>OV702289.1:21095477-26095477 GCA_916181665.1 Avena sativa | reverse complement strand
ACATAAGATTTTCAAAAAAATCGATTTCTACCTGCTGGTCTGTTTTGACAGATTTCTACCATTATTTGCATTTGCTTCTTATTGATTCCTTTTTGAGTTCTCTTTTGGGGAATTGAGCTTTTTGAAGGAGTTGCTACAGTAGCTTGTGTTTTTAGTGAAAATTTTTGTTGTTCCAAAGCTAAACCCAAAGGTCTATTTTCTTTTGAATACACTAATGTTACTAATGAAGATTGTGTGAAGTTTTGTATGAAGGAAAAATTTCAGGTGTAGAGAGAGAATGATGTAATGAGATGAAGAATGGACAAAAGCTCAAGCTTGGGGATGCCACCCCGGTGTCACCCCAAAAAATATCCAAGAGGTACAAGCGTCAAAGCTTGGGGATGCCCAAGGCATCCCCTTCTTCATGAATAAAAAGCTCAGGTATGTCTAGACACTTCGTTTTTATTGTTTTATGCACTGTTGTGTTGTTATTGGAGCATATTAGTTTTCGTTTGGTTTGCTTAGTTGTTTAGTTTGCTTGAGTAAAGTAGTTTGGACCCCTGTTCTCGTTGTGTTGTTTCAAATAAGTTGATTGGTGTTGAAATGAGTAGGAATTTCCTGCTTGAGGAGCTTGCATTGACTGAGACTTAGACTTTAGCATGACATGCTAGGTGTTGTTTTGACCTTATGCTTAGTGATTATTGCTGTAGCATGTCTTTTTCCAAACAATTGGGATTTCTTAGTATGCCTTGAAGAAATCATGCGTTGTTTTAGCATGCAAAAGCATAGTATTGTGGTATTCTCCTTTGATGCTTTGTTTGGGTTGAGTTGGCACATGCTTACACCATGTTGTGACTATGAATAGGTCACCATAGCCTCTATGATCATTTCTTCCTTGACTTGTAGTACCATTCTATGCTTTGATTAAAGTTATGTTTTGTCGCTCTGCATGATTATGGCCATTATTGCTCTCTTAGTTGGTTCCTCCCAGTCTTTTGCTAGCCTCCACTTATATGAGTAAGCTATACTCATGCTTCTAACTCCCAAGAAACCAAGTTATTCCAAAGTGTCCACTATAAATTCCTATGCATGGTGTGTTACACCATTCCAACTATATTCTTGTTTTCATCTATCTTCCAATTAAAAACTATTTTGTTATGTGAAAACTTAGTGATTAAAGCCCTCACAAACTTGATGGCACACTTTATATTCTTTGCCCCTAATAAACTTGAACCATTGTGTCATCTATGTTGTATATGCTTGCACTTATACGTTGGAATTAGCAGAACCATGCTGTCATGGGGAACGTTTTCAACATTGCACTTGTACTTTGTACATAGTTGATATCATGCTCTTTTGTCTATGGATGTCACCGGTGTGAAATAAAGAGGGAGCTTGTAAGTCCATGGAGTTATGTATTTTGTGTTAGAGAAACGTCTGGGCTGCTAGCCTAAGCCATGCCTAATCATGGTGGAAACTTGCAGCATCACCATAATGAGCTATCTATGAAGCATCCTCAATAAAAAGCTATGCACATACTCCCTCCGTTTAGAAATATAGATGTTTTAGGTTTGTGAAGGAGATGTATCTAGACACGTTTTAGTGTATAGGTTCAAACGAATCTAGACACTAAAAGGTGTCTAGATACATCTTATTCACAAACCTAAAACATCTTATATTTCCAAACGGAGGGAGTAGTAAATAAAAAGATCGCTGAGATGCTCATTGTCTGCTTGCCTTGCCATTTTGGTTATGGGATAGCTCCTGTACCATGTGCAAGGGGTACCCCGTTGGCGGTTCTCTATGATACGCATGTACTTACTATGACAAGAACTTACAGGTGACTGAAGTTGAGTAGCATGAGGTGTGGCCCTCGTATTCAAGGGACTTGAGATTGGCAACTTATACTTTGTCAAGCATATACTCCATAGTTTGTTCACTTTAACCTTAATCACTTCAAGATGCTTATGATAGGGGCAATGAGGGATGAAAGCTAACAAGTACCATAATTTTTGGAAGCTCTTTTTGAAACTTGAAATCCCTGCTTCCCTTTGTGAAGGGTCTTTCTTCCACTATTATATTGAGTCTCCACCTTCTACCCTTAGGCACCATTAAGAGAGCATAGTTGCCATTCTGTGTGCAGTGTCCCAAAACTTTTTAATTGATGCATATTGTGATATTACTTGTTCTGGTGCTACCTGTATCTAGTCACTCTTATGAACTTTGAAGGTGTCCTATGCATCTATTTGCTACTCCATGAGGGACAAGTTGTATGCCAGTATGCCATGTTTTCTATATGTGAAACAAACAAATATTTTTCAATGCATGTTATTCATGATCTTTGTTTGTAGTCTTTCATGTGTCCTATGCATCTAGTCTTTCATTTGCTACTATGTCCTATTGTTAGAACTCCATCTTTCATGCACATGTTTAGAGTTCTTTGTTCCCAACTTTCAATGTTTGCAAATAGTTTGATCTTGGTTTTTATAGTGCATGTCACCTAAAAAATTATTCTTTTTATCACTTACCTACTCGAGGACGAGCAGGAGTTAAGCTTGGGGATGCTTGATACGTCGGAAACATATCTATAATATGTTATGCCCCATGCTTGTTTAGTATCTACTTTGCTTTGCTTTGTCTACACTTTGAGGTGTTTTTATATCTTTTTTGGAACTAACCTATTAACAAGTTGCCATAGTGCCAGTTGCCTGTTTTCTTCTGTTTTTGGTTCCAGAAAGGGAAAAAATCAATATTCTCGGAATTGGACGGGACAAAAGCCAAAGTCAATATTTTACTATGGGCGACACGAAGTCCAGAGGAGAGACGGAGAGGCGCCATAGGGCGGCCAAACCCCCCTAGGCGTGGGTGGGCCCAGCCCGTGCCTAGGCAGGGTGTGGCCCCTGGTTGCCTCCCATCCTTGCCTCTTCGCCTATTGATGACCCACAAGTATAGGGGGTGTATCGTAGTACTTTTGATAAATAGGAGTGTCGATCCAACGAGGAGTAGAAGGTGCTGAATAGTGGTATGGAGCAGGAAATCCCTATGAATACTTAGCAAACGGATTTTTAGTGGTTTTCTGACAAGGCAATAAAACAAGGAGCAAGCAACAAAAGTAGCAAACAAACGGAGCAAGTGGCCCAATCCTTTCTTAGCAAAGGACAAGCCGCTGGAAATACTTATAAGGACCAAACATTCTCGAGGACACATGGGAATTCTATCAAGTGCTTTCACTTCAAATATCTGAGTATTCTTCTCTAGTGTTTGTAAGTGTTGTGCGGGTGAACCTGTGTTAACATACCGCCCTTCCTAGGACTAATACATACTCGTGATTAAACCCCCTGCAAACATCCGTAACTATAGGAAAGTAATTAAGATATAAATCTAACCACAACCTTAAACTCTGAGATCCTACGCTCCCTTGTGCAAAGGTGTCCTAACGGGGGTTCAGGTTTCTGTCACTCTGGCAACCCCGCAATTAGTAGCCAAATACACAATGCATTCCCCTAGGCCCATAAATGGTGAAGTATCATGTAGCCGACGTTCACATGACACCACTAGAATAATAACACCACAACTTAAATACTAAACCATTGAATAATAACTCATCACAGATTCACTACTAACAACATGACTTCTCCCATGTCCTCAAGAACTAAACGAACTACTCACAAGACATCATATGGATCAAGATCAAAGATGATATGATAATGGATAACAATCTGAACATAAACAATAATCCAATGGTTCCACTCACAAGCATCAACTACAATAGTAATCAACACCGGGAAAGTTTCCCCTAAGAACTAAAGAAATATCCAACACAATTGTTACAGCGGGACAAAGTGGTTGTGATGGTGCTGGTCGAGATGATGGTGTGGATGATGATGATCACGATGAAGCCTAGCTTGATGACGGTGTTGATGGCGATGGTCTCCCCTCTCCGGGAAGGAATTCCCCCGGCAGAAATTGGTTTGCCGGAGAGATCTTTCTCTCTCGATGTTTTCCACCCCCAGAGGCGGCGGAAATCTATCTGTGGTCGCTCCCCGAGCCTTAGGGTTTCGAAGGGAAGATATAGGCGAAGGGGCGGAGTCGGAGGCCGGGCAGATGGGCCACACCTGCCCTAGGCGCGGGGTCAGGTGGGCCCGCGCCTAGGGGGTGTGGGCCCCTGAGGCCCTTCTTTGTCCCTCCTTCTGGCTTCCTTCGTCCTCTGGTAAAATAATATGTTTCCATATTTTTCTGGCATTTTTCTGATCTTCACGAAATTGCACCGAAACACCTTCTTTTCCATCAGAATCCAGACTCCGGCAGTCCATCCTCCAAGAATCATCCAACATGCATAGACAGATGAAAAGCCATAAGTAATACCTCATAATAAGACAAATATCAATGACTAGAGGTAAATTATGATATAGAATGGTGATGCAAATTGGGCGTATCAACTCCCCCAAGCTTAGACTTCGCTTGTTCCTAAGCGAATACTAAGCTCAGTAAACATGTCCACGGGTTTATGGAGTGAAGTGTCGATAAAAGAATACAAACAAGAAGCATCACACTTACCATTGCACAACTCATAGAAGAAAGCAACTCACCATTATATAACTTAGCTTGCAACCAAGTACAACAGTCACAATAGAGATGCATAAAGATAAATCATAATTGGAATTGGCAAACTTGTTCTTGGTCAGAGAACACCTGGCAGACAGTTTCACAAAAAGCTTTCTATAGAAGTTTCAAAACAGGAGCACACTTTGCTCAAAAAGGTTTTTCACAAGTGAAGGCTTTCAAAGTAATACTCAATAGATAAGAGTTTTGTGCAAACAAGGAAGAGAGAGAACATGATTGAATAAATCACCATATGAATGCTTGAAATAGAACAACTCAAATGCTTGCTGGAGATAGAGAGGAAGTAGGTTTATTGACTTAAACTGGTAACTAGGAGAAAGGTCCCTTCTTAGAGGGTAGCAGGGATTATAAGTCATAAAGAGCTTCCAAAAGATTATGGTACTTACTAGATTTGATCCCTCATTGCCCCTATAATAATCATCTTGAGATGATTAAGGTTAAAGTGAACAAAGATGGAGTATATGCTTGACGAAATATAAGTTGGCAATCTCATGTCCCTTGATTATGAGGACCACTCCTAATGCATACTCAACTTTGGGCCTAGGTAAATTCTTGTCATTGTAAGTATTTGCATATCATTGAGAATCGCCAACGGGGTACCCCTTGCACATGGTACATGAGCTTTCCCATAACCAAAATGACAAGGCAAGCAGACAATGAGCATCTCATCGATCTTTTTATTTACTATGTGTATAGCTTTTTATTGAGTATGCTTCATATATGACTCACTATGGTGATGCTGCAAGTTTCCACCATGATTAAGCATGGCTTAGGCTAGCGGCCAAGGCATTTCTCTAACACAGAATATAAACTCCATGGACTTACAAGTTCCCTCTTTATTTCACACCCTTGACATCCATAGACAAAACAACACGATAACAACTATGTACATAGTACAAGTGCAATGTTGAAAACATTCCCCGTGACAACACGGTTTTGCTAATTCCAACGTATAGATGCAAGCATATACAACTTCGATGTTCACAATGGTTCAAGTCTATTAAGGGCAAGGAAATAAGGTGTGCCATCAAGTTCGTGAGAGCTTTACTAACTAGTTTTCACATAACAAAATACTTTTTAATTCGAAAGGTAGATGAAGCTTGAGAATTTTCTTGGAATGGCAAAAGCTACTAGGTAGATATGGTGGACACAAGTGGCAAAAGTTTTGGGTTTAAAGGATTTTGGAAACATGAGAAGTATGCCTTCTCAAAACAGGTTTTTGGCTAGCAAGGCTGGGTAGCAAGCAAGAGAGTTGAAAGAAACAAGCAAACATACAAGTAATAAAGCCAAACATGCAATCTTACTTGAAGACACAAAAGAATCTTAAATAAAGAATACTAAGCTTATGATCCAACAAGACATAAAACAAATGATACCAAATACCTGTAAGCTTTTTCTTTATTTATTTTTCTTTCAAACTAATGCCACTAACTAGAACTCGGTTCGCCAAAACCAATTTAGATCCACTTGCTGATCCCAAAGTGGTGCCAATACTGAACAACAAGATCCATCATATAATATAGATTGCAAACTAAAAATAAGAAGTGCAAAAGGTAAAATATGAGACTTCTCATTAATATTCCAATAAAGGCACTCACACCAAGGGATACATAGATAATCAACTAAAGGAGAGATACTTCCTCATGCAAACCAAACTATAAGATAACCCCTCTACCACAGATATGAATCCACTAAAAAGGTAAAAGATAAAAGATAATGGTGGTGATACCGCGACACTCCCCGAGCTTGGAACAAGCCAAAGGGATGCCAAACCTGATGACAAATTACTCCTTCGGTGGTGGTGGTGTTCTCTTGATAAGCTCTTCAATAAGTTTCTTCAACTCCTCGAACTCAAAAGTAAGAGTACAGATTAGCTCCGAGTTTTGCTCTATACGGTTCATGATCATGTTAGTCCAAGAATCCCAGTTCTTGTTATTATTTCCCCACTCTTCATCCTTAGCATGATCCTTCTCTTCATTGTTAGAATGATGCATATCCCAAACCGAGGGCAAATTACCTTTGGCCACATGTTGATATTGATATTCATGTATAAGTGTATGGAAGGGTATCTTGTTACGTGGAGGAGATGACCGTGGAGAGAGAGTATGACGTCGAGATTTCCCTCCTGTAGACATCTGTGTTGTCCTCTTAAGCTTGGTAGGTCATGCCACCAAACCAATGCTTGCGACGGTAGTGCGAGTGTCCAGTTGCTTGTCCTCCTCCATGTCACCTTCATACCCTACTGAAATCTCCTCCTCCATGGGGGCTTGAGGTTCTTCTTCCTCGGGTTTCTTGCCTTTGTTGTTGGCGGAGGCCATGGTGCTCTAAACTTGAGAAGATTTCTTGACAGAAACAGATCAAAACGAAAACACGACGAGAACATGATGCACGAACCTCAGGGGATCCGGGGGGTTATATATTACGAAGTTTCAATGCATAAGGAAGGTTTTGACACAGAAATGAGGCGAAGACGGAGTTTGAGGGGGGGAACACCCCCTTAGGCGCGGCCAGGCTAGGCCCGGGTCTGGGGTGAGTTTCTCCACCACGGGCTCCGTTTGCTCCTCAGTTTCGTCTTGTAACTTCCCTTATGTATTAAAAACATCAAAAATATAAAAATATTGGGGTTTCACGAACCTTCTATTTTCACCACTTTTACCTATTCAAAGACAAACTCTGCAGATTCCTTCTCTCTTTCTCCTGAGAATTTCCTTCATACACTTTTGCACAAACTCAATGACAACATTAGTGTAAGCAAAAACAATAAACCCTTGGTACACACTTCAATTGAAAACCCATCAAAACAAAAGCTTCTGTAAGAGGCAAATGCAAATGATGGCAGAAATCTGTCAAAACAGACCAACAGGTAAAGAATGATTTTTCCCGAAGAGCTTCTGTTGCTCCAATCAAAAAGTGCAGAACTGATGAAGGTTGGGTAACAACCTGGAGAACAAGCTCAAAAAAATGCAGATCCATCTGAAGTACTGAGCTTCCTCACGAATTTTTACAATGCAGCAAAAAAATCTGTCCCACGACAGCCACTTTTCACAACTCCTCTACTTCACAAAAGTAGTTGAACTTGACACAAAAACCAAAACAAAAAGGATAAGGAGGGGTTATTACAGAGGTAATAACTTCTAAGACTCGACAAAACTCTTGGGTTATCTCCCAACAAGTACTTTTCTTTAACGCCTTTAAGTTAGGCTTGAAACTTTCAAAGATGCTCACAAAGGAGATAAATATTTGTAGTGCAAGAGAGCATCCAGAAGCAAATAACCAACACATTTGAGTCTAACCCACTTCCTATGCATGGGTGTATCATGAGAAAACGAATTGTTGAAACAAAAAGCCACTAGCATAGGAATACAAAACAAATGCAACTTTAAAGCTTTTAACATAAAATGGGGAAACTTAACATCCTTGAGATGCATAAAACCATGTTTCCCTCTCTCAAAATAACTTGCAGTAGCACTTTGATTAAAGTTAACAATATAACTGTCACTGGAAACAACTTTATCATCAGAATAAGCATACTTACAGTCATCAAAAAGAGGTCCAAGGTCATAGACTGGATCAATAGAAGCAAATTGTTCCATCCTGAAATATTTATTAGGCAGCTATTTTCACAAGGAGATTTAGCAAATTTGGAAAAGTTGAACTCATAAGAATCTCCATCAAACTTAGTTAAAACTTTTTCCTTCTTACAATCAATAATAGCTCCACAAGTGTTCAAGAAAGGTCTACCAAAAATTATGGGACAAGTTTTGCTAGCTGCTGAATTAAGCACCAGAAAATCAGCAGGATACTTAATCTTACCACAGAGAACCTCCACATCTCTTACAATGACGATGGGGCAAATGGTCTCCTTGTTAGCAAGGTGAATAACCACATCAATGTCCTCAAGCTCACAAGGACCAATCTCATGCATAATTTCCCTGTAAAGCTCATAAGGAATAGCACTAGAACTAGCACCAGTATCACATAAACCATAGTAGCAATGATCACCAATTTTAACAGAAAGCATAGGAACACTAGCTTTTCTAGCCTTACCAGGATGAGAGATAATACTAGAAGCGTCTTCACAGAAGACAATGTGCTCATCCTCTATATTTCTAGTGACAGTGTCTTTCACAATAGCTACCACCGGCTCAATATCAATAAGCTCGTCGGTCCCTACAGTTTTCTTTGCGATTTTGCTAACCACATTAGCCATAATAGAGTGTTCCTTACCTTGGAGGGAAAAGGGATCTTCTCAACATAAGGTTCAGGCAAAATAGGATCAACAGTACAAACCTCTATACTGGCAGTAACATGGGTAATAATGTCTTTATAAGGAGCATGGTACTTGTCCCACTCTTTCTTGGGAATCTCAATATAAGAGGCAAACGCATTAAAACATTTCGCAAGAACTTGAGGATCAAGACCAAACTCATTGCTAATATCACGGAAGCTATCAGTTCCCATAAAAGATTTGATGCATTCATAATCGTAGTTTATACCTGACTTTCTTCCTTTGTCATTCTCCCAAGCTTCAGTGTTCTCTTGAATATGGTCTAGAAGGTCCCATTTAGCTTCTTCCTTCATACGTGTGAATGATCCGACACAAGAAGCATCTAGTAAATCTTTATCATGAAGAGAAAGCCTAGCATAAAAGTTATTGAGAATAATATTGTTAGGGAGTTCATGAATAGGACATTTAAGCATTAGTAACTTCAATCTCCCCCAAGCTTGAGCTGTACTCTCTCCATCAAGAGGACAAAAGTTATATATTAGATTTCTATCCTTATGGATCTCACTGGGAGGATAAAATTTAGAGTAAAAGAGAGATGACATCTCCTCCCATTCCATGGATTGTCCATTCTTCAGCAGCTTATACCATTCTTTAGCTCTCCCTTTCAAGGATATGGAGAGTAACTTCTTCTTCACCTGTTCATTGTGATACCTGCACACTTAAACAACCCGCATAATTTATGGATAAAAAGCAAGTGATCACCAGGATGGACAGTTCCATCCCCAAAATAATAATTATCCATAACACGATTAACAACACTTGTAGGTATCTTAAAAGGATCTATCTCAACAGGAGGTGGTTCATCAACTACCATAGCAGTGGTAGTAGTTTTTCCAAATAGAAAACCAAGTGGGTTATCCATATTGGAAACAAAGTAACAAAAGCAATACTCACGGTGGAAGTTTCCCTTACCAGTTCCACTCTTCAATAGAGCTTCACTCCCCGGCAACGACGCCAGAAAATAGTCTTAATGACCCACAAGTATAGGGGGTGTATCGTAGTACTTTCGATAAATAGGAGTTTTGATCCCAATGAGGAGAAGAAGGTGCTGAACTGTGGTATGGAGCGGGAAATCCCTATGAATACTTAGCAAACGGATTTTTAGTGGTTTTCTGACAAGGCAATAAAACAAGGAGCAAGTAACAAAAGTAAAAAACAAACGGAGCAAGTGTCCCAATACTTTCTTAGCAAAGGACAAGCCGGTGGAAATACTTATAAGGACCAAACGTTCTCGAGGACACATGGGAATTCTGTCAAGTGCTTTCGCTTCAAATAGCTGGGTATTCTTCTCTGGTGTTTGTAAGTGTTGTCTGGGTGAACCTGTGCTAACATACCGCCCTTCCTAGGACTAATACATACTCGTGATTAACCGTAACTATAGGAAAGTAATTAAGATATAAATCTAACCACAGCCTTAAACTCTGAGATCCTACGCTCCCTTGTGCAAAGGTGTCCTAGCGGGGGTTCAGGTTTCTGTCACTCCGGCAACCCCGCAATTAGTAGCCAAATACACAATGCATTCCCCTAGGCCCATAAATGGTGAAGTATCATGTATTCAACGTTCACATGACACCACTAGAAGAATAGCACCGCAACTTAAATACTAAACCATTGAATAATAACTCATCACAGATTCACTACTAACAACATGACTTCTCCCATGTCCTCAAGAACTAAACGAACTACTCACAAGACATCATATGGATCAAGATCAAAGATGATATGATAATGGATAACAATCTAAACATAAACAATAATCCAATGGTTCCACTCACAAGCATCAACTACAATAGTAATCAACACTGGGAAAGTTTCCCCTAAGAACTAAAGCAATATCCAACACAATTGTTACAGCAGGACGGAGTGGTGGTGATGGTGCTGGTGGAGATGATGGTGTGGATGATGATGATGATGATCCTGATGAAGCCTAGCTTGATGACGGTGTTGATGGCGACGGTCTCCCCTCTCCAGGAAGGAATTCCCCCGGCAGAAATCTATCTACCAGAGAGATCTTTCTCTCTTGTTGTTTTCCGCGCCCAGAGGCGGTGGAAATCTATCCGTGGTTGCTCCCTGAGCCTTAGGGTTTCGAAGGGAAGATATAGGCGAAGGGGCGGAGTCGGAGGCCGGGCTGGTGGGCCACACCTGCCCTAGGCGCGGGGTCAGGTGGGCCCACACCTAGGGGGTGTGGGCCCCCTGAGGCCCCACTTCGTCCCTCCTTCTGGCATCCTTTGTCTTCTGGTAAAATAATACGTTTCCATATTTTTCTGGTATTTTTCTGATCTTCGCGAAATTGCACCGAAACGCCTTCTTTTCCATCAGAATCCAGACTCCGGCAGTCCATCCTCCAAGAATCATCCAACATGCATAAACAGATGAAAATCCATAAGTAATACCTCATAATAAGACAAATATCAATGAGAAGAGGTAAATTATGATATAGAATAGTGATGCAAATTGGGTGTATCACCTATAAGAAGCCCCCGATACAGAAACCCTAGGCACCCGATCAAAACTCAACAAAACCTTCTGTAGCCGCCGCCACCGTCATCCCTAGATCAGGAGGGATCTGAAGTTCTTGCCGGCACCCTGCCGGAGGGGAAATCATCCCGGAGGCCTTCTGCTCTGGTATGATGCGTAAGTAGTTCCACCTTGGACTACGGGTCCATGTAGTAGCTAGATGGTTGTATCTCCTCCTTGTGCTTTCATGTATAGATCTTGTGAGATCCGTTCATGATCAAGATCTAATCTATTTGTAATAATGCATGTTGTGTTTGCGGGGATCCGATGGATATTGAGCTTACTATGTCAGATTGATTAATGGTTTTGGCTATATGATTCTATCATGTCTGTGTTGTTTGTGATCTTGCATGCTCTCTGTTGTTAGTAGCTATGTTGGCCAAGTAGTTGCTAGTGACTCCAAGAGGGGGTATTTATGCTCGATAGTGGGTTCATGCCTCTAGTTTCCAAGGGAAGTGACAGAAATCTCTTCGATTGTAGATGTGCTATTGCCTCTAGGGAGGAAACAACGGTATCTTGTTCATGGAACAAGTGGATTGTTTATCTTACACACTTTGCTTAAAGCGGTTGTCTATTGCTTGCAACTTAATACTGGAGGGGGTTCGGATGATAACCTGAAGTTGGACTTCTAGTCATAGATGCAATTGGATGGCGGTCTATGTATATTGTTGTATTGCCCAATCGAATCTCATCGGATCTTTTTGTTTGGTATTGCATTGTTATGCCTTGCTCAGTTCCTGTCAATTGCCCAGCTGTAATTTGTTTACCCTTCATGCCATGTTGTTTATCTAAGGAGAGCACCTCTAGTGAACTATGGACACCGGTCCAATCTTTACCATTGATACATCTTACACTATTTTCTTGCCGCAAACCATCATCACCTTCCACACCATACGTTTAATCCTTTCTTACAGCAAATGGTGAGCTTGACAACCTCACTGATTCATTGGGGCAAAGTCTTGAGTTTGTGTTGTGTAGGTTTCCACGTTGCTTGCAACACTTGTGTGACGTTTCCTTCCTCCTACTGGTTCGATAACCTTGGTTTCTTACTGAGGGAAAACTTGATGTTGTGCTGCTTCACACCTTGCTCTTGGGGTTCCCAACGAAGCGCTCCTACATCAACTCAGCGCTGCATCCCACTTACATGTATTTTATTTAATTTTCCTTCTTTCTTGATTGGCTCATAAGCTTAGTATTCTTTAGTTAAGATCTTTTGTGTTTTCAAGAAAGATTGCATGTTTGTTTCTATCACTTGTATGTTTGCTTGTTTCCTTCAACCCTTATGCTTGCTACCCAGCCTTGCTAGCCAAAAACCTGTACTAAGAGGGAATTCTTCTCATGCATCCAATCCTTCAACCAAAACCTATGCCATTTGTGTCCACCATATCTACCTATTTAGCATTATTGCAATTCCAAGTAAATTCTCTAGTTTCATCCATCTTTCAAATTAAAAATTCTTTTGTTATGTGAAAACCAGTTAGTAAAGCTCTCATGAACTTGATGGCACACCTTATTTTCTTTCCTTTAATAAACTTGAACCATTGTGTCATCTAGGTTGTATATGCTTGCACTTATAAGTTGGGAATTAGCAGAACCGTGCTGCCACGGGGAACGCTTTCAACACCATAAATATTACCCAGTTGATATCATGATCTTTTGTTTGCGGATGTCGGTGGTGTAAAATAAAAGGGGAGCTTGTAAGTCCATGGAGTTATATATATGTGTTAGAGAAACACATGTGCCGCTAGCCTAAGCACTGACTAATCATGGTGGAAACTTGCAGCATAACCATAGTGAGCAATCTATGAAGCATCCTCAATAAAAACCTATGCAAATAGCAAATAAAAAGATCGCTAAGCTGCTCACTGTCTGTTGCCTTGTCATTTTGATAGCTCCTGTATCATGGGGTAAGGGGTACCCCGTTGGTGGTTCTTTATGATACACATACACTTACAATGACAAGAACTTATCGGTAACTAAAGTTGAGTAGCATGAGGAACGACCCTCGTACTCAAGGGACATGAGATTGCCAACTTATGATTTGTCAAGCATATACTCCATATTTTTTCACTTTAACCTTAACCACCTCAAGGTGCTTATGATAGGGGCAATGAGAGCTCAAAGCTAGTAAGTACCATAATATTTTGGAAGCTCTTTATGAAACTTGAAATCCCTGCTTCCCTCTGCGAAGGGCCTTTCTTTTACTTCTTAGTTTGGTCAGTAAACCTATTCCATTCTATCTCCAACAAGCATTTGAGTTTTTGTGTTTCAATCATTCATATGATGATTTATTCAATCATGTTTCTTATCTTCCTTGTTTGGAACAAAGCTCTTATCTGAATGAATATTACTTTGAAAGCCATCGTTGTGAAAGGCCTCTTTTGTTTGAGCAAAAGGATTCCTATTATAAACTCCTTTACAAAATCTTTGCTTGAAAACTAAGTATGATTTGTCAATTGTTCCATGACCAAGAACAAAGTTTGCCATTACCAATTATGATTTGTCTTTATGCATCTTTATTGTGACTCCCATGCTTATTGCAAGTTAAGTTATATAATGGTGAGTTGCTTGCTTTTACGATTTGTGTATGGGTGAATGTGATGCTTCTTGTCTGTATTCTTTTTGTCGACACTTCACTCCATAAACCTGTGGTCATGTTTACTGAGCTCAGTTTTCGCTTGGGGACAAGCGAGATCTAAGCTTGGGGGGAGTTGATACGTCCATTTTGCATCACTATTCTATATCATAATTTATTGTTATTCATTGATATATCTCATATTAAGAGGTGATACTTATGTTATTTCATCTATTTTTGAATGTTGGATGGCCTTTGGAGGATGAACTGCCAGAGTCAGGATTCTGATGGAAAAAGCGGTGTCCAGATGCAATATTCGCAAAGATCAGAAAATTCTAGAAAATATATGGAAAATCTTATTTTTCCAGAAGACGGAGGAAGCCGGAAGGGGAGGCGGAGATGGTCCATAGGGGGCCCACACCACCCCTGGCGCGCCCCCCTGGGCCACGCCAGCAGGTGGCAAGGCCACACTAGCCCACCTCTTGCTTCGCCCCTTTGCCTATATCTTCTCCTTGAAACCCTAATACGAGGGGGAGGGACCACAGAAAGATTCCACCGCCTCTGTGGGGCGGAAACTACAGAGAGAGAAAGAGCTCTCCGGCAGGCAGAATTCTGCCGAGGAAATTCCTTCCCGGAGAGGGGAGATCATCGCCATCAACACCGTCATCAAGATAGAATTCATCGGGATCATCATCATCATCATCACCACCATCTCCACCAGCACCATCACCACCACTCCAACCCGCTGTAACAATTGGATTGAATCTTGCATAGTTCTGAGGGAAAACTTTCCCGGTGTTGATTACTTTTGTAGTTGATTCTATTGAGTGGAACCATTGAATTATTGTTTATGTTCATATTGTTATTCATCATTATATCATCTCTGATCTTGATCCATATGATGTCTTGTGAGTAGTTCGTTTAGTTCTTGAGGACATGGGAGAAGTCATGTTGTTAGTAGTGGAATTGTGTTGAGTAATATTCAATGGTTTGATATTTAAGTTGTGGTGCTATTCTTCTAGTGGTGTCATGTGAACGTCGACTACATGATACTTCACCATTTATGGGCCTGGGGGAATGCGTTGTGTATTTGGATACTAATTGTGGGGTTGCTGGAGTGACAGAAACCTGAACCCCCGTTAGGAAACCTTTGCACAAGGGAGTGTAGGATCTCAGAGTTTAATGTTGTGGTTAGGTTATTATCTTAATTACTTTCTTGTAGTTGCGGATGTTTGCAAGGGGTTTAATCACAAGTATGTATTAGTCCAAGTAAGGTCGGTACATTAGCATAGCTTCACCCACACAATACTTATCCAACCAAAGAAGATTAATCAACTATATGAAGCGAAAACACTTGACAGTATTCCCATGTGTCCTCGAGAATGTTTGGTCCACATAAGTAATACAACCAGCTTGTCCTTTGCTGAAGAAAGCATTGGGCCATTTGCTGCAATTATTATTGTTGCCTTTTATTTATTTGCACTTTATTTCCTTGCTTTATAAAAAAAAACTTAAAATTTGTTTTCTAAGTATTTGCAGAGAATTCCTGATCCAAACCACTAGTCAACACCTTCTGCTCCTCGGTGGGATCGACACTCCTATTTATCGAAAGTACTACGATACACCCCCTATACTTGTGGGTCATCAGTATGGTGGACACTTTTTGACAACTTTGGTTTTGGGGAGTTGGATGCACGAGTAGAGCTCATACTCAGTACAAGTGAAGGCTAGCAAATAGAAGGGAGCGACAATCGAGAGAGCAATAACTGTCATAATAGTTCTTGCGAACAAACAAAATTAATTATGGCATAAAAGTGACACAAGAACTCTGAGGCAAAATAAATCATCTAGGCTTAACTGACTTTTGTTTAGTCATATGCATGCGTGAGCATGTGTCAAGTCAATTCAGATAAAACATTCAGAGGAGGATACCACAATGTCATACCAAGTTATGAATAGAACAATGCAAGCAAACATTTATATGACATGCTACAAACTATTAGTAGATTGGAACTGATCATAAGAGAGCAAGAACTACTAAGCATCCATTAAATAACATACACCTTACATGAACAAACTAATAATTCCCATATTGATGAGTATATGTACAAAAATGAAAACAAATAGAGTTCATACCAGCCTCTTACCACACCTCGAGTTGTCATAAATCGTCATAATTGCCTTTCACTTGTGTGGCTTGAATAATAAGATAAAACCAAACTCCAAAGGAGTCACCGAGGACTGCTGAACCCTGCAACGAACTTTACAAAACTAGAGAAGAACTACAAATATTTTTGGGTTTTCGATTTTTAAAGACAAGAACTGAAGGAAAGAGCAAACAAAGCAGATTCTTTTTGGGTTTTTTGAATAATCAAATCAAAGCTAAAAAGGGTGAAGCAAACCAAGGCTAGAAGAAAAAGGAGCTAACAAAATGAAATAATGAAAATATTTTTGGTATTTTGGAAAGCAGAAACAAAGCAAGAACAAAAACTAAAAAGAAAGCGAAACATGGATATGCAAAGTACCGACATGTAGAGGTCCCAACCTTTAATAAGGTAGAGATCCCTGTGTTTACAATGCTAGTCCCTGGATCAATAGCTAGCATCCATAGTTTAAGATGTAATATCAGGAAACAAAGGTCATAATACAAGTATATAACCAGGAATAAAATATTTCATTACATTTTACATAGCTCATTTGGCTATCTTATTACAATGCAGCAGAATAAAAATGTAGCATGGAGTCCTTCCTCTTCAAAGTGCCACAAGCAATCATGTTGGTTGTAGACTTGTAATCCTAATCAACACACTTCACTAACATCAAACAAACATGCAACATAATAAGTTACAGCCACAAGGGTCAATACATTTGAATTGTATTGGCAAGTGATACTATGGTAGAATAGTGGTATCTATCATCAATATGCATTTGGCTAAGTGGAGCTTAGGCTTGCTTTGCTCAAAATAGATTTTCCTTATCATTTGAAAACACTAAGTTTTTGTTTATCAAAATCACCCAAGGCATCTACCAATCATTGATTGAAGATCCTTTAACCCTTGTTCAACCACAAGTTTTTAACTTAAACATTGGGATGAGGAGATCCTTGATAGCTTTCATGTCTTGATGCTCAAATTGTCCATTGTCGGGGACACAGCTAAGTACTTATATTTTACTCTCTCGAGAGGTGGTGCATTTTCCCCACAAGACTCGACATGCATCAAGACAAGATCTTTCAGAAGCCTTCCCTTAGACCAAAATGGACGCGCTCCAAACCTATCACCCCCTACCACCAACTGTCCATCTGGCTAAGTTATTGCAACCTATATGATCCAGGCAGAGCCCATAATGCCATGTGGATGCACTTGAAGCTTCTCAACATTTGACATCTCAAATCTCTTTGCTCCTGGGTGGCATTCCATAAGTGAGATACACTAGGGTAGGCCATAAATATGGGGCCCTATGTAACCACTCAACATAAACCATTCACACCATTCCACCCAGGTGATTCATTCACATAGTTGCTTTATTAAACAAAACACAAGTCATTGACTTTGAAATATTTCATAGCATGAATGTAATCCACCCTTGTTTCCTACTAGCTAGGCTAAGCATGATAGTAGTAGGAATCTTAACTTAGGAAAAATTCTACTAAGGTTTCATCTACTAGGATTTCCTATGGCATAGTTAACACATAGAAAATTCCATGCAAGTCCTACTTTGAAATATCACTAATGCATAGTGAAAATAATGGGACAAAGTATGAAGCACCACTTGCCTTTTTGGTAGAGAATATAAGTTCACTCCTTGATCTTGCAATAGTCACACTTCTTCAAATTTCACTACAATTCAATCAAGGCACAAATTCAATCTAGCATTCAAACAATTCACCACATAAAATGAATAAAAAAGGCAATGCATGCAAGCATACAAAAGATTGTTTTATTTGGAAAACTGGTTTCTAATAGGCTATAAACATTTTAAAACACCTATTTGTCATTTATAAAGGTGGCAAAACCATTTTAAATCAATTTAGTGAAAATGGCCATTTAAATCATTTTTGTTTTGCTAGAAATGATTTAAATCAAAGTAATAATTTCTAGTGTTTAACAAATATATTTTTAAACACAAATGTTAGGGTTTATGGTCAAAGTGTTTTAAAACAAAATCATTTACAAAACGTTTCACTCAAAACCATTTTTAAATTAAGCACCATTTTTATTTTACTAGAAATGCCTTTATTCAAAGTAATAAATTTTCTAGGGTTCATAAAATATATTTAAATACCAAAGCTTGGTGTTTAGGGTCAGGGAGTTTAGATCAAATCATTTTCCAAAGGTTTTACTCAAAAAGCATTTTTAAAACATAAACAACATTTTTATTTTACTAAAAATGCTTTTATTCAAAGATTTATTCCTTAGCATCACAAAATATAATTTTAAATCTAAAAGTTGGTTTTTATGGTCAGTAGGTTCAAAACAAACCATTTACAAAAGATTTTACCGTAAAAACATTTTTAGAATAACTTTTATAATCAAAATAAGCCTACACATGTTTCTGCAAAACAGTCAATTTTACAGAAGCAAATCATTAAACAAAGGGCATGGTTGGAAAGTATTCTTTTTTCCATTGATATAAAGTTTGCAAAATTTGGACGTGTATATTTAAATTTATGATTTTTTAAATCCAACCATCTAATAGACAAGTTTCTGTTTATAAATCAAAATCCGTGCCACGTGTCTGTTTCTAACTGGACGATACCGTTTCACGTGGATCGATCGATACTGGCCGTCAGATCTAAAGTGCATCGCACGCTTCAGATTGATCCATACCCTTTCGACAAGTCAATCTATCGCAACCACAAGATTAAAATCTAACGGCTCTAACCTATTTGACCATGATCTGGCGGCGCTGCGACGGTGGCGAGCGACGGAGCGCTCTGGCGATGGCATATTAGCGACTCTAGGAAGGGAGAGGAGGAATGGGATGGCTCACCAGACTTGCCGTGCGTTGCTGATGCTCAACGTGTTCGTGGGGAGGAAAAGGGGCGCACGAGGACGATGGTAATTCCACGCCGAAGTTCCTTCTGGCGGCGGGTGCTCTCTGTTGAAGACGGAGGCGACGCTACGGTGCATGCCAAGGCAAATAAAAGATGCAGTCAGATGCGCCAGATCGTGCTGAGTACACGCGTGTGAAAGAGAGGGAGAGGCGCGGTCGGAAATTACCTTGGAAGCTCGTCGGAGAAATGGCAGACGACGACGGTGTTCAAATGTTGTGCTTGCCGTCATTTTGGAGAGCGCACGAGCGAGTGGTTGGTACTGGGAGATGCGTAGGGAGGTGGGGAATGTGCTCGTAGGAACTGAAAGGCAAGATGAGGTTGGACGTCACCGGAATTCGCCAGAAAAGTTTGTCGAGACAGCCAGGTTGCAGGCAGAAATTCTTGCAGCCTGGCGGCTCATTGGCAGAGGGGTTTGAGGGGAAACGTAGAGGAGGGCGAGGCGTTTAAGAGGGCGAGGTCGCATGGCAGAATTACTGACGCGTTTAAGCGAATTCAACCGCGTTAATTTTGCCAGAAACGGTTAGGAGGGAGAAGGGGCATGGTCATCGCGGTGTTGAAGACGATGACTTGGCAGTGGGACCTGGTGGGGTCAGCAAGTCAGAGAAAGAGAGAGGGGGTGCGGTGGGGTTAGAGAAAGAGAGAGGGGGTGCGGTGGGGTCAGCAAGTCAGTGACTGTCCGTGTGCGTCTGTGAGTGAAAGAAAACGTTTCGGGGAGGTTAGTTGGGCTGCGAGTTGGGCCTTAGCCAGGTTAGTTGGGCTAGGCTGGTTTTCTTATTTTTATTTCCTTCCCGTTTTCTTTTTCTTTTTCCGTTTTCATTTTTTGTGTTTTCAATTTGTTCAAACAATTCAAACAACCATTTGAAGTCAGAACATTTCAAACTTTTCAGTAAGCTTCTAATATTGTTTATCAATGTATTTTAAATTCCATTCTAGAATGATTCTTTTATTCATTTATGGTTTATTATTTATTTAAAATAGGCACTTGCCTTTATTTAAATAGAATTTAAATTATATTTTCAAACTCTTATTTAAATTCTAATTTTCACCAAACCTTTTTCAGTAGGTTTTATTTATTCAAAAGTGTGTTAAATAATTCACTTTGAATTATTAAAACATTTTAATATAATTTAATATTCATTTAAATTGAGCATTTGTCTTTATTCAAATAAAATCCAATATGGTTTTAATTCCATATACATTTTATTAAAATAATTCTTTTAAGTTAATTTGATAACTTTTTAATCCACTTTGGTAAATTCCCATTTATTATTTTCTCATCATTTAATTAATCATTTACCTAAGGGATTTTGTCTTTATTAAATATAATTTGAATATGGTTTAATGCCATATAATTTTATTTGGATATTCTTTATCCCTTTATTTTATTCGGATTATCTTTATTCCATTTGCTTGTGGATTTAATTCAAGATTTAATTTGTCTTCTAAATAATTTTATTGGGGTTTATTATTTAGTTTAGGCAAATTATCTTTATTTAAATAAAATTGGATATTGCTTAATCCTTATGATTTTATTTAAATAATCTTCTACTCCTTTTTATAATTCAATAATCTTTCCTTTGTTAAGGATTTGGCCAAGATTTAATTTGTCTTTTAAATATTCCTTATTTATTTATTTCTTTCTTTATCCCATAAAATCCATATCTTTTTATTTATAGATCCAAAATTGGTGATTCCAATTTGTATAATTTTATTTAATATTTGTTTATCCTTTTAAATCTCCTTAGGATTATTTTGCTCACAATTTTGGTATGGATTTTAGATAAGAGTTTTATTAGCTTTGGAAAATATTTCTTTATCTTATTAAATTCATAAGATTTTATCCATGGCTCCAAATTAAATGAAATCAATTTCTATGGTTTTATAATATTTTTATTTATCATTTTTGACCATTTATAAATGTTTGTTGACAAATTTTTATATGGATCAAATCCATAGTCTTAGAGAGATCTTGGAAATGATTTTTTTCTTCCATTAGGGTTTTAGGGTTTTGGTTTATTTTCCAAGTTTAAATTTCAAGATACATTCATTGATGAATGCATTTTACTTGATTGAAATTTGTTGGATTCCTTTTATTCAAATTTTATTCAGAAAGGGTTTTGATGTTTTCATTTAGAAGCAAAAAGTTTCTTTTCACCCTAAATTTCAACAATTATTTATTTTGTTTATTTATTTTTGACATTTCAAAATTTGGAAAATTTTGGGATGTGACACGACAGAATATGATATGTAGATGAGTGTGATGTCGGTATACCTCCCCCCAAGCTTAGGCTTTTGGCCTAAGTGGAGATCAATCCCAACCTGACCAAGAAGTAAGAAGTCATCAAGGATCCCTGCAGCTTGCAAAAAGGCAAAACAAGGGAATGTAGATGGGTGCGCATCTCCATCATATCCCTTATTGCCAAAGCGTGGTGCAATAATATCTTCATTATATGATGGCCTAAATCCAGAAGCTAATCTCGAAGGCGTTTCCCTCCTGGGTGTGTCTCTCTCAAATACTTCTCCAAAAGTATGGTTGTCTATCTCTCTTTTTCTGAAATTTTAGACAAACATCACAAGAAGAAATTTCAAAGTGACTACATAATGAAAGGAACTACAAATAGGGACATGCAAGAGGGTTAAACATGCATCAACATAATTTCTCTAAGAAAATAACAAGCATGCAAGATCACATAACCTATCACCTACAGTAGCAAAATACTCAAGATATAATCCACTAATCACAAATCTACTTGGACAAGCGGAGGAGTCACATACCAGAGAACAAATGCTCCAAATCTCAGCAAAAAATGTGGGCTAAGCAAGGAGATCGAAAATCGCGAGCAAGAACAACAATAACACGGGTTTGAGCAATGAAATGGTGTTTTCTGGGAAGAGAGAGAAGTGGTAGGAGGGAGAATAAGTGGAGGGCCAAGGGTGGCCCACACCATGGACAAACGCGCCCCTAGTATGGCCACGCCACCAGGTGGTGTGCCTGACTGGTGGCCCCCCCTGGGTCACTCCAGGTGCCTCTCTGCCCCTTTTTTGATGTAAAATTCTAATAGGATTTTTCAGGAATTTTTCGAGAAACTTTATTTTTGAGCATTTTTCAGGGATTGATAAATGATTTTCTTGCAGAAAGATGATTTTGGAATGATGAAAAAACAAATCAAAACTAAAACTTCAGAAGTTCTAAGACACTCTAAAATGCAAGCAACTAGCAATACAAAGATGAACAAGGTGAAGAGCAAAGATTGGGATAGAGAAAATAAAAGTGAGTAAGGATAATCATGGTGAAAACATTGTTTTGTTCATTAAAATCCCTTTGTTAACAAGGTTGATCAAGTCTTGTTACCAAAAAAAATTATATGAAGTAAAAATTTGCATTTCACTAAATGATTATGTTACCTCAACCTTGATAGCAATAGTCCCAATCATAATAGTTTCATAATTTTCTTGTACTATGGGACAATATATTTCTCCAACTTTGATGCCTTCAATATTTTCAATTGAATTTAGGCCATAACTCTTATCAATCTTCTTTGCAAAATAGACAGTATGCTCCTTGTCATTAACATTAAAAGTTACTTTTCCTTGTTAGAATTAATGACAGCACCTGAAGTATTAAAAAAAGGTCTTCCAAGAATAATAGACATATTATCATCTTCAGGCATTTCAAGCACAACAAAGTCAGTTAATATCAAACATTTATGAGCCACTTGAACATGAACATCCTCACATATACCAATAGGAATAGTAGTAGACTTATCAGCCATTTGCAAATATATATCAGTTGGTATCAATTTTTCCAGTTGAAGTCTCTTGTAGAGAGAAAAAGGAATAACACTAACTCCTGCTTCCAAATCACACAAAGTAGTTCTAACATGATTATTTTTAATAGAAAAAGGAATAGTTGGAATCCCTAGGTCTCCAAGTTTCTCTAGAACCTTACCATTGAAGGAATAATTCGCAAGCAAAGTGGAAATTTCCTCATTAGGAATCTTCCTTTTATCAGAGACAATATCCTTGACCCACAAGTATAGGGGGTGTATCGTAGTACTTTTGATAAATAGGAGTGTCGATCCCAACAAGGAGCAGAAGGTGCCGAACAGTGGTATGGAGCAGGAAATCCCTATGAATACTTAGCAAACAGATTTTTAGTGGTTTTCTGACAAAGCAACAAAGCAAGGAGCAAGTAACAAAAGTAACGAACAAACGGAGCAAGTGGCCCAATCCTTTCTTAGCAAAGGACAAGCCGGTGGAAATACTTATAAGGACCAAACATTCTCGGGGACACATAGGAATTCTGTTAAGTGCTTTCGCTTCAAATAGCTGAGTACTCTTCTCTGGTGTTGTAGGTGTTGTGTGGGTGAACCTGTGCTAACATACCGCCCTTCCTAGGACTAATACATACTAGTGATTAATCCCCCTACAAACATCCGTAACTATAGGAAAGTAATTAAGATATAAATCTAACCAAAGCCTTAAACTTTGAGATCCTACGCTCCATTGTGCAAAGGTGTAACATCCCAAAAATACTAAACTTGGAACATCAAACTCTAATCATCAAGATTGGGGTTAACAAAAACTTTTCTAATTAAAATTATGAATGCATGCATATGTGTATGCATTGATTTTGAAATTCTTTTAAACCACCTTGTTTGATTGTGTCATTGCTTGTAAAATGTTTCTTAGGTGAAATAAAAATCATCTAAAACATTTCCCACTCTTTTCCTAAAGACAAGTAAATCAAAACACATATATTAAATGAATGGTCACTTTGACCAATTTAACTCTCATGCCTACTTTGGTTGTCTCAAACTTTCAGAACCTAATGGAAACTTTTCTGGATCTTTGCACCCCTTGAATGTACTCATAACAAGGTATCAAGGCCCACTTTGTGATCATCCAGAAACTTTCAAATGCATAGTTTAAATGACAATTCAAAATTGAATCTTTATCATATGGGAAGATCCCACTTTTTCAAAAACCACTCAAACAAGCTCAATTTTCAAAGCCCAAGCATCTGCAGACTCACCAGCACCAATCTAGCAAACCCACCAAAAATCTTTTCAAAATTCAAAACTTGATTTCATGCGGCCATTTCATCAAACAGGTTGCAGACACAAATCAAACAAACATCAAACACTATTGTGAGCAGTGATTCTTGCCTAACTGGTTCCCCATCTAGCTCACAACCAGCTCAGTAGATCATCTAGCAAGATTAACCAAGCACTATCACCACTGTGAGCTTGCCATTGCCATCAATGGTGAACAGCCGAGCACACCCTTGCCACCCCATAGTCGACAGCAAGCTAGGAGCAGCAGCAAGCCTAGCCAGCATGTCTGGGAGGCAGCCCACCGTCCACCGCCACTCCCTGTCCACTGCCCGAGCCTTGCCAAGCCCTGGACCACGCGCACGAACCTCGCCCAGACCGCCAGAGACCATGCCGAGCGTGCGCCAGAGCACCACCCTCGACCGAAGCCCACAGACTGCGTGCCGCCCTCGCCGCGTGCATACACAATCCCCACCGACCCAGGAGACCGCCAGACATCCCCGTTCGCTGCCTCGTGACGCATAGCCACCACTCGCCGTCAAAGACGTTGCCTCTGCAGCGCAGAGCATCGCCCGTTCTAGACCAAGCCGCACCGCCCAATACCTCAAAACCATGTCGTTGAGCATCGCCAGGAGACACTACACCGTCCCCTACCCTTGCCCATGCCAATAGCCGCCTGTAACATCGCCCCCGACGAGCTCACCGTGCGCCCCGACGGTCCCCTCGCTCGACTATAAATAGAGGCCACCCCTGCTCGATTTCTTCACACCATCTCACTCCCCTCTCCTCACTGATCGTGCCACACCGTTCTCAGAGCAAGGCGAGCACCACCCTGCCGGAATTTCACCGGAGCCCGCCGCCTCTAGAGAAGAAGGGAGCCATCGATTTCGTCCACCCCAGGAGCTGCCACGACCACCCCTGAGTTCGTCGTCATCGACTTTGTCGTTCGCCCGCCTCGCCGACCCTCGCCAGTACCACGGTGAGCCCCCAGCACCCCCCACTGGCCGCGCTAGGTTTCGTTCTTGCCGGCATTGTCTCGCGTCGATGATGACTCCCAGCCGTTGGATTAGAATCAGATCGAATGACCCACGTTGCCCCATACCGCTTCGCCCAGCCCCGTGTCACTAACGAGTGGGGACACCCACTTAAGCAGCCCGCGGAAGCACTGCGCTTAGCAGGCCGGCCTGTTAACTTTTCCCACGCAGCCCAGTGATTTGAATTAAATCTTTTCTATTTATTTCAAACACACTTCTGTACCCAACTTCAAAAATCAACCCAGATTGATTCAGTGCACCAATTTGAATGAAACCAATTTTGTTGGAAAGGTCTGTGAATGCTGAATCCAAGCCCGTTGGATTCAAGTCATTTGGATCTGTAGATCATCCTTAGTAAAAATAACAAGGCAGAAGCTTTTCTGCATTCAAACATTTTTCAAATTTAAACCATAATAGCTTTTGAGTTGATTCCAACTCTCAAAAATCACATTTAACCATACCTTTCAGAATATATAAAAAATATATAGGTTTACTTGCAGAAATAATGTTCAAGTAATAAAAGAATGCTACATAGGCATTTCTAGCCACTTTAATTAATTAGAATAAAAGGGTAAAACCTTATTAAATTGTGACACCACTTTAAATCACATTCCCATGGACTACAATATGTGGTGATGACATGTGTCAACATGATCCCATGTTTGGTTTGGAGAATATTAAATCTTAAGTAGTTTTTCAATGAGTAGAAATTACTTTTCTAAAAATAAAAGGAATTAAATCAAGCCTTAACCTTGTAATGTTAGAGATGATTCTAGATCATCTATAGGACCCTTGTGTGTGATGATTTCAAGTAGTTAAGTATTGTTTGGTGATTGTGTACCTCGTATTTATTCGTAGACGCTAGTACCGACCAAGGATACGAGGAGGAAGAAGGATACTAAGAAGAAGAAGCCGAGGAGAACTTCAACCACTGCTCTGCCCAAGGCAAGCCTTACTAATCAAGTTGACCTATGCAAGCTAACACTTGCAATTTAGCAAGCTTATACTGATTTTGTGCAAGCAAATACTTGCTTGTTACTATGCTTACTATATGCCTTAAGCATATGTGATCATACCCACTTGATAAACCAATCCTAGTTTTATTTGCAAGCTTCTTACTTTATTTCTTTATCAAAGCTTTAACTTAGAGTTGACTTGTAGATACGAGAAAGATTCTGAAGGTTGCATAAAGAGCATAAAATTTGGCCTAAGTTAGAAACCTTGATATCATCCTAAGATATAAGGTTGTACTTAGTTGAAACTCCACTAGTTCACCACCCCTCATTAGTACTACCCCCACCTGTAGATGTTAGTGCTAAGCATAAAACTTGATCAACTTTAGATGGGTTTACTTGGTGGAAAAATGGTTATGAAAACCTTGGAATGATGGATCATTCTATTGAAATGTTTTGGACATGTGTTTCCGAACACTTGATGATTTTGGTGATGAAAATGTTGAGGCATGAGCCTTAGCCCTTTATAAAACTGATGGTTGTCTGGATGCGATACCATTCCAATTTTATCGTACAACCACAATACCCGAATATTGGGTAGGGCTTGACTGGAAACTTATATACCTTAGTATTAGTTCCCTCACGGCCAAGGTCTGAGCTGAGGCTACCTTATGAAGATTGTCCACCTGTGCAGTACCCAAGATGACAGTTGGTCATGGTTGGGAGGCCAAACTCATAGGAGAGGTGCTTATACTAGGGCGTGTAATTGAAAGGTTAGGATTGATTATCCGCATACTGAGTATGGTGAATTCAGGATTTGTTCCTGATGGATGTATCGAATGTTGTGGTGAAAGTGTACAATCTCTGCAGAGTGTCAAACTATTCGAATAGCCACGTCCGCGGTTATGGACAGTTGGAGTGGCCATACTGTTCCCCCGTCAGACTTTTCAAAATGACTTGTGAAATGAATTGAGACTTTGACTTGACCACAACAGAGTTGTGACCTGAGTTACAAGATCCCACCTAGGAGTTATAAAATTGTGACTAGCTTCGGAACTTAGTAGAGATAAATCTGGCTTTTGCAAAACAACCCTAGAGCCTAGTGTCCTATTATCCAAAAACCCCTTTACATGTTAGTATTAGCTTGCGAGTACTTAAAGAGTACTCATGGCTTTGTCCCTGGCTATTCCCATGGCCAGACTATGAAGAGGAATACCTGGAAGATGGACCCCAGGAAGGTTACGACAACTAGGATCATCTCCCATCGTCAGCATTGCCTGTGACCCCGAAGATGGAGCTTCGCCTACGCTACCGTTATTATTACGTATTCCGCTGCTTGAATTTGTATTAAGAACTGAATCATGAGATCCCTATTTGTGTAAGAACTTATGTATCGTTTGTAATGGATGATGTACTATGGTATCCAATTCTGTTATGTCTCGCAAAAATGGTAATCCTGGGATTGCGATGTATGGCATAACAGGCATCTAGGATTGAAAAATCCGGGTGTTGACAAGTTGGTATCAGAGCCATCCTGACCATAGGAGACCCTAGTTAGACTGGACGTTTGAACCAAAAACTTAGTTTCAAAACCAAAGAAAACAAATATTTACAAAAACTTATTCTAATTCTTATCCCTTTTATTCTTTCATAAAAATTCATGTTCCTCAAAAACTCTTGCAAAATACATAAAATTTTGACACACTTGATCACCCTGCTAATCTACTCATCCTCTATTCTTATAGATGGACGTAAGTACAACAAGTTTTACCAACTGGGGAATGGAGGAGACCTTATCTTTGAGAGGGATTTGGACCAGCTTTCGGAACTTCTAGAGCGTCCGCACCCCGAGTTCTTCGGAGCTCAACTCAATGATCAAGGAGGAGAAGATCTGCAGTGGCTAATTGTTGCAAGTCTCCGAGGAAAGATTGAACCTCCCACTGTGGAGGGAATTCGGTTTACCTTGAGGGAAAACAACTGGCTCGATGGACTTGCCAGAGCAATGCAGGAAGCTCTTTCCCGTCTGTGTGGGCAGAGCATCAATCAGATCAAGGGTACTCGCTTTGAGTTTTGCCCAAGGCGTGATGCAAATGGACAACCACTGGAAGCCCCATACCACCCCGAGCTGAAGATTCAATTGGACCACCTTAGATTCATGATGTACGATCGTCAGCAGGAGTTGGACAACTGCCATGACTACTGCAACCACATGTCTGCCATCATCAAGACAAAGGATCAGACCATCGCCATGCTAGCAAGGGATCGCAAGTCTCGCCGCTGTCAGATCGACAAGAAGGAGCGCATTATTGCCCATCTTCGCCACCACATCTCATCTTTGGAGGAGACCATCCACGAGAGAGACATGCAGTTGGAGGAAAGGGAGAATGCTGGAGAGGATCTTCGTGGAGACCCTTACTCCTATCTCAGCGATGACGATGATTTTCTGGAGGATCAGGCCATGGACTTCTTCACCGATGATGATGATTTCGCCTTCATCGATGATGATGAAGATGATGAAGCCACAGATTCCGAGGAGTAGTAGCACTTGAGCACTAGCGTAGTGAGTAGTATTCGGTCCCACTGTACCGTAGTTCTCAGAATGGTTCTTAAAACCATTTGTTTTTCTTTGTTGTGGTGTGTGTTGTACTGTGTGCTATGAATGAATGAATGAAAAAGCAAGTTGCTAGAAAAATCTGAGTCAAACCTTTAAAACTTTTCAAAGTCCTCGAAACCTTAGAAATTTCCCTCTTTTCTCATGATCTATCTAAATCTTAAGATGCCACGTGGAGGAAGTGGTTCAGCCCCAGATCCGATGTTGTAGATCCTGCAAATGTTGACTTCTGACCGCGAAGCTGAAAGAGCGGAACGTCAAGCCAACCTAGCCACTCTGCAACAGATAGCCCAGCTAGCCCACAACAACCAAGGCCACGGAAATCAGGACAACCATGGATCTAAGCTCAAGAATTTCCAGAACACCAACCCACTTGTTTTCACTAAGTCAGAAGAGCCCCTAGACGCCGATGATTGGCTGCAAACCATGGAAAATAACTTAGAAGTCGCTAGAGTAGAAGCCAACGAGAAAGTTCTGTTTGCCACCCATTATCTAGCCGGAGATGCCAGGGCATGGTGGAATAGTGTTCGCGCAATGACCGGAGGCCAGATGATGACCTGGGAGGAATTCAAGGTCAAGTTCAGCAGAACCCATGTGCCACCGGGTTTGATCAAGAGAATGAGAGACGAGTTTAGAGAGCTGAAGCAAGGAAGGATGACTGTAGTGGAATACCATGACAAATTTTTGTGATTAGCTAGGTATGCCCCGGACGAGATAGACACGGAAGCCAAGAAGAAGGAGAGGTTCCTGAATGGTCTGCATGGCGAGATGCAGACGGTGTTAGTCAATATTCCCTTTGCGGAGATTGAAGCCCTTGTCGACTCTGCCATCCAGATGGAAGGAAAGCTCAACCAAGCCAATGAGAACCGCAAGCGTTGTATGATGCACAGGCCAGGAACCCATCAGACCCCAAAGTATCGCCCCAACCCATCTCCAAGATTTGCCCCAAGAACCAACAGACCCCCGATGAACCGTCCGACCTACCCCAACCGTGGAAACCCGACCCGGAGGAAATCACAACAACCCCGGCAACTCTAGCAATTTCACCCGTGCCCCACCCAAATTCAACAACAACAATGCTACCGACAACACCAACACTGCCCCTAGGACTGGAAGCAATGTTGTGCCTGTCGCAGCCAAGGAAAAGTCGCAAGTGACTTGTTATGACTGTGGAAATAAAGGCCACTATTCCAACGAGTGCCCCAACAAGAAGAATGCTACAGCCCCCAATGCCAATGTCCCAGCTCAGTAGCAGCGTCGTGTTCAGCCAGGGAGAAGATTTGCCCCAGGGAATTCACTCAACCGCAATGGCCGTCTTTTTCTCATGCATGCTGAAGAAGCTCAGGAAGCGCCAGACGTCGTGTTGGGTATGTTTTTTGTTAATTCAGTACTTGCAAGAGTGTTGTTTGATTCTGGTGCATCGCATTCATTTGTCACCGAAGAATTTGCATGCACTAGTAAAATTCAACCAACCAAACTGAAGCATGTTATGATTGTTCAAATTCCCGGATCAACCACCAAGGCTAGGCAAATTTGCAAAGCCGTCTCTATCCGAATCCATGGCATAGATTTTTATGCTAATCTGATAGTACTCGGAACTAAAGGTTTGGAAGTAGTACTAGGAATGGATTGGATGTCCAAACATAAAGGATTGATTGACTATGCCAAGAAAGCCATCACCATGACCAGTACAGCCGGAATATCAGTTGAACATATATCTGAAACCTTACCTCGCCAATTCAAATGCAACAAGAGTATAGCCCAACCTACCATTGACCAAGTCCGGATAGTCTATGAATACCCCGATGTATTTCCAGATGTTTTGCCCGGTATGCCCCCAGACCGGGATATCGAGTTTATCATTGAACTAATCCCCGGAACCGGACCCATAGCCTAGAGACCCTATAGTATGAACCCGTTAGAGCTCGCAGAACTGAAGAAGCAACTGGATTCCATGCTAGAAATTGGATTGATTCAACCAAGTGCGTCACCATGGAGATCACCTGTCTTGTTTGTGGACAAGAAGGATGGAGGTAACCGTTTGTGTACGGATTATCGGAAGTTGAATGATGTCACCATCAAGAACAAGTACCCCTTGCCCAAGATAGAAGATTTGTTTGATCAGTTGACCGGTGCCAAGGTGTTTTCTAAGATTGATCTTAGAACTGGCTACCATCAACTCAAGATTCGTGCAGAGGATATTGCAAAGACTGCCTTTACCACCAGATATGGATTGTATGAGTATACAGTCATGTATTTCGGATTAACCAATGCCCCCACTTATTTCATGAACCTAATGAATAAGATTTTTATGGACTTCCTGGATAAGTTTGTCGTTGTTTTCATCGATGACATTCTGATTTATTCCAAATCAGAAGAAGAACATGAGCTACACGTAAGGACCATTCTTGGAACCCTTAGAGAGCATCAGCTGTATGCAAAGTTTAGCAAATGTGAATTCTGGTTACAGGAAGTAGGATTCCTCGGTCACATTGTATTAGCCGGAGGAATTTCCGTTGACCCTGCCAAAGTGAAAGATGTAGAAGATTGGCAAGCCCCAACCACTCAAACCCAAGTTCGTGCATTTCTCAGATTGACGGGATATGTAACATCCCTAAAATCATGATTTCAAAGATTGCATATCATTCATGCATTCATGTAGAATTGAGATTAATTTCAAACTCATTTCAGAAAAACAGAAGCACATAGTGCTATCATTTTATGTGAGCAAACTTAAATCAAATGGCCATCCCCATTTGAAAGTTTGAATGTTTATGAACCTAGTTTGTTTTTGCCTTCCTGGTTGAAAGGTTTGAGTGTAGAATTTAAACCAAGATTTACAAATTGGAAATGGTTTCAAAAACCATTTTTCAAACATTGCAAATCAAGTGCCAAGTCTCTGATATTTTGTTTCCTCAAGATTTACCAAGCCTTTGCAAAGTAACCACAGGGTTTTATGCCTATATTTGAGACTATTGCACCCTGCAAAAACCCCAGAATGATTTGAATTCAAAAAGAGTTTGAATTCATTTCAAAACCATTCCTGAAAATCAAAACAGAAAAAGAAAAGGAGTAAACAAAAGAAAAAGGCCAAGCGCTCCTGATCTAGCCCAGCAGCAGAACCGGCCCAGCAAGCCCACCCGGCCACTCTCTCGCTCGCTCCAACGCGCAGACGCACCCATTCCCTCGCTGACACCCAGACCCCACCCCCTCTCTGTCTCACTCGCTGACTGGTGGCCCTCTCAACGTCACCCTCGTCTTCCCCAAAACGCGCCCGCAAACCACGTCGCCGCTGCTGTCGATGCCGGTAATGGCGCGGCGTAATTAGCCTTGATGCCGCAAGCGTTTCCTGTCGCGCTTGGGCCTATTTAATCCCCTCTGCACCGCGGTCATTTCCCCCCACTCTCCCCGCTCACTCCGCCACCAGGCTACGCGCATTTGACCTCGAAGACTCGCAGTACTGATGACTCCGGCGACTAATTCCGGTGAGCCTCGACCGCCCCCCTCTCTCTCGTTCAAACCACTGCAACCAGCTTGATCTCGCGCATCCCCTGATACTCTTCGTTTGCATTTTTGTGACCCAGGCCGTCGTCCCCGTTCGTGCCTGCAACCACCTGTGCCGCCGCTAGACTCCGGCGACCAATTCAGGTAAAACCCGAGCGCCCCTTGCCCCCTCCTTCATACGAGATTGTTCGCCTGCGTCTTGTGCATCTCCTGATCCCTCTGGTTCGTGCTAGGGCGACACCAAACCTCGGCAACAACCACGACTGCAAGTGACAGACGCCGCCCGCAACTCCGACGAGCCCCAGCGACCGTGCCCGTGCGCCCCTTCCCGAGCCATCGCCACCTTGAGCATCAGCAGCCTCCTGCGGTTCTGGTAAGCCACTTCCCCCACTCCCGCGCGACCTAGAACGCCAGCGCCGCCGCTGTCAGACGCGCCGCCGCCAGCCGCCGCCGCTAGCGTCGCTCGTGTTTGGTCAAAGCGTTTAGGAGTGTTAGATGCAGATCCTGCGGCTGAGATTAGAACTTAAGTGAAGAGGTAAGCGTGCATCTGAGCCGCCAGATCTGACTTAGATCCTATGGCCGCAAAGCTCGATCCGTCTGAACCGGTACGCGCCAGTAGGGTTAAGACACGTGGCTAGGGTTAGATTCAAAAACAGATTTGAAATCAGATTTTGTTCCAAAATTGAAATAGCTATAACTTTTGATTCCCACGTTAGTTTTTTGCAAATTTTATACCGTTGGAATCAGGGAGACAAGCCCTTTCTGAATCTGCAATGTGTTTAGTGAAAAGTTTCTGTTAAAATGACTTTATTTGCAGTAACTTGTTTAAGGCTATTTTGAGTATAGAAATTGTTTGGAAAATTGTTTAAGTGTAAAATAAACTTGGTTTAGCAAGTTTTTGACTTGTTTATAGATCAGTACTTTGTACTTGCTTGGTTAGATTTCAAAAATCATCACTTAGCATTTTCTTTTGCATGCATGCATATATTTATGTTTGTATATGATTTGGGTGTAAATTGTGTGCTACCATTTTTGTGTAGACTTTGGTGCTAGTGACTGTGAGTGTGAAGAGTGCTACTCTCCCCATTACCAAGGCAAGTGGTACTTCATGATTATTTTCATCCCTATTTTTGTACAAGCATTAGAAATATTTTTGCTAAGTCTTGCATGTTACTCTTTGCCAAATGCTATGTTGGGAAATCCTAAGTAGTTGTAGAATTGCTAGGAAATTTTCCTAAGTTAAGTTACTATGCCATGCTTAGCCTAGCTAGTAGCAAACAAGGGTTGGTAAAGTATATATACATGCTATGATGGAAATATTTCTAAGTCTTTGGACTTATGTTTTTCTTAATAAAACAACTAAGTCAATAAATCTCCTGGGTGGAATGGGACTTGAATGGTGGTTTTTTGGTTGAGTGGTTACACAAGGCCCATGGATATGGTTTACCTTGTGTATCTCACTTGTGGTATGCCACCCAGGCACAAAGGGATTTTGGAGGCCAAGTGTTGAGAAGCTTATAGTGCAACCACTTGGCAATATGGGCTCTACCTGGATCACATAGGTTGCTAGAACTTAGCCATTTGGACAGTTGGTGGTAGTGGGATTGATAGGTTGGAGCGCGTCCATTTGTTCTAAGGAAAGGCTTCTGAAAGGTCCTGTCTTGGGAAACCAAGTCTGGTGGGGAAAGTGCACAACCTCTGCAGATGGAAAAATCTAAGTACTTAGCCAAGTCCATGGCAATGGACAACTTGAGCATCAAGACATGGAAGCTATCAAGAATCTCATCACTCCAACTTCTAAGTAAAACTTGTGGGTGAACAAGGGTGAAGGACCTCAATGTCTATTGATGGTTTCTTGGGAAAAGTTTTTGACAAAGAAAAGCTTAATGATTTCAACTAATAGGAAAAACCTATTTTGAGCAAAGCAAGCCAAGCTACACTTAGCCAAATTGCATATAGTAATATAGTCCACTTAAAAATTTACTAAGGTATCACTTGCCAATACTATTCCAAAGTATTGACCCACTGTGGTTGTAACTTGTGATGTTGCAGGTTATTTTGATGATGAATAGGTGTCATGAGTCTACACTCAACATGCTTGCCTGTGGCACATGAAGATGAAGACTTATGTTTATTTACTTATTCCAAAACTCTTGTATTAGGCCTATGGCCTTGAGTTGTAAAAGACTATGTTTTATCTCTGAAATGGATGTAATAAATGACCTTTGTATCTGTGTACTTCATCTTAAACTGTGGATGCTAGCAATGATCCAGGGACTAGCATTGCAATCACAGGGATCCTTTTTCCTTTACAAAGGAGGGATCTTACAGATGGTATCAGAGCACTGTGTTGCCTGTAGGATTATGACCCTAGGATTGGAAACCACTAAGGAAAAAAAATTCAACTACTTCTACACTTGTCTATTCTTCTCGTAAACTTTTCTAATCTTCTTTCTCATCTCTATTTGTAGATGAACTCCATCAACGAAGCCGTAAGGAAAGGACCACTCATGACCATGACCTTAGAGTGTGAGACAGAGTTCCCCAAAATTCTCAAGGACCTCATGGTGGCAATGGAAATACATGGTGCAGCTGTGTACAAAGGCTTTCCAGTGATGGATGAAGGAGTTGAGTACTGGTGGGTGCAACTTCACTTGTACAAAAACAAGGAAGTCAACCACAAAGAAAAAGATTTCTGCATGTACACCAACACTGTGGTGCACACTACATTCTTTGAGTCAGCAAGAGAAGCAGCTTGGAGGACTATCAAAGAACTTAGTGCTAGAATCAAATGCAGAATACTCAATCTCCAAAAAGACTTGAAGAAAGAGAAGTAACATACTCAAGAGTTGGAAGATACCAATCAAACCTTAAGAGGAGACATTATAGACTTAGTGATGGAGTCATGTGAGCAAGATAGGCTGATTGCTTCTAGGAACATTGTGTTAGCCAACAGATCTAGTGAGATAGGATTGTAAACGTACTTCGTTAGTTGGACCACCACCTATCACCTTATTTTCCAAAATGTTGTCTTAAAATAAGAATGAACCTTGATTGATGTAATGACTTCATGTATGCATGACTTGTGTGTTTTGTTTCCCAAGGATATGTATGTGGTGTTTTGTCTTTTGTTTATCTTAAATTTTGTTGTTCTAACTTTTCTATCTTATAAATAGATGCCTATTACCATCAGCACTGTTGAGGAGTTCCAGGCTACCTGCTTTGGTCCTCGTATTGTTGAGCTTACCACTTTGCTCAATCTCCCTCTTCCCACCATCATGGTGCACCCACTCACCAAGTTCGAGAGGAAGGACCTCTGGGGCTTCAAGGTGAACCATCCAGGACGCCATACAGAGCCTACTACGAAGGCCATCGTCTTCAAGCTTATGCATGATGACCAGGAGAGAGGCATGGAGGTAGTTATGTAGGACCTGATAGGACGTCTGCTAGGACGACACTCCCGACAGGTTAGAGGCACTCACTTCCACGTCTTCGGAAGACGTGATGAGGATGGAGAGTCCATTGACTTTGAGGACGACTCGAGGGACGCAGCAGAGCCGATACGCCTGTACCTCCAGGACTTAGAGTCTCTCATTAGGCACGTGGACACTAACATGACCAATGTCATGCTCAGTAATGACGAGCTCCAGGTGCAGCTTCGCGAGATGGACAAGCTCTTCGTGCAGCAGGACGAGATAGTCAAGGAAATGGAGGCGAAGTTCGAGACCCAGGATAGGAAGTTCAAGAGTCAGGAGAAGCGTGTCCAGGATAGGAACAAGAAAATCCGGGATATGACTGAAGAACTGCAGTCCAAGGACTTCGAGCTAGAGCAGCAGCAGACGGTGATTGAGAGGCTTCGTTCCTAGAAGAGGGCTCTCAAGGCCAAGATAGAGTCCTTGACCACTACTATTGAGGAGAACAAGACCGCGATGGAGAACGCAGGTCTTACCTTTGTCGAGGAGGAGATTGATGCTGATGAGTAGACATGACTACTCGTTTATCTTTTATTATCAGACTTGTTATGTTGAGAACTTGTTATTGGACCATCCGACATGTGGATGGCTTGCTACTTGTGTGTTTTACTTTGTGAACTTATTATCTTGTTGTTGATCTTTTACTTTACTGCATGCTTGTGTTTGCTTATGTGATGTATTGTGCAAGAAAAACATCTATGGGTATCTCATTCTTATCTCTATTTTGAACAAACCACAGATGCCTCCCCGTCGTGCAAACCCCAACCCCAACAACATCACCCCAGAAATGCAGCAAATGATGACTGCCCAAACTCAGTTGATGCAGATGATGACAACGTTCATCCAAAACCAAAACAACAACAACAACAACAATAACAACAACAACCCTCCGAGCTTTGATATGCTCACCAGATTCTTGAGGTTGAGGCCAGCTAAGTTCTCGGGGACAACTGATCCCATGGTGGCCAATGATTGGCTACGTTCTGTAAACAAGGACTTAGTAACCGTGGGCTGCACGGATGCTGAAAAAGTCAGATTTGCAGCACATCTGCTGGAAGGGCCAGCCGCCACTTGGTGGGACAATTTCTAGATCACTACTCCTATTGATGAGGTGACTTGGGCTATCTTTGAGGATGGCTTTCGCACTGCCCATATCTCATCAGGAATAATGAGCCTGAAAAAGAAAGAGTTCCACAATCTGAGGCAGCGTCACTGTAGCGTGGCTGAATACATTGAGGAGTTCAACAATCTGGCGCGTTATGCACCGGATGAAGTTGACACTGATGCCAAGATAAAGGAAAAATTTCTTGAAGGCTTAAATGATGAGCTGAATCTGCAGTTGTCTGTGGACTATGTTCCCACTTATCAGTCTTTGTGTGACAAGGCTGCTATTTTGGAGAACAAAATGAAGCAAGTTGAGAGTAGAAAAAGAAAGCACTCCGACAAGCACAGCTCGGGATCGTCTCACAAACGATCTCACCTTGATGACAGTGGAAGCTCAGGATCCCACAAGCATGGGAAATTCAACAAGCACCACAACCACAACCGTCATGACAACAAGCATCATCGCAGTCATGACAATGATAAGTATAAGAACCACAAGAGTGGACATAAGAGCCACCATAGTGGCAATGGAAGTGGAAGTGGAAGTCAATCTGCTAAGAGAGACATCAGTCAGGTTGAATGCTTCAAATGCAAGAAGCTGGGGCATTATGCAAATGAGTGCCCTGAAAAGAAAGTTGAAGGACCTAACAAGCCCAATCCTTTTCAGAAAGGACAGGTTAACCACATCAATGTGGAGGAGGTCTATGAGGAGCTTGATGCTGTTGCTGGTAAGTTCAGACTCAATTCTATTCCAGCATTTGTTCTTTTCGATACCAGAGCATCGCATTCATTCATATCAAAAGCATTTGTTGATAGAAATGGGTTTCCAACTGAAAACATTGGGTGCCCAATAAAAGTTAGTTCTCCGGGAGGAGATATGATAGTAAGTCTTGGATGCCGGGATCTAGTAATAGAGTTTGGAAAGCATAAGTTTCTAGTGAGTCTGATAATCCTAGATTCCCAAGGATTGGATGTAATTTTGGGAATGGATTGGATGGCTAAGTATGAAGGAGTACTAGATTGTGCCAATCGCACTGTTGCACTCACAACCCCGGAAAGGAAACGGATTAAGTTCAAGTCCAACTTTGAACCAAAAGGGAGTAAGCTAAATTCTCTTAAGGGGGTTAGCATGGACAGTGTGCCAATTGTGAGTGAGTATCCGGATGTGTTTCTGGAAGAATTACCGGGAATGCCACTCGATAGAGATGTGGAGTTTCTGATAGATTTGGTACCTGGTTCTGGACCAATAGCCAAGAGACCATATAAAATGTCAGTTGATGAACTGAAGGAGCTCAAGAAGCAACTTGGAGAACAGTTGCAGAAAGGATTCATCCAACCAAGTTCATCATCTTGGGGAGCCCCAGTTTTGTTCGTAGAGAAGAAAGATAGAAGTCAAAGGTTATGCATAGATTACCGTTCACTCAACGAGGTAACTATCAAGAACAAATACCCTTTGCCTAGAATCAACGACTTTTTTGATCAGCTAGAAGGAGCATGTGTGTTCTCGAAGATTGATCTCCGATCAGGCTATTTTCAACTCAAGATAAGAGAACAAGACATACCTAAAACAACATTCACCACAAGGTATGGATTGTATGAGTACACCGTGATGCCTTTTGGTTTAACCAACGCTCCAGCATACTTCATGAATATGATGAACAAGGTGTTCATGGAATTTCTTGACAAGTTTGTTGTCATTTTCATTGATGACATCTTAGTCTACTCCAAGAGCAAAGAAGAACATGAAGGACACTTATGTTTGATACTTGAGAAACTGAGGGAGCATAAACTTTATGCCAAATTCAGCAAGTATGAGTTCTGGTTAGAGGAAGTTGGTTTTCTTGGACATGTTATGACAAAGGATGGTGTAGCAGTTGATCCTGCTAAGGTTTCAGCTGTGACTGAATGGGAATCTCCCAAGTCTGTGAAAGAAGTTCGTAGTTTCCTTGGCTTAGCAGGTTACTACAGAAGATTCATTGAAAATTTCTCTAAAGTAGCTAAGCCCATGACTGAGTTGTTAAAGAAAGACAAGAAGTTTGCTTGGTCTGAAGGTTGTGAAGCCAGCTTTCAAGAATTGAAGAAAAGACTTGTGACAGCACCAGTTTTGTGTCTGCCAGATTTGGAAAAGGATTTCCAAGTTTATTGTGATGCATCCCATCAAGGTTTGGGTGTAGTACTTATGCAAGATGGTAAAGTCGTGGCTTATGCCTCGAGACAACTCAAAACTCATGAAGTAAACTATCCCACTCATGATTTAGAGTTAGCCTCTGTCGTCCATGCACTCAAAACATGGAGACACTACCTTTTGGGAAAACGTTGTGAAGTGTTCATGGATCACAAAAGTTTGAAGTATATCTTCACCCAGAAGGAAATCAATATGAGACAAAGGAGATGGCTAGAACTTATCAAAGACTATGACTTAAGTTTGCAATACCACCCCGGTAAAGCAAATGTTGTAGCAGATGCTCTAAGTCGTAAGGTATTTGTGAATGGCCTTACCATAGGAGAATTGCCAGATGATTTATGTACCCAATTCAGAAAACTCAGATTGGAGATTGTTCTTGAAGGACATCTCATGTCTTTGGATGTTCAACCCACTCTGTTGGACAAGATCAAAGAAGCCCAGAAGACTGATAAAGAAATTGAAGAGATTAAGGAAAAGATTGGCCAAGGAAAAGCCAAAGGTTTCCATGAAGACGAACAGGGTACCTTATGGCATGGGAAACGTATTTGTGTTCCACAAGATCCGGAGTTGCGGAAACTGATTCTGCAAGAAGCCCACAACTCCCCGTATTCTATTCACCCGGGTAACACCAAAATGTACATGGACATGAAAAAAAGATTTTGGTGGAACAATCTCAAAAGGGACATCGCCGAACATATTGCTTTGTGCGATGTGTGTAGTAGAGTAAAAGCAGAGCATCAGAAACCAGCAGGTTTGCTTCAACCACTACCTATTCCTGATTGGAAGTGGGACAAGATTGGTATGGATTTCATTACCGGATTACCAAGGACCCGGTCAGGGTATGATTCCATATGGGTAGTAGTGGATCGCCTAACTAAAGTGGCTCATTTTATACCCGTGAAGACAACTTATACAAGTGCCAAGTTAGCCAAAATCTACATGAGTAGAATTGTATGTCTTCATGGTGTACCTAAGAGTATTGTGTCTGATAGAGGAACTCAATTCACTTCTCATTTTTGGAGACAGCTTCATGAATCATTGGGAACGAGGTTGGAATTCAGCACTGCTTTTCATCCTCAAACCGATGGACAAACAGAAAGGACTAATCAGATTCTTGAAGACATGTTGAGAGCATGTGCCTTAGACTATGGAGCCAGTTGGGATGAAAGTCTACCTTACGCAGAATTTTCTTATAACAACAGCTATCAAGCCAGCATTGAGATGGCACCGTTTGAGTTTCTCTATGGAAGAAAGTGTACCACCCCATTGTTATGGAATGGTGTGGGAGAAAGAAGTTTATTCGGGCCAGATCTTATCAAAGAAGCCGAAGAGAAGGTCAAATTGGTTAAGGACAGGTTGAAGATAACACAGTCCCGACAGAAAAGCTACGCAGATCCTAAACGTAGAGAAGTCACCTACGAAGTTGGTGATAGAGCCTATCTTAGAGTATCACCACTTCGTGGAGTGAAAAGATTCGGAGTCAAAGGAAAATTGGCACCAAGATATATTGGGCCATTCAAGATTTTGAGTCGCAAAGGAGAAGTTGCCTATGAAATAGAACTACCAGAATCTCTATCAGCTGTCCATAATGTGTTTCATGTGAGTCAGCTTAAGAAATGTCACCCAGAAATGGAGGAAACTTCTTTGAAGGATATTATACCTTTGGAGGAGGTTCAACTAGAAAGTGATCTCACTTATGAAGAGAAACCTATCAAGATTCTTGAGACTGCAGAAAGAGTCACAAGGACAAAGACTATCAAGTTTTGCAAAGTGCAATGGAGTCATCATTCCGAAGAGGAAGCAACATGGGAAAGAGAAGATGATCTTCGGAAAGACCACCCTCACCTATTTGCTAGCCAATCCGAATCTCGAGGGCGAGATTCACCTTAAGGGGGTTAGATTTGTAACATCCCTAAAATCATGATTTCAAAGATTGCATATCATTCATGCATGCATGTAGAATTGAGATCAATTTCAAACTCATTTCAGAAAAACAGAAGCACGTAGTGCTATCATTTTATGTGAGCAAACTTAAATCAAATGGCCATCCCCATTTGAAAGTTTGAATGTTTATGAACCTAGTTTGTTTTTGCCTTCCTGGTTGAAAGGTTTGAGTGTAGAATTTAAACCAAGATTTACAAATTGGAAATGGTTTCAAAAACCATTTTTCAAACATTGCAAATCAAGTGCCAAGTCTCTGATATTTTGTTTCCTCAAGATTTACCAAGCCTTTGCAAAGTAACCACAGGGTTTTATGCCTATATTTGAGACTATTGCACCCTGCAAAAACCCCAGAATGATTTGAATTCAAAAAGAGTTTGAATTCATTTCAAAACCATTCCTGAAAATCAAAACAGAAAAAGAAAAGGAGTAAACAAAAGAAAAAGGCCAAGCGCTCCTGATCTAGCCCAGCAGCAGAACCGGCCCAGCAAGCCCACCCGGCCACTCTCTCGCTCGCTCCAACGCGCAGACGCACCCATTCCCTCGCTGACACCCAGACCCCACCCCCTCTCTGTCTTACTCGCTGACTGGTGGCCCTCTCAACGTCACCCTCATCTTCCCCAAAACGCGCCCGCAGACCACGTCGCCGCTGCTGTCGATGCCGGTAATGGCGCGGCGTAATTAGCCTTGATGCCGCAAGCGTTTCCTGTCGCGCTTGGGCCTATTTAATCCCCTCTGCACCGCGGTCATTTCCCCCCACTCTCCCCGCTCACTCCGCCACCAGGCTGCGCGCATTTGACCTCGAAGACTCGCAGTACTGATGACTCCGGCGACTAATTCCGGTGAGCCTCGAACGCCCCCCTCTCTCTCATTCAAACCACTGCAACCAGCTTGATCTCACGCACCCCCTGATACTCTTCGTTTGCATTTCTGTGACCCAGGCCGTCGTCCCCGTTCGTGCCTTCAACCACCTGCACCGCCGCTAGACTCCGGCGACCAATTCAGGTAAAACCCGAGCGCCCCTTGCCCCCTCCTTCATACGAGATTGTTCGCCTGCGTCTTGTGCATCTCCTGATCCCTCTGGTTCGTGCTAGGGCAACGCCAAACCTCGGCAACAACCATGACTGCAAGTGATAGACGCGGCCCGCAACTCCGATGAGCCCCTGCGACCGTGCCCGTGCGCCCCTTCCCGAGCCATCGCCACCTTGAGCATCAGCAGCCTCCTGCGGTTCTGGTAAGCCACTTCCCCCACTCCCGCGCGACCTAGAACGCCAGCGCCGCCGCTGTCAGACGCGCCGCCGCCAGCCGCCGCCGCTAGCGCCGCTCGTGTTTGGTCAAAGCGTTTAGGAGCGTTAGATGCAGATTCTGCGGCTGAGATTAGAACTTAAGTGAAGAGGTAAGCGCGCATCTGAGCCGCCAGATCTGACTTAGATCCTACGGCCGCAAAGCTCGATCCGTCCGAACCGGTACGCGCCAGTAGGGTTAAGACACGTGGCTAGGGTTAGATTCAAAAACAGTTTTGAAATCAGATTTTGTTCCAAAATTGAAATAGCTATAACTTTTGATTCCCACGTTAGTTTTTTGCAAATTTTATACCGTTGGAATCAGGGAGACAAGCCCTTTCTGAATCTGCAATGTGTTTAGTGAAAAGTTTCTGTTAAAATGACTTTATTTGCAGTAACTTGTTTAAGGCTATTTTGAGTATAGAAATTGTTTGGAAAATTGTTTAAGTGTAAAATAAACTTGGTTTAGCAAGTTTTTGACTTGTTTATAGATCAGTACTTTGTACTTGCTTGGTTAGATTTCAAAAATCATCACTTAGCATTTTCTTTTGCATGCATGCATATATTTATGTTTGTATATGATTTGGGTGTAAATTGTGTGCTACCATTTTTGTATAGACTTTGGTGCTAGTGACTGTGATTGTGAAGAGTGCTACTCTCCCCATTACCAAGGCAAGTGGTACTTCATGATTATTTTCATCCCTATTTTTGTACAAGCATTAGAAATATTTTTGCTAAGTCTTGCATGTTACTCTTTGCCAAATGCTATGTTGGGAAATCCTAAGTAGTTGTAGAATTGCTAGGAAATTTTCCTAAGTTAAGTTACTATGCCATGCTTAGCCTAGCTAGTAGAAAACAAGGGTTGGTAAAGTATATATACATGCTATGATGGAAATATTTCTAAGTCTTTAGACTTATGTTTTTCTTAATAAAACAACTAAGTCAATAAATCTCCTGGGTGGAATGGGACTTGAATGGTGGTTTTTTGGTTGAGTGGTTACACAAGGCCCATGGATATGGTTTACCTTGTGTATCTCACTTGTGGTATGCCACCCAGGCACAAAGGGATTTTGGAGGCCAAGTGTTGAGAAGCTTATAGTGCAACCACTTGGCAATATGGGCTCTGCCTGGATCACATAGGTTGCTAGAACTTAGCCATTTGGACAGTTGGTGGTAGTGGGATTGATAGGTTGGAGCGCGTCCATTTGGTCTAAGGAAAGGCTTCTGAAAGGTCCTGTCTTGGGAAACCAAGTCTGGTGGGGAAAGTGCACAACCTCTGCAGATGGAAAAATCTAAGTACTTAGCCAAGTCCATGGCAATGGACAACTTGAGCATCAAGACATGGAAGCTATCAAGAATCTCATCACTCCAACTTCTAAGTAAAACTTGTGGGTGAACAAGGGTGAAGGACCTCAATGTCTATTGATGGTTTCTTGGGAAAAGTTTTTGACAAAGAAAAGCTTAGTGATTTCAACTAATAGGAAAAACCTATTTTGAGCAAAGCAAGCCAAGCTACACTTAGCCAAATTGCATATAGTAATATAGTCCACTTAAAAATTTACTAAGGTATCACTTGCCAATACTATTCCAAAGTATTGACCCACTGTGGCTGTAACTTGTGATGTTGCAGGTTATTCTGATGATGAATAGGTGTCATGAGTCTACACTCAACATGCTTGCCTGTGGCACATGAAGATGAAGACTTATATTTATTTACTTATTCCAAAACTCTTGTATTAGGCCTGTGGCCTTGAGTTGTAAAAGACTATGTTTTATCTCTGGAATGGATGTAATAAATGACCTTTGTATCTGTGTACTTCATCTTAAACTATGGATGCTAGCAATGATCTAGGGACTAGAATTGCAATCACAGGGATCCTTTTTCCTTTACAAAGGAAGGATTCTCTAGTATCGCCAGACCCATGACCCAATTGCTGAAGAAGGACAAGAAGTTTGAATGGACCGACAAATGTGAAGCGAGTTTTCAAGAACTCAAAAGGAGATTGATTTCAGCCCCAATCTTAATCATGCCGGATATCACGAAGCCCATCGATGTGTATTGTGACGCATCCAAGATTGGTCTTGGATGTGTGCTAATGCAAGAAGGCAAAGTTATATCTTACCTATCTCGACAATTGAAGCAACATGAGCAAAACTACCCAACCCATGACCTCGAACTCGCAGCCGTAGTTCTATCCCTGAAGACATGGAGACATTACCTGATGGGAAACCGTTGTGAGATTTATTCGGATCACAAGAGCCTAAAGTATATATTCACTCAGAAGGAGCTGAATATGAGGCAGAGAAGATGGATTGAGCTAATCAAGGATTATGACCTAGACATTCACTATCACCCTGGTAAAGCCAACGTGGTAGCCGATGCCCTTAGCAGATTGCCGTGCCGCTTGAACTCCATGATTTTGAAGGAGCAACCAAGTTTGCACAAGGAGATGGAAGATTTTCGAATGGAATTAGTAAGTGAAGGATTTTTGGCTAGCATAGAACTCCAGCCCACTTTGATCAGTCAGATTAAGGAGGCGTAGAAGGAAAATGCTAGTATCGACGGAATCAAGCGTCGTATCGGTACAAGCAAAGTACCCGGATTCACCGAGGATGAAGAAGGAGTTTTGTGGTACAAAGGACGCCTTTGTGTACCAGCAGATTCTGAATTGAAAGAAGTTATTTTGAAGGAGGCTCATGATACTCTTTATTCTATCCATCCCGGAGGAACTAAGATGTATCAAGATTTAAAAGAGCAATTTTGGTGGCATAAGATGAAGAGAGAAATCGGAAGCTATATCGCCAAGTGTGATATATGTCAGTGAGTCAAGGCAGGACATCAAAGACCCGCTGGATTGTTGCAACCATTGCAGATTCCGGAATGGAAATGGGATTCTGTAGGAATGGACTTTATCACTGGACTACCTACTTCTAGTAGGGGAAATGACTCTATCTGGGTCATAGTGGACAGATTGTCCAAAGTCGCCCATTTCTTGCCCGTCAAAACCACATATCAGAGTTCGAAACTAGCGGAGTTGTACATCGCTAGAATCGTCAGTTTGCACGGAGTCCCTAAGAACATAGTATCGGATCGAGAAACTCAGTTTACCTCAAGATTCTAGAAGAAAGTCCAAGAAGGTTTAGGAACCCGTCTAGATTTCAGCACCGCATATCACCCTCAGACCGATGGACAAACGGAGCGAGTAAACCAAATACTCGAAGATATGCTGAGAGCATTTGTGTTAGAATATGGATCCAAGTGGGAAGACTGTCTGCCGTTCGCAGAATTTTCTTACAACAATAGTTATCAAGCCAGTTTGCAAATGGCCCCATTTGAGTTCATGTATGGAAGGAAGTGTCGCACCCCTTTGAACTGGTCGGAAGTAGGAGAGAGTCAGATTTTTGGACCCGACATCCTACGAGAAGCAGAAGAGAAGGTTCACAAGATTCGTGAGCACCTCAAGACCGCCCAATCCCAACAGAAGAGTTACACCGACAAGAGACGTAGAGACCTCGCCTTCAACATAGGAGATTTTGTTTATCTGAAAGTGTCGCCATTGAAGGGAATGCAGCGTTTCCAACTCAAAAGAAAGTTAGCCCCCAGATATATCGGACCTTTCCAGATTCTGAACGGTCGAGGAGAAGTATCGTACCAATTGGAACTACCTGAAGAGATGTCAGCCGTGCACAATGTGTTCCATATCTCGTTACTTCGCAAGTGTCTCGAAGTCCCCAAGAAGACCGAAGTGTTCAAGAATATCGACCATCGGACCATAGAGATCAACGATGACCTGACCTATCCCGAAGTACCCATCCGCATTTTGGAAGAAGCTTTTCGAACTACCCGAACCCGAAGCATCAAGTTTCTCAAGATTCAGTGGAGCAACCACACAGAAGAGGAAGCTACCTGGGAGCGCGAAGATCACATCAGGACGGAGTTTCCCGATCTCTTCAAATCCTAGGTAATCTTTTCGTCCTTTTTCAAATCTCGGGACGAGATTTTGTTTAAGGGGGGAAGGTTTGTAACATCCCAAAAATACTAAACTTGGAACATCAAACTCTAATCATCAAGATTGGTGTTAACAAAAACTTTTCTAATTAAAATTATGAATGCATGCATATGTGTATGCATTGATTTTGAAATTCTTTTAAACCACCTTGTTTGATTGTGTCATTGCTTGTAAAATGTTTCTTAGGTGAAATAAACATCATCTAAAACATTTCCCACACTTTTCCTAAAGACAAGTAAATCAAAACACATATATTAAATGAATGGTCACTTTGACCAATTTAACTCTCATGCCTACTTTGGCTGTCTCAAACTTTCAGAACCTAATGGAAACTTTTCTGGATCTTTGCACCCCTTGAATGTACTCATAACAAGGTATCAAGGCCCACTTTGTGATCATCCAGAAACTTTCAAATGCATAGTTTAAATGACAATTCAAAATTGAATCTTTATCATATGGGAAGATCCCACTTTTTCAAAAACCACTCAAACAAGCTCAACTTTCAAAACCCAATCATCTGCAGACTCACCAGCACCAATCTAGCAAACCCACCAAAAATCTTTTCAAAATTCAAAACTTGATTTCATGCGGCCATTTCATCAAACAGTTTGCAGACACAAATAAAACAAACATCAAACACTATTGTGAGCAGTGATTCTTGCCTAACTGGTTCCCCATCTAGCTCACAAGCAGCTCAGTAGATCATCTAGCAAGATTAACCAAGCACTAGAACCACTGTGAGCTTGCCATTGCCATCAATGGTGAACAGCCGAGCACACCCTTGCCACCCCATAGTCGACAGCAAGCTAGGAGCAGCAGCAAGCCTAGCCAGCATGTCTTGGAGGCAGCCCACCGTCCACCGCCACTCCCTGTCCACTGCTCGAGCCTTGCCAAGCCCTGGACCACGCGCACGAACCGCGCCCAGACCGCCAGAGACCATGCCGAGCGTGCGCCAGAGCACCACCCTCGACCGAAGTCCACAGACCGCGCGCCGCCCTCGCCGCGTGCATACACAATCCCCACCGACCCAGGAGACCGCCAGACATCCCCGTTCGCCGCCCCGTGACGCATAGCCACCACTCGCCGTCGAAGACGCCGCCTCTGCCGCGCAGAGCATCGCCCATTCCAGACCAAGCCGCACCGCCCCATGCCTCAAAACCATGTCATTGAGCATCGCCAGGAGACACCACACCGTCCCCTACCCTTGCCCATGCCAATAGCCGCCTGTAACATCGCCCCCGACGAGCTCACCGTGCGCCCCGACGGTCCCCTCGCTCGACTATAAATAGAGGCCACCCCCGCTCGATTTCTTCACACCATCTCACTCACCTATCCTCACTGATCGTGCCACACTGTTCTTAGAGCAAGGAGAGCACCACCCCGCCGGAATTTCACCGGAGCCCGCCGCCTCTGGAGAAGAAGGGAGCCATCGATTTCGTCCACCCCAGGAGCTGCCGCGACCACCCCTGAGTTCGCCGTCGTCGACTTCGTCGTTCGCCCGCCTCGCCGACCCTCGCCAGTACCCCGGTGAGCCCCCAGCACCCCCCACTGGCCGCGCTAGGTTTCGTTCTCGCCGGCTTTGTCTCGCGTCGATGATGACTCCCAGCCGTTGGATTAGAATCAGATCGAACGACCCATGTTGCCCCATACCGCTTCGCCCAGCCCCGTGTCACTAACAAGTGGGGACACCCACTTAAGCAGCCCGCGGAAGCACTGCGCTTAGCAGGCCGGCCCGTTAACTTTTCCCACGCAGCCCAGTGATTTGAATTAAATCTTTTCTATTTTAATTCAAACACACTTCTGTACCCAACTTCAAAAATCAACCCAGATCGATTCAGTGCACCAATTTGAATGAAACCAATTTTGTTGGAAAGGTCTGTGAATGCTGAATCCAAGCCCGTTGGATTCAAGTCATTTGGATCTGTAGATCATCCTTAGTAAAAATAACAAGGCAGAAGCTTTTCTGCATTCAAACATTTTTCAAATTTAAACCATAATAGCTTTTGAGTTGATTCCAACTCTCAAAAATCACATTTAACCATACCTTTAAGAATATATAAAAAATATATAGGTTTCCTTGCAGAAATAATGTTCAAGTAATAAAAGAATGCTACATAGGCATTTCTAGCCACTTTAATTAATTAGAATAAAAGGGTAAAACCTTATTAAATTGTGACACCACTTTAAATCACATTCCCATGGACTACAATATGTGGTGATGACATGTGTCAACATGATCCCATGTTTGGTTGGAGAATATTAAATCTTAAGTAGTTTTTCAATGAGTAGAAATTACTTTTCTAAAAATAAAAGGAATTAAATCAAGCCTTAACCTTGTAATATGAGAGATGATGCTAGATCGTCTATAGGACCCTTGTGTGTGATGATTTCAAGTAGTCAAGTATTGTTTGGTGATTGTATACCTCGTATTTATTCATAGACGCTAGTACCGACCAAGGATACGAGGAGGAAGAAGGATACTACGAAGAAGAAGCCGAGGAGAACTTCAACCACTGCTCTGCCCAAGGCAAGCCTTACTAATCAAGTTGACCTATGCAAGCTAACACTTGCAATTTAGCAAGCTTATACTGATTTTGTGCAAGCAAATACTTGCTTGTTACTATGCCTACTATATGCCTTAAGCATATGTGATCATACCCACTTGATAAACCAATCCTAGTTTTATTTGCAAGCTTCTTACTTTATTTATTTATCAAAGCTTTAACTTAGAGTTGACTTAAGTGACTTGTAGATACAAGAAAGATTCTGAAGGTTGCATAAAGAGCATAAAATTTGGCCTAAGTTAGAAACCTTGATATCATCCTAAGATATAAGGTTGTACTTAGTTGAAACTCCACTAGTTCACCACCCCTCATTAGTACTACCCCCACCTATAGATGCTAGTGCTAAGCATAAAACTTGATCAACTTTAGATGGGTTTACTTGGTGGAAAAATGGTTATGAAAACCTTGGAATGATGGATCATTCTATTGAAATGTTTTGGACATGTGTTTCCGAACACTTGATGATTTTGGTGATGAAAACGTTGAGGCATGAGCCTTAGCCCTTTATAAAACTGATGGTTGTCTGGATGCGTTACCATTCCAATTTTATCGTACAACCACAATACCCAAATATTGGGTAGGGCTTGACTGGAAACTTATATACCTTAGTATTAGTTCCCTCACGGCCAAGGTCTGAGCTGAGGCTACCTTGTGAAGATTGTCCACCTGTGCAGTACCCAAGATGACAGTTGGTCATGGTTGGGAGGCCAAACTCACAGGAGAGGTGCTTATACTAGGGCGTGTAATTGAAAGGTTAGGATTGATTATCCGCATACTGAGTATGGTGAATTCAGGATTTGTTCCTGGCGGATGTATCGAATGTTGTGGTGAAAGTGTACAATCTTTGCAGAGTGTCAAACTATTCGAATAGCCGCATCCGCGGTTATGGACAGTTGGAGTGGCCATACTGTTCCCCCGTTATACTTTTCAAAATGACTTGTGAAATGAATTGAGACTTTGACTTGACCACAACAGAGTTGTGACCTGAGTTACAAGATCCCACCTAGGAGTTATAAAATTGTGACTAGCTTCGGAACTTAGTAGAGATAAATCTGGCTTTTGCAAAACAACCCTAGAGCCTGGTGTCCTATTATCCAAAAACCCCTTTACATGTTAGTATTAGCTTGCGAGTACTTAAAGAGTACTCATGGCTTTGTCCCTGGCTATTCCCATGGCCAGACTATGAAGAGGAGTACCTGGAAGATGGACCCCAGGAAGGTTACAATAACTAGGATCATCTCCCATCGTCAGCATTGCCTGTGACCCCGAAGATGGAGCTTCGCCTACGCTATCGTTATTATTACGTATTCCGCTGCTTGAAGTTGTATTAAGAACTAGATCATGAGATCCCTATATGTGTAAGAACTTATGTATCGTTTGTAATGGATGATGTACTATGGTATCCAATTCTGTTATGTCTCGCAAAAATGGTAATCCTGGGATTGCGATGTATGGCATAACAGGCATCTAGGATTGAAAAATCCGGGTGTTGACAAAAGGTGTCCTAACGAGGGTTTAGGTTTCTATCACTCCGGCAACCCCACAATTAGTATCCAAATACACAATGCATCCCCCTAGGCCCATAAATGGTGAAGTGTCATGTAGTCGACGTTCACGTGACACCACTAGAAGAATAGCACCACAACTTAAATACTAAACCATTGAATAATAACTCATCACAGATTCACTACTAACATCATGACTTCTCCCATGTCCTCAAGAACTAAACGAACTACTCATAAGACATCATATGGATCAAGATCAAAGATGATATGGTAATGGATAACAACCTGAACATAAACAATAATCCAATGGTTCCACTCACAAGTATCAACTACAATAATAATCAACACCGGGAAAGTTTCCCCTAATGAACTAAGCAATATCCAACACAATTGTTATAACGGTATGGAGTGATGATGATGGTGCTGGTGGAGATGATGATGTGGTGATGATGATGATCCCGATGAAGCCTAGCTTGATGACGGTGTTGATGGCGACGGTCTCCCCTCTCCGGAAAGGAATTCCCCCGGCAGAAATCTATCTGCCGGAGAGATCTTTCTCTCTTGATGTTTTCCGTCCCCAGAGGCGGCGGAAATCTATCTGTGGTCCCACCCTGAGGCTTAGGGTTCTGTAGGGAAGATATAGGCGAAGGGGCGGAGTGGGAGGCCGGGCAGGTGGGCCACACCTGCCCTAGGCGCGGGGTCAGGTGGGCCCGCGCCTAGGGGGTGTGGGCCCCCTGAGGCCCTTCTTCGTCCCTCCTTCTAGCTTCCTTCGTCCTCTGGTAAAATAATATGTTTCCATATTTTTCTGGTATTTTTCTGATCTTTGTGAAATTGCCCCAAAACGCCTTCTTTTCCATCAGAATCCAGACTTCGGCAGTCCATCTCCAAGAATCATCCAACATGCATAAACAGATGAAAAGCCATAAGTAATACCTCATAATAAGACAAATATCAACGAATAGAGGTAAATTATGATATAGAATGGTGATGCAAATTGGGCGTATCAATCCTTCATATACGTTGAGTAAGGAGGCGATTTAATAGCATCAGTCAAAGGAATTTGCAAAAACAAAGGTTTCATCCACTCACAAAACTTATTATAGTGTTCTTATTCCTTTGACTTGTGTTTCTTATCAGGAAAAGGTATTGGTTTTTGCACCCAAGGCTCTCTCTCACTACCATGTTTATTAGCAACAAAATCTTCTTTAGTGTACTTAGTATTCTTAGTGTGCCTTTCAGGTTCTTCTTCAATTTCTTATTTATCAAGAGCATCATTTTTATCATTACCATTTTCAGTTTCAGCAACAGAGACAGATATACTATTAGGATCTATAGCAGGTTCAGAAGATTTCACAACTGTTTTATGTTTCTTTTTCTTTCTTTTAGAAGAAGTACCACTTTTTTTAGCTTGTTGAGAATCTTGCTCAATTATTTTAGGATGTCCCTCAGGATATAAGGGGTCCTAAGTGGAAACACCACTCCTAGTTCTAATTTCATAAGCACGTTTTTCTCTAGAAGCATTAACTAGCAAATCTTTTTGTACTTTAGTAAGCTGATCAATTTGAGTTTGAACCATTTGAAATTGTTTAACAAGCATTTTAACATCATTGGAGGTTCTTTCCACAATATCATGCAACTCATTAATAGCTCTAGAGTTTTCCATTAAATGATGTTGCACTCTCTTGTTAAAATTATCTTGCTTAACAACATAAATATCAAATTCTTCTAAGCATTGATCGGGAGGTTTAGAATAAGGAATATCACCTTCATCAAAATGTTGGAGAGAGTGTACCTCATTAGTGGATGAGTGAGAGGTTGGCTTACATAATTCTTCTATAGGAGGTAATTTCTTCACATCTTTAGATTTAATACCCTTCTCCTTAAGACATTTCTTACCTTCTTTCATCACTTTATCATTTAATTCAATCACTCCCCTCTTCTTTGGTGTTGGTGTTGGGGTTGGCTCAGGCACAGTTGGCTCAGGTGTAGTTGGCTCAGGTGTAGTTGGCTCAGATGTAGTCCAGTCATCATAATTCTTGCTTATTTTAGCCATTAATTCCTCAGCTTCTTTAGGAGTTCTTTTCCTAAAAACACAACCAACACAACTGTCCAGGTATGTCCTAGATTCATCAGTTAGCCCATTATAGTATATATCAAGAAGATCATTTTTAGGTATTGGACATCCAGGCTGTGCTTGAATTAAAGCACAAAACCTTGCCCACGATTTAGGCAATTTCTCCTCTTTTTCCTGTTTAAAATCAAAAAGTTCCTGCAAAATGTCCTATTGAGCACTAGGAAGGAAATATTTCTGAAAGAAAGTATTAATTAATTCATCGGGACTTTCAATAGATCCAGGAGATAAATTATTAAACCAAGCTTTAGCTTATCCTTTCAATGAAAAAGGGGAAAATTTAGCAACAAAGTAGGTACATTTCTTAATATCAGCAGAAAATAATCCACTCATAGTAGAGAGCTCAGTCATATGTGCCACAACACTTTCATTTTCAGTCCCACAAAAAGTTCCTTTCTCAAAAATGGTTATGTAAGATAAATCAAGAGAGAAATCATAATCCTTATCTTTAATGTTTATGGGAGATATGGCAAACTTAGCATCATGAGATAATTTAGGTCTAACAGTATGTCTCTCAAGAAGACTTTTAATAGCACTTGCACCATGAGTGTTTTGACATTCCTTAATAAATTCATCAGTCAGTTCAATATAACCGTCATTAATATCATAGCTAGGACTCTCTCAGACCCGGGTGAACTAACATGTGTAGTAATATCTTCATTAGGAGTTCCAATGTTTCCCATCATAGTTCTAGCAATTGTAGCATCTTCTTATGGTGGATGGCAATATAGGAACTTTTCCATCACGAGTTTTACCCATGATGAATGGATAGCGAACAATAATAATTCCAAGTGAACTTTATAAATAAAGTTATGCTCCCCGGCAAAGGCGCCAAAAAATAGTCTTGATGACCCACAAGTATAGGGGATCATAACGGTCTTCGAGGGAAGTAAAGCCCAAATTTATCGATTCAACACAAGGGGAGCCAAAGAATATTTATAAGCATTAACAACTGAGTTGTCAATTAAGCTACACCTGGAAACAAGATAACGGGAATCTACTGGCAATTAAGGTGCTCCTTTTAATAGAGCACCGGAGCAAAGCATTAACATTCCGTGAACACACGTGATCCTCACATCACAACCATCACCTCCGGTTATCCCGATTTCTGTCACTTCGGGGCCTCGGGTTCCAGACAATGATATGTGTATACAACTTGCAGGTAAGATCATAAATAATAATATCATCATGAATCAATAACATGTTTAGATCCGAGATCATGGCACTTGGGCCCTAGTGATAAGCATTAAGCAGAACAAGTTGCAACAATGTCAAAAAGCACTAACAATAGATACTAGGCATCTTGCCCTAACAATCTTATGCAATTACATGAATGATCTCATCCAATCCCTACCATCCCCATAGCCTACTGTAGGGGATTACTCACTCATGGATGGGGGAATCATGGATGGTTGATGGAGAGGCGTTGGCGATGATGTTGGCGATGATCTCCTCCAATTCCCCGTCCCGGCAGAGTGCCAGAACGGAGTTTCTGGTTCCGAATCGCGGTTTCTGGTGGTGACGGCGCAACGGAACTCTTCTCTGGAAATTGTTGAACCCTCCTGTGTTTTTAGGTCAGAGGGTATATGTAGGCGAAAGGAGAGGTCGAGGCGGAGTCCGAGGCGACCACACCGTGCCCTGGCGTGGCCAGGCTTGGCCCGCGCCGAGGGTGTTCCTCCCCTCTGTCTTCTGGCTCCGTGAGTATTCTGGGATAATAGGATTTTCGGCATATTTTCTGGGATTTTTCCTGAAAGTTGATTTTTTGCACAAAAACGAGACACCAAAGCAATTCTACTGAAAACATCGTCAGTCCACGTTACTTGTACCCAAATCACACAAATTAGAGAAGAAACAATAGCAAACATGTTCGGGAAAGTAGATACGTTTTGGACGTATCAGCATTCATCGGTGGGGTGTCCTCCTGTCTTGTGAAGTGGCAGTATGCGCGGCCCTCGCGAGGGCTCTTTCAGTCAGGCTCTACAGCCAGGACGACGACGGTCTTGCGCTTTGAGTCTTTGTCCTTACCCTTGGATGATCTTGAGGCCTTGGGGGTAATCTCTACCTCGGCGAGGCCGAACATCCGCCCCGCCTCCGCCTTGGCGCACTTCTTAGCCATGACAAAGATCTCGGTAGCCGTGGTGAGGTTCTCCCTTCGTATGCCAATCTTCTCCCTCATCTTGACGTCCTTGACACCCTCAGAGAAGGCGGTGATGACATTGGAGTCCGAGATCTTTGGGATCTTGTTGCGGACTCGACTGGACCTCTGCAGGAACTTGAAGAGTGTCTCTCCAGGTTGCTGACGCACCTGGCGGAGGTCGAAGTACGTGAGTGGGCGCTCGTAGATCCCCTTGAAGTTCGCGATGAAGAAGGAACTGAGCTTGGCCCACGAATCGATGGATTCCTCCAGAAGGTTCATCAGCCATGTGTTGGTTGTATCCTTTAGGCACGGGGGAAGCCAGTTCGCCATGACGCGATCGTCGCCTCCTGCTGCCTCGATGCCTGTGGTGTAGAGCTGCAAGAACTCGCACAGGTTGGTTGTTCCGTCGTGGCTTGCGGGCGTTTCCGGGCGGAACTTGTGCGGCCATACCACACGGTGTAGCGCCTTAGTGAGGGCGAGGAAGTTGTTGGCCTGTACCGCCTTGCCGTTGGCGAGGGCCGCACGTTTCTGCTGGCCCGCGGCGGCGATTTCTTTGGCGATACGGTCTTTGCTCCCGCGCGGCGGTGGCGCTGCGATCGCGGGAGTCAAAACGATCTGGTAGCTGTTGGCCGCCGGTAGGGTCACCTGGTCGGGCATGGGGGCCCGGAAATGGATTCAAACTTTCAAATGAGTACTCCCTCTGTCTGAAAATACCCTAGGTTTAGTCAAGGTCAAACTTCACAAACATATAGAAAAATTTATATATATTATAAATCTATAATAATACAACATAAGTACAATTAGAATCGTCACAGGATATATTTTCATATTATAGATGTTTATAGCTTTTTTACCAAACTTTATAAAGTTTAACTTTAACTAAACCTAGAATGCATGGTAATTATTGACAGAGGGAGTATCTGTTTCGGACAGTTCAGATGGGTATTTTTGTTCACATATGTGAATTTGTGGGCTATTCAGAAAAACAGTTTAACCTTTTATATTTTGATACGGAGGGACTTGTATGTTATGATGTGCTCCTGTGTCCACGGATTATTGTAGATATATACATGAGCAAGTGTTCGGCGAACAGCACCACATCGTCGACATGTGACCTTTAAAGCGTATCACTCGACATGTTCTCCAATCTCGAGATAGATACACAAACAGCCACACAACACGCAGATCAGAGAGAAGAGGAACGACACGAAGTTCATATATGTACGTGGTGGCTAACGGATGGATCTCGACTCTGAGTCTTCCTCAGAAAGTGCACCCGCAGCAGAGGAAGAAGGCGCAGATCATGGCCGCGAGCCCGAGGGACTCGACGGCGGTGACGACGCCCCAGAGCGCGGCGTCGACGGCCGGGTGGTCGAGCAGCAGCCCGGGCCAGCCACGGAGGAGGTCGTAAGGCGAGCGCAGCGCGGCGCCTATGTCCCGCCGCCGCAGCCACCGGAGCGTGGGCACGAAGCAGCCGCCGCCCATCTTGCACGCTCGTAGTCTGGCTAGCTAGCTACTGTTCTTTGAGGTGGCTTATTACTACCTTGGTATATCCGTATACGCCTAACCGGCCGGCGGCTCGCTCCTGTTGAACGTTTGGTGCGGGTTGTATGGTATCGTAGGTTTCCGTCTCTAGAGTAAGCCTGAACTGTGCGGCGGGGCGGGGATACGTCGCGCTATCGAGAAGCATCTGGAGCGAGCTAGCGTGGCTGCGTGGATGACGCGCGCGTGTGTGCTCGGAAATTCACAGCGGTGCAAAACAAAAAAAATTGCGTCTGCCGGGAGTCGAACCCGGGTCTATTGCTTGGAAGGCAATTATCCTAACCGTTGGACTACAGACGCCTGTGTGTCTAATTTCACAGTCTACATAATATAATATTTACTCCTTCATGAACAAAAGCTTTGAACCCAAACCACAAGATTGGACTAGTATCCTAACCGAGAGTGTAAAACTGGAACAACAAAGGCTATAGAGTTAAATCCACCATAGTTCACTGTAGTTGCTTAGCAAGTTTAATACGGTAACTGTACAACGCTAATACGAGTTTACGATGACTGAACTTGCGCGAGAGCTTCACACGCGGTCACCGCTCGATACGGCGTGATGTATCGCACGACGTGGCGGCTAGAGGGTCCCACTGGCAGTCTCACGCGAGCATTGATGGTGTCGGAAGGGATGAGTAATTATCCCATTGGCCCCTTCAGACAACTCCGAAATCATGAACTAGCCCCTCCACTCTCATCAACTTCTGCGGAGCTGTCGAGGAGAAGAGGGAGAGTGGGAGCGGGAACGGCGCGAGGCCACTGTGAAGGGGAGTGAGCTCGGCCGCAATCGAGGTTGCTGCGGTTTTCTTCGTCAACAACGATGGGGTGAGAGGCGGTGCGGCGGTGCGGTGGTTCCGCGCAGATGTTGCGGCCAGGAGCCACGGCGATGTTTCCCTTCCGGCGGCCGGAAGGCGCTCCCCCTCCTGTCTACGGTAATCCCTGAACCGCCGACTTTGACTTTGAGCAGATTTGTGGCTCAGCATGTTAGATGTTGGTGCTCTGACTATACTCTGTCTATCCTCTGTCTCTGTTTTGCAAGTTTGTGGCTCAGCATTCGATAGGGTTTTCATAGATGATTTTGGTGTGATTGGGGCTTAGGGTTTAAGAAAAATGTCATTTTTATGGTAGAAAAATTGTTTACAGTGTTGAGGTTGAGGATGGCATGCCCATATTTCTGCTTATTGTGCCCTGTTTATTGTGCATGTCAAGATTGAAGCTTGCAGTAGGTAATTAAGCATGTCATTGTTCATTTGTAGGAGAAAGAAGTGCATACTTTACATTGGAGGTAAATCATGGTGGGTTTTTTGTGGGCACTGGCAAGAACAGAAGTTATGTTGATGGCCACATCATTCATTATGATGAATTTTCTACCCTAAGTTGGTCAGAAGTGATGCTTGAAAGGATAATTGAAGAAATTGGCTATGAGATGGCAGGTAGAATGAAGATTCACTACTGTATTCCAATGCTTACAATTGCCAGTAATGGTCTGAGGGAGCTATGTGATGACCATTCATTCATGGCTATGGTTAATTTAGTTGACATAGGGCATCATTTCTTCAGCATATACTTGGACCATGACCAGAGCTTGAGCTTTAAAGCTTATGATGATGTAGTACAGTTTCCAATTGCTCCTTTGCCTACTGTTATTAGCCCTGTAAAGCCAGGACAGAGTACCCAACCTGAATATCCAAGTGCAGAGGGACCTCCAGTACCAATTCAAATTGTCTATCCCACAACTTCAGTACAAGATTCAGCTGAGGAACATGATGAAGGAACTATTGCTGGTAGAGTAAGGTCAAGGAAGAGGAATAGAGGCAATACTGCAGCTGCATATAATGAAGAAAGTGATGAAAGTGAAGAAGCAAGTGATTGGGAACAGAATGATGCAATGGCTGACGGTGAGGATGTTTCAGATTCAGACTTTGAGCTGCAGGACTCTGATTTTGCTCTAAGTGAAGATGATGCTGATCTAGTTGGTGAGGAAGGATCTGACAAAGGCAAGAGTAGCACTGTAAAGAAGAGAAGGAAAAGATCAACCAAATGCTTGCCAAATGCAACAGACGAAGGCAAAGATAATTGTGAAATCAAAGAGGAGGATTCTGAGGAAGATGATCTATGGGGACCTGACTCTGATGATGATACAATGAGGATGAAATTCAGAACATTCAGAGATGATGATTTGAATGATCCAAAATTTGTTGTTGGTCAAGTCTTTGCTACTGTGGAGTTGCTTAGGAAAGCAATCAGGGCATATAGTTGCATTCATAGAAAGGGTATAAACCTACCTATAAATGACAAGAAGAGGGTAAGGGCAGTATGTGAGAAGAATTGCAGTTGGTACCTATGGGCATCTGTTGACTCAAGAACAAAAGCATTCCAGATAAAGAGGTACACACCTGAGCACACCTGCAGAGGAAAGTGGAAGGTTAGTGCTTTCACAGCACAATTCATTGCAGAGAAGTATTTGGAGAGCTTTAGAGCTGATCAACAAATGAGTCTTCAAAATTTCTCAAGAGTGGTCCAGAAAGGGTGGAACATGACCCCATCTAGGAGCAAGCTACAAAGAGCCAAAAGGATTGCAATGATTGTGATATATGGAGATGAAGAAGAGCAATACAAGATGCTCTGGGATTATGCTAATGAGATCAGGAGGAGTAATCCAGGCAGTACTTTCTATCTGTCAGTTGATGAGAATGCAAGATTCAAGAAATGCTACATGAGTCTTGCAGCATGCAAGAGGGGGTTCCTACAAGGTTGCAGGCCAGTTATATTCATTGATGGATGCCACATTAAAACAAGGCATAGAGGACAGCTGCTCACAGCTGTTGGGATGGATCCTAATGATTGCATTTACCCTATTGCTATGGCTACTGTAGAAGTGGAAGATACTGCTTCTTGGACATGGTTCCTAGAAACTCTGAAAGCTGATTTGGAAATAATCAACACAACACCTTGGACCATCATGTCAGGCAAACAAAAGGTAACTACTAGTTGTAACTTGTTATTGCTTAAACCATTGGACCATCTGTTCTTCCCATCATGGTACTAATCATTTCTTACACATTGGTTGCAGGGACTGATTAATGCTGTTAAAGCTGTGTTTCCAGATTCAGAGCATAGGTTCTGTGTAAGACACATGTGGCAGAATTTTCAGCAATTATTCAAGGGAGATGTACTGAAGAACCAGCTTTGGAAGATAGCTAGGAGCAACACAGTTAGACTCTATGAGAAGCACATGGCACAGATGGAAGTGCTTAATTCAAATGCTCATGCCTGGTTGCAGAACTTGGATCCAAAAACATGGGTGAGAGCTTTCCAGAGTGACTTACCAAAATGTGGTATTCTATTGAACAACAACTGTGAGGTTTTCAACAAGTAAGTTGCCAAATGCATACTTCAAATGGTCCATGTCTATGTTCATCTCTGATTATTTTCATCTTGGTTATTTTCATCTATGTTACATGCTTGGCAGGTACATCTTGGAAGCTAGAGAGCTACCAGTGCTTTCAATGTTAGAAACAGTAAAGTGTCAACTTATGAGTAGGCACTACACCAAAAATCAAGAGAGAAGTACTTGGACTGGTCCTATATGTCCCAAAATAATGAAGAAGATGCAGAAGAACATTGAGTTTGCAAACAATGTGTTTGCAGAAGGGGCAGGGGATGGACTGTTCAAAGTGGGAGAACTTGTGTCCTCTCAACCTGTTGACTATGTGGTTGACTTGAAGCATAAGACATGCACTTGCATGAGGTGGCAGAAGACTGGAATCCCTTGTTCACATGTTATATCCTGTTTAAGGCATGATGACATTGATCCTGTAACTATTGTTGACCCTTGCTACTCAGTAGAAATGCATGACAAGGCATATGGGAACATTGTTTACCCATGCAAGGACAAGAGTGAGTGGGAAAGGATGAATGGACCTACAGTACTGGCACCTCTCTACCAAAAACATGTTGGTAGGCCTACAAAAAGCAGAAGAAAAGCACCATATGAGATAGATGCTAGAGGAGGAGGCAAGAAAATGACAAGGCATGGTGTCATAATGCATTGCACATACTGTGGTTTCCCTGATCACAACAAAGCAGGCTGCAAATGGTTACAAGCTGGACTACTACCACCAACTACAGCTGATCAACCTCTTCCTGATACTTCTGAAACACCTACACAGGTAGTTCCTCACTTGGTTTTTTGATTTTCCTCTGAATCTTGTATGGTGATGTGGTATATAACTTGGTGTGTTTGCATTTGTATCATAGGACCAGAACATAGATGTTAACAACAGGTCCATTCCTGTTGGTGAGACCCATGAAGATATGCTTGTGAACCACTTGATGGAGCAGGTATAGATTACTCCTTTGTACTTATGAATTTCTGTTAAACATCAGGTCCAGTCCTTTGTACTTATGAATTTTTGCATGTACAGATGCCAGTACAGAGACATTTGGAGACAGGGCCAGTGCCAGAGTCTACATTCATCACAGAAGCACAAAGCTTGCTGAACAAAAGAGGAAGGCTAAGAGAGATGCAAAGGTTGCAGCAGAAGCAGCACAGAGTGAAACTCATCAAGCTGAACTGCTAGTTAACAGAGCTCTTTTGTCAGCAAATGCATCAGATCAAGCTGAACTGCAAGATACTGATGTTCCTTTTGTTCCTCAGACAAGAAGTGAGACAATTCTCATGTCCCAGGTGGTTACAGAACCAGTGCCAAAGTCTGGGAGGATGGAGTGGTATCTGGGTTTGAAGAAGGGTGGAGAAGGGGCAACCTAGTTCCAAAGTCTGGGAGGATGGAGCTAATGTTTTAAGTAGCAAGTGTGTTTCCAGTAGCTAGTATATGCAACCATTTTGGTCACTGAATGCTTTCTGTAATCCAAGCACACTTAAGTGGCATTGATTATGTGTTCTGGAACTTATGTATTATCTACCAATGTTAATCCAGCTGCAAGTATCTTGTCAGAGTATCTTATCTACCAATGTTAATTCAGCTGCAAGTATCTTATCTACCAATGTTAACTAGAATATTCAAGATATGTGAGGACAACACATTACATTTAACTCCATTACTTCAGGCTCATATTACATCATGCCAAAATGCATCACATTCATCAGGTTCACTGAGTACTACATCAACAAAAGCATCAGACCATCATCACACTACACCATTTCATCAGGTTCACTGAGTACTACAACAAAAGCATCACTACATCACACTAGCCTATCATACCACACACTAGTACATCATCCACTAGCCTATAACCATCAGACCTCACTGCTTCACCAGAAGAATAGCCAGCATAGCACAAAGCAGACAGATGACACCAACTGCAATCTTCAGAAAAAGATTGAATTGCCTAAGTTCCAGCAAAATCAGGATCAATTGCTTCTCTTGGCCTTGCACACGTGTAACTTTTGCCTCCTGCTTCCTAAGCTCAAGTTCTTCTCTTCTTTCTTCTGCCCAGCCATAAGCTTCAATGCAATCATCCCCTCGAATGTGATTCTTATCGATCAAATAGCTGACATACTCGAGCTCCCAGTGCCAAAAATTGCACCCAGACTACAGAGAAACACGACTGAATCAGAAGAACCTCGAACTAAATCGACATTCGCGAGCTAAATAAGAAACTCAAGCTAAATCCTAAGAGCGGAAAAGCTTACCCCGTGATTTTTGCACTTGTAGTACATCCATCCTGGGTGATCTGACGTCCCCGACCTCGCCCGCTTCACCTGACGGCCGCAATCGGGGCAACCTATCAGAGGAAATGGAGGAGCAGCACGGCGGAGCGCACAACGGGATGAGCTTGCGCTGGACATGGCGGAGCAGCTCCCTTGGTCGGCGGTGGCGGTCCCTTCCTGCGGCGGCGGTCACTCCACTGCGGCGGCACCGCCGATTTAGGGTAAGCAGAGGGGAACGACGCGGGCACGGTCGGAATGAACGGGTCCGCTCGGACCAGGGGGGTTAGTACCAGGTAGGGGATTTTGCAAAAAAACCTCCAAACTACTTCCTTCTCCATATATTCCAGTCTATTTATCTGCCAGTGGGACCCTCTAGCCGCCACGTCGTGCGATACATCGCGCCGTATCGAGCGGTGACCGCGTGTGAAGCTCTCGCGCAAGTTCAGTCACCGTAAACTCGTATTAGCGTTGTACAGTTACCGTATTAAACTTGCTAAGCAACTACAGTGACCTCTGGTGGATTTAACTCAAGGCTATATATATCATACTCTTTCTATCCCAAATTAGAACGCATATAATTTTGATCAAAGTCAAATTTTTAAATTTTTGATCAACTATTGTAAAAATATATATCAACATCTATAATATTAAAACATTATTGTTAAAACCTTTATGAAATATATTTTTATATTACGTGCATTTGGTATCATAGATATCTATATATTTTGCTATATGATCGGTCATTCTTTTACTTTGACTGAAAACTACACGTGTCCCAATTTGGAATAGTAGGAGTAGTACTACTTAGGCTAGAAAATGAGCACTGACTGACATGTATTTATGAGTCACAGGCGCCATTAATGGAGAGGATTATTTCATGATTATTATCGTTAATATACAAAATCCACGATATTGGTCTTCGTACATGCCATGTAAGAGTATACACGTAATGATATGAGTGTGTATTTCGGTGTTTCACTAAATATATAGAGGACCGACGAGACAATTGTTGATAACGATACTATTGTGTGCGTGTACAACTTCGGTACACAGAGTTTGTGCTTGTATGTGCTGTCTCCATTGGGCAAACATGCTCTTGGATTAATACTAGTAGGAATTTTGATTGTGGTGTGGTTTTTATCCCTTCTTTCCTCTGGCCTAATTATAAAGCAATAAAAGATCCTGTGGCTTCTTAATATCAGCAAAACAGTTAATCAATCCGACGGAGCAAATGGATTAACCATGTCTTTGCATGAAAACCTCACATACTCGTTGTAGATGGTTGTTTTATTTATAAAACATAGCGAAAACCTGGTTCAAGGAAAACACCACGTACTCCGTCTGGAAATCCACTATGCATCTCTTGTATAGATACACCATCTAACAGCTTAGAATTTGATGAGCTTGTGGCTTTGTCTTGGAACAACATTACCATAGCCAAAATTTATGGACTACTGCAAGAGTGGACACCGGGTAGGAAAGCACTTGCGTATTGGAACTTGGAAGATTTGGAATGAAGCATGAGTATTGCCGCAATGTGGCCACATTTCCAATGATCATCTTCACAAAATCAACACAACGATTCTACAACATCACAGAGGTATAGGTTTTATCCCACGGTTGTTAGTGTTCCAAGATCCAGGCTGCATATTTCCATTTTTAACATGTACCCACATTCGCACCCTACAGGAAAACAATTTGTAATGTATATCTTGTGGATAGAGTCTCTCTTGATGAAACACAAGATAGAGTCTCTCTCTCGATGTGTTTCATTGAGAGACTCTCTACAAAAGTCTTTCTCCTCCTCATTCTCTTATCCCTTCCCCCAGGATCTTGTCCTCTCATATCTCTCCTCATGTCATCAACCCAACCCTCCACTGTCGACCGACTCCCTCGCTACGCCGTGCACCCCAACCTCCTCCACCACTGGTCGCCTCCCCTCTCCTCCTCCGCCGCCCACAGGAAGCAGAGTCGGCGCCCATGACCCCTTTACCCGCCACACCGTTTACGTGTTTGTTTATTTTGTTTGGATTTGAATCTTGTTAGATCTAAAATGTTTTATTTTTTGTGATGAAATATGTATGAATTTTATGTGAATTTTGTATATAACTTCTATAAAGCTTTCAAAATTATGTTCTAGAATATTGAACACAATCCATTATGTTGTACAAACAAAAGATTTGTCGGGCATGATATGGTCAAAAATAGCGATCGAAGGGGATGCTATAAAAATGGCTAACAAAAGAATCTATACCGATGTTGATGATCATAGTACACAACGAGTAGCAACACATGGACAAAGGATCTCAGAGTAAATAGTGGATATATTAAGATGTTTTTGTACCGACAGAAAAATATACTACTACAAGGGTTCTTTACAATTTACAAAGGTATTCATAGAGATCTTTGAAACATAAATGGACGTCCTAGATAATCCCTGAGGCTCCGGACACCGATGAATATGTACAGTCAAAATTCCGTGACAAAATCAAAGGAAAATCCCTTGCTTAACCCGAGGGTTATGCACATGATCCTCCGGAGCAAGTGCTTGCCAGGTGTCACTTATCGTGGCATTAGAAAAGGCAGGCAATGGCATTTTATTCATCCCACCACGTTTTCCCCATCTTTATCGTCTTGCTCCGCTGAATTTTATCCCTAACCTCACCATCGTTCTCACATGGAGAACTTAGGCGCCGCTGTCATTTTCCCACATGGCCACACCACCACATGTCAAGTGTGATGCTACCAACGATGGTCCTTGGTGCTACGACAATCTTGTTCTCCAGCGATTCTTGCAACTCCAGCAATGAGCGGCGGCGAATACCAACCCCAAACCATGGGGGGTCTGTGAAGGAGATTTCTACCTAAGAGTTTTTCAGTCCTTTCTCAAGCAATAGAGGACACATGAGGAGGAAGATAAGGTATACAATGATTGGTTTCCTTGATCGCGATCAAACGGTGCCCGATCCCCCCAGGACGCTCAACATGACCCAAATCAAATACTAGGGGCGTGTTTAGGCGGGTTTTTCCCCATGGATGCAAGTTGCACATGCGGATAGTTGGGCCAAAATCTCCTCCTTATTTGGTTGCCCGCATTGACACTATTGGGGAGGCCGATAGAAATGGGGCTCGTCATTTGGTGGGTTGTATTAGCCTTGGGAGAAACAAAATGGTGTGTTTGGTTGCAAGTTGATTTGGTTGCAAGTTGATCTTGTTTTGTGATAACCTCTTTCTCAGGAAGTGAGCTTACCAGCCATATATGCACAAGTAAGCTTAAACCAGATAAGACTAAAAGTACAGCAGGCATATTTAACCATGTTGCAATGTATAGCAGCACGGCATAACATTGTAATAAGTTTAAACCCAACAAGACAATATGATTAATCTTAAATAAAACCCATACTTAGTACAAGACACTAGTAACCAACACAACCAGGTCATCTAAACATTTCACACGTCAATCACATCAAGGACTAGGTCATGCTCCAGACACTTATTGATCACTTCAGTCATGGTGTAGTCAAATATAGTGACATGGAACATGTCGCCCTTCAACATCTTGAAGGTCAGGAAGTATCCGATCATGATATAGTGGGCAATGGCAAAGACAGGCCACCCTTGGTCAAGGCAAACCCTGTTGTTCACATCCTTGAGCTTCAGCATCCAGCTGCATCCAATGTTGGTCTTCAAAAACATTCGTCCTCAGGACAATGACAATGAAGGGTATGAAGCCATCTATAATTGGGGCCATGTCCAACCCAGGTGACATGATGACCGTAGAAAAATGGTGAAAGAACATGTTGGGCCCCCATGTGTGGTTTTGGTAATTAATGACAATCTTTATGGACTAATGTGTGTATTAAGTTATACTTGTAGGATTTGTCCATTGGCATCACTTGGAGCATGTGTTGGCTTCAAGGTCGATGAAATGCAAAGAAGATATGTTGGGCAAGCTCAATATGCGAGGTCGATGATGAGGAATTAAGAAAAGCGTTCCATCTTGAGAAAGGCAAGATCGTCTACATCGAGCTCAATTAGAATGCTCAAGGCAAAGGTATAATCTTGATAGGTTTTCCATTTTGCCGGTCTCACGTTGTGTGTGTGAGACCGGGTTTAGGATAGATAACTGTACTATCAAGAGGGGCTCTCATATGAGTAATTCGGTCACATCGTTCGGAGAGAGCTCAAACCTTTGCATACTTGCATCATCGTATTTGGTTGTTATTTTGGTCTTATCCATGTGAGGATATAGAGCTTGTGGTAATCTCCATAACAAGCTCTTGTTCATCAAAATCGGATCTCCCATTTGTATCTTGTTGCGATTTTGATTTATGCGGCTTTTCGGTTTCTCACCAAGTGAGGTATATCACATTATTCTACTTGATACTTTCTCACTTGGTTTTATTGGGAAGCCCTTGTCGTCCTCTATCCAACGCAATTGGAATTGGGTCAATCGGAGCTTCCAGTCAAAAGTTATTGCCGTTTGAATATTTGCCTAGTGCGGTACCAAAAAGCGGTAGTACCGCTTTTTGCTACTGGATGCGACAGAAGGTTTTGACTAACTGTCAAAAAGCCTCTGTTGGGCTAGGTACTAAAAAGCGGTAGTACCGCATTTTAGTACCTAGCGCGAAGGTAGCTTTTTGACCACTTGTCAAAAGCTTCTGCCTGCTCCGGTACCAAAATGCGGTAGTACCGCATTTTAGTACCGCACAGGGCAGAGACTTTTTTCGTCTAAACTGCTGATTCCACTTCACGTCCGGTAGTACCAGTTGCCATTTGCGGTACTACCGCTTTACGGTAGCATCAATGGTACTACCGCTGTGGCCAGGGCTTATGAAATTTGAATATTGGTCTTCCGGTACCAAGTCCGATACCTGGTCCGGTAGTACTGGAGTTCTCTGGGATTACCGTTTGAACTTCCGGTACTACCGCTACATTAAGGCTCCAACGGCCATATTTTGCCTTGCCCTATAAATAGCTTTGCCCCTTTGCCTTTTAGAGTTAGTTCTTCCTCCTCCTTTGTCTAAGCTTTACCCTTATTTGCCTTACTCTTTGAGCTTGATTTCTACTCACCCCTACATTGATTCTTGCTTATATTTGAGGGGTAGTTGGAGGAGATCTAGATTTACGTTTTGACCAAACCAAAACATCTCTTTGTGAGTGTATCTTTGGGGATCTAGATTTTGGGGGATTTTGTGTCTCTCTTTGATTCCTCCTCTCTTGTTCCCCCAATAGCTTTAGTAGCTTTGTTGGAACTTGAGAGTGAGGGATTTGAGCATCTTTGTGGTGTTCTTGCCATTTGCATTTGGTGCATCGGTTTGAGTTCTCCTCGGAGGATTTGGTTTGAAATGCTCATTGGAGCTTGTCCCTCTTGGGTTCTTGGAACCCTAGACGGTTTTGTGGCCTTGGTGGCATTGTAGCCTTGGTGGCATTTGTTGAGGCCTTTTGTGGCATTTGTTGGGAGCCTCCAATTTAAGTTGTGGAGTTGTGCCCCAACCTTGTGAGAGGTTCCGGTTGCCACCGACAAGTGCACCGATAGTGGAAGCGTGGATCGATCCCATTGGGGTGAGATTCACCGGAGAATAAGGGAGGCCTTTTGTGGCATTGGTGGTTTGATACCACCCCCTCTCCAAACGAGACGTACTCCATGTTGGGAGGAACTCGGTAAAATATCGGTGTCCCCGCGGGCAGGGGTTATCTCTATACCCGAGCTCTTTACTTATGCACTTTACATTGTGATACCCTTCGTGCTTGAAGTAATATATATCTTGCTATCACTTTGTTGCTTGTATTGCTTAGCATAAGTTGTTGGTGCACATAGGTGAACCTTAGTTGTTCTAGGTTGTGCTTAACAAAGTGAACACTAGTTTTATTCCGCCTTTGTTGAGCCACTCTAGGAAAAGTTTTAATCGCCTATTCACCCCCCTCTAGGCGACATCCGTATCCTTTCAAATGGGTTGAACCTACTTGGTCATGGAAGTAGCCAACCTTGGAAGGCCCACCCCTCAGCCTCTTGGCAGCGCTACCTTTGCCAGCATCCCTCGACATGGTTGGGGAGAGCACCGCCCATCATCAGCTCGGAGCACTAACAAAAAAACAACAACAAATTTTAGCACATACACGGTGGTGATTGATGACCCACAAGTATAGGGGATAGCAACAGGCTTCGAGGGTAGTATTACCCATATTGATTCGACACAAGGGGATCCAAAAAATACTTGCAAGCCCTAACAACTGAGTTGTCAATTCAGATGCACCTAGAAATAGTTCTTGCTCACAGAAGTTTATTAGTAGCAACAATTTGTAATAACAAAGTAACAACAACAGTAAAACAAGAGCAATAGTAACAGTAGCAAACATCAAGATATGAGTGCGGTAGGCATAGGGATAGATGGATGGGCGTTGCATGGACAAGTCTAAACATGTAACTTCAAGATCTAGGGCAATCAGAGATAAATAATAATAAGCATCCAAGTACTAAATAATCATAAGCATGTGCTCCATATATAGTCATGCGTGCTCACAATGAGAACTTGCACAACATCTTTTGTCCTGCCAGCCCATTGCAGCGGGGCCTCAAGGAACTACTGGCAATTAAGGTGCTCCATTTAATAAAGCACCGGAGCAAAGCATTAACACTCCATGAACACATGTGATCCTCACATCACAGCCATCCCCTCAGGTTGTCCCAATTTCTTTCACTTCGGGGCCTTTGGATCCGGACAGTGATATGTGTACACAACTTGCAGATAAGATCACAAACAATACTATCGTAATGATTCAATAATAAGTTCAGATCTGAGATCATGGCATTCGGGCCCTAGTGACAAGCATTAAGCATAACAAGTTGCAACAAAGTCAAATAACACTAATAGAGATAGGCACCATGCCCTAACAATCTTATTCGATTACATGACAGAACTCACCCAATCCCTACCATCCCCATAGCCTACAACGGGGGATTACTCACTCATGGATGAGGGAAACATGGATGGTTGATGGAGAGGCGTTGGTGATGACGATGGCGATGATCCTCTCCAAATTTCCCGTCCCGGCAGGGTGCCAGAACGGAGTTTCTGGTTCCAAATCGCGGTTTCTGGTGGTGGCGGCGCAACAGAACTCTTTTTAGAAAAACGTTGACTCCCCTTGGTTTTTAGGTCAAGAGGCATCTTATAGGCGAAGAGAGAGGTCGAGGGGATGCCTGGGGTGGCCACACTCCCTCCAGGCGCGGCCAGGCCTGGCTCGCGTGGCTGGGGGGTGTGGGCCCCTAGGGCCCCACTCTGTCTCGTCTTCTTGCTCCATGAGTCTTCTGGTGAAATAGGATTTTTGGCATATTTTCCGGGATTTTTCCTGATAGTTGATTTTCTGCACAAAAACTAGACACCAAGGTAATTCTGCTGAAAACAGCGTCAGTCCGTGTTAGTTGTATCCAAATCACACAAGTTTAGAGGAGAAATAATAGCAAAAGTGTTCGGGAAAGTAGATACGTTTTGGACGTATCAACTCCCCCAGGCTTAGCTTATTGCTTGTCCTCAAGCAATTCGGTTGAAAACTGAGTGCGATAAAAGAACTTTCACAAACACATTTGCTTCATATGATGTATATATTCTCAGCACAGGAGTAGATACTTAGATAATTCATAATAAGAAGTATGCAACTAAGTCTACTCAATAGTCATTGCAAGCTATGAAGAGATTCCAACTCAATAATAATAAGTAGCATGAAACATAAACATAAGCATCATTGCAATGCTCATAATAAGGTATGATAGAGTGGTATCTCGCTTGCCTTTGTTTGTAGAGCACAACATAAATGCCAAGGCACCTCTGAAGTTCAAGTGAAGACTAGAAGTAAAGATATCAGAGATACAAGCATCAAAGTCATGACATAATTAACCAAGTTTTGAGACAAGCACATTAAACTAAGAATAACAACTATGCTCTCAAGAAAGTGCTCATATAATAAGTGGTGACTTAGCAAGGAAGTGAAAAGGTTTTGAAAAGTTTGAAAGGATTCCAAATGCTAAAAGTATGGTACTCATTAGCTTTGAGATCTCATTGCCCCTATCATAGGCATCTTTAGATGATTAAGGTGAAAGTGAGGTTCAATCTGAGTTATATGCTTGACAGACCATAATCTGGAAATCTCATGTCCCTTGAGTACGAGGGCCGCTCCTCATGCTACTCAACTTTAGTTACTGGTAAGTTCTTGTCATAGTAAATACATGCGTAGCATAGAAAACCGCCAACGGGGTATCCCTTGCACATGGTACATGAGCTATCCCATAACCAAAATGACATGGCAAGCATACAATGAGCATCTCAGCAATCTTCTTATTTGTTATGGGAAAATGGCGCTTTTTTCTCTCTTTCCTCTTTTCAATATGTGTCTCTCTTTTTTATAAGAAGAAAACTCCATAGATTGCTCATTATGGTTATGCTGCAAGTTTCCACCGTGATTAGGTGATGGCGTGCCCAGTGTTGTCGTGGGATGCTTCGTTGGAAACCCCAAGAGCAAGGTGTGAAGAGCACAGCAGCAAGTTTTCCCTCAGTAAGAAACCGAGGTTATCGAACCAGTAGTAGGAAGGAAACGTCACACAGGTGTTGCAAGCAACGCGGAGACCTGCACAACACAAACTCAAGACTTTGCCCCAACGAATCAGTGAGGTTGTCAAGCTCACCTGTTTGCTGTAACAAAGGATAAACGTATGGTGTGGAAGGTAATGGTGGTTTGTAGCAAGTAAACAGTAATAGTGGAAGATGTATCAATGGTAAAGATTGGACCGGGGTCCATAGTTCACTAGAGGTGCTCTCCTTAAATAAACAACATGGCATGCAGGGTAAACAAATTACAACGGGGCAATTGATAGGAACTGAGCAAGGCATAACAATGCAATTACTAGTCAGAAAGATCCTATGAGGTTGATTGGGCAATACAACAATATACATAGACCGCTATCCAACTGCATCTATGACTAGAAGTCCACCTTCAGGTTATCATCCGAACCCTCTCAAGTATTAAGTTGCAAGCAATAGACAACTGCTTTAAGCAAAGTGTGTAAGGTAAATAGTCCACATGTTCCATGAACAAGAGACCGTTGTTTTCTCCCTAGTAGCAACAACACATCTACAACCGAAGAGATTATTGTCACTTCCCTTGGAAACTAGAGGCATGAACCCACTATCGAGCATAAATACCCCCTCTTGGAGTCACTAGCAACTACTTGGCCAAGATAACCACTAGCAACGGAGAGCATGTAAGATCACAAACAACACAGACATGATAGCATCATAAAGACAAAACCATTAATCAAACCAACATAATAATCTCAATATCCATCGGATCCCCGCAAACACAATAAGCATGATTACAAATAGATTAGATCTTGATCATGAACGGAGCTCACAAGATCTATACATGAAAGCACAAAGGAGGAGATACAACCATCTAGCTACTACATGGACCCATAGTCCAAGGTGGAACTACTCACGTATCATACCGGAGAGAAGGCCTCCGGGATGATCTCCCTTCCAGCAGGGTGCCGGGAAGAACTTCAGATCCCCCCGATCTAGGGAGGATGGTGGCGGCGTCTACAGACGGTTTTGTGGAGATTTGATCGGTTACTCCGGGTTTCTGCATCGGGGGATTCTTATAGGCAAAGGGGGAGACCGTGGAGGCCGCCAGGGCTGGCAAACCCTAGCCAGGTGCGGGCTAGGGCCCACCCGTGTCTAGGGTGGGTCTACCCCCCTGGCTGGCCCCTCCGGCTTTCCTCTGGACTTCTTGTTCCCCACGGAAAGTAATTGACTTTGTCCTTTGTCCCGTCCAATTCCGAGAATATTTCTTTACTAACTTTTCTAAAACCAAAAATAGCAAAAAACAGGCATCTGACACTGTTGCAACTTGTTGATAGGTTAGTACCAGAAAACATGTAAAAAGGACCTCAAAGTGTGGACAAGTAAAGCAAATTAGATACTAAACAAGCATGAAGCATCAAAAATTATAGATACATTTACAACGTATCAGCATCCCCAAGCTTAACTCCTGCTCGTCCTCGAGTAGGTAAGTGATAAACAAAATAATTTTTGAGGTGACATGCACCCTCACAGTAAAGATCTAACCATTTGCAAGCATTGAAAGCTGGGATCAAAGAACTCTAAACATGTGCATGAAAGATGGAGTTCTAATAATAGGACATAGTAACTATGCATGCAACATGACAAGCTACAAACAAAAATCATGAATAACATGCATTGAAAAACGTTTATTTGTTTCACATGTAGAAAACATAGCATAGTGGCAATCAGCTTGTCCCTCATAGAGTAGCAATATAATGCATAGGACACCTGCAAAGTTCACAAGGGTAACTAGAAATAAATAGCACAAGAACAAGTAATAACACAATATGCATCAATTAATAAGCTTTGGAATACTGCACATAGAATGACAACTATGCTCTCTTAATGGTGCCTAAAGGTAGAAGGTGGAGACTCAAATAATGGTGGAAGAAAGGCCTTTTTGTAAAGGAAGCAGGGATTACAAGTTTCAAAAAGAGCTTCCAAAAATTATGGTACTTGTTAGCTTCCAGCCCTCATTGTCCCTATCATAAGCATCTTGAAGTGGTTAAGGTTAAAGTGGCAAAGCTGGAGTATATGCTTGACGAAGTATAAGTTGGCAATCTCAAGTCCCTTGAATACGAGGGCCACACCTCATGCATACTCAACTTTGGGTCCAGGTAAGTTCTTGTCACTGTAAGTATTTGCATATCATTGAGAACCGCCAACGGGGTACCCCTTGCACATGGTACATGAGCTTTCCCATAACCAAAATGACAAGGCAAGCAGACAATGAGCATCTCAACAATCTTTTTATTTACCATATGCATAGCTTTTTATTGAGGATGCTTCATAGATAGCTCATTATGGTGATGTTGCAAGTTTCTACCATGATTATGCATGGCTTAGGCTAGCGGCCCATGCGTTTCTCTAACTGTTGGGGATATGCTATATGGGTATCCTCATAGCATGTCTCCTATCCGGATAACCCGGGTGGCCCACAGTTGGTAGCATGGCCTATGGCCTGCTGGGCGGCCCAGTTAGATGGATCTAGAAGGGAGGCCCATGCCGGATAAAGGAAGGCTACGGTTGGAGTCACCGACATACCCGGAGCCTTGGAGTACAAGACACGCAAGACTAGTAATAGACGGTGTAGGACTCTGTAACCTGTTCGGCTAGGACTTTTCCCTGTAACCCTAGGACCTGGCGACTATATAAGTCGGGCCTATGGGAGCCTTTATGGCATGATAACTTAGACAATCTCAGACAACCTCGCACAGCGAACCTATCTCTGTAACTCGGCGTATTGCCCTTATAGTGATTTATAGCAGGAGTAGGATTCCGCCACCGTTGTGGGATCTGAACCTGGGTAAGATGTGTTACCTCGTACCAGTCAACCGTCCACCTTCCCCCACGTCTCTAAACACACACTGTGAGGACCCCTCCATGGCGTACTCGTCGGCAATACCACGACAGTTGGCGCCCACCGTGGGGCAAGAGGCACTTCAGGCTCTTCAGCGGGCGAGGACCAAGATCTTCGCGGGAATCGACGAAACCGTAGCCATCGGTCGCATTCTCTTCTCCGGCAATGTTTCGATCATCCCTCCCGACGAGTTTTGGATCCCGGTGAAGACAAACCCTACGCGGTGTTCGATCGTTTCTATCAGAGACATCCACCTCTTCATTGGTGAAACCGACTCGGGCACTAGTTCCCTGGGAGTCGAGGAGCATCAAGACCCGCACGGACCGCCTATGGGCAGGATACGTTCACGAAAGGATCAATGTCGGATCTCTCTTCGGAGTTTGCTGGCAAAGATCGGAAAAATTCAAGGCCCACCCAAACCGCCCCTGTGCAGGATATAACGGTGGAAGATCACTGCAAGTCCGCCGACTTCGTCCGTGCGTCTGGACAGCAGAGATCCAAGTTCGTCGGCGTGGTTACCCTCTTCGATCTGGTGCGTTGCGTTCAGAGAGAGGGCGAAAACCCCCGCGATTACCTGGCCAGGTGGCTTCGTATACGAGCCGATCTAGCCCACTACCCCAACGATGATGCCATGTATCACTTTGTGGAAGGACTGGACCATGGCATGATTCTCCGACATTCTCTAAGACGGCAGCAGGCGTCGGGACGCCTTACCTTCGAAGGCATGGTGAACACCATCAACAACTACGTGGAGGCTGAAGCGGCAGTTCAGACAGCGCTTGCGCTCATTGACGGAGCCCCTCCGATTCAGCCACCGCCACCACCGCCTCCGGTCGCCATCGTCGCAGCTGTGCCGCCACTTCTAGTCATCGTTGTTGCTGTTGCACCTCCACCCCTCGTCACCGAGGTAGTCAAGGCACCTTCCGACTCTGTGATTGACGCGCTCTATGCCGACTTTAGTGCAGATTCGGAGGAGATAGATTTCAGTCCATAGGAACTAGACTCCGCCATGCAGGAGATGGAGGAGGAGTACACGCGTGACGAGCAAGCCAACAATGCCATCACGTCTCGAGAGGTGTTCGTCACCATTGGGACGGTGATGGATGAAGATCAACCCGGACGAGCTCCGCCTACAGCATTGGAAAAGGGGAAGGGGCCACTTATTGCTGCTGACGATGATCGCGCAAAGGTCACGCCTCCTCCGCCTAATCCAGCGCAGCAGCCGCAAGAACTTGGCACCGGCCCGATCAATAACAACACCGCAAACTTGCCGCCTCCAGCATCTACGTCTGATGTTGCCCAAGTTACTCCAGCTGGTAGAGTGATGTACGGCAATCTCCTCGTTGAGCCACTGACCGTAGCTCATATCCGGAACGTGACTCAGCTTGACGAGAAGCACCAGCAGCTGCTGGAGGAAGCACAGGCCATCGCGGAGCAAGGCGCTAAGCTAGATCGAGATCTGGTCAATGCGCAGAAATCCATAGAAAAAGCTAGAGCAATGGAGGCCGAGTACAAGACTCTGCTGCAGCAGCAGAATGCCAAGAAAGCTCCGGCTGACGTCATCAACGATCCTGGTGTATGGCGAAACCTAGGATGGGCTCCCCCGAAGCCGGCACAAGCCAAGCCATACATTGACAGTGAAGGCAGATAGGTGATGCCCACTCCACTCCTCAACCTCGTCCTCGCCAAGACCCTTCTGGAGCAGGATAGATCGCCCGAGGCAGTGTACCAGGTCTATGACCTAGTGGCCAAGGCGGTGAAGCAGCAGGAAAAGGCTACCTCTTAGAGGCTTGAGTCTGACCCAGCGTTTTGCCAGTCTAGCCAACATAAGCTGCCAAGGGACAGATCTCCACTTGATGTCGGGTCCCAGACGGGTTCATCAGAACGAATACGGAGGGATGCGTGCAACAGGAAGGATGCTATCCCCATATCCTCCGACCACGGAGAGAAGGCCCGACCTCGTCGCACGTCGCCACCACCCTGATCCTCCCGACATCGCGAAGACCCCAAGGCTCACCATCGTACGGATATGCCCCTGCCAAGGCAGTGCGGCATCGTCATCCGCGACAACACGGAGCAGACCCGTCATGACGGAGAGCGCAACCAAGGACACAAGAGCAGGTCACGCCATGACCCTCCGCATCCAACAAGCAATCGCGACAAGCGTGAGGCGTCGCAGGAGGGTAATAGCGAGAAGGTTAACCCACCACCACCTCCGCCTCCATCACCACCTTGCAGTCACCATGGCGGAGGGGGCCCACGTCGTTCACGCAGCCCATCCCCTGTTGACAAGAAGAAGAAGAACCCGGAGCCGTACGATGCTTGTTCGCGGATTGATAAGATCCAAGAGGCCCGGGAAGGACCATACCTGGGATCACGTTGCTTTGGATCTACAATACGGTCCACAACTTATCCCAAAGGTTTCTGGATTGACAAGACCATCAAGCCCTACGACGGCACAACCAAGCCAGCCACATGGTTGCAGGACTGCGGCAACGCGGTGGAGATTGCCGGAGGCAACCCCAACGTTGCCGTCAAGTACCTCCCTTTAATGTTGGCGGGCACGGCCCGTCAATGGATTGATGACTTACCGGAGAAATCCATCAGCAATTGGTTGGACATGCAAGAAGCGTTCACCAAGAACTTCGAGGGTACGTACAAGCGTCCCTGCACGGTTGGCGATCTACAGCGGTGCGTGCAAGAGAAAGACGAGACATCTCGCGCCTACCTCTCCTGCTGGCTGGATATGAAGAATTCCTGCGCAGGAGTGCACGCTCAGACCGCCATGGCCGCCTTCATCGATGGGTTAGAAAGGGGAACGTTGCTCCGACATAAGCTGAAGCGCTTGCAGGACAATCACCAGCTTGACTTGAACCAGATGATTCAGTTGGCTAGTGAGTTCGCAGCTGCCGACGACGATGCTCGCGGCTCTCTGTCGGCAACGGCCGTTCCAACTCAAGCTCGAAGGAACAGCAGTACAAAGCGGAAAACCGCTCCAGAAGAAAAGAAATCTCCCGACATGGTCGCCATGACCTTTGCAGGACGAGGTGATGGCGGACAACGTGGCCGAGGACGGGGAGCTGGTCGTGGGCAGCAACGAGGAAGTGAAACTACCTCGGCATCGCTCTGTGTTCCCCAAACCTACAAAGAGTACCGCGATATGCCATGCCCCATACACCTCGATGTCAACAGCAAAGCCACCCATACCAATCGACACTGCAAGTTCGTCAATGACCTCAAGGAAGACCCGGAGTCCGGCTACAAGCAAAGTCGGAAGAACAGACCGCGAGGCAAGGGCAAGGGGAAGAAGAAGGAGGAGGAGTCCAAGGATTCAAGTGACATGGACGAGGATGTTGACCCCAAGCACGCCGCCAAGAGTGACGATAAGGCCAAGAACCCCTTCATGAAGAAGGCGCCAGTCTACCACACTTCCCTTAGCACCCCCATCGTCCGACAATAGAAGACCTCTATGAGGATACTGATGGCCACTCTACCCCCAGTTCCCTAGTACCTGTGCTGGTCGGAGGTTCCAATTACTTGGAACAGGACGGATCACCCAGACCTTATTCCTACGGAGAACCAATATGCCATGGTCATCAACCCCTTGATCGATGGCGTTGAGTTCACCAAGTGTATGGTGGATAGTGGAAGCAGCATCAACATCATGTACCTGTATACACTGCAGAAGATGAACTTGACGGAGGAAAACCTAAGGCGGACCAACACCATCTTCCATGGCGTAGTTCCTGGTCGGGAGGCTCGGTCCCTTGGGATCATCACACTTTAGGTTGCCTTTGGCGATGTTAATAATTACCGCCAAGAGCGCATGACCTTTGAGGTGGTCCCCTTCAAGAGCGTGTACCACGTCATATTCGGCCGCGACATATTCCACACCTCCATGGCCAAGCCATGCTTCGTCTACAACAAACTCAAGATACCCGGACCGAACGGTGTCATCATTGTATCCGGAAGTTTTACGAAGGCAAGGGACTGCGAGATTAATGAAGCAGCTTTCGTGGAAGCTATCCTCTAGAGCGAAGAATTCAAAGAGATCCAGAGCAAGGTTGATGACTTAGAGATGACCGCGTCGAAGAAGCAGATCTCCGACTCTGCTCCTGCATTCAAGGACGCCATCGAGACCAAACCAGTGGAACTTGTGGTAGGCGATGCCTCCAAGACCACCGCCATTGGGATGAACCTGGACCCCAAATAGGAAAGCGCGCTCGTCGAGTTCCTCCGTGAGAATAGGGACATCTTTCCTAACAACCTGCCGACATGAAAGGTGTACCTAGGGAACTTGCCGAGCACAGCTTAAACATTGATCCAAAATGCAAACCAGTGAAACAACCTCTACGACGCTTCGGAGACGAGAAGAGACGCACCATTGGCAAAGAGATAGTTAGGTTACTTAAGGCTAGATTTATCCAAGAAGTCCTTCGCACCCGATGGGTGGCCAATCCTATACTTGCCCCCAAAAAGGGAACCAAAGAATTAAGAATGTGCGTTGATTACACCGTCTTGAACAAAGCATGCCCCAAAGATCTGTTTGCTTTGCCTCGCATTGGCCAAGTCATTGACTCGACGGCTGGCTCAGAACTTTTGTGTTTTATCGATGCATACTCAGGATACCACCAGATCAAAATGAGGAAGTTGGATCAATTGGCCACTTCGTTCACAACCCCATACGGCATGTTTTGCTATGTTACGATGCCCTTTGGGCTGAAAAATGCAGGTACTACCTACCAGCGGACAATGCAACGTTGCCTTCACGACCAAATTGGTTGGAACGTTCACGCCTATGTGGACGATATCGCTGTGATGTCTAAAAAGTCAAAAGACTTAATCTCCGACTTAAAAGAAACCTTTGATAATCTCCGGAAATACAACATGATGCTTAACCCTAAGAAATGCGTCTTCGGGGTTCCAGCCGACAAATTGTTGGGTTTCATCGTTTCCCATCGTGGAATCGAGGTTAACCCGGAGAAAATCAAGGCCATCTTAAACATAAACCGTCCGACATGCCTAAAGGACATTCAACGACTAACAGGTTGTGTTGCAGCAGTTAGTCGGTTCATCAGCCGACTTGGATAGAAGGCCCTGCCGCTGTACAAGTTGCTGAAGAAGGCGGACAAATTCACGTGGACGGACGAAGCAGATGCAGCATTGGAGCATCTCAAGGAGATCCTTTCCTCAGCGCCCATCCTTGCAGCACCCGAGCCTGGAGAGCCCCCGTTAGTCTACATGGCGGAAACCAACCGGGTAATCAGCATCGTCGTCGTGGTAGAGCGGAAGGAACCAGGCTATGAGCACGAAGTTCAACGACCAGTTTACTATGTGAGCGAGGTCTTGACGGAGTCCAAGCAGCGTTACCCGCACTACCAGAAGATAGCTTATGGAGTATTCCTTGCTTCTCGGAAGCCGAGGCATTACTTTCAGGAGCACCCAATCACAGTGGTGAGCAAGACTCCACTGTCCAACATTATCAACAATAGCGACGCTACGGGAAGGGTCGCGAAGTGGGGTATTGAACTTGCCGCCTTCGAGATCACCTACAAGAGACGCGACACTATCAAGTCACAAGCCTTGGCGGATTTTATCGCAGATTGGATGGAGATGCCGGATGCTACTCCGTTGCCGGAGCCAGAGTACTGGGTGATGCACTTTGAGGGATCAAAGCTGCTCAACGGCTCAGGGCTGGTGTATTGCTACAGTCACCAACTGGCGACAAGCTACACTACATTCTGCAGATCCACTTCGAGGCTACGAACAACATGACGGAGTATGAAGCACTCATTCACGGACTACGCGTAGCCAAGGATATTGCATCAAACGCATAGTTTGCTATGGATATTCCGACTTGGTTGCCCAGCAGGTGGCTGGCACCTGGAATGCGCGGAACCCTATGATGGCGGCATATCGAGACGAAGTGGACAAGATAGCCAAAAGCTTCTTGGGCTACGAAGTCAAGTATGTACCTAGGGAACAAAACGAGGCGGCTGATCTGCTATCTAAGCTTGGATCAGGGCGCAAACAAATTCTGCCAGGAGTTTTCCTAAAGCATCTACAAACACCATCCATGAAGGGAGCCACCATCGACAACCCGGATAGAGCTGACTCTTTCGTCCACATGGTGGCAAAGGTCCCTCCGGCCTGGACAAAACCGTTCATGGAATATCTCGAACACGAAACTTTGCCCGACGACAAGGTCGAAAGACGACAAATAGTATGACGAGCAAAGGGTTATACCATAATCAATGGACAACTCTACAAAAGGAGCACTACTAGTGTATACATAAAGTGTGTTTCCCAGCTATAAGGTATTGAAATCCTATGCGAAATCCATCTCGGAGATTGCGGGCATCACGCCGCTCCTCGATCATTGGTCGCGAAAGCCTTCTAGCAAGGATTCTACTGGCTGACTGCAAAGGCGGATGCCGACAAGCTGGTTGAGACATGCATGGGATGCCAGTATTATGCCCGACAACCACATGTTCCTGCTAAAGAATTGCGAACAATACCAATAACTTGGCCGTTTGCAGTCTGGGGGCTAGACATGGTGGGACCGTTACAAACGACACCATGTGGGTTTACACATCTGCTAGTAGCAGTTGATAAATTAACTAAATGGATAGAAGCTAAACCCATTAGAAAGTTGATGGGGCAACTGCCCTCAGGTTTGTCCGGGATCTAGTGGTGAGATTTGGTCTCCCACATAGCATTATCACCGACAAAGGCAGCAACTTGTCACTCGGAGACGTGGAGGCTTATTGTTGGAGAAGGGCATCTGACTTGACCTTGCATCTGTGGCACATCCACAATCCAATGGTCAGCTCGAGCGAGCCAATGGATTAATTCTGTAGGGAATCAAGCCACGTCTTGAGGCACCGCTACATAGAGCAGCTGGAGCCTGGGCGGAAGAATTGCCATCTGTGTTTTGGAGTTTACGGACTACACCCAACAGATCCACCGGCTACACCCCTTACTTCATGGTATATGGAGCAGAAGCCATCCTACCTTCTGACATACTTCACAATGCACCAAGAGTTGCCGCCTACAACGAAGATGACGCTGAAGAATCCAGACGCCTAGGTGTGGACCTTCTCGAGGAGGAGCGCATTTTGGCATGCCAAAGGTCCGCCATCTACCAGCAGAAGCTACGCAGCTACCATAGTCGCCGCGTTCGGCATAGCTCGTTTAAAGAGGGGGATTTGGTGCTTCGACTTAAGCAGAAGAAGTCACACAAATTATCCCCGCCATGGGACCGTTCATCATAAGCAAGGCGCTACTCAATGGGTCTTACTACCTCGTTGACAATCATGAACTGAAGGATAGACCCAACAAGGATCATAAGCGTAAGCGGCGTGACCCGTATGATGACTACCCGGAGCTTGATCGGCCATGGAACATAGCACAGCTACGTCCTTTCTACACTTAGCATTTTTATCTAATTGTGTACCTCTTATATGATCAATGAAATAAAGCTCTCTGGTTCACTCATATTTCTGAGTCTTTTACCTCCTTTAGTGTTCATTTTTGGATCATATAAAACCTTTATGCACAAGCTTTGCGATTGCACTTGTGAAAATTCCGCCTACGGGCGTTAGCTTAAAGTTTTATGTTCTACACGTTCTTTGTCGTTTTTATGTGGATTCTGGAGTAGTGAATTTTGGCACTTATTATCGGCGATTTTGTGCTTAGGTTATTGACGGTGCCATTGGGAATCATCACCTGAGCGCATGGTTCCGACAACGAGTCTTCCGACTCACGAAAAGTCAAGCATAATAACCAAAGTAATGGATACGCTAGCACTTGCTTAAAAAATATATACATGCTGGAAACTAGTTCTTAAGTAGCAGGACATACATCATTGTTTTCCGCCTTGAGTTAATACATAGTTTTTTCCGCATACGCATCAAAGGTGAAACAAATATTACAAGTTGTTTTTCATTCCTTTGGCGCAAGCGACTTGGAAGCAGCATCATCGGCAGCAGGAGAATCACCCTCGAAGTCGGTAGTGTGAAGAGACTCGGAGGAGCTTTGGTTTCCGCCATCTATGGTATTCATTGGCACGAAGACGTTGACGTCGACTAACTCGGCAACTCTGGTGTCATAACCCGCGAGTGACGACAAGATGGACTCATGGTTTATCTCCTTGCCATCGTCATCTATGTCGGGAATGACAGAGGTTACCGTGTCGATGTCGGCATCCTAGTAGTGTGCCTTTACCATGGACAACGCCATCCTTGCACCGGCCCGCGCACATGAAGCTTTCCAGCTTGTGATACGCTCGGGGGCTCGGCGTGGGATCTCCGAGAACTTCGCCACATAGTCCGATGCCTTGATGTTGATCTGGAGGGGCTTGGCAATCTCTTTGGTTTGCACGATGACGGTGTTGATGAAGTTGCCGGCAAGAACCATGCATTCCTTTGCTGGAGGAGGCGACCGGGTTAAACCCATAGGAGCTGCAAATTCTGACAAGGAGCACATGAGTTCAAAAATTCAGAGTATCTAGACTACAGAAACCCAAGACGGAGAATCACTTACTGAAGATGCTAGCCTCAGCTTGCCAGAGGGTATCCACCAAGGAGTCCCGTTCTTGTTGGAGGAGTTTGTACGCCTCATGATGGCGTTGATTCTGCTCATCGGCAGCTTTCTTCTGATCTCTTAAGATCGAGATCTCCTCTTTCAAGCGGTTCATCTCTTCGGTGGCGGAGTCCTGCAGGTCTTTGATTGACTCCTCATGCATCTTCAGCATGTCCTTCCTCTCCTGCTTAAGGATCTTGTTCTTGCTATCCAGCTCCTGAACGTGCTTGGATTGCTCGACAATGTCCTTAGCCTTGGCAATGGTTTCTGCAAGTCGGAGAAAGCAAAGTACACAGTGAGTACTCGGAGAATACACAAGTTCAAGTCGAAATATGAAAAAGAAAGGAAAAACAGACGCTTGCTCTTGATGATCTGTTCCTTCAAGAAGGCAGTTTTACCCTTTTCGGCTTCTAAGTCCGCGCGCATCTTCTGGTACTTGTCGTTGGCCATGCCCCTCCGAGCATTCTCGTTCTGTGGAAAAAAGAAAAAAGTTAAACGTTGTTTGGTCTACTTGGAGCATCTAGCCGGAAAATTTCCACCTAGATGCTCGGGGGCTACAGCGAGAGTTTTTAACTTAGCAATATGCTTAGTCTTTCTTTAAGCATCTAGTCGAAACTAATTCAGTTATCGATTAGAAACTTGGGGGCTACAGTATAAAGTTTTTAACTCGGATGTATGCTTAGCTTTTCTTTAAGCATCTATTCGGAAATAATTCAGTTACAACTAGAGGCTTGGGGGATACAGTATTGAAATTTATAACCACTGCGTATGCTACTCTTAAAGCATCTAGTCGGAATAATTCATTCCATCTATATGCTTGGGGGCTACAGTGGGATACTCATCTGAAATGCAAAAGGCAAATAAAACTTACAAGTGCAATGATCTTGAGGTTTGTAGCACTCTCAGCCAGCAGCTTGCCAAAGGATATGTTGTTTCCTTGCAAGATCTCTGCTTGTCGGAGGAGCTCCTCTAGACCGCACGTCGGAGATGTCGGCTCCGCACCTGGAACCAGAGCAGTGCTACCCGGTGTAAGTACCGGATAAACTATCTTTGGATACTATATGGTTTTCTTGGGTGCGGGGGCGCCGCCTACGGCAGAAGTACCAGCTTCCACCACCGCCTTACCGCCACCGATGGCATTCTTAGCCAGAGCTTCAGCCATTTGGTGTGCGGCACTCTCCTGCATCGCCTGCTTGCCGACAACAGCAATCTCGGTAGAGGCACCTGAGTCCACTTCCATGGCGGAAGGGCCAGATGCTTCCTTGGCTTGTGAGCTTGTCGGAGCGGAGGAGGGCTTGACGCTAGGAGTGACAGGGGCGATGGCAGGAGATGCGTCGCGATGCAGCATGTCCTTAATGGTTCTAGAAGCCCCCAATGTTTTGGAGGTATTCTTCAAGCTGGTCGTGGCTTTCTTCCTAAAACGTGCAAAATGCATAAGTACAGGAACAAGACAGATAATTAGACAATGTCAGAGAGAAAGAAGCTTACACAAGAGGGGGTTCTTTGGCAAAGGGGATCCCGGTAGTCTTTATTTTCTCCGCCTCTAGGGCGGCGGTTGTCTTTTTGGAGGATCCACCCTCCGTCTTCTTCTTCTTGCCTCCGTCGGCAGCGTTAGAGGTGGAACTCTTACGCTTTCGTGCCAATGGAGCATCGTCGTCAGACACGATGGTGACTTCCTTCATCTTTGGATCATAGATTTGAGGAGCCATGCTGTCCTCGTCTATGTCGCTAAGTTGTTAAGGTAAAGAACCTCCGTGTTAGATGAGAAGGAAATTGCTAGATGGAAGAACTGAGTATATGTCATACACGGAAAATAAACAGTTACCTTTGGGCACTTGCTATCAACAAACATGTCGTAGGTGATGGTGAAGCCACGCTTCTTGTCCTTCACCTTGACGATGTCCTTGAGGCGGAGCTTGACGGAGTCGCTCGAGAAATTGTCCACGGAGATGTGGAGGCTATCCCTTCTATCGCTGGTATACTCGTGCATCAGCTTCGAGCGGTGCTGTAGAGGTTGGATTCGCCTGATGAACCAACACATGGCTAGGTCCAAGCCGGTCAAACCTGTCTCTACGAACCACTCTATCCGCCTTATGGCGCGGGAAGCATCGATGTCGGAGGAAAGGGAGGCTTGGGATCTCCATGTCGAAGTTTCGACGGCGGCTCCATCGATGAAGTCCGGGTACATTACTTCTTGGCCGGCCAGAGGGATATCTGGGCCGTAGAAGTAAGTACGCTGCTAGTTCTTGCAGGACTCGTGGCCGACGATGTCGGGGAACCGCCGGCCAGGACGGATTTTGAAGCTTATGGTGCCACAATTTCTAAGTTTGTCCTTGTTGGCTCCGGCTTCGTGCTTGACGGTGAAGAAATATACAAAAAGATCTAGCCTAGGCTTAATCCCTAAGTAACCCTCGCAAAGCGCCGCGTAATTGCTGAGCGCTAGGGTACTATTGGGAGAGAGGTTTTGGGGCTAGACTCGATAATGGTTTAAGACGGCAAGGAAGAAGTTAGAGATGGGCAGGGAGACGTCGCGTACCAATTGAGCTTTGAGGTACACCTTTTCTCCGGCTTGGGGAGAAGGTGTGACCTCGCCGGCCGGCGCCACCCGCCAGGCGAGCCCCTCCATCGCAGGGAGATAGCCCTCGATGATCATCTCCTTGATGTCGCGGTCCGTGATGTGCGAACCGCGCCAATCGCCTTTGTGGGAGTCATTGTCCTCCTCCAGCAGCTCCAGCGCTGTTGGATTATGGTCGCCGCCGGTGGTCTCAACCACCGCAGAAACAGGGATGACCAGGCCCTCTGGGGGCACGACGACGGAGCTCGCCGGCTTCACCGTGGCTTCGCTCGACAGCGCCATCGAGGGAGTAGAGCTGCTACTGGCCATTGGCGCGAGTTCGGAGGTGACTGGTGATATTGAGAGTTAGGTTTTTTCATAGAATTGCGCGGAGAGCTTGAGGAGGCGTTCGCTGGAGGAAGAAGATGATGCGAGGAGAGAATGAGGTGAAAAGTAAAAATTCCACCACAGATACTATTTATGATCTCCAGCATCAAGATTCGTGCAGCTTGATCAGACAGTTGCCGCGTAGACGACGTGTGCGCGAACGTGCGCGGAAATTTCGCCATGTTCCAACCGTCGCCGCCAACGGTTCGTATCGCTCGCGCAGGAAAAGTGGACATGATTGCGTTCTCTGCATGTGTGAGTTACGAGGCGTCGTTGACCTACGTCTACGTCGCCCTAGTTGACATAGGCAGATGAGCCATCACATCAGAAGATTCCGGCATGGACGGATCCAGTCCGGCTACGGAAGAGTACGATGGAAGATTCAGCAATTCTCCGACTTACAAGTTGAAGACGGAGAAAACCTTGGAGGGTTCTTTGGGAGGACTACAAGATATTGCTTGATGATTTGCCGACATCCATCTAGACGGAGCATTCCACATGAAGAGGCAAGATGGCGCAAGATCTCGGAGTTCTCCAGGGGCTACTGTTGGGGATATGCTATATGGGTATCCTCATAGCATGTCTCCTATCCGGATAACCCGGGTGGCCCACGGTTGGTAGCGTGGCCTATGGCCTGCTGGGCGGCCCAGTTAGATGGATCCAGAAGGGAGGCCCATGTCGGATAAAGGAAGGCTACGGTTGGAGTCACCGACGTACCCGGAGCCTTAGAGTACAAGACACGCAAGACTAGTAATAGACGGTGTAGGACTCTGTAACCTGTCCGGCTAGGACTTTTCCCTGTAACTCTAGGACCTGGCGACTATATAAGTCGGGACTATGGGAGCCTTTAGGGCACGATAACTTAGACAATCTCAGACAACCTCGCACAGCGAACATATCTCTATAACTCGGCGTATTGCCCTTATAGTGATTTATAGCAGGAGTAGGATTCCGCCACCGTTGTGGGATCTGAACCTGGGTAAGTTGTGTTACCTCGTACCCGTCAACCGTCCGCCTTCCCCCACGTCTCTAAACACGCACTGTGAGGACCCCTCCATGGCGTACTCGTCGGCAATACCACGACACTAACACAGAATACAAACTCCATGGACTTACAGGTCCCCTCTTTATTTCACACCGGTGACATCCATAGACAAAAGAGCATGATATCAACTGAGTACAACAAGGTACAAGTGCAATGTTGAAAACGTTCCCCGTGACAGCACGGTTCTGCTAATTCCAACTTATAAGTGCAAGCATATACAACAAAGTAGTCACAATGGTTCAGGTTTATTAGGGGCAAATAATAAAGTGTGCCACCAAGTTCGTGAGGGCTTTAATCACTAAGTTTTCACATAACAAAATAGTTTTTAATTGGAAGATAGTTGAAAACAAGAATATACTTGGAATGGTGTAACACACCATGCATAGGAGTTTATAGTGGACACTTTGGAATAACTTGGTTTCTTGGGAGTTGGAGGCATGAGTAGAACTTACTCATACAAGTGGAGGCTAGCAAAAGACTGGGAGCAACCAACTAAGAGAGCAATAATGGCCATAATCATGCAATGCAACAAAGCATACTAATCAAAGCAAAGAGTGGTAATACAAGTCAAGGACTAAATGATCATGGAGGCTAATGGTGACTTGTCATAGTCATAACATGGTGTGAGCATGTGCCAAGTCAACCCAAGCAAAGCATCAAAGGAGAATACCACAATACTATGCTTTTGCATGCTAAAACAACGCATAATTTCTTCAAGGCACGCTAAGAAATCCTAATTGTTTGTAACAAGACATGCTACAGCAATAATCACTAAGCATAATGCTAAAACAACACCTAGCATGTCATGCTAAAGTCTAAGTCACAATCAATGCAAGCTCCTCTTGCACTTCAAGCAAGAACTTACTACTCCTTTCCAAACACCAAGCAAACTTATTTGCGAAAAAACACAGCGAGAACGGGGGTCCAAACTACTAAAGCGAACTAAACAAACTAAGAAAATCAAACGAAAACTAAGACGCTCCAAGAACAACACAATTGTGCATGAAACAATAAAAACGAAGTGTCTAGACAGACCTAAGCTTTTTATTGATGAAGAAGGGGATGACTTGGGCATCCCCAAGCTTTGATGCTTGTACCTCTTGGATATTTCTTGGGGTGACACCATGGTGGAATCCCCAAGCTTGATATTTTGTCCATTCTTCATCTCATTGCATAATTCTCTCTCCACACCTGAAATTTTTCCTTCATACAAAACTTCACACAATCTTCATTAGCAACATTAGTGTATTAAAAAGATATTAGACCACTGGAAAAACTTTGGAACAGCAAGTCTTTTCACTAAAAACACAAGCTACTGTAGTAACTCCTTCAAAAAGCTCAATTTACCTGAAGAGAACTCAAAAAGGAATCAATAAGAAGCAAATGCAAATAATGGCAGAAATCTGTCAAAACAGACCAGTAGGTAGAAAACGATTTTTTCAAACATCTTTTGTTGCTCAAATCAAAAAGTGTTGAACTAATTAAAGTTAGATAACATACTGGGGGATTTATTCGTAAATTTTGAGCTCAATCCGAGTTACAGAGCCTCCTCACGAATATTTTTGGTGGAGGACAGAAATCTGTTTCGGGACAGCAATTTCCCAAATCTTACTTCCCTCTCATTAGAGGTCATTCTTGGCACCAAAAGCCATTAAAAAGGATAAGGAGAGGTTATTACAGAATTAATAACTTCCAAGACTCAAGGAAACTGTTGGGTTATCTCCCAACAAGTACTTTTCTTTAACACCTTTAAGTTAGGCACAAGAAGCAAGAAGAATCAAGTATTTTCAAATGAAGAAGCATTCACATCAAATCTTGCTTTCAAAGGAGGAGCAAAAAGAAACTTCTCTCTCCTTATAGGGAAGTGTTCAATACCTTTCTTGAATGGAAAATGATATTTGATAGTGCCTTCTTTTATATCAATGATGGCACCAACTGTTCTAAGAAAAGGTCTTCCCAAAGTAATAGGACAAGAAGCATTGTATTCAACATCCAAAACATAGAAATCCATAGGGACATAAGCATTGTTAACCATGATGAGAACATCATTAATACTCCCCATGAGTTTAATTTTAGCATTATCAGTAAGTGGGACATCTAAATAACAATCTTCCAATGGTGGCAAATCAAGCATTTCATAAATCTCCCTAGGCATAATAGAGACACTAGAACCAAGATCACATGAAGCTTTGAGATCAAAGTCATTCACTTGCATATTAATAATGGGTTCCCAACTATCTTCTACTTTCCTAGGAATAGAAGCTTTGTGTTTTAGCTTCTCTTCCTTAATCTTAACAAGAGCATCTGTAATGTGCTTGGTAAAGGCAACATGCATATCACTAGCATTAGGACTTCTAGCAAGCTTTTGCAAGAACATAATCACTTCAGAAATATTGCAACCATCAATATCAAAGTCAAACTTAGCATCACTAGTGGTAGGCATAGTAGGAGGAGGAATAGGGGCTACTTGTGGTTTAGTGGTGATAGTGCACACACTATTATTTCTATCAATTTCAGCTTCCCTTTCCCACTTAGCATGAAGTTGAGCTAACAGCCTAACATTTTCATCACTAGTAACTTGTATGGCATGAGCAGTAGCAAAAGTGTTTTCCATAGTTTCAGGTTTAGAAGCCATTTTATTAACCAAGGAAGTTTGAGCTTCAGACAAAGATGATATATTTTTCTCAGCACTCAAATTTTTTGACTGTAGACTAGGAATTTCTCTATTCAGATTCTCAAGCTGATGACTAATGTTTTTCAAGATGATAGACTGTTCCTCCATAGTTTTAGTGAAAATCTTATTTTGCTCATATTGAATCTGCATAAAATTCTTAGTGGATCTCTCTACTTCTAGAATTCTTTCTTCACTAGGCATTCTAGATCTATCATGATAAGCATTTCCACTAGGAGGATAAGGCCTATAATTGTTGTTGCTACCAAAATTATTCCTGTAGGCATTGTTGTTGAAATTATTGTTTCTAATGAAGTTCACATCAACTTGCTCTTCTTGAGCAACCAAAGAGGCTAAGGGAACACTATTAGGATCTAGAGGAGCTTTCCCATTAACAAGCATAGCCATAATAACATCAATATTTTCACTCAAAGAGGAAGTTTCCTCAACAGAATTTACCTTCTTACCATGTGGAGCTCTCTCAACATGCCACTCAGAGTAGTTAACCATCATATTATCAAGGAGCCTTGTTGCAGCACCCAAAGTGATGCCCATAAAGGTGCCTCCAGCAGCAGAATCCAACAGGTTTCTTGTGGAGAAGTTCAAACCTGCATAAAAAGTCTGGATAATCATCCAAGCAGTGAGTCCATGAGTAGGGAAATTTTTAACCAAAGATTTCATTCTTTCCTAGGATGGAGCAACATGTTCACTATCAAGTTGTTTAAATTTCATGATATCACTTCTCATATCAATAATCTTAGCAGGAGGATAGTACTTTCCAATAAAAGCATCTTTGCACTTAGTCCAAGAATCAATACTATTTTTAGAAAAGAAAGCAACCATTCTATAGCTTTTCCCCTCAAGGAGAAAGGAAAAAGCTTGAGCTTAATAATATCTCCATCTACATCCTTATACTTCTACATCTCACAAAGTTCAACAAAGCTATTGAGATGAGCAGCGGGATCATCAGAACCAACACCAGAAAATTGCTCTCTCATCACAAGATTCAACAGAGCAGGCTTAATTTCATAAAAGGAAGCATCAGGAGCAGGTGGAGCAATATGAGTGCTTAGGAAATCATTGTTGTTGGTGCTAGTGAAGTCACATAACTTGGTATTCTCAGCGGAGTTCATTTTGGCAAAGGTGGGCAAGTCAAAAACAGCAGCAGCAGCTAGAGTAGGTACTAATTTTTTGTGTTTTTGAATAAGGCAAGCAAACCAAACTAGACTAATTTTTTGGGTTCTTTTTAAAAGAGGCAAACAAAACCAAGAAAAATAAACAAAGCAAACTAAAACAAAGTAAAGAGAAAGGAAGTGAAGGACTCCCCTAGTGAAGACGTCCTTAGCCTCCCCGGCAACAGCGCCAGAAAAAGCTTTATGGCGTGCCCAGTGTTGTCGTGGGACGCTTCGTTGGAAACCCCAAGAGCAAGGTGTGAAGAGCACAGCAGCAAGTTTTCCCTTAGTAAGAAACCGAGGTTATCGAACCAGTAGGAGGAAGGAAACGTCACACAGCTGTTGCAAGCAACACGTAGACCTGCACAACACAAACTCAATACTTTGCCCCCAATGAATCAGTGAGGTTGTCAAGCTCATCGGTTTGCTATAACAAAGGATTAAACGTATGGTGTGGAAGGTAATGGTGGTTTGGAGAAATTAAACAGTAACAGTGGAAGATGTATCAATGGTAAATATTGGACCGGGGTCCATAGTTCACTAGAGGTGCTCTCCATAAATAAACAACATGGCATGAAGGGTAAACAAATTATAGCGGGGCAATTAACATGAACTGAGCAAGGCTTAACAATGCAATTACTAGTCAGAAAGATCCTATGAGGTTGATTAGGCAATACAAAAATATACATAGACCACCATCCAACTGCATCTTGATGTGTGCACCCAATGTTGACGTGGGACACTTCGTTGGAACCCCAAGAGCAAGGTGTGATGAGCACAACAGCAAGTTTTCCTCAGTAGAGACCAAGGTTATCGAACCTGAAGGAGGAAGGAAACATCTCAAAGGTGTTGCTGGCAACATGGAGACCTGCACAACACAAACTCAAGACTTTGCCCCAACGAATCAATGAGGTTGTCAAGCTCACCGGTTTGCTATAACAAAGGATTAAACATATGGTGTGGAAGGTAATGGTTTGCAGCAAGTAAACAAGTAACAGTGGAATATGTATTAATGGTAAAGATTGGACCGGGGTCCATAGTTCACTAGAGGTGTTCTCCTTAGATAAACAACATGGCATGAAGGGAAAACAAATTACAGCGGGGCAATTGACAGGAACTGAGCAAGGCATAACAATGCAATTACTAGCCAGAAAGACCCTATGAGGCTGATTGTCCAAGGTGGAACTACTCACGAATCATACCGGAGAGAAGGCCTCCAGGATGATCTCCCCTCCGGTAGGGTGCCGGGAAGAACTTTAGATCCCTCCCGATCTAGGGATGATGGTGGCGGCGGCTACAGACGGTTTCGTGGATTTCTAATCGGGTACTGAGGGTTTCTGCATCGGGGGCTTCTTATAGGCGAAGGGGCGAGACCGGGAGGCGGCCAGGGCCACCAAACCCTAGCAAGGCGCGGGCCCACCTGTGGCCGCACCTGGGGGGGTTTGGCCCCTCTGGCCGGCCCTTCCGGCTCTCCTCTGGACTTCTTGTTCCCCACGGAAAGTAATTGACTTTGTCCTTTGTCCCTCCAATTCCAAGAATATTTCTTTACTAACTTTTCTGAAACCAAAAACAGCAGAAAACAGGCATCTGGCACTATTGCAACTTGTTAATAGGTTATTACTAGAAAACATGTAAAAAGCTCCTCAAAGTGTGGACAAGTAAAGCAAAGTAGATACAAAACAAGCATCGAGCATCAAAAATTATAGATATGTTTCCAACGTATCACATCTATGACTAGAAGTCCACCTTCAGGTTATCATCTGAACCCCCTCCAGTATTAAGTTGCAAGCAACAGACAACTTCTTTAAGCAAAGTGTGTAAGGTAAACAGTCCACATGTTCCATTAACAAGAGACCGTTGTTTTCTCCCTAGTAGCAAACGCACATCTACAACCGAAGAGATTATTGTCACTTCCCTTGGAAACTAGAGGCATGAACCCACTATCGAGCATAAATACCCCCCTCTTGGAGTCACTAGCAACTACTTGGCCAAGATAACCACTAGAAACAGAGAGCATGCAAGATCACAAACAACACAGACATGATAGAATTATAAAGACAAAACCATTAATCAAACCAACATAATAATCTCAATATCCATCGGATCCCCGCAAACACAACATTCATGATTACAAATAGATTAAATCTTGATCATGAACGGAGCTCACAAGATCTATACATGAAAGAACAAAGGAGGAGATACAACCATCTAGCTACAACATGGACCCATAATCCAAGGTGGAACTACCCACGTATCATACCGGAGAGAAGGCCTCCGAGATGATCTCCCCTCCGGCAGGGTGCCGAGAAGAACTTCAGACCCCCGATCTAGGGACGATGGTGGCGCCGGCTACAGACGGTTTTGTGGAGATTTGATTGGGTACTCAGGGTTTCTGCATCGAGGGCTTCTTATAGGCGAAGGGGGAGACCGAGGAGGCCGCCAGGGCTGTCAAACCCTATCCAGGCGCGGGCTAGGGCCCACCCGTGCCTAGGGTGGGTATGGCTCCCATGGCTGGCCCCTCCGGATCTCCTCTGGACTTATTGTTCCCCACGGAAAGTAATTGACTTTGTACTTTGTCCCGTCCAATTCCAAGAATATTTCTTTACTAACTTTTTTGAAACCAAAAACTGCAGAAAACAGGCATCTGGCACTGTTGCAACTTTTTAATAGGTTAGTACCAAAAAACATGTAAAAAGCACCTCAAAGTGTGGACAAGTAAAGCAAAGTAGATACTAAACAAGCATGGAGCATCAAATATTATAGATATGTTTACAACGTATCATTAGGCATGGCTTAGGCTAGCGGCCCAGGCGTTTCTCTAACACATATACATAACTCCATGGAGTTACAAGATCCCCTTTTATTTCACACCGACGACATCCGGAAACAAAATAGCATGATATCAACTGGGTATATATTTATAGGTGTTGAAAGCGTTCCCCATGACAGCACAGTTCTGCTAACTCCCAGCCTATAATTTGCAAGCATATAACTTTCATGGATAGGTCACAATGGTTTAGGTTTATTTAGTGCAAGAAATAAAGTGTGCCATGAAGTTCGTGAGAGCTTTACTAACTAATTTTCTCAAAATAGACAAACATTTTATTTGGAAGAAAACAAGGCATAATGAATATGCACGGAATAGCAAATGATGCTAGTAGGTAGGTATGGTGGACACTGTTGGCAATATTGGTTTTGGGGAGTAGGATGCACAAGTAGAGCTCATACTCAGTGCAAGGGAAGGCTAGCAAAAGAGAGGGAGCGACTGTCACATCCCAAAATTTTCCAAATTTTGAAATGTGAAAAATAAATAAACAAAATAAATATTCATTGAAATTTAGGGTGAAAAGAAACTTTTTATTTCAAATTGGAAACATCAAAACCCATCTTGAACAAACTTTGAATAAAATTTGAATCTAACTAAATTCAAATCATGTGAAATGCATTCTTCAAAAATGCATCTTGAAATTTAAACACTTGGAAATTAAACCAAAACCCTAAAACCCATGGAAGAAAAACATTTCCAAGATACCTCAAAGACTATGGATTTGATCCATATAAAAATTTGTCAACACACATTTATAAATGATCAAGGATGATAAATAAAAGTATTATAAAACCATATAAATTGGTTTCACTTAATTTGGAGCCATGGATAAAAACTTATGAATTTAATAAGTTGAAAGGAAATAATTTCCAAAGCTAATAAAGATCCTATCTAAAATCCATACCAATTTGTGAGCAAAATAATCCTAAAGAGATATAAAAGGATAAACAAATATTAAATAAGATTTTACAAACTGGAATCACCAAGTTTGGTTCTTTAAATAAAAAGATATGGATTTTATAAGATGAAGAAAGAAAGAAAGAAATAAAGGATATTTAAAAGCCAAATTAAATCTTGGCCAAATCCATAAGCAAATGAAATAAAGATAAATCAAATAAAATAAAGGGATAAGGAATATTCAAATAAAATAATATGGCCTTAACCAAATTCTATTCCAATTGAATAAAGACAAAATCCTTTAGATAAATGATGATTAATTAAATCATGGGAAAATAATAAAGTGAAATTTCACAAGGTGGATATAAAAGTTATTTAATTAACTTAAATGGAATAAAAAAATCGTTTAAATAAAATTTTGGAATTAAAACCATATTTGATTTTATTTAATTAAAGACAAATGCTCAAATTAAATGATTAATAAATCATATTAAAAATATTTCAAATAGTTCAAAATGAATTATTTAACACCCTATTAAATAAATAAAACCTACTAAAAAGGGTTAGTGAAAATTTGAATTCAAATAGGGAGTTTGAAAATATATTTAATCTTATTTAAATTGCCGTGGGAATGACCACGACAGATGCTGCAATCGGCAGCGAGTAGTAGAACATGGGGCAAGGGCGGCCAGCCATCTGCGGTGCGAGATGAGGGCTGAGACACAAGGGTTTACCCAGGTTCGGCCCCCCGGAGGGTAAAGACCTACTCCTGCTAGATTGTATTATGGTGAGAGTATAATGGGGCGAGCTCGGCGGCTAGGCGGCGAGTCGCTAGGGTGTATGATGGAGCGTGTCCTCTATGCATCCTCCAGGGAGGTTTATATAGACTCACCTCCCTAGGGTTTACAGATCTCAACCGAATTAGTTAAGAATTCAGAGACTCTATGACCTAGTCCGACTAGGCCTATCTACGCTTCTGGGCCTTCAGCTTCCAGTCGCTTGAGTCCACGCCAAATCTTGATCCAGTCGCCGTCCTGCAGGCCCACTCGCTGGCGCTTGGGCCAGTAGGAAACGTCCTGCTGGGTATACCCCGGTGGGCATATCCCCATCAGTAGTCCTCGAGGCCGTCGTTGATTTGTCGCAGGCGTTCGCTGGCAGTCGGAGCATGCGGGCGTCCAGTCGAATCGGCGGCGGACTCCTGAATAAAGGAAGAACTAGTCACTTTAGTCGCAATAACGGTGACCAATCGTGTCGCAGCTCGGCGAACGGGTCGGCGAATACTCAGTCACTGTTATAGTGATCAGGTCGGCGAATCGTCGAGTCGCGTGGAGCGACGAGTCGAATGGATGAAGTTGGATCGTCAATTGGGGTCAAATTAGCCATTGGGTAATCCAACGGTAACTTCGGCGTAATTACCGCGTAATAACGGCTCCCGAAACTGGCGGGTAGCATCCGCTATATAAGGAGAATGATAGGCGAACAGGAAAACGCTTCTTCGTTCTTCCTCCGATCTCGCTCATCTCCGTTTCCCACTCCGCATAGCGATCTAAACAATCCAGAGAGCCTCAATCTCCGCAAACTTCGAACCGATGGCCCCCTCCACCAAACCATGGGGCAGATCCAAATGCACGAAGGCGTTACTGGCATCCTTCGAGGAGGCTGGGATCCTCCGCGCCGGCAGATGGTGCATCCCCGCGGCCGGAGAAGTGACTCCAGACCCGCGCGAGGGAGAGTTCATCTACTTCACCAGCCACCTGGAGCGGGGGCTGGGCTTCCCAACTTCCCTCTTCTTCCGGCGTTTCTGCGCCTACTACGGGATCTAGCCATCGGATCTAAGTCCGCACAGTATCGAGCAGCTCGCCATCTTCATGGCGTTCTGCGATTGCTATCTGGGCTGCAGGGCCTACTTCCCCCTGTGGCAGGATCTGTTCCATGGGAGAATCAGCCGTGAAGAGTCAGGCGGCCCGATGCTAGCTGCGGGCGGCCTGACATTCCAGCTGAAGTCGATGGCGTTGTTCTTCGACCTGATGCTGCCCGCCAAGGTGGCGAACGAATGGAAGAAGTCTCGGTTCTACGTCACCGAGTCAACTCCAGATGGCTAAGTGGCGCTTCTAAGGTAATCCGCCGATCGGCCCGAACCGCGTCGGCTCCAGGTCGTCAAGCTCCCGCTGGATCAACGGTTGGTTATCGACGAAAAGCTGCAGACCATCCGCGGCCTGAAGAAGAAGGGCCTCCAGACCATCAACCTCTACAACTCCTGGTTCGGGCGGCGGCTCGTGCCCTTGGCCCGCCGCGACCACTACATGTATGAGTATACGGGTAAGGACGATCCGACGAAGTCCTCCCTCGCTGAGTGGAAACTCGAAGACTACATCCTAGCCCTAAAGAAGATCACCCAGGTGGTGTATCTTGACGCGAAGGCCGGGGTCGCCCCCTATACTGCAAGGCGCCCGGCTCCGACGGTAAGCCGTCATTTCGTCACCACTCGCAGTCGCAGATGATGCATTCACGGTTGTGCTGACGTCGTTTTGTTTTTATTGCAGTTGTTCCAAGTGGTAGAAGGGTGGCTTCCACCCGCAGACGACGAGAACTCGAGCTCGTCCGTCCAAGACGGGAGTTATTCGTCGCCCGTCAAAGGCGACGCCGAGAGCGACGAGGGAGATTACGACGACGACGCAGACGAGCCCGTGGAAGTCGCTGCCCCCACAGTTCACAAGACCCGCGGACAACACCAGCACGAGCTCGAAGCGAGTAAAAGCCTTGAGCCTCATGATGATGATGACGACGAGCTTCCCGAGCACAGCTCACATCGTGAGGCCACGCCGTCGAAGAAGAATAAGAAGAAGAAGGTCATGTCAAAGAAGAAGGCGAAGCCGATGAAACAGATGTCTCCGCCCCGATCCGCGACCAGTTCTGATCAGGCCAATCTTCCCATCAACGAGTCCAATCTGCTTGGCCGGTCAGGACGGTGTTCTGCGGCGAGATCCAATCTGCCCATCAACGAGTCGATCGCCACCGGCCGCATGATCGCGATCGGCGAGATGCTCCAGATCTTTCCGAGCAGCTAAGTCCCGGCGACGCTACCCGTCACGCATAGCGTGATCCTGCCGGTCGGCACGATCAGCCTCTTTGTCGGCCTCACCGACGTCATCATCTCGGAGGACTCGGCTCGCATCCGCGAGTTGCCGCCACGTGACCGGCTCTCTTAGAGCCAGGTCCGCACGATCCACCACCTCACCTCTGAGTACGACTCGGCCCACAGCAACATGGACGAAACCACCGCGGCCGCGGACAACGCGGCCCTCAACAACGACGCCGATTCGGCGACCCCAGCGTCACTCGCCGGATCCATTGTCGCCGCGTCACCCACGGGCTCCATCACCCAGGTCTCCAACGTCTGAGACTTCGAGGATCCCTCCATCCTCGGGATCTTCAACTTCGATTTCGGGTCGGAGAACTCCGCCGACCTCCGCGACGAAACCGGTCGCCACGCCGCGACCTATATGGCAACTGGCTCCGACCCACCGGAAGATCCATTCTCCATGCCGATCCCTCCAAACGCGGCGGCGATGGAGGTCGAGGAACTCCGCCTGAAGCTGGCGGAGGCAGTCCGCAAGGAACAAGCCGAGCGTGAAAAATTTCACCTCTAGTAGGTGACAGCGCAGGAGCTGTCGCGCTACCACCAACTCCGAATCAGGTCGCGCCTGAACCCCACTATCCAGGGGCGCGCCCTGAATTTCGACGACGAGAACGACCCGACCCGCGCGGCCGAGCACGCGATCTGCGAGAACACGCCGCTAGAAGGAAGCACTCGGCCCCCACCAGGGGCAATGGCCAATGGCGCCCCGCCACCACCCAACCGCGCACCCCCCAGGGACCAGCCAAGGATCATGGTCTCCTCATGGGAGCGAGACGTGAATGGCCTCCCGTTGTTCTCCACCCCAATGGACAACCTTGTCGCGGGCCGAGCAGCAGTCGACAACATTGCAGCCACTAGGGAAGGCGCCCTGCAGATTCAATACACCAAGGCTCTGCTCGCCAAAGCGGTCGAGCAACAAAACGCAGGCATCAACTCACAAGGTCGGATGTACTCGCGTTCATCGGGCAGCAGAGCGGCCTCAAGCGGCCGCCCCATGGCGGCTAACACTCTCAACTGCCCGCCACCCGAACCCCTACAGCTCAAACATTGACCCGCGAACGCGGCACTCTCCACCAACGACCCTAGGCCGGCGACCAACTCCGTCGCCACCAACGGACAACCCATCGACGCCCGCACCCACATCATCAACAACCAGAGCTGGCGCGCACGCCAGCCTGACGACCTGCGGCACACCCTCACCAACCGCCGCGACGGTGAACCGAGGGGGTCAGTGAGCCGCATCGGGCCCAGTGCTTCGGACCGATGATATGAGAAAAAGATACCCGGCGAACTTCAAAGCGCCAAAGGAAATAGAGAAGTACGTCCCCTCGTACGATCCCTCCGTATGGCTGGATACCTACCTCATGGCGATGGGGATCGCAGGCCACACCGACCTACTAGCCACCCGGTACCTCCCCCTGATGATGGAGGCGGCGTGCAGGCAGTGGATTAACACCCTTCCCGCGGATAGCATCGACTCCTGGGAGGATATGCGCGAGGCCTTCGTCAGGCACTTCGAGGGTTCATACACCCGCGCCACCACCATCGAGGACCTGGAACGGTGCGTCCAGGGACCCCGCGAGTTGACCCGCAGCTGGGTCCAACGGTGGCAAGATCTATGGTACAACGCGGTCGGAATCCACCCAGACACCATGATCCACTGCTTCAAGACCTCGTCCCGCTACGAGCCCCTGGTCGCCAAGCTCAAATGAGCGTACCGCACACTCAAAAACATACCGGACCTCCTGGAGATCGCAAAAAGGTACGCGGAGGAGGACCCAAACCAAGAAACCGACGACGAGTCGGGAGGACACCGCCGCACGAGCGGCCATGACAACGGGAGACGACCTGACTTACTCTACAGCAACACTCTCCTCACCGGCAAGCGCCGCCGTGACGGGCGAGTCGACTTCATCGCCAACGCTGGATACATGCAGCGCAAGCCCAAGAGCTTCCGCTGCGACGGGGGACAACGCCGCGATGGCGGCAACTACAAGGAGAAGCCGAGGTTCGACCCCGCGGCCCTTCTTAACCAACCTTGTGTATTTCACAGTAGGGAAGGAAAGCCTGCCACGCACACGACCACCGACTGCCACTCTCTCAAGGAGATCGAGAAGGCATGGCGCGCGCGGGAGGACCCCGACAACAACCCGCCAAACAGCGGCAAGTTCGGCAGCGTCGCCGGCTCGCTCCACACCTTCACAGGCTTCAACACGAAGCGCGAGAAGAAGGTCATTGCCCGTGCCGTCCCCGTCAACGCGGTGGCCCAGATAGATATCCCCCAGTTCCTCAACTGGTCTGAGCAACCAATCACTTGGAGCCGCCAGGACCACTCGCCACGGATCGAGTATCCAGGCCGAGTCGCCCTGGTGGTCAAGCCCAAGCTGGGAGACTACTAGCTCCCCAAAACATTGATGAACGGCGGCAGCTTCATCAACATCCTGTACCTGGATACCTTTAGGCGACTGCGGCTCCCACAGTCGATGATCGAGACGACCTACACCACGTTCCACGGCATCGTCCCCGGTCGGAAGGCATACCCGATCGGCAAGGTGACGCTGCCAGTCACCTTCGGCACACCGGCAAACTTCCGCACCGAGCAGATCGTCTTCGAGCTGGTGCCCTTCGACAGCCCCTACCACCGCGTCCTGGGGCGCCAGGCGTTCGCCAAGTTCATGGCAGCACCCCACTACGCGTACAACGCGATGAAGCTACCCGGACCGTGCGGTGTCATCACCATCCACGGCGACCCCGACATGGCCGCCGAGTGTGAGGCCAAAGGAGCCGAACTCGCCGACGCCGTCATCACGGCAGAGGCCAACCACGCCGAGGAGCTCGCCAAGTACGCAAGCGGGGTCAACAACGACGACCCCACCATACTCAAGAAGCCCAACTCGGAAGGCGGAAACTCCACTGCCTTCGAGGCAACAACGCATACCTGCACTGTCGAGCTGGTCCCAGGCGACTCCAGCCAGACGGTGATGATTGGGACGGGCATGAGCCCAGCATAGGAAGGCGCGCTCATCGAGTTCCTCCGTGAGAACAGGGACATCTTCGCATGGAAGCCATCCGACATGCCTGGTGTCCCGAGGGAACTCGCTGAGCACAAACTCAACGCCGACCCCAAAGTGCGACCTGTCAAGCCGTCGCTGCGGCCCTTCAATGAAGAGCGCCACTGAGCCATAGCCGAAGAGGTGCAGCGTCTACTCGCTGCAGGCTTCATCTAGCCAATCAAGTACTCCAAGTGGCTAGCAAACCCAGTCTTGGTCGAAAAGAAAAACGGGACCTGGAGGATGTGTATCGATTACACAAACTTCAACAGCGTCTGCCCTAAGGAACAATTTGTCCTCCCGCGGATCGACCAAATCATCGATTCCACCGCGGGATCGGAGTCGCTATGCTTCCTCGACGCCTACTCTGGGTACAACCAGATCAAAATGGCCGTCAAGGACGAAGAAAATACGGCGTTCATCACGCCATTCGGAGCCTTATGTTACACTGCCATGACCTTCGGCCTCAAGTACGCCGAGGCGACCTACCAGCGGTGCATGCAGGAGTGCCTTGCGAGCCAAATTGGCCGCAATATTCACGTCTACATCAACGACGTGGTGGTGAAGTCCGCTTGCCAGAACGACCTACTCGCTGACCTGGCGGAAACATTCGCCAACCTGCGGAAGTACAAGATAAAGCTAAACCCAGGCAAATGCACCTTCGGTGTGCCAACTGGACAGCTACTGGGATACGTTGTCTCCAAGCGCGGGATCGAAGCGAACCCCGCCAAGATCAACATGATCGCTCTACTCGGCAAACCCGAGTGCCTGCGCGACGTCTAAAAGCTGGCCGGGCGAGTCGCGGCTCTCAATCGCTTCATCCCCCGGTTGGGCGAAAAGGTGATGCCCCTCTACCGCTTAATGCACAAGAACCCCACCTTCCAGTGGGGCAAGGAGGCAGATGACGCGCTCCACGACCTCAAGGAGGTGCTACTCGCAGCACCGCTACTCGCCGCCCCCGTCAACAAGGAACCCATGCTGGTCTATGTTGCGGCTTCCGAACGCGTCGTCAGCACCATCATGGTCGTCGAACGGCCAGAAGAAGGAAAGGAGCGCCTGGTGCAGCGACCAGTGTACTACATCAGCGAGGTCCTCACCGAGTCGCGCCAGCGCTACCCGCAATACCAGAAATTGGTATACGCGGTCTTCAGAGCACAGCGGCGACTGCCGCACTACTTCCAGGAGCACCCATTAACGGTCGTCTCAGCACTACTTCAGCACCGTTGCAGGACATCAGCACTACTTCAGCACCGTTGCAGGACATCATCCACAACCGTGAGGCGACCGGGCGAGTCGCCAAGTGGGTCGTCGAGATCGGCGTCCACACATCAAGTACGAGCCATGCAAGGCGATCAAGTCGCAGGCTCTCACAGACTTCCCCGCCGACTGGGAGGAGGCCCAGCAGCCAGAGAAGCTGCCATACCTCCACTATTGGAACCTACACTTCGACGGCTCCAAGAACGTGGATGGTGCCAGGGCAGGGATCGTGTTAACATCTCCGAAGGGCGACAAGCTCTGCTACGTCCTCTACCTCGACTTCACCCCCTGCACCAACAACATGGCCGAGTATGAGGCGCTACTCCACGGCATGCGAGCTGCCAAAGAGATGAATGTCAACCGACTGCGCTGCTACGGAGACTCCGACCTCGTCACCGGGCAAGTCGCTGGCACCTGCGACGCCGTCTCCCCCACCATGGAGGCATACCTCCAAGTAGTGGACAAGCTGGGTGGACACTTCGTAGGCTACTCCGTCGAGTGGATTGACAGGCGGAAGAACGAGGAGGCCAACGCACTCTCTCGCATCGGCTCGGCTTGGCTTGACTCGCACCACCCGCTGGCGTCTTCCTCGACACCATCACCAAGCCTTCCGTCTCTCCCCCAAGGAGATCGACATCGGAATCCTGCTGCAACCAGAAGCAGCCCTAGTCGCACTAATCGCCAATCCAGACGACTGGACTGCGCCATACGTCGCCTACTTGGAAAGAGGCACCCTGCCAACGGATGAAACGGACGCCCGGATGATAGCACGCCGCTGCAAATCCTTCGTCATCATCAACAGCGAGCTCCACAAGCGCAGCGTGACCAGCGTGTTCCAATGATGCGTTCAGCCCGCCGAAGGACGCAAAATCCTCCAAGACATTCACTCCGGCGATTGCGGCCACCACGCCGGCGCCTGTTCTCTGGTTGCAAAGGCTATGCGGCACGGCTTCTACTGGCTCACCGCACACGCAGACGCTGTCGACATTGTCCAGCGGTGCGTCGGATGCCAGAAATACGCCAATCAAACCCACGTGCCAAGCTTGGCGCTCAAGACAATCCCCATCACCTGGCCGTTCGCCGTATGGGGCATGCACATGGTAGGCCCCTTCAAGAAGGCCCCCTACAGCTTCACGCACCTCTTAGTCGCAGTCGACAAATTCACAACATGGGTGGAGGCCAAGCCAGTCCGCAAATGCGACGGGAAGACCGCCACCAAGTTCCTACGCGAGCTCATCTATCGCTACGGGTTCCCAAACAGCATCATCACAGACAACGGCACCAACTTTGCCAAAGGAGCCATGGCCGAGTTCTGCAAGGAACACCACATTTGACTCGACCTCGCCTCAGTCGCCCACCCGGAGTCCAACGGCCAGGCGGAACGCGCCAATCAAAGCATCCTCCATGGCCTGAAGCCACGGCTCCAAATACCACTCGAGCGCATCGCCAGGTGTTGGGTCGAGGAGATACCCTCCGTCATCTGGGGCATCCGCACCTCCGTTAACAGGTCGTCAAGGTTTACCCCCTTCTTCATGGTGTACGGCGCCGAGGCAGTCATGCCCACCGACCTCGAGCACGACTCGCCAAGGGTGGTCAACTACATGGAGGCTGCAAACGAACTCGCACGCCAAGACAGAGTCGACCAGCTCGACGAGGCACGCGACCTAGCTCGCTCCCGCACTGCCATCTACCAGCAAGGGCTCCGCCGCTACCACAGCCGCCGAGTAAGGACTCGCACCTTCCAGGAAGGCGACCTGGTACTGCGTCTAATCCAGGACAAGAAGGGCATGCACAAGCTCTCCCCCCCTTGGGAGGGACCATTCGCCATCGGGCAAGTCCTAGGCAACGACACCTACTACCTCACCGACGTCCGAGGCGACGGAAAACTCGACGTCAAGAGGCCGTGGAATGTAAACCTCCTACGAAAGTTCTACTCCTAGAACTCCATACATGTACTCCCCACCCGCTATGAAATAAAACAGTGGTTACCAAAAGTTGCGTCTACTCTCCGTGTCTTGTGCCACTCGCACTCGTAATAACAGAGTTATGCTATTCGCAGAAGTCAACCTCTGGTAAAGCGACCGGCACGGCCAAGTAGTGCGGTACGAGGGCACTAGGAAACCCCAGGCCTCATAACGTCCACGAAAAACGCCAACCCGGAGCCCCATTGGAGTCGCCTAGCTCGACTGGCTTACCGAGCCAAGACAACTGCCCTCGCTCCTCACAGCGACCAAGGTCCTCCGCATCCTTGGCACAGCGACTCGAACGGCCAAATACCACGCTCGGGGACTGACGTCCAGTCAAATACGAGCGACTAGGGAAAAACGCCCAGTATGAGAGCGTTCCCAGGACTCGCCATGCGACTGATCCTTCGGGTCAGGCAGGAGTGACGCGCTTACTTTAACGCGCTTAGTCCTCACCTACCTTGGAGCTGCGACTAGAACCACCAAGTACCACGCTCGGAGACTCGGCTACCCGACCTCGTTCGCGCCCGGGAAAACAGTCAAGTAAAGAGCACCCATGGGAGTCGCCCTGCGAATGGCTCTCCGAGCTCTGGCGAGTCGACCTTAATCCATTAAAAATTCGCAAACACATAACAAACAAGGTAAAACCCATAAAAAGGGCGGACACGCTCAGGGACTCGTTCAATCTAAATCCAAAATCTCAAAACAAATGGCAAAACAACACGAATTTCCTTTATAGTTGCACAAGTTGTTCCAAAATACAAGGAAAGTTCAATAGTTCTCTTGTACTAACGCCCAAGGGCACAACGCTTCTACTCCACAGGTTTTTACACAGACTCGCCGCCACCCCTGCGGTTACGAATGAAGGGCACGTACGGGTTCAACGGGTATGTCGTTACCTCACCCGCTATCGCCGCACGGAACGGCTGCTCAACCTTGAAGTCCCGATGCTTCGGCTCAGGATCATTGGGGGCGACAACCGTCTCCTGATAGGGGATGAGGTCGCCCATCGCCCAAACGCGGTCAGAGTACACCGCGGCCCGGTCCGTCAGCTTCAGCACCTCGGCAATCTCCACCGAGCCCGTTCACGAGGGGTAGCCGCTCGTGACATCGTCGAGCTCGAAGTCCTCCGGGAAATGGGCAAGCCCAAGGCTGAGCGCCGTCGCCGCCCCACGCCGGAAGGCCGACCGCGTCATGAACTCGACCACCGACGGAGCCTTCTCCAGATAGCGCCATACCTCGACATGGTCGCTGGGGATCACCTCCGTGGGCGATATCTCCTACAGATATGCTCGAAGGCAAGTCGCCGACAACGCGGCCGAGTCGACCAGAGTGGCCACGCACTGCCGCGCGTCATACGACTGCGCTTCTTCCACGTTGTCAGTAATCCGACCTGCAGCACATCAATAAACAGTAAGCGACTCGTCGACATCACAATAAATTTAGTGCCACCGAGAATTGGGTGAAGGAGAACTTACCAATCAGCGGGCAGCAGAGGTCCGTGATGAAACGTTGAAGAGAAGAAAGGTCATCCTGCAGCCTAGCAACGAGCGCGTCAGATAATTTCCGCTCTTCAGCGGCAGAAGTAACAGCAGCTTTCGCACGCCCCTCCGCTGAACTCGCTTCCGCCCTCGCCTCCTTGAGCTCACGCTCCAGGTCAGCGACCCGCTTTTCGGCCACGCTCAAAGCAGACTGAGCCGCCGTCAAGTCACCCACCGGGACAAGGCCCCGGCGGACCTCCTCCGCCTCGGCTGCAATTGCTTGAAGCCCCTTGTTCGTCTCCTGGACGGCAACGAGTTCCTTCTCCAAGCAACATTTTTTAGCAAGCCGATCGACCGATTCGCGCTGCAGGCCCTGCGCACACACTGCAACGTCAACAACAATGAAATTCCTAAGTGCCCACTCGCTGAAATTCAGCGACTAGGCACTCGGGGACTGGATAATGAAATTCCGAAGTGCCCACTCACTGAAATTCAGCGACTAGGCACTCGGGGACTGGATAATGAAATTCCTAAGTTCCCACCCGCTGAAATTCAGCGACTAGGCACTCGGGGACTGGATGGCATAAAAACATTAAGAATCCGACCACTGAATTCAGTGGCCCGATCCTCGGGGACTGGACATACCTGGATGGCAGCACCTAGCATTCCATGAAGCTCTAGCGCATCCACAGACGCAAACACGACCGGAGAATGGCCGCTACGCTGCTCAACCTCCACTTCGGCGACCCCAGGCATCCCGCTTGTCGGCAGCGAGCCACTCGCTAGGGCCGCTTTTGCCATGAAGCAAGGGAAGGTCGCCACAGATGCCGCTGCGCCACTCGGAGCCGGCTCAGCCACATTGGGTGAGCCAACACCCTCCTTGATCTTCGAGGCCACGTCTGCGGTAGTCGGATGATCGCTCGGAGCAACCGCCGGGTCATCAGAGACCGTGACGATGTCGTCGCCCTTTGACCTCTTGATGCCTTCGGCGGGAGCAGTGACTTCATCGGCTTTCCTCTTCCACGAGGAGTCCGCCTCGGTGGTGACTGGCGGAACCTTGGCCACAGAGGGATGGCCGATCTTTTTAACACCAGTTCTGTGAAACAACGATATGAATAAGACTATCAGACTACAACGAAAAACAAGCAGATGAACAACACTCACTTGGCGACTGGTATGAATCGCAGACCGGTGCGGATGCTAGCCGGCTTGTCCAACTCGGGCCCCAACCTCCGAGTGAGGCACGTCTCGAACACATCGTGTGCCCAAGACACTGACGGCTTCTTCGAAGATGAAGCCGCGGCAGGAGCCTCCGCGATAATTGCCGCGGGAGCCTCCCTTGGAGGCGAGGCCCCTGCGGATGGAGCATCGCCCAAACCAGCGATTGGGGCGAATGGAGGTGGTAATGATGCCAGAGGCGCCTCGTCCATGGGGGCAGCAGTGTCTGGTGCCACGGTCGCGCGCGCCGCTGCGTCCTTAGCCGAGCTGGTGGCGTCGGAACTGGTCGCGGATCGGGGCGGAGACATCTCTTTCGCCGGCTTCGCCTTCTTCTTCGACAGGACCTTCTTCTTTTTCTTCGATGGCGTGGCCTCATGATGTGAGGTGTGCTCGGGAAGCTCGTCGTCGTCATCATCGTGAGGATCAAGGCTTTTACTCGCTTCGAGCTCGCGCTGGTGTTGTCCGCGGGTCTTGCGAACTGTGGGGGCAGCGACTTCCACGGGCGCGTCTTTGTCGTCGTCGTCATCACCCTCGTCGCTCTCGGTGTCGCCTTTGACGGGCGACGACTCGCTCCTGTCTTGGACGGACGAGCTCGAGTTCTCGTCGTCTGTGGGTGGAAGCCATCCTTCTACCACTTGGAACAACTGCAATAAAAACAAAACAACGTCAGCACAACCGCGAATGCATCATCTGCGACTGCGAGTGGTGACGAAATGAAGGCTTACCGTCGGAGCCGGGCGCCTTGCAGTATAGGGGGCGACCCCGGCCTTCGCGTCAAGATACACCTCCTGGGTGATCTTCTTTAGGGCCAGGGTGTAGTCTTCGAGTTTCCACTTAGCGAGGGAGGACTTCGTCGGATCGTCCTTACCCGTATACTCATACATGTAGTGGTCGCGGTGGGCCAAGGGCACGAGCCGCCGCCCGAACTAGCAGTTGTAGAGGTTGATGGTCTAGAGGCCCTTCTTCTTCAGGACACGGATGGTCTGCAGCATTTCGTCAACAACCATCCGTTGATCCAGCGGGAGCTTGACGACCTGGAGCCGACGCGGTTCGGGACGATCTGCGGAGTACCTTGGAAGCGCCACTTCGCCGTCTGGAGTCAACTCGGTGACGTAGAACCAGGACTTCTTCCATTTTTTGCCGCCTTGGCGGGCAGCATCAGGTCGAAGAATGATGCCTTAGACTTCAGCTAGAATGTCAGGCCGCCCGCAGCTAGCATCGGGCCGCCTAACTCTTCGCGGCTGATTCTCCCATGGAACAGATCCTGCCATAGGGGGGAAGTAGGGCCTGTATCCCAGATAGCACTCGCAGAACGCCATGAAGATGGCGAGCTGCTCGATACTGTGCGGACTTAGATCCTATGGCTGGATCCCGTAGTAGGCGCAGAAACGCCAGAAGAAGAGGGAAGTTGGGAAGCCCAGCCCCCGCTCCAGGTGGCTGGTGAAGCAGATGAACTCTCCCTCGCATGGGTCTAGAGTCACTTCTCTGGCCGCGGGGATGCGCCATCTGCCGGCGCGGAGGATCCCAGCCTCCTCGAAGGATGCCAGTAGCGCCTTAGTGCATTTGGATCTACCCCATGGTTCGGTGGAGGGGGCCATCGGTTGGAAGTTTGCGGAGATCGGGGCTCTCTGGATTGTTTAGATCGCTATGCGGAGTGGGAAACGGAGACGAGCGAGATCGGAGGAATAACGGAGAAGCGTTTTCCTGTTCGCCTATCATTCTCCTTATATAGCAGATGCTACCCGCCAATTTCGGGAGCCGTTATTACGCGGTAATTACGCTGAAGTTACCGTTGGATTACCCAATGGCTAGTTTGACCCTAATTGACGGTCCAACTTCATCCATTCGACTCGTCGCTCCACGCGACTCAACGATTCGCCGACCCGATCACTATAATAGTGACTGAGTATTCGCCGCCCCGTTCGCCGAGCTGCGACACGATTGGTCGCCGTTATTGCGACTAAAGTGACTAGTTCTTCCTTTATTCAGGAGTCCGCCGTCGATTCGACTGGACGCCCGCATTGGACCCGCATGCTCCGACTGCCAGCGAACGCCTACGACAAATCAACGACGGCCTCGGGGACTACTGATGGGGATATGCCCACCGGGGTATACCCAGCAGGACGTTTCCTACTGGCCCAAGCGCTAGCGAGTGGGCCTGCAGGACGGCGACTGGATCAAGATTTGGCATGGACTCAAGCGACTGGAAGCTGAAGGCCTAGAAGCATAGATAGGCCCAGTCGGACTAGGTCATAGAGTCTCTAAATTCTTAACTAATTCGGTTGAGATCTGTAAACCCTAGGGAGGTGAGTCTATATAAACCTCCCTGGAGGACGCATAGAGGACACACTCCATCATACACCCTAGCGACTCGCCGCCTAGCCGCTGAGCTCGCCCTATTGTACTCTCACCATAATACAATCTAGCAGGAGTAGGTCTTTACCCTCCAGGGGGCCGAACCTAGGTAAACCCTTGTGTCTCAGCCCTCATCTCGCACCGCAGATGGCTGGCCGCCCTTGCCCCATGTTCTACTACTCGCTGCCGATTGCAGCATCTGTCGTGGTCATTCCCACGACATAAATAAAGGCAAGTGCTTATTTTAATAAAGAATAAAACCATAAAAAGAATAAAGAAATTATTCTAAAAATGGTCTTAAAAATACATGTTAAACAGAATAGAAACTTACTAGAAAAGTTCAAAAAGTTTTGAAATGAAAAAAGAGTTTGAAAACATTTGGATAAAATCAAAACAGAAAAAGAAATCAGAAAAGGAAAAATAAACAAAGAAGGAAAAAATATATAAAACAAGACCAGCCTAGCCAGCAAAGCCCAACTAACAGCCCAGCTAGCCGATTTATTTCTCCCCCGCAGAAAACGGTTCACACCAGCAGATAAACCCACCCAGTCACTGAGCTACGGACCCCACTCTTTCTCTCTATCTAACGCTGACGAAATGGCCCCACTTGTCAGTCATCTCTTCAACCCACCGCGACAGGTTATTCCTCCTCTCTCCCGTTTCAGCTTTGATTCCACAACGTTATTTCGTCTTAATTCCACGAGTAATTCGTCGCTGCAATCACGCACGATAAAGCGCCTGTTCCCCCTCTTCATTTTCCCTCAATTGCCCACACCTCTCTGCCCATAGGCTGCCTTGATTTTGCGCTTGAGCATCCTCTGCTCCGACGAGCTTCGCAAGCAATTCCAGCCAGTACTTGCCACCCCTTTGCCCCTCGACCACACGAGCATGTTCGCAAGGATCGCCAGCACCTGCCAGTACCTCGCACTCGCCCGCGCGCGCTCCCATTCATCGGCAACCTCAACAACAACACACGCCGCATGTGCCTCCACTCCGGCGACACCCCCAGGTAACATCTGACCTCTCCTCTCCTTCTCCTTCACACGCGCGCGTTCTCGCCACGACTCGGTGCATCTACCAGTGCTTTCCTTTTTCTCTAGCGTGCACGGTAGCCTCGTCACCGTCTTCAACAGTGCGTGCCCGAGCCAGTGAGGATCTCCGGCGAGCAATTCACGTCTTCCCCGAGCGCCCCTTCGCCAACGAAGACTACCTTGAGCATCTACTCTTCACGGCGATCTCGGTGAGCCTTTCCCCTGTCTCTCTTGCTTCCTGAATCGCCGGCAACTCCACCGTCTGACCGCGTCGCCGCCGCTAGCGCCGCCCATCTTAGGTCATCGTACTGTGAGCCGTTGGATCTTGATCTGAGGGATACGATAGTTTTACTTAAAGCAAATGGGTACGCTAGATCAGAGCCGCACGATCCCCTTTTAATCCAATGCACCCCAGCACTCGATCAAGCCAAACCATTTTCGACCAATGAGAACAAGACGCGTGGCACTGTGTTGTTTTAAATAGACAGAAACTTTTCTATTAGATGTTTAAACTTGCAAAATTCATAACTTTTGATTCACACGTCCAAATTTTGCAAATTTTATATCAATGGAATCAACAAAAATAATTCTATCCAACCATGTACTTTGTTTAGCAAATTTCTTTTGTAAACGTAGTTGTTTTTGCAGAAACTTATGTAGGCATAATTTGAATATAAAAATTATTCTAGAAATATTTTTAGGGTAAAATATTTTGTAATTGAATGGTTTTGAATTTAATGACCATAGAAACCAACTTTTGGATTTAAAAACATATTTTGTGAGGCTAAGGAATAAATCGTTGAATAAAAGCATTTCTAGTTAAATAAAAATATTGTTTATGTTTTAAAAATGCTTTTTGAGTAAAACCTTTTGAAATTGGTTTAAATTAAACTCTCTGACCCTAAACACCAAGTTTTAGGATTTAAAAATATATTTGATGAACCCTAGAAAATTTTTACTTTGCTAAAAGGCATTTCCAACAAAATAAAATATTGCTTTAGTATAAAAATGGTTTATAGGTAAAACCTTTGGCAAATGGTTTTAATATTAAACACTTGACCTTAAAACATTAACATTTGTGTTTAATAATATATTTGTCAAACAATAGGAATTATTACCTTGATTTAAATCATTTCTAACAAAACAAAAATGATTTAAAGTAGCCATTTTAGTAACTTATTTCCAAATGGCTTTACCACTTTTATAAATGACCAATATGTGTTTTATAATGTTTATAACCTATTAGAAACCACTTTTCTAAATAAAACAATCTTTGGCATGCTTGCATGCATTGCTTTGTTTTTATTATTCTATGTGATGAGTTTCTTGAATGGTAGATTGAATTTGTGCCTTGATTGAATTGTAGCGAAATTTGAAGAGTGTGACTATTGCAAGATCAAGGAGTGAACTATTATTCTCTACCAAAAAGGCAAGTGGTTCTTCATACTTTTGTCCAATTATTTTCACTATGCATTAGTGATATTTCTAAGTAGGACTTGCATGAAATTTTTGCTAAGTATAAATTATGCCATGGTAAATCCTAGTAGATGAAACCTTAGTAGAATTTTCCTAAGTTAAGATTCCTACTACCATCATGCTTAGCTTAGCTAGTAGAAAATAATGGTGGATTATATTCATGCTATGAAATATTTCTAAGTTTATGACTTGTGTTTTGTTTAATAAAACAACTATGTGAATGAATAACCTGGGTGGAGTGGTGAGAATGGTTTGTGTTGAGTGGTTACTCAGGGCCCATATCAATGGACTACCCATGTGTATCACACTTGTGGAATGCCACCCAGGAACAAAGAGATTTGAGATGTCAAATGTTGAGAAGCTTCAAGTGCAGCCACTTGGCATTATGGGCTCTGCCTGGATCATATAGGTTGCAATAACTTAGCCAAATGGACAGTTGGTGGTAGGGGATGATAGGTTTGGAGCGTGTCCATTTTGGTCTAAGGGAAGGCTTCTGAAAGATCTTGTCTCGATGCATGTCGAGTCTTGTGGGGAAAGTGCACCACCTCTCGAGAGAGTAAAATCTAAGTACTTGGCCGTGTCCCCGGCAATGGACAATTTGAGCACCAGGACATGGAAGCTATCAAGAATCTCCTCATCCAAATTTCTAAGTTAAAAACTTGTGGTTGAACAAGGGTTAAAGGATCACCAATTTCTATTGGTAGATGCCTTGGGTGATTTTGACAAACAAAAACTTAGTGTTTTTCAAATGATAAGGAAAATCTATTTTGAGCAAAGCAAGCCTAAGCTCTACTTAGCCAAATGCATATAGATGATAGATACCACTATACTACCATAGTATCACTTGCCAATACAATTCAGATGTATTGACCCTTGTGGCTGTAACTTATTATGTTGCAGTTTTTTTGATGTTAGTGAAGTATGTTGATTAGGATTACAAGTCTACGACCAACATGTTTGCCTGTGGCACTTTGAAGATGAAGGAGTCCATGCTATATAGTTATTTCTGATGCACTGTAATAAGATAGCCAAATGAGCTATGTAAGATGTAATGAATTATTTAATTCCTGGTTATAAAGTTGTATTTTGACCTTTGTTTCTTGATATTACATCTTAACTGTGGATGCTAGCTATTGATCCAGGGACTAGCATTGTAAACACAGGAATCTCTACCTTATTAAAGGTTGGGACCTCTACAGATGGTATCAGAGCACTGTGTTGCCTGTAGGATTGTAACCATAGGTTTGGACAAAACCTCTTAGAAAAATAGGAGTTGTATTTGTTCCAAAACTTATTTACAAACAATCTTGTAAACTCTTTCCTCAACTATTTTGGTTTTAATTCTACATCTCTTCTATTTCAACTTGATAGACAAAACCTCAACCATGAGCAAAGACCTCGCCACAAGCAAAGGACTTCACCAACTCAAATGACTTCAACTTCAACATCATCAAAGACTTCAACTTTATTTTCACCGAGGACTTCAACTTGGATATCACTAAGGACTACAAGTGAGACAAGAAATATTACTCAAGACTTGAAGACTAAGGAAACACAACTTAGAAGGAATCATCATCACCTTTGAAGTTTTGTGACCAAGATACAAGAATTTCTCCAAGGATACAATGATCTCATTCAAGAAGAAACAACAAAGAAGAATGGAATGATCTCAAGTGAACCAAATAGTTGGACCACCATATTTGTGACTAGTCAAACCCACCAACTTATGTGGTGTAGCAAAAATATTTTGTTGCCTAAAAATGTGCTTGAAACTTGTTGTTTGAGTGGAATGTTTTTTGTGATTTCTTGCACATTACTTGTGTGATTTGTGATGTGTGTGATTAGAACTTTTCCTTAGAAATCTTTGCCTATTCTAATCCAATCCAACCCAAACAGATGATTACTCCAAGGAATTCCAACATCAAGAATAGTGACAACAACAACCAAGAGATGCACATGAGAGAACAACTACTAGTAAACCAAACCCATTTGAATCAGATGACAACTCAGCTTTTAGCCAACAACAATGAGTTAGACCCAACCATGCAAAAGTTTTTGGGAATCCAATCCCAATTGTTGCAACAGATGAACACTCAAATGATCAACATGAAAGACAACTATTCCCAAGGAGTTTGTGACAACAATGAAGTCATGGATGATATTATAGAAGGAACTCAAGCTTGCAATATTTGTGGAGACATGGATCACACTTCCAAAGAGCATGAAGATGAATGCCCTAATTGTGAAGAGAAACATCCAAGTAAACAATGCCCCACATCTCAAGTGACTTGTTTCCTATGTGAAGGAAATAATCATGCGCCTATCCAATGCCCCATCTATTCTATAGTTCAACAAAGGAAACAAGGTGGAGTGCATCAAAAGTTTGGAAACCCCCATGAGGAAACAACTTCTACCAATAAGGATGAAGACAAAGAAAAATCTCAGCTTGCATCTCCATGCATTATGACTCACCTTGATGGACAAAATAGGAAACATATGTATTATCCAAGGAAACGATTAAGGAACCAAGGAGACTTTCCCACCTTTGAGGTGAGATATGAAGAACATGAACTAGAAGAACTCCTAGCTTTGGAGAAACCCAAGAAGAAGAAGGACAAAAGCCAAGTGCAATGTTACAATTGCAAAGAGATGGGACATTATGCCAATGAATGTCCAGAAAAGAAGAAGAACCAAGGAAACAAACAAGAAGCAATGATCCCAAAGGAAAAGAAGGATAATAGCCAAGTGTGGTGCAACAACTGCAAAGATCTAGGCCATTATATATCAACTTGTTCACAGAAGATACGTGAAGAACTCAACCTTGTCACATGTTACAATTGTGGTGACCAAGGACATTATGCAAGCAATTGTCCAGAAAAGATGAGGTACAAGAAAAACAAGCCTATGAAGGATCTCAGCCTTGTCACATGTTTCAAGTATGGAAACAAAAGACACTATGCAGATGTCTGCCCAGAGAAGTTCATCAAGATCCCAAGCAAACCAAGATGTAATCTAGTGGAAAACTTTTAAGGGTGGTAGTACCCTAGTTGCCTTGAGCCAACTTGTAACCTCTAGCTTTCCCAAATCTCGGGACGAGATTTCTTTTAAGGGTGGTAGCCTGTCACATCCCAAAATTTTCCAAATTTTGAAATGTGAAAAATAAATAAACAAAATAAATATTTATTGAAATTTAGGGTGAAAAGAAACTTTTTATTTCAAATTGGAAACATCAAAACCCATCTTGAACAAACTTTGAATAAAATTTGAATCCAAATAAATTCAAATCAAGTGAAATGCATTCTTCAAAAATGCATCTTGAAATTTAAACACATGGAAATTAAACCAAAACCCTAAAACCCTAATGGAAGAAAAACATTTCCAAGATACCTCAAAGACTATGGATTTGATCCATATAAAAATTTGTCAACAAACATTTATAAATGATCAACGATGATAAATAAAAGTATTATAAAACCATAGAAATTGGTTTCACTTAATTTGGAGCCATGGATAAAAACTTATGAATTTAATAAGTTGAAAGGAAATAATTTCCAAAGCTAATAAATCTCCTATCTAAAATCCATACCAATTTGTGAGCAAAATAATCCTAAAGAGATATAAAAGGATAAACAAATATTAAATAAGATTTTACAAATTGGAATCACGAAGTTTGGATCTTTAAATAAAAAGATATGGATTTTATAAGATGAAGAAAGAAAGAAAGAAAGAAAGAAAGGATATTTAAAAGCCAAATTAATTCTTGGCCAAATCCATAAGCAAATGAAATAAAGATAAATCAAATAAAAGAAAGGGATAAGGAATATTCAAATAAAATAATATGGCCTTAACCAAATTCTATTCCAATTGAATAAAGACAAAATCCTTTAGATAAATGATGATTAATTAAATCATGGGAAAATAATGAAGTGAAATTTCACAAGGTGGATATAAAAGTTATTTAATTAACTTAAATGGAATAAAAGAATCATTTAAATAAAATTTTGGAATTAAAACCATATTTGATTTTATTTAATTAAAGAAAAATGCTCAAATTAAATGATTAATAAATCAAATTAATAATATTTCAAATAGTTCAAAATTAATTATTTAACACCCTATTAAATAAATAAAACCTACTTAAAAGGGTTAGTGAAAATTTGAATTCAAATAGAGAGTTTGAAAATATATTTAATCTTATTTAAATAAAGGCAAGTGCTTATTTTAATAAAGAATAAAAACCATAAAAAGAATAAAGAAATTATTCTAAAAATGGTCTTAAAAATACATGTTAAACAGAATAGAAACTTACTGAAAAGTTCAAAAGTTTTGAAATGAAAAAGAGTTTGAAAACATTTGGATAAAATCAAAATAGAAAAAGAAATCAGAAAAAGAAAAATAAACAGAGAAGGAAAAATATATATAAAACAAGACCAGCCCAGCCAGCAAAGCCCAACTAACAGCCCAGCTAGCCCATTTATTTCTCCCCCGCAGAAAACGATTCACATCAGCAGATAAACCCACCCAGTCACTGAGCTGCAGACCCTACTCTTTCTCCCTCTCTAATGCTGACGAAACGGCCCCGCTTGTTAGTCATCTCTTCAACCCACCGCGACTGGTTCTTCCTGAAGGGTTTCGCAGCATAGTAAATCAAAAAAAAATTACGGATGCGAACGGGAAAGCCAAGATCTAATCTAGGATATGCAAACAACGAGGGGGATTAGATGAGATCTTCATACCCTTGAAGATTCGCACAGCGGAACGTTTGTCGGAATGTGGGTGATGTAGTCGTACTCGCTTCTCCTCCTCGCGATCCGATCCGATCTAACACCGCAAGTGGCGATGCCTCCGAGAGATGCACACGTGCGGCACCTCGACGTCTCCTCCTTCCTCAGTCCATCAAGTATGGTGGAGAGACGGATTGGATCTACAACGCGACGGCGCGGTGCAAGTGGTGGAGAGTTTCTGCAACAGGGGTTCGCCTACGTGCAGTTGGGAGGGAGAGAGAGAGGAGGGCACCAGGGCGGCTAGGGCTTGAGGAGGAGGTGTGGGAGGGGTGCGCCCCCATCCCTCTTTATATAGAGGGGTGGGCGGCCAGCCCTTGCCCCTCCCCCAAGCCCTAGGGCCGGCAGCCAAGGAGGGAGGAGTGGGGGCAAGTTTCCCTCCCCCTTCTAGAAGCTCCCCTGGGGTTTCCCCTAGGTTTGGCCGGCTGGGCCCTATGGGGCCTTGTGCCCCTGGCCCAATGCGGCCAGGACACTCCCTCATAGTCCCATGCCCCCTCCCGGTAGGTGGGGCCACGTTGGTCCCCCTCCAGAAGGTTCTAGAAGCTTCCGGTACAATACTGATTAACCCGAAACAATTCCGAACTCCAAAAACTGCATTGCCTTATATGAATCTTATTCTCCGGACCATTCCGGAACCTCTCATGATGTCCCGGATCCCATCCGAGACTCCAAACAAAAACTCATAAACCAATTATCCAATCTATCCTAGCATAGAGACACGTTAAGTGTGTGACCCTTCGGGTTCGAGAACATGCAGACATGATCTTCTATCAATAATCAACAGCGGGGTCTGGAAACCCATATTGACTCCCACACATTCATCGATGATCATATCAGATGAACCACGATGCCAGGATTCAATTAATCCCATATATATATTCCCTTCGTCTCGCGATATTTTTCTTGCCCGAGATTTGATCGTCGGTACCGTCATACCTAGTTCAATCTCGTTCACAGCAAGTACATTACTCGTTCCGTAATCCGATATCACTTTGTGATTAACTCCTTAACCACATGCTTGCAAGCGGTGTTGATATCGATTACCGAGTGGGCCCGAAGTATATCTCTCCGACTTGGGAGGGACAAATCCCATCTCGATACATACAACCCAACAGGTACTTTCCGATCACCTGAGAGACACCTTTATGATCACCCTCTCATAGGATGACGTTTGATGACCTCAAAGCGTTCTTCCGATACCAGGGAGTTGTATTATCTCATGGTCTAAGGAATACAATATTTGACATAAGAAAAGCTTTGCAAAGATGAACATGATGACACGATCTAATTGCTTCGCTTAGTTTGGGTCTGTCCATCATATCATTCTCCCAATGATATTATCTCATTATTAATTGACAACTCAAGTCTATGGTTAGGAAACCTTAACCATCATTAATCAATGAGCTAGTCCATAGAGGCTTACTAGGGACACGGTGTTGTTCACAAACCACACAAGTATTAAAGTTTCCGCTTAATACAATTCTAGCATGGAATATAAACTTTATCATGAACAAGAATTATAATAATAACATCTTTATTATTGCCTCTAGGGCATAATTCCCACAGTCTCCCACTTGCACTAGAGTCAATAATCTAGTTTACATTTGGCAACAATCTCACACCCATGGCACTAAGGTGCTGATCATGTTTTGCACGTGGAAGAGGTTTAGTCAATGGATCTGCGACATTCAGATCTGTATGTACTTTGCTAATCTTCAGATCTCCATCTGCTATATAATCTCGGATTATATGAAACTTGCGGTTGATATGCTTGGTCTTTGGATGATATCTTGGTTCCTTAGCGAGTGCTATGGCGCCAGTGTTGTCACAAAATATCTCCAGTGGGTCCAATGCACTTGGAACCACACCAAGCTCAGTGATGAAGTTCCTGATCCAAACTCCTTCACTTGACGCTTCTGCAGCAGCCATGTATTCCGCTTCTACTGTAGATCCTGCGATCACGCTTTGCTTGCAGCTTCTCTAGCTCATAGCTCCTCCATTCAAAATATAAACGTATCCCGTCTGAGATTTAGAATCATCCTTGTCGGTGTCGAAACTAGCATCGACGTAACCTTTTACGACGAGCTGTTCATCACCTCCATAGACTAAGTACATTTCTTTAGTCCTATTTAGGTACTTTAGGATGTTCTTCACGGCTGTCCAGTGTTGCACTCCTAGATCACTTTGGTATCTGCTCGTCAAACTAAGAGCATTGGACACATCCGGTCTTGTACACAGCATGGCATACATGATAGAACCTATGGCCGAGGCATAAGGCACTTTGCTCATAGCTTCTCTATCATTTACCGTAGCTGAACACTGAGCCTTGCTCAATATCTTACCTGACAACATAGGCACTGAACCTTTCTTTGCCTTATCCATTCTGAACCTTTTCAGAACTTTGTCTAGGTATGTACTCTGGCTTAAAGCTATCAGGCGTCTTTGTCTATCTCTATAGATTTTGATGTCCAATATATAAGCAGCTTCACCTAGGTCTTTCATTGAAAAACACTTGTTCAAATAACTCTTCACATCGTTAAGCATGTTAATGTCATTTCCAATAATCAATATGTCATCCACATATAGTACCACAAATGTCACCGAGCTCCCACTCACTTTCTTGTAGATACAAGCTTCGTAGCAATTTGGAACAAATCCAAAGCTCTTGATCACTTGATCAAAACGAAGGTTCCAACTCCGAGATGCTTGCTTCAGTCCATAAATGGAATGCTGAAGTTTGGATACTTTATCAGCATCCTTAGGATCGACAAAACCTTCGGGTTGCATCATATACAACTCTTCATCAATGTTGCCATTGAGGAACGCAGTCTTGACATCCATCTGCCATATTTCATAATCATGAAACGCAGCAATTGCTAATAAAATCCGAATGGACTTAAACATCGCTACGGGAGAGAAAGTCTCATCATAGTCAACACCTTGAACTTGTCGAAAACCTTTCGCGACAAGCCGTGCTTTATAGACGGTAACATTACCATCCGTGTCCGTTTTCTTCTTGAAAATCCATTTGCACTCAACGGCCTTTTGGTCGCTGGGAGGGTCCACCAAAGTCCATACTTGGTTTTCGCTCATGGATCCCAATTCGGATTTCATGGCCTCTAGCCATTTCTCAGAGTCTGGGCTCATCATCGCTTCCTCATAGTTCGTAGGTTCACTGTCTTCTACCAACAAGACAGTCAAGACAGGGTTGCCGTGCCACTCAGGAGGGGCACGCGACCTTGTCGACCTGTGACGTTCAGTAGTAGCATCGTCCGAAGCTTCATGATCCTTGTCATTAGCTTCCTCTATTGTTGGTGCAGGCGGCACTGGAACAATTTCAAGTGCTGCGCTACTCTCCAATTCATGAGAAGGTTCAACAACCTCGTCTAGCTCTACTTTCCTCCCACTCACTTCTTTCGAGAGAAACTCCTTCTCAAGAAAGGAACCGTTCTTTGCGACAAACACTTTGCCTTCGGTTCTATGATAGAAGGTATACCCAATAGTTTCCTTAGGTATCCTATGAAGACGCATTTCTCCGCTTTGGGTTCGAGCTTGTCCGGCATCAAATTCTTGACGTAAGCTTCGCATCCCCAAACTTTAAGAAACGACAACTTAGGTTTAGCACCAAACCACAGTTCATACGGTGTCGTCTCAACGGATTTAGATGGTGCCCTATTTAAAGTGAATGCAGCGGTTTCTAATGCATAACCCCAAAATGATAACGGCAAATCAGTAAGAGACATCATTGATCGGACCATATCTAATAGAGTTTGATTCCGGCGTTCAGACACACCATTGCGCTGTGCTGTTCCGGGTGGCGTGAGTTGCGAAACGATTCCGCTTGCTTTAAGATGCGTGAGAAAATCATAACTCAAATATTCACCTCCACGATCGGATCGTGGAAACTTAATTTTTCTGTTACGATGGTTCTCCACTTCATTCTAAAATTCTTTGAACTTTTCAAATGTTTAAGATTTATGTTTCATTAAATAGATATACCCATATCTACTTAAGTCATCGGTAAAAGTGAGAAAATAGCGATATCCACCGCGCGTCGAAACACTCATCGGTCCGCATACATCGGTATGTATGATTTCCAACAAGTCCGTTGCTCGCTCCATCATTCCGGAGAATGGGGTTTTGATCATCTTGCCCATGAGGCATGGTTCGCATGTGTCAAATGATTCAAAATCAAGAGACTCCAAAAGTCCATCAGAATGGAGTTTCTTCATGCGCTTTACACCAATATGACCTAGACGACAGTGCCACAAATAAGTAGTATTATCACTATCTACTTTGCATCTCTTATCCTCAATGTTATGGATGTGTGTTTCATCCCTTTCGAGATTCAGAAGAAATAAACCATTCACAGCAGGTGCATGACCATAAAAGATGTTACTCATATAAATAGAACAACCATTATTCTCTGATTTAAATGAATAACCGTCTTGCAATAAACACGATCCAGAAATAATGTTCATCCTCAACGCAGGCACATAATAACACTTATTAAGGTTTAAAACTAATCCAAGGAGAGCGTGCCGACGGCCATCACATCAACTCTTGATCCGTTGCCAACGCGCATCGTCACCTCATCCCTCGCAAGCCACCGTCTATTCCGTAGCTCCTGTTTCGAGTTACAAATATTAGCAACTGAACCAGTATCAAATACCCAGGCACTACAAGGAGGGCTAGTAAGGAAAAAATCAATAACATGTATATCAAATATACCTTTGATGGTGCCACCCTTCTTGTCCGCTAAGTACTTCGGACAGTTGTGCTTCCAGTGACCCTTGTCCTTGCAATAGAAGCACTCAGTGTCTGGCTTGGGTCCAGACTTGAGCTTCTTCTCAGCAGGGGCAACGCGCTTGCCGCCGCCTTTCTTGAAGGACTTCTTTGCACCCTTACCTTTCTTGAAGGTGGGGGGCTTGTGGACCATCAACACATGATTATCCTTTTTGATGTCCACCTCCGCAGCCTTCAGCTTTGCGAAGAGCTCGATGATCGTATCAGTGGAACCAATCTGATTATGAGTCACTACAAAACTTTTGTCGCTGGGAGGGAGTGATTGCAGAACCCTGTCAATCTTGAGCTCCTCTGGAATCTTGTAGTCCAGTTGTTCAAGGCGTTGAGTGTAGCCCGACATCTTTATGGCGTGCTCACTAACAGAACTCCCTCCCTCCATCTTGCAGTTAAATAATTTCTCAGAGATCTCATATCTCTCAGAATGGGCCTGAATCTGAAACATAGTTTTCAGCTCCTCAAGAATCTCAAAGGGCCCGAGATAGTCTTCAAAACGGTTTTGAAGGTCCGATTCCATAGCAAACAACATGGTGCTCTTAATCACACCATAATCATCTTTGCACGACTGATAGACAGCTTTCTCATCAGCTGGCGCATCTACAGCAGGGGCGTCACCTAGCGCATTTTCAAGGACATAGTCCTTTTGACCGCTAGAGAGAATGATTCTCAGATTGCGGAACTAGTTGGTGAAGTTAGACCCATTGTTTCTAAGCTTTTCCTTCTCAGCAAAAACGTTGAAGTTGAAGTTGGACTTAGCCATTTGATCTACAATATTTGCAAGTACAAATTAGACTATGTTCATGATAACTAGTTCAACTTTTAATCAAATTACTAGATGAACTCCCACTAAATTCAACATCCCTCAAGTTGTTTAGTGAACATGATCCAAATTCACCACACCTAATCCGATCTTCACGAGAAGAGATGTGGTTTAAATGGTGGACAACGAAGTGTCGATCATATCATTCATATGACTCATGCTTAACCTTTCGGTTCATGTGTTCCGAGGCCATGTCTGTACATGCTAGGCTCGTCAAGTCAAACCCAAGTATTTCCGCGTGTGCAAAACTGGCTTGCACCCGTTGTATGCGAACGTAGAGTCTATAGCACCCGATCATCATGTGATGCTTGGACACGACGAACTTTCGCAATGGTGCACACATGGGGAGAGCACAGTTTTTATCTTGATCTTTAAGTGAGGAATCATCTTATAATGCTACCGTCGCGATCTAAGCATAATAAGATACATAAAAGGATAAACATCACATGCATATAACTTTATGTGACATGGTATAGCCAATCTTCGCGCAATGATCTCCATCTTGTGCGTGCCGGCATGATCTCCATCACTCCACCATGATTGCCTCCACCACGAATAGCAACTACAACTATTGCTAACTACTTAGCGATAAAGTGAAACTATTACATGGCGTATAAGAAGTTGACACACAGGTCATACACAATTATAAAGACAACAATATGGCTCCTACCGGTTGTGTACTCATTGACATGCAAGTCGTGAAACATTACAAAACATGATCATCGCATACAATATACACATCACATCTTGGGCCATACCATATCACAGAAAACACTCCCTGCAAAAACAAGTTAGACGCCTCTACTTTGTTGTTGCATGTTTTACGTGGCTTATGGGAGTAGCAAGCTAAGAACGATTCTTACCTACGGAAAGCCACAACGGTGATATTATGGTTGCCAAACTCCGGTGTTAATCCCATGACAACTATAGTGAGAGAAACTGGCATCCACCAGCCGCATGTGTGGAACAAGCCACAAGCCACACGTCAAGTGCGGAGCCGGTCTCGCGAACGACGTCGCGTAAGGTTGGCCTGGACCGCTTCAATATCACTATCCCGTGTCATAAGAAGAACACAAACAAGAGACTTGCAACATAAAACATCAACGCCCGCAACAACCATGTTGTGTTCTACTCGTGAAACACATCTACGCATAGATCTAGCTCTGATACCACTGAAGGGTTTCGCAGCATAGTAAATCAAAAAAAATCTACGGATGCGAACGGGAAAGCCAAGTTCTAATCTAGGAGATGCAAACAACGAGGGGGATTAGATGAGATCTTCATACCCTTGAAGATTCGCACAGCAGAACGTTCGTCGGAACATGGGTGATGTAGTCGTACTCGCTTCTCCTCCTCGCGATCCGATCCGATCTAACACCGCAAGTGGCGATGCCTCCGAGAGATGCACACGTGCGGCACCTCGACGTATCCTCCTTCCTCGGTCCAGCAAGTATGGTGGAGAGACGGATTGGATCTACAACGCGACGGCGCGGTGCAAGTGGTGGAGAGTTTCTGCAGCAGGGCTTCGCCTACGTGCAGTCGGGAGGGAGAGAGAGAGAGAGAGAGGAGGGCAGCAGGGCGGCTAGGTCTTGAGGAGGAGGTGTGGGAGGGGTGCTCCCCCAGCCCTCCTTATATAGAGGGGTGGGAGGCCAGCCCTTGCCCCTCCCCCAAGCCCTAGGGCCAGCGGCCAAGGAGGGAGGAGTGGGGGGCAAGTTTCCCCCCTTCTAGAAGCTCCCCTAGGGTTTCCCCTAGGTTTGGCCGGCTGGGCCCTATGGGGCCTTGTGCCCCTGGCCCAATGCGGCCAGGGCACTCCCTCATAGGCCCATGCCCCCTCCCGGTAGGTGGGGCCACGTTGGTCCCCCTCCGGAAGGTTCTAGAAGCTTCCGGTACAATACCGATTAACCGAAACAATTCCGAACTCCAAAAACTGCATTACCTTATATGAATCTTATTCTCCGGACCATTCCGGAACCTCTCGTGATATCCCGGATCCCATCTGAGACTCCGAACAAAAACTCATAAACCAATTATCCAATCTATCCTAGCGTCGAGACACGTTAAGTGTGTGACCCTTCGGGTTCGAGAACATGCAGACATGATCTTCTATCAATAATCAACAGCAGGGTCTGGAAACCCACATTGACTCCCACACATTCATCGATGATCATATCGGATGAACCACGATGCCAGGATTCAATCAATCCCATATATATATTCCCTTCGTCTCGCGATATTTTACTTGCCCGAGATTTGATCGTCGGTACCGTCATACCTAGTTCAATCTCGTTCACAGCAAGTACTTTACTCGTTCCGTAATCTGATATCACTTTGTGATTAACTCCTTAACCACATGCTTGCAAGCGTTGATATCGATTACCGAGTGGGCCCGAAGTATATCTCTCCGACTTGGGAGGGACAAATCCCATCTCGATACATACAACCCAACAGGTACTTTCCGATCACCTGAGAGACACCTTTATGATCACCCTCTCATAGGATGACGTTTGATGACCTCAAAGCTTTCTTCCGATACCAGGGAGTTGTATTATCTCATGGTCTAAGGAATACAATATTTGACATAAGAAAAGCTTCGCAAAGATGAACACAATGACACGATCTAATTGCTCCTCTTAGTTTGGGTCTGTCCATCATATCATTCTCCCAATGATATGATCTCATTATTAATTGACAACTCATGTCTATGGTTAGGAAACCTTAACCATCATTAATCAATGAGCTAGTCCATAGAGGCTTACTAGGGACACGGTGTTGTTCACAAACCACACAAGTATTAAAGTTTCCGCTTAATACAATTCTAGCATGGAATATAAACTTTATCATGAACAAGAATTATAATAATAACATCTTTATTATTGCCTCTAGGGCATAATTCCAACACTTCCTCCTCTCTCCCGTTTTAGTTTTGATTCCGCAACGTTATTTCGTCTTAATTCCGCGAGTAATTCGTTGCTGCAATCACGCACAATAAAGCGCCCGTTCCCTCTCTTCCTTTCCCCTCAATTCCCCACACCTCTCTGCACATAGGCTGCCTTGATTTTGCGCTTGAGCATCCTCTGCTCCGACGAGCTTCGCAAGCAATTCCGGCCAGTACTTGCCACCCCTTTACCCCTCGACCACACGAGCTTGTTCGCAAGGATCGCCTGCACCTGCCAGTACCTCGCACTCGCCCGCGCGCGCTCCCCTTTGTCGGCAACCTCAACAACAACACGGGCCTCCATCTGCCTCCACTTCGGCGACACCCCCAGGTAGCATCTGACCTCCCCTCTCCTTCTCCTTCACAGGTGCGTACTCGCCATGACTCGACACATCTAACCGTACTTTCCTTTTTCTCTGGCGTGCACGGTAGCCTCGTCACCGTATTCAACAGTGTGTGCCCGAGCCAGTGAGGATCTCCAGTGAGCAATTCACGCCGTCCCCAAGCGCCCCTTCGCCAACGAAGACTACCTTGAGCATCTACTCTTCACGGCGATCTCGGTGAGCCTTTCCCCTGTCTCTCTTGCTTCCTGAATCGCCGGCAACTCCACTGTATGATCGTGCCGCTGCCACTCGCCGCTGCCAGCGCCACCCATCTTAGGTCGTCGTACTGTGAGCCATTGGATCTTGATATAAGGGATACGATAGTTTCACTTAAAGCGAAGGGGTACGCTAGATCAGAGCCGCACGATCCCCTTTTAATCCAACGCACCCCAGCACTCGATCCAGCCGTACCGTTTTCGACCAATGAGAACAAGACGTGTTGAAAGAACATGTTGGGCCCCATGTGTGGTTTTGGTAATTAATGAAAATCTTTATGGACTAATGTGTGTATTAAGTTATACTTGTAGGATTTGTCCATTGGCATCACTTGGAGCATGTGTTGGCTTCAAGGTCGATGAAATGCAAAGAAGATATGTTGTGCAAGCTCAATATGCGAGGTCGATGATGAGGAATTAAGAAAGGCGTTCCATCTTGAGAAGGGCAAGACCGTCTACATCGAGCTCAAGTGGAATTCTCAAGGCAAAGGTATAATCTTGATAGGTTTTCCTTTTTGCCGGTCTCTTGTTGTGTGTAGGAGACCGGGTTTAGAATAGATAACCGTACTATCAAGAGGGGCTCTCGTATGAGTAATTCGGTCACATCGCTCAGAGAGAGCTCAAACCTTTGCATACTTGCATCATCGCATTTGGTTGTTATTTGGTCTTATCCATGTGAGGATATAGAGCTTGTGGTAATCTCCATAACAAAATCTTGTTCATCAAAATCGGATCTCCCATATGTATCTTGTTGCGATTTTGATTTATGCGGCTTTTTGGTTTCTCACCAAGTGAGGTATGCCCTTGTTGTCCTCTATCCAACGCAATTGGAATCGGGTCAATCGGAGTCTCCAATCAAAAGTTATGACCGTTTGTATATTTGCTTTATTTAAATTGAAGAAGAAAAAGAAAAATATCCTATCTGGACCGAGCGGTACTACCGCAGCCCAGTACCGCTCGTGACTGGCGTGTGGAGCCCACTTCAGTCTGGCCCGGTACCTTCAACCGGTTCTACCGGACCGGCCCGGTAGTACCGCCCGGGTGGGCCAGTACTACCGGCCGACCCAGGAAATATCTTTGCCCAGCTGCCCGCTTGCTCTTGATCTAATCCCCATCATGCGCAGTCCCGCGTTGACCCGCTGTCGTCGCTGCGCTCGCTCGCACGTTGTGCCCCGCTGGCGCTGCTCGCCGCACGCGCTTGCTGCATACCGCTGGCCCCGCTTGGCCCCACCCCGTGCAGGCTGCGTTGACCGCGCGCTGCCGCCCTGCCTTGCGCGCGCGCCTGCGTCTGCTGCCGCTGCGCTGCTGCTGCGCGCATGCATGCTGCTGCTGCGCTGGCCTCTGCTGCCGCCTGGCCCACTCGTATGCGTGCGTGTTGCTTGCTGCTGCTTTTTCTCCCGTGCTCGCATGCGCTACTGCGCTGGTGTGATGGGACCGGTAGTACCGGCCCAATCCGGTACTACCAGACCGTTCAGAAAAATAGCCCCAACGGCCATATTTTTGGGGCCCCTATTTAAGGCTTTGCCCGTTTTGAGTTTAGATTGCTCCTCTTTTATCTATTAGGCTAAACTTTGTCCACACTTGTTCTAGATCTTGAAGCTTGCCTAATATTTTCCCTTTGATGATTCTTGCCCATATTTGAGTGAAAGACAGAGGAGATCTAGATCCACGTTTTGACCTAACCGATTCATCTCTTTGTGAGTGCATCTATGGGGATCTAGATTTTGGGGATTTTGTGTCTCTCTTTGATTCCTCCTCTCTTGTTCTCCCAATAGCTTTAGTAGCTTTGTTAGAACTTGAGAGTGAGAGATTTGAGCATCTTTGTGGTGTTCTTGCCATTTGCATTTCGTGCATCGGTTTGAGTTCTCCTCGAAGGATTTGGTTTGAGTTGCTCATTGAAGCTTGTCCCTCTTGGGTTCTTGGAACCCTAGACGGTTTTGTGGCCTTGGTGGCATTGTGACCTTGGTGGCGTTTATTGAGGCCTTTTGTGGCGTTTGTTGAGGCCTTTTGTGGCATTTTCTGGGATTTTTTGAAAAACTTTATTTTTGGCCAATTTTTAGGGTATGAAAATTGATTTTCTCGTAGAAAAGATTTTTTTTAGAAGAAGCAAAAGCAAACCAAAACCAAAACTATAGAAGTTCTAAGACACTCTAACAAGCAAACAACTAGCAAAACTAAAGCTAACAAGAGAAAGAGCAAAGACTAGGAAGGAGAAAAATAAAAGTGAGCAAGTATAACCACTGTGAAAGCATTGTTTTGTTCATTAAAATCCCTTTGTTAACAAGGTTGATCAAGTCTTGTTACTAAAACAATCTTATATGAAGCAAAACTTTGCATTCCACAAAGTGATTATGTTATCTCAAACTTGATAGCAATAGTCCCAATCATAATAGTTTTAAAACTTTCTTGTGGAATGGGACAATGTATTTCTCCAACTTTGATGCTCTCAATATTTTCAATGGAATTCATGCAATAGCTCTTATCAATCTTCTTGGGGAAATAGACAGTATGCTCTTTTTCATTAATATTAAAAGTTACTTTCCTTGATTACAATTGATGACAGCACCTGCAGTATTAAGAAAATGTCTCCCAAGAATAATGGGCATATTATCATCTTCAGGCATTTCAAGCACAAAATCAGTTAAAACCAAGCAATTATGAGCCACTTGAATAGGAACATCCTCACATATACTAATAGGAATAGTAGTAGACTTATCAGCCATTTGTAAAGATATATCAGTTGGTATCAACTTTTCTAGCTGGAGTCTATTGTAGAGAGAGAAAGGCATAACATTAACTCTAGCTCCCAAATCACATAAAGCAGTTTTAACATAATTATTATTAATAGAGCAACGAATAGTTGGTATACCTGGATCACCAAGTTTCTTTGGAACCTTACCATTGAAGGAATAATTAGCAAGCAAAATAGAAATTTCCTCATTAGGAATCTTCGTTTTATTAGAGACAATATCCTCCATATACTTTGAATAAGGAGGCAACGTAATAGCATCAGTCAAAGGATTTTTCAAAAATAAAGGTTTCATCTACTCATAAAACTTTTTGTAGTGTTCTTCCTCCTTTGAATTGTTGTTCTTATTGGGAAAAGGCATAGGTTTCTGCACCCAAGGTTCTCTCTCACTACCATGTTTTTAGCAACAAAATCTTCCTTAGTGTACCTAGTGTTCTTAGTGTGCTTCTCAGGTTGTTCCTCAACTTCCTCCTTATCAGGAGCATTATTTTTATCATTGCCACTCTCAGTTTCAGCATCAGAGACAAATATACTATTAGGATCTACAGCGGGTTTAGAGGGTTCCTCAACTATTTTGTGTTTCTTTTTATTCTCTTACAAGGACTACCACTACTTTCACCTTGTTGAGAATCCTGCTCAATTATTTTAGGGTGTCCTTCAGGATATAAAGGATCTTGAGTAGCTATACCACTCCTAGTTCTAATTCCATAAGCATGTTTATCTCCTGAGGCATTAACTAGCATATCTTTTTGTACCTTAGCAAGTTGATCAATTTGATTTTGAACCATTTGAAAGTGTTTACAAAGCATTTTAATATCATTAGCATTTCTTTCCATAATATCTTTCAACTCATTAATTGCTCTAGAGTTTTCCAATAAATGGTTCTGATCTTGTTTATTAAAATTACCTTGTTTAACAATAAATGTGCCAAGTTCATCTAAGCATTGATCAGGAGGCTTACCATAGGGAATATCACCTTCATCAAAATGGAGAGATTGCACCTCAATAGTAGAAGAGTGGGGAATTGGCTTGCATAATTCTTCTATAGGAGGTAGATTCTTCACATCTTCAGCTCTAATGCCTTTCTCCTTTAGACATTTCTTAGCTTCCTTCATCACTTCATCATTTAATGCAATTACTCCCCTCTTCTTTGGTGTTGGTGTTGGAACTAGTTCATGCACAACTGGTTCATGAGTAATAGACTCATGTGTATCTAGCTCAGTTGAAGTCCAATCATCATAATTCTTGCTTATTTTAGCCATTAATTCTCCAGCATCTGTAGGAGTTCTTTTCCTGAAAACACAATCAGCAAAACTATCTAGGTATTTCCTAGAATCATCAGTTAGTCCATTATAATAAATATCAAGAAGCTCATTTTTAGTCAATGGACATCCAGGATGTGCATGAATCAAGGCATAGAACCTTGTCCATGACTCAGACAATTTCTCTTCTTCTCCCTGTTTAAAATCAAAAAGTCTGTGCAAAGTAGCATGTCTAGCACTAGGAGGAAAATATTTCTGAAAGAAAGAAGCAATTAAACAATCAGGGCTATCAATGGATCCAGCAGGTAATCTATTAAACCAAGCTTTAGCTTCTTCTTTTAGTGAAAAAGGGAAGATCTTTGTAACAAAGTACTTGCGCATCTTAAAATCATCAGAGAATAAAGCACTCATAGTAGAAAGCTCATTCATATGTGCCATAGCACTCTCATTTTCAGTCCCGCAAAAAGGTTCTTTCTCAACAATGTCTAAATAGGATAAATCAAGAGAAAAATCATAATCTTCATCTTTAATATCTATGGGAGAGGTGGTAAACTTAGGATAAGAGTATAGTTTAGGAATAATGGTACATATCTCAAGGAGACTCTTAATAACACTAGCACCATGTGTGTTTCGGCACTCTTCAATAAAATCATCAGTCAACTCAATGTAACCATCATTAATATCGTATCTCTCTCTAGACTCAGGTGAGCTAACAGGTGTAATAGTGTATTCACTAGGAGTTTCAGTATTTCCTAGTCTAGCCATAGTAGCATCTAGAAAAGGACCTAATGAACCACTTGCATCAAGCACAGTAGAAGTAACATCATGAGTATTAGAACAAGTTACAGATTCAGCAATAGTAGCAGTGTGTGTAGCATGTCTATGTGGTGGTGGTGTAACAAGCTTACTTATAACAGACGGTGAATCAAGAGCATCAAAGGTGTTTAGGACTGTACCTCTTCTTGTAGTGGATGGTAAAATAGGAAACTTTCCATCACGAGACTTCCCCATGATGGAAGGAGTAATAGTGAACAATAATACATCCAAGTGAACTTACAAATAAAGCTATGGCCCCCGGCAACGGCGCCAGAAAATAGTCTTGATGACCCACAAGTATAGGGGATCACAACAGTCTTCGAGGGTAGTATTACCCAATTTATTGATTCGACACAAGGGGATCCAAAGAATACTTGCAAGCCTTAAAAACTAAGTTGTCAATTCAGCTGCACCTAGAAATAGTTCTTGCTTATAGAAGTTTATCAGTAGCAACAGTTTGTAATAGCAAAGTAACAGCAGCAGTAAAACAAGAGCAATAGTAACAGTAGCAAACATTAGGATATGAGTGCGGTGGGCATAGGGATGGATGGGCGTTGCATGGACAAGTCTAAACATGTAGCTTCAAGATCTAGGGCAATTGCAAATAAATAAGAATAAGCATCCAAGTACTAAACAACCATAAGCATGTGCTCCATATATAGTCATGCGTGCTCGCAATGAGAACTTGCACAATATCTTTTGTCCTGCCAGCCCGTTGCAGCGGGGCCTCAACGGTACTACTAGCAATTAAGATGCTCCTTTTAATAGAGCACCAGAGCAAAGCATTAACACTCAGTGACACATGTGATCCTCACATCATATCCATCCCCTCAGGTTGTCCCAATTTCTGTCACTTCGGGGCCTTTGGATCCGGACAGTGATATGTGTACACAACTTGCAGATAAGATCACAAATAATACTATCATAATGATTCAATAATAAGTTCAGATCTGAGATCATGGCACTCGGGCCCTAGTGATAAGCATTAAGCACAACAAGTTGCAACAAAGTCAAATAGCACTAATATAGATACTAGGCACCATGCCCTAACAATCTTATTCAATTACATGATAGACCTCATCTAATCCCTACCATCCCCATAGCCTACAGCGGGGGATTACTCATTCATGGATGAGGGAAACATGGATGGTTGATGGAGAGGCGTTGGTGATGACGGTGGCAATGATCCTCTCCAAATTCCCCATCCCGGCAGGGTGCCAGAACGGAGTTTCTGGTTTCGAATCACGGTTTCTGGTGGTGGCGACATAGCGAAACTATTTCTAGAAAAACCTCGAACCCCCCTTGGTTTTTAGGTCAAGAGGCATCTTACAAGCGAAGAGAGAGGCCAAGGGGGTGCCTAGGGTGGCCACACCCCCTCTAGGCACGGCTAGGCCTGGCCCGCACGGCTGGGGGTGTGGGGCCCCCAGGGCCCCACTCCGTCTCGTCTTCTGGCTCCATGAGTCTTCTGGTGAAATATGATTTTTGGCATATTTTCTGGGATTTTTGCTGATAGTTGATTTTCTGCACAAAAACTAGACACCAAGGTAATTCTGCTGAAAACAGCGTCAGTCCGTCTTAGTTGTATCCAAATCTCACAAGTTTAGAGGAGAAACAATAGCAAAAGTGTTCGGGAAAGTAGATATGTTTTGGACGTATAAGTGGTCAGATATGGCCTCATATGCAACAATACAAATACAAAGGGATTCTCCCAAGGACCACGACATATGAACAAACAAATGTGTTTGCACATAAGATTGTTCATGGAGAGAATTTCTAAGCATTACATTGTGTCACATTTTAATCATCAGCCAATGCACGAGACACAGTGTGTTTACAACATGTTTTTCATCAATATCTAGTGCCTCATAAACATCACCCAAGAGATGATCCCTTAGTACCAGGGATCATGCAGAACATGATTTGAGTGCATCCACAATACCATTGTACTAAAGGCCATCCCTTGAATCTATGCTAGGACAGACTGCAATCATCAGGAGTAGATCGAAACTCAGTACACACACATAAATATCACCTACTGAGAGCTTCAGAATAACTAGCACACAATTCACATATCTGGTGCGATTGGAAGCCAGAGGATACACACAAGAATTTTGGTTGCACACACCATCGGGTTCCAATCGCATCAGTTCTGTGATGAACATGTACTGTAGTTTCATCATTAGTTGGATAACAAGATTTTGGAGCTTCATATATGATGTGCACATGAAGACCAGGAAGAGTATCTATACAAACAAGAGCCGTGCAGAACAATATTTGTTATGAATGGTTCAAAGTACAGATTCATCCCCCGATCATATGGTGGTATAGATTTAATCATCAGCTAGAATTAAGAAGGAAACACAAATTATGCATCATATAGGCATTATGTGTCCAAGTTCAATCATAATAGGCATTTTTATGCAACCCATTGGGATATTGGACACAAAATGCGATGTAATCATCGGCCTCGGAACCTAACATGAACAATGAAAAAATCCCCAATTTTCCATCCCAGAAACCCTAAACCGAGAATCTTCGTAAATCGAGCGACTTCAGGCCATAGATTGAAGCAATGTAGATGTAGATCTTCTAATTACCGAGGTACCAAATACAACACAAGACTAGCAATGGCAAAAATCTATCAAATCGATATAAATCTAGCGTGCATGTCATTGATACACACAGAACTTTGACCCGGGTTTTCATGAGCGTAGGCGGGTGCTGGAGTGTCTGTCAAGGGTGCTAGCGCATACCCCAGGGTGATCATCACCACGTGCACCTCACATCTCGGCATAGTGGAACATGTAACTGTCTACACTAACATACAGAGCTACAGTGTTAGAACAAAGAGAGAGAGGTTTGATGCCACCGTCATTGATGGAGCTCGGGAGTACCAGATGTGCCGAGGAAGGCGTCGCAAATGAGGATGCCCTGGTGAAAGAAGAAAGCGAAGCGATCGTCGTTGACCTACCACCATCTCCGGCTCTTGCGGTGCTCTTCTATCTGCCGACGGTAGACAAACCACCGATGGTGAGAGGAGAGGGAAGGTGCTGAGTGAGCGATGAGGGGATTTATGGCGCAGAGTTCTCGATGCGTAACGTATCTCTCGCTCTTCTCCACGCGTGTTCGCGTGTGCCGACCCTTGACTCGTCTAGGCCTGTCCTCACAAAAATCCTGATTTTGGCGATTCCAACGGGCTAACTTTTAACCTGTTTTAAGACTAGTGTCATGCAGAAAACTGTATACGATAGCAAGAAAACAAACAGGCATTTCTTCTCACCACGGCCTCATAAGCAACCAAACACGGCGCTACGCGGTCTAGCAGATGCAAATTATTTGATTTTCTAAGACCAGTATATAGCACATCTATATATATACCTACCTAATAATAAAGCACGAAGTGTTTCTCCCGGTCTAATACTTTTTTGGATGGTTTTGTCCTCCCACAAACCACATATTACAACAAACGCCACAGGTAAATCGGAAAAAACTGTTCCGGTAAGTCAAAAAAAACTGTTATGTACAATGCCGCTGCATCGAGCCCTCCTCTTCCCTCGCTAATCCCATCGTCCTGTGTGGCGGCGCCGTCGACCTGTGGTGTCCAATTCTATTGGTACGCGTACGGGCGGTCGTCAACAGCGAGCAGCTTGACCTGCGGCGTCAAGTCGACGTAGGCATGTAAGCAGCCGTAGACAACGACGAGCAACTCGGCCAGCAGAACAACGGGGCGGTCCTGCTGCAGGTTCGCAAGAAGTTGAGCTACCTGCACGGGCTGGCGTTCACGACGGTCGTGGTGGAAGCAAGAGATCGATCTCTGAGCGAGGCAAAACGAATTGCATGTACAGTTCCATATTTGTTTGTGTGTATTTTTTGGAAAATTTGTTTTGCGTAGTTAGCAACACGTCCAACCTTTTTTCTTGAAGCCCACCGGTTGTATTCGACAGTGTAGTTTGCAGGCTACCATGTACTTATGTCAATCAAATAGTAGTATATCAGTTTAAAGGTGAGTAAATAACATCTATTTGATGGTATTTGGGAGTAGTTTATGTGAGACATGGAAATGGTGTTCTCGCTAATCAAATCAGAGATGGAGCCTGTTGGGCAAGAAAGAAAAAACAAGAATAAATAAGTAGAGCAGATATAGTTAATCTTACCATAATTGTACCTAGATACGAATGTCTAATTTGTTCTTCAAATTCAGTTTGGAAGCGGTCGTGGCGGGCTATTCAATTTGTGCTGCAATTTTTTTGATAGTGCAATTTGTGGTGCAAATTAATTAGTTACAATTGCTTCAGTTATACACTTTGGTAATAAAGAGCTTGAGATTTGTTTATGACATTTAGCTCGCCGCTGCTATTAAAGTTGGGTATAGTGTGTATTGGTATTTTCTGTCGTCCGTAGCAACGCACGGGTACATTTGCTAGTTTTGATAAAATGGCAAATGTAAAAAAAGGAAAAAAATCTCATGCATGTTCGAGCCGATCACATACTTCCGACCGCACCAACTTCTGAACCAGGATCCGGGCCCGAACTGAATCAGAACCCGACGCGATCCACCTCGGCGCGACCGCAGCCATGCCGCGCATCCCGCGGCGGCCGTCCGAGGAGGCGCGCCGCGGCGCCTACAAGCCGCCGGGCGTCGACGCCGGCCGCTCGCGCCGCCGCCGCGAGGACCGCCTCCTCGCCCTCCGCCGCCGCAACCGCGACGCCGGCCTCTTCAAGCGCCGCCGCGACGAGCCCACCCTTGCGCCAGCCCCCGTCGGAGCCCCCTCCGAAGCTGCCGCGCCCGCCATAGACGGCACTGCCCCACCTCCTCCTCCTCCTCCTCCTCCCGGGCCCTCGCCGCCCCCGCCCGTTCCGCCTGCCTTGGACAGTCCACGGACTGCCGCCGACTCTGAGGTGCGGTCTTAAGAGCTTTTATAATCTGTCCGTTTTGGGTGTTCTCAAATCTCTTGTCTGAAAGAACGTACTCTAGTGTAAGTTGCCAGCTTATATTTGAATTTCATCTTGATAAGTATAGTTGAACTGTGCACTTATGCACACGATTATTATCACCGTGAAATTTTTCCCACCAATAAATCTCCTATTACTATGCTGTTGGATGAATACAAATACAGTCACTATGTAAATGCTAGCTGAGTAGTCTTCTTCTGCTTTTGAAAACGTGAACCGTATTCAGGTGAGGGTTCCCCCACACCGTTGCAGTTTGGAAAACAAAACTATGAACTATAAAGAGCCTGTGTCGTGTTCATATCATGGCTTGGCAAATGCCATAGTTTATGCGAGGAATCAGATCCTTTAGTATGCCACTCTGTGAGAAAACAAATGCTTGGAACGAACGATGAACTCCTTGTGATGTGCACTTATTCCGTTTCTTTCAAAATTTCCTAATCTTTTCTGTTGTATCCAGTTAGCTTGAAGGCCTATCAGAAATGCTGGATAAAGTCTGGTCAGATGACACCACTAGCCAGCTAGAAGCCACAGTCCAGTTCAGGAAACTTCTCTTCGACGGTACTTAACATGTCTAATGTGAGATGATGTTGCTCTTTTGTGGTTAGTGAGTAACTTATGGCAGTTATATCTGTAGGGAAGAACGCAACCATGATAAAAATCATTAGAGCTGATCTCTTGCCAAGGTTTGCTGAGTTCCTCTCAAGACAAGTGCTTCCTCAGCTCCAAGTATGTCGTCTAGATTTCTTTTAATTTTTTCCCTTTGTTTTCTCTGTAAACAATCGTATATTGTGTGTAACTTTTGCAGATGGAAGCAGCATGGGTGCTTACCAACATAGCTGCATCTGACTATACAATGCTAGTCGCAGAATGTGGTGCTGTTCCAAGGCTGGTAGCGCTCTTAGGATCCCCAAATGCTGATGTCAGGCATCAGGTGAAATAATGATACTCCATCGTATATTATCTTCGAGATGTCTTTCTTACTGATATTTGTATTCTGATATGCCAAGCAGGCTATTTGGGCCCTTGGGAATATAGCTGCAGACATGCCCAGCTGCAGAGAGACTGTTCTTGATCATGGCGCTGTTACACCATTACTTGCTCAATTTAAAGAAGACATGAAAGTTTCAGTTCTGAGGACTGCTACATGGGCACTGTCAAACCTTTGTTTTGGGAAACTACCGACTGATGTGCAAGTAAGTTGCTCTTTGACTGCTGATATGTCCTTGATATGTGAAAAAATGATCTGCCGAGAATCTGTTTTGGCTGATCATTGCAGGTGAAACCAATAATGGAAATAATCAGCCTTCTTATCCATTCTGCTGATGAGAAGATACTGGCAGATGCATGTTGGACCCTTTATTATATATGCGATGGTGTGGAAGGTGGCATCAAAGAGGTACTAGATGCAGGCGTATGCCCTCAACTTGTAAAACTTTTGATGTAAGTTGGTGGACTCATTTTCGTAGTGCAGTTCCACATATGAAAAATAGCCATGTGTTCATTATATCAAACACTTTTTTGTCCTGATTTTAGGCACGCGTCAGCTAGTATTCTTCTTCCTGTCATTACATCACTCGCAAGAATTTCTGCTGGAGATGATACTCAAGTGCAGGTGGGCCAATTGATTATAGCGTCTTTGTTCATCGTTATTGTATGGATTACTAATTAGTTGCAACAGGCAGAACAGAGAAATCTGAAGTTTATATAACTTGTAGTTATGTTTTAGCTGCCACAACTCACAACTGTAGTTATTGCATCATTGGTCTTACTAGATCATTTAATTCCTCCATAAACCTCACCAGCTGTCCACAACTGTTCGGTGCCAGCCTCACTGATTTCATATGTCGCAAGTTGTGGAATCTTAGAGGAGCTCTGCATACCTCTGACATGAAATGTTATCTTTTAGTTTCGTTTCCATGTCTGCTGCTACCCAAGAAATCTATTTTTTTTCTAATGTTTGCTAAAGTGCTTAGCTGATTAGTTTTATTTCGGCTTGTTAAACCTGTGCAACGATGTTTTTCAGATCATGGTAGAAAGGGGCATTCTTCCTTGCCTGGCCCAATTACTAGCACGAAATTATCCAAAGGTCATCAAGAAACAAGCTTGTCTAATTATTTCGAACATTGCCGCTGGCAGCAAGGATCAGATTCAGGTAGTACAAGTTATATACTGGTTTTGGTGTTGCATTATTTATTTGGTTGCCCCATGTCAACTGAATCATGTACAATCATGTTATTACGATTGATTGACTCGTAATTCTTCTGACAGGCATTAATTGATGCTGATATTATGAACCATGTCATTGTCCTACTAAAGACCTCGGAAAAGGATATCCAGAAGGAGGCTGCTTGGGCCATATCAAATGCTGCGTCTGGTGGTTCAAGTGATCAAATCCAGTAAGCCCTATCATGTGGCTGCCTGCTGTTCTAGTACTCCTCACACACATTCTGAATGTATTTAAGTTTCATTACTCGGTATGCTTATGATGTTGACCCAGGTGCTTTGCAATGACTTTCACTCTCTGACCACAGATATTTGGTGAGCCGGGGATGTCTGGAGCCACTCTGCAATGTCCTCAAGTACCAAGACGTTGATCTCGTATATACTTGTCTGGAAGGTCTTCAGAATATACTTGAGGAGGGTGAGACTGGGAAGCAGGGAAATGAATCCGCGGCGAACCCATATGCGCAGTTTATGCTAGAGAACGGGGGCTTGGACAATCTGGAGGATCTGCAGGATTTCGAGAACGATGCGGTTTACAGGTTAGCCATGAAGCTGCTTGAGAGTTATTGGGATGAAGAAGTGAGTGATGACGCCGCAACTTTGCCGGCTCCCATAGATGGCTCTGCAGAGCCCGTGGCGACTGTACCAGAAGATGCCGGTCAGCCACCGGTACCGGCGCCCGAAGCCGACGGAACCGAGTGATCTCATACTCCGCATTGCTTTAGTTAAAATATCGCATTGCTTAGAGAGAAATGTATCAGTGTCAGATAGTACTAAGTATGAAACTTTGCTGTGCGGCATTTCTGTAGGATGTATCGAAAATTTTGTGAATGGATGAGCAGGAAATTGAACTCTGTTTTGGCCTGTGTCTTCTATTTTGTTAATTGAAATTGATTGAGAAAGTGGGCGCAGCAGCGCAGATCTCACGGGAGGTTTAAACTGCATACGTCAGGTTCAACTGCGATTTGAATATGGTGGGCTACACTTGCTGTTAATCAGGCAACATGCTCTCTGGTACAGTACATGGTGCCTCCTCGGAGAAGAGTTACAGTTCTGTTTCTCAACTAAGACAGACCATTGGCTACCGAGTACCGACCCATGTGTTGCTAACTTCACCGACCCAAGCAAACATGATTTGTGCATGATGCTAACCATCGGTAATCGTTACGTGGCAGGCATATTTCGTTATGCCAAGTTGCCAACCTCTGACTTGAAGATAGATTAGATGCTGCAGGAACGAAGATAGATACACATGTAGATTATCAGCTAATTCTGAATTTGTCGTTTCAAGCACATGTTTCTGACGGCCCGATGGACACGTTCCACTCTCGAAGACCATAGAGACCATCCGCTCTTAGTACGTACGAGGTGTTGACCTCCGTCGATCGATCACTGTCCCAATATATCTGTGCGTGTGTACGGGCTTGGATGACTTCTACCCAATCGTGCTCGAACTGCTAAGTTCCAAGGAGACTTCGGGAAATGATGCCATCCATAGAGAGAAAGATATGCAAGCTTGACCTTGGATAGCTACTACTCCTCCCCTCCCAACATAGTTAATCAGTAGGCTGCTCGGGCTTTGCATATAAGCATGGCTTGTTTCTTACTAGGCGTTTGGATAAGCTATGTGGCCATTCTTATGGGAGGTGGTGTTTTGGCTAATAGGTGGTGTACATGCACTATTATGAAAAATACACAAAAAACACTTTAAAATGTCAAAGAAAATCGGAAACAATATGTTTCTTGTACATCTGGACATTCTATGTTCGCACACAAAGTTTCACGAAAAAAAAAGAACATATTTGGTGGTCCATACTAAAAAGACAAAAAAATGTCTTGTGAATAGTCATATTGAAGCATTGAAAATTGTCTTTTTTATACGGGCCACACGAAATGTTATTTTTCGTGAACTTTGTGGGTAACATATTATGTTCTAATGAATACACAAATTTTATTTAGATTTTTTGAATTTTTGAAATGTGTTTTTGAATAATAGGCGCATCAACACCTATGAGCCAAAGTGAGTTTCTCCAATTCTTAGTGCATTTTGAGGATCAATGCGAAAGGGTTTGCTTGGAGGGTTTTAAAATTTAAACGGTCTACCCCCTCCCCCCTCCTACTCCAGTGGTCTTGGGGCCTTGCAGGTGTGACATGAGGGTTCATGTTCTTCGTTTAGCTTCTTTTGTAGCGTCTTTTCTAGGATGGTGAGGCAGCGGCCCTATCCTCGCTCCAGGGGTGCGTCTAATGTCGATGGAGGGCGCGCGGAGTCGTGTGTATGGCGAATCTCCTAGGATCCGATCACTTTTCATGTTCGTTGGTATGGTTTTAGGTTGGTCTCTTCCGATCTATGTTTGTCATCATTGGCGATGGTTGTCGCTCTGGTCCTTTGGAGTCTTAGCACGACGATTTTTCTTCCTACTACAACAAGCTCTACTACACGACAATCTTTGTGCGACTCCGGTGATGGAAGGACGAGGATGGCGGCACGCCTTCGACTGGCGCTAGTGTTTGTAGTCGTCACTAGATGGTCCAAAGTCCTATTTGTACCATTTATTACTTTTCGAGCCTTTTGTACTGTTGTAAATAATTATTAATAGACTGGTGAAACTTCACAAAAAAAGGACTCCAACTTTTAGGTGCTTGAATCTATTTCCACATAGTACTCATGACTTATTAAATCAACTACAATAATCAACGGCCAACTAGCGGCTAAAAATATTATTAATCAATTAGATTCCCAACACGCATGTGTAAGTCATGCACCGAGTTTGAACTCAAATTCAAACTCACGGGTTTTAACAATCCACAGATCCAATCCTATAGAAAACCTGGCATTTCACCGTGTAGTCTTCGCTACCATAATTTTAATATATTCATACGCACTATGTTTCAGTATAGTTGTATGGACTTTCTAAAGTTTATTTTTTTAGAGCAGCCGGCAGGAGGGATGAAGCTGCATATAGCCGCTGTAGCTGACCCCAGTGAAAATTAGCAATCTCTTCATTATGTATTACTAATTAGTGTAAATTTTAGCAAAATGACACTAGTAGAATAGTGATAATATAGCACTGATCTAGAATTTTTTCAAGCTTCATCTCTGACAGGAGCACTGCCTATTCTATTAGTAGAGAGAAAACTTAATCCACTGCACAGAAAGCCATTTTATAAAAGGTGGAAAAATGGAAGTATAATTTCACATCAACTGTTTTCCGTAATTCTCATGAATACTTCCGCATGAAGAATTTAATTCTAGAAGTATAACAATGTAGTAGTAGTAAACACATTAAATATTGTAAGCCACAAATTTCTACAATACAGACATGTGCATCGCATGCATGTATATGGTCCATCGATCGAGCTATCATGTAGTGACTAGAGAGGGGAAGCTACACCGAGGAAGAAAATTTGAGTCGAACACGAAACGACCTGATCAGAGTATATGAATGACGACCATGGATCGATCTGTACAACAACTCACAACTTGCTCTATGTATGTATTGTCCATGTCGAACAACTCAGACCTTAATTAACCAGACGACTTGTGCACTGCTCCGAGGATATCGGTGCACACAGGCATTGGACTTTTGCTGTTTTTGGAGTCGTCGTCGGAGTTACTACCTTTTTCATTGACTTGCAAAAGGCGTGCTTTTTTTGTGGCCCGTGGCAAGACAAAAAGTACAATCTCGATCGATCGATAGAGTTGGTCTACACGAGTACGGGTATATGATGATTGCGATATGTGCGGCAGAGAGGAGCTAACCAATGCACGCGTGGAGAAGAAAATGTTCAGCTCATGCATATCTGTACAAGCCGATAAAAATATGGGCTAAATCATTTGGTTCATGTGATATTTCAGATTTCTCTAAATCTTAAATCCAAGTCCATATAGACGCAGACCATGTTGGTGGTAGCCCATGTGTGAGTTAGCAAGACGAGTAAGAGCTAAGTTTAGTCCCACGTAAAAAGTTAGATGCAAGTTGCACCACCTTATAAGACGGAGTGTCTCACCACTTTGTAAGTGAGTAAAAAGAGTAGTGCTATACGCACACTACTCTGACGAACCTCGTTCGTCCGCTCGTCTTGATGCGCACCGCGGGTTGTGAAGCGCTTGTGTGGCTTCCATACTAACTCCATCCCGCACGCTGGTGTGCATTGGCGAATCGGAGAGCAGGTCTCTATAACCATTTGCCTTTGTGATCCTGTATGGGAGAGGATGAATAAAGTTTTTGGGAAGTGCTCCGCACGACTGCTCAAGGTATTTTATCACGACGTGTCTTCCCGGTCGTCAAGCCAGACCTCGTGCGCGTTGTCTTCAACACTGCCTTCTTCGACAAGTCTTGGCAACCTCTGCACCAACGACGACTTTATGGGCAACCGATTAGTATGTATATCGTGATTCAATATGTTGCTATGCTAGGGCTGTTTTTGTGTATGCACCGCTACTATTCATGTTGATTAGTATATCTAGTATGTTAGAGTTTCACATGATTATAGCTGCTATAGTCATGATTTATATTTAGTAATTAATTGTAAAAATTATGCCCAAATATTCCAACGCGAGCACGACTTCTATCATAAACTCCGAACACTCCACATGAATTAAACTAAGCTTTAAACATGGTGATACGCATGTTTCCAGGCGTCAGATCTAATCTGAGACACACGTTAAGCCGGTGGACGAGTTCCTTTTTGTTACTCTTGCTTTTGGTTCTTGTGTCTCTGTGAACGGCCCCGTTTATTAATCTTGGCCAGTGGAGCAGTCTATGGGTATACCCTGCTGCACGTGGAATTTTTTTTAATTTTTTCTCCAATATAGAGCAGAGCAAACCATTCACGTTTTTAGGAAATATATCTCTGATGCAGGGAAAATGATACGGAGTATTACTTTGGAGAGATAACAACAAAACATGTCAAAACTCTGAATCAGAGCGTAAATGAATTTATTATCTTTATTTAACTCTAATTAACGGTAACTGTTATATGCAATCGTTTTATATAGTCTGGTCGGTCATCCAGAGTGCCCTCGGTGAGAAGCAGAGGTGATCGAGAAGGCTCGGTTGCAAGAAAAACACGGGTTCCATCATGAACAATGACAGAACACACCAGATGCATAACTTTTGGATGCATGGTGACAATTAAATTATATGCGAGTGTACTGCAATGAAAATTTGATGCAACAACGTCGTTTAGGCGGCGCGGCGAAACAGACATTTTCTTCAAGTTCGGGTTCAATTCCATCGAGAAGAACCGCGCGTTCTAAACGGGGCTTAGTTAAACCCAGACATGCGTACAGAGTTTTATGTCGTGTGAAGCGGAAAAGGATATGGAGAGGAGACAAGGTGCACTACTCCCATCCCGTGACAGCGCAATTAATTGGCACGAGCGAGCTCGGTGTGCGCGCCCAAGCGGCCACGCGGCGCACCGGCGGCCTGTTTCATCCCCTGCCCTTCCGAGTCCCGATCGACTATTTCCCGTGTGTGGTCTTTCTCTTCCACGAGCGCCGCTGGCCGCCGCGCGTGTCGCGGCGCGCCGTCTGCGCCCGGCGTGTGTATGAATTATTAGCTGCAGGCATATGGCCATTTGCGTTGCTGCATATGACTGGCCTCGATCGATCGATCGACACAACTCGATGGAGAGCCACTTTGGCAATGCATGATAATGCCGTCATCGCACTACTCGATCTACTCGTCTCAAGTGCCAATCCCCCACGCATGCTAATTGTGTTATTATCGCTGTTGCCTGTTAGCAGCAGACGAAACTGCTCTGCGTGCCGTAAACGTACCGAGATTCTGCTCCGAAGAAAGCCCACATTACATTGCTGCCTCTGACCGTTTTTGCGTTAAACTCGAAGAATAAAGCTACTAGCTCACACCGATTGATAAATCCGGCCAATAAATTATCTTAATTTTTCTCTGCACCAAATCAAGAAACTGACCGATCGAGGAGGGGAACGACATCACCGGCAGTCCGGCACCGCAATCTGCAGAGACTGACGACCAAATCAGGCACTGGCTTGACCAAATGACCCGGCAGATATGTACCTAGTCGCCTAGTCGGCTACCAATGCGCTTTCCCCGCTAAAACCGAACGAAACTGCTCTGCGTGCCGTAAACATAGCGAAATTCTGCTCCGAATGAAAGTAGTAGGATTGCATGCATAAATATGGTCAATGGATCGAGCTATCATGAAATGACCAGAGAGAGCGAGCTACATCGGGGATGAAAACTGGAGGCAAACACGGAACGACCTGATCAGAATTATATATGTCGTGTTCCGTTCATGACCACGCGTACATTCTTCGGTCGATCTGTACAGCAGCTTGCTCCATGTATGTATTGTCCATGTGACCATGTCGAACAACGCACATCTTAACCAGACGACTTGTGCACTGCTTCGAGGATATCATCGATGCAGGCATGCGTTGGACTTTTGCTCTTTTTGGAGTCGTCGGAGTGTTGCATTTTCTACAATGACTTGCAAAAAATGTGCTTTTTTGTGGTCCGTGGCAAGAAGTAGAATCTCGATCGATCGATAGAGTTGGTTCTACACGAGTACTGGTAGATGATGATCGCGATGTGTGCGGCAGGGAGAAGCTAACCACATGGAGAAGAAAAGGTTCAGCTCATGCATGCATCATATCTGTACTTACTATGAACTCCCAAAATTCCACTAGCTAGCGCATGCCAGCTTGACGATTGTTTTTTTGAGCCACAGGAATTCGGTTCGATTCCAGGGAGAAGAACCGCGCGTTCTAGACGGGGCTACTGAGACATGCGTGTGAAGTGGAAAAGGATCTGGAGAGGAGGAAAGGTTCTACTCCCATGACAGCGCAATCGGCACGAGCTCGGCGTGTGCGCGCCCACGCGGCATTGATCTCTTTGCTTTCGCGGCGCACCGGCCGTTTGATCTCTCCACCCCACCGGAGTCCCGATCGACTGCTCCCCGTGTGGTCCTCGACGAGCGCCGCCGGCCGCCGCGCGTGTCACGGCGCGCCGCCTGTGTCTGCGTGTATGAATTAGCTGCAGGACGGGCGGTTGGACGGTGTGTGTACGTGGCCATATCTGATCATCTCTGCGCGATGATATGGTCATTTGCGTTGCTGCATGAGTGGTCTCGATCGATCGATACAACTCGAGACCCACTTGGCAATGATAATGCGGTCGAGCTACTCTCTACTCGTCTCAAGTACCAATCCCCCATGTGATTGTGTGTTTATATTATGCCCCTATCGCTGTTGCCTCTGTTGGCAGCAAACGAAACGGCTCTGCGTTGAGAAAGCCCACATCTTTCGTTTTAAAATATAAAATGTTTTAGTTTAATAAAGCAAATATATTTAGACTATTTTTAGTATATAGGTTTACTCAGTTTTAGAGTGAATCTGAACATTAAAAAAAGTATAGATATATATTTTTTTCACAAACTTAAAATATCTTATATTTTGAAATAGAGGGAGTAACTGCAAAGCAGGGCTGAAATCATAACTCGAAACTCGCGAGCTAAAAAATTAAGTCGTGACTCGGCTTGACTCGGCTCGAACTCGGTGTCCAACGAGTCGGGAGCTAAGTGTTTGATTTGAGCTCGTTTGTTCATCCCAAGCTAAATGGGTTATTCGCGAGCTATTCATTTAGCTCGTTAAACTCGTTTAAATATAAAGTTTGAAAATTTTCATAGATAAATGTCATACTATGATTTTTTTTGAGCTTGTATGGTGTACAGATACTATAGTGTCCATTGATCTTCCTTCATGTTATTATAGAAATACCATCTGTGTTCTAGTTCCAAATATAAGCTCGTTCTATAAATAAGCCGAGTCGAGCTAACTCGTTAGTTAAACGCGTTTTGGCGAGTCAAGCCGAGCCTTAAATGAAGACACATACGCCGTGTGCAGGCATTTGCTGCCTCTAAACTTTTTCTTTTGCTTTCTAAACTCGAAGGATAAATAGGTGCTAGCTCACACTGATCAATAAATCCGGCTAAAAAAGGAAAAAGAAAACGAGAAAAAAAAAGGTAAACTTTGTCTGCACCAAATAAAGAAACTGGCCTAGCTACTAGGAGGGGAACGGCTTGACCGGCAGTCCGGCACTGCAATCCACTGACGACCAAATCAGGCACTGTCTCGATCCAAGGACCCGGCAGATACAGTGGCGGAGCTAGAGCCTTGAGCAACAGGGTGCATACGGTGCCAGATTAGAGAAAAATCAATCTTTACCGGATGCATATATGGTGAAAAAATATTGTTTTACAAAGAAAAATATTTCTACCCGGTGTCCTGTGCACCACCTAGCTTCCATGTGGATCCGCCCCTGGACAGATATGTACATAGTCGGCTAATGCGCTTCGCCCACCGAAACCGAACGGAACTTTTGGACTCGTTCTCTCTGTCCGCGTCTCGCTGATCCCAAAAGGGAAAAAAAATCTAAAATCTAATCATTAGTGCGAATGGTTACAGGAGCCAATCCATCATGCTGGCTCTTCCGGTTATGTTTGCTGAACTCAAAGGAGACACTGCTAGCTCCCTTGAGCGAAGAAGAGGCTAAATTTGTCTCCTCCAAACTAAGATGCCAAGACATGTGAGTGACACCAGACAAGTACCACTTTACGTTATTATAAACCATATCATGCTCTTGGTTGAGTTGCTAACATAAAACCACCATATTTATACTCCCTCAAGTCTATATTAAATTCGGATGTATCTAATTAAGTATTTAGACTGCATGCATTCATATTTAGACAAAATTAACATCATTTATATCTACCGGAGGGAGTAGCAAAATTTCAATTATAAAACCACTTTATGTTTAGAGAACTGAAATTTACAATATTTTTGCGGAATTGTAGCAGAAAACACCAGACTCAAATTGATCACGTATTGCCACCGAATCTGAATGGTAGTACCCACCTATAACGCTGACATGGAAAAAATGAGACACCTTCCAGAAATAAATTACTCCCCCTATTCAAATTAATGATCTCAAATTTGTCTAGATTTAGATGTATCTAGTCATATTTTCGTGCTAGATATATTCGAATCTACACAAATTTGAGAATATTAATTTGGATCAGAGGGAGTATTTTTATTTACCCATATTTGTTGACTCAAATTTGTCTAGATATGGATATACCTAGCACTAAACGTGACTAGATACATTTATATTTAGATGAATCTAAATCAACTAATATGGATAGGGGAAGTATATATAAAAAATTCTCCGGGGTCTTGTCGCCCATGCTCCACCACGCCAGTGCTGGCTTCCTGCTACCTCGTGCCACCGCCTGCCCCTGCAGCACCCGTCCTCTGGCGGGCTCCTGCTCCACTCGCGTCCCGTGGATCTGCGTGCCCGGGGCTCTCCTGGATACGCGATGCAGCACATGTCCCTACCTCGATACCTGTAGCAGGGCCAGGGCAAAGGCTGTTGGGGTTGCGCGCCTGCAAATAATAGTTGTTCTAGGCAAACAACCCTAATGCCAGGATCTATCTATTATTAATGCAATAATGGGAGGAGCTTTTTGCAAATTTACCTATGATCCAGCAGAGATCGCGGAAGTAGATCTTTCGAATCCCGCAGCGCGACGGCGCTTCGCAGTGAAGAAGTCCCCCATCCGCATAGTCATAACTTGGGACCAAGGTCTCAGGAGATAGATAGATAGATAGATAGATAGAGAGAGAGAGAGAGAGAGAGAGAGAGAGAGAGAGGCGGCTGGAAACTTTCCCAAAGTTAGGAAGCTTTTGGTTATTTTCTGATGATGTAATTGCCTCCATATGGCTCTTCTTATATAGAGGAAAGGGGATCCTAAATCTCAATAGCTAAGCCATGTGGGACTAAACAAAGGAGAGAAGGGGGAGGGGCTTGGCCGGCCGGCCAAGGCTCCCATGGGCCCCGCGCGGGTGCTCTGGGGCCCAGCCGGCCACCTCCTCCCTCTCCTCCCTTTTGGTTATTTCCTTATGGGCCCTTCCCCATAGAGAATAGGCCCAACGGGGAATTTGACCATTTTAATTCCTGTATTTTATTAATTAAATAGTTAAATTAATATTTAATATCTATTTATATATTATTTAATTCACGTGGCTATGGAACTCCTTCCATCCCACTTCGAGCATCCTTCAAACCTTCCTGAAACCCTTCCGGTTTCTCCCTCTCTTTTCTTTCATGATTCCGATGATACCAAAACGATCTCCGAGCTTTGTCAAAACCTTAAGCGTGTTACGATACGATTCGGGAACACTCCAGACATGGTCGAGACCCCTCTCGAACCAATGATTATTAGCGGGACCTGGATGCCCATAATGACCCCTACACATTCCATGAAACTTTGTCGTTGAACCATCAACACTATGTCTTATTCCTTTTGTCTCTATGATACTTGTATTGTCTGAGATTTGATCAATGACATCATCATGTCGGGTTCAACCTTGTTATCGATAATTGCTACTTTACTCGTTCCGATAAGTGATATCATTGTGACCTAGTCACATGCTGCGCAGCTTATGGATATAACTTTTTCGAGTCGGCCCAGAGTATCTTCTGTCATGCGGATGGACAAATCCCGATCTTGACACATACGCCTCAACCTTCCCCTTTGATGTACCTGAACACACCTTTATGATCACCGTTTTACTGAGTAATGTTTGATGCGGTCAAGGTATTCTCAGATGTCCGTGATTAAATATGGTCTCACAGTCTAAGGAACAAGTCGTTACACTCGGCCCAAGCCTCCCGGCGACGTGCCTCGCTCCACTCGTCAGAAGTTGGCCTATACTCTTCCAATGAGATGACCTTAGTGTCAACTGGCATAAATACCATATGATTAGGAAACCTTGATCATCTATTGACTAATAAACCAATAACTAGAGATTCACTCGAAACTTCTGGTTGTTTACAGATCATACGTGTATTGACGTTTTTTTTAATATAGTTATAGCATGACATAAAACCTAATTATAAACTTCGTGAAATATGATAATAATCCATATTATTAGTTGTCTCTAGGGCATGTTTCAAACAAAGGGGCGCTCTCCATGGACCCCCATGGTCTAGGGGGCCGTCCCACGACCTGTTTGTGTACCCATATTTGTCTAATATTTTTGACATACAACAATGTAGAATAATTTTAGAAAATATATTTCTGTTGTCTAAAAAAGAAAATATAGATGGTCCAAACTATAGCCTATCATGATGCTACGTTTACTCCTATTTCTCAATTAAATATGTACTCTAACATTGTTGAATATTGTTTCTCGATGCCACGATTTTGTTGGTCTCTCCAAATGTGCAGAATAACATCGGTCCTTATATTCCGCTACAACGTTGTGAGTATTCATTAGTAAAGACTAAGGGCACAATCGCATAACTATATTATTCTGCAAGCAATTCTCCTCTGATTCGCAACGATTCTACTCGTCCCCATTCTATATGTTTGAGAGACTATTTCATCCTCTTCATAACTTAGTGTCTAATATGTTCACTCATCTACTTATTTTTTCCACAGGCATATGTACATAAACAACAATTGATAAAACAACTATCATGATATATAGTTCGCTCGATCAATACAAATAAATGGTTCCAAATATCTTCTCCGGGATTTCAAAGATTATGGATCTATCAAATGTACCTATTATTTTATTTGTTATTGTATTACAGTAATACTTATCTTACAGAATGTTAATATTTTAGGTTTTTTTGTGTGAACAAGTGGCGGAGCTTGACAGGCATTGTTGAGACGTCCAAGAACGCTAATCATGATAAACTTTGAGTAATCTTTAAAATTCTAGCATAAATATTAAATATATATTTAAATTTTTGGTGGGTGGCCTTAACCCTACGAAATCTCTGACATGATAACAAGGGGCTCTTGATTTCATGTTGTCCAAGGACACCCAAATTCTATGGACCGGCCGTGGCCTCTAGCGATGGGAGGCAGCCCCCGATCCATCCCCACAGCGATGGACATGCTCTCCAGAAACGGTAAAGTTTGGTGTGAGAAAAGGAAAGAGAAGAGGATGAATCTGACAAGTGGGACCCACATCCAACTTAGCATGTGTCTATCTAAACTGCCACGTCAGCCTGATGTGGAGGCCCGGTCGGCAGAAATCGTGTCAACTCATTCAAAGCTAGATTAGTGTTTTTTGCAACAATTCTGAAAAATGTGGTAGATTTTGATCCCAAACATAAAGTGGTATCTAAACAAAAAATTAGCTGTAAATGTGATGGTTTTATGGTAGTAACAACTCCGTTTGTCAGAGAACGATATGTAGTCGGCTATTGCGTCTTCCACCGTCGAAATCGAACGGAACTTTTGGACTCGTTCTCCGTCTCGCCGATCAGAAAAAACTTTGGAGAAGAACACGCACGCGGAGGAGCGTACGTAGTTGAGCCGGAATATGCAAATCATCGGGAAAAAGTTTACGGCGCCGGGGGATCGTTGTGAGACGCGCGATCGAATTGGTCAGAGGAACGTACAGAACTGAAAGGTCCCCCCGCGCATCGCATCGCATATTCGATCCATGAATTGATGCGAGCTGCTGCACTTTTCTTTCTTTTTAGTAATTCCCAGGTGATCCTGAATGGATTTCTCTGACGCTTGACAGACGTGTGAAAAAACCACTGGTTTCTGACGGGAAATCCGATGTTTTCTGCACTTTTCTTCCGACCTTCTTTTTCTCATCAGTCATCACGCGATAGTTTTAGCTCCACTTCCGTCGCTGTTGCTGATCTATCATACGCGTGGCCTGCCGTATGGTACGTGTCGATCGATTGCTTATCTTAGCATCGTCAGTGCTCCTCCAATTCGATCATCTGGCGCATATATATGCTTGGTTAATTCTGTACGTGCGATGGTGAGTGCCACTCGCCATCGTCAGGACGAGAGTTTAGTTCATTATATAGTTGTTGCATCACTGGATTGGATTGGTGATCCGTACGTACGTTGAGCCAAAAAGATCTGTCTTTCTCTAGAGGAAGCAGGGTGACTCGTATCCTAATCGGCACCCAATATTTTTCAAGTTTAATTCGAAGGGACATGCATGATGCATGATGCATGTGAGTGAATGGTTTTCTGTACTACAAAAAATGTGGTCGGCTACGGACACGAGATCAATTCGTTTATGTAGCTCTTCTTATATACTCATAGTGATTGCTTGCTTCGTCACCCCCTCAAGATGTTGTTGATCTACTTCTCGTTATAAAAACGTGCAACAATGTGCTGGTACGTCCGGGCGCGCTCTCGGCAGTGGCCAGCACGGGCGCCGGCTGGCAGGCGAGCTGCACCTGCACGCCGCCGTCGGTGGACGCTGACGAGGACGACACGGCCGTGGTGCATGACAGCTCCACGTCGGCGGCGGCGGCGCCCGGGCAGAGGCCGAAAACATGGTCGTCTAATACGGCCCAGCAGTGCCCGTCCTCTGCGACCGGAAGCGCGGACGACGACAACGACAAGTGCGGGACCACCACGCCGTCGTGGTGACCGTCGGCGGAGTTGGAGATGGCGTGGATGCGCTCGAGGAGGCGGGGCAGCCAGAGGCACTGTACGATGCTAACTATGGGTGATCAGTACGTGGCAGGCATGGCACAAGGTTTAGCCAGTTTTGGTTCGTATTTGGTTATGCCAAGTTGCCAACCTCTGATTTGAAGATAGATAGATGCTGCAGGCAGATAGATATACATTTTCAAGCACATGTTCTGACGGCATGATGGACACGTTCCACTCTCGAAGACCATAGACACCATCCGCTCTTAGTACGTACGAGGTGTTGGCTCCCGTCGATCGATCGCTGTCCTAATATATCTATCTCTGTGTGTATTGGATGACTTCTACCCAGTGTCATGCTCGAACTGGCAATTAAGCTCCAAGGAGACTTGGGCAAATGTCATCCCTAGAGAGAAAGATATAGATGCAAGCTTGACCTTGGATAGCTACAACTCCTTCCCTCCCAGTTAACAAGCAGGCTCAGGCTTTGCATACAAGTATGGGTAGTTTGGATAAGACATGTGGCCATTCTTAGTGCATTTTGAGGATGATATTGTATCCCTCCGTTCCATATTATGAGATGTTACCGCATCTAGTATACATGCATATTGACTGGGCCGTCTGCAACATGTCGGGAATCGATCGAGCTATCACGAAGGGAGTAGAGTCTAGAGCGCGCAATCAAACATTGATCAATGATGAAGAGAACTTGAGGCAAGCACGAAACGACCGGCCGATCGGAACGTGTTCCATGCATTACCGCGCAATCGTTCTCCGCAACAACTTGCTACATGTATGTATTGTCCATGTCGAACAACGCAGACCTTAACCAGACGACTTGTGCACTGCTCCGAGGATATATCTATCGATGCACGCAGGCATTGGACTTTTGCACTTTTTGGAGTCTGTGGCAAGTACAATCTCGATCATCGATAGAGTTGGTTTTACACCAGTACTGGTATATGATGATTGCGATATGTGCGGCAGAGAGAAGCTAACCACATGCATGGAGAAGAAAATGTTCGGTTCGTGCATATCTGTACAAACATGACTTCTATTATTTTGAGCCACATGAGGAATTCGGTTCAATTCCAGCGAGAAGAACCGCGCGTTCTAAGAGCAAATACAATAAGGCTTAGGCATAGTTTGCCAACAAAGTTTTTTCTAAATCGAAGTATATATCAATATTATAGTATTTTAGTGTTTGGTGAAGCAATACTCGAGGCCCGTTTGATATCAAAGTATTTTTAAAGTATTAAAAAAATACTTCAGTTTCAAAGAATACCGAAGTATTAAATACTTTGAGGTGTTTGGATTTAACAAATAATATGGTTTTAAAATTGAAATATTCTCCAAAACTATCTTTTTTAAGTATTTAAGAAAGAGGTCACATCTTTTTTTTTCTAAAACCGAGAAAAGAAAAAACTGAAGTATTGCTTCTACATGCACTAAAATACTATGGTATTGATATACTTTAGTTTTAGAAAAACTTTGTTGGCAAACTAGGCCTCAATTTTTCTATTTTCTTAGTTTTAGAAAAAAGAGGGCCTGGCCTCTTTCTCAAATACTTTAAAAAACATAGTTTTGGAGAATACTACGATTTTAAAACCATATTATTTATTGGATCCAAACACCTCAAAGTATCTAATAATTGAGTATTTTTAGAAACAGAAGTATTCCTTAATACTTCAAAAATACTTTGATGCCAAACGGAGCCTTAGTCATTTGACTATAAAGATTAAAATTCTAGACTTTTGCTTAGTTGGATAGAAGAGGAGAGAGAAGAGAAGCGGGCTCTAGATTAAGAGTGAGATGTAACACAAGCTCCTAGGCACTTTGCGAGTATGTAAGATGAGCAATGCATTAGCAAATCACTCCCTCCATTTTAAAATATAAGATGTTTTAGAACACATGCAAAGCACTCTCTCCACTTTGCTTCTAAAACACATGTATCTAATAGTCTTTTAGTGTGTAATATGGGAGCAAAACGAGTAAACCTACAAATTAAAATACGTCTAGATACATGTGTTTTAGAAAAGTATAAAATATTATAAAGAGGTGCTAGGCGTCCCTCGGGGATTTCCATCCCTGGGTCAGATCTTCACGCCCCATCCTTCATCCCGCATGCTACATTGGCCCTGATTTTTTACATTGAAACAAAAATAGGTCCGTCTAGAAAACAGAACAAAAAGGTTGTTCGCGCTAGAAACCTCATCGGAGACCATGCCGGAAACCTCATCAGAGACTTTGTAGCCAAAAAATTGTTCTAATATAGCAAAGTTGAATTCACCGGAGACATCGCCGGAACCTCGCCAAAGACCTCGTAGCAAAAAAAAAGGTTCACTACTGTAGCAAAAACACAGAGCAATTGTAGCAAAAAAATCTGATATTGTAGTAAACCCGATTTTACAGGGACATCGTCGGAGACTCTCACTTGAACTTTGTAGCAAAACTTGTTGTATTATTGTAGTAATATCACGTAACAGATTGTAGCAAAAAAGATATTGCAGTAGCATCGTTGATCCGTTCTGTAGCATTGTCCCTAAAGGTGGTAGCACCACCATATGCCTATGGTAGCACCGCCGAATACCTAGGGTATCAAAAAATTCGAGTGCTTGTAGCACCACGTCGACCGTGCGTAGCAACCCCCGATGACCCTTGTAGCATCACCGTCGGCCACACGTAGCAAACTCTAATGCCCTTTGTAGCACCGCCGCCAGCTGCATCAAGAAAAATCCAAGAGTGCCATGGATTCCTCGTCCACCAACACCATGGCATTGGAGTTTTGGTGCCAGAGCACGTGTGGAGAGGATCGTGGCCCTTGTACCACAGTGGTTGGGGTGGGTGGGCACCATGGAAGGTTGCAGAGATGGTCGGTGTCGTAGGAGGTAGAGCATGTGTGGTGACGCTTGTGTCCCTGGAGGAGTTGGGGGCAGGGGTCGCCAGCGAGAGCACCAGGAGACGGTGCGGGGGAGGGGGTGCGATAGTGGTAGCTCCATGCTGCATCGGTGGGAGCCCTCGGGGGTTACGACGACACGAGTTACAGGAAGCGGCTCGTTGCGTCTAGGCGGCGATCAAATCACCCGATCAAATATCCACGAAGGGTTGAGCAAGGCAATACAACAAGGTACATAGACCGCCATCCAACTGCATTTATGACTATAAGTCCATGTTCAGGTTATCATACAAACCCCCTCCAGTATTAAGTTGCAAGCAACAGACAACTGTTTTAAGCAAAGTGTGTAAGGTAAACAGTCCACATGTTCCATGAACAAGAGACCGTTGTTTTCTCCCTAGTAGCAACAGCACATCTACAACTGAAGAGATTATTGTCACTTCCCTTGGAAACTAGAGGTATGAACCCACTATCGAGCATAAATACCCCCTCTTGGAGTCACTAGCAACTACTTGGCCAAGATAGCTACTAACAACGGAGAGCATGCAAGATCACAAACAACACAGACATGATAGAATCATAAATACAAAACCATTAACCAAACCAACATAATAATCTCAATATCCATCGGATCCCCACAAACACAACATGAATGATTACAAATAGATTAGATCTTGATCATGAACGGAGCTCACAATATCTATACATGAAAGCACAAAGGAGGAGATATAACCATCTAGCTACTACATGGACCCATAGTCCAAGGTGGAACTACTCATGCATCATACCGGAGAGAAGGCCTCCGAGATGATCTCCCCTCCGGCAGGGTGCCGGAAAGAACTTTAGATCCCCCCGATCTAGGGACGATGGTGGCGGCAGCTACAGACGGTTTCATGGATATTTGATCGGGTGCTTAGGGTTTATGCATCGGGGGATTCTTATAGGCGAAGGGGGAGGCCGAGGAGGCGACCAGGGGGGCCAAACCCTAGCCAGGCGCGGGCCCACCCCTAGCCAGGCGCGGGCCCACCCCTGGCCGTGCCTGTGGGGGTCTGGCTGCCCTGGCCCGCTTCCTCGTCTTCCCTCTGTACTTCTTGTTCCCCACGAAAAGTAACTGACTTTGACGTTTGTCCCGTCCAATTCCGAGAATATTTCTTTACTAACTTTTCTGAAACCAAAAACAGCAGAAAATAGGCATCTGGCACTGTTGCAACTTGTTAATAGGTAAGTACCAGAAAACATGTAAAAAGCACCTCAAAGTGTAGACAAGTAAAGAAAAGTAGATACTAAACAAACATGGAGCATCAAAAATTATAGATAAGTTTCTGACGTATCAACATCCCCAAACTTAACTCCTTCTCGTCCTCGAGTAGGTAAGTGATAAACAGAACAATTTTTGAGGTGAACATGCACCCTCATAATAAAGATCCAACCATTTGCAAGTATTGAAAGCTGGGATCAAAGAACTCTAAACATGTGCATGAAAGAATGGAGTTCTAACAATAGGACATAGTAACTATGCATGCAACATGAAAGGATACGAACAAAGATCATGAATAACATGCATTGAAAAATGTTTGTTTGTTTCACATACAGAAAACATACCATAGTGGCAATCAGCTTGTCCCTCATAGAGTAGCAATATAGATGGATAGGACACCTTCAAACTTCACAAGGATGACTAGAAACAAATAGCACAAGAACAAGTAATATCACAATATGCATCAATTAATAAGCTTTGGAATACTTCACACAGAATGACAACTATGCTCTCTTAATGGTGCCTAAAGGTAGAAGGTGGAGACTCAATAGTGGTGGAAGAAAGGCCTTTTTGGAAAGGAAGCATGGATTACAAGTTTCAAAAAGAGCTTCCAAAAATTATGGTACTTGTTAGCTTTCATCCCTCATTGCCCCTATCATAAGCATCTTGAAGTGGTTAAGGTTAAAGTGGCAAAGATGGAGTATATACTTGACAAAGTATAAGTTGGCAATCTGAAGTACCTTGAATACGAGGGCCACACCTCATGCATACTCAACTTTGGGCCCAGGTAAGTTGTTGTCATTGTAAGTATTTGCATATCATTGAAAACCGCCAACGGGGTACCCCTTGCACATGGTACATGAGCTTTCCCATAACCAAAATGACAAGGCAAGCAGACAATGAGCATCTCAGCCATCTTTTTATTTACCATATGCATAGCTTTTTATTGAGGATACTTCATAGATAGCTCACTATGGTGATGCTGCAAGTTTCCACCATGATTAGGCATGGCTTAGGCTAGCGGCCCAGGCGTTTCTCTAACATAGAATACAAACTCCATGGACTTACAAGTTCCCTCTTTGTTTCACACCGGTGACATCCATAGACAAAAGAGCATGATATCAACTGAGTACAAAGTACAAGTGCAATGTTGAAAACATTCCCCGTGAGAGCACGGTTCTGCTAATTACAACTTATAAGTGCAAGCATATACAACAAAGTTGTCACAATGGTTCAAGTTTATTAGGGGCAAAGAATATAAAGTGTGCCATGAAGTTCGTGATGGCTTTAATCACTAAGTTTTCACATAACAAAATAATTTTTAATTGGAAGGTAGCTGAAAACAAGAATATACTTGGAATGGTGTAACACACCATGCATACGAGTTTATAGTGGACACTTTGGAATAACTTGGTTTCTTGGGAGTTGGAAGCATGAGTAGAACTTACTCATACAAGTAGAGTTTAGCAAAAGACTGGGAGCAACCAACTAAGAGAGCATAATGGCCATAATCATGCAGAGCAACAAAGCATTACTAATCAAAGCAAAGAGTGGTACTACAAGTCAAGGACTAAATGATCATAGAGGCTAATAGTGACTTGTCATAGTCATAACATGGTGTAAGCATGTGCCAGTTTAACCCAAGCAAAACATCAAAGGATAATACCACAATACTATGCTTTTGCATCCTAAAACAACGCACAATTTCTTCAAGGCACACTAAGCAATCCCAATTGTTTGGAACAAAACATGCTACATCAATAATCACTAAGCATAATGTTAAAATAACACCTATCATGTCATGCTAAAGTCTAAGTCACAGTCAATGCAAGCTCCTCTTGCACTTCAAGCAAGAACTTACTACTCCTTTCCAACACCAAGCAAACTTATTTGCAAAACAACACAGCGCGAACGGGGGTCCAAACTACTTTATTCAAGCAAACTAAACAACCTAAGCAAAGAAAACGAAAACTAATACGCTCCAAGAACAACACAACCGTGTATGAAACAATAAAAACGAAGTGTCTAGACAGACCTGAACTTTTTATTGATGAAGAAGGGGATGCCTTGGGCATCCCCAAGCTTTGACGCTTGTACCTCTTGGATATTTCTTGGGGTGACACCATGGTGGAATCCCCAAGCTTGAGTTTTTATCCATTCTTCATCTCATTACATCATTCTCTCTCTACGCCTAAAATTTTTTCCTTCATACAAAACTTTACACAATCTTCATTAGCAACATTAGCTTATTCAAAAGATATAAGACCACTGGTAAAGCTTTGAAACAACAAGGATTTTCACTAAAAACACAAGCTACTGTAGCAACTTCTTCAAAAATCTCAATTCACCTAAAGAGAACTCAAAAAGGAATCAATAAGAAGCAAATGCAAATAATGGCAGAAATATGTCAAAACATACCAGCAGGTAGAAACCGATTTTTCCGAACACCTTATGTTCCTCAAATCAAAAAGTGTTGTACTAACGAAAGTTATCTAACATACTGGGGGATTTATTCGTAAATTTTGAGCTCAATCCGAGTTACAGAGACTCCTCACGAATTTTTATGGTAGAGGACAGAAATCTGTTTCGGGACAGCAACTCCCCAAATCTTACTTCCCTCTCTTTAGAGGTTATTCTTGGCACAAAAAGCAAACAAAAAGGATAAGGAGAGGTAATTACTAAAGTAATAACTTCCAAGACTCAAGGAAAATCTTGGATTATCTCCCAACAAGTACTTTTCTTTAACGCCTTTAAGTTAGGCACAAGAAGCAAGAAGAATCAAGTATTTTCAAATGAAGAAGCATTAACATCAAATCTTTCTTTCAAAGGAGGAGCAAAAAGCAACTTCTCTCTCCTCATAGGGAAGTGTTCAATACCTTTCTTGAATGGAAATTGATATTTAATGGTGCCTTCTTTCATATCAATGATGGCACCAACTGTTCTAAGAAAAGGTCTTCCCAAAGTAATAGGACAACAAGCATTGTATTCAACATCCAAAACATAGAAATCAAGAGGGACATAAGCATTGTTAACCATAATGACAACATCATTAATACCCCCTATGAGTTTATTCTTAGCATTATCATTGAGTGGGACATCTAAATAACAATCTTCCAATGGTGGAAAATCAAGCATTTCATAAATCTTCCTAGGCATAATAGAGATACTAGAACCAATATCACATGAAGCTTTGAGATCAAATTCATTCACTTGCATATTAATAATGGGTTCCCAACTATCTTCTACTTTCCTAGGAATATAAGCTTTGTGTTTTAGCTTCTCTTCCTTAATCTTAACAAGAACATCTGTAATGTGTTTGGTAAAGGCAACATGCATATCACTAGCATCAGGACTTCTAGCAAGCTTTTGTAGGAACATAATCACTTCAGAAATATTGCAACCATCAATATCAAAGTCAAACTTAGCATCACAAGTAGTAGGCTCAATAGGCTTAGGCATAGTAGGAGGAGGAATAGGGACTACTTGTAGTTTAGTGGTGATAGTGCACACACTATTGTTTCTATCAATTTCAGCTTCCCTTTCCCACTTAGCATGAAGTTGAGCTAACAGCCTAACATTTTCATCAATAGTAACTTGTATGGCATGAGTAGTAGCAAAAGTGTTTTCCATAGTTTCAGGTTTAGTAGTCATTTTATTAATCAAGGAAGACTGAGCTTCAGACAAAGAGGATATATTTTTCTCAACAGTTAAAAGCTTTTCCTCTATAAAGTGGTTTGTTTACTAATAAATTCCTTGAGCATGACTTCAAGTTCAGAGGGGGCACTTTTAGCATTGTTGTAAGAGCTTCCATACGAATTGCCATTATTAGGAGGATAAGGCCTATAATTATTGTTGCTACCAAAGTTATTCCTATAGGCATTGTTGTTGAAATTGTTATTTCTAATGAAGTTCACATCAACTTACTCTTCTTGAGCAACCAAAGAGGCTAAGGGAACACTATTAGGATCTAGAGGAGCTTTCCCATTAACAAGCATAGCCATAATAACATCAATCTTTTCACTCAAAGAGGAAGTTTCCTCAACAGAATTTACGTTCTTACCATGTGGAGCTCTCTTAACATGCCATTCAGAGTAGTTAACCATAATATTATCAAGGATCCTTGTTGCAGCACCCAAGGTGAGGCCCATGAAGGTCCCTCCAGCAGCCGAATCCAGCAGGTTCCTAGAAGAGTAGTTCAAACCTACATAAAAAGTCTGGATAATCATCCAAGCAGTGAGTCCATGAGTGGGACAATTCTTAACCAAAGTTTTCATTCTTTCCCAAGCTTGAGAAAAATGTTCATTATCAAGTTGTTTAAATTTCATAATGTCACTTCTCATAGCAATAATCTTAGCAGGAGGATAGTACTTCCCAATAAAAGCATCTTTGCACTTAGTCCAAGAATCAATACTGTTTTTAGGCAAAGAAAGCAACCATTCTTTAGCTTTTCCTCTCAAGGAGAAAGGAAAAATCTTGAGCTTAATAATATCTCCATCTACATCCTTGTACTTTTTCATTTCACAAAGTTCAACAAAGCTATTGAGATGGGCAGCAAGATCATCAGAACTAGCACCAGAAAATTGCTCTCCCATCACAAGATTCAACAAAGCAGGTTTAATTTCATAAAAGGTAGCATCAGGAGCAAGTGGAGCAATAAGTGTGCTAAGGAAATCATTGTTGTTGGTGCTACTGAAGTCACACAACTTGGTGTTCTCAGCAGAGTTCATTTTGGCAATGGTGGGCAAGCCAAAAACAGCAGCAGCAGCTAGAGCAGGAACTAATTTTTTTGTGTGTTTGAATAAAGAAAGCAAACCAAACTAGAATAAATTTTTTGGGTTTTTTTTGGAAAGAGGCAAACAAAACCAAGCAAAAGAAACAAATCAAACTAAAACAAAGTAAGAGAAAGGAAGTGAAGGACTCCCCATGTGAAGACGTCCTTGGCCTCCCACGCAACGGCGCCAGAAAATAGCTTGATGGCGCCCAACACTTGCCGTGGAACGCTTCGTTGGAAACCCCAAGAGCAAGGTATGAAGCAGCACAGCAGCAAGTTTCCCTCAGTAAGAAACCGAGGTTATCGAACCAGTAGGAGGAAGGAAACGTCACATAGTTGTTGCAAGCAACGCGGAGACCTGCACAACACAAACTCAATACTTTGCCCCAACGAATCAGTGAGGTTGTCAAGCTCACCGGTTTGCTGTAACAAAGGATTAAACGTATGGTGTGGAAGGTAATGGTTTGCAGCAAGTAAACAAGTAACAGTGAAAGATGTATCAATGGTAAAGATTGGACCGGGGTCCATAGTTCACTAGAGGTGCTCTCCTTAGATAAACAACATGGCATGAAGGGTAAACAAATTACAGCAGCGCAATTGACAGGAACTGAGCAAGGCATAACAATGCAATTACTAGTCGGAAAGATCCTATGAGATTCGATTGGGCAATACAACAAGATACATAGACCGCCATCCAACTGCATCTATGACTATAAGTCCACCTTCAGGTTATCATCCGAACCCCCTCCAGTATTAAGTTGCAAGCAACAGACAACTGCTTTAAGCAAAGTGTGTAAGGTAAACAGTCCACATGTTCCATGAACAAGAGACCATTGTTTTATCCCTAGTAGCAACAACACATCTACAACCGAAGAGATTATTGTCACTTCCCTTGGAAACTAGAGGCATGAACCCACTATCGAGCATAAATACCCCCTCTTGGAGTCACTAGCAACTACTTGGCCAAGATAGCTACTAACAACGGAGAGCATGCAAGATCACAAACAACACATACATGATAGAATCATAAAGACAAAACCATTAATCAAACCAACATAATAATCTCAATATTCATCGGATCCCCGCAAACACAACATGCATGATTACAAATAGATTAGATCTTGATCATGAACGGAGCTCACAAGATCTATACACGAAATCATAGAGGAGGAGATACAACCATCTAGCTACTACATGGACCCATAGTCCAAGGTGGAACTACTCACGCATCATACCGGAGAGAAGGCCTCCGGGATGATCTCCCCTCTGACATGGTGCCGGGAAGAACTTCATATCCCCTCGATCTAGGGACGATGGTGGTAGCAACTACAGACGGTTTCGTGGATATTTGATTGGGTGCTGAGGGTTTCTGCATCGGGGGATTCTTATAGGCAAAAGGGGAGGCCGAGAAGGCGACCAGGGGGGCAAACCCTAGCCAGGCGCGAGCCCACCCCTGGCCGCGCCTGGGGGGTCTGGCTGCCCTGGTCCGCTTCCTCATCTCCTCCCTGGACTTCTTGTGACTTTGACGTTTGTCCCATCCAATTCCGAGAATATTTCTTTACTCACTTTTCTGAAACCAAAAACAACAGAAAACAGGCATCTGGCACTGTTGCAACTTGTTAATAGGTTAGTACCAGAAAACATGTAAAAAGCACCTCAAAGTGTAGACAAGTAAAGCAAAGTAGATACTAAACAAGCATGGAGCATCAAAAATTATAGATACGTTTCTGACGTATCAGGCGGGCGTGCAGACTTGGTAGCGAGCAGAGAGCGACTCGGGGGGGTCGATTCGTTCAATCCCACATGGAACCCTATCATTTGCACTACAAGAAATGTGTTAACTTGTGACGTTTTGGTAGTTACCATCTACAAAAACATCTTAAAATTCCACACCGGATGGTCTCAAGATGCTTGGGAGGGCCAAAACCTCAATAAACGGTGACGATTTTGCTCAAAACGTCGTAATTTCTTTCGGTGAAATCGTCATAATAGCTAGAAAGGTCTAAATGCGGAGGATAGCAAGATGGGCCATTGGATGTGTATAGGATGGACGGACAAGATGTTGATCCGTGGGAACTTGACACGGATAGATGACGTGGCATGGTACACATCCTATTCACGTGCACAGACACCGAATATTTCACCATCGCGCGCGTGCTAGCCAAAACCGCCACGTCCCCCTCCCAGTGAACGCCTCTCCCCTCCGCGAACCCTAATACTACCGCCCGCCGCCACACACAAGTGATCTAAAGTCGCCGCCCTCTCCCTTCCTTCTCCAGCGAACACCTCTCCCTTCTCCAGCGAGATCCGCGTGCGCTACCGCCGCCCTCTATTCGGTATCCTCTTCCCTGCTCGCTCTAGATGCTTCCCTCATTCTCCAGCGAGATCCACACCCCCTCCAGCGAGATCCACCGACAACGAGTCGAATGATGGACGAGGCGGACGGCGACGGACTCATCACGCGGCCTCCCGGAAACCTTCCCCATCCCAGACACCACAGTGCCGTCTCCCCGACACCGCCGCACAGGCCACTCCCTCCTATCTCCGCCACCACCCGCACCCCCACCCCCCATCACTCCCAATCTCATCTGGCTGATCTCCGCTCGCCCCCCTCACTCCCCCAGCACCACAACCTCTCTTCAAGTCTGGCGGTGGCATCGGCGGGCACCCTTGTCAAGTCTGGCGATGGCCGGCGACGCGGTCTGGCGGTGGTCAAGCTCTTTTCCCACCTCTGTGTCCTAACGGCTTACGCATCTGGCCCGTGTTTGCAGGTTTCTAGGATCCGCTCGTGCGTGGCGTTGGGATGGAGGCGGTCGGCGCGCGCCAGTGGCCAGGATCTCGCTGTTAGGGCGACTGCGTGAGGTGAGGACATGGCGTCGGGTAGTCTGCGTGAGTCCATCCAGGAGTGCGTCTCCGAGTTCATCAGCTTCATCACCAGCGAGTAAGTGCCTCCTCCCCTCTCTCTGATCCCTCCACTTTCCCAGATTCAAAATAGTTGATCAGTAGCATGCGATTGAACTACTGGATATACATTTACTTGTAGATTAGTTGACTAATTAGTAGCAAAGCAGTATTAGAAATTTCCATAACATAAGATTGGATTAGAACTATACATTAGAAGTAGAAATTGATTAGAACTGTACATTACGATAATAATTTCCTGTATACTCACTACCAGATTTTAACTGTTGAAGTTGATGATAATAATTGCCTGTATGCTCTCTATTGCTGACAAGATTTTAGCTTGTTGCGGATGTCCTTGGTCTGTCCCACTCTCTTTTTGATGCTGTTAATTTTTACGCTTAGAATATCATTTGTGCCTTAATTCTACTAGTTATTATCATAAGAAACATGATTGTATAATGATTAATAAGCAAGAAAGCGATTGTGTCTTCTTAGAAGTTGCTGGTATTTACTCTGTGAGACATAATAACCCATGTCACGGTAATAGCAGAGCTTAAGTAGTGCATTTAGAGTGTTTCCCATTAGATTTAGTGAAACTGGATTGATTTTGGAACTTTGCTTTGTTCAGATATGTGCAAATGCGATTATCTCCATCGATGAGGGGGAAATGGTAATTGAATCTGGTCTTTCATTGCCAAGTAGATTTTCAAGTTGTCAAAGAACACTTTAAACAGGTAAATCTTCCATGTGTGTTTCTTTAAACAGGCATGTACCTTGCATTCTTCTGCCCCTTTACCTATGTTAGCTGAATATACCTGAAGATTGCTGCTTGAATTCTAATCTCATTCATCTTTCATTTGTTCCCCTGCAGCTAATGGAAATTTTATGTTGACTACCGGTACTATGTATTGGATTAGTTGTATTCTCATATTCTTGGTTTTTAGTCATTGGAGATATATTATATAGCAGCACTTTCTTTAGTAGCAGTAGCAGTAGACTAGAATGCATCCGTGTCCACATGATTCTACAAGCGCGATCCATTTTTCATCTTGCTATGTCCTCAAGCAAGGACTCTGTCATGCTTTATCTGGTTGTTCATATGGTGCCTGAGACAGTCGAAGTTGTGTCCAACTTAGGTTTCTGTTGCGCTGCTTCATTCTGTAGGTTAAATCTTTTGTTCTTTTTATTGACTTGTTGATGTGCTCTCTTTCATAAACTGTTTATATTTTTTAGTCATTACTTTCTGCGGATGGATAACATGGACGATCTATATTCCATAGTTAGTGGTTTCCTAAAATGTCATTGCTTGTAGAAGTAAAATTTATAATGCAATCAATTTGTACGGTGATAGTGCAAAGCTTATTTTTTTGTTTGTTCATACTACTAGTAGTTTCTGTTTCAATCTTATAACATATTGAAGCTATCAGTTCCCGTGGTTGTAGGCAATGTAGATGTCTGTGACTAAAAATCTTTGAGAACTATGGTAGAAATTAGGTTATTATGGTTGTTGGCTGTGACATTTGTATAAATATTCATCCACCTAGCTTTTAAGTTGAACTGAAGAACCTTTCATGCTTACAGTAGATTCTCTTTTAACTGAATCTTACACTGCATAGCTCTATATCATTTAAATGTGTCACTCAAACTCTTTCTCTACAATGCTAGCTTTTTAATATGCTCTTATCACTTATCATCATGCGGTGTTCACCTGAGCTTTATTTCCTGTCGAGTTTATTGTGCTGATGCTTCATTTCTAGTGAAGTTTAGTGTAGTGATCACTTGGAACTTCATGTCAAATAAACACAAAGTGCATGACCACATATGAGTCATATGGCTAAGCTTGATTTCTTGGCTTGTGTACTACCTATATTTATTTATGCATGGCATGCAAATTTGCTTCATATGTATGTTGATTACCATTTTATGTACAACTCATGCTTGATGAGGCACTGCTACAAATCACTGATTATTCTCCTGCTTTGATTTCTATTCTATTCTCTTGGTTTCTTTGTTCATGAATTTATCAATTTGATTTCTATTCTCTTGGACAGATCCCATGGAGAAAGCTTCTCATGTTGTAACTGTGGTTTGCAGTTGGCCTGATTTGTCTTTGTTGCATGCCGCTGTCGATCATTGCGGTGGTGGCACCAAGTCACAACTGCTCCTGTCTCCATCAACATACCCTTCCCTGGACAAAGAACCACAAGCTGTGCAACACCTCAACCGAGGTCCAGTGGCGCTCCATCTTCCTATGTTGCCCCCTCTAAGCTCATTTCTCTGAAGTCTGCTACTTGATTTCATTCACGTGTGCTGTAAAGCTAATTTCCTACTTGTCTTTGCTATTAGTTAAACAACTATGCATGCTTGTATGTGTGGAAGTGACAACATTAGGGAGGGGTTCGGGAAGCATCTATGATTTATCTAGTTTTACCCTCTAGTGGAATACTTATCCATGTGTTGCATTCCTGTGGTTCATGAAGTATATCATCAGAAGCTTACAACTGAAAGCAGGCTACAACATGTTGCTGGTAGTAAGATAGTTATATTTATGTTGTTGTAGGGAGGGGTTCAGGAAGGACGAGAACTAATAAGTGTATCATTGAAGAACCATGTTGCCCCTATAGTTTAAGTCTAGTAGAATTTATGAGCTACAGTAGCTTGTGTTGTATTTGTGTGGTGTCCTTAATGAACTTGAATAGGTTTTTCTTTTCTTTTGTATCTGATGTTAATAATCTCTGTTGATGTAAAATGATATGCTTCCTCCAGCCGAGTAGCACGATGACGAGTTCATCTTTTCAACACAGGGGGCCGTCTGGGACCGTTCTTCTTCAGCGTTGTTACCCTTGTCTTCCCAGCAAGTGAGTGATGTCCTTGTTATTACTTATGTACTATTGTTAACTCTAATCATCGTGGCATTGTAAGCTGATATGTGTAGTACTTCATTTCTTGAACTCATGTCTTGTAGTTTGTGGTATGATGTGTCTGGGGAAACTCTGAATAAAACTATTTCATGAGACAAGGATAATTGTGATGAACTACTTGATGTCCTTTATCTTGTTGAACTGCTTGATGGGCTATCCTTTATGATGTAGCAACTGGAGGGAGCAGCGCATGCTGGGAGCAGTTCGCAGGTTGCCATGGTGTTGGTGTAGAGAAGACATCCTGATGATGCGGCGGCAAGAAGGGACCTGGAGCAAGAAGGGGCCTGGAGCTTGAGAAGACATCCTAATGATGTAGAGAAGTCTAGATTTTTAATCAGTTTCGCTGGCGGGAAGACATGAGTCTCTCCATACGTCGACTAATGTTGGATGTTGCCTGTTGTAGGGATATGGTCGTGGGTTTACATTCTAGACTAGATTTAGTTGCAGCTTTGAGTCAGTTTTGAGAAGTTCATTTAGTGTTGTATTTAGATAGCTTGTGGTTACTAATGTATATATGTGATTACAACCATGTAAACATTGTAATAGACTATGATCAAAAGAATTTTGTGTACTCAATTCTGATTAAATGATTTATTATTTAATTACTGTCAAATTGTGGGAAATTAAAACCTAAGTGGGAAGTGTACGAAAATGGAACCAGACTTGTGGGACCAGCTGAAATAAAAGGTAGAATATAAAAATAATTAAAATTTGGAAAATAAAAATAAAATAAAAGACTAACATCTTGGCTTGGCCCATGTAACATACCAGAATTGACAAGAAAACATGTTGGGCTGATTTGTTGGGCTTGGCCCATATAAACAACAGACGTGGACTAGGCTGATTTCATGCCACGTCGGACTGGCCACGTAGGATCTGACCTGGCCATGCCAGTTTGCCCGTGACGATATCGGATCGTCATAACGGTTATGACGATCCAATATCGTCATAGACGGTTATGACGATTTCGTGGAAAACGTCGCTGTGTGCAACTGACGCTCAGTTTTTGACGATCTATATTTCGTCATAAGATCGTCATATATTATAGACAATGACGATTTAGTGACGAAAATGGAGGGTCATGTATCAACAATTTTCTTGTAGTGTTGCCAACATTTTATGTTTTAGAACAGAGCAGTAGTACTATCGTATAACTAACTACTATATATATTAACTATTAGTTTAGCTCTAAGCACTAGTGGAAACAGGGCCTCCAGTCCCGGGCTATAAGGGCCTCTAGTACCGGTTTTAAAACCGAAACTAACCAAGCGGGACTAGAGTCCTAACCACTAGTCTCGGCCCAGTTATCTGCCGAGACGAATGATTGTCCACGTGGCCGCCGCGGCGCGCTCCGGGTGCACCCCCACTAGTCCCGGTTGGTGTTAAGTACCGGGACTAGTGGTTCTCTGCCACGGCAGCATTTTGTGCCCTTTCTCTGTCGCGGCAGAGCATTCATTTTGTATTTTTTTTATTTCTTTTTCATTTTAACATAGTTTTTAAATATTTCTACGCGTACACTTTCCTGCATATATAAGATAACTTGTATTAGGATATCGAGCATACAAATATATACAATTTTGATAGTTACATGGAGATCACAATTACCGAGACTAGAGTCCGTCTCTTTGATTACATGGAGATCAGTAGCGTCTATTCACACTAAATTTTCCGGCATCGTCTACGATCTCTTTGAAAATAAATCCCGCCAACTCCTCCGCAATTCCTAGTACGCGTTGCTCTGGTAGGAGTTGATCCCGCATTCTCTCGAACTATATAAGAAAAAGGAGATTAATATGAATATCAATCATGATAACAAAAAGTGACGGTAATAAAATGATGGTGTGAATGTATTACTTACATCGACTCTATAATCGTTGTGCTCGGTGGTAAACGTGCGAATGAACTCGCAATCGTAGAATCCACATAGATTCAACCCCTGTGGCTGTCGCGCGCACTTTACGATAATAGAATTCAATCAAAATAATAATATAGCATTATTATTGTATTGAAACTAGAAATAAAGAGATGCGCGGACATATCATGTGCTACTTACCAAGACTTCCTTAAACGTCAGCTTCTGACTAAATACACCCGTAACCTCGTGCTTGAACCGGATCCAAACCCTGCCCGACGAAGAAAATAAATGATGAGTTATTCATTACCTGATATCTCAGGAAATCAACGAAAGAGATCGATATAGCACGAAACTTAGTTCTTAAGCATGTCCTACATGTTACGGAAATCTTCCAGGTTTCTCTTTGATGGGTCCATGACTTCAACTCTTCCCTTATCAAGTTGAATGTCTAGCAGAATGAAGTGGAAGCTGTAAACATTTATATATACATTAGTAACTCATCAGTTACACTTAGCATCGAGTAATCAAAAGTGAATGTGTACAACAGAGTAAGACTCTCACTTGAAATTGTAAGGAAACAGTATGTGGTCACATAAATTTTGCTCCGTTAGAAACCTTAAAATATTTTCCTCTATTTCCTCGGGGTTGGACATTAGCGTGTTTATATGTACTTTATCTGGGTCAATGAACCCAACATTATAGATTCTTCTTATTTTATATTCCCGAATCTTCATTCTGCATAATAATAGAATATAAAAGGATATAATGAGGATAATTACATGTAATAAACTGAACAACTGAAAAACTAAATATGTAGACAATGAATTCAACAACTTATAGATAATAGCAGCTGAGGATAGATTTGTCCAGTGCATCGAGATGGTATAACTGGAATAGTTCTGGAAACTCAATATGAACCTCTTTGGGTCTGAAGTAGTACTCACGTGGGACGTTGGCTATGAGCATTATTCTCCCCTGCTTTATGACCGTTGAGTACCATTGATGGAGATTCCACATTTGTGTTGGCAGTTCTTTCACTCTCTCTTTGCTGACCAAATCCTCACCTTCTACATATCTATGGACTACAACAATCTTGGGTAGAAGGTCGTCTTGTGAGCCTAACAATTCAATAATACTAACTTTCATACTGGTAGCCAACTCCGCAGCTCTTCCATATCTAGTGGTTGGGGAACGTTTTCGGAAAACACCTTGTGGGGTGCGATCGATTGTTTGGCCTGTTGTCCAAAAAGGGGAACGTCTAATCTTTTACTGCTTGCTATTTTGCTCCCGCTTGCACCTGTACTTGCTGATTTTTTCCCGCTTGCACTTTTACTTGATTTGCTCTTCGTCACTTCTTTCGGAAATGTGCGTAGATAGTCATCTGGCTTATGGTGCAACTCGTATTGCGATTTTGTGTTCAGAAAATCAAGTGCATACGCCTTTTGCTTCTCGGTGTATACCGGATCGGGCTCGGGTTTCTTCTTTTCAAAATGCACAGCAACTTCGGCCATTATGATCGCTGCATTTTCCACGTCAGTACGATCATAAGGTTTGATGGGAAGATTCTTATGAGGCACTGTTGGGAGGGTCAAAATTTTCCGTTTTAGGATGCTGCGTCCTTTAGTACTCATTGATGGAGCACGCTTCCGCTTATTGTCCTTAGCAGGCGGCAAAGACTGCTGACCCTGCGGTGGAGATCGAGATGGACTCGCGATTTGGTGGTCATAGTCATCATGGGGTGGGCTTCTTGGAGGTGATGGAGGTGACCTACGACAACTCGGAGGCGGTGTTGGCCTTGGGTCCGAGCCTGGAAACTTGATGTTGTTCTTGTCCCATAAAATGTTACCACCCAGTACTTCTCCAAGTGTCCTCTCACCTTCAGGTCAAGGGATGTCAAGCTCCATTGACTCCCACTCTGTTACGATTTGATCCACCCCGACTTTAGCATAGCCAGGTGGAATCTCACGGCCATGCCAATGTGCGTTAGGTGGACGAGGTAAAGCACATCCGACTGCTACCTTCACGGATATGTTCTTCAACTTTTGATGGAGCTCACAAGATATCTGCTCCTTGATTCCATCCACGGGGTAGTCGTGACCGCCATCTATCATCCTTGCATCATCAGATGGGACCTCCGATTCAGCCACGCTGCTTCTCCGCTGAGATGGGTTGGCGGTAATATCAAGTGGAGGATCTTGCAGGCGCGCTACTCCTCTAAGTTCGTCAATCTGCTGCCGCTTCTCAACTCTTGCTAGCAGATGGTTGAACTTGTTTCCCTCCTCCTCCAGTCGCTTCTTTGCTCTTGCTTGGCTTCTGTAAGTACCTTGGTCCTTAGGAAACCCAGTCTCCCACGTGAAACTAGGTTCAAGGCCTCAGACTCATCCTCCGTGTTTGTCATTCCCGAGGACCAAGGTCAGCAAGTCTTTCTCTCTATCGGGATGGAACTTTGTTATCCCCTCTTTAATCTCTTTCACCACTTTCAGCCATGTATCCCTGGGTACCGTAATCTCGTCACTGCAAACAAGGTCCCCTATAAGTTCGTCATACTCACTCTCATGCCCAAGGAACCAATTTCTTGCCCTCAAATCCCATTCTCCACGAATTGGTTCTGGAATGATCCGTTAAGCAGACAACTCTTTCTCTTTTGCATCCCACTTTGGCATGGCAGTAGTGTAGCCCCCTGGCCCCATGTTATGGTGATATTTCTTTTTGTAGCATTTACCTTGTTTTTTCTGACTTTTCCTCTGCAATTCCCGACTTCCTATACTCCACAAATGCATCCTAGTAATACTGCTACTTCGCTAGATAGCCTTCGAATTTTGGAGTTTCCTTGTCCTTCTTATACTTTAGCCATAATGCTTTGTTCCAGTTCTTGAATAGTTCGGCCATCTTCTTAAGAGCAAACTGCTTGACTTTCTTCCTCATTTTAGCCGTCTTGGTATCAGTCTCACATTCTGGCAGCTTGAAATGTGCCGTGAGTTCATTAAAAAGACCCTCTTTGTACCTTTCATCGATATACAGATAACTCCCTGTTTCCGCCACTTTGGGCTTATGCCACTCTCGAACAATAATCGGGATGCGATCTCTAACGATAACTCCGCATTGTTGTATAAATACACTTGCAGCTTTTTCGGTTCCAATGGTTCTCCCTATGCTGAGACCGTCGTAATTTCATAATTAGTACGTGCATCCAACTTCTTGGCTGGGCCGCGCTTGGATTTTTTGCTCGATATGGAGGCCTAAGAGAAGAAACATTCGTTAATATATTATATATACAACTCGGTACATACAACTACTACCGGACATCTAGTGATCATCAAACATCATATATATATATATACCTTGTCGGTCTTCGTTACACGTCAATGGGCTTCTCCATCATTGGAGTTGTCAGCTTCTTCCTCTCTTTGGTTGATCTCCTCTCCCTCACCGGATGAGTTCAGATACCTCGAGAAAGATGCCTCACTGGATGGATCAGCATCGTGAATCATATCCTCGAGAATTTGTTTTGAAGTTAGTCTCTGCGGATTGGACTAGGTGGATCCATAGTTTCTGCAAAATGAGAGATGCACACAATATTATCACAAAATACACACATTATTTGAACATAACAAAAAAATCTCATACAAAATATTTCTATACACAGATATTCCTATACACTATTATTTCTACACAAATATTTGGCGCAGGCGGTGGCGGTGGTGGTGGCGGGGCGCCGCGGGAGAGGCGCGAGGAGGCGGGCAACTCCGGCTTCCCGCGAGAACCACCACCATAACCCTAACTCCGGCCACCCGAGGACCACCACCCTAACCCTAACTTCGGTTACAATATAATTTATTACACCTCATGCTCTAAAAAACTTACAATAGTATATTACAATAAAAATATATACACTAAAAATCCTATACTGATCATCATATACTAATAATCATATACTTAAAATAATCTTATACTAATTAATCATCATATACCAAAAATAATCCTATACTAATTATCATATTAATTAAAAATCCTATACTAATCATCATATACTAAAAATAATCCTATACACTAAAAATCCTATACTGATCATTATATACTAAAAATAATCCTATACTATATATTAATCCTATACTAATCATCATATACTAATAATAATCCTATACTAATTAATTACCTAGATGAGGAGGAGGGTGGCGCCGGCGGCAGGCGGTGGCGCAGGCGGTAGGCGGCGGCCGGAGGTGCGCTGGTGGCGGGGAGGTGTGGGGTGTAGCGGGAGAGGCCGGCGCGGAGGCATGAGAGGCGGGCGCGACAGGCGCGGGCGGCCGACATGGAGGGAGGCCCGGAGGTGGTGCTTCTCGCCGGCGAATCGGGCAGCCTGGCGGCATCGTCTTCTTCGATTTGGCCTCCAAGTATTGGTGCGTGGAAACGCACCGGGGGAGGAGGCCTCATTTTATACCCCTCTCTAGTCATGGTGTGTGGCACTAGCCGGGACTAAAGGGGGGCAGACATTGGCCTTTCCCTCTATTTATAGGCTGCCCGCCCCAGCCTGCCCGCCGCTTCCCTCTATTTATAGGCCAATCGTCATGGACACCCACACATACACATTTCTCGCCGCCTATTTTAGGATGCCCATCCCGCATCCTCGTAGTCGACTCAGCAGCAACGATTGAGTATTGGGATCCGCCGGGCATGTCCGAGACTGGGCTCCGCCGGGATGACACTCGATGGTGCTACCTTCCGGGACACGTAGCTTGGTGAGAAATCCGGGTGTCGTCGTCGACCCAGAGCTTTTTTGGTGGAGGTCGCCTGGTCAAGGAAGGGTGCAGAGGGAGCCGGCCACCGAGGAGGTGGTACAACGTCGTGGTCGGCTCCCTCTGCACCCTTCCTGGACCAGGCGACCTCCACCAAAGAAGCTCCGGGTCGATGATGACACTCGGATTCCTCACCAAGCTATGCGTCCCAGAAGGTAGCACCATCCAGTGCCAGCCTGGCGGAGCCCAGTTTCGGACATGCCCGATGGAGCCCAGTACTCCATCATTGCCGCATAGTCGACTACGAGGATGCGGTATGGGCATCCTAAAGTAGGCGGCGTGGAATGTGTGTATGTGTGGGTGGCCATGACGGTCGGCCTATAAATAGAGGGAAAGGACGAGCAGGCTGGGGCGGGCGGCCTATAAATAGAGGGAAAGGCCTATAAATAGAGGGAAAGACCTATAAATAGAGGAAAATGGCTATAAATCGAAGCTGACCAGACATTGGACCACATCAATATGTAACCCTGATAGACTTTCTGGATCGATTACCTTTTGAGAAATTACATTGAGGAATGCACGTACCTTCACAATGGCCAGTTGAACATTTTCTGATAGAATTCCCATCAATGCAACCGGAAGCAATTGCGTCATAAGCACATGGCAGTCATGAGACTTTAGGTTTTGGAATTTTTCTCTCTATCATATTTACTATTCCCTTTATGTTAGACAAGAAGTCAAACGAGACTTTGATACTAAAAAGGACTTTAAAAAAGATTTTCTTCTCTTCCTTGGTAAGAGTATAGCTGGCAAACCCTTGAAACTGCCCTGAATGCTTGTCATCTCATCCTTTATGACGTTGTTGGTCCTCCCGTGCTTCCTGTGTATCTTTTGACTTTCCATACAAGCCTAGGAAGCCTAGAATATTCACGCAAATATTCTTCGTGAGGTGCAGCACGTCGATTTCAGAGCGGACCTCATGAACTTCCCAATAAGGTAGCTCCCAAAATATAGATTCCTTCTTCCACATGGGTGCGTGTCCGTCGACGTCTTTTGGAACAGGTTATCCTCTAGGACTCTTTCTAAATATTTCATTTAAATTCTTGACCATACCAAAGACATGAGCACCAGTACGGGGGTTAGGATTCTTCCGGTGATCTGCCTCGCTATCGAAATGTTTGCCTTTTTTTCCTTAAGGGATGTCTGGGCGGAAGAAAACGACGATTGTACGGGTACATATTCTTTCTACATTTATCTAGATATATACTTTCAGTGTCATCTAAACAGTGTGTGCATGTATTATATCCCTTGTTCGTCTGTCCTGAGATGTTACTAAGAACAGGCATATCATTGATGGTTACGAACAGCAACGTTCGTAGGTCAAATGACTCTTGTTTGTGCTCATCCCACACGTAAACCGGGTTTGGCCCACAATTGTAAAAGTTTATCAACTAATGGCCTTAGGTACACATCAATGTCGTTGCCGGGTTGCTTCGGGCCTTGGATGATCACTGACATCATAATGAACTTTTGCTTCATGCACAACCAAGGAGGAAGGTTATAGATATATAGAGTCACGAACCAGATGATGTGACTGCAGCTCTACTTTCCAAAAAGATTCATGTCATCTGTACGTACACCAAATCATAAGTTCCTTGGGTCACCAGCAAAGTCCGGAAAGTCTCTCTTGATTTTTTTTCACTGCCGACCATCAGCAGGGTGCCTCAACATCATGTCTTTCTTACGGTCTTCCATGTGTCATCGCAACAATTTGGCATGCTTTTTGTTTCTGAACAAACGTTTCAACCGTGGTATTATAGGAGCAAACCACATCACCTTGGCAGGAACCCTCTTCCTGGGTGGCTCGCTATCAACAACATCAGGGTCATCTTTTCTGATCGTATACCGCAATGCAGTGCATACCGGGTATTTATCCATATTCTCGTACTTCTCATCGCGGTAAAGGATGTAGTTATTAGAGCACACATGTATCTTCTGCACATCTAATCCTAGAGGGCAGACGAGCTTCTTTGCTTCGTACGTATTGGTGAGCAATTCGTTATTTCTTGGCAGTCACTTCTTCATTAGTACCAGCAACTTTTCGAATCCCGAGTCAGACACACCGTTCTCTTCCTTCCACTTCGGCATTTCCAGTGTGCTATCCGGCTTCTTCTGGCCATCTTCACAAGTTGGGTACAACAATTTGATGTAGTCCTGTAACATCTGCTCGAACTACAACCTCTTCTTTTCTGTGTTGTAGTCTCGCTTTGCATCAGAAATGACCCGACCAAGATCATCAACGGGCTCATCTGGTTCCCGTTCTTCACCTCCTTCTTCTTCATTGTCTTTCATTGCGGTATCAGCATATTCAGGAAATATAGATCAGTAGTTATCATCATCATTCTCTTCTTCATCGCCGTCTTCCATCGCAACCCCTCTTTCTCCATGCTTGGTCCAAACATTATAGCTGGATATAAAACCAGACCGAAGAAGGTGGCTCCGAATGACTCTTGCGGAAGTGTGAGTCTTCTCATTCCTACAGTCAACACATGGACAACACATAAAACCATCCCGCCGTTTGTTCGCCTCGGCCACAAGACGAAAAGAGTGCACGCATTCTCTAAAAATGACAGAGCGTCGGTCATCGTACATCCGTGGATGAGTCATCTGTATCATACAAATATATATCAAACGCCACGATGCTAAAATTAGTATCACGCGGTCTAAACGAGAAAATAGTTGCTAACCTTTTAGCACACTTGAAAACAAAGATGAGAAAACTTAAGTGTGGCTTGGGCACCTCATATCATGTTTGTCTTGTATGACCTAAAGTCGCATCGCTCTAACGGGCATTTCACCAAACACCTCTAATGTATATGAAGAAGAAAAAACTAGCACAAACCCATCACCAGGAAAAAAACAGTTAAGAGGAGAGGAGTTGTGCCATATATATAGGGTCAGACCACTAGTCCCGGTTTAAGATACATACCGGGACTAAAGGGGATGCCCGCAGCGTCCTTTAGTTCCGGTTTGTGTCTCAACCCGGAACTAGTGACCCCAACCGGCCTGGTACTAGTTGTTTTGGCTTCAGGCCCCAAGTTTACTGGAAGAAATAACATTCTATGTGTCCCGTACAAAAAGACAAAAAATATCCTGTAAATAGTCGTACTCACGTGATATTTTTTATCTTTTCATACATAACACATAAAATTATTCTTTCATCCCGAAAACTTATAAACAAACATAAAATATTTAAATTTACATGAAAACATTTTTTTACCTTTTTTAGCATTTTAAAATATATTTTTTATAACGGGTGCAAATAGACCCATGAGCCAAAAGAGATTTCGAAAGGAGAAAAAGCTGTACTCCCGTCCCGTGACAGCTAAATTAGTTGGCACGAGTTCGGCGTGCGCGCCCAAGCGGCCCCGCTGCAGTCGCGGCGCGCCGGCCTGCGTCTGTGTGTATGAATTAGCTGCAGGTCGGGCGGTGGGACGGTGGGTACGTGGGTATATACCTGATCATCTCTGCGATGTTTTGGGCATTTGCGTAGCTGCATGATTGCCGTCGCACCACCCGGCCCTCCTCGTCTCAAGTGCCAATCTCCCATGTTAATATCGCTGTTGCCGTGTAAACGTAGCGGAATTCTGCTTCGAAGAAAGCCCAAATTGCTGCCTTTGACCCTCCTTTTTTTTTGCTTTCTAAACTCGAAGGATAAATAGCTACTACATTTTGATAATCCGGCAAAACAAAAACTAAATTTTGTCTGCACCAAATCAGCAAACGGCAGTCCGGCACTGCAGTCTGCCGAGACTGACGACCAAATCGGGCACTAGCTCGATCCAAGGACCATGCATGCAGATATGTACCTAGTCGGCTAATGCGCTTCCCCGCCGAAACCGAACGAAACTTTTGGACCCGTTCCCTCCTTGCGTCTCTCGTTCATCCCAAAAGGAAAGGAAAAAAGTTGAAATTTAATCATCGCAATTATTACGAGAAGCGCGAACGATTACGGTAATGCACTGAACTGACGGTACCCAATGCATCATGCTGTGCCTCTTCCGGTTTGCTGAGCTCAAAGGAGAAGCACACACAGACCTCTAACACTGGTTCCGACCAGCCTCTAACAGCGGTTAACAACCGCTGTTGGCAGTTCGGTGTTAGAGCCCTCCTTTAACAGCGGTTCTTATACGAACCGGTGTTAAAGGGTGGTGCACGTGGGCCTGTCGTAGCGTTCAGCCCCCCCTCTTTAACACCGGTTCGGTCCGCGGCAGGAAAAATAGATAAATCTCTGCCGCGACAGAGTTCTGTCGCCGCCCCGTTCTGGGCGTATTTCTGCGGCGCGACGAGGACGGGGAGGGGGGAGGAGGAATCGATCGGAAGCGATATACACATACATCGTCGTCGGTACATACGAGTACATGAATAATTAAGCAACTATTATTATACACAAACATCGTTATTGTATGGTATTCTCTATAAACGTTGAAGCATCAAGTACAAGACACACGTTTAAGCATATATACAACATTCATTTTGGTGGATATCTAAAGAGTTCTCCGCCAGGCGTGACGATCTCATCAAGTATGAACCCCCACAAATTTCTCTTGAATGGCTCGTATGCGGTCAAATGGTAGGAGTTGGTCCCGTATCCATTCGATCTAAATATATATGAAGAATGGGGTCAATATATATATAAGAATAAAACTCAACACAATTGATGGTAATAAAATAATATTATGTACTTTGTTTACTTACTCTAAGTTGTTCTAGTGCAGCTTAGCCCGTCGCACATATCGTGTTGTGAATGAACTCGCAAACATAGTATCCACATAAGTTATTGTCGGGTCCCTGATGCTCGCACTTTACGAGAATAGAGAGTTCAATCAAAATAATAATCAATAAAACATGATATAATAGAATTGGAAGCAGAATCAAAGAGATACGTAGACTTAGCTAGCTAGTATTACTTACATTTTGGTCTACAAATTTAATTTCTTCTGACCATTCACCCATGGCCCTGCCCGTGAACCTTTTTCAAACCCTGTCCGGCAAAGAAAATGGATAAAGGAATAATTAATTAATTGTTGTCACGAAAGTTGCCGATCTAGTGCGATAATATGATTGAAATTACCTCTGGAGCATCTCTTTAAAGTCCGCCCATAGCTCTTGGTATTTTCTAACGAGTCCATGACAAGGACTTTTCCTGAGTCAGGTTGAATGACTAGCAGAATAAAGTGGAACCTACGCACGCATAACTCATCATCAGTTACACTTAACATCGAGTAAGCCGAAACAGAATGTGTACAAGAGAGGGTAACACTCACGAGAAGTTGTAAGGCAATAGTATTTCCCTTTTGGTTTGTTGTCTCAGTAAAGACGTTAGCAAGAAATCTTCAGTTTGCCCGGGTTTGAGTTTTATCACTTGTTCATGAACTCTATTTGGGTCAACGAACCCAATGTCAAAAGGGCCTCCTTTCATGCATTCAATAACCTTTTTCCTGCATAATAGTGTAGGGTTTCGTAGCATGGAAAACAAAAAATTTCTACCGCATACAAACAAACAAGCCAAGATCTATCTACTAGATTGTAGCAACGAGTCGATGGAATAACTCACCCTCGAAGATTCCAAAGTGTTTAACGAGAGCGGATTCTCGTGGGTGATGTAGTCGTACTCTTGCCGATCTCAAGATCGCGTAGACGATCCTTCCGGCGCTGCGTTCCGGCAGCGCTCCCGCAGTCGCTCACACGTTCGGTACTCGACGAAGACCTTCCTCTCCCTTGTTCCAGCAGGCAGCGGAGGTTGTAGCACTCTCCTCACGATTCCGGCAGCACAACGGCGTGGTACCGGAAGTAGAGGGGAGATCTCGCAGGGCTTCGCCTTAAGCCGGAGCGAGTATGGTGGAGTATGAGAGAGTCCCTCGACGATCTAGGGTTTAGACACGCCGAGGAGGGGCTAGTGCCGGCGGCTAGGGTTTCACCTAGGCGGCGGCGAGTGCCCTAGGGCTGGCGGCGGCTTGGAGGCGGCGGCTTGGTACTAGGGTTTGGAGGAGAGGATCTTGTGTGTCTCTAGGAGGGAGCCCTGCCCCTCCTTATATAGGTGGAGGGGCCGGCCGGCCAAGGGGAGGGAGAGGAGTCCCTCCCCAACTCGGCTTGGAGGGTGCGCCGCCGGTTGGAGGAGGGAACTCCTCCCCAACTCGGTTTCCCCCTCCTCCTCTTTTCTTCTTTCCAAATTTAGCCGTTTGACTTTTCAAACTAGCTATTTGACTTTTCAAACTAGGATTTGAATTAATCCTTTATTTGGTTCAGAGATGACACTTAGTACATGATGCAATCATACCAACTTGATACAACACATCCATGTACCCTTCCCCTCCGGAGTGCCGGACATTCCGGAACCTTCTAGAACATTTCCGATGAAAACACCGAAACCATTCCCCAACTCCGAAACGGGACTTTCCTTATATGAATCTTATTCTCCGGACCATTCTGGATCTCCTCGTGATATCCCGGATCCCATCCGGGACTCCGAACAACATTCGGTCTCTTTCTCATCATTCCATAACTACTCAAAACAACGTCGAATCCTTAAGTGTGTCTCCCTACGGTTCGTGAATTATGCGGACATGATCGAGACACTTCTCCGAACAATAACCAATAGAGGAATCTGGAAATTCATATGGCTCCCACATATTTCTACGATTACTTTGCGATCGAATGAACCACTTACATACGATATCAATTTCCCTTTGTCTCACGATAGTTTACTTATCCGAGGTTATGATCGTCGGTATCTCTGCATACCTAGTTCAACCTCGTTACCGATAAGTACTCTTTTCTCGTTCCCGTGATATGTGATCCCTTGTGAGCCAGTCACATGCTTGCAAGCTAATTGGATGACATTTCACCGAGAGGGCCTAGAGTATATCCATCCGTCATATGGATGGACAAATCCCACTCTTGATCCATGTGTTTCAACCAACACTTTCCGAACACTCAATGCCACCTTTATAGCCACCCAGTTACGGTGTGGTGTTTGATGTCATCAAAGCATCCATCCGGTAAAGGTGATATGCATGATCTCATGGTCGAAGGAATTAGATTACTATGTATCAGAAAGCATATAGCAATTGAACTATTAAAATGACTTGATCTTTATGCTACGCTTATCTATAGGAGTATGTCCATCATATCATTCTCCTAACGATATGATCTTGTTGTTAATAACATCTCAATGTTCATGATAGGGAAACCACAATCATCTATTAACCAACAAGCTAGTATTATATAGAGGCTTTACTAGGGACTTTAAATCAAGTTTACAAATCACACAAGTATTAATGTTTACTTGTTAATACTATTATAGCATGAATGTAAACATTTATCATAAACACAAAGATATAATAATAACTACATTTATTATTGCCTCTAGGGCATATCTCCAACAAATAGTATATATATACATATATGGCACCCTCTTCCTTGACGACATGGCTAACGACGGTGCCAACACAAACACCGACAATTCCACTTCTGCTGCCGCTGCCGTGTATGTTTTCTTTATAAATCTTGTTCTGATCGCATCTTTTGCAGTCTGTTTAGTTACCTGTCTTCCTATGTTTTCGTTATTTCACATGATTAGTATATTGCCTATTATTCTAATCATGTTTTATCTAGCGTTTATTATGGGTAATTTGCTTGGTAAATTGCTCTATTTTTCAACAATCCAAAAACCTTATTTCAGGCAATTTGCCCCAAGTGGCTTTGTTGCTTCTATGAAACCACCTGTGTTCGAAGGTGTGAATTACAAACGATGGCGTGCGAGAGCAGTGCTCTGGTTTCAGACCATGAGCTGCTATAACGCCATCTATGGCGCACCTGAGGGAGAACTTAATCCCGCTCAGGAAGAGGCGTTCCAAAAACTTGATACCACTTTCAAGGCTGCCTTGATCAGCATTCTTGGCGACAATATTGTCGATTCATATCTGTCATTTAGCAATGGCAAGGATATGTGGGATGCGCTCGAGAGAAAATTTGGAGTCTCCGATGCTGGCAGTGAACTGTATGTCATGGAACAATTCTATGACTATAAGATGGTTGAGGACCGCCCCATTGTGGAGCAGGCTCATGAGATACAGTCACTTGCCAGGGAGCTTGAGCACTTCACTTGTGTGTTACCGGACAAGTTTGTTGCCGGAGGCATCATTGCCAAACTTCCTCAGTCATGGAGGAATTTTGCTACTTCTCTTAAGCATAAGAGACAAGAGTTCTCCGTGACGGATCTCATTGGGACTCTTGATGTGGAAGAGAAGGCGAGAGCAAAAGACACACGTGCTCGAGGTACCGAGGGAGGTTCTAATGCCAACCTGGTACAGAAAAGGAACTTCCAGCCTCACAAGTTCAAGAACAAAGGCAAGTTTTATGACAAAGGAAAGTTCGATGGAAAGAACAAGGCCTCACAGTCCACCAGCTTCAAGAAGAAGACTGATAAGAGAAAAGGTGCTTGTCATGTGTGCGGTGATCCTAATCATTGGGCTCCTGCTTGTCCCAACCGCTTTGACAAGCGCCAGCATGGGAAGAGCAGCAAGACTGCTAATGTTGTCATGGGCGATGTTGAGATGAAAGATGTTGGGTATGGTATATTACCTACTGTTTTTTCATTATGTCATTCTCCCGATTGGTGGATTGACACGGGCTCTAATGTACATGTCTATTCTGATATTTCCATGTTTTCTTCATATCAGGTCAGAGGGACTCAAACCGTGCTGATGGGGAACGGCTCGCATGCTTCTGTTCATGGTGTTGGTACGGTCGATCTGAAGTTCACTTCGGGAAAGACCGTGCGCCTGAAGAACGTGCATCATGTTCCCTCAATAAATAAAAATCTTGTTAGCGGATCTCTTCTGTGTCGAGATGGCTACAAGATTGTATTCGAGTCCAATAAATTTGTAATTTCGAAGTATGGAACCTTTGCTGGTAAAGGCTATGAATGCGGAGGCTTGTTCCACTTATCTCTGTCAGACATTTGTAATAAAGTTGTTAATCATATTTACACGAATTTTGAATCAAATGTCTGGCACTCTCGTCTTTGTCATATTAATTTTGGTTGTATGACGCGGCTAGCCAAAATGAATTTAATCCCTGATTTCTCAACTGTTAAGGGATCTAAGTGCCAAGTCTGCGTGCAAGCAAAACAACCTCGCAAGTCACATACGACTGCAGAAATGAGAAATTTAACACCACTAGAGCTCATACATTCTGATCTTTGTGAGATGAATGGTGTGTTGACAAAAGGTGGAAAGAAATATTTTATGACTTTGATCGATGACTCTACGAGATATTGTCATGTGTATCTTCTAAAATCAAAAGATGAGGCTTTGAGTTTCTTCAAAATCTATAAAGCTGAGGCAGAAAATCAACTTGATCGAAAGATTAAGAGGCTTAGGTCTGATCGTGGTGTAGAGTATTTTTCAAACGAGTTTGATTCTTTTTGTGCGGAACATGGCATAATTCATGAGAGGACACCTCCCTACTCACCCCAGTCAAATGGAGTAGCCGAAAGAAAGAACCGTACTCTAACTGATTTGGTTAACGCCATGTTAGACACATCGGGTCTTTCTAAGGAATGGTGGGGGAGGCACTATTGACCGCGTGTCATGTCCTAAACCGAGTTCCCACAAAGAACAAAGAAATTACTCCATTCGAAGAATGGGAGAAGAAAAGATTAAAACTCTCTTACTTACGTACTTGGGGTTGTTTGGCAAAGGTTAATGTACCAATCCCCAAGAAGCGCAAGCTTGGACCAAAAACCATTGATTGTGTTTTTCTGGGCTATGCTTTTCATAGCATTGGTTATAGATTCTTGATAGTAAAATCTGAAGTGCCTGACATTCATGTCGGTACAATCATGGAGTCGACTGATGCGATTTTATTTGAGGATATCTTTCCAATGAAGGATAAACCTAACTCATCAAATCCGGAGATACCTAGTTCATCTAATCAGGAATTTGCTATATTCTCTAAACCTACCATTCCAATTGAACACTCTGATAGTCCTAAGGAGGATGATAATGAAATTCCTAAAAGGAGCAAGAGACAAAGGACTGCAAAGTCTTTTGGTGATGATTTCATTGTGTACCTTGTCGATGACACTCCCACTTCTATTTCAGAAGCTTATGCATCTCCTGATGCTGACTACTGGAAGGAAGCTATTCATAGTGAGATGAATTCCATCTTAGCTAATGAAACATGGGAGATCACTGATCGTCCTTATGGTTGCAAACCTGTAGGATGTAAATGGATGTTTAAGAAGAAACTAAGGCCTGATGGTACTATTGAGAAGTACAAGGCAAGGCTTGTGGCCAAGGGTTATACCCAAAAGGAAGGTGAAGACTTCTTTGACACTTACTCACCTGTAGCAAGGTTGACCACCATTCGAGTACTACTTTCTCTGGCTGTCTCACACGGTCTTCTCGTTCATCAAATGGACGTTAAGTCGGCTTTCCTAAATGGAGAGTTGGATGAGGAAATTTATATGGATCAACCAGATGGTTTTGTAGTAAATGGTCAAGAAAGAAAAGTGTGCAAGCTACTGAAGTCTTTATATGGTCTTAAACAAGCACCTAAGCAGTGGCACAAAAAATTTGATAAAACCTTAACCGCTGCAGGCTTTGTTGTAAACGAAGCTGACAAGTGTGTATACTATTGCCATGGTGGGGGTGATGGAGTCATCCTTTATTTGTATGTTGATGACATACTGATTTTCGGAACCAACCTTAATGCAATTAAGGAGGTCAAAGATTTCTTATCTCGTTCCTTTGAGATGAAGGATCTGGGAGTAGCTGATGTCATCCTGAACATCAAGCTATTGAGAGATGATGATGGTGGGATTACACTGCTTCAGTCCCACTATGTGGAAAAGATCTTGAGTCGTTTCGGGTATAGCGACGTCAATTTTTCTCCTACACTGTATGATCCTAGTGTGTTGCTTTGAAAGAATCGAGGAAATGCTAGAGACCAACTAAGATACTCTCAAATCATTGGCTCACTTATGTATTTAGCTAGTGCCACGAGGCCTGACATCGCCTTTGCTGTAAGCAAACTCAGTCGATTTGTTTCAAATCCAGGAGCTGATCACTGGCATGCTCTTGAGAGAGTTATGCGATATCTAAAAGGCACTGCGAGCTATGGAATACACTATACCGGGTATCCGAGGGTTATAGTGATTCAAATTGGATATCTGATGCTGACGAGATAAAGGCCACGAGTGGATATGTTTTCACACTTTGTGGTGGCGCTGTTTCTTGGAAGTCTTGCAAGCAGACCATCTTAACGAGGTCAACTATGAAAGCAGAACTCACAGCACTAGACACGGCCACTGTTGAAGCAGAGTGGCTTCGTGAACTCTTGATGGACTTACCTGTGGTTGAAAAACCTATACCCGCAATTCCAATGAACTGTGATAATCAAACTGTGATTATTAAGGTTAACAGTTCTAAGGATAATATGAAGTCCTCAAGACATGTGAAGAGGAGACTAAAATCTGTTAGGAAAATGAGAAACTCCGGAGTTATTGCATTGGATTATATCCAAACATCTAAGAACCTGGCAGATCCCTTCACAAAGGGTCTATCACGCAACGTGATAGAAAATGCATCGAAGGAGATGGGTATGAGACCCACAATTTGAGCTTTCCACAGTGGTAAACCACTCTATGTGATCGGAGATCCCGCGAATTAGAATTGGAAGACAAGCTGTTGGTTAGCTGAGAGGAAAGTATCCCTACTTTAATAAACACCACTCCATAAAGATGCAATACTTTCCTATTCTGCACGGCAGGTTGATTTATTATCTTAATGTGTTCTAAGTGGCTTATCCTAAGCAAAGATGTTGTCCTGCAGAACATCTTTTGAAGAACACACCTATATGAGTCTAACTGTTAAAACGTCGCAGTCTATGAGAGTAGGGTGCTCTCTAATAAACTCATGAAAGGTCATGGAGTATGACGTATAAGCTCCACCCGCGGGGAAGTCCCACGGTAGCCTAGTATCGGTCAACACTTTTTGTGAAGCTAGGTTCGCAGCAAACTTGCAGTTCAAGGCATAGTCCACTGTACAAGTTGCAGCCTAGTATAACATAAAGCTCTAGGTGGAAGTTCAACTTAACAGTCTCCACTACAGTACCGGTATATAAACAATGTTTTGGAACCAAAGGCAAACTTCATGTGCCTTTGGGATCTGGTGGGGGATTGTTGGAATTTTTGCCTAAATAGGCCCAGCCCATTTATTATATGCCAATAAATTCCTGAAATCCTAGAGGCCCATTTGGCCCATTCATGCAAGGCAAGAGCTGGGACAAATTTTTTAGTCCCACATTGCTAGTTGAGTGAAAGTTGGACCAGCTTACAAGGTGAGCTCTCCTACCACTTGGTAAAAGGATGAGAAGGAGAAGGAGAGAGTTCCACACGCGCGCTCCTCCTCCTCGCTCGCCTCGCCACGCCTCGCCTCGTCACGACGCGCGCGCGTCGCGGGTTGCGGGAATCTCGCTGAGCCGAGCTTTATTTTGCTACGCATGAATGGTATATGAACAGATGTACAGAAGCTGAAACGTTTGCTTTGAGTGGACTTTTAATACAATTTAAATGAATACAAATTGAGTGGAGGCTGTCCGGTGGGCTGCCGCCTGTTCGCTTCATCTATCGTCCATTCATTTCATTTTCTGCGCAGTCTGTCTACCTTCCCGTCTATGCCTATAAGAGAGAGAGAGGTCGCGCCTCCTCTCAGTCTGTCTGTCGCACATCCTTTGCGCCTCCAGTTCCAGAGCACTGCCTACCTAGATCTTCCCCATCCCGTCTTGCGGCGTGCACCGCTAGCCGGGACAGTAGGCCTCCGAGACCCCGCTGCTTCGAGTCCTGTACGGGAGAAGGGCGATAAGGTTTTTGGGGAGCGCTATCGGCGCGACTACTGGCTTCATCACGGACTCCCTCTCGGATACGATTGCACCGACATCTTTCCCAACGAGGACTTCTTCCCCGACATCAGCATCCTCTTCCTTGACGACATGGCTAACGACGGTGCCAACACAAACACTGGCAGTTCCTCTTCTGTTGCCGCTGTCGTGTATGTTTTCTTTATAAATCTTGTTCTAATCGCATCTTTTGCAGTCTGTTTGGTTACCTGTCTTCCTATGTTTTCGCTATTTCACATGATTAGTATATTGCCTATTATTCTAATCATGTTTTATCTAGCATTTATTATGGGTAATTCGCTTGGTAAATTGCTCTATTTTTCAACACTTTCTTACCGCCCTTCTTGAAGTTTCCCTTTTGCTTAGACTTGCCTTGCTTCTTGAATTTGGTGGTCTTATTGACCAACAACACTTGGTGCTCTTTCTTAATCTCCACTTTTGCAGATTTCAACATGAAGAGTTCTGGCAACGTCTTGTCCATGTTTTGCACATTGTAGTTCATCACAAAGTTCTTGTAACTTGGTGGCAGCGATTGGAGGACACGGTGAATCCCCAAATAATTAGGAATCACTATACCCAAACTTTGGAGTTTATTTGCATGCCCAGACATCTTAAGCACGTGCTAACTAACGGAGCTGCCCTCTTCCATCTTGCAGTTAAAGAACTTTTCAGAAGCCTCACAACTCTCAACTGCCGCGTGAGCCTCAAATATCATTTTGAGTTCACGGACAATATCATGTGGGTCATGGTTCTCAAACCTTTTCTGAAGTTCTAATTCCAAACCATACAAGATAGCACACTGAACTGTGGAGTACTGATTCTTCCGAGTGAGGTAAACATTTTTTACTTCATCGGTAGCAGTAGCTGCAGGCAGGTCACCCAGCGGTGCATCCAACACATAGGTCAAATTACCAGCATTGAGGACAATCCTCAAATTGCGTAACCAATCCGTGAAGTTGCTTCCATTGTTTTTCAACTTTTCTTTCTCTAGGAACGCATTAAAATTGATGGTAGGGGCCGCCATAGATCTACAACATATTTTCAATAGTTTAGACTAAGTTTATGACAAATTGAGTTTTAATTAATAGTTAAATTAATCTAGGTGAACTCCCACTCAAAACAATATCCCTCACATTGTTTTAGTGATCACACGAACCAAATCCACCACATCAAAACCGATCATCACGAGAGTTGATGTAGCTTCAATGGCGAACAATTAACATGTTCATCATATCTACTATATGACTCATGCTTTACCTTTCGGTGATCCGTGTTCCAACACCATGTCTGTACATGCTAGGCTCGTCAAGATCAAACCTTTTCTTCTGCATGAGCAAATCTGGCTTGCTCACGTTGTATACACTCGCAGAATCTAGCACACCCGATCATCACGTGGTGCTTCGAAACAACGAACTTTAGCAACGGTGCTTACTAAGGATGAACACTTTAAAACTTGAAATTGTGTGCTTGAGGGATCATCTTATAATGCTACCATCATGAACTAAGCAATACAAGATGCATAAAAGGATTAACATCACATGCAATTCATAATATGTGATATGATATGACCTTTCTTCTTGTGCTTCCGATCTCTATCTTCAAGCACGAACATGATCTCCATCATCACCGGTATGGCGTCAAGGTCAATGGCGTCATTTCATGGTTGCCGTCCACCAGCTTCAACTATTACAACTACTTTGAGTAGACACGCATGTCTTAACGGAATTAAAACAACCATATGGCTCCTGCCGGTTGCCAACTTACAATAAGGAACATTGCATACACCATATATAATCACAATCATGGCCATATCACATCATAACACACCCCTGCAAAACAAAGTTAGACGCCTCTAATTTTCTTTGCATATTTTACGTGGTTTGGGGCTTTCAATAAGTGTCGTTATAACTTACGAACAAGAACCACAACATTGATGCTTGAACTATCAAGTGCCCGTTGTAAATTGAATCTATACTATGATGGGAGAGACAGACACCCGCAAAGCCACTTATGCAATACAAGTTGCATGTTGAGCATGGAGCAAGTCTCATGAACGATGTCATGTAAGGTTAGCCCGGGCCGCTTCATCCTATCATACCGCAAGATGCAAAGTACACAAAAAGCAATTGATAATAAAATCACCACCGCCCACAATGACCTTTGTGTTCTACTCGTGCAACATATCTACATATATACACGGCTCTGATACCACTGTAGGGGTTCGTAGCATGGAAAACAAAAAATTTCTACCGCATGCACACAAAACAAGCCAAGATCTATCTACTAGATTGTAGCAAAGAGTCGATAGAATAACTCACCCTCGAAGATTCCAAAGCGGTTAACGAGAGCATATTCTCGTGGGTGATATAGTCGTACACTTGCCGATCTCAAGATCGCGTAGACGATCCTTCCGGCGCTGCGTTCCGGCAGCGCTTCCGCAGTCGGTCACACGTTCGGTACTCGATGAAGACCTTCCTCTCCCTTGTTCCAGCAGGCAGCGGAGGTTGTAGCACTCTCCTCGTGATTCCGGCAGCATGACGGCGTGGTGTCGGAGGTAGAGGGGAGATCCCGCAGGGCTTCGCCTAAGCCGGAGCGAGTATGGTGGAGTAAGAGAGGGCTTTGGCGATCTACGGTTTAGAGGTACCAAGGGGGGTTGTGTGGCCGGCGGCTAGGGCTTGGGGAAGCCCCAAGTCGGCGACTTGGAGGAGGCCCTAGGCGGCGGCAACACTTGGAGGTGGTGGTGCTAAGGAGCTAGGGTTTTGGGTGTGAGGGGTAGGGGTGCGCCCTACCCCTCCTTATATAGGTGGGGAGAGGCGGTTTGGGGAGGAGGGAGTCCTCCCCCAACTCATCTTCATGGACGGAGGTTGGAGGGAGTGGGATTCCTACCCTTGGTAGGTTTCCTACTCTCCCTCCACCAAGCAATGTTCGGATTTGACTTTTCAAATTGGCGTTTGACTTTCAAACTTGAATTTGATTTCTCTCTTCATATTGCCCAGCCAAGTGACCTAGTACATGATGCAACCATTCCACATTGTCATGACACATCCATGTACCCTTCCCCTTCCGGAGTGCCGGACCTTCTAGACCCTTCTAGAACATTCCTGGTGAAATCACCGAAATCATTTCCGAACTCACCATGTGTTCACTTATAATCCATTCATCAGACTGCCCCGGGTGTTTGAGGCGTATTAAATTCTTGTGTTCATTGATATACGGGGCAACCAAGATAGATCTTTGTAAAACCGTGTAGTGTGCTTGATTGAGAGAATGCACGTCCCTACATATCATTGCTTTACATCCTAGGGTGCCTTTTCCATGCAGTCTCCCCTCATGTCGTGATTCTGGAACACCAATCGCCTTAAGGTCAGGAATAAAATCAACACAGAATTCAATGACCTCCTCTGTTACATAGCCCTTGGAGATGCTTCCTTCCGTCCTAGCATGGTTATGAACATATTTCTTTAAGACTCCCATGTACCTCTCAAAGGGAAACATATTGTGTAGAAATACAGGACCGAGAATGGCAATCTCTTCTACTAGGTGAACCGGGAGATGCGTCATAATATTGAAGAAGGATGGTGGGAACACCAACTCAAAGCTGACAAGACATTGGGCCACATCTGTCTGTAACCCTGGTAGGCTTTCTGGATCGATTACCTTCTGAGATATTGCATTGAGGAATGCACATAGCTTCACAATGGGTACTCGAACATTTTTAGGTACAAGCCCCCTCAATGCAATCGGAAGCAATTGTGTCATAATCACGTGGCAGTCATGAGACTTCAGGTTTTGGAATTTTTTCTCTGCCATATTTATTATTCTCTTTATATTCGACGAGAAGCCAGACGGGACCTTGATACTGCTCAGGCATTCAAAAAAGATTTCCTTCTCTGCTTTGGTAAGAGCGTAGCTGGCAGGAGTTAAGTGGCATCGTTTACGCTTCTTGTTCTCAGGATGCATAGGCTCTTCAGGGTCTTTCATACGTTGCTGGTCCTGCCGTGTTTCCGGTGTATCTTTTGTCTTCCCATACACTCCTAGGAAGCCTAGCAGGTTCACGCAAACATTCTTCGTCACGTCCATCACATCGATTCAAGAGCGTACCTCTAAGACTTTCCAATAGGGTAGGTCCCAAAATATAGATTGCTTCTTCCACATGGGCGCGTGTCCGGCATCGTCATTCGGAACAGATAGACTGCCGGGACCTTTTCCAAAGATTACTTCTAGGTCCTTGACCATACCAAATACCTCCTCACCGGTACGGAGGACAGGCTTCCTCCGGGGTTCTGCTAGACGTTTGAAATGCTTGCCTTTCTTTCTTACTGGATGCAGGTTCGGAAGAAATCGACGATACCCTAGGTACACAAAATTCTTACATTTCTCCAAATATACACTTTCAGTCTCATCTAAACAGTGTGTGCATGCATTGTATCCCTTGTTTGTCTGCCCTGAAATGTTACTAAGAGCAGGCCAATCATTGATGGTTACGAAAAGCAACGCTCGTAGGTCAAATGGCTCCCTTTGTGCTCATCCCACATACGTACACCTGGTTTGGCCCACAGCTGTAAAAGTTCTTCAACTAATGGCCTTAGGTACACATCAATGTCGTTGTCGGGTTGCCTCGGGCCTTGGATGAGCACTGGCATCATAATGAACTCCCTCTTCATGCACAACTAAGGATGAAGGTTATATATACATAGAGTCACAGACCAGGTGCTGTGACTGCAGCTCTGCTCACCAAAAGGATTCATGCCATCTGTACTTAGACCAAACCTTAAGTTCCTTGTGTCACGTGCGAAGTCCGGGTACTCTCGCTCGACTTTTCTCCACTGTGACCCATCAGCGGGGTGTCTCAACATCGCGTCTTTCTTACGGTCTTCCATGTGCCATCACAACAACTTGGCATGCTCTTTATTTCTGAAGAGACGTTTTAACCGTGGTATTATAGGAGCATACCACATAACCTTGGCAGGAACCTTCTTGTTGGAGATATTCCCAAGAGGCAATAATAAAGTGGTTATTATCATATCTTCATACTTATGATAAATGTTTACATACCATGCTATAATTGTATTAACGGGAAACATTAATACTTGTGTGATTTGTAAACATAAAAGAGTCCCTAGTAAAGCCTCTTGTTAAACTAGCTTGTTGGTTAATATATGATCATGGTTTCCTAATCATGAACATAGAGATGTTATTAACAACAGGGTCATATCATTAGGAGAATGATGTGATGGACATACTCCTATAGTTAAGCGTAGCATAAAGATCTAGTCATTTAATATAGTTCATTTGCTATAAGCTTTCTGATACATAGTAACCTAATTCCTTCGACCATGAGATCATGCTTATCACCATCACCGGAAGGATGCTTTGAAGACATCAAACACCACACCATAACTGGGTGGCTATAAAGATGGCATTGAGTGTTCGGAAAGTATGGGTTGAGACACATGGATCAAGAGTGGGATTTGTCCATCCATATGACGGATAGATATACTCTGGGCCCTCTCGGTGGAATGTCATCCAATTAGCTTGCAATCATGTGACTGTCTCACAAAGGATCACATACCACGGGAACGATAAAAGAGTACTTATCGGTAACGAGGTTGAACTAGGTATGCAGAGATACCGACGATCAAAACCTCGGATAATTAAACTATCATGAGACAAAGGGAAATTGGTATCGTATGTAAGTGGTTCATTCGATCACAAAGTAAGCGTAGAAATATGTGGGAGCCATATGAATTTCCAGATTCCTCTATTGGTTATTAATCGGAGAAGTGTCTCGATCATGTCCGCATAATTCACGAACCGTAGGGAGACACACTTAAGGATTCGATGTTGTTGAGTAGTTATGGAATGATGAGTAAGAGACCGAATGTTGTTCGGAGTCTCGGATGGGATCCGGGATATCACGAGGAGATCCGGAATGGTCCGGAGAATAAGATTCATATAAGGAAAGTCTTGTTTCGGAGTTGGGGAATGATTCCGGTGTTTTCATCGGGAATGTTCTAGAAGGGTCCGGAAGGTCCGGCACTCCGGAGGGGAAGGGTACATGAATGTGTCATAACAAGTTAGAATGGTTGCATCATGTACTAGGTATCATGGCTAGGCAAAATAAAGGGATAAATCAAATCCTAGTTTGAAAAGTCAAACGCCAATTTGAAAAGTCAAACGACAGTTTTGCTTGGTGGAGGGAGAGTAGGAAACCTACTTGGGGAGGAGTTCCTCTCCCTCCACCCGCCGGCCAAGGAGGCCGACTTGGGGGAGGACTCTCCTCCCCTGGCCGGCGCCCTCCCACCTATAAAAGAAGGGGCAGGGGTGCCCCCTCTAGCCTACACCTCTCTCCACCAAAACCCTAGCCCTAGCCGCCGGCCACCACAAGTCGCCGCCGCCCTAGGGTTTGCTCCAAGCCGCCGAGTTGGGGATCTCCCCAAGCCCTAGCCGCCGGCCTAGCCTCCTCCCTTGGTGCCTCTAAACCCTAGATCGCCAAGGCCTCTCTCATAGTCCACCATACTCGCTCCGGCTTAAGGCGAAGCCCTGTGAGATCTCCCCTCTACTTCCGGTACCACGCCGTCGTGCTGCCGGAATCGCGAGGAGAGTGCTACAACCTCCGCTGCCTGCTGGAACAAGGGAGAGGAAGGTCTTCATCGAGTACCGAACGTGTGACCGACTGCGGGAGCGCTGACGGAACGCGGCGCCGGAAGGATCGTCTACACGATCTTGAGATCGGAAAGAGTACGACTACATCACCCACGAGAATCCGCTCTCGTTAACCGCTTTGGAATCTTCGAGCGTGAGTTCCTCTATCGACTTGTTGCTACAATCTAGTAGATAGATCTTGGCTTGTTTGTTTGCATGTGGTAGAAATTTTTTGTTTTCTATGCTACGAACCCCTACAGTGGTATCAGAGCCGTGTCTATATGTAGATCTGTTGCATGAGTAGAACACAATGGTCATTGTGGGCGTTGATGCTTTTGTTTTCGATTGCTTCTTGTGTACTTTGCATCTTGCGGGATGGTGGGATGAAGTGGCCCGGCTAACCTTACATGACATCGTTCATAAGACTTGCTCCACGCTTGACATGCAACTTGTATTGCATAAGTGGCTTTGCGGGTGCCTGTTTCTCCCAACATAGTTAAAATTCAATTTACAACGGGTGATTGACAATACTAGTATCAATGTTGTGGTTCTTGTTCGTAAGTTAGAACGACACTTATTGAAAGCCCCAAACCACGTAAAACATGCAAAGAAAATTAGAGGCATCTAACTTTGTTTTGCAGGGGTGTGTTGTGATGTGATATGGCCATGATTGTGATTATATTTGATGTATGCAATGTTCCTTATTGTAAGTTGACAACCGGAAGGAGCCATATGGTTGTCTTTAAATTCTGTTAAGATCCGCGTGTCTATTCAAAGTAGTTGTAATAGTTCAAGCTGGTGGACGACAACCATGAAACGGTGCCATTGACCTTGACGCCATGCTGGTGATGATGGAGATCATGTTCGTGCTTAAAGATGGAGATCAGAAGCACAAGAAGAAATGCCATATCATATCACATATTATGAATTGCATGTGATGTTAATCCTTTTATGCATCTTGTATTGCTTAGTTAATGACGGTAGCATTATAAGATGATCCCTCAAGCACACAATTTCAAGTTTTAAAGTGTTCATCCTTAGTAAGCATCGTTGCTAAAGCTCGTTGTTTCGAAGCACCACGTGATGATCGGGTGTGTTAGATTTTGCGAGTGTATACAACGTGAGCAAGCCAGATTTGCTCATGCGGAAGCTAAGGTTTGATCTTGATGAGCCTAGCATGTATAGACATGGTCTCGGAACACGGATCACTGAAAGGTAAAGCATGAGTCATATAGTAGATATGATGAACGTGTTGATTGTTCGCCATTGAAGCTACATCAACTCTCGTGATGATCGGTTTTGATGTGGTGGATTTGGTTCGTGTGATCACTAAAACAATGTGAGGGATATTGTTTTGAGTGGGAGTTCAACGGCAATATGATTAAAAGTTGAAAACTATTTATCATAAATTAAATCAAAGTGAATTTGCATAGTTGTTGTAGTCATTGGCATCCGTTTACCACCTTGCGCTTAGTTATAATTGAGATGATAGAACTATAGAATTCTGGTTAGTTACTTTACGAACTAGTATCGTATTGTTTTGAAGTGTTAATCTAAAGTTTAAAAGTCCTATTGCAAACTTTCAGTAAGTTTCGGTTACTCCATGAAGTTTAATAATTGGTATTAAATCAAGAATGACAATTCCAAGTGTTAGTGTATGAGTATCATGTTTGTCTCCACGATTCTTGATATTCAAAGGATTGTCTTAATATCAAGGTTATCTAGGATCTGAAAGAGTTGTTTCAGAAACCATGATGTGTGGAAGATATTGTGATATCTGAAATGAAGTTTTGGTTGCAACATGATAGAGTATAATATGGCAAAAGTCATGTTCTCATATTTGATGAGAATTTGCAAAAGGTTGGAGACACTAGTTGTCCTAAACCTCCAAAAGGTTTTGGAGAGCAACATTATACTCGCGATTCACCATTATAAGCTAAAAGTAGCTTGATCATGGATAATTCCATGATAAGGGTGAATATTTGATGTAGGTAAAATGTTTACTACACCAAGAGATTACTAAAGAAAGGAATTTGAAAGGACACAAAACATTTGATGATGGTAATCTGCTTCAAAGTGCAAGTCCAAAGACATTGGTATTTAACTATACATGCTTTGGACTATGTGTCATGTGTATGGCTCCACTATTGATGTTGATAGATTCTTTCAAACAGAAAAAGAAATACTGACAGAGAATCTCATAAATATATGGCAGAAAAGAAAAGACTAGAATTGTTCAGTTTAGGTATATAAAGGATATACGTGTTATGGCTATATTCTTTGCTTGTTAAACAATGTGGTTCTTAAGTATTTGATACTGAATTTGTTGATATGAATCGTCATACAAAACAACAGAATTCATGAACTACAATGGCCTAAGTAACTAGCAAAAGAATATGTGATGATGTTCATCGAGAACAAATAAAGGGTTATTGTGTTGCTCGTTAAACATCAAAGCTTGCCTTCAAGATTTGTTTTATCAGGTATTATGAGAACAAAAGGGTTGTTCAATTAATTGCCGTAATCCATAAAAGATGGATGATTCACAAATCTCGTTGGAGAAATCACATCCATAAAACTAGTGCTAGAAATGTCGAAAGACAAATTGATTGAAAGATCAGTTATGAAGTGACATCGTCGTTTAAATTATATTAGAAAGAAAACATGAAGAAACTCCATGTGGATGGAATTTTAGAGTCTTTTGATTTTTGATCAAATGACGCTTGTGAAAGTTTCCTAGAGATAATTAAAACTTTGTTCATAGGCCAAAAGGGAACGAATGACTAGCTTATTTGAACTTGTACATATTGTTGTATGAAGTCCATTATGTGTAGTCAAGAGCGATGGATTTCAACTTCATATGCTTTCTCCGAAAATTTGAGTGAATATATGAATATTTACTTAATAAGGATGAAGTATGAAACAATTGAAAAGTTCAAAGATTTTCAAGATGAAGTGCAAAATCATTGTAACAAGAATATAAATAGTTTATGATAAGATCATAAAGGAAGATATTTGAGTTACGAGTTTAGCATAATACCTAAGATTTAAGGAATCGTTACGTGGATTTGCATTTCCCGAAACACCATAAGAGTATGGAGCGTTCGAGATATGTAATTAAACCTTGTTTGACATGGTACGATCAAAGGTGTAATTCATAAAACTGTCATTATATTTTAAAGATTAAAAGCTTTAGAGACTACCATTTTTCCACTGAAAAGAGCTCCATCATAATCCGTTGAATTGACACCATATAAAGTTATGGTTTGGGATAAAATCCAAGTTGTCCTTTCTTAAAATTGGTATGCTATGCATAAGAAAGATGTTTGCAACCAAAATCGGATGAACATATCTTTGTATGAATCGTTAAGTATTCCTCCATAACGCCGAAGAAAAAAGTGTTTGTCGCTTAGAACGTCAAGTATCTTTGAGAAGGAATTTTCCGTGAAAAGTTAAGTGGGAGGACAATAGAACTTTGATAAGGTTAAAGGAACCTTAGCTATATGTGCAAAGTTGCGCAGCGCCGAAAAGTGTTCCGGAGGCAGCAACAATGCTCATGGCTCACGTGCCTCAAGGGTTGTAGCCACGGAGATCTAAAGTTCCTATTAAAACAAGCAGGTCGGGTAAACAATCAAATACCAAGATTTGAGAGTTAAATCATTATTTGACAATAATGATCCGACTACATGCAAAGAAGCGATGATGGGCCCTGACTCCGTCAAATGGCTTGAAGCCATAAAATCCGTGATAGTTCCATATACAAGAGATCAAGCTTTGAACTTCAAAGATCCTCTGGAAAGGTACAAGACCTTACAGTCATATTTGGATCTATAAATAAATAGACATGGATGTTTCACATCTATGAAATTATCGACATGTCGGAAAAAAGTTCACGACAATGTTCAAAGAGTTGACTATGACAAGATCTGATCTTTCATTAATCGATATTTAGTCTAAACGGATTAATGTAGCAACCACGACATATAATTTTGTTATGTGTTGAATAAACAAAACAAGTTCTTCTAATAGAATGGTTACCAAAGGACGGGTGCATGACACGGTCCAAAGGGTTTTGTTAATTCAAAGGATGCTAAAATCATATGCAAACTTCAATGGTTGAAGTAAGCATCGCGGAGTTGGAATCTTCACTATGATGAAACTGTTAAAAGAGTTTAATTTCATCGGAGACGATGAAGATGCTTGCATTTGCAAGAAATTAAGTGGGAGCACTAAGACATGTTTCTAATACATTATGTGGAAGACATATTGTTGATTGGAAATAATGTATCTTTTATTAACACAGGATAAGAATTTCATCTCGATGAAATAATTAGGCAAAACCCAAATATTTGGCATCAATAGACGCTAATATGGTTGTGCCGAAAGTACATAGATGATATATTGAATGAGTTCAATATAGAAACTACAAGAAAGGTTCTTGTCGCATAGAAAGGATTGAATAAGTTCAATATTGATGATATATTCAAGTGTATTGACACTTGGTAAGTGAAACAAAGATTCAAGTATAGATTGATACTTGATGTATAAAATCACAAAGCATATTTTATCAATCATGCTGTGATGTGTACAAATCCAGATATGTCCTATGCTCTAAATGTTATGAGCGTATACCAGAATGATTCATAAGATGATTATTGGACAATAGTAAAGATATTCTTATGATCTTGTAAAAGAAATAAGAATATATTATTTTGTAGAAGTGACAAATAGATGGTTAGTTCATTGTAAATGAATTACATTGATACTAGTTTTGTCACAAAGTACAAATTAAGTTTATCTCAATCTAAACTAAGGGTGGCACAATATGATGGAAAGTAAGTTCCATAATGGATTTGGATGAGTTCCAATGTAGAGACATTGTTCCAGATACTACAACAAAAGGCTAAGTATATAACTGTTGTTATAGCAGCAAAAGAGGGCATTTGTGTCAAGTAGTTTGTTATCAAACTAAGTGTAGTTCACAGCAGGGATAATACTATGAAGATATATTGTACGACAATATTATCAACATGTTTTAACCCCAAAGAACTAAAGGTCACACCAAAGGACCAAATTTGTACAAAGCCATCTCATTAGAGAATGAGTGATGCGTAGAGACGCAAAGACATGTAATTACACACGGATCTGGAAGTGTCAGATCCAGAGATCAGTTGACCACTAGCAATCGTGTACATACGACACCAGAAAGCCATAGGTGTTGAATACACAAAGGTTTGAAACTAGATTATTGACTCTAGTGCAAGTGGGAGACTGTTGGAGATATGCCCAAGAGGCAATAATAAAGTGGTTATTATCATATCTTCATACTTATGATAAATGTTTACATACCATGCTAAAATTGTATTAATAGGAAACATTAATACTTGTGTGATTTGTAAACATAAAAGAGTCCCTAGTAAAGCCTCTTGTTAAACTAGCTTGTTGTTTAATATATGATCATGGTTTCCTGATCATGAATATAGAGATGTTATTAACAACAGGGTCATATCATTAGGAGAATGATGTGATGGACATACTCCTATAGTTAAGCGTAGCATAAATATCAAGTCATTTAATATAGTTCATTTGCTATAAGCTTTCTGATACATAGTAACCTAATTCCTTCGACCATGAGATCATGCTTATCACCATCACCGGAAGGATGCTTTGATGACATCAAACACCACACCGTAACTGGGTGGCTATAAAGATGACATTGAGTGTTCGGAAAGTATGGGTTGAGACACATGGATCAAGAGTGGGATTTGTCCATCCATATGACGGATAGATATACTCTGGGCCCTCTCGGTGGAATTTCATCCAATTAGCTTGCAAGCATGTGACTGTCTCACAAAGGATCACATACCACAGGAACGAGAAAAGAGTACTTATCGGTAACGAGGTTGAACTAGGTATGCAGAGATACCGACGATCAAAACCTCGGATAAGTAAACTATCGTGAGACAAAGGGAAATTGGTATCGTATGTAAGTGGTTCATTCATCACAAAGTAATCGTAGAAATATGTGGGAGCCATATGAATTTCCAGATTCCTCTATTGGTTATTAATCGGAGAAGTGTCTCGATCATGTTCGCATAATTCACGAACCGTAGGGAGACACACTTAAGGATTCGATGTTGTTGAGTAGTTATGGAATGATGAGTAAGAGACCAAATGTTGTTCGGAGTCTCGGATGGGATCCGGGATATCACGAGGAGATCCGGAATGGTCCGGAGAATAAGATTCATATAAGGAAAGTCCTGTTTCGGAGTTGGGGAATGATTCCGGTGTTTTCATCGGGAATGTTCTAGAAGGGTCCGGAAGGTCCGGCACTCTGGAGGGGAAGGGTACATGAATGTGTCATAACAAGTTGGAATGGTTGCATCATGTACTAGGTATCATGGCTGGGCAAAATAAAGGGATAAATCAAATCCTAGTTTGAAAAGTCAAACGCCAATTTGAAAAGTCAAACGGCAGTTTTGCTTGGTGGAGGGAGAGTAGGAAACCTACTTGGGGAGGAGTTCCTCTCCCTCCACCCGCCGGCCAAGGAGGCCGACTTGGAGGAGGACTCTCCTCCCCTGGCCGGTGCCCTCCCACCTATAAAAGAAGGGGCAGGGGTGCCCCTCTAGCCTACACCTCTCTCCACCAAAACCCTAGCCCTAGCCACCGGCCACCACAAGTCGTCGCCGCCCTAGGGTTTGCTCCAAGCCGCTGAGTTGGGGATCTCCCCAAGCCCTAGCCACCGGCCTAGCCTCCTCCCTTGGTGCCTCTAAACCCTAGATCGCCAAGGCCTCTCTCATAGTCCACCATACTCGCTCCGGCTTAAGGCGAAGCCCTGTGAGATCTCCCCTCTACTTCCGGTACCACGCCGTCGTGCTGCCGGAATCGCGAGGAGAGTGCTACAACCTCCGCTACCTGCTGGAACAAGGGAGAGGAAGGTCTTCATCGAGTACCGAATGTGTGACCGACTGCGGGAGCGCTGCCGGAACGCGGCGCCAGAAGGATCGTCTACACGATCTTGAGATCAGAAAGAGTACGAATACATCACCCACGAGAATCCGCCCTCGTTAACCGCTTTGGAATCTTCGAGGGTGAGTTCCTCTATCGACTCGTTGCTACAATCTAGTGGATAGATCTTGGCTTGTTTGTTTGCATGCGGTAGAAATTTTTTGTTTTCCATGCTACGAACCCTACACTTCTTCCTAGGTCCTCGCCCTCAACTTCGCCAGGATCGTCTCGTCTGATCTTATACCGCAGTACAGTGCATACCGGGCATGCATCCAAATTCTCGTACTTCTCACCGCAGTAGAGGATGCAGTCATTAATGCAGGCATGTATCTTCTGCACGTCTAATCCTAGAGGGAAGCCGACCTTTTTTTCTTGGTATGTACTGTCGGGCAACTCATTATTTCTTGAAAGCAGATTCTTCATTTTTACCAACAACTTTGAAAATGCGCGTTCAGTCACACTGTTCTCTGCCTTCCATTGCAGCAAATTCAGTGTGGTACCTACCTTTTGTGGCCATCTTCGCAAGTTGGGTACAACAATGTTTTGTGATCCTTTAACATCTGCTCCAGCTTCTCCTTCTCCTTTTTAGTTTCACATTCTTCCTTTGCATCAGTAATGGCCCGACCAAGATCGTCATCAGCGGGCCCATCTGCTGCCTCTTGATCTTCATTATCTACCCCCGTTGCAGTATCATCATATTCAGGATACATATTATGATAGTTTTCATCATCCTCTTCTTCTTCATTGTCTTCCATCACAACCCCTTTTTTACCGTGCTTGGTCCAACAATTATAGTTGGGCATGAAACCGGATCGAAGCAGGTGGGGCGTGAATGGTTCTGGTATTTGAGTAGTCTTTCTTGTTCTGACAGTGAACACACGAACAACACATAAAACCATTATGACCACGGTTTGCATTAGCCACAACGATGAAATTTTGGAGGCCCGTAATGTACTCGGAAGTGCGTCGGTCACCGTACATCCATTGCCGGTTCATCTGTATTAATATATAGTATATCAAATATTAATAGGGAGATGACCATTTATATATAGTACATCAATGACACATGAAAGGATAAAGTTGCCGACCTCGACCGCGAAGGAAAGAGCAACGAGAAAACTTATTTCGAACTCTCGGGCACTTCACCGAACACCTCTTGTGCATAGGAAAAAAACACAAACTAGCACACCTCTCACCCTCTTGCTAGGCTCCAAAATTAGAGAGTAAAAAAAATAGAAGAGAGGGGTGTGGCCTGCGGTGTGTTATATAGCCCCCCCCCCCCCTCCCCCCCTCTTAACACCGATTCAACCACGAACCGGTGTTAAAGGGGGGCTGCGTGGGCCACTGGTACAGGGCCTTTAACACCGGTTCGTGGCACGAACCGGTGTTAAAGGGGTACTTCTTTTTGCTGCACGGACCACGCTGGTACGGACATTCACTTTAACACCGGTTCGTAGAAGAACCTACGAACCGGTGTTAAAGTCCATTTCCGACCTCAACCAAATGCCTCGTTTCCAGGCCGCCTCCAAACTAAGATGGCAAGGCATGTTGAGTGACAACAGACACGTACGTACAAGACTGGCCATATCAGGCACTTGGTCGGGGAATGTAGTCGGCTAATGCGCCTCCCACCGTCAAAATGTAACAACACTTTAGAGTTTAGACTCGTTCTCCCCGATCAGCGTACACAGAGCAGCGTACGTAGTTGAGCATCCATGACTTTGATGCGACCTGCTGCGCTTTTCTTTCTTTTTAGTAATTCCCAGGTGACCCTGAATGGATGGATCTCTGACGCTTGACAGACGTGTGAAAAACCACTGGTTTCTGACGGGAAATCTCATGTTTTCCTGCCATTTTCCTCCGACCCTTTTCTCATCACGCGATTACAAATATCCGTCTCCGACCGCACGCAGTTTTAGCTAGTAGCTCCACTCCCGTCGCTGTTGCTGATCATACGCGTGGGGTACGTATACGTGTCGATCGATTGCTTATCGCATATATATATGCTTGGTTAATTCTGTAATTCTGATGGTGAGTGGCACTCGCCATCGTCAGGACGAGAGTTTAGTTGCATCACTGGATTGGATTTGGCAGGAGTGGGCGATCCGTACCTACGTTGAGCCAAAAAGATCTGTCTTTCTCTAGAGGAAGGGTGACTCGTATCCTAATCGGCACCCAATATTTTTCGACCTTAAATTCAGAGGGACATGTGGGTGAATGGTTTTCTCATGATACAAAAATGTGGTCGGCTACGAACACGAGATCAATTCGTTATGTACTAGTAGCTCTATTTATATGTATGTATATGTAGTGATGTCGTCGTCACCACCTCGATCTTCAGGATGTTGTTGATCTACTTCTCGTTTTAAAAACATGCAACAGTGTGCACGCTTGGATTGTACGGAGTACTCAGCAAGGATTATGTGCCATCACTCATCACTCATGAATCATGATATACTAGTATATGATATTAGAGCTCGCTCTCAATTGATTATCAATTAATCAACACAGCCTCATTAGGGGCGCGTTTGATTAAATTTTTATTGCAGCCAAAGATCGATCATCAAAAAAGTACACAGCTGTTACAAACCAATCATCACTCCGTATTTACCCAGGAAAGAATGGAGTAAAGCAGAAATAAGTATGGAAGACACCAACACATTACACGTACTGAAAAGTGAGTAAGGACAGATTACTAGTGCTCCAGCTAGCTAGTGAGGTAGTAGTATACTTGATAAGTTGAGAGAAGAAGAGATTATTGGGGCGCTACGTCGAAGATTACTGAACGCCCCGATAATAGCCCTCTCCTTAGTGTTATTCTTTCACAAACCCAGCATCTGCGTGTACCAAAGGTCGTCGTTGTTGGCGCAGGCGCCCCACATAGTCTCGCCGGCGACGCCGAACTCCAGGTCTGGCAAGCCCACGTCGGCGTACAGCGCAGCGTCGAACGACGACTGAGCGGACCACCAGCACGCTTCGGCGCCGAACAGCTGCGACTCTGCCTGCAGGTGTTGTTGCTGGGTGGTCATCAGGCCGCCGCCGTGCGGTTGCGGTTGCGGCGGCTGCCACGGTACTGCCGTGTCGCGCATGGCGGCACCAGTAGTGCTTCTGTTGGTGGTGTACGATGCGTCGGTACGTCCGGGCGCGCTCTCGGCAGTGGCCAGCACCGGCGCCGGCTGGCAGGCGAGCTGCACGTGCACGCCGCCGTCCGTGGACGCTGACGAGGACGACACGGCCGTGGTGCATGACAGCTCCATCTCGTTGGTGGCACCCGCGCAGAGGCCGAAAACATCGTCGTCTAATACGGGCCAGCAGCACCCGTCCGCCGCGACCGGCAGCGCGGCCGCCGACGACGACGACTGCGGGACCACCGCGCCGTCGGCGGAGGCGGAAGTGGCGCGGATGCGCTCGAGGAGGCGCGGCATCCAGAGGCACCGCACGAGGTCCCGGAACCGCTGGCCGCCGACGTCGCACCCGAGGCGGCGGGCGTGCCGCTGCACCCGTGTCCGCCAGTAGTTCTTGATCTCGTTGTCGGTGCGGCCGGGGAGGTGCTGCGCGATCTTGGACCACCGGTTGCCCCACCGCGCGTGGAGCTCCAGGACGAGCAGCTGCTCCTCGGCCGTCATGCCGCCGCGCCGCAGGTCCGGGCGCAGGTAGTTCAGCCACCGCAGGCGGCAGCTCTTCCCGGTGCGCCGCAGCCCCGCGCGGCGCGCCAGCGCGTTCCACCGGCCTTCGCCGTGCGCGGCGATGTAGTTGGCGAGGACCACGTCCTCGTCCACCGTCCACGGCCCGCGCCGGAGCTCGTCCGCCCCCGCATCAGCAGCAGCCTCCTCGCTGCTCAGGTCTCGCTGGTCGTAGGCCATTATCGCCACAACAAGACAAGTTGGCTATACGGGTCGACCGATGATCAAATGATGAGATGATGAAAAGGGCGGGAGAGCCATGGATGAGCTTATATAGAGGAGAGGAGTGGGAGGGAGATCATCACTTTACTAGTGGGGAAGGAGGTAGCTTGGTTGGCTTGGCTTGGACTTGACAAGAGTCGAACACTTAGACTGCATGATGGCGATGATGATGATGGAAGGCAGGGGAGCACGCCGCAACCGTGGAGGATTAGTTTAAGCATGCACTCGTCTGATGATGAATTGAACTCCAAAAAAGCCAAAAGTTGAGGCGTGATTACTCTGTCTTTTGGAATTTGAGCACCAGATTAACGATGCTAACCCGGGCGCACACGCCAAGCTAGTCTAACTGTATGGGGGCTTTGGTTTCTATCCGGTTGTTATTTTTTTACTCCCTCGCACCCATATTAATTGACTCAAATTTGTCTAGATTTAAATAAATTTAGACACTATTAGTATATAGGTTCATCAAAATTTTGATAAATCAAAGTCAACTAATATGGATCGGAGGGAGTATAAAAAAATGCACATACCTGTTAGAAATGATGGGCTAAATCATTAGACCCATATATGATTTCAGATTTTTTCTAAATCTTAAAGCCCATATATGTGAAAGCTCATATGTGATTTGGCCCAAGTTAGTGGCAGCTCACATGTGTGTAGCAAGAGCTGTGGGAACTAAAGTTTAGTTCCACATGAAAAGTTGAAGGAGAGTTGTACCACCTTATAAGGTGAAGTGTTGCACTACTTTGTAAGTGAGTGACAATAAGAGAGCTAGACGCGCTTCTCCTCCGCCGCCGCCGCCGCTCGCACGCTCGCCTCATCATGATACGCGCGGGTTATGGGTTGCGGGAATCTTGCCGAGCCGAGCTTTATTTTGCTGCTCAGGAAAATGTGTGTGGTTAAACAGACGTATCAACAGTTAGCGGATTCGGATCGCTTCCGGATCGTGGGCTATCTGTAACCGACCCGAACGTACGCGACGTGGGCTTGGTCCACTTCGTGTCATGTACGGAATTTCCACAACGTACGACACCAGGGTTTTGCCATCCTCTCTGTTTGCGCCGTCACCGTAATCTACTCCATCCCGTTTGCCGGCGTGCACCGGTGGTCGGGAGAGCAGGTCTCCAGAATCACTTGCCTTTGCGATCCTGTACGGGAGAGGGCGAATAAGGTTTTTGGGAAGCGCTCCGCGCGGCTGCTCAAGTTCGTCATCTCGGCGTGTCTTCTCGGTCGTCAAGCCGGATCTCGTGTGCGTCGTCTTCAACGCCGACTTCTTCGACAGGCTACTGCATCAACGACGACTACATCGACAACCGATCAGTACGTACACTGTCATCAGATCTGTTATTTTACTATGATTGTTAGTGCGTATAATCTGCTACTATTCATGTTGATCAATACATCTAGTATGTTAGATGTTCACGTGATTGTAGTTGCTGTTGTCATGATTTATATCCTGTAATTAATCGTGAAAATTATGCCCATTAATCCAACAATCCAAAAAACTTATTATAGGCAATTTGCTGAATTAAACATGGGACACTTGCCGATGCTATGAAGCCGGAAAAGTTTACCGATGTTCATTTTAAGAGATGGCAGTATAAGACCACTATGTGGCTGCAAGCTCTGAAAGTATTCGAGCCTAGTGAGGGTTTACCTGAAGGAACTACATCTGACGAGGTTCAGAACAAGTTCAAGGAAACCAATCTTGTCTTTGTGGGATGCGTTCTGAGTGTTCTTGTCAACAAGCTATTTGATGTGTATATGCACATCAAAGATGGAAAAGAGCTCTGGGGGGCACTGACGCTAAGTTCGGTGTAGCAGATGCTGGCAGTGAGCTGTACATCATGGAGAACTTTCATGATTACAGGATGGTTAACAACTGTTCTGTAGTTGAGCAAGCTCATGAGATACAGTGCTTTGCCAAGGAGCTTAAAATCCTCAAGTGTATCTTATCCGACAAGTTTGTGGCTGAGTGCATTATTGCAAAGTTGCCTTCTTCATGGAGGAACTTCGCCACAACTCTCAAACACAAGAGACAGGAGATATCGGTTGAAAACCTGATAGCGTCTCTTGATGTTGAGGAGAAGGCTCGGGCTAAGGACACTGCTGAGAGAGGAGGCGAGGGTCAGTCTAGCGCCTACATGGCGCAGAAGAAGACCTTCGGCAAGAACAAAGGGAACTATAAGCCCTCGTTCAACAAGCCTGAAAAGACTACAACCTTCAAGAAGAAGAAGAAGCCGAACAAGGCTGAGCTACATTGTTATTCATGTGGAGAGCTCGGCCACTTTTCCAAGAACTGCCCAGATCGTGCAGATCGCATAGGGAAAGGTCGGAAGACTGTCAACATCGTGACCGCTAGCAACACTGATGGGTACGGTAAATTATTTACTGTTCTTTCCATATTTCAATCACCATGTTGCTGGATTGATACGGGTGCTAATGTTCATGTGTGTGCTGACGTCTCTATGTTCACTTCTTATCAGGTCGCTCGGGATTCATCCATCCTAATGGGGAATGGATCACATGCTTCTGTTCGTGGTGTTGGCATGGTGGATCTAAAGTTTACTTCCGGAAAGATCGTGCAGCTGAGGAACATGCAGCATGTCCCTACTATGAGCAAGAATCTCGTTAGTGGCTCCCTTCTATGCAGAGATGGGTTTAAGGTTGTGTTAGAGTCCAACAAAGTCGTTGTTTCGAAACATGAACAATTTATTGGTAAAGGTTATGAGTTCGGAGGCTTGTTCCGGTTTTCACTTTCAGAGTTTTGTAATAAATCCGTGAATCATATCTGTGGTGATGTGAATGATGATACCAGTGTTTGGCATTCTCGTTTATGTCACATTAATTTTGGTTTGATGTCTCGGATGTCCAGTATGAGTTTAATTCTGAATTTCACTATTGCCAAAGGTTCTAAGTGCCATAGTTGTGTGCAATCAAAGCAACCTCGAAAGCCTCACAGGGCTGCCGAGGAGAGAAACTTGACACCTCTAGAACTCATACATTCTGATCTATGCGAGATGAATGGTGTGTTGACAAAAGGTGAAAAGAGATATTTCATGACATTGACAGATGATGCTACTAAATTCTGCTATGTTTACTTGTTGCAAACTAAAGATGAGGCTTTAGACTACTTTAAAATCTATAAGGCCGAAGTTGAAAATCAACTAGAGAGGAAGATCAAGCGTCTTAGGTCGGATCGTGATGGTGAGTATTTTCCCCAAATATTTGATGAATTCTGTCAGGAACACGGAATTATTCATGAGAGGACGCCTCCCTACTCGCCCCAATCAAACGGGATTGCCAAGAGGAAAAACCGCACGCTGACTGACTTGGTGAATTCCATGTTAGCCACTGCTGGTTTATCAAAGGCATGGTGGGGGAGGCTATGTTGACTTCGTGTCATGTCCTGAATAGGGTTCCTATCAAGAATAAAGAAAAGACCCCTTATGAGGAGTGGGTTGGGAGAAAACCATTATTTTCGTATCTGCGCACTTGGGGGTGTTTGGCGAAGGTCAACATACCGATCCCCAAGAAACGCAAGATCGGACCCAAGATAGTGGATTGTATCTTTCTAGGATATGCTCCACGGAGTGTAGGCTATAGATTTCTAGTGGTTAAATCTGAGGTACCTGATATGCATGTTGATACTATAATGGAATCTCGTGATGCAACATTCTTTGAGAATATTTTTCCTATGAAAGATATGCATAGCATTGGTATAATTTCTTCTGAAATACTTCCTGAATCTAGTGCATCTATTGAGAATTCTGAACAACCACATGAGAAAGTCCTTGAGAAGGATGACGATGAATCTCTCACGAGGAGTAAGAGACAGAGGATTGCAAAATCCTTTGGTAATGATTTCATCGTGTACCTTGTGGACGATACTCCCAGATCCATTGCAGAGGCATATGCATCTCCTGATGCAGATGATTGGAAAGAAGCTGTCCAAAATGAGATGAACTCGATTCTTTCTAATAGAACTTGGGAATTATCAGAACGACCCTATGGTTGTAAACCTGTGGGTTTTAAATGGGTGTTCAAGAAGAAGCTAAGGCCTGATGGTACTATTGAGAAGTATAAGGCGCGGCTTATAGCTAAGGGCTACACATAGAAAGAATGCGAAGATTACTTTGACACATATTCACTCGTCGCTAGACTGACCACCATTCGAGTACTACTGTCCCTGGCTGCCTCTTATGGTCTTCTCGTTCATCAAATGGACGTGAAGTCAACTTTCCTTAATGGAGACTTGGAAGAGGAGATCTATATGGATCAGCCGGATGGGTTTGAGGTAAAAGGTGAAGAGACAAAGGTGTGCAAGTTATTAAAATCTTTATATGGCCTAAAACAAGCACCTAAGCAATGGCATGAGAAGTTTGACAGAACTCTACTTTCTGCTGGCTTTGTCATTAATAAGGCTGATAGGTGTGTTTACTATCGCCATGGTGAGGGCGATAGCGTTATATTATGTTTCTACGTGGATGATATTTTGATCTTTGGTACAAACATGAAAGTGATAAATGAAGTCAAGTCTTTCCTGTCAAAGAGTTTTGATATGAAAGATCTGGGAGAGGCTGATGTGATTCTGAACATCAAGCTTATTAAGAACGAGAATGGGATTACTTTAACGCAATCTCATTATGTTGAGAAGGTCTTGAGACGATTTGGCTTTACTGATGGCAAGACTTCTCCAACACCTTACAATCCCAGTTTGACATTACGAAAGAATAAGGAACCAACAGATCAGCTAAAATATTCACAAGTTGTTGGTTCTCTCATGTACTTAGCAAGCGCTACAAGACCTGATATCTCTTTTGTTGTGAGCAAGTTGAGTAGGTTCATGTATAACCCCGGTATTGATCATTGGCATGCACTTGAAAGGGTCATGCGCTATCTATGTGGTACAATAAGCTATGGAGTTCACTATTCAGGGCACCCTGCTGTGCTTGAAAGATATAGTGATTCGAACTGGATCTCTGACGTTGATGAACTCTACGCCACGAGCGGGTATGTGTTTACCCTTGGAGGTGGTGCAGTGTCATGGAGATCCCGTAGACAGACCATATTGACGAGGTCAACTATGGAAGCAGAACTTACTGCTTTAGACACAACCAATGTTGAGTCAGAATGGCTGCGTGAGCTCTTGATGGACTTGCATGTGATTGAGAAACCTGTGCCGACAATCCTTTTGAATTGTGACAACCAAACTGTTATTGTCAAAGTGAACAATTCTAAGGATAACGCGAAGTCATCAAGACACGTGAAGAGACGTTTGAAGTCTGTCGGGAAATTAAGAAACTCCGGAGTAATAACTGTTACGTATATTCAAGCAGACAAAAACCTGGCAGATCCCTTTACAAAGGGACTATCACGAAATGTGATAGAAAATGCATCAAGGAAGATGGGATTGAGACCCATGGATGTCACACCTAGTGGTAACTCAACCTATGTGATCAGAGATCCCGTGAATTAGGACCTGAGAAGAACAAGCTAGTGGTTTGACTGATGAGAGTAGTTGGTAACTCTCTCTATGTGAAGATGCATAACTCTCATAATCTTTAAGGCAGGTTGGCAACACGCCTTAATGTGTTTTTGTTGGCTTTAACTAGCGAAGATGCTGTCCTACAGGGCATTTTTGAAAAAACACACCTATATGAGCTCGACTATAAACATCACGGTCTATGAGACTTGGGTGATCTCTAGTAAACTCATAAAGAGACTAGGGAGTATGACGCATATGCTCCAACCCGCGGGGTAGGCTACTGGCAGCCAGGTACTAGTTATGATTTTGAGTGAAATCTATTGGCACCAAACTTGCAATTCAAGGTTTGTCCATTGTTCAAGTTGTTGATAGACGTAGTTCAAGATTCTAGGCGGAAATTCAACTTAACAGTCTCTGCTGAAACACTGGTATATAAACAAGTAGCGAGGATTGGCAAATATTCAAATGGGCATTTGAGATCTGGTGGGGGATTGTTATAAATAATGGGCTAAATTATTAGACCCATGTGTGATTTCAGATTTCCTCTAAATCTCAAAGCACATGTATGTGGAAGCCCATATGTGATTTGGCACAAGTTGGTGGCAGCTCACATGTGTGTGGCAAGAGCTGTGGGAGCTAAAGTTTAGTTCCACATGAAAAGTTGAAGGAGAGTTGCACCACCTTATAAGGTGGAGTGTTGCATCACTTTGTAAGTGAGTGGCAATAAGAGAGCTACACGCATGCTCCTCCTCCGATGACGTCGTCACTCGCACGCACGCACGCTCGCCTCGTCTCGTATCGTCACGACGCGCGGGTGCCGCGGGTTGCGGGTTGCAGGAATCTCGCCGAGCCGAGTTTTATTTTGCTGCTCAGGAAAATGTGTGCGGTTAGACAGACGTGTCAACAGTTAGCGGATTCGGGTCGCTCCTGGATCGTGGGCTATCTGTAACCGACCCGAACGTGCGCGACGTGGGCTTGGTCCACTTCGTGTCATGTACGGGATTTTCGAGCCGCTCTATATAAACGCTTCTGCGGCTTCCACAACGTACGACACCAAACCAATCTAGGGTTTGTCATCCTATCTGCTTGCGCCGCCACCGTAATCTACTCCATCCCGCTTGCCGGCGTGCACCGGTGGTCGGGAGTCTCCGGAACCACTCGCCTTTGCGATCCTGTATGGGAGAGGGCGAATAATGTTTTTGGGAAGCGCTCCGCGCGACTGCTCAAGTTCATTATCATGGCGCGTCTTTCCGGTCGTCAAGCCGGATCTCGTGCGCGTCGTCTTTAACGCCGACTTCTTCGACAGGCTACTGCATCAACGACAACTACATCGACAACCGATCAGTACGTACATTGTCATCAGATCCGTTATTTTACTATGGCTGTTAGTGCGTATAATCTACTACTGTTCATGTTGATCAATACATCTAGTATGTTAGAGGTTCACGTGATTGTAGCTGTTATTGTCATGATTTATATTCTAGAATTAATCGTGGAAATTATACCCAATAATCCAACAATACCCCGGTCTTTGCATGAGTCGATCCATAGTCGTTTTTACTGCAGAGCTATCATCCAACAAATCTACACATTATGGATCACAAAGAGTGGTCACAAAGATTTATAAGCGAGATCTAACATATACTCCCTCCGTTTCAAAATATAAGATGTTTTAGGTTTGTGACCAAAATATATCTAGACTTGTTTTAGTGTGTAGATTTATTTCAAATCTGAGTGAACCTACGTACTAAAAAAAATCTAGATATATTTGCTTCACAAAGCTAAAATATATTATAGTTTGAAACGGAGGGAGTAGCACCTATGTATTCATTAAAAAAGCACATATGTGTATTATGTAATATATTAGTGGATCATCCTCCACCCCAGTTCATGCGATCATCTAGAGACGGTTGCACCTAAAAAGCATATGCTCTATTTTGTCCAAAGAAAAAGCTAGGACAACAAATAGATCCAATGAATAGCCTTTGTCGATAATCTTCAAGAAATGAGAAACTAGGTCTTGTTCAAAAGGATATCATTGCGATGGTTTCAAATAGCCCAAATTAAAGAAGGAACTACGGATCAAATTTGAGCTTTTGTTTTTGTTAATCTCATTCAACCAATTCTCAAACATATTTAATTAGGATATTTTTCTATATTCAGCATAGCATTCTCTGTTTTAGATCACCTATATTTAAGATAATATAGTCCCAAACAAAAAAAATATAGGGTGTTGAAGCTTTATGTGAAACGAGCAAAACAAACCGACAAGAAAACGAACATAACTTCAACATTGAGGCACTCTCCCGCTGACGCGATTAGCCACGGTAAAGTAGCCAATGTTATGAGAGAAGGCAAGCCACCTAAGTAAGATCATGCCCTGTTCAACTCGGGTCGGAGAAGCATTGCCAATGTCTTATGTATCTGCTTCAAGAAGGCTACTTGCCCTCTCTCCCTAGTTCGAAGGTGCCCACTAAGCGTGTAATTGATGATCAAGATCACAACATCGGAATGAGTTTCCCGTGAACACGACCGCTGCCCACGGAACAGCTACGCTGGAAGTTGTAAGTTTGAGGACATCATCGCATGACAAGAAGGGTGTAAAAAGACACAAGAGCATCTATAGCACATCGTGCATGATGTCATACCGCAAAATTGGTTGTTCGGGTTGCTTTTCAACTTCGATCGTCAACACATAGTTCATGTGGAGTTCATCATACTATGTAATACCACAAATAAACCTCTTATTTGGTAATATTTAGTAGACTATGTAGTATCGTTTAACACAAATAAACCTCTTATTTGATAAGATTTAGTAAACTATGTAGTATGAAAACAAGAAACTTCATGAGTTTTCTCATCACAACGTTTGCCTGAATACATGGACCGATTTGTCACTACACTACTAAAGATAAGCACATATGCATGCCGGCCTAGCTAGCTAGCAGTATGGCGCTCTCAATTATACTATCGTTAAGTCAACTGCTCGAACCGTAATAGTTAAGCTGGATGTTTCTATAACTGAAAAGAAAAAACTATCTTGTCTAAATAATAGAGCAGGTGTATGGTCAGGTTCCACATCGAAGATGAGAGAAGTTGAAAATTTCACGTGCAGATGCGGCAGCACAGTTCGGATTGGATTGTTTTTGTTTGGTATAGGTCCACGGCTGTTTTGCCAAACTCGTCAGCAGACTCTGGTCTCCTCTCTGACGCAGCAGATGTGTATATGCATATCTCAAAATATACCAGCTAGCTACATTCCAAACAAAGTGCTGTCCTTGACAATCTTATAATTTTACGCCCCATGCCTAGATCGATACTTGCTGATATTGGATACAATCTGGGGTCGTCGTCAAATGGATCGCCAATCGACTCAAAATAATCGATCTGGTAGTCTTGTCTTAATCTCTGCCCAATTCTATCTAAGATACATACTCGTCTCATTTCTTTCTGCGCCAATCTCGACTCGACCGAGATATTAAGTCGAAGAGTCTCGAGATTTTCTTTGCACTCCTAGCTACTAGGGCATGGGATTATTAACATCATATGTTACCATATATATGCACACAAGGAAAACATTTTTTTTACTTTTCAACTACAGTTAAAATATCTAAATTTACCGGTCAAGATTCTGAACTGCAATAATAATATTTCATGGTCATTTCTCAAGTACTAAACATCAAAATTTAAGGAAAGATAAGTATTCTAGAAAGCCATGAACATGGGAATTTTAGGCAAAAACATAAGTATGCACTAGTAAAGCCGCTAAATAGTATGAAAATTTAAAACTATCACTACTAGATATATTCCAGAAGTCCAAGGAATTTAAATTTCGGGAAATTTTGGATTCGAATAAAGCTACTAATGGTTTACTTAATTTTCATTATTTAAATTCCAATGTTTAATGAATTTTTTCAAGTGCTTGCAACTTTGTAAGTTTTCCAACCCTTTTGTATTTTTCTTCTCATTTTTCTGTTTTATGTTTTTTCTAAGATTTTCTTGTAAATTTTCATTGCGGAGTGCGGTTTTTAACAGAACTTCAGTGTCCTATTTCTCCTCTGTTTTATTTAACTTTGTGAATTTTTAACCTATCCGACTCTAGTAGTGTTCAAACAAAGGAAAATCTCATGTTTTTCTACTTCCCTTTTTCTCCTTCATATGTATTATGTTTTGCATTTTGTTTTCATCTACCATGTCTGTAAAAGGTCACCACATCATCATAAAAACACAAAACTTCGAATTGTGAAATGACCAGATCTTCTAGACAGTTTTGACAACGAGGAGACCTAAAATATCTGGTATTGAAGTTGAGGGACCAGACTTTTCAACGTTGGCAAGTACTGTATTAAAAAACAAAATTCCGTACAAACCAGAGTAGCTTCTACCGGAAAGTGGGGGTTTGTTTGTGCAAAGCTAGGTAGCACCCGTACAGATTATAGTTACTACTCCCTCTAATCTGAATTATTCGTCGCAGATTTATGTAAATATTAAACATATTTTAATATATAGATACATGCAAATGAATAACTTTGTGATATGTAATTTAGGCTAGAGGAGTAAACCTCCGATTTCAACATACAATATGTTTTAGTAGTCTAAAATAGCATACTAAAGCGTGTTATATTAACATCAACTCAGTCAGTGTTTGTAGGCCTCAAAGGGTTCAGCACGTGCATGTGTAATGTGGTAACTTGTTTCACGTAAACTCCGGCCGGCGGCCGCACACCTATTTTACGTGTTCAAATTTAGGATGCTGATGCGTTGTGTGCTCATAGATCAATGGTAGAACGAGCTAATGGTTTAGCTACCTACAGATAGAAGAGGATCATGCGGTCAAAAAGTGTAATCATTTCAAACTAATTCAGCACATATATAGATTATGTAGATATACCTTTTATTTTTTTGAGAATCAGTTATCAAGGTATACTTGAATACTATTATATCATACATGGCGAGCAGGGGCGAGCCAAGGCCCATCGCCACCGAAGTCATACTTCTAGTCCATTTTGTGCTATATTAGTTCAAAATTTGGAATCAGAAATCCTAAGAAGGGTTAGAAGTGTGACTTTGATGAAATCTCAGTTGACAACTTATTTAAATCTATAAAATTGCCAATCAAAATTAGGGCCAAATCTTTCAAATCAACATAAGGACATGGGAAAAAACTCTTACAACTAGGGACATTGCACAGATTGTCCATGGCATGTGTCCGCCACTGGGTGCATCTAGGGATTGCAACGGGGCCTCGATACCCACTAACCAAATGGGTACCCGCCTTAAACTAGGAGGGTTTGGTAAGAAAAAACCCGTGGAAGTGCTTATCGTAAAAACCTAGACCGGTCGGGTCTAGCGGGAGCGGGTATGGGGGTGCCAAACCCGTACCCGTAGACCCGACAAATTGCACTAATTTTTTTTGCAAATATAAATCCTACTAATAATAATCCTATACACAACACAAGTATGCACCTACCCCGCATCTTCCTTGTGCGCCGGCGCGCCTAGGCACCTCCCTATGCCGTTGTCGCACCTCCCTGTGCCGCGTGGGGACTCCCTCGTGCCGCCGCCAATGGAGGTCGAGGACCATGAGGAGGGGAGCTCTGGCGACCACTTGTGCCACCGGTCTAGCTAGGTCGAGGACCACAGGGAGGGGAGCTCCAGCGCCGCCTTGCAGACGGCCAGCGCTGCCGCCTCGCAGACCTCGGTGGATACCCGTCGGGTCCCTGTTGACCTGACAGGTTGTGGGTCTGGTGGGGATCTGTACCCACCAATGGATTCAGGGCGGGTCGTGGGGGCGGGGGGTGACCCGAACCTGGCAGGTGCCATCCCTAGGTGCATCCATTGATGCAGAGGCCCGAAGTTCGGTATTCAAAAAATCATACTCCCGCTATCACGATTTACTTGCTGCATATTTGTTTCGACACGCTAGTATTTAGATATGTTTTAGTGTATAAATACATATAAATATAGATAAATTTGTGACATCTATGGCTTCTCCTACGGTAAAGTTGTCAGAAAAAAATTGTGTCATCTAATTTGGAAAAGATGGAGAAGACATGTAACGGAAGCTGAACCTTTTCGGATGCTATGCATGCAGGTGCAGTGATCTGCACCTAGATGCAATCAGAGAGAAAGAAAGGCATGCCTGCAACATCTGATACACAAGGGGGGGAGCTAGCTCCATCCCAACTAAACTTATATTGACAAAAGCAACATGTCCCGGGTTTAAGGACACGCCCAAGAGCATGCATGTCCCTTAAAGCAGAAACACACCCCTGATATGATTACCACTAATTAACTACGTGCCCTTGTGCTGCTACCCTATATATGGCCGCTGTTCCTACATTCTCATCCATCATACTCTCGTGCGTGTGTGTGTGGAATAACAAAAGATATTTAACTGGAGGGTTGCTTTATTTCCTCCTTTTCGTCCCATGCTTCCCTTTCTTATCTTGTCTCGTTCTCGATCGATCCATCCATCCATCGTGTCTGTCTTGTTGAGTGAAAGCAAGGAAGACCTTTAACTAGCAACGATCCATATTTTATCCGTCGATCGTTGAAGTGAAAGGAACCCGGCGAAGAAACATGACACTTGTAGGGCGTACACAAGCGTTTGGAACGGAAGAGAATGAGAATGTGGTGCTTGGCCTTTTTTCTGCATCCCCTTAGATAATTATTAAGCCTGCTAGCTCATGATGGTAGCTTTAGTTACGAAGCTAACTGAAGTTAATCTTTGCAAGCAACACTATCTGTTCCTCCTTTTCAACACACAAGTGTTTAGCTCTAGTTCCCATGCTAAAGCAAAGTTGTGTATTTAGTATTTACAGCAACATTTGACTGAAATGCTGATCCACATATACGAAGTTCCAGTAACATAATAAGAATATGGTGCTTTGGCCTTTTATGCATCCCCTTAGATAATTATTAATCCTGCTAGCTCATGATGGTATTACAAAGCTGAAGTTAATATTTGCAAGCAACTACTTAGTAGATGTTCCTCCTTTTCAACACACAAGGTGTTCCAGCTCTAGTTCCCATGCTAAAGCAAAGTTTTATTTACGACATGTGACTGAAAATGTTGATCCACATATACGAAGTTCCAGTAACATAATGATATTCATCTATCTATGCTTTGGACCAAAGCATCTGAGTGACTCTTGTTGCAAGGAAGGCAGGCACACGCATGATTGGGGGTCTGAATTACTCTGATTAAAACAAGCAAAAAGCAAGCTAATCATGTTTTGTCAGGGAGCTGGTTAGTTTCTAGCATTCCTTGGCAGGCATCAACCTGGGTGGCCAGGCCAATTGTTAATCACATTGTCTGAAAAGGGCCATGCCGATTGCGGCGCCACTAAATTATTGGGTACTATAGCCGTCCCAGCAGTTTAAATAGTATGATCACAGAAGTACCATTAAAGAAAAGCTAACACATGTACAGGTGCTGCTAAGTTTTAGTATTAGCATCCTGCATCCCTACTCCACTCACAAATCATTAGATTTCAGTGGCTGCCACGGCATCCATGGTCATTGCGGACAGTGACCCCCGCTGCGCACAACTGCAGCATGTCTCTCTTTTTCTGGGAGCGGCAAAACTGCCGGCCAGATTGTTGGTTGAGGAGGAAAATATCAAGATGACAGTGGCACACTGTGACACTGGCACTTAGGCAGGTCCAAGTTGAATCGTCTTAATTTTGACTAGGAACGAACTGCTTTGAAATCTTTAGACCCTTTGACTGTTCAAATGCATATGGATAGATAGCGGTGTAGCACCATGAACAGATTACGTATTGATTAAACTAAACGAGCACTCTGGTGTGCAGTGAGCGGGCTGACGACTAGCGATTACTAGTAGTAGTAGCTTTTGACATCATGGCAGAATTTAAAATGGAAACAGTTGGCAATTCAGGGAACGGTCTTGACTTACGTGATGTGTGCTGAGTCGTCCTTAGTGCAAGCAGTGCTATAATAAAAAATAAAAAAATGACACCGAGTTGATCAGGATGCGATTTTATATACAGTATGAAGGAAAGAGTTTCCCTTCGTCAAAAGGAAACAAAGGGGTCCTAGCAGGTGCGCGAGTTTCAATGCGAGGTCCTCGCAGAGAACGACGTACGTGCTGGGATCAGGGATGGATGTATGGGCATGGTCTTCCCTCTTCTAGAAGAAACACATGGAGTTTTGACTATTTTTATGTGTATATCGGCAGACAGATGATTTAGCAGCATTGGTGATCTGTGGGGTCCCAGCTTGTAGTGGTAATGACTAACGAGAGACTGAGAGTGTGAGACCGTGTGTTGAAGTTGAAGCAGGTCTTAAATTCAGAAGTAGAGGTCTACTGACTCTCGCGCTCTGAACATTTACCAGCCCATTCACAGCAGCAGCGGTAAAACACTTGACAAATCGTAGTCACAGTTTGGTAAACTCGGTGGGTTGGAGGGGAACAGATTGTGTTGGGGAGCATTTTCCGAGGAGTGAGGGATGCTCTGACCAAACGGCCGGGGTCTCAATCTTCCTGACCACGGTGCAGTTTGTTGTGGTCAAGTCCGACAGGTGTTGCGCACACGCAGCAACGAATTCCAAGGGCTGACAAAATTTTAACCGACCAAGGAATGGACCACTCACCATTTCAACGCAGTTCGTCATAAAATTTCCTGCGTAATTAACCAGGAATAAACTGCAGTTTATAGTGACAGTTCAGAGAGACGGCCGCTAATCCTGAATTCCTGACAGAGGCAAACCTGCACTGTCTGGTACAGTAGTGGAGAAGGAAAGCAGAATGGGCAGTTGATGAACAGTATTACCACTACCCTGATTGATCTAGCGCCTAGAAGAAACTGCCCTGGAGGGTAGTGCAATGGGGATCGGATTAGACAGGCATCTGCTAGCTCCTTGTGCTTGATGCTGTCTCTGGTTCGGGCAGCAGCGAACAGCGAATCCCGGACGTTTACTGTCGCGCCTTTTCGTCAGTTCAATTTGCATCAGGCTTTGCAATGAGGGTAGTACTCCCCTATTTCTCTACCTTTGATCTCAGTCGAATTTTCTAACGTCCGTACGTGAATCAAGATCTGCACTTCGGTCACTCGTTCTTATGTTACAATTGCACAAGAAGATAATAACGAAACGAAAACAAAAAACACAGCAAGAGGACACAGATTTAACGTGGAAGAACATCTTCAATAAAGAGAAGAAAAAACCACGGACGCCAGTCAGCGAAACTTCACTATATCGGGAAGTGTTTATAAACGCCGGGGATTTCATAGATGCAACACATCCCAACCGGCGGCTTACAAGGGGTTTATATATCGTTACACTCAGTCCAAGCCTCCGGCGACGGGTTTCGCTCCACTCGTCAGAAGTTGGCATATACTTTGTAGAATTTGGATCAACATATAACAAACTCCACCTTGAGAGAAATTCCTCTTTATAACATCAACAGCAACCATCTTCCTGAACAAACAAAGTAAATACTTTCGGCGCCAATAGCCACTTGGGCTAAAGCTCAAACTTAGCAACAGGAATAGGTTTAATTATCATATCAGCAGAATTATCATGAGTGCTGATCTTGCATACCTTTAATTTACCTTGAGCAACAATGTATCTAACAAAATGGTACTTGACATCAATATGCTTAGTTCTCTCATGGAACATCTGATCTTTTGTAAGGTATATGGCACTTTTACTGTCACAAAACAAAGTAATGCAAGAATCATCTCCACAAAGCTCAACAAACAAACCTTTCAACCAAACAGATTTTTTGCAAATTTCAGCAATAGCCATGTATTCAGCTTCAGTAGTAGATTGTGCAACAACTGCCTGCAACGTAGCCTTCCAGCTAACAGCACAACCACCAACAGTAAACATATAACCTGTGAGGTATCTTCTCTTATCCAAATCGATAGTAAAATCTAAATTTACATAGCCAACGAGTCCCTCACCGGTCTTGCCAAACTTCAAACAAGCATTGGAAGTGCCAAGAAGGTACTTGAAAACCCACTGAACAACCTTACAATATTCTTTACCAGGATTAGCCATGTATCTACTTATCAAACTCATAGCATATGATAAATCAGGACGAGAACAAACCATGGCATACATCAAAGAACCAATGGCACTAGAATATGACACCTTTGACATATACTCAAACTCTTCATCAGTAGTAGGACATTGAGAAACTGACAATTTACAATGAGGAGCAATAGGAGTACTAACTGACTTGGCACCATCCATATTAAAACGATGAAGAATTTCCTTAACGTAACTTTGCTGACTAAGAAATAACAAACCAGATTTTCTATCTCGAGTAATCTCCATACCTAAGATCTTCTTAGCAGCACCAAGATCCTTCATCTCAAACTCACTACTTAGGTGTGCCTTCAAAGTAGTGATTTCTTTCATGCCATTGGCAGCAATTAACATATCATCAACATATAGCAGCAAGTATATAGGTGACACATTAACAAACTTGATATAAACACAACTATCATATTTATACCTCTCAAAACCATGCGAGATCATAAATGAATCAAACCTTTTATACCACTGTCTTGGAGATTGCTTTAAGCCATAAAGAGACTTCTTTAATTTGCACACATACCAGGCACTATGAAGCCTTCTGGTTGGTCCATGTATATTTCCTCATCAAGCTCTCCATGTAGAAAAGCAGTTTTGGCATCTAACTGCTCAAGATCAAGATCACGCATAGCCACAATACTAAAGAAAGTGAGAATGGAACTATGCTTTACAACTGGGGAGAACACATCATTATAATCAATACCTGGAATCTGGTTGAACCCTTTTGCTACTAACATTGCCGTCTGCCTTAAAGGATCTTTGGGAGACAAACCTTCCTTTTTCTTGAAGATCCACTTGTAGTGGACCGCCTTATTTTGTTTGGGCAAGGGCACAACATCCCATGTGACATTTTTCTCAAGCGAATGGATCTCTTCTTGCATAGCAGAAATCCCCTTATCGCGGTCAACGGATACAATGGCTTCATTGTATGTAGCAGGTTCAGAATCGTTCTCCACCTGTTCAGCACAACTCAAAGCATAATAAATAAGATTACACTCTTCAATTAAACGAGGACGAGGACCATAGTTACGCCTCGGTCTATCAGCAGCAATGGACTTATGTGGCTGCTGCAAAACAGTAGGTGAGTGCTGAACAACAATATCATCAATGTTTTCCTCATGTGTATCTTCAATGATAGCATCATTATCAACAGTTTTCTGCAGGTTCTCCATCTGCACACTAACTCCCTCCTCTCCAGCAGCAACGGGAGAGGTAACTGATGGCAAGCTATCACGATACATAACAGACTCATTGAAAACAACATTTCTACTTAGCAAAAACTTTTTAGTTTCAGGATTCCATAGTTTATATGCATTAACTCCTGAACCATAACCAAGGAATATGCACTTAACAGCCCTAGGCTCTAACTTTCCATTATCAACGTGAGCATATGCAGTGCAGCCAAAAAATCTCAACTGTGAATAATCAACAGGCGAACCTGACCATATCTCAATGGGAGTTTTCTTCTCAAGTGGAATAGAAGGTGACCTGTTGATGAGCTAACACGTTGTGTTGGCTGCTTCAGCCCAAAAACGCCTATGGATACCTGCATTAGACAACATACAGCGAGCCCTCGAGATGATGGTCCTGTTCATGCGCTCAGCCACGCCATTCTGCTGAGGAGTATATGGGATGGTGTGATGCCTGATCATGCCATCGTTACTGTTAGAACAGAATTCCATACCATTGTCAGTACGTAGTACCTTTACCTTCTTATCAGTTTGCTTTTCAATCATAACTTTTCATTTCTTAAAAGCATCAAAAACATCAGATTTATGCTTCAGAAAATAAGGCCACACTTTTCTTGAGTAGTCATCAATAATAGTAAGCATGTAATTAGCACCACCAATAGAAGTCTTACAGGACGGACCCTATACATTAGCAAGCACATAATCTAATATGCCTTTGGTGGTATGAACGAAAGCATTGAATTTAACTCTTTTATGCTTACCAAAAATGAAGTGCTTACAGAACTCAAACTTACTCAACTTGCAACCATCAATCAGCTCTCTTTTGACCAACTCTATCATGCCTTGTTCGCTCATATGCCCAAGACACATATGCCACATATGTGTTCTACCAGAATCATCAGAATCATTAGAAGTAACAGCAGCAGCAGTAATACCAGGCAAAGTGCTACCTCTAAGAACATATAATTTAGCAGAATTTATATCACCTATCATGTGAATAAGAGAACCTTTTGATACCTTCGGAACTCTATGCCCACCGGCATACTTGTATCCATCAACGTCCATGATACTCAGGAAGATCAAATTTCTGGCCATGCTTGGTATGTGCTTCACCTCACTCAACGTGTGTGTCACGCCATCATGTGTCCTGATCTTAACAGATCCAGCGCCAACAATATGGCATGGGTTGTCATTCCCCACACGCACAAAGTCTCCAGTCTGCACAGACTCATATGAACTGAACCAATCTTTGTTACAGCAAATATGAAACGAACATGCAGTATCAAGTATCCATTCATCATCACGAGAAGCACAAGCAGCAAAAACAGCTAAGCATCACCATCAGAACTATCAGAAACAACAACAGCCTTACCAGTACCTTCAGACCTATCTTTCGGTTGGTAGGTTTCATTCTTTTTATCCTTATTCTGCAACTTCTAACAATCATCAATAACGTGATTAGATTTCTTATAATACTTGCATAATTTATCCTTTCCCTTGGACTTTGAACGACCATTGCCGTCCTTGCTCTTATCTCTATTGCCATAGTTGTTGTTCCTCTGCTCGGTCCTGCCATGAACCTGAAGAGCCTCGGACTTGGATGGCGTCCCATCTGATCCTATCATAGTTTTCATCTTTTCCCTATGTTTGAGGGCGTCATGTACTTCGGCAAGGGTTAGTTCATCACGGCTCAACAATATTGTATCACGAAAATGTGTATAGGAACTAGGCAACGAGCATAAGAGTAGAAGAGCTAAATCATCATCATCATATTTTACCTCCATAGACTGCAAGCCTGAAACAATCTCTTTAAAAACAGATATGTGATTCATTACCGATCCACCTTTTGCAGCCTATGCGAGAACAACTTCATCTTCACGTTCATATTACTGGTTAGATCCTTTGACACACAGATCGTTTCCAGTTTTTTCCACAGGGCAGCAGCAGATTTCATCTCTAGTACTTCCTACAAAATATTATTGGACAAATGAAGTTGAATCAAAGACAAAGCCTTATGGTCCTTCCACTTCTCTTCGGCGGACCAGGTCTTAGCATCCTTTTCGCCAAATCCATCCAGCGCTTCATCCAGATCAGAAGTTTGGGCGAGAACCGCCCTCATCTTCACCTGCCACAAGGAGAATTTTGTGGTGTAGTCCAGCTGTGGTAGATCGAACTTCAATGGCAACATGTCGCAAACCCTAGATTAGAACCTGATGCTCTGATACCACTTGTTACAATTGCGACAAGAAGATAATGAATAACGAAAACGAAAAACACAGTAAGGGGACACAGATTTAACGTGGAAAAACCTCTCCAACAAAGAGAGAAAAAAACCACGGGTGCCAGCCAGCGAAACTTCACTATATCGGGAAGTGTTTATAAACGCCGAAGATTTCACAGATGCAACACATCCCAACCGGTGGCTTACAAGGGGTTTATATATCGGTGGAAACCTTGGTCTTTGACGATCCGTACCATACCAATGAGGAATCGCTCCACTCGTCAGAAGTTGGCATATACTTTGTAGAATTTGGATCAACATATAACATCTTAAAATCCACATTTTATTGGTTAAGTAAAAAAAGTACAACGGTACATCATTAGGAATGAAGTGACAGAAAAGTATTGCAACCAAAATATGCGAGAAAACTAAAAGTTACACATCATGGTTCTTCTGTGTTGCTGTCTCGACTTTCACTTGTTGCATCTCGATGTTTCACTAGCACTCTGGTGAAAAAACCGCAGAAGACAAAACTTTCATAAATTAGTCTAGCCTCAAATGCTTTTTGAAAGTTGAATGAGCCGTCCATCCAGATATGTGAGAACCTAGTATTGTGAAAACACACCATGATCGGAGTCTGGCGATGCATCCTTCATCACAGGACAAGTGGTCAAACCGCTGGTTTGAAGCCGTACCGTTTGGGGGAAATACGGAAAATACAAAAAACTTAAAACTAGAAAACACGTGACCTTACCACATATAACACCATCATGTGACCTTACCGCAGTGATGTGGCATATCTGGGATGTGAGGAATAAAGTTCGGGAAGGTGATCCACTTATGCATCCTAGATCAGTCGCTGAGAAAGCTCTAGCCTATATCCAAATGATCGTTGTGCATCTATACACGCTGAATAGTGAGACCAAAAAATCACTGCTCAGATGGTCTCCACCGCCGGTTGGTATGGCAATGGTGAACGTTGACGCAGCGATCTTCTCGGTATCTCGTCGGATGGGAACTGGTGTTGTGATCCGTTACCACACAGGTATGTGCTTGGCTGCTTGCAGCGAAGTCTAAGAGGAGGTCACATCACCGGAGATCGCTGAGACGTTGTCTATGAGACACGCGTTTCTCCTACCCAAGGATGAAGGTTTTGATAAGCTCGTCATTCACTCAGATTGCCTTTCAGTTGTGAATCGGGTGAATGCCGCGGAGAATGATCGCTCTATATGTGGCCCTGTAATCCATGACATTAGGAAACTGACAGCCTCTTTTATTTCATGCTCCGTCAGACATGTTCCTCGGGGTCTGAATGTTGCTGCTCATACTGTAGCTAAGTTAAGTGGATCTTTAGGCTGTGTTGTGTGGCGAGGTGTTTCTCCGGATTTCATCCGTGAGACTCTTTGTAATGACATTATGATTTGTGATCAATAAAGCCCTAAAGTTCTCTAAAAAAACACCATCATGGATGCCACCATGGCAAGACTGAAGCAACGAACGACGAACCGCAATATCGAAAGTTATTGATCCACACAAGACCAAAAACATCATAGGCTATCCAGTATCCGGAACATCCCATGGTTCACAGCCGAGATGTAGCCAGCAAGGACACAAAGTCCTTATATTTGATAGAAACTAAAATGTCCTGAGTGTGAAACGATCTGAGAAGATGGGGAATCACAGATGGAAAACCGAAGTCTCTCTTTTAAGGCTCTATTTGGAAGTACGTTTTATACAAATTTCAGTATTGCAATACTATGGCTTTCTATGTCCTGGGCACTGGGTAGTGTGGTTTTCTTGTGTTTTTTTAAGAGGTCCGGACCTATTTCTTGGAAACAATAAATGCTTATAGATACTACAGCTCAGAACAGACTACTACAGTTTCAGCTAGAGCTAACCACCTCGAAGTATTCCCAACCATGGTTTTTCTATAATCCGTGGCATTATAGGAACACCTCAAAAATACTTTGATCCCACACGCACCCTATTTTTTAGATTTTTTAAGCTTAACCGGTGCTCTTCTCCCCTGTGGCGGTTTAGCAAAAGGCCCAAGACCAGCCCAAGCAAACATCCGTAGGCCTAGCTTACTACATCCCAATGACCACGCTATTCTATTTGGGCTGGATTTACACCTCTTGGTCTTGGATCACGATGAGAAGACCAGCCGAAGAATTATCGGCGAGTCATCGCCGACGCCGACGCCGACGCGGCGGCGCCGCACGCATGCAACACTAACACCAAACTCGAACGACTCGGCAAGCAACCATTCATGCACATGCATCCGATCGAGGGAAACGGTTGAGCGTGCGTGTCTGCACCGCTAGTGGAGGCAAGAAAAAGCCTTGAATGGCGCGTTTCCATCGACCTGACAAGGAAGTCATAGTGTGTTAATGTTAATTTCAGTCCAAAAGGTGGCGGTAGCTAGTCGACTGTCGACACATGCATGCATGCATGCAACGCGCGTGGCCGGGGATACCACGGCGCCCGTGGAATGGAGCTATATATATCTAGGCTATAGCTCTTGCATGAATGATGAGCATCGTGTTTGTGGTATCGAACCTACCAACAACAACACTCGTCGATTGTATTCGGTCAAGGCTACACATGCTAGCTAGATTAGTTTCCTCACGTCATAATGAAGATTGAAGAGTGTATATGCATGTCCTCTCTCTGTCCCGGTTTAAAGGGCATAATTTGCAATTCTCTGGGTCCTAGGTGTCATTTAATTGATCCATTTAATAGTATGAAGTAGAACATGCATAAGGAGAAAAAGAGTTAGGAAAGTGTTCACATTTGTTCACACATGTGCATGCAAGCATTCTATTGCTTTCACACAGGAGTAATTACAGAGATTAAATGCTTTTGTGTCTAAGTATTTTGGGATTGCATGGGTTGCAAATTGTGTCCTTTAAACCGGGACGGAGGGAGTACGTAATATACCAGTGAAAACGTAAAATCAAGCATTCACACTACATGTGGAGAACATTGATATACATAGAACAAGCAAAGGTGGTGTGAAACAAACACTCAACATTCAAGAAACAGGTCATGAGTCATGAGGGGAGAGTTGACGCCGTCATGTACTACAGGACGCGCGCTATGCCGAGAGCAAAAAGCCGTCGGTGTAGGCCAAAATGTCCTTCTCGGCAAAGGACTCCCTCGGCGGAGCATACACAAGCCGTCGGCGTATTGAAATGCCGTCGGCGTACGCTACGCCGACGGCTTTGCCCTCGGCGCAGCGGCCGTCGGCATAGGCTATCGGCAGGTTGCAAAAACATTTTTTTTTAAAAATATTTTTAATTTTTTCTCTTTTTTTAATCTTTGATTGTTTGACTCGTTAATCTCTCACTTTGAACATTTTTTACTCTAATTACAGTTAATATTTGATTAAATTGCAGTCTTGGTCAAACTTCTTAGCCGGTCACCCATCCTAATACTACTCCAGCTCCAGCACCCTTAATTTCCTCGTTCCTTCAGAATCGGTTTCCGCAAAGTAATTCATACATTGTTGTTAATACTATGATATCAATCTTATTATCTCTTATATCATCATGTCACATGTTTGTATATTTTGAAATTACAAACAATTATTTAAATAAACATTAATGAATAAGTAAAAATATTATTGAATTCAAATAAAAATATAATAATTTTACTTTTTTATATTTTTCTATTTAATATGGAATAATTAATATCTTTTTATCCGTAAATTGGAATTCGACAAATAATATGTCTAAATTAATCAGAAAAATGAGAGGAATCCAAATATGATATCCATATCAACTAATCACAAACTCTCCATTTTTTAATTTGCTATTTGGTGGTTGCTTCAGAAAATCCCCTTTTACGTTCGGAAAATGAAAAATGGCTTTTTGGTGCGATGAAAAGGAAAACTTGCATTGGATTTTTGATAAAATAGCATATTGTGAAACTAAAAATGATTTTTTAAAAAAAACATGAGCATCGGATCATGTACCTGTAGTTCATATCTGACCCATTTCCTACTAATTCGACAGGAATTTATCTTTTTTACCAGAGGTGGACGAAAAGGTTTCAGATCCCCCTGTTGGGACATTATCCATATAAGGTGGTCTAGTATTTTTGTAAAAAGTGGTGGTAGTATTTTGAATTAGCCATTTGGTGGTTGCTTCACAAAACCGTCCGTTTTTTATGCTCGGAAAATAAAAAAATGGCTTTTTGGTGTGATGAAATGGAAAACTACCTCCTGCAACATTGTTCGCCATCCCATGATGCACATGTATGCACAATATGGGCATATTATCACAAACTATGCTTTGATTCTAGCCATAACATTGGTTATTTGACCCGAAAGCCAAGAAACCTCGAATGAGATATGTCATATTGTGAAGGTTTTTTTGAGACATAATCAATATACCAAGTTTGATATTTTTTCTTCTAACTAATAATATGACACCACGCGAAGGTTTCGCATTGTTTCGATCGTTTTGAATTTTTTATGTCCGTTTTAAACTATCGTCAAACTTTGTCGAACGACGGGCATGAAGATTCTTAGCTCGGGGCCGAGCCTCGTTAAACTTGCATTGGATCTTTGATAAAATAGCATATTATGAACCCAAAAATTATTTTTGTAGAAAAACATGAGCATCGGATCATGTACCTGTAGTTGATATCTGACACACTTCCTACCGATTCGGCAGGAATTTGTCTTTTTCACCAGAGGTGGATGAAAAGGTTTCAGATGCCCCTGTTGGGACATTGTCCATATAAGGTGGTCTGGTATTTTTGTAAAATATGGTGGTAGTATTTTGAATTAGCTATTTGGTGGTTGCTTCACAAAATTGTCCGTTTTTTGTGCTCGGAAAATAGAAAATGCCTTTTTTGTGTGACAAAACGGAAAACTTTCTCCTGCAACATTGTTCGCTATCCCATGATGCACATGTATGCACAATGTGGGGACATTATCACAAAAGATGCCTTGATTCTAGCCATAGCATTGGTCATTTGACCCGAAAGCCAAGAAACCGCGAATGAGATAGGTCATTTTGTGAAGGTTTTTTTAGACATAATCAATATACCAAGTTTGATATTTTTACTTCTAACTATGTCACATAATATGACACCTCGCGAACATTTCGCATTGTTTCGATCGTTTTTGAATTTTTTATGTCCGTTTTAAACTATTGTCAAACTTTGTCGAACGACGGGCATGAAGATGAAGGGTTTCGCAGCATAGTAAATCAAAAAAATTCTACAGATGCGAACGGGAAAGCCAAGATCTAATCTAGGAGATGCAAACAACGAGGTAGAATAGATGAGATCTTCATACCCTTGAAGATTCGCACGGCGGAACGTTCGACGGAACGTGGGTGATGTAGTCGTACTCGCTTCTCCTCATCGCGATCCAATCCGATCTAACACCGCAAGTGGCGATGCCTCCGAGAGATGCACACGTGCGGCACCTCGACGTCTCCTCCTTCCTCGGTCCAGCAAGTGGGGTGGAGATATGGATTGGATCTACAACGCGACGGCGCGGTGCAAGCGGTGGAGAGTTTATGCAGCAAGGCTTCGCCTACACGCAATCGGGAGGGAGAGAGAGAGGAGGGGCAGCAGTGCGGCTAGGGTTGAGGAGGAGGTGTTGGGAAGGGGTGCGCCCCCAGCCCTAGCCCCTCCCCAAGCCCTAGGCCGGCGGCCAAGGAGGGAGGAGTGGGGGGCAAGTTTCCCCCCTCCCTTCTAGAAGCTCCCCTAGGGATTCCTAGGTGTTTGGCCGGCTGGGCCCTATGGGGACTTGTGCCCCTGGCCCAATGCGGCCAGGGCACTCCCTCATAGGCCCATGCCCCCTCCCGGCAGGTGGGTCCATGTTGGTCCCCTTCCGGAAGGTTCTAGAAGCTTCCGGTACAATACCGATTAACCCGAAACAATTCCGAACTCCAAAAACTGCATTGCCTTATATGAATCTTATTCTCCGGACCATTCTGGAACCTCTAGTGACGTCCTGGATCTCATCCGAGACTCCGAACAAAAACTCATAAACCAATTATCCAATCTATCCTAGCGTCGAGACACGTTAAGTGTGTGACCCTTCGGGTTCGAGAATATGCAGACATGATCTTATATCAATAATCAAGAGCGGGGTCTGGAAACCCATATTGACTCCCACACATTCATCGATGATCATATCGGATGAACCACGATGCCAGGATTCAATCAATCCCATATATATATTCCCTTCGTCGCACGATATTTTACTTGCCCGAGATTTGATCGTCGGTACCGTCATACCTAGTTCAATCTCGTTCACAGCAAGTACTTTACTCGTTCCGTAATCCGATATCACTTCGTGATTAACTCCTTAACCACGTGCTTGCAAGTGGTGTTGATATCGATTACCGAGTGGGCCTGAAGTATATCTCTCCGACTTGGGAGGGACAAATCCCATCTCGATACATACAACCCAACAGGTACTTTCCGATCACCTGAGAGACACCTTTATGATCACCCTCTCATAGGATGACGTTTGATGACCTCAAAGCTTTCTTCCGATACCAGGGAGTTGTATTATCTCATGGTCTAAGGAATACAATATTTGACATAAGAAAAGCTTTGCAAAGATGAACACGATGACACGATCTAATTGCTCCGCTTAGTTTGGGTCTGTACATCATACCATTCTCCCAATGATATGATCTCATTATTAATCGACAACTCATGTCTATGGTTAGGAAACCTTAACCATCATTAATCAATGAGCTAGTCCATAGAGGCGTACTAGGGACACGGTGTTCACAAACCACACAAGTATTAAAGTTTCCGCTTAATACAATTCTAGCATGGAATATAAACTTTATCATGAACAAGAATTATAATAATAACATCTTTATTATTGCCTCTAGGGCATAATTCCAACAGTCTCCCACTTGCACTAGAGTCAATAATCTAGTTTACATCTGGCAACAATCTAACACCCATGGCACTAAGGTGCTGATCATGTTTTGCACGTGGAAGAGGTTTAGTCAATGGATCTGCGATATTCAGATCTATATGTACTTTGCTAATCTTCAGATCTCCATCTGCTATATAATCTCGAATTATATGAAACTTGCGGTTGATATGCTTGGTCTTTGGATGATATCTTGGTTCCTTAGCTAGTGCTATGGCGCCAGTGTTGTCACACAATATCTCCAGTGGGTCCAAGGCACTTGGAACCACGCCAAGCTCAGTGATGAAGTTCCTGATCCAAACTCCTTCACTTGACGCTTCTGCAGCAGCCATGTATTCCGCTTATACTGTAGATCCCGCGATCACGCTTTGCTTGCAGCTTCTCCAGCTCACAGCTCCTCCATTTAAAATATAAACGTATCCTGTCTGAGATTTAGAATCATCCTTGTCGGTGTCGAAACTAGCATCGACGTAACCCTTTACGACGAGTTATTCATCACCTCCATAGGCTAAGAACATTTCTTTAGTCCTAATTAGGTACTTTAGGATGTTCTTCACGGCTGTCCAGTGTTTCACTCTTGGATCACTTTGGTATCTGCTCGTCAAACTAAGAGCATTGGACACATTCGGTCTAGTACACAGCATGGCATACATAATAGAACCTATGGCCGAGGCATAAGGCACTTTGCTCATAGCTTCTCTATCATTTACCATAGTTGGACACTGAGCCTTGCTCAATATCTTACCTGACAACATAGGCACCTTTGCCTTATCCATTCTGAACCTTTTCAGAACTTTATCTAGGTATGTACTTAAAGCTATCAGGTGTCTTTGTCTATCTCTATAGATCTTGATGCCCAATATATAAGCAGCTTCCCCTAGGTCTTTCATTGAAAAACATTTATTCAAATAACTCTTCACATCGTTAAGCATGTCAATGTCATTTCCAATAATCAATATGTCATCCACATATAGTACCAGAAATGTCACTGAGCTCCCACTCACTTTCTTGTAGATACAAGCTTCGTAGCAATTTGGAACAAATTCAAAGCTCTTGATCACTTGATCAAAACGAAGGTTCCAACTTCGAGATGCTTGCTTCAGTCCATAAATGGAACGCTGAAGTTTGCTGTCACATCCCAAATTTTAGATTTGGTTCTGCATATCATTCATAGCATTGCATCATACTTTTCCATGCAAAACCGTCGATTGAAAAGAATCGGCGAAACACTATTTTCAAAACCCTATTATATTCCTCTACGAGGCTTCCGCGGGAGGCATTAGAAGAACTAGTGTTGCTCACCCTTGTAACCTAGTGGGTTCACCCAACCTTTGACCCTATATTGTTCCCCTCGATTTTACAAAACCGTAGGAGCAAGAATCGCCCGATTCGGAGCTCGTACGGAAAAGTTACGGCCGCTTTATTAAAAGATAGGAAATCGGCCCGACTTTTCCGTGTCCGTTTCCAACCGCGCGCCGTGTCCGCGTAGGACCGCACGAGGGGGCCCCACATAAGAGGCAGCCACCGCTGCCTCGATTCTCGCACCCATCGTCCCCGCCTCTCCTCCCCGCGATCGCCGCCGCCTCCTGGACCCGCCGCCGCCTTCCCCTCGGCCTCCGCGCCGCCGCCGCCCAGGTACCCCGCCGCTGCCGCGCCTCTCTCCTCTTCCCCGCGCCGCCCGCCTCCGCCCGCCAGCGCGCCGCCCCGCTCGCTCCGCCCGCCAGCGCGCCTGCCCCGCCGCCGAGCCGCCTCCGCCAGCCGCGCGCCTCGCCGCCCGCTCGCAGCGCGCCACCGCCGCCTGCCGCCTGCCCCGCCGCCACGCACGCGCGCGCGCGCCCGCGCCTGCAGCCGCCGCTGCTGCTGCACGCTGCCGTAGCCGCCTGCCGCGCCGCGCTGCTGCCGCTCGCCGTTGCTGCTGTTGCAGCCGCCGCTCCACGCGCCCGCTCGCCCGTGCCGTGCCGCCGCCGCCGCACGCGGCGTCACCGCCGCGTTGACTATCTCGAACCACGTGCTGACCGTCTCCCTTCCGCGCAGCAAAAAACGTCGTCGCCGAAACCGATCGCCGCCGCCGTCCCGAGCTCGTCGCCGTTCGTCTCCGGTGAGTCCGCAGCCGCCATTAGATCTTAGATCAACGGTCCAGATCGGTCGTTAACCGGTCAGTATCCAGACATTGACTAGTCAGACGCCCAGTCAGCAGCCGCGTACCAGTCAACAGACACAGTTGACTGGGTAATTACTTTAATCGATTTAGTTGACAGATTTCGGTAGAAACTTGTAAATTGCGTAGAAATTAAACCGCTGGGCCAAAAATTGCAAATAAAATATGTGTAGGTTCAGTAAGTCGTGTAGAATCTTGCTGTACCTTTGGTTCAGACTTTTGCAGCAATATTTAGTACAGTTTAATCAAATAGGTTAATGGCCTTTTTGGAGTAATTAATTCGTAGAAAAAGATCTGTAACTCCAAAAATTGCGTATGATATGTCCCTGGATTCAGTGGAAAGAGGGGAATCTCATCGTGAATTAAAAGGATAGGCTTACAGTGAAAACTTCTGCAGAAACTGTCTAGTGGCTTTCTGTAGTGTTTTAATTACTCGGGGAGTTTTATAATTCCTTTTTGAGTAATTCCAGTTGGTACTGTTCCTAAATAGCAATGCCTATGCGGTAGAATTTTCTCAAGATTTTACAAACAGTATACTACCGGTAGCGAATTATTTGAGTTCTAGCTCTAGTTTTGAGCATTACTTTTTGCGTAATAGTTTTCCTTGCGCTAAAACTATTTTCCATGCATGCAATCAGTAGTATTATTGAATAGGATTATGTGGTGCAGCTGTAGCATCAATTCACTTGCCTTGCATACCTTCATGTATCATATTTGTTGCATATGCTTGTGGATTGTTTGTTTATGATTACAATTGTATCGTGTAGATTGTGACGAGTGCAACGCTTGCTCGTGTGTGGATTGTTCTTCCGACCGCTACAACCAAGGCAAGTAGATGCTACTTTATTCATGATATCGTCCTACTATTTTCAATGCATTGTCGTGTATTTTGTAGATGTATGTGTAGGATGATACTATCGCTATGCTATGTCCTATTATGTGGTAGGGCCTTCCTTGTAGATGAACCACCGTTGGTAGATATGCTTAGCCATGCTATATTGAATGAGGGCTGGGTTACATCATTGAGACTTGTTTCTAAAAGTATTGGTTTTTAAAAACTAAAACAACTTAATCAATAAATCTCCTGGGTGTGATGGTATTGATAATTTTTGGTGGTTTTATTGCGGAAAGGCACCCAGGTATCGAGAGAAATTGATTGGCTTCTTTATTGTGTAGCTTACGTGTACAACCATGTGCCAATAATGAAATGGGCGGTTGGTTGGACTTAGTAGGTTGTGGTGACCCGAACCCGCGTATCCAGAGATGTAGAATTTTGGTAGGTTGGACCGGTGCGCGTCGGGATTGGGGAGCTACTTCCCGAACAGTCTCTTCTTGGACTTCTCCCTATCATCACCCAAAATGAGAGTTATGGTACGAGCTGGGCTGGCCAAGTCACATGGGTAAAGTGTACTAACCCCTGCAGGGTGTATAATCTAATCGATTAGCCGTGTCCCCGGTTATGGACATCTGAGTTGCTTGATATTGATTCCATGACATGTTTCTCGCTCATTCCAATTTCTTAATTGTTTTAATATTGTTGGGTTAACTTAATTGGGATCTTTTCAAAGAAAATCAAAAATTGTTTATGAAAGTAGGACAAAGGTATTTGCAAATGCAAGCCAGACACAGCTCCACTCGCCAAATATGCATGTAGCTGTTAGTACTATTGTCTCCATTACTAGCTCTACTTGCCATACATTCCATGTATTGACCCTTCGGGGCTGCTACGTTTCATGTTGCAGGTTATTCTGATTCTGAGTAATCGATATAGGCCACGGTACTCCACTCGGCACTTGTTCACTTGTGGGCAATTTGAAGAATGGAGGATTTGCTTTATTTATGTTGCTACCTGAATAATTTGAGCTAGCCTTGAGCTAAGCTTTTATTGTAATAATGGTACTCTGGATCTTCGTTATTTATGATACACGGATATTTTGCTATGTTATTCATCTTATTCTATTGTGGGCCAATGAACCGATTCAGGGATTGGCATGTCACATAGAAGCCACGGTCTTTTCAGAACCGGGGTGTTACAAGATGGTATCAGAGCCCGTGTGTCGACTATAGGATCGTGACCTAGGATTGGATTAGGAAACCTTAGATTTATTAAATCCTATATTAACTCTGTCTTTCATCTTATGCCTTTCACCCTCGTAAATTCTTACCATATGCTATTCTCACACTTTCCTCTTTTACTTGATAGATGGGAGAAGTCAGGACTGAGTATGCCACCATGGAGTCACCAAGGCCCTTTGCAAGGCAGTTAGCTCAACTCTCGCAGTCATTGGGATTGCCACTGCCCATGTTCAAGGGAAGAAGGTTGTATACCTATGGATATAGAGAGGATGCATGGGAGATCACTACCTTCATATTCAGGGATGCCGCCTTGCCAAACCCTGTGCATTTGATCTACACCAAGACATACTGCAACTTGGGACTTGGAATCAACTTGGCCATGCATGAAGCTCTGTCTCGCCAGTGCCATCAAGTCCGACACCTACTGCCAGCAGATTCACCCTACCGTGACTATGGGAGGCGTGATGAAGATGGGCACATTGTGGTTACCCCGGGCGACAGGAACAACATGCCGCCCCGTCGGAGGCACATAGAGGACATGGAAAGGGAGAATGGAGCTCTAGCTGAGAAGGTGATGATGATAAAGGAGATTGCAGATTTTGCTAGCAATGGTATGGTGGTCCAAGGACAGGAGATTGACACCCTGCATGAAGCTGTGGGAGTTCTGGAGAATGCCCTGATAGCCAGAGATGCAACCATATCTCATCTTCATGGTACGGTGCAGGAGAACACCCAGAACATACAACAGTTGCAGGGGACCGTCCAGGAAAGGGATCAAACTATTGAAGCTATGACAGCCCAGATTGCCGCTCTCCAAGCACAGTTGAATCCACCCTCTGATGATGACAATGGAGATGATGGCAACAATGGGGATGATGATGACAGTGGGAACGATGATGATGATGAGGACGAGGATGATGATGATGGAGACGATGATGGTGGAGGAGATGAAGCTATTGCAGTTGCAGCTGAGAGTGAAGAAGAAGAGGAGGATCCAGAAGAGGTGGAGTTTGAGATCTCAAGTGATGATTCAGGAGAGGTGTACACTCCACCGCCATGGTTGTACCGCGAGCCTAAGCGTCAACGCATGACAGCAAGGACCTACCGCAACCTCTTCAAGAAGTAGATAGAAGTCCACCAATTAGTCCACGTTAGGCAAATTCGTTAGGATTAGTCTCGATCGTTGTGAAGCTTAGTTCGTGTTAGTTCAAGAGTGTTTAGTTGCTTATTTGTGTACTCCAATATCCCAGGAATTATTTGTGTGAATTTTATGAAAGAGTTATGGCAAGTTTGGTTAACATCTGTGTTATTTTCGCTGCAGTTTTTCTGCTGATACAGCAGTACTGTACGATTTTTCATATTTTTCTGGTAACTGGGAAAAATCTGAAAAAATAGGGCTGGTGCGAAACTCTCTGTACTATATGTGCAAAAATTAGCTAAATTTTCTGACGAGTTTAAGTCAGGCGGAAAAATTTGCGAACGCTGCTGGACTGTTCTGGCAGATTGCTGTTTTGTTGTTTAGTTGATCGACTGTTTGGTTAACCATTGCCAACTCTTGTAAAACTATTTCAGTAGGTATATACTGCTAGGATAACCCCTGGGATGTTGCTGGATCACTTGTTTGTTGATGTATTGCTTGCTTGTAATTGTCTGCTATTGTTTGTTGTTGTTTGATCATATGCATGGGTAGAATCCTATTACCGTAGTTGATTCTTTCTAAACTTACCTGTGCTGAACCGCAGATGCCTCCTCGCCGTCAACCCACTGAGTTGGAGCAACTCATGGCAGCTCAGGCACAGCTGACCCAAGTGATGACTCAGTTCATGGCAGCTCAGAACAACAACAATGGAAACAATCAGCCTCAGGGGGATGCTCTCACCAGATTTCTGAGGCTAAGGCCAGCTAAGTTCTCTACTGCAACGGAACCAATGGTTGCTCTCGAGTGGTTGCGTTCAGTCAACAAGGATCTGGTAACTGTTGGATGCACTGATGCTGAGAAGGTGAGGTTTGCCGCTCACTTACTGGAGGGACCAGCCGCTTCTTGGTGGGACACATTTCAGATCACCCACCCGCTGGATACTGTGACTTGGGCTATGTTTGAGGAAGGTTTCAGGACCAACCACGTGTCTTCAGGAGTTCTGAGCCTGAAGAGGAAGGAGTTCCGCAACTTGCGCCAAACCAATCGCACCGTGGCCGAGTACATTGAGGAGTTCAACAACCTGTCCTGTTATGCACCTGAGGATGTTGACACTGATGCAAAAAGGAGGGAGAGATTCCTGGATGGCCTCAGTGATGAGCTTTCAGTACAGCTACTGGTGGTTTATTGCCCCACTTTCCAGGAGCTTATGGACAAGGCCAGGATCTTGGAAGGGAAGCACAAGCAGGTGGAGAACCGCAAGAGAAAGAGCAACAATCACCACTCTGGTTCACATCACAAGTCTCGCACTTCATATGATGGATACTCCAAGCATGGAGGGAGTGACCATGGGAGCCATGACCGCCACCACCACGGAGGCGATGGGCATCGTCATGACAACCACAAGAGCACCCACCACAGCCACAAGGGAGGACACTCTCACCACTCTGGAGGACACGGTGGACATGACCGCAACCGTGATCGCAGCTTTGTGAAGAAGGATCTGAGTGAGGTGACGTGCTTCAAGTGTAAACAGAAGAGACACTATGCTGACAACTGTCCGGAGAGGAACGGACTGAAGCCAACCAACAACGAGAAGGCCACAGTGAACCACATGAATGTGGAGGAGATCCCAGATGAGCCTGACCTTGTGATTGGTAAGTTTCCAGTCAACACTCACCCTGCACTTATACTTTTCGATACTGGTGCATCGCATTCATTCATATCAAGGGCATTCGTGGATAAGTATAAGCTACCTACTGAGTCTATGAAAAGGTCTATTAGAGTGAGTTCACCTGGAGGAGATATGATAGCTAGCGCGGGATGCCGCAATTTAACTGTGAGAATTGGAACACACAACTTCAGTGCATAGTGTTGGATTCACAAGGGTTGGATGTTATACTGGGTATGGATTGGATGTCTATGCATGGGGGACACATAGATTGTGCACAGCGAGCTGTTTCACTCAAAACCCCGGATGGTAAGATAATTAGATTCAAGTCGGCTGCGCGACCGCGAAGTTGTAAGTTGAATTCTCTTAAGGGGGTTAGCATGGACACTGTGCCCGTGATTAGGGATTACCCCGACGTGTTTCCGGAAGAGCTGCCAGGGATGCCACCTGACAGGGAAGTAGAGTTTCTTATCGACCTGATGCCGGGAACAGGACCAATAGCAAAGAAACCATATAAGATGGATGTGGATGAGCTGAAGGAATTGAAGAAGCAGTTGAAAGAGCAGCTGGAAAAGGGATTCATTCAGCCTAGTTCGTCGTCATGGGGTGCACCTGTTCTGTTTGTGGAGAAGAAAGACAGCAACAAGAGATTAGTAGTGGACTATCGCTCGCTGAATGAAGTAACCATCAAGAACAAGTACCCTCTGCCGAACATAAATGATTTGTTTGATCAACTGGAAGGAGCAAAGGTGTTCAGCAAGATTGATCTACGATCAGGCTACTTTCAATTGAAGATCCGAGAGGAGGACGTACCAAAAACCGCCTTCACCACTAGGTATGGTTTATATGAGTACACAATTATGTCTTTTGGACTAACGAATGCCCCGGCATATTTCATGACCATGATGAACAAGGTATTTATGGAGTACTTGGACAAGTTCGTGGTGGTGTTTATTGATGACATACTGATATATTCCAAGGATGATGCTGAGCATGAGAAGCATCTGCGACTGATTATGGAGAAGCTGAGGGAACACAAGTTGTATGCCAAATTCAGCAAGTGTGAATTCTGGCTTAACACCGTTGGGTTCCTTGGACACGTAGTGTCAGGAGAAGGAGTCGCTGTTGATCCAAGCAAAGTGACCGCAGTGACAGAGTGGGAAGCACCCAAAAATGCGGGAGAGATTCGAAGCTTTTTGGGACTTGCTAGATATTACAGGAGGTTCATTGAAAACTTCTCCAAGATTGCTAAGCCAATGACTGAACTTCTGAAGAAGGAGAGGAAGTTTGAATGGTCAGACATATGTGAAGCCAGCTTTCAGGAACTGAAGCGTCGACTAGTGACCGCCCCTGTTCTGTGCTTACCAGACCTTCAGAAGGATTTCCAAGTGTACTGCAACGCTTCTCGACAGGGACTTGAGAGTGTGCTGATGCAAGATGGGAGAGTAGTGTCATATGCCTCACGACAACTCAAGCACCATGAGTGGAATTACCCCACACACGACTTGGAGTTGGCATCAGTGGTTCATGCGCTCAAGGTATGGAGGCATTACTTAATGGGAAAACACTGTGATGTGTACACCGACCACAAGAGCCTGAACTACATATTTACACAGAAGGAATTGAACATGAGGCAAAGGAGATGGTTGGAACTTATCAAGGACTATGATATGAATCTACAATACCACCCAGGAAAGGCCAATGTAGTAGCAGATGCTCTGAGTCGGAAGGTTTATGCCAATGGGTTGACAATTGGGGAATTGCCCGAGGATTTGTGCAAGCACTTCAAGGACCTTAGACTGGAGGTAGTATCTGAAGGATACTTGGCAACAATGGAAGTCCAACCAACGCTACAGGACAGAATCAGGAAGGCTCAAGTGGGAGACAAAGAGATAGATGAAATAAGGGAAAAGATGAAGGAGGATCGAGCAAAGGAATTCCGCGAGGATGAGCAAGGAACCTTGTGGTATGGAGATCGTTTGTGCGTTCCCAACGATCCGGAGATAAGGAAGTTGATTCTGCAGGAAGCTCATGACTCGCCGTATTCCATAAATCCGGGCAATACGAAGATGTATATGGACCTAAAGGACAGATTCTGGTGGAACAACATGAAGGGAGACATCGCAGAGCATATTGCCCTATGTGATGTATGTAGCCGAGTGAAGGCGGAACACCAGAAGCCAGCAGGACTGCTACAACCAGTGCCCGTGCCGGATTGGAAGTGGGATAGAGTGGGAATGGATTTTATCACAGGATTACCCAGGACCAGGTCAGGATATGACTCCATTTGGGTAGTGGTCGACCATTTGACCAAGGTAGCCCACTTTATTCCGGTTAAGACGACCTACACGAGTGTAAAGTTGACCAAGATTTACATGGACAGAATTGTGTGCCTACATGGAGTTCCCAAGAGTATCGTATCTGATAGGGGCACCCAATTTACCTCACATTTCTGGCGCCAGCTGCACGAGTCACTTGGTACTAGATTGGAGTTTAGCACAACATTTCACCCGCAGACTGATGGGCAGACCGAGAGGGTGAATTAGATTTTGGAAGACATGCTGAGAGCTTGCGCTTTGGCTCATGGTTCTAGTTGGGATGAGAATTTGCCGTATGCTGAGTTTTCCTACAACAACAGCTATCAAACCAGCATCAAGACGTCACCGTTCGATGTGCTGTATGGGAAACGGTGTCGGACACCATTGCTATGGGATGGAGTAGGAGAACGCCAGTTGTTTGGACCTGATTTGATCAAGGACGCTGAGGAGAAGGTCGCCTTGATTAGGGACAGGCTGAAGGTAGCACAATCAAGGCAGAAGAGCTAAGCTGACGCCAAGCGCAAGGAAGTGGTGTATGAGATAGGTGATAGAGCATACCTCAGAGTGTCGCCACTTCGTGGAATCAAGAGATTTGGAATTAAGGGTAAGCTGGCACCTCGATTTGTTGGACCGTACAGGGTCTTAGCACGCAAAGGAGAAGTTGCTTATCAGTTGGAGTTGACAGAGGCTCTGTCCGCTGTTCACAATGTGTTCCACGTATCCCAGCTGAAGAAGTGCCATCCGGAGATGGTGGATACACCATTGAGAGACACTGTACCGCTAGAGGAGGTTCAACTTGAGAATGATTTGACCTATGAGGAGAAGCCGGTCAAGATTCTGGAAACAGCGGAGAGGACTACCCGTACCAAGACGATCAGGTTTTTCAAGGTGCAGTGGAGCCACCACACCGAAGAGGAAGCCACTTGGGAGCGTGAGGATGACATCCGAGAGGACTACCCACACCTATTTGCTAGCCGCGCCGAATCTCGAGGACGAGATTCATCTTAAGGGGGTTAGTCTTGTCACATCCCAAATTTTAGATTTGGTTCTGCATATCATTCATAGCATTGCATCATACTTTTCCATGCAAAACCGTCGATTGAAAAGAATCGGCGAAACGCTATTTTCAAAACCCTATTATATTCCTCTACGAGGCTTCCGCGGGAGGCATTAGAAGAACTAGTGTTGCTCACCCTTGTAACCTAGTGGGTTCACCCAACCTTTGACCCTAGATTGTTCCCCTCGATTTTACAAAATCGTAGGAGCAAGAATCGCCCGATTCGGAGCTCGTACGGAAAAGTTACGGCCGTTTTATTAAAAGATAGGAAATCGGCCCGACTTTTCCGTGTCCGTTTCCAACCGCGCGCCGTGTCCGCGTAGGACCCCACGAGGGGGCCCCACATAAGAGGCAGCCGCCGCTGCCTCGATTCCCGCACCCACCGACCCCGCCTCTCCTCCCCGCGATCGCCGCCGCCTCCCCCTCGGCCTCCGCGTCGCCGCTGCCCAGGTACCCCGCCGCCGCCGCGCCTCTCTCCTCTTCCCCGCGCCGCCCGCCTCCGCCCGCCAGCGCGCCGCCCCGCTCGCTCCGCCCGCCAGCGCGCCTGCCCCGCCGCCGAGCCGCCTCCGCCAGCCGCGCGCCTCGCCGCCCGCTTGCACCGCGCCACCGCCGCCTACCGCCTGCCCCGCCGCCATGCACGCGCGCGCGCCCGCGCCTGCAGCCGCCGCTGCTGCTGCACGCCGCCGCAGCCGCCTGCCGCGCCGCGCTGCTGCCGCTCGCCGCTGCTGCTGCTGCAGCCGCCGCTCCGCGCGCCCGCCTCGCATGCGCCGCGCCCGCTCGCCCGTGCCGTGCCACCGCCGCACGCGCCGTCGCCACCGCGTTGACTATCTCGAACCACGCGCTGACCGTCTCCCTTCCGCGCAGGAAAAACGCCGTCGCCGGAACCGATCGCCGCCGCCGTCCCGAGCTCGTCGTCGTTCGTCTCCGGTGAGTCCGCAGCCGCCATTAGATCTCAGATCAACGGTCCAGATTGGTCGTTGACTGGTCAGTATCCAGACGTTGACTAGTCAGACGCCCAGTCAGCAGCCGCGCTGACCAGTCAACAGACACAGTTGACTGGGTAATTACTTTAATCGATTTAGTTGACAGATTTCGGTAGAAACTTGTAAATTGCGTAGAAATTAAACCGCTGGGCCAAAAATTGCAAATAAAATATGTGTAGGTTCAGTAAGTCGTGTAGAATCTTGCTGTACCTTTGGTTCAGACTTTTGCAGCAAGATTTAGTACAGTTTAATCAAATAGGTTAATGGCCTTTTTGGAGTAATTAATTCGTAGAAAAAGATCTGTAACTCCAAAAATTGCGTATGATATGTCCCTGGATTCAGTGGAAAGAGGGGAATCTCATCATGAATTAAAAGGATAGGCTTACAGTGAAAACTTCTGCAGAAACTGTCTAGTGGCTTTCTGTAGTGTTTTAATTACTCGGGGAGTTTTATAATTCCTTTTTGAGTAATTCCAATTGGTACTGTTCCTAAATAGCAATGCCTATGAGGTAGAATTTTACCAAGATTTTACAAACAGTATACTACCGGTAGCGAATTATTTGAGTTCTAGCTCTAGTTTTGAGCATTACTTTTTGCGTAATAGTTTTCCTTGCACTAAAACTATTTTCCATGCATGCAATCAGTAGTATTATTGAATAGGATTATGTGGTGCAGCTGTAGCACCAATTCACTTGCCTTGCATATCTTCATGCATCATATTTGTTGCATATGCTTGTGGATTGTTTGTTTATGATTACAATTGTATCGTGTAGATTGTGACGAGTGCAACGCTTGCTCATGTGTGGATTGTTCTTCCGACCGCTTCAACCAAGGCAAGTAGATGCTACTTTATTCATGATATCGTCCTACTATTTTCAATGCATTGTCGTGTATTTTGTAGATGTATGTGTAGGATGATACTATCGCTATGCTATGTCCTATTATGTGGCAGGGCCTTCCTTGTAGATGAACCACCGTTGGTAGATATGCTTAGCCATGCTATGTTGAATGAGGGCTGGGTTACATCATTGAGACTTGTTTCTAAAAGTATTGGTTTTTGAAAACTAAAACAACTTAATCAATAAATCTCCTGGGTGTGATGGTATTGATAATTTTTGGTGGTTCCATTGCGGAAAGGCACCCAGGTATCGAGAGAAATTGATTGGCTTCTTTATTGTGTAGCTTACGTGTACAACCATGTGCCAATAATGAAATGGGCGGTTGGTTGGACTTAGTAGGTTGTGGTGACCCGAACCCGCGTATCCAGAGATGTAGAATTTTGGTAGGTTGGACCGTGCGCGTCGGGATTGGGGAGCTACTTCCCGAACAGTCTCTTCTTGGACTTCTCCCTATCATCACCCAAAATGAGAGTGATGGTACGAGCTGGGCTGGCCAAGTCACATGGGTAAAGTGTACTAACCCCTGCAGGGTGTATAATCTAATCGATTAGCCGTGTCCCCGGTTATGGACATCTGAGTTGCTTGATATTGATTCCATGACATGTTTCTCGCTCATTCCAATTTCTTAATTGTTTTAATATTGTTGGGTTAACTTAATTGGGATCTTTTCAAAGAAAATCAAAAACTGTTTATGAAAGTAGGACAAAGGTATTTGCAAATGCAAGCCAGACACAGCTCCACTCGCCAAATATGCATGTAGATGTTAGTACTATTGTCTCCATTACTAGCTCTACTTGCCATACATTCCATGTATTGACCCTTCGGGGCTGCTACGTTTCATGTTGCAGGTTATTCTGATTCTAAGTAATCGATATAGGCCACGGTACTCCACTCGGCACTTGTTCACTTGTGGGCAATTTGAAGAATGGAGGATTTGCTTTATTTATGTTGCTACCTGAATAATTTGAGCTAGCCTTGAGCTAAGGTTTTATTGTAATAATGGTACTCTAGATCTTCGTTATTTATGATACACGGATATTTTGCTATGTTATTCATCTTATTCTATTGTGGGCCAATGAACCGATCCAGGGATTGGCATGTCACATAGAAGTCACGGTCTTTTCAGAACTGGGGTGTTACATTTGCACACTTTATCAGCATCCTTAGGATCGACAAAACCTTTGGGTTGCATCATATACAACTCTTCATCAATATTGCCATTGAGGAACACAGTCTTGACATCCATCTGCCATATTTCATAATCATGAAACGCAGCAATTGCTAATAAAATCCGAATGGACTTAAACATCGCTACGGGAGAGAAAGTCTCATCTTAGTCAACACCTTGAACTTGTCGAAAACCTTTCGCGACAAGTTGTGCTTTATAGACGGTAACATTACCATCCGCGTCTGTTTTCTTCTTGAAGATCCATTTGCACTCAACGGCCTTTCGGTCGCTAGGAGGGTCCACCAAAGTCCATACTTGGTTTTCGCTCAAGGATCCCAATTCAGATTTCATGGCCTCTAGCCATTTCTCAGAGTCTGGGCTCATCATCGCTTCCTCATAGTTCGCAGGTTCACTGTCATCTACTAACAAGACAGTTAAGACAGGGTTGCCGTACCACTCAGGAGGGGCACGCGACCTTGTCAACCTGCGACGTTCAGTAGTAGCATCGTCTGAAGCTTCATGATCATTGTCATTAGCTTCCTCTATTGTTGGTGCAGGCGGCACTGGAACAATTTCAGGTGCTGCGCTACTCTCCAACTCAAGAGAAGGTTCAACAACCCCGTCTAGCTCTACTTTCCTCCCACTCACTTCTTTCGAGAGAAACTCCTTCTCAAGAAAGGATCCGTTCTTTGCGACAAACACTTTGCCTTCGGTTCTGTGATAGAAGGTATACCCAATAGTTTCCTTAGGGTATCCTATGAAGACGCATTTCTCCGCTTTGGGTTCGAGCTTGTCCGGCATCAACTTCTTGACGTAAGCTTCGCATCCCCAAACTTTAAGAAACGACAACTTAGGTTTAGCACCAAGCCACAGTTCATACGGTGTCGTCTCAACGGATTTAGATGGTGCCCTATTTAAAGTGAATGCAGCGGTTTCTAATGCATAACCCCAAAATGATAACGGCAAATCAGTAAGAGACATCATTGATCGGACCATATCTAATAGAGTTCGATTCCGGCGTTCAGACACACCATTGAGCTGTGGTGTTCCGGGTGGCGTGAGTTGCGAAATGATTCCGCTTGCTTTAAGATGCGTGAGAAAATCATAACTCAAACATTCACCTCCACGATCGGATTGTAGAAACTTAATCTTTCTGTTACGATGGTTTTCCACTTCATTCTGAAATTCTTTGAACTTTTCAAATGTTTCAGATTTATGTTTCATTAAATAGATATACCCATCTCTACTTAAGTCATCGGTAAAAGTGAGAAAGTAGCGATATCCACCGCGCGTCGAAACACTCATCGGTCCGCATACATCGGTATGTATGATTTCCAACAAGTCCGTTGCTCGCTCCATCATTCCGGAGAACGGGGTTTTGATCATCTTGCCCATGAGGCATGGTTCACATGTGTCAAATGATTCAAAATCAAGAGACTCCAAAAGTCCATCAGAATGGAGTTTCTTCATGCGTTTTACACCAATATGACCTAGACGACAGTGCCACAAATAAGTAGTATTATCACTATCTACCTTGCATCTCTTAGCCTCAATGTTATGGATGTGTGCTTCATCCCTTTCGAGATTCAGAAGAAATAAACCATTCACAGCAGGTGCATGAACATAAAAGATGTTACTCATATAAATAGAACAACCATTATTCTCAGATTTAAATGAATAACCGTCTTGCAATAAACAAGATCCAGATATGATGTTCATGATCAACGCAGGCACATAATAACATTTATTAAGGTTTAAAACTAATCCCGAAGGTAAAACTAAGGAGAGCGTGCCGACGGCCATCACATCAACTCTTGATCCGTTGCCAACGCGCATCGTCACCTCATCCCTCGCAAGCCACCATCTATTCCGTAGCTCCTGTTTCGAGTTACATATATTAGCAACTGAACCAGTATCAAATACCCAGGCACTACAACGAGGGCTAGTAAGGAAAACATCAATAACATGTATATCAAATATACTTTTGATGGTGCCAGCCTTCTTGTCCGCTAAGTACTTCGGACAGTTGCGCTTCCAGTGACCCTTGTCCTTGCAATAGAAGCACTCAGTGTCCGGCTTAGGTCCAGACTTGAGCTTCTTCTCAGCAGGGGAAACGCGCTTGCCGCTGCCTTTCTTGAAGGGCTTCTTTGCACCCTTACCTTTCTTAAAGCTGGGGGGCTTGTTGACCATCAACACATGATTATCCTTTTTGATGTCCACCTCCGCAGCTTTCAGCTTAGCGAAGAGCTCGGTGATCGTATCAGTGGAACCAATCTGATTATGAGTCACTACAAAACTTTTGTAGCTAGGAGGGAGTGATTGCAGAACCCTGTCAATCTTGAGCTCCTCTGGAATCTTGCAGTCCAGTTGCTCAAGGCGTTGAGTGTAGCCCGACATCTTTATGGCGTGCTCACTATCGGAACTCCCTTCCTCCATCTTGCAGTTAAAGAATTTCTCAGAGATCTCATATCTCTCAGAACGGGCCTGAGTCTGGAACATAGTTTTCAGTTCCTCAAGAATCTCAAAGGGCCCAGGATAATCTTCAAAACGATTTTGAAGGTCCGATTCCATAGCAAACAACATGGTGCTCTTAATCACACCATAATCATCTTTGCGCGACTGATAAACAGCTTTCTCATCAGCTGGCGCATCTACAGCAGGGGCGTCACCTAGCGCATCCTCAAGGACATAGTCCTTTTGTCCGCCAGCGAGAATGATTCTCAGATTGCGGAACCAGTTGGTGAAGTTAGACCCATTGTTTCTAAGTTTTTCTTTCTCAGCAAAAATGTTGAAGTTGAAGTTGGACTTAGCCATTTGATCTACAAAATTTGCAAGTACAATTTAGACTATGTTCATGATAACTAGTTCAACTTAATCAAATTACTAGATGAACTCCCACTAAATTCAACATCCCTCAAGTTGTTTAGTGAACACAATCCAAATTCACCACACCTAATCCGATCTTCACGAGAAGAGATGTCGTTTCAATGGTGGACAACGAAGTGTCGATCATATCATTCATATGACTCATGCTTAACCTTTCGGTTCATGTGTTCCGAGGCCATGTCTATACATGCTAGGCTCGTCAAGTCAAACCCAAGTATTTCCGCGTGTGCAAAACTGGCTTGCACCCGTTGTATGTGAATGTAGAGTTTATAGCACCCGATCATCACGTGATGCTTGAACACGACGAACTTTCGCAATGGTGCATACATGGTGAGAACACAGTTTTATCTTGATTTTTAAGTGAGGAATCATCTTATAATGCTACCGTCGCGATCTAAGCATAATAAGATACACAAAAGGATAAACATCACATGCATATAACTTTATGTGACATGGTATAGCCAATCTTCGCGCAATGATCTCCATCTTGTGCGTGCCGGCATGATCTCCATCACTCCACCATGATTGCCTCCACCACGAATAGCAACTACAACTATTGCTAACTACTTAGCGATAAAGTAAAGCTATTACATGGCATATAAGAAGTTGACACACATGTCATACACAATTATTAAGACAACCATATGGCTCCTGCCGGTTGTGTACTCATCGATATGCAAGTCGTGAAACATTACAAAACATGATCATTGTATACAACATACACATCACATCTTGGGTCATACCATATCATAGAAAACACTCCCTGCAGAAACAAGTTAGACGCCTCTACTTTGTTGTTGCATGTTTTACGTGGCTCATGGGAGTAGCAAGCTAAGAACGATTCTTACCTACGGAAAGCCACAACGGTGATATTATGGTTGCCAAACTCCGGTGTAAATCCCATGACAACTATAGTGAGAGAAACTGGCATCCACCAGCCGCATGTGTGGAACAAGCCACACGTCAAGTGCGGAGCCGGTCTCGCGAACGATGTCGCGTAAGGTTGGCCTGGACCGCTTCGATCTCACTATCCCGCGTCATAAGAATTACATAAACAAGAGGCTTGCAACATAAAACATCAACACCCGCAACAACCATGTTGCGTTCTACTCGTGAAACACATCTACGCATAGATCTAGCTCTGATACCACTGAAGGGTTTCGCAGCATAGTAAATCAAAAAATTTCTACGGATGCGAACGGGAAAGCCAAGATCTAATCTAGGAGATGCAAACAACGAGGGGGAATAGATGAGATCTTAATACCCTTGAAGATTCGCACAGCGGAACGTTCGACGGAACGTGGGTGATGTAGTCATACTCGCTTCTCCTCCTCGCGATCCGATCCGATCTAACACCGCAAGTGGAGATGCCTCCGAGAGATGCACACGTGCGGCACCTCGACGTCTCCTCCTTCCTCAGTCCAGCAAGTGGGGTGGAGATATGGATTGGATCTACAACGCGACGACGCGGTGCAAGCGGTGGAGAGTTCCTGCAGCAGGGCTTCGCCTACACGCAGTCGGGAGGGAGAGAGAGAGGAGGGGCAGCAAGGCGGCTAGGGTTGAGGAGGAGGTGTTGGGGAGGGGTGCGCCCCCAGCCCTCTTTATATAGAGGGGTGGGCGGCCAGCCCTAGCCCCTCCCCCAAGCCCTAGGTCGGCGGCCAAGGAGGGAGGAGTGGGGGGCAAGTTTCCCCCCTCCCTTCTAGAAGCTCCCCTAGGGTTTCCTAGGTGTTTGGCCGGCTGGGCCCTATGGGGCCTTGTGCCCCTGGCCCAATGCGGCCAGGGCACTCCCTAGGGGTGGGCGTTCGGTTAGTCCGAACCGATCGGTTCGGTTCTACGGTTTATCTAAATTTTCGGTTTCCAAATTTTACTAACCGATCGATACTCAGGAGAATCACTAACCGAGGATTTCGGTACCTAGAAAATCGGTTCGGTTCTCGGTTATGACCGAACGGAGCCGATGTGCGATAACAACAGCGAGCACCGCATTTTTTATAAAGATTATTAAGAACATTTCTTGAATTGTAACCATCAAAAACAGAACAAGTAGTGACAAATATTGGATCTTCAGCAGTCCCCGTCTACCGTAGGACCCTGGTCAACATCGATGACCGACGATAGTCGAAGAAGGTCAGGATCGAGCTAGAAAAGCAGGGAGAACAATACCGCGGCGAGCTGGGTGGTGTGCTGGCCGCCGGCGTATTGCATAGAGGCAGTTTTAGTTAGAGAGCTCGGTGTGAGAGGGAAGAAGGAGGACTTGGTGGCTATGTCCAGGAAGAAGAGTCGGAGAGGAGGATTACGCCGGTCGTCGGCTGTTAGAGGGGTGGCTTGGCGGCCAATGGTGGCAGACGAGGCAGGCGGCAACGGAAGATTGGAGATGGGCATCGTGCGTTGACTGCGTTTGCTCGGGAGACTAGAGGTTGAGGGACTCTTTTTTGCGTGGGATGCTGGGCTGAGCAAGAATTAATCCTATACTTGGGCTACCTTTTGTTTTTTATTCGGTTTGTTAGGTTACTTCGGTCATCCGATGGCCAAGACCGAATTACCCAAAGTAAATTCGGTTTTCCGAAATTGATGATCGAATTAGATACGGTAATTTTCGGTTTCAGTCTAATCGGGTTCGGTCTGAGTTATTTCGGTTCGGTAATTTGGTTCTTGGTTTATATGCCCACCCCTAGCACTCCCTCATAGGTCCATGCCCCCTCCCGGCAGATGGGGCCACGTTGGTCCCCTTCCGGAAGGTTCTAGAAGCTTCCGGTACAATACCGATTAACCCGAAACAATTCCGAACTCCAAAAACTGCATTGCCTTATATGAATCTTATTCTCCGGACCATTCTGGAACCTCTAGTGACGTCCTGGATCTCATCCGAGACTCTGAACAAAAACTCATAAACCAATTATCCAATCTATCCTAGCGTCGAGACACGTTAAGTGTGTGACCCTTCGGGTTCAAGAATATGCAGACATGATCTTATATCAATAATCAACAACGGGGTCTGGAAACCCATATTGACTCCCACACATTCATCGATGATCATATCGGATGAACCACGATGCTAGGATTCAATCAATCCCATATATATATTCCCTTCATCGCGCGATATTTTACTTGCCCGAGATTTGATCGTCGGTACCGTCATACCTAGTTCAATCTCGTTCACAGCAAGTACTTTACTCGTTCCGTAATCCGATATCACTTTGTGATTAACTCCTTAACCACGTGCTTGCAAGCGGTGTTGATATCGATTACCGAGTGGGCCCAAAGTATATCTCTCCGACTTGGGAGAGACAAATCCCATCTCGATACATACAACCCAACAGGTACTTTCCGATCTCCTGAGAGACACCTTTATGATCACCCTCTCATAGGATGATGTTTGATGACCTCAAAGCTTTCTTCCGATACCAGGGAGTTGTATTATCTCATGGTCTAAGGAATACAATATTTGACATAAGAAAAGCTTCGCAAAGATGAACACGATGACACGATCTAATTGCTCCGCTTAGTTTGGGTCTGTCCATCATACCATTCTCCCAATGATATGGTCTTATTATTAATCGACAACTCATGTCTATGGTTAGGAAACCTTAACTATCATTAATCAATGAGCTAGTCCATAGAGGCGTCCTAGGGACATGGTGTTGTTCAAAAACCACACAAGTATTAAAGTTTCCGCTTAATACAATTCTAGCATGGAATATAAACTTTATCATGAACAAGAATTATAATAATAGCATCTTTATTATTGCCTCTAGGGCATAATTCCAACAGAAGATTCTTAGCTCGGGGACGAGCCTCGCTAAACTTGCATTGAATCTTTGATAAAATAGCATATTATAAACCTAAAAATGATTTTTATAGAAAAACGTGAGCATCGGATCATGTACCTGTAGTTCATATCTGACACAGTTCCTACCGATTCAGCAGGAATTTGTTTTTTTTCACCAGAGGTGGACGGAAAGGTTTCGGATCCCCCTGTTGGGACATTGTCCATATAATATGGTCTAGTATTTTTTGTAAAATATGGTGGTAGTATTTTGAATTAGCTATTTGGTGGTTGCTTCACAAAACCGTCCGTTTTTTGTGCTCGGAAAATAGAAAATGCCTTTTTTGTGCGATAAAACGGAAAACTTCCTCCTGCAATATTGTTCGTCATCCCATGATGCACATGTATGCACAATATGGGGATATTATCACAAACTATGCCTTGATTCTAGCCATAACATTGGTTATTTTACCCGAAAGCCAAGAAACCTCGAATGAGATAGGCCATTTTGTGAAGTTTTTTTTAGACATAATCAATATACCAAGTTTGATATTTTTCCTTCTAACTATGTCACATAATATGACACCACGCGAAGGTTTCACATTGTTTTGATTGTTTTTGATTTTTATGTCCGTTTTAAACTATCGTCAAACTTTGTCGAACGACGGGCATGAAGATTCTTAGCTCGGGGCCGAGCCTCGCTAAAATTGCATTGGATCTTTGATAAAATAGCATATTGTGAACCTAAAAGTGATTTAAAAAAACATGAGCATCGGGTCATGTACCTGTAGTTTATATTTGACCCACTTCCTACCGATTCGGCAAGAATTTATCTTTTTCACCAGAGGTGGACAGAAAGGTTTTAGATCCCCTGTTGGGATATTGTCCATATAAGGTGATATAGTATTTTTGTAAAATATGGTGATAGTATTTTGAATTAGCCATTTGGTGGTTTGCTTCACAAAACCGCCCGTTTTTTATGCTCGGAAAATAGAAAATGCCTTTTTGGTGCGACAAAACGGAAAACTTCCTCCTGCAACATTGTTCGCCATCCCGTGATACACATGTATGCACAATATGGGGACATTATCATAAACTATGCCTTGATTCTAGCCATAACATTGGTCATTTGACCTGAAAGCCAAGAAACCGCGAATGAGATAGGTCATTTTGTGAAGGTTTTTTTTGAGACATAATCAATATACCAAGTTTGATATTTTTCCTTCTAACTATGTCACATAATATGACACCACGCGAAGGTTTCGCATTGTTTCGATCATTTTTGAATTTTTTATTCCCGTTTTAAACTATATATAATATTTTATGTTTCACTTAATTTTGATTTACAAATGTGTAGTATTTGAGTGTAGATAGATAGATCTTTTTTTTTTGCAAATTTTGATATATTATTTGTATTTTTCCGAATTAGAATGATTTAGTTATGATTTTTTCAAAGTTTAACGAGGTAAAATAAAAAATAGCTACGCCGAGGACAGCCGTCGGCGTATGCTACGCTGAGGGCAGCCGTAGGGCAATTCTACGCCAACGACTGCTTGGCGGGGCTGGCCTGGACGATGGCTACGCCGACGGCCCCGATGTTTGGCCGTCGGCGTAGCTTCCTGTTCCTGTAGTGACGCCGTGTGTTATGTAGCTAGTGACAGACACCTGATGCTGAGGGGAGATTAATCATGAAATGCTACTTGTAGGCGTGAAGAAACAAGGAGGGAGAACTAGAGAAGCTATACGGGAACGCGTGGCCGGCGTCAATTATGCTGTTAGGTAGGTTAAAGTGCAAAAGAGTATTCATCTCAACTTGTAAGAAAGGGACAGTCACCAGTTGACACCTACCCATATGAGTCAATCAATCCATCTGTAGTTCGTCCCCTGTCCCAAGTTTTGCAGCCACCGGGCAATATAGCTGGCTAATCTTCCCTGGTTGGTGCTTACATATGTTCCTGATGAGCACACATGCATGGTCACATGCACAGCACCACGCCGGCAGCAGCCGGAGAGCTTTCAGAGTGGATGGCACTTTCAGAGTGTACTTGTGCACCAGTACGTCCACCTCCATGCTCCATAGATTGTTCGGCAGCTTGATTAGATTGCGCTAGCTGTTTGAATTCCGGGGGTGAAGGGAAACGACTAAAGCAATGCAAATGCATGCATATGCCCGGATATTCTCGCTCATCTAGCCAAATTTCTTATAGGAGAGAAGAGAAAGTTGTGACTCAACCCCATGCCACCTGCAACCCAACTGACTTTTTGATTTTTTTTCCTGATTCTAAATCACAACAAAAGGATGAGTATAGTGCAGGATTATACAATGTCACAACCAAATATTCAGAAGGACAACTTATTATAGTATGTGGTCTACACAAAATAAACAAGTTGTAGCAAATATAATGTGAATATATATAAGATTCATCAGATTTATCATTTCCCCTATCAAATAGCACAATTTACTAACATCAAACTTCACGGATCAATAACTCTTGCACTAGAATGTGTACATATTTTTTTTGATTTCTGGTACACCAAGAATCTCTAAAAGAAGTGAGCGTGTGTACCGTGTCATGGTGCTTACAAATGCCACTCTTGAGAAAAGAATATTAGGTGGAAACCAAGATGCATCGAAAACTTCATGAAACCCATATTTTTGAAGTTCTCAAAATATCTCAACATGATACAATTTGTGATAACGAACGGCGATATTGTATAAACATGTGAAATCTTAACCTCAAACTCATATTCATTTGTGTGGTATAAATAAAATAAAATGGAGCATGATTTTCACTAGTTTCCATCGTAACTTGGTTTTCACCAGATGTTCACCCTACACGTTGGTCTTTACCCTACACCTTGGCGCAGTTTGATCGTGTGCCTTCAAAACAATAATCTTGGGAGAAATCGAAAGCAACCGTTGAGAATCAACACCCAAAATACTCTCTAACCCTCTTTGGCCGGTAGCTCGTTTGGCAACCCGAGTGATCCGCAAGGTAGATTCGAGGAGTGTTAGCGATGGTGCTGGATCAAGATACGGCATGGTTGATGTGGTGCACTGATTCATGTTGCCAGGGCAAGATCAACGACTTGGCCTTATTGATTAAATCCGACGAGGACCATACAAATTCATAATACTCCTGGGAGGTATATCACATCAAAGAGTAAGCTCATGTATGCCTCATCGATGCATAGTTGTTGTTGGCGTGTATACAATTTCTTGGTAGCGTCCAATAGAGAGTCTCTTGCTTGAAGTGTGTTTTGGCAACCTGCCACATGAGTGTCTTTTTTATTAATTTTATCAAATTTGTGCTAATTTTGGTTGTATGCATACTTTGTTAGTGTAAAAATGAAGGTGGTTTTTTTTGAGGGAAAATTGAAGGCAAGCTTCTTTTACAAAGGAAAACAAATTGATGCTAAACGTGGCCAATTCCACACCACCGAAGAAAATATCCTATAATTGACACGTAGCAATTTAGATTAAAAACGGTTCCTAATCTGGATTTTTCTCTGTTTTAGGTACTATGTTGTTTGCTGAAGTTGGTAAACGTCTCTAAATCTGTGGACCAGATATAGTAAAAATATTTTTTCTTCACCAAACGGGCCGATCCAATTGGATTCGTTTAACCGAACTTTCACACATGGGCTGTTATACAAACAAACAGACATGTGGGCCGTACACAACAGATCATCACATCGAATGGGCCGCACTCCAACGAACGGGACAAGGCCGCCTCGTTTCCTCCTCGACTCGATCGCGCACGCACGCGCTGCATCTCTCCTCGACTTCTTGACTGAGGCAGTTCTTGCCTCGCCGCCCGCCGTCTTCCCGGCGGCCGCCGACCGCTTGCCATTTCCCTCCTCCGCCGCCTCTTCCCCGTCCACACCAGGTCTCCACCGCCCCCTTCTCCTGCATCACCTTTACCAATCAGCATCTGGGCATCTAATCTAGCTCGAAGCTGCCGGCGCCGAGCCAGCGCTCACGGCGGCGCATCTTGCTTGGCTCGGCCCCCCACGCTCCTTCTCGGCGCGCTGTTCGCTATACATCTCGTCCACCTCGTCTACCACGACCACCGCAGTGGCGCCGCATCCGGCCTCCAGTCTTCTGCGTCGCATCTGGCCACTGGCGCACCAGGTGTTCGACATTATTCCCCTTAGGGAGTTCTGTTATGTTCTTGGCCAGACGACCATCTGGGTTGTCTAATATTAGAAGGCTCTATATTCTTCACACCGTTTCCTGGATAATTTCATCGAGGAGAGCAGGATTCGGTGCCGGCAGCCACAATGCCACCGCAAATTCACTTGGCCGGCTGTCGGAGCTTTTCCGGCCAGTCAGGGTGGAAATCAGTGGCGTCATCTTGCGGGCTCTCGAATGCGGTACGTGTTCAGAGTCGATGGAGCTGGAGAGGCTCGACATTGAGCTGGATCCTTTTGTTGTCAACTTGGTGGTCCGGGGGTTGTCAGACTCGGAAACAGCAGTTCGGTTTTACAGGTGGGCAGAGTCGCGCCCAGGATTCGATCATAGCCAGTTTGCAATAGCGTACACTGTGAGCTTGCTGTTTATAGATGGCAATTTGGCTCTGTTGTCAGAGTTCCTGGGGACTGTGAGGATCCAGGGGGTGGCATTGCATCGATCTCTGTATCGGATACTTTTGTCTGGCTATGTTCGAGCTGGCAAGTTTGATTTGGTCATAGAGACATTTGATGAAATGGTCATGTCTGGTTGCCGTGAGTTTGGTGTCGATTACAATAGGTACATAGGTGTTCTAATTAAGAATTGTTGCTTTGATTTGGTGGAGAAATACCATGGCATGGCGCTCGCTAAAGGTTTTTGCCTGACTCCATTTACTTACTCAAGGTGGATCTCTGCATTGTGTCAAACAAACAGAATTGAGCTTGTACAGGATCTTCTAGCTGACATGGATAAATTTGGGTGTTCTCCAGATATTTGGGCCTGTAACATATACATTGATAAATTGTGTAAACAGAACAGATTACATGATGCACTGCAGATGGTAGAGAAGATGCAGGTAAAAGGAACCAGCCCTGATGTTGTGACTTACACAACAGTGGTTGGCTGCTTATGTAACAATAAGCAGTTCGCAGAAGCAGTTGGACTTTGGGAAGAAATGTTGAAGAGGGGCCTTAAACCTGATGTTGTGGCCTGTGGTTCACTGATCTTTGGGCTGTGCAGGAATAGCAAGGTCGATGAGGCTTTTGAACTAGCATCCAGGATGTTAAGTCTGAACATAGAACTGAGTGTCTCAATATACAACGCCCTAATAAGTGGCTTCTGGAGAGCTGGGAGCATTGACAAAGCCTATAACATCATATCCTTCATGCGGACAAACGGATGTGAGCCAGATGTTGTTACATATAATATCCTTTTGAATCACTACTGCAGTTTAGGTATGATGGAGAAAGCTGAGAAATTGATAACAAAGATGGAAACGAGTGGTGTAAATCCTGACCGGTACAGCTACAATCAGTTGTTAAAAGGACTCTGCAAAACTCATCAGCTGGACAAGGCATTTGCTTTCGTTTCCGATCATATGGAAGTTGGTGGCTTTTGTGATGTTGTATCCTGTAACATACTGATTGATGCATTTTGCAAGGCCAAAAAGGTCAAGGCTGCATTGGAGCTGTTCAAGGAAATGGATTATAAAGGAATGCAAGCTGATGCTGTGACATATGGAACTCTGATCAATGGTCTTTTCAGTGTAGGATACTACAATCTGGCTGACGAACGTTTTGAGCAGATGTTGAAAGCTCAGATTGAACCTAATGTTAATCTGTACAATATTATGCTTCATCACCTGTGTAAGTCTGGTCATTTCAAACGTGCTCAGAAAATATTCTCGCGTATGATTCAGAAGGAAGTTTTACCTGACAATGTTACTTATAACACACTCATATATTGGCTTGGGAAAAGGTCAAGAGCAACTGAAGCCCTTGATCTGTTCAAGGAAATGAGGACAAGGGGAGTAGAGCCGGACAGCTTGATATTCAAGTACTTGATCAGTGGTCTCCTTGATGAGGGGAAATCTACACTAGCTTATGAGGTATGGGAATATATGATGGAGAATGGTATCATTCTCGACAGAGAAGTTTCTGAAAGGTTGATAGGCGTGCTTAAATTGAACAACAAGTAACAGTCAATTTCTTCGAAAGGTTTATCCACCAGAAGCTTTCCTGCCTCTGCCGCCTATGTGCACCTACCTTTAGAGCTTCAGTAGCTGATTCTAAGATCGCTACTTTGCAGTTGCACACAACTTTGCAGCCCTCCTCCCTTTATGTATGTACAGTAGCTGGACCAGATGTCCATGCCCTTGGCAGACATGCGAAAGTAGCAATGGACAAGGTAATCCTCTCTTCGACCTTCTGCTTATGGCCACTGTGCTAGCTTTTTATGCAAACAGCAGCCATTTAATTGTGAAGCCAATGTCGTTGAACAAGTTATGCAATTATTTTTCAGAGCTGGAGACCCAATATAATCCTTCTTATAGTAGATAAGAATCTTCTGAGGCTAGCTGAAGACATACATCTGATAAGCATTTGCCAAAAGCAATGTAAGGTTTTCGAGGGTTTTCTGAATTCTTATTTGATTTAAGTTGGTCCATGCCTATTTTTTTTAGATCGCTTATACATGCAGATTTGTCAAATACACTATAACACTTCTCTGATATCACAGGTCTAGTCTCGAATGCGTCTACAGCAAGTGTAGGCCCCAAGTTCTCAAAAAAATTCATGAGAAAGTCTGCAAGGTGGCTGACTTCAGCATACAATATTATCATGAGGTGCATTTTGACTTCTGACATGTTTTCGTGTTCACATTCAATTGTCTTCATGAAAATAGAACCTCTCAATCATAAAGCTATCTAGTTGTGAGTATGACCTCATTCTCTGTTCCTCATCACTATATCAGAAAACAGATAAATGTTATTAGTAGCTAAATTTACTGTTATGGAAGTTGCAACATCAGGTGCATCACCATCACATATGTTATTAGCAGCTAGGTTTCCAAAATTAAAAGTTTTGAAGCTTTAAAACATGGATCAGGTGCATCACGCATGTGCTATATACAACCTCCTACATAATAGTATAAATTAATACTCCAGCTTTTCATGATCAACGTAGTTAGCTACTTGAAGCTGCACTTCACGTATCACGGTGCCAAGTGCATAGACAGCACTTCTGCACTGCATTTAATTACCTGCCGATGTGTCCCTGTTTTTGCTGCCTGTACCAAATGAACTGGCATACTCCTGCACTTTCCACTTCCTAGTACCCTTTGCTTGTTTCTTCTTTCGTATCTTTTTGTTCTGAGTGCAAAATATGATTACAGGCATAAACAATAGCTTGTTTTTCATTATGTGAACTTCTCTACATGTGGACAGGCTATATTCAATAAACAACTGCAAATGAGTTCATCTATACCCTTGGGAGCTCTAGGGTCAGAACAGTGAATACTTCAATAGAGCGTTTTGAGAACAACGTCTGATATCATCGGAATGACAGCTGGTTGGTACCTTTGGGGCAGCCAGTAGAGTTGCTCGCGGCTGTACATACAGCACAGCGACAGTACTAGAGGAAGGGCCTTGGAGGAGGATATCTGGAAACTAGAATGCCAGAAACGCCAACCAGCTGCCCAGGCGACGCCCCAATGCACAGCATCACCTGCAGGCTACGTCATGATCAACCTGGACTGCCCTTTTGTTGCGGAACCCATGACAGGCAGTTGCTGGTTCTGTGGGCAGGGATGAAACTGGTGACCTATGTTCTGCAGCAGCTGGGTCTATTCAGAATGCCAGAGAAGCACGTCAGGCTGATGATATATATTTCGTGTCCTCGTCTCCTCGCGTGCAACTTTGAAATGCTGTAGAGGTGATGCCAGATGTTTGAAGACTGCCAGTTCTGTGCTAGTCTTCGTCCCTGGGATGTAGAATGCCTAACGAAATTTTGACACCCCTGTGATGTTGAGGGTTTTACCTCTTTGTTTTTTCATCTCCGTTTTGATACATGAATGTTCCTGCAAGCAGCAGCAGCTGCTGACAGGTACAGTACTAGAGAGTTTTGTGGTGTTGCTGTAGTCTGTAGGCCTGCAGGTAGGCTGCTGATGTTGCATCTGTTGTACAGTATCATCCCACAAGATAAACAAGCATACACTGATACACATGAATCAAACCTATTGGGGTTTTGCCCGTCAATCTTAATTTTTTTCTGTGTTGTTTCATTTTTTCTCAGATAGTACTCCCTCAAACAGGATGTCGCATGAATCTAGACAAATCTGTGACATCCTTTTTGACAGGAGTATATGTTATTGGTAAATGTGTGCATTGTCTGACTGTCGGCTGTATAGCGTGAGAATGTGAGCAGCATGGCATGTTTGTTCGGGCCGGCAGGCCCCATTCGTCAGGGAGGGACGATAGGCATGGCAGACATGCAAAAGTAGCAATGGACAAGGTAATTCTCTCTTTGACCTTCTGCTTTATGGCCATTTGTTTAGCTTTTTATGCAAACAGCAATTTAATTGTGAAGTCAATGTCGTTGAACAAGTTATGCAATTATTTTCAGAGCTAGAGAGCCAAGATAATCCTTCATATAGTAGATAAGAATCTTCCAAGGCTAGCTGAAGACATATATCTGATAAACATTTGCCAAAAGCAATGCAAGGTAGTGAGGATTTTCTAAACTCTTATCATTTCTTATTTGATTCAAGTTGGTTCATGCCTAATTTTTTTAGATCTCTTGTACATGCATATTTGTCAAATACACTGTAATACTTCTCTGATATCACAGGTGTAGTCTCGAATGCGTTTACAGCAAGTTTAGGCCCCAAGTTCTCAACTTTTTCATGAGAAAGTTTGCAAGGTGGCTGACTTCAGCATACAATATAATCATGAGGTGCATTTTGACTTCTTACATTATTTTTCGTTCACATTCAGTTGTCTACATTTAAATAGAAGCTTTCAATCATAAAGCTATCAAGTTGTAAGTACGACCTCAATTCCTCATCACTATATCAGAAAACAAATACTAAACATTATTGGTACTCCCTCCGACCCATATTAGTTGACTCAAATTTGTCTAGCACTGAAACTTGACTAGATACATTCATATGTAGATGAATCTAAGTCAACTAATATGGGTCGGAGGGAGTAGCTAAATTCACTGTTATGGAAGTTGCAACATCAGGTGTGTCACCATCACATATGTTCATGATTTTTGAGTCGCCGAGTCAAGTCAAGTCACCGAGGCTGCGGCTCGTGACTTGCCGACTTGAATCAACGACTCAGCTCGTATAGTCGCTCCAAGTCGCCTGCTACAGTGCACGTCAAGTTGGCTTGTTATCTATTTTTTTAGCAACGTTGACCTGTTATCTATTGCAGCCCGGCCTACAACCCCTAGATCCCTGCCGCGTGGCCCAACCAAAACCCTAATCGAGAGACCCTCAGATCCCCGCTGCACGGCCCAAGGCCTGGCCCAACCAAAACCCTAATCGAGAGAGAGCTCTCCCACCAACCACCACTCTTCATCCAGATCCCATCGAGCTCCCGAGTGCCTCCTTTCCCGAGCTCCCGTGGTCGGCCTCCGATCCTCCACCCCGGCGCCCTCTCTCCGGCCGCCGCCAGCCACCTCGACCTCCTCCCGAGCGTCCCCGCGGCTCACGTCTTCCTCGACCTTTTTCTTCTGCGCCACCGCCATGCTCTGCCTCCTCCTGCGCCGCCGTCCTCGCCATGCTCTGCCTCCTCCTGCGCCGCCGTCCTCGCCATGCTCTGCCTCCTCCTCGACGCCGCCATGCTCTGCCTCCTCCTGCGCCGCCGTCCTCGGGCATCAAGTCGCTGAAATCCTGAGGCAAAAGTCGCTGTATAGTCGCAGGAAATCGCCGTCGAGCCAGTGACGTGGTGCGACTTGCTCCGTGAGTCAAGTCGCCTGCGCGACCCAGCCACGCCGCGACGACTTGGCGATTAGTCGGCGACTCAAAAATCATGCATATGTTATTATCAGCTAGGTTTCCAAGAATATAAACTTTGAAGCTTTAAAACATGGATCAGGTGCATCACACATGTGCGCCTCCTACATTTTAGTATAAATCAATACTCCAGCATGTCATGATCATCGTAGTTAGCTACTTGAAGCTGCACTTCACGCGATGACCAAGTGCATGGACTATACTTCTGCACTGCATTTTATTACCTGTCGATTTGTCCCTGTTTTGGCCACCTGTACCAAATGCCATGGCATGCTCTTGCACTTTCCAGTTCCCAGTTCCCTTGCTTGTTTCTTCTTTCGTATCTTTTGTTCTGAGTGCAAAGTACAATTACAAGGCAGAAAAACATTACTGTAGCTTTTTTTCCGTACTGTGAACTTCTCTCCACATGGGCATGCTATATTCAGTAAGCAACTGCAAATGGGTTCATCTATATCCTTTGGAGCTCTAGGGTCTGAAACAGTGATTACTTTAAGAGTGAACATAAAGCGTTTTTGAGAAAAAAAATCTGATACTATCATCCAATGACAGGTTGGTACCTTTGGGGGCAGCCAATAGAGTTTATCGCGGCTGTACATATAGCGCCGTGACAGTACTAGAGGAAGGGGGGCCTTGGAGGAGGATATTTGGAAACTATAATGCCAGAAACGCCGACCAGGTTCCCAGGCTATGTCCCAGTGCACACCACCACCTGCAGGCTATGTCATGATCAACCTGGATGGTGCTTTCGGAACCCATGACAGGCAGTTGGGGTTCCGTGGGCAGCGATGAGATGAAGCTGGAGACCTACATTTTGCAGCAGCTGGATCTATTCAGAATGCCAGAGAAGCACTTCAGACTGAGGGTATATATTTCGTGTCATTGTCTCCTCGCGTGCAACTTTTGAAACACTGTAGAGACTGAGGGTTTTACCTCATTGTTTTTTCATCTCTGTATGAATGTTCCTGCAGGCAGCAGCAGCTGCTGACAGTCACTACGGAGTTTTGTGGTGTTGCTGTAGTCTGTAGGCCTACAGGTAGGCTCCTGATGTTGCATCTGTTGTACAGTGTCATCCCATAATAAGATACACAAGCAACTGATACACATGAATCAAACCTATCGGGGGTTTTGCCCGTCAATCTTAATATTTTGCTGAGTTTTTCGTTTTTTTTCTCAGATACTATATGTTACTGATAAATGTGTGCATTCTCGACTGTCGGCTGTAGCGTGAGAACGTTAGCAGCAGGCCTGGCATGTATGTGCGGGCTGGCAGGCCCCATTCGTCAGGGAGGGACGATAGGCTGGGCTTATACTGCACTAGCACCAGTCTCGTTGCCATATTATGGCCGGCGTACGGCGGCAGATATCGAATCCTCCATGGGCGGGAGGCGCACGCGCCCGCCGGCCACGACCTGGAGGCGATGAAAGAATTGAAAATTAGGGTCTCCCTTCCCCGCCCCTCCGTGACCTGCTGGATACCTGATCTGTTTGGGGGACACGAGCTGCCCAGGCAAGGAAACACCTGCACCTCGTCGTGCCGTGCTGCGAGCCCAAACCGGCCAAGGAACAAGACGAGCCAACCTGACGACCTCAGCAGCTTACCAATCTTCGCTGTGCGTGCCGAGGTCTCACCGTCCAAATCTTTCTCGCTAGACACTCGTTTTTACCTAGTATTTATTCCAGGAAAGCTGCTGGACACTCGACAGAGAGCGACGCCGTACGTCGTGTCGACGGGGAAGACAGACGGCGTACGTCTCCTGTTGTTGATGCGTTGTACCGGTAAATATAATCCGGTCACACCGCGCACTGTACGCACGTTATCTCAAAGAAACAGTCACAGGCTCACAGCAACTGCTGCACCGGCCATGACCAAATACTAGTACCTCAAGGGCTAGCCAGCAGTAAGCCTGCACAGAAATTGAAACCGGCCAAACCGGTCAGCTATACTCTAGTTCATTTTTCTTCACAAGTAAAATCTAAACTTTAAATTTAGTACAAAATTTTGAACTAGCCCAAACCAGCCAAACCAGTTAAAACCGGTTTTCCCAGGCTTAGCCAGCAGTTGAGTATGGACAAAAGTTGGTTGGATTCTAGGTCTAGTCTGGGATGTTTAGCCTTGTCCTTGCTACACCGTTAAGATTACACGTACGGGCTACTTTATTTACCCTAGTTGACCATGGTTATATTATTATCATCCTTTGTGTAAGGTGATGACACACCTTGATCTTACTGATATATGGAGTAGCTAGCTAGGTAGAATCCTTGTTCCATTTGACGACATCCCTCTCTGCTAACTAAATATATTTTCATGTACATGGACCACATTAGATTTGCATCGTGCCCGTGGCTGTCACAGAGACCTCCCACTGTGATCTTTGTCACTAAGAAAACCTTTGATTAAGATTTTGCAGGTTGATGATTAGACGGAAAAGAGAAGAGCCGGATTTATGGCACGCGCGGACGCGCTATCGCGAGGTCGGTCATGTTAGATTGATCTACTCCGCGTGGGCCCAACGGCCCACCGAGCCCTTTGACTCGCGCCCTGATGGGGGGTGCCCAATCCAATATGGTTGGTGGACCCCTGTCACACTGTGCATATAAAAAGGTGGGGACCGGCGGCTTGGAACACGAGGTTCGTCACGAGCTGTATTCCCCATCGACATACCCTACCGATCTAGGTTACACAGTAGTGACGGAAAGCACCCCACCACCGTCGCCTCGTCGCCGTTCATCACCATGGCCACATCAAACTCCTCCTCTAGCCAAGGAGAAGGTATGTGCCCCTCTCTGATCTCTCTCTGTCGCGATCTAGTACCTATACCCATCAAGAGCAAAGGTTCTACCGAATCTTCCATACCTAGTCAATCTTGCAACATAACAATGGTATCAGAGCTTGCTAGGCTATGATTTTTTGGTAAATAGAAAAGGCAAACAGAGAAACCCTAACCCTAAAGTTGCGCCGCCGCGAGGCCGCGCCGTCCTCCTCGATCCTTATGCGCACCGGCAAGCCGATGCATAGGTAAGAAGGACCAACCCCACTGGGGCAAAGCAAAGATGAAAGAGTACCCCTTCCCGGGTCAAAGAACAACCAAAGAACCCCAAAAGATAGTGAAAAGCCCCTGTTTTCTGTTCCCAAAATCCTCGAATTCGAATAGGGGAAAAAAGATGGCCACCGCCGAGATAGGGCGCCGCCACTGAACCGGTTGATGGCGGCGCGTTCACCCTCGAGGTCACAGGCTCACAACAACTGCTGCACCGGCCATGACCAAATACTACCTCAAGGGCTAGCCAGCAGTTGAGTATGGACAAAAGTTGGTTGGGACTTAGGAGTACGTGGATGTTTAGCCCTCGCCTTGCCTTGCTACACCGTTAAGATTACACGTACGAGCTACTTTACCGGCGATTGACCATGGTTATATTATTATTATCCTTTGTGTAAGGTGATGACACACCTCGATCTACTGATATGGAGTAGCTAGCTAGGTAGAATCCTTGTCCCATTTGACGACATCCCCTGCTAATTAATTAGATTTTCATTTACATGGACCACATTGCATGGCTAGCTAGCTGAACCACGGAAGATTTGCATCGTGCCCGTGGCTGTCACAGGGACCTCCCACAGTGATCTTTGTCACGAAGGAAACCTTTGATTAATATTTTGCATGTTGATGAGTAGACGGAAAAGAGAAGAGCCGGATTTATGGCACGCGTGGACGCGCTATCGCGAGGTCGGTCGAAGTAGCTATCCGGATTTCCCTCGACCGACTTTTTTTAAACAAGCCTCGACCGACTTGAATTGGATTACAGTATCACAATTATCCGGATAGCCGGCCAAAGAATCCCGTGATTGTCTCTTTGCCTACAAATAGTAGATGCTAATTATTACAGTACTAGAATTACCATTCATAGGTCAGAAGAATATACCGTCCATTAAGTGACCGGCAAGTCATGCTATGCAGATCGTGCCGTAAAATTTCTGCGCAAGAAAAAAAAATCATGCCATAAAATTGGCACCAAAATCACGAGTGCGGATTTCCCCCTTCTAGGTTGGACCCCGGCACCATCGTTGCCGTCTGTTTCTTTGAGATTGGTGCAAAAGTCTGAGTGGTCAATGCCCCCTTTTAGCCTGGGATGGTAACTTCCGGCCAAAAAAACCTGTCTCAAACACAGAACACAGCCTGGAGGATAACGTTAGATAGATTCTGGGCAGTGTCTTCCCCGTCTCTACTTCACTACCGATTGACCTGGACTCCACAGTCGGCCAACAAACTGGAGTTCTCCAGATCTGTGGGCTATTCTGCAATTCCATGTGCCGCCCATCAATCTCCCCACTAGCCTGCATAATCTTGCCGTTTGTTTTATCCGTGTTCCTCTACCTCAAGATCTGGAGTTCTCCATGAATGCCATGGCGGGGGTTTTCTCGTACCTCCAGTTATTGGCTTCTTTAGAGAATCATGCAACATGTTCTTTCCCCATTCCAAGGTATGATTGCTGGCTTCTTTGTTCCCAATTAAAGTAAGGTCTTATAATTTTGGTACAATAACATATATTGAAAATCGTTGGGTACGATTCAGATGGAATGGTACATAGCAGTTTCGTCTTAATTTCATAGGCGTATCTTATTAATGAGATGGGGCACTCGTTAGCGATATAGAAGTTATAAAATAGGGGGACTAAATTTTGGAGATAGTACTCTGGGTTTAGATATAAGGATTACTTTTATGTGTCGTTGGCAATCATCTGGTCCATTCTAGGAAGCGATGTAGAAATTGCAAATATTGTTGTTGTAGGTTTGAAGCTATAGAACTGTTTGTTCTGGAAGTTCGTATCGGAATTTGAGGGACAAATATATTGCATTTTTGTTCTTACGAATATGGTTATTGAAGGTTTCATCCAAAAAGTTACTAATTATATGTATTCCTAAAAACAGAAACGGCATTTGCACTGAACAATGTAATATTGAATCTGAATTGATCGATACTAGGGACACAGTGAGCAGCTATGATGTTGAGGAAAATCTAAGGTAAAATCAAATTTCAGTTTTCGATAAAGTATATAGACATGATTATTGTTCGAATGAAAGTTTTTCATGTACATTGTTCTAACTAATTGCTTGGAATTGCAACATATCTGATGTAAGTGATGAGAATGTAAACGAAAGAATAATAGGTAATTCTGAAGAACTAGATGGCGAAATTGATCGAGTCGATTTATCAGATTACGTGTCAGAGGAATCTGAAGATGATATACAACAAAATTACATGTTGCCATATGCTGAAATATATTCAGAAGATGATGATGATAATGATGGCGACATGCATCCTTCTAACCCTATTCCAGTAGAAACAACCGAACAAGCAGTTGCTCGTACAAATCAGATAACAAGTATTGAAAACACAGACACATCTGAGCCTGGAAAAAATAAAAGGTATGTGCAATGTCGCTGGCTTAATGTCTTAGGAACCGTTTTATTTAAATTTTGGAACTAATAACTAAGCTATGAATAACACCATAGATTGTAAATGTATGCACCGTTTGAGTATATAACTTTTTTGAATTTGGAACTAAGAAAGTGGATCCTATATGCATACTATGAAATGATATTAATTGCATTATTAAGCTAGCTGTAATAAAGTAAGTTAAATAAATAATGGAACTTAGAATTGTATAGTATAGCAAGGTTACTGAAAGGTTAAATAGATCCTACATGTGTTTTATGTTTTCGGTCGGAGGGGGGGGGGGACAAAGCTTTTTTTGTTCTGGAATAAATTATTGTGTATGAAAACTTAGTTTTATTTCTCATTCATTTTTTGTTTATACCTGCTAGGTTGAGCAAAATGTTGTTTACTTGGGAGTAATCACAGTTTATGTAGGTTGTTTATTATATGGTTGTAGAAAATACCAACTATGTATCAGCTACGAATTTAGTTTGAGTTATAGTACATAGTTTCATGTCATAGAGTTAAAACATACCCACTCTAGTTCCTGAATGCAGAATACTTGAAAGTTTCGCATGGTGTGGGATTCTTGAAAAGATTGTACATAAACACTAAACCCTGCAGAACTATTTAAAGTTTGCCAAAGATATAATGCAACTTGTAATAATAAAGTTCAGAAAGGTTACTAGTAAGGTTATCTAGATATTGACGATATTAACCCGAAATTATATTCCTACATTTTTTCTAAGGAAACATCACAAGAAAGGAGAGAAACTTTTTAGCTGCAGGGAATCTAGAACCATGGGTGCTATTGAGAAAGCTATGAGGAGTTCTTCCGATCGCATGTCAGGGCCAATATTTCAACCAATTGTGGGTACTTCTTTTGATTTCGCAGCTGAGGCTTATGAATTTTACAATTTGTATTCTTGGGAGAAGGGTTTCGGAATCAGTTACGACAAGAGTGACAGTAATAGGGTTAATGGTTACAGGACAATGCAGGAATTGCAATGTGCGAACCAGGTAAAGTTTCGTTACACATTGTTGTAGTTTTTTGTTTACGTAATATGTATATTTTCTAATTGAATAGATTGAAAACAGGGATTTGATAAGAGGTGTATTAACCAATCTCAGAGATGTGGCTGCAAAGCTGTTGTAAGGCTATTACGCACAGAGGACCATGGTTGGTATATTTCTAAGTTTTTTGAAGAACATAATCACGTTCTATCAGAATCGTGTGGAGAGAAAATGCAGTGAGGTTCTCACAGAAGGATAGATGAATCTGCTAGACACATGATTAAGTACTTAAGAGACAACAACGTCCCATTAGGCAAAGTTCATAGTATTATGGGAAGCATTTATGGATCGGTTAGAGACTTGCCATTCACCAAGAGATCTTTGAGAACCCTTTGTCAGCAGTTAGCACGTGAGTAGATGGACGACGATGTAAAGAAAACTCTTGCTATTTTCAGAAAAATGAGGGAGGAAGATCCAGATTTTTCATATAGTGTTGACGTTGACAAGCACAACCGGATCAAGACCTTGATATGGACAAACCATCGTAGCAAAATGCAGTATCATTGTTTTGGTGATGTGTTCACGTTTGATACAACATTCTGTACTAACATATACAAGATGCCATTTGGATTATTTGTTGGAGTAAACAATCATTTCCAGTCAGTAATATATGTTGGAGTGTTGATGAGAGATGAGAAGATAAAAAGTTTCATATGGGTATTCAACGAGTTTCTATCTTTGATGGGTGGCACCAGTAACTATACTTACAGGTGAATTTTATTTCCTCAAATTTATTTTAGACTTACTTAGATAAATGGTCAGCCATATGTCTAACTTGAAGTATTTCGTATGGGTAGACCAATGTCAGGCGATGGTAAAGGCTATACAAGCAAGCATGCCTAACACAACTCACTTGTGGTGCAAATGGCACGTGTTGCGAAAGGCTCAATAATCATTAGGTCCAGTGTACTCAAAAAATTCTGCTTTTAGACAATAATTCCACAAGGTGTTAAATGAGATGTTGACAGAAGATGAATTTGAAAATGCATGGAAAGATCTAATCAGCAGATACAAGCTAAGGACAAACCCATTTATGGTTAGGATATATGAGGTTAGAAGAATGTGGGCTAAGCCATACTCCAAAGACAAGTTTTGTGCTAGGATGATGAGTACACAACGGGGAGAAAGTGCAAACCATATTTTAAAGACTTATGTTAGGGGCAACTCAACTATGAATAATTTTGTTGAGAAGTACAATTATATGATGTTTGATAGAGCTATGGAGGAGGACAGAGAGGAGCACAAGTCGAAGATGGTAAAAAATATTTTGCTCATATACTGTAACTTGCATATAACTTATTGATAGATTATCACTGATGTTTATAAAATATTTCTAGGTTGTGAAGAAATCAACAAAAAAGATGTGGCTATTCAAAACCATGCTTGCAAGATTTACACCAGAAGTTCATTCAAACTTTTTACAACCGAACTTGAGAAGTCTTACCATTATGTAGTTGCCACTTCTGAGGATTCTAAAATCTTTGAAGTTAACCATGCCTATTCTGATCTAAGGCAACCTTGGGTTCGAGTATGTTTCCGCCTAACTGTAGACGCAGAAAAAGATATTTTCGAATGCGAGTGTGGTCTGTTCACCCATTTTGGAATTTTGTGTTGCCATGCTATTAGGGTAAGTTTATTATCAATAATCCATCATTCTTTTTTGTGAGTACTGTTTTTTTCTAGAAATGTTTTAACATACTTAAAAAATCGCAGATTATGAATTATCTTGGAGTTGCGAAAATTCCTGAACGCTATATCTTGAAGTGTTGGACAAAGGATGCCCGTGATGTACTACCTGGAAATCTAAGTTATCTGCAGAAGGACAACAGATCAATGAAATCACATACATTCCGTGATAGCCTTTTGTATGGAACGACTATGAAAGCTGTTAAATTCAGCAAACAAGACATGGAAACATTCACAGTTATGATGAAGCATTTTGGAAATGGTATAAAAGCTGTTAGTGATATATTGGCTACAAGAGGAGAAACTGAACCTGAAGAACCAAAACCTTGTTATGAGTGAAGCGATAATGAGTGGCACCGTGCATAGCGTGGTGGTTATCAGTCAGAACCTGACTTTGGATTGAAGGGGAAACAAATATATTCCCATGGAAAGAAGGGTGCAGTGGTAAGCAAATTTAACTTGTCCAAATTGAAGGCACCTTTAATTATAAAGTCTACTAGTGGGCGCAAGCGTGTTAAACGTTTCCTTTCTCCTGTTGAAAAACGTCGTACGGTTAAGAAGAAATCGCTTGATGGTAGAGAAGATACTGTTTCCTCGATCAAACAAACAAGATTTTGCAGTGTCTGTAAACTACCTGGTCACAAGAAGAACACATGCCCAGAAAATAAAGATAATGGGAAAGGAAAGAGGAAAAACCCATGCTGCAGTGTGTGTAAACTGCCAGGTCACAAGGCAAGCCAGTGCTACAACATGACTCCATCAGCGGATGACTACAACTATGTGTATAGTTCAAGTGGAGAAGAAGATGAATGAATAGAAAATTAGAGGTGCTGGTTGGTTGAACTATATCTATTTCCGCAGTAGAGAACATTGTATGTCAGATAATTTAATTTGTGAGATTTGTTGTTTCTCTACTTAGGGGGTAGGCAGCTATTTGGTTGTGCAATAGCTTACCATCTATGAAAAACCGAATTTAAATTTTGCTGTGGTTTTTTGGGTCCTAATCCATTGATTTATGAAGCTTTAAATCATTTATTAAATTTATCGTTAAATTTTAGGTGCTGGCTCGTAGTACATTCATTTGTGAAGCATTAGAGTGTTCCATAAATTTACGTTCAAGTTTGCTGCTTGTTTTTGCAAATTGTAGTCTATTTCGGTAAAATGACACTTTATGTAGATCATTTATGTTAAGAATCTGAAGAGAAACATCCATATATCAATTATGAAATTAGTTTGAGTCATAGTTGATACTTAGTGGTTGTAAGGTTCACAACCGTCTCTTGCAAAAACTTGATGATTACTGGGCTGACGAAAATGAGCAAATTATATGACTTAATAATATTTATATTATCAGATACAGTCCGTTTTGTAAGATGAATGGATATGGGAATATGCTATAAATTGAAATGGAGCTTCTTTCTCCATTTATTTTGTTATGAAGATGGAACCGCGTTTGAAGTTAAAGAAAAAATACAAGGAACAAGTTATTTCAGGTATGAAAATGGATCCACACTTTAATGCATTTCTTTAGAATAATATTCTGTGAAAACATATACAACATATATGTATCATGGTCTATATGCTTGAACACAGGTTGTGGTAGAGGTTTTGATGAAACTTAGTTGTTGCAAAAGTGCAATGGAATTAAAATAGTCTGGGTTTACAGATTATTCGTTTAATTGTATGAAGCAAATCGTACGACTTAAAAATGGTTCATGGATTTCTAAATTTCTATAACATTCAAAAGGAAATGGACAAAAACAGTGAACATAGTACATGATGGCGGGTAAGATTTAACTAGTTCAGAAAATGGTAATATGATGTGTTACAGACATAATTAATCATCCATAACTAATAAACATTCCGGGCAGTACTTTGTTTTTATTACAGGATTGTACACAGCTGGTTAACCAATTCCGTCGGAGGTAGATAGATGTTGAATCAGTTTCCTACTGAAAACATCTGGCAGTACACCCCTATTGCCCTGAATGCCTAACATGTTGTAGAGTAGTTCCTTTGCAAACCCCCTCAAAGAAGCCTACAAAACAAAAAATTGAATCTTTTTTATTGATTGTTATAAAAACCTATATATTTTATTCTATTGGATAATAGGCAGTATCAGTCAAGTAGCTAGTTTGCAAATAACAAAATACCTCAGCTTGAGGCAATTCAAATCTTGCCCCGTTGAATTGGCGCATTGCCAACAAAGTTAACATTCCAGATTCATTGCTGCAAACATAACATAAATACTAAATTATTAATTTGTAGGCTAGACTTAAAGAAATATTATTAGGAATGGAGAGACTGACCTATTTTTCCCTGGCAGAAATGGTTGTTTGTAATTCTTATGCCAATTACTCCAGTCAATTTCCCAGCCATGGTATGATGCATCTAAGCTCTTTTGGATTGCCCGTTGAAGCTTCTCTACAATGGGATTATGCAAGTCATGGATCTCAGCGGCCCTGGAGATTTTAAAAGTGGGATCCACTATATGAACAATATGTTGCTTCATATCCCAGAAATATGATGACCAAGTGTGATTAGAAATGTTAGGTATGGCAATCTGCATAAGTAAAATAAACATTATAGTACTTATATAAATGGAATAATTGATGTAGTTTAGCCTCACAGTAAAATAAACAAGGTCGTGTGAAATAGTTAACCATTCGGCAATTTGACATGTCGTACTCCATCGATTTCCCAGTAAGTTCCAACCTTATGGATCTGCTACTGAGGAAATCCTCAGAATTTAGCACCTTCCTCTGTAAGTATGTATAACTGTGATAGCTGTCGAATTGTATTAATGTCATAGATAGCTGGACAGACACTATAAGGAGAAGGACATTTACCGCGAAATCAGTCTCGAAGGGATGCAACCATCTCAACTTGACACCCTCACCATACATACAATAGTCCATCTGACCAAATCTTCTGATAGCCAGGTCCAACAGATCATTTGTGAAGTTATAACCTTGTGCTAACACACTCTTGAAGTCATTCCCAGCAATCTTCAATGTGTTAGGTTTTGAATGGTTGATCCAGTAGCTTTAGACAGATGAAATAAATTGAATTAGTAAAATATATTAAATAGAATAACCTAATGTGTAATTTGGCAATGCAGAATTAAATTTGTTTTACCTGTCAAGACATTCTGAATCTGTTACCCCTAACCAGTTAAATAATGTATCAACAACTTCTGTGTCTACGTGAATTTTAGGAGCACCATAGAACCAAGGTTTTTCGCCATTCGACCTTTGTTTACGAGGATTTTAGTTATTGGAGAATATGTGAGATCATCGGTTAGAGGCATCTCATTCAAGTCAAGACCATCTGGCTCTTTAAATAGTTCCTCAACTTGAGCAATGTCAGAGTCATTGCCTATTTTTGAAAGAGAATGAACTGATTCATTTAGCAAACCAATAGTATTTTTGAACTCTGCTTGATTTAAATATTTGCATGAAGGAATAGATGTTGATCCAGATCCAGGTATTAAATTTAAAAACTTCCTCTTCTCAAAACCAGGGGGGTGAAATGAGAAGCAGTTGTAATATCGTTTCTCTTCAGTTGGTTAATATCTGGAGTAACATAGGCCGATTCAGAATATGATTTCAATTGTATGCCTATAAAGAGAGAAAATGTAAGAAGACATATCTCCAAAAAACAATTGTTAGCCATCATAGAAATATAAGTACTCCTCGCACTCAATTATATATGAAAACTTGTAAACATTCCAAGTTATATAAAAAACTATTACAGTTCATGATGTGTGACCAAAAGTTGTAAACATTAAAGAAAAGTATATCTCCAACTATCAATATAAATTATATAAGAAAACAAAATAAAATAAGAAACCGCTAAAATCCTTCTTCTGGCAATAAGATGCATGAAAATATGGTACAATGCAACACTTGAGGTTAAAAATATGGTCTTCATACTTAGTTAAATTTGTTGAATGTGTGAAAAAACTTCTGTATACATTAAAAAAATTAAAGACTCAATCTACATCTGATGTGCATTTGATACCGGTATGTACGGCTGACTCCGAGTTGGCAGCTACTTTGTTCAAGTCTGATAGTAAGTTTTTCCCTGAAATTCATAATTTATCATAAAATTTGTAACACAAATTGCTACAAAGGATCAAAACTATGAATTCTGAAAGGCTCAATATTATTTTGTATTGTACCAGCTGTGAGGTTATCTGTCTTCGGCCTCTTAATTGATGTACCTATGCATTCAATCCTACCATTAATATTTTCACATGTAAGAAAAATACTATGATTGACTTTGGAACAAGATTACTTACTATCAATGGTTGATTCATGTCCAGATATAATATCGTCCGAAGATGCTTTGGATGATGTATACAATGATGGAGATATGAATGTTGCAGTCTTACGAACTTCAGAATGATCATGCATACTTTTGGATAATACAAGCACTTGGTCCAGGACCTTTTTCATAAGGTAATCGACATTCTTCTCAAAAGTGTTCTTGATTATTGGATTATTAAAGACATAATGGTTTATGTCGGCTACAAAATTAGTCTTGAAGTTATTTATGAAAAGTTTCGTTCTTGCATTGTGTAGCCTCAAGTCATTGATTTGCTTGTCGTTGAGCTACAATATTACAAAAAATGATATTTAAGATTAGTACTGGAACAAAATATAGGAAAATAAGTAATATAATATACTTTAATATAATAAAAGAAAATTGAGGAGTGACAGTGTGTTACAGTTGTGGAGACATGTTGACATAGTTGTTAGTACATAACTTCAAAAAATAAATTATTCATACCCTTCTCTCAGTATCTCCTCTTGTGTAGGCAGCCAAGTACTGAGTGCTTGGTGGGTTGGACACAATGTTCATGGAGCTTGGCATTATTGGAATTTGCGGCAACATTTGACCTTGGGTAACAGGTGACAAACTTCTTATATCACAGTTACCTGCCTGAAACTGCAAGTGAAACAAAGAAAACACATTAGAATATTTCAGAAGACAACGGAAATAAAATCAATGTACTTTGGTAATAAGACTAAAAGTTTACCTTCTGGCTTGAATTATTGGCAGAGTGAATTGCTTTATAATAATTCGGTGTGGATGGAAGAGCATTTATCATTAGCTGCAATTTCTCATAGGTGAAAACTTCTATTCTAGGAATAGGAATTACACAGATGCTTTCAGGGCCAAGGTTTAGTGTGTCAAGACACATAGCCTGTTTCGAAGAAAGAAAGAAATTTAAAACATACAGATCATGTTTTTCTTATGGACACGAAAAAGGTTATAAAAGAATTTGGTAAAAACCTGCAATAAAAGATGGCATCCTGATATATTCTTGACTGTCCTTTTTGCTTTGGTTTCCCTTTGGACATGCCTAGAAGATTCAATAATTTCATCCACTACAGCTTGGCAAAAATTGTACAAAGGTATTTCCGATGGATTCAATAAAGATCCCCAGAAATCTTTAATGCCATGGTTGGAGCTATATTTTGCTACCAAGAAATTTCCCATTGTAAAACAAACAAAAGTTACCTTGAATTGATCAACTTGCAATTCAGTCATACCATAATCTGCGCTAACTATCTCTTCAGCAGCCTTCAAGCTGTTTTTCTCATCTATATCAAATGATGTTGAACCAATGCCAAATCTAATGAAGTCCATTTTTTCGGATTCTGATCTATCCTCAAGTCCATATATCAATTTTGGGCCCATTGGTATGAACATCTTGAGCTGAAATGTCAATTTGATTTAACAGCCTGATGGTGAACTTGCTATCTAAATTATTGATCTCTGGCACTTTTAGCATCCCTTGGAATCCTATATCACATACAATTTTCCTCTTCAAGACAGCCAAATTTTGAGATAATTTGGGCAATGCGCTTTGGAGAACTACGAGTAGTGGCTTCACCATAACCAGATATATCTGAGCCAGACATTTCAGTGAAGGTCTAACAACTTTGAACTGATAATGGAATGACAAAAATAAGTTTTATCATGAAACATAACGACATAGTTCAATTCTTATTATGTATGTATTCATACCAGTAATCAACTTAAGTCAAAAGCATAGCAATGGATATCAGATCATGGCAATAATTTTTCTGAGTACGTGCAAATGAAATGAGTGCCTACATAAACAGGAGTATATTTTTATGTTACACACAGACAGTGGTATGTTTAGTGCATGCTTGGAAAATGCAGCCCTTTCGTAAACACATTAGTATTTATTGGTGTCATAAGTTGACATTTGCGCTATTACAAATATTATCCAATTTCAAATCAATTTTCACCATCTTATTTTACTCAGCGAGCTCTTCCAAACAATATGAACTTTAAATATGTTTTCAGTAAATAATATTTCATTTTTGTAATACTTGAATGAAACAGTTATGAAAATCTCAAAAGCATTCATATATTTTTATGTTACACACAGACAGTGGTTTGTTTAGTGCATGCTTGGAAAATGCAGCCCTTTGGTAAACACATATGTATTTATTGGTGTCATAAGTTGGCATCTGCACTATTACAAATATTATCCAATTTCATATCAATTTTCACCATCTTATTTTACTCAGCGAACTCTTCGAAACAATATCAACTTTCAATATGATTTTGGTAAATAAGATTTCATTTTTGTGGGACTTGAATGAAACAGTTATGAAAATCTCAAAATCATTCATTTGTACATTCAGGTTTCATATCGGTTTCATATCGGTTTTGTGATTACAAAAATTTTACATATGAGTTGTAGCTGAGTTTTGTTATTATTTTCATAAGATTCATGTAGGTTTCAGTATAGTTTTATGATTTCATAAAACTTTGATACGAGTTACAACTGAGTTTTATTGTCATTTTGGTTTCACTTGGACTAATTGTACAAAACCAATGTGAAATATACTCAATATGAACAATTACAAACATAGAAGGTGTAATAAAAAAACTGAAAGGGTTTGGGATTATTTAATATATGGACCTTCTATGTTATGTATGAAAACGATAATTTCAGATAGCATGTTAGGGTCCATAGAAAGATGAAAGTTCATACAATCAACATCATATGGATACATGTTGGAGAGAGAAGGGTACAAGGTTCCAAAGTCTAATTTGCGAGAACAAGTTTCTCAAGATGACTTACAGGGGATATAAGGAGATATAACTGATGCCGTAAAAATGAAAGCGGTACCTGTATCCTGAAGAAACTCTATGTGCATTCTTCAGATGTTTGTCGTCTACAATGGCTCTGGAAGATGAGGTATGAGGGAGCAATGGCTTAGTTAGTACTCAAGGAGGAACTTTAAGAAGTAGGTAAAAGGCAGGAGGGACATGGAGAAGGCAGGAGGGCCAAGGGGAAGGGAGGGAGTGCCTAGTTAGTACTCAGAGAGCTACTTAGATTCATAGCAGGCAGGAGGGACATGGAGAAGGACGAGCTTGGGGAAGCAAATGTCAGGCAGGGATGGCTAGCAGATTCGTAGCAGTTAGGAAGAACTGTTGCAATAGAGGCTGTGGTGCACAGTATTTTGCACATATATGTCACTGCTGACGCAATCGGAAGAGTGACCAAGTACACTATTCAGGGCACAGAAAAATAGGGTTTACTGGTTTGTCCATCGATTCGACGTGTACTGCAGTGTACCCGGGTCCCGAAATTTAGCTCCTGCAGGAAAATTCAACCCACAACCCACGTCCTTTCTGACAAGGAAAATTCAACCCAGACAAGAAACATTGAAGTTCCGCTAAGGTAACATACAGTACGAACTACATGGAATTGACCAGGCTGTAAAAATTAGCAGGAATGACAAGGGCGGGAAAATTTTGAAATGGTTTGAATTTTTTTGGATCTATATAGGATACATGGTAGTACCAAAAGGGTGCAGAGTGAAGCTTCTATGAAACAGCCACCTTCCTTTTGAGAAAATGTCAGGAGGCAGCCAAGAAGTGGATTCCTGCATCACAGATGAGACATCTGATCTTTCTGGTGAACTGGATAATTATCCATTGCCAAGCAGGGTGAGACCTTTCAGATCTACTCTTTTGTTTAAAAAACACTACAGCTTTGAAGTTCTTTTTACTGTATCTTCTTTGTAGTCTTCTTCCTTGCTATCTGGTTACGATTGATTTGGAATCTGGAGGAGAGGACAACGATTTTGCCTCTGATGCTGTATCGAATGGATCCGTCAACGGGCCAATTGAAATGATCCAAGAAACCGGTCTTGCAGTTGGAAATAAGGTACTGAAATCTTGAGCTATCTTTCAGCATATCTTTGATTTTATTTCTATTCTACCTTATTTGACATGGGCATTTTCGCAGGATCCCCTACAGGTTGATGCTGTTATTAGAGTTTGTGAGGAAGTTGCTGACAGCGAGGTAGAATTCATAGCTAGTAATGTTCAGGTAAAGAAGGAAGGTGATGAATCATATTCTTCCCTAGCAACTTCAAAGTCAATTGAAGAGAAAAGCCTTGACGATGTAACAAATTTAAGAAGGAAGAGGACAGAAGATAATGCTATAGAAAGTCAAGAGGGGAAGAAGAGAATGCTTTAATCGGGAATCTAAGCATGTAATCCTTATTTTGTTGTTTCAACAACTAAACTAACATTACTATTTAGGTTGACTTTCTATATTTGGAAGTGTTAAGTTAGTTTAATCAATTTCGGTTTGCTTCGGGGTGTAAGCACGTATGATTTATGAATGAAGATGCTTATGTATGAAATGTACATAAATTTTATCAGCATCTCATTGGCATGACTCTTGATATTGTAGGAGATGAAAAGAGCGGGAAAGGTTGCGTAAATCTTTGAAATAAAAAACTAGTTTAAAGGATACATATGGAAAAGTAGTCTTCCCAATAAACATTAACTATTAAAGGATTCAATTTTATTGCAACTACATAGGAACATATGTAAACAACTATTGATCTTCATGGGCCAACTAAAAATAGAATACTCGAAATTTTATGGAAATTTCACTAAAAAGAGGGAAATCTTAATTGAAACTGGATTGCTAGATGCAACTAGAGAGGAACATGAAGAATTGTTCTGCTGGAAATAGATCTTTAATAGCATGGTTTAGTAAATTTCAAACATCTTTAATCTATCTTGTGGACACATCTTTCTACAACTTCTGTCTACTCCCAATAACTGTACCGCGAGAAATGATTTAGAGTGCCGACAGTATGAATCATCATTGTATCATACATGGATCATCTATCAATCATTGTATGTAGCTACTCGTGTCACCCATGTTTTAAATTATCAGCAAGACAACGTGACTAGATACAAAATGGTATATCAAGTTTAACATGACGCGACTATCTTACTTCTTAATGTAAGGTTTCAAAAACCATTTTACTAAAGAAATGCATCTATTGAAAGAATACAAGAACTTGCCTTTCTAGAATGTGGTCGATTGTTTAAATGGCTTCCATGATCCTTGAGGATACACATTTGATTGTGAACACCATGAGGGTAATACATCATTGCGCAAAAATGATATTGCGTGCATAACATAGTTCGTCAATCCACATGGATTGAACACAAATTATCTTAATGACCTATTCGAACAAGATAGAATGCCGGTGCGGATAGCAATAATTGTCCATGATAAATAGATGGTACACAGTTGATTCATAGGTTAGGCAAGGGCAGAAGTGTTCGTGCGGTAAGGATATTGAGCGCACATAATATATGCACTTCTTTTATTTTTAGAATATATGCACTTTTTTTGTAAAATGTTTTTTCAAACGTACAGTTTACAAGTACGATAGCTGCCTGTTGTTAAACTTGATATGCCATTTTTTATCTAGAGACACGCTGTCTTGCTCAAAATTTCAAACATGGGTGAAACTAGTAGCTGCATAAAATGATTGATCGGTGATAGATATAGGATACAATGATGATTCATACTGTAAGTACTCGAAATGATGTCTCGCGGCCGCAATGATAAAAGTTGCAGAAATATGTGTTTGATTTCATAAACGTTTCCATATTATTTTCATGGATAAAATAATAACTTCTTATAGCTCGGCTTAAAGCAATTACTTCATACAAGAAATAACAAGTTCACCACAATAGGAATTACAAGATTATATCTGCCGAAAGTTGAAACTAGTAATGCATTGTAATGACCATACGCTAGGAACACAGTAGTGACAAACTAAAAACTACATAGCTACAAACCAAAAGTAACATAGTTTTTGAAGTAACTCCAAGATTTGAAATAAAACAACAAATACACTACATCAAAGACCGTTGTCGTCGTCTGACTCGTCAGAGGAAATGTAGATGATCGATTCCTTGCCCTTCTTGGAGCTATTGGCCTTCAGAACACCGGCCTGGTTGCTGGTTGAAGCCTCGTCATCCTCCTGGCCGCGAAGTGGCACACTATGCATGGAGTTTTGGAGGGCTTGCTCCAAATCATGCTGCTCCTGTTGTTGACGCTGATGTTCTTCCCGCACAGACTGCAATGATACCTGGATGGCGCAATTCAGATCCTTCTGCGCCTGCTCGAGGTCCCTGTCATCTTGGAAAGACTGGATGGATTCCAGTATGACCCTGTTGAACACCTCCTCCTCATCCTCTGCTTCCAGCAGCTGCTGCTGCTGATCCTCTTGAAGTTGCCGCTCATCATCCGCTTCTTCCACCTCCTGCTACTCCTCTTGGACTGCATGCGTCACATCGCTAGCAGAGGCGGAAAGTTCTAGAAAATGGGAGGTTGGATGGGGGATATTCGCGTTCGTTGGAGCTGGAGTGTTGGCAGCGGTGGGAGAGGGCAGGGAAAGTGTTCGATTTCTGGAAAACCGGGATGTCTTGGGAGGACGAGGCATCGTCGAGGATGGGGTGTTTGCAGCAAGAGACTGGAAGCAAATGTGTAACTAGCTGTTGGGGGGTGCAATTTATGGAGCACGACAGGGAACGATTACCAACTACTTCATGTACTATTCGGCGCGATGATGCCAATTCAGCAATGATCTATACATGTTTCAATGAATTATTGATGTTTTTTATTTATTTCACGTGCAAGAATATGAAACAGTACATAACTTGAGGTTAGGTTTCATTGAAGATTAAAAAGTGATTCATTCTTTAAGAAAAAGAATACATGTTTTTTAATTTATGAGATTATTAAATGGTGCAGAGACGTGGGTTTTTTAAGAAAGACAATCGATTATTGATCTAATTACAACACTGTACGAGCCTCACATGTATATTGGCTATATACCATAAGTTGAAGGAAAAAATGAAAAAATATAAGAAACATGGAAGGTACATAGTGGCAGTGATGGGTGTCAGGCTACATGTATGCTCTGTTTTCCATTGTCAGTGTATTTCTCAATAGGAGGAAAAGATTCACAATTCCTAACCCAATAAATCATGCTGACACGAGCACAACAGTATGATGAACTGTTTGGAAGATATGACACGGGTGAATGCAGAACTGCACAGACGGAAGTATGGGACTAGAAGGACTATTGGTTTCCATACTTTCAATAGTACTTTTATCCTATTATTTGATATGAAATATCCGGCTATCATCTATGTTTTGCATGCTAGTTTGTCTTTTGTTGTTGAAATCAAATGAGAGTATTAAAAGAAGAATATTACAAATTTTAGTTCATATATGGTAGTATACCATTGAATGGTAATTTTCATCGAATGGTATTAATATTCATTTATCATAAGAACTAAACACTATATAAATTTTTTACCATTGAATGGTAATTTTCATCAAATGGTATCTATTACATAATTTTAAAGAATAATTTAGGATACCTGCATTTAAAATCTACGATGCAAAGAAAAAAACATAGATTGAAGAAACTTCATGTGTATTAAACAAAGTAAAAAAAGGAGTAAAGCATGTCTTCCGTAAGTCATGAGGCATGTGAGTTAGATTTATCAAAATTCAAGCAAGTTTCCCCAACTTTGGGTAATATAACATGAAATGAAACTGTGCGGAGTCAAAGTTTCCGCACATTATGAAAGTTTTTATAAAAACTATTCTTCATGGTTAGAGCAGTTGTTAGCTCTCAAAACTGTGTGGAACTTAATGACGTGAACTGTTGGTTACCATACTTCCATCAAATATTTGACTTTTAAAGATACATGGTAACATTAACTTATGTTACATAGGGATATAGTTGTTATAACTTGCAGCACCAATTGGTACTGATATAAATACTGTCAACCATTTAAAGTAGCGAAACTTGGACAAAACTAGTAAGAAACATGAACAAAAATGATATGGAACAGAAAAATGAAACAAGTAGGAAAAATATCAGTATTTTTTCTTCACTATTTCTCATTGGATTGTTTGTAGTTTTGAATAGAATGTAAAAAAGGAGGCTTGTCAGAAAGTAAAAGGATTTGGTCGGTAGTAGGAAAAACTAATGTTGCAACTATGGTGAAGACAATTCGATTGGTATCTGATCAATTAGTATCGATGCATAAGGAATGGGTCATAAGAATGACAATTGTGTCAAACATATTCCTATAATTTGAACATTTCAATAACATTATCATCGATGCAGCGATTTCGCATAACACAAAACGATGATTTTTGAAAAGTATGTATGTCATTCTAAATTTATGGTTACTGGGATATTGAAGAAACAGGGCTTTTCTTCTGAAAAATTAATATTATCATTTTGGAGGTGCTTTCAGAGAACATGATTTACTGAGTTGAACATATGGGTTGAAAAGAAATCTCAGTTCAAATTTTTTTTGGCAACAATTTCAAAAAGACAATTGGAAAGCAACTAAATCCTATAAGCAAAATTAAGACTGTTGCATGGAGAAACAAATCAGAGAACTAGGCATTTACAAACATTAACCACAGTTGCACAGCATAGCAGAGACAAACATCTTATTGTTACTAACTTTCTTGGATTTGATATAAAAATTAGGTGACAGAGAAGTATATATCGCCGAGGAAAATGTGTTCATAACATAATATAGATAGGTGACTAGGCTTAATTACATAAATATGTCTGACATACATAAATAATTATGGATTGCAGAAACATCTCTGAATTACATAAATATGTCTGAATTACATAAATAGATCTGGATTACATAAATGTTTCTGGATTACATAAATAACTAGGAATTACATAAATAGATCTGGGTCACATACTTAAGTATGAATATCAGTAGAAGGCATTCTCGGATACTTAAACTAGGAACCGAAACACTGATGATTCATTTTTGACACAGACTACATTGTTGGACAGAAGGCTTCATGGTTTAGGAGGCCATGTCTTGGAAAGGGGGTAAATGCTACCGATAAATGCAAATTGGGAAGGCATCGGTATGGATCTCACAGATAGCTTCAGGATGTCTACCTCATATAGGTTGTCACGATCAAATGCTAGGGTGAGAAGAATGAAACTAGCATTGTTGGATGCGGAGCGCACTGTGATAGTCCATTAAGCATCAGAACCAAGGGGAAATGCTTCCCTGGCAAAACATTGGACCAGAAAAAGGATGGGACCCTTTGGCCAAACATGACAACAAGGTATACACTTGATTCTAGATTCCAGGTAGAAGCATTAGGACTATAGTTGAGCACCCATGTATGAAGCTTTCCATGGAGGTAGTGTACTAGGGCCAATCCTCCATTCCTGTGAGGAGCTACGGTGTACTCATACCAAGACTAACTGTCACATTCAAATTATCAGGCAAATGTATCTTGGTCCATTCAAAACTAACAAAGTCGAAACAAATGATGTAGTCTATAGCATACATCATGAAAAGACTTGTGCCCGAAAGAATGGAGTATGGATTGCGGTGGAACAAGACAGTCTCCGAGTCGGGACATGGGAATGCTGGAGAAACATACGGAATCCAGGACCCAACGGTGAACACTTTGACATGAAAGTAGGTGGGTTCATAGGAGCAGTAACTTACCCTTGCGTATGTGCAGAATAAGCTTGGGGCTGAGTCTTTGACAAAGAAAGATATGCCTGAAGGGCCAGCATCTGGCAGAACGCTGAAATGGCCGAAAGTGTTCTTCGTGAACTGTGGCAGATCTTGGTCTAGCCTGGGGATGATGCCGTCCACGTGTGTATACACCCTGGGCGTGTTGCAAGGGCAGCTGGTGTAGTAGAAGTCGGAGTTCTCGCCCAGGCCTGAGCCGAGGGTAAGGATAGTACCACCTCGCGAGCCCAGAACCTTGTCCTCGGACAACGCCAAGGGGTCGACATGGGGACGCAGAGCTACTGCCGTTTCCTCTCCTTCAGAGGGGTGGGGGTAGAGTAGCCTGGTATACCTTGATTGCAGGGATGGTGTGAGCATGAACTCCACCATGAAGCCCAGGAACGCAGGGGTGTTGCGCCGCACGAACTGCCGGGCCACGGCCAGATTTTTCTTCGCCGCCCACCAAGTACTGTTGACGGCGCCATAGCGGATCATGCCTCTTGAGGATCGCGACCTCTCAATGATGTCGCCAACTAGTCCTTTGTTACGACACACGGCCGACCGAGGGGATTCAGGGGAGTTGGGCTCCATGGTGTGGGAGGTAGCAGATGGGGATGGAACTGGTCGGAGTGGTTTTTCCTTGGCTATAGAGTGCAGAGGAACGAGAAGTGGGTCTGGTTGTACAGATTCTATCCGGGGTGGTTGAGCTGTAATAAAGAAAATTCACATTTGGTAGTTGGAGCTGGCTAGGAACTTAGCTGAAACTAATATGAATCTCTGAATTTTCTTGATATCAAGTGAGACTAAACGATTTATCTGATCACTTCACTCCACAACGAATGTAAATTAGTTTACTTCATTCCAGAAGATCATATAATGATATATATTGTGTCCGCTGCATCTTGTTAACATATCGCTATATTTCGAATATAATTAAACATATGAAGTTTAATTAATCAAATATATTGTTTCTTGATATGAAGTGAGAGTGCTATATTTCAGGTAAGCAATATATATATAGTTATATATGAATCACTTTAAATTAATGTCATGAGTTAACTACAGGAGTAGCCTAATGTATAACCTGACATGGAATATCAAACTTGAGTATATGTTATGCTTGTTGAAACTTAGTAGAATCTGTTATGAATCTCGGAAGATTGTTGTAGTCAAATGCCACTCGTAGAGTAGTGTTATCTTATTATCTGATATGAAATATCCGGCTAGCATCTATATTTTGCATGCTGAATTGTCTTTTGTTGTTGAAATCAAGTGAAACTATTAAAATTCCTATAAAGAACCTAGTTGTTAGCTTTTTATAAAAAGTTTTGTTGAATCTTAAACAAGTTGTTAGCTCTCCAAACACTACGTGAAACATGTATTTACAAAAAACACATATATTTACAGGATGACTACAGTTCAGAAAGGCCAAACTTCTGTTTCCCAAAATAATACATTCGATCTGTCTCTGCAAATATAAAAAACAAGGATAGTACTAAATAATAATAATAATGCCCATTACTCGTCTACTTGAACATTGTGTCTAATGCCCATTTCTCATCTCTTTGAACCTTTCTGGGGGTTCTCCCACATTGCTATCCATAGATAGAAGTCTCCACAAAGATACCCATCTCCCAACAAAATCATCATCCTGTAAATTTTGTATAAAAAAAGTCAGATAAGATCAAAACTGAAATTGGAAAATAACTTTGGTTATTTGGGTCTATCGAAATTACTTACTGAGTTTATTTCATCTGTTAAACTATCCGTGTTGAACCTTAGAGCATAGTGCATTGAATATGGTCCAGTGTCACACCTTCATTGAAGAAAAACCAAGTCAGCAAATATGATAGACATTTCTAGCTCAAAATCAAATATAAATTTAAGCTTGTTGTACCATCTACAATTGCTGCTGATGTCGTTTCTATATATGGTTGTCCACTCATCAATGTCAATGTAGTATGCAGGGAAAAATGACTTCAAACACGAGAATAAAGCATTATTTATTTCTGATACTAGTTTCTCATGCTTGAGTTTGATCATTGAGACTGATCCTGTCATCATATATGGATCTAGAACGGGAAAACGTTCGATCATTCAAATTCCATGAGTAGCAGCTCCACATTCTTCTTGAAAAAACGGGCATATTGATCTATAACACAGAACAAAGGAATGTAAATGTCTTGTATGTAACTGCATTTTAACTACAGAATATTTAAAAAGGTATCATGATTTATGGTTTGAACTAATTTACCTGTATACATTTGGTGACATCATATTGGATATGCTCTCCAGAAAAAAACATGCGCAATTCCTCCAAACCACATTTCCTATCTCTGTCTCTAAACATTTCCTACAAAAGTAGATTTTGCAATGCTAATATCACCATATAAATTAGGACAAGTAAAATGTTGAAAAAATAAATGGCGAAGTTATTACTAAGAAAGATGGTGGCTTAAGATGTCTCTCGCGTTTCCTATTGTCTGAGAAAATATGGTTTTCCATCTGAACTTGATCCCTACAAATTGCGTCACAAACAATAGTGCTGTAACGCCCTCCTTCAAGTAATTGTTCCGCCAACGAAACACCTCCAATTTTTATTGGATATGGCTTCAAGTGATGAAATCAGGTGCTGCAATTTAGTTTTATGATAAGCAAGTAAATAATTCAATTGTAATCAAATTGGAGATCTCTATATGTATGTTAGAGTTTTCTTACATGTGACCCTGCAAAATACCTTCCTCTTGCAATTCTTTGTAAAATTCTGAACATTTGTTGGACCTTGTAGTGTCTGCAGCTCTTGTCTCTTCTATGAATGCATCCATTATACCTATTATTGGCTCTGAAATAAGTAAAGAAGATGAAGCTACTTATCCCGTTCTCTAACTGAGATTGTCATAAAAAATATCATGTTCGGATGATACCAGTTAATACACTGTTTCCTTCGGATGTGTTTTGGGAAATAGATCTCTTCGGCAGTCCTGTTGATAGATAAAAAATAAGTAAGTTTGGAAAACTAATAGATTTAACGTCATATCATTGAAAAAATGTACAAGATATAAGACCTGCTGTTTTCATGATTTCTGTCCTTATGACTTTGTTTCTTGCCAAAATAACCAGTTTTGCAACTATACCTGCATGGTAACCAATTTTCATAAGTATGTATGAATCTTATGAAATAGATTTTTGCTCTCTTACAAACAACCTAAGTTTTATGTAATAATATAAAACTTATATTAATGTTTTATTAATATGAAATCAAAAGCGCTTATGTGAACATATGAAACAAGTGTGTAATATATGAATAATACATATCACATAAGTTTAATTAACTAGCTTTTGTTATAATAGATATGTGGATAAATGTTATAATTGTACTTAATATTGTTCCTCTGATAAACTCAGTCATTGTATAGTAATGTCATTTACAGAAATAATGAAATTTCATTATCAGGACTTAATATTATCCCGCGGATAAAATTGTACTGAAAATTATTAAAATGATTTTACATTTCGAGAGAGCTGCGGGATTATAAGTAAATTATATTCTACAATCGAGAATACCTGTTTGTTTTTTCTTTTGTTTTGACATCCCTCCATTTTGAAAATAATCATATTTCCTTTTGTTAGGACGGTTGCAAGTCCGCACTGGTGTATCAACTAACATTCTTCCATAACACGCATCCCTTTCCCTTTTCAACTATTATCAGAACACATTAAAAACAGCGTGGATACACTCAAATAATTTGGAGAATATATTCCACGACATCAGTAAATAACAAATTACCTGTGATTTTCCAAATACCCTTCCATTCTCAACAAGAGAAGGATCTACAGTATCCATCTCTATCATATATTTCATGTTGTCGAGACTATACGCTACTGCCCTAGGAAATTGATAATGCAACATTGTGGTTGATCCCAACAGTATGTTGTCTAAGTATGTGACCTAAAAAATATTAGAATGAGGCCTAGTTATATTTAGTTCTTAAAAAGATCTCAATGATAAATAAAATGAATACATTCTTCATGTAAAACTGTATTACCATTGGTAGGAGAAAGCATCCTCCAATAGTTATAGATGTAGACCTCATTCTAACTTGTTGCTGAACCAAGTGACACCAAGATACCATATATCTCCTCAAAAGCAGACACCAATTGAACATATGAATCTCATCTGGTACTGTCAAGAATTGAAGCAACCCTAAAGGTATGGATTTAGGGTTACCCCAGTACAGAGGACATTTGACATGGCGAATACAACAAAAGCTATCTTGAAAGCATCAATTTGTGCTTTTGTCATGATCCCGCCATAGTTCTTCCTAAGAATCTCTTCCAGATAACCAACAGTGAGATTGGCTTTGCTATCACTCTGTCTAAGATTTTGTAAAACTTGGCTTACAGTTTGACTGTTAGATTCAGTTTGAACGAACATCTCTTGTCCATACCAAGGGAGTTCTAAGATATGTCCGACATCAATATCTCTAATTGGGATCTCTTGACGTTCATTCATCCTAATGGAACATCTAGAACAGTCTACCTTTGTCATAAGCCATAGGCAGAAATAAAGATCAAATTTTGGAAACTTAGCTAGATTCAACAATCCTTGAAACTTCATAGATCTAAGAATATCCGTCTTCTGATCATCAAAGCTAGATAAAACATCCACTACCTTGCTTAAAGATCCATGAAAATGTACCTTGACCTTCCTTTCGGATGGCAACGGAGCTTCTTCCGAGAAGGATTTCATCACCCCGCCAGAAGGTGTGACAAATCTTCCATATTGAGAGTCCCCATCTTCCAGCTACATCCAGTCAAGTTTGTTCGTTGGTCCTCATCTGCTCGAACAAGTGCAATCTGATTATTGTTGGGCAAGGAGTCGAGCCTCTATGCATGAGCGTGTTCTATCACAGTGCTACCACTAGTGAGGTGTGTACTTCCTAGTCCCAACTCTATACTAAGGCTTACAGGCAATGGTTTGTTGGTAAAAAGAAATCTTATTTTTTTGCACCTAAACGCTATGGATCTGCTATGAATCACTACTATAATGGTGAGTGATAACACTTACTTGGAATGAAAAAATTTAGGTTCATCAGTGCGAATAAATTACAGTACAAACCATTAAATTTTCACTCTTTTTAACTCTTTACTTAAGAGGAAGCCAATGGTCAATTGAACATATGTACAGAAATTTAACAAAACATGAAAGTTTCATTGCAGATTTATTATATAACTGGCTCACAGTATAAACTAGAACCTTTTCCGCGCTGTCCATACATAGCATGACCCTAGAGACCTACGACATATCCTACTCTATAGCTGACCAAGGATGACCACTAATGATGTTTGGTCATTCCCAAGACTATGTAGTCACGTCGGACGCTCTTTTTTTAGGTACTCTTTCTCTTTCTATCTGTACATGTCGACTCTGTGCTATGTACTCTAGAGTTATTTTAGTAGAGAAGCAGCATGGCTATGGTCAGTGACATATGACATGGGAGTAGTGATCTGTCTTGCCAATACAGCAGTGTTGTACTAAGTATTATATTTTAACAAAATTGATAAAAATAGCTACACTTAGAGTACGGTTCAAAAATTTATTCTGGTCCATACAAGATACAGAATTCATTCATTAGTGGCAAGGTAGTAGCATCGTTGTATGCTATCTAGGAATAATTGAAATATAATTGGTCGGTTTCATAAATTTATGTCTAGATTCATTCTGGTTTCATAACTGATTCATGAGTTTACAAAAATGTGTTCGACAAAGAATTATATTCCGCATGTGTTATGGGAGGCAGTATTGTTTTAGAATTCAACATCATTTTATAATGCAGCTTAAACATTTCTGGCATGAATCCTCATCTTATATAATTCTACAGATTCGTTCTAAGTGTCAGATGGGTAGAAACAAAATAAATTTCAACAAGAAGATGGAAAAATATATAAAACAGGGTAGGTCCATACTGCCAGATCGGAATGACAGAATCCATGGGTGGTGTGATGACGTTGTTCACTGACTTGGTGAAGAGGAAAAAATCTTCCAACACGCCAATCCCAGAAAACAGGGTGGAAAAAGCTTAACAGTGTTTGTACGTGGTCGACAGGATCAGACGTGCTGACATGATGTCACAAGGATGTATGCAGACTAGCACACAGAGGCCTAATAAAGTCAGTGGGCTCTGGGTTGCCATACTTCCATCACATCTTTGACCGCATTAGGACTATATAGTATTCCATTTGGATTCTATATGAATCCTGCGAGAGTTGTGGATATAACTTAAAGAGAACATAATTTTATGTCAATTCCCTTTCAAAAATAATGAAAACAAAATGGTCCCTTAGAACCATATTTAATCTAGACTTCATACTTAATTAGGTACCGAGTAGTAATATTATGAAATAGGAGGACAGTAGGTTCATACATAACTGCTTGTAGAAATGAAGAAATAGTTTCTTTGATTCATAGACGACACATCTATATACAAGGTTCACGCAGGATTCTTGCGGAGGCAAATCAACTAGGAAAAAAGATTTCATTACAATATCTCAGGGTACACGTACAAAAAAGCACAGATGGTTTAAATTAGTAATTAGTAAAATGGGGGCTTAAGTAGCAAAGATTCATATATTTATACAGGATTCAGAAAGATCCATAGCAAAATATTTGTGTACCAGAGTTTCATACATTTATAAAGGATTCAAAAAGTACCATACTTAGTTTAGAAAACTAAACTGTTGTTTTAAACAGAAGTTAAAATGTCTACTTCCTAATAATATAGATGATACTACAAATAAATGGTGTACAATTAGATTGGAATTTAATGGGAATTCATAAACTACCATAGGAAATATTTGTTTATCGAAATAGAATAGTAAATTTAGATTGGAATTTAATTAAAGGATCGCCAACGACGATATGTGTTCGTTCCTATTTCCTATTGTCATGACAGCTGATGGTGTTTGTTCAATTTGACCCAAAAAATTGACTTCTTAAAATATTGTTCAATAGAGAGCAAAATAAACCGCAATCAGATCTGCTAGAAAAGAGCAGGATAGGAACGCAACTTAGACAGGAGACGCAATAAGTTCACAATCAGCTACATATACACGATGCGGAAGACGCAAGTTCTAGAGAAATAATTACATCAGTTTGAACAGAAATGAAATAAGACAGCCATATCAGCGTGTAATGGAGATTTTCGAGAATTCAGCGCCGTGCTTGCTTCATGGTTCCTCTTCACAAAGATGTGGCCTTAATGGGTTTAGGTCATTAAGTCGATGATAAACCAAAATGTGACACAGGTACTTCCGGAAGGCAGTCATTGACTTCTGCACAAAAATGTAGAAAGTGAAAATGTGCAAGGCTTACGGTTTCCGACATAGCTAAGGGTCTACGGTTTATTCTTGCACAATTAGAATATAATCATATAAGGAAGAGATGACAGTAAACCAACCTTGGAATGGCCAACAAGATCTTCTGAATTGAGGCACTCTAACTGCTGGATAACGTGATATCCACAGTCGTGACTGCAATGCAAAAAGATAAAATTGAAAAATCTGTTAAGTAAATATATTTAGATTGCCGCGAGATATGATAAATAAAACACGAATAATGCAGCTATTCAACAAGATTGGTGATTGACTATAAAGATGATGAAGGTTTCGCTACAGATCCATCTAAGATACATAGAAGATGGGAAAATGACATTTCAAGAATAATCATACATGTGTACTATGTACGTCAAGTTCTTAGCGCAAAGAAAACTAAACAATTGGAAAAATTGTATACAACTACATTTAGAGCATTGAAAGGATGACTGCAAACTTACTTTGTTGACTAAATTCTTTTCCCGGGGTAAGTGCAAACGAAATATTCTATGAAAACAGACCTTTTCTTGGCAATAGAATATGCTTCTTGCAAATTACCACACTACACAGAAATAGGAAAAAAGGTAAGTTAATTAACATTGTTTTTAACTACTACATGTCAATAGAACAGCTGATTGTACAATTACCAAATTATTCCAAAAATCTTTGTGAGGGTGTTCCCCTTCTTTCACAACTAAAAGACTGTCGTAGAACTCAACAATTTCAGTGACGAAGTTCACAACAGCTAGGAATCAATGACTGTTATTCAACAAAGGGAGGTAAATCTGGAAAAACAAAAATTACTCAATGAATATGAATGGACAACATAATATTTGGAATAATTTAGTGGTATAGAAAGAAATAACCTCCTCGATTTCGTCCAGGGGTAACTTCTTGAGGCCGCAATTGCCTTCTGGTCGCATTTAGGGCCGCTTTTCATCAACTGAGACCGAAGAAAATACAAACTGTGTTTGTGAATAGCTCTAGGTTTTATTAATTTGCTAAAATGAAAATAATATGTTTAACACTCACTATCATTTGTTGGTCAAGGATGATCTTGGTTCTGCTTTCCCAGTCACACATAATAGCGACTGAGCACAAACCCATTAAAACTTGGCATACCTCGCCATTAGGCTTAAGTGCATCAACAAACTCGCCTTTTGTAATATGGAATCTCTTGATCTGAATTTTTGTCATTCGCCGATTCTGGTCATCAATATTGCGATGCCTTGAAGATACTCTAGCTTTAGAGTCAAGAACATGTTGCTGGTATGTGTTCTTAGCATCTTTGGACAGAACAAACTTGGCGTCTGAAATGGAAACCACCAAGGGGTTGTTCTTCTCAAGTTGCTTCAATTTATCAAACATCTTACATGTTCCAAGGGTAACAGAACCACCAAACTTGAATCGGTAGCCATCCTGCAGCTCGGTCTGAAGGGGAGGAATGTGGATGATGTCATTTGGAGCAGGAGTGACAGGGTCGTCAGGTATATCAATAACCTCTTGTGTGTCGTATGTGTAAGCTGTGCGAAATAAAAACATTTCACAAAAAAAGAAAGTAAGGAAAAGTGATAAATCTTCATGAACTGTGCTGAAAATTAATGATTTAATAGGGACAGTATTAATCTTACAAGGTGGAGTTGGCGTGCAGTCCAGGATTGAAAGACAATGCATGTCCTCTTCGCCGGCAGATCCGTCACGTGAAACATCATCTGAATCGGTTTCATCATCACAATGAGAGGCAATAACATCGGACGATTGAGAACATTGAGTTAAGAGCCCGGATATAGATTGGACAGAATCAGGGAGAATAGGGGAAACTGAAACAGCAGCCTCAGTAGTAGTTTTTTTATGTAAAGATGCATCAAGTTCACCAGATTTTTCTGCAGTGCAACTGACTTTCCCATCTGCTACATGCAACATTGTATCAGCCAAGTTGCTTGTATGTGCTGATGTGTTTACTTCAGAGGATGTACAAACATTGCGTGAGATATGCTTGGCAAAAAGTTCGCCCATTGTAGACAGAATCGAAGGTGTAGCTGGAGAAGTGTCGAAGAGTGCTGGACCCTTAATTGCCGGCGCCAAAGAGGGGGCAGCGGGTGAAAGACCAACAGAGTTAAAAAGATCAGACGGTGAAGGGTGTAAATTGGATGAGTCAGAAATGATTGAAGGGATGGTTGCAGATACAATCTTGGAGGGAAATGCTGGAGAATGGTCATACTTAGCAGGCATTGCCAAATTTGGGAAGCCATGATAACTGGGCTCTCCATCAGATTGTTGATTGCAAGAGGCTTCATGAGCTGCTGCAGCACCAATACTGACAACATCGGCGAATTCATCAAAGCATCCAGCAGAAATAATTTTACTCCCATCAAGATTCAAGGAGGACATTGATTCATCAAGACTTATTTGTTTGTCCATGGATGGGGGAACATTTTCAAGATGTCCATCCATCTTCTGGGGCTGAAAAGTTATGGGCATCAAGTCTATGTGAACAGAATCCATGGTGTCTGGTTCGGAAGATTCAAGTGTGGGCTTCAGATTTGCATTCCGAACCATGGAAGCGAGGGGAATGGTCTGATGACCAACAACATCGTCTGAATCAGGCAGGGTGGGAGGAGTTGAGGTATGTTTGTCCTCCGAGCTTTCAGTAGTTCGAAGAGCATATTCTGAGCTTGAGATATGTGAATTATCCATCATTTCTTGCTCTTCGGGTACATTTGATGTTGTACATTTTCCAGCCTTGGCAGGAGCCGGTGATGCAGGTGCCATTACATTTTCCTCCACGGGCCTTGCTTTCGGGGATACAGTGAACTGTTGACTGAATTTGCGCTCTAACTCAGAGAAAATTTTGCGATCCGATTCAACAATTTTGATTTGGAAATCTTGGAATTTTTTTTGCCTACTTTCTTTGATTTCGTCGAATAAGCTTCTCATGAAATCTGCTGCAGATATCTGCATCAAACAAGCGATCAAACAGCCATAATTAGTTCACAGTACAGTATGAATAATAACTTGAATGATAACAATGAAAATTAATAAAACAACAAGGATTTAATCCTAGCGGGGTGGATAAACAAGCAATCTGTTCCACAAAAAGATAATGGTGAGGTAATGAAATCCTTTGTATTATGTAAATACAAGATGTATCTTGAGTTTATAAAAAGAAAGTAATGCATACCGATAAAAAGAAAGGAATATAAGAGTGTCACTTTAAGTCTCCAGTTAACAGAGTTAGTTATCATGATGAACTAAAGTGTCATCTAAGACATCAAATTTTACACGTAGTGTGGAATAGGGAAGTTGCAAATTTGTACTGTCATATAAGGAAGCATATTTAAGAGTAATGTCAAATACGGGCTTCTCTCAATTATGTACCTCTCCGTTGTTTTCATTACCACAGGTAGGTGGAACGCTGTTGTCATGTCCACACATGTGTCCTGCAAATTCTTGTCCTGAAGAAGGAGGAACTCCAGTGCTCGCCCTCCACGACTCCTGGTGACAAGTAGTAGAAATAATTATAATACATACATATTATATATAAGAAAACGACATAGTACATAAACACTTGCCTCAAGTAACCCATATTCAACGTTGTCTTTTGTTCGGGATTTAACATCCACAGATGCAAGGTATGATAAATGATCAGTGCCTATGAAATGGATCCTAGGCTCCCCTTCCGGTAAACTTAGAGCTTCAGGCAAGACTAAAACTTTCATATTGATCAGAGCATCTATATAAACAAGCTGGAAAACATAAAACATTGTTAGTTATGTATTGTAAGGGAGGTAGAGCGAACAAATAGATGAAAGGCAAGATATGGTCACATCCTGGAACTTGGACATGAGATTTACTACTACTCCTGAACTCTTCAATACCTTGGATGAGGTAATCAGCAATAAAACCACACCAATCCATTAATGGAATTTTTGTGACATCCATTAAAGAAGGGTAGTAATTTCTATTTATATTGAGGGAAGTTGTTGGGGCGATGTAGGTGCAAAGAATAAGCATGACAAATGATCTACAGAATTTAGCCTCATTGTCATTTTCCTTAAGCAAATCCTTGGTAGCATCTTTGGCAGTTTTGCCTCTACCATTGTCAGAATGCTTCTGATCAGAATTGGAGGAATCACCTTTCCGTCTTTTCGCCTTGGAACGACCATTCAAGGGCGGGGGAACCTTAATGTGTCCACATGGAAACTTCAATATACGGACAATAGCTTTTTTTATGTCAATGGGGGTGCCACAAACTTCTAGAGTTCCATTTGAAGTATCAACTCTGTCAACCAGCCACATAGTGAGCGATTTTTGCATGCGGCTGTCAATCATATCTTGAAGGCTATGCCACTGAATATTCTTCACCCATCCCCTCTGCTTGTCAGTAAGTTTTTACATAAGCTCAGGTATGAGGTGAGGAGAACAACGGTAACCTAGAACATAAAAGGAGCGAATGCAAGGTCAAAACAATGGCAAAAATAGATGTAACTGAAAAAACATGACTCAATATAAAGATTCTTAACAAGAAACAAACATATACCTTCCTGTGATGCTGAGAAAACTCATCTTCATTTTCGACCTCACTATAGTTAGGATCATCTTCAAAATGGACTTTTTTCCGTTTCCGCGATTTCTTGTGAATGGTGAAGTCACTTGAAGGGGGTTCTGAAAGAACAGCTTTCACCTTCCTTCCACAGTCCTCTCCACCGGTTTGAGAGCTAGTTGTACTAGCTCTAACCTTCCTTACACAGTTCCTAACAGGTCTGCGTCTATGACCGGATGGAAGGTCCAATTCAGCAGCCTGATCCTCATCTTTTTCCATGGGATAGATCCTACAGACAGTCAAGTTTATCAGATATTACAAAATTGAATGTATGCACAAACGATGGTTCCAAAAAAACCTAACTTCGACAAAACTGGGGTAAGGACTGAGAATCCCATTAACATGTAGTAAAGCGAATGTATAATAAACATAAACCTCCAGCGAAGTGTATGCACAGAAGCACAGACATGAACACAAGAATTTGCACAAATGCATGAGCTAATCTAATGAAATAACATAAACCTCCAGCAGGGCACTATTCTGTTGGTAATGACTCTGAAAGTGAGGATGCTAAGAAGTTTTTACTGCCCTCGGTAGTGTTCTCCCTTACAATAAATAAGGATGACAGTAAAGACTTAATATGCTATCTCACTATATTTGTTTGTATGTTTCCTCCTCTTTTATATAGGAATTCCAGTGCTACAAGGAGATTTGACTCCTAAGGACGATGCTCCATTTTCTCCCCCGGGTCAAGTATGCTATTCTTAATCTAGAATGTTCATAACCATGCATCTAAACTTTGCAAGAGGCTTAGTTACCAACTGTTGCCTTGCATAGGTTGGAAGATGCACTTGGAGAAGGTCCAGCCAGTCGATCACCTTCACACGTACCTGGTGGTATGTCTTGTAATTTGACTGATTCAATCCTAAGTTGTTTCTGCCCAGTGTCATTGAACATAATTCAGATTATGCTAATCCAGTTGAATGTGCTTTAGGTGCAAATAAGAAAGCTTCAACTTTTGGTCATTTCAAAGATGGTGCTAATCTAGCTAAAGCTGAAGGTACGACCATAAACTAGTCATGGGTGATCAGATGGATGCATTAGGGTTATCTTCTATTTTCAGTTTTTTCATTCATCATCAAGCACTGCCCTCATGTCAGTAAAAACGTCCCTTTTGTTGTTCTCTTACCACTGATCGGTGGCCATATTAAACCTAAATAAAACACTCCTTAACATGGTTTTCTTTCCCAAGTTGTTCACCTTTGAGATATGTTTGATCAAGGCTATTACACTCTTAAGAGATGGATTTACAAATACAGGCGTGGTGGAAAAAACCATTTTTATTTAAATGTTTATTTAGAGTTTTGTTTTATCAGCAAAATAAACCCAAGATAGATCTCTTTAGCCAATGGCTTCCGGAATATTTTGAAGCAATGCCTTTTTATTTACCATAATGAAACGTACGCTGCTCCTGTATAGTTCTTCAGTTCCTGCAATATCATATATTGAATATTGGCCTGTTCAATTTGCATGTTCCAGATGGTCATATGGATAGAAGTATTGGCGAAAAAAGCCCAGATATTCTGCAGATGAAGGGCCTTCTTTGACTGAATTGAGTGGATACAATGCAAAGAGGCATGAGTTTGACCCGGAGTATGATAACGATGCTGAACAAGCACTTGCAGAGATGGAATTTAAAGAAACTGATTCAGAAACTGATCGTGAACTGAAGCTACCAGTGTTGCAAATTCAAAGAAACTGATTCAGAAATTTACTGTACCCTAATCCTTTGGAGAAGGATCTTACAGATGAGGACAAGGAAGTTTACCATCGGTACAAGGTCTTCATGCGTTTCCTTACTAAGGAGGAACATGAAGACCTTGTTAGGAGTGTTATTGAAGAACGGAAAATTCGTAGGAGGATTCAGGAGCTTCAGGTGTTTTACTTTTCCCCAAAGTTTACAATACGGGCACATGGCTATATGTTTAGTTTGCCTTTTTCTTTTACTAAATTCAAATTGTTAACCAAGTAAACAGAATAATTACAATTTTCTGTTTCACCATTTTTTATATGCAAGAAAAATTCTTTACATTATTTTATTTTGTAAATGCCAGGAATGTCGTTCTGCTGGATGCCATACACTGCTGAAGCCAAGATACACATCCAGCAAAAGAGGAGAAAAGAGTACGGTGTGAATGCTCAAAAAGCCAAGGAAAGTGGCCATCTTATTCCAAGTACTAAAGCAATACACAAAACACATCGGCCTATGAAAATTGAGACTGATGGGAATTTGGATCTGAAGAAAGGCAGTACAAATTTAGATTCTCCAAAAACCACAGGACACACAAGCGCTAAAATTGGGATGATTGGGATATTGTTGGTCTTCCTGGGGCAGAGCTATTAAGTTCCAGTGTAAGGACAATTACTTATTTATATTCTTGATGCCGCCTTTTTACTACTTTGGTGCTTGTGTTACAATAAACAAAAACTCTTCTCTGTTTCAGCAAAAACTTCTGTGCTGTCAAAACAGATTGCTACCTAGTCATTATCTGAAAATGCAGGAGGTGTTGATGCAGGAGATGTTCAAGGGTAGTGTTGTCAAGAATATTCGCATGTATTAGCAACAAGATTCGCATGTATCTATCTATATACTAAAACGTGTCTAGATACATACGAATCTAGAAATATCTGAACAGAGGGAGTAATTCAAATAAGATAATATACTTTGCTTACCACCTGATTGAACTTAACATCTTACAGAGCACAGGAGGCAAGAACTACCAGCAGTACAAAAGATTCATACAAGCTTACAGAGTAAGTGTCAAGGGCTAGTGATCTACTGAATCTTGTATGAATCTTTCAAGTTTGTTGGATCTTGCATGTAGGATTAGTTCTCTTAATATTTGTGTATGATCATTTGACGAATCCTATATGAAACCATGTTGAATCTATGAAGCACATTCAGTAAATCCTATATAAGAACGTGAACTCGAGTTTTTTACAATCAGAAAAGTTACATTCAATGAAATTTATAAATGATGCAACATGGGCTCTGCACTGACGATTGAAGGACTAGTACTGATTAACAAAAGAAAAGATTATGACTCACATGATTGTGGAGCAAGCAGGTATACATGGCATGCAAAAAAAGAAAAGATTAAAGAACAGAGGCATCCTGAAACAATACCTTCCGATTTAGCGAGGAAGCAGATCAACTCTATGACAGATCTGTGGCTAAAATCGCGGCCACTATGATTCCTCCTCAGAATACACGGATGCGCAAAGCAGGTGCAGACGCCATTGAGGGGTCTCTCGACGAGTGGTATCAGCGAGGAGCAGGAGGTGGAAGAGAGGGGATTGATAGGGCGGAGCACTCAGCAGATCGGAGCACAGCGAGTAGGGGGAAGGGAGTGAAAGACAGGTGGAAGAGGGGGGATTGATACGGCGGAGCAATAGCCGTCGGCAGACCCTCCGGAGCACAAGGGGGAGCATGAGGGGGAGCACATCCAGAGCACGAGCGCGACGCACGACGACGGAGCCGCTGGTTCTAGGGTTCGTCGTCTTAATCTGGCAGGGGAGAGAATGTGGAGGGGTGAGGAAGACGAGCACAGCGCGACTATGCGAGCGAGGCAGGACGCGAGCGAGCTAGGCAGATTTTTTTTGCACCAGGCGCAACTATGCGAGCGAGCGAGGCAGCAATTTTTCAAGCCAGGCGAGCGAGCGAGGCAGGTCTAGCAGGTTGACTTGCACGAATCTTCAACTAATGGACGTCAATGATGGTGCCGGGGGCCCCTCCTACGGGGGGAATTGCATTGCCGCCAAAATCACCACCAAGTTATTAACGCCCATATTACCATATACTAGCTGAATACCCGTGCGTTGCTACGGCATAAAAAACATAAGAATATAATGCTATAAATATTAAATAATTTATTTAAAATGGTGATATTGCATGATAGTGGTTGATTAAGGAATATTTAAAAACAAATTATAGCTCCATCTTAGCATCTTAGCGCCCCTCCCTCTTCTCTTACATTTCTTCTACCCAAGGAGGGATACATTTAGAAAATTGTATCTTATATAATTATATTGTGCTCAACATCGCCGAGTCTGAAAAATCAATCGCGCTTCTTTGTGCGCAAGTGAAGTAGATCAACATCATGCACGAACAATTTAAAGTAAGACTGCATTTAATATCATGGAACTCAATAAAATAAGAAAGTATATGTAACGGTCGAGTCAGATGGCGAGATTCCGGCACTGGAAGTCGAGTGGCCCGAGATGGGCAGTTGGACCGTGCTCGAGGGCAGAATTCAGGAAGCGAAAAGTCCAGCTGAGATGTTGCAAGCATGAGGCTATTTTTTCATGTTAATCTCTTAGTTGGATACTGATGATCTTTAGCAATTAAGGTTGCATGCCATCATGGTTGTGCATGCTCCCTCGTCTTCTTGCAAAAAACACCCGTGCTCCGCCAGTCTGAAACTCGATCGGGTCCTCCCCACTAACTCCCACTCTATGCTGCCATCCCCGCGAGGAGAGCCTCGTCTCCAACCCAACCCAACCCCTGAGCGCCGCATCCTCGCAGCTTCCCGTGCACGCGTGCGCAACCTCGTCTCCTCTCAGGCCTGATGTGCCGTCGCAGTTTTCCTCCTCCCCCTTGCGCCACAACTGACCTCATCGCCTCTCTCTCACTCGTTGGACAAAAATGACCGTGGATTTTTGGATTTGTAGCATGATAATAAAATTTCTAAAGTAAGAAATGATGAATGAAGACCGACCCCATTGCCTCTCTTTTACTCATTGGACGAAAATGACCATGGATTTTTGGATCTGTAGCATAAAATTTCTCAATTAACAAATGATGAATGAAGCCCTATACGTAATACAAATCAGAGAGAGAAAGAGGAATAATGGATCGAAAAGTGCAGTTCCAAGTCAGCCTCCGATGGATCTAGAACTGCAATACCAATCTTTCAGATGTAGATTCAAATGGGATCGGCAACAAATGAATAAATATGCGTGGACCTGGACTCAACGAAGCTAGCCACACCAAGCTGATCAATGGAAAAAGGCAAGGACTTTGGGCATCTCCAGCGCACACTGATCCAAAGAAAAAAAAACAACGAAAGAGAAGATCTGGAGGATGAACTCGGGCAGTTCGCCTAGGTGGCTGTCGCAGCACTCCTCTATCCTGCTGCCGGACGCCAGCCGACGCGACCCTCCTGATCTTGATGTAGGTCGCTGGTCGCCACCGCCGCAGCTCTCCTCCCCGTCGAGGTGGGGATTGACGCGAATCCACTTGGTCAAGGGGGAACATCTCATCGGGTTCGTCGACCACAAGTATCCGACAGCCGCAGCTGAACCGCTTCCTCGTGCTCCACCTCGATCCTGAGCTCTCTCTCGCCTTGCACCGCATCGCCTAGACTTTGCAGCTCGCTGGCCGCGGTAGATAGAACCACCGCTTCCCTCAGGCCGACTGGTGTTAAGCCGCAGCGGTGCAGGCGGTACTCGGGGCGGCGGGGAGCAGCCAGGGGTCCGTCATCGATCTCCATCGAGATCACGGTCGACATGGAAGATGGCGGGGGGCAGCCGGAGCACTATCGGCGGCGAGGCGGTGCGCCGCATACGGCAGAGAGGTGGTCGGGCCAGCGGCGCTCCAGGTCCTTCCACCTCGCGGGGTCAAACACCGGCGGCGGAATCAGCACCATCGTCGGCGAAGCACAGCTCGGGCGTTTGGATTTTTTCCCACCGAACCGTCCGTTGACTCGGCGGTGGCAAATAGTGTAAATACCCCGAATAGTCAAGGGTAAAACCGTCCAACGAAAAATCGGAACCAAAATCAAAGGACGAACCTATTAATAGATAGATGTCAGAAGAATACACCGTCCGTTAATTGATGGACAAGTCATACCGTAAAATTGGCACACAATTATCCCTCCAAGTTAATGCCCTTGAAATCGTTTCTTACAATTAATGCCTCCCAGTTATGCAATGCCATTATATTGAGCCATAAAAAATCCCGGCAAATCCGCACAAGACTGAAAAAACGGAAGGTGCGTTAAAACAGGTATCAAAATCAACGGGCAGGTAACGGATCGACGAAAGTCATCTTCGACGTTCCAACTGAATTTTTCTCTCTTTTATTACCTTTCCATTTCATCCCAACTGCTCGACCCCACCGCATGTGCCTAGTACCAGGGCCGGCTTAGGCATATGGCAACCTTGTGCAATGGCCAAGGGCCCATGCAAAAAAGGGGGCCCATATCTACATATTTCTATATACTATATACTTTATACATCTAAAAAATGTTAAATGGAAGGCCCAGCCTAGCTACCAATTGCCGGTTGATCTTCTAATCAGACGCAAGCGCACGCGATGCCCCAGCTCCAGCGATCGATCCGATGTCCCCTTGAATCCCGACTAGGATACAACGACGCGGAGGCGATTCTGATCCCTGTGAATTGATCTCTCATCTCTGCTGCGGTGCTGCTGGTCGCCAACGCCAAGAATCACTATCGCTGCAGGCTGAGTTGCTGCACGCTGCAGCCTACAGAGACCTGACGCGCGGCCTCACCTGGCCCTTCCAGCCTTCCTAGAAACCTAGCGATTATGCATGGTAAATTAAATTTTTATTCTAATCCTTGTCTGGTTTCGGTTGTCTCTTGCCCTTTTTTTCTAGATGTTTAATTCATGGATCTGATAATGCATCTATTTTGGTAATTGCATCTGCTGTAAATTAAATAAATGATGAGCTAATTGTGCAGTTTTTAGGGTTCTATCTTTAATTCTTTATTTAGGTAATGTATTCAATTCTTAGATGATATGAAGCCGAAAGCGTACGGTCGGGCGCTAGAAAAAGTAATACAAGAAAACAAGAGATTGAACTGATTCAATCGCAAAAAGGTGTTTTAAAAAGGTACTTTTGGCAACAAGTAGTGTTGATGTCAACGATGATAATCAAAGTTAAGATTCTGAACCCGGACAAGATGATGATTGTCATTCAAATGCCGATCATGAGGTCAATGAACAATCCTTGGGTGACGGTAAGTAACTAAATAGCTTCAAGTTTTGCAAAAGTAAGTTCATAACTATTGTATTTTCTACGGTTTAAAGGCAATTGTTGATGTTAATTTAAATATTTTGTGATTGAATGTATATACATATATATCTCTATTTTTACATATGTCTACATATACATTAAACTTAGGGCCCATACGTCACCTTCGCACAAGGGCCCCATAAAGTATAGAGCCGGCCCTGCCTAGTACACCCGTACGTCGCCTATATAAAGCCCCGGTTAGCCGCAGAACCAAAACACCAACACACAGAACAACAACACACAAGGATTTGGCTGTAGTTTCTCTCGACCATCCATCCATCCATCCATCGCTGAAAGCAAACCAGGAAGGAGATCGCTAAAGCAATGGCTCCCATGGCGCTCAAGGGTGTTGCCGCCAAGCAGGAGTTGGCTAAGGGGGCGTACGTGACGTTCTTGGCCGGGTCCGGCGACTACTGGAAGGGCGTCGTTGGCCTGGCCAAGGGCCTCCGTGCCGTCAAGTCGGCGTACCCGCTAGTGGTGGCTGTGCTCCCCGACGTCCCCGATGACCACCGCCGCAATCTGCTCAACCAGGGCTGCGTTATTCGTGAAATCGAACCCATCTACCCGCCGGAGAGCCAGACCCAGTTCGCCATGGCCTACTACGTCATCAACTACTCCAAGCTGCGCATCTGGGAGGTACGTGTGCTTACTAGTTGGGCACTTTTTCTTTTCCTTGTTGGTTCGATCGATGTTGATAACAATGGTTAATTGATATCTCTACGGTGCAGTTTGTGGAATATGAGAAGATGGTGTACCTGGACGCGGATATCCAGGTGTATGACAACATCGACTACCTCTTCGACCTCGAGAAAGGAAACTTCTATGCCGTTATGGACTGCTTCTGCGAGAAGACATGGAGCCACACGCCGCAGTACAAGATCAGCTACTGCCAGCAGTGCCCTGACATGGTAGCGTGGCCGAAGCACGCCCTTGGCGTGCCCCCGCCGCCGCTCTACTTCAACGCCGGCATGTTCGTCCACGAGCCTAGCCTCACCACTGCCAAGGCCCTCCTAAAGAAGCTTGTCGTCACTGACCCGACTCCCTTCGCCGAGCAGGACTTCCTCAACATGTTTTTCAGAGACGTGTACAAGCCCATCTCGAATGTTCACAACCTGGTGTTGGCCATGCTATGGAGGCACCCCGAGAATGTTGAACTCGGCAAGGTCAAGGCCGTGCACTACTGCGCCGCGGTATGTTGCCATCGATCAATCTCATGCATGCAAACCGTTAGTTTCTCTCTCGAATTATGATTGATTTTTCCATGCTATGCATCTAGGGTTCGAAACCATGGAGGTTCACCGGCGAGGAGGAGAACATGGACATGGACGACATCAAGATGCTGGTGAAGAAGTGGTGGGACATCTACAACGATGACAACCTCGACTACAAGGGTGACGTCACCGATGAGGCCACCAACCCGTTGCGTGCGGCTCTGTCTGATGCCGTCGCCATGAAGTGCTACCCCGCACCCTCCGCCGCATAGGATCGTTCCCTTTATGCCGGTTGGCGTTGACGGACTACTCGTCTGGTTGGCGCTCAATCAAACGTCGTATTTAAGATTAGCTTATCTGAAATTTAGGGATTTCGATGGAAGGAAATAGTATATAGGTGTATCGTGCATCAAGGATCGACGATCTACACGTTTTTGGTGTTGTAGTTCTGTCGATCGGTATAATAGTGTGTTTATGTTTTGGTTTGGTTTGCAAAAGGACTAGTTTGTAAATCCGTGCACACGGTTGGTCTATAAAGATCTACCAGCTGCTACGTACGTACTCATATATGGCTGAAACATTTTTAAAGCTAGGAGTACTCCCTTGTTATATGCTGTCACCTGGGTATGTGAAATGTCATTCCGAATGTTCATTCAATCTCGTTTGTTTGCCGGGGTTGCTGTTCCGTAGCATTTTTTTCCCCTTGAGTTTAGTCAAGATTCAGGCTTGTGACTCGATGGTCATGCAGATTACCCGTTACCGCACCAGCATTCATATTGCTCCTACATGTACACTTGGACGCGAGCGAGCCAGCGAGGTGGAAAGCCAGAGTGAGCGTTTGTTAATTAACTCATCAAGCGGTCGGTCGAATCGAGCCACGCGGCTTATACATCCAGGACAAAGTAAATGGTGATGATCGAGTCTGCTTCGACGACGACGACTGCTTGGCCCAGTAGCCAGCTGACGGCTGTGCCCCTCCTTATAAGAGCAAGTTAAATAGTAAAGTTAGCTGCCGACTATATTTTTCATGTCACTTAGAGTTAACTGAATAACCAATACATACAATAGCTAGATAGTACTACTTTATCAATATATGACCCACCTCACATACTCACAAGGTGCCTAAGAGCACGTGCTACAGCCGGCTATTAGTTAAAAACCCGTTTTTCTTCTCTCTCATTTTTACACTCATCCAACTAAGAAAAAAATAATATTTTAATCCTTATAGCCAGCTGACTAAGACTTATTATACCCGTTCAGGGTGGCCGGCGTAGCGGAGGCTCACTTTCCATGGCTAGGTCGAGATCGCACCTGTCGCCGCGCGCGCGTACGGCCGTTGCCAGCTAGCGAACGTTCGCCCGACGGAGCGACGTCGTCGTCCTCGACGTGACGCTCCACATGGGCCAATGCATAGCGCACGTTGACTAGCAGCACCTTATCCATAACAAAGCAGGGTTATTTTCAAAGCAGTTGTTCAGTTTAACGGTCTCCGTGCACTTGTCCCGGCTGGTTTCATGGATCCTACGGAACCTGTCTTCCTGCCTCGACTTGAGTGGACTGACACACCGACAACTCTCGGTGAATAAGGTACCTACAGCTCTCTACCGTCACCACAAATGCAATACCAGTTATTACCTTGACACAACCTGTGCCATCTATTTATTAGAGATTCGTGCTTCTAATTAATAAAACAATTCCAACGGCTGAACCCGGGCTTTACATGTAACTTTTTTTTCACAAACTTTGAAAAATTGTATATTCAAAAGTTTTCAACAAAATCGGTTTGTCATTTTTGCTCAACACTGTCCTAGTACCGTTGAACCCGGGCTCAACACTGTCTACCATTAAAAAAACTCTATTTGTCATTTTTGCTGACCCTAAAATAGAAAGTTTTTGGAGCTGGTAATTTACACAGTGACTGATCACAAACTTGCATATATCCATGTATGTTTTTGGAATTATTTTAAAATTTTCAAATAGCAATTTTTTTTTCAAAAACCGATTCCGTGGAGCCTGGGTTCCACCACGCCGATTTGTCATCTTAATTTATTGCTGTATTGTTTCGAAAGTATATGCTATTGATAAATGTGTGCATTCTAGACTGTCGGCTCTATAGCGTGAGGCCGGCAGGCCCCGTTGGTTAGGGAGAGACGATAGGCTGGGCTTTTTATACAGCGCCCTACATGTTGTTGCCGCAGGAAGCCTTCAGCGAGGGGCGCTGAAACATCTTGTTCCGTCGGTACCTTAGCGAGGCGGAAGCCGCGGACTTCCGACAGTTGCTCGAATCCCTCCCGGTGACCTTATCCGAGGCCCCGGATTTGGCTTCGTGGCAGCTCCATCCCTCGGGGGTGTTCTCGGTGAGCTCGGCTTACCACGCCCTCTTCCAGGGCCCGGAGCTGAGCTGGACGGCTCCCCTTTGGAAGGCTCCTCTACCACTTAGTATTCGCATCTTTCTCTGGTAGCTTCTTCGCGACCAGTTACCCTTAGGTGTGAAAGTGACCAAACGTAACGGCCCGGGCAATGGCTTGTGTCCCCTATGTGGGACTCCGGAATCTTGCGCCCATATTATGTTCTCCTGCTTGGCGGCTCAGGCTCTTTGGAGCTTTGTCCGCGAGACTCTGGATCCTACCTGGCAGGCGCAGGAACTCGGGGAGTTCCTGCAGACTTAGGCAAACAGAGCCGAAGGAGGGCGTCGCCTCTTTTGGCTCGTGTTTGCAGACATCTCGTGGACCCTGTGGAATGTACATAACAAGATGGTGATTAAGAAGGTTTACCCTTCCCGTGAGACTGACCCTATTTTTTCCTTTCTTGCCTTCCTTCAGCAGTGGGCTCTCCTGGTGCGGCAGCGTGACCGGGAGACTTTCGACGACACTCTTCGGGACTTGAGGACGGCGGCGATCCCCCTCTCGGCCCCAACTTCGCCCACCCCTCCGCCGGTGGCTTGAGTGTCCTCTCCGTCTCCCCGTCGGGTTTTTTAGTTTCTTGTTGGACTTACTTGTGCTGAGGCCCCAGCGGACGTGTGCACCTTTTCCTTTCTGTTTGGCTACGGCCATCGTGGATGCTGTCTGAACTTTATACCTGGATGTTGCTTTATTTATAAAACGGGGTTTAGTGACTTGATCGTTGGGCATATTACCACACCAGCATTCAATTTGCTTCTACGTGTACTTGGACGCGAGCGAGCCAGCGAGGTGGAAAGCCAGAGTGAGCGTTTGTTAATTAACTCGAGCGGTCGGTCGAATCGAGACACGGGGCTTAGAGCATCTTCAGTCGTTGGACATTTTCGGTCGAAATTAGGACTTAAATAGCGTCGAATGGACGTAACTTTTGGCATGAGAATATCGAGTTTTCCACTCGCGTTTTTAGGCAGTGTTTTCTAGGCAAAGCAAAAACAGCGAGATATCTGAATATTTTTTGTTCACGCCGACAAAACCTTCGGCCCAAGATGTTCGATAGAAGTACGTCCAAAAAGTTCGGTGCCAAATTATTACAGAACAAGGTAAAATGGATCGGCGTTCAGTCGTCGACGGGGATAGCCGCCTCCGACGTGTCCGGTGCGACGGGGATGGGTGCATCGGTGGCGTGGCCGGCCGACTGGTTGAAGGAGGTGGAAGCAGAGATCGGCGTAGCCGTGGGGGCGGCGGTTGGCACAGAGCTTGGCGTGCTGGCGGCGATGTCTTCTTGGAGAACGGCGTTGCGGCGCGCCATGTACCAGGCCTTGACCGGCGCTGCTGGCGTCGAACGCCAGCTTCACGCGCTTCCAGTAATTATCTGAGTTTTGGTTGGCGCTGGTGATGGGATTCATGCTCACCGCTTTCCAGGCATCGACGAGGCAAAAGTCCTCAAGCGCCGTCCACTTGATCCGCGGCTCTGGCCCGACGTGCCCGACTTTCTCTTGCCTTTACCTTTGGCCTTCGCCGGAGCCAAGGCATCTCCTTCGGCGTGCTCCACGTCCTCAGCCTGCGTCTGTTCGGTCTGGTCTTCGGCTAAATCCCGAGACTCGATTCCGTGTTCGGCATCGGCCCGGGACTGTTCTTGAGTAAAGAAGGAGGTGTTGCCAGTCGCCGCCGAACCTGAGGCGATCATGTCCTATATGTACGCTTCGGCCGACATTCCGCCGAACATGTTGTGGGCATCAGACTCGCCGAAAGTTGCGGGCGAGGAGCTGCCGCCGAAAGGAAGGGGGCCGCGATGCATGGACGACGAAGGGTCTACGTACGCCGGAGAGGTGGAGTAGGGGACGTTGATGTCGATGTTGAAGGCCGGAGAAGGGCGAGGCGCGGGGGCAAGGGAAGAGCATGTTCGGGTTGAACCCACCGTCGAACTCGAGGGAGGAGGAGTACCTCTGCCGTGGGTTCGTCTGGCTCTCCTGGAAGCCGGCCGGCGAGCCGACGCTTGGCTGGCTCCCCTAGTGGGCGTCGTACTGCGCGGGGGGGGGGGGGGGGGGGGGGGGACGACCGGACTCGGGCGCAACATCGCCGCACGTGATGCCGCCGCCTGCTTTGCCCTCATCGCCTGCTCTTCAGCAAGACCTTGGGCCTCGGCGAGCGCCTTTGCCACTTTTGCCCTGTCCTTCCTCTCCCTGCGGCCGTACGATTCGACCTTCCTCTTCTGGACAAGGGCAAGCCACTCGGCATTGGTCAAGCCTTCCGGCCTCTTCGTCGGCACTCTCTGTTTGCTCATCTTTTTCTCCTCTGTTTCGCTGATGGTGGATCGGGGTTTGACGAAACCCTTAGGCGGCATGGTGGGCGGGAGCTCTGCGAACTGGTGGGAGTTGGGATAAATAGAGAGGAAAGACGGGAGGCGAAGAAGAAAAGGGCGGAAGCTCGGCCTATAGACGCCGACAGGGTTGACCCACCAGAGTTTTCTCTTCGTCGGTATTCCCAGGACATTCCCAGCGCCTCAGGATCGGCTTGAGAACTCCGGATGAAAGTCAAGTCAAATTCAAACAAAACCGGCGTCTTAAAAACACGACCGAACAAAAAATCGCCGTCCGAATAAAAAAACAAAACACTGTCCGAGGAACGCGGGGGTGGAGTGTACATCCAGGACAAATTAAACGGTGATCGAGTCTGCTTGACGACGACTGCTTGGCCCAGTAGCCAGCCGACGGCTGTTCCCGGCCTTGTCAACTTACGACCGCAACGGCTGGGCCCCGGGCTGTGCGGGTGGCCGGCGCGGCGGATCGCACCTGTCGCCGTTACCATCTAGCGAACGTTCGCCAACAGCGCGACGTCGTCGTCCTCGACGTGACGCTCCACATGGGCCAATGCATAGCGCACGTTGACTAGCAGCACCTTATCCATAATAACAAAGCATGGTTATTTTCAAAGCAGTTGTTCAGTTTAACGGCACTTGTCCTGGCCGGTTTCATGGATCGCACGGAACCTGTCTTCCTGCCTCGACTTGAGTGGACCGACACACCGACAACTCTCGGTGAAGAATGTACCCACAGCTCTCTATACCTTCTTCAGAAATACAATACTACCTCCATACCGGTTTATTGGACTAACACGGAGTTTAAAAAAAAAATTTGACCATAAAATTTATCAGTAAATCATGAGTTATATTTTATAAAAATTATACCATTGGATAGATATTTAAAAGCTCTTTCCAATGCTATAATTTTTGTGACATATAGTTTATATTTCGTTGGTCAAATTTGTAGTTAAACATATTTATTGGGCTCCGTGTTAGCCCAATAAACCGGTATGGAGAAAGTACCAGTTATTACCTTGACACAATCTGTGCCATCTATTTATCTATTTGTTAGAGATTCGTGCTTCTAATTAATAAAACAATTCATACGGCTGAACCCGGGCTCCACATGTAACTTTTTTTTCACAAACTTCGAAAAATTGTGTATTCAAAAGTTTTCAAAAAAATCGGTTTGTCATTTTTGCTCAACACTGTCCTAGTACCGTTGAACCCGGGCTCAACACTGTCCACCATTACAAAAACTCTATTTGTCATTTTTGCTGACCCTAAAATAGAAAGTTTTCGGAGCTGATAATTTACACGGTGACTGATCACAAACTTGCATATACCCATGTATGTTTTTGGAATTATTTGAAAATTTTCAAATAGTATTTTTTTTTCAAAAACCGAGCTCCGTGGAGCCCGGGTTCCACCACGCCGATTTGTCATGTTAATTTTTTGCTGTGTTGTTTCGAGAGTATATGCTATTGATAAATGTGTGCATTCTCGACGGTCGGCTCTATAGCGTGAGGCCGGCAGGCCCCGTTCGTCAGGGAGGGACGATAGGCTGGGCTTTATACTGCGCCCTACACGCTGTTGCCGCAGGGTACACATGCAGTCCATGTATGGCCGGCGTACGAGGGTAGAGATATCGATCCTCCATGGGCGGGAGGGAGGCGCACGCGGCACGCCCCGCGCCGGCCAAGACCTGGAGGCGATGAGAGAGTTGAAAATTACGGTCCCTGACCTGAATACCTGATCCGTTTGGGGGACACGAGCTGCCCAAGCAAGGAAACACCTGCACCTCGTCTGCGACCCAAACCGGCCAAAGGAAGAAGACGAGCTCAGCTTACCTATTTAGTGCCAATCTTGGCTATCAAGTGCGTGCCGAGGGCTAGACTGTTATACCTCTTCTCACCGTCCAAATCTTTCTCGCTGGACACTCGTTTTTACCTATTTATTCCAGGAAAGCTGCTGGACACTCGCCTCGACGGGAGATTTGTCGTCGACCAGACTTAACCGTGTGGTGGTTGCTACTGAAAACTGGAAAAAAGGACCCGTCCGTGTCGCCCCCCGCGCGGGCGACCGGCGGGCAAACCCTACTCCCGCCGCCCCGCCCCCAACCTCTCTCTCCCCTCCCCGCCGTCGCCGGCGGCCGCCGCAGGGCAAAGCCCCTATGGTGCCGGTGGCGGCGGGGCCCTCTGCAACGGTGCGACCTCGATCTGGCGGCGGCGGTGGGATTCTCGGTGGCGTGGGCTCGATTGGGGACGGCTGGGCGATGGCGGCGGTGGTCTTCAACGGCGCCGGCGTGCACCTCCCTAGCATGTCGCGGTGAGGGCGCTCCCCCCGTCGGTGCTGGCCGGCGCGGGGCTGTGCGATGGCGGCGACGCGGCATGGGCCTTGGCGGCGGAGCACGGCTTGGGTCAGCGGGAGCTGGGCGAGGGCAAGGCCGGCGCCGACTGTGCTGACCAGCGGCAGCGCCCTGGTCGTAGCAGTGCCGCGGCGGGGGTGGTATGGCCCGATCTGGACCGGATCTGGGCCTGCTGGGCCTATGGGCTAATCTGGACCGGATCTAGGTTGACCGGCCCTGCTGTGACACCCGGTCAGCGACCACCTCAGGGTGGATGGGGGTTTTCCCCCTTACTGGGTTGATGCGCGCCTGGTGTGGCTATAGTCTGGTGTGCTTGCCTCCTCGACCATTCTGGTGGTCCTGTCGTATGAGGCTTGTCGGGGCTTGGGCTCGAGTGCGGGGATGCCGGGGCGGCGGCCTCGGAAGGTGGTTTTCTCAGGCGCACCTCCGGCGGTGGTGGCTCCGGGAGGTGGCGTGTGCTGCCGTGTTCTTCTTGCGGCGGTGTTCTTCGGCAGGCGGCGTCCCGGTGGTGATCTGGATGGCGGCGGGGCGAGGGCGCTGCTGATTGGCGCCGGTGGTGACAGAGACGAGCTTGGCTGGCGGATCCAAACCCTAGCTCTAGACCCGTTGGGTCCAGCGTGGGTCTGGGCGGGCTAGCTCGCCCTCAGGTCGCTGCCATGGTTGGTGAGGGGAATGCTTCAGGACAGGGGGAGCGACGATGCCAATGTGTCTGCTGCAGCGCGGCGGTGGGGGCTTCACGGGCCCATCCTAGGCTCGGCCGGGCCTAGTTGGCCTGGTATGCTCCTGTTGTTGCGTCCGGTCTGCTACCGCCTTAGCGGTGGAGGTCGATCCCTCCCACGCGGCAGCGGCGCCGCTGCCCCTGCCCTCGGTGGGTTTCTCGAGCCGGCCAACCTCGTGGTGTTTGCCATGGTGAGACCCCAATGAAGACAGCAAGACCGTTTGGGCGCATGTTGGCGGATGACGAGTTGGTGGAGTGTCGGGATTGGTTGGGGTTTGGGCCGTTGGAGGGTCGGGAGAAATCTCGGCCGGGATGGCTGGCGCCGGCGCGGCGACATCTGCAGGTGCCGCCTTCCTTCTTGAAGGGCGCCGGATGTACCCTCTTCTCACTCCCCTGCGTGTACCGGGAGAAATCCTAGGAGAAATCTGGGCAGCAACGTCGTCAGCGTCGTTCCCCTTCTTGAAGGTGTTGCTTGGTACACGGCAATCCGGAGGCATAGGATAGTGGTGGGACTGCTTCGGTGGGCGCGGCGGTTGCGTGTCCTTGGCGGTGGTCGATCCAATGTTGTCGTGTATTTCTTCTCTTTCTTTTTTGTATTTTTTCTTGGGCTTTTGCTTGTGCTGTTCAGCCTCAGCAGTGTTCAATTTTCCTTTAGACGATATACTGTCTGATCCAGCAGCGGTCTTACCTGTGCTTTATTTATAAAGCGGGACGAAAGCGAGAGACACTCGCCTCGACCGAGAACGACGCCGTCTATGTCGACGGGAAAGACGCGCGCGTACGTCTCCTGTTGTTGATGCGTTGTACCAGTAAATATAACCGGTCACACTCACACCACGCACGTACGTACGCTATCCGAAGAAACAGTCACGGCAACTGGTAGCTGCTGCTGCACCGGCCATGGCCAAATACTTCAAGGACTAGCTAGCCAGCAGTTGAGTAAGGACAAAAGTTGGTTGGGAGAACGTGTGGACGTTTGGCATCGCCTTACTGCACCGTTAAGATTGCCCTAATCTAATTCGCATGCATGCGCAAGACCTTTGACCATGGTTTTATTATTATCATTGTATAAGGTGATGACACACCTTGATCTACTGATATGGAGTAGCTAGCTTAGAGTCCATGTTCCATTTGACGACATCCTATGCTAGTTAGATTTTCTACCGATTTTCATCTTCATGGACCACTTTGGATGGCTACCTAGCTGAACCGCATAAGATTCATCGTGCCCGTGGCTGTCACAGGGGCCTCCGACTGTGATCTTTTTCACTAAGATTGGGATTTTGCATGTTGATGATTAGATAGATAGAAATGGGAAGCGGAATTTGCGGCAGGCGAGCTATCCCGAGGTCGGTCGAAAGTAGCTATCCCGAGGTCGGTCGAAGCCAATTGTTACAGTAGAATATACCATGCATACGTCAGAAGAATATACCGTCCATTAAGTGACCGACAAGTCGTGCTATATACAGATCATGCCGACCGACAAGTTAACGCCCAAAATCTCTTCTTATTACCATATGTCAGAAGAATATACGTATCGACAAGTCATATGCCTGAAATTGGCATGCAATAATCCTCCATGTTAATGCCCTCGTTTCTTAGGGCATGGACATCTACAATGTTAGAAAAGACATGACAAGACAAGACATAATATATAACTTATACAATGCATTACTCGCAGTACATCTCATAAACCGGAATGGAGGTACTATCTCTTATTTTCTCGAAATACGTATTTGACTTATAAACCGGAACATATGTAGTATCTCTTATTGCTATCACTAGCAATTATGAATTAACTATTTTTTAGTAAGAAGTTTGTTGACTAAGGGAAGTCATAAGGTACAATAGAGAAAATAGACTTCTCTTATTTTTAAAAGATCATCCCTTAACTAAGGGAAGACAATTTTTTTTTTCTTATTTCTCTCTCCTTCAACTAAGAATTTTTTTTTCTAATGTGGCAAGTATAAGGGAAGACTGACGTCACCGTATTGTACGTGCCTTAGAGCATCTCCACTCGGCTACCCAGGACGCCGATCTGGACGCCGAAAATAGGTCCGGAGGCCAAAATTTCGCCCAGTCGCGTACCCAGGAACCCGTTTCCGTTCGGATTTGGCCAACTTTGGTCCGAACTCCCCAGGCCATACCCAGGATTCTAGGTACGCCCTGGGAACGCCGGACGAAGCGAATTCGGCGAGTGGACCCGTCCAGTCAGCATATATTCGCCCATATTCATCAAAGTTTGCCCATATTCGCCCAAAGTTCGTTCATATCTCCATATTCGTCCAAAGTTCGTCCATATAGACCATATTCGCCCAAATTTCGTCCAAAATTTGACCATATTCGTCCAAAGTTTGTCCATATCGCCCATATTCGCCCAAATTTCGCCCAAAGTTCGTCCATATCGCCCATATCGACCATAGTCGCCCAAAGTTCGTCCATATTAGTCCAAGACCGCCTATATTCGTCTATATTCGCTCATATTCGTCCAAAGTTCGTCCATATCGACCATATTCGCCCAAAGTTCGTCCATATTCGTCCAAAGTTCATCCATATCGATCATATTCGCCCAAAAGTTCGACCATATTCGCCCAAAACCGCTTATATTCGCCCAAATTTTGCCAAATTTGTTAAATTTAAATGCGGGAACTCGTCTGAGAACACGGGTGGAAAACTCGGCGTTTTTAGGCCAAAAACGAATTTCGTCCGATAAAAATTCGATCCGAATTTCGGTCTAAATTCGACTAACGAGTGGAGATGCTCTTACTTTAATACTCAGAGAAGGCAGGGCACGTGCAGCGCCATTGAGCCATCCAGAATCCCGGCAAATCTGCACAAGACTAAAAAAACGGAAGCTGCGTTAAAACGGGTACCAAAATCAACGGCTGAATAACGGATCGAGGAAAGTCATCTTCGACGTTCCAACCGAAATTTCCTTTGTTTTATGGTAAACACTAGCTATCGGGGTCTGGAAGGAAACAAATCGTCGGACCTTCCTGACATCGTCGATCCAGTATCAATCAAACGACCATATGTCCCGCTCCCCACCTAGTAATTACGAACGTTAGGATATTAATAACGAACGTTGATTTTGGTACTCTCCCGTTGTAGTGCCTCCTCTAACTAAGCCGCCATCCCGTCCCCTCCATTGAAACACATTGAATCTGCTCCCTCCGCCTCCCCTCCCCCACACTGCTCCCCTCCTGTTCCTTGCCTCCCTTGTTTTGCTTCCTCTCACAGGAATGACGCTTCGCCCCCGGGCACAGGGAGATGTCGCCGGGCAGAACTAACCGGCGGCCGGCCGATGTAGGTGACAGAGGCGAAAGTACATTGTCGGGGCAGAACCTCCTGTCAACTACATCGTACTTCCGCCTCTCATGGGAGCTAGCCCTCTTGATCTCTCTGATGGCAACTTGATTCGGGAAATTTAAAATTTCTGTCTTCAATTTTTAAATTTTCTTTGCTTCTACGTAGTTCTCGTTGTACTGCATGGCCATATACCTTCCGATTGCCACTTTTTGATGTACATAGTCCTGGTTGTGCTGTTTGATCATAAATCAGATGCTTTCGATTTTCACTTTGTTGTGCTGCATGACCATAAATATGATGCTTCTGATTGCTGCTGCTTTGATGCGAGTGCTTATTCACATTAGGTGGATCCAATCAACATGATTGGGACTGCGTCGTGCCTCCAGATCTCAACCAAATTATCAACAAATTTCATCCCGATGGTGGAAGTTATATGGTCGACGAGGAGGACTAGCAAGCAAGGGAGACCACAACATCATCTCATTGAAGGGCTAAGGTCTTCTAATTTGATGTATCCATGACGCCGAAGCGAAAGAATTGAGTGTTGGTTAACATCCGATGCATCGTGGAAAGTTATCTTCTAGCTTGTAGCATGAAGCAAGTTTGTAACTTAGGAAACATGTCATATGAACATAGAAGCAAATATGTATGTTGTACGAAGTATGTCAAGTGAATGTATGAAGCATAAAAAAAAATTCTCCAAGTATAAGAATGAAGTTTCTGTAGTCACACAAAAACAAATTCTACAGGTTCCACATTACTTGTATGCTTCCTAGCTGGTGGCTATAGTATACAGATGTGATTTTCTGGGTCAACACGGAATAACACAGAAACAATATGCTTCTGATTTAATTGCAATATATTCCCTAATATTTATATTCGTGCTTCATTGTTTATACAACCATAACAATGTTTGGGTTACTTTTCTTTACACAACCATATCAATGCTTCGGTATCAATTTATTCATGATTCAACAATCATAAAACCATGCTTCCAATTTCTTACAACCAAATAAGAGCTTCAGTATTACATGTGATATGCTTCAAATCAACTTTAAATACAATACATATTATCACATGAATATGTGCTTCGTTCCTACGAGTCATATATATTTTTGGATCGAAGCATATTTTATTTGCATTTGAAGCAAACTCTAAAAAAGGAAGGAAACGAACTTTGCTCCCTAAGGAACGTAGTGCATGCGTGAAATTAGCTTTCCTTAATATCCAGGCTTAGTTTCCAAAAAATCTGAGGGCATGATTCAAATCGAGAGTAGCTAATTAGATATCCCACTAAGTATGGCATGACATACGTGAGTAGTTATTAGTACCAGGAAGCAAGCCTTGCAATATGGAAGCATGCAACCGATCCCTTGAATAACGGAAAGAGTTCTGCATGGAGCTGGTTCAAAATCCTATGGCCAGATCGTTTCTCATCCTACGGCCAGACGCTAGTCCGATGGAAAACCAATATCGGCATCCGATTGCTAGCGCTGCCCGTTCCCCGTCTTCCTCACCTGCGTGCTAGGGTTTTGGGTCGCCGCCCCGCCCGCCTAGCTTCTGGCCGCCTCCCCGCCCCGCCCCTGGCTGCCGCCCAGCTCCTGGCCGGCGCCTAGCCCAGCTCAGCTCCCGGCCGCCGGCCCGCCCAGCTCTCAGACGCCGCGCTGCCAAGCTCCCGGTCTCCATCTTGCCCATATCTGGTCAAACTTCTCTCCCAGGCATGTACTCCCCCCCTGCACTTCCTTGGCTCCCGTCCAGATCTGAGAGCCCTCCCCGAGCTTCCTCACGTCATCCTAGGTACAGGGGAGGAGTGTGTCTACTTCCAAAAACACACGCACTTTCCTTGGCTTCCTTGATATGTTGCGCCAGTTTGTTGTATCTTGTCTCTGATAGTGCTTTGGAGTTAAGCTGCCAATCTCTGTTGTTTTGTGTCGAGAAGCAAAGAGTTCAATGGCAGAGTGTAATCGAACTTTCTCAAAGCATAACTAGGCTTGTGCTGGTGTAGTTTAATAGAGATGAGCACCAATTAGAAGTTCAATAAGGGTAGTCTTAAGGTTATGTATCATGTATTGTGTTGCGATTCGTGGCACTTCCACACACACTAGATTCGAGAAAAAACAGCACAGATAGATATAACTAGGCAACTCGGCGCTCTACTTATTCAAGATTGCGGCTGCAAGTTCTCCATCCAGAGGAGAATTGGGGCGCTGAAATTGATGTGATTATATGTTGGAAGAAAACATTTTCTCTCTATTGCTCAGTGTGACAGCTAAAGTTTTCTACAAGTGGTGACTATTCAGACATATTATATATCTACCGTCTAGCAAGGAACCGAGCTAGATTATTTTACTATTCCCAGTGATCACGACAGAGCATTATCTCTTTAATTGTATCACCCTTTTACATAGTCCCATCTTCGGTTTGCAAAGAAAAATCCTTATGATTTTATATCACACTGGGACAGAGGTTAACCTTTGTGAAAGAAATAGTTCTCAAATGGTACAGCAGCAACACACCGTGTGGGAAAAGACCTTTTGTTTCCTAACACACAGACCATCTTTTGTTTGCCAACACCTAGATACCAAAACATGGTACTGTTGAAGTTGTATTTTACTGTATGCTTATTTGGAGTAGCTAATGGTTTGAGTCTACCCGTCTAAAACTCAATTCAGAGGCATCAGCCACTGATTACATCATTGGATATAATTAGACATGTCTTACTTTAGAAGATTGGAGCATTTCTTTGTTTTGATATTCTTTGTCAGTTTTTGTGCGACGTACCCAGATCCTAAACTTTGCCACAATAATGCAGGTGACGAGTAGTGTTTTAGTCCCTTCTTGCCTATCAAAATACCAAAATTTTACCTCGGCGCAAGAGAAACACGACCACCTCAAACAGACGAGGATATCGAGCTGAGGTGAGTTGCCGCTGAGGTCCTCCCTGATATTGATGTGTTATGTTTTTTTTTTCTCACAAGCTGTTTTCTAGGTCGTTAAGATTCAGAACCAATTCACCGTGTATCAAGGTATACCAACTGACAAAAGGTATATAATACCTAATTATTCAGACTCTTGTGTAGCCTAAGATCTCAGGACACGTCTAAAAATATATGATATTTTCCTAGGCATAAAGCCATCAATGTTGTGATTTGTGAATCTGTAGGTTGTCAAAACAGAAACGTTGGAACCATGTTTAGCTGCATTCTGATGATACTCTCTCTCTCTCTCTCTCTCTTGGGATGGTTGATTACTATATAGATTATCTTGCTGGTATAAATAAGATGTATTACTATGGAAATTTCATAAATATCATTCCATCTATTTTTTGTTGTGATCATTTTGCATATTCGATACACTTCCCACTGTTATGAGATTTGTAAAATCAGTCAACATATGCATTTTCTTGTGTAGCTTAAGCGTGGTGAAAGAGCTTAACGCTGAGCGCCGGCTCGCCTACACTGAATAGATGACAAATAAAGCGAACTGGCCAGCTAAAAAAAACAAGCGAACTGGTAATTACTCTGTCCACCAGCCAAATGTTCTCTTGAAAATATCCTCGCTCCTTCCCCTACATCCTGCCTTCGATCACCGTCCCGACTTATCCCCACAGCGTCATTTTCTCTACCTCCGGCAGCCGCCACACACAGACGATGTTCTTCTTCACACCGCTACCTCAGCGCCACACGAAAGAGATGGCAAAGAAAAGAGGAGAAGCACCGCGGGATGAAGGGTGTGCGCGACCTAACCAAGTTGCATCCGTGATGGTCGACAATGGCAGGGATAGCAGTGATGGTGAGAAGCACCGACATGTCAGGGAGGGGCGACCGAGGGCATAGACGACATGCCTCATCGCAGTCCACTCCTTCAGGTCTCTCTTGCACTCTTTCCAAATCGGTGTTCTGCTTCTTCCTAAGTTTATGTACTAGGTCCATGCCCTTCTTCTTTTCATTCTATGCAATTCCATCGAGAATATCCTCCTGTATATTGATTGAGATGGACTGCTAGCATCATACCTTTTGCCTCAAGCAAATAATTGAAAATTAATTCCGTGCTTTGCAGGAAATTTTGTGTGAGTCAGTTCACTATTTTGATGTTGGCAATTATCTAACACAAGACATGATTGACAAACTAATTAACATGTACAACCTATTCTGCTGCAAAAAAAGGTGTTAATGTTCTTCCATAAGGAGTATATTTCGAACTTTGGGGCAAGTATTATGATTTTCACCATGGAGTAGAGCTCTAATAATTGTTAGAATAATAGGAATTTGGTGTGCCTCCTCGATTCCAATTTTGTTGTGTAACTGGAATGCTCATAGTTTAACTTAAAACACCAGACAAAATGCTTCTGAGTTTGAGGTGTATTTTCCTTTTCCCTTTACCAGTGGAAGCTATTTCTTCCTGGTAGCATGGAGTAATTTTATTAGGTTTTGTGCTCGGCAAATTTGTTGTTATTCTACCGGGGAGATATCCAGAATATTAGAACTAATGAGAACCCTGCGGCAAGTAATATATTGATGCTAGATATGATATCTCTAGCTCCAATAACTTATAGTCGGTTCTTCAACTATCAATCGAGTGAGCATTTCTTTCCGCTAAGTGAATGGATGCTTTCAACTACATTTTGTGGTTAGCCAATTTGGCCACACATAAATTATTAGATCTATGTACGTGAGCTCTGTCTTAAGCAACCTAGAATATATTTTTAAATATTGAAGAAACGCATCAATGATTTTACTCATAGGAAGTAGGAACAATATTGTTACTTTCTGTTGTCGTTAAAGAATATAGGACAGTTGAGTTTTCCTAAACGAACTCCATAGACGCTACTTCCACTTCTCGGTTGAGACAAACATTTTTAGCGTTTTATTCTGTTGTTGTTCAGTCATATTTTTTCTTATCTTGGGTGTTTTTGGTGTGTTAATTAAATAAAAAACTATACTGTATATATATTATTTCTTCATCATCCTTCCATGTCTGCCAGACTGATTTATTGAAATTATGGTTTACCTTTTTGTGTTGTTTAGACATATCTAAGAGAAAATTGGAGTATTGATTCAGCGTCGTAGGATGACCCTTTCTCTGTGGTTTGAGTACATTCGACGGAATGCAACTGTTAGTACTGAAATCTATTAAAATACAGGATGCCTTTATTATTGTAGTGTCAATGTGTGTTTATTCGTCCCCGTTTTCCCTCCACTTCCGCATCTACACTAATAAATTTGTATTCGTTTTATGGTAGGTTAATTGCATATGTTTAGTTTGAATTTTTTAAGTATAATAGTCTTATGAGGATCACTGTACAAGTATTCTAATCAAAGCTCTTTTATTCTGATCACGCTTCAGAGTCTCGCTGTATTCTCTTGGAATTGGCAACAGATGTGCAAATAGACTCTTTATATTTGGAGCTTTGAACGCTTCAGCCTTTCTGGGCCAGTCGTGAAGGTCGTCAGAGTAGCTAGAGACATCCGGGTTTTTTTGGTTATGAAGTATGTGGGTGCTGATGGCGGTTAGTCTGGTTGTCGAGCTGAATTTTGTATGTTGGGGTACTATTGTTATCAATGTCATTATAGGAAGGTTCATATATTAGAAGTTCTGGAAAGATAGAATGATGATATTTGTCCGTTGAAGTAACAACAGATAATCTGAACAATCTGTTATTGATTTTTATTTTCAGCTACTAGTGGGCTTATCTTCCTGTGCAAATATAGAGTGTCTTTCTGTTATAGGAAACAAGCTTGTGAACTCCATATTCCTCAGCTTGTGAACTCCATATTCCTCTCCAAACCGCGGGTGCGGTACTTCTATATCCCTGTAATTTTCATGTGTGTGAATTTAGGGAAGCCGTGGGGAGCACTGAGTAATGGATTCAATCCTCGCTTTATACTTGACTCACTGCGCTCAAGATATTTACGATTCACCGATTCTACATATTTAGTTTCATCTAAAAAAATATTCTACATATTTGCTTCATATATTCATGAGCAACAGATAGGAAACTTTTTAAGCGTCTCTTCATGTGACTTGATTACAGATCTTTGCTAAATTTTACTATGAAAGTTTTATTTTGTTTTTACTTACTATTTCAAGATAGAATACTCCCTGAAGCATGTCTCTATATAGCCTCTTTTATTGCATTTTTTAATCGATTTTTCTTCCATGGGTCTTACTACCATTGTGGGCTACAACTTCTGCAAGGACATGCCAGCATAATGTCGATGTGATGTGGTGGCATTTAAATCGCTGATAATAGGTTTGTGTATAGGTGTGTCAGGTGCCGCATACACTCTTATTTTGTTGTTGAGAATCAGTTGTGTTTCCCAATAAATTTTTGAACCAGTATTTGATGGAATACTTTTACTGCTAAGAAGCAAGAGCAAAGATTCTGGACAGAGAAACTGGGATCCTGAGGCAGACATTGCGGACTTGCTGACCGAGCTACCTTGCATTTGCTCCAAAAGGTTGGACTGATTGACGAGGGAGGCACTGTATGGCTTTTGAGTTTCGAAAGATTGGACCGGTTACTCCACAAGATTAAATTGGAACAAATGTATTGGATCTCTGTGCAATAAAATTGATTGATTTGTGGTACAAAGTTATAACATTAGCCAGAAGATTAAATTTCAATCTTGCTTCATGTTTTCACCTCTTGTGGTTGGTTCATATGGTTACCTTGGTCTGTTTAGAACGTACAAGTAGTATTTATTTCATGTTTCTATTTCCATTGGAATATGCAAGCTTTACACATTGTTCTTATGCCCCATTTTCTGTTTGTGCAGATCCAGTAGAAGACGCCAATGTTTATCTTCTTTCTTTATTCGTTATGTATGTGTCAGTTAACGGATCGACTTTCATTGGCTTTTGATATAACACATCAATATTTCAAAGCTCAAAATTTCAATGGTGCAGCAGAAATTACAAGTGGGTAAGCTCCACACCTGTACCATAAGGGTAGAACACATTATGGGCGGCGCGGCGAAGCGCGCCTATCCGTCTAGTATACATCAATGTTCCTAACTTATGCTATATTTGCCATGTCTATTCTTGCTACAGGTCGTCGACCTCAGTGGATAAACTAGAGCTTAAGCAAGAGCATATTCTACATCACTAGATAAAAGTAAGTGAAAAACAGAGCCAAGAAACAGTGACAAAGGTCCATCATGCTTCATGGTGTGTATCATTAGTCAGTGCTTGTCGTGTATGAGATATCATATACTAGTAGCAAACACATATACATGTTTTTGCCTGAGATATTAATATTACATAATACTAGTAGAGACTGTCAGAGAAATATATACGTGTTGTTGCCGAAAGACTAAATCTAGTATAACAACCAACTAGTACCAGTAGTTTCAGTAAGCTATTCGATTGCAGAAGCAAAGAAAAAAATAGATCCAATAGAGTAGAGATAGACGAAGATACAGAGGTCTTGCTAAACGTGTAATATCCATGGGAAGAGCACCCGTCATAGGAGGAGCCGGGGAAATCGCCCAAACGGCTGCAGCCAGAGTCCCATACGGCGAGCGGCGGAGGGCCGGCAGTCCGGCACTAATGGCAGATTTGCGTCGCCGCACGCACCCCAGGGGATTGGGAAGAGATAGCTGGAGGGGAGCCAGGGCAGTCGGCGGCGGCCGGCGGCCAGCGATAATGGTAGAAAAATAGTTAGGAAGAGGAAGGGAATGGGGAGGGGAATTAGGAGGGGATTGCCTCGCCTAACTTCCTTGGGCAAGAACGCTGAGCTGCAGTGGACGGCTCGCGAGCCTGACGAGCCGAGCCGAGCCTCGAGCCTAATTTTCAAAACAAATTGGCAACAAGCCGAGCCAGACTTGGCTCGACTTTTCCCGAGCCTCGAGCCGGCTCGGCTCGGCTCAATTCCAGCCCTACTCTGAAGCCTCGTCGCATCATCGGTGGTCAAGGACCCGATTGTAATCTCCTTTTTCAGTCTGGGGTCTTGTGTGCTAAATGTGAGGACTATGATGTAATTTCTTCCCTTTTTAGAGTCCCTCTTTGCAACCTGTAACACCACCGCTTGGAGTTAATACAGCTTCGGGACCCTTCGTGGTCCTTCCCCTGTTAAAAAAAAAAAGGTGGAAATTAAAGGGTGGTCGAGTCTGCTTCGACGACGACTGTGCTTGGCCCAGTAGGAAGCCGACGGCTGTGCTGCCTTGTCAACCGACCGCAATAGCCCAGGCGGTGCGGACTGCGGATGCAGCCTTGCTCTCGGAATCGATCGCCACGTCGAGATGGCACCTGCCGCCGCTCGCGTACGGCCGTTGCCAGCTAGCGCGCGAACGTTCGCCGACAGTGCGACGTCGTCGTCCTGGACGTAACGTCCCACATAGGGCGCGTTGACTAGCAGCACCTTATCCACAACAAAGCAGGGTTACTGTCAAAGCAGTTGTTCAGTTTAACGATCCGCGGGCACTTGTCCCGGCCGGTTTCATGGATCGCACGGAACGGGTCGCTGTCTTGCTGCCTCGGCTTAAGAGGACCGACACTACCTATAACTCTCTAAAGGCTATCTCCATCGGGCCGACCCATCCGTTCGTTTCAAATGGTCTATTTCTATCTGTTTAGGTCGGGCCGCGGTTGATTTAGGACCATGGTCCGGCATGTCCGGCCGACCGCGCCTAGCAGTCCGACCCATATGTCTGTCTCCCTTCCGCTGTCACCGATTGACACCCTCGTGATGAGACGATAATAACGACGCGCCGTCAGTTATCAGCGTCGGCGGCTTCCCGTGCGGCCGGCATTTCCCCCGCGCGGCGGAGACAACAAACCCAAAAGCAAGAGCAAACCAGCAGCCGCCAGCCACCAGCAGCCATGGCTCGCCGCAAGATCGCCAATTGGATGAAGATCCGGGAGATGTGCCGCATCCGCTACCCGGGCGTGGAGGTCGACGAGGTCCACCTCGAGGCCACAGTGCTGCCCAGCGCATGGGCGAGGCGTAGGTGCTGGACTTCGAGAAGGAAGACGATATCGCCGAGATGGCGCTATAGCGGGTGGTGGAGATGGCGGCAACGGTGGCCGCCCAATGGGCGGTGACCGACATACACCACGTCGCCTCCAAGGAGGCGGTGGCCTTAGAGGCCGTATCCGCGTCTCTTCGCGAGATCCGCCACGAGGCGGCCATGACGATGTTGGAGGAGGTGGCCAAGGAGGCCGCTAAGGTCGCCATCCGCGAGTTCCGCCACGCCACCAAAGTGCGCAGCGACGCAGAAGAGGTGCCGCGCGAGCATGTCGCCGACTCGGCGGCGGAGGAGCGCGTGGCTCTGGCCGTTGAGGCGGCCGTCGCGTGGGGTCTCGTCGACGCCGATGACACGGAGGTGGCGGAGAACGACGACGAGCAGGGGGAGGAGGTGGACCAGCTGGAGGCGCCGATCGCCGTCCCCGTGCAGATAGCACAGGCGTTGAGCTTCGGCCCCAATGGTGCTCCGATCCTGGCTCTGGCTCCGGCTCCGATGGAGTTGCTCGCGGCTGTGAGCTCGCCGACCAGGAGGCGAGGGACCACTTGACTGCCAAGATGGACAAGGCCCTGGCGAACCGAGCGGCGGAGGACCGGAGGAGGGCGGCGGGCAAGGCGGTGGGTCACGACCATGCACGCGAACGTCACCGCGAACGCGTCCAGCAGCGGGCCATCTGGTCCGCTAGGGTTGCGATCGAAGGAGTCGGCGGCAGCGGCAAGGGTGGCCGGCTGCGAGTAGCCGTCGTGTCGTCCTCCTCTAGCCGTAGCCGTAGCAGCAGCAGTAGCATCTCTCCTATTTTGTTTGAATGGCCTTTTTTGTAACTGGAGGGCTTAAAATCTAAGTAATACTAGTTATCTTAAGTTCTAATGTCTCACTTACATATGGACCCTGGGTGACCAACAAGCAGAACACCCACGTTTCCACGCGTGTCCGAGCGGACACAACCGTTACTTAAATTAGATGCACGGATAGATCGAGCCGATCGCGTTTATCCGGATGGGTCGGCCCCTGCGTTCGTGCGGACATGTTCGAACATGTTCGGACGGGATACATCGACAGGTGAAGATGTCCTAACCTCCGGAGAAAAGCAATACGACATGTTAGCACGTCTGTACACCGTTTTGGGGGACACGAGCTGCCCAAGCAAGGAAACACCTGCACCTCGTCTGCGAGCCCAAACCGGCCAAAGGAAGACCCTATTTAGTGTCAATCTTCGCTGTCAAGTGCGTGCCGAGGAACTAGACTGTACTACACTTCTCACCGTCCAAATCTTTCTCGCTAGACACTCGTTTTTACCTATTTAATCCACGAAAGCTGCTGGACACTCGACAGAGAGCGACGCCGTCGTGTCGACGGGAAAGACAGACGGCGTACGTCTCCTATTGTTGATGCATTGTATTACCAGTAAACCAATATATAGTCTAATAAAAATTACAGTCTCCCTTCCCCTCCCTAATCCGACCTTATGTTCTTGGTGGACACGAGCCGCCCAGGCAAGGATACACCTTCGTCTTGCCGTGCCGTGCGAGCCCAAACCGGCCAAGCAACAAGACGAGCTCAGCTGACCTATTTACCAAACTTCGCGCTGTCAAGTGCGTGCCGAGGACTAGACTGTATACTTCGTCTCACCGTCCAAATCTTTCTCGCTGGACACTCATGTTTACCCATTTATTTCATGAAAGCTGCTAGACACTCGACAAAGCACTAGTAGAAAACAGGCAATTCGTTCGTGCCTCCTAACAATACGAACCGGGACTAATGCAGGCACGCGTTCCGGTTCGAGCGGGCACGGGGGCCGGAGGCATGCGTCCCGGTATAACACAAACCGGAACTAAAGGTTCGTATGATCCCGTCCTCTATAAATACGACGCCCCAGCTCTCTGCCCCCCCTCTGTTTTTTCTTGGTGGAAGGTGTGAGAGGTGTGCTAGTTTATTTTTTTCCTATGCATGTATTCAAGGTGTTTGATAAAATGTTTAAGTGAATGATCCTGTTCAATTTCTCACAGAACAAAAATATAGAAGGTGTCCGAGACGCACTTGAGTTTTCTCCTCTTTATTTATCTCGATCGAGGTTAGCAATCTTATCTTTTCTCTGTCATTGATACAATGCATGTGTCGATGTGAATTGGTCATTTCATTATTTATGATGTCCTGTTTTTGATAAACTTACTTATATGATGCAGATGAACGGTCGAGAATGGATGTACAGTGACCGGCGTGTACCCGGGTATATGAAAGACGTGGATAAATTTATCGATGTGGCTACGGCAAACAAAGAGAATGGTTTTATATGTTGTCCATGTGTTCAATGTCAGAACAACAAGAAGTACTCTTTCTCGAAAATCATTCGCGGCCACCTGATTATGAAAGGTTTCATGCCCAACTATAATTGCTGGACCAAGCACGGGGAAAGAGGGGTTATGATGGAAGACGGTGAAGAAGAAGATGATGATAACAACTATCATCATATGTTTCCTAAATACAATGATACTGCAATGGAAGACAATGAAGAGGAAGGAGGTGAAGAACGGGCATCAGATGATCCCGCTGATGAACTTGGTAGGGTCATTTCTGATGCAAAGTGAGACTGTGAAACAAAAAATGAGAAGTTGAAGTTAGAGGGCATGTTAGAAGATCACAAGAAATTGTTGTACCCAAATTGTGAAGATGGCAGCACAAAGCTCGGTACCACACTGGAATTGCTGCGATGGAAGGCAGAGTGTGGTCTAACTGACTCCTCATTTGAAAAGATGCTGAAAATAATGAAGCCAAAGTTTCCAAAACATAACAAACTTTCCGAGAGTACCTACGAAGCAAAGAAGACTCTTTGTCCTCTAGGATTAGATGTGCAAAAGATACATGCGTGCATTAATGACTGCATCCTCTACCGCGGTAAGGAGTATGAGAATTTAGATAAGTGCCCGGTATGCAAAGCATTGCGATATAAGATCAGACGAGATGACCCTGGTAATGTTGAGGGAGAGCCCCTCCGGAAGAGGGTTCCTTCTAAGGTTATGTGGTATGCTCCTATAATACCAAGGTTGAAACGCATGTTCAGAAACAAAGAGCATGCCAGGTTGTTGTGATGGCACAAAGAAGACCATAAGAAAGACGGGAAGTTGAGACACCCTGCTGATGGGTCACAGTGGAGAAAAATCGAGAGAGACTTCCTAGACTTTGCAGATGACGCAAGAAACTTATGGTTTGGTCTAAGTACGGATGGAATGAATCCTTTTGGGGAGCAGAGCTGCAGTCACAGCACCTGGCCCGAATCTATGTATCTACAACCTTCCTCCTTGGTTGTGCATGAAGCGTAAGTTCATTATGATGCCAATACTCATCCAAGGCCCGAAGCAACCAGGCAACGACATTGATGTGTATCTTAGGCCATTAGTTGAAGAACTCTTACAGCTGTGGGGCAAACCAGGTGTACATGCGTGGGATGAGAACAAACAGGAGCCATTTGACCTACGAGGGTTGCTTTTCGTAATCATCAATGATTGGCCTGCTCTTAGTAACCTTTCAGGACAGACAAACAAGGGATATAAGGCATGCACGCACTGTTTAGATAAGACTGAAGGTACATATTTGCATAAATGCAAGAAGGTTGTGTACCTGGCGAATCGACGATTTCTTCCGACCAATCATCCCGTAAGAAAGAAAGGCAAGCATTTTAAAGGTGAGGCAGATCACCGGAAGAAGCCTCAACTCCCTGCTGGTGATGATGTATTTGGTATGGTCAAGGACATAGAAGTAATCTTTGGAAAGGGTCCCGGCGGTCAATCAGTTCTGAACAACGTCGTTACAGGACACGCACCCATGTGGAAGAAGAAATCTATATTTTGGGAGTTGCCATATTGGAAAGTCCTACGTGTCCGCTCTTCAATCGACGTGATGCACGTGACGAAGAATCTTTGCGTGAACCTGCTAGGATTCCTAGGCGTGTATGTGAAGACAAAAGATACACCAGAAGCACGGGAGGACCAACAAATTATGAAAGACCCAAAGAACATGCATACATAGAACAAGACAGATAAAGGGCATCACTTAAGTCGTGCCAGCTATGCTCTTACCAAAGCAGAGAAGGAAATCTTTTTTGAAGTCCTTTACAGTATCAAGGTACCGTCTGGCTTCTCATCTAATATAAAGGGGATAATAAATATGGCAGAGAAAAAGTTCCAAAACCTGAAGTCTCATGACTGTCACGTGATTATGACGCAGTTGCTTCCGATTGCATTGAGGGGGCTTCTACCGGAAAATGTTCGAGTACCCATTGTGAAGCTGTGTGCATTCCTCAATGGAATATGTCAGAAGTTAATCAATCAAGATATTCTGCCAAGGTTACAGAAGGATGTGGTACAATGTCTTGTTAGTTTTGAGTTGGTGTTTCCACTATCCTTCTTCAATATTATGACGCATCTCCTGGTTCACCTAGTGGAAGAGATTGCCATTCTCGGTCCGGTATTTCTGCACAATATGTTCCCCTTTGAGAGGTTCTGTAACATCTCTAAAATCATGATTTCAAAGATTGCATATCATTCATGCATGCATATAGAATGGAGATCAATTTCAAAACTCATTTCAGAAAAACAGAAGCACATAGTGCTATCATTTTATGTGAGCAAAGTTAAATCAAATGGCCATCCCCATTTGAGAGTTTGAATGTTTTAAACCTAGATTGTTTGTCTCCCTTGTTGAATGGATTGAGTGTGGAATTTGAACCAAGCTTTTACAAAATGGAATTGGTTTCAAAAACCATTTTTCAAAAATTTGCAAGTCAAGTGCAAAGTCCCTGTTATTTTGTTTCTCCAAAAATGACCAAGCCTTTACAAAGTAACCACATGGTTTTATGCCTAAATTTGAGACTGTTGCACACTGCAAAAATCCCAGAAAGATTTGAATTCAAAAAGAGTTTGAATTCATTTGAAAACCATTCCTGAAAATCAAAACAGAAAAAGAAAAGGAATAAAGAAAGGAAAAGGGTCAGGCGCTCCTATTCTAGCCCAACAGCACAACCGGCCCAGTTAGCCCACCCGGCCTTCCTCTCTCTCTCTCGCACGCGCCGACGCACCCACGCGGTCGCTGACACCCAGACCCCACCACCCTTCTGCTTATTTCGCTGACGCGCGGGCCCCGTCCACGTCACCGTCGTCTTCCCCAAATCCCGCGCAGGAACACGTCGCCGCCCGTTTCTTCCCCGCCTCTGCCGCGATTTTAATCCTCTTAATAGGTGATGAATGCGTGCATAATCCCCGCCCCTGCTCTGGCTATAAGAACCCCTCGCCGCCGCGGTCATTTCCCCCCACTCTCCTCGCTCACTCCGCCACCAGGCTGCGCGCATTTGACCTCGAAGCCCCGCAGCACCGACGACTCCGGCGACTAATTCCGGTGAGCCTCGACCGTGTAGGGGTTCGTAGCATGGAAAACAAAAAATTTCTACCGCATGCAAACAAACAAGCCAAGATCTATCTACTAGATTGTAGCAACGAGTCGATAGGGGAACTCACCCTCGAAGATTCCAAAGCGGTTAACGAGAGCAGATTCTCGTGGGTGATGTAGTCGTACTCTTGCCGATCTCAAGATCGCGTAGAAGATCCTTCTGGCGCTGCGTTTCGGCAGCGCTTCCGCAGTCGGTCACACATTCGGTACTCGACGAAGACCTTCCTCTCCCTTGTTCCAGCAGGCAGCGGAGGTTGTAGCACTCTCCTCGCGATTCTGGCAGCATGACGGCGTGGTACTGGAAGTAGAGGGGAGATCTCGTAGGGCTTCGCCTTAAGCCGGAGCGAGTATGGTGGACTATGAGAGAGCCTTGGTGATCTAGGTTTTAGACACACCAATTAGAAGGGGCTAAACCGGCGGCTAGGGCAATTAGAAGCTCTAACTCGGCGGCTTGGGAGAAATCCCTAGGCTGTGGCTAGGGTTTAGGTTTAGAGGTAGGGAACTTGTGTCTAGGAGGGGAGCCCTGCCCCTCCTCTTATAGGTGGAGGGAAGCGCGCCTGGGGAGGGGAGTCCCTCCCCAACTCGGACCCAAGGTGGGCCGGCGGTGGGAGGAGGAACTCCTCCCCCAAGTCGGTTTCAACCTTCCTCCTCTTTTCCTCTTTCCAAATTTAGCCGTTTGACTTTTCAAACTAGCTGTTTGACTTTTCAAACTAGGATTTGAATTAATCCTTTATTTGGTTCAGCGATGACACTTAGTACATGATGCAATCATACCAACTTGATACAACACATTCATGTACCCTTCCCCTCCGGAGTGTCAGACATTCTGGAACATTCTAGAACATTCCCGATGAAAACACCGGAACCATTCCCCAACTCCGAAACGGGACTTTCCTTATATGAATCTTATTCTCCGGACCATTCCGGATCTCCTCGTGATATCCCGGATCCCATCCGAGACTCCGAAGAACATTCGGTCTCTTACTCATCATTCCATAACTACTCAACAACATCGAATCCTTAAGTGTGTCTCCCTACGGTTCGTGAATTATGCGGACATGATCGAGACACTTCTCCGATCAATAACCAATAGAGGAATCTGGAAATTCATATGGCTCCCACATATTTCTATGATTACTTTGCGATCGAATGAACCACTTACATACGATACCAATTTCCCTTTGTCTCACGATATTTTACTTATCCGAGGTTATGATCGTCGGTATCTCTACATACCTAGTTCAACCTCGTTACTGATAAGTACTCTTTTCTCGTTCCCGTGGTATGTGATCCCTTGTGAGCCAGTCACATGCTTGCAAGCTAATTGGATGACATTCCACCGAGAGGGCCCAGAGTATATCTATCCGTCATATGGATGGACAAATCCCACTCTTGATCCATGTGTCTCAACCAATACTTTCCGAACACTCAATGCCACCTTTATAGCCACCCTGTTACGGTGTGGTGTTTGATGTCATCAAAGCATCCTTCCGGTAAAGGTGATATGCATGATCTCATGGTCGAAGGAATTAGGTTACTATGTATCAGAAAGCTTATAGCAAATGAACTATATTAAATGACTTGATCTTTATGCTACGCTTAACTATAGGAGTATGTCCATCACATCATTCTCCTAATGATATGACCCTGTTGTTAATAACATCTCTATGTTCATGATCAGGAAACCATGATCATATATTAACCAACAAGCTAGTTTAACAAGAGGCTTTACTAGGGAATCTTTTATGTTTACAAATCACACAAGCATTAATGTTTCCGGTTAATACAATTATAGCATGGTATGTAAACATTTATCATAAGTATGAAGATATGATAATAACCACTTTATTATTGCCTCTTGGGCATATCTCCAACAGTCTCCCACTTGCACTAGAGTCAATAATCTAGTTTCAATCCTTTGTGTATTCAACACCTATGGCTTTCTGGTGTTGTATGTACACGATTGCTAGTGGTCAACTGATCTCCGGATCTGACACTTCCAGGTCCGTGTGTAATTGCATGTCTTTGCGTCTCTACGCATCACTCATTCTCTAATGAGATGGCTTTGTATAATTTTGGTCCTTCGGTGAGACCTTTAGTTCTTTGGGGTTAAAACATGTTGATAATATTATCGTACAATATATCTTCATAGTATTATCCCGCTGTGAACTACACCTAGTTTGACAACAAACTATTTGACACAAATGCCCTCTTCAGCTGCTATTATAGCAGTCATATACTTAGCCTTTTGTTGTAGTATCTGTCACAATGTCTTAACTTTGGAACTCATCCAAATCCATTATGGAACTTACTTTCCATTATATTGTGCCACCCTTAGTTTAGATTGAGATAAATTTAATTTGTACTTTGTGACAAAACTAGTATCAATGTTATACTTTTACAATGAACTAACCATCTATTTGCCACTTCTACAAAATAATATACTCTTAGTTCTTCCAAAAGATCATAAGAATATCCTTACTATCGTCCAATGATCATCTTATGAATCATTCTGGTATATGCTCATAACATTTAGAGCATAGGACATATCTGGATTTGTACATATCACAGTATGATTGATATAAATACTCTTTGTGATTTCATACATCAAGTATCAATCTATACTTGAATCTTTGTTTCACTTACCAAGTGTCAATACACTTGAATATATCATCAATATTGAACTCATTCAATCCTTTATGTGTGACAAGAACCTTTCTTGCAGTTTCTATATTGAACTCATTTAATACATCATCTATGTACTTTTGGCACAACCATATTAGCGTCTATTGATGCCAAATATTTGGGTTTTGCCTAAGTCTTTCATCAGGATGAAATTCTTAATATGTGTTAATAAAAGATACATCATTTCTAATCAACAATATGTCCTCCACATAATGTATTAGAAATATGTCTTAGCGCTCCCACTTAATTTCTTGCAATGCAAGCATCTTTATTGTCTCTGATGAAATTAAACTCTTTTAACAGTTTCATCATAGTGAAGATTCCAACTCCGCTATGCTTACTTCAACCATTGAAGTTTGCATATGCATTTAGCATCCTTTGAATTAACAAAACCCTTTGGACCGTGTCATGCACATGTCCTAGGTAACCCTTCTATTAGAAGAACTTGTTTTGTTTATTCAACTACCACATAACAAAATTATATGTAGTGGTTGCTACATTAATCCGTCTAGACTAAATATCGCTATGAAAGATCAAATCTTATCATAGTCAACCTTTGAACATTTTGTGAACTCTTTCCCAACATGTCGACTATTTCATAGATGTGAAACATCCATGTCTACTTCTTTATAGATCCAAACACTACTGTAAGGTTTTACACCTTTCTCGAGGGTCCTTCAAGTTCAAAACTTGATTTCTCGTGTATGGAACTATCACGGATTTTATGGCTTCAAGCCATTTGACGGAGTCAGGGCCCATCATCACTTCTTTGCATGTAGTCCGTTCATTATTCTCAAATAATGATTCAACCCTCAAATCTTGGTATTTGATTGTTTACTCGACCTACTTGGTTTAATAGAAACTTAGACCTCCGTGACCACAACCTTTGAGGTACGTGAGCCATGAGCATTGTTGCTGCCTCCAGAACACTTTTTGGCGCTGCGCAACTCTGCACATATAGCTCAGGTTCTTTTAACCTTATCAAAGTTCTATTGTCCTCCCACTTAACTTTTCGCGAAAAATTCCTTCTCAAAGAAACTTGACGTTCTAAGCGACAAACACTTTTGTCTCCGGTGTTATGGAGGAATACTTAACAAAGACAGGTTCATCCAACTTTGGTTGCAAACATCTTTCTTATGCATAGCATACCAATGTTTAAGAAAGGACAACTTGGGTTTTATCCCAAACCATAACTTTATATGGTATCAATTCAACGGATTATGATGGAGCTCTTTTCAGTGGAAAAACGGTAATCTCTAAAGCTTTTAATCTTTAAAATATAATGGCAGTTTTATGAATTACACCTTCGATCTTACCATGTCAAACAAGGTTTTAATTACATATCTCGAACGCTCCATACTCTTATGGTGTTTCGGGAAATGCAAATCCACAGAACGATTCCTTAAATTATGCTAAACTTGTAACTCAAATATCTTCCTTTATGATCTTTATCATAAACTATTTATATTCTTATTACAATGATTTTGCACTTCATCTTGAAAGACTTTGAACTTTTTCAAATGTTTCATACTTCATCCTTATTAAGTAAATGTTCATATATTCACTCAAATTTTCGGAGAAAGCATATGAAGTTGAAATCCATCGCTCTTGACTACATATAATGGATTTCATACAACAATATGTACAAGTTCCAATAAGCTAGTCATTCGTTCCCTTTTGGCCTATGAACGAAGTTTTAATTATCTCTAGGAAAGTTTCACAAGCGTCATGTGATCAAAAATCAAAAGACTCCAAAATTCCATCCACATGGAGTTTCTTCATGTTTTCTTTCCAATATAATTTAAACGGCGATGTCACTTCCTAAGTGATCTTTCAATCAATTTGTCTTTCAACATTTTTAGCACTAGTTTTATGGATATGATTTCTCCAACGAGATTTGTGAATCATCCATCTTTTATGGATTACGACAATTATTTGAACAACCCTTTTGTTCTCATAATACCTGATAAAACAAATCTTGAAGGCAAGCTTTGATGTTTAACGAGCAACACAATAACCCTTTATTTGTTCTCGATGAACATCATCACATATTCTTTTGCTAGTTACTTAGGCCATTGTAGTTCATGAATTGTGTTGTTTCGTATGATGATTCACACCAACAAATTCAGTATCAAATACTTAAGAACCACATTGTTTAATAAGCAAAGAATATATCCATAACATGTATATCATCTATATACTTAAACTGAACAATTCTAGTCTTTTCTTTTCTGCCATATATTTATGAGATTCTCTTTCAGTATTTATTTTCTGTTTGAAAGAATCTATCAACATCAACAGTGGAGTCATACATATGACACATAGTCCAAAGCGTGTATAATTAAATACCAATGTCTTTGGACTTGCACTTTAAAGTAGATCACCATCATCAAATGTTTGGTGTTCTTTCAAATTCCTTTCTTTAGTAATCTATTGGTGTAGTAAACACTTTACCTACATCAAATATTCACCCTTATCATGGAATTATCCATGATCAAGCTACTTTTAGCTTATAACGGTGAACTGCGAGTATAATGTTGCTCTCCAAAACATTTTGGAGGATTAGGACAACTAGTGTCTTCAACCTTTTGCAAATTCTCATCAAATACGAGAACATGACTTTTGCCATATTATACTCTATCATGTTGCAACCAAAACTTTGTTTCAGATATCACAATATCTTCCATACATCATGGTTTCTGAAACAACTCTTTCAGATCCTAGATAACCTTGATATTAAGACAATCCTTTGAATATCAAGAATCATGGAGACAAACATGATACTCATACACTAACACTTGGAATTGTCACTCTTGATTTAATACTAATTATTAAACTTCATGGAGTAACCGGAACTTACTGAAAGTTTGCAATAGGACTTTTAAACTTTAGATTAACACTTCAAAACAATACGATACCAGTTCGTAAAGTAACTAACCAGAATTATATAGTTCTATCATCTCAATTAAAACTAAGCGCAAGGTGGTAAACGGATGCCAATGACTACAACAACTATGCAAATTCACTTTGATTTAATTTATGATAAATAGTGTTCAACTTTTAATCATATTGCCGTTGAACTTCCACTCAAAACAATATCCCTCACATTGTTTTAGTGATCACACGAACCAAATCCACCACATCAAAACCGATCATCACGAGAGTTGATGCAGCTTCAATGGCGAACAATCAACATGTTCATCATATCTACTATATGACTCATGCTTTACCTTTCGGTGATCCGTGTTCCGAGACCATGTCTGTACATGCTAGGCTCGTCAAGATCAACCTTAGCTTCCGCATGAGCAAATCTGGCTTGCTCACGTTGTATACACTCGCAGAATCTAAAACACCCGATCATCACGTGGTGCTTCGAAACAACGAGCTTTAGCAACGGTGCTTACTAAGGATGAACACTTTAAAACTTGAAATTGTGTGCTTGAGGGATCATCTTATAATGCTACCGTCGTTAACTAAGCAATACAAGATGCATAAAAGGATTAACATCACATGCAATTCATAATATGTGATATGATATGGCCTTTCTTCTTGTGCTTCCGATCTCCATCTTCAAGCACGAACATGATCTCCATCATCACCGGCATTGCATCAAGGTCAATGACACCGCTCCATGGTTGTCGTCCACCAGCTTCAACTATTACAACTACTTTGAACAGACAAGCGGGTCTTAACAGAATTTAAAGACAACCATATGGCTCCTGCCGGTTGCCAACTTACAATAAGGAACATTGCATACATCATATATAATCACAATCATGGCCATATCACATCACAGCACACCCCTGCAAAACAAAGTTAGACGCCTCTAATTTTCTTTGCATGTTTTACGTGGTTTGGGGCTTTCAATAAGTGTCGTTCTAACTTACGAACAAGAACCACAACATTGATACTAGTATTGTCAATCACCCATTGTAAATTGAATCTTAACTATGTTGGGAGAAACAGGCACCCGCAAAGCCACTTATGCAATACAAGTTGCATGTCAAGCGTGGAGCAAGTCTCATGAACGATGTCATGTAAGGTTAGCCCGGGCCGCTTCATCCCACCATCCCGCAAGATGCAAAGTACACAAGAAGCAATTGACAACAAAAGCATCAACGCCCACAATGACCATTGTGTTCTACTCGTGCAACAGATCTACATATAGACACGACTCTGATACCACTGTAGGGGTTCGTAGCATGGAAAACAAAAAATTTCTACCGCATGCAAACAAACAAGCCAAGATCTATCTACTAGATTGTAGCAACGAGTCGATAGGGGAACTCACCCTCGAAGATTCCAAAGCGGTTAACGAGAGCAGATTCTCGTGGGTGATGTAGTCGTACTCTTGCCGATCTCAAGATCGCGTAGACGATCCTTCTAGCGCTGCGTTCCGGCAGCGCTTCCGCAGTCGGTCACACATTCGGTACTCGACGAAGACCTTCCTCTACCTTGTTCCAGCAGGCAGCGGAGGTTGTAGCACTCTCCTCGCGATTCCGGCAGCACGACGGCGTGGTACTGGAAGTAGAGGGGAGATCTCGCAGGGCTTCGCCTTAAGCCGGAGCGAGTATGGTGGACTATGAGAGAGCCTTGGTGATCTAGGTTTTAGACACACAAATTAGAAGGGGCTAAACCGGCGGCTAGGGCAATTAGAAGCTCTAACTCGGCGGCTTGGGAGAAATCCCTAGGCTGTGGCTAGGGTTTAGGTTTAGAGGTAGGGAACTTGTGTCTAGGAGGGGAGCCCTGCCCCTCCTCTTATAGGTGGAGGGAGGCGCGCCTGGGAAGGGGAGTCCCTCCCCAACTCGGACCCAAGGTGGGCCGGCGGTGGGAGGAGGAACTCCTCCCCCAAGTCGGTTTCAACCTTCCTCCTCTTTTCCTCTTTCCAAATTTAGCCGTTTGACTTTTCAAACTAGCTGTTTGACTTTTCAAACTAGGATTTGAATTAATCCTTTATTTGGTTCAGCGATGACACTTAGTACATGATGCAATCATACCAACTTGATACAACACATTCATGTACCCTTCCCCTCTGGAGTGCCGGACATTCCGGAACATTCTAGAACATTCCCGATGAAAACACTGGAACCATTCCCCAACTCCGAAACGGGACTTTCCTTATATGAATCTTATTCTCCGGACCATTCCAGATCTCCTCGTGATATCCTGGATCCCATCCGAGACTTCGAACAACATTCGGTCTCTTACTCATCATTCCATAACTACTCAACAACATCGAATCCTTAAGTGTGTCTCCCTACGGTTCGTGAATTATGCGGACATGATCGAGACACTTCTCCGATCAATAACCAATAGAGGAATCTGGAAATTCATATGGCTCCCACATATTTCTACGATTACTTTGTGATCGAATGAACCACTTACATATGATACCAATTTCCCTTTGTCTCACGATATTTTACTTATCCGAGGTTATGATCGTCGGTATCTCTACATACCTAGTTCAACCTCGTTACTGATAAGTACTCTTTTCCCGTTCCCGTGGTATGTGATCCCTTGTGAGCCAGTCACATGCTTGCAAGCTAATTGGATGACATTCCACCGAGAGGGCCCAGAGTATATCTATCCGTCATATGGATGGACAAATCCCACTCTTGATCCATGTGTCTCAACCAATACTTTCCGAACACTCAATGCCACCTTTATAGCCACCCTGTTACGGTGTGGTGTTTGATGTCATCAAAGCATCCTTCTGGTAAAGGTGATATGCATGATCTCATGGTCGAAGGAATTAGGTTACTATGTATCAGAAAGCTTATAGCAAATGAACTATATTAAATGACTTGATCTTTATGCTACGCTTAACTATAGGAGTATGTCCATCACATCATTCTCCTAATGATATGACCCTGTTGTTAATAACATCTCTATGTTCATGATTAGGAAACCATGATCATATATTAACCAACAAGCTAGTTTAACAAGAGGCTTTACTAGGGACTCTTTTATGTTTACAAATCACACAAGTATTAATGTTTCCGGTTAATACAATTATAGCATGGTATGTAAACATTTATCATAAGTATGAAGATATGATAATAACCACTTTATTATTGCCTCTTGGGCATATCTCCAACAGACCGCCCCCCTCCCTCTGGTTCAAACTATCGTGTCCAGCGTGGTCTCGTGAATCCCCTGACACCTTTATTTTGCATTCTCGTGACCTAGAACGCCGTCCCCGTTCGTGCCTGCAACCGACCGAGCCGCCGCTCAACTCCGGCGACCAATCGCGGTAAGTCCCGAGCTCCCCTTGCCCCCTCTTGCATACGAGGATGTTCGCCTTCGTATTGTGCATCTCCTAATCCCTCTGGTTCGTGCTAGGGCGACGCAAAACCTCGGCAACCAACTCGACAGCAACTTCCCGATGCCGTGCACGACTCCGACGAGCTCCAGTAGCCTCTGTCGTGCGCCCCTTGCCCAAGCACCTCCACGTTGAGCTTCGCCTCGACCTTGCGGTTCTGGTAAGCACACCCTTTCCTCCCCGAGCGATCTAGAACACTAGCGCCGCCGCTGACAGAGCGCTCCGCCGCTCGCCGTCACCGCGCGCCGCCAGAACGTGGTCGCTTGATCAAGAACCGTTGGATCTAGATCCAACGCATGCGATAGAACCATTTAGCGAAACGTTATGTTTAGATCTGGACCGTGCATCGCCACTTAGATCCTACGGCTCGCGTACGTGATCCGGTGCGAAGCGGTACGCGCCAGTAAGGTTAAGACACGTGGCTAGGGTTTGTGTTTAAAACAGAATTTAAAACAGATTTAGATTCAAATTTGAATAGGCTATAACTTTTGATTCCCACGTTAGATTTTTGCAAATTTTATATCGCTGGAATCAGGGAGACAAGCCCTTTCTGTTTATGCAACATGTTTAGTGAAAAGTTTCTGTTAAAATGACTTTATTTGCAGAAACTTGTTTAAGGCTATTTTGAGTATAGGATTTGTTTAGGAATTTGTTTTAGTGCTAAATAAGTTTGGCTTAGCAAGTTTTTCACTTGGTTATGATTCAGTATCATGCACTTGCTTGGTTGGGTTTTAAAATCATCACTTAGCATTTTTGCATGCATGCATATATTTATGTTTGTATATGAATTGTGTGTAAATTTGTGCTACCATTTTTGTGTGTAGACTTTGGTGCTAGTGACTGTGATTGTGAAGAGTGCTACTCTCCCCACTACCAAGGCAAGTGGTACTTCATGAATATTTCCATCCCTATATTTTGTACAAGCATTAGAAATATTTTGCTAAGTCTTGCATGTTACTATTTTTGCCAAGTGCCATGTTGGGAAATCCTAAGTAGATATAGAATTGCTAGGAAATTCCTAAGTTAAGTTACTATGCCATTGCTTAGCCTAGCTAGTAGCAAACAAGGGTTGGTAAAGTATATACATGCTATGATGAAAATATTTCTAAGTCTTTGGACTTATGTTTTTCTTAATAAAACAACTAAGTCAATGAATCACCTGGGTGGAATGGGACTTGAATGGTGGTTTTTGGTTGAGTGGTTACACAAGGCCCATGGACATGGTTTACCTTGTGTATCTCACTTGTGGTATGCCACCCAGGCACAAAGGGATTTTAGAGGCCAAGTGTTGAGAAGCTTATAGTGCAGCCACTTGGCAATATGGGCTCTGCCTGGATCACATAAGTTGCTAGAACTTAGCCATTTGGACAGTTGGTGGTAGTGGGATTGATAGGTTGGAGCGCGTCCATTTGGTATAAGGAAAGGCTTCTGAAAGGTCCTGTCTTGGGAAACCAAGTCTGGTGGGGAAAGTGCACAACCTCTGCAGATGGAAAAATCTAAGTACTTAGCCAAGTCCATGGCAATGGACAACTTGAGCATCAAGACATGGAAGCTATCAAGAATCTCATCACTCCAACTTCTAAGTAAAACTTGTGGGTGAACAAGGGTGAAGGACCTCAATGTCTATTGATGGTTTCTTGGGAAATGTTTTAACAAAGAAAAACTTAGTGATTTCAGCTAATAGGAAAAACCTATTTTGAGCAAAGCAAGCCAAAGCTACACTTAGCCAAATTTGCATATAGTAATATAGTCGACTTAAAATTTACTAAGGTATCACTTGCCAATACTATTCCAAAGTACTGACCCACTGTGGCTGTAACTTGTGATGTTGCAGGTTACTCCGATGATGATTAGGTGTCATGAGTCTACACTCAACATGTTTGCCTGTGGCACATGAAGATGAAGACTTATGTTTATTTACTTATTCCAAACTCTTGTATTAGGCCTGTGGCCTTGAGTTGTAAAAGACTATGTTTTATCTCTAGAATGGATGTAATAAATGACCTTTGTATCTGTGTACTTCATCTTAAATTGTGGATGCTAGCAATGATCCAGGGACTAGCATTGCAATCACAGGGATCCTTTTCCTTTACAAAGGAGGGATCTTACAGATGGTATCAGAGCACTGTGTTGCCTGTAGGATTATGACCCTAGGATTGGAAACCACTAAGGAAAAAATTTCAACTACTTCTACACTTGTCTATTCTTCTCGTAAACTTTTCTAATCTTCTCATTCTCATCTCTATTTGTAGATGAACTCCATCAACGAAGCCGTAAGAAAAGGACCACTCATGACCATGACCCTGGAATGTGAGACTGAGTTTCCCAAAATTCTCAAGGACCTCATGGTGGCAATGGAAATACATGGTGCAGCTGTGTACAAAGTGAAAGGGCATGTATGCCCCATGTGTGGTTTTGGTAATTAATGACAATCTCTATGGACTAATGTGTAAATTGAGTTTCACTTGTAGGTTTGTCCATTGGCATCGCTTGGGCCATGTGTTGGTCTCAAGGTTAGAAGATGAAGAAATGTCCAAGGGCTTTGTGCCCATTGGAATCATGAAGAAAGAAGGAGCTTGAAGGTCGATCAAGGCATGTGCAAAGAGTTGCATCAAGATGGATCAACCTCAAGTAAGGATGAAGAAGGACGAGCTCAAGATGCGCCATCTCTAGAAGATCTCATGCTTGAAGCTTGCCATCCTCGTGCTCATAGAATGATGAAGACAAGTTCAAAGAAGAGGTTTCCCCATGGAATATGGGGGAGCATTTTGCAAGTCTTCATCAAGCAAGAGCGAGCAAGAGCAAACAAGAAAGGTGTTCCCACTATAGAAGAACAAGACGGTCTACATCAAGTTCAAGTGGGACGCTCAAGGCAAAGGTATGTTGATAGGGCTTCTCTTTTGCCGGTCTCATGTTGTTAGTTGGGAGACCGGGTTTAGGATAGATAGCCGTACTATCAAGAGGGGCTCTCAAGCGGGTGTCTCGTTTGCATCGTTCGGAGAGAGCTCAAACCTTTGCATTCATAGCATCATCTTTCTTGGTTATTATTTGGTTCTTGTTCATGAGAGGATCTAGATCTTGTGGTCACCATCATAACAAGCTCTAGCTCATCATCTAAGGATTTCACTTGCATATCTTATTGCGGTTTTTGATCTTGCGAGTTTTCCGGCTCCACACCTTGGGGGATAGATCACATATATATTCATGATATTTTCTCCCAAGGTGATACCCAATATTTCGTCGTTATCTTTCCAACAAAATTGGTTTCATCCCATTTGGAGTTCGGATGCAAAAGTTATTGCGTTTCTAGTTTTCTGGTTTCTGGAATTTCCCTGACCGGAAGTTCCGGCTTCCCACCGGAAGTTCCGCTAGGGCATATTTGCCGCCGAAAGTTTCGGTGGAAGTTCCTGGTCTTCTTCCGCTCACGCTTAGTAACCTTCTGTTTTGAAGCGTTCTATTTGCCGGAACTTTGTCGGATCTTGCTTGGAAGTTCACCGGAACTTCCGGTCTGTTTTGACCGGAACTTCCGGTTGCACTTCTGGAGTGGGCGTCAACGGTCTGATGACCGTTGGAGCCAGGCTGGGCGGAACTTCCGCCCCAGAGCCGGAAGTTCCGGCCATGATTCGTTTTTTTTCAGTTTCTCGCTCCGCAGTTTTCGACCGATGGCTGGGTGCCATCGGAACTTCCGGCCTCCCACCGGAAGTTCCGGCCAGGTGTCGCGAATGCCCATAACGGGAAGATCTGGGAGCCCTTTAAAAGGGGCTCCTCTTCCCCTTCGTGGGCACTAGCTTTTCTTCTTGGTTCTTGGCTTTCTCTCTCTCTCCTCCATTGTCAACCTTGAAGAAGCTTTCCCTCTCCCTTTCCCCTCCTATGATTCTTGCATCTTTTTGAGGGATTTGAGAGAGGAGATCTAGATCTACAATCCCCCCAAGTCAAATCCCTTCTTTGTGAAGGAATCATTGGGATCTAGATCTTGGAGAGTTTTGTGTTCTCCTCTTGTGTTCTTCCTCCCTTATTCCCCCAATAGCTTTTGTAGCTTTGTTGGAATTTGGGAGAGAAGGACTTGCCCTTGCATTTGGTGCATAGGTTTGAGTTCTACTCTTGTGTTCTTCCTCCCTTATTCCCCAATAGCTTTTGTAGCTTTGTTGGAATTTGGGGGAGAAGGACTTGCCCTTGCATTTGGTGCATAGGTTTGAGTTCTCCTCGGAGATTCGGCGAGTTCAAGCTTGTGAGCTTGTTTCTCTTGGGTTCCTTGGAACCCTAGACGGTTGTGTGGTTGGATTGTTGACCTTTTGTGGTCTTGTTGACCTTTTGTGGTCCTGTAGCCTTTTGTGGCGTTGTTGGCCTTTTGTGGCATTGTTGGCCTGTTGTGGCTTTGTTGTTGGGAGCCTCCAATTGAGTTGTGGAGTTAGCCCCAATCTTGTACGGGTTCGGTGACCGCCCTCAAGCGTCCCATAGTGGAGCAAGTGCCCGCCTTTTGTGGTGCGCACTTGGGAGAATAGGGTGAGCCTTTTGTGGCGTCGGTGAGTTGCGTGCTTCCGCATCCGGGGTGAGGCCTTGTGTGGCGTTGGGTGAGCATCGAGCCACCACACCTCGAGGTGAGCCATTTGTGGCGTTCGGAGAGCATTGCGCCATCGCACCTCTCCAACGGAGACGTAGCTTCTTTGGAAGTGAACTTCGGGAAACAAATCTTCGTCTCCGCGTCCATCGGTTATCTCTCAACCGAACCCTTTACTTATGCACTTTACATTGTGATAGCCATCGTGCTTGAAGTATTTATACCTTGCTATCAACTTGTTGCTTGTATTGATTAGCATAGGTTGTTGGTGCACCTAGGTGAACTTAGTGGCTAGGTTTTGTGCTCAATAAATTAAACGTTAGTTTTATTCCACATTTACTTGAGCCTAAACCGTAATAATTTTAAAAGCCTATTCACCCCCCCTCTAGGCGACTTCCTTTGTACTTTCACAAAGGCTTTCCAGTGAAGGATGAAGGAGTTGAGTACTGGTGGGTGCAACTTCACTTGTATAAAAACAAGGAAGACAACCACAAAGAAACAGGATTCTGCATGTACACCAACACTGTGGTGCACACCACATTCTTTGAGTCAGCAAGAGAAGCAGCTTGGAGGACTATCAAAGAACTTAGTGCTAGAGTCAAGTGCAGAATGCTCAACCTTCAAAAAGACTTAGAGAAAGAGAAGGAACATACCCAAGAGTTGGAAGCTACCAACCAAACCTTAAGAGGAGATATTATAGACTTAGTGATGGAATCATGTGAGCAAGATAGGCTGATTGCTTCTAGAAACATTGTGTTAGCCAACAGATCCAGTGAGATAGGATTGTAAACGTACTTCGTTAGTTGGACCACCACCTATCACCTTATTTTCCAAATTGTTACCTTAAAATAAGATTGGACCTTGGTTGATGTAATGGATTCATGTATGCATGACTTGTGTGATTTTGCTTTCCAAGGATATGTATGTGTGTTATGACTTTTGTTTATCTTGAATTGTGTTGTTCTAACTTTTCTATCTTATAAATAGATGCCTATTACCATCAGCACTGTTGAGGAGTTCCAGGTTACCTGTTTTGGTCCTCGTATCGTTGAGCTTACCACTTTGCTCAATCTCCCTCTTCCCACCATCATGGTGCATCCACTCACCAAGTTCGAGAGGAAGGACCTCTGGGGCTTCAAGGTGAACCATCCCGGACGCCAGACAGAGCCTACTACGGAGGCCATCGTCTTCAAGCTTATGCACGATGACAGGGAGAGAGGCATGGAGGTAGTTATGCAGGACCTGATAGGACGTCTGCTAGGACTACACTCCCGACAGGTTAGAGGCACCCACTTCCACGTCTTCGGAAGACGTGATGAGGATGGAGAGTCCATCGACTTCGAGGACGACTCGAGGGACGCAGCAGAGCCGATATGTTTGTATCTCTAGGACTTAGAGTCTCTCATTAGGCACGTGGACACGGACAGGACCAATGTCATGCTCAGTAATGACGAGCTCCAGGTGCAGCTTCGCGAGAAGGACAAGCTCTTCGCGCAGCAGGACGAGGTAGTCAAGGAAATGGAGGCGAAGTTCGAGACCCAGGACAGGAAGTTCAAGAGTCAGGAGAAGCGTGTCCAGGATAGGAACAAGAAGATCCGGGATATGACTGAAGAACTGCAGTCCAAGGACTTCGAGCTAGAGCAGCAGCAGACGGTGATAGAGAGGCTTCGTTCCCAGAAGAGGGCTCTCAAGGCCAAGATTGAGTCCTTGACCACTACCATTGAGGAGAACAAGACCGCGATGGAGAACGCAGGTCTTACCTTTGTCGAGGAGGAGATTGATGTTGATGAGTAGATTTGACTACTCGTTTATCTTTTATTATCGTACTTGTTATTTGAGAACTTGTTATTGGACCATCCGACATGTGGATGGCTTGCCACTTGTGTGTTTTACTTTATGAACTTGTTATCTTGTTGTTGAACTTTTTACTTTCTGTTGCATGCTTGTGTTTGCTTATGTGATGTAATGTGCATGAAAGCATCTATGGGTATCTCATTCTTATCTCTATTTGAACAAACCACAGATGCCTCCCCGTCGCGCAAACCCCAACCCCAACAACAACAACAACATCACTCCAGAAATGCAACAAATGATGACTGCTCAAACACAGCTAATGCAGATGATGACAACATTCATCCAGAACCAGAATAATAACAACAACAACCCCAATAACAACTACAATAACAACAATAACAACAACAACCCTCCGGGCTTTGATATGCTTACCAGATTTCTAAGATTGAGGCCAGCTAAGTTCTCAGGGACGACTAATCCCATGGTGGCCAACGATTGGCTACGTTCTGTAAACAAAGACTTAGTGACCGTGGGCTGCACGGACGCTGAAAAGGTCAGATTTGCAGCACATCTGCTGGAAGGGCCAGCCGCCACTTGGTGGGACAACTTCCAAATCACCACACCCATAGATGAGGTGACTTGGGCTATCTTTGAGGATGGCTTTCGCACTGCTCATATCTCATCAGGAATAATGAGCCTAAAAAAGAAAGAGTTCCACAATTTGAAGCAGCGCCACCGCAGCGTGGCTGAATACATTGAAGAGTTCAACAATCTGGCACGTTACGCACCAGATGAGGTTGACACAGATGCCAAGAGAAAGGAAAAATTTCTGGAAGGCTTGAATGATGAGCTGAATCTGCAGCTGGCCGTAGCATATGTTCCCACTTATCAGTCGCTCTGTGACAAGGCTACTATATTGGAGAACAAAATGAAGCAAGTCGAGAGTAGAAAGAGAAAGCACTCTGACAAGCACAGCTCGGGATCGTCTCACAAACGATCTCACTATGATGACAGTGGAAGCTCAGGGTCCCACAAGCATGGGAAATTCAACAAGCACCACAACCACAACCGTCATGACAACAAGCATCATCGCAGTCATGACAATTACAAATACAAGAACCACAAGAGTGGACATAAGAGCCACCATAGTGGTAATGGTAGTGGGAGTGGAAGTCAGCCTGCTAAGAGAGACATCAGTCAGGTTGAATGCTTCAAATGCAAGAAGATGGGACACTATGCAAATGAGTGCCCTGAAAAGAAAGTTGAAGGACCTGTCAAGCCCAATCCTTTCCAGAAAGGACAGGTGAACCACATCAGTGTGGAGGAGGTCTATGAGGAGCCTGACGCTGTTGCTGGTAAGTTTAGACTCAATTCTATTCCAGCATTTGTTCTTTTTGATACTGGAGCATCGCATTCATTCATATCAAAAGCATTTGTTGATAGAAATGGGTTTCCAACTGAAAACATCGGGTGTCCAATAAAAGTTAGTTCTCCGGGTGGACATATGATAGTAAGTCTTGGATGCCGGGATCTAGTAATAGAGTTCGGAAAACATAAATTTCCAGTGAGTCTGATAATCCTAGATTCCCAAGGACTGGACGTAATTTTGGGAATGGATTGGATGGCTAAGTATGAAGGAGTACTAGATTGTGCTAATCGTACTGTTGCACTCACAACCCCGGAAAGAAAACGGATTAAGTTCAAGTCCAACTTTGAATCTAAAGGAAGTAAGCTAAATTCTCTTAAGGGGGTTAGCATGGATAGTGTGCCAATTGTGAGTGAATATCCGGATGTGTTTCCGGAAGAATTGCCGGGAATGCCACCAGATAGAGATGTGGAGTTTCTGATAGAATTGGTACCAGGTTCTGGACCAATAGCAAAGAGACCGTATAAAATGTCAGTTGATGAACTGAAAGAGCTCAAGAAGCAACTAGGAGAACAGTTGCAGAAAGGATTTATTCAACCAAGTTCTTCATCTTGGGGAGCCCCAGTTTTGTTCGTAGAGAAGAAAGATAGAAGCCAAAGGTTATGCATAGATTACCGTTCACTCAACGAGGTAACTATCAAGAACAAATATCCTTTGCCTAGAATCAATGATTTGTTTGATCAGCTTGAAGGAGCATGTGTGTTCTCAAAGATTGATCTAAGGTCAGGCTATTTTCAACTTAAGATAAGAGAACAAGACATACCAAAAACAACATTCACTACAAGGTACGAATTATATGAGTATACCGTAATGCCTTTTGGCTTGACAAATGCTCCAGCATACTTCATGAATATGATGATCAAAGTGTTCATGGAATTCCTCGACAAGTTTGTTGTCGTTTTTATCGATGACATCTTAGTCTACTCCAAGAGCAAAGAAGAGCATGAAGGACATTTGCGCTTGATACTTGAGAAGTTAAGAGAGCATAAACTTTATGCCAAATTCAGCAAGTGTGAATTCTGGTTAGAGGAAGTTGGTTTTCTTGGTCATGTTATGACAAAGGATGGTGTATCAGTTGATCCTGCTAAGGTTTCAGCTGTGACGGAATGGGAATCTCCCAAGTCCGTGAAAGAAGTTCGTAGTTTCCTTGGCTTAGCAGGTTACTATAGAAGGTTCATTGAAAATTTCTCAAAGGTTGCTAAGCCAATGACTGAATTGTTAAAGAAAGACAAGAAGTTTGCTTGGTCTGAAGGTTGTGAAGTCAGCTTTCAGGAGTTGAAGAAGAGACTTGTGATAGCACCAGTTCTATGTCTGCCAGATTTGGAAAAGGATTTCCAAGTATATTGTGATGCATCTCATCAAGGTTTGGGTGCAGTACTTATGCAAGACGGTAAAGTTGTGGCTTATGCCTCGAGACAACTCAAAACTCATGAAGTAAACTATCCTACTCATGATTTGGAGTTAGCCGCTGTCGTCCATGCACTCAAAACATGGAGACATTACCTTTTGGGAAAGCGTTGTGAAGTGTTCACGGATCATAAAAGTTTGAAGTATATCTTCACCCAAAAGGAAATCAATATGAGACAAAGAAGATGGTTAGAGATTATCAAGGACTATGACTTAAGTTTGCAATACCACCCCGGTAAAGCAAATGTTGTAGCAGATGCTCTAAGTCGTAAGGTATTTGTGAATGGCCTTACCAAAGGAGAATTGCCAGATGATTGGTGTACCCAATTCAGAAAACTCAGATTGGAGATTGTGCCCGAAGGACATCTCATGTCTTTGAATGTTCAACCCACTTTGTTGGACAAGATCCGAGAAGCTCAGATAACTGATAAGGAAATTGAAGAGATTAAGGAAAAGATTGGCCAAGGGAAAGCTAAAAATTTCCACGAAGACGAATAGGGTACTTTATGGCATGGGAAACGTATCTGTGTTCCACAGGATCCGGAGTTGCGGAAACTGATTTTGCAGGAAGCACACAACTCTCCGTATTCTATCCACCCGGGTAACACCAAAATGTACATGGACATGAAAGAAAGATTTTGGTGGAACAATCTCAAGAGGGACATCGCCGAACATATTGCTTTGTGTGATGTGTGTAGTAGAGTAAAAGCGGAGCATCAGAAACCAGCAGGTTTGCTTCAACCACTACCTATTCCTGATTGGAAGTGGGACAAGATTGGTATGGATTTCATTACCGGATTACCAAGGACCAGGTCAGGATATGACTCTATTTGGGTAGTAGTTGATCGCCTAACTAAAGTGGCTCATTTCATACCCGTGAAGACAACTTATACAAGTGCCAAGTTAGCCAAAATCTACATGAGTAGAATTGTATGTCTACATGGTGTTCCCAAGAGTATTGTGTCATATAGGGGAACTCAATTCACTTCCCATTTTTGGAGACAGCTACATGAGTCATTGGGAACGAGGTTGGAATTCAGTACTGCTTTTCATCCTCAAACTGATGGACAAACAGAAAGGACTAATCAGATTCTTGAAGACATGTTGAGAGCATGTGCCTTAGACTATGGAGCCAGTTGGGATGAAAGTCTACCTTACGCAGAATTTTCTTATAACAACAGCTATCAAGCCAGCATTGAGATGGCACCGTTTGAGTTTCTCTACGGAAGAAAGTGTACCACCCCATTGTTATGGAATGGTGTGGGAGAAAGAAGTTTATTCGGGCCAGATCTTATCAAAGAAGCCGAAGAGAAGGTCAAATTGGTTAAGGACAGGTTAAAGATAGCACAGTCCCGACAGAAAAGCTATGCAGATCCTAAGCGTAGAGAAGTCACCTACGAAGTTGGTGATAGAGCTTATCTTAGAGTATCACCACTTCGTGGAGTGAAAAGATTCGGAGTCAAAGGAAAATTGGCACCAAGATATATTGGGCCATTCAAGATTTTGAGTCGCAAAGGAGAAGTTGCCTATGAAATAGAACTACTAGAATCTCTATCAGCTGTCCATAATGTGTTTCATGTGAGTCAGCTTAAGAAATGTCACCCAGAAATGGAGGAAACTTCTTTGAAGGATACTATACCTTTGGAGGAGGTTCAACTAGAAAGTTATCTCACTTATGAAGAGAAACCTATCAAGATTCTTGAGACTGCAGAAAGAGTCACAAGGACAAAGACTATCAAGTTTTGCAAAGTGCAGTGGAATCATCATTCCGAAGAGGAAGCAATATGGGAAAGAGAAGATGATCGTCGGAAGGACCACCCTCACCTATTTGCTAGCCAATCCGAATCTCGAGGGCGAGATTCACCTTAAGGGGGTTAGATTTGTAACATCCCTCAAATCATGATTTCAAAGATTGCATATCATTCATGCATGCATATAGAATGGAGATCAATTTCAAAACTCATTTCAGAAAAACAGAAGCACATAGTGCTATCATTTTATGTGAGCAAACTTAAATCAAATGGCCATCCCCATTTGAGAGTTTGAATGTTTTAAACCTAGATTGTTTGTCTCCCTTGTTGAATGGATTGAGTGTGGAATTTGAACCAAGCTTTTACAAAATGGAATTGGTTTCAAAAACCATTTTTCAAAAATTTGCAAGTCAAGTGCAAAGTCCCTGTTATTTTGTTTCTCCAAAAATGACCAAGCCTTTACAAAGTAACCACATGGTTTTATGCCTAAATTTGAGACTGTTGCACACTGCAAAAATCCCAGAAAGATTTGAATTCAAAAAGAGTTTGAATTCATTTGAAAACCATTCCTGAAAATCAAAAAAGAAAAAGAAAAGGAATAAAGAAAGGAAAAGGGTCAGGCGCTCCTATTCTAGCCCAACAGCACAACCGGCCCAGTTAGCCCACCCGGCCTCCCTCTCTCCCTCTCGCACGCGCCGACGCACCCACGCGGTCGCTGACACCCAGACCCCACCACCCTTCTGCTTATTTCGCTGACGCGCGGGCCCCGTCCACGTCACCGTCGTCTTCCCCAAATCCCGCGCAGGAACACGTCGCCGCCCGTTTCTTCCCCGCCTCTGCCGCGATTTTAATCCTCTTAATAGGCGATGAATGCGTGCGTAATCCCCGCCCCTGCTCTGGCTATAAGAACCCCTCGCCGCCGCGGTCATTTCCCCCTAGTCTCCTCGCTCACTCCGCCACCAGGCTGCGCGCATTTGACCTCGAAGCCCCGCAGCACCGACGACTCCGGCGACTAATTCCGGTGAGCCTCGACCGCCCCCCTCCCTCTGATTCAAACTATCGTGTCCAGCGTGGTCTCGTGAATCCCCTGACACCTTTCTTTTGCATTCTCGTGACCCAGAACGCCGTCCCCGTTCGTGCCCGCAACCGACCGAGCCGCCGCTCAACTCCGGCGACCAATCGCGGTAAGTCCCGAGCGCCCCTTGCCCCCTCTTGCATACGAGGATGTTCGCCTTCGTCTTGTGCATCTCCTAATCCCTCTGGTTCATGCTAGGGCGACGCAAAACCTCGGCAACCAACTCGACAGCAACTTCCCGACGCCGTGCACGACTCCGACGAGCTCCAGTAGCCTCTGCCGTGCGCCCCTTGCCCAGCCACCTCCACGTTGAGCTTCGCCTCGACCTTGCGGTTCTGGTAAGCACACCCGTTCCTCCCCGAGCGATCTAGAACGCTAGCGCCGCCGCTGAAAGAGCGCTTCGCCGCTCGCCGTCGCCGCGCGCCGCCAGAACGTGGTCGCTTGATCGAGAACCGTTGGATCTAGATCCAACGCATGCGATAGAACCATTTAGCGAAACGTTATGTTTAGATCTAGACCGTGCATCACCACTTAGATCCTACGGCTCGCGTACATGATCCGGTGCGAAGCGGTACGCGCCAGTAAGGTTAAGACACGTGGCTAGGGTTTGTGTTTAAAACAGAATTTAAAACAGATTTAGATTCCAATTTTGAATAGGCTATAACTTTTGATTCCCACGTTAGATTTTTGCAAATTTTATATCGTTGGAATCAGGGAGACAAGACCTTTCTGTTTATGCAATGTGTTTAGTGAAAAGTTTCTGTTAAAATGACTTTATTTGCAGAAACTTGTTTAAGGCTATTTTGAGTATAGGATTTGTTTAGGAATTTGTTTTAGTGCTAAATAAGTTTGGTTTAGCAAGTTTTTCACTTGGTTATGATTCAGTATCATGCACTTGCTTGGTTGGGTTTTAAAATCATCACTTAGCATTTTTGCATGCATGCATATATTTATGTTTGTATATGAATTGTGTGTAAATTTGTGCTACCATTTTTGTGTGTAGACTTTGGTGCTAGTGACTGTGATTGTGAAGAGTGCTACTCTCCCCACTACCAAGGCAAGTGGTACTTCATGAATATTTCCATCCCTATATTTTGTACAAGCATTAGAAATATTTTGCTAAGTCTTGCATGTTACTATTTTTGCCAAGTGCCATGTTGGGAAATCCTAAGTAGATATAGAATTGCTAGGAAATTCCTAAGTTAAGTTACTATGCCATTGCTTAGCCTAGCTAGTAGTAAACAAGGGTTGGTAAAGTATATACATGCTATGATGAAAATATTTCTAAGTCTTTGGACTTATGTTTTTCTTAATAAAACAACTAAGTCAATGAATCACCTGGGTGGAATGGGACTTGAATGGTGGTTTTTGGTTGAGTGGTTACACAAGGCCCATGGACATGGTTTACCTTGTGTATCTCACTTGTGGTATGCCACCCAGGCACAAAGGGATTTTAGAGGCCAAGTGTTGAGAAGCTTATAGTGCAGCCACTTGGCAATATGGGCTCTGCCTAGATCACATAAGTTGCTAGAACTTAGCCATTTGGATAGTTGGTGGTAGTGGGATTGATAGGTTGGAGCGCGTCCATTTGGTCTAAGGAAAGGCTTCTGAAAGGTCCTGTCTTGGGAAACCAAGTCTGGTGGGGAAAGTGCATAACCTCTGCAGATGGAAAAATCTAAGTACTTAGCCAAGTCCATGGCAATGGACAACTTGAGCATCAAGACATGGAAGCTATCAAGAATCTCATCACTCCAACTTCTAAGTAAAACTTGTGGGTGAACAAGGGTGAAGGACCTCAATGTCCATTGATGGTTTCTTGGGAAATGTTTTAACAAAGAAAAACTTAGTGATTTCAACTAATAGGAAAAACCTATTTTGAGCAAAGCAAGCCAAGCTACACTTAGCCAAATTTGCATATAGTAATATAGTCCACTTAAAATTTACTAAGGTATCACTTGCCAATACTATTCCAAAGTATTGACCCACTGTGGCTGTAACTTGTAATGTTGCAGGTTACTCCGATGATGATTAGGTGTCATGAGTCTACACTCAACATGTTTGCCTGTGGCACATGAAGATGAAGACTTATGTTTATTTACTTATTCCAAACTCTCGTATTAGGCATGTGGCCTTGAGTTGTAAAAGACTATGTTTTATCTCTGGAATGGATGTAATAAATGACCTTTGTATCTGTGTACTTCATCTTAAACTATGGATGCTAGCAATGATCCAGGGACTAGCATTGCAATCACAGGGATCCTTTTCCTTTACAAAGGAGGGATCTTACAGGTTCATGGGAGTCTTAAAGAAATATGTTCATAATCGTGCTAGACCAGAAGGAAGCATCTCCAAGGGATATGGAACAGAGGAGGTCATTGAGTTTTGTGTTGACTTTATTCCTGACCTTAAGCCAATTGGTGTTTCTGACTCGCGGCATGAGGGAAGACTAAGTGGAAAAGGCACGCTGGGAAAGAAAGCAATGATATGTAGGGACGGGGATTCTTTCACTAAAGCACACTACACAGTTCTACATAATTCCACCTTGGCAGGTCCATATATCGAGGAACACAATAATATTGTACGCTCCAAAAACCCGGGGAAGCCTGAATCATGGATTACAGATGAACACATGAAGTCTTTCGGTAGTTGTATGCGGACACATCTATTGAATGACACCATTGTTGGAGATCAGCTATACTTGTTGGCCGCGTCACCATCTTCTACTATATTGAATTTCCAAGGGTACGAAATAAATGGGAATACATTCTACACGATCGCCCAAGATAAAAAGAGCACCAACCAAAATAGTGGTGTCCGCTTTGATGCAACAGACGAGAATGGACAAAAGGACACATACTATGGTTACATAGAGGAGATATAGGAACTAGACTATGGAGTCTCTTTTAAGGTCCCTTTGTTTCGCTGCAAATGGGTCAACCTAAATGGGGAAGGTATAAAGATAGACCAGTTGTACGGAATGACAATAGTGGATCTCAACAATCTTGGTTATAGAGATGAACCATTCGTCCTAGCCAATGATGTGTCTCGGGTATTCTATGTGAAGGACATGTCCTCCAGACCGGAAAAAAGAAAAAATATGCAAACGGATACATCATATGATGAGCCAAAGCGTCACATAGTTCTTTCAGGGAAAAGAAACATCGTGGGAATCGAGGACAAGACAGACATGCCAGAAGATTATATTAAGTTCGATGAAATTCTGCCCTTCACAGCGAAAACTGACCCAAGCATTCCGTTAAGTAAAGAAGATGCTCCATGGTTACGTCTGAAGCGATCATAAGGAAGGACATATGCCAAGAAGTTCATGCTCATATTGTGTAACTCTAGTTCATGTCTAGACGGGATATCTTACCATGTTTGCAATTTTCCAAGTTTAATAAATGTATTGAGTGTTAGTCCCGGTTTGTGGCTTGACCGGGACTATATATAGGGGGGCATTTAGTCCCGGTTTTGTAGTCTCAGTTTTTAATATTAATAAATGTCTTGAGTGTTAGTCCCGTTTTGTGGCTGGACTGGGACTAAAGGGGGCCTTTAGTCCCGATTCGTAGAACGACTTTCCTGAACTATGAAGAAGTTGTCTCCCGATTCGTACTTACCATTAAGATCTAATCTCCAAACGCGCGTGGTCACATATTAGGGAGTGCCTCTATGACCAGTTTCTTGGAGATGCCGGAGGACTGGGATCCGGCGGCATCTCCCTGAAATTGGTCATAGTGGTGTCCCTGCTCTTGCACACCATCTTGCAGCTTGTAACTTCTTTAACTAGATCAATACACCTGGGAGCTAACTAATTTCACATATTAGGGAGTGCCTCTATGACCAGTTTCTTGGAGATGTCGGAGGACTGGGATCCGGCGGCATCTCCCTGAAACTGGCCGTAGTGGTGTCCCTGCTCTCGAAAACAATATTGGAGATGCCTCAATCTGGCTGGAGGACTGGACTCATAAGGATGCCTATTTATAGTACAAGCAGCTCGGCATAGTGTCGACACTTACGACATAATGTCGACACTCACCCCTATTATTAGTGTTGACTCGTGTTTTGTCCCGATTGGTGTCTCTGTCCCGGTTGGAGACACCATCCGGGACAAGGTACACGCCGCACGACAAAATGTCGACACTCACCCCTATCATTAGTGCTGTCTGGCCCAGCCTGCCGAAATCCCTCCAACCGGGACTAAAGATGAACCTTTAGTATATTGAAAATCCGAACAATGAAAATCCTTCGCGTGGTGTAATATTATGTGACATAGTTGAAAGGAATAATACGAGACTTGGTATATTGATCATGTCTCGAAAAAACCTTCAAAAAATGACCTATCATGTTCGAGGTTTCATGGCTTTCGGTCCAAATGACCGATGTTATGTGCTGAATCACGACATAGTTTGTGATGCTATGCCCATATTATGCATGCATGTGGACATTGGTATGGAGAAAAATGTTGCAGGAGGAAGTTTTCCTTTCCGTCGCACGGAAAAGCCCTTTTCCATTTTCCGAGCGCAAAAAAACAGGTCGTTTTATGAAGTAACCACCAAAATGCTGTTTCAGAATGCTACCGTCCCATTTTTCTAAAATACTAGACCACCTTACATGGACTATCTCCCAACTGGGACATCTCAAACCTTTTCGTCCATCCCGGGTAAAAAGGACAAATGTCTGCCGAATCGGTAGGAAATGGGTCTGGTTTGTACTACAGGTACATGATCTAACGCCCGTGATTTTTTGAAAAAAATCATTTTTAGACTCGCAATATGTGATTTTTTTAGAGATCCAATGCAATTTCTAATGATGCTCGTCCCCTATCTTCATGCACGCCGGTTTGGCCATAGTTAGAAATTCAAAAAATTCAAAACGGGCATAAGAAATTCAAAAAAAAATCCGAACAATGAAAATCCTTCGCGTAGTGTCATATTATGTGACATACTTGAAAGGAAAAATACCAGACTTCGTATATTGATCATGTCTCGAAAAAACCTTCACAAAAGGACCTATCATGTTCGAGGTTTCATGGCTTTCGGTCCAAATGACCGATGTTATGTGCTGAATCACGACATAGTTTTTGATGTTGTGCCCATATTATGCATGCATGTGGACATTGGTATGGAGAGCAATGTTGCAGGATAATGTTTTCCTTTTCGTCGCACGGAAAAGCGCTTTTCCATTTTTCGAGCGCAAAAAACGGGTCGTTTTGTGAAGTAACCACCAAAATGCTGTTTCAGAATGCTACCGTCCCATTTTTCTAAAATACTAGACCACCTTACATGGACAATCTCCCAACCGGGACATCTCAAACCTTTTCGTCCATCTCGGGTAAAAATGACAAATGTGTGCCGAATCGGTAGGAAGTGGGTCCGGTTTGTACTACAGGTACATGATCTAACGCCCATGATTTTTTGAAAAAATGATTTTTAGACTCGCAATATGTGGTTTCTTCAGAGATCCAATGCAATTTCTAACGATGCTCGCCCCCTATCTTCATGCACGCAGGTTCGACCATAGTTAGAAATTCAAAACGGGCATAAGAAATTCAAAAAAAATCCGAACAATGAAAATCCTTTGCGTGGTGTCATATTATGTGACATAGTTGAAAGGAAAAATACCAGACTTGTTATATTGATCATGTCTGAAAAAACATTCACAAAATGACCTATCATGTTTGAGGTTTCATGGCTTTCGGTCCAAATGACCGATGTTATGTGCTGAATCACGACATAGTTTGTGATGCTGTGCCTATATTATGCATGCATATGGAAATTAGTATGGAGAATAATGTTGCAGGAGAATGTTTTCCTTTTCGTCGCACAGAAAAGCCCTTTTACATTTTCTGAGCGCAAAAATGGGTCGTTTTGTGAAGTAACCACCAAAATGCTGTTTCAGAATGCTACCGTCCCATTTTTATAAAATACTAGACCACCTTACATGGATAATCTCCCAACCGGTACATCTCAAACCTTTTCGTTCATCCTGGATAAAAAAGACAAATGTGTGCCGAATCGGCACGAAGTGGGTCTGGTTTGTACTACAGGTACATGATCTAACGCCCGTGATTTTTTGAAAAAATCATTTTTAGACTCGCAATATGTGGTTTCTTCAGAGATCCAATGCAATTTCTAACGATGCTCGTCCCATATCTTCATGCACGCCGGTTCGACCATAGTTAGAAATTCAAAAAATTCAAAACGGGCATAAGAAATTCAAAAAAATCCGAACAATGAAAATCCTTCGCGTGGTGTCATATTATGTGACAAAGTTGAAAGTAAAAATACCAGACTTGGTATATTGATCATGTCTCGAAAAAACCTTCACAAAATGACCTGTCATGTTCGAGGTTTCATGGCTTTCGGTCCAAATGACCGATGTTATGTGCTGAATCATGGCATAATTTGTGATGTTGTGCCCATATTATGCATGCATGTGGACATTGGTATGGAGAACAATGTTGTAGGAGGAAGTTTTCCTTTTCGTCGCACGGAAAAGCCCTTTTCCATTTTCCGAGCGCAAAAAATGGGTCGTTTTGTGAAGTAACCACCAAAATGCTGTTTCAGAATACTACCGTCCCATTTTTTTAAAATACTAGATCATCTTACATGGACAATCTCCCAACCGGGACATCTCAAACCTTTTCTTCTATCCCGGGTAAAAAGGACAAATGTATGCCGAATCGGTAGGAAGTGGGTCCGGTTTTTACTATAGGTACATGATCTAACGCCCGTGATTTTTTGAAAAAATCATTTTTAGACTCACAATATGTGGTTTCTTCAGAGATCCAATGCAATTTCTAACGATGCTCGTCCCCTATCTTCATGCACGCCGGTTCGACCATAGTTAGAAATTCAAAAAATTCAAAACGGGCATAAGAAATTCAAAAAAATCCGAACAATGAAAATCCTTTGCGTGATGTCATATTATGTGGCATAGTTGAAAGGAAAAATACCATACTTTGTATATTGATCATGTCTCAAAAAAACCTTCACAAAATGACCTATCATGTTCGAGGTTTCATGGCTTTCGGTCCAAATGACCGATGTTATATGCTGAATCACGGCATAGTTTGTGATGCTGTGACCATATTATTCATGCATGTGGACATTGGTATGGAGAACAATGTTGTAGGAGGAAGTTTTCCTTTTCGTCGCACGGAAAATCCCTTTTCCATTTTCCGAGCGCAAAAAACGGGTCGTTTTGTGAAGTAACCACAAAAATGTTGTTTCAGAATGCTACCGTCCCATTTTTCTAAAATACTAGACCACCTTAAATGGACAATCTCCCAACCGGGAAATCTCAAACCTTTTCTTCTATCCTGGGTAAAAAGGACAAATGTCTGCCGAATCGGTAGGAAGTGGGTCCGGTTTTTACTACAGGTACATGATCTAATGCCCGTGATTTTTTGAAAAAATCATTTTTAGAATCGCAATATGTGGTTTCTTCAGAGATCCAATGCAAGTTCTAAATGAGCCAATTTTATTCCCGCCATTTCTTCCCGCAATTTTTTCCCGCCACTTTTTCCCGCCATTTCCTCTCGCCACTTTTTTCCGCCAGTTCTTCCTGCCATTTCTCACTATATATATATATGTAGGGTTGCCCTTCATTGTCATTGGACATCTCTAGACTCATATCTGCAACCTCATCACTCTATCCCATGACTTCCACCGTAGCACTAACCCCTAGGGAGGCGGAGGCGCTTTGCGCCTCGAACTACCCCTGCCAGCTGGGCTACTTTGTCCCCGTCGGCTGGATGCTGAGCGCCGGAGGCGTGCCGGTTCCTCCTGTCCCTCTAGGTGTGGCCCGCCAGATGGCCATCACGAACCACTACTACTTTGAGCTCACGCCGGAGCAGCGGAGGAATCCCAGATGGCATCCCGACTATTTCCCGACTTGGGAAGCCTTGTTCGTGGATCGGCATGAGAGGGCGCTCGCCAGGCACGAGGAGGACGACCCACCTCCTCCGAACTTCAATGAGGCCGGCCGTCGGCTGTAGTGAAGGGTTTTGCAGCATAGTAAATCAAAAAAAATCTACGGATGCGAACGGGAAAGCCAAGATCTAATCTAGGAGATGCAATCAACGAGAGGGATAGATGAGATCTTCATACCCTTGAAGAAATCGCATAGCGGAAACGTTCAACAGAACATGGGTGATGTAGTCGAACTAGCGTATTCCTCCTCGCGATCCGATCCGATCCAACGCCGCAAGTGGCGACGCCTCCGAGAGATGCACACGTACGGCACCGCGACGTCTCCTCCTTCCTCGGTCTAGCAAGTGGGGTGGAGAGATAGATTGGATCTATAGCACGACGGCATGGTGCAATGGTGGAGAGTTTCTGCAGCAGGGCTTCGCCTACGCGCAGTCGGGAGAGAGAGAGAGAGAGGTAGGGAAGCAGCTGGAGGCTAGGGTTTGGGGTGAGGGGAGGGTGCGTCCCCTACCCACCTTATATAGGGGGCTGGCCGGCCCACTTGCCCCCTCCTCCAAGCCCTAGGGCGGCAGCCCCAAGTGTGGAGTGGGGGGGGGGGGAAGTCTTCCCCCCTTCTAGAAAGTCCCCTAGGATTTCCCCTAGGGTTTTGGCCGGCTGGGCCTATGGGTGTTGGAATTATGCCCTAGAGGCAATAATAAAGATGTTATTATTATAATTCTTGTTCATGATAAAGTTTATATTCCATGCTAGAATTGTATTAAGCGGAAACTTTGATACTTGTGTGGTTTATGAACAACACCGTGTCCCTAGTACGCCTCTATGGACTAGCTCGTTGATTAATGATGGTTAAGGTTTCCTAACCATAGACATGAGTTATCGATTAATAATGAGATCATGTCATTAGGAGAATGATATGATGGACAGACCCAAATCAAGCAGAGCAATTAGATCGTGTCATTGTGTTCATCTTTGCGAAGCTTTTTCATATGTCAAATATTGTATTCCTTAGACCATGAGATAATGCAACTCCCTGGTATCAGAAGAAAGCTTTGAGTCATCAAACGTCATCCTATGAGAGGGTGATCATAAAGGTGTCTCTCAGGTGATCGGAAAGTACTTGTTGGGTTGTATGTATCGAGATGGGATTTGTCCCTCCCAAGTCGGAGAGATATACTTCAGGCCCACTCGGTAATCGATATCAACACCGCTTGCAAGCAAGTGGTTAAGGAGTTAATCACAAAGTGATATCGGATTACGGAACGAGTAAAGTACTTGCTGTGAACGAGATTGAACTAGGTATGCCGATACCAACGATCGAATCTCAGGCAAGTAAAATATCGCGTGACGAAGGGAATATATATGGGATTAATTGAATCCTGGCATCGTGGTTCATTCGATATGATCATCGATGAATATGTGGGAGTCAATATGGGTTTCCAGACCCCGCTGTTGATTATTGATAGAAGATCATGTCTGCATATTCTCGAACCCATAGGGTCACACACTTAACGTGTCTCGACGCTAGGATAGAATGGATAATTGGTTTATGAGTTTTTGTTCGGAGTCTTGGATGAGATCTAGGACATCACGAGAGGTTCCGGAATGGTCCGGAGAATAAGATTCATATAAGGGAAAGCAGATTTTGGATTTCGGAATTGTTTCGGAATGTTCGGTATTATACCGGAAGGTTCTAGAAGCTTCTGGAGTGGGACCAACGTGGCCCCACTTGTCGGGAGAGGGCGTGGTTCTACGAGGGAGTGCCCTGGCCGCATTAGGTCCTAGATCTCATCCGAGACTCCGAAATCCAAAAACTGCCTTCCTTTATATGAATCTTATTCTCCGGACCATTCCGGAACCTCTTGTGATGTCCTAGATCTCATCCGAGACTCCGAACAAAAACTTATAAACCAATTAACCATTCTATCCTAGCGTCGAGGCACGTTAAGTGTGTGACCCTACGGGTTCGAGAATATGCAGACATGATCTTCTATCAATAATCAACAACGGGATCTGGAAACCCATATTGACTCCCACATATTCATCGATGATCATATCGGATGAACCACGATGCCAGGATTCAATTAATCCCATATTTATATTACCTTCAACACGCGATATTTTACTTGCCCGAGATTCGATCGTTGGTATCTGCATACCTAGTTCAATCTCGTTCACAGCAAGTACTTTACTCGTTCCATAATCCGATATCACTTTGTGATTAACTCCTTAACCATGTGCTTGCAAGCGGTGTTTATATCGATTACCGAGTGGGCCCGAAGTATATCTCTCCGACTCGGGAGGGACAAATCCCATCTTGATACATACAACCCAACAAGTACTTCCCGATCACCTGAGAGACACCTTTATGATCACCCTCTCATAGGATGACGTTTGATGACCTCAAAGCCTTCTTCCGATACCAGGGAGTTGCATTATCTCATGGTCTAAGGAATACAATATTTGACATAGAAAAATCTTCGCAAAGATGAACACGATGACACGATCTAATTGCTCTGCTTGATTTGGGTCCGTCCATCATATCATTCCCCCAATGACATGATCTCATTATTAATCGACAACTCATGTCTATGGTTAGGAAACCTTAACCATCATCAATCAATGAGCTAGTCCATAGAGGCATACTAGGGACACGGTGTTGTTCATAAACCACACAAGTATCAAAGTTTCCGCTTAATACAATTCTAGCATGGAATATAAACTTTATCATGAACAAGAATTATAATAATAACATCTTTATTATTGCCTCTAGGGCATAATTCCAACAGTCTCCCACTTGCACTAGAGTAAATAATCTAGTTTACATCTGGCAACAATCTAACACCCATGGCACCAAGGTGCTGATCATGTTTTGCTCATGGAAGAGGTTTAGTCAATGAATCTGCGACATTCAGATCCGTATGTACTTTTCTAATCTTCAGATCTCCATCTGTTATATAATCTCGAATTATATGAAACTTGCGGTTGATGTGCTTGGTCTTTGGATGATATCTTGGTTCCTTAGCCAGTGCTATGGCACCAGTGTTGTCACACATTATCTCCAGTGGGTCCAAGGCACTTGGAACCACACCAAGATGAGTGATGAAGTTCCTGATCCAAACTCCTTCACTTGACGCTTCTGCAGCAGCCATGTATTCCGCTTCTACTGTAGATCCCGCGATCACGCTTTGCTTGCAGCTTCTCCAGCTCACAGCTCCTCCATTCAAAATATAAACTTATCATGTCTGAGATTTAGAATCATCCTTGTCGGTGTCGAAACTAGCATCGACGTAACCTTTTACGATGAGATGCTCATCACCTCCATAGACCAAGAACATTTCTTTGGTCCTATTTAAATACTTTAGGATGTTCTTTACGGCTGTCCAGTGTTCCACTCCGGGATCACTTTGGTATCTGCTCGTCAAACTAAGAGCATTGGACACATCCGGTCTAGTACACAACATGGCATACATGATAGAACCTATGGCCGAGGCATAAGGCACTTTGCTCATAGTTTCTCTATCGTTTACCGTAGCCGGACACCGAGCCTTGCTCAATATCTTACCTGACAACATGGGCACTGAACCTTTCTTTGCCTTATCCATTCTGAACCTTTTCAGAACTTTGTCTAGGTATGTACTTTGGCTTAAAGCTATTAGGCGTCTTTGTCTATCTCTATAGATTTTGATGCCTAATATATAAGCAGCTTCTCCTAGGTCTTTCATTGAAAAACATTTGTTCAAATAACTCTTCAAATCGTTAAGCATATCAATGTCATTTCCAATAATCAATATGTCATCCACATATAGTACTAAAAATGTCACTGAGCTCCCACTCAATTTCTTGTAGATACAAGATTCGTAGCAATTTGGAACAAATCCAAAGCTCTTGATCACTTGACCAAAACGAAGATTCCAACTCCGAGATGCTTGCTTCAGTCCATAAATGGAACGCTGAAGTTTGCACACCTTATCAGCATCCTTAGGATCGACAAAACCTTCGGGCTGCATCATATACAACTCTTCATCAATGTTGCCATTGAGGAACACAGTCTTGACATCCATCTGCCATATTTCATAATCATGAAACGCAGCAATTGCTAATAAAATCCAAATGGACTTAAACATCACTACGGGAGAGAAAGTCTTATCGTAGTCAACACCTTGAACTTGTCGAAAACCTTTGGTGACAAGTCAAGCTTTATAGACAATAACATTACCATCTGCGTCCGTTTTCTTCTTCAAAATCCATTTTCACTCAACGGCCTTTCGGTCGCTAGGAGGGTCCACCAAAGTTGGTTTTCTCTCATGGATCCCAATTCGGATTTCATGGCCTCTAGCCATTTCTCAGAGTCTGGGCTCATCATTGCTTCCTCATAGTTTGTAGGTTCACTGTTGTCTACCAACAAGACAGTTAAGACAGGGTCGCCGTACCACTCAGGAGGGGCACGTGACCTTGTCGACCTGCGACGTTCAGCAGTAGCATCATCCGAAGTTTCATGATCCTCATCATTAGCTTCCTCTCTTGTTGGTGCAGGCAGCACTGGAACAATTTCAGGTGCTGCGCTACTCTCCAACTCGAGAGAAGGTTCAATAACCTTGTCTAGCTCTACCTTCCTCCCACTCACTTCTTTCGATAGAAACTCCTTCTCAAGAAAGGATCCGTTCTTTGCAACAAACACTTTGCCTTCGGATCTGTGGTAGAAGGTATACCCAATCGTTTCCTTAGGGTATCCTATGAAGACACATTTCTCCCCTTTGGGTTCGAGCTTGTCCGGCATCAACTTCTTGACGTAAGCTTCGCATCCCCAAACTTTAAGAAACGACAACTTAGGTTTAGCACCAAACCATAGTTCATACGGTGTCGTCTCAACGGATTTAGATGGTGCCCTATTTAAAGTGAATGCAGCGGTTTCTAATGCATAACCCCAAAATGATAACGACAAATCTGTAAGAGACATCATCGATCGCACCATATCTAATAGAGTTCGATTCCGGTGTTCAGACACACCATTGCGCTGTGGTGTTCCGGGTGGCGTGAGTTGCGAAACGATTCCGCTTGCTTTAAGATGCGTGAGAAAATCATAACTCAAATATTCACCTCCATGATCGGATCATAGAAATTTAATTTTCCTGTTACGATGGTTTTCCACTTCGTTCTGAAATTCTTTGAACTTTTCAAACATTTCAGATTTAGGTTTCATTAAATAGATATACCCATATCTACTTAAGTCATCAGTAAAAGTGAGAAAATAGCGACATCCACCGCGCTTCGAAACACTCATTGGTCCGCACACATCGGTATGTATGATTTCCAACAAGTCCGTTGCTCGCTCCATTATTCCGGAGAACGGTGTTTTGATCATCTTGCCCATGAGGCACGGCTCGCACATGTCAAATGATTCAAAATCAAGAGACTCCAAAAGTCCATCAGAATGGAGTTTCTTCATGCGTTTTACACAAATATGACCTAGACGGCAGTGCCACAAATAAGTTAAATTATCACTATCTACTTTGCATCTCTTAGCCTCAATGTTATTGATGTGTGTTTCATTGCTTTCGAGATTCATAAGAAATAAACCATTCACAGCAGGTGCATGACCATAAAAGATGTTATTCATATAAATAGAACAACCATTATTCTCCGATTTAAATGAATAACCGTCTTGCAATAAACACGATCCAGATATAATGTTCATGCTCAACGCATGCACATAATAGCATTTATTAAGGTTTAAAACTAATCCCGAAGGTAAAACTAAGGAGAGCATGCCGACGGCCATCAAATAAACTCTTGATCCGTTGCCAACGCGCATCGTCACCTCATCCCTTGCTAGCCGCCATCTATTCTGCAGCTCCTGTTTCGAGTTAAAAATATTAGCAACTGAAGCAGTATCAAATCCCCAGGCACTACAACGAGAGCTAGTAAGGTAAACATCAATAACATGTATATCAAATATACCTTTAATGGTGCCAGCCTTCTTGTCCGCTAAGTACTTCGGACAGTTGCGCTTCTAGTGACCTTTGTCCTTGCAATAGAAGCACTCAGTGTCCGGCTTAGGTCCAGACTTGAGCTTCTTCTCAGCAGGGGCAACACGCTTGCCGCTACCTTTCTCGAAGGACTTCTTTGCACCCTTACCTTTCTTAAAGCTAGGGGGCTTGTTGACCATCAACACATGATTATCTTTCTTGATTTCCACCTCCGCAGCTTTCAGCTTAGCAAAGAGCTCAGTGATCGTATCAGTGGAACCAATCTGATTGTGAGTAACTACAAAACCTTTGTAGCTAGGAGGGAGTGATTGCAGAACTCTGTCAATCTTGAGCTCTTCTAGAATCTTGCAGTCCAGTTGCTCAAGACGTTGAGTGTAGCCCGACATCTTAATGGCGTGCTCACTAACGGAACTCCCCTCCTCCATCTTGCAGTTAAAAAATTTCTCAGAGATCTCATATCTCTCAGAACGGGCCTGAGTCTGAAACATGGTTTTCAGTTCCTCAAGAATCTCGAAGGGCCCGGCGAACTCCTCAAAACGATTTTGAAGGTCCGATTCCATAGCAAACAACATGGTGCTCTTAATCACACCATAATCATCTTTGCACGATTGATAAACAAATTTTTCATCAGCCGACGCATCTACAGCAGGGGCGTCACCTAGCGCTTTCTCAAGGACATAGTCATTTTGTCCGCCAGCGAGAATGATTCTCAGATTGCGGAACCAGTTGGTGAAGTTAGACCCATTGTTCTTAAGCTTTTCTTTCTCAGCAAAAACGTTGAAGTTGAAGTTGGACTTAGCCATTTGATCTACAAAATTTGCAAGTACAATTTAGACTATGTTCATGATAACTAGTTCAACTTAATCAAATTACTAGATGAACTCCCAATAATTCAACATCCCTCAAGTTGTTTAGTGAACATGATCCCAATTCACCACACCTAATCCGATGTTCACGAGAAGAGATGTGGTTTCAATGGTGGACAACAAAGTGTCGATCATATCATTCATATGACTCATGCTTAACCTTTCGGTTCGTGTGTTCCGAGGCCATGTCGATACATGCTAGGCTCGTCAAGTCAAACCCAAATATTTCCGCGCGTGCAAAACTGTCTTGCACCCATTGTATGTGAACGTAGAGTTTATAGCACCCGATCATCACGAGGTGCTTGACCACGACGAACTTTTGCAACGGTGCATACATGGGGAGAACACAATTTTATCTTGATCTTTAAGTGAGGAATCATCTTATAATGCTACCGCTGCGATCTAAGCATAATAAGATACATAAAAGGATAAACATCACATGCATATAATTTTATGTGACATGGTATAGCCAATCTCCGCGCAATGATCTCCATCTTGTGCGTGCCAGCATGATCTCCATCACTCCACCATGATTGCCTCCACCACGAATAGCAACTACAACTATCGCTAACTACTTAGCGATAAAGTAAAGCTATTACATGGTGTATAAGAAGTTGACACAGAGGTCATACACAATTATAAAGACAACCATATGGCTCCTGCCGGTTGTGTACTCATCGACATGCAAGTCGTGAAATATTACAAAACATGATCATTGCATACAACATACACATCATATCTTGGGCCATACCATATCACAGAAACACTCCCTTCAAAAACAAGTTAGATGCCTCTACTTTGTTGTTGCATGTTTTACGTGGCTTATGGGAGTAACTAGCTAAGAACGATTATTACCTACGGAAAGCCACAATGGTGATATTATGGTTGCCAACATCCGGTGTAAATCCCATGACAACTATAGTGAGAAAAACTGGCATCCACCAGCCGCATGTGTGGAACAAGCTACACGTCAAGTGCGGAGCCGGTCTCGCGAACGAGGTCGCGTAAATTTGTCCTGGACCGCTTCGATCTCACCATCCAGCGTCATAAGAAGTACACAACAAGAGGCTTGCAACAGAAAACATCAACGCCCGCAACAAGCATGTTGCGTTCTACTCGTGAAACACATCTACGCATAGATCTAGCTCCGATACCACTGAAGGGTTTCGCAGCATAGTAAATCAAAAAAATTCTACGGATGCGAACAGGAAATCCAAGATCTAATCTAGGAGATGCAATCAACGAGAGGGATAGATGAGATCTTCATACCCTTGAAGAAATCGCACAACGGAAACGTTCAACAGAACGTGGGTGATGTAGTCGAACTAGCCTTTTCCTCCTCGCGATCCGATCCGATCCAATGTCGCAAGTGGCGATGCCTCCGAGAGATGCACACGTACGGCACCGCGACGTCTCCTCCTTCCTCGGTCCAGCAAGTGGGGTGTAGAGATATATTGGATCTACAGCACGACGGCGTGGTGTAATGGTGGAGAGTTTCTGCGACAGGGCTTCACCTACGCACAGTCGGGAGAGAGAGAGAGAGGTAGGGCAGCAGCTGGAGGCTAGGGTTTGGGGTGAGGGGAGGGTGCGCCCCCTGCCCACCTTATATAGGGGTCTGGCCGGCCCCCTTTCCCCCTCCTCCAAGCCCTAGGGCGGCGGCCCCAAGTGTGGAGTGGGGGGCAAGTCTTCCCCCCCTTCTAGAAGGTCCCCTAGGGTTTTGGACGGCTGGGCCTATGGGGCCCTGTGCCCCTAGCCCAATGCAGCCAGGGCACTCCCTCATAGTCCCACGCCCTCTCCCGACAAGTGGGGCCACGTTGGTCCCACTCCGGAAGCTTCTAGAACCTTTTGGTACAATACCGAACATTCTGAAACGATTCCGAAATCCAAAAACAGCTCTCCTTTATATGAATCTTATTCTCCGGACCATTCCAGAACCTCTCGTGATGTCCTGGATCTCATCCGAGACTCCGAACAAAAACTCATAAACCAATTATCCATTCTATCCTAGCATCGAGAATATGCAGACATGATCTTCTATCAATAATCAACAGCGGGATATGGAAACCCATATTTACTCCCACATATTCATCGATGATCATATCGGATGAACCACGATGCCAGGATTCAATTAATCCCATATTTATATTCCCTCCGTCACGCGATATTTTACTTGCCCGAGATTCGATCGTTGGTATCTGCATACCTAGTTCAATCTCGTTCACAACAAGTACTTTACTCGTTCCGTAATCCGACATCACTTTGTGATTAACTCCTTAACCACGTGCTTTCAAGCAGTGTTGATATCGATTACCGAGTGGGCCCTAAGTATATCTCTCCGACTCGGGAGGGACAAATGCCATCTTGATACATACAACCCAACAAGTACTTTCCGATCACCTGAGAGACACCTTTATGATCACCCTCTCATAGGATGACGTTTGATGACCTCAAAGCCTTCTTCTGATACCAGGGAGTTGCATTATCTCATGGTATAAGGAATACAATATTTGACATAGAAAAAGCTTCGCAAAGATGAACACGATGACACGATCTAATTGCTCTGCTTGATTTGGGTCTGTCCATCATATCATTCTCCCAATGACATGATCTCAATATTAATCGACAACTCATGTCTATGGTTAGGAAACCTTAACCATCATTAATCAATGAGCTAGTCCATAGAGGCGTACTAGGTACATGGTGTTGTTCATAAACCACACAAGTATCAAAGTTTCCGCTTAATACAATTCTAGCATGGAATATAAACTTTATCATGAACAAGAATTATAATAATAACATCTTTATTATTGCCTATAGGGAATAATTCCAACATGTGGTGGCGCGGCCAGACTCTCCAGAGCGTCATGGCCTACGAGACAGCCGCCGACTCTAACCCCCGCCTGCGCTACCCTCAAGTCCAGCCCACTCGTACTCAGCCTTCAAGGTTCAACTACGGTGACCCCGACGACGACAGCAACGATGGCCGCGGCGAGTACGACGACTATAGTGGCGAGTATTACAGGTGTAGGCAGGAGCATGATTGAGTCACTCCAACATTACAAAACAAGTTCAGCCGATTGTGGCTTAATCTGGCCATGTATCTTAATTTTCAGTTCTTCTATGTAACTTAGTGTTAGTTGCGTTATGTACTTTAATTCCAGTTCTATCCTAATAAAATTTTCTTTCCACCCATTATTTCTTGTCCTTTTTTCCTGCCCATTAATATATAAAAATATAAGTTAATTCAAATCCAAATTAAAAACAGAAAATGGTTTTGAATTAGTTATTCAAATCCAAACACTTTTTATGTTTAAAGTTTTTCTAAATTCCAAATTAATATTCAAAAAATATAAATTAATTCATTTTTAATTTTAAATGGTTACATTAATTATTTTTAATTACATAAAATGGTTTTGAATTAGTTATTCAAATCCAAACACTTTTTATGTTTAAAGTTTTTCTAAATTCCAAATTAATATTCAAAAAATATAAGTTAATTCATTTTTAATTTTAAATGGTTCATAGTTTAAATGGTATTATTTTTAAAAACAGAAAATGGTTTTGAATTATTTATTCAAATTCAAACACTTTTTATGTTTAAAGTTTTTCTAAATTCCAAATTAATATTCAAAAAACATAAGTTAATTCATTTTTAATTTTACATGGTTACATTAATTATTTTTAAAAATACAAAATGGTTTATTCAAATCCAAACACTTTTTATGTTTAAAGTTTTTCTAAATTCCAAATTAATATTCAAAAAATATAAGTGAATTCATTCTTAATTTTAAATGGTTCATATTTTAAATGGTTACATTAATTATTTTTTAAAAACAGAAAATGGTTTTGAATTAGTTATTCAAATCCAAACACTTTTTATGTTTAAAGTTTTTCTAAATTCTAAATTAATATTCAAAAAATATAAGTTAATTCATTTTTAACTTTAAATTGTTCATAGTTTAAATGGTTACATTAATTATTTTTAAAAACAGAAAATGATTTTGAATTAGTTATTTAAATTCAAACACTTTTTATGTTTAAAGTTTTTCTAAATTCCAAAGTAATTATCATTTAAAAAACATTACAAATTTAAACCCCAAAATAAAAAATAAGGCGGGAACAGAGAGAAATTTCCTGAATTCTTTTGAAAACAGGGTCATACGTCCCGGTTGGAGCCACTAACCGGGACTAAATACCCCTGCGCGTGCCCCTTGGGCTGATGAAAAAAAGGTGGAGCATACGTCCCGGTTGGTGGCTCCAACCGGGACGTATGACCCTTTAGTACAGGTTGGACGCTCCAACCGGGACTAAAGGCCCTTCGTTTATAACTGGCTCGCCTCCTCTTCTTCTTCCCCATCTCACTTCTCTGTCTCTCACCGACACGCGCATAGGAACCGCCCCCGATGCCGGCAGGCTGCCCGAGCTCCGCCGTCTTGCTGACCCTGCCAAGAGCTCCGCCTCGTTGCCCTCTATCTCCCCGCAAAAGGAATCGATGAGGGGCATCTACAATCGTTGCCATCTTCCTCGTCACCGACGACCGCCGCCGTCGACATCGCCTTCGATCTAGACCTCGTGCGGCCTCCCCGAGCCCTTCGTCCGATCCGCGGTGAGCTTCTGGTCCCCTAGGACCTATCCCTCGACCCCTCTCCTTCTGTAGTCGTTGCTCTCCGTCGACCCGTACGTTCTGCCGGCGTGCACCGCCGTTCTGCTTGCTCCGGCGACCAAAACCTAGCGGTGCTGCCACCAGTAGGCTTGCCTTGCTCGCTTCGTTCGAGTATGATATATCTCGTCGCCCCACGCGCCCTCCTTCGCCGTCGCCGGTGACCATCCGACGGTGGCCGTTGTGATGACGTCACGCTGGCGTCTTCCTGACGTGTCCACGGACCCCGCTGGTGTGGCATGCCGATGTGTCTTCGGCCCCACTGGTCATTCACTGTGGGTTTGGTGCCTTTGCGGTGCAGGTTAGTAGTGGCCTGGTCCAGGTCCCACCTGCCTGTGTGGAGGCTGAGGTGGCCATAGGCCCCTCTGTCAGCCACTGTGGCTAGCAGTGGCCTCGGTGTAAAAATGTTTTCTGTTTTGTTTAAATTCAGAAATGGTTTAATTAAATCCAGAAATTGATATAATATTGTAAATTCAATAATTAATTATTTATAACTCAGAAAAATACAAATAATATATCAAAATGTTCAGAAAAATAAGATCTAACTATTTAACCTATAATCATGCATTGTTCAACAACTTTCAAGAAAAGTTTAATTAGAGAACAAAATCAACCCCTCTCATATACTCCGGAGTTTCGCCGAGTTAGGGTTTTCACCCCTCGGAACCCCGTTTAAATTGTCGAGCATGTCTTAGGGTTAATTTTCAATACAAATTAACTTGTCATATCATCATCCTTGTTTGATCATTTCATCGATGCCATGTGTTAATTGTTCTCCTCTCTTTCCGGTGTTTGGTTCTTCGCGGTAGAATGCGAGATCGAGATCAAAGACCGAGGCCAACACCATCGAAGATCGAAGATTTCTCGATAGCCATCATATTGTAGATGCTTAGCCATGATATTAGTTGTCATAGACACCAGTTGAATCGATGTTTCACCTAGGGTTAGCCAATGTGTCCTCGCTAGGGTATCCCGAACCCGAGGGTTGATTGATTGCCGCCTTTCTTTCCGGTATTGGTTCTTGGCGATAGGATTCGAGCCCGAGGGTTTCTCCGAATTAGGGTTTCTGATATTGTAAATTCATTTTTATTATTGTGTATATATATATTAGGGTTTCTCCGAATTAGGGTTTATATCTCTCAACACCATACCTAACATTCTCCCTTAGCCGCTTTGACTTATCCGTTTTTCCTCCTATGCAGAAAATATGGACCCACACGACAGAGACGAAGAAAAGGAAGAGTTGATCCAAGGTGTGATCCGCGGGGAAGAAAATTTAGATGTATCGACGTTTATGAACAACTCCGGTGAGGGTGATCCTCTTTTTGCCGGAAGAGACGACTTGTTTGAGGTTGAAGGTGATGCCTTCCGCGAGGGAGAAGGCGATGCCTTGTGTGATCAAGAAGATGAGCGCTCCGGCGAGGTGCATGTAATATAATTAATTCATTAATTAATCATCTGCTATCTATATAGAAATAGTAACAACGATCTTTCTTCTTTTAGCCCATCGGATCAAAAAAATCTACTGAAAAGAGCGGACGAGGCCCAACCAAAAAGTTGGAAGACCATGAGAGGTTTAGGACCGAAGATATCGGTGAAGACGGCAAACCGATTGCTCCCGAAGTTGTCGCAACCAAATTTGTGGCATAATGTGGAGTAATCGTTAGGGAATTCATCCCGATCACCATTCGAAATTGGAATAGGCCTGCTGATGCGGAAGAAGAAGGAACATCTTTATTTCTCCCTACTGTGGCCAAAGATTTACTTTGGAAGAGGCTCATGGTTAATTTCAAACTACCGAAGATAGAGCTGGATCCAAATGCGGAGGATCCAGTTGAGGACGCCTTAGAACATGCGCGAGCCATGGAGGCTAAGGTCAGGGAGTGGGCTATGAAGAAGATGGCCCAGTGTTTCACCAACTGGAAGAAAAGATTGCACCTTGACTATGTCGTGAAAGAGAAGACTCCGAATTTCAAGAAGATTCAGTTTCAGAAGATAGAACCATTCTGGGCTGAGTTTGTGAATTACAAGACATCAGAAAAAGCTAAGAAAATGTCTGCAACGAATAAGCTGAATGCTGCTAACAAGAAGTATCACCATACTATGGGGCAAGGTGGCTACAGGGCTGACATTCCTAAGTGGGAGAAACTTGAGAATGAACTGCGTGCTAAAAAGATCATCCCAGAGACAGATGATTGGATCGAACGTGCAAGGAATTGGTTTTACGGGCATGGGGGCACGTTGGACTCGAAAGGGATGTGTATATATAACATACGACATAAAGAAGACCCCTTGCCAATCGAGAAGATGAGAAAAGCAGTAAAGGTTGTTAAAGATGGGGACTTCATTCCCGATAGAGAGAATGATGAGCTCACACTCGCCCTTGGAAATGAGGAACATGATGGAAGAACACAAGGCACAAGCGGCTCCAAACCATGGAGTACTGGGTTTCCCGAAGAGAGGAAGATATATCCTGATAGAAGCCGTCAGAGGAGAAAGTACAAGGCGGAAGTTGAAGCAGATATTCAGAAAGAGCGAATGCGTATAATTGAAGAACGAACAAAGCAACAACAAGATGAAATTAACGCACTTAAAGAGCAAAGTATTATCGGCCCATATCAGCAACACATGGTGGTAGAACCTGCATTCGATGCTACCGGCCTATCGAATAATCAAAAAAGCAGTGTGGCTTCCACCGAGGTCCTGGGTGATGACAATGACGATGACGATGGTGCACCGACGATGGCTCCTGTTGGCTACCCAGTGGATGATATCACACAGATGACACACTGCGAGCTACATGTCAAAGTTGTGAACATATCAATGAAGGTGGCGGTCGGCTATGCCTTACCAATTGGACCCACACCAACTTACCAATGTCGTCCGGTTCCACAGGGCTATGCTGTTGTCGGGGTGGATGAAATCATGCCCACCTTTGAAGTTTTGGATCTTGACTACCCTGCAGGTGAAGGGGATGTGACTGTACTGGGAGACGCAATAAATGTCACCATTATATGGCCAAAGGAATGTATCGTGCTTTGAAATCACACGCCAAGGCCATCTTCGCCGCCGCCTCACCCGTCTCCAGCGAGGTCGTCGCCGCCGCGGTAGCCGTCTTCGTCGCCTCATCCGGCTCCATCGCCTCACCCGACTCCGCCGCTTCACCAATCTCCGGCGCAGCCATCGCCGGCGCCTCAGCATAAAAAGCGTAAGCGTACCACCGTTACTCTGCGTCATGGTAAGCGATCGCTGAAACGTAAACAAGAGCCTCTTCCAAAAGTACCAAAGGTTCCTCCCAAGAGATCTTATGACTGTACTGAAGAGGAGACTACGGCTATCGTTGATGCGGAAACGACAGCATTTTTCGCTAAGCTGAGGCGGCCGAAAGAGCCAGAGTTCCCCAGCACCAAAGAAGAAAAATCCAGAGTGTTCAAAATGCTAAAGACTCTTCATCAACCCGAGCCAAAGTTGTCATCAGACTATAAGCGTTCTATTCTCAAGTCACATGCGGCACAACAAGCCTCGAAGAGCAGTACTGATGCAAGCGAGAAATCTGTTGCCCAGCTCGGAGAACAAGCAAAACAGTCTTGCGCCCCTCAAGGTGATTTTCCATACCAATGTGGGTCGAGCAAATATGCGGCCGAAGAGCAGTATGATCCAGAGGTAGTTGCACAATACGAAGAAGCTGCCGCTGCTCAAGGTATGAGTATTGCCCAGTACTTATCCTACTTAGAGTACTTCCCCGTGAGTGAAGTAGCATACAAATACCAGTACAGCAAACCTCTCGTCAAACCTGAGGAGGTAAATAATCTTCTAACAAAAATGCGAAGATTGCATAACTGGTACATGCATGCCACAAAGGCCGAGGCTAACTGGATAGTGCTGAGGGTTACAAAAAAGCATTATGGGAAAGAAATAGATGACATGATATCCATTGAATTTGATGAACTATTTCAATTATTCAATCAAGACGTCTTGGACAAATCGATCATCAGTGCCTATTGTCTGTAAGTACTAATTCTGTAATTAATTTAGTCTTTAGCTATCTCACCTTGTTTATTGCATGTATATAATCATACTATAATATGTAGAATGAAGATTCTCGAATGCAGCAGAGGACAAATCTATGACATTGGGTTCATTGACCCATATTGGGTTCATCAAGCTAATCTCAAAACAAACCCCCAGGATACGGAGGATAATATCGTACACGCGTTAAGGTTTCAAGAAACCAGAAGGGAAATACTATTTCCTTACAACTTTGAGTGAGTGTTATTGTCTTGTATACACTTTCTATTTCGCTTACTCGATGTTAAGTATATAATTGATTAGTTATGCATGCGCAGCTTCCACTATATTCTGTTAATCGTTCAACTTGACAAAGGGCGTGGACTAGTCATGGACTAGAAACATAAACCCCTTGAGTAGTGGAAGGACATGCAGATGCTTCTCCAGCGGTAATTCTAATCATTACGACACTATATCGACAACGTTCGTGAATTTTATGATATCAAGTAATTAATAACTTCTTTTATTCGTTTTCTTCGCCGGGCAGCGGTTGGAAACGGTTCACCAACTGGGGGTGTTTGGAAAGAGGAGCTTACATTTCAACCACTAGATGTAAGCACCACTAGCTATATCCGCGCATATCTTTGATTCTAGTTTTGATACCGTTATTATCATGCTTAATTTTTTTTTGATTGAACTCTGTTCTCGTAAAGTGCCTGACGCAGGGACCAGGGAACAATTTATGTGGATACTATGTTTGCGAGTTCATCCGTCAGACGTGCTATGAGAAGGTCAGAAATTTAGAGCAACTCCACGTACGTAACAACTTCTATAGTTTTTAATTATCATCAAATTGTGTTTAGTTTCATTCATATATGCTGACTCCTTTTTTAAATCAGATTGAACGTCTACGGGACGGTCTTCTGCCAAAGGATCGCGTACGAGCAGTTCAGGAGGAATTGGCAGGATTCTTGGATGCAGAAGTCCTAAACCCAAAAGGGGAATATTCGGATGTGTATAAACAATATGGATTGTACAAAGAGCTTATATTGTATGTAGTGCATGAACTCGATCCGTGTATCGAATGTAATACGTTTGACACTTGGATCTATATTGTCATGATGATCTTGTGTAATATAATGGTTCCTTAATTGATGAGCGCAAAACACTAAATAAACAATAAAACAACATAAATGAATTTTTTGCCGCGGCACAAAAAGTGACCAAAATGCTGCCGCGGCAAAAAAATTACCAAAATGAATTCTCTGCCGCGGCAGAGAAATGTGTCAAATCTCTGTCATGGTAGATGGTTATTTGTCCCGATTCGTGTTACGAACCGGGACGGTTGCTCCTCCCCTCGCCCTATGCCGCGGCCACGTGTACTTCCTTTTGTCCCGATTGAAAGGGTAACCGGGACAAAAGGTTGAGACTTTAGTCCCGATTGCCCCGTCCCGATTAGGAAACCGGGACTAAAGCCAACACATGAGGCCGTTTACACTGGTGGAGAGTGACGACGGGGAAGACGCACGCGCACGTCTCCTGTTGTTGATGCATTGTATTACCAGTAAATATAATCGGTCACACCGCCCACGCACGCACGTTATCTAAAGAAACAGTCACACAGGCTCACAGCAACTGCTGCACCGGCCATGACCAAATACTACTTCAAGGACTAAGCTAGCCAGCAGTTGAGTAAGGACAAAAGTTGGTTGGGAGTGCGTGGAGAAATAGCCTCGCCTTGCACCGTTAGGATTACACGTACGTGCTACTTTACCCTAATTAGCATGCAAGCCCATTTGACCATGGTTATATTATCATTGTAAAAGGTGATGACACACACCTTGATCTACTGATATGGAGTAGCTAGCTTAGAGTCCTTGTTACATTTGACGACATCCTCTGCTAATTAATTAGATTTTCATCTACGTGGACCACTTTGGATGGCTACCTAGCTGAACCGCATAAGATTCATCGTGCCCGTGGCTGTCACAGGGACCTCCGACTGTGATCTTTGTCACTAAGAAAACCTTTGATTAAGATTTTGCATGTTGATGATTAGACAGAAAAAGGAAGCGGAATGTACGGCACGCGCTATCGCAAGGTCGGTCGAAGTAGCTATCCGGATTTCCCTTGACCGACTTGAATTGGATTATATCACTATTATCCGGATAGCCAGCCAACGAATCGCGTGATTGTCTCTTGCCCAACGAATAGTAGATACCGATTATTACAATAGAATATAGCATGCATATGTCAGAGGAATATACCGTCCATTAATTGACCGACAAGTCATGCTGTGCAGATCATGCCGTAAAATTGGCCCGCAAATTATCCTCCAAGTTAATTGATCCACAAGTAATGCTGGCTGTAAAATTGACAGGCCATTATCCTCAGACATCGTTTCTTACCATTAATGCTCAGACAGGACATGGCACGTGTAACGCCATTGAGCCATCGAGAATCCCGTCGAATCCCAATGAGGGCTTGTTTACTTTTTCGATATTTTATTCGTATTTTTATTTTCAGAAGATGTAAAAATATGTGGGATTTGTTGTTTATCTAATACTCTTCAATCTCCTCAAATATCTTTTCCTAAAAATATTCACCATAATGGAGAGTTTTAAATTTAGCCAAAAATACACTAGTCTCAGGGCCAGCCCTTGGGGGACCTGCGGGGAAGCCGCCCCGGGCCTAAAAAAATAGGGGCCCTCTTAGAAATATGCTATATAGGCAGGTCTAGTGTATATTGTATTTTTTTATTAGACTGGTGGTTTAATTATTGGGCCTTTTTTCTCGCTGTTGTAGACTCTGAGCCAAGGTGATCGATACTGGTATAGGGGAGGCCGTGGAGGACCGGCGGAGGCCAACCGCTCGACTCCCAGTCCCAGATAGCGACAGTCGCTTCGCTTCCTCCCAGGCAAACAGAACCAACAATTGATAGTACGACCTGCATGAGTCTTGTCGCCTCCACTAGGTCGGAATATCGGATACACCTTGATCTATACTGATATGGATGGAGTAGCTAGCTTATGGATGGAGTAGCTAGCTTAGAATTCTTGTTCCATGGTTCCCGCTGATACACCTTGATCTATACTGATATGGATGGAGTAGCTAGCTTAGAATCCTTGTTCCATTTGACCACATCCTTCGCTAGTAATTTACTGTATTAGATTTTCTCCCGATTTTCATCCACATGGATCACATTGGATGGCTAGCTAGCTAGCTGAACCACAGAAGATTTGCATCGTGCCCGTGGCTGTCACACGGACCTCCGACTGTGATCTTTGTCACTAAGAAAACCTTTGATTAAGATTTTGCATGTTGAAGATTAGACAGAAAAAGGAAGCTGAATTTACGGCACGCGCTATCGCAAGGTCGGTCGAAGTAGCTATCCGGATTTCCCTTGACCGACTTGAATTGGATTATCACTATTATCCGGATAGCCAGCCAACGAATCGCGTGACTGTCTCGTGCCCATGTTACCATGTAATAATACGAATAGTACTCCCTCCGTTCAAAATAGATGTTTTAGATTTGTTAAAATTTGAATGAATCTAGACACTACTTAGTATATATATAGATTCATCTAAAATTTGAGAAACTTGAGACAACTATTTTAAGACGGAGGGAGTAGTAGATACCGATTATTACAGTAGAATATACCATGCATATGTTAGAGGAATATACCGTCCATTAATTGACCGGTAAGTCATGCTATGTAGATCATGCCGTAAAATTGGCACGCAAATTATCCTCCAAGTTAATTGATCCACAAGTAATGCTAGCTGTAAAATTGGCAGGCAATTATCCTCCAAGTTAACGCACCCGAAATCGTTTCTTACCATTAGTGCTCAGACAGGGCAGGGCATGTGCAACGCCATTGAGCCATCGAGAATCCCGGCAAATCCCCATGAGACTAAAAAACGGAAGCTCCGTTTTAAAACGGGTACCAAAATCAACGCGCAGGTAACGGATGGAGGAAAGTCATCGTCGATGTTCCAACCGAAATTTTCTTTCCTTCTTTTATTACCTTTCCATTTCATCCCAACTGCTCGACCCCACCGCATGTGCCTAGTACACCCCGGCCCGTACGTCGCCTATATAAAGCCCCGGCTGGCCGCAGAACCCAAACACCAACACGCAGAACAACAACACACAAAGATTTGGCTGTAGTTTTTCTCATCCATCCATCGCTGCAACAAAGAAGGAAGAAGATCGCTAGACCATATGGCACCCATGGCGCTCAAGGGTGTTGCCCCGAAGCAGGCACCGGCTAAGGGGGCGTACGTGACGTTTCTGGCCGGGTCCGGCGACTACTGGAAGGGCGTTGTTGGCCTGGCCAAGGGCCTCCGCGCCGTCAAGTCGGCGTACCCGTTAGTGGTGGCCGTGCTCCCGGACGTCCCTGAAGACCACCGCCGCAAGCTGCTCGACCAGGGCTGCGTTATCCGCGAGATCGAGCCCATATACCCACCCGAGAGTCAGACCCAGTTCGCCATGGCATACTACGTCATCAACTACTCCAAGCTTCGTATCTGGGAGGTACGTGTCTTGATTACTAGTTAATTTCCTTTCTCTTTTTTTGGTTTGATTGATGTTGACGATGATGATATGTATAATCCGTGTTGTAGTTTGTCGAGTACGAGAAGATGGTGTACTTGGATGCCGATATCCAGGTATTCGCCAACATCGACTACCTCTTCGACCTCGAGAAAGGCAGCTTCTACGCCGTCATGGACTGCTTTTGTGAGAAGACGTGGAGCCACACGCCGCAGTACAAGATCGGCTACTGCCAACAGTGCCCCGATAGGGTCGTGTGGCCGGAACACGACCTCGGCTTGCCCGTGCCGCCGCTCTACTTCAACGCCGGCATGTTCGTCCACGAGCCCAGCCTTGCCACCGCCAAGGCCCTCCTAAAGAAGCTCGTCGTCACCGACCCGACGCCCTTCGCGGAGCAGGACTTCCTCAACATGTTCTTTAGGGACGTGTACACGCCCATCTCGAACGTGCATAACCTGGTGCTAGCCATGCTGTGGAGGCACCCCGAGAACGTCGAGCTCGACAAGGTCAAGGCCGTGCACTACTGCGCCGCGGTACGTTATTCTTGCCACCAATCGATCTTACACATGCAAACAGTTAGTTTCTCTATTGAATTACGGCCGATGTTTCCATGCTACGTGTGTAGGGTTCCAAGCCATGGAGGTTTACCGGTGAGGAGGCGAATATGGACAGGGAGGACATCAAGATGCTGGTCAAGAAATGGTGGGACATCTACAACGACGATAGCCTCGACTACCAGGGTGACGTCGTCGACGAGGCCACCGGCGCCCCGCTGCGTGCAGCTTTGTCGGATGCCATCGCCGTGAAGTACTACCCCGCGCCCTCCGCCGCATAGGCTCATGCCCTGCATGCCGATCAGTATAATAGTGTGTTTTTGGGTATCGTGGATTAAGGATATACTAGGAGTATCGTGGATCAATTAAGGATCGACAATCTACACGTTTTGGTGTTGTAGATCTATCGATCATCAGTATAATAGTGTGTTTTTTGGTTTGTATAAATACGTTCACACGGTCGGTCTAACTATAAAGATCTACCAGCTGCTACGTACTACTACCATATATATATGGCTGAAACATTTTGTAAGCTATGCTACTAATAATAAATCGACTTTTTTTCCAGTTATATGTCGTTGTCGATCACCTGGTTATGACATGCTGTACTTATGAATGTTCATTGAATCTCGGTTTGTTTGCCGGTGTTGCTGTTCCCGAAGAAAATTTTCCCTTGAGTTTAGCCAAGATTCAGACCTGTGAATCGTCAGGCAGATTACCCGCACCAGCATTCGTATTACTAGTAGCTGGATGTGTTAATTAATTCGAGCGGTCGGTCGAATCGAGCAAGGCCTTCTCGCGAAAAAAAAGGGGGCACGCGGCTTATACATCCGGGCCAAATTAAACGGAGATGGAGTCTGCTTCGACGACGCTTGGCCCAGCGGCGACGTGACGGCTGTGCCCGCCTTGTCAACGTTAAACCGGCCCGGGCCCGGACGTTGCGGTTGGCCGGCGCGGCGGATGCAACCTCGAAATCGATCGCCACGTCGAGATCGGACCTGTCGTCGCCGTTGCCAGCTAGCGAACGCTCGCTGACAGCGCGAGCGCGACGTCGTCGTCGTCCTCGACGTGACATCCCTCATGGGCAAACGGCCCCCGCGTTGACTAGCAGTACCATGTCCGTTACCAAACAGTGACACGTACGACGGTCACTGTCAAAGCATTTGCTCAGTTTAACAGTCTTTGGGCACCTGTTCCGGCCGGCCGGTTTCATAGATCGCACGGAAAAGGTCGCGCCTGTCCCTGCTGCCTCGACTTGAGCGGGCCTCAATATGTTTTTTAGGCGGAATATTTATGTCAGCCGGAAGTTTCAGCAGGCGGCCGGTGGCCGGGTCATTTGCAGCGTGGCAAGAACACGCGTACGTTGGTAGACACAATCAAACTACTAGCTAGTACGGGGGCCGGCATACGCGTGCAGCATGCTTGAGACATGAACGTGTATATATATCCAGAAGATGCTGGTATTCGTCAACACTGCCCTGCTCCCTACGACCCACGGCACGACGGCGTGCGCGACGCGGAAGACATTAAACTGTCGTTAGCCTCCGGACGAGGGCATGCAAGCAGCCGACAACTAACTACAAAGCTGCTTCAGGATGATACTAGCGACGCGTTTAGTAGCCAACATGAGGCCCGGACTTTCTCTGGGGAGACGAAAATATTCTGATTGGCTACCTGCAAGTGACACGTCGGTCTACGCTAGCACGAACTTTAAAGCAGCCCGCTGTCAGATCCAATGACAATGTATGATTTAGGCGTTTTCAGCGAGTCACCATTGTTATGCGCTCAGCTGATGCAAAAGTGCGACGCTCCCCAACACGAGCGCAGCTAACGAGGGAGCCGGCGGGAGCTTTTCGTCTGAAGCGAAAAAGTGGAGCGGGAGGTGGGCGAATGTCTCCCGCATAAACACTCACCTACTTATACACTCCCCGCTCACCGCCGAAACTCCACCCGCCATTTCCCCTAGATCGAGCTCCATTTCATGTTCCGTCCGCGCTAGGTAAGTAGCTCCCTCTTCTCCAGTGAGCGTCGACAGCGACGGCTTTGGCGACAGTGTGAAGATATCTTGCGACGATGGTATTTAACCGCACCTTCACCTAGCATTCTTAGATCCGCAATGTTGCTAGGGCTCGAAGATCTACGCACTTAGCTCGGATGTGTACTTGTTAGCTTGATTCGTAGAGCTTAGCTTGTTTTGTAGCGCCATGTGTAGTTCATAGCTTCATCTATAGGTTTGATTCGTATTTCCAACATGTTCTACAATCTTTCTTAAGGTTGGATGTATATCTTGAGTTCTATTGACTATGATGTGTAAGCATATGTCTTGCGTCCTCCATAGAAGTTGTCGGAGATTATCTGTCCAATCCCCTCTGTAGTCATCCAACGTCGTGTTCATCACTTGAACATTCTGGAGTGGATATCGAGGTGCCATATGGAACTGTAGATAATAAATTATCATCAGTCACATAAAGCTAAAACTCTTGGGTAATAATCGGAATTGCAATCATACTAAAGAATTATCGCACTAGTAACATAATAGGATTATTCTCAAGTGAATATCCCTCATATCACTAGAGAACTCTTTATTATTGCAAGGATATGTCCTACAGGTTCTACCCATTTACTAGGTTTCCAATCTAAGGTCAAAGCATATGCTTTGATACCAACTGCGATGACCCAGCATACCACTGCATGATGTAGTATACTATAGTCGTTGACATAACACCAATGAAACACTGTTCACTAGTATTACATCCCTCAGAATGGCACAACAGAAATACAGCGGGTCCAATACATGGCTAAAGGTTACAACTCACTCTTTACACAAGATCCAAAGAACACTCTAGGTTAAGGAGATAGAAAGAACTTCTTACAAAGAAGAATCAAAGATAAATAATGCAAGAACTATTATACTAATGAATACTAGTATTTTAACTAAGGGATTGATATTGCTGCTATTGCAATACACTATAGAATTAGGTTCTTTGGCTAGAGATTATATTCCTATCTATTCAGTAACTTCGTCTTCACTTGAGTTGATGTATATGTTGATCTCCTTTGACTTCATTGAAGAGCTTTGGCTTTGGATGACGAGTCCTGGAGTCTAACTTGATGTAGATGTTGTCTATCCCGGCTTCACGGTCTAGCAAGGGTTAAGAAGATACTTTGAGTACGAGCGTACTCAGCAAATTTACTAGAAAATATGTGTTTGATGCACTATAACTATAGCCACAGACCAAAGGTCGTAGGCAATGCAGGTTTTCATAAACATTTCTTCAAAGGTTGCTTTTATTCTAAAAAGCTATGTCCATCAGCCTTCACGGTTTTACCAGAACTTTCATGGAGTTCCTTTCCCGCCGCGTTCGCAGCTCCTTCCCGGAATAGGGAGTAACAAGTTATAGTTCTTACACTCTGCAGAGGTGTGTTACTTTACCCATGAGAGATCAACTCTTTGTTGCACAAACGAGCAGCTTATTCCCGTCCACAATTCCATGATGTGGGGCCCAGAAGATGATCCAAGCCAATCACTGCCCCTTTCGCGACCTCGCATGCCTCCTTGGTGTACACCATGCCCACATATTGGATTATGGCAATGGTTTGTATAAACCATTAGATGCCAGAACTATCGTAGGATGTTGAGGGTTTCCACCCATATGCTGCATATCCTCTACGAATTACCAATTAATATGCACGCTTCGAGGATAATAGCCACGACCTGCACATCCGGCTTCATGCGAGAGGAAGAAGATACAACTGACTTCTCCGTCCCATTCCAAATCTCATGGTCAACGCGTAATATACGGCGCAAGAATCACTGGCGACATTGGTTGTTAAGTCCTATATGATATAGTTCTAAACAGTGGTATTCCAACTGTCAGATTTACTAGATTAGCTGATCACCCTGGATCAGTAACCAATAGCTCACATTATTATTGAAATAGTGTTTTCTGACCTTTTTCAAATGCAGGTGATGACAACGTTGGATTTGTAAAATACTTTACAGAAAATAGACAAAGGACATGAGCAAGTGTGAACTTGCCTTTTGTGATTGCAAGATTATGCACTCACGGTCTTCAAGGTAATATAAGATCCAAAATCTGAAATCAGCATCATTGGTACGGTAAGGACTAATGTTTAAAGAAGCAATATGCTCTTATGCATAAGTAATGTGATGCACTTTATAAATGTGAATCCCGGAGATAACGTGGTTTTAGGTTTGGATACTAGAAATGATGTCTTTGAAATGTGTTGTACTTTTAGATGAGTTGTACACTTGTGCTTCTTATTGAGGCTTGTGAGTGTGTGTGAAACAATCATATAATTAAAATATTATAAAATAGTAGGATACACACAAATGTGGGATACTACTCAAAATGGCTTATATAAGAGTTCTTGTTTGAAGTGGCAAAAAGAATAACATTTGAAGAAAAGATTTCTTTTCTAAGGTCTAAACAATCTTTGTGATTAGTTAGTGGTGGTCGATGTTATTTGTGCTTGATTGAATAGTTTGGCTTGAGATGCTTTATAACTTAACTAGTTAAGACCAAAGTTAACTATAAAACATATAACAATGTTTATAGTGTTGTAATTAGATTCTTGTAGACTAAAGTTAACTTTAAAACAAAGATAGTTTGAAAGTATAATGTTTATAACCTTTGTACCTGGTGTACTTGGTAATGTTTCTTTAAGGTTACTTAAGAATGGTTATTCTTCTATTTAAGTAGTGATCTTTTAATTTTGTAGTGGAACAAGATTTCTTGTTTCCTTATAAAAGTATAATTATGGTTTGTGGATAATAAATAGTACCAGTGACTACTCAGGAATTATTCTTGGATTGAGTCCATTATAAAGTTGTTCTTGATTGATATACCATTCTTGAAGGTTCTATAATTATTAGAGATCTTTTTAAATTATAATTTATTCATATAGTAGAAGGATACTTCAATTTGATAGTATTTCTAATATTTTGAATCATTATGACTTAACAGTAATATTCAAGACTAATATTTATTTATTAGACTTGATTAACTAATTTTAGAAATATTAACAAATTTTTATTTATCCTTATATGAATTATCAATTAAGTAAATAAGTTTAAATTTGAGTTATTAAAATATTTGAATTTTTACTTAACTCAAAAGTGGAATATTAGATTTTTAACATGTAGATATTATTTTTGTGATCATTTTGGTATATTACATTTATTTTTGTGATTGATAAATAATAAGATATAATTTTTATAAGATTTATTACTTTATAATTATTTAATACATAACAAATACTTAATTAAGTTTAATTATAATGTATGATTATAATTTTAAATTATAATTCTTATTTTTCTAAGATTTTTGGTATTCTATTTATATTTTTAACATTTACCATTATTAAAATTTGAATTATCAAATTTTTATTACTATTAAAACCCTATTAAATAATATTTATTTAAATAATCATCATCATAATATTGGATAATAAGTTTAAGTTGTATATTATATTTTTCTACAAATTTTCATATATTATACACATTTTTCTGAATTATAATTCAAAAGTTATTAATTAAACAAGATTTAATCATTTATTTAATTTCTAGAATATTAATAATTGAGTTTATAACATTTTATTTATTTCTTAAACAAGATTTAACTTTTTACACCGCACCAATACCTAGCCTGAGTCACTGACCAGTAGGCCTATGTCCACCTCAGCACTCAGGTTAGTAAATTTATTTTGTTACCGACCCTCTCTCTACTCCCAAACGATGACACATGGGCCCTAGGCCACGTCACACGCCACGTTAGCAAAGACTGGTTAAACTAGCTGACATGGTTCAAATCTGATGTAGGCATGACGTCACTCAAGTTGATCCTCACTGGTTGAGGACTGATCGATCGATCTGGTGCGCGCACGGGGCTGTGGCTAGGTGCGTTGGACAGAGGAGATCAAGGCGATCCTATTGGTGGTGGCGCCACCCCTATTTGGTCACCGGAGGTTAACCGGCGACGAGCTCATACGGCGGTGCTTGCGGTCGATCACGGTGGCATGGATTTAGGAAGCAAACGAAAGATCTACGCATACTAGGAGATTCAGTGACTCACCAGGAACACGATGGTGTGCTTGGTTTGGCGAGGTGCGGTCGGAGACGCCGGCGAGGTCGATGAACAGCGTCGGGAACGAGGGTTCGATTAGGTTGATTCACTCCTTCTCCGCTAGTGCGAGTTGGGGAAAACGGACTAGAAGAGCACGGCGGTCTCCATCGTGGTCTTACATGGCCGAGGCGAGCACGAAATCGCCGGCTCCAGCTCACCTCCGAGCTAGGGTTCTCGGGTCAGAATAAGAAATTGAGAGAGAGAGATGCAGAGGGGGAAATTGAGGATGAGGACGAGCAAGGACGTCGCGGTGGCCTCCTTATCCTCTCCTGGCGACGGCGGCATTGATCTTGGCGCAAGGACGACGATGACGGCATCGAGCAGCGGCGCCTCCAGCGAGTTGTCTATGTGCGTGAGGATGACGACGACGTGTTGTTTTGTGGATAACCCCCTGGCGTTTCTTTCCTCTCAACCCGCAGTCCTCTCCTGGCCCCACTCGTTAGTCACAGATGAGAAAGAGCTGGGTTGGCCACTGGGCCTTTGTGGGCTGCACCTGGGCGTCAGATAAGCAATTAGAAGTTGGGCTACGGCCAAATCTTGTTTTTATTTGTTTTCTATTTTTCCATTTTTTGTTTTCCTTTTAATATTTGTATAAAATCTTTAATTTGAACTTTTTTTGTAGAATTTATTTGCTGGATAATTGTAGTAATACTAAAATACATTTAGTATCATTTGTGAACTTTTATTATATAATCTTCTTCTATTTCTGTTATTTTCTTAATATGAACCCCTTTTAATATTTTGTAGAATCTTTTCTTATTATTTTTCTTTCCTCTTTTAACCATGGATTTACTAAATGGTATATTCTTATTTGTTTATCAAACTTAACTCTAGTTGGCTCATAGTTTGAATAGAAATTTTATATGTATAATGATCCTATATCATTATTTGATGCATGAAATACAAAAGAAATTAATGAAGGGTTTCGCGGCATAGTAAATCAAAATTTTCTATGGATGCGAACAGAGGAAAAGCCAAGATCTAATCTAGGAGATGCAAACAAAGAGAGAGATTGGATTAGATCTTCATACCCTTGAAGATTCGCACAGCGGAACGTTCATCGGAACGTGGGTGATGTAGTCGTACTCGCTTCTCCTTCTCGCGATCCGATCCGATCTAGCACCACAAGTGGCGGTGCCTCCGTGAGATGCACACGTGCGGTACCTCGACGTCTCCTCCTTCCTTGGTCCAGCAAGTATGGTGGAGAGATGGGTTGGATCTACAACGCGACGGCGCGGTGCAATTGGTGAAGAATTTTTGCAGCAGGGCTTCGCCTACAAGCAGTCGGGAGGGAGAGAGGAGGGCAGCAGGGCGGCTAGGGTTGGAGGGGAAGGTGTGGGGGGTTGGTGCGCCCCCAACCCTCTTTATATAGAGGGGGGCGCAGCCCTAGCCCCTCCCCCAATCCCAAACCGGCGGCCCCAAAGGATAAGGAGTGGGGGGCAAGGAAAACCCCCCTTCTAGAAGCTCTATCTCGAGTTTAAACCCTCTTTGGCCGGCTGGGCCCTATGGGGCCTTGTGCCCCTGGCCCAATGCGGCCAGGGCACTCCCTCATAGGCCCATGCCCCCTCCCGGAAGGTGTGGCCACGTTGGCCCCCTTCCGGAAGGTTCTAGAAGCTTTCGGTACAATACCGATTAACCCGGAACAATTCCGAACTCCAAAAACTGCATTGCCTTATATGAATCTTATTCTCCGGACCACTCCGGAACCTCTCGTAATATCCCGGATCCCATCCGAGACTCCGAACAAAAACTCATAAACCAATTATCCAATCTATCCTTGCGTCGAGACATGTTAAGTGTGTGACCCTGCGGGTTCGAGAATATGCAGACATGATCTTCTATCAATAATCAACAGCGGGGCCTGGAAACCCATATTGACTCCCACACATTCATCGATGATCATATCGGATGAACCACGATGCCAGGATTCAATCAATCCCATATATATATTCCCTTCGTCTCGCGATATTTTACTTGCCCGAGATTCGATCGTCGGTACCGTCATACCTAGTTCAATCTCGTTCACAACAAGTACTTTACTCGTTCCGTAATCCGATATCACTTTGTGATTAACTCCTTAACCACATGCTTGCAAGCGGTGTTGATATCGATTACCGAGTGGGCCCGAAGTATATCTCTCCGACTTGGGAGGGACAAATCCCATCTCGATACATACAACCCAACAGATACTTTCCGATCACCTGAGAGACACCTTTATGATCACCCTCTCATAGGATGACGTTTGATGATCTCAAAGCTTTCTTCCGATACCAGGGAGTTGTATTATCTCATCGTCTAAGGAATACAATATTTGACATAAGAAAAGCTTCGCAAAGACGAACACGATGACACGATCTAATTGCTTCGCTTAGTTTGGGTCTGTCCACCATATCATTCTCCCAATGATATGATCTCATTATCAATTGACAACTCATGTCTATGGTTAGGAAACCTTAACCATCATTGATCAATGAGCTAGTCCATAGAGGCGTACTAGGGACATGGTGTTGTTCACAAACCACACAAGTATTAAAGTTTCCGCTTAATACAATTCTAGCATGGCATATAAACATTATCATGAACAAGAATTATAATAATCACATCTTTATTATTGCCTCTAGGGCATTATTCCAACAGTCTCCCACTTGCACTAGAGTCAATAATCTAGTTTACATTTGTCAACAATCTCACACCCATGGCACTGAGGTGCTGATCATGTTTTACACGTGGAAGAGGTTTAGTCAATGGATCTGCGACATTCAGATCTGTATGCACTTTGCTAATCTTCAGATCTCCATCTGCTATATAATCTCGGATTATATGAAACTTGCGGTTGATATGCTTGGTCTTTGGATGATATCTTGGTTCCTTAGCGAGTGCTATGGCGCCAGTGTTGTCACACAATATATCCAGTGGGTCCAATGCACTTGGAACCATGCCAAGCTCAGTGATGAAGTTCCTGATCCAAACTCCTTCACTTGACGCTTCTGCAGCAGCCATGTATTCCGCTTCTACTGTAGATCCCGCGATCACGCTTTGCTTGCAGCTTCTCCAGCTCACAGCTCCTCCATTCAAAATATACACGTATCCTGTCTGAGATTTAGAATCATCCTTATCGGTGTCAAAACTAGCGTCGACGTAACCTTTTACGACAAGCTGTTCATCACCCCCATAGACTAAGAACATTTCTTTAGTCCTATTTAGGTACTTTAGGATGTTCTTTACGGCTGTCCAGTGTTCCACTCCTAGATCACTTTGATATCTGCTCGTCAAACTAAGAGCATTGGACACATCCGGTCTAGTACACAGCATGGCATACATGATGGAACCTATGGCCGAGGCATAAGGCACTTTGCTCATAGCTTCCCTATCATTTACCGTAGCTGGACACTGAGCCTTGCTCAATATCTTACCTGACAACATAGGCACTGAACCTTTCTTTGCCTTATCCATTCTGAACCTTTTCAGAACTTTGTCTAGGTATGTACTCTGGCTTAAAGCTATCAGGCGTCTTTGTCTATCTCTATAGATTTTGATGCCCAATATATAAGCAGCTTCACCTAGGTCTTTCATTGAAAACACTTGTTCAAATAACTCTTCACATCGTTAAGCATGTTAATGTCATTTCCAATAATCAATATGTCATCCACATATAGTACCAGAAATGTCACCGAGCTCCCACTCACTTTCTTGTAGATACAAGCTTCGTAGCAATTTGGAACAAATCCAAAGCTCTTGATCACTTGATCAAAATGAAGGTTCCAACTTCGAGATGCTTGCTTCAGTCCATAAATGGAATGCTGAAGCTTGCACACTTTATCAGCATCCTTAGGATCGACAAAACCTTCGGGTTGCATCATATACAACTCTTCATCAATGTTGCTATTGAGGAACGCAGTCTTGACATCCATCTGCCATATTTCATAATCATGAAACGCAGCAATTGCTAATAAAATCTGAATGGACTTAAACATCGCTACGGGAGAGAAAGTCTCATCGTAGTCAACACCTTGAACTTGCCGAAAACCTTTCGCGACAAGCCGTGCTTTATAGACGGTAACATTACCATCTGCGTCCGTTTTCTTCTTGAAGATCCATTTGCACTCAACGGCATTTCGGTCGTTAGGAGGGTCAACCAAAGTCCATACTTGGTTTTCGCTCATGGATCCCAATTCGGATTTCATGGCAGCTAGCAATTTCTCAGAGTCTGGGCTCATCATCGCTTCCTCATAGTTCGTAGGTTCACTGTCTTCTACCAACAAGACAGTCAAGACAGGGTTACCGTACCACTCAGGAGGGGCACGCGACCTTGTCGACCTGTGACGTTCAGTAGCAGCATCGTCCGAAGCTTCATGATCCTTGTCATTAGCTTCCTCTATTGTTGGTGCAGGCGGCACTGGAACAATTTCAGGTGCTGCGCTACTCTCCAATTCAAGAGAAGCTTCAACAACCTCGTCTAGCTCTAATTTCCTCCCACTCACTTCTTTCGAGAGAAACTCCTTCTCAAGAAAGGAACCGTTCTTTGCGACAAACACTTTGCCTTCGGTTCTGTGATAGAAGGTATACCCAATAGTTTCCTTAGGGTATCCTATGAAGACGCATTTCTCTGCTTTGGGTTCGAGCTTGTCCGCATCAACTTCTTGACGTAAGCTTCGCATCCCCAAACTTTAAGAAACGACAAATTAGGTTTAGCACCAAACCACAGTTCATACGGTGTCGTCTCAACGGATTTAGATGGAGCCCTATTTAAAGTGAATGCAGCGGTTTCTAATGCATAACCCCAAAATGATAACGGCAAATCAGTAAGAGACATCATCGATCGGACCATATCTAATAGGGTTCGATTCCGGCGTTCAGACACACCATTGCGCTGTGGTGTTCCGGGTGGCGTGAGTTGTGAAACGATTCCACTTGCTTTAAGATGCGTGAGAAAATCATAACTCAAATATTCACCTCCACGATCGGATCGTAGAAACTTAATCTTTCTGTTACGATGGTTCTCCACTTCATTCTGAAATTCCTTGAACTTTTCAAATGTTTCAGATTTATGTTTCATTAAATAGATATACCCATATCTACTTAAGTCATCGGTAAAAGTGAGAAAATAGCGATATCCACCGCGCGTCGAAACACTCATCGGTCCGCATACATCGGTATGTATGATTTCCAACAAGTCCGTTGCTCGCTCCATCATACCGGAGAACGGGGTTTTGATCATCTTGCCCATGAGGCATGGTTCACATGTGTCAAATGATTCAAAATCAAGAGACTCCAAAAGTCCATCAGAAGGGAGTTTCTTCATGCGCTTTACACCAATATGACCTAGACGACAGTGCCACAAATAAGTAGTATTATCACTATCTACTTTGCATCTCTTAGCCTTAATGTTATGGATGTGTGTTTCATCCCTTTCGAGATTTAGAAGAAATAAACCATTCACAAGAGGTGCATGACCATAAAATATGTTACTCATATAAATAGAACAACCATTATTTTCCGATTTAAATGAATAACCGTCTTGCAATAAACACGATCCAGAAATAATGTTCATGCTCAACGCAGGCACATAATAACATTTATTAAGGTTTAAAACTAATCCCGAAGGTAAAACTAAGGAGAGCATGCCGACGGCCATCACATCAACTCTTGATCCGTTGCCAACGCGCATCGTCACCTCATCCCTCGCAAGCCGCCGTCTATTCCGTAGCTCCTGTTTCGAGTTACAAATATTAGCAACTGAACCGGTATCAAATACCCAGGCACTACAACGAGGGCTAGTAAGGAAAACATCAATAACATGTATATCAAATATACCTTTGATGGTGCCAGCCTTCTTGTCCGCTAAGTACTTCGGACAGTTGCGCTTCCAGTGACCCTTGTCCTTGCAATAGAAGCACTCAGTGTCTGGCTTAAGGCTAGACTTGAGCTTCTTCTCAGCAGGGGCAACGCGCTTGCCGCCGCCTTTCTTGAAGGGCTTCTTTGCACCCTTACCTTTCTTAAAGGTGGGCTTGTTGACCATCAACACATGATTATCCTTTTTGATGTCCACTTCCACGGCCTTCAGCTTTGCGAAGAGCTCGGTGATCGTATCAGTGGAACCAATCTGATTATGAGTCACTACAAAACTTTTGTAGCTGGGAGGGAGTGATTGCAGAACCCTGTCAATCTTGAGCTCCTCTGGAATCGTGCATTCTAGTTGCTCAAGGCGTTGAGTGTAGCCCGTTATCTTAATGGCGTGCTCACTAACGGAACTCCCTTCCTCCATCTTGCAGTTAAAGAACTTCTCAGAGATCTCATATCTCTCAGAACGGGCCTGAGTATGAAACATGGTTTTCAACTCTTCGAGAATCTCAAAGGGCCCGGGATAGTCTTCAAAACGATTTTGAAGTTCCGGTTCCATAGCAAACAACATGGTGCTCTTAATCACACCATAATCATCTTTACGCGACTGATAGACAGCTTTCTCATCAGCCGGCGCAGTTGCAGCAGGGGGTCACCTAACGCTTTCCCAAGGACATAGTCCTTTTGTCCGCCAGATAGAATGATTCTTAGATTGCGGAACCAATTGGTGAAGTTAGACCCATTGTTTCTAAGCTTTTCCTTCTCAGCAAAAACGTTGAAGTTGAAGTTGGACTTGGCCATGTGATCTACAGTATTGGCAAGTACAATTTAGACTATGTTCATGATAAATAGTTCAACTTAATCAAATTACTAGATGAACTCCCACTAAATTCAACATCCCTCAAGTTGTTTAGTGAACACGATCCAAATTCACCACACCTAATCCGATCATCACGAGAAGAGATGTGGTTTCAATGGTGGACAACGAAGTGTCGATCATATCATTCATATGACTCATGCTTAACCTTTCCGTTCTTGTGTTCCGAGGCCATGTCTGTACATGCTAGGATCGTCAAGTTAGACCCAAGTATTTCCGCGTGTGCAAAACTGGCTTGCACCCGTTGTATGTGAGCGTAGAGTCTATAGCACCCGATCATCACGTGATGCTTGGACACGACGAACTTTCGCAACGGTGCATACTTGGGGAGAACACAGTTTTTATCTTGATCTTTAAGTGAGGAATCATCTTATAATGCTACCGTCGCGATCTAAGCATAATAAGATACATAAAAGGATAAACATCACATGCATATAACTTTATGTGACATGGTATAGCCAATCTTCGCGCAATGATCTCCATCTTGTGTGTTCCGGCATGATCTCCATCACTCCACCCTGATTGCCTCCACCACGAATAGCAACTACAACTATTGCTAACTACTTAGCGATAAAGTAAAGCTATTACATGGCGTATAATAAGTTGACTCGCAGGTCATACACAATTATAAAGACAACCATATGGCTCCTGCCGGTTGTGTACTCATCAACATGCAAGTCGTGAAACATTACAAAACATGATCATCGCATACAATATACACATCACATCTTGGGCCATACCATATCACAGAAAACACTCCCTGCAAAAACAAGTTAGACGCCTCTACTTTGTTGTTGCATGTTTTACGTGGCTTATGGGAGTAGATGCTAAGAACGATTCTTACCTACGGAAAGCCACAACAGTGATATTATGGTTGCCAAACTCCGGTGTTAATCCCATGACAACTATAGTAAGAGAAACTGACATCCACCAGCCGCATATGTGGAACAAGCTACACGTCAAGTGCGGAGCCGGTCTCGCGAACGACGTCGCGTAAGGTTGGCCTGGACCGCTTCAATCTCACTATCCCGCGTCATAAGAAGAACACAAACAAGAGGCTTGCAACATAAAACATCAACGCCCGCAACAACCATGTTGCGTTCTACTCGTGAAACACATCTACGCATAGATCTAGCTCTGATACCACTGAAGGGTTTCGCGGCATAGTAAATCAAAATTTTCTACGGATGCGAACAGAGGGAAAGCCAAGATCTAATCTAGGAGATGCAAACAACGAGAGAGATTGGATTAGATCTTCATACCCTTGAAGATTCGCACAGCGGAACGCTCGTCGGAACATGGGTGATGTAGTCGTACTCGCTTCTCCTTCTCGCGATCCGATCCGATCTAGCACCACAAGTGGCGGTGCCTCTGTGAGATGCACACGTGCGGCACCTCGACGTATCCTCCTTCCTTGGTCCAGCAAGTATGGTGGAGAGATGGGTTGGATCTACAACGTGACGGTGCGGTGCAATTGGTGGAGAATTTCTGCAGCAGGGCTTCGCCTACAAGCAGTCGGGAGGGAGAGAGGAGGGCAGCAGGGCGGCTAGGGTTGGAGGGGAAGGTGTGGGGGGTTGGTGCGCCCCCACCCCTCTTTATATAGAGGGGGGGCGCAGCCCTAGCCCCTCCCCCAAGCCCAAACCGGCGGCCCCAAAGGATAAGGAGTGGGGGGCAAGGAAAACCCCCCTTCTAGAAGCTCTATCTCGAGTTTAAACCCTCTTTGGCCGGCTGGGCCCTATGGGGCCTTGTGCCCCTGGCCCAATGCGGCCAGGGCACTCCCTCATAGGCCCATGCCCCCTCCCGGAAGGTGTGGCCACGTTGGCCCCCTTCCGGAAGGTTCTAGAAGCTTCCGGTACAATACCGATTAACCCGGAACAATTCCGAACTCCAAAAACTGCATTGCCTTATATGAATCTTATTCTCCGGACCACTCCGGAACCTCTCGTAATATCCCGGATCCCATCCGAGACTCCGAACGAAAACTCATAAACCAATTATCCAATCTATCCTAGCGTCGAGACACGTTAAGTGTGTGACCCTGCGGGTTCGAGAATATGCAGACATGATCTTCTATCAATAATCAACAGCGGGGCCTGGAAACTCATATTGACTCCCACACATTCATCGATGATCATATCGGATGAACCACGATGCCAGGATTCAATCAATCCCATATATATATTCCCTTCGTCTCGCGATATTTTACTTGCCCGAGATTCGATCGTCGGTACCGTCATACCTAGGTCAATCTCGTTCACAACAAGTACTTTACTCGTTCCGTAATCCGATATCACTTTGTGATTAACTCCTTAACCACATGCTTGCAAGCGGTGTTGATATCGATTACCGAGTGGGCCCGAAGTATATCTCTCCGACTTGGGAGGGACAAATCCCATCTCGATACATACAACCCAACAGATACTTTCCGATCACCTGAGAGACACCTTTATGATCACCCTCTCATAGGATGACGTTTGATGACCTCAAAGCTTTCTTCCGATAACAGGGAGTTGTATTATCTCATGGTCTAAGGAATACAATATTTGACATAAGAAAAGCTTCGCAAAGACGAACACGATGACACGATCTAATTGCTTCGCTTAGTTTGGGTCTGTCCACCATATCATTCTCCCAATGATATGATCTCATTATCAATTGACAACTCATGTCTATGGTTAGGAAACCTTAACCATCATTGATCAATGAGCTAGTCCATAGAGGCGTACTAGGGACACGGTGTTGTTCACAAACCACACAAGTATTAAAGTTTCTGCTTAATACAATTCTAGCATGGAATATAAACATTATCATGAACAAGAATTATAATAATAACATCTTTATTATTGCCTCTAGGGCATAATTCCAACAATTAATATTGTTATTACTATCCCCATTAACTTGGAAAATGGCAATGTATATATTCTATTATGATTAACAAAGAAGTTTAGGGTTCTTAATTTACTTATATTTCTTTGTTGATGTGAGAAAAGGTTTAATAACTAAGCATATTGTCTTCTGTTTGTGATATTTGATGATATAACCTTTTTAAAATTAGATAGTTACATCTAATATGTTTTATAGAAAGGAATTGGTAATTATTCTCTTAAGTATATTTAATTATGATGGTTGGATTTGATAGAGATGTGCTTATGTGGTTTGCTATAGGAAGATATTCCTATAAAGTGTGATAGATATAAGATAATGGGTTAATAACCTGAAATGGATATTATGTTTGGTTTAAGATTTAGAGTTGGTTGTTTAACAAGAATGTATATCTTTCCATTCTTCACCATCCTTGACCTTTAATTAAAGAATTACTTTCCTAGATATAATACTTCTTCCTATTCATCATCATAGTTAGTATGATGAGCTTATCTTCACAAGAATATTCTTATTCACCTATTATTCTTCTAAACTCATTGATAAATCTAATGATCTTGACATTGAAGCTTTTATAGTTTCCTTCAAACTCCACTCGTAATCTTCCTTAATCATCCATCACTAATATTCCTCCATCAGATGTATGTATCCAACTACCTTTCTCTAAGGCTTATTCTCCTTTAAACTGAATAACGCTACTTCTATAACTCCATGCTATACTGGATTTAATTGAATCATACTATCTTACATTTACTTTAGTAACTCATTCACCAACCTTACATTATATTAAAGTGATTTTTAATGGTTAACCTAGGATAATATATCTATACTAGGGTTCAATAATGCTTTATCCACCAATGTCACTTATATATGATATAAGCATTCAATCTTGGTGAATAAGGCATGATTATTATAATCTTTTAATCCTTTATGGTTTAGGTTTCCAGTTGGATAATCAAGGCTTCATCAATACAACATTACAGTTGTATTATGATTATCTTATGTTTAGATCTATTGTATTAAGAGATATAATTCATTCACTATACCTACTTGATCCAATAGTACTACTCCTGGTAACTATCTTCAGGCTTCATCCTTGTAATCTTCTTTACTACCATATGATTAGGTAATATAAATAATTCTTCTATTTGTCTAGGAGGGATTTAACTCCATCAATTATCCTATTGATTGGATTCTTTTCAATCATTCCTATCCAATAGATGACATCTGAAACTAGCATCACTATTTACTTCTTCTTACTTCTTTCTTTATAAGCCTTAAGTGAATGCTGTAATAAGAACAAGAGTTGATAGGTCAAGAACTGATAGGTTAAGAATGGTGAATCAATAGTTGATTACTCAATATTGATGAACAACAATTATAAGGATAGGATTCAATAGAGATGATAAGGATTGATATGGAAAGAAAGATATATGGTGAATGATCTTGACTTAGTCTCTTTCCAACTCAAACTCATTAAAGAGTTAAAGTTAGGTATTACTATGATACTCATAGTAAGAATAGATAAGAATAAGATAGGTTAGCGTTAGTTATTACATTTATATTGCTTCAGTTTGTAATCTTAACTTGGCACTTATGAATTGTTGTGCTAATATGATGATAGAATCCCTTAAGGATGATATATTAATTATTTAAGAAATGTATTATGAGTAGCATTTTATTATATTTGATCTACCCTTAGATCAAATTATGTTTACCCAAATAAGGTTTTGGCAAAGGTCATACTGAAACTTATCACAGTCAACTTGATGATCTACTTCAATTCCATCAGGTTGAGAGAAGCTTCAATCACTTTGACAAGTTTTGTTTAAAAGCACGAAAATTATTCGGATTTTCTATACATGAATGCAATGCACACATCTAGGTTCAGTTTATTTCTAAACTCTAATGCTGGGATGTTACAGAGATGATGACCGATTGCACTGTGCAAGCCTTCATCGCCTCCATCGGTGCGAACATGAAGGCAAAGCTGATAGCGCAGATGAAGGGGACCATGAAATGATTCCCTTACATGTCCACCTTTGTTTTTGACAAGATGTGTGAGATCGTGAAGAGGGAAGTCTGTACTGAGAAGGGATTCAAGGAGATCCATCTAAATGCCTATGCTAAAGCGTTGTTCGAGCATTGTGGCACTAAGCTTTCAGTCACTCAGGTGTACAACCACCTGAGGAAGTGGAGGGTGCTTGGACCAAGATCAGCAAGCTGAGAGACCTCAGCGGCATGCAATAGTGTTGGAACACCTTCACGATTCTTCTGGCCGCTGAGCACTTCTAGAGACATGTTTAGGTTAGCACCCATGATCACGGCCACACTGCCTTTCACAGCTAACACATTCTCTTGACATTACCATTGTGATAACCCAAATTTTTAACTGATTAACTAATTTGAGTTCAGGAATAGTTGACTCCTAATTATTTTAATTTAACTAGCCTATGTGTTTAAAACTGGTGCTAATATTTTTGCATGAAATGGATAATTATAGGAATTGATACAAGTGGCAAACCAATTTGATTTGTATGCATAAGAGCAAGTTTAATAGTGTAGCTGGCTGGTTGCTATAAGAAATTGGCACATCATCTATAGTCAATTATTTAGTTATGTACAATAGTTAGATGTAGAGATGTAATACTATTTTAATGATATATGATCCACCTCTCACTCTCACAAAGCGCCTAAAAGCACGTGTTAGATCCGGCTCTTACTCCTCTATCCCAAATTAAGACGCATATAGTGTTTTTATCAAAGTCGAACTTTTCAAAATTTGACCAACTATGTAGAAAGAAGTGTCAACATTTACAATATCAAAATAGTATTGTTAGAACCTTTATGAAATATATTTTACGTGCATTTGGTATAGTAGAGGTGTATATGTTTTCTATATAGTCGGTCAAATTTTGAATATTTTTACTTTTATAACTAAGAACTATATGCGTCTTAATTTAGGATAGAGGGAGTAAGTTATAGCCGGCTGATCTTTTCTCTCATATTCTTTCCTTTAACTTATAATAAATATACTATTTTAGTTTTTATAGTCAGCTTACGTGATTTCATTATGCTTGCTCTAATAACTATCTAGTCTAGTACTTAGGTATGCATGCATTAATTAGGAAGGTTAGCAAAATAGCTACTTATTTAGACTAGTCACAGTAGGGAGTATCATATGTTAGTATCATGCATATGATACTAGTATATCTATATCTACAATCATGGTGAAGTATTATGAATTAGTATCATAGATTTATAGTATTTATTGTTTTATAGAATCTCAATACAAATTTGTTTTTGACATTAAGTTTCCTGTTTTTACATGCTATGATACCGTATCTACTATTCCTGAATGAAGTGTGAACTATTCCTGAACTCAATTTTTCAACTGATTAACTAACTGATTAACTGTTTTAACATCATGCCAACCTCCGATATGAAGTGTGAGTAGTTTCACCTTGGACTAAGGGTCCATGTAGTAGCTAGATGGTTGTATCTCCTCCTTTGTGCTACCATGTTTAGATCTTGTGAGCTCCGTTCATAATCAAGATCATCTATTTGTAATCATGCATGTTGTGTTTGCGGGGATCTGATGGATATTGAGATTACTATGTCAGATTGATTAATGGTTTTGTCTTATTAATTCTATCATGTCTGTGTTGTTTGTGATCTTGCATGCTCTCTATTTCTAGTAGCTATCTTGGCCAAGTAGATGCTAGTGACTCCAAGAGGGGGTATTTATGCTCGATAGTGGGTTCATGCCTCTATTTAATCTAAGGAAAGTGACAGAAATCTCTGATGTGTTGTTGCCACTAGGGAGAAAACAACGATCTCTCGTTCATGGAACAAGTGGATTGTTTACCTTACACTTTGCTTAAAGAAGTTATATGTTGCTTGCAACTTAATACTGGAGGGGGTTCGGATGATAACCTGAAGGTGGATTTCTAGTCATAGATGAAGTTGGATGGGGGTCTATGTATCTTGTTGTATTGCCCAATCGAATCTCATAGGATCATGAATGTCTAGTATTGCATTGTTCTGCCTTGCTCAGTCCTGCCAATTGTCTTGATGTAATTTGTTTATCCAGCATGCCATGTTTGTTTATCTTAAGGAGAACACCTCTAGTGAACTATGGACCCCGGTCCAATCTTTATCATTGATACATCTTCCACTGTTACTGTTTACTTTCTGCAAACCACTGTTACCTTTCACACCATATAGTTAATCTTTTGTTTTCAGCAAACCGATGAGATTGACAATCTCACTGTTCGTTGGGGCAAAGTCTTGAGTTTGTGTTGTGCAGGTCTCCAAGTTGCTAGCAACACATTTGAGTCGTTTCCTTCCTCCTACCGGTTCGATAACCTCCGTTTCTTACTGGGGGAAGACTTGCTGTTGTGCTCATCACACCTTGCTCTTGGGGTCTCCCAACGAAGCGCTACCACGCGCCATCAACAATTTTCTGGCGCCGTTGCCGGGGAGGCTAAGGACGTCTTCACAAGGGGAGTCCTTCACAACCTTTCTCTTTACTTTGTTTTTGTTTTGCTTAGTTTCTTTTTCTCGGCTTTGTTTGCCTCTTTTTATCAAAAACTCCAAAAAAATTAGTTTAGTTTGGTTTGTTTTCTCTTATAAAAAACACAAAAAAATTAGTTCCTACTCTAGTTGCTGGTCTGTTATTGCCTTGCTTTGTCATGCTTTCTATCAATGGATGGTTTCTTTGAAACTAGTTCTTATTGGCAAGGTGGGTTCACGGAAGAACAAAAGTATTTTTATAAGGAACACCGTTTGTCACAAAAATGGAAACACTTATGGGAACAAATTGATAAATTGAATACTATTGCTAGAGAGGTGTGCTCTACTTATAATGTTACTTATTGCTTTGATAAATCTTGTTGCCGTAGGAGGTATAAACACCTGTCTTTTCAATGTGAGTATAATGATAATGTTACCATATCTTCTTATGTTAAGGAAATTATGATTTTTATGATGTGGAACAAATTGAAGAATTTATTGCTTTCAAGGGTGCATTTGAACTTGCCAGTTTTCTTGAAAATACTGATGATGCACCTTATGAATATGAGGTTTATGAGATACTAAAATTTTGCTTTGATAGTGACAAAGAAGAAAATGGCTATATTCTTGAATATTTTAATAAGTGCTTTCCACAAACGAAAGAGACTAATGCTTTGCAGGAGCCTATGGAAGAAGAAATTGCTGAACTTGAAAGCTCATTAGATGAAAAAGAGGAGGAGAGTGATGAACAAAAGGAGGAAGAATGGATTAGCTACCCATGCCTACCTTCAAATGAGAGTAACTCTTTATCCCTTACATTATTTGATTGTCCCCCTTGCTTACCAAAGGAGGATGAATGTTATGTTCCCGTGGATCCTTTATTTGTGCCTAACTTCGAAATGCATGGTACTAAAAAGTTTTGCTTAGAGAATGTTTATGATAAAGCTCTAGATGATGGTCCTATATTGTTTGATAATATTAATTTTACTACTATTGAAAATGAGAATGATCAGTCATCTTGTTATAAATTTGTTAAAAGTGGGTTTGAAGGTTTTAATCCCACTATTTTTGAGCTTGATAAAAATTATTTGTTTGTAGATCATGAAAACCATGCTTTATGTGATAGTTACATTGTTGAGTTTATTCATGAGGCTACTAAAAATTATTATGAGAGAGGAAAATATGGTTGTAGAAGTTTTCATGGCACTGAAACACCTCTCTATGTGCTGAAAGTTTTGAAGTTACTCTTGTTTTATCTTCCTATGCATGTCACTTTGTTCTTTGTGAATTTATTTTCTTACAAGATTCCCATGCATAGGAAGTGGGTTAGACTTAAATATGTTTTGAATTTGCTTCTTGATGCTCTCTTTTACTTCAATTCATATTTCTTATGTGAGCATCTTCTCAAACTATCATGCCTAACTTAAAGGCATTAAAGAAAAGTACTTATTGGGAGATAACCCAAAAGTTTTCTGGAGTCTTGGAAGTTATTACCTCTGTAATAACCGCTCCTTATACTTTTTGTTCCAAGAATAACCTCTAATGAGAGGGAAGTAAGATTTGGGGAGTTGCTGTCCCGGAACAGATTTTTGTGCTCCACCGTAAAAATTCGTGAGGAATCTATGTAAGTCGGATTGAGCTGATATTTTCTGAATAAATCCCCCAGTATGTTAGGTAACTTTACTTAGTTCAATACTTTTTATTTGAGCAATAGAAGGTTTTCGAAAAAATTGGTTTCTACCTGCTGGTCTGTTTTGATAGACTTTTGCCATTATTTGCATTTGCTTCTTATTAATTCGTTTTTGGGTTCTTTTTGGGAAATTGAGTTTTTTTAGGGAATTGATACAATAGCTTGTGTTTTTAGTGAAAGCTTTGATGTTCTAAAGCCAAACCCAAGGGTGTATTATCTTTTGAATACACTAATGTTGCTAATGAAGATTATGTGAAGTTTTGTATGAAGGAAAATTTTCAGGTATAGAGAGAGAATGATGCAATGAGATGAAGAATGGACAAAATCTCAAGCTTGGGGATGAAAATCCGTGTCACCCCAAAAAATATTCAAGAGCTACAAGCGTCAAAGATTGGGGATGCCCAATACATCCCCTTCTTCATCAATAAAAATCTCAGATCTTTCTAGACACTTTGTTTTTATTGTTTCATGCACTGTTGTGTTGTTCTTGGAGCGTCTTAGTTTTTTTTTGGTTTTTGTTTAATTAGTTTGCTTGAATAAAGTAGTTTGGACCCCCGTTCTCGCTGTGTTGTTTCAAATAAGTTGATTGGTGTTGGAGAGGAGTAGAAAGTTCTTGCTTGTGTAGTACAAGAGGAGCTTGCTTTGACTATTACTTAGACTTTATCATGTCATCCTAGATATTGTTTTGACCTTATGCTTAGTGATTATTGTTGTAGCGTGACTTGTTCCAAACAATTGGGATTGCTTGGAAGGAATCATGCATTGCTTTTGAAGGGTTTCGCAGCATAGTAAATCAAAAAAATTCTACGGATGCGAACGGGAAAGCCAAGATCTAATCTAGGAGATGCAAAAAACGAGAGAGATTAGATGAGATCTTCATACCCTTGAAGATTCGCACAGCGGAACATTCATCGGAACGTGGGTGATGTAGTCGTACTCGCTTCTCCTCCTCGTGATCCGATCCGATCTAGCACCGCAAGTGGCGATGCCTCCGAGAGATGCACACGTGCAGCACCTCGACGTCTCCTCCTTCCTCGGTCCAGCAAGTATGGTGGAGAGACGGATTGGATCTACAACGCGACGGCGCGGTGCAAGTGGTGGAGAGTTTCTGCAGCAGGGCTTCGCCTACACGCAGTCGGGAGGGAGAGAGAGAGGAGGGTAGCAGGGCGGCTAGGGTTGAGGAGGAGGTGTAGGGGGGTGGTGCGCCCCAGCCCTCTATATATAGAGGGGTGGGCGCCAGCCCTAGCCTCTCCCCCAAGCCCTAGGCCGACGGCCAAAGGAGGGAGGAGTGGGGGGCAAGTTCCCCCCCTTCTAGAAGCTCCCCTAGGGTTTCCCCTTGGTTTGGCCGGCTGGGCCCTATGGGGCCTTGTGCCCCTGGCCCAATGCGGCCAGGGCACTCTCTCATAGGCCCATGCCCCCTCCCGGCAGGTGGGGCCACGTTGGTCCCCCTCCGGAAGGTTCTAGAAGCTTTCGGTACAATACTGATTAACCCGAAACATTTCCGAACTCCAAAAACTGCATTGCCTTATATGAATCTTATTCTCCGGACCATTCTGGAACCTCTCGTGATGTCCCGGATCACATCCGAGACTCCGAACAAAAACTCATAAACCAATTATCCAATCTATCCTAGCGTCGAGACACGTTAAGTGTGTGACCCTTCGGGTTCGAGAATGTGCGGACATGATCTTATATCAATAATCAACAGCGGGGTCTGGAAACCCATATTGACTCCCACACATTCATCGATGATCATATCGGATGAACCACGATGCCAGGATTCATTCAATCCCATATATATATTCCCTTCATCTCGCGATATTTTACTTTCCCGAGATTTGATCGTCGGTACCGTCATACCTAGTTCAATCTCGTTCACAGCAAGTACTTTACTCGTTTCGTAATCCGATATCACCATGCTTGCAAGCGGTGTTGATATCGATTACCGAGTGGGCCCGAAGTATATCTCTCCAACTTGGGAGGGACAAATCCCATCTCGATACATACAACCCAACAGGTACTTTCCGATCACCTGAGAGACACCTTTATGATCACCCTCTCATAGGATGACGTTTGATGACCTCAAAGCTTTCTTCCAATGCCAGGGAGTTGTATTATCTCATGGTCTAAGGAATACAATATTTGACATAAGAAAAGCTTCGCAAAGATGAACACGATGACACGATCTAATTGCTCCGCTTAGTTTGGGTCTGTACATCATATCATTCTTCCAATGATATGATCTCATTATTAATCAACAACTCATTTCTATGGTTAGGAAACCTTAACCATCATTAATCAATGAGCTAGTCCATAGAGGCATACTAGGGACACGGTGTTGTTCACAAACCACACAAGTATTAAAGTTTCCGCTTAATACAATTCTAGCATGGAATATAAACATTATCATGAACAAGAATTATAATAATAACATCTTTATTATTGCCTCTAGGGCATAATTCCAACAGTCTCCCACTTGCACTAGAGTCAATAATCTAGTTTACATTTGGCAACAATCTCACACCCATGGCACTAAGGTGATCATGTTTTACACGTGGAAGAGGTTTAGTCAATGGATCTGCGACATTCAGATCTGTATGTACTTTGCTAATCTTCAGATCTCCATCTGCTATATAATCTCGGATTATATGAAACTTGCGATTGATATGCTTGGTCTTTGGATGATATCTTGGTTCCTTAGCGAGTGCTATGGTGCCAGTGTTGTCACACAATATCTCCAGTGGGTCCAATGCACTTGGAACCACGCCAAGCTCAGTGATGAAGTTCCTGATCCAAACTCCTTCACTTGACGCTTCTGCAGCAGCCATGTATTCTGCTTCTACCGTAGATCCCGCGATCACGCTTTGCTTGGAGCTTCTCCAGCTCACAGCTCCTCCATTCTGCTTCTACTGTAGATCCCGCGATCACGTATCCTGTCTGAGATTTAGAATCATCCTTGTTGGTGTCGAAACTAGCGTCGACGTAACCTTTTACGATGAGCTGTTCATCACCTCCATAGACTAAGAACATTTCTTTAGTCCTATTTAGGTACTTTAGGATGTTCTTCACGGCTGTCCAGTGTTCCACTCATGGATCACTTTGATATGTGCTCGTCAAACTAAGAGCATTGGACACATCCGGTCTAGTACACAGCATGGCATACATGATAGAACCTATGGCCGAGGCATAAGGCACTTTGCTCATAGCTTCTCTATCATTTACCGTAGCTGGACACTGAGCCTTGCTCAATATCTTACCTGACAACATAGGGACTCAACCTTTCTTTGCCTTATCCATTCTGAACCTTTTCAGAACTTTGTCTAGGTATGTACTCTAGCTTAAAGCTATCAGGCGTCTTTGTCTATCTCTATAGATTTTGATGCCCAATATATAAGCAGCTTCACCTAGGTCTTTCATTGAAAACACTTGTTCAAATAACTCTTCACATTGTTAAGCATGTTAATGTCATTTCCAATAATCAATATGTCATCCACATATAGTACCAGAAATGTCACCGAGCTCCCACTCACTTTCTTGTAGATACAAGCTTCGTAGCAATTTGGAACAAATCCAAAGCTCTTGATCACTTGATCAAAATGAAGGTTCCAACTCCGAGATGCTTGCTTCAGTCCATAAATGGAATGCTGAAGCTTGCACACTTTATCAGCATCCTTAGGATCGACAAAACCTTCGGGTTGCATCATATACAACTCTTCATCAATGTTGCTATTGAGGAACGCAGTCTTGACATCCATCTGCCATATTTCATAATCATGAAACGCAGCAATTGCTAATAAAATCTGAATGGACTTAAACATCGCTACGGGAGAGAAAGTCTCATCGTAGTCAACACCTTGAACTTGCCGAAAACCTTTCGCGACAAGCCGTGCTTTATAGACGGTAACATTACCATCTGCGTCCGTTTTCTTCTTGAAGATCCATTTGCACTCAACGGCATTTCGGTCGTTAGGAGGGTCAACCAAAGTCCATACTTGGTTTTCGCTCATGGATCCCAATTCGGATTTCATGGCAGCTAGCAATTTCTCAGAGTCTGGGCTCATCATCGCTTCCTCATAGTTCGTAGGTTCACTGTCTTCTACCAACAAGACAGTCAAGACAGGGTTACCGTACCACTCAGGAGGGGCACGCGACCTTGTCGACCTGTGACGTTCAGTAGCAGCATCGTCCGAAGCTTCATGATCCTTGTCATTAGCTTCCTCTATTGTTGGTGCAGGCGGCACTGGAACAATTTCAGGTGCTGCGCTACTCTCCAATTCAAGAGAAGCTTCAACAACCTCGTCTAGCTCTAATTTCCTCCCACTCACTTCTTTCGAGAGAAACTCCTTCTCAAGAAAGGAACCGTTCTTTGCGACAAACACTTTGCCTTCGGTTCTGTGATAGAAGGTATACCCAATAGTTTCCTTAGGGTATCCTATGAAGACGCATTTCTCCGCTTTGGGTTCGATCTTGTCCGGCATCAACTTCTTGATGTAAGCTTCGCATTCCCAAACTTTAAGAAATGACAACTTAGGTTTAGCACCAAACCACAGTTCATACGGTGTCGTCTCAACAGATTTAGATGGTGCCCTATTTAAAGTGAATGCAGCGGTTTCTAATGCATAACCCCAGAATGATAACGGCAAATCAGTAAGAGACATCATCGATCGGACCATATCTAATAGGGTTCGATTCCGGCGTTCAGACACACCATTGCGCTGTGGTGTTTCGGGTGGCGTGAGTTGCGAAACGATTCCGCTTGCTTTAAGATGCGTGAGAAAATCATAACTCAAATATTCACCTCCACGATCGGATCGTAGAAACTTAATCTTTCTGTTACGATGGTTCTCCACTTCATTCTGAAATTCCTTGAACTTTTCAAATGTTTCAGATTTATGTTTCATTAAATAGATATACCCATATCTACTTAAGTCATCGGTAAAAGTGAGAAAATAGAGATATCCACCGCACGTCGAAACACTCATCGGTCCGCATACATCGGTATGTATGATTTCCAACAAGTCCGTTGCTCGCTCCATCATACCGGAGAACAGGGTTTTGATCATTTTGCCCATGAGGCATGGTTCGCATGTGTCAAATGATTCAAAATCAAGAGACTCCAAAAGTCCATCAGAATGGAGTTTCTTCATGCGCTTTACACCAATATGACCTAGACGACAGTGCCACAAATAAGTAGTATTATCACTATCTACTTTGCATCTCTTAGCCTCAATGTTATGGATGTGTGTTTCATCCCTTTCGAGATTTAGAAGAAATAAACCATTCACAACAGGTGCATGACCATAAAAGATGTTACTCATATAAATAGAACAATCATCATTCTCCGATTTAAATGAATAACCGTCTTGCAACAAACACGATCCAGAAATAATGTTCATGCTCAACATAGGCACATAATAACACTTATTAAGGTTTAAAACTAATCCCGAAGGTAAAACTAAGGAGAGCGTGCCGACGGCCATCACATCAACTCTTGATCCGTTGCCAGCGCGCATCGTCACCTCATCCCCCGCAAGCCGCCGTCTATTCTGTAGCTCCTGTTTCGAGTTACAAATATTAGCAACTGAACCAGTATCAAATACCCAGGCACTACAACGAGGGCTAGTAAGGAAAACATCAATAACATGTATATCAAATATACCTTTGATGGTGCCAGCCTTCTTGTCCGCTAAGTACTTCGGACAGTTGCGCTTCCAGTGACCCTTGTCCTTGCAATAGAAGCACTCAGTGTCCGGCTTGGGTCCAGACTTGAGCTTCTTCTCAGCAGGGGCAACACGCTTGCCGCCGCCTTTCTTGAAGGGCTTCTTTGCACCCTTACCTTTCTTGAAGGTGGGGGGTTTGTTGACCATCAACACATGATTATCCTTTTTGATGTCCACCTCCGCAACCTTCAGCTTTGCCAAGAGCTCGATGATCGTATCAGTGGAACCAATCTGATTATGAGTCACTACAAAGCTTTTGTAGCTGGGAGGGAGTGATTGCAGAACCCTGTCAATCTTGATCTCCTCTGTAATCTTGCAGTCCAGTTGATCAAGGCGTTGAGTGTAGCCCGACATCTTTATGGCGTGCTCACTAACGGAACTCCCTTCCTCCATCTTGCAGTTAAAGAATTTCTCAGAGATCTCATATCTCTCAGAACGGTCCTGAGTCTGAAACATGGTTTTCAGCTCCTCAAGAATCTCAAAGGGCCCGGGATAGTCTTCAAAACGATTTTGAAGGTCCGATCCCATAGCAAACAACATGGTGCTCTTAATCACACCATAATCATCTTTGCGTGACTGATAGACAGCTTTCTCATCAGCCGGCGCATCTACAGCAGGGGCGTCACCTAGCGCATTTTCAAGGACATAGTCCTTTTGACCGCCAGAGAGAATGATTCTCAGATTGCGGAACCAGTTGGTGAAGTTAGACCCATTGTTTCTAAGCTTTTCCTTCTCAGCGAAAACGTTGAAGTTGAAGTTGGACTTAGCCATTTGATCTACAATGTTTGCAAGTACAAATTAGACTATGTTCATGATAACTAGTTCAACTTTTAATCAAATTACTAGATGAACTCCCACTAAATTCAACATCCCTCAAGTTGTTTAGTGAACACGGTCCAAATTCACCACACCTAATCCGATCTCCACGAGAAGAGATGTGGCTTCAATGGTGGACAATGAAGTGTCGATCATATCATTCATATGACTCATGTTTAACCTTTCGGTTCATGTGTTCCGAGGCCATGTCTGTACATGCTAGGCTCGTCAAGTCAAACCCAAGTATTTCCGCGTGTGCAAAACTGGCTTGCACCCGTTGTATGTGAACGTAGAGTCTATAGCACCCGATCATCACGTGATGCTTGGACACGACGAACTTTCGCAACGGTGCATACATGGGGAGAACACAATTTTATCTTGATTTTTAGGTGAGGAATCATCTTATAATGCTACCGTCGCGATCTAAGCATAATAAGATACATAAAAGGATAAACATCACATGCATATAACTTTATGTGACATGGTATAGCCAATCTTCGCGCAATGATCTCCATCTTGTGCGTGCCGGCATGATCTCCATCACTCCACCATGATTTCCTCCACCACGAATAGCAACTACAACTATTGCTAACTAGTTAGCGATAAAGTGAAACTATTACATGGCGCATAAGAAGTTGACATAGAGGTCATACACAATTATAAAGATAACCATATGGCTCCTGCCGGTTGTGTACTCATCTACATGCAAGTCGTGAAACATTACAAAACATGATCATCGCATACAATATACACATCACATCTTGGGCCATACCATATCACAGAAAACACTCCCTGCAAAAACAAGTTAGACGCCTCTACTTTGTTGTTGCATGTTTTACGTGGCTTATGGGAGTAGCAAGCTAAGAACGATTCTTACCTACGGAAAGCCACAACGGTGATATTATGGTTGCCAAACTCCGGTGTAAATCCCATGACAACTATAGTGAGAGAAACTGGCATCCACCAGCCGCATGTGTGGAACAAGCCACACGTCAAGTGCGGAGCCGGTCTCGCGAGCGACGTCGCGTAAGGTTGGCCTGGACCGCTTCAATGTCACTATCCCGCGTCATAAGAAGAACACAAACAAGAGGCTTGCAACAGAAAACATCAACGCCCGCAACAACCATGTTGCGTTCTACTCGTGGAACACATCTACGCATAGATCTAGCTCTGATACCACTGAAGGGTTTCGCAGCATAGTAAATCAAAAAAATTCTACGGATGCGAATGGTAAAGCCAAGATCTAATCTAGGAGATGCAAACAACGAGAGAGATTAGATGAGATCTTCATACCCTTGAAGATTCGCACAGCGGAATGTTCGTCGGAACATGGGTGATGTAGTCATACTCGCTTCTCCTCCTCGCGATCCGATCCGATCTAGCACCGCAAGTGGTGATGCCTCCAAGAGATGCACACGTGCAGCACCTCGACGTCTCCTCCTTCCTCGGTCCAGCAAGTATGGTGGAGAGACGGATTGGATCTACAATGCAACGGTGCGGTGCAAGTGGTGGAGAGTTTCTGTAGCAGGGCTTCGCCTACACGCAGTCGGGAGGGAGAGAGAGAGGAGGGCAGCAGGGCGGCTAGGGTTGAGGAGGAGGTGTAGGGGGGTGGTGCGCCCCAGCCCTCTATATATAGAGGGGTGGACGCCAGCCCTAGTCCCTCCCCCAAGCCCTAGGCCAGCGGCCAAAGGAGGGAGGAGTGGGGGGCAAGTTTCCCCCCCTTCTAGAAGCTCCCCTAGGGTTTCCCCTTGGTTTGGCCGGCTGGGCCCTATGGGGCCTTGTGCCCCTGGCCCAATGCGGCCAGGGCACTCCCTCATAGGCCCATGCCCCCTCCCGGCAGGTGGGGCCACGTTGGTCCCCCTCCGGAAGGTTCTAGAAGCTTCTGGTACAATACCGATTAACCCGAAACAATTCCGAACTCCAAAAACTGCATTGCCTTATATGAATCTTATTCTCCGGACCATTCCGGAACCTCTCGTGATGTCCCGGATCACATCCGAGACTCCGAACAAAAACTCATAAACCAATTATCCAATCTATCCTAGCATCGAGACACGTTAAGTGTATGACATTTCGGGTTCGAGAATGTGCGGACATGATCTTATATCAATAATCAACAGCGGGGTCTGGAAACCCATATTGACTCCCACACATTCATTGATGATCATATCGGATGAACCATGATGCCAGGATTCATTCAATCCCATATATATATTCCCTTCGTCTCGCGATATGTTACTTGCCCGAGATTTGATCGTCAGTACCGTCATACCTAGTTCAATCTCGTTCACAGCAAGTACTTTACTCGTTCCGTAATCCGATATCACTTTGTGATTAACTCCTTAACCACATGCTTGCAAGCGGTGTTGATATCGATTACCGAGTGGGCCCGAAGTATATCTCTCCAACTTGGGAGGGACAAATCCCATCTCGATACATACAACCCAACAGGTACTTTCCGATCACCTGAGAGACACCTTTATGATCACCCTCTCATAGGATGACGTTTGATGACCTCAAAGCTTTCTTCCAATGCCAGGGAGTTGTATTATCTCATGGTCTAAGGAATACAATATTTGACATAAGAAAAGCTTCGCAAAGATGAACACGATGACACGATCTAATTGCTCCGCTTAGTTTGGGTCTGTCCATCATATCATTCTCCCAATGATATGATCTCATTATTAATCGACAACTCATGTCTATGGTTAGGAAACCTTAACCATCATTAATCAATGAGCTAGTCCATAGAGGCATACTAGGGACACGGTGTTGTTCACAAACCACACAAGTATTAAAGTTTCCGCTTAATACAATTCTAGTATGGAATATAAACATTATCATGAACAAGAATTATAATAATAACATCTTTATTATTGCCTCTAGGGCATAATTCCAACAGTTTTAGCATACAAAAGCATAGTATTGGGGTATTCTCCTTTGATGTTTTGTTTGGGTTGACTTGGCACATGCTCACACCATGTTATGACTATGAACAAGTGACTATATCCTCTATGATCATTTAGTCCTTGACTTGTAGTATCACTTTATGCTTTGATTAGTAATGTTTTGTCGCTCTGCATGATTATGGCCATTATTGCTCTCTTAGTTGGTCGCTCCCAGTCTTTTGCTAGCCTCCACTTGTATGAGTAAGCTCTAATCATGCATCCAACTCCCAAGAAACTAAGTTATTCCAAAGTGTCCACTATAAATTTCTATGCATGGTGTGTTACACCATTCCAAGTATATTCTTGTTTTCATCTATCTTCCAATTAAAAAGTATTATGTTATGTGAAAACTTAGTGATTAAAGCTCTCACGAACTTGATGGCACACTTTATTTTTCATGCCCCTAATAAACTTGAACCATGGTGTCATCTATGTTGTATATTCTTGCACTGATATGTTGGAATTAGCAGAACCATGTTGTCATAGGGAACACTTTCAACATTGTACTTGTATATTATACACAGTTGATATCATGCTCTTTTGTCTATGGATGTCGTAAGTGTGAAATGAAAGGGGAGCTTGTAAGTCCATGGAGTTATATATGTGTGTTACAGAAACGCCTAGGCCGCTAGCCTAAGCCATGCCTAATCATGGTGGAAACTTGCAGCATCACCATAATGACATCTATGAAGCATTCTTCTTATAAAAAAAGAGATAGAAAAAAGAGATTGAGAAAAAGAAAAAAATATGAGAAAAGAGGAAAGAGAGAAAAAGCACCATATTCCCATGGTAAATAAGAAGATTGCTGAGGTGCTCATTGTCTGTTTGCCTTTTCATTTTTATTATGGGATAGCTCCTGTATCATGTGCAAGGGGTACCTGGTTGGCGGTTCTCTATGATACACATGTACTTACTATAACAAGAACTTGCAAGTAACTAAACTTGAGTAGCATGAGGAGCGGCCCTCGTATTCAAGGGAGATGAGATTGCCAACTTATACTTTGTCAAGCATATACTCCATATTTTGTTCACTTTAACCTTAATCACTTCAAGATGCTTATGATAGGGGCAATGAGAGCTGAAAGCTAACAAGTACCATAATTTTTGGAAGCTCTTTTTGAGACTTGAAATCCCTGCTTCCCTTTATGAAGGGCCTTTCTTCCACTATTATATTGAGTCTTCACCTTCTATCCTTAGGCATGATGGCACCCAACACTTGTCGTGGGACGCTTCGTTAGAAACCCCAAGAGGAAGGTGTGATGAGCATAGCAGCAAGTTTTCCCTCAGTAAGAAACCGAGGTTATCGAACCAGTAGGAGGAAGGAAATGTCACACAGGTGTTGCAAGCAACATGGAGACCTGCACAACACAAACTCAAGACTTTGCCCCAACGAATCAGTGAGTTTGTCAAGCTCACCGGTTTGCTGTAACAAAGGATTAAACGTATGGAGTGGAAGGTAATGGTTTGCAACAAGTAAACAAGTAACAGTGGAAGATGTATCTGATGAACCACAAGTATAGGGGGTGTATCGTAGTACTTTTGATAAATATGAGTGTCGTTCCCAACGAGGAGCAGAAGGTGCTGAACAGTGGTATGGAGCAGGAAATCTCTATGAATACTTAGCAAACAGATTTTTAGTGGTTTTCCGATAAGACAACAAAACAAAGCGTAAGTAACAAAGAACAAGCACAACAAGTGGCCCAATCCTTTCTTAGCAAAGGACAAGCCGGTGGAAATACTTATAAGGACCAAACGCTCTCGAGGACACATGGGAATTATGTCAAGTGCTTTCTCTTCATATAACTGAGTACTCTTCTCTGGTGTTGTAAGTGTTGTGTGGGTGAACCTGTGCTAACATACCGACCTTACTTGGACTAATACATACTTGTGATTAAACCCCCTGCAGACATCCGTAACTACAGGGAAGTAATTAAGATATAAATCTAACCACATCCTTAAACTCTGAGATCCTACGCTCCCTTGTGAAAAGGTGTCCTAACGGGGGTTCAGGTTTCTGTCAGTCCGGCAACCCCACAATTAGTAGCCAAATACACAATGCATTCCCCTAGGACCATAAATGGTGAAGTATCATGTAGTCGACGTTCACATGACACCACTAGAAGAATAGCACCACAACTTAAATACTAAACCATTGAATAATAACTCAACACAAATCCACTAATAAAAACATGACTTCTCCCATGTCCTCAAGAACTAAACGAACTACTCACAAGACATCATATGGATCAAGATCAAATATGATATGGTAATGGATAACACTCTGAACATAAACAATAATCCAATGGTTCCACTCACAAGCATCAACTACAATAGTAATCAACATCGGGAAAGTTCCCCCTAAGAACTAAAGCAATATCCAACACAATTGTTACAGCGGGACGGAGTGGTGATGGTGCTGGTGGAGATGATGGTGTGGATGATGATGATGATCCCGATGAAGCCTAGCTTGATGATGGTGTTGATGGCGACGGTCTCCCCTCTCCGGGAAGGAATTCCCCCGACAGAAATCTGTCTGCCGGAGAGATCTTTCTCTCTCGGTGTTTTCCGCCCCAGAGGTGGCGGAAATCTATCTATGGTCGCTCCCCTGGCCTTAGGGTTTCGTAGGGAAGATATATGCGAAGGGGAGGAGTCGGGAGCCAGGCAGGTGGGCCACACCTGCCCTAGGCGCGGCCCAGGGGGACCCGCGCCTAGGGGTGTGGGCCCCCTGCAGCCCCTCTTCGCTCCTCCTTCTGGGTTCCTCATTCTTCTGGAAAAATAATATTTTTCGGGTATTTTTCTGATCTTCGTGAAATTGCACCGAAACGCCTTCTTTTCCATCAGAATCCAGACTCCGGTAGTCCATCCTCCAAGAATCATCCAACATGCATAAACAGATGAAAAGCCATAAGTAATACCTCATAATAAGGCAAATATCAATGAATAGAGGTAAATTATTATATAGAAGGGTGATGCAAATTGGGCGTATAAAATCCCCCAAGCTTAGACCTTCGCTTGTCCCCAAGCGAAAACTGAGCTCAGTAAACATTTCCACAGGTTTATGGAGTGAAGTGTCGATAAAATAATACAAACAAGAAGCATCACACTTACCATTGCACAACTCATAGAAGAAAGTAACTCACCATTATATAACTTAGCTTGCAACCAAGTACAGCAGTCACAATAGAGATGCATAAAGATAAATCGTAATTGGAATTGGCAAACTTTGTTCTTGGTCAGAGAACAACTGGCAAACAGTTTCACAAAAAGCTTTTTTTAGAAGTCTTCAAAACAGGAGCACTCTTTTCTCAAAAAGGTTTTTCACAATGAAGGGTTTCAAACTAATACTTAATAGATAAGAGTTTTGTGCAAACAAGGAAGATAAAGAACATGATTGAATAAATCATCATATGAATGCTTGAAACACAACAACTCAAATGCTTGCTGGAGATAGAGAGGAAGTAGGTTTACTGACTCAACTTGGAAGTGGGAGAAAGGTCCCTTTATAGAGGGAAGCAGGGATTACAAGTCATAAAGAGCTTCCAAAATATTATGGTACTTACTAGCTTTGATCCCTCATTGCCCCTATCATATGCATCTTGAGATGATTAAGGTTAAAGTGCACAAAGATGGAGTATATGCTTGACGAAATATAATTTGGCAATCTCATGTCCCTTGAATATGAGGGCCACTCCTCATGCTACTCAACTTTGGTCATAGGTAAGTTCTTGTCATTGTAAGTACACGCGTATCATAGATAACCGCCAACGAGGTACCCCTTGCACATGGTACAAGAGCTTTCCCATAACCAAAATGACAAGGCAAGCAGACAATGAGCATCTCAGCGATCTTTTTATTTACTATGTGCATAGCTTTTTATTGAGGATGCTTCATAGATAGCTCACTATGGTGATGCTGCAAGTTTCCACCATGATTAGGCATGGCTTAGGCTAGCGGCCCAGGCGTTTCTCTAACACAAAATACAGACTCCATGGACTTACAAGTTCCCTCTTTATTTCACACCGTTGACATCCATACACAAAAGAGCATGATATAAACTATGTACTGAGTACAAGTGCAATGTTGAAAACGTTCCCCGTGATAGCACGGTTCTGCTAATTCCAATGTATAGATGCAAGCATATACAACTTCGATGGCACAATGATTCAAGTCTATTAGGGGCAAGAAATAAAGTGTGCCGTCAAGTTCGTGAGAGCTTTACTAACTAGTTTTCACATAACAAAATACTTTTTAATTCGAAAGATAGATGAAGCTTGAGAATTTGCTTGGAATAGCAAAAGCTACTAGGTAGATATGGTGGAAACAAATGGCACAGGTTTTTGGCTCAAAGGGATTTGGAAACATGAGAAGTATACCTTCTCAAAACAGGTTTCTGGCTAGCATGGCTGGGTAGCAATCAAGAGAGTTGAAAGAAAGAAGCAATCATACAAGTAATAAAGCCAAGCATGCAAACTTCCTTGAAGACACAAAAGATCTTAAATAAAGAATACTAAGCATATGAGCCAACAAGAAAGAAAATAAATGATACAAAATACCTGTAAGCTTTTTCTCTTTTTTCTTTCAAACCTCAAAAAGTATTGCTACTGACCAGAACTCGGTTTGCCGAAACCAATTTAGATCCACTTGATGATCCCAAAGTGATGCCCATACTGATCAACAAGATCCATCATATAATAGAGATTGCAAACTAAAATAAGAAGTGCAAAAAGTAAAAGATGAGACTTCTCATTAATATTCAATAAAGTCACTCACACCAAGGATACATAGATAATCAACTAAAGGAGAGATACTTCCACATGCAAACCAAACTATAAGAAACCTCTCTACCAAAGATAAGAATCTACTAAAAATGTAAATGATAAAAGATAATGATGGGGATATGCCTACCGGGGTATACCCCGCAGGACATTTCCTATTGGCCCAAGCTGCCAGCGAGTGGGCCTGCAGGACGGCGACTGGATCGAGACTTGGCGAGGACTTAGGTGACTAGAAGCTGGAGGCCCAGAAGCGTAGCTAGGCCCAGTAGGATTAGGTCAAGAACCCTCCGAATCCTTAACTAATTCGGTTGTAGATCTGTAAACCCTAGCGAGGTGAGCCTATATAAACCTCCCTAGGGAACGCATAGAGGACACGTTCCATCATACACCCCAGCGACTCGCCGCCTAGTCGTCGAGCTCGCCCTTGTACTCTCTCCATAATACAATCTAGCAGGAGTAGGTCTTTACCCTCCGAGGGGCCGAACCTGGGTAAACCCTTGTGTCTCCGCCCTCATCTCGCACTGCAGATGGCTGGCCGCCCTTGCCCCTCGTTATACTACTCACTGCTGATTGCAGCATCTGCCGTGGCCATTCCCACGACAGATAATGTGGGTGATACGGCGGCACTCCCCCAAGCTTGGAACAAGCCAAGGGGATGCCAAACCTGATGACGAATTGAAGGGAATATGGCCTGAGAGGCAATAATAAAGTGTTTATTATGTGTATTCCAAGTATATGATAGATGTTTATTTTGCATGCTATAATTGTATTAATACGGAAACATTAATACATGTGTGTTTAATAAACAAACAGAAAGTTCCTAGTTATGCCTCTCTCATAAACTAGCTCGTTGATTAACAAGATGATCAAAGTTTCCTGATCATAGACATTGGATGTTGTTAATAACAATATCACAACATTAGTGTAATGGTGTGATGAACATTCATCCAAATTATAGCATTATGATCAAAGTCATTGAGTTTATATTGCTATAACAACTTACGAAGTGATCCTAATCCTTAGACCATGAGATCATGTCAATCACTACCACAGGAAGAGTTTCTTGATAACATCAAACGTCACACCGTAACTGGGTGATTATAAAGATGGATTCAGAACTACTAAAGTGTTATGTTGAGGCCCATGGGTCAAGAGTGGAATTTTTTCATCCCGATGACGGATAGATATACTCTGGGCCCTCTCGGTGATATCACATTGGTTAGCTTGCAAGCAAGTGATTTGATCATTAGAATGTTATATCACGGGAACGAGAAAAGAGTGCATGTCAGTAACGAGATCAAACTAGGTATGGAGATACCGATGATCGAATCTTGGACATGTAATATATCGCGAAACAAAAGGATTAAGATACTAGTATAAAAGGTTCCGACGATCACAAGAAAGTCATCGTTGAATATGTGGGAATCAGTATGGGTCTCCAGATCCCGCTTCTGATTATTGATCGGAGAGGGGTCTCGATCATGTCCGCATTATTCACGAACCGTAGGGTGGCACACTTAAGAGACACCGACATCCAAATGGAGCAAAAGTTTCATGCCGAAAATAATAACAAGTGCAGGAATTTATTTCACTAGATACCGAAACAGGTTTTCAGACGAAATTGTAGAAAGTGTTTTTGCATGTGAAATGGAATACTAGCAAGGGGTTATAGGTGAATGTTTGTCATTAAAGTAATTGACAAAATTCTGAATAAATAAAAGGATTTTTATTTAATGAGAGTTTGCATTAAATTTGGTGGAAATTTAATGGGAATTTGAGTGGGATTTTGAGTGGAGGGAATTGAAAGGCATTTGATTGACTGGAGTATCCACCCACATGAATGAAGGAGGGGAGGGGCATCCCCCATGGCCGGCGGCCACCCCCTTGGGTGCCCCCTCCTCCTATAAAAGGAGCCTCCTCTCCTCTCTCTCACTCACTCCTCCTCGTGAAGGATCTCTCTCCCCCGCTAGAATTTATCCCCCATGGTCTCGGACTAGCGAGATACATGTTCCCGGTGGCTATTCGGCAAGAAAGAGTCGTGCTTCCGCTGTATCGCTGGAGCGAGGAGGCTAAGGTTGCTCGGTGTCTTGTACGTGTGTGCGAGCACGGATGCGCTGCTGATTTGCGGCGCTAGGACTTCCTCTCGATCTTGAGATTGGCAAGAGATCGTCTACATCAACCACGAGTTACTCATTAAGCTTTGTCGGTCTTCAAGGGTATGTTCTCTACGGATATACATTCGCCCGTTGTTTGTATCTAGTAGATAGATCTTGGTACATAGTTGTTCCAATCATAGGATTTTTTTTGTTTTCTATGTTGCGAACCCTACACGAATTACTCCTTCGGTGGTGGTGGTGTTCTCTTCTCTAGTGTCAGAAAATCCTCCGGCATCTTACGAAGTCTATTATTTTCCTCTTGAAGCGCATCCAGCTTTATCCTCAAAGCACGGTACTTATCACAAAACTAATCAGTGGTTCGAAGGGCTTCCACTGCCTCAGGGCAGTATCTAAAGTCTGGACCGAAGGATATGATTCCCTGCATGTTACGAGAAAAAGCATCCCCGGTGTTAATTTCTCCTACAAAATTAGGTTTCCTTGCCCTTGTCCCTGCGATGGTTTGTTCTTCCAATTTTATCTCCTCCACGGGCTTCTTGCCTTTATCGTTGGCGGAGACCATGGTGCTCTAAACTTGAGAATATTTCCTGGCAGAAACATATCAAAACGAAAACATGACGAGAACACGATGCACAAACCTCGGGAGATCTGGGGGGGTTATATATTATGAAGTTTCAAGGCATAAGGAAGGTTCTGTTACGGAAACAAGGCGCAGACGGAGTTCGAGGGTGGCACACCCCCCTCAGGCGCGACCAGGATGGGCCCGCGCTTGGGGTGGGTTTGTCCACCCCCGGACTCCGGTTCCTCGTCTGTTTCGTCTCGTAGTCTTCCTTATGTATTAAAAACATAAAAAATATAAATAGATTGGATTTTCACGAACCTTCTGTTTCACCACTTTTACCTATTGAAAGACGAACTCTGCATATTCCTTTTCTCCTTCTCCTGGAAATTCCTTTCTTCACAAGGCAATACACAAACTTCAATGACAACATTAGTGTAAGCAAAAACAATAAACCTTTGGGTACACACTTCAACTGAAATCCATCAAAACAAAGGCTCTATAAGAGGCAAATGCAAATGATGGCAGAAATCTGTCAAAACAGACTAGCAGGTAAAGATTGATTTTTTCGAAAACCTTCTGTTGCTCAAATAAAAAAAATGCAAAACTGATGAAAGTTGGGTAACAACTTGGAGAACAAGATCATAAAAATGCAGCTCCATCTGAAGTACCGAGCTTCCTCACGAATTTTTACAATGCAGCACAAAAATCTGTCCCAGGACAGCCACTTTTCACAACTCCTCTTCTTCACAAAAGTAGTTGAACTTGACACAAAAAACAAAACAAAAAGGATAAGGAGCGGTTATTACGGAGGTAATAACTTCCAAGACTCGACAAAACTCTTGGGTTATCTCCCAACAAGTACTTTTCTTTAATGCCTTTAAGTTAGGCTTGAAACTTTCAAAGATGCTCACATAGGAGATAAATATTTGAAGTGAAAGAGAGCATCAAGAAGCAAATAACCAACATATTTGAGTCTAACCCACTTCCTATGCATGGGAGTATCATGAGAAAACGAATTTTTTAAACAAAAATCCACTAGCATAGGAAGACAAAACAGATGCAACTTCAAAGCTTTCAACATAAAACGGGGAAACTTAACATTATTGAGATGCATAAAACCATTTTTCCCTCTCTCATAATAACTTTCAGTAGCACTTTGAATAAAGTTGACAATATAACTGTCACTGGCAATAACTTTATCTTCAGAATAAGCATACTTATAGTCACCAAAAATAGGTCCAAGGTCATAAACTGGATCATTAGAAGCAAGTTGTTCCATCCTGAAATCTTTATTAGGAATTTTTTTTCACAAGGACTTTAGCAAATTTGGAAAAGTTAAACTCATAAGAATCTCCATCAAACTTAGTTAAAACTTTTTCCTTCTTACAATCTATAATATCTCCACAAGTGTTCAAGAAAGGTCTACCAAAAATGATAGGACAAGTTTTGCTAGCTGCTGAAATTAAGCACTAGAAAATCGGCAGGATACTTAATCTTACCACAGAGAACCTCCACATCTATTGCAATGCCAATGGGGCAAATGGTTTCCTTATTAGCAAGGTGAATAACCACATCAATGTCCTCAAGCTCACAAGGACCAATATCATGCATAATTTCCATGTAAATCTCATAAGGAATAGCACTAGAACTAGCACCAATATCACATAAACCATAATAGCAATGAACACCAATTTTAACAGAAAGCACAGGAACAATAGCTTTTCTAGCCTTACTAGGATGAGAGATAATATTAGAAGCGTCTTCTCAGAAGACAATGTGCTCATCCTCTATATTTCTAGTGACAGTGTCTTCCACAATAGCTAACACAGGTTCAACATTCAATTGCTTATCAGGGTCCACAGTTTCCTTTCTACCTTTGTTATTTGCACTAATAATCATAGAATACTCCTTTACCTTAGATGGGAAAGGTAATTTCTCAACATGAGGTTCAGGCACAACATGATTAGTAGTACAAACTTTAGCACTTCTGACAGGAACATGATTAACAACATCTTTATAAGGAGCATGGTACTTATTCCACTTCTTCTTGGGAATCTCAATATAAGAGGCAAAGGCCTTAAAATAGTTGGCAATACTTTGGGAATCAAGACCAAACTCATTGCTAATATCACGGAAGTCATCAGTTCCCATAAAAGATTTAATGCATTCATAATCATAGTTTATACGTGACTTTCTTCCTTCGTCATTCTCCCAAGCTTCAGTGTTATCTTGAATACGATCTAAGAGATCCCATTTAGCTTCTTCCTTCATACGTGTGAATGATCCAGCACAAGAAGCATCTAGTAAATCTTTATCATGAATAGAAAGCCTAGCATAAAAGTTATTGAGAATAATATTGTTAGGGAGTTCATGAATAGGACATTTAAGCATTAGTGACTTCAGTCTCCCCCAAGATTGAGCTATTGTCGTGGGAATGACCACGACAGACGCTGCAATCAGCAGCGAGTAGTAGAACGAAGGGCAAGGGCGGCCAGCCATCTGCGGTGCGAGATGAGGGCAGAGACACAGGGTTTTACCCAGGTTCGCCCCCAGGAGGGTAAAGACCTACTCCTGCTAGATTGTATTATGATGGAAGTACAAAGGGGCAAGCTCGACGGCTAGACGGCAAGTCGCTTGGGTGGATGATGGAACGTATCCTCTACACGCCCTGTAGGGAGGTTTATATAGACTCACCCCCCTAGGGTTTACATATCCCAACCGAATCAGTTAAGGTTTCGGTACTCATTTAACCTAATCCGACTGGGCCTATCTACTCTCCTAGGCCTTCAGCTTCCAGTCGCTTGGATCCACGCCAGGTCTTGATCCAGTCGCCGTCCTGCAGGCCCACTCGCCAGTTCTTGGGCCAGTCGGAAACGTCCTGCTGGGTATACCCCGGTAGGCATATCCCCATCAGTAGTCCCCGAGGCCGTCGTCGATTGGGCGCAGGTGATTGCTGGCAGGCGGAGCATACAGGTCCAATGTGGACACCTAGTCGAATCGGTGGCGGGCTCCTGAATAAAGGAAAAAACTAATCATTCTGGTCGCAGCTCGGCGAACGGGTCGGCGAAATATTTAGTCACTGTTATAGTGACAAGGTCGGCGAGTCGAATGGATGAAGTTGGACCGTCAGACGCAGTCAAAACTAGCCGTTGGAGTAATCCAACGGTAACCTTTGGCATAATCACCGCGTGGTAACGGCTCCCTGATTTGGCGGGTAACAACTGCTATATAAAGGAGATGGTAGGCGATTGGAGAACCACCCTCTCGTCATTTCCTCCGATTTCGCGCATCTCTGTTTTCCTCCGCATCGCAATCCAACCGATCCAGAATCCTCCGACCTCCACGAACCTTTCCGCCAATGGCCCCCTCCGCCGAACCATGGGGCAGATCCAAATGCACGAGAGCGCTACTGGCGTGTTTCGAGGAAGCCGGGATCCTGCGCGCCGGCAGGTGGCGCATCCCTGCGGCCGGAGAGGTAACTCTGGACCCGCGCGAGGGTGAACTCGTCTGCTTCACCAGCCACCTGGAGCGGGGGCTGGGGTTTCCCACATCTCTCTTCTTCCGGCGCTTCTGCGCCTTCTACGGGATTCAGCCATCGGACGTGGGCCCGCACAGCATCGAGCAGCTCGCCATCTTCGTGGCGTTCTGCGAGTGCTACCTGGGCTGCAGGCCCTACTTCCCCCTGTGGCAAGATCTGTTCCACAGGAGGATTAGTCGCGAAGAATCAGGCGGCCCAATGCTGGCGGCGGGTGGCCTGACGTTCTAGCTCAAGTCGAAAGCCTCCTTCTTCGACCTGATGCTACCTGCCAAGGCGGCAAGCGAGTGGAAGAAGTCCTGGTTTTACGTCACCGAGGCGACTCCAGACGGCGAGGTGGCGATCCCAAGGTATTCCGCCGACCGGCCCGAACCACGCCGACTCCAAGTCGGCAAGCTCCCAACCGACCAGCGGATGGTCGTGGATGAGATGCTTCAAACCATCCGTGGCCTGAAGAAGAAGGGTCTTCAGACCATCAATTTGTACAACTGTTGGCTTGGGCGGCGACTCGTTCCCCTGGCCCGCCATGACCATTACATGTACGAGTAGACGGGCCGGGAAGACTCGACGAAATCCTGCCTCGCCGAGTGGAAACTTGAGGACTACGTCCCGGCGTTGAAGAAGATCACCCAGGCGGTGTACCTGGACGCGAAGGCTGGGGTCGCCCCTACACCGCAAAGCATCTAGCTCCGACGGTAAGTCACCTTTTACCATTCGCAATCGCAGTTGATACTGTCACGGTTATATTGATATTACTTCATGCTTGCTGCAGTTATTTCAAGTGGTGGAAGGGTGGCTTCCGCCCGCGGACGATGAGAACTCGAGCTCGTCCGTACAGGACGGGGGCGAGTCTCCTCCCACCAAGGGCGGCGCCGAGAGCGACAGGAGCGATGATGACGACGAGTCCGAGGAAGAGGCCGCCCTACTGGTTCGCAAAACTCACGGGCAGCGTCAGCGCGAACTCGAGGCGAGTAGAAGTCTTGAACGTCATGACGATGACGACGACGAGCTTCCCGAGCACACCTCGCATCGCGAGGCCACTCCGTCAAAAAAGAAGAAGAAGAAGAAGAAGAAGGAAGTGAAGTCCCCCCGAAGAGGAAGACGAAGCCAGCAAGACAGGCATCTTCGCTTCGTTCGGCGAGTAGTTCCGACGCCACCAGCCTAGCCAGGGATGAAGCGCCACAGACGACGGCAGCACCGGATGCCACCGCCATCCTGAGTGAGGTACCTCTGGCCTCGATTCCTCCCCCGTTCGCCCCAGTCTCTGGGTCGGGGGCTGCTCCAGCCGCGGCAGCTTCGCCTCCCAGGAGAGCTCCTGCCGAAATTGTTTCGGAGGCTCCCATCGCGGCTTCGTCAACGAAGAGGCCGTCCGTGTCTTGGGCGCTTGACGCTCTGGAGATGGGCCTCAGTCAGAAACTGGGCCCCGAACTGGAGAAGCCGGCTAGCATCCGCACGGGACTACGGTTAATACCAGTCGCCAAGTGAGTTGTATTCTCCTGCCTTACTTTTCGTTGTTTTTGGACTACTTTGCTCATGTAACCAATTTGCAGGACTGGAGTTAAAAAGATAGGCCACCCGTCCGTGGCCAAAGTGCCGCCAATCGTCGCCGTGGAGGATCCCTCTCGGAAGAGGAAGGCTGATGAGGTCGCTGCCCCCACAGTCAGTGCCAAGAAGGCCAAGGGCGACGATGTCGTCACGGTGTCTGACGACACAACGATCGCTCCGAGTGATCCTGCGGCGGAGGTGGCCTTGATGATCAAGGAGGGTGCTTACTCGCCTGGGATGGCCGAGCCAGCCTCCTTTGGTGCTGGCGCATCCATCGCGACCTTCCCCCGCTTCATGGCCAGAGCGGCTACGGCGAGTGGTACCACGCCATCGAGCCGCATACCTGGGGTCGCCGAGACGGAGGTCAAGCAGCGTCGCGGGCACACTCCGGCTCTTCTCGCATCCGTGGACGTGCTACAGCTTCATGGCATGCTTGGCGCAGCCATCCAGGTATGTACAGTCCCTGAGGATCAGGCCACTGAATTGCAGTGGTCAGATTCTTTTGGTGTTTTGTTTTTATTTCTCGCGCCCAGTCCCCGAGTGTGCAATCACTGAATTTCAGTGGGTGGGCGCTTAGTATTTTTGATCTCCAGTCCCCGAGTGTCCATTCGCTGAATTTCAGCGGGTGGGCACTTAGGATTTTTGATCTCCAGTCCCCGAGTGTCCATTCGCTGAATTTCAGCGGGTGGGCACTTAGGATTTCGTGCTTGTTAACTGTTTGACTTTTGCGCAGGGTTTGCAGCGTGAATCAGCCGACCGGCTTGCTGCGAAATGTCGCGCGGAGAAGGAACTTGTCGCCGTCCAAGAGGCGAACAAGGGACTCCAGGCGATTGCTGCGAAGGCAGAGGAGGTCCGCCAGGGCCTTGTCCCGGTGAGTGAATTGACAGCGGCTCAATCTGCGTTGAGCTCGGCTGAGAAGCGGATCGCTGACCTTGAGCGCGAGCTTAAGGAAGCGAAGGAGGAGGCGAGTTCAGCGGATGGGCGGGCCAAGGCTGCCGTTACGGTCGCCGCTGAAGAGCGTAAGGTCTCTGACGCCCTTGTTGCTGGGCTACAAGACGACTACTCCTCTCTTCAAAGCTTCATCACGGATCTCTCTCGTCCTTTGATTGGTAAGTGTGCCTACCTCCGCCTGTAATATTTGCATTGTGTGATCTTTGATGTACTCACTGCCACCTCCTGTCCGCAGGTCAGATCATCGATAGCGCGGAGGAGGCGCAGTCGTACGACGCGCGGCAGTGTGTGGCCACTCTGGTCGACTCGACCACTTTGTCCGCGGCTTGCATTCGGGCGTATCTTCAGGAGATGTCGCCCACGGAAGTGATTCCCAGCGACCTCGTCGAAGTGTGGTAGTACTTGGAGAAGGCGTCGTCGGTCGTCGAGTTCATGACGCGGTCGGCATTCCGGCGCGGGGCGGCGACGACGCTCAGCCTTGGGCTCGCCCACTTCCCGGAGGATTTCGATCTGGACGACGTGACGAGTGGCTACCCATCGTCGACGGGCTCGGTGGAGATTGCCGAGGTGCTGAAGCTGACGGACCGTGCCGCGATATACTCCGATCATGTCTGGTCGATGGGCGATCTCCTTCCTTATCAGGAGACGATCGTCGCGCCCAACGACCCCGATCCGCCGCACCGGGACTTCAAGATCGAGCAGCCTTTCCGTGCGGCGATGGCGGGTGAGCTGACGACGTACCCTTTGAACCCGTACACTCCCTTCATTCGCAACCGCAAGGGTGGCGGCGAGTCGACGTCGAAGCCTGCGGAATAAAACGTTGTGCCCTGGGGCGTTAGTAGCAGTTCGGCCATTAGGCGCAACTTGTATTTTGTAACAACTTTGATCTGCTACAATGGGATATCGTGTTATTTTGTGAATTGTCTTGCGTTTGAGATTGAGGGTTGAACGAGTCCCTGAGCGCGTCCACCCTTTTTATGGGGTTTACCTCGTTTGTTTATGTGTTTGCGGTTTTGAGCGTTTTTTTATTGAGGTCGACTCGCTCGAACTTGGAAAGCCAGTCACAGGGCGACTCCCATGAGTGCTCTTTACTTCACCGCTTTCCCTTGCGCGAACGAGGTCGGGTAGCCGAGTCCCCGAGCGTGGTACTTGGTGGTTCTAGTCGCGGCTCTAGGGTGGGTGAGGACTGGGTGCGTCAGAGTGAGCGCATCACTCCTGCCTGGCCCATTGGGTCAGTCGCGTGGCGAGTCCTGGACACGCTCTCGTACTTGGCGTTTTTCCCTAGTCGCTCGCGCTGAACTGGTCGTCAGTCCCCGAGCGTGGTACTTGGCCGTTCGAGTTGCTGTGTCGAGGACGTGGAGGATCATGGTCGCTGTGAGGAGCGAAGGCAGTTGTCTTGGCTCGTTAAGCCAGTCGAGCTAGGCGACTCCAATGGGGCTCCTGGTAGGCGTTTTTCGTGGACGTTACGAGTCCTAGGGTAACCTAGTGCTCTCGTAGCGCACTACTTGGCCGTGCCGATCCCTGTACCAGAGGTTGACTCCTGCAGTTAGCTTGGTGCTGTTACTACGAGTGCGAGTGGCACAAGACACGGAGAGTAGATACAATTTGCGGTAACCAATATGTTTTATTCCATAGCGACTGGAGGATACATATGTGGAGTTCTAGGAGTAGAACTTCTGTAGGAGGTTTACATTCCATGGTCGCTTGACGTCGAGTTTGCCGTCTCTGCGGACATCGATGAGGTAGTAGGCGTCGTTGCCGAGTACTCGCCCGATGGCGAATGGTCCCTCCCATGGGAGGGAGAGCTTGTGCATGCCCTTCTTGTCCTGGATGAGGTGCAACACCAGGTCGCCTTCTTGGAAGGTGCCAGTTTTCACCCGCCGGCTGTGGTAGCGGCGGAGTCCTTGCTGGTAGATGGCAGTGCGTGAGCGAGCTCGGTCGCGTGCCTCGTCGAGTTGATCGACTCCATCCTGACATGCAAGTTCGTTCGCAGCCTCCGTGTAGTGGACGACCCTTGGCGAGTCGTGCTCGTGGTCGGTGGGCATGACTGCCTCAACGCCATACACCATGAAGAAGGGGGTGAACCCTGTCGACCTGTTGACCGAGGTGCGGATACCCCAGATGACGGAGGGTAGCTCCTCGACCCAGAACCCGGCGGTGCGCTCGAGTGGTACTTGGAGCCGCGGCTTCAAGCCGTGGAGGATGCTCTGGTTGGACCGTTCCGCCTGGCCGTTGGACTCCGGGTGGGCGACTGACACGAGGTCGAGTCGAATGTGTGTTCCTCGCAGAACTCGGCCATGGCTCCTTTGGCGAAGTTGGTGCCATTTTCCGTGATGATGCTGTTTGGGAACCCGTAGCGATATATGAGCTCGCGTAGGAATTTGGTGGCGGTCTTCCCGTCGCATTTCCGGACTGGCTTGGCCTCCACCCACTTTGTGAATTTGTCGACCGCAACTAGGAGGTGGGTGAAGCCGGAGGGGGCCTTTTTGAAAGGACCTACCATGTCCATGCCCCACACGGCGAATGGCCAGGTGATGGGATGGTCTTGAGCGCTGAGCTCGGCACGTGTGTCTGGTTGGCGTACTTCTGGCACCTGGCGCACCGCTGGACAATGTCGACGGCGTCGGCGTGTGCGGTGGGCCAGTAGAAGCCGTGTCGCATAGCCTTTGCGACCAGGGAGCGGGCTCCGGCGTGGTGGCCGCAGTCGCCAGAGTGGATGTCGTGGAGGATCTTGCGTCCTGCGGGTTGGACGCAGCGTTGGAACACGCTGGTCACGCTGCGCTTGTGGAGCTCGCCGTCCATGATGACGAAGGATTTGCAGCGTCGCGTTATCATCCGGGCGTCTGTTTTGTCTGCCGGCAAGGTTCCTCCTTCCAGGTAGGCGATGTACGGCCTAGTCCAGTCTTCTGGCTCGGCGATGAGTGCGACCAGGGCTGCCTCTGGTTGCAGCGGGACTCCGATGTCGATCTCCCTTGGGGGAGAGACGGGTGGCTTGGTGATCGTGTCGAGGAAGACGCCGGCGGGTGGTGCGAGTCGAGCCGACCCGATGCGAGAGAGTGCGTCGGCCTCCTCGTTCTTCCGCCTGTCAATCCACTCGACGGAGTAGCCTGCGAAGTGTCCGCCCAGCTTGTCCACTGCTTGGCGGTATGCCGCCATGGTGGGAGAGACGGCGTCGCAGGTGCCAGCGACTTGCCCAGCGACGAGGTCGGAGTCTCCGTAGCAGCGTAGGCGATTGACATTCATCTCTTTGGCAGCTCGCATGCCGTGGAGTAGTGCCTCGTACTCGGCCATGTTGTTGGTGCAGGGGGGTGAAGTCGAGGCAGAGGACGTAGCGGAGTTTGTCGCCCTTCGGGGAAGTCAACACGATCCCTGCTCCTGCACCGTCTGCATTCTTGGAGCCGTCGAAGTGCAGGCTCCAGTAGTGGAGGTATGGCAGCTTTTCCGGCTGCTGGGCTTCTTCCCAGTCGGCGATGAAGTCCGCGAGAGCCTGTGACTTGATTGCTTTGCGTGGCTCATACTTGATGTTGTGGATGCCGATTTCGACGGTGACATGGTTATACCCTACGGGTACGTAACTTTAGCATACCTGGTCCAGCCCAAGGAAGGCCCATAGCAGACATACGCTGGCCCATGAAGATTTTCGGGTGGCCAAGGCCCATGACGCCTTCGGATCCTTGGAGAGCAAGACTAGCATAGATTGGAAATTCAAAGGGGTAAAACCCTAGAACCTGTAACCGACTAGGACTATGCCCGGGACCTGCCTAAGTCTATATAAAGGCCAGGAGGGCACGTCCTAGATCGCTCGACTCATACTTTCGCACAGGCACCGCCACGCCAGATCGAATCTGCGCACCCTGTAACCTTCGGTTCCACCGTAATCAAGAGCAGACAAGCAGGAGCAGGGTTTTCCCTCCGGGGACCTGAACCTGGGTAAATCTCGTGTCCCCTGGTTGCTTGTCTGTTAACCGTTCCACGATCTCCAGCATCCCCGTCTTCTCCAAAACCCAAGTCCATAACAATGGGAATTGACGAGTCGAAACCTCGTCAGACGGCCCACCTGGCGACTCGCCCGGTCGCTTCACGGTTGCGGATGATGTCCTGCAACGGTGCTGAGGAGACAACCCTGATTGGGTGCTCCTAAAAGTAGTGCTGCAGTCGCCGCTGTGCTCTGAAGACCGCGTATACCAGTTTCTGGTATTGCGGGTACCGCTGGCGCGACTCGGTGAGGACCTCGCTGATATAGTACACCGGTCGCTGTACCAGGCGCTCCTTTCCTTCCTCTGGCCGCTCGACGACCATGACAGCGCTGACGACGCGCTCGGAAGCCGCGACGTAGACCTGCATGGGTTCTTTGTCGACGGGGGCGGCGAGTAGCGGTGCTGCGAGTAGCACCTTCTTGAGGTCGCGGAGCGCGTCGTCCGCCTCCTTGTCCCACTGGAAGGTGGGGTTCTTGCGCATCAGGCGGTATAGGGGCATCGCCTTTTCGCCCAATCGGGGGAAGAAGCGACTGAGAGCCGCGACTCGCCTGGCCAGCTTCTGGACGTCGCGCAGGCACTCGGGTTTGCCGAGTCGGGCGATCGTGTCGATCTTGGTGGGGTTTGCCTCGATCCCTCGCTTGGAGACGACGTAGCCCAGTAGTTGCCCTGCTGGTACACCGAAGGTGCATTTGCCTGGGTTTAGCTTTATCTTGTATTTCCGCAGGTTGGCAAATGTTTCCGCCAGGTCGGCGAGTAGGTCGCCCTGGCGAGCGGATTTCACTACCACGTCATCGATGTAAACGTGGATATTGCGGACAATTTGGCTCGCAAGGCATTCCTGCATGCACCGCTGGTAGGTCGCCCCGGCGTTCTTGAGGCCGAAGGTCATGGTGGTATAGCAGAATGCTCCAAATGGCATGATGAACGCCGTCTTTTCCTCGTCCTCGACAGCCATTTTGATCTGGTTGTACACAGAGTAGGCGTCGAGGAAACACAGCGACTCCGAACCCGCGGTGGAATCGATTATTTGGTCGATCCACGGGAGGACGAATTGCTCCTTCGGGCAGGCGCTGTTTAAGTTTGTGTAGTCGATACACATCCTCCAGGTCCCATTTTTCTTCTCGACCAGGACTGGGTTTGCCAGCCACTTGGAGTATTTTATTGGTCGGATGAAGCCTGCAGCGAGTAGACGCTGCACCTCCTCGGCGATGGCTCGGCGACGCTCTTCATTGAAGGGCCGCAGTGACTGCTTGACAGGTCACACTTTGGGGTCGGTGTTGAGTTTGTGCTCAGAGAGTTCCCTAGGGACACCAGGCATGTCAGAGGGCTTCCATGCGAAGATGTCCCTGTTCTCACGGAGGAACTCGATGAGCGCGCCTTCCTATGCTGGGCTCATGCCCGTCCCGATCGTCACCGTCTGGCTGGAGTCGCCTGGGACCAGCTCGACGGTGCGGGTGTGCGTCGTCGCCTCGAAGGCTGAGGTGTTGACGCCCTCCGAATTGGGCTTCTTGAGTATGGTGGGGTCGTCGTTGTTGACCCCGATCGCGTATTTGGCGAGCTCGTCGGCGTGGTTGGTCTCTGCCGCGATGACGGCATCGGCGAGTTCGGCTCCTTTGGCCTCGCACTCGGTGGCCATGTCGGGGTCGCCGTTGATGGTGATGACGCCGCGCGGCCCGGGGAGCTTCATCGCGTTGTACGCGTAGTGGGGCGCTGCCATGAACTTGGAGAACGCCTGGCGCTCCAGGACGCAGTGGTAGGGGCTGTCGAAGGGTACCAGCTCGAAGATGATCCGCTCGGTGTGGAAGTTTGCTGGTGTGCCGAAGGTGACTGGCAGCGTGACCTTGCCGATCGGGTACGCCTTCCGACCGGGGACGGTGCCGTGGAACGTGGTGTAGGTCGTCTCGACCATCGACTGCGGGAGCCGCAGTCGCCTGAAGGTGTCCAGGTACAGGATGTTGATGGAGCTGCCGCCGTCCATCAATGTCTTGGGGAGCCAGTAGTCTCCCACCTTGGGCTTGACCACCAGGGCGACTCGGCCTGGGTACTCGATGCGTAGCGAGTGGTCCTGGTGGCTCCAGGTGATGGGCTGCTCCGACCAGTTGAGGAACTGGGGGACGTCCACCTGGGCCACTGCGTTGACGGAGATGGCGCGGGCGATGACCTTCTTCTCGCGCTTCGTGTTGAAGCCTGTGAAGGTGTGGAGCGAGCCGGCCACACTGACGAATTTTCCGCCGTTTGGCGGGTTGTTGTCGGGGTCCTCCCGCGCTCGCCGTGCCTTCTCGATCTCCTTGAGAGAGTGGCAGTCGGCGGTCATGTGCGTGGCGGGCTTCCCTTCCCTGCTGTGAAACGCACAAGGTTGGTTAAGGAGGGCCGCGGGGTCGAACCTTGGTTTTGCCTTGTAGTTGCCGCCGTCGCGGCGTTGCCCCCCGTCGCGGCGAAAGCTCTTGGGCTCGCGCTGCGCGTGCCCAGCGTTGGCGACGAAGTCGACTCGCCCGTCGCTGCGGCGCTTGCCGGTGAGGCGAGTGTTGCTGTAGCGTAGGTCGGGCCGTTGCCCATTGTCGTTGCCGCTCGTGCGGCATTGGCCTCCCGACTCATCGTCGGTTTCCTGGTTTGGGTCTTCCTCCGTGTATCTTTTGGCGATCTTGAGGAGGTCCGGTATGTTGTCGAGTGTGAGGGAATGTCGTTTGAGCTTGGCGACCAAGGGCTCGTAACGGCACGAGGTCTTGAAGCAGTGGATCGTGGTGTCTGGGTGGATGCCGACCGCGTTGTACCATAGTTCTTGCCACCGCTGGACCCAGCTGCGGGTCGACTCGCGGGGTCCCTAGATGCATCGTTCCAGGTCCTCGATGGTGGTGGCGCGGGTGTAGGAGCACTCGAAGTGCCTGACGAAGGCATCGCGCATCTCTTCTGAGGAGTCTATGCTATCCGGGGGAAGAGTGTTGATCCACTGCCTGCACGTTCCCTCCATCATCAGGGGGAGGTAGCGGGCGGCTAGCAGGTCGGTGTGGCCAGCGATCCCCATCGCCATGAGGTAGGTGTCCAGCCACACGGAGGGGTCATACGAAGGGTCGTACTTCTCTATTTCCTTCGGCGCTTTGAAGTTCGCCGGGTATTTTTCGCCTCGGATCATCGGTCAGAAGCACCGGGGCCCGAGTCGGTTTAGCGACCCCATCGGCTCGCCGTCGCGGCGATTGGTTAGGGTGTGTCGCAGGTCGTCGGGCTAGCGTGTGCGCCAGCTTTGGTTGTTGATGATGTGGGTGCGGGCATCGACGGGCTGACCGTTGGCGGCGACGAAGTTGGTCGCTGGCCTGGGGTCGTTGGTGGAGAGTGCCGCGTTCGCGGGTCGGTGTTGGAGCTGCAGTGGTTCGGGTGGCTGGCAGTTAAGGGTGTTTGCCGCCAATGGACGGCCGCTTGAGGCCGCTCTGCTGCTCGAAGAACGCGAGTAAATCCGACCCTGTGAGTCGGCGCCTGCGTTTTGTTGCTCGACCTCCTTTGCGAGCAGGGCATTGACGTACTGGATCTGTAGGGCGCCGTCACCGGTGGCCGTGATATTGCCGGCCGCTGCTCGGCCCGCCACGAGGTTGTCCACGGGGTGGAGAACAGTGGTAGGCCGTTCGCATCTCGCTCCCGTGAGGAGACCACGATCTGCGGCTGGTCCCTGGGGGGTGCGCGGTTGGGTGGAGGTGGGGCGCCGTTCGCCGTCGACAATGGCGGGGGCCGGGCGCTTCCTCCGGGTGGCGCGTTCTTGCAGATCGCGCGCTAGGCCACGCGGGCCGGGTCGTTCTCATCGTCGAAGTTCAGGGCACGCCCCTGGACGGTGGGGTTCAGGCGCGACCTGATTCGCTGCTGGTGGTAGCGTGACAGCTCCTGCGCCGTCACCTGCTCGAGGAGAAATTTTTCGCGCTCGGCTTGCTCCTTGCGTACTGCCTCCGCCAGCTTCAGGCGGAGTTCCTCGACCTCCGTTGCCGTGGCGTTAGGAGGGATCAGGGTGGAGAAGGGATCCTCCGGCGGATCGGTGCCAGTCGCCATGTAGGTCGCGGTGTGGCGACCGGTCCCGTCTCGGAGATCGGCGAAGTTTTCTGACCCGGAGTCGAAGTCAAAGATCCCAAGGATGGAGGGATCCTCGAAGTCTCCCACGTTGGAGACCTGGGTGATGGAACCCGCGGGTGAAGCCGCGGTGATGGATTCGGCGAGTGACGCCGGAGTCGCCGAGTCGGCGTCGTCGTTGAGGGCCGCGTCTTCCGCAGTCGCGGTGTTTTCGGCCACGTCGTTGTTGGCCGAGTTGTACTCGGAGGCGAGGCGATGGATCGTGCGGACCTGGCTCTCGGAGAGCCGGTCGCGTGGCGGCGACTCGCGGATGCGAGCCGAGTCCTCCGAGACGATGACGTCGGTGAGGCCAACGAAGAGGCTGATCGTGCCGACTGGCAAGATCATGCTATGCGTGACGGGTCGTGCCGCCGGGACGTACCTGCTCGGCAAGATCTGGAGCATCTCGCCGATTGCTATCATGCGGCCGGTGGCGACCGACTCGTTGATGGGCAGATTGGATCTCGCGGCAGAACACCGGCCAGACCGGCCAGGCCCCATGGTGGGCGCCACTGTCGTGGGAATGACCACGGCAGACGCTGCAATCGGCAGCGAGTAGTAGAACGAAGGGCAAGGGCAGCCAGCCATCTGCGGTGCGAGATGAGGGCGGAGACACAGGGTTTTACCCAGGTTCGGCCCCCCGGAGGGTAAAGACCTACTCCTGCTAGATTGTATTATGATGGAAGTACAAAGGGGCAAGCTCGACGGCTAGACGGCGAGTCGCTTGGGTGGATGATGGAACGTATCCTCTACATGCCCTGTAGGGAGGTTTATATAGACTCACCCCCCTAGGGTTTACATATCCCAACCGAATCAGTTAAGGTTTCGGTACTCGTTTAACCTAATCCGACTGGGCCTATCTACTCTCCTGGGCCTTCAGCTTCCAGTCGCTTGGATCCGCGCCAGGTCTTGATCCAGTCGCCGTCTTGCAGGCCCACTCGCCAGTTCCTGGGCCAGTCGGAAACGTCCTGCTGGGTATACCCCGGTAGGCATATCCCCATCATGTGTACTCTCTCCATCAAGAGGCCAAAAGTTATATATAAGATTTTTATCCTTATGAATTTCACTGGAAGGATAAAATTTAGAGTAAAAGAGAGATGCCATCTCCTCCCATTCCATGGATTGTCCATTCTTCATCAGCTTATACCATTCTTCATCTCTCCCTTTCAAGGATATGGAGAGTAACTTCTTCACCTGTTCAGTTGTGATACCTGCACACTTAAACAACCCGCATAATTCATGGATAAAAAGCAAGTGATCACCGGGATGGGCTGTTCCATCCCCTAAATAATAATTATCCATAACACGATTAACAATACTTGTAGGTATCTTAAAAGGATCTATCTCAACATGTGGTGGTTCGTCTACTACCCTAGCAATGGTAGTAGTTTTCCCAAACAGAAAACCAAGTGGGTTATCCATATTGGAAACAAAGTAACAAGCAGTAACAAAATAAATACTCACAGTAGAAGATTCCTTTACCAGTTCCACTCTTCAATAGCGCTTCACTCCCTGGCAACGACGCCAGAAAATAGTCTTGATGACCCACAAGTATAGGGGGTGTATCATAGTACTTTTGATAAATAGGAGTGTGATGACCCACAAGTATAGGGGATCGCAATAGTCTTCGTGGGTAGTATTACCCAATTTATTGATTCGACACAAGGGGAGCCAAAGAATACTTGCAATCCTTAACAACTGAGTTGTCAATTCAGCTGCACCTGGAAATAGTTCTTGCTCACAGAAGTTTGTCAGTAACAACAGTTTGTAGTAGAAACAACAAAGCAACAACAGCAGTGAAACAGGAGCAATAGTAACAGTAACAGTAAACAGTGGGATTCGAGTGCGGTAGGCATAGGGATGGACGGGCGTTGCATGGACGAGTCTAAACATGTAACTTCAAGATCTAGGGCATTGTAGATAAATAATAACAAGCATCCAAGTACTAAACAATCCTAGGCATGTGCTCCAAATAGTCATACGTGCTCGCAATGAGAACTTGCACAACATCTTCTGTTTAGCCAGCCCGTGGCAGCGGAGCCTCTAGGGAACTACTGGCAATTAAGGTGCTCCTTTTAATGGAGCACCGGAGCAGAACATTAACACTCCGTGAACACATGTGATCCTCACACCATAGCCATCCCCTTCGGTTGTCCCAATTATTGTCACTTTGGAGCCTTTGGATCCGGACAATGATATGTGTACACAACTTGGAGATAAGATCACAAACAATACTATCATAATGATTCAATAATTAGTTCAGATCTGAGATCATGGCACTCGGGCCCTAGTGACAAGCATTAAGCACAACAAGTTGCAACAAAGTCAAATAGCACTAATATAGATACTAGTCACTATGCCCTAACAATCTTATTCGATTACATGATAGAACTCATCCAATCCCTACCATCCACAAGCCTACAGCGGAGGATTACTCACTCATGGATGAGGGAAACATTGATGGTCGATGGAGAGGCGTTGGTGCTGCCGATGGCAATGATCCTCTCCAAATTCCCCGTCCCGGCAGGGTGCCAGAACGGATTTTCTGGATCCTAATCTTAGTTTCTGGTGGCGGCGGCAGAGCGGAACTCTTTCTGGAAAACTATCGAACCCCCCTCAATTTTTAGGTCGAGAGGCAACTTATAGGCGCAGAGGGAGGCCGAGAGGGCGCCTGGCAGGGGTGTGGGCCCCCAGGCCCCTTCTCCATCTCGTCTTCTGGCTCCATGGATATTCTGCTGAAATATAATTTTTGGCATATTTTCCGGGATTTTTCCGGATAGTTGATTTTCTGCACAAAAACAAGACACCAAGGTAATTCTGCTGAAAACAGCATCAGTTCGTGTTAGTTGTATCTAAATCACACAAGTTTAGAGGATAAACAATAGCAAAGTGTTCGAGAAAGTAGATACATTTTGGACGTATCAACTCCCCCCAAGCTTAGCTTATTGCTTGTCCTCAAGCAATTCAGTTGAAAACTGAGTGCGATAAAAGAACTTTCAAGAACACATTTGCTTCACATGATGTAAATATTCTCAGCACAGGACTAGATGCTTAAACCATTCATAATAAAGAGTATGCAACTAAGTCTACTCAATAGTCATTGAAAGCTATGAAGAGAAACCAACTCAATAATAATAAGTATCATGAAACATAAACATAAGCAACATTGCAATGCTCATAATAAGGTATGATAGAGTGGTATCTCGCTTGCCTTTGTTTGAAGAGCACAATATAAATGCCAAGGCACCTCTGAAGTTCACATGAAGACTAGAAGTAAAGATATCAGAGTATAAGCATCAAATCCATGACATAATTAACCAAGTTTTGGAACAAACACAAGATTGACAACTAAGCTCTCAAGAAGGTTCTCATAGAATAAGTGGTGACTCAACAAGGTTGTGAAAACGGTTTTGGAAAGTTTGAAAGGCTTCCAAATTCTGAAAGGAAGTTACTCATTATCTTTCAACTCTCATTGCCCCTATCATAGGCATCTTCATGTGGTTAAGGTGAAAGTGAGGTCCACTCTGAATCATATGCTTGATAGACCATAGACTGGAAATTCCAAGTCCCTTGAGTACGAGGGTCACTCCGCATGCTACTCAACTTTGGTTACCTGAAAGTTCTTGGCATTGTAAATACATGCATATCATAGAGAACCGCCAACGGGGTACCCCTTGCGCATGATACAGGAGCGATCCCGTGATCAAAATGACAAGGCAAGTAGACAATGAGAATCTCAACGATCTTTTTATTTACTATGTGTATAGATTTTTATTGAGGATGCTTCATAAATGCTCATTATGATGATGCTGCAAGTTTCCACCATGATTAGGCATGGCTTAGGCTAGCGTCCCAGGCGTTTCTCTAACACAATGTATAGACTCGATGAACTCACAAACTCCCCTTTTATTTCACATCGTCAACATCCGCAAACAAAAGAGCAAGGAATCAACTGGATGAGATATCCAAAAAGTGTTGAAAGCGTTCCCCGTGATAGTACGGTTCTGCTGACTCCCAGCATATAATTTGCAAGCATATAACTTTCATGGACATGTCACAATGGTTCAGGATTATTAAGCGCAAGGAATAAAGTGTGCCATCTAGTTCGTGAGAGCTTTACTAACTAACTTTCTCAATACAAACAAACATTTTATTTTGGAAGAAAACACGGCATATGGAATATGCACTGAAATAGCAAATGATGCTAATAGGTAGGTATGGTGGACACAGCTGGCAATAATGGTTTTGGGAGTTTAGAAGCACATGCAGAACTCATACTCAGTGCAAGTGAAGGCTAGCAATAGAGAGGGAGCGACAAACGAGAGAGCAATAACTGTCATAATCATGCTTGTAACAAAACATGACTAATTATGGGATGAAATTGATACAAAAACTCTGACGCAAGATAAATCATCGAGGCTTACTGACTATTGATTAGTCATATGCATGCGTGAGCATGTGCCAAGTCAATTCATATGAACAGTCAGAGGAGGATACCACAATATCATACCAAAGTATGAATAAAATAATTCAAGCAAACATTCATATGACATGCTACAAACTATTAGCAAGCTGGAGCTGATCACAAGCAAGCAAGAACTACTAAGCATCCATAATGACATACACTTTACACAAACAGGCTAAGCATGCTCGCAATGATGAGTATGTGTACAAAAATGAAACAAATAGAGCTTGTTACCAGCCTCTTACAACACCTCAAGTTGGCTTAATATTCATTATTTCCCTTCACTTGTGTGACTTGAATAATAACATGAAACCAAAATCCACTAAGGATGCCTAAACCCTGCAAAGAACTCACAAAACCAAAGAAGAACAACAAATATTTTTGGTGTTTTCGATTTTTTAAAGAAAGCAAACAAAGAAAAACCAAACAAAGAAAAGGCAAACCAAACAAGGAAACAAACCAAGAGAAACAACAAAAATATTTTTGGTATTTTTGTGTTTTTGAGAAAGAAGCAACAATAACCAAAAAGAAAGCGAAAGAATGGATATACAAAGAACCGACCGAACATGATATATATATGAGTGTGATGTCGGTATAACCCCCCCCCCCCCCAAGCTTAGGCTTTTGGCCTAAGTGGGGCTCAATCCCATGGTGTCCAAGAAGATGCACCTCTGTAGTATGTCTAGGAAGCTCCCTCATCCTGTAGATCGAGGCCTCCCCTGTGTAATACACAGAGGGGTCGTATGATGATGCTTCATCCTGATAGTGCCCGTGGAAGTTAAGAGAGTGCAACTTGTCATTCATCTCCCCCTTTGAGCGTGACAAAGGTCCCTGAGAAATACTGAACAAAGTGGTTTGGGGTAGAGGGATCTCTCTCTCTTCCCCGTCAATAAACAACATTCTATAAACCAAGTTATCAAGGGTAGAGACAGTGGTGACAAAGTGGTGCGCCTTCATGGCAGCAAGATCAAGCCTCTGAGGAGCCAAAACTGTATCATGTGGATCAACAACAATGTTCAAGGCGGCAGCAACACGAGTAGCAATAATTCCCCCATAAATGGGTCCCTTAGCAGCTAGGCGACGAGCAATGAGAGAACCAAGATTATACTTAGCTTCATTATTGAGCGCATCAGCTAAGAAGGCCAATTGATAGTTGGAAATATTACTAGTGTTCTCCCTACCAAGAACAATTGTGGCAAGATAGTAGGCAAAGTACCTGATGGCTGGGAGTTGAATATTCTTTATCTTTCCTCGTTGAGCTCTGCGGTCATCATCATTGGTTATTCCTCGGTAAAGCTCCAACAAATCAATGGGTTGAGCTTGAATCTTCTTTGCTGACCCAACTATACCAAGTCCCAGGTCCTTACAAAATTGCTTCAAAGTCATAGAATGAGCCCTGCCATAAATTTTGAAAGAAACATCTGGCTTGAACACGCTGTTAGTAAAAGAAAAGCTCTCCACAAATGTTTTAGTGATCAAAGCATATTGCACGCTCTCATCCTGCATGTAACTTGTTAGTCCAGCCCTCCGAACCAAGGTCATAAAATCATTAACAATCCCAACAGCCCGCAAGAAAGTTTGACAAGGAAAGGAGGAGGGGTGTGCATCCCCTTCATCTCCCTCGTCACCAAATCGCGGAGTAATGAGGTCCTCATTGTATGAGGGTCTAGTACTGGTGGATGACCTTGGAATCCTTGCCCTTCTAGGTGCATCACTCTCAAATATTTCACCAAATGTGTGATGGTCCATGACTTCCTTTTTCTGAAATTTTAGACAAGCATCAAACCAAGTGTTTCTAAGTTGATAAATCATGAGCAACTACTATAGGAACTTGCTAGAGGACTACACATGTATCAAAATAAAGTTTCTAAGCATAGAACAAGCATGCAAGCTCAAACAACCTGACACCTATAGCAGAAAAATACTCAAGATACAATCTACCAATCACAAATCTAATTGGACAAGTAGAGGAGGCACATACCAAGGAGCAATCCCTCCAAAAATCAGCACTTGAGATGGGATGAACAAGGAGATCTAAAATCATGAGCAAGAACAGCAAGAACTCGAGCTTGAGCAAGTTTTTCGGTGTTTTCGGGAGAGAGAAAGAAGGTGGCTTTGAGGAGGCAGCCTGGAGGGGCCTAGGTGGGCTAGACCCCCCCTAGGCGCCACCCCTAGGTAGGTCGCGCCTACCATGGGTGTGGTGGCCTGGGGTGGCCCCCTGGGTCACTTCAGGTGTCTCTCCGCCCCTTTTTTCGAGGAAAAAATTATTTTGAATTTTCTGGGATTTTTCGGGAACTTTATTTTTGGCCAATTTTTAGGGTATGAAAATTGATTTTCTCGCCGAAAAAGTTTTTTCAGAAGAAGCAAAAGAAAACCAAAAGCCAAACTATAGGAGCTCTAAGAAACTCTAACAATCAAACAACTAACAAAACCAAAACTAGCAAAAGAAAGGCAAAGACTAGGAAGTAGAAAAGTAAAAGAAAGCAAGTATAACCACCGTGAAAACATTATTCTGTTCATTAAAATCCTTTTGTTAACAAGGTTGATCAAGTCTTGTTACCAAAACAATCTTATATGAAACAAAACTTTGTATTCCACAAAGTGATTATGTTACCTCAAGCTTGATAGCAATGGTCCCAATCATAATAGTTTCAACATTTTCTTGTGGAATGGGGCAATATATTTCTCCAACCTTGATGCTCTCAATATTTTCAATGGAATTCAGGCAATAGCTTTTAGCAACCTTCTTGGGGAAATAGACAGTATGCTCTTTGTCATTAATATTAAAGGTTACTTTTCCTTGATTGCAATTGATGACAGCACCTGCAGTATTAAGAAAAGGTCTCCCAAGAATAATAGGAATATTATCATCTTCAGGCATTTCAAGCACAAAAAAATCAGTTAAAACCATGCAATTATGAGCTACTTGAATAGGAACATCCTCACATATACCAACATGAATAGTATTTGACTTATCAACCATTTGCAAAGATATATCAGTTGGTATCAACTTTTCTAGCTGGAGTATCTTATAGAGAGAAAAATGCATAACACTAACTCCATATCCCAAATCACATAAAGCAGTTCTAACATAACTATTCTTAATGGAGCAAGGAATAGTTGGTATACCTGGATCACCAAGTTTCTTTGGAACCTTACCATTGAAGGAGTAATTAGCAAGCAAAGTAGAAATCTCCGCATTAGGAATCTTCCTTTTATTAGAGACAATATCCTTCATATACTTTGAATAAGGAGGCACCTTAATAGCATCAGTCAAAGGAATTTGCAAAAATAAAGGCTTCATCCACTCACAAAACTTGTTGTAGTGTTCTTCCTCCTTTGACTTGTGTTTCTTACCTGGAAAAGGCATCGGTTTCTGCACCCAAGGTTCTCTCTTTACCATGTTTATTAGCAATAAAATCTTCCTTTGTGTACCTAGACTTCTTAGTGTGCTTCTCAGGTTCTTCCTCAACTTCCTCCTTATCAGGAGCATCATTTTTATCATTACCACTCTCAGTTTTAGCATCAGAAACAGATATACTATTAGGATCTACATCAGGTTCAAGTGGTTCCTCAACTATTCTATGTTTCTTTTTCTTTTTCTTACGAGGACTACCACTATCTTCACCTTGTTGAGAATCCTGCTCAATTCTTTTAGGGTGTCCTTTAGGATATAAAGGATCTTGAGTAGCTATACCACTCCTATTTCTAATTCCATAAGCATGTTTATCTCCCGAAGCATTAACTAGCATATCCTTTTGTACCTTAGCAAGTTGATCAAGTTGGGTTTGAACCATTTAAAAGTGTTTACAAAGAATTTTAATATCATTAGAAGTTCTTTCCACAATATCTTTCAACTCATTGATAGATCTAGAGTTTTCCAATAAATGATTCTGAACTTGTTTATTAAAATGACCTTGTTTAACAATAAAAATGTCAAGTTCCTCTAAACATTGATCAGGAGGCTTACCATAAGGAATATCACCTTCATCAAAGTGTTGGAGAGAGTGTACCTCAATAGTAGATGAGTGGGGAATTGGCTTACATAATTCTTTTATAGGAGGTAGATTCTTCACATCTTCAGCTCTAATACCTTTCTCCTTTAGACATTTCTTAGCTTCCTTCATCACTTCATCATTTAATGCAATTATTCCCCTCTTCTTTGTTGTTGGTGTTGGAACTGGTTCAGGCACAACTGGTTCAGGAGTAATAAGCTCAGGTGTATTCAACTCAGTTGAAGTCCAATCATCATAATTATTGCTTATTTTAGCCATTAATTCCTCAGCATTTGTAGGAGTCCTTTTCCTGAAAACACAATCAGCAAAGCTATCTAGGTAGGTCCTAGAATCATCAGTTAGTCCATTATAATAAATATCAAGAAGCCCATTTTTAGGTAATGGACATCCAGGATTGCATGAATCAAGGCACAGAACCTTGTCCATGACTCAGGCAATTTCTCTTCTTCTCCCTGTTTAAAATCAAAAAGTCTCTGCAAAGCAGCATGTCTAGCACTGGGAGGAAAATATTTCTCGGAAGAAAGAAGCAATCAAGCAATCAGGGCTATCAATGGAACCAGGAGGTAATCTATTAAACCAAGCCCTAGCTTCTCCTTTTAGTGAAAAAGGGAAGATCTTAGTAAAAAAGTACTTGCGCGTCTTAAAATCATTAGAGAATAAAGCACTCATAGTAGAAAGCTCATTCATATGAGCCACAACACTCTCATTTTCAGTCCCACAAAAAGGTTCTTTCTCAACAATATTAAAATAAGATAAATCAAGAGATAAATCATAATCTTTATCCTTAATATATATGGGAGAGGTGGCAAACTTAGGATCGGAGGATAGTTTAGGCATAATAGTACGTCTAGCAAGGAGACTCTTAATAGCACTAGTATCATGTGTGTTTCGGCACTCTTCAACAAAATCAGCAGTGAACTCAATGTAACCATCATTAATATCATAACTCTCACTAGACTCAGGTGAGCTAACAGGTGTAATAGTGTCTTCACTAGGAGTTTTGGTATTTCCTAGACTAGCCATAGTAGCATCTAGAAATGGAACAAATGAACCACTCGCATCAAGCACAGTAGAAGTAACATCATGAGTATCAAAAGCAGTTTCAGACTCAGCAGTAGTAGCAGTGTGTGTAGCATGTATATGTGGTGGTGTGAAAAGCTTACTTATAACAGAAGGTGAATCAAGAGCAGCAGAGGTGTTTAGGACTGTACCTCTTCTTGTAGTGGATGGTAAAATAGGGAACTTTCCATCACGAGACAGGAGTAGCAGTGAACAATAATAGATCCAAGTGAACTTACAAATAAAGCTATGCTCCCCGGCAACGGCGCCAGAAAATAGTCTTGATGACCCACAAGTATAGAGGATCGCAACAGTCTTCGCGAGTAGTATTATCCAATTTATTGATTCAACACAAGGGGAGCCAAAGAATACTTGCAAGCCTTAACAACTGAGTTGTCAATTCAGCTGCACCTAGAAATAGTTCTTGCTCACAGAAGTTTATCAGTACCAGCAGTTTGTAGTAGCAACAGCAAAGCAACAGCAGCAGTGAAACGGGAGCAATAGTAACAGTAACAGTAAACAGTGGGATTCGAGTGCGGTAGGCATAGGGATGGATGGAAAGGCGTTGCATGGACGAGTCTAAACATGTAACTTCAAGATCTAGGGCATTGCAGATAGATAATAGCAAGCATCCAAGTACTAAACAATCCTAGGCATGTGCTCCAAATATAGTCATACGTGCTCGCAATAAGAACTTGCACAACATCTTCTGTCCAGCCAGCCCGTGGCAGCGGGGCCTCTAGGGAACTACTTGCAATTAAGGTGCTTCTTTTAATAGAGCACCGGAGCAAAGCATTAACACTCCATGAACACATGTGATCCTCACACCACAGCCATCCCCTCTGGTTGTCCCAATTATTGTCACTTTGGGGCCTTTGGATCCGGAGAATGATATGTGTACACAACTTGCAGATAAGATCACAAACAATACTATCATAATGATTCAATAATAAGTTTAGATCTGAGATCATGGCACTCGGGCCCTAGTGATAAGCATTAATCACAACAAGTTGCAACAAAGTCAATAGCACTAATAGATATACTAGGCACTATGCCCTAACAATCTTATTCGATTACATGATAGAACTCATCCAATCCCTACCATCCCCAAGCGTACAGCGGGGGATTAATCACTCATGGATGAAGGAAACATGGATGGTCGATGGAGAGGCGTTGGTGCTGACGATGGCGATGATCCTCTCCAAATTCCCCGTCCCGGCAGGGTGCCAGAACAGAGTTTCTGGATCCGAATCTTGGTTTCTAGTGGCGGCGGAGCGAAACTCTTTCTGGAAAACCATCGAAACCCCCTTGATTTTTAGGTCGAGAGGCAACTTATAGGCGCAGAGGGAGACCAAGGGGGTGCCTGGGGTGGTTGCACCCTCCCTAGGCGCGGCCAGTGGTGGGCCCACGCCTGGAAGGGGTGTGGGCCCCCAGGTCCCTTCTCCGTCTCGTCTTATGGCTCCGTGGATCTTCTGGTGAAATATAATTTTTGGCATATTTTCCAAGATTTTTCCTGATAGTTGATTTTCTGCACAAAAAACAAGACACCAAGGTAATTATGCTGAAAATAGCGTCAGTCTGTGTTAGTTGTATCCAAATTACACAAGTTTAGAGGAGAAACAATAGCAAAGTGTTCGAGAAATTAGATACGTTTTGGACGTATCAGAGTGTCGATCCCAACGAGTAGCAGAAGGTGCTGAACAGTGGTATGGAGCAGGAAATCCCTGTGAATACTTAGCAAACGGTTTTTTAGTGGTTTTCTGATAAGACAACAAAACAAAGCGCAAGTAACAAAGAACAAACACAACAAGTGGTCCAATCCTTTCTTAGCAAAGGACAATCCGGTGGAAATACTTATAAGGACCAAATGTTCTCTACGACACATGGGAATTCTGTCAAGTGCTTTCGCTTCATATAGCTGAGTACTCTTCTCTGGTGTTGTAAATGTTGTGTGGGTGAACCTGTGCTAATATATCGACCTTACTTGGACTAATACATACTTGTGATTAAACCCCCTGCAAACATCCATAACTACAGAAAAGTAATTAAGATATAAATCTAACCACAACCTTAAACTCTGAGATCCTACACTCCCTTGTGCAAAGGTGTCCAAACGGGGGTTCAGGTTTCTGTCACTCTGGCAACCCATAATTAGTAGTCAAATACACAATGCATTCTCCTAGGCCCATAAATGATGAAGTATCATGTAGTAGACGTTCACATGACACCACTAGAAGAATAGCACCACAACTTAAATACTCAACCATTGAATAATAACTCAACACAAATCCACTAATAACAACATGACTTCTCCCATGTCCTCAAGAACTAAACTAACTACTCACAAGACATCATATGGATCAAGATCAAAGATGATATGGTAATGGATAATAATCTGAACATAAACAATAATCCAATGGTTCCACTCACAAGCATCAACTATAATAGTAATCAACACCGGTAAAGTTTCCCCTAAGAACTAAAGCAATATCCAACACAACTGTTACAGCGGGATGGAGTGGTGATGACGGTGCTGGTGGAGATGATGGTGTGGATGATGATGATGATCCCGATGAAGCCTAGCTTGACGATGGTTTTGATGGTGACAGTATCCCCTCTCCGGGAAGGAATTCCGCTGGCAAAAATCTGTCTGTCGAAGAGATCTTTCTCTCTTGGTGTTTTCCGCCCCTAGAGGCGGCGGAAATCTATCTGTGGTCGCTCCCCTAGCCTTAGGGTTTCGTAGGGAAGATATAGGCAAAAGGGCGGAGTCGGGAACCGGGCAGGTGGGGCACACCTGCCCTAGGCACGACCCAGGGGGGACCCGCGCCTAGGGGGTGTGGGCCCCCTGCGGCCGCTCTTCGCTCCTCCTTCTGACTTCCTCATTCTTCTGAAAAAAAATATTTTCCCATATTTTTATGGTTTTTTTGGTATTCGCGAAATTGCACCGAAACAACTTCTTTTCCATCAGAATCTAGACTCCGCCAGTCCATCCTCCAAGAATCATCCAACATGCATAAATAGATGAAAAGCCATAAGTAATACCTCATAATAAGTCAAATATCAATGAATAGAGGTAAATTATGATGTAGAAGGGTGATGCAAATTGGGCGTATCAGTATCAATGGTAAAGATTGGACCGGGTCCATAGTTCACTAGAGGTTCTCTCCTTAGATAAACAGCAAGGCATGAAGGGTAAACAAATTACAGCAGGGCAATTGACAGGAACTGAGCTAGGCATAACAATGCAATATTAGACAAAAAGATCCTATGAGATTCGATCGGGCAATACAACAAGATACATAGACCGCCATCCAACTGCATCTATGACTAGAAGTCCACCTTCAGGTTATCATCCGAACCCCCTCCAGTATTAAGTTGCAAGCAACATGCAACTGCTTTAAGCAAAGTGTGTAAGGTAAATAATCCACTTGTTCCATGAAAAAGAGACCGTTGTTTTCTCCCTAGTGGCAACAACACATCTACAACCGAAGAGATTCCTATCACTTCCCTTGGAAACTAGAGGCATGAGCCCACTATCTAGCATAAATACTCCCTCTTGGAGTCACTAGCAACTACTTGGCCAAGATAGCAACTAACAACGGAGAGCGTGCAAGATCACAAACAACACAGACATGATAGAATCATAAAGACAAAACCATTAATCAATCTGACATAGTAATCTCAATATCCATCGGATCCCCGCAAACACAACATGCATGATTACAAATAGTTAAAAATAGATCTTGAACATGAACGGAGCTCACAAGATCTATACATGAAAGCATAAGGAGGAGATACAACCATCTAGCTACTACATGGACCCATAGTCCAAGGTGGAACTACTCACGCATCATACCAGAGAGAAGGACTCCGGTATGATCTCTCCTCCAGCAGGGTGCCGAGAAGAACTTCAGATCCTCCCGATCTAGGGACGACGGTGGCAGCGGCTACAGAAGGTTTCATGGAATATTGATCGGGTACTTAGGGTTTCTGCATCGGGGGCTTCTTATAGGTGGAGAGGGAGGCCGAGGGGGTGCCCAAGGCGGCTGCACCCCCCAGGCGTGGGGTGGGCCCACCCGCATGGCCAGGTGGTGTGGTCCCCTCGAGGCCCTCCTCCGTCTCTCCTCTGGTCTTCGTATTCCCCACGGAAAGATATTGACTTTGGCTTTTGTCCCATCCAATTCCGATAATATTGATTTTCTGCCTTTGTGGAACCAAAAATAGAAGAAAAGAGGCAACTGGCACTATGGCAACTTGTTAATAGGTTAGTTCCAGAAAAGATATAAAAACACCTCAAAGTGTAGACAAAGCAAAGCAAAGTAGATACTAAACAAGCATGGAGCATCAAAAATTATAGATACATTTCCGACGTATCAAGGCACCAGTTAAGAAAGCATAGTTGCCATTCTTAGTTCTAGGTGCATTGTCCCAAAACTTATTGATTGATGCATATTGTTGATATTACTTGTTCTTGTGCTATTTGTATCTAGTCAGTCTTATGAACTTTGAAGGTGTCCTTTGCATCTATTTGCTACTCCATGAGGGACAAGCTGAATGCGACTATGCTATGTTATCTGTATGTGAAACAAATAAACGTTTTTCAATGCATGTTGTTCATGATCTTTGTTTGTAACCTTTCATGTTGCATGCATAGTTACTTTGTCTTACAGTTAGAACTCTATCTTTCATGCTCAAGTTTAGAGTTCTTCGATCTTAGCTTTCATTGCTTGCAAATGGTTTGATCTTGATTTTGATGGTGCATGTCACCTCAAAAATTATTCTTTTTATCACTTACCTACTCGAGGACGAGTAGGAGTTAAACTTGGGGATGATTGATACGTCGAAAACGTATCAATAATTTTGATGTTCCATGCTTGTTTAGTATCTACTTTGCTTTGCTTTGTCTACACTTTGAGATGTTTTTATATGTTTTCTGGTACTAACCTATTATCAAGATGCCATAGCGCCAGTTGCCTATTTTCTTCTGTTTTTGGTTCCAGAAAGGCATAAAATCAATATTCTCGGAATTGGACGGGACAAAAGCCAAAGTCAATATTTTACCGTGGGGAACACGAAGCCTGCATATGAGATGGAGGGGAGGCACCAGGGCGCCACACCCCTTGGCGGTGCGGGATAGCCCTATCCATGCCTGGGGGGTGACCACCCTGGCCGCCCCTGCCTCGCCTCTTCGCCTATAAAGACCCCCCGATGCCAAAACCCTAAGTAGCCGATCAATATTCCACGAAACTGTCTGTAGCCGCCGCCACCCTCGTACCTAGATTGGGGGGATCTAAAGCTCTTCCCGGCACCCTGCCAGAGGGGAGATCATCCCGGAGGCCTTCTTCTTCTTCTTATTCATGCCAGCCTCCGGTATGAAGTGTGAGTAGTTCCACCTTGGACTACGGGTCCATGTAGTATCTAGATGGTTGTATATCCTGCTTTGTGTTTCCATGTTTAGATCTTGTGAGCTCCGTTCATGATCAAGATCATCTATTTGTAATCATGCATGTTGTGTTTGCGGGGATCTGATGGATATTGAGATTACTATGTCAGATTGATTAATGGTTTGGTCTTATTGATTCTATCATGTCTGTTTGTTTGTGATCTTGCATGCTCTCCGTTTATAGTAGCTATCTTGGCCAAGTAGATGCTAGTGACTCCAAGAAGGGGTATTTACGCTCGATAGTGGGTTCATGCCTCTATTTAATCTAAGGGAAGTGACAGAAATCTCTAAGATTGTAGATGTGTTGTTGTCACTAGGGAGAAAACAATGGTCTCTTGTTCATGGAACAAGTGGATTATTTACCTTACACACTTTGCTTAAAGCAGTTATCTGTTGCTTGCAACTTAATACTGGAGGAGGTTCAGATGATAACCTAAAGGTAGATTTCTAGTCATAGATGCAGTTGGATGGCAGTCTATGTATCTTGTTGTATTGCCCAATCGAATCTCATAGGATCATGAATGTCTAGTATTGCATTGTTATGCCTTGCTCAGTCCTGTCAATTGCCCTGCTGTAATTTGTTTACCTAGCATGCCATGTTTGTTTATCTTAAGGAGAACACCTCTAGTGAACTATGGACCCCGGTCCAATCTTTATCATTGATACATCTTCCACTGTTACTGTTTACTTTCTGCAAACCACTATTACCTTCCACACCATACAGTTAATCCTTTGTTACAGCAACAGGTGAGATTGACAACCTCACTGTTCGTTGAGGCAAAGTCTTGAGTGTGTTGTGCAGGTCTCCAAGTTGCTAGCAACACCTTTGAGTCGTTTCCTTCCTCTTATTGGTTCGATACCCTCGATTTCTTACTGAGGGAAGACTTGCTGATGTGCTCATCACACCTTGCTCTTGGGGTCTCCCAACGAAGTGCTACCACGCGCCATCAACAATCATCAACCATTATTACATCGTTCACAAGTTTCTCTAAAATAAAGCTAGGGAGTTCATCGACCCAATTACAAGAAACCTTAGTAGAAAAACAAGACCTATCTAATTCATGCACAACTCCGTTTGCTTCCCTCAAACGATGCTGAAAAATAACAGTCCCAATCATAGATGCTTCGTCTATACAATCCGCCAAAATAGCTGAGGATTCACCCCACCATGCCTCTTCTCCTTTGCAAGCCTCAACAATCTCCATTGAATCCGATTCAGCAATCACATTATTACATCCAAGACGATTTGCTAAAGCAAGACCTTCCCACGTAGCCACTGCTTCACTTGCCGCCGGAGACAAATCATTTGCGATATAAAGAGTGTCTCAAAAGCTAGATTTCAACTACTTCGGGGGACGTACAAGATACTAAGCAAACTGCGGAATGTTTTCTACAAACTTCAGCTGTCGGACAAAAGCTAGGTATGTTCACGTAGCCATTCATGGAAGTCAGTGTAAAACCTGTAGGAGCCCCTTGTTGATGGCGGCCCCAGAAATTTTCCTCTTGGTATTTATTTTGCTAAAACAACCACAATTTTACCGAAAATTATCACTGCTTTTCCAAAAATTTAACTGTTTTGCTAGAATCTTTGGTATTCACATGAATACCTAGAAATACCCCTAGCGCCGCCCCTTGAAACCCAAAGTGTCTGAGATTCTCTGCCATTCGTCCAAGTGGAGAGTGGAAGGACGTGTTATACTAGTATTTTGCCAAAGATAACCATTTAGCCCACTATTTGGGATTGCAATGCACAAAACAACGAAGTTAGTCTTCCAAATTCTGGTTTGGACATTCGGTCTGACCGTTTGTCTAGCGGGTGATATGAGGAACTCATTTTCATAGTTGTGTAAGCTAGCTGGACTAGATTCTGCAAGGTGATGTTGACAGGGTTAATTTTAGCATCAAATTTTATCTTTTTTACAAAGGCCGCACAATAGGTCGGTTTCCTTTAGACAACTCTGTGAGCATGTCGGACATGGAGATATACATGTGACACTTAAAAAAGGAAACCACTAGCGCGTGAGTGTGCGTATTTTTGCTCCGTGGCGCGAATGCCCCTGCTCCACGATTCCTATCCGATGGTGCACAAGAAATCCGAAAAAACACAAAAGAGCCAAAATTGCCAGAAAAACAGGAAATTTGCCTGGCGCTCTGAGTGGCTAGGGAGTGAACATTTTCCCTTATAAATTATTTAAAAACAACATATTTTAATTTTTCTAAATATGTTAAAAGTGCATTTGAAATACAAGAAAACATATATGTTCAACAACCGAAATGCCACGTCCACACTTACAAGAAGCTAAAAATAGCATTACAGCAGCTTACTCGGCCAATAAGAAAGATGTTGCACTACTTTACTTGTTTGATTGAATTCCAAAGTTTATAGTGTGAAGCTCAAGGGACCGTTTATACACACTTGCTATGCATTATATATACATATGATTTTGTTTGCCAAAATATGGTATACATCTGTACCCCTTGAGATTGACCATAGAGTTTAGCCTAAGACTTGTGTACTTTTAGCCTAAGACTTATATACACATCATCATTGGCACTCGTGCGCGATTCCTGAAGGTTTAGCCTAAGACTTGTGTACTTTTTATTTTTTTAGTCTTTTACCATAGAGTTAGTGGTTGCTTGATGCAGCTACTGTCACGAGGAATATGACATCAGGTTCTTTTCCGGATCGATTTTGTTGGGATTTTTTTATTTTGAATAGTAGATAATACATTATTATATATAGAGACGGGAGTTATCCTCCTAAAAAAATCATCCAACACCTGGATGGTCGGCACTTCCACATCAACATCAATAAAACTGTTTATATGTTTTTTTAGAATAACTCTTTATATGTTTTAGGAGAGAAGTTACACTGAATTCATTATAGTCATGATGAATTATAGTTTCTATTGTCTACTCTTGTTTGAGTTGTTATTAATTATTTTTATTTTGAATTAATTTTAGTAGAATATTTTCATTAGCAAATTACATTGTTCCAATCAGGTGTTTGACTTGCCACATTAAATTCCATAGTTCCAATAATACCCTACAGATGGCTCATTCAAATATGCTCCAGTATGTTTTAGCAGCCGACCTAACATGATCTAAATAAATCAATACTAACATCAAGGAGTACAACTTATGGTCACATGCCCCTCATAGTTTTCATCCAGGATGTTAACTAGAGCACAAAATAGACCTTATAGCAGCCGTCAAATCTGAAGCATAACCTTCACGTAGAATTTCAAGTCTGTAGCCACCCACACATTGCGTAGCTCAATAGAACAACTAACACAATGTATGCCACAGCTTAGTCTGTTGATCGGTTTCAGCTAATCTGTATGCATGTCATTATCTAGCTGTCATATACTTCGTTGTTTATCCATCGGACATGTTCATCAGATTACAGTTGTGCATATCCCACACATATAGAACTATAGATCGATCATGCGCTATCTTTGTGAAACTACATCAAAGATCCTAGTTACCAAAGAAGTCTCGTCGTGCCTCCCATCAAGATTAGGCTGGCAGCTTCCTAAGCCAACGACAACCCGGTGGCAGGACGAAACCCCGTGGAATCACCACATCATGCAACTATGCAAGGCGTGGAGCATTATACTATGATAAACCAACCCTAATCGTATATCTAGGCATCCTTTCTGCCTCAATACTTTTCCCATACTTTTACTCTCAAATGTTGTTAGAGGGCTCCATTTCAATTCCTTAAAATAATTGATGGTATCCATGCTTGCAGTTCACAATGTTGTTCGGGTATTGTATTGTGCAGTTCACTCTTCTAGCTTGGCGAATCTGTCTAGATTCCTTATAATTATTCACACATGTACCTAGATTTCTCAATATATAGGAGTACTAGGCAACGTGGACGCCACGGCCGTGACGAGACAATGTCTCCAGATAATCACCCAGAAGTACCGCTTGATATTACGTTGGATGCAGTGTATATTATGTCTGAAGTTACTGTCGAACATAGTAGTGCTATTTTTCCTGGACAAAAGAGGCGGCGGATAGTGAAATTAGTGTCAACGAATAAAAAATATAACAAAATTGAATTACTTTGCGAATTAAGACATGCAAAATACTTGCCCACGAAAAAAAGTAGAAGGTAGTTATCGCGTGAAAATCACGACCTGAAATGTGCGACAGAAAATTATTGACGAAGAAATATGAAAGGAACCTAAAAAATAGCGCTGATAAAAAAAGGTTAGAAAATTATTCATCCCGTAGGATAACAACAGGTGAGAAATTATGGATAAAAAGTTGTTCCCGAAAATTATCTCATCGAGTTGGAAAAAAAGAGCTAAAAAGATATTGTCGTGGACGTAGACTAATTACCGCAACATCATGACCGGGAACCTACGTCGAAGAACCACCGTCAAGGAGGTAAAACAGGATGTGAAAAAATACCACCATAACTACCGGTGAGAAATTATGCAGAACGGTAAGAAAAATTACCGTGGGATAACAACTGGTGGGAAATTATGGCTAAAAAGTTGTACTCCAAAAATTACTGTCGAGTTGGCAAAAAAAAGAGCTAAAAAGCTAAAAAAGTTGTGCCGAAAAATTACCGTCGAGTTGGTAAGAGCTAAAAAGATATTGGCATGGACTATTTGGAGTACTGTGCCGGTTCTGTTAGATGTAGCTGGTCCTAGAACTGCTACCCGTACATGGAACTGTTTATCCGAAAATTAGATGAACAGTACATACGATGGAGCGCTGAGAGCGCAAGAAGCCTACGCGCCATTATACATAGTTACGGTTTTGCTAAAAATCAGGCGCCTGATTTTTAGTTAGGTCTCACTCGCCTCTCTTACCATTAGAAATACTTCATGACTCGTGCAACGTGAAAGTTACACATGAGTTGTAACTAGATTGTAATTAAAAATTTAATGAGTTATAACTAGGTTGCAACTGAGAATTGATACACATTTTATAAGTTGTAATTAGGTTGTAACTGAGAATTAGCACAAAATAGTATGATGATGTCAGCGATTTAGACATAGCTAAAAATCAGACGCATGGGATCTAGACGCTCCCATATATATTTACCTATTTGGAATGCATGATTTTTTTACTCCGTACAAAAAGTGTAATTCCTAATATCATCGAAACTTTGATTGGACCTTCATTCTTTCACCCAACACTAAATGCCAGGTCATCCTAGTCATTGTCAGTTATATGTGCCTCCAATGGTCCATTAGTCGTTTGTTAGAGGTTTATTATACCTGGATTTACGATGATATGAATCCAAAAGATTTTTTCCTAAACAATCTCATTCCTAATACCAAGGATCCAAAAAGGCAAATTTATTTTTGGATGCTATAATCGATTATTAAAGTGGGTTCACCAAAGAATTAAGTAGAGAGATAGGGACTAGGAGAAATAGGTGATAAAACCATACACTGTAAAAGTGTATATATGTCTATGTATATGTTCACCGAGATTATGGCTATATTCATCAATAGATGCAGAGAGAACGGGTTTCCCCATTTCATCTCAACTCTCAATCTATATAGAAAACCGCAAGTGTTGGGACTTCAGAAATCAAAGTGGATCTAAAATTTGTAAAATCTTAATCACCTAGCTTCAAATTTCAACAATAAGTATACAAACTAATATATTTTCCATGTTGAGTTGATCTAGGTCCTTTTAGATTGAGAGGATTAATTCTGAAAATGCAAGAATGCAAAATATGCACTTTGTTAAGCTACAAACCAAAGTTTATCTTGTACCACACAAGAAATAAAAAATATATCCTAGGGGCCATATGACTTTAGCAAGTTAGACCTACCAAAAAAAATGCATTAGAATTGAGTACAAAATAAACTACCAAAGATCTGAGTTTCCTAAGCATACAAATCTAACAACACATAACTAAATAGTTTATAAATAATGAAATTGTACTTAAATAATTTGAAATTGCTTTGAATTAAAGAGTCACTTGCTAGGCTAGGTTTTCTCCATAAAAATTCAAATCATGATGCTATATAGTGATTGTTGTGTTCATTGCCATATGAGGCGGGATGCCGACCATCATGAGCCAAGCAAATGGGATTATGGATGACCGCAATGATGGTTTATTACTTTCTCTCCTCCGATCATCCCATATGTCAAGTTTGTCCATCTCATGGGTCCGGTTAGGGACTCCAAGTACGTGAGAGGTGGTGTACCACAAGGTCTTGTAGAGTACGTTTTAGCATCCGAGCTAACATGGTCTAAATTAATTATTACTCCTACTAATACCAAATGTATGTTTTAGCAGTTGAGCTAGTATAGTCTAACTTAATTAAATACTAATATTAGGGAGTACAGCTTACGGTCACATGGCCCTCATACTGGTCATCCAGTATGTTAACTAAAGCACAAAATAGAACTTATAGCATCCATCAAATATGAACCATAATATACCTTAACCTTCACATGGAATTTGAAGTATGTATAGATAGCTAAAATTGTGTAGGTTAATACTATAACTAACACAATTATGCAACAATTTGGTATATAGATTTGTTCGATTAATTTGTACCAACTCCAGAATAAGTCATCCAACCCACTCCTTCCCCAACGCCGCTCTCGCGTGGCCCTGCAAGGCCGCACCGGCCAGCCGCCTCCAGTTCCCCCCACTCCTAGCCTATCCTCTCCTGCCGTCGCCGATGGGGCAATGTGGGGCAAAGCCCGTGTGGTGCGGCGGCGGCTCTTGATACGTCGGAAACGTATCTATAATTTTTGATGCTCCATGCTTGTTTAGTATCTACTTTGCTTTACTTGTCCACACTTTGAGGTGCTTTTTACATCTTTTCTGGTACTAACCTACTAACAAGTTGCAACAGTGCCAGATGCCTGTTTTCTGCTGTTTTTGGTTTCAGAAAAGTTAGTAAAGAAATATTCTCGGAACTGGACGGGACAAATGTCAAAGTCAATTACTTCCTGTGGGGAACAAGAAGTCCAGAGGGGAGCCGGAGGGGCCAGCCAGGGGGCCAGACCCACCCCAGGAGCGGGTGGGCCCAGCCCCGCGCCTGGCTAGGGTTTGGCTATCTTGGTCGCTGCCTCGGCCTCCCCCTTCGCCTATAAGAAGCCCCCGATGCAGAAACCCTGAGTACCTGATCAAATATCCACGAAACTATCTGTAGCCGTCACCACCATCGTCCCTAGATCGGGGGGATCTGAAGTTCTTCCCGGCACCCTGCCGGAGGGGAGATCATCCCGGAGGCCTTCTCTCCGGTATGATGCGTGAGTAGTTCCACCTTGGACTATCGGTCCATGTAGTAGCTAGATGGTTGTATCTACTCCTTTGTGCTTTCATGTATAGATCTTGTGATCTCCGTTCATGATCAAGATCTAATCTATTTGTAATCATGAATGTGGTGTTTGCGAGGATCCGATGGATATTGAGATTATTATATTGGTTTGATTAATGGTTTTATCTTTATGATTCTATCATGTCTGTGTTGTTTGTGATGTAGCATGCTCTCCGTTGTTAGTAGTTATCTTGGCCAAGTAGTTGCTAGTGACTTCAAGAGGGGGTATTTATGCTTGATAGTGGGTTCATGCCTCTAGTTTCCAAGGAAAGTGACAGAAATCTCTTCGGTTATAGATGTGTTGTTGCCACTAGGGAGAAAACAACAGTCTATTTTTCATGGAACAAGTGGATTGTTTACCATACACACTTTGCTTAAAGCAGTTGTCTGTTGCTTGCAACTTAATACTGGAGGGGGTTCGGATGATAACCTGAAGGTGGACTTCTAGTCATAGATGCAGTTGGATGGCGGTCTATGTATCTTGTTGTATTGCCCAATCGAATCTCATAGGATCTTTCTGACTAGTAATTGCATTGTTATGCCTTGCTCAGTTCCAGTCAATTGCCCTGCTAATTTGTTTACCCTTCATGCCATGTTGTTTATCTAAGGAGAGCACCTCTAATGAACTATGAACACCGGTCCAATCTTTACCATTGATACATCTTCCACTGTTACATGTTTACTTGCTGCAAGCCATTACCCTTCACACCATACGTTTAATCCTTTGTTACAACAAATCGGTGAGCTTGACAACCTCACAGATTCGTTGGGGCAAAGTCTTGAGTTTGTGTTGTGCAGGTCTCCGCGTTGCTAGCAACACCTGTGTGACGTTTCCTTCCTTCTACTGGTTCGATAACCTCGGTTTCTTACTGAGGGAAACTTGCTGTTGTGCTGCTTCATACCTTGCTCTTGGGGTTTCCAACGAAGCATCCCACGACAAGTGATGGGCGCCATCAGCTCTTATAGGCCAATGTTCATATTCAGGCGATGATTTTTCTGCTCCGGCCGTTCGACTGCTATGCCATGGAGTGGCGGCGGCCAGCGGTGTTATGCTAGGCGGTAACCGGAAGATCTACGGGTGGGGCATGGTGGATGGGTCCAATCTGGGTCTATATGGGGTTGGACGGTCCACGATCCAAACTGTTGTCTGTTGTATCTTATTTCTGACGACATCACATAGGCGCTAATGGGCTACTAACACATCACAAGGATGCCTGGGCAAGCATCCCTAGGCATGGCGGTGGCGTCCTCCTTCTTCGGCATAGGTGGTTGGCCAAGGTTGGTTGTGGTGTTGATCCCACATCTAGTCCCGGACAAGTTGGGGAGGCGTGGTTGCCGATGAAAACCGAGATCTGACTGCATTATTGGCGAGCGATGGCGTTTAGTGTCATTACATTGATGAAGGCATCGCCTTTGGAGCCACCATCTACCCACTCGTACTGCTCCAGGGGAAAACCTAAGATTTGGAAATACCAGATCAGATGATGGCAGTGCTACAGTGTCATCTCCCTCTTGAGGGCATCGTTCTTGGAGCAGAGATGGAAGGAAGAGGCAAGAGGTGGAGCGGTGTTCCATCTACCGTGTTGACGACAGCGCGTCTCGGTAACTTGGCACAACGGGGTCTTGGCGACGGACGCGTCTTGATGGACAAGCGCAGGGTGGTGGTACCGTTTGGCACCGTGGAGGCGTCGACGACATGCCTGTCAAGGGCAATGCCTAGATCTCCGTCTCGAGGAGAGGTTGGCGAAATATGGTGGCGGCGGCTTCTGAAGCGCGTGCGCTAGTGGAAGCTGAGGATCTGCCAGACCGACTTGTGCCTCCCGGCTGCCTGTTGGGTGATTCGGCAAGGCATCCGGCTTTGTGATAATGTGCATAGGCTCGAGGTCATAACGTTGGCTCCGATATAGCACCCCCTTCATCAAGGATGTAGGTGTTGCGACTGTTATAGTTAGTGGGATTGGTTCGGGTTGATCTATGTATTCTCTTTGTAAAGCTTTGTTGAATAATAAATAAATAAAGATGGGCGCATCATTTTGATTCAGAAACAAGGGTATCATATCCATTTCATAAAAAATATGTATATGTCATTATCAAAATGTCATACGTACTTTGTTTGTTTTTTTATCCATCAAGCAAATTCATCAGATTACAAATATGCATCTCCATTCATATATTCCCTCAAATTTCAAATTAACTATACTTCGTCCAATCCATATTAATTGCTGCAGAAATGGATATACCTAGACATGTTTTAGTGCTAGATACATCAAATCTAGTGACAATTAATATTAATCGGAAGGAGTGACATAATTTTATTTAGATACGAAAGTATCTATATACTGGAATGGGTTCACATACGTTCGTATCTATGAAAAAGCCACTATCAGTTAATTTGAAATGGAGAGTGTAGAACTATGGGAAAGGAAAACCGTATCTCAGGAGAGCCCACCGCGGGCCGCTCTCCTCCCTCCCGCGCCGCCACCGCGCGGCGGCCGGGGGGGTCTCCTCCACCTCGTCGGCTCGCGGCCCCCCTCCCCTTTCTCCTCCCCCTCACCGCCGCCAGATGGGCACGGCCGGGCGAAGCTCGGTCGGGGCCGGCGGCAGCGGGGTGTCCTCGCCCTCTCGCGCGTGGGGCTGGCCGCGGCGCTGCTCCTCCGGGCCTGAGTGTGGCTCGCCCGTCGGGGGCCATGGCGCGGCGGCGCACGGGCTAGTCCTGCGGCGGCGGCGCGGCGTACGACGGGGCGGCGGGGGCGCGTCTCGGAGGGGGCGGCATGGCTGCTCTCCAGGCGGCGCGGGCTGGGTGCGGCGCGGGCCTTGGTCGGCCTCCTCTGCAGCGATGGGCGGCGGGGGTGCCAGGGTGCGGTGGGTCCTGCCCGGCGGATGCGGCAGGAGGGTCGGGGGCTCGTCATCCGGGGCTGCGGTGGTGGAGCGAGACGCCGGCAGGAGCTGGCAGGGGGGCGCTCCGCGGGCCTGCGTCCTAGGGAAGCTTCGGCTTGCCCAGATCTAGGCCCCCTTGGGCCCGATATGGGCCTAGGGCGGGCTTGTCGTGTTGCTGCCTCCCTCTGGAGGATGGGCGGCGGGTTGGGGCGTGAAGGACGGCGGTGGTGGCGGTGGCGGCGGCTGCTCTGCAGCAACGTGGCGGCGGAGACTTTACGGGCCCTTTTTGGGCCCGGCCGGGCCCAAGACCTGGTGTGTCTCTGCTGTCGCGTCCGGACGGCAACCACCATTGGTGGTGGAGGTTGATCTCCTTCGCGCGGTTGTGCCGTGGCCGCCATGCTACATCAACCGACCTGCCCCCACTTTCCAGGTCACGCAACACTCCTGGCTCCGTGGGTGCGAGCCTGGCTCAGTGGACGCCGGGGCGGCGGCCTCGGAAGGTGGACGGTTTCGACTTCCCTCCGTCGGAGGAGGCTCTGGGAGGTGACGCGAGAACCCCAGACCGGTGGCGGTTCGGCAGGCCCGGGGGCGCTTGGTGGCGATGGTGCTGTTGCTTGGCGGCCGGGATTTTCCGTAGAGGCGGGTCCCCTGGTGGGAGGAGGAGTAGGGCCTGGGGCGGCGGTTGGCGTGGTCGGTGGCACCCCTGCTGCAGTGTGGCGGCAGGACTTCACGAGCCTCCGCGGGCTCGGCCGGGCCAGTGGGCCTGGTTTGTCTTGCTGCTACATCCGGTCGGCGACCACCTGCTAGTGGTGGAGGTAGTTCCCTCCCGCGTGTTATTGACAGGCCGACCATCGCCGAAGTCCCTGCTCTCTCGACCTACCGGCTTCGCTTCGTGGCGCTCGGTGTGACGGCGGTGGCGACCTCAAGACCTGGGTGGCGCATGCTCGTGGGTGACATGACTGGTGGAGCTCTACAAAGTGCTCAGGCGGGTGGTTCTGGAGGGGTCGGGAGAAATCCTTGTCTGTTGACACTGGCACGGTGACGCCCGAGGGTGTCACCTTCCTTCCTGAAGGGTGTTGGGGCCCCCTCCCCTACCCCCCGCTGCGTACCGGGGGAAACCCTAGGCCTCGGCTGGACAGTAGTGTCGTCGTCGTCACTCCCCTTCTTGGAGGTGCTGTTTTGGTACGCAGGCGCTTTGGATTGCGGGATGCGTGGTGGTTCTTTTCTGGCGGGCGCACCGGTTGCGAGCTGTTTCCGTTTTCGGCACACCGCCGTTCTCGGCTTTCCTCTTCTTTTATTTCTTCTTTCTTTTCGTGTTGGGCTTGGGTTCTACCAACGCCTTGTATCCTGTGTTGTTTGTTCCTTTGGGCGATGTGCTGTCTGGCCCAGCAGCGGTCTCACCTATGTGCTTTATTTATAAAGCGGGGCGAAAGCCTGATTCGAGAGAGTGTAGAACTATGGATTGGTCATGCATATCTTTTGTGCAACTACATCAAAGATCCCACCAACGAATGGCATAATCGTCGTGCCTCCAATCAAGATCGGGTACGCATCTTCCTAAGTCAACGAGAACCAGGTGGCAGGAAGAAAACCCATGGAATCACCACATCATGCAAGGCGTGGAGCATTATACAACTATTAAACCAACCCTAATCGTATCTCTAGGCATGTAGAAGTATGATAAACCAACCTAATCGTATCTCTAGGCATTGATTCTGTCTCAGTACTCTACTATTACATGTTGGGGGGATCCATTTCAGTTGCTTCAAATATTGATGGAATCTTGCTTGCAGTGTGGTTGGATACATTATATAGTTCGTGCTTCTATAGCTTGGCTAATCTGTCTTTTATCCTTCAATAATTATTTGCACGTGCACGTGTATCTAGAGTGCCGGGAATGTGAGAGCTTTTTACAAAAAGTGCAAGTCTCACGTAATATCATGGGAACTTTTTTTCAAAAATTCATGTGATCTATTAAAAATCATCAACAAATAGTAGAAAGATGTCTAAAAATAATAAAAATTACAGATAGATTCATAGACCACCTTGCGATGACTACAAACACTAGCACGAGCCTGATGCACGCCGCATTCTTCGCTCCTTCATGACTAGAGTCAGGCAAAAATTATCGTAGTAAAGTTTTTTATAATATACATACGAAAAATCAGCGTGCTAAGACCCCAAAAAACCGGTTCACCGGAGCAACAACCATCATCAATGATAACAATCGTATAACGAAAGAGACTGACCTCGAACCACACTAACAATCATAAAAACGAACTGTATCCTAGGAGTTTTTACCCATCGAGTCGCATTCCCGGTCATTTTTGACCTCATCAGCAGGAGTTTCCGCCGTGGACTAAATGCCCCTGAGTATAGCTACTCTAGAGATCAAATTGACCCACTGTGGTTTAATTAGGCCTAAATACATGCTAAAGCTCATCTGGATCAGAGACATATGAAAGTCTGTCTAGTAGGGCCAAATATCATCCATTTGGCTCATTTAAATGATACAAAAAATTGATGTTACCCCAAGATATATGTTGAAACCAATATTCAATCATCCATTTGAATTTCCCTAGGTCTATATTCGTATTGCATAGAATATATTATTTTTTATGTGTCCAAATTTTTATACATATTCCTACTATTTCGATGAAAGATTAGACGGACACGGCAAGTCACGCGTACATGATTTAGTAATTTATTAAAGTGGGTCCACTAAAAATTCATTGAAGAGCATCATGGACTAGTACCGTTACTTAGCTTAAAAGTTTGACCATAATTATACAAAGTAATATATTTTCATATATGTGCCACGTTGGCTTCATCTTGGTTTTAAATTCAGAGTATTAATTCTGAAAATGCAATGCAAAAAATGCACTTTATAAAGCTAAAAACCAAAGTTTATTTGATAACACACAAAAAATAAAAAGAGATCATATGGACAATGTGATAATTTGTAAGAGGCTAGTTCCACCGGAAGAAACTGCAAAATAAAATATCAAACGATTTGAGTTTCCTAATCAGACAACACAATACTAACTAATTTATAAGTAATGAAATCGTACTAAAATATTTTGAGAAAGGCTTACTAGGTTAGGCTTGACCATGAAAATTCAAAGGATGATGGTATATAGTGCTTGTTTTGTTTACAGCCATCTGGAGCGGGATGCTGACCATCGTGAGTCAAGAAAATGGGTCATATTGATGACAAGGTACATGAATATTAAGAAACTGGGTGTTCCATATCCCGTATGAACAATAAAATTGAAACAAATACTAAATAAAAAGAAATAATTTTTTCATGTAGAGGATGTATGCAGGTATGTGCGCACCAAGTTTGAAACTTAAATTTCAAAAGTATGTAAATTGGGAAAAAGACAAATTATCTAATTAACGATACAAGGTCTGAGATTTTCCCGTGCAAGTTACAAATTTCTCTTTTTTGTGTGGGCTGCATAAGTGCATATTTATCGTCGTTTTTTTTGGTATGTATGAGTATTAAGGCTATATGTACACGTGCATGATTTATATCGAAATTTCTTTAACTTAAAAATACGGTTTTATGGTCGGTTTGAAAATCGGGATGATGAGTACCTTCTTCTCCTCTGATCATCCCATACGTGAATTATGTTCATCTCACGGCGGGTCTGGTCAGCGATTCCAATTAAGTGGGACTGTGGGAGTTGGTGTTTCACATGGTTTTGCAGAGTGTGCTTGTCTTATTTTCGGACTCGAGTAGGTTGATTTCTGACAGTGCTAAGTGGCAAAGAGATAAATAGAGTTATTAGTCTAAAGAAACAATAACTAGATAATTAACTAAGCAAGTTAAGACACCTCGTTCGTCGCCATCTAGGGAGTACTATATAGTAATTAAATTTGCAGAGCATAGTGTGCAATAGTCAAAAGAATCTACATGTGCTGGGTGGCGTAAGATTTCTCCACACTCCTTAGCTGCCATTAGTTCCTAAACAATGTAACTCGATCCCACGGTGAGCTTGCCAGTGATTAATTAACGCCAAAATAAGATCTGAAATGGCACTAGCATCCAATCAAATCTCAGCAACGTGACCAAAAAGTCTACGAGCTGCCAAAGATTGCGTGTATTATCTGTCATTTTATTTTGAATCTTTCAGTCGTTGCCCTATCTGTCACGGCTGTCTCTCAAGTCCATACTCCGGCCGCACTTCATGATCAGAGCTAGTCAACTAGTACACACACGCCGCCATGTCGCTATAAGTAGCAAAGCTTACACTTGGTGCTGTACCAATCTTGCAGCACAGATCGAGGGAGATAGCTAGAGAGGGCAAGGAGGAAATGGCCGACGGCAAGGGGGCTGCGGCTATGATGTGCACGCCGGCGTTCGCATCGCGGGTTATGCGGAGCCGGTGGTACGTGGTGTTCGCGTCCATGGTGGTGATGGCGGCATCGGGGTCGACGTACATCTTCGCGCTCTACTCCAAGGAGCTCCGGTCGACGCTGGGGTACAACCAGCAGACGCTCAACACCCTGAGCTTCTTCAAGGACCTCGGCACCAACGTCGGCGTCGTCTCCGGACTGGTGCAGCAGGTGGCGCCGACGTGGGCCGTCCTGCTCATCGGCGCCGCCATGAATCTGGCGGGGTACCTCATGGTGTACCTCGCGCTGACGGAGCGCACGGAGGCGCCGCCCGTGTGGCTCATGTCCATCTACATCTGCGTGGGCGCCAACGCGCTCACCTTCTCCAACACCGGCGCGCTCGTCGCCTGCGTCAAGAACTCCCCGGAGAGCCGAGGCATCGTCATCGGCCTGCTCAAGGGATTCGTCGGCCTCAGCGGCGCCATCTACACGCAGCTCTACCTAGCCATCTACGGTGACGACGCCAAGTCGCTCGTCCTCCTCATCGCGTGGCTGCCGGCCGCCGTGTACATCTTCTTCGTGCACACCATCCGCGTCCTGCCATACCGTCGCCGCGCCCAAGGCGAGGAGCCTAACACCAAGCCCTTCTTCTGCTTCCTCTACATCTCCATCGCGCTCGCCACCTACCTCCTCGTCATGATCGTGGTGCAGAAGCAGGTGCCCACCTTCTCCCACGCCGCGTACTCCCTCGGCGCCACCGTGCTCCTCCTCATCCTCTTCCTCCCCCTCGGCGTCGTCATCAAGGAGGAGTACCAGGTCGTCTCCCAGATGGAGGAGTCTCTTCAGCACCCGCCGGCTATCGCCGTCCAAGAACCGCCGACACGCGACGCAAAGGACGACGACGATGACGACGAGACGAAGCCGTCGTGCGGCTTCGCTGGCTGCGTCACGAACATGTTCAAGCCGCCGGCGCTCGGGGAGGACTTCTCCATCATGCAGGCGCTGGTGAGCGTGGAGATGCTGGTGCTGTTCGTGGTGTCGGTGTTCGGCATCGGGGGCACGCTGACGGCGATCGACAACATGGCGCAGATCGGGCAGTCGCTGGGTTACCCGGCCAAGAGCATCAACACCTTCGTATCCCTGATCAGCATCTGGAACTACGCCGGCCGCGTGGGCGCTGGGTACATGTCGGAGTTCTTCCTCGCACGGTACAGGTTCCCGCGCCCGCTGGCGCTGACGGCGGTGCTGCTCCTCTCGTGTGTCGGCCACCTCTTCATCGCCTTCGGCGTGCCGCAGTCGCTCTACGCCGCGTCAGTGATCATCGGCTTCTGCTTCGGCGCGCAGTGGCCCCTGCTCTTCTCCATCATCTCCGAGGTGTTCGGGCTCAAGTACTACTCCACGCTCTTCAACTTCGGCTCCGCGGCGAGCCCCATCGGTGCGTACGTCTTCAACGTGCTCATCGCCGGCCGCATGTACGACGCCGAGGCCGCCAGGCAGCACGGCGGCGTCGCCGCCGTCGGGAACAAGATCTGCAAGGGGGTTCAGTGCTTCAAGCACGCGTTCCTCATCATCACCGGGGTGACGTTCGCCGGCGTTCTCGTGTCGCTGGTGTTGGTGTGGAGGACCAGAAGGTTCTACAAGGGGGACATCTACGCCCAGTTCAAGGTGGCACCGGTCACGGTAGTGGACGCGAGCAACGACCGCCAGGAGATGGAGATGGTGGGGAGTACAGATGAGGATGAAGTGAGGAAGGGAAAGAAAAATACACATGAGGTTAATGAGGATTGAGGAGGAGATTAAGTGATAACACTAACTCAATCGTTTTTTTTCTCTAAGCAAATGTTTAGAGAGGATGGAAGTCGATGGATCTCTACTAGTCTTAATGAATCCGTACTGGTTGTGGACGCTTTGTCGTTACTGACTGTCAAGATGTTTCCATATAGTGAAGATTTTTGTTTTCTAAAAGGAAGGAAAACCTTCATTATTACAGAACTAGCAAGATAGCCCTCACAAATGCGACGACAACATTCGAAAGTTCTTATAAAATACTCCCTTCATGCCAAAATATAGTGCATATAAGAATTTAAAAAGTATAACGATGTCAAGTTTGACTAAGAATGTAGGAAAAGATAACATCTAGAATACAAACTCAATACCTTAGATCCATCATGATATATATTTGCATATTTTATAAATTTGGTATTATAGATATAGCTATTTTTCTCAATGAACTTGGTCAAAGTTGATGATGTTTGACTTTAAAAGAATCTTATACGCACTATATTATGGCAAGGAGAGAGTATATTTTAGTCCTACAAATACATGAGAATATTATACAATTGGAATCAACATAGTTCTTGTCACGATAATTTTTTAAAGATAAAATATCACTTTTATGTGAAACATATTTAATCATTTTTATTTATGGGCAATTAATTTATGTTGCCATGAAAATGGTACCAATAACCATATATGTATTTTTACGTGGTGATATTAGACAAGTACATAAAATTAAATTCATATTGCAAGCTAGGATGTAGTTTTTATTCGATGTTATTTAGTGTGAGTCAAACCTCATCAAATTTAGTTATGAATTTTAGATATATTTAAAGTTACCCACTGACTCTTAATTAGGTATAGTTCCTAAGCTACTTGTGCAATGAATGTATGTAGATGCCTTTTAGTGTATAGGTTCACTTCAAACCTCTACGAACCTATGCACTAAAATACGTCTAGATACATTCGATTCACAAAGCTAAAACGTTTTATATTTCTAAACAGAGGGAGTAGATGTGGTCTATTGTAATAGATATACATCACAGTAGTGGTCAGATGATGTTATATGCAATTATGAAGATATAACGGTTCATCTCTATTGCTACTAAGAGTCAAGAGATCCATGAGTCTATGCAGAACTATTGATTCTCGTTTGGTGGTTGAATGTATTGGGCTGCGAGGAGATTTTGTTGACCAATCATTTATTTTCTTGTTCTCTAATATGATTATTTTGGTTTGTTATAAACACATATAAGCATGTTAGTAAACTTAGAAAATAATTGATACAACATGGAAAACCATATGCTAATTATGTTGGACTCTTGTATAACCATTGGAAGATTCTGGTGATTTTTTGTGTAATAGCGAAAATATTTTTCCAGCAAACTGAATAAAATAAACCCTATTGATGGCTAGATAAACTACATACTAGTAGTGCAAATTCTCGTTTCTATCTTATCCCTGGTCATTTTCTTCCCTCATTTACTCACCTGATTGTGATATACTTGACTTTTCTATCTTGCCCTAGTCAATTTCTTCCCTCATTTACTCAACCGATTATGATATACTTGACTTTGTCCATTCATGATAAAATATTTCACATTTTATACACAAACATATCTGTAGTGTTTATGGTTCAAACTTTTCATAAATACATTTTGCAAAGTAAAAATAAATAAATATTTTTTGTTCTCAAATATTTAATATTTTGATTAATCTAGAAAATATTTTAGAAGGTGGTATATATTAATAGAAAGGTAGTCATATTTTTATCAGTTTTCTACACTTTGTATTTGTATTGTATGTGGTCAAGATATAATTAGTAGTCGCTTAGACTTTTACTTACTCATGCTCACAGACTATTGAATCTCACCTCGTGATGCATGAAATAAAATTACCTGTTAAACTATGGAACACGCAGAAAACGGATGTTGATTTCCTCATATTCCTGGTAGCCGTATTGATCCTAACCAATATCAGTGTTTTTTAAGTAGCCAATCTTAAATATATATTATTAGCAAAAAAGTCTTTAACATATATTTTGGTAGTAAAACAAAAGGGTGTAGTCAAAAGAATTAGAAAGGCATGGCCGAATAGTGTATTATTGCCCTTCAACGTGTGGTACCGAGAAAGTTTTTTTTTTTTGCTACCTATATACGTGCATAATGTAACAACAACAACAGTTAATCAACTATTCGTAACACATGCTCTCAAAACAAAAAAAAGGGGGGGGGGGGGGGGGGGGGGGGGGGGCTTTCCTACATGGCGAATTTTTTAGGTGCCTAGTTTTTTTACATGACTTGGTTTCCTATTTCTATGACATATTGGATTTCTTATTACGTGGCTCGTTGCCGGTTCTGCCATTTACCATTATTATCAAAATGTGTCTCACTTACATGACCAGTTAGCGTGACGCATGTTTATTTTCTTCTATCTTACACTACTCAATTGTTAATCTCGGCCTTTAAAGTTAGGATCAAGGGAGTATATAAATTTAGCATATGTGGATCAACCTGGTGCCTCCAAAGAGACCCTTATATTACTTTTAGTATATAATAGATTGATTGATTTTACTTGTTTAACTCCTTTTCTCATTTTTTTCTTAAACCAGAAATATAATTATTTTTTATTAAACTTTACATAAAGTAGCACATGCATGTAACACTATACCAAAACGTGCATTCAAGAAAAAAATGAGAATTTTTTCATACTAACTTGCTCTTGACCAAATGACATACACCCACTCGCAAAAAACAAGTCCCAAAATAGTCGTTAACTCCTTACTACGTGCATTGAGGGTTGTCTTGAGATGAGTTGTGACATGGTTATACCCCGCCGGTACACGATCTCAGCATACCTAGTCCAGTCCAAGGAAGGCCCACGGCAAATATACGCGGCCCATGAAGACTTTCGGATGGCCAAGGCCCATGACGCCTTCGGATCCTTGGAGAGCAAGACTAGAGTAGATAGAAAATTCAAAGGGGTAAACCCTAAAACCTGTAACCGACTCGATCTGTGCCTGAGACCTGCCTGCCTCTATATAAAGGCCATGAGGGCACGACGAGGAGGCTCTCTAATAACCTCTCGCATACACACCTCCACGCCAGATTGCATCTGCGCACCCCTGTAACCTTCGGTTCCACCATAATCAGAGCAGACAAGTAGGAGTAGGGTTTTCCCTCCGGGGGACTGAACCTGGGTAAACCTCGTGTCCCCGTGTTGCTTGTTTGCTAACCGTTCCACGATCTCCAGCATCCCCACCTTCTCCAAAATCCAAGTCCATAACAATGGGCATTGACGAGATCGAACCTCGTCAATTGGCGCCGTCTGTGGAAATTGGGGGCGCTGATTGTGCGATCGTGACGGTCCCAACCAAAGCGATCTACAATTCTGCGGCAATGGAGAGTCATCTCCTCTTCGGCGCCTTCGACTTCACCGCCCATTCGCCGGCCACCCTGAAGGACTTCGAGCCCGTTGGCGACGGACTCGAGATCCTGTTCGGGAGCTTCTGCTTCCAGGTGGGGCAGATCGGCACTCTCCGCCTCCCGGAGCGGGTGCCCCTGCCGTCGATCAGGCATGCTTCATGGGCTCCACACCCCGTGCTATGCACATCATCATCAAAAGATGAGTCTTATGACAGAAGCAGCTGCAACTCAGATCTGTGCGATCCACCGTCGGATGAAGGGACCTATGGTTCCGGATCCGAAAGCTGCGGCAGCAGCGATCCGATCTACAAGCGCTACCAGTGTGCCGCGGTCATCCAAGATCAGGAACACAATCCGCCACCCAACCCACAGGGTAGAAATGGCGAGAACAGAAGAAGCCGGTCCCCCTACCCAACGGGGAACACAACAACCGAGTCATCCACCTCAGCGAAGAGGGATGGGCTCAAGCATGCGAAGCCGCAGCAGGCAACAAGATCCTGCCAGCAGATGCCTCACGGGACCTGCTGATGGCATACCACATGCTCCTCGTCGAGGATCACAAGAAGCAACTAAGGATGCAAGAGGTGCTCGACAAGATCAAGCAAGCAGCCTCGGAATCCAGTGCAGGGAGAGCCGCGTTCTCCGCCATGGGCATCGGCTCCAGCTCGCATGGAAACCATGGCAACAAGCACCGTTCTCGCGCAGAGAACATGGATCCCAAAGCACGTCGCGAGGTGACTAGAGCCCTCAATGCGTCCTTCATGGAGATGGGTGCTGACGGCAACGTCATCCCGAAGACGCCGCAAGATGCGATCATGGCAGCCACCGCGTACCTCGCATCCCATCCTCCTCCGGAGGGGGACCCAAAAAGGGCCATGCACAAGTCCGCGCTCACCGGACTCGCACTCGTTGGAGCCGCGCTCCACAGAGAAGCTCCTACGGAGCCAAAGAAGAAGGCCGCGGTCAGGTTCAACCGCATCCCCACACCCTCATCCAAGGATGAAGAGCACGACCTTCCTCGAAGGCACAAGATCTCGCATCGTCACAGCCGCGACTACGACGCTCGAAACGAGCTAATGCAGCGCAAGATCGACAAAGCGCGCGCTAAGCGCGTATGATCGTCTGAATCGGAAGAAGATGACGACGAAGGAGAACTCTGCGGAGCCCGATGCTTCAGCAGATCCGTCCGACGAACGCGGATGCCGCGAAACTTCAAGCTTCCTTCGGACACTCCGAAGTTCGACGGCACACAAGACCCTAGGGCGTGGCTCAGCGACCACCTGTCGTCTGTCAAGCTACATGGCAGAAACAAGGAATCCGCCATGCAATGCCTTCAGCTGCAGCTGACGGGCGTAGCCCGGATCTGGCTCAGCAGCCTATCCTCGGGATCCATCCGAAGCTGGGAGGAGATGGCGTACAGTTTCGTCTGAAACTTCAAAGGCACCAGCAAGAGGCCCGCCTCGATCGAAGAGTTGAGGGCCTGCACCCAACGAACGGGCGAATCCATTCGCTCGTACATACTACGCTGGTCCAACACCAAGAACTCCGCGGCGCATATCTCCGAGGAGAGAGCTATCGACGCCTTCAGGGACGGCGTCAAACGCCAGGACTTCAAGGAAGAGCTCGGGCGCGTCAAGCCCAAGACACTCGACCACCTCATGGACATCGCCAACAGGTGGACCGACGGCGAGGACTCCATACACCTAGCGCACTCGAAGGAGGAAGATGACTACGGCCGGCGACGTGAGCGCCGTAGCAAGAGAAGATCGTGCGTCTATGACGATCGCGACGGACCCGACATGGTCGCGGCTGGATACGCCGAACGCCGCAACGACGGCAACCGCAACGGCGGCGGATATCGTGGAAACAATTTCCACGATGGAGGACGCCCGACACAGTCGTGGCAGCGCCGCGATCGCAACGACAGATCCTCAGCATACGAAAAACTGTCGGGTCCATGCACCATCCACTTCTACTTCGACAAGCAGGATGGCAAGACGAAGGCAAGCCACATGCTCAAGGACTGTCGCGAGTTCCAGAAACTCAGCGAAAGCATGGCTTAGATGAGGCAACAAGCCCCAAATCCTGGATTCGGGAACGCACCCACACCAGGCGAGATCGCGCATGGAGATCCTCCACCGCCACCTGTAGGAGGCCCGAACCATCCCATCGCACCCGCCCAGAATAACGGTGGGCACGGGTATCCCCCGCCGAAAGGAGCGTTGATGATCCAAAAAGGGCACCCAACGAATAGGGTGTAGAAGAAAATCACTCGCCAGATCAACCTGACTGTGACAGCTCCACCCGCCATCCCTGAGTACCTTAGCGGATCAGAGTCCCGCATCACGTTCAGCCGTTCGGATCACCCTTGCCAGGTCCCTCGCCCAGGTCATGCTGCCCTGGTGCTTGAGGCGCAGATTGGAGGGTTCGAGATGAGCCGCGTCTTCATGGACGGTGGCAGCAGCATCAACCTGATGTTCGCCAGCACCCTAGCAGCAATGCGGATCCCGCTATGCAGCCTGGAACAGTCAGACACAATGTTCCATGGCATCGTCCTAGGAAAGGGAATATTCCCCCTAGGAAAGATATGGCTATACGTCATCTTCGGCAAGCCGGACAACTTCCGATGCGAGCGACTCGAGTTCGAAGTGGTGGACTGGCCATCACAATACCACGCCATTCTCGGCCGTGTAGCATTCGCAAGGTTCCTGGCAGTACCGCACTACGCCGTACCTGCTGCTCAAGATGCCAGGACCCAAGGGCGTCATCACGATCCACGAGAGCTTCACCCGATCGGACCACTGCGACAGGGACTTCAACAGAATCTCCCAGTCATTCAGCGTGCAAGAGGAGCTCGTAAGGCTCCGCGAGGTGACGGACAACGGGGCACCCCCAGTCACACGACAGAACTCACCAGAAATGTCCTTCGACTCCACCTCAACACAAAAAAGGTGCAGGTCCACCCGACGGATGCCTCCAAAACGGCGCTGATCGCCAACGATCTCAGCTCCGCATAGGAAAGCGCGCTCGTCGAATTCCTCTGTGAGCGCTGGGAAATCTTTGCCTGGTGTCCTGCGGATATGCCAGGAGTTCCCAGGGAATTCGCCGAGCACGCACTCAACGTATTTCCAGACGCCAAGCCTATCAAGCAGTCTATCCGACGACTGTCCGAACCACAGGCCAAAGCAATCGGAGTCGAAGTCAACAGACTACTCGACGCAAACTTCATCAAGGAGATCAAAGAAAGCAATTGGCTCGCCAACACCGTAATGGTCCCCAAAAAGGACACGAACATCCTGCGGATGTGCGTGGACTTCACATCGCTGAACAAGCACTGCCCAAAGGACCACTTCCCTCTTCCTCGGATCAACCAAATCATCGATTCAACGGCAGGATGTGAGAAGCTCTCCTTCCTCGACGCCTACTCAGGCTACTACCAAATTCGACTGAAAGTCGAAGATCAGGAGAAAACGGTGTTCATCACGCCGTTCGAAGTGTTTTGTTACAACACAATGCCCTTCAGGCTGAAGAACGCATGTGCCACGTACCAATGGTGCATGCAGGCATGCATGAAGGATCAGATCGGCCGCAACATACAAGTCTATGTCGACGACATAGTCATCAAAACAAGGGAGGCCAAGACGCTCATCGACGATCTCCGCGAGACGTTCGATAACCTTGATCGATACAAGATCAAGTTAAACCCAGAAAAATGCGCCTTCGGCGTCCCATCTGGTCAGCTGCTAGGCTACTTCATCTCCTAGTGAGGGATCGAGGCGAACCCGAAGAAGATCCGGGCCATAATGGCCATGGATAAGCCAAAGAACCTTAAGGGTGTCCAGCAGCTTGCAGGACGAATCGCGGCATTGAGCAGGTTCATCAGCCCCATGGGCGAGAAAGCCCTGCCATTCTATCAGCTGCTGCGCAAGGAAGACAAATTCGAGTGGACGCCTGAGGCGGATGATGCATTCGAAGATCTAAAGCGGCTGCTCTCTACCTCGCCCGTCTTGGTTACGCCAAAGGAGCGCGAACCTCTACTGCTGTACATAGCAGCTACACACCAGGTGGTGAGCACCGTACTGGTGGTCAAGCGGCCCGAAGAAGGCAAAACCCACGGGGTCCAACGCCCAATTTACTACCTCAGCGAGGTATTGACGCCGACAAAGCAGAGGTACCCTCACTACCAGAGACTCGCCTACGGCGTGTTCATGACGGCTCGTCGGCTGAGCCATTAATTCCAGGAGCACCAGGTGATGGTCGTCAACGAGGCACCCCTGAACAGCATCCTGAACAATCCAGAGGCCACAGGACGCGTAGCCCTATGGGGCATCGAGCTGTCACCTCTAGACATCATCTACGAGAAGCGACTCGCGATCAAGTCTCAGGTCCTCCCGGACTTCCTCGTCCACTGGATGGAGCTGCAGCTGCTAGACACACCAGACATGACACAGTCATGGACGATACACTTTGACGGCTCCAAACACGAGGCTGGAGCAGGAGCCGGGGTCATACTGACCTCCCCGCAGGGCGACAAGATGAAGTACGTCCTTCGGATGAAATTCTGAGCTTCCAACAACAAGGCCGAATATGAAGCCCTCATCCATGGCATGAGGATGGCAAAGATCTGCGGCGCAACGCGCCTGGTCATCTACGAAGACTCGAACCTCATCGTCCAGCAGACGATGAACGAGTGCGACGCACATGCCGAAAACATGATCGCGTACCGTGCACTCTACAACTCACTCAAGGGAGAATTCGACGGCTGCGAGCTTCGGCACGTTGGGAGATAAAGCAATGAGGAGGCCGACAGACTTGCCAACATCGGCTCCACCTGCGCACGAGTACCACCAGGCGTGTTCCTCGAACAGATCTGCGTGCCATCCATCAAGCGGAAATTCCCCAAGGGATCACCCGAAAAGGCAGAGCACTCGGGGGCTGCGCTACCCGAAGGACAGGAAGGACCCGAAAAGCTCGACACAGAGGTCGCTGTGGTCAACCTGATGCAGGTCATGGCAGTCAAAGAAACTTGGACACAGCCATACATCAAGTACTTGATAGACGGTGAGTTGCCTGATAGCCCGATAGATGCCCGGCGCATATCTCGCCGGTCAAAGGCCTTCACCATCATCAATGGCGAGCTGTACAAGCGCAACATTTTGGGTGTACACCAAAGGTGCGTCACCATCGGTGACGGCAAAACTATCCTCCAAGACATCCACAAGGGCATCTGCGGCCATCACGCGGGCAGCCGCGCCCTTGTCGCCAAAGCTCTACGAGCTGGATTCTACTGGCCAACGGCCATGAACGAAGCCAAGGACATTGTCCGAAGATTCAACGGGTGACAAAGGTTTGCAGATAAACTGCACGCACCCGGATCCGAGCTCAGGCCCATACCCTTGGCCTGGCCCTTCGCCCAATGGGGCCTCGACATGATCGGCAAACTGCCACGATCCTCGAAAGGAGGCCACGTCTACCTCCTGGTCGCAGTCGACAAATTCACCAAGTGGATTGAGGCCATGCTTGTGACTAACCAAAAGGGCAAAACCGCCGTCAAGTTCTTTGAATCCATTGTCTATAGGTTCGGCGTGCCACACAGCATCATCATCGATAATGGGTCGAACTTCATCTCTAAAGAATTCCAGGACTTCTGCAAAGACCTCGGAATCAACATCACATACGCCTCCATGGCGCACCCGCAAACGAATGGGCAGGTCGAAAAGGCCAACGGCCTCGTCGGTGCTAGCATCAAGAAGCACCTAATGAGCCCACTCAAGCGACTCGTGGGTTCCTGGACACAAGAGCTACCTTTGGTCCTGTGGAGCCTGCGCACAACGCCCAACAGCTCAACCGGCTACACGCCTTTCTTCATGGTGCACGGAGCTGAAGCCGTGCTGCCAGCAGAGGTACGCCACAAGGCCCCACGGGTCGTCGCCTACAGTGAAGCCGAATCGACGGCCGCACTCGAAGACGCCGTCGACACACTCGATGAAGCACGTGACATAGCAGCAGCTCGATCAGCGGTATACCAACAGAGTCTCCGCAACTACCACAGCTGATGGCTATGCCCAAGGTCCTTCGTCGAAGGAGACCTAGTCTTGCGACTCAAGCAAGAGCGACCGAAGAAATTCGAGTCACCATGGGAAGGACCCTACATCATCACTGAAGTCATCCCAGGTGGCGCCTATCGCCTCAAGCACGTGGAGTCTGGAGTCGCATACTCCAACCCATGGAACGTCGCGCAGTTGCAACGCTTCTACCCCTAGCTACCCCCTCTTTTACTTTCAATAAGGCTATTCAGCCAAGGCTACTCAGCCGAACAATGTACCTCCTCCTTATGATATGAATAAAGCTAAGTGTCTCACCCCAAAATCTTTCGATTATTACCTGCATCTTACTTCATACTACAACACACTCGGGGGCTCCCCCTACCTCACGATTTCGTCGACTGAGAAAAACGTGTGTACACCTGAGTAGCTGACCACGTCAGGATAACGAAAAGGGCACGTATAAAAACAAAGCATCACATGCTACACAACAACAAACCTTTACAATAAAAAAGGGCATAACACGCCCAGTCGCATATATACAAATTTTACATCTATCTCTTTTACAGGTCCTACCTATTCTGAAGAATAGCCTGCACACGCTACTCAAACAAATCTACAATTCGCTCGGCACACTGCCTTACAGCCGAATAATGCGGGCGCATATCCCACTCACCGCCATCCGGACGAGGAGGCGGCCCATCTGCTACAGCAGACAGATCTATATCAGGAGGATGCAAACGCACAAGGGAAAGCGCGGCCTTCACCCCTGCAACAAGCTGATGTTGTACCAATTCTTCGACACGACGAACATTTCTAAACTTCGCCAGCAGGCCAGAAAGAGTCGACGGCGCGCCATCCAATGGAAACATTACATGCAAAACTGACGCCAACGAAGACTGCACCTGACAAAGCACCCGCGATACCTGGTGGACACGATCTTGCATTGTCGCAAGAACCATGGCACGATCACGATCCATCCAAAAAAAAGCCGGCCTCCATGTCCTGCTGGGTCAAGCAGTTAATCCGAAAAGCAACACGCTCCTTTTCCTCCTTCGGAGCAAGGTTAGCACCTGCAAGACTCACAAAGTAAGATGCAAGACCAACAGGCGCATCCGAAGCAATGAGCAGTAGCTCGAAAAACTCACACTCAAGCTGTTCGGCCAGACGACACAGCTCCTCCATCAAAAATTCCTCTTGGGCAGCGCCTCGCTCCGCCTTCGACTTCCAAACATCAGCGTGGCCACACACTCCAAGTAATTCCCTCTCAAGACTACGGATGCAGTCTCGAAGAAACACAAGCTGCGACGCACCATCCAAAGATGGCCGCAGCTGCGCTGTAGATGAAGTGTCTACGGGAGCATCACCCAAAGGATCCTAGAGTAGAAGAAGACAACGATACGAACAAGCAGACAAATGAAGACAAAACTCGGAAATTCATTATGTACAGCAAAAAGCCACTATGTGGCGCAAGGATTGTTCACAGACACAATTACAAAAGCTGAAACAAAAACTATCCTACAACTACAACGCCTACGAAGCGGCACCCTGAGTAGCCTCGGAGCCGGACTACCTCGCCTTGGCTTCTCCCTGCTGCCTTAGCGCGTACTCGGCCAGCAGATCAATCAACTTCGGGCCGTAACGCTTACAGCGAGTAGAGTAGATGGCGAAGGATACCTCGGACCCGTCAGCAGCCGTCGGCATCCGGGAGGTGATCTGAGGAAGTTCTAGCGCCGCTCCAGCCGCCAAGGCCATCGCCAGCCCAACGGACGCGCCGATGCCTTTCTTCTTGCGCTTTTACGCCACAGGTGCTTTGGCCGACAGCGCCTCCACCAAGGCATCGACATCTTCAAGGGCCACTCCCTTGGGGACGAGCTCCTTGTAGAAGCGCCCGAGGACCTCCTTGGCTTTGGCAAGCGAGCCGACCACGGTACCGCAGCGGTCTTCGACCGCCGCGGCAGCATCATCAAGAGCACTACCGTGCTCCAGAGCACCGTGATCAAACTCGATGCCCGCAACATCTACAATAACAAAGGAAGTAGCATAAATAAAAAGCACTACAAGGAAAGGCAAGGAATCTGAAAAGAGAAGACAGAGAAACTCACCCGAAATAGCCTTGGCAGCCGCCATCAGCCTGCTGGCTACCTCTCTCTCGCGCGCGAAGCCATAGCAGTGGCGAGCTGCTCCTCGCGGTCCGTAGCCTCCTGCTGCAGACGCTCCCTAGCCTCGGCCGCGTTGGCTAGCTCCATCTCGAGGCGCTCCTTCACACCAACGGCGGCTTCGGCTTTTTTCTCCGCCTGCCCAAGGCTCTTTTTGAGAGCATCAAGCTCACAGAGAGAAGTGTTGTGGTCCTCTGCAGTCAGCAACACACCTATCCGATCGAAGGATAACATACAAGAAGAAGCATAAAGCCAAAGTTGTAAACATACCTTGCAGTTGTTTGAAGTTGGCCTCCAATGTCAGGTGCTGCTGCACTAGCTGATTGGCGCCTTGCACAAAAGGCTACAAAAAGAACTACTAGTCAAAAGAACGGCTCGGGGGCTCCCCCCGAGACTCGAAGGAATAACGAACAACAAAACACCCTACAGACGCTCGGGGGCTCCCCCCGAGGCACGAAAAATCAATGATCAACAGATCATCTGAAAAGGCTTGGGGGCTCCCCCTGCGGCAGAGAACGGATATTACTTACATGCATAGACGGTGAGTCCGAAGGTTCGCCTGCAGTCTTCTGACGAAACACCACCAAAGCCTCCTGCGGAGAAGACCTCGGAGCAGCGCCCTCAGAGGTGGCCACCGTTTGAGGAGGAGGAGAAGGAATCTTCGACTCCCCCACCATCTCTCGAGTGCCATCGCTGGAGGAGCAGTCAGAAGAGTGGCTGCACAAGAAAAAAGTTAGCCAAGGACAATAAAGCAAAATCAAAAAATGGCACAAAGAAATTGAGGAAGCTTACCAGTCGAGGTCGCTAAGGTCGAAGACAGGAGGGGTCTTCTTGCCCTTCTTCTCTTCCTTCTTTTCTTCCTTCTTCCGCTTTGCTGGCAGGTGCGGTGACACGGCCTGCACAGGAATGGCAGGAATTGGAGAAGAAGAGCCCCGTTGCCCATCACTGTGACGCTCAAGGCAAAGCGGGTTCCTAGGCGTCGACGGAGTCGAGGCATCCGACGATTCGCTGGAACTCCTCGTCTGCTTGCGAGTGTGATCCTCACTCGACTCATTGGCCTCTTCCACCGGAGATCGAGCCGACGGCAGCTCGGACATGGATTCCACCATCTCATTGTCCGGAGCATCCGAGAATACTTCGGGCAACGGAGGCGACATGCCTGGCACCTTGAAATCCTGCGCAAAAAGAAGCAAATTGGTCAGCAGACAAATAAATAACAAGTAAAAAGCAGTCAAAAAATAGCGCTACGCGCATATCCAAGCTCTACACCTACGGAACCGGACGAGAAGCAGAGAACGGAGAAGTCAGCGACCTCCCTGGAAGATCCTCGCCAGCCTTGAACTTCAGCAGCGGGCGAAGAATCCCGTCAAGATCCCCCTTGGAGAACTCCTCATCTGAAACCCTACTCGGATCACGATGACCCGAATAGAGAAACATCGGGTGCGCCCTATCCTGTAGTGGCTACACCCGACGTTTGAGAAAGGTGCGGATGATATCCACACCGTTCACCTCCTTCTCCGGAGTCAACTGGAGATCCTCCACCCGACGATAGAGCCCCTCTATCTCCGCCACCTCGCCATCCAAGATCTGGGTTTTCCAGGACCTTCTCGGCTCGATTTTCTAGGAGGGGTCGAAAGGATCAAGACCAAAATCCTGCCCAGCTACCATGGAGTCGCGGACGTAAAACCATCGCCTCCGCCAGTACTGGACAGATTCGGACATATAAAAGGAGAAGACAAGAAGATTGGATCGAAGGGAGATGATGCAACCCCCAATGGGATAGACACCATGAGAACCAGATTGCCTCTTCACGGAATAGAGTTTCCAGAAGAGGCCAAAGTGCGGCTCGATACCGAGCCAGCACTCGCAGAAAGTGACGAAACAAGCAATGTGAAGAAGAGAGTTGGGGGAAAGATGATGCAGCTGGATGCCGTAAAGGAAAAGCAGCCCACGGAGGAAATTGTGGACTGGGAAGGAAAAGCCCCGAAAAACAAATGTGAGAAACATAACCCGAAACCCAGCAGGGGACGGGGAATTACCACGTTACCAGGGGACGGCCTCCTATCCTGCGGGATCAAGCCCCGCTCACGGAGCTTGCGGAGATCACCCTCCCGCGTCTCCGATCGCCGCCAGCCACCGTCGGTGACACGGGCAGCTGTGGAACTTTTCTTGCCACCAACAGTGCTGGTGCCAACCGCAGAAGAGGACTTCTTGGGCTTCCCCATCGCGGTGCGTCAGCGCCGGTGGCGAGAACGTAGGATCAACGAAGGAAATGTTCGCGGATATTCCAGCGTGCAGCAAGAAAGCTCATAGAAGATGGGAGCAGTGAAACACGAATGGCTGCGGTGAAAACATATTAACTTTTCCCAATGATTATAAGGACGAAGACAATGCACGACGACCGTCCATCGGGAAGACCTAGAGCCAACTGCAAGATCTGACCGTCCACATGTCAGCCCAGCAGCGAACCGTCGCTCACACGCCTTCCACTACGCGTGGAAATCGAGGCGATGCCGTAATTATCTCCACGCCGCACGTGACCAGTCAATTCAAGGTCAGAAGGTGGGACCCATGTCCGTCCAGTCATGTCATCTCTGGCGCAGCAGACGCTTGAGGACACCGATCGTCAGCACTGACGTCATCAAAAGCTATACTAGCAACGGTTACAATTCTTCGACTACACAACTCAGAGTACTCACTCGAATCTACGATTCGACTAACTACTCGGGGGCTACTCCTATGAGGAGCGCTGGCCGCGCACCCGAAGTATAATCAAGATATCACACTACAAAGCTATTCTTCGAGTCCTATGTCGAGTCTGCGACTCCACTACGGACTCGGGGGCTACTCCCATAGGGAGGCTGGATTTAAGCATCCGAAAAATTTGTGTCCTACGGACCTGGAGTCAATCAATGGCTGAGCTAAAGTCTCTGCTCGAGTCTACGACTCGAACAGACACTCGGGGGCTACTCCCATAGGGAAAGCTGGCCCGCACCCTATGAATTCTTCGACTGTGATCCTTCGGATCAGAATGCAAAAACTTTTTGGTAACTCTGCCCAGAATAACGCTAAGTGAGAAGCATCCTCATCGGCCACCCGAAACGCTTCCGCGGCGATAAAAAATCGGATGCTGTGTCTATGACACAAAGATAAGACCTACAGATATCATCTGATGGCCTGGCAACACACACGACTGCGCTCTGCTAGTGAAAATCCGTGCCAGCAGGTGCGATGAAAAATCCCGACGGACGCGTCGGGTACATCATTTAAATTTACTGGAATTCCACTCCTGTAAGACCTCTGCAGCCTGAGTCGAATTACGCCAGCATTTGTTCCGGATTCGAGTCGAGGGACTCGAATCTAAAGAAGATCGTGTTGTTTTGTCCTAAGACAGTTAACTGACCCTGATCCGTCGGGAGAGTCAGGCACATGCATCAACAATCCCTACACATTCTCTTGAAAGACATAGTTGCACCCGAAGGATTGAAGAGTCCTCAGCCGAATCTACGATTTGACTGAACACTCGGGGGCTACTGACATGGTTATACCCCGTGGGTACACGATCTCAGCATACCTAGTCCAACCCAAGGAAGGCCCACGGCAAATATACGCCGGCCCATGAAGACTTTCGGGTGGCCAAGGCCCATGACGCCTTCGGATCCTTGGAGAGCAAGACTAGAGTATATAGGAAATTCAAAGGGGTAAACCCTAAAACCTGTAACCGACTCGATCTGTGCCTAGGACCTGCCTGCCTCTATATAAAGGCCAGGAGGGCACGATGAGGAGGCTCTCTAATAACCTCTCGCATACACACCTCCACGCCAGATTACATCTGCGCACCCCTGTAACCTTTGGTTCCACCATAGTCAGAGCAGACAAGTAGGAGTAGGGTTTTCCCTCCGGGGGCCTGAACCTGGGTAAACCTCGTGTCCCCGTGTTGCTTGTTTGCTAACCGTTCCGTGATCTCCAGCATCACCACCTTCTCCAAAACCCAAGTCCATAACAATGGGCATTGACGAGATCGAACCTCGTCAAGTTGTCTCAAAAAGTTCCACCCCTAGTCAATGTCGAAGGCCCTTGCTGAAGCTAGTGCCAATTTCAATCGTCTATAGATTGTAAAGTGGTCAACAAAAATGCAATGATGCAACTGTTAAACTCAAATGCAATGCCCCAATGCGCAATCAATTCAATGAGAAAATATAATGATACTTTTTTGTGATAATCCCTGCACTTTGATTCCGCTTCACGCATGCATGAGAGGGGTGCGTATTGCAGCTGTTATGGGTGTAAAAGGTCGGAAATATCCGCATCCAGCCAATGCCAATTGCAATTTTCTACTGAGTTGAGAAGTGGTCAATAGAAATACAATAATGCAATTATAAAAATGAGGTGCAAGATGGAAATAATGTTCTCCTTTTATCTCAAAATTTATTTTTGAAAAGGAGGCATCGCCTCAACCTCTGCATCAGAATGATACATACGGCTTATTTATTTCTTTATTAAAAAAACGTCTGTAGTCTCCACCACAAGTACAAATTCAAGGATCACAAATTATTGATCTAGAAAAGCCAAGCACAAAAGGGCACGAAGCCATCAACATGTGATTCTAAGATCAGATTGCCAGCCACACCGGCTTAATAATTCCTGTGCGGACGTCTTCAAAAGGTTGTAGTCAGTAGCCATTGCTTGTCGATCCGCAGCTGGTTGGAGATAGGACCACGTACTGATCCAGTGGGAATCCAAGTGAATAACCTGCAAAAAAAGTGATATTTTGTGCTCTGTTAAAGATAAAGTCATTACGTACATTCCAAATAGCCCAAAGAATAGCGCACGCTCACACCCGAATTTGGATTTTTTTTCTTTTTTGGTGGTTCCCTTGAGCCAATTACCAAAAAGATTGTTAATACTCGTTGGCGGTGATATGTTAAAGGTCATGTGGATAATGCGCCAAATAATTTTCGTTTTTGGTGGTGCCCTCTATCCCAAATAAGAGTTCAAAGATGTGTCTAGATTCACATGTATAAAAAATTACAAGATATATACAAATCTCACAAATCTATTAAATACATGCAAATCTAGACAAATTTGCGACATCTAATAAAAACAATTATACGTTTTTGTGATAGGGCATGTGCTTTCATTCAGCATGGTAGGCAACGATTCAGACTTGAGAGGGATGCTTATTTCAGCTAGTGTAGGTGGCCCAGAACGGGATTTTCCACCTTCCAAGCAAGGCTGTAGTCTTCTCATCTAAGATTTAGTAAGACAAAATGCAAAACTTCAAAAATGATACAATTATGAATTATAATAATATCTTCTGGGAACGGGTCCTAGGGTTTCATTCCCTAGGATAGGCAACAAAGCAAATAGGGCATGTGAGTGCACAACTATATCCATTGCATTTGTTGGTGTGCCTCCCACATCCTCCTTGCTTGGACATGCTACATGACAATACCATACGATAGGCAACATGACCGTATGACAGTATGATGTAATAACATAGAGAAAAAATATCTAACAATCCTTGCTCCCAAATGTTAATTGACCTTTGCATGGATGCAAAATGGCACTATGAGAAGGACATGCCATACATGTATTGTCAACTCCATCATTTGAAGAGAAATTATAGTCATGCACAATTACTAAATATTAGAGACAAATCGAAATCATTCATATTTGCTAGAGACCTGTGACTTATTTTGCTTAATGATATAAAAATGATAAGCGTCGCCACACTGCACGTCTTCCTCGAGTCATTTTGACCTCAAGAAAGAAATATTGTTGCGCCCCTTTTGAAGGAAATTCTCTCTTACAGCCCACAAGATTGCAATGGTACCACGTGCACTTCTTTGCCATTATTGGAAATAGGGACGGACCTAGAGCAAAATTAACCTGGTGTCACTATATGAGTAACACATAATTTTCAACAAGATTTAGGGGTGTTACACACTATAAATTGATCAAACATATGAAGAAAATCAATTTGGACCTGGTGTCCTTTGACCCCTGCTGGCCTAACGTGGGTACGCCCCTGCATATTGCTATGTATCAAATCATACTCAGAAACCTGATAAACAAAAAAATGTTGCTTAGTAAGAAACTACAAGATAAGAAGTAGAATGCCATTTGAAGTTTTATGGCAGAGATTCTTAATATCTTTTGAGTTGAGATTAAAGTGAAACTCTTCTAGGCACACCTTATCTACAAAACACAGGTATCTATTGAAACTTCCTACCTAAACCATTATGATAACAAATTGCAGCGGAGCTCAGACATCGGACCATATCTTAGTTTATTTTAGATATACATTTTAATTGATATGCAAGGAAGCATAATAGGGCAAGTTAGCAGGTTGTATAGTCTCGTGAACATGGTTTCGATCTCCTTTAGCTAGGGAAGCTTCCAGGCCCCATTGTTCAAAGTTGTGTGATGGCAACATTTTGTTAATGTGGAGGCAATCGTGCAAGAAGAGTTTCAGATTTCCGGTGAACAGTTTCAGATATTAACCTGAGATTGGTATTAATTAAAGTAGTAACAACAGGCCTCATTTTTGTAGTGAGCGTCATTATAAATAATTCCAAGAGTGTCAATGGATGCCAATTCCGAGAGATTACATTTTTTCTTGACATGTATGTATATTTGGTTTTATTTTTGAATTTGGCCGATTTTACTCAAATTTGAACTACATCTACCATATAGTTTGGTCAACATTTCTTGGATAATTTATTTCAAGGTACCCTAGTGTTATGATAGATACATAAAATCTTTAAGGATTCAACACTTTTCTATGAATGTGCAAGCCGATAAATTTGACCCCATTTTGAAACTGACCAAAGAAATTAAGAAAATCGTAAAAATAAAAAACCTGCGGATTGTGTCTTTTTAATGCTACCTATATCCTAGGAAAAATATAAAGCCTTCAATACTGTTCTTTTTAAAAATAAGTCTTCACAAAAAGGACTATCACATCTAACTTGTTTGGGATTTCTACTCAAATACCATGTTGAGGGTCAAATCCGTTGCATATATTGTGATAATTGGACAAAATTTCGCATAGACGTGCATATTGGCATGCCAAACAAAAGTCCCCAAAGGAGTTTCCAAAAATTCTAATAAAAATGATTTTCCATTTATTAGTTTAAGAAAGTGCAAAAGTGGCGTTCTTTGTGAAGAAAGTACAAAAAAATATGCAAAAAGTCACCGTACAAATTTTTCACATAAAATATATCTCTTAGAATGGACAATTCTAAGAGATTGCGAATTTTCTCCACTTGTATGTATATTTTATTTCTAAATTCGTCCGACAACTTTGCCCCATTGTAAAACCGACCAAAGACATTAAAAAAACTAAAAAAACTAAAAAAAACCTCTGCATTGAGTATTTTTATATTACTATTTCCTAGGAAAAATACAATGCCTTCAATACGGTTCTTTTTCAAAATAAATATTCACAAAAGGACTATCCTGTCTGATTGGTGTGGGCTTTCTACTCAAATACCATGTTGATGGTAAAATCCATTGTATTTTGGACAAACCTTCGCATATAGGTGCATATTGGCATGCCAAACAAAAGTCTCCAAAGGAGTTTCCAACAAATTCACATAAAAATGATTTTCCATTTTATAGTTAAAGAAAGTACAAAAAATGGTGTTTTTGTGTGAAGAAAGTACAAAAAATAAGATGCAAAAAAGTCACCGTATCAATTTTTACGTAAAATATATCTTGTAGAATGGCCAATTTCAAGAGATAACGATTTTTCTCGACTTGTATGTATATTTGGTTTTATTTTTGAATTTGGATGATTTTACTCAAATTTGAACTACATCTACAATATAGTTTGGACAACTTTTTTTGGAAAGTTCATTTTAAGGTCCCCTAGTGTTATTATATGGCATGTACATGAAACAAAGGATTTCGATAGGGTCAAACTGATTGTAAACGCATTTTGTTTTAAAATACAAATGCACGCAAGGTGTTCGACAAAACGACAACTTGCTTTCAAGGACATGGTTGCCCTCAGGCAGTGGCGGAGCTAGAGCATGGTGGATCATGGTGCACACGTGGTGCCATACCAAGTAAAAACTTTTGTTTCCGGGTGCACACATGGTAAAAATCTGTCATTTAGCAAAGAAAATAGAATTTTCCCTGGGTCTTGTGCTCCCCCTTGCCGCTACATGGATCTGCCCCTGCCCTCAGGGGCATATGCCTAGGTCGCACCGTGCCCAAGTCTGTCGCATGGACGTATCCGGCCGTGTGCGGAGCAAGGGTGGAAGTGCACTGCGGAGCCGACACGAGATTTATCTGTTGCGCGTGCGACATCGATGTTGCACGGTGGCAACCTCGTTGCGGTCCCGCCAACACTGCACGCGCGTCACTGCAGGCGCAAGGTATATGCCTATGTCTAGTCTACATCGTTGTGGCGGCAAGGTGGTGTCTCACTATACTACCAGCCGTGCAACCAAGTCTGTGAAGCAGAAACGTCTTGGTGGACTCTTAGCCGTCGGTGCGGCGAGCAAGCTCATGGAGACAGGTCGTGGCGCGACATGCTATTAGTCGGAGGCGGCCTCCAGGTGAGCTCACAACGCACACGACACGTCGAGCTCCTGGACACACACTAGCGCAGACTCCCCCCTCTAACACCGGTTGGGAGGGCCCTCTAACAGCGGTTGTAGAACCACTGTTGAGGGTTCGGTGTTAGAGGGGGGTCCCCTTTAACACCGGTTCTTATACGAACCGGTGTTAAAGGGTGGCGCACGTGGGGCTGCCGCAGGGCTCAGCCCCCCCCTTTAACACCGGTTCGTAACACGAACCGGTGTTAAAGGTTCTCTGCCGCGGCAGGAAAACGGCCTAAATCTCTACTGCGGCAGAGTTCTGCCGCGGCAGGAAAACGGCCTAAATCTCTGCCGCGGCAGAGTTCTGCCTCTGCCCCGTTCTAGGCGTATTTCTGCGGGAGGGGGGGAGGGGGAATCGATCGGGAGCAGTATACACATACATCGTCATCAGTACATACGAGTACATGAATAATTAAGCAACTATTATTATACACAAACATCGTCATCGGCACATACATCGTCATCGGCACATACATCGTCATCGTTCATTTTGGTGGATATCTAAAGAGTTCTCCGCCAGGCGTGACGACCTCATCAAGTATGAACCCCGCCAGTTCCTCTTGAATGGCTCGTATGCAGTCAAATGGTAGGAGTTGGTCCCGCATGCGTTCGATCTGAATATATATGAAGAATGGGATTAATATATATATAAGAATAAAACTCAACACAATTGATGGTAATAAAATAATGTTGTGTACTTTGTTTACTTACGCTAAGTTGTTCTAGTGCGGCTTGGTCCGTCGCACATATCGTGTTGCGAATGAACTCGCAAACATAGTACCCACATAAGTTATTGCCGTGTCCCTGATGCGCGCACTTTATGAGAATAGAGAGTTCAATCAAAATAATAATCAATAAAGCATGATATAATGGAATTGGAAGCAGAATCAAAGAGATACGCAGACCTAGCTAGCTAGTATTACTTACATTTTGGTCTACAAATTTTAGTTCTTCTGACCATTCACCTACGGCCCTGCCCGTGAACCTTTTCCAAACCCTGTCCGGCAAAGAAAATGGATAAAGGAGTAATTAATTACTTGTTGTCACGAAAGTTGCCGATCTAGTGCGATAATATGATTGAAATTACCTCTGGAGCATCTCTCTAAAGTCTTCCCATATCTCTTTTTCTTTTCGTAACGAGTCCATGACAAGGACTTTTCCTGAGTCGGGTTGAATGACTAGCAGAATAAAGTGGAACCTACGCACGCATAATTCATCATCAGTTACACTTAACATCGAGTAAGCCGAAACAGAATGTGTACAAGAGAGGGGGTAACAGTACTCACGAGAAGTTGTAAGGCAATAGTGTTTCCCTTTTGGTTTGTTGTCTCAGTAAAGACTTTAGCAAGTAATCTTCTGTTTGCCCGGGTTTGGTTCTTACCACTTCTTCATGAACTCTATTTGGGTCAACGAACCCAATGTCAAAAGGGCCTCCTTTCATGCATTCCATAACCTTTTTCCTGCATAATAGTATATACATATATGGTGAGCATATATATATACATGCAATTAATGAAGTGAATGAGATGAAATATAAATTATAGAAATAGTACTTACACACAATAAAGTCGATTGCGTCGTCTCCGCACAAGAAAATCTGATCTCTTATATGCGCCGTGATCCATTCTTCCTTTCTCGTCTTGCAGAAATCAAGGTACCACTTGTGCAATCTTCGCATCTTTGTTAGTAGATTCTTGAGCTCCTATTTCTTGACGAGATTCTTTCCATACGTCCATGGCTATATGGGGTTTGCATCGCATTTGGGGAAGTTGTCTCCCATGAGGTTCAAGCATGCAATGTAAGTCATCCCCATGTCATTGGCCTTTCTTTGTAGCTCTGCCTCGTAATCATTTACGGGAGGAGCGTCCCGTGTGTCGAACACTTGGAGCGGGGCGCATGATTGGTTTTCCTGCTCTCCGAGCATGGGAACTGTTTTCTGGGGTGCCGCACGACTACTACTTTCAGTTTCCCTACGGCGCCTTGCATCCCCCTTCAAAATCTGGCGCTCGTAGTCCGGCACAAGTGGGGTTTCAGGTTTCAAAAGATTCTTGTAAAACTTCTCCACCACCGCCGGATCTATTTTCTCCTTTGGCTCGGCCCGTCTAGGTGCAAAGAATTTCTTGACCTCTTCTTCCGAGATCCTATTGGTCTCCTCGTCGCTGCGATTCCACGGTAAAACCGGCAATGGCTTGGCGGAAGGCTACGGGACGTAGTTTTTTGAACTCTTTGGCGTACGATTTCCTGCAGATTTCTTTGTGGCAGTGCTAGTGATGCTCTTCGTGGCAGTGCTCTTCCGCTTACGCTGAGGAGATGGCTGAAGCACCGGAGATGGCTGACGGGCAGGAGATGGCTGGCGCGCCGGAGATGGCTGCCGCGCAGGAGATGGCTGAAGCGCCGGAGATGGCTGCCGCGCATGAGATAGCTGAAGCGGCTCAGACTGCTGACGCTGCGGAGACGGCGGGGGTGCCAGTGGCCTCCAATTTGGAAGCACGATGTGATCCTTCTTCCAAAGAATGGTTGTTTTCACTGCAAATTTGAGTTGAGTTTCCCCTTCACCTGTAGCATGGTCAAGCTGTGCTTCCTCATATTCCTTCACAACCTCATCCACCCCGACAATAGCATAGCCATCTGGAATCGGTCGGCAGTGGTAAGTTCCACCAGCTACAGGAGGTAAGGCATAGCCGACAGCCACCTTAATAGATAAGCCCATTAATCTCACATGCAGCTCAGTGTGTTCGCTCTCCGTGATCTCATCCACGGGGTATCGAGGACCCGCCATTTCAAGCGTGGGCTGCACGTTCTCCGTGGAAGCCACGCTGCTTTTCCGCGCAGAGTCTGGGCCGCCGGCAGCTTCCAATGCAGGCTCTTCGTGCCGCTGAGATGGGCCGGTAGCTTGATGGCTCTGTTGTGCATTCACTTGCGCCTGCAGCGCCACAAGTGCATGTTCTATCTGTGTCATCCGCTCTTTACGCTCTTTTTCTTTTCTGCTACGCCATCTGTAAGAGTCGCTCCACTCGGCAAACCCATCCTTCCACGTCATACCCCTTGTGCCTCGTGCATGTCCAGGGTGTTCTTTTTTACCGATGGCGCGTGTGAGCTGGTCATTCTCTCTGTCGGGATGGAAGGTCCTGGCGGCTGTTTCCTCATATGCCGAGTTCAGTGACCGGTTTGGTAATGAGGGTTGGGAAGATACACAATCTTGTTTCTGGGTCCAACCTTGCCCCGATTCCGTAGAACCAAGTCTTTGCACGTAGGTCCCACGTATCTGTCTGGGGTGTGATCCCTCTAGCGCGCAGGGCCTTCTCAACTTCCTCCCACTTAGGCCTCTGAGATATGTAGCCACCTGACCCCGTCCTCTGGTGATATTCCTTCTTCTGGGCATTAAGCGTATTGGTTTCTGACCTCTTTTTAGCTATAGCACCTTTTTTATATGTCACAAATTCGGGCCAGTGAGGTCTTATCTTCGCATAATATGCATCTTCGAAATTTGGAGTCTCGCCAGTTTTGACAAATTTGTTCAATTTTGTCTTCCAGTTGCGGAAAGCGTCAGCCATCTTCTTTAGAGTCCACTCTTTGACCTTTTCCTTTATAACCGGGTTGTTTTCATCCTCCTCTGGCGGAAGGGTGAAATTTACCAACAACGAATTCCAAAGCGTTTCTTTGGATCTTTCATCGACAAAGGCACCGTCGCCCTTCTTTGGATTATTCCAATATTCAATTATGATTGGGATTTGGTCCCTAACAAGAACTCCAGCCTGACGTACAAATTTGTCTGCGGCCTTCTTGGGCTCCATCGGCCTGCCATCAACACGGACTGTTTCGATCGTGAACTTTGCACGATCTTTCAACCGATGGCTCGCTCCTCGCTTGCTCTTTTTCGTAGAAGAAGATGGTTGCTGGCTGGTCGATCCAGAGGGCTAAAAAAAGAAAGAAGCGTTAATTAATATATGTAGAAGAAGATTGTTGGTGGAAGTCCGCAGAGGCTTAATCAATGCATATACCTCGCCGGACTTTGTAATCACTAAATTGTGTTCACCTGAGTCTTCATCTTCTCCATGACTACTTGAGCTGTCATCATGTCCCTCCAAGTTCAGATATTGTGAGGTGTCCTCATCAATAATGTTCTCCATTATTTCTTCTTTTTCAAGGTTTCTACTAAGTGGATCCATATTTTCTAAAACAATAATATTATCTAGAGTAAGAGAGTAAACATTCAAGTGGACTTGGATTCATACACAAATATACATATTATTCATACAAAAATACACAAATAAATACACAAATGAAATTAAAACCCTAAGGATGCTTGATCATTTTAAAAGAGTTCCGAGGGGTCCAAACCCTAATCAGGATGAGTCAGAGCTCCACAACGACACCCCCAAGAGGGTAACGTTGGCAGGATGCAAGTTTGTATACAAGTGGGGAGAGTTTGCGGACAATTATTTAGTCTCAGACAGCTACACCTACACGCAGTCCAATTTGTATACAAGTTTTAATCTATGCATGTAGTACAATTTATATTAGCCGGTGAAACTATGTTGCCCGTGAACCTGCCCCGCTTGACACCCTATCTATACTACTACTCCCTCCATAATTACATGCCATCTTAGTTTCGACTTTCCCGATTTTGACCATCAAGTTCACCAACACTAAGTAAACAATATTATCGATGTTACAACATCAAAAACTTTACTCAAATATGAATACACGACTATATCTTTTATACATCACACATATTCCCCACATTGTTCACCAAATGATGGTCAATATTTGTGAACGGATGGAGTACAAATGTAGTATTTGAGATAAATATATGCCCATAGTTTATTTCTCTATTTCTAGATATTTTACCTACAATCAAATAGAGAAAGCTTGACTTCACTTTGATATAAACAACTGTATAGTTTTACAGAGGCTCGGAGAAATAGAGTAAGTACTCCTATGTAGTCATAGGTTGTTTGTTATGTAGAGGAAATTAGTGGATCAACACTTTTAAGTGCGCAAAGCCGGTGATCACCGCACCATGCCTCTGAGCACATATGGTGCATTGACATGCATGTCAAAGCATTCTTTGACATTTCGAAATGAGGTTTTAGATAATATGTGCATATACACCTATAGGAGCGAAACATGATTTCCGAAGGGTGACCTTTTTTAAATATCTCTAATCGGATTGATTCAAAGTCTATTCATCTTGTTTTAATGTCATTTCTTTCTACAAAGTTTCACTACAAATAAGTAACAGAGACCTGTCAAAAAAACAGAGAGACCCGCTCCCGTGCGGCCGCGCCAGGCCGCACCAGGGCGCCGCCGACGACTACCGGCCGCCTGCTTCCTCGAACTGCCGGCCGCCTGCTTCCTCGAACGACGCAGAGGCGTGGACGGAGTGGCGCCACCGCGCGAGCTCCACTAAAATCTGCCGGCCGGCGGCGCCACCGCGCGCGCGAGCTCCACACTGCCGCCAAAGGGAGGAAATAGAGAGGGAGGAAACATAGGAAACAGAGCTCCTCACCACGAGCACGACGACGTCGGTGGGGTTCTTGTAGGCGACGGCGTCGTCGGCGGCTTCGGTGGCGCGCGCAGTGGCGGTCTTGGCGCGTGCGAGGGCGACGGTGGCTCCGATCGAGTTGGCGGTGGAGGCCGACACGAGGGCGGCGACGGCGAGGGCAAGGGCGGCGATAGCGAGGGCTGGACGGCGCCGGCGCGGCTGCTCTCTGTTTTTCTCTGCGCGCGGCGGCGGGTTCGATCTGGCTCTGGGGGGAAGAAAGGAAGGGGAAGGCGCATTTAATACCCCCCCTTTAACACCGGTTCGGGGCTGGAACCGGTGTTAAAGGGGGGGGGGAATTCGTTTCGCGCGCGCATTTAACACCCCCCTTTAACACCGGTTCCAGCCACGAACCGGTGTTAAAAGGGGGGTTGCGCGCGCGAAACAAAATAAATGTGGCCCCCCCTTTAACACCGGTTCGTGTCTGGAACCGGTGTTAAAGGGGGGCATTTATTTCATGCATTAAAGGGGCATTTTTAATTCAAAAAATAGCATATGAATTTAGAAAATTCATATCTTTTTCATTTCAACTCAGAAAAATATGAATAATATATCATAATTTTCAGAAAAATAATATCTATCCATTCATGTAAAAACATTTTATATTTACTTTACATGAAAATTTTCAAAATGATTAAAACACTTACATATAAATTTTGATTATTCAATTCAAACAAAAATAAATTGTCAAATCCTAAAACTTTGAACATAAGAAATATTAAGCATCTAAAAAGGAATCTAACCCTATTTTATTAGAGCAAATCATATTTTAATGCCGCATCTTTTGTATTAACATTTTTGAATTGATTGGATATTTAAATGCCGCATCTTTTGTATACACTAGAATCTGACCAAGCCTCGCTCAACTTGCATTGGTTTTTTGATAAAATAGCATATTGTGAACCTAAAAATGATTTTTGTAAAAAATCATGAGCATCGTATCATGTACCTGTAGTTCATATCTGACCCACTTCCTACCGATTCGGCAGGAATTTGTCTTTTTCACCAGAGGTGGATGGAAAGGTTTCAGATCCCCTGTTGGTACATTGTCCATATAAGGTGGTATAGTATTTTTGTAAAATGTGTTGGTGGTTTTTTGAATTAGCCATTTGGTGGTTGCTTCACAAAACCGTCCGTTTTTTATGCTCGGAAAATAGAAAATGCCTTTTTGGTGCGATAAAAAGGAAAACTTCCTCTTGCAACATTGTTTGTCATGCCATGATGCACATGTATGCACAATATGGCCATATTATCACAAACTATGCCTTGATTCTAGCCATAACATTGGTCATTTGACCCGAAAGCCAAGAAACATCGAATGAGATAGGTCATTTTGTGAAGGTTTTTCTGAGACATAATCAATATACCAAGTTTGAGATGTTTCCTTCTAACTATGTCACATAATATAACACCACGCGAAGGTTTCGCACTGTTTCGATTTTTTTTTATTTTTTTTATCCCCGTTTTAAACACAAACTTTGTCGAACAACGGGCATGAAGATTCTTAGCTCGGGGCCAAGCCTTGCTCAACCTGCATTGGTTTTTTGATAAAATAGCATATTGTGAACCTAAAAATGATTTTTGTAAAAAATCATGAGCATCGTATCATGTACCTGTAGTTCATATCTGACCCACTTCGTGCCGATTCGGCAGGAATTTGTCTTTTTCACCAGAGGTGGATGGAAAGGTTTTAGATCCCCCTGTTGGAGACACCAACCGGGACAAAACACGAGTCAGCACTAATAATAGGGGTGAGTGTCGACATTATTTCGTAAGTGTCGACACTATGTCGAGCTGCTTGTACTATAAATAGGCATCCTTGTGAGTCCAGTCCTCCAGCCAGTTTGAGGCATCTCCAAGATGGTTTTCGAGAGCAGGGACACCACTACGGCTAGTTTCAGGGAGATGCCGACGGAGCCCAGTCCTCCGGCATCTCCGAGAAACTGGTCATAGAGGCACTCCCTAATATGTGAAATTAGTTAGCTCCCAGGTGTATTGATCTAGTTAGAGAAGTTACAAGCTGCAAGATGGTTTTCGAGAGCAGGGACACCACTACGGCCAGTTTCAGGGAGATGCCGATGGAGCCCAGTCCTCCGGCATCTCCAAGAAACTGGTCATAGAGGCACTCCCTAATATGTGACCGCGCGCGTTTGGAGATCAGATCTTAATGGTAAGTACGAATCGGGACAACTTCTTCTCATAGTCCCGGTCCATCCACAAAACAAGACTAACACTCAAGACATGTATTAATATTAAAAACATGAACTAGAGTTACATAATATGAGCATGAACTTCTTGGCATATGTCCTTCCTTATGATCGCTTCAGATGTAACCATGGAGCATCTTCTTTACTTAACGGAATGCTTGGGTCAGTTTTCACTGTGAAGGGCGGAATTTCATCAAACTTATTATAATCTTTTGACATGTCTGCCTTGTCCTCGATTCCCACGATGTTTCTTTTCCCTGAAAGAACTATGTGATGCTTTGGCTCATCATATGATGTATTCGTTTGCATATTTTTTCTTTTTTTTTTGGTCTGGAGGACATGTCCTTCACATAGAAAACCTGAGCCACATCATTGGCTAGGACGAATGGTTCGTCTAAGTTCTTGTCTACCTTCATAAGATTGTTGAGATCCACCGTTTTCATTCCGTACTTCTTGTCTACCTCAACCCCTCCTCCTGTTAGCTTGACCCATTTGCATCGAAACAAGGGGACCTTAAAATTAGGTCCATAGTCAAGTTCCCATATCTCCTCTATGAACCCATAATACGTGGTATTCTGCCCATTGTCTTCTGCTGCATCGAAGCGGACACCACTATTTTGGTTGGTGCTCTTTTTATCTTGGCCTATCGTGTAAAATGTATTCCCATTTATCTCGTACCCTTGGAAAGTACATACAGTCGAAGATGGTGTCCTGGCCAACAAGTACAGCTGATCCCCAACAGTGGTGTTATTCGTGAGAAGTCTTTGCAGCCAGCCGTCAAAACTCGCCATGTGTTCACTTATAATCCATTCATCAGACTGCCCCGGGTGTTTGAGGCGTATTAAATTCTTGTGTTCATTGATATACGGGGAAACCAAGATAGATCTTTGTAAAACCGTGTAGTGTGCTTGATTGAGAGAATGCCCGTCCCTACATATCATTGCTTTACATCCTAGGGTGCCTTTTCCACGCAGTCTCCCCTCATGTCGTGATTCTGTAACACCAATCGCCTTAAGGTCAGGAATAAAATCAACACAGAACTCAATGACCTCCTCTGTTACATAGCCCTTGGAGATGCTTCCTTCTGGCATAGCACGATTATGAACATATTTCTTTAAGACTCCCATGTACCTCTCAAAGGGGAACATATTGTGTAGAAATACAGGACCGATAATGGCAATATCTTCTACTAGGTGAACCAGGAGATGCGTCATAATATTGAAGAAGGATGGTGGGAACACCAACTCAAAGCTGACAAGACATTGGGCCACATCTGTTTGTAACCCTGGTAGGCTTTCTGGATCGATTACCTTCTGAGATATTGCATTGAGGAATGCACATAGCTTCACAATGGGTACTCCAACATTTTCAGGTAGAAGCCCCCTCAATGCAATCGGAAGCAATTGTGTCATAATCACGTGGCAGTCATGAGACTTTAGGTTTTGGAATTTTTTCTCTGCCATATTTATTATTCCCTTTATATTCGACGAGAAGCCAGACGGGACCTTGATACTGCTCAGACATTCAAAAAAGATTTCCTTCTCTGCTTTGGTAAGAGCATAGCTGGCAGGAGTTAAGTGGCATCGTTTACCCTTCTCGTTCTCAGGATGCATAGGCTCTTCAGGGGCTTTCAGACGTTGCTGGTCCTGCCGTGCTTCCGGTGTATCTTTTGTCTTCACATACACTCCTAGAAAGCCTAGCAGGTTCACGCAAACATTCTTCATCACGTGCATCACGTCGATTGAAGAGCGGACCTCTAAGACTTTCCAATAGGGTAGGTCCCAAAATATAGATTGCTTCTTCCACATGGGCGCGTGTCCGGCATCGTCATTCGGAACAGATAGACTGCCAGGACCTTTTCCAAAGATTACTTCTAGGTCCTTGACCATACCAAATACCTCCTCACCGGTACGGAGGACAGACTTCCTCCGGGGTTCTGCCAGACGTTTGAAATGCTTGCCTTTCTTTCTTACTGGATGCAGGTTCAGAAGAAATCGGCGATACCCTAGGTACACAACCTTCTTACATTTATCCAAATATACACTTTCAGTCTCATCTAAACAGTGTGTGCATGCATTGTATCCCTTGTTTGTCTGCCCTGAAATGTTACTAAGAGCAGGCCAATCATTGATGGTTATGAAAAGCAATGCTCGTAGGTCAAATGGCTCCCCTTTGTGCTTATCCCACATACGTACACCTGGTTGTAGGGTTCGCAGCATAGAAAACAAAAAATTTCCTACGATGGGAACTATGTACCAAGATCTATATACTAGATACAAATAACGGGCGGATGTATATCCGTAGAGAACATACCCTTGAAGACCAACAAAGCTTAACGCGTTCAACTCGTGGTTGATGTAGACGATCTCTTGCTGATCTCAAGATCGAGAGGAAGTCCTAGCGCCGCAAAGCAGCAGCGCATCCGTGCTCGCACATACGTACAAGACACCGGGCAACCTCCGCCTCCTCGATCTAGCGATGCAGCGGAAGCACAACCCTTTTTTGCCGAATAGCCACCAGAAACATGTATCTCGCTAGTCCGAGACCATGGGGGATAAATTCTAGAGGGGGAGAGAGATCCTTCACGAGGAGGTGTGAGAGACAAGTGAGAGGAGGGGCTCCTTTTATAGGAGGAGGAGGGGGCACCCAAGGGGTTGGCCGCCGGCCATGGGGGCTGCCCCCTCCCCTCCTTCATTCATGTGGGTGGACACTCCACTCACAAAATGTCCCTTCAATTTTCTCCACTCAAAAGTCCACTCAAATTCCCATTAAATTTCCACCAAATTTAATGCAAACTCTCATTAAATAAAACTCTTTTATTTTATTCAGAATTTTGTCAATTACTTTAATGACAAACATTCACAAATAACCCCTTGCTAGAATTCCATTTCACATGCATAACCACTTTATGCAATTTCACCTGAAAACCTGTTTCGGTATCTAGTGAAATAAATTCTTGCGCTTGTTTATTCTTTCAGCATGAAACATTTGCTCCAACTGGATGCCAGTGTCCCTTAAGTGTGTCACCCTACGGTTCGCGAATAATGCAGACATGATCGAGACCCTTCTCCGATCAATAATCAGTAGCGGGACCTAGAGATCCATACTGACTCCCACACATTCAACGATGACTTTTCCTGTGATCGTCGGAACCTTTTACGCTTGTATCTTAATCCCTTTGTTTCACGATATATTACATGTCCGAGATTCAATCATCGGTATCTCCATACCTAGTTTGATCTCGTTACTGACATGCACTCTTTTCTCGTTCCCGTGATATAACATTCTAGTGATCAAATCACTTGCTTGCAAGCTAACCAATGTGATATCACCGAGAGGGCCCAGAGCATATCTATCCGTCATCGGGGATGAACAAATTCCACTCTTGATCCATGATTCTCAACATAACACTTTAGTAGTATTGAAGCCATCTTTATAATCACCCAGTTACGGAGTGACGTTTGATGTCAACAAGAAACTCTTCCGGTGTTAGTGATTGGCATGATCTCATGGTCTAAGGATTAGGACTACTTTGTAGTTTGTTTATAGCAATATAAACTCAATGACTTTGATCGTAATGCTACACTTCGGATGAATGTTCATCACACCATTATACTAATGTTGTGATCTCGTTATTAACAACATCCAATGTCTATGATCAGGAAACCGTGATCATCTTGTTAATCAACGAACTAGTTTATGAGAGAGGCATGACTAGTAACTTTCTGTTTGTTTATTAAACACACATGTATTAACGTTTCCGTATTAATACAATTATAGCATGCAAAATAAACATCTATCATATACTTGGAATACACATAATAAACATTTTATTATTTCCTCTCGGGGCATATTCCCTTCAGTCTCCCACTTGCACTTGAGACAATAATCTAGTTACATTGTGATGTATCTAACACCCATGGAGTTCTGGTGTAGATCATGTTTTGCTCTAGGGAGAGTTTTAGTCAACGGATCTGCTACATTGAGATCCGTATGTACTTTACAAATCTTTATATCTCCATCCTTGACATGCTCGCGAATGGAGTGAAACCGGCGCTTAATATGCTTGGAATGCTTGTGAGACCTTGGCTCTTTGGCATTGGCAATGGCACCATTGTTGTCACAATAGATCACCATTGGGTCCAACGCGTTTGCAACCACACCTAGTTCGGATATGAACTCCTTCATCCAAACTGCTTCCTGAGCCGCTTCTGAAGCAGCAACATATTCTGCCTCCGTTGTTGATCCCGCCACCACAGGTTGTTTGGAGCTCCTCCAACTAACCGCTCCGCCATTCATGAGAAATACGTATCCGGATTGAGACTTAGAGTCATCCGGATCGGTGTCAAAGCTAGCGTCGACATAACACTTAGAGACGAGCTCTTCTTCACCTCCGTATACAAGAAACATATCCTTAGTTCTTCGCAAGTACTTAAGGATATTCTTGACCGCTTTCCAGTGTTCTGAACCTGGATCCGATTGGTACCTACTAGTCAAACTAATAGCATGTGCCACATCCGGTCTTGTACATAGCATGGCGTACATTATAGAGCCTATGGCTGAAGCATAGGGGACCTTGTCCATTATCTCTCTTTCTTCCGCCGAAGCCGGACTTTGAGTCTTACTCAATGTCGTGCCTTGTGTCATAGGTAAGAACCCCTTCTTACTATCTTCCATTTTAAACTTCTTGAAAATCTTATCAAGGTATGTACTTTGCGATAGCCCTATTAGGCGCCTAGATCTATCTCTATAGATCTTTATGCCTAATATGTATGACGCTTCACCTAGGTCCTTCATTGAAAATTTGATGTTTAGATAACTTTTAACACTGTTTAAAAGATCTACATCATTTCCGATCAATAATATGTCATCCACATATAATACCAGAAATGCCACATTGCTCCCACTCACTTTCTTGTAAATACAAGCTTCTCCATAAGTTTGGACAAATCCAAACTCTTTGATCACCTCATCAAAGCGGAGATTCCAACTTGGTGATGCTTGCTTCAATCCATAGATGGATCGCTGAAGCTTGCACACCTTGTTAGCATCCTTAGGATCGACAAAACCCTTTGGTTGTATCACATACAACTCTTCTTCAATATTACCATTGAGAAACGCGGTTTTGACATCCATCTGCCATATCTCATAATCGAAATATGCAGCAATTGCTAACATAATCCTAACTGACTTTAGCATCGCTATGGGAGAGAATGTCTCATCGTAGTCAACTCCTTGAATTTTTCGAAACCCATTTGCGACAAGTCGAGCTTTATATACGGTTACATTACCATCAGCATCAATTTTCCTTTTGAAAATCCATTTGTTCTCCACGGCCTTTCGGTCGTGAGGTAAGTCCACCAAGTTCCAAACTTGATTTTCATACATGGATTCCATCTCGGATTTCATGGCTTCTAACCATTTGTTGGAATCCGGGCTCATCATCGCTTCTTCATACGTCGCAGGGTCATCATTTTCATCAACCATGAAATTCATGACAGGATTTTCGTACAGCTCGGGAGCTGCACGCGTCCTGCTTGACCTGCGAGGTTCGGTAGTACTCTCTTTCGGAGTTTCATGATCATTATCATTAGTTCCCTCTTCAACAGGTGGAGCCAACTCCGGAACAACTTCCGGCGCTGCGCTACTCGCCATACTTTGAAGAGAAGGTTCAATAACCTCTTCGAGTTCTACCTTCCGACTACTCACACCTTTCACGAGAAACTCTTTCTCTAGAAAGGATCCATTCTTGGCAACAAAAACCTTGCCCTCGGATCTGTGATAGAAGGAATACCCAATAGTTTCCTTAGGGTATCCAATGAAGACGCATTTTTCCGCTTTGGGTTCGAGTTTATCCGGTTGAAGTTTCTTCACATAAACATCGCATCCCCAAACTTTAAGAAATGACAGCTTAGGTTTGTTTCCAAACCACAATTCATACGGTGTCTTTTCAATGGATTTAGATGGTGCCCGATTTAAAGTGAATGCATCAGTTTCTAGTGCATAGCCCCAAAATGACAATGGCAAGTCCGTCAGAGACATCATAGATCGAACCATATCTAATAAAGTACGATTACGACGTTCCGACACACCATTTCGCTGTGGTGTTCCGGCAGGTGTGAGTTGTGAAACAATTCCACACTCTTTCATGTGAGTGCTAAACTCGTAACTTAGATACTCACCTCCACGGTCGGACCGTAGAAATTTGATCTTTCTATTACGATGATTTTCCACTTCATTATGAAATTCCTTAAACTTTTCAAAGGTTTCAGACTTGTGTTTCATCAAGTAGATATAACCGTATCTACTCAAATCATCAGTGAAAGTAACAAAATAACTATATCCACCTCGCGCTGACACACTCATTGGACCACATACATCAGAATGTATGATTTCCAATAAATTTGTCGCCCGTTCCATTGAACCGGAAAACGGCGTTCTAGTCATCTTGCCCATAAGGCATGGCTCACATGTATCAAATGATTCATAATCAAGTGATTCCAAAAGTCCATCTGAATGGAGCTTCTTCATGCGTTTAACGCCAATATGACCTAGACGGCAGTGCCACATATATGCGGATATATCATCATTTAGTTTAATCCTTTTAGCATCAACATTATGAATATGTGTAACATTATTATCGAGATCCAAAAGAAATAAACCATTCATCATCGGTGCATGACCATAAAATATTTCATTCATATAAATGGAACAACCATTGTTCTCAGATTTAAATAAATAACCACTTCGCATCAAACACGATCCAGATACAATGTTCATGCTCAGTGCAGGCACCAGATAACAATTATTCAAGTTTATAACTAATCTCGACGGCAAGTGTAGAGGCAGCGTTCCGACGGAGATCACATCAACGCTTGATCCATTGCCGACACGCATCTTGACCTCACCCCTTGCTAGCGGTTGCTTGTTCCGCAGCCCCTGATTCGAGTTACAAATATTAGCAACTGAACCGGTATCAAATACCCAGGTGCTACTGCGAGCACTAGTCAAGTACACATCAATAACATGTATATCATATATACCTTTGTTTGCCTTGCCGGCTTTCTTGTCTGCCAAATACTTGGGGCAGTTGCGCTTCCAGTGGCTAGTCCCCTTACAATAGTAGCACTCGGTATCAGACTTAGGTCCAACTCGGGGTTTCTTTTCAGGCACGGCAACAGGCTTGCCGCCCTTACTTCCCTTCCGTTTTCCGTTCTTGTCTTTCTTGAAACCAGTGTTCCTATTGATCATCAACACTTGATGTTCCTTTTTGATCTCCACTTCTGCAGTTTTAAGCATTGACAGAAGCTCGGGGAGAGACTTCTTCATGCCTTGCATATTATAGTTAATCACGAAGCTGTTATAGCTAGGTGGTAGAGACTACAGAACATGATGGATGCCTAAGTCAATGGGAATCGATATTCCCATGGACACAAGCTTATCGGCGTAACCTGACATCTTGAGTACATGCTCACTAACGGAGTTGTGCTCTTCCATCATGCAGCTAAAGAACTTTTCTGAAGCGTTGTAGCTCTCTACAGCAGCATGTGTGTCGAAAATCATTTTCAACTCACCCATTGTATCAAAAGCATTGCCATTTTCGAAACGCTTTCGAAGTTCTGGCTCTAGCCCATACAATATGCCGCAATGAACTAAGTTGTGGTCCTCCTGACGAGTCTGATAGACATTCTTCTCCTCGTCAGGGGCATCCTCTAAAGGTGGGGGGCCTAACGGCGCTTCTAGCACATATTGCTTTTGTGCAGCAGAGAGGAGAATCCTCAAATTCATGGCCCATTTGGTAAAGTTGCTACCGTTTGTTGCAAGTTTCTCTTTCTCCATGAACACATTGAAATTAAAAGCAGGTGGTGCCATCTACAACAGAATTTGTAAAGTTTAGACTAAGTGTATGATAGATTGAGTTCAACTAATACATATTATGAATGAACTCCCACTCAAAAACGACATCCCTCGTGCCTTTTTGGTGATTACATGAACCAAATCCACTACACCAAGTCCGATCATCACGTGAGTCGGTGTAGCTTCAAAGGCGAGCATCAAATGGGCATCATATCTACTATATGACTCATGCTTAACCTTTTGGTCTGTGTTCCGAGGCCATGTCTGTACATGCTAGGCTCGCCAAGTTAGAATCTTAGTATTCACGTGTGTAACTGTTTTACACCCGAAATATGGTCGTGGATCCAAGAACACCCGATCATCACGTGATGTCTTGGAGCGACGAAAACATAATCGGTGCATACTAAAGGAAGAACACATTCTTATCTTGATATTTAAAAGAGGGATCATCTTATTATGCTAACAAAGCGCTAAACAAGCAATATAAGATGCTATCAAACATCACATGTTTATTAGTGAAATGATATGGTTCCCGCATATGATCTCTATCATGTGCACCGTGGTATGATCACTATCATGCATATATGTGTAAGTCCAAGGTCTCTGGAGATTACACGTTATGTATGTTGTAAGAGTATCATCTCATACTTCTACTTACAACATCACCATATCATAACACTAGCCCAGCAACAATCTAAACTAGACGCCTCTAATTTATCCATTGCAAGTTTTGCGTGGCTTAGGGATTTCGAGAGAGAACCGTTCTTACCTACGAACATGAACCACAACGAGGATAACCAAATTGTTGACAACTCGTTGCAAAATAGATATTGACTATAGTAGGAGAGACAGACACCCGCTAGCCACTTATGCAAACTAGTTGCATGTCAAGCGTGGAACAGGTCTCATGTGCGAGGACATGTAAAGTTTGTCCGGGCCGCTTCATCCCACTATGCCACCAATATCCAAAATTACAACAAAGGAGCAACAACATGATCATCATCGCCCACATACTCATATGTGTACTACCCGTGTAAAGTATCTACGCATAGATCCGGCTCTGATACCACTGTAGGGTTCACAGCATAGAAAACAAAAAATTTCCTACGATGGGAACTATGTACCAAGATCTATCTACTAGATACAAACAACGGGCGGATGTGTATCTGTAGAGAACATACCCTTGAAGACCGACAAAGCTTAACGAGTTCAACCCGTGGTTGATGTAGACGATCTCTTGCCGATCTCAAGATCGAGAGGAAGTCCTAGCGCCGCAAAGCAGCAGCGCATCCGTGCTCGCACACACGTACAAGACACCGGGTAACCTCCGCCTCCTCGCTCCAGCGATGCAGCGGAAGCACAACTCTTTCTTGCCGAATAGCCACCGGGAACATGTATCTCGCTAGTCCGAGACCATGGGGGATAAATTCTAGAGGGGGAGAGAGATCCTTCACGAGGAGGTGTGAGAGACAAGTGAGAGGAGGGGCTCCTTTTATAGGAGGAGGGGGGGCACGAAAGGGGTTGGCCGCCAGCCATGGGGGCTACCCCCTCCCCTCCTTCATTCATGTGGGTGGACACTCCACTCACAAAATGTCCCTTCAATTTTCTCCACTCAAAAGTCCACTCAAATTCCCATTAAATTTCCACCAAATTTAATGCAAACTCTCATTAAATAAAACTCTTTTATTTTATTCAGAATTTTGTCAATTACTTTAGTGACAAACATTCACAAATAACCCCTTGATAGAATTCTATTTCACATGCATAACCACTTTATGCAATTTCACCCGAAAACCTGTTTCGGTATCTAGTGAAATAAATTCCTGCGCTTGTTTATTCTTTCGGCATGAAACATTTGCTCCAACTGGATGCCAGTGTTCCTTAAGTGTGTCACCCTACGGTTCGCGAATAATGCGGACATGATCGAGACCCTTCTTCGATCAATAATCAGTAGCGGGACCTGGAGATCCATACTGACTCCCACACATTCAACGATGACTTTTCCTGTGATCGTCGGAACCTTTTACGCTTGCATATTAATCCCTTTGTTTCACGATATATTACATGTCTGAGATTCGATTATCGGTGTCTCCGTACCTAGTTTGATCTCGTTACTGACATGCACTCTTTTCTCGTTCCCGTGATATAACATTCTAGTGATCAAATCACTTGCTTGCAAGCTAACCAATGTGATATCACCGAGAGGGCCCAGAGCATATCTATCCGTCATCGGGATGAACAAATTCCACTCTTGATCCATGATTCTCAACATAACACTTTAGTAGTATTGAAGCCATGTTTATAATCACCCAGTTACGGAGTGACGTTTGATGTCAACAAGAAACTCTTCCGGTGTTAGTGATTGGCATGATCTCATGGTCTAAGGATTAGGACTACTTCGTAGTTTGTTTATAGCAATATAAACTCAATGACTTTGATCGTAATGCTATACTTCGGATAAATGTTCATCACACCATTACACTAATGTTGTGATCTCGTTATTAACAACATCCAATGTCTATGATCAGGAAACCGTGATCATCTTGTTAATCAACGAACTTGTTTATGAGAGAGGCATAACTAGGAATTTTCTGTTTGTTTATTAAACACACATGTATTAACGTTTCCGTATTAATACAATTATAGCATGCAAAATAAACATCTATCATATACTTGGAATACACATAATAAACATTTTATTATTGCCTCTCAGGACATATTCCCTTCACTGGTTTGGCCCACAGCTGTAAAAGTTCTTCAACTAATGGCCTTAGGTACACATCAATGTCGTTGCCGGGTTGCCTCGGGCCTTGGATGAGCACTGGCATCATAATGAACTTCCTCTTCATACACAACCAAGGAGGAATGTTATAGATACATAGAGTCACAGGCCGGGTGCTGTGACTGCAGCTCTGCTCACCAAAAGGGTTCATGTCGTCTGTACTTAGACCAAACCTTAAGTTCCTTGCGTCATGTGCGAAGTCCGGGTACTCTCCCTCGACTTTTCTCCACTGTGACCCATCAGCGGGGTGTCTCAACATCGCGTCTTTCTTACGGTCTTCCATGTGCCATCGCAACAACTTGGCATGCTCTTTATTTCTGAAGAGACGTTTTAACTGTGGTATTATAGGAGCATACCACATAACCTTGGCGGGAACCTTCTTCCTAGGGGCCTCGCCCTCAACATCGCCAAGATCGTCTCATCTGATCTTATACCGCAGTGCAGTGCATACCGGACATGCATCCAAATTCTCGTACTTCTCACCGCGGTAGAGGATGCAGTTATTAATGCAGGCATGTATCTTTTGCACGTCTAATCCTAGAGGGCAGACAACCTTCTTTGCTTGGTATGTACTGTCGGGCAACTCATTATTTCTTGGAAGAAGATTCTTCATTTTTACCAACAACTTTGAAAATGCGCTGTCAGTCACACCGTTCTCTGTCTTCCATTGCAGCAAATCCAGTGTGGTACCTAGCTTTTTGTGGCCATCTTCGCAAGTTGGATATAACAATGTTTTGTGATCTTTTAACATCTACTCCAGCTTCTCCTTCTCCTTTTCAGTTTCACATTCTTCCTTTGCATCAGTAATGGCCCGACCAAGATCGTCATCAGCGGGCCCATCTGCTGCCTCTTGATCTTTATTATCTACCCCCGTTGCGGTATCATCATATTCAGGATACATATTATGATAGTTGTCATCATCCTCTTCTTCTTCGTTGTCTTCCATCACAACCCCTTTTTCTCCGTGCTTGGTCCAACAATTATAGCTGGGCATGAAACCGGATCGAAGCAGGTGGGAGTGAATGGTTCTGGTATTTGAGTAGTCTTTCTTGTTCTGACAGTGAACACACGGACAACACATAAAACCATTATGACCACGGTTTGCATTAGCCACAACGATGAAATTTTGGAGGCCCGTAATGTACTCGGAAGTGCGGCGGTCACCGTACATCCATTGCCGGTTCATCTGCATTAATAAGTAGTATATATCAAAAATTAATAGGGAGATGACCATTTATATATATAGTACATCAATGACACATGAAAGGATAGTTGCCGACCTCGACCGAGAAGAAAAGAGCAACGAGAAAACTTATTTTGAGCTCGCGGGCATTTCACCGAACACCTCTTGTGCATATGAAAAAACACAAACTAGCACTCTTCACACCCTCTTGCTAGGCTCCAAAATGAGATAGTGAAAAAATGGAAGAGTGGGGTGTGGGCTGCGGTGTCTTATATAGCCCCCCCCCCCCCCCCTTTAACACCAATTCAAGCCACGAACCGGTGTTAAAGGGGGGGCTGGGCGGGCCACTGTTGCAGGGTCCTTTAACACCGGTTCGTGGCACGAACCGGTGTAGGAGGGCTCCTTTTTTGCCACACGGGCCACGCTGGTACGGCCCCCCCCTTTAAAGCCCTTTTTCAGGATCAACGAAAAGCCTCGTTTTTACTAGTGACAGGCGGCAGCGTGGCTAGCAGATGCTGGGTTCCAACGAGCTCACGGTCGTAGGCGAGGGCGCGGGCTGTTGGCAGGCAGCGTCGCGACGAGCTCATGAATGTGGTCTCCGGCGAGCTCTTGATCCATTGGCGTCGAGTTCTTTCCTTTTCCCTTGTTCACCTTTCTTTTCGGAATTTGTATATCGCAGGCGAGGGCGCGGCTAGGTGTTGGCAGGCGGCGCCGCGTCGAGCTCATGAATGTAGACTGGTGCGGCGAGCTCTTTATCCAGCGGCGTCGAGCTCCTTCTTTTTCCCTCGTTCAGCATTCTTTTCGGAATTTGTATATCGCGTAGAGCGACGGAAGTTCCGGATACAATGTTGTGCTGAACGAGAACGTCCAATCGAGCAAGCGTCGCATGGAGCCGTGCATTGGCACTAGCGGGAAAGCATGAACGGATGGCCATCCAAGGTCGCGTCGCGCATCCATACCACACCTGACCAAGGCGTGCACGTCTGTGTAGATCCCACGTTTCAACATACTCCCTCCGATTAAAAATATAAGACGTTTCAGCTTTGCGAATCGAACGTATCTAGACGACTTTTAATATGTAGGTTTACTCTAAACCTCTACGAACCTATACACTAAAAAAAGTCTAAATAAATTCGTTCACAAAACTAAAATGTCTTATATTTCTAAACAGAGGGAGTACCTTTGACTGGAGAAGGGAAAAGAGCCACGCTGCATCCTCCCTTCTCTTTCCACCTTCCTCATTGAGAGTGGGTCATCGGTTTTCGGGCCAAACCCGAGCAAAATCCGGTGGTGTTGCGGGCCGGAGATGGCGGAGTGGCGGTACCGGCATAGATACTATTAGTAGGTCTAGGCTAGGTGTACTAGTGGTCGGAGTTATGTCGTGGTTTGGGATGTCTCTGGCGCTTGCGAGTGCTGCTGGGAAGTGAGGCTCTGCTTTTCCAGCTAGCTCCCAAGGTGGGAGACGGTGGAGGTGGCGGACAAGATAGGATCCCGAATAAATACGCTCGTTTGTCCTTTAGATCTAACGATTTCAGCCGTGTTGGCGCCGGCTCGGCAACCCTAGGCTTGCCTGTCCCTGCTTGGCATGGTGGTAAGGAGGCGAACGGATCTGGTGGTGGCGGATGCTCAAGGCCGGCTCTGCTATAGGGAGAAGTTCTACTTCTCGCGGGAGATCTTCAACATCGCTGACTATTTCGTCGGTGTATTCGTCGGCCATACGGTGGCCTCTTCCTCCTCCCGCGCCGGTAACGGTGAAATCCGGCTCGCGCTAGTTGGTCTTCAACCTCTAGGCTCTCAAGCCGATGCGGAGACCCTTTGACTGTAGTATGGCATCCTCCCATCTCCCTGCCCCAAAGGGTGAAGTCCCTCACGACGGTGAGGTGGTTGTGTTGCAGCCTGCGAAGGAGCTGGCCTCGATGGCATTTTCAGATTCTTCTCGAGGTCCTATGTGCAATTTTTAGGAACTCTTTATTGATCAATCAAAGCATTTACAAAAATTGTTACAGGATGAGGAGTTTCTAGCCACTTACCAACTCCTAACGCTAACATGTGCTTGGCTAGATTGTGTGCTTCGTGGTTACAAGCTCTACCTTCATGGACACAATGATACTCTTGGAATTGTGCATCCCGACGCTTTATCTCTGCAATAACAGACCCCCCTCTGCTAAATCTTGGACGACTACGATACTCTTGGAATTGTGCATCCCGGCGCTTTATCTCTGCAATAACAGACCCCCCCTCTGCTAAATCTTGGACGACTGGTTTATAGTCTGACAACACATAAATTCTTGCACCATCAGATCATTGGAGTATCGAGTTCTGGAAGGCTTTGCTGACGAACTTCTATAGACGATTCATGCCTAAAGATTGCTGGAGCGGATGGGATTCGGTCGCATAGAACCGAGTTTTTTTCTTACCATTTGGTTTCAGAAGGAGCGAGACGAACCTCTACAGTCGGTTGCCATCATGGAACATGTCTTTAGTTCCATGATGAAGTCGGTGTGCAAATGTCATTGAAACCGAGATTTGAGGACTAGAAGTGGTGGGTCGAGTTCTATTGGTGAGGAGGAATTTCCTTGGTGATTCGTGGCTTGCAGCAACGATATCGAGAAGTGGAGCGACAACATAGGAGAAGTTCATAGTATTACATTGTAGGGTGAAAATCTAAGGTCTGACATTAATTGGTTGTGTGTGGCAATGGCCTTGTTGAAGGCATTGTTTTGTGAGCGAAAACTTTCTCTAGGGTGAAAACTGATGATCTTTGATCGGGTGACGATAGTGTTTGCATTATTTTTTCTTCTTAAAGACGTCGCTATTGGAGAGGTTGGACTTCTGGTGTTGTTCAGGTGGTGTTAGTGTCACTGCTACTAAGGATATATCACTACGGGAAGGAAGATCAACGTTGAGCGGGAAAACACTCGGCATAGCCCGGATAACCCTCGGGTCTGCTCAACGCCGAGGGTGACCCTCGGCATTAAGCCCTCGGCTTAGGTGGTTCTCGGCACAGCTCGATACCGTCGGCGCTGGTTTGGCCCTCGGCGTAGAGGCTTGTGCTGATGGTTTATGCTGCCCCTCGACGCAGCCCAGCCGTCGGCCCAGAAAGTTAACGGCACTGAGAAGACGGCGCCTAGGAGCAACGCCGAGGGGGAAACGCTCGGCGTAGGTGGCCACGTGGAGCGCGCTAGAGGGCTGGGGTGTAGGAGCAACGCCGAGGGGGAAACACTCGGCGTTGGTGGCCACGTGGAGAATTTTGTTTTTAAAATTTCAAAATATTTGAATTGTTTGAATGTTTAATTACACAGAAATTGCACATGAATCATTTTTAACTCTAAGCACATTTAATCTCAAGTCAAATTGCACACTCAAGGTCACACTTCCCACTAGGTCACCCATCCTAAGACTACTCTAGTCCTAGCACGCTTAACTTCTTCGTTCCTTCCATATGAGCTTCCAAGTTATCACCCTATACCTAGTTGATAATACTATACTATCAATTCTATTAACCAAGGTCATGATGTCACATGTATTTATTTCTTGAATTCCAAAAAATTATTTAACAAGTAAACAAAAATGATATATTACTAGAACTAAAAGTATTATGTGATATATTACTAGAAACTAAAAGTATTATGTGATATATTAATAGAAACTAATAGTATTATGTGGTCTTTCTCCACCGAAACACCTCTATCCCGTGTAGCTTATTCTATATATGTGATATATTACTAGAAAGTAAAAGTATTATGCAACCAAAAAAATCAAATGCAAATATATTTATTTCACACATATATATACATAAAATCAAAGGTATAAAATAATGGGTAAGAACAATGCCGAGGGGAATACCCTCGGTGTAGGTGTAGCAATGCCGAGGGGACTACCCTCGGCGTAGGTGGAGCAATGCCGAGGGGATTCCCCTCAGCGTAGGTACTGCTATATTCACATGTGCATGCTTGTGGCAATGCCGACGGTCACCCCCTCGGCTTTGCTATGCGCCGTTAACTTTCTGTACATAGAGCTATGCCGACGGTAAACCCCTCGGCATTGCCATACGCCGTGAACTATCCATCCAGTGGTCGTTCCCAGCGGACGAACGTGACGCGTGCTCGGCTTGTGCCGACGGTGCCCCTCGGCGTTGCTCTATCTATGCCAAGGGTGTTCCTACGCCGACGGTCCCCCTCGGCGTTGCTTGTCTATGCCGACGGTTTGGCTATGCTGACGGGTTTTTTGTGGCCGTGGGCACTACGCGAGCTATGCCGAGGGCCCCGACATTTCCCCCTCGGCGTTGAAATCCCCCTCGGCGTCTACGTTTGTTCCCGTAGTGTATCACCGTAGCGGGACTTTTCTTTTTTCGGCTTTGTGCATCCGTTATCAATAGGGTAATTCGTTGTTACATAGGTTAGGGTAATTGATATTTTTACAATATTAATATTGATATATGCTCTTTCAAAAGAAAAAAAAAACCTCTAGGAATGTCAGATCAGCTATACCAGCCATGACCAACACCGATGAGCCAAGGTGTTGTGCTGACCATTGAAATCTTTGTCTCCCTACACCATGGAGACGTGACCCGTATTTTTTTAGAGAGCTTCGATCACTTTATACATTAGTGATCGTAATTTTAACATGAAGATTCATACCCTCTCGGAGAGTAACTAGCCAAACATGGCGTCCAACTGGGAGAGACGTTGCCATCCGTGCAATGCGATCCACCTCCACGCAGTGGCGAAGGACGAGAAAAAATTAAGGTCGGGCAAACTCTAAAGTATAAAAAATATGATGCAAAAAAATAAAATTGTATCGATACAATGGTAATAGCATAATCAGTTGACCACAAATTCAAACTTGCTTCAATAGTTCAATTGACCACAAAATCACAAATTATAATTGTCCCTTTGAAGCTGCAGGTTTCTTCCCCTTATTGTCTATCTCTACCACAAATTTGCGGAGCCTAGAGGCCACTAATAAGAAGGAGCATAACCCTATATTTTGAAGCAGGGTCAGAAATTATAACTGAGATGAGAAGGAGCCCTAGCTGGGTGAACCGTGTCACCGTGAGAATTTAAAATTTAAGAAAATGAGAAGGTCGGAAGAGGATTATGGGGAGGGCGGCCTGATCGGCGGGCAGTTTTTCCGGCAGGGAGTAGATTAGTAGAAGACGGCGGCGTTCCTCCTGCTCGTCGCTCGAGTCCTAGACTCGTAGGCTTCGATGGCTCTGGGGCGAAGACAGGAAGGGACCCGGCCACATACGCACACACGATCAGGGGGCCTACTGCTCCCTAGTGCGTGGCCCAGCAAACGACCAGTATAGACGAATCCCCTCCAACTTAGCCCATTTTCTATTTTTGCTACTCCCTCCGGCCCATATTAATTGACTTGAATTTGTCAAAATTTAGATCATCTATATTCTAAATAGTGTCTAGATTCATCCATATTTAGACAAATGTGAGTCAATTAATATGGATAAAGGGAGTAGTAGTTTTTCTTCAGAACTCGCGTACTTTGCAGAGAACTATATGTATGTCGAATAGAAGGTTATATATATGCAAATTTTTTGCAAAAATTTAAGGTAGGGCAGCTGCCATACCTTGCCCAAAGGGGTCCTTCGCCCCTGCCTCCACGTTCGACCTCCGGCTCTCGTGACGGAAGGAAACCCCTCCTCGATGTTCTTCCATAGTCTTGATCTCCCGTGTAATGCCGCCAATCATCCCCAACGAGTTCTTCTGCAAACTTTGCACAACTTTCATGCAGTCCGACGCCACTAGGATGTCACACACATGTAGATCAGCAGCTAGAGCAAGGCTCTCTCTGCAGGCGAGCGCCTCAAGGTAACTAGGGTTTGTCAGGCCTTCGAACACAACTGCTGACGCCCCTAGATAAATCCCATCAGGTGACCAGCATATCCCCGCCGCCGCGCTCCTGTTGGTAGATTTCGCGACCGCACCATCAACATTCATCTTGCACGCCCAATATTGGATCCTCCCTCATACCTGGCTAACAATTTTTTTATGGGCTAAAGAAAAATAAGATAGGTCCAGGCGTCCCAATAATAGAGATGAGGAGACAGGATTAGCAGGGGCTGAACGGGAGCAGGATTAGCGCGATTTGGGACTTGTTTTTTTTTGGCAAGCGAGCGACATGATAAGTTTAACGCGAGCAGGTGGGAAGGGAGATTGTGTGTGTGTGCGTGCGCGTGTGTGTGTGCGTGTGTGTGTGTGTGTGTGCGTGCGCGTGTGCGTGCGTGCGTGCGTGTGCGTGCGTGCGTGTGTTGTTATATGTTGATCCAAATTCTACAAAGTATAAGCCAACTTCTGACGAGTGGAGCGAGGCCCATCGCCGGAAGGACCGTAAGACCTAGGTTTCCACCGATATATAAACCCCTTGTAAGCTCTTCTACTATTATGCTCGTTGCCTAGTTCCTATACACATTTTCGTGATACAATATTGTTGAGCCGTGATGAACTAACCCTTGCCGAAGTACATGACGCCCTCAAATAGAGGGAAAAGATGAAAACTATGGTAGGGTCAGATGGGACGTCATCCAAGGCTGAGGCTCTGCAGGTTCGTGGCAGGACCGAGCAGAGGTACAACAACTATGGCAACAGAGATAAGAGCAAGGACAGTAGAAGTCGTTCAAAGTCCAAGGGAAAGGATAAATTCTGCAGGTATTGTAAGAAATCTAATCATGTTATTGATGATTGTTGGAAGTTGCAGAATAAGGAGAAAAGAAACGGAACTTACCAACCGAAAGATAGGACTGAAGGTTCTGGTAAGGCTGCTGTTGTTTCTGATAGTTCTGATGGTGAATGCTTAGCTGTTTTTGCTGCTTGTGCTTCTCGTGATGATGAATGGATACTTGATACTGCATGTTCGTTTCATATTTGCTGTAACAAAGATTGGTTCAATTCATATGAGTCTGTGCAGACTGAAGATTTTGTGCGTGTGGGGAATGACAACCCATGTCATATCGTTGGTGTTGGATCTGTTAAGATTAGGACACATGATGGCGTGACACGCACGTTGAGTGAGGTGAAGCACATACCAAGCATGACCAGAAATTTTGATCTCCCTAAGTACCATGGACGTTGATGGATACAAGTATGCCGGTGGGCATCGAGTTCTGAAGGTATCAAAAGGTTCTCTTATTCACATGATAGGTGATATGAATTCTGCTAAATTATATGTTCTTAGAGGTAGCACTTTGCCTGGTATTGCTGCTGCTGTTACTTCTAATGATTCTGATGATTGTGGTAAAACACATCTATGGCATATGCGTCTTGGGCATATGAGCGAACAAGGCATGTCAGAGTTGGTTAAGAGAGAGCTGATTGATGGTTGCAACTTGAGTAAGTTTGAGTTCTGTGAGCACTGCATCTTTGGTAAACATAAAAGAGTTAAATTCAATGCTTCCGTTCATACCATCAAAGGCATATTAGATTATGTGCATGCTGATATATGGGGTCCGTCCCGTAAGACTTCTATTGGTGGTGCTAATTATATGCTTACTATTATTGATGATTACTCAAGAAAGGTGTGGCCTTATTTTCTGAAGCATAAATCTGATGTTTTTGATGCTTCTAAGAAGTGGAAAGTTATGGTTGAAAAACAGACTGAGAAGAAGGTAAAGGTACTACGTACTGACAATGGTATGGAATTCTGTTCTAATGAGTTTGAGGAGTTTTGCAGTAACGATGGCATGATCAGGCATCACACCATCCCATATACTCCTCAGCAGAATGGCGTGGCAGAGCGCATGAACAGAACCATCATCTCGAGGGCTCGTTGTATGTTGTCTAATGCAGGTATGCATAGGCGTTTCTGGGCTGAAGTAGCCAACACAGCGTGTTACCTCATCAACAGGTCACCTTCTATTCCACTTGAGAAGAAAACTCCCATTGAGGTATGGTCAGGTTCGTCTGCTGATTATTCACAGTTGAGAGTTTTTGGCTGCACTGCATATGCTCATGTTGATAATGGAAAGTTAGAGCCTAGGGCTGTTAAGTGCATATTCCTTGGTTATGGTTCAGGAGTTAAAGCATATAAACTATGGAATCCTGAAACTAAAAAGATTTTGCTAAGTAGAAACGTTGTTTTCAATGAGTCCGTTATGTATCATGATAGCTTGCCATCAGATACCTCTCCTGTTGTTGTTGGAGAGGAGAGAGTTAATGTGCAGGTGGAGAACCTGCAGAAAACTGTTGATAATGATGCTATCGTTGAAGATACACATGAGGAAAACATTGATGATATTGTTGTTCAGCACTCACCTACTGTTTTGCAGCAGCCACATGAGTCCATTGCTGCTGATAGACCGAGGCGTAACTGTGGTCCTCGTCCTCGTTTAATTGAAGAGTGCAATCTTGTACATTATGCTTTGAGTTGTGCTGAACAGGTGGAGAACGATTCTGAACCTGCTACATATAATGAAGCCATTGCATCCGTTGACCGCGAGAAGTGGGTTTCTGCTATGCAAGAAGAGATGCAATCGCTTGAGAAAAATGGCACATGGGTTGTTGTGCGCTTGCCTAAACAAAAGAAGGCGGTCCGCTGCAAGTGGATCTTCAAGAAAAAGGAAGGTCTATCTCCCAAAGAGCCTTCAAGATACAAGGCAAGGTTAGTAGCAAAAGGGTTCAGCCAGATTCCAGGTATTTATTACAATGATGTGTTCTCTCCAGTTGTGAAGCATAGTTCCAGTCGTACTTTCTTTAGTATTGTGGCTATGCGTGATCTTGAGCTTGAGCAGTTAGATGTCAAGACTGCTTTTCTGCATGGAGAGCTTGATGAGGAAATATACATGGACCAACCAGAAGGGTTCATAGTGCCTGGTAAAGAGGATTTTGTGTGCCGATTAAAGAAGTCTCTTTATGGCTTAAAACAATCTCCAAGACAGTGGTATAAAAGGTTTGATTCATTTATGATCTCACATGGTTTTGAGAGGTCTAAATATGATAGTTGTGTTTATATCAAGTTTGTTGATGGGTCACCTATATACTTGTTGCTATATGTTGATGATATGTTAATTGCTGCCAAGGGCATGAAAGAAATCACTACTTTGAAGACACACCTAAGTAGTGAGTTTGAGATGAAGGATCTTGGTGCTGCTAAGAAGATCTTAGGTATGGAGATTACCCGAGATAGAAAATCTGGTTTGTTATTTCTTAGTCAGCAAAGTTACATTAAGAAAGTTCTTCATCATTTTAATATGGATGGTGCCAACTCAGTTAGTACTCCTATTGCTCCTCATTTTAAATTGTCAGTTTCTCAATGTCCTACTACTGATGAAGAGTTTGAGTACATGTCAAAGGTGCCATATTCTAGTGCTGTTGGTTCTTTGATGTATGCCATGGTTTGTTCTCGTCCTGATTTATCATATGCTATGAGTTTGATAAGTAGATACATGGCTAATCCTGGTAAAGAACATTGGAAGGTTGTTCAGTGGGTTTTCAGGTACCTTCTTGGCACTTCCAATGCTTGTTTGAAGTTTGGCAGGACCGGTGAGGGACTCGTTGGCTATGTGGATTCAGATTTTGCTACCGATTTGGATAAGAGAAGATCCCTCACAGTTTATATGTTTAATGTTGGAGGTTGTGTTGTTAGCTGGAAGGCTACTTTGCAGGCTGTTGTTGCACAATCTACTACTGAAGCTGAATACATGGCTATTGCTGAAGCTTGCAAAGAATCTGTTTGGTTGAAAGGTTTGTTTGCTGAGTTTTGTGGAGATGATTCTTGCATTACTTTGTTTTGTGACAGTCAAAGTGCCATATGCCTTACAAAAGATCAGATGTTCCATGAGAGAACTAAGCACATTGATGTCAAGTACCATTTTGTTAGAGACATTGTTGCTCAAGGTAAATTAAAGGTATGCAAGATCAGCACTCATGATAATCCTGCTGATATGATGACTAAACCTGTTCCTGTTGCTAAGTTTGAGCTTTGCTCGAACTTAGTTGGTTTAACTGATTAGCCCAAGTGGCTATTGGCGCCGAAAGTATTTGCTTTGTTTGTTCAGGGAGATGGTTGCTGTTGATGCTATAAGGAGGAATTTGTCTCAAGGTGAAGTTTGTTATATGTTGATCCAAATTCTATAAAGTATATGCCAACTTCTGACGAGTGGAGCGAGGCCCCCGCGGTACGGTACGGATCGTCGAAGACCTAGGTTTCCACCGATATATAAACCCCTTGTAAGCCGCCGGTTAGGAAGAGTTGCATCTGTGAAATTCCCGGCGTTTGTAAACACTCCTCGATATAGTGAAGTTTTGCTGGCTGGCGCCCGTGGTTTTTTCCTCTCTTTGTTGGAGAGGTTTTCCACGTTAAATCTGTGTCCCCTTGTTGTGCTTTTCGTTTTCGTTCTTCGTTATCTTCTTGTCACAATTGTAACATGTGTGGCACCGTGGCGGCTGGCATAGATCAAGATCACCCAGGAAGGACTGAACGAACTGCCGGCCGGCCAGCCGGGGGGATACGAGCTGCCCAGGAGAGGAACATCTGCGCCTTGTCGTGTCGTGCGAGCCCAAAACAGAGGCGAGCTCAGATGCAGCTTACGTACTACTATAACACTCGTTTACTAAAAAAATGGTGCTGCTACGAGTGTTTTACTAATCCGAGGTAGCAATGCCTCTCCTGAACCTGCGGTCGTTCGTGAATAGCCTGCCACGGTCCGCCAACCAAAGGAAAATGTGGCACCGATTCGTCGCCAAGTTTTTCCAAGTGAATGTAGCGAAAGAGACCTCCTGCAATTGTTCAAAAGCTGCCAAATATGCTGATTTAGAGGTTAGTGGCTTGCCGTCTAGTCGCGCTATTCTAACGTCCGGGGTACTAGCATTTAGGCTGACAGAGGTCATGATAGTTTGTAGCCAGAGGCGGATCTAGGGAGGGGCGAGGGGTGGCCAGGCCCCCCCTATGGTTCGGCCCCCCTTAAGGATATGCAATGGGGGCTAGCACTAAATTTGATGCTCAATTACTGATTGTAATACTCTGTCCATTATCCTAGACCAATATGTGCAATATGTTGATTGCTCAAGTTTTATGGGACAAGCCCAAAACATTGTCCATCAATGGATAGTACATATCTATTGAAGTATCAGCAAAACCACGTATCGAGCAACTGATTCATGGGACACATCTGAATTTCTTCTCTACTTGGTTTCCCTCGACGATCTAATCGGCTTATTTTTCCTTTCTTTGCCACCGCTGTGGCACCGTCGTCAGTATTGGGATTTTGTATTCAAGTGTTGGCGTGTCCATGATTACTGATTAGTGAAGACACAAAGAACAACTCTCATGCGCCTAGAAACTATCAACTATGGCCTGCTTTATCCACAGAGCATGTCCAACACGTGAAGTGATCGTCCTAAGATATGATCCTAGATATATGCATGTTGGCTACTAAAATTGCTAGTTTGATTGCCCCATCTAATAGAAATTGCTTAGTCAAACCAATTACGGATTATATTCACTTTTTTTACAAAGTATTTAGTGATTAAATAATTATTGAATTGTTGTGTTATTGAGTTATTTGATAGCTCTGGGCATAGACCTACACTCAAACTAGTAAAATGTAGTTTGCTTTTTTATTGCAAAACATATAATGTTCCAATTTGATATCCATAGTATACACAATATAACTTGGTATAGTTTTAATATTTATCTCTTTTCTTGTGAATTTCTTCTTCTCCCCACCACTGATGTGCCCCTTTATTTATTTAGTATTCTTCTACAACCTTATATAGTTATTCGTATTTGTAAGGAAAATTTCTGTAAATTTTACCATTCATGAGATCATAGACTTGTTATTTAACGGATTTGTAGTCGTAAAGCAAATAAAACAAAGCTTTAGTTATAGAAAATATGTTCGGATAACAAAACTATATATATTTAAGATTTAGAATAGTGTTGTTATAAACCTATATTATGGTCGTTGTCGTCTCGCCCCCCCCCCCCCCCCCTATGGTCAAATCCTGGATCCGCCCTGTTTGTAGTGCAGCGAGTTCCAAACTGGCGGCGAACGAAAGCCTAGGTTGCAATGCGAAGACTAGCGAACTAGAACTACAAACCGAGGCAACCAAGCAATTCTTGTTTAAAATGTGAGAGTACAAAGCTGGGAAGCGACCATCCAAGGTCGAGTCTGAAAGCCAAAGATCATGCCAGAAAGAAGTTTTTGTACCCGCACCAACAGTTACCTTTGTAATTTTCCGAAAATTAGGCAGGCAAAGCAGCAGATCACGCCAGACGACGGAGTCAAAACGGTTCGGATCCCTGAGGCCTTTGCAATTGGACCAGCCATACTGATTATTCATCCAAACCTCCCAAGGAAGTGAACCATCGGAGTGCAATTTAGTTAGGAATTTCATCATTAACGCACGATTTTGGGTTCTAAGGCAACGGAAACCCAGGCCCCCCTTGGAAATGGGCTGGCAAAGCTCATCCTAGGCTCCCTTGCACTGACCACCATTAACCTGAAAATCTCCCGCCTAGAAGAAAGCTCGACAAATTTAATCGAATTCTAGAATGGTGCCAGCCGGGACGATCATAGCGGAGAGCAGGTGGGAAAGCATGGATCGAATCGATGCCTTAACCAGAATTGCCCTCCCGCTAATAGGTAAGGCTTTTCCGATCCAACCCGACAGTCTCTTCTTGAGATTTTGAATATAAGGTCAGAAGGCCGTCAACCTCAGTTTGTGAGTGGATATGGGCAAGCCAAGATAGGTTTGGGGGAAAGAGGCAACATTGCAGCCTAAATGGTCTGCCATTGCTTTGTGAGTGGAGATGGGCAAGCCAAGATAGGTTTGGGGGAAAGAGGCAACATTGCAGTCCGGATCAACATGAATCGGCGCAAAGGTGCTTTTGTGGTAATTAATCTGGAGGCCTGTGGCGTCTGAGAAGTCCTTAAGCATGGCCATAAGGTTTTCGATGCAGCCGTGTGTGGCTCGCATAATGATAATTATGTAGTCCGCATATTGCAGTACCGGGCAGGGTAAGTTGTCTACTAGTGGATGCAGAAGAAGTCCATTAGCCGAAGCATGATGAATTAGAAGCCTCAGAACATCTACCACTAGGTTGAAAAGGTATGGAGATAGCGGATCGTCCTGTCTCAGTCCTCTCCGACATTGGATCCAGTGCCCAGGGGAGCCATTCAGAAGAACAGTGGATTGGCTAGAAATATTTAAGTTTTTAATCCATAGTCTCCAGACAAGAGGAAGACCTTTGGCTTGTAGAATTATGTCTAACGCCTCAGCTAATAGAGTCGAAAGCTTTATGGAAATCTAGTTTTAAAATAATTGCGGCTGCTTTCCGCTTAAAGCAGGATTGAACTAAGTCAGCCGCGAAGACAAAGTTTTGATGGACCTGCCTTTGATCAAACCGGTCTGGTCGCTGGATACTGGATAGAGAGGGAAGCCGTCTCGACAGGGAAGCCGCGTGCATCTCTCTGCCGTCGTGTTGCTACCACGTGCGTTGCCCAAAGAAGCAGTAACACCAACTGCATGCTGCTCCACCGGCCATGAGCCCGTCATGACCAATGCTTCAATAAAAAGCAGTTGGGCGTTCCGGTCTGATTCAAAGTACGTGGCCGTTTACCCTCACCTTGGACTTTATAAGACCACACGTACTGTACATGCTACTCACTATAGGAAACAGGCCAGACGTCGACGGCCAGACCCGTCGTCGTAGCCACTAATTGCTGTCGGCGTACGATCCCATAGGCGTAGCCTGTTTACCCGTCGGCACGGCAGCTACGCCGACGGCATTGCTGTTGGTAGGGTTTGGCTGGAGCTACGCAGACGGCAATGCTGTCGGCCTATCTTTTTTCAAAAAAAAATGAATATTTTTTGTTTTTGTTTTGAATAATTAATCTCATAAGCATTTTTTAATTATTCGACTTGTTAATTTCACAAGCATTTTTTAACTCTGAGTATAATTAATTTCTGGTTAAATTATTCTAATGGTCAAACTTCCCTATCGGTCACCCATCCTAGCACTACTCTAACCCTAGCACGCTTAACTTCTCTGTTCCTTTCAGATAAGCTTCTAAATAGGAAATTAGACCTTCCTGATAATATTACCATATCAATCATATTAACCCTTGGAGGATGGTAGCACACACCTTTTTAAAAAATTCAAACATTTATTTAAGTAAACAATAATGAATAAGTAATAAATTAAAATAAAAAAATTATTTATTTTGCCTTTTTCCATTTAATATTGAATAATTCACAACTATAAATCCATAAATCGTAATTTGACAAATAATATATCCAAATCGATCAAAAAATGAGAAGAATCCAAATATGTCAACCCTATCATATATTTAATTATGTACCAAGTTTGGTATTTTTTTCATGTAACTATGTCACATAATATGACATCACGCGAAGGTTTTGCCTTGTTTCGATCGTTTTTGAATTTTTTATGCACATTTCAAACTATCGTCAAACTTTCTAAATCGAGGGACATGAAGATTATTAGCTCAGGGCTAAGCCTCACTAAACTTGCATTAGATCTCTGATGAAATGCATATTGTGAACCTAAAAATGATTTTTGCAAAAAGTCATGAGCATCATATCATATACCTGTAGTTCAAATCTAACTCATTTAATGTCGATTCGACGGGAATTTGTATTTTTCATGAGGGGTGAATGGAAAGGTTTGACATACCCAGATTGGGAAATTGTCCATTTAATATGGTCTACTATTTTTTCAAAAATGTGGTATTATTATTTTGAAACTTTTATTTGGTGGTTGCTTCATAAAACACCCCTTTTTGCACTCGGAAAATAAAAAACATGTTAGACAAAAGTATTTGTATTTTTTATGTATTTTTTGAATAAAAATAAATATTATTTGAGTTTATATAGATAGATCTTATTTTTCTGCAAATTTTGATATATTATATGTATTTTTCTAAATTTAAATGATTTAGTTATGATTTTTCTAAGATTAATGTGGCAAAAAAATAGCTACGCCGACGGCAAAAGCCGTCGGCATAGGTGTGAAACCTACGCCGTCGCATAGACTTTGACGTCGTTGCTCTACCGTTAGCCTAATAGGCTACGCCGACTGTCCCATTTACGTCGACGACTGCTGTCGGCCTATTTATCCTACGCAGACGGTAAAACTGGGCCGACGGTCCTTCAAGCTATGCCGACGACCCGACATTTTGCCTCGGCGTATAAAAAGGCTGTCGGCCTATTTGATTATTCCCGTAATGACTGCTTTATGTTTAGACAATGATACTACTTCTTTCGACCCGTATTAGTTAATTTGGATTTGTCTACTAGATTTAGATGTATCTAGCACTAGATGTATTCGAATTTAGACAATCCAAGTCAACTAATATGAACCGAATGGAATACTTCTAATTCGCATGCACAGTCGTCGTTATATTAATAGAGTAGTACTAATAGAGTATCCTTATGAATCGAATAGAATACTTCTAATTCGCATGCACAGTCGTCGTTATATTAATAGAGTAGTACTAATCGAGTATCCTTCTTCCATTTGACCACATCCTCTGCTAGCTAATTAATCTTCTCGCCATATCTTCATCCACATGGGCCACATTGCATTGCTAGCTAACTAGGCTAGTTGAACCACAAAAGATTGCATCATGTGCTCATGTAGATGATTCGGAAGAGGAGGAAAGGAAGAAGAATTTATGCCACGCGGGGACACGCTATCGCGAGCTCGGTCGAAGTTGCTATTATCCGGATTTCCCTCCTCCAGAGTTGTAAAACGGACCTACTACTTGAATTGGATGTATAATTGGATTAAATCTATCACTATTATCCGGATAGCTAGCCAAAGAATCGCGTGATCGTCTCCTGCCCATGTAATCTCTTACTACTATTACATACCAATTAAGACAGTATAGAATATGACATGCATGTGTCAAGACAATATACAGTCCATTAGGCTAGTCGTAGTGGGAGTAATTTAAAGCCCAGTTCTTTTGGCGGCTTCTCCCAGAAGCTGCCCTACCCCCAGCTTCCTGGGGAAGCCGGTTTAAAAAATTTGCGAGGCTTCCAAATTTATTTAGACTTAACTATTTTGGAAGTCTCGCAATTTTTTTAGACCGGCTTTTCCAGAAAGCTGGGGGGAGGGCGGCTTCTCGGAGAAGCCCCAAAAAGAACTGGGCCTTAGACTAGTAACATAACTATGTGTAGTAGTGGAAAGTGGTCATATGTGTGATAACGGAAAGCTTCATTAATTGATTTGTAGACTCACTTTGCATTGAGAAGTATGATATGATGGTAATATATTATGTTACTCCATTTGTCTCTCTTCTTATTAATTGTTGTCACATCACTCTTTTTGTCTAGATGGTATACCTGGGCATGTTCCGGGCTTGGGCCGGGCCTGACAAAGCCCGCCCGCGTAAACCCCATACCCGAGCCCGGCCCGGCCCGGTTGTCGGGCCTAAAAACCCGGCCCAAGATGGCCCGCCGTTGTGTAAGTTCTTCGGGCCGCGGGCCAGGCCTCTTCCTTATTTGCACATTTCTTTCGGCCCGAGCCCGGCCCGTGCACCGGGCCGCAAATCCCAAGCCTAGGCCCAGCCCGTCGGGCTTTTTTCGAGCTGGGCCAACCGGGCCGGGTTGCCCACGCCCAGGTATACTAGATGGCATGCATGTTACCACTTATGTTACTCCCACTATAAGCAGCCTTAAGCAATCGACAAGTCATGCTATAGTATAGATCATGCCGTAAAGTTGGCAGGCAATTATCCTCCAAATTAACGCCCAAAATCGTTTCTTACCATTAGTGCACAGACCAGTCCGGGCATGCAATGGTCAGTACGCCGACGGCCAGTACCTGTCGACGTCGACAGCGCGTAGTGCTGTCTGTAGTACCGCGTTGGCAGGATCACGTAGTCGTCGGTGTAGGCTGTGACGACGGCCAAACAGCATCGTCGATATATCTTTGTCGTCGGTCTAGACCTGGTGGGGTCCATTTGGCCCGGTAACGTTTGTTAGCGGCAGAGGAAGCTACACCGACGGCTTGACCATTGGCCTAGTGATTCACGTGGTGGGACCTGGGGCAAGACCTGGGCGGCGAGAGCAGCTGCCACGCCGACGGCTGCCGTCAGCCTAGTGGTTCACGTGGTAGGACCTGGGAGGAGAGGGAAAATGCTATGCCAACGGCTCTGCCGTCCGCACAAATACGAGGAGGACCAAATGAACACGGCTACCGGCTACGCCGTCGGCATATGTAAATGGGGCAGTAGTACGCGTCCCCGGGGGATTTTTGTTTTTTATCCCCCGGGTCCCCAGCCAACCACGTGTCCTCTTTTTTGAGTCAAAATTCCGCTTTTGCTATAAACATACTCGTTTTTGCTACAAATAGTCCCGCTTTAAAAAACGGTTTGACCCAGAAAATAGAAAAATAGACTGGACCTCGTCGGTGTCGTGGTATTGCCGACGAGTACGCCATGGAGGGGTCCTCACAGTGCATGTTTAGAGACGTGGGGGAAGACGGACGGTTGACGGGTACGAGGTAACACAGCTTACCCAGGTTCAGATCCCACAACGGTGGCGGAATCCTACTCCTGCTATAAATCACTATAAGGGTAATATGCCGAGTTACAGGGATTGGTTCGCTGTGCAAGGTTGTATGAATCGATACTAGGTTGTGCCCTAAAGGCTCCCACAGGCCCGACTTATATAGTCGCCAGGTCCTAGGGTTACAGGGAAAAGTCCTAGCCGGACATGTTACAGAGTCCTACACTGACTATGACTAGTCTAGCTTGTCTTGTACTCCAAGGCTCCGGGTACGTCGGTGACTCCAACCATAGCCTTCCTTTATCCGGCATGGGCCTCCCTTCTGGATCCATCTAACTGGGCCGCCCAGCAAGCCATGGGCCATGCTACCAACTGTGGGCCACCCGGGTTATCCGGATAGGAGACATGCTATAAGGATACCCATATAGCATATCCCCAACAGTAGCCCCCGGAGAACTCCGAGATCTTGCGTCTTCTTGCCTCTTCACGCTGAATGCTCCGTCTAGATGGATGTCGGCAAATCGTCAAGCAATACCTTGTAGTCCTCCCAAAGAACCCTGCAAGGTTTTCTTCGTCTTCAATATGTAAGTCGGAGAAATGCTGAATCTTCCATCGTACTCTTTCCGTAGCCGGATTGGATCCGTCCATGCCGAAATCTTCCGATGTGATGGCTCATCTGCCTATGTCAGCTAGGGCGACGTAGGCGTAGGTCAGCGACGCCTCGTAACTCACACATGCAGAGAACGCAATCAGGTCCGATTTTCCCGCGCGAGCGATACGAACAGTTGGCGGCAACGGTTGGGGACGTGGCGAAATTTCCGCACATGTTCGCGAACACGTCGTCTACGCGGCAACCGTCCGATTAAGCTGCACGAATCTTGATGCTGGAGATCATAAATAGTAACTGCGGTGGGATTTTTTACTTTTCACCTCATTCTCTCCTCGCATCGTATTCTTCCTCCAGCGCATGCCTCCTCGAGCTTTCCGCGCAAACTCACGAAAAACCCTAGCCCCAATTGTCGCCAGTCACCTCCAAACTCACTCCATGGCTAGCAGCAGCACTACCCCTTCCATGGCGGCGTCGAGCAAAGCCGGCGAGCTCCATCGTTGTGCCTCCAGAAGGTCTGGTCATCCCCATCACTGTGGTGGTCGAGTCCACCGGCGGTGACCATAATCTGGCGGCGCTGGAGCCACTGGAGGAGGAACTCGACTCCCACAAGGGCGATTGGCGCGGCTCAGACATCACGAACCGTGATATCTAGGAGCTGATCGGCGAGGGTTACCTCCCTGTGACGGAGGGGCTCGCCTGGCGGGCGGCGCCGGCCGGCGAGGTGACACCTTCTCCCTAAGCCGGAGAAAAAGTGTACCTCAAATCCCAACTGGTACGCGGCGTCTCCCTGCCCATCTCCAACTTCTTCCTTTCCGTCTTAAACCACTATAGAGTCCAGCCCCAGAACCTTTCTCCCAATAGCATCTTAGCGCTTAGCAATTACGCGGCGCTCTACGAGGGTTACCTAGGGATTAAGCCTAGGCTAGATCTCTTCATGCACTTCTTCACCGTCAAGCGTGAAGATGGAGCCAGTAAGGAGGAACTTAGAAATTGCGGCACCATAAGCTTCATGATTCGTCCTGGCCGGCGGTTCCCCGACATTGTCGGCCACGAGTCCTGCAAAAACGGGCAACGTACTTACTTCTACGGCCCAGATATCCCTCTGTCTGGCCGAGAAGTAACGTACCCGGACTTCGTAGACGGAGCCGCCGCTGAAGCCTCGTCATGGAGATCCCAGGCCTTCCTTCCCTCCGACCTCGACGCTTCCCACGCCATAAGGCGGATAGAATGGTTCATAGAGACGGGTTTGACCAGCTTGGACCTAGCCATGTGCTGGTTCATCAGGCGAATCCAACCTCTGCAGCACCGCACGAAGCTCGTGCACGAGTATACCAGTGATAGAAGGGATAGCCTTCGCATCTCTGTGGACAACTTCTCGAGTGACTCTGTCAAGCTCCGCCTCAAGGACATCGTCAAGGTGAAGGACAAGAAGCGTGGCTTCACCATCACCTACGACATGTTCGTAGACGGCAAGTGCCCAAAGGTAGTTATTTATTTTCCGTGTATGACATATACTCCAGTTCCTCTGTCTAACAAATGTCATCTCGTCTAACACGGTGGTTCTTCACCTTACGGCTTAGCGACATAGATGAGGACAGCATGGCTCCTCAAATCTATGATCCAAAGATGAAGGAAGTTGTCGTCGTGTCCGACGATGATGCTCCATTGGCGCGAAAGTGGAAGAGCTCCACCTCTAACGCTGCCGACGGAGGCAAGAAGAAGAAGACGGAGGGTGGAGCCTCAAAAAAGACTACCGTCGCCCTGGAGGCGGAGAAAATAAAGATTACCGGGATCCCCTTTGCCAAAGCACCCCCACTTGTGTAAGATTCTTTCTCTCCGACATTGTCTATTTATCTGTCTTGCTCCTGTACTTATGCATTTTGCACGTTTTAGGAAGAAAGCCACGACCAGCCTGAAGAAGACCTCCAAATCATTGGGGGCTTCTAGAACCATCAAGGACATGCTGCATCGCGACGCATCTCCCGCCATCGCCCCTGCCACTCCCTCCGTCAAGCCCTCGTCTGCCCCGGCAAGCTCACAAGCTAAGGAGGCATCTGGCCCTTCCACCATGGAAGTGGACTCAGGTGCCTCTACCGAGGTAGCTGTTGTCGGCGAGCAGGCGACGCAGGAGAGTGCCGCCCACCAAATGGCTGAAGCTCCGGCTAAGGATGCCATCGGTGGCGGTAAGGCGGTGGTGGAAGCTGGTACTTCTGCCGTAGGCGGCGCCCCCGCACCCAAGAAAACCATAGAGTATCCGAAGATAGTCTATCCGGTGCTTACACCGGGTAGCACTGCTCTGGTTCCAGGTGCGGCGCCGACATCTCTGACGTGCGGTCTAGAGGAGCTCCTCCGACAAGCAGAAATCTTGCAAGAAAACAGCGTATCCTTTGGCAAGCTTCTGGCCGAGAGCGCTACCAACCTCAAGATCATTGCACTTGTAAGTTTTATTTGCCTTTTTCATTTCATATGAGTATCCCACTGTAGCCCCTGAGGATGTAGACGGAAAACCATAGGTCTTTGCATCTATATGCTCTAAGAGTGACTAAGTTAGAAAACCTCTCACTGTAGCCCCCAAGCATATAGGTGGAATGAATAATTCCGACTAGATGCTTTAAGAGTAGCATACGCAGTGTTTATAAATTTCAATACTGTAGCCCCCAAGCCTCTAGTTGTAACTGAATTAGTTCCAACTAGATGCTTAAAGAAAAGCTAAGCTTATATCTGAGTTAAAAACTTTATACTGTAGCCCCCAAGCTTCTAGTCAAAACTGAATTGGTTCCGACTAGATACTTAAAGAAAAGCTAAGCATATTGCTAAGTCAAAAACTCTCGTTGTAGCCCCCGAGCGTCTAGGTGGAAATTTTCCGGCTAGATGCTCCAAGCAGACCAAACAACGTTTAAACTTTTCCCTTTTTTACACAGAATGAGAATGCTCGGAGGGGCATGGTCAATGACAAGTATCAGAAGATGCGCGCAGACTTGGAAGCTGAAAAGGGTAAAACTGACTTCTTGAAGGAACAGATCACCAAGAGCAAGCATCTGTTTTCTTTTTTGTATTCCGACTTGGTTTTGTGCCCATATTCTCCGAGTACTCACTGTGTAATTTGCTTTCTCCGACTTGCAGAAACCATTGCCAAGGCCAAGAATATTGTCAAGCAATCCAAGCACATTCAAGAGCTGGATAGCGAGAATAAAATTCTTAAGCAGGAGAGGAAGGACATGCTAAAAATGCATGAGGAGTCAATGAAGGTCCTGCAGGACTCCGCCACCGAGGAAATCAATCGCTTGAAGGAGGAGATCTTGATTTTAAGAGATCAGAAGCAAGATGCCGATGAGCAGAATCAACGCCATCATGAGGCGTATAAGCTCCTCCAACAAGATAAAGAATCCTTGGCGGACACCCTCTGGCAAGCTGAGGCCAGCATCTTCAGTAAGTTTTCTCCGTCTTGGATTTTTGTAGTCTAGATACTCTAAATTTTTGAACTCATGTGCTCCTTGTCGGAATTTGCAGCTCCTATGGGTTTAACCCGGTCGCCTCCTCCAGCCAAGGAATGCATGGTTCTTGCCGGCAAATTCATCAACACTGCCATCACGCAAGCCAAAGAGATCGCCAAGCCCCTCCAAATAAATATCAAGGCGTCGGACTCTATGGCGAAGTACTCGGAGATTCTGCGTTGAGCCCCCGAGCGTATCACAAGCTGGAAAGCTTCATGTGCACGAGCTGGCGCAAGGATGGTGTTGTCAATGGTGAAGGCACACTATGAAGATGCCGACATCGACACGGTAACCTCTGGCATTCCCAACGTGGATGACGATGGCAAAGAGATTAACCACGAATCTATCTTGTCGTCACTCGCGGGTTATGACACCAGAGTTGCCGACTTGGTCGACATCAACGTCTTCGTGCCGATGAACACCATCGATGGCAGCAACCAAAGCTCCTCCGAGTCTCTTCACACCGCCGACTTCGAGGGTGGCTCTCCTGCTGTTGATGACGCTGCTTCCAAGTTGCGTGCACCAAAGGAATGAAAAACAATCTTGTAATATTGTTTCACCTTTGATGCGTATGCGGAAAAAACTTATTTATGTAACTTAAGGCGGAAAACAATGTTGTATGTCCTGCTACTTAAGAACTAGTTTCTAGCATGTATATATATTTTTAAGCAAGTGCTGGCTTATCCACTACTTTGGTTCTTATGCTTGACTTTTTGTGAGTAGGAAGACTCGTTGTCGGCACCATGCGTTTAGGTGATGATGCCCAATGGCACCATCAATAACCTAAGCATAAAATCACCGATAACAAGTGTCGAAAGTCACTACTCCAGAATCCACATAAAAATGACAAAGAATGTGTAGACCAGAAAACTTAAGCTAACGCCCGTAGGCGGAATTTCCACAAGTCCAATCACAAAACTTGTGCATAAAGGTTTTACATGATCCAAAAATGAACACTAAAGGAGGTAAAAGACTTAGAAATATGAGTGAACCAGAGAGCTATATTTCATTGATCATATAAGAGGTACACAATTAGATTAAAAATGCTAAGTGTAAAAAGGACATAGTTGTGCTATGTTCCATGGACGATCAAGCTCCGGGTAGTCATCATCCGGGTTACGTCGCTTACGCTTATGATCCTCGTTGGGTCTATCCTTCAGTTCACGATTGTCAACGAGGTAGTAAGACCCTTTGAGTAGCGCCTTGCTTATGATAAACGGTCCTTCCCATGGCCGGGATAATTTGTGTGACTTCTTTTTCTTAAGTCGGAGCACCAAATCCCCCTCTTTAAACGAGCAATGCCGAACGCGGCGACTATGGTAGCTGCGTAGCTTCTGCTGGCAGATGGCGGATCTTTGGCATGCCAAAATGCGCTCCTCCTCGAGAAGGTCCACATCTAGGCGTCTAGATTCTTCAGCGTCATCTTTGTCGTAGGCGGCAACTCTTGGTGCATCGTGAAGTATGTCGGAAGGCGGGATGGCTTCTGCTCCATATACCATGAAGTAAGGGGTGTAGCTGGTGGATCTGTTGGGTGTAGTTCGTAAACTCCACAGCACAGATGGCAATTCTTCTGCCCAGGCTCCAGCTGCTCTATGTAGCGGTGCCTCCAGACATGGCTTGATTCCCTGCAGAATTAATCCATTGGCTCGCTCAACCTGACCATTGGATTGTGGATGTGCCACAGATGCAAGGTCAAGTCGGATTCCCTTCTCCCAACAATAAGCTTCCACTTCTCCGAGTGACAAGTTGCTGCCGTTGTCGGTGATAATGCTATGTGGGAGACCAAATCTCACCACTAGATCCCGGACAAACCTGAGGGCAGTTGCCCCATCAAGCTTTCTAATGGGTTTAGCTTCTGTACATTTAGTGAATTTATCAACTGCTACTAGTAGATGCGTAAACCCACATGGTGACGTCTGTAACGGTCCCACCATGTCTAGCCCCCAGACTGCAAATGGACAAGTTATTGGTATTGTTCGTAATTCTTCAGCAGAATATGTGGTTGTCGGGCATAATACTGGCATCCCATGCATGTCTCAACCAGCTTGTCGGCGTTCGCCTTCACGGTCAGCCAATAGAATCCTTGCCGGAAGGCTTTCGCAACCAACGATCGAGGAGCGGCGTGATGCCCGCAATCTCCGAGATGGATTTCGCATAGGATTTCCATACCTTCTAGCTGGGAAACACACTTTAGGTATACACCAGTGGTGCTCCTTTTGTAGAGTTGCCCATTGATTATGGTATAACCCTTTGCTCGTCGTACTATTTGCCGTCTTTCGACCTCGTCGTCGGGCAAAGTTACGTGTTCGAGATATTCCATGAACGGTTTTGTCCAAGCCAGAGGAATCTTTTTCACCATATTGATGAAAGAATCAGCTCTATCCGGGTTGTCGATGTCAGCTCCCTTCACAGATGGTGTGCGCAAATGCTCTAGGAAAACTCCTGGCGGAATTCGTTTGCGCCCTGATCCAAGCTTAGATAGCAGATCAGCCGTCTCGTTTTGCTCCCTAGGTACATACTTGAATTCGTAGCCCAAGAAGCTCTTGGCTATCTCGTCTACTTCGTCTCGATATGCCGCCATCATAGGGTTCCGCGTATTCCAGGTGCCAGCCACCTGCTGGGCAACCAAGTCAGAATCTCCACAACAAACTATGTGCTTGATGCCAATATCCTTGGCTACACATAGTCCGTGAATGAGTGCTTCATACTCTGCCATGTTGTTTGTAGCCTCGAAGTGGATCTGCAGAACATAGTGTAGCTTGTCTCCTGTTGGTGACTGTAGCCATACACCAGCCCCCGAGCCGTTGAGCAGCTTTGATCCGTCAAAGTGCATCACCCGGTACTCTGGTTCTAGCAACGGGGTAGCGTCTGGCATCTCCGTCCAATCTGCAACAAAATCTGCCAAGGCTTGTGACTTGATAGCGTCGCATCCCTTGTAGGTGATCTCTAAGGCGGCAATTTCAATGCCCCACTTCGCGACCCTTCTTGTAGCGTCACTATTGTTGATAATGTCGGACAGTGGAGTCTTGCTCACCACTGTGATTGGGTGCTCCTGAAAGTAGTGCCTCTGCTTCCGAGAAGCAAGGAATACTCCATAAGCTATCTTCTGGTAGTGCGGGTAACGCTGCTTGGATTCCGTCAAGACCTCGCTCACATAGTAAACTGGTCTTTGAACTCCGTGCTCATAGCCTGGTTCTTTCCGCTCTACCACGATGACGATGTTGATTACCCGGTTGGTTGCCACCATGTAGATTAACAGGAGCTCGTCAGGCTCGGGCGCTGCAAGGATGGGCGCTGAGGAAAGGATCTCCTTGAGCTGCTTCAATGATACATCTGCTTCGTCCATCCATGTGAATTTGTCCGCCTTCTTTAGCAACTTGTACAGTGGCAGAGCCTTTTCTCCAAGTCGGCTGACGAACCGACTAACTGCTGCAACATAACCTGTTAGTCGTTGAATGTCCTTTAGGCATGTCAGACAGTTTATGTTTAAGATGGCCTTGATTTTCTCCGGGTTGACCTTGATTCCGCGTTGGAAAACGATGAAACCCAACAATTTGCCGGTTGGAACCCCGAAGACGCACTTCTTAGAGTTAAGCATCATGTTGTATTTCTGGAGATTATCAAAGGTTTTGTTTCAAGTCGGAGATTAAGTCATTTGGCTTTTTAGACATCACCATGATATCGTCCACATAGGGGTGAACGTTCCAACCAATTTGGTCGTGCAGGCAACGTTGCATTGTCTGCTGGTACATAGCACCTGCGTTTTTCAGCCCAAAGGGCATCGTAACATAGCAAAACGTGTCGTATGGGGCAGTGAACGAAGTGGCCAATTGGTCCGATTCCTCATCTTGATCTGGTGGTATCCTGGGTATGCATCAAGAAAACACAAAAGTTCCGAGCAAGCCGTCGAGTTAATGACTTGGTCAATGCGAGGAAAAGCAAACGGATCTTTGGGACATGCTTTGTTCAAGGCGGTGTAATCAACGCACATTCTTAATTCATTGGTTCCCTTTTTGGGGACAAGTACAGGATTGGCCACCCATTGGGTGTGAAGGACTTCTCGGATAAATCTAGCCTTAAGTAACCTAGCTATCTCTTTGCCAATGGCGCGTCTCTTCTCATCTCCAAAGCGTCGTAGAGGTTGTTTCACTGGTTTGGATTTTGGATCAATGTTTAAGCTGTGCTCGGCAAGTTCCCTAGTGTTGGAGATATGCCCTAGAGGCAATAATAAATGTAGTTATTATTATATCTTTGTGCTTATGATAAATGTTTACATTCATGCTATAATAGTATTAACCAGGAAACATTAATACTTGTGTGATTTGTAAACTTAAATTGAAGTCCCTAGTAAAGCCTCTATATAATACTAGCTTGTTGGTTAATAAATGATTGCGGTTTCCCTATCATGAACATTGAGATGTTATTAACAACAAGATCATATCGTTAGGAGAATGATATGATGGACATACTCCTATAGATAAGCGTAGCATAAAGATCAAGTCATTTTAATAGTTCAAATTGCTATATGCTTTCTGATACATAGTAACCTAATTCCTTCGACCATGAGATCATGCATATCACCTTCACCGGAAGGATGCTTTGATGACATCAAACACCACACCGTAACTGGGTGGCTATAAAGATGGCATTGAGTGTTCGGAAAGTATTGGTTGAGACACATGGATCAAGAGTGGGATTTGTCCATCCATATGACGGATAGATATACTCTGGGCCCTCCCGGTGGAATGTCATACAATTAGCTTGCAAGCATGTGACTGGCTCACAAGGGATCACATATCACGGGAACGAGCAAAGAGTACTTATCAGTAAAGAGGTTGAACTAGGTATGTAGAGATACCGACGATCATAACCTCGGATAAGTAAACTATCGTGAGACAAAGGGAAATTGGTATCGTATGTAAGTGGTTCATTCGATCGCAAAGTAATCGTAGAAATATGTGGGAGCCATATGAATTTCCAGATTCCTCTATTGGTTATTGTTCGGAGAAGTGTCTCGATCATGTCCGCATAATTCACGAACCGTAGGGAGACACACTTAAGGATTCGACGTTGTTTGAGTAGTTATGGAATGATGAGTAAGATACCGAATGTTGTTCGGAGTCTCGGATGGGATCCGGTATATCACGAGGAGATCCGGAATGGTCCGGAGAATAAGATTCATATAAGGAAAGTCCTGTTTCGGGGTTGGAGAATGGTTCCGGTGTTTTCATCGGGAATGTTCTAGAAGGTTCCGGAATGTCCGGCACTCCGAAGGGGAAGGGTACATGAATGTGTCATAACAAGTTGGAAGGATTGCATCATGTACTAGGTGTCATCGCTGAACAAAATAAAGGGTTTAATCAAATCCTAGTTTGAAAAGTCAAACGCCAATTTGAAAAGTCAAATGGCTATTTTGTGAGGTGGAGGGAGAGTAGGAAACCTACTTGGGGAGGAGTTCCCTCCCTCCACCGCCGGCCCACTTGGAGACCGAGTTGGGGAGGGACTCCCCTCCCCTTGGCGTGCCCCCTCCACCTATATAAGGAGGGGCAGGGCTGCCCCTCCAAGCACACAACACCACGCCCCTCTAAACCCTAACCCTAGCAGCCGCCCACCATAGCCGCCGCCGCCTAGGGCAAGTCGCCGCCGCCTAGGCAAACCCTAGCCGCCGGCCTTGCTCCTCCTTGGTGCGTCTAAACCCTAGATCGCCGAGGCTCTCTCTCATAGTCCACCGTACTCGCTCCGGCTTAAGGCGAAGCCCTGCGGGATCTCCCCTCTACTTCCGGTACCACGCCGTTGTGCTGCCGGAATCGCGAGGAGAGTGCTACAACCTCCACTGCCTACTGGAACAAGGGAGAGGAAGGTCTTTGTCGAGTACCGAACGTGTGACCGACTGCGGAAGCGCTGCCGGAACGCAGCGCCGGAAGGATCGTCTACGCGATCTTGAGATCGGCAAGAGTACAACTACATCACCCACGAGAATCCGCTCTCGTTAAAAACTTTGGAATCTTCGAGAGTGAGTTATTCCATCGACTCGTTGCTACAATCTAGTAGAGAGATCTTGGCTTGTTTGTTTGTATGCGGCAGAAATTTTTTGTTTTCCATGCTACGAACCCCTACAGTGGTATCAGAGCCGTGTCTATATGTAGATCTGTTGCACGAGTAGAACACAATGGTCATTGTGGGCGTTGATGCTTTTGTTGTCGATTGCTTCTTGTGTACTTTTCATCTTGCGGGATGGTGGGATGAAGCGGCCCGGGCTAACCTTACATGACATCGTTCATGAGACTTGCTCCACGCTTGACATGCAACTTGTATTGCATAAGTGGCTTTGCGGGTGCCTGTTTCTCCCAACATAGTTAAGATTCAATTTACAACGGGCGATTGACAATACTAGTATCAATGTCGTGGTTCTTGTTCGTAAGTTAGAACGACACTTATTGAAAGCCCCAAACCACGTAAAACATGCAAAGAAAGTAGAGGCGTCTAACTTTGTTTTGCAGGGGTGTGCTGTGATGTGATATGGCCAAGATTGTGATTATATTTGATGTATGCAATGTTCCTTATTGTAAGTTGGCAACCGGCAGGAGCCATATGGTTGTCTTTAATTTCTGTTAAGACCCGCGTGTCTATTCAAAGTAGTTGTAATAGTTGAAGCTGGTGGACGACAACCATGAAGCAGCATCATTGACCTTGATGCAATACCGGTGATGATGGAGATCATGTTCGTGCTTGAAGATGGAGATCGGAAGCACAAAGAAGAAAGGCCATATCATATCACATATTATGAATTGCATGTGATGTTAATCCTTTATGCATCTTGTATTGCTTAGTTGACGACGGTAGCATTATAAGATGATCCCTCATGCACATGAATATCAAGTTCTAAAGTGTTCACCCTTAGTAAGCACCGTTGCTAAAGCTTGTTGTTTCGAAGCACCACGTGATGATCGGGTGTGTTAGATTCCGCAAGTGTATACAGCGTGAGCAAGCCAGATTTCCTCATGCGGAAGCTAAGGTTTGATCTTGACGAGCCTAGCATGTACAGGCATGGTCTCGGAACACGGATCACCAAAAGGTAAAGCATGAATCATATAGTAAGATATGATGAACATGTCGATTGTTCGCCATTGAAGCTACATCGGCTCTCGTGATGATCGGTGTTGATGGGGTGGATTTGGTTCGTGTGATCACTAAACAATGTGAGGGATATTGTTTTGAGTGGGAGTTCACCTAGATTAATTTAACTATTAATTAGAACTCAATTTGTCATAAACTTAGTCTAAACTATTGCAAATATGTTGTAGATCAATGGCGGCCCCTACCATCAATTTTAATGTGTTCCTAGAGAAAGAAAAGTTGAAAAACAATGGAAGCAACTTCGCGGATTGGTTCCGCAATTTGAGGATTGTCCTCACTGCTGGTAATTTGACCTATGTGCTGGATGCACCGCTGGGTGACCCACCTGCAGCTACTGCTACCGATGAAGTAAAGAATGTTTACCTCGCTCGGAAGACTCAGTACTCCACAGTTCAGTGTGCTATCTTGTATGGTTTAGAATCGGAGCTTCAGAAAAGGTTTAAGAATTCAGACCCACATGATATTGTCCGTGATCTCAAATTGATCTTTGAGACTCACGCGGCAATTGAGAGCTATGAGGCTTCTGAGAAGTTCTTTAACTGCAAGATGGAAGAGGGCAGCTCCGTTAGTGACCATGTGCTTAAGATGTCTGGGCACGCAAACAAACTTCAAAGCTTGGGTATAGTGATTCCTAATGCTTTGGGGATTTATCGTGTCCTCCAATCACTACCACCAAGTTACAACAACTTTGTGATGAACTACAATATGCAAAACATGAACAAGCAGTTGCCAGAACTCTTCGCCATGTTAAAATCTGCAGAAGTGGAGATCAAGAAAGAGCACCAAGTGTTGATGGTCAATAATACCACCAAATTCAAGAAAGTCAAGTCTAAGCAAAAGGGACACTTCAAGAAGGGTGGTAAGAAAGTTACCGCGCCAACGAAGAAGACCAAGGCTGGACCTAAGCCTGATACTGAGTGCTTTTACTGCAAGGGAGAAGGTGACTGGAAGTGGAATTGCCCAAAGTACTTGGCGGATTTGAAGAACGGCAACATCAAGAAGAAAGGTATATCCGATATACATGTTATTGATGTGTATCTCACTAGTACTCGTAGTAGTGCCTGGGTATTTGATACTGGTTCAGTTGCTCATATCTGTAACTCGAAATAGGTGCTGCAGAATAAACGGAAGCTAGCGCAGAACGAGGTGACGATGCGCGTGGGAAACGGATCAAAGGTTGATGTGATCGCGGTCGGCACGCTACCTCTTCATCTACAATCAGGATTAGTTTTATACTTAAATAATTGTTATTTGGTGCCTGCGTTAAGCATGAACATTATATCGGGATCTTGTTTATTGCGAGACGGTTACTTGTTTAAGTCCGAGAATAATGGTTGTTCGATTTATATGAGTAATATGTTTTATGCACATGCACCTTTGATAGATGGTCTATTCCTATTGAATATCAATAGTGGAAATACACATATTAATAACATTGAAGCTAAACGTTTGAAATCGAGCGATAACTCGACCTATATGTGGCACTGTCGTCTTGGTCACATTGGAGTGAAGCGTATGAAGAAACTCCATTCCGATGGACTTCTTGAATCACTTGATTTTGAATCACTTGAAAGATGCGAAGCATGTCTGATGGGTAAAATGACTAAGACTCCATTTTCTGGTATGATGGAGCGAGCTACGGACTTATTGGAAATCATACATACCGATGTGTGTGGTCCAATGAGTGTAGCATCGCGCGGTGGTTATCGTTATGTTCTTACCTTCACGGATGACTTGAGTAGATATGGGTATATCTATTTCATGAAACATAAGTCCGAAACTTTCGAGAAGTTTAAGGAGTTTCAAAGTGAGGTGGAGAATCAACATAACAAGAAGATTAAATTTCTACGTTCTGATCGTGGAGGTGAATATCTAAGTTATGAGTTTGGCAAGCATTTGAAGAAATGCGGAATACTTTCACAATTGACACCGCCGGGAACACCATAGCGTAATGGTGTGTCCGAATGTCGTAATCGAACTCTCTTGGATATGGTTCGTTCTATGATGTCACTTACAGATTTACCGCTATCATTTTGGGGTTATGCATTAGAAACAGCCACATTCACTTTAAATAGTGCACCATCTAAATCCGTTGAAATGACACCGTATGAATTATGGTTTGGGAAGAAACCTAAATTATCGTTCCTTAAAGTTTGGGGTTGCGAAGCCTATGTAAAGAAGTTACAGCCGGACAAGCTTGAACCCAAAGCGGAAAAATGCGTCTTCATAGGATACCCGAAGGAAACTATTGGGTATACCTTCTATCATAGATCCGAAGGCAAAATCTTCGTTCCCAAGAATGGATCCTTTCTAGAGAAGGAATTTCTCTCGAAAGAAGTGACTAGAAGGAAAGTAGAACTCGACGAGGTTGTTGAACCTTCTCTCGAACTTGCGAGTAGCGCAGCACCGGAAGTAGTTCCTGTGGCGCCTACACCAGTAAGAGAGGAAGCTAATGATGATGATCATGAAACTTCGGTTGTAGTTGCTACAGAGCCTCGTAGGTCAACGAGAACTCGTACCACTCCTGATTGGTATGATCCCGTTATGAGTGTCATGTTGGTGGACAACACCGATGACCCTGCGACATATGAGGAAGCGATGATGAGCCCAGATTCCAATAAATGGCAAGAAGCCATGAAATCCGAGATTGGATCCATGTATGAAAACCAAGTATGGACTTTGGTGGACTTACCAGATGGCCGGAAGGCTGTCGAGAACAAATGGATTTTCAAGAAGAAAACAGATGTTGATGGTAATGTTACTGTCTATAAAGCTCGACTTGTCGCAAAAGGGTTTCGACAAATTCAAGGAGTTGACTACAATGAGACTTTCTCACCTGTAGCGAAGCTAAAGTCTGTGAGGATTATGTTAGCAATTGCTGCATATTATGATTATGAGATATGGCAGATGGATGTCAAAATAGCATTCCTCAATGGAGACATTGATGAAGAGTTGTATATGATGCAACCCAAAGGTTTTGTCGATCCTAAATATGCTAAAAAGGTATGCCAACTTCAATGATCCATCTATGGATTGAAGCAAGCATCCCGAAGTTGGAATCAACGTTTTGATAAGGTAATCAAAAGTTTTGGTTTTATACAAACTTATGGAGAAGCTTGTATTTACAAGAAAGTGAGTGGGAGCTCTGTAGCATTCTTAATACTATATGTAGATGACATATTGTTGATTGGGAATGATGTAGACCTTCTTAATAGTGTCAAGGAATATTTGAATAATAGTTTGTCAATGAAGGATATTGGTGAAGCAGCTTATATATTAGGCATAAAGATTTATAGAGATAGATCGAGATGCCTAATATCATTGTCACAAAGTACATATTTGGAGAAAGTTCTAAAGAGGTTTGGAATGGAAGATAGCAAGAAAGGGTTCTTGCCCATGTTGCCCAATACGAACTTGAGTAAAACTCAAAGTCCGACAACGGCAGAAGATAGAGAAAGGATGAGTAAAACTCCCTATGCCTCAGCCATAGGATCTCTAATGTATGCCATGCTATGTACTAGACCCGACATTGCATATGCTGTTAGTTTAACTAGCAGATATCAAAGTGATCCAGGAGTGGATCATTGGACAGCGGTCAAAAACATCCTTAAGTACTTGAGAAGAACTAAGGACATGGTTCTTTCTTATGGAGGTGATGAACAGCTCGTTGTTAATGGTTACACCGATGCTAGTTGGAACACCGATCCGGATGATTCTAAATCACAATCTGGATACGTATTTACATTGAATGGTGCAGCAGTTAGCTGGAGGAGTGCAAAGCAAAGCGTTGTGGTGAGATCTTCAAATGAATCGGAATACATGGCTGCTTCGGAGGCTTCACAAGAAGCAATATGGATGAAAAGAGTTCATTACAGAGCTCGGTGTGGTTCCTAGTGCGCTGGACCCAATGTCAATCTACTGTGATAACATGGGCGCCATAGCCAATGCGCAAGAACCAAGGTCACACAAGAAGTTGAAGCACATTAAGCTACGTTTTCACGCTATTCGAGAACATGTCCAAGATGGGGACATAAAGATTTGCAAAGTACACACATATCTGAATGTGGCGGATCCGTTGACTAAACCTCTCCCGAGGGCAAAACATGACCAACACCAAACTGCCATGGGTGTTCGGTATATTACCATGTAATCTAGATTAGATGACTCTAGTGCAAGTGGGAGACTGTTGGAGATATGCCCTAGAGGCAATAATAAATGTAGTTATTATTATATCTTTGTGCTTATGATAAATGTTTACATTCATGCTATAATAGTATTAACCAGGAAACATTAATACTTGTGTGATTTGTAAACTTAAATTGAAGTCCCTAGTAAAGCCTCTATATAATACTAGCTTGTTGGTTAATAAATGATTGTGGTTTCCCTATCATGAACATTGAGATGTTATTAACAACAAGATCATATCGTTAGGAGAATGATATGATGGACATACTCCTATAGATAAGCGTAGCATAAAGATCAAGTCATTTTAATAGTTCAAATTGCTATATGCTTTCTGATACATAGTAACCTAATTCCTTCGACCATGAGATCATGCATATCACCTTCACCGGAAGGATGCTTTGATGACATCAAACACCACACCATAACTGGGTGGCTATAAAGATGGCATTGAGTGTTCGGAAAGTATTGGTTGAGACACATGGATCAAGAGTGGGATTTGTCCATCCATATGACGGATAGATATACTCTAGGCCCTCTCGGTGGAATGTCATCCAATTATCTTGCAAGCATTGACTGGCTCACAAGGGATCACATATCACGGGAATGAGAAAAGAGTACTTATCAGTAACGAGGTTGAACTAGGTATGTAGAGATACCGACGATCATAACCTCGGATAAGTAAACTATCGTGAGACAAAGGGAAATTGGTATTGTATGTAAGTGGTTCATTCGATCGCAAAGTAATCGTAGAAATATGTGGGAGCCATATGAATTTCCAGATTCCTCTATTGGTTATTGTTCGGAGAAGTGTCTCGATCATGTCCGCATAATTCACGAACCGTAGGGAGACACACTTAAGGATTCGACGTTGTTTGAGTAGTTATGGAATCATGAGTAAGAGACCGAATGTTGTTCGGAGTCTCGGATGGGATCCGGGATATCACGAGGAGATCCGGAATGGTCCGGAGAATAAGATTCATATAAGGAAAGTCCTGTTTCGGGTTGGAGAATGGTTCCGGTGTTTTCATCGGGAATGTTCTAGAAGGTTCCAGAATGTCCGGCACTCCGGAGGGGAAGGGTACATGAATGTGTCATAACAAGTTGGAATGATTGCATCATGTACTAGGTGTCATCGCTGAACAAAATAAAGGGTTTAATCAAATCCTAGTTTGAAAAGTCAAACCCCAATTTGAAAAGTCAAACGGCTATTTTGTGAGGTGGAGGGAGAGTAGGAAACCTACTTGGGGAGGAGTTCCCTCCCTCCACCGCCGGCCCACTTGGAGACCGAGTTGGGGAGTAACTCCCCTCCCCTTGGTGCGCCCCCTCCACCTATATAAGGAGGGGCAGGGCTGCCCCTCCAAGCACACAACACCACGCCCCTCTAAAACCTAACCCTAGCCGCCGCCACCCACCATAGCCGCCGCCTAGGCAAACCCTAGTCGCCGGCCTTGCTCCTCCTTGGTGCGTCTAAACCCTAGATCGCCAAGGCTCTCTCTCATAGTCCACCATACTCGCTCGGGCTTAAGGCGAAGCCCTGCGAGATCTCCCCTCTACTTCCAGTACCACGCTTTTGTGCTGCCGGAATCGCGAGGAGAGTGTAGGGTTTCGTAGCATGGAAAACAAAATTTTTCTACCGCATACAAACAAACAAGCCAAGATCTATCTACTAGATTGTAGCAACGAGTCGATAGAATAACTCACCCTCGAAGATTCCAAAGTGTTTAACGAGAGCGGATTCTCGTGGGTGATGTAGTCGTACTCTTTCCGATCTCAAGATCGCGTAGACGATCCTTTCGGCGCTGCGTTCCGGCAGCGCTCCCGCAGTCGGTCACACGTTCGGTACTCGGCGAAGACCTTCCTCTCCCTTGTTCCAGCAGGCAACGGAGGTTGTAGCACTCTCCTCGCGATTCCGGCAGCACAACGGCGTGGTACCGGAAGTAGAGGGGAGATCTCGCAGGGCTTCGCCTTCAGTCGGAGCGAGTATGGTGGAGTATGAGAGAGTCCCTCGGTGTTCTAGGATTTAGACACACCAAGGAGGGGCAAGCCGGCGGCTAGGGATTAGCTAGACGGCGTCTAGGGTTTGCCCTAGGGCCGGCGGCGGCTTGGGGCTAGGGTTTGGAGGAGAGGATCTTGTGTGTCTCTAGGAGGGAGCCCTGCCCCTCCTTATATAGGTGGAGGGGCCGGCCGGCCAAGGGGAGGGAGAGGAGTCCCTCCCCAACTTGGCTTCCCACTCCTCCTCCTCTTTCCAAAAACTGTCGTTTGACTTTCAAACTAGCCGTTTGACTTTTCAAACTAGGATTTGAATAAACCCTCTATTTTGATCAGCGATGACACCAAGTACATGATGCAATCATATCAACTTGATATAACACATTCATGTACCCTTCCCCCCCGGAGTGCCGGACATTCCGGAACCTTCTAGAACATTCTCGATGAAAACACCGGAACCATTCCCCAACTCCGAAACGGGACTTTCCTTATATGAATCTTATTCTCCGGACCATTCCGGATCTCCTCGTGATATCCCGGATCCCATCCGAGACTCCGAACAACATTCGGTCTCTTACTCATGATTCCATAACTACTCAAACAACGTCGAATCCTTAAGTGTGTCTCCCTACGGTTCGTGAATTATGCGGACATGATCGAGACACTTCTCCGAACAATAACCAATAGAGGAATCTGGAAATTCATATGGCTCCCACATATTTCTACGATTACTTTGCGATCGAATGAACCACTTACATACAATACCAATTTCCCTTTGTCTCACGATAGTTTACTTATCCGAGGTTATGATCGTCGGTATCTCTACATACCTAGTTCAACCTCGTTACTGATAAGTACTCTTTTCTCATTCCCGTGATATGTGATCCCTTGTGAGCCAGTCAATGCTTGCAAGATAATTGGATGACATTCCACCGAGAGGGCCTAGAGTATATCTATCCGTCATATGGATGGACAAATCCCACTCTTGATCCATGTGTCTCAACCAATACTTTCCGAACACTCAATGCCATCTTTATAGCCACCCAGTTATGGTGTGGTGTTTGATGTCATCAAAGCATCCTTCCGGTGAAGGTGATATGCATGATCTCATGGTCGAAGGAATTAGGTTACTATGTATCAGAAAGCATATAGCAATTGAACTATTAAAATGAATTGATCTTTATGCTACGTTTATCTATAGGAGTATGTCCATCATATCATTCTCCTAACAATATGATCTTGTTGTTAATAACATCTCAATGTTCATGATAGGGAAACCACTATCATCTTATTAACCAACAAGCTAGTATTAGATAGAGGCTTTTACCAGGGACTTCAAGTTAAGTTTACAAATCACACAAGTATCAATGTTTCCTTGTTAATACTATTATAGCATGAATGTAAACATTTATCATAAACACAAAGATATAATAATAACTACATTTATTATTGCCTCTAGGGCATATCTCCAACAGAGAGTTCTACAACCTCCGCTGCCTGCTGGAACAAGGGAGAGGAAGGTCTTCGTCGAGTACCGAACGTGTGACCGACTGCGGAAGCGCTGCCGGAACGCAGCGCCGGAAGGATCGTCTACGCGATCTTGAGATCGTCAAGAGTACGACTACATCACCCACGAGAATCTGCTCTCGTTAAACACTTTGGAATCTTCGAGGGTGAGTTATTCCATCGACTCGTTGCTACAATCTAGTAGATAGATCTTGGCTTGTTTGTTTGTATGCGGTAGAAATTTTTTGTTTTCCATGCTACGAACCCCTACACCTAGGTACACCTTTCATGTCGGCAGGTTGACAGGCAAATATGTCCCTGTTCTCACGGAGGAACTTGACGAGCACTCTTTCCTATTTGGGATCCAGGTTCGTCCCAATGGCGGTGACCTTGGAGGCATCGCCTACCACAAGTTCCACCGGCTTGGTCTCGATGGCGGCCTTGAATGCAGGAGCGGAGTCGGAGATCTGCTTCTTTGACGCGGGCATCTCTGATTCATCGACCTTGCTCTGGATCTATTTGAATTCTTCGCTGTAGAGGACAGCTTCCGCAAAGGCTGCTTCGTTAATCTCGCAGTCCCTTTCCTTGGTAAAGCTTCCGGATACGATGATGACACCGTTTGGTCCGAGAATCATGAGTTTGTTGTAGACGAAGCATGTCTTGGCCATGAACGTGTGAAATATGTCGCGGCCGAATATGACATGGTACACGCTCTTGAAGGGGACCACCTCAAAGGTCATGCGCTCTTGGCGGTAATTATTAACATCGCCAAAGGCAACCTGAAGTGTAATGCACCCAAGGGACCGAGCCTCCCGACCAGGAACTATGCTGTGGAGATGGTGTTGGTCCGCCTTAGGTTTGCCTCCGTCAAGTTCATATTCTGCAGTGTATCCAGGTACATGATGTTGATGCTGCTTCCACTATCCACCATACACTTGGTGAACTCCACGCCGTCAATCAAGGGGTTGATGACCATGGCGTACTGGTTCTCCGTAGGGATAAGTTCTGGGTGGTCTGTCCTGTCCTAAGTAATTAGAACCTCCGACCAGCGCAGGTACTGGGGAACTGGGGGGAGAGTTGCCATCAGGATCCTCAGGGAGGTCTTCTGTTGTCGGACAGTGGGGGTGCCAAGGAAAGTGTGGTAGATTGGTGCCTTCTTCACGAAGGGGTTCTTGCCCTTGGTGGCGTGCTTGGGGTCAATGTCCTCGTCCATGTCACTTGAATCCTTGGACTCCTCTTCCTTCTTCTTCCCCTTGCCCTTGCCTCGCGGTCTGTTCTTCCGACTTTGCTTGTAGCCGGACTCCGGGTCTTCCTTGAGGTTGTTGACGAACTTGCAGTGTAGATTGGTATGGGTGGCCTTGCCGTTGACGTCGAGGTGTACGAGGCACGGCATATCGCGGTACTCCTTGTAGGTTTGGGGAACGCGGAGTGGCGCCGAGGTAGTTTCACTTCCTCGTTGCTGCCCACGACGAGCTCCCCTTCCTCGGCCACGTTCTCCGCCATCACCTCGTCCTGCAAAAGTCATAGCAACCATGTCGGTAGATTGCTTTTATTCTGGAGCGTTTTTTCGCTTTGTACTGTTGTTCCTCCGAGCCTGAGTTGGAACGGTCGTTGCCGGCAGGGAGCCGCGAGCATCGTTGTCGGCAGCTGCGAACTCACTAGCCAACTGAATCATCTGGTTCAAGTCAAGCTGGTGATTGTCCTGCAAGCGCTTCAACTTATGTCGGAGCAACGTGCCCCTTTCCAACCCATCGATGAATGTGGCCATGGCGGTCTGAGCGTGCACTATTGCGCAGGAATCCTTCATGTCCAGCCAGCGGGAGAGGTAGGCGCTAGATGTCTCATCTTTCCCTTGAACGCACCGTTGTAGATCGCCAACAGTGCAGGGACGCTTGTATGTACCCTCAAAGTTCTTGGTGAATGCTTCTTGCATGTACAACCAATTGCAGATGGATTTATCCGGCAAGTCGTCGATCCATTGACGGGCCGTGCCCGCCAACATTAATGGGAGGTACTTGACGGTGACGTTGGGGTTGCCTCTGGCAATCTCCACTGCATCGCCGTAGTCCTGCAACCATGTGGCTGGCTTGGCGGTGCCATCATAGGGCTTGATGGTCTTGTCAATCCAGAAACCTTTGGGGTAAGTTGCGGACTATATTGCAGGTCCAAAGAAACATGGTCCCAGGTATGGTCCTTCCCGGGCCTCGTGGATCTTATCAATCCGCGAATGTGCATCGTATGGCTCCGGGTTCTTCTTCTTCTTGTCAACAGGGGATGGGTTGCATGAACAATGTGGGCCTCCTCCGCCATGGTGACTGCTAGGTGGTGACGGAGGTGGAGGTGGCGGTGGGTTAGCCTTCTTGCTTTTACCCTCCTGCGACGCCTCGCGCTTGTCATGGTTGCTTGCCGGACGCAGAGGGTCATGGCGTGACCTGCTCTTGTGTCCTTGGTTGTGCTCTCCATCATGACAGGCTTGCTCTGTGTTGTCGCGGATGACGATGCCGCACTGCTTTGGCGGGGGCATATCTGTATGATGGTGAGCCTTGGGATCTTCGCGATGTCGGGGGGATCGGGGCGGTGGCGATGGGCGTCGAGGTTGGGCCTTTTCTCCATGGTCGGAGGATATGGGGATGGCATCCTTCCTGTTTCCCGCATCCTCCGTCTTCGTTCCGATGAACCCGTCTGGGACCCGATATCAAGAGGAGATCGGTCCCTTGGCGGCTTATACTGGCTAGACTGGCAAAGCGCTGGGTCGGACTCCCGCCTCTGAGAGGTGGCCTTTTCCTGCTGCTTCACTGCCTTGGCCACTAGGTCATAGTCCTGTTCCACTGCCTCAGGCGATCTATCCTGCTCCAGAAGGGTCTTCGCGACGGCGAGGCTAAGGAGTGGGGTGGGCATCACCTGCTTGCCCTCACTGTCAATGTATGGCTTGGCCTGTGCCGGCTTCGAGGGAGCCCATCCTAGGTTTCGCCCGTACACCAGGATCATTGATGACGCGAGCCAGAGCTTTCTTGGCCTTCTGCTGCTGTAGCAGAGTCTTGTACTCGGCCTCCATTGCTCTAGCTTTCTCTATGGACTTCTGCGCGTTGACAGATCTCGATCTAGCTTAGCGCCTTGCTCCGCGTGATGGGTTTCGCAGCATAGTAAATCAAAAAAAATTCTACGGATGCGAACGGGAAAGCCAAGATCTAATCTAGGAGATGCAAAAAATGAGGGGGGATAGATGAGATCTTCATACCCTTGAAGATTCGCACAGCGGAACGTTCGACGGAACGTGGGTGATGTAGTCGTACTCGCTTCTCCTCCTCGCGATCCGATCCGATCTAACACCGCAAGTGGCGATGCCTCCGAGAGATGCACACGTGCGGCACCTCGACGTCTCCTCCTTCCTCGGTCCAGCAAGTAGGGTGGAGAGATGGATTGGATCTACAACGCGACGGCGCGGTGCAAGCGGTGGAGAGTTTCTGCGGCAGGGCTTCGCCTACGCGCAGTCGGGAGGGAGAGAGAGAGGAGGGGCAGCAGGGCAGCTAGGGTTGAGGAGGAGGTGTGGGGAGGGTGCGCCCCCAGCCCTCTTTATATAGAGGGGTGGGCGGCTGGCCCTTGCCCCTCCCCCAAGCCCTAGGCCGGCGGCCAAAGGAGGGAGGAGTGGGGGGCAAGTTCCCCCCCCCCCTTCTAGAAGCTCCCCTAGGGTTTCCCTAGGGTTTGGCCGGCTGGGCCCTATGGGCCCTTGTGCCCCTGGCCCAATGCGGCTAGGGCACTCCCTCATAGGCCCATGCCCCCTCCTGACAAGTGGGGCCACGTTGGTCCCACTCCAGAAGGTTCTAGAAGCTTCCAGTACAATACCGATTAACCCGAAACAATTCCGAACTCCAAAAACTGCATTGCCTTATATGAATCTTATTCTCCGGACCATTCTGGAACCTCTCGTGATGTCCCGGATCCCATCCGAGACTCCGAACAAAAACTCATAAACCAATTATCCAATTTATCCTAGCGTCGAGACACGTTAAGTATGTGATGAAGGGTTTCGCGGCATAGTAAGTCAAAATTTTCTATGGATGCGAACAGAGGGAAGCCAAGATCTAATCTAGGAGATGCAAACAACGATAGAGATTGGATTAGATCTTCATACCCTTGAAGATTCGCACAGCGGAACGTTCGTCGGAACGTGGGTGATGTAGTCGTACTCGCTTCTCCTCCTCGCGATCCGATCCGATCTAGCACCACAAGTGGCGATGCCTCCGTGAGATGCACACGTGCGGCACCTCGATGTCTCCTCCTTCCTTGGTCCAGCAAGTATGGTGGAGAGATGGGTTGGATCTACAACGCGACGGCGCGGTGCAATTGGTGGAGAATTTCTGCAGCAGGGCTTCGCCTACAAGCAGTCGGGAGGGAGAGAGGAGGTCAGCAGGGCGGCTAGGGTTGGAGGGGAAGGTGTGTGTGGGTGGTGCGCCCCAAGCCCTCTATATATAGAGGGGTGGGAGCAGCCCTAACCCCTCCCCCAAGCCCTAGGTCGGCGGCCAAAGGAGGAGGAGTGGGGGGCAAGGAAACCTCCCCCCTTCTAGAAGGTCTATCTAGGGTTTTACCCTAGCTGGCCGGTTGGGACCTATAGGGCCTTGTGCCCCTGGCCCAATGCGGCCAGGGCACTCCCTCATAGGCCCATGCCCCCTCCCGGAAGGTGGGGCCACGTTGGTCCCCTTCTGGAAGGTTCTAGAAGCTTCCGATACAATACCGATTAACCCGGAACAATTCCGAACTCCAAAAACTGCACTGCCTTATATGAATCTTATTCTCCGGACCATTCCGGAACCTCTCGTGATGTCCCGGATCCCATCCGAGACTCCGAACAAAAACTCATGAACCAAATATCCAATCTATCCTAGCGTCGAGACACGTTAAGTGTGTGACCCTGCGGGTTCGAGAATATGCAGACATGATCTTCTATCAATAATCAACAGCGGGGTCTGGAAACCCATATTGACTCCCACACATTCATCGATGATCATATCGGATGAACCACGATGCCAGGATTCAATGTATCCCATATATATTCCCTTCGTCTCGCGATATTTTACTTGCCCGAGATTCGATCGTCGGTACCGTCATACCTAGTTCAATCTCGTTCACAGTAAGTACTTTACTCGTTCCATAATCCGATATCACTTTGTGATTAAATCCTTAACCACATGCTTGCAAGCGGGGTTGATATCGATTACCGAGTGGGCCCGAAGTATATCTCTCCGACTTGGGAGGGACAAATCCCATCTCGATACATACAACCCAACAGGTACTTTCCGATCACCTGAGAGACACCTTTATGATCACCCTCTCATAGGATGATGTTTGATGAACTCAAAGCTTTCTTCCGATACCAGGGAGTTGTATTATCTCATGGTCAAAGGAATACAATATTTGACATAAGAAAAGCTTCGCAAAGATGAACACAATGACACGATCTAATTGCTCCGCTTAGTTTGGGTCTGTCCATCATATCATTCTCCCAATGATATGATCTCATTATTAATCGACAACTCATGTCTATGGTTAGGAAACCTTAACCATCATTAATCAATGAGCTAGTCCATAGAGGCATACTACGGACACGGTGTTGTTCAAAAACCACACAAGTATTAAAGTTTCCGCTTAATACAATTCTAGCATGGAATATAAACTTTATCATGAACAAGAATTATAATAATAACATCTTTATTATTGCCTCTAGGGCATAATTCCAACACCGCGATGGCCTGTGCTTCCTCCAGCAACTGCTGGCGTTTCTCGTCAAGCTGAGTCACGTTCCGGATATGATCTACGGTCAGTGGCTCAACGAGGAGATTGTCGTACATCACTCTATCCGCTGGAGTAACTTGGGAAGCAGCAGACGTAGATGCCGGAGGTGGCAAGTTTGTGGTGTTGTTGTTGCTCGCGCCGGTGCTGAGTTCTTGCGGCTGCTGCACTGGGTTAGGCGGAGGAGGCATGACCTTTTGCGCGATCATCGTCAGCAGCAATAAGTGGCCCCTTCCCCTTTTCCAGCGCTGTAGGTGGAGCTCGTCCGGGTTGATCTTCGTCCATCGCCGTCCCAATGGTGACGAACACCTCTCGAGACGTGACGGTGTTGTTGGCTTACTCGTCGCGCGTGTACTCCTCCTCCATCTCCTGCATGGCGAAGTCTAGTTCCTCTGGACTGAAATCTATCTCCTCTGAATCTGCACTGAAGTCAGCATAAAGTGCGTCAATAACAGAGTTGGAGGGTGCCAGGACTTCCACGATAACGGGCGGTGGAGGTCCAACAGCAGCTACGATGACTGGAGGTGGCGGCGCAGCTGTGACGATGGGGGCCGGAGGCGGTGGAGACGATGGCTGAATCGGAGGGGCTCTGCCAATGAGCACAAGCGCTGTCTGAGCTGCTGCTTCAGCCTCCGCGTAGTTGTTGACGGTGTTCACCATTCCTTCGAAGGTAAGGCGTCCTGACGCCTTCTGCCGTCTTAGAGAATGTCGGAGAAGCGTGCCATGGTCCAGTCCTTCCACAAAGTGATACATAGCATCATCATTGGGGTAGTGGGCCAGATCGGCTCGTATGCGGAGCCACCTGGCAAGGCAATCGCGGGGGTTTTCGCCCTCTCTCTGAACGCAACGCGCCAGATCGAAAATGGTAACCATGCCAACGAACTTGGATCTCTACTGTCCAGACACACGGGCGAAGCCGGCGGACCTGCAGCGATCTTTCACCTTTATATCCTGCACAGGGGCAGTTTGGGCGGGCCTTGAATTTTTCCGATCTTTGCCGGCAAACTCCGAAGAGAGATCCGATATCGATCCTTCCGTGAACGTATCCTGCCCATAGGCGGTCCGTGCGGGCCTTGATGCTCCTCCGACTCCGAGGGAACTAATGCCCGAGTCGGTTTCGCCAATGAAGAGGTGGAGGTCTCCGATAGGAACGATCGAACACCGCGTAGGGTTCGTCTTCGCCGGGATCTAGAACTCATCGGGAGGGATGATCGGAATGTTGCCGGAGAAGAGAACGCGACCGATGGCTACGGTTTCGCCGATTCCCGCGAAGATCTTGGTCCTTGCCCGCTGAAGAGCCTGAAGCGCCTCTTGCCCCACAGTGGGCGCCAACTGTCGTGGTATTGCTGACGAGTACGCCATGGAGGGGTCCTCACAGTGCGTGTTTAGAGACGTGGGGGAAGGCGGACGGTTGAAGGGTACGAGGTAACACAGCTTACCCAGGTTCAGATCCCACAACGGTGGTGGAATCCTACTCCTGCTATAAATCACTATAAGGGCAATAAGCCGAGTTACAGGGATTGGTTTGTTGTGCGAGGTTGTATGAATCGATACTAGGTTGCGCCCTAAAGCTCCCACATGCCCGACTTATATAGTCGCCAGGTCCTAGGGTTATAGGGAAAAGTCCTAGTCAGACAGGTTACAGAGTCCTACACTGACTATGACTAGTCTAGCTTGTCTTGTACTCCAAGGCTCCGGGTACGTCAGTGACTCCAACCGTAGCCTTCCTTTATCCGGCATGGGCCTCCCTTCTGGATCCATCTAACTGGGCCGCCCAGCAGGCCATAGGCCATGCTACCAACTGTGGGCCACCCGGGTTATTCGGATAGGAGACATGCTATGAGGATACCCATATAGCATATCCCCAACAAGTGGCGGGGTGGGGGAATGGGGAAGAAAGGCGGGAGGGGGGAAGAAAAGGGCGGGAGCTCGGCGAAGTGGTGGTAGTGGTGCCTTCTCTCGCCGATAGAGCTAGCCCACGCCCATTTTCGCTGAGTCCGGCGTTCCCAGGGCGTACCCAGGATCCTGGGTACGGCCTGGGTAGGCCGGACCAAAACACGCCAAAATCCGGACGAAAACAGGTCCCTAGGTACGCGACTGGGCCGATTTTCGGCGTCCGGACCGAAATTCGGCGTCCGGACCGGCGTGCTGGGTAGGCGAGTGGAGATGCTCTTATGTGACTTTCCTGGTTGGCTCCGGTGACTACTGGAAGGGCGTGGCGGGCCTGGCCAAGGGTCCCCGTGCCGTCAAGTCGGCATACCCGCTGGTGGTGGCCATCCTTCCTGATGTTCCTGAGGACCACCGCCGCAAGCTCCTCAACCAGGGTTGTGTCATCCGCGAGATTGAGTCCGTCTACCCGCCGGAGAGTCAGACTCAGTTCACCATGGCATATTACATCATCAACTACTCTAAGCTCCGCATCTGGGAGGTACGTACTTCTCTTTTTAGTTCCATGTTAGATATTAAGATCTTGATGATGATGACGATATATCTCTCTCGTACGCAGTTTGTTGATTACGAGAAGATGGTGTACCTGGATGCGGACATCCAGGTGTATGACAACATCGACTACCTCTTCAACTTGGAGAAAGGCAGCTTCTACGCCGTCAAGGACTGCTTCTGCGAGAAGACGTGGAGCCACACACCATAATACAAGATCGGTTATTGCCAGCAATGCCCTGACAGGGTCGCATAGCTGGAGCACGACCTCAGCTTGCCTGCGCCGCCGCTCTATTTCAACGCAGGCATGTTTGTCCACGAGCCCAGCCTCGCCACCGCCAAGGCCCTCGTCGACAAGCTCGTCGTAACCGACCCGACGCCCTTTGCCGAGCAGGACTTTCTCAACATGTTCTTCAAGGACGTGTACAAGCCCATATCGAACGTGCACAACCTGGTGTTGGCCATGCTGTGGAGGCACCCTGAGAACGTCGAGCTCGGCATGGTCAAGGTCGTGCACTACTGCGCTGCGGTACGTGTCCTTGCCACCGATCGATCTCACGCATGCAAACTGTTACTTCTTCTCTTTAAATGAATTATGATCAATGTTTCCATGCTATATGCATATGTAGGATTCGAAGCCGTGGAGGTTCACCGGCGAGGAGGCGAACATGGACAGGGAGGACATCAAGATGCTAGTCAAGAAGTGGTGGGACATCTACAACGACGACAATCTCGACTACAAGGGTGACGTCACCGACAAGGCCAGCGACCCGCTGCGTGTGTCCGAAGCCGTCGCCATGAAGTACTACCCCGCGCCCTCTGCCGCTTAGGCTTGTACTACTCGGCCGGTTGGCGCTCAATCAGGCATCATAATTAAGATTAGGTAATCTGCAATTAAGGGTTTCGATGAAAGGAAATACTCTCGAGTATATTAGAAGTATCATGGATTATTAAGGACCGACAATCTACACGTTTTGGTGTTTGTAGATCTATCGATCATCAGTATGATACTAGTGTGTTTCTTGGTTTGTAAATACGTGCACATGGTAGTCGGTCTAGCTAGCTAGCTATAAAGATCTACCAGCTGCTACGTACGTACTCACACTAGTGGAAACGAGGCTTTTCGTTGATCCTTAAAAAGGGCAGCCTTCCTTTTTAACACCGGTTCGTGGCTTGAACCGGTATTAAAGGGGGGATATATAAGACACCGCAGCCCACACTCCACTCTTCCATTTTTTCACTATCTCATTTTGGAGTCTAGCAAGAGGGTGTGAAGAGTGCTAGTTTGTGTTTTTTTCATATGCACAAGAGGTGTTCGGTGAAATGCCCGAGAGCTCAAAATAAGTTTTCTCGTTGCTCTTTCCTTCTCGGTCGAGGTCGGCAACTATCCTTTCATGTGTCATTGATGTACTATATATAAATGGTCATCTCCCTATTAATTTTTGATATATACTACATATTAATGCAGATGAACCGGCAATGAATGTACGGTGACCGCCACACTTCCGAGCACATTACGGGCCTCCAAAATTTCATCGTTATGGCTAATGCAAACCGTGGTCACAATGGTTTTATGTGCTGTCCGTGTGTTCACTGTCAGAACAAAAAAGACTACTTAAATACCAGAACCATTCACGCCCACCTGCTTCGATCCGGTTTCATGCCCAGCTATAATTGTTGGACCAAGCACGGAGAAAAAGGGGTTGTGATGGAAGACAACGAAGAAGAAGAGGATGATGACAACTATCATAATATGTATCCTGAATATGATGATACTGCAACGGGGGTAGATAATGAAGATCAAGAGGCAGCAGATGGGCCCGCTGATGACGATCTTGGTCGGGCCATTACTGATGCAAAGGAAGAATGTGAAACTGAAAAGGAGAAGAAGAAGCTGGAGCAGATGTTAAAGAATCACAAAACATTGTTGTATCCAACTTGCGAAGATGGCCACAAAAAGCTAGGTACCACACTGGATTTGCTGCAATGGAAGGCAGAGAACGGTGTGACTTACAGCGCATTTTCAAAGTTGTTGGTAAAAATGAAGAATCTTCTTCCAAGAAATAATGAGCTGCCCGACAGTACATACCAAGCAAAGAAGGTTGTCTGCCCTCTAGGATTAGACGTGCAGAAGATACATGCCTGCATTAATGACTGCATCCTCTACCGTGGTGAGAAGTACGAGAATTTGGATGCATGTCCGGTATGCATTGCACTGCGGTATAAGATCAGACGAGACGATCCTGGCAATGTTGAGGGCGAGGCCCCTAGGAAGAAGGTTTCCGCCAAGGTTATGTGGTATGCTCCTATAATACCACGGTTAAAACGTCTCTTCGGAAATAAAGAGCATGACAAGTTGTTGCGATGGCACATGGAAGATCGTAAGAAAGACGCAATGTTGAGACACCCCGCTGATGGGTCACAGTAGAGAAAAGTCGAGCGAGAGTACCCGGACTTCGCACGTGACGCAAGGAACTTAAGATTTGGTCTAAGTACAGACGGCATGAATCCTTTTGGTATCTATAACCTTCCTCCTTGGTTGTGTATGAAGAGGAAGTTCATTATGATGCCAGTGCTCATCCAAGGCCCGAGGCAACCCGGCAACGACATTGATGTGTACCTAAGGCCATTAGTTGAAGAACTTTTACAGCTGTGGGCCAAACCAGGTGTACGTATGTGGGATGAGCACAAAGGGGAGCCATTTGACCTACGAGCATTGCTTTTCGTAACCATCAATGATTGGCCTGCTCTTAGTAACATTTCAGGGCAGACAAACAAGGGATACAATGCATGCACACACTGTTTAGATGAGACTGAAAGTGTATATTTGGATAAATGTAAGAAGGTTGTGTACCTAGGGTATCGCCGATTTCTTCCGAACCTGCATCCAGTAAGAAAGAAAGGCAAGCATTTCAAACGTCTGGCAGAACCCCGGAGGAAGCTTGTCCTCCGTACCGGTGAGGAGGTATTTGGTATGGTCAAGGACCTAGAAGTAATCTTTGGAAAAGATCCTGGCAGTCTATCTGTTCCGAATGACGATGCCGGACACGCGCCCATGTGGAAGAAGCAATCTATATTTTGGGACCTACCCTATTGAAAGTCTTAGAGGTCCGCTCTTCAATCAACGTGATGCACGTGACGAAGAATGTTTGTGTGAACCTGCTAGGCTTTCTAGGAGTGTATGGGAAGACAAAAGATACACCGGAAGCACGGCAGGACCAGCAACGTCTGAAAGCCCCTGAAGAGCCTCTGCATCCTGAGAACGAGAAGGGTAAACGATGCCACTTAACTCCTGCCAGCTACGCTCTTACCAAAGCAGAGAAGAAAATCTTTTTTGAATGTCTAAGCAGTATCAAGGTCCCGTCTGGCTTCTCGTCGAATATAAAGGGAATAATAAATATGGCAGAGAAAAAATTCCAAAACCTGAAGTCTCATGACTGCCACGTGATTATGACACAATTGCTTCCGATTGCATTGAGGGGGCTTCTACCTGAAAATGTTCGAGTACCCATTGTGAAGCTATGTGCATTCCTCAATGCAATATCTCAGAAGGTAATCGATCCAGAAAGCCTACCAGGGTTACAAACAGATGTGGCCCAATGTATTGTCAGCTTTGAGTTGGTGTTCTAACCATCCTTCTTCAATATTATGACGCATCTCCTGGTTCACCTAGTAGAAGAGATTGCCATTTTCGGTCCTGTATTTCTACACAATATGTTCCCCTTTGAGAGGTACATGGGAGTCTTAAATAAATATGTTCATAATCGTGCTAGGACAGAAGGAACCATCTCCAAGGGCTATGTAACAGAGGAGGTCATTGAGTTCTATGTTGATTTTATTTCTGACCTTAAGGCGATTGGTGTTCCAGAATCACGACATGAGGGGAGACTGCGTGGAAAAGGCACCCTAGGATGTAAAGCAATGATATGTAGGGACGGACATTCTCTCAATCAAGCACACTACACGGTTTTACAAAGATCTATCTTGGTTGCCCCGTATATCAATGAACACAAGAATTTAATACGCCTCAAACACCCGGGGCAGTCTGATGAATGGATTATAAGTGAACACATGGCGAGTTTTGGCGGCTGGCTGCAAAGACTTCTCACGAATAACACCACTGTTGGGGATCAGTTGTACTTGTTGGCCAGGACACCATCTTCGACTGTATGTACTTTCCAAGGGTACGAGATAAATGGGAATACATTTTACACGATAGGCCAAGATAAAAAAAGCACCAACCAAAATAGTGGTGTCCGCTTCGATGCAGCAGAAGACAATGGGCAGAAGACCACGTATTATGGGTTCATAGAGGAGATATGGGAACTTGACTATGGACCTAATTTTAAGGTCCCCTTGTTTCGATGCAAATGGGTCAAGCTAACAGGAGGAGGGGTTGAGGTAGACAAGAAGTACGGAATGACAACGGTGGATCTCAACAATCTTATGAAGGTAGAAAAGAACTTAGACGAACCATTCGTCCTAGCCAATGATGTGGCTCAGGTTTTCTATGTGAAGGACATGTCCTCCAGACCAAAAAAACAAAAAAATATGCAAACGAATACATCATATGATGAGCCAAAGCGTCACATAGTTCTTTCAGGGAAAAAAAACGTCGTGGGAATCGAGGACAAGACAGACATGTCAGAAGATTATAATAAGTTTGATGAAATTCCGCCCTTCACAGTGAAAACTGACCAAGCATTCCGTTAAGTAAAGAAGATGCTCCATGGTTATGTCTGAAGCGATCATAAGGAAGGACATATGCCAAGAAGTTCATGCTCATATTGTGTAACTCTAGTTCATATTTTTAATATTAATAAATGTCTTGAGTGTTAGTCTTGTTTTGTGGATGGACCGGGACTATGAGAAGAAGTTGTCCCGATTCGTACTTACCATTAAGATCTGATCTCCAAACGCGCGCGGTCACATATTAGGGAGTGCCTCTATGACCAGTTTCTTGGAGATGCCGGAGGACTAGGCTCCGTCGGCATCTCCCTGAAACTGGCCGTAGTGGTGTCCCTGCTCTCGAAAACCATCTTGCAGCTTGTAACTTCTCTAACTAGATCAATACACCTGGGAGCTAAATAATTTCACATATTAGGGAGTGCCTCTATGACCAGTTTCTCGGAGATGCCGGAGGACTAGGCTCCGTCGGCATCTCCCTGAAACGGGCCGTAGTGGTGTCCCTACTCTCGAAAACCATCTTGGAGATGCCTCAAACTGGTTGGAGGACTGGACTCACAAGGATGCCTATTTATAGTACAAGCAGCTCGGCATAGTGTCGACACTTACGAAATAATGTCGACACTCACCCCTATTATTAGTGTTGACTCGTGTTTTGTCCCAGTTGGTGTCTCCAACCGGGACTAAAGGTTCATCTTTAGTCCCGGTTGGTGACACCATCCGGGACAAGGTACACGCCGCACGACATAATGTCGACACTCATCCCTATCATTAGTGCTGCCTGGCCCAGCCTGAAATCCCTCCAACCGTCCCATTTTTAGAACAATGTCATATGTCTTCTGTTAACAGTATATGTATTAAATGAGCCATTTTTCTTCCTTCTATTTCTTCCCTCCATATTTTCTCCCGCCATTTTTTCCCGCCATTTTTTCCCGCCAGTTCTTCCCTCCAGATCTTCCCGCCAGTTCACTATATATATATAGGGTTGGCCTCCATTGTCATTGCACATCTCTAGACTCATATCTGCAACCTCATCATTCTTTCCCATGGCTTCCACCGTAGCACTAACCCCCCAGGGAGGCGGAAGCACTTTGCGCCTCGAACTACCCCTGCCCGCCGGGCTACTGTGTCCCCGTCGGCTGGATGCTGAGCGCCGGAGGCGTGCCGGTTCCTCCTGTCCCTCTAGGTGTGGCGCTCCGGATGGCCATCACGAACCACTACTACTTCGAGCTCATGCCAGAGCAGCGGAGGAATCCCAGATGGCATCCCGACTATTTCCCTACATGGGAAGCCTTCTTCGTGGATCGGCGTGCGAGGGCGCTCGCCAGGCATGAGGAGGACGGCCCACCTTCTCCTAACTTCAACGAGGCCGGCCGTCGGCTATGGTGGCGCGATCGGACTCTCCAGAGCGTCATGGCCTATGACACTGCCGCCGACTCTAACCCCCGTCTGTGCTACCCTCAAGTCCAGCCCACGCGTACTCAGCCTTCAAGGTTCAATTACGGCGACCCCGACGACGACAGCGATGACGGCGGCGGCGAGTACGACGACTACAGTGGCGAGTATTACAGGTGTAGGCAGGAGCATGAGTGAATCACTCCAACATTCCGAAACAAGTTCGGCCGATTGTTACTTAATCTGGCCATGTATCTTAATTTTCAGTTCTTTTATGTATCTTAATTTTCAGTCGTGCTTTATGTAACTTACTATTAGTTGCATTCTATATTTTAATTCCAGTTCTATCTCCTTCACAAAATGACCTATCTCATTCGAGGTTTCTTGGCTTTCGGGTCAAATGACCAATGTTATGGCTAGAATCAAGGCATAGTTTGTGATAATATGGCCATATTGTGCATACATGTGCATCATGGCATGGCAAACAATGTTGCAAGAGGAAGTTTTTCTTTTTATCGCACCAAAAAGGCATTTTCCATTTTCCGAGCATAAAAAACGGACAGTTTTGTGAAGCAACCACCAAATGGCTAATTCAAAAAACCACCAACACATTTTACAAAAATACTAGACCACCTTATATGGACAATGTACCAACAGGGGGATCTGAAACCTTTCCGTCCACTTCTGGTGAAAAAGACAAATTCCTGCCGAATCGGTAGGAAGTGGGTCAGATATGAACTACAGGTACATGATACGATGCTCATGATTTTTTATAAAAATCATTTTTAGGTTCACAATATGCTATTTTATCAAAAATTCAATGCAAGTTGAGCGAGGCTTGGCCCCGAGCTAAGAATCTTCATGCCCGTTGTTCGACAAAGTTTGACGATAGTTTAAAACGGGGATAAAAAAAAAGATCAAAACAGTGCGAAACCTTCGCGTGGTGTTATATTATGTGACATAGTTAGAAGGAAAAATCTCAAACTTGGTATATTGATTATGTCTCAAAAAAACCTTCACAAAATGACCTATCTCATTCGAGGTTTCTTGGCTTTCGGGTCAAATAACCAATGTTATGGCTAGAATCAAGGCATAGTTTATGATAATATGGTCATATTGTGCATACATGTGCATCATGGCATGGCAAACAATGTTGCAAGAGGAAGTTTTTCTTTTTATCGCACCAAAAAGGCATTTTCCATTTTCCGAGCATAAAAAACGGACAGTTTTGTGAAGCAACCACCAAATGGATAATTCAAAAAACCACCAACACATTTTACAAAAATACTAGACCACCTTATATGGACAATGTACCAACAGGGAGATCTGAAACCTTTCCGTCCACCTCTGGTGAAAAAGACAAATTCCTGCCGAATCGGTAGGAAGTGGGTCAGATATGAACTACAGGTACATGATACGATGCTCATGATTTTTTACAAAAATCATTTTTAGGTTCATAATATGCTATTTTATCAAAAAACCAATGCAAGTTGAGCGAGGCTTGGTCAGATTCAAGTGTATACAAAAGATGCGGCATTTAAATATCCAATCAATTCAAAAATGTTAATACAAAAGACGCGGCATTAAAATATGATTTGCTCTAATAAAATAGGGTTAGATTCCTTTTTAGATGCTTAATATTTCTTATGTTCAAAGTTTTAGGATTTGACAATTTATTTTTGTTTGAATTGAATAATCAAAATTTATATGTAAGTGTTTTAATCATTTTGAAAAATTTCATCTAAAGTAAATATAAAATGTTTTTACATGAATGGATAGATATTATTTTTCTGAAAATTATGATATATTATTCATATTTTTATGAGTTGAAATGAAAAAGATATGAATTTTCTAAATTCATATCCTATTTTTTAAATTAAAAATGCCCCTTTAATGCATGAAATAAATGCCCCCCTTTAACACCGGTTCCAGACACGAACCGGTGTTAAAGGGGGGCGCATTTATTTCATTTAGCGCCCCCCCCCCCCTCCTTTAACACCGGTTCGTGGCTGGAACCGGTGTTAAAGGGGGGGTATTAAATGCGCACGCGAAACGAATTCCCTCCCCCCTTTAACACCGGTTTCAGCCCCGAACCGGTGTTAAAGGGGGGTATTAAATGCGCGCCTTACCCTTCCTCTCTTCCCCCAGCCAAATCGATCGAACATGAACGAAATTAGCAGAGGAGCTCGCCGTCGCCGTCCACGCCTGTCGCCATCGCCGCCCTGCTGTCCGCCGCCGCGTCCGCCATCGCCTCCGTCCTGTCGTCCGTCGCCTCCTTCCACGCCTGTCGCCACCATCACCGTCCGTCGTCCTCGCGCCGCCCTGACGTCGCTCATCGCCGCCGCCGCCCGCGCCGGCCGCCGCCCGTTTGCCGCACGCCGTCGTCCCCCGCACCGGTTCTGCGCGCCGCCCGCGCCCCGCGCTTCCCAAGTCGCGCCTCCACCGTACCGGCGCCCCGCCACCCGCGCTGCCAGTTGTCGGCCGCCCCGTAGAGGTTAGTATTAGTTTAGTATTTTATTTATTAGTTTTTGGGTTAGTTTAGTGTTAATTAGTTAGTATTAGTTAATTATTAGCAGTTTAGTGTATTAGTTAGTATCTTTTTTAGTAGTTAATTATTAGTAGTTAATTAGTTAGTATTAGTTTAGTATCTTTTTTTGGGTTAGTTTAGTGTTAATTATTAGTAGTTAGTTAGTATTTTATTTAGTTAATTAGTTAATATTAGTTTAGGGTTATTTAGTGTAGTTTAGTGTACGGGGACGGGCGAGCGCTGGCCAGGTGGAGTCTGGCGGCGCACGCGCGCTAGTCCGGCGCTCGGCGCTCGCCGGCGGCTGCTCGTGGCTGCTACTCGTGGCTGCTCCCCGCCGGCGGCTGCTCGCGGCTGCTCCCCGCCGGCCTCTTTTTGGTGGTCTTTTGAAATCCTAGCCTCAATTGCGATGCGATGTGTCGTTGGTCGTTGGAGTGGTGGCTAGAGTTTGCGAATGTCGGTGGCGGCCTTAGAAGAAGGTGGACTGCGCGGGCAGCTCTTTGGCGAGCGTCGTGGCTTCTCCCCTCGGTCTGGGGCCTATCTTGGGGACAACGGGCGGGGCAGAAGACGGGGAAAACCCTTTACCATAGGTCTCTGGGGCCGCCGATTCTGCCAAGTTGTTTGCCGTCGCTGCCGTCGCTCCGGTGACCATACTGAGGCGGCGCCGACACTATAATGCTTGCCTCGGCCTCCTCTTTCGAACAACGCACGTTTTAGGTAGGCCGTATCACGCTACCTCGCGCGCCCTAGGTCGCTCTCCAACGCCTCCAGCCTCTGGTCAGCCACTGTAGCTAGCCCCTCTCATATGCATCCGGGATTTCTCCGAATTAGGGTTTGGACCCCTCGGAACTCGTTTAAAATGATCAAGCATCCTTAGGGTTTTAATTTCATTTGTGTATTTATTTGTGTATTTTTGTATGAATAATATGTATATTTGTGTATGAATCCAAGTCCACTTGAATGTTTACTCTCTTACTCTAGATAATATTATTGTTTTAGAAACTCTGGATCCACTTAGTAGAAACCTTGAAGAAGAATAAATAATGGAGAACATTATTGATGAGGACACCTCACAATATCTGAACTTGGAGGGACATGATGACAGCTCAAGTAGTCATGGAGAAGATGAAGACTCGGGTGAACGCAATTTAGTGATACAAAGTCCGGCGAGGTATATGCATTGATTAAGCCTCTACTGACTTCCACCAACAATCTTCTTCTACATGTATTAATTAACGCTTCTTTCTTCTTTTAGCCCTCTGGATCGACCAGCCAGCAACCATCTTCTTCTACGAAAAAGAGCAAGCGAGGCGCGAGCCATCGGTTGAAAGATCGTGAAAAGTTCACGATCGAAGCAGTCCGTGTTGATGGCAGGCCGATGGAGCCCAAGAAGGCCGCAGACAAATTTGTATGTCGGGCTGGAGTTCTTGTTAGGGACCAAATCCCAATCATAATTGAATATTGGAATAAGCCAAAGAAGGGCGACGGTACCTTTGTCAATGAAAGATCCAAAGAAACGCTTTGGAATTCGTTGTTGGTAAATTTCACCCTTCCACTAGAGGAGGATGAAAACAACCCGGTTATAAAGGAAAAGGTCAAAGAGTGGACTCTAAAGAAGATGGCTGACGCTTTCCGCAACTGCAAGACAAAATTGAACAAATTTGTCAAAGCTGGCGAGACTCCAAATTTCAAAGACGCATATTATGCGAAGATAAGACAAATTTGTGGGGGATTGTTGGAATTTGGGTATGGGCCTTGGCCCATAGCCTAATACAAATTCTGAAATTCTCTTGGTCATGCCTAGCAAGGGGTGGCACCAAAGTTTAGTCCCACCTTGCTAGTTTAGAGGGAGTTGGACCAATATATATAGTGGAGTGTTTCACTACCTCCTAAAGAGAGTGAAGAGGAGTGGCATACACGCGCGCTCCTCCTCCTCCGCCGCCCGCCTCGCCACGCCTCGCCTCGCCTCGTCACGACGTGTGCGCGCGCGCCGGGTTTGCGGAATTGTGCCTCGGTGCCGATCTTATCTTTTTGCTGCTCGGGAAAATTATTGTGCGAGTTATTTTTCTGTCAGCCGTTTCCGGTCTTTCCGGAAACGTGGGCTGTTACTACTCGGACGTGGGCCACGCCCCACGTCTTTCCCGACCGGCGCCTATATATAAACGGCCTTAAGCAAAAACCCTAATACGAGAAAATACACATCATCTCTCTGCCTCCAGAACCTTGCGCCGCCGCTACACCTTTTCCATCCCCTCTTTCGGCGTGCACCGGACGACGGGACAGTAGGCCTCCGGAACCACCGCCTCTCGTGAACCTGTACGGGTGAGGGGCGATCAGGTTTTTGGGGAGCGCGTCTGCGCGACTACTGACGGCATCACGTCGACCGACCACTACTTCCCCGACGAGGACTTCTTCCCGGACATCAGCAGCCTCTACATCGACGCCATGGCTGACGACACTGGTGTCAACGCGAACCTCAACCCCAACCTGAACGCGAACCTGATTCCTCCTCCAGCACCGTACGTAATCTGTTCCTATCTAGTTCAGTTTCTGTTGCAGTTTCTTGTACTAGCTCTTGAAATAGATGTGATCTGTTTATTCTGGTTGAATATGATCTGTTCGTCTATTCTGCTAGTATACATGATTAGATTAATTCCAGCACTTATAGTCATGATTTATTATTACTTGTTTCGGATTAAATATTATGGTAATTTGCTTATATTTTCAATAATCCAAAAACCTGATTATAGGCAACTGAATTCAACTGGTTTAGCCGCGGCTACAAGGCCGCCTCCTTTTGACAGTGTCAATTATAAGAGATGGCGCACGAGAGCAGTTCTATGGTTGAAAAACCTAGGCTGCTATAGCGCCACTCTTGGCAAACCTGAGGGAGACCTTTCTCCTGTTCAGGAGGAAGCGTTTCAGAAAGTCGACACCATGTTTATGGGGGCTTTGTTCAATATTTTTGGTGACAACATTGTTGACACCTATATGTCATTTGATAATGGCAAGGATGCGTGGGATGCACTGGACGCCAAGTTGGTGTTTCGGATGCTGGCACTGAACTGTATATCATGGAGCAATTCTATGACTACAAGATGACTGATGACCGTCCCATCGTGGATCAGGCTCATGAGATACAGTCCCTTGCCAAAGAACTCGAGCAGTTCAAGTGTAACTTACCAGACAAGTTCGTGGCCGGAGGCATTATTGCTAAGCTTCCTCCTTCTTGGAGGAACTTTTCTACCTCTCTGAAACATAAGAGACAGGAGTTTTCTGTTTCGGATCTCATCGGATCTCTTCATGTTGAAGAAAAGGCGAGAGCAAAAGATACACGTCCTCGAGGCTTTGATGGAAGTTCTAGCGCACATGTAGTGCAGAAAAACAACTTCCAGTCCCACAAGTTCAAGAATAAGAACAGGTCTGATGGCAAAGGAAAGTTTGATGGCAAAAACAAGGCCGCACAGACTACCAACTTCAAGAAGAAGACTGAGTATAAGAAGAAAGGATCTTGCCATGTCTGTGGTGATCCTAATCATTGGGCTCCTAGCTGCCCCAATCACTTTGACAAGCGTCCACATGGAAATAGTGGCAAGTCCGCTAATGTTGTTCTTGGTGATATTGAGATGAAGGATGCTGGGTACGGTATATTTCCCACTGTTCTTTCAGTTTGTAATTCACCTGATTGGTGGATAGACACTGGTGCAAATATACATGTATGTGCTGATATTTCCATGTTCTCTTCTTATCAGGTCGAACGGGCTGGCTCCGTGCTGATGGGAAACGGCTCACGTGCTTCTGTTCAAGGTGTTGGTACGGTGGATCTGAAATTTACTTCAGGGAAGATCGTACAGCTGAAGAATGTGCAGCACGTTCCCTCAATCAATAAGAATCTCGTCAGCGGATCTCTTCTGTGTCGAGATGGTTTTAAGTTAGTCTTTGAGTCTAATAAAGTTGTAATTTCTAAGTGTGGACAATTTGTTGGAAAGGGTTATGAGTGCGGAGGCTTGTTCCGCTTATCTTTGTCAGACTTATGTACTCAAGTTATTAATCATGTTTGCAATGATAGTGAATCCAATATTTGGCATTCACGACTTTGTCATATTAATTTTGGGTGCATGACGCGGCTTGCCGATATGAATTTAATTCCGAAATTTACTACTGTCAAAAGTTCCAAGTGTCAAGTATGTGTGCAAGCTAAGCAACCTCGCAAGTCTCACAAGACTGCCGAGGTACGAGATTTGGCACCACTGGAACTAATACATTCAGATCTTTGTGAGATGAATGGTGAGTTGACAAAAGGTGGAAAGCGATATTTCATGACTTTAATTGATGATTCCACTCGATACTGTTATGTGTATCTTCTGAAATCTAAAGATGAAGCTTTTAATCACTTCAAAATCTATAAAGTTGAATCAGAAAACCAACTTGATCGAAAGATTAAGCGACTTCGGTCTGATCGTGGTGGAGAGTATTTTCCCAACAAATTTGATTCTTTTTGTGCAGAGCATGGTATTATCCATGAGAGGACGTCTCCCTACTCACCTCAGTCAAATGGGGTGGCCGAAAGAAAGAACCGTACTCTAACTGATTTGGTTAACGCCATGTTAGATACATCGGGTCTATCCAAGGAATGGTGGGGGGAGGCGATAAAGACTGCGTGTCATGTCCTAAACCGTGTTCCCAAAAAGAACAAAACCATTACTCCATTTGAGGAATGGGAAAGGAAAAGGCTGAAACTCTCCTACTTACGAACTTGGGGTTGTTTGGCGAAAGTGAATGTGCCGATACCCAAGAAGCGCAAGCTTGGACCAAAAACCGTGGATTGTGTCTTTCTGGGATATGCATTTCATAGCATTGGCTATAGATTTTTGATAGTGAAATCTCAGGTATCTGACATGCATGTTGGTACAATCATGGAGTCGAATGATGCGACTTTCTTTGAAGACATCTTTCCCATGAAAGATTCGTCTAGTTCATCAAATCAGGAGATGCCTAGTTTATCTAGTCAAGAATTAATCACAATTCCTGAACCCACCATTTCGATAGAACACCCTGATAATCCTGTGGAGGATAACAGTGAAGCTCCTACCAGAAGTGAGAGACAAAGGACTGCGAAGTCCTTTGGTGATGATTTCATTGTATACCTCGTGGATGATACTCCCACTTCTATTTCAGAAGCTTATGCATCTCAAGATGCTGACTACTGGAAAGAAGCCGTTCGCAGTGAGATGGATTCCATCATAGCAAACGGAACTTGGGAAATTATTGATCGTCCTTATGGGTGCAAACCTGTAGGATGTAAGTGGGTGTTTAAGAAGAAGCTTAGACCTGATGGTACTATTGAGAAGTATAAGGCACGCCTTGTTGCCAAGGGTTATACCCAGAAAGAAGGCGAAGACTTCTTTGATACTTATTCACCTGTGGCTAGATTGACCACCATTCGAGTGCTATCCTTGGCTGCCTCGCATGATCTTCTCGTTCATCAAATGGACGTTAAGACGGCTTTCCTAAATGGAGAGTTAGATGAGGAAATTTATATGGATCAGCCGGATGGATTCGTGATAGATGGTCAACAAGGCAAGGTGTGCAAGTTACTGAAGTCTCTGTATGGTCTTAAGCAAGCACCTAAGCAGTGGCATGAGAAGTTTGAAAGGACTTTAACTAATGAAGGCTTTATTGTAAACGAAGCTGACAAGTGTGTGTACTATCGCCATGGTGGGGGCGAGGGAGTCATCTTATGTCTGTATGTTGATGATATACTGATATTCGGGACCAATCTTAATGTTATCAATGAGGTCAAAGACTTTCTATCTCGTTGTTTTGAGATGAAAGATCTAGGAGTGGCTGATGTGATATTGAACATCAAGCTGCTGAAAGATGATGATGGTGGGATAACACTGCTTCAGTCTCACTATGTGGAAAAGATCTTGAGTCGTTTTGGGTATAGCGAATGTAGATCTTCTCCTACACCATATGATCCTAGCGTGTTGGTTCGAAAGAATCAGGAAGATCCTAAGGATGCTAAAGATCAGCTGAGATATTCTCAGATTATTGGCTCGCTTATGTATTTAGCCAGCGCTACGAGGCCTGACATCTCCTTTGCTGTAAGCAAGTTAAGTCGATTTGTCTCAAATCCTGGAGATGTTCATTGGCAGGCCCTTGAAAGGGTTTTGCGTTACTTGAAAGGCACCGCGAGCTATGGGATTCACTACTCCGGGTATCCAAGGGTACTTGAAGGGTATAGTGACTCAAACTGGATTTCTGATGCTGATGAGACTAAGGCCACGAGTGGTTATGTGTTTACACTTGGTGGTGGCGCTGTTTCTTGGAAGCCTTGCAAGCAGACCATCTTAACGAGGTCAACTATGGAAGCAGAACTCACAGCATTAGACACAGCCACTGTTGAAGCAGAGTGGCTTCGTGAACTCTTGATGAACTTACCTGTGGTTGAAAAACCAATACCCGCAATCCTTATGAACTGTGATAACCAAACTGTGATCATAAAAATAAACAGTTCTAAGGACAATATGAAGTCATCAAGACATGTGAAGAGGAGATTGAAATCTGTCAGGAAAATGAGAAACTCCGGAGTTATTGCATTGGATTATATCCAAACATCTAAAAATCTGGCAGATCCCTTCACAAAGGGTCTATCACGTAATGTGATAGATAATGCATCGAGGGAGATGGGTTTGAGACCCACTTTTTGAGTTGCTCACAGTGGTAACCCGCTCTATGTGATCGGAGATCCCGTAAAGTAGAGTTGGGAGACAAGCTGTTGGTCAACTGGGAGGAGAGTATCCTTATAGCATACTACCACTCCGTATAGATGCAATACTCTCCTATTCTGCATGGCAGGTTGGTATTTACCTTAATGTGTTCTGAGTGGCTTGTTTAAGCAAAGATGTTGTCTTGCAGAACATCTTTTGAAGAACACACCTATATGAGTCTGACTGTCAAACGTCGCAGTCCGTGAGAGTTGGGTGCTCTCTAATAAACTCATGAAAGGCCATGGAGTATGACGCATAAGCTCCAAACCACAGAGAAGCTTCGCGGCAGCCCTGTATCGGTCTAGACCTTATGTGAAACTAGTGCGCACCAAACTTGTAGTTCAAGGCATAGTCCACTATTCAAGTTGCAATCTAGTGTAGCATGAAGTTTTAAGTGGAAGTTCAACTTAACAGTCTCCACCTCGCACCGGTATATAAACAATGCTCTGGAACTGATTGATGTGATGTGATGTGATGATATGTGCCTATGAGAATTTGTTGGGGATTGTTGGAATTTGGGTGTGGGCCTTGGCCCATAGCCTAATACAAATTCTGAAATTCTCTTGGCCCATTCATGCCTAGCAAGGGGTGGCACCAAAGTTTAGTCCCACCTTGCTAGTTTAGAGGGAGTTGGACCAATATATATAGTGGAGTGTTTCACTACCTCCTAAAGAGAGTGAAGAGGAGTGGCATACACGCGCGCTCCTCCTCCTCCGCCGCCCGCCTCGCCACGCCTCGCCTCGCCTCGCCTCGCCTCGTCACGACGCGCGCGCGCGCGCCGGGTTTGCGAAATTGTGCCTCGGTGCCGATCTTATCTTTTTGCTGCTCGGGAAAATTATTGTGCGAGTTATTTTTCTGTCAGCCGTTTCCGGTCTTTCCGGAAACGTGGGTTGTTACTACTCGGACGTGGGCTACGCCCCACGTCTTTCCCGACCGGCGCCTATATATAAACGACCTTAGGCAAAAACCCTAATACGAGAAAATACACATCATCTCTTTGCCTCCAGAACCTTGCGCCGCCGCTACACCTTTTCCATCCCCTCTTCCGGCGTGCACCGGACGACGGGACAGTAGGCCTCCGGAACCACCGCCTCTCGTGAACCTGTACGGGTGAGGGGCGATCAGGTTTTTGGGGAGCGCGTCTGCGCGACTACTTACGGCATCACGTCGACCGACCACTACTTCCCCGACGAGGACTTCTTCCTGGACATCAGCAGCCTCTACATCGACGCCATGGCTGACGACACTGGTGTCAACGCGAACCTCAACCCCAACCTGAACGCGAACCCGATTCCTCCTCCAGCACCGTACGTAATCTGTTCCTATCTAGTTCAGTTTCTGTTGCAGTTTCTTGTACTAGCTCTTGGAATAGATGTGATCTGTTTATTCTGGTTGAATATGATCTGTTCGTTTATTCTGCTAGTATACATGATTAGATTAATTCCAGTACTTATAGTCATGATTTATTATTACTTATTTCAGATTAAATATTATGGTAATTTGCTTATATTTTCAACAATTTATGTCAACCGGAAGTTTTCAGCCGCCGCCGGCCGGCGACCGCACTGGATTTGCAGCCCGTGGCATGCACACACGCGTGCGAACGTAGACACATGAAAGTATCGAGAAGATGCCCGGTGAAGATGTCCAGACTGTGGTGGAGATGTCCTCATAGATCGCACGGAAAAGGTTGCGCCTGTCCCTGCTGCCTCGACTTGAGAGGGTCTCAGTTTGTTTTTTAGGCGGAATATTTATGTCAGCCGGGAGTTTCAGCAGGCGGCCGGTGGCCGGGTCATTTGCAGCGTGGCAAGAACACGCGTATGTAGGTAGACGCAATCAAACGAGCTAGTAGGGGGGGACCAGCATACGCGTGCAGCATGCTTGAGACATGAACGTGTGTATATATCCAGAAGATGCTGTATTCGTCAACACTGCCCTGCTCCCTACGAGCCACGGCACACCGGCTCGACGCGGATGACATTATTACAAGGGCAGCCCTACGCGATTCCCGGATGATTTGTGCTTTTTATACCCGGGTCCTCAGTCAATCACGTGTCCTTTTTTGGATAAAAATCCCGCTTTTGCTATAGAAAGTTCTATTTTTGCTATAACTAGTCCCGTTTTTGCTACAATATAGTAGAAAACAGTTCGGCCTAAAAAATAGAAAATTAGTCTGGATCTCGCCGGAGATAGTGTAGCAGAAACTTTACGCCATTGTAGCAAACTCACAAAACGTATGTAGCAAAAAAATATATCATATTGTAGCAAATCCGACCTCGTCGGACAGCTCGCCGGAGATCTCGTCGGAGACATTATAGCAAAACATGTGTCCGTTTGTAGCACCACCGCCCGTCGCATGAAGCAAAACACGTGACCGTTTGTAGCAGCACCACACGGTCAAATAGTAGCACCACCGCTGGACGCATGTAGCAAAAACTTGTAGCAACACCAGAAGGCGTGTGTAGCAGTGCCGCTTGCCGCAGGTAGCAGTACCGCTTATCGCAGTTAGCAAATCCGGATTATGTTGTGGAGAGGCCCATGGCTGCGCATACCTTGCAACAACAGAGGAGATAGCAGCACCATGGCAGCATGAGCAGGAAAGGTGGCGTGCTAATTTGGGGGAGAGCCATGGCGCGCAGGACGGGCAGCAGAGGAGGCGCGCGGCGACACGGGCTGAAGCGCAGCGGTGGCGCGAGCAGCAGGCAGCACATGGCGGTGGCAATTAACGGCGGTGAGACAATGGTGTGGTGGGGTGGTGGTAAGCCATGGCGCCGCATGGAACTGGGTGCCAGCGGCGGTATCCCATTGACGGATGCGGGGGCGGCATGGCTATGGGCGCATGCAGCAACAAAGAGTCCATGGCGTAGTCTCTCTCTCTCTTCCCAGGGAAGATAGGAATATGCCAACAAAAAAACGTGGGGAATCGATAAGGGTAGACGCGGTGGGATCCAGTACGTTTTTGTCGCCATGTTTGGGACACGTGTCGCTCATAGAAGGCGGAGGATGCGAGAGTACGGATCCCCCCGGAGTGCTATCATTTTCCTTATTACAAGTGCCATTAGCATTCAGACGAGGCCATTGAGTCGCCTAGTTGCTTCAGGATGACACTAGACTGCCAGTGATGCACACTCTGAAGCGTCACTTGGTGCTGTTCTATCGGTCATGAAAGAAGCTGAGAGCTTTGGGGATCAGTTGGTCGCTGAAATTAGCCGAGTGCTGAAAGCTGGGGGCACTGTGCTGGTGCAGAGCTTCACAGCCTCCTCTGATCACAAGGTAATTCACGGAGCTCCCCTGTTGCTCACATCTGATGTCTTGTAAGTAACGTTAATTTAGCCAGACCTGATTCCATATTCCCTCTGCATTAGCCAAACAACTACATCGAGCGTCAGCTACTGATGGGAGGTTTTGTTGAAGTGCAATCTAAATCTACAGGCTCGCATGACGGCGTGCAATCTGTTACTGTGAGTATGTCATATTTAAGGCAGCTCTATATAAGCTTTCTTTCTAGGGAAAATTACCACCGTGTCACTTGGAATGTTTGCAGATCAAATCAAGGAAGCCCTCTTGGAGTATGGGTTCTTCCTCCCCCCTGAAGAAAGCAATAAAGCAGGCTCTTCCAGAGACTGAAATTGATGATGATGGCGATGAACTGATCGACAAAGACAGCCTCTTGACTCAGGACGACTTGAAGAAACTACAACGTCCAGTTGGTATAGGCGACAAACCACCTGATTTTGTTTAATCATTGTAAAGATGCTTAATTTCGGTCTAGGAATTGAAGTGTTTGTTTTTATTTCACCAGTTGGAGGATGTGAGATGGGAGCCACAAAGAAGGCGAGGAAGGCATGCAAGAACTGCAGTTGTGGAAGGGCTGAGGCTGAGCAGAAGGTGGAGAAGCTGGGGCTCACTGCAGAACAGATCGATAACCCCGTGTCAGCTTGCGGCAGTGTAAGTAAAAATTACTGCCTATAGACATAACATGCAATGCCATTTTCTTGTGAAAATCCGCAAGTCATTGCACGTATGCACTCAATTGATGCATGCCACTAATTATATCTTTTACATGATTCTCTAAACCGATAATTTCAGTGTGGGTTGGGCGATGCATTCAGATGTGGTACTTGCCCATACAGAGGCCTCGCACCATTCAAGTTGGGCCAGAAGGTAATTGATCGCTCTTTCTTGTTCTAGATCCATGGGAAGAGGTTCAGGGTGTGAGTTGAGAAACTTCTCGTGCAGTATACTACTGACCTTCGCATCATCGCATGTCTTGATCTCCAGGTTACGCTGTCTAACAACTTCCTTTCAGCCGACATATGACGGCACATAGCCCGGGGCGACGTGCAGCGGCAGTAAGCCAGCGAGAGGTACGTCAGCTGGGACGGGTGGGTTGCACTACACGGAGGCGGCGAACCGGATCGTCGCCGAGAAGATCCTGTCTTCAGAGTACAACACCCCTCGCGTTCCTCTACAGACGCTTTGCGAAACTGCAACAACAGCAAGCTGACAACGACTGTCTCATCGTCTCTGTTCTCGATCGTTTGACCTGTCACATAAAAGTACAGTACCGTTGTTTCATTACAAGTACAGGATCGAGCAACCAAATGGAACAAGATCCTAGCTGCATTCACCAATTTCATCCACATGGACAAGACTCTTACATGTAGCACTGAGTTTTCATGTCACTACAATTCTACGAAACAACTTCAGTACAACTTCCCTCAAAAACTGTCAGCATCCCGGGCCCAGCTCCACACACTCGCGTTGCGTTTGGACGTTTCCTGGCCCACGACGGCGCACACGGCCCAACATTCAGCGGAGAGCCCACTCCATCCCAAAAACCCGGACTGAAGGGAGGAGGGAAATTCTTCCTTATAAGCTGGTCGTGGCCTCCTCCCACTAGCGAGGTGGGACTAAAGTCACCGGCAACGCTTGGTACCTAACACCCCATCCCCCTAGGAAGCCCCCCAGGCGGGCATGGCGGTGCTGGCTCTGATACCAATTGTCAGCGTCCCGGGCCCAGCTCCACACACTCGCGTTGCGTTTGGACTTCAGCGGAGAGCCCACTCCATCCCAAAAGCCCGGACTGAAGGGAGGAGGGAAATTCTCCCTTATAAGCTGGTCGTGGCCTCCTCCCGCTAGCGAGGTGGGACTAAAGTCACCGGCAACGCTTGGTACCTAACACCAGCGATGTTAGCGTCCACTTGGCCAGCCCAGCACTTAGCCTACGTTCTGGACGTTCATGCGCTCACAACCCAACAATAAGAAGAGAGCCCACTTCATCTCAAAAGCCCGGACTGAAATGAGGAGAGAAACTCACACTTATAAGCTGGTCGTGGCCTCCTCCCGCTAGCGAGGTGGGACTAAAGTCACCGGCAACGCTTGGTACCTAACACCAGCGATGTTAGCGTCCACTTGGCCAGCCCAGCACTTAGCCTACGTTCTGGACGTTCATGCGCTCACAACCCAATAATAAGAAGAGAGCACACTTCATCTCAAAAGCCCGGACTGAAATGAGGAGAGAAACTCACACTTATAAGCTGGTCGTGGCCTCCTCCCGCTAGCGAGGTGGGACTAAAGTCACCGGCAACGCTTGGTACCTAACACCAGCGATGTTAGCGTCCACTTGGCCAGCCCAGCACTTAGCCTACGTTCTGGACGTTCATGCGCTCACAACCCAACAATAAGAAGAGAGCCCACTTCATCTCAAAAGTCCGGACTGAAATGAGGAGAGAAACTCACACTTATAAGCTGGTCGTGGCCTCCTCCCGCTAGCGAGGTGGGACTAAAGTCACCGGCAACGCTTGGTACCTAACACCAGCGATGTTAGCGTCCACTTGGCCAGCCCAGCACTTAGCCTACGTTCTGGACGTTCATGCGCTCACAACCCAACAATAAGAAGAGAGCCCACTTCATCTCAAAAGCCCGGACTGAAATGAGGAGAGAAACTCACACTTATAAGCTGGTCGTGGCCTCCTCCCGCTAGCGAGGTGGGACTAAAGTCACCGGCAACGCTTGGTACCTAACACCAGCGATGTTAGCGTCCACTTGGCCAGCCCAGCACTTAGCCTACGTTCTGGACGTTCATGCGCTCACAACCCAACAATAAGAAGAGAGCCCACTTCATCTCAAAAGCCCGGACTGAAATGAGGAGACAAACTCACACTTATAAGTTGGTCGTGGCCTCCTCCCGCTAGCGAGGTGGGACTAAAGTCACCGGCAACGCTTGGTACCTAACACCCCCATCCCCCTAGGAAGCCCCCCAGGCGGACATGGCGGTGCTGGCTCTAATACCAGTTGTCAGCGTCCCGGGCCCAGCTCCCTACACTCGTGTTGCGTTTGAACGTTTCCTGGCCCACGGCCGCGCACACGGCCCAACATTCAGCGGAGAGCTCACTCCATTCTAAAAGCCCGGACTGAAGAGAGGAAGGAATCTCTCCCGTATAAGCTGGGTGTGGCCTCCTCCCGTAGACGAGGTGGGACTAAACTTCGTGTAGCCTCCACCGGTCAACAGCAGCCTAACATCCCATCCCCTGAGAAGCCCCTCGGAAAGGCATGGCGATCGCTAGCTCTGATACCAGATGTTAGCGTCCACTTGACCAACCCAGCACTCGGCCCACGTTCTAGACGTTCATGCGCTCACAGTCCAACAATAAGAAGAGATCCCACCCCATCCCAAAAGCCCGGACTGATGAGAGGAAGAAATCTCTCTCTTATAAGCTGGGTGTGGCCTCCTCCCGTAGGCAAGGTGGGACTAAACCAAGCAGCCTCCACCGGTCAACAGAGGGGTCCTCACAAAAACTTACCTTGAATTATCTAGTTTTTATTCCCAACACAGTTATACAATCGTTGTAAATTACAAGCTCCACCTACCTGTATACCACCTGAGTACAAACAAATCTGGACTCCCAACAGTTGCTACACATAATAATTATACAGGGGGTAAACGGAATAGCCAAATTATCTGCAGCAATGCATCGTATAAAGAGCGCACATGTGGCGTTCCACAGATCAGCCTAAGGGAACTCAACAGAGTGACGGATGATCTTCTGTTATTCCCGTGGCCTAGCGAGCCACAGAGAGCTCAGGGCACGCAAACGTGAAAAGTAGTCATGTATGGCTAGAAGAGCTCGAGAGGCCTGTCGGATCGTCAGAATCCGTTGCATTTGATGCAAGGTCTGCTGTCGCAGGTTGTCAGCCTGGTAGATACGAAAAAAGAACTCTCATCAGAATCAAAGAAACCGAGCATTGGAAAAAAATGATCAGCTAAGTTCATGCGGTAATAGCGCTGAAATATCAAGATTGCAAAGGCGCAGCAAAGACACTTGCCTGGCGAAGAAAATTCTCAAGTGTTCCAAGTTTGCCCATGGCCATAGCCATCTGACCCATGTAGTTTGCCACATTCCCTGAAGAACCAGAGGAACCGAGAGATCCGGCCAACGTATCTGCCAGGGATTGCTGCAATGCTTCCATCCCCTGTGACAGGGCATCCTCTGCCTGCTGGGAGGACTGCTGGAGGTTGGTTAATCCAGCCAACTGCTGCTCCGTTAGCGGCTCGAGGTGATTCGCCAAGAGCTGAAATTTCATATTGTATCAATAAATCAGTAAATCTTACAGAACCAGTAAGGGGATTGAATTGACAACAAACCCTGAGATTTAATACTTCACTCACCTTTAAAAGCTCGGATGGACGAAAACCCCCAAGCCATAGGAAGCACCTTTCGGCAGGTGTCTTCCACATGCCTGAGAGTATATGAAACACATCAGCCTTGGCAGCTACACCTTTGACCTTAAATATTTCATCATAATGTGTCATTATCCCATCTACAACAAGGCGCAGGTCACTATCACTTGCATGAGCATTAACTGCACTCCTCAACTCATTGATTTGCTTATTTTGCTCCTCAAGCCATCTAGTGTATTCTATGTCAAAAGTCATTGCCCCTGCACAGACAAGTTTACTGTTCAGTTTCTAAGATTGATCGATAACACATAAAATCGAACATTAAGTAACAAGCTGATGCTGCTGCAAAGACATATGGGGACATAAAGAAATTTGGAGAATAAAATACCATTTCCACTCAAGGCATGGGTTTGGTCTCCGGAGCTAGAAATGAAGATTCCCTGCAAATAAAAATCCAGCACAAGTCTTAATAACAGCAAAAGCATACTCTACTGCAACAAAATATCACGACCAACATTCAGCCAATAAAGATTTACCTGCTGGCGAGCTTTCTGGAGCTCCTGCTCTAGTTGTGCAAGCTTCAGCTTACTGCTTTCTAGCTGTTGCACATATGACTTCAAACAAATAGAAAAACATTATTGTTGGTTCAGAACAAATGAACAGTCCAGTAATCAATATTCAGTTGAAACGATAAAAACTAACACATAAGGATCATGCATGGAGATTTCGTCTTGTTTCTATAATTCAAGTGCCTATGCATAGAAAACTCAGAATTTGGTCTTATATACGGCTGTGTGCATCACTCAATGCAGAGGTTGGGGGGTTCCCCTTTTCCAGAAAAAAGTAAGTCTTACATACTGAAACACATCAGGTAACACCTGGCAATGTGACATGTTATTTGTCCCCCAATGCAATTTATAATTTTATTACACAACAAGAAAATTATGGCAGAAAAAAAGGAGCCAGTGGCATGGTGAACGACGGTAAAGAAACATGCAGCCTAGTTCATCAACACAACTACAGACAGCTAATCACAGAACCTCATAACTACTTGAGCTTAAATCTTTTAGCAAAACTGATGCCTTTACTTTACAAGCATAATATCAAATAACACAGACCTAGCTGGAATCATGTTAGGTTAATAAATTAATTCAAGGGGAAAAGGTGAAGTTCTTAAGACAGCAAACGACAAATATGCGCAAGATTTCGATGTACCTTTTTCCTCAGTCGACTTTTCCTTGCTGCTTCTCGATTTTGAGCAAGGCGACGCAGTGTCTATGGTATGACACATATGACAAGTAATTAGTAACATAAAAACGCAAGAATACACGACAATATACAAGAATAAAAATACCACCTTTTGGTCCAAAGGTTTGTCGGACCTGTCAGACCTATCCGAAGAATTAGAAGCCATGATCGCCAAACTTTGTCCTTGTTCCATCTGCAAGCAGTTTAAAACTTGAGAATATTTGGAGTATCAATTGGCAGTGAATTCATGATGGGCAAGTAAAACAGACTAAGAACTGCAAGTTTGAGTCGATTACTTTGGAATATTTGGAATATCATTTACACATTAGCAAGTGAGAAACAGACTGGCAATCATAATGTAGAACAGTTGTCTACCATAAATAATTCTGTACTGCTATTATAGTAGAACGCAGTGATATCTCCAGAAATTTAGTGCTCAAATATAAGCTCTAGTGTCTCCAGAATCAAAGTCCTAGTAAGCAATAAGTTGGACTACAGTATGCTATTTAACTCAAGATCATCAAAACTCCCTTGTTGAGGCTTAGTAATTAATTCCAAACGCAGAGTGATCCACAGTTTGAATGCTAACTAGATGTTGAGCATACCGATTAATCTCTAGCAAATGGTGCTATAGACATATGTGATCAAGTGGTTTAGTTCAACTACAACATCTTAAGAAAAAGGAGGGGAAAATTAAATCCCATAAGAGAAAACCAATGATTACCATGTGGTTCTTGCCGTTGCCGTCGTTGTCTACAACAGTTGAGTTGTCAGTCCTTGAACTAGCATCTGCCATCACGGGGCATTAACGGACCACAATGACAAGGAGACAGCAAATCGCTTTGCCTCCCCTTCCTAACAGCAACGTGGTGAACCTAGGCGTCTTGTGTGAGATCAATTGTTGCCCCAACCTACACATCACAGTGGGAAAAAAAGATAAGCAACTTCGACAAATTAATAGGTCAAAAACAGTAACAGCATACATGTAACGATACAGTACAGTAGTACATGTTTACACTTACTTCTCTCTGATCCAAGCCCGTAGCTGCTCAGAGTTCTAGTGCAACCGTATGGTCTGCAAAAGAAGGAGCCATCCTTAGTACGCGCAATCCAAATAATTAGCATGTCGGAACAAGGGTATGCACATTTATGCACTTGTGGCGATCTGAAACCCTACAGGCTGGTGGTTCAATCCCCCAGAAGGGCCACAGAAGTAGCTTGCACAGTGCCAGTGCTACTCCTCCCTCTGTGACAGCGGAGTAAACACACGAGTCTAGCCAGTAGAAAACCATCGCCGGGCAGCGGTGTTCCTCGCTACGCAGCCATGATTCATCCACCGTTTCAAAACAGTAGGTACACCAACTACTCTGATCCGGAATAGCGGAACTAACAGAGAGTAGCAAGAAGAAGGGGGGATGGGGGAGTCGAGCTCGAATCAGGGGGCATACAGCGTACGATCGATGGTGGCGGACGGAGCGAAGCTCGGAGTGGCGGCGGCAGGCCGCGGGCATGGCCAGCCCTCGCCTTCGCCGAGGATGGGGTGGGGGAGCTTTCAGAACTCGGCACCGAATCGGCGACGGCTTCTTTAGTGGAGGCCGGCGGCGCGCCCACCTGTGGGACCTCCGGCTCGCGGCGTCGCGGATTTGGTGGGGGAGGGGGAGGAGCGACGGGGGGATTCAGGGAGAAGCTTCGAGAAGCTCTTTCGGGTGGTGGTGGTGGTGGACTAGTGGAGGCCGAGGAGGAGGAGGGGAAGGCGCCAAACAGGCGGCGGCTAGCGTGGGCTCGGCTCACGGCGCACGGACCAACGGAGTATCTGACATGACGGGCCCACCGGGACGCGTGGACGCGGCTCTGAGGATTAGGCCGGACGGCCTGGGGCCGCGGTGGCATCAGTGCGTGGGTCCCGCCGCTTTGCTTGCCTCACCAACCCCTCGTCCTCACCCTCGTCACGTCTTTGACTTCTCCACCTAAGACTAGCCCCAATAGGGTATCATAGGTAGTATCATGCATGCCATGTTGGCAAAATTCTGACGTGGCATCCTAATTAATGATGAAAGAGGTTGTGTTGGTATCATAGGTAGATACCGTATCATAGCACGTAGTACTAGAAAAACTAATCTCAAATGAATCTTGTACACAATTTTGCATTGAGATTCTACAAAACAATAAATACACTAAGACTATGGTACTACTACATGATACTATGCATTGTGGAGGTGGTATCATATACTAGTATCATATGCATGATACTACTATATGATACTTCCCATTGTGACTAGTTTAAACGGAAGCTACGGCGTTATCCGCGAGAAATTGGACTCTACCGCCAGCCTCACCGCGGTCCACGGCTCGATGATGAACACGTGATCACTACAGTGAAATGTTTTGTTTTAATTTGTTCCAAGCGATTCCTGGTTTGTTATGTTATTAGTCGCATATGAATGTCGACCGAGCAAATACTACTCCCTCCGGCCTATATTAATTGACTTTAATTTGTCAAATTTTGGATGAACCTATATACTAAATAGTGTCTAGATTCATCAAATTTTGACAAATCCAAGTCAATTAATATGGGTCGGAGGAAGTACTTTTTTCTGCTCCATCAAACTTTACTTTTAGCAAGAAAAAAACACGAGATCTTATTTCCCACGTAAATAGTTGCAACCAGCTAAAACTATCAGCGAGACTAAATCCAGATCGTGCAACATGAGAAGCCACGTACCCCGGATCTCACATGGTTAGCTAAATTCTATTTGGCTCCCTATCAATCTTCCAGAAAGCAAGCTCGCAAAAGCCTAATTTCTCGAAGAACATGCCAAACATGATCGCCTTCAAAATAGAGGTTATTCAAGCCACCTTTCTCTCTCGAACTTTCTCGCTCCCTCCTCCACTGTCTGTCTGTCGGGGATATGCCTGGGGTGGCACACATGTAGTGGTGTTGGCTTACACACCTAGCGGCCTAGGACTGCTATATGAAGCTTGAAATCCAGCCGGACAGCTGGGAGGCCTAAGCCAAATCCAATAATAAAACCACTGGTTGCACGACACCATACTACTTGGAACAGAATGCACAACAATCTGGCTGACTTTATCTAGGGCTCCTAGTATTAATGGCGTGAATCGGCATCATTGTAACCCTAGCCAGCTGACTAGTCGTCTAGAAGACCCCTTCAGGGCACATTCCAAACCTTTGCTAGGTGACATTGTAATTTGTACACAAACCCATCATAATAGGAGCAGGGGAATCCTCCACCGAAGAGGACCCGGACTTGGGTAAATAATTTGTGTGCAATCTCGCTCTTGGATTCTCCATGTTGCCTGCATCCTACCTCTCTCCTCCCCAACGGCTATTACCGTGAATAAAAACCACGACCCTACCCCCGTTGAGAGTTGTCTAGGTGAGTCTGGCTCGCTCCTCTTCCCTTCCCGTCGGTGTTGCCGAATGGTGCGGTGAAGGGAGTGCAACGCAAGTAGTCCATGTATGGTTTAGGAGTAGATCGATCCCAAGTTTTTCCCTTGTGGCTTATGATGCTATGTCTGTGATGAGATAGCTCCCGATGCTCTCAAGAGGGGACCGAGGCATGGTGTTGTCGTTGGTTTTTCTAATTTGTTCCAAGCGATTCCTGGTGCTACCGAACTCTTGTGTACTACTATTAGCTTGTTATTTTTACATGTTATTATATTCGCATACGAATTTCAAGATTCAGCTTATCTTAGCATTGCGATCGGTACAAATTTCTTTGTGCTCCATCTAATTTTCCTTTTAGCAAGAAAAACATGAGATCTTTATTCCGCACATAAAGGGTTACAATCAGCTAAAACTTAGACTAAATCCAGGTCATGAAACATGAGAAGCCACGAAATAGGGTTTAAAGTGTAGTGTAATTGAGGTCAAAATAAAGTTTATTTTGACTCATATATAAAAAAGAAGATACAGATGATCCACGGAAGATGCTGCGTTCTTACATGATGCATAACTGCAAATCGTTGAAGACACGGCAGAAGAATCATTGCTTACTTCCTTCAGCAAGAAAGAATGTAGTATGGAGTAGTATAAAAATTCGTTGAAGATGAAAAACAGTAGTAAAAAATTTGTGATATGATAAACACCAACGGGGGTGTAGCTCATATGGTAGAGCGCTCGCTTCGCATGCGAGAGGCACGGGGTTCGATTCCCCGCACCTCCAAATTTTTTTCTCTTCACTTGTCCTTTTTTTGGGACAAGCCTTCACTGGCTTGAATGTGCGTATTATGTGAGAAGTCCTTTTTTGGGGGCAAGCCTTGAGTGGCTTGTATGCTCGTATAACGTGAGAAAATATTTAAAAAAAACTTTAATATGATCACAAGTTCAGAACAGCAAAAGCGAAATTCATGTCTGACGACTCAGTCAATCCAATAAGCATCTCTCAAGTATCTCATTTCTATTCATACTTATGATCAGTAATTCCGTATCCAAATTCTGAAAAAAACAACTCTTGATACAAGGTTTCGCATGAGAAGAAAGTTTCACTCTGAATCCTGGCACCAACACAAAAGCACTGCCAACTTTTACCGATAGGCGCCGGACATGATTTTAGTTTGCCATGGCAAAGAAGCATGAAAAGACTTATGGCTTTATGACGTCGAAAATCATGATCATCAAGATGGCTAGTAAGTTGGGATGGAAGAATCGGCTTTCACTGAGTACGCGTGGATTCCACCCGCAACATTGTAAATTTTTTGGAATCCCTGCAAAAGGATGGTTCACCATGTAAGAGGATGTGCCGCTATACCATTGCACAATCATTCTATATACATGTGAGGAGTCTTAAGATTTATGCGGGTACTTCAGTTACCTGTGACTGCAGCCACTTAGCTACCTGCATTGAGCGCATGCCATGGTGACACTGAAGCAAAAGGGGAAAAAGGCAAAGTTAGAAAGTGGCATAGCCCACTGATGAAGTTGCTAGTTCCCTTCCACAACCATTGAATCAACAAACTCAATCTTTATTTGCAGGAAGTAGGAGTACTAGAATACTTCGGTTTATTAGGTCACTGTCCTCTATGCAGCATATTAGCAGCAATTTTGATCATAGGAACGAACTTACCAGAACATAAGTGTCCTTTTGAGGATCATATTCATCAGCCATGACTGGTCCCCATGTTCCAAATTGGCGGAGAGGTAGAACTTTGAAGCCTGGAAGGGACGCTTTCTCCCTGCCAAGCAAGAAGTACAAAATCAGCATCAACTCCAGGGGAATGGCCCAATGGTTGAGCTATTAGGATAAGCAGATACACTGGATTGGGTCATCACAATAATATTACCGCTAAAGCAAAACACTTGGGCAAATATCTGATTGTACATGATGAATCGTGGAATTATGCATCACAATTGGGTCTTGCAAGTGCAAAATGATTAACACGCCATATAAGTTTATATAAGGATTTACACACTCTATGGGTCTATAAGGCTGCAAACTATGTCGGTGTTTTAACAGTTTAATCCCAATAATACAGAAAGATGTTTTCAAACAACAATAAAGATGCCATAACTCTCAAATACTTTTGTGTTTTAATTGTTCAGAAGGGACAAAATGAAATTCATTATCCATGAGATTGTAACAATGTAAAGGACTAAACTCTAAAAGATGTGCATAAATCACATCAACGTTCCCGTTCAACACATAAACGGATAACCTCTATCATCCTCTCATGAAAGTCAAGATTATGACTGTTGCCTGACTGTTTGTTGCAAGGGTTGTTGTACTACTATTAAGCAAAATGCAAAATACTTGAGAAGTATCGTGCATCCTCAGTTGTAGATGTATCATTGCTTTTGGTACAGGCATTTATCATGAGTTAGTGACTAGCTTGATATTTGGACTTTTGGATCAGTGTATTAGAAATAACTGGGGCATAGGTGCACTTGTAAAGAATCTTACACTTCATCAGGCTCCCGAACATCAATCAATTGAGCTTCTTCAATAAAACTAGGATCTTGCATTTTTGCATGAAGCTCTTCTGGTGCAATGTCTTGCAGCATGCATTGGTCCCTGCCAATTGGTGGAAAATATATGAATGGTTGTTCATGTATACCAAGATACAATATCTTGTGTTGTTAGAATCAACTACCTCTCAGAGAGCACCTGCACTAAATGCCATCCAAATTTTGTCTTGCACCGTACAACTTTTTTCAAAGGAGCACTAAATGCTGCTTCTTCAAACTCTGGTACCTGCTCAAGTAAAGTATTAACATTCAAAGTACTGTTTGTTGAACACATTGTGCAGAGTACTGACAGAAACTGAATGCATGTACATATACCCACAAAAAATAAACATTTAGATGGTGGCAATATATGAAAGGATGAAAGTTTCATACGAAAAAAACTCATTAGGTTCTAGCCAGACACTTCGACGGTTGAGAAGAGTGACTCAGTCAATAACAATTGAGTCGGTAACAGATTGATTTAGATGTGTATAACCACATATAGAAGTGCTCAATAAGAAAGAATATAAACTTGTTGTAAGGCTACCACCAGGAAACAATACCAACAATAACATCATTTTACATGTTATTGTTTGGCAGTTGACGATGTTGATAGTTCTAGATAATATGGAAGTCCGAAAGAGGTACATTCCACCACAGAATAAAAAATATCGATTGTAAATAACAAAATTTACATCTTAACATAACATTCCACATTGCATCCTATATGGACTTCATGACCGATCCCAGCAATAGTTAGATAATCGGGGCAATTCCACTGTGCAGCTTAGATACATGGGTGTGCCAGTTGAACAATAATAATATATGAAGTTCTACTACAGCGCTCCTCTACTGGCATAAACTAGAAAAGCAAGTTAATGTTGTACCATCTGTCCCCTCCGAACCCACCCCAGCATACCGCCATTATCTTTTGATGGACATAAGGAGTGCTCAGTGGCTAAGTCGCTCAAATCGGCCCCTGAAATGCAAAAATTAACAACAGTATTCTCATTGTAACAATCAATAATTCTCAAATAATAAAAATTAAAAGCCAGCTACAGAGAGCACTTCTATCTCTCCTACTCTTCAGTATTATTTCCCCCATAAATATCCAAAAAAAGTGGTCATATATATCACCAGCCACATTAGTGATGCTAGTACAGCTAGGGGTGTGTAAGTGTGGTTTGAGCTCAACCTGCGTAAACCGTTAGTTCAGTTTTTTTTGTACTAAGGTCCGGAGGTCAATTTCAGTTTGTGGAGGAAAATGAACGAACTGATTGATTGACGGTTTGCACGGGTTGAGCTCAAACCATATATGCACACCCCTAAGTACAGCCCAGCAATTATGCTTGAGTGCTCCGCAATCAGCATTTCTTATTTTAACACGAGGTGTCCTTCGGTGTCCCCTCCCTCAAACTTAAGTTTGCATGGCCTAGTTTTCTTTTTACCCCGTCGAAACCCATATCCAGGCCATATATATCTCCGTATAGGTGTACTCGGTCGAGCTGGGTATACTCCACATTCCCACCGGCTGATCCCACCTCCCATTATCGCGATCTACGTCTTTGCATGCCAAATTTTGAATTTTTGTTGTTGCTGCTATATACCTCCCGCAGGCACGTGAGTATACGTATACGGTGAGTATACGTCTAAGAGAACCATACGGGCTTCAAGTGGGTTTGTACGATCTTCGAAACGAATCGGTATCGAGTTTTTGTTTGTCAAAATTTGAAGGGAGGGGGGGGGGGGGGGGGGGACCGAAGCAAAAGTGTTTTAACACAGCCTTAAATTTATACATGGAATATAGGCAATGGTATGGTTCAAATGCATTGAGGCTTAAGAGGTTGCATAGATCATAACTTGAAGTCACCCATCGCACATCTCGCCTCACATAGGATCAGATGATTTCTCTAGACTAATTTAAGCATTATCAAGTATTACAAACCGAACAGACTAATAAACTATCGAAAGGAATTAGCAACAGTTTGAGTAATCACCTAAAGCAATGGTCTTCTCTAGATCGACCAGAAGCCTGGCATCCTTTTCACCGACTAGCAGATGCTGGACCAGCACTTCCTTCCCCTCTCTCGGAGGAGTACTGGCAGCGGTACAGAGAACTGGCCAACACAGATTCATGTCAGGAAATCAAATCAATTCCGTGCCACTAACTAGTCAATCCCAAATTTATGTGAATAATGGCAGGATAAAAGGAAGCAAAATACACAGATGAACAAAATGCTCCCCAATCTCCGAAGCCAACTGACAAACACGCAACAAACTGTGCGTGTCCCCTCACTCACCCCTGGTGCTGGGCCTGGGCTGGCCAGAGGGACGCATGGATGAACCCCACGTCGTGGATATTGGCCGTGCGGAGGCCAGAAGCGAGAGGGCGGCGGCCGACGGCGGGGGGCGCGCGACGGCGAGGGGAGCGAGGAGCGGGGCCTGGCGCGCGAACAGGGAGAGCGTGGTCGCCTGGGCAGAGGAGGAAGGGGAGTACGGGCACGGGAGGCGCGCGGCCCTAGTAGCTCTGAGACCAAGCATGGCTGGCCGGCTAATTGTCGTCGTCTTCCTGGCCCTGTCACTGCGACGGAAGAGGAAGAAGGGGATGGGGAATATGCGGAGGTCGGGCCCTGTATCTGGGCCCGCGCGGAAATGCACACGTTGGTAGTTGCATTCGCGGGCTGTGATCGTCTGGCCATGGGCTTCAACGGGCCTGCAGCAAATGGAGCATGTCCTTTTCCTTTTACAGCACAAATTGTTCTAAAAAAAATACAGCACAAATGGAGTGTTTACTTTGTCCAAAAATGGTGATTTTTATTTTATGACCACAATTCGTTTATTCGAATCATGCACTAAGTTTTTATATGACACTATGGCGCATTATTTATTCTGAAAACTAAATAACTTAATACACAGTTTCATTTTACCACATTCAAGTGGTTGAGCCTTCTGACCATCACTGATGCCGTCATCTCTCGAATCCAGACAATATTCAATCTATATATCCCTGGGCTATAGTGCGCACGTCTTGCAACCCTATCTATATCTCTTGGATTCGTCATTGTGGCTGCTTTGGTGACGTGACTTTATCTGTGCAAGCCTAATAATCCATTGCGGTCTTCTACCTCGGCAATATTGATGTCACCTCGCACGACTGCGTTTCCATCTCACAACTCACTCATGCATGGGATTGACATCGATCATGTCTAAAAGAACCTACATAGTTACCTTTTTAATCACATCATAAAACCACAACTCGGAACCACAACTTCTATAATAAGTTGCTTTAGATAAATTGCTTAGTATTTATGTTCAATCGGCTTATATGGTAAATGACCAAATGCAAGGACATATACAAAAGTTGACCCCTGGCTGAAGATGGTACCGCATGATGCCTTGTCTGTAAACTCAAGAATGACCAGGGTGACCTACGGATGACGGTGAGGTTCACACGGAACCCATTTCCTTTGTGCCGAACAAGTTATGACATCTTCGGCTAACTCAGCTCTTACCGCAGGCTCCATGGTTAAGAATTGTTGTTTGTGTCGTCGGATTGTAGACAAGTACGCCATAGGGGGTCCTAGTGGCGTTGGAAAGATGGGATGTGAGACGTCGGATGTTCCAAGAGTGGTGAGCACAAGTTTATCCAGGTTCAGATCCGACTACGGTGATCGGATACTACTCCTTCTAGCAACCCAGTAATATATCGGCGTAAGCCAGATGTTACGATGGATTACAAGAGAGGTTCGCATGTGCGAGTTGATTGTGGTGTTACGATTGGTTGGTGATGTTGTGTGCCCTAAAGGCTCCCATAGGGATGGTTTATATAGTCACCATGACCTAGGGTTACAGGAGAGACCTATCCGACTACATTACAGAGTCGGTAACTAGATACAACTTGGACTACAAGTAATACTACATTCCTAAGTCGATAACTCTTCTGGGTCTTGTCGTAGCTGGAACTGGCTGCTCCTCTTTCTCTGACTGGGCCGACCGTGAAGCAAAGCTCTAACCCGATGGAGGTCCACCCTGGTCAGCGAGTCCTGTGGGTATACCCGGAAAGAATATCCCCAACAGTAGCCCCCGGAAGTCTCCAAGATCCAAAGTCGGATAAATCGTCTAGCTTGATGGTTTCTTCGTCTTGAGAATCTTGAAGGGTTCCCGAAAACTTCTTTCAACAATGTAGGATTATGAGTCAGTTGAGTCGGATATGTTTTGTTCTGACTTTAGTCATCTCCTTGCTCAGTTTGAAACATGAGCTGGATTTTTCAGCGGCGTGCGGACTGACAACTTTTAAGACCAGGTCCTATCACTGACAGGAGTCCTATCAACACGACCGTTGGTGGGTCCTCTCCTTACGGAACAGAACGTCGTTTCAATGCTTACGCGAAAATCAAGGGGGCGGAAGAGTCGCGAGGAAGCTACCTCCCTCTCTCCTATATGTGTGGCGCTAATCGCGTGTATTAATGCACGAATCTTAGCATAGAGAGAAATAAAAGAGAGGAGAAAACCCTTTCTCTCAGATTTATCTCTCCACTGATTCACTCATTGCCTCCTCATACTCCTCGAGCACTCCGTAGTCGTTCCCATCTGCACATCTCAAGAAAAAATCTCCCTCCCCCACCAGTCCTTTTCCTCCAAGATCAATGGCATCTGCCTCGACCTCAGGAGCGTCGGCGGGTTCGTCGGCGGCGGATGAGAAGAAGATGCAGGGCCTCTAGGTTCCCAGTGTCATGGACGACACCGAGATCCAGGTCATGGAGGACGAAGGATTAATCATCGCTGGCGCATGGCGGAGCGCCTCAGGGCATGCTGTTCTCGCCCTGCGCGATGGCGAGAGGGTGATGTTTGGCACGCACGTGGGTTGTGGCCTCAACCTGCTACCGTCGGACTTCCTCGTCGAGGTCCTCAACTACTACGGTGTGCAACTTCATAATATTCCTCCCAACTCTCTGCTCGAGCTTAGTACTCATGCAGCTCTATGCGAGGGGTTACTTGGCATTAGGCCAAGTCTCACCCTTTTTCGGTACTACTATGGTACCGGGAAGAACTCCATTAGCACCGGTGTGCCTTACACCACTGGCACCCTTAGATTAGTCCTTAGGAGAAATCGAGTCTATCCTAGGATTAATGCTAGTGAATCCATCAAACGTTGGGCCGGAACCTTCTTTTAACACAAGGATATTGCGGCTCCTGGAAAGGCGGAAGATCTTCCGGCGTTCACCGACGGCACCGCTCCCCACCAAAGGTCATGGGACGCGGAGGAGCCATAGCTGTCGGATATCTTGATTCTCGCCAAAAGGCGAATTGAGTTTCTGATGAAGCATGAGGGCCTCCATGGATCCGACTTGATCCACTGCTGGTTGGAGCGCCGGATTCAGCCTCTCCAGCACCATGGGGATCGCCTCATGTACCAGATCACCAGCGACAAGAAGGACAAGATGCGGGTCAGTTTGAGCCGGATTCCGACGAAGGACTACAAGACCCTTATGCAATATTTGATCAAGGAAAGAGTGGAACGAAAAGTTCTAGAAGTCTCCATGAAGATGTATATGTCCAACCATCCTCTGACTCCGGTAAATATTTCGACTCTGCTTTTGCGTTTCGTCGTTATTTTCTATTCTTTCTCCGACTCTATTTTCATTGACGCTTTTTGACTTTATTAGCTCGAGAAACTCTCCGAGTCTAAGCTGGCTCCACTAGAGGGCTATCTCTCAGATGATCCGGAGGCAACGGAGGATGATGAGGTGCAAGAAGTTGTCGCCCCCGCTTCCAAGAAGCGTAAGGCAAAATAAGTTGTTGTTACTGCTGGTAACCAAGTGCTACCAGTAGTTAAAAAGTAAGCACCCTATTTTTCATTTTCAGTACTTTGTACCTTTCTTTCTTTGCAGAGCACACCTGATATTTGGATTTTTGTGTGTTCTAGAGCTAAATCAGTTTTGAAGAGTAAGACCAAGTCGGACAGCAAGCCGGGCAAGCAGATGCGTCAGCAGAAGCTTGTTGTTTCCCCTGCCATGCCGCCACCAACTCCATCCAGTACTCCATCAGCACAGGATTCTTCTGCCTCTCCTGATGCTGGCAACGCCTCGAAAGCCTTGGTCACCTTTGGTGGCCAAGCATCTAACAAGGGTGAACCCGTTAAGGGTAATGATCCCATGGTAATATCTATAGGAACATTGGGTAAAGTGGTCGGCTCTGTTGTCTCTAGACTGAAGAGGAAGAAGAAGGAAGAGATCCTCAGGCTGGCTCAGTCCAGCCTTGCGGTGACCCACCATACCACTGTATGTGTAGTACACTATAGTCGTTGACATGACATTCACAGAACACCGTTCCGTATATATCACATCCCTCAGAGTGGTACACCAGAAACATTGCGGGTCCATATTACAAAAGTACACACATTATTATTATTACAATACCGGAAGTTCAAGACTTCCAAAAGATCCAACTTACAAACCAAACTATAAAGTGTTTCAATAGAATTTAAAAGTAGCAACTCCGTCTAGGAGTTGAGCTCAGCAGCTTATTCTATAGAGTTCATGCTGCTCGGCTCCATTGGTTACTACTAACTAGGAGTACTTAGTTGGACTCGTTATCATCGACACCGTAGCGGATCTCGTAATCTACTCCTTCAACACCTCCAGATAGATCAGGTTCCTCGTAGAACACATCTTCTTGGCATTCGGCTGCATACATCGGCACGTCTTCGGGATCCTCAGAGTCTAAGCAAGGGATCAAAGGAAAGAATGAGTAACAGCGTTACTCAACAAGTTCATTATATGCAAGGTGGGAAGTTTGATGCTCTAACTACCACCTAGGATTATAAATCCTTGGCACTATGCGCTTTTTGTAAATCTTTCTTCAAAGATTGATTTTATTCTAAAAAAACTATGACAATCAGCCTTCACAGGTTGATCAGAACTTTCATGGAGTTCCTTTCATGCCGTGTTCGTAGCTCCTTCCCGGAACAGGGAGTAACAAGTTACAATTCTTACACTTTGCAGAGGTGCGTTACTTTACCCATGAGAGATCAACTCCTTATTGCACAACCGGGCGTACTTTCCCGTCCACAATTCCATGATGTGGGGCCCAGTAGTTGGTCCAAGCCAATCACTGCCCCCTTCGCGACCCCGCATGCCTCCTTAGTGTACACCATGCCCACATAATGAATTACGGCAATGGTTTGTACAAACCATTAGATGCCAGAACTATCATGGGACGACGAGGATTCCCACCCATATGCTGCATATCCTCTATGAATTACCAATTAATATGCAGGCTACAAGGATAACAGCCACGACCCGCACATCGCTAGAGGAAGAAGATACAACTGACTACTCTGTCCCATTCCAAATCTCATGGCTAACGCGTAATATACGACGCTAGAATCACTGATGTCAGGGGTTATTAAGTCCCTACTTGATCATAATTGTTTGCAACTAGAACCCTAAGTTCTATTGCTCCATTATATCATCACTTAGGATGATATCTATGATTTCTTTATTTGTGAAAATAATATTTTCTTTCTTTTATAACATATATGATAACACATAATTTGCAGATACTTTGATAAAGACTCTTCAAAGGACATGAGCAAGTGATGAACTTGTCTTGTGATGGCAAGGTAGTGAAGTTTGATGCTTGCGCTGGACCTTGAGCTTCTATGTCTACAAAAACATCATTATTACCCGGTAAGGACAATATTTAAAGAAGCAAAATGATTATGCAAGTAATGTAATGCATTTTTTTAATTCTATATGCATTTACCCTAAATAAGGTGCCCTTAAATGATGATTAAGCATTTATAAATATTACTTTTTAATATTTATAGCATATATTATTTTATTTTATTTTCTTTTATTTGACTATTATTGATTTAATAATTCTTTTAGGAATTATCAATTATACATTAAAAATTGTTTATTAAATATTTATTTAGTATTTTTAAAAATACTATAATATTAATATATAATGAAAGTGATTTTTTTCACCTTTCAATAATTTAGTAAAATTCCATAAGGAATATATAAATTACAAAATTCTTATAAAAATTTAAATGCCTAAAATTTTGTATCTTATTTTATTTGGATAGAGTGGATTATTGTGAATCCAAAAATATTTTATTTATATTTTTTGGACTTTTATTTTATTTTCTAGAATTTAATTAATTCCAAGGGTATTTTGGTATTTTCCTTTTTATTCAAACAAGCCTGGAAATGTTTCTGGGCTGGTTGTACTTATTGGGCCCTGGTGGCCCATTAGTCCTAGACAAAAGAGCCATCCCGTGTAGGGTTTTGTAGCATGGAAAACAAAAAATTTCTACCGCATACAAACAAACAAGCCAAGATCTATCTACTAGATTATAGCAACGAGTCGATGGAATAACTCACCCTCGAAGATTCCAAAGTGTTTAACGAGAGCGGATTCTCGTGGGTGATGTAGTCGTACTCTTCCCGATCTCAAGATCGCATAGACGATCCTTCCGGCGCTGCGTTCCGGCAGCGCTCCCGCAGTCGGTCACACGTTCGGTACTCGACGAAGACCTTCCTCTCCCTTGTTCCAGCAGGCAGCGGAGGTTGTAGCACTCTCCTCGCAATTCCGGCAGCACTACGGCGTGGTACCGGAAGTAGAGGGGAGATCTCGCAGGGCTTCGCCTTAAGCCGGAGCGAGTATGGTGGACTATGAGAGAGCTCCTCGGCGATCTAGGGTTTATACACACCAAGGAGGAGGTGCTAGGGCCGGCGGCTAGGGCTTGGGGCTGCCCAAGTCGGCGGCGAGTGCCATAGGCGGCGGCGGCTATGGAGGGCGGCGGCGGCTAGGGTTTGGGTTTAGAGGGGGGCAACTTGTGTGCTAGGAGGGGCAGCCCTGCCCCTCCTTTTATAGGTGGGAGGCGCCGACCAAGGGGAGGGGAGTCCCTCCCCAACTTGGATCCCAAGTGGGCTGGCGGTGGAGGGGAGGAACTCCTCCCCAACTCGGTTTCCACCTTCCCCTCCACTTCACAAAATAGCCGTTTGACTTTTCAAATTGGCGTTTGACTTTTCAAACTAGGATTTGATTAAACCCTTTATTTTGTTCAGCGATGAAACCTAGTACATGATGCAATCATTCCAACTTGATATGACACATTCATGTACCCTTCCCCTCCGGAGTGCCGGACATTCCGGAACCTTCTAGAACATTCTCGACGAAAACACCGGAACCATTCTCCAACCCCGAAACAGGACTTTCCTTATATGAATCTTATTCTCCGGACCATTCCGGATCTCCTCGTGATATCCCGGATCCCATCCGAGACTCCGAACAACATTCGGTCTCTTACTCATCATTCCATAACTACTCAAACAACGTCGAATCCTTAAGTGTGTCTCCCTACGGTTCGTGAATTATGCAGACATGATCGAGACACTTCTCCGATCAATAACCAATAGAGGAATCTGGAAATTCATATGGCTCCCACATATTTCTACGATTACTTTGCGATCGAATGAACCACTTACATACGATACCAATTTCCCTTTGTCTCATGATAGTTTACTTATCCGAGGTTATGATCGTCGGTATCTCTGCATACCTAGTTCAACCTCGTTACTGATAAGTACTCTTTTATCGTTCCCGTGATATGTGATCCCTTGTGAGTCAGTCACATGCTTGCAAGCTAATTGGATGACATTCCACCGAGAGGGCCCAGAGTATATCTATCCGTCATATGGATGGACAAATCCCACTCTTGATCCATGTGTCTCAACCAATACTTTCCAAACACTTAATGCCACCTTTATAGCCACCCAGTTACGGTGTGGTGTTTGATGTCATCAAAGCATCCTTCTGGTGAAGGTGATAGGCATGATCTCATGGTCGAAGGAATTAGGTTACTATGTATCAGAAAGCATATAGCAATTGAACTATTAAAATTACTTGATCTTTATGCTACGCTTATCTATAGGAGTATGTCCACCATATCATTCTCCTAACGATATGATCTTGTTGTTAATAACATCTCAATGTTCATGATAGGGAAACCACAATCATTTATTAACCAACAAGCTAGTATTATAAAGAGGCTTTACTAGGGACTCCATTTTAGTTTACAAATCACACAAGTATCAATGTTTCCTTGTTAATACTATTATAGCATGAATGTAAACATTTATCATAAACACAAAGATATAATAATAACTATATTTATTATTGCCTCTAGGGCATATCTCCAACAGTCTCCCACTTGCACTAGAGTCATCTAATCTAGATTACATGGTAATATATCGAACACCCATGGCAGTTTGGTGCTGGTCATGTTTTGCCCTCTGGAGAGGTTTAGTCAACGGATCTGCCACATTCAGATCTGTGTGTACTTTGCAAATCTTTATGTCCCCATCTTGGACATGTTCTCGAATAGCGTGAAAACGTAGCTTGATGTGCTTCAGCTTCTTGTGTGACCTTGGTTATTGCGCATTGGCTATGGCGCCCATGTTATCACAGTAGATAGACATTGGGTCCAGCGCACTTGGAACCACACCCAGCTCTGTAATGAACTCTTTCATCCATATCGCTTCTTGTGAAGCCTCCGAAGCAGCCATGTATTCCGATTCAGTTGAAGATCTCGCCACAACGCTTTGCTTTGCACTCCTTCAGCTAATTGCTGCACCATTCAAAGTAAATACGTATCCAGATTGAGATTTAGAATCATCTGGATCGATGTTCCAACTAGCATCGGTGTAACCATTAACAACGAGTTGTTCATCACCTCCATAAGAAAGAACCATATCCTTAGTTATTCTCAAGTACTTAAGGATGTTTTTGACCGTTGTCCAATGATCCACTCCTGGATCACTTTGATATCTGCTAGTTAAACTAACAGCATATGCAATGTCGGGTCTAGTACATAGCATGACATACATTAGAGATCCTATGGCTGAGGCATATGGAGTCTTACTCATCCTTTCTCTATCTTCTGCCGTTGTCGGACTTTGAGTTTTAATCAACGTCGTATTGGGCAACATGGGCAAGAACCCTTTCTTGCTATCTTCCATTCCAAACCTCTTTAGAACTTTGTCCAAATATGTACTTTGTGACAATGATATTAGGCGTCTCGATCTATCTCTATAAATCTTTATGCCTAATATGTAAGCTGCTTCGCCAAGATCTTTCATTGAAAAACTATTATTCAAATATTCCTTGACACTATTAAGAAGGTCTACATCATTCCCAATCAACAATATGTCATCTACATATAGTATTAAGAATGCTACAGAGCTCCCACTCACTTTCTTGTAAATACAAGCTTCTCCATAAGTTTGTATAAAACCAAAACTTTTGATTACCTTATCAAAATGTTGATTCCAACTTCGGGATGCTTGCTTCAATCCATAAATGGATCTTTGAAGTTTGCATACCTTGTTAGCATCTTTAGGATCGACAAAACCTTTGGGTTGCATCATATACAACTCTTCATCAATGTCTCCATTGAGGAACGTTGTTTTGACAACCATCTGCCATATTTCATAATCGTAATATGCAGCGATTGCTAACATAATCCTCACAGACTTTAGCTTCGCTACTGGTGAGAAATTCTCATCGTAGTCAACTCCTTGAATTTGTCGAAACCCTTTTGCGACAAGTCGAGCTTTATAGATAGTAACATTACCATCAGCATCTGTTTTCTTCTTGAAAATCCATTTGTTCTCGACAGCCTTCTGGCCATCCGGTAAGTCCACCAAAGTCCATACTTGGTTTTTGTACATGGATCCAATCTCGGATTTCATGGCTTCTTGCCATTTATTGGAATCTAGGCTCATCATCGCTTCCTCATATGACGCAGGGTCATCGGTGTTGTCCACCAACATGACACTCATAACGGGATCATACCAATCAGGAGTGGTACGAGTTCTCGTTGACCTGCGAGGCTCTGTAGTAACTTCAACCGAAGTTTCATGATCATCATCATTAGCTTCCTCTCTTATTGATGCAGGCACCACAGGAACCACTTCAGGTGCTGCGCTACTCGCATGTTCGAGAGAAGGTTCGACAACCTCGTCGAGTTCTACTTTCCTTCCAGTCACTTATTTCGAGAGAAATTCCTTCTCTAGAAAGGATCCATTCTTGGCAACGAAGATTTTGCCCTCGGATCTATGATAGAAGGTATACCCGATAGTTTCATTCGGGTATCATATGAAGACGCATTTTTTCGCTTTGGGTTCAAGCTTGTCCGGCTGTAACTTCTTTACATAGGCTTCGCAACCCCAAACTTTTAGGAACGACAATTTAGGTTTCTTCCCAAACCATAATTCATACGGTGTCGTTTCAACGGATTTAGATGGTGCCCTATTTAAAGTGAATGCGGCTGTTTCTAATGCATAACCCCAAAATAATAGCGGTAAATCTGTAAGTGACATCATAGAACGAACCATATCTAAGAGAGTTCGATTACGATGTTCGGACACACCATTACGCCGTGGTGTTCCCGGCGGTGTCAATTGTGAAAGTATTCCACATTTCTTCAAATGCTCGCCAAACTCGTAACTTAGATATTCACCTCCACGATCAGAACGTAGAAATTTAATCTTCTTGTTACGTTGATTCTCATCCTCACTTTGAAATTCCTTAAACTTCTCGAAAGTTTCGGACTTATGTTTCATGAAATAGATATACCCATATCTACTCAAGTCGTCCGTGAAGGTAAGAACATAACGATAACTACCGCGCGATGCTACACTCATTGGACCACACACATCGGTATGTATGATTTCCAATAAGTCCGTAGCTCACTCCATCATACCAGAAAATGGAGTCTTAGTCATTTTTTCCATCAGACATGCTTCGCATCTTTCAAGTGATTCAAAATCAAGTGATTCAAGAAGTCCATCGGAATGGAGTTTCTTCATACGCTTCACTCCAATGTGACCAAGACGACAGTGCCACATATAGGTCGAGTTATTGCTCGATTTCAAACGTTTAGCCTCAATGTTATTAATATGTGTATTTCCACTATCGAGATTCAATAAGAATGGACCATCTATAAAAGGTGCATGTGCATAAAACATATTACTCATATAAATCAAACAACCATTATTCTCGGACTTAAACAAGTAACCGTCTCGCAATAAACAAGATCCCGATATAATGTTCATGCTTAATGCAGGCACCAAATAACAATTATTTAAGTATAAAACTAATCCCGATGGTAGATGAAAGGGTAGCATGCCGACCGCGATCACATCAACCTTTGATCTGTTTCCCACGCGCATCGTCACCTCGTTCTTCGCTAGCTTCCGTTTATTCTGCAGCACCTGTTTCGAGTTACAAATATGAGCAACCGAACTAGTATCAAATACCCAGGCACTACCACGAGTACTAGTGAGATACACATCAATAACATGTATATCAGATATACCTTTCTTCTTGATGTTGCCGTTCTTCAAATCCTCCAAGTACTTTGGGCAATTCCGCTTCCAGTGACCTTCTCCCTTGCAGTAAAAGCACTCAGTATCAGGCTTAGGTCCAGCTTTGGTCTTCTTCGTCGGCGCGGTAACTTTCTTACCACCCTTCTTGAAGTGTCCCTTTTTCTTAGACTTGCCTTTCTTGAATTTGGTGGTCTTATTGACCAACAACACTTGGTGCTCTTTCTTGATCTCCACTTCTGCAGATTTCAACATGGCAAAGAGTTCTGGCAACATCTTGTTTATGTTTTGCATGTTGTAGTTCATCACAAAGTTCTTGTAACTTGGTGGTAGTGATTGAAGGACAGGGTAAATCCCCAAAGCATTAGGAATCACTATACCCAAGCTTTGAAGTTTGTTTGCGTGCCCAGACATCTTAAGCACATGCTCACTGACGGAGCTGCCTTCTTCCATCTTGCAGTTAAAGAACTTTTCAGAAGCCTCATAGCTCTCAATTGTCGCATGAGTCTCAAAGATCAATTTGAGATCACGGACAATATCATGTGGGTCTAAATTCTCAAACCTTTTTTGAAGCTCCGATTCTAAACCATACAAGATAGCACAGTAAACTGTGGAGTACTGAGTCTTCCAAGTGAGGTAAACATTCTTTACTTTATCGGTAGCAGTAGCTGCAGGTGGGTCACCTAGCGGTGCATCCAGCACATAGGTCAAATTACCAGCTGTGAGGACAATCCTCAAATGGCGGAACCAATCCGCGAAGTTGCTTCCATTGTTTTTCAACTTTTCTTTCTCTAGGAACGCATTAAAATTGATGGTAGGGGACGCCATTGATCTACAACATATTTGCAATAGTTTAGACTAAGTTTATGACAAATTGAGTTATAATTAATAGTTAAATTAATCTAGGTGAACTCCCACTCAAAACAATATCCCTCACATTGTTTTAGTGATCACACGAGCCAAATCCACCACATCAAAACCGATCATCACGAGAGTTGATGTAGCTTCAATGGCGAACAATCGACATGTTCATCGTATCTACTATATGATTCATGCTTTACCTTTCGGTGATCCATGTTCCGAGACCATGTCTGTACATGCTAGTCTCGTCAAGATCAAACCTTAGCTTCCGCATGAGCAAATCTGGCTTGCTCACGTTGTATACACTTGCGGAATCTAACACACCCGATCATCACGTGGTGCTTCGAAACAACAAGCTTTAGCAACAATGCTTACTAAGGGTGAACACTTTAAAACTTGAAATTGATGTGCATGAGGGATCATCTTATAATGCTACCGTCGTTAACTAAGCAATACAAGATGCATAAAGGATTAACATCACATGCAATTCATAATATGTGATATGATATGGCCTTTCTTCTTTGTGCTTCCGAGCTCCATCTTCAAGCACGAACATGATCTCCATCATCACCGGCATTGCATCAAGGTCAATGACGCCGCTTCATGGTTGTCGTCCACCAGCTTCAACTATTACAACTACTTTGAATAGACACGCGGGTCTTAACATAAATTAAAAACAACCATATGGCTCCTGCCGGTTGCCAACTTACAATAAGGAACATTGCATACATCAAATATAATCACAATCACGGCCATAGCACATCACATCACACCCCTGCAAAACAAAGTTAGACGCTTCTACTTTCTTTGCATGTTTTATGTGGTTTGGGGCTTTCAATAAGTGTCGTTCTAACTTACGAACAACAACCACAACATTGATACTAGTATTGTCAATTACCCGTTGTAAATTGGATCTTAACTATGTTGGGAGAAACAGGCACCCGCAAAGCCACTTATGCAATACAAGTTGCATGTCAAGCGTGGAGCAAGTCTCATGAACGATGTCATGTAAGTTTAGCCCGGGCCGCTTCATCCCACCATCCCGCAAGATGCAAAGTACACAATAATCAATCGACAATAAAAGCATCAACGCCCACAATGACCATTGTGTTCTACTCGTGCAACAGATCTACATATAGACATGGCTCTGATACCACTGTAGGGTTTCGTAGCATGGAAAACAAAAAATTTCTACCGCATACAAACAAACAAGCCAAGATCTATCTACTAGATTGTAGCAACGAGTCGATGGAATAACTCACCCTCGAAGATTCCAAAGTGTTTAACGAGAGCGGATTCTCGTGGGTGATGTAGTCGTACTCTTCCCGATCTCAAGATCGCATAGACGATCCTTCCGGCGCTGCGTTCCGGCAGCGCTCCCGCAGTCGGTCACACGTTCGGTACTCGACGAAGACATTCCTCTCCCTTGTTCCAGCAGGCAGCGGAGGTTGTAGCACTCTCCTCGCGATTCCGGCAGCACGACGGCGTGGTACCAGAAGTAGAGGGGAGATCTCGCAGGGCTTCGCCTTAAGCCGGAGCGAGTATGGTGGACTATGAGAGAGCTCCTCGGCAATCTAGGGTTTATACACACCAAGGAGGTGCTAGGGCCGGCGGCTAGGGCTTGGGGCTGCCCAAGTCGGTGGCGAGTGCCCTAGGGGGCAACTTGTGTGCTAGGAGGGGCAGCCCTGCCCCTCCTTTTATAGGTGGGAGGCGCCGGCCAAGGGGAGGAGAGTCCCTCCCCAACTCGGATCCCAAGTGGGCCGGCGGTGGAGGGGAGGGAACTCCTCCCCAACTCGGTTTCCACCTTCCCCTCCACTTCACAAAATAGCCGTTTGACTTTTCAAATTGGCGTTTGACTTTTCAAACTAAGATTTGATTAAACCCTTTATTTTGTTCAGCGATGAAACCTAGTACATGATGCAATCATTCCAACTTGATATGACACATTCATGTACCCATCCCCTCCGGAGTGCTGGACATTCCGGAACCTTCTAGAACATTCTCGATGAAAACACCGGAACCATTCTCCAACCCCGAAACAGGACTTTCCTTATATGAATCTTATTCTCCGGACCATTCCGGATTTCCTCGTGATATCCCGGATCCCATCCGAGACTCCGAACAACATTCGGTCTCTTACTCATCATTCCATAACTACTCAAACAACGTCGAATCCTTAAGTGTGTCTCCCTACGGTTCGTGAATTATGCGGACATGATCGAGACACTTCTCCGAACAATAACCAATAGAGGAATATGGAAATTCATATGGCTCCCACATATTTCTACGATTACTTTGCGATCGAATGAACCACTTACATACGATACCAATTTCCCTTTGTCTCATGATAGTTTACTTATCCGAGGTTATGATCGTCGGTATCTCTGCATACCTAGTTCAACGTCGTTACTGATAAGTACTCTTTTCTCGTTCCCGTGATATGTGATCCCTTGTGATCCACTCACATGCTTGCAAGCTAATTGGATGACATTCCACCGAGAGGGCCCAGAGTATATCTATCCGCCATATGGATGGACAAATCCCACTCTTGATCCATGTGTCTCAACCAATACTTTTCGAACACTTAATGCCACCTTTATAGCCACCCAGTTACGGTGTGGTGTTTGATGTCATCAAAGCATCCTTCTGGTGAAGGTGATAGGCATGATCTCATGGTCGAAGGAATTAGGTTACTATGTATCAGAAAGCATATAGCAATTGAACTATTAAAATGACTTGATCTTTATGCTACGCTTATCTATAGGAGTATGTCCACCATATCATTCTCCTAACGATATGATCTTGTTGTTAATAACATCTCAATGTTCATGATAGGGAAACCACAATCATTTATTAACCAACAAGCTAGTATTATAAAGAGGCTTTACTAGGGACTCCATTTTAGTTTACAAATCACACAAGTATCAATGTTTCCTTGTTAATACTATTATAGCATGAATGTAAACATTTATCATAAACACAAAGATATAATAATAACTATATTTTTTATTGCCTCTAGGGCATATCTCCAACACCCCGAAGGGTTTGGCCCAGCTCGGCCCACTCCTCACTGCCTCTCTCTCGCCCTCGAGCTTATCCTTTCCTCCTCTGACCCCGACCCTGTGGCCGGCGATTCCCGGCACCGTAGGCTGTTCTGGTCGCCGCCGTGGTGCAACAGGGGGTTGTCAGCGACGCCCATTTGTTCTATCCAATTGGATTCGAGCATGGGGTCTCCTGCAATGGATCGATGTCGTCCTGAACCCTAGGGTTTGGGGATTTGCATGGATTCAAGTGCTGTCGTGGTCGTCGTGCGTCGAGGTGATGTTCTGCACCTCTAGTCGTGATCAGGGTTGCTGCCGTGGCATCGTGCGGGTTGCAGCCCCCCACTCTGGGCTGCTCCCCGTGCCGCCATGGTCGTCGGACCCTCTGCTTCCTCTTCTAATCTTCAGCGAGGACCTCCGGTGAATTTGATTCCTTTCCTCTAGTGCTCTATGTGCTTGCTGATTCGATGTTAGATGCTGGTAGTGTTCTCTCTTGCTACTGTCTGATTCAGATTAGGATGATTATCCATTTAGGGTTCCTGTTATCTGATTGATCATGTACTGGATGAATTGAATCATGTTTGGATGGTCTGTACACATGCTAAATGATTATTGGCCTATGATGTTGCTTAAGATGATCTATGATGTTTCTGGTGACTTCTAGATGATTTGATGCTTGGATTGCATCAGATTCAGATGATATAGTTGCTTGGGAATCATGTTTGATTAAGTCAATGATTTGATAAGTTTTCACTGTCATCTCTGGGTTTATGATCATGATTTTGACATAATGAAATCATTGTCCTGGTGCTGTTGGCTTAGATCTAGTGTATGGTTTGAGATCAAACAGTGAAGTTTAATATAGGAATATCCTAGTTATGATTCCTATGTTAACAGCAAAATGATTAGTTAAGTTGATTGTTTCAAATTGGTGATGATTAAATGTCTATCCTGATTCATAATGGATTGTTCTTGTGACACCATCATGGTATGGCACACAAGTTTGATTCTAACCCACTGATTGGGTTGTTTTAGGCTTAAGACAAACTTGGCTTTATAAGATAAATAGAGATGCTCTTCTCTGAATTCCCTAAGACCAATGATGTTGGTCTGAGGCTTAGGGATTCAGATCTTATCTAGTTGATTCATCTAGATAGTCCTAGTAGTGGTACCAGCTATTCTTTATTGAATCAAAGCTTGGAAAAATGATAGTGAGCTTGATCATTCTATGGATCCCAAAGATTTGTTTCTATGGTGCTACCTTCCTTGAGGGATGTGCCTAGAAATAGATCATAGGTATATGTATGATTGAATTGTAAAATATAGTTTGACAACCAGAGCAAGGATGTTGCTCTGAGCTCTGGTTGGATCCTGGTACTTTGCTGTTTGCTTTTAGAGTTTAAAAATCCCTATGATGGATTCACCCCACTTGGGTGCTTTCTGAGGGTTTGTTTTATAAAACAACACATGATTTTATCTAAATAAGATGATTAGATCATGTGAAGGTTTTATGAAACTCACCACAGACTTTGATGTTTGTGGAGTAAGTTGGTGATGATCCTGATCTGGTTTTGCTAGACTCTTGTGCTTGACATTGAGCTAATCTGCTCCTCCTAGCTCTTGGGCTTGATCTTGCTGTCCACCCGATCCATCCCCCTCCTTATGTCACCATCCTGGTGATGTGATCTTGCTTTGGTTGGTTTGGTTGCTGGCTGTGGTGCTTGGTTTAGCTGCTGTCTACACTGGCTGTTCTTGTGTGTTGTGCAGTGGAGAGATGCACTAGTGCCTCTACACGGCTGTGCTTGTGGTTTTGTGAGTTTGGGCTATTCTGTGAGGTTGACAACACACCACATGCATGTTGATGTGTGTCCTACCTATGTGCCTGCTATGCACTTGTGGATATGTTCAGAATCTGGAAACTTACTATTACCTGGTTACTTTCACCTGGCTGGTGAATCTGCCCCTCTTGGCTGTCATTTGACTTCTGGCTTTAAATTTATGAAAGATGGATTCTTTCATATTGGTGAAACTTGCCCCTTTTTTTTATAGATTTCTCAATGATGAATTTGTCTAGTGCACTTCACTGACATGTCTGAGGGAAAATTACTAACACTAACCTTTTATTCTTTTATTTTATTTTATTTTGTTTTGTTTTGCAGGTACAGATATAAAGATGAAGATTTAGTTTAGGTTTAGTTATAGAATAGTTATATAATAATCCAATGTAATTTTCTTATTCTTTTGTACTTTTCATTCTATTATTTTGTAATTTTTATTTTATTCCATTGTAATAAAGATTATATTATTATTAATAAAGAATATTCTTATTCTTTATTCTTTTGTAAATTGTGAAGTTTGAAAATGGTTTCAGTAAGTTACATTCTTTGTAACTTGTTTATATAATGATAATATGAAATAAATTTTCATATTCATAATTGTCTTCTTTAAATAATGTTTTGAGTTAAATTAGTTAACTCCTAATTAAATCAAGATTCAAACCTTATATCTAATTTATTTGAATTTTAATTCAAACACTCAAATTTAAAATTCAAATTCATTTTAAAACACATAATTCCTTAAAGAGCATATCAAAGTTTATAACAATCATCCTTTAAGACTAAACCTAATCTCAAAGTATGAAAGAAACATTGATCACTTAAGGTTTTTATTTGGCGAAAAGTTTACCCACATTTTTACAGATGAATGCATGCAACATTCCATATTCCTAAATCTACCCTTCGTTAGTTCCTAATGCTGGGATGTTACAAGCCTTGAGAAGCAAACCCTTACCGCAGAGGCAACAAGCCAGGAGAAGGAGGACGTCAAGCTGGTCAGCCTCCTGGACCAAATTTTGGTCCGCGATGCTAAGATCGAGTCTGGCGAACTCCCAGCGACGGATGTTCATTCCCTCTCCCTTGCCGAGAAGGTGTTTCACGGCACCAAGATCGGATTTGAAAAGTTGCACCTGAAACATATTGTAAGTTTCCGATTCTTATTTGCATTTATTATCATATCCTCTAGCCCCCAAGCATAAAGCCAGATAAACATCGTTGGATCCGATTTGATGCTTTTAGGTTGCAAAAGAACGATGTAGTGTAGCCCCCAAGGCTCGTGCTATAATTTTACTTTAAATTTGCAGCCCGATTCTTAGTAGCCGTCTAACGGTATTCCGTCTCTAAACTTACAGAAAATTGCATCTTCAACCAGGAATTACTCAAGAACATCTGTAATAAGCGCAAGGAGATCAAAGCTTGCGCCTTGAGAATTCAAAGTTGCAAATTGAGAAGAATGAAGGAGAAGGTAACTTTTTCCGGCTTCATTTTTCTCAACTGGATATTGTCATAGTCAAACTTATTCTGTTCGACTGATATTTTTCCCTTTGCAGAAATGTTGTGCGAGTCTAGCAAGATGGTGGAGCAATCCGAGAACTTCAAGGTCTTAGAACTGGAGAATACTGAGCTCCGTACAAGCTTGAGAAGCTAACTGTAGAATCGGAGAAATCCGTAGCTGCCGTCCTGGAGTCAAGCAATCATGAGACCATGAGGCTCGAGAAGCTGCTAGCCCTCCGAGATAAATAATTAGATGATCTCAAGAAGGACTTCGATAGTCAGAAGGATCTGGCCCAGGCCGCAGAGAGTGAACTTAACAGTCTCCGTGAGGAGCATGCTCAATGGAATCGCTCTGTGCTAGGTAAGATTTCCGACTTTTACTTGTTTGTTGATTTTTCGACTTTCTATTCGGTCAAATTTTGACTTTTTGGTTCTTTTCCAGCCCCCCTGAATCTTTCTGACTCTCCTACCTCCGAGACTCGCCTCGAGCGCACCAAGTTCGTCGGAGATATCTTGTACGACTTCCGCCAGACTCTTGAAAAGGCTGGTGAGTCAGTCAAGCTTTCCGACTTGCACACAATGTTAGTGCAAGAGGTGAGGGACAAGGCCAAGGAGATTTTGAAGCTTATCGAGGACTGGAAGATCTCCTATGCTCGGACTACTACTCAGACTACGCTTACCATGGTGATCCACCACAGCGAGATGGAAATATGGCATGTCACTAAAGGTATCGCCGAGGAGGATGATGAGGGCAACCCACAGGACATCAAGTCTATCCAAGATTCTTATGCGGGTTATGCTTGTCGTGTTGCGGAGATGACCAACTATACAACGCCGTTCTTCGAATCCGTGATCGTGCCTCCCTCGCCTCAAGAGCCAGAAAACAGCTTTGCAGCTTCCGAGTCTGAGATCTAGGGCGACAATGTTATCGACTTCAGCGCTCCACCTTCATCACCACCGTCTGGCTCTGCAGCATAAACAGTTTTTATGCGTTATTCTGAACTTCTGGCAATGTAATGATGGAAACAATGTTTTTATTTGTGTTGGTCTGTAAAAACTAATGCTTTTACTATCATAGCACTCATGTTTATTATTTTATGCATGTGCTTGAAAAATTTCTGAAGCACTTTGTGTTTTATGCCTATACTTGTTGTTTTATCTGGCTCTCTGCCTCGTCCCTTTCATGGGCCGGACAACCTTTAGCACGGAAACTTTGCCGAGCAACGGAGCGTAATTGATAAACCAATTTAAACTCGGAACAAAGCCGGCTTCCAGTACCAACAACTCATTACTCGGAAAATACCCGCGTCTAAGCGATCAGATAAAAAACCAAAGTATAGACAATAAATTAATTTTTTTACCCTAAGGTAACGTTTTTAGATATTCAAAAATCATAACCAGAACGAACATGAGCATAAAGTACTTTCAAGCATTCTGGGATTTTTGAAAAATGACATGCTCTTTTAGAAATAAGATGACAAAAACTTCTCAAAGATAACATATGAGGAAACCAATACTTTATTCCACTTCGAACATGTTCATATATGATTACAAGGAAATATAACTAAGAATAGAAGGGATGTAGCTGTGCAATATTCCATGGATGGTCTATTTCATCCGGGTCTGTGCTACCGCCAGCTCTCTTTCTCTTCCGAGTATCTGGTCTTTCCTTGACTGGTCTCATATCGGTTAAATAATACGACCCATTATGCAGAACTCTGCTAATCATAAAAGGTCCTTCCCAAATCGGGGAAAGTTTGTGCTTTCTCTTTTGCACAAGTCGGAGAACCAAATCGCTTTTATTAAAAGAGCGGTTTTGCACTCTATGACTATCATACTTGCGCAACTTCTGCTAATAGGCTGTAGATCTCTGCTCAGCAACGACGCGTACTTCTTTGATTATATCGAGATCATCTTGTCGAGAAACTTCTGCATCTTCTTTGATATACATTTTGACTCGTGGAGACTAATGAATTAGATCACTTGGAAGAACTGCTTCTGCACCATAGACTAAGAAGAAAGGAAAATAGCCAGTTGACCTGTTAGGAGTTGTGTAGGGTTCGCAGCATAGAAAACAAAAAATTCCTACGATGGGAACAACTATGTACCAAGATCTATCTTCTAGATACAAGCAATGGGTGGATATACATCCATAGAATACATACCCTCGAAGACCGAATAGCGTTAACAAGGTTGTACTCATGGATGATGTAGTCGAACGCTTGCCGATCTCAAGATCAAGAAGAAGTCCATCTGGTTCAGCAAGTCTAGCACCATCCAGTCCAGCACTGCAAAGCAGTGGTGCATCCATGATCGCACACACGTCCGAGTACCCCAACAACCTCCACACCCTCGCTCCAGTGAAGTAGCGGAAGAAACAAATCCTTCCAGAAAAAGCCACCAGGAAAATGTATCTCGCTAATCCGAGACCATGGGGAAATTCTATTGGGGGAGAGAGATCCTTCACGAGGAGGTGTAATGTGAGAGGAGGAGAGGGGGGCACCCCAAGGGGCATGGCGCCCAGCCATGGTGTCTGCCCCCACCTCTTCCACATTCATGTGGGTGGATATCCCACTCAAAATGAAAAGCCTCCACTCCCATAAAAATGCCCCCACTCAAAAAATCCTCTCACATGCATTAAATTTCCACCAAATTTAATGCAAGCTCTCATTTAAATAAAACTCTTTTATTTATTTATTCAGAATTTTTTAATTACTCTAATTAACAAACATTCACATAAAACCCCTTATAACATTTCAATTTCACATGCAGAAACTGTTTCAGCAATTTCAACCGAAACAGTTCCGGTGTCTAGTGAAATAAATTCCCGCGCTTTCATTTTTCTTTCTCTGGCATATTATTTGCTCCAAATGGTGTCAATATACCTTAAGTGTGTCACCCTACGGTCCGCGAATAATGTAGACATGATCGAGACCCCTCTCCGATCAATAATCAGCAACGGGACCTGGAGATCCATACTGACTCCCACATATTCAACGATGACTTCTATGATCGTGTGAACCTTATACGCATGTAACTCAATCCCTTTGTCTCACGATATATTACATGTCCGAGATTCGATCATCGGTATCTCCATACATAGTTTGATCTCGTTACCGACATGTACTTTGTTCTCGTTCCCGTGATATAACCTTTTAGTGATCAAATCACTTGCTTGGAAGCTAACTAATGTGATATCACCGAGAGGGCCCAGAGTATATCTCTCCATCATCGGGATGGACAAATTCCACTATTGATCCATGAGCCTCAATATAACACCTTCATAGCACTGAACCCATCTTTATAGTCACCCTATTACGGTGTGATGTCTGATGTTATCAAGATACTCTTCCAGTGTTAGTGATTGACATGATCTCATGGTCTAAGGACTAAGATTACTTCGTATGATGTTATAGCAATATAAACACAATGACCTTGATTGTAATGCTATACTTCGGATGAATGTTCATCACATTATTCCAACAATGTTGTGACCTCATTATTAACAACATCCAATGTCCATGATCAGGAAACCTTTGATCATCTTGTTAATCAACGAGCTAGTTTATAAGAGAGGCATAACTAGGAACTTTCTTTTTGTTCATTAAACACACATGTATTAACGTTTCTGTATCAATACAATTATAGCATGTAAAATAAATATTTATCATAAATAAGGAATACAATAATAATCACTTTATTATTGCCTCTCGGGCATATTCCCTTCAGTCTCCCACTTGCACTAGAGACAATAATCTAGTTTGAAAACTTTGCGTATTAACACCTATGGCTTTCTGGTGTTCCATATACGTGATTGCAAGTGGTTAACATAATCTATGGATTTGACGCTTTCAGGTCCGTGTGTATTTGCATGTCTTTGCGTCTCCACGCATCATTCATTCTCCAATGATATGACATTGTATAAATTTGGTCTTTTGGTGAGACCTTTAGTTCCTTGGGGTTAAATCATGTCGATACTATTTGTATTGTAATATATATTTAGTGTTAGCCCATTGCGAACCACACCTTAGTTTGATAACAAACTACTTAACACAAATGCCCTCCTTTGCTGATACTATAGCAGTCATATACTTAGCCTTTTGTTGTAGTATCCGTCACAATGTCTTAACTTTGGAATTCATCTAAATCCGTCATGGAAACTTCTTTCCATTTCATTGTGCCACCCATAGTTTAAATTGAGATAAAATTAATTTATATCTTGTGATAAAACTAGTATTAATGTAACGCTTTATAATGAACTATTTGTAAATGTTTGTCACCTCTACACAAATATATTCTTAGTTCTTCCAAAAGATCATAAGAATTTCCTTACTATCATCCAATGATCATCTTGTGATTAATTATGGTATATGCTCATAACACTTAGAGTATAGGACATATCTGGATGTGTACATATCATGGTATGATTGATCCAAACATTCTTGTGATTTCACTCATCAAGTGTCAAAGCACTTGAATCTTGTTTCACGTATCAAGTGTCGATACACTTGAATCTTGATTCAATTCTTTTCCATGCGACAAGATCCTTTTCTCGTCGTTACTATATTGAACTACTTCAACATCTCATATATGTACATTTGGCATAACCATATTAGCGTCACGGTCTATCCATGTAGACATTCATGCTAAATATTCGGGTTTTGCCTAAGTCTTTCATCGAAATGAAATTCTTAACCTTTGTTAATAAAATATACATCATTTCCAATCAACAAGATGTCCTCCACATAATATATTAGAAATATGTCTTAGCGCTCCCACTTAATTTCTTGCAAATGCAAGCATCTTCATCGTCTCCTGGTGAAAAAAAAATCCTTTAACAGTTTCATCACGGTGAAGATTCCAACTCCGCGATGCTTACTTCAACCATTGAAGTTTGCATTCCCTTTTTAGCATCCTTTGAATTAACAAAACCCTTTGGATCGTGTCATGCACACGTCCTAGGTAACCATTCTATTAGAAGAACTTTGTTTTGTTTATTCATCTACCATATACCAAATTATATGTAGTGGTTGCTACTTTAATCCGTCCAAACTAAATATCGCTATGAAATATCAAATCTTTTCATAGTCAACTCCTTGAACATTGTCATAAAAAACTTTATGACATGTCGACTATTTCATAGATGTGAAACATCCATGTCTGTTTATTTATAGAGCAAAATACGACCGATAGTTTTTTACACCTTTCCGGAGGGTCTTCCAAGTTCCAAAACTTGATTTCTCGTGTATGCAACTATCACGGATTTTATGGCTTCAAACCATTTGACGGAGTCAGGGCCCATCATTGCTTCTTTGCATGTAGTCGGTTCATCATTGTCAAACAACAATGATTTACTCTCAAATCTTAGCATTTGATTGTTTATCCGACCTACTTGGTTCAATAGGAACTTAGACCTCCGTGACAACAACCTTTGAGGCACGTGAGCCATGAGCATTCTGGCTGCCTCCGGAACATTTTCTGGCGCTGTGCAACTCATCACATATAGCTAAGGTTCGTTAACCTTTATTAAAGTTCTATTGTCCTCACACTTAACTTTTGCAAAAAATTCCTTTTTCAAGAAACTTCACGTTTCAAGCGACAAACCCTTTTGTCCTCGGTGTTATGGAGGAATACCTAATGGTTATTCGAAATAACCTACAAAGACATGCTCATCCGACGTTGGTTGTAAACATCTTACTTATGCTTAGCATACCAAAATTTAAGAAATGACAACTTGGGTTTTACCCCAAACCATAACTTACATGGTGTCATTTCAACGGATCTGGAGGTCTTTTCAGTGAAAAATAGGTAGTCTCTAAAGCTTTTAATCTTTTAAAACATAATGGCAGTTTTATAAATAGCACCTTTGATCCAACCATGTCAAATAAGGTTTCATTACAAATCTCAAACACTCCATATTCCTATGGTGTTTCGGGAGATGTAAATCTAGGTGTTTTACTAAACTTGCAACTCAAATAAATCCCTTTATGATAAAATCATAAATCATTTATTTTCTTGTTACACTTGTAACTCAAATAAATCCCTTTATGATAAAATCATAAATCATTTATTTTCTTGTTACAATGATTTTCCACTTCATCTTGAAAGTCTTTGAACATTTTCAAATATTTCATACTTCTTTCTCATTAAGTGAATATTCACTCAAATTTTCGGAGAAAGCATATGAATTTGAAATCCATCGCTTACGACTACACAAAATGGACTACATACATCAATATGTATAAATTCCAATAATTTAGTCGTTCGTTCTTCTTTGGCCTTTGAACGAGGTTTTAATTATCCCGAGGAAAGTCTCACAAGCGTCACTTGATCAAATCAAAGACTCCAAAAATCCATGAATATGGAGATTCTTCATGTTTTCTTTCCAATATAATTTAAACGGTGATGTCACTTTGTAAGTGATCTTTCAATCATTTGTCTTGCGACATTTTAGCATTAGTTTTATGGATGTGATTTCTCCAACTAGATTTGTAAATCATCCATCTTATATGGAATACGGTAATTATTTGAACAATCTTTGTTCTCATAATACCTTATTTAAATAACTATTATTAAAACAAATCTTGAATGCAAGCTTTGATTTCAACGAGAAATACAAACAACGGTTTGTTTGTTTTTGATGAACATCATCACATATTCTCTTCCTAGTTACTTAGGATATTTGTAGAGGTTCTAACCTGATAACGTAGAGATCCTTGTGTTTACAATGCTAGTCCCTGGATCAATAGCTAGCATCCATAGTTTAAGATGTAATATCAAGAAACAAAGGTCATAATACAACTTTATAACCAGGAATAAAATAATTCATTACATCTTACATAACTCATTTGGCTATCTCATTACAATGTAGCAAAAATAACTATATAGCATGGAGTCCTTCATCTTCAAAGTGCCACAGGCAATCATGTTGGTTGTAGACTTGTAATCCTATTCAACACACTTCACTAACATCAAACAAACCTGCAACATAATAAGTTACAACCACAAGGGTCAATACATTTAAATTGTATTGGCAAGTGATACTGTGGTAGAATAGTGGTATCTGTCATCTATATGCATTTGTCTAAGTGGATCTTAGTCTTGCTTTGCTCAAAATAAGGTTTTATTTATTGGTTGAAAACACTAAGTTTTTGTTTGTCAAAATCACCCAAGGAACAACCAATAAAAATTGGTTAACCTTTAACCCTTGTTCAACCACAAGTTTTTAACTTAGAAATTGGGATGAAGAGATCTTTGATAGCTTCCATGTCTTGATGCTCAAATTGTCCATTTTCGAGGACACGGCTAAGTACTTAGATTTTACTCTCTCGAGAGGTGGTGCACTTTCCCCACAAGACTCGACGTGCAGCGAGACAAGATCTTTCAGAAGCCTTCCCTTATACCAAATGGACGTGTTCCAAACCTATCACCCCCTACCACCTTCTGTCCATCTGGCTAAGTTATTACAACCTATATGATCCAGGCAGAGCCCATAATGCCATGTGGCTACACTTGAAGCTTCTCAACATTTGACATCTCAAATCTCTTTGTTCCTGGGTGGCTTTACACAAGTGAGATACACTAGTGTAGGCCATGAATATGGGGTCCTGTGTAACCACTCAACACAAACCATTCTTTCCATTCCACCTAGGTGATTCATTCACATAGTTGTTTTATTAAGCAAAACACAAGTCATAGACTTAGAAATATTTCATAGCATGATTATAATCCACCCTTGTTTTCTACTAGCTATTCTAAGCATAATAGTAGCAAGAATCTTAAATTAGGGAATATTATACTAAGGCATCATCTACTAGGATTTCCCAAGGCGTATCATACTTAGTAAAATTTCCATGCAAGTCCTACTCAAAATATCACTAATGCATAGTGAAAATAATAGGACAAAATGTATGAAGCACCACTTGCCTTTTTAGTAGAGAATATAGATTCACTCCTTGATCTTGCAAATGTCACACTCTTCAAATTTCACTACAATTCAATCAAGCAAGCACATATTCAAACTAGCATTCAAACAATTCACCACATAAAATATTGAAAACAAAGCAATGCATGCAAGCATGCAAAAGATTGTTTTATTGATAAAGTGGTTTCTACTAAGGCTATAAACATTTTATATCACCTATTGGTCATTTATAAAAGTGGCAAAACCATTTAAAAACAAGTTAGTGAAAATGGACCATTTAAATCATTTTTGTTTTGCTAGGAATGATTTTAATCAAACTAATAATTTCTAGTGTTTGCCAAATATATTTTTAAACACAAATGTTAGTGTTTATGGTCAAAGTGTTTAAATCAAATCCATTTTCAAAATGTTTCACTCAAAAAGCATTTTTAAATCATAACAAACATTTTTGTTTTACTAGAAATGCCTTTATTCAAGGAATAATTCCTTGTGTTTAACAAAATAAATTTCTAAACCCAAAAGTTTGTGTTTCTGGTTAGTAGGTTCAAAAAAATCATTTGCAAAAGATTTTAGCCAAAAATCATTTTTAGAATAACTTTTATACTCAAAATAGGCCTATAAATGTTTATGCAAAAACAACTAATTTCCTAGAAGCAAAAGAAAGTAAGGGAATGGTTGCAAAGGTTTCCTTTTTCTGATTCCAATGATATAAAATTTGCAAATTTTGGACGTGTGGATCAAAAGTTATGAAATTTTCAAATTCTAACATCTAATAGATTAATTTTCTATTTAAAACAGCAGGCAGGGCCACGTGTCAGGTTCCTACTGGCGCGTACCAGTTCGCACGGATCAAGCGACATAGGGAATAGGATTTAAAGGGCAATGCACGGATCAGATCGAGCATACCTCTTTGTTTAAGTGAATCTATCCTAACCATGCGATCAAGATCTAACGGACCAAATCATCTTGACCAGGAACTGGCGGCGCTGCGATGGCTGCGCAGCGGCGACGCTCGGTCAGCGGCACTCCAGCGAAAATAGGAAGCGAGAGAGAAGGGGAAGGGGCTCACAATGTTCGCCGTGGCGAGTAGATGCTTGACATGCTCGTTGTAGACGAAGGGGCGCATGGGAGAGACAGTGATTGCTCACCGGAGATGGTCCTGGCGACAAGCGCGTCTGTTCGACGATGTTGGAGAGGCTATGGTGCGTGCTAAGATAAACCAAGGGTGCAGTTAGACGTGGGTGAGAGAGGAGAGTATGTGTGCGTCAAAGAGAGAAGGAGGCGCGGTCAGAAACTACCAGGGGAGCTCGACGGAGTTGCTGTAGACAGCGGCGACGCTCTGTCATCATCGTTGCCGACGCTATGGGGCGCGTGCGGGCGAGAGGGGGGTACTGGAAGGTGCGGGTGATGCTGGCAAGTAGGCTAGTGGGTGCCAGGGAGTGGAAGGCGGTCGGAGTTGGCCGGAATTGTCCGAGGAACGTGTCAAAGACAGTGAAGGTTTCGAGCGAAATTCACGCAGCGTGGTGGTAGAGGGGAAGTAGGGTCTGAGGGGAAGGAAAGAGGGGTGCGAGGCTCTTTATCGTGCATGGTCGCAGCCGAGAATTATGCTGGCAGTAATGCCAATTTATGCTATGAAATTAGCGCAGAAAACGGATGGGGAAAAGGGAGACCGGGTCGTGAGGGTGGAGACGATTAAGCCAGGTTGGCGTGGGGCCGGGGCGTCAGCGGCTTTGTGGGTGCGGGTGTGAGTAGGCCCAGTTCTTTTGGTGGCTTTTCCGAGAAGCTGCTCTACCCCCAGCTTCCTGGGGAAGGCAGTTCAAAAATATTACGAGGCTTCCAAAATGGTTAAGGCTAAACTAATTTGGAAGCCTCACAAAATTTTGAAACCGGCTTCCCTAGGAAGCTGGGGGTAGGGCAGCTTCTCAGAGAAGCCGCCAAAAGAACTGGGCCTAAGAAAATGATTCGCGGGGAGGGGAGAGAGTGGGCTGCGTTGGGCTGGTTGGGCTGGTTCGTTGGGTTGGGTTCTGCTGGGTTGGTTGTTTCCTTATTTTTTCTTTCTGTTTCTTTTTCCTTTTTCTGTTTCTATTTTCTATTTTGAATTTATTCAAATGATTCAAACACCCGTTTGAATTCAAATATTTATCAAATCTTTTCAGTAGGTTACTACTTTTTATATAGTGTGTTTAAATAATCTATTTAGAATATTCCTTATATTCTCTTGGGGTTAACTATTTATTTAAAATAGACATTTGTCTTTATTTAATAAGATTTCAAATATGGTTCTAATCCATATTATTTTATTCGAATGATTTAAACATCTGTTTTAAATTCAAATGTTTATCAAACCCTTTTAGTAGGTTTTATTTATTCATTAGTGTGTTTAAATAATTCACTTTGAATTATTTTAATATGATTCAATATTCATTTAAATTGGGCATTTATCTTTATTCAAATAAAATCAAATATGGTTTTAAACCCATATAAATTTTATTCAAACAATTCTTTTATTCTTTTTAAGTTAATTAGATAACTTTTAATCCACTTTGGAAAAATTCCAATTTATTTTTTTCTCATGATTTAATTAATCATTTATATTAGGGATTTTGTCTTCATTTAAATATAACTAGAATATGGTTTAATCACATATACTTTTATTTGAATATTCTTTATCCCTTTATTTTATTTGGATTTGGATTATCTTTATTCCATTTTCTTATGGATTTAATTCAAGATTTTAAATTGACTTCCAAATATTGTTCTTGGGATTTATTATTTAGTTTAGGCAATTTGTCTTTATTTAAATAAAACTGAATATGGTTAAATGTCCATATAGTTTTATTTAAATAATCTTGTACTCCTTTTTATTATTCAATAACTTTTCATTCCATTTGTTTGGCCAAGATTTAATTTGTCTTTTTAAATATTCCTTATTTATTTATTTGCTTTATAAAATCCATATCTTTTTATTTATAGATCAAAAATTGGTGATTCCAATTTGTATAATTTTATTTAATATTTTTTATCTTTTTAAATTTGGCATGGATTTTGGTTAGGAGCTTTATTATCTTTGGAAATTATTTCCTTTTTATCTTATTAAAATCATAAGTTTTTATCCCTGGCTCAAAATTTAATGAAACCAATTTCTATGGTTTTATAATATTTTGTTCATCATTTTTGATCATTTATAAATGTTTGTTGCTGAATTTTTATATGGATCAATTCCATAGTCTTAGAGAGATCTTGGAAATGATTTTCTTCCATTAGGGTTTTAGGGTTTTGGTTTATTTTTCCCAAGTGTTTAAATTCAAGATTCTTTCCATGCATAAAATGCATTTGATCTTTGGAAGTGTTTTCTTTGATTATGATTTGGGGTTTGGTTTAAATTTTCCAAATGTTTAAATTTCAAGATACATTCATTGATGAATGCATTTGACTTGATTGAAATTTTGTTGGATGCCCTTTTCACTCAAAGTTTGTTCAAGAAGGGTTTTGTTGTTTCCACTTAGAAGCAAAAAGTTTATTTTCACCCTAAATTTCAACAACTATTTATTTTGTTTATTTGTTTTTCACGTTTCAAAATTTGGAAAATTTTGGGATGTGACACCATTGTAGTTCATGAATTGCATTGTTCTGTATGAAATTTCATACCAACCAATTCGGTATCCATAACCCAAGAACTCACATTGTTTAACAAGCAAAGAATACAACCATAACATGTATATCATCTATATACCTAAACTGGATATTTCCAGTCTTTTATTTTCTGCCAAATATATTTTATAGATTCTCTTTCAACATTTCCTTTTCCTTTTTAAAAGAATCTATCAACATCAATAGTGGTGCCATATACATGACACATAGTCCAAAGCATGTATATTCAAATACTAATACCTCTAGACTTGCACTTTGAAATAGATCACCATCATCAAATGATCGGCATTCTTTTAAAATCCATTCTTTAGTAGTATTTTAGTGTAGTAAACACATGACATACATCTTCTATTCACCCTTATCATGACGACTTTCATGATCAAGCTAATGTAGCTTATAAAGGTGAATCGTGAGTATAACATTACTTTCCAAAACCCTTTTGGATGATTAGGATGTCTAGCATCTCCAACCTATGCAAATTCTCATCCAATATGAGAACATATATTATACTCTATCATATTGCAACCAAAACATTGTTTTAGATATCGTTATATCTTCCACACATGATAGTTTCTGAAACAATTCTTTTAGCTCCTAGATAAACTTGATATTAAAACAATCAAGAATCATGGAGGCAAACATGATACTTAAGATACTAACACTGGAATTGTTACTCTTGATTTAATACTAATTATCAAACTTCACAGAGTAAACAGAGTTTGCTGAAAGTTTGCAATAGGACTTTAAACTTTAGATTGACACTCAAAACAATACGATACCAGTTCGTAAAGTAAATATCCAGAATTCTATAGTTCTATTATCTCAATTACAACTAAGCATAAGGTGGTGAATGAATGCCAATGACTACAACAAATTATACAAATTCACTTTGATTTAATTTATGATAAATTGAGTTCTTACTAATCCAAATTAGAAATGAACTCCCACTCAAAAATGACATCCCTCGTGTATTTTTGGTGATTACATGAAGAAAATCCACTACACCAAGTCCGATCATCACGTGAGTCGGTGTAGCTTCAAAGGCGAGAATCCATATGGTCATCATATCAAAACATATGACTCATGCTTAACCTTTCGGTCCGTGTTCCGAGGCCATGTCTATACATGCTAGGCTCGCCAAGTAAGAACCTTAGTATTCGCGTGTGTAAACTGTCTTACACCCGAGATATGCTCGTGGATTCAAGTACACCCGATCATCACGTGATGTCTTGAAGCGACGAAACATTGTCGGTGCATACTTAAGGAAGAACACATTTTTATCTTGATATCTAAATTAGGGATCATCTTATTATGCTAATAAAACACCAAACTAGCAATATAAGATGCAACAAAACATCACATGTTAATAAGTGAAATGATATAGTTCTTGCACTTGATCTCCATCATGTGCATCGTGGTATAATCCTCATCATTCCTTTATGTGTAAGGCCAAGGTCTATGGAACTTACACGTTATATGTGTTGTAAGAGTATCAACTTATACTTTTACTTACAACATCAACATATCATGACACTAGCCCAGCAACAATCTAAACTAGACGCCTCTAATTTATCTATTGCAAGTTTTACATGGCTTAGGGCTTTCGAAGATAGAACCGTTCTTACCTACGAACATGAACCACAACGAGGATAAACAAATTGTTGACAACTCGTTACAAATTAGATATTGACTATAGTAGGGGAGACAGACACCTGCTATCCACTTATGCAAAACTAGTTGCATGTGAAGCGTGGAACAGGTCTCATGTGCGAGGACATGTAAAGTTTGTCCGGCCGCTTCATCCCACTATTCCACCAATATCCAAAGTACAACTAAGAAGCAATAATATGATCATCATTGCCCACATACTCATATGTGTACTACCTGTGCAAAGCATCTACGCATAGATCCGGCTCTGATACCATTGTAGGGTTTGCAGCATAGAAAACAAAAAATTCCTACGATGGGAACAACTATGTACCAAGATCTATCTTCTAGATACAATAAACGGGTGGATATACATCCATAGAATACATACCCTCGAAGACTGAATAGCGTTAACGAGGTTGAACTCGTGGATGATGTAGTCGAACACTTGTCGATCTCAAGATCGAGTAGAAGTCCATCCGGTCCAGCAGGTCCAGCACCATCTAGTCCAGCACCGCAAAGCAGTGGTGCATCCGTGATCGCACACACATCCGGGTATCCCGACAACCTCCACGCCCTCGCTCCAGTGAAGCAGTGGAATGATGCGTGCACCCAATGTTGTCGTGTGACACTTTGTTGGAACCCCAAGATCAAGGTATGATGAGCACAACATCAAGTTTCCCTCAGTAGAGACCGAGGCTATCGAACCAGAAAGAGGAAGGAAACGTCACACATGTGTTGCAAGCAACATGGAGACCTGCACAACACAAACTCAAGACTTTGCCCCAACGAATCAGTGAGGTTGTCAAGCTTACCGTTTGCTGTAACAAAGGATTAACTATATGGTGTGGAAGGTAATGGTGGTTTGTAGCAAGTAAACAGTAATCGTGGAAGATGTATCAATGGTAAAGATTGGACCGGGGTCCATAGTGTAGGGTTTTGTAGCATGGAAAACAAAAAATTTCTACCGCATACAAACAAACAAGCCAAGATCTATCTACTAGATTGTAGCAACGAGTCGATGGAATAACTCACCCTCGAAGATTCCAAAGTGTTTAACGCGAGCGGATTCTCGTGGGTGATGTAGTCGTACTCTTGCCGATCTCAAGATCGTGAAGACGATCCTTCTGGCGCTGCGTTCCGGCAGCGCTTGCGCAGTCGATCACACGTTCGGTACTCGACGAAGACCTTCCTCTCCCTTGTTCCAGCAGGCAGTGGAGGTTGTAGCACTCTCCTCGCGATTCTGGCAGCACGACGGCGTGGTACCGAAAGTAGAGGGGAGATCTTGCAGGGCTTCGCCTTAAGCCAGAGCGAGTATGGTGGACTATGAGAGAGACCCTCAGCGATCTAGGGTTTATACACGCCAAGGAGGAGCAAGGCCGGCGGCTAGGGTTTGCCTAGGCGGCAGCAGGAGGTGGCGGCGCCGGGGCTAGGGTTTGCGGGGTGCGTGGGTTGTGTCTTGGAGGGGCAGCCCTGCCCCTCCTTATATAGGTGGAGGGGGCGCGCCAGGGGAGGGGAGTCCCTCCCCAACTCGGATCCCAAGTGGGCCGGCGGTGGAGGGAGGGAACTCCTCCCCAAGTAGGTTTCCTACTTCCCCTCCACCTCACAAAATAGCCGTTTGACTTTTCAAATTGGCGTTTGACTTTTCAAACTAGGATTTGATTAAACCCTTTATTTTGTTCAGCGATGACACTTAGTACATGATGCAATCATTCCAACTTGATATGACACATTCATGTACCCTTCCCCTCCGGAGTGCCAGACATTCCGGAACCTTCTAGAACATTCCCGATGAAAACACCGGAACCATTCTCTAACCCCGAAACAGGACTTTCCTTATATGAATCTTATTCTCCGGACCATTCCGGATCTCCTCGTGATATCCCGGATCCCATCCGAGACTCCGAACAACATTCGGTCTCTTACTCATCATTCCATAACTACTCAAACAATGTCGAATCCTTAAGTGTGTCTCCCTACGGTTTGTGAATTATGCGGACATGATCGAGACACTTCTCCGATCAATAACCAATAGAGGAATCTGGAAATTCATATGGCTCCCACATATTTCTATGATTACTTTGTGATCGAATGAACCACTTACATACGATACCAATTTCCCTTTGTCTCATGATAGTTTACTTATCCGAGGTTATGATCGTCGGTATCTCTGCATACCTAGTTCAACCTCGTTACTGATAAGTAATCTTTTCTCGTTCCCGTGATATGTGATCCCTTGTGAGCCAGTCACATGCTTGCAAGCTAATTGGATGACATTCCACTGAGAGGGCCCAGAGTATATCTATCCGTCATATGGATGGACAAATCCCACTCTTGATCCATGTGTCCCAACCAATACTTTCCGAACACTCAATGCCACCTTTATAGCCACCAGTTAGGGTGTGGTGTTTGATGTCATAAAAGCATCCTTCCGGTGAAGGTGATATGCATGATCTCATGGTCGAAGGAATTAGGTTACTATGTATCAGAAAGCATATAGGAATTGAACTATTAAAATGACTTGATCTTTATGCTACGCTTATCTATAGGAGTATGTCCACCATATCATTCTCCTAACGATATGATCTTGTTGTTAATAACATCTCAATGTTCATGATAGGGAAACCACAATCATTTATTAACCAACAAGCTAGTATTATAAAGAGGCTTTACTAGGGACTCTATTTTAGTTTACAAATCACACAAGTATTAATGTTTCCTTGTTAATACTATTATAGCATGAATGTAAACATTTATCATAAACACAAAGATATAATAATAACTATATTTATTATTGCCTCTAGGGCATATCTCCAACAACATCCCACTTGCACTAGAGTCATCTAATCTAGATTACATGGTAATATACCGAAGACCCATGGCAGTTTGGTGTTGGTCATGTTTTGCCCTCGGGAGAGGTTTAGTCAACGGATCCGCCACATTCAGATCTGTGTGTACTTTGCAAATCTTTATGTCCCCATCTTGGACTTGTTCTCGAATAGCGTGAAAACATAGCTTGATGTGCTTCAGCTTCTTGTGTGACCTTGGTTCTTGCGCATTGGCTATGGCGCCCATGTTATCACAGTAGATTGACATTGGGTCCAGTGCACTAGGAACCACACCGAGCTCTGTAATGAACTCTTTCATCCATATCGCTTCTTGTGAAGCCTCCGAAGCAGCCATGTATTCCGATTCAATTGAAGATCTCGCCATAACGCTTTGCTTTGCACTCCTCCAGCTAACTGCTGCACCATTAAAAGTAAATACGTATCTAGATTGTGATTTAGAATCATCCGGATCGGTGTTCCAACTAGCATCGGTGTAACCATTAACAACGAGCTGTTCATCACCTCCATAAGAACGAACCATATCCTTAGTTCTTCTCAAGTACTTAAGGATGTTTTTGACCGCTGTCCAATGATCCACTCCTGGATCACTTTGATATCTGCTAGTTAAACTAACAGCATACGCAATGTCGGGTCTAGTACATAGCATGACATACATTAGAGATCCTATGGCTGAGGCATAGGGAGTCTTACTCATCCTTTCTCTATCTTCTGCCGTTGTCGGACTTTGAGTTTTACTCAACGTCGTATTGGGCAACATGGGCAAGAACCCTTTCTTGCTATCTTCCATTCCAAACCTCTTTAGAACTTTGTCCAAATATGTACTTTGTGACAATGATATTAGGCGTCTCGATCTATCTCTATAAATCTTTATGCCTAATATGTAAGCTGCTTCGCCAAGATCTTTCATTGAAAAACTATTATTCAAATATTCCTTGACACTATTAAGAAGGTCTACATCATTCCCAATCAACAATATGTCATCTACATATAGTATTAAGAATGCTACAGAGCTCCCACTCACTTTCTTGTAAATACAAGCTTCTCCATAAGTTTGTATAAATCCAAAACTTTTGATTACCTTATGAAAACGTTGATTCCAACTTCGGGATGCTTGCTTCAATCCATAAATGGATCTTTGAAGTTTGCATACCTTGTTAGCATCTTTAGGATCGACAAAACCCTTGGGTTGCATCATATACAACTCTTCATCAATGTCTCCATTGAGGAATGCTGTTTTGACATCCATCTGGCATATCTCATAATCATAATATGCAGCGATTGCTAACATAATCCTCACATACTTTAGCTTCGCTACCGGTGAGAAAGTCTCATCGTAGTCCACTCCTTGAATTTGTCGAAACCCTTTTGCGACAAGTCGAGCTTTATAGACAATACATTACCATCAGCATCTATTTTCTTCTTGAAAATCCATTTGTTCTTGACAGCCTTCTGGCCATCCGGTAAGTCCACCAAAGTCCATACTTGGTTTTCGTACATGGATCCAATCTCGGATTTCATGGCTTCTTGCCATTTATTGGAATGTAGGCTCATCATCGCTTCCTCATACGTCGCAGGGTCATCGGTGTTGTCCACCAACATGACATTCATTACGGGATCATACCAATCAGGAGTGGTACGAGTTCTCGTTGACCTGCGAGGCTCTGTAGTAACTTCAACCGAAGTTTCATGATCATCATCATTAGCTTCCTCTCTTATTGGTGCAGGCACCACATGAACTTCTTCCGGTGCTGCGCTACTCGCAAGTTCGAGAGAAGGTTCGACAACCTCGTCGAGTTCTACTTTCCTTCCAGTCACTTCTTTCGAGAGAAATTCTTTCTCTAGAAAGGATCCATTCTTGGCAACAAAGATTTTGCCTTCGGATCTATGATAGAAGGTATACCCAATAGTTTCCTTCGGGTATCCTATGAAGACGCATTTTTCCGCTTTGGGTTCAAGCTTGTCCGGCTGTGACTTCTTTACATAGGCTTCGCAACACCAAACTTTAAGGAACGACAATTTAGGTTTCTTCCCAAACCATAATTCATACGGTGTCGTTTCAACGGATTTAGATGGTGCCCTATTTAAAGTGAATGCGGCTGTTTCTAATGCATAACCCCAAAATGATAGCAGTAAATCTATAAGTGACATCATAGAACGAACCATATCTAAAAGAGTTAGATTACGACGTTCGGACACACCATTACGCTCTGGTGTTCCCGGCGGTGTCAATTGTGAAAGTATTCCGCATTTCTTCAAATGCTCGCCAAACTCGTAACTTAGATATTCACCTCCATGATCAGAACGTAGAAATTTAATCTTCTTGTTACGTTGATTCTCAACCTCACTTTGAAATTCCTTAAACTTCTCGAAAGTTTCGGACTTATGTTTCATGAAATAGATATACCCATGTCTACTCAAGTCATCCGTGAAGGTAAGAACATAACGATAACCACCGCGCGATGCTACACTCATTGGACCACACACATCGGTATGTATGATTTCAATAAGTCCGTAGCTCGCTCCATCATACCAGAAAATGGAGTCTTAGTCATTTTTCCCATCAGACATGCCTTGCATCTTTCAAGTGATTCGAAATCAAGTGATTCAAGAAGTCCATCGGAATGGAGTTTCTTCATACGCTTCACTCCAATGTGACCAAGACGACAGTGCCACATATAGGTCGAGTTATCGCTCGATTTCAAACGTTTAGCCTCAATGTTATTAATATGTGTATTTCCACTATCGAGATTCGATAAGAATAGACCATCTATCAAAGGTGCATGTGCATAAAACATATTACTCATATAAATCGAACAACCATTATTCTCGGACTTAAACAAGTAACCGTCTCGCAATAAACAAGATCCCGATATAATGTTCATGCTTAACGCAAGCACCAAATAACAATTATTTAAGTATAAAACTAATCCCGATGGTAGATGAAGAGGTAGCGTGCCGACCGCTATCACATCAACCTTTGATCCATTTCCCACGCGCATCGTCACCTCGTTCTTCGCTAGCTTCCGTTTATTCTGCAGCACCTGTTTCGAGTTACAAATATGAGCAACCGAACCAGTATCAAATACCCAAGCACTACTACGAGTACTAGTGAGATACACATCAATAACATGTATATCGGATATACCTTTCTTCTTGATGTTGCCATTCTTCAAATCCGCCAAGTACTTTGGGCAATTCCGCTTCCAGTGACCTTCTCCCTTGTAGTAAAAGCACTCAGTATCAGGCTTAGGTCCAGCCTTGGTCTTCTTCGTCGGTGCGGTAACTTTCTTACCACCCTTCTTGAAGTGTCCCTTTTGCTTAGACTTGCCTTTCTTGAATTTGGTGCTCTTATTGACCAACAACACTTGGTGCTCTTTCTTGATCTCCACTTCTGCAGATTTCAACATGGCGAAGAGTTCTGGCAACATCTTGTTCATGTTTTGCATGTTGTAGTTCATCACAAAGTTCTTGTAACTTGGTGGTAGTGATTGAAGGACACAGTAAATCCCCAAAGCATTAGAAATCACTATACCCAAGCTTTGAATTTTGTTTGCGTGCCTAGACATCTTAAGCACATGCTCACTGACGGAGCTGCCTTCTTCCATCTTGCAGTTAAAGAACTTTTCAGAGGCCTCATAGCTCTCAATTGCCGCGTGAGTCTCAAAGATCAATTTGAGATCACGGACAATATCATGTGGGTCTGAATTCTCAAACCTTTTCTGAAGCTCCGATTCTAAACCATACAAGATAGCACACTAAACTGTGGAGTACTGAGTCTTTCGAGTGAGGTAAACATTCTTTAATTCATTGGTAGCAGTAGCTCCAGGTGGGTCACCTAGCGGTGCATCCAGCACATAGGTCAAATTACCAGCTGTGAGGACAATCCTCAAATTGCGGAACCAATCCGCGAAGTTGCTTCCATTGTTTTTCAACTTTTCTTTCTCTAGGAACGCATTAAAATTGATGGTAGGGGCCGCCATTGATCTACAACATATTTGCAATAGTTTTAGACTAAGTTTATGACAAATTGAGTTCTAATTAATAGTTAAATTAATCTAGGTGAACTCCCACTCAAAACAATATCCCTCACATTGCTTTAGTGATCACACGAACCAAATCCACCACATCAAAACCGATCATCACGAGAGTTGATGTAGCTTCAATGGCGAACAATCGACATGTTCATCATATCTACTATATGATTCATGCTTTACCTTTTGGTGATCCGTGTTCCGAGACCATGTCTGTACATGCTAGGCTCGTCAAGATTAAACCTTAGCTTCCGCATGAGCAAATCTGGCTTGCTCACGTTGTATACACTTGCGGAATCTAACACACCTGATCATCACGTGGTGCTTCGAAACAACATGCTTTAGCAACGGTGCTTACTAAGGGTGAACACTTTAAAACTTGAAATTGATGTGCATGAGGGATCATCTTATAATGCTACCGTCACTAACTAAGCAATACAAGATGCATAAAGGATTAACATCACATGCAATTCATAATATGTGATATGATATGGCCTTTCTTCTTTGTGCTTCCGATCTCCATCTTCAAGCATGAAGATGATCTCCAACATTACCGGCATTGCATCAAGGTCAATGACGCTGCTTCATGGTTGTCGTCCACCAGCTTCAACTATTACAACTACTTTGAATAGACACGCGGGTCTTAACATAAATTAAAGACAACCATATGGCTCCTGCCGGTTGCCAACTTACAATAAGGAACATTGCATACATCAAATATAATCACAATCATGGCCATATCACATCACAACACACCCCTGCAAAACAAAGTTAGACGCTTCTACTTTCTTTGCATGTTTTACATGGTTTGGGGCTTTCAATAAGTGTCGTTCTAACTTACGAACAAGAACCACAACATTGATACTAGTATTGTCAATCACCCGTTGTAAATTGAATCTTAACTATGTTGGGAGAAACAGGCACCCGCAAAGCCACTTATGCAATACAAGTTGCATGTCAAGCGTGGAGCAAGTCTCATGAACGATGTCATGTAAGGTTAGCCCGGGCCGCTTCATCCCACCATCCCGCAAGATGCAAAGTACACAAGAAGCAATCGATAACAAAAGCATCAACGCCCACAATGACCATTGTGTTCTACTCGTGCAACAGATCTACATATAGACACGGCTCTGATACCACTATAGGGTTTCGTAGCATGGAAAACAAAAATTTTCTACCGCATACAAACAAACAAGCCAAGATATATCTACTAGATTGTAGCAACGAGTCGATGGAATAACTCACCCTAGAAGATTCCAAAGTGTTTAACGAGAGCGGATTCTCGTGGGTGATGTAGTCGTACTCTTGCCGATCTCAAGATCGCGAAGACGATCCTTCCGGCGCTGTGTTCCGACAGCGCTTCCGTAGTCGGTCACACGTTCGGTACTCGACGAAGACCTTCCTCTCCCTTGTTCCAGCAGGCAGCGGAGGTTGTAGCACTCTCCTCGCGATTCCGGCAGCACGATGGCGTGGTACCGGAAGTAGAGGGGAGATCTCGCAGGGCTTCGCCTTAAGCCAGAGCGAGTATGGTGGACTATGAGAGAGACCCTCGGCGATCTAGGGTTTAGACACGCCAAGGAGGAGAAAGGCCGACGGCTAGGGTTTGCCTAGTCGGCGGCGGCTTGCCCTAGGCGGCGGCGGCGGTAGGAGGTGGCGGCGCCGGGGCTAGGGTTTGCGGGGTGCGTGGGTTGTGTCTTGGAGGGGAAGCCCTGCCCCTCCTTATATAGGTGGAGGGGGCGCGCTAGGGGAGGGGAGTCCCTCCCCAACTCGGATCCCAAGTGGGCCGGCGGTGGAGGGAGGGAACTCCTCCCCAAGTAGGTTTCCTACTTCCCCTCCACCTCACAAAATAGCCGTTTGACTTTTCAAATTGGCGTTCGACTTTTCAAACTAGGATTTGATTAAACCCTTTATTTTGTTCAGCGATGACACTTAGTACATGATGCAATCATTCCAACTTGATATGACACATTCATGTACCCTTCCCCTCCGGAGTGCCGGACATTCCGGAACCTTCTAGAACATTCCCGATGAAAACACCGGAACCATTCTCCAACCCCGAAACAGGACTTTCCTTATATGAATCTTATTCTCCGGACCATTCCGGATCTCCTCGTGATATCCCGGATCCCATCCGAGACTCCGAACAACATTCGGTCTCTTACTCATCATTCCATAACTACTCAAACAACGTCGAATCCTTAAGTGTGTCTCCTTACGGTTCGTGAATTATGCGGACATGATCGAGACACTTCTCTGATCAATAACCAATAGAGGAATCTGGAAATTCATATGGCTCCCACATATTTCTACGATTACTTTGCGATCGAATGAACCACTTACATACGATACCAATTTCCCTTTGTCTCACGATAGTTTACTTATCCGAGGTTATGATCGTCGGTATCTCTGCATACCTAGTTCAACCTCGTTACTGATAAGTACTCTTTTCTCATTCCCGTGATATGTGATCCCTTGTGAGCCAGTCACATGCTTGCAAGCTAATTGGATGACATTCCAGCGAGAGGGCCCAGAGTATATCTATCCGTCATATGGATGGACAAATCCCACTCTTGATCCATGTGTCTCAACCAATACTTTCCGAACACTCAATGCCACCTTTATAGCCACCCAGTTATGGTGTGGTGTTTGATGTCATCAAAGCATCCTTCCGGTGAATGTGATATGCATGATCTCATGGTCGAAGGAATTAGGTTACTATGTATCAGAAATCATATAGCAATTGAACTATTAAAATGACTTGATCTTTATGCTACGCTTATCTATAGGAGTATGTCCACCATATCATTCTCCTAACGATATGATCTTGTTGTTAATAACATCTCAATGTTGATGATAGGGAAACCACAATCATTTATTAACCAACAAGCTAGTATTATAAAGAGGCTTTACTAGGGACTCTATTTTAGTTTACAAATCACACAAGTATTAATGTTTCCTTGTTAATACTATTATAGCATGAATGTAAACATTTATCATAAACACAAAGATATAATAATAACTATATTTATTATTGTCTCTAGGGCATATCTCCAACACATAGTTCACTAGAGGTGCTCTCCTTAGATAAACAACATGGCATGAAGGGTAAACAAATTACAGTAGGGCAATTGACAGGAATTGAGCAAGGCATAACAATGCAATACTAGTCAGAAAGATCCTATGAAATTCGATTGGGCAATACAACAAGATACATAGACCGCCATCCAACTGCATCTATGACTAGAATTCCACCTTCAGGTTATCATCCGAACCCCCTCTAGTATTAAGTTGCAAGCAACAGACAACTGCTTTAAGCAAAGTGTGTAAGGTAAACAATCCACTTGTTCCATGAACAAGAGACCGTTGTTTTCTCCCTAGTAGAAATGGCACATCTACAATCGAAGAGATTTCTGTCACTTCCCTTGGAAACTAGAGGCATGAACCCACTATCGAGCATAAATACCTCCTTTTGGAGTCACTAGCAACTACTCGGCCAAGATAGGTACTAACAAAGGAGAGCATGCAAGATCACAAACAACACATTTATGATAGAATCATAAAGACAAAACCATTAACCAAACTGACATAATAATCTCAATATTCATCGGATCCCTGCAAGCACAACATGCATGATTACAAATAGATTAGATCTTGATCATGAACCGAGCTCACAAGATCTATACATGAAAGCACAAGGAGGAGATACAACCATCTAGCTAATACATGGACCCATAGTCCAAGGTGGAACTACTCACGCATCATATCGGAGATAAGGCCTCCTGTATGATCTCCCCTCCGGCAGGGTGCCGGGAAGAACTTCAGATCCCCTCCGATCTAGGGACGACGGTGGCGGTGGCTACAGAAGGTTGCGTGGAGTTTTGATCGGGTACTTAGGGTTTATGCATCAGGGGCTTCTTATAGGCTAAGAGGCGAGGCCGGGAGGCCACCAGGGGGGGCCACACCCTACCTAGGCGCGGGGTAGGGCCCACCCGCGCCTAGGGGGGATCTGGTGGCCCTATGGCACCTCTCCGTCTCATCTTCTGGATTCGTGTTCCCCACGGTAAAATGTTGACTTCGGCTTTTGTCCCGTCCAATTCCGAGAATATTGATTTTCTGCCTTTCTGGAACCAAAAACAGAAGAAAATAGGTAACTGGCACTGGCAACTTGTTAATAGGTTAGTTCCAAAAAAGATATAAAAACACCTCAAAGTGTAGACAAAGCAAAGCAAAGTAGATACTAAACAAGCATGGAGCATCAAAATTATAAATATGTTTCCGACGTATCATGGAAGCAACAAATCCTTCCAGAAAAATCCACCAGGAACATGTATCTCGCTGATCCGAGACCATGGGGAAATTCTAAAGGGGGAGAGAGATCCTTCACGAGGAGGTGTAATGTGACAGGAGGAGAGGGGGCCTTTTATAGGGAGAGGGGGCACCCCAAGGGGCATGGAGCCCAGCCATGGTGGCTGCCCCCAGCTCTTCCACATTCATGTGGGTGGAGCTCCCACTCAAAATGAAAAGCCTACACTCCCATAAAAATGCCTCCACTCAAAAATCCACTCACATGCATTAAATTTCCACCAAATTTAATGCAAGCTCTCATTTAAATAAAATCTTTTATTTATTTATTCAGAATCTTTTTAATTACTGTAATTAACAAACATTCACATAAAACCCCTTATAACATTTCAATTTCACATGCAGAAACAGTTTCAGCAATTTTAACCGAAACAGTTCCGGTGTATAGTGAAATAAATTCCTGCGCTTTCCTTTTTCTTTCTCTGGCATATTATTTGCTCCAAATGGTGTTGGTATCCCTTAAGTGTGTCACCCTACGGTTCGCGAATAATGTAGACATGATCGAGAACCCTCTCCGATTAATAATCAGCAACGGGACCTGGGGATCCGTACCGACTCCCACATATTCAACGATGACTTCTATGATCGTGTGAACCTTATACGCATGTAACTCAATCCCTTTGTCTCGTGATATATTGCATATCCGAGATTCGATCATCGGTATCTCCATACCTAGTTTGATCTCGTTACCGACATGTACTCTTTTCTTGTTCTCGTGATATAACATTCTAGTTGACATGGTTATACCCTACGGGTACCCGATGTTAGTATACCTGGTCCACCGACGGAAGGCCCACTCGACGACATGCCAAGGTCCAGGACGCCCAAGACGTTTCGGCTGCACGAAGCACATATGGACACGGACTCCAAAGCGCACAAGACAAGGAAACCTCAAGACTAGAGTTTGAATACAACTTGTAACCTACTCGTGTCGGTACTTGAGACCTAGCCTCCCCATATATAAAGGCTAGGAGGGTCCAACAAGGGGGCATCCCATAATAGACCTAGATCTCTCTTACAATCTCTCGCATACCACCACATACACACCTCCACGCCAGATTGCATCTGCGCACCCTGTAACCTTCGGTTCGGCCGTAGTCAAGAGCAGATAAGCAGGAGTAGGTTTTCCCTCCAGGGGCCTGAACCTGGGTAAACCTCGTGTCCCCGTGTTACTTGTTTGCTAACTGTTCCGTGATCTCCAGCATCCTCATCTTCTCCAAAACCCAAGCTCATAACAATGGGCATCGACGAGATTAATCCTCGTCAATTGGCGCCGTCCGTGGGAACTAGGGGCGCTGATCGTGCGGTCGCGACGGTTCCATCCACCACGATCTATGATTCGTCGGCATCGGAGAGATAGATCTACTTCGGCTCCCACAAGTCATCATCCGGACAGGATCCCTCGTTAACAACGGCGACCAGATCGCATCTGGTCAATTGTCGCGATGCGCGAGCTGAAACAAGGAGTCGGCCAAACGGATCAATTCCACCACTGCAGCTACATGATTTCAAGTCGGCCATGTCCTGCACGAAGTACCGAGACCATCTACGGATCAGACAAACTCGTCTGGCAGCAAAGAGAAAAAAATCATGTACGTGTCGTACGTACAGGCATGCACATCTCGTCTTCCAAGATCACATCTGGGGTTAGGAGCTGATCAATCTACTCCGGATGCTGCCCAACATGCACATGCACATGCACATGTCGGCGTAAAGAAAAACTTGGGCGTGGAACATACATAATCAGTTCACGTAGCCGATTCCTCTCTCCGTCTTTTCGATTACTCCTCTATCTTAATTTATTATTTTATGTGGACCTAATATTGTATGCATGTTACTTATATGCATAGTGTGGAGGATTAATCGGTGATGCAGGTCCGTGAACTACTTGGACTCTGCATCTTCAATTGCTGATGCCTAGATCGTCGATCGAGGTCACCCGTGCAGCTAGCTCACTCTAGATTGGACATCCGGGTGTACGCACAACTCACCGTTCCATTCGCCGTCGCATCGACTCCTCCAAAAAAATCCCGGTGACCCCACCGTGTCGGCTCCGTTCTGTTGACCTCGACTACACGACCGCGTTAAATATATGCCCAGGAGCTGTGCCGACTCCGCCGTGTGACCCGCTATGGTTTTCGGCTTCAGCGACCCGAGAATCCTTCGAGTTCCGCTACAATCTTCGGCATCGGCGACCCGCTGCGGCCTTCGGCTGTGGTGATACGCTGCATCTTTCGGATGCGACGACCCGACGCGATCTTCGATTGTGGCAACTGGCCGCATCGGCTTCAGATACCATGACTTGGGGGCTCCTTCGACTCCTGCGACCCCCTGCAGTCTTCGACTGCGGTAATTCGCTACAATTTTTGACTCCCGCGACCACGACTCGTGGGTCATATCGGCTCTCGTGACCGCGATATGCCGGTTGCGTTGGCTCCCGCGACCCGTTCGCCTTGTCGACAACAAACAAAGCTAAGTTCTTCTCTACTTAGAGATGATTCTTTTATTTTTAACTCGCACTCGAAACACTCAGGGGTTGCGCCCTCTTCGAGTAACCTAATGTGCCATCAACTCCACGCACTCGAGCACCTCGAACGCGACAGCCCGAGTAGCTGATTCTGCCTGATCGTCGAATCCTTGAACTCCGAGTGCCTCGGCAAGGTACTGAGACTAAGGGTAATCAGGCTAACGAAAAGGCCTAGCATACAGTGCAAAAGTGTCGACTCGATTGGCACCAGAATCTTACTATACAAGCCGACAGGCAAATATTTCTTGCAAGATACAAGTACTTCACAAATTTTTATGTTTTCTGCAGCTTACAAGGACGTCGACTACGTCGAGCTATTCTATCGGGTCCTCCAACAGGAGTCGACAAAACAGCTGGCTACGCCATACACTCAAGACCCGAATCGAGTCCCTCCTTGGATGGTTGCATCGCTTGATGCTACGAAGACGCGACGTTGGCCGCTCACCCGACAGAAGAAACGACGTCGACTTCATCCGCACCGTCGAGTCCTTCCGGCTAAAATGCCGCATCACTCCACTACGTTGACTCCCTGCTCCTTATGTGTGAGACGCCGACTCGAAGCACTTCTGGGTCAGTGGTTTCTCCTTGCATGAGTCTCCACTCGAGTCTGCGACTCGACTAGACACTCGGGGGCTACTCCTATCAGGAGCGCTGGTCGCGCACCCGATGTACTTCCGGGTCAGCGGTACGCCCATGAGATTACCGATTACAACTGCACGATTCAAGACTCGAGTCTCTGCCCGAGTCTACGACTCCGCTAGACACTCGGGGGCTACTCCAAACTGGAGCGTTGGTCGCGCACACAGAAAATCTTCGGCTGACAGCTAAAAGTACTCACTCGAATCTATGATTCGAGCAACTACTCGGGGGCTACTACTATCAGGAGCGCTGGTCGCGCACCCAAGACATGAACAAGGTACTACACCAATGACCTATTCTTTGAGTCCAACGTCGAGTCTATGAATCCACTACGTACTCGGGGGCTACTCCCATAGGGAGGATTGATTCAAGCATCCGAAAAAATGGTGTCCTACGGACCTGAAGCCAAACACGACTAAATTAAAGTCTCTGCTTGAGTCTATGACTAGAACAGACACTCGGGGGCTACTCCCATAGGGAGCGCTGATCGCGCACCCTATGAATTCTTCGACTGCGATCCTACGGATCAGAATACAAAAAACTTTCGGCAACTTTGCCCCAACTAAACGCTAAGTGAAGTAACATCCTCCTTGGCCACCCGAAACGCTTCTGCGGTGATAAAATTTCGGATGCTGCGTCTACGATGCAAAGATAAGACCTACAAATACCATCTGATGGCCTGGTAACGCACACGACTGCGCTTTGCTAGTGAAAATCCGTGCCAACAGGAGCGATGAAAATCCCGACGGACGCGTTGGGTACATCATTCGAAAACTACTGGGATTCTACTCCTGTAAGTCCTCCGCGGCCTGAGTCGAATTACGCCAGCATATGTCCCGGGTTCGAGTCGAGGGACTCGAATCTAAATAAGATCGTGTTGTTTTGTCCTAAGACAGTTAACTGACCCTGATCCGTCGGGATAGTCAGGCACACGCATCAACAATCCCTACACACTCAAATCATTCTCTAACAAACGAAGATAGTTGCACCCGAAAGATTAAAGAGTCCTCAGCCGAATCTACGATTCGACTGAACACTCGGGGGCTACTGACATGGTTATACCCTATGGGTACCCGATGTTAGTATACCTGGTCCACCGACGGAAGGCCCACTCGACGACCTGCCAAGGTCCAGTACGCCCAAGACGTTTCGGCTGCACGAAGCACATATGGACACGGACTCCAAAGCGCACAAGACAAGGAAACCTCAAGACTAGAGTTTGAATACAACTTGTAACCTACTCGTGTCGGTACCTGAGACCTAGCCTCCCCATATATAAAGGCTAGGAGGGTCCAACAAGGGGGCATCCCATAATAGACCTAGATCTCTCTTACAATCTCTCGCATACCACCACATACACACCTCCACGCCAGATTGCATCTGCGCACCATGTAACCTTCGGTTCCGCTGTAATCAAGAGCAGACAAGCAGGAGTAGGGTTTTCCCTCCGGGGGCCTGAACCTGGGTAAACCTCGTGTACCCGTGTTACTTGTTTGCTAACCGTTCCATGATCTCCAACATCCCCATCTTCTCCAAAACCCAAGCTCATAACAATGGGCATTGACGAGATTAATCCTCGTCACTAGTGATCAAATCACTTGCTTGCAAGCTAACTAATGTGATATCACTGAGAGGGCCCAGAGTATATCTCTCCGTCATCGGGATGGACAAATTCCAATCTTGATCCATGAGTCTCAACATAACACCTTCGTAGAACCAAACCCATCTTTGTAGTCACCCTATTACAGTCTGACGTTTGATGTTATCAAGATACTCTTCTAGTGTTAGTGATTGACATGATCTCATGCTCTAAGGACTAATATTACTTCATATGATGTTATAGCAATATAAACACAATGACCTTGATCATAATGCTATACTTTGGATGAATGTTCATCACATCATTCCAACAATGTTGTGACCTTGTTATTAACAACATCCAATGTCCATGATCAGGAAACCTTTGATCATCCTGTTAATCAATGAGCTAGTTTATAAGAGAGGCATAACTAGGAACTTTATTTTTGTTCATTAAACACACATGTATTAACGTTTCCATATTAATACAATTATAGCATGTAAAATAAATATTTATCATAAATAAGGAATATGATAATAACCACTTTATTATTGCCTCTCGGGCATATTCCCTTCAAGTTGTACCTAAGCTCAATATCACAGACAGTAATTCTTCCGCCCAAGCCCCCGCGGCCCGTCGAAGCGGTGCCTCGAGGCGAGGTCGGATTCCTTGCAAAATAAGGCCATTAGTTCTTTCCACTTGTCCATTAGCTTGTGGATGTGCGACTGATGCAATATCGAGTCGGGTTCCTTCTTTTTTGTAGAATTCGGCAAGTTCTGCCATGGAAAAATTGCTCCCATTGTCAGTGACTATACTGTGCGGATATCTAAATCAGATGATTACATCCTCGACGAACTTTCTGGTTGTGGCTCCATCACAAATTGATTCGGGTTTAGCCTCAATCCATTTTGTAAATTTATCCACCATCACTAGTAGGTGGTTAAATCCACATTTTCCCGTGCGAAATGACCCTACCATTGATGATGGCGCTTCGCTGATGTGGGAGCGCTTCGTCGGTAAACCCCAAGAGAAAGGTGTGAAGCATCACAGCAGCAAGTTTTCCCTCAGTAAGAAACCAAGGTTATCGAAACAGTAGGAGGAAGGAAACGTCTCAAACGTGTTGCAATCAACTTGGAAACCTGCACAACACAAACTCAAGACTTTGCCTCAACAAACAGTGAGGTTGTCAATCTCACCAGTTGTTGTAACAAAGGATTAATTGTATGGTGTGGAAGGTGACAGTGGTTTGCAGAAAGTAAACAGTAACAATGGAAGATGTATCAATGGTAAAGATTGGACTGGGGTCCATAGTTCACTAGAGGTGTTCTCCTTAGATAAACAAACATGCCATGCAGGGTAAACAAATCACAGCGGGGCAATTGACAAGACTGAGCAAGGCATAACAATGCAATACTAGACATCAAGATTCTATGAGATTCGATTGGGCAATACAACAAGATACATAGACCGCCATCCAGCTGCATCTATGACTATAAGTCCACCTTTGGGTTATCATCCTAACCCCCTCCACTATTAAGTTGCAAGCGACAGACAACTGCTTTAAGCAAAGTGTGTAAGGTAAACAATCCACTTGTTCCATGAATAAGAGACCGTTGTTTTCTCCCTAGTGGCAACAACACATCTACAACCTTAGTGATTTCTGTCACTTCCCTTAGATTAAATAGAGGCATGAACCCACTATCGAGCATAAATACCCCCTCTTGGAGTCACTAGCAACTACTTGGCCAAGATAGCTACTAACAACGGAGAGCATGCAAGATCACAAACAACACAGACATGATAGAATCAATAAGACAAAACCATTAATAAATCTAACATAGTAATCACAATATCCATCGGATCCCCGCAAACACAACATGCATGATTACAAATAGATGAGATCTTACATAAATACTCCCTCTTGGAGTCACTAGCAACTAATTGGCCAAGATAGCTACTAACAACAGAGAGCATGCAAGATTACGAACAACATAGACATGATAGAATCATAAAGACAAAACCATTAATCAAACCAACATAATAATCTCAATATCCATCGGATCCCCGCAAACACAACATGCATGATTACAAATAGATGAGATCTTGATCATGAATGGAGCTCATAAGATCTAGACATGAAAGCACAAAGGAGGAGATACAACCATCTAGCTACTACATGGACCCATAGTCCAACGTGGAACTACTCACGCTTCATACCAGAGGCTGGCATGATGAAGAAGAAGGACTCTGGGATGATCACCCCTCCGGCAGGGTGCTGGGAAGAGCTTCATATCCCCCCGATCTAGGGACGATGGTGGCGGCGGCTACAGAAGGTTTCGTGGAATATTGATCGGGTACTTAGGGTTTAGGCATCGGGGATTTCTTATAGATGAAGAGGCAAGGCAGGGAGGCGGCCAGGGGGCCCACACCCTGCCCAGGCGCAGCCTAGGGTGGGCCCACGCCTCGGGGTTGCGACCGCCCTGTGGCTCCCCTCCGTCTCTCCTCTGGACTCCGTGTTCTCCTCAGTGAAATATTGACTTTGGCTTTTCTCCCGTCTAATTCCGAGAATATTTCCTTACTAGCTTTTTTGGAACCAAAAACAGCAGAAAACAGGCAACTGACACTGCAACATCTTGTTAATAGGTTAGTACTAGAAAACATATAAAAACACCTCAAAAGTGTAGACAAAGAAAAGCAAAGTAGATACTAAATAAGAATGGAACACCAAAAATTATAGATACGTTTCCGACGTATCAAGCATCCCCAAGCTTAACGACTGCTCGTCCTTGAGTAGGTAAGTGATAAAAGAATAATTTTTGAGGTGACATGCACCATCAAAACCAAGATCAAACCATTTGCAAGCATTGAAAGCCGGGATCAAAGAACTCTAAACATGAGCATGAAAGATGGAGTTCTAATAGTAAGACAAAGTAACTATGCATGCAACATAAAAGGCTACAAACAAAGATCATGAATAACATGCATTGAAAAACGTTTGTTTGTTTCACATATAGAAAACATGACATAGTGGCATTCAACTTGTGCCTCATAGAGTAACAAATAGATGCATAGGACACCTTCAAAGTTCATAAGAGTGACTAGATACAAATAGCACAAGAACAAGTAATATCAATAGTATGCATCAATCAATAAGTTTTGGGACAATGCACTTAGAACTAAGAATGGAAACTATGCTCTCTTAACTGGTGCCTAAAGGTAGAAGGTGGAGACTCAATATAATGGTGGAAGAAAGGCACTTCATAAAGGGAAGCAGGCATTTCAAGTTTCGAAAAGAGCTTCCAAAAATTATGGTACTTGTTAGCTTTCAGCCCTCATTGCCCCTATCATAAGCATCTTGAAGTGATTAAGGTTAAAGTGAACAAACTATGGAGTATATGCTTGACAAAGTATAAGTTGGCAATCTCATGTCGCTTGAATACGAGGGACGCTCCTCATGCTACTCAAGTTTAGTTACTTGCAAGTTCTTGTCATAGTAAGTACACGTGTATCATAGAGAACCGCCAACGGGGTACCCCTTGCACATGGTACGGGAGCTATCCCATAACCAAAATGACAAGGCAAGTAGACAATGAGCATCTCATCATGGTGATGCTGCAAGTTTCCACCATGATTAGGCATGGCTTAGGCTAGTGGCCCAGGTGTTTATCTAACACACATACATAACTCAATGGACTTACAAGCTCCCCTTTAATTTCACACCGACGACATCCATAGACAAAAGAGCATGATATCAACTGTATACAAAGTACAAGTGCAATGTTGAAAGCGTTCCCCATGACAACATGGTTCTGCTAATTCCAACGTATAAGTGCAAGCATATACAACGTAGATGACAAAATGGTTCAAGTTTATTAGGGGCAAGAAAAATAAAGTGTGCCATCAAGTTTGTAAGAGCTTTAATCACTAAGTTTTCACATAACAAAATACTTTTTAATTGGAAGATAGATGAAAACAAGAATATACTTGGAATAGTGTAACACACCATGCATAGGAATTTATAGTGGACACTTTGGAATAACTTGGTTTCTTGGGAATTGGAAGCATGAGTAGAGCTTACTCATACAAGTGGAGGCTAGCAAAAGACTAGGAGCGACCAACTAAGAGCAATAATGGCCATAATCATGCAGAGCGACAAAACATTACTAATCAAAGCATAGAGTGGTACTACAAGTCAAGGACTAAATGATCATAGAGGCTATGGTGACTTGTTCATAGTCATAACATGGTGTGATCATGTGCCAAGTCAACCCAAACAAAGCATCAAAGGAGAATACCACAATACTATGCTTTTGCATGCTAAAACAACACATGATTTTTTCAAGGCACACTAAGCAATCCCAATTGTTTGGAACAAGTCATGCTACAACAATAATCACTAAGCATAAGTTCAAAACAACACCTATCATGACATGCTAAAGTCTTAAGTCACATTCAAAGCAAGCTCCTCTTGCACTATTTCAAGCAAGAACTTTCTACTCCTTTCCAACACCAATCAACTTATTTGAAACAACACAGCGAGAACGGGAGTCCAAACTAATTTATTCAAGAAAACTGAACAAACTAAGCAAAGCAAACGAAAACTAAGACGCTCCAAGAACAACACAACAGTGCATGAAACAATAAAAATGAAGTGTCTAGAAAGACCTGAGCTTTTTATTGATGAAGAAGGGGATGCCCAGGCAACCCCAAGCTTTGAAGCTTGTACCTCTTGGATATTTCTTGGGGTGACACCGGGGTGGCATCCCCAAGATTGAGCTTTTGTCCATTCTTCATCTCATTACATCATTCTCTCTCTACACCTGAAATTTTTCCTTCATACAAAACTTCACACAATTTTCATTAGCAACATTAGTGTATTCAAAAGAGAATAGACCTTTGGGTTTAGATTTAGAACAGAAAAACTTTCACTAAAACAGAAGCTACTGTAGAAATTCCCTAAAAAATCTCAATTTCTCAAAAAGAACCCAAAAAGGAATCAATAAGAAGCAAATGCAAATAATGGCAGAAATTTGTCAAAACAGACCAGCAGGTAGAAACCAATTTTTTCAAAGACCTTCTGTTGCTCAAATCAAAAAGTGTTGAACTAACGAAAGTTAGCTAACATACTGGGGGATTTATTCGTATATTGTTAGCTCAATCAGATTTACAGAGATTCGTAATGAATTTTTATGCTGGAGCACAAAAATCTGTTTCGGGACAGCAACTCCCCAAATCTTACTTCTCTCTCATTAGAGGTCATTCTTGGCACAAAAAGCAAACAAAAAGGATAAGGAGAGGTCATTACTGAAGTAATAACTTCCAAGACTCAAGAAAACTCTTGGGTTATCTACCAACAAGTACTTTTCTTTAACGTCTTTAAGTTAGGCACAAGAAGCAAGAAATCAAGAATTTTCAAATGAAGAAGCATTAACATCAAACATTGCTTTCCAAGGAGGAGCAAAAAGCAACTTCTATATCCTCATAGGGAAGTGTTCAATACCTTTATTGAATGGTAATTTATATTTAATGGTGCCTTCTTTCATATCAATGATGGCACCAACAGTTCTAAGAAAATGTCTTTCTAAAGTAATAGGACAGGAAGCATTGTATTCAGCATCCAAAACACAGAAATCAACAGGGACATAAACATTGTTAACCATAATGAGAACATCATTAATACTCTCCATGAGTTTCTTCTTAGCATTATCATTAAGTGGGACATCCAAATAACAATCTTCCAAAGGTGGCAAATCAAGCATTTCATAAATCTTCCTAGTGAAAGTACAAAGGAAGTCGCCTAGAGGGGGGTGAATAGGATTTTAAAAATATTACGGTTTAGGCTCAAGTAAATGTGGAATAAAACTAACGTTTAATTTATTGAGCACAAAACCTAGCCACTAAGTTCACCAAGGTGCACCAACAACCTATGCTAAGCAATACAAGCAACAAGGTGATAGCAAGATATAAAAACTTCAAGCACGATGGCTATCACAATATAAAGTGCATAAGTAAAGGGCTCGGTTGAGAGATAACCGATGGACACAGAGACGAAGATTTGTTTCCCGAAGTTTACTTCCAAAGAAGCTACATCTCTGTTGGAGAGGTGCGATGGCACAATGCTCTCCGAACGCCACAAATGGCTCACCTCGAGGTGTGTTGGCTCGATGATCACCCAACGCCACACAAGGCCTCACCTCGGATGCGGAAGCACACAACTCGCTGACACCACAAAAGGCTCACCCTATTCTCCCAAGTGCACACCACAAAAGGCGGGCACTCGCTCCACTATTGGACGCTTGAGGGCGGTCACCGAACCCGTACAATATTGGGGCTTACTCCACAACTCAATTGGAGGCTACCAACAACAAAGCTACAAAAGGCTAAAATGCCACAAAAGGCCAACAAAGCCACAAGAGGCTACAATACCACAAAAGGTCAAAAGACCACAAAAGGTCAACAATCCAACCACACAACCGTCTAGGGTTCCAAGAACCCAAGAATAACAAGACCACAAGCTTGTACTCGCCGAATCTCTGAGGAGAACTCAAACCTATGCAACAAATGCAAGGGAAAGTCCATCACTCTCAAATTCCAACAAAGCTACAAAAGCTATTGGGGGAATAAGGGAGGAAGAACACAAGAGGAGAACACAAAACTCTCCAAGATCTAGATCCCAATGATTCCTTCACAAAGAAGGGATTTAGCTTGGGGGGATTATAGATCTAGATCTCCTCTCTCAAATCCCTCAAAAAGATGCAAGAATCATAGGAAGGGAAAGGGAGAGGGAAATCTTCTTCAAGGTCAACAATGGAGGAGATAGAGAAAGCCAAGAACCAAGAATAAAAGCTAGTACCCACGGAGGGGAAGAGGAGCCCCTTCTAAAGGGCTCCTAGATCTGCCCGTTATGGGCATTCACGACCCCTGGACGGAACTTCCGGTGGGAGGCCGGAAGTTCCGGTGGCACTCAGCCAACGGTCAAAAAATGCAAAGCGAGAAACTGAAAACGCGAGTCCTGGTCGGAACTTCCGCCGGTCCACCGGAACTTCCGGTGGACGTTCCGACTGAAGTTCCATCAAATAGACACAACCAAAACAGAAGGTTACTGAACATGAGCGGAACAAGAGCCGGATTTTCAATCGGTACTTCCGGTGGAAACTAGGCCCGAGCGGAACTTCCGGTCCCAGGCCAGAACTTCCGGTGGGGGCGGTATAACCGCTGTAACTTCCGGCCCAAATTCCGTCAAATAGATCAAACCAAATAGAGAGGATATAGTACGTGAGCGTAAGAAGAACCGGAACTTCCGGCGGCAAAATGCCCTAGCGGAACTTTCGATTAGAAGCCGAAACTTCCGGTCAGGAAATTCTAGAAACCAGAAATGCAATAACTTTCGCATCTGAACTCCAAACGAGATGAAACCAATTTTGTTGGAAAGATAACAACAAATAGAATCCAACAAAATTTCGAAATATTGGGTATCACCTGGGGATAAAATACCATGAATATATATGTTAAGTATCTCCCAAGGTGTGGAGCCGAAAAACTCGCAAGTTCAAAAACCACAATAATATATGCAAGTGAAATCCTTATTTGATGAACTAGATCTTGTTATGATGATGACCACAAGCTCTAGATACTATCATGGACAAGAACCAAATAACAACCAAGAAATATGATGTTATGAATGCAAAGGTTTGAGCTCTCTCCGAATGATGCAAACGAGACACCCGCTTGAGAGCCCCTCTTGATAGTACGACTATCTATCCTAAACCCAGTCTCCCAACTAACAACACGAGACCGGCAAAAGATAAGACCTATCAAGAACATACCTTAGCCTTGAGCATCCCACTTGAACTTGATGTATACCGACTTGTTCTTCTATAGTGGGAACATCTTTCTTGTTTGCTCTTGCTTGATGAAGATGAAGACTTGCAAATTGCTCCCCCATACTCCATGGGGAAACCTCTTCTTTGAACTTGTCTTCATCACTCCATGATCATGAGGATGGCAGGCTTCAAGCATGAGATCTTCTAGAGATGGCGCATCTTGAGCTTTACCTTCTTCATCCCTTATTGAGGTTAATCCATCTTGATGCAACTATTTGCACTTGTCTTGATCAACCTTCAAGCTCCTTCTTTCTTCATGTTTCCAATGGCACAAAGCCCTTGGACATTTCTTCATCTTTCAACCTTGAGACCAACACATGGCCCAAGCGATGCAAATGGACAAACCTACAAGTGAAACTCAATTTACACATTAGTCCATAGAGATTGTCATTAATTACCAAAACCACACATGGGGGCATATATGCCCTTTCAATCTCCCCTATTTTGGTAATTGATGACAATCCCTTAGAGAGGGTTTAAATATGACAATTAATGACCAAAGCGGTTGCCCCAATATCAAATACTACACAAGTATGTGATGTTGGTACAACCACAATATATAGAGAAAACTCCCCCACAATGTATGCATGTGTGATGAACTTGAATTTCATTGCATAGATTGCCAACCGTTACCGTTGGTTGAGTTTCCTCTATATATTCAACATGCAAAGCAACCACAAAGATGCAAGAGCATGAGAGGCAAATGCTCAAGAATACACTCAAAGCAAAGGCCAACTTCCCTTAAACCCTCCAAAACTTCTCCCCCATTGGCATCGATTGCCAAAATGGGTGAAAAGTTCTAGACGACCAATATAGTGAGAATTCCTCCAAAGGTGTGCGCACAAGTCAAATGATAAGAACTTGGGAGGAAGTAAAACTATATTGAGGACCCAAAGATTGCAAAAGGACAATAAAAGGAAATAAACTTCAACAAATGAAGTTAGCAACCAAAAGATCCAAAAGGACCAATTGAAAAACCAACAAATGATATCAAATGGAAACAACAACAACAAAATGTTTAAATGAAATTAGATAAGATCCCCAAACTTTGTGCAAAGTTTAAAATACTTGTATTTGAATACAATATGCACAAATATGGAATCCTTGCTCCCCCATAAGCATTTAAACCACAAGAAATGAGAAAGAAGAAAAATGTGCACAACGTGCACCAAATAAAGTAATTGTATTCGGAAACAACGTGCACACCCATGGACTCCTCACTCCTCCAAACTCATCTAACAATGCACTCAAAGGTCAATAAATTTGGAAGCCATCGAAGAATCACAAAGAAAAAAAGGTGGTTTCCAAGAAATGCAAAAACAACCAAAAAATGATCTTCTCTTGTGTGTGTAAATTTCCAAGTGGAAAATATCACAAAGACAAATGTCCACAAAGAAATATGCACAAACAAAATAGATACACATGAAAGCATATGAAAGGCAAAACGAAAGTCATAGAATATACCAATAAGATGTTTTGCTTAAAAGCATGCCCAAGGGCTCAAATATATCTTATTGTTCATATATGAGATCCAAACACCAACATACTCCATACATAACAACTATTACCAAGGGGAAAGGGGGATAGAAGGAATATATGGAGAAAGGCAACAAGTATCACAAGATAGAAATCAACTTGGCAAAAATACTCACTATTGCACAAGAGAGATACTGAGGAAACGATATGCAACAAAATTGCTAGATTGACATATTTGGGATTGGTGAATCATGAGCATGATTTAGTATAGTCCCCATTATATGCACTGTTGGAGATATGCCCTAGAGGCAATAATAAAGGTGGTTATGATTATATCTTTGTGTTTATGATAAATGTTTAAATTCGTGCTATAATAGTATTAACAGGAAACATTAATACTTGTGTGATTTGTAAACTAAATTAGAGTCCTTGGTAAAGCCTCTTTGTAATACTAGCTTGTTGGTTCATAAGATGATCGTGGTTTACCGATCATGAACATTGAGATGTTATTAACAACAAGATCATATCATTAGGAGAATGGTATGATGGTCATACTCCTATAGATAAGCATAGCATAAAGATTAATTCATTTCAATAGTTCGTTTGCTATAAGCTTTCTGATACATATTAACCTAATTCCTTCGACCATGAGATCATGCTAATCACCATCACCGGAAGGATACTTTGATGACATCAAACACCACACCGTAACTGGGTGGCTATAAAGGTGGCATTGAGTGTTCGTAAAGTATGTGTTGAGGCACTTGGATCAAGAGTGGGATTTGTTCATCCATATGACGGATAGATATACTCTGGGCCCTCTCGGTGGAATGTCATCCAATTAGCTTGCAAGCATGTGACTGGCTCATAAGGGAGTACTTATCGGTAATGAGGTTGAACTAGGTATGTAGAGATACCGACGATCAAACCTCGGATAAGTAAAATATCGTGAGACAAAGGGAAATTGGTATCGTATTTAAGTGGTTCATTCGATCACAAAGTAATCGTATAAATATGTGGGAGTCATATGAATTTCTGGATTCCTCTATTGGTTATTGATCGGAGAAGTGTCTCAGTCATGTCCGCATAATTCACGAACCGTAGGGAGACATACTTAAGGATTCAATGTTGTTTAGTAGATATGGAATGTAAGTAGGGAGACCGAATGTTGTTCGGAGTCTTGGATGGGATCCAGGATATCACGAGGAGATCCATAATGGTCTGGAGAATAAGATTCATATAAGGAAAGTCCGATTCCGGAGTTCGAGAATGATTTTGATGTTTTCATCGGAGAGGTTCTAGAAGGGTCTAGAAGGTTCACCGAACCGGAAGGGGAATGGTTCATGAATGTGTCATGGTTAAGTGGAATGATTAGATCATGTCCTACGTCACTTGGTTGGGCATTTGCGAGAGAGAAATAAAGCTCTAAATTGAAAGTCAAAAAGGACGTTTGAAAAGTCAAACTAGAACAATAGTTTCCTAGTGGAAGAAGGAAAGAGTCCTTCCTTCTCTCCAGCTTGAGTTTGGGGAAGGATTCAAACTTCCCTCTCCCAAGCTGCCCTCCCTCTCATAAATAGAGGGGAGGGGCTGCCCCAAAGAACCACAACAAGCCCTCCCCACCAAACCGCGTCGCCGCTGCCGCCCCCCCGCGCCGCCGACGCCATGGCCGCCGCTCGCCGCCGACGTCGTGGCCGCCGCTCGCCGCCACCGCCACCGGCCCGTTGCCATCGCCCTAGCCACCGCAGACACCTCCTCCTCTCCGGCCCTCTAAACCTAGATCGCCAGAAACCCTAGATCCACCATAACCCGCACCGGCTTAGGCGAAGCCCTGTGTGATCTTCCCTCTACTTCCGACACCACGTAGTCGTGCTGCCGGAATCACGAGGGGAGAACTACAACCTCTGCTGCCTGCTGGAACAAGGGAGAGGAAGGTCTTCATCGAGTACCAAATGTGTGACCGACTGCGGAAGCGCTGCCGGAATGCAGCGCCGGAAGGATTGTCTACGCGATCTTGAGATCGGCAAGTGTACGACTACATCACCCACGAGAATCTGCTCTCGTTAACCGCTTTGGAATCTTTGAGGGTGAGTAATCTAATCGACTCGTTGCTACAATCTAGTAGATAGATCTTGGCTTGTTTGTGTGCATGCGGTAGAATTTTTTTGTTTTCCATGCTACGAATCCCTACATGCACTCATCTCAACATACACACATTTGCAATAGAGAGAACTCTTCAAAGCCAAAGCAAGAAACCAACCATGGAAAGTTCACAAATTCATGCCAACAAGAAACCTACAAAAGGTTGGGAACAAGATATGTATGCATGATAGTGAGATACTTGTTACCAAGATATAATTGGTAGGATAAATAAGATATGAATTTGTTGATAATCCTAGCTTGCAATTCCGAGAATTCTGAGAATATTTCCTTACTAGATTTTCTGGAACAAAAAAAGCAGAAAATAAGCAACTGACACTGCGGCATCTTGTTAATAGGTTAGCACCAGAAAACATATAAAAAGAACTCAAAAATGTAGACAAAGCAAAGCAAAGTAGATACTAAAAAAGCATGGAACATTAAAAATTATAGATACGTTTCCGACGTATCAACCATATCAAGCCCCCAGATCGCAAATGACCATGTAATAGGGATTGTTCGCAACTGTTCAGCCGAAACGTGTGTATGATGGACGTACTTTTGGCAGCCTCTGCATGTTTTGACCAGTTTATCGGCGTTCATCTTAGCTGTAAGCCAAAATAATCTGTGTTGAAAAGCTTTTGCCACTAAGGATCTGGCTGCAGCATGATGACCACACTCGCCTTCGTGGATTTCTCTTAAGATTTCCACTCCTTTCGAAGAAATACATCACTGAAATACGCCAGAAACACTCCGTTTATAGAGCTCACCATTTATTATAGTGTAGGCTTTTGCTCGTCGGACAATCTGCCGGCTCAAGACTTCGTCTTTGGGTAATTTTCCATCTATCGGGAAATCCAGATAGGGTTTTGTCCAACTAGAAATTATAGCCAGAATTTCTATTAAAGGCGAGTCGGATTTCGTCGGATAGTCCTCGTCAACTCCAACTATGGAGGGGACCCTTAAATGCTCTAAGAAAGCGTCATCTGGTACTTGTTTCCGCACAGAGCCTATCCTTGATAGAGCATATGCTTCCTTATTTTCTGCTCGAGGGATGTGTTGAACCTCAAAACCCTCAAACGATTTAGATAGTTCATCCACAACAGCTTTGTATGCTACCATGTGTTTGTTTGCGTTGCAGATATCAGATACTTGCTGAGCAACTAAATTCGAGTCTCCGTAACACATGAGTCTTGTTATTCCAATGTTTTTGGCCATGCGTATTCCATGTAGCAATGCTTCATACTCGGCAATATTGTTCGTTGCTGTGAAGTGTATTTGCAACACATAGAACAACTTATCTACTTGGGGTGATTTGAGCACCACACCAGCCCCCGAGCCTCCTCGTGCTTTTGATCCATCAAAGTGAAGGGTCCAAAATTCCGAGTCTGGAGGACTTGTGTTTTTTGCCGTCTTTGTCCAATCAACAACAAAGTCGGCAAGTATTTGGGACTTGATTGTTGTATGTGGTTTGTACTCAATGTCGAAAGCTGCAAGCTCTATTCCCCACTTTGTGACACGTTCTGTGGCATCACGGTTATTGATTATATCTCGCAGGGGAGCGGTGCTCAACACTGTGATCTTGTGCTCTTGAAAATAGTGGCGTAGATTTCTGGATGCAAAGAACACTCCATAGGCTAGCTTTTGATGATGTGGGTACCGTTGTTTTGACTCTGTCAGAACCTCACCCAGGTAATAAGTTGGCCATTGCACCTTATGCTCGTGGACTTCTTCCTCGCGCTCGACTACTGATACCACACTTATGACCTTGTTGGTCGCTGCAATGTAGAGTAACATAGATTCCTGAGGTTCTGGTGCTGCGAGAATTGGTGGGTTTGAAAGTATATCTTTCAAACTTTGCAGGTCAGTTTCAACTTCCTAGGTCCAGTCAAATTTGTCGGTTTTCTTCAAGAGTTTGTACAAAGGTGCGGCTCTTTCGCCAAGCCGGCTGACGAACCGACTCACTGCCGCAATGCAACCAGTGAGACGCTGCATGTTCTTCAGGCGAGTTGGCCTGATAATATTTAGTATAGCCTTGATTCTGTCCCGGTTCACCTCTATGCCTCGCTCGGAGATGATGAAACCTAACAATTTTCCGGCTGGAATTCCAAATAAACACTTCTTCGGATTTAGCATCATATTGAATTTTCGCAGACTAGAAAATGTTTCATCCAAGTCGGAAATTAAGGTTTCCTTATTTTTGGACATAACTGCTATGTCGTCTACGTATACGTGGACGTTGCGTTCGATTTGGTCATTGAGACAATGTTGCATAGTACGTTAATATGTTGCTCCTGTGTTCTTTAAGCCAAAAGGCATATTTTTGTAGCAGAAGGTTCCAAAAAGAGTGATGAAAGACGTCTTAATTTGATCCGACTTTTTCATCGGTATTTGGTGATATCCGGAATATGCGTCGAGAAAACAGAGTAGTTCTGATCCCGCTGTTGAGTCGATAACTTGATCGATTCGTGGCAAAGGAAACATATCTTTTGGGCATGCCTTGTTCAAAGTGGTATAATCAACACACATCCTTAAATCAATGGTGTCCTTTTTAGGGACGAGTACAGGATTTGCCACCCAATCTGTATGGATGACGTCTGTTATAAAATCCGCTAATTCTAGTTAATATAATTCCTTGGCTATTGCTTTGCGCTTTTCATCACCAAACCATCACAAGGACTGTTTGACGGGTTTAGCGTCAGGGTACACATTAAGAGAGTGCTCGGCGAGTTCCCTAGGTACTCCGGTCATGTCAGAAGGTTGCCATGCAAATATATCACTATTAGCTTTGAGGAACTCGACGAGCACGCTTTCCTATGCGTGGCCTAAGCCTACCCCTATGTTCGTCGTCTTAGAGGGATCATCTTCCTTCAGCGATGTTTTCTTCGTCTCTTCCGACGCCTTGAACTGCAAACTTGGCTTCAGCACCTCATTCTTCATAGCGGGCATCTCGGACGGATTGATGGTCTTCTTGATCTCCTAGTACTCCTGGGCGTGTAGCACGGCTTCGGCGAAGGCAGCAGATCCTTCGTCGCACTCTTGCGCCTTCCTCGGATTTCCCCGTACAGTGATTACGCCCTTTGGACCTAGAAGTTTAATCATGTTATAGATGTAACAGGAACGAGCCATGAATGCCCAGTAAGCCAGACGCCCGAAGATGGCGTGGTAAGCACTTTTGAACGATACCACCTCAAAAGAGAGTGGCTCGGTCCGGTAATTTTCTCGGGTTCCGAATGTCACGTCCAGAGTAATCTCACTCGGAGAATCCGCATGTCTCCCTGTAGGGATTCGTAGCATGGAAAACAAAAATTTTCTATCGCATACAAACAAACAAGCCAAGATCTATCTACTAGATTGTAGAAACGAGTTGATGGAATAACTCACCCTCTAAGATTCCAAAGCGTTTAACGAGAGCGGATTCTCGTGGGTGATGTAGTCGTACTCTTCCCGATCTCAAGATTGCGTAGACGATCCTTCCGGCGCTGCGTTCCGGCAGCGCTCCCGCAGTCGGTCACATGTTCGGTACTCGACGAAGACCTTCCTCTCCCTTGTTCCAGCAGGCAGCAGAGGTTGTAGCACTCTCCTCGCGATTCCGGCAGCACAACGGCGTGGTACCGGAAGTAGAGGGGAGATCTCGCAGGGCTTCGCCTTAAGCCGGAGCGAGTATGGTGGAGTATGAGAGAGTCCTCGGTGTTCTAGGGATTAGACACACCAAGGAGGGGGCAAGTCGGCGGCTAGGGTTTAGCTAGACGGCGGCTAGGGTTTGCCCTAGGGCCGGCGGCGGCTATGGAGGCGGTGGCGGCTTGGGGCTAGGGTTTGGAGGAGAGGAGTTTGTGTGTCAAGGAGGGGAGCCCTGCCCCTCCTTATATAGGTGGAGGGGGCCAGCCAAGGGGAGGGGAGTCCCTCCCCAAGTCGGCTTGGTGGTGCACCGACGGTGGGGAGGAGGGACTCCTCCCCAACTCGGTTTCCTCCTCCTTTCCCACTTCCCAAAAATTACCGTTTGACTTTCAAACTAGCCGTTTGACTTTTCAAACTAGGATTTGATCAATCCCTCTATTTTGTTCAGCGATGACACTTAGTACATGATGCAATCATACCAACTTGATATAACACATTCATGTACCCTTCCCCCCGGAGTGCCGGACATTCCGGAACCTTCTAGAACATTCCCGATGAAAACACCGGAACCATTCCCCAACTCCGAAACGGGACTTTCCTTATATGAATCTTATTCTCCGGACCATTCTGGATCTCCTCGTGATATCCCGGATCCCATCCGAGACTCTGAACAACATTCGGTCTCTTTCTCATCATTCCATAACTACTCAAACAACGTCGAATCCTTAAGTGTGTCTCCCTACGGTTCGTGAATTATGCAGACATGATCGAGACACTTCTCCGATCAATAACCAATAGAGGAATCTGGAAATTCATATGTCTCCCACATATTTCTACGATTACTTTGCGATCAAATGAACCACTTACATACGATACCAATTTCCCTTTGTCTCATGATAGTTTACTTATCCGAGGTTATGATCGTCGGTATCTCTGCATACCTAGTTCAACCTCGTTACTGATAAGTACTCTTTTCTCGTTCCCGTGATATGTGATCCCTTGTGAGCCAGTCACATGCTTGCAAGCTAATTGGATGGCATTTCACCGAGAGGGCCCAGAGTATATCTATCCGTCATATGGATGGACAAATCCCACTCTTGATCCATGTGTCTCAACCAATACTTTCCGAACACTCAATGCCACCTTTATAGCCACCCTGTTACGGTGTGGTGTTTGATGTCATCAAAGCATCCATCCGGTAAAGGTGATATGCATGATCTCATGGTTGAAGGAATTAGGTTACTATGTATCAGAAAGCATATAGCAATTGAACTATTAAAATGACTTGATCTTTATGCTACGCTTATCTATAGGAGTATGTCCACCATATCATTCTCCTAACGATATGATCTTGTTGTTAATAACATCTCAATGTTCATGATAGGGAAACCACAATCATTTATTAACCAACAAGCTAGTGATGTATAGAGGCTATACTAGGGACTTCAATTTAAGTTTACAAATCACACAAGTATTAATGTTTCCTTGTTAATACCATTATAGCATGAATGCAAACATTTATCATAAACACAAAGATATAATAATAACTACATTTATTATTGCCTCTAGGGCATATCTCCAACACTCCCTGGTACAATGCCATGGAAAGTTACATTGTTGTAACTCAACTGGATCTCGTGTAGCTTCATGCGATGGAGCGTCTCGATGTAGAGGATGTTAATGTTGCTTCCACCGTTCATGAGTGTTTTAGAAAACTCATAGCCATCAATAAGAGGATTGACGACCAGAGGGTACTTTCCCCGATGATGTGTTTTCCTCGGGTGATCTGAACGATCAAAGGTGATGGTTACATCCGACCAATCCAGAAACTGTGGAACAGCCGGAACCGTGGCATTGAGCTCACGGAGAACCGCCTTCTTTTATTTGGCAGGTTGGGATCTAAGGAAGCAGACGTATGCGTCTTTCTTGGTCGGAAAAGTCTTCTTTACATCCGACTGGGGCTCTGCAGCGGTTTCTGCTTCTTCCATGTCGGAATCTTCCTTGGGCTCCTTTCCTTTCTCGGAATTTTTCTTTCCTTTTCATCGCTTGGCTCTGTAGCCAGCAGATTCGTCTTTCTTGATGTCGCCATTGTAACGCACTCGACATTTGTGTGGGTAGATCCTCCATTACTGTCCAAGTGGTGGACACAGGGATTATTGGCAATGTCGGCCCAGGTATAGGTTCTTCCGGGTTGCTGATCTCCTCTGCCCTGGATTCAGGAAGTTCCACGGCCTCTACCCCGGTCGCCTCCGCGCCCTCCTCGTCCTCCAGATCCGAACGTTGTGTTGACAGCTGTGTTGTCCGGAGCCGGCTTTTCTTCCGAGGTGTTCTTGCGCTTTTGAGTTTGTTTTGGCTATTTGGCCGCATTGGAATTGTCTAGAATATTTAGTAGCCCTTCTGAATCATCATCGGCATCAGCATATTTTCTTGCCATCTCTATCATTTCTCCCAAATCTGTGACATGGTCACGCTTCAGTCTGTGACGTAAAAGTCCGACTGGAAGTCCTGCAATAAAAGCTTCTATCGCAGTTTGCTCGTTTACTCCCTCGTAGGAGTTTTTCGTGTTAATCCAGCGTCCGAGGTAATCCCGGCAGGTTTCTTCGGGTCTTTGTGTGCAACACTACAAGTCTCCGACTGTGCAGGGCCTCCTGTATGTTCCCTCTAAGTTTGAAAAGAACGCACTTTGCATATCATACTAGTTGTGAATTGAATTCTCTGGAAGTTCATTGAGCCATGATCGAGCCGTTTTCCTCAACATGAGTGGGAGATATCGGACTACGACTAGGCTATTTCCTCCTTTGGTGATGCAGCAGGCCTGGAAGAAATCCTGGAGCCAGGTATATGTCCAAGCTGCACCGTCATAGGGCTGAATATGTTTGGCAATACCAAAGTCAACCGAGAGGGCCCAGAGTATATCTATCCGTCATATGGATGGACAAATCCCACTCTTGATCCATGTGTCCCAACCAATACTTTCCGAACACTCAATGCCACCTTTATAGCCACCCAGTTAGGGTGTGGTGTTTGATGTCATAAAAGCATCCTTCTGGTGAAGGTGATATGCATGATCTCATGGTCGAAGGAATTAGGTTACTATGTATCAGAAAGCATATAGCAATTGAACTATTAAAATGACTTGATCTTTATGCTACGCTTATCTATAGGAGTATGTCCACCATATCATTCTCCTAACGATATGATCTTGTTGTTAATAACATCTCAATGTTGATGATAGGGAAACCACAATCATTTATTAACCAACAAGCTAGTGATGTATAGAGGCTATACTAGGGACTTCAATTTAAGTTTACAAATCACACAAGTATTAATGTTTCCTTGTTAATACCATTATAGCATGAATGTAAACATTTATCATAAACACAAAGATATAATAATAACTACATTTATTATTGCCTCTAGGGCATATCTCCAATAGTCTCCCACTTGCACTAGAGTCATCTAATCTAGATTACATGGTAATATACCGAACACCCATGGCAGTTTGGTGCTGGTCATGTTTTGCCCTCGGGAGAGGTTTAGTCAACGGATCCGCCACATTCAGATCTGGGTGTACTTTGCAAATCTTTATATCCCCATCTTGGATATGTTCTTGAATAGCGTGAAAACGTAGCTTGATGTGCTTCAGCTTCTTGTGTGACCTTGGTTCTTGCGCATTGGCTATGGCACCCATGTTATCACAGTAGATAGACATTGGGTCCAGCGCACTAGGAACCACACCCAGCTCTGTAATGAACTCTTTCATCCATATCGCTTCTTGTGAAGCCTCTGAAGCAGCCATGTATTCCGATTCAGTTGAAGATCTCGCCACAATGCTTTGCTTTGCACTCCTCCAGCTAACTGATGCACCATTCAAAATAAATACGTATCCAGATTGTGATTTAGAATCATCCGGATCGGTGTTCCAACTAGCATCGGTGTAACCATTAACAACGAGTTGTTCATCACCTCCATAAGAAAGAACCATATCCTTAGTTCTTCTTAAGTACTTAAGGATGTTTTTGACCGCTGTCCAATGATCCACTCCTGGATCACTTTGATATCTGCTAGTTAAACTAACAGCATATGCAATGTCGGGTCTAGTACATAGCATGGCATACATTAGAGATCTATGGGTGAGGCATAGGGAGTCTTACTCATCCTTTCTCTATCTTCTGCCGATGTCGGACTTTGAGTTTTACTCAAGGTCGTATTGGGCAACATGGGCAAGAACCCTTTCTTGCTATCTTCCATTCCAAACCTCTTTAGAACTTTGTCCAAATATGTACTTTGTGACAATGATATTAGGCATCTCGATCTATCTCTATAAATCTTTATGCCTAATATATAAGCTGCTTCACCAAGATCCTTCATTGAAAAACTATTATTCAAATATTCCTTGACACTATTAAGAAGGTCTACATCATTCCCAATCAACAATATGTCATCTACATATAGTATTAAGAATGCTACAGACCTCCCACTCACTTTCTTGTAAATACAAGCTTCTCCATAAGTTTGTATAAAACCAAAACTTTTGATTACTTTATCAAAACGTTGATTCCAACTTCGGGATGCTTGCTTCAATCCATAGATGGGCCGTTGAAGTTTGCATACCTTGTTAGCATCTTTAGGATCGACAAAACCTTTGGGTTGCATCATATACAACTCTTCATCAATGTCTCCATTGAGGAATGCTGTTTTGACATCCATCTGCCATATCTCATAATCATAATATGCAGCGATTGCTAACATAATCCTCACAGACTTTAGCTTCGCTACCGGTGAGAAAGTCTCATTGTAGTCAACTCCTTGAATTTGTCGAAACCCTTTTGCGACAAGTCGAGCTTTATAGACAGTAACATTACCATCAGCATCTGTTTTCTTCTTGAAAATCCATTTATTCTCGACGGCCTTCCGGCCATCTGGTAAGTCCACCAAAGTCCATACTTGGTTTTCGTACATGGATCCAGTCTCGGATTTCATGGCTTCTTGCCATTTATTGGAATCTAGGCTCATCATTGCTTCCTCATATGTCTCAGGGTCATCGGTGTTATCCACCAACATGACATTCATAACGGGATCATACCAATCTAGAGTGGTACGAGTTCTCGTTGACCTGCGAGGCTCTATAGCAACTGCAACCGAAGTTTTATGATCATCATCATTAGCTTCCTCTCTTACTGGTGCAGGCGTCACAGGAACTACTTCCGGTGCTGCGCTACTCGCAAGTTCGAGAGAAGGTTCAACAACCTCGTCGAGTTCTACTTTCCTTCCAGTCACTTCTTTCGAGAGAAATTCCTTCTCTAGAAAGGATCCATTCTTGGCAACGAAGATTTTGCCTTCGGATCTATGATAGAAGGTATACCCAATAGTTTCCTTCGGGTATCCTATGAAGACGCATTTTTCCGCTTTGGGTTCAAGCTTGTCCGGCTGTAACTTCTTTACATAGGCTTCGCATCCCCAAACTTTAAGGAACGACAATTTAGGTTCCTTACCAAACCATAATTCATACGGTGTCGTTTCAACGGATTTAGATGGTGCCCTATTTAAAGTGAATGCGGCTGTTTCTAATGCATAACCCCAAAATGATAGCAGTAATGAAGGGTTTCGCGGCATAGTAAATCAAAATTTTCTACGGATGCGAACAGAGGGAAAGCCAAGATCTAATCTAGGAGATGCAAACAACGAGAGAGATTGGATTAGATCTTCATACCCTTGAAGATTCGCACAGCGGAACGTTCGTCGGAACGTGGGTGATGTAGTCGTACTCGCTTCTCCTCCTCGCGATCCGATCCGATCCGATCTAGCACCACAAGTGGCGGTGCCTCCGTGAGATGCACACGTGCAGCACCTCGACGTCTCCTCCTTCCTTGGTCCAGCAAGTATGGTGGAGAGATGGGTTGGATCTACAATGCGACGGCGCGGTGCAATTGGTGGAGAATTTTTGCAGCAGGGCTTCGCCTACAAGCAGTCGGGAGGGAGAGAGGAGGGCAGCAAGGCGGCTAGGGTTTGAGGGGAAGGTGTGGGGGGTTGGTGCGCCCCCAGCCCTCTATATATAGAGGGGTGGGCGCAGCCCTAGCCCCTCCCCCAAGCCAAGGCCGGCGGCCCCAAGGAGGAAGAGTGGGGGGCAAGGAAACCCCCCCTTCTAGAAGCTCTATCTAGAGTTTAAACCTCTCTTGGCCGGCTGGGCCCTATGGGGCCTTGTGCCCCTGGCCCAATGCGGCCAGGACACTCCCTCATAGGCCCATGCCCCCTCCCGGAAGGTGGGGCCACGTTGGTCCCCTTCCGGAAGGTTCTAGAAGCTTCCGGTACAATACCGATTAATCCGAAACAATTCCGAACTCCAAAAACTGCACTGCCTTATATGAATCTTATTCTCCGGACCACTCCGGAACCTCTCGTGATGTCCCGGATCCCATCCGAGACTCCGAACAAAAATTCATAAACCAATTATCCAATCTATCCTAGCGTCAAGACACGTTAAGTGTGTGACCCTGCGGGTTCGAGAATATGCAGACATGATCTTCTATCAATAATCAACAGCGGGGTCTGGGCACCCATATTAACTCCCACACATTCATCGATGATCATATCGGATGAACCACGATGCCAGGATTCAATCAATCCCATATATATATTCCCTTCGTCTCGCGATATTTTACTTGCCCGAGATTCGATCGTCGGTATCGTCATACCTAGTTCAATCTCGTTCACAGCAAGTACTTTACTCGTTCCGTAATCCGATATCACTTTGTGATTAACTCCTTAACCACATGCTTGCAAGCGGTGTTGATATCGATTACCAAGTGGGCCCGAAGTATATCTCTCCGACTTGGGAGGGACAAATCCCATCTCGATACATACAACCCAACAGATACTTTCCGATCACCTGAGAGACACCTTTATGATCACCCTCTCATAGGATGACGTTTGATGACCTCAAATCTTTCTTCCGATACCAGGGAGTTGTATTATCTCATGGTCTAAGGAATACAATATTTGACATAAGAAAAGCTTCGCAAAGACGAACACGATGACACGATCTAATTGCTTCGCTTAGTTTGGGTATGTCCATCATATCATTCTCCCAATGATATGATCTCATTATCAATTGACAACTCATGTCTATGGTTAGGAAACCTTAACCATCATTGATCAATGAGCTAGTCCATAGAGGCGTACTAGGGACACGGTGTTGTTCACAAACCACACAAGTATTAAAGTTTCCGCTTAATACAATTCTAGCATGGAATATAAACATTATCATGAACAAGAATTATAATAATAACATCTTTATTATTGCCTCTAGGGCATAATTCCAACAGTCTCCCACTTGCACTAGAGTCAATAATCTAGTTTACATTTGGCAACAATCTCACACCCATGGCACTGAGGTGCTGATCATGTTTTACACGTGGAAGAGGTTTAGTCAATGGATCTGCGACATTCAGATCTGTATGTACTTTGCTAATCTTCAGATCCCCATCTGCTATATAATCTCGGATTATATGAAACTTGCGGTTGATATGCTTGGTCTTTGGATGATATCTTGGTTCCTTAGCGAGTGCTATGGCGCCAGTGTTGTCACACAATATCTCTAGTGGGTCCAATGCACTTGGAACCACGCCAAGCTCAGTGATGAAGTTTCTGATCCAAACTCCTTCACTTGACGCTTCTGTAGCAGCCATGTATTCCGCTTCTACTGTAGATCCCGCGATCACGCTTTGCTTGCAGCTTCTCCAGCTCACAGCTCCTCCATTCAAAATATAAACGTATCTTGTCTGAGATTTAGAATCATCCTTGTTGGTGTCGAAACTAGCGTCAACGTAACCTTTTACGACGAGCTGTTCATCACCCCCATAGACTAAGAACATTTCTTTAGTCCTATTTAGGTACTTTAGGATGTTCTTCACGGCTGTCCAGTGTTCCACTCCTGGATCACTTTGATATCTGCTCGTCAAACTAAGAGCATTGGACACATCCGGTCTAGTACACAGCATGGCATACATGATCGAACCTATAGCCGAGGCATAAGGCACTTTTCTCATAGCTTCCCTATCATTTACCGTAGCTGGACACTGAGCCTTGCTCAATATCTTACCTGACAACATAGGCACTGAACCTTTCTTTGCCTTATCCATTCTGAACCTTTTCAGAACTTTGTCTAGGTATGTACTCTGGCTTAAAGCTATCAGGCGTCTTTGTCTATCTCTATAGATTTTGATGCCCAATATATAAGCAGCTTCACCTAGGTCTTTCATTGAAAAACACTTGTTCAAATAACTCTTCACATCGTTAAGCATGTTAATGTCATTTCCAATAATCAATATGTCATCCACATATAGTACTAGAAATGTCACCGAGCTCCCACTCACTTTCTTGTAGATGCAAGCTTCGTAGCAATTTGGAACAAATCCAAAGCTCTTGATCACTTGATCAAAACGAAGGTTCCAACTCCGAGATGCTTGCTTCAGTCCATAAATGGAACGCTGAAGTTTGCACACTTTATCAGCATCCTTAGGATCGACAAAACCTTCGGGTTGCATCATATACAACTCTTCATCAATGTTGCCATTGAGGAACGCAGTCTTGACATCCATCTGTCATATTTCATAATCATGAAACGCAGCAATTGCTAATAGAATCCGAATGGACTTAAACATCGCTACGGGAGAGAAAGTCTCATCGTAGTCAACACCTTGAACTTGTCGAAAACCTTTTGCGACAAGCCGTGCTTTATAGACGGTAACATTACCATCCGCGTCCGTTTTCTTCTTGAATATCCATTTGCACTCAACGGCCTTTCGGTCGCTAGGAGGGTCCACCAAAGTCCATACTTGGTTTTCGCTCATGGATCCCAATTCGGATTTCATGGCCTCTAGCCATTTCTCAGAGTCTGGGCTCATCATCGCTTCCTCATAGTTCGTAGGTTCACTGTCTTCTACTAACAAGACAGTCAAGACAGGGTTGCCGTACCACTCAGGAGGGGCACGCGACCTTGTCGACCTGCGATGTTCAGTAGCAGCATCATCCGAAGCTTCATGATCCTTATCATTAGCTTCCTCTATTATTGGTGCAGGCGGCACTGGAACAATTTCAGGTGTTGCGCTACTCTCCAATTCAAGAGAAGGTTCAACAACCTCGTCTAGCTCTACTTTCCTCCCACTCACTTCTTTCGAGAGAAACTCCTTCTCAAGAAAGGAACCGTTCTTTGCGACAAACACTTTGCCTTCGGTTCTGTGATAGAAGGCATACCCAATAGTTTCCTTAGGGTATCCTATGAAGACGCATTTCTCCGCTTTGGGTTCAAGCTTGTCTGGCATCAACTTCTTGACGTAAGCTTCGCATCCCCAAACTTTAAGAAACGACAACTTAGGTTTAGCACCAAACCACAGTTCATACGGTGTCGTCTCAACGGATTTAGATGGTGCCCTATTTAAAGTGAATGCAGCGGTTTCTAATGCATAACCCCAAAATGATAACGGCAAATCAGTAAGAGACATCATCGATCGGACCATATCTAATAGGGTTCGATTCCGGCGTTCAGACACACCATTGCGCTGTGGTGTTCCGGGTGGCGTGAGTTGTGAAACAATTCCACTTGCTTTAAGATGCGTGAGAAAATCATAACTCAAATATTCGCCCCCATGATCGGATCGTAGAAACTTAATCTTTCTGTTACGATGGTTCTCCACTTCATTCTGAAATTCCTTGCACTTTTCAAATGTTTCAGATTTATGTTTCATTAAATAGATATACCCATATCTACTTAAGTCATCGGTAAAAGTGAGAAAATAGCGATATCCACCGCGCGTCGAAACACTCATCGGTCCGCATACATCGGTATGTATGATTTCCAACAAGTCCATTGCTCGCTCCATCATTCTGGAGAACGGGGTTTTGATCATCTTGCCCATGAGGCATGGTTCGCATGTGTCAAATGATTCAAAATCAAGAGACTCCAAAAGTCCATCAGAATGGAGTTTCTTCATGCGCTTTACTCCAATATGACCTAGACGACAGTGCCACAAATAAGTAGTATTATCACTATCTACTTTGCATCTCTTAGCCTCAATGTTATGGATGTGTGTTTCATCCTTTTCGAGATTTAGAAGAAATAAACCATTCACAATAGGTGCATGACCATAAAAGATGTTACTCATATAAATAGAACAACCATTATTCTCCGATTTAAATGAATAACCGTCTTGCAATGAACACGATCCAGAAATGATGTTCATGCTCAACGCAGGCACATAATAACATTTATTAAGGTTTAAAACTAATCCCGAAGGTAAAACTAAGGAGAGCGTGCCGACGGCCATCACATCAACTCTTGATCCGTTGCCAACGCGCATCGTCACCTCATCCCTCGCAAGCCGCTGTCTATTCCGTAGCTCCTGTTTCGAGTTACAAATATTAGCAACTGAACCGGTATCAAATACCCAGGCACTACAATGAGGGCTAGTAAGGAAAACATCAATAACATGTATATCAAATATACCTTTGATGGTGCCAGCCTTCTTGTCCGCTAAGTACTTCGGACATTTGCGCTTCCAGTGACCCTTGTCCTTGCAATAGAAGCACTCAGTGTCCGGCTTAGGACCAGACTTGAGCTTCTTCTCAGCAGGGGCAGTGCGCTTGCCGCCGCCCTTCTTGAAGGGCTTCTTTGCTCCCTTACCTTTCTTAAAGGAGGGCTTGTTGACCATCAACACATGATTATCCTTTTTGATGTCCACCTCCGCAGCCTTCAGCTTTGCGAAGAGCTCGATGATCGTATCAGTGGAACCAATCTGATTGTGAGTCACTACAAAACTCTTGTAGCTAGGAGGGAGTGATTGCAGAACCCTGTCAATATTGAGCTCCTCTGGAATCTTGCAGTCCAGTTGCTCAAGGCGTTGAGTGTAGCCCGACATCTTAATGGCGTGCTCACTAACGGAACTCCCTTCCTCCATCTTGCAGTTAAAGAACTTCTCAGAGATCTCATATCTCTCAGAACGGGCCTGAGTCTGAAACATGGTTTTCAGCTCTTCGAGAATCTCAAAGGGCCCGGGATAGTCTTCAAAACGATTTTGAAGTTCCGGTTCCATAGCAAACAACATGGTGCTCTTAATCACACCATAATCATCTTTGCGCGACTGATAGACAGCTTTCTCATCAGCCGGCGCAGTTGCAGCAGGGGCGTCACCTAACGCTTTCTCAAGGACATAGTCCTTTTGACCGCCAGAGAGAATGATTCTCAGATTGCGGAACCAATTGGTGAAGTTAGACCCATTGTTCTTAAGCTTTTCTTTCTCAGCAAAAACGTTGAAGTTGAAGTTGGAGTTAGCCATGTGATCTACAATATTTGCAAGTACAAATTAGACTATGTTCATGATAATTAGTTCAACTTTTAATCATATTACTAGATGAACTCCCACTAAATTCAACATCCCTCAAGTTGTTTAGTGAACACGATCCAAATTCACCACACCTAATCCGATCTTCACGAGAAGAGATGTGGTTTCAATGGTGGACAACGAAGTGTCGATCATATCATTCATATGACTCATGCTTAACCTTTCGGTTCATGTGTTCCGAGGCCATGTCTGTACATGCTAGGCTCGTCAAGTTAGACCCAAGTATTTCCACGTGTGCAAAACTGGCTTGCACCCGTTGTATGTGAGCGTAGAGTCTATAGCACCCGATCATCACGTGATGCTTGGACACGACGAACTTTCGCAACGGTGCATACTTGGGGAGAACACAGTTTTTATCTTGATCTTTAAGTGAGGAATCATCTTATAATGCTACCGTCGCGATCTAAGCATGATAAGATACATAAAGGGATAAACATCACATGCATATAACTTTAATGTGACATGGTATAGCCAATCTTCGCGCAATGATCTCCATCTTGTGCGTGCCGGCATGATCTCCATCACTCCACCATGATTGCCACCACCACGAATAGCAACTACAACTATTGCTAACTACTTAGCGATAAAGTGAAACTATTACATGGCGCATAAGAAGTTGACACACATGTCATACACAATTATAAAGACAACCATATGGCTCCTGCCGGTTGTGTACTCATCGACATGCAAGTCGTGAAACATTACAAAAACATGATCATCGCATACATTATACACATCACATCTTGGGCCATACCATATCACAGAAAACACTCCCTGCAAAAACAAGTTAGACGCCTCTACTTTGTTGTTGCATGTTTTACGTGGCTTATGGGAGTAGATGCTAAGAACGATTCTTACCTACGGAAAGCCACAACGGTGATATTATGGTTGCCAAACTCCGGTGTTAATCCCATGACAACTATAGTGAGAGAAACTGACATCCACCAGCCGCATGTGTGGAACAAGCCACACGTCAAGTGCGGAGCCAGTCTCGCGAACGATGTCGCGTAAGGTTGGCCTGGACCGCTTCAATCTCACTATCCCGCGTCATAAGAAGAACACAAACAAGAGGCTTGCAACAGAAAACATCAACGCCCGCAACAACCATGTTGCGTTCTACTCGTGAAACACATCTACACATAGATCTAGCTCTGATACCACTGAAGGGTTTCGCGGCATAGTAAATCAAAATTTTCTACGGATGCGAACAGAGGGAAAGCCAAGATCTAATCTAGGAGATGCAAACAACGAGAGAGATTGGATTATATCTTCATACCCTTGAAGATTTGCACAGCGGAACGTTCGTCGAAACGTGGGTGATGTAGTCGTACTCGCTTCTCCTCCTCGCGATCCGATCCGATCTAGCACCACAAGTGGCGGTGCCTCCGTGAGATGCACACGTGCAGTACCTCGACGTCTCCTCCTTCCTTGGTCCATCAAGTATGGTGGAGAGATGGGTTGGATCTACAACGCGACGGCGCAGTGCAATTGGTGGAGAATTTCTGCAGCAGGGCTTCGCCTACAAGCAGTCGGGAGGGAGAGAGGAGGGCAGCAGGGCGGCTAGGGTTGGAGGGGAAGGTGTGGGGGGTTGGTGAGCCCCCAGCCCTCTATATATAGAGGGGTGGGCGCAGCCCTAGCCCCTCCCCCAAGCCAAGGCCGGCGGCCCCAAGGAGGAAGAGTGGGGGGCAAGGAAACCCCCCCTTCTAGAAGCTCTATCTAGAGTTTAAACCTCTCTTGGCCGGCTGGGCCCTATGGGGCCTTGTGCCCCTGTCCCAATGCGGCCAGGGCACTCCCTCATAGGCCCATGCCCCCTCCCGGAAGGTGTGGCCATGTTGGCCCCCTTCCGGAAGGTTCTAGAAGCTTCCGGTACAATACCGATTAACCCGGAACAATTCTGAACTCCAAAAACTGCACTGCCTTATATGAATCTTATTCTACGGACCACTCCGGAACCTCTCATGATGTCCCGGATCCCATCCGAGACTCCGAACAAAAACTCATAAACCAATTATCCAATCTATCCTAGCGTCGAGACAAGTTAAGTGTGTGACCCTGCGGGATCGAGAATATGCAGACATGATCTTCTATCAATAATCAACAGCGGGGTCTGGAAACCCATATTGACTCCCACACATTCATCGATGATCATATCGGATGAACCACGATGCCAGGATTCAATCAATCCCATATATATATTCCCTTCGTCTCGCGATATTTTACTTGCCCGAGATTCGATCGTCAGTATCGTCATACCTAGTTCAATCTCGTCCACAGCAAGTACTTTACTCGTTCCGTAATCCGATATCACTTTGTGATTAACTTCTTAACCACATGCTTGCAAGCGGTGTTGATATCGATTACCGAGTGGGCCCGAAGTATATCTCTCCGACTTGGGAGGGACAAATCCCATCTCGATACATACAACCCAACATATACTTTCCGATCACCTGAGAGACACCTTTATGATCACCCTCTCATAGGATGACATTTGATGACCTCAAAGCTTTCTTCCGATACCAGGGAGTTGTATTATCTCATGGTCTAAGGAATACAATATTTGACATAAGAAAAGCTTCGTAAAGACGAACACGATGACACGATTTAATTGCTTCGCTTAGTTTGGGTATGTCCATCATATCATTCTCCCAATGATATGATCTCATTATCAATTGACAACTCATGTCTATGGTTAGGAAACCTTAACCATCATTGATCAATGAGCTAGTCCATAGAGGCGTACTAGGGACACGGTGTTGTTCACAAACCACACAAGTATTAAAGTTTCCGCTTAATACAATTCTAGCATGGAATATAAACATTATCATGAACAAGAATTATAATAATAACATCTTTATTATTGCCTCTAGGGCATAATTCCAATAGGTAAATCTGTAAGTGACATCATAGAACGAACCATGCTACACTCATTGGACCACACACATCGATATGTATGATTTCCAATAAGTCCGTAGCTCGCTCCATCATACCAGAAAATGGAGTCTTAGTCATTTTACCCATCAGACATGCTTCACATCTTTCAAGTGATTCGAAATCAAGTGATTAAAGAAGTCCATCGGAATGGAGTTTCTTCATACGCTTCACTCCAATGTGACCAAGACGACAGTGCCACATATAGGTCGAGTTATCGCTCGATTTCAAACATTTAGCCTCAATGTTATTAATATGTGTATTTCCACTATCGAGATTCAACAAGAATAGACCATCTATCAAAGGTGCATGTGCATAAAACATATTACTCATATAAATCGAACAACCATTATTCTCGGATTTAAACAAGTAACCGTCTCGCAATAAACAAGATCCCGATATAATGTTCATGCTTAACGCAGGCACCAAATAACAATTATTTAAGTATAAAACTAATCCCGATGGTAGATGAAGGGGTAGCGTGCCGACTACGATCACATCAACCTTTGATCCGTTTCCAACGCGCATCATCACCTCGTTCTTTGCTAGCTTCCGTTTATTCTGCAGCACCTGTTTCGAGTTACAAATATGAGCAACCGAACCAGTATCAAATACCCAGGCACTACTACGAGTACTAGTGAGATACACATCAATAACATGTATATCAGATATACCTTTCTTCTTGATGTTGTCGTTCTTCAAATCCGCCAAGTACTTTGGGCAATTCCGCTTCCAGTGACCTTCTCCCTTGTAGTAAAAGCACTCAGTATCAGGCTTAGGTCCAGCCTTGGTCTTCTTCGTCGGCGTGGTAACTTTCTTACCACCCTTCTTGAAGTGTCCCTTTTGCTTAGACTTGCCTTTCTTGAATTTGGTGGTCTTATTGACCAACGACACTTGGTGCTCTTTCTTGATCTCCACTTCTGCAAATTTCAACATGGCAAAGAGTTCTGGCAATGTCTTGTTCATGTCCTGCATGTTGTAGTTCATCACAAAGTTCTTGTAACTTGGTGGTAGTGATTGGAGGACACGGTAAATCCCCAAAGCATTAGGAATCACTATGCCCAAGCTTTGAAGTTTGTTTGCGTGCCCAGACATCTTAAGCACATGCTCATTGATGGAGCTGCCCTCTTCCATCTTGCAGTTAAAGAACTTTTCAGAAGCCTCATAGCTCTCAATTGCCGCATGAGTCTCAAAGATCAATTTGAGATCACGGACAATATCATGTGGGTCTGAATTCTCAAACCTTTTCTGAAGCTCCGATTCTAAACCATACAAGATAGCACACTGAACTGTGGAGTACTGTGTCTTTCAAGTGAGGTAAACATTCTTTACTTCATCGGTAGCAGTAGCTGCAGGTGGGTCACCTAGCGGTGCATCCAGCACATAGGTCAAATTACCAGTTGTGAGGACAATCCTCAAATTGCGGAACCAATCCGCGAAGTTGCTTCCATTGTTTTTCAACTTTTCTTTCTCTAGGAACGCATTAAAATTGATGGTAGGGGCTGCCATTGATCTACAACATATTTGCAATAGTTTAGACTAAGTTTATGAAAAATTGAGTTCAAATTAATAATAAAATTAATCTAGGTGAACTCCCACTCAAAACAACATCCCTCACATTGTTTTAGTGATCACACGAACCAAATCCACCACATCAACACCGATCATCACGTGAGTTGATATAGTTTCAATGGCGAACAATCGACATGTTAATCATATCTACTATATGATTCATGCTTTACCTTTTGGTGATCCGTGTTCCGAGACCATGTCTGTACATGCTAGGCTCGTCAAGATCAAACCTTAGTTTCCGCATGAGCAAATCTGGCTTGCCCACGTTGTATACACTTGCGGAATCTAACACACCCGATCATCACGTGGTGCTTCGAAACAACAAGCTTTAGCAACGGTGCTAACTAAGGGTGAACACTTTATGATTTGAAATTAATGTGCATGAGGGATCATCTTATAATGCTACCGTCGTCTACTAAGCAATACAAGATGCATAAAGGATTAACATCACATGCAATTCATAATATGTGATATGATATGGCCTTTCTTCTTTGTGCTTCCGATCTCCATCTTCAAGCACGAACATGATCTTCATCATCACCGGCATTGCATCAAGGTCAATGACGCTTCTCCATGGTTGTCGTCCACCAGCTTCAACTATTACAACTACTTTGAATAGACACACGGGTCTTAACATAAATTAAAGACAACCATATGGCTCCTGCCGGTTGCCAACTTACAATAAGGATCATTGCATACATCAAATATAATCACAATCATGGCCATATCACATCACTGCACACCCCTGCAAAACAAAGTTAGACGCTTCTACTTTCTTTGCATGTTTTACGTGGTTTGGGGCTTTCAATAAGTGTCGTTCTAACTTACGAACATGAACCACAACATTGATACTAGTATTGTTAATCACCCGTTGTAAATTGGATCTTAACTAGGCTAGGAGAAATAGGCACCCGCAAAGCCACTTATGCAATACAAGTTGCATGTCAAGCGTGGAGCAAGTCTCATGAACGATGTCATGTAAGGTTAGCCCGGGCCGCTTCATCCCAACATCCCGCAAGATGCAAAGTACACAAGAAGCAATCGACAATAAAAGCATCAACGCCCACAATGACCATTGTGTTCTACTCGTGCAACAGATCTACATATAGACACGGCTCTGATACCACTGTAGGGATTCGTAGCATGGAAAACAAAAATTTTCTATCGCATACAAACAAACAAGCCAAGATCTATCTACTAGATTGTAGCAACGAGTCGATGGAATAACTCACCCTCGAAGATTCCAAAGCGTTTAACGAGAGCGGATTCTCGTGGGTGATGTAGTCGTACTCTTCCCGATCTCAAGATCGCGTAGACGATCCTTCCGGCGCTGCGGTCCGGCAGCGCTCCCGCAGTCGGTCACACGTTCGGTACTCGACGAAGACCTTCCTCTCCCTTGTTCCAGCAGGCAGCGGAGGTTGTAGCACTCTCCTCGCGATTCCGGCAGCACAACGGCGTGGTACCGGAAGTAGAGGGGAGATCTCGCAGGGTTTCGCCTTAAGCCGGAGCGAGTATGGTGGAGTATGAGAGAGTCCTCGGTGTTCTAGGGATTAGACACACCAAGGAGGGGGAAAGTCGGCGGCTAGGGTTTAGCTAGACGGCGGCTAGGGTTTGCCCTAGGGCCGGCGGCGGCTATGGAGGCGGCGGCGGCTATGGAGGCGGCGGCGGCTTGGGGCTAGGGTTTGGAGGAGAGGAGCTTGTCTGTCAAGGAGGGGAGCCCTGCCCCTCCTTATATAGGTGGAGGGGGCCGGCCAAGGGGAGGGGAGTCCCTCCCCAAGTCGGCTTAGTGGTGCGCCGGCGGTGGGGAGGAGGGACTCCTCCCCAACTCGGTTTCCTCCTCCTTTCCCACTTCCCAAAAATTGCCGTTTGACTTTCAAACTAGCCGTTTGACTTTTCAAACTAGGATTTGATCAATACCTCTATTTTGTTCAGCGATGACACTTAGTACATGATGCAATCATACCAACTTGATATAACACATTCATGTACCCTTCCCCCCGGAAGGCCGGACATTCCGGAACCTTCTAGAACATTCCCGATGAAAACACCGGAACCATTCCCCAACTCCGAAACGGGACTTTCCTTATATGAATCTTATTCTCCGGACCATTCCGGATCTCCTCGTGATATCTCGGATCCCATCCGAGACTCCGAACAACATTCGGTCTCTTTCTCATCATTCCATAACTACTCAAACAACGTCGAATCCTTAAGTGTGTCTCCCTACGGTTCGTGAATCATGCGGACATGATTGAGACACTTCTCCGATCAATAACCAATAGAGGAATCTGGAAATTCATATGGCTCCCACATATTTCTACGATTACTTTGCGATCGAATGAACCACTTACATACGATACCAATTTCCCTTTGTCTCACGATAGTTTACTTATCCGAGGTTATGATCGTCGGTATCTCTGCATACCTAGTTCAACCTCGTTACTGATAAGTACTCTTTTCTCGTTCCCGTGATATGTGATCCCTTGTGAGCCAGTCACATGCTTGCAAGCTAATTGGATGACATTTCACCGAGAGGGCCCAGAGTATATCTATCCATCATATGGATGGACAAATCCCACTCTTGATCCATGTGTCTCAACCAATACTTTCCGAACACTCAATGCCACCTTTATAGCCACCCTGTTACGGTGTGGTGTTTGATGTCATCAAAGCATCCATCCGGTAAAGGTGATATGCATGATCTCATGGTCGAAGGAATTAGGTTACTATGTATCAGAAAGCATATAGCAATTGAACTATTAAAATGACTTGATCTTTATGCTACGCTTATCTATAGGAGTATGTCCACCATATCATTCTCCTAACGATATGATCTTGTTGTTAATAACATCTCAATGTTCATGATAGGGAAACCACAATCATTTATTAACCAACAAGCTAGTGATGTATAGAGGCTATACTAGGGACTTCAATTTAAGTTTACAAATCACACAAGTATTAATGTTTCCTTGTTAATACCATTATAGCATGAATGTAAACATTTATCATAAACACAAAGATATAATAATAACTACATTTATTATTGCCTCTAGGGCATATCTCCAACACTCCCTGGTACAATGCCATGGAAAGTTACATTGTTGTAACTCAACTGGATCTCGTGTAGCTTCATGCGATGGAGCGTCTCGATGTAGAGGATGTTAATGTTGCTTCCACCGTTCATGAGTGTTTTAGAAAACTCATAGCCATCAATAAGAGGATTGACGACCAGAGGGTACTTTCCCCGATGATGTGTTTTCCTCGGGTGATCTAAACGATCAAAGGTGATGGTTACATCCGACCAATCCAGAAACTGTGGAACAGCCGGAACCGTGGCATTGAGCTCACGGAGAACCGCCTTCTTTTCTTTGGCAGGTTAGGATCTAAGGAAGCAGACGTATGCGTCTTTCTTAGTCGGAAAAGTCTTCTTTACATCCGACTGTTGGAATTATGCCCTAGAGGCAATAATAAAGATGTTATTATTATAATTCTTGTTCATGATAAAGTTTATATTCCATGCTAGAATTGTATTAAGCGGAAACATTAATACTTGTGTGGTTTGTGAACAACACCGTGTCCCTAGTACGCCTCTATGGACTAGCTCATTGATCAATGATGGTTAAGGTTTCCTAACCATAGACATGAGTTGTCAATTGATAATGAGATCATATCATTAGGAGAATGATATGGTGGACAGACCCAAACTAAGCGAAGCAATTAGATCGTGTCTTTGTGTTCATCTTTGCGAAGCTTTTCCTATGTCAAATATTGTATTCCTTAGACCATGAGATAATACAACTCCCTGGTATCGGAAGAAAGCTTTGAGGTCATCAAACGTCATCCTATGAGAGGGTGATCATAAAGGTGTCTCTCAGGTGATCGGAAAGTATCTGTTGGGTTGTATGTATCGAGATGGGATTTGTCCCTCCCAAGTCGGAGAGATATACTTCGGGCCCACTTGGTAATCGATATCAACACCGCTTGCAAGCATGTGGTTAAGGAGTTAATCACAAAGTGATATCGGATTACGGAACGAGTAAAGTACTTGCTGTGAACGAGATTGAACTAGGTATGACGATACCGACGATCGAATCTCGGGCAAGTAAAATATCGCGAGACGAAGGGAATATATATATGGGATTGATTGAATCCTGGCATCGTGGTTCATCCGATATGATCATCGATGAATGTGTGGGAGTCAATATGGGTGCCCAGACCCCGCTGTTGATTATTGATAGAAGATCATGTCTGCATATTCTCGAACCCGCAGGGTCACACACTTAACGTGTCTTGACGCTAGGATATATTGGATAATTGGTTTATGAATTTTTGTTCGGAGTCTCGGATGGGATCCGGGACATCACGAGAGGTTCCGGAGTGGTCCGGAGAATAAGATTCATATAAGGCAGTGTAGTTTTTGGAGTTCGGAATTGTTTCGGATTAATCGGTATTGTACCGGAAGCTTCTAGAACCTTCCGGAAGGGGACCAACGTGGCCCCACCTTCCGGGAGGGGGCATGGGCCTATGAGGGAGTGTCCTGGCTGCATTGGGCCAGGGGCACAAGGCCCCATAGGGCCCAGCCGATCCTAGAGAGTTTAAATCGTTTAAACTAGAGATAAGATAAGATAGGATTTCTGGATAAGGGAGAGTTTAAATTGTTTAAACTAGAGATATGCTTGGAGGAGAGGCTAGGGTTGGCCGCACCCCCTCTATATATAGAGGGCTGGTGCGCCCCCTCTCATACCCACCCTTACACCTTCCTCCAAACCCAGTTGCCCTGCTGCCCTTCCTCTCTCCCTCCCGACTGTTTGTAGGCGAAGCCCTGCGGCAGAAATTCTCCACCATATACACCACGCCGTCGCGCTGTAGATCCAATCCATCTCTCCACCATACTTTCTGGTCCGAGGAAGGAGGAGACGTCGAGGTGCCGCACGTGTGCATCTCACGGAGGCACCGCCACTTGTGGTGCTAGATCGGATCGGATCGCGAGGAGGAGAAGCGAGTACGACTACATCACCCACGTTTCGACGAACGTTCCGCTGTGCGAATCTTCAAGGGTATGAAGATCTAATCCAATCTCTCTCGTTGTTTGCATCTCCTAGATTAGATCTTGGCTTTCCCTCTGTTCGCTTCCGTAGAAATTTTTGATTTACTATGCTGCGAAACCCATCAGTGGTATCAGAGCTAGATCTATGCGTAGATGTGATTCACGAGTAGAACGCAACATGGTTGTTGCGGGCGTTGATGTTTTCTGTTGCAAGCCTCTTGTTTGTGTTCTTCTTATGACACGGGATAGTGAGATTGAAGCGGTCCAGGCCAACCTTACGCGACGTCGTTCGCGAGACCGGCTCCGCACTTGACGTGTGGCTTGTACCACACATGCTGCTGGTGGATGTCAGTTTCTCTCACTATAGTTGTCATGGGATTAACACCGGAGTTTGGCAACCATAATATCACCGTTGTGGCTTTCCGTAGGTAAGAATCGTTCTTAGCATCTACTCCCATAAGCCACGTAAAACATGCAACAACAAAGTAGAGGCGTCTAACTTGTTTTTGCAGGGAGTGTTTTCTGTGATATGGTATGGCCCAAGATGTGATGTGTATAATGTATGCGATGATCATGTTTTGTAATGTTTCACGACTTGCATGTCGATGAGTACACAACCGGCAGGAGCCATATGGTTGTCTTTATAATTGTGTATGACCTGCGAGTCAACTTCTTATACGCCATGTAATAGCTTTACTTTATCGCTAAGTAGTTAGCAATAGTTGTAGTTGCTATTCGTGGTGGAGGCAATCATGGTGGAGTGATGGAGATCATGCCGGAACGCACAAGATGGAGATCATTGCGCGAAGATTGGATATACCATGTCACATAAAGTTATATGCATGTGATGTTTATCCTTTTATGTATCTTATTATGCTTAGATCGCGACGGTAGCATTATAAGATGATTCCTCACTTAAAGATCAAGATAAAAGCTGTGTTCTCCCCAAGTATGCACCGTTGCGAAAGTTCGTCGTGTCCAAGCATCACGTGATGATCGGGTGCTATAGACTCTACGCTCACATACAACGGGTGCAAGCCAGTTTTGCACACGCGGAAATACTTGGGTTTTACTTGACGAGCCTAGCATGTACAGACATGGCCTCGGAACACACGGACCGAAAGGTTAAGCATGAGTCATATGAATGATATGATCGACACTTTGTTGTCCACCATTAAAACCACATCTCTTCTCGTGAAGATCGGATTAGGTGTGGTGAATTTGGATCGTGTTCACTAAACAACTTGAGGGATGTTGAATTTAGTGGGAGTTCATCTAGTAATTTGATTAAGTTGAACTATTTATCATGAACATAGTCTAAATTGTACTTGCAAATACTGTAGATCACATGGCCAAGTCCAACTTCAACTTCAATGTTTTTGCTGAGAAAGAAAAGCTTAGAAACAATGGGTCTAACTTCACCAACTGGTTCCGCAATCTAAGAATCATTCTGTCTGGCGGACAAAAGGACTATGTCCTTAAGAAAGCGCTAGGTGACGCCCCTGCTATAGATGCGCCGGCTGATGAAAAAGCTGTTTATCAGTCGCGCAAGGATGATTATGATTTGATTAAGATCGTCATGTTGCATGCTATGGAATCGGATCTTCAAAATCGTTTTGAGGAGTTCGCCGGGCCCCTTTGAGATTCTCGAGGAGCTGAAAAACATGTTTCAGACTCAAGCCCGTTCTGAGAGATATGAGATCTCTAAGAAATTCCTTAACTACAAGATGGAGGAAGGGAGTTCTGTTAGTGAGCACGCCATTAAGATGATGGGCTACACTCAACGCCTTGAGCAACTGGACTGCAAGATTCCAGAGGAGCTCAAAATTGACACTCCTAGCTACAAAAGTTTTGTAGTTGATCACAATCAGATTGGTTCCACTGATATGATCACTGAGCTCTTTGCTAAAATGAAAGTAGCAGAGATGAACATCAAAAAGAATAATCATGTGTTGATGGTCAACAAGCCCCCCACCTTCAAGAAAGGTAAGGGTGCAAGGAAGCCCTTCAAGAAAGGCGGCGGCAAGCGCGTTGCCCCTGCTGAGAAGAAGCTCAAGTCTGGTCCCAAGCCGGACACTGAGTGCTTCTATTGCAAGGACAAGGGTCACTGGAAGCGCAACTGTCCGAAGTACTTAGCGGACAATAAGGCTGGCACCATCAAAGGTATATTTGATATACATGTTATTGATGTTTTCCTTACTAGCCCTCATTGTAGTGCCTGGGTATTTGATACCGGTTCAGTTGCTAATATTTGTAACTCGAAACAGGAGCTACGGAATAGACGACGGCTTGCGAGGGATGAGGTGACGATGCGCGTTGGCAACGGATCAAGAGTTGATGTGATGGCCGTCGGCACGCTCTCCTTAGTTTTACCTTCGGGATTAGTTTTAAACCTTAATAAATGTTATTATGTGCCTGCGTTGAGCATGAACATTATTTCTGGATCGTGTTTATTGCAAGACGGTTATTCATTTAAATCGGAGAATAATGGTTGTTCTATTTATATGAGTAACATCTTTTATGGTCATGCACCTCTTGTGAGTGGTTTATTTCTTCTAAATCTCGAAAGGGATGAAACACACATCCATAACATTGAGGCTAAGAGATGCAAAGTAGATAGTGATAATACTACTTATTTGTGGCACTGTCGTCTAGGTCATATTGGAGTAAAGCGCATGAAGAAACTCCATTCTGATGGACTTTTGGAGTCTCTTGATTTTGAATCATTTGACACATGCGAACCATGCCTCATGGGCAAGATGATCAAAACCCCGTTCTCCGGTATGATGGAGCGAGCAACGGACTTGTTGGAAATCATACATACCGATGTATGCGGACCGATGAGTGTTTCGACGCGCGGTGGATATCGCTATTTTCTCACTTTTACCGATGACTTAAGTAGATATGGGTATATCTATTTAATGAAACATAAATCAGAAACGTTTGAAAAGTTCAAAGAATTTCAGAATGAAGTGGAGAACCATCGTAACAAAAAGATTAAGTTTCTACGATCCGATCGTGGGGGCGAATATTTGAGTTATGATTTTCTCACGCATCTCAAAGCAAGTGGAATCGTTTCACAACTCACGCCACCCGGAACACCACAGCGCAATGGTGTGTCTAAACGCCGGAATCGAACCCTATTAGATATGGTCCGATCGATGATGTCTCTTACTGATTTGCCGTTATCATTTTGGGGTTATGCATTAGAAACCGCTGCATTCACTTTAAATAGGGCTCCATCTAAATCCGTTGAGACGACACCATATGAACTGTGGTTTGGTGCTAAACCTAAGTTGTCATTTCTTAAAGTTTGGGGATGCGAAGCTTACGTCAAGAAGTTGATGCCGGACAAGCTCGAACCCAAAGCGGAGAAATGCGTCTTCATAGGATACCCTAAGGAAACTATTGGGTATACCTTCTATCACAGAACCGAAGGCAAAGTGTTTGTCGCAAAGAACGGTTCCTTTCTTGAGAAGGAGTTTCTCTCGAAAGAAGTGAGTGGGAGGAAAGTAGAGCTAGACGAGGTTATTGAACCTTCTCTTGAATTGGAGAGTAACGCAGCACCTGAAATTGTTCCAGTGCCGCCTGCACCAACAATAGAGGAAGCTAATGACAAGGATCATGAAGCTTCAGACGATGCTGCTACTGAACGTCGCAGGTCGACAAGGTCGTGTGCCCCTCTTGAGTGGTACGGCAACCCTGTCTTGACTGTCTTGTTAGTAGAAGACAGTGAACCTACGAACTATGAGGAAGCGATGATGAGCCCAGACTCTGAGAAATGGCTAGAAGCCATGAAATCCGAATTGGGATCCATGAGCGAAAACCAAGTATGGACTTTGGTGGACCCTCCTAGCGACCGAAAGGCCGTTGAGTGCAAATGGATCTTCAAGAAGAAAACGGACGCGGATGGTAATGTTACCGTCTATAAAGCACGGCTTGTTGCGAAAGGTTTTCGACAAGTTCAAGGTGTTGACTACGATGAGACTTTCTCTCCCGTAGCGATGTTTAAGTCCATTCGGATTTTATTAGCAATTGTTGCGTTTCATGATTATGAAATATGGCAAATGGATGTCAAGACTGCTTTCCTCAATGGCAACATTGATGAAGAGTTGTATATGATGCAACCCGAAGGTTTTGTCGATCCTAAGGATGCTGATAAAGTATGCAAACTTCAGCGTTCCATTTATGGACTGAAGCAAGCATCTCGGAGTTGGAACCTTCGTTTTGATCAAGTGATCAAGAGCTTTGGATTTGTTCCAAATTGCTACGAAGCTTGCATCTACAAGAAAGTGAGTGGGAGCTCGGTGACGTTTCTGGTACTGTATGTGGATGACATATTGATTATTGGAAATGACATCAACATGCTTAATGATGTGAAGAGTTATTTGAACAAGTGTTTTTCAATGAAAGACCTAGGTGAAGCTGCTTATATATTGGGCATCAAAATCTATAGAGATAGACAAAGACGCCTGATAGCTTTAAGCCAAAGTACATACCTAGACAAAGTTCTGAAAAGGTTCAGAATGGATAAGGCATTGAAAGGTTCAGTGCCTATGTTGTCAGGGAAGATATTGAGCAAGGCTCAGTGTCCAGCTACAGTAAATGATAGGGAAGCTATGAGCAAAGTGCCTTATGCCTCGGCCATAGGTTCCATCATGTATGTCATGCTGTGTACTAGACCGGATGTGTCCAATGCTCTTAGTTTGACGAGCAGATATCAAAGTGATCCAGGAGTGGAACACTGGACAGCCGTGAAGAACATCCTAAGGTACCTAAATAGGACTAAAGAAATGTTCTTAGTCTATGGGGGTGATGAACAGCTCATCGTAAAAGGTTACGTCGATGCTAGTTTCGACACCGACAAGGATGATTGTAAATCTCAGACAGGATACGTGTATATTTTGAATGGAGGAGCTGTGAGCTGGAGAAGCTGCAAGCAAAGCGTGATCGCGGGATCTACAGTAGAAGCGGAATACATGGCTGCTGCAGAAGCGTCAAGTGAAGGAGTTTGGATCAGAAACTTCATCACTGAGCTTGGCGTGGTTCCAAGTGCATTGGACCCACTGGAGATATTGTGTGACAACACTGGCGCCATAGCACTCGCTAAGGAACCAAGATATCATCCAAAGACCAAGCATATCAACCGCAAGTTTCATATAATCCGAGATTATATAGCAGATGGAGATCTGAAGATTAGCAAAGTACATACAGATCTGAATGTCGCAGATCCATTGACTAAACCTCTTCCACGTGTAAAACATGATCAGCACCTCAGTGCCATGGGTGTGAGATTGTTGCCAGATGTAAACTAGATTATTGACTCTAGTGCAAGTGGGAGACTATTGGAATTATGCCCTAGAGGCAATAATAAAGATGTTATTATTATAATTCTTGTTCATGATAAAGTTTATATTCCATGCTAGAATTGTATTAAGCGGAAACATTAATACTTGTGTGGTTTGTGAACAACACCGTGTCCCTAGTACGCCTCTATGGACTAGCTCATTGATCAATGATGGTTAAGGTTTCCTAACCATAGACATGAGTTGTCAATTAATAATGAGATCATATCATTAGGAGAATGATATGGTGGACAGACCCAAACTAAGCGAAGCAATTAGATCGTGTCTTTGTGTTCATCTTTGCGAAGCTTTTCCTATGTCAAATATTGTATTCCTTAGACCATGAGATAATACAACTCCCTGGTATCGGAAGAAAGCTTTGAGGTCATCAAACGTCATCCTATGAGAGGGTGATCATAAAGGTGTCTCTCAGGTGATCGGAAAGTATCTGTTGGGTTGTATGTATCGAGATGGGATTTGTCCCTCCCAAGTCGGAGAGATATACTTCGGGCCCACTTGGTAATCGATATCAACACCGCTTGCAAGCATGTGGTTAAGGAGTTAATCACAAAGTGATATCGGATTACGGAACGAGTAAAGTACTTGCTGTGAACGAGATTGAACTAGGTATGACGATACCGACGATCGAATCTCGGGCAAGTAAAATATCGCAAGACGAAGAGAATATATATATGGGATTGATTGAATCCTGGCATCGTGGTTCATCCGATATGATCATCGATGAATGTGTGGGAGTCAATATGGGTGCCCAGACCCCGCTGTTGATTATTGATAGAAGATCATGTATGCATATTCTCGAACCCGCAGGGTCACACACTTAACGTGTCTTGACGCTAGGATAGATTGGATAATTGGTTTATGAATTTTTGTTCGGAGTCTCGGATGGGATCCGGGACATCACGAGAGGTTCCGGAGTGGTCCGGAGAATAAGATTCATATAAGGCAGTGCAGTTTTTGGAGTTCGGAATTGTTCCGGATTAATCGGTATTGTACCGGAAGCTTCTAGAACCTTCCGGAAGGGGACCAACGTGGCCCCACCTTCCGGGAGGGGGCATGGGCCTATGAGGGAGTGTCCTGGCCGCATTGGGCCAGGGGCACAAGGCCCCATAGGGCCCAGCCGATCCTAGAGAGTTTAAATCGTTTAAACTAGAGATAAGATAAGATAGAATTTCTGGATAAGGGAGAGTTTAAATTGTTTAAACTAGAGATAGGCTTGGAGGAGAGGCTAGGGCTGGCCGCACCCCCTCTATATATAGAGGGCTGGTGCGCCCCCTCTCATACCCACCCTTACACCTTCCTCCAAACCCAGTTGCCCTGCTGCCCTTCCTCTCTCCCTCCCGACTGTTTGTAAGCGAAGCCCTGCAGCAGAAATTCTCCACCATATACACCACGCCGTCGTGCTGTAGATCCAATCCATCTCTCCACCATACTTGCTGGTCCGAGGAAGGAGGAGACGTCGAGGTGCCGCACGTGTGCATCTCACGGAGGCACCGCCACTTGTGGTGCTAGATCGGATCGGATCGCGAGGAGGAGAAGCGAGTACGACTACATCACCCACGTTCCGACGAACGTTCCGCTGTGCGAATCTTCAAGGGTATGAAGATCTAATCCAATCTCTCTCGTTGTTTGCATCTCCTAGATTAGATCTTGGCTTTCCCTCTGTTCGCTTCCGTAGAAAATTTTGATTTACTATGCTGCGAAACCCATCACCGACTGGGGCTCTGCAGCGGTTTCTGCTTCTTCCATGTCAGAATCTTCCTTGGGCTCCTTTCCTTTCTCGGAATTTTTCTTTCCTTTTCATCGCTTGGCTCTGTAGCCAGCAGATTCGTCTTTCTTGATGTCGCCATTGTAACGCACTCGACATTTGTGTGGGTAGATCCTCCATTACTGTCCAAGTGGTGGACACAGGGATTATTGGCAATGTCGGCCCAGGTATAGGTTCTTCCGGGTTGCTGATCTCCTCTGCCCTGGATTCAGGAAGTTCCACGGCCTCTACCCCGGTCGCCTCCGCGCCCTCCTCGTCCTCCAGATCCGAACGTTGTGTTGACAGTTGTGTTGTCCGGAGCCGGCTTTTCTTCCGAGGTGTTCTTGCGCTTTTGAGTTTGTTTTGGCTATTTGGCCGCATTGGAATTGTCCAGAATATTTAGCAGCCCTTCTGAATCATCATCGGCATCAGCATATTTGCTTGCCATCTCTATCATTTCTCCCAAATCTGTGACATGGTCACGCTTCAGTCTGTGACGTAAAAGTCCGACTGGAAGTCCTGCAATAAAAGCTTCTATCGCAGTTTGCTCGTTTACTCCCTCGTAGGAGTTTTTCGTGTTAATCCAGCGTCCGAGGTAATCCCGGCAGGTTTCTTCGGGTCTTTGTGTGCAACACTACAAGTCTCCGACTGTGCAGGGCCTCCTGTATGTTCCCTCTAAGTTTGAAAAGAACGCACTTTGCATATCATACTAGTTGTGAATTGAATTCTCTGGAAGTTCATTGAGCCATGATCGAGCCGTTTTCCTCAACATGAGTGGGAGATATCGGACTACGACTAGGCTATTTCCTCCTTTGGTGATGCAGCAGGCATGGAAGAAATCCTGGAGCCAGGTATATGTCCAAGCTGCACCGTCATAGGGCTGAATATGTTTGGCAATACCAAAGTCAACCGAAAATTTGGTCTAATGTATGCGTGGTCCAAAGCACTTGGGTCCCACATACACGTCTTATTCCTCGTACCATCGCGCCTCTATGTTTGATTCAATGCGATGGCGAGCGTCATTTGGCGAGAGAGATCTGCGCCTTGGAGGCTCATGACTCCTGCGCGACGGAGTCAGATTTCTGCTTCTCCTTTCACCATTGTCACCTCCGCCCCTGCAGCTTCCATGGCTACGTCGGCATCCTTCATGGTGGCTGCCAGGAGGCGATGGTGGACCTGGTGGATTATTTTCGGCTGGGTCACGCAATGGTGGCGGTGGAGCTTCATTGTGCAGACTCTGATGCCTGTTTCTTCGGGCATCGTCCCTACTTGATTCAGGATGATCTGGATCATCTCTTCGTCTGGCATTGCCAGCCGGACGGCTTGGTGGTGGCATCCTTATCCGATCTTGCTCCTCTCGATGGCGGCGTGTTTCTGGGTCTTCTCTATAGCGGTTGTTTTGCCGATGAGGGACCATTGCTATGATGGCATCCTCGGACGCAGCCGGAATAACTCTTGTCTAGTCACGCGCCGGTCGGCGAGAGTGTCCGTTTGAGACGGTTCTTGAATTCTCTTCTTCTCCACGGGGACGATAGCGTTGATTCGTATCCCTGCGGAGCCTTATATCAATGCTTTGGTCTGTGCCAGTGTGGAAAAACTCGGACTTTGAGGCTAGCTTGCCACTAAATGACGCGGCCGTTTTCTGCTGCTTTAATCCCTTGTCCAGCAACACGACACACTGCTGGACTTGCTATGGAGACAGATTGTTGGCGAGGATGCTCGAGCTGAAGCAACGTTTTCCAATGGCATGCTATAGACTCGGATTTTCTCTCCGTCCTTTCTGTTGTATAGATCTTTGTGGATATCCAGGTTCTTGTTAGAAAGAAACGGACCTCCCCTTATATTGTTTGGGTGTCGCTTAAAATCTGACTGATACTTGGCAGGATCACTGTCTAACTGCTGTCTAAGCTCGACGATGCGCATGGCTTCCTCGAGCATAAACATACGGTGCTTTTCCAGGTCCTCAACCCTTTTCTCCAACGCCTCCAGCATAAGATCCGAAGCCGTTGGGATTAGAATCATGATAGCATCTCCGTAGATTTCACGTGCACCCTTGGTGATGACGTGTCCATCCATAGGAGGGTCGATCGGGGTGGTATTAATCGGATCTCCATCTTGATTCTCCATCTCGATCTCTTCATCAACTTTTTATTCGTTGGTTTCCTCGATGTCCGGCTCTACCGGTGTCGGATTCTTGTTATTCTTCTTCTTCTTTGACCGCCCAGTAGCCTTGACGTGCGTACCAGTGGCAAAGACGGCTTTTGGTCCGGTACCGGGGGATAAACTTCTGTCGTTACTTTCCGTCATGGTTGGCTTGTGGACCTCGGAAGAATCTCCGGTATCCATGTCATCCTACGAGGTGTAGCTTTCATCCATGCTATCATATGGACTAGGAGATTTTTCCATCTCACCTTGCGTTGGATTGGAGATGTGTTCATGTTCATACCCCTCCATCTCTTTGTCGAAGTCTCAAAGTTCCTGCGACGTTATTGACTCTTGAGGGGAGCCAGGTAAGTCGGCGTTTTCTTCGATTGCATCTAGGACTGAATCGTTGCCGGCTCCAGCATCGACCGAGTCAGATCCAGAGCTTATGTGGTATATGAAACAGTGCTTCTTCTTGTTTATGTTCTTGAGGTAGTGGTATAACTTGGCTTCCGCTTCAACATCGGTAGAGCCGGATCCGTAGCGGATGTATTCCTCATCTGTGTATCCGATCTCGCTGGAGAGATCAAATCTAGATTCTTTTTCCACCTATTCTTCCACTACAGGAGTGGGCTGGGTGGGTTTGAATTTCTTCGAGATCTTGAACTCTTCCGCCTCTACGGACAAAGTAGATCCGGATTTTTCTTCCGCCATGGTCATCACCTCAAGGGTGGGTCGGGCGGGATCAGCGAAACCAAGATAAATATTGATCTCGCCAATGGACATGATTGTGTAGGTCATCACAGGTTTCGAAGCCGGAATCCAAGTCTCGTCGAGAAGGACGAGAGGGACATTACTGGCGTAGACCACGCGACCCATGGCGATAGTTTTGCCGATTCCTGCACGTGCAGATTCCGCCTAGAACGAAGCTCCAGAGGTCACCCGCCCCACGGTGGGCGCCAACTGTCGTCGGATTGTCGACAAGTATGCCATAGGGGGTCCTAGTGGCGTTGGAAAGATGGGGGGTGAGACGTCGGATGTTTCAGGAGCGGTGAGCACAAGTTTACCTAGGTTCAGATCCAACTACGGTGATCGAATCCTACTCCTGCTAGCAACCCAGTAATATATCAGCGTAAGCCGGATATTACAATGGATTACAAGAGAGGTTTGCCTGTGCGAGTTGATTGTGGTGTTACGATTGGTTGGTGGTGTTGTGTGCCCCAAAGGATCCCATAGGGCTGGTTTATATAGTCACCAGGACCTAGGGTTACAGGAGAGACCTATCCGGCTACGTTAGAGAGTCGGTAACTAGATACAACTTGAAGTACAAGTAATACTACAGACCTAAGTTGGTAACTCTTCTAGGCCTTGTCGTAGCCGAAACTGGCTCCTCCTCTTTCTCTGACTGGGTCGCCCGTGAAGCAAAGCTCTAACCCGTTGGTGGGCCATCCTGGTCAGCGAGTCCTGTGGATATACCCGAAAAGTATATCCCCAACAGTTTGTAGCTACAAAGTGAGCAATTTGGATGATTTGAAGCAACCTCCCATAGAAGTGGTACTACTCCGCAAGAAAAACAAAATAAGAAGTGATTAGTTGATATATTTACCACAAGAATTATTAGAGTACTACTTGTTGTTTTCTTTAGAAAACATTAGAATTTTTTAATATGAAAATTCTCTTTTTAAAGAAGAAAAATAATAGGGTGTCAAATGGAATCTCACCTAAAACCCACTTTTAGTTTATTTGGTAAAATCTAGTTCAAATTTTAAGCAACTTTACAAAATATAGAACGCGAAAACTGCTGGGCCTGGGCTGCCACGGTATATCTGCGCCTGGTGTGTGGGACTCATGTGTTTCCCGGGCAAACCCAGCCACAACAGCATCCCCACTGTGCTGCACCGGGTCAATCGGTTTGTTCCGCTTTTTCATTATAACATCATAAAACCACAACCGTCGTGTCATGTACATCAACAAATTACATTTCTAAAGAAGGAAGGGGTGTATGGGGCATGGGAGGCGCATGGCCATAGTAGCTTTGAGACCAAGCATGACTAGGTTGGCTAACTGTCATCGTCTTCCTCACCCTGTCACTATGACGAAAGAGGAAGAAAGGGATGGGAAATATGCGGAGGGCGGGCCCTGTATCTAGGTCCGCCGCGGAAATACGCATGTTGGTGGTTGCATTCGCATGTTGTGATCGTCTGGCCATGGGCTTCAATGGGCCAGCAACAAATGAAGCATGTCCTTTTTATTTTACAACACAAATTGTACTAAAAAATATAGCACAAATGGAGTATTTCCTTGGTCCAAAATGGTGATTTTTATTTTCTGACCACAATTTATTTATTCAAATCATGCACTAAGTTTTTATATGACACTATGGCGCATTATATTCTGAAAACCAAGTAACTCTTTATAACTCAATACACGGTTTCCTTGACCACTGTCAAGTGGTTGAGCCTTCCGACCATCACTATTTTCTAAGTATTTTTTCTCAGTACTATCGTCAACTCAATATTCAATCTATATATCCTTGGGCTCTAGTGCACACGTCTTCCGACCCTATCGGTATCCCCTGAATTCGTCATTGTGGCTGCTTCGAATCCAGACAATATTCAATCCATATATCCTTGGGCTCTACTCTAGTGCACATGTCTTGCGATCCTATCGGTATCTCCTGAATTCGTCATTGTGGCTGCTTTGGCGTCAACAATGACTCTATCTTGCAAGGCTAACAAGTAACAACCCATTGCGGTCTTTGCCCTCAGCACTATTGACGTCACCTCGTGTGACCGCGTTTTCATCTCACAACTCACTCATGCACCAGGAATTGACATCGATCACGTCTAAAAACTACATAGTTGTCTTTTTGATTAACATCATAAAAACCACAATACATCAATAAATTACACTTCTAGTGTTCTTTTTATGGAACCACAACTTCTATGGTAAGTTGTTCAGATAAATTTGCTTAGTATTTATGTTCTAGTGGCCAATATAAGGACATATGTAAAGGTTGACCTGGCCAAAGATGGTACAGGAGGATGCTGTGTCAACTGTCTGTAAACTCACGAATGACTAGGGGTGACCCAAGGAATGACGATGGTGGGGTTCACACAGAATTCATTTCCTTTGCATGGAACCTTTCATAGATGTGGTATTTTGCGAGAAAAATAAATTAAAAAATGATTAGTTGACATATTTAACACAACAGTTATTAGAATACTATTTTTTAAAAAAAACATGAGGGTTTAGAAGAAAATTGTGTTTTCTTAGAGGAAAAAAATCTGCAATTGACTAATATCTCGAGCCAGCACTCGCTTTATAAATAAAGCAATCGTTCAGAGGAATTGCCAAATATCGAACGCTGAAACTGATGGGCCTGGGCTAGCACGGTATATGTGCGCCCGGTGTGTGTGACTCGTGCGTTTCCCGGGCAAACCCAGCCGCAGCAGCATCCCCACCGCGCCGCACCGGGTCGATCGGTTTGTTCCGCTTCGTCCTCTCTGCCGCGATCGCAGCGGCGGCACGACGGAGAGAGGGACGGCGCACCCCGACCGGCTCGGCCTCTCTCCGGATTCTTCCTCCGCCTACCCCGCGGCGGGGGCGGGAGTCTCGGCCGGAGATCGATCGATGGGCAACGCGAGCGGCAGGCTGGAGGACATCGCCGACGCCGAGATGGACGAGGGCGGGCGCGGCCACGTGCGGCGCGCGTCCTCGACGGGATACGTCGGAGGCGTAAGGGGAGGCGGCGGTGGCGGCGGCGGTGGAGGGTCGTCCTCGCCAGGAAGCCCCCCGCGGCCGCACTCGCCGCGCATGTTCGTGCCCCAGGTCAGTCAGATCAATCAAGGACAACAGATCCTCCCTTCTGTTTGTCGCCCTCTCGATTCAATAGGCTCGCTCTTGCATGTTCGGTTTCGGTGTGGCGCTCTCCGTGCGCGGTTTGATCTCCTTACGATTATTTCGCTCATGCATGCGAATATGCTATTCGATCGAGGGTCTGGTTAATTTTTTTGCCCTGTGCTGCGATTAATTTGGTTTTCTCGACCATGATTTGCGTGCGAGATGTTTTATCCGTTTCGCGCCCGTTTGGTGAACGTTGTTTGTCAATTTGATGCGATATATGCTATGAGGCTGGAACTCGGAACACATGGATTTTATTTGATGACAACTATGGTTAATTTGAGCCATACCTTTCTGTCACTAAATCATGCGATTGTTATCTGAAGATGTGTTCGTCTGAACTCTGAAACATGCACGATAGTAGACACTGAACATCAAACCAATGTACTGTTTGTTGTTTTTTTGCGGGTAAAACCATGGACTGTTTGTTGTTGTCTTGTTGATATGAAGGATCCTTAATGTTACAAGAGGTACAGACAGACTACAGGGAAAGAATTTACTGCATCCAGATTTCCGAAGAACAATACAGTTATCTGTCCATAGCAATTCTTCTCAACTAATATTGTTACATTAATTTGTAACGATTTTATGACTTGATTTCACCGTCCAGCTCTTCTCACACACCATTTTCTCCCAATGCATTTGATATGTATTTTTGTACTGCAGAGTCCTGTAACTCCACTGCAAAGAGCTACAGATGTACCGCCTCCGGTGTTCAACCAGATATTGATGCGTGATCAGCAGGATGATTCTGACGGCCCTCCTCAAAAGAGGATTCCTACTCTGCTTCTGTGGCCCCATGGAGGGAAGAACATCTACGTGGAAGGATCATGGGACAATTGGACAACAAAGTACATTCTCATGAGCCAGATAGAAGACATAGACATTCTTTTTTTCTTTCCCCTAAAACTGATCAGCAACTTAATGAAAGAACAGATTTGATGCTGACACTGTGGACATACATGGCAGGAAAACCGTTCAGAAATCCGGGAAAGACCACACCATCTTGCTAGAGCTTCCATCTGGAGTTTACAGATACAGATTCATCGTCGACGGGGAGAGGAGATTCCTTCCCGATCTGTCCTGTGAAACGGACAACATGGGTAACATTGTGAACCTTCTTGATGTCAATGTGAGTATCAGTTACTGTTCTTGCCAAGCATAGCACCACTCATAATACTTATCATGTTTTTGAATCAATGAGTGTGTTTTTGTTAATCTTCAGTCGGCATATACATGCAGGATTTTGTGCCGGAAAGTGTGGAGAGCGTATCCGAGCTGATGGCTCCATCCTCCCCGGACTCCAGCTATGGCTTCCAGGTCCCCGACGACAAGGAGTTCACAAAGGAACCTCCCACCCTCCCGGCGCAGCTCTACCTCGGCGTGCTCAACTCCCGGAGCTCGGAGCGCGAATGCGCGAGGCCGAGGCACGTCGTGCTCAACCATCTGTACATCGAGAAGGGGTGGGGCGCGCAGCCGCTGGTGGCACTCGGCCACACGCACCGGTTCAGGTCCAAGTATGTCACCACCGTTCTCTACAAGGCCATCGAGAGATAGCTAGCGTGTAAAGCCGCTGCTGCCTACCGGAAGTGTGAGAGTTTTCTTTCCTGAAGACAATACAGATCAGATCAAACATAAATTAAGGTGTAGTTTATGTAGGAATAATTGAGCATCTTGTTGGTCCTAAGTTCATTTTAGAATTGTGAAAGTTCTTGACAAAGTTGATGGGACCGCTAAAAACGAAATAAGCTTTTACATAAGGATACTGAGTGTGTCATATACCTGGTCTTGAAGGCGCTTAATCTGCTTAATTGTTACTTCCTCCGTTCCATAATGTAAACTTTTCTATAAGTTTTAAACGGATAGAAACATTATGGAACGAAGGTAGTACTCCCTCCGGCCTAAAAAGTATGTTTCAAGTTTGTCTAAACTTGAATGTATCTAAACACTATTTAGTATATAGATACATTCAAATTTAAACAAACTTGAGACATCCTTTTTAGGACGGAGGGAGTATGTTTTTTGGAAAGTTGCTCAACTGAGAATAAATCTTTCATAGTGTTGCTACCTAAAACTACATAATACAAGCCGGGATCAATTTTGCCCAATCTCTCTTCAAAATTGTTGTGTTAAGTTAGGTTCCAAATGTCTTACTAACCGTTTACAACCCATCATTCCGTCTATCATTGGTCACAATCAAACTGGTTTTATCAAAGGTAGGTTGGTCTCTAAAAAAATTATTTATGATGTTGATATCATTCAATCTTGTTTTAAGCGTAAGGCTCCTGCTATTTTTTTAAAATTGGAAATCCAAAAATCGTTTGACTCTATCAGTTGGGACGCGCTAGACCGTAATCTTATTGCTGGGGTTTTCTAAGCCTTTGGTGTCTTGGGTTAGGGATCTAAATTCCTTTAGTCGGTCTACCATTATTCTTAATGGTATAAGGCAGGTGGATTCAATGCCGACGCGGTCTTCGTGAGGGAGATCCACTCTCATCCTATATCTTTTAATATTGTGGCTGATGTTCCGCGATTTCTTCTTAAGAAGGCCCCTGACAATGGCATTCTTTTACACCCTCGATGATAATCTGCTATGTCTCGTCTTACAATATGCTGACGACACCCTAATTATTCTTAAGGTTACAGACTGTATCCACAACCTTACATTGGCTCTTTCACCTTTCTCTGAAGCAACATGGCTTTAGATCAATTTTCAGAAGAGTACCTTCCCCCCATTCATGTTAACCAGTCCATGGAATCTTGCTTAGGTTTTGATACTTACCGTTCCCCTTACCTAGGTCTCCCTCTATCTACTCATAAGCTAAATTTAAGCACTTTCAAACCCTATGTAGACAAATTTAGACGCAGGGAACATTTGCCTTTAAGTGGTCTCTCTATTCTTGTAGAAGCCTCCCTTCAATTTATGGTCTCTCGTCTTCTTTCTGATTTGATGGTGCATGTTGGTACTATTCAGGATTTTGACAAAATTTGTTGTGCTTTTCTTTTGGGCTAGGGACGATCCGCCTTCGGTTCAGAAGGGAGGTATTGGCTTTTGTTGTCTCCAAACGCATAACAGGGCCGTTCTCATGAAATTCCTGTCTAGGCTTCACTCCACTTCATCGACCCATTGGGAGACTTGATTCGCCTCCTCGTATGGTTGGAATGACAATCGAGATTTAGGTGGCTCTAAATGTTTAGACTGTGGTATGGAAAGACATCCTAGCTTGTCTTGATGGTTTTCGGAAAGCCACAACCATCACCGTTGGATCAAGTTTCATCTCCTTTTGGCATGATAGTTGGTTCGAGAACGTTGTGATGATTAGTAGATTCCTTGCTCATTTCTCTCACGCCACGAGTTGCTTCTGTTTGCGCTTCCCGGTCCTTAACTTTTCTTTAAAGTTGTGTCTCTCTCATACCGCTAGTTTGGAGCTTGTCAACCAACAATTATTCTTAGCCTCATTTTGTTGGACGAAAATGCCTCCGACATTAGAAATGCACGCATATACAACAAGCGTCTAACCACTAAATCAGCATACTCGACATCCTTTGAACATTTACAGGATGTTCCTTTTGCAACCCCGACTTGAAAGAATTATTCAACAAACCTTTGTCGCATGTTCCTCTGGCTGGCTGATTGCGTAAGGATATTCACAAACTAGCCTTATTTCAGGAAGGGATTGGCAACCTAGGACTCCTGCCCATTCTGTCCCACGACTAGACTGAACACATATTTCTTCACTGTCCAACTGTCGGCTCTTTTTGGATGGCCCTTCCTGTTATTTAGGAATATAATTTTGTTTGTAGTTGGCTTAAGGACCTTTGGGATGGATCACCTATATGCAAAGTCGGATCCACTATCATCATATGTGCCTTTGAAATATTTGGAATAGGCGAAATGCTAAGGTTTTCAGGAATATTGATGAGACATTTTGCAGATGTGCGGAAGACTTACTTCTTTGGAATCATATGTGCATCAAGCAGTCTTACAAAGAGCTTATGCACGATTGGAATGTGATGTTCGCCCATCTAGCCTCTCCTTTTTAGGATAGTTTTGGTTTGGTGTCCCTCCACTTCGTGGTTGGTGCCTCGGGGTCAGTTTTGCCCTCTAATTGTATAGCTTATATTTAATTGCTCTTCTTTTGTATTTTTTGTATATGTAAAGAACTATTGTAACTTGGTTTTATTTGAAGATTTAGGCTGGCTTTTGCGGGAGGTGCTACTGGACGCTCGAAGCGGCATGACCTAGAAGTGTCGCCTACAACGAGGCAAAATGGGCCAGCCTAAGACTTGGTATGTTGCTCTTTTTTTGTTTTTAAAATCTAAAGATATTTGGATAACAAACTCAACTCTAAAAAATAATTTAAAAAGTAATGAGTTTTCATAAACATTTTTTTTTCAAAAAGTTGTGATTTTTTCTAAAAATCATGAACACTTCTTGAAAAATCATGAACACTTCTCGAAAAATCATGAACAACATTTTAAAAAACATGAACATTTTAAAAAAACATGAACCAAATTTAAAAGCATGAACCAAATTTAAAATCATGAATCAATTTTAAAAGCTAAAAAATTTCAAACAGAAAAAATAAAATAAAAACCAAAAAAAAAAAGAAAGAAAGAACGTCACCTCTGCGAAATGGGAGGAGACCCTGCGAAAGAAAAGGGCAATTGATTTCCAGGCCGGGCCTAATTAGTAGAGCAGGGCCTGAAGCCCTGAATGCCAAAATAACGAGCAGCCGTGCCAAAATGCCCAGTCCTAGGGAGTCCATTAGCGAAAACTTGCAAAGATGAAGGACTTTCAGCAAAATTTTGCACTCCGCGTCCCAACCGCGTGGTGGTCATTTGCGTCATTATCCTTCTGTTTAAAAGATGCCAGCGGATCGTGCTTCATTGAGAAATTCCTCACTTGCGCAGCCCCACGTGTACCCTACTTTTTTTTATTCTTAACGGAACGCTCAGCTGTTACCAAAGTGCCCTCGGGCGCGTCTTTTTTTTTAGTTGGCCTTGTTGCACGCACCTGATTTTCCATTTGCTTTGCGATGCACGTTGGTCGGCCCTCGGGAAAAAAGAGCTTGCAAATGTGTCTCCATGATGCAAATTCTTTACTTATAAACTGTAAATGAATCCACCTTTTAACACCAAGTATAATGTAGACCTGGAAAACATTGTCATGTCTATACATCGATACCAAAGACTAGAGCAGCGGAGTTTCAAATTAATAAACTAACAGCAGACATGTCGTCCACAAAAAAGAAAAAGAAAACAAGCGACACGTCACTCTCAATGGGTATGCCATCTCTAACTGAAAATAACATTTCCCTCCAATTGTAGAATTGTATGTGTTTTCAGTGATCCAAACTCTTTATTTTATAGTACTCCCTTTGGTCCATATTAATGACATTAACTTTGCGCTAACTAAGATATCTTAATTTTTTCATGTAACAATAAATAAGATGCAATTACATTGTCAAAATGGGCCAAGGGTTCCAAGCTTGTTTGGTTGTTGCTCGGATTTTCTGTACCAAATTTTAGCAGCCTATGATTTTTTTTGTCACTTGCTTATTTCATCGCTACAAAATCACATGTCGGTCTGCGAGAGCTTACACATCTTTCTCACATTCTCTTCATGATATCAGCAAGAAAAAATGGCCAACAAACTATCCAGAAATCTCTAGTCAATGGTTGAAAATGTCACAATGATTAGTACGAGAATGTATAAAAAAACCTAATTACCCAAGTGTACAAAAGTGCATAGCCAGCGATTTAGAAAAAATATTGTCAGGAGAAGAATGGAGGGCAGTTTGGGGAACTCGGCTGGGGGAAGGTAACGGCCGCGTCTAGCGGCGTAGGTGGGCGTTGTATAAAGCGGTCCGGGAAAATTCCCCCGGACGCCACGCCACAGAACGCTCCCAGCCTCTCTCTCGAACTCCTCGCGTCCGCGGCGCTTACCTTGTTCCATCGCGCGGGTGCGTACGTACGATCCACCACCGCGGCGGCGACCATGGCGGATCAGCTCACCGACGACCAGATCGCCGAGTTCAAGGAGGCCTTCAGCCTGTTCGACAAGGACGGAGATGGTAAGCAGATCCCCTTCCTCACCCTTCGTCGCTCCTCCTCCTCCTCCGCACGGATCCATCTCTGCCGCGCAAGCGAGGCTAGCAAGCGAGCGCGATGCTCGCGCGCGCCGTGGCATTGCATCCGCCCGGGTGGTGCTCATCCCATAGCTTGATCTGCCGTGCCCGGATGGTAGATCCGGCCCGGATCTCGACCGAACCCGGGCCCAGATCGCGTTGCTGTCTCGTCTTGCCTAGTGGCGAGGTGCCGATGTGGACGCGACGCTTATCGTTTGAGTTGACCTTTCCGTGAGAGTGGCTTCTCGTTGCCTAGGTTTTTTTTTTGATGACGTCGCGATCGTATACCCTGTTACTTGCTGGGTGCAGCTAAATAAACCGTATACATGTTGAATGATAGTGGACTGTCGCTGTCGCCGCTGCTTGATAGAATTCCACACTCTGTTCAGTTTAGCTAGTCAAAATTTCCACAATTTAGAAAATTGACACAGGGAAATCGTATAAAATGTTCTGTAGGGACTGTTAGAAGAATGATGCAGTAAGCCTGATATGGTGTACTGGGTAATTTGTCATTCAGGTTTGAATTAGCTGGCAGTTAAATTTGATTTGTTTTTGTCTTGAACTAGTTATCCTGTAATAATGTTAAAAATTGGTTAATAAAACTCTCCTGGTCTGTATGTTTCACAGCAAAGTTATTATTAGAGTACTATAATCCGTTTTGGTGGTATTGTGTGAAGTTCAAATAATATCTTTATGTCAATAATCTAGATGCACAAGTTCTACCTGAACTTATGCAAGACATTTTCAGTGTCGTACAGACCCCGATTAGTTTTATCATCTTAGCATCCTGAGTGGACATTCTACACAAGTTCCACCTGAACTTATGCAAGATATTTTCAGTGTTACAAACCTCTTTAGTTTTATCATCTTAGCACCATGAGTGGACATTCTTACACAAGTTCCACCTGAACTTATGCAAGGTATTTTCATTGTCGTACAGACTGGTTTAGTTTTATCATCTTAGCACCCTGGGCGGACATCACTTTTTCCCCGTTTCAATCTTATTATTATTGGCTTACTGGCAATAAGCAGCGGCTTGTTTCCTTTCTTTTCTTCATAAGTTGATCTGTCCTAATTAGATGCAGTGAACAATATTATTTTCCATTTCTTAAAGAAGATTTACTTTATTGTAAGTACAGCTCAACTATCTGTGTCTGATCATGGAATTGTTTGTACGTATGCCTCACAGGTTGCATCACAACCAAGGAGCTGGGAACAGTCATGCGTTCACTGGGGCAGAACCCAACGGAGGCTGAGCTCCAGGACATGATCAATGAAGTTGACGCTGATGGCAATGGCACCATTGATTTCCCAGAGTTTCTCAACCTGATGGCTCGCAAGATGAAGGACACTGACTCAGAGGAAGAGCTCAAGGAGGCCTTCAGGGTGTTCGACAAGGACCAAAATGGCTTCATCTCTGCTGCTGAGCTCCGCCATGTCATGACAAACCTTGGCGAGAAGCTAACCGACGAGGAGGTTGACGAGATGATCCGTGAAGCTGATGTTGACGGCGATGGCCAGATCAACTACGAGGAATTTGTCAAGGTCATGATGGCCAAATGAGCATTGAACCGTGCTCCGGGGACTGTGCATTGCATATTAGTTTAAGACGTGAACTCTTATTCGATCGATTTCCAGTTAAGCATCCTACTAGCTGTAGCTGCTAAAACGGACGACGCAATTCGTGCTATGCTCCTTCTATCCAGTGTGTTTCCAGACCTCTCAAATGTTTATGTGAACTTGCCCCTCCCTGGTGTATCCTGATTGCAGTTGGGCCCGTTTGTAGTATATTTCTTCATCAACTTATGTTTGACTCTTCTAGTATCAATGGGAAGCCGGTGTTTCTTATTTCCTTGACAGTTTATTCAGTTTACAGATGTTATCATGTGGCTCAAGTTGAAGTGCAAAAATGTCTTATTTTAGGAACTGAGGTATTGCTGTTTAATGATGTATAATACAAGTTCCACTTCCAATGGATACCTGGCTATTATACATATGTTGACTTAAGCCCCCTGCACAGTTGCTCGTCGATCTGAGGACTGCTGACTTGGCCTTGCTCCCTGGGGACTAGTCGAATAATGCTTGATCTTTGAATCCACAGAGAGACTTGTCTGTGTGCTGCTGGGTAGGTTGCAACTAACAAATTGTTGACTGATTCCCCTTCAAAAAAAAAAAAACTGCAGCCTGAGTGGTGGTAGGTAGCAACTACCACAAGCTCCAGCCTCCAGGCCTTCTTAAGCCTTGAAACTACTTGTGCTTGCCTATTGTGTGCTTGGAAGAGTAGTACACATGGAGCAGGAGAAGAAACACAAGGTGCTCTGCCTGCACGGTTTCAGGACAAGTGGAAGCTTCTTGAAGAAGCAGATCAGCAAATGGCACCCTTCCATCTTCGAAAAATTTGACATGGTTCTTCCCCTGGACTTGACAGATCGCGTTCGACCGTTTCGCCTTTTGCTTTGGTTTGATCTTCGAGTAATTTTGCTGGTTTCTCAGGTCTTCCTTGACGGTATGTTCCCAGCTGGAGGCAAGTCTGATATAGAGGGCGTATTCCCCCCACCATACTTTGAGTGGTTTCAGTTCAACAAGGTAAAAAACTATTCAGATGAAACCCAAACTGGATTCACCTCTTCCAAGTTCCACTGGCATTTGAGATCTAGCTTCACTTTGGACACCATCCTAACATACTCGTGTCTCCCTGCTTAGGAATTCACCGAATACACAAATCTGGATGAGTGCATTTCTTATCTGTGCGATTACATGGTGAAGAATGGACCTTTTGACGGCCTGCTTGGTTTCTCCCAGGTAAAAATCCAAGGGGGCTGCATTCAGCTGTTTGAGATGCTTAGCATATCAATTCTTTGTGTTGAAAAAATCAGTTTGTATGGTGTAGTTCATCTAGTAGTTTCTCTCTTCCAGGGTGCGACGCTTTCAGCCCTTTTGATAGGCTACCAAGCACAGGTACACACTTCTACTAAGAACATGAAAAAATGGACTGCATTTGTATATTAGTGAATCAATTGTGAGATCAAGATATCATTTTTTGAACAGCACAGCCATCATGATCTAGCAATTCAGTTGGTAGTTGTGACTTGTGAGTTTTGGATACTATATATTATCAATAGGGATCTGGATCTCAGCCTCAGCCTCAGCCTCATCCTGACAGAATATAATTTCTTATGGTGAAAGCGAAAGCTGTTCTTCGAGAGCATATGCCAAAGATATCATAATCTGAAATGGAACTTCTTGATAAAATCTTACATCTGTCTAAGCTAACTGTTGTAATAAGCATTTACTAAGAACGCAGAGACTTGGACAGGAAATTTGGTTCACCAGGAAGATTGTTCTCCTTACTGTGAGATGTTTCTGCCTATTGTGAATTCTGATTAAGCTGAATGATTTAGTGCAAGGTGCTGAATGATCATCCACCAATTCAATTCATGGTGTCAGTATCTGGGAGCAAGTTCAGGGACCCAAGCATCTGCGCTGTGGCCTACAAGACCCCGATCAAGGCGAAATCTGTCCATTTCATTGGGGAGAAGGACTGGCTCAAAGTACCTTCGGAGGAGCTGGCTGCTGCCTTCGATGACCCTCTCATCATAAGGCATCCCCAGGGTCACACTGTCCCTAGGCTTGGTTTGCACTCTTCTCTGTCTTTCTTCCGAATCTACTGTCGAAATCTGCTTTACTGTGGCTCATCATCAGTCTTAATGCTTTCTTGCGAATAGAAATGAGAGGCAGTTTGTGTTTGTTTTACAGATGAGACATCCGTGAAGCAGCTTTCAGATTGGAGCTCCAGTATCCTGGAAAACCTCAAGAGTTTAGACGCTCATCAGATCTCAGATTCAGTGAATCCATCTGATAAGGACAATGTTGGCGTCGAGTCAGCAGAAAACCTGATGAACGAAGTTGCAGCTTGACGCAGTAGGTGAATTATGGTGGTTGAGTGGTGGTGGTGTCTGAAGCCTTGTTGCTTCATTAATTTATCCAGAATACTTGATGGAACTTGTTCACCCATGTGTATCACGAGTGTGTCTCACTAAGATGAGAGAATAAATCTGTCTTGTCAGAATCCGAGTCGCCCAATTGGCTTTTCTTTTCCTACCATGTTCATACTTGATCTTAAATTCAATTTTGGAGAAAGTGGGTGGAGATTAACACATTAGAGCATCAAATGCTACATAGCTAGTCAGCTACAATTTAACCCTCCCTTCAAAGAGAAAAAGGGAGTCACTTCAGCCTGCAGGTCTATGTTTTATCTGCTCCCTGACCATGAACCAAACCTAAAGCCTCTACATCGATCAACAAAAAAATCCGTAGGGAGTCCTAGGAGAGCTATATACAAGAGAACCTAAACGCTAATTCCCAATGAAGATACTCTGTAGCCGCCTCACGTTGCGGAGCTTCTTTCTTCAGCCTCGCCTTCACAGACCCAAACAACATCCTTCAGCTGCGCGGAGAGCTTTGTGTAGAACTGCGAAAAATTGACATGAGTCGATAAGGTTTACCCATTGGAAGAGAACTGACTTGTATTGTATAACATTGGACTCAAGATAGAAACCATAAAACTCAATTTTTATTTACTTGGTCACTGCTTTAGCTCTACTAGTTGCTTCCTTAGTTGTTTGCTTAACTAGGCATGCATAAACCTTCATGGCTAATTGCATAGGATAAAAGTTTCAGGAAAGAAGCTACACTGTAAAAGGGCCAAATAGCTAAAATACTGAGGGCTAATACCTTCTGAAATTCCAGAGTATCTCCTTTTGCCTTCTTGAGCTCAACAACATGCAAGGATGGGGCCACTTGGAAAACCTGAACATACAACAGGAGAATACAGTGGTCACTAATCGTATTTTGTCATGAAACACAGTTCTATGATTGGTGTTTTTGTCTAACCTCAGTTGCAACATTTAAATTTCCTTTTCTTCCTGGGTTTAGGTTCTCCATTCGCATCTGAAAAGAATATATAAAAATGGTTACACAGACTTAAGACATGGGGAGTAACAAGGACAGTCTCTTACTATATCCAGTTTTGTATGTAAAAAATTGCACACTGTTAACAAATGTAGCACGAGGAATATTGCATGTAGCATACCCTGTAGTTTTTCTTTTGGATATCAAACCCAAGTGGCTTAGCTGCTGCTTCCAGCCTAGTGATGATCTCTTCAGGAGGATACTGTGATGTAAATCTTTTCTCTCTCTTGTACTTCTGTCATAGATCAATAAAATTTAGTCCGCTGCAACAATTCCATGTCATCTAAACTACTTTAAAAAGCTACCATAAACATAATATTAACATATTCAGGATATATATATATATATAATGCTACAACAAATGTGTTCCTGACCTTATCAGTTTCAAAGAAGTTCTCCAGATTCAGTCCCCTATTCAGTGATATCAACTCAAATGCGTTCATCGAAGCTGGCTGCCCTTCCATTTCCTCTTTCACAAGTTTTTCCTGGCAAATGCCATAAAAATTTATTTAGTATTATTTCAACCATAAGAGCCCAGTGTCTTTTCCAGCGATTACATGATTGATTAACTCACTTCTGAGTCTCCAAAAGCAGCATCGACATCATCCAGACTAGTTTGGCATTTCATATCAAAGACAGGTGGCTTGTACCCCTTTTTGAACCATTGATCTTTTAATAGTTGAGCAATTGTTATCCGCTGATCAGCAACAATTAAGAACCAATCAATAAAGAACTCTGCAAGTAATGTCATAGACCCAAAAATGCAGAGAGCTCATTCTATTGCTTAGGCTCCATGAGAGCAGTTTTATTGACCTTTGGCTGAGTAATTTTAAATGTCAAAAATGGAGGCAGAGTCAAAAAACTTACAGTGGAAGGATTAGGATCTAGAATTCTGGTAATCAGCTTTTTAGCTCCATCAGAAAACCAAGAGGGACAATTAAATTGTGCTCCAGAGATCTGTTCAGAGAAAAAGCATAAATAAAAATATACAACCAGTAACAGTGGGATTTATTTGTTTTTAAATTCCTTCTATGTTACCTTTTTGTAAAGGGATGCGATATTGTCATCCTCAAAAGGCAGAAATCCAGCGAGCATCACAAAAAGAATTACTCCACAAGACCAAAGGTCTGCAAGTGCACCATCATAGCCTTTATCCTCGATAACCTGCACATTAGATATCATCAGATTATAGGCATATTGATTCCTGGCTAAAAAGAATAAATAAATAAATGCCACTTTAGAAGAAAATGTTACCTCAGGGGCAACATAGTTTGGTGTTCCACATGTAGTATGTAATAATCCATCAGCCTGTTAGGGTTGAAACAGTTGAAGATTGCGACATAAATGTTAAATGCCATCAACATAAAGCTACACAAGTGTGGTAGCTCCTGTAATCTTTAAGATTGTTGTATGATATTACCTTGACTTGCTCAGATATAGCACTTAAGCCAAAGTCTGAGACTTTGAGGTTCCCAGCAGTATCAAGCAACAAATTCTCTATCTGGCATACATAAAACATCAATTTTTCAGTTTTCAAAATTTCTGCTTGATCATAATTGCTGATGCATAAATCAAAACCAAGGGGCAGAGTGGCTGACACTAATACCTTCAAGTCTCTGTGGTATACACCCCTACTGTGGCAATAATCTACAGCATGGATCAATTGTTGAAAGTATTTTCGTGCTTCATCCTCCTTCAAGCTTCCGCGGTCAGCCTGATTATGAAGTTGGTAGAAATCAATTGAGAGTGTCATGTAAATATCAACCATAGTGATATAAATATGGTATTTCTAGCAACTGGTATTGACTATTGATACACTTGTACGGCATATCAAAAAGAGCTGTGATAGTACTAACAATAATATCATGGAGCTCTCCACCCGTAACATATTCGAGAACAATGAAAATCCTTGCTTTGCTTCCCATCACCTGTTATATTCATGGCAAAACAAAAAACCAAATAGTTATCAACTGTATACTTGAATGTAAATATTTCTAATGTAGGAGCAGGCAATATAAGAATTAAAATTATTTGTGTATGCCAAGGTTGGTCTTTACCTCATGCAGGCGAACAACATTGGGGTGTTGTATCAACTTCATTGTACAAATTTCCCGTCTAATCTGCCATAAGAGTTTGAATTGGCATCAACACCTAGATAGCATATATACCAACTTTTCTTTACTATTTAGTGTGAAATCCAATACCATGAACACAGTTATTTTTGCAGTTAATTACAGCACTGGAGCTATGTTCCTTCTGCTGCTTCCTTTATAGAAGTCGGAACGCCTACTAGGCTACTATGAGCTAGGAAACTTTTTCTATGCTGTGAAAATCTATGACAATAGTACAAAATCATGCAAGGTAATTATCCTACACTGACCTGTTCGACCAATCTGTGCTTCTGAACCTTAGCCTTGTCGAGGATCTTGATAGCAACATGATCCCCAGACTCCATGTTCTTTGCAAACCGGACCTTGGCAAAGGTTCCTTCCCCAATCGTGCGTCCAAGCTCATACTTGCCGACGCGGCGCCTCACTTTGAGTGAAGCTGCCCTCCTAGCCTTGTACATCTTTCAAGGGAGGGAGACTTTCCTAGGCTCCTTCAGCCTAGATACTTTTGTAAGACCTGCTATTGAACAATAGAAGATGTAATCAGAAGCATGTGTCATGAAACTTATAGATTTAGCATTTCGATACGAGAAAAGGGCAAATGCTAAACGTGTGTCTGAATCTGTGCTGAGTCGTGTTCAGAGAAGTTGTGATAGGAAAGTAGAGGGAAATAAGGCTAGTTGGTACGAAAAGTACAAGTACTAGCTAGTACCCAAACAAATCAGGCGCAAGCTTCATTCAGTGCAATTTCCGGGAAACTGCAGAAACCTTAATAAAACTGGGTAGTTAAGGCGTGCAATTAACCTCGGGGGTTACAGGCTGAAGGTTGTAAACGTCAAGGGGCCCCTTTTGACATCAAACAAACAAACTAAAGCTGTCAAGGAACAACTTTATAGGCAAAAACGGGAAGAAGACGAAGAAGAAGAAAGGAGACATGTAGCAGGAAGAAACTTCTGCGACTGGATCTCGCCATTTTTGACACCCAGAGAGCCGTGGCCAGACCGGGCATCGAATTATTCAGAGCATTGAAGTTTGACACGGGCACGAGACCTGATCTAAGGAAGGAAGACTTGGGGGTCAGAATCTACAGAAGTTCAATGTCGAAACTACCTGAAAACTTCTGCCAACAGGGATTAGCAAATGAATCTTGACCCATCTGCAGGCGGCACCAGGGAGGGAACACGCCAAGATCGATCAGGCAAGGAGGAGATGCTGAACTCCCCCTCACCTGGAAAGCTCCGAAGACGAAACAGAATGCTGACACATTGCTGCACATGGAGGCCACCCCCGCCCAGGGAATCAAGAAACCTGGGGACGAGCAGAAACCGAAATCCCCTTCCCCGGAACGCAAACCAGAATTGCAGAAAGAAGCATCTCGGAGAAGCTAACCAATGCACGAACCGCCGCGGTCTCGCGCGCGTACGGGTAAAACGGAGGAAGAAAGTTGGAGCGCCGACGAGCCGTACCTTGCCGGAAGAGCGGGGAGCCGCCGCCGTAGACGGAGAGGGGCCACGACGGCTCACGAGGAGGGAGAAGCTAGCGGTGTCTGACAGAGAGGAAGGGGGGAGGGAGTCAGCAGCGTTTGCATTTTTTTTGCAAGGTCGCCGCCTCCTGGCCTTTCCGTTTTGTAAGGCGTGTGGCGCCAGAAGAGACGAAACAACCCGCCCCGCCAGCCTCGTACCTACACTGTTGATGCAGAGTAACGTCAATATATAATTAAATGAATTATCTAATGGCACATTTTGGCTGTCTGGCTTTTCTGCCGCTCCAAGGAACGGTAGTCTTTTCTTTTTCACATATGGCCGAGTTAGTGGTACATGTGAATCTAGATAAATCTAAATTATTTATTTTTGGATGGATGGAATATTGTAAAATGGATACCAAACTTTCAGTATCATGTAAGTTTGTAGATGAAATGTGAGATACTAGTTTGCGAGGTCTATGTCAAGTATGGAATATCGTATCATTTTGCTATCCAATTATATATTTCTGTTTTATGATCATCTTAATTACCTAAAATAATCTTTTCCAATCTAAGAGTTTATCTTAAAAATATACGAAGGAAGGTTCATGATTGGTGGGAGAAGGGACCGAGAGTGATGAGAAATAAAGCATCCTCGTCTTCTCGGCAATATATGGTGTACATGGTGTGGAATGTTCGGAAAGAGTGTACCCGATAGATAAGGTGCGACTAGGGCACTGTTCATGATTAGGGGGAAGAGGGATCAAAGTGACGACAGAGGAGGCTCATGGTTTTCACAACAATATTATGATTGTGCATCATGGAATGTTTGTAAGAATGTACTAACACGTATGGATCTTCAGAAATGAGATCTTCCATATAAAATTTATGAGGGATGTAACACCCGCCCATAAGCCTAGGACAACACCCCCGGCGCCCCTACAATCTAGGGCCGTTCGACCTCTCTATCTTCTCCGTTGGTGAACTGGCGTATAGAAGGGACAAGGTCCCCTCCTTGTATAGCAGTAGCCTAGTAGTAGGTTGTCTAGGGTTTTGTGTTCATATGTTTCACCTCCATGGAGTCTAGCGACATGCCTTTGTCACGCCATTCTTCGCCGCGTCCAACCGGCAACTAGGGAAACATCCTTATACTACACTACCATCAATGTGGGATTGGGGCGGATTATAGCGGAATTACAGAAGGCACTCAAAATAACCTTGTATATGCGCCAGTTCTTGTGGTTGGAGAAAGCCCCTCGTATTTTCCTCATCGACGTGATGGTGGTGGAGAATATGGAGTGGATATTGCCTCTTGTTTCAGTGGCGGAGCTAGGGGATGAGCAGGGCCCTGGCCCCCTATGGCAGCGTATACATGGAAGTTTTCTGTATGGAAGGCTAGCTTAGCTATAATTTTTAGCCAAAATTAGCTTGTTTAGCCCCCCAATTGAGATTTGCTATATTTGGCCCCTATTAACCTCCAATCCTGCCTCCGCCCCTCTCCGTCATGTTTGCTCCATTGCCACACTGGTCCTGTAGATCTGGAGATTTAGCCTCTAACTTTTCTTTCTCCTTCTTGCTATTGTGGTGATGGGATTGGAGGAAGAGATCGATAGGCCCCACAATAGCTCATCCATAGTGGCGACTTTTTGGAGCTATGACAACCTAGTTTCCTTTGTCATGTTGGTAGTTGGCCTATGGTGGTGACTTGCCGAACTTCACACTCAAGTATACCAGAATGCCAATTTCCGCCTAGCCCAAAGATGGCAAAAATAGAGGCACACCGGTTGCATCTTAGTGTCCGTGCCATCTTTGTCTGGTAGGAGCGGAGGTAGGTGTGTTGGGGCTTTAGACCCTAACTGGTTTTGTCCACGGTGGTGGTGGTGGTGGTGGTGGTTATGTGATGAAGTTGAAGAATGGGCCCGATTGCAATTTACCTATTTCCTTGTGATCTCGCACGTTAAATTCAGGGCATGTACTGTCAATTTTGCCGTGCCCCTCCGTGGGATATGTTGTGTACTTTGACTTGATCAAATGCATAGGTCCTTCTGGAACCTCCCTCTGTTACAAAAAAAAATCACCATCCACCGATTGGTGAGAGATTTAGTTTGATTGACTTTTAGGACATTTTTCGTCACCTTGGATCCACGAGGACGGTATATAACCATTATCTAATGATGCTACCAATGGATAGAAAGTGACAACAGTTGTGTAAATATTTTTTGATAGGCACTTCATTTTTAGATATTTTCTTAAAATGAAGGTGATCTTCGGCTTCTGCATGCATCCGTTTTTATACTGCGTATGATTTAGCTAATATTGTCGATTTGTACTACTGTAGTATCTCTTAGCTCATTCATTTTCTTGTGAAAGAGCCGGTACGGTCATACATGTAGTTCAATTTCGAGTTTGCAGGTAGAGAGCGCAGAATACTTTGTTTTAGGCTCGATCACGTTGTGCTCGCTGTGTTTTTCGGTTACGAGCAGCTAGCTACCACGACCTGTCTATTCTATGTTTAGTGTAATCTACTCGGATCGTGATTAACATGCAGAGACTTGAAAACGATCGGCGAGGCGTTGACATTCCTAGCAGCGCGTTGGATCCAATCGGCGTTTGTTTACGATTTCACTAGCTAGCACGCAGCAGCTGGTCCGATCGATCCACACCGGCCGAGAGACCACGCTAGCTAGCTTCATCGTGCGACTGTGTATCTAATTAAAGATGTGTTCGGTTCGGTTCGAGATCTTCTAATGGAATACGAATACGGTGGTCACGTCAAAACGGACCCAACTTTTTTTTTTGGATACTAGATAATCTATGCCAAGAGATCATATCAGATCGGGACGAAAGGGGATGAGGGAGTACATTTAAGTTTGTCAGCTGCAACACGCTTGGCAGATGTATTGCTGACAAAAAAAAATTATACTTCCTCTGATCTAAATTAGTTGACTTGAGTTTGTCTAGATTCAAACGCATTTAGACATGATCTAGTACTAGATACATCTAAATTTAGATAAACTTAAGTCAATTAATTTGAATTGGAGAGAAGATGACAAAAAAGGAAGAAAATAAAGAGCAGACATGCACGGCAAAAATGGTTATCGACCTCGTCGGGTACATTTGTGCGGTCGCATTCTCACGGCACATGCATGGCGACAAAACTATACCACAAGAGATGTATTCTTCTTTAACACGAAAAAACTAGACGAGTCTTCTCACCCAGATCATGCATGCCATTCCCGTTGTCATTTTTGTATGTACGCCAGTTCCGATCGAGGGGGGCGGTACGACTTTAGGAAGCTTCCTGGCAGGTGCCATGGGGAAGGCGACGACGGAGGAAGCGACGCATCTCTCTGTACCATGTTATGTAGCGCGTACTGGCTCTTGGCTGGGCGTGGGAACTAGGAAGGCTTTGGAACTTGCTGTTGTTTGCACGCGCGCGGCCGAGGACGGAGGCTGGAGGTGGAGCGGTGCGGCGGTGGGTGGTACGGTGGGCGCTGGAGGTTTTCGCGGCGTGCGCGCGCGGGTGTGGAGATTGCAGTGTGCAGCTGTACTTTGTCTTGGTTGCTTGTATGGATAAAAAAGCTTACCTTGCCAGGAGAAAAGAAAGACGCGCGCGCGAGAAAAATTTCCGTAATCCCGTAAGCCCAGTCCGTAGACAAAATTTCCGTACGTACAGCATTATTGCAGGAGAAAAGAAGGACGCGCGCGCGGGTGGAGGAGCGCCGCACGGCCACGTACGTCGGATCCACGTCGAGAAAGGCGTGTAGTACCACGTGAGAAACGGGCGTCCACATCAGCAAAAATAAATAAATAGAAGTTGATGGCTGAAATGAAATTCAGATGGAAGCACTACAGGAATGAGAAGCTACGCCGACGGCCAAACGTCGGGGCCGTCGGCGTAGCCATCGTCTAGGCCAGCTCCGCCAAGCAGCTGTCGGCGTAGAATTGTCCTCGGCATATTCTATGCTACGCCGACGGCTGCCCTCGGCGTAGCATACGCCGACGGTTGCCCTCGGCGTAGCTATTTTTTATTTTATCTTATTAAACTTTGAAAAATCATAACTAAATCATTATAATTCGGAAAAATACAAATAATATATCAAAATTTGCAGAAAAATAAGACCTATCTATCTACACTCAAATATTACACATTTATAAATAAAAATTAAGTAAAACATAAAACATTATATATAGTTTAAAACGGGCATAAAAAATTCAAAAACGATCGAAACAATGCGAAACCTTCGCGTGGTGTCATATTATGTGACATAGTTATAAGGAAAAATAGCAAACTTGATATATTGATTATGTCTCAAAAAACCTTCACAAAATGACCTATCTCATTCGAGGTTTCTTGGCTTTCGGGTCAAATGACCAATGTTATGGCTAGAATCAAGGCATAGTTTGTGATAATGTGCCCATATTATGCATACACATGCATCATGGGATGGCGAACAATGTTGCAGGAGTAAGTTTTTCTTTTCGTCGCACCAAAAAGCCATTTTCTATTTTTCGAGCATAAAAAACGGACGGTTTTGTGAAACAACCACCAAATGGCTAATTCAAAATACTACCACCACATTTTAAAAAAATACTATACCACCTTATATGGACAATGTCCCAACAGGGGATCCGAAACCTTTCCGTCCATCTTTGGTGAAAAAGACAAATTCCTGCCGAATCGGCGGGAAGTGGGTCAGATATGAACTACAGGTACATGATCCGATGCTCATGTTTTTTTACAAAAATCTTTTTTAGGTTCACAATATTCTATTTTATCAAAGATCCAACGAAAGTTTAGCGAGGCTCGGCCCCGAGCTAAGAATCTTTATGTCCGCTGTTCGACAAAGTTTGACGATAGTTTAAAACGGGCATAAAAAATTCAAAAACGATCAAAACAATGCGAAACCTTCGCGTGGTGTTATATTATGTGACATAGTTATAAGAAAAAATAGCAAACTTGATATATTAATTATGTCTCAAAAAAACCTTCACAAAATGACCTATCTCATTCGAGGTTTCTTGGCTTTCGGATCAAATGACCAATGTTATGGCTAGAATCAAGGCATAGTTTGTGATAATGTGCCCATATTATGCATACACATGCATCATGAGATGGCGAACAATGTTGCAGGAAGAAGTTTTCCTTTTCGTCGCACCAAAAAGCCATTTTCTATTTTCCGAGCATAAAAAACGGACGGTTTTGTGAAGCAACCACCAAATAGCCAATTCAAAATACTACCACCACATTTTACAAAAATACTATACCATCTTATATGGACAATGTCCCAACAGGGGGATCCGAAACCTTTCCGTCCACCTTTGGTGCAAAAGACAAATTCCTGCCGAATCGGCAGGAAGTGTGTCAGATATGAACTACAGGTACATGATCCGATGCTCATGTTTTTTTACAAAAGTATTTTTTAGGTTCACAATATGCTATTTTATCAAAGATCCAATGCAAGTTTTTCTTTTTATCGCACCAAAAAGGCATTTTTCATTATCCGAGCGCAAAAAAAGGATTTCTAAAGCAACCACTAAATAGCTAATTCAAAAACGGAGGATTTTTGATTAGTTGATATGGATATCATATTTGGATTTCTCTCATTTTTCTGATTAATTTAGACATATTATTTGTTGAATTTCCATTTACAGATTTAAATATATTAATTATTCTATATTAAATAGAAAAATACAAAAAAATAAAATTATTATATTTTTATTTGAATTCAATAATATTTTTACTTATTCATTAATATTTACTTAAATAATTGTTTGTAATTTCAAAAAATACAAACATGTGACATGATGATATAAGAGTTAATAGGATTGATATCATAGTATTGACACCAATGTATGAATTACTTTGCGGAAACGGATTTTGAAGGAACGAGAAAGTTAAGCGTGCTGAAGCTGGAGTAGTATTAGGATGGGTGACCTTGCTGGAAAGTTTGACTAAGACTGAAATTTAATCAAATATTAAGTATAATTAGTGTTAAAAATGTTCAAAGTAGAAGATTAACAAGTGAAACAATTCAAAGAATAAAAAAATTGAGAAAAAAATAAAAAAATAATCAGAAAAAATTATTTTTTTTCAAAAACAAAATGTTTTTGCAACCGGCCGACAGTCTATGCCGACGGCATTTCGATACGCCGACGGCTTGAGTGTGCTCCGCCGAGGAAGATCTTTGCCGAGGAGGCTACGCCGAGGGCAGCCCTCGGCATACCATACGCCGAGGGTATTTTGGCCTAAGGCCGTTGGCGTAGCGCGCGCGTCCCGTAGTGAAGGAAGTACTATGGATTTCCACCGGAGTCAGCTATCCAAACTCCCATGTGGGGATATTTAGTTGATATATATACATGTGGGGTCGTGGGGATCATGAATAATAAGATTATTACATACATGTAACTTCCATTCAAATTCACTAGTAGATGTAACGTACTCACTCCGTTTAGAAATACCAGATGTTTTAGCTTTGTGAATCGAGTGTGTCTAGACGTGTTTCAGTGTATAGCTTTGTAAAGGTTTGAAGTGAACATATACACTATAAGGCGTCTATATATACATTCATTTCACAACAACGCTAAAATGTCTTGTGTTTCCGAACAGAGGGAGTACCAGAAATTTAGTAAATATTGACTGAACCGGTCAAATATATACTACCCAAGCATATATCTTTGTCACCGCTACCTGATCATAGCAAGTTATAACAAAATGCTGCATAAGGTATCTCCCATCTTTCATCGTCAGTCTCCGTAGTTTCTTCAATTTTTTGATTTTGGCAAATGAATTAAAGGTGGGACATTGGTGGGATCCCACTTTGACACCCTATGTAGGAAGTAGGCATGATTTGTGATAGGTTGACACGAAGTCCAGTGGATCTGCCAAATGTTTCCAGATTGCCCTTCAGGCAAAGGAGTTATACCTTGGGCAAGCTTGCATAACCATTACGGCATCTGCATACTGAACAATGGGGAAGTCACCATTGGGAACAGGGAGGGATGGACTGAGAACACCCCGAGTGAGCCAACGAGGTTCTGATTCGCCGACATGATATTTCTTCAACGGTACAGGCAAACATGGTGATATTTACAATACAGTTAGTAATTTCTTTACTGTTCATTCCTTCCTATTTGTATGGGATGCAACCTGATCCGATTGCAGCTACAGCTAACACTTGGGCTAGTTTCTTCTTCATATGCTCGAGTGCTTGCTTGGTTCCAGCAGGAGGTCGAACGAGGTGAGGGAGTAGGGGCTCACTGACACGCCCATCTGCTGCGTAGCGTCGGCCAATGGGCTCGACACCGGCACCACCTGCAGGATTTCGGAACACAGTTGCAGCATATCAGCAAACGCTAGATAGAAACAGCTGCAGTCATTTACCATCATAATCGACTCATCTCAGTGGACCTTCTCTGGCTGTTGGAAGGAGTTCTCGTCGAGCGGCGCGGCGGACGTCAGCACCGTCTTCTTCGAACCAGAGCTCTTGATGCCGCTCTCCAGCCCCGCGACAGTTATGTTGAGATCCACGGCTTTGCTGCCGAAGTTTACGACCTGTGAAGTGATTGTTTTGTTTGGTCATTTGGTTTGTCAGCAATGCCTTATGACTGATATACTTGAAATAAAAGAAAACCTTTATTTTCAGGTAAGTGCTTTTGTCTTTAGGACTCTGCCAAGTAATGGCAGATGCAACCATCTGATCGTAGCTGGAGATCTGCATGGTTGTGGGGTGAAAGGTTGCGCCGCTCGAGTCCTTGAAGAAGTGCAGCATCCAGTAGTTTGGGCATCCGTAGTGCTGCCATGAGTTGAACACAATGGCATCTGGGCTCCACCTTTAGAGCACATAATATTTTGTGTGTTGATTATTCAAATACATGGCACGATGACAGCAAACCATACAGAAGCCTGAAATAATACTTTTACGATGCTGTGTCTTTACCTGCGATCATTGTCATTCACAAAAAGTGGTGCACAGCTTGCCATCTCGACCACGTCACTGCAGTAGAACAATGGGCAAAACATCAAAGGTTGCAACACGATCAACTAGCAGTAATGCAACTGGCAGACAACCCCCACTGATGGTAGAATATCATTTGATGTCAAAAGGTCTACTTCTCAACGTAGTCTTAACTTTTAGTTTATTATAGTAGCTGTAGCGAAAAAAATTCACAGTAAAACAGAGAAACTAATAGGAGCACATGTAATTGACAACCTGTTCTTCTCTAATCCAACGAGGAATGCAGCTTCTGCAAGTGCTGCTACCAGTGTTCCTTTGCCAGCATCATTTCCAGTCACAGCGTACTCACTAACAATTGCCTGCAGATTGACAGTGCTTCCACAGGTCATTTCTAGCCACGGGACTTGGCACAGAACATTGCAGAGGTAGTGATAGCATTTCAAATTTCGAAACACACTACCTTTGGCCCACTGCGTGGTGTGTTATCAAACATACTTGTTCTGGAAAACATATTGGCAGAAGATGCATAGACCTGCCGCCAAGATGATTTTTTTGTCAATCATAATGACGAATTTGCTATATCAAGCTATGAACATAGCAGAGAGATCTTACATGAACATCATATAGATCGGCAGGGTTGGACGGCGAAATAGTTGACTTATCACAACTTGATACAATGTTGATGTCTGGGTAGGAAGCTTTAATTGCAGAATAGAACTTTTGGTAATTGCCTATTAAGCAAAATGACAGAGAATATGAGCTTCCCTGCTTTATTATCCATAACAGAAGAAAATATAGAGAATGTGCAAAAGCCTTACACATCTCTTCACTAAGTAGAGAAACAGAGTTATAGGCACAATGGTTATTCGTAAATAAAATCAAATAAAAGTCTACCGACTAAAATTCGATCCAATCCTGACACGCGGAGAAAGCTCTTGGCAGCAACAAGCCCGTACAGTGTGGTTCTATGGCGGACCTTTTTGCCTTTTCTTTTTCTTTTTGTGTTCTCTTTCCTTTCTTTGCTTTTGTTTGCCATTTGGCATCGTTTTGATGTTTTCTTCTAATACAAAATGATACACATTTTGGGTGCGTGTTTGAGAAAAATGAACACAACAAATCATGTGCATTAATGAGCATGCAACTGAATTACCAACCTCTGTAGTAGAGCATCCAGCATTCTTGATTCCCTATTGCAACGTAATCAAGCTTAAAGGGTTGTGGATGTCCCATTGCCACACGAACTGATCCCCAAGTAGTTTTGGGCCCTCCCCTCGCAAACTCGATGCCATCAACAACATCCTGAAATACTAGAAGCATGAAGCAAATGCAAGGAAGGGCAACAATGTAGTAACAGTACCAGCATTGCAAAGTCTATTCACTTACCAGATTTGATAAAATTGTCAAAACCAGACCATATAAAAGAAACAGCACCCTTCAGGACAATGTTTAGAACTATGTACTTCTTGACATCAAAATAAAATAATGGGCTTCAGAATTAAGAACATTAAGCATCGTCATATATACTTTCGGCATCAACTACACCAAGGATGTTTGTGGATGCGACAGAACTAGGTTTGTCTCTTCTGAGATTCTAAAACCCATATTTATGTAAACCAGTTCTCTCTTATATTTTTGCCAACAGGTGTACTGGTGCCAACCCGTGAACCGAATCTGACTCTGGTGTATCAGCCATTCTGTAAAACAATACCACTGGGTGCTAATGCCTGTCAAGCCTTTACTTTTTGTGTATTTTTGCTGTCTTGTACAAATCTTCTTCCAACAAGTTCATGATGCCTATTATGTGCTAGACTGTACGTAATTGTTGTTTTAAGCCAGCAGAGGAGAACAGTCTGTCATGACTTTGAATGACATATAACCTTAAATTTATCCAGAAGAAACTAAATCAGAGATTTTTTTTGCTATCAACTCAGATACCGTTCCACTGTCAAAATGATTGACAAAACGCTATTGAAGAACATACCTTCACCAGTGATGCTATCCTTGCTGTAGAAACTTCTTCATTAGCACTTGCTCCTGCAATATTGGAAAACATTTCATAACACAAATCAAGTGTCTGCTAGAAGTTGTATATCTACAGAGATTGAAAATACCATCATTAACCACCCAAACAGGGGAAGCACGAAGGTCTTCAGCCAACTGCAGTAAATAAATACCAATATGAACTTACAAAGTAATTTGTTTGATTAGCACCAGTATTTTAAAGAAAGAGATTGTTCCACTTACCTGAAGGAACTCAAAGAATCCAAGCCCATCATCAGTCCAGTATCCCCAAGCATCATTGAAGTGGCCAGGTCTTTCCTCCCATGGACCCACAGTATCACCCCACTGAAATGCATTTCTCAGATAATTTCCCATGGCATAGTTACCCCCTAAAAGATATTTCATATATGTCATCAAATCATGTGATGCTATAGCTTAAATTTGGATATAACATTAATTACATAGATTGCAAACCTGGAAATTTGAGAAATTGGGGCTTCAAGTCAGCCAACATAGAAGCAAGATCCTTTCGAAAACCGTGTCCCTATGACAAAAAATATCATGGCTAAGAGGTGAAACACGGCATGGTAAACACATACAGAAAGTGATTTGGAAAAGTTTGTGTTTCGTTCTCTTCACGTTCTTAGGCAAAAAGATACGCAGGTCTTTTTGTAAGTACTCCAAATAAAAAGAAAATCCCACCAAAAGGTAGAGAGAAAAAAGCAGAAAGATGATATTACCATGTAAGTGTCCGAAGGCATAACCGACACTTGATCAAGCCAGACAACCCCAGTTTTAGTGGTTGTAATTTGAAGCCTTGAATTAGTATTATTTATGCTGGATTTCAAATGAAACTCTATCTTTGTCCAGTTGGTGAGTTGTTTCTTGCCACCCCTGAAAGCACCAAGGGAATGCATGGGATAAATACAAAATAGTAATGTAGCATCTCTTATAGAATTCATGACAACATTACGTGATGGTGCGAGAAGCAAGTTTTTGCAGACCGTCGGAGCTTCTCAAAGAAACGGACAAGGAAACTGCATCTGAAGACCTAATGTGCAGGCTCACCTTATAACTCTTCCTTCTTTCAATGTTCTGGAAATCGGAAAGCAGTGCCAGGTAAATTTGTTAAGAGTGCATACCATTCATTTAAAAGTATAATGCGTTTCAAACCAAACCGAGACTATCAAATAAGCTATGCAATATTATAGGTTGAATATTTCTTATTTGTTCATAAATAGTTCAACATATTGTATGAATAAACATATAAAGAAATAATAAAGGAATACCATACCATGCCCCAGTAACCAGGATTATAGACCCCAACACCTCCAGATGGGCAGACATTAGTTCCTTTAGAATCACAAAGAACTTCCATTCGAAGTGCAACCGGGTTACGCTCAAAAGAGGATGTCCGATCGGTTCCCACGATGATGCTTGATTCATTCCCAATTATGAACCATGGGTCGATGTTTGACGGTGTATTGGGTCCACCAGCCTCAAAACCTAGAAGTAAATTTGTCAGAGCTTACACACAGTGAGAAAAGAAAGAAAAAAGGGTAACGCGAAATGGCCCCAGTAACATGTATGTTTTTCCCTTACCTCTGTTGCTTACAAGCTCTGCCCACAACCCACCAGCACCAGCATGGTTGATCTCCTAAAAGTAGAACCAAAAAATGACTCCAGTTAGTGATTGTTGTTGAGGTTATACTCTTGGCAGCACTCAAAAACGTTTTCTAAGGTCCAATTGTTGAACTGGGACGAATTGAGATATAGCTGCATACTGCAACCCTATGAGATTCAGTTTGCAACCCTATGAGATTTAGTTAACCGGTATAGCTGCATAGCGCAAACATAACCAAACAAAATGGCCTTACTGAAACAAAGGACGGTGATATAGTTCACCTCTATAATTTGTTGCAAAGTTTTCAGCGGTCCTAATTTAACAAGAAAATTCAAACTAGACTTGCAGTCTCACCTCAAAAAAGATACCGAACATCTTATCGGGAATCTTCCTTGCAGTCTGCAGCGAGGCATCGACGCTCAGCTGCCCGGTTTGACCCACCGCGAACCTAACAGTAACAGAGGATGTCCAACACAAGGCACAGAGGACTACTATTGCAGGACGGAGCAAATAGCCAGCATACCCTCTCGGCACGGCCATTGTGTTCACCAAACTCACAGCTCAAATCAAAGAAGAATGTACTCGATATATATACAACGCACGCTCTCACTACCAGGCCAGAATCCAGAAACGTACTATGCCAAGTAGGCAGCAGCAATTAGTGCAAAAGTAGTTCCACGAGTGGAAGCGAAGCTAGCCAAGGAGGAACAAAATATCCGATGAGGGACGGAGATAAGCACGGATGGATGGAGACGTCTGGATTCTGTTTGAAGCTTTACTCCTCCGTTGCTGCACTAACATCGCGGGGAAGCAACCGAGTGTGTCGCACTTTCAGTTGCCCAGTGCGGCCCATGAGCACGATTGAAGCCAAAGCAACGAATCTACAGTAGTATTTCTCTTTGAATCTCCTAATAGGGAAATCCAACAGCTCGATAGTCGATACAGAAAGACCCCTGAACCCCCAAATGCGAGCCTTTCTAGGGTTGCGGCAGCTCAACTCACCACTGCCGGGTTGGGGAGGCGAAGCGGGAATCGGCGACGAGGTTTGCGGGAGGTATGGTCGCCCCATCGACGTCGCTCTCGACGGAGCAGGCAGCGTGGGGCGGAGGTGGCGGCCGCCGCATCGCCGCCGGTGGAATTTTTTCTTTCGAAATTGCTGTACGACGAGGATACGAGCGTCGGCCGCTTCGGTTGGACGTTATATTTTCTTTTCTTTTTCCGCGGAAATTTTTGAATTTTCTGAGTCTAGTCATAGTGAAAAATTAAGACTACTCATAGTGAAGTAACTTTAGTAGTGCTCCATATGTTCTCAAATATAAGATAATGTATCTGAACCAGGTTTACTTCAAATCTAAACATTAAAACTAATCTAGATATACTCTTTTTATAAAGCTACTTCCTATGACTTAAATTTGTCTAGTTTCGATGTATTTAAATATGATTTAGTATTAGACACATTTGTATCTTGAGTCTTGACAAAATTGAGTCAATTAATTTGACTCTTAGTTACTACTGAAGTTATCTCCACTACCGCATTTTGGCCCTGCAAAATCTAGCACGCGGTGCACTGCAAACCGAATATGTGGTTTGATTGATTGTGTGCTAGACTAGATACCGCATCTGCAAACTACATATTTGGAAAAAATCGTGGGATAATTAAACGCAAGAACTAGGGATTAAGGTTGCATTTTCAGATCGCAGTTATATTTTTACAAAAGATAGTAGTTGCATTTACAAAAGTTCGCATTTACCAAATACTAGATTTTTCGCCGCCATGGCAACTACCTATCAAAATGCGACCTGAGATTCTCACCGGAGCCTATTTGCCGTGGCGGCGACACGGGCAGTGGCTCACTCGTCAGGGTCGAGGTCGACGAAGAACTTGGCTTGCGCCTCCGCCTCCCGTTGCCGCTCCTCCGCCTTGTAGTGTGTTTTTCAACATTTAAGTTTAACTAAAAATTTGATCAACTGTATCTTGATTATGCACAAAATTGGCATCATTAGATTCGTATTAAAATTACTTTGTAACGACACCAATTTTCTATCAAATAATCATCGTATTCTTTTGGCAAATATAATCATCGTATGCTTGAATTGATTCTTGGTCAAATGTAAACCATGTAAATCGACATGTGTCTTGATCACAAACTCGAAGCGAGTAAGAAGCAATGTCGCATACGATTCAGAGTGCATATGGTCTCTGCTCCAGCTAATTAAACCCTCCCTCTTGCCATATATCACAGCAGCCTGACGTCAGCGTCTCCAAAACCGTAACGCATGGACTTGTGCTCGATCATCTGGAAGTTTCCTACGCCGGCACCACGCCGCACCTCCACGCCGGTGAGCACCGCAAAGGTTTCATCTTCCTCTGATTCATGGAAAAGCCTCGCAACACACAACTTGCCAGAGCCCAACGGCAAGAGATGTGTCGTCGCCGTGAGGGAACCCGCCTCGTCGGGCGGTGGATGCGACACCAACCCGTGCTGCAGCGTCGGGGTGAGAGCAAGGTCGGCCGCACAGAGCCGACCGTCTTGGTCTGAGAAGCCGAACCAGAGGCTGTGCTCGGGGACGTACGCGGCACGGCCTCTGAACAGCAGAGCCCACGCGCCGACCTTGCTCCACTCGCGGCTCGCTGTGTCATAGGAGTAGGTGCCGACGGCCACCGTGGACACCCAAATCCGCGAACCGCCGACCACCGTGAAGGCGGAGATGGCACAGGGGTGTGGGGAAGACTCGTCGCCGCCGCTCGTGTCAACGGCAGGATCATCATCAGAGGAGTAATCAGCATCCAAGGCTGAGTTGTAATCAGAATAATCAGAGCCGTCGTCATCAGGATCCGACGAGCGGTGATCAGCGTCGGCGTAATCAAATGGAGGCAGGTTGAGAGAGTGCCAGTACCAGTCCTCTTGGCCGAAGACGCCGCCGGGCGGCTTGCCGTGGATGAGAGCGTAGAACCATACGAGGCGCCGGGAGGGCAAGCCGGCCTCGCTAGCCATGGCGTAGAGGCTGTCGCCTACGGTGACGAACATGTCGTTTGACTGCAGCGCGGGTCGCATCAGGCTCGTGGCGAGGACGGCACGCGAGGCGGGGTCGTAGAGGACGGTGCGGCCCTGGTGGTCCACGGCGACGATTCTGTTCTTCAAGGCCATGAAATCCATCCACCCTGTCTGGTGCCGCTTGCAGGGCCAGTCGAAGGATATGGCCACGGAAGGCAGCCTCCCCCGAGCCACAGTTGTTGCTGCTGGATCTGCTGGTCTAGGTGATCCTGTTGGGTAGAATAGGCGGATTGATGCGGTGCAGCTTGAAGGCGGGTCTGGGCGCGCGCCGTTTATCGACCAGCAGATTCACAAATCGTCGATTCATGACTCGTCTCTCTCTCTGTCCCTTGATCTCTAATGGAGAGAAATCTGCACTAGTGGAAACGAGGTCTTTTGTTGATCCCGAAAAAGGGTTTTAACATCGGTTCTTCTACGAACCGGTGTTAAAGGGGGGGCCGTACCAGCGTGGCCCCTGCGGCAAAAAAAAGAGCCCCTTTAACACCGGTTCGTGCCACGAACCGGTGTTAAAGGTCCCTGCAGCAGTGGCCCGTGCAGCCCCCCTTTAACACCGGTTCGTGACATGAACCGGTGTTAAAGGGGGGCTATATAAGACACCACCCCAGCCCACACACACCCCACTCTTCCATTCTTTCACATTTTGGAGCCTAGCAAGAGGGTGTGAAGAGTGCTAGTTTGTGTTTTTTTCATATGCACTAGAGGTGTTCGGTGAAATGCCCGAGAGCTCAAAATAAGCTTTCTTGTTGCTCTTTCCGTCTCGGTCGAGGTCGGCAACTATAGTTTCATGTGTCATTGATGTACTATATATATAAATGGTCATCTCCCTATTATTTTTTGATATATACTACATATTAATGCAGATGAATCGGCAATGGATGTACGGTGACCGCCGCACTTCCGAGTACATTACGAGCCTCCAAAATTTCATCGTTGTGGCTAATGCAAACCGTGGTCACAATGGTTTTATGTGCTGTCCGTGTGTTCACTGTCAGAACAAGAAAGACTACTCAAATACCAGAACCATTCACGCCCACCTGCTTCGATCCGGTTTCATGCCCAGCTATAATTGTTGGACCAAGCACGGAGAAAAAGGGGTTGTGATGGAAGACAACGAAGAAGAAGATGATGATGACAACTATCATAATATGTATCCTGAATATGATGATAATGCAACAGAGGTAGATAATGAAGATCAAGAGGGAGCAGATGGGCCCGCTGATGACGATCTTGGTCGGGCCATTACTGATGCAAAGGAAGAATGTGAAACTGAAAAGGAGAAGGAGAAGCTGGAGCAGATGTTAAAGGATCACAAAACATTGTTGTATCCAACTTGCGAAGATGGCCACAAAAAGCTAGGTGCCACACTGGATTTGCTGCAATGGAAGGCAGAGAATGGTGTGACTGACAGCGCATTTTCAAAGTTGTTGGTAAAAATAAAGAATCTTCTTCCAAGAAATAATGAGTTGCCTGACAGTACATACCAAGCAAAGAAGGTTGTTTGCCCTCTAGGATTAGACGTGCAGAAGATACATGCCTGCATTAATGACTGCATCCTCTACCGCGGTGAGAAGTACGAGAATTTGGATGCATGCCCGGTATGCACTGCACTGCGGTATAAGATCAGACGAGACGATCCTGGTGATGTTGAGGGCGAGGCCCCTAGGAAGAAGGTTCCCGCCAAGGTTATGTGGTATGCTCCTATAATACCACGGTTAAAACGTCTCTTCAGAAATAAAGAGCATGCCAAGTTGTTGCGATGGCACATGGAAGACCGTAAGAAAGACGCGATGTTGAGACACCCCGCTGATGGGTCACAGTGGAGAAAAGTCGAGCGAGAGTACCCGGACTTCGCACGTGACGCAAGGAACTTAAGGTTTGGTCTAAGTACAGACGACATGAATCCTTTTGGTGAGCAGAGCTGCAGTCACAGCACTTGGCCTGTGACCCTATGTATCTATAACCTTCCTCCTTGGTTGTGTATGAAGAGGAAGTTCATTATGATGCCAGTGCTTATCCAAGGCCCGAGGCAACCCGGCAACGACATTGATGTGTACCTAAGGCCATTAGTTGAAGAACTTTTACAGCTGTGGGCCAAACCAGGTGTACGTATGTGGGATGAGCACAAAGGGGAGCCATTTGACCTACGAGCATTGCTTTTCGTAACCATCAATGATTGGCCTGCTCTTAGTAACATTTCAGGGCAGACAAACAAGGGATACAATGCATGCAGAACCCTGGAGGAAGCCTGTCCTCCGTACCGGTGAGGAGGTATTTGGTATGGTCAAGGACCTAGAAGTAATCTTTGGAAAAGGTCCTGGCAGTCTATCTGTTCCGAATGACGATGTCGGACACGCGCCCATGTGGAAGAAGCAATCTATATTTTGGGACCTACCCTATTGGAAAGTCTTAGAGGTCCTCTCTTCAATCGACGTGATGCACGTGACGAAGAATGTTTGCGTGAACCTGCTAGGCTTTCTAGGAGTGTATGGGAAGACAAAAGATACACCGGAAGCACGGCAGGACCAGCAACGTCTGAAGGCCCCTGAAGAGCCTATGCATCCTGAGAACGAGAAGGGTAAACGATGCCACTTAACTCCTGCTAGCTACGCTCTTACCAAAGCAGAGAAGGAAATCTTTTTTGAATGTCTGAGCAGTATCAAGGTCCCGTCTGGCTTCTCGTCGAATATAAAGGGAATAATAAATATGGCAGAGAAAAAATTCCAAAACCTGAAGTCTCATGACTGCCACGTGATTATGACACAATTGCTTCCGATTGCATTGAGGGGGCTTCTACCTGAAAATGTTCGAGTACCCATTGTGAAGCTATGTGCATTCCTCAATGCAATATCTCAGAAGGTAATCGATCCAGAAAGCCTACCAGGGTTACAAACAGATGTGGCCCAATGTCTTGTCAGCTTTGAGTTGGTGTTCCCACCATCCTTCTTCAATATTATGACGCATCTCCTGGTTCACCTAGTAGAAGAGATTGCCATTCTCGGTTCTGTATTTCTACACAATATGTTCCCCTTTGAGAGGTACATGGGAGTCTTAAAGAAATATGTTCATAACTGTGCTAGGACAGAAGGAAGCATCTCCAAGGGCTATGTAACAGAGGAGGTCATTGAGTTCTGTGTTGATTTTATTCCTGACCTTAAGGCGATTGGTGTTCCAGAATCACGACATGAGGGAAGACTGCGTGGAAAAGGCACCCTAGGATGTAAAGCAATGATATGTAGGGACGGGCATTCTCTCAATCAAGCACACTACACGGTTTTACAAAGATCTATCTTGGTTGCCCCGTATATCAATGAACACAAGAATTTAATACGCCTCAAACACCCGGGACAGTCTGATGAATGGATTATAAGTGAACACATGGCGAGTTTTGGCGGCTGGCTGCAAAGACTTCTCACGAATAACACCACTGTTGGGGATCAGCTGTACTTGTTGGCCAGGACACCTTCTTCGACTGTATGTACTTTCCAAGGGTACGAGATAAATGGGAATACATTTTACACGATAGCCAAGATAAAAAGAGCACCAACCAAAACAGTGGTGTCTGCTTCGATGCAGCAGAAGACAATGGGCAAAAGACCACGTATTATGGGTTCATAGAGGAGATATGGGAACTTGACTATGGACCTAATTTTAAGGTCCCCTTGTTTTGATGCAAATGGGTCAAGCTAACAGGAGGAGGGGTTGAGGTAGACAAGAAGTACGGAATGACAACGGTGGATCTCAATAATCTTATGAAGAACTTAGACGAACCATTCGTCCTAGCCAATGATGTGGCTCAGGTTTTCTATGTGAAGGACATGTCCTCCAGACCAAAAAAGAAAAAATATGCAAACGAATACATCATATGATGAGCCAAAGCGTCACATAGTTCTTTCAGGGAAAAGAAACATCGTGGGAATCGAGGACAAGACAGACATGTCAGAAGATTATAATAAGTTTGATGAAATTCCGCCCTTCACAGTGAAAACTGACCCAAGCATTCCGTTAAGTAAAGAAGATGCTCCATGGTTACGTCTAAAGCGATCATAAGGAAGGACATATGCCAAGAAGTTCATGCTCATATTATGTAACTCTAGTTCATGTTTTTAATATTAATACATGTCTTGAGTGTTAGTCATGTTTTGTGGATGGACCGGGACTATGAGAAGAAGTTGTCCCGATTCCTACTTACCATTAAGATCTGATCTCCAAACGCGCGCGGTCACATATTAGGGAGTGCCTCTATGACCAGTTTCTCGGAGATGCTGGAGGACTAGGCTCCATCGGCATCTCCCTGAAACTGGCCGTAGTGGTGTCCCTGCTCTCGAAAACCATCTTGCAACTTTGTAACTTCTCTAACTAGATCAATACACCTGGGAGCTAACTAATTTCACATATTAGGGAGTGCCTCTATGACCAGTTTCTCGGAGATGCCGGAGGACTGGGCTCCGTCGGCATCTCCCTGAAACTGGCCATAGTGGTGTCCCTGCTCTCTAAAGGAGGTAAGGCATAGCCTCAAACTGGCTGGAGGACTGGACTCACAAGGATGCCTATTTATAGTACAAGCAGCTCGACATAGTGTCGACACTTACGAAATAATGTTGACACTCATCTTTAGTCCCAGTTGGTGTCTCCAACCGGGACTAAAGGTTCATCTTTAGTCCCGGTTGGTGACACCATCCGGGACAAGGTACACGCCGCACGACATAATGTCGACACTCACCCCTATTATTAGTGCTGACTCGTGTTTTTTGTCCCGGTTGGTGTCTCCAACCGGGACTAAAGGTTCATCTTTAGTCTCGGTTGGTGTCTCCAACCGGGACTAAAGATGAGATCTTTAGTCCCGGTTGGTGACACCATCCGGGACAAGGTACACGCCGCACGACATAATGTCGACACTCACCCCTATTATTAGTGCTGACTCGTGTTTTGTCCCGGTTGGTGTCTCCAACCGGGACTAAAGGTTCATCTTTAGTCCCGGTTGGTGTCTCCAACCGGGACTAAAGGTTCATCCCGCCATTTTTTCCCGCCATTTTTCTTCCCGCCATTTTTCTTCCCGCCAGTTCTTCTTCCCGCCATTTTTCTTCCCGCCAGTTCTTCCCTCCAGTTCTCCCCGCTAGTTCACTATATATATATGTAGGGTTGGCCTCCATTGTCATTGCACATCTCTAGACTCATATCTGCAACCTCATCACTCTCTTTCCCATGGCTTCCACCGTAGCACTAACCCCCAGGGAGGCGGAGGCGCTTTGCGCCTCGAACTACCCCTGCCCGCCGGGCTACTGTGTCCCCGTCGGCTGGATGCTGAGCGTCGGAGGCGTGCCGGTTCCTCCTGTTCCTCTAGGTGTGGTGCGCCGGATGGCCATCACGAACCACTACTACTTCGAGCTCACGCCGGAGCAGCGGAGGAATCCCAGATGGCATCCCGACTATTTCCCTACTTGGGAAGCCTTCTTCGTGGATCGGCGTGAGAGGGTGCTCGCCAGGCACGAGGAGGACGACCCACCTCCTCCTAACTTCAACGAGGCCGGCCGTCGGCTATGGTGGCGCGGTCGGACTCTCCAGAGCGTCATGGCCTATGACACTGCCGCCGACTCTAACCCCCGTCTGCGCTACCCTCAAGTCCAGCCCACGCGCTACCCTCAAGTCCAGCCCACGCGCTACCCTCAAGTCCAGCCCACGCGTACTCTCCAGAGGTTCAATTACGGCGACCCCGACGACGACAGCGATGACGGCGGCAGCGAGTACGACGACTACAGTGGCGAGTATTACAGGTGTAGGCAGGAGCATGACTGAATCACTCCAACATTCCGAAACAAGTTCGGCCGATTGTTACTTAATCTGGCCATGTATCTTAATTTTCAGTTCTTTTATGTATCTTAATTTTCAGTTCCAATTCGGCTTTATGTAACTTACTATTAGTTGGCTATTAGTTCGGCTTTATCTGGTATATTGATTATGTCTCGAAAAAACCTTCACAAAATGACCTATCTCATTCGAGGTTTCTTGGCTTTCGGGTCAAATGACCAATGTTACGGCTAGAATCAAGGCATAGTTTGTGATAATATGGCCATATTGTGCATATATGTGCATCATGGCATGGCAAACAATGTTGCAAGAGGAAGTTTTCCTTTTTATCGCACCAAAAAGGCATTTTCCATTTTCCGAGCATAAAAAACGGACGGTTTTGTGAAGCAACCACCAAATGGCTAATTCAAAAAACCACCAACACATTTTACAAAAATACTAGACCACCTTATATGCACAATGTACCAACAGGGGGATCTAAAACCTTTCCGTCCACCTCTGGTGAAAAAGACAAATTCCTACCGAGTGGGTCAGATATGAACTACAAGTACATGATACGATGCTCATGATTTTTTACAAAAATCATTTTTAGGTTCACAATATGCTATTTTATCAAAAAACAATGCAAGTTGAGCGAGGCTTGGTGAGATTCAAGTGTATACAAAAGATGCGACATTTAAATATCCAATCAATTCAAAAATGTTAATACAAAAGATGCGGCATTAAAATATGATTTGATCTAATAAAAATCATTTTTTAGATGCTTAATATTTCTTATGTTCAAAGTTTTAGGATTTAACAATTTATTTTTGTTTGAATTGAATAATCAAAATTTATATGTAAGTGTTTTAATTATTTTGAAAATTTTCATGTAAAGTAAATATAAAATTATTTACATGAATGGGTAGATATTATTTTTCTGAAAATTATGATATATTATTCATATTTTTCTGAGTTGAAATGAAAAAGATATGAATTTTCTAAATTCATATCATATTTTTTGAATTAAAAATGCCCCTTTAATGCATGAAATAAATGCCCCCCCTTTAACACCGGTTCCAGCCACGAACCGGTGTTAAAGGGGGGGACATTTATTTCGTTTCCCGCGCGCACCACCCCCCCCCCTTTAACACCGGTTCGTGGCTGGAACCGGTGTTAAAGGGGGGGGGGATTCCGTCCCCCCCCCCTTTAACACCGGTTCCAGCCACGAACCGGTGTTAAAGGGGGGGGGGTATTAAATGCCCGCCTTCCCCTTCCTCTCTCTTCCCCCACGATCGAAGCAGAGGAGCTCGCGCGCGCGCCGTCGCCTCCGTCCTGCTGTGTCCATCGCCGCCCTGCGCGCTGTCCGCCGCCGCGTCCGTCGTCCTCGCGCCGCCCCGACGTCGCTCATCGCCGTCCGTCGTCCTCGCGCCGCCCCGACGTCTCTCATCGCCGCCTCCGGCCGCGCCAGCCGCCGCCCGTTTGCCGCACGCCGCCGTCCCCCGCACCGGTTCTGCGCGCCGCCCGCGCCCCGCGCTTTCCCAGCCGCGCCTCCACCATACCGGTGCCCCGCCACCCGCGCTGCCAGCTGCCGGCCGGCCGCCCCGGCCCGTAGAGGTAATTAGTACTAGCTAGTTTATTTAGTATTTTATTTTGTTAGTTTTTGTGTTAGTTTAGTGTTAATTAGTTAGTATTAGTTAATTATTAGCAGTTTAGTGTATTAGTTAGTATCTTTTTTAGTAGTTAATTATTAGTAGTTAATTAGTTAGTATTAGTTTAGTATCTATTTTTGGGTTAGTTTAGTGTTAATTATTAGTAGTTAGTTAGTATTTTATTTAGTTAATTAGTTAGTATTAGTTTAGGGTTATTTAGTGTAGTTTAGTGTACGGGGATGACCTCCCCTCTCGGCTGCAGGGGCGGCCTAGGTGGTGCGAGCTCCGGTGGTGGCCATGGCGGTATAGTATGCCATCGATGTCGGGGTATGCATGGTCCTTCTCGGGTTGCAGGTGTGTGCGCTGGCAACGATGGCACGGCGTCCCTCTCTTCGGCGATGCGATGTGTCGTTGGTCGTCGGAGTGGTGGCTAGAGTTCGCAATGTCGGTGGCGGCCTTAGAAGAAGGTGGACTGCGCGGGCAGCTCTTTGGTGAGCGTCGTGGCTTCTCTCCTCGGTCTGGGGCCTATCTTGGGGACAACGGGCGGGGCCGAAGATGGGGAAAACCCTTTACCATAGGTCTCTGGGGCGTCGATGCTGCTACCTTCTTTGTCACAGGGCTCCGGGTGAAAACCCTTTACCATAGGTCTCGTTGGTCGTTACCCTCTTGGGGGCGTCGTTGTGGAGCTCTGACTCATCCTGATCTTGGTTCATTGACTTCGGCGGCAAGTTTAGGTTCTCCGCGGTTTTTCTTGCAGCAGACTTCCGCGGTTTTTCTTACTGTAAACTTGTTTGCTCGATAAATTGTACTACATGCATAGATTAAAACTTGTATACAAATTGGACCTCTGACTCATTTGTGTATTTATTTGTGTATTTTTGTATGAATAATATGTATATTTGTGTATGAATCCAAGTCCACTTGAATGTTTACACTCTTACTCTAGATAATATTATTGTTTTAGAAACTATGGATCCACTTAGTAGAAACCTTGAAGAAGAAGAAATAATGGAGAACATTATTGATGAGGACACCTCACAATATCTGAACTTGGAGGGACATGATGACGACAGGTCAAGTACTAGTCATGGAGAAGATGAAGACTCCGGTGAACGCAATTTAATGGTTACAAAGTCCGGCGAGGTATATGCATTGATTAAGCCTCTGCTGACTTCCACCAACAATCTTCTTCTACATGTATTAATTAACGCTTCTTTCTTCTTTTAGCCCTCTGGATCGACCAGCCAGCAACCATCTTCTTCTACGAAAAAGAGCAAGCGAGACGCGAGCCAGCGGTTGAAAGATCGTGTCAAGTTCACGATCGGAGCAGTCCATGTTGATGGCAGGCCGATGGAGCCCAAAAAGTCCGCAGACAAATTTGTACGTCAGGCTAGAGTTCTTGTTAGGGACCAAATCCCAATCATAATTGAAAATTGGAATAAGCCAAAGAAGGGCGACGGTACCTTTGTCGATGACAGATCCAAAGAAACGCTTTGGAATTCGTTGTTGGTAAATTTCACCCTTCCGCCAGAGGAGGATGAAAACAACCCGGTTATAAAGGAAAAGGTCAAAGAGTGGACTCTAAAGAAGATGGCTGACGCTTTCCGCAACTGGAAGACAAAATTGAACAAATTTGTCAAATCTGGCGAGACTCCAAATTTCGAAGACGCATATTATGCGAAGATAAGACCTCACTGGTCTGAATTTGAGACATACAAAAAAGTGCTATAGCTAAAAGGAGGTCAGAAACCAATACGCTTAATGCCCTGAAGAAGGAATATCACCAGAGGACGGGGTCAGGTGGCTACATATCTTAGAGGCCTAAGTGGGAGGAAGCTGAGAAGGCCCTGCGCGAGAGAGGGATCACACCCCAGACAGATGGGTGGGACCTACGTGCAAAGACTTGGTTCTACGGAATCGGGGCAAGGTTGGACCCAGAAACAGGATTGTGTATCTTCCCAACCCTCCTTGCCAAACCCGTCACTGAACTCATCACGGCATACGAGGAAACATCCGCCAGGATCTTCCATCCCGACAGAGAGAATGACCAGCTCACATGCGCCATCGGTAAAAAAGAACACCCTGGACATGCATGAGGCACAGGGGGTATGACGTGGAAGGATGTGTTTGCCGACTGGAGCGACTCATACAGATGGCGCGGCAGAAAAGAAAAAGAGCGTACAGAGCGGATGACACAGATAGAACATGCACTTGCGGCGTTGTAGGCGCAAGTGAATGCACAACAGAGCCATCAAGCTACCGGCCCATCTCAGCGGCACGAAGAGCCTGCATTGGAAGCTGCTGGCGTCCCAGACTCTGCACGGAAAAGCAGTGTGGCTTCCACGGAGAACGTGCAACCCACGCTTGAAATGACGGGTCCTCGATACCCCGTGGATGAGATCACGGAGAGCGAACACGCTGAGCTGCATGTGAGATTAATGGGCTTATCCATTAAGGTGGCTGTCGGCTATGCCTTACCTCCTGTAGCTGGTGGAACTTACCACTGCCGACCGATTCCAGATGGCTATGCTATTGTCGGGGTGGATGAGGTTGTGAAGGAATATGAGGAAGCACAGCTTGACCATGCTACAGGTGAAGGGGAAACTCAACTCAAATTTGCAGTGAAAACAACCATTCTTTGGAAGAAGGAACACATTGTGCTTCCAAATTGGAGGTCACTGGCACCCCCGCCGTCTCCGCAGCGTCAGCAGTCTGAGCCGCTTCAGCTATCTCCTGCGCGGCAGCCATCTCCGGCGCGGCAGCCATCTCCGGCCCATCAGCCATCTCCTGCGCGGCAACCATCTCCGGCCCGTCAGCCATCTCCGGTGCTTCAGCCATCTCCTCAGCGTAAGCGGAAGAGCACTGCCACGAAGAGCATCAGTAGCACTGCCACAAAGAAATCCGCAGGAAACCGTACGCCAAAGATTTCAAAAAACTACGTCCCGTAGCCTTCCGCCAAGCCATTGCCGGTTTTACCGTGGAATCGCAGCGACGAGGAGACCAATAGGATCTCGGAAGAACAGGTCAAGAAATTCTTTGCACCTAGACGGGCCGAGCCAAAGGAGAAAATAGATCCGGCGGTGGTGGAGAAATTTTACAAAAATCTTGTGAAACCTGAAACCCACTTGTGCCGGACTACGAGCGCCAGATTTTGAAGGTGGATGCAAGGCGCCGCAGGGAGACTGAAAGTAGCAGTCGTGAGGCACCCCAGAAAACAGTTCCCATGCTCGGAGAGCAGGAAAACCAATCATGTGCCCCGCTCCAAATGTTCGACACACGGGACGCTCCTCCCGTAAATGATTACGAGGCAGATCTACAAAGAAAGGCCAATGAGATGGGGATGACTTACATTGCATACTTGAACGTCATGGGAGACAACTTGCCCAAATGCGATGCCAACCCCATACAGCCATGGAAGTATGGGAAGAATCTCGTCAAGAAAGAGGAGCTCAATAATCTACCAACAAAGATGCGAAAATTGCACAAGTGGTACCTTCATTTCTGCAAGACGAGAAAGGTAGAATGGATCACGGCGCATATAAGAGATGATATTTTATTCTGCGGAGATGACGCGATCGACTTCAACATTCAAGACTTGCATTTTCTATTCAATCAGAAGGAACTCGACAAAGCTGCCATCAGCCTTTATTGTGTGTAAGTACTATTTCTATAATTTATATCTCATCTCATTCACTTTATTAATTGCATGTATATATATATGCTCACCATATATGTATATACTATTATGCAGGAAAAAGGTTATGGAATGCAGGAAAGGAGGCCCTTTTGACATTGGGTTCGTTGACCCAAATAGAGTTCATGAAGAAGTGGTAGAAACCAAACCCGGGCAAACAGAAGATTACTTGCTAACGTCTTTACTGAGACAACAAACCAAAAGGGAAATACTATTGCCTTACAACTTCTCGTGAGTACTGTTACCCTCTCTCTTGTACACATTCTATTTCAGCTTACTCGATGTTAAGTGTAACTGATGATGAGTTATGCGTGCGTAGGTTCCACTTTATTCTGCTAGTCATTCAACCCGACTCAGGAAAAGTCCTTGTCATGGGCTCGTTACGAAAAGAAAAAGAGATATGGGCAAACTTTAGAGAGATGCTCCAGAGGTAATTTCAATCATATTATCGCACTAGATCGGCAACTTTCGTGACAATAAGTAATTAATTACTCCTTTATCCATTTTCTTTGCCGGACAGGGTTTGGAAAAGGTTCACGGGCAGGGTCGTGGGTGAATGGTCAGAAGAACTAAAATTTGTAGACCAAAATGTAAGTAATACTAGCTAGCTTCCAATTCCATTATATCATGCTTTATTGATTATTATTTTGATTAAACTCTCTATTCTCGTAAAATGCGCGCATCAGGGACACGGCAATAACTTATGTGGGTACTATGTTTGCGAGTTCATTCACAACACGATATGTGCGACGGGCCAAGCCGCACTAGAACAACTTAGAGTAAGTAAACAAAGTTCACAACATTATTTTATTACCATCAATTGTGTTGAGTTTTATTCTTATATATATATTGACAGCCCATTCTTCATATATATATTCAGATCGAACAGATGCGGGACCAACTCCTACCATTTGAATGCATACGAGCCATTCAAGAGGAATTGGCGGGGTTCATAGTTGATGAGGTCGTCACGCCTGGCGGAGAACTCTTTAGATATCCACCAAAATGAACGATGACGATGTATATGTGCCGATGACGATGTATGTGCCGAGGACGATGTTTGTGTATAATAATAGTTGCTTAATTATTCATGTACTCGTATGTACCGATGACGATTTATGTGTATACCGCTCCCGATCGATTCCCCCTCGCCCCCCCTCCCGCAGAAATACGCCCAGAACGGGGCAGAGGCAGAAGTCTACCGTGGCAGAGATTTAGGCCGTTTTCCTGCCGCGGCAGGAAAACGACCTAAATCTCTGCCGCGGCAGAAGAACCTTTAACACCGGTTCCAGATACGAACCAATGTTAAAGGGGGGGCCTGAGGCCTGCGGCAGCCCCACGTGCGCCACCCTTTAACACCGGTTCGTATAAGAACCGGTGTTAAAGGGGCCCCCCCTCTAACACCGAACCCTCAACAGCGGTTGGGGAACCGCTGTTAGAGGGCCCTCCCAACCGGAGTTAAAGGGGGGGCTCTGCACTAGTGCTGAGTTTCCTTTTTTAGTTCGTTATACTGAGAATCAAAAGAAAGAACATGGAATGGAATTGATACCCGCTGCTTCTCCTGGAAACATCAAGTCAAGATCGATATGTGTGGAGAAGTAGTATCGGTGATCAGCAGGGGCCAAAAAATCATACGCCGTCTATCCGCATGGATGTTGTACGTATTGGAGTCGGCGAGAGGAAAAGGGAAATTATGAACGAGGAAGGTGTGTGACTTGACCTAACGCTCCCTCCACCACTTTTTTACTGGGCCAGTTGGGCCGAATCCGGCACACCTGGTAATGGTATGGCCGAGCCAGTTGATCGCGCGCCGTCTCTCTCGTAGTCTCGGCCGAACTGCTGTGCTCCTCTCTCCGCCGCACTGCTCTTCTCGCTCGTCGACGATCTGGGCGGATGATTGGTGGGTGGAGTTGACGATTCAAGGGCGGTGCCATGATCAGTACATGTTCATGCTAGTTTTTCTCCAATGAAATTTTCGATTATGTCGGTAAATACTTACGGATCATGAGTTGGGATTCTCAGGTTGGACTGAAAAAAGGTCTGGTTTTGATTGAGATGGTAAGCTTGGTTGTGACGCCTCAGTGATTGATGCGAGCCCGTGCTCTTTTTTTCACGCGTGCCCAAGAAGACCGGATGTAACTAAGCCACGATGGGGGCTTTTTCCATCTGATATAAACAATTAACGGAGGCGAGAAAGAAGTCATCTTATCCTCCAAATCGACATGGTAATCAGAGCATGTCTTCCTTTGACGTCTACAGACAACAACCAGAAAAAAACTCCACCGACAAAAACAACTCGATCATCGATCCCTCCCTCCCTCCCATGGCGTCCTCCTCAATAGCGACGTGTCTGGCGACGGTGACATGGTTATACCCTACGGGTACATGACTTCAGCATACCTGGTCCATCCCAAGGAAAGCCCACAGCAGACATACGCTGGCCCATGAAGATTTTCGGGTGGCCAAGGCCCATGACGCCTTCGGATCCTTGGAGAGCAAGACTAGCCTAGATAGGAAATTTAAAGGGGTAAAACCCTAGAACTTGTAACCGACTAGGACTATGCCCGGGACCTGCCTAAGTCTATATAAAGGCCAGGAGGGCACGTCCTAGATCTCTCGACTCATACTTCCGCACACGCACCTTCACGCCAGATCGAATCTGCGCACCCTGTAACCTTCGGTTCCGCCGTAATCAAGAGCAGACAAGGAGGAGTAGGGTTTTCCCTCCGGGGGCCTAAACCTGAGTAAATCTCGTGTCCCCTGGTTGCTTGTCTGTTAACCGTTCCACGATCTCCAGCATCCCCATCTTCTCCAAAACCCAAGTCCATAACAATGGGCATTGACGAGATTAAACCTTGTCAATTGGCGCCGTATGTGGGAAACGGGGCTGCTGATTGTGCGATCGTGACGGTCCTGACCCGATCGATCTACAACTCCGCGGTGCCGGAGAATCACCTCCTCTTCGGCGCTTTCGACTTCACTGCCCACTCGCCGGCCACCATGAAGGATTTCGAGCCCGTAGGCGACGGACTCGAAATTTTGTTCGGGAGCTTCTGCTTCCAGGAGGGACAAACTGGCACCCTCCGCCTCCCTGAGCGGGTGCCCGTGCCGTCAATCAGGCCCGCCTCATGGGCTCCACACCCCGTGCTGCGCACATCACCATCGATAGATGAGTTCTACGACAGCAGCAGGTGCAACTCCGATCTGTGCGATCCACCTTCGGATGAAGGGACCTACGCTTCCGGATCCGAAAGCTGCGGCAGCAGCGGACCAATCTACGAGCGCTACCAGTGCGCCGCGGTCATCCAGGAGCAGCAAACGCCTAACCCGCCGCCCAACACGAACCCCAACCCGCAGGACAGAAACGGCGGAAACGGCGGGAACAGAAGAAGCCAGTCCCCCCCCCCCCACCCGAAGGAGAAAACAACGGCCACGTCATCCAACTTATCAAAGAAGGATGGGTCCAGGCACGCCATGCCGTCGCAGGCGACATAGTCCTGCCTGTGGACTCCCCACGTGACCTACTGATGGCATACCACTACCTCCTCATCGAGGAGCACAAGAAGCAAGTCAAGATGCAGGAGACGCTCGACAAACGCAAGCAAGCAGCCTCTAAGTCCAGCGCGCGACGAGCTGCGCTCTCCGCCATGGCACCCGGCTCTAGCACGAACGGAAACCAGGGAAACAAGCACCGCTCGTGGGTGGAGAACATGGATCCCAAGGAGCACCGTGATGTGACCCGAACTCTCCACACATCGTTCATGGATATGGATGCCGACGGCAACATCATCCCGAAGACACCACAAGCTGCGATCATGGCAGCCACTGCGTATCTCGCGGCCCACCAACCTCCGGAAGGGGACCCGAAAAGAGCCATGCATAAGTCCGCACTCACCAGACTCGGACTCGTCGGAGCTGCGCTCCACGAAGACGCTCCTGCGGAGCCAAAAAGAAAGCTCTGGCCAGGCGCGACCGGAGCCCCACCCTTTCATCCGAAGAGGAGGAGGAGCACGACCTTCCTCGAAGGAAGAAGAGCTCGCATTGCCATAAACGCGACTACGACGCCAGAGACGTGCTTACACAGCGCAAAGTCGACAAAGCACGAGCCAAACGCGCATGCTCGTCCGAGTCCGAGATGGATGAAGATGAAGGAGAACTCTGCGGAGCTCGATGCTTCAGCAGATCTGTTTGGCGAACACAGATGCCACGCAATTTCAAGCTTCCTTCGGATACTCCGAAGTTCAACAGCACGCATGATCCAAAATCTTGGCTCAGCGACCATCTGTCATCCGTCAAGCTGCACGGTGGTAACAAAGAAACCGCTATGCAATGCCTTCAGCTGCAGCTGACAGGCGCAGCGCGGGTTTGGCTCAGCAGCTTATCATCAGGGTCCATCCGAAGTTGGGATTAGCTAGCTTACAGCTTCATTCGAAATTTCAAGGGCACCAGCAAGAGGCCCGCCTCAATCAAAGAATTGCGAGCCTGCACTCAGAGAACGGGCGAATCTATTCGCTCGTACATACTACGCTGGTCTACCACCAAGAACTCCACAGCACATATCTCCGAGGAGAGGGCCATCGACGCCTTCAGAGACGGCGTCAAACGCCAAGATTTCAAGGAGGAACTTGGGTGCGTCAAGCCCAATACACTCGACCACCTCATGGACATCGCCAACAGGTGGGCTGACGGCGAAGATTGCATTCACCGAGCACAATCGGATGAAGAGGACGACTACGGCCGAAGACGGGAACGCCGCAGCAAGAGGAGATCGCGCATCTACGAGGACCGTGACGGACCCGACATGGTCGCGGCCGGCTACGCCGACCGCCGCAACGACAACAGCCGCAACAGCGGAGGATACCGTGGAGGAAACTTCCGCGACAGCGGACGACCAGCATAGTCGTGGCAACGCCGCGACCGCGACAACGGACCCTCAGCATTCGACAAACTTTCGGGTCCATGCACCATCCACTTCTACATCGACAAACAGGATGGCAAAAAGAAAGCCAGCCACATGCTCAAGGACTGCCGCGAGTTCCAGAAACTCAGCGAAAGCATGGTGCAGATGAGGCAACAAGCCCCAATCCCTGTGTTCGGAAACGCGCCTACGCCAGGAGAAGTAGCACACGGAGCTCCTCCGCCGCCTAATGGAGGCCCAAACCAACCAGTCGCACCAGCGCAGAACAACGCCGGGATCGGGTACCCCCCACCAAAAGGAGCACTAAATATGATCCAGAAGGGACGCCCCACAAATAGGGTGCAGAAGAAAATCACCCGACAAATCAACTTGGCCGTGGCAACTCCGCCTGCAATCCCTGAGTACCTCAGCGGATCGGAGTCCTGCATCACATTCACTCGCGCGGATCACCCTTGCCAGATCCGTCGCCCAGGTCATGCTGCCCTGGTGCTGGAGGCGCAGATCGGAGGCTTCGAGATGAGTCGCATCTTCATGGACGGCGGCAGCGGCATCAACCTAATGTTCGCAAGCACCCTAGCAGCTATGCGGATCCCGCAATGCAGCCTGGAATAATCAGACACAACGTTCTATGACATTGTCCCAGGGAAGGGCATATTCCCCCTGGGCAAAATATGGCTCGACGTCATCTTCAGGAAGCCGGACAACTTTCGGCAGGAGCGTCTAGAATTCAAAGTGGTGGACTAGCCATCGCAATACCACGCCATCCTGGGGCGTGTAGCTTTCGCAAGGTTCGTGGCCGTCCCGCACTACGCATACCTACTACTCAAGATGCCAGGACCAAGGGGCGTCATCACAGTCCACGGGAGCTTCACCCGATCGGACCAATGCGACAGGGATTTCAACAAAATCTCCCAGTCTTTCGGCATGCAAGACGAGCTTGTAAGGCTCCGCGAGGTGACTGACAATGGGGTACCCCCAGTCACAAGGCAGAACGCACCTGACATGTCCTTCGACTCCACCGTCAACACCAAGAAAGTACAGGTCCATCCGACGGATGCCTCCAAGACGGCCCTGGTCGCCAACGACCTCAGCTCCGCATAGGAAGGCGCGCTCGTCGAATTCCTCCGTGAGCGCTGGGAAATCTTCGCCTGGTGTCCTGCGGACATGCCAGGAGTTCCCAGGGAATTCACCGAGCATGCACTCAATGTCTTTCCAGACACCAAGCCAGTCAAGCAGTCCATCCGAAGACTGTCAAAGCCACGAGCCGAAGCTATCGGCAAGGAAATCAATAGACTGCTCGCTGCAGACTTTATCAGGGAAATCAAGGAAAGCGAGTGGCTTGCAAACACAATGATGGTCCCAAAGAAGGACACGGACATCCTGCGGATGTGCGTGGACTTCATGTCACTAAACAAGCACTGCCCAAAAGACCACTTCCCTCTTCCTCGGATCGACCAGATCATCGATTCGACTGAAGGTTGCGAGAAACTCTCCTTCCTCGACGCCTACTCAGGCTATAACCAGATTCGACTCAAGGTCGAAGATCAGGAGAAAATGGCGTTTATCACACTGTTCGGAGTATTCTGTTACAACACAATGCCCTTCGGGCTAAAGAACGCGTGCCACGTACCAGCGATGCATGCAGGCCTGCCTCAAGGACCAGATCGGTCGCAACGTCCAAGTCTATGTCGACGACATAGTAATAAAAACCAAGGAGGCAAGGACGCTTATCGACGATCTCCGCGAGACATTCGACAACCTTGATCGCTACAGGATCAGGCTCAATCCCGAAAAGTGCGCCTTCGGCGTCCCGTCGGGTCAGCTGCTCGGATACTTCATCTCTCAACGAGGGATCGAGGCGAACCCGAAGAAAATCAGAGCCATCATGACAATGGAGAAGCCGAAAAACCTCAAAGGCGTCCAGCAGCTCGCAGGACGAGTAGCGGCGCTAAGCAGGTTCATCAGCCGCATGGGCGAGAAGGCCCTACCATTCTACCAGTTGCTACACAAAGCAGACAAATTCGAGTGGACGCCGGAAGCCAACGACGCATTCGAAAGCCTCAAGCGGCTTCTCTCCACCTCGCCTGTCCTGGTCACGCCAAAGGAGCGCGAGCCTCTGCTGCTGTACATAGCAGCCACACACCAGGTGGTCAGCACCGTACTAGTGGTCGAACGACCCGAAGAAGGCAAGACCCACGGGGTCCAGCGCCCAATCTACTACCTCAGCGAGGTACTCACGCCAACAAAACAGAGGTACCCTCACTACCAGAAACTCGCCTACGGCGTGTTCATGACGGCTCGACGGCTGAGCCATTACTTCCAGGAGCACCAAGTGATGGTCGTCAACGAGGCACCCTTGAACAGCATCCTGAATAATCCAGAGGCCACAGGACGGGTGGCCCTGTGGGGCATCGAGCTGCCACCCTTGGACATCGTCTACGAGAAGCGACACGCAATCAAATCTCAAGTCCTTCCGGATTTCCTAGTACATTGGATGGAGCTACAGCTGCCAGACACCCCAGATATGTCGCAGTCATGGACGATGCACTTTGACGGCTCCAAGCGTGAAGCCGGAGCAGGGGCAGGGGTCATACTGACCTCCCCGCAAGGCGACAAGATGAAGTATGTTCTTCGGATGAAATTCAGAGCCTCCAACAATGAGGCCGAATACGAAGTGACTCCAACCTCGTCGTCCAGCAGACGATGAATGAGTGCGACGCACACGCCGAAAACATGATCGCGTACCGCGCGCTCTACAACGCACTCGAAGGAGAATTCGACGGCTGCGAACTTCGGCACGTTGGAAGAGAAAGCAACGAGGGAGCCGATATACTCGCCAACATCGGCTCCACTTGCGCAAAGGTGCCACCAGGTGTGTTCCTCGAACAAATCTGTGTGCCATCCATCAAGCGGAAATTCCCCAAGGGATCACCCGAAGAAGCAGAACACTCGGGAGCTACACTACCCGAAGGACACGAAGGACCCGAAAAACTAGACACAGAGGTAGCCATGGTCAACCTAATGCAGGTCATGGCAGTCGAAGAAACATGGACGCACCCATACCTCCAGTTCTTGTTAAATGGAGAACTGCCCGACAGCCCGACAGATGCCCGACGCATATCTCGCCGGTCAAAAGCCTTCACCATCATCAACGGCGAGCTGTACAAGCGCAGCATCACGGGTGTACTACAACGGTGCGTCACCATCGACGACGACAAGGCCATACTCCAAGACATCCATGAGGGCATCTGCGGCCACCACGCAGGCAGCCGCTCCCTTGTCGCCAAAACCCTACGAGCAGGATTCTACTGGCCAACGGCCATGAGCGACGCAAAGGATATCGTCCGAAGATGCAATGGATGCCAACGGTTCGCCGACAAACCGCACGCACCCGAGGCCGAGCTCAGACTCATACCCATAGCCTGGCCTTTTGCTCAATGGGGCCTCGACATGATCAGCAAACTGCCAAAATCCTCGAAAGGGGGACACGTCTTCCTCCTGGTTGCAGTCGACAAATTCACCAAGTGGATCAAGGCCATGCCGGTCACCAACCAGAAAGGCAAAACTGCCGTCAAGTTCTTCGAGTCCATTGTCTACAGGTTCGGCGTACCGCACAGCATCATCACCGACAATGGATCGAACTTCATCTCCGAAGAATTCCAGGACTTCTGCGAAGGCCTTGGGATCAACATCACGTACGCCTCAGTGGCACACCCGCAAACGAACGGGCAAGTGGAAAAGGCCAACGGCCTAATCGGCGCTGGCATCAAGAAGCGCCTCATGAGCTCACTCGAACAAAAAGCTGGAAACTGGACGAAAGAGCTACCATCTGTCCTGTGGAGCTTACGGACTACGCCAAACAGCTCCACCGGCTACACACCGTTCTTCATGGTACACGGAGCCGAGGCCGTGCTACCAGCTGAAGTACGCCACCAGGCCCCACGGGTCGTCGCTTACAGTAAAGCCGAATCCACGACTGCACTCGAAGATGCCGTCGACACACTAGACGAAGCATGGGACATAGCAGCAGCTCGATCAGCGGTGTACCAGCAGAGTCTCCGCAACTACCACAGCCGCCGGCTGCGCCCAAGGTCCTTCGTCGAAGGAGACCTCGTCTTGCGACTCAAGCAAAAGCGACCGAATAAATTCGAGTCACCATGGGAAGGACCCTACGTCATCACCGAAGTCATCCCAGGTGGCGCCTATCGCCTCAAGCACGTGGAGTCTGGAGTCGCATACTCCAACCCATGGAACATCGCGCACCTGCGACGATTCTATCCGTAGCAAACTACCCCCTTTAATTTCAATAAGTCTTTCAGCCAAGGCTATTCAGCCGAACAATGTACCTCCTCCATTATGATATAAATAAAGCTAAGTGTCTCGCCCCAAATCTTCAATTCACTATTTTTGCAACTTTACTACATGCTACAGACGCACTCGGGGGCTCCCCCCCACCTCACGATTTCATCGACTGAGGATCAAACGTGTACACCTGAGTAGCTGACAACGTTAGGCAAACGAAAAGGACACGTACTCAATCAAAGCACTGCGTGCTCACAACAAACAAACCTTTACAACAAAGGGCACAACACGCCCAGCCGTAATATACAAGTTTTACATCTATCTCTTTTTTCAGGTTCTACCTATTCTGAAGAATAACCTGAGCACGCTGCTCAAACAAATCTACGACCTGTTCGGCATACTGCCTTATAGCTGCGTAATGCGGGCGCATGTCCCACTCGCCACCATCAGGGCGAAGAGGTGGCCCAGCGGCCACAACAGCCAAATCCACGTCAGGCCGGTGCAGCCTCACAAGAGACAAAGCAGCCTTCACTCCTGCGACAAGCTGCTGTCGCACCAACTCCTTGACATTGCTTACGTTCCAAAACTTCGACAGAAGACCCGCAAGGCTTGTTGGTACGACATCCAAAGGGAACATGACGTGCAGCACCGAGGCAAGAGATGTCTGCACTTGGCGGAGCACCCGCGAAACTTGATGAACACGATCCTGCACCGTCGCCAGAGCCATGGCGCGATCACGATCCATCCAGAAGAAGCCGCCGGCCTCCATGTCCTATTGAGTCAAGCAATTGACCCGAACAGCGACACACTCCTTTTCTTCCCTCGGAGCAAGATTCGCACCTGCGACAATCGCACAAAATAAGAGTAAGGCCAGCAGGCCCACCCGAAGAACTGAGCTACAGCTCGAACCAAAGAACAACTTACATTGCAGCTGCTCGGACATCCGAACCAGCTCCGCCATCAAGTACTCCTCTCTGGCTGCACCACAATCCACCTTGGACTTCCAAACATCGGCATGAGCGCGTAACCCGAGCAACTCCCTCCCCAGACTACGCACACGGTCCCGAAGAAAAGTGAGTTGCGAGGAATCATCCAAAGATGGTCGCAGCGGCACTGCGGATGGGGTGTCAACAGGGTCAGCACCCGAAGGAACCTATAGCAGCAGAAAAAGAAAGGAACGCAGACATTCAGACAAATGATAGAGCACAACTCAGAATAATTCATTAAGGGCCACTACGTGGCACAAGGATGGTGTTCTTCAAGATATTTACAACAAAAGTAGACTACAAACTACCCTACGTCTACAAATGCCTAAGATGCGGCACCCTGAGTCGCCTCGGAGCCAGACTGCCTAGCTTTGACCCCGCCCTGCTGCCGCAGTGCATACTCAGACAGCAAATCAATGAGCTTGGGCCCATATCACTTGCAGCGAGCAGAGTAGGCAGCAAAGGCTACCTCGGATCCATCCATAGTCGTCGGCATCCTAGAGGTGATCTGGGGCAGATCCAGCTCCGCTCCAGCCACCAAGGCCATCGCCAGCCCGACGGACGCGCCGATGCCTTTCTGTTTGCGCTTGTATGCCGCAGGCGCTTCGGCTGACAGAGCCTCCGCCAGAGCATCCACATCATCAAGGGCTGCGCCCTTCGGGACAAGCTCCTTGTAGAAGCGACCAAGGACCTCTTTCGCCTTAGCAAGGGAGCTGACGACGGTGCTGCAGTGGTCTTCGACCGCCACAGTGGCATCATCTAGAGCACTCCCGTGCTCTAGAGCATCGCGGTCGAACTCGATGCCTGCGGCATCTGAGACAAAAAATAAGAAGGAAAACATGAAGAAAAGCAGCACAGAAGAAGACACGAAGAAAAAGAAACAAGTACAAAACTAGCACTCACCCGAAATAGCCTTGGCAGCATCCATGAGCTTCGCCGCCACCTCTCTCTCGCGCGCAGCCGCAACAGTGGCCAGCTCCTCCTCATGGTCCGCGGCCTCCTGCTGCAGATGCTCTTTCGCTTCGGCTGCCTTAGTCATCTCTAGCTCGAGGCGTTCTTTCGCGCCAACGGCGGCTTCAGCCTTCTGCTCCGATTGACCAAGGCTCTTCTTGAAAGCGTCGACCTCACGGAGAGAATTGTTATGCTCCTCTGCATTCAAGACAAGCAAGTGTCAAAGAACAGGACCAGGATAAATAAGAGAGGCGCTAAAAGGCAAATAGGTACCTTGAAGCTGCCGAAGGTTCGCTTCCAGCGCCAAGCGCTCCTACACCAGCCGCTTGGCCTCCTGCACAAAAGGCTGAAGAAAAAGAAATAGCAGTAAGAAAAGGACTTGGGGGCTACGCCCAACATAAAGGAGTAAAAACAAAATTCGCACACGAAGACACTCGGGGCCCCCCCCGTGACATGAGGCAGAAAAATTTACATGCTCTGATGGCGACTCCGAAGGACCGCCTGCGAAATTCTGAGGCGCAACCACCTGCACCTCCTGCAACGGAGGATTCGGAGCCGCGCCACCCGAAGTCGCCACCGTCTGAGGAGGAGGAGACGCAATTTTCGACTCCCCCATCATCTCCCGCGCACCACCACTAGAGGAATCGTGGGAGGAATGCCTGCATACGAACCAATCAGCACAAGCACAACAATCATGAAAGAAAAAAGGACAATAGTACAACAAGAAACTTACGAGCCCAGTGAGCTCAGGTCGAAGACAGGAGGAGTCCTTCGGGCTCTCTTCTCCTCCTTCTTTTCTTCCTTCTTCTCCTCCTTTTTCTCTTCCTTCTTCCGCTTCGCTGGCGGGTGCGGTGCTACAGCCCGCACAGGAATGGCAGGAATGGGAGAAGAAGAACCTCCATGACCGTCACCATGACGCTCAAGGCCCAGAGGGTTTCTGGGAGTCGGAGGAGTCGAGGCATCCGAAGACTCGCTGGAGCTCCGTGACCGTTTTCGCGTATGGTCCTCACTCGACTCGTTGGCATCCTCCGCCGGAGATCGCGCCGACGGCAGCTCGGACACGGAATCAACCACTTCATTATCCGGGGCATTCGGATACCTTTCGGGCAATGGCGGTACCATGCCCGGCACTTTGAAGCTCTGCAAAATCAGAAGGAACTTTGTTAGCAAACAAAGGAAATAAATACACAACCGACAAAAAGCACTACGTGCACAAATCTACACCTGCGGTACGGCCAACGTCGAAGAAAATGGAGGAGTTAGCGACTTCCCCGGGATTTCTTCTCCGGCTTTGAACTTCAGCAGCGCGCGAAGGGCCCTGTCAAGATCCCCCTCGAACATTTTCTCAGCCGAAACCCTCGTCGGATCGCGGCGCCGAGAATAATGAAACATTGGGTGTGCCCTCGCTTGGAGAGGCTGCACCCGACGCTCAAGAAAAGTCCGGATGATGTCCACGCCGTTCACCTCCTTCTCCGGAATCAGCTGGAGATCCTCCACCCGACGGTAAAGGGCCTCTATCTCCGCCACCTCACCGTCCAAGATTTGGTTTTTCCAAGACCTTTTCCGCTCAATCATTTGGGAGGGGTCAAAGGGAACAAGACCAAAATCTTGCCCGGGCACTATGGAGTCGCGGATATAAAACCATCGCCTCCGCCAGTACTGGACAGATTCGGACATGGAAAAGGAAAAGCAGAGAAGATTGGGACTAAGGGAGATGATGAAACCCCCAATGGGATACACACCATTCGAACCAGATTGCCTCTTCACGGAATAGAGCTTCCGGAAGAGGCCAAAGTGCGGCTCAATGCCAAGCCAACACTCGCAAAAAGTGATAAAACAAGCAATGTGGAGAAGAGAATTGGGAGACAGATGATGAAGCTGAATCCCATAGAAGAAGAGCAGTCCACGGAGGAAGTCGTGGACTGGAAAAGAAAACCCACGCAAAACGAAGGCGAGAAACATAACCCGATACCCAGATGGGGGACGGGGGATTACCTCATTGCCGGGGAGTTTGACGGCCTCCCTATCCTGCGGGATCAGGCCCCGCTCGCGAAGCTTGCGGAGATCGCTCTCCCGCGTCTCTGATCACCGCCAGCCACCATCGGTGACACGAGTAGCGGCGGTGCCCTTCTTTCCTCCGGCGGCCCTGGTCCCAACCGCAGATGAAGATTTCTTTGGTTTCCCCATTGCGCTACGGCGGCGCCGGCGGTGAAAACGCGGAAAGAACGACGGAAATGTGGAAGGAAATCCCAGCGCGCAGCAAGAATCGCTAGAGCACAAGGAGGCAGTGAACACAAGAACTGGTGCGGTGAAAACAAACCGCAGCTTTCCCCAATGATTATAACAGCGAAGACGACGCACGGTAGCCGTCCATCCAGAAGACCTAACGCCAACGGCAGATCTGACCGTACACGTGTCAACGTCACAACGAACCGTCGTTACCACGCCGTCCACTACGCGCGGAAATCGAGGAGACGCCGTAATTATCTCCATGCCGCGCATGACCGGTCAATTCAAAGTCAGCAAGTGGGACCCACGTTCGTCCAGTCAAGTCATCTCTGGCATAGCAGACGCTTGAGGTCATTTGATCGTCAGCACTGATGTCATCAAAAGCTATACTAGCACCAAGTACAATTCTTCGGCTCCACAACTAAGAGTACTCCCTCGAATCTTCGATTCGACTAAATACTCGGGGGCTACTCCTATCAGGAGCGCTGGCCGCGCACCCGGAAGATGAATAAAGACAAAAGTATTTCTTCGAGTCCTACGTCGAGTCTACGACTCCACTACGGACTCGGGGGCTACTCCCATAGGGAGGATGAATTTAGGCATCCGAAAATTTTCGTGTCCTACGGACTTAACAACTGAACAATGCCTGAATTAAAGTCTCTGCTCGAGTCTACGACTCGAATAGACACTCGGGGGCTACTACCATAGGGAGCGCTGGTCGCGCACCCTATGAAATCTTCGACTGTGATCTTTCGGATCAGCACGCAAAAACTTTTTGGCAACTCTGCCCCAACAAAATGCTAAGTGAGCGACAATCTCCTTGGCCACCCGAAGCACCTCCGTGGTGACAAATGTTCAGATGCTGCGTCTGCGACGCAAAGATAACACCTGCAGATATCATTTGATGGCCTGGCAACGTACGCGACTGCGCTCTGCTGACATGGTTATACCCTACGGGTACGTGACTTTAGCATACCTGGTCCATCCCAAGGAAGGCCCACAGCAGATATACACTGGCCCATGAAGATTTTCGGGTGGCCAAGGCCCATGACGCCTTCGGATCCTTGGAGAGCAAGACTAGCGGAGATAGGAGATTCAAAGGGGTAAAACCCTAGAACTTGTAACCGACTAGGACTATGCCCGGGACCTGCCTAAGTCTATATAAAGGCCAGGAGGGCACGTCCTAGACCTCTCGAATCATACTCTCGCACACGCATCCACGCCAGATCGAATCTGTGCACCCTGTAACCTTCGGTTCCGCCGTAATCAAGAGCAGACAAGTAGGAGTAGGGTTTTCCCTCCGGGGGGCTGAACCTGGGTAAATCTCGTGTCCCCTGGTTGCTTGTCTGTTAACCGTGCCACGATCTCCAGCATCCCCATCTTCTCCAAAACCCAAGTCCATAACAATGGGCATTGACGAGATTAAACCTCGTCAATTGGCGCCGTCTGTGGGAATTGGGGCTGCTGATTGTGCGGTCGTGACGGTTCCGACCCGATCGATCTACAACTCCGCGGAGACGGAGAATCACCTCCTCTTCGGCGCTTTCGACTTCACCGCCCACTCGCCGGCCACCATGAAGGATTTCGAGCCCGTAGGCGACGGACTCGAAATTTTATTCGGGAGCTTCTGCTTCCAGGTGGGACAAACTGGCACCCTCCGCCTCCCTGAGCGGGTGCCCTTGCCGTCAATCACGCCCGCCTCGTGGGCTCCACACCCCGTGCTACGCACGCCATCGACAGATGAGTTCTACAGCGGCAGCAGCTGCAACTCCGATCTGTGCGATCCACCTTCGGATGAAGGAACCTACGGTTCCGGATCTGAAAGCTGCGGCAGCAGCCGACCAATCTGCGAGCGCTATCTATGCGCCGCAGTCATCCAAACCGACGAGGAAACACCTAACCCGCCGCCCAACCGAAACGGCGAAAACAGCGAAAACAGAAGAAGCCAGTCCCCCCACCCAACAGGGAAAACAACGGCCACGTCATCCAACTTAGCAAAGAAGGATGGGTCCAGGCACGCCGTGCCGTCGCATGCGACATCGTATTACCTGCAGACGCCTCACGTGACCTACTGATGGCATACCACTACCTCCTCATCGAGGAGCACAAGAAACAAGTCAAGATGCAGGAGACGCTAGACAAGCGCAAGCAATCAGCCTCCGAGTCCAGTGCGCGACGAGCTGCGCTCTCCGCCATGGCACCCGGCTCTAGCACAAACGGAAACCAGGGAAACAAGCACCGCTCACGGGTGGAAAACATGGATCCCAAGGAGCGGCGTGACGTGACCCGAACTCTCCACACATCGTTCATGGATATGGATGCCGACGGCAACATCATCCCGAAGACGCCACAAGCTGCGATCATGGCAGCCACTGCGTATCTCGCGGCTCACCCACCACTGGAGGGGGACCTGAAAAGGGCCATGCATAGGTCCGCACTCACCGGACTAGGACTAATCGGAGCTGCGCTCCACGAAGACGCTCCTGCGGAGCCAAGAAGAAAGCTCCAGCCAGGCGCGACCGGAGCCCCACACCCTCATCCGAAGATGAAGAGGAGCACGATCTTCCTCGAAGGAAGAAGAGCTCACACCGCCACAAACGCGACTACAACGCCAGAGACAAGCTTACACAGCGCAAGATCGACAAAGAACACGCCAAACGCGCATGCTCGTCTGAATCTGAGATGGATGAAGACGAAGGAGAACTCTGCGGGGCCCGATGCTTCAGCAGTTCTGTTCGGCGAACACAGATGCCACGCAACTTCAAGCTTCCTTCAGATACTCCGAAGTTTAACGGCACGCAAGATCCAAAATCCTGGCTCAGTGACCATCTGTCATCCGTCAAGCTTCACAGAGGCAACAAAGAAACCGCCATGCAATGCCTTCAGCTGCAGCTGACGGGCGCGGTGCGAGTCTGGCTCAACAGCCTATCATCAGGATCCATCCGAAGCTGGGAGGAGCTTGCTTACAGCTTCATCCGAAATTTCAAAGGCACCAGCAAGAGGCCCGCCTCAATCGAAGAGTTGCGAGCCTGCACTCAGAGAACGGGTGAATCTATTCGCTCGTACATACTACGCTGGTCTACAACCAAGAACTCTGCAGCACACATCTCCAAAGAGAGGGCCATCGACGCCTTCAGGGACGGCGTCAAGCGCCAAGACTTCAAGGAGGAACTTGGGCGTGTAAAGCCCAAGACACTTGACCACCTCATGGAAATCGCCAACAGTTGGGCAGACGGCGAAGATTGCATCCAGCGACCGCAATCAGATGAAGAGGACGACTACGGCCGAAGACGCGAACACCGCAGCAAGAGGAGATCGCGCGTCTACGAGGACCGCGACAGACCCGACATGGTCGCGGCCGGCTACGTCGACCGCCGTAACAACAACAGCCGCAACAGCGGAGGATACCGCGGCAGAAACTTCCGCGACAACGGACGACCAACGCAGTCGTGGCAACGCCGCGACCGCGACAACGGACCCTCAGCATTCGACAAACTTTCGGGTCCATGCACCATCCACTTCTACATCGACAAATAGGATGGCAAAAAGAAAACCAGCCACATGCTCAAGGACTGCCGCGAGTTCCAGAAACTCAGCGAAGGCATGGTGCAGATGAGGCAACAAGTTCCAATTCCTGCGTTCGGAAACGCACCTGCGCCAGGTGAAATAGCACACGGAGCTCCTCCACCGCCGCCTATTGGAGGCCCATATCAACCAGTTGCACCAGCGCAAAACAATGCCGGGGTCGGATACCCCCCACCAAAGGGAGCACTAAATATGATCCAGAAGGGACGCCCCACAAACAGGGTGCAGAAGAAAATCACCCGACAAATCAACTTGGCCGTGGCAACTCCGCCTGCAATCCCTGAGTACCTCAGCGGATCGGAGTCCTGCATCACATTCACCCGCGCGGATCACCCTTGCCAGATCCCTCACCCAGGTCATGCTGCCCTGGTGCTGGAGGCGCAGATCGGAGGCTTCGAGATGAGTCGCGTCTTCATGGACGGCGGCAGCGGCATCAACCTAATGTTCGCAAGCACTCTAGCGGCTATGCGGATCCCGCAATGCAGCCTGCAACAATCAGACACAACGTTCCACGGCATTGTCCCAGGGAAGGGCATATTCCCCTGGGCAAAATAGGGCTCGACGTCATCTTCGGGAAGCCGGACAACTTTCGGCAGGAGCACCTAGAATTCGAAGTGGTGGACTGGCCGTCACAATACCACGCCATCCTGGGGCGTGTAGCATTCGCAAGATTCCTGGCCGTCCCACACTACGCATACCTACTACTTAAGATGCCAGGACCAAGGGGCGTCATCACAGTCCACGGGAGCTTCACCCGATCGGACCAATGCGACAGGGATTTCAACAAAATCTCCCCCAGTCTTTCGGCATGCAAGATGAGCTTGTAAGGCTCCGCGAGGTGACGGACAATGGGCTACCCCCAGTCACAAGGCAGAACGCACCTGACATGTCCTTCGACTCCACCGTCAACACCAAGAAAGTGCAGGTCCATCCGACGGATGCCTCCAAGACGACGCTGATCGCCAATGACCTCAGCGCCGCATAGGAAGGCGCGCTCGTCGAATTCCTCCGTGAGCGTTGGGAAATCTTCGCCTGGTGTCCTGCGGACATGCCAGGAGTTCCCAGGGAATTCGCCGAGCACGCACTCAACGTCTTTCCAGACACCAAGCCAGTCAAGCAGTCAATCCGAAGACTGTCGGAGCCACGAGCCAAAGCTATCGGCAAGGAAATCAACAGATTACTCGCAGCAGACTTCATCCGGGAAATCAAGGAAAGCGAGTGGCTAGCAAACACGGCGATGGTCTCGAAGAAGGACACGGACAAACTGCGGATGTGCGTGGACTTCACGTCACTAAATAAGCATTGCCCAAAGGACCACTTCCCTCTTCCACGGATCGACCAGATCATCGATTCGACTGCAGGTTGCGAGAAACTCTCCTTCCTCGACGCCTACTCAGGCTATAACCAGATTCGACTCAAGGTCGAAGATCAAGAGAAAACGGCGTTCATCACACCGTTCGGAGTATTCTGCTACAACACAATGCCCTTCGGGCTAAAGAATGCGGGTGCCACGTACCAGCGATGCATGCAGGCCTGCCTTAAGGACCAGATCGGTCGCAACGTCCAAGTCTATGTCGACGACATAGTAATAAAAACCAAGGAGGCAAGGACACTTATCGACGATCTCCGCGAGACGTTCGACAACCTTGATCGCTACAGGATCAAGCTCAACCCAGAAAAGTGCGCCTTCGGCGTCCCCTCGGGTCAGCTGCTCGGGTACTTCATCTCTCAACGAGGGATTGAGGCGAACCCGAAGAAAATCAGAGCCATCATGACAATGGAGAAGCCAAAAAACCTCAAGGGCGTCCAGCAGCTCGCAGGACGAGTAGCGGCACTAAGCAGGTTCATCAGCCGTATGGGCGAGAAGGCCCTACCATTCTACCAGCAGCTGCGTAAAGCAGACAAGTTCGAGTGGACACCAGAAGCCAACGACGCATTCGAAAGCCTCAAGCGGCTCCTCTCCACCTCGCCCGTTTTTGTCACGCCAAACGAGCACGAACCCCTGCTGTTGTACATAGCAGCCACACACCAGGTGGTCAGCACCGTACTCGTGGTCGAACGACCCGAAGAAGGCAAGACCCATGGGGTCCAGCGCCCAATTTACTACCTCAGCGAGGTACTGACACCAACAAATCAGAGGTACCCTCACTACTAGAAGCTAGCCTACGGCATGTTCATGACGGCTCGACGGTTGAGCCATTACTTCCAGGAGCACCAAGTGATGGTCGTCAACGAGGCACCCCTGAACAGCATCCTAAATAATCCAGAGGCAACAGGACGGGTTGCCCTGTGGGGCATCGAACTATCACCCTTGGACATCGTCTACGAGAAGCGACACGCAATCAAATCTCAAGTCCTCCCGGACTTCCTGGTACATTGGATGGAGCTGCAGCTGCCAGATACCCTAGACATGTCGCAGTCTTGGACAATGCATTTCGACGGCTCGAAGCGCGAAGCCGGAGCAGGAGCAGGGGTCATACTGACCTCCCCGCAAGATGACAAGATGAAGTACGTTCTTCGGATGAAATTTAGAGCCTCCAACAACGAAGCCGAATACGAAGCCCTCATCCATGGCATGAGGATGGCAAAAATATGCGGTGCAACGCACCTGGTCATCTACGGTGACTCCAACCTCGTCGTCCAACAGACGATGAATGAGTGTGACGCGCACGCCGAAAACATGATCGCGTACCGCGCGCTATACAACGCACTTGAAGGAGAATTCGACGGCTGCGAACTTCGGCACGTTGGAAGAGAGAGCAACGAGGAAGCCGATAGACTCGCAAACATCGGCTCCACTTGCGCAAAGGTGCCACCAGGTGTGTTCCTCGAACAAATCTGCGTGCCATCCATCAAGCAGAAATTCCCCAAAGGATCACCCAAAGAAGCAGAACACTCAGGGGCTACACTACCCGAAGGACAAGAAGGACCTGAGAAACTGGACACAGAGGTCGCTATGGTCAGCCTGATGTAGGTCATGGCAGTCGAAGAAACCTGGACACGCCCATACGTCCAGATCCTGATAAACGAAGAATTGCCCGACAGCTCGACAGATGCCCGGCGCATATCTCGTCGATCAAAAGGCTTCACCATCATCAACGGCGAACTGTACAAACGCAGCATCATGGGTGTACTACAACGGTGCGTCACCATCGACGACGGCAAAGCCATACTCCAAGACATTCACGAGGGCATCTGCGGCCACCACGCAGGCAGCCGCTCCCTTATCGCCAAAGCTCTGCGAGCAGGATTCTACTGGCCAACGGCCATGAGCGACGTGAAGGACATCGTCCGAAGATGCAACGGGTGCCAACGGTTCACCGACAAACCGCACGCACCTGGGTCCGAACTTAGACCCATACCCATAGCTTGGCCTTTTTCTCAATGGGGCCTCGACATGATCGGCAAACCGCCAAAATCCTCGAAAGGGGGACACGTCTTCCTCCTGGTCGCAGTCGATAAATTCACCAAGTGGATCGAGGCCATGCCAGTCACCAACCAGAAGGGCAAAACCGCCGTCAAATTCTTCGAATCCATTGTCTACAGGTTCGGCGTACCGCACAGCATCATCACCGACAACGGATCGAACTTCATCTCCGAAGAATTCTAGGACTTCTGTGAAGGCCTCGGGATCAACATCACGTATGCCTCAGTGGCACACCCGCAAACAAACGGGCAAGTGGAAAAGGCCAACGGCCTCATCGGCGCCGGCATCAAGAAGCGCCTCATGAGCTCACTGGAGCAAAAAGCTGGAAACTGGACGAAAGAGCTACCGTCAGTACTGTGGAGCTTACGGACTACGCCAAACAGCTCCACCGGCTACACACCATTCTTCATGGTGCACGGAGATGAGGCCGTGCTACCAGCCGAAGTGCGCCACCAGGCTCCACGAGTCGTCGCTTACAGCGAAGCCGAATCCACGGCTGCACTCGAAGATGCCGTCGACACACTCGACAAAGCACGGGATATAGCAGCAGCTCGATCAGCGGTGTACCAGCAGAGTCTCCGCAACTACCACAGCCGCCGGCTGCGCCCAAGGTCCTTTGTCGAAGGAGACCTCGTCTTACGACTCAAGCAAAAGCGACCGAACAAACTCGAGTCACCATGGGAAGGACCCTACGTCATCACCGAAGTCATCCCAGGTGGCGCCTATCGCCTCAAACACGTGGAGTCTGGAGTCGCATACTCCAACCCATGGAACATCTCGCACCTGCGACGATTCTACCCGTAGCAACCTACCCTCCTTTTACTTTCAATAAGGCTTTCAGCCAAGGCTACTCAGCCGAACTATGTACCTCCTCCATTACGATATAAGTAAAGCTAAGTGTCTCGCCCCAAACTTCGGTTGACTCTTTTTCTTCAACTTTACTACATGCTACAAACGCACTCGGGGGCTCCCCCCACCTCACGATTTCATCGACTGAGGACCAAACGTGTACACCTGAGTAGCTGACCACGTCAGGCAAACGAAAAGGACACGTACTCAATCAGAGCACTGCGTGCTCACAAACAAGAAAACCTTTACAACAAAGGGCACAAACACGCCCTAGCCGAAATATACAAATTTTACATCTATCTGTTTATTTTCAGGTCCTACCTATTCTGAAGAATAACCTGAGCACGCTGCTCAAACAAATCTATAATCTGTTCGGCATACTGCCTTACAGCCGCGTAATGCGGACGCATGTTCCACTCGCCACCATCCGGTCGAAGAGGCGGCTCAGCTGCCACAGCAGCCAAATCTACGTCAGGGCGGTGCACCCTCACAAGAGACAAAGCAGCCTTCACTCCTGCGATGAGCTGCTGCCGCACCAGCTCCTTGACATTGCTGGCACTCCAAAACTTCGACAGAAGACCTGCAAGGGTCGCCGGCACGGCATCCAAAGGAAACATGACGTGCAGCACCGAGGAAAGTGATGTCTGCACCTGGCGGAGCACCCGCGAAACTTGATAGACACGATCCTGCACCGTCACCAGAACCACGGCGCGATCGCGATCCATCAAGAAGAAGCCACCGGCCTCCATGTCCTGCTGAGTCAAGCAATTGACCCGAACAGCGACACGCTCTTTTTCTTCCCTCGGAGCAAGATTCGCACCTGCGACAATCGCACAAGACAAGAATAAGGCCAGAAGGCTCACCCGAAAGAACTAAGCTATAACCCGAAACAAGGATCAACTTACATTGCAGCTGCTCGGATAGCCGACCGATCTCCGCCATCAAGTACTCCTCTCTGGCTGCACCACGATCAGCCTTGGACTTCCAAACGTCGGCGCGGCCACGCAACCCGAGCAATTCCCTCTCCAAACTGCGCACGCGATCTCGAAGGAAAGCGAGCTGCAAGGAATCATCCAACGATGGTCGCACGGGCTTCGCGGATGAAGTGTCAGCTGGGTCAGCACCCGAAGGAACCTATAGCAGCAGAAAAAAGAAGGCACACAGACATTCAGCCGAGGATTGAGCACAACTCGGAGGAATTCATTAAATATATAAGGCCACTACGTGGCACAAGGACGGTACTACAAAAGATATTTACAACAAAAGAAGACTACACACTACCCTACGTCTACTGTGCCTAAGGTGCAGGACACTGAGTCGCCTCAGAGCCAGACTGCCTAGCTTTGGCCTCGCCCTGCTGCCGCAGTGCGTACTCAGACAGCAAGTCAATGAGCTTGAGCCCATATCGTCTGCAGCGAGCGGAGTAGGCAGCGAAGGCTACCTCGGATCCATCCGCAGTCGTCGGCATCCGAGAGGTGATCTGGGGAAAGTCCAACTCCGCTCCAGCCGCCAAGGCCATCGCCCGCCCGACGGATGCGCCGATGCCCTTCTGCTTGCGCTTGTACGCCGCAGGCGCTTCGGCTGACAGAGACTCTGCCAGGGCATCCACATCTTCAAGGGTTGCGCCCTTCGGGAAGAGCTCCTGGTGGAAGCAACCAAGGACCTCTTTCGCCTTGGCAAGGGAGTTGACGACGGTGCTGCAGCGGTCTTCGACCGCCACAGTGGCATCATCTAGAGCACTACCGTGCTCCAGAGCACCACGGTCGAACTCAATGCCTGTGGCATCTGAGACCAAAATGAAGAAAAGCATGAAGAAAGGCAGCATAGAAGAAGACCCGTCGAAAAAGAAACAAGTACAAAAATCCAGCACTCACCCGAAATAGCCTTGGCAGCAGCCATGAGCTTCGTCGCCACCCCTCTTTCACGAGCAGCCGCAACGGTGGCCAGCTGCTCCTAACGATCTGCGACCTCCTGCTGCAGACGCTCCTTCACTTTGGCTGCCTTCGACAGCTCTAGCTCAAGGCGCTCTTTCGCGCCGATGGCGGCTTCGGCTTTCTGCTCCGATTGGCCAAGGCTCTTTTTAAGAGCGTCAACCTCACGGAGAGAGTCGTTATGCTCCTCTGTATTTAAGACAAGCAAGTGTCAAAGAACAGGACCAGATAAACAAGAGAGGTATTAAAAGGCAGACAGATACCTTGAAGCTGCCGAAGTTTCGCCTCCAGTGCCAGGCGCTCCCCGCCAGCCGCTTGGCCTCCTGTACAAAAGGCTGCAGAAAAAGGAAACAGCAGTAAGGAAAGGACTTGGGGGCTACGCCCAACACAAAGGAGCAAAAACAACATCAGCACATGAAGACACTCGGGGGCTTCCCCCATGACATGAAGAATACTTACATGTTCCGACGGCGATCCCGAAGCCCCGCCTGCGAAATTCTGAGGCGCAACCACCAGCGCCTCCCGCACAGGAGGATCTGGAGCGGCGCCACCCGAAGTCGCTACCATCTGAGGAGGAGGCGATGCAATGTTCGACTCCCCCATCATCTCCCGCGCACCATCACTAGAGTCGTGGGAGGATTGCCTGCATACGAACCAATCAACACAGGTGCAAAAATCATGAAGAAAAAAGGACAATAGTACAACAAGAAAACTTACGAGCCCAATGCGCTCGGGTCGAAGATAGGAGAAGCCCTTCGGGCCCTCTTCTCCTCTTTCTTCTCTTCCTTCTTCTCCTCCTTCTTTTCTTCCTTCTTCCGCTTTGCTGGCGGGTGCGGCGCAACAGCCCGCGCAGGAATGGCAGGAAGGGGAGAGGAAGAACCTCCATGGCCACCACTATGACGCTCAAGGCCCAGAGGATTTCTGGGAGTCGGAGGAGTCGAGGCATCCGAAGACTCGCTGGAGCTCCATGATCGCTTGCGCGTATGGTCCTCATTCGACTCGTCAGCATCCTCCGCTGGAGATCGCGCCGACGGAAGCTCGGACACGGAATCAACCACTTCATTATCCGGGGCATTCGGATATCTTTCGGGCAATGGCGGTACCATGCCCGGCACTTTGAAGCTCTACAAGATGAGAAGGAACTTTGTTAGCAAACAAAGGAAACAAATACACACCCAACAAAAAAAAGGGGAGCACTACGTGCACAAATCTACACCTTCGGCACGGCCAACGTCGAAGAAAAGGGAGGGGTCAGCGACTTCCCCGGGATTTCTTCTCCGGCCTTGAACTTCAGCAGCACGCGAAGGGCCTTGTCAAGATCCCCCTCGGAGATTTTCTCACTCGAAACCCTCGTCGGATCACGGCACCCAGAATAAAGAAACATCGGATGCGCCCTCGCTTGGAGAGGCTGCACCCGACGCTCAAGAAACGTCCGGATGATGTCCACACCGTTCACCTCCTTCTTAGGAATCAGTTGGAGATCCTCCACCTGACGGTAAAGGGCCTCTATCTCCGCCACCTCACCGTCTAAGATTTGGTTTTTCCAAGACCTTTTCTTCTCAATCTTTTGGGAGGGGTCAAAGGGAACAAGACCAAAATCTTGCCCGGGCACTACGGAGTCGCGGATATAAAACCATCGCCTCCGCCAGTACTGGACAGATTCGGACATGGAAAAGGAAAAGAATTGCAGATTGGGACTGAGGGAGATGATGAAACCCCCAATGGGATAAACACCATCCGAACCAGATTGCCTCTTCACGGAATAAAGCTTCCGGAAGAGGCCAAAGTGCGGCTCAATGCCAAGCCAACACTCGCAAAATGTGATAAAGCACGCAATGTGGAGAAGAGAATTTGGAGACAGATGATGAAGCTGAACCCCATAGAAGAAGAGCAGTCCACAGAGGAAGTCGTGGACCGGAAAAGAAAACCCGCGCGCCACGAAGGCAAGAAACATAACCCGGTACCCAGATGGGGGACGGGGGATTACCTCATTGCCAGGGAGTCTGACGGCCGTCGTATCTTGCGGGATCAGGCCCCGCTCGCGCAGTTTGCGGAGATCGCTCTCCTGCATCTCTGATCGCCGCCAGCCACCATCGGTGACGCGAGCAGCGGCGGTGCCCTTCTTGCCTCCGGCGGCGCTGGTCCCAACCGCAGATGAGGACTTCTTTGTTTTCCCCATGGCGCTACGGCGGTGGTGGCGATGTCAACGCAGAAAGAACGAAGGAAATGTGGAAGGAAAGCTCAGCGTGTAGCAAGAATCGCTCAAGAACAAGGAGGCAGTGAACAGATGAACTAGTGCGGTGAAAAACAAACCACGATTTCACCAAGGATTATAACAGCGAAGACGATGCACGTTGGCTGTCCATCCAGAAGACCTAACGCCAACGGCAGATCTGGCCGTACACGTGTCAGCATCACAACGAACCGTCGTTACCACGCCGTCCACTACGCGCGAAAATCGAGGAGACGCCGTAATCATCTCCACGCCGCGCGTGACCGGTCAATTCAAAGTCAGCAAGTGGGACCCACGCTTCATCCAGTCAAGTCATCTCTGGCGTAGCAGACGCTTGAGGTCATCAATCGTAAGCACTGACGTCATCAAAAGCTATACTAGCACCACTTCGGCTCCACAGCTAAGAGTACTCACTCGAATCTTCGATTCGACTAAATACTCGGGGGCTACTCCTATCAGGAGCGCTGGCCGCGCACCCGACAGACAAATGAGGATAAATTACTTCTCTGAGTCCTACGACGAGTCTACGACTCCACTACGGACTCGGGGGCTACTCCCATAGGGAGGATGGATTTAAGCATCCGAAAATTTTCGAGTCCTGCGGACTTAACGATAGAAACAATGCTTGAACTAAAGTCTCCGTTCGAGTCTACAACTCGAACAGACACTTGGGGGCTACTCCCATAGGGAGCGCTGGTCGCGCACCCTATGAAATCTTCGACTGCGATCATCCGGATCAACACGCAAAAACTTTTTTGGCAACTTTGCCCCAACAAAACGGCCGAGTGAGCGACAATCTCCTAGGCCACCCGAAGCACCTCCGCGGTGATAAATGTTCGGATGCTGCGTCTGCGACGCAAAGATAAGACCTACAGATATCATCTGATGGCCTGGCAACGCACCTGACTGCGCTCTGCTAGTATGAAGCCGGACCAGCAGGTACGATGAAAAATCCCGACGGACGCGTTGGGTACACCAATTAAAATCACTGGAATTCCACTCTTGTAAGTCCTCCGCGGCCTGAGTCGAATTACGCCAGCATATGTTCCAGGTCCGGGTTGAGGGACTCGAACCTGAAGAAGATCGTGTCGTTTCGTCCTAAGACAGTTAACTGACCCTGATTCGTCGGGTGAGTCAGGCACACGCATCAACAATCCCTACACACATATACTATTGAAATATAGTTGCACCCGAAGGATGGAAGAGTCCTCAGCCGAATCTACGATTCGACTGATCACTCGGGGGCTACTGACATGGTTATACCCTACGGGTACGTGACTTTAGCATACCTGGTCCAGCCCAAGGAAGGCCCACAGCAGATATACACTGGCCCATGAAGATTTTCGGGTGGCCAAGGCCCATGACGCCTTCGGATCCTTGGAGAGCAAGACTAGCGGAGATAGGAAATTCAAAGGGGTAAAACCCTAGAACTTGTAACCGACTAGGACTATGCCCGGGACCTGCCTAAGTCTATATAAAGGCCAGGAGGGCACGTCCTAGACCTCTCGACTCATACTCTCGCACACGCATCCACGTCAGATCGAATCTGCGCACCCTGTAACCTTCGGTTCCGCCGTAATCAAGAGCAGACAAGCAGGAGTAGGGTTTTCCCTCCGGGCGCCTGAACCTGGGTAAATCTCGTGTCCCCTGGTTGCTTGTCTGTTAACCGTGCCACGATCTCCAGCATCCCCATCTTCTCCAAAACCCAAGTCCATAACAATGGGCATTGACGAGATTAAACCTCGTCATCTGCTAGTATGAATCCATGCCAACAGGCGTGATGAAAAATCCCGACGGACGCGTTGGGTACATCAATTAAAAACACTGGAATTCCACTCCTGTAAGTCCTCCGCGGCCTGAGTCAAATTACGCCAGCATATGTTCCGGGTTCAAGTTAAGGGACTCGAACCTGATGAAGATCATGCTGTTTCGTCCTAAGACAGTTAGCTGACCCTGATCCGTCAGGTGAGTCAGGCACATGTATCAACAATCCCTACACACATATATTGTTAACGCCTAGTTGCACCCAAAGGATTGAAGAGTCCTCAGCCGAATCTACGATTCGACTGATCACTCGGGGGCTACTAACATGGTTATACCCTACGGGTACATGACTTCAGCATACCTGATCCAGCCCAAGGAAGACCCACAGCAGACATACGCTGGCCCATGAAGATTTTCGGATGGCCAAGGCCCATGACGCCTTCGGATCCTTGGAGAGCAAGACTAGCCTAGATAGGAAATTTAAAGGGGTAAAACCCTAAAACTTGTAACCGACTAGGACTATGCCCGGGACCTGCTAAGTCTATATAAAGGCCAGGAGGGCACGTCCTAGATCTCTCGACTCATACTTCCGCACACGCACCTTCACGCCAGATCGAATCTGTGCACCCTGTAACCTTCGGTTCCGCCGTAATCAAGAGCAGACAAGCAGGAGTAGGGTTTTCCCTCCGGGGGCCTGAACCTGGGTAAATCTCGTGTCCCCTGGTTGCTTGTCTATTAACCGTTCCACGATCTCCAGCATCCCCATCTTCTCCAAAACCCAAGTCCATAACAATGGGCATTGACGAGATTAAACCTCGTCAGACGGCCCTTGGGGCTCCTTCGTCGGAGAAGCTTGAAGAGAACTACCTCTTTTGGAAGGCGCAGGTGCTTCCGTCCCCGCAAGGTGCGCAGGCCATGGGACTGCTCGACGGGTTTACCAAAGATTGTTGGTTATTTCTCAGGTTGCACACGTTTTTTCAATGTCCGCTAAAGTTGCTCTTATGTTGCAAAATGCTCGAATCGTTTACAATAGTAATACTACTACTCCAATAGTAATACTACTACTTGCTCTTTTCACTGACATAAGAGTTTTTAGATATCTTAAATTGGACTAGATCCACTTTAAATTGAGTGAACCTACAGACTAATGTCTAAATACATGCACTACGGGAGAAGCTTAATACGCCGACGGCCGGGTCCCGTCGGCGTAGGCCCTAAATACCGTCGGCGTAGGCTGGCCCGACGGCTGCCGTCGGCGTACTGCCCCGTAGGTGTAGCCTCTTCTCCCGTCGGCGTAGAAAAGCCGTCGGCGTATATAGCTAGCCGTCGGCGTAGACCATATAGGGCCCATCTAGATGACTAACGGCCGTTTGGCTACGCCGACGGCTTTACCATCGGCCTAGATTTTTTTGAATTTTTTTTTGAATTTTTTTTTTCAAATTTTTTTTTCAATTTTTTTTCAACTTTTTTTAACATTTTTGTATTGTTTAACTTGTTAATCTCACGTGGACATTTTTAATTCTAAGTATACTTAGTCTCAAGTCAAATTGCACAATTAGTCAAACTTCCCAACCGGTCACCCATCCTAATACTACTCCAGCCCCAGCACGCTTAACTTCTTCGTTCCTTCCACATGAGCTTCCGATAAACAAACTAGAACTTGTTGTGAATATTATCATATCAAACCTATTAACCATTACACTATAATGTTAGACATATTTGTTTTTTTACATTTCATACAATTTTTTGAGTAAACAACAATAAATAAGTAATAATAATCTTGAATTCAAATAAAAATAAAATAAATTTTATTTATTTTGCTTTTTATTTAAATTTGAATAGTTCATATCTATAAATCCGTAAATCACAATTCGACAAATAATATATCCAAATCGATCAGAAAAATGAGAGGAATCCAAATATGACATCCCTATCATCTATTTAATTATATATCATAAATTTTAAATATTAGACCAACTGAAACTATGTCAAGATTCATGAAACACCCCGCTTTTGGCACTCGAAAAATAAAAAATGGCTTTTTGGTGCGACGAAAAGGAAAACTTTCTCCTGCAACATTGTTCGCCATCCCATGATATACACGAGTACATAATATGGGCACATTAGCGCAAACTATATCGCGATTCTAGCAATAACATTGGTCATTTGACCTGAAATCCAGAAAACCTCGATTGAGATAGGTCATTTTGTGAAGGGTTTTTTGAGACACGATCAATATATCAAGTTTTATATTTTTTCATGCAACTATGTCATATAATATGACACCACGCGAAGGTTTTGCATTGTTTCGATCATTTTTTAATTTTTTATGCCCGTTTCAAACTATCGTCAAACTTCCTAAATCGAGGGGCATGATGATTCTTAGCTCGGGGACGAGTCTCACTAAACTTGCATTAGATCTCTGATGAAATGGCATATTGTGAACCTAAAAATGATTTTTACAAAAAATCATGAGCAATATATCATGTACCTGTAGTTCAAATCTAACTCATTTTCTACCGGTTCAGCAGGAATTTGTCTTTTTCACGAGAGGTGAACGGAAAGGTTTGAGATTACTAGGTTGGGAAATTGTCCATTCAATATGGTCTAGTATTTTTAAAAAATGTGGTATTATCATTTTGAAACTTTCATTTGGTGGTTGCTTCACAAAAACACCCCGTTTTTTGCACTCGGAAAATGAAAAATGGCTTTTCGGTGCGACGAAAAGGAAAACTTCCTCCTGCAACATTGTTCACCATCCCATGATACACATATGTGCACAATATGGACACATTATCTCAAACTATACCACGATTATAGCAATAACATTGGTCATTTGACCTGAAATCCAGAAAACCTCGATTGAGATAGGCCATTTTGTGAAGGTTTTTTTAAGACTCAATGAATATACCAAGTATGGTATTTTTCCATGGAACTATGTCATATAATATGACACCACGCGAAGGTTTTGCATTGTTTCGATCGTTTTTTAATTTTTTATGCACATTTCAAACTATCATTAAACTTCCTAAATCGAGGGGCATGATGATTCTTAGCTCGGGGACGAGTCTCACTAAACTTGCATTAGATCTCTGATGAAATAGCATATTGTGAACCTAAAAATGATTTTTACAAAAAATCATGAGCAATATATCATGTACCTGTAGTTCAAATCTAACTCATTTCCTACCGGTTCAGCAGGAATTTGTCTTTTTCACGAGAGGTGAACGGAAAGGTTTGAGATTCCTAGGTTGGGAAATTGTCCATTCAATATGGTCTAGTATTTTTGAAAAATGTGGTATTATCATTTTGAAACTTTCATTTGGTGGTTGCTTTACAAAAACACCCCGTTTTTTGCACTCGGAAAATGAAAAATGGCTTTTCGGTGCGACGAAAATGAAAACTTCCTCCTGCAACATTGTTCACCATCCCATGATACACATGTGTGCATAATATGGACATATTATCTCAAACTATACCACGATTATAGCAATAACATTGGTCTTTTGACCTGAAATCCAGAAAACCTCGATTGAGATAGGCCATTTTGTGAAGGTTTTTTTAAGACTCAATGAATATACCAAGTCTGGTATTTTTCCATGCAACTATGTCATATAATATGACACCACGCGAAGGTTTTGCATTGTTTTGATCGTTTTTTAATTTTTTATGCACATTTCAAACTATCATTAAACTTCCTAAATCGAGGGGCATGATGATTCTTAGCTCGGGGACGAGTCTCACTAAACTTGCATTAGATCTCTGATGAAATGGCATATTTGAACCTAAAAATGATTTTTACAAAAAATCATGAGCAATATATCATGTACCTGTAGTTCAAATCTAACTCATTTCCTGCCGGTTCAGCAGGAATTTGTCTTTTTCACGAGAGGTGAACGGAAAGGTTTGAGATTCCTAGGTTGGGAAATTGTCCATTCAATATGGTCTAGTATTTTTGAAAAATGTGGTATTATCATTTTGAAACTTTCATTTGGTGGTTGCTTTACAAAAACACCCCGTTTTTTGCACTCGGAAAATGAAAAATGGCTTTTCGGTGCGACGAAAATGAAAACTTCCTCCTGCAACATTGTTCACCATCCCATGATACACATGTGTGCACAATATGGACACATTATCTCAAACTATACCACGATTATAGCAATAACATTGGTCATTTGACCCGAAATCCAGAAAACCTCGATTGAGATAGGCCATTTTGTGAAGGTTTTTTTAAGACTCAATGAATATACCAAGTCTGATATTTTTCCATGGAACTATGTCATATAATATGACACCAACGCGAAGGTTTTGCATTGTTTCGATCGTTTTTTAATTTTTTATGCACATTTCAAACTATCATTAAACTTCCTAAATCGAGGGGCATGATGATTCTTAGCTCGGGGATGAGTCTCACTAAACTTGCATTAGATCTCTGATGAAATAGCATATTGTGAACCTAAAAATGATTTTTACAAAAAATCATGAGCAATATATCATGTACCTGTAGTTCAAATCTAACTCATTTCCTGCCGATTCAGCAGGAATTTGTCTTTTTCACGAGAGGTGAACGGAAAGGTTTGAGATTCCTAGGTTGGAAAATTATCCATTCAATATGGTCTAGTATTTTTAAAAAATATGGTATTATCATTTTGAAACTTTCTTTTGGTGGTTGCTTCACAAAACACCCTGTTTTTTGCACTTGAAAAATAAAAAATATGTTATATGAAAGTATTTGTATTTTTTATGTATTTTTTTGAAAAAAATATATAATATTTGAGTTTATATAGATATATCTTATTTTTCTGCAAATTTTGATATATTATATGTATTTTTCTGAATTTAAATGATTTAGTTATGATTTTTCTAAGATTAATATGGCAAAAAAAGAAAAATAGCTACGCCGACGGCAAAGCCGTCGGCATAGGTCTAAAACCTACGCCGACGGCTTGCCGTCGGCGTAGACTTGACGCCGTTGCTCTGCCGTTAGCCTAATGGGCTACGCCGACGATCATGTTTACGCCGACGGCGGCCGTCGGCCTATTTATTCTACGCCGACGGTAAAACTGGGCCGACGGTCCGTCAATCTACGCCGACGGCCCCGACATTTTGCCGTCGGCGTATAAAAAGGCCGTCGGCCTATTTAGTTATTCCCGTAGTGATGTGTTATAAAAAAAATGCTAGAATCGTCATCTAAACGGAGGGAGTAGTGGAAATAGAATCACAGAAGTTTGACCTCATCGTTGCGTAAGTTGTAACATTTGGACTTGTGCTTGATTATCTGCAGGCTGTCTACGTTGTGGACACTTAAAACTTGGAGGCCAGACAGCACCACGAATCTCTGATTCGCCTTCGTGTGGTCTGACGGTAAAAGCTCTTCCTTGTCGTCTGATTTCTCGAACACCCTCGCAACACATAGTTTGCCTGAACCCATCGGCACCTACCAAAGATTGTTGGTTATTTCTCAGGTCGCACGTGTTTTTCAATGTCTGCTAGAGTTGCTCTAATGCTCGATCACTAATGTAAGACTTTTTAAATATTTCAAAGTGGACTAGATCCACTCTAAATTAAGTGAATCTACACAATAATAATATCTAGATACATGTGTTATAGAAAAAATGCTAGAATCGTTGTCTTACATTAGTGAACTGAGGGAGTAGTGGAGAAATACAATCACAGCAGTTTGACCTCATTGTTACCTAAGTTGTAACATTTGGATCTGTGCTTGATTATCTGCAGGCTGTCAATGTTGTGGGCACTTAAAACTTGGAGGCCAGACAGCACCACGAATCTCTGATTCGCTTTCGTGTAGCCTGACAGTAAAAGCTCTTCTCTGTCGTCTGTTTTTTTGCCCCAATCTATTAATTAAGAAAAAAAGAATTACCTAGTTAATTAACGAAAAACTGGGCAAAAATGCCTGCAGATGGCGTTGGTTGAATCAATTAGATTGATTTTTGAAAATGTGAGATGATAAAAATAACCTAGGTCCTGCAAATGGCGAGCCGCCGCTCAGTCCAGAGTACTTCACCACCAAATCACCAGATGGGGGTTTTTCCATCTAATATAAACACGTAACCAAGGCTAGGAAGAAGTCATATTTTCCTCCAAATCGACATGATAATCAGAGCCTATCTTCTTGGACGTCTACAGACAACAACTTGAAAGAAAACTCTGTCGAGAAAAACAACTCGATCATCGATCCCTCAGTCCCATGGCATCCTCCTCCAGAGTGATGTTCCTGGCGGCGGCCCTTGGGGCTCCTCCGTCGGATAAGCTTGAAGAGAAACTACCTCTTTTAGGAAGGCGCATGTGCTTCCGTCCCCGCGAGGTGCGCGGGCCATGGGACTGCTCGACGGGTCTACCAAAGGTTGTCGGTTGTTTCTCAGGTAGCACGCGTTTTTCAATGTCTGCTAGAGTTGCTCTTACTCTAAGAATGCTTGATCGTTTACAACACTAATGCTCGATCACTAATGTAAGACTTTTTAAATATTTCAGACTAGATCCATTCTAAATTGCGCGAACCTACACATTAATGTCTAGATACATGTGTTATAAAAAATACTAGAATCGCCGTCTTACATTAGTGAACGGATGGAGTAGTAGAAATAGAATCACAGCAGCTTGACCTCATCGTTACCTAAGTCGTAACATTTGGACTTGTGGTTGATTATCTGCAGGCTGTCTACACTGTGGGCACTTAAAACTTGGAGGCCAGACAGCACCAGGAATCTCTGATTCGCTTTCGTGTAGCCTGACAGTAAAAGCTCTCCCCTATCGTCTGTTTTCTCGAACACCCTCGCAACACATAGTTTGCCTGAACCCATCGGCAGGAGGAGGGACGCCGTCAAGGAACACGACGATTCAGGCAGAGGCGGGTCTTCCCACACCTTGTGCCCTACCGGCCGCACCAGAGAGAGGTCGGCCGCACAGAGCTGCTCATCATCTTCAGGCGAAAAGCCGAAGCAGAGGCGATGCTCTGGGACGTACTCGGCCCGGCCTCTGAACGGCAGCATCGACACATCGGAGGCCTTGCTCCACATGTTTCTCGCCGTGTCGTAGGAGTAGGTGCCGCCGGCCATGGTGGATACCCAGACCTGCGAATCGCCGACCAGAGCGTAGGAGCTGATGGCGTAGGGGTTCACTGCCTCCTCCGGCCTGTAGTTGCTCGGGTCTTGCATGTTGTCAGGAAAATCGAAACAGGGTTGCTGTAGAAGGCGCCAGTACCAGTCGTCCTCGAAGCCGCCCGGGGGGCGGCCGTATATGAGAGCCTGGAAATAGTGGGTCTGGAGCGGCGCGCCGATACGAGACTCGAGAGCTATGACGTAGAGGCCGTCGCCGACGGTGAAAGATATCGTCTTGGAACTAGGCTTGGTCGTCTCGGGCATGGCCCGGATGGCGCGCGCGGCGGAGTCGTAGAGGACGGTGCGCCCCTCGTGGTCGACGGCGACGATGTTGTCGTCCTTGAAGGCCATGAAATCCAGCCACCCGGTTAGGTGCCGTTTGCAAGGCCAGGCGAACGATATGGCTGCTGGAGGCAGCCTTCCAGCAAGCGTCGGAGCGCTCTCCCTGCCCATTGCTTGTGCTGATGATCCCTCATCAGGGTAAAATAAGCTTGCGAGGTCAATTTGGCAAAGCTTGAAGGCGGGTCGGCGGGTGCGCAGTTTATTGACCAGAAGATTCAGGAACCGGCGATTCATCGTTGCTTAGAGACAAATCTGAGCTCGCTGAAAATCAAAAGAAAGGGCATGTACTACGAATTAATCCGCTGCTTCTCAGGGAAAGAAGTCAAGATCCACATGTGCAGAGAAATAGTAATCGGAGATCAAAATTACCCGTCAAACCTGGCTGTACTGGAGTAATAAGCGAGAGGAGGAGGGGAATCAAGGAGAAAGATCCGCGAGGGAGAGATCAGGCGGCGCAAGGAGAGATGCCCGTGACTTGACCTAACGGGACCGCTCGCCCGAGTACGATCGTTGTCCGCTGGCGTGCTCCCGCTACATGGGCCTGGCCCAGCACGCTCTTCCTCTACATCGAGCGAGCACAGGAATTTTGGGGCGGTAGTACAGAGCTGCGGGAGCTCAGGAAGCGGTTTGTTTCTTTGCGCTAGGATGCCATGAGAATTGGCCCGTATTATGAGGAGAGGAAGGCGGAGGAGAGTATTGCAGAGTTTAGAGCGGCCGAAATCTGGACTTTTTTGGGCCGGACGAAAACGTGTTTTCGGTCTGGATCCTAGATTCGGCGAAATTCAGTTAAACTCGGCGAAATTTGGGTGAATATAGGCGGATTTCATTAACTAGGGCAAGGACGCACATATTACATCGAATTTAACTAGGAAAAGACCGTTGCCCCCGTGGTCGACGCCGCATCTACAGGCGAGGCGGGGGTGGTTGCCGGCCTGAATGTGCTCCATGATGGCGACGAGAGTTTTCCCTGGAACGCTCCACCAGCGGCGGCGAAAAGTTACACTGTGACGGGGCGGTGGCGAGCCCGACGGTCCCTTGTGTCGGGCGAGATCCTGGAGGCGCCTGTCGGCGAAGAACTGCCTCCAGAAGACCTGGTTGCCAGGATCCTCGGCGAGATCCGGGTCTTGCATGGCGGCGATAGCCGCCTGGATCTCTCCGGCGATGTCCTCGTCAGCCGACACCGGCGGAATAGGGATCCCGCCGGCGCTGAGTTGCCACGCGAAGGGGAGACGATAGTCCGGCGGCACCGTATAGCCCGCCTCATGGAGCAGCCGGGCTTCCCACGGCTGCAGCGTGCGTCGGCCAGGAAATCTCTCGGCCATTGCTTTTCGGCAGAGTTGAGGAGGTAGAAAGGTGCGAGCGTCCGAAGTTCGCCGGAGTTGGGAGTGGTGTGAGAGACTGTGAAGGGAGACAGTGAGATGTACGCCTTTTATAGACCGAGTTCAGCGGCGAGGGCAGGAGGGGTGTAGCGGCGAGGGCAGGAAAAGGAAAACGGTGGGAAGGATGACGACGACTCAGCTTCTGTCGTTGATAGGCTGCTCCACTCAGCCAATTCGATGCGTCCGGCGTTCCCAGGGTGTACCTGGGATCCTGGGTATGGCCTAGAGAGTCCGGACCAAAGTTAGCCCAAATCCGGACGAAAAGAGGTTCCTGGGTACGCGATTGGACCAATTTTCGGCGTTCGAAACTAAATTCGGCGTCTGGATCGGCGTCCTGGGTAGCCGAGTGGAGATTCCCTAAGCTACCGCGAGAATTCATGTGGCACGAGAGGCCAAGAGTGCAATGGCTGGCTGAAGGTGATAAAAATACTCGATTTTTTCACCTCAAAGCATCTGCTAGGAGATGAATGCTTCTTTGAATTCACCTTATATACATCGGATAAGGTAAGGGTGGCTTTATTTCCGATGTTTCCCACTAATGCTTCGGGGCCCAATGGGTTTCCAGCACACTTCTTTCAGAAGCATTGGCATCTTTGCAGTAAGATCACACAGATTGTGATTCGGTTTCTGAGCGGTGATGGTTCAACAGAGGAGATAAACAAGACGTTCGTTGTATTGATTCCTAAGGTATTAAACCCCACATATCTCTCCTAATTTAGACCAATTAGCTTGTACAATGTGGTTTTCAAAATTGCCTCAAAAGTACTTGCTAATCGTTTGAAGAAAATTCTTCCGGATGTTATTTTGGAAGAGCAATCAGCTTTTTTGCCAGGTCGTCTCATTACAGATAATTTTATTACTGCCTATGAATGTTTGCATTTTATGAAAGCCAGAGAAGGTAGAACAAGGCTTTTTTCGCGCTAAAACTGGATATGCGCAAGGCCTATGATCACCTTGAGTGGGATTACTTAGAGGCTATAATGAGAAAACTTGTTCTATCTCACCAGTTTGTGGACACGGTTATGTATGGAGTTAGATCCGTGACCTTTTCAGTTCTCTTCAACGAAGCACGCACCAAGTTCACACAAACGAGAGGCATCCATTAGGGGGATTCCATATCTCCCTGATGATGGGTGTGTTGTCAACGTCTCGTTAGGATACCCCAAGAGCAAGGTGTGATGAGCACAGTAGCAAGTTTTCCCTTAGTAAGAAACCAAGGTTATCGAACCAGTAGGAGGAAGGAAACGACTCAAAGGTGTTGCTAGCAACTTGGGGACCTGCACAACACAAACTCAAAACATTGCCCCAACGAACAGTGAGGTTGTTAATCTCACCGGTTTGCTGTAACAAAGGATTAACTGTATGGTGTGGAAGGTAATGGTGGTTTGCAGAATATTGACTTCGGCTTTTGTCCCGTCCAATTCCGAGAATATTGATTTTCTACCTTTATGGAACCAAAAACAGAAGAAAACAGGCAACTGGCACTGTGGCATCTTGTTAATAGGTTAGTACCAAAAAACATATAAAACACCTCAAAGTAAAGACAAAGCAAAGAAAAGTAGATACTAACTATAACATCCCAGGATTAACACCTAGAAATAGAGAGGACACATGTTTGTGCATTGCATTCATGCATAAGAAAATCCAGAAAATTTTCGCGCAAAAACTAAAAGAGCTATAGAGGGATCAGGACCTCTCTTGTACTGAAGGAAATTTCGGAGCAAGTGCGATAGTTTCGACATGACCTTTGTAGAATTCTTTGTCTTGGGGAAATTTTGTTCAAACATGTATTTGAATTTCAAATATGAAATTCAAATGAATTTATAAAATTCACAAATGGAAAATTGGAAATATTTAATAACTTGAAATGAAATGATTACAGAAATGATATAAAAAGAATTCTTTATTAATATATATATATATACATATAATATTACATTGATCTTTTACAATAGTTAAATAAAAGTAAAGTATTAGGAAACGAATAAGTAGAGAAAGGAATTACATTACTAAAATAAATAAAAGAATTCTTTGTTACAACAAAACATATATGACATTGTCTTTATAAATGAATTGTAAAAGAAAAGGGAAATAAGTAAACTTTATTGAATAAATACAACAATACAATGTTTTTACAATATCCAAACAGAATATAAATTACAATATTTAATACAAAGAAACTCCTAAAGCTACTGTTCTCTTATCCCTTCATCATCTGGCATTTCCTTTCTTCTTCTCACTCCCTGCAATCTCAACAAAAAGAAAACAAAATAGAAATAAAATAAAAGAATGTTAGTTGAAATGCACTGTTAAGTTTTCATCATTGAGATAATCTATAAGGGGCAAGTTTCACCAAATTGAGCATCTGTTCTTATCTAGTGAGGGCCTCAGTACAACATCACAGGCTTGGAAAGGGGAAAGTTTCACCATGGCAGTACAAGTAATAAGATAAAGATTCCACAAATATCAAGTTTTCACTTGATCTCATCCACACCAGCAGGTCTGCAGTGACCCAGCATACCACTGCATGTGTAGTACACTATAGTCGTTGGCATGACATCCACAGAACACCGTTCCGTAAATATCACATCCCTCAGAGTGGTACAATAGAAACATTGCGGGTCCATATTACAAAAGTACACACATTATTATTATTACAATACAGGAAGTTCAACACTTCCAAAGATCCAACTTACAAACCAAAATATAAAATGTTCAGCGGAAATTTAAAAGTAACAACTCCGACTAGGAGTGGGGCTCAACAGCTTATTCTATAGAGGTCATGCTGCTCGGCTCCGATGGTTACTACTAACTAGGTACTTAGTTGGTCTCGTTCTCATAGACACCATAGCGGATCTCGTAATCCATGCCTTCAAATCCTCCGGAGATCAGGTTCCTCGTAGAACATATCTTCTTGGCATTCAGCTGCATACATTGGCACGTCTTCGGGATCCTCAGAGTCTAAGCAAGGGATCAAAGTAAAGAATGAGTAACAGCGTTACCCAACAAGTTCATTATATGCAAGGTGGGAAGTTTGATGCTCTAACTACCACCTCAGATTAGAAATCCTTGGCACTATGCAGTTTTTGTAAATCTTTCTTCAAAGATTGATTTTATTCTGAAAAACTATGACAATCAGCCTTCACAGGTTGACTAGAACTTTCATGGAGTTCCTTTCCTGCCGCGTTCGTAGCTCCTTCCCGGAACAGGGAGTAACAAGTTACAGTTCTTACACTCTGCAGAGGTGTGTTACTTTACCCATGAGAGATCAACTCCTTGTTGCACAACCGGGCATACTTTCCCGTCCACAATTCCATGATGTGGGGCCCAGTAGTTGGTCCAATCCAATCACTGCCCCCTTCACGACCCCGCATGCCTCCTTGGTGTACACCATGCCCACATAATGAATTACGGTAATGGTTTGTACAAACCGTTAGATGCCAGAACTATCATGGGACGTTGAGGGTTCCCACCCATATGCTGCATATCCTCTACGAATTACCAATTAATATGCATGCTACGAGGATAACAGCCACGACCTGCACATCCGGCTTCATGCGAGAGGAAGAAGATACAACTGACTTCTCTGTCCCATTCCAAATCTCATGGCTAACGCGTAATATACGGCGCTAGAATCACTGATGTCAGGGGTAGTTAAGTCCCTATTTGATCATCATTTTTGCAATTAGAACTCTAAGTTCTATTGCTCCATTATATCACCACTTAGGATGATATCTATGATTTCTTTGTTTATGAAAATAATATTTTCTTTCTTTTATAGCATATATGATAACACACAATTTGCAAATACTTTGATAAAGACTCTTCAAAGGACATGAGCAAGTGATGAACTTGCCTTGTGATGGCAAGGTAGTGAGTCTGATGCTTGCACTGGACCTTGAGCTTCTAGTTCTACAAAAACATCATTATTGCCCGGTAAGGACAATATTTAAAGAAGCAAAATGATTGTGCAAGTAATGTAATGCATTTTTTAAAATTTATATGCATTTATCCCAAAAAGTTCACTTTTGAGTAATAAGGGATTTATAAATATTTATTTTTATAACATGTATTGAGTTTTTTTATTTTATTTCCCTTTATTTGACTTTTATTGATTTAATAATTCCTTTAGGAATTATTAATTATACCTTAATTTTATTACTAAATATTTATTTAGTATTTTTCAAAAATACTATAATATTAATAAATAATGAAAGTTATTTTTATTTATTTTTATCACCTTTCAATAATTTTTTGAAATTCCATAAGGAATATTTAAATTGCAAAATTCTTATAAAAAGTTGAATGTCCAAAATTTGATACTTATTTTATTTGGACAGAGTGAATTATTGTTAATCCAAAAATATTTCATTTATAATTTTTGGACTTTTATTCTATTTTCTAGAATTTTATTGAAGTCAGGGGTATTTTGGTCTTTTCCAATTGATCAAGAGTTTTATTCAATACTCTGGGCTGGCCCCTTGGGCTTATTGGGCCAGGGTGGCCCAATAGGGCAGGGTCAAATGACTACCCCGAAGGGTTTTGGCCCACCCAGCCCACTCTGCCTCCTCTCTCTCCCTCGGCCTTATCTCCTCCTCCTCTGACTCGCCCCCGTGGCCGGCGATGCCGCCACCATCGATTCTCGTTGTCGTCGGCCGTTCTAGCCGCCGCCATGGTGCGAGTTGAGGTTGTCGACGACACTCGTTCGTTCTATCCACTTGGATTTGACCCTGGGGCTTCCCCATGGTCAGTTCCACCCTATTCCCGAACCCAAGGGTTCGGAAAAATGCTGCCGCGGCCACGATCCCGCCTGCGGTGGTGTACTGGTCTCGTGCGCTGCTGCGGCCGCCGCTGTGGTAGGTGCAGGTTGCAGCGCCCCTCTGGGTGCTCCCTGTGCCGCCGCGGTTCGTCAGCCACACTCCTTCCTCTTCGATTCGTTAGCGAGGACCTCGGGTAAGTTATTTTTGTGGTGTTTGTCCATGCTACTGCCATGATTTCCCCTGTGTATCTAGTGGCTTTCATGAAGAGTGACTATGTGCTGGTTGAGTTCATCTCTAGATTAGAGTTCTTGCTCTGATTAGGGTTCATAATCCCCTATTGATCATATCTATGATGCTTTATATCTAGTGTTGATCATATTTGATCATGGGAAGAGATTGTTTGCTGTGACTGATGATTAATAGTAGCTTTGTTGCTGCTAATTGCCTTCCAGATTAATTCTAGTGGCAATCCACTATGATCCATGCTAGTGTATCAATGGAATCCTTGTTTGGATTATGCTATGGATTTGAGAGTTTACTCTACTGTCAGATTGTTTATACTGACAGTAGTTTCTTACTGCAATTATATTGTTGGCTTGTCTAAGATTATACTTACTGAATCAAATCATTGCTTGCAATGATTTCTGTGGATGTATAAATGAACTTAAGGTTGATTCCTGGCACTTGGCTTCAGGAGAATGATATGTAGTGGTTGTCCTTTTTTATCTGTGGAAGCTAAGTAAAGATTGGTTTTAGCTCATTAAGAACTTGTCCTTGTGATACCACTGTATTCTAGCACACAAGTGATTGGTTTTTTATTTCTGGCTTAGCTTGATCATGCTTGTGATTTAAACCGATAAGATGATATGAAAGCTTTCTTATCTTGCCTGCCTATGATGTTGGTCTGAGGCTCTAGGATTTAATTCCTAGTTAGTTGAGCAATAGTTTGTTTGAAACTTATAGGATTAGAGGTGCTACTCTCTTTGAGAGATGTGCCCTGATCTGATAAAATCAAATGAATGATCTAAGTTGCAAAAGTAACACTGAACTCAGTGATGTTGGTCTGAGAGTTCAGTGCTTGTAGTTGAGCTTGATTTCTTATCTTATACTTGAAATCTCTAGGATAGATTCACCTCCTCTGGGTGAGTATTGAGGGATCACTTCATAAAGCAACACATGCTTTTGTTTAGATAATATGATGAAATCATGTGATGGTTTTATGAGGCTCACCACAGAATTTGATGTTGGTGTAGTAGATTGATGATGATCTTGATCTTGATCTACTTTTGCTGGCTCCTGAGCTTGCTCTTGAGCTTGCCTGCTCCTCCTAGCTCCTGGGCTTGACCTTGCTGTCCACCAGATTCATCCCCCTCCTTATGTCACCATCTTGGTGATGTTTGGGTTGATCTGGGTGGTTGGTTTGGTTGCTGTTCTTGGTTTAACTGTTGTTCACCCCAGGCTGTGCTGGTATGTTGTGTAGTGGAGAGATGCACTGATGTGCTTCCCCACGGCTGTGCTGTGGTTTTGTGATATTGGCTGTGCATTGTGAGGTCGACAGCACACCCATTGCATGCTTGTGTGTGCAGCTTGTGTGCCTGCTATGCACATGTGGATAGGTTCAGAAAATTTGAACTTACTATTACCAATCTACTTTTACCCTGGTTGATGAATTGGTCCCATTTGGCTGTCATTTGCATTCTGTCTTGAATTTATGAAAGATGAAATCTTTCATATTGGTGAAATTTGCCCCTTTTTAACATTTCTCAATGATGAGATTGTCAAGTGCACCTCACTGACATATCTGAGAGAAATATATACTAACACTAATCTTGTTTTATTTTCTATTGAATCTTTGTTTTGCAGGTACAAAGATAAAGATGAAGATTTAGTGTAGTTTTAGATATAGGATAGTTAGTAGAGATCTAAATGTAATTTTTTTATTATTTTGTAATTTTTCTTTTATAATACCTGTAATCTCTATTTGGTTCATTTGTAATAAAGATTATATATTTATTAATAAAGAATATTTTATTCTTTATTCTTGTGTGAATTGTGAAGTTTGGAATAACTTTAGTAAGTTATTCTTTGTAATTTGTGTATGTATCTAAAATGAATTTCATATACCATATTGTTTTTTAGATAAGATTTAAGTTATAATACTTTTCTCTTAATTAATTTTAAGATTCAAATCTTATAACAAAATTATTTAAATTATAAAACACTTAAGTTTTAAAATCCAAGCTCATTTCAAAACACACATAATTCCTTTAAGATCATATCAAAGTTTATAGCGATCCTCCTTTAAGACTAAACCTACTCTCAAAGTAAGAAAGAAACATTGATCACTCAAGGTTTTTATTTGGCGAAAATTTTACCCACATTTTCTCAAATGAATGCATGCAACAATACATATTCCTAAATCTACCCTTCGTTAGGTCCTATATGCTGGGATGTACAGACTTCCCCCCTTAAATTAAACTTCGTCCCGAAGTTTGTGGAAATGTACCTGAATAGTTCTGGATAAGCTTTTATTAAATCCTCTTCCTTCTCCCATGTGGCTTCCCTCTCAGGGTGATGTTCCCACTGTACCTTGCAATATTTGATTGCTCTGTTCCTCAATCTTTTCCAGTTTTCTTCCAGAATCATACAAGGCTTTTCAATATAGGTCAGGTCTGCTTGTAGTTCTATCTCTTGGTGTGTTATTGCATCATCTGGAACTTTCAAACATTTGCGAAGTTGTGACACATGGAAAACATTATGCACTTGAGCCAGTCTTGATGGTAACTCTAAAGCATAAGCTATAGTTCTGTTTTGACTCAGTATCTTGAATGGTCCAATATATCTTGGACTCAATTTCCCTTTAACTCCGAATCTTTTTACTCCTTTCATTGGACTTACTTTCAAATAGACCATGTCTCCCACTTCTGGATGCCATGATCTTCGGCTTTGATCCACATAACTTTTCTGCCTGCTCTGGGCTATTTTCAGTCTATCCCTGATCTTATCAATGATGTCTTGTCTCTCCTTGATATAATCTGGTGCAAATTCTTTGCTGCTTCCAGGTTCATACCAACATATTGGTGATCTACACTTTCTTCCATACATAATCTCATATGGAGCTGCCTTCAGACTACTCTGATAGCTATTGTTATAAGAAAATTCTGCCAATGGTAAGTGATCTTCCCATGTTCCTCCAAAATCTAGTGCACAAGCTCTCAACATGTCTTCTAGTATTTGGTTTGTTCTTTCAGTTTGACCTCCTGTCTCAGGATGATATGCCGTGCTGAAATCTAACTTTGAACCAAGTGCTTCATGCAGTTCCTTCCAAAATGCGGAAGTAAACACTGATCCCCTATCAGTTACGATCTTTTTGGGTACTCCATGCTTACTTACTATCTCTTTAACATATACTTCAACTAACTTATCGGCATTATCCTTTTGATTCACTGGAATAAAATGTGCACTCTTAGTGAGTCGGTCCACAATTACCCATATCATATCCTTCTTTTTTGGTGTCATAGGTAATCCTGTAATAAAGTCCATACCTATTTCCTCCCACTTCCATTCAGGAATTTCCAAGGGTTGTAATGGTCCTGCTGGACTTTGATGTTCAGTTTTCACCCTTTGACAAGTATGGCATTCCGATACATATTTAGCAATATATCTTTTCATGTTACTCCACCAGAATAGTTCTTTCAAATTCATATACATCTTAGTACTCCCTGGATGTATAGAATATGGTGTTTCATGTGCTTCTTTGAGTATAACATCTCTAATCTCAGTCACATCTGGAACACATAGACGGTCTTGGAACCATAAAGATCCATAATCTCCAAGGCGAAAAACTGACTTTTGCCCTTGAGATATCCTCCGAATTTCCTCAGCGATAAAAGGATCTTCTTCTTGTCGTCTAAAAATTTCTTGCTGAAGATCACTGTACTGCTCTGCAATTACCTGCATAGTCGCTAATCCTCCAAGAACCTTTGTCCTGATGAATTGAAGTTCTAACCTTTCCAAGTCCATTTGTAACTCTTTTGGTAACTCTCTATTGCTTGGCTGAATATCTGCACTCTTTCTGCTTAAAGCATCTGCTACAACATTTGCTTTCCCTGGGGTGTAATTGATTGTTAAATCATAATCCTGGATTAATTCCAACCAACGCTTCTGTCTCATGTTCAATTCCTTTTGAGTGAAGAATATTTGAGACTTTTATGGTCAGTGTATAACTCACGTCTCGCTCCATAAAGAAAATGCTTCCATCCTTTCAGTGCAAAAACTACTGCTGCTAACTCTAAATCATGAGTTGGATAGTTGACTTCATGTGGTTTCAATTGTCTTTAACCATAAGAAATTACTTTCCGATCTTGCATTAATACACAACCCAAACCTTATTTAGATGCATCACAGTATACGGTGAAATCCTTCCCAGTTTCAGGAACTGCTAAGATTGGAGCTGTAGTTAATCTAGTTTTCAACTCTTGGAAACTTGGTTCACACTTCTCATACCACTTAAATGGTGTATTCTTCCTTAATAATTTGGTCATTGGTCCGGCTATTTTGGATAAACCTTCAATGAATCTCTGATAATAACCAACCATTCTTAGGAAACCTCGAATTTGCTTCACATTGGTCGGTGCAGTCCACTCTAGTACCGACTGAACTTTAGATGGATTCACAGCAATCCCATCTTTACTGATCACATGACCGAGGAATTCTACCTCATCTAGCCAAAATTCACACTTTCTGAACTTAGCATAAAGCTTATGTTCTCTTAAAGTTTGCAATGCTATTCTCAAATGGTCAGCATGCTCTTCCTTATCCTTGGAATATATCAGAATATCATTAATAAACACGATGACAAACTTGTCCAAATATGGCACGAAGATCTTGTTCATCAGATTCATGAATATCGCCGGTGCATTGGTCAAGCCAAACGGTACTTCTAGATACTCATGGTGTCCATATCTTGAGACAAATGCTGTTTTTGGAACATCTTCCGGCTTGATTTTTATTTGATGGTATCCAGATCTTAAATCGATCTTTGAAAATACTCCGTATCCTTTCACTTGATCAAACAAATCTTGAATTCTTGGTAAAGGATACTTATTCTTGATAGTCACATTGTTCAGATTTCTATAATCACCACACATCCGAATTCCACCATCTCTCTTATCCACAAAAATTACTGGTGTTCCCCATGGAGATACACTTTCCTGTATAAATCCTTTTCTTGCCAACTCATCAATTTGCTCCTTGAGTTCTTTCAACTCCTTGGGTCCCATTTTATAGGGTGCTTGAGATATTGGTGATGTACCAGGTATTAGGTCAATTGTGAACTCTATCTCCCGGTCTGGTGGCATCCCTGGTAACTCTGTTGGAAAAACATCTTGGAATTCATTAACTATAGGGATCTCTTCTAATTTAACTTCTTTCATTGAATTCAACTGTAGATCGACCATGATATGACTGTGTTTATCAGCCTGGTAAACTATCCTTGCTCCACTTGGAGTTTTGATTGAGACAGTTTTCTCCTCATAATTAATCTGAGCTCCGTGTTCCATCATCCAATCCATCCCTAGCACTACTGCAATTCCCTTCAAAGGAATCACATAAAGGTCTGCGAAATATGTACAACCACAGATCGAGATAACCTGATCTTGTTTTATGTGGTGTACAATCACATCCCCTCCTGCCGTAACTACGGTCATAGGACGTTCTAACGTTGCCCTTCTAATCCTGAACTTATCACAAAAATCTTTAGAAATGAATGAAGTAGTTGCACCAGTATCAAATAGAACTTTGCCGGGATTGGTAAGGATATTGAGCGTACCTATCACTGCATGCTCCAAATTATCCACCTCCTCGAGGGTTGCACAGTTCAGTTTTCCAGTGGGTCGGTTTCTCTTGCCGTTATTGTTCTTGCCATTGTTTCCCCCTTTATTGGGCTGTCCATTTACTCCACTGGCTGGTCCTCCTCCCTTGGTAGGCCATCCTCCCGGTGGTTTGCTCGGACAATCTAGCTTGATATGCCCCTTCTGGCCACAACCATAACAGATCACTACAGGCTTTTTGCACTCCCTCTGGAAATGCCCTGGAATTCCATAGTTGTTACAGATAACATTCCTTCTCGGATTAGATTGATTTCCACTACTGCCCTTGTTATTGTTGTTGTTGTTATTGTTGTTGCCATAATTCCTATTTCGAGGTTTGAACTCCAGGTTAGGTTTAGGTTTGCTTGCCTGAATTCTATTGGTTTCCTTCTTGGCTCTCTTCCTCCGATCCTCTTGGACATTCTTGTAGTCATCTTCAAAAGTAATGGCTGCATCCAACAACTGCTGATAAGTTTGCTTATTGGCTAACCTTAACTACATCTTCACAAACGGATTTAATCCATGCAGGAAACGTTTCTTCCTCTTCTCTTCAGTGTTAACATCCTCCTCAGCATAACGAGATAGTTGGCTAAACTCCCAGATGTACTTCATGACACTAGTATATCCTTGCTGAAGCTCCTCAAATTCTCTCCGCTTCAACTCCATGACGCTTTCCGGACACGGAATCTCTGATTAATCTCCTCCTAGGTAAACTCCCTTCCTGGTTGTTGCATGGCTAATTGATTTTCCCACCATGATGTTGCAGGTCCAGTCAGCAGATGAGTTGCATACCTCAATTTTTCCTCATCATTGCAACCTACAGTTTTCAACTTCCTCTCTGTATCTGCTAGCCAGTCTTCTGCATCCATTGGTTCAGGAGCTGATGCAAAAGGTAACGGTCTTGCATTCTGGAAATCAGATAAACTCACTCCTCCACCTTCAGGTGCCCTCTGATTTGCTCTCCCCAGAAACTCTTCCATGAACTTGTTCTGGGTCTCTTGCATCATTTGCATACATTGCATAAAGTTCTGCTCCATTAACGACCTCATTGGTGGTGGTGGTAATACTCCTTGATTTGCTGCATCGGCATCGGCCTTTTCCTTGGCCTCACGCTCCATCCGCTGCTGCTCAGTTTCCATTTCTACACCCATATCCATGACCCCCTAGTCCTGCAACATAAAGCGAATACTCATAATTACATCATGCACATGTGCTCTGAGCTCGACTTTACGCGCAGAACTAGTCACACAATGAAGATCTAAAAAAAATCCAAATATGCATTTCACACATTATACATAATATCATAATGATACAAAGTCATTACAATATATACCGTATAGGTATATTCACACAACTACCGTATTCATCTCACTACCTTATTCCTTAGAGTACAATACACAGTGCTTGATAGTACTAACTAGTTGTCTCCTTCTAGTAGTAACTACGCTCATCATACATGCCTGATGTCCAACCATGATGACGTGTTATCCGTCGCACAGTTTGTGGAACAAATGGCCTTCCAGAAGGAACATACTCTGCATCTGAAGTATCAGGACTTGAGTCATTACTCAACCTGAGCGTATCGACTCCCTCCAGCTTAGCTGAAAAGTCTTCAGAAACATATTCAACATTATCTCCAGCCTGCATCTCCTGAGCTGCATTCCTTGAGTTGTCAACAGAATAAGCAGATCCTGCTGCTTCCCAGTTGCTCTTGTGGACAAGATAATCGAATACTGGATAATGTATATTCCCTGGGTTTTGAGAAGATGTTGATGATTCAAACACTCTCTCCTCAGGATCTTCTTCTTCATCCTGATCATCTATTGACATGGTATTTCTACTTCTGTTATTAGGATTCATCCTTGCACCCATCCAACAAGATTGTCCAACATTTCTGTCAGAACCATCTGTGGACATCTGGTGTTCATGAGATCCATTATATGATCCCATTCTCCATCCATCCGAGTTCTCAATAGGAAGTTCTGAGTCAGAACCGTCCTCTGAGCCCTGTGGTACTGCATACCGCATATCTATAGTCGGATCATGTGTTGGTTCAGGTCTTGGTGAATAAGGATATGGTATAAAAGATTCTGGATCTATAGGTATATCCTTAAAGATAGGTGTTGCACTACTACCTGCTTCTTTCTCTAACTGGAATGCTAACTGCTTCCTCCTTTCCGGATCAGTTAGATCCTCTAACATGTCATTTTTGTCTTCAACAATCACTTGATGAGTCTTATAAAAAGACGCAATGAGTGTCCAGTATCTATCCATAAACTTGGAAGCTAATTTAGGATGCTTCTTAACCAAAGTAAGATGATCCGGTATAGGCTCCGAGTCTATAGAATCATGAGGTATCACAAAGAATGTGCTACCTTCTAGCTCCTTGGTTTTCTGCTCCCGGATATTGGCTATCGCCTCCACAATAGCAACATGATAAGCTGCTAAATGACTCCTACCTTCTCCTATGGGTAGATCGTGGTATAATCCAAGCTTCTCTGGAAGTTGGATACTCACACGATACTTGGATAACATCCGACCATCTAGATAAGTGATAGTGTTCACTGGAATTCTAATGGGACAATCAAAGAGTTTTAAAAGTTGATGAAGTTGATCTGTAAATGATCCTTGATAATCACTAAGAGTCTCCTCTTTCCTTACCAAAGTATGTTTTGGAAACTTTGGTGCCATATCTCTGTATATCAGAAAAATAATTTTGATTAGTGTCCAAGGATATATTGCATCATAACAAAGAATTATCGCACTAAAACATATAACGGAATATTCTCATTTGAATACCCATTATATTCCTTTTAGAGAATTCTTTATCGTTGCCAAATCTCCTACAGGTAATACCCTTTACTAGGTTTCCAACCTAAGGTCAAAGCAATTTGCTCTGATACCAACTACGGTGACCCAGCATACCACTGCATGTGTAGTACACTATAGTCGTTGACATGACATCCACAGAACACCGTTCCGTAAATATCACACCCCTCAGAGTGGTACAACAGAAACATTGCGGGTCCATATTACAAAAGTACACACATTATTATTATTACAATACAGGAAGTTCAAGACTTCCAAAGATCCAACTTACAGACCAAAATATAAAATGTTCAGCGGAAATTTAAAAGTAACAACTCCGACTAGGAGTGGGGCTCAACAGCTTATTCTATAGAGGTCATGCTGCTCGGCTCCGATGGTTACTACTAACTAGGTACTTAGTTGGTCTCGTTCTCATAGACACCGTAGCGGATCTCGTAATCCACACCTTCAACTCCTCCGGATAGATCAGGTTCCTCGTAGAACACATCTTCTTGGCATTCAGCTGCAGACATTGGCACGACTTCGGGATCCTCAGAGTCTAAGCAAGGGATCAAAGGAAAGAATGAGTAACAACGTTACCCAACAAGTTCATTATATGCAAGGTGGGAAGTTTGATGCTCTAACTACCACCTCGGATTAGAAATCCTTGGCACTATGCAATTTTTGTAAATCTTTCTTCAAAGATTGATTTTATTCTGAAAAACTATGACAATCAGCCTTCACAGGTTGACTAGAACTTTCATGGAGTTCCTTTCCTACCGCGTTCGTAGCTCCTTCCCGGAACAGGGAGTAACAAGTTACAGTTCTTACACTCTGCAGAGGTGCGTTACTTTACCCATGAGAGATCAACTCCTTGTTGCACAACTGTGCGTACTTTCCCGTCCACAATTCCATGATGTGGGGCCCAGTAGTTGGTCCAAGCCAATCACTACCCCCTTCGCGACCCCACATGCCTCTTTGGTGTACACCATGCCCACATAATGAATTACGGTAATGGTTTGTACAAACCGTTAGATGCCAGAACTATCGTGGGACGTTGAGGGTTCCCACCCATATGCTGCATATCCTCTACGAATTACCAATTAATATGCACGCTACGAGGATAACAGCCACGACCTGCACATCTGGCTTCATGCGAGAGGAAGAAGATACAGCTGACTTCTCTGTCCCATTCCAAATCTCATGGCTAACGCGTAATATACGGCGCTAGAATCACTGATGTCAGGGGTTGTTAAGTCCCTATTTGATCATCATTGTTGCAATTAGAACTCTAAGTTCTATTGCTCCATTATATCACCACTTAGGATGATATCTACGATTTCTTTGTTTATGAAAATAATATTTTCTTTCTTTTATAGCATATATGATAATACACAATTTGCAAATACTTTGATAAAGACTCTTCAAAGGACATGAGCAAGTGATGAACTTGCCTTGTGATGGCAAGGTGGTGAAGTTTGATGCTTGCATTGGACCTTGAGCTTCTAGTTCTACAAAAACATCATTATTGCCCGGTAAGGACAATATTTAAAGAAGCAAAATGATTACGCAAGTAATATAATGCATTTTTTTAAATTTATATTCATTTATCCCAAAAATTTCCTTTTTGAGTAATAAGGGATTTATAAATATTTCTTTTTATAACATGTATTGAGTTATTTTATTTTATTTCCCTTTATTTGATTAATAATTCCTTTAGGAATTATTAATTATACCTTAATTTTATTACTAAATATTTATTTAGTATTTTTCAAAAATACTATAATATTAATAAATAATGAAAGTGATTTTTATTTATTTTTATCACCTTTCAATAATTTTGTAAAATTCCATACGGAATATTTAAATTACAAAATTCTTATAAAAATTTGAATGTCCAAATTTGATATCTTATTTTATTTGGACAAAGCGAATTATTGTTAATCCAAAAATATTTTATTTATAATTTTTGGACTTTTATTCTATTTTCTAGAATTTTATTGAAGTCAGGGGTATTTTGGTCTTTTCCAATTGATCAAGAGTTTTATTCAATACTCTGGGCTGGCCCTTGGGCTTATTGGGCCAGGGTGGCCCAATAAGGCAGGGTCAAATGACTACCCCGAAGGGTTTTGGCCCACCCAGCCCACTTTGCCTCCTCTCTCTCCCTCGACCTTATCTCCTCCTCCTCTGACTCGCTCCCGTGGCCGGCGATGCCGCCACTGTCGATTCTCGCCGTCGTCGGCCGTTCTGGCCGCCGCCGTGGTGCGAGTTGAGGTTGTCGACGATGCTCGTTCGTTCTATCCACTTGGATTTGACCCTGGCGATTCCCCGTGGTCAGTTCCACCCCATTCCCTAGGGTTCGGAAATTTTTTTGCCGCCGCCGCCGCGATCCCTCCTGCGATGGTGTACTGGTCTCGTGCTCTACTGCGGCCGCCGCTATGGCAGGTGCAGGTTGCAGCGCCCCTCTGGGTGCTCCCTGTGCCGCCGAAGTTCGTCGGCCACACTACTTCCTCTTCGATTCGTCAGCGAGGACCTCGGGTAAGTTATTTTTGTGGTGTTTGTCCATGCTACTGCCATGATTTCCCCTGTGTATCTAGTGGCTTTCATGTCGAGTGACTATGTGCTGGTTGAGTTCATATCTGGATTAGAGTTCTTGCTCTGATTAGGGTTCATAATCCCCTGTTGATCATATCTATGATGATTTAGATCTAGTGTTGATCATATTTGATCATGGGAAGAGATTGTTTGCTGTGACTGATGATTAATAGTAGCTTTGTTGCTGCTAATTGCCTGTCAGATTAATTCTAGTGGTAATCCACTATGATCCATGCTAGTGTATCAATAGAATCCTTGTTTGGATTATGTTATGGATCTGAGAGTTTACTCTACTGTCAGATTGTTTATACTGACAGTAGTTGCTTACTGCAATTATATTGTTGGCTTGTCTAAGATTATACTTACTGAATCAAATCATTGCTTGCAATGATTTCTGTGGATGTATAAATGAATTTAAGGTTGATTCCTGGCACTTGGCTTCAGGAAAATGATATGTAGTGGTTGTCCCTTTTTATCTGTGGAAGCTAAGTAAAGATTGGTTTTAGCTCATTAAGGACTTGTCCTTGTGATACCACTGTATTCTGGCACACAAGTTATTGGTTTTTTTATTTTTGGCTTAGCTTGATCATGTTTGTGATTTAAACTGATAAGATGATATGAAAGCTTTCTTATCCTGCTTGCCTATGATGTTGGTCTGAGGCTCTAGGATTTAATTCCTAGTTAGTTGAGCAATAGTTTGTTTGAAACTTATAGGATTAGAGGTGCTACTCTCTTTGAGAGATGTGCCCTGATCTGATAAGATCAAATGAATGATCTAAGTTGCAAAAGTAACACTGAACTCAGTGATGTTGGTCTAAGAGTTCAGTGCTTGTGGTTGAGCTTGATTTCTTATCTTAGACTTGAAATCTCCAGGATAGATTCACCTCCTCTGGGTGAGTATTGAGAGATCACTTCATAAAGCAACACATGCTTTTGTTTAGATAATATGATGAAATCATGTGATGGTTTTATGATGCTCACCACATAATTTGATGTTGGTGTAGTAGATTGATGATGATCTTGATCTTGATCTACTTTTGCTGGCTCCTGAGCTTTCTCTCAACTTGCCTGCTCCTCCTAGCTCCTGGGATTGACCTTGCTGTCCACCAGATTCATCCCCCTCCTTATGTCACCATCTTGGTGATGTTTGGGTTGATCTGGGTGGTTGGTTTGGTTGCTGTTCTTGGTTTAACTGCTGTTCTACCCGGGCTGTGCTGGTGTGTTGTGTAGTGGAGAGATGCACTGATGTGCTTTCCCATGGCTGTGCTGTGGTTTTGTGATATTGGCTGTGCATTGTGAGGTCGACAGCACACCCATTGCATGCTTGTGTGTGTGCAGCTTGTGTGCCTGCTATGCACATGTTGATAGGTTCAGAAAATTTGAACTTACTATTACCAATCTACTTTTACCGTGGCTGATGAATTGGTCCCATTTCGCTGTCATTTGCATTCTGGCTTGAATTTATGAAAGATGAAATCTTTCATATTGGTGAAGTTTGCCCCTTTATAACATTTCTCAATGATGAGATTGTCAAGTGCACCTCACTGACATATCTGAGAGAAATATATACTAACACTAATCTTGTTTTATTTTCTATTGAATCTTTGTTTTGCAGGTACAAAGATAAAGATGAAGATTTAGTGTAGTTTTAGATATAGGATAGTTAGTAGAGATCTAAATGTAATTTTTTTATTCTTTTGTAATTTTTCTTTTATAATACCTGTAATCTCTATTTGGTTCATTTGTAATAAAGATTATATATTTATTAATAAAGAATATTTTATTCTTTACTCTTGTGTGAATTGTGAAGTTTGGAATAACTTCAGTAAGTTATTCTTTGTAATTTGTGTATGTATCTAAAATGAATTTCATATACCATATTGTTTTTTAGATAAGATTTAAGTTATAATACTTTTCTCTTAATTAATTTTAAGATTCAAATCTTATAACAAAATTATTTAAATTATAAAACACTTAAGTTTTAAAATCCAAGCTCATTTCAAAACACACATAATTCCTTTAAGATCATATCAAAGTTTATAGCAATCCTCCATTAAGACTAAACCTACTCTCAAAGTAAGAAAGAAACATTGATCACTCAAGGTTTTTATTTGGCAAAAATTTTACCCACTTTTTCTCAAATGAATGCATGCAACAATACATATTCCAAAATCTACCCTTCGTTAGGTCCTATATGCTGGGATGTTACAAGGTCCCACCTGCAAGCAGCTTGCACATCAACATGCAGTTATTTGATGTCAACACAGGAGCACACCTGGGGAGGATAAGAAGGAACCAGCCGTGGCAGTCACTGCTACTAGATACTTCTTCCACCCCAGATCATTTCTGAGCACTAGAACTCACAAGCCCACACATAAACAACCACATTATAGAATCAAATGATCACTGATCTATCCAACTTTATCAACTAGAAACCAGATCATTCCACCAAACCATCTCTAGCTCTGGTTGCTCCCTAGAGCCATCCAAGAGCTAGAAAAAGGGGAATACAAGATCCAGGAGCACCAGCAGGAGGAAATCAGTAGCAGATTCAATAGATCAAGTCAGGAGCATAAGGATGATGCCTAGGTGACAAGGAGAGTAGCAACAGTAAATACCTCAGAAAAAGGAGGAAAGGATACACCAAACCAATAGGGGTTGATCAAGATCAACACCAGCCAGCAGCTGCAATAAATCAACAAATCACAGGTTAACCACCAAAATCATGCTATAGTATGTGTTCTTATTTTCTGCAGTCAAGTAATGGAAACAAAGAAGGGATTTGGGTTAATATTAAAATGTTTTCCTCATCAAAGATGAGGCATTATCAATATTAGAACCCAACTTAGGGAAATCAAGAACTAGTCTTGATTTCCGTAGTATTGGCCAGAGGGATCAATTTTTAAATCTAAGACAACAATAGTTTATGGATCATGCTGGGATCATCTAGATCAATGGATACATCAGGGACAAATAGGCAACAAGGCAACATTGGATGATCCATATTAGGAAAGGGACAGAGGCAGCCACCTTGATCCATTTATTCATTGGCAACAGCGCAATTAATCAATCCCTCTAACCAAGTTCAGTTCCTAAATAAAAAGGCAACTTTTGAAATTTTGAGTATTTCTCTGTTGGTATTGATTACCAACAAGAAATTTAGAAGCCACTAGTTTTAAAATGGCACAAGTAGAAGTTTATTAAGAAAAGCTACAACAGATAAGATGTGTAGCACGCCAAGCACAACACTAGGGGATTCAAATCATCTTCCTAGATCATTTGATCTAGGAATCATCTATCTAGATATCAAGCAATTAAGTAGATAAATAAATCTACTTTACATCTTATGATTCATATTTATCCAAGATCATGCCTTACATGATATAGCATCATAATTTTATTCTCTAGTTTTTACTAGACAAGCATTACCACAACTGCTAGGCTACATGGCACATTCCCAGAGGGTAGGACCTCTGTACCTAGTAGATTCAGAATGTTTTTTAGCACAAACCAAAGTCCATTTTAAATAAACAACAATCTCACTTATGAATGAGTTCATATCATCTTCCTAGATTATACTAGGAATTAGCTTAGAGGTTATTCTCCATCATATTGACAACAGATAATGTTCACAACAATTGGATTCCAATCTGGGAAGTTTTAATCCCAAATAAATTATATCCCAACATGTCAAATGAGCATCAAGCCAGAGTTAAGATACCTCAACAAGTCATAGGTATAGCAAGTCCTAAAATCATAATAGAAACAAGTCTAGGAACTTGAACAGATAAGCAGTACAACTATGCACTACTAAATGGACATTGCCATAGCCAGGGTCCATACTAGTCAACAAACCAAGTACAATATTTGTTCCCAAATCATAACCTTTATGTGAATATCCTATTAAATTTAGGATTCAACAAAGAACAAATTTAGCATATTAAGGTAACAACAGAAGTAACAACATGAATGCCACACACAGATAAGTGAAGAGCAAGCCAAGACAGAGTACAAGTATCAGCTCTAGAGCATAGAGTTGTTTTAGTATATAATATAAAACATGGCCAACCTCCAAACCAGCAAACCACAACCTCGATCTCACAATCAGGATATTACCATTCTCATAGTTTCACAACCAGTACAGTTCATCGGCTCGATGGCCGGTCGCAGGAAAGAACTCACCGAGGGTGCCGAGCACCTGGAGTGTAGGTTTGACGAAGCCATAGAACCGCTCCTGTCCAACACCAGCCACAAATCAGCGGAAGCACCTTATGCCGGGGTTGCACTGCCCGCGCCGTCCCGCGGGTTTCAGGAACAAGGGACACCGGGGTTGCACCGACGCACCTTCCCACCGGTGTCAAGTTAAGAAAGGTGAAATATAGGTCAACGGAGAGCATCAGGAGACCATAGCCAACCATGGCCTTAGACAGTAGCAGTAGCACCACACCACCATGGGAAGGCCGAGGCCAGGGCTTGATGCAGAACACATGGGTGTCGAGGACGTGTAGCAAGAGATCAGCAGGGACGACGAGGTGGCTCGCTCGATTAGGGGAGGCGGCCAACACTCCGGTACAGGGTGATGCGCTCCGGCGGACCAAGCCCCAGGCGGGGTTAGGGTTTTGGTTGGGCAGTGAAGTAGAGAGAGACCAGTGGCATAGCACAGGGAGTCAGTGGAGGAGGCGACAATAGAGCCGTATTAGCGGAAGCAGCCGGTGGTGGCCAGAGGAGCAACAGAAGGCGGCGCTGGCGGCGGTGGCAGCGCCCAGGAACGCGAGAAGAGAGAACGAGAGGAGGAGAGAAGCTTCAGGGGGATGAGGCGAGCTACGGGCTGGGTCGGTTTGACCGATCCAGTACCCCAACAGGTCTACTTTAGCCCATTGTTGGGTGCTACGCCCATCTTCAAATAAAATAAAATAATTTAATAAAAAAAGCAAATTTATAAAAATGACCCAGAAGATATTTAATGCTCTAAAAGAAATATATATAGAAAAATCTTAAAAATATGTATGATATATAAAAATCATCATAAAAATAATATCCACCTAAGAAAAATATAACTTTACTTATTTAACTTAAAATAAAATGCAAATAAATATTAACACCACTAAAGCCTTAGTGAAATTTCATAGAATAAGAAAAAGTACTAAAAATTAATAAAAATAATTTTTGTGTATAAAAATAAATCTACTATTTTTTTAAAATATTAACTTAAAGTTTTACAAATAAAACATCAAGCAAATATTTAAAGACACTTAATTCTTTTAAGATTTTTATAAAAATAAAGATAATACTTAAAGATAAATAAAAAAATCATTTTAAAGATCTTTAATAAGTATATTTTACTAGAAAAATACTATGTATATTATTCAAAAACATTTTAATAACCTTAGATAATAAAATTCATTTACTTATTTCACTAAAATGAAATAACCACTTTGTTGATTCTTAAAATCATTTCTTAAGTAAGAAATAATCACATTTCCTTATAAAACACTAAATCCTTTAAGTTTAATTACTAAGTATAAATCCATAACCATAATAAAACTTAAATGTAACCATTAACCTATAAATATTTTTAAATCTTAAATTCAAAATTAAACCCCTTTTAAATAAATATTATATATCACTCATGTATAAGACGGTGAATAATCTTCATCTCTTAATCATTCTTAAAATGACTATAAACCTAACAAAATTATAAGATCATCTAATTAAGTTTCCATTAATAAGTTGCATGTTATTAAATTCATCTTTCACTTAAATTAAAAAAGGATCCTCCATAATCATATTAGTCAAAACTCTAAAACTAGATGATGTTCTAAAACTCACTACATCTTAAGATTCACTTCTATTTTTATCGTTAACTTTGGTATAAACAATCATAAACATCTCATTTGAAGTTTATTCATGTTTTTATAGTTAACTTTGGTCACAGGTACCATCAATTAAAATATGATAACTCAACATCATCCGTAACCATCTCAAACGCTAATGTAAAACCTAATAACCCTCAAGACTGATTAACCTTAACTAAACACTAGTTTCTTCAAATGTTATTATTTTTGCCACTTCAAACAATAAGTCTATAATAGTTCCTTCAACTCTTGACAACTCAACCCAAGGACTTTTATCCTAGTCACCAGATAACAATTAATCATAATCACATTACTTTATCCTTACTTGTATATTTTGGATTGTTAACACTTAAGTTCCTTATCAATGCCATTGATTATGAAATAAACTTAAAAATAAACCCAATCTTAAAGAAGATACCTAAGATCAACTCATTTATAATGTAGAGGGTTTCACTTTGGGAATTATAAAATTACATAGCTTTATTTATGCATAAAGGCATCTTGCTTCTTTAAACATTAGTCCTTACCGGACCAATGATGATGATTTCAGATATTGGATCTTCTATTGTCTCGGCGACCGTGAGTGGATAATCTTGCAATCACAAAAGGCAAGTTCACACTTGCTCATGTACTTTGAAGAGTATTTATTAAAGTATTTGCAAATTGTGTGTTATCATCTATGTTCTAGAGAAACAAAATATTATTTTCTCAAACAAATAAATCATAGGTATCATCCTAAGTGATGATATAATGGAGCAATATAACTTAGGTTTCTATTTGCAACAATGATGATCAATTAGGGACATAATAACCCATGACATCAGTGATTCTAGCGTCGTATATCACGCGTTAACCATGGGATTTGGAATGGGATAGAGAAGTCAGCTGTATCTTCTTCCTCTCGCATGTAGCCGGATGTGCAGGTTGTGGCTGTTATCACTCGTAGCGTGCATATTAATTGGTAATTCATAGACGATATGCAGCATATGGGTGGGAACCCTCATCATCCCACGATAGTTCTGGCATCTAACGGTTTGTACAAACCATTACCGTAATTCAATGGGTGGGCATGGTGTACACCAAGGAGGCATGCGAGGTCACGAAGGGGCCCGTGATTGGCTTGGATCACCTACTGGGACCCACATCATGGAATTGTGGACGGGAAAGTACGCCTGGTTGTGCAACAAGGAGTTGATCTCTCATGGGTAAAGTAACGCACATCTGTAGAATGTAAGAACTGTAACTTGTTACTCCCCGTTCTGGGAAGGAGCTACGAACGCGGTGGGAAAGGAACTCCATGAAAGTTCTGGTAAACCCGTGAAGGATGATGGACATAGCTTTTAAGAATAAAAGCAACCTTTGAAGAAATGTTTACAAAAACTTGCATTGCCTACGACCTATGGTCTGTGGCTGTAGATATAGTGCATCAAACACTCCTTTCTAGTGAACTTGCTGAGTACGCTCGTAGTCAACGTATCTACTTAACCCTTGCTAGATTCTAAAGTCAATACAAACGACGTCTACATCAATTTATGCTCCAGGAATCATCATCAAAAGCTCAAGCTCTTCAATGAAGTAAAGGAATTAAAAATATACATCAACTAAAGTGAAGACGAAATTGCTGATTAGATAGAAATATAATCTCTAGCCATATAACCTACTTCTATAGAGTATTGCAATAGCAGCAATACAAGCCAAATAGTTAGATGCTAATCTTATTTGCATAATAGTTATGAGTTGATTATTTCTGATTCTTCTTTGTAAGAAGTTTATTTCTCTCTCTTTAACCTAGAGTGTTCTCTGGATCTTTTGTAAAGAGTTGAGTTGTAACCTATAGTCATGTCTTGGACCTGTTGTGTTTCTGTTGTACTACTCTGAGGGATGTAATACTAGTGAATAGGTGTTTCATTGGTGTTATGTCAACGACTATAGTGTACTACATCATTCAGTGGTATGTTGGGTCACCGCAGCTGGTATCAGAGCATATGCTTTGACCTTAGGATTAAAACCCTTTTAGGAAGATCTGTAGGTTGGATAGTGACTATAGGAGCCATCTTATCTAAACCAAATATTGTTATGACTTGTGAGAAGTATCCACGTGAGGATAACTTTGTCACTAGATACTTAAGTCATTCTTTCTTAGGAGTAATTACTTTATATTTTCTTAGTGTAGTGCTATTTAGTGTCTTCCGAAGGATACATAAACCACCAAGATACTGTAGGAAAGACAATCGGCCATAGTAGATTAGGATCAAGTGTAAGACATCAATTGAAGTACTCTTAATGGTATAGCCTAACCCTAGAATTCATGTAAGACAGTGGAATCTTATGGTTTGTTGATAACAAAAGACAACATAATGAAGACCATTAGAGCATGTATAGATGTAATGTGTAGTTATCATGTGGGATTCACTTGAGAATTTTACGTGATGAAGTGAAATTATGTTAAGAATTAATGATAGTGTGATGAGAAGCAAAGTCATCATGGTTAGATTAGCTCTTAAATCATAATGAATAGGTAAAACATAACAAGATCATGGTGAGATTAGCTCCAAAACCATGATGTAGGTGTAAAAATGACAAGTAATTAATAAATTATCATGAAGTAGAGTAAGAAGATAGCATGGTAGAACTATGATAGAAGTCATAGGTGCTAGAAAATTCTAATAATCTTTGGTTTAAGTTAGTAATAGAATCTAGTTAGTCATTTGGAGAGATCATGTGAGGTTAGTTTACTAATAAAGAAAGGTTAGTTATAGTTAGTCATTCCGAAAATGAGACTAAAGGTTAGTCAAAACCAAATTGAGACCACTTTGCTTAAATTTATCTTGTTGCAATTGATCAATTAGGGTAAATATTGAGATAAAGTATAGTTTGACTCTATGTGCTAAGTATCATGATGTAAACCTATATGAGGAGGTGTAATATACTACACAACTAAGCCTGAATTCTAGAGATATTATACTCACCTACTATATTCCGGGCTTAGAATATTGTGTGTTATATGTACCACATTTGGATTTATTTGTTTTTCTTGGATCTTCTTGATTGACTAGATTTGTACATGAAGTTTGACTTGGTGTGCAAATGCATGTTGCAACATCTAGTTACTACTTGATGTTATAGACATAGATAGGAATGGGAACTCGTGTAAGGGAGTGACGATTTTCAAAGACCAATATGAAGACTTACATGAAGAATAAAGCCAAGTGTAAGGAGTATCAATACAATTTGAAGGTTGGATCAAGTTCAGATCATTACTAGTCAGCAATAAGAAGTAAGATTAATGTAGGGAATACATGGAGCAATAAGAAGTAATAAACTTAAAGTTCACCCAAAATAGGTAATGTTGCTAAGAAGTTAATGATGTAGTAGTAGCTAGTTCATGGAAGTATCATGAATTATTGTAAGGAAGAAACTTTGGAACAAAATGGTATTCAAGCTCTGACAATTTAGAGATAATGCCAGAAGTACGCCAGAAACCTTAGGGTAATTCATACACCCTAGGATGGTTCGCAGCTGGTATTTGTCCATAGCTCGTATTTGATTGACTTAGTTAACCAGATCATCTTAAACATTGCATAAAGAGCATAAAACCTTGCCTAAGTTAAGAAAGACATGAAGGAGTATAAACATTAAAGCAACCGTCTTTCGAGACTCTTCGCGAAATCAGGTTTATCAGAGAGAGAATGTCCAAATAGTAAGTAAGACAAATAAGGTTGGAAGATTCGATTCGGAAATCCACAATTGTGTGGGTATACCGTAAGTTCTTTTGTGAAATCTTAAATAGGTAGAGTATAATCTAGACAAAGACCAACATTCTAATTATGAAGCCAATGGTTACTATATATGAAGTTTAGAGACCATTAGTAAACCCTAAGGGGGAGAGTAAACAATAGAAATTGAAGTATTGTTATCTAATGATCCGGAGTAAGGTTTAGGAGTAAAACAAAACATTCTTAAAAAGTAAACTATAAGGACTAACTATAACATAAATAGATTAATATTGGAGTCAAGATATATTTGGCAAAAGTATAAACCAGAATCTTACCTTAAGGAGACTTTCTAAGACCAAGACACTTCTTGAATAGGTGTCCTAATCTGAAAACACTCAAAAGGACCTGATTAGGGCAGAAGTGTGATATGTCGGAAACGTATCTATAATTTTTTGATGCTCCATGCTTGTTTAGTATCTACTTTGCTTTACTTGTCTACACTTTGAGGTGCCTTTTACATGTTTTCTGGTACTAACCTATTAACAAGTTGCAACAGTGCCAGATGCCTGTTTTTGGTTTCAGAAAAGTTAGTAAAGAAATATTCTCGGAATTGTACGGGACAAACGTCAAAGTCAATTACTTTCCGTGGGGAACAAGAAGACCAGAGGGGAGCCGGAGAGGTGAGACAGAGGGGCCACACCCCCCAGGCGCAGCCACAGGTGGGCTCGCGCCTGGCTAGGGTGTGGGGCCCCTAGCTGCCGCCTCAGCCTCCCCCTTCGCCTATAAGAAACCCCCGATGTAGAAACCCTAAGCACCCGATCAAATCTCCACGAAATCGTCTGTAGCCGTCGCCACCATCGTCCCTAGATCGGGGGGATCTGAAGTTCTTCCCGGCACCCTGCCGGAGGGGAGATCGTCCCGGAGGCCTTCTCTCCGGTAAGATGCGTGAGTAGTTCCACCTTGGATTATGGGTCCATGTAGTAGCTAGATGGTTGTATATACTCCTTTGTGCTTTCATGTATAGATCTTGTGAGCTCCGTTCATGATCAAGATCTAATCTATTTGAAATTATGCATGTTGTGTTTGCGGGGATCCGATGGATATTGAGACTATTTTGTTGGTTTGATTAATGGTTTTGTCTTTATGATTCTATCATGTCTGTGTTGTTTGTGATCTTGCATGCTCTCCGTTGTTAGTAGCTATCTTGGCCAAGTAGTTGCTAGTGACTCCAAGAGGGAGTATTTACGCTCGATAGTAGGTTCACCCCTCTAGTTTCCAAGGGAAGTGACAATAATCTCTTAAGTTGTAGATGTGCTGTTGCTACTAGGGAGAAACCAACAGTCTCTTATTCATGGAACATGTGGACTGTTTACCTTACACACTTTGCTTAAAGCAGTTATTTGTTGCTTGCAACTTAATACTGGAGGGGGTTCGGCTGATAGCATGAAGGTGGACTTCTAGTCATAGATGTAGTTGGATGGCGGTCTATGTATCTTGTTGTATTTCCCAATCGAATCTCATAGGATCTTTCTGACTAGTAATTGCATTGTTATGCCTTGCTCAGTTCCTGTCAATTGCCCTGCTGTAATTTGTTTACCCTTCATGCCATGTTGTTTATCTAAGGAGAGCACCTCTAGTGAACTATGGACCCCGGTCCAATCTTTACCATTGATACATCCTCCCCTATTACTTGTTTACTTGCTATAAACCATTACCTTCCACACCATACGTTTAATCCTTTGTTACAACAAACCGCTGAGCTTGTCAACCTCACTGATTCGTCGGGCAAAATCTTGAATTTGTGTTGTGCAGGACTCCACGTTGCCAGCAACACATGTGTGACGTTTCCTTCCTCCTACTGGTTTGATAACCTCGGTTTCTTACTAAGGGAAAGTTGATGTTGTGCTGCTTCATACCTTGCTCTTGGGGTTTCTAACGAAGCGTTCCATGACAAGTGTGGGGCACCATCAAGCTATTTTCTGGCGCCGTTGCCAGGGAGGCTAAGGACGTCTTCACAAGGGGAGTCCTTCACTTCCTTTCTCTTTACTTTGTTTTTAGTTTGCTTTGTTTGTTTTGCTTGGTTTTGTTTGCCTCTTTCCAAAAAACCCCCAAAAATTAGTCTAGTTTGGTTTGCTTTCTATATTCAAAAACACAAAAAAATTAGTTCCTACTCTAGTTGCCACCTTGATCTAGCTCACCATGTTGCTCCCCAAGTTCGCCCAGAAAGATCTTGCAATAGGTAGTGGCTCCATAATTGGGAAAGATAATATTGAAAAATTCTTTAATTATGTTTGCAAGCATGAGGATATTGAGGATAAATCTATAGCAGAGCTTGCTCCTAATTATGAAATTGCTTCAGCTTCTTTAGTTCATATGTTGGAGGCTAGGTTTGTTAGCATTAATCCCTTCATACAATACTTGTTCCTAAAACTAAAAAAAGAAAAGAATGCTGAAAAGAGGGAATTCATCCTTGAAACTTTATTTAATGAATTCCATGATGTTGCTAGGAAGCCAAAAAGGTCTTTGAACATTTCAATATGCTAGGCTCAAATGTAGATGTTGTGGGTATTTCTGATAAAGAAGAATTTAAGATACACATACCCTTTAAGCTTGTTGGAATGCATGAAGCCTTTGAAAAGAATTTTGATTGGATTGCTCCTGAAAATATTTTTGATGAAAGTAGTAGACCAAAGAGAGATGAGAAGGGATCCTCCAAAACCCATTTGTATGAGATACCTTTCATAGTTGAAGACTTTGCAAGTATTGATATTAATGCTTCATCATTTGAAAATACTTGATTCTTCTTGCTTCTTGTGCCTAACTTAAAGGCGTTAAAGAAAAGTACTTGTTGGGAGATAACCCAAGAGTTTCCTTGAGTCCTGGAAGTTATTACTTCAGTAATGAAATCATGTTTGTTTTTTGTGCCAAGAATTACCTCTAATGAGAGGGAAGTAAGATTTGGGGAGTTGTTGTCCCGAAACAGATTTCTGTTCTCCACCAAAAATATTCCTTGGGAGTCTATGTAACTCGGATTAATCTCAACATTTACGAATAAATCCCCCAGTATGTTAGCTAACTTTAGTTAGTTCAACACTTTTTGATTTGAGCAATTGAAAATGTTCGAAAAAAACGGTTTCTACCTGCTGGTCTATTTTGACAAATTTCTGCCATTATTTGCATTTGCTTCTTATGGATTCCTTTTTGAGTTCTTTTTTTGGGAAATTGAGATTTTTGAAGGAGTTGCTACAATAGCTTGTGTTTTTAGTGAAAATCCTTGCTGTTTCAAAGCTTTGCCAGTGGTCTAATATCTTTTGAATAAACTAATGTTGCTAATGAAGATTGTGTGAAGGAAAAAAATTTAGGTGTAGAGAGAGAATGATGTAATGAGATGAAGAATGGACAAAAGCTCAAGATTGGGGATGCCTCCATGGTGTCACCCTAAGAAATATCCAAGGTACAAGCTTCAAAGCTTGGGGATGCCCAAGGCACCCCTTCTTCATCAATAAAAAGCTCAGGTCTGTCTAGACACTTCGTTTTTATTGTTTCATGCACAGTTATGTTGTTCTTGGAGCGTCTTAGTTTTCGTTTGCTTTGATTAGTTGTTTAGTTTTCTTGAATAAATTAAGTTTGGATCCCCGTTCTCGTTGTGTTGTTTTGTAAATAATTTTGCTTGGCGTTGGAAATGAGTAGTAATTTCTTGCTTAAATTGCAAGAGGAGCTTGCATTGACTGTGACTTAGACTTTAGCATGACATGCTAGGTATTGTTTTTACATTATGCTTAGTGATTATTGCTGTAGCATGTCTTGTTCCAAACAATTAGGATTGCTTAGTGTGCCTTGAAGAAATTATGCGTTGTTTTAGCATGCAAAAGCATAGTATTGTGGTATTCTCCTTTGATGCTTTGCTTGGGTTGACTTAGCACATGCTTACACCATGTTATGACTATGACAAGTCACCATTATCCTCTATGATCATTTAGTCCTTGACTTGTAGTACCACTCTTTGCTTTGATTAGTATGCTTTGTTGCTCTGCATGATTATGGCCATTATGCTCTCTTAGTTGGTTGCTCCCAGTCTTTTGCCAGCCTCCACTTGTATGAGTAAGTTCTACTCATGCTTCCAACTCCCAAGAAACCAAGTTTTTCCAAAGTGTCCACTATAAACTCCTATGCATGGTGTGTTACACCATTCCAAGTATATTCTTGTTTTTAGCTACCTTCTAATTAAAAACTATTTTGTTATGTGAAAACTTAGTGATTAAAGCCCTCACGAACTTGAAGGCAAACTTTATATTCTTTGCCCCTAATAAACTTGAACCATTGTGACAACTTTGTTGTATATGCTTGCACTTGTAAGTTGGAATTAGCAGAACCGTGCTGTCACGGGGAACGTTTTCAACATTGCACTTGTACTTTGTACTCAGTTGATATCATGCTCTTTTGTCTATGGATGTCACCTATGTGAAATAAAGAGGGAACTTGTAAGTCCATGGAGTTTGTATTCTGTGTTAGAGAAATGCCTAGGCCGCTAGCCTAAGACATGCCTAATCATGGTGGAAACTTGCAGCATCACCATAGTGAGCTATCTATGAAGCATCCTCAATAAAAAGCTATGCATATGGTAAATAAAAAGATTGCTGAGATGCTCATTGTCTGCTTGCCTTGTCATTTTGGTTATGGGAAAGCTCCTCTACCATGTGCAAGGGGTACCCCGTTGGCGGTTCTCAATGATATGCAAATACTTACAATGACAATAACTTGCCTGGATCCAAAGTTGAGTATGCATGAGGTGTGGCCCTCATATTCAAGGGACTTGAGATTGCCAACTTATACTTCGTTAAGCATATACTCCATCTTTGCCACTTTAACCTTAACCACTTCAAGATGCTTATGATAGGGGCAATGAGGGCTGAAAGCTAACAAGTACCATAATTATTGGAAGCTCTTTTTGAAACTTGTAATCCCTGCTTCCTTTACAAAAAGGCCTTTATTCCACCATTATTGAGTCTCCACCTTCTACCTTTAGGAACCATTAAGAGAGCATAGTTGTCATCCTGTGTGCAGTGTTCCAAAGCTTATTAATTGATGCATATTGTGATATTACTTGTTCTTGTGCAATTTGTTTCTAGTCACCCTTGTGAACTTTGAAGGTTCCTATGCATCTATTTGCTACTCTATGAGGGACAAGCTGATTTCCACTATGCTATGTTTTCTGCATGTGAAACAAACAAACATTTTTCAATACATATTATTCATGATCTTTGTTTGTATCTTGCCATGTTGCATGCATAATAACTATGTCCTATTGTTAGAAATCCATCCTTCCATGCACATGTTTAGAGTTCTTTGATCCCAACTTTCAATGCTTGCAAATGGTTGGATCTTTATTGTGAGGGTGCATGTTCACCTAAAAAATTATTCTGTTTATCACTTACCTACTCGAGGACGAGCAGGAGTTAAGCTTGGGGATGTTGATACGTCGGGAACGTATCTATAATTTTTTATGCTCCATTTTTGTTTAGTATCTACTTTGATTTAGTTGTCTACACTTTGAGGTACCTTTTTTACATGTTTTCTGGTACTAACCTATTAACAAATTGCAACAGTGCCAGATGCCTGTTTTCTGCTGTTTTTGGTTTCAGAAAAGTTAGTAAAGAAATATTCTCGGAATTGTACGGGACAAACGTCAAATTCAATTACTTTCCGTGGGGAACAAGAAGACCAGAGGGGAGCCGAGGAGGTGAGCCAGAGGGGTCACGCCCCCCCCAGGTGCGACCACAGGTGGGCAGCGCCTGGCTAGGGTGTGGCCCCCCTAGCCGCCGCCTCAACCTCCCCCTTCGCCTATAAGAAGCCCCCGATGCAGAAACCCTAAGCACCCGATCAAATATCCACGAAACCATCTATAGCCGCTTCCACCATTGTCCCTAGATCGAGGGGATCTGAAGTTCTTCCCGGCACCCTGCCGGAGGGGAGATCGTCCCGGAGGCCTTCTCTCCGGTATGATGCGTGAGTAGTTCCACCTTGGACTATGGGTCCATGTAGTAGCTAGATGGTTGTATATCCTCCTTTGTGCTTTCATGTATAGATCTTGTGAGCTCCGTTCATCATCATGATCTAATCTATTTGTAATCATGCATGTTGTGTTTGCGGGGATCTGATGGATATTGAGATTATTATGTTGGTTTGATTAATGGTTTTGTATTTATGATTCTATCATGTATGGGTTGTTTGTGATCTTGCATGCTCTCTGTTGTTAGTAGCTATCTTGGCCAAGTAGTTGCTAGAGACTCCAAGAGGGAGTATTTATGCTCGATAGTGGGTTCATGCCTCTAGTTTCCAAGGGAAGTGAAAATAATCTCTTCGGTTGTAGATGTGTTGTTGCTACTAGGGAGAAAAAAACGGTCTCTTGTTCATGGAACATGTGGACTGTTTACCTTACACACTTTGCTTAAAGCAGTTGGTTGTTGCTTGCAACTTAATATTGGAGGGGGTTCGGATGATAACCTGAAGGTGGAATTCTAGTCATAGATGCAGTTGGATGGCGGTCTATGTATCTTGTTGTATTGCCCAATCGAATCTCATAGGATCTTTCTGACTAGTAATTGCATTGTTATGCCTTGCTCAGTTCCTTTCAATTGCCCTGCTGTAATTTGTTTACCCTTCATGCCATGTTGTTTATCTAAGGAGAGCACCTCTAGTGAACTATGGACCCCGTTCCAATCTTTACCATTGATACATCCTCCATTGTTACTTGTTTACTTGCTACAAACCATTACCTTCCATACCATATTTTTAATCCTTTGTTACAACAAACCGGCGAGATTGACAACCTCACTGATTCATTGGGGCAAAGTCTTGAGTTTGTGTTGTCCAGGTCTCCATGTTGCCAGAAACACCTATGTGATGTTTCCTTCCTCCTACTGGTTCGATAACCTCGGTTTCTTACTGAGGGAAACTTGCTGCTGTGCTGCTTCATACCTTGCTCTTGGGGTTTCCAACAAAGCGTTCCACGACAAGTGTGGGGCGCCATCAAAGTGCTAGATTCAAAATAAGTCTATATATCAAATGGGATTAGTAGTTGTCTCACTTCAAATCAGAAGAGGATCCAAGGAAAAGCTTGAATGAAGATACAACAATTATCTTCATCCTGGATTTAAAAGAGTTATCAAGATTTGAAGAAGTCAATCTTATCTTTCAAAATGTAAGAGGGTACGAACTTCGAGGACGAAGTTTATTTTAAGGGGGAGAGTCTGTAACATCCCACGATTAGCACCTAGAAATAGAGAGGATACAGGTTTGTGCATTGCATTCATGCATAAGAAAATCCAGGAAATTTTCGCGCAAAAACTAAAAGAGCTATAGAGGGATCGGGATCTCTCTTGTACTGAAGGAAATTTAAGAGCAAGTGCGATAGATTTCGACATGACCTTTGTAGAATTCTTTGTTTCGGGGAAAATTTGTTCAAACATGTATTTGAATTTGAAATATGAAATTCAAATGAATTTATAAAATTCACCAATGGAAAATGGGAAATATTTAATAACTTGAAATGAAATGATTACAAAAATGCTATAAAAAGAATTCTTTATTAATATATATATACATATAATATTACATTGATCTTTTACAATAGTTAAATAAAAGTAAAGTATTAGGAAACAAATAAGTAGAAAAAGGAATTACATTACTAAAATAAATAAAAGAATTCTTTGTTACAACAAAACATATATGACATTGTCTTTATAAATGAATTGTAAAAGAAAAAGGAAATAAGTAAACTTTATTGAATAAATACAACAATACAATGTTTTTACAATATCCAAACAGAATATAAATTACAATATTTAATACAAAGAAACTCCTAAAACTACTGTTCTCTTATCCCTTCATCATCTGGCATTTCCTTTCTTCTCCTCACTCCCTGCAATCTCAACAAAAAGAAAAAGGAAACAAAATAGAAATAAAATAAAAGAATGTTAGTTGGATAGTTATTTTTGCTCTCACAAGTGAACAATGAAATGCACTATTAAGTTTTCATCATTGAGCTAATCTGTAAGGGGCAAGTTTCACCAAATTGAGCATCTGTTCTTATCTAGTGAGGGCCTTAGTACAACATCACAGACTTGGAAAGGGTCAACTTTCACCATGGCAGTACAAGTAATAAGATAAAGATTCCACAAATATCAAGTTTTCACTTGATCTCATCCACACCAGCAGGTCCCACTTGCAAGCAGCTTGCACATCAACATGCAGTTATCTGATGTCAACACAGGAGCACACCTGGGGAGGATAAGAAGGAACCAGCCATGGCAGTCACTGCTATGGGCTACTTCTTCCACCCTAGATCATTTCTGAGCACTAGAACTCACAAGCCCACACATAAACAACCACATTATAGAATCAGATGATCACTGATCTATCCAAATTTATCAACTAGAAACCAGATCATTCCACCAAACCATCTCTAGCTCTGGTTGTTCCCTGGAGCCATCCAAGAGCTAGAAAAAGGGGAATACAAGATCCAGGAGCACTAGCAGGAGGAAAGCAGTAGCATATTCAATAGATCAAGTCAGGAGCACAAGTAGGAGGCCTAGGTGACAAGGAGAGTAGCAGCAGTAGATACCTCAGAAAAAGGAGGAAAGGATACACCAAACCAATAGTGGTTGATCAAGATCAACACCAGCTAGCAGCTGCAACAACTCAACAAATCACAGGTTAACCACCAAAATCATGCTATAGTATCTGTTCTTATTTTCTGCAGTCAAGTAATGGAAACAAAGAAGGGATTATTGGGTTAATATCAAAATGTTTTCCTCATCAAAGATGAGGCATTATCAATATTGGAACCCAACTTAGGGAAATGAAGAACTAGTCTTGATTTCCACAGTATTGGCTAGAGGGATCAATTTTTAAATCTAAGACAACAATAGTTTATGGATCATGCTGGGATCATCTAGATCAATGGATACATCAGGGACAAGCAGGCAACAAGGCAACATTGGATGATCCATATCAGGAAAGGGACAGAGGCAGCCACCTTGATCCATTTATTCATTGGCAATAGTGCAACTAATCAATCCCTCTAACCAAGTTCAGTTCCTAAATAAAAAGGCAACTTTTGAAATTTTGAGTATTTCTATGTTGGTATTTATTACCAACAAGAAATTTAGAAGCCACTAGTTTTAAAATGGCACAAGTAGAAGTTTATTAAGAAAAGCTACAACAGATCAGATGTGTAGCATGCCAAGCACAACACTAGGGTATCCATCAAACTTAAGTAAATTCAAATCATCTTCCCAGATCATTTGATCTAGGAATCATCTATCTAGATATCAAGCAATTAAGTAGATAAATAAATCTACTTTACATCTTCTGATTCATATTTATCCAAGATCATGCCTTAGATGATATAGCATCATAATTTTATTCTCTAGTTTTTGCTAGACAAGCATTACCACAACTGCTAGGCTACAGGGCACATTCCCAGAGGGTAGCACCTCTGTACCTAGTAGATTCATAATGTTTTTAGCACAAACCCAAGTCCATTTTAAATAAACCATAATCTCACTTATGAATGAGTTCATATCATCTTCCTAGATTATACTAGGAATCAACTCAGAGGTTATTCTCTATCATATTGATAACAGATAATGTTCACAACAGTTGGATTCCAATCTAGGAAGTTTTAATCCCAAAGAAATTATATCCCAGCATGTCAAATGGGCATCAAGCCAGAGCTAAGATACCTCAACAAGTCATAGGTATAGCAAGTCCTAAAATCATAATAGAAACAAGTCTAGGAACTTGAATAGATAAGCAGTACAACTATGCACTACTAAATGGACATTGCCATAGCCAGGGTCCATACTAGTCAACAAACCAAGTACAATATTTGTTCCCAAATCATAACCTTTATGTGAATCTCCTATTAAATTTAGGATTCAACAAAGAACAAATTTAGCATATTCAGGTAACAACAGAAGTAACAACATGAATGCCACACACACATAAGTGAAGAGCAAGCCAAGACAGAGTACCAGTATCAGCTCTAGAGCATAGAGTTGTTTTAGTATAGAAGGTAAAACATGGCCAACCTCCACACCAGCAAACCACAACCTCGATCTCACAATCAGGATATTACCATTCTCATAGTTTCACAACCAGTACAGTTCATCAGCTCGATGGCCGGTCGTAGGAAAGAACTCACCAAGGGTGCCGAGCACCTGGAGCGTATGTTTGATGAAGCCATAGAACCGCTCCTGTCCAACACCATCCACAAATCAGCGGAAGCACCTGATGCTGGGGTTGCGCTATCCGCGCCGTCCCGCGGGTTTTAGGAACAAGGTACAATGGGGTTGCGCCGACACACCTTCCCATCGGCGTCGAGTTAAGGAAGGTGAAATCCAGGTCAACGGAGAGCATCAGGAGACCATAGCCAACCATGGCTTTAGGCAGTAGCACCACACCACCATGGGAAGGCCTAGGTCAGGTGGTTGAGCCAGGGCTCGATGCAGAACACACGGGTGTCGAGGCCGTGTAGCAAGAGCTCAGCGGGGACGGCGAGGAAGCTCGCTCGATTAGGGGAGGCGACCAACACTCCAGTACAGGGTTATGCGCTCTGACGGACCAAGCCCTAGGCAGGGTTAGGGTGTCGGTCGGGCGGTGAAGCAGAGAGAGCAGCGGCATAGCACATGGAGTCAGTGGAGGAGGCGACAATAGAGCCGTATTAGCGGAAGCGGCCAGTGGTGGCCGGAGGAGCAACAGAAGGCGACGCTGCCGGCGGTGGCAGCGCCCAGGAACGCGAGAAGAGAGAACGAGAGGAGGAGAGAAGCTTCGGGGGGATGAGGCGAGCTACGGGCAAGGTCGGGTTGACCGATGCAGTACCCCAGTGGGTCTAATTTAGCCCACTGTTGGGTGCTAGACCCATCTTAAAATAAAATAAATTAATATAAGAAAAAACAAATTTATAAAAATGATCCTAAAGATATTTAATGCTCTAAAAGAAATATATAGAAAAATCTTAAAAATATTTAGGATATATAAAAATCATCATAAAAATAATATCCACCTAAGAAAAATATAACTTTACTTATTTAACTTAAAATAAAATGCAAATAAATATTAACACCACTAAAGCCTTAGTGAAATTTCATAAAATAAGAAAAAGTACTACAAATTAATAAAAATATTTTTTGTGTATAAAAATAAATCTACTATTTTATTAAAATATTAACTTAAAGTTTTACAAATAAAACTTAAAGCAAATATTTAAAGACACTTAATTCTTTTAATATTTTTATAAAAATAAAGATAATACTTAAATAAAAATTCATTTTAAAGATCTTTAATAAGTATATTTTACTATAAAAATACTATGTATATTATTCAAAAACATTTTAATAACCTTAGATAATAAAATTCATTTACTTATTTCACTAAAATGAAATAACCACTTTGTTGATTCTTAGAATCATTTCTTAAGTAAGAAATAATCAAATTTCCCTATAAAACACTAAATCCTTTAAGTTTAATTACTAAGTCTAAATCCATAACCATAATAAAACTTAAATGTAACTATTAACCTTTAAATATTTTTAAACCTCAAATTCAAATTAAACTCCTTTTAAATAAATATTATATATCACTCATGTATAAGACGGTGAATAATCTTCATCTCTTAATCATTCTTAAAATGACTATAAACCTAACAAAATTATAAGATCATCTAATTATGTTTCCATTAATAAGTTGCATGTTATTAAATTCATCTTTCACTTAAATTAAAAAAAGGATCCTCCATAATCATATTAGTCAAAACCCTAAAACTAGATGATGTTCTAAAACTCACTACATCTTAAGATTCACTTCTATTTTATAGTTAACTTTGGTCTAAACAATCATAAACATCTCATTTGAAGTTTATTCATGTTTTTATAGTTAACTTTGGTCACTTGTACCATCAATTAAAATATGATAACTCAACATCATCCGTAACCATCCCAAACCCTAATGTAAAAACTAATAACCCTCAAGACTGATTAACCTTAACTATACACTAGTTTCTTCAAATGTTATTATTTTTGCCACTTCAAACAACAAGTCTATAATAGTTCCTTCAACTCTTGACAACTCAACCGAAGGACTTTTATCCTAGTCACCAGATAACAATTAATCATAATCGCATTACTTTATCCTTACTTGTATATTTTGGATTGTTAACACTTAAGTTCCTTATCAATGCCATTGCTTATGAAATAAACTTAAAAATAAACCCAATCTTAAAGAAGATACCTAAGATCAACTCATTTATAATGCTGAGGGTTTCACTTTTTGAATTATAAAACTGCATAGCATTATTTATGCATAATGGCATCTTGCTTCTTTAAACATTAGTCCTTACCGGACCAATGATGATGATTTCAGATATTGGATCTTCTATTGTTTCGAAGACCATGAGTGCATAATCTTGCAATCACAAAAGGCAAGTGCACACTTGCTCATGTCTTTTGAAGAGTCTTTATCAAAGTATTTGCAAATTGTGTGTTATCATCTATGTTCCAGAGAAAGAAAATATTATTTTCTCAAACAAATAAATCATAGGTATCATCTTAAGTGATGATATAATAGATCAATAGAACTTAGGTTTCTATTTGCAACAATGATGATCAATTAGGGACATAATAACACATGACATCAGTGATTATAGCACCGTGTATCACGCGTTAACCATGAGATTTGGAATGGGACATAGAAGTCAGTTGTATCTTCTTCCTCTCGCATGTAGCCGGATGTGCAGGTCTTGGATGTTATGACTCATAGCATGCATATTAATTGGTAATTTGTAGGTGATATGCAGCATATGGGTGGGAACCCTCATCGTCCCACGATAGTTCTGGCATCTAACGATTTGTACAAACCATTGCCGTAATTCAATGGGTGGGCATGGTGTACACCAAGGAGGCATGCGAGGTCGTGAAGGGGGCAGTGATTGGCTTGGATCACCTACTGGGCCCCACATCATGGAATTGTGGACGGGAAAGTACGCCTGATTGTGCAACAAGGAGTTGATCTCTCATGGGTAAAGTAACGCACATCTGTAGAATGTAAGAACTGTAACTTGTTACTCCCCGTTCTGGGAAGGAGCTACGAACGCGGCGGGAAAGGAACTCCATGAAAGTTCTGGTAAACCCGTGAAGGCTGACGGACATAGCTTTTCAGAATAAAAGCAACCTTTGAATAAATGTTTACAAAAACTTGCATTGCCTACGACCTACGGTCTGTGGCTGTAGATATAGTGCACCGAACACTCCTCTCTAGTTAACTTGCTGAGTACGCTCGTACTCAACGTATCTTCTTAACCCTTGCTAGATTGTGAAGCCAATACAGACGATGTCAACGTATGCTCTAGGAATCATCATAAAAAGCTCAAGCTCTTCAATGAAGTAGAGGAAGTCAACATATACATCAAATAAAGTGAAGACGAAATTGCTGATTAGATAGAAATATAATCTCTAGCCATAGAACCTACTTCTGTATAGTATTGCAATAGCAGCAATACAAGACAAATAGTTATATGCTAATCTTATTAGCATAATAGTTATGAGTTGATTATTTTTGATTCTTCTTTGTAAGAAGTTTATTTCTCTCTCTTTAACCTAGAGTGTTCTCTGGATCTTTTGTGAAGAATTGAGTTGTAACCTATAGTCATATCTTGGACCTGCTGTGTTTCTGTTGTACCACTCTGAGGGATGTAATACTAGTGAACAGGTGTTTCATTGGTGTTATGTCAACGACTATAGTGTACTACATCATTCAGTGGTATGCTGGGTCACCGCAGCTGGTATCAGAGCATATGCTTTGACCTTAGGATTAAAACCCTTTTAGGAAGATCTGTAGGTTGGATAGTGACTATAGGAGCCATCTTATCTAAACCAAATATTGTTATGACTTGTGAGAAGTATCCACTTGAGGATAACTTTGTCACTAGATACTTAAGTCATTCTTTCTTAGGAGTAATTACTTTATCTTTTCTTAGTATAGTGCTATTTAGTGTCTTCCGAAGGATACATAAACCACCAAGATACTGTAGGAAAGACAATCGGCCACAGTATATTAGGATCAAGTGTAAGACATCAATTGAAGTACTCTTAATGGTATAGCCTAACCCTAGAATTCATGTAAGACAGTGGAATCTTATGGTTAGTTAATAACAAAAGACAACATAATGAAGACCATTAGAGCATGTATAGATGTAATGTGTAGTAATCATGTGGGATTCACTTGAGAATTTTACGTGATGAAGTGAAATTATGTTAAGACTTAATGATAGTGTGATGAGAAACAAAGTCATCATGGTTAGATTAGCTCTTAAATCATAATGAATAGGTAAAACATAACAAGATCATGGTGAGATTAGCTCCGAAACCATGATGTAGGTGTAAAAATGACAAGTAATTAATAAATTATCATGAAGTAGAGTAAGAAGATAGCATGGTAGAACTATGATAGAAGTCATAGGTGCTAGAAAATTCTAATAATCTTTGGTTTAAGTTAGTAATAGAATCTAGTTAGTCATTTGGAGAGATCATGTGAGGTAGTTTACTAATAAAGAAAGGTTAGTTATAGTTAGTTATTCCGAAAATGAGACTAAAGGTTAGTCAAAACCAAATTGAGACCACTTTGCTTAATTTATCTTGTTGCAATTGAGCAATTTGGGTAAATATTGAGACAAAGTATAGTTTGACTCTATGTGCTAAGTATCATGATGTAAACCTATATGAGGAGGTGTCATATACTACACAACTAAGCCTGAATTCTAGAGATATTATACTCAACTACTATATTCCGGGCTTAGAATATTATGTGTTATATGTACCACATTTGGATTTTTTTTTGTTTTTCTTGGATCTTCTTGATTCACTAGATCTGTACATGAAGTTTGACTTGGTGTGCAAATACATGTTGCAACATCCAGTTACTACTTGATGTTATAGACCTAGATAGGAATGGGAATTCGTGTAAGGGAGTGACGATTTTCAAATACCAAGATGAAGACTTACATGAAGAATAAAGCCAAGTGTAAGGAGTTTCAATACAATTTGAAGGTTGGATCAAGTTCAGATCATTACTAGTCAGCAATAAGAAGTAAGATTAATGTAGGTAATGTTGGGAATATGCCCTAGAGGCAATCATGTATGATGAGATTTCCCATTGTATTCATAAAGATACTAAGTAGTCCTTGTATAAACATCTGATGTGTATCATTGAATATGTTATTCAGTTGTGGAACTATACATTCATGTTGTTTGTACTAAATATCCTTGGTCGTCGAGGATGTGCTGGACACACAAATTAGACCAATGTGAAAGTCGGCTTGATGACTCGGTTCCACTTGTCATGGGCATGGAGATGCTATTCCGACTTACACAGATTCGGCTAAAGAGTTTAGCGAGTCGGATTGACCCAAATTGAGGTACAACGAACGAGTTGTCATTTGTATATCTCAATCAATGTAATCCTTAGACCTGAGGTTATTGCATAGTCCGAGTTGAGGATCACCGACTTAGGTTCTGTCAAACGCTGATCTGTAACTGGGCAGTTATAAACGCAGAGTTTGGGTCGATTGAGAATCAAGCTGCGTGATGTGAATAACCAAGATGGGATTTTGCCCCTCCACTCGGAGAGATATTCTCTGGGCCCTCTTGTGAGATATGATTCGGAAAGCATGGCCATGCACGACTCGGTTAAGTGCTAACCGATGCGATCGACTAAGAGTTAGTCGGGTGAATCACTTATCTCGGATCGAGAAGAGAGACATACTATTTAAGGGATGACAATTATTCGCCTATAGTCTGACAAGGTATATCGTGAGGCAAAAGGGATTCAGACGTAAGTCACATTGGAAAGGCAAGTCGTCATGACTCTTTGGTACTTGGGAGTCGGCATGTTCTGCTAGGAGCCGCTACCGACTGATCGATTGAGAGTCGGACTCCAATCGTGTCCAAGTAGCCATGAGCCTGTGGGGTCACACACTTAAGAGCGGGAGCAAGTTCGGATTGGATCTGAACTGGAAATCTGGTTGGGTTGGACCCGAGCCTGATTTGGACTGAGTCAGTGAGTCGGACTCACAGGGACTAATATTATATGGGCTTTAGTGAATGGGCCGCACGAGCAGAGCCCATGTTCACTCCCTATATATAGTGGAGCATAGTAGCCCATAAGGGTTAATTGTTGTTCGGTTAGGTCATCCATGTGTTGGAAACCCTAGCTCCACAGCAGTCCTACCGTCGTTACGAACCTAGCAGTTCGACGCCGGTGCTCCTCCTTGTACGTGTGGATACTAGCAGAGGTGTTGTACGGTCAGCACCAGGACGATTGGATCGCAAAGGACTGCACTGCATCAACTGACGCGCTTCATCAGTAATCCACAACTGCACGTCTAGTGGTAAACCTTGTGGCCTTCTACCTCAGCTAGATCTTGGGATCACCACGTTAGAGGGAAAAGTTTTGTTTTATCTCTACGTGGCCCAACAGTGGTATCAGAGCGATAGCTTATGGTTTTAGGCTCGAGATCTTGCATATGTGATATGCGGTTGGCTGTAGATGAGATCTATGTGTTGTTTTGGTGGTCGATCTATGAGATCGATCAGTTTTGTACGAGGTTGATTGGATCAACTATACTCGGGGAATGGTAGATCTAATTTCCGTGATCATACTGCTGAGGTCATGGAACGACATACTCCTACCGGTCAGCTTCCGCCATCGGGGTAGACTGTGACACGTAAATCCAGAGACGGTGATCAAAGATCAAAAAGTTTGATCGAATCGGAACAATGGTCGGAATCCATGTCCGTATCGTAGATGAGATCTACTTTTTCGGAAAAATCGTCGGGCGTTGCCCGCGCCCGCGAGGGGCGCTGCCTCTTCGTTGGGAACCCCAAGAGCAAGGTGTGAAGCAGCACAACAACAAGTTTTCCCTCAGTAAGAAACCGAGGTTATCGAACCAGTAGGAGGAAGGAAACGTCACACAGGTGTTGCAAGCAACGCGGAGACCTACACAACACAAACTCAAGACTTCGCCCCAACGAATCAGTGAGGTTGTCAAGCTCACCGGTTTGCTATAACAAAGGATTAAACGTATGGCGTCGAAGGTAATGGTTTGCAGCAAGTAAACAAGTAACAGTGCAAGATGTATCAATGGTAAAGATTGGAGCGGGGTCCATAGTTGACTAGAGGTGCTCTCCTTAGATAAACAACATGGTATGAAGGGTAAACAAATTATAGCGGGGCAATTGACAGGAACTGAGCAAGGCATAACAATGCAATTACTAGCCAGAAAGATCCTATGAGGTTGAATGGGCAATACAACAATATGCATAGACCGTCATCCAACTGCATCTATGACTAGAAGTCCACCTTTAGGTTATCATTCGAACCCCCTCCAGTATTAAGTTGCAAGCAACAGACAACTGTTTTAAGCAAAGTGTGTAAGGTAAACAGTCCACATGTTCCATGAATAAGAGACTGTTGGTTTCTCCCTAGTAGCAACAGCACATCTACAACTGAAGAGATTATTGTCACTTCCCTTGGAAACTAGAGGCATGAACCCACTATCGAGTATAAATACTCCCTCTTGGAGTCACTAGAAACTACTTGGCCAAGATAAGCACTAGCAACGGAGAGCATGCAAGATCACAAATAACACAGACATGATAGAATCATAAAGATAAAACCATTAATCAAACCAACATAATAACATCAATATCCATTGGATACCCGCAAACACAACATGCATGATTACAAATAGATTATATCTTGATCATGAACGGAGCTCACAAGATCTATACATGAAATCACAAAGGAGGAGATACAACCATCTAGCTACTACATGGACCCATAGTCCAAGGTGGAACTACACGAATCATATCAGAGAGAAGGCCTCCGGGATGATCTCCTCTCCGGCAGGGTGCCGGGAAGAACTTCAGATCCCTCCCGATCTAGGGACGATGGTGGCGGCGGCTACAGACGGTTTCATGGATTTCTGATCGGGTAGTCAGGATTTCTGCATCGGGGGCTTCTTATAGGCGAAGGGGAGACCGAGGCAACGGCCAGAGGGGGAAAACCCTACCCAGGCGCAGGGTAGGGCCCACCCGCGCCTAGGGGGGTTTATCCGCCCTGGCACGCCTCCTCGTCTCTCCTCTGGACTTCTTGTTCCCCACGGAAATTATTGACGTCCTTCGTCCCGTCCAATTCCGAGAATATTTCTTTACTAACTTTTATGAAACCAAAAACAGCAGAAAACAGGCATCTGGCACTGTTGCAACTTGTTAATAGGTTAGTACCAGAAAACATGTAAAAAGAACCTCAAAGTGTGGACAAGTAAAGCAAAGTAGATACTAAACAAGCATGGAGCATCCAAAATTATAGATACGTTTCCAACGTATCAGCATCCCCAAGATTAACTCCTGCTCGTCCTCAAGTAGGTAAGTGATAAAAGAATAATTTTTTAGGTGACATGCACCCTCACAATAAAGATCCAACCATTTGCAAACATTGAAAGCTAGGATCAAAGAACTCTAAACATGTGCATGAAAGATGGAGTTCTAACAATAGGACATAGTAATTATGCATGCAACATGGCAAGATACAAATAAAGATCATGAATTATATGTATTGAAAAATGTTTGTTTGTTTCACATGCAGAAAACATAGCATAGTGGCAATCAGCTTGTCCCTCATAGAGTAGCAATATAATGCATAGGACACCTGCAAAGTTCACAAGGGTGACTAGAAACAGACAGCACATGAATAAGTAATAACACAATATGCATCAATTAATAAGCTTTGGAACACTGCACACAGAATGACAACTATGCTCTCTTAATGGTGCCTAAAGGTAGAAGGTGGAGACTCAATAATGGTGGAAGAAAGGCCTTTTTGTAAAGGAAGCAGGGATTACAAGTTTCAAAAAGAGCTTCCAAAAATTATTGTTGGGGAGGTGACCCCAGATAGGGTCAGGACGGGGAAAGACAAAAGGAAGTTCCCCGTCCAAATTCTGAGTTACCGTCTAAATCGGCCGAATCCTGTAAAGGTCGGCCGAGGTAAGCAAGAGCAGGACACTTATGAGAAGAGCAATACGTTACCCGGCCGACGTACTGTTTAAGTCGGCCGGGTCAGCCCGAATAATCTGAATGCAGGTGAAGGCCAAGCCGAGTTAAGCGAGGCAGGGCCGAATGACATGAAGCTTGCAGGAGAAGGAAGTGCCTATAGTCAAAACCTAGCCACAAGCTAGGGAGAATCTGAGCAGAGCCAAACATAAAGGACAAGGCGCAGAGCGGCAGGAGGGCAGAAGGAGGTCACGGAGGTGACAGTCCTGGAGCCCGAGGCGTGCAGGTGGGGTTCTCTGAAACCTTGCCATCATTAGAAGGGCGACACGGAAAGGAGGCCGCCGAATTACTATATTGGGACAAGCATATTCTTCGAATATGCTTGCCACGTCAGCCCTAGAGGAGCCAAGACGCCCCTTTATAAGGAGAGGCTTGGACTCTGAGAAGGGGATCGGCTCATTTAGGTACCGTTAGGCTGGGAAAAGTTCATCTTCCCCTCTTGTAAACAGCTCAAGGAGCGCTTGTAGCCCAAGAGAGGAGGAATAAAGATCTTTACGTTAGTCGTTTGTGTGTAGAATCAACTACATCTTCCCTCCCCAGATCCCTCTAGCATCCATTGGCCCCATACTTTATCCTACCCATGGCATCTGCCGTGCCACCACCACGACAGTTGGTGCCCACCGTGGGGCCAACAGCGGTGCTAGCTGGAGTCATGATCCAGACGAGAAACTTCATCCACACTGGCGAGCGCGTTGTCTCTGGCTTAGTCCGGAGATTTGATCTCTGTGACTATGTCAGCGATAACGCAGGCAGCTTCAAGGGAAAAACTCCTCCGCGCAACGACGTCTTCATCAACTTGGGCATGCACCAGATCTACGTCGGCGTCGACACCACCGGCGTTTATCCTCACCAAGTTATTGTTGCAGGAGAGCCTCCCCTTAGCGCCGCAGACGGTCCACGCGGAGTGCGCCCCGTCAGTAGCGTCGAGGTGATGGTCGCAGCCGGGGTGCAGGCGGGAGCAGCGGGTGCCGGATCAAGCAAGGATCCAACGACGGGTGTGCAGGTGACCACAAAGCAGGCAACTCCACCGCCCACCGAGGTAAATCCTTCAGCAGCCAACCCAGCCGAGGTGCAGGAGACGACCCCAAAGGCACCAAGGGTAAGATGGCCACCTCTGGAAAGACCAGAAAATATTCTCCAGGCAACTATAGATAATCTAACTACGCCTGTAGCGCCGATACTTGATCCGGCTAATGCTCAGGCAAAATTAGAAGAAACCAGGCAAAAAGTGCTGGTAGAGGCAAAAAAGGTGTCGACATTGCGAGAGTCCTTAAACAGGACCCTGCGAGAATATGCTATGGCAAACAAGCTTGACGTCGCGCCCGAACGGGTTGATGAATTAAGATTAAGAGGGAAGAACCTCATAGATGATATCGATAAAGAGCATGAGGCTCATGAGGCAGAATCAGTTGATCTAGGCTTGCCGAGGTATAGTACCCCGCCAAAGAACCTAAGGGCGGCAAATGCCGCTGCATTAGAGTTAGAAGGATTGACCGGTGAAGCCCGACAAAAACAGCAAGAAAGAGTGAATGAGCTGGTGCGCATTGCGAACCAGCAGAATGAAGAAATGCTCAGGGCAGACCCGACAAGGCCTGGTGCCTCGCGAATGGTTCATTCGGCTGGTGCAGCAGCATCCTCACCCGGAAACAACGTGCGAAAAGACAGAGCAGTAACTTCGGGGAAAAGAAATAAGCAAATTGTTCCATATGAGCCGGCAGTAGCCGGAAAAGCCAATGAAAACAGAGGTAATGGAAGCCGAGGAAACAGTGGCGAAAGAAACCCCGGCCATGCCGAGAGAGGCAATGGAAGCCGAGGTAATGGGGATCTCGGAAGAGAAAATCATGAGAATAATATCCCGGCATAAGGAAGGAGAGATCCGCCGCCTAATCCTCAACCGAGGTATAAACCTCGGCAGGAAAGAGAAGTGAGACCAGCTCGTCACCATCAGGTGAATGAGAGTGATGGTTATTCAGAAATGGAATATGCGGTTCATGGTGAAAATAACCGCTATGGAACGCAGGAAAGAATTATGTACAGAGATTTGCCATCAAGTGATGCAAGAGTAAAACTAGATCGACTATACCGGTCCGAGTTGTTAGAAGAGCAGGGCTCGCCGGGTCCTGCATGTTTTGGACCACGGATCATGGGCGAGCCACCAGTGCCGAACTTTCAGCTGGCAAGAGGCACGAAAACATACAATGGGAGCACCAAACCACAGGATTGGTTGATTGATTATGCCACGGCTGTAAAAATAGCAGGTGGAAACTTTCGATGGGCGGTAAGATATGTCCCGCATATGCTGGAAAGGCTAGCCAGAGTATGGATGAATAATCTGCCTCCAGGAAGCATTAACTGTTCGTTGGATTTCGAAGAGATGTTTGTCAGCAACTTCACCAGTACTTATAAAAGGCCAAACAGTGTAAGGTTCCCAACCTTTAATAAGGTAGAGATCCCTGTGTTTACAATGCTAGTCCCTGGATCAATAGCTAGCATCCACAGTTAAGATGTAATATCAAGAAACAAAGGTCATAATACAACTTTATAACCAGGAATAAAATAATTCATTACATCTTACATAGCTCATTTTGCTATCACATTACTTTGCAGCAGAATATCAATAAAGCATGGGGTCCTTCATCTTCAAAGTGCCACAGGCAGTCATGTTGGTTATAGACTTGTAATCCTAATCAACACACTTCACTAACATCAAACAAACCTGCAACATAATAAGTTGCAGCCACAAGAGTCAATACATTTGAATTGTATTGGCAAGTTTCACTACTAAGTAGAAATATGTGGATCCTATCATTACATGCATATTTGGCTAAGTGGGGTTTAGGCTCATTTGCAGAAAGCAATATAGTTTTATCCTATCTTTTCAAAATAGTTTTTGATCTTTGTCAAATCTTTTGAACTTCTTGGAAAACTCCAAGTGTTTCAAAATCCCTTGTTGTCACCCTCAAGTTTTAACTTTGAGAAATTGGAATGTCGAGATCTTCCATAGTTTCAGGCCTTAGTTGCTCAGTATTGTCCATAACCGGGGACACGGCTAAGTACTTAGATTTTTATCTTCTGCAGAAGTTGTACACTTTACCCACATGACACAATCTCATCTTGTTACCACCAGTGTCCGCTGGATAAGTACTCACCAAGATGGAGTACTGGCAGATTGAGAATGTGACAAAGTCTTTCCATAGGAGTCCTCCCAATACACAATGCTAGCTTGTCTTCCAGGCACCAATGTAGGGTTCCAAGTTCCCTAGCACAAATCTAGTTAACCTGAAGATGCCAATGCATGGGTCTTCCACTATGTAGTTGACTAAGCCAGAGCCCATTTAGCATGTGGCTGTACATGGAAGCCACTATACGAGAAACATGTTCAATCTCTAAGTCCCTGGGTGGTTTTCTTCTAGTGCACAACAAAAGAGATTGCCATATAAACATGGTTCCTTTTGTTGCCACCTTGTCCAAAAGCTTGAGTATCCTTGTCCACCCAGGTGGTTCATTGAGTACTTGTTTTATTATATAAAACATAAGTCTTTTCAATACTTCATATAATCATAACATGTATCCCATCCCAAATATATAGCTGGGCTAAGCATACTACAACTACAATGTTTCCACTAAGGAATATATAGGGGTATCCTATTAGGATTTAGCATAGCATAAAATATAGTAAACCTTATCATGCATGTTTCAAAAATCCACTAAGTGTAATGAAAATAGTAGGACTTGGATGATAGTGTCACTTGCCTTTTTGGTAGGGAATGTTGGTTCACTTCTTGATCTTGCTAATATCACACTCTTCTAACTTCACTACAAATCAATCAAGCAAACATAGATTCAACTAGCATTCCAACCAATATTCAAACAATTCATCACACATAAAATAATAGAAACAAAGTCATGCATGCAAGCATGCAAAAGATTGTTTTATTTGCAAAGGTAGTTTCTAATAGGCTCTAAACATTATAAAGTTCAAAGTGGTCATTTACTAAAGTGGTAAAACCATTTGCAAAAGGGTTATATCTATAAATCATTTCTTAAATCAAATCATTATTTCATGTGGTGGAAAATGCTTTTAGCAAAGCAATAATTTTATATTGTTCACCAAATAAGTTGTTTAATTCAGAAAACTTGGTGTTTAGGGTCAGAAGGTTTGAATCAAACATTTCTCAAAGGTTTTACTCAAAAATCATTTCCATATCAAAATCAATATTTTTATTTGACTAGAAATGAGCTAATTCAAGTATTTATTCCTAAACTTCACAAAATTAATTTTTAAATCCATGAGTTGGTTCCTAGGGTTAGTAGGTTCACAAAAAACCATTTTGCAAAGATTTCACATTAAAATTATATCTAGAACAATTTTTATATTCAAAATAAGCCTACACAAGTTTCTGCCAATTCAACCAATTTTCCAGAAGAAAATCATTAAAAAAATTGCATGGTTGCAAAGTACTTGTTCTACTGATTCCATTGATATAAAATTTGCAAATTTTGGACGTGTGGATCAAAAGTTATGCAATTTACAAGTTTGCAATTCAATCTGATTCAAAATTCTGTTTTAAACTAACTAGTGCCACGCGGCGTGATACTATTGGTCGGTACCGCTTCGTGCGGATCGGCTGTTACAGACCGTAGGATCTCATTTAGATCACACGGTGCAGATCAACTGATACCTCTTCGCTAAGCTGTTATATCCTAGCCACTAGATGATGATCCAACGGCTGCTGTGAGGTTGACCAGGAATGGGCGGCGCTAGTGGCGGCTGGCGGCGGCGCACGCTCTGGTGGTGAGCTTGCCGACGATACAGGAAGCAAGGAAGAGGGGAAAACATCTCACCGTGCTCAGGGGATCGTGGCGATGCTCGATGTGGTTGCGAGGAGGCAAGGGGCGCACGGGGATAGGACGAATCGCTCACCAGAGTTGGTGGCGGCGTCAGGCGGCTCTGGAGGTCGTCGAGGGCGACGCTGCGGTTCACCCCGAGGAAAAACAAGGTCACGGTTAGACAAGGGAGAGTGTGGCGAGTGCAGGAGTATCATCAGAAAGGAGAGGGGAGAACGGAGTTCACCTGGGAAGCTCGACGGAGTTGCTTGCAGGCGGTGGCGCTCAGGTTGTCATTGTTGCCAGCGCTATGGATCAAGCACGGGAAAGCCGAGGGTGCAGGGAGGAATGCCTGAGGATGGGGAGCAAGCTAGTGTGGTTGGGAAGGCGAGGGGCGGCAGTGGTTCGCCGAAATTGGCCGGGGAAGCTGTCGGAGGTAGAGGGGTTGGAGCTCTCGATTCGCTCAGCCTGGGGGCAGAGAGGGAGAGGCGAGTGAGGGGAAAGGTAGAGGAGGAGCGGGCGGTTATCTACGCGTGATTGCAGGGGGAGTGATGGCTGCTGTTAACGCGAATTGATCGCCGGAGTAAATGGCAGCAACGGCAGGGCGACGTGATCATGGGGAAGACGATGCTTAGGTGGCCAGTGGGGCCCGTTTGTCAGCGAGGTGGGGAAAAAGGGAGTGGGGCCTGCCTGTCTGCGTCTGTGTGGGTGCGAGTATGGGTGAAAATCGTTTCGCGCGTGGGGGTTTAGTTGGGCTGGACTGGTGGGCTGCTGGGCCTATTGGGTTGGGTCAGGTTTGATTCTTTTTTTTATATACTGATTGCCTTTTTCTTTTTCTATTTGATTTTCTGTTTTGTTTTATTCAAACCATTCAAACACTCAAATGTTTTCAAACCTTTGCCAAAGTTTGTGTAATTTTTAGTTCTGTTTACCAACACAAACCAAAGTCCAAAATAAAATAATTTTTATTCTTTTTAGGATTCATTTAATAATTAAAAAATAGTCCTTAGTTATTAATTCAAATAGGTTTTGATTTATTAAAATCTCCATTTGAAATCTAAATATTATCAAAACCAAATCAGTAGGTTTTATTTGAAAATATAAAATACTTGGAAAACTTGTTTAAAATAATTTAACAAGTTTTAATGTTTAATTAAAATGGCAAAAGCCTTTACTTTAATAAAATTGGATATTAATAAATCCTCATGATTTTATTTAAATAAACTTTTACTCTTTTTATCAAATAGAAATATTTTATTTCAAAAGCTTGGCCAGGATTTAATTTGGCTCTATAAAATAATCTTTATTTATAATTCTACCCTTGCTTTTGAAAATCAAATCCTTTTATTAAAAGATCTGAAACTAGTGATTCCAATTATTAAATCTTTATTTAATAATTGTTTAACTTTTTAAATCCCTTTAGGATTTCATTTGCTCAAAATAGGTTTTGATATTTCCAATTGGAATCAAAAAGTTTCTTCTCACCCTGAATTTCAACAAAGTTTTATTTTGTTTATTTATTTTTCACTTTTCAAAATTTGGAAAATTTTGGGATGTGACAGGCTACCACCCTTAAAATAAATCTCGTCCCGAGATTTGGGAAGGCTAGAGGTTACAAGTTGGCTTCAAGGCAACTAGGGGACTACCACCCTTAAAATAAAGTCTCATAGGGTTACATTGATGGTTCACTTGACTATGGGTTCAATACTTAATATCCAGACAAGGAATCCTTATTTGACTCAACTGAGTTATCTAATTCCTGACATCCAATTCTTCTATCTCTTCAAAGTTTCCATCCATGTCAATGTGGTTCACATGTCCTTTCTGGGTCACATTGGAGTCATTTCCATTGGCTCTTCTAGCATCCTTTTTCTTGTTCTTCTCAAGACAATCTGATGCATAGTGTCCAAGATCCTTGTAGTTATAGCACTGCAACTGGCTATTGTCTTTCTTCCTGAGAGTGTCATGTTGGTTCTGACCAAGGTCATCTCCATTGTCAGTATTATTTCCATTATTTTCACTTCCGTTGTTGTTGTGGTGATACTGATGTGGTTCAAAATCTTCATTGCTCCTTTTGAATGAATGATTCTTCTTTGATGATCCTGAGTGATTCTTGAGTTTATGTTTCCTCTTTCTGTTCTCAACTTGATTCATCTTGTTTTCCAAAATGGTGGCTTTGTCACAGAGTGATTGATAAGTTGGGATACAGGCAACAGCTAGCTGCAGGTTCAACTCATCATTAAGTCCTTCGAGGAATTTCTCCTTCCTCTTAGCATGTGTATCAACTTCATCCGGTGCATAGCCTGCCAGATTGTTGAATTCTTCAATATACTCAGCCACACTGAGGTGACGTTGTTTCAGATTATGAAATTCCTTTTTCTTTAAGTACATTACTCCAGGTGAGATGTGAGTGGTTCTGAATCCATCCTCAAAAATAGCCCAAGTTACATCTTCAAGGGGAGTGGTGATCTGAAAGTTGTCCCACCACGTTGCTGCTGGTCCTTCAAGCAGAAATGTTGCAAACCTAACTTTTTCTTCATCAGTGCAGCCAACCGTCACCAGGTCTTTGTTCACTGAACGTAACCAATCATCAGCTTCCATTGGATCAGTTGTTCCAGAGAACCTTGCAGGCCTAAGTTTCAGAAACTTGGTGATCATGTCAAGTGCTGGAGGGTTATTCTGATTGTTGTTGTTGTTGTTGTTGTTGTTGTTGTTGTTGTTCTGATTTTGTATGAGTGTAGTCATCATCTGCATCAGTTGAGTTTGGCCTGTCATCAACTGTTGCATCTTAGGGGTGATGTTGTTGTTTTGGTTGGGGTTGGCACGACGAGGAGGCATCTGTTGGTTTGATAGGGATAAGTATTGGTGGATAGATTTTTAAGAAGTTTTAACACACAACTCAAAATCAACCAAGTTCAATCAAACAATCAACAATCAAACAATCAACAAGCAACTATCCACTTAACAACTTATGAGTTTAACTCATGAGTTGAAGGATACAACAAGTTTTCTTGAAATGTATAACTTAGTATAGTCATACCTCATAGGTCAATATGATCCATACTCTAACTTGATATCAATGTATTTTGGTAGGCAATCTAATGTCTCTTGGTTCTCACTTGTATTCCTTAGTCATATCCAAGGTTGAAGTCCTTGGTGGAAATTTTGAAGATGTTGAAGTCATTAGAGTTGAAGATGTTGAAGTCATTAGAGTTGAAGATGTTGAAGTCATTAGAGTTGAAGATGTTCTTAGCTCATGGTGAATTCTTTGGCCATGGGTAGGTTTTGTCCATCAAGTTGAAAAGAAGAGGTGTAGAATCAAAACAAATGGTTGAGGAAAGAGTTTACAGGATTGTTTGTAAATAAGTTTTGGAACAAATACAACTCCTGTTTTTTTAAAGGGTTTTGTCCAATCCAAGGGTTACAATCCTACAGGCAACACAGTGCTCTGATACCATCTGTAAGGTTCCCAACCTTTAATAAGGTAGAGATCCCTGTGTTTACAATGCTAGTCCCTGGATCAATAGCTAGCATCCACAGTTAAGATGTAATATCAAGAAACAAAGGTCATAATACAACTTTATAACCAGGAATAAAATAATTCATTACATCTTACATAGCTCATTTGGCTAGCACATTACTTTGCAGCAGAATATCAATAAAGCATGGGGTCCTTCATCTTCAAAGTGCCACAGGCAGTCATGTTGGTTGTAGACTTGTAATCCTAATCAACACACTTCACTAACATCAAACAAACCTACAACATAATAAGTTGTAGCCACAAGAGTCAATACATTTGAATTGTATTGGCAAGTTTCACTACTAAGTAGAAATATGTGGATCCTATCATTACATGCATATTTGGCTAAGTGGGGTTTAGGCTCATTTGCAGAAAGCAATATAGTTTCCTATCTTTTCAAAATAGTTTTTGATCTTTGTCAAATCTTTTGAACTTCTTGGAAAACTCCAAGTGTTTCAAAATCCCTTGTTGTCACCCTCAAGTTTTAACTTTGAGAAATTGGAATGTCGAGATCTTCCATAGTTTCAGGCCTTAGTTGCTCAGTATTGTCCATAACCGGGGACACGGCTAAGTACTTAGATTTTTATCTTCTGCAGAAGTTGTACACTTTACCCACATGACACAATCTCATCTTGCTGCCACAAGTGGCCGCTGGATAAGTACTCACCAAGATGGAGTACTGGCAGATTGAGAATGTGACAAAGTCTTTTCATAGGAGTCCTCCCAATACACAATGCTAGCTTGTCTTCCAGGCACCAATGTAGGGTTCCAAGTTCCCTAGCACAAATCTAGTTAACCTGAAGATGCCAATGCATGGGTCTTCCACTATGTAGTTGACTAAGCCAGAGCCCATTTAGCATGTGGCTGTACATGGAAGCCACTGTACGAGAAACATGTTCAATCTCTAAGTCCCTGGGTGGTTTTCTTCTAGTGCACAACAAAAGAGATTGCCATATAAACATGGTTCCTTTTGTTGCCACCTTGTCCAAAAGCTTGAGTATCCTTGTCCACCCAGGTGGTTCATTGAGTACTTGTTTTATTATATAAAACATAAGTCTTTTCAATACTTCATATAATCATAACATGTATCCCATCCCAAATATATAGCTGGGCTAAGCATACTACAACTACAATGTTTCCACTAAGGAATATATAGGGGTATCCTATTAGGATTTAGCATAGCATAAAATATAGTAAACCTTATCATGCATGTTTCAAAAATCCACTAAGTGTAATGAAAATAGTAGGACTTGGATGATAGTGTCACTTGCCTTTTTGGTAGGGAATGTTGGTTCACTTCTTGATCTTGCTAATATCACACTCTTCTAACTTCACTACAAATCAATCAAGCAAACATAGATTCAACTAGCATTCCAACCAATATTCAAACAATTCATCACACATAAAATAATAGAAACAAAGTCATGCATCCAAGCATGCAAAAGATTGTTTTATTTGCAAAGGTGGTTTCTAATAGGCTATAAACATTATAAAGTTCAAAGTGGTCATTTACTAAAGTGGTAAAACCATTTGCAAAAGGGTTATATCTATAAATCATTTCTTAAATCAAATCATTATTTCATGTGGTGGAAAATGCTTTTAGCAAAGCAATAATTTTATATTGTTCACCAAATATGTTGTTAATTCACAAAACTTGGTGCTTAGGGTCAGAAGGTTTGAATCAAACATTTCTCAAAGGTTTTACTCAAAAATCATTTCCATATCAAAATCAATATTTTTCTTTGACTAGAAATGAGCTAATTCAAGTATTTATTCCTAAACTTCACAAAATTCATTTTTAAATCCATTAGTTGGTTCCTAGGGTTAGTAGGTTCACAACAAACCATTTTGCAAAGATTTCACATTAAAATTATATCTAGAACAATTTTTATATTCAAAATAAGCCTACACAAGTTTCTGCAAATTCAACCAATTTTCCAGAAGCAAATCATTAAACAAATTGCATGGTTGCAAAGTACTTGTTCTACTGATTCCATTGATATAAAATTTGCAAATTTTGGACGTGTGGATCAAAAGTTATGCAATTTACAAGTTTGCAATTCAATCTGATTCAAAATTATGTTTTAAACTAACTAGTGCCACGCGGCGTGATACTATTGGTCGGTACCGCTTCGTGCGGATCGGCTGTTACAGACCATAGGATCTCATTTAGATCACACGGTGCAGATCAACTGATACCTCTTCGCTAAGCTGTTATATCCTAGCCACTAGATGATGATCCAACGGCTGCTGTGAGGTTGACCAGGAATGGGCGGCGCTAGTGGCGGCTGGCGGCGGCGCACGCTCTAGTGGCGAGTTTGCCGACGATACAGGAAGCAAGGAAGAGGGGAAAACAGCTCACCGTGCTTAGGGGATCATGGCGATGCTCGATGTGGTTGCGAGGAGGCAAGGGGCGCACGGGGATAGGAGGAATCACTCACCAGAGTTGGTGGCGGCGTCAGGCGGCTCTGGAGGTCGTCGAGGGCGACGCTGCGGTTCACCCCGAGGAAAAACAAGGTCACGGTTAGACGCGGGAGAGTGTGGCGAGTGCAGGAGTATCATCAGGAAGGAGAGGGGAGAACGGAGTTCACCTGGGAAGCTCGACGGAGTTGCTTGCAGGCGGTGGCGCTCAGGTTGTCATTGTTGCCGATGCTATGGATCAAGCGCGGGCAAGCCAAGGGTGCAGGGAGGAACCCCTGAGGATGGGGAGCAAGCTAGTGTGGTTGGGAAGGCGAGGGGCGGCAGTGGTTCGCCGGAATTGGCCGGGGAAGCTGTCGGAGGCAGAAGGGTTGGAGCTCTCGATTCGCTCATCCTGGGGGCAGAGAGGGAGAGGCGAGTGAGGGGAAAGGTAGAGGAGGAGTGGGCGGTTATCTACGCGTGATTGCAGGGGGAGTGATGGCTGCTGTTAACGCGAATTGATCGCCGGAGTAAATGGCAGCAACGGCAGGGCGACGTGATCATGGGGAAGACGATGCTGAGGTGGCCAGTGGGGTCCGTTTGTCAGCGAGGTGGGGAAAAAGGGAGTGGGGCCTGCCTGTCTGCGTCTGTGTGGGTGCGAGTATGGGTGAAAATCGTTTCGCGCGTGGGGGTTTAGTTGGGCTGGACTGGTGGGCTGCTGGGCCTATTGGGTTGGGTCAGGTTTGATTTTTTTTTATATACTGATTTCCTTTTTCTTTTTCTATTTGATTTTCTGTTTTGTTTTATTCAAACCATTCAAACACTCAAATGTTTTCAAACCTTTGCCAAAGTTTGTGTAATTTTTAGTTCTGTTTACCAACACAAACCAAAGTCCAAAATAAAATAATTTTTATTATTTTTAGGATTCATTTAATAATTAAAAAATAGTCCTTAGTTATTAATTCAAATAGGTTTTGATTTATTAAAATCTCCATTTGAAATCTAAATATTATCAAAACCAAATCAGTAGGTTTTATTTGAAAATACAAAATACTTGGAAAACTTGTTTAAAATAATTTAACAAGTTTTAATGTTTAATTAAAATGGCAAAAGCCTTTACTTTAATAAAATTGGATATTAATAAATCCTCATGATTTTATTTAAATAAACTTTTACTCTTTTTATCAAATAGAAATATTTTATTTCAAAAGCTTGGCCAGGATTTAATTTGGCTCTATAAAATAATCTTTATTTATAATTCTACCCTTGCTTTTGAAAATCAAATCCTTTTATTAAAAGATCTGAAACTAGTGATTCCAATTATTAAATCTTTATTTAATAATTGTTTAACTTTTTAAATCCCTTTAGGATTTCATTTGCTCAAAATAGGTTTTGATATTTCCAATTGGAATCAAAAAGTTTCTTCTCACCCTGAATTTCAACAAAGTTTTATTTTGTTTATTTATTTTTCACATTTCAAAATTTGGAAAATTTTGGGATGTGACAGGCTACCACCCTTAAAATAAATCTCGTCCCGAGATTTGGGAAGGCTAGAGGTTACAAGTTGGCTTCAAGGCAACTAGGGGACTACCACCCTTAAAATAAAGTCTCATAGGGTTACATTGATGGTTCACTTGACTATGGGTTCAATACTTAATATCCAGACAAGGAATCCTTATTTGACTCAACTGAGTTATCTAATTCCTGACATCCAATTCTTCTATATCTTCAAAGTTTCCATCCATGTCAATGTGTTTCACATGTCCTTTCTGGGTCACATTGGTGTCATTTCCATTGGCTCTTCTAGCATCCTTTTTCTTGTTGTTCTCAAGACAGTCTGATGCATATTGTCCAAGATCCTTGTAGTTATAGCACTGCAACTGGCTAATGTCTTTCTTCCTGAGAGTGTCATGTTGGTTCTGACCAAGGTCATCTCCATTGTCAGTATTATTTCCATTATTTTCACTTCCATTGTTGTTGTGGTGATACTGATGTGGTTCAAAATCTTCATTGCTCCTTTTGAATGAATGATTCTTCTTTGATGATCCTGAGTGATTCTTGAGTTTATGTTTCCTCTTTCTGTTCTCAACTTGATTCATCTTGTTTTCCAAAATGGTGGCTTTGTCACAGAGTGATTGATAAGTTGGGATACAGGCAACAGCTAGCTGCAGGTTCAACTCATCATTAAGTCCTTCGAGGAATTTCTCCTTCCTCTTAGCATGTGTATCAACTTCATCCGGTGCATAGCCTGCCAGATTGTTGAATTCTTCAATATACTCAGCCACACTGAGGTGACGTTGTTTCAGATTATGAAATTCCTTTTTCTTTAAGTACATTACTCCAGGTGAGATGTGAATGGTTCTGAATCCATCCTCAAAAATAGCCCAAGTTACATCTTCAAGGGGAGTGGTGATCTGAAAGTTGTCCCACCACGTTGCTGCTGGTCCTTCAAGCAGAAATGTTGCAAACCTAACTTTTTCTTCATCAGTGCAGCCAACCGTCACTAGGTCTTTGTTCACTGAACGTAACCAATCATCAGCTTCCATTGGATCAGTTGTTCCAGAGAACCTTGCAGGCCTAAGTTTCAGAAACTTGGTGATCATGTCAAGTGCTGGAGGGTTATTCTGATTGTTGTTGTTGTTGTTGTTGTTGTTGTTGTTGTTGTTGTTGTTGTTGTTGTTGTTGTTGTTGTTGTTGTTGTTATTGTTGTTCTGATTTTGTATGAGTGTAGTCATCATCTGCATCAGTTGAGTTTGGCCTGTCATCAACTGTTGCATCTTAGGGGTGATGTTGTTGTTTTGGTTGGGGTTGGCACGACGAGGAGGCATCTGTTGGTTTGATAGGGATAAGTATTGGTGGATAGATTTTTAAGAAGTTTTAACACACAACTCAAAAACAACCAAGTTCAATCAAACAATCAGCAAACAAACAATCAACAAGCAACTATCCACTTAACAACTTATGAGTTTAACTCATGAGTTGAAGGATACAACAAGTTTTCTTGAAATGTATAACTTAGTATAGTCATACCTCATAGGTCAATATGATCCATACTCTAACTTGATATCAATGTATTTTGGTAGGCAATCTAATGTCTCTTGGTTCTCACTTGTAGTCCTTAGTGATATCCAAGGTTGAAGTCCTTGGTGGAAATTTTGAAGATGTTGAAGTCATTAGAGTTGAAGATGTTGAAGTCATTAGAGTTGAAGATGTTGAAGTCATTAGAGTTGAAGATGTTCTTAGCTCATGGTGAAGTCTTTGGCCATGGGTAGGTTTTGTCCATCAAGTTGAAAAGAAGAGGTGTAGAATCAAAACCAAATGGTTGAGGAAAGAGTTTACAGGATTGTTTGTAAATAAGTTTTGGAACAAATACAACTCCTGTTTTTTTAAAGGGTTTTGTCCAATCCAAAGGGTTACAATCCTACAGGCAACACAGTGCTCTGATACCATCTGTAAGGTTCCCAACCTTTAATAAGGTAGAGATCCCTGTGTTTACAATGCTAGTCCCTGGATCAATAGCTAGCATCCACAGTTAATATGTAATATCAAGAAACAAAGGTCATACAACTTTATAACCAGGAATAAAATAATTCATTACATCTTACATAGCTCATTTGGCTATCACATTACTTTGCAGCAGAATATCAATAAAGCATGGGGTCCTTCATCTTCAAAGTGCCACAGGTAGTCATGTTGGTTGTATACTTGTAATCCTAATCAACACACTTCACTAACATCAAACAAACCTGCAACATAATAAGTTGCAGCCACAAGAGTCAATACATTTGAATTGTATTGGCAAGTTTCACTACTAAGTAGAAATATGTGGATCCTATCATTACATGCATATTTGGCTAAGTGGGGTTTAGGCTCATTTGCAGAAAGCAATATAGTTTTATCCTATCTTTTCAAAATAGTTTTTGATCTTTGTCAAATCTTTTGAACTTCTTGGAAAACTCCAAGTGTTTCAAAATCCCTTGTTGTCACCCTCAAGTTTTAACTTTGAGAAATTGGAATGTCGAGATCTTCCATAGTTTCAGGCCTTAGTTGCTCAGTATTGTCCATAACCGGGGACACGGCTAAGTACTTAGATTTTTATCTTCTGCAGAAGTTGTACACTTTACCCACATGACACAATCTCATCTTGTTACCACCAGTGTCCGCTGGATAAGTACTCACCAAGATGGAGTACTGGCAGATTGAGAATGTGACAAAGTCTTTCCATAGGAGTCCTCCCAATACACAATGCTAGCTTGTCTTCCAGGCACCAATGTAGGGTTCCAAGTTCCCTAGCACAAATCTAGTTAACCTGAAGATGCCAATGCATGGGTCTTCCACTATGTAGTTGACTAAGCCAGAGCCCATTTAGCATGTGGCTGTACATGGAAGCCACTATACGAGAAACATGTTCAATCTCTAAGTCCCTAGGTGGTTTTCTTCTAGTGCACAACAAAAGAGATTGCCATATAAACATGGTTCCTTTTGTTGCCACCTTGTCCAAAAGCTTGAGTATCCTTGTCCACCCAGGTGGTTCATTGAGTACTTGTTTTATTATATAAAACATAAGTCTTTTCAATACTTCATATAATCATAACATGTATCCCATCCCAAATATATAGCTGGGCTAAGCATACTACAACTACAATGTTTCCACTAAGGAATATATAGGGGTATCCTATTAGGATTTAGCATAGCATAAAATATAGTAAACCTTATCATGCATGTTTCAAAAATCCACTAAGTGTAATGAAAATAGTAGGACTTGGATGATAGTGTCACTTGCCTTTTTGGTAGGGAATGTTGGTTCACTTCTTGATCTTGCTAATATCACACTCTTCTAACTTCACTACAAATCAATCAAGCAAACATAGATTCAACTAGCATTCCAACCAATATTCAAACAATTCATCACACATAAAATAATAGAAACAAAGTCATGCATGCAAGCATGCAAAAGATTGTTTTATTTGCAAAGGTGGTTTCTAATAGGCTCTAAACATTATAAAGTTCAAAGTGGTCATTTACTAAAGTGGTAAAACCATTTGCAAAAGGGTTATATCTATAAATCATTTCTTAAATCAAATCATTATTTCATCTGGTGGAAAATGCTTTTAGCAAAGCAATAATTTTATATTGTTCACCAAATAAGTTGTTAATTCACAAAACTTGGTGTTTAGGGTCAAAAGGTTTGAATCAAACATTTCTCAAAGGTTTTACTCAAAAATCATTTCCATATCAAAATCAATATTTTTCTTTGACTAGAAATGAGCTAATTCAAGTATTTGTTCCTAAACTTCACAAAATTCATTTTTAAATCCATTAGTTGGTTCCTAGGGTTAGTAGGTTCACAACAAACCATTTTTCAAAGATTTCACATTAAAATTATATCTAGAACAATTTTTATATTCAAAATAAGCCTACACAAGTTTCTGCAAATTCAACCAATTTTCCAGAAGCAAATCATTAAACAAATTGCATGGTTGCAAAGTACTTGTTCTACTGATTCCATTGATATAAAATTTGCAAATTTTGGACGTGTGGATCAAAAGTTATGCAATTTACAAGTTTGCAATTCAATCTGATTCAAAATTATGTTTTAAACTAACTAGTGCCACGCGGCGTGATACTATTGGTCGGTACCGCTTCGTGCGGATCGGCTGTTACAGACCATAGGATCTCATTTAGATCACACGGTGCAGATCAACTGATACCTCTTCGCTAAGCTATTATATCCTAGCCACTAGATGATGATCCAACGGCTGCTGTGAGGTTGACCAGGAATGGGCGACGCTAGTGGCGGCTGGCGGCGGCGCACGCTCTAGTGGCGAGCTTGCCGACGATACAGGAAGCAAGGAAGAGGGGAAAACATCTCATCGTGCTTAGGGGATCGTGGCGATGCTCGATGTGGTTGCGAGGAGGCAAGGGGCGCACGGGGATAGGAGGAATCGCTCACCGGAGTTGGTGGCGGCGTCAGGCGGCTCTGGAGGTCGTCGAGGGCGACGCTGCGGTTCACCCCGAGGAAAAACAAGGTCACGGTTAGACGCGGGAGAGTGTGGCGAGTGCAGGAGTATCATCAGGAAGGAGAGGGGAGAACGGAGTTCACCTGGGAAGCTCGACGGAGTTGCTTGCAGGCGGTGGCGCTCAGGTTGTCATTGTTGCCGGCGCTATGGATCAAGCGCGGGCAAGCCGAGGGTGCAGGGAGGAACGCCTGAGGATGGGGAGCAAGCTAGTGTGGTTGGGAAGGCGAGGGGCGGCAGTGGTTCGCCGGAATTGGCCGGGGAAGCTGTCGGAGGCAGAGGGGTTGGAGCTCTCGATTCGCTCAGCCTGGGGGCAGAGAGGGAGAGGCGAGTGAGGGGAAAGGTAGAGGAGGAGCGGGCGGTTATCTACGCGTGATTGCAGGGGGAGTGATGGCTGCTGTTAATGCGAATTGATCGCCGGAGTAAATGGCAGCAACGGCAGGGCGACGTGATCATGGGGAAGACGATGCTTAGGTGGCCAGTGGGGCCCGTTTGTCAGCGAGGTGGGGAAAAAGGGAGTGGGGCCTGCCTGTCTGCGTCTGTGTGGGTGCGAGTATGGGTGAAAATCGTTTCGCGCGTGGGGGTTTAGTTGGGCTGGACTGGTGGGCTGCTGGGCCTATTCGGTTGGGTCAGGTTTGATTCTTTTTTTTATATACTGATTGCCTTTTTCTTTTTCTATTTGATTTTCTGTTTTATTTTATTCAAACCATTCAAACACTCAAATGTTTTCAAACCTTTGCCAAAGTTTGTGTAATTTTTAGTTCTGTTTACCAACACAAACCAAAGTCCAAAATAAAATAATTTTTATTCTTTTTAGGATTCATTTAATAATTAAAAAATAGTCCTTAGTTATTAATTCAAATAGGTTTTGATTTATTAAAATCTCCATTTGAAATCTAAATATTATCAAAACCAAATTAGTAGGTTTTATTTGAAAATATAAAATACTTGGAAAACTTGTTTAAAATAATTTAACAAGTTTTAATGTTTAATTAAAATGGCAAAAGCCTTTACTTTAATAAAATTGGATATTAATAAATCCTCATGATTTTATTTAAATAAACTTTTACTCTTTTTATCAAATAGCAATATTTTATTTCAAAAGCTTGGCCAGGATTTAATTTGGCTCTATAAAATAATCTTTATTTATAATTCTACCCTTGCTTTTGAAAATCAAATCCTTTTATTAAAAGATCTGAAACTAGTGATTCCAATTATTAAATCTTTATTTAATAATTGTTTAACTTTTTAAATCCCTTTAGGATTTCATTTGCTCAAAATAGGTTTTGATATTTCCAATTGGAATCAAAAAGTTTCTTCTCACCCTGAATTTCAACAAAGTTTTATTTTGTTTATTTATTTTTCACATTTCAAAATTTGGAAAATTTTGGGATGTGACAGGCTACCACCCTTAAAATAAATCTCGTCCCGAGATTTGGGAAGGCTAGAGGTTACAAGTTGGCTTCAAGGCAACTAGGGGACTACCACCCTTAAAATAAAGTCTCATAGGGTTACATTGATGGTTCACTTGACTATGGGTTCAATACTTAATATCCAGACAAGGAATCCTTATTTGACTCAACTGAGTTATCTAATTCCTGACATCCACTTCTTCTATCTCTTCAAAGTTTCCATCCATGTCAATGTGGTTCACATGTCCTTTCTAGGTCACATTGGAGTCATTTCCATTGGCTCTTCTAGCATCCTTTTTCTTGTTCTTCTCAGGACAGTCTGATGCATAGTGTCCAAGATCCTTGTAGTTATAACACTGCAACTGGCTAATGTCTTTCTTCCTGAGAGTGTCATGTTGGTTCTGACCAAGGTCATCTCCATTGTCAGTATTATTTCCATTATTTTCACTTCCATTGTTGTTGTGGTGATACTGATGTGGTTCGAAATCTTCATTGCTCCTTTTGAATGAATGATTCTTCTTTGATGATCCTGAGTGATTCTTGAGTTTATGTTTCCTCTTTCTATTCTCAACTTGATTCATCTTGTTTTCCAAAATGGTGGCTTTGTCACAGAGTGATTGATAAGTTGGGATATAGGCAACAACTAGCTGCAGGTTCACACTCCAAACCCGGCCAAGCCGGCCAATCATACAACCCGATAATGCGCCTGGATGAAAAATGCAATGGGTAACCCGGCGGGCATGCAAGCACCTTCCCACCAGGCACATCAGCAACAGCAGCCGCAGTTGACTGGAGCAAATGCACAGCAACTAATGTTACCACCTCCTCCCCCGAGGTATGATAACTTGGACCGGAGAGATGCAGTGCATCAAGTGATAAATCAGGGTCCAGATGGAAGGACGAACCCAGGAAATAATGGACGCAATGATTACAGGGAACATCATCGAGCATATTGCGTGTTCACAACAGAACAACAAGATATGCAAAGTGTACAGCGCCGGCATATGGAAGTAAATGCAGTTATGCCGGCAGTACCAAGATATGTGCCTTGGTCAGATCAGAAAGTAACTTGGAGCATAAAGGATCACCCCAAAATAATGCCGAATCCGGGGTCGTACGCACTCGTGCTAGATCCGACATTTGTCGGACCGAGCATTAATGTGAAATTTTCAAAAGTACTCATTGACAATGGGAGCAGTATCAATATCTTGTACAAGGATACAATGCATAAACTCAGAATATCGCAGAATATGCTGCAATCCACGAGAACCACGTTCCATGGAATAGTGCCAGGACTTTCATGCGAACCCATTGGAAAGGTTCGAGTAGATGTATTATTCGGCACAAGGGATAACTGCAGAGCAGAAAACTTGGAGTTTGAGGTGGTGGATCTAGAGAGTTGTTACCATGCTCTGCTCGGGCGGCCGACATTGGCCAAATTCATGAGCAGCTGCCACATAACTTACTTGAAAATGGAATTACCCGGACCACAAGGGGTGATAAAAGTAGCAGGAGATTACAGGAAGTCAATGGAATGTGCTTCAGTCGGATCAAACCTGGCCGAGTCATTGGTAATAGCAAGATAAAAAAGAAGAATTCAGGAGGTAGCGGCCCTCGCTCAGTCGGCACAACTGAATATGCCGGAATTGGCCAATCCACATGGAAGTGTCTCTTTTCAGCCAACTAAAGGAACAAAAAAGTTCCAGATAGATGAGCAGTTCCCAGAGCGCACCGTCACCATTGGTGCCGGCCTAGATGCTAAATAGGAAAGCGAGCTCACCAACTTCCTCCGTGAGAATCGGGATATCTTTGCATGGTCAACTCAGGATTTGCAAGGTGTGCCGAGGGAGTTGGCTGAGCACTCTCTGAATGTAAGGCCAGGAGCAAGGCCGGTGAAGCAACCTCTCCGCCACTTCGCCGAAGATAGGAGAAAAATAATAGGGGATGAGATAGCTCGGCTCCTTGCGGACGGGTTCATCATGGAGGTGCTTTATCCAGACTGTCTATCAAACCCGGTGCTAGTAGAAAAGAAGAAGGATGATCCAAATGTAGCCATTGTTTGGCGAATGTGTATTGATTACACGAACCTGAACAAGGTGTGTCCAAAAGATCCTTTTCCTTTACCTAGAATAGACCAGGTCATTGATTCGACCGCTGGTTGTGAGCTGTTATCATTTGTAGACGCGTATTCTGGTTTTCACCAGATACCGTTAAATCTGGCCGATCAAATAAAGACTGCGTTTATTACCCCGTACGGGGCTTATTGCTATCGCACTATGCCATTCGGCCTGCGTAACGCAGGGGCAACGTACCAGAGATGTATGCAAAAATGTCTGCATGACCAGATAGGAAAAAATGTACAAGTATATGTAGATGATGTGGTTATCAAAACCAAAGAAAGCAAAACGCTACTGGATGATATTCGACAGACTTTCACGAACTTGAGAAGGTTCCGAATGAAGCTTAACCCGGAAAAATGCACCTTCGGTGTACCGTCTGGAAAACTACTCAGTTTTCTCGTATCTAGCCGAGGTATAGAGGCCAACCCAACTAAGATAAGAGCAGTAGAAAGGATGGAATTGCCGAGATGTCTAAATGACGTACAGAAATTCACAGGTTGCCTAGCCTCGCTTAGCCGATGTTAATGTCGGCTGGGAGAGAAAGCATTACCACTTTATCAACTGATGAAAAAATCTGATAAGTTCATTTGGACACCACAAGCAGATAATGCATTCCATGAACTGAAAAAGATGTTGGTCACAGCGCCAATCCTGGCCTCTCCATTGTTAAAAGAGCCTATGTTACTTTACATAGCCGCCACGAATAGAGTAGTAAGTGCTGTGATCGTGGTGGAATGAATTGAAGATGATAAATTAGTATAAAGGCCGGTATATTACCTAAGCGAGGTACTATCAGCCTCAAAGCAAAATTACCCACATTATCAGAAGATGGCATATGGGGTATACATGTCAGCGAAGAAACTTAAACATTACTTCGAAGAGCACCCGATCAAAGCGATCTGTGAAGCACCCATAGCCGACATATTGAGCAACAAAGATGCAAGCGGCCGAATAGCAAAATGGGCAATTGAATTATCACCTTATGCTCCGCAATTCGATAGGCGAGATGCAATCAAATCTCAGGCTGTGGCCGACTTCTTTGTGGATTGGGCCGAGATACAATATGAGCCACCATTACCAGACCCGAATTATTGGACAATGCACTTCGACGGTTCCAAGCTGAGGAATGGCTTGGGAGCGGGAATAGTGTTAACCTCGCCAAAAAGAGATCAATTGAAATATGTGCTACAGATACATTTCGCCACATCAAACAATGTAGTCGAGTACGAAGCACTCGTCCATGGACTGAAGGTGGCAAAATAGATTGGGATACGCCGAATCTTATGCTACGGAGATTCAGATCTAGTAGTACAACAAGTATCTGGCAATTGGGACGCGCTGGACGCAAATATGGCCTTATACAGATTTCATGTGCAAAAACTCAGTGGATACTTCGATGGATGTGAATTTCATCATGTACCTCGGGCAGAAAATGATGCTGCAGATACGCTGTCAAAACTCGGATCAACCAGGCAATCAATTCCCCCAGGAATCGCCCCAGAGCACTTGAGAAAACCATCAATATCTCCATCACCAGAGTCCGAATCCATCTATATCCCGGCAAAATCAAGGGAGGATAATGTGCCTATGGAGATTGACAAAGAATGTAACCCGGATATGGAGAAACCCGAGGTCGTTATGTCGGTAGAAAATATGGAAATAGATAGTGGAATCCTCCCAGAGAAAATCATGCCAACATGGGTGCAACCCATATTTTCCTTCCTTAAGGATGCGACCTTGCCGGGTAATGAGGTACTGGCTAGACAGACGGTGAGAAGAGCTAAAGCTTATACAATCATAAACAATGAGCTATATAAAATAAGCGTTACAAGCGTGTTGCAAAGATGTGTGAGTTCAGCGGAAGGCCAGGAGATCCTCCGAGATATACATCAAGGAGAATGCGGGCATCACGCCTCGTCTAGATCTTTAGTGGCCAAAGCATTTAGGCATGTATTTTATTGGCCAACAGCGTTGAAAGAGGCCAAAGAACTGGTGGAAAAGTGTAATGGTTGCCAGAGATATGCCAGCAAGATACATATGCCATCGTCCGAGTTAAAAACAATACCAATTACTTGGCCGTTTTCTCTATGGTGTTTAGATATGGTGGGACCATTCAAGCCGGCCCGGGGCGGGATGACCCACATCTTAGTCATGGTCGACAAATTCACAAAATGGATTGAAGTGAAACCAATAAAAAAATGTGATGGACCCACATAAGTAAAATTCCTCAAAGACATTATCTTGAGATATGGTTACCCATACAGTGTTATTACAGACAATGGTACAAACTTTGCTGAAGGAGCTTTTGCTAGATTCTGTCAAGAAAAACACATAAGACTGGATGTCGCCTCGGTGGCTCACCCAGCATCTAATGGGCAAGTAGAAAGATCCAATGGACTAGTATTGTCTAGAATAAAACCCCGGCTCATCGAACCACTGCAAAGGTCGGCAGGGTGTTGGATCGAGGAACTACCAGCAGTGCTATGGAGCCTCAGAACTACCCCAAACAGGTCAACAGGGTATACACCATTTTTTCTGGTATATGGGGCAGAACTCATGCTTCCAGCCGACATAATACATGACTCGCCAAGAGTTACCTAGTATACAACCGCTGAGGTAAATGAGATAGCTCGGCAAGATAATGTCGATCTGCTAGAAGAAGCCAGGGAGTTGGCACTATCAAGATCAGCTATTTATCAACAGGACTTGCGACGATATCACAGCAAGAAAGTAAATCCAAGAGTGTTTAAAGAAGGAGATTTGGTTCTTCGGTTAGTGCAACGCACGGCCGGCATGCACAAACTATCACCCCCATGGGAAGGACCATTCATCGTGAGCAAAGCATTGCACAATGATGCGTATTACCTAATTGATGCTCAGTCACCAGAAAAGAACAAGGCAGACAAAGCCGGCGAAGAATCGAAAAGACCATGGAACATAGCCTTACTTCGTCCATTTTACTCGTATGAGTCATCTATGACACGTTGTAAAGTGACGCTTCAGGACGAAGTATCAACTATGTATTAAACCTCGGCACCTCGAGCAATGACTCGGGGACTGTCCTATATTATTTTGCATTTTAGATTATGTATTAAACCTCGGCGCCTTGAGCAGTGACTTGGGGACTGCCCTATATTGTTTCTGAGTTTGGGTTATGTATTAAACCTCGGCACCTTGAGCAGTGACTCGGGGACTGCCCTATATTGTTTCTGAGTTTGGGTTATGTATTAAACCTCGGAACCTTGAGCAATGACTCGGGGACTGCCATATTTTGTTTTTGAGTTTGGGTTATGTATTAAACCTCGGCACCTCGAGCAATGACTCGGGGACTGCCCAATGTTATTTCGCATTTTTAGTGATGTGTTAAATCTCGATTTCTAGAGCACTGATTAGGGAATTGCCCCACAATTGTCCCTTGTTACAAAAATGGGTATCAAACTTCGGCACCCAGAACGATATTATTTCGCTCTCCCCAAATATGGGCTTCGAGGTTTACAACTTGGATAGAATTCAGGAACACAATGGTTGAGCTGTCAAATTTATCAAGGTCAGGCAATATTAGACGACGAACTACAGTAGGACAAATGCAAACACACAATCCGAACTTAAGAAATTGAAGGCCACCAAAGCAAAGATTTAAACAAACAAGATCAGTTTAAACAGAATAGTAATGATCACAACCATGTGTGCCTCAGCGGCAAAAGGCAAAAGAGGTTCATACCACATAGAAAGTCGGACAATTATTTCACACACATCATACGCCCGGCATACCGGGGATAAGAAACAACTTAGAGTTTTTTTAAACCTAAGGGGCAGCGACTTGGTCAGGCACTGGACGCTCCGAGGTAGACGGCACCTCGGCCGAAGTTGCTTCGCCCTCCATAGAACCAGGAGCGACTTCGGGGGAAGCCCGGGGCTGTTGAGAAACATCAGCTTGAGCTTGAGAATGCCCAGTCCCTTTGGAGGAGGATCGCGTGTCGCCATTGCCATCCGAGCTTGAGCTGGAATCACCAGAAGTATCCGAGTCGCCCTCATCCTCGTCCTGGTCGGCTGAATTATCATCAGAGGCATCTTCAACTTCGACCTCATCCGCCGGGTTAGAAAGGAAACTCGGCCCTTCAATCCAGTTATGCACGTCCGCATACTCAACAAGTTGGAAGGCACGAGCTTGTCGGCGAGCGATGAATTCTGGATCCTCAACCCAACGGGAGCCAGTGCGCAAATTTATCAAGGTATCGAGGGAAATATCCTCATACCATGACATAACGACTGTGAGCGCCATATCAGCACCAGCTCGTCCAGCGGATTCCCTCTAGAGATTTAACTGGTTCTGGGATGCCATCAATCTTTCCACCAGTATTTTGATCTCATCAATATCAGGAGTCCCAGAAGTATTCGACCAGAGAACATGGTAGGCCCGGATGGCTGCCTGCACCAAGTCCCTGCCCATAATGTTCATCGGACCAACGGCAACCAAGTAGTCTTCCATCGAGTATTCTGGGCTTGCATCAGCGGGAACACCTCGGCGCACACGAGCATTAACCACCGCTCTAGAGCTCACGGGCTTAGCTTCTGGAAAATGGTCTATGCAAAATAAAAGTACATCGGTCAATAGTAAGAAAGAGAAAAAGATAACTCGGCCACGGTCAGAGGCTTACGATGAATATAGCTCAGCATTCTCTAAAGATCTTGAGCCCAATCACCCTTGGTTTTCTGAAAGCGAGTGATCTCCTCGCTCATCGCCCGTGTCTTGAGTTTGGTAGCCTCGAGGAGTTCTTTATTTTTCTGCAATTGTAGAGCTAGCTGATTCTTCTCCTCGGAGAACTCCTGGTCAACTTTCTCTAACTCAGACTTCTGAGAGAGCTTGAGGGACTCCACCTCGGCACGCAAGCGAATTATCTCATCATCTTTATCTTTCAGTTGCGCCGAGTGAGTAGCGGCTTGTTCTAAAAATGCAGCATCATATCAGGCATGGGTATGCATTCTTGATGTGACGCTGCAAAAGTTTGTAACTCGGCTATACCAAAGCCAAAAGGGTTAAAAGAAACCCGGTATAAGTTTCGAATGGAAATCTGTAAATAAAAAGGGTAACTAACCTTCCAGGGCCTTGACTTTCTTCTCAAGACGGATATTAAGATTGTTGATATTACCTATTCACCAGCAAAATGAGCTAACACCTCACGTCCAAAACAATAAGAACTTTAGGGACAATGCAAAAGTTTGTTAACTTACCAGCTTTCTTCACCATGGGAATGACTTTCTCATACTTGTCTTGCAGTTTTTTATGTGCGAAAAGCAGCCTCTGGAATTCGGCGGTCCGTCGATCATGCACAACCTAAGCAACAAAATAAATAGCAATGAGATACTCGAAGTTCAGACAGATCCGAATCAAGCAAAGCTTTACTCGGACCTAGGTGGCTGGATATTTGCACACTAGGGCAGATCCGAATTAAGTAAAGCATAACTTAGATCTAGGTGGCTGGATATTCGAAGCTAAGACAAATCCGAATCAAGCAAGGCTTAACTCGGATCTAGGTGGCTGGATATTCGAAGCTAAGACAGATCCAAATCAAGCAAAGCTTAACTCGGATCTAGGTGGCTGGATATTCAAAGCTAAGACAGATCCGAATCAAGCAAAGCTTAACTGGGATCTAGGTGGCTGGATATTCAAAGCTAAGACAGATCCGAATCAAGCAAAGCTTTACTCGGATCTAGGTGGCTGGATATTCAAAGCTAAGACAGATCCGAATCAAGCAAAGCTTAATTTGAACCTAGGTGGCTGGATATTTGAACACTAGGGCAAGTCCGAATTAAGCAAAGCTTAATTCGAACCTAGGTGGCTGGATATTCGAACACTAAGACAAAACTGAACCAGGCAAATCCTAATAAAACTTCCAAATGAATAACAAATTATTCAGTTGCAAGATTCGGGGACTAGAGTATATATAATATCATTTGAATGACTAATCAAACGTCAATAAAAACAATTACCTCATTCATCTTATCGCTGTCAAGAACGATCTTGGCAGCCAGATGTAAGCGACTGCTGATGTCGGAGAGTTGAAATGGCTGACTGCTTGGATTGCCCTCGAGCTGATCAGCAGCATTCCAATTGTTGGCATACTCAACCAACGAGCCGAGGCTGTTCCCACTCTCAGTACGAGTCAGGACTTTACCTCGGACGTGTTGTGTAGCCACCTCCGCCGCGGGACTCTTGTGAAGAGTGAGCTGGGTATCAGCGGTCGGGGTGACAGTAGTCTTGGCAGAAGAAATCCCCTTGCGCAGCGCATCAGCAATTGTAGGTTGAGAAGAGCTGGCAAGCCCTTTCTGGGATGAGGGAGGCTTGGTGATGACGACCTTTTTTTTCCTTAGAAGAGGCGTCGGCTGGGAGTGGCATCTTTGGGGGCCGGAGGGATTACGGTTTCTGAGGGCGCCGAGATAGTGATATCCTCGGCTGGAGTCGGAGTGGCGGTAAAAACTGTGGGGGTCGAAGGAATTTCGGGGGAAACTCCGGGGTTCACGGAGGAGGCAGCAGGCTCAGTGGAAATATCTACTGGCCGAGTTGTGTCGGCATCAACAGGAGAGACCTCGGGCGCATCCTGGCGAGATGACGTTTGATTCGGAGCAGGAGGAGAGTCTGCGCGAGAAGGACTAGGAATCCTAGCATCTTCAGGAGGCGGAGGAGAAGGCAGCCGAGTCGTAAGACTTGTCATGCTAGGACCACTGGGATTAATGGAAAGAGGAGCTCTGCAAAGGCACGGAGAGTCAGGTCAGAAACACAAAAGGAGAGAAACAAGAAATACAAATGGAAAGTAACTCACCCAGTAACCCCGGGCATAGTTTTACGCTTTGGAAGGTGCTGGGATGACTTTTTAGTTCGCTTCTTGGGGGCGGCTTCAGAGGCACCCGTTGGAGCGGCATGCTTCCGCGAGGTAGCAGGAGGTTGGGAGGCAAGAGGCTCGGCTTCGTGCACCTGACCAGACTGATTAGCTGGGGAAGTAGAAGCCGGAAATGCATAAGAGATAGGCATTGCGGCAACTACCTCAAGAATTTGGACGTCGTCCGAATCACCTTCCTCCTCGTGAGCCGAGGTCTTGCCACGGGCACGATTCGGAGCGAGGTCCGACTTCGGAACGAACTCCTCCGAGTCAAGTTCCCTGCTGTCCGGGGTGTTCCGATCTGTGGTCCACGGGAGGGCCAAAACCTCGGCATCTTCAATCTTCTGCTCCGCAAATCTCTGCAGCAAAATAGACAAAGGAATTAGCAAAAGGAATCACCAACGCAATTGGGGGCGAAACTTAAATGCATGAACTTACCTCGGGAGGGGGGTTCCCACGGGTGAACGGCTTCAGTCCCCAGGTCCAATCCTCAGGCATCTCCGTCTTAAAGATAGCTCGGACACGCTTAAAAATAAGATAATTATCAAGCTCAACTGTTGAGACTCGATTGGGATCAAGGGGTCCGCTCATATAGCAGAGCTTATGCGTGCGTTGTTGAAAGGGGCAGATCCGGCTGCTGACGAAGGTGGTCATCAGATCCTCGCCGCATAACTCGGCGCGGATCAGCTCCTTCAGCCGAATCTCAAAGGCCTCGGCCAGATCATGGCTCTTCCTGGGATTATAAGTCCAGTTCTTCTTGGAAGGGGAGCCAATGGAGAAAGCAGGAAGCCGAATCTTATCTTCCTTCCCAGAGTTCTTGACATAGAAAAACGATTTATGCCACTTCTTGCATGACTCAAGACCAGCAACGCGAGGAAACTCGGACTTCCTCCGGGGTGTGATGGACGCTGCTCCACACTGGGTAAGCAATTTCTCGGAAGGCTGAAGGGATTTTTCTAGAACGACATTGGATCGGATCTGGAAGAACTTAGACCATACGTGCACTGACGGCCAGAGGCCGAAGTATCCTTCCGAAGCCAAGATAAAGGCAGATAAAGAAGCGATGGCGTTAGCCGAAAGATGATGCGGCTGCAGGCCAAAGTAATCGAGGAATTCCCTAGCAAAATCACTAAGGGGAAGACCGAACCATCGAGCGAAATGGGACATGAACACGACATACTCACCCTCTTTAAGAACAGGAGAGGATTCGCTGCCAGGTAAGCGATAGGCTACCTCGGCAGGAATCCGTCGAGTTCTAATCAACCACTCAACCTCTCGGCGGGTAACGGTGGAACCTTGCCAGGAGCCCCGCTCTGGGCCAGACGCTGCATCGTCATCTTCGATGAGCGCGCCGCTAACGAAGATTGACATGGGGTCGCCGGAGGAATCCACGGAAGAGAAACTAGCGGCGGAGCAAAGTCTAGAAGCGCAAGGCCCCATCGTGGTCCTAAGCGAGAACGGCGGTGGAGCGGAAAATAAACCGCCACGGAGAACCTAGAAAGCAGCAGACGCGTCTAGGGAAGAATCTAGGCAGTAAGACCAAAGATAAACTCACCGGCGACGGTGCCGGAGCAAGTGCGCACGGACGAGGTCGACGGAGCAGAGGGATTAGGACCTCGCCGTCAAAGATTCCGACGTGCGCGCGGCCGCAGAAGCACGAACGGACGCAAGGGCGAAAGGAGGAAGAAGGGCAACGGTGAGCGAAGGAGGAAAGTGAGTCCCCTAGCCCCGTGCCCCTCTTTATAACCGCGTGGCCTTGGTGATAGTGGGATCGTGCGTGCGGGTGATAACCGTGTAGATCGTGTATGCGGCGTAACCGCTCGCGGCTGAGTGGATCCACACTAACGGCCACACGGCGCAGGAGAGGATCAGGCCTCCTGACAATTGTGGTGCGCGAGGCGTCGTAGTGCCGATGCGACAGGCGCAGTAATCACTGTAGCATTGTCAGCGGGAACTGTAGAGGAACAAAAAACTAGGGAAATAATGATGAGTGTTACACGTAGGATGAGGCGTACGCAGGAAGATACACGGATACCTCGGACGGCGGAAAAGTAACTCGGAAACAAGGATACACGAGTATTGGGAAACTGATATGGACCGGCCGAGGTTATAGGCAGGACCATACCAGCTTCGGGTACTAATGTTGGGGAGGTGACCCCAGATAGGGTCAGGACGGGGAAAGACAAAAGGAAGTTCCCCGTCCAAATTCCGAGTTACTGTCTAAATCGGCTGAATCCTGTAAAGGTCGGCCGAGGTAAGCAAGAGCAGGACACTTATGAGAAGAGCAATACGTTACCCGGCCGACGTACTGTTTAAGTCGGCCGGGTCAGCCCGAATAATCTGAATGCAGGTGAAGGCCAAGCCGAGTTAAGCGAGGCAGGGCCGAATGACATGAAGCTTGCAGGAGAAGTGCCTATAGTCAAACCCTAGCCACAAGCTAGGGAGAATCTGAGTAGAGCCAAACACAAAGGACAAGGCGCAGAGCGGCAGGAGGGCAGAAGGAGGTCACAGAGGTGATAGCCCTGGAACCCGAGGCGTGCAGGTGGGGTTCCCTGAAACCTTGCCGTCATTAGAAGGGCGACACGGAAAGGAGGCCGCCGAATTACTATATTGGGACAAGCATATTCTTCGAATATGCTTGCCACGTAAGCCCTAGAGGAGCCAATACGCCCCTTTATAAGGAGAGGCTTGGACTCTAAGAAGGGGATCGGCTCATTTAGGTACCGTTAGGCTGGGAAAAGTTCATCTTCCCCTCTTGTAAGCAGCTCAAGGAGCGCTTGTAGCCCAAGAGAGGAGGAATAAAGATCTTTACGCTAGTCATTTGTGTGTAGAATCAACTACATCTTCCCTCCCCAGATCCCTCTAGCCTCCATTGGCCCCATACTTTAGCCTACCCATAGCATCTGTCGTGCCACCACCACGACAATTATGGTACTTGTTAGCTTTCAGCCCTCATTGCCCCTATCATAAGCATCTTGAAGTGGTTAAGGTTAAAGTGGCAAAGCTGGAGTATATGCTTGACGAAGTATAAGTTGTCAATCTCATGCCCCTTGAATATGAGGGCCACACCTCATGCATACTCAACTTTGGGTCCAGGTAAGTTCTTGTCACTGTAAGTATTTGCATATCATTGAGAACTGTCAACGGGGTACCCCTTGCACATGGCACAGGAGCTTTCCCATAACCAAAATGACAAGGCAAGCGGACAATGAGCATCTCAGCAATTCTTCTTATGTACCGGTGACAAGGTGCTTTTTTCTCTCTTTCCTCTTTTCTCAATGTGTCTCTTTTTTTATAAGAAGAATGCTTCATAGATGTCACTATGGTGATGCTGCAAGTTTCCACCATGATTAGGCATGGATTAGGCTAGCGGCCTAGGCGTTTATTTAACACAGGATACAAACTCCATGGACTTACAGGTTCCCTCTTTATTTCACACCGGTGACATCCATAGACAAAATAAAATGATATCAACTGAGTACAACAAGGTACAAGTGCAATGTTGAAAACGTTCCCCGTGACAGCACAGTTCTGCTAATTCCAACTTATAAGTGCAAGCATATACAACAAAGTTGTCACAATGGTTCAAGTTTATTAGGGGAAAAGAATAAAAGTGTGCCATCAAGTTCGTGAGGGCTTTAATCACTAAGTTTTGACATAACAAAATAGTTTTTAATTGGAAGATAGATGAAAACAAGAATATACTTTGGAATGGTGTAACACACCATGCATAGGAGTTTATAGTGGACACTTTGGAATAACTTGGTTTCTTGGGAGCCGGAGGCATGAGTAGAACTTACTCATACAAGTGGAGGCTAGCAAAAGACTGGGAGCAACCAACTAAGAGAGCAATAATGGCCAAAATTATGTAATGCAACAAAGCAAACTAACCAAAGCAAAGAGTGGTACTACAAGTAAAAGACTAAATGATCATATAGGCTAATGGTTACTTGTCATAGTCATACCATGGTGTGAGCATGTGCCAAGTCAACCCAAGAAAAACATCAAAGAAGAATACCACAATACTATGCTTTTGCATGTTAAAATAACGCATAATTTCTTCAAGGCACACTAAGCAATCCCAATTGTTTGGAACAAGACATGCTACAACAATAATCACTAAGCATAATGCTAAAACAACACCTAGCATGTCATGCTAAAGTCTAAGTCACAGTCAATGCAAGCTCCTCCTGCACTTCAAGCAAGAACTTACTACTCCTTTCCAAACACTAAGCAAACTTATTTGCAAAACAACACAGCGAGAGCGGGGGTCCAAACTACTAAAGCAAACTAAATAAACTAAGCAAAGCAAATGAAAACTAAGACGCTCCAAGAACAACACAACTATGCATGAAACAATAAAAACGAAGTGTCTAGACAGACCTGACCTTTTTATTGATGAAGAAGGGGATGCCTTGGGCATCCCCAAGTTTGACGCTTGTACCTCTTGGATATTTCTTGGGGTGAAACCATGGTGGAATCCCCAAGCTTGAGATTTTGTCCATTATTCATCTCATTGCATCATTCTCTCTCTACACCTGAAATTTTGCCTTCATACAAAACTTCACACAATCTTCATTAGCAACATTAGCTTATTTAAAAGATATTAGACCACTGGCAAAGCTTTGGAACATCAAGGCTTTTCACTAAAAACACAAGCTACTATAGTAACTCCTTCAAAGAAACTCAATTTACCTGAAGAGAGCTCAAAAAGAAATCAATAAGAAGCAAATGCAAATAATAGCAGAAATCTGTCAAAACAGACCAGCAGGTCGAAACGAATTTTTTCGACCATCTTCTGTTGCTCAAATAAAAAATTATTGAACTAACGAAAGTTAGACAACATACTGGGGGATTTATTCATAAATTGTGAGCTTAATCCGAGTTATAGAGCCTCCTCACGAATATTTTTGGTGGAGGACAGAAATCTGTTTCGGGACAGCAACTCCCCAAATCTTGCTTCCCTCTAATTAGAGGTCATTCTTGGCACAAAAATCAAACAAAAAGGATAAGAAGAGGTCATTACAGAAGTAATAACTTCCAAGACTCAAGGAAACTCTTGGGTTATCTCCCGACAAGTACTTTTATTTAACGCCTTTAAGTTAGGCACAAGAAGCAAGAAGAATCAAGTATTTTCAAATGAGGAAGCATTAACATTCATACTTGCAAAATCTTCAACTATGAAATGTTTCTCATCCAAATAGGTTTTGGAGGATCCTTTATCATCTCTCTTTGGTCTACTACCTTCATCAAAACGATTTTCAGGGGCAATCCAATCGAAGTTATTTTCAAAGGCTTCATGCATTCGAACAAGCTTATAGGGTATGGGTATATTGAATTGCTCTCTAGGCTTAGTTTTATCAGAAATACCCACAACATCTACACTTGAACCTAGCATATTGAAATGTTCAAAAACCTTTTTGGCCTCCCTAGTAACATCATGGAATTCGTTTGATAAAGTTTCAAGGATGAATTCCCTTTTTTCAACATTCTTCTCTTCTTTTAGTTTTAGGAATAAGAATTGTCTGAAGGGGTTAAGGCTAACAAACCTAGACTCCAACATATGAACTAAAGAAGTTGCAGCAATCTCATAATTAGGAGCAAGTTTAGCTATAGATTTATCCTCAATATCCTCATGCTTGCTAACATAATTAAAGAATTCTTCAATATTATGTTTCCCAATTATGGAGCCACTACCTATTGCAAGATTTTTCAGAGAGAACTGGGGGAGCAACATGGTGAGCTAGAGCAAGGTGGCAACTAGAGCAGGAACTAAATTTTTTGTGTTTTTGAATAAGGCAAGCAAACCAAGCTAGACTATTTTTTTGGGGTTTTTTTGAAAAGAGGCAAACAAAACCAAGCAAAAGAAACAAAGAAAAATAAAAACAAAGTAAAGAGAAAGGAAGTGAAGGAATCCCCTAGTGAAGACGTCCTTAGCCTCCCCGGCAACGGCGCCAGAAAAGCTTGATGCAGCGCTGAGTTGATGTAGGAGCGCTTCGTTGGGAACCCCAAGAGCAAGGTGTGAAGCAGCACAGTAGCAAGTTTTCCCTCAGTAAGAAACTAAGGTTATCTAACCAGTAGGAGGAAGGAAATGTCACACAGGTGTTGCAAGCAATGCGGAGACCTGCACAACACAAACTCAAGACTTTGCCCCAACATATCAGTAAGGTTGTCAAGCTCACCGGTTTGCTGTAACAAAGGATTAAACGTATGGTGTGGAAGGTAATGGTTTGCAGCTAGTAAACAAGTAACAGTGGAAGATGTATCAATGATAAAGATTGGACCAGGGTCCATAGTTCACTAGAGGTGCTCTCCTTAGATAAACAACATGGCATGAAGGGTAAACAAATTACAGTGGGGCAATTGACAGGAACTGAGCAAGGCATAACAATGCAATTACTAGCCAGAAAGATCCTATGAGGTTGATTGGGCAATACAACAATATATATAGACCGTCATCCAACTTCATCTATGACTAGAAGTCCACCTTCAGGTTATCATACGAACCCCCTCCAGTATTAAGTTGCAAGAAACAGACAACTGCTTTAAGCAAAGTGTGTAAGGTAAACAGTCCACATGTTCCATGAACAAGAGACCGTTGTTTTCTCCATAGTATCAACAACACATCTACAATCGAAGAGATTATTGGCACTTCCATTGGAAACTAGAGGCATGAACCCGCTATCGAATATAAATACTCCTCTTGGAGTCACTAGAAACTACTTGGCCAAGATAACCACTAGCAACGGAGATCATGCAAGATCACAAATAACATAGACATGATAGAATCATAAAGATAAAACCATTAATCAAACCAACATAACAATCTCAATATTCATTGGATCCCCGCAAACACAACATGCATGATTACAAATAGATTAGATATTGATCATGAACGGAGATCACAAGATCTATACATGAAAGCACAAAGGAGGAGATACAACCATCTAGCTACTACATGGACCCATAGTCCAAGGTTGAACTACTCACGAATCATACCGGAGAGAAGTCCTCTGGGATGATCTCCCCTCCGACAGGGTGTCAGGAAGAACTTCAGATCCTCCCGATCTAGGGACGATGGTGGCGGCAGCTATAGACGGTTTCATGGATATCTGATTGGGTACTCAGGGTTTCTGCATCGGGGGCTTCTTATAGGAGAAGGGGGAGACCGAGGCGGCGGCCAAAGGGGGCAAACCTTACCCAGTCACGGGGTAGGGACCACCCGCGCCTAGGGGAGTCTAGCCTCCCTGGCACGCCTCCTTGTCTCTCCTCTAGACTTCTTGTTCCCCACGGAAAGTTATTGACTTTGTCCTTCATCCCGTCCAATTCCGAGAATATTTCTTTACTAGCTTTTCTGAAACCAAAAACAGCAGAAAACATGCATCTGGCACTGTTGCAACTTGTTAATAGGTTAGTACCAGAAAACATGTAAAAATCACCTCAAAGTGTGGACAAGTAAAGCAAAGTAGATACTAAACAAGCATGGAGCATCAAAAATTATAGATATGTTTCCAACGTATCATGCATCTATTTAATACTCTATGAGGAACAAGTTGATTGCCACTATGCTATGTTTTATGTATGTGAAACAAACAAATGTTTTTCAATGCATGTTATTCATGATCTTTGTTTTTAGCTTGCCATGTTGCATGCATAGTTACTATGTCCTATTGTTAGAACTCCATCCTTTCATGCACATGTTTAGAGTTCTTTGATCCCAGCTTTCAATGCTTGCAAATGGTTGGATCTTTATTGTGAGGGTGCATGTTCACCTAAAAAATTATTCTGTTTATCACTTACCTACTCGAGGACGAGCAGGAGTTAAGCTTGGGGATGTTGATACGTCGAAAACGTATCTATAATTTTTGATGCTCCATGCTTGTTTAGTATCTACTTTGCTTTACTTTTCTACACTTTGAGGTGCTTTTTACATGTTTTATGGTACTAACCTATTAACAAGTTGCAACAGTGCCAGATGCCTGTTTTATGATGTTTTTGGTTTCAAAAAAGTTAGTAAAGAAATATTCTCGGAATCGGACGGGACAAAACGTTAAAGTCAATTACTTTCCATGGGGAACAAGAAGACCAGAGGGGAGCCAGGGAGGTGAGCCAAAGGGGCCACACCCCCTAGGCGCGACCATAGGTGGGCCCGCGCCTGGCTAGGGTGTGGGGAACCTGGCTGCCACCTCAGCCTCCCCCTTCGCCTATAAGAAGCGCCCGATGCAGAAACCCTAAGCACCCGATCAAATCTCCACGAAATCGTCTGTAGCCACCGCCACCATCGTCCCTAGATCGGGAGGATCTGAAGTTCTTCCCGGCACCCTGCCGGAGGGGAGATCGTCCCGGAGGCCTTCTCTCTGGTATGATGCGTGAGTAGTTCCACCTTGGACTATGGGTCCATGTAGTAGCTAGATGGTTGTATCTCCTCCTTTGTGCTTTCATGTATAGATATTGTGAGCTCCGTTCATGATCAAGATCTAATCTATATGTAATCATGCATGTTGTGTTTGCGGGGATCTGATGGATATTGAGATTATTATGTTGGTTTCATTAATGGTTTTGTCTTTATGATTCTATCATGTCTATGTTGTTTGTGATCTTGCATGCTCTCCGTTGTTAGTAGCTATCTTGGCCAAGTAGTTGCTAGTGACTCCAAGAGGGAGTATTTATGCTCGATAGTGGGTTCATGCCTCTAGTTTCCAAGGGAAGTGACAATAATCTCTTCGGTTGTAGATGTGTTGTTGATACTAGGGATAAAACAATGGTCTCTTGTTCATGGAACATGTGGACTGTTTACCTTACACACTTTGCTTAAAGCAGTTGTCTGTTGCTTGCAACTTAATACTGGAGGGGGTTCAGATGATAACCTGAAGGTGGACTTCTAGTCATAGATGTAGTTGGATGGCGGTCTATGTATCTTGTTGTATCGCCCAATCGAATATCATAGGATCTTTCTGACTAGTAATTGCATTGTTATGCCTTGTTCAGTTCTTGTCAATTGCCCTACTGTAATTTGTTTACCCTTCATGCCATGTTGTTTATCTAAGGAGAGAACCTCTAGTGAACTATGGACCCGGTCCTATCTTTACCATTGATACATCCTCCACTGTTACTTGTTTACTTGCTGCAAACCATTACCTTCCACACCATACGTTTAATCCTTTGTTACAGCAAACCGATGAGCTTAACAACCTCACTGATTCGTTGGGGCAAAGTCTTGAGTTTGTGTTGTGCAGGTCTCCACGTTGCCAACAACACCTGTGTGACGTTTCCTTCCTCCTACTGGTTGGATAACCTCGGTTTCTTACTGAGGGAAACTTGCTGCAATGCTGCTTCATACCTTGATCTTGGGGTTTCCAACCAAGGGTTCCACGACAAGTGTGGGGCACCATCAAAGTGCTAGATTAAAAATAAGTCTATATATCAAATGGGTTTAGTAGTTGGCTCATTTCAAATCAGAAGAGGATCTAAGGAAAAGCTTGAATGAAGATACAACAATTATCTTCATCCTGGATTTAAAAGAGTTATCAAGATTTGAAGAAGTCAATCTTATCTTCTGAAACGTAAGAGGGTACAAACTTCGAGGACGAAGTTTATTTTAAAGGGGAGAGTCTGTAACATCCTAGGATTAGCACCTATAAATAGAGAGGACACAGGTTTGTGCATTGCATTCATGTATAAGAAAATCCGCGAAATTTTCGCGCAAAAACTAAAAGAGCTATCGAGGGATCGGGATCTCTCTTGTACTGAAGGAAATTTCAGAGAAACTGCGATAGATTTCGATATGACCTTTGTAGAATTCTTAGTTTCAGGGAAAATTTGTTCCAACATGTATTTGATTTTCAAATATGAAATTCAAATGAATTTATAAAATTCACAAATGGAAAATTGGAAATATTTAATAACTTGAAATGAAATGATTACAAAAATGATATAAAAAGAATTCTTTATTAATATATATACATATAATATTACATTGATCTTTTACAATAGTTAAATAAAAGTAAAGTATTAGGAAACAAATAAGTAGAAAAAGGAATTACATTACTAAAATAAATAAAAGAATTCTTTGCTACAACAAAACATATATGACATTGTCTTTATAAATGAATTGTAAAAGAAAAAGGAAATAAGTAAACTTTATTGAATAAATACAACAATAAAATGTTTTTACAATATCCAAACAGAATATAAATTACAACATTTAATACAAAGAAACTCCTAAAGCTACTGTTCTCTTATCTCTTCATCATCTAGCATTTCCTTTCTTCTTCTCACTCCCTGCAATCTCAACAAAAAGAAAAAGAAAACAAAATAGAAATAAAATAAAAGAATGTTAGTTGAAATGCACTGTTAAGTTTTCATCATTGAGCTAATCTGTAAGGGGAAAGTTTCACCAAGTTGAGCATATGTTCTTATCTAGTGAGGGCCTCAGTACAACATCACATGCTTGGAAAGGGGCAAGTTTCACCATGGCAGTACAAGTAATAAGATAAAGATTCCATAAATATCAAGTTTTCACTTGATCTCATCCACACCAGCAGGTCCCACTTGCAAGCAGCTTGCACATCAACATGCAGTTATCTAATGTCAACACAAGAGCACGCCTGGGGAGGATAAGAAGGAACCAGCCGTGGCAGTCACTGCTACTAGCTACTTCTTCCACCCCAGATCATTTCTGAGCACTAGAACTCACAAGCCCACACATAAACAACCACATTATAGAATCATATGATCACTGATCTATCCAACTTTATCAACTAGAAACCAGATCATTCCACCAAACCATCTCTAGCTCTGGTTGCTCCCTAGAGCCATCCAAGAGCTAGAAAAAGGGGAATACAAGATCCAGGAGCACCAGCAGGAGGAAAGCAGTAGCAGATTCAATAGATCAAGTCAGGAGCACAAGGAGGAGGCCTAGGTGACAAGGGGAGTAGCAGTAGTAGATACCTCAGAAAAAGGAGGAAAGGATACACCAAACCAATAGTGGTTGATCAAGTGGGTCATTATCAATATTGGAACCCAACTTAGGGAAATCAAGAACTAGTCTTGATTTCCACAGTATTGGCTAGAGGGATCAATTTTTAAATCTAAGACAACAATAGTTTATGGATCATGCTGGGATCATCTAGATCAATGGATACATCAGGGACAAGCAGGCAACATTGGATGATCCATATCAGGAAAGGGACAGAGGCAACCACCTTGATCCATTTATTCATTGGCAACAGTGCAACTAATCAATCCCTCTAACCAAGTTCAGTTCCTAAATAAAAAAGGCAACTTTTGAAATTTTCATTATTTCTCTGTTGGTATTGATTACCAATAAGAAATTTAGAAGCCACTAGTTTTAAAATGACACAAGTATAAGTTTATTAAGAAAAGCTACAACAAATCAGATGTGTAGCGGGCCAAGCATAGCACTAGGGTATCCATCAACCTTAAGTAAATTCAAATCATCTTCCCAGATCATTTGATCGAGGAATCATCTATCTAGATATCAAGGAATTAAGTAGATAAATAAATCTACTTTACATCTTTTGATTCATATTTATCCAAGATCATGCCTTACATGATATATCATCATCATTTTATTCTCTAGTTTTTACTAGACAAGCATTACCACAACTGCTAGGCTACAGGGCACATTCCCAGAGGGTAGCACCTCTGTACCTAGTAGATTCAGAATGTTTTTAGCACAAACCCAAGTCCATTTTAAATAAACCACAATCTCACTTATGAATGAGTTCATATCATCTTCCTAGATTATACTAGGAATCACCTCAAAGGTTATTCTCTATCATATTGACAACAGATAATGTTCACAACAATTGGATTCCAATCTGGGAAGTTTTAATCCCAAAGAAATTATATCCCAACATGTCAAATGAGCATCAATCCAGAGCTAAGATATCTCAACAAGTCATAGATATAGCAAGTCCTAAAATCATAATAGAAACAAGTCTAGGAACTTGAACAGATAAGCAGTACAACTATGCACTACTAAATGGACATTGCCATAGCCAGGGTCCATACTAGTCAAAAAACCAAATACAATATTTGTTCCCAAATCATAACCTTTATGTGAATCTCCTATTAAATTTAGGATTCAACAAAGAACAACTTTAGCATATTCAAGTAATAGCATAAGTAACAACATGAATGCCACACACAGATAAGTGAAGAGCAAGCCAAGACAGAGTACGAGTATCAGCTCTAAAGCATAGAGTTGTTTCAGTATAGAAGATAAAACATGGACAACCTCCACACCAGCAAACCACAACCTCGATATCACAATAAGGATATTACCATTCTCATAGTTTCACAACCAGTACAGTTCATCGGCTCGATGGCCGGTCGCAGGAAAGAACTCACCGAGGGTGCCGAGCACCTGGAGCATAGGTTTGACGAAGCCATAGAACCGCTCATGTCCAACACCATACACAAATCAATGGAAGCACCTGATGCCGGGGTTGTGCTGTCCGCGCCGTCCCATGGGTTTCAGGAACAAGGCACACCGGGGTTGTGCCGACGCACCTTCCCATCGGCGTCGAGTTAAGGTAGGTGAAATCTAGGTCAATGGAGAGCATCAGGATACCATATCCAACCATGGCCTTAGAAAGTAGCAGTAGCACCACACCACCATGGGAAGGCCAAGGCCAGGTGGTTGAGCCAGGGCTTGATGCAGAAAACATGGGTGTCGAGGCTGTGCAGCAAGAGCTCAGCAGGGACGGCGAGGAGGCTCTCTCGATTAGGGAAGGCGGCAAACACTCCGGTTAAGGGTGATGCGCTCCGACGGACCAAGCCCTAGGCGGGGTTAGGGTTTCGGTCGGGCGGTGAAGCAAAGAGAGAGCAGCGGCATAGTACAGTGAGTCAGTCGAGGAGGCGACAATAGACCCGTATTAGAAGAAGCGGTCGGTGGTGGCCGTAGGAGCAACAAAAGGCGACGCTGGCAGCGCCCAGGAACGCGAGAAGAGAGAACGAGAGGAAGAGAGAAGCTTCGGGGGATGAGGCGAGCTACAGGCTGGGTCGGTTTGATCGATCCAGTACCCCAGCGGGTCTAATTTAGCCCATTGTTGGGTGCTAGGCCCATCTTAAAATAAAATAAATTAATTTAAGAAAAAAAAGAAAATTTATAAAAATGACCCTGAAGATATTTAATGCTCTAAAAAATATATATAGAAAAATCTTAAAAATATTTATGATATATAAAAATCATCATAAAAATAATATCCACCTAAGAAAATATAACTTTACTTATTTAACTTAAAATAAAATGCGAATAAATATTAACACCACTAAAGCCTTAGTGAAATTTCATAAAATAAGAAAAAGTACTAAAAATTAATAAAAATATTTTTTGTTTATAAAAATAAATCTACTAATTTATAAACATATTAACTTGAAGTTTTACAAATAAAACATAAAGCACATATTTAAAGACACTTAATTATTTTAAGATTTTTATAAAAATAAAGATAATACTTAAAAATAAATAAAAATTCATTTTAAAGATCTTTAATAAGTATATTTTACTAGAAAAATACTATGTATATTATTCAAAAACATTTTAATAACCTTAGATAATAAAAATCATTTACTTATTTCACTAAAATGAAATAACCACTTTGTTGATTCTTAAAATCATTTCGTAAGTAAGAAATAATCACATTTCCTTATAAAATACTAAATCCTTTAAGTTTAATTACTAAGTCTAAATCCATAACCATAAGAAAACTTAAATGTAACTATTAACCTTTAAATATTTTTAAATCTTAAATTCAAATTAAACTCCTTTTGAATAAATATTATATATCACTCATGTATAAGACGGTGAATAATCTTCATCTCTTAATCATTCTTAAAATGACTATAAACCTAACAAAATTATAAGATCATCTAATTATGTTTCCATTAATAAGTTGCATGCTATTAAATTCATCTTTCACTTAAATTAAAAAAAAAGGATCCTCCATAATCATATTAGTCAAAACTCTAAAACTAGATGATGTTCTAAAACTCACTACATCTTAAGATTCACTTCTATTTTTCTAGTTAACTTTGGTCTAAACAATCATAAACATCTCATTTGAAGTTTATTCATGTTTTTATAGTTAACTTTGGTCACTTGTACCATCAATTAAAATATGATAACTCAACATCATCCGTAACCATCTCAAACCCTAATGTAAAACCTAATAACCCTCAAGACTGATTAACCTTAACTAAACACTAGTTTCTTCAAATGTTATTATTTTTGCCACTTCAAACAACAAGTCTATAATAGTTCCTTCAACTCTTGACAACTCAACCCAAGGACTTTTATCCTAGTCACTAGATAACAATTAATCATAATCACATTACTTTATCCTTACTTGTATATTTTGGATTGTTAACACTTAACTTCCTTATCAATGCCATTGCTTATGAAATAAACTTAAAAATAAACCCAATATTAAAGAAGATACCTAAGATCAACTCATTTATAATGCTGAGGGTTTCACTTTGGGAATTATAAAATTGCATAGCATTATTTATGCATAATGGCATCTTGCTTCTTTAAACATTAGTCCTTACCGAACCAATGATGATGATTTCAGATATTGGATCTTCTATTTTCTCGAAGACCAAGAGTTCATAATCTTGCAATCACAAAAGGCAAGTTCACACTTGCTCATGTCCTTTTAAGAGTCTTTATCAAAGTATTTGCAAATTGTGTGTTATCATCTATGTTCTAGAGAAATAAAATATTATTTTCTCAAACAAATAAATCATAGGTATCATCCTAAGTGATGATATAATGGAGCAATAGAACTTAGGTTTCTATTTCCAACAATGATGATCAATTAGGGACATAATAACCCATGACATCAGTGATTCCAGCGCCGTATATCACGCGTTAACCATGAGATTTGGAATGGGACAGAGAAGTCCGTTGTATCTTCTATTGCTGGTTGTGCAGGTTGTGGCTGTTATCACTTGTAGCATGCATATTAATTGGTAATTCGTAGATGATATGCAGCATATGGGTGGGAACCCTCATCGTCCTACGATAGTTCTGGCATCTAACGGTTTGTACAAACCATTGTCGTAATTCAATGGGTGGGCATGGTGTACACGAAGGAGGCATGCGAGGTCGCGAAGGGTGCAGTGATTGGCTTGGATCACCTACTGGGCCCCACATCATGGAATTATGGATGGGAAAGTACGCCCGATTTTGCAACAAGGAGTTGATCTATCATGGGTAAAGTAACGCACCTCTGTAGAGTGTAAGAACTGTAACTTGTTACTCCCTGTTCTGGGAAGGAGCTACGAATGCGGCGGGAAAGGAACTCCATGAAAGTTCTGGTAAACCCGTGAAGGCTGACGGACATAGCTTTTTTAGAATAAAAGTAACCTTTGAAGAAATATTTACAAAAACTTGCATTGCCTACGACCTACGGTCTGTGGCTATAGATATAGTGAATCAAACACTCCTTTCTAGTGAACTTGTTGAGTATGCTCGTACTCAACGTATCTTCTTAACCCTTTCTAGATTCTGAAGCCAATACAGACGACGTCTACATAACTTATGCTCCAGGAATCATCATCAAAAGCTCAAGCTCTTCAATGAAGTAAAGTAAGTCAACATATACATCAAATAAAGTGAAGACGAAATTGCTGATTAGATAGAAATATAATCTCTAACCATAGAACCTACTTCTGTAGAGTATTGAAATAGCAGCAATACAAGCCAAATAGTTAGATGCTAATCTTAATAGCATAATAGTTATGAGTTGATTATTTCTGATTCTTCTTTGTAAGAAGTTTATTTCTCTCTCTTTAACCTAGAGTGTTCTCTGGATCTTTTGTAAAGAGTTGAGTTGTAACCTATAGTCATGTCTTGGACCTGCTGTGTTTCTGTTGTACCACTCTGAGGGATGTAATACTAGTGAACAGGTATTTCATTGGTGTTATGTCAACGACTATAGTGTACTACATTATTCAGTGGTATGCTGGGTCACCGCATGAACAAGTATGGAACAACAAAAATTATAGATACGTTTCCGACGTATCACTCCCTACCGTCTTTTTGTTGGCACCGGGAGGTTGTCTTGTCTGCTAAAAATTCTATGGAAAGTGAGGAGATGATGGGGATCCAAGTGGCAAGCGGATGATTGTATTATCTTCAGAAAGGTGACTAGAAATGATGCAATAAAGATGAAGGAGGTTCTAACAATGTATTGCAATGCCTCAGGGAAATGACTGAACAATGATAAGTCAACTTTGTTTTTTTGCAAGGGGTGCTCGGGTAGTGTGCGGTAGAGTATCAAAGGAGTACTGGAGGTGCCAAATGAAACATTTTAATGATAAATAATTGGGAGCCCCATATGATGTTGGAATATCCAAGAATGGGGCTTTTGAATTTCTTGAACATAGGATATGGAAAAGGCTATTGGACTAGATGGAGAAGGCTCTCTCGGGTGGGGGAAAGGTTATCTTAATCAAATATATTGTCCAAGATATACCCACATACTTGATGGCACTCTTCAAACTTCCGAGAGGTTTATGTGATCATATCACCTCCATGGTTCGTAAATTCTGGTGGGGCGGCAAAAAAGAGAGAGGAAGGCTGCTTGGGTGTCTTGGGATAGTATGACAATGCCTAAATATATGGGAGGGATGGACTTGAGGGATATTGAGATTTTTAATCTCGCCCTACTAGCTCGTCAAGTGTGGAGGATTTTAATTGAACCCAAAACCATGAGTGCTTGCATACTCAAGTTTGTCTATTACCCCTCGACTGATATTCTGTCACTGGAGGTGGGAACACACCCGTCTTTGATTTGGTGATCATTGTGCGAAGGCCGAGATATGTTGAAGTTGGGATTCATTAGACATGTTGCAGATGGTTCCACAACTCAAGTTTGGAACCATAATTGGATCCCGAGAGATCACCAGCTAAGGCCAATGTGTAGTGTACTAGATGATCCACTGCAGCTGGTCTCAGCGTATATTGATTATCCAACTAGTACCTCAGACGTTTTGAAGCTCAAACTATATCTACTTCACTGGATGCCAAAGTGGTGAGACAAATTCCACTAGGCCACTTGCGACAACCTGATTTTTGGGCTAGGCATTACGATAAACAATGGATTTTTTTCTGTTCGGTCATATTACAGAATGTTGATGGAGACAAAGAGACGCCATGAGGATTATTTTGAGAATAGACCCGCTGCATCCAATAATGTTCGCGTGGATAGGGGTTGGGAGAAAATTTGGAATGTTTGGATTTCGTCCAAGTTGAGGATTTTTGCATGGTGCTTAGCCCAAGCCTACCTTTGAACGGGTGAGTTGAGAGAGCATAGGCATATGGATACTACATTGGTTTGTCATGTATGCATGCTTCAACTGATACGTGGAGGCATTTGTTACTAGACTGTAATTTGGCAAGATCAATATGGGCTCTAAAGGAGAGTGATCTTTCCACTCATGTTTATGGCGACGAGACAACTGATCCCTGCAAGTGGTTGTTTTCCCTAAATAGTTCTATTATCCAGGAAAGCTTCATTGGGTACTTGTGACCCTCTGGGCAATCTGGTGGGAAAGGAGAAAGCTAATCCAAGAAGAGGAGTGCCAGTCCCCACTCTCGAAACACTTATTTAGTGGCCACTATCTAGCTAATATGGCGCGCCAGACACAACCAAGGTACACATATACAATCACAGAATGGGAACCACCTCCTGCGGGCATGGTGAAATTTCATGTTGATGGAGCAGTCACAAAAATGAAAAGTTGGGGAGTTGTTGGTGTTATTTGTCATGATGATCATGGAGATTTCTAGGGTGCCTCGGCGGTTTTCTTTGAGGGCATCATAAACCCTAAGGATTTGGAAGCATGGGCTTGTGCGGAGGCACTAAAACTTGCAGAAGACTTGGAGGTGCATCAGGTATCTATTGTCTTAGACTGCCTAAATGTAATTAAAGAGATAGATAGAGAACCAATAAGGGTGAGTATTGCATGATTCTGAACGAGATTAGTTGCAGTGACCCAGCATACCACTGCATGTTGTAGTATAATATAGTCGTGGACGTAACACTCACGAAGTACCATTCTGCAAATATTATATCCTCAGAGTGGTACAACAGAAACAAAGCGGGTCCATATCATACATTATCATTATTACAACCAGAATTACATGACGACTTTGAGATCCTCCTAGGTCCATAGAGGTATCCCAATGACTCAGGGCTAAGCTATAATAATTCTGAGAGCAAGATAAAGAAGCAAACTAAACTTTAAGGTTTATGCGAGATTTTATATAGATAGGGGATAGAGGTCTATGCTACTGGACTAGATCACTATATATGCTACATCTACACTTCAGATATGTCGGTCTCCATTCCATAGATGTTTTCGTAATTGTTCCCTTCGACGTTTCCGGATAGTTCTGGTTCTTCATAGTAGAATTCTTCTTGGTCTTCAATTGGATATAATATTTCCTCTTCCTGACCATTATTGTCTTTCAGATTTCTAGCAAGGGTTAAGAAGATACGTTGAGTACGAGCGTACTCAGCAAGTTCACTAGAAAGGAGTGTTTGATGCACTATATCTACAGCCACAGACCATAGGTCGTAGGCAATGCAGGTTTTCGTAAATATTTCTTCAAAGGTTGCTTTTATTCTAAAAAGCTATGTCCGTCAGCCTTCACAGGTTTACCAGAACTTTCATGGAGTTCCTTTCCTGCAGCATTCATAGCTCCTTCCCGGAACAGGGAGTAACAAGTTATAGTTCTTACACTCTACAGAGGTGCGTTGCTTTACCCATGAGAGATCAAATACTTGTTGCACAACCGGGCGAATCTTTCCCGTCCACAATTCCGATGGTGTGGGGCCTAGTAGATGATCCAAGCCAATCACTGTAGCACCCTCGGGATTAGGGTTAAACTAACCTCAGATCACCATCTAAGATAAGTTCAACTCCAAACACGGAAGATCACAATATGATTTGGTAACATTACAGAACATAGGGATTCAACAACATAAGTTTAAGCTCTTAATAGAGTAAGATATTAGAGTTATTACAAACCAGAGGTCAAAGACCCAACATTACATCACACAGCGAAAGCAAATTATGTTGTTCTACACAACAACTTAGCAAAGGGCCTAAGAGGCCATAAGCAAAAGCGACGTCCATCCCATAGTCCTCATGCTGCTACCTGGGACCCCCAACTACTCGTCGATGTCAACGTAGAAGCCACCTTCAGTTGTAACCAGATCCTCTGTATAAAAACAACAATGGCGCAAGCCTGAGTACGAGAATGTACTCCGCAAGACTTAGATAACCTAGTATCTACATGCTCTGGCTAGAAAGGCTTTCTCTGGATTTACTTTTGCAGAAAGCAATTTTTATTTGTAACAAGAGAGAGAAGAGGCTCGTCTACTCGGAATTCTTTTAAAAGGGATAAGATAGCGACTTCTTCATCTTGTTCATCACATAATGATAACCATCAGCTTCATCAGAACCTCCTATCTAGGATCACCCCCTCGGCCCAGAGGAAGCATCCTTAAGCACACGTAGATCAACAAGTTTTACTTAGGTTATAGTTCTCTATGATCATCACGTCCGTTCCCAAGTTGTTCATAACCGTGAACACGACTGTTCAAAAAGATTAATACCCTGCAGGGGTGTACAACTTTACCCACACATACCAACTGACTCTTAATGCCAAATTATTAGCCCTCTTCCTTGGAAGGCCGGCAGAGGGTGGTTGACCACGACCTTTACCTTGCTTTCGCCGAGACCATGAGTCATGCAATAAGTATGATTCCACCGTAACGGGTCAAATCCCGAAGCCGGTACTTAAAGATGTGAGGCGAGGTTGGTTTACCAGGGGCGCTATCTACCCCAAGCAACCCGGTCCACGCTTTCCTACCTATTATGATGCACCTCCATCACCTCCTTTTTCGAAAATGTTTTCAATGCGTATGCCAAACGGAAAGCCCGAACTATGTGACTCATGGAATCTACTAGGCAAGTTAGTTGCTCGTGGGGTTTTCTAGTCCCCGTGTGGTTGTACGCTCGTCTTGGTTCAAGAGGCAAGAACTCGGGTCCTATTGGTGGCGAGCATGGGACTACAAAAACCACACCCAACGTGGCCTCCCATACAAGCCTTAGCATGATTAGTTAACTCCTTCGATGATGTCACCATCTCCTACCTTACTACCTTCCTTGGCATCTCTGATTCATCTTTCGGACAGATTAGACGTGGTTACTATGCATGGCTAAGTTGTTGGTCGCAGAAGCTCTAACAACGCTCACATGCCAAACCTAGGTATGCTAGGATCAGTGGATCAGAAGTATAAGGCTACAAAAGGGAAACAATGCAGCAGATAGGTAACACTAGCTACTGACCAAAGACCACATTGAAATCTTGTGCATCATAGCGAGAAAGTAATATACTTTATAAAACATAGGTTCAGAATGAGAGGATACGCTTGCCTTGTCCGTCAGTAGACAAGTACGGATCTTCGGTGTTGTTGACTTCAGCTTCGGGTTCGGATCCTATCGCGAAGAACCAATACAGGAAAGAAAGGCGACAATCAAGATATGGCATCGATGCAATGCTCAAAGAAATATGATGTTATGACAAGTTGAGTTGCATTGAAATGAAACCCTAAAACATGCTTGGCAATTTAAACGAGGTTCCGAGGGTTGAAAACCCTAACTCAGGGAAACTCCGAAGCATATGAGAGGGGTTACTATGTTCTTCTAATTATACTTGTCATTTAAGTTGTTGAACAATGAATGATGATAGCTTAAATAGCTAGATTTCATTTTTCTGAACATTTTGATATATTATTTGTATTTTTCTGACTTACAAATAATTAGATATGAATTTTACAAGTTTTATTCAATTCCTGAAATTATTAAATAAATTTAAATTGAATTATTGCATCACTGTGACATCAGCTAGGGGTCAGGGTTGTTTTACACCGGGGTAAAAGCTACCCACAGCAGCTGATAGTGGGACCCCAGGCCACCTCAGTCTCCACGTGGGCAGGTGGGACCCAGAGGGGGTTGACCAGGGACTGACCATGCACTGCTGACGCACGGGTGACGTCAGCTCGACGTCATTCCAGCGGTGGCCTCCCAGACAACAGTGGGGACGGCGCTAGGGTGCGATATGGGACATGTGAGACATCTCGTTCGAATCAGTGGAGCGAGACAAGCTCAAAAGAGGCGGCGCCGCCCGCGGATGGTCACCGGAGCAACGAGCTCAGGCGGCGGCCGACGGCGGCGAACTGTGGTGGTCGACGCGGTGGCAAACCAGGGCAGGAGGGAGAAAAAGGAGAGGTCCAGGAGGATCGACGGCTCACTGAGAGCACAGTGGTGCGGTCGTTGACGCAAGGGGATGCTGGGCGACGCCGGAATTGACGACGGACGCGGCGGCGGCCAACGGTAAAATCCGGCTCGAGTTAATCGATTTCGAGCACGAGTAGACGATTCAGCTGGTGGAGAATCTCCAGGAGGCGAGGCAGACCTTGTGGCGTGCTCGGCTGGCCTCGGGGCAGTGCAGAGCGACGGCGAGGGGTGAAGCCCGAGACTAGGGTTTTGCCAGGGAGATGAAAACGGGATAGGGAGGTCGCTGGAGAGGGGGAAGTGGATGAGGGCGACGGGATGTGGCTGCATCGTTCTTATCCACGCTCGGGGCTCAACGGACGGCCGGGACGAGGCGGCAGGGATCGACGGCGCCGGTGACGACAGACAGCTCCCTGCCTGTCTAGAGGAAGACGACGACAGGCAGGGGCGAAGGGGTCTGGGCCGCACTTGGGCTGGAGTGGGCCGGTGCTGGGCCGTTGGGTGCTGCACACGCGGAAGAGAGGGAGGGAGGAGGAAGATGGGCTGCGGCCCACTGGCTGCTGCTACTATTTTTTTCTTAGCAAAACCCCTTTCTATTTTATGATTTCAAAATCTGTTTTGTATTTCTTTATTTTAATCTGCTTTAACTATTTCACAAATACAAAACTTTGTACAAATATTTGAAATATTGTAGGGCCCTAATAATCCTTTTGGGCTCCAAACATTTTGTCATTTCAAAAATTCAAAACTATTTGAATGCTTTCAAATTGAGGAGGAGGATTAGGGTTTAGGGTTTGGTAATTGTATTCTTAAACCACACACTTGATCTCATGCAATCATTTTATTGATTTAAACAGATGCATGCAAAGCTTAGGTACTAGTTACATATATTAAAAACTTGGGCTGTTATAGCTCTACCCCCATTACAAGAATCTCGACCCGAGATTCCTAAGTTTTAGAAAAGAAGGCAGGGTACTCAGATCGAAGGCGATCTTCTCGTTCCCAGGTTGCTTCATCCTCAGAGTGATGAGACCACTGAACTTTCAGGAACTTGATGTTTTGACGACGAGTCTTGCGCTCGGTTTCATCAAGGATATGAATAGGATACTCACGGTAAGTCAGATCCTTTTGGAGATCAAGAGTTTGGTGATCAACACCACAGACAGGATCTTTGAAGCAACGCTTGAGTTGAGACACATGAAAGATGTCATGTACCTCAGGAAAGTTTGCAGGCAACTCCAATTTGCATGCGAGGTTACCTTGCCTGGATAGAACGCAAAAAGGACCAACATAGCGAGGAGCTAGTTTGCCTTTGATGCCGAAACGATGGACACCCTTCAAAGGAGTGACCCGGAGATAAGCTTGATCACCAACTTCATATTCAACACGTTGATGGTGACGATCATGATAGCTCTTATGGCAAGACTAAGCAGTTTTCAAACGATCTCGAATGATATGAACTTGATCTTCTGCTTCCTGGATCATATCTGGTCCAAAGAACTTTCTTTCGGCGGTTTCTGACCAGTTCAAAGGAGTGCGACAGGTTCTTCCATATTGAAACTGGAATGGTGCCATACCAATACTGGACTGAAAACTGTTGTTGTAGGAGAATTCAGCAAAACGAAGGCATTTCTCCCAGTTCTTGCCAAAAGATATGACACACGCTCTAAGCATGTCTTCAAGAATTTGATTCACTCTTTCGGTTTGACCATCGGTACTAGGATGATAAGTTGTGCTGAAGGAAAGGCGAGTTCCCATAGCAGTTTGGAAACTTTCCCAAAACTTGGAGGTGAACAGACTTCCACGGTCAGATGTTATCTTCTTAGGAATACCATGAAGTACAACAATCCGAGAGATGTAAATATCAGCCAGTTCGCTCGCTCGAAGACTTTCCTTGATGGGAAGAAAGTGAGCGACCTTGGATAAATAGTCAACGATCACCCAGATTGCATCATTTCATTTTTGAGTTTTAGGGAGACCAGTGATGAAGTCCATACCGATTTCATCCCATTTCCACTCAGGAATATGATGTGGTTGTAGGAGACCAGTGGGCCTTTGATGTTCAACTTTGATGTGACGACAAACGTCACATTCAGCAACAAAACGACTAATATCTTTCTTCATACCAGACCACCAAAATCTTTGACGAAGGTCCTGATACATCTTGGTACCTTCGGGGTGAATGGAAAGAGGTGATTCATGAGCTTCCCGAAGAATTAAATTCCTCAACTTTGTTCTCTTCGGCACTACCAGACGGTTACCAAAGTAAACAATACCTTGATTATCAGCAGAGAAACACTTAGCAACTCCGCTAGCAATGTTCCCTTTTATCTCAGCAACTTCAAAGTCATTCTTTTGAGCGAATTTGATTTCATCCTCTATAGAAGATTTCACTTCAAGAGTAGAAAGGAATCCATGAGGAACTACTTCAAGATTCATTCGAGCGAATTCCTCATGGAGAGAAGGTTGTGCTTGTTTTATCATCAGGGTGTTGCAATAAGACTTACGACTTAGCGCATCAGCAACGACATTGGCTTTGCCAGATTGATAGTTGAGACCCAAATCATAGTTCTTGATGAGTTCCAACCATCTTCTTTGCCTGAGATTCAAATCAGGTTGTGTGAAAAGATACTTTAGACTCTGATGATCCGAGTATAACTCACAACGACTACCGAGGAGGTAATGTCGCCATTGCTTAAGAGCATGAACAACAGCTGCAAGCTCAAGATCATGAGTTGGGTAGTTGTTTTCATGTGGTTTTAGCTAGCGGGAGGCATAAGCCACCACATGTCCATCTTGCATCAACACACATCCGAGACCTTGGTGGGAAGCATCACAAAAGACAACAAAGTCTTTGCTGGTGTCTGGGAGAACCAGCACCGGAGCTGTTGTTAACTTGGTTTTCAACATCTGGAAGCTTTCTTCAGCCTTATCAGACCATTCAAACTTCTTATCCTTCTTAAGAAGATCAGTCATTGGCTTTGCAATCATGGAGAAGTTCTCAATGAATCGACGGTAATAACCAGCCATCCCGAGAAAACTTCGGACATCCTTCACGGATTTAGGAGACTCCCAGTCGAGGATAGTTTGGACCTTATCGGGGATAACAGCAACCCCTTGGGCAGAAACAACATGACCAAGAAATATGAGCTCTTGTAACCAAAACTCACATTTGGAGAACTTGGCATAGAGATGATGTTCTCAGAGCTTTGTTAACACCAAACGAAGATGCTCAGCATGCTCTTCTTTAGTCTTGGAATAGACCAGAATATCATCGATGTAAACCACAACGAACTTGTCAAGATACTCCATGAAGACAGAGTTCATAAGCCGCATGAAAGTGGCTGGAGCATTGGTAAGACCAAAAGACATGACAGTGTACTCGTAAAGACCATAACGAGTGGTGAAAGCAGTCTTTGGAATATCTTCCTTGCGGATCTTTATCTGGTGATACCCTGACCTCAAATCCATTTTGGAAAAGACAGTGGCACCACTTAACTGATCAAAGAGATCATTGATCCTAGGGAGAGGATACTTGTTCTTGATAGTCACAACATTGAATGGGCGATAATCCACAACTAGACACGGTATATTGGTATCCCGCTTCTTAACAAAGATGGTAGGACATCCCCAAGAAGATGTGCTAGGCTGAATGTATTCTTTTCCTTCTAACTCCTCTAGTTGCTTCTTCAACTCCACAAGCTCATGAGGAGGCATATGATAGGGTCTTTTAGAAACAGGAGCAGTTCCAGGAACTAACTCTATGACAAACTCCACACTTCGATCAGGTGGCATGCCAGGCAACTCCTCAGGAAAGACATCCGGGAATTCATAGACCACGGAAACATATTGAATCTCTAATGGAGGTAGAACTTCAAGAGCATATAACTCTGCTTCAGGAATAGAAACAACTGAAGGAGATAGTGACCCTACGGTCCAATACTTGACTGTTATGCCAGCAGGACTAGTCATAGTCGCAGACTTGGTTGAATAATCGAGAATAGCTTGATAACGAGTCAACCAGTCCATGCCCAGAATGATGTCAATGTCAGTTGACTTGAGGGCGATCAAAGAAGTGGGGAAAAGTTGGAATGCAACTTCGATTAGATTCCCATGACTAACCATGGTGGAACACCACCTAGAACTAGGAGACTAAACTAGTAGAGGAACAGACAACCCCTCAAAACTTATCCCATGCATTTGAGCAAAAGCTTGTGACAGGAATGCATGTGATGCTCCAGAATCAAACAAAACATTAGCTGGAATTTGATTGATACGAAGCGTACCCATGATGATGCTTGGATCTTCCTTAGCCTCCTCAATAGAGATATGGTTCAGGCGTCCTTTTCCAGAACCTATATACTTATCATTCTTCTTTGGTGGTTGTGCCTTCTCAACAGCACCCTTTTGAGGACAGTCTCTTGCATAGTGGCCAGGCTGGCGACAGTTGAAACATATGAGGCCTGATCCAGTACCAGCAGCAGGATAATTTGATCCACCAACATTATTTGGAGCAGTATTCGGACGAGGAGCATATACAGAAGTCCTTGGGGTGTAAGGAGCACGTGGCATAGCACTGTAAGGCACGAAGACACGACGCTTCTTATTACCAGAACCAACCTTGTTGTACCCCTCTTGAGGACGCTTACGGGTTTCTTTGTACTCCACTTTTCCACTCTCGGCCTTCATAGCCTTGTTGACAAGACCTTGGACGTTACCAAAGTCCATGAGGTGGATGTCACGGTGAACCTCAGGATCTAGTCCCTTGCGGAATAGAGCTTGCTTCTTAGCATCGGTGGAGACCTCTTTAGTAGCATAGCAGGCAAGACGATTGAAGTTGTGCTGGTAATCACACACGGAACCAGTGCCCTGCTTGAGCTTGAGGAAATCCTCCCTCTTCTGATCCATCAGACCCTCCGGAATATGATAAACTCGGAAGGCTTCAGTGAACTCTTGCCATGTAACAACATGTTGAGCTTCTTGCATAGCCAAGAAATTTTCCCACCAGGAGTTACCTGCTCCCTACAGATGATAGGCAGCAAAAGTCACCCAATCAGCTTGAGCAACATGACCAACCTGAAGTTTATGCTCCATGGTGCGAAGCCAGTAGTCCGCATCAAGTGGCTCAGTAGAATAGCTGAAGACTGTCAGAGTGAGACGTGTGAAGTCCTTGATACCAACTTGATTGTTCTGGCGTTGAGCAATATTGCGCTCAATCCTTTCAAGGAGCCTCATGTTGTCAGCACGGTTGGTTTCGTACATGGCCATGAGTGAACCATGGACGGTGGTGGAGGAAGGTTGGAAGATTCGCCCTCATTTGCAGCACCTCGTGCATGAGCATGGGTACGGGCACGAGAGGTGTCACCCATCCTGAAAGTACAAAAAGAAGGTTAGACAAGGGATACAAAGGGAAAGATGAACAAAGAGTACTTGTTATAAACGTATCATCTTATCAAGCATGGTAGTAACGAAGCATACTAATGTATATGTTGGGGATATGCTATATGGGTATCCTCATAGCATCTCTCTTATCCGACTAACCCGGGTGGCCCATAGTCGGTAGCATGGCCTATGGCCTGCTGGGCGGCCCAGTTAGGTGGATCCAGAAGGGAGGCCCATGCCGGATAAAGGAAGGCTACGGTGGAGTCACCAGCGTACCCGGAGCCTTGGAGTACAAGATACACAAGACTAGTGATAGACGGTGTAGGACTCTGTAACCTGTCCGGCTAGGACTTTTCCCTGTAACCCTAGGACCTGGCGACTATATAAGTCGGGCCTATGGGAGCCTTTAGGGCACGACCAGATTAGACAATCTTAGACAACCTCGCACAGCAAACCTATCTCTGTAACTCGGCGTATTGCCCTTATAGTGATTTATAGCAGGAGTAGGATTCCGCCACCATCGTGGGATCTGAACCTGGGTAAGCTGTGTTACCTCGTACCCATTGTAACACCCTCCCCTGATAAGGCTGAGTTCATGTGTATAGTGCCAATCCCTGGATCGGTTCACTGGCACACACAGTACAAAATGATACCAAATATAACTGTGCATCATAAATACAACGAATATGATCCAGAATTTACATTATTTATTCAAGTACATAGCGGAAAACGAATACAAGGTAGATCTCCATCCTTCAAATGTGCCACAGGCGAACAATTGTTGAGTGGAGTCTCGCGACCTATGAATGATCACTCAGATACGATATAACCTGCAACATGAAACGTTGCAGCCACGAATGGTCAATACATTGAATGTATGGCAAGTAGGCTAAAGTGGTTAACAACAAATCTATCAACTACATGCTTATTTGGCCAAGTGGAGTTCAGGCTCATTTGCATAAAGCAACAGTTTTATCCTAACATTTGTAACAAAGTAGTTTTCCAATACGATAAATAGGACACTCTGGTTCACTCCCAGGTGCTCCTACCCAATTATGTTCACCCAATAAGTTTTAAGTAATTAAGAAATAAGGATGAGTGAGAAATATCATAGCATTAGTATCAGGTCGCTCAAAATTGTCCATAACCGGGGACACGGCTAAGCACTTAGTTTATACACCCTGCAGGGGTTAGTACACTTTACCCATATAACTTGGCCAGCCCAGCTCGTACCACCACTCTCATATTGGGTGATGATAGGGAGAAGTCCAAGAAGGAACCGTTCGGGAAGTAGATCCCCAATCCCGACGCGCACCGGTCCAACCTACACTATCTACATCTCTGGATATGCGGGTTCGAGTTACCACAACCTACTGAGTTCAGCCAACCGTCCATTTCATTATTGGCACATGGTTGCACATGAAAGCTTCCAAACAAAGAAACCAATCATTTCTTAGTGTCCTGGGTGCCTTTCCGCAATGATACCACCAAAAATTATCAATTCCATCACACCCAGGAGATTCATTGATTAAGTTGTTTTAGTTTTTGCAAACCAACACATTTAGAATCAACATCAGTGATGTAACCCAGCCCTCGTTCATCATAGCATGGCTAAGCACATCTACCAACGGTGGCTCATAAACAAGGAATGCTAGGGAATAATATGGGACATAGCATAGAATGTACACATCAATTCCTACATATGCAATTCTACAAAAACATCTATAATGCATAGGAAAACAATAGGACATTTATGACCAAGATAGCACCACTTGCCTTTGTTGTAGATGTAGTCGATTAGATAATCCTCACAATTCTCATAGATATAATGGTTGCTCTCGTCATAACCACAATACTTGCAATCATAGTAGTTGCAATCACACACATTGCACTCCTCGCAATCTATCGATCAAACAATTGCATACAACATAAATAATAGCACATAGAGATCAAACAAATACAACAAATGCATGCATGACAATTTAATAAGTCACAATGGTTGTTATGTTAGTTCTCTAAACAATATTGAAGTATATGATGCAAGAGACCAATTAATGCAATGGAGTACTTGTTATTAATAATTACTTGCCAATATAGGGTTTTTAATAGTTCTGTTGTAACGCATGTTCTAACTGTCGGATTAAATTTGTTTCTTGGGTTTACTGGATAGAAGACATTAATACGAACCAGTAGGCGTTGGATTCACCCTAATCGGAGTTATAGATCTTTTTGTATGATTTAAATAGTGTTTAATGGGTTTTTAAATGATTCATATAGTTTCTTTTGTCTAAAAATCAAACTAAAATTATATCTGTAATCTCCACGGAATTGTGAATCCAGGGACATATTATTTGTAATTTTTAGGATAGTATTTATTTTCTTATGAATTTATTACTCTAAATAAGCCATTAAACCATTTAAATATTCACCGCAAAACCTTATAGTCAAAGGCAGAACTAATTGCGTATTGATGATCTACATGGAACCAGCTTTCCATCGGTATATCATTATATTTTTGTGATAAGCAATTAATTTACTATGAATTTAATGATTTTAAAGCCATTAAAATTAATTAAATTGCTACGGATTAAATAGTCTTCAAAGGCAAGATCCAACCAGATATTATTAAAGTACATTACAGAAGCTTCAATTTGATATATTATTCATATTTTTCAGAGTTACAGATAATTTCTTATGAATTTATTAACCTAAAAGACCATTAAAACTAATTAAATTACTGCAGTAACCACGTACAGTAAAATTTGGATCTATTCTGATAAGATGATTCTACGTAAAATTATCTTCAATTTGATATATTAACGCAATTTTTGGACGTGGTATGAATTTCTAATGAATTTTACAAGTTAGATCTATAATATGCAATTTTAAATTCGAACGGAATATTCCAGGGAACATTCCGCTGACTGGACAGGTTGACTTTGCATGCTGACTGGGACTAGATGTTGACCTTACGTTGACGTGGCGTTGATAAGGAAGATGACCGGGATGACGACATGGCACGCACCGGTTTGATTGGATCTCGACCGTCTGGATAGGATCCGGTGGCTAGAAGAAGAGATTGACCCGATTTTGGCTCAGTATAGACAAGAAACAGATCTATGTTAGAGAGACAAATCCGTAGGTCAAATTGAAAAACTTAGAACACGAAAGTTATGGGGAATCATTATTCCTACCTTCTCACCAAAGGAATTTGGATTTGAAGAAATGAGCGTGAGTACATTGCGATACGAAATTCTCCGGCTGTGGTGGATGAAAATAGGTGAGGTTTGTCGGGATTGAAAGATTTCAACGATTCCTACAACTTTCGTTTTTTGACCGAAGGCAAATGACGAAGTCTAGATGGGTTAAAAAGCGAAATAAGATTCGGGCATGTGTAGATTCGGGATTTCGAGGAGAGAAACTCGTACAGCTGTGGCTCCACGAGTTTATATGGAGATTTAGGATGTTGTAGAGATAGGTATTGGAGTAGGGAACAAGTAGAAACAAACGGAAGTCGATTCGGAGTTGTAGATAAAAAGTTATAGCAGTTTGAGTAGAGATAGGTTTGTTAAAAACTGATTCGCACACATTTTAAAGCAACTAGATCGATCCTTCTCGTGTACCTGTACGTGGCTGGCTCGGTCCCGTGCTGGGCCGGCCCGCTTAGTTTTTTTTTTGTTTTTTTCTTTTTTCTATTTACTTGTTTCTCTCATATCTTTTGCATACGAACTCCAAATGACATGATTCTTGTTTCTAAATTTTTCTAAAATCGAATAGATTATTATAGGATCAAATTTGTAATCTTTTTACTAGTTTAGAAGTAGTGGATTTATAAATCCTTGTATATTCCATTTTATTTATATCTTTATTTGTTTGTATTTATTCCATAAATTTTTCATACTAGCTTCAAATGAGCTCAATATTGTTTCTAAAATTTTATAGTATTAATTGGATCTCTTTAGGCTATAATTATCAATAATTTATGCCTTATCAACAGTGGGTTTTAATAAGTCAATTTAATTACCCTTAGGAACATTTGGGCGAATCAACTATAGGATTTAGATACCAAGATTTGGATTTAGTTTGTGAGAACTTTGCATGGATGTAATGAAATGCTTATGAATGCTTCATGATTTTAATTTTGAAATCTTGCACACCAATTCTACAATCCATAATCAATCCATGCCCTTTTGCCTATATGGCTACTTAGGTCATAACAAAAGAATATAAGATTTTGAATTCAAGGTTGAGAGGATTTTCTATTCAAAAAGTTTCTTCTCATTGAGAATTTTCAACATAGTCAAACAATCAATCAAACTTATTTATTTCACATTCCAAAATTAGGAGAATTTTGGGATGTGACAGACTACCACCCTTAAAAGAAATCTCGTCCCGAGATTTGGGAAGGCTAGAAAGAAAGAAGGTTCGGGATCCATTAGGATGCTACCACCCTTAAAAGAAAATTGACTAGGTCATTTCTCGAGGATTCACTTAGCTCAGATTGGTTCTCCTTTAGACTTTTATTGGCACAATGTCTCCAGCACATTCTAAACATCATGATTGATAGTTTCCGAGAAAGCACTTCTTAAACTAGCAAAACTCTCATGGTGGGCAAATAGGGAACGTTTACTTCAGTGTGCCCATAATTCATGGTTGGGATTCATCCTTACCCTACATTCCTATGCTTAGCAATGGATGCTTTTAGAAGGGTGTAACAATATACCATTCTAGGGTTTAGATCAACTTCGACTCTCTGCTAAGGTTGAAAAGGTCACTCAAGATTCGCAAAGCCAACAGTACAAGAGCGAATAATAAGAGTAGTAGGAATGGTGATCAATCCATCCTGCACCCAAATCATTACCCTGTATGAGGATAGGTGAATCACGTTTTTCTATCACTTGGGCATTCTCACTTGCCTTGAAGCATGTTTCCATGGGCACGAACTAATGCTCTATGTATACTCCCATGTATTCAATCAACAAAGCTACTACTAAACTAAACTATCGACACTTCAACTTTCAGGTTGCGTAATCTACTACATAACATCATTTCAACACTTCATACTCCCACATATCTTTTTTTTCTATTAGATAAAGCTTTCTCCTTCCTAAATGCATTGTGTTGTCAAACCTTCCACTTAACACATCATTATATCTCCAATGGTTCAAGATAGGGAAAAATTATAGGAAAGAAACAACTAAGAAAATAATCCTACCCATAACTATATGAAGCATTCAATGTCACAAACAAGCAAACAATCATAAGGAATCAATACCAAAGAAAACACTTGTATAATAACATTACAGGGGTCTAAATATAGCAGTATATAACCACAAAATAGTTTGAAAGCATTGGGAACAATACTAGAGTAAAACATAGCAACATATAAGCAATAAACAAAATCTGTCAAAACGGTACAGCAGACTTCACGATTTTTTCTGACTAACTTAAACTCTCCAGGAATTTCAGCCAATTTTTGTGCATGTACTACAGGTAATTACGCTCCAGATCCTATTGTTTTGGATTTTTTTGAGTTACCAGTAAAATATGAAAAATCGCGCGGTACAACAGGTCATGCAGAAAACTGCAACAGTAAAATCACGAATTTCAATCAATTCACACCATTAAACTAATTTAAAAACCTCATCACAATTTCAGAAACATTAGAGTTCAAAATTAACTGATCCTAAACAAAGCATCACACGATATGGTTCAGTACAAACAAACAAGCAACCTATATTGTCATACCACATAAGTTGGTAAGAGCAATATGCTAGCACGATAGCGATGATCTCCAAAGAGATAGAACATGGTGGTCTAGACCTAACCAAACCTGATGAGATGTTTATTTATGTCATACTATTTGTTCTTTTACTTAGCTAACTCTCATATAAGTATCATAAGAATGGACAACTATAAATGTTTGAATAGGAAGAGGTTCTAGAAAAGATAGACAAGGAATATAAGATCTCTAATAAGTAGATAATATGATTGTTCTCCTAATAGAGGTCTTCTATTACCAATCCATTTCTAAGGTCACGATCCTACAGTCAACACACAGCTCTGATACCATCTTGTAACACCCTCGCCTGATAAGGCTGAGTTCATGTGTATAGTGCCAATCCCTGGATCGGTTCACTGGCACACACAGTACAAAATGATACCAAATATAACTGTGCATCATAAATACAACGAATATGATCCAGAATTTACATTATTTATTCAAGTACACAGCGGAAAACGAATACAAGGTAGATCTCCATCCTTCAAATGTGCCACAGGCGAACAATTGTTGAGTGGAGTCTCGCGACCTATGAACGATCACTCAGATATGATATAACCTGCAACATGAAACGTTGCAGCCACGAATGGTCAATACATTGAATGTATGGCAAGTAGGCTAAAGTGGTTGACAACAAATCTATCAACTACATGCTTATTTGGCCATGTGGAGTTCAGGCTCATTTGCATAAAGCAACAGTTTTATCCTAACATTTGTAACAAAGTAGTTTTCCAATACGATAAATAGGACACTCTGGTTCACTCCCAGGTGCTCCTACCCAATTATGTTCACACAACAAGTTTTAAGTAATTAAGAAATAAGGATGAGTGAGAAATATCATAGCATCAGTATCAGGTCGCTCAAAATTGTCCATAACCGGGGACACGGCTAAGCACTTAGTTTATACACCCTGCAGGGGTTAGTACACTTTACCCATGTAACTTGGCCAGCCCAGCTCGTACCACCACTCTCATATTGGGTGATGATAGGGAGAAGTCCAAGAAGGAACCGTTCGGGAAGTAGCTCCCCAATCCCGACGCGCACCGGTCCAACCTACACTATCTACATCTCTGGATACGCGGGTTCGAGTTACCACAACCTACTGAGTTCAGTCAACCGCCCATTTCATTATTGGCACATGGTTGCACACGAAAGCTTCCAAACAAAGAAACCAATCATTTCTCAGTGTCCTGGGTGCCTTTCCGCAATGATACCACCAAAAATTATCAATCCCATCACACCCAGGAGATTCATTGATTAAGTTGTTTTAGTTTTCGCAAACCAACACATTTAGAATCAACATCAGTGATGTAACCCAGCCCTCGTTCATCATAGCATGGCTAAGCACATCTACCAACGGTGGCTCATAAACAAGGAATGCTAGGGAATAATATGGGACATAGCATAGCATGTACACATCAATTCCTACATATGCAATTCTACAAAAACATCTATAATGCATAGGAAAACAATAGGACATTTATGACCAAGATAGCACCACTTGCCTTTGTTGTAGATGTAGTCGATTAGATAATCCTCACAATTCTCATAGATATAATGGTTGATCTCGTCATAACCACAATACTTGCAATCATAGTAGTTGCAATCACACACGTTGCACTCCTCGCAATCTATCGATCAAACAATTGCATACAACATAAACAATAGCACATAGAGATCAAACAAATACAACAAATGCATACATGACAATTTAATAAGTCACAATGGTTGTTACTTTAGTTCTCTAAACAATATTGAAGTATATGATGCATGCAAGAGACCAATTAATGCAATGGAGTACTTGTTATTAATAATTACTTGCCAATATAGGGTTTTTAATAGTTCTGTTGTAACGCCTATTCTAACTGTCGGATTAATTTTTTTTCTTGGGTTTAATGGATATAGGACATTAATACGAACCAGTAGGCGTTGGATTCACCCTAATCGGAGTTATAGATCTTTTTGTATGATTTAAATAGTGTTTAATGGGTTTTTAAATGATTCATATAGTTTCTGTTGTCTAAAAATCAAACTAAAATTATATCTGTAATCTCCATGGAATTGTGAATCCAGGGACATATTATTTGTAATTTTCAGAATAGTATTTATTTTCTTATGAATTTATTACTCTAAATAAGCCATTAAACCATTTAAATCTTCACCGCAAAACCTTATAGTCAAAGTCAGAACTAATTGCTTATTGATGATCTACATGGAACCAGCTTTCCATCGGTATATCATTTATATTTTTGTGACAAGAAATTAATTTACTATGAATTTAATGATTTATAAAGCCATTAAAACTAATTAAATTGCTACGGATTAAATAGTCTTCAAAGGCAAGATCCAACCAGATATTATTAAATTACATTACAGAAGCTTCAATTTGATATATTATTCATATTTTTTGGAGTTACAGATAATTTCTTATGAATTTATTAACCTAAAAGACCATTAAAACTAATTAAATTACTGCAGTAACCACGTACAGTAAAATTTGGATCTATTCTAATAAGATGATTCTACGTAAAATTATCTTCAATTTGATATATTATACGCTATTTTTGGACGTGGTATGAATTTCTAATGAATTTTACAAGTTAGATCTATAATATGCAATTTTAAATTCGAACGGAATATTCCAGGGAATGTTCCGCTGACTGGACAGGTTGACTTTGCATGCTGACTGGGACTAGATGTTGACCTTACGTTGACGTGGTGTTGATGAGGAAGATGACCGGGATGACGACATGGCACGTACCGGTTTGATTGGATCTCGACCGTCTGGATAGGATCCGATGGCTAGAAGAAGAGATTGACCCGATTTTGGCTCAGTATAGACAAGAAACAGATCTGTGTTAGAGAGACAAATCCGTAGGTCAAATTGAAAAACTTAGAACACGAAAGTTGTGGGGAATCATTATTCCTACCTTCTCACTAAAGGAATTTGGATTTGAATAAACGAGCGCGAGTACATCTTGGATTTACACCGTAAGATCTGAAATATTGTGATATGAAATTCTCCGGTTATGGTGGATGAAAATAGGTTAGGTTTGTCGGGATTGAAAGATTTCGACGATTCCTACAACTTTCATTTTTTGACCGAAGGCAAACGACGAAGTCTAGATGGGTTAAAAAGCGAAATAAGATTCGGGAATGTGTAGATTCGGGATTTCGAGGAGAGAAACTCGTACAGCTGTGGCTCCACGAGTTTATATGGAGATTTAGGATATTGTACATATAGGTACTGGAGTAGGGAACAAGTAGAAACAAACGGAAGTCGATTCGGAGTTGTAGATAAAAAAGTTATAGCAGTTTGAACAGAGATAAGTTTGTTAAAAACTGATTCGCACGCATTTTAAAGCAACTAGATCGATCCTTCTCGTGTACGTGTACGTGGCTGGCTCGGTCCCGTGCTGGGCCGGCCCGCTTAGTTTTTTTTCTGTTTTTTTCTTTTTTCTATTTATTTGTTTCTCTTATATCTTTTGCATACGAACTCCAAATAACATGATTCTTGTTTCTAAATTTTTCTAAAATCGAATAGATCATTATAGGATCAAATTTGTAATCTTTTTACTAGTTTGGAAGTAGTGGATTTATAAATCCTTGTATATTCCATTTTATTTATATCTTTATTTGTTTGTATTTATTCCATAACTTTTTCATACTAGCTTCAAATGAGCTCAATTTTGTTTCTAAAATTTTATAGTATTAATTGGATCTCTTTAGGCTATAATTATCAATAATTTATGCCTTAGAAACAGTGGGTTTTAATAAGTCAATTTAATTACCCTTAGGAACATTTGGGCGAATCAACTATAGGATTTAGATACCAGGATTTGGATTTAGTTTGTGAGAACTTTGCATGGATGTAATGAAATGCTTATGAATGCTTCATGATTTTCATTTTGAAATCTTGCACACCAATTCTACAATCCATAATCAATCCATGCCCTTTTGCCTATATGGCTACTTAGGTCATAACAAAAGAATATAAGATTTTGAATTCAAGGTTGAGAGGATTTTCTATTCAAAAAGTTTCTTCTCATTGAGAATTTTCAACATAGTCAAACAATCAATCAAAATTATTTATTTCACATTCCAAAATTAGGAGAATTTTGGGATGTGACACCCGTCATGTTGGAGATATGCCCTAGAGGCAATAATAAATGTAGTTATTATTATATTTTTGTGTTTATGATAAATGTTTACATTCATGCTATAATAGTATTAACAAGGAAACATTAATACTTGTGTGATTTATAAACTAAAATAGAGTCCCTAGTAAAGCCTCTTTATAAATACTAGCTTGTTGGTCAATAAATGATTATGGTTTCCCTATCATGAACATTGAGATGTTATTAACAACAAGATCATATCGTTAGGAGAATGATATGGTGGACATACTCCTATAGATAAGCGTAGCATAAAGATCAAGTCATTTTAATAGTTCAATTGCTATATGCTTTCTGATACATAGTAACCTAATTCCTTCGACCATGAGATCATGCATATCACCTTCACCGGAAGGATGCTTTGATGACATCAAACACCACACCGTAACTGGGTGGCTATAAAGGTGGCATTGAGTGTTTAGAAAGTATTGGTTGAGACACATGGATCAAGAGTGGGATTTGTCCATCCATATGACGGATAGATATACTCTGGGCCCTCTCGGTGGAATGTCATCCAATTAGATTGCAAGCATGTGACGGGCTCACAAGGGATCACATATCACGGGAACGAGAAAAGAGTACTTATCAGTAACGAGGTTGAACTAGGTATGTAGAGATACCGATGATCAAAACCTCGGATAAGTAAACTATCGTGAGACAAAGGGAAATTGGTATCGTATGTAAGTGGTTCATTCGATCGCAAAGTAATCATAGAAATATGTGGGAGCCATATGAATTTCCAGATTCCTCTATTGGTTATTGTTCGGAGAAGTGTCTCGATCATGTCCGCATAATTCACGAACCGTAGGGAGACACACTTAAGGATTCGACGTTGTTTGAGTAGTTATGGAATGATGAGTAAGAGACTGAATGTTGTTCGGAGTCTCGGATGGGATCCGGGATATCACGAGGAGATCCGGAATGGTCCGGAGAATAAGATTCATATAAGGAAAGTCCTGTTTCGGGGTTGGAGAATGGTTCCGGTGTTTTCATCGGGAATGTTCTAGAAGGTTCCGGAATGTCCGGCACTCCGGAGGGGAAGGGTACATGAATGTGTCATAACAAGTTGGAATGATTGCATCATGTACTAGGTGTCATCGCTGAACAAAATAAAGGGTTTAATCAAATCCTAGTTTGAAAAGTCAAACGCCAATTTGAAAAGTCAAACGGCTATTTTGTGAGGTGGAGGGAGAGTAGGAAACCTACTTGGGGAGGAGTTCCCTCCCTCCACCGCCGGCCCACTTGGAGACCGAGTTGGGGAGGGACTCCCCTCCCCTTGGCGCGCCCCCTCCACCTATATAAGGAGGGGCAGGGCTGCCCCTCCACGCACACAACACCACGCCCTCTAAACCTAAACCCTAGCCGCCGCCGCCCACCATAGCCGCCGCCTAGGGTTTCTCCCCTAGCCGCCGACTTGGGCAGCCCCAAGCCCTAGCCGCCAGCCCTAGCAGCTCCTCCTTGGTGTGTCTAAACCCTAGATCACCGAGGCTCTCTCATAGTCCACCATACTCGCTCCGCCTTAAGGCGAAGCCCTGCGAGATCTCCCCTCTACTTCCGGTACCACGCCGTCGTGCTGCCGGAATAGCGAGGAGAGTGCTACAACCTCCGCTGCCTGCTGGAACAAGGGAGAGGAAGGTCTTCGTCGAGTACCGAACGTGTGACCGACTACGGAAGCGCTGCCGGAACGCAACGCCGGAAGGATCGTCTACGCGATCTTGAGATCGGGAAGAGTACGACTACATCACCCACGAGAATCCGCTCTCATTAAACACTTTGGAATGTTCGAGGGTGAGTTATTCCATCGACTCGTTGCTACAATCAAGTAGATAGATCTTGGCTTGTTTGTTTGTATGCGGTAGAATTTTTTTGTTTTCCATGCTACGAACCCCTACAGTGGTATCAGAGCCGTGTCTATATGTAGATCTATTGCATGAGTAGAACACAATGGTCATTGTGGGCGTTGATGCTTTTGTTGTCGATTGCTTCTTGTGTACTTTGCATCTTGCGAGATGGTGGGATGAAGCGGCCCGGGCTAACCTTACATGACATCGTTCATGAGACTTGCTCCACGCTTGACATGCAACTTGTATTGCATAAGTGGCTTTGCGGGTGCTTGTTTCTCCCAACATAGTTAAGATTCAATTTACAATGGGTGATTGACAATACTAGTATCAATGTTGTGGTTCTTGTTCGTAAGTTAGAACGACACTTATTGAAAGCCACAAACCACGTAAAACATGCAAAGAAAGTAGAGGCGTCTAACTTTGTTTTGCAGGGGTGTGCTGTGATGTGATATGGCCATGATTGTGATTATATTCGATGTATGCAATGTTCCTTATTGTAAGTTGGCAACCGGCAGGAGCCATATGGTTGTCTTTAATTTCTGTTAAGACCCGCATGTCTATTCAAAGTAGTTGTAATAGTTGAAGCCGGTGGACGACAACCATGGAGCAGTGTCATTGACCATGATGCAATGCCGGTGATGATGGAGATCATGTTCGTGCTTGAAGATGGAGATCGGAAGCACAAAGAAGAAAGGCCATATCATATCACATATTATGAATTGCATGTGATGTTAATCCTTTATGCATCTTGTATTGCTTAGTTAACGACGGTAGCATTATAAGATGATCCCTCATGCACATGAATTTCAAGTTCTAAAGTGTTCATCCTTACTGAGCACCGTTGCTAAATCTTGTTGTTTTGAAGCACCACGTGATGATCGGGTGTGTTAGATTCCGCAAGTGTATACAACATGAGCAAGCCAGATTTGCTCATGCGGAAGCTAAGATTTGATCTTGACGAGCCTAGCATGTATAGACATGGTCTCGGAACACGGATCACCGAAAGGTAAAGCATGAATCATATAGTAAGATATGATGAACATGTCGATTGTTCGCCATTGAAGCTACATCAACTCTCGTGATGATCGGTGTTGATGTGGTGGATTTGGTTCGTGTGATCACTAAAACAATGTGAGGGATATTGTTTTGAGTGGGAGTTCACCTAGATTAATTTAACTATTAATTAGAACTCAATTTGTCATAAACTTAGTCTAAACTATTGCAAATATGTTGTAGATCAATGGCGGCCCCTACCATCAATTTTAATGCGTTCCTAGAGAAAGAAAAGTTGAAAAACAATGGAAGTAACTTCGCGGATTGGTTCTGCAATTTGAGGATTGTCCTCACTGCTGGTAATTTGACCTATGTGCTGGATGCACCGCTGGGTGACCCACCTGCAGCTACTACTACCGATGAAGTAAAGAATGTTTACCTCGCTCGGAAGACTCAGTACTCCACAGTTCAGTGTGCTATCTTGTATGGTTTAGAATCGGAGCTTCAGAAAAGGTTTGAGAATTCAGACCCACATGATATTGTCCATGATCTCAAATTGATCTTTGAGACTCACACGGCAATTGAGAGCTATGAGGCTTCTGAAAAGTTCTTTAACTGCAAGATGGAAGAGGGCAGCTCCGTCAGTGAGTATGTGCTTAAGATGTCTGGGCACGCAAACAAACTCCAAATCTTGGGTATAGTGATTCCTAATACTTTGGGGATTTACCGTGTCCTCCAATCACTGCCACCAAGTTACAAGAACTTTGTGATGAACTACAATATGCAAAGCATGAACAAGCAGTTGCCAGAACTCTTCTCCATGTTGAAATCTGCAGAAGTGGAGATCAAGAAAGAGCACCAAGTGTTGATGGTCAATAAGACCATCAAATTCAAGAAAGGCAAGTCTAAGCAAAATAGACACTTCAAGAAGGGTGGTAAGAAAGTTACTGCACCAACGAAGAAGACCAAGGCTGGACCTAAGCCTGATACTGAGTGCTTTTACTGCAAGGGAGAAGATCACTGGAAGTGGAATTGCCCAAAGTACTTGGCAGATTTGAAGAACGACAACATCAAGAAGAAAGGTATATGTGATATACATGTTATTGATGTGTATCTCACTAGTACTCGTAGTAGTGCCTGGGTATTTGATACTGGTTCGGTTGCTCATATTTGTAACTCGAAACAGGTGCTGCAGAATAAACGGAAGCTAGCGAAGAACGAGGTGACGATGCACGTGGGAAATGGATCAAAGGTTGATGTGATCGCGGTCGGCACGCTACCTCTTCATCTACCATCGGGATTAGTTTTATACTTAAATAATTGTTATTTGGTGCATGCGTTAAGCATGAACATTATATCGGGATCTTGTTTATTGCGAGACGGTTACTTGTTTAAGTCCGAGAATAATGGTTATTCGATTTATATGAGTAATATGTTTTATGCACATGCACCTTTGATAGATGGTCTATTCTTATTGAATCTCGATAGTGGAAATACACATATTAATAACATTGAAGCTAAACGTTTGAAATCGAGCGATAACTCGACCTATATGTGGCACTGTGTTCATCTGGTTTGGAACACTTACTATTGTAATGATAAGCTCCCTGGAAGAAGTCTTGAGGGATCCTTTTGGTGGAAAGCTCACCTCAAACTGATTGACATTTTTAAAGGACTTGCAAAGTGCTTGGTTGGAAATGGGAAAACCACACTTTTCTGGTCTGATATGTGGAATGATAGCTGCCTCCAACATAAGCTTCCTCACCTCCTCTCTTATGCAAAAAAACCTCACATCTCTGTCAGTGAGTTCCTGCATACCCCAAATACTCAGGACCTTTTTTACCTTCCTTTGTCACAGCAAGCTTATCAGGAATATCAAAGTCTTGAACAAATTCTCAATTCTGGCAGGGAAGGGGATTCTGATTGTTGGTCTTACATTTGGGGCAGTAATTATTCGGTGAAAAAGGCTTACTGCTCCTTAGCTGGTTACCAGCCGGTTCAGCCACATTTCTCTTGGTTATGGAAATCTTCTTGTCAGCAAAAACACAAATTCTTCTTCTGGCTCTTACTGCTTGATAGACTCAACACTAGAAACCTTCTGAAAAGGAAATGTTTCTCGCTGGCATCTTATGACTGTGTCTTCCAGGGCTGCAATAGTGAAGAAACCAGCCTACATTTGTTTTGGGAATGTTCTTTTGCAAGAGCCTGCTGGGCTGAAATTTCTCAGGTCAATTTGGCTGATCCAACTATCTTTGAAGTGTTAGTCAGTATTAAAAAAGACCTCAATATCCCTTTTGCAATGGAAATTCTGCTACTTGGAACTTGGGGCATTTGGATTTGCAGGAATAATGAAATTTTCAATAATCAGCATGCATCGATTGAGACCTGGAAGGCTATTGTAGCCTAGGAATTAAGATGGGTCCTTTTCAGAATTAAGAAGAAGTATTATCAGAGCCTTAAGGTTTGGATTGAAACTAATTTAGACAGGAGATAGCTGATTAGAATTTATCCCTCTTCTTTGAGGTGGAATGAGTCTTGTAAATATTCTTTTGTAACTCTCTACAATATATAAAAATTGCAGTGGGGTCTTTTTGCCCTACTGTTTTACCCTCCTTTTTTTTATATGTGGCACTGTCGTCTTGGTCACATTGGAGTGAAGCGTATGAAGAAACTCCATTCCGATGGACTTCTTGAATCACTTGATTTCGAATCACTTGAAAGATGTGAAGCATGTCTGATGGGTAAAATGACTAAGACTCCATTTTCTGGTATGATGGAGCGAGCTACGGACTTATTGGAAATCATACATACCGATGTGTGTGGTCCAATGAGTGTAGCATCGCGCGGTGGTTATCGTTATGTTCTTACCTTCACGGATGACTTGAGTAGATATGGGTATATCTATTTCATGAAACATAAGTCCGAAACTTTCAAGAAGTTTAAGGAATTTCAAAGTGAGGTTGAGAATCAACGTAACAAGAAGATTAAATTTCTACGTTCTGATTGTGGAGGTGAATATCTAAGTTACGAGTTTGGCGAGCATTTGAAGAAATGCGGAATACTTTCACAATTGACACCGCCGGGAACACCACAGCGTAATGGTGTGTCCGAACGTCGTAATCGAACTCTCTTAGATATGGTTCGTTCTATGATGTCACTTACAGATTTACCGCTATCATTTTGGGGTTATGCATTAGAAACAACCGCATTCACTTTAAATAGGGCACCATCTAAATCCGTTGAAATGACACCGTATGAATTATGGTTTGGGAAGAAACCTAAATTGTCGTTCCTTAAAATTTGGGGTTGCGAAGCCTATGTAAAGAAGTTACAGCCGGACAAGCTTGAACCCAAAGCGGAAAAATGCGTCTTCATAGGATACCCAAAGGAAACTATTGGGTATACCTTCTATCATAGATCCGAAGTCAAAATCTTCATTGCCAAGAATGGATCCTTTCTAGAGAAGGAATTTCTCTCGAAAGAAGTGACTGGAAGGAAAGTAGAACTCGACAAGGTTGTCGAACCTTTTCTCGAACTTGCGAGTAGCGCAGCATCGGAAGAAGTTCCTGTGGTGCCTGCACCAATAAGAGAGGAAGCTAATGATGATGATCATGAAACTTCGGTTGTAGTTGCTACAGAACCTCGCAGGTCAACGAGAACTCGTACCACTCCTGATTGGTATGATCCCGTTATGAGTGTCATGTTGGTGGACAACACCGATGACCCTGCGACGTATGAGGAAGCGATGATGAGCCCAGATTCCAATAAATGGCAAGAAGTCATGAAATCCGAGATTGGATCCATGTACGAAAACCAAGTATGGACTTTGGTGGACTTACCGGATGGCCGAAAGGCTATCGAGAACAAATGGATTTTCAAGAAGAAAACAGATGCTGATGGTAATGTTACTGTCTATAAATCTCGACTTGTCGCAAAAGGGTTTCGACAAATTCAAGGAGTTGACTACGATGAGACTTTCTCACCTGTAGCGAAGCTAAAGTCTGTGAGGATTATGTTAGCAAACGCTGCATATTATGATTATGAGATATGGAAGATGGATGTCTGACGAGGTTACAAGTAGGTTACAAGTTGTATTGAAACTCTAGTCTTGTTCTTCAAGGATCCGAAGGCGTCATGGGCCTGGGCCACCCGAAAATCTTCATGGGCTGGCGTATATTGGCCGTGGGCCTTCCTTGGGCTGGACCAGGTATGCTGAAGTTACGTACCCGTAGGGTATAACCATGTCAGTAGCCCCCGAGTATTTAGTCGAATCGTAGATTCGGCTGAGGACTCTTCAATCCTTCGGGTGTAACTCTGTCTTTCAAGAGAATGTGTAGGGATTGTTGATGCGTGTGCCTGACTCACCCGACGGATCAGGGTCAGTTAATCGTCTTAGGACAAAACAACACGATCTTCTTCAGGTGCGAGTCCCTCGACTCGAACCCGGAACATATGCTGGCGTAATTCGACTCAGGCCGCGGAGGACTTACAGGAGTGGAATTCCAGTGTTTTTAAATGATGTACCCAACGCGTCCGTCGGGATTTTTCATCGTACCTGCTGGTACGGATTCATACTAGCAGAGCGCAGTCAGGTGCGTTGCCAGGCCATCAGATGATATCTGTAGGTCTTATCTTTGCGTCGCAGACGCAGCATCCGAATGTTTATCACCGCGGAGGTGTTTCGGGTGGCCAAGGAGGATGTTACTCACTTAGCATTAATTGGGGCAAAGTTGCCGAAAAGTTTTTGCATGCGGATCCGGAAGATCGCAGTCGAAGATTTCATAGGGTGCACGACCAGCGCTCCCTATGGGAGTAGCCCCCGAGTGTCTGTTCGAGTCGTAGACTCGAGCGGAGACTTTTAGTGCAAGCATTGCTCAGTTGTTTAGTCCGTAGGACTCGAAAATTTTCGGATGCTGAAATCCTTCCTCCCTATGGGAGTAGCCCCCGAGTCCGTAGTGGAGTCGTGGACTCGACGTAGGACTCGAAGCTCTTGTGTGTGAACGGCCATCGCTCCAGTTTGGAGTAGCCCCCGAGTGTCTAGCGGAGTCGTAGACTCGGGCAGAGACTCAAGTCTTGTATCATGCAACGGTAGTAGGAAAATCTCGTGGGCGTACCGCTGACCCGAAAGTACATCGGGTGCGCGACCAGCGCTCCTGATAGGAGTAGCCCCCAAGTATTTAGTCGAATCGTAGATTCGAGTGAGTACTTTTAGCTATCGAGCCGAAGTTATTGCTAGTATAGCTGTTGATGACGTCAGTGCTGACGATCAATGACCTCAAGCGTCTGCTGCGCCAGAGATGACTTGACTGGACGATGCGTGGGTCCCACTTTCTGACTTTGAATTGACCGGTCACGCGCGGCGTGGAGATGATTACGGCGTTTCCTCGATTTCCGCGCGTAGTGGACGTCGTGGGAACGATGGTTCGTTTTGGTGCTGACACGTGTACGGCCAGATCTGCCGTTGGCGTTAGGTCTTCTTGATGGACGGTCAGCGTGCGTCGTCTTTGCTGTTATAATCCATGGTGAAAATCGTGGTTTGTTTTCACCGCACCAGTTCTTGCGTTTTACTGCCTCCTTGTGCTCAAGCAATTCTTGCTGTGTGCTGAGAGTTCCTTTCGCATTTCCTTTGTCTTTGTCGTTGGCAACGACACCACCGCCGTAGCGCCATGGGGAAGCCAAAGAAGTCTTCGCCTGCAGTGGGAACCAGCGCCGCCGGAGGCAAGAAGGGCGCCGCCGCTGCTCGTGTCACCGATGGTGGCTGGCGGCGATCAGAGACGCGGGAGAGCAATCTCCGCAAGCTGCGCGAGCGGAGCCTGATTCCGCAGGACACGACGGCCGTGAGACTCCCCGGTAGTGAGGTAATCCCCCATCCCCCATCTGGGTATCGGGTTATGTTTGTCGCCTTCATTTTGCGTGGGTTTGCGTATCCAGTCCATGACTTCCTTCGTGGACTGCTCTTTTTCTATGGGGTTCAACTCCGTCATCTGTCTCCCAACTCCCTTCTCCACATTGCGTGTTTTATCACGCTTTGCGAGTGTTGGCTTGGCATTGAGCCGCACTTTGGCCTCTTCCGGAAGCTGTATTCCGTGAGGAGGCAGTCTGGTTCGGATGGTGTGTATCCCATTGGGGGTTTCATCATCTCTCTTAGTCCTGATGTCCAATTCTTTTCCTTCTCCATGTCCGAATCTGTCCAGTACTGGCGGAGGAAATGGTTTTACATCCGTGACTCCGTGCTGCCTGGGCAAGATTTTGGTCTCGTTCCTTTTGACCCCTCCCAGTTAATTGTGAAGAAGAGGTCCTGGAAAAATCAGATCTTAGACGGTGAGGTGGCGGAGATAGAGGCCTTGTACCGTCGGGTGGAGGAGCTCCAATTGATTCCTGAGAAGGAGGTGAACGGTGTCGACATTATCCGGGTGTTTCTTGAGCGTCGGGTGCAGCCGCTCCAGGCTAGAGCGCACCCGATGTTCCTGTACTCTGGGCATCGTGATCCGACGAGGGTTTCGAGTGAGAAGATCTCCGAGGTGGACCTTGACAAGGATCTTCGCGTGCTGTTGAAGTTCAAGGCTGACGAAAAAATCCCGGGGAAGTCGCTGACTCCTCCCTTTTCGTCGACGTTGGCCGTGCCAAAGGTGTAGATTTGCGCACGTAGTGCTTCCCTTATGTTTTTGTCAGTTGTGTACTTGTGTCCTTTGTTTGCTAACAAAGTTTCTTCTCATCATGTAGAGCTTCAAAGTGCCAGGCATGGCGCCACCATTGCCCGAAAGGTATCCGAATGCCCCGGATAATGAAGTGGTGGATTCCGTGTCCGAGCTTCCTTCGGCGCGATCTCTGGCGGAGGATGTCGACGAATCGAGTGAAGACCATTCGAGTAAGCGATCACGGAGCTCGAGCGAGTCTTCGGATGCCTCGACTCCTCCGACTCCCAGGAATCCTCGGGGTCTTGAGCGTCATGATGATGTTCAGGGGGGTTCGTCTTCTCCTATTCCTGCCGTTCCTGTGCGAGCTGTTGCTCCGCACCCGCCAGCAAAGCGGAAGAAGGAAGAGAAGAAGGAGGAGAAGAAGGAGGAGAAGAGGGCCCGAAGGGCTTCTCCTATCTTTGACCTGAGCGCGTTGGGCTCGTAAGTGTGCTTGTTGCCACTGTTGTCTTTTGCTCGCTTGTTATTTTTGCGCCTGTGTTGATTGGTTCGTATGTAGGCAATCCTCCGACGGCTCTAGTGATGGAGCGCGCGAGATGATGGGGGAGTCGAACATTGCGTCGCCACCTCCGCAGACGGTGGCGACGTCGGGTGGTGCTGCACCAGTTCCTCTTGTGCAGGAGAGGCTGGTGGTTGCGCCTCAGAATTTCACAGGCGGGCCTGCGGGTTCGCCTTCGGAGCACGTAAGTTTTTCTGCTTCATGTCACGGGGGGAGCCCCCGGGTGTCTTCGTGTGCTGATGTTGTGTTTGCTTCTTTGTTTTGGGCGGAGTCCCCCAAGTCATGCTCTTACTGCTATTGCTTTTTCCTGCAGCCTTGTGTCCGAGAGGCCAAGCGGCTGGTGGAGGAGCACCTGACGCTGGAGGTGAAACTGCAGCAGCTACAAGGTATTCGTCTGCCTTGCAGTACTTTTTTGTTTATCCTTGTCCTGTATGTTGACACTGGCTTGTTGTGAATGCAGAGGAGCATAATGACTCTCTTCGTGAGGTTGATGCTCTGAAGAAGAGCCTTGGCCAATTGGAGCAGAAGGCCGAAGCTGCCGCTGAGGCGAAAGAGCGCCTTGAGCTGGAGCTGTCAAAGGCAGCCGAAGCGAAAGAGCGTCTGCAGCAGGAAGCCGCAGGTCGTGAGGTAGGAGTAGCGGAGAAGCTCATGGCTGCTGCCAAGGCTATTTCGGGTGAGTGCTAGCTTTTGTACTTGCTTCTTTTTCTTCGGGTCCTCTTCTATGTTGCTATTCTTCATGTTTTCTTCTGTTTTGTCTCAGATGCCGCAGGCATCGAGTTTGACCGTGGTGCTCTGGAGCACGGGAGTGCTCTGGATGATGCCACTGTGGCGGTCGAAGACCGCTGCAGCACCGTCGTCAACTCCCTTTCCAAGGCAAAGGAGGTCCTTGGTCACTTCTACCAGGAGCTCTTCCCGAAGGGCACAACCCTTGAAGATGTGGGTGCTCTGGCAGAGGCCCTGTCAGCCGAAGCGCCTGCAGCGTACAAGCGCAAGCAGAAGGGCATCGGCGCGTCCGTCGGGCTGGCGATGGCCATGGCGGTTGGGGCGGAGCTGGACTTGCCCCAGATCACTTCTCGGATGCCGACGGCTGCGGATGGATCAGAGGTAACCTTCGCTGCTTACTCCGCTCGCTGCAGACGATATGGGCCCAAGCTCATTGACTTGTTGTCTGAGTACGCGCTGGGGCAGCAGGGCGAGGCCAAAGCTAGGCAGTCTGGCTCTGAGGCGATTCGGTGTCCTACGCCTTAGGCATAGGAGATGTAGGGTAGTATGTAGTTTACTTTTGCTGTAAATATCTTTTGTAGCACCATTCTTGAGCCACGCAGTGGCCTTATTTAATGAATTCCTCCGAGTTGGGCTTTATCTTTGGCTGAGTGTCTGTGTGCCTTCTTTTTCTTCTGCTTTAGGTTCCTTCGAGTGTTGACCCAGTTGGTACTTCATCCGAAAGGCCCTTGCGAGCATTGTTGGATGATTCCTCGCAGCTCGCTTTTCTGCGGGATCGCGTGCGCAGCTTGGAGAGGGATTTGCTTGGGCTACGCGGTCGTGCTGACGTTTGGAAGTCCAAAGCAGACCGTAGTGCAGCCAGAGAGGAATACTTGATGGCGGAGCTGGGTCGGCTGTCCGAGCAGCTGCAGTGTAAGTTGATCCTTCTTTCGGGCCGTAGCTTAGTTCTTCGGGTGAGCCTGCTGGCCTCACTCTTGTTCTGTGCTGTTGTCGCAGGTGTGAATCTCGCTCCGAAGGAAGAAAAGGAGCGCATTGCTGTTCGAGTCAATTGTTTGACTCAACAGGACATGGAAGCCGGTGGCTTCTTTTGGGTGGATCGCGATCGTGCCATGGTTCTGGTGACGGTGCAGGATCGCGTCTTCTAGGTTTCGCGGGTGCTCCGCCAGGTGCAGACATCGCTGTCCTCGGTGTTGCACGTCATGTTTCCGTTGGATGGCGCACCGACGACCCTTGCAGGTCTTCTGGCGAAGTTTCGGAGTGCCAGCAATGTCAAGGAGCTGGTGCGGCAGCAGCTTGTCGCAGGGGTGAAGGCTGCCTTGTCTCTTGTGAGGGTGCACCGCCCTGATGTAGATTTGGCTGCTGTGGCGACTGGGCCACCTCCTCGGCCAGATGGTGGCGAGTGGAATATGCGTCCGCATTACACGGCTGTAAGGCAGTATGCCGAACAGATTGTAGATTTGTTTGAGCAGCGTGCTCAGGCTATTCTGCAGAATAGGTAGAACCTGAAAATAAACAGATAGATGTAAAATTTGTATATTGCGGCTGGGCGTGTATGTGCCCTTTGTTGTAAAGGTTTGCTTGTTAGCGAGCACGCAGTGCTTTGATTTAGTACGTGCCCTTTTCATTAGCCTGACATGGTCAGCTACTCAGGTGTACATGTGTTGTCCTCAGTCGATGAAATCGTGAGGTGGGGGAGCCCCCGAGCGCGTTTTGTCCTCAGTCGATGAAATCGTGAGGTGGGGGGAGCCCCCGAGTGCGTTTTGTCCTCAGTCGATGAAATCGTGAGGTGGGGGGAGCCCCCGAGTGCGTTAGTAGCATGTAACAAAGTTGTAGAGAAATAGTCAACCGAAGGTTGGGAGCGAGACACTTAGCTTTATTTGTAGCGTAATGGAGGAGGTACATGGTTCAGCTGAGTAGCCTTGGCCGTAAGCCTTATTGAAAGTAAAAGGGGTACATTGCCCATTGCTATGGGTAGAATCGTCGCAGGTGCGAGATGTTCCATGGGTTGGAGTATGCGACTCCAGACTCCACGTGCTTGAGGCGATAGGCGCCACCTGGGATGACTTCGGTGATGACATAGGGTCCTTCCCATGGCGAATCGAGTTTGTTCGGTCGCTTTTGCTTGAGTCGCAAGACGAGGTCTCCTTCGACGAAGGACCTGGGGCGCAGCCGGCGGCTGTGATAGTTGCGGAGACTTTGCTGGTACACCGCGGATCTAGCTGCTGCTATATCCCGTGCTTCGTCGAGTGTGTCGAAGGCGTCTTCGAGTGCAGCCGTGGATTTGGCCTCGCTGTAAGCGACGACTCGTGGAGCCTGGTGACGTACTTCGGCTGGTAGCACAGCCTCAGCTCCGTGTACCATGAAGAACGGTGTGTAGCCGGTGGAGCTGTTTGGCGTAGTTCGTAAGCTCCACAGGACAAACGGTAGCTCTTTCGTCCAGTTGCCAGCTTTGTGCTCGAGTGAGCTCATGAGGCGTTTCTTGATGCCAGCGCCGATTAGGCCGTTGGCCTTTTCCACTTGCCCGTTTGTTTGCGGGTGCGTCACTGAGGCGTACGTGATATTGATCCCGGGGCCTTCGCAGAAGTCCTGGAATTCTTCGGAGATGAAGTTTGATCCGTTATCGGTGATGATGCTGTGCGGTACGCCGAACCTGTAGACTATGGATTCGAAGAACTTGACGGCGGTTTTGCCCTTCTGGTTGGTGACTGGCATGGCCTCGATCCACTTGGTAAATTTGTCGACTGCGACCAAGAGGAAGACGTGTCCTCCCTTCGAGGATTTTGGCAGTTTGCCGATCATGTCAACGCCCCATTGAGCAAAAGGCCAAGCTATGGGTATGGGTCGGAGTTCGGACCCAGGTGCGTGCGGTTTTTCGACGAACCGTTGGCACCCGTTGCATCTTCGGACGATGTCCTTTGCGTTGCTCATGGCCGTTGGCCAATAGAATCCTGCTCGTAGAGCTTTGGCGACAAGGGAGCGGCTGCCTGCGTGGTGGCCGCATATGCCCTCGTGGATATCTTGGAGTATGGTCTTGCCATCACTGATGGTGACGCACCGTTGTAGGACGCCTGTAATGCTGCGTTTGTACAGTTCGCCGTTGATGATGGTGAAGGCTTTTGACCGACGAGATATGCGCCGGGCATCTGTCGGGTTGTCTGGTAAGTTTCCGTTTAGCAGGAACTAGAGGTATGGACGTGTCCAGGTTTCTTCGACTGCCATGACCTGCATCAGGTTGACCATGGCGACTTCGGTATCCAACTTTTCGGGTCCTTCTTGACCTTCGGGTAGCGTAGCCCCTGAGTGTTCTGCTTCTTCGGGTGATCCCTTGGGGAATTTCCGCTTGATGGATGGCACGCAGATCTGTTCGAGGAACACACCTGGTGGTACTTTTGCACAAGTGGAGCCGATGTTGGCGAGTCTATCGGCCTCCTCGTTGCTCTCTCTTTCGACGTGCCGAAGTTCGCAGCCGTCGAATTCTCCTTCGAGTGCGTTGTATAGTGCGCGGTACGCGATCATGTTTTTGGCGTGTGCGTCACACTCATTCATCGTCTGCTGGACGACAAGGTTGGAGTCACCGTAGATGACCAGGCGCGTTGCGCTGCATATTTGTGCCATCCGCATGCCATGGATGAGGGCCTCGTATTCGGCCTCGTTGTTGGAGGCTCTGAATTTCATCCGAAGGACGTACTTCATCTTGTCACCTTGCGGGGAGGTCAGTATGACTCCTGCCCCTACTCCGGCTTCGCGTTTGGAGCCGTCAAAATGCATTGTCCAGGATTGCGAAATGTCTGGGGTGTCAGGAAGCTGCAGCTCCATCCAGTGCACCAGGAAGTCCGGAAGGACTTGAGATTTGATTGCGTGTCGCTTCTCGTAGATGATGTCCAGTGGTGATAGTTCGATGCCCCACAGGGCCACGCGTCCTGTGGCCTCTGGATTGTTTAGGATGCTGTTTAGGGGTGCCTCGTTGACGACCATCACCTGATGCTCCTGGAAGTAGTGGCTCAGTCGTCGAGCCGTCATGAACACGTCGTAGGCCAGCTTCTGGTAGTGCGGGTACCGCTGTTTTGTTGGAGTGAGAACCTCGCTGAGGTAGTAAATTGGGCGTTGTACCCCATGGGTCTTGCCTTCTTCGGGTCGTTCGACCACGAGTACTGTGCTGACCACCTGGTGTGTGGCTGCTATGTACAGCAACAGGGGCTCGCGCTCTTTTGGCGTGACCAAAACGGGCGAGGTGGAGAGGAGCCGCTTGAGGTTTTCGAATGCGTCGTTGGCTTCTGGTGTCCACTCGAACTTGTCTGCTTTGCGCAGCAGTTGGTAAAATGGTAGGGCCTTCTCGCCCATGCGGCTGATGAACCTGCTTAGTGCCGCTACTCGCCCTGCGAGCTGCTGAATGCCCTTGAGGTTTTTCGGCTTCTCCATTGTCATGATAGCTTTGATTTTCTTCGGGTTCGCTTCGATCCCTCGTTGGGAGATGAAGTATCCGAGCAGCTGACTTGAGGGGACGCCGAAGGCGCACTTTTCTGGATTGAGCTTGATCCTGTAGCGATCAAGGTTGTCGAACGTCTCGCGGAGATCGTCGATAAGTGTTCTTGCCTCCTTGGTTTTGATGACTATGTCGTCGACATAGACTTGGACGTTGCGACCGATCTGGTCCTTGAGGCAGGCCTGCATGCATCGCTGGTACGTGGCACCCGCGTTCTTTAGCCCGAAGGGCATTGTGTTGTAGCAGTATACTCCGAACGGTGTGATGAACGCCATTTTATCTTGATCTTCGACCTTGAGTCGAATCTGGTTATAGCCTGAGTAGGCGTCGAGGAAGGAGAGTTTCTCACAACCTGCAGTCGAATCGATGATCTGGTCGATCCGAGGGAGAGGGAAGTGGTCCTTAGGGCAGTGTTTGTTCAGTGACGTGAAGTCTACGCACATCCGCAGGATGTCCGTGTCCTTCTTCGGGACCATCACTGTGTTTGCCAGCCACTCGCTTTCCTTGATTTCCCGGATGAAGTCTGCTGCGAGTAATCTGTTGATCTCTTTGCCGATAGCTTCGGCTCGTGGCTCCGACAGTCTTCGGATGGACTGTTTGACTGGCTTGGTGTCTGGGAAGACATTGAGTGCGTGCTCGGCGAATTCCCTGGGAACTCCTGGCATGTCCGCAGGACACCAGGCGAAGATTTCCCAGTGCTCACGGAGGAATTCGACGAGTGCGCTTTCCTATGCGGTGTTGAGGTCGTTGGCGATTAGCGCCGTCTTGGAGGCATCCGTTGGATGGACCTGTACTTTTTTGGTGTTGATGGTGGAGTCGAAAGACATATCAGGTGCGTTCTGCTTGGTGACTGGGGGTAGCCCATTGTCTGCCGCTTCGCGGAGCCTTACAAGCTCGTCTTGCATGCCGAAGGACTGGGAGATTTTGTTGAAATCCCTGTCGCATTGGTCCGATCGGGTGAAGCTCCCGTGGACTGTGATGACGCCCCTTGGTCCTGGCATCTTGAGTAGTAGGTATGCGTAGTGTGGGACGGCCAGGAACCTTGCGAATGCTACGCGTCCCAGGATGGCGTGGTATTGCGACGGCCAGTCCACCTCTTCGAATTCTAGGCGCTCCTGCCGAAAGTTGTCCGGTGTCCCGAAGATGACGTCGAGCCCTATTTTGCCCAGGGGGAAGATGCCCTTCCCTGGGACAATGCCGTGGAACGTTGTGTCTAATTGTTCCAGGCTGCATTGCGGGATCCGCATAGCTGCTAGAGTGCTTGCGAATATTAGGTTGATGCCGCTGCCGCCGTCCATGAAGACGCGACTCATCTCGAAGCCTCCGATCTGCGCCTCCAGCACCAGGGCAGCATGACCTGGGCGAGGGATCTGGCAAGGGTGATCCGCGCGGGTGAATGTGATGCAGGACTCCGATCCGCTGAGGTACTCAGGGATTGCAGGCGGAGTTGTCACGGCCATGTTGATTTGTCGGGTGATTTTCTTCTGCACCCTGTTTGTGGGACGTCCCTTCTGTATCATATTGAGTGCTCCTTTTGGTGGGGGGTAAGCGACCCCGGCGTTGTTTTGCGCTGGTGCGACTGGTTGATGTGGGCCTCCAATAGGCGGCGGTGGAGGAGCTCCGTGTGCTATTTCGCCTAGCGCAAGTGCGTTTCCGAACGCAAGAATTGGAGCTTGTTGCCTCATCTGTACCATGCTTTCGCTGAGTTTCTGGAACTCGCGGCAGTCCTTGAGCATGTGGCTAGCTTTCTTTTTGCCATCTTGTTTGTCGATGTAGAAGTGGATGGTGCATGGACCCGAAAGTTTGTCGAGTGCTGAAGGTCCGTTGTCGCGGTCGCGGCGTTGCCACGACTGCGTTGGTCGTCCGTTGTCGCGGAAGTTTCCGCTGCGATATCCTCCGCTGCTGCAGCTGTTGTCGTTACGGCGGTCGGCGTAGCCGGCTGCGACCATGTCGGGTCCGTCGCGGTCCTCGTAGACGCGCGGTCTCCTCTTGCTGCGGCATTCGCGTCTTCGGCCGTAGTCGTCTTCTTCATCTGATTGCGCCCGCTGGATGCAATCTTCGCCATCTGCCCAACTGTTGGCAATTTCCATGAGCTGGTCGAGTGTCTTGGGCTTTACGCGTCCAAGTTTCTCCTTGAAGTCTGGGCGTTTGACGCCGTCCCTGAAGGCGTCGATGGCCCGCTCTTCGGAGATGTGTGCTGCGGAGTTCTTGGTCGTAGACCAGCGTAGTATGTACGAGCGAATAGATTCACCCGTTCTCTGAGTGCAGGCTCGCAGCTCTTCGATTGAGGCGGGCCTTTTGCTGGTGCCTTTGAAGTTTCGGATGAAGCTATAAGCGAGCTCCTCCCAGCTTCGGATGGATCCTGATGATAGGCTGCTGAGCCAGACCCGTGCCGCGCCTGTCAGCTGCAGCTGAAGGCATTGCATGGCGGTTTCTTTGTTGCCTCCGTGAAGCTTGACGGATGACAGATGGTCGCTGAGCCAGGACTTTGGATCTTGTGTGCCGTTGAACTTCGGAGTATCCGAAGGAAGCTTAAAGTTGCGTGGCATCTGTGTTCGCCGGACGGATCTGCTGAAGCATCGAGCCTCGCAGAGTTCTCCTTCGTCTTCATCCATCTCAGATTCGGATGAGCATGCGTGTTTGGCGCGTGCTTTATCGATCTTGCGCTGTGTAAGCTTGTCTCTGGCGTCGTAGTCGTGTTTGTGGTGGTGCGAGCTCTTCTTCCTTCGAGGAAGGTCGTGTTCTTCTTCATCTTCGGATGAGGGAGTGGGGCTCCGGTCGCGCCTGGCCGGAGCTTTCTTCTTCGGCTCCGTAGGAGCATCTTCGTGGAGCGCAGCTCCGATTGGTCCTAGTCCGGTGAGTGCGGACCTATGCATGGCCCTTTTCGGGTCCCCCTCCGGAGGTGGGTGAGCCGCAAGATACGCAGTGGCTGCCATGATCGCGGCTTGTGACGTCTTCGGGGTGATGTTGCCGTCGGCGTCCATATCCATGAACGATGTGTGGAGGGTTCGGGTCACGTCACGCTGCTCCTTCGGGTCCATGTTTTCCACCCGAGAGTGGTGCTTGTTTCCCTGATTTCCGTTTGTGCTGGAGCCGGGTCCCATGGCGGAGAGCGCAGCTCGTGCGCACTGGACTCAGAGGCTGCTTTCTTGCGTTTATCGAGCGTCTCCTGCATCTTGACTTGCTTCTTGTGCTCCTCGATGAGGAGGTAGTGGTATGCCATCAGCAGGTCACGTGGGGAGTCCAGAGGTAGGACTATTTCGCCTGCGACGGCGCGGCGTGCTTCGGCCCATCCTTCTTTGCTAAGTTGGATGAGGTGGCCCCTGTTTTCCCCGTTTTCGCCGTTTCCGCCCTGCGGGTTGGGGTTGGGCGGCGGGTTAGGCGTGTCTTCGTCGGTTTGGATGATTGCGGCGCACAGATAGCGCCTGCAGATTGGTTGGCTGCTGCCGCAGCTTTCGGATTCGGAACCATAGGTCCCTTCATCCGAAGGTGGATCGCAAAGATCGGAGTTGCAGCAGCTGCTGTTGTAGAACTCATCTGTTGATGGTGACGTGCGTAGCACGGGGTGTGGAGCCCACGAAGCGGGCCTGATCGGCGGCACGGGCATCCGCTCGGGGAGGCGGAGGGTGCCAGCTTGTCCTACCTGGAAGCAAAAGCTCCCGAACAGAATTTCGAGTCCGTCGCCTACGGGCTCGAAATCCTTCATGGTGGCCGGCGAGTGGGCGGTGAAGTCGAAAGCGCCGAAGAGGAGGTGATTCTCCGTCACCGAGGAGTTGTAGATCGATCGGGTCGGAACCGTCACGACCGCACAATCAGCAGCCCCAGTTCCCACAGACGGCGCCAATTGACGAGGTTTCAACTCATCAATGCCCATTGTTATGGACTTGGGTTTTGGAGAAGATGGGGATGCTGGAGATCGTGGCACGGTTAACAGACAAGCAACCAGGGGACACGGGATTTACCCAGGTTCAGGCCCCCGGAGGGAAAACCCTACTCCTGCTTGTCTGCTCTTTTATTGCGGCGAAACCGAAAGTTACAGGGTGCACAGATTCGATCTGGCGTGGAGGTGTGTATGTCGTAATCGCAGGGTGTAATTGTTGTTGGGTGTCCTCCTCGTTGGACCCTCCTAGCCTTTATATATGGGGAGGCTAGGTCTCGGGTACCGATACGAGTAGGTTACAAGTTGTATTGAAACTCTAGTCTTGTTCTTCAAGGATCCGAAGGCGTCATGGGCCTGGGCCACCCGAAAATCTTCATGGGCTGGTGTATATTGGCCGTGGGCCTTCCTTGGGCTGGACCAGGTATGCTGAAGTTACGTACCCGTAGGGTATAACCATGTCAATGTCAAAACAACGTTCCTCAATGGAGACATTGATGAAGAGTTGTATATGATGCAACCCAAAGGTTTTGTCGATCCTAAAGATGCTAACAAGGTATGCAAACTTCAACGGTCCATATATGGATTGAAGCAAGCATCCTGAAGCTGGAATCAACGTTTTGATAAGGTGATCAAAAGTTTTGGTTTTATACAAACTTATGGAGAAGCTTGTATTTACAAGAAAGTGAGTGGGAGCTCTGTAGCATTCTTAATACTATATGTAGATGACATATTGTTGATTGGGAATGATGTAGACCTTCTTAATAGTGTCAAGGAATATTTGAATAATAGTTTTTCAATGAAGGATCTTGGCGAAGCAGCTTACATATTGGGCATAAAGATTTATAGAGATAGATCGAGACGCCTAATATCATTGTCATAAAGTACATATTTGGACAAAGTTCTAAAGAGATTTGGAATGGAAGATAGCAAGAAAGGGTTCTTGCCCATGTTGCCCAATACGAACTTGAGTAAAACTCAAAGTCCGACAATGGCAGAAGATAGAGAGAGGATGAGTAAGACTCCCTATGCCTCAGCCATAGGATCTCTAATGTATGCCATGCTATGAACTAGACCCGACATTGCATATGCTGTTAGTTTAACTAGCAGATATCAAAGTGATCCAGGAGTGGATCATTGGACAGCGGTCAAAAACATCCTTAAGTACTTGAGAAGAACTAAGGATATGGTTCTTTCTTATGGAGGTGATGAACAGCTCGTTGTTAATGGTTACACCGATGCTAGTTGGAACACCGATCTGGATGATTCTAAATCACAATCTGGATACGTATTTACTTTGAATGGTGCAGCAGTTAGCTGGAGGAGTGCAAAGCAAAGCATTGTGGCGAGATCTTCAACTGAATCGGAATACATGGCTGCTTCGGAGGCTTCACAAGAAGCGATATGGATGAAAGAGTTCATTACAGAGCTCGGTGTGGTTCCAAGTGCGCTGGACCCAATGTCTATCTACTGTGATAACATGGGTGCCATAGCCAATGCGCAAGAACCAAGGTCACACAAGAAGCTGAAGCACATCAAGCTACATTTTCACGCTATTCGAGAACATGTCCAAGATGGGGACATAAAGATTTGCAAAGTACACACAGATCTGAATGTGGCGGATCCGTTGACTAAACCTCTCCCGAGGGCAAAACATGACCAACACCAAACTGCCATGGGTGTTCGGTATATTACCATGTAATCTGGATTAGATGACTCTAGTGCAAGTGGGAGACTGTTGGAGATATGCCCTAGAGGCAATAATAAATGTAGTTATTATTATATCTTTGTGTTTATGATAAATGTTTACATTCATGCTATAATAGTATTAACAAGGAAACATTAATACTTGTGTGATTTGTAAACTAAAATAGAGTCCCTTGTAAAGCCTCTTTATAAATACTAGCTTGTTGGTTAATAAATGATTATGGTTTCCCTATCATGAACATTGAGATGTTATTAACAACAAGATCATATCGTTAGGAGAATGATATGGTGGACATACTCCTATAGATAAGCGTAGCATAAAGATCAAGTCATTTTAATAGTTCAATTGCTATATGCTTTCTGATACATAGTAACCTAATTCCTTCGACCATGAGATCATGCATATCACCTTCACCGGAAGGATGCTTTGATGACATCAAACACCACACCGTAACTGGGTGGCTATAAAGGTGGCATTGAGTGTTCAGAAAGTATTGGTTGAGACACATGGATCAAGAGTGGGATTTGTCCATCCATATGACGGATAGATATACTCTGGGCCCTCTCGGTGGAATGTCATCCAATTAGCTTGCAAGCATGTGACTGGCTCACAAGGGATCACATATCATGGGAACGAGAAAAGAGTACTTATCAGTAACGAGGTTGAACTAGGTATGTAGAGATACCGACGATCAAAACCTCGGATAAGTAAACTATCGTGAGACAAAGGGAAATTGGTATCGTATGTAAGTGGTTCATTCGATCGCAAAGTAATCGTAGAAATATGTGGGAGCCATATGAATTTCCAGATTCCTCTATTGGTTATTGTTCGGAGAAGTGTCTCGATCATGTCCGCATAATTCACGAACCGTAGGGAGACACACTTAAGGATTCGACGTTGTTTGAGTAGTTATGGAATGATGAGTAAGAGACCGAATGTTGTTCAGAGTCTCGGATGGGATCCGGGATATCACGAGGAGATCCGGAATGGTCCGGAGAATAAGATTCATATAAGGAAAAACCTATTTCGGGGTTGGAGAATGGTTCCGGTGTTCTCATCGGGAATGTTCTAGAAGGTTCCGGAATGTCCGGCACTCCGGAGGGGAAGGGTACATGAATGTGTCATAACAAGTTGGAATGATTGCATCATGTACTAGGTGTCATCGCTGAACAAAATAAAGGGTTTAATCAAATCCTAGTTTGAAAAGTCAAACGCCAATTTGAAAAGTCAAATGACTATTTTGTGAGGTGGAGGGAGAGTAGGAAACCTACTTGGGGAGGAGTTCCCTCCCTCCACCGCCGGCCCACTTGGAGACCGAGTTGGGGAGGGACTCCCCTCCCCTTGGCGCGCCCCCTCCACCTATATAAGGAGGGGCAGGGCTACCCCTCCAAGCACACAACACCACGCCTTCTAAACCTAAACCCTAGCCGCCGCCCACCATAGCCGCCGCCGCCTAGGGTTTCTCCCCTAGCCGCCGACTTGGGCAGCCCCAAGCCCTAGCCGCCGGCCCTAGCACCTCCTCCTTGGTGCGTCTAAACCCTAGATCACCGAGGCTCTCTCATAGTCCACCATACTCGCTCCGGATTAAGGCGAAGCCCTGCGAGATCTCCCCTCTACTTCTGGTACCACGCCGTCGTGTTGCCGGAATCGCGAGGAGAGTGCTACAACCTCCGCTGCCTGCTGGAACAAGGGAGAGGAAGGTCTTCGTCAAGTACCGAACATGTGACCGACTGCGGAAGCGCTGCCGGAACGCAGCGCCGGAAGGATCGTCTACGCGATCTTGAGATCGGGAAGAGTACGACTACATCACCCACGAGAATCCGCTCTTGTTAAACACTTTGGAATCTTCGAGGGTGAGTTATTCCATCGACTCGTTGCTACAATCTAGTAGATAGATCTTGGCTTGTTTGTTTCTATGCGGTAGAATTTTTTTGTTTTCCATGCTACAAACCCCTACACGTCAACCGTCCGCCTTACCCCATGTCTCTAAACACGCACTGTGAGGACCCCTCCATGGCGTACTCGTCGGCAATACCACGACAGTTGGCTCCCACCATGGGGCAAGAGGCGCTTTAGGCTCTTCAGCGGGTGAGCACCAAGATCTTCGCGGGAATTGGCAAAACCGTAGCCATCGGTCCCGTTCTCTTCTCCGGCAACGTTCCGATCGTCCCTCCCGACGAGTTCTGGATCCCGGCGAAGACGAACCCTACGCGGTGTTCGATCGTTCCTATCAGAGACATCCACCTCTTCATCGGCAAAACCGACTCGGGCTCTAGTTCCCTGGAAGTCGGAGGAGCGTCAAGACCCGCACGAACCGCCTATGGCAGGATACGTTCGCGGAAGGATCGATGTCGGATCTCTCCTCGGAGTTTGCCGGCAAAGATCGGAAAAATTCAAGACCCGCACGGACCGCCTACAGGCAGGATACGTTCGCAGAAGGATCGATGTCGGATCTCTCCTCGGAGTTTGCCGGCAAAGATCGGAAAAATTCAAGACCCACCCAAACCGCCCCTGTGCAGGATATAAAGGTGGAAGATCACTGCAAATCCGCCGGCTTTGTCCGTGCGTCTGGACAGCAGAGATCCAAGTTCGTCGGCGTGGTTACCATCTTCGATCTGGCGCGCTGCATTCAGAGAGAAGGCGAAAACCCCCGCGATTACCTGGCCAGGTGGCTCCGTATACGAGCCGATCTGGCCCACTACCCCAATGATGATGCTATCTATCACTTTGTGGACGGACTGGACCATGGCACGCTTCTCCGACACTCTCTAAGACGGCAACAGGCGTCAGGATGCCTTACCTTCGAAGGCATGGTGAACACCGTCAACAACTACGCGGAGGCCGAAGCGGCAGCTCAGACAGCGCTTGCGCTCATTGACGGAGCCCCTCCGATTCAGCCACCGCCGCCACCGCCTCTAACCTCCATCGTCGTAGCAGCACCACCACCTCCAGTCATCGTCGAGGGCCGTTGCACCTCCACCGCCCGTCATCGAGGAAGTCTTGGCACCCTCCGACTCTGTCATTGACGCGCTTTATGCTGATTTTAGTGCAGATTCAGAGGAAATAGACTTCAGCCCAGAAGAGCTAGACTCCACTATGCAGGAGATGGAGGAGGAGTACTCGCGCGACGAGCAAGCTAATAACACCGTCATGTCTCAAGGGGTGTTCGTCACCATTGGGACAGCGATGGATGAAGATCAGTCTGGGAAAGCTCCGCCTACGGCGCTGGATAAGGGGAAGGGGCCACTTATTGCTGCCGACAATGATCGCGCAAAGGTCATGCCTCCTCCGCCTAATCCAGTGCAGCAACCACAGGAACTCAGCACCGGTCCGAGCAACAACAACACCGCAAACTTGCCGCCTCCAGCATCCACGTCGGCAGCAGCCCATGTTACTCCAGCTGATAGAGTGATGTACGGCAATCTCCTCGTTGAGCCACTAACCGTAGATCATGTCCGGAATGTGACTCAGCTTGACGAGAAGCGCCAACAGCTGCTGGAGGAGGCGCAAGCCATCGCGGAGCAAGGCGCTAAACTAGATCGAGATCTGGTCAACGCGCAGAAGTCCATAGAGAAAGCTAGAGCAATGGAAGTCGAGTACAAGACTCTGCTGCAGCAGCAGAAGGCTAAAAAGGCTCCGGCTCGCGTCATCAACGATCCTGGTGTACGGCGCAACCTAGGATGGGCTCCCTCGAAGCCGGCACAGGCCAAGCCATACATTGATAGTGAAGGCAAGCAGGTGATGCCCACCCCACTCCTTAACCTCGCTGTCGCCACCCCACTCCATACATTACAAGGCTCACCATCGTACGGATATGCCCCCACCAAAGCAGTGTGGCATCGTCATCCGCGACAACACGGCGCAGACCCTTCATGATGAAGAACGCCACCAAGGACACAAGAGCAGGTCACACCACGACCCTCCGCGTCCAACAAGCAACCGTGACAGGTGTGGGGCATCATAGGAGGGTAACAGCAAGAAGGCTAACCCACCGCCAGCTCCGCCTCCGTCGCCGCCAAGCAGTCACCATGGCGGAAGAGACCCACGTCGTTCACGCAGCCCATCCCCTGTTGACAACAAGAAGAAGAACCCAGAGCCATACGATGCACGTTCACGGATCGATAAGATCCACGAGGCCCAGGAAGGACAATACCTGGGACCACGTTGCTTTGGACCTGCAATACGGTCCGCAACTTACCCCAAAGGTTTCTGGATTGACAAGACCATCAAGCCCTATGATGGCACCGCCAAGCCCGCCACATGGTTGCAGGACTATAGCAACGCGGTGGAGATTGCCGGAGGCAACCCCAACATCGCCGTCAAGTACCTCCCGTTAATGTTGGCGGGTACGGCCCGTCAATGGATCGACGACTTGCCGGAGAAATCTATCTACAACTGGCTGGATATGCAAGAGGCATTCACCAAGAACTTTGAGGGTACATACAAGCGTCCCTGCACTGTGGGCGATCTACAGCGGTGCGTGCAAGAGAAAGATGAGACATCTCGCGCATACCTCTCCCGCTGGCTGGACATGAAGAATTCCTGCGCAGGAGTGCACGCTCAGACCGCTATGGCCGCCTTCATTGATGGGTTGGAAAGGGGCACGTTACTCCGACATAAGCTAAAGCGCTTGCAGGACAATCATCAGCTTGACTTGAATCAGATGATTCAGTTAGCTAGTGAGTTCGCAGCTGCCGATGACGATGCTCGTGGCTCTTTGTCGGCAACGGCTGTTCCAACCCAAGCTCGGAGGAACAACAGTACAAAGCGGAAAACCGCTGCAGAAGAAAAGCAATCTACCGACATGGTCGCTATGACTTTTGTAGGACGAGGAGAAGGCGGACAGCGTGACCGAGGAAGGGGAGCAGGACGCGGGAAGCAACGAGGAAGCGAAACCAACTCGGCGCCGCTCCGCGTTCCCCAAACATACGAGGAGTAGCGATATGCCGTGCCTCGTACACCTCGATGTCAACGGCAAGGCCACCCATACCAATCGACACTGCAAGTTCGTCAATGACCTCAAGGAAGACCCGGAGTCCGGCTACAAGCAAAGTCAGAAGAACAGACCACGAGGCAAGGGCAAGGGGAAGAAGAAGGAGGAGGAGTCCAAGGATTCAAGTGACATGGACGAGAACGTTGACCCAAAGCACGCCGCCAAGAGCGACGACAAGGGCAAGAACCCCTTCGCAAAGAAGGCCCCAGTCTACCACACTTTCCTTGGCACCCCCATCGTCCGACAACAGAAGACCTCTCTAAGGATCCTGATGGCCACTCTCTCCCCAGTTCCCCAATACCTGTGCTGGTCAGAGGTTCCCATCATTTGGGACAGGACGGACCACCTAGACCTTGTGCCCACGGAGAACCAGTACGCCATGGTCATCAACCCATTGATTGACGGCGTGGAGTTCACCAAGTGCATGGTGGATAGTGGAAGCAGCATCAACATCATGTACCTGGATACACTGCAGAAGATGAACTTGACGGAGGCAAACCTAAGGCGGAGCAACACCGTGTTCCATGGCGTAGTTCCTGGTCGGGAGGCTCGGTCCCTTGGGTGCATTACGCTTCAGGTAGTCTTTGGCGACATTAATAATTACCGCCAAGAGCGCATGACCTTTGAGGTGGTCCCCTTCAAGAGTGTGTACCACGTCATATTCGGCCGCGACATATTCCACATGTTCATGGCCAAGCCATGCTTCGTCTACAATAAACTCAAGATACCCGGACCAAACAGCGTCATCACCGTATCCGGAAGCTTTACAAAGGCAAGGGACTACGAGATCAATGAAGCAGCCGTTGCAGAAATTGTCCTCTACAGCAAAGAATTCAAGGAGATCCAGAGCAAGGTCAATGACTCAGATATGCCCGCGTCGTAGAAGCAGATCTCCGACTCCGCTCCTGCGTTCAAGGCCGCCATCGAGACCAAGCCGGTGGAACTTGTGGTAGGCGATGCCTCCAAGACCGTCGCCATTGGGACGAACCTAGATCCCAAATAGGAAAGAGCGCTCGTCGAGTTCCTCCGTGAGAATAGGGACATCTTTGCCTGGCAACCTGCCAACATGAAAGGTGTACCTAGGGAACTTGCCGAGCACAGCTTAAACATAGATCCAAAATGTAAACCAGTGAAACAACCTCTACGACGCTTCGGAGATGAGAAGAGACGCGCCATTGGCAAAGAGATAGCTAGGTTACTTAAGGATGGGTTTATCCGAGAAGTCCTTCACACCCGATGGGTGGCCAATCCTGTATTTGTCCCCAAAAAGGGAACCAATGAATTAAGAATGTACGTTGATTACACCGGCTTGAACAAAGCGTGTCCCAAAGATCCGTTTGCTTTGCCTCGCATTGACCAAGTCATTGACTCGACGGCTGGCTCCGAACTTTTGTGTTTTCTCGATGCATACTTAGGATACCACCAGATCAAGATGAGGAAGTCGGAGCAATTGGCCACTTCGTTCACTACCCCATACGGCATGTTTTGCTATGTCACGATGCCCTTTGGGCTGAAAAACGCAGGTGCTACCTACCAGCGGACAATGCAACGTTGCCTTCACGACCAAATTGGTCGGAACGTTCACGCTTATGTGGACGATATCGCGGTGATGTCTAAAAAGTCAAACGACTTAATCTCCGACTTAAAAGAAACCTTTGATAATCTCCGGAAATACAACATGATGCTCAACCCTAAGAAGTGCGTCTTCGGGGTTCCAGCCGGCAAATTGTTGGGGTATCGTTTCCCAACGCGGAATCAAGGTCAACCCGGAGAAAATCAAGGCCATCTTAAACATAAACCGTCCGACATGCCTAAAGGACATCCAACGACTAACATGTTGTGTTGCAGCAGTTAGTCGGTTCGTCAACCGACTTGGAGAGAAGGCTTTGCCACTTTACAAGTTGCTGAAGAAGGCGGACAAATTCACATGCATAGACGAAGCAGATTCAGCATTGAAGCAGCTCAAGGAGATTCTTTCCTCAGCGCCCATCCTTGTAGCACCCGAGCCTGGAGAGCCCCTGTTAATTTACATGGCGACAACCAATCGGGTTATCAGCATCGTCGTCGTGGTAGAGCGGAAGGAACCAGGCTACGAGCACGGAGTTCAACGACCAGTTTACTATGTAAGCGAGGTCTTGATGGAGTCCAAGCAGCATTACCCGCACTACCAAAAGATAGCTTATGGAGTATTCCTCGCTTCTCGCAAGCTGAGGCATTACTTTCAGGAGCACCCAACCACAGTAGTGAGCAAGACTCCACTGTCCGATATTATCAATAACAGCGATGCTACAGGAAGGGTCGCGAAGTGGGGCATTGAACTTGCCGCCTTCGATATCACCTACAAGAGACGCGACGCTATCAAGTCACAAGCTTTGGCAGATTTTATTGCATATTGGACGAAAATGCCAGACGCTACTCCACTGCCAGAACCAGAGTACTGGGTGATGCACTTTGACGGATCAAAGTTGCTCAACGGCTCGAGCGCTGGTGTACTACTATAGTCACCAAAAGGAGATAAGTTGCACTACGTTCTGCAGATCCACTTCGAGGCTACAAACAACATGGCGGAGTATGAGCCACTCATTCACGGACTACGTGTAGCCAAGGATATTGGCATCAAGCGCATAGTTTGCTGTGGAGATTCCGACTTGGTTGCCCAGCAGGTGGCTGGCACCTGGAATGCGCGGAACCCTATGATGGCGGCATATCATGATGAAGTGGACGAGATAGCCAAGAGCTTCTTAGGCTACGAAGTCAAGTATGTGCCTAGGGAGCAAAACGAGGAGGCTGATCTACTGTCTAAGCTTGGATCAGGGCGCAAGCAAATTCCGCCAGGAGTTTTCCTATAGCATCTACGCACACCATCCGTGAAGGGCGCCGACATCGACAACCGAATAGAGCTGACTCTTTTGTCAACATGGTGACAAAGATCCCTCCGGCTTGGACAAAACCGTTCATGGAGTATCTCGAACATGGAACTTTGCCCGACGACGAGGTCGAAAGATGGCAAATAGTATGGCGAGCAAGGGGTTATACCATCATCAATGGGCAACTCTATAAAAGGAGCACTACTGGTGTATACCTAAAGTGTGTTTCCCATCTAGAAGGTATGGAAATCCTGCGCGAGATCCATCTCGGAGATTGCGGGCATCACGCCACTCCTCGATCACTGGTCGCGAAAGCCTTCCGGCAAGGATTCTACTAGCTGACCGCGAAGGCGGACGCTGACAAGCTGGTTGAGACATGCACGGGCTGCCAGTATTATGCCCGATAACCACATGTTCCTGCTGAAGAATTGCGAACAATACCAATAACTTGGCCGTTTCCAGTCTGGGGGCTAGACATGGTGGGACCGTTACAGACGGCACCGTGTGGATTTACGCATCTGCTGGTAGCAGTTGACAAATTCTCCAAATGGATAGAAGCTAAACCCATTAAAAAGCTTGATGGGGCAACTGCCCTCAGGTTTGTCCGGGATCTAGTGGTGAGATTTGGTCTCCCACATAGCATCAGCACCGACAACGAAGGCAACTTGTCACTCGAAGAAGTGGAGGCCTATTGCTGGGACAAAGGCATCCGACTTGACCTTGCATCTGTGGCACACCCACAATCCAATGGTCAGGTTGAGCGAGCCAATGGATTAATTATGTAGGGAATCAAGCCACGTCTTGAGGCACCGCTACATAGAGCAGCTGGAGCCTAGGCGGAAGAATTGCCATCTGTGTTGTGGAGTTTACGAACCACACCCAACAGATCCACCGGCTACAGCCCTTATTTCATGGTATATGGAGCAAAAGCCATCCTACCTTCCGACATCCTCCACGATGCACCAAGAGTTGCCGCCTACGACGAAGATGACGCTGAAGAATCCAGACGCCTAGATGTGGACCTTCTCGAGGAGGAGCGTGTTTTGGCATGCTAAAGATCCGCCATCTACCAGCAGAAGCTACGCAGCTACCATAGTCGCCGTGTTCGGCATCGCTCGTTTAAAGAGGGGGATTTAGTGCTCCGACTTAAGCAGAAGAAGTCACACAAATTATCCCCGCCATGGGAAGGACCGTTCATCATAAGCAAGGCGCTGCTCAATGGGTCTTACTACCTTGTCGACAATCGTGAACTCAAGGATAGACCCAATGAGGATCATAAGCGTAAGCGACGTGACCCGGATGATGACTACCCGGAGCTTGATCGGCCATGGAACATAGAACAGCTACGTCCTTTCTACACTTAGCATTTTTTATCTAATTGTGTACCTCTTATATGATCAAGGAAATAAAGCTCTTTGGTTCACTCATATTGCTGAGTCTTTTACCTCCTTTAGTGTTCATTTTTGGATCATATAAAACCTTTATGCACAAGTCTTGCGATTGCACTTGTGAAAATTACGCCTACGGGCGTTAGCTTAAGTTTTCTGGTCTATACATTCTTTGTCGTTTTTATGTGGATTCTGGAGTAGTGACTTTCGGCACTTATTGTCGGCGATTTTGTGCTCAGGTTATTGACGGTGCCATTGGGCATCATCACCTAAGTGCATGGTTCCGACAACGAGTCTTCCGACTCACGAAAAGTCAAGCATAAGAACCAGAGTAATGGATAAGCCAGCACTTGCTTAAAAAATGTATACATGCTGAAACTTAATTCTTAAGTAGCAGGATACGACAACCATTGTTTTCCGCCTTAAGATTACATCAACAAGATTTTTCCCGCGCACACTCCAGAGGTGAAACAGAAATGACAAAGTGTTTTTCATTCTTTGGGCGCAGGAGACTTGGAGGCCGCATCGTCGCCAGCCGGAGAATCACCCTCGACGTCGGTGCTGTGATGAGACTCGGAGGAGTCCTGGTTGACGTTGTCAATGAAGTTCCTGGGCACGAAGACGTCAACGTCCACCAACTCGGCAACCCTGGTGTCATAACCCGCGAGTGATGACAGGATGGCTTCGTGATCAATCTCCTTACCGTCATCATCCACGTCCGGGATACCAGATGTCACCGTTTTGATGTCGTCATATCCATAGTGTGCCTTCACCATAGACAGTGCCATCCTTGTGCCAGCCCGTGCGCATGAAGCTTTCCAGCTCGCGACACGCTCGGGGACTCGGCGCAGAATCTCCGAGTACTTCGTCACGGAGTCCAAGGCCTTGATATAGATCTGGAGGGCCTTAGCAATCTCCTTGGCTTGGGCGATGGCGGTATTGATGAATTTGCCGGCAAGAACCATGCATTCCTTATCCGAAGGAGGCGAGCGGGTTAAACCCATGGGCGCTGAAAATTCCGACAAGGATTGCATGAGTTTAATAAATTCTAAGTATCCAGACTACAGAACTGCAAGGCGGAGGACACTTACTGAAGATGCTGGCCTTAGCCTGCCAGACGGTGTCCGCCAAGGATTCCTTCTCTTGTTGGAGGAGCTTAAACGCTTCGTTATGGCGAAGGTTTTGCTCATCAGCAGTTTTCTTCTGATCCTTTAGGATCGCAAGCTCCTCCTTCAAGCAATTGATCTCCGCGGAGGCGGAGTCCTGCAGGGCTTTCATGGAATCCTCGTGCATCTTCAGCATTTCTTCCCTCTCCTTCTTAAGGATCTTGTTCTCGCTGTCCAACTGTTGGATGTGCTTGGACTGCTCGACAATATCCTTGGCCTTGGCAACATGCTCTGCAAGTCGAAGAAAACAAAGTACACATTGAGTACTCGGAGATTATGGGCACAAAAGTAAGACGGAAATGCACAAAAAGAAAAAAGAGTCGTGTTTTTGATGATTTGTTCCTTCAAGATGGCAGTTTTACCCTTTTCGGCTTCAAGATCTACGCGCATCTTCTGATACTTGTCGTTGGCCATGCCCCTCTGAGCATTCACATTCCGTGGAAACAAATACAAAGTTAAGTCGCTGTTTGGTCTGCTTGGAGCCCCTAGTCGGAGATTCTCCATCTAGGTGCTCGGGGGCTACAGCGAGAGTTTTTAAACTTATCAATATGCTTAGCTTTTCTTTAAAGCATCTAGTCGGAGCTAATTCAGTTCTCGATTAGAAGCTTGGGGGCTACAGTATAAAGTTTTTAGCTCAGAAAATGCTTAGCTTTTCTTTAAGCATCTAGTCGGAACTAATTCAGTTACAACTAGAGGCTTGGGGGGCTACGGCACTGCAAAATATAAACAATGTGTATGCTACTCTTAAAGCATCTAGTCGGAATAATTTCTTCCATCTAAATGCTTGGGGGCTACAGTGAGAGTTTTTTCTAACTTAGTCACTCTTAGAGCATATAGATGCAAAACCTATGGTTTTCCGTCTACATCCTCGGGGGCTACAGTGGGATGCTCATACAGAATGCAAAAGGTAAAGTAAAACTTACAAGCGCAATGATCTGGAGGTTTGTAGCGCTCTCAGCTAGCAGCTTGCCAAAGGAAATGCTATTTCCTCGCAAGATGTCTGCTTGTCGGAGTAGCTCCTCAAGACCGCACGTCGGAGATGATGGCACTCCTCCAGGAACCATAGTTGTGTTACTCGGCATAAGCGTCGGGTAAACTATCTTCGGAAACTCGAAGGGTTTCTGGGGAGTAGAGGCGCCGCCTTCGGCAGAGGTACTAGCTCCCACCACTGCCTTGCCGCTACCGATGGCATCCTTAGCCGGAGCTTCAGCCATTTGAAGAGCAGCGCTCTCCTGCGTCGCCTGCTCGCCGACAACAGCTAGTTCGGTAGAGGCGCCAGAATCCACTTCCATGGCGGAAGGGCCTGGTGCCTCCTGGACTTGAGAGCTTGTCGGAGCGGAGGAGGGCTTGACGGCAGGAGTAGCAGGGGCGATGGCGGGGGAGGAGTCGCGATGCAGCATATCTTTGATATTTCTAGAAGCCCCAAGAGTCTTGGAGGACTTATTGAGGCTGGTTGTGGCTTTCTTCCTGAAACGTGCAAAATGCATAAGTACAGGAATAAGACAGATAAATAAGACAATGTCGGAGAATGAGAGGCTTACACTAGGGGGCGCTTTCTCAAACATCCCGGCGGCTTTCTTCTTTTTCGCCTCCAGGGCGGCAGTACTCTTTTTGGAGGCTCCACCCTCCGTCTTCTTCTTCTTGCCTCCGTTGGCAGCGTCAGAGGTGGAGCTCTTCCGCTTTTTCGCCAACGGGGCATCGTCGTCGGACACGACCGTGACTTCCTTCATCTTTGGATCGTAGATTTGGGCAGCCGTGTTGTCCTCATCTATATCGCTAAGCTGTTAAGTAAGAAATCACCGTGTTAGATAAGATGGCACTGGCAAGACGGAGAAACTGGAGCAATGTCATACACGGAAAATAAATACCTACCTTTGGGCACTTGCCGTCTACGTACATGTTGCAGGTGATGGTGAAGCCGCTCTTCTTATCCTTCACCTTGACGATGTCCTTCAGACGGAGCTTGATGGAGTCGCTCGAGAAGTTATCCACGGAGATCGAAGGGAATCCTTTCGATCGCCCGTGTACTCATGCATGAACTTCGCGCGGTGCTGCAGGGGTTGGATTCGCCTAATGAACCAGCACATGGCTAGGTCCAAGCCGGTCAAACCCGCCTCTACGAACCACTCGATCCGCCTTATTGCGCGAGAAGCGTTGAGGTCGGAGGGAAGGGAGGCATGGGATCTCCATGTGGAAACTTCAGCGGCAGCTCCATCCACGAAGTCCGGGTACGTCACTTCTCGGCCCGCCAAAGGAATGTCGGGGCCATAGAAGTACGTCTGCTGCCAGTTTTTGCACGACTCGTGGCCGACGATGTCGGGGAACCGCCGGCCAGGTCGGATCTTGAAGCTTATGGTGCCGCAGTTCCTAAGCTCCTCCCTACTATGTCCGGCTTCACGTTTGACGGTGAAGAAATACACAAACAAATCTAACCTAGGCTTAATCCCTAGGTAACCCTCACAAAGTGTCGCGAAGTTGCTAAGCACTAAGATACTATTGGGGGAGAGGTTATGGGGTTGGACTTTGAAGTGGTTCAAGACGGACAGAAAGAAGTGGGAGATGGGCAGAGAAACGTCGTGTACCAGCTGAGCCTTGAGGTACACCTTTTCTCCGGCTTGGGGAGAAGGTGTCACCTCGCCGGCCGGCGCCGCCCGCCAGGCGAGCCCCTCCGTCGTGGGAAGGTAGCCTTCGGAGACCATCTCTTGGATGTCGCGGCTGGAGATGTCCGAGCCGCGCCAGTCGCCTTTGTGTGAATCTGGCTCCTCTTCCAGAGGCTCTAGCGCCGCCAGATTGTGGTCCCTGCCGGTGGTTTCAATCACCGCCAACGCGGGGATAACTAGGCCCTCTGGGGGCACGACAACGGAGCTCGCCGGCTTCGCCGTGGCTTCGCTCGATGCCGCCATCGACGGGGATGAGCTGCTGCTGGCCATGGAGGACTGGGAGGATGTGACTGGTGCAGAGAGGGGCTAGGGTTTCTTTGAGGTTTTCTGCGGAGAGCTCGAGGAGGCATGCAGCTGGAGGAAGAAGATGATGACGCGAGAGAATAGGGTGAAAAAGTGGCAAGTGTCCCATGGTTACTATTTATCTTACTCTGCGTCAAGATTCGTGCAGCTAATCGGACGGTTGCCACGTAGACGACGTGTTTGTGAACGTGCGCGGTAATTTCGCCACGTCTCCAACCGTCACCGCCAACGGTTCGTATCACTCGCGCGGGAAAATCGGATATGATTGCCTTCTCTGCATGTGTGAGTTACGAGGCATCGCTGACCTACAGCCTACGTCATCATAACTGACATGGTAGATGAGCCGTCCCATCGAAGATTCCGGTATGGATGGATTTAATCCGACTGCGTAAATGTACGATGGAAGATTCAGCATTTCTCCGACTTACTCATAGAAGACGGAGAAACCTTTGCAGGGTTCTTTGGGAGGACTACAAGATATTGCTTGACAATTTGCCGACATCCATCTAGACGGAGCATTCCACGGGAAGAGGCAAGACGACGCAAGATCTCGGAGTTCTCCGGGGGCTACTGTTGGGGATATGCTATATGGGTATCCTCATAGCATGTCTCTTATCCGACTAACCCAGGTGGCCCATAGTCGGTAGCATGGCCTATGGCCTGCTGGGCGGCCCAGTTAGGTGGATCCAGAAGGGAGGCCCATGCCGGATAAAGGAAGGCTACGGTGGAGTCACCAGCGTACCCGGAGCCTTGGAGTACAAGATACACAAGACTAGTGATAGACGGTGTAGGACTCTGTAACCTGTCCGGCTAGGACTTTTCCCTGTAACCCTAGGACCTGGCGACTATATAAGTCGGGCCTATGGGAGCCTTTAGGGCACGACCAGATTAGACAATCTCAGACAACCTCGCACAGCGAACCTATCTCTGTAACTCGGCGTATTGCCCTTATAGTGATTTATAGCAGGAGTAGGATTCCGCCACCGTCGTGGGATCTGAACCTGGGTAAGTTGTGTTACCTCGTACCCGTCAACCGTCCGCCTTACCCCACGTCTCTAAACACGCACTGTGAGGACCCCTCCATGGCGTACTCGTTGGCAATACCACGACAGTATACACTAACCAGCTGACTTACAAACCATAACAATGGAATGCTAAGATGTTACACACCAAGCAAAACTGAGATATCTTGGAACTCTGAGAATAGCAACCAAGTACGGAGTACTTTAGAGAATCAACCCCGAAACCACGATCCTAAAAGTTTTGAGATATGAGGTAAGGAATGAAAACCTTTTCAAACCAAATAAGGTAAGGAAAACTCCAGCATCAGAAACACACCAGAGAAGGAGTAAAAAGAATCCTAGTCAGAGTTTCTGCAAATAATTTTTAACTTTCAAATAGTTTTGTCAACTTCTAGACTCAACATCGACCAATAAAAGGGTTTCCTATAGGCAGTCCTGCTCTGATACCAAAAACTATAGCACCCCCCGGGATTAGGGTTAAACTAACCTCAGATCACCATCTAAGATAAGTTCAACTCCAAACACGGAAGATCACAGTATGATTTGGTAACATTACAGAACACAGGGATTCAACAGCATAAGTTTAAACTCTTAACAGAGTAAGATATTAGAGTTATTACAAACCAGAGGTCAAAGACCCAACATTACATCACACATCGAAAGCAAATTATGTTGTTCTACACAACAACTTATCAAAGGGCCTAAGAGGCCATAAGCAAAAGCGACGTCCATCCCATAGTCCTCAGGCTGCTACCTGGGACCCCCAACTACTCGTCGATGTCAACGTAGAAGCCACCTTCAGTTGTAACCAGATCCTCTGTATAAAAACAACAATGGCGCAAGGCTGAGTACGAGAATGTACTTCGCAAGACTTAGATAACCTAGTATCTACATGCTCTGGCTAGAAAGGCTTTCTCTGTATTTACTTTTGCGGAAAGCAATTTTTATTTGTAAACAAGAGAGAGAAGAGGCTCGTCTACTCAGAATTCTTTTAAAAGGGATAAGATAGCAACTTATTCATCTTGTTCATCACATAATGATAACCATCAGCTTCATCAGAACCTCCTATCTAGGATCACCCCCTCGGCCCAGAGGAAGCATCCTTATGCACACGTAGATCAACAAGGTTTACTTAGGTTATAGTTCTCTATGATCATCACGTTCGTTCCCAAGTCGTTCATAACCGTGAACACGGCTTTTCGAAAAGATTAATACCCTATAGGGGTGTACAACTTTACCCACACGTACCAACCGACTCTTAATGCCAAATTATTAGCCCTCTTCCTTGGAAGGCCGGCAGAGGGTGGTTGACCACGAACTTTACCTTGATTTCGCCGAGACCATGAGTCATGCAATAAGTATGACTCCGCCGTAATGGGTCAAATCCCGAAGCTGGTACTTAAAGATGTGAGGCGAGGTTGGTTTACGAGGGGCGCTATCTACCCCAAGCAACCCGTTCCACACTTCCCTACCTGTTATGATGCACCTCCATCACCTCCTTTTTCAAAAACGTTTTCAATGCGTATGCCAAATGGAAAGCCCGAACTATGTGACTCATGAAATCTACTAGGCAAGTTAGTTGCTCGTGGGGTTTTCCAGGCCCCGTGTGGTTGTCCGCTCGTCTTGGTTCAAGAGGCAAGAACTCTGGTCCTATTGGTGGCGAGCATGGGACTACAAAAACCACAACCAACGTGGCCTCCCATACAAGCCTTAGCATGATTAGTTAACTCCTTCGATGATGTCATCATCTCCTACCTTACTACCTTCCTTGGCATCTCTGATTCATCTTTCGGACAGATCAGACGTGGTTACTATGCATGGCTAAGCTGTCAGTCGCAGAAGCTCTAACAACGCTCACATGCCAAACCTAGGTATGCTAGGAGCAGTGGATCAGAAGTATAAGGCTACAAAAGGGAAACAGTGCAGCAGATAGGTAGCACTAGCTACTGACAAAAGACCACATTGGAACACGGTGTGCATCATAGAGAGAAAGTAATATACTTTATAAAACATAGGTTCAGAATGAGAGGCTACGCTTGCCTTGTCCGTCAGTAGATAGGTACGGATCTTCAGTGTTGTTGACTTCAGCTTCGGGTTCGGATCCTATCGCGAAGAACCAATACCGGAAAGAAAGGCGACAATCAAGACATGGCATCGATGCAATGCTCAAACAAATATGATGTTATGACAAGTTGAATTGCATTGGAATGAAACCCTAAAACATGCTCGGCAATTTAAACGAGGTTCTGAGGGTTGAAAACCCTAACTCGGGGAACTCCGGAGTATATGAGAGGGGTTACTATGTTCTTCTAATTATACTTGTCATTTAAGTTGTTTAACAATGCATGATGATAGCTTAAATAGCTAGATTTCATTTTTCTGAACATTTTGATATATTATTTGTATTTTTCTGACTTACAAATAATTAGATATGAATTTTACAAGTTTTATTCAATTCCTGAAATTATTAAATCAATTTAAATTGAATTATTGCATCACTGTGACATCAGCTAGGGGTCAGGGTTGTTTTACACTAGGGTAAAAGCTACCCACAGCAGCTGACAGTGGGACCCCAGGCCATCTCAGCCTCCACGTGGGCAGGTGGGACCCAGAGGGGGTTGACCAGGGACTGACCATGCGCTGCTGACGCACGAGTGATGTCAGCTCGACGTCACGCCGGCGGTGGACTCTCAGATAGCATCGGGGACGGTGCTAGGGTGCGATCTGGGACGCGTGAGACATCTCATTCGAATCAGTGGAGCGAGACAAGCTCAAAAGAGGCGGCGCGGCCCGCGGATGGTCACCGGAGCAACGAGCTCGGGCGGCGGCCGACGGCGGCGAACTGTGGTGGTCGACGCGGTGGCGAACCAGAGCAGGAGGGAGAAAAAGGAGAGGTCCGGGAGGACCGGCAGCTCACCGAGAGTGCAGTGGTGCGGTCGTTGTCGCGAGGGGAGGCTGGGCGACGCCGGAATCGACAACGGACGCGGCAGCGGCCGACGGTGAAATCCGGCTCGGGTGGCTCGACTCCGAGCGCGAGCAGACGATTCAGCTGGTGGAGAAGCTCTAGGCGGCGAGGCGGACCTCGTGGCGTGCTCGGCTGGCCTCGGGGCGGTGAAGAGCGACGGCGAGGGGCGGAGCCCGAGACTAGGGTTTCGCCAGGGAGATGAAAACAGGAGAGGGAGGTCGCTGGAGAAGGGGGTAAGTGGATGAGGGCGACGGGACATGGTTGCGTCATTCTTATCCACGCTCGGGGCTCGACGGACGGCCATGAGGAGGTGGCGGGGATCGACGGCGCCGGTGATGATAGGCAGCTCCCTGCCTGTCTGGAGGAAGACGACGACAGGCAGGGGCGAAGGGGTCCGGGCCGCACTTGGGCTGGCATGGGCCGGTGCTGGGCCATTGGCTGCTGCACACGCGGAAGAGAGGGAGGGAGGGGAAGATGGGCTACGTCCCACTGGCTGCTGCTACTATTTTTTTTCTTAGCAAAACCGCTTTCTATTTTCTGATTTCAAAATCTGTTTTGTATTTCTTTGTTTGAATCTGCTTTAACTGTTTCACAAATACAAAACTTTGTATAAATAATTGAAATATTGTAGGGCCCTAATAATCCTTTTGGGCTCCAAACATTTTGTCATTTCAAAAATTCAAAACTATTTGAATGCTTTCAAATTGAGGAGGAGGATTAGGGTTTAGGGTTTGGTAATTGTATTCTTAAACCACACACTTGATCTCATGCAAGCATTTTATTGATTTAAACAGATGCATGCAATGCTTAGGTACTAGTTACATATATTACAAACTTGGGCTGTTATAATCACTGTCCTTCTCCGCGACCCCGCATACACCGCAATTGTTGTATGCCCAAACTCAAGGTAGACCTTTCCCCGTATAAAACGGCTATACCTTAGTTGGATACACACAACAACCATTAACACTAGTAATCTGTCTTTTATAATCCCAGATCCACGGTAGACCTTTCCCCGTATTAAACGGCTATACCCACGATCTGTAACTCACAAATGCCCATAACAGTGTCCAATGCATGCGAAAGGGAGCCGATCCAGCTGACTTCTCCGTCCCATTCCAAATCTCATGGTTAACGTGTAATATACGGCGCAAGAATCACTGGCGACATTGGTTGTTAAGTCCTAGATGATATATTCCTGTGTAGTGGTATCCCAACTGCTTGTAAGAGGGAGTATCCCAACCTTTATTCAACATAAGGTGGAGTCCCCTGTGTTTACAATGCTAGTCCCTGGATCATTAGCTAGCATCCACAGTTTAGATGTAATATCAAGAAACAAAGGTCATAATATAACTTTATAACCAGGAATAACATAATTTTATTACATCATACATAGCTCATTTGGCTATTACATTACATTGCAGCGGAATAACTATAGTTACGGGGTCCTTCATCTTCAAAGTGCCACAGGCAGATGTTGGTTGTAGACTTTGTAATCCTAATCAAACAATCTTCACTAAAATCAATCAAACCTGCAACATTACAAGTTACAGCCACAAGGGTCAATACATTTGAATTGTATTGGCAAGCTTCACTACTATGTATAATATGAGTGGATCCTATCAATACATGCATTTTTGGCTAAGTAGAGTTTAAGGCTCATTTGCATAAAGCAAAATTTATCCTATCTTTTAAAAATGGTTTTGGTCCTTTGTCAAATCTTCTTTTCCAAGTTCCTTGAACTCCTTGGTAGAAACTCAAGTGTTCAAGTCCTTGTCAAAATCTCTTGAGCTCCTTGGTAACTCCAAGTGCATCAAGTTTTATCCAAATCTCATGAGTTTCTTGGTAACCCCAAGTACATCATGCTTTAAGCAAAATCTCTTGAGCACCTTGGTAACCCCAAGTGCATCAAGCTTAACAAAATCTCTTTGAATTACTTGGTACCCCCAAGTGCATCAAGTTTTTATTTTAGAAGTTGGAATGTCGAGATCTCCCATAGTTCAAACTTTAGTTGCTCAGTATTGTCCATAACGGGGACATGGCTAAGTACTTAGATTTTATTATCTTCTACAGAAGGAGTACACTTTACCCACATGTCACAATCCCATCCTTTTGCCACCAGTGGCCTACTGGATTAGTGCTCACCAAGATGGAGTACCGGCAGATTGAGAATGTGACGAAGTCTTTCCAAAGGGTCCTCCCATACACCATTGCTAGCTTGCCTTCAGCACCCATGTAGGATTCCAGGTCCCCATGTCCAGTTAACTAAAGACAGTGCATGGGTCTTCCCAATGTAGTTGACTAAGCCAGAGCCATAATAGCATGTGGTTGCACACGAAAGCCACAATTGGAGAAACATGTTCAATCTCTAAGTTTCCTAGGTGGTTTTATTTTGGAGCACAACACAAAGTGATTCCCATAGACATGGTTCCTTTTGTTGCCACCCTCTCCAAAACTTAAAGTATCCTCCACCTAGGTGATTCATCGAGTCCTTGTTTTATTATGTAAAACACAAGTCCCTTTTCTCAACCTTTGTAAAATCTCAACATGTATCTCTTTTCAAAAATATAGCATGGCTAAGCATGTAACAACTACAATATTTTCACTAAGGAATGTATAGGGAATCCTATTAGGATTTAGCATAGCATAAGTATAAAATATCTTTTCATGCATGTTTTCAAAATCCACTAAGTATAGTGAAAATAGTAGGACTTTAGATGATAGTGTCACTTGCCTTTTTGGTAGGGAATGATGGTTCACTCCTTGATCTTGCTAGTATCACGCTTTTCTAACTTCACTACAATCAATCAAGCAAACATAATATAAACTAGCATTCCAAACCAATCATCAAACAAACAAACACACACATAAAACAATGGGATCTAAGTCATGCATGCAAGCATGCAAGAGGTGGTTCTATTTGCAAGGGTGGTCTCCACTAGGCTTATAAACTTTGTAAGTTCCAATTTGGTCATTTTCCAAAGTGGCAAAGTCATTTGAAAAAGGGTTTTGTCCAAAAACCATTTTTAAAATCCATTCATCATTTTATGTGGTGGAAAACATTTTTATCAAAGCAAAACTTTTAAGTTTCTCACCAATGAGTTGCTAATTTGCAAAACTTGGTGTTTTGGGTCAGTATGTTTGGTCGAAAACATTTTCCCAAAGTTTTCTTTATAAAAACATTTTCATAACCAAAATCTTTATTTCCATTGGGCTAGAAATGGGTTAAACTAACTAATCCCTCCTAGCTATTATCAAATTCATTTTCCAAACTATGGGTTGGTTCCTAGGGTCAGTAAGTTCACCATAAACTATTTTGCCAAGGTTTCAAACTCTAAAACACTTTTGAATCATTTTTCTAGTCTTAACAAGCATTCAAAAGTTTCTGCAAAAACCAACAAGCTAACAGATACTATTTGCTAAACCAAAGGCATGGTTGGCTAGGGTTTGTTCCACTGATTCCAACGGTATAAAATTTGTAAATTTTGGATGTGTGGATCGAAAGTTACAAGGGTTTGAAATTCACAAACAATTCTGTTTTCAAATCTGTTTTTAAACAGAACAGGGGACACGCGGCACTGTCTAATTGGACAGTACCGGTTCAGCCGGATCAGCAACGCGGTGCGTTGGATCTAAGCAGATCGTGTGGTCCAGAAAACGTACCCCTTCGCGGCTTAAGTGATCTACCGCAAGCGTCGGATCGAGATCCTACGGTGCTAGCGTGCTCGACCATTTGCGAGCGGCGCCGGCGGTGGCTAGCGGCGGCGACGGTCAGACAGTGGCGGTGCTGGCGAAACAGGAAACGAGAGAGGGAGGGAGTAGGCTCACCGAGATCGCAGGAGGCTGGGGATGCTCGTCGTGTGGTCGTCGGGGCAAGGGGCGCGCGAGGGCAGGAGGAATTCCTCGCCGGAGTTCGTTCTGGCGACGGTTGGCTCTGGTCGAGGTCAAAGACGATGCTACGGGTCACGAGAAGGCAAAACAGAAGCATGGTTAGACGCAGGGGATCACGGAGATGCTGTGTGCGTGAACGAGAAGAAGAGGGACGGCCGGAATCTACCTGTGGGGCTCATCGGAGTTGGAGCGGACGGCGGCGTCGTTCAGAGCTTGTTGCAGACGTTGTTCTGGGGCGCCCGCGGTCGTACGAAGGGCACAGGTGGATGCGCCTGGAAGTGGGGAAGGTGTTCGTGTGCTCGGGGAGGCAGGAGGTGGTGTGGCTTGGCCGGAATCGAAGGTGGAAGGTGGTCGGAGAGAGGGGGTTGTCGCAAGCAATGCGAGCAGCCTGGTGGCGATGTGGCGTTCGCGTTTGAGGAAAATGACAGAGGGAGGAGGGGCGCTTATGTACGCATGGTCGGGGCAAGATTAACGCAGCCATTATTCGTGAATTGAACGCGCGGTTGAATGACAGAGAACGGCAGCGCGGTTTGGGGAATAAGGGGTCGCGCGGGTGAGGAGGATGAACAGGAGAGTGGGGTCCAGTCGTCAGTGAGGAAAGGAAGTGAGTGAAGGGTCCACTGGTCAGCTTCACTGTGGGTTTTAAATCGAGTGCGAAACGTTTTTCTTCAGGGAGGAAAAGCTGGGCTGGTTCTGGGCCTTGTGGGCTTGGCCGGCTAGGCTGGTCCAGACTCTATTTTTTTCCTTCTGCTGGCTTTTTCCTTTTCTAATTCTAATTTCTGTTTTGAATTTCAAACAATCACCAAACTTTGAAACTTTGAATTTGGTTCTGTTCAGAAGCATAAACCAAATTCCCAAAATAAATAATATTTTATTCTTTTAGGATCCATTCATTAATTAAATAAAATGGACCATTGTTATTAAAATAAAATAGGATTTGTTTTAATTAAATAGTCCTTTTGAAATCTAATTATTTTCAAAACCAAAACAGTAGGTTTTATTTGAAAATACAAAATGCTTGGAAAACTCATTATAAATACATAAATAAGCTTTGGAGGTTTTGGAAATAGTAAAACCTTTATTAATAATATTTGGATATTAAATCCTTATTAATTTATTTAAATAAACCTTTACTATTTTTATCAAAACAAAATGTTTTATTTCAAAAGTTTGGCCAAGGTTTAATTTGGCTCTATAAAATAATCTTTATTTATAATCCCACCTTTTCTTTTGAAATCCAAAATCTTTTATTTAAAAGATCCAAAATAGTAAAACCAAAACATTTTATTTTCCTTTATTAGATGTTTATCTTTTTAAATCTCTTTAGGATTTTATTTGATCCAATTTGGTTTGAAGATTTCCAATTGGATTCAAAAAGTTTCTTCTGGCCCTGAAAATCAAACAAAGTTTTATTTTGTTCACTTATTTTTCACATTACAAGATTTGGAAAATCTTGGGATGTGACAGGCTACCACCCTTAAAATAAATCTTGTCCCGAGATTTGGGAAGGATAGGGTTACAGTCAGGCTCAAAACAACTAGGGTACTACCACCCTTAAAAATTTTCAAACAAAAATTACAAATTGTTCTTCTTGGGATCCTGGAAAAACTTCTCTAAGTAAACATTTTCCTTGTGTCCTTTGTTTCCATATTTGACTCATGGGCCAAGGTTGAGTTTCTCCATAGGCTTGTTCAACTTGTTCTTCATCTTTTCTGGACAGTTGCTTGCATAATGTCCTGGATTCTTGCAATTGAAACAGTGGATGTCCTTGAGTTCTTTACGTGGCTCTTGTGGACAAGTTGCTACATAGTGGCCTAGCTCTTTGCAATTGTTGCACATCACTTGACCAATATCTTCATTCTTCTTGTTCCCTGGGCATCCACTGGAGTAGTGTCCCATTTCCTTACATTTACGACATTGCACAAGGCTCATGTCCTGTTTTTGTTTCTTGGGTTTCTTTAGTCCTTTGAATTGGGTTGTCTTGTTTGGAGGTATAAGTGGTCCTTTTCCTTTCTTGGTAAACTTGGATCCTTATTGTTTCCTTTGTTCCACCATGGAGTAGATGGGGTATTGGATAGGGACATGGTCGTTTCCTTCACAAAGGTAACAAGTAGCTTGAGAGGTGGGACATTGTCCAACAGGATGATTCTCTTCACAGTTAGGGCATTGATCTTCATGTTCCTTGAAAGTATGATCCTTGTCTCCACAAATAATGCAAGCTGGTGCTCCATCTAGAATAATATTTCTGTCATCCTTGTTGTCAAAGACTCTTTTGGGATAGCTTTCTTCCATGTTGATCATTTGATTAGTCACCTTAAGCATTAGTTGGGTTTGTTCCTCCAAAAACTTTTGCAGTGCTGGATCTTTATCACTAGTGTTGGATATGAACTGAGCTGTCAGTTGGTTTAACTGGTGTTGAGTTGCTATGAGCTCTTTCATGCTGTCCTCTTGGTTGGTGTTGGTGTCATCAACCTTGGAGTCTTTTGGAGTAGTCATCTGTTTGGGTTGAAGGGAGATTAGAATAGGCAAGATATTTCTAAGGAAATTTTTCTAATCACACACATCACAATTCACACAAGCAATGTGCATGCAAACACAAGTCAAACATTTCACTCAAACAACAAAGTTCAAGCACATACTTAGGCAACAAAATATTTTTGTTACACCACATAAGTTGGTGTGTTTTGACTTAGCTAAAATATGGTGGTCCATCTATATGGTTCACTTGTGATCTTCCATCCTTCTTAACTGCTTCTTCTTACTTGATATCATTGTTCCCTTGAGAAAAACTCTTGATTAAAATAACTTCTAGTGATGTGATCTTCTTCTAACTTTTGCATTCCCTCAGTCTCTAAATCTTGAGCAAGATTTCCTTGTCTCACTTGTAGTCCTTAGTGGTATCCAAGTTGGAAGTCTTTGGAGAACATGCTGAAGATGTTGAAGTCATTAGAGCTGAAGAAGTTGAAGTCATTAGAGTTGAAAATGTTGAAGAAGTCCTTTGCACATGGTGTAGTCTTTGGTCATGGGTAGGTTTTTCCATCAAGTTTGAAATAGAAGAGATGTAGAGTTGAAACCAAACATGGTTAAAGAAAGAGTTTACAAGTGTTTTTGTAAATAAGTTTTTGGAATAAGTACAACTCCTATTTTTCTAAGGGTTTTTGTCCAATCCTAGGTTTACAAATCCTACAGGCAACACAATGCTCTGATACCATCTGTAAGAGGGAGTATCCCAACCTTTATTCAACATAAGGTGGAGTCCCCTGTGTTTACAATGCTAGTCCCTGGATCATTAGCTAGCATCCACAGTTTAGATGTAATATCAAGAAACAAAGGTCATAATATAACTTTATAACCAGGAATAACATAATTTTATTACATCATACATAGCTCATTTGGCTATTACATTACATTGCAGCGGAATAACTATAGTTACGGGGTCCTTCATCTTCAAAGTGCCACAGGCAGATGTTGGTTGTAGACTTTGTAATCCTAAACAAACAATCTTCACTAAAATCAATCAAACCTGCAACATTACAAGTTACAGCCACAAGGGTCAATACATTTGAATTGTATTGGCAAGCTTCACTACTATGTATAATATGAGTGGATCCTATCAATACATGCATTTTTGGCTAAGTAGAGTTTAAGGCTCATTTGCATAAAGCAAAATTTATCCTATCTTTTAAAAATGGTTTTGGTCCTTTGTCAAATCTTCTTTTCCAAGTTCCTTGAACTCCTTGGTAGAAACTCAAGTGTTCAAGTCCTTGTCAAAATCTCTTGAGCTCCTTGGTAACTCCAAGTGCATCAAGTTTTATCCAAATCTCATGAGTTTCTTGGTAACCCCAAGTACATCATGCTTTAAGCAAAATCTCTTAAGCACCTTGGTAACCCCAAGTGCATCAAGCTTAACAAAATCTCTTTGAATTCCTTGGTACCCCCAAGTGCATCAAGTTTTTATTTTAGAAGTTGGAATGTCGAGATCTCCCATAGTTCAAACTTTAGTTGCTCAGTATTGTCCATAACGGGGACATGGCTAAGTACTTAGATTTTATTATCTTCTGCAGAAGGAGTACACTTTACCCACATGTCACAATCCCATCCTTTTGCCACCAGTGGCCTACTGGATTAGTGCTCACCAAGATGGAGTACCGGCAGATTGAGAATGTGACGAAGTCTTTCCAAAGGGTCCTCCCATACACCATTGCTAGCTTGCCTTCAGCACCCATGTAGGATTCCAGGTCCCCATGTCCAGTTAACTAAAGACAGTGCATGGGTCTTCCCAATGTAGTTGACTAAGCCAGAGCCATAATAGCATGTGGTTGCACACGAAAGCCACAATTGGAGAAACATGTTCAATCTCTAAGTTTCCTAGGTGGTTTTATTTTGGAGCACAACACAAAGTGATTCCCATAGACATGGTTCCTTTTGTTGCCACCCTCTCCAAAACTTAAAGTATCCTCCACCTAGGTGATTCATCGAGTCCTTGTTTTATTATGTAAAACACAAGTCCCTTTTCTCAACCTTTGTAAAATCTCAACATGTATCTCTTTTCAAAAATATAGCATGGCTAAGCATGTAACAACTACAATATTTTCACTAAGGAATGTATAGGGAATCCTATTAGGATTTAGCATAGCATAAGTATAAAATATCTTTTCATGCATGTTTTCAAAATCCACTAAGTATAGTGAAAATAGTAGGACTTTAGATGATAGTGTCACTTGCCTTTTTGGTAGGGAATGATGGTTCACTCCTTGATCTTGCTAGTATCACGCTTTTCTAACTTCACTACAATCAATCAAGCAAACATAATATAAACTAGCATTCCAAACCAATCATCAAACAAACAAACACACACATAAAACAATGGGATCTAAGTCATGCATGCAAGCATGCAAGAGGTGGTTCTATTTGCAAGGGTGGTCTCCACTAGGCTTATAAACTTTGTAAGTTCCAATTTGGTCATTTTCCAAAGTGGCAAAGTCATTTGAAAAAGGGTTTTGTCCAAAAACCATTTTTAAAATCCATTCATCATTTTATGTGGTGGAAAACATTTTTATCAAAGCAAAACTTTTAAGTTTCTCACCAATGAGTTGCTAATTTGCAAAACTTGGTGTTTTGGGTCAGTATGTTTGGTCGAAAACATTTTCCCAAAGTTTTCTTTATAAAAACATTTTCATAACCAAAATCTTTATTTCCATTGGGCTAGAAATGGGTTAAACTAACTAATCCCTCCTAGCTATTATCAAATTCATTTTCCAAACTATGGGTTGGTTCCTAGGGTCAGTAAGTTCACCATAAACTATTTTGCCAAGGTTTCAAACTCTAAAACACTTTTGAATCATTTTTCTAGTCTTAACAAGCATTCAAAAGTTTCTGCAAAAACCAACAAGCTAACAGATACTATTTGCTAAACCAAAGGCATGGTTGGCTAGGGTTTGTTCCACTGATTCCAACGGTATAAAATTTGTAAATTTTGGATGTGTGGATCGAAAGTTACAAGGGTTTGAAATTCACAAACAATTCTGTTTTCAAATCTGTTTTTAAACAGAACAGGGGACACGCGGCACTGTCTAATTGGACAGTACCGGTTCAGCCGGATCAGCAACGCGGTGCGTTGGATCTAAGCAGATCGTGTGGTCCAGAAAACGTACCCCTTCGCGGCTTAAGTGATCTACCGCAAGCGTCGGATCGAGATCCTACGGTGCTAGCGTGCTCGACCATTTGCGAGCGGCGCCGGCGGTGGCTAGCGGCGGCGACGGTCAGACAGTGGCGGTGCTGGCGAAACAGGAAACGAGAGAGGGAGGGAGTAGGCTCACCGAGATCGCAGGAGGCTGGGGATGCTCGTCGTGTGGTCGTCGGGGCAAGGGGCGCGCGAGGGCAGGAGGAATTCCTCGCCGGAGTTCGTTCTGGCGACGGTTGGCTCTGGTCGAGGTCAAAGACGATGCTACGGGTCACGAGAAGGCAAAACAGAAGCATGGTTAGACGCAGGGGATCACGGAGATGCTGTGTGCGTGAACGAGAAGAAGAGGGACGGCCGGAATCTACCTGTGGGGCTCATCGGAGTTGGAGCGGACGGCGGCGTCGTTCAGAGCTTGTTGCAGACGTTGTTCTGGGGCGCCCGCGGTCGTACGAAGGGCACAGGTGGATGCGCCTGGAAGTGGGGAAGGTGTTCGTGTGCTCGGGGAGGCAGGAGGTGGTGTGGCTTGGCCGGAATCGAAGGTGGAAGGTGGTCGGAGAGAGAGGGTTGTCGCAAGCAATGCGAGCAGCCTGGTGGCGATGTGGCGTTTGCGTTTGAGGAAAATGACAGAGGGAGGAGGGGCGCTTATGTACGCATGGTCGGGGCAAGATTAACGCAGCCATTATTCGTGAATTGAACGCGCGGTTGAATGACAGAGAACGGCAGCGCGGTTTGGGGAATAAGGGGTCGCGCGGGTGAGGAGGATGAACAGGAGAGTGGGGTCCAGTCGTCAGTGAGGAAAGGAAGTGAGTGAAGGGTCCACTGGTCAGCTTCACTGTGGGTTTTAAATCGAGTGCGAAACGTTTTTCTTCGGGGAGGAAAAGCTGGGCTGGTTCTGGGCCTTGTGGGCTTGGCCGGCTAGGCTGGTCCAGACTCTATTTTTTTCCTTCTGCTGGCTTTTTCCTTTTCTAATTCTAATTTCTGTTTTGAATTTCAAACAATCACCAAACTTTGAAACTTTGAATTTGGTTCTGTTCAGAAGCATAAACCAAATTCCCAAAATAAATAATATTTTATTCTTTTAGGATCCATTCATTAATTAAATAAAATGGACCATTGTTATTAAAATAAAATAGGATTTGTTTTAATTAAATAGTCCTTTTGAAATCTAATTATTTTCAAAACCAAAACAGTAGGTTTTATTTGAAAATACAAAATGCTTGGAAAACTCATTATAAATACATAAATAAGCTTTGGAGGTTTTGGAAATAGTAAAACCTTTATTAATAATATTTGGATATTAAATCCTTATTAATTTATTTAAATAAACCTTTACTATTTTTATCAAAACAAAATGTTTTATTTCAAAAGTTTGGCCAAGGTTTAATTTGGCTCTATAAAATAATCTTTATTTATAATCCCACCTTTTCTTTTGAAATCCAAAATCTTTTATTTAAAAGATCCAAAATAGTAAAACCAAAACATTTTATTTTCCTTTATTAGATGTTTATCTTTTTAAATCTCTTTAGGATTTTATTTGATCCAATTTGGTTTGAAGATTTCCAATTGGATTCAAAAAGTTTCTTCTGGCCCTGAAAATCAAACAAAGTTTTATTTTGTTCACTTATTTTTCACATTACAAGATTTGGAAAATCTTGGGATGTGACAGGCTACCACCCTTAAAATAAATCTTGTCCCGAGATTTGGGAAGGATAGGGTTACAGTCAGGCTCAAAACAACTAGGGTACTACCACCCTTAAAAATTTTCAAACAAAAATTACAAATTGTTCTTCTTGGGATCCTGGAAAAACTTCTCTAAGTAAACATTTTCCTTGTGTCCTTTGTTTCCATATTTGACTCATGGGCCAAGGTTGAGTTTCTCCATAGGCTTGTTCAACTTGTTCTTCATCTTTTCTGGACAGTTGCTTGCATAATGTCCTGGATTCTTGCAATTGAAACAGTGGATGTCCTTGAGTTCTTTACGTGGCTCTTGTGGACAAGTTGCTACATAGTGGCCTAGCTCTTTGCAATTGTTGCACATCACTTGACCAATATCTTCATTCTTCTTGTTCCCTGGGCATCCACTGGAGTAGTGTCCCATTTCCTTACATTTACGACATTGCACAAGGCTCATGTCCTGTTTTTGTTTCTTGGGTTTCTTTAGTCCTTTGAATTGGGTTGTCTTGTTTGGAGGTATAAGTGGTCCTTTTCCTTTCTTGGTAAACTTGGATCCTTCTTGTTTCCTTTGTTCCACCATGGAGTAGATGGGGTATTGGATAGGGACATGGTCGTTTCCTTCACAAAGGTAACAAGTAGCTTGAGAGGTGGGACATTGTCCAACAGGATGATTCTCTTCACAGTTAGGGCATTGATCTTCATGTTCCTTGAAAGTATGATCCTTGTCTCCACAAATAATGCAAGCTGGTGCTCCATCTAGAATAATATTTCTGTCATCCTTGTTGTCAAAGACTCTTTTGGGATAGCTTTCTTCCATGTTGATCATTTGATTAGTCACCTTAAGCATTAGTTGGGTTTGTTCCTCCAAAAACTTTTGCAGTGCTGGATCTTTATCACTAGTGTTGGATATGGACTGAGCTGTCAGTTGGTTTAACTGGTGTTGAGTTGCTATGAGCTCTTTCATGCTGTCCTCTTGGTTGGTGTTGGTGTCATCAACCTTGGAGTCTTTTGGAGTAGTCATCTGTTTGGGTTGAAGGGAGATTAGAATAGGCAAGATATTTCTAAGGAAATTTTTCTAATCACACACATCACAATTCACACAAGCAATGTGCATGCAAACACAAGTCAAACATTTCACTCAAACAACAAAGTTCAAGCACATACTTAGGCAACAAAATATTTTTGTTACACCACATAAGTTGGTGTGTTTTGACTTAGCTAAAATATGGTGGTCCATCTATATGGTTCACTTGTGATCTTCCATCCTTCTTAACTGCTTCTTCTTACTTGATATCATTGTTCCCTTGAGAAAAACTCTTGATTAAAATAACTTCTAGTGATGTGATCTTCTTCTAACTTTTGCATTCCCTCAGTCTCTAAATCTTGAGCAAGATTTCCTTGTCTCACTTGTAGTCCTTAGTGGTATCCAAGTTGGAAGTCTTTGGAGAACATGCTGAAGATGTTGAAGTCATTAGAGCTGAAGAAGTTGAAGTCATTAGAGTTGAAAATGTTGAAGAAGTCCTTTGCACATGGTGTAGTCTTTGGTCATGGGTAGGTTTTTCCATCAAGTTTGAAATAGAAGAGATGTAGAGTTGAAACCAAACATGGTTAAAGAAAGAGTTTACAAGTGTTTTTGTAAATAAGTTTTTGGAATAAGTACAACTCCTATTTTTCTAAGGGTTTTTGTCCAATCCTAGGTTTACAAATCCTACAGGCAACACAATGCTCTGATACCATCTGTAAGAGGGAGTATCCCAACCTTTATTCAACATAAGGTGGAGTCCCCTGTGTTTACAATGCTAGTCCCTGGATCATTAGCTAGCATCCACAGTTTAGATGTAATATCAAGAAACAAAGGTCATAATATAACTTTATAACCAGGAATAACATAATTTTATTACATCATACATAGCTCATTTGGCTATTACATTACATTGCAGCGGAATAACTATAGTTACGGGGTCCTTCATCTTCAAAGTGCCACAGGCAGATGTTGGTTGTAGACTTTGTAATCCTAAACAAACAATCTTCACTAAAATCAATCAAACCTGCAACATTACAAGTTACAGCCACAAGGGTCAATACATTTGAATTGTATTGGCAAGCTTCACTACTATGTATAATATGAGTGGATCCTATCAATACATGCATTTTTGGCTAAGTAGAGTTTAAGGCTCATTTGCATAAAGCAAAATTTATCCTATCTTTTAAAAATGGTTTTGGTCCTTTGTCAAATCTTCTTTTCCAAGTTCCTTGAACTCCTTGGTAGAAACTCAAGTGTTCAAGTCCTTGTCAAAATCTCTTGAGCTCCTTGGTAACTCCAAGTGCATCAAGTTTTATCCAAATCTCATGAGTTTCTTGGTAACCCCAAGTACATCATGCTTTAAGCAAAATCTCTTGAGCACCTTGGTAACCCCAAGTGCATCAAGCTTAACAAAATCTCTTTGAATTCCTTGGTACCCCCAAGTGCATCAAGTTTTTATTTTAGAAGTTGGAATGTCGAGATCTCCCATAGTTCAAACTTTAGTTGCTCAGTATTGTCCATAACCGGGGACACGGCTGAGTACTTAGATTTTATTATCTTCTGCAGAAGGAGTACACTTTACCCACATGTCACAATCCCATCCTTTTGCCACCAGTGGCCTACTGGATTAGTGCTCACCAAGATGGAGTACCGGCAGATTGAGAATGTGACGAAGTCTTTCCAAAGGGTCCTCCCATACACCATTGCTAGCTTGCCTTCAGCACCCATGTAGGATTCCAGGTCCCCATGTCCAGTTAACTAAAGACAGTGCATGGGTCTTCCCAATGTAGTTGACTAAGCCAGAGCCATAATAGCATGTGGTTGCACACGAAAGCCACAATTGGAGAAACATGTTCAATCTCTAAGTTTCCTAGGTGGTTTTCTTTTGGAGCACAACACAAAGTGATTCCCATAGACATGATTCCTTTTGTTGCCACCCTCTCCAAAACTTAAAGTATCCTCCACCTAGGTGGTTCATTGAGTCCTTGTTTTATTATGTAAAACACAAGTCCCTTTTCTCAACCTTTGTAAAATCTCAACATGTATCTCTTTTCAAAAATATAGCATGGCTAAGCATGTAACAACTACAATATTTTCACTAAGGAATGTATAGGGAATCCTATTAGGATTTAGCATAGCATAAGTATAAAATATCTTTTCATGCATGTTTTCAAAAAACACTAAGTATAATGAAAATAATAGGACTTTAGATGATAGTGTCACTTGCCTTTTTGGTAGGGAATGATGGTTCACTCCTTGATCTTGCTAGTATCACGCTTTTCTAACTTCATTACAATCAATCAAGCAAACATAATATCAACTAGCATTCCAAACCAATCATCAAACAAACAAACACACACATAAAACAATGGGATCTAAGTCATGCATGCAAGCATGCAAGAGGTGGTTCTATTTGCAAGGGTGGTCTCCACTAGGCTTCTAAACTTTGTAAGTTCCAATTTGGTCATTTTCCAAAGTGGCAAAGTCATTTGAAAAAGGGTTTTGTCCAAAAACCATTTTTAAAATCCATTCATCATTTTATGTGGTGGAAAACATTTTTATCAAAGCAAAACTTTTAAGTTTCTTACCAATGAGTTGCTAATTTGCAAAACTTGGTGTTTTGGGTCAGTAGGTTTGGTCCAAAACATTTTCCCAAAGTTTTCTTTATAAAAACATTTTCATAACCAAAATCTTTATTTCCATTGGGCTAGAAATGGGTTAAACTAACTAATCCCTCCTAGATATTATCAAATTCATTTTCCAAACTATGGTTTGGTTCCTAGGGTCAGTAAGTTCACCATAAACTATTTTGCCAAGGTTTCAAACTCTAAAACACTTTTGAATCATTTTTCTAGTCTTAACAAGCATTCAAAAGTTTCTGCAAAAACCAACAAGCTAACAGATACTATTTGCTAAACCAAAGGCATGGTTGGCTAGGGTTTGTTCCACTGATTCCAACGGTATCAAATTTGTAAATTTTGGACGTGTGGATCGAAAGTTACAAGGGTTTGAAATTCACAAACAATTCTGTTTTCAAATCTGTTTTTAAACAGAACAGGGGACACGCGGCACTGTCTAATTGGACGGTACCGGTTCAGCCGTATCGGCAACGCGGTGCGTTGGATCTAAGCAGATCGTGTGGTCCAGAAAACGTACCCCTTCGCGGCTTAAGTGATCTACCGCAAGCGTCGGATCGAGATCCTACGGTGCTAGCGTGCTCGACCATTTGCGAGCGGCGCCGGCGGTGGCTAGCGGCGGCGACGGTCAGACAGTGGCGGCGCTGGCGAAACAGGAAACGAGAGAGGGAGGGAGTAGGCTCACCGAGATCGCAGGAGGCTGGGGATGCTCGTTGTGTGGTCGTCGGGGCAAGGGGCGTGCGAGGGCAGGAGGAATTCCTCGCCGGAGTTCGTTCTGGCGATGGTTGGCTCTGGTCAAGGTCGAAGACGATGCTACGGGTCACGAGAAGGCAAAACAGAAGCATGGTTAGACGCAGGGGATCACGGAGATGCTGTGTGCGTGAACGAGAAGAAGAGGGACGGTCGGAATCTACCTGTGGGGCTCGTCGGAGTTGGAGCTGACGGCGGCGGCGTTCAGAGCTTGTTGCAGACGTTGTTCTGGGGCGCCCGCGGTCGTACGAAGGGCATAGGTGGATGCGCCTGGAAGTGGGGAAGGTGTTCGTGTGCTCGGGGAGGCAGGAGGTAGTGTGGCTTGGCCGGAATCGAAGGTGGAAGGTGGTCGGAGAGAGGGGGTTGTCGCAAGCAATGCGAGCAGCCTGGTGGCGATGTGGCGTTCGCGTTTGAGGAAAATGACAGAGGGAGGAGGGGCGCTTATGTACGCATGGTCGGGGCAAGATTAACGCAGCCATTATTCGTGAATTGAACGCGCGGTTGAATGACAGAGAACGGCAGCACGGTTTGGGGAAGAAGGGGTCGCGCGGGTGAGAAGGATGAATAGGAGAGTGGGGTCCAGTCGTCAGTGAGGAAAGGAAGTGAGCTAAGGGTCCACTGGGTCAGCTTCACTGTGGGTTTTAAATCGAGTGTGAAACGTTTTTCTTCGGGGAGGAAAAGCTAGGCTGGTTCTGGGCCTTGTGGGCTTGGCCGGCTGGGCTGGTCCAGACTCTATTTTTTTCCTTCTGCTGGCTTTTTCCTTTTCTAATTCTAATTTCTGTTTTGAATTTCAAACAATCACCAAACTTTGAAACTTTGAATTTAGTTCTGTTCAGAAGCATAAACCAAATTCCCAAAATAAATAATATTTTATTCTTTTAGGATCCATTCATTAATTAAATAAAATGGACCATTGTTATTAAAATAAAATAGGATTTGTTTTAATTAAATAGTCCTTTTGAAATCTAATTATTTTCAAAACCAAAACAGTAGGTTTTATTTGAAAATACAAAATGCTTGGAAAACTCATTATAAATACATAAATAAGTTTTGGAGGTTTTGGAAATAGTAAAACCTTTATTAATAATATTTGGATATTAAATCCTTATTAATTTATTTAAATAAACCTTTACTATTTTTATCAAAACAAAATGTTTTATTTCAAAAGTTTGGCCAAGGTTTAATTTGGCTCTATAAAATAATCTTTATTTATAATCCCACCTTTTCTTTTGAAATCCAAAATCTTTTATTTAAAAGATCCAAAATAGTAAAACCAAAACATTTTATTTTCCTTTATTAGATGTTTATCTTTTTAAATCTCTTTAGGATTTTATTTGATCCAATTTGGTTTGAAGATTTCTAATTGGATTCAAAAAGTTTCTTCTGGCCCTGAAAATCAAACAAAGTTTTATTTTGTTCACTTATTTTTCACATTACAAGATTTGGAAAATCTTGGGATGTGACACTGCTAGTCTTAATAGAATAGCTGATCACCCTGAATCAGTAACCGATACTTCAATTAATTATGAAAATAGTGTTTTCGACCTTTTTGAAATGCAGGTGATGACACACAGTTTGCAATTACTTTACAGAAAATAATCAAAGGACATGAGCAAGTGTGAACTTGCCTTGATATAGCGAAGTATTGCAGTCGAATGTCTCAACTTGACCTTGGACCTCGGGTTCTACAAGAATATCATCATTGCCCGGTAAGGACAATGTTTAAAGAAGCAATATGATGTTATGCATAAGTAATGAGATGCATAATGCAAAATCCCAAGTAATTCTTCAATCATTACTAGTGAGATATATTTATGATTTATTTAAGATTTGCTTTAGTTTAAGTTTACTTCATAAGAAAGATAAACACATAAAATATGAAGAGTAAAGTACAATTATAATATAATTCTATGGTTTCATGATATTATGTAATTATTACAAAATTCATGTTTTAAGTTGTCATGGCTTTAAAGAAATGGTATAGTGTTTCTTTTGAAGTGGCAAAAAGAATAACATTTGAAGAAAATATTCTTTATGTTAAGTTATTCAACTTTGAAGATTAATAAGATTAAAGTTATGGTTTCTGATAAGGTTTAAATGATCTTAAGCCCGTATATATCTAGCTTATGATATATCAGACCAAGGTTAACTATAAAGATATAATTGTACTTGGGGATATAACATTTATGGTATTAACAATAACTAGGGTTTTTCCATTTGTTTAAATGATCTTGTTTAATTATTGTAATTCATTTTCCATTTTCTTTATTCACTTATTTGTTTCATTGTAATATTCATTTATTCTTTTATTGTAAAAGAACATTCTAATGTTGGATTTTAATAATCTTTATACTTTTATTTATAATACTTGTATTTGTATTATTATAAATAATTATTTATAAGTCAAATTTCTTCCCTCATAACTCAACAAAGCAATAGAGGTCATGTCAAAATTCATCCCACTCCCCTTTTGATGACACTAAACCTAATTCATCGGAGTAAGAATTCTGATCACTCTAGTCTTTTAATTTGGCGAAAAAATTACCTGGATTTTCAAATGCATGCATGCATATGCACAAAATCCTAAATCTACCTTTCGTTTAGTCCTAAATGCTGGGATGTTACATCAGTTTGGAGAATCTGAAGTTTCATCGGGATGCTTTCAGCACAAGCGACACAAAGAAAACAAGGAGGCGCATAATCTTGCACGTATGGCAACCACTCTAGATATTGGTATTTATGTGTTCTTTCTTTCTCCCCTTCTAATCTTAATATCAATATAAACATTATGGTTCATAATCAATAAAGTTTCGGTTGTTCCGTAAAAAGACGAGCGAGCACGGGATAGAGCCACTAGAACCCAGCACACGAGTGACCACGAACACTGCTATGCATTAGCAACCTCAAGAATATGAAGACATTGGTGGATCAAGAGGTGGTGCCTTCAAATACATCAAGGATAGAATTTGGAGTAGAACCCAGGGTTAGTTAGAGAAACTCTTGTCCACGGGAGGCGAAGATGATCTAATCAAGTCGGTTGATCAAGCATTGCCAATATTTTCTATGGAGTGTTTTAAATTGCCACATGGACTATGCCTCCATATTAATTTTTTATTGTGGAAGTTTCGGTGGGGTAGTCACGAGACCGGAGAATAGAAACCGAGCTGGGTTTCCTAGAAGGAGATGTGCAAGCCCAAACACATGGGAGGGCTAGGATTCACAGATGTTGAATTGTTTAACTTGTCACTCTTGGCGAGACAAGGTGGTCCCATGTTGCAAAACCTACAATCGTTGAGTTCCATGATTTTGAAGGAAAGATACTACCATAGCGGTGCCTTGCTGAATGCAAAGGTAGGATCAACACCATCACAAGTGTGGCAAGCCATCCATGAAGGGGTGGGTGTTCTGAAACAGGGAATTATTAAGCGGATTGGAAGGGGGAGGATACATGTCCATGGAATGATGGGTGGATTCCTCGTGATGGCATGTGTAACACCCTCGGATCGGTTCTATGCAAGTTTTAGCGATTTCCGCCAAACCCGCATATAAACGATTCAAATGTGCCCACCAAGCACTTATGTGCGGGTGGAAAACGAAGTAATATCATTACACAATAGTTCACGATGGAACCCACAGAGCATATATACAACAACGACTCCATGAGTCAAGAATACATATATACAGTTCAAAGATCGAAATCACCTTGAAAAATATAGAACATCCGAGTACGGATAAGATGCAAATGGGGCTAAGAGCCCTGAATAATAACCAATGGCATCTGTAACCCTTCCCAGGCCAAGCCAGAAGGGTAACCCTGCTAACGATGTTGATCTCAAACCTGGCAGAACAAAAGGGGTGCCGACAAAGGGCAAATAAAAAAGAGAGCGGTCAGTACTGAGGCCAGTACACGACGAGCTTAGAATCGGTGGCTCTCGCCTACATAGGTATGGTGGACTATATAGGCAACGCATCATGCACTAAACAATCTATAGAGACTCGATACAACTATCGATTATCAAAAAGAGGTAAAAAATACCTATTCGAAACCAACTCGATACTAACACCAATCATACCCATCCCTGGTATTTCCCCCTCGAGACCAAACGAGGAAGTCATCCCGAGGAAACTCACACGGTTGGCGGTTTTATTTATTCTTTCCATGGTGGTTATCCAACTTACTAGTCATTTCAGGTACAAGTCAAATTATAACAGTAAACTTTAGTTATAATTGTCTATGATCGAGAAACTGTGCTCAATGTCGTCCATAACTGCGAACACGGCTTTTTGAAAAGATTTAACCCTACAGGGGTGCACCAAAGTTTCCACACGCACTTCAACCCTTGTTGCTAGATCAATTAACATACACTCATCGGTATGTCGGCGGGGCCTCAGACGCGACGCTTTCCTGGACCCAAAGCAAGTACATGGGGGCCACCCGAAAGAGCTACCCGTATGAGGTATAGCTAATCCTTGTACGGACCCTGAGGTTGCATGCACTTGTCACGCGGACAAAGGCCATAAACAATATATTCTTGAGATAGAGTGCCGCACCTACGTAACAGTAATAAACGCTCATAGAGAAACATGTAATAAACATCTCATACATGGCATACGTACAATAGGTAACATATAAATCCTGAACTAGTTTGTTCCCCCAGAACAGTACTTTGAAATTAGGTACTAAGCCTATAGGGGTGCTCATACACCCCACATGTGGTTAGAGCGCTCAGTCTCGAAACAGGTGTCAAGAACTTGGGTCCTAGATGGATATAGGGGGACAGGATAATAACCAGATCTCAACTTTTACCCCTTTGTGCCTCTGCATTAATTATATCTACTCCAAACATTTAATTAACAAGTTGTAATTAAGTTAATGATCATCTCCACCATTAAGCATGTGCCAAACCCCCAACAACAGTGGAACATCGCCGACGCGAAGCGGCACCTGAGCAAGCAACTATGACTCGCAAGGCCGACTGACTACCAAACAACAGGTACTAGGAGGTGTCCCAGGCAATATAGATGCTGCAAGGATTATAAATGGTGTACGGAAACTAAAGCATCGCAGCACATATATCAGTAGATCAACAAGAGGAAGTAAAGACTCTAAATGCAAAATAGGTAGAAAGGAGGAGAATGCTCGCCTAGAAAACACCGCTGAAGGTTCATCCGAAGATTAGAACGACACTCGCATCAACTCATCGGCCTAATCCTTGAAGAAGCAAAGCACTAGGAGAAAAAACGAATGCACTATTTAATACTATGTCGGAAGATCGGGCATGATGCATGTATGATGTATGACATTGCCAAGGTGCGATGCGACTAGGCAATATTAAGAGAAACCGGGGCCTCGACAATTAGTTAGATGGTTTATATTGTGTAGATACCCCCACAATTTATATGTTGTCTTAACAAGGCAAAATATATCATTGGTTCGCTACAAAAATTTAAATGGAGCCAATATAAAACTAAAAAAGCCTGCATATGGTCTCCACATTTAATTATTAGGTGAATCGGAAAAATCCTCCAAAACACATGATTGTGTGTGAAAGCATGTATAATTAATGCAACAAGGAGTCATATATTATAAAAATATGGGTCTTGGATAGAGGTCACACATGAGTTTCGATGATCTTGGGTTCGATGTGGTTCGGGTTCGGGTTCGGTCTTCGGACGCCAGGATCGGTCTTAGGATCGGAGCGTCGGGGTTTTCGGGTCCAGGAAAGAGATCTTTGTCGTTCTGTGTAGGAGGCCCTAACATTCGGCATAACCGCCTTCCGGTTTCATGTCGTCGTACTCGTGGTTCCGGCTTCGTGGTCGACGGAGAACTCGGTCTAGGGTCGATGGATTGTCGGATACGTCCAGGTTATTGTTGATCTTCATGTTACCAGAGTTTCAAAAGCCGAAGTAGTTGTTGTAGACGTCGAGAGTAGATCGATATCACTAATGTCAGGTAGAAGAAATCAATGATATTACTCTTGCGAAAGTTTTATGGAACACTTGGTGGTGGAAAAGGACATATTCTTTAGTGAGACCATACACCACTGATTGGTGACAACAGAGGCAACCCAAGATGTTGTCGGATGCCACTAGACAAGAAAAATAGCACGACTTGGCTGGCTTAGCGACGACACTATAAGGGGTTGGGGTGCAGGGAAGGTGCATCGACAACATGTAGAAGAGGAGCTCGATGGAAAGCGTTGCCGATGCTTGCACGGGGCAATGCGTAGGAGCACGACGAGGCAGCGAACATCGGAGGAACACGGGGAGATGCGACACTAGGGCTCGAGGCCGGACTTGGCAGGCGCCTGCTGGCGGCGGCAATGAGTAAGCTTGCAGGGGAGCCGGGGAGGGGAGCCTACAGAGGGAAGGGCGGTGGGGATACGAGGAGGCCGACGGCGTACGTGACGAGGGCGAAGTGGAGGGAGGACCGAGAACGCAGCCACAGCGGCGGTCATTGCGATGCAGACGAGGCGGAGAGAGGCCACGGGGTAGGATGAGCATCGGGCGGGAAGGTGTGCGGTCGAAGTTGCTGCTGGCTAGGAAGGATGCGACTGTGGGCGCTCAAACGGCGGTGGGGCACCGACTGGCCACACGCGGGCGGTGGAGATCAAGGGAGAGCGCAGGTGGTGGCGGCGGGCCGGCAGAGAGGAAGTCTGGTGGTGGCCGGAAGGAGGGGGCGCCGCGTGGCAGCAAGTAGAGGCGGCGATGCAGGGAAGGGAGTGGGGCTTGCAGGGAGAGAAGGGAACGACGCAGGGACGCTGTAACATCCCAGATTTTTATATTAATATGTTACTAGAAGCATGCATCATCCTTGCACCATTGCATCATACAAATTATAGTTGCATTAAAAACCCTACCACCAAACCCTAATAAAACCCTAATTGAAAAAATTGCTCTATGTGAGCAAGAAGGGGGTTACTTTGCTTGGCCTTTCCAAAACTATGTAAAAATAATACTCTAGTTCTATGATGACCACCTCCTTTTTACAAAAATTTAGAAACTGGTTTCATAGCTTTTGCACTTGTTATGCAAAAGTTATTAAAGATTTAGTGAAACAGAAAAATGAAAAAGTTAAAGAATAAAAAAACAGCCTAACCTAGGCCGCAGCGTGCAGCCGCCAGCTCGCGCACGTCGCCTGACTAGCTGGGCTGCAGCCGCTTGCCCGCCAGTGCCCAAACCGCCAGCCCGTCAGCGCCCAAGTCGCCAGTAGCCGCTGACAGCCTGGGCCCACACGTCATCCCCTTCCTCCCCGCAGAAATCGGACGCCGACGTGTGCTGAGCGGACTCCGGCCGATTCGGAGGAGAATCTGTGACCCCCTCGCCAAGTTTCATCGACCATATAAACCCCACGACCCCGGTGCTTCGAAACCCTAAAAATCCCTCGATCTCTCGCCGCCAGGCCGCCGTTTGCAAACGCGATTCCGATCTCGCCGGAGTAAGGCTCAGTCGAGCTTAGGGCAGAGGATTCCGAGCCTCTCCTCCTCTTCTTTTCCTCTCCCCGTGACCCCCTCGTTCAACTCTCTCTTCTCACAAATTTTCGCCTTGCCTCTCGCAGCACCGTGGCCACAATTGCTTGTCGGAGCATCGTCGGGGACGAGGAAGGATAGCGGAGCTTTTCCGACGGAAGAAGAAGCGAGGAGCGCGGCCAGGGACACGAGCGTGACCGTGAGGACCTGCTGCACCCTGTCGACCACACCGCCGCCTCGGGAAGCCACAGAATCGCCGCCGACCATCACCACTGACGCCACCGCCGCCCATCGCCGCTGTCGCTGCCCTGTAAGTCGCCGCCGCCTTCCCTATCCGTTAGATCGGGATCATGCGGTTTAGATTATAAGTTGTTACCGAAGGGGTATCAGCGAATCACGTTGTGCCACATGGCTTGCATGCGTCAGCGCGCCGCGTCAGCGCCGCGTCGTCTAGCTGGGGCCAATCGGAAACTGCCACTTGTCGCGATTCTATTAGGGTTAGTTTTGAATTAACAGATTATGTCTAAACCTTGCGAAATTAATAGAAATTCAACCGTTTGGGAAAAATTTGCGTTTAATATACCGTTGACTTCGAAAAATTGATTGGAACACAGATCTGTAATAATTTGGCGAGTTTGTAGTAGTATTTTCTGTGTAGAATTTAATCTCTAGATTGGAGTATTTAATTCATAGAAAAATAATTAGAACTCCGTTTTATTGATTCTTGTTGCGTTGGTTTTGTTTTTACAATGCCTACTGACTAAAATTATAAAACATTGCTTAAGATCCTTGGATCTGATTCGGGGCTAATTAGATGGTTGTATCTCCTTATGATCCTATAAATTAAAATAAATATCCAAATTGATTAAAATAAATATCCATTAAAGAGCATGTTTATAAATTTTCATTTTTGTTTGTCCCTCAAATTGTTTTTTTACTTTTGTTTGTTTCAGCATATTGAAATATGCTCTTTTGAATTTATTTCGATTTGTTGCAAAAGGGTTTCGACAAATTCAAGGAGTTGACTACGATGATACATTCTCTCCCGTAGCGATGCTAAAGTCCGTTAGGATTATGTTAGCAATCACTGCATATTTTGACTATGAGATATGGCAGATGGATGTCAAAACGGCATTCCTCAATGGAAACACTGAAGAAGAGTTGTACATGGTACAACCAAAGGGTTTTATCGATCCAAAGGATGCTGACAAGGTATGCAAGCTTCAGCAATCCATCAATGGATTTAAGCAAGCATCTCGGAGTTGGAATCTCCGCTTTGATGAGGTGATCAAAGAGTTTGGATTTATCCAAACTTATGGAGAGGATTGTATTTACAATAAAGTGAGTGGGTGCGATGTGGCATTTCTGATATTATATGTGGATGACATATTACTGATCGGAAATGATATAGATCTTTTAAACAGTGTTAAAAGTTATCTAAATAGCAAAGTTTCAATGAAGGACCTAGGTGAAGCATCATATATATTAGGCATAAAGATCTATAGGGATAGATCTAGGCGCCTAATAGGGCTATCACAAAGTACATACCTTGATAAGATTTTAAAGAAATTTCAAATGGACGGAAGTAAGAAAGGGTTCTTACCTATGTTACAAGGCAAGACATTGAGTAAGACTCAAAGTCCGGCTACGGCGGAAGAAAGAGAGATAATGGACAAAGTCCCCTATGCTTTAGCCATAGGCTCTATAATTTACGCCATGCTATGTACAAGACCGGATGTGGCACATGCTATTAGTTTAACTAGTAGATACCAATCTGATCCAGGATCGGAACACTAGATAGTGGTCAAGAATATCCTTAAGTACTTGAGAAGAACTAAGGATATGTTTCTCGTGTACGGAGGTGGAGAAGAGCTCGTCGGTAAGTGTTATGTCGACGCTAGCTTCGACACCGATCTGGATGACTCTAAGTCTCAATCCGGATACGTATTTCTCATGAATGGTGGAGCGGTTAGTTGGAGGAGTTCCAAACAACCTGTGGTGGCGGGATCAACAATGGAGGCCGAATATGTTGCTGCTTCGGAAGCGGCTCGGGAAGCAGTTTGGATCAAGGAATTCATAACCAAACTAGGTGTTGTTGCGAGCATGTTGGACCCAATGGTGATCTGCTGTGACAACAATGGAGCCATAGCCAATTCCAAAGAACCAAGGTCTCACAATAATTCAAATCATATTAAGCGCCGGTTTCACTCCATCCACGAGCATGTCAAGAATGGAGATATAAAGATTTGTAAAGTACACATGGATCTCAATGTAGCTGATCCATTGACTAAAGCTCTCCCTAGAGCAAAACATGATCAACACCAGAACTCCATGGGTGTTAGATTTATCAATATGTAACTAGATTATTGTCTCTAGTGCAAGTGTGAGACTGAAGGGAATATGCCCTGAGAGGCAATAATAGAGTTTTTATTATGTATATTCCAAGTATATGATAGATGTTTATTTTTCATGCTATAATTGTATTAATACGAAAATGTTAATACATGTGTATTTAATAAACAAACAGAAAGTTCCTAGTTATGCCTCTCTTATAAACTAGCTCGTTGATTAACAAGATGATCAAGGTTTCCTGATCATGGACATTGGATGTTGTTAATAACGAGGTCAGAACATTATTGGAATGGTGTGATGAATATTCATCCGAAGTATAGCATTACGATCAAAGTCATTGAGTTTATATTGCTATAACATCATACGAAGTAATCCTAATCCTTAGACCATGAGATCATGTCAATCACTAACACTAGAAGAGTATCTTGATAACATCAAACGTCACACCGTAATAGGGTGATTATAAAGATGGGTTCAGTGCTACTAAAGTGTTATAAAGATCATGATCGGAATTTTTTCATCCCGGTGACGGATAGATATACTCTGGGCTCTCTCGGTGATATCACATTGGTTAGCTTGCAAGCAAGTGATTCAATCACTAGAATGTTATATCACGGGAACGAGAAAAGAGTACATGTCAGTAACGAGATCAAACTAGGTATGAAGAGACCGATGATCGAATCTCGGACATGTAATATATCGCGAGACAAAGGGATTAAGATTCTAGCGTAAAAGGTTCTCACGATCACAAGAAAGTCATCGTTGAATGTGTGGGAGTCATTATGGATCTCTAGGTCCCACTTCTAATTATTGATCCGAGAGGGGTCTCAATCATGTCCACATTATTCGCGAACCGTAGGGTGACACACTTAAGATACACCGACATCATTTGGAACAAATAGTTTCATGTCGAAAAGATTTACAAAGCGTAGGAATTTATTTCACTAGACACCAAAACTGTTTCGGGTGAAATTGCTTAAAGTGTTTCTGTATGTGAAATGAAATACTAGCAAGGGGTTATATCTGAATGTTTGTCCATTAAAGTAATTGAAAAAATTCTGAATAAATAAAAGGAGTTTTGTCTAAAGAGAGATTACATTAAATTTGGTGGAAATTTAATGGGATTTTTTGAGTGGGATTTAAGTGGAGAAGTGAAGGGACAAAATTGTGAGTGGAAGCTCCATCCACATAATGGAGGAAGGGGTGGGGGCAGCCACCATGGCCGCCGGACACACCCCTTGGGTGCCCCTCCTCCTATAAAAGGACCCCCTCTCGCTCTCTCACTCACACCTCCTCGTGAAGGATCTCCCTCCCCCTCTAGTTTACCCCCCATGGTCTCGGACTAGCGAGATACATGTTTCTGGTGGCTTTTCGGCAAGAAAGAGTTATTGCTTCCGCTGCATCGCTGGAGCGAAGAGGCGAAGGTTGTTCGGTGCCTCGTACGTGTGTGCGAGCACGGATGCGCCACTAATTTGCGGCGCTAGGACTTCCTCTCGATCTTGAGATCGGCAGGCGTTTGTCTACATCATCCACGAGTACAACCTCTTTAAACTTTGTTGGCCTTCAAGGGTATGTTCTCTACGGATGTATATCCGTCCGTTGCTTGTATCTAGTAGATAGATCTTGGTACATAGTTGTTCCCATCGTAGGAAAAAAATTTGTTTTCTATGTTGCGAACCCCTACAAAAATGTGCCCAGTCGATAGGAACCCTAACCATATCCCCATTTTGTTTCTCCCCACCCGCGTCTCTTCGCTCGCTCTGGCGGCGCTCTTTGGAGGTGGTTGTCGCCGGACGACGAGGAGACTCCGCCGCCCGGCGCTTGCCAGCGACGAGCCCCTCCCTCCCTGTGACACGAGCCCCTCCCCTCTCCTCTCCTCTGTCCCGACCACCTCCCCCCACCCCGCAAGCAGCAGTTGCAGAGATAAGAAGGCGGTGAGCATCGGCGCCTCCTGGCTCCTTGCCAACGAGCGCCTCCACCTGAGGGTGGGAGCATCGTCGTCAAGTGGCCAGTGGAGGTGCCCTATTGTCGGCGCACGGCGGCGGCCCGATTACTTTTCCTTTTCTTTTTTGATTTCTTCTCTGTTTGATTCGGGGTCTGGATCTGGGGCTTTGGGGGTCTTTTTCTTTTTCTTTTCTTTGCCCTAGATGGGGTTGGTCCTTCTTTCCTATGCCTCGGCTTGCCGATGCGCATAGGGATCAAGGGGGACGGCGCGACCTCGCGGCAGTGCAACTGTAGGGTTAGGGTTTACTTTCTTTTCCTTTTCTTTCTACCGAAGCGATTGACAAAGCCAAAAGCTCTGATACCATAGTTCCAGATCGATTCGTTAGAGCATCAACTAGGTACTAGATCTCGATAGAGAGAGATATGGAGATGGGTTACCTTCACCGGTGCTCGAGGAACTCGAGTCGTTGGCCATGGGGTCAATGATGAGAGCGGGTCTAAGGTGGCTAAGCGATGGAGGTGCTTCCCGTGACTCGCGCTAGAACCCTAGATCGAAAGGGATGTAGGTGGGGGGAGCGGTGGCAGCGTCGAACCTCGTGACCTGTGCCCCGGCCTCCACCATCTCTTTATAGCATTGCCACAGTGGCCCACCAACCATGACTTGGTTGGGTGCCCAAGGCACAGATAAGGGGAATCGATTGACCCGTTGGGATCGATCGAGGGAGAGGTCAACCTAACAGTTCTATGCTAACAGCTCGAAAAAGACCAATTTTAAGTCTTTTGTCCCTGGGTTTTGTGTTGTGGCCCTCAAATCTGCAACTTCTCGAAAGCGAAACACGTGGTGTTTTAACGCCATGAAACAAGGTTTTCTCTTATTTACATGAATGTCCTGGACGTTTTAATTAAGCGGCTCCGGAGGTCGAGCTGTCACGATCGTGCTTGGCTAGTATGCCCGTGCCCAACCTTAGAGCATCACCACTCGTTGGGCGAACCCAGGCCGAAAACCGGACCTTTTTTTGGCCGGACGAAACGTGTTTTCGGCCTGGGTTTGCCGAGTTTCCCACTCGAGTACCCAGGCCAAGTTCAAGGTTTCGGCGAAATTCAGTTAAACTCTATAGGCGGATTCCATTAAGTAGGGCAAGGGCGCACATATTACATTGAATTTAATATCTAGGAAAAGGCCGCCGTCGTGGTCGACGCCGGACGCTGCAACTACAGGCCGAGGCGGGGGTGGTTGCCGGCCTGGATGTGCTCCATGACGCCAGCGAGAGTCCGCCCTGGAACGCTCCACCAGCGACGGCGGAAAGCCGCATCGTGACGCGGCGGCGGCAGCGAGCCCGGCGGTCCATCGTGTCGGGCGAGTTCCTCGAGGCGCCTGTCGGCGAAGAACTTCCTTCAAAAGACCAGGTTGCCAGGATCCTCGGTGACGTCGAGGTCTTGCATGGCGGCGATAGCCGCCTAGATCTCTCCGGCGAGGTCGGGGTCTTGCATGGCGGCGATAGCCGCCTAGATCTCTCCGGTGAGGTCCTCTTCGGCTGGCACCGGTGGAACAGGAATCCCGTCGGCGCTGAGTTGCCAGCCTAAGGGAAGAGGAGTGTCCGACGGCGCCGTATAACGCGCCTCGCGGAGCAGCCGGGCTTCCCACGGCGACAGCGTGCGTCGGCCCTCGGCCATGGCTTCTAGGCGGAGTTGAGGAGGAAGAAAGGTGCGAACGTCCGAAGTTCGCCGGAGTTGGGGGTGGTGTGAGAGACTGTGAAGAGAGACGGCAAGATGTATGGCTTTTATAGGCGGAGTTCGGCGGCGAGGGCGGGAGGGGTGTAGCAGCGAGGGCGAAAAAAGGAAAACGGCGGGAAGAATGGTGGCGACTCGGCTTCTGTCGCTGAAAGGCTGGTCCACTCGGCCAATTCACTGTGTCCGGCGTCTCCAGGGCGTACCCGGGATCCTGAGTTCGGCCTGGGTAGTCCGGACCAAAGTTGGCCCAAATCCGGCAAAAAACAGGTCCCTGGATATACGACTGGACCGATTTTCAACGGCCGGATGAAATTTCGGCGTTCGAATCGACGTGCTGGGTAGCCGAGTAGAGATGCTCTTATAATCTATAGCAAGTTGGTGTGCAACTAGAGACGTCCGGCAAAACCCATCCACAGCCTAGCAAAATGGACTTGTGGCAAAGCCCCTCGCCGACCTGCTTAAGAAGAAGACCAATTTTATGTCATGTTCTCCTCACGTCACTAGCAATCATATCTACCGCGACTGGCCACTTTCAAAAGTGTCAAAAGTCAAAACAACAGCGATCCTGAGGCAGAGATACAACTCACCGATTTCACATACTGTTAGACGTCCTGGTCTTATCCAACGACCAGCAGCTCTTCAAGATCCGTGTCGATCAGTTTTGCAATTTCGACCTGTACCTAGTACACAATCGCAACCTATAGAGCAGAAGGTGTACATGTACAACTTGATTCAGTCCCGTCCTCATATGCAGACCTCTTCTCCGCAGCCGGATCGAGGAGGGACGCGGAGGCCGGTCGCTCGCTGCAGGATCGTTGAGGGTCGGGGCGGCCGGGTGGGCTAGTCGCCCGAGTTCGTGCTCAGTTGCAGCTCATCTTTTTCCTTGTTCTTTTCTTTAGATCAGTGTCCGCTGGAGATGCATAAAGATCCAAGATTTTTCATTTGGATCTGCTTCCGGCGAAGATGGATGATTTGGTCATGGCTAACTTTTTTGAATCGGCTTCCACATGTATTTGCACAATTCCTTTGTTGCCGATCGATTCCATTCAACAATTCTATGTCTCTAGTCAATTGTATATCTTAGCAAAAAAATTGCTAGGGTCTTGGATGGCTTGGTTGGAAAAAAATTGTTCAAGGATCTCAGATACTTTTTTTGCTACGGATCCCTATTTTTTTTAAGGAATCTCAACACATTTGTTTCATGTATATAAATCCATGTTCCATATCAGCATCATTTTTTGGAAAAATCAACTAAATAATGAGTATCAATAAATACAAATTGCGGTCTCAAATATAAAAGAAAGGGAACGCTACGCGTACCCCGGACGATGGGAGGGCTCCCATCGTCCTGCTTCCGCTGCTACCACGTGTCCTAAAAACGGCTCCAATCCCGCTTTTGCTGCAAAACACCTCTTTTTGCTATAAATGTCTCTGTTTTTGCTTCTGAAGGTAAAGAAATGGTTCGTTCTACAAAAAAGAACGTCCCGTCGGAGAGCATGCAACAATTATTTTTTGCTAATGTAGCAAAACCGACTTCGCCAGAGAAGACATCGTCGAAAAAAACTCGCTGGTGACTCTCGCCGAAGACCTTGTAGCAAAAAGTTGACACTATTGTAGCAAAAACATAAAAAGGTTGTAGCAACAAAGTTCTTCTAATATAGCAAAAAACCTACTTTGCCGAAGACATCGCCGGAGACTTTTGCCAGGTACCTCATTGGAGAACTCGTTGGACATGTAATATTAAAAAAATTGCGCTTTTGTAGCAAGACCATAATCTATTTGTAGCAAAAAAACATTGGCAGTAGGTAGCATATATGAGAATAACTATTGAAGCAAAAAAAAAGAAAATTTAATATCTCCATCCTAGCAAAAAATTCCCAACATGAAAAATCCTGCATAGCAAATGTGCCAGCCGTCGGTAGCAACAACGACAGCCATCGGTAGCAAAAATCCATAGCACTAGGTAGCATGCATAGGAGTCGCCACCACGAATCACCGGTTATCGCCGGAGATGGAAGATAGGGGAGCAGTGGGGCTGCGTTCAGCGAGGCCCCTATAGGAGGCGAGCTCGTCGTCCTCGATGCCGGTCCGGAGGTTAGATGGAGGAGCAGCAGGACGACGAGCGGCGGCGGCCGGCAGCGACAGCCGGTGGAGCAAGGCAGTAAGCCCCGGTGGAGATTGGATCCTCGTTGGTGTTCTATGGAGACGAGATTCACGGAGAGAAGGACGAAAGGATGAGATAAGATGGGCCCACGACTAAGCGCGTTGTCGACCCGGATGATGGCATCATTCGAAGGATTACGATCATTTTCCTAAAAGAAAACATTGTGTTCTCGAATATATAGCAATTGCGTTCATATGTACTCTGCAAACTTGTAGGGACCGACAGATAAGAAATCGCAATAACTAAGGTTTTTTCTTTGCAATGTTTAGTAGCCAGTGCGCAGATCTTAAAGCATGTTTTGACGGTACAAGATAAGACCGAGACCCTAACAGTGTGTGGAGCTGCTTTTTCCGACAGAGATAGTCATAGCGCTCGCTTCACACCTGTCTGCCCTTTGAGGCCTCGACCTTCATGGTACGGTACCATAACAAGTCGAAAAGGCAGGGCAAAGGTTTCCTCTGTCTGTCTATTTGTTGCATATGCCTTTCTTCTTCCCCGATCTCTCCACAGGAACCTTCTACGTATCCCCCGAAACGTTAGGCCAATCCAATCTGCAACTTCTCGACAGCGAAATAATACAGAACTTTATTTATATATCCTACACGTTTTAATCAAGCGGCTCTGTAGCCTGATGCATTCGGGTTTGAGCTTGACTAGCAAACCGGGTGTAGACAATCTGAAGTCGGTCAGCGGAGCGATTGATCGAAGCAAGCAGCGGCAACGGCAGCAACCGTCACGTCACTCCCTCTCTCTCTCTCCATTGAATTTTATGCACGAGCAACCTTTGCCTGGATGCTTCGCCCCCCTCTCCTTTATACCCTTTGTCTTGTACGGGCACAGGTTGTGCGTTCCGTCCGAGCTGTGCTCTACTGACTCGCTCGGTTTGGATTATTGGAGCTCGCAGCTGCTAGCTCCTGGTGGCCATCTGCAGGTCGATCGAGCAGACAATTGAGCTTCACTGCTTCAGCCAGAGCTCGTCCGATGGGGAACTGCATGGGCGGCTCCGCCAAGTGCGCCAATGCATCCACTCCGTTCGAATCAAGTAAGCGACGACCGCTCTTCTTTCTCATCAATTTCTTCTTCAAATTTATCATCATCGTCAGGGGAATCAGCATCATGTAGTAACATGTCTTGATGGTTTTTCTTTCAGAGGTGATGCCAAGAAGCAGCAGCACCACCAACTCCAAGTCCAAGCCATCGCACCTGGCCAGCAGCTCCTCCTCGGGTCCGCCCAAAACCGACATGCCTGGGGCGGAGGCAGAGGCGGCGGCGCCTCCGGTGGCCTCGCTCAAGTCCTTCAGCATGGGCGACCTCCGCGCGGCGACCAAGAACTTCGGCTCCAGCGCCTACCTCGGCGAGGGCGGGTTCGGGTGCGTCTACAAGGGGTGGATCGACGAGGCCACGCTGGCCCCGGCCAGGCCGGGCGCCGGCAACGCCATGATGGTCGCCATCAAGAAGCTCAAGAAGGAGAGCTTCCAGGGCCACAGGGAGTGGCTCACGGAGGTGACCTACCTCGGCGAGCTCCACCACGACAACCTCGTCAAGCTCGTCGGCTACTGCTCCGACTCCGACAGCAACAAGCTGCTGGTGTACGAGTACATGCTCCGCGGCAGCCTCGAGAACCACCTCTTCCGCCGGGGCAGCGGCAACCAGCCGCCGCTGCCCTGGGCCACGCGCGTTGCCGTCGCCGCCGACGTCGCGCGGGGCCTCGCCTTCCTCCACTCCCAGGACATCATCTTCCGGGACCTCAAGTCCTCCAACGTCCTCCTCGGCCCCGACCACCGCGCCAAGCTCTCCGACTTCGGGCTCGCCAGGGCGGGGCCCACCGGCGGCAAGACCCACGTCTCCACCCGCGTCGTGGGCACGCGCGGGTACGCCGCGCCCGAGTACGTCGCCACGGGGCACCTGTCGGCCAAGAGCGACGTGTACGGCTTCGGGGTGGTGCTGCTGGAGCTCATGACGGGGAAGAGGGCGCTGGACGAGGACCGCGGGCTGGCGGCGGAGCTGCTGGTGGACTGGGCGAGGCCGATGCTGATGGGGGACAGGAGGAAGGTGATCAGGGTCATGGACACCAGGCTCGGCGGGCAGTACAACAAGAGGCAGGCGCAGGATGTGGCCGGGCTCGCGCTCCGCTGCCTCAACAACGACCCCAAGAGCCGCCCCACCATGGCCGCCGACGTGCTGCCATGCCTAGAGCTGCTGCTCAAGGAAAACACCACCAAGTCATCGGCAGCCGCGTCGGCGAGATCGGCCTCGCCGGTGACGCCGCGAGATCGGCAACGCCGGTGACGACATGGTCACATACATAGGATAGTTAGCATGTGTACATCGATCTTGTTCATTAATTCCAAGATTAATCGTCATTCTTTCATCACATGAATGTGTTCGTCGATCCAGTGAACCGTAGAATCTGGAGATTGGATCCACACGTACGTACAAGCATTTCTCTGGTCAAATTTTGCTACAGTGCATATTTTTTGGATTGTACGTATAGGACGGACGCTGTTTGGATATCGCATCCTTTGTTCTGCTCCAAGCAGCTGCCATTTGGACACCGTCAATGGCTTGTTCACACACAGCTCACGTCGCACATTGAACACATTTCTTCTTCTTCTATCATGACAGATAAATCTTTTCTTTAACGATCTGAGGAATTTGATGCCCAGTCTACAATTGTAGTATAGTATATGATATCTAGGCGTCGCAACAGGCAAGCAGTTGAACTGGTCAGTCTGGTCTACACAACGCACAACAAAATGAACATCATCAGTATACAACAATAAAATAAGTGCAGGATATGATCTGGCCCTGACCTCGTTGGCAACAGCCAAACAGAATTGTCACATGTTGGATATGGCACATCCTGTGTTCTGCATTGTCTACTCCAAGCAAGCAATTGCCATTTTGGATGCCGTCAATGGCTTTCTTGTACAGCTCAGACACACATCGAGCACATTTTTATCTTTTTATTATCATGACAGATCAACCTCCTTCTCTTTACTGATCTAAAGTCAAGGGCGAGGAATCTGATGACGAATCAACAATTGTATATGTCACCTAGGAGTCGCAGCAGGCATATGTTATCTAGCAGTTGGTTGAACGGGTCTATGCAACACAACAGGATGAAGATCAGTACACAGCAATAAAAAAATGGTAGCAGGATTTGATGATCTCGTTGGCTTGGATTATTAATACCGGGGGCAATAGCCAACAGAATAGTTCCACAAAGCTGGCTTTAGGCTAACCAAAGGAAAAGAAGCTGACAAAATCTTTCAGCGGTGATGTAAGCATTTTGAATAGTCAAATCTGCTTGCCGTGCACCACGGATATGCTTAGATTGACTACAATAAGGTCAGTCAGAGTAGGATGGATCGGAAGACGGTGGATTTTGTCATCTCCACTTCACCGTCGCGGATGTCGATCCGTAGCACGAAGAGAAACTTGCATATGTTCCGTCAACAACTGGAATTCACCCAAGTAGTTTCCACTTTCCAGGAAGCTGGAAGCAGGGACCGCACACTTCTAGTGCTAGGTGCAGTTTTTTACCATAGCTGTCAAACATCTTTTTTTCGCAGCAAGAGGGGGATAGTTAGTCACCAAGCTTTCCGAGTTCACATCGTGCTTCCTGGAAAGAAGACAATCAGTCTCCATGACCATGGCAAAAGATCAGCCGCTGGTCAATTTTGAGGTTTCTGCACCACGTTATACTAGCAAAGGCTATGCCAAAGTCATCTTGCTTCCCAAGACTTTCACGGCTTGGCTAGCATCTACATGGTGCAATCCGTGTCGCCTCAGGCAGTTGTCGTTGTCCTTGCCGTTCTTAAGTGCTTCTAGAAAGTACCATGCGTCCGTCTCTCTCATGGTCAGCAGCTTCAGAGAGTCGGTTACAAACGGGAAAAAGGCTTCAGGTCTCGAGCAGTGGGGCCTGAAGATGCGAAGAAGGGCTTTCGTGTCGACGCTTAGCTGAATGACTCCTGGGCCAGAGAACTTCACCTCGCCCCACCGTATGCTGCTGTAGATGAAATAGTCGAGACCTTCTGCCATGCTCCTCCACAGATCAAGGAAATCCTTGGAGTTGAGGTATAGCTTCAGTTTCGTGGTTCGCTCTCTCAGAACATCTAGGCTGGCAACGAATCCGGGCGACACCTCTGTGTTTTCTTCATCGAGAAACTCGTCGTCTGAATGGTTCTGTTCATTTGAAGATCCAATGTTCTGGACATAGTCCCAGGATAGATCTTCAAACTCAATCAGGATGGAGGACATGACCTGCTCTAGAAAATTGGTCCCAAGTTTAACCAAGAAGGCAATTTCCTCGGCAAAGAAAGAACACTGATGCTGGGCACTGCGTTTGCGAATCTGTTCATTGTTTGCATTACCATATTTCTCGTGGGCACCCATCTCCATGAAGGCGGTATCTTCATCCCATTCCCGAAGAACATATTCGCAATATCTAGCAGCATTTATTGCATAGGAAGCTTTCAATAGAGACTCGTCTTCTAAAGCTGTATTTGATAATTGCAATGCCTGACAGCGCTCATGCAAGACAACAAAGAAGTCATTCAAGAACTGGATTGAAGTGGATCTGGTAAACTGGATCTTCATCCCCTTACTTGGAAGAGCATGACTTCTTTCAATCATCGTGGATGCAGTTTTGACAACAAATTCAGAAACAGGTGGAGCTTTATAGTCTTCTCTTGTAGAAAGAAGAAATTTAGCTGCGCTTTCCTGGTGACCAAGCTCATCCTGAGGATCAGTTCTATATAACCAGCTTGCCTCATCCTCCATTTCAGATTTGAGCTTATGCTGTGCAGAATTAAGCTCTATATCAGCCCATATCTGAAGCCAATCAGAATGACCACTGTATATTGAAAAGACAGATAATGACCTAGAGAGCCCTTCAGAAATCAATGCAATTTTCTGAATACCTGAATCTGCAAGGAGCTGCATTCTTTTATCAAATGTAATCATCTGGTCATTCAAATGCAGCCAAGATGAATGTACTTCAAGTTTGTCAACAGTACTATGATAAGAGGTAACAAGGGCTGGGAAAACTTGCGTCTCAAGGTATCCTAGAAGCATTTTTACCATTCCAGTTACCCAAGATTCTTTGGCACTTAAGCCCACAAGCCTTGCTTGGTCAATCAAAGGCTGCAATATATCATCCACTCCATCCATGAAATCCTTCGTTATCTTGTACACAAGAGCAAAAATGAACTCTGGCTGTTCAGACCATTTAGAAAAATGATATTCCATCCTGGACACAATAGGGTGAACCAATTCATCAATTGCCCAAAGTCCATTATCGAAGCATGCAGTTTTATCAAAATACTTCAAATCTGACAGGCTAGGAGCTGCCGCTGGCATTTGGCATTGCCGCACTTCACGGTTGGCTTGCACATGTTGTAGAGCACACAGTGCTAGAAAGCTTTCAGAATACTTCTCTTTATTTGCCTCGTTCATCAAGACAAGGGGATTTGGAACTTGGGAGTACTTGTCCTTCTCCATGTCTGGTGAAGACAAGGAAGGTGGCCAACCTAGTGCCGCAAGTAGACCTCGATAGTCTGTAAGTGCTTGAGGCCTCAAAATGGCTAGAGTTTTGTCCACTCTAGAATCAACAGCCACTATAAGATTTGTCCATTGTGGCCTACTTGTGCTGATCCTTACCAATTCTCGCTCAATGTCTCTCACAGCATCAACAGCCCGGAGCAGCTTTTCTTGCTTCTCCACCCCCTGCATTTGACAAAAGAAATAGTAACACTTAAACGCAGCTTACTGCTGAGATACCTATATCAGTCTAAGCTATTATTAGTTGCATCCAGAATGACAAAGGGAGCAAGGGATGTCAAAAGGCTCTTACGTTTGATGCCCGTCGAAGTACTGCAGATAGGTTTATCTTTGAGGCCTGCCGAACAATGGAAAATGTTGCATCTTCTAGGTTACCAACCAAAGCTTCCAACTGTAGAGTAGCTTCTGGAATGTCAGCATAGCAAAGTTATAGAAAGCACTATAAATTCCTACATCATACTTTGAAGACGAGAAGAACATAACAATACAAATAGGAATAACGTAAAGCACCCAAAACATTATCTATTTTGCATCAAAGAAGGACAAATACGTCTGGCCATGGAAATTGCGGGGAGGTAAATGATCACATTAAATTTAGACATTTAAAATTTATTGACCGCTAAATCCGGTTTTATCATCTGTAAAAGATGCTGATACTAGTTTATTCAGCGCAGATATTCTCACTGAACAAAGGTTTGCTTGGCTTTTCCCCATAGTTGGCATAGTCAGTTGCACAGTAGGACATCTTTTTTTAGAGATAAAAGGGTTTCCCCCGATTTCATTAACGAAACCAACAGTCTATTAACGAAACCAACAGTCTACACGGTAGGACATCTGGTTGGACTTAATGTATACCTTTTGGTTTTAGAAACAAATAGTGTGAAGTATGAGCAAACTGTATCGTGAACTCTATCCATCAACACATCTGCACTTGTGAACCAAGCATAACTGGCTAACATACCAAATTCAGAACTAAATTTGACAGGTAAAACCACTCACCCTATACAAGAATTTTCCACAGCAACCGTTTCCTCAAAATTTAACCAACCAATTATCTAAAACATTCCTTTTGCGAATGTAAGATCGCAACTAGTCCATGATTGCGCAACTTTACAGTTAGGAGGGCACGACAGGAGGAGAGGAACAAAGGCTCACCCGCGTAGAGCCGAATGGTGTCGATCCGCTGGATCTCCCGCACGATCGCCGGCAGCTCCGCACCCGGAGAGGTCCCTTCCCCCTCTTCCTTGACAGCGATGTCTAGTCCTAAGAGCAAGGAGCCTCGTTGAGACCCGAGCCAAATCGGCAGTACACAGAAGGCAAACAGAGAACTGAATAAGCCGGAACAGGGTTAAAACCCTAGGGTATAGGGCAGCGGACCTCGGGAGCGGATGCGGCGGAGGCCCGACCGAGCCTCGCCCGAGCGGGCCAGCCAGGAGGCGGACGCGGACCCGAGCTGCGCCTCGAGGCGGCCGAGGGACGCCTCGAGTCCCGCGCATTCGCGGCGCAGGAGCTCGGCGAGGGCCGGCGCGGCGGCGAGGTCCTCGGCGGAGGTGAAGTGCGCGTCTAGGAAACCCCGCAGGCTCGCCGCCGCCGGCTGCGGCCGCGGGGGCGACATGGGTCGGTCGGAACTCGAGAGAGAAATGCAGGCTCGATTTTGTTTTCCCTTGAAAACGAAGGCTTTTTCCTCCCACGCCGGACGGCTGCGATTTATCAGACTCGCCCTTTTTTACACACCTATACTTTTTTTTTTGACATGTTACACACCTATACTTTGTACTTTGCTTATTAAAGAGGAAAACATCGGATCTATACTACGGACGTGGCTTTTAGAAAGGGGTTTCCGGATCTACTGCCTCTATTTCAAAATATAAGTTTAGTGTAAAGCTGAAATATCTAGACCTCTTGTGTTTTAGCTTTGTAAAAAAATATATCTAAATCTTTTTTAGTGTGTAGATTCACTTTGAATCAATATCTAAAAGGTACATTTTTTTATGAAACTAAAACATTTTATATTTTAAAACAGAGAGTACCAAATAATGGCAAATGCTATGAATCAGCCGGCTATCGGCAGCTTTTGGAGCCGTTGAAAGCACTTGAGCACCACGGTCGCATACTTCAAGCCGTCCCCAAAGGCATATTAGCATGCCGGATAGAAATCTACGCCACTGGCGTGTTCGAAAGGTCTATTTTGTGTCCGACGTGGTTTTATAAAATATATAGTTTTATCGAAAAGGGCTAAAAAACGGCCAGAGCAAATACCACAAGGTCAAATCGTAAATATTTTGCGGTTTCCCAGGTATCAGCTCACATGTAACCCATATATCCAGTTTTAGAGTGTCTTTACATTAAACTGTAAAACGGTCAATGCTTCCCTCCATCGAAAATACACTACTACCAACCGCTCCTGTCCGGCTCTGACGACACCGCCGCCGCCCTCCGAGCTCGATTTCATGGTGTGGAGCCTCAACTCCAGCATCAATTTTCTATTCATGAAGAGTCTATTTGATTCCACGGGCTAGCTAGCTTTGTCGAGCTCTAAGAGCATCTCCACTCGCCTACCCAGGACGCCGAAATTTTGTCCGGATGTCGAAAATCGGTTCAGTAGCGTACCTAGGAACCTGTTTTCGTTCGGATTTGGGCAAACTTTGGTCCGGCCTTCCCAGGCCATACCCAGGATCCCGGGTACGCCCTAGGAACGCCGGACAAAGCGAAAACGGGCGTGGGCCAGCTCTGTCGGCGAGAGAAGGCTGAACTCTCGCCACTTCGCCGAGTTCCTGCCCTTTTCTTTCTCCCCTCCCGCCTTAGCTCCCCCATTCCCCTCCCGCCACTACGCCGAGCTCCCGCCCACCATGTTGCCCAAGAGCTTCGTCCAACCCAGATCGATCCTCGACGAGGATACGGCGGAGACAAAGACGAGGAAGCCGAGAGCGCCGCCGAAGAAGCCGGAGGGCATGTCCAACGGTGTGTGGGTGTCCAAGGAGACGGCCAGGAAGATGGCGTCGACATATCGGAAGGGCAGAAAGGAGAGGACAAAGCTCCGGAAAGACCAAGAGAAGGCGACGGTGAAAGAACATTTCATAATCCCTAGTATTTTGTGTGTTAGATAACAATATCAAGGATTATTTAATGTGTGTTGAAGTGTTGCAGCTCTCTCTAAGAATCGAAGGGAAAGTATTTTGCCTTTGGGGGCGGATAATCCGCCCCCACCAGGGGTGGATAATCAGCCCCACCCTTTTCTCAATTAGGCGCAAGCCCCAGAGAGGGGGCAGAGTTTCGGCCAGACTTTCTGGCTTGGCCGGATAATCCGCCCCAGGAGGGGGCCGGATAATCCGCCCCCCAGGTTCACGGCCAAGGTGCAAGCCCCAGAGAGGGGGCGGAGTTTCGGCCGGACTTTCCGGCTTGGCCGGATAATCCACCCCAGGAGGGGCCCGGATAATCTGCCCCCCCCCCCCCCAAGATCTTCTTCAAGTTCCGCAGGCGCCAGCCCCAAAGAGGGGGTGGATTTTCTCCCCGGAATTTCCGCCCTGGGGGCGGAGTTTTCTCAGGGGACGGATAATCCGCCCCCAAACTTGTTCAACAGCCAGATCTGGGCAGGGGTATTTAAGTTAGCCTTCCCCCTCCTGCCAGATCTCTTGGTTCATTCGAAAAAGTCAAGATCTGATCTGCAACCTTCATCCAAGAGAGATCCACCTAGATCCACCCAAAGGCCCCGTCCATTGGGGAATCGAAGGAGGAGAACTCGATCTTCATCATCAGCAATCAAGCGCTTCATATCCTCTCCATTCATTTGGAGAATCACTGATCTAGTATTTCTTGCAAATACCTAGATCCTTGTTTTGTTTATATTGATAAACCTTGTTTTTGTGACAGCTTGTTGTCATCTCGGGAGCCCCCAATTCAGTTGTGGGTGTGTGCACCGGTAGCGTTGTAAAAGGCACCGGTTCCTGCCTCGAAGGGTACCAATAGTGGAGAAGGTGGATCAGGCCTCTCGTGGCGAGATCCATCGGAGAATAGGGTGAGGCCTATTGTGGCATGGTGGTCTTAGAACCGCCCACCCCTCCAACACAGATGTACTTCCCTTAACAAGGAAGGAACTGCGGTAAAACAAATCCCTGTGTCACCGCGTGCTCCACTACGGTTCCCTCGCTCCTCTCTTTACGTGCTTAGTAGCTAGGGTTGCATATAGGGAAATTCTCATAGTTACATATCTAGAGAATTTACTTTGTGTCAAGCCTAAAATTGAAAAAGTACTAAAAATTGGGTAGCACCTATTCACACCCCCTCCCCCCTCTAGGTACCCATACGATCCATTTCAATTGGTATCAGAGCCCTGGCTCTTATTTCGGGCTTAACCGCCTAAGAGAAGTATGGGTTCCAAGGTAGATGGGAGTGATGCTCCGGAGGTAGTCACCATGAACGATCTCAAGATGTTGGAAACAACCTTGGTGAGTTCAATGGAGGCTAAGATGGAAGATATGCGTCAATTGATAATGTGTCTTTCCACATCCGCAGCATCACCTCCATCTAACTCTGAGGCTACCACTCTGCAATCCAAGGAAACGGGTAAAACCATTTCCAAAGATAACGAAGTGGTTGGTGATGACACAAGCAAGAGCTCCTCCTCGAAAAAGGATAGTGGTAAGGATGGATACAATGAGGTTTCTCATGTGTATTCTCCTGATCCACCCAGCCCCCACCCACATATACATAATAGGGGTGATCCACCCAAACTTTCAGCATCTACTTTTACTCAATGGTAATTTTGATGAAGTCTCATGTGTGCAGTTCCTCCATTGAGTTGTGGAAAATCATCGAAAATGGTCTTCATGTTGGAAACCCCAACAATCTCACAAGAAGAGAAGTTGTCAATAGCCAACTCAGCGCTACAGCTCTACACATGATACAGCTTGGTGTGGGTGATAAAGATATGCCACACATTCAGCATCTTAGTACAGCTAAGGAAGCTTGGGATGCTCTCACCGAGCTCTTCATCAAAAATGAAAGTATGAGAAGGAATAGATATGATGCTTTGAGCAACGAAGCTGAAGGATTCTATATGTTGGATGGAGAAAACCACGAGGACATGTATAGGAGGCTCAAGGCAATAGCCACAACTTTCAGAAACCATGGTGCCGCTCATGTTGATGATGCATGGATCAAGCGCAAATATGTCAGTGCTCTTATGCCATTTGAGCCCACATATTTGAAAAGTCTCCAAGGTAGGCATAACTACCACCTCATGACATCCAATGAGGTAATGCAATAAATGGCCGCTTTCAAAGTGGCTGCCAAGAATGTCGAAGATGCTCATGCACGAGCTATGGGGATGCAAAGGGGGTCAACATGGCCTTGAAGACTAGTGTGATTGATCATGATGAATATGCCATATGCCATAGAAGGTATGGACTATCCCGAGGATATAAAAAGGATCCACGGACAATACTTGGCTCTTTATGCTAGAAACTTTTGGAAAGATCCGGCCAAGGCTAAAGCTGAACTAGAACGCAAGAGTGGAGCCTATGGAAGAAAGGACAATGGTCCCAAGCTGAGAACATGTTTCAACTGTGGTTACCGGCTACACTTTGTAGCTGAGTGTCCATATCAAAGTAGGGAAGATAATGGAGGAAGACTTATTTTCAAGGACAAGTCAAAGGCTCCACGCAAGAAATAGTTTGTAAAGAAGAATGCTCCCTTCAAGAAGCAACCAAAGATTGTTCTAGTGGCTCAAGAAGAATATTCTTCGGGAAGTGAATATGAGGACAAGGACGATAGCTATCAAGAGGTGGCTGCTATAGCCACCACATCTACATCAACATCTCTCTTCGACTCTCCGAACGAAAACATCATCAACAAGAATGCTACTTGTCTCATGGCAAGAAGCTCCGAGGTAACTACTTCTAACTCTTCTTTTCCTAAGGCTATGATTGACATGGATGATCCTACTAGTCTTAAGGTTAAAGAAGAGATTATTGCTTTGGATTACTTCTACACTAACTTGCAAGGTGAGCACAAAATACATTTTGAAGCTCTTATGGATCAACTGGCCCAAAATGAAGCTCTCCTCGAAGAAAAGGGCAGAATTGAAAGGGAGGATGCAATGGAAATTGCATCCTTAAAAATGCTCTTGAGGAAGAAGAAGCTCAGGTCTCTCTTAAAGAGAGGCTTGAGTCCATTGAGGAATCACACGAAGAAATAGTGGCTAAACTTGTCAAGGAACGTGACAACGCAGTCACCAAAGCAAAGAAGTTAAAGAAGGAGAAGATTGACTTTGGGGCTGCTCATGATAGACTCTCTGAGGAATTGGAGAAACTTGACAACGCTCACAAGGCGTTGAAAAGCGATTTCTCCATTCTCAATGAGTCACATGATCAGCTCCAAATTTGATTGGCCAAGTATGATGTTCCTAGCTCATCCAATTCAACATATAGTCACAAGGAAAATGCTAGTGTGGAAAAAGAAGTGGTCAAGGACATCACTCCCAAGGATAAGGGTGTTCTTGATGAAGTTCTTGGCAAGCAAATGGCAAATCATGGTAAAGAGGGACTTGGGTATGTCACCAAGTCCAAGAAAAAGAAAAACAAGAAGAACAAGACCAAGAATGTGCAATCAAAGACAAGCACCACTGAGAAGAATGTCACAAAAGACAAAACTAACAATATTGGTTTTGCAGGGTCTCACAATCCAAATTATGAACTCTTTTGTGATGATTATGGAGATGTTTATGCTTATTATGTTGGTCCTTTTGATGAATATATTGCTTGGTCTATTTGGGTTCCAAAGACCCTTGTTACTAACATGAAAGGATCCATTGAAAAATGGGTACCTAAAACCAAGAAGTAATTCTCTTGCAGGGCTATGCTTCCGGTGGGTCGAAATGGGTGCTGGATAGTGGATGCACTAGTCATATGACCGGAAGCAAGGAGATCATCACGGAGATGCGTCCAAATCATGATAATATTACAGTCTCCTACGGTGATAAGTCTAAATCTCAGGTATTGGGTCTTGGCAAGGTTGTGGTTGCCCACGATATCTCTCTCGTGGACGTCATGCTTGTTGAGACCCTCGGTTACAACCTTCTTTCTGTTCATGCCCTTTGCAAGATGGGTTTTACTGTTTTTATCGATGATGATTTGGTGGTACTCTTGTGGAGCAAGTATCTAAAGGTCGCTTTCGTTGGGTACGTCGAAAATGACCTATATGTGGTGGACTTTTCGGGGAAAACCACTTCGGGTCCGATGTTTCTATTCAGAAAGGCCGACGTGGGATGGTTATGGCATCGCCGTTTAGCCCATGTCAACATGAGAACTTTGCAAAGTCTCCACAAGGGTGGCCACATCCTTGGACTAAAAGACAATGTCTCCTTTGCCAAAGATCGTGTTTGTAGGGCTTGTGTTGAAGGCAAAATGCATGACTCTCCCCACAAGAGGAAGACTATTGCGTATTCAAAGAGGATCTTGGAATTACTTCATGTGGATTTATTTGGTCCTCCTTCTCATGCAAGTCTTGGTGGGAAGAAATATTGCTTGGTAATTGTCGATGATTACTCAAGATATACATGGGTCTATTTCTTCAAGCTAAAGAGTGAGACTCAACAAACAGTCATTGACTTTGACAATGAAGTTCAACGTCAACACAATGTTCCTATATTGGCAATAAGAAGTGACAATGGCTCCGAATTCAAGAACTACACTTTGAATGAGTTTCTAAGCGAAGAGGGGATTAGACATCAATATTCCGCTGCGTACACCCCTCAACAAAATGGTGTAGCTGAGAGGAAGAACCGGACTTTGATGGATATGGCAAGATCAATGTTGGCTGAATTCAAGTCTCCTTACAATTTTTGGGTTGAAGCCATATCCACTGCTTGTCACTCATCGAACCGGCTCTACCTTCGAAAGATTTTGGACAAGACTCCATATGAAATACTTACCGGTAACAAGCCCAACATATCATACTTCAGGGTATTCGGGTGTAAGTGTTTCTTTCTTATTAAAGGTGTCCGCTTGTCTAAATTTGAGTCCAAGGCTTTAGAAGGTATTTTTGTTGGTTACGGTGCCGAATTCCACACTTATAGAGTCTACAACAAGCTCACTGGGATTGTTGTAGAATCTTGTAGTGTGGAGTTCGATGAAAATAACGGCTCCTTTGTAGGGCAAGTTGATGTTTGTGATGTAGATGTTGAAATACCCCAAGATTCCATAAGAAGAATGGGCGTGGGATTTTTCCGCCCCATTGAGGAACCACTTGTAGCGGATCGGGAAGGACAATGCTCCACTCAAGTGGAGCCCTCATCTACACAAGATCAACAAGCTCCTACTGTTGGAGAAAACTCTGGACCGACACCGCAACCTACTGAAGATCATCAGTCTCCTGGACAAAATGGTAGTCCCAGGCCGGACTATCCGCCCCCTCCAAGGGGCGAACAATCTGCCCCTGGCACTCCAACTTGTTCCAGGGGGTCCGAAGAAGAAGACAACAGCCAAGAAGACTCCAGGCCGGATTCTCCGGCCCCCGAGGGCGGATTATCCGGCTCTGGACCTCCCAGTTCTGTCGGGCATTTTTAGGAAGAGGAAACTGGTGCCTCATCTCCCAGGCCGGATAGTCCGGCCCCACCAAGGGGCGGATTATCCAGCCCTGAAGAACAAATTCAGCAACAAGCTCGTGTTGTTAACTCAGATCAAGATCAAGGGCAAGGTAGTAGACAAGACAAAGATACAAATATTGAATCAACTCCTTCTAGAAACAATAAGGACATTGAGGCTCGTCGCAAGGCTCGTGCTGATCGGAACCTTGAACTAAGGGGTCACACTCTTGACAAGGTTGTTGGTGATCTACGAAGAAGGGTGTCTACTAGAAGAGAACTTGCAAGCTTCTGTGATCATCAAGCTCACATTTCCATGGTTGAACCGAAGAAGGTCTTTGATGCTCTTGAAGATCCTGATTAGGTTGTGCAATGCATGAAGAATTAAATAACTTCGAGCACAACAGAGTTTGGAAGCTCGTAAAGAAACCCAAGGATTGCCGCAGTGTTATCGGCACCAAGTGGATCTTCAAGAACAAAGAAGATGAAATGGCATTGTTGTGAGGAATAAAGCAAGACTCATGGCTCAAGGATTCTCTCAAGTGGAAGGAATTGATTTTGGCGAGACTTATGCTCCTGTGGCTCGTCTTGAGTCCATCTGTATCCTTATTGCCTATGCAGCCCATCATAATTTTAAATTATAGCAAATGGATGTTAAGAGTGCGTTTCTTAATGGTCCACTACATGAGTTGGTATACGTCAAGCAGCCCCCGGGTTTTGAGGACCCCAAATTTCCGAACCATGTCTACAAACTCGATAAGGCGCTCTATGGCCTTAAAAAAGCCCCACGTGCGTGGTATGAGCACCTTAAAGAGCTTTTGTTGGACCGTGGATTCGAAGTTGGGCAAATCGATCCCACTCTTTTTACCAAGAAGGTTAATGGGGAGCTTTTTGTATGCCAACTTTATGTAGATGACATTATTTTTGGCTCTACTAACCAAGCTTTTAACGATGAATTTTCAAAGCTTATGACTGACAGGTTTGAGATGTCGATGATGGGTGAGTTGAGGTTCTTTCTTGGATTCGAGATCAAACAACTTAGAGAGGGAACCTTTATTAATCAAGCTAAGTACATCCAAGACATGCTCAAAAGGTTCAAGATGACGGATCTCAATGGCGTTGCTACTCCAATGCAAACAAAGTGCCATCTTGAGCTTAATCCCAAGGGTAAAGACGTGGACCAAAAGGTATACCGATCCATGATCGGCTGTCAACACCCAGATTTTTAATCCCAGATGCCTGTTATGCCATACCTCGCAATCCCAGGATTACCATTTTTGCGAGACATAACAAAATTGGATACCACAGTACATCATCCATTACAAACCATACATAAGGTCTTACACAAATAAGGATCTCATGATCCAGTTCTTAATACAACTTCAAGCAGCGGAATACGTAATAATAACGGTAGCGTAGGCGAAGCTCCATCTTCGGGGTCACAGGCAATGCTGATGATGGGAGATGATCCTAGTTGTCGTAACCTTCCTGGGGTCCATCCTACAGGTACTCCTCTTCATAGTCTGGCCACGGGAATAGCCAGGGACAAAGCCATGAGTACTCTTTAAGTACTCGCAAACTAATACTAACAAGTGAAAGGGGGGGGGTTTGATAATAGGACACTAGGCTCTAGGGTTGTTTTTGCAAGAAGCCAGATTTATCTCTACTAAGTTCAGAAGCAAGAGAGCTAGTTGAAGTTTATAACACCTAAGTGGGAACTCGTATCTCATATCACAACCCTGTTGTAGTCAAGTCAAAGTCTCAATTCATTTCATAAGTCATTTTGAAAACATCTGACGGGGGAACAGTATGGCCACTCCAACTGTCCATAACCGCGGACGCGGCTATTCGAATAGTTTGACACTCTGCAGAGATTGTACACTTTCACCACAACATTCGATACATCCATCAGGAACAAATCCTGAATTCACCATACTCAGTATGCGGATAATCAATCCTAACCTTTCAATTACACGCCCTAGTATAAGCACCTCTCCTGTGAGTTTGGCCTCCCAACCATGACCAACTGTCATCTTGGGTATTGCACAGGTGGACAATCTTCACAGGGTAGCCTCGGCTCAGACCTTGGCCGTGAGAGAACCAGTACTAAGGTATATAAGTTTCCAGTCAAGCCGTACCCAATCTTCGGGTATTATGGTTGTACGGTGAAATTGGGATGGTATTGCATCCAGACAACCATCAGTTTTATAAATAGCTAAGGCTCATGCCTCAACATTTTCATCACCAAAATCATCTGGTGTTCAGAAACACATGACAAAACATCTCAGTAGAATGATCCATTATTCTAAGGTTTTCATAACCATTTACACCAATTATTCCCATCTAAAGTTGATCAAGTTTCATGCTTAGAACTAGCATCTACAAGTGGGGGTAAGCACTAATGAGGGGTAGTCAACTAGTGGAGTTTCAACTAAGTTCAATCTCATGCCTTAGGATGACATCAAGATTATCTAGCTTAGGCCAAATTTTATGCTCTTTATGCAACCTTCAAATAATCTTTCTAGAATCTACAAGTCACTTAAGTAAACTCTAAGGGAGTAGCTTTGATAAATAAATAAAATAGAAAGCTTGCAAGTAAAAACTAGGATGGCTTTATCAAGTGGTTATGATCATATATGCTTAAGGCATATAGTTAGCATGGTAACCAGCAAGTATTGGCTTGCATCAATGTCAGTATAAGCTTGCTAAATTGCAAGTGTTAGCTTGCCATGTGCAGAGCAGTGGTTGAAGTTCTCCTCGGCTTCTTCTTCGTAGTATCCTCCTTCCTCCTCGTATCCTTGGTCGGTACTAGCGTCTATAAATAAATACGATGTACACAATCACCAAACAATACTTAATTACTTGCAATCATCACACAAAAGGGTCCTATAGATGATCTAGAATCATCACTAACATTACAAGATTAAAGCTTGGTTCAATTCCTTTTATTTTTTTAGAAAAGTAATTTCTACTCATTGAAAAACTACTTAAGATTTAATATTCTCCAAACCAAACATGGGACCATGTTGACACATGTCATCACCACATATTTTAGTCCATGGGAATGTGACTTAAATTGGTGTCACAATTTAATAAGGTTTTACCCTTTTATTTTAATTAAATAAGTGACTAGAAATTCCTATGTGGCATTCTTTTATTACTTGGTCATTATTTCTGTGAGTAAACCTATATATTTTTATATATTCTGAAAGGTATGGTTAAATGTGATTTTTGAGAGTTGGAATCAACTCAAAAGCTATTATGGTTTTAATTTGAAAAATGTTTGAATGCAGAAAAGCTTCTGCCTTGTTATTTTTACTAAGGGTGATCTACAGATCCAAATGGTTTAAATCCAATGGGCTTGGATTCAGCATTTCAAGTCCTTTCTAACAAAATTGGTTTCATTCAATTTGGTGCACTGGATCAACCTGGGTTGATTTTTGAAACTAGGTGCAGAAGTGTGTTTGAATAAAAATGGAAAAAATCCAAATTCAAACAACTGGGCTGCGCGGGAAGCGATACTGGGCCGGCCTACTAAGCACAGCGCTTACGCGGGCTGGTTAATTCGCTGTCCCCACGCGTCAGTGAGACGAGGGGGTGCGAAGTGGTACGGGGCAATGTGAGCCGTGGGAATTTGTTTTAATCTCACGGCTGACGGTCATCGTCGATGTTGGGCAACGCCGGCGAGACAGAAACCTAGCGCGACAGGTGGGGGTCATTGGGGTCTCACCGGGGCTCAGGCGAGGGTCGGCGAGGCGGGCGAACGACGAAGTCGACGACGGTGAACCTCCTGTACCGGCAGCTTCTCTTGAGGCGGCTCGAATCGCTGGCCCTCTTCTTCTCCAGCTGCGGCAGGCTCCGGTGAAATTCCGGCGAAGTGCTGCTCTCCTTGCTCCGGGAACGGGGTGGCACGATCAGTGAAGAGAGGGGAGTGAGATGGTGTGCTTAATTCGACTGGGGGTGGCCTCTATTTATAGTCGCGACGACGAGACCGAACGGGATGGCCAGGCGACGGTGGCGACATGGCTACGGGCAGCTAGAGGCATGGCCGGCGATGGCGATCGCTTGGTGGTCTCCTGGCGATGCTCTACGGCTTTAATGCGCGCGTAGGGGCGGTGGCAAACGGTCTGGAACACGCGATGCTCTACGCGGCGGTGGCTGTGAGGCATGGGGCGGCGAACAAAGATGTCTGGCGGTCTCCTGGGTCGGTGGCGATCATGTATGCACGCGGCGAGGGCGGCGCAGGATCTGTGGGCGTTGGTCGAGTGTGGCACTCTGGCGCATGCTTGGCATGGTTGCTGGTGAGCTGGGCACGGTCTGTGCGTGTGGTCCAGGGGTTGGCAACGCTCGCGGCTGGGACAGGGAGTGGCGGTGGACGGTGGGCTGCCTCCCAGAGAAGGTTGGCACGGCTAAATATCCTCCTAGCTTGTTGTCTCCACTAGGGTGGCATGGTGAGCTTCGGCTGTTCACCATTAATGGAATTGCCCAGCTTACAGTGAGGCTAGTGCTAGGTTTAGTTTGGTAGATGATCTACTGAGGTTGTTGTGAGCTAGAGAGGGAACAAGTTAGGCTCCAATCACTGCTCACAATAGTGTTTTGATTTTGGATGATTTGAGTCAACAAGGTGTTTGATGAAATGGCCGCATGAGTTCAAGTTTTGAATTTTGAAAAGATTTTTGGTGGGTGTGCTAGGTTGGTGCTGGTGAGTCTGCAGATGCTTGGGTTTTGAAAGTTGAGCTTGTTTGAGTGGTTTTTGAAAAATTGGGATCTTCCCATATGATAAAGATTCAATTTTGAACTGTCCTTTAAACCATGCATTTGAATGTTTCTGGATGATCACAAAGTGGGCCTTGATACTTTGTTAAGAGTACTATCAAGGGGTGTAAAGATCCAAACAAGTTTATGTTAAGTTCTGAAAGTTTGGGACAGCCAAAGTAGGCACGGGAGTTAAATTGGTCAAAATGACCATTCCCTTATTTTGTTTGTTTTGATTTATTTGTCTTTGGGAAAAGTGTGGGCATTGTTTAGATGATGTTTATTTCACCTAAGAATCCATTTACAAGCAATTAAACACACAAACAAGGTGGTTCAAAAGAATTCAAAATGAAATGCATACTCACATGCATGCTTCCATTTTTTATTTAGAAAAGTTTTTGTTAACCCTAAATTTGATGATTAGAGTTTGATGATCCAAGTTTAGTGTTTTTGGGATGTTACAAACCTTCCCCCCTTAAACAAAATCTCGTCCCGATATTTGAAAAAGGACAAAAAAAGGATTACCTAGGATTTGAAGAGATCGGGAAACTCCGTCCTGATGTGATCTCCGCGCTCCCAGGTAGCTTCCTCTTCTGTGTGGTTGCTCCACTGAATCTTGAGAAACTTGATGCTTCGGGTTCAGGTAGTTCTGAAAGCTTCTTCCAAAATACGGATGGGTACTTCAGGATAGGTTAGGTCATTGTTGATCTCTATGGTCTGATGATTGATATTCTTGAACACTTCGGTATTCTCTGGAACTTTGAGACACTTGCGAAGTAATGAAATATGGAACACATTGTGCACGGCTGACATCTCTTCGGGTAGTTCCAATTGATACGACACTTCTCCTCGACGGTTCAAAATCTTGAAAGGTCCGATATATCTGGGGGCTAACTTTCCTTTGAGTTGGAAACGCTGCATTCCCTTCAATGGCGACACCTTCAGATAAACAAAATCTCCTATGTTGAAGAATAGGTCTCGACGTCTCTTGTCGGTGTAACTCTTCTGTCTGGACTGCGCTGTCTTGAGGTGCTCACGAATCTTGTGAACCTTCTCTTCTGCTTCTCGTAGGATGTCGGGTCCGAAGATCTGAATCTCTCCTACTTACGACCAGTTTAAAGGGGTGCGACATTTCCTTCCATACATGAATTCAAATGGGGTCATTTGCAAACTGGCTTGATAACTGTTGTTGTATGAAAATTCTGCAAACGGCAGACAGTCTTCCCACTTAGATCCATATTCTAATACACATGCTCTCAGCATATCTTCGAGTATTTGATTTACTCGCTCCATTTGTCCATCGGTCTGAGGGTGATACGCGGTGCTGAAATCTAGGCGGGTTCCTAAACCTTCTTGGACTTTCTTCTAGAATCTCGAGGTAAATTGAGTTCCTCGATCCGATACGATGTTCTTGGGGACTCCGTGCAAACTAACTATCCTAGCGATGTATAACTCTGCTAGCTTCGAACTCTGATATGTGCTCTTGACGGGTAAGAAATGGGCGACTTTGGACAATCGGTCCACTATGACCCAGATAGAGTCATTTCCCCTACTAGAAGTAGGCAATCCGGTGATAAAGTCCATTCCAATGGAATCCCATTTCCATTCCGGAATCTGCAAGGGTTGCAACAATCCAGCGGGTCTTTGATGTCCTGCCTTGACTCGCTGACATATATCACACTTGGCGATATAGCTTCTGATTTCTCTCTTCATCTTATGCTACCAAAATTGCTCTTTCAAATCTTGATACATCTTAGTTCCTCCAGGATGGATAGAATAAAGAGTATCATGAGCCTCCTTCAAAATAACTTCTTTCAACTCAGAATCTGCTGGTACACAAAGGCGCCCTTTGTACCACAGAACTCCTTCTTCGTCTTCTGTGAATCCGGGTACTTTGCCTGTACCGATACGACGCTTGATTCCGTCGATACTAGCATTTCCCTTCTGCGCCTCTTTGATCTGACTGATCAAAGTGGGCTGGAGTTCTATGCTAGCCAAAAATCCTTCACTTACTAATTCTATTCGAAACTCTTCCATCTCCTTGTGCAGACTTTGTTGCTCCTTCAAAATCATGGAGTTCAAGCGGCACGGCAATCTGCTAAGGGCATATGCTACCACATTGGCTTTACTAGGGTGATAGTGAATGTCCAGATCGTAATCCTTGATTAGCTCAATCCACCTTCTCTGTCTCATATTCAGCTCCTTCTGAGTGAATATATACTTCAGACTCTTGTGATCCGTATAGATCTCACAACAATTTCCCATCAGGTAATGCCTCCATGTCTTCAGGGCTAGAACTACGACCGCGAGTTCGAGGTCATGGGTTGGGTAATTTTGCTCATGTTGCTTTAGTTGTCAGGATAGATAAGATATAACTTTGCCTTCTTGCATTAGCACACATCCGAGACCGATCTTGGATGTGTCACAATACACATCGAAGGGCTTCGTGATATCCGGCATGATCAAGATTGGGGCTGAAATCAATCTCCTCTTGAGTTCTTGAAAACTCGCTTCACATTTGTCCGTCCATTCAAACTTATTGTCCTTCTTCAGAAATTGGGTCATGGGTCTGGCGATACTCGAGAATCCTTCTATGAACTTGCGGTAATATCCCACCAATCCTAGAAATGCGCGAACTTGGGTTTGAGTGGTTGGGGCTTGCCAATCTTCTACATCTTTCACTTTTGCGGGATCAACGGCAATTCCTCCGGCTGATACAATGTGACTGAGGAATCCTACCTCCTGTAACCAGAATTCACATTTGCTAAACTTGGCATACAACTGATGCTCTCTAAGGGTTCCAAGAATGGTCCTTAGGTGTAGCTCATGTTCTTCTTCTGATTTGGAATAAATCAGAATGTCATCGATGAAAACAACGACAAACTTATCCAGGAAGTCCATAAAAATCTTATTCATGAGATTCATGAAATAAGCGGGGGCATTGGTTAATCCAAAAGACATGACAGTATACTCGTATAATCCATATCTGGTGGTAAAGGCAGTCTTGGGAATATCCTCTGCACAAATTTTGAGTTGATGATAGCCAGTTCTAAGATAAATCTTTGAAAACACTTTGCAACCGGTCAACTGATCAAACAAATCTTCTATCTTGGGCAAGGGGTATTTGTTCTTGATGGTGACATCATTCAACTTCCGATAATCCGTACACAAACGGTTACCTCCATCCTTCTTGTCCGCAAATAAGACACGTTACCTCCATGGTGACGCCTTCAGTTCTTCTAGTTCTGACGGGTTCATACTATATGGTCTCTGGGCTATGGGTCCTGTTCCGGGGATTAGTTCGATGATAAACTCGATATCCCGATCTGGGGGCATACCGGGGAAAACATCTGGAAATACATCGGGGTATTCACAGACTATCAGGACTTGGTCAATGGTAGGTTGGGCTATACTCTTGTTGCATTTGAATTGGCGAGGTAAGGTTTCAGATATATGCTCGACTGATATTCCGGCTGTGCTGGTCATGGTTATGGCTTTCTTGGCACAGTCAATCAATCCTTTATGTTTGGACATCCAATCCATTCCTAGTACTACTTCCAAACCTTTAGTTCTGAGTACTATCAGATTTGCATAAAATCTATGTCATGGATTCGGATAGGGATGGCTTTGCAAATTTGCCTAGCCTTGGTGGTTGATCCGGGAATTTGAACAATCATTACATGCTTCAGTTTGGTTGGTTGAATCTTACTAGTGCATGCAAATTCTTTGGTGACAAATGAATGCAATGCACTAGAATCAAACAACACTCTTGCAAGTACTGAATTAACAGAAAACATATCCAGCACGACGTCTGGCGCTTCCTGAGCTTCTTCAGCATGCATGAGAAAAAGACGGCCATTGCGGTTGAGCGAATTCCCTGGGGCAAACCTTCTTTCGGGCTGAACACGACGCTGCTGCTTAGCTGGGGCATTGGCATTGGGGGCTGCGGCATTCTTCTTGTTGGGGCACTCGTTGGAGTAGTGACCCTTATTTCCACAGTCATAACAAGTCACTTGCGACTTGTCCTTTGCTGCTACAGGCACAACATTGCTTCCAGTCCTAGGGGCAGTGTTGGTGTTGGTGGCAGCATTGTTGGTGTTGAACTTGGGTGGGGCACGGTTGAAATTGCTGGAGTTGCCGGGGTTGTTGTGATTGCCTCCGGGCCTAGGGTTTCCACGGTTGGGATAGGTCGGACGGTTCATCGGGGGTCTGTTTGTTCTTGGGGCAAATCCCGGAGATGGGTTAGGGCGATACTTTGGGGTCTGATGGGTTCCTGGCTGATGCATCATGCGATGCTTGCGGTTCTCATTGGATTGGTTGATCTTCCCTTCCATCTGGATAGCAGAGTCGACAAGGGCTTCAATATCAGCAAAGGGGATATTGACTAACACCGTCTGCATCTCATCGTGCAGACCGTTCAGGAATCTCTCTGTCTTCTTGGCTTCGGTGTCGATCTCATCCGGGGCATACCTAGCTAATGACAAGAATTTGTCACGGTATTCTACTACAGTCATCCTTCCTTGCTTCAGTTCTCTGAACTCGTCTCTCATCCTCTTGATTAAACCCGGCGGCACATGGGTTCTGCTAAACTTGACCTTGAATTCTTCCCAGATCATCATCTGGCCTCCGGTCATTGCGCGAACACTATTCCACCATGCTCTGGCATCTCCGGCTAGATAGTGGGTGGTGAACAGAACTTTCTCGTTTGCTTCCACTCTGGTGACTTCTAGGTTATTTTCCATGGTTTGCAGCCAATCATCGGCGTCTAGGGGTTCTTCTGACTTAGTGAAAACTGGTGGGTTGGTATTCTGGAAGTTCTTGAGCTTAGATCCATGGTTGTCTTGATTTCCGTGGACTTGGTTGTTGTGGGCAAGCTGAGCTATCTGTTGCAGGGTGGCTAGGTTGGCTTGACGTTCCGCTCTTTTAGCTTCGCGGTCAGAAACCAACATTTGCAGGATCTGCAACATCGGGTCCAGGGATGAACCACTTCCTCCGCGTGGCATCTGAAGATTGAGATAGATCATGAGAAAAGAGGGAAATTTCTAAGGTTTCGGGACTTTGAAAAGTTTTTATAGTTTGACTCGGATTTTCTAACCACTTGCTTTTCATTCATTCTTTCATAGCACACGATACAAACACACACCACAACAAAGAAAAACAGATGGTTTTAAGAACCATTCTGAAAACTACGATACAGTGGGACCGAATACTACTCACTACGCTAGTGCTCAAGTGCTACTACTCCTCAGAATCGGTGGCTTCATCATATTCATCATCATCAATGAAGGCGAAATGATCCTCATCGGTGAAGAAATCCATAGCCTGATCCTCCAGAAAATCATCATCATCGCTGAGATAGGAGTAAGGGTCTCCATGAAGATCTTCTCCAGCATTCTCCCTTTCTTCCAACTGCATGTCTCTCTCGTGGATGGTCTCCTCCAAAGATGAGATACGGTGGCGAAGACAGGAAATGATGCGCTCCTTATTGTCGAGCTGACGGCGGCGAGACTTGCGATCCTTTGCTAGCATGGCGATGGTTTGGTCCTTCGTCTTGATGATGGCAGACTTGTGGTTGGAGTAGTCACGGTAGTTATCCAACTCCTGCTGACGATCGTACATCATGAAGCTAAGGTGGTCCAATTGAGTCTTCAGTTCAGGGTGGTATGGGGCTTCCAGTGGTTATCCATTAGCATCACGCCTTGGGCAAAACTCAAAGCGGGTTCCCTTGATCTGATTGATACTTTGCCCACACAGACGGGCAAGAGCTTCCTGCATGGCCCTGGCAAGTCCATCGAGCCAGTTGTTCTCTCTTAAGGTAAACTAAATTCCCTCAGCAGTGGGAGGTTCAATCTTTCCTTGGAGACTTGCAACAATTAGCCACTGCAGATCTTCTCCCCCTTGATCATTGAGCTGAGCTCCGAAGAACTCAGGGTGCAGACGCTCCAGAAGTTCCGAAAGCTGGTCCAAATCCCTCTCAAAGATAAGGTCTCCTCCATTCCCCAACTGATAAAACTTGCTATACTTCACGTCCATCTATAAGCATATAGGATGAGTAAGTTAGTAGAGTGCTCAAGTGTGTCAAAGTTTTATGTATTTTGCAAAAGTTTTTGAGGAACATGAATTTTTCTAAAAGAATCCAAGTGATAAGAATGGGAATAAGTTTTTGTAAATATTTGTTTCTTTTGGTTTTGAAACTAAGTTTTTGATTCAAACGTCCAGTCTAACTAGGGTCTCCTATGGTCAGGATGGCTCTGATACCAACTTGTCAATACCCGGATTTTTAATCCCAGATGCCTGTTATGCCATACCTCGCAATCCTAGGATTACCATTTTCGCGAGACATAACAGAATTGGATACCACAGTACATCATCCATTACAAACCATACATAAGGTCTTACACAAATAAGGATCTCATGATCCAGTTGTTAATACAACTTCAAGCAGCGGAATACGTAATAATAACGATAGCAGAGGCGAAGCTCCATCTTCGGGGTCACAGGCAATGCTGACGATGGGAGATTATCCTAGTTGTCGTAACCTTCCTGGGGTCCATCCTCCAGGTACTCCTCTTCATAGTCTGGCCACGGGAATAGCCAGGGACAAAGCCATGAGTACTCTTTAAGTCCTCGCAAACTAATACTAACAAGTGAAGGGGGGGTTTGATAATAGGACACTAGGCTCTAGGGTTGTTTTTGCAAGAAGCCAGATTTATCTCTACTAAGTTCAGAATCAAGAGAGCTAGTTGAAGTTTATAACACCTAAGTGAGAACTCGTATCTCATATCACAACCCTGTTGTGGTCAAGTCAAAGTCTCAATTCATTTCACAAGACATTTTGAAAACATCTGACAGGGGAACAGTATGGCCACTCCAACTATCCATAACCGCGGACGCGGCTATTCGAATAGTTTGACACTCTGAAGAGATTGTACACTTTCACCACAACATTCGATACATCCGTCAGGAACAAATCCTGAATTCACCATACTCAGTATGTGGGTAATCAATCCTAACCTTTCAATTACACGCCCTAGTATAAGCACATCTCCTGTGAGTTTGGCCTCCCAACCATGACCAACTGTCATCTTGGGTACTGCACAGGTGGACAATCTTCACAAGGTAGCCTCGGCTCAGACCTTGGCCGTAAGAGAACCAATACTAAGGTATATAAGTTTCCAGTCAAGCCGTACCCAATCTTCGGGTATTGTGGTTGTACGGTAAAATTGGAATGGTATCGCATCTAGACAACTATCAGTTTTATAAAGGTCTAAGGCTCATGCCTCAACATTTTCATCACCAAAATCATCTGGTGTTCAGAAACACATGTCAAAACATCTCAGTAGAATGATCCATCATTCTAATGTTTTCATAACCATTTTCACCAATTATTCCCATCTAAAGTTGATCAAGCTTCATGCTTAGCACTAGCATCTACAAGTGGGGGTAAGCACTAATGAGGGGTAGTCAACTAGTGGAGTTTCAACTAAGTTCAATCTCATGCCTTAGGATGACATCAAGATTATCTAGCTTAGGCCAAATTTTATGCTCTTTATGCAACCTTCAAATAATCTTTCTAGAATCTACAAGTCACTTAAGTAAACTCTAAGGGAGTAGCTTTGATAAAGAAATAAAATAGAAAGCTTGCAAGTAAAAACTAGGATGGGTTTATCAAGTGGTTATGATCATATATGCTTAAGGCATATAGTTAGCATGGTAACCAGCAAGTATTGGCTTGCATCAATATCAGTATAAGCTTGCTAAATTGCAAGTGTTAGCTTGCCATGTGCAGAGAAGTGGTTGAAGTTCTCCTTGGCTTCTTCTTCGTAGTATCCTCCTTCCTCCTCGTATCCTTGGTCGGTACTAGCGTCTATAAATAAATACGATATACACAATCACCAAACAATACTTAACTACTTGCAATCATCACACAAAAGGGTCCTATAGATGATCTAGCATCATCACTAACATTACAAGATTAAAGCTTGGTTCAATTCCTTTTATTTTTTTAGAAAAGTAATTTCTACTCATTGAAAAACTACTTAAGATTTAATATTCTCCAAACCAAACATGGGACCATGTGGACGCATGTCATCACCACATATTTTAGTCCATGGGAATGTGACTTAAATTGGTGTCACAATTTAATAAGGTTTTACCCTTTTATTTTAATTAAATAAGTGACTAGAAATGCCTATGTGGCATTCTTTTATTACTTGGTCATTATTTCTGTGAGTAAACCTATATATTTTTATATATTCTGAAAGGTATGGTTAAATGTGATTTTTGAGAGTTGGAATCAACTCAAAAGCTATTATGGTTTTAATTTGAAAAATGTTTGAATGCAGAAAAGCTTCTGCCTTGTTATTTTTACTAAGGGTGATCTATAGATCCAAATGGTTTAAATCCAACGGTCTTGGATTCAGCATTTCAAGGCCTTTCTAACAAAATTGGTTTCATTCAATTTGGTTCACTGGATCAACCTGGGTTGATTTTTGAAACTAGGTGTAGAAGTGTGTTTGAATAAAAATGGAAAAATCCAAATTCAAACAACTGGGCTGTGCGGGAGGCGATACTGGGCCGGCCTGCTAAGCACAGCGCTTACGCGGGCTGGTTAAGTCGCTGTCCCCACGCGTCAGTGAGACGAGGGGGTGCGAAGCGGTACGGGGCAATGTGAGCCGTGGGATCTTGTTCTAATCTAACGGCTGAGGGTCATCGTCGACGTTGGGCAATGCCGGCGAGACAGAAACCTAGCGCGGCAGGTGGGGGTCGTTGGGGGCTCACCGGGGCTCAGGCGAGGGTCGGCGAGGCGGGCAAACGACGAAGTCGACGACGGCGAACCTCCTGGTACCGGCAGCTTCTCCTGAGGCGGCTCTAATCGCTGGCCCCCTTCTTCTCCAGCAGCGGCAGGCTCCGGTGAAATTCCAGCGAAGTGCTGCTCGCCTTGCTCCGAGAATGGGGTGGCACGATCAGTGAAGAGAGGGGAGTGAGATGGTGTGCTCAATTCGGCTGGGGGTGGCCTCTGTTTATAGTCGCGACGACGAGGCCGAACGGGATGGGCAGGCGACGGTGGCGACATGGCTACAGGCGGCTAGAGGCATGGTCGGCGATAGCAATCGCTTGGTGGTCTCCTGGCGATGCTCTACGACTTTAATGCGCGCGTAGGGGCTATGGCAAACGGTCTGGAACATGCGATGCTCTGCGCGACAGAGGCGGCGTCTTCGACAGCGAGCAGTTGCTGTGAGGCATGGGGCGGCGAACGACGATGTCTGGCGGTCTCCTATGTCGGTGGCGATCATGTATGCACGCGGCGAGGGCGGCGCGCGGTTTGTGGCCATCAGTCGAGCGTGGCGCTCTGGCGCATGCTTGGCATGGTTGCTGGCGAGCTGGGCATGGTCTGTGCGTGTGGTCCAGGGGTTGGCAACGCTCGCGGATGGGATAGGGAGTGGCGGTGGACGGTGGGCTGCCTCCCAGACAAGGTTGGCACGGCTAAATCTTCTCCTAGCTTGCTGTCTCCACTGGGGTGGCATGGTGAGCTTCGGCTGTTCACCATTAATGGCATTGCCCAGCTTACAGTGAGGCTAGTGCTTGCTTTAGTTTGCTAGATGATCTACTGAGGTTGTTGTGAGCTAGAGAGGGAACAAGTTAGGCTCCAATCACTGCTCACAATAGTGTTTTGATTTTGGATGATTTGAGTCAGCAAGGTGTTTGATGAAATGGCCGCATGAGTTCAAGTTTTGAATTTTGAAAAGATTTTTGGTGGGTGTGCTAGGTTGGTGCTGGTGAGTCTACAGATGCTTGGGTTTTGAAAGTTGAGCTTGTTTGAGTGGTTTTTGAAAAAGTGGGATCTTCCCGTATGATAAAGATTCAATTTTGAACTGTCCTTTAAACCATGCATTTGAATGTTTCTGGATGATCACAAAGTGGGCCTTGTTACTTTGTTAAGAGTACTATCAAGGGGTGTAAAGATCCAAACAAGTTTCTGTTAAGTTCTGAAAGTTTGGGACAGCCAAAGTAGGCATGGGAGTTAAATTGGTCAAAATGACCATTCCCTTATTTTGTTTGTTTTGATTTATTTGTCTTTGGGAAAAGTGTTAGGATTGTTTAGATGATGTTTATTTCACCTAAGAATCCATTTACAAGCAAAGAAACACACAAACAAGGTGGTTCAAAAGAATTCAAAATGAAATGCATACTCACATGCATGCTTCCATTTTTTTTATTTAGAAAAGTTTTTGTTAACCCTAAATTTGATGATTAGAGTTTGATGATCCAACTTTAGTGTTTTTGGGATGTTACATCGGCTCTCTCCTTTACCTTTGCGCATCTAGGCCCGATATCGTGTTAAGTGTAGGAGTGTGTGCAAGGTACCAAGACGCTCCTAAATAAAGCCACTTAGTGGCGGTCAAACGAATCTTCAGATATTTGGTTCATTCCCCGAATTTTGGGTTATGGTATCCCAAGGGTTCAAGTTTCTCTCTATGTGGTTACACTGATTCAGATTGGGCTGGTGACAAAGATGATAGAAAATCAACTTCTGGTGCATGTCAATTCTTGGGCAGGTCTCTAGTGTGTTGGTCTTCAAAGAAACAGAATTGTATTTCACTCTCAACCGCCGAAGCTGAATATGTTGCTGCTGCAAGTGCTTGTACACAGTTATTATGGATGAGGCAAACTTTAAAGGAATATGGTGTCAATTATGACAAAGTGCCTCTATTATGTGACAATGAAAGTGCTATCAAAATTGCTTACAATCCCGTGCAGCTTACAAGAACAAAACATATTGAGATTCACAACCATTTCATTCGGGATCATGTTGCTCGTGGCGATAATGCTCTATCCTTTGTGAGCACGAAGAACCAACTTGCTGATATTTTCACAAAACCCCTTGATGAAGCAAGATTTTGTTATTTGAGGAATGAGTTAAATATCATAGATTCAAGGAGCTTGGCTTGACTACCCTTGCACACTCACTTACTCTTATTCACGTATTTGGTTTAGATGCGGGCATATACATAGGGGAGTGTGGTCCTAATTGATTGGGATAACCTGTTGGGTTCGTAGCATGGAAAACAAAAATTTTCTATCGCATACAAACAAACAAGCCAAGATCTATCTATTAGATTGTAGCAACGAGTCGATGGAATAACTCACCCTCGAAGATTCCAAAGTGTTTAACGAGAGCAGATTCTCGTGGGTGATGTAGTCGTACTCTTTCCGATCTCAAGATCGCGTAGACGATCCTTCCGGCGCCGCGTTCCCGCAGCGCTCCCGCAGTCGGTCACACGTTCGGTACTCGACGAAGACCTTCCTCTCCCTTGTTCCAGCAGGCAGCGGAGGTTGTAGCACTCTCCTCGCGATTCCGGCAGCACAACGGCGTGGTACCGGAGGTAGAGGGGAAATCCCGCAGGGCTTCGCCTTAAGCCGGTGCGAGTATGGTGGAGCTTATGAGAGAGGCTATTAGTGGTCTAGTAATTAGACACACCAATTAGAGGGCTCTAAACCAATTAGAAGGCTCTAAACCGAATAGCTCTAAACCGGGGTCTGGATCTAGGGTTTAGTTTAGAGGATAGGAAACTTGTGTGTAGGAGGGGAGCCCTGCCCCTCCTTATATAGGTGGGAGGGGTGGGCGCGCCAGGGGAGGGAGGGAGTCCCTCCCCAACTCGGCCTAGGCTGGCCGCCGGCTTGGAGGAGAGAAACTCCTCCTCCAAGTCGACTCCAACTCCTCTTGCTTGTTTCCCACAGTTTCTTGTTTTTGGCAGTTTGACTTTCAAACTGGACATTTGACTTTTCTGTTTTAGGATTCAATTTAATCCTATATTTGGGACAGCAAGAACACTTAGTACATGATGCAATCATTCCAATATGTAATGACACATTCATGTACCCCTTCCCCCCCGGAGTGCCGGACAATCCGGAACCTTCTAGAATATCCCCGATGAAAACACCGGAATCATTCCCGAACTCCGAAACGGGACTTTCCTTATATGAATCTTATTCTCCGGACCATTCCGGATCACCTCGTGATATCCCGGATCCCATCCGAGACTCCGAACAACATTCGGTCTCTTTCTCATAATACCATAACTACTCAAACAACGTCGAATCCTTAAGTGTGTCTCCCTACGGTTCGTGAATTATGCGGACATGATCGAGACACTTCTCCGAACAATAACCAATAGAGGAATCTGGAAATTCATATGGCTCCCACATATTTCTACGATTACTTTGCGATCGAATGAACCACTTACATACGATACCAATTTCCCTTTGTCTCACGATATGTTACTTATCCGAGGTTATGATCGTCGGTATCTCTGCATACCTAGTTCATCCTCGTTACTGATAAGTACTCTTTTCTCGTTCCCGTGATATGTGATCCCTTGTGACCAAGTCACATGCTTGCAAGCTAATTGAATGACATTTCACCGAGAGGGCCCAGAGTATATCTATCCGTCATGTGGATGGACAAATCCCACTCTTGATCCATGTGTTTCAACCAATACTTTCCGAACACTCAATGCCACCTTTATAGCCACCCTGTTACGGTGTGGTGTTTGATGACATCAAAGCATCCATCCAGTAAAGGTGATATGCATGATCTCATGGTCGAAGGAATTAGGTTACTATGTATCAGAAAGCATATAGCAATTGAACTATTGAAATGACTTGATCTTTATGCTACGCTTGTCTATAGGAGTATGTCCACCATATCATTCTCCTAACGATATGATCTTGTTGTTGATAACATCTCAATGTTCATGACAAAGAAACCACATCATCAATCAACCAACAAGCTAGTGAAGTATAGAGGCTATACTAGGGACTTCAAATTAAGTTTACAAATCACACAAGTATTAATGGTTTCCTTGTTAATACTATTATAGCATGAATGCAAACATTTATCATAAACACAAAGATATATAATAATAACTATATTTATTATTGCCTCTAGGGCATATCTCCAACAGTCTCCCACTTGCACTAGAGTCATCTAATCTAGATTACATGGTAATATACCGAACACCCATGGCAGTTTGGTGTTGGTCATGTTTTGCCCTCGGGAGAGGTTTAGTCAACGGATCCGCCACATTCAGATCTGTGTGTACTTTGCAAATCTTTATATCCCCATCCTGGATATGTTCTCGAATAGCGTGAAAACGTAGCTTGATATGCTTCAGCTTCTTGTGTGACCTTGGTTCTTGCGCATTGGCTATGGCGCCCATGTTATCACAGTAGATAGACATTGGGTCCAGCGCACTAGGAACCACACCCAGCTCTGTAATGAACTCTTTCATCCATATCGCTTCTTGTGAAGCCTCCGAAGCAGCTATGTATTCCGATTCAGTTGAAGATCTCGCCACAACGCTTTGCTTTGCACTCCTCCAGCTAACTGCTGCACCATTCAAAATAAATACGTATCCAGATTGTGATTTAGAATCATCTGGATCGGTGTTCCAACTAGCATCGGTGTAACCATTAACAACGAGCTGTTCATCACCTCCATAAGAAAGAACCATATCCTTAGTTCTTCTCAAGTACTTAAGGATGTTTTTGACCGCTGTCCAATGATCCACTCCTGGATCACTTTGATATCTGCTAGTTAAACTAACAGCATATGCGATGTCGGGTCTAGTACATAGCATGGCATACATTAGAGATCCTATGGCTGAGGCATAGGGAGTCTTACTCATCCTTTCTCTATCTTCTGCCGATGTCGGACTTTGAGTTTTACTCAAGGTCGTATTGGGCAACATGGGCAAGAACCCTTTCTTGCTATCTTCCATTCCAAACCTCTTTAGAACTTTGTCCAAATATGTACTTTGTGACAATGATATTTGGCGTTTCGATCTATCTCTATAAATCTTTATGCCTAATATGTAAGCTGCTTCGCCAAGATCCTTCATTGAAAAACTATTATTCAAATACTCTTTGACACTATTAAGAAGGTCTACATCATTCCCAATCAACAATATGTCATCCACATACAGTATTAAGAATGCTACAGAGCTCCCACTCACCTTTTTGTAAATACAAGCTTCTCCATAAGTTTGTATAAAACCAAAACTTTTGATTACCTTATCAAAACGTTGATTCCAACTTCGGGATGCTTGCTTCAATCCATAGATGGACCGTTGAAGCTTGCATACCTTGTTAGCATTTTTAGGATCGACAAAACCTTTGGGTTGTATCATATACAACTCTTCATCAATGTCTCCATTGAGGAATGCTGTTTTGACATCCATCTGCCATATCTCATAATCATAATATGCAGCGATTGCTAACATAATCCTCACAGACTTTAGCTTTGCTACCGGTGAGAAAGTCTCATCGTAGTCAACTCCTTGAATTTGTCGAAACCCTTTTGCGACAAGTCGAGCTTTATAGACAGTAACATTACCATCAGCATCTGTTTTCTTCTTGAAAATCCATTTGTTCTCGACAGCCTTCCGTCCATCCGGTAAGTCCACCAAAGTCCATACTTGGTTTTCGTACATGGATCCAATCTCGGATTTCATGGCTTCTTGCCATTTATTGGAATCTGGGCTCATCATCGCTTCCTCATATGTCTCGGGGTCATCGGTGTTGTCCACCAACATGACATTCATAACGGAATCATACCAATCTGGAGTGGTACGAGTTCTCGTTGACCTCCGAGGCTCTGTAGCAACTTCAACCGAAGTTTCATGATCACTATCATTAGCTTCCTCTCTTATTGGTGCAGGCACCACAGGAACTTCTTCCGGTGCTGCGCTACTCGCAATTTCGAGAGAAGGTTCGACAACCTCGTCGAGTTCTACTTTCCTTCCAGTCACTTCTTTCGAGAGAAATTCCTTCTCTAGAAAGGATCCATTCTTGGCAACAAAGATTTTGCCTTCGGATCTATGATAGAAGGTATACCCAATAGTTTCCTTCGGGTATCCTATGAAGACGCATTTTTCCGCTTTGGGTTCAAGCTTGTCCGGCTGTAACTTCTTTACATAGGCTTCGCATCCCCAAACTTTAAGGAACGACAATTTAGGTTTCTTCCCAAACCATAATTCATACGGTGTCGTTTCAACGGATTTAGATGGTGCCCTATTTAAAGTGAATGCGGCTGTTTCTAATGCATAACCCCAAAATGATAGCGGTAAATCTGTAAGTGACATCATAGAACGAACCATATCTAAGAGAGTTCGATTACGACGTTCAGACACACCATTACGCTGTGGTGTTCCCGGCGGTGTCAATTGTGAAAGTATTCCGCACTTCTTTAAATGCTCGCCAAACTCGTAACTTAGATATTCACCTCCACGATCAGAACGTAGAAATTTAATCTTCTTGTTACGTTGATTCTCTACCTCACTTTGAAACTCCTTAAACTTCTCGAAAGTTTCGGACTTATGTTTCATAAAATAGATATACCCATATCTACTCAAGTCATCCGTGAAGGTAAGAACATAACGATAACCACTGCGCGATGCTACACTCATTGGACCACACACATCGGTATGTATGATTTCCAGTAAGTCCGTAGCTCGCTCCATTATACCAGAAAATGGAGTCTTAGTCATTTTACCCATCAGACATGCTTCGCATCTTTCAAGTGATTCAAAATCAAGTGATTCAAGAAGTCCATCGGAATGGAGTTTCTTCATACGTTTCACTCCAATGTGACCAAGACGACAGTGCCACATATAGGTCAAATTATCGCTTGATTTCAAACGTTTAGCCTCAATGTTATTAATATGTGTATTTCTACTATCGAGATTCAATATGAATAGACCATCTATCAAAGGTGCATGTGCATAAAACACATTACTCATATAAATCGAACAACCATTATTCTCGGATTTAAACAAGTAACTGTCTCGCAATAAACAAGATCCTGATATAATGTTCATGCTTAATGCAGGCACCAAATAACAATTATTTAAGTATAAAACTAATCCCGATGGTAGATGAAGAGGTAGCGTGCCGACCGCGATCACATCAACCTTTGATCCGTTTCCTACGCGCATCGTCACCTCGTTCTTCACTAGCTTCCGTTTATTCTGCAGCTCCTGTTTCGAGTTACAAATATGAGCAACCGAACCAGTATCAAATACCCAGGCACTACTACGAGTACTAGTGAGATACACATCAATAACATGTATATCAGATATACCTTTCTTCTTGATGTTGCCGTTCTTCAAATCCGCCAAGTACCTTGGGCAATTCCGCTTCCAGTGACCTTCTCCCTTGCAGTAAAAGCACTCAGTTTCAGGTTTAGGTCCAGCCTTGGTCTTCTTCGTCGGCGTGGTAACTTTCTTACCACCCTTCTTGAAGTGTCCCTTTTGCTTAGACTTGCCTTTCTTGAATTTGGTGGTCTTATTGACCATCAACACTTGGTGCTCTTTCTTGATCTCCACTTCTGCAGATTTTAACATAGCAAATAGTTCTGGCAACTCTTTGTTCATGTTCTGCATGTTGTAGTTCATCACAAAGTTCTTGTAACTTGGTGGTAGTGATTGGAGGATGCGGTAAACTCCCAAAGTATTAGGAATCACTATACCCAAACTTTGAAGTTTATTTGCGTGCCCAGACATCTTAAGCACATGCTCACTGACGGAGCTACCCTCTTCCATCTTGCAGTTAAAGAACTTTTCAGAAGCTTCATAACTTTCAATTGCCGCATGAGTCTCAAAGATTAATTTGAGATCCTCGACAATATCATATGGATCTGACTCTTCAAACCTTTTCTGAAGCTCCGATTCTAAACCATACAAGATAGCACACTGAACTATGGAGTACTGATTCTTCCGAGCAAGGTAAACATTCTTTACTTCATCGGTAGCATCAGCTGCAGGTGGGTCACCTAGCGGTGCATCCAGCACATAGGTCAAATTACCAGCTGTGAGGACAATCCTCAAATTGCGGAACCAATCCGCGAAGTTGCTTCCATTGTTTTTCAACTTTTCTTTCTCTAGGAACGCATTAAAATTGATGGTAGGGGCTGCCATTGATCTACAACATATTTGCAATAGTTTAGACTAAGTTTATGACAAATTGAGTTCAAATTAATTAATGAAATTAAACTAGGTGAACTCCCACTCAAAACAACATCCCTCACATTGTTTTAGTGATCACACGAACCAAATCCACTACATCAACACCGATCATCACGAGAGCTGATATAGTTTTAATGGCGAACAATCATCATGTTCATCATATCTACTATATGATTCATGCTTTGCCTTTCGGCGATCCGTGTTCCTGAGGCCATGTCTGTACATGCTAGGCTCGTCAAGATCAAACCTTAGCTTCCGCATAAGCAAATCTGGCTTGCTTACGTTGTATTCACCCGCGGAATCAAAGACACCCGATCATCACGTGGTGCTTCGAAGCAGCAAGCTTTGGCAACGGTGCATACTAAGGGTGAACACTTTAGAACTTGAAATTTATGTGCATGAGGGATCATCTTATAATGCTACCGTCGTCTACTAAGCAATACAAGATGCATAAAGGATTAACATCACATGCAATTCATAATATGTGATATGATATGGCCTTTCTTCTTTGTGCTTCCGATCTCCATCTTCAAGCACGAATATGATCTCCATCATCACCGGCATAGCATCAAGGTCAATGACGCTTCTCCATGGTTGTCGTCCACCAGCTTCAACTATTACAACTATTTTGAATAGACACGCAGGTCTTAACAGAAATTAAAGACAACCATATGGCTCCTGCCGGTTGCCAACTTACAATAAGGAACATTGCATACATCAAATATAATCACAATCATGGCCATATCACATCACTGCACACCCCTGCAAAACAAAGTTAGACGCTTCTACTTTCTTTGCATATTTTACGTGGTTTGGGGCTTTCCATAAGTGTCGTTCTAACTTACGAACAAGAACCACAACATTGATACTAGCATTGTTGATCACCCGTTGTAAATTGGATCTTTACTATGCTAGGAGAAACAGGCACCCGCAAAGCCACTTATGCAAAACGAGTTGCATGTCAAGCGTGGAGCAAGTCTCATGAACGATGTCATGTAAGGTTAGCCCGGGCCGCTTCATCCCAACATACCGCAAGATGCAAAGTACACAAAAAGCAATCTACAATAAAAGCATCAACGCCCACAATGACCATTGTGTTCTACTCGTGCAACAGATCTACATATAGACACGGCTCTGATACCACTGTTGGGTTCGTAGCATGGAAAACAAAAATTTTCTATCGCATACAAACAAACAAGCCAAGATCTATCTATTAGATTGTAGCAACGAGTCGATGGAATAACTCACCCTCGAAGATTCCAAAGTGTTTAACGAGAGCAGATTCTCGTGGGTGATGTAGTCGTACTCTTTCCGATCTCAAGATCGCGTAGACGATCCTTCCGGCGCCGCGTTCCCGCAGCGCTCCCGCAGTCGGTCACACGTTCGGTACTCGACGAAGACCTTCCTCTCCCTTGTTCCAGCAGGCAGCGGAGGTTGTAGCACTCTCCTCGCGATTCCGGCAGCACAACGGCGTGGTACCGGAGGTAGAGGGGAAATCCCGCAGGGCTTCGCCTTAAGCCGGTGCGAGTATGGTGGAGCTTATGAGAGAGGCTATTAGTGGTCTAGTAATTAGACACACCAATTAGAGGGCTCTAAACCAATTAGAAGGCTCTAAACCGAATAGCTCTAAACCGGGGTCTGGATCTAGGGTTTAGTTTAGAGGATAGGAAACTTGTGTGTAGGAGGGGAGCCCTGCCCCTCCTTATATAGGTGGGAGGGGTGGGCGCGCCAGGGGAGGGAGGGAGTCCCTCCCCAACTCGGCCTAGGCTGGCCGCCGGCTTGGAGGAGAGAAACTCCTCCTCCAAGTCGACTCCAACTCCTCTTGCTTGTTTCCCACAGTTTCTTGTTTTTGGCAGTTTGACTTTCAAACTGGACATTTGACTTTTCTGTTTTAGGATTCAATTTAATCCTATATTTGGGACAGCAAGAACACTTAGTACATGATGCAATCATTCCAATATGTAATGACACATTCATGTACCCCTTCCCCCCCGGAGTGCCGGACAATCCGGAACCTTCTAGAATATCCCCGATGAAAACACCGGAATCATTCCCGAACTCCGAAACGGGACTTTCCTTATATGAATCTTATTCTCCGGACCATTCCGGATCACCTCGTGATATCCCGGATCCCATCCGAGACTCCGAACAACATTCGGTCTCTTTCTCATAATACCATAACTACTCAAACAACGTCGAATCCTTAAGTGTGTCTCCCTACGGTTCGTGAATTATGCGGACATGATCGAGACACTTCTCCGAACAATAACCAATAGAGGAATCTGGAAATTCATATGGCTCCCACATATTTCTACGATTACTTTGCGATCGAATGAACCACTTACATACGATACCAATTTCCCTTTGTCTCACGATATGTTACTTATCCGAGGTTATGATCGTCGGTATCTCTGCATACCTAGTTCATCCTCGTTACTGATAAGTACTCTTTTCTCGTTCCCGTGATATGTGATCCCTTGTGACCAAGTCACATGCTTGCAAGCTAATTGAATGACATTTCACCGAGAGGGCCCAGAGTATATCTATCCGTCATGTGGATGGACAAATCCCACTCTTGATCCATGTGTTTCAACCAATACTTTCCGAACACTCAATGCCACCTTTATAGCCACCCTGTTACGGTGTGGTGTTTGATGACATCAAAGCATCCATCCAGTAAAGGTGATATGCATGATCTCATGGTCGAAGGAATTAGGTTACTATGTATCAGAAAGCATATAGCAATTGAACTATTGAAATGACTTGATCTTTATGCTACGCTTGTCTATAGGAGTATGTCCACCATATCATTCTCCTAACGATATGATCTTGTTGTTGATAACATCTCAATGTTCATGACAAAGAAACCACATCATCAATCAACCAACAAGCTAGTGAAGTATAGAGGCTATACTAGGGACTTCAAATTAAGTTTACAAATCACACAAGTATTAATGGTTTCCTTGTTAATACTATTATAGCATGAATGCAAACATTTATCATAAACACAAAGATATATAATAATAACTATATTTATTATTGCCTCTAGGGCATATCTCCAACATAACCATCCCCCCATAATGCCGAAAGCAAGAAAAATCATTTCCCTTAATATCATTTTGTGATATGTGGGTCATCGATGAGCATTGGTTTTGAACCCAAGATACATCTTCGCGGTGTCATGCCATGCACTCCAACATGGTGGCTTCGGCCACCGCCCTCTTCCTTGAGAAGAGTTGGTTTCTAATGGCTCTCATTGGATTTTCTTGCATATTTCTTGTTCTTATGGAAAACACACTCAACTTTGGTTTTTGTTTGTTTTTGTTCTTGCAAATTTGAGTGTGTAGTACCATTTCAGTTTGTTGCTCTAAACCCAAGCCCTCTTTCCCCCCTTGAACCATCTATTCTTGCACACAAGTCCTCTATACACCAGCGAGGGGTTTTGCAAGGTTGCTCCGACCTGAATCTGTTCTTAACAGAAATTTCAGAGGGGGACGGACTATCCGCCCTAAGTGGGGGGGAGGATAATCCGCCCCGGGCGAAATCTGCCTTTTAAAGGCTGGGTCGGGGAGGCCAGGCTCAAACAGAGCAGCCAACCCTCCCCCAACCCTACCTCAGCCCCCAGCCGCCGCCGGAGCCTCCGCCCCTCCCGGAGTCGATTCGACCACCGGATTCTCCGGGTCCTCCCCGGATCTTCTTCACCTCGCCTCCGGGTATCTTCTCCTCCGCGATTTTCCTCCAATGAGTGAGGGTAACTCCCTCATCTCTCTCCTTTTGTATGGGATGCATTTTGTTTGGTGGAAATCTCGTTGTAGAAGATCCTTGGTGTCTTCCTTACTTGCTAGAATCAGTAGGATTGCAACCCTAGTGCCCAATATGTTTTGCCATGGTAGATCTGGGTCGTTCCAGAAATTTTCTGCGGGGGGGCGGATTATCCGCCCCTGCCATGGCCGGATAATCCGGCCTGGAGATTTTCATCTGGTCTGGTTGGGTCCTGACTCCTGCAATGCACAACATTGGCTTATGGATTGCTTTTCTACTCTTTCTATTGTTTCTCCTGGACTTGTGTGTGTGATTATCTCCATGTTATCCCCCTCATGCTTTTCACAGGTGGTTCCAAGCCTACCAAGACCTTCTCTGGTCTACAGAAGGGAAGTTCATTGACGAAACCGAAGTCAGCAGAGCAGCAAGAGAGGCTGAACGGATGGCAGAGACAGGAAAGAAAACAAAGAGGACCGCATATCGCAAGGGCAAACAGTCTTGGCCCAATTACAAGGCTATGGACAGTCTTTAGTATGCCTCCATTCGCCAGACTGATTACTATGATGAGGCTGACAGTGATGGTCCCCCCAAGGACTCTATGTTTTGGAATGCCCACTTTTGGGCTATTCATGATGATGTATATGCTACCCTCAAGCTTCGCCCTATGCATCCTATCAATTTGACTGAGGCTCAATCCAAGGCAAGTCTACTTGAGGCATTAGATGTGACCAACAAGATGGGGCTTCACCACCTTATGACTATCCAATGCAACTATGATTCCTCCGTGGTGAGGCAGTTTTCTCGACACTTGTGATTTGCAGTGATGAGCGTCGTACTATGAAGTGGATGACCGGGACAACAATGATTCAGTCGGACTTTCGCATTTTTGGGCAGGTTCTTGGTTATGCCTTCCATGGCCGTGACACCCCTTCTTGCCATCGTATCATTTCTCCACTGAAGCCATCCAAGGATACTGTGCTTGCTCCTTGCCTTACTCCTGATGGTGTTGCTGGTACTTTCGCTGGTCTCTCTCCCTTGTATGCCTCCCTTGTTGGCATATTTAGGGATTGCATTTTTCCCAGTGGTGGCAACAATGACAAGATCCGTGGCCATCTGGTTCCTCTCCTTGCTTTTGCTCACGAGTGTGCCACCAACTCTGGTTCAGCTACAGGTTACAAACTAGATGTCATGGACTACATATATCATGAGATGACGGATGCCATGATCAACATGCTCTCTATTCCTTATGCTCCTTCCATTATGATGCTCATCAAGCATATGTTGCCCCTTGAGGACTTTGGCACTGCTTTGGATGGGGTTCACAAGCCCAAGAAAATTTACAACAAGGCTCGGAAGACCCATCACCCTTCCACTGCCCCTGAGTCCTTCATGCGTGATGCACGGGCTAGTGGTCGTCGTTCCACGGTGTCCCCAATGGCATGCGAGGTTAAGCAGCTCACTTGGTTCCAGCGGCACATCCTTTGCATGGGCATTGACACGCACAAGGGCCAATATGAGGCGTACCGCAGGGATCATGAGAGGGATCACACTCAGCAGCTTATTCTTCACCATGTCTTAGGTGCCACTGGCCATCCACCTCCTCCCACTGCTCCAGAACCATATGCTCAGTGGAACACTTCAGGGATCAACTACGGCGAGCTCGAGAGTTGACTGTTTCCTCCACCTCCGAGGGCACCCACTCCTCCAGCTGATGATGATGATGATGAGTATGATGAAGAGGAAGGGGACAGGGATGACTACGATGAGGAGGCATGATCTTCAGAGGCGTTAGCATCGCTCTTCTTTATTTTTGGTGTTTCGATGCCAAAGGGGGAGAAGTAGTTCTATTAGGTCTCGTGGATTTGCAAGGGTCGGGCGTAAGCACTTATCTTTCAGTCGTTTTATTTGCTTGTTTGTGCCCTTTTTAGCATGAACTTATTTGTTATTTGTGCTTGGTTATGTAAGACTATGTCGTGCTTTGCTCTGCTTGTTTGGTATTCTGGAATTCCGGATTTATATTGTGGATCTACTCTCATGGAATTTTGGATTTATCTATGGAGTCTATTTGATGACATATGGAATCATGGGATTATCTAATGTATGCATCAATATTGTTGGGATGTGCTTGGAGGCTATCAATATCATTAGTTCCTTTGGCTATAGTCACATCCCGGTGTATGACCTTGTTTCCCAACCCACCTTGTGTCAATTATCTTTGCTATGAAAGTTGTGTTCTCTCTAGTGTGTGTATTTGTATTAAAATGAAAATTTTAAATATGCACACATCTAGGGGAGCTTCTTTCATTATTTTGTTAAGGTGGCGTTAGCTGGTTTCATTGCAAATCCTAGTATTGTCATCTAACACCAAAAAGGGGGAGATTGAAAGGACATTTCATAATCCCTAGTGTTTTGTATGTTAGATAACAATATCAAGGATTATTTAATGTGTGTTAAAGTGTTGCAGCTCTCTCTAAGAATCAAAGGGAAAGGATTTTGCCTTTGGGGGGCGGATAATCCGCCCCCACCAGGGGCGGATAATCCGCCCCACCTTTTTATCAATTAGGCGCAAGCCCTAGAGAGGGGGCGGAGTTTCGGCCGGACTTTCCGGCTTGGCCGGATAATCCGCCCCAGGAGGGGGCCGGATAATCTACCCCCCAGGTTCACGGCCAAGGAGCAAGCCCAAGAGAGGGGGCGGAGTTTCCGCCAGACTTTTCGGCTTGGCCGGATAATCCGCCCCAGGAGGGGGCCGGATAATCCGCCCCCAAGATCTTCTTCGAGTTCCGCAGGCGCCAGCCCCAGAGAGGGGGCTGATTTTCTCCCCGGAATATCCGCCCTGGGGGCAGAGTTTTCCCAGGGGGAGGATAGTCGGCCCCTAGTGGGGGGCAGATAATCCGCCCCCAAACTTGTTCAACGGCCAGATCTGGGCAGGGGGTATTTAAGTCAGCCTTCCCCGTCCTGCCAGATCTCTTGGTTCATTCAAAAAAGTCAAGATCTGATCTGCAACCTTCATCCAAGAGAGCTCCACCTAGATCCACCCAAAGGCCCCGTCCATTGGGGAATCGAAGGAGGAGAACTCGATCTTCATCATCAGCAATCAAGCGCTTCATCTCCTCTCCATTCATTTGGATAATCACCGATCTAGTATTTCTTGCAAATACCTAGATCCTTGTTTTGTTTATATTGATAAACCTTGTTCTTGTGACAGCTTGTTGTCATCTCGGGAGCCCCCAATTCAGTTGTGGGTGTGTGCCCCGGTAGCATTGTAAAAGGCACCGGTTCCCGCCTTGAAGGGTACCAATAGTGGAGAAGGTGGATCAGGCCTCTCGTGGCGAGATCCATTGGAGAATAGGGTGAGGCCTATTGTGGCGTGGTGGTCTTAGAACCGCCCACCCCTCCAATGCAGATGTACTTCCCTTAACAAGGAAGGAACTGCGGTAAAACAAATCCATGTGTCTCCGCGTGCTCCACTACGGTTCCCTCGCTCCTCTCTTTACGTGCTTAGTAGCTAGGGTTGCATATAGGGAAATTCTCGTAGTTACATATCTAGAGAATTTACTTTGTGTCAAGCCTAAAATTGAAAAAGTACTAAAAATTGGGTAGCACCTATTCACCCCCCCTCTAGGTGCCCATACGATCCATTTCAGGCGGCTGATGAGCAGGCGATCGCGAAGGCGAAACAGGCGGCGGCGACGAGGTCGGCGTTGATGGCGGCGCGGTACCCACCCAACTGGGGAAGCCAGGCAAGTGTCGGCTCGCCTGCCAGATTCTCGCTGATCTCTCCGGACGGCTTCCAGGAGAGCCAGGCGGTTGCTCGGCAGAGGTACTCCTTCTCCCCCGAGTTTGACAGCGGCTTCAACCCCAATGTGGTCTTCCCCTGCCTGGCACCGCACCCTCCTTCGGCCTTCAACATGGACATCAACCTCCCCTACTCCACCTCTTCGGCGTAAGCAGGCCCTGCTCTGCGCCATGGACCACTGCCTTTTGGCGCAAGCTCGGCGCAAGGAACCTACGACGAGGCCAACGTGCGCAACATGTTCGGCGGAATGCCGATCACTCTGCCGACCGGCATGTCGGCCGAGACATACATGGAGGACATTATCGTAGCAGGCTCGGCCTCCAACCACCCCTCCTTCTTCACGGAAGAGCAGACCCGGGCCGACACCGAGCACGGCATCAAGTCTCAGGATCTCGCCGACATCGACGCCGAGGAGACGCAGGCCGAGCCAACGTAGGCAGAGGACACTGAGGCTGAAGCCTTGCTGCTGGCGAAAGGCAAGAAGGGGAAGAAGAATCCGAGCACTTCGGCGGAAGCTCGGATCAAGTGGACCATGGCCGAGGACACCTGTCTCGCCGAAACTTGGAAAACGGTGAGCATGGATCCGATCACCGGTGCCAACCAGAATTCAGACAACTATTGGCGACGTGTGAAGGTAGCATTTGACGAGCATAGCCTTTGCCACCCAAAGTATCGCAAAATTCACATGGAGCGAGGGGAGAAGGCTATCACCAACCATTGGGCGATCGTCCAGACTACGTGCAGCAAGTGGCACAACTGCATGGAAGAAGTGGAACACACACAAGCCAGCGGGGAAAACATGGACAACAAGGTACTCACGAACACTAGCTTTGTCATGCACTCGCTTCCATTTGGACACACTTGACACACTTCTATTTCGCAGCTTCATCGTGCACTTGCTTTGTTTCAAGAGGACATGAAGATGGATTTCAAGTTCCATCATGTCTTCGAGAAGATCGAGCACTACGAGAAGTGGCGGTACACTCGCCTGAGTCTTTCCAAGACCAAGGACGGCGTCTACAACCCGGAGGCCCCTCCCGCTGTTGTCGACGAAGGAAGACCAGAGATGGGCCATAAGAAGGCGAAGATGCTCAAAGCCGCCATACCTCCCGCCGAGTGTCTCCAGGCTTCGATCGAGAAATGCATCGCCGACATGAGGGCGCAGGCCGAGAAGAGAGCCGAGAAGACCGACGAGCGCTACATGCAGCTGATGGAGACACAAGGGGAAAAGGTGGCCCTCATCAAGGCCAACCTCGCCGAGAAGAAGGCCAACTACGCCGCCAAGAAACGCACCACGGATCTCAAGTTCCTCATGGGCGACGAGGACACGTCGAAGATGAGCTCGTCGGTCAAGGCCTGGTACATGGCGCAACACAGTAGAAGTTTCCTTTACCAGTTCCACTCTTCAATAGCGCTTCACTCCCCGGCAACGGCGCCAGAAATAGTCTTGATGACCCATAAGTATAGGGGTGTATCGTAGTACTTTCGATAAATAGGAGTGTTGATCCCAACGAGGAGTAGAAGGTGCTGAACAGTGGTATGGAGCAGGAAATCCCTGTGAATACTTAGCAAACAGATTTTTAGCGGTTTTCTGATAAGGCAACAAAACAAAGTGCAAGTAACAAAGAACAAACGCAGCAAGTGGCCCAATCCTTTCTTAGCAAAGGACAAGCCGGTGGAAATACTTATAAGGACCAAACGTTCTCGAGGACACATGAGAATTCTGTCAAGTGCTTTCGCTTCATATAGTTGAGTACTCTTCTTTGGTGTTGTAAGTGTTGTGTGGGTGAACTTGTGCTAATGTACCGACCTTACTTGGACTAATACATACTTGTGATTAAACCCCCTGCAAACATCCGTAACTATAGGAAAGTAATTAAGATATAAATCTAACCACAACCTTAAACTCCGAGATCCTACACTCCCTTGTGCAAAGGTGTCTTAACGGGGGTTCAGGTTTCTGTCACTCCGGCAACCCCACAATTAGTAGCTAAATACACAATGCATTCCCCTAGGCCCATAAATGGTGAAGTATCATGTAGTCGACGTTCACATGACACCACTAGAAGAATAGCACCACAACTTAAATACTAAACCATTGAATAATAACTCAACACAAATCCACTAATAACAACATGACTTTTCCCATGTTCTCAAGAACTAAACGAACTACTCACAAGACATCATATGGATCAAGATAAAAGGTGATATGATAATGAATAACAATCTAAACATAAATAATAATCCAATGGTTCCACTCACAAGCATCAACTACAATAGTAATTAACACCGGGAAAGTTTCCCCTAAGAACTAAAGCAATATCCAACACAATTGTTACAACGGGACGGAGTGGTGATGATGGTGCTGATGGAGATGATGGTGTGGATGATGATGATAATCCCGATGAAGCCTAGCTTGATGACGGTGTTGATGGCGACGATCTCCCCTCTCCGGGAAGGAATTCCCCGACAGAAATCTATCTGCCGGAGAGATCTTTCTCTCTCTGTGTTTTCCGCCCCCAGAGGCGGCGGAAATCTATCTTCCTGGCCTTAGGGTTTCATAGGGAAGATATAGGCGAAGGGGCGGAGTCGGGAGCCGGGCAGGTGGGCCACACCTGCCCTAGGCGCGGCCCAGGGTGAGCCCGCGTCTAGGGTGTGTGGGCCCCCTGCGGCCCTTCTTCGTCCCTCCTTCTGGCTTCCTCAATCTTCTGGAAAAATAATATTTTTCTGGTATTTTCTGATCTTCGTGATTGCATCAAAACGCCCTATTTTCCATCAGAATCCAGACTCCGGCAGTCCATCCTCCAAGAATCATCCAACATCCATAAACAGATGAAAAACCATAAGTAATACCTCATAATAAGACATATATATCAATGAATAGAGGTAAATTATGATATAGAATGGTGGTACAAATTGAGCGTATCAACTCCCCCAAGCTTAGACATTCGCTTGTCCCCAAGTGAAAACTGAGCTCAGTAAACTGTAGGGTTTCGTAGCATGGAAAACAAAAAAATTCTATCGCATACAAACAAACAAGCCAAGATCTATCTACTAGATTGTAGCAACGAGTCGATGGAATAACTCACCCTCGAAGATTCCAAAGTGTTTAATGAGAGCGGATTCTCGTGGGTGATGTAGTCGTACTCTTCCCGATCTCGAGATCGCGTAGACGATCCTTCCGGCGCTGCGTTCTGGCAGCGCTCCCGCAGTTGGTCACACGTTCGGTACTCGACGAAGACCTTCCTCTCCCTTGTTCCAGCAGGCAGCGGAGGTTGTAGCACTCTCCTCGTGATTCCGGCAGCACAACGGCGTGGTACCGGAAGTAGAGGGGAGATCTCGTAGGGCTTCGCCTTAAGCCGGAGCGAGTATGGTGGAGTATGAGAGAGACCCTCGACGATCTAGGGTTTAGACACGCCGAGGAGGGGGCAAGTCCGGCGTATAGGGTTTAGCTAGGAGGCGGCGAGTTGCCCTAGGGCCGGCGGCGGCTAGGGTTTAGGTTTAGAGGTAGGGAACTTGTGTGTCTAGGAGGGGAGCCCTGCCCCTCCTTATATAGGTGGAGGGGGGCGCGCCAGGGGAGGGGAGTCCCTCCCCAAGTCGGCCTCCAAGGTGGGCCGGCGGTGGAGGGGAGGAACTCCTCCCCAACTCGGATTCCACCTCCCCTCCACTTCCCAAAATATTCCTTTGACTTTCAAATTGGCGTTTGACTTTTTCAAACTAGGATTTGAATAAACCATTTATTTTGTTCAGCGATGACACCTAGTACATGATGCAATCATACCAACTTGATACAACACATTTATGTACCCTTCCCCTCCGGAGTGCCAGACATTCCGGAACCTTCTAGAACATTCCCGATGAAATCACCGGAACCATTCTCCAACCCCGAAATAGGACTTTCCTTATATGAATCTTATTCTCCGGACCATTCCGGATCTCCTCGTGATATCCCGGATCCCATCCGAGACTCCGAACAACATTCGGTCTCTTACTCATCATTCCATAACTACTCAAACAACGTCGAATCCTTAAGTGTGTCTCCCTACGGTTCGTGAATTATGCGGACATGATCGAGACACTTCTCCGATCAATAACCAATAGAGGAATCTGGAAATTCATAAGGATCCCACATATTTCTATGATTACTTTGTGATCGAATGAACCACTTACATACGATACCAATTTCCCTTTGTCTCACGATAGTTTACTTATCCGAGGTTATGATCGTCGGTATCTCTGCATACCTAGTTCAACCTCGTTACTGATAAGTACTCTTTTCTCGTTCCCGTGATATGTGATCCCTTGTGAGCCAGTCACATGCTTGCAAGCTAATTGGATGACATTCCACCGAGAGGGCCCAGAGTATATCTATCCGTCATATGGATGGACAAATCCCACTCTTGATCCATGTGTATCAACCAATACTTTCCGAACACTCAATGCCACCTTTATAGCCACCCAGTTACGGTGTGGTGTTTGATGTCATCAAAGCATCCTTCCGGTGAAGGTGATATGCATGATATCATGGTCTAAGGAATCAGGTTACTATGTATCAGAAAGCATATAGCAATTGAACTATTAAAATGACTTGATCTTTATGCTATGCTTATCTATAGGAGTATGTCCTGAAGGGTTTCGCGGCATAGTAAATCAAAATTTTCTACGGATGCGAACAGAGGGAAAGCCAAGATCTAATCTAGGAGATGCAAACAACGAGAGAGATTGGATTAGATCTTCATACCCTTGAAGATTCGCACAGCGGAACGTTCGTCGGAGCGTGGGTGATGTAGTCGTACTCGCTTCTCCTCCTCGCGATCCGATCCGATCTAGCACCACAAGTGGCGATGCCTTCGTGAGATGCACACGTGCAGCACCTCGACGTCTCCTCCTTCCTTGGACCAGCAAGTATGGTGGAGAGACGGATTGGATCTACAACACGACGGCGTGGTGTATATGGTGGAGAGTTTCTGCAGCAGGGCTTCGCCTACAAGCAGTCGGGAGGGAGAGAGGAGGGCAGCAGGGCGGCTAGGGTTGGAGGGGAAGGTGTAAGGGGGTGGTGCACCCCCACACCTCTTTATATAGAGGGGGCGCAGCCCTAGCCCCTCCCCCAAGCCCAAACCGGCGGCCCCAAGGAGGAAGAGTGGGGGGCAAGGAAACCCCCCCTTCTAGAAGGTCTATCTAGGGTTTAAACCCTCTTTGGCCGGCTGGGCCCTATGGGGCCTTGTGCCCCTGGCCCAATGCGGCCAGGGCACTCCCTCATAGGCCCAAGCTCCCTCCCGGAAGGTGGGGCCACGTTGGTCCCCTTCCGGAAGGTTCTAGAAGCTTCCGGTACAATACCGATTAACCCGGAACAATTCCGAACTCCAAAAACTGCACTGCCTTATATGAATCTTATTCTCCGGACCATTCCGGAACCTCTCGTGATGTCCCAGATCCCATCCGAGACTCCGAACAAAAACTCATAAACCAATCATCCAATCTATCCTAGCGTCGAGACACGTTAAGTGTGTGACCCTGCGGGTTCGAGAATATGCGGACATGATCTTCTATCAATAATCAACAGCGGGGTCTGGAAACCCATATTGACTCCCACACATTCATCGATGATCATATCGGATGAACCACGATGCCAGGATTCAATCAATCCCATATATATATTCCCTTCGTCTCGCGATATTTTACTTGCCCGAGATTCGATCGTCGGTATCGTCATACCTAGTTCAATCTCGTTCACAGCAAGTACTTTACTCGTTCCGTAATCCGATATCACTTTGTGATTAACTCCTTAACCACATGCTTTCAAGCGGTGTTGATATCGATTACCGAGTGGGCCCGAAGTATATCTCTCCGACTTGGGAGGGATAAATCCCATCTCGATACATACAACCCAACAGATACTTTCCGATCACCTGAGAGACACCTTTATGATCACCCTCTCATAGGATGACGTTTGATGACCTCAAAGCTTTCTTCCGATACCAGGGAGTTGTATTATCTCATGGTCTAAGGAATACAATTTTTGACATAAGGAAAGCTTCGCAAAGATGAACACGATGACACGATCTAATTGCTTCGCTTAGTTTGGGTCTGTCCACCATATCATTCTCCCAATGATATGATCTCATTATTAATCGACAACTCATGTCCATGGTTAGGAAACCTTAACCATCATTAATCAATGAGCTAGTCCATAGAGGCGTACTAGGGACACGGTGTTGTTTACAAACCACACAAGTATTAATGTTTCCGCTTAATACAATTCTAGCATGGAATATAAACATTATCATGAACAAGAATTATAATAATAACATCTTTATTATTGCCTCTAGGGCATAATTCCAACAGTATCCCACTTGCACTAGAGTCAATAATCTAGTTTACATTTGGCAACAATCTCACACCCATGGCACTGAGGTGCTGATCATGTTTTACACGTGGAAGAGGTTTAGTCAATGGATCTGCGACATTCAGATCTGTATGTACTTTGCTAATCTTCAGATCTCCATCTGCTATATAATCTCGGATTATATGAAACTTGCGGTTGATATGCTTGGTCTTTGGATGATATCTTGGTTCCTTAGCGAGTGCTATGGCGCCAGTGTTGTCACACAATATCTCCAGTGGGTCCAATGCACTTGGAACCACGCCAAGCTCAGTGATGAAGTTTCTGATCCAAACTCCTTCACTTGACGCTTCTGCAGCAGCCATATATTCCGCTTCTACTGTAGATCCCGCGATCACGCTTTGCTTGCAGCTTCTCCATCTCACAGCTCCTCCATTCAAAATATAAACGTATCCTGTCTGAGATTTAGAATCATCCTTGTCGGTGTCAAAACTAGCGTCGACGTAACCTTTTACGACGAGTTGTTCATCACCCCCATAGACTAAGAACATTTCTTTAGTCCTATTTAGGTACTTTAGGATGTTCTTCACGGCTGTCCAGTGTTCCACTCCTGGATCACTTTGATATCTGCTCGTCAAACTAAGAGCATTGGACACATCCGGTCTAGTACACAGCATGGCATACATGATAGAACCTATGGCCGAGGCATAAGGCACTTTGCTCATAGCTTCCCTATCATTTACCGTAGCTGGACACTGAGCCTTGCTCAATATCTTACCTGACAACATAGGCACTGAACCTTTCTTTGCCTTATCCATTCTGAACCTTTTCAGAACTTTGTCTAGGTATGTACTCTGGCTTAAAGCTATCAGGCGTCTTTGTCTATCTCTATAGATCTTGATGCCCAATATATAAGCAGCTTCACCTAGGTCTTTCATTGAAAAACACTTGTTCAAATAACTCTTCACATCGTTAAGCATGTTAATGTCATTTCCAATAATCAATATGTCATCCACATATAGTACCAAAAATTTCACCGAGCTCCCACTCACTTTCTTGTAGATACAAGCTTCGTAGCTATTTGGAACAAATCCAAAGCTCTTGATCACTTGGTCAAAACGAAGGTTCCAACTCCGAGATGCTTGCTTCAGTCCATAAATGGAACACTCAAGCTTGCATACTTTATCAGCATCCTTAGGATCGACAAAACCTTCGGGTTGCATCATATACAACTCTTCATCAATGTTGCCATTGAGGAACGCAGTCTTGACATCCATCTGCCAAATTTCATAATCATGAAACGCAGCAATTGCTAATAAAATCCGAATGGACTTAAACATCGCTACGGGAGAGAAAGTCTCATCGTAGTCAACACCTTGAACTTGTCGAAAACCTTTCGCGACAAGCCGTGCTTTATAGACGGTAACATTACCATCCGCGTCCGCTTTCTTCTTGAAAATCCATTTGCACTCAACGGCCTTTCGGTCGCTAGGAGGGTCCACCAAAGTCCATACTTGGTTTTCGCTCATGGATCCCAATTCGGATTTCATGGCCTATAGCCATTTCTCAGAGTCTGGGCTCATCATTGCTTCATCATAGTTCGCAGGCTCACTGTCATCTACTAACAAGACAGTTAAGACAGGGTTGCCGTACCACTCAGGAGGGGCACGCGACCTTGTCGACCTGCGACATTCAGTAGCAGCATCGTCCGAAGCTTCATGATCCTTATCATTAGCTTCCTCTATTATTGGTGCAGGCGGCACTGGAACAATTTCAGGTGCTGCGCTACTCTCCAATTCAAGAGAAGGTTCAACAACCTCGTCTAGCTCTACTTTCCTCCCACTCACTTCTTTCGAGAGAAACTCCTTCTCAAGAAAGGAACCGTTCTTTGCGACAAACACTTTGCCTTCGGTTCTGTGATAGAAGGTATACCCAATAGTTTCCTTAGGGTATCCTATGAAGACGCATTTCTCCGCTTTGGGTTCGAGCTTGTCCGGCATCAACTTCTTGACGTAAGCTTCGCATCCCCAAACTTTTAGAAACGACAACTTAGGTTTAGCACCAAACCATAGTTCACACGGTGTCGTCTCAACGGATTTAGATGGTGCCCTATTTAAAGTGAATGCAGCGGTTTCTAATGCATAACCCCAAAATGATAACGGCAAATCAGTAAGAGACATCATTGATCGGACCATATCTAATAAGGCTCGATTCCAGTGTTCAGACACACCATTGCGCTGTGGTGTTCCGGGTGGCGTGAGTTGCGAAACAATTCCGCTTGCTTTAAGATGCGTGAGAAAATCATAACTCAAATACTCGCCCCCACGATCGGATCGTAGAAACTTAATCTTTCTGTTACGATGGTTCTCCACTTCATTCTGAAATTCCTTGAACTTTTCAAATGTTTCAGATTTATGTTTCATTAAATAGATATACCCATATCTACTTAAGTCATCGGTAAAAGTGAGAAAATAGCGATATCCACCGCGCGTCGAAACACTCATCGGTCCGCATACATCGGTATGTATGATTTCCAACAAGTCCGTTGCTCGCTCCATCATTCCGGAGAACGGTGTTTTGATCATCTTGCCCATGAGGCATGGTTCGCATGTGTCAAATGATTCAAAATCAAGAGACTCCAAAAGTCCATCAGAATGGAGTTTCTTCATGCGCTTTACACCAATATGACCTAGACGACAGTGCCACAAATAAGTAGTATTATCACTATCTACTTTGCATCTCTTAGCCTCAATTTTATGGATGTGTGTTTCATCCCTTTCGAGATTTAGAAGAAATAAACCATTCACAAGAGGTGCATGACCATAAAAGATGTTACTCATATAAATAGGACAACCATTATTCTCCGATTTAAATGAATAACCGTCTTGCAATAAACACGATCCAGAAATAATGTTCATGCTCAACGCAGGCACATAATAACATTTATTAAGGTTTAAAACTAATCCCGAAGGTAAAACTAAGGAGAGCGTGCCGACGGCCATCACATCAACTCTTGATCCGTTGCCAACGCGCATCGTCACCTCATCCCTCGCAAGCCGCCGTCTATTCCGTAGCTCATGTTTCGAGTTACAAATATTAGCAACTGAACCGGTATCAAATACCCAGGCACTACAACGAGGGCTAGTAAGGAAAACATCAATAACATGTATATCAAATATACCTTTGATGGTGCCAGCCTTCTTGTCCGCTAAGTACTTCGGACAGTTGCGCTTCCAGTGACCCTTGTCCTTGCAATAGAAGCACTCAGTGTCCGGCTTAGGACCAGACCTGAGCTTCCTCTCAGCAGAGGCAACACGCTTGCCGCCGCCTTTCTTGAAGGGCTTCTTTGCACCCTTACCTTTCTTAAAGGAGGGCTTGTTGACCATCAACACATGATTATCCTTTTTGATGTCCACCTCCGCAGCCTTCAGCTTTGCGAAGAGCTCGGTGATCGTATCAGTGGAACCAATCTGATTATGAGTCACTACAAAACTTTTGTAGCTAGGAGGGAGTGATTGCAGAACTCTGTCAATCTTGAGCTCCTCTGGAATCTTGCAGTCCAGTTGCTCAAGGCGTTGAGTGTAGCCCGACATCTTTATGGCGTGCTCACTAACGGAACTCCCTTCCTCCATCTTGCAGTTAAAGAACTTCTCAGAGATCTCATATCTCTCAGAACGGGCCTGAGTCTGAAACATGGTTTTCAGCTCCTCAAGAATCTCAAAGGGCCCGGGATAGTCTTCAAAACGATTTTTAAGGTCCGATTCCATAGCAAACAACATGGTGCTCTTAATCACACCATAATCATCTTTGTGCGACTGATAGACAACTTTCTCATCAGCCGGCGCATTTAGAGCAGGGGCGTCACCTAGCGCACTTTCAAGGACATAGTCCTTTTGACCGCCAGAGAGAATGATTCTCAGATTGCGGAACCAATTGGTGAAGTTAGACCCATTGTTTCTAAGCTTTTCTTTCTCAGCAAAAACGTTGAAGTTGAAGTTGGACTTAGCCATGTGATCTACAATATTTGCAAGTACAAATTAGACTATGTTCATGATAACTAGTTCAACTTTTAATCAAATTACTAGATGAACTCCCACTAAAATCAACATCCCTCAAGTTGTTTAGTGAACATGATCCAAATTCACCACACCTAATCCGATCATCACGAGAAGAGATGTGGTTTCAATGGTGGACAACGAAGTGTCGATCATATCATTCATATGAATCATGCTTAACCTTTCGGTTCATGTGTTCCGAGGCCATGTCTGTACATGCTAGGCTCGTCAAGCTAGACCCAAGTATTTCTGCGTGTGCAAAACTGGCTTGCACCCGTTGTATGTGAGCGTAGAGTCTATAGCACCTGATCATCACGTGATGCTTGGACACGACGAACTTTCGCAACGGTGCATACATGGGGAGAACACAGTTTTATCTTGATCTTTAAGTGAGGAATCATCTTATAATGCTACCGTCACGATCTAAGCATAATAAGATACATAAAAGGATAAACATCACATGCATATAACTTTATGTGACATGGTATAGCCAATCTTCACGCAATGATCTCCATCTTGTGCGTGCCGGCATGATCTCCATCACTCCACCATGATTGGCTCCACCACGAATAGCAACTACAACTATTGCTAACTACTTAGCGATAAAGTAAAGCTATTACATGGCGTATAAGAAGTTGACTCGCAGGTCATACACAATTATAAAGACAACCATATGGCTCCTGCCGGTTGTGTACTCATCGACATGCAAGTCGTGAAACATTACAAAACATGATCATCGCATACATTATACACATCACATCTTGGGCCATACCATATCACAGAAAACACTCCCTGCAAAAACAAGTTAGACGCCTCTACTTTGTTGTTGCATGTTTTACATGGCTTATGGGAGTAGATGCTAAGAACGATTCTTACCTACGGAAAGCCACAACGGTGATATTATGGTTGCCAAACTCCGGTGTAGATCCCATGACAACTATAGTGAGAGAAACAGGCATCCACCAGCCGCATGTGTGGAATAAGCCACACGTCAAGTGCGGAGCCGGTCTCGCGAACGATGCCGCGTAAGGTTGGCCTGGACCGCTTCAATCTCACTATCCCGCGTCATAAGAAGAACACAAACAAGAGGCTTGCAACAGAAAACATCAACGCCCGCAACAACCATGTTGCGTTCTACTCGTGAAACACATCTACGCATAGATCTAGCTCTGATACCACTGAAGGGTTTCGCGGCATAGTAAATCAAAAATTTCTACGGATGCGAACAGAGGGAAAGCCAAGATCTAATCTAGGAGATGCAAACAACGAGAGAGATTGGATTAGATCTTCATACCCTTGAAGATTCACACAGCAGAACGTTCGTCGGAACGTGGGTGATGTAGTCGTACTCGCTTCTCCTCCTCGCGATCCGATCCGATCTAGCACCACAAGTGGCGATGCCTCCGTGAGATGCACACGTGTGGCACCTTCGACGTCTCCTCCTTCCTTGGACCAGCAAGTATGGTGGAGAGACGGATTGGATCTACAACACGACGACGTGGTGTATATGGTGGAGAATTTCTGCAGCAGGGCTTCGCCTACAAGCAGTCGGGAGGGAGAGAGGAGGGCAGCAGGGCGGCTAGGGTTGGAGGGGAAGGTGTAAGGGGGTGGTGCGCCCCCACCCCTCTTTATATAGAGGGGGGGCGCAGCCCTAGCCCCTCCCCCAAGCCCAAACCGGCGGCCCCAAGGAGGAAGAGTGGGGTGCAAGGAAACCCCCCCTTCTAGAAGGTCTATCTAGGGTTTAAACCCTCTTTGGCCGGCTGGGCCCTATGGGGCCTTGTGCCCCTGGCCCAATGCGGCCAGGGCACTCCCTCATAGGCCCAAGCCCCCTCCCGGAAGGTGGGGCCACGTTGGTCCCCTTCCGAAAGGTTCTAGAAGCTTCCGGTACAATACCGATTAATCCGAAACAATTCCGAACTCCAAAAACTGCACTGCCTTATATGAATCTTATTCTCCGGACCATTCCGGAACCTCTCGTGATGTCCCGGATCCCATCCGAGACTCCGAACAAAAACTCATAAACCAATCATCCAATCTATCCTAGGGTCGAGACACGTTAAGTGTGTGACCCTGCGGGTTCGAGAATATGCGGACATGATCTTCTATCAATAATCAACAACGGGGTCTGGAAGCCCATATTGACTCCCACACATTCATCGATGATCATATCGGATGAACCACGATGCCAGGATTCAATCAATCCCATATATATATTCCCTTCGTCTCGCGATATTTTACTTGCCCGAGATTCGATCGTCGGTATCGTCATACCTAGTTCAACCTCGTTCACAGCAAGTACTTTACTCGTTCCGTAATCCGATATCACTTTGTGATTAACTCCTTAACCACATGCTTGCAAGCGGTGTTGATATCGATTACCGAGTGGGCCCGAAGTATATCTCTCCGACTTGGGAGGGACAAATCCCATCTCGATACATACAACCCTACAGATACTTTCCGATCACCTGAGAGACACCTTTATGATCACCCTCTCATAAGATGATGTTTGATGACCTCAAAGCTTTCTTCCGATACCAGGGAGTTGTATTATCTCATGGTCTAAGGAATACAATTTTTGACATAAGGAAAGCTTCGCAAAGATGAACACGATGACACGATCTAATTGCTTCGCTTAGTTTGGGTCTGTCCACCATATCATTCTCCCAATGATATGATCTCATTATTAATCGACAACTCATGTCCATGGTTAGGAAACCTTAACCATCATTAATCAATGAGCTAGTCCATAGAGGCGTACTAGGGACACAGTGTTGTTTACAAACCACACAAGTATTAATGTTTCCGCTTAATACAATTCTAGCATGGAATATAAACATTATCATGAACAAGAATTATAATAATAACATCTTTATTATTGCCTCTAGGGCATAATTCCAACAGTCTCCCACTTGCCCTAGAGTCAATAATCTAGTTTACATTTGGCAACAATCTCACACCCATGGCACTGAGGTGCTGATCATGTTTTACACGTGAAAGAGGTTTAGTCAATGGATCTGCGACATTCAGATCTATATGTACTTTGCTAATCTTCAGATCTCCATCTGCTATATAATCTCGGATTATATGAAACTTGCGGTTGATATGCTTGGTCTTTGGATGATATCTTGGTTCCTTAGCGAGTGCTATGGCGCCAGTGTTGTCACACAATATCTCCAGTGGGTCCAATGCACTTGGAACCACGCCAAGCTCAGTGATGAAGTTTCTGATCCAAACTCCTTCACTTGACGCTTCTGCAGCAGCCATATATTCCGCTTCTACTGTAGATCCCGTGATCACGCTTTGCTTGCAGCTTCTCCAGCTCATAGCTCCTCCATTCAAAATATAAACGTATCCTGTCTGAGATTTAGAATCATCCTTGTCGGTGTCAAAACTAGCGTCGACGTAACCTTTTATGACGAGCTGTTCATCACCCCCATAGACTAAGAACATTTCTTTAGTCCTATTTAGGTACTTTAGGATGTTCTTCACGGTTGTCCAGTGTTCCACTCCTGGATCACTTTGATATCTGCTCGTCAAACTAAGAGCATTGGACACATCCGGTCTAGTACACAACATGGCATACATGATAGAACCTATGGCCGAGGCATAAGGCACTTTGCTCATAGCTTCCCTATCATTTACCGTAGCTGGACACTGAGCCTTGCTCAATATCTTACCTGACAACATAGGCACTGAACCTTTCTTTGCCTTATCCATTCTGAACCTTTTCAGAACTTTGTCTAGGTATGTACTCTGGCTTAAAGCTATCAGGCGTCTTTGTCTATCTCTATAGATCTTGATGCCCAATATATAAGCAGCTTCACCTAGGTCTTTCATTGAAAAACACTTGTTCAAATAACTCTTCACATTGTTAAGCATGTTAATGTCATTTCCAATAATCAATATGTCATCCACATATAGTACCAGAAATGTCACCGAGCTCCCACTCACTTTCTTGTAGATACAAGCTTCGTAGCTATTTGGAACAAATCCAAAGCTCTTGATCACTTGATCAAAACGAAGGTTCCAACTCCGAGATGCTTGCTTCAGTCCATAAATGGAACACTCAAGCTTGCATACTTTATCAGCATCCTTAGGATCGACAAAACCTTCGGGTTGCATCATATACAACTCTTCATCAATGTTGCCATTGAGGAACGCAGTCTTGACATCCATCTGCCAAATTTCATAATCATGAAACGCAGCAATTGCTAATAAAATCCGAATGGACTTAAACATCGCTACGGGAGAGAAAGTCTCATCATAGTCAACACCTTGAACTTGTCGAAAACCTTTCGCGACAAGCCGTGCTTTATAGACGGTAACATTACCATCCGCGTTCGTTTTCTTCTTGAAAATCCATTTGCACTCAACGGCCTTTCGGTCGCTAGGAGGGTCCACCAAAGTCCATACTTGGTTTTCGCTCATGGATCCCAATTCGGATTTCATGGCCTCTAGCCATTTCTCAGAGTGTGGGCTCATCATTGCTTCCTCATAGTTCGCAGGCTCACTGTCATCTACTAACAAGACAGTTAAGACAGGGTTGCCGTACCACTCAGGAGGGGCACGCGACCTTGTCGACCTGCGACGTTCAGTAGCAGCATCGTCCGAAGCTTCATGATCATTATCATTAGCTTCCTCTATTATTGGTGCAGACGGCACTGGAACAATTTCAGGTGCTGCGCTACTCTCCAATTCAAGAGAAGGTTCAACAACCTCGTCTAGCTCTACTTTTCTCCCACTCACTTCTTTCGAGAGAAACTCCTTCTCAAGAAAGGAACCGTTCTTTGCGACAAACACTTTGCCTTCGGTTCTGTGATAGAAGGTATACCCAATAGTTTCCTTAGGGTATCCTATGGAGACGCATTTCTCCGCTTTGGGTTCGAGCTTGTCCGGCATCAACTTCTTGACGTAAGCTTTGCATCCCCAAACTTTTAGAAACGACAACTTAGGTTTAGCACCAAACCATAGTTCATACGGTGTCGTCTCAACGGATTTAGATGGTGCCCTATTTAAAGTGAATGCAGCGGTTTCTAATGCATAACCCCAAAATGATAACGGCAAATCAGTAAGAGACATCATTGATCGGACCATATCTAATAGAGAGAGTACTTTGATGGGAAGTGTAAGTTCGTGGTATGATAACTCTTTTAAAATCGAAACATTTTTTGTAGAAATCTATTTTTTCCAAACCTAAAACATTTTTTAGAAACAACATGAGAAAACACAAAAAAGGAAAATACAGAAAGAGAAGGAGCATTCTACTCGGGCCGGCCCAACACAACACACTGTCTTTAGATGTTGTCCGGCAAAACGACCCCAGGAGCATCCAGTAGGAGGTTTCGAATACTACGCTTCATGCGTTGGTTGGGTCGGCTACGCCTGAAGGCTTTCGTGCGGTGGGCCGGCCTAAATAGTGCTGTGATTTTCTTCTATTTTTTATTTAAAAACATTCATACTTTGAAAACGTTCATATATGAATTTTATTCAACTTCGAAGACTATTCAAATCTGATTTTTTTTCCAAATTTTAAACTATTCAAATTTGTAATTGTTCAAATTTGAAAAACATTTAGATTTAAAAAGGGTCAGATTGAATAATGTTCAAATCCAAAAAAAATCAAATTTGAAAAAAAAGAGTGGCGAGGGCCTCTAAAGGCTTCCCTAATCTAGTAAAAAAATATAGCCTGTATGGGCCGGCCTAGCCGCCCAGGTCATCCCTCATGTGAGCGTCGATGCGCTAACTGACACTCAAGGCGCCCGTTAGGGATTGCCGCCCAATAGGGCCACCCGAAGGAGATGTACACTATGTTTTGACCTATGGGGCTCATCACCAGGGCCGGCCCTTTGGGGAACCTGCGGGGCAGCCGCCCCGGGCCCAAAAAAAATAGGTCCCTCAAAAAAATATGCTATATAGGCAGGTCTAGTGTATATCAGAAAAAAGATTTTTTTATTAGGCTGGTGACTTAATTGGGCCATTTTTATGTTGTCATAGACTCTGAGTTGAGACGATCGATACGAGTACAGGGCGAGACCTCGAAGGACTGGCGGAGGCCAACCGCTCGACTCTCAGTCCTAGACGACATCGGTCGCTTCCTCCCAGGCAAACAAAACCAACAATTGATCGTATGGCTCCTGCTCGAGTCATGTCACCTCCACTGGATCGGAATACCGGATCGGGATTTGGGAGCAGGAAGCCTCGAGGCCCTCGGCGATCGATGTCAAGCGCAGAGTCTAGACTATCAACGAGACGATCGACCGCGCGCCTGGCTGCTGGTCCGGTGGTCCGCCCCCGCCCATGTCTTCTCCAATTACGCCCTAATTCTTAGTTCTTAATTCTAATCAGAATTGTTGTTCTTTGTAGCGAGCGAGATTATGGCACCTGGATCCGGTGCTAAGAAAAGAAAAAGGAGAGAACAAGAGAAGAAATTAATAGAATTATAGAGAGGATCTTTTCATAAATTTTTGAAGAGCAACACGAGCACTTTTCATAAATGTCTGCTATGGAGTTTTTTGAGTTTTTCGGAGAAGCGGATTTTTATCCTAATATTTCTATCGCTTATCAAATCTTATTTATTATGCTCATGACTGCTAAAAAAAGCTTTTCAAAGCTAAAATTATTGAAGAACTATTTGATATCTACAATGTCTCATGAGAGGTTAAATGGTTTGGCGACTCTATGCATCGAGAAGAAGTTAGTAGACGGGATTGATATTGATTTCATCGTCACGGATTTTGCTTCTAGGAATTTTTGTAGAAAATTTTAAGGTATCATGCAAATGTTGTTATTTTTATATAAATATTATAGTTGGAAGTATAATTAAACTATTTATTTTTATTATCTCATATATGAATAAAAGATTATAATAAAAACCTAAAATTTTAGTTTTGTCCCGGACCCACCAAAATCTCCGGAACGGCCCTTCTCGTCACTCGTCGATCTCGCCGCTTGTCATGCTCAGTGGAGCCCAGCACATTTTCTTACGATGCAGAAAGCTACAAAGGCAAAAAGCACAGCCTGATCGGCCATGATGTCATCTCTAGATCACGTCGAACTGTTCCAATTCAGATGCGTTCGTACGCTAGTGGAGCTGAAATCAAATCTTCACAGGGAACGAAATAAAGGCCTAAAAAGGGAAAAAGGCCGATCTCGAACCAGATCTCGACAGTCCTCCGGCGGCATCTCGCACCATTTCTGCGACCCGGTCCGGTCCGGTCCGGTAGGTGCCGTCGACGTCGAGTGACGACACACGGCCAGGCGGCGCTTTCAATTCGTCGCGGGTGAGCCACTAAATCTGGCACGGAACGAGTCGATCTTGCCCGCGCGCGCGCGTTCCAGAACGAAACTGGAATTTCGGCAAAGACAAGAGGGAGCTGCGTTCTAGAATTTCGGCATGGACGTACGGATCGGAAGGTGGCCAGGTGTCACGGCAGTAGTCCGATTAGGTATGCGCATTCGTAGCACAACGACAACGTACACCAAGCTCTAGTGTTTTTTTCGCTCATTGGCAAGGAAAAATCAGTAGTACATTAGAGCGGACGGGCAAAAGGGAAAATGGTAATTAGTCTACGAGGATGATCTACGAGGATGATGTCCTGCGGGTTAAAATAGTCCATGGAGTACATGGAGCTCGGTCGGTCGATCGGCTAGAGCAGCTCGCTGCTCTCGTACATGACGCTCCACGAGTCCAGCGTCGGGAAGCACGGCTGCTGCTGCTGCTGCTGCTGCTGCTGCTGCTGTTGCTGGAGACGGTGATGGAGCGCAGCGGCGTCGCCGCCGGACGACGGTAGCTGCAGGGCGTCCCCGTACGCGGCATCGAAGGGGGGACAGTCCAGCAGGGCGGAGGCGACGGAAGCGTCGAACGGCGCGGGCATGAGGACGCCGTCGCCGGCCGGCTCGGCCTGGACGCCCGTGACGTGCTGCACCATGAGGCGGAAGTTGGCAGGGTCGGTGCTGATGTACGTGGTGGGCGCGCGCTTGGACGCCCGCGGCCTTCGCTTCCCCGCGCGGCCCGTCGCCGCGGGGCCCCGTCCCAGCCGCCTCTTGTTCGTCGTCGGGGCGGTGGCGGCAGCGGCAGCGGCAGCGACGGGGGTGGACGGCGGCCGTGGCGCGGCGTCCGACGCGACGAGCACGGAGTCGCAGGTGAGGCCCGTCAGTGGTGCTGTTGCGGGCGCAGCCGAGGCGAACCAGTTGCCGCCGCCACCGCCGCAGGCGAAGTCCGCGAGGAGGGACGAGGAGGAGGAGGGGGACGAGGAGGAGGCGGCCGGGGAGTAGTGGTCGGACACGGAGTACTGCAGAGCGCGCGCGATGGCGGCGTCGGTGTAGTAGCCAGTCGACGAGTTCTGGAGGAAGGAGGCCGGCGGCGGCGCCAGGCACGACATGGCGTCCATTGGGCGAATTCGGGGCAGGCAGACAGACGCAGGCACGAACGTTCAGATCAGGAGGCCGGCCGGGGTGCAGTTCAGCTCGGTAGTGTGAGTGTAGTACAGGAGGGGTAGGAGGAGGAGTTGGTGCGGTTTGGGAGGAGTGGGAATGGGGGGAGCGAGGAGGGTGTATATAGAAGGGAGGGAGAGAGACGTGGGTCGGGGTCCCACGGGAAACCGCGTGGGCGCATCGCGGCATCGGCATCGGGGTGTGTCGGCGTGCGCGGGGGAGAGCGGGGCCGCGCGCGCGGTTCGGGCATGTCTCGATGTCGGACTCCACCGTCGACGCCAACCTGGAGTCAACCCAGCCCCGCCCGTCTACGCAGGCCAGATTCGCCGCGGCGCGGTGTGGCGCACGAAACGGCGTGCGCCGTGACACTCCGGCGGTGTTCCAGGGCGCGGCGTACAGACTAGATCGAGGGGCGGGCCCGAACCGGCGGTGGCAAGTGGCGCGCACGTCCCACGCCGCACTGCACTTCTGTCTACCCACCACGTACGTACGTCGAGACCCAGCTCGCGCTGCGGTGCGACGACCGGCGTGGCGAGTCAGCTGTCTCGACTACAACCGTACCAATCACGCCCACTAGTCGCCACCGAGCGCGACGCAATGGGCCTGACTGACCCGTCGATCTCCGCTTGCTCGCCGTGCCCACCAACCCGGCCGTCTCAGCCGTACAGAAAGGAGCCGGAGTCCGGTCACGCCCGGCTCGATCATGTACGGTACGGGCAAAAATTAGGTGGCAGCTTCTCCAGAGATTCCGACCCAACTGTCGACCGGCCGGGCTGCAAATTAAACGGCACTACTACTGCTTCGCACGCACGATCGAACAGGTCCGGCGTGATTAGTGGGAGGTTCGCTCCTCCATCCAATCAGAGTCAGACCGGCGCCAACATAAATGGAAAGGCAACAGGCAAAGCTTAATTTGTACCCGGCCAGATATCCATCCCGGGGTTAATCGGATGGACAGCTCGCGGGAATGGCGCGATCGCGGTGGGCTCGCGGTCGCTCTCGCCGGGATTTCCTCCTCTGATCTCCGGGCAAATGCACGATCTCACCGCCAGCTAGAGCAGCTCTACCTGAAATAGATGGTAAACAAGAAGGTGCAGGATTCCCTCGACCTGTCCATTCAGCTGTGCATTGCCTGCGCTTTGTTTGCTCATTCTGATGCTAGGAGCAGCACACGCCTGGCCAGCACAGAAATAAACAACCCGTTGATCGACTAATTAAAGCTCAATTGATTACTAGTAGCATACAACTCCCTCCTTCACGGTTTGCAGTACGCTCTACAAAAATCTTACGGACTTAGGCGTGAATGTATTGGCTGAAAATTAGACCTATTAGTGAGCGGTTAAGGCCCATGCATTGGTAGGAGACTGTTGCATGCATAGAAAGTTGGAAGGAAATGTGTCACATTAATTAATAATTAATTCTTATACGCCTAGGAACGTTGCAGTTTTGGAAAAAACCAAATTTGATTATGTGCTCTGCAAACCGTGAAGGAGGTAGTGGTACTACTATTAGGGTTGTCCATCTAAAAAAAAGTAGTATTAGGCGATTGTCTGCCGTCACCAGTACCCTCTGATTAGCACTTAGATTAGACCCAAGGGAAATCTAGAAGACATCGTCGCCGGCCTCGTGGCTGGCCGGGTGCGCGCGGTGCCTCCCTGCCTACCAACTTCCAAAAAGTAGGCCCGGATTGATTCGTGATTTCGCTCCTGTTTTTGTTTGTTTTTCCCTTTTTTTTTTCCAGCGATCGGAGAGATTCTGCGTCCGTTGCAAGTGATCCTCCTCTCTTCCCCTCCTCGCGAGTGAATCAAATCGTTCACGAACACGAATCTCCTTTTCATTGCCGAGAGATGGTGGCGTGGTGTGAAAATGACCGCCCAACGATTCTAATCTAATCTAGTGGCGCTCGATCGATCTCATCGCGATTTACTACCATTTATACTATTCGTTAATTAGTTCAGACGACACACTTTCTTACCGTCGCCTTCCGGGCTCTTTTCACCGACGAGCGGTGAGGACATATCCTTAACTGAGACATCCGGCACCGATCGTAGGCGACAATACTGGGCTCAAAACGCATTACGTGTACCGTTCCGTTGACCCGAGCACGGGTCCAAACGGGGTAGTATTCCAAACACGACCAACCGCGCGCGCGGCGGATCTTCCAGGGCGACGGATCCTGGAGTCGATCGGCCTACGCACACCACATCTTTTATCTGCAAAAACCATGCAGGATTTTGTTAGCGACCCAACCACACTCAACAGTGTATTTTAAGGCCCAAGGCCTCTCTCAGCCCAAAAGCTACGACTGAAGAGAGATGTTTGTCCAGCTATATAAGCTGGTGTCGGCCTCCTTCAACTAGCGAGGTGGAATTAAATCCCAGACGCGTTTCACCGGACCGTCCCCAGCCGTGTCACCCGTTCGAGTGCTGAGTGTTAGATAGATCTCAAATGTGACTGGGCCCAACGGCCCGTCACGCCCCTATCCGCGCCCTGATCGGGGGCGCCCAATCCTATCTGGTTGGTGGGCCCATGTCGCCAGCGCTATATAAAGGAGGTGGGGGGCCGGCAGCACGCCTCACGAGGTTAGCTGTGCCCTAGCCGCCCCACCCACAAGCCAATCCGATCTAGGCTAGCGCTGCGCCGACGGGAAGCTCCACCGCGGCCACCCTAACCGCACGCTCGCCCCACTCCCTTTTCCCATGGCTACTGACACCGGAGCTAGCTCCGGCATCCCCTCCGGTTCGTGCTCGTCGAGCACAGGCGCAGGTAGTACTACTCTCTCTCTCCCTCTCTCTCTCTCTCTCTCTCAGATCTCCTAGATCTAATCCTATAGTGCATCTACCGAGAGTGGCTAGCACTAACAATGGTATCAGAGCATCTTAGATGCTAACTTTTTCGGTAGAAAGACTCAACAGACAAAGAAAGCTTGGGCATCCTAGATCTAAAGTGCGCCTTGCCCTCGGGCCGCGCCGTTCCTCTCTATCACGACGCGCATCGGCAAGCCGAGGCGTCGGAAGAAGAACATACCCCTTCGGGGGCAAAGAAAACCAAAGGAACCCCCAGATCTAAAGCCCCAAAAGAAAAACCCTAATCCCAGATCCCGCGAGAAAGAAACCCCAAACCCCAGATCTAACCATAGATCCCCACAGATCCCCAAAAGAAAATCCAAACACAAAAAAAGGGGTTGCCCCGGCCATCGCCGGGAAAGGCTCTGCCCCACCTCGGCCACTTGACGGCGGTGCACCCACCCTCGGGTGGATGCACGCATCAGCAAGGAGCCAAGGGGAGGCACTGCCGCGGTCTCCCTCTCTGGTCTCTGCTGCTCGCGGGGAGGTGGGAGGTGAAAGAAAAAGGAAAAAGGAAAAGGGGAACCCACCGGCCCGCCGCCATGCGCCGGCGAAGGGCGCCGCCGCTGCGCCCACCCTCGGGTGGACGCGCAGCCGGCAAGAAGGGCAGGGGGCGTCGATGCACGTGGGAGAGGGAGGTGACATGGTTATACCCCGCGGGTGCATGATCTCAGCATACCTAGTCCAGCCCAAGGAAGGCCCACGACAGATGTACGCCGGCCCATGAAGAGTTTTGGGTGGCCAAGGCCCATGATGCCTTCGGATCCTTGGAGAGCAAGACTAGAGTAGATAGGAAATTCAAAAGGGTAAAACCCTAGAACCTGTAACCGACTAGGTCTATGCCCGGGACCTGCCTAAGTCTATATAAAGGCCAGGAGGGCACGACCTAGATGGCTCAACTCATACTTTCGCATACACACCTCCACGCCAGATTGCATCTGCGCACCCCTGTAACCTTCGGTTCCGCCGTGATCAAGAGCAGACAAGCAGGATTAGGGTTTTCCCTCCGGGGGCCTGAACCTGGGTAAACTTTGTGTCCCCGTGTTGCTTGTTTGCTAACCGTTCCATGATCTCCAGCATCCCCATCTTCTCCAAAACCCAAGTCCATAACAATGGGCATTGATGAGATCAAACCTCGTCAATTGGTGCCGTCTGTGGGAATTGGGGGCGCTGATTATGCGATCGTGACGGTCCCAACCCGATCGATCTACAACTCTGCAGCAACGGAGAGTCATCTCCTCTTCGGCGCTTTCGACTTCACCGCCCACTCGCCGACTACCATGAAGGACTTCGAGCCCGTAGGCGACGAACTCGAAATCCTGTTTGGGAGCTTCTGCTTCCAGGTGGGGCAAACTGGCACCCTCCGCCTCCCTGAGCGGGTGCCCCTACCATCAATCAGGCCCGCTTCGTGGGCCCCATACCCCGTGCTACGCACAACATCATCAGCAAATGATTCCTATGACAGCAGCAGCTGCAACTCCGATCTGTGCGATCCGCCATCGGATGCAGGGAGCTACGGTTCCGGATCTGAAAGCTGCGGCAGCAGCGGGCCAATCTACGAGCGCTACCAATGCGCCGCAGTCATCCAAAGCGACGTGGATCAGCAAACACCTAACCCGCCGCCTAACCCGCCAGAACGAAACGGTGGGAACAGAAGAAGCCAATCTCCCCCACCCGAAGGGGAAAACAACGACGGCCACGTTATCCGCCTTAGCAAAGAAGGATGGACCCAGGTCCGCGAAGCCGTGGCAGGCAACATAGTACTGCCCGCAGACGCCTCGCGGGATATGCTGATGGCCTACCACCTGCTCCTGATCGAGGAGCACAAGAAGCAGGTCAAGATGCAGGAGGTGCTTGACAAACGCAAGCAAGCAGCCTCAGAGTCCAGCGCGCGACGAGCCGTGCTCTCCGCCATGGGCATTGGCTCCAGCTCGAACGCCAACCCAGGCAACAAGCACTGCTCTCGGATGAAGAACATGGATCCCAAGGAGCGCCATGAGTTGACGCGAACTCTCCACACATCCTTCATGGAGATGGACGCTGATGGCAACGTCATCTCGAAAATGCCGCAGGCTGCGATCATGGCAGCCACTGCGTACCTCGCGGCCCACCCACCTCCCGAGGGGGACCCGAAGAGGGCCATGCACAAGTCCGCACTTACCGGACTCGGACTCGTCGGAGCCGTGCTCCACCAGGAAGCTCCCAATGAGCCGAAGAAGAAAGCTCTGGTCAGGTTCGACCGCAGCCCCACCCCTTCATCCAAAGAGGAGGAACATGACCTTCCCCAAAGGAAGAAGAGTTCGTGACGCCGCGACCGTGACTACGACGCCAGAGATGCGCTCACACAGCGCAAAATCGACAAAGCGCGAGCTAAGCGCGCATGCTCGTCTGAATCCGAGATGGACGAAGACGAAGGAGAACTCTGTGGAGCCCGATGCTTCAGCAGATCCGTCCGGCGGACACGGATGCCGCGAAATTTCAAGCTTCCTTCGGATACTCCGAAGTTCGACGACACTCAAGACCCAAAGGCCTGGCTCAGCGATCACTTATCATCCGTCAAACTGCACGGTGGAAACAAGGAGACCGCCATGCAATGCCTTCAGCTGCAGCTGACAGGCGCAGCCCAGATCAGGCTCAGCAGCCTATCCTCAGGGTCCATCCGAAGCTGGGATGAGCTAGCTTACAGCTTCATCCGAAACTTCAAGGGTACCAGCAAAAGGCCCGCCTCAATCAAAGAATTGCGAGCCTGCACTCAGCGAACGGGCGAATCCATTCGCTCGTACATACTACGCTGGTCCAACACAAAGAACTCTGCAGCCCACATCTCCAAAGAGAGGGCCATCGACGCCTTCAGGGACGGCGTCAAGCGCCAAGACTTCAAGGAGGAACTTGGGCGCGTCAAACCCAAAACGCTCGATCACCTCATGGACATCGCCAACAGGTGGGCTGACGGAGAAGACTCCATTCACCGAGCACAACCGTAAGAAGAGGACGACTATGGTCGACGACGAGAGCACCGTAGCAAGAGAAGATCGCGTGTCTACGACGATCGCGACGAACCCGATATGGTCGCGGCTGGCTACGCCGATCGCCGCAACGACGCCAACCGCAATAGCGGAGGATTCCGCGGAGGAAACTTCCGTGATGGAGGACGCCCAGCGCAGTCGTGGCAACGCCGCGACCGCGATAACGGACCCTCAGCATACGAAAAGCTTTCAGGTCCATGCACCATCCACTTCTACATCGATAAGCAGGATGGCAAAAAGAAGGCGAGCCACATGCTCAAGGATTGCCGCGAGTTCCAGAAGCTCAGCGAAAGCATGGTGCAGATGAGGCAGCAAGCTCCAATCTCTGCGTTCGGAAACGCACCCGCGCCAGGTGAGATAGCGCATGGAGCTCCTCCACCGCCACCTATAGGAGGCCTGAACCAACCGGTCGCACCAGCACAGAACAACGTTGGGAACGGGTATCCCCCGCCGAAAGGAGCACTAATGATCCATAAGGGGCGCCCTACGAATAGGGTGCAGAAGAAAATCACCCGACAGATCAACCTGACCTGGCAACTCCACCCGCCATCCCTGAGTACCTCAGCGGATCGGAGTCCTACATCACGTTCACTCGTTCGGATCACCCTTGCCAGATCCCTCGCCCAGGTCATGCTACCCTGGTGCTGGAGGCGCAGATCGGAGGTTTCGAGATGAGTCGCGTCTTCATGGACGGCGGCAGCGGCATCAACCTGATGTTCGCAAGCACTCTAGCAGCAATGCGGATCCTGCAGTGCAGCCTGGAACAATCAGACACAACGTTCCACGACATCGTTCCAGGGAAGGGCATATTCCCCCTGGGCAAGATATGGCTCGACGTCATCTTCGACAAGCCGGACAACTTACGACTGGAACGGCTCGAATTCGAAGTGGTGGACTGGCCATCACAGTACCACGCCATCCTCGGGTGTGCAACATTCGCAAGGTTCCTGGCTGTCCCACACTATGCATACCTGCTACTCAAGATGCCAGGACCGAAGGGCGTCATCACAGTCCACGGGAGCTTCACCCGATCGGACCAATGCGACAGAGATTTCAACAGAATCTCCCAATCATTCGGTATGCAGGAGGAGATCCTTAGGCTCCGCGAGGTGACGGACAATGGGGCACCCTTAGTCGCACGACAAAACGCACCTGACATGTATTTCGACTCCACGGTCAACACAAAGAAGGTGCAGGTCCACCCGACGGATGCCTCCAAGACGGCGCTGATCGCCAACGACCTCAGCCCCGCATAGGAAGGCGCGCTCGTCGAATTCCTCCGTGAGCACTGGGAAATCTTCGCCTGGTGTCCTGCAGACATGCCAGGAGTTCCCAGGGAATTCGCCGAGCACACACTCAACGTCTTTCCAGACACCAAGCCCATCAAGCAGTCCATCCGAAGACTGTCCGAGCCACGAGCCGAAGCTATCGGCAAGGAAATCAACAGACTACTCGCTGTAGACTTCATGAGGGAAATCAAAGAAAGCGAGTGGCTTGCAAACACAGTCATGGTCCCAAAGAAGGACACGGACATCCTGCGGATGTGCGTGGATTTCACGTCGCTAAACAAGCACTGCCCAAAGGACCACTTCCCCCTTCCTCGGATCGATCAGATCATCGATTCGACTGCAGGTTGCGAGAAACTCTCCTTCCTCGACGCCTACTCAGGCTACAACTAGATTCGACTCAAGGTTGAAGATCAGGAGAAAACGGCGTTTATCACACCGTTCGGAGTATTCTGCTACAACACAATGCCCTTAGGGCTAAAGAACGCAGGTGCCACGTATTAGCGATGCATGCAGGCCTGCCTCAAGGACCAGATCGGTCAAAACGTTCAAGTCTATGTTGACGACATAGTCATAAAAACCAGGGAGGCAAGGACACTTATCGACGATCTCCGCGAGACGTTCGACAACCTTGATCGCTACAGGATCAAGCTCAACCCCAAAAAGTGCGCCTTCGGTGTCCCATCGGGTCAGCTGCTTGGGTACTTCTGTTGGGCCACGCAGAGATAAAACAAAAACTTTTTCCTCTAACGTGGTGATCCCAAGATCTAGCTGAGGTAGAAGGCCACGAGGTTTACCACTAGACGCGTAGTTGCGGATTACTGATGAAGCGCGTCAGTTGATGCAGTGCAGTCCTCACGATCCGATCGTCCTGGTGCTGATCGCACAACACCTCTGCTGGTATCCACACGTACAAGGAGGAGCACCGGCGGCGAACTGCTAGGTTCGTTACGGCGGCTGGACTGCTGTGGAGCTAGGGTTTCCAACACATGGAATGACCTAACCGAACAACGATTAACCTTTTTGGGTTAAGGTGCTCCACTATATATAGGGAGTGAACGTGGGCTCTGCTCGCGCGACCCATTCACTAAAGCCCATATAACACTAGTCACCGTGAGTCCAACTCACTAACTCAGTCCTTATCCGGTTTAGGTCCAACCCAACCAGATTACAGGTTCAGATCCAATCCGAACATGCTCCCGCTCTTAAGTCTGTGACCCCGCAGGCTTATGGCTACTTGGACACGATTAGAGTCCGACTCACAATCGATCAGTCGGTAGCGGCTCCTAGCAGAATGTGCCGACTCCCAAGTACCAAAGAATCATGACGACTTGCCTTTCCAATGCGACTTACGTCCGAGTCCCTTTTGCCTCACGATATACCTTGTCAGACTATAGGCGAATATATGTCATCCCTTAAATAGTCCGACTCTCTTCTCGATCCGAGATAAGTGATTCACCCGACTAGCTCTTAGTCGATCGCCTCGGTTAACACTTAACCGAGTCGTGCATGGCCATGCTTTCCGAATCATATCTCACGAGAGGGCCCAGAGAATATCTCTCCGAGTGGAGGGGCAAAATCCCATCTTGGTTATTCACATCACGCAGCTTGATTCTCAGTCGACCCGAACTCTGCCTTTATAACTGCCCAGTTACGGATCAGCGTTTGACAGAACCTAAGTTGGTGATCCTCAACTCGGACTATGCAACAACCTCAGGTCTAAGGATTACATTGTTGGAGATATGCCCTAGAGGCAATAATAAATGTAGTTATTATTATATCTTTGTGTTTATGATAAATGTTTACATTCATGCTATAATAGTATTAACAAGGAAACATTAATACTTGTGTGATTTGTAAACTAAAATAGAGTCCCTCGTAAAGCCTCTTTATTATACTAGCTTGTTGGTTAATAAATGACTGTGGTTTCCCTATCATGAACATTGAGATGTTATTAACAACAAGATCATATCATTAGGAGAATGATATGGTGGACATACTCCTATAGATAAGCGTAGCATAAAGATCAAGTCATTTTAATAGTTCAATTGCTATATGCTTTCTGATACATAGTAACCTAATTCCTTCGACCATGAGATCATGCATATCACCTTCACCAGAAGGATGCTTTGATGACATCAAACACCACACCGTAACTGGGTGGCTATAAAGGTGGCATTGAGTGTTCGGAAAGTATTGGTTGAGACACATGGATCAAGAGTGGGATTTGTCCATCCATATGACGGATAGATATACTCTGGGCCCTCTCGGTGAAATGTCATCCAATTAGCTTGCAAGCATGTGACTGGCTCACAAGGGATCACATATCACGGGAACGAGAAAAGAGTACTTATCGGTAACGAGGTTGAACTAGGTATGCAGAGATACCGACGATCATAACCTCGGATAAGTAAACTATCGTGAGACAAAGGGAAATTGGTATCGTATGTAAGTGGTTCATTCGATCGCAAAGTAATCGTAGAAATATGTGGGAGCCATATGAATTTCCAGATTCCTCTATTGGTTATTGTTCGGATAAGTGTCTCGATCATGTCCGCATAATTCACGAACCATAGGGAGACACACTTAAGGATTCGACGTTGTTTGAGTAGTTATGGAATGATGAGAAAGAGACCGAATGTTGTTCGGAGTCTCGAATGGGATTCGGGATATCACAAGGAGATCCGGAATGGTTCGGAGAATAAGATTCATATAAGGAAAGTCCTATTTCGGAGTTAGGGAATGGTTCCGGTGTTTTCATCGGGAATGTTCTAGAAGGTTCCGAAATGTCCGGCACTCCGGAGGGGAAGGGTACATGAGTGTGTTATATCAAGTTGGTATGATTGCATCATGTACTAGGTGTCATCACTGAACAAAATAAAGGGTTTAATCAAATCCTAGTTTGAAAAAGTCAAACGGCTATTTTTGGGAAGTGGAGAGGGAGGTGGAAACCGAGTTGGGGAGGAGTCCCTCCTCCACCGCCGGCCCACTTGGGATCCGAGTTGGGGAGGGATTACCCTCCCCTTAGCCGGTGACTCCCTCCTATAATAGGAGGGGCAGGGCTCCCCTCCTAGCACACAAGATTGCCCCCTCTAAACCTAACCCTAGCCGCCGCCGCCACCATAGCCGCCGCCTAGGGTTTCTCCCCTAGCCGCCGACTTGGGCACCTCCAAGCCCTAGCCGCCGGCCCTAGCACCCCCTCCTTGGTGTGTCTAAACCCTAGAACACCGAGGGCTCTCTCATAGTCCACCATACTCGCTCTGGCTTAAGGCGAAGCCCTGCGAGATCTCCCCTCTACTTCCGGTACCACGCCATTGTGCTGCCGGAATCGCGAGGAGAGTGCTACAACCTCTGCTGTCTTCTGGAACAAGGGAGAGGAAGGTCTTCGTCGAGTACCGAACGTGTGACCGACTGCGGGAGCGCTGCCGGAACGCAGCGCCGGAAGGATCGTCTACGCGATCTTGAGATCGGGAAGAGTACGACTACATCACCCACGAGAATCCGCTCTCGTTAAACACTTTGGAATCTTTGAGGGTGAGTTATTCCATCGACTCATTGCTACAATCTAGTAGATAGATCTTGGCTTGTTTGTTTGTATGCGATAGAATTTTTTTGTTTTCCATGCTACGAAACCCTACAGTGGTATCAGAGCCGTGTCTATATGTAGATCTGTTGCACGAGTAGAACACAATGGTCATTGTGGGCGTTGATGCTTTTATTGTCGATTGCTTCTTGTGTACTTTGCATCTTGCGGGATGTTGGGATGAAGCAGCCCGGGCTAACCTTACATGACATCGTTCATGAGACTTGCTCCACGCTTGACATGCAACTTGTATTGCATGAGTGGCTTTGCGGGTGCCTGTTTCTCCTAGCATAGTTAAGATCCAATTTACAACGGGTAATTAACAATACTAGTATCAATGTTGTGGTTCATGTTCATAAGTTAGAACGACACTTATTGAAAGCCCCAAACCACGTAAAACATGCAAAGAAAGTAGAGGCATCTAACTTTGTTTTGCAGGGGTGTGCAGTGATGTGATATGGCCATGATTGTGATTATATTTGATGTATGCAATGTTCCTTATTGTAAGTTGGCAACCGGCAGGAGCCATATGGTTGTCTTTAATTTATGTTAAGACCCGCGTGTCTATTCAAAGTAGTTGTAATAGTTGAAGCCGGTAGACGACAACCATGAAGAAGCGTCATTGACCTTGATGCAATGCCGGTGATGATGGAGATCATGTTCGTGCTTGAAGATGGAGATCGGAAGCACAAAGAAGAAAGGCCATATCATATCACATATTATGAATTGCATGTGATGTTAATCCTTTATGCATCTTGTATTGCTTAGTAGACGACGGTAGCATTGTAAGATGATCCCTCATGCACATGAATTTCAAGTCATAAAGTGTTCACCCTTAGTTAGCACCGTTGCTAAAGCTTGTTGTTTCGAAGCACCACGTGATGATCAGGTGTGTTAGATTCCGCAAGTGTATACAACGTGAGCAAGCCAGATTTGCTCATGCGGAAGCTAAGGTTTGATCTTGACGAGCCTAGCATGTACAAACATGGTCTCGGAACACGGATCACCAAAAGGTAAAGCATGAATCATATAGTAGATATGATGAACATGTCGATTGTTCGCCATTGAAACTATATCAACTCTCGTGATGATCGGTGTTGATGTGGTGGATTTGGTTCGTGTGATCACTAAAACAATGTGAGGGATATTGTTTTGAGTGGGAGTTCACCTAGATTAATTTAACTATTAATTAGAACTCAATTTGTCATAAACTTAGTCTAAACTATTGCAAATATGTTGTAGATCAATGGAGGCCCCTACCATCAATTTTAATGCGTTCCTAGAGAAAGAAAAGTTGAAAAACAATGGAAGCAACTTCGCGGATTGGTTCCGCAATTTGAGGATTATCCTCACAGCTGGTAATTTGACCTATGTGCTGGATGCACCGCTGGGTGACCCACCTGCAGCTGATGCTACCGACGAAGTAAAGAATGTTTACCTCGCTCGGAAGACTCAGTACTCCATAGTTCAGTGTGCTAGCTTGTATGGTTTAGAATCAGAGCTTCAGAAAAGTTTTGAGAATTCAGACCCACATGATATTGTCCATGATCTCAAATTGATCTTTGAGACTCATGCGGCAATTGAGAGCTATGAGGCTTCTGAAAAGTTCTTTAACTGCAAGATGGAAGAGGGCAGCTCCGTCAGTGAGCATGTGCTTAAGATGTCTGGGAACGCAAACAAACTTCAAAGCTTGGGTATAGTGATTCCTAATGCTTTGGGGATTTACCGTGTCCTCCAATCACTACCACCAAGTTACAAGAACTTTGTGATGAACTACAATATGCAAAACATGAACAAGCAGTTGCCAGAACTGTTTGTTATGTTGAAGTCTGCAGAAGTGGAGATCAAGAAAGAGCACCAAGTGTTGATGGTCAATAAGACCACCAAATTCAAGAAAGGCAAGTCTAAGCAAAAGGGACACTTCAAGAAGGGTGGTAAGAAAGTTACCGCGCCGACGAAGAAGACCAAGGCTGGACCCAAGCCTGATACTGAGTGCTTTTACTGCAAGGGAGAAGGTCACTGGAAGCGGAATTGCCCAAAGTACTTGGCGGATTTGAAGAACGGCAACATCAAGAAGAAAGGTATATCCGATATACATGTTATTGATGTGTATCTCACTAGTACTCGTAGTAGTGCCTGGGTATTTGATACTGGTTCGGTTGCTCATATTTGTAACTCGAAACAGGTGCTGCAGAATAAACAGAAGCTAGCGAAGAACGAGGTGACGATGCGCGTGGGAAACGGATCAAAGGTTGATGTGATCGCGGTCGGCACGCTACCCCTTCATCTACCATCGGGATTAGTTTTATACTTAAATAATTGTTATTTGGTGCCTGCGTTAAGCATGAACATTATATCGGGATCTTGTTTATTGCGAGACGGTTACTTGTTTAAGTCCGAGAATAATGTTTGTTCGATTTATATGAGTAGTATGTTTTATGCACATGCACCTTTGATAGATGGTCTATTCTTATTGAATCTCGATAGTGGAAATACACATATTAATAACATTGAGGCTAAACGTTTAAAATTGAGCGATAACTCGACCTATATGTGGCACTGTCGTCTTGGTCACATTGGAGTGAAGCGTATGAAGAAACTCCATTCCGATGGACTTCTTGAATCACTTGATTTTGAATCACTTGAAAGATGCGAAGCATGTCTGATGGGTAAAATGACTAAGACTCCATTTTCTAGTATGATGGAGCGAGCTACGGACTTAATGGAAATCATACATACCGATGTGTGTGGTCCAATGAGTGTAGCATCGCGCGGTGGCTATCGTTATGTTCTTACCTTCACAGATGACTTGTGTAGATATGGGTATATCTATTTCATGAAACATAAGTCCGAAACTTTCGAGAAGTTTAAGGAATTTCAAAGTGAGGTAGAGAATCAACGTAACAAGAAGATTAAATTTCTATGTTCTGATCGTGGAGGTGAATATCTAAGTTACGAGTTTGGCGAGCATTTGGAGAAATGCGGATACTTTCACAATTGACACCGCCGGGAACACCACAGCGTAATGGTGTGTCCGAACGTCGTAATCGAACTCTCTTAGATATGGTTCGTTCTATGATGTCACTTACAGATTTACCGCTATCATTTTGGGGTTATGCATTAGAAACAGCCGCATTCACTTTAAATAGGGCACCATCTAAATCCGTTGAAACGACACCATATGAATTATGGTTTGGGAAGAAACCTAGATTGTCGTTCCTTAAAGTTTGGGGTTGCGAAGCCTATGCAAAGAAGTTACAGCCGGACAAGCTTGAACCCAAAGCGGAAAAATGCGTCTTCATAGGATACCCGAAGGAAACTATTGGGTATACCTTCTATCATAGATCCGAAGGCAAAATCTTCGTTGCCAAGAATGGATCCTTTCTAGAGAAGGAATTTCTCTCAAAAGAAGTGACTGGAAGGAAAGTAGAACTCGACGAGGTTGTCGAACCTTCTCTCGAAATTGCGAGTAGCGCAGCACCGGAAGAAGTTCCTGTGGTGCCTGCACCAATAAGAGAGGAAGTTAATGATGATGATCATGAAACTTCAGTTGTAGTTGCTACAGAGCCTCGCAGGTCAACGAGAACTCGTACCACTCCAGATTGGTATGATCCCGTTATGAGTGTCATGTTGGTGGACAACACCGATGACCCTGCGACATATGAGGAAGCGATGATGAGCCCAGATTCCAACAAATGGCAAGAAGCCATGAAATCCGAGATTGGATCCATGTACGAAAACCAAGTATGGACTTTGGTGGACTTACCGGATGGCCGGAAGGCTGTGGAGAACAAATGGATTTTCAAGAAGAAAACAAATGCTGATGGTAATGTTACTGTCTATAAAGCTCGACTTGTCGCAAAGGGGTTTCGACAAATTCAAGGAGTTGACTACGATGAGACTTTCTCACCAGTAGCGAAGCTAAAATCTGTGAGGATTATGTTAGCAATCGCTGCATATTATGATTATGAGATATGGCAGATGGATGTCAAAACAACATTCCTCAATGGAGACATTGATGAAGAGTTGTATATGATGCAACCCAAAGGTTTTGTCGATCCTAAAGATGCTAACAAGGTATGCAAACTTCAATGGTCCATCTATGGATTGAAGCAAGCATCCTGAAGTTGGAATCAACGTTTTGATAAGGTGATCAAAAGTTTTGGCTTTATACAAACTTATGGAGAAGCTTGTATTTACAAGAAAGTGAGTGGGAGCTCTGTAGCATTCTTAATACTATATGTAGATGACATATTGTTGATTGGGAATGATGTAGACCTTCTTAATAGTGTCAAGGAATATTTGAATAATAGTTTTTCAATGAAAGATCTTGGCGAAGCAGCTTACATATTAGGCATAAAGATTTATAGAGATAGATCAAGACGCCAAATATCATTGTCACAAAGTACATATTTGGACAAAGTTCTAAAGAGGTTTGGAATGGAAGATAGCAAGAAAGGGTTCTTGCCCATGTTGCCCAATACGACCTTGAGTAAAACTCAAAGTCCGACATCGGCAGAAGATAGAGAAAGGATGAGTAAGACTCCCTATGCCTCAGCCATAGGATCTCTAATGTATGCCATGCTATGTACTAGACCCGACATTGCATATGCTGTTAGTTTAACTAGCAGATATCAAAGTGATCTAGGAGTGGATCATTGGACAGCAGTCAAAAACATCCTTAAGTACTTGAGAAGAACTAAGGATATGGTTCTTTCTTATGGAGGTGATGAACAGCTCGTTGTTAATGGTTACACCGATGCTAGTTGGAACACCGATCCGGATGATTCTAAATCACAATCTGGATACGTATTTATTTTGAATGGTGCAACAGTTAGCTGGAGGAGTGCAAAGCAAAGCATTGTGGCGAGATCTTCAACTGAATCAGAATACATGGCTGCTTCGGAGGCTTCACAAGAAGCGATATGGATGAAAGAGTTCATTACAGAGCTGGGTGTGGTTCCTAGTGCGCTGGACCCAATGTCTATCTACTGTGATAACATGGGTGCCATAGCCAATGCGCAAGAACCAAGGTCACACAAGAAGCTGAAGCATATCAAGCTACGTTTTCACGCTATTCGAGAACATATCCAAGATGGGGACATAAAGGTTTGCAAAGTACACACAAATCTGAATGTGGCGGATCCGTTGACTAAACCTCTCCCGAGGGAAAAACATGACCAGCACCAAACTGCCATGGGTGTTCGGTATATTACCATGTAATCTAGATTAGATGACTCTAGTGCAAGTGAGAGACTGTTGGAGATATGCCCTAGAGGCAATAATAAATGTAGTTATTATTATTTCTTTGTGTTTATGATAAATGTTTACATTCATGCTATAATAGTATTAACAAGGAAACATTAATACTTGTGTGATTTGTAAACTAAAATAGAGTCCCTAGTAAAGCCTCTTTATTATACTAGCTTGTTGGTTAATAAATGATTGTGGTTTCCCTATCATGAACATTGAGATGTTATTAACAACAAGATCATATCGTTAGGAGAATGATATGGTGGACATACTCCTATAGATAAGCGTAGCATAAAGATCAAGTCATTTTAATAGTTCAATTGCTATATGCTTTCTGATACATAGTAACCTAATTCCTTCGACCATGAGATCATGCATATCACCTTCACCGGAAGGATGCTTTGATGACATCAAACACCACACCGTAACTGGGTGGCTATAAAGGTGGCATTGAGTGTTCGGAAAGTATTGGTTGAGACACATGGATCAAGAGTGGGATTTGTCCATCCATATGACGGATAGATATACTCTAGGCCCTCTCGGTGAAATGTCATCCAATTAGCTTGCAAGCATGTGACTGGCTCACAAGGGATCACATATCACGGGAACGAGAAAAGAGTACTTATCGGTAACGAGGTTGAACTAGGTATGCAGAGATACCGACGATCATAACCTCGGATAAGTAAACTATCGTGAGACAAAGGGAAATTGGTATCGTATGTAAGTGGTTCATTCGATCGCAAAGTAATCATAGAAATATGTGGGAGCCATATGAATTTCCAGATTCCTCTATTGGTTATTGTTCGGAGAAGTGTCTCGATCATGTCCGCATAATTCACGAACCGTAGGGAGACACACTTAAGGATTGGACGTTGTTTGAGTAGTTATGGAATGATGAGAAAGAGACCGAATGTTGTTCGGAGTCTCGAATGGGATTCGGGATATCACAAGGAGATCCAGAATGGTCCGGAGAATAAGATTCATATAAGGAAAGTCCTATTTCGGAGTTGGGGAATGGTTCCGGTGTTTTCATCGGGAATGTTCTAGAAGGTTCCGGAATGTCCGGCACTCCGGAGGGGAAGGGTACATGAATGTGTTATATCAAGTTGGTATGACTGCATCATGTACTAGGTGTCATCGCTGAACAAAATAAAGGGTTTAATCAAATCCTAGTTTGAAAAAGTCAAACGCCAATTTGAAAGTCAAACGGCTATTTTTGGGAAGTGGAGAGGGAGGTGGAAACCGAGTTGGGGAGGAGTCCCTCCTCCACCGCCGGCCCACTTGGGATCCGAGTTGGGGAGGGATTCCCCTCCCCTTGGCCGGCGCCTCCCTCCTATAAGAGGAGGGGCAGGGCTCCCCTCCTAGCACACAAGATTGCCCCCTCTAAACCTAACCCTAGCCGCCGCCGCCCACCATAGCCGCCGCCTAGGGTTTCTCCCCTAGCCGCCGACTTGGGCACCTCCAAGCCCTAGCCGCCGGCCCTAGCACCCCCTCCTTGGTGTGTCTAAACCCTAGAACACCGAGGGATCTCTCATAGTCCACCATACTCGCTCTGGCTTAAGGCGAAGCCCTGCGAGATCTCCCCTCTACTTCCGGTACCACGCCGTTGTGCTGCCGGAATCGCGAGGAGAGTGCTACAACCTCCGCTGCCTGCTGGAACAAGGGAGAGGAAGGTATTCATCGAGTACCGAACGTGTGACCGACTGCGGGAGCGCTGCCGAAACGCAGCGCCGGAAGGATCGTCTACGCGATCTTGAGATCGGGAAGAGTACGACTACATCACCCACGAGAATCCGCTCTCGTTAAACACTTTGGAATCTTAGAGGGTGAGTTATTCCATCGACTCGTTGCTACAATCTAGTAGATAGATCTTGGCTTGTTTGTTTGTATGCGATAGAAATTTTTTATTTTCCATGCTACGAAACCCTACAAAGAGGTGGCCCAGCTGCTACAACAGACAAATCTACATCAGGCCGGTGCAGCCTCACAAGGGACAAAGCAGCCTTCACGCCCGCGACGAGCTGTTGCCGCACCAACTCCTTGACATTGCTCACACTTCGAAACTTCGACAGAAGACCCGCAAGGCTTGTTGGCACAACATCCAATGGAAACATGACATGCAACACCGAGGCAAGCGACGTCTGCACCTGACGAAGCACCCGCGAAACCTGGTGCACACGATCCTGCACCGTCGCCAGAGCCATGGCGCGGTCACGATCCATCCAGAAGAAGCCGCCAGCCTCCATGTCCTGTTGAGTCAAGCAATTGACCCGAACAGCGACACGCTCCTTCTCTTCCCTCGGAGCAAGGTTAGCACCTGCGACAATTGCACAAAATAAGAGGCAAGGCCAGCAGGCTCATTCGAAGAACTGAGCTGCAGCTCAAAACAAAGAACAACTTACATTGAAGCTGCTCGGACAGCTGAAGCAGTTCCGCCATCAAGTACTCCTCTCTGGCTGCACCGCAATCCGCCTTGGACTTCCAAACATCGGCGTGACCTCGCAACCCAAGCAACTCCCTCTCAAGACTACGAACACGGTCTCGAAGAAAAGCGAGTTGCGAGGAATCATCCAAGGATGGACGCAGCTGCGCTGCAGATGAGGTGTCAATGGGGTCAGCACCCGAAGGAACCTAGCATAGCAAAAAAGCAAAGGACATAAAAATTCAGACAGAGAAGAGCACAACTCAGAAGAGTTCATTAAGCATATAAAGGCCACTACGTGGCACAATGATTGCGTTCCTCACAAATATTTACAACAAAAGAAGACTACAAACTGTCCTACATATACAACGCCTAAGACGCGGCACCCTGAGTAGCCTCGGAGCCGAATTGCCTCGTATTGGCCTCCCCCTGTTGCCGCAGCGCATACTCAGACAGCAGATCAATGAGCTTTGGCCCATATCGCTTGCAGCGAGTAGAATAGGCAGCAAAAGCTACCTCGGATCCATCCTCGGTCATCGGCACCCGGGAGGTGATCTGGGGAAGGTCCAGCTCCGCTCCAGCCGCCAAAGCCATCGCCAGCCCGACGGACGCGCCGATGCCTTTCTGCTTGCGCTTGTACGCCGCAGGCGCTTCGGCTGACAAGGCCTCCGCCAGGGCGTCAACATCATCAAGGGCCGCGCCCTTAGGGACAAGCTCCTTGTAGAAGCGGCCAAGGACTTCCTTCGCCTTGGCAAGGGAGCCGACGACGGTGCTGCAGCGATCTTCGACCGCTGCAGTCGCATCATCTAGAGCACTCCCGTGCTCCAGAGCGCCACGGTCAAACTCGATGCCTGCGGCATCTGAGGCAAAACAAAAAGAGAAGACTGAGGACAATAACACAGAAGAAAGGCAAGAAAACGAAAATACAGAAGCAAAAATAAGGTACTCACCCGAAACAGCCTTGGCAGCAGCCATGAGCTTGTCAGCCACCTCTCTTTCACGCGTAGTCGCAGCCATGGTAAGCTGCTCCTCGCGGTCCGTAGCCTCCTGCTGCAGACGCTCCCTAGCTTCGGCTGCCTTGGCCAGCTCCAGCTCAAGGCGCTCCTTCGCATCAGCGGCGTCCTCAGCCTTCTTCTCCGAATGACCAAGGCTCTTCTTGAGAGCGTCGATCTCACGGAGAGAAGTATTATGCTCCTCTGCATTCCAAACAATCAAACATTCATAAAGCAGGACAAAAATAAAGGAAAGAAGCACCCAAAGTATACGGGTACCTTGAAGCTGTTGGAGGTTGGCCTCCAGCACCAGGCGCTCCTGCACCAGCCGCTTGGCTTCCTGCACAAAAGGCTGCAGGAAGAATAACCACCATTCAGAAAAAGGACTCGGGGGCTACGCCAACAGGAGAAAGCATAAGAAAACGACTCACGCGAAAACACTTGGGGGCTCCCCCCGAGACTCGAAGAACAAACTAAGAGAACTCTTTTACACATGCTCGGGGGCTCCCCCAGTGATAGACGACTTACATGATCCAACGGTGATGCTGAAGGCCCGCTGGAGAAATTCTGAGGCGCAACCACCTGCACCTCCTGCATAGGAGGGTTCGGAGCAGCGCCCCCCGAAGTTGCCACCGTCTGAGGAGGAGGAGACACAACCTTCGACTCTCCCATCATCTCCCGAGCACCATCGCTGGAGGAGTCGTGGGAGGAGTGCCTGCACACGAAATATTTAGCACAAGAACAAAAAGTCAACAGCAGAAAGACAATAGTATAAAGGAAACTTACGAGTCCAGCGAGCTTAGGTCGAAGACAGGAGGAGTCCTTCGGGCTCTCTTCTCCCCCTTCTTCTCTTCCTTCTTCTCTTCCTTCTTTTCTTCCTTCTTCCGCTTCGCTGGCGGGTGAGGCGCTACAGCCCGCACAGGAATGGCAGGAATGGGAGAGGAAGAGCCTCCATGCCCGTCACTGTGACGCTCAAGGCACAGAGGGTTTCTGGGAGCCGGAGGAGTCGAGGCATCCGAAGACTCGCTGGAGCTCCGTGATCGTTTGAGCGTATGGTCCTTGCTCGACTCGTCGGCATCTTCCGCCGGAGATCGCGCCGACGACAGCTCGGACACGGAATCCACCACGTCATTATCCGGGGCAGTCGGATATTTTTCAGGCAATGGCGGTACCATGCCTGGCACCTTGAAGCTCTGCAAAACCAGAAGGGACTTTGTTAGCAAACAAAGGAAAATAAATACGCAGTCAACGAAAAGCGCTACGCACATGTCGTGGGAATCGTCACGGCAGATGCTGCAATCGGCAGCGAGTAGTAGAACGAGGGGCAAGGGCGGCCAGCCATCTGCAGTGCGAGATGAGGGCGGAGACACAGGGTTTTACCCAGGTTCGGCCCCCCGGAGGGTAAAGACCTACTCCTGCTAGATTGTATTATGATGGTGGTACAATGGGGCGAGCTCGGCGGCTAGGCGGCGAGTCGCTTGGGTGTATGATGGAACGTATCTCTACACGCCCTGTAGGAAGGTTTATATAGACTCACCTCCCCTAGGGTTTACATATCTCAACCGAATCAGTTAAGGCTTCGGTACTCATTTACCCTAATCCGACTGGGCCTATCTACTCGCCTGGGCCTTCAGCTTCCAGTCGCTTGGATCCACACCGGGCCTTGATCCAGTCGCCGTCTTGCAGGCCCACTCGCCAGTTCCTGGGCCAATCGGAAACGTCCTTCTGGGTATACCCCGGTAGGCATATCCCCATCAGTAGTCCCCGAGGCCGTCGTCGATTGGGCGCAGGTGGTCGCTGGCAGTCGGAGTATACGGCTTTCAACGCGGACATCCAGTCGAATCGGTGGCAGGCTCCTGAATAAAGGAGGAAACTAGTCATTCTGGTCGCAGCTTTGGCGATTGGATCGGCGAAATATTTAGTCACTGTTTGTAGTGATCGTGTCGGCGAGCCGAGTGGCTGAAGTTGGACCGTCAAACACAGTCAAACTATCCGTTGGGTTAATCCAACGGTAACCTTTGGCGTAATCACCGCGTAGTAACGGCTCCCGGATTTGGCGGGTAACAACCGCTATATAAAGGGAATGGTAGGTAATCGGAGAACCACCTCCTTGTCATTTCCTCCGATTGCGCGCACCTTCATTTTCCCCCGCATCAGGATCCAGCCGAGCCGAAATCTTCCGACCCCCACGAACCCTTCCGCCAATGGCTCCCTCCACCGAACCATGGGGCAGGTCCAAGTGCACGAGGGCGCAACTGGCATCCTTCGAGGAGGCCGGGATCCTGCGCGCCGGCAGGTGGCACATGCCTGCGGCCGGAGAGGTGATCCCAGACCCGCGTGAGGGAGAGTTCGTCTGCTTCACCAGCCACCTAGAGCGGGGGCTGGGATTCCCAACATCTCTTTTCTTCCGGCGCTTCTGCGCCTTCTACGAGATCCAACCGTCGGACCTGGGCTCGCACAACATCGAGCAGCTCGCCATTTTCGTGGTGTTCTGCGAGTGCTATCTGGGATGCGGGCCCTACTTTCCCCTGTGGCAAGATCTATTCCACGGGCGAATCAGTCGCGAGGAAGCAGGCGGCCCAATGCTCGCCGCGGGTGGCCTGACGTTTCAGCTGAAATCAAAGGCTTCCTTCTTTGATCTGATGCTACCCGCCAAGGCGGCGAGTGAATGGAAGAAGTCTTGGTTCTATGTAACCGAGGTGACTCCGGACAGCGAGGTGGCGATCCCAAGATACTCCGCCGACCGGCCTGAACCACGCCGACTCCAAGTCGGCAAGCTTCCAATAGACCAGCGGATGGTGGTGGATGAAATGCTTCAGACCATCCGCGGCCTGAAGAAGATGGGTCTCCAGCCCATCAATTTGTACAACTACTGGCTCGGGCGGCGACTCGTCCCCCTGGCCCGCCGCGACCACTACATGTACGAGTTTACGGGCCGGGAGGACTCGACGAAGTCCTGCCTCGTCGAGTGGCAACTCGAGGATTACCTCCTGGCGCTGAAGAAGATCACCCAGGCCGCGTACCTCGACGCGAAGGCTGGGGTCGCCCCTACACCGCGAAGCATCCAACCCCGACGGTAAGTCATCTTTCCGTCATTCGCAGTCGCAGTTAAATGCAGTCGCGGTCATACTGATGTTGTTCATGCTTATTGCAGCTATTTCAAGTGGTGGAAGGGTGGCTTCCGCTCGCGGACGACGAGAATTCGAGATCGTCCGTCTAGGAGGCGGGCGAATCGCCTCCAGCAAGGGGAGGCGTCGAGAGTGACAGGAGCGGCGACGATGACGAATCCGAGGAAGAGGTCGCCCCGCTGGTCCGGAAAACACGCGGACAGCGGCAGCATGAGCTCGAAGCGAGCAAAAGCCTCGAGCGTCATGACGATGACGACGACGAGCTCCCCGAGCACACCTCGCGTCGCGAGGCCACTCCATCGAAGAAGAAGAAGAAGAAGAAGGAGGTGAAGGCCCCTCCAAAGAAGAAGACAAAGCCAGCAAAATAGGCGTCTCCGCCTTATTCGCCAAGCAGCTCCGACGCCACCAGCCTAGCCAGGGGTGAAGCTCCACAGACGGAGGCGGCGCCGGATATCACCGCCGTCCTGAATGAGGTGCCTCTGGCCTCGATGCCTCCGCCGTTCGCCCCAGTCTCTGGGTCGGGGGCTGCTCCGGTCGCGGTAGCTTCGCCGCCCAAGGATGCTCCTGCCGAAAATGTTTCGGAAGCTCCAGCCGCAGCCTCGACAATGAAGAAACCGTCCGTGTCTTGGGCACGCGATGTCCTGGAGATGGGCCTCAGTCGCTGACTGGGCCCCGAACTGGAGAAGTCGGCCGGCATCCGCATGGGGCTACGCTTTAGTCCGGTCGCCAAGTGAGTTTTGCTCACCTACCTTTGTCTTTCATTGTACTCGGATTATTTTGCTCACGTGATCAATTTGTAGGACCGGAGCTAAGAAGATAGGCCACACATCTATGGCCAAGGTGCCGCCAGTCGTCGCGGAGGAGGACTCCTCTCGGAAGAGGAAGGCTGACGAGGTCGCTGCCCCCACAGATGGTGCCAAGAAGGCCAAGAACGACGAGGTCGTTACGGTGTCAGACGACACGACGGTGGCCCCGAGTGATCCTGCGGCGGTGACGGCCTCGGCAATCAAGGAGGGTGCTCCTTCGCGAGGGGAGGCCGAGCCAGCCTCTTTTGGAGCCGGCGCGTCCATCGCGACCTTCCCGCGCTTCATGGCTAGAGCGGCCACGGCAAGTGGTACCACGCCATCGAGCCGCGCACCCAGAGTCGCCGAGACGGAGGTCGAGCAGCGGCGCGGGCACACTCCGGCCCTTCTTACCTCCGTGGATGCACTGCAGCTTCATGGCATGCTGGGCGTGGCCATCCAGGTATGTCCAGTCCCCGAGGATCAGGCCGCTGTGTTGTAGTGGTCTGATTCTTTTAATTTCCTGTTTTTAATTCTCGCGTCCAGTCCCCGAGTGCGCGCTCGCTGAATTTCAGCGGGTGGGCACTTAGGATTTTCGATTGCCAGTCCCCGAGTGCGCATTCGCTGAATTTCAGCGGGTGGGCACTTAGGATTTTCGATTGCCAGTCCCCGAGTGCGCACTCGCTGAATTTCAGCGGGTGGGCACTTAGGATTTTCGATGTTGCTTACTGTTTGGCTTGTGTTCAGGGTAAGCAACGCGAGTCAGCTGACCGGCTTGCTGTGAAGCGTCGCGCGGAGGAAGAACTTGCCGTCGTCCAAGAGGCGAACAAGGGACTCCAGGCGACTGCTGCAAAGGCGGAGGAGGTCCGCCAGGGCCTTGTCCCAGCGAGTGAGTTGGCGGCAGCTCAGACTGCGCTGAGCTCGACCGAGAAGCGGATCGCCGACCTTGAGCGCGAGCTGAAGGAGGCGAAGGAGGAGGCAACTTCGGCGGATGGGCGAGCCAAGGCTGCCGTTACAGCCGCCGCTGAGGAGCGTAAGGTCTCTGACGCCCTTGTTGCTGGGCTTCAAGATGACTACACTTCTCTTCAGAGCTTCATCACGGATCTCTCCCGTCCCCTGATTGGTGAGTGTGCCTGCTTCTGCCTTTAGTATATGTATTGTCTAATTTTTGGTGTATTCACTATCACCTTCTGTCCGCAGGTCGGATCATTGACAGTGCGGAGGAGGCGGATTCGTTCGACGCACGACAATGTGTAGCCACGCTGGTCGACTCGGCCACGTTGTCGGCGACATGCATACGGGCGTATCTTCAGGAGATGTCGCCCACGGAAGTAATTCCCAGCGACCTCGTTGAAGTGTGGCGATACTTGGAGAAGGCGCCATCGGTCGTCGAATTCATGACGCGATCGGCGTTCCGACGCAGAGCAGCGACGGTGCTTAGCCTTGGACTTTGATCTGGACGATGTGACGAGTGGCTACCCGTCGTCGACCGGCTCGGTGGAGATTTCTGAGGTGCTGAAGCTGACAGACCACACCGCGGTATACTCCGAGCGCGTCTGGGCGATGGGCGACCTCCTTCCTTACCAGGATACGGTCGTCGCGCCCAACGACCCCGAGCCATAGCACCGGGATTTCAAGATCGAGCAACCCTTTCGTGCAGCGATGGCGGGTGAGCTGACGACGTACCCGTCAAACCCGTACACTCCCTTCATTCGCAATCGCAAGGGTGGTGGCGAGTCGTCGTCGAAGCCTGCAGAGTAGAATATTGTGCCCTGGGGCGTTAGTGACAGTGCTGCCATTGGGCATATTTTGTATTTTGTAACGCTTGCGACATGCTATTAATGGAATATCGTGTTGTTTTGTGAATTGGTGATTGAGGTTTGAACGAGTCCCCGAGCGTGTCCGCCCTTTTTATGGGGTTTACCTCATTTGTTATGTGTTTGCTGTTTTGAATGTTTTGTTTATTGGGGTCGACTCGCCCGAACTCGGAGAGCCAGTCGCAAGGCGACTCCCATGAGTGCTCTGTACTTCACCGTTTTCCCTTGCGCGAACGAGGTCGGGTGGCCGAGTCCCCGAGCGTGGTACTTGGCTGTTCTAGGCGCGACTTGAGGGTGGGTGAGGACTTGGCGCGTTAGGGTGAGCGCATCACTCCTGCCTGACCCGTCGGGTTAGTCGCATGGCGAGTCCTGGGCATGCTCTCATACTTGGCGTTTTCCCTAGCTGCTCGTGCTGAACTGGTCGCAGTCCCCGAGCGTGGTACTTGGCTGTTCGAGTCGCTATGTCGAGGATGCGTAGGATCATGGTCGTTGTTAGAAGCGAAGGCAGTTGTCTTGGCTCGTAGAGCCAGTCGGGCTAGGCGACTCCAATGGGGCTCCGGGTAGGCGTTTTTCGTGGACGTTGCAAGACCTGAGGTGACCCAGTGCCCTTGTAACGCACTACTTGGCCGTGCCGATTGCTGTACCAAAGGTTGACTTCTGCAGTTAGCTTGACGCTGTTATTACGAGTGCGAGTGGCACAAGACACGGAGAGTAGGCGCAATTTGCGGTAACCAATTCTTTTTATTTCATAGCGACTGGAGGGTACATATGTGGGGTTCTAGGAGTAGAACTTCCGTAGGAGGTTTACATTCCACGGTCGCTTGACGTCGAGTTTGCCATCCCCACGGACGTCGATGAGGTAGTAGGCATCGTTGCCGAGTACTCGCCTGATGGCGAATGGTCCCTCCCACGGAGGGGAAAGCTTGTGCATGCCTTTCTTGTCCTGGATGAGGCACAGCACCAGGTCGCCTTCTTGGAAGGTGCGAGTTTTCACCCGCCAGCTGTGGTAGCGGCAGAGTCCTTGCTGGTAGATGGCGGTGCGTGACCGAGCGAGGTCACGTGCCTCGTCGAGTTGATCGACTCCATCCTGACGGGCGAGTTCATTCGCAGCCTCCGTGTAGTGGACGACCCTTGGCGAGTCGTGCTCGAGGTCACTGGGCATGACTGCCTCGACGCCGTACACCATGAAGAAGGGGGTGAACCCTGTCGACCTGTTGACCGAGGTGCGGATGCCCCAGATGACGGAGGGTAGCTCCTCGACCCAGCACCCGGCGGTGCGCTCGAGTGGTACTTGGAGCCGCGGCTTCAGACCGTGGAGGATGCTCTGGTTGGCCCGTTCCGCCTGGCCGTTGGATTCCGGGTTGGCGACTGACGCGAGGTCGAGCCGGATGTGGTGTTCCTCGCAGAACTCGGCCATGGCTCCTTTGGCGAAGTTGGTGCCGTTGTCCGTGATGATGCTATTTGGGAACCCGTAGCGATATATGAGATCGCGTAGGAATTTAGTGGCGGTCTTCCCGTCACATTTCTGGACTGGTTTGGCCTCCACCCACTTTGTGAATTTGTCGACCGCGACCAGGAGGTGGGTGTAGCCAGAGGGGGCCTTTTTGAAGGGGCCTACGATGTCCATACCCCACACGGCGAATGGCCAGGTGATGGGGATTGTCTTGAGCGCTGAGCTCGGCACGTGCGTCTGGTTAGCGTACTTCTGGCACCCGGCGCACCGCTGGACAATGTCGACGGCATCGGCGTGTGCGGTGGGCCAGTAGAAGCCATGACGCATAGCCTTGGCGACCAGAGAGCGGGCGCCGACGTGGTGGCCGCAGTCGCCGGAGTGGATGTCGTGGAGGATCTTGCGTCCTTCGGCGGGTTGGACGCAGCGTTGGAACACGCCGGTCACGCTGCACTTGTGGAGATCGCCATCGATGATGGTGAAGGATTTGCATCGGCGTGCAATCATCCGGGCGTCTGTCTCGTCTGCCGGCAAGGTGCCAGCCTCCAGGTAGGCGACATACGGCTTGGTCCAGTTGTCTGGCTCGGCGACGAGTGCGACCAGGGCTGCCTCCGGCTGCAGCGGGACTCCGATGTCGATCTCCCTTGGGGGAGAGACTGAAGGCTTGGTGATCGTGTCGAGGAAGACGCCGGCGGGTGGTGCGAGTCAAGCCGACCCGATGCGACAGAGTGAGTCAGCCTCCTCGTTCTTTCGCCTGTCAATCCACTCGACGGAGTACCCTGCGAAATGTCCCCCCAGCTTGTCTACTGCTTGGCGGTATGCCGCCATGGTGGGCGAGACGGCGTCGCAAGTGCCAGCGACTTGCCCAGCGACGAGGTCGGAGTCTCCGTAGCAGCGTAGGCGGTTGGCGTTCATCTCATTGGTAGCTCGCATGCCGTGGAGGAGTGCCTCGTACTCGGCCATGTTGTTGGTGCAGGGGGTGAAGTCGAGGCAGAGGACGTAGCAGAGCTTGTCGCCCTTCGGTGAAGTCAGCACGATCCCTGCTCCTGCGCCGTCCGCGTTCTTGGAGCCGTCGAAGTGCAGGCTCCAGTAGTGGAGATATGGCAGCTTTTCTGGCTGCTGGGCCTCTTCCCAGTCGGCGATGAAGTCCGCTAGAGCCTGCGACTTGATCGCTTTTCGTGGCTCGTATTTGATGTTGTGGACGCCGATCTCGACGGCCCACTTGGCGACTCGCCCGGTCGCCTCGCAGTTGCGGATGATGTCCTGCAACGGTGCTGAGGAGACGAATGTGATTGGGTGCCCCTGGAAGTAGTGCGGCAGGCACCGCTGTGCTCTAAAGACCGCGTATACCAGTTTCTGGTACTGCGGGTATCACTGGCGTGACTCGGTGAGGACCTCGCTGATGTAGTACACCGGTCGTTGTACTGGGCGCTCCTTTCCTTCCTCTGGCCGTTCGACGACCATGACGGCGCTGACGACGCGCTCGGAAGCCGCGACGTAGACCAGCATGGGTTCTTTGTCGGCGGGGGCGGCGAGTAGCACCTTCTTGAGGTCGCGGAGCGCGTCGTCCGCCTCCTTGTCCCACTGGAAGGTGGGGTTCTTGCGCATCAGGCGGTATAGGGGCATCGCCTTTTCGCCCAGGCGGGGGATGAAGCGACTGAGAGCCGCTACTCGCCCGGCCAGCTTCTGGACGTCGCGCATGCACTCGGGTTTGCCGAGTCGGGCGATCGTGTCGATATTGGTGGGGTTCGCTTCGATCCCGCGCTTGGAGACGACGTACCCCAGTAGTTGACCTGCTGGTACACCGAAGGTGCATTTGCCTGGGTTAAGCTTTATCTTGTATTTCCACAGGTTGGCGAATGTTTCTGCCAGGTCAGCGAGTAGATCACCCTGGCGAGCGGATTTGCCGACCACGTCGTCGATGTAGACGTGGATGTTGCGGCCAATTTGGCTCGTGAGGCACTCCTGCATGCAACGCTGGTAGGTCGCCCCGGCGTTCTTGAGGCCGAAGGTCATGGCGGTGTAGCAGAAGGCTCCGAATGGCGTAATGAACACCGTCTTCTCCTCGTCCTCAACAACCATTTTGATCTGGTTGTACCCAGTGTAGGCGTCGAGGAAACACAGCGACTCCGAGCCCGCGGTGGAGTCGATTATTTGGTCGATTCGCGGGAGGACGAACTGCTCCTTTGGGCAGGCGCTGTTCAAGTTTGTGTAGTCGATACACATTCTCCAGGTCCCATTCTTCTTCTCGACCAAGACTGGGTTTGCCAGACACTTGGAGTATTTATTGGCCGGATGAAGCCTGCAGCGAGTAGACGCTGCACCTCCTCGGCGATAGCTCGGCGGCGATCTTCATTGAAGGGCCGCAGCGACTGCTTGACGGGTCGCACTTGGGGTCGGCGTTTAGTTTGTGCTCAGCGAGCTCCCTAGGGACACCAGGCATGTCAGAGGGCTTCCATGCGAAGATGTCCCTGTTCTCATGGAGGAACTCGATGAGCGCGCCTTCCTAGGCTGGGCTCATGCCCGTCCCGATCGTCACCGTCTGGCTGGAGTCGCCTAGGACCAGCTCGACGGTGTGGGTGTGCGTCATTGCCTCGAAGGCTGAGGTGTTTGCGCCCTCCGAGTTGGGCTTCTTGAGTATGGTGGGGTCGTCGTTGTTGATCCTGCTCGCGTACTTGGCGAGCTCGTCGGCGTGGTTGGTTTCTGCCGCGATGACGGCGTCGGCGAGTTCGGATCCTTTGGCCTCGCACTCGGCGGCCATGTCGGGGTCGCCGTTGATGGTGATGACGCCGCACGGTCCGGGGAGCTTCATTGCGTTGTACGCGTAGTGGGGCGCTGCCATGAACTTGGCGAACACCTGGCGCCCCAGGACGCAGTGGTAGGGGCTGTCGAAGGGTACCAGCTCGAAGACGATCCGCTCGGTGCGGAAGTTTGCTGGTGTGCCGAAGGTGACTGGCAACGTGACCTTGATGATCGGGTACGCCTTCCGACCGGGGACGATGCCGTGGAACATGGTGTAGGTCGTCTCGACCATCGACTGCGGGAGCCGCAGTCGCCTGAAGGTGTCCAGGTACAGGATGTTGATGGAGCTGCCGCCGTCCATCAATGTCTTGGGGAGCCAGTAGTCGCCCACCTTAGGCTTGACCACTAGGGCAACTCGGCCTGGGTACTCGATGCGTGGCGAGTGGTCCTGGCGGCTCCAGGTGATGGGCTGCTCCGACCAGTTGAGGAACTGGGGAACGTCCACCTGGGCCACCGCGTTGACAGCGACGGCGCGAGCGATGACCTTCTTCTCGCGCTTCGTGTTGAAGCCTGTGAAGGTATGGAGCGAGCCGGCCACATTGCCGAATTTTCCGCCATTTGGCAGGTTTTTATCGGGGTCCTCCCGCGCTCGCCGTGCCTTCTCAATCTCCCTGAGAGTGTGGCAGTCGGCGGTCGTGTGCGTGGCGGGCTTCCCTTCTCTGCTGTGGAATGCACAAGGTTGGTTAAGGAGGGCCACGGGGTCGAACCTTGGTTTCGCCTTGTAATTGCCGCTGTCGCGGCGTTGCCCTCCGTCACGACGGAAGCTCTTGGGCTCGCGCTGCGCGTGCCCGGCGTTGGCGACGAAGTCGACTCGCCCGTCACTGCGACGCTTGCCGATGAGGCGAGTGTTGCTATAGCGTAGGTCGGACCATCGTCCGTTGTCGTTGCCGCTCGTGCGGCGTTGGCCTCCCGACTAGTCATCGGTTTCCTGATTTGGGTCTTCCTCTGCGTACCGTTTGGCGATCTCGAGGAGGTCCGGTATATTGTCGAGCGTGCGAGAGTGTCGCTTGAGCTTGGCGACCAAGGGCTCGTAGCGGCACGAGGTCTTGAAGCAATGGATCGCGGTGTCCGGGTGGATGCCGACCGCGTTGTACCATAGTTCTTGCCACCGCTGGACCCAGTTGCGGGTCGACTCGCGGGGTCCCTGGACGCATCGCTCTAGGTCCTCGATGGTGGTGGCACGCGTGTAGGAGCACTTGAAGTGCCTGACGAAGGCGTCGCGCATCTCCTCCCAGGAGTCGATGCTATCCTGGGGGAGGGTGTTGATCCACTGCCTGCACGTCCCCTCCATCATCAAGGGGAGGTAACGGGCGGCTAGCAGGTCGGTGTGGCCAGCGATCCCCATCGCCATGAGATATGTATCCAGCCACACAGAAGGGTCGTACGAGGGGTCGTACTTCTCTATTTCCTTTGGCGCCTTGAAGTTCGCCGGGTACTTTTTGCCTCGGATCATTGGTCCGAAGCACCTGGGCTCGAGTCGACTTAGCGACCCCATCGGCTCGCCGTCGCGGCGATTGGTTAGGGTGTGTCACAGATCGTCGGGCTGGCGTGCGCGCCAGCTTTGGTTGTTAATGATGTGGGTACGGGCATCGACGGGCTGACCGTTGGCGGCGACGAAGTTGGTCGCTGGCCTGGGGTCGTTGGTCGATGTCGGAGCTGCAGTGGCTCTGGTGGCGGGCAGTTGAGGGTGTTTGCCGCCAATGGGCGGCCGCTTGAGGCTGCTCTGCTGCCCGAAGAGCGCGAGTATACCCGGCCCTGCGAGTCGGCGCCTGCGTTTTGCTGCTCGACCGCCTTTGCGAGCAGGGCCCTCACGTACTGGATCTGTAAGGCGCCGTCGCTGGTGGCCGTGATGTTCTCGGCCGCTGCTCGACCTGCCACAAGGTTGTCCATCGGGGTGGAGAACAGTGGTAGGCCATTCGCGTCTCGCTCCCGTGAGGAGACCACTATCCGCGGTTCTTCCCTGGGAGGTGTGCGGTTGGGTGGAGGTGGGGCGCCGTTCGCTGTCGACCCTGGTAGGGGACGGGCGCTTCCTCCTGGCGGCGCGTTCTCGCAGATCGCGCGCTCGGCCACGCGGGCCGGGTCGTTCTCGTCGTCGAAGTTCAGGGCGCGCCCCTGGACTGTGGGGTTCAGGCGCGACCTGATTCGCTGCTGGTGGTAGCGCGACAACTCCTGCGCCATCACCTGCTCGAGGCGAATTTTTTCACGCTCGGCTTGCTCCTTGCGGACCGCCTCCGCCAGCTTCAGGCGGACTTCCTCGACCTCCGTTGCCGTGGCATTAGGAGGGATCGGGGTGGAGAAGGGATCCTCTGGCGGATCGGTGCCGGTCGCCATGTAGGTCGCGGCGTGGCGACCGGCACCGTCGTGGAGATCGGCGGAGTTTTCCAACCCGGAGTCAAAGTCGAAGATCCCAAGGATGGAGGGATCCTCGAAGTCTCCCATGTTGGAGACCTGGGTGATGGAGCCCACGGGCGAAGCCGCGGTGATGGATCCGGCGAGTGACGCCGGGGTCGCCGAGTCGGCGTCGTCGTTGAGGGCCGCGTCTTCCGCGGCCGCGGAGTTTTCGGCCACGTTGCTGTGGGCCGAGTTGTACTCGGAGGCGAGACGATGGATCGTGCGGACCTGGCTCTCGGAGAGCCGGTCGCGTGGCGGCGACTCGCGGATGCGAGCCGAGTCCTCCGAGGAGATGACGTCGGTGAGGCCGACGAAGAGGCTGATCGTGCCGACCGGCAGGATCACGCTGTGCGTGACGGGTCGCGACGCCGGGACGTAGCTGCTCGGCAAGATCTGAAGCATCTCGCCGATCGCTATCATGCGGCCGGTGGCGACCGTCTCGTTGATGGGCAGATTGGATCTCGCCGCAGAACACCGGCCAGACCGGCCAGGCCCCACGGTGGGCGCCACTGTCGTGGGAATGGTCACGGCAGATGCTGCAATCGGCAGCGAGTAGTAGAACGAGGGGCAAGGGCGGCCAGCCATCTGCGGTGCGAGATGAGGGCGGAGACATAGGGTTTTACCCAGGTTTGCCCCCCCGGAGGGTAAAGACCTACTCCTGCTAGATTGTATTATGATGGTGGTACAATGAGGCGAGCTCGGCGGCTAGGCGGCAAGTCGCTTGGGTGTATGATGGAACGTATCTCTAAACGCCCTGTAGGGAGGTTTATATAGACTCACCTCCCCTAGGGTTTACATATCTCAACCGAATCAGTTAAGGCTTCGGTACTCGTTTACCCTAATCTGACTGGGCCTATCTACTCGCCTGGGCCTTCAACTTCTAGTCGCTTGGATCCACACCGGGCCTTGATCCAGTCGCCGTCTTGCAGGCCCACTCGCCAGTTCCTGGGCCAATCGGAAACGTCCTGCTGGGTATACCCCGGTAGGCATATCCCCATCAGCACACAAATCTACACCTGTGGAACAGCCAACGCCGAAGAAAACGGCGGAGTCAGCGACTTCCCCGGGATTTTCTCTCCGGCCTTGAACTTCAGCAGCGAGCGAAGGGCCCTGTCAAGATCTCCCTCGGAGATTTTCTCAGCCAAAACTCTCGTCGGATCACGGCGCCCAGAATAAAGAAACATCGGGTGCGCCCTAGCCTGGAGAGGCTGCACCCGACGCTCGAGAAACGTGCGGATAATATCCACACCATTAACTTCCTTCTCCGGAATCAACTAGAGATCCTCCACCCGACGATATAGCGCCTCTATCTCCGCCACCTCGCCATCCAAGATCTTGTTTTTCCAAGACCTTTTTGGCTCAATCTTTTGGGAGGAGTCAAAAGGAACAAGACCAAAATCTTGCCCAGGCACTACGGAGTCGCGGATATAAAACCATCGCCTCCGCCAGTACTGGACAGATTCGGACATGGAAAAGGAGAAGAAAAGCAGATTGGGACTGAGGGAGATGATGCAACCCCCAATGGGATAAACACCATCTGAACCAGACTGCCTCTTCACAGAATAAAGTTTTCGGAAGAGGCCAAAGTGCGGCTCAATGCCGAGCCAGCACTCGCAGAAAGTGATGAAACAAGCAATGTGAAGAAGAGAATTGGGCGAAAGATGATGAAGTTGGATGCCATAGATAAAGAGCAGTCCACGGAGGAAGTTGTGGACTGGAAAGGAAAACCCACGCATAACGAAGGCGAGAAACATAACCCGATACCCAGCTGGGGGACGGGGGATTACCTCGTTGTCGGGGAGTCTGACGGCCTCCCTATCCTGCGGGATCAAGCCCCGCTCGTGAAGTTTGCGGAGATCACTCTCCCGCGTCTCTGATCGCCGCCAACCACCGTCGGTGACACGGGTAGCGGTGGCGCTCTTCTTTCCTCCGGCGGCGCTGGTACCAACCGCAGATGATGACTTCTTTGATTTCCCCATCGCGCTATGGCGACACCGGCGGTGAAAGCGCAGAAGGGAAGATGGAAATGTGGAAGGAAATTCTAGAGCGCAGCAAGAATCGATGGAGCACAAGGAGGCAGTGAAAACAAGAACTGATGCGGTGAAAACAAACTGCAACTTTCCCCAATGATTATAACGACGAGGACGATGCACGGCAACCGTCCATCCAGAAGACCTAACACCAACGGCAGATCTGGCCATACACGTGTCAGCATCACAACGAACCGTCGTTACGACGCTGTCCACTACGCACGGAAATCGAGGAGACGCCGTAATTATCTCCACGCCGTGCGTGACCGGTCAATTCAAGGTCAGCAAGTGGGACCCACGTTCGTCCAGTCAAGTCATCTCTGGCGCAGCAGACGCTTGAGGTCATTGATCGTCAGCACTGATGTCATCAAAAGCTATACTAGCAACAACTACAAGTTCTTTGGCTTCAAAGCTAAGAGTACTCACTCGAATCTACGATTCGACTAAATAATCGGGGGCTACTCCTATTAGGAGCGCTGGCCGCGCACCCGAAGGATGAATACGAACTATTTCTTCGAGTCCTACGTCGAGTCTGCGACTCCACTACGGACTCGGGGGCTACTCCCATAGGGAGGACGGATTTAAGCATCCGAATTTTTTTGTGTCCTACGGACTTAACAACTGAATGATGTTTGAACTAAAGTCTCCGCTCGAGTCTACGACTCGAACAGACACTCGGGGGCTACTCCCATAGGGAGCGCTGGTCGCGCACCCTATGAATTCTTCGACTGCGATCTTTCGGATCAGAATGCAAAAAACTTTTCGGCAACTCTGTCCCAACAAAACGCTAAGTGAGCAACGTTCTCCTTGGCCACCCGAAACACCTCCGCGGTGATAAAAATTCGGATGCTGTGTCTACGACATAAAGATAAGACCTACGGATACCATCTGATGGCCTGGCAATGCACACGACTGCGCTCTGCTAGTATAAACCCGTGCCAGTAGGCGCGATGAAAAATCCCGACAGACGCGTTGGGTACATCAATTAAATTCACTGGAATCCCACTCCTGTAAGTCCTCCACGGCCTGAGTCGAATTACGCCAGCATATGTTCCAGTTTCGAGTTGAGGGACTCGAACCTGAGGAAGATCGTGTTGTTTCGTCCTAAGACAGTTAACTGACCCTGATCCGTCGGGTGAGTGAAGCACACGCATCAACAATCCCTACACATGAACTATTGAAAGTTGCACCCGAAAGATTGAAGAGTCCTCAGCCGAACCTACGATTTGACTGATCACTCGGGGGCTACTGACATGGTTATACCCCTCGGGTGCATGATCTCAGCATACCTAGTCCAGCCCAAGGAAGGCCCACGGCAGATGTACGCCGGCCCATGAAGATTTTCAGGTGGCCAAGGCCCATGATGCCTTCGGATCCTTGGAGAGCAAGACTAGAGTAGATAGGAAATTCAAAGGGGTAAAACCCTAGAACCTGTAATCGACTAGGTCTATGCCCGGGACCTGCCTAAGTCTATATAAAGGCCAGGAGGGCACGACCTAGATGGCTCAACTCATACTTTCGCATACACACCTCCACGCCAGATTGCATCTGCGCACCCCTGTAACCTTCGGTTCCGCCGTAATCAAGAGCAGACAAGCAGGAGTAGGGTTTTCCCTTCGGGGGCCTGAACCTGGGTAAACTTTGTGTCCCCGTGTTGCTTGTTTGCTAACCGTTCCATGATCTCCAGCATCCCCATCTTCTCCAAAACCCAAGTCCATAACAATGGGCATTGATGAGATCAAACCTCGTCAGGAGGGGGCCGCCGGCTGCGCCGGGCGGTGCCGCCTCGCCTCAGTCCCCACCGGGCTTGGGAGCCGAGAGAACGGCAGAGGGAGGGGCGCGCCGCCGCCGGCACCGTCGCTGCGCGGGGCGGCCACCTCTCCTCACCCGCTCGCACCACTCACCGAGGCCCTCCGCCGGCACACCGAGCGCGGGGCTGGATGCCACCGCTGCTGCGGGAGGCTAACAGGGAGAGTTAGCGCGTGCGGGGAGGGGCTCGCCGCCGACGGTGTTGCCGGGCGGCGTAGCCGCCTCACCAAACTTCCATAGCGCTGCCAGGGAGAGGGGCAGAGGGGGCGCGGGGCGGACGAGGGGGGCAAATGGATAGGTTTTCGGTGGGGGGGGCTCCACGGTGGACCATTTTATACGGCCGAAAGGCGCGGACAATCGCACGATCTAAAACCTAGCGCGTGGAAGGCTGAGATCGAGTGGCGCGGGTGGACGCGGGCGTTAGCGGGCCAGGCCACGGGCAGCTGGCCGCTCCAGCGAGTGCCCCGCGCGGCAGATAGCCGCCGGGCTACAGGCTGTCTACTGGGCCCTTTCGGACTGGGCCGAGAGACTACAGAGCGTCGCGCCAGGCGGCGCGTAAGGACTACCACACGGGCAGGCTATGGGCCGCCAGCATGAAGGGAAGGGCCCAGTAGGGCTTATCTGTATAGTTTTTTTTTTTTCTGTTTTTAGTCTTTTCTATTACAGAAACCATTTTTGATGTTTTTTCATCAAGTTTTTGGAGAGTTTTTTGCACAGTTTCTTCTAGTCTATTTATTTCAAGTGAATATTTGACTAGAGAATGGAATAAAGGCAGACTTTTCTGTAAAATTTAAAAGGTCTTATGAAAGTTATTATAAATGTTTCCGCTGCAAATAGTTGATTCAAATTGCATGAATGCAATAAAAGTTTGTTAAATTTTTTGTTATAAAGATGTGACAAAGTAATTAAAGATGATTGTGTCCCATGTTATTAATTGACCAACGTTATTAATAAGCATGATCCTGATCTTTTTCATTGAGTATTAAAGGTGCATTTAATTTTATTTCTACCCAACGGTGATCTAATTTTAAATGGCACAAACAATTGCATGTTTAATTTATACCAATGTTGGATTAATGCATACAATTATTTTTGGTTATCTCACATCTTTTGTGATTTTCAGGAGGTCTCAACCTCATGAGCTGCTTGAAGGACATCCCACTGCTAAGGGGGGATAACTACTCCGAATGGAGGAAAAAGGTTGATCTGGCGTTTGTATGCGCCGAGGTGGACTGGGTGGTTGACACCAAGCAACCAGTCAAGCCTGCTGACCCTGTGAGGGGTGATGCTGAGGAAAGTGCTGCATTTGAAAAGAGAAAGAGGGACCATGCTCCTTTGGAGCTGGCCTACTCGATAGACAATCAAAAGTGGGTGAACGCCAATAAGAAATGTTTGGCTTTTGTAAAGAACACAATTGATAACGCTATAGTGGGCTCAATTGGAGAGTGTGCCTCTGTGGGCGAATACCTTGCAAAGATAAAGAGCCAGTTTACTGGCTCTTCAAAGATGTATGCAACCCAGCTGTTAAAACAGCTGGTGACAGAAAAGTACATGGGAGGGCCACATGGCATAAGAGAGCACATCTTGAGGATGTCAAACATGGCGGCCAAGCTGAAGCCCATGGATGAGGACCTCAAGCTAAAGCCTGCACTTCTGGTGCACCTGGTCATGGCCTCTCTTCCGTAGCCATTCGAGAACTTCGTAATCAACTATAACATGTCCCCTAAAAAGTGGGACATTGAAAAGACCATAGGGATGTGCTCCTAAGAGGAAGAAAGGTTGAAGTCTCTTCACGGTGGTTCCTTGAACTACATGAAGGACAATAGGAAGAGGAACTTCACCAACAGTAACCATGGTGGCTCACCTTCCAAGCCACATGGCAAGGGCCCACAACAGCACCAGCATCGGTACCAGCAGTCCACCCCTGGGGAAAAAGACTAGTGCCACCACTGCAAAAAGGTTGGCCACTACAAGAAGGATTGTCCAGTATGGTTGAAGTCCATAATGGCCAAAAACGGTAAAGATATAGTCTCTTTTGTTAATGAATCTCTGTATAAAAAGTTTTCTAGATCTACTTGGTGGATTGACTCTGGTGCAACTATTCATGTTGCCAACTCTTTACAGGGGTTCCATTCGACAAGGATTTGGCCAAAAGGAGAAAGACTCATTGAAGTGGCGAATGGGATTGAAGCAGAAGTGGAGGCTGTTGGCGACATTCCTCTGGAGCTGGCTGATGGCTCTTATCTTTTGCTTAAGGATGTTCTTTTTGTTCCTTCCATTCATAGAAATTTAATAAGTGTGTCGTGCTTGGACAAAGATTCGTATGAGTGCTATTTTGGACATGGAAAATGTGCCATTTGGTTAAAAGATATTTGTGTGGGTGTTGCTACCCTACATGACAAGCTATATTTATTATCTTTGCATGAGAAAGTATTTTCTGTGTGTGATGTGAATGAACAAGTTCCCTTGTCGAACAAAGATCAAAAGAAAAGAAAGCGAACTCTTGACACATCGAAGTTATGGCACTGCAGATTAGGCCATATTTCGAGGGGAAGAATAGAAAGCCTTGTTAAAAATGACATCCTTCCTCCGTTATAGTTCTCAGACATAGAACAATGCATAGATTGCATTAAAGGAAGCTATGTAAAACAAATTAAAAAGGGTGCAAACCGAAGTATAACTACACTAGAAATAATCCACACGGATATTTGTGGACCGTTTCCGGTGAAAAGTGTGGATGGCTATGATTCATTCATAACATTCACGGATGACCACTCCCGCTATGGTTATATTTATCCAATTAAAGAAAGATCTGAAGCATTGGATAAATTTAAAATTTTCAAAGCTGAAGTAGAAAATCAGCATGATAAAAGAATTAAGATAGTCCGGTCCGATCGTGGGGGGGAGTGTTGCAGATATGCCCTAGAGGCAATAATAAATGCTAGTTATTATTATATCTTTGTGTTTATGATAAATGTTTACATTCATGCTATAATAGTATTAACAAGGAAACATTAATACTTGTGTGATTTGTAAACTAAAATAGAGTCCCTAGTAAAGCCTCTTTATTATACTAGCTTGTTGGTAAATAAATGATTGTGGTTTCCCTATCATGCAATCATTAACGAGGTTGAGCTAGGTATGCAGAGATACCGACGATCATAACCTCGGATAAGTAAACTATCGTGAGACAAAGGGAAATTGGTATCGTATGTAAGTGGTTCATTTGATCGCAAATTAATCGTAGAAATATGTGGGAGCCATATGAATTTCCAGATTCCTCTATTGGTTATTGTTCGGAGAAGTGTCTCGATCATGTCCGCATAATTCACGAACCGTAGGGAGACACACTTAAGGATTCGACGTTGTTTGAGTAGTTATGGAATGATGAGTAAGAGACCGAATGTTGTTAGGAGTCTCGGATGGGATTCGGGATATCACGAGGAGATCCGGAATGGTCCGGAGAATAAGATTCATATAAGGAAAGTCCTGTTTCGGGGTTGGGGAATGGTTCCGGTGTTTTCATCGGGAATGTTCTAGAAGGTTCCGGAATGTCCGGCACTCCGGAGGGGAAGGGTACATGAATGTGTTATATCAAGTTGGTATGATTGCATCATGTACTAGGTGTCATCGCTGAACAAAATAAAGGGTTTAATCAAATCCTAGTTTGAAAAAGTCAAACGCCAATTTGAAAGTCAAACGGCTTTTTTTGGGAAGTGGAGAGGGAGGTGGAAACCGAGTTGGGGAGGAGTCCCTCCTCCACCGCCGGCCCACTTGGGATCCGAGTTGGGGAGGGATTCCCCTCCCCTTGGCCGGCGCCTCCCTCCTATAAGATTAGGGGCAGGGCTCCCCTCCTAGCACACAAGATTGCCCCCTCTAAACCTAACCCTAGCCGCCGCCCACCATAGCCGCCGCCTAGGGTTTCTCCCCTAGCCACCGACTTGGGCACCTCCAAGCCCTAGCCGCCGGCCCTAGAACCCCCTCCTTGGTGTGTCTAAACCCTAGAACACCGAGGGCTCTCTCATAGTCCACCATACACGCTCCGGCTTAAGGCGAAGCCCTGCGAGATCTCCCCTCTACTTCCGGTACCACGCCGTTGTGCTACCGGAATCGCGAGGAGAGTGCTACAACCTCCGCTGCCTGCTGGAACAAGGGAGAGGAAGTTCTTCGTCGAGTACCGAACGTGTGACCGACTGCGGGAGCGCTGCCGAAACGCAGCGCCGAAAGGATCGTCTACGCGATCTTGAGATCGGGAAGAGTACGACTACATCACCCACGAGAATCCGCTCTCGTTAAACACTTTGGAATCTTCGAGGGTGAGTTATTCCATCGACTCGTTGCTACAATCTAGTAGATAGATCTTGGCTTGTTTGTTTGTATGCGATAGAAATTTTTTATTTTCCATGCTACGAAACCCTACAAAGAGGTGGCCCAGCTGCTACAACAGATAAATCTACATCAGGCCGGTGCAGCCTCACAAGGGACAAAGCAGCCTTCACGCCCGCGACGAGCTGTTGCCGCACCAACTCCTTGACATTGCTCACGCTTCGAAACTTCGATAGAAGACCCGCAAGGCTTGTTGGCACAACATCCAATGGAAACATGACATGCAACACCGAGGCAAGCGACGTCTGCACCTGACGAAGCACCCGCGAAACCTGGTGCACACGATCCTGCACCGTCGCCAGAGCCATGGCACGGTCACGATCCATCCAGAAGAAGCCGCCAGCCTCCATGTCCTGTTGAGTCAAGCAATTGACCCGAACAGCGACACACTCCTTCTCTTCCCTCGGAGCAAGGTTAGCACCTGCGACAATTGCACAAAATAAGAGGCAAGGCCTGCAGGCTCATTCGAAGAACTGAGCTGCAGCTCGAAACAAAGAACAACTTACATTGAAGCTGCTCGGACAACCAAAGCAGTTCCGCCATCAAGTACTCCTCTCTGGCTGCACCGCGATCTGCCTTGGACTTCCAAACATCGGCGTGACCTCGCAACCCAAGCAACTCCCTCTCAAGACTACGAACACGGTCTCGAAGAAAAGCGAGTTGCGAGGAATCATCCAAGGATGGACGCAGCTGCACTGCAGACGAGGTGTCAACGGGGTCAGCACCCGAAGGAACCTAGCATAGCAGAAAAGCAAAGGACATAAACATTCAGACAGAGAAGAGCACAACTCAGAAGAGTTCATTAAGCATATAAAGGCCACTACGTGGCACAATGATTGCGTTCCTCACAAATATTTACAACAAAAGAAGACTACAAACTGTCCTACATCTACAATGCCTAAGACGCGGTACCCTGAGTAGCCTCGGAGCCGGATTGCCTCGTATTGGCCTCCCCCTATTGCCGCAGCGCATACTCAGACAGCAGATCAATGAGCTTTGGCCCATATCGCTTGCAGCGAGCAGAATAGGCAGCAAAAGCTACCTCGGATCCATCCTCGGTCGTCGGCATCCGAGAGGTGATCTAGGGAAGGTCCAGCTCCGCTCTAGCCGCCAAAGCCATCGCCAGCCCGACGGATGCGCCGATGCCTTTCTGCTTGCGCTTGTACGCCGTAGGCGCTTCGGCTGACAAGGCCTCCGCCAGGGCGTCAACATCATCAAGGGCCGCGCCCTTAGGGACAAGCTCCTTGTAGAAGCGGCCAAGGACTTCCTTCGCCTTGGCAAGGGAGCCGACGACGGTGCTGCAGCGATCTTCGACCGCTGTAGTCGCATCATCTAGAGCACTCCCGTGCTCCAGAGCGCCGCGGTCAAACTCGATGCTTGCGGCCTCTGAGGCAAAACAAAAAGAGAAGACTGAGGATAATAACACAGAAGAAAGGCAAGAAAACGAAAATACAGAAGCAAAAATAAGGTACTCACCCGAAACAGCCTTGGCAGCAGCCATGAGCTTGTCGGCCACCTCTCTTTCACGCGCAGTCGCAGCCATGGTAAGCTGCTCCTCGCGGTCCGTAGCCTCCTGCTGCAGACGCTCCCTAGCTTCGGCTGCCTTGGCCAGCTCCAGCTCAAGGCGCTCCTTCGCATCAACGGCGTCCTCAGCCTTCTTCTCCGATTGACCAAGGCTCTTCTTGAGAGCGTAGATCTCACGGAGAGAAGTATTATGCTCCTCTGCATTCAAAACAATCAAACATTCAGAAAGCAGGACAAAAATAAAGGAAAGAAGCACCCAAAGTATACGGGTACCTTGAAGCTGTTGGAGGTTGGCCTCCAGCACCAGGCGCTCCTGCACCAGCCGCTTGGCTTCCTGCACAAAAGGCTGCAGGAAGAATAACCACCATTCAGAAAAAGGACTCGGGGGCTACGCCAACAGGAGAAAGCAGAAGAAAACGACTCACACGAAAACACTTGGGGGCTCCCCCCGAGACTCGAAGAACAAACTAAGAGAACTCTTTTACACACGCTCGGGGGCTCCCCCAGTGATAGACGACTTACATGATCCAACGGTGATGCTGAAGGCCCGCTGGAGAAATTCTGAGGCGCAACCACCTGCACCTCCTGCATAGGAGGGTTCGGAGCAGCGCCCCCCGAAGTTGCCACCGTCTGAGAAGGAGGAGACACAACCTTCGACTCTCCCATCATCTCCCGAGCACCATCGCTGGAGGAGTCGTGGGAGGAGTGCCTGCACACGAAATATTTAGCACAAGAACAAAAAGTCAACAGCAGAAAGACAGCAGTATAAAGGAAACTTACGAGTCCAGCGAGCTCAGGTCGAAGACAGGAGGAGTCCTTCGGGCTATCTTCTCCCCCTTCTTCTCTTCCTTCTTCTCTTCCTTCTTTTCTTCCTTCTTCCGCTTCGCTGGCGGGTGAGGCGCTACAGCCCGCACAGGAATGGCAGGAATGGGAGAGGAAGAGCCTCCATGCCCATCACTGTGACGCTCAAGGCACAGAGGGTTTCTGGGAGCCGGAGGAGTCGAGGCATCCGAAGACTCGCTAGAGCTCCGTGATCGTTTCAGCGTATGGTCCTCGCTCGACTCGTCGGCATCTTCCGCTGGAGATCGCGCCGACGACAGCTCAGACACGGAATCCACCACGTCATTATCCGGGGCAGTCGGATATTTTTCAGGCAATGGCGGTACCATGCCTGGCACCTTGAAGCTCTGCAAAACTAGAAGGGACTTTGTTAGCAAACAAAGGAAAATAAATACACAGTCGACGAAAAGCGCTACGCACATGTCGTGGGAATGGTCACGGCAGATGCTGCAATCGGCAGCGAGTAGTAGAACGAGGGGCAAGGGCGGCCAGCCATCTGCAGTGCGATATGAGGGCGGAGACACAGGGTTTTACCCAGGTTCGGCCCCCGGAGGGTAAAGACCTACTCCAGCTAGATTGTATTATGATGGTGGTACAATGGGGCGAGCTCGGCGGCTAGGCGGCGAGTCGCTTGGGTGTATGATGGAACGTATCTCTACACGCCCTATAGGGAGGTTTATATAGACTCACCTCCCCTAGGGTTTACATATCTCAACCGAATCAGTTAAGGCTTCGGTACTCATTTACCCTAATCCGACTGGGCCTATCTACTCGCCTGGGCCTTCAGCTTCTAGTCGCTTGGATCCACACCGGGCCTTGATCCAGTCGCCGTCTTGCAGGCCCACTCGCCAGTTCCTGGGCCAATCAGAAACGTCCTTCTGGGTATACCCCGGTAGGCATATCCCCATCAGTAATCCCCGAGGCCGTCGTCGATTGGGCGCAGGTGGTCGCTGGCAGTCGGAGTATACGGCTTTCAACGCGGACATCCAGTCGAATCGGTGGCAGGCTCCTGAATAAAGGAGGAAACTAGTCATTCTGGTCGCAGCTTTGGCGATTGGATCGGCGAAATATTTAGTCACTGTTTGTAGTGATCGTGTCGGCGAGCCGAGTGGCTGAAGTTGCACCGTCAAACGCAGTCAAACTATCCGTTGGGTTAATCCAACGGTAACCTTTGGCGTAATCACCGCGTAGTAACGGCTCCCGGATTTGGCGGGTAACAACCGCTATATAAAGGGAATGGTAGGCAATTGGAGAACCACCTCCTTGTCATTTCCTCCGATTGCGCGCACCTTCATTTTCCCTCGTATCGGGATCCAGTCGAGCCAAAATCTTCTGACCCCCACGAACCCTTCCGCCAATGGCTCCCTCCACCGAACCATGGGGCAGGTCCAAGTGCACGAGGGCGCAACTGGCGTCCTTCGAGGAGGCCGGGATCCTGCGCGCCGGCAGGTGGCACATCCCTGCGGCCGGAGAGGTGATCCCGGACCCACGTGAGGGAGAGTTAGTCTGCTTCACCAGCCACCTAGAGCAGGGGCTGGGATTCCCAACATCTCTTTTCTTTCGGCGCTTCTGCGCCTTCTACGGGATCCAACCGTCGGACCTGGGCCCGCACAGCATCGAGCAGCTCGCCATTTTCGTGGCGTTCTGCGAGTGCTATCTGGGCTACAGGCCCTACTTTCCCCTGTGGCAAGATCTATTCCACGGGCGAATCAGTCGCGAGGAAGCGGGCGGCCCAATGCTCACCGCGGGTGGCCTGACGTTTCAGCTGAAATCGAAGGCTTCCTTCTTTGATCTGATGCTACCCGCCAAGGCGGCGAGTGAATGGAAGAAGTCTTGGTTCTATGTAACCGAGGCGACTCCGGACAGCGAGGTGGCGATCCCAAGATACTCCGCTGACCGGCCTGAACCACGCCGACTCCAAGTCGGCAAGCTTCCAACAGACCAGCGGATGGTGGTGGATGAAATGCTTCAGACCATCCGCGGCCTGAAGAAGATGGGTCTCCAGCCCATCAATTTGTACAACTACTGGCTCGGGCGGCGACTCGTCCCCCTGGCCCGCCGCGACCACTACATGTACGAGTTCGCGGGCCGGGAGGACTCGACGAAGTCCTGCCTCGTCGAGTGGCAACTCGAGGATTACCTCCTGGCGCTGAACAAGATCACCCAGGCCGCGTACCTCGACGCGAAGGCTGGGGTCGCCCCCTACACCGCGAAGCATCCAGCCCCGACGGTAAGTCATCTTTCCGTCATTCGCAGTCGCAGTTAAATGCAGTCACGGTCATACTGATGTTGTTCATGCTTATTGCAGCTATTTCAAGTGGTGGAAGGGTGGCTTCCACTCGCGGACGACGAGAATTCGAGCTCGTCCGTCTAGGAGGCGGGCGAATCGCCTCCAGCAAGGGGAGGCATCGAGAGTGACAGGAGCGGCGATGACGACGAATCCGAGGAAGAGGTCGCCCCGCTGGTCCGGAAAACACGCAGACAGCGGCAGCGTGAGCTCGAAACGAGCAAAAGCCTCGAGCGTCATGACGATGACGACGACGAGCTCCCCGAGCACACCTCGCGTCGCGAGGCCACTCCATCGAAGAAGAAGAAGAAGAAGGAGGAGGTGAAGGGCCCTCCAAAGAAGAAGACAAAGCCAGCAAAACAGGCGTCTCCGCCTTATTCGCCAAGCAGCTCCGACGCCACCAGCCTGGCCAGGGGTGAAGCTCCACAGACGGAGGCGGCGCCGGATATCACCGCCGTCCTGAATGAGGTGCCTCTGGCCTCGATGCCTCCACCGTTCGCCCCAGTCTCTGGGTCAGGGGCCGCTCCGGTCGCGGTAGCTTCGCCGCCCAAGGATGCTCCTGCCGAAAATGTTTCGGAAGCTCCAGCCGCAGCCTCGACAACGAAGAAACCGTCCGTGTCTTGGGCACGCGATGTCCTGGAGATGGGCCTCAGTCGCTGACTGGGCCCCGAACTGGAGAAGTCAGCCGGCATCCGCACGGGGCTACGCTTCATTCCGGTCGCCAAGTGAGTTTTGCTCACCTACCTTTGTCTTTCATTGTACTCGGATTATTTTGCTCACGCGATCAATTTGTAGGACCGGAGATAAGAAGATAGGCCACACATTTATGGCCAAGGTGCCGCCAGTCGTGGCGGAGGAGGACTCCTCTCGGAAGAGGAAGGCTGACGAGGTCGCTGCCCCCACAGATGGTGCCAAGAAGGCCAAGAACGACGAGGTCGTTACGGTGTCTGAGGACACGACGGTGGCCCCGAGTGATCCTGTGGCGGTGACGGCCTCGGCAATCAAGGAGGGTGCTCCTTCGCGAGGGGAGGCTGAGCCACCTCTTTTGGAGCCGGCGCGTCCATCGCGACCTTCCCGCGCTTCATGGCTAGAGCGGCCACGGCAAGTGGTACCACGCCATCGAGCCGCGCACCCGGAGTCGCCGAGACGGAGGTCGAGCAGCGGCGCGGGCACACTCCGGCCCTTCTTACCTCCGTGGATGCACTGCAGCTTCATGGCATGCTGGACGCGGCCATCCAGGTATGTCCAGTCCCCGAGGATCAGGCCGATGTGTTGCAGTGGTCTGATTCTTTTAATTTTTTGTTTTTAATTCTCGCGTCCAGTCCCCGAGTGCGCACTCGCTGAATTTCAGTGGGTGGGCACTTAGGATTTTCGATTGCCAGTCCCTGAGTGCGCATTCGCTGAATTTCAGTGGGTGGGCACTTAGGATTTTCGATTGCCAGTCCCCGAGTGCGCACTCACTGAATTTCAGCGGGTGGGCACTTAGGATTTTCGATGTTGCTTACTGTTTGGCTTGTGTTCAGGGTTTGCAGCGCGAGTCAGCTGACCGGCTTGCGGCGAAGCGTCACGCGGAGGAAGAACTTGCCGTTGTCCAAGAGGCGAACAAGGGACTCCAGGCGACTGCTACAAAGGTGGAGGAGGTCCGCCAGGGCCTTGTCCCAGCGAGTGAGTTGGCGGCAGCTCAGACTGCGCTGAGCTCGACCGAGAAGCGGATCGCCGACCTTGAGCGCGAGCTGAAGGAGGCGAAGGAGGAGGCAACTTCGGCGGATGGGCGAGCCAAGGCTGCCGTTACAGCCGCCGCTGAGGAGCGTAAGGTCTCCAACGCCCTTGTTGCTGGGCTTCAAGATGACTACACTTCTCTTCAGAGCTTCATCACGGATCTCTCCCGTCCCCTGATTGGTGAGTGTGCCTGCTTCTGCCTTTAGTATATGTATTGTCTAATTTTTTGTGTATTCACTATCACCTTCTGTCCGCAGGTCGGATCATTGACAGTGCGGAGGAGGCGGATTCGTTCGACGCACGACAATGTGTAGCCACGCTGGTCGACTCGGCCATGTTGTCGGCGACATGCATACGGGCGTATCTTCAGGATATGTCGCCCACGGAAGTAATTCCCAGCGACCTCGTTGAAGTGTGGCGATACTTGGAGAAGGCGCCGTCGGTCGTCGAATTCATGACGCGATCGGCGTTCTGACGCGGAGCGGCGACGGCGCTTAGCCTTGGGCTCGCTCACTTCCCGGAGGACTTTGATCTGGACGATGTGACGAGTGGCTACCCATCGTCGACCGGCTCGGTGGAGATTTCTGAGGTGCTGAAGCTGACGGACCGCGCCGCGGTATACTCCGAGCGCGTCTGGGCGATGGGCGACCTCCTTCCTTACCAGGATACGGTCGTCGCGCCCAACGACCCCGAGCAGCAGCACCGGGATTTCAAGATCGAGCAACCCTTTCGTGCAGCGATGGCGGGTGAGATGACGACGTACCCGTCAAACCCGTACACTCCCTTCATTCGCAATCACAAGGGTGGTGGCGAGTCGTCGTCGAAGCCTGCAGAGTAGAATATTGTGCCCTGGGGCGTTAGTGACAGTGCTGCCATTGGGCATATTTTGTATTTTGTAACTCTTGCGACATGCTATTAATGGAATATCGTGTTGTTTTGTGAATTGCTGATTGAGGTTTGAACGAGTCCTCGAGCGTGTCCGCCCTTTTTTATGGGGTTTACCTCAATTGTTATGTGTTTGCTGTTTTGAATGTTTTCTTTATTGGGATCGACTCGCCCAAACTCGGAGATCCATTCGCAAGGCGACTCCCATGAGTGCTCTGTACTTCACCGTTTTCCCTTGCGCGAACGAGGTCGGGTGGCCGAGTCCCCGAGCGTGGTACTTGGCTGTTCTAGGCGCGACTCGAGGGTGGGTGAGGACTTGGCGCATTAGGGTGAGCGCATCACTCCTGCCTGACCTGTCGGGTCAGTCGCATGGCGAGTCCTGGGCATGCTCTCATACTTGGCGTTTTCCCTAGCTGCTCGTGCTGAACTGGTCGTCAGTCCCCGAGCGTGGTACTTGGCTATTCGAGTCGCTATGTCGAGGATGCGGAGGATCATGGTTGTTGTGAGAAGCGAAGGCAGTTGTCTTGGCTCGTAGAGCCAGTCGGGCTAGGCGACTCCAATGGGGCTCCGGGTAGGCGTTTTTCGTGGACGTTGCAAGACCTGAGGTGACCCAGTGCCCTTGTAACACACTACTTGGCCGTGCCGATCGCTGTACCAAAGGTTGACTTCTGCAGTTAGCTTGACGCTGTTATTACGAGTGCGAGTGGCACAAGACACGGAGAGTAGGCGCAATTTGCGGTAACCAATTCTTTTTATTTCATAGCGACTGGAGGGTACATATGTGGGGTTCTAGGAGTAGAACTTCCGTAGGAGGTTTACATTCCACGGTCGCTTGACGTCGAGTTTGTCGTCCCCGCGGACGTCGATGAGGTAGTAGGCATCGTTGTCGAGTACTCGCCCGATGGCGAATGGTCCCTCCCACGGAGGGGAAAGCTTGTGCATGCCCTTCTTGTCCTGGATGAGGCGAAGCACCAGGTCGCCTTCTTGGAAGGTGCGAGTTTTCACCCGCCGGCTGTGGTAGCGGCGGAGTCCTTGCTGGTAGATGGCGGTGCGTGACCGAGCGAGGTCACGTGCCTCGTCGAGTTGATCGACTCCATCCTGACGGGCGAGTTCATTCGCAGCCTCCGTGTAGTGGACGACCCTTGGCGAGTCGTGCTCGAGGTCGCTGGGCATGACTGCCTCGGCGCCGTACACCATGAAGAAGGGGGTGAACCCTGTCGACCGGTTGACCGAGGTGCGGATGCCCCAGATGACGGAGGGTAGCTCCTCGACCCAGCACCCGGCGGTGCGCTTGAGTGGTACTTGGAGCCGCGGCTTCAGACCGTGGAGGATGCTCTGGTTGGCCCGTTCCGCCTGGCCGTTGGATTCCGGGTTGGCGACTGACGCGAGGTCGAGCCGGATGTGGTGTTCCTCGCAGAACTCGGCCATGGCTCCTTTGGTGAAGTTGGTGCTGTTGTCCGTGATGATGCTATTTGGGAACCCGTAGCGATATATGAGCTCGCGTAGGAATTTAGTGGCGGTCTTCCCGTCGCATTTCTGGACTGGCTTGGCCTCCACCCACTTTGTGAATTTGTCGACCGCGACCAGGAGGTGGGTGTAGCCAGAGGGGGCCTTTTTGAAGGGGCCTACGATGTCCATAGCCCACACGGCGAATGGCCAGGTGATGGGGATTGTCTTGAGCGCTGAGCTCGGCACGTGCGTCTGGTTGGCGTAATTCTGGCACCCGGCGCACCGCTGGACAATGTCGACGGCATCGGCATGTGCGGTGGGCCAGTAGAAGCCATGACGCATAGCCTTGGCGACCAGAGAGCGGGCGCCGACGTGGTGGCCGCAGTCGCCGGAGTGGATGTCGTGGAGGATCTTGCGTCCTTCGGCGGGTTGGACGCAGCGTTGGAACACGCCGGTCACGCTGCGCCTGTGGAGCTCGCCATCGATGATGGTGAAGGATTTGCATCGACGTGCAATCATCCGGGCGTCTGTCTCGTCTGCCGGCAAGGTGCCAGCCTCCAGGTAGGCGACGTACGGCTTGGTCCAGTCGTCTGGCTCGGCAACGAGTGCGACAAGGGTTGCCTCCGGCTGCAGCGGGACTCTGATGTTGATCTCCCTTGGGGGAGAGACTGAAGGCTTGGTGATCGTGTCGAGGAAGACGCCGACGGGTGGTGCGAGTCGAGCCGACCCGATGCGAGAGAGTGAGTCAGCCTCCTCGTTCTTTCGCCTGTCAATCCACTCGACGGAGTACCCTGCGAAATGTCCCCCCAGCTTGTCTACTGCTTGGCGGTATGCCGCCATGGTGGGCGAGACGGCGTCGCAAGTGCCAGCGACTTGCCCAGCGACGAGGTCGGAGTCTCCGTAGCAGCGTAGGCGGTTGGCGTTCATCTCATTGGTAGCTCGCATGCCGTGGAGGAGTGCCTCGTACTCGGCCATGTTGTTGGTGCAGGGGGTGAAGTCGAGGCAGAGGACGTAGCGGAGCTTGTCGCCCTTCGGTGAAGTCAGCACGATCCCTGCTCCTACGCCGTCCGTGTTCTTGGAGCCGTCGAAGTGCAGGCTCCAGTAGTGGAGATATGGCAGCTTTTCTGGCTGCTGGGCCTCTTCCCAGTCGGCGATGAAGTCCGCTAGAGCCTGCGACTTGATCGCTTTTCGTGGCTCGTATTTGATGTTGTGGACGCCGATCTCGACGGCCCACTTGGCGACTCGCCCGGTTGCCTCGCGGTTGCGGATGATGTCCTGCAACGGTGCTGAGGAGACGACCGTGATTGGGTGCTCCTGGAAGTAGTGCGGCAGGCGCCGCTGTGCTCTAAAGACCGCGTATACCAGTTTCTGGTACTGCAGGTATCGCTGGCGTGACTCGGTGAGGACCTCGCTGATGTAGTACACCGGTCGTTGTACTGGGCGCTCCTTTCCTTCCTTTGGCCGTTCGACGACCATGATGGCGCTGACGACGCGCTCGGAAGCCGCGACGTAGACCAGCATGGGTTCTTTGTCGGCGGGGGAGGCGAGTAGCACCTTCTTGAGGTCGCGGAGCGCGTCGTCCGCCTCCTTGTCCCACTGGAAGGTGGGGTTCTTGCGCATCAGGCGGTATAGGGGCATCGCCTTTTCGCCCAGGCGGGGGATGAAGCGACTGAGAGCCGCTACTCGCCCGGCCAGCTTCTGGACGTCACGCATGCACTCGGGTTTACCGAGTCGGGCGATCGTGTCGATATTGGTGGGGTTCGCCTCGATCCCGCGCTTGGAGACGACGTACCCCAGTAGTTGAGATGCTGGTACACCGAAGGTGCATTTGCCTGGGTTAAGCTTTATCTTGTATTTCCGCAGGTTGGCGAATGTTTCCGCCAGGTCAGCGAGTAGATCACCGTGGTGAGTGGATTTTACGACCACGTCGTCGATGTAGACGTGGATGTTGAGGCCAATTTGGATCGTGAGGCACTCCTGCATGCACCGCTGGTAGGTCGCCCCGGCGTTCTTGAGGCTGAAGGTCATGGCGGTGTAGCAGAAGGCTCCGAATGGCGTAATGAACGCCGTCTTCTCCTCGTCCTCAACAACCATTTTGATCTGGTTGTACCCAGAGTAGGCGTCGAGGAAACACAGCGACCCCGAGCCCGCGGTGGAGTCGATTATTTGGTCGATTCGCGGGAGGACGAACTGCTCCTTTGGGCAGGCGCTGTTCAAGTTTGTGTAGTCGATACACATTCTCCAGGTCCCGTTCTTCTTCTCGACCAAGACTGGGTTTGCCAGCCACTTGGAGTATTTAATTGGCCGGATGAAGCCTGCAGCGAGTAGACGCTGCACCTCCTCGGCGATAGCTCGGCGGCGATCTTCATTGAAGGGCCGCAGCGACTGCTTGACGGGTCGCACTTGGGGTCGGCGTTTAGTTTGTGCTCAGCGAGCTCCCTAGGGACACCAGGCATGTCAGAGGGCTTCCATGCGAAGATGTCCCTGTTCTCACGGAGGAACTCGATGAGCGCGCCTTCCTAGGCTAGGCTCATGCCCGTCCCGATCGTCACTGTCTGGCTGGAGTCGCCTAGGACCAGCTCGACGGTGCGGGTGTGCGTCGTTGCCTCGAAGGCTGAGGTATTTGCGCCCTCCGAGTTGGGCTTCTTGAGTATGGTGGGGTCGTCGTTGTTGATCCCGCTCGCGTACTTGGCGAGCTCGTCGGCGTGGTTGGTTTCTGCCGCGATGACGGCGTCGGCGAGTTCGGCTCCTTTGGCCTCGCACTCGGCGGCCATGTCGGGGTCGCCGTTGATGGTGATGACGCCGCACGGTCCGGGGAGCTTCATTGTGTTGTACGCGTAGTGGGGCGCTGCCATGAACTTGGCGAACGCCTGGCGCCCCAGGACGCAGTGGTAGGGGCTGTCAAAGGGTACCAGCTCGAAGACGATCCGCTCGGTGCGGAAGTTTGCTGGTGTGCCGAAGGTGACTGGCAACGTGACCTTGACGATCGGGTACGCCTTCCGACCGGGGACGATGCCGTGGAACATGGTGTAGGTCGTCTCGACCATCGATTGCGGGAGCCGCAGTCGCCTGAAGGTGTCCAGGTACAGGATGTTGATGGAGCTGCCGCCGTCCATCAATGTCTTGGGGAGCCAGTAGTCGCCCACCTTAGGCTTGACCACCAGGGCAACTCGGCCTGGGTACTCGATGCGTGGCGAGTGGTCCTGGCGGCTCCAGGTGATGGGCTGCTCCGACTAGTTGAGGAACTGGGGAACGTCCACCTAGGCCACCGCGTTGACGGTGACGGCGCGGGCGATGACCTTCTTCTCGCGCTTCGTGTTGAAGCCTGTGAAGGTATGGAGCGAGCCGGCCACATTGCCGAATTTTCCGCCGTTTGGCGGGTTTTTATCGGGGTCCTCCCGCGCTCGCCGTGCCTTCTCAATCTCCCTGAGAGTGTGGCAGTCAGCGGTCGTGTGCGTGGCGGGCTTCCCTTCTCTGCTGTGGAACGCACAAGGTTGGTTAAGGAGGGCCGCGGGGTCGAACCTTGGTTTCGCCTTGTAATTGCCGCTGTCGCGGCGTTGCCCTCCGTCACAGCGGAAGCTCTTGGGCTCCCGCTGCGTGTGCCCGGCGTTGGCGATGAAGTCGACTCGCCCGTCACTGCGACGCTTGCCGGTGAGGCGAGTGTTGCTGTAGCGTAGGTCGGACCGTCGTCCGTTGTCGTTGCCGCTCGTGCGGTGTTGGCCTCCCGACTAGTCATCGGTTTCCTGAGTTGGGTCTTCCTCCGCGTACCGTTTGGCGATCTCGAGGAGGTCCGGTATGTTGCCGAGCGTGCGAGAGTGTCGCTTGAGCTTGGCGACCAAGGGATCGTAGCGGCACGAGGTCTTGAAGCAATGGATCGCGGTGTCCGGGTGGATGCCGACCGCGTTGTACCATAGTTCTTGACACCGCTGGACCCAGTTGCGGGTCGACTCGCGGGGTCCCTGGACGCATCGCTCCAGGTCCTCGATGGTGGTGGCACGCGTGTAGGAGCACTCGAAGTGCCTGACGAAGGCGTCGCGCATCTCCTCCCAGGAGTCGATGCTATCCTGGGGGAGGGTGTTGATCCACCGCCTGCACGTCCCCTCCATCATCAAGGGGAGGTAATGGGAGGCTAGCAGGTCGGTGTGGCCAGCGATCCCCATCGCCATGAGATATGTATCCAGCCACACAGAAGGGTCGTACGAGGGGTCGTACTTCTCTATTTCCTTCGGCGCCTTGAAGTTCGCCAGGTACTTTTTGCCTCGGATCATTGGTCCGAAGCACCTGGGCCCGAGTCGACTTAGCGACCCCATCGGCTCGCCGTCGCGGCAATTGGTTAGGGTGTGTCGCAGATCGTCGGGCTGGCGTGCGCGCCAGCTTTGGTTGTTAATGATGTGGGTGCGAGCGTCGACGGGCTGACCGTTGGCGGCGACGAAGTTGGTCGCTGGCCTGGGGTCGTTGGTCGATGTCGGAGCTGCAGTGGCTCTGGTGGCGGGCAGTTGAGGGTGTTTGCCGCCAATGGGCGGCCGCTTGAGGCCGCTCTGCTGCCCGAAGAGCGCGAGTATACCTGGCCATGTGAGTCGGCGCCTGCGTTTTGCTGCTCGACCGCCTTTGCGAGCAGGGCCCTCATGTACTGGATCTGTAAGGCGTCGTCGCTGGTGGCCGTGATGTTGTCGGCCACTGCTCGACCTGCCACGAGGTTGTCCATCGGGGTGGAGAACAGTGGTAGGCCATTCGCGTCTCGCTCCCGTGAGGAGACCACTATCCGTGGTTGGTCCCTTGGAGGTGTGCGGTTGGGTGGAGGTGGGGCGCCGTTCGCTGTCGACCCTGGTGGGGGCCGGGCGCTTCCTCCTGGCGGCGCGTTCTCGAAGATCGCGCGCTCGGCCACGCGGGCCGGGTCGTTCTCGTCGTCGAAGTTCAGGGCGCGCCCCTGGACTGTGGGGTTCAGGCGCGACCTGATTCGCTGCTGGTGGTAGCGCGACAGCTCCTGCGCCGTCACCTGCTCGAGGCGAAATTTTTCGCGCTCGGCTTGCTCCTTGCGGACCGCCTCCGCCAGCTTCAGGCGGAGTTCCTCGACCTCCGTTGCCGTGGCGTTAGGAGGGATCAGGGTGGAGAAGGGATCCTCCCGCAGATCGGTGTCGGTCGCCATGTAGGTCGCGGCGTGGCGACCGGTACCGTCGCGGAGATCGGCGGAGTTTTCCAACCCGGAGTCAAAGTCGAAGATCCCAAGGATGGAGGGATCCTCGAAGTCTCCCATGTTGGAGACCTGGGTGATGGAGCCCGCGGGCGAAGCCGCGGTGATGGATCCGACGAGTGACGCCGGGGTCGCCGAGTCGGCGTCGTCGTTGAGGGCCGCGTCTTCCGCGGCCGCGGAGTTTTCGGCCACGTTGCTGTGGGCCGAGTTGTACTCGGAGGCGAGATGATGGATCGTGCGGACCTGGCTCTCGGAGAGCCGGTCGCGTGGCGGCGACTCGCGGATGCGAGCCGAGTCCTCCGAGGAGATGACGTCGGTGAGGCCGACGAAGAGGCTGATCGTGCCGACCGGCAGGATCACGCTGTGCGTGATGGGTCGCGCCGCCGGGACGTAGCTGCTCGGCAAGATCTGAAGCATCTCGCCGATCGCTATCATGCGGCCGGTGGCGACCGTCTCGTTGATGGGCAGATTGGATCTCGCCGCAGAACACCGGCCAGACCGGCCAGGCCCCACGGTGGGCGCCACTGTCGTGGGAATGGTCACGGCAGATGCTGCAATCGGCAGCGAGTAGTAGAACGAGGGGCAAGGGCGGCCAGCCATCTGCGGTGCGAGATGAGGGCGGAGACATAGGGTTTTACCCAGGTTTGGCCCCCCGGAGGGTAAAGACCTACTCCTGCTAGATTGTATTATGATGGTGGTACAATGGGGCGATCTCGGCGGCTAGGCGGCAAGTCGCTTGGGTGTATGATGGAACGTATCTCTACACGCCCTGTAGGGAGGTTTATATAGACTCACCTCCCCTAGGGTTTACATATCTCAACCGAATCAGTTAAGGCTTCGGTACTCGTTTACCCTAATCCGACTGGGCCTATCTACTCGCCTGGGCCTTCGGCTTCCAGTCGCTTGGATCCACACCGGGCCTTGATCCAGTCGCCGTCTTGCAGGCCCACTCGCCAGTTCCTGGGCCAATCGGAAACGTCCTGCTGGGTATACCCCGGTAGGCATATCCCCATCAGCACACAAATCTACACATGTGGAACAGCCAACGCCGAAGAAAACGGCGGAGTCAGCGACTTCCCTGGGATTTTCTCTCCGGCCTTGAACTTCAGCAGCGAGCGAAGGGCCCTGTCAAGATCTCCCTCGGAGATTTTCTCAGCCGAAACTCTCGTCGAATCACGGCGCCCAGAATAAAGAAACATCGGGTGCGCCCTAGCCTGGAGAGGATGCACCCGACGCTCGAGAAACGTGCGGATAATATCCACACCATTAACTTCCTTCTCCGGAATCAACTAGAGATCCTCCACCCGACGATATAGCGCCTCTATCTCCGCCACCTCGCCATCCAAGATCTTGTTTTTCCAAGACCTTTTCGGCTCAATCTTTTGGGAGGAGTCAAAAGGAACAAGACCAAAATCTTGCCCAGGCACTACGGAGTCGCGGATATAAAACCATCGCCTCGGCCAGTACTGGACAGATTCGGACATGGAAAAGGAGAAGAAAAGCAGATTGGGACTGAGGGAGATGATGCAACCCCCAATGGGATAAACACCATCTGAACCAGACTGCCTCTTCATAGAATAAAGTTTCCGGAAGAGGCCAAAGTACGGCTCAATGCCGAGCCAGCACTCGCAGAAAGTGATGAAACAAGCAATGGGAAGAAGAGAATTGGGCGAAAGATGATGAAGTTGGATGCCATAGATAAAGAGCAGTCCACGGAGGAAGTTGTGGACTGGAAAGGAAAACCCACGCATAACGAAGGCGAGAAACATAACCCGATACCCAGCTGGGGGACGGGGGATTACCTCGTTGCCGGGGAGTCTGACGGCCTCCCTATCCTGCGGGATCAAGCCCCGCTCGTGAAGTTTGCGGAGATCACTCTCCCGCGTCTCTGATCGCCGCCAACCACCGTCGGTGACATAGGTAGCGGTGGCGCTCTTCTTTCCTCCGGCGGCGCTGGTACCAACCGCAGATGATGACTTCTTTGATTTCCCCATTGCGCTACGGCGACGCCGGCGGTGAAAGCACAGAAGGGAAGATGGAAATGTGGAAGGAAATTCCAGTGCGCAGCAAGAATCGATGGAGCACAAGGAGGCAGTGAAAACAAGAACTGATGCGGTGAAAACAAACTGCAACTTTCCCCAATGATTATAACGACGAGGACGATGCACGGCAACCGTCCATCCAGAAGACCTAACACCAATGGCATATCTGGCCATACACGTGTCAGCATCACAACGAACCGTCGTTACGACGCCGTCCACTACGCACGGAAATCGAGGAGACGCCGTAATTATCTCCACGCCGCGCGTGACCGGTCAATTCAAGGTCAGCAAGTGGGACCCACATTCGTCCAGTCAAGTCATCTCTGGCGCAGCAGACGCTTGAGGTCATTGATCGTCAGCACTGATGTCATCAAAAGCTATACTAGCAAAAAATACAAGTTCTTCGGCTTCAAAGCTAAGAGTACTCACTCGAATCTACGATTCGACTAAATAATCGGGGGCTACTACTATTAGGAGCGCTGGACGCGCACCCGAAGGATGAATACGAACTATTTCTTCGAGTCCTACGTCGAGTCTGCGACTCCACTACGGACTCGGGGGCTACTCCCATAGGGAGGACGGATTTAAGCATCCGAATTTTTTTGTGTCCTACGGACTTAACAACTGAACGATGTTTGAACTAAAGTCTCCGCTCGAGTCTACGACTCGAACAGACACTCGGGGGCTACTCCCATAGGGAGCGCTGGTCGCGCACCCTATGAATTCTTCGACTGCGATCTTTCGGATCAGAATGCAAAAAACTTTTCGGCAACTCTGTTCCAACAAAACGCTAAGTGAGCAACGTTCTCCTTGGCCACCCGAAACACCTCCGTGGTGATAAAAATTCGGATGTTGTGTCTACGACATAAAGATAAGAGCTACGGATACCATCTGAAGGCCTGGCAACGCACACAACTGCGCTCTGCTAGTATAAACCCGTGCCAGCAGGCGCGATGAAAAATCCCGACGAACACGTTGGGTACATCAATTAAATTCACTGGAATTCCACTCCTGTAAGTCCTCCGCGGCCTGAGTCGAATTACGCCAGCATATGTTCCAGTTTCGAGTTGAGGGACTCGAACCTGAGGAAGATCGTGTTGTTTCGTCCTAAGACAGTTAACTGACCCTGATCCGTCGGGTGAGTCAAGCACACGCATCAACAATCCCTACACATGAACTATTGAAATACATAGTTGCACCCGAAAGATTGAAGAGTCCTCAGCCGAACCTACGATTCGACTGATCACTCGGGGGCTACTGACATGGTTATACCCCTCGGGTGCATGATCTCAGCATACCTAGTCCAGCCCAAGGAAGGCCCACGGCAGATGTACGCCGGCCCATGAAGATTTTCGGGTGGCCAAGGCCCATGATGCCTTCGGATCCTTGGAGAGCAAGACTAGAGTAGATAGGAAATTCAAAGGGGTAAAACCCTAGAACCTGTAACCGACTAGGTCTATGCCCGGGACCTGCCTAAGTCTATATAAAGGCCAGGAGGGCACGACCTAGATGGCTCAACTCATACTTTCGCATACACACCTCCACGCCAGATTGCATCTGCGCACCCCTGTAACCTTTGGTTCCGCCGTAATCAAGAGCAGACAAGCAGAAGTAGGGTTTTCCCTCCGGGGGCCTGAACCTGGGTAAACTTTGTGTCCCCGTGTTGCTTGTTTGCTAACCGTTCCATGATCTCCAGCATCCCCATCTTCTCCAAAACCCAAGTCCATAACAATGGGCATTGATGAGATCAAACCTCGTCAGGAGGGGGCCGCCGGCTGCGCCGGGCGGTGCCGCCTCGCCTCAGTCCCCACCGGGCTTGGGAGCCGAGAGAACGACAGAGAGGGAGGGGCGCGCTGCCGCCGGCATCGTCGCTGCGCGGGGCGGCCACCTCGCCTCACCCGCTCGCACCACTCACCGAGGCCCTCCGCCGGCACACCGAGCGTAGGGCTGGACGCCACCGCTGCTGCGGGAGGCTAACGGGGAGAGTTAGCGCGTGGGGGTGGGGCTCGCCGCCGACGGTGTTGCCGGGCGGCGTAGCCGCCTCACCAAACTTCCGCAGCGCCGCCAGGGAGAGGGGCAGAGGAGGCGCGGGGCGGACGAGGGGGGCAAATGGATAGGTTTTCGGTGGGGGGGCTCCACGGTGGACCGTTTTATATGGCCGAAAGGCGCGGACAGTCGCACGATCTAAAACCTAGCGCGTGGAAGGCTGAGATCGAGCGGCGCGGGTGGACGCGGGCGTTAGCGGGCCAGGCCACGGGCAGCTGGCCGCTCCAGCGAGCGCCCCGCGCGGCAGATAGCCGCCGGGCTACAGGCTGTCTACTGGGCCCTTTCGGACCGGGCCGAGAGACTACAGAGCGTCGCGCCAGGCGGCGCATAAGGACTGCCACGCGGGCAGGCTATGGGCCGCTAGCATGAAGGGAAGGGCCCAGTAGGGCTTATCTGTACAGTTTTTTTTTTTCTGTTTTTAGTCTTTTCTATTTACAGAAACCATTTTTGATGTTTTTTCATCAAGTTTTTGGAGAGTTTTTTGCACAGTTTCTTCTAGTCTATTTATTTCAAGTGAATATTTGACTAGAGAATGGAATAAAGGCAGATTTTTCTGTAAAATTTAAAAGGTCTTATGAAAGTTATTATAAATGTTTTCGCTGCAAATAGTTGATTCAAATTGCATGAATGCAATAAAAGTTTGTTAAATTTTTTGTTATAAAGATGTGACAAAGTAATTAAAGATGATTGTGTCCCATGTTATTAATTGACCAACGTTATTAATAAGCATGATCCTGATCTTTTTCATTGAGTATTAAAGGTGCATTTAATTTTATTTCTACCCGACGGTGATCTAATTTTAAATGGCACAAACAATTGCATGTTTAATTTATACCAATGTTGGATTAATGCATACAATTATTTTTGGTTATCTCACATCTTTTGTGATTTTCAGGAGGTCTCAACCTCATGAGCTGCTTGAAGGACATCCCACTGCTAAGGGGGGATAACTACTCCGAATGGAGGAAAAAGGTTGATCTGGCGTTTGTATGCGCCGAGGTGGACTGGTGAAGGGTTTCGCAGCATAGTAAATCAAAATTTTCTACGGAAGCGAACAGAGGGAAAGCCAAGATCAAATCTAGGAGATGCAAACAACGAGAGAGATTGGATTAGATCTTCATACCCTTGAAGATTCGCACAGCGGAACGTTCGTCGGAACGTGGGTGATGTAGTCGTACTCGCTTCTCCTCCTCGCGATCCGAACCGATCTAGCACCATAAGTGGCGGTGCCTCCGTGAGATGCACACGTGCGGAACCTCGACGTCTCCTCCTTCCTCGGACCAGCAAGTATGGTGGAGAGATTGATTGGATCTACAGCACGACGGCGTGGTGTATATGGTGGAGAATTTCTGCAGCAGGGCTTCGCCTACAAACAGTCGGGAGGGAGAGAGGAAGGCAGCAGGGCTACTAGGGCTTGGAGGAAGGTGTGTGGGGTGGGGAGGGGGCGCACCAGCCCTCTATATATAGAGGGGGGTGCGGCCAGCCCTTGCCCATCCTCCAAGCCTATCTCTAGTTTAAACGATTTAAACTTATCCCTTATCTAGAAACCCTATCTCTAGTTTAAACGAGTTTAAACTTATCTAGGATCGGCTGGGCCCTATGGGGCCTTGTGCCCCTGGCCCAATGCGGCCAGGACACTCCCTCATAGGCCCATGCCCCCTCCCGGAAGGTGGGGCCACGTTGGCCCCCTTCCGGAAGGTTCTAGAAGCTTCCGGTACAATACCGATTAATCCGGAACAATTCCGAACTCCAAAAACTGCACTGCCTTATATGAATCTTATTCTCCGGACCATTCCGGAACCTCTCGTGATGTCCCGGATCCCATCCGAGACTCCGAACAAAAATTCATAAACCAAGTATCCAATCTATCCTAGCGTCAAGACACGTTAAGTGTGTGACCCTGCGGGTTCGAGAATCTGCAGACATGATCTTCTATCAATAATCAACAGCGGGGTCTGGGCACCCATATTGACTCCCACACATTCATCGATGATCATATCGGATGAACCACGATGCCAGGATTCAATCAATCCCATATATATATTCCCTTCGTCTCGCGATATTTTACTTGCCCGAGATTCAATCATCGGTATCGTCATACCTAGTTCAATCTCGTTCACAGCAAGTACTTTACTCGTTCCGTAATCCGATATCACTTTGCGATTAACTCCTTAACCACATGCTTGCAAGCGGTGTTGATATCGATTACCGAGTGGGCCCGAAGTATATCTCTCCGACTTGGGAGGGACAAATCCCATCTCGATACATACAACCCAACAGATACTTTCCGATTACCTGAGAGACACCTTTATGATCACCCTCTCATAGGATGACGTTTGATGACCTCAAAGCTTTCTTCCGATACCAGGGAGTTGCATTATCTCATGGTCTAAGGAATACAATATTTGACATAATAAAAGCTTCGCAAAGACGAACACGATGACACGATCTAATTGCTTCGCTTAGTTTGGGTCTGTCCACCATATCATTCTCCCAATGATATGATCTCATTATCAATTGACAACTCATGTCTATGGTTAGGAAACCTTAACCATCATTGATCAATGAGCTAGTCCATAGAGGCGTACTAGGGACACGGTGTTGTTCACAAACCACACAAGTATTAATGTTTCCACTTAATACAATTCTAGCATGGAATATAAACTTTATCATGAACAAGAATTATAATAATAACATCTTTATTATTGCCTCTAGGGCATAATTCCAACAGTCTCCCACTTGCACTAGAGTCAATAATCTAGTTTACATTTGGCAACAATCTCACACCCATGACACTGAGGTGCTGATCATGTTTTACACGTGAAAGAGGTTTAGTCAATGGATCTGCGACATTCAGATCTATATGTACTTTGCTGATCTTCAGATCTCCATCTGCTATATAATCTCGGATTATATGAAACTTGCGGTTGATATGCTTGGTCTTTGGATGATATCTTGGTTCCTTAGCGAGTGCTATGGCGCCAGTGTTGTCACACAATATCTCCAGTGGGTCCAATGCACTTGGAACCACGCCAAGCTCAGTGATGAAGTTTCTGATCCAAACTCCTTCACTTGACGCTTCTGCAGCAGCCATGTATTCCGCTTCTACTGTAGATCCCGCGATCACGCTTTGCTTGCAGCTTCTCCAGCTCACAGCTCCTCCATTCAAAATATACACGTATCCTGTCTGAGATTTAGAATCATCCTTGTCGGTGTCGAAACTAGCATCGACGTAACCTTTTACGACGAGCTGTTCATCACCCCCATAGACTAAGAACATTTCTTTAGTCCTATTTAGGTACCTTAGGATGTTGTTCACGGCTGTCCAGTGTTCCACTCCTGGATCACTTTGATATCTGCTCGTCAAACTAAGAGCATTGGACACATCCGGTCTAGTACACAGCATGGCATACATGATGGAACCTATGGCCGAGGCATAAGGCACTTTGCTCATAGCTTCCCTATCATTTACCGTAGCTGGACACTGAGCCTTGCTCAATATCTTACCTGACAACATAGGCACTGAACCTTTCAATGCCTTATCCATTCTGAACCTTTTCAGAACTTTGTCTAGGTATGTACTCTGGCTTAAAGCTATCAGGCGTCTTTGTCTATCTCTATAGATTTTGATGCCCAATATATAAGCAGCTTCACCTAGGTCTTTCATTGAAAAACACTTGTTCAAATAACTCTTCACATCGTTAAGCATGTTGATGTCATTTCCAATAATCAATATGTCATCCACATATAGTACCAGAAACGTCACCGAGCTCCCACTCACTTTCTTGTAGATGCAAGCTTCGTAGCAATTTGGAACAAATCCAAAGCTCTTGATCACTTGATCAAAACGAAGGTTCCAACTCCGAGATGCTTGCTTCAGTCCATAAATGGAACGCTGAAGTTTGCATACTTTATCAGCATCCTTAGGATTGACAAAACCTTCGGGTTGCATCATATACAAGTCTTCATCAATGTTGCCATTGAGGAAAGCAGTCTTGACATCCATTTGCCATATTTCATAATCATGAAACGCAGAAATTGCTAATAAAATCCGAATGGACTTAAACATCGCTACGGGAGAGAAAGTCTCATCGTAGTCAACACCTTGAACTTGTCGAAAACCTTTCGCAACAAGCCGTGCTTTATAGACGGTAACATTACCATCCGCGTCCGTTTTCCTTTTGAAGATCCATTTGCACTCAACGGCCTTTCGGTCGCTAGGAGGGTCCACCAAAGTCCATACTTGGTTTTCGCTCATGGATCCCAATTCGGATTTCATGGCTTCTAGCCATTTCTCAGAGTCTGGGCTCATCATCGCTTCCTCATAGTTCGTAGGTTCACTGTCTTCTACTAACAAGACAGTCAAGACAGGGTTGCCATACCACTCAGAAGGGGCACGCGACCTTGTCGACCTGCGACGTTCAGTAGCAACATCGTCCGAAGCTTCATGATCCTTGTCATTAGCTTCCTCTATTGTTGGTGCAGGCGGCACTGGAACAATTTCAGGTGCTGCGCTACTCTCCAATTCAAGAGAAGGTTCAATAACCTCGTCTAGCTCTACTTTCCTCCCACTCACTTCTTTCGAGAGAAACTCCTTCTCAAGAAAGGAACCGTTCTTTGCGACAAACACTTTGCCTTCCGTTCTGTGATAGAAGGTATACCCAATAGTTTCCTTAGGGTATCCTATGAAGACGCATTTCTCCGCTTTGGGTTCGAGCTTGTCCGGCATCAACTTCTTGACGTAAGCTTCGCATCCCCAAACTTTAAGAAACGACAACTTAGGTTTAGCACCAAACCACAGTTCATACGGTGTCGTCTCAACGGATTTAGATGGAGCCCTATTTAAAGTGAATGCAGCGGTTTCTAATGCATAACCCCAAAATGATAACGGAAAATCAGTAAGAGACATCATCGATCGGACCATATCTAATAGGGTTCGATTCCGGCGTTCAGACACACCATTGCGCTGTGGTGTTCTGGGTGGCGTGAGTTGTGAAACGATTCCACTTGCTTTGAGATGCGTGAGAAAATCATAACTCAAATATTCGCCCCCACGATCGGATCGTAGAAACTTAATCTTTCTGTTACGATGGTTCTCCACTTCATTCTGAAATTCTTTGAACTTTTCAAACGTTTCAGATTTATGTTTCATTAAATAGATATACCCATATCTACTTAAGTCATCGGTAAAAGTGAGAAAATAGCGATATCCACCGCGCGTCGAAACACTCATCGGTCCGCATACATCGGTATGTATGATTTCCAACAAGTCAGTTGCTCGCTCCATCATACCGGAGAACGGGGTTTTGATCATCTTTCCCATGAGGCATGGTTCGCATGTGTCAAATGATTCAAAATCAAGAGACTCCAAAAAGTCCATCAGAATGGAGTTTCTTCATGCGCTTTACACCAATATGACCTAGACGACAGTGCCACAAATAAGTAGTATTATCACTATCTACTTTGCATCTCTTAGCCTCAATGTTATGGATGTGTGTTTCATCCCTTTCGAGATTTAGAAGAAATAAACCATTCACAATAGGTGCATGACCATAAAAGATGTTACTCATATAAATAGAACAACCATTATTCTACGATTTAAATAAATAACCGTCTTGCAATAAACACAATCCAGAAATAATGTTCATGCTCAACGCAGGCACATAATAACACTTATTAAGGTTTAAAACTAATCTCGAAGGTAAAACTAAGGAGAGCGTGCCGACGGCCATCACATCAACTCTTGATCCGTTGCCAACGCGCATCGTCACCTCATCCCTCGCAAGCCGCCGTCTATTCTGTAGCTCCTGTTTCGAGTTACAAATATTAGCAACTGAACCGGTATCAAATACCCAGGCTCTACAACGAGGGCTAGTAAGGAAAACATCAATAACATGTATATCAAATATACCTTTGATGGTGCCAGCCTTCTTGTCCGCTAAGTACTTCGGACAGTTGCGCTTCCAGTGACCCTTGTCCTTGCAATAGAAGCACTCAGTGTCCGGCTTAGGACCAGACCTGAGCTTCCTCTCAGCAGAGGAAACACGCTTGCCGCCGCCTTTCTTGAAGGGCTTCATTGCACCCTTACCTTTCTTAAAGGTGGGGGGCTTGTTGACCATCAACACATGATTATTCTTTTTGATGTTCACCTCCGCTAATTTCATCTTAGCAAAGAGCTCAGTGATCATATCAGTGGAACCAATCTGATTGTGATCAACTACAAAACTTTTGCAGCTAGGAGTGTCAATCTTGAGCTCCTCTGGAATCTTGCAGTCCAGTTGCTCAAGGCATTGAGTGTAGCCCGACATCTTAATGGCGTGCTCACTAACGGAAATCCCTTCCTCCATCTTGTAGTTAAAGAATTTCTTAGAGATCTCATATCTCTCAGAATGGGCTTGAGTCTGAAACATGTTTTTCAGCTCCTCGAGAATCTCAAAGGGCCCGGCGAACTCCTCAAAACGATTTTGAAGATCCGATTCCATAGCATACAACATGGCGATCTTAATTAAATCATAATCATCCTTGCGCGACTGATAAACAGCTTTTTCATCAGCCGGCGCATCTACAGCAGGGGCGTCACCTAGCGCTTTCTCAAGGACATAGTCCTTTTGTCCGCCAGCGAGAATGATTCTCAGAATGCGGAACCATTTGGTGAAGTTAGACCCATTGTTTCTAAGCTTTTCTATCTCAACAAAAACGTTGAAGTTGAAGTTGGACTTGGCCATGTGATCTACAGTATTTGCAAGTACAATTTAGACTATGTTCATGATAAATAGTTCAACTTAATCAAATTACTAGATGAACTCCCACTAAATTCAACATCCCTCAAGTTGTTTAGTGAACACGATCCAAATTCACCACACCTAATCCGATCTTCACGAGAAGAGATGTGGTTTCAATGGTGGAAAACGAAGTGTCGATCATATCATTCATATGACTCATGCTTAACCTCTCGGTTCTTGTGTTCCGAGGCCATGTCTGTACATGCTAGGCTCGTCAAGTTAGACCCAAGTATTTCCGCGTGTGCAAAACTGGCTTGCACCCGTTGTATGTGAGCGTAGAGTCTATAGCACCCGATCATCACGTGATGCTTGGACACGACGAACTTTCGCAACGGTGCATACTCGGGGAGAACACAGTTTTTATCTTGATCTTTAAGTGAGGAATCATCTTATAATGCTACCGTCGCGATCTAAGCATAATAAGATACATAAAAGGATAAACATCACATGCATATAACTTTATGTGACATGGTATAGCAAATCTTCGCGCAATGATCTCCATCTTGTGCATTCCGGCATGATCTCCATCACTTCACCATGATTGCCTCCACCACGAATAGCAACTACAACTATTGCTAACTACTTAGCGATAAAGTAAAGCTATTACATGGCGTATAAGAAGTTGACTCGCAGGTCATACACAATTATAAAGACAACCATATGGCTCCTGCCGGTTGTGTACTCATCGACATGCAAGTCGTGAAACATTACAAAACATGATCATCGCATACAATATACACATCACATCTTGGGCCATACCATATCACAGAAAACACTCCCTGCAAAAACAAGTTAGACGCCTCTACTTTGTTGTTGCATGTTTTACGTGGCTTATGGGAGTAGATGCTAAGAACGATTCTTACCTACGGAAAGCCACAACGGTGATATTATGGTTGCCAAACTCCGGTGTTAATCCCATGACAACTATAGTGAGAGAAACTGACATCCACCAGCCGCATGTATGGTACAAGCCACACGTCAAGTGCGGAGCCGGTCTCGCGAATGACGTCGCGTAAGGTTGGCCTGGACCGCTTCAATCTCACTATCCCGCGTCATAAGAAGAACACAAACAAGAGGCTTGCAACATAAAACATCAACTCCCGCAACAACCATGTTGCGTTCTACTCGTGAAACACATCTACGCATAGATCTAGCTCTGATACCACTGAAGGGTTTCGCAGCATAGTAAATCAAAATTTTCTACGGAAGCGAACAGAGGGAAAGCCAAGATCTAATCTAGGAGATGCAAACAACGAGAGAGATTGGATTAGATCTTCATACCCTTGAAGATTCGCACAGCGGAACGTTCGTCGGAACGTGGGTGATGTAGTCGTACTCGCTTCTCCTCCTCGCGATCCGATCCGATCTAGCACCACAAGTGGCGGTGCCTCCGTGAGATGCACACGTGCGGCACCTCGACGTCTCCTCCTTCCTCGGACCAGCAAGTATGGTGGAGAGATTGATTGGATCTACAGCACGACGGCGTGGTGTATATGGTGGAGAATTTCTGCAGCAGGGCTTCGCCTACAAACAGTCGGGAGGGAGAGAGGAAGGCAGCAGGGCTACTAGGGCTTGGAGGAAGCTGTGTGGGGTGGGGAGGGGGTGCACCAGCCCTCTATATATAGAGGGGGGGTGCGGCCAGCCCTTTCCCATCCTCCAAGCCTATCTCTAGTTTAAACGATTTAAACTTATCCCTTATCTAGAAACCCTATCTCTAGTTTAAACGAGTATAAACTTATCTAGGATCGGCTGGGCCCTATGGGGCCTTGTGCCCCTGGCCCAATGCGGCCAGGACACTCCCTCATAGGCCCATGCCCCCTCCCGGAAGGTGAGGCCACGTTGGCCCCCTTCCGGAAGGTTCTAGAAGCTTCTGGTACAATACCGATTAATCCGGAACAATTCCGAACTCCAAAAACTGCACTGCCTTATATGAATCTTATTCTCCGGACCATTCCGGAACCTCTCGTGATGTCCCGGATCCCATCCGAGACTCCGAACAAAAATTCATAAACCAAGTATCCAATCTATCCTAGCGTCAAGACACGTTAAGTGTGTGACCCTGCGGGTTCGAGAATATGCAGACATGATCTTCTATCAATAATCAACAGCGGGGTCTGGGCACCCATATTGACTCCCACACATTCATCGATGATCATATCGGATGAACCACGATGCCAGGATTCAATCAATCCCATATATATATTCCCTTCGTCTCGCGATATTTTACTTGCCCGAGATTCGATCATCGGTATCGTCATACCTAGTTCAATCTCGTTCACAGCAAGTACTTTACTCGTTCCGTAATCCGATATCACTTTGCGATTAACTCCTTAACCACATGCTTGCAAGCGGTGTTGATATCGATTACCGAGTGGGCCCGAAGTATATCTCTCCGACTTGGGAGGGACAAATCCCATCTCGATACATACAACCCAACAGATACTTTCCGATTACCTGAGAGACACCTTTATGATCACCCTCTCATAGGATGACGTTTGATGACCTCAAAGCTTTCTTCCGATACCAGGGAGTTGCATTATCTCATGGTCTAAGGAATACAATATTTGACATAAGAAAAGCTTCGCAAAGACGAACACGATGACACGATCTAATTGCTTCGCTTAGTTTGGGTCTGTCCACCATATCATTCTCCCAATGATATGATCTCATTATCAATTGACAACTCATGTCTATGGTTAGGAAACCTTAACCATCATTGATCAATGAGCTAGTCCATAGAGGCGTACTAGGGACACAGTGTTGTTCACAAACCACACAAGTATTAATGTTTCCGCTTAATACAATTCTAGCATGGAATATAAACTTTATCATGAACAAGAATTATAATAATACATCTTTATTATTGCCTCTAGGGCATAATTCCAACAACTAGGTGGTTGACACCAAGCAACCAGTCAAGCCTGCTGACCCTGTGAGGGGTGATGCTGAGGAAAGTGTTGCATTTGAAAAGAGAAAGAGGGACCATGCTCCTTTGGAGCTGGCCTACTCGATAGACAATCAAAAGTGGGTGAACGCCAACAAGAAATGTTTGGCTTTTGTAAAGAACACAATTGAGAACGCTATAGTGGGCTCAATTGGAGAGTGTGCCTCTGTGGGCGAATACCTTGCAAAGATAAAGAGCCAGTTTACTGGCTCTTCAAAGATGTATGCAACCCAGCTGTTAAAACAGCTGGTGACAGAAAAGTACACGGGAGGGCCACATGGCATAAGAGAGCACATCTTGAGGATGTCAAACATGGCGGCCAAGCTGAAGCCCATGGATGAGGACCTCAAGCTAAAGCCTGCACTTCTGGTGCACCTGGTCATGGCCTCTCTTCCATAGCCATTCGAGAACTTCGTAATCAACTATAACATGTCCCCTGAAAAGTGGGACATTGAAAAGACCATAGGGATGTGCTCCTAAGAGGAAGAAAGGTTGAAGTCTCTTCACGGTGGTTCCTTGAACTACGTGAAGGACAATAGGAAGAGGAACTTCACCAACAGTAACCATGGTGGCTCACCTTCCAAGCCACATGGCAAGGGCCCACAACAGCACCAGCATCGGTACCAGCAGTCCACCCCTGGGGAAAAAGACTAGTGCCACCACTGCAAAAAGGTTGGCCACTACAAGAAGGATTGTCCAGTATGGCTGAAGTCCATAATGGCCAAAAAGGTAAAGATATAGTCTCTTTTGTTAATGAATCTCTGTATGAAAAGTTTTCTAGATCTACTTGGTGGATTGACTCTGGTGCAACTATTCATGTTGCCAACTCTTTACAGGGGTTCCATTCGACAAGGATTTTGCCAAAAAGAGAAAGACTCATTGAAGTGGCGAATGGGATTGAAGCAGAAGTGGAGGCTATTGGCGACATTCCTCTGGAGCTGGCTGATGGCTCTTATCTTTTGCTTAAGGATGTTCTTTTTGTTCCTTCCATTCATAGAAATTTAATAAGTGTGTCGTGCTTGGACAAAGATTCGTATGAGTGCTATTTTGGACATGGCAAATGTGCCATTTGGTTAAAAGATATTTGTGTGGGTGTTGCTACCCTACATGACAAGCTATATTTATTATCTTTGCATGAGAAAGTATTTTCTGTGTGTGATGTGAATGAACAAGTTCCCTTGTCGAACAAAGATCAAAAGAAAAGAAAGCGAACTCTTGAATCATCGAAGTTATGGCACTGCAGATTAGGCCATATTTCGAGGGGAAGAATAGAAAGCCTCGTTAAAAATGACATCCTTCCTCCGTTAGAGTTCTCAGACATAGAACAATGCATAGATTGCATTAAAGGAAAGTATGTAAAACAAACTAAAAAGGGTGCAAACCGAAGTATAGCTACACTAGAAATAATCCACACGGATATTTGTGGACCGTTTCCGGTGAAAAGTGTGGATGGATATGATTCATTCATAACATTCACGGATGACCAATCCTGCTATGGTTATATTTATCCAATTAAAGAAAGATCTGAAGCATTGGATAAATTTAAAATTTTCAAAGCTGAAGTAGAAAATCAGCATGATAAAAGAATTAAGATAGTCCGGTCCGATCGTGGGGGGGAGTGTTGCAGATATGCCCTAGAGGCAATAATAAATGCTAGTTATTATTATATCTTTGTGTTTATGATAAATGTTTACATTCATGCTATAATAGTATTAACAAGGAAACATTAATACTTGTGTGATTTGTAAACTAAAATAGAGTCCCTAGTAAAGCCTCTTTATAATACTAGCTTGTTGGTTAATAAATGATTGTGGTTTCCCTATCATGAACATTGAGATGTTATTAACAACAAGATCATATCGTTAGGAGAATGATATATGGTGGACATACTCCTATAGATAAGCGTAGCATAAAGATCAAGTCATTTTAATAGTTCAATTGCTATATGCTTTCTGATACATAGTAACCTAATTCCTTTGACCATGAGATCATGCATATCACCTTCACCGGAAGGATGCTTTGATGACATCAAACACCACACCGTAACTGGGTGGCTATAAAGGTGGCATTGAGTGTTCGGAAAGTGTTGGTTGAGACACATGGATCAAGAGTGGGATTTGTCCATCCATATGACGGATAGATATACTCTGGGCCCTCTCGGTGAAATGTCATCCAATTAGCTTGCAAGCATGTGACTGGCTCACAAGGGATCACATATCACGGGAACAAGAAAAGAGTACTTATCAGTAACGAGGTTGAACTAGGTATGCAGAGATACCGACGATCATAACCTCGGATAAGTAAACTATGGTGAGACAAAGGGAAATTGGTATCGTATGTAAGTGGTTCATTTGATCGCAAAGTAATCATAGAAATATGTGGGAGCCATATGAATTTCCAGATTCCTCTATTGGTTATTGTTCGGAGAAGTGTCTCGATCATGTCCGCATAATTCACGAACCGTAGGGAGACACACTTAAGGATTCGACGTTGTTTGAGTAGTTATGGAATGATGAGTAAGAGACCGAATGTTGTTAGGAGTCTCGGATGGGATCCGGGATATCACGAGGAGATCCGGAATGGTCCGGAGAATAAGATTCATATAAGGAAAGTCCTGTTTCGGGGTTGGAGAATGGTTCCGGTGTTTTCATCGGGAATGTTCTAGAAGGTTCCGGAATGTCCGGCACTCCGGAGGGGAAGGGTACATGAGTGTGTCATAACAAGTTGGAATGATTGCATCATGTACTAGGTGTCATCGCTGAACAAAATAAAGGGTTTAATCAAATCCTAGTTTGAAAAGTCAAACGCCAATTTGAAAAGTCAAACGGCTATTTTGTGAGGTGGAGGGGAAGTAGGAAACCTACTTGGGGAGGAGTTCCCTCCCTCCACCGCCGGCCCACTTGGAGACCGAGTTGGGGAGGTACTCCTCTCCCCTGGCGCGCCCCCTCCACCTATATAAGGAGGGGCAGGGCTGCCCCTCCAAGAACATAACACCTCCACCCAAAACCCTAGCTCCCAGCCGCCGGCGCCACCACCTCCTGCTGCCGCCGCCTAGGGCAAGCCTAGCCACCGGCATTGCTCCTCCTTGGTGCGTCTAAACCCTAGATCGCCGAGGCTCTCTCTCATAGTCCACCATACTCGCTCCGGCTTAAGGCGAAGCCCTGCGATATCTCCCCTCTACTTCCGGTACCACGCCGTTGTGCTGCCGGAGTCGCGAGGAGAGTGCTACAACCTCCGCTGCCTGCTGGAACAAGGGAGAGGAAGGTCTTCGTCGAGTACCGAACGTGTGACTGACTGCGGAAGCGCTGCCGGAACGCAGCGCCGGAAGGATCGTCTACGCGATCTTGAGATCGGGAAGAGTACGACTACATCACCCACGATAATCCGCTCTCGTTAAACACTTTGGAATCTTCGAGGGTGAGTTATTCCATCGACTCGTTGCTACAATCTAGTAGATAGATCTTGGCTTGTTTGTTTGTATGCGGTAGAAAATTTTTGTTTTCCATGCTACGAAACCCTACAGGGAGTACTACGATCGGAATACTCCATATGGTCATGTACCAGGACCTTTTGCAAGGTTCCTGCCGGAAAATGGAATAGTCGCCCAGTATTCTATGCCGGGCGAACCTTAGCAAAACGGAGTAGCTGAAAGGCGTAACCGTACCCTTATGGATATGGTGCGCATCATGATGAGCTATTCCACCCTCCCATTGGGATTGTGGATGGAGGCACTTAAAACCGCCATTCACATTCTCAACAGAGTACCAAGTAAGTCGGTGCCCAAAACGCCGTATGAATTGTGGACAGGCAGAGTTCCCTCTCTGCACCACTGGAGGGTCTGGGGGAGCCCAGCTGAGGCAAAAGTTTTCAATCCAAACATTGCAAAGTTAGACCCCAAAACAATATCTTGCCACTTTATTGGCTATCCAGATAAGTCAAAAGGCTATCGTTTCTACTGTCCTGACAGATACACAAAGTTTGTAGAAACGAGACATGCAGTCTTCTTGGAGGACGAATTGATGAGGGGGAGCACGGTAGCTCGGGAAATTGATCTTGAGGAGAAGAGGGTGCATGCACCTAATCCGATGACTCAGGAGCCATTTTTCTCGCTACCTGTTGTGCCACCATCTACAACCCCTGAGGTTGTGGTGCTGGCACCTGTTGTGACTCCACACGTGACAACAATGGGCGAAAGTTCGGAACATGTCCATCAGGAGCCACCTGAACCCACTGTTGAGCACGAAAGGGAGCCAGAATAGCCTCATACTGTAAATGTGCCTGAACCCGAGGCAAGAAATAAGCAAGAGTCTGATGAACTCAGAAGGTCTAAAAGAGAACGAAGACCAGCCATTTCCAAAGAAATTTACAAAGTCTACAACGTAGTTCATATGGAGGGCGATCCTACCTCATATGAAGAAGCCATGAGTAGCCCTCACTCAGCCAAGTGGGTGGAGGCAATGGAAGATGAAATGAAATCAATGAGTTCCAACAATGTTTGGGACTTAGAGGAAATTCCTAAAGGAGCCAAAACAGTAGGATGCAAATGGGTCTACAAAACAAAGTATGACTCCAATGGGAATGTAGAAAAATACAAAGCTAGACTTGTGGCAAAAGGCTTTACGCAAAGATAAGGCGTAGATTACAATGAGACCTTTTCTCCGGTCTCATGTAAGGACTCCTTCAGAATCATCATGGCACTAGTTGCACATTTTGATTTAGAGTTGCATCAAATGGATGTTAAGACGACATTTCTAAATGGAGATTTAGAAGAAAATGTTTACATGAAACAACCCAAGGGTTTTTTCATGGAGGGGAAGGAACATATGGGATGCCGCCTAAAGAAATCCATTTATGGGTTAAAGCAAGCCTCTAGGCAGTGGTATTTAAAGTTTAATGATACAATTAAAAGATTTGGATTCAAGGAAAATGTTGAGGACAACTGCATTTATGCAAAGTTCAAAAGTGGGAAATATATTTTCCTAATTCTGTATGTGGGCGACATCCTGCTTGCTAGCAGTGATGTTAGTCTACTACTAGAGACAAAGAAGTTCTTGTCATCAAATTTTGACATGAAAGATCTTGGTGAAGTCTCTTATGTTTTGGGCATAGAAATTCACCGAGATAGGAAGAATGGAGTGTTAGGACTGTCGCAGAAAGCGTATTGTGAAAAGATTCTAAAGAAATACAATATGCATGCGAGTAATGCAACACCTGCTCCCATAGTCAAGGGCGACAATTTTGGGAAATCCCAATGTCCAAAGAATCAATATGAGATCGATCAAATGAAGTCAGTACCATATGCTTCGGCTGTTGGAAGCTTACAGTATGCACAAGTGTGCACTCGCCCTGACTTAGCTTTTATCACCGGGGTACTCGGTAGATATCAAAAGAATCCAGGAATAGAGCACTGGAAGATGGTAAAGAAAGCTTTGCGTTATGTGCAAGGGACGAAAGGCCTCATGCTAACATATAAAAGATCTGATTCCCTAGAAATAAAAGGGTATTCAGATGCGGATTTTGCGGGAGATAAAGATGACAGAAAGTCGACGGCAGGGTATGTCTTTACTCTCGCAGGAGGTGCTGTTTCGTGGAGAAGCGCCAAACAGTCGATAGTTGCATCATCTACGATGTATGCAGAATTTATAGCATGTTATGAGGCCATGGGACAGGCGTTATGGTTAAAGAAATTTTTACCCGACTTGAAAGTAGTCGACTGCATCAGCAGGCCACTAAAGATGTACTGTGACAATGAGCCCGCGGTATTCTATGCTCACAACAACAAGTCGAGTAGTGCTACAAAGTCTATAGATATAAAGTATTATGTTGTGAAGGACAAAGTCCAGGATCAAACTATAAGACTCGAGCATATAAGGACAAAGGATATGCTTGCGGATCCGCTAACGAAAGGCTTACCACCCAATGTGTTCAAGGAACACATAGCCGGCATGGGTTTAATGGAAAGCCTATGATACCTGGACTACAGAGGTCCAAAAGTAACAGGATTTGTTTCAAAATATAAAGGTATATAGTGGCTGTCTGATTCTATCGGCAATTGAGCTGAGACGATGAAACATGCTCTATGTATCGTTCTATGATGAAATAAGTAAAGTACAAAGTTAAAAGTAAAGTCGAGATCTAGGGGGAGAATGTTAGATAGATCTCAAACGTGACTGGGCCCAACGGCCCGTCACGCCCCTATCCACGCCCTGTTCGGGGGCGCTCAACCCTATCTGGTTGGTGGGCCCCTGTCGCCAGTGCTATATAAAGGAGGTGGGGGGCCGGCAGCACGCCTCACGAGGTTAGCCGTGCCCTAGCCGCCCCACCCACAAGCCAATCCGATCTAGGCTAGCGCTGCGCTGACGGGAAGCTCCACCGCCGCCACCCTAACCGCACACTCGCCCCACTCCCTTTTCCCATGGCTACTGACACCGGAGCTAGCTCCGGCATCCCCTCCGGTTCGTGCTCGTCGAGCACAGGCGCAGGTAGTACTACTCTCTCTCTCCTTCTCTCTCTTAGATCTCCTAGATCTAATCCTATAGTGCATCTACCGAGAGTGGCTAGCACTAACAATGGTATCAGAGCATCTTAGATGCTAACTTTTTTGGTAGAAAGACTCAACAGACAAAGAAAGCTTGGGCATCCTCGATCTAAAGTGCGCCTTGCCCCTCGGGCCGCGTCGTTCCTCTCTATCACGACACGCATCGGCAAGCCGAGGCGTCAGAAGAAGAACATACCCCTTCGGGGGAAAAGAAAACCAAAGGAAACCCCAGATCTAAAGCCCCAAAAGAAAAACCCTAATCCCAGAGCCCGCGAGAAAGAAACCCCAAACCCCAGATCTAACCATAGATCCCCACAGATCCCCAAAAGAAAATCCAAACACAAAAAAAGGGGTTGCCCCGGCCATCGCCGGGAAAGGCTCTGCCCCACCTCGGCCACTTGACGGCGGTGCACCCACCCTCGGGTGGATGCACGCATCAGCAAGGAGCCAAGGGGAGGCACTGCCGCCGTCTCCCTCTCTGGTCTCTGCTGCTCGCGGGGAGGTGGGAGGTGAAAGAAAAAGGAAAAAGGAAAAGGGGAACCCACCGGCCCGCCGCCGTGCGCCGGCGAAGGGCGCCGCCGCTGCGCCCACCCTTGGGTGGACGCGCAGCCGACAAGAAGGGCAGGGGACGTCGATGCTCGTGGGAGAGGGAGGTGACATGGTTATACCCCGCGGGTGCATGATCTCAGCATACCAAGTCCAGCCCAAGGAAGGCCCACGACAGATGTACGCCGGCCCATGAAGATTTTCGGGTGGCCAAGGCCCATGATGCCTTCGGATCCTTGGAGAGCAAGACTAGAGTAGATAGGAAATTCAAAGGGGTAAAACCCTAGAACCTGTAACCGACTAGGTCTATGCCCGGGACCTGCCTAAGTCTATATAAAGGCTAGGAGGGCACGACCTAGATGGCTCAACTCATACTTTCGCATACACACCTCCACGCCAGATTGCATCTGCGCACCCCTGTAACCTTCGGTTCCGCCGTAATCAACAGCAGACAAGCAGGATTAGGGTTTTCCCTCCGGGGGCCTGAACCTGGGTAAACTTTGTGTCCCCGTGTTGCTTGTTTGCTAACCGTTCCATGATCTCCAGCATCCCCATCTTCTCCAAAACCCAAGTCCATAACAATGGGCATTGATGAGATCAAACCTCGTCAATTGGTGCCGTCTGTGGGAATTGGGGGCGCTGGTTGTGCGATCGTGATGGTCCCAACCCGATCGATCTACAACTCTGCAGCAATGGAGAGTCATCTCCTCTTCGGCGCTTTCGACTTCACCGCCCACTCGCCGACCACCATGAAGGACTTCGAGCCCATAGGCGACGAACTCGAAATCCTGTTTGGGAGCTTCTGCTTCCAGGTGGGGCAAACTGGCACCCTCCGCCTCCCTGAGCGGGTGCCCCTACCATCAATCAGGCCCGCTTCATGGGCCCCATACCCCGTGCTACGCACAACATCATCAGCAGATGATTTCTACGACAGCAGCAGTTGCAACTCCGATCTGTGCGATCCGCCATCGGATGCAGGGAGCTACGGTTCCGGATCTGAAAGCTGCGGCAGCAGCGGGCCAATCTACGAGCGCTACCAATGCGCCGCAGTCATCCAAAGCGACGTGGATCAGCAAACACCCAACCCGCCGCCTAACCCGCCAGAACGAAACGGTGGGGACAGAAGAAGCCAATCTCCCCCACCCGAAGGGGAAAACAACGACGGCCACGTCATCCGCCTTAGCAAAGAAGGATGGACCCAGGTCCGCGAAGCTGTGGCAGGCAACATAGTACTGCCCGCAGACGCCTCGCGGGATATGCTGATGGCCTACCACCTTCTCCTAATCGAGGAGCACAAGAAGCAGGTCAAGACGCAGGAGGTGCTTGACAAACGCAAGCAAGCAGCCTCAGAGTCCAGCGCGCGACGAGCCGCGCTCTCCGCCATGGGCATTGGATCCAGCTCGAATGCCAACCCAGGCAACAAGCACCGCTCTCGAATGAAGAACATGGATCCCAAGGAGCGCCGTGAGTTGACGCGAACTCTCCACACATCCTTCATGGATATGGACGCCGACGGCAACGTCATCCCGAAAACGCCGCAGGCTGCGATCATGGCAGCCACTGCGTACCTCGCGGCCCACCCACCTCCCGAGGGGGACCCGAAGAGGGACATGCACAAGTCCGCACTTACCGGACTCGGACTCGTCGGAGCCGCGCTCCACCAGGAAGCTCCCAATGAGCCGAAGAAGAAAGCTCCGGTCAGGTTCGACCGCAGCCCCACCCCTTCATCCAAAGAGGAGGAACATGACCTTCCCCGAAGGAAGAAGAGTTCGTGACGCCGCGACCGTGACTACGACGCCAGAGATGCGCTCACACAGCGCAAAATCGACAAAGCGCGAGCTAAGCGCGCATGCTCGTCTGAATCCGAGATGGACGAAGACGAAGGAGAACTCTGTGGAGCCCGATGCTTCAGCAGATCCGTCCGGCGGACACGGATGCCGCGAAATTTCAAGATTCCTTCGGATACTCCGAAGTTCGACGGCACTCAAGAACCAAAGGCCTGGCTCAGCGATCACTTATCATCTGTCAAACTGCACGGTGGAAACAAGGAGACCGCCATGCAATGCCTTCAGCTGCAGCTGACAGGCGCAGCCCAGATCAGGCTCAGCAGCCTATCCTCAGGGTCCATCCGAAGCTGGGATGAGCTAGCTTACAGCTTCATCCGAAACTTCAAGGGTACCAGCAAAAGGCCCACCTCAATCGAAGAATTGCGAGCCTGCACTCAGCGAACGGGCGAATCCATTCGCTCGTACATACTACGCTGGTCCAACACAAAGAACTCCGCAGCCCACATCTCCGAAGAGAGGGCCATCGACGCCTTCAGGGACGGCGTCAAGCGCCAAGACTTCAAGGAGGAACTTGGGCGCGTCAAACCCAAAACGCTCGATCACCTCATGGACATCACCAACAGGTGGGCTGACGGAGAAGACTCCATTCACCGAGCACAACCGGAAGAAGAGGACGACTATGGTCGACGGCGAGAGCACCGTAGCAAGAGAAGATCGCGCGTCTACGACGATCGCGACGAACCCGATATGGTCGCGGCTGGCTACGCCGATCGCCGCAACGACGCCAACCGCAACAGCGGAGGATACCGCGGAGGAAACTTCCGTGATGGAGGACGCCCAGCGCAGTCGTGGCAACGCCGCAACCGCGATAACGGACCCTCAGCATACGAAAAGCTTTCGGGTCCATGCACCATCCACTTCTACATCGATAAGCAGGATGGCAAAAAGAAGGCAAGCCACATGCTCAAGGATTGCCGCGAGTTCCAGAAGCTCAGCGAAAGCATGGTGCAGATGAGGCAGCAAGCTCCAATCCCTGCGTTCGGAAACGCACCCGCGCCAGGTGAGATAGCGCATGGAGCTCCTCCACTGCCACCTATAGGAGGCCCGAACCAACCGGTCGCACCAGCACAGAACAACGTTGGGAACGGGTATCCCCCGCCGAAAGGAGCACTGATGATCCAGAAGGGGCGCCCTACGAATAGGGTGCAGAAGAAAATTACCCGACAGATCAACCTGGCTGTGGCCACTCCACCCGCCATCCCTGAGTACCTCAGCGGATCGGAGTCCTACATCACGTTCACTCGTTCGGATCACCCTTGCCAGATCCCTCGCCCAGGTCATGCTGCCCTGGTGCTGGAGGCGCAGATCGGAGGTTTCGAGATGAGTCGCGTCTTCATGGACGGCGGCAGCGGCATCAACCTGATGTTCGCAAGCACTCTAGCAGCAATGCGAATCCCGCAGTGCAGCCTGGAACAATCAGACACAACGTTCCACGACATCGTTTCAGGGAAGGGCATATTCCCCCTGGGCAAGATATGGCTCGACGTCATCTTCGGCAAGCCGGACAACTTACGACTGGAACGGCTTGAATTCGAAGTGGTGGACTGACCATACAGTACCACGCCATCCTCGGGCGTGTAGCATTCGCAAGGTTCCTGGCTGTCCCACACTATGCATACCTGCTACTCAAGATGCCAGGACCGAAGGGCGTCATCACAGTCCACGGGAGCTTCACCCGATCGGACCAATGCGACAGAGATTTCAACAGAATCTCCCAATCATTCGGTATGCAGGAGGAGCTCCTTAGGCTCCACGAGGTGACGGACAATGGGGCACCCCCAGTCGCGCGACAAAACGCACCTGATATGTCTTTCGACTCCATGGTCAACACAAAGAAGGTGCAAGTCCACCCGACGGATGCCTCCAAGACGGCGCTGATCGCCAACGACCTCAGCCCCGCATAGGAAGGCGCGCTCGTCGAATTCCTCCGTGAGCACTGGGAAATCTTCGCCTGGTGTCCTGCAGACATGCCAGGAGTTCCCAGGGAATTCGCCGAGCACACACTCAACGTCTTTCCAGACACCAAGCCCGTCAAGCAGTCCATCCGAAGACTGTCCGAGCCACGAGCCGAAGCTATCGGCAAGGAAATCAACAGACTACTCGCTGCAGACTTCATCAGGGAAATCAAAGAAAGCGAGTGGCTTGCAAACACAGTCATGGTCCCAAAGAAGGACACGGGCATCCTGCGGATGTGCGTGGATTTCACATCGCTAAACAAGCACTGCCCAAAGGACCACTTCCCCCTTCCTCGGATCGATCAGATCATCGATTCGACTGCAGGTTGCGAGAAACTCTCCTTTCTCGATGCCTACTCAGGCTACAACCAGATTCGACTCAAGGTTGAAGATCAGGAGAAAACGGCGTTTATCACACCGTTCGGAGTATTCTGCTACAACACAATGCCCTTCGGGCTAAAGAACGCAGGTGCCACGTATTAGCGATGCATGCAGGCCTGCCTCAAGGACCAGATTGGTCAAAACGTTCAAGTCTATGTTGACGACATAGTCATAAAAACCAGGGAGGCAAGGACACTTATCGACGATCTCCGCGAGACGTTCGACAACCTTGATCGCTACAGGATCAAGCTCAACCCCGAAAAGTGCGCCTTCGGTGTCCCATCGGGTCAGCTGCTTGGGTACTTCTGTTGGGCCACGCAGAGATAAAACAAAAACTTTTTCCTCTAACGTGGTGATCCCAAGATCTAGCTGAGGTAGAAGGCCACGAGGTTTACCACTATACGCGCAGTTGCGGATTACTAATGAAGCGCGTCAGTTGATGCAGTGCAGTCCTCACGATCCGATCGTCCTGGTGCTGATCGCACAGCACCTCTGCTGGTATCCACACGTACAAGGAGGAGCACCGGCGGCGAACTTCTAGGTTCGTTACGGCGGCTGGACTGCTGTGGAGCTAGGGTTTCCAACACATGGAATGACCTAACTGAACAACGATTAACCTTTTTGGGTTAAGGTGCTCCACTATATATAGGGAGTGAACGTGGGCTCTGCTCGCGCGACCCATTCACTAAAGCCCATATAACACTAGTCACCGTGAGTCCAACTCACTAACTCAGTCCTAATCCGGTTTAGGTCCAACCCAACCAGATTACAGGTTCAGATCCAATCCGAACATGCTCCCGCTCTTAAGTGTGTGACCCTGTAGGCTTATGGCTACTTGGACACGATTAGAGTCCGACTCACAATCGATCAGTCGGTAGCGGCTCCTAGCAGAATGTGCCGACTCCCAAGTACCAAAGAATCATGACGACTTGCCTTTCCAATGCGACTTACGTCCGAGTCCCTTTTGCCTCACGATATACCTTGTCAGACTATAGGCGAATATATGTCATCCCTTAAATAGTCCGACTCTCTTCTCGATCCGAGATAAGTGATTCACCCGACTAACTCTTAGTCGATCGCCTCGGTTAACACTTAACCGAGTCGTGCATGGCCATGCTTTCCGAATCATATCTCACGAGAGGGCCCAGAGAATATCTCTCCGAGTGGAGGGGCAAAATCCCATCTTGGTTATTCACATCACGCAGCTTGATTCTTAGTCGACCCGAACTCTGCCTTTATAACTGCCCAGTTACGGATCAGCGTTTGACAGAACCTAAGTTGGTGATCCTAAGGATTACATTGATTGAGATATACAAATGACAGCTAGTTTGTTGTACCTCAATATGGGTCAATCCGACTCGCTAAACTCTTTAGCCGAGTCTGTGTAAGTTGGAATAGCATCTCCATGCCCATGACAAGTGGAGCCGAGTCATCAAGCCAACTTTCACATTGGTCTAAGTTGTGTGTCCAGCATAACCTCAATGACCAAGGATATTTAGTACAAACAACATGAATGCATAGTTCCACAACCGAATCACATATTCAATGATACACATCAGATGTTTATACAAGGACTACTTAATATCTTTCTGAATACAATGGGAAATCTCATCATACATGATTGACTCTAGGGAATATTCCCAACAACTTCATCTCTCAGCGAGGGATCGAGGCGAACCCGAAGAAAATCAGAGCCATCATGGCGATGGAGAAGCCGAAAAACATCAAGGGTGTCCAGCAGCTCGCAGGACGAATAGCGGCATTGAGCAGATTCATCAGCCGCATGGGCAAGAAGGCCTTGCCATTCTACCAGCTGCTACGCAACGCAGATAAATTCGAGTGGACGCCCGTCTTGGTCACGCCAAAGGAGCGCGAGCCTCTGCTGCTGTACATAGCAGCCACACACCAGGTGGTCAGCACCGTACTAGTGGTCGAACGACCCGAAGAAGGCAAGACCCACGGGGTCCAGCGCCCAATCTACTACCTCAGTGAGGTACTGACACCAACAAAGCAGAGGTACCCTCACTACCAGAAGCTCGCCTACGGCGTGTTCATGACGGCTCGACGGCTGAGCCATTACTTCCAGGAGCACCAGGTGATGGTCTTCAACGAGGCACCCCTGAACAACATCCTGAATAACCCAGAAGCCACAGGACGCGTGGCCCTATGGGGCATCGAGCTGTCACCCCTGGACATCATTTACGAGAAGCGACTCGCAATCAAGTCTCAAGTCCTCCCGGATTTCCTCGTACATTGGATGGAGCTGCAGCTGCCAGACACCCCAGACATGTCGCAGTCATGGACCATGCACTTCGACGGCTCCAAGCGCGAAGCTGGAGCAGGAGCCGGGGTCATATTGACCTCCCCGCAGGGTGACCATATGAAGTACGTCCTCCGGATGAAATTTCGAGCCTCCAACAATGAGGCCGAATACGAAGCCCTCATCCACGGCATGAGAATGGCAAAGATCTGCGGCGCAACGCGCCTGGTCATCTACGGTGACTCCAACCTCGTCATCCAGCAGACGATGAACGAGTGCGACGCACATGCCGAAAACATGATCGCGTACCGCGCACTCTACAACGCACTCGAAGGAGAATTCGACGGCTGCGAGCTTCGGCACGTTGGAAGAGAAAGCAACGAGGAGGCCGACAGACTCGCCAACATCGGTTCCACCTGCGCAAAGGTGCCACCGGGTGTGTTCCTCGAACAGATCTGCGTGCCATCCATCAAGCGGAAATTCCCTAAGGGATCACCCGAAGAAGCAGAGCACTCGGGGCTATGCTGCCCGAAGGACATGAAGGACCCGAGAAACTGGACACAGAGGTCGCCATGGTCAACCTAATGCAGGTCATGGCAGTCGAAGAAACTTGGACACGACCATACCTCCAGTTCTTGATAAACGGAGAACTGCCTGACAGCCCGACAGATGCCCGACGCATATCTCGTCGGTCAAAAGCCTTCACCATCATCAATGGCGAGCTGTACAAGCGCAGTATTACGGGTGTACTACAAAGGTGCGTCACCATCGGTGACGGGAAAGCCATCCTCCAAGACATCCACGAGGGCATCTGCGGCCATCACGCAGGCAGCCGCTCCCTTGTCACCAAAGCTCTACGAGCCGGATTCTACTGGCCAACGGCCATGAGCGACGCAAAGGACATCGTCCGAAGATGCAACAGGTGCCAACGGTTCATCGACAAACCGCACACACCCGGGTCAGAGCTCAGACCCATACCTATAGCCTGGCCCTTTGCTCAATGGGGCCTCGACATGATCGGCAAACTGCCAAAGTCCTCGAAAGGGGGACACGTTTACCTCCTGGTCGCAGTCGACAAATTCACCAAGTGGGTCGAGGCCATGCCCGTCACCAACCAAAAAGGCAAAACTGCCGTCAAGTTCTTCGAGTCCATTGTCTACAGGTTCGGCGTACCGCACAGCATCATCACCGACAATGGATCGAACTTTATCTCCAAGGAGTTCCAGGACTTCTGCGAAGGCCTCGGGATTAACATCACGTACGCCTAGTGGCACACCCGCAAACAAACGGGAAAGTGGAAAAGGCCAACGGCCTAATCGGCGCTGGTATCAAGAAGCGCCTCATGAGTCCACTCGAACGGAAAGCTGGAGCCTGGACGAAAGAGCTACCATCCGTACTGTGGAGCTTACGGACTATGCCAAACAGCTCCACCGGCTACACGCCGTTCTTCATGGTACACGGAGCCGAGGCCGTGCTACCAGCCGAAGTACGCCACCAGGCCCCCCGGGTCGTCGCTTACAGCAAAGCCGAATCCACGGCTGCACTCGAAGATGCCGTCGACACACTCGACGAAGCAAGAGACGTAGCAGCAGCTCAATCGGCGGTGTACCAGTAGAGTCTCCACAACTACCACAGCCGCCGGCTACGCCCAAGGTCCTATGTCGAAGGAGACCTCGTCTTGCGACTCAAGCAAGAGCGACCGAAGAAATTCGAGTCGCCATGGGAAGGACCCTACGTCATCACAGAAGTCATTCCAGGTGGCGCCTATCGCCTCAAGCACGTGGAGTCTGGAGTCGCATACTCCAACCCATGGAACATCGCACACTTGCGGCGATTCTACCCATAGCTACCTACCCCTTTTACTTTCAATAAGGCTTTTCAGCCAAGGCTATTCAGCCGAACAATATACTTCCTCCATTACGATATAAATAAAGCTAAGTGTCTTGCCCCAAAATTTCATTTCGTTATTTGCAACATTACTTATGCTACAAATGCACTCGGGGGCTCCCCCCACCTCACGATTTCATGGACTGAGAATCACACGTGTACACCCTGAGTAGCTGACAATGTCAGGCAAACAAAAAGGACACGTACTCAAACAAAGCACTGCATGCTCACAATAAACATAAACCTTTATAACACAGGGCACAACACGCCCAGTCGAAATATACAAATTTTACATCTACCTCTTTTACAGGTACTACCTATTCTGAAGAATAACTTGAGCACGCTACTCAAACAAATCTACTACCTGTTCGGCATACTGCCTTACAGCCGCATAATGCGGACGCATATCCCACTCGCCACCATCCGACCGAAGAGTGTTGGAGATATGCCCTAGAGGCAATAATAAATGTAGTTATTATTATATTTTTGTGTTTATGATAAATGTTTACATTCATGCTATAATAGTATTAACAAGGAAACATTAATACTTGTGTGATTTGTAAACTAAAATAGAGTCCCTAGTAAAGCCTCTTTATTATACTAGCTTGTTGGTTAATAAATGATTGTCGTTTCCCTAGCATGAACATTGAGATGTTATTAACAACAAGATCATATCATTAGGAGAATGATATGGTGGACATACTCCTATAGATAAGCGTAGCATAAAGATCAAGTCATTTTAATAGTTCAATTGCTATATGCTTTCTGATACATGGTAACCTAATTCCTTCGACCATGAGATCATGCATATCATCTTCACCGGAAGGATGCTTTGATGACATCAAACACCACACCGTAACTGGGTGGCTATAAAGGTGGCATTGAGTGTTCGGAAAGTATTGGTTGAGACACATGGATCAAGAGTGGGATTTGTCCATCCATATGACGGATAGATATACTCTGGGCCCTCTCGGTGAAATGTCATCCAATTATCTTGCAAGCATGTGACTGGCTCACAAGGGATCACATATCACGGGAACGAGAAAAGAGTACTTATCGGTAACGAGGTTGAACTAGGTATGCAGAGATACCGACGATCATAACCTCGGATAAGTAAACTATTGTGAGACAAAGGGAAATTGGTATTGTATGTAAGTGGTTCATTCGATCGCAAAGTAATCATAGAAATATGTGGGATCCATATGAATTTCCAGATTCCTCTATTGGTTATTGTTCGGAGAAGTGTCTCGATCATGTCCGCATAATTCACGAACCGTAGGGAGACACACTTAAGGATTCGACGTTGTTTGAGTAGTTATGGAATGATGAGAAAGAGACTGAATGTTGTTCGGAGTCTCAAATGGGATTCGGGATATCACAAGGAGATCCGGAATGGTCCGGAGAATAAGATTCATATAAGGAAAGTCCTATTTCGGAGTTGGGGAATGGTTCCGGTGTTTTCATCGGGAATGTTCTAGAAGGTTCCGCAATGTCCGGCACTCCGGAGGGGAAGGGTACATGAGTGTGTTATATCAAGTTGGTATGATTGCATCATGTACTAGGTGTCATCGCTGAACAAAATAAAGGGTTTAATCAAATCCTAGTTTGAAAAAGTCAAACGCCAATTTGAAAGTCAAACGGCTATTTTTGGGAAGTGGAGAGGGAGGTTGAAACCGAGTTGGGGAGGAGTCCCTCCTCCACCACCGGCCCACTTGGGATCCGAGTTGGGGAGGGATTCCCCTCCCCTTAGCCGGTGCCTCCCTCCTATAAGAGGAGGGGCAGGGCTCCCCTCCTAGCACACAAGATTGCCCCCTCTAAACCTAACCCTAGCCGCCGCCTCCCACCATAGCCGCCGCCTAGGGTTTCTCCCCTAGCCGCCGACTTGGGCACCTCCAAGCCCTAGCCGCCGGCCCTAGCACCCCCTCCTTGGTGTGTCTAAACCCTAGAACACCGAGGGCTCTCTCATAGTCCACCATACTCGCTCCGGCTTAAGGCGAAGCCCTGCGAGATCTCCCCTCTACTTCCGGTACCACGCCGTTGTGCTGCCGGAATCGCGAGGAGAGTGCTACAACCTCCGCTGCCTGCTGGAACAAGGGAGAGGAAGGTCTTCGTCGAGTACCGAACGTGTGACCGACTGCGGGAGGGCTGCCGAAACGCAGCGCCGGAAGGATCGTCTACGCGATCTTGAGATCGGGAAGAGTACGACTACATCGCCCACGAGAATCCTCTCTCGTTAAACACTTTGGAATCTTCGAAGGTGAGTTATTCCATCGACTCGTTGCTACAATCTAGTAGATAGATCTTGGCTTGTTTGTTTGTATGTGATAGAAATTTTTTGTTTTCCATGCTACGAAACCCTACAGTGGTATCAGAGCCGTGTCTATATGTAGATCTGTTGCACGAGTAGAACACAATGGTCATTATGGGCGTTGATGCTTTTATTGTCGATAGCTTCTTGTGTACTTTGCATCTTGCGGGATGTTGGGATGAAGCGGCCCGGGCTAACCTTACATGACATCGTTCATGAGACTTGCTCCACGCTTGACATGCAACTTGTATTGCATGAGTGGCTTTGCGGGTGCCTGTTTCTCCTAGCATAGTTAAGATCCAATTTACAACGGGTAATTAACAATACTAGTATCAATGTTGTGGTTCATGTTCGTAAGTTAGAACGACACTTATTGAAAGCCCCAAACCACGTAAAACATGCAAAGAAAGTAGAGGCGTCTAACTTTGTTTTGCAGGGGTGTGCAGTGATGTGATATGGCCATGATTGTGATTATATTTGATGTATGCAATGTTCCTTATTGTAAGTTGGCAACCGGCAGGAGCCATATGGTTGTCTTTAATTTATGTTAAGACCCGCGTGTCTATTCAAAGTAGTTGTAATAGTTGAAGCCGGTGGACGACAACCATGAAGAAGCATCATTGACCTTGATGCAATGCCGGTGATGATGGAGATCATGTTCGTGCTTGAAGATGGAGATCGGAAGCACAAAGAAGAAAGGCCATATCATATCACATATTATGAATTGCATGTGATGTTAATCCTTTATGCATCTTGTATTGCTTAGTAGACGACGGTAGCATTATAAGATGATCCCTCATGCACATGAATTTCAAGTCATAAAGTGTTCACCCTTAGTTAGCACCGTTGCTAAAGCTTGTTGTTTCGAAGCACCACATGATGATCGGGTGTGTTAGATTCCGCAAGTGTATACAACGTGAGCAAGCCAAATTTGCTCATGCGGAAGCTAAGGTTTGATCTTGACGAGCCTAGCATGTACAGACATGGTCTCGGAACACGGATCACCAAAAGGTAAAACATGAATCATATAGTAGATATGATGAACATGTCGATTGTTCGCCATTGAAACTATATCAACTCTCGTGATGATCGGTGTTGATGTGGTGGATTTGGTTCATGTGATCACTAAAACAATGTGAGGGATATTGTTTTGAGTGGGAGTTCACCTAGATTAATTTAACTATTAATTAGAACTCAATTTGTCATAAACTTAGTCTAAACTATTGCAAATATGTTGTAGATCAATGGAGGCCCCTACCATCAATTTTAATGCGTTCCTAGAGAAAGAAAAGTTGAAAAACAATGGAAGCAACTTCGCGGATTGGTTCCGCAATTTGAGGATTGTCCTCACAGCTGGTAATTTGACCTATGTGCTGGATGCACCGCTGGGTGACCCACCTGCAGCTGATGCTACCGACGAAGTAAAGAATGTTTACCTCGCTCGGAAGACTCAGTACTCCATAGTTTAGTGTGCTAGCTTGTATGGTTTAGAATCAGAGCTTCAGAAAAGGTTTGATAATTCAGACCCACATGATATTGTCCATGATCTCAAATTGATCTTTGAGACTCATGCGGCAATTGAGAGCTATGAGGCTTCTGAAAAGTTCTTTAACTGCAAGATGGAAGAGGGCAGCTCCGTCAGTGAGCATGTGCTTAAGATGTCTGGGCACGCAAACAAACTTCAAAGCTTGGGTATAGTGATTCCTAATGCTTTGGGGATTTACCGTGTCCTCCAATCACTACCACCAAGTTACAAGAACTTTGTGATGAACTACAATATGCAAAACATGAACAAGCAGCTGCCAGAACTGTTTGTTATGTTGAAGTCTGCAGAAGTGGAGATCAAGAAAGAGCACCAAGTGTTGATGGTCAATAAGACAACCAAATTCAAGAAAGGCAAGTCTAAGCAAAAGGGACACTTCAAGAAGGGTGGTAAGAAAGTTACCGCGCCGACGAAGAAGACCAAGGCTGGACCCAAGCCTGATACTGAGTGCTTTTACTGCAAGGGAGAAGGTCACTGGAAGCGGAATTGCCCAAAGTACTTGGCGGATTTGAAGGACGGCAACATCAAGAAGAAAGGTATATCCGATATACATGTTATTGATGTGTATCTCACTAGTACTCGTAGTAGTGCCTGGGTATTTGACACTGGTTCGGTTGCTCATATTTGTAACTCGAAACAGGTGTTGCAGAATAAACGGAAGCTAGCGAAGAACGAGGTGACGATGCGCGTGGGAAACGGATCAAAGGTTGATGTGATCGCGGTCGGCACGCTACCCCTTCATCTACCATCGAGATTAGTTTTATACTTAAATAATTGTTATTTGGTGCCTGTGTTAAGCATGAACATTATATCGGGATCTTGTTTATTGCGAGACGGTTACTTGTTTAAGTCCGAGAATAATGTTTGTTCGATTTATATGAGTAATATGTTTTATGCACATGCACCTTTGATAGATGGTCTATTCTTATTGAATCTCGATAGTGGAAATACACATATTAATAACATTGAGGCTAAACGTTTGAAATCGAGCGATAACTCGACCTATATGTGGCACTGTCGTCTTGGTCACATTGGAGTGAAGCGTATGAAGAAACTCCATTCCGATGGACTTCTTGAATCACTTGATTTTGAATCACTTGAAAGATGCGAAGCATGTCTGATGGGTAAAATGACTAAGACTCCATTTTCTAGTATGATGGAGCGAGCTACGGACTTATTGGAAATCATACATACCGATGTGTGTGGTCCAATGAGTGTAGCATCGCGTGGTGGTTATCGTTATGTTCTTACCTTCACGGATGACTTGAGTAGATATGGGTATATCTATTTCATGAAACATAAGTCCGAAACTTTCGAGAAGTTTAAGGAATTTCAAAGTGAGGTAGAGAATCAACGTAACAAGAAGATTAAATTTCTACGTTCTGATCGTGGAGGTGAATATCTAAGTTACGAGTTTGGCGAGCATTTGAAGAAATGCGGATACTTTCACAATTGACACCGCCGGGAACACCACAGCGTAATGGTGTGTCCGAACGTCGTAATCGAACTCTCTTAGATATGGTTCGTTCTATGATGTCACTTACAGATTTACCGCTATCATTTTGGGGTTATGCATTAGAAACAGCCGCATTCACTTTAAATAGGGCACCATCTAAATCCGTTGAAACGACACCGTATGAATTATGGTTTGGGAAGAAACCTAGATTGTCGTTCCTTAAAGTTTGGGGTTGCGAAGCCTATGTAAAGAAGTTACAGCCGGACAAGCTTGAACCCAAAGCGGAAAAATGCGTCTTCATAGGATACCCGAAGGAAACTATTGGGTATACCTTCTATCATAGATCCGAAGGCAAAATCTTCGTTGCCAAGAATGGATCCTTTCTAGAGAAGGAATTTCTCTCGAAAGAAGTGACTGGAAGGAAAGTAGAACTCGACGAGGTTGTCGAACCTTCTCTCGAAATTGCGAGTAGCGCAGCACCGGAAGAAGTTCCTGTGGTGCCTGCACCAATAAGAGAGGAAGTTAATGATGATGATCATGAAACTTCAGTTGTAGTTGCTACAGAGCCTCGCAGGTCAACGAGAACTCGTACCACTCCAGATTGGTATGATCCCGTTATGAGTGTCATGTTGGTGGACAACACCGATGACCCTGCGACATATGAGGAAGCGATGATGAGCCCAGATTCCAACAAATGGCAAGAAGCCATGAAATCCGAGATTGGATCCATGTACGAAAACCAAGTATGGACTTTGGTGGACTTACCGGATGGCCGGAAGGCTGTGGAGAACAAATGGATTTTCAAGAAGAAAACAGATGCTGATGGTAATGTTACTGTCTATAAAGCTCGACTTGTCGCAAAGGGGTTTCGACAAATTCAAGGAGTTGACTACGATGAGACTTTCTCACCAGTAGCGAAGCTAAAATCTGTGAGGATTATGTTAGCAATCGCTGCATATTATGATTATGAGATATGGCAGATGGATGTCAAAACAACATTCCTCAATGGAGACATTGATGAAGAGTTGTATATGATGCAACCCAAAGGTTTTGTCGATCCTAAAGATGCTAACAAGGTATGCAAACTTCAACGGTCCATCTATGGATTGAAGCAAGCATCCCAAAGTTGGAATCAACGTTTTGATAAGGTGATCAAAAGTTTTGGCTTTATACAAACTTATGGAGAAGCTTGTATTTACAAGAAAGTGAGTGGGAGCTCTGTAGCATTCTTAATACTATATGTAGATGACATATTGTTGATTAGGAATGATGTAGACCTTCTTAATAGTGTCAAGGAATATTTGAATAATAGTTTTTCAATGAAAGATCTTGGCGAAGCAGCTTACATATTAGGCATAAAGATTTATAGAGATAGATCAAGACGCCAAATATCATTGTCACAAAGTACATATTTGGACAAAGTTCTAAAGAGGTTTGGAATGGAAGATATCAAGAAAGGGTTCTTGCCCATGTTGCCCAATACGACCTTGAGTAAAACTCAAAGTCCGACATCGGCAGAAGATAGAGAAAGGATGAGTAAGACTCCCTATGCCTCATCCATAGGATCTCTAATGTATGCCATGCTATGTACTAGACCTGACATTGCATATGCTGTTAGTTTAACTAGCAGATATCAAAGTGATCCAGGAGTGGATCATTGGACAGCGGTCAAAAAATCCTTAAGTACTTGAGAAGAACTAAGGATATGGTTCTTTCTTATGGAGGTGATGAACAGCTCGTTGTTAATGGTTACACCGATGCTAGTTGGAACACCGATCCGGATGATTCTAAATCACAATCTGGATACGTATTTATTTTGAAAGGTGCAGCAGTTAGCTGGAGGAGTGCAAAGCAAAGCGTTATGGCGAGATCTTCAACTGAATTGGAATACATGGCTGCTTCGGAGGCTTCACAAGAAGCGATATGGATGAAAGAGTTCATTACAGAGCTGGGTGTGGTTCCTAGTGCGCTGGACCCAATGTCTATCTACTGTGATAACATGGGTGCCATAGCCAATGCGCAAGAACCAAGGTCACACAAGAAGCTGAAGCATATCAAGCTACGTTTTCACGCTATTCGAGAACATATCCAAGATGGGGACATAAAGATTTGCAAAGTACACACAAATCTGAATGTGGCGGATCCGTTGACTAAACCTATCCCGAGGGCAAAACATGACCAGCACCAAACTGCCATGGGTGTTCGGTATATTACCATGTAATCTAGATTAGATGACTCTAGTGCAAGTGGGAGACTGTTGGAGATATGCCCTAGAGGCAATAATAAATGTAGTTATTATTATTTCTTTGTGTTTATGATAAATGTTTACAATAATGCTATAATAGTATTAACAAGGAAACATTAATACTTGTGTGATTTGTAAACTAAAATAGAGTCCCTAGTAAAGCCTCTTTATTATACTAGCTTGTTGGTTAATAAATGATTGTGGTTTCCCTATCATGAACATTGAGATGTTATTAACAACAAGATCATATCGTTAGGAGAATGATATATGGTGGACATACTCCTATAGATAAGCGTAGCATAAAGATCAAGTCATTTTAATAGTTCAATTGCTATATGCTTTCTGATACATGGTAACCTAATTCCTTCGACCATGAGATCATGCATATCACCTTCACCGGAAGGATGCTTTGATGACATCAAACACCACACCGTAACTGGGTGGCTATAAAGGTGGCATTGAGTGTTCGGAAAGTATTGGTTGAGACACATGGATCAAGAGTGGTATTTGTCCATCCATATAACGGATAGATATACTCTGGGCCCTCTCGGTGAAATGTCATCCAATTAGCTTGCAAGCATGTGACTGGCTCACAAGGGATCACATATCACGGGAACGAGAAAAGAGTACTTATCGGTAACGAGGTTGAACTAGGTATGCAGAGATACCGACGATCATAACCTCGGATAAGTAAACTATCGTGAGACAAAGGGAAATTGGTATCGTATGTAAGTGGTTCATTCGATCGCAAAGTAATCATAGAAATATGTGGGAGCCATATGAATTTCCAGATTCCTCTATTGGTTATTGTTCGGAGAAGTGTCTCGATCATGTCCGCATAATTCACGAACCGTAGGGAGACACACTTAAGGATTGGACGTTGTTTGAGTAGTTATGGAATGATGAGAAAGAGACCGAATGTTGTTCGGAGTCTCGAATGGGATTCGGGATATCACAAGGAGATCCGGAATGGTCCGGAGAATAAGATTCATATAAGGAAAGTCCTATTTCGGAGTTGGGGAATGGTTCCGGTGTTTTCATCGGGAATGTTCTAGAAGGTTCCGCAATGTCCGGCACTCCGGAGGGGAAGGGTACATGCATGTGTTATATCAAGTTGGTATGATTGCATCATGTACTAGGTGTCATCGCTGAACAAAATAAAGGGTTTAATCAAATCCTAGTTTGAAAAAGTCAAACGCCAATTTGAAAGTCAAACGGCTTTTTTTGGGAAGTGGAGAGGGAGGTGGAAACCGAGTTGGGGAGGAGTCCCTCCTCCACCGTCGGCCCACTTGGGATCCGAGTTGGGGAGGGATTCCCCTTCCCTTGGCCGGCGCCTCCCTCCTATAAGAGTAGGGGCAGGGCTCCCCTCCTAGCACACAAGATTGCCCCCTCTAAACCTAACCCTAGGCGCCGCCGCCCACCATAGCCGCCGCCTAGGGTTTCTCCCCTAGCCGCCGACTTGGGCACCTCCAAGCCCTAGCCGCCGGCCCTAGCACCCCCTCCTTGGTGTGTCTAAACCCTAGAACACCGAGGGCTCTCTCATAGTCCACCATACTCGCTCCGGCTTAAGGCGAAGCCCTGCGAGATCTCCCCTCTACTTCCGGTACCACGCCGTTGTGCTGCCGGAATCGCGAGGAGAGTGCTACAACCTCCGCTGCCTTCTGGAACAAGGGAGAGGAAGGTCTTCGTCGAGTACCGAACGTGTGACCGACTGCGGGAGCGCTGCCGAAACGCAGCGCCAGAAGGATCGTCTACGCGATCTTGAGATCGTGAAGAGTACGACTACATCACCCACGAGAATCCGCTCTCGTTAAACACTTTGGAATCTTCGAGGGTGAGTTATTCCATCGACTCGTTGCTACAATCTAGTAGATAGATCTTGGCTTGTTTGTTTGTATGCGATAGAAAATTTTTATTTTCCATGCTACGAAACCCTACAAAGAGGTGGCCCAGCTACTACAACAGACAAATCTACATCAGGCCGGTGCAGCCTCACAAGGGACAAAGCAGCCTTCACACCCGCGACGAGCTGTTGCCGCACCAACTCCTTGACATTGCTCACGCTTCGAAACTTCGACAGAAGACCCGCAAGGCTTGTTGGCACAACATCCAATGGAAACATGACATGCAACACCGAGGCAAGCGACGTCTGCACCTGACGAAGCACCCGCGAAACCTGGTGCACACGATCCTGCACCGTCGCCAGAGCCATGGCGCGGTCACGATCCATCCAGAAGAAGCCGCCAGCCTCCATGTCCTGTTGAGTCAAGCAATTGACCCGAACAGCGACACACTCCTTCTCTTCCCTCGGAGCAAGGTTAGCACCTACGACAATTGCACAAAATAAGAGGCAAGGCCAGCAGGCTCATTCGAAGAACTGAGCTGCAGCTCGAAACAAAGAACAACTTACATTGAAGCTGCTCGGACAACCGAAGCAGTTCCGCCATCAAGTACTCCTCTCTGGCTGCACCGCGATCCGCCTTGGACTTCCAAACATCAGCGTGACCTCGCAACCCAAGCAACTCCCTCTCAAGACTACGAACACGGTCTCGAAGAAAAGCGAGTTGCGAGGAATCATCCAAGGATGGACGCAGCTGCGCTGCAGACGAGGTGTCAACGGGGTCAGCACCCGAAGGAACCTAGCATAGCAGAAAAGCAAAGGACATAAACATTCAGACAGAGAAGAGCACAACTCAGAAGAGTTCATTAAGCATATAAAGGCCACTACGTGGCACAATGATTGCGTTCCTCACAAATATTTACAACAAAAGAAGACTACAAACTGTCCTACATCTACAACGCCTAAGACGCGGCACCCTGAGTAGCCTCGGAGCCGGATTGCCTCGTATTGGCCTCCCCCTGTTGCCGCAGCGCATACACAGACAACAGATCAATGAGCTTTGGCCCATATCGCTTGCAGCGAGCAGAATAGGCAGCAAAAGCTACCTCGGATCCATCCTCGGTCGTCGGCATCCAAGAGGTGACCTGGGGAAGGTCCAGCTCCGCTCCAGCCGCCAAAGCCATCGCCAGCCCGACGGACGCGCCGATGCCTTTCTGCTTGCGCTTGTACGCCGCAGGCGCTTCGGCTGACAAGGCCTCCGCCAGGGCGTCAACATCATCAAGGGCCGCGCCCTTAGGGACAAGCTCCTTGTAGAAGCGGCCAAGGACTTCCTTCGCCTTGGCAAGGGAGCCGACGACGGTGCTGCAGCGATCTTCGACCGCTGCAGTTGCATCATCTAGAGCACTCCCGTGCTCCAGAGCGCCGCGGTCAAACTCGATGCTTGCGGCATCTGAGGCAAAACAAAAAGAGAAGACTGAGGACAATAACACAGAAGAAAGGCAAGAAAACGAAAATACAGAAGCAAAAATAAGGTACTCACCCGAAACAGCCTTGGCAGCAGCCATGAGCTTGTCGACCACCTCTCTTTCACGCGCAGTCGCAGCCATGGTTAGCTGCTCCTCGCGGTCCGTAGCCTCCTACCGCAGACGCTCCCTAGCTTCGGCTGCCTTGGCCAGCTCCATCTCAAGGCGCTCCTTCGCATCAGCGGCGTCCTCAGCCTTCTTCTCCGATTGACCAAGGCTCTTCTTGAGAGCGTAGATCTCACGGAGAGAAGTATTATGCTCCTCTGCATTCAAAACAATCAAACATTCAGAAAGCAGGACAAAAATAAAGGAAAGAAGCACCCAAAGTATACGGGTACCTTGAAGCTGTTGGAGGTTGGCCTCCAGCACCAGGCGCTCCTGCACCAGCCGCTTGGCTTCCTGCACAAAAGGCTGCAGGAAGAATAACCACCATTCAGAAAAAGGACTCGGGGGCTACGCCAACAGGAGAAAGCAGAAGAAAACGACTCACACGAAAACACTTGGGGGCTCCCCCCGAGACTCGAAGAACAAACTAAGAGAACTCTTTTACACACACTCGAGGGCTCCCCCAGTGATAGACGACTTACATGATCCAACGGTGATGCTGAAGGCCCGCTGGAGAAATTCTGAGGCGCAACCACCTGCACCTCCTACATAGGAGGGTTCGGAGCAGCGCCCCCCGAAGTTGCCACCGTCTGAGGAGGAGGAGGATACACAACCTTCGACTCTCCCATCATCTCCCAAGCACCATCGCTGGAGGAGTCGTGGGAGGAGTGCCTGCACACGAAATATTTAGCACAAGAACAAAAAGTCAACAGCAGAAAGACAGCAGTATAAAGGAAACTTACTAGTCCAGCAAGCTCAGCTCGAAGACAGGAGGAGTCCTTCGGGCTCTCTTCTCCCCCTTCTTCTCTTCCTTCTTCTCTTCCTTCTTTTCTTCCTTCTTCCACTTCGCTGGCGGGTGAGCGCTACAGCCCGCACAGGAATGGCAGGAATGGGAGAGGAAGAGACTCCATGCCCGTCACTGTGACGCTCAAGGCACAGAGGGTTTCTGGGAGCCGGAGGAGTCGAGGCATCCGAAAACTCGCTGGAGCTCCGTGATCGTTTGAGCGTATGGTCCTCGCTCGACTCGTCGGCATCTTCTGCTGGAGATCGCGCCGACGACAGCTCGGACACGGAATCCACCACGTCATTATCCGGGGCAGTCGGATATTTTTCAGGCAATGGCGGTACCATGCCTGGCACCTTGAAGCTCTGCAAAACCAGAAGGGACTTTGTTAGCAAACAAAGGAAAATAAATACGCAGTCGACGAAAAGCGCTACGCACATGTCGTGGGAATGGTCACGGCAAATGCTGCAATCGGCAGCGAGTAGTAGAACGAGGGGCAAGGGCGGCCAGCCATCTGCAGTGCGAGATGAGGGCGGAGACACAGGGTTTTACCCAGGTTCGGCCCCCCGGAGGGTAAAGACCTACTCCAGCTAGATTGTATTATGATGGTGGTACAATGGGGCGAGCTCGGCGGCTAGGCGGCGAGTCGCTTGGGTGTATGATGGAACGTATCTCTACACGCCCTGTAGGGAGGTTTATATAGACTCACCTCCCCTAGGGTTTACATATCTCAACCGAATCAGTTAAGGCTTCGGTACTCATTTACCCTAATCCGACTGGGCCTATCTACTTGCCTGGGCCTTCAGCTTCCAGTCGCTTGGATCCACACCGGGCCTTGATCCAGTCACCGTCTTGTAGGCCCACTCGCCAGTTCCTGGGCCAATCGGAAACGTCCTTCTGGGTATACCCCGGTAGGCATATCCCCATCAGTAGTCCCCGAGGCCGTCGTCGATTGGGCGCAGGTGGTCGCTGGCAGTCGGAGTATACGGCTTTCAACGCGGACATCCAGTCGAATCGGTGGCAGGCTCCTGAATAAAGGAGGAAACTAGTCATTCTGGTCGCAGCTTTGGCGATTGGATCGGCGAAATATTTAGTCACTGTTTGTAGTGATCGTGTCAGCGAGCCGAGTGGCTGAAGTTGGACCGTCAAACGCAGTCAAACTATCCGTTGGGGTAATCCAACGGTAACCTTTGGCGTAATCACCGCGTAGTAACGGCTCCTGGATTTGGCGGGTAACAATCGCTATATAAAGGGAATGGTAGGCAATTGGAGAACCACCTCCTTGTCATTTCCTCCGATTGCGCGCACCTTCGTTTTCCCCCGCATCAGGATCCAGCCGAGCCGAAATCTTCTGACCCCCACGAACCCTTCCGCCAATGGCTCCCTCCACCGAACCATGGGGCAGGTCCAAGTGCACGAGGGCGCAACTGGCGTCCTTCGAGGAGGCCGGGATCCTGCGCGACGGCAGGTGGCACATCCCTGCAGCCGGAGAGGTGATCCCGGACCCGCGTGAGGGAGAGTTAGTCTGCTTCACCAGCCACCTAGAGCGGGGGCTGGGATTCCCAACATCTCTTTTCTTCCGGCGCTTCTGCGCCTTCTACGGGATCCAACCGTCGGACCTGGGCCCGCACAGCATCGAGCAGCTCGCCATTTTCGTGGCATTCTGCGAGTGCTATCTGGGATGCAGGCCCTACTTTCCCCTGTGGCAAGATCTATTCCACGGGCGAATCAGTCACGAGGAAGCGGGTGGCCCAATGCTCGCCGCGGGTGGCCTGACGTTTCAGCTGAAATCGAAGGCTTCCTTCTTTGATCTGATGCTACCCGCCAAGGCGGCGAGTGAATGGAAGAAGTCTTGGTTCTATGTAACCAAGGCGACTCCGGACAGCGAGGTGGCGATCCCAAGATACTCCGCCGACCGGCCTGAACCACGCCGACTCCAAGTCGGCAAGCTTCCAACAGACCAGCAGATGGTGGTGGATGAAATGCTTCAGACCATCCGCGGCCTGAAGAAGATGGGTCTCCAGCCCATCAATTTGTACAACTACTGGCTCGGGCGGCGACTCGTCCCCCTGGCCCGCCGCGACCACTACATGTACGAGTTCGCGGGCCGGGAGGACTCGGCGAAGTCCTGCCTCGTCGAGTGGCAACTCGAGGATTACCTCCTGGCGCTGAAGAAGATCACCCAGGCAGCGTACCTCGACGCGAAGGCTGGGGCGCCCCCTACACCGCGAAGCATCCAGCCCCGACGGTAAGTCATCTTTCCGTCATTCGCAGTCGCAGTTAAATGCAGTCGCGGTCATACTGATGTTGTTCATGCTTATTGCAGCTATTTCAAGTGGTGGAAGGGTGGCTTCCGCTCGCGGACGACGAGAATTCGAGATCGTCCGTCTAGGAGGCGGGCGAATCGCCTCCAGCAAGGGGAGGCGTCGAGAGTGACAGGAGCGGCGACGACGACGAATCCGAGGAAGAGGTCGCCCCGCTGGTCCGGAAAACACGCGGACAGCGGCAGCGTGAGCTCGAAGCAAGCAAAAGCCTCGAGCGTCATGACGATGACGACGACGAGCTCCCCGAGCACACCTCGCGTCGCGAGGCCACTCCATCAAAGAAGAAGAAGAAGAAGGAGGTGAAGGCCCCTCCAAACAAGAAGACAAAGCCAGCAAAACAGGCGTCTCCGCCTTATTCGCCAAGCAGCTCCGACGCCACCAGCCTGGCCAGGGTTGAAGCTCCATAGATGGAGGCGGCGCCGGATATCACCGCCATCCTGAACGAGGTGCCTCTGGCCTCGATGCCTCCGCCGTTCGCCCCAGTCTCTGGGTCGGGGGCCGCTCCGGTCGCGGTAGCTTCGCCGCCCAAGGATGCTCCTGCCGAAAATGTTTCGGAAGCTCCAGCCGCAGCCTCGACAACGAAGAAACCGTCCGTGTCTTGGGCACACGATGTCCTGGAGATGGGCCTCAGTCGCTGACTGGGCCCCGAACTGGAGAAGTCGGCCGGCATCCGCACGGGGCTACGCTTCATTCCGGTCGCCAAGTGAGTTTTGCTCACCTACCTTTGTCTTTCATTGTACTCGGATTATTTTGCTCACGCGATCAATTTGTAGGACCGGAGCTAAGAAGATAGGCCACACATCTATGGCCAAGGTGCCGCCAGTCGTCGCGGAGGAGGACTCCTCTCGGAAGAGGAAGGCTGACGAGGTCGCTGCCCCCACAGATGGTGCCAAGAAGGCCAAGAACGACGAGGTCGTTACGGTGTCTGAGGACACGACGGTGGCCCCGAGTGATCCTGTGGCGGTGACGGCCTCGGCAATCAAGGAGGGTGCTCCTTCGCGAGGGGAGGCCGAGCCAGCCTCTTTTGGAGCCAGCGCGTCCATCGCAACCTTCCCGCGCTTCATGGCTAGAGAGGCCATGGCAAGTGGTACCACGCCGTCGAGCCACGCACCCGGAGTCACCGAGACGGAGGTCGAGCAGCGGTGCGGGCACACTCCAGCCCTTCTTACCTCCGTGGATGCACTGCAGCTTCATGGCACGCTGGGCGCGGCCATCCAGGTATGTCCAGTACCCGAGGATCAGGCCGCTGTGTTGCAGTGGTCTGATTCTTTTAATTTCTTGTTTTTAATTCTCGCGTCCAGTCCCCGAGTGCGCGCTCGCTGAATTTCAGCGGGTGGGCACTTAGGATTTTCGATTGCCAGTCCCCGAGTGCGCATTCGCTGAATTTCAGCGGGTAGGCACTTAGGATTTTCGATTGCCAGTCCCCGAGTGCGCACTCACTGAATTTCAGAGGGTGGGCACTTAGGATTTTCGATGTTGCTTACTGTTTGGCTTGTGTTCGGGGTTTGCAGCACGAGTCAGCTGACCGGCTTGCTACGAAGCGTCACGCGGAGGAAGAACTTGCAGTCGTCCAAGAGGCGAACAAGGGACTCCAGGCGACTGCTGCAAAGGCGGAGGAGGTCCGCCAGGGCCTTGTCCTAGCGAGTGAGTTGGCGGCAGCTCAGACTGCGCTGAGCTCGACCGAGAAGCGGATCGCCGACCTTGAGCGCGAGCTGAAGGAGGCGAAGGAGGAGGCAACTTCGGCGGATGGGTGAGCCAAGGCTGCCATTACAGCCGCCGCTGAGGAGCATAAGGTCTCCGACGCCCTTGTTGCTGGGCTTCAAGATGACTACACTTCTCTTCAGAGCTTCATCACGGATCTCTCCCGTCCCCTGATTGGTGAGTGTGCCTGCTTCTGCCTTTAGTATATGTATTGTCTAATTTTTGGTGTATTCACTATCACCTTCTGTCCGCAGGTCGGATCATTGACAATGCGGAGGAGGCGGATTCGTTCGACGCACGACAATGTGTAGCCACGCTGGTCGACTCGGCCACGTTGTCGGCGACATGCATACGGGCGTATCTTCAGGAGATGTCGCCCACGGAAGTAATATCCAACGACCTCGTTGAAGTGTGGTGATACTTGGAGAAGGTGCCGTCGGTCGTCGAATTCATGACGCGATCGGCGTTCCGACACGGAGAGGCGATGGTGCTTAGCCTTGGGCTCACTCACTTCCCGGAGGACTTTGATCTGGACGATGTGACGAGTGGCTACCTGTCGTCGACCGGCTCGGTGGAGATTTCTGAGGTGCTGAAGCTGACGGACCGCGCCGCGGTATACTCCGAGCGCGTCTGGGCGATGGGCGACCTCCTTCCTTACCAGGATACGGTCGTCGCGCCCAACGACCCCGAGCCGCAGCACCGGGATTTCAAGATCGAGCAACCCTTTCGTGCAGCGATGGCGGGTGAGCTGACGACATACCCGTCAAACCCGTACACTCCCTTCATTCGCAATCGCAAGGGTGGTGGCGAGTCGTCGTCGAAGCCTGTAGAGTAGAATATTGTGCCCTGGGGCGTTAGTGACAGTGCTGCCATTGGGCATATTTTGTATTTTGTAACGCTTGCGACATGCTATTAATGGAATATCGTGTTGTTTTGTGAATTGTTGATTGAGGTTTGAACGAGTCCCCGAGCGTGTCCGCCCTTTTTTATGGGGTTTACCTCATTTGTTATGTGTTTGCTGTTTTGAATGTTTTGTTTATTGGGGTCGACTCGCCCGAACTCGGAGAGCCAGTCGCAAGGCGACTCCCATGAGTGCTCTGTACTTCACCGTTTTCCCTTGCGCGAACGAGGTCGGGTGGCCGAGTCCCAGAGCGTGGTACTTGGCTGTTCTAGGCGCGACTCGAGGGTCGGAGGACTTGGCGCGTTAGGGTGAGCGCATCACTCCTGCCTGACCCGTCGAGTTAGTCGCATGGCGAGTCCTGGGCATGCTCTCATACTTGGCGTTTTCCCTAGCTGCTCGTGCTGAACTGGTCGTCAGTCCCTGAGCGTGGTACTTGGCTGTTCGAGTCGCTATGTCGAGGATGCGGAGGATCATGGTCGTTGTGAGAAGCGAAGGCAGTTGTCTTGGCTCGTAGAGCCAGTCGGGCTAGGCGACTCCAATGGGGCTCCGGGTAGGCGTTTTTCGTGGACGTTGCAAGACCTGAGGTGACCCAGTGCCCTTGTAACGCACTACTTGGCCGTGCCGATCGCTGTACCAAAGGTTGACTTCTGCAGTTAGCTTGACGCTGTTATTACGAGTGCGAGTGGCACAAGACACAGAGAGTAGGCGCAATTTGCGGTAACCAATTCTTTTTATTTCATAGCGACTGGAGGGTACATATGTGGGGTTCTAGGAGTAGAACTTCCGTAGGAGGTTTACATTCCACAGTCGCTTGACGTCGAGTTTTCCGTCCCCGAGGACGTCGATGAGGTAGTAGGCATCGTTGCCGAGTACTCGCCCGATGGCAAATGGTCCCTCCCACGGAGGGGAAAGCTTGTGCATGCCCTTCTTGTCCTGGATGAGGCGCAGCACCAGGTCGCCTTCTTGGAAGGTGCGAGTTTTCACCCGCCGGCTGTGGTAGCGGCGAAGTCCTAGCTGGTAGATGGCGGTGCGTGACCGAGCGAGGTCACGTGCCTCGTCGAGTTGATCGACTCCATCCTGACGGGCGAGTTCATTCGCAGCCTCCGTGTAGTGGACGACCCTTGGCGAGTCGTGCTCGAGGTCGCTGGGCATGACTGCCTCGTCGCCGTACACCATGAAGAAGGGGGTAAACCCTGTCGACCTGTTGACCGAGGTGCGGATGCCCCCGATGACAGAGGGTAGCTCCTCGACCCAGCACCCGGCGGTGCGCTCGAGTGGTACTTGGAGCTGCGGCTTCAGACCGTGGAGGATGCTCTGGTTGGCCCGTTCTGCCTGGCCGTTGGATTCCGGGTTGGCGACTGACACGAGGTCGAGCCGGATGTGGTGTTCCTCGCAGAACTCGGCCATGGCTCCTTTGGCGAAGTTGGTGCCGTTGTCCGTGATGATGCTATTTGGGAACCCGTAGCGATATATGAGCTCGCGTAGGAATTTAGTGGCGGTCTTCCCGTCGCATTTCTGGACTGGTTTGGCCTCCACCCACTTTGTGAATTTGTCGACCACGACCAGGAGGTGGGTGTAGCCACAGGGGGCCTTTTTGAAGGGGCCTACGATGTCCATACCCCACACGGCGAATGGCCAGGTGATGGGGATTGTCTTGAGCGCTGAGCTCGGCACGTGCGTCTGGTTGGCGTACTTCTGGCACCCGGCGCACCGCTGGACAATGTCAACGGCATCGGCGTGTGCGGTGGGCCAGTAGAAGCCATGACGCATAGCCTTGGCGACCAGAGAGCGGGCGCCGACGTGGTGGCCGCAGTCGCCGGAGTGGATGTTGTGGAGGATCTTGCGTCCTTCGGCGGGTTGGACGCAGCGTTGGAACACGCCGGTCACGCTGCGCTTGTGGAGCTCGCCATCGATGATGGTGAAGGATTTGCATCGGCGTGCAATCATCCGGGCGTCGGTCTCGTCTGCCGGCAAGGTGCCAGCCTCTAGGTAGGCGACGCACGGCTTGGTCCAGTCGTCTAGCTCGGCGACGAGTGCGACCAGGGCTGCCTCCGGCTGCAGCGGGACTCCGATGTTGATCGCCCTTGGGGGAGAGACTGAAGGCTTGGTGATCATGTCGAGGAAGACGCCGGCGGGTGGTGTGAGTCGAGCCGACCCGATGCGAGATAGTGAGTCAGCCTCCTCGTTCTTTCGCCTGTCAATCCACTCGACGGAGTACCCTGCGAAATGTCCCCCCAGCTTGTCTACTGCTTGGCGGTATGCCGCCCTGGTGGACGAGACAGTATCGCAAGTGCCAGCGACTTGCCCAGCGACGAGGTCGGAGTCTCCGTAGCAGCGTAGGCGGTTGGCGTTCATCTCATTGGTAGCTCGCATGCCGTGGAGGAGTGCCTCGTACTCGGCCATGTTGTTGGTGCAGGGGGTGAAGTCGAGGCAGAGGATGTAGCGGAGCTTGTCGCCCTTCGGTGAAGTCAGCACGATCCCTGCTCCTGCGCCGTCCGTGTTCTTGGAGCCGTCGAAGTGCAGGCTCCAGTAGTGGAGATATGGCAGCTTTTCTGGCTGCTGGGCCTCTTCCCAGTCGGCGATGAAGTCCGCTAGAGCCTGCGACTTGATCACTTTTCGTGGCTCGTATTTGATGTTGTGGACGCCGATCTCGACGGCCCACTTGGCGACTCGCCCGGTCGCCTCGCGGTTGCGGATGATGTCCTGCAACGGTGCTGAGGAGACGACCGTGATTGGGTGCTCCTGGAAGTAGTGCGGCAGGCGCCGCTGTGCTCTAAAGACCGCGTATACCAGTTTCTGGTACTGCGGGTATCGCTGGCGTGACTCGGTGAGGACCTCGCTGATGTAGTACACCGGTCGTTGTACTGGGTGCTCCTTTCCTTCCTCTGGACGTTCGACGACCATGACGGCGCTGACGACGCGCTCGGAAGCCGCGACGTAGACCAGCATGGGTTCTTTGTCGGCGGGGGCGGCGAGTAGCACCTTCTTGAGGTCGCGGAGCGCGTCGTCCGCCTCCTTGTCCCACTGGAAGGTGGGGTTCTTGCGCATCAGGCGGTATAGGGGCATCGCCTTTTCTCCCAGGCGGGGGATGAAGCGACTGAGATCCGCTACTCGCCCGGCCAGCTTCTGGACGTCGCGCATGCACTCGGGTTTGCCGATTCGGGCGATCGTGTCGATATTGGTGGGGTTCGCCTCGATCCCGCGCTTGGAGACGACATACCCTAGTAGTTGACCTGCTGGTACAACGAAGGTGCATTTGCCTGGGTTAAGCTTTATCTTGTATTTCCGCAGGTTGGCGAATGTTTCCACCAGGTCAGCGAGTAGATCACCCTGGCGAGCGGATTTTACGACCATGTCGTCGATGTAGACATGGATGTTGCGGCCAATTTGGCTCGTGAGGCACTCCTGCATGCATCGCTGGTAGGTCGCTCCGGCGTTCTTGAGGCCGAAGGTCATGGCGGTGTAGCAGACATGCCAGGAGTTCCCAGGGAATTCGCCGAGCACACACTCAACGTCTTTCCAGACACCAAGCCCGTCAAGCAGTCCATCCGAAGACTGTCCGAGCCACGAGCCGAAGCTATCGGCAAGGAAATCAACAGACTACTCGCTGCAGACTTCATCAGGGAAATCAAAGAAAGCGAGTGGCTTGCAAACACAGTCATGGTCCCAAAGAAGGACACGGGCATCCTGCGGATGTGCGTGGATTTCACATCGCTAAACAAGCACTGCCCAAAGGACCACTTCCCCCTTCCTCGGATCGATCAGATCATCGATTCGACTGCAGGTTGCGAGAAACTCTCCTTTCTCGATGCCTACTCAGGCTACAACCAGATTCGACTCAAGGTTGAAGATCAGGAGAAAACGGCGTTTATCACACCGTTCGGAGTATTCTGCTACAACACAATGCCCTTCGGGCTAAAGAACGCAGGTGCCACGTATTAGCGATGCATGCAGGCCTGCCTCAAGGACCAGATTGGTCAAAACGTTCAAGTCTATGTTGACGACATAGTCATAAAAACCAGGGAGGCAAGGACACTTATCGACGATCTCCGCGAGACGTTCGACAACCTTGATCGCTACAGGATCAAGCTCAACCCCGAAAAGTGCGCCTTCGGTGTCCCATCGGGTCAGCTGCTTGGGTACTTCTGTTGGGCCACGCAGAGATAAAACAAAAACTTTTTCCTCTAACGTGGTGATCCCAAGATCTAGCTGAGGTAGAAGGCCACGAGGTTTACCACTATACGCGCAGTTGCGGATTACTAATGAAGCGCGTCAGTTGATGCAGTGCAGTCCTCACGATCCGATCGTCCTGGTGCTGATCGCACAGCACCTCTGCTGGTATCCACACGTACAAGGAGGAGCACCGGCGGCGAACTTCTAGGTTCGTTACGGCGGCTGGACTGCTGTGGAGCTAGGGTTTCCAACACATGGAATGACCTAACTGAACAACGATTAACCTTTTTGGGTTAAGGTGCTCCACTATATATAGGGAGTGAACGTGGGCTCTGCTCGCGCGACCCATTCACTAAAGCCCATATAACACTAGTCACCGTGAGTCCAACTCACTAACTCAGTCCTAATCCGGTTTAGGTCCAACCCAACCAGATTACAGGTTCAGATCCAATCCGAACATGCTCCCGCTCTTAAGTGTGTGACCCTGCAGGCTTATGGCTACTTGGACACGATTAGAGTCCGACTCACAATCGATCAGTCGGTAGCGGCTCCTAGCAGAATGTGCCGACTCCCAAGTACCAAAGAATCATGACGACTTGCCTTTCCAATGCGACTTACGTCCGAGTCCCTTTTGCCTCACGATATACCTTGTCAGACTATAGGCGAATATATGTCATCCCTTAAATAGTCCGACTCTCTTCTCGATCCGAGATAAGTGATTCACCCGACTAACTCTTAGTCGATCGCCTCGGTTAACACTTAACCGAGTCGTGCATGGCCATGCTTTCCGAATCATATCTCACGAGAGGGCCCAGAGAATATCTCTCCGAGTGGAGGGGCAAAATCCCATCTTGGTTATTCACATCACGCAGCTTGATTCTTAGTCGACCCGAACTCTGCCTTTATAACTGCCCAGTTACGGATCAGCGTTTGACAGAACCTAAGTTGGTGATCCTCAACTCAGACTATGCAACAACCTCAGGTCTAAGGATTACATTGATTGAGATATACAAATGACAGCTAGTTTGTTGTACCTCAATATGGGTCAATCCGACTCGCTAAACTCTTTAGCCGAGTCTGTGTAAGTTGGAATAGCATCTCCATGCCCATGACAAGTGGAGCCGAGTCATCAAGCCAACTTTCACATTGGTCTAAGTTGTGTGTCCAGCATAACCTCAATGACCAAGGATATTTAGTACAAACAACATGAATGCATAGTTCCACAACCGAATCACATATTCAATGATACACATCAGATGTTTATACAAGGACTACTTAATATCTTTCTGAATACAATGGGAAATCTCATCATACATGATTGACTCTAGGGAATATTCCCAACAACTTCATCTCTCAGCGAGGGATCGAGGCGAACCCGAAGAAAATCAGAGCCATCATGGCGATGGAGAAGCCGAAAAACATCAAGGGTGTCCAGCAGCTCGCAGGACGAATAGCGGCATTGAGCAGATTCATCAGCCGCATGGGCAAGAAGGCCTTGCCATTCTACCAGCTGCTACGCAACGCAGATAAATTCGAGTGGACGCCCGTCTTGGTCACGCCAAAGGAGCGCGAGCCTCTGCTGCTGTACATAGCAGCCACACACCAGGTGGTCAGCACCGTACTAGTGGTCGAACGACCCGAAGAAGGCAAGACCCACGGGGTCCAGCGCCCAATCTACTACCTCAGTGAGGTACTGACACCAACAAAGCAGAGGTACCCTCACTACCAGAAGCTCGCCTACGGCGTGTTCATGACGGCTCGACGGCTGAGCCATTACTTCCAGGAGCACCAGGTGATGGTCTTCAACGAGGCACCCCTGAACAACATCCTGAATAACCCAGAAGCCACAGGACGCGTGGCCCTATGGGGCATCGAGCTGTCATCCCTGGACATCATTTACGAGAAGCGACTCGCAATCAAGTCTCAAGTCCTCCCGGATTTCCTCGTACATTGGATGGAGCTGCAGCTGCCAGACACCCCAGACATGTCGCAGTCATGGACCATGCACTTCGACGGCTCCAAGCGCGAAGCTGGAGCAGGAGCCGGGGTCATATTGACCTCCCCGCAGGGTGACCATATGAAGTACGTCCTCCGGATGAAATTTCGAGCCTCCAACAATGAGGCCGAATACGAAGCCCTCATCCACGGCATGAGAATGGCAAAGATCTGCGGCGCAACGCGCCTGGTCATCTACGGTGACTCCAACCTCGTCATCCAGCAGACGATGAACGAGTGCGACGCACATGCCGAAAACATGATCGCGTACCGCGCACTCTACAACGCACTCGAAGGAGAATTCGACGGCTGCGAGCTTCGGCACGTTGGAAGAGAAAGCAACGAGGAGGCCGACAGACTCGCCAACATCGGTTCCACCTGCGCAAAGGTGCCACCGGGTGTGTTCCTCGAACAGATCTGCGTGCCATCCATCAAGCGGAAATTCCCTAAGGGATCACCCGAAGAAGCAGAGCACTCGGGGCTATGCTGCCCGAAGGACATGAAGGACCCGAGAAACTGGACACAGAGGTCGCCATGGTCAACCTAATGCAGGTCATGGCAGTCGAAGAAACTTGGACACGACCATACCTCCAGTTCTTGATAAACGGAGAACTGCCTGACAGCCCGACAGATGCCCGACGCATATCTCGTCGGTCAAAAGCCTTCACCATCATCAATGGCGAGCTGTACAAGCGCAGTATTACGGGTGTACTACAAAGGTGCGTCACCATCGGTGACGGGAAAGCCATCCTCCAAGACATCCACGAGGGCATCTGCGGCCATCACGCAGGCAGCCGCTCCCTTGTCACCAAAGCTCTACGAGCCGGATTCTACTGGCCAACGGCCATGAGCGACGCAAAGGACATCGTCCGAAGATGCAACAGGTGCCAACGGTTCATCGACAAACCGCACACACCCGGGTCAGAGCTCAGACCCATACCTATAGCCTGGCCCTTTGCTCAATGGGGCCTCGACATGATCGGCAAACTGCCAAAGTCCTCGAAAGGGGGACACGTTTACCTCCTGGTCGCAGTCGACAAATTCACCAAGTGGGTCGAGGCCATGCCCGTCACCAACCAAAAAGGCAAAACTGCCGTCAAGTTCTTCGAGTCCATTGTCTACAGGTTCGGCGTACCGCACAGCATCATCACCGACAATGGATCGAACTTTATCTCCAAGGAGTTCCAGGACTTCTGCGAAGGCCTCGGGATTAACATCACGTACGCCTAGTGGCACACCCGCAAACAAACGGGAAAGTGGAAAAGGCCAACGGCCTAATCGGCGCTGGTATCAAGAAGCGCCTCATGAGTCCACTCGAACGGAAAGCTGGAGCCTGGACGAAAGAGCTACCATCCGTACTGTGGAGCTTACGGACTATGCCAAACAGCTCCACCGGCTACACGCCGTTCTTCATGGTACACGGAGCCGAGGCCGTGCTACCAGCCGAAGTACGCCACCAGGCCCCCCGGGTCGTCGCTTACAGCAAAGCCGAATCCACGGCTGCACTCGAAGATGCCGTCGACACACTCGACGAAGCAAGAGACGTAGCAGCAGCTCAATCGGCGGTGTACCAGTAGAGTCTCCACAACTACCACAGCCGCCGGCTATGCCCAAGGTCCTATGTCGAAGGAGACCTCGTCTTGCGACTCAAGCAAGAGCGACCGAAGAAATTCGAGTCGCCATGGGAAGGACCCTACGTCATCACAGAAGTCATTCCAGGTGGCGCCTATCGCCTCAAGCACGTGGAGTCTGGAGTCGCATACTCCAACCCATGGAACATCGCACACTTGCGGCGATTCTACCCATAGCTACCTACCCCTTTTACTTTCAATAAGGCTTTTCAGCCAAGGCTATTCAGCCGAACAATATACTTCCTCCATTACGATATAAATAAAGCTAAGTGTCTTGCCCCAAAATTTCATTTCGTTATTTGCAACATTACTTATGCTACAAATGCACTCGGGGGCTCCCCCCACCTCACGATTTCATGGACTGAGAATCACACGTGTACACCCTGAGTAGCTGACAATGTCAGGCAAACAAAAAGGACACGTACTCAAACAAAGCACTGCATGCTCACAATAAACATAAACCTTTATAACACAGGGCACAACACGCCCAGTCGAAATATACAAATTTTACATCTACCTCTTTTACAGGTACTACCTATTCTGAAGAATAACTTGAGCACGCTACTCAAACAAATCTACTACCTGTTCGGCATACTGCCTTACAGCCGCATAATGCGGACGCATATCCCACTCGCCACCATCCGACCGAAGAGTGTTGGAGATATGCCCTAGAGGCAATAATAAATGTAGTTATTATTATATTTTTGTGTTTATGATAAATGTTTACATTCATGCTATAATAGTATTAACAAGGAAACATTAATACTTGTGTGATTTGTAAACTAAAATAGAGTCCCTAGTAAAGCCTCTTTATTATACTAGCTTGTTGGTTAATAAATGATTGTCGTTTCCCTAGCATGAACATTGAGATGTTATTAACAACAAGATCATATCATTAGGAGAATGATATGGTGGACATACTCCTATAGATAAGCGTAGCATAAAGATCAAGTCATTTTAATAGTTCAATTGCTATATGCTTTCTGATACATGGTAACCTAATTCCTTCGACCATGAGATCATGCATATCATCTTCACCGGAAGGATGCTTTGATGACATCAAACACCACACCGTAACTGGGTGGCTATAAAGGTGGCATTGAGTGTTCGGAAAGTATTGGTTGAGACACATGGATCAAGAGTGGGATTTGTCCATCCATATGACGGATAGATATACTCTGGGCCCTCTCGGTGAAATGTCATCCAATTATCTTGCAAGCATGTGACTGGCTCACAAGGGATCACATATCACGGGAACGAGAAAAGAGTACTTATCGGTAACGAGGTTGAACTAGGTATGCAGAGATACCGACGATCATAACCTCGGATAAGTAAACTATTGTGAGACAAAGGGAAATTGGTATTGTATGTAAGTGGTTCATTCGATCGCAAAGTAATCATAGAAATATGTGGGATCCATATGAATTTCCAGATTCCTCTATTGGTTATTGTTCGGAGAAGTGTCTCGATCATGTCCGCATAATTCACGAACCGTAGGGAGACACACTTAAGGATTCGACGTTGTTTGAGTAGTTATGGAATGATGAGAAAGAGACTGAATGTTGTTCGGAGTCTCAAATGGGATTCGGGATATCACAAGGAGATCCGGAATGGTCCGGAGAATAAGATTCATATAAGGAAAGTCCTATTTCGGAGTTGGGGAATGGTTCCGGTGTTTTCATCGGGAATGTTCTAGAAGGTTCCGCAATGTCCGGCACTCCGGAGGGGAAGGGTACATGAGTGTGTTATATCAAGTTGGTATGATTGCATCATGTACTAGGTGTCATCGCTGAACAAAATAAAGGGTTTAATCAAATCCTAGTTTGAAAAAGTCAAACGCCAATTTGAAAGTCAAACGGCTATTTTTGGGAAGTGGAGAGGGAGGTTGAAACCGAGTTGGGGAGGAGTCCCTCCTCCACCACCGGCCCACTTGGGATCCGAGTTGGGGAGGGATTCCCCTCCCCTTAGCCGGTGCCTCCCTCCTATAAGAGGAGGGGCAGGGCTCCCCTCCTAGCACACAAGATTGCCCCCTCTAAACCTAACCCTAGCCGCCGCCTCCCACCATAGCCGCCGCCTAGGGTTTCTCCCCTAGCCGCCGACTTGGGCACCTCCAAGCCCTAGCCGCCGGCCCTAGCACCCCCTCCTTGGTGTGTCTAAACCCTAGAACACCGAGGGCTCTCTCATAGTCCACCATACTCGCTCCGGCTTAAGGCGAAGCCCTGCGAGATCTCCCCTCTACTTCCGGTACCACGCCGTTGTGCTGCCGGAATCGCGAGGAGAGTGCTACAACCTCCGCTGCCTGCTGGAACAAGGGAGAGGAAGGTCTTCGTCGAGTACCGAACGTGTGACCGACTGCGGGAGGGCTGCCGAAACGCAGCGCCGGAAGGATCGTCTACGCGATCTTGAGATCGGGAAGAGTACGACTACATCACCCACGAGAATCCTCTCTCGTTAAACACTTTGGAATCTTCGAAGGTGAGTTATTCCATCGACTCGTTGCTACAATCTAGTAGATAGATCTTGGCTTGTTTGTTTGTATGTGATAGAAATTTTTTGTTTTCCATGCTACGAAACCCTACAGTGGTATCAGAGCCGTGTCTATATGTAGATCTGTTGCACGAGTAGAACACAATGGTCATTATGGGCGTTGATGCTTTTATTGTCGATAGCTTCTTGTGTACTTTGCATCTTGCGGGATGTTGGGATGAAGCGGCCCGGGCTAACCTTACATGACATCGTTCATGAGACTTGCTCCACGCTTGACATGCAACTTGTATTGCATGAGTGGCTTTGCGGGTGCCTGTTTCTCCTAGCATAGTTAAGATCCAATTTACAACGGGTAATTAACAATACTAGTATCAATGTTGTGGTTCATGTTCGTAAGTTAGAACGACACTTATTGAAAGCCCCAAACCACGTAAAACATGCAAAGAAAGTAGAGGCGTCTAACTTTGTTTTGCAGGGGTGTGCAGTGATGTGATATGGCCATGATTGTGATTATATTTGATGTATGCAATGTTCCTTATTGTAAGTTGGCAACCGGCAGGAGCCATATGGTTGTCTTTAATTTATGTTAAGACCCGCGTGTCTATTCAAAGTAGTTGTAATAGTTGAAGCCGGTGGACGACAACCATGAAGAAGCATCATTGACCTTGATGCAATGCCGGTGATGATGGAGATCATGTTCGTGCTTGAAGATGGAGATCGGAAGCACAAAGAAGAAAGGCCATATCATATCACATATTATGAATTGCATGTGATGTTAATCCTTTATGCATCTTGTATTGCTTAGTAGACGACGGTAGCATTATAAGATGATCCCTCATGCACATGAATTTCAAGTCATAAAGTGTTCACCCTTAGTTAGCACCGTTGCTAAAGCTTGTTGTTTCGAAGCACCACATGATGATCGGGTGTGTTAGATTCCGCAAGTGTATACAACGTGAGCAAGCCAAATTTGCTCATGCGGAAGCTAAGGTTTGATCTTGACGAGCCTAGCATGTACAGACATGGTCTCGGAACACGGATCACCAAAAGGTAAAACATGAATCATATAGTAGATATGATGAACATGTCGATTGTTCGCCATTGAAACTATATCAACTCTCGTGATGATCGGTGTTGATGTGGTGGATTTGGTTCGTGTGATCACTAAAACAATGTGAGGGATATTGTTTTGAGTGGGAGTTCACCTAGATTAATTTAACTATTAATTAGAACTCAATTTGTCATAAACTTAGTCTAAACTATTGCAAATATGTTGTAGATCAATGGAGGCCCCTACCATCAATTTTAATGCGTTCCTAGAGAAAGAAAAGTTGAAAAACAATGGAAGCAACTTCGCGGATTGGTTCCGCAATTTGAGGATTGTCCTCACAGCTGGTAATTTGACCTATGTGCTGGATGCACCGCTGGGTGACCCACCTGCAGCTGATGCTACCGACGAAGTAAAGAATGTTTACCTCGCTCGGAAGACTCAGTACTCCATAGTTCAGTGTGCTAGCTTGTATGGTTTAGAATCAGAGCTTCAGAAAAGGTTTGATAATTCAGACCCACATGATATTGTCCATGATCTCAAATTGATCTTTGAGACTCATGCGGCAATTGAGAGCTATGAGGCTTCTGAAAAGTTCTTTAACTGCAAGATGGAAGAGGGCAGCTCCGTCAGTGAGCATGTGCTTAAGATGTCTGGGCACGCAAACAAACTTCAAAGCTTGGGTATAGTGATTCCTAATGCTTTGGGGATTTACCGTGTCCTCCAATCACTACCACCAAGTTACAAGAACTTTGTGATGAACTACAATATGCAAAACATGAACAAGCAGCTGCCAGAACTGTTTGTTATGTTGAAGTCTGCAGAAGTGGAGATCAAGAAAGAGCACCAAGTGTTGATGGTCAATAAGACAACCAAATTCAAGAAAGGCAAGTCTAAGCAAAAGGGACACTTCAAGAAGGGTGGTAAGAAAGTTACCGCGCCGACGAAGAAGACCAAGGCTGGACCCAAGCCTGATACTGAGTGCTTTTACTGCAAGGGAGAAGGTCACTGGAAGCGGAATTGCCCAAAGTACTTGGCGGATTTGAAGGACGGCAACATCAAGAAGAAAGGTATATCCGATATACATGTTATTGATGTGTATCTCACTAGTACTCGTAGTAGTGCCTGGGTATTTGACACTGGTTCGGTTGCTCATATTTGTAACTCGAAACAGGTGTTGCAGAATAAACGGAAGCTAGCGAAGAACGAGGTGACGATGCGCGTGGGAAACGGATCAAAGGTTGATGTGATCGCGGTCGGCACGCTACCCCTTCATCTACCATCGAGATTAGTTTTATACTTAAATAATTGTTATTTGGTGCCTGTGTTAAGCATGAACATTATATCGGGATCTTGTTTATTGCGAGACGGTTACTTGTTTAAGTCCGAGAATAATGTTTGTTCGATTTATATGAGTAATATGTTTTATGCACATGCACCTTTGATAGATGGTCTATTCTTATTGAATCTCGATAGTGGAAATACACATATTAATAACATTGAGGCTAAACGTTTGAAATCGAGCGATAACTCGACCTATATGTGGCACTGTCGTCTTGGTCACATTGGAGTGAAGCGTATGAAGAAACTCCATTCCGATGGACTTCTTGAATCACTTGATTTTGAATCACTTGAAAGATGCGAAGCATGTCTGATGGGTAAAATGACTAAGACTCCATTTTCTAGTATGATGGAGCGAGCTACGGACTTATTGGAAATCATACATACCGATGTGTGTGGTCCAATGAGTGTAGCATCGCGTGGTGGTTATCGTTATGTTCTTACCTTCACGGATGACTTGAGTAGATATGGGTATATCTATTTCATGAAACATAAGTCCGAAACTTTCGAGAAGTTTAAGGAATTTCAAAGTGAGGTAGAGAATCAACGTAACAAGAAGATTAAATTTCTACGTTCTGATCGTGGAGGTGAATATCTAAGTTACGAGTTTGGCGAGCATTTGAAGAAATGCGGATACTTTCACAATTGACACCGCCGGGAACACCACAGCGTAATGGTGTGTCCGAACGTCGTAATCGAACTCTCTTAGATATGGTTCGTTCTATGATGTCACTTACAGATTTACCGCTATCATTTTGGGGTTATGCATTAGAAACAGCCGCATTCACTTTAAATAGGGCACCATCTAAATCCGTTGAAACGACACCGTATGAATTATGGTTTGGGAAGAAACCTAGATTGTCGTTCCTTAAAGTTTGGGGTTGCGAAGCCTATGTAAAGAAGTTACAGCCGGACAAGCTTGAACCCAAAGCGGAAAAATGCGTCTTCATAGGATACCCGAAGGAAACTATTGGGTATACCTTCTATCATAGATCCGAAGGCAAAATCTTCGTTGCCAAGAATGGATCCTTTCTAGAGAAGGAATTTCTCTCGAAAGAAGTGACTGGAAGGAAAGTAGAACTCGACGAGGTTGTCGAACCTTCTCTCGAAATTGCGAGTAGCGCAGCACCGGAAGAAGTTCCTGTGGTGCCTGCACCAATAAGAGAGGAAGTTAATGATGATGATCATGAAACTTCAGTTGTAGTTGCTACAGAGCCTCGCAGGTCAACGAGAACTCGTACCACTCCAGATTGGTATGATCCCGTTATGAGTGTCATGTTGGTGGACAACACCGATGACCCTGCGACATATGAGGAAGCGATGATGAGCCCAGATTCCAACAAATGGCAAGAAGCCATGAAATCCGAGATTGGATCCATGTACGAAAACCAAGTATGGACTTTGGTGGACTTACCGGATGGCCGGAAGGCTGTGGAGAACAAATGGATTTTCAAGAAGAAAACAGATGCTGATGGTAATGTTACTGTCTATAAAGCTCGACTTGTCGCAAAGGGGTTTCGACAAATTCAAGGAGTTGACTACGATGAGACTTTCTCACCAGTAGCGAAGCTAAAATCTGTGAGGATTATGTTAGCAATCGCTGCATATTATGATTATGAGATATGGCAGATGGATGTCAAAACAACATTCCTCAATGGAGACATTGATGAAGAGTTGTATATGATGCAACCCAAAGGTTTTGTCGATCCTAAAGATGCTAACAAGGTATGCAAACTTCAACGGTCCATCTATGGATTGAAGCAAGCATCCCAAAGTTGGAATCAACGTTTTGATAAGGTGATCAAAAGTTTTGGCTTTATACAAACTTATGGAGAAGCTTGTATTTACAAGAAAGTGAGTGGGAGCTCTGTAGCATTCTTAATACTATATGTAGATGACATATTGTTGATTAGGAATGATGTAGACCTTCTTAATAGTGTCAAGGAATATTTGAATAATAGTTTTTCAATGAAAGATCTTGGCGAAGCAGCTTACATATTAGGCATAAAGATTTATAGAGATAGATCAAGACGCCAAATATCATTGTCACAAAGTACATATTTGGACAAAGTTCTAAAGAGGTTTGGAATGGAAGATAGCAAGAAAGGGTTCTTGCCCATGTTGCCCAATACGACCTTGAGTAAAACTCAAAGTCCGACATCGGCAGAAGATAGAGAAAGGATGAGTAAGACTCCCTATGCCTCATCCATAGGATCTCTAATGTATGCCATGCTATGTACTAGACCTGACATTGCATATGCTGTTAGTTTAACTAGCAGATATCAAAGTGATCCAGGAGTGGATCATTGGACAGCGGTCAAAAACATCCTTAAGTACTTGAGAAGAACTAAGGATATGGTTCTTTCTTATGGAGGTGATGAACAGCTCGTTGTTAATGGTTACACCGATGCTAGTTGGAACACCGATCCGGATGATTCTAAATCACAATCTGGATACGTATTTATTTTGAAAGGTGCAGCAGTTAGCTGGAGGAGTGCAAAGCAAAGCGTTATGGCGAGATCTTCAACTGAATTGGAATACATGGCTGCTTCGGAGGCTTCACAAGAAGCGATATGGATGAAAGAGTTCATTACAGAGCTGGGTGTGGTTCCTAGTGCGCTGGACCCAATGTCTATCTACTGTGATAACATGGGTGCCATAGCCAATGCGCAAGAACCAAGGTCACACAAGAAGCTGAAGCATATCAAGCTACGTTTTCACGCTATTCGAGAACATATCCAAGATGGGGACATAAAGATTTGCAAAGTACACACAAATCTGAATGTGGCGGATCCGTTGACTAAACCTATCCCGAGGGCAAAACATGACCAGCACCAAACTGCCATGGGTGTTCGGTATATTACCATGTAATCTAGATTAGATGACTCTAGTGCAAGTGGGAGACTGTTGGAGATATGCCCTAGAGGCAATAATAAATGTAGTTATTATTATTTCTTTGTGTTTATGATAAATGTTTACAATAATGCTATAATAGTATTAACAAGGAAACATTAATACTTGTGTGATTTGTAAACTAAAATAGAGTCCCTAGTAAAGCCTCTTTATTATACTAGCTTGTTGGTTAATAAATGATTGTGGTTTCCCTATCATGAACATTGAGATGTTATTAACAACAAGATCATATCGTTAGGAGAATGATATATGGTGGACATACTCCTATAGATAAGCGTAGCATAAAGATCAAGTCATTTTAATAGTTCAATTGCTATATGCTTTCTGATACATGGTAACCTAATTCCTTCGACCATGAGATCATGCATATCACCTTCACCGGAAGGATGCTTTGATGACATCAAACACCACACCGTAACTGGGTGGCTATAAAGGTGGCATTGAGTGTTCGGAAAGTATTGGTTGAGACACATGGATCAAGAGTGGTATTTGTCCATCCATATAACGGATAGATATACTCTGGGCCCTCTCGGTGAAATGTCATCCAATTAGCTTGCAAGCATGTGACTGGCTCACAAGGGATCACATATCACGGGAACGAGAAAAGAGTACTTATCGGTAACGAGGTTGAACTAGGTATGCAGAGATACCGACGATCATAACCTCGGATAAGTAAACTATCGTGAGACAAAGGGAAATTGGTATCGTATGTAAGTGGTTCATTCGATCGCAAAGTAATCATAGAAATATGTGGGAGCCATATGAATTTCCAGATTCCTCTATTGGTTATTGTTCGGAGAAGTGTCTCGATCATGTCCGCATAATTCACGAACCGTAGGGAGACACACTTAAGGATTGGACGTTGTTTGAGTAGTTATGGAATGATGAGAAAGAGACCGAATGTTGTTCGGAGTCTCGAATGGGATTCGGGATATCACAAGGAGATCCGGAATGGTCCGGAGAATAAGATTCATATAAGGAAAGTCCTATTTCGGAGTTGGGGAATGGTTCCGGTGTTTTCATCGGGAATGTTCTAGAAGGTTCCGCAATGTCCGGCACTCCGGAGGGGAAGGGTACATGCATGTGTTATATCAAGTTGGTATGATTGCATCATGTACTAGGTGTCATCGCTGAACAAAATAAAGGGTTTAATCAAATCCTAGTTTGAAAAAGTCAAACGCCAATTTGAAAGTCAAACGGCTTTTTTTGGGAAGTGGAGAGGGAGGTGGAAACCGAGTTGGGGAGGAGTCCCTCCTCCACCGTCGGCCCACTTGGGATCCGAGTTGGGGAGGGATTCCCCTCCCCTTGGCCGGCGCCTCCCTCCTATAAGAGTAGGGGCAGGGCTCCCCTCCTAGCACACAAGATTGCCCCCTCTAAACCTAACCCTAGGCGCCGCCGCCCACCATAGCCGCCGCCTAGGGTTTCTCCCCTAGCCGCCGACTTGGGCACCTCCAAGCCCTAGCCGCCGGCCCTAGCACCCCCTCCTTGGTGTGTCTAAACCCTAGAACACCGAGGGCTCTCTCATAGTCCACCATACTCGCTCCGGCTTAAGGCGAAGCCCTGCGAGATCTCCCCTCTACTTCCGGTACCACGCCGTTGTGCTGCCGGAATCGCGAGGAGAGTGCTACAACCTCCGCTGCCTTCTGGAACAAGGGAGAGGAAGGTCTTCGTCGAGTACCGAACGTGTGACCGACTGCGGGAGCGCTGCCGAAACGCAGCGCCGGAAGGATCGTCTACGCGATCTTGAGATCGTGAAGAGTACGACTACATCACCCACGAGAATCCGCTCTCGTTAAACACTTTGGAATCTTCGAGGGTGAGTTATTCCATCGACTCGTTGCTACAATCTAGTAGATAGATCTTGGCTTGTTTGTTTGTATGCGATAGAAAATTTTTATTTTCCATGCTACGAAACCCTACAAAGAGGTGGCCCAGCTACTACAACAGACAAATCTACATCAGGCCGGTGCAGCCTCACAAGGGACAAAGCAGCCTTCACACCCGCGACGAGCTGTTGCCGCACCAACTCCTTGACATTGCTCACGCTTCGAAACTTCGACAGAAGACCCGCAAGGCTTGTTGGCACAACATCCAATGGAAACATGACATGCAACACCGAGGCAAGCGACGTCTGCACCTGACGAAGCACCCGCGAAACCTGGTGCACACGATCCTGCACCGTCGCCAGAGCCATGGCGCGGTCACGATCCATCCAGAAGAAGCCGCCAGCCTCCATGTCCTGTTGAGTCAAGCAATTGACCCGAACAGCGACACACTCCTTCTCTTCCCTCGGAGCAAGGTTAGCACCTACGACAATTGCACAAAATAAGAGGCAAGGCCAGCAGGCTCATTCGAAGAACTGAGCTGCAGCTCGAAACAAAGAACAACTTACATTGAAGCTGCTCGGACAACCGAAGCAGTTCCGCCATCAAGTACTCCTCTCTGGCTGCACCGCGATCCGCCTTGGACTTCCAAACATCAGCGTGACCTCGCAACCCAAGCAACTCCCTCTCAAGACTACGAACACGGTCTCGAAGAAAAGCGAGTTGCGAGGAATCATCCAAGGATGGACGCAGCTGCGCTGCAGACGAGGTGTCAACGGGGTCAGCACCCGAAGGAACCTAGCATAGCAGAAAAGCAAAGGACATAAACATTCAGACAGAGAAGAGCACAACTCAGAAGAGTTCATTAAGCATATAAAGGCCACTACGTGGCACAATGATTGCGTTCCTCACAAATATTTACAACAAAAGAAGACTACAAACTGTCCTACATCTACAACGCCTAAGACGCGGCACCCTGAGTAGCCTCGGAGCCGGATTGCCTCGTATTGGCCTCCCCCTGTTGCCGCAGCGCATACACAGACAACAGATCAATGAGCTTTGGACCATATCGCTTGCAGCGAGCAGAATAGGCAGCAAAAGCTACCTCGGATCCATCCTCGGTCGTCGGCATCCAAGAGGTGACCTGGGGAAGGTCCAGCTCCGCTCCAGCCGCCAAAGCCATCGCCAGCCCGACGGACGCGCCGATGCCTTTCTGCTTGCGCTTGTACGCCGCAGGCGCTTCGGCTGACAAGGCCTCCGCCAGGGCGTCAACATCATCAAGGGCCGCGCCCTTAGGGACAAGCTCCTTGTAGAAGCGGCCAAGGACTTCCTTCGCCTTGGCAAGGGAGCCGACGACGGTGCTGCAGCGATCTTCGACCGCTGCAGTTGCATCATCTAGAGCACTCCCGTGCTCCAGAGCGCCGCGGTCAAACTCGATGCTTGCGGCATCTGAGGCAAAACAAAAAGAGAAGACTGAGGACAATAACACAGAAGAAAGGCAAGAAAACGAAAATACAGAAGCAAAAATAAGGTACTCACCCGAAACAGCCTTGGCAGCAGCCATGAGCTTGTCGACCACCTCTCTTTCACGCGCAGTCGCAGCCATGGTTAGCTGCTCCTCGCGGTCCGTAGCCTCCTACCGCAGACGCTCCCTAGCTTCGGCTGCCTTGGCCAGCTCCATCTCAAGGCGCTCCTTCGCATCAGCGGCGTCCTCAGCCTTCTTCTCCGATTGACCAAGGCTCTTCTTGAGAGCGTAGATCTCACGGAGAGAAGTATTATGCTCCTCTGCATTCAAAACAATCAAACATTCAGAAAGCAGGACAAAAATAAAGGAAAGAAGCACCCAAAGTATACGGGTACCTTGAAGCTGTTGGAGGTTGGCCTCCAGCACCAGGCGCTCCTGCACCAGCCGCTTGGCTTCCTGCACAAAAGGCTGCAGGAAGAATAACCACCATTCAGAAAAAGGACTCGGGGGCTACGCCAACAGGAGAAAGCAGAAGAAAACGACTCACACGAAAACACTTGGGGGCTCCCCCCGAGACTCGAAGAACAAACTAAGAGAACTCTTTTACACACACTCGAGGGCTCCCCCAGTGATAGACGACTTACATGATCCAACGGTGATGCTGAAGGCCCGCTGGAGAAATTCTGAGGCGCAACCACCTGCACCTCCTACATAGGAGGGTTCGGAGCAGCGCCCCCCGAAGTTGCCACCGTCTGAGGAGGAGGAGGATACACAACCTTCGACTCTCCCATCATCTCCCGAGCACCATCGCTGGAGGAGTCGTGGGAGGAGTGCCTGCACACGAAATATTTAGCACAAGAACAAAAAGTCAACAGCAGAAAGACAGCAGTATAAAGGAAACTTACTAGTCCAGCAAGCTCAGCTCGAAGACAGGAGGAGTCCTTCGGGCTCTCTTCTCCCCCTTCTTCTCTTCCTTCTTCTCTTCCTTCTTTTCTTCCTTCTTCCACTTCGCTGGCGGGTGAGGCGCTACAGCCCGCACAGGAATGGCAGGAATGGGAGAGGAAGAGACTCCATGCCCGTCACTGTGACGCTCAAGGCACAGAGGGTTTCTGGGAGCCGGAGGAGTCGAGGCATCCGAAAACTCGCTGGAGCTCCGTGATCGTTTGAGCGTATGGTCCTCGCTCGACTCGTCGGCATCTTCTGCTGGAGATCGCGCCGACGACAGCTCGGACACGGAATCCACCACGTCATTATCCGGGGCAGTCGGATATTTTTCAGGCAATGGCGGTACCATGCCTGGCACCTTGAAGCTCTGCAAAACCAGAAGGGACTTTGTTAGCAAACAAAGGAAAATAAATACGCAGTCGACGAAAAGCGCTACGCACATGTCGTGGGAATGGTCACGGCAAATGCTGCAATCGGCAGCGAGTAGTAGAACGAGGGGCAAGGGCGGCCAGCCATCTGCAGTGCGAGATGAGGGCGGAGACACAGGGTTTTACCCAGGTTCGGCCCCCCGGAGGGTAAAGACCTACTCCAGCTAGATTGTATTATGATGGTGGTACAATGGGGCGAGCTCGGCGGCTAGGCGGCGAGTCGCTTGGGTGTATGATGGAACGTATCTCTACACGCCCTGTAGGGAGGTTTATATAGACTCACCTCCCCTAGGGTTTACATATCTCAACCGAATCAGTTAAGGCTTCGGTACTCATTTACCCTAATCCGACTGGGCCTATCTACTTGCCTGGGCCTTCAGCTTCCAGTCGCTTGGATCCACACCGGGCCTTGATCCAGTCACCGTCTTGTAGGCCCACTCGCCAGTTCCTGGGCCAATCGGAAACGTCCTTCTGGGTATACCCCGGTAGGCATATCCCCATCAGTAGTCCCCGAGGCCGTCGTCGATTGGGCGCAGGTGGTCGCTGGCAGTCGGAGTATACGGCTTTCAACGCGGACATCCAGTCGAATCGGTGGCAGGCTCCTGAATAAAGGAGGAAACTAGTCATTCTGGTCGCAGCTTTGGCGATTGGATCGGCGAAATATTTAGTCACTGTTTGTAGTGATCGTGTCGGCGAGCCGAGTGGCTGAAGTTGGACCGTCAAACGCAGTCAAACTATCCGTTGGGGTAATCCAACGGTAACCTTTGGCGTAATCACCGCGTAGTAACGGCTCCTGGATTTGGCGGGTAACAATCGCTATATAAAGGGAATGGTAGGCAATTGGAGAACCACCTCCTTGTCATTTCCTCCGATTGCGCGCACCTTCGTTTTCCCCCGCATCAGGATCCAGCCGAGCCGAAATCTTCTGACCCCCACGAACCCTTCCGCCAATGGCTCCCTCCACCGAACCATGGGGCAGGTCCAAGTGCACGAGGGCGCAACTGGCGTCCTTCGAGGAGGCCGGGATCCTGCGCGACGGCAGGTGGCACATCCCTGCAGCCGGAGAGGTGATCCCGGACCCGCGTGAGGGAGAGTTAGTCTGCTTCACCAGCCACCTAGAGCGGGGGCTGGGATTCCCAACATCTCTTTTCTTCCGGCGCTTCTGCGCCTTCTACGGGATCCAACCGTCGGACCTGGGCCCGCACAGCATCGAGCAGCTCGCCATTTTCGTGGCATTCTGCGAGTGCTATCTGGGATGCAGGCCCTACTTTCCCCTGTGGCAAGATCTATTCCACGGGCGAATCAGTCACGAGGAAGCGGGTGGCCCAATGCTCGCCGCGGGTGGCCTGACGTTTCAGCTGAAATCGAAGGCTTCCTTCTTTGATCTGATGCTACCCGCCAAGGCGGCGAGTGAATGGAAGAAGTCTTGGTTCTATGTAACCAAGGCGACTCCGGACAGCGAGGTGGCGATCCCAAGATACTCCGCCGACCGGCCTGAACCACGCCGACTCCAAGTCGGCAAGCTTCCAACAGACCAGCAGATGGTGGTGGATGAAATGCTTCAGACCATCCGCGGCCTGAAGAAGATGGGTCTCCAGCCCATCAATTTGTACAACTACTGGCTCGGGCGGCGACTCGTCCCCCTGGCCCGCCGCGACCACTACATGTACGAGTTCGCGGGCCGGGAGGACTCGGCGAAGTCCTGCCTCGTCGAGTGGCAACTCGAGGATTACCTCCTGGCGCTGAAGAAGATCACCCAGGCAGCGTACCTCGACGCGAAGGCTGGGGTCGCCCCCTACACCGCGAAGCATCCAGCCCCGACGGTAAGTCATCTTTCCGTCATTCGCAGTCGCAGTTAAATGCAGTCGCGGTCATACTGATGTTGTTCATGCTTATTGCAGCTATTTCAAGTGGTGGAAGGGTGGCTTCCGCTCGCGGACGACGAGAATTCGAGCTCGTCCGTCTAGGAGGCGGGCGAATCGCCTCCAGCAAGGGGAGGCGTCGAGAGTGACAGGAGCGGCGACGACGACGAATCCGAGGAAGAGGTCGCCCCGCTGGTCCGGAAAACACGCGGACAGCGGCAGCGTGAGCTCGAAGCAAGCAAAAGCCTTGAGCGTCATGACGATGACGACGACGAGCTCCCCGAGCACACCTCGCGTCGCGAGGCCACTCCATCAAAGAAGAAGAAGAAGAAGGAGGTGAAGGCCCCTCCAAACAAGAAGACCAAGCCAGCAAAACAGGCGTCTCCGCCTTATTCGCCAAGCAGCTCCGACGCCACCAGCCTGGCCAGGGGTGAAGCTCCATAGATGGAGGCGGCGCCGGATATCACCGCCATCCTGAACGAGGTGCCTCTGGCCTCGATGCCTCCGCCGTTCGCCCCAGTCTCTGGGTCGGGGGCCGCTCCGGTCGCGGTAGCTTCGCCGCCCAAGGATGCTCCTGCCGAAAATGTTTCGGAAGCTCCAGCCGCAGCCTCGACAACGAAGAAACCGTCCGTGTCTTGGGCACGCGATGTCCTGGAGATGGGCCTCAGTCACTGACTGGGCCCCGAACTGGAGAAGTCGGCCGGCATCCGCACGGGGCTACGCTTCATTCCGGTCGCCAAGTGAGTTTTGCTCACCTACCTTTGTCTTTCATTGTACTCGGATTATTTTGCTCACGCGATCAATTTGTAGGACCGGAGCTAAGAAGATAGGCCACACATCTATGGCCAAGGTGCCGCCAGTCGTCGCGGAGGAGGACTCCTCTCGGAAGAGGAAGGCTGACGAGGTCGCTGCCCCCACAGATGGTGCCAAGAAGGCCAAGAACGACGAGGTCGTTACGGTGTCTGAGGACACGACGGTGGCCCCGAGTGATCCTGTGGCGGTGACGGCCTCGGCAATCAAGGAGGGTGCTCCTTCGCGAGGGGAGGCCGAGCCAGCCTCTTTTGGAGCCAGCGCGTCCATCGCAACCTTCCCGCGCTTCATGGCTAGAGAGGCCATGGCAAGTGGTACCACGCCGTCGAGCCACGCACCCGGAGTCACCGAGACGGAGGTCGAGCAGCGGTGCGGGCACACTCCAGCCCTTCTTACCTCCGTGGATGCACTGCAGCTTCATGGCATGCTGGGCGCGGCCATCCAGGTATGTCCAGTACCCGAGGATCAGGCCGCTGTGTTGCAGTGGTCTGATTCTTTTAATTTCTTGTTTTTAATTCTCGCGTCCAGTCCCCGAGTGCGCGCTCGCTGAATTTCAGCGGGTGGGCACTTAGGATTTTCGATTGCCAGTCCCCGAGTGCGCATTCGCTGAATTTCAGCGGGTAGGCACTTAGGATTTTCGATTGCCAGTCCCCGAGTGCGCACTCACTGAATTTCAGAGGGTGGGCACTTAGGATTTTCGATGTTGCTTACTGTTTGGCTTGTGTTCGGGGTTTGCAGCACGAGTCAGCTGACCGGCTTGCTACGAAGCGTCACGCGGAGGAAGAACTTGCAGTCGTCCAAGAGGCGAACAAGGGACTCCAGGCGACTGCTGCAAAGGCGGAGGAGGTCCGCCAGGGCCTTGTCCTAGCGAGTGAGTTGGCGGCAGCTCAGACTGCGCTGAGCTCGACCGAGAAGCGGATCGCCGACCTTGAGCGCGAGCTGAAGGAGGCGAAGGAGGAGGCAACTTCGGCGGATGGGTGAGCCAAGGCTGCCATTACAGCCGCCGCTGAGGAGCATAAGGTCTCCGACGCCCTTGTTGCTGGGCTTCAAGATGACTACACTTCTCTTCAGAGCTTCATCACGGATCTCTCCCGTCCCCTGATTGGTGAGTGTGCCTGCTTCTGCCTTTAGTATATGTATTGTCTAATTTTTGGTGTATTCACTATCACCTTCTGTCCGCAGGTCGGATCATTGACAATGCGGAGGAGGCGGATTCGTTCGACGCACGACAATGTGTAGCCACGCTGGTCGACTCGGCCACGTTGTCGGCGACATGCATACGGGCGTATCTTCAGGAGATGTCGCCCACGGAAGTAATATCCAACGACCTCGTTGAAGTGTGGTGATACTTGGAGAAGGTGCCGTCGGTCGTCGAATTCATGACGCGATCGGCGTTCCGACACGGAGAGGCGATGGTGCTTAGCCTTGGGCTCACTCACTTCCCGGAGGACTTTGATCTGGACGATGTGACGAGTGGCTACCTGTCGTCGACCGGCTCGGTGGAGATTTCTGAGGTGCTGAAGCTGACGGACCGCGCCGCGGTATACTCCGAGCGCGTCTGGGCGATGGGCGACCTCCTTCCTTACCAGGATACGGTCGTCGCGCCCAACGACCCCGAGCCGCAGCACCGGGATTTCAAGATCGAGCAACCCTTTCGTGCAGCGATGGCGGGTGAGCTGACGACATACCCGTCAAACCCGTACACTCCCTTCATTCGCAATCGCAAGGGTGGTGGCGAGTCGTCGTCGAAGCCTGTAGAGTAGAATATTGTGCCCTGGGGCGTTAGTGACAGTGCTGCCATTGGGCATATTTTGTATTTTGTAACGCTTGCGACATGCTATTAATGGAATATCGTGTTGTTTTGTGAATTGCTGATTGAGGTTTGAACGAGTCCCCGAGCGTGTCCGCCCTTTTTTATGGGGTTTACCTCATTTGTTATGTGTTTGCTGTTTTGAATGTTTTGTTTATTGGGGTCGACTCGCCCGAACTCGGAGAGCCAGTCGCAAGGCGACTCCCATGAGTGCTCTGTACTTCACCGTTTTCCCTTGCGCGAACGAGGTCGGGTGGCCGAGTCCCAGAGCGTGGTACTTGGCTGTTCTAGGCGCGACTCGAGGGTCGGAGGACTTGGCGCGTTAGGGTGAGCGCATCACTCCTGCCTGACCCGTCGAGTTAGTCGCATGGCGAGTCCTGGGCATGCTCTCATACTTGGCGTTTTCCCTAGCTGCTCGTGCTGAACTGGTCGTCAGTCCCTGAGCGTGGTACTTGGCTGTTCGAGTCGCTATGTCGAGGATGCGGAGGATCATGGTCGTTGTGAGAAGCGAAGGCAGTTGTCTTGGCTCGTAGAGCCAGTCGGGCTAGGCGACTCCAATGGGGCTCCGGGTAGGCGTTTTTCGTGGACGTTGCAAGACCTGAGGTGACCCAGTGCCCTTGTAACGCACTACTTGGCCGTGCTGATCGCTGTACCAAAGGTTGACTTCTGCAGTTAGCTTGACGCTGTTATTACGAGTGCGAGTGGCACAAGACACAGAGAGTAGGCGCAATTTGCGGTAACCAATTCTTTTTATTTCATAGCGACTGGAGGGTACATATGTGGGGTTCTAGGAGTAGAACTTCCGTAGGAGGTTTACATTCCACAGTCGCTTGACGTCGAGTTTTCCGTCCCCGAGGACGTCGATGAGGTAGTAGGCATCGTTGCCGAGTACTCGCCCGATGGCAAATGGTCCCTCCCACGGAGGGGAAAGCTTGTGCATGCCCTTCTTGTCCTGGATGAGGCGCAGCACTAGGTCGCCTTCTTGGAAGGTGCGAGTTTTCACCCGCCGGCTGTGGTAGCGGCGAAGTCCTAGCTGGTAGATGGCGGTGCGTGACCGAGCGAGGTCACGTGCCTCGTCGAGTTGATCGACTCCATCCTGACGGGCGAGTTCATTCGCAGCCTCCGTGTAGTGGACGACCCTTGGCGAGTCGTGCTCGAGGTCGCTGGGCATGACTGCCTCGTCGCCGTACACCATGAAGAAGGGGGTAAACCCTGTCGACCTGTTGACCGAGGTGCGGATGCCCCCGATGACAGAGGGTAGCTCCTCGACCCAGCACCCGGCGGTGCGCTCGAGTGGTACTTGGAGCTGCGGCTTCAGACCGTGGAGGATGCTCTGGTTGGCCCGTTCTGCCTGGCCGTTGGATTCCGGGTTGGCGACTGACACGAGGTCGAGCCGGATGTGGTGTTCCTCGCAGAACTCGGCCATGGCTCCTTTGGCGAAGTTGGTGCCGTTGTCCGTGATGATGCTATTTGGGAACCCGTAGCGATATATGAGCTCGCGTAGGAATTTAGTGGCGGTCTTCCCGTCGCATTTCTGGACTGGTTTGGCCTCCACCCACTTTGTGAATTTGTCGACCACGACCAGGAGGTGGGTGTAGCCACAGGGGGCCTTTTTGAAGGGGCCTACGATGTCCATACCCCACACGGCGAATGGCCAGGTGATGGGGATTGTCTTGAGCGCTGAGCTCGGCACGTGCGTCTGGTTGGCGTACTTCTGGCACCCGGCGCACCGCTGGACAATGTCAACGGCATCGGCGTGTGCGGTGGGCCAGTAGAAGCCATGACGCATAGCCTTGGCGACCAGAGAGCGGGCGCCGACGTGGTGGCCGCAGTCGCCGGAGTGGATGTCGTGGAGGATCTTGCGTCCTTCGGCGGGTTGGACGCAGCGTTGGAACACGCCGGTCACGCTGCGCTTGTGGAGCTCGCCATCGATGATGGTGAAGGATTTGCATCGGCGTGCAATCATCCGGGCGTCGGTCTCGTCTGCCGGCAAGGTGCCAGCCTCTAGGTAGGCGACGCACGGCTTGGTCCAGTCGTCTAGCTCGGCGACGAGTGCGACCAGGGCTGCCTCCGGCTGCAGCGGGACTCCGATGTTGATCGCCCTTGGGGGAGAGACTGAAGGCTTGGTGATCATGTCGAGGAAGACGCCGGCGGGTGGTGTGAGTCGAGCCGACCCGATGCGAGATAGTGAGTCAGCCTCCTCGTTCTTTCGCCTGTCAATCCACTCGACGGAGTACCCTGCGAAATGTCCCCCCAGCTTGTCTACTGCTTGGCGGTATGCCGCCCTGGTGGACGAGACAGTATCGCAAGTGCCAGCGACTTGCCCAGCGACGAGGTCGGAGTCTCCGTAGCAGCGTAGGCGGTTGGCGTTCATCTCATTGGTAGCTCGCATGCCGTGGAGGAGTGCCTCGTACTCGGCCATGTTGTTGGTGCAGGGGGTGAAGTCGAGGCAGAGGATGTAGCGGAGCTTGTCGCCCTTCGGTGAAGTCAGCACGATCCCTGCTCCTGCGCCGTCCGTGTTCTTGGAGCCGTCGAAGTGCAGGCTCCAGTAGTGGAGATATGGCAGCTTTTCTGGCTGCTGGGCCTCTTCCCAGTCGGCGATGAAGTCCGCTAGAGCCTGCGACTTGATCACTTTTCGTGGCTCGTATTTGATGTTGTGGACGCCGATCTCGACGGCCCACTTGGCGACTCGCCCGGTCGCCTCGCGGTTGCGGATGATGTCCTGCAACGGTGCTGAGGAGACGACCGTGATTGGGTGCTCCTGGAAGTAGTGCGGCAGGCGCCGCTGTGCTCTAAAGACCGCGTATACCAGTTTCTGGTACTGCGGGTATCGCTGGCGTGACTCGATGAGGACCTCGCTGATGTAGTACACCGGTCGTTGTACTGGGTGCTCCTTTCCTTCCTCTGGACGTTCGACGACCATGACGGCGCTGACGACGCGCTCGGAAGCCGCGACGTAGACCAGCATGGGTTCTTTGTCGGCGGGGGCGGCGAGTAGCACCTTCTTGAGGTCGCGGAGCGCGTCGTCCGCCTCCTTGTCCCACTGGAAGGTGGGGTTCTTGCGCATCAGGCGGTATAGGGGCATCGCCTTTTCTCCCAGGCGGGGGATGAAGCGACTGAGATCCGCTACTCGCCCGGCCAGCTTCTGGACGTCGCGCATGCACTCGGGTTTGCCGATTCGGGCGATCGTGTCGATATTGGTGGGGTTCGCCTCGATCCCGCGCTTGGAGACGACATACCCTAGTAGTTGACCTGCTGGTACAACGAAGGTGCATTTGCCTGGGTTAAGCTTTATCTTGTATTTCCGCAGGTTGGCGAATGTTTCCACCAGGTCAGCGAGTAGATCACCCTGGCGAGCGGATTTTACGACCATGTCGTCGATGTAGACATGGATGTTGCGGCCAATTTGGCTCGTGAGGCACTCCTGCATGCATCGCTGGTAGGTCGCTCCGGCGTTCTTGAGGCCGAAGGTCATGGCGGTGTAGCAGAAGGCTCCGAATGGCGTAATGAACGCCGTCTTCTCCTCGTCCTCAACAACCATTTTGATCTAGTTGTACCCAGAGTAGGCGTCGAGGAAACACAGCGACTCTGAGCCCGCGATGGAGTCGATTATTTGGTCGATTCGCGGGAGGACGAACTGCTCCTTTGGGCAGGCGCTGTTCAAGTTTGTGTAGTCGATACACATTCTCCAGGTCCCGTTCTTCTTCTCGACCAAGACTGGGTTTGCCAGCCACTTGGAGTATTTAATTGGCCGGATGAAGCCTGCAACGAGTAGACGCTGCACCTCCTCGGCGATAGCTCGGCGGCGATCTTCATTGAAGGGCCGCAGCGACTGCTTGATGGGTCGCACTTGGGGTCGGCGTTTAGTTTGTGCTCAGCGAGCTCCCTAGGGACACCAGGCATGTCAGAGGGCTTCCATGCGAAGATGTCCCTGTTCTCACGGAGGAACTCGATGAGCGCGCCTTCCTAGGCTGGGCTCATGCCCGTCCCGATCGTCACCGTCTGGCTGGAGTCGCCTAGGACCAGCTCGACGGTGCGGGTGTGCGTCGTTGCCTCGAAGGTTGAGGTGTTTGCGCCCTCCGAGTTGGGCTTCTTGAGTATGGTGGGGTCGTCGTTGTTGATCCCGCTCGCGTACTTGGCGAGCTCGTCGGCGTGGTTGGTTTCTGCCGCGATGACGGCGTCGGCGAGTTCGGCTCCTTTGGCCTCGCACTCGGCGGCCATGTCGGGGTCGCCGTTGATGGTGATGACGCCGCACGATCCGGGGAGCTTCATTGCGTTGTACGCGTAGTGGGGCGCTGCCATGAACTTGGCGAACGCCTGGCGCCCCAGGACGCAGTGGTAGGGGTTGTCGAAGGGTACCAGCTCAAAGACGATCCGCTCGGTGCGGAAGTTTGCTGGTGTGCCGAAGGTGACTGGCAACATGACCTTGACGATCGGGTACGCCTTCCGACAGGGGACGACGCCGTGGAACGTGGTGTAGGTCATCTCGACCATCGACTGCGGGAGCCGCAGTCGCCTGAAGGTGTCCAGGTACAGGATGTTGATGGAGCTGCCGCCGTCCATCAATGTCTTGGGGAGCCAGTAGTCGCCCACCTTAGGCTTGACCACCAGGGCAACTCGGCCTGGGTACTCGATGCGTGGCGAGTGGTCCTGGCGGCTCCAGGTGATGGGCTGCTCCGACCAGTTGAGGAACTGGGGAACGTCCACCTGGGCCACCGCGTTGACGGCAACGGCGCGGGCGATGACCTTCTTCTCGCGCTTCATGTTGAAGCCTGTGAAGGTATGGAGCGAGCCGGCCACATTGCCGAATTTTCCGCCGTTTGGCGGGTTTTTATCGGGGTCCTCCCGCGCTCGCCGTGCCTTCTCAATCTCCCTGAGAGTGTGGCAGTCGGCGGTTGTGTGCGTGGCAGGCTTCCCTCCTCTGCTGTGGAACGCACAAGTTTGGTTAAGGAGGGCCGCGAGGTCGAACCTTGGTTTCGCCTTGTAATTGCCGCTGTCGCGGCATTGCCCTCCATCACGGCGGAAGCTCTTGGGCTCGCGCTGCACGTGCCTGGCGTTGGCGACGAAGTCGACTCGCCCGTCACTGCGACGCTTGCCGGTGAGGCGAGTGTTGCTGTAGGGTAGGTCGGACCGTCGTCCGTTGTCGTTGCCGCTCGTGCGGCGTTGGCCTCCCGACTAGTCATCGGTTTCCTGATTTGGGTCTTCCTCCGCGTACCGTTTGGCGATCTCGAGGAGGTCCGGTATGTTGTCGAGCGTGCGAGAGTGTCGCTTGAGCTTGGCGACCAAGGGCTCGTAGCGGCACGAGGTCTTGAAGCAATGGATCGCGGTGTCTGGGTGGATGCCGACCGCGTTGTACCATAGTTCTTGCCACCGCTGGACCCAGTTGCGGGTCGACTCGCGGGGTCCCTGGACGCATCGCTCCAGGTCCTCGATGGTGGTGGCACGCGTGTAGGAGCACTCGAAGTGCCTGACGAAGGCGTCGCGCATCTCCTCCCAGGAGTCGATGCTATCCTGGGGGAGGGTGTTGATCCACTGTCTGCACGTCCCCTCCATCATCAAGGGGAGGTAACGGGCGGCTAGCAGGTCGGTGTGGCCAGCGATCCCCATCGCCATGAGATATGTATCCAGCCACACGGAAGGGTCGTACGAGGGGTCGTACTTCTCTATTTCCTTCGGCGCCTTGAAGTTCGCCGGGTACTTTTTGCCTCGGATCATTGGTCCGAAGCACCTGGGCCCGAGTCGACTTAGCGACCCCATCGGCTCGCCGTCGCGGCGATTGGTTAGGGTGTGTCGCGATCGTCGGGCTGGCGTGCGCGCCAGCTTTGGTTATTAATGATGTGGGTGCAGGCGTCGACGGGCTGACCGTTGGCGGCGACGAAGTTGGTCGCTGGCCTGGGGTCGTTGGTCGATGTCGGAGCTGCAGTGGCTCTGGTGGCGGGCAATTGAGGGTGTTTGCCGCCAATGGGCGGCCGCTTGAGGCCGCTCTGCTGCCCGAAGAGCGCGAGTATACCCGGCCCTGCGAGTCGGCGCCTGCGTTTTGCTGCTCGACCGCCTTTGCGAGCAGGGCCCTCACGTACTGGATCTGTAAGGCGCCGTCGCTGGTGGTCGTGATGTTGTCGGCCGCTGCTCGACCTTCCACGAGGTTGTCCATCGGGGTGGAGAACAGTGGTAGGCCATTCGCGTCTCGCTCCCGTGAGAAGGCCACTATCCGCGGTTGGTCCCTGGGAGGTGTGCGGTTGGGTGGAGGTGGGGCGCCGTTCGCTGTCGACCCTGGTGGGGGCCGGGCGCTTCCTCCTGGCGGCGCGTTCTCGCAGATCACGCGCTCGGCCACGCGGGCCGGGTCGTTCTCGTCGTCAAAGTTCAGGGCGCGCCCCTGGACTGTGGGGTTCAGGCGCGACCTGATTCGCTGCTGGTGGTAGCGCAACAGCTCCTGCGCCGTCACCTGCTCGAGGCGAAATTTTTCGCGCTCGGCTTGCTCCTTGCGGACCGCCTCCGCCAGCTTCAGGCGGAGTTCCTCGACCTCCGTTGCCATGGCGTTAGGAGGGATCGGGGTGGAGAAGGGATCCTCCGGCGGATCGGTGCCGGTCGCCATGTAGGTCGCGGCGTGGTGACCGGTACCGTCACGGAGATCGGCGGAGTTTTCCAACCCGGAGTAAAAGTCGAAGATCCCAAGGATGGAGGGATCCTCGAAGTCTCCCATGTTGGAGACCTGGGTGATGGAGCCCGCGGGCGAAGCCGCGGTGATGTATCCGGCGAGTGACGCCGGGGTCGCCGAGTCGGCATCGTCGTTGAGGGTCGCGTCTTCCGCGGCCGCGGAGTTTTCGGCCACGTTGTTGTGGGCCGAGTTGTACACGGAGGCGAGACGATGGATCGTGCGGACCTGGCTCTCGGAGAGCGGGTCGCGTGGCGGCGACTCGCGGATGCGAGCCGAGTCCTCCGAGGAGATGACGTTGGTGAGGCCGACGAAGAGGCTGATCGTGCCGACCGGCAGGATCACGCTGTGCGTGACGGGTCGCGCCGCTGGGACGTAGCTGCTCGGCAAGATCTGAAGCATCTCGCCGATCGCTATCATGCGGCCGGTGGCGACCGTCTTGTTGATGGGCAGATTGGATCTCGCCGCAGAACACCGGCCAGACCGGCCAGGCCCCACGGTGGGCGCCACTGTCGTGGGAATGGTCACGGCAGATGCTGCAATCGGCAGCGAGTAGTAGAACAAGGGGCAAGGGCGGCCAGCCATCTGCGGTGCGAGATGAGGGCGGAGACATAGGGTTTTACCCAGGTTTGGCCCCCCGGAGGGTAAAGACCTACTCCTGCTAGATTGTATTATGATGGTGGTACAATGGGGCGAGCTCGGCGGCTAGGCGGCAAGTCGCTTGGGTGTATGATGGAACGTATCTCTACACGCCCTGTAGGGAGGTTTATATAGACTCACCTCCCCTAGGGTTTACATATCTCAACCGAATCAGCTAAGGCTTCGGTACTCGTTTACCCTAATTCGACTGGGCCTATCTACTCGCCTGGGCCTTCAGCTTCCAGTCGTTTGGATCCACACCGGGCCTTGATCCAGTCGCCGTCTTGCAGGCCCACTCGGCAGTTCCTGGGCCAATCGGAAACGTCCTGCTGGGTATACCCCGGTAGGCATATCCCCATCAGCACACAAATCTACACCTGTGGAACAGCCAACGCAGAAGAAAACGGCGGAGTCAGCGACTTCCCCGGGATTTTCTCTCCGGCCTTGAACTTCAGCAGCGAGCGAAGGGCCCTGTCAAGATCTCCCTCGGAGATTTTCTCAGCCGAAACTCTCGTCGGATCACGGCGCCCAGAATAAAGAAACATCGGGTGCGCCCTAGCCTGGAGAGGCTGCACCCGACGCTCGAGAAACGTGCGGATAATATCCACACCTTTAACTTCCTTCTCCGGAATCAACTAGAGATCCTCCACCCGACGATATAGCGCCTCTATCTCCGCCACCTCGCCATCCAAGATCTTGTTTTTCCAAGACCTTTTTGGCTCAATCTTTTAGGAGGAGTCAAAAGGAACAAGGCCAAAATCTTGCCCAGGCACTACGGAGTCGCGGATATAAAACCATCGCCTCCGCCAGTACTGGACAGATTCGGACATGGAAAAGGAGAAGAAAAGCAGATTGGGACTGAGGGAGATGATGCAACCCCCAATGGGATAAACACCATCTGAACCAGACTGCCTCTTCACAGAATAAAGTTTCCAGAAGAGGCCAAAGTGCGGCTCAATGCCGAGCCAGCACTCGCAGAAAGTGATGAAACAAGCAATGTGAAGAAGAGAATTGGGCGAAAGATGATGAAGTTGGATGCCATAGATAAAGAGCAGTCCACGGAGGAAGTTGTGGACTGGAAAGGAAAACCCACGCATAACGAAGGCGAGAAACATAACCCGATACCCAGCTGGGGGACGGGGGATTACCTCGTTGCCAGGGAGTCTGACGGCCTCCCTATCCTGCGGGATCAAGCCCCGCTCGTGAAGTTTGCGGAGATCACTCTCCCGCGTCTCTGATCGCCACCAACCACCGTCGGTGACACGGGTAGCGGTGGCACTCTTCTTTCCTCCGGCGGCGCTGGTACCAACCGCATATGATGACTTCTTTGATTTCCCCATCGTGCTACGGCGACGCCGGTGGTGAAAGCGTAGAAGGGAAGATGGAAATGTGGAAGGAAATTCCAGTGCGCAGCAAGAATCGATGGAGCACAAGGAGGCAGTGAAAACAAGAACTGATGCGGTGAAAACAAACTGCAACTTCTCCAATGATTATAACGACGAGGACGATGCACGGCAACCGTCCATCCAGAAGACCTAACACCAACGGCAGATCTGGCCATACACGTGTCAGCATCACAACGAACCGTCGTTACGACGCCGTCCACTACGCACAGAAATCGAGGAGACGCCGTAATTATCTCCACGCCGCGCGTGACCGGTCAATTCAAGGTCAGCAAGTAGGACCCACGTTCGTCCAGTCAAGTCATCTCTAGCGCAGCAGACGCTTGAGGTCATTGATCGTCAGCACTGATGTCATCAAAAGCTATACTAGCAACAACTACAAGTTCTTCGGCTTCAAAGCTAAGAGTACTCACTCGAATCTACGATTCGACTAAATAATCGGGGGCTACTCCTATTAGGAGCGCTAGCCGCGCACCCGAAGGATGAATACGAACTATTTCTTCGAGTCCTACGTCGAGTCTGCGACTCCACTACGGACTCGGGGGCTACTCCCATAGGGAGGACGGATTTAAGCATCCGAATTTTTTTGTGTCCTACGGACTTAACAACTGAACGATGTTTGAACTAAAGTCTCCGCTCGAGTCTACGACTCGAACAGACACTCGAGGGCTACTCCCATAGGGAGCGCTGGTCGCGCACCCTATGAATTCTTCGACTGCGATCTTTCAGATCAGAATGCAAAAAACTTTTCGGCAACTCTGTCCCAACAAAACGCTAAGTGAGCAACGTTCTCCTTGGCCACCCGAAACACCTCCGCGGTGATAAAAATTCGGATGCTGTGTCTACGACATAAAGATAAGACCTACGGATACCATCTGATGGCCTGGCAACGCACACGACTGCGCTCTGCTAGTATAAACCCGTGCCAGCAGGCGCGATGAAAAATCCCGACGGACGCGTTGGGTACATCAATTAAATTCACTGGAATTCCACTCCTGTAAGTCCTCCGTGGCCTGAGTCGAATTACGCTAGCATATGTTCCAGTTTCGAGTTAAGGGACTCGAACCTGAGGAAGATCGTGTTGTTTCGTCCTAAGACAGTTAACTGACCCTGATCCGTCGGGTGAGTCAAGCACACGCATCAACAATCCCTACACATGAACTATTGAAATACATAGTTGCACCCGAAAGATTGAAGAGTCCTCAGCCGAACCTACGATTCGACTGATCACTCGGGGGCTACTGACATGGTTATACCCCTCGGGTGCATGATCTCAGCATACCTAGTCCAGCCCAAGGAAGGCCCACGGCAGATGTACGCCGGCCCATGAAGATTTTCGGGTGGCCAAGGCCCATGATGCCTTCGGATCCTTGGAGAGCAAGACTAGAGTAGATAGGAAATTCAAAAGGGGTAAAACCCTAGAACCTGTAACCGACTAGGTCTATGCCCGGGACCTGCCTAAGTCTATATAAAGGCCAGGAGGGCACGACCTAGATGGCTCAACTCATACTTTCGCATACACACCTCCACGCCAGATTGCATCTGCGCACCCCTGTAACCTTCGGTTCCGCCGTAATCAAGAGCAGACAAGCAGGAGTATGGTTTTCCCTCCGGGGGCCTGAACCTGGGTAAACATTGTGTCCCCGTGTTGCTTGTTTGCTAACCGTTCCATGATCTCCAGCATCCCCATCTTCTCCAAAACCCAAGTCCATAACAATGGGCATTGATGAGATCAAACCTCGTCAGGAGGGGGCCGCCGGCTGCGCTGGGCGGTGCCGCCTCGCCTAAGTCCCCACCGGGCTTGGGAGCCGAGAGAACGGCAGAGAGGGAGGGCGCGCCGCCGCCGGCACCGTCGCTGCGCGGGGCGGCCACCTCGCCTCACCCGCTCGCACCACTCACCGAGGCCCTCCGCCGGCACACCAAGCGCGGGGCTGGACGCCACTGCTGCTGCGGGAGGCTAACGGGGAGAGTTAGCACGTGGGGGAGGGGATCGCCGCCGACGGTGTTGCTGGGCGGCGTAGCCGCCTCACCAAACTTCCACAGCGCCGCCAGGGAGAGGGGCAGAGGGGGCGCGGGGCGGACAAGGGGGGCAAATGGACCGGGCCGAGAGACTACAGAGCGTCGCGCCAGGCGGCGCGTAAGGACTGCCACGCGGGCAGGCTATGGGCCGCCAGCATGAAGGGAAGGGCCCAGTAGGGCTTATCTGTACAGTTTTTTTTTTCTGTTTTTAGTCTTTTCTATTTACAGAAACCATTTTTGATGTTTTTTCATCAAGTTTTTTAGAGTTTTTTGCACAGTTTCTTCTAGTCTATTTATTTCAAGTGAATATTTGACTAGAGAATGGAATAAAGGCAGATTTTTCTGTAAAATTTAAAAGGTCTTATGAAAGTTATTATAAATGTTTCCGCTGCAAATAGTTGATTCAAATTGCATGAATGCAATAAAAGTTTGTTAAATTTTTTGTTATAAAGATGTGACAAAGTAATTAAAGATGATTGTGTCCCATGTTATTAATTGACCAACGTTATTAATAAGCATAATCCTGATCTTTTTCATTGAGTATTAAAGGTGCATTTAATTTTATTTCTACCCAACGGTGATCTAATTTTAAATGGCACAAACAATTGCATGTTTAATTTATACCAATGTTGGATTAATGCATACAATTATTTTTGGTTATCTCACATCTTTTGTGATTTTCAGGAGGTCTCAACCTCATGAGCTGCTTGAAGGACATCCCACTGCTAAGGGTGGATAACTACTCCGAATGGAGGAAAAAGGTTGATCTGGCGTTTGTATGCGCCGAGGTGGACTGGGTGGTTGACACCAAGCAACCAGTCAAGCCTGCTGACCCTGTGAGGGGTGATGCTGAGGAAAGTGCTGCATTTGAAAAGAGAAAGAGGGACCATGCTCCTTTGGAGCTGGCCTACTCGATAGACAATCAAAAGTGGGTGAACGCCAACAAGAAATGTTTGGCTTTTGTAAAGAACACAATTGAGAACGCTATAGTGGGCTCAATTGGAGAGTGTGCCTCTGTGGGCGAATACCTTGCAAAGATAAAGAGCCAGTTTACTGGCTCTTCAAAGATGTATGCAACCCAGCTGTTAAAACAGATGGTGACAGAAAAGTACACGGGAGGGCCACATGGCATAAGAGAGCACATCTTGAGGATGTCAAACATGGCGGCCAAGCTGAAGCCCATGGATGAGGACCTCTAGCTAAAGCCTGCACTTCTGGTGCACCTGGTCATGGCCTCTCTTCCATAGCCATTCGAGAACTTCGTAATCAACTATAACATGTCCCCTGAAAAGTGGGACATTGAAAAGACCATAGGGATGTGCTCCTAAGAGGAAGAAAGGTTGAAGTCTCTTCACGGTGGTTCCTTGAACTACGTGAAGGACAATAGGAAGAGGAACTTCACCAACAGTAACCATGGTGGCTCACCTTCCAAGCCACATGGCAAGGGCCCACAACAGCACCAGCATCAGTACCAGCAGTCCACCCCTGGGGAAAAAGACCAGTGCCACCACTGCAAAAAGGTTGGCCACTACAAGAAGGATTGTCCAGTATGGTTGAAGTCCATAATGGCCAAAAACGGTAAAGATATAGTCTCTTTTGTTAATGAATCTCTGTATGAAAAGTTTTCTAGATCTACTTGGTGGATTGACTCTGGTGCAACTATTCATGTTGCCAACTCTTTACAGGGGTTCCATTCGACAAGGATTTGGCCAAAAAGAGAAAGACTCATTGAAGTGGCAAATGGGATTGAAGCAGAAGTGGAGGCTGTTGGCGACATTCCTCTGGAGTTGGCTGATGGCTCTTATCTTTTGCTTAAGGATGTTCTTTTTGTTCCTTCCATTCATAGAAATTTAATAAGTGTGTCGTGCTTGGACAAAGATTCGTATGAGTGCTATTTTGGACATGGAAAATGTGCCATTTGGTTAAAAGATATTTGTGTGGGTGTTGCTACCCTACATGACAAGCTATATTTATTATCTTTGCATGAGAAAGTATTTTCTGTGTGTGATGTGAATGAACAAGTTCCCTTGTCGAACAAAGATCAAAAGAAAAGAAAGCGAACTCTTGACACATCGAAGTTATGGCACTGCAGATTAGGCCATATTTCGAGGGGAAGAATAGAAAGCCTCGTTAAAAATGACATCCTTCCTCCGTTAGAGTTCTCAGACATAGAACAATGCATAGATTGCATTAAAGGAAAGTATGTAAAACAAATTAAAAAGGGTGCAAACCGAAGTATAGCTACACTAGAAATAATCCACACGGATATTTGTGGACCGTTTCCGGTGAAAAGTGTGGATGGCTATGATTCATTCATAACATTCACGGATGACCACTCCCGCTATGGTTATATTTATCCAATTAAAGAAAGATCTGAAGCATTGGATAAATTTAAAATTTTCAAAGTTGAAGTAGAAAATCAGCATGATAAAAGAATTAAGATAGTCCGGTCCGATCATGGGGGGGAGTGTTGCAGATATGACCTAGAGGCAATAATAAATGCTAGTTATTATTATATCTTTGTGTTTATGATAAATGTTTACATTCATGCTATAATAGTATTAACAAGGAAACATTAATACTTGTGTGATTTGTAAACTAAAATAGAGTCCCTAGTAAAGCCTCTTTATAATACTAGCTTGTTGGTTAATAAATGATTGTGGTTTCCCTATCATGAACATTGAGATGTTATTAACAACAAGATCATATCGTTAGGAGAATGATATATGGTGGACATACTCCTATAGATAAGCGTAGCATAAAGATCAAGTCATTTTAATAGTTCAATTGCTATATGCTTTCTGATACATAGTAACCTAATTCCTTTGACCATGAGATCATGCATATCACCTTCACCGGAAGGATGCTTTGATGACATCAAACACCACACCGTAACTGGGTGGCTATAAAGGTGGCATTGAGTGTTCGGAAAGTGTTGGTTGAGACACATGGATCAAGAGTGGGATTTGTCCATCCATATGACGGATAGATATACTCTGGGCCCTCTCGGTGAAATGTCATCCAATTAGCTTGCAAGCATGTGACTGGCTCACAAGGGATCACATATCACGGGAACGAGAAAAGAGTACTTATCAGTAACGAGGTTGAACTAGGTATGCAGAGATACCGACGATCATAACCTCGGATAAGTAAACTATGGTGAGACAAAGGGAAATTGGTATCGTCTGTAAGTGGTTCATTTGATCGCAAAGTAATCGTAGAAATATGTGGGAGCCATATGAATTTCCAGATTCCTCTATTGGTTATTGTTCGGAGAAGTGTCTCGATCATGTCCGCATAATTCACGAACCGTAGGGAGACACACTTAAGGATTCGACGTTGTTTGAGTAGTTATGGAATGATGAGTAAGAGACCGAATGTTGTTAGGAGTCTCGAATGGGATCCGGGATATCACGAGGAGATCCGGAATGGTCCGAAGAATAAGATTCATATAAGGAAAGTCCTGTTTCGGGGTTGGAGAATGGTTCCGGTGTTTTCATCGGGAATGTTCTAGAAGGTTCCGGAATGTCCGGCACTCCGGAGGGGAAGGGTACATGAGTGTGTCATAACAAGTTGGAATGATTGCATCATGTACTAGGTGTCATCGCTGAACAAAATAAAGGGTTTAATCAAATCCTAGTTTGAAAAGTCAAACGCCAATTTGAAAAGTCAAACGGCTATTTTGTGAGGTGGAGGGGAAGTAGGAAACCTACTTGGGGAGGAGTTCCCTCCCTCCACCGCCGGCCCACTTGGAGACCGAGTTGGGGAGGGACTCCCCTCCCCTGGAGCGCCACCGGCATTGCTCCTCCATGGTGCGTCTAAACCCTAGATCGCCGAGGCTCTCTCTCATAGTCCACCATACTCGCTCCGGCTTAAGGCGAAGCCCTGCGAGATCTCCCCTCTACTTCCGGTACCACGCCGTTGTGCTGCCGGAATCGCGAGGAGAGTGCTACAACCTCCGCTGCCTGCTGGAACAAGGGAGAGGAAGGTCTTCGTCGAGTACCGAACGTGTGACTGACTGCGGAAGCGCTGCCGGAACGCAGCGCCGGAAGGATCGTCTACGCGATCTTGAGATCGGGAAGAGTACGACTACATCACCCACGAGAATCCGCTCTCGTTAAACACTTTGGAATCTTCGAGGGTGAGTTATTCCATCGACTCGTTGCTACAATCTAGTAGATAGATCTTGGCTTGTTTGTTTGTATGCGGTAGAAAATTTTTGTTTTCCATGCTACGAAACCCTACAGGGAGTACTACGATCGGAATACTCCATATGGTCAAGTACCAGGACCTTTTGCAAGGTTCCTGCCGGAAAATGGAATAGTCGCCCAGTATTCTATGCCGGGCGAACCTTAGCAAAACGGAGTAGCTGAAAGGCGTAACCGTACCCTTATGGATATGGTGCGCATCATGATGAGCTATTCCACCCTCCCATTGGGATTGTGGATGGAGGCACTTAAAACCGCCATTCACATTCTCAACAGAGTACCAAGTAAGTCGGTGCCCAAAACGCCGTATGAATTGTGGACAGGCAGAGTTCCCTCTCTGCACCACTGGAGGGTCTGGGGGAGCCCAGCTGAGGCAAAAGTTTTCAATCCAAACATTGCAAAGTTAGACCCCAAAACAATATCTTGCCACTTTATTGGCTATCCAGATAAGTCAAAAGGCTATCGTTTCTACTGTCCTGACAGATACACAAAGTTTGTAGAAACGAGACATGCAGTCTTCTTGGAGGACGAATTGATGAGGGGGAGCACGGTAGCTCGGGAAATTGATCTTGAGGAGAAGAGGGTGCATGCACCTAATCCGATGACTCAGGAGCCATTTTTCTCGCTACCTGTTGTGCCACCATCTACAACCCCTGAGGTTGTGGTGCTGGCACCTGTTGTGACTCCACACGTGACAACAATGGGCGAAAGTTCGGAACATGTCCATCAGGAGCCACCTGAACCCACTATTGAGCACGAAAGGGAGCCAGAATAGCCTCATACTGTAAATGTGCCTGAACCCGAGGCAAGAAATAAGCAAGAGTCTGATGAACTCAGAAGGTCTAAAAGAGAACGAAGACCAGCCATTTCCAAAGAAATTTACAAAGTCTACAACGTAGTTCATATGGAGGGCGATCCTACCTCATATGAAGAAGCCATGAGTAGCCCTCACTCAGCCAAGTGGGTGGAGGCAATGGAAGATGAAATGAAATCAATGAGTTCCAACAATGTTTGGGACTTAGAGGAAATTCCTAAAGGAGCCAAAACAGTAGGATGCAAATGGGTCTACAAAACAAAGTATGACTCCAATGGGAATGTAGAAAAATACAAAGCTAGACTTGTGGCAAAAGGCTTTACGCAAAGATAAGGCGTAGATTACAATGAGACCTTTTCTCCGGTCTCATGTAAGGACTCCTTTAGAATCATCATGGCACTAGTTGCACATTTTGATTTAGAGTTGCATCAAATGGATGTTAAGACGACATTTCTAAATGGAGATTTAGAAGAAAATGTTTACATGAAACAACCCAAGGGTTTTTTCATGGAGGGGAAGGAACATATGGGATGCCGCCTAAAGAAATCCATTTATGGGTTAAAGCAAGCCTCTAGGCAGTGGTATTTAAAGTTTAATGATACAATTAAAAGATTTGGATTCAAGGAAAATGTTGAGGACAACTGCATTTATGCAAAGTTCAAAAGTGGGAAATATATTTTCCTAATTCTGTATGTGGGCGACATCCTGCTTGCTAGCAGTGATGTTAGTCTACTACTAGAGACAAAGAAGTTCTTGTCATCAAATTTTGACATGAAAGATCTTGGTGAAGTCTCTTATGTTTTGGGCATAGAAATTCACCGAGATAGGAAGAATGGAGTGTTAGGACTATCGCAGAAAGCGTATTGTGAAAAGATTCTAAAGAAATACAATATGCATGCGAGTAATGCAACACTTGCTCCCATAGTCAAGGGCGACAATTTTGGGAAATCCCAATGTCCAAAGAATCAATATGAGATCGATCAAATGAAGTCAGTACCATATGCTTCGGCTGTTGGAAGCTTACAGTATGCACAAGTGTGCACTCGCCCTGACTTAGCTTTTATCACCGGGGTACTCGGTAGATATCAAAAGAATCCAGGCATAGAGCACTGGAAGATGGTAAAGAAAGCTTTGTGTTATGTGCAAGGGACAAAAGGCCTCATGCTAACATATAAAAGATCTGATTCCCTAGAAATAAAAGGGTATTCAGATGCGGATTTTGCGGGAGATAAAGACGACAGAAAGTCGACGGCAGGGTATGTCTTTACTCTCGCAGGAGGTGTTATTTCGTGGAGAAGCGCCAAATAGTCGATAGTTGCATCATCTACGATGTATGCAGAATTTATAGCATGTTATGAGGCCATGGGACAGGCGTTATGGTTAAAGAAATTTTTACCCGACTTGAAAGTAGTCGACTGCATCAGCAGGCCACTAAAGATGTACTGTGACAATGAGCCCGCAGTATTCTATGCTCACAACAACAAGTCGAGTAGTGCTACAAAGTCTATAGATATAAAGTATTATGTTGTGAAGGACAAAGTCCAGGATCAAACTATAAGACTCGAGCATATAAGGACAAAGGGTATGCTTGCGGATCCGCTAACGAAAGGCTTACCACCCAATGTGTTCAAGGAACACATAGCCGGCATGGGTTTAATGGAAAGCCTATGATACCTGGACTACAGAGGTCCAAAAGTAACAGGATTTGTTTCAAAATATAAAGGTATATAGTGGCTGTCTGATTCTATCGGCAATTGAGCTGAGACGATGAAACGTGCTCTATGTATCGTTCTGTGATGAAATAAGTAAAGTACAAAGTTAAAAGTAAAGTCGAGATCTAGGGGGAGAATGTTAGATAGATCTCAAACGTGACTGGGCCCAACGGCCCGTCACGCCCCTATCCGCGTCCTGATCGGGGGCGCCCAACCCTATCTGGTTGGTGGGCCCCTGTCGCCAGTGCTATATAAAGGAGGTGGGGGGCCGGCAGCACGCCTCACGAGGTTAGCCGTGCCCTAGCCGCCCCACCCACAAGCCAATCCGATCTAGGCTAGCGCTGCGCCGACGGGAAGCTCCACCGCCGCCACCCTAACCGCACACTCGCCCCACTCCCTTTTCCCATGGCTACTGACACCGGAGCTAGCTCCGACATCCGCTCCGTTTCGTGCTCGTCGAGCACAGGCGCAGGTAGTATTACTCTCTCTCTCTCCCTCTCTCTCTTAGATCTCCTAGATCTAATCCTATAATAGGTTTTCAGTGGCCCGAAGATCGATCTGCCGTGCATGGGCAGACAGAACAGTGGTTTCTGAACAGAACCACAGAGACACGCACGGCGTATGGCAGCACACAGGGACAGACATGGAGCACGCCGCGATCCGACGACCAAAAGCTGAGCAAAGGTTGACGGTTTCGTGCGTTGTCAGCGTTGAAACCACCCCACCCCGCGATCGAGCAGCCTTTGTCAGCGAAATATCGAGCAGCCATCCAACCACTCCAATTCAAACTGGATCGTATCCTATCGCCACACAGTAGTCAACACAGAGCAGCAGGGATCGACCGATACTATACGTATACATGCAAACTGCAGACTGACTCAACGATTAAACTAGGCAGGCACAGTCGCAGTACTGGCAGCGATCGAGACGACCGCATCGCATGGGGTTTAGTTTAATTCTCAGAAAACCAGACATCCCATGAGGCATTCCCCTCGATCGTAGTCGAGTGCCCTCGAAGACTTTGAGGGTCTCTCATGGGGTCCATGGAGCGCACTCGATTACCTCCACTAACACTCGTACTTTTGGCTACTAGTATTACTAATCAATTGACTAATTTATGAATGGATGGATGGATGGATAGATAGATCTTGATCTTGGATTGGTCGTCAGCATCCACTGGAAAGCTGACAACAGCTTTCTGACCGGAAAAAGGGTGTATAGACTTGTTCAAATGATCTTTCTGATCCCGTCATGCGCCCAGAACAAAGTATTTCCAGCCCAGTCAGTCATGCACCCAGAACAAAATCTATAGTACAAACTAAGACCTTACGTATTCTTCTTGACGTTTGAACCATTTTAGCAGCAGGTATTTGAAAACGTCTACGAGTGAGTCTTTCGGTCCTGCTAAGAGATCTATATAGTACAAAACAAGCCGTCATTTTATATATTTGCCAAGTAGTGTAGTACAAAAAATGGTTTGTGATTTATGACGGCCGGATGATCTCACCCTGCGGTAAGCACCCACCGCGCATTGTTTAACACTCCCACATACACATGACAACACCAGGTCGCGACTCCCTTATATTAAAAACCCTAAACCCCTTCATGTGATACTACGCCGTTTTGACTTATCCCACCTGCTCCCCCGTCCACTTGCAATGCTCGTCCCTCTCCGTAGCACTGATGGGTCGTACGCGACCCGGAGTATATCTACGAACCGGTCCAGCTAAGGTCCAAGGACAGTGACAGAGTTTGAGACTGATTAAGCATAAATTAAGCAGCTCGCGAGCGCATAATGGCTGCTACCATGTGAGCATGACACGGATTCCTTCTGGGAGTATTACTAGTAAAGCATTTGAAGTTTGGAGCATCTCCTTGTCGCTCAATTCCGTTTGACATCATCCATCCACGGGGCGGGGGAGGGACATCCCTATCGATCCAGGTCAATGCCTGCTGCAGGGTCAGTATAGTATTCCCCAGAGCTTTGTTTTTTCTTTGCATGACACTGCAACTGCACTCCACTAGTGTTCAGAGCTTCTGAATTTCGAAAGCTCAGACACCACCATCTTTAACTTCGAATCGCTGTGGCATCGGGCGACTAGCTAGGCAAACAGCAGGCCGCACGAGAAACCAAAGGAAACACTGCGGTCTCATGGCGGGCGATGCGAATGCGATACTTCAAACGGGATTTTGACTTTTCGGCCATGGCGGATATATGGAGCTCTGGAGCTGTGGTTGTCGTTTCCCGCGGACGCACGCTGCCAAACACGGGGTCAGGAATCTGCTAGCTCGACACGCTTGTTCGTTTCCTGGATGCCAGACGCATCCCTTGATTCCTCCCGATTACCTTATTACTATCTTTTTTTCCATTACAATACTCGCGAGCATCAAACTGTGGAGCGTGATGAGGCCTGAATACTGAATGCTAGACTGACTGTTTGTTAGTCTGCTGCTTAGTTTATGCATTCATGTGCTGTCACAGGTGTCAACGGGCTGAACAGTTCAGCATGCACCGTCCTGACAGATATACTTATCCATCTCGAAACAGTTGAGAAATGGAGGGCATGCTGCTTCTGCTGGATTTTTATTTTTCTGGAAAAGGGCAGGTAACAGAGACTTTCAGGATCACAGCAGTATCATTATTATATTTACTCTTATATTTTTATTTATTCTGGAAAAGGATCCCTTACAGTATCACCAGTTTAAACCATATGCTGTCCTCGCACTTTGGTGGCTCTCCAACTAACAGAAGATGACATGTACAGACTTTGGCCACAGCCAGCAAAATCCAAATTTACACCAGGAGCCCAGCAGTTACTTTTACTTGATTGCCAGACTTTGGACTGATTAAGCTGCTGCTCTTCACCAAGCTGAGCTACTTGGAACAACTGGTTCAAGCACCTCTCAGAAGCCCTGTCTTTTGCTGCGCCGATACCTTTTTGCAGATCGGTATATATCCGAAGTGAAATTTCTGAAAACGATTCAAGCTTCGCTATGGATGCCATGAAGCTTGACACTAAAGAAATGGAGGCTACTTCTGCTGATTTTTGTTCCTTTTTCTGAAAATGGGCGCGTAACAGTAGCTTACATGAACAGACGTATTCGTGTTTTTCTTTTAAAATCTGAAAAAAGGGTTCCTTACAGTACCAACAGTTTAAACCATGCCTTCCTCATACTTTGCTCTGTCCTCAACTGACAAAAAAAGACATGTACAGACTTTGGTCACAACCTGCAAGATTCATTCAGATTTACACCCGGAGCTAGTACCATTTATTATTACTTGATGCCAGCTTAAGATGGTGGAACCACTGCCTCAAGCCCCTCCCAGAAGCCTGTCTTTTGCTGCACCGATGCCGTTCTGCAGATCGAGATATTTCTGCAATGAAGTTTCAGAGAAGGCTTCAAGCTTCGCTAAGAACACCACGATGCTTGACCGTAGGTCTCTAGTGGTATCATCTCTAGGGACCTCCTGCTCGTCATTTAACGTCTGGTCTAGGCGTTGATCCAAATGGCGTGGCAGATGGCCGCCAATATCTGCAACGAGGCCTTCGATAGCTTCTTCCAGGTCTCTGGTCGGTAGATCGTTCAGTAGCTGCGTCCAGATTTCACAGGTGGCAAATATGGGCGCAACAGCACACTCTGTCAGCAAAACGTCGACGACTGTCTGCTTCCTTGAGCTCTTCCTCTTCTTCAGAGGTTTCATGCACCTGTGCAACCACAAGCTTAGGCTGTGCAGGTAACCCTTCTGGGATGCAATCCAATTTTGGAAGTTCGAGCACAGTTTGGTGAGCTCAGCCGAGAGGAGAAGGGCAGCTTGGCATTGAGACTCTGACTCGAATGATGATATTTTAACTTCGCAGCTGCTGGACAGTAACTTGATGATCACGTGTTGACGCCGATGGCAATGAAGCATGGTTGTCCACATTACGGTTAAACTGCAGAAAAAGAAACAGATCAGATGTATAGTACCTGCCAGCATGTAAACATTAAATAAATGCGATCAGCATCTTCTTATGGAGTACACAGTAATCTGCCGCAAACCTACTAACACAAAGTGCAGTAATTTATAAAAAATTGAAATAGACAAACATACCATTGTATTAGTTCATCCAGCTGTGGCTGAATCTCTTTATCCCTTAGATCTTCTATGTTCTCAGAAATGAAGTCTATTTTCTGAATAGACACTAGGACTCTGGAATGCAAGTCTTTTACAGTAGCACGTGTAAAATCGGTAATGATATGATTCTTTCCTTGTGACTCCTGGTCTCTCAGCTGCTTACATTTTTCATCATACCTCCTGCAGATGGCGCTGCTTGCCTGAAAGTAAAATCGCGACTAGGCTTTCTAAATGGATGCTTAAAATCTAAACAATTATCTAGTGTTGATGTATGTATGTCAAGAATCGTCCCACGAAGATTTCTAGATGGCGACAACTGTGAAGACACTGATCTATGCCAGGTAAGGTACTTTATCTCTGCTTGATGAGGATCTGCATTAAATCATTGTGCATCCAATTACTTGTCACAGTAAGCAAGACCATGTCTTCTGGTGTACAGTTGCAGAACAAAAAATAACAGCAAGGTTAACTGCATGTGGAGCATTGGATGAAACTAGTCTTCAGTGTAGAATAGCACGGAAAATGCAATACCCACAACACTTTTCTAAAAAAAAGTCTAAAATTACACAGTGGTAATAAGTGAAAATATAGTACAATCTCCGATCCGATATAATTTTCGCAAGTTTAGGCAAAGTTTGCTAAATATATTTGTACAAATGGATTGCATTTAAAGTCATACTAAACTTTAATAAAAGATATAACTTACGTTCAGGAACAGAAACCTCCTCGCTGCAGCAAATGAGGAACGATGCTAGAAAATTTGATGCCCTTGATCCATGTGCTGCAGGAAAAAATATTTTGAACAAATAGCAAGAAAAACTAGGAAAACAAGTCGAGCAACACAAATGTATGTTACTTGATATCAAACCTATTTCTTCAGGTAATAGAGGGCGGAACTGAATTTTATCTTCTTCCAGAATCATCGGGACTTGTTTTCCAGAATCACTTGCCCTAAAGAATAATATCTCAATCTCTTTCATGCATGAAGATAAATCCTTCACCACATCGCTCACATCAGGATAAGATTCCTTGGAGTCCATAGGACGAGTACACTCAGAAGATGTCACCACATTCACTGGGGTCATGGCAGGATCATTTTCATTTGTGATAATGCTTATTACCCTCCTCTTGTCTTTAGGACTGTTTTCTGAAGCGATAACTTCTGCAACTGCACTTTCAGAGGCATGATGCACAGTAGACTGTTCTGTTAAAGTATATTCACCGGACACAGAATTGCGGTTCTTGGACATGTGCGGCAAAGTTTCAGTGGATGGATTGCCGGAAAAATCCTCATTTGCAGGATACTTCCCTCCATCAAAACATTTTCTTAGAAGAGATCCGGTATTTCTAAGTGATGCAGTATAATCATAGTGAGAAGATGCAAGCGCACATCTTCCATCAATTGCCTCTCTAACAAAACGCTTCCTCTCCTGGCATAACACAAGGACCTTGTCGTCTTCAGTCTTAGAAGTTGCCATCCCCATTTTCTAGCGCAAGAGCCAACAGCACGCAAGGTCGCAGAAAGATTATCGACACATACAGTTTCGTGGACAAGGTTAACTGTAGGACCCCTGGCTGATATTTGCATGCAATGCGACAGTGTTTAGATGACGCAGTATGTGCCTCTGATGCTGCAATGTTTTAAATGATTGCAGTTAAACAATTAACTAGGATTAACAAAGTCAACAGGAGATGATATCTTCACTAAGTGGAAATACATGACTATTATCAAGTAACCACCCCTCTCTCCAGCATATATATCACACGTCACTGAGATGTAAAAATTGAACTTAACAGTACCAAGGAGAAAACACAACTCTAGCCATTTGCATCAACGCTCATCAGTTATCACTGGAAGTGTGCAGAATTTTAACATCAACAAAATTCCTTCGCCATGTGCCAAAATTCAAGATAATGGACCACAGTCCACCTGATATGTTAAGTAGATTTAAACACACAAGCTAACTAAACACAAACAAAATACTGCCTACAAAATTCTCAAAAACAGAGTGCTGTCTCAGCCATTAAGCAGCCAACCAGTAGTTTATACTCCGTTCCTCTCCAATCCACTCATAGCATACGCGAAATCGACTCCAGCCAAGATAAACCGATAACTGAAAAGGAAGATCACCTGTACGAGCCTTGAAACAAGACCAGGTCCCCGGCGTTGGACGGCGGCGCGGCCTTTCTCCGAATACCTCCGCTGCTCGGCGAGCGGGGCGCAGCGACAGCGAAGAGGAGACCGTATGGGGTGGGGAAGCGGAGAGAGGGTGAGGGGATGAAGATGCGTGGGCGTATGAAGGAGCACAGGCTGCACAGCAGGGCGCCATTGCCGTCGCCTATAGGCACCGCCAGAGGAGAGGAGAGCGCCATTATTCCGCGGAGGAGTAACTGCGGATGCGAACGTGAGTGGCGCAAGGCGACGCTGCGGGCCTTCTCAGAGTGGGCCAGCGCAGAGGGGTCACTCTCCCTCTCGAGTCCTAATCCAACTCGCATTTATGGCACACGCAGCCCATCTATAAGCAATTCGGCCTGTGATACCGCAGGTCCAGCAGCTCAGGATCCGGCCCAGGTAAAATCCGCTCCCGTCCCCTCCCATTCCTTCCCAGTTCAAACCTCCTGGATTCGCGTCTCCTCTCCTTCCCGAAATCATATCTCTTTCCGCTCCGGAAAAGCTCACGATTCCAGGAGCCAAATCTCGCAATAATTAGTGCGCCATTAATCAGCGGCGCCGACCCCGCTGCCTCGACCGTTGCAAGCGCCCTCCCCGCCGGGACTCGCAGGTCCGCGCACGTCCCCCCGCTCCTCGGCTCCTCCCCTCGCTGCTCCATTTCTTTGTGGTTAGTTCTTCGTTCTTGTTTCGGGGGCTGTGCCGGTGTTTCTGAATTCCTAGTCAGATTTGTGTGCTCCGCCGCTCGGAGGTTCTGAATTGCGGTCGAGCTTCAGTTCGGTTCTTGGTGGGTTGGTGGGATTTGTGCGTTGGTGGTGCTGTATGCGACCTGTTCGACCAATTTCCTCACCCGACTTCGTTGGATGCGGCGCCCGGCAAGTGTACGCCAGTTAGGTATCTGGCAAAGCGTTATGTGATTTCAGGAATTTCCTGTTGCAGATATCTTTCTTTTCTGGTTCCCGATACCCCTGTTGATTTATTCTTGTCTAATTCTACTTCCTGAAGAAATGATTTTCTGTAGCAGTAGCAACTTGCTTCTCAAAAATTTACTTGGAGATGAACTAGGGCTAATCAGTAGCCTACCTCTTGTTTGATTTAGTCCGTGGTTACTTCGTTGCTAAGCAAGATCCTATCCATGCAGGGACTCATTAGTGGGGATCTTTGAACTTACAACAGTTCACTAAGATGAGAAGATTCTTTTTCTTCGGGTCCTCCACACCGAACGAGGGGAATGGCAGTGGGACGCCAGGTGAGGATGGCAAGGCCAAGCATAAGAACAAGAAGATACTGGAGGAAGGCGAGGGCAATGCCAATTCTAGTTCCAGGTCCGATGACCATGGCGCAAGGATATCTAGATCACGGAGCCGCCGTGGAAAACTAAACAGTGAGGAACCACCCAATACAAAGCAGCTCAGGAGGTGCATGTCATTCTCATCCGCTGCCACCAACAATTGCCTGAAGGAACGGAGCTTTAGCTTCTCGGGTGATGTTCCCGGTTCTTTCTATGATGAATCTGATGCCCCTCATCACGCCGAAGATGTCAAGTAAGTTTTCGGATTGCATGATGATTGTTACCAGTATCCCATTAAATTTTCTATGATCATTGATCAAACCAGTATGTGGTATTGACACCGGTGATCTGCCGTTCCATTCTAGTAATGACAATAAAAGGAGAATATGTGTCAAAGGCCCTTGTTTAAAATTTTCTGTTTCGGTGTAGGCACAGCTTTCTTTAGGCATAGTTCACCGCTCCATTATCTGTTGATCAAACAAGTATGTGTATTGACACCAGTGATCTGTTCTTCCATTCTAGTAATGACAATAAAACGAGAATATGTGTCAAAGGCCCATGTTGAAATTTTTCGTTTCAGTGTACACACAGCTTTCTTTAGGCATAGTTCACCGCTCCATTATCTATAGTTGATATAATCGCATGCCATAGTTCTTCTAGGTTTGCTTTACGGTAAAGATCGTTCTTGCGATTGAGTTCCATTTTATCTATGAACTTGCATCCTAACTCATTCTGATTATTTTACTTGCAGTCACTATGCGTGGTCACCAGAAAGGCATCCAGTCTTCAGAGAACACTCGATAAAGGTTCCAAAAGCACATCCAGTTCTGGAAACTGATTCTCCTCGTTCAAGATGTTACTCATGCTCAACAGGGCACTCTCCTCCTACCTCCCCTGTTGCCCTAAGATGCAGGTCTACAAGGCTAGGCAATTTATTGAATAAGAATGAGGTTCTAGATCGGTACATCGAGGGAGAGCAGGAAGCTGCCATTCAAAATGAGAAACGGAAGCAGAACTCTCCCACCAGATCTGTGGTTTCGAGTTCAAGAAGGCCACCTCGACCCCAGTATGCAGTGCCATCTTTTCAAAAATCAATGAAAGAGAGCCTTGAGACCTACCCAAATGTGGATGCAGATGATGCCTATCTCCATCAACTCTCTCAAGAATGTACAAGCGACTCCTGCAAGAATACAACTCTGAGTAATTTAAGCAAAAATCATGCAAATGTTCTGGATGATTTTGGAAGATTTCCACATGTAGAAGATTACAAATCAGAAAGTTTTCCATCTGTTGAAGATATCTACGAGGATTTTCAAGACGTGCAGCCATCAAATGTCATCCAGGATGCCCCCCAATATTTTCATGATAATGACATGGATTTTGCCCTAGAAGGGCAAGAAACCGATGACAAGTTACTTCAAAGGGCAAAAGAAGTTGAAGAGAGGTTTATAGCTCCTTCTGGAGACAGTTATGAGCTTAACGTGTCCAGATATAAGCGCTTGAGTCCAAATGAAATGTTCCAATTGCTTCAGTGTTTGACTGAAGATAGGAGGCAGCTAGCAGATGAGCTGTCTTCACAGATTAAGGCACGCCTTACTGAAAGGTTTGATGCCAAAGAGCAGTACAAGCAATCAATGAAAGAATTAAACATCAGAAGTAGAAAGTTGGAGAAGGAGAAGACTGAGGTACAGAGTGCTCTGGAGAGAGAGATCGACAGGAGGTCAAACGACTGGTCAGCCAGGCTGTTGAGGTTTCAACCTGAAGAAGAGAGACTACGTGAACGGGTGAGAGAACTTGCAGAGAAAAATGTCTCCTTTCAGAGAGAACTCACTTCTCTTGAAGCAAACAGAGTTGATGCATCTGATAAAATTGCAAGTTTGGAAATGCAAAATGTAAAACTAACCAATGAGCTGGAGAAAGTGAAAACCGATCACAACAATCTCCACAATTCTTCAATAGAGTTGCATGATCAGTTTACCAAGGCTGCAGAGGAAAAGGATCATATCAGAGGATTCTTGAAAGATAAGGAGGGTGATAACAAGGCATTGCACCAAGTTGTTGCTAGGCTTCAAGCAGTATGCAATGAACAAGAAAAAACAATTGCTGCTTTGAGACAGGGGTTCAGTGCCGAATTAGATAAGGAATCTGCTGGATGCAGCAGCGAGAGAAATAATAGGATGCGGATGGAGCTTATTAGGCTGACAGGAGTGGAGCAGAAGTTGAGAGGTGAAGTTCAATCTCGCCGTCTTGAAGTAGAATCTCTTAGGCAAGAGAACATTACACTCTTAAATCGCCTACAAAGTACGGAAATTGGATCAAGCTTTTCCTCAATTCGTCTTGGCCAGGAACTTCAGGCTAGAGTGGACAATTTGCAGACGCAAGGTTTGTCGTTGCTTGATAAGAGTAGTCAACTTTGCACCAAATTGTTGGACCTCGTGAAATGCAGGAGGCATGAAAATGAACATGGCAGTGATATTGATGCATTAGATTACACACTGGAGCTCCAGAGCATCAAAGGAGGAACTGAGAATCTGAAAAGAAGCCTGCGGGCAAGCAATGCTGTGCTCGCTGAACAGCACAATTTGAAAGAAAAATCTGGAGAGGCTGCAGTTGGAGGTAGTTCTCCCAGGAAGCAGAAGGATGAGCTATATCTGGTATGAAAGCACGCATTCTATGCAGTAACTTAATTTACATTACGCTCATGTGTTTCTTTCTCTGTTGCAATAAGAACCATAGATCCATTTCGAGAGTCGCACATATGTTTTTATAATGGAACAATGGCATAGGATCTTTTACATGATATGTGTAGTGAGTTGAGTCAAATCAGGGGCTTGCTTAAACCATTATTATGGAAACTCTAAACTTCTCGGAAGGTCCAGATCCTTGATCCAGTTTTGCCATTATTTGTTCATACTGTAGGTTGATTCTGAATTGAAGCTGAAAGAAGAGGCTCTTCTCAATAGAGTACTGAAGGAGGCACTTTTGTCAAAGGAATTTGACATCGAACAGTTGCAGTCAGATGTGGCCTCTTTGCTTCGTATCCAAGATGTGATGAGAAACGAGGTCCAGAGAGTCCAAGATGAATTGTCTTGCATCACACACAAGGCTAAACATATGGAGCTTCAGGTATCATCCTATCCATATATATTCACTATTCTTGTCTGGTATAAAAGGTGGATTTGGACATTGACTTTTGTAGTATTACTGATGATGGATGTTGACGACCATTGGAGTACTCAAATCGGGTTGTTTGAGCTGCTTGTTCGACTAAAGCTAGTCATGGCCATACTATACTTTTTTCTTTTGACGCTGGATTCTTTGTTTGTTGCTAATTTGTTCTAAATACTCTCTGAGCATCTGCAGCATGTATCCTCTGTTTGTTTACACATCTGTTGCACCTATAACAGGGCTCAAAGAAGGACGAGTCGATCAGCCAGATCCAGCAGGACTTCCAAGAATCTGCCAAGGAGCTAAGTTCCTTGAGAGGCCAGCTGAAGATAGTCACCGACGAAAGGGACCTCTCATGGCAGGAGGCGAAGCAGCTTCGCAAGGCCATGAGCGCCATTCAGAACGAGATGGCCTCGCTCAAGAAGAAGATCGAATCCCTGGAAGAAGACATCCTCGTCAAGGAAGGGCAGATCTCGATCCTACAGGACAACATCTACAAGCCGCCGCTCGACTTCATCTGCAGCCCTACAACGATGAAGCAATTCGGCATGGAGTGAAAGTTTGCATATATATACAGCTTTTATACCTGGGTGAACAGAGAGATAGATGCCTATGGCGCTGCGTAGGCTGTTGATATGCTCCTATAGTATCGTCAGTACACCATAGTGTTTTACACCTTTTGCGAGGCAATCGCATACATCACGACCTGTGATGGTCTTGCCGCGCTTTTAAGTTTCTGCACTGGTCCCTTTCCTTGGTTCTCGATTTCCTTTTGCTCGCTTGTCACTGTATGTATGCGTGGTATGTTTTTCGGCTGAGATTTACGCCTTGTGCGAAGCAATGCGTACATCTGTCACCGGCCGTTTTAACTTTTGATAATAACCACTCTACTAGTTTCTGGACCGTGATATATCTGGCGATGTGTAACAATCATCCGTCCATTCTAACTACCCAATTTCTTGTTGTTCGCTTGTCACTGTATGTACTATACGTGGTCTTATTGGCGTGCTGTGTACTTTACATTTGTCACAATTTATTGCCCAGTGGCGACTGATTGAGAGTTACGGACGTAGACTCCACGTTCAAAGGGCTGCTATGTCGAGCAAGCAACTTGCAATTTGGCCATGTTGTGATCGATGTGGGTAAGTTCACTGTTGTGGATATGCTTTGAATAATTTGTGTCCAAATGGAAATATCTAACAGAAGGCTCTGTAGTTTCAATCGATAAGTTGGTTTAGTGAACAAGTGGGGTCACTTGCATAGTATATAGTTGCATTGAACCATATGATCACGCGAACTCTGACTCGTATTGGAGTATTTTGTTTCTCTGGGTTGGCGTCGCTGTCCCTGACAGGAACCCGACTTGAATGCGGCGTCGATCGTGTCACCTCCATCCGAAGTCAAAACGACGCTCCATGTCTCGGTGCTGCGTGCCCCCACCCCACGCACCTGCATAGTACTATATCGCGAGGCTAGCTCTCGCCGTACGTTGCCGCACGCACGCACGGAGCGACGAGGCGTACAGCGCGTGACCTACCAACAAGGAAAAGAGGAGAAGAGATCGGAGATCGGTCACCATGGCGAGCGTGTGCGCGCTCCTGTTCGTCGCCGTGCTCCCTCCGCTGGCCGTGCTGCTTGCCACCGTGGCAGGGCGGGCGGCCGTGCGCGGGGTGGGCGCGCTGGCGCGCGCGCACTTCGCGTGGCCCGCGGGGTCGCCGTTCGTGCACGTGGACCAGGCGCGGCGGCGGAAGGGCGGCCGGTGGGCGGCGCTGGGGCAGCGCGACCACGAGCTGCGGGTGACGTTGTACCGCCGGAAGAAGAAGGACACCGGCCAGGGGGATGAGGAGGCGGCCGAGGAGGCGTCGGTGGAGTGCGTGTTCTGCCTGAGCGGCGTGGAGGAGGGGGAGGAGGTGCGGGAGCTGCGGTGCCGGCACGTGTTCCACAGGGCCTGCCTCGACCGGTGGCTGGCGACGCCGCCCGCCACGTGCCCGCTCTGCCGCTCCCGCCTCCTCGCGACGCCGCCGCCGCCGCCATCGCGCGCGGGCGAGGAGGAGGACGAGGAGATGGACCTGGACCTGGACTCCGATCTGGTGCTGCTCATGGCGTACGTGCACGGCGGCAGCAGCTGGTTCTGGTCGCCGTGATCATGCACTCTCAGCAGATGATTTCGGCTCTGTACAGCTAGCGCGTGTACGTAGCGTACGGACGTACGTTCGTCCACGTACGGTGGTCTGCCCGACTGCCCGTACGTCCGGCCGGGCAGCTTTTTTGTTTAGTGTTTTCCTGAGCTCGATATGTAGGCCATTTCTCGTTTTCTTTTTTTGGAGTGGTTGAGTTGGTGTACGGCGAACCAAGGGTGCCGGATGGTATGGAGCTACTGTAGCTTGTTTTTGCAGCTTGTTAATGGTGCATGCGCATGCACGCATGGCAGGGCGTGGCGCTCTGATGGTTGCCACGTACGCCTCGGCCGAGCGCACGTTGTTCCCGCCTGCTTCGACGTGTGTCATGGCGACGACGCCCGAGCTCGCGTCCACAGCTAGCTTCTCTCTAGATCGACCGCGCATGCATGTCGCGTCTCCCTCTGGTGGGGTTTAATTTCCTTCGTTGACACTGTCGATCTGGCCTTAACTTTGTCGGCGGTGGCAAAGAAATATACTAGAGCGCCTTTGGTTCGCACGTTTTGCATGCTCCGGGTACCCGATTACTGTGTAATCAAATACTCAGATCCGGTGGCGGATCCAGAATTTGGACACAGGGTGGTCCACATTCAAAAAAAAAAGTTTTTTTTTAACAAAACTAATGCAAGGCACGTCGAGGTATTGATGTAGCCTGACCTACGGTCGTTACCACATCATGGTCTCCAACTTACGCCAAGTCGTCATGGACTCCAAAGGTGAACCCGTTCCTCTATGCGAGGCCACTTCCTACCCTATTGAATGGTATGCTACTTCATACTCCGTCACATATGCATGATAGGTTCACACCGACAAGTACGGAGGCAAGGGAGGAAGCCCGGGACATCAAGCCCGACAAGACGGAGGCTTGGAAGAGGAGACGGAAGAAGCCACGGCTGAACCACCGGAGTCTCCGGCCTACACCGAAGTCTCCGGTCCTGCTACACCGGAGTCTCCGGACCTACCTCCGGACCGAACCCAGCAACCGCCCGAGGACAGTCAGAACGCCACTCCGGAGACGACACCGGAGACAGACCGGAGTCTCCGGCCTAGACCGGAGTCTCCGGACCCCACACCGGAGTCTCCGGCCTACACGATGGGCCTGCGCGCCGCCAGCTGGGCCTTTGGCCCATGTACCCCTCTATCTCGTCCAAACCCTAGTTTTATCCCCAAACTACCCTTGTTTATGTGGCTGGCCTATAAATAGAGCCCCACCCCTTCATGTATCCCTAAGGCATAGATGATAGACTAAAGACAACCCCCATTGTGGAATCTCTAGTTTTGCCTCATCCCCTTATCCAAGGGGACCGACTATCGTCACCAACCTCGATTGGACTTTGCATCACGCATCCATCGTTGAACAAGGCCTTGGAGTTCGACGTCTCGTCTCCAAGTTGTCAAGACCCTCCCCAAGGTGTTCTTCCCTCTCCGATGTGGATTTGAGGGAGCACGTTGACCGATCTTTTCTTGCGAGGATTCTATCGGACCGGTGGCCGCCGTTCGGGAGCAATCGTCCTTGTATCGTGTGAGTTTTGTGTGTGTTCATCGTGTTCTTCGCGAGGTGTGTGTTCGCTTCCGCTACCTTCTCCCTTTCCCCTCGCTTTCTCATCGATTTGACCACGAGATCCGTGAAGATCGGGCACCCAAGAGGTTAACCCCTCCATCATCTGGTATCAGCAGCTTTTGGTTGCCACGGATTTCTCATCGATTTGGTCTTTTCCCCATAAATTCGAAAATTTCACCAAAAACAGCCCCAATTCGTGTTTTGGATCGATCTGTGATTTGAGTGCGTTTTGGTAGGTTTTGATCCGTGGATTACTTGCTAAACTAGTTGATCTGCCTTCCCCTGCGTTCCCATGGCCTAATTCCTTGATTTCCCCCATCAATCTGAGGTTTTGGTTCGAGTTTTTCCGCCCAAAACGTGTCCCGTTCGAGTTCTGGACGCTCTGGAATCTCCCGGACCGGAGTCTCCGGCCTAGACCGGAGTCTCCGGACTTTTTGGGCTCCAGACCGGAGTCTCCGGACCTCCAGACCGGAGTCTCCGCCCCTCCCTGCAGACAGAAAAACTGCAGCACGGTTTTGAGCATAACTTTTGCATTTCAACTCGGATTTTGGTGTTCTTTAGCTCGTTTCGAAGAGGAGAAGGAGCACTACATCATCATCTGCGTTGTTCATGCTATCTACTCCATCCAAATTCCGTGAGCAAGGCGGAAGCCAACAATAAAGGGTGAAGCTCGTCGACGAAAGGTATAACATTCCGCGACTTTTCCCCACTTGCATTCCTTTGTGAACCCCACTATCTTTGCGAGCAACAAACACCTATTGAGACTAGTTCCTCTTATGATTGCTTGGGCTATGCACATTTGATACCTTGTAGATTCCGAGCAAACATTGTGAGCACTATCTCATATAGTTATCTTGTATAGTTGTTGGCACAAGGAAGAGGCAAGTGAAAAAGAAAAAGAGAAAAGAAAAAAATAGAAAAAGGAAAAGAGAAAAAAAAGAAATATACATGTGCCTCATAGAATAGGAAGCGCAAGCTCGATGAACATCATATAGGTGGTACTTATTGTGCATATCTTGTAGCCCACCAATTAATTGCAATCGAACTAGCGTCTCTCCTTGTACTTGTGTGACACGAGCTTATAGTCTTCGCTAGGTAATCATTTGGTTCTTAGCTCACTTTCTCCGTCGCACAAGTCCCATTTATCCCACCGTGTGTGTTTCCTTGTACATATTTCTTATCTTGTGGATTGACTTGTTTTGCATTGTGATCATTGTGGTTCTTTACTTGCCAATACAACATCTTGATTTCGGATTGGTTCTTGACATGCCACTTTTCATACCTATCCACCATAGGCCTTGTGTGTGTGTGTTTTTTGGTTAGTAGTTGGTTTTGGTGTTCCGCGTGAACTTCACTTTGCTTGGTTTATTGCTCTCAAGTGTGGCCACTTGTACGATACGATCTTCCAAGGTAAAGTAAGGTTTGATGTTGTGTCCCTAACTCCCGCTACCACTTCCATATACACCGCTTGGTCTTGTGCATCATGTCTAGGGACTCCGGAACCGAGGATGATATCTATGAAGAATCCATGATGAGCCACCATGACTACGACTCCACAAGTATAGAGGACATGACGGAGCACAACACCGACAATGGCTCCGCATGCTTTGAGGACCCGGAGCACTACATCGACAACAGCTCCACATGCATGGAATACATGGAGCATGACATCAACTATGGCTCCTCAAGCATGGAAGACTTGGAGCTCTACACCGACAATGGCTCCACATGCTTGGGTGATATGGAGTACTACACCAACAATTACCCCCCAAGCATGGACGACTTCGAGTGCAACATCGACGACGCATCGCCAAGCATGGAGGACACGGAGAACTTCATCGAGTTTGATGGCTCCTCCACGAGCCATGAAGAATTCCTCCACCGCGTGGAGATGGAAGCCTACTACGCCAAGAAAGAGGAGGCGCATCATCAAGAATCCATGACCTTCAAGGCCAAGCGTGCCACACCAAAGGGCACCACCTACTTCGATGATCCACCTCCAAGGCATCAAGTGCCACCACCTAGATGGCGTCAAGCTCCACCATCTCCAAGGCGCCAAGCTCCGTCACCTCCAAGGCGCCAAGCTCCAACTCCTATCCAAACAAGAGTGGCGTCCAAAAATCATATACATCAAGAGGCGCCAAGAAACAAGAATCTTCATCGACAAACATCCTCTCATGAGCATCGCCACCATAAAGAGGATACAAGACATCGTCAAAGGCATCTTCGCCACCAAGACGAAGAATTCTTGATGAGCACCAACCATAATGCTCAAGCAAGCTCAAGAAGGCACCACAAGCACAAGAAGCGTGCCAAGGCAAGTGATCATCGTCGCGAGTGTCATGTGGATGACCAAGTGCGCCACCTACATCAACCATCGGCAAGGCACGCCAATGACCTCCGTCGACACCATCATAGGGCACCTTCAACTACTCGTGCCACCACCACAATGGCACCAAGAGCAATCCTTCCTCCACGCCATCAAGCTTCAATGCCTACGCTTGACTTCCACGACCTCGCCAACGAGGAAAATGTAGACCTCTACTTCGCCAAGTTGGATAGCATGAGCCTACCTCCACCACTACTACGAGATGGCCACAAGACGATCGAGCATGGGATTTTCCCTTCGACTAACGAGGCGAGCGATGATGCCCATCTTATGGCATCCAACCTTGAAGGCGACAAGGTCAAGAATGGTGAGCATGGGATTTTCCCTTCACCAAAGGAGGCGCTTGGAGTTGAGGAAACCGAGCCTATCCCCATATGCTTGAGTGATGATGTGGTACCAATCCCATGTGAGTATGAGAGCCACTTAGCCCACTTGAGTGAGAACAAGAGTGAGATGAGTGACTCCACCTTAGGTGATATTGAGTGCTTCCACTTTGAGGGCATGAGTGATACACCGAGTGAGTTGAGAGTGGTAGTTGATAGGTCAAGTGAGACCATTTCTATTTCTAACAACTTACCCTCTACCTCTAGTGTGTTCTCTTATGTTGTGCTAGGTTCCATGGATGAAGACGCGCCAAGCCATGAAGCAATGATGCCTCAATTGGAGAATATGTACATGGTGCACGAAGATGATGTTATGCCATGGCTACATCAAGAAGACGAAGTCGTCCACAAGGAGGCCACTACTTCCACAATACCCACTTCATATGAGAGGTATGAACAAGGTAACAATAAGGGTGTTGATGATGCCATGATCCCACTAGTGGACATGATGAATTGTGAGGATATGCATGCTATGGATGATACTTGTGACATTACATATGCTTCATTCATATTCCCATGTGATGCTTTCCCTTTGCATAATATTGCTCATGTCGAATTGTTTGATTGCGATACCATTTCCATAAACATGCCATGCTATACATCTTGTGTGTATCCTCCAATTGCTTCGGACTTGCTTTGTCATGCTAGTCATTCAATTTCTCCCGCTGCTTGCAATAAGATGAATGCTTGCTATTTCACTTGTTTTGCTTGCAACAACATTGATCATATGCGTTATAATGAGATGGCCCCCATAGCTTTCTCAATTTTTGGAGATTTTGATGATTTCCATGATAAGCATGTTCCCCACTTGCATACTCACCATGCACCTATTTCATACTTGATTGACATTAATGGTGATGTGCACAAGAAGAGATACGTCATGATGGATGATGTGTATCTCTACCATGCGCACACGTTCTTCCTTTTGTGTATGATGTGTGTAGGTACCCGCACTATCATGTCAACCTTGGTTGAGCACGAGTTGACAAAAAGAGATCTTGAGAGCATCCCACAAGTGAGTTCAAGATCGAACCCAGCTCTGATACCTTTTGCATGCTTTGCATCTTTCATGTTGGCAAATTGCTCTTTCCTATGGTTTGATTGCAAGCATGTTGATGGTATTATCTCACCTTGTGACATTCATGTTTATTCGATTTTGGATAATGATGCTTTGTGTGTTGCAACAAAAATGTTGAACATTTTCTCTTTCCGATGTTTTGTTTGCAACCACAATTCCATTAAGAGCATGTATTGTCATGAGAGCTTCCAAGAATCTCGTCTTGTTGTTGCAACAAACATAAGGACCACTTGCTCTTTCCTTTGTTTTGTTTGCAAACATGTCGTTTTTGCTTCCGCTTGGGATACTCATATTCCCATGATATTTGCTATCGATGATTTGTGTGTGACATCCAACATGTCGAACAATTTCTCTTTCCAATGGTTGGTTGGCACACATAATGATGTTGTTTTGGATATTCTTCCTTTTGTGTTTTTGCCAAATTCTCCTAACTTTGCATCAAAGATGTTGATCAAATTTCTATTCGATTGCTTTGAGTGCCACACTAAGACATTATATGGAGTTTTTGAGTTTCCACATTTGGATGATGTTCAAACGATTTCCATGCACTTTGACCTTGCATATGCATTCCATTTGCTATCCTTGTATTGTGCTAATAGTGTTGTGAACAAGAATGGACATGCCACATTTGACATGCTCCTCTATCACGCATGAAAAGATTTTGCTTGGTCTTTGTTGTGTGAAGGCACAAATGCATACACGTCAACCTCTATGGACTATATGTTGACAAGAAGAACCGAAGAGAGTTACCTATGTCTACCCTTCATCGAGCTATCGCTATAAGATAAGGTGACTTCCTTCTACTTGAGGACTCATGCTATAATCTTCATGAATTGGCTACGCTTTGAGTGTTGCTTTGCTTTTGTTGTGAGCTTTGTAGGCTTCAAGGAAGGTGAAGGAACATTGAAGTGTCGTCAAGTCAATCTTCCCGAGGACGACTATATGGTGAACCCCAGGATCAAGAAGGTCTCTCGACCGCTTCTACTTTGTGATGAGCATGTAGAGTCGAGGACGACTCTTTTTGAAGGGGGGGAGCTGATGTAGCCCGACCTACGGTCGTTACCATATCATGGTCTCCAACTTACGCCAAGTCGTCATGGACTCCAAAGGTGAACCCGTTCCTCTATGCGAGGCCACTTCCTACCCTATTGAATGGTATGCTACTTCATACTCCGTCACATATGCATGATAGGTTCACACCGACAAGTACGGAGGCAAGGGAGGAAGCCCGGGACATCAAGCCCGACAAGACGGAGGCTTGGAAGAGGAGACGGAAGAAGCCACGGCTGAACCACCGGAGTCTCCGGCCTACACCGGAGTCTCCGGTCCTGCTACACCGGAGTCTCCGGACCTACCTCCAGACCGACCCCAGCAACCGCCCGAGGACAGTCAGAACGCCACTCCGGAGACGACACCGGAGACAGACCGGAGTCTCCGGCCTAGACCGGAGTCTCCGGACCCCACACCGGAGTCTCCGGCCTACACGATGGGCCTGCGCGCCGCCAGCTGGGCCTTTGGCCCATGTACCCCTCTATCTCGTCCAAACCCTAGTTTTATCCCCAAACTACCCCTGTTTATGTGGCTGGCCTATAAATAGAGCCCCCACCCGTTCATGTATCCCTAAGGCATAGATGATAGACTAAAGACAACCCCCATTGTGGAATCTCTAGTTTTGCCTCATCCCCTTATCCAAGGGGACCGACTATCGTCACCAACCTCGATTGGACTTTGCATCACGCATCCATCGTTGAACAAGGCCTTGGAGTTCGATGTCTCGTCTCCAAGTTGTCAAGACCCTCCCCAAGGTGTTCTTCCCTCTCCGATGTGGATTTGAGGGAGCACGTTGACCGATCTTTCCTTGCGAGGATTCTATCGGACCGGTGGCCGCCGTTCGGGAGCAATCGGCCTTGTATCGTGTGAGTTTTGCGTGTGTTCATCGTGTTCTTCGCGAGGTGTGTGTTCGCTTCCGCTACCTTCTCCCTTTCCCCTCGCTTTCCCATCGATTTGACCACGAGATCCGTGAAGATCGGGCACCCAAGAGGTTAACCCCTCCATCAGGTATGCAATCCCATGCTCCCTCGTCCCTTTCCTACCCATCTTGCGCCGCCACCCATTGTGTCACCGCCTCCCATCTTGCAGCGATGCTCTCCCTTTACCGATGGCCAGTGCCCAGCAAGGCGAAGGACATGGAAATGAGTAGGTACCGTGAGGTCCCCGGTACCTGGCGGGTGGCGGGTATGGTGAAGATCTAAACCCGATGACGGGTTTGGGGGCGGGTCGCGGGGGAGGGTCGATGCGGGTATGGGGTGGGGGGAAATTTGTCCCCGAACCCGGAGGGTGCCCTCTAGAGGGACCGCTGGAGGGAGGAGCAGGAGGTGCGCTGGTTGCCGGGAGTCAACGAGGTGGGGCGGCGACGAGGCACTGAGATCGGGCGATGGGCAGTGTTCTCCATATCGAACGAAGGAAGGCATGAAGCGAACGACTGAACGAAGAAGGTCATCTTGGGCGACGGGTGACGGTGTCTAATATCGAATGGAGGAAGTCAGGAAGAGAAAGACTGAACGAAGGAAGCTAGTTCATCGACTCGCTGCTCGCGTCCTCTAGAAATGGCCTTTTTCTACTCTCTTCATTCCGAAAAGGATGTCTTAGATTTTTCAAAAATTGGATGAACATATACACTAAAGATCCCCGTACAGATACTAAAGGACCGGCTTTTCTGTGATGGTTACATGAAACGACATCCAACTGAGCCAACCGCTACGTCTGGCCTAGGGGCGTGTGTCAATCTCTTAGATCCCACTTAAATCCACGTGTTTTTCCCATATATCAAGTTTAATTTAAATTTAGTCAAATTTGCGGCATTCTTTTCAGGATAGAGGAAGTATTTTTTCTGCGAGGTATAAGGAGCTGACCAAAATTCCTGGGTGGTCCAAGAACCACCCTGGCCACCCTATGGATCCGCCTATGCTCAGATCACACATGTTCAAATGCCGATCTCCACTCCTCCGCTAAGTTGAATCTAAACCGGCCCCTCCATGCACCCGACCTATTCGGACTGACCCGTCCGGCTAGACCTATCGGCTCACCCATCCGGACCGACGGCGTCCGGCCGGACAGTCGGATCACGACCCAAATCCCCCCGCGGCCCTACCTAAACGGAGAAACGGTCGTTTTGGTTCGTCTGTTTAGATCGGTTCGGTGGAGATGTCCTTAGGTTAGCAGCTGGATGTTGGATTTATGTCTTTGTGATTGTGGTCTCAAATCCCTTTTTTTTGAATTGAGAAGCTCAGGCTCCGATTTCATTCCAGGAATGAAACCCATAAAACAGGGCCAGTACATTTTTGTTAGATTGATCTCTCCCGTTCGAGCCCAATGGCCCGAACAGGGCCCCTTATCCGCGCCCTGATCGGAGGCGCCCAACCTTATTATGGTTGGTGGACCCCTGTCGCCGCGCTATATAAAGAGGTGGGGGACATGCAGCATGCGTCACGAGGTTCGTCGCAGTGCCACTCCCCTACCCACATCCCTACCGATCTAGGGTTAGCGTGAGCCGAGGGGAAGCTTTGCCACCACCGCACACTCACGCCGTCGCCCCTTTTTCCCCATGGACGCTAGCAGCAGCGCTAACTCCGGCATCCCCTCTGGCTCGTGCACATCGAGCCAGGGCGTAGGTGGTTCCCCTCCTCTCAGATCTCTCTCTCTCTCTCTCTCTCGCAGGTCTCATAGATCTAATCCTATAGTGCATCTACCGAGCTTAGTCTAGCTCTAACATTGGTATCAGAGCATCTTAGATGCTAGCTTCTTTGGTAGAAAAACAAAAGAACAGAATAAAAGATTCCTAGATCTAAAGTGCGCCTTGCCCTATGGCCGCGTCGTCCCCCTTGATCCCTATGCGCATCGGCAAGCCGAGGCATAGGGAAGAAGGACAAACCCTCGGGGCAAAGAAAGACAAAGAAAATCAAAGGTAAAAGGCAAAGTAGAAAACCCCAAAGAGAATCCCTAACCCTAGATCCTCAAATCCTCCCCAGATCCCAACCACGAATCAAAAATTGACCCTAGTAGTACCCAGATCCGCAAAGAGAAAACCCCACCCAAAAGAAAAGCCAAATAAAACCCCCAAAACACCACCGGCGCTGCCGTGCACATGCAAAGATCGTCGCCGCTGCGCCGCTTGACGGTAGTGCGCCCACCCTCGCGTGGACACACAGCCGGCAAGGGGGGCAGGGGGACACCACCGCCCGTCGCCGTCTCTCCTCTCTGCCTCGTCGCTCGCGGGGTGGGGGGAGGTGGACAGAGGGAAAGAAGGGGCGGGAGGTAGCAGCGTAGGAGAGGGAGGGGCTCGCCACCGGCGTGGTCGCCGGGCGGGCGGCCACCTCGCCTCGCCATGTAGGGGTTCGTAGCATGGAAAACAAAAAATTTCTACCACATGAACACACAATCAAGATCTAATCTATGATCAAGCCAAGATCTATCTACTAGATTGTAGCAACGAGTCAATAGAATACTAACCCTCGAAGATCCAAAGAGGTTAACGAGAGCAGATTCTCGTGGGTGATGTAGTCGTACACTTCCGATCTCAAGATCGCGTAGACGATCCTTCTGGCGCTGCGTTCCGGCAGCGCTCCCGCAGTCGGTCACACGTTCGGTACTCGACGAAGACCTTCCTCTCCCTTGTTCCAGCAGGCAGCAGAGGTTGTAGCACTCTCCTCGCGATTCCGGCAGCACGACGGCTGTAGCACCCCGGTAAAACCACTACTAGAAAACCGCTGATGTTTATAGTTTGTACATCATCATGCATTTATTCGCCTAAAACAATTTCCCAAAAACCTATTTTTGTTTTCTAGAGATTCCCCTCTTTGTTCAAACCAAATCCCTAGATCGATCCAGATCTTGTATTTACCTAAAAAATTATTTATAAAGTAAAATTATTAAAAACCTATTTTGTCTGGAGAGGCAGTCTAGCCGGTCAGGCCAGAGGCCCAACCGGACAAACCACCTACTATCCGGCCCATCTAAAATAAAACCCTAACCCTAAATTCCTAGAAAAACCCTAGATCCCCTACCCCAACTCCCCCACCCTGCCGCCGCCACCCCCTAGCTCCACACGCATGCCTCCTGTGTTCAAAACACGTTGAACACCCCTGGCCCACCACTCCCTTCGATCGCCACCAGCAGTGCCCCGCTCCCTCGCTCACGATCCCATGCGACCCTGGCCCACCTCGCTTCACGCCACCAACCCCGCGTCGCCTTCCCTGTCCCACTCCTACCTCACGACCGCCCGCTCCCTTGACCCATTCCACGCACGAGAATCCCCATCGCGATCCCCCGATTCCACGCGAGCCTGACCCTGCCTCCCGCATCTCTCTCCCCCGACGCACTCCTTCCCCAATTCGCCTCCTTCCTCTCCATCGGCAATCGCCGCCGCGGGCGAGCGCCTGACTTCTCGTCTCCTCACCTCGCCGCCACCTTCAGGAGCCCAAGCTCCCCTCTCCATGGCCTCGTCCGCCTTCGCGGGTGCTCCTCCACCGCCGGCCCCTGCTCTTGCCGTTGCCCGAGCCTGTCGACCTCTGCCCCGCCGTCGTTGGCCGCGAGCAGCCCGAGCCCACGCCTCTGCGAGCCAGGCAGGCGTCTGCCTCTCCTTCTCGGGGCCCACCTCCTCTGCAGCGGCCGTCCCAGCCGAGCCCGTCGACCCTGCGAGCTTCGACCGGCCCTGCCGCTCGCTCGCTTCTGTCCGCGAGGCCGAGCCCCCCTCCGTCGTCGCGCGCGTCCTAGCGCCTCCCCTGCAGCAACGCTTGGCCGCCGGCAACGTCATCCTCTAGCCGCCCGCGTCGCCCCTTCCCTGTCCTCTCCGGCCAGCCCATATGTCTGCATCGTCCCCTTCAAGGCACCCTCCTGGTGATGTTGTGTGTAGCACCTGTTTGTGCTGGTGTTTGACAGAAATCATCCTGGGAAATAAATATAATCGAGCGGCCCTTGATTGGTATGGAGTGGTGATGATGCCTTAGGTGCACTGTGTTTTCGGTGCACAGATGTGTTGATGCTGTTGCCGCGAGAAGATGTGGCGAGGTTGATTCGGCCATTTGAGACCCTCCTGTTGGACATATCCGCCTCACGGAACCGAAGACCGCAGAACCCCAAGGCCTTCGACTTGGAGCACCGAGGCCTAGACCTGAAGACCCCGAGGCCTCCTTCACGGAACGCCAAGATTCTCGATCCGATGGTCGAGACCCCGAAGCCTCGACGCCCCGGATCCCGAAGACCGACCCCGTCGAACCCCGAACCCCAAGATCGTCGAACCCTAAAGTGTGACCCCTATCCGAAACCCCTATTTTGTAAATGTCATCTATATAAATTGTTGCATATTAAATTGTTCATACTTGCATGCATATTGTGTGGTTTGGGGGCCTTATGCCGATTCACCTAAATTAAATATGGAGGCCATATGCGGGCTTTTCTAGTCTTAAATTGGCCCTATTTGAATTTGTGTAGCGAACCGATGATATAATTTTGCCTTGTTAAGATAACATTTAAATTGTGGGGTATCTAAACAACATGAACTTAATAACTGTCGGTACCCCGATTCCGCTTAATTTGGCCTAATTGCATCGCATACTTGCCGTGTCATACATCATACATGCATCATGCCCGATCTTCTGCCGTAGTATTAAATATTGCATCCGGTGTTTCTGCTAGTGCTTTGCTTCTTCACGGACTAGGCCGATGAGTTGATGCGAGTGTCGACCCGATCATCGGATGAACCTTCGGCAATGTTTTCAGGCGAGCAATCTCCCCCTTTCTACCTATCTTACTTTTATAGTATTTATTCCCTCCTGTTGATCTATTGTTATCTGTGTTGCGATGCTCTAGTTTTCGTACCCGTGATATCCCTTGCAGCCTCATATTGCCTTAGACACATCCTATTACCTGTTGTTTGGTAGATAGTTGGACTTGCGCGTCGTAGTCGCCTGCTCAAGTGCTGTTGCGTGTCGTCCAGTACCACAGTTGTTGGGAGACTGCCATATGCTTTATGTTGGAGTTGATCATGACTTTAATTACCGTTTAATAACTAAAATTGAAGTAAGTAAATAATACAGAGGCACAGGTGGGCAATAGATGTTATTTGGTTTTTAACCGTCCACTTGTGTCCCGTAGGACCCCGAGTACTTGATACCTGTTCTTTGAATATTCGCACTATCCGCATGTGGGACCATGAATCCCCCTAGCCAGCGCTTGAGCCATATTTATTTCTTGGGGCCACAAAGTAGTTTGGGGCTTTATTACTATCCTGTACTTATGCCATGCTTTACTGCTTATTTACGATTGCGCGTGGAGCGCATGTACTGTTTAGGAACAAATGTGGAATGTTTTCGCGGTATCGACAAGCCCAGTCACACTTTCGGGTTCCCGGTCGTTTATAACCATTGGCACAAACCTCTGAGTCCGTCTCGGAGCCGGCCAACTTCGTCGCGGGTAGCTTGGTGGGGTGGCCCCCTGAAATTTATATGAATCTTGCAATTGCTCTGTCAAGATGCCTCGTTGGGTTTTTATTGGTTTTTCTCGAGGTTGATCGTGCGTGTGTTGCTATTTGTGCCCCCTGCAGGGTAAAACTTTCTGAAAGCCGTGTCCGCGGTTATGGACGACTTGGAGCACAGTATCTCGATCATGGACAACTATAACTAAAGTAGTGCTATAAATTTGACTTTATAATGACTAGTAATTAGCTTCACTATAATGGAATGACTAAATAAAAGTGCCAACAATTGCTGGTTTGGTTGTCGCCTGTTACCATTGTATCTGACTAGTAAGTATTGCAACTATAACGGAATGGCTAAATAAAAGTACCAACAACTACTGGGTTTTGGGATGCCTCATGCTATATGTATCTGACTAGTAAGTACTACAACTACAACGGAATGGTTAACTAAAACTGCCCACTACTTATTATATCAGGATGACTCATGCTATCTATATCTGACTAGTAATTGCCGCAACTATAACAAAATGAATAAAACTGCCAACGGTGTGAGTTCCTCGGTTGACTTCCTCGGTTGGTATCGAGGGGGAATACCAGGATGGGTATGTTTGGTGTTAGAATCAGGTTGGATCCGAGTAGGTTTTTCTTATCCCTATCTGATAGTCGCCAGTTGTATTGAGTCTCTATAGGTTGTTTAGTGCATGCTGCGCTGCCGCTTCAGCCCACCATACCTATGTAGGCGAGGACCGCCGAATTCTAGTCTCACCGTGTACTGGCCTCAGTACTGACCGCTCTCTTTTTCCTTTGCCCTTTGTCGGCACCCCATTTGTTTAAGCAGGTTTTGAGATCGACGTCGTTAGTAGGGTTACCCTTCCGGCTTGGCCTGGGCAGGGTTATGGACGCCATTGCTTATTCTTCAGGGCTCTTAGCCTAATTTGCATCTTGTCCGTACTCGGACGCTGTATCGCTTTCAAGGTGATTTGGATCTTTGTATTGTATATATGTATTCTTGACTCGTTGAGTCGTTGCTATATATATGTTTTGTGCGTTCCATCGAGGACTATTGTGTAATGATATTACTTCGTTTTCCACCCGCACGAAAGTGCCTGGTGGGCACCTTTGAATCGTTTCTATGCGGGTTTGGCGGGAAGCGCTAAAACTTGCATAGGGCCGATTCTGAGGGTGTTACAGAGTGGTATCAGAGCTCAGCAGTTACGATACCCCACTGGTCCAGCCTGTAGGATAACCTAGCTAACGGCCGTTTTAGAGTGTCAAAACTATTTTACAAAATCGGTTGGATAGATCTGATTAGGTCTGCTTTTACTTCTTACCCCTCTGCTATTCTCCTCTTATCTCGACGTGTTTTGAATCTGCTCTCTTATCTTTTCTTCGAGTCCAGGATTTCTCGTGGTTGGGTTTCTGTCTTACCTTCAGGGTTTCGCTTCCATCCTCTTGTAACTGTGCTTCAACATCCGACATTCATGCTATCTGATGAATCTTTCATCTGTTGAACCTTTCAGTGGACCGCAAGTTCACTAAAAATTTTCTTTCTATCCTCCGGTGTTTTCCAATACAACGAAGTCATCTACATCAGATCTGATGGGAATCTCCATCCCTCCTTTGTTTCCGAACCTCGTTTGTTGAGATCTTCAGTCTGATTCTAAGAGTTGGTTGCATAATTCTCCTATTCATGTGCAGAGTAATGCTTTGGGTGCGCGATGGACTGATCACCATCTGACTACTCTTATCATTCGCTCTTGTACATTGAGTCGATGGATCGATGCAATTATACTCATTCTGTGGAAGTTAGAGGTGGCCTTATAATTGTGAGACCTCGACCTTCATCTTTGTTTCTCCGGAGTGTTCTCTCGACTGGCGGGAGCATCGACCCTTGTTGGTGGTGTCGCCAATTTCAAGATCGAGAAGGAATCTTTGTTAGTGGTGTCGCGATGATCTACATGAAGCGAGAAGATTCAGACCGCCGGCTTTAATCCCCGTACCATGAGGCGGATCTCGAGGGCGAGATCCATTGTTAGTGATGTCGAATTGTAGCACCCCGGTAAAACCACTACTAGAAAACCGCTGATGTTTATAGTTTGTGCATCATCATGACATCATCATGCATTTATTCGCCTAAAACAATTTCCCAAAAACCTATTTTTGTTTTCTAGAGATTCCCCTCTTTGTTCAAACCAAATCCCTAGATCGATCCAGATCTTGTATTTACCTAAAAAATTATTTATAAAATAAAATTATTAAAAACCTATTTTGTCTGGAGAGGTAGTCTAGCCGGTCAGGCCAGAGGCCCAACCGGCCAAACCACCTACTATCCGGCCCATCTAAAATAAAACCCTAACCCTAAATTCCTAGAAAAACCCTAGATCCCCTACCCCAACTCCCCCACCCTGCCGCCGCCACCCCCTAGCTCCACACACATGCCTCCTGTGTTCAAAACACGTTGAACACCCCTGGCCCACCACTCCCTTCGATCGCCACCAGCAGTGCCCCGCTCCCTCGCTCACGATCCCATGCGACCCTGGCCCACCTCGCTTCACGCCACCAACCCCGCGTCGCCTTCCCTGTCCCACTCCTACCTCATGACCGCCCGCTCCCTTGACCCGTTCCACGCACGAGAATCCCCATCGCGATCCCCCGATTCCACGCGAGCCTGACCCTGCCTCCCGCATCTCTCTCCCCCGACGCACTCCTTCCCCAATTCGCCTCCTTCCTCTCCATCGGCAATCACCGCCGCGGGCGAGCGCCTGACTTCTCGTCTCCTCACCTCGCCGCCACCTTCAGGAGCCCGAGCTCCCCTCTCCATGGCATCGTCCGCCTTCGCGGGTGCTCCTCCACCGCCGGCCCCTGCTCTTGCCGTTGCCCGAGCCTGTCGACCTCTGCCCCGCCGTCGTTGGCCGCGAGCAGCCCGAGCCCACGCCTCTGCGAGCCAGGCAGGCGTCTGCCTCTCCTTCCCGGGGCCCACCTCCTCTGTAGCGGCCGTCCCAGCCGAGCCCGTCGACCTTGCAAGCTTCGACCGGCCCTGCCGCTCGCTCGCTTCTGTCCGCGAGGCCGAGCCACCCTCCGTCGTTGCGCGCGTCCTAGCGCCTCCCTGCAGCAACGCTTGGCTGCCGACGACGTCATCCTCTAGCCGCCCGCGTCGCCCCTTCCCTGTCCTCTCTGGCCAGCCCATATGTCTACATCGTCCCCTTCAAGGCACCCTCCTGGTGATGTTGTGTGTAGCACCTGTTTGTGCTGGTGTTTGAAAGAAATCATCCTGGGAAATAAATATAATCGAGCGGCCCTTGATTGGTATGGAGTGGTGATGATGCCTTAGGTGCACTGTGTTTTCGGTGCACAGATGTGTTGATGCTGTTGCCGCGAGAAGATGTGGCGAGGTTGATTCGGCCATTTGAGACCCTCCTGTTGGACATATCCGCCTCACGGAACCGAAGACCGCAGAACCCCAAGGCCTTCGACTTGGAGCACCGAGGCCTAGACCTGAAGACCCCAAGGCCTCCTTCACGGAACGCCAAGATTCTCAATCAGATGGTCGAGACCCCGAAGCCTCGACGCCCCGGATCCCGAAGACCGATCCCGTCGAACCCCGAACCCCAAGATCATCGAACCCTAAAGTGTGACCCCTATCCGAGACCCCTATTTTGTAAATGTCATCTATATAAATTGTTGCATATTAAATTGTTCATACTTGCATGCATATTGTGTGGTTTGGGGGCCTTATGCCGATTCACCTAAATTAAATATGGAGGCCATATGCGGGCTTTTCTAGTCTTAAATTGGCCCTATTTGAATTTGTGTAGCGAACCGATGATATAATTTTGCCTTGTTAAGATAACATTTAAATTGTGGGGTATCTAAACAACATGAACTTAATAACTGTCGGGACCCCGATTCCGCTTAATTTGGCCTAATTGCATCGCATACTTGTCGTGTCATACATCATACATGCATCATGCCCGATCTTCTGTCGTAGTATTAAATATTGCATCCGGTGTTTCTGCTAGTGCTTTGCTTCTTCATGGACTAGGCCGATGAGTTGATGCGAGTGTCGACCCGATCATCGGATGAACCTTTGGCAATGTTTTCAGGCAAGCAATCTCCCCCTTTCTACCTATCTTACTTTTATAGTATTTATTCCCTCCTGTTGATCTATTGCTATCTGTGTTGCGATGCTCTAGTTTTCGTACCCGTGATATCCCTTGCAGCCTCATATTGCCTTAGACACATCCTATTACCTGTTGTTTGGTAGATAGTTGGACTTGCGCTCGTAGTCGCCTGCTCAAGTGCTGTTGCGTGTCGTCCAGTACCACAGTTGTTGGGAGACTGCCATATGCTTTATGTTGCAGTTGATCATGACTTTAATTACCGTTTAATAACTAAAATTGAAGTAAGTAAATAATACAGAGGCACAGGTGGGCAATAGATGTTATTTGGTTTTTAACCGTCCACTTGTGTCCCGTAGGACCCCGAGTACTTGATACCTGTTCTTTGAATATTCGCACTATCCGCATGTGGGACCATGAATCCCCCTAGCCAGCGCTTGAGTCATATTTATTTCTTGGGGCCACAAAGTAGTTTGGGGCTTTATTACTATCCTGTACTTATGCCATGCTTTACTGCTTATTTACGATTGCGCGTGGAGCGCCTGTACTGTTTAGGAACAAATGTGGAATTTTTTCGCGGTATCGACAAGCCCAGTCACACTTTCGGGTTCCCGGTCATTTACAGCCATTGGCACAAACCTCTGAGTCCGTCTCGGAGCCGGCCAACTTCGTCGCGGGTAGCTTGGTGGGGTGGCCCCCTGAAATTTATATGAATCTTGTAATTGCTCTGTCGAGATGCCTCGTTGGGTTTTTATTGGTTTTTCTCGAGGTTGATCGTGCGTGTGTTGCTATTTGTGCCCCCTGCAGGGTAAAACTTTCTGAAAGCCGTGTCCGCGGTTATGGACGACTTGGAGCACAGTATCTCGATCATAGACAACTATAACTAAAGTAGTGCTATAAATTTGACTTTATAATGACTAGTAATTAGCTTCACTATAATGGAATGGCTAAATAAAAGTGCCAACAATTGCTGGTTTGGTTGTCGCCTGTTACCATTGTATCTGACTAGTAAGTATTGCAACTATAACGGAATGGCTAAATAAAAGTACCAACAACTACTGGGTTTTGGGATGCCTCATGCTATATGTATCTGACTAGTAAGTACTACAACTACAACGGAATGGTTAACTAAAACTGCCCACTACTTATTATATCAGGATGGCTCATGCTATCTATATCTGACTAGTAATTGCCGCAACTATAATGAAATGAATAAAACTGCCAACGGTGCGAGTTCCTCGGTTGGTATCGAGGGGGAATACCAGGATGGGTATGTTTGGTGTTAGAATCAGGTTGGATCCGAGTAGGTTTTTCTTATCCCTATCTGATAGCCGCCAGTTGTATTGAGTCTCTATAGGTTGTTTAGTGCATGCTGCGCTGCCGCTTCAGTCCACCATACCTATGTAGGCGAGGACCGCCGAATTCTAGTCTCGCCGTGTGCTGGCCTCAGTACTGACCGCTCTCTTTTTCCTTTGCCCTTTGTCTGCACCCCATTTGTTTAAGCAGGTTTTGAGATCGACGTCGTTAGCAGGGTTACCCTTCCGGCTTGGCCTGGGCAGGGTTATGGACGCCATTGGTTATTCTTCAGGGCTCTTAGCCTAATTTGCATCTTGTCCATACTCGGACGCTGTATCGCTTTCAAGGTGATTTGGATCTTTGTATTGTATATCTGTATTCTTGACTCGTTGAGTCATTGCTGTATATATGTTTTGTGGGTTCCATCGAGGACTATTGTGTAATGATATTACTTCGTTTTCCACCCGCACGAAAGTGCCTGGTGGGAACCTTTGAATCGTTTCTATGCGGGTTTGGCGGGAAGCGCTAAAACTTGCATAGGGCCGATTCTGAGGGTGTTACAACGGCGTGGTACCGGAAGTAGAGGGGAGATCTCGCAGGGCTTCGTCTTAAGCCGGAGCGAGTATGGTGGACTATGAGAGAGGCCTTGATGGTCTATGGATTAGAAGCACCAAAGGGGCTTGGTGTGGCCGGCGGCTAGGGCTTGGAGAAACCCTAATTCGGCGGCTAGAGGATCCCTAGGTGGCGGCAACACTTGGAGGGGTGGTGGCGCCTAGAGCTAGGGTTTTGGGTGGAGAGAGGTGTGTTTGGAGGGGCAGCCCTGCCCCTCCTTATATAGGTGGGAGGGCGCGGCCAAGGGGAGGGGAGTCCCTCCCCAACTCGGATCCCTAGTGGGCCGGCGGTGGAGGAGGAACTCCTCCCCAATTCGGTTTCCCACTTTCCCACCACTTCACAGAATAGCCGTTTGACTTTTCAAATTGGCGTTTGACTTTTCAAACTAGGATTTGATTAAACCCTTTATTTTGTTCAGCGATGACACCTAGTACATGATGCAATCATACCAACTTGATATAACACATTCATGTACCCTTCCCCTCCGGAGTGCCGGACATTCCGGAACCTTCTAGAACATTCCCGATGAAAACACCGGAACCATTCTCCAACTCCGAAACAGGACTTTCCTTATATGAATCTTATTCTCCGGACCATTCCGGATCTCCTCGTGATATCCTGGATCCCATCCAAGACTCCGAACAACATTCGGTCTCTTACTCATCATTCCATAACTACTCAACAACATTGAATCCTTAAGTGTGTCTCCCTACGGTTCGTGAATTATGCGGACATGATCGAGACACTTCTCCGATCAATAACCAATAGAGGAATCTGGAAATTCATATGGCTCCCACATATTTCTACGATTACTTTGCGATCGAATGAACCACTTACATACGATACCAATTTCCCTTTGTCTCACGATAGTTTACTTATATGAGGTTTTGATCGTCGGTATCTCTGCATACCTAGTTCAACCTCGTTACCGATAAGTACTCTTTTCTTGTTCTCGTGGTATGTGATCCCTTGTGAGCCAGTCACATGCTTGCAAGCTAATTGGATGACATTCCACCGAGAGGGCCCAGAGTATATCTATCCGTCATATGGATGGACAAATCCCACTCTTGATCCATGTGTCTCAACCCATACTTTCCCAACACTCAATGCCATCTTTATAGCCACCCAGTTACGGTGTGGTGTTTGATGTCATCAAAGCATCCTTCCGGTGATGGTGATAAGCATGATCTCATGGTCGAAGGAATTAGGTTACTATGTATCAGAAAGCTTATAGCAAATGAACTATATTAAATGACTTGATCTTTATGCTACGCTTAACTATAGGAGTATGTCCATCACATCATTCTCCTAATGATATGACCCTGTTGTTAACAACGTCTCTATGTTCATGATCAGGAAACCATGATCATATATTAACCAACAAGCTAGTTTAACAAGAGACTTTACTAGGGACTCTTTTATGTTTACAAATCACACAAGTATTAATGTTTTCGGTTAATACAATTATAGCATGGTATGTAAACATTTATCATAAGTATGAAGATATGATAATAACCACTTTATTATTGCCTCTTGGGCATATCTCCAACAGTCTCCCACTTGCACTAGAGTCAATAATCTAGTTTCAAACCTTTGTGTATTCAACACCTATGGCTTTCCGGTATTGTATGTACACGATTGCTAGTGGTCAACTGATCTCCGGATCTGACACTTCCAGGTCTGTGTGTAATTGCATGTCTTTGCGTCTCTACGCATCACTCATTCTCTAATGAGATAGCTTCGTACAAATTTGGTCCTTTGGTGTGACCTTTAGTTCTTTGGGGTTAAAACATGTTGATAATATTGTCGTACAATATATCTTCATAGTACTATCCCACTGTGAACTACACCTAGTTTGATAACAAACTACTTGACACAAATGCCCTCTTTAGCTGCTATTATAGCAGTCATATACTTAGCCTTTTGTTGTAGTATCTGTCACAATGTCTTAACTTTGGAACTCATCCAAATCCATTATGGAACTTTACTTTCCATTTTATTGTGCCACCCTTAGTTTAGATTGAGATAAACTTAATTTGTACTTTGTGACAAAACTAGTATCAATGTAGTACTTTTACAATGAACTAACCATCTATTTGTCACTTCTACAAATAATATACTCTTAGTTCTTCCAAAAGATCATAAGAATATCCTTACTATTGTCCAATGATCAACTTATGAATCATTCTGGTATATGCTCATAACATTTAGAGTATAGGACATATCTGGATTTGTACATATCACAGTATGATTGATATAAATACTCTTTGTGATTTCATACATCAAGTATCAATCTATACTTGAATCTTTGTTTCACTTACCCTGTGTCAATACACTTGAATATATCATCAATATTGAACTCATTCAATCCTTTCTGTGCGACAAGAACCTTTCTTGTAGTTTCTATATTGAACTCATTCAATATATCATCTATGTACTTTCGGCACAACCATATTAGCGTCTATTGATGCCAAATATTTGGGGTTTTGCCTAAGTCTTTCATCAGGATGAAATTCTTAATATGTGTTAATAAAAGATACATCTTTTCCAATCAACAATATGCCCTCCACATAATGTATTAGAAATATGTCTTAGCGCTCCCACTTAATTTCTTGCAAATGCAAGCATCTTCATTGTCTCTGATGAATTTAAACTCTTTTAACAATTTCATCATTGTGAAGATTCCAACTCCGCGATGCTCACTTCAACCATTGAAGTTTGCATATGCTTTTAGCATCCTTTGAATTAACAAAACCCTATGGACCGTGTTACGCACATGTCCTAGGTAACAATTCTATTAGAAGAACTTGTTTTGTTTATTCAACTACCACATAACAAATTTATATGTAGTGGTTGCTACATTAATCCGTCTAGACTAAATATCGCTATGAAAGATCAAATCTTGTCATAGTCAACCTTTGAACATTGTTGTGAACTCTTTCCCAATATGTCGACTATTTCATAGATGCGAAACATCCATGTCTATTTCTTTATAGATCCAAACACAACTGTAAGGTCTTACACCTTTCTCGAGGGTCCTTCAAGTTCAAAGCTTGATTTCTCGTGTATGGAACTATCACGGATTTTATGGCTTCAAACCATTTTACGGAGTCAGGGCCCATCATCGCTTCTTTGCATGTAGTCGGATCATTATTGTCAAATAATGATTTAACTCTCAAATCTTGGTATTTGATTGTTTACCCGACCTACTTGTTTCAATAGGAACTTAGACCTCCGTGACCATAACCTTTGAGGTACGTGAGCCATGAGCATTGTTGTTGCCTCCGGAACAGTTTTCGGTACTGCGCAACTTTGCACATATAGCTAAGGTTCTTTTAACCTTGTCAAAGTTCTATTGTCCTCCCACTTAACTTTTCACGGAAAATTCCTTCTCAAAGAAACTTGACGTTCTAAGTGACAAACACTTTTGTCTCCAGTGTTATGGAGGAATACTTAATAGTTATACAAAGACAGGTTCATCCGACTTTGGTTGCAAACATCTTTCTTATGCATAGCATACCAATGTTTAAGAAAGGACAACTTGGGTTTTATCCCAAACCATAACTTTATATGGTGTCATTTCAACGGATTATGATGGAGCTCTTTTCAGTGGAAAAATGGTAGTCTCTATAGCTTTTAATCTTTAAAATATAATGGCATTTTATGAATTACACCTTTGATCTTACCATGTCAAACAAGGTTTAATTACATATCTCGAACGCTCCATACTCTTATGGTGTTTCGGGTCATGCAAATTCACGGAACGATTCCTTAAATCTTAGGTATTATGCTAAACTTGTAACTCAAATATCTTCCTTTATGATCTTATCATAAACTATTTATATTCTTGTTACAATGATTTTGCACTTCATCTTGAAAGTCTTTGAACTTTTCAAATGTTTCATACTTCATCCTTATTAAGTAAATATTCATATATTCACTTAAATTTTAGGAGAAAGCATATGAAGTTGAAATCCATCGCTCTTGACTACACATAATGGACTTCGTACAACAATATGTACAAGTTCCAATAAGCTAGTCATTCGTTCCCTTTTGGCCTACGAACGAAGTTTTAATTATCTCTAGGAAAGTTTCACAAGCGTCATGTGATCAAAAATCAAAAGACTCCAAAATTCCATCCACATGGAGTTTCTTCATGTTTTCTTTCCAATATAATTTAAACGGCAATGTCACTTCCTAAGTGATCTTTCAATCAATTTGTCTTTCGACATTTTTAGCACTAGTTTTATGGATGTGATTTCTCCAACGAGATTTGTGAATCATCCATCTTTTATGGATTACGGAAATTATTTGAACAACCCTTTTGTTCTCATAATACCTGATAAAACAAATTTTGAAGGCAAGCTTTGATGTTTAACGAGCAACATTGTTTCCCTTTATTTGTTCTCGATGAACATCATCACATATTCTTTTGCTAGTTACTTAGGCCATTGTAGTTCATGAATTGTGTTGTTTCGTATGACGATTCACACCAACAAATTCAGTATCAAATACTTAGGAACCACATTGTTTAATAAGCAAAGAAGATAGCCATAACATGTATATCATCTATATACTTAAACTGAACAATTCTAGTCTTTTCTTTTCTGCCATATATTTATGAGATTCTCTTTCAGTATTTCCTTTTCTGTTTGAAAGAATCTATCAACATCAATAGTGGAGTCATACATATGACACATAGTCCAAAGCGTGTATGTTTAAATACCAATGTCTTTGTACTTGTACTTTAAAGTAGATCACCATCATCAAATGTTTGGTGTGCTTTAAAATTCCTTTCTTTAGTAATCTCTTGGTGTGGTAAATATTTTACCTACATCAAATATTCACCCTTATCATGGAATTATTCATGATCAAGCTACTTTAGCTTATAATGGTGAATCGCGAGTATAATGTTGCTCTCCAAAACCTTTTGGAGGTTTAGGACAACTAGTGTCTCCAACCTTTTGCAAATTCTCATCAAATATGAGAACATGTCTTTTGCCATATTATACTCTATCATGTTGCAACCAAAATTTCGTTTCAGATATCACAATATCTTCCACACATCATGGTTTCTGAAACAACTCTTTTAGATCCTAGATAACCTTGATATTAAGACAATCCTTTGAATATCAAGAATCATGGAGACAAACATGATACTCATACACTAACTCTTGGAATTGTCGCTCATGTTTTAATACTAATTATTAAACTTCATGGAGTAACCGGAACTTACTGAAAGTTTGCAATGGGACTTTTAAACTTTAGATTAACACTTTAAAACAATATGATACCAGTTTGTAAAGTAACTAACCAGAATTCTATAGTTCTATCATCTCAATTATAACTAAGCGCAAGGTGGTAAACGGATGCCAATGACTACAACAATTATGCAAATTCACTTTGATTTAATTTATGATAAATAGTGTTCAACTTTTATTCATATTGCTGTTGAACTCCCACTCAAAACAATATCCCTCACATTGTTTTAGTGATCACACGAACCAAATCCACCACATCAAAACCGATCATCACGAGAGTTGATGTAGCTTCAATGGCGAACAATCAACATGTTCATCATATCTACTATATGACTCATGCTTTACCTTTCGGTGATCCGTGTTCCGAGACCATGTCTGTACATGCTAGGCTCATCAAGATCAAACCTTAGCTTCTGCATGAGCAAATCTGGCTTGCTCACGTTGTATACACCCGCAGAATCTAACACACCCGATCATCACGTGGTGCTTCGAAATAACGAGCTTTAGCAATGGTGCTTACTAAGGATGAACACTTTAAAACTTGAAATTATGTGCTTGACGGATCATCTTATAATGCTATCGTCGTAAACTAAGCAATACAAGATGCATAAAAGGATTAACATCACATGCAATTCATAATATGTGATATGATATGGCCTTTCTTCTTATGCTTCCGATCTCCATCTTCAAGCACGAACATGATCTCCATCATCACCGGCATTGCATCAAGGTCAATGACGCTGCTCCATGGTTGTCGTCCACCAGCTTCAACTATTACAACCTTTGAATAGACATGCGGGTTTTAACAAAATTAAAGACAACCATATGGCTCCTGCCGGTTGCCAACTTACAATAAGGAACATTGCATACATCAAATATAATCACAATCATGGCCATATCACATCACAGCACACCCCTGCAAAACAAAGTTAGACGCCTCTACTTTCTTTGCATGTTTTACGTGGTTTGGGGCTTTCAATAAGTGTTGTTCTAACTTACGAACATGAACCACAACATTGATACTAGTATTGTTAATCACCCGTTGTAAATTGGATCTTAACTATGCTAGGAGAAACAGGCACCCGCAAAGCCACTTATGCAATACAAGTTGCATGTCAAGCGTGGAGCAAGTCTCATGAACGATGTCATGTAAGGTTAGCCCGGGCTGCTTCATCCCAACATCCCGCAAGATGCAAAGTACACAAGAAGCAATCGACAATAAAAGCATCAACGCCCACAATGACCATTGTGTTCTACTCGTGCAACAGATCTACATATAGACACGGCTCTGATACCACTGTAGGGGTTCGTAGCATGGAAAACAAAAAATTTCTACCGCATGAACACACAATCAAGATCTAATCTATGATCAAGCCAAGATCTATCTACTAGATTGTAGCAACGAGTCAATAGAATACTAACCCTCGAAGATCCAAAGCGGTTAACGAGAGCAGATTCTCGTGGGTGATGTAGTCGTACACTTCCGATCTCAAGATCGCGTAGACGATCCTTCCGGCGCTGCGTTCCGGCAGCGCTCCCGCAGTCGGTCACACGTTCGGTACTCGACGAAGACCTTCCTCTCCCTTGTTCCAGCAGGCAGCAGAGGTTGTAGCACTCTCCTCGTGATTCCGGCAGCACGACGGCGTGGTACCGGAAGTAGAGGGGATATCTCGTAGGGCTTCGCCTTAAGCCGGAGCAAGTATGGTGGACTATGAGAGAGGCCTTGGTGGTCTACGGATTAGAAGCACCAAAGGGGCTTGGTGTGGCCGGCGGCTAGGGCTTGGAGAAACCCTAATTCGGCGGCTAGAGGATCCCTAGGTGGCGGCAACACTTGGAGGGGTGGTGGCGCCTAGAGCTAGGGTTTTGGGTGGAGAGAGGTGTGTTTGGAGGGGCAGCCCTGCCCCTCCTTATATAGGTGGGAGGGCACGGCCAAGGGGAGGGGAGTCCCTCCCCAACTCGGATCCCTAGTGGGCCGGCGGTGGAGGAGGAACTCCTCCCCAATTCGGTTTCCCACTTTCCCAACACTTCACAAAATAGCCGTTTGACTTTTCAAATTGGCGTTTGACTTTTCAAACTAGGATTTGATTAAACCCTTTATTTTGTTCAGCGATGACACCTAGTACATGATGCAATCATACCAACTTGATATAACACATTCATGTACCCTTACCCTCCGGAGTGCCGGACATTCCGGAACCTTCTAGAACATTCCCGATGAAAACACCGGAACCATTCTCCAACTCCGAAACAGGACTTTCCTTATATGAATCTTATTCTCCGGACCATTCCGGATCTCCTCGTGATATCCTGGATCCCATCCGAGACTCCGAACAACATTCGGTCTCTTACTCATCATTCCATAACTACTCAACAACATCGAATCCTTAAGTGTGTCTCCCTACGGTTCGTGAATTATGCGGACATGATCGAGACACTTCTCCGATCAATAACCAATAGAGGAATCTGGAAATTCATATGGCTCCCACATATTTCTACGATTACTTTGCGATCGAATGAACCACTTACATACGATACCAATTTCCCTTTGTCTCACGATAGTTTACTTATCCGAGGTTTTGATCGTCGGTATCTCTGCATACCTAGTTCAACCTCGTTACCGATAAGTACTCTTTTCTCGTTCTCGTGGTATGTGATCCCTTGTGAGCCAGTCACATGCTTGCAAGCTAATTGGATGACATTCCACTGAGAGGGCCCAGAGTATATCTATCCGTCATATGGATGGACAAATCCAACTCTTGATCCATGTGTCTCAACCCATACTTTCCGAACACTCAATGCCATCTTTATAGCCACCCAGTTACGGTGTGGTATTTGATGTCATCAAAGCATCCTTCCGGTGATGGTGATAAGCATGATCTCATGGTCGAAGGAATTAGGTTACTATGTATCAGAAAACTTATAGCAAATGAACTATATTAAATGACTTGATCTTTATGCTACGCTTAACTATAGGAGTATGTCCATCACATCATTCTCCTAATGATATGACCCTATTGTTAATAACATCTCTATGTTCATGATCAAGAAACCATGATCATATATTAACCAACAAGCTAGTTTAACAAGAGACTTTACTAGGGACTCTTTTATGTTTACAAATCACACAAGTATTAATGTTTCCGGTTAATACAATTATAGCATGGTATGTAAACATTTATCATAAGTATGAAGATATGATAATAACCACTTTATTATTGCCTCTTGGGCATATCTCCAACACGCCAGCGCCGCTAGAGAGGAACGGGTGGGGAGCGGGGTGGATAGGCAACAAATGGGGCTAGGGTTTACTGGAGGGGCCGCGGGGGGGGGGGGTGATCAAGCGAAAATCGCTCCTGGCCGCAGGATCTAGAGTAGGCTGAGTGGGCGGCCAGGATTGCGGCAGCGCGGGCTGCTGCTGGCGAGCGGGCTGCTGGGCCGCGTGGCTCGGCCCCGGGCTGCTGCAGCACAGGCAGCGAGAGTGCGCACGAGCGATAGATAGCAAGGACCGCAGCGGGCCGCTAGCTGGCTGTGGGCCGCAGCGGGCTGCCCCAGCGCGTGTCAGATGGCAGAGTGGCAGCGGCTAGCTAGCATGCCGTAGCGGGCCAGGGGCGCTGGGCGCCGCACAGTGGCCGTGGGCCGCGAGCACAGTGACAGTTTTTTGTTTTATTTTTTCAGAGAAGGTTTTAACAGTTTTTTGATTGTCTTGTCCTCATTTTTGATCATGTTTTAATACATATTTTCTCTATTCAATATTTACAGTGAATATTTGATTAGATAATATGAAAGTGACAGAATTTTTCTGTAAAGTTTGAAGTTCGTGAATGTTGTAATAATGTTTCCGCTGCAAATAGTTGATTTAAATTGCTAGAATGCAATAAAGTGTTTATTAAATTTTGTTTTAAAAGATGTGATTAAATGTTTTAAAGTTGATTATGCTCCATGTTATTAATTGACTAACGTTATTAATAAACATGATCATGATCCCTTTTATTATGTATTAAAGGTGCATTTAATTTTATCTTTACCCAACGGTGATATAATTTTAAATGGCACAAACAATTGCATGCTTAATTTATACCAACGTTGGATTAATGCATACAGTTGTTTTTGGTTGTCTCACATATTTTATGGTTTACAAGAGGTCTCAACCTCATGAGCTGCCTGAAGGATATTCCACTGCTCAGAGGGGATAACTATTCTGAGTGGAGGAAAAAGGTAGACCTGGCCTTTTATCTGCGCCGAGGTGGACTGGGTTGTTGATACCAAACAGCCAGTCAAGACTAAGGACCCAGTGAGGGATGATACTGAGGATAATGCTGCTTGGGAAAAGAGAAAGAGAGACCATGCTTCAGTGGAGCTGGCATACTCAATAGATAATCAAAAGTGGGTCAATGCAAACAAAAAGTGCTTGGCCTTTGTCAAGAATACGATTGAGAACACAATAGTGGGCTTAATCGAAGAGTGTGCCTCTGTTGGTGAGTACCTAGCAAAGATAAAGAGCCAGTTTACTAGCTCTTCAAATATGTATGCAACCCAGCTGCTCAAACAGCTGGTGACAGAAAAGTATACTGGAGGGCCACATGGCATTAGAGAGCAAATCTTGAGGATGAGCAACATGGCGGCTAAATTAAAGCCTATGGATGCGGACCTCGAGCTCAATCCTGCTATACTGGTGCATCTTGTCATGGCCTCTCTTCCCCAATAGTTCGAGAACTTCGTCATCAACTATAACATGTCCCCTGAAAAATGGGACATTGAAAATACCATAGGGATGTGTTCTCAAGAGGAAGAAAGACTTAAGTCCATTCACGGTGGTTCTCTGAACTACGTGAAGGACAACAAGAAGAGGACCTTCACCAACAACAACCATGGTGGTTCCCCATCCAAGCCACATGGCAAGGGCCCCCTACCGCACCATCATTAGTATCAGCCGAGTCTCCCTGGGGACAAGGACCAGTGCCACCATTGCAAGAAGACTGGTCACTTCAAGAAAGATTGCCCAATATGGCTCAAGTCCATAATGGCAAAGAACGGTAAAGACATAATTTCTTTTGTAAATGAATCCTTGTATGAAAAGTTTTTTAAATCTACTTGGTGGATTGACTCTGGTGCAACTGTTCATGTTGCCAACTCTTTACAGGGATTCCATTCGACAAGGACTTTGCAAAGAAGAGAAAGACTCATTGAGGTCGCGAATGGGGTTCAAGCAGAAGTGGAGGCTGTTGGCGACATTCCTCTGGAGCTAACTGATGGCTTTAATGTTCTTCTAAAAGATGTTTTATTTGTTCCTTCCATCCATAGAAACTTAATAAGTTTGTCGTGCCTGGATAAAGACATGTATGAGTGTTATTTTGGACATGGCAATGTGCCATTTGGTTTAAAGATACTTGTGTGGGTGTTGCTTCACTACACGACAAGCTTTATTTATTATCCTTGCATGATAAAGTGTTTTCTGTGTGTAATGTGAGCGAACAAGTTCCCTTGTAGAACAAAGAATAAAAGAAAAGGAAGCGAACTCATGACTCATCGAATTTATGGCACTGTAGATTAGGCCATATTTCGAGGGAAAGAATAGAAATCCTCGTTAAAAATTACATTCTTCCTCCGTTAGAGTTCTCAGACATCAAACAATGCATAGATTGCATCAAAGGAAAGTATGTAAAGCAAATCAAAAAGGGTGCAAACCGAAGTACAGCAACACTTGAAATTATCCACACGGATATTTGTGGACCGTTTCCTATGAAAAGTGTGGATGGTTATGATTCGTTCATAACATTCACAGATGATTACTCCCGATATGGTTACATTTATCCAATTAAAGAAAGATCTGAAGCATTGGATAAATTTAAAATATTCAAAGCTGAAATAGAAAACCAGCATGATAAAAGAATTAAAATAGTCCGATCTGACCATGGGGGGAGTACTATGGTCGGCATACTCCATATGGTCAATGTAAGATCCCTCCTTTGTAAAGGAAAAGGATCCCTGTGATTGCAATGCTAGTCCCTGGATCATTGCTAGCATCCACAGTTTAAGATGAAGTACACAGATACAAAGGTCATTATTACATCCATTCCAGAGATAAACATAGTCTTTACAACTCAAAGGCCACAGGCCTATTACAAGAGTTTGAATAAGTAAATAAATATAAGTCTTCATCTTCATGTTCCACAGGCATACATGTTGAGTGTAGACTCATGACACCTAATCCTCATCAGAGTAACCTGCAACATCACAAGTTAAAGCCACAGTGGGTCAATACTTTGGAATAGTATTGGCAAGTGATACCTTAGTATATTTTAAGTGGACTAGATACTATATACATATTTGGCTAAGTGTAGTTTGGCTTGCTTTGCTCAAAATAGGTTTTGCCTATTAGTTGAAATCACTAAGTTTTTCTTTGTCAAAACTTTTCCCAAGGAACCACCAATAGACATTGAGGTCCTTCACCCTTGTTCACCCACAAGTTTTTTACTTAGAAGTTGGAATGATGAGATTCTTGATAGCTTCCATGTCTTGATGCTCAAGTTGTCCATTACCATGGACTTGGCTAAGTACTTAGATTTTTCCATCTGCAGAGGTTGTGCACTTTCCCCACCAGACTTGGTTTCACCAAGACAGGACCTTTCAGAAGCCTTCCCTTAGACCAAATGGACGCGTTCTAACCTATCATCCCACTACCACCAACTGTCCAAATGGATAAGTTCTAGCAACCTATGTGATCCAGGCAGAGCCCATATTGCCAAGTGGCTGCACTAGAAGCTTCTTAACACTTGGCCTCTAAAATCCCTTTTTCCTGGGTGGCTTTCCACAAGTGAGATACACAAGGTAAACCATAGCCATGGGCCTTGTGTAACCACTCAACCAAAACCACCAATCAAGTCCCTTTCCACCCAGGTGATTCATTGACTTAGTTGTTTTATTAAGCAAAAAGTCCAAAGACTTAGAAATATTTTCATCATAGCATGTATATTTCACCATCCCTTGTTTGCTACTAGCTAGGCTAAGCATGGCATAGATAGTAACTTAACTTAGAAATTTCCTAGCAATTCTACAACTACTTAGGATTTCCCATCATAGCATTAGGCAAAATATTAACATGCAAGACTTAGCAAAATATTTCTAATGCTTAGTATAAAATATAGGGATAGAAATATTCATGAAGTACCACTTGCCTTGGTAGTTGGGAGAGTAGCACTCCTCACAATCACAATCACTAGCACCAAAATCTACACATAGAAATATAGCCACAATCACATACAAATCAATTACAATCAAAAAAATATATGCATGCATGCAAAATGCTAAGTGATGATTTTTAAAACTCAATCAAGCAAGTGCATAGTACTGAATCCTAAACAAGTCAAAAAATTGCCACACCAAATTTATTTAACACTAAAAACAATTCCTAAGCAACTCATATTTTCAAATAAGCCCTACACATGTTTCTGCAAATAAAACTATTTTAACAGAAGCAAAACTTTAAACACATTGCATAGATAGAAAGGGCTTGCTCTCCTGATTCCAACGGTATAAAATTTGTCAAATTCTAACATGGGGATCAAAAGTTATAACTAAATCAAATTTGGATATAAATCAGATTCAAATTCTGTTTTAAACTCTAACAGCTGCCACGCGGCGCTTTCCTATTGGACGATACCGTTTCACTCAGGATCACGCTTCCGCGCCGTCGGATCAAGTTAGATCCAACGCGCCAGATCAAAAGAAAACGCTTCGCTCCAGATCTAATCTAATCCCTACGATGCAGATCTAACGGATGTTGTTGCTTTGACCAAAGTCCAGCGGCGCTAGCGGCGGCGACTGGCGGCGGCGTGTCTGTCAGTGGTGGTGCCGACGTTCTAGGTCGCCCGGGAGGGGAGAGGATTCTCACCAGAACCGCCGTGACGAGGTGAAGCTCAACGTGTTTCTGGTTGGCGAAGGGGCGCTCGGAGTCATCGCGGATTGCTCGTCGGAGTTCGCGAACACGTCAGGTACGGCTGCTTGTCGATGTTGGCGATGTTCTGAGCCGCGCTAAGACAAGAGGAGGGCACTGTTAGATGCGCAAGACGCTGGGGATCTTAGGCGTATCAGACAGAGGGCAAGGGGCGGCTGGTACTTACGGGGAGAGGTCGCCGGAGTTCGAGCAGAGAGCGGCGGTGCTCAGTTGTTGTCGTTGCCGAGGCTACAGACCATGCGCGAGCAAATGGGAGGTGTCAGTAGATCCGCACGGAGCTGCAGAGCATGATAGCATGAACCATGGACAGAGGGGGACGCGGTGCTCACCGGAATTCGTCGGCGAGGTCGTCGGAACAGCGGAGTTGCAGCGAGGAATACTCGCAGCCTGGGGGCGCTCTGTGGTTGGTGAGTGAGGGGAAATGGCCGCGAGAGGGAGAGGTTTAAGTAGGCAGGGGCTCGACAAGAAACGCCTGGAGAATCAATGTCAATTACGCCGCGGAATCAACGCAGCAACGGCCAGCGGCGACGTGCTCTTCGTGAAATTTGGGGAAGACGACGGTGACGTGGACAGGGCCCACTTGTCAGCGAATAGAACAGAGAGGGAGTGGGGTCCGGGCGTCAGCGACTCTGTGGGTGCGTCTGCGCGTGAGAGAGAGGGGGGACCGGGGTGGGCTAGCTGGGCTGGATCTGCTGATGGGCTCAAAGTCTGGCGCCGGCCCTTTTCATTTTCTTTATCCCTTTTCTATTTCTGATTTGATTTTCTGGAATGAATTTCAAATGATTTCAAACTCAAATTGAATTCAAATCTTTTGAGGAATTTTGTAGGGTGTAACACTCATATTTATGGGCATAGAAACATGTGGTCTCTCTGTTCAAGCTTGGTTCTTTTGAATAAACAAAATAAACAGTGCTATGGTATTTGATTTGCAAATGTTTTGAAAATGGTTTTGAAACCATATTTATTTTGTATATTTTTGTCCAAACTCCACACTCAATCCAATCAACAAGGAAGCAAACAAACTTGGTTTAAAACACTTATGCTCTCAAATGAGGATGGTCATTTGATTTAAGTTTGCTCACGTAAAATGATATCACTATGTGCTTCTGTTTTCTTGAAAATGGTTTGAAAATGATCTCAAAATTATATGCATGCATGAATGATATGCTATCTTTGAAATCATGATTTTAGGGATGTTATAGTCAAGTACCAGGACCCTTTGCAAGGTTCCTACAGGAAAATGGAATAGTCGCCCAGTATTCTATGCCAGGCGAACCTTAGCAAAATGGAGTAGCTGAAAGGCGTAACCGTACCCTTATGGATATGGTGCGCAGCATGATGAGCTATTCCACCCTCCCATTGGGATTGTGGATGGAGGCGCTTAAAACCGCCATTCACATTCTCAACAGATTACCAAGTAAGTCGGTGCCCAGAACACTGTACGAGTTGTGGACAGGCAGAGTCCCCTCTCTACGCCACTTGAGGGTCTGGGGGAGCCCAGCTGAGGCAAAAGTTTTCAATCCAAACATTGCAAAGTTAGACCCCAAAACAGTGTCTTGCCACTTCATTGGCTATCCAGATAGATCAAAAGGTTATTGTTTCTACTGTCCTGACAGATACACAAAGTTTGTAGAAACGAGACATGCAGTCTTCTTGGAGGACGAATTGATGAGGGGGAGCACGGTAGCTCGAAAAACTGATCTTGAGGAGAAGAGGGTGCATGCACCTAATCCGATGACTCAGGAGCCATTTTTCTCGCTACCTGTTGTGCCACCATCTACAACCCCTGAGGTTGTGGTGCCGGCACCTATTGTGACTCTACACGTGACAACAATGGGAGAAGGTTCAGAACCTGTCCATCAGGAGCCACCTGAACCCACTGTTGAGCACGAAAGGGAGCTAGAACATCCACATACTGTAAATGTGCCAGAACCTGAGGCACGAAATGAGAAAGAGTCTGATGAACTCAGAAGGTATAAAAGAGAACGAAGACCAGCCATTTCTAAAGAAATTTACAAAGTTTATAACACAGAAACAGTGTTGGGGATATGCTATATTGGTATCCTCATAGCATGTCTCTTATCCGGATAACCCGGGTGGCCCACATTTGGTAGCATGGCCCATGGTCTGTTGGGCGGCCCAGTTAGATGGATCCAGAAGGGAGGCCCATGCCAGATAAAGGAAGGCTACGGTGGAGTCACCAGCGTACCCGGAGCCTTGGAGTACAAGATAAACTAGACTAGTTATAGTCAGTGTAGGACCGTAACCCGTCCGGCTAGGACTTTTCCCTGTAATCCTAGGACCTGGCGACTATATAAGTCGGTCCTATAGGAGCCTTTAAGGCATAACCTAGTATCGATTCATACAACCTCGCACAGCGAACCTATCTCTATAACTCGGCGTATTGCCCTTATAGTGATTTATAGCAGGAGTAGGATTCCGCCACCGTTGTGGGATCTGAACCTGGGTAAGATGTGTTACCTCGTACCTGTCAACAGTCCGCCTTCCCCCACATCTCTAAACACGCACTGTGAGGACCCCTCCATGGCGTACTCGTCGGCAATACCACGACAGTTGGCACCCACCGTGGGGCAAGAGGTGCTTCAGGCTCTTCAGCGAGCGAGGACCAAGATCTTCGCGGGAATCGGCGAAAACGTAGCCAACGGTCGCGTTCTCTTCTCCAGCAATGTTCTGATCATCCCTCTCGACGAGTTCTGGATCCCGGCAAAGATAAACCCTACGCGGTGTTTGATCGTTCCTATCGGAGACATCCACCTCTTCATCGGCGAAACCGACTCGGGCACTAGTTCCCTGGGAGTCGGAGGAGCATCAAGGCCCGCACGGACCGCCTACGGGCATGACACATTCGCGGAAGGATCGATGTCAGATCTCTCTTCGAAGTTTGCCGGCAAAGATCGGAAAAATTCAAGGCCCACCCAAACCGCCCCTGTGCAGGATATAACGGTGGAAGATCACTGCAAATCTGCCGGCCTCGCCCGTGCGTCTGGACAACAGAGATCCAAGTTCGTCGGCATGGTTACCATCTTCGATCTGGCGCGTTGCATTCAGAGAGAGGGCAAAAACCCCCGCGATTGCCTGGCCAGGTGGCTCCGTATACGAGCCGATCTGGCCCACTACCCCAATGATGATGCTATGTATCACTTTGTGGAAGGACTGGACCATGTCACGCTTCTCCCACATTCTCTAAGACGGTAGCAGGCGTCGGGATGCCTTACCTTCTAAGGCATGGTGAACACCGTCAACAACTACGCGGACGCTGAAGTGGCAGCTCAGACAGCGCTTGCTCTCATTGATGGAGCCCCTCCGATTCAGCCACCGTCGCCACAGCTACACCGCCACCTCCAGTCATCATCGCTGCTATTGCACCTCCACCCCCCGTCATAGAGGAAGTCCTGACACCCTCCGACTCTATGATTGACGCGCTTTATGCTGACTTCAGTGCAGATTCAGAGGAGATAGATTTCAGTCCAGAAGAACTAGACTCCGCCATGCAGGAGATGGAGGAGTACACGCGCGACGAGCAAGCCAACAACACCGTCACGTCTCGAGAAGTGTTCGTCACCATTGGGATGGTGATGGACGAAGACCAACCTGGATGAGCTCCGCCTACAGCTCTGGACAAGGGGAAGGGGGCACTTATTGTTGCTGACGATGATCGGGCAAAGGTCATGCCTCCTCCGCCTAACCCAGTGCAACAGCCGCAGGAACTCGGCATCGGACCAAGCAACAACAACACCGCAAACTTGCCACCTTCAACATCTATGTCTGTTGCTGCCCAAGTTACTCCGGCTGATAGAGTGATGTACGGCAACCTCCTCGTCGAGCCACTAACCGTCGCTCATATCCGGAACGTGACCTAGCTTGACAAGAAGCGCCAGCAGTTGCTACAGGAAGCGCAAGCCATCGGGGAGCAGGGCGCTCAGCTAGATCGAGATCTGGTCAACGCGCAGAAGTCCATAGAGAAAGCTAGAGCAATGGAGGCCAAATACAAGACTCTGCTCCAGCAGCAGAAGGCCAAGAAAGCTCCGGCTCGCATCATCAACGATCCTGGTGTGCGGCGAAACCTAGGATGGGCTCCCTCGAAGCTGGCACAGGCCAAGCCATACATTGATAGTGAAGGCAGGCAGGTGATGACCACTCCCCTCCTTAACCTCGCCGTCGCTAAGACCCTTCTAGAGCAGGATCGATCGCCTGAGGCAGTGGAACAGGTCTATGACCTAGTGGCCAAGGCGGTGAAACAGCAGGAAGGCCACCTCTCAAAGGAAGCCTGGTCTGACCCAACGTTTTGCTGATCTAGCCAGCACAAGCCACCAAGGGACAGATCTCCTCTCGATGTTGGATCTCAGACGGGTTCATCAGAACAAAGACGAAGGGATGCACGCAACAGGAAGGATGCCATTCCCATATCCTCCGACCACGGAGAAAAGGCCCGACCTCGCCGCCCATCGCCACCGCCCCGCTCTCCCCGACATCGCGAAGACCCAAAGGCTCACCATCGTACGGATATGCCCCTGCCAAGGCAGGGCAGCATCGTCATCCGCGATAACACGGAGCAGACCCGTCATGACGAGGAGCGCAGCCAAGGACACAAGAGCAGGTCACGCCATGACCCTCCGCGTCCGACAAGCAACCGCGACAGGCGTGAGGAATCATAGGAGGGTAATAACAAGAAGGCTAACCCACCGCCACCTCCGCCTCCGTCGCCACCTAGTAGTCACCATGGCGGAGGAGGCCCGCGTCGTTCACGCAGCCCATCCCCTGTTGACAAAAAGAAGAAGAACCTGGAGCCATACGACGCATGTTCGCGGATCGACAAGATCCACTAGGCCCTTGAAGGACCATACCTGGGACCACGTTGCTTTGGACCCGCAATACGGTCCGCAACTTACCCCAAAGGTTTTCGGATTTACAAGACCATCAAGCCCTATGACGGCGGCGCCAAGCCAGCCACATGGTTGCAGGACTACGGCAACGCGGTGGAGATTGCCGGAGGCAACCCCAACATCGCCGTCAAGTACCTCCCGTTAATGTTGGAGGGCACGGCCCGTCAATGGATTGATGACTTGCCAGAGACATCCATCTACAATTGGCTGGACATGCAAGAAGCGTTCACCAAGAACTTCGAGGGTACGTACAAACGTCCCTGCACTGTTGGCGATCTACAGCGATGCGTGCAAGAGAAAGACGAGACATCTCGTGCCTACCTCTCTCGCTGGCTGGACATGAAAAATTCTTGCGTAGGAGTGCACGCTCAGACCGCCATGGCCGCCTTCATCGATGGGTTGGAAAGGGGCACGTTGCTCCGACATAAGCTGAAGCGCTTGCAGGACAATCACCAGCTTGACTTGAATCAGATGATTCAGTTGGCCAGTGAGTTCGTAGCTGCCGACGACGATACTCGTGGCTCTTTGCCGGCAACGGCCGTTCCAACCCAAGCTCGAAGGAACAAAAGTACAAAGCGGAAAACCGCTCCAGAAGAAAAGCAAACTCCCGATATGGTTGCCATGACCTTCGCAGGACGAGGTGATGGCGGACAACATGGCCGAGGAAGGGGAGCTGGCCGTGGCCAGCAGCGAGGAAGTGAAACTACCTCGGCAGCACACCGTGTTCCCCAAACTTACGTGGAGTACCGCGATATGTCGTGCCTCGTACACCTCGATGCCAACGGTAAAGCCACTCACAACAATCGACACTGCAAGTTCGTCAACAACCTCAAGGAAGACCCGGAGTCCGGCTACAAGCGAAGTCGGAAGAACAGACCGCGAGGCAAGGGCAAAGGGAATAAAAAGGAGGAGGAGTCCAAGGATTCAAGTGACATGGACGAGGACGTTGACCCCAAGCACGCCGCCAAGAGCGACGACAAAGGGAAGAACCCCTTCGTGAAGAAGGTGCCAGTTTACCACGCTTTCCTTGGCACCTTCTCCGCCCGACAATAGAATACCTCTATGAGGATCCTAATGGCTACTCTACCCCCAGTTCCCCAATACCTGCGCTGATCGGAAGTTCCAATTACTTGGGACAGGACGGACCACCCAGACCTTATTCCTACGGAGAACCAATACGCCATGGTCATCAACCCTTTGATTGATGGCAATGAGTTCAACAAGTGTATGGTGAATAGTGGAAGCAACATCTACATCATGTACCTGGATACACTGCAAAAGATGAACTTGACGGAGGCAAACCTAAGGCGGACCAACACCATCTTCCATGGCGTAGTTCCTGGTCGGGAGGCTCGGCCCTTGGGTGCATCACACTTCAGGTTGCCTTTGGCAATGTTAATAATTTCCGCCAAGAGCGCATGACCTTTGAGGTGGTGCCCTTCAAGAGTGTGTACCACGTCATATTTGGTCGCGACATATTCCACACCTTTATGGCCAAGCCATGCTTCGTCTACAACAAACTCAAGATACCCGGACCAAACGGTGTCATCGCCGTATCCGAAAGCTTTACCAAGGCTAGGGACTGCGAGATTAATGAAGCAGCCTATGCGGAAGCTGTCCTCTACAGCGAAGAATTCAAGGAGATCCAGAGCAAGGTCGATGACTCAGAGATTCCCGCATCAAAGAAACAAATCTCCAACTTCGCTCCAGCATTCAAGGCCGCCATCAAGACCAAGCCGGTGGAACTTGTGGTAGGCGATGCCTCCAAGACCACCGCCATTGGGACGAACTTGGATCCCAAATAGGAAAGCACGCTCGTCGAGTTCCTCCGTGAGAATAGGGACATCTTTGCCTGGCAACCTGCCGACATGAAAGGTGTACCTAGGGAACTTGTCGAGCACAGCTTAAACATTGATCCAAAATGCAAACCAGTGAAGCAACCTCTACGACGCTTTGGAGATGAGAAGAGACACGCCATTGGCAAAGAGATAGCTAGGTTACTTAAGTCTAGTTTTATTCGGGAAGTCCTTCACACCCAATGGGTGGCCAATCCTGTACTTGTCCCCCAAAAGGGAACCAATGAATTAAGAATGTGCGTTGATTACACCAGCTTGAACAAAGTGTGTCCCAAAGATCCGTTTGCTTTGCCTCGCATTGACCAAGTCATTGACTCGACGGCTGGCTCGGAACTTTTGTGTGTTTCTCAATGCATACTTAGGATACCACCAGATCAAGATGAGGAAGTCGGACCAATTGGCCACTTCGTTCACTACTCCATACGGCACTTTTTGCTATGTCACGATGCCCTTTGGGATGAAAAACGTAGGTGCTACGTACCAGCGGACAATGCAACATTGCCTACCCGATAAAATTGGTCGGAACGTTCACGCCTATGTGGACGACATAGCGGTGATGTCTAAAAAGCCAAACAACTTAATCTCCAACTTAAAATAAACCTTTGATAATCTCCGGAAATACAACATGATGCTCAACCCTAAGAAGTGCGTCTTCGGGGTCCCAGACGGCAAACTGTTGGGTTTCATCGTTTCCCAGCGTGGAATAGAGGTCAACACGGAGAAAATCAATGCCATTTTAAACATAAATCGTCCGACATGCATAAAGGACATTCAACGACTAACAGGTTGTGTTGCAGCAGTTAGTCGGTTCGTCAGCCGACTTGGAGAGAAGGCTCTGCCGCTATACAAGTTGCTGAAGAAGGCGAACAAATTTACGTGGACGGATGAAGCAGGTGCAGCATTGAAGCAGCTCAAGGAGATTCTTTCCTTAGCGCCCATCCTTGCAGCACCCGAGCTTGTAGAGCCCGTGTTACTTTACATGGCGACAACCAACCGGGTAATCAGCATCGTCGTCGTGGTAGAGCGTAAGGGACCAGGGTATGAGCACGGAGTTGAACGACTAGTTTACTACGTAAGCGAGGTCTTGACAGAGTCCAAGCAGCGTTACCCGCACTACCAGAAGATAGCTTATGGAGTATTCCTTGCTTCTCAGAAGCTAAGACATTACTTTCAGGAGCACCCAATCACAGTGGTGAGCCAGACTCCACTGTCCGACATTATCAACAACAGGGATGCTACAGGAAGGGTAGCGAAGTGGGGCATTGAACTTGCCGCCTTCGAGATCACCTACAAGAGACGCGATGCTATCAAGTCACAAGCCTTGGAGGATTTTATTGCGGATTGTACGGAGATGCCAGATGCTACTCCGTTGCTGGAACCAGAGTACTGGGTGATGCACTTTGACGGATAAAAGCTGCTCAACGGCTCGGGGGCTGGTGTATTGCTACAGTCACCAACTGGCGACAAGCTACACTACGTTCTATAGATCCCCTTCGAGGCTACGAACAACATGGCGGAGTATGAAGCACTCATTCACGTATTATGCGTAGCCAAGGATATTGGCATCAAGCGCATAGTTTGCTGTGGAGATTCCGACTTGGTTGCCCAGCAGGAACCCTATGATGGAGGCATATCGAGACGAAGTGGACGAGATAGCCAAGAGCTTCTTGGGTTACGAAGTCAAGTATGTACCTAGGGAGCAAAACGAGGCGGCTGATCTGCTGTCTAAGCTTGGATCAGGGCGCAAACAAATTCTACCAGGAGTTTTCCTAGAGCATCTGCGCACACCATCTATGAAGGGAGCCGACATCGACAACCCGGATAGAGTTGACTCTTTCATCCACATGGTGGCAAAGGTCCCTCCGTCTTGGACAAAACCGTTCATGGAATATCTCGAACACGGAACTTTGCCCGACGACAAAGTCGAAAGACGGCAAATAGTACATCGAGCGAAGGGCTATACCATAATTAATGGACAGCTCTACAAAAGGAGCACTACTGGTGTATACCTAAAGTGTGTATCCCAGCTAGAAGGTATTGAAATCCTATGCAAAATTCATCTTGGATATTGCGGGCATCACGCCGCTCCTCGATTGTTGGTCGCGAAAGCTTTCCGGCAAGGATTCTACTGGCTGACCGCGAAGGCGGACGCCGACAAGCTGGTCGAGACATGCATGGGATGCCAGTATTATGCCCGACAACCACATGTTCCTGCTGAAGAATTGCGAACAATACTAATAACTTGGCCGTTTGCAGTCTGGGGGCTAGACATGGTGAGACCGTTACAAACGACACCATGTGGGTTTACACATCTGCTAGTAGCAGTTGATAAATTCACTAAATTGATAGAAGATAAACCCATTAGAAAGCTTGATGGGGCAACTGCCCTCAGGTTTGTCCGAGATTTAGTGGTGAGATTTGGTCTCCCACATAGCATTATCACCGACAACGGCAACAACTTATCACTCGGAGAAGTGGAGGCTTATTGTTGGGAGAAAGGCATCCGACTTGACCTTGCATCTGTGGCACACCCACAATCCAATGGTCAGGTTGAACGAGCCAATGGATTAATTCTGCAGGGAATAAAGCCACGTCTTGAGGCACCGCTACATAGAGCAGCTGGAGCCTGGGCGGAAGAATTGCCATATGTGCTGTGGAGTTTACGAACTACACCCAACAGATCCACCGGCTACACCCCTTATTTCATGGTATATGGATCAGAAGGCATCCTACCTTCCGACATACTTCACGATGCACCAAGGGTTGCCGCCTATGACGAAGATGACGCTGAAGAATCCAGACGCCTAGATGTGGACCTTCTCGAGGAGGAGCGCGTTTTGGCATGCCAAAGATCCACCATCTATAGCAGAAGCTACGTAGCTACCATAGTCACCGCGTTCGGCATCGCTCATTTAAAGAGGGGGATTTGGTGCTCCGACTTAAGCAGAAGAAGTCACACAAATTATCCTCGCCATGGGAAGGACTGTTCATCATAAGCAAGGCGCTACTCAATGGGTATTATTACCTCGTTGACAACAGTGAACTGAAGGATAGACCCAACAAGGATCATAAGCGTAAGCGACGTGACCCGGATGATGATTACCCGGAGCTTGATCGGCCATGGAACATAGCATAGCTACGTCCTTTTTACACTTAGCATTTTTATCTAATTATGTACCTCTTATATGATCAATGAAATAAAGCTCTCTGGTTCACTCATGTTTCTGAGTCTTTTACCTCCTTTAGTGTTCATTTTTGGATCATATAAAACATTTATGCACAAGTTTTGCGATTGCACTTGTGAAAATTCCGCCTACGGGTGTTAGCTTAAGTTTTCTGGTCTACACGTTCTTTGTCGTTTTTATGTGGATTCTGGAGTAGTGACTTTTGGAACTTATTGTCGGCGATTTTGTGTTTAGGTTATTGATGGTGCCATTGGGCATCATCACCTAAGCGCATGGTTCCGACAATGAGTCTTCCGACTCATGAGAAGTCAAGCATAAGAACCAAAGTAATGGATAAGCCAGCACTTGCTTAAAAAATATATACATACTGAGAACTAGTTCTTAAGCAGCTGGACATACATCATTGTTTTCCGCCTTAAGTAAATACATAGTTTTTTCCGCATACACATCACAAAGGAAACAAATATTACATATTGTTTTTCATTCCTTTGGCGTAGGCGACTTGGAAGCAGCGTCATCGGCAGCAGGAGAATTACCCTCAAAGTCGGCGGTGTGAAGAGACTCGGAGGAGCTTTGGTTGCCGCCATCGATGGTATTCATCAGCACGAAGACGTTGGCGTCGACTAACTCGGCAACTCTGGTGTCATAACCCGCGAGTGACCACAAGATGGATTGGTGGTTAATCGCTTTGCCATCATCATCCATGTTGGGAATGCTAGAGGTTACCGTGTCGATGTCGGCATCTTCGTAGTGTGCCTTTAACATGGACAGGGCCATCCTTGCACCGGCTCGTGCACATGAAGCTTTCCATCTTTTGATACGCTCGGGGGCTCGGCGCAGAATCTCCAAGAACTTCGTCACAGAGTCCGATGCGTTGATATTGATCTGGAGCGGTTTGGCAATCTCTTTGTCTTGCACGATGGCGGTGTTGATGAAGTTGCCGGCAAGAACCATGCATTCTTTTGCTGGAGGAGGTGACCGGGTTAAACCCATAGGAGCTGAAAATTTCGACAAAAGAGCACATGAGTTCAAGAGTTCAAAGTATCCAGACTACAAGAATCCAAGGCGGAGAAAGCTTACTGAAGATGCTGGCCTCAGCTTGCCAGAGGGTATCCGCCAAGGAATCACGTTCTTGTTGGAGAAGCTTATATGCCTCATGATGGCGTTTGTTTTGCTCATCGGCGGCTTTCTTCTGATCTCTTAAAATAGAGATCTCCTCCTTCAAGCGGTTGATCTCCTCAGTGGCGGAATCCTGCAAGACTTTCATCGACTCCTCATGCATTTTCAGCATGTCCTTTCTCTCCTCCTTGAGGATTTTGTTCTCGCTGTCCAGCTGCTGAATATGCTTGGACTTCTCGACAATATCCTTGGCCTTGGCAAGATATTCTACAAGTTAGAGAAAGCAAAGTACACAGTTATTACTCGGAGAATGTGGGCACAAAACCAAGTCGGAATGCGAAAAAGAAAACAGACGCTTGCTCTTGGTGATCTGTTCCTTCAAGAAGGCAGTTTTACCCTTTTCGGCTTCCAAGTCTGCGCGCATCTTCTGGTACTTATCGTTGGCCATGCCCTTCCGAGCATTCTCATTCTATGGAAAAAATAAAAGTTAAATGTTGTTTGGTTCACTTGGAGCTTCTAGACGGAAATTTTCCACCTAGACGCTCGGGGGCTACAGCGAGAGTTTTTTAACTTAACAATATGCTTATTCTTTCTTTAAGCATCTAGTCGGAACTAATTCAGTTTTCAATTAGAAGATTGGGGGCTACAGTATAAAGTTTTTTAGCTCGGATAAAAGCTTAGATTCTCTTTAAGCATCTAGTCGGAACTAGTTCAGTTACAACTAGAGGCTTGGGGGCTATAGTATTGAAATTTATGGACACTGCGTATGCTACTCTTAAAGCATCTAGTCGGAATAATTCATTCCACCTATATGCTTGGGGGCTATAGTGAGAAGTTTTCTACTTTAGTTACTCTTAGAGCATTCAGACGCAAATGCCTATGGTTTTCCGTCTAAATCCTTGGGGGCTATAGTGGGATACTCATGAAATGAAAAAGGAAAATAAAACTTACAAGTGCAATGATCTTGAGATTGGTAGCGCTCTCGACCAGCAGCTTGCCAAAGGATATGCTATTTCCTCGCAAGATATCCGCTTGTCAGAGGAGCTCCTCAAGACCGCACGTCGGAGATGTCGGTGCCGCGCCAGGAACCAGAGCAGTGCTACCCGGCGTAAGTGCCGGATAGACTATCTTTGGGAACTCTATGGGTTTCTAGGGGGCGAGGCCGCCGCCTTCGGCAGAAGTACCAGCTTCCACCACCGCCGTACCGCTACCAATGGCATCCTTAGCCGGAGCTTCAGCCATTTGGTGGGCGGCACTTTCCTGTGTCGCCTGCTCGCTGACAACAGCGAGCTCGGTAGAGGAACCTAAATCCACTTCCATGGCAGAAGGGCCAGATGCATCCTTAGCTTGTGAGCTTGTCGGAGCGGAGGAAGGCTTGACGGTAGGGGTAACAGGGCGATGGCGGGAGATGCATCGCGATGCAGCATGTCCTTGATGGTTTTAGAATCCCCCAATGTTTTGGAGGTCTTCTTCAAGCTGGCTGTGGCTTTCTTCCTAAAACGTGCAAAATTGCATAAGTATGGGAATAATACAGACAAATGGACAATGTCGGAGAGAAAGAAGCTTACACAAGTGGGGGGTGCTTTGGCAAAGGGGATCCCGATAATCTTTCTTTTCTCCGCCTCTAGGGCGGCGGTAGTCTTTTTGGAGGCTCCACCCTCCGTATTCTTCTTCTTGCCTCCATCGGCAGCGTTAGAGGTGGAGCTCTTCCGCTTTCGCGCCAATGGAGCATCCTCGCCGGACACGACGGTGACTTCCTTCATCTTTGGTCCATAGATTTTGGGAGCCATGTTGTCCTCATCTATGTCGCAAAGATGTTAAGTGAAAAACCACCGTGTTAGATGAGATGTCAATGGTTAGACGGAAGAACTGGAGTATATGTAATACACGGAAAATAAATACCTTTGGGCACTTGCTCTCTACGAACATGTCGTAGGTGATGGCGAAGCCATGCTGCTTGACCTTCACCTTGACGATGTCCTTGAGGCAAAGCTTGACGGAGTCGCTCGAGAAGTTGTCCACGGAGATGTGGAGGCTATCCCTTCTATCGTTGGTATACTCGTGCATCAGCTTCAAGCGGTGCTGCAGAGGTTGGATTCGCCTGATGAACCAGCACATGGCTAGGTACAAGCTGGTCAAACCCATATATACGAGCCACTCTATCCGCCTTATAGCGCGGGAAGCATCGATGTCGGAAGGAAGGGAGGCTTGGGATCTCCATATTGAAGCTTCAGCGGTGGCTCCATCAACGAAGTCCGGGTACGTTACTTCTCGGTTAGCCAGAGGGATATCTAGACCGTATAAGTAAGTAAGCTGCTAGTTTTTGCAGGACTCGTGGCCGACGATGTCGGGGAACCGCCCGCCTGGACGGATCTTAAAGCTAATGGTGACGCAATTTCTAAGTTCATCTTTGCTGGCTCCGGCTTCGCGTTTGACAGTGAAGAAATATACGAAGAGATCTAGCCTAGACCTAATCCCTAAGTAACCCTCACAAAGTGCCGCGTAATTGCTAAGCACTAGAATACTATTGGGAGAGAGGTTTTGGGGATGTACTCGGTAGTGGTTCAAGACGGCAAGGAAGAAGTTAGAGATGGGCAGGGAGACGCCGCATACCAATTGTGGTTTGAGGTACACCTTTTCTCCGGCTTGGGGAGAAGGTGTGACCTCGTCGGCCGGCGCCGCCCGCCAGCTGAGCCCCTCCGTAGCGGGGAGGTACCCTTCGACGATCAGCTCCTTGATCGCGGTCCATGATATCCGAACCGCGCCAATCGCCTTTGTGGGAGTCATTGTACTCCTCCAGCAGTTCTAGCGCCGCTGATTTGTGGTCGCCGCCGGTGGACTCAACCACCGCTGAGACGGGGATGACTAGGCCCTCTGGGGGCACGATGATGGAGCTCGCCGCCCGACACCGCCGTCAAGGGAGTAGATCTGCTGCTGGCCATTGCACGAGTTTGGAAGTGACTGGCGAGATTGGAGCTAGGGTTTTTCGCAAGATTGTGCGGAGAGCTCGAGGGGGTGCTCGCTAGATGAAGAAGATGATGCAAAGGGAGAATGAGGTGAAAAGTAAAATTTCCACCCTAGTTACTATTTATGATCTCCAGCATCAAGATTCATGCAGCTTCATCGGATGGTTGTCGCGTAGACGACGTGTGCGCGAACGTGTGCAGAAGTTTCGCCACGTCCCAACCGTCGCCGCCAACGGTTCGTATTGCTCGCACGGGAAAATGGACATGATTGCGTTCTCTGCATATGTGAGTTATGAGGCGTCGCTGACCTATGTTTGTGTCACCCTAGCTGGCATAGGCAGATGAACCATCACATCAGAAGATTCCGGCATGGACAGATCTAGTCCGGCTACGGAAAAGTACGATGGAAGATTCAGCATTTCTCCAACTTTTGAAGACGGAGAATACCTTGTAGGGTTCTTTGGGAGGACTACAAGATATTGCTTGAAGATTTGCCGACATCCATCTAGACGGAGCATTCAACATGAAGAGGCAAGACGGCGCAAGATCTCGGAGTTCTCCGGGGGCTACTGTTGGGGATATGCTATATGGGTATCCTCATATCATGTCTCTTATCCGGATAACCTGGGTGGCCCACAGTTGGTAGCATGGCCCATGGTCTGCTGGGCGGCCCAGTTAGATGGATCCATAAGGGAGGCCCATGCCGGATAAAGGAATGCTACGGTGGAGTCACCAGCGTACCCGGAGCCTTGGAGTACAAGATAAGCTAGACTAGTTATAATCAGTGTAGGACTCTATAACCTGTCCGGCTAGGACTTTTCCCTGTAACCCTAGGACCTGGCGACTATATAAGTCGGGCCTATGGGAGCCTTTAGGGCATAACCTAGTATCGATTCATACAACCTCGCACAGCGAACCTATCTCTGTAACTCGGCGTATTGCCCTTATAGTGATTTATAGCAGGAGTAGGATTCTGCCACCGTTGTGGGATCTGAACCTGGGTAAGCTGTGTTACCTCGTACCTGTCAACCGTCCGTCTTCCCCCACATCTCTAAACACGCACTGTGAGGACCCCTCCATGGCATACTCGTCGGCAATACCACAACAAACAGTTCATATGGAGGGCGATCCTACCTCATATGAAGAAGCCATGAGAAGCCCTCACTCAGCCAAGTGGGTGGAGGCAATGGAAGATGAAATGAAATTGATGAGTTCCAACAATGTTTGGGACTTAGAGGAAATTCCTAAAGGAGCCAAAACAGTAGGATGCAAATGGGTCTACAAAACAAAGTATGACTCCAATGGGAAGGTAGAAAAGTACAAAGCTAGACTTGTGGCAAAAGGCTTTACGCAAAGAGAAGGGGTAGATTACAATGAGACTTTTTCTCCGGTCTCATGTAAGGATTCCTTCAGAATCATAATGGCACTAGTTGCACATTTTGATTTAGAGTTGCATCAAATGGATGTTAAGACGGCATTTCTAAATGGAGATTTAGAAGAAAATGTTTACATGAAACAACCCAAGGGTTTTTTCATGGAGGGGAAGGAACATATGGGATGCCGCCTAAAGAAATCCATTTATGGGTTAAAGCAAGCCTCTAGGCAGTGGTATTTAAAGTTCAATGATACAATTAAAAGATTTGGATTTAAAGATAATGTTGAGGACAACTGCATTTATGCAAAGTTTAAAAGTGGGAAATATATTTTCCTAATTCTGTATGTGGATGACATCTTGATTGCTAGCAGTCATGTCAGTCTATGCGGTGACCCAGCATACCACTACATGATGTAGTACACTATAGTCATTGACATAACACCAATGAAACACCGTTCACTAGTATTACATCCCTCAGAGTGGTACAATAGAAACACAGCAGGTCCAAGACATGACTATAGGTTACAACTCAACTCTTCACACAAGATCCAGAGAACACTCTAGGTTAAAGAGAGAGGAAGAAACTTCTTACAAAGAAGAATCAGAAATAAACAACTCAAAAACTATCATACTATTAAGACTAGTATATTAACTAATGGTCTGACATTGTTGCTATTGCAATGCACTTTAGAAATGGGTTCTATGGCTAGAGATTATATTCCTATCTAATCAAAAACTTCGTATTCACTTGAGTTGATGTATATGTTGATTTTCTTGACTTCATTGAAGAGCTTTAGCCTTTGATGATGATTCCTGGAGTAGGACTGGATGTAGACGTCGTCTGTACTGGCTTTAGAACCTAGCAAGGGTTAAGAAGATACGTTGAGTACGAGCGTACTCAGCAAGTTCACTAGAAAAGGAGTGTTTGATGCACTATATCTACGGCCATAGACCATAGGTCGTAGGCAATGCAGGTTTTTGTAAACATTTCTTCAAAGAATTGCTTTTATTCTGAAAAGCTATGTCTGTCAGCCTTCACGGGTTTACCAGAACTTTCATGGAGTTCCTTTCCCGCCGCGTTCGCAGCTCCTTCCCGGAATAGGGAGTAACAAGTTACAGTTCTTACACTCTGCAGAGGTGCGTCACTTTACCCATGAGAGATCTTAAGCTTTGTTGCACGGCCGGGAGTATGTTCCCGTTCAAACTTCCATGGTTTGAGGCCCAACCTAAGATCCAAGCCAATCACTGCCCTCTCCGTGACCTCATATGTCTGCATGATCCTTCGGGGCTAGCTCACCTTCGTTAAGCCCCCCTTTTGGGTAGGCTAAAACCCTGATGAGTTCCCGAAGACTCTATGACCTGGTGTTGCCCTGGAAAGTGCCATATTAAATGGTCCATCCACTAAACACCATCCATAGATAATCTAGACACCAAAAGTGTGGGGCATAAGGGTGCCCACCCATATGTTGGATCCGCACAAGGAATCACAACATCATGTTAAGGTCGTCTTGCCTCCATACGAGAGGAAAAGGATACAACTGACTTCTCCATCCCATTCCAAATCTCATGGTCAACGCGTAATATACGGTGCAAGAATCACTGGAGACATTGGTTGTTAAGTCCTAGAGGATACATTCCTGAGCAGTGGTATTCAAACTGTCAGATTTAATAGATTAGCTGATCACCCTGGACCAGTAAACAATATTTCACATTATTATCAAAAATAGTGTTTTCTGACCTTTTTGGAATGCAGGTGATGACAACACTTGATTTGCAAAATACTTTACAGAAAATAATCAAAAGGACATGAGCAAGTGTGAACTTGCCTTTTGTGATTGCAAGATTATGCACTCACGGTCTTCAAGACAATATAAGATCCAATATCTGAAATCTGCATCATTGGTCCGGTAAGGACCAATGTTTAAAGAAGCAAGATGCTTTTATGCATAAGTAATGTAATGCAAGTTGATAAACTCGAATCCCGAGGGTAATGTTGTTCTAGGGTTTGGATACTGGAAAGGATTTCCTTGGAATGTGTTGCCCTTTTAGATTAAGTTTCACACATGTGCTTCTTATTAAGGCTTGTGAGTGTGTGAAACAACATGTAAGTATAATAAATCACACACAATAATGGAATACTCAAGTGGGAAATGTATCTGTAGACTATGTATATAAGGTTTGTTCATCATTTAGATCTTTCATAAAAATGCTTATGTCTTGCTTTATAATGTTCCTTAAAAGAATAACTTTTGAAGAAAATCTTACTTAGCTAAGGGAAAGTATTTAAATTTTAAGTTAATCTTATTAGGTGTTCTTTAAAGTTATAGTCTTTAAGTAAGAAAGAATTGCTTTATTTGAATAATGATATTAGTAGTATTTGAAACTTATCTATCTTGGTTTTGAACTTGGTTAGTTTGGTATTAAGATGCTTTATAACTTAATTATAATAGACCAAAGTTAACTATAAAACACATAACAAAGCCTTTTAGAATAGTATTTAAAGTATTATAGATTAAAGTTAACTTTAAAGACATAGATGGGCTTAACGCATATTGCTTATGTTATTTGTACCAGGTGTACTTTATAATGTTTCTCTAAGGATACTTTAAGAATGGTAATACTTCTATTTGAATAGTGGTTTCCTAATTTTTTAGTGGAATAGAATCATTTTCCTTTTTATGGATGAGTGGTTATAGTTTGTAAACAAAGAAATAATATTACTTAACTACTCATGGATTCAATATAGTGTTTTGGTTTGTTTATAATTTGTAGTTGAAGTATTGGAGTAGGTTTTATTTCACTACAAAATTATTCTTGGAGATCTTATAATGGATAAGGATTCTTTTATAAAATAATCTACATTAATGGTAGAGAGATAATTTAATAAAATTGTATTTAAAGTGTGTTAAATCATTTTGACTTCACAATATCAATATTTAAGACTAATACTATTTATTAGACTCAATTGACTATTTTTTTAGAATTATTAGCAAATTTTATTTACCTTTATATGAATTATTAATTAAAGAGATAGGTTCAACTCAATTGGAGGCTCCCAACAACAAAGCCACAAAAGGCTACAACATCACAAAAGGCCAACAAAGCCACAAAAGGCTACAAGACCACAAAAGGTCAACAACCCAACCACACAACCGTCCAGGGTTCGAAGAACCCAAGAGAAACAAGCCCACAAGCTTGAACTCACCGAATCTCCAAGGGGAACTCAAACCTATGCACCAAATGCAAGGGCAAGTCCTTCTCTCCCAAATTCCAACAAAGCTACAAAAGCTATTGGGGGAATAAGGGAGGAAGAACACAAAACTCTCCAAGATCTAGATCCCAATGATTTCTTCAGAAAGAAGGGATTTGACTTGGGGGGATTGTAGATCTAGATATCCTCTCACTTTTCCCTCAAAAAGATGTAAGAATCATTGGAGGGAGAGGGAGTGAGAGAGCTCAAATAGGTCAACAATGGTGGGCTAAAACGAGCTCAAAAGATGGGGAACCATTAGGGAAGAAGCCCCCTTAAATAGGACAAGGAAAAACTGGCCGTTTGGGCCAGATTCGCGCCCCACCGGAACTTCCGGCAAATAGAAACACAAGTTACTGATCCTGACCGGAACTTGGGCCGGAACTTCCGCTCAAGCAAAAATGCAGGATAGCATTGCACGAAAACTTCAATAACTTTTGATTTCGGACTCCGTTTTTTATGATATTGGGCTCGTTTTGAAGAGAACGAAAAGCTCTATAAGATTATGCAAAGAAACATCATAGTACATCATGGAAGGATGAAACAAAATTGAGAAAGTTATGACCTCTCTAGAAGCGATGAACCGGTAAAACCTCCAAAACCCAAAACACAAGAAGATGAGCTTGGAAACTCCGATTGGGATGAAACCAATTTTGTTGGGAATATAAAACCAAGAGAACCCAACAAAATGTTAAATATTTGATACCACCAAGGGAGAAAATATCAATTATATATATGTGAAGTATCCCCCAAGGTGTGGAGCCGGAAAACTCGCAAGATCAAAAAACCGCAATAAGATATGCAAGGGAAATCCTTGGACGATGAACTAGAGCTTGTTATGATGATGACCAAAAGCTCTAGATCCTCTCATGGACAAGAACCAAATAAAAACCAAGAAATATGATGCTATGAATGCAAAGGTTTGAGCTCTCTCCGAACAATGCAATCAAGACACCCGCTTGAGAGCCCCTCTTGATAGAACGGCTATCTATCCTAAAATCGGTCTCCCGGCTAACAACACGAGACCGGCAAAAGAGAATCACTATCAAGAACATACCTTTGCCTTGAGCAACCCACTTGAACTTGATGTAGATCGTCTTGTTCTTCTATAGTGGGAACACCTTTCTTGATAGCTCTTGCTTGATCAAGATGAAGACTTGCGAATTGCTCCCCCATACTCCATGGGGAAACCTCTTCTTTGAACTTGTCTTCATCACCCCATGATCATGAGGATGGCAAGCTTCAAGCATGAGATCTTCTAGAGATGGCGCATCTTGAGCTCGCCCTTCATCATCTCTTCTTGAGGTTGATCCATCTTGATGCAACTCTTTGCACATGTATTGATCAACCTTCAAGCTCCTTCTTTCTTCATGATTCCAATGGGCACAAAGCCCTTGGACATTTCTTCATCTTCCAACCTTGAGACCAACACAAGGCCCAAGCGATGCCAATGGACAAACCTACAAGTGAAACTCAATTTACACATTAGTCCATAGAGATTGTCATTAATTACCAAAACCACACGTGGGGGCATACATGCCCTTTGAGCGAGGTCTCTCGCTTTTAGGATTCACCGCCTCGAGAGTAAAGATGTCTCCTAGGGGTTTAGTGCACTCTCACACATTTACATTTGTTGGAACTCATTATGATGTTTGGCGTACTCGCATGCTTAGTCATTTCCGGGCCATTGGCCCAAATATTGAGCGAATTCTAGATATGGGCTTGTCTCCTCCTAAGGATCCCCAAAATCTATCTTTGGAGGAGGAGACAAACTCTTATCTCGAAGCTCAAGCATCTAATGTGCTTGTTAATGTTGTGAGCTTTGTAGTTCTTTCCTTAATCATGCCTTTCTAGAATGCTCATGATATATGGACCAAGCTTCAAGAAAAATATAATGTGTACAAGCTTAATGAGGATGATTGTGTTCCCTCCACCTCCGGCCGCGATGAGTTCTCATCTTCTTCCACTTCACCAACATATGAGTTATCTCAAGGTAATGATATGGTGAGTGGTGATAGAACTTGCAATGTAGATAGTGAGATTTCCATTCATGATCCTTTGTCTCTATCTCATTGCAATGTTGTATCTTTGGGCATGAACACTTGTGGGACCAACAAGCTAAAACTTGATCAATAGGTGTTTTTGGAGGGCATTGGTGACTTGGCTACATTATGAAGAATTGAGGGATCTTCATCATTTTCTTGTTATCAAAGTCATGTCATTGGTTATCATGCTTCTATCCCTTATCCAATGTTCCTCCTTTCGGTAACTTGTGCTAAACTCCTTTACATTATAGTTACTTGCTCCCTTGTGCATGTATTGGTTTAGTACCTTGCATGTGTTTGTACATGTTGTGCTTCCCACTTACTTATATTTACCTATGTTGTATATTTGTGTATGTTGGTTGGCACACCATGTATGTGCGTTTTGGTTTGGAGTCTTTATTGTTTCTAGTAGGTATCTTATGTTGGGAATATGCCCTAGAGGCAATCATGTATGATGATATTTCCCATTGTATTCATAAAGATATTAAGTAGTCCTTGTATAAACATCTAATGTGTATCATTGAATATGTGATTCGGTTGTGGAACTATGCATTCATGTTGTTTGTGATAAATATCCTTGGTCATTGAGGTTGTGCTGGACACACAACTTAGACCAATGTGAAAGTTGGCTTGATGACTCGGTTCCACTTGTCATGGGCATGGAGATGCTATTCCAACTTACACAGACTTGGCTGAAGAGTTTAGCGAGTCGGATTGACCCATATTGAGGTACAACGAACTAGTTGTCATTTGTATATCTCAATCAATGTAATCCTTAGACCTGAGGTTGTTGCATAGTCCGAGTTGAGGATCACCGACTTAGGTTCTGTCAAACGCTGATCCGTAACTGGGCAGTTATAAAGGCAGAGTTCGGGTCGACTGAGAATCAAGCTGCGTGATGTGAATAACCAAGATGGGATTTTGCCCCTCCACTTGGAGAGATATTCTTTGGGCCCTCTCGTGAGATATGATTCGGAAAGCATGGCCATGCACGACTCGGTTAAGTGTTAACCGAGGTGATCGACTAAGAGTTAGTCGGGTGAATCACTTATCTCGGATCGAGAAGAGAGTCGGACTATTTAAGGGATGGCAACTATTCGCCTATAGTCTGACAAGGTATATCGTGAGGCAAAAGGGACTCGGGCGTAAGTCGCATTGGAAAGGCAAGTCGTCATGACTCTTTGGTACTTGGGAGTCGGCACGTTCTGCTAGGAGCCGCTACAGACTGGTCGATTGAGAGTCGGACTCCAATCGTGTCCAAGTAGCCATGAGCCTGCAGGATCACACACTTAAGAGCGGGAGCAAGTTCGGATTGGATCTGAACCTATAATCTGGTTGGGTTGGACCTAAACTGGATTAGGACTGAGTTAGTGAGTTGGACTCACGGTGACTAGTGTTATATGGGTGTAAAATCCCTCCTTTATAAAGGAAAAGTATCCCTATGATTGCAATGCTAGTCCCTGGATAAATGCTAGCATCCACAGTTTAAGATGAAGTACACAGATACAAAGGTCATTATTACAGCCATTCCAGAGATAAAACATAGTCTTTACAACTCCAAGGCCACAGGCCTGATACAAGAGTTTGAATAAGTAAATAAAATAAAAGTCTTCATCTTCATGTGCCACAGGCAAACATGTTGAGTGTAGACTCATGACTCCTAATCATCATCAGAGTATCCTGCAACATCACAAGTTACAGCCACAGTGGGTCAATACTTTGGAATAGTATTGGCAAGTGATACCTTAGTATAATTTAGGTGGACTAGATACTATATGCAAATTTGGCTAAGTGTAGCTTGGCTTGCTTTGCTCAAAATAGGTTTTGCCTATTAGTTGAAATCACTAAGTTTTTCTTTGTCAAAACTTTTCCCAAGGAACCACCAATAGACATTGAGGTCCTTCACCCTTGTTCACCCACAAATTTTTACTTAGAAATTGGGATGATGAGATTCTTGATAGCTTCCATGTCTTGATGCTCAAGTTGTCCATTACCATGGACTTGGCTAAGTACTTAGATTCTTCCATCTGCAGAGGTGGTGCACTTTCCCCACAAGCCTTGATTTTCACCAAGACAGGACCTTTCAGAAGCCTTCCCTTAGACCAAATGGACGCGCTCCAACCTATCATCACACTACCACCAACTGTCCAAATGGCTAAGTTCTAGCAACCTATATGATCCTGGCAGAGCCCATATTGCCAAGTGGTTGCACTAGAAGCTTGTTAACATTAGGCCACTAAAAATCTCTTTGTTCCTGGGTGGCTTTCCACAAGTGAGATACACAAGGTAAACCATAGAAATGGGCCTTGTGTAACCACTCAACCAAAACCACCAAGCAAGTCCCTTTCCACCCAGGTGATTCATTAACTTAGTTGTTTTATTAAGCAAAACACAAGTCCAAAGACTTAGAAATATTTTCATCATAGCATGTATATTTCACCAACCCTTGTTTGCTACTAGCTAGGCTAAGCATGGCATAGATAGTAACTTAACTTAGGAATTCTCTAGCAATTCTACAACTACTAGGATTTCCCATCATGGCATATAAGCAAAACTAATAACATGCAAGACTTAGCAAAATATCTAATGCTTAGTATAAAACATAGGAATGAATATCATGAAGTACCACTTTCCTTGGTAGTTTGGAGAGTAGCTACACTCCTCACAATCACAATCACTAGAACCAAAATCTACACAAAAAATCATAGCCACAATCACATACAATATATATACAATCAAAAATATATGCATGCATGCAAAATGCTAAGTGATGATTTTTAAAAACTCAACCAAGCAAGTGTACAGTACTGATTCCAAAACAAGTCAAAAACTTGCCAAACAATATTTATTTAACCCCAAAAACAATTCCTAAATATTCCATATACTCAAATAAGCCCTACACAAGTTTCTGCAAATAAAATCATTTTAACAGAAGCAAAACATTAAACACATTGCATATTTAGAAAGAGATTGCTCTCCTGATTCCAACGGTATAAAATTTGTCAAAATCTAACGTGGGGATCAAATGTTATAATCAAAACAAATTTGAACATCTAATAGATCTAATTCAAATTTTTAAAACGAATTCTGTGCCACGCGGCGTGTTCCTACTGGCCGATACTGCTTCGCGTCGGATCACGCTTACGGGCCGCAGGATCTAAGTGGCGATGCACGGCCCAGATTAAAATGTAACGCTTCGCGTCTAATCTAATCCTAGCCTCTGGATCTAGATCCAACGATCCTAGATGCTTTGACCAAAGTTGAGCGGCGCTAGCAGCGGCGACTGGCGGCGGCGCGCTCTGACAGTGGCGGTGCCAGCGAACTAGGGCGCCCGGAGAGGTGAGAAGATGCTCACCAGAACCGCAGCGATGAGAGGAAGCTCGACGTGTCCTTGGTTGGCAAAGGGGCGCTCGGAGTCGTCGCGGATTGCTCGTCGGAGTAGTCCCTGGCGGCTGTGGCTTCAGTTCGTCGACGTTGGCGATGTTTTGAGCCGCACTAAGACAAGGGGAGGGTACCGTTAGATGCGCAGGATGCTGGGGATCTTACGCGTATCAAACAGAGGGCAAGGGGCGGCTGGCACTTACAGGGAAAGGTCGCCGGAGTTCGAGCAGAAGGCGGCGACGCTCAGTCGTTGACGTTGCCGAGGCTACGGGCCATGCGCGAGCAAATGGGAGGTGTCAGTAGATGCGCACGGAGCTGCAGAGCAAGCCAGTATGAACCACGGGCCAAGGGGAATGCGGTACTCACCAGAATTCGTCCGTGAGGTCGTCGGACCAGCGGGGTTGCGACGAGGAATTTTCGCAGCCTGGTGGCGGAGTGGAGGTGTTGTGTGAGGGGAAAGGCTCGCGGTGCAGAGGAGTTTAAGTAGGCAAGGGCTCGACAGGAAACGCCTGCAGAATCAATGGCAATTACGCCGCGGAATCAACGCCAGCAACGGCCAGCGGCGACGTGTTCTTTGCGAGATTTGGGGAAGACGACGGTGACGTGGACAGGGCCTAGTTGTCTGCGAGAGAAACAGAAAGGGGGTGGGGTCCTGGCATCAGTCACTCGATGGGTGCATCTGCGAGTGAGAGAGGGAGAGAGGGAACCCGGGTGGGCTTAGTGGGCTGCTTTCTCAGTTGGGCTAAAAGTCTGGCGCTGGCCCTTTTCTATTTCCTTTCTCTTTTTCTTTTTCTGATTTGATTTTCTAGAATGATTTTCAAATGATTTCAAAAGCTATTTGAATTCAGACCTTTTTAGGATTTTGTAGGGTGCAACATTCACATTTCTAGGCATAAAACCAAGTGGTCACTTTGAATTGGCTTGGTCATTTGGAATAAAATAAAATAAAATAAACAGTGACATAGCACTAGTCTTATATTGGTTTTGAATTTGGTTTTCAAATTGTATTTTCTTTGAAAACATGGGTTTAAGTCTTAGCAATCTAGCAACACATTCTGAAAGTAATAAGGCACAAGGTTTGGTTCACTGAACACTTATCTCACTTTGGAGATTTGTATTTGTTTTAAATGCTGATCACATAAAATAATGAGCTCATATGCTCATGTTTTTGAATTGCTTTGTTTGAAATGAACTCTATATGATCATGGATGCATGGATGATATGCATGAGTTTGAAACATGATTTTAGGGATGTTACAATGGGCTTTAGTGAATGGGTCGCGCGAGCAGAGCCCACGTTCACTCCCTATATATAGTAGAGCACCTTAACCTGGAAAGGTTAATCGTTGTTCGGTTAGGTCATTCCATGTGTTGAAAACCCTAGCTCCACAGCAGTCCTGTCACCGTAACGAACCTAGCAGTTTGCCGCTGGTGCTCCTCCTTGTACGTGTGGATACCAGTAGAGGTGATGTGCGATCAGCACCAGGACGATCGGATCGCAAAGGACTGCACTGCATCAACTGACGCGCTACATCAGTAATCCGCAACTGCGCGTCTAGTGGTAAACTCGTGGCCTTCTACCTCAGCTAGATCTTGGGATTACCACGTTAGAGGGGAAATTTTTGTTTTATCTCCGCGTGGCCCAACATCTTATTTGGCTCTTGTGAGGGATTAATGGACTATTCTGTTTTGGGGGAGTGTCATGCTTGGGAATTTCACAATCCTAAAATGTGTGTACATGAGGAAAACCATTTAGTAGTTGTATTGCATGTTTATCTAGTTCCTATGTGGCACATTTGCTCATACAAGTTCCAATTTGCTTAAATGTTTTTATTACTCATCTTTTGGATCTTGTTTGTGAGAGTGATTCTTGGTATGTGTTTCCTCATATTTGGATCTATATATCCTCATGGGAACCACTTGCTTCCATTTAATCCAATCACTAGTGATTGTGTGACTATTTGAAGCAATCAAGAATCTCTTTCGAAGCATCAAGCTTAATTACTATCTTGTTATATGCTTCTTTGTGTGAATATGATCTTGGATATCCTTGCAAACTACCTCGGGAAAATTATCCCTATTACTTCTTGTCCTTGCACAATTAGTACTTAATATATGGTAGAATTCATTGATCATATTCGTTTTGGCCTTTTCTTATTTGTCTTATCTTTGGCCAATAAAATGTGTGTCTATTTGCTCCCAAGTTTTCCTTGCCTCTTGTGGATCTTCTTATTTTATTTATTTCCCCTTGTGTTTTATCTAGTGTAGGTAGTAGTGATGATCCCAAGTGAGAGGAGATCTAGATCTACAATCCCCCCAAGTCAAATCCCTTCTTTGTGAAGGAATCATTGGGATCTAGATCTTGGAGAGTTTTGTGTTCTTCCTCCCTTATTCCCCCAATAGCTTGTGTAGCTTTGTTGGAATTTGGGAGAGAAGGACTTGCCCTTGCATTTGGTGCATAGGTTTGAGTTCTCCTTGGAGATTCGGTGAGTTCAAGCTTTTGGGCTTGTTTCTCTTGGGTTCTTTGAACCCTAGACAGTTGTGTGGTTGGGTTGTTGACCTTTTGTGGTCTTGTAGCCTCTTGTGGCTTTGTTGGCCTTTTGTGACGTTGTAGCCTTTTGTGGATTTGTTGTTGGGAGCCTCCAATTGAGTTGTGGAGTTAGCCCCAATCTTGTACGGGTTCGGTGACCGCCCTCAAGCGTCCCATAGTGGAGCAAGTGCCCGCCTTTTGTGGTGCGCATTTAGGAGAATAGGGTGAGCCTTTTGTGGCATCGGTGAGTTGCGTGCTTCCGCATCCGGGGTGAGGCCTTGTGTGGCGTTGGCTGAGAGTCGAGCCACCACACCTCGAGGTGAGCCATTTGTGGCGTTCGGAGAGCATTGCGCCATCGCACCTCTCCAATGGAGACGTAGCTTCTTTGGAAGTGAACTTCGGGAAACAAATCTTCGTATCCTCGTCCATCGGTTATCTCTCAACCAAACCCTTTACTTATGCACTTTACATTGTGATAGCCATAGTGCTTGAAGTACTTATATCTTGCTATCACCTTGTTGCTTGTATTGCTTAGCACAGGTTGTTGGTGCACTTAGGTGAACTTAGTGGCTAGGTTTTGTGCTCAATAACTTAAACGTTAGTTTTATTCCGCATTTACTTAAGCCTAAACCGTAATAATTTTAAAAGCCTATTCACCCCCATCTAGGCGACTTCCTTTGTACTTTCAGATGTCATCCGAAGATGAACACCATAGATCGATGATCGATCCTCCAATTTAGTGCACACGCGGGGCTGCGGTTGTGTTTATAGGAAAGATGGCATCGCTAGGAACCCTACAGTGGTGGCGCCGCCATTTTTTGGTCGCCGGAGCGCGACCAGTGACGGCGAACGGCGACGGTGGTGACAGATGCTCGGCGCGGGCTCAGTAGAGGAAAATAGGAAGTCAAAGGGGAGGTCCCTAAGGACCAGGAACTCACCACGAGGCGTACATAGGGGTCGTTGAGGAGCGAGGTGGCCGGAATCGATGGCAAGCGTGACGGCTGGAGATGGGGAATGAGGGTTGAATTGCATCAGTGGAGACCTTGCCTGCTTGCACGCTTCGGGGCGATCGACAGAGATGAACGAGGCGGAGCTCCCTGGCATCACGGCAAGGTTTGGGACGGACGGAGGCGTCGGGAACACCGGAGCATCTGAAGCTAGGGTTCGGTTGTCGCAGGAGAGCAGAGGAGAAGAGAGCAGGCAATTGAGAGAGGATGAAGGTGAGAAGGCGTCGCGGTGGCGTTCTTATCCTCCCGAGTGACGTCGGCGACATCACGAATCGCGGAGCAACGACGGCGTACGGCGGAGCACTCGCCAGCGAGCTGCTTCCAGTCGTCGAGGAAGACGGCGATGACGTTTTGTGGAAAACCCCCTGGCGTTCTTCTGATTTGCTCCGCAGTCCCTCCACGGCCCCACTCGTCAGACAGATAGAAAAGCAGATCGGGCCAGTTGATGGGCTGTTACTGGGCTTCGGTGGAACGCGCGTGAGCGGTAGTTAGTTCATTACTGTTTTCTGTTTTTAATAATTTGTTTTCAATTCAAGTTTCTTCAAGGTTTTAAATACCATGATTTTTGTATAATATTTTAAATATTCCAAAGATAACTATACTGATTGATTACTCTAATCATGTTGATATTTTTCAATGCTCACAATTATATCAAAAATTATTTATTGAAAGGAATAAATGAGAATTAGGGTTTTATTTCTAGATTTGTATTTTAATATTTGATTTTAACTTTTCTTTATGGAATTTATTTGCTGAATACTTGCAGCAATAATAAAGTTATTATGAATCAATTTGTGAACTTTTATTATATATTGTTATATTTTCTTCATATATACTTTTCCTATTATTATTTGTGAGGGATTTTGATATGGATATAATTGAGATAATATCCACAATCTTATTATAGAATGCATTACTATTAACTCATGAGATTTTATTCTCATCAACTCATAATATCAAAGAAATCTTTATATGGTGAATTCTATTATTCAAAATCTAATAACAGGTGAATCCTAACCACCCTTCTTATTTTGAATATGCATAATTCTTTTCTTGGAACTGGTTATTCACTACTTGCTTAAGTATGATTAATATATGGATATAATATTGTGCATAATGGTTTATAGTAATTTCCAATTATGAGCTACACATGATTTAAAGGTTTGAAAGTGTCAAAGATATATTTGAGTGATTCGCTATAGGAAATTATTCCTATAAGACATTGTGGAAATAGGATGATAAATCACTTAGATGAAATGGATTTTATATTTGGTTAAAGATTTAGGGTTTAATGTTTACCAAGAATTCCTATCTTCCATAATTCACAATCCTGGACTGCTAATTAAGGAATTCCTTTCCTAGATATATTACTTCTTTATATCCATCATTATGTGCTAACATGATGAGCTTTACTTTACAAAAATATTCTTATCCACCTATTATTCTTGTAAATCTATTTATAAACACAATAAACTTGACACTAAAGCTTTTTATAATTTTCTCATATCTAAACTTGGCTATATCAACTACTTTACTACTGATAACTTCCAATCCAACAAGTAGTTCCTTCTACTCCATTCATACACTTCCTTAATCACCCACCACTAATATTTCTCTAGTAGATGTCTATAGCAAACTACTTCACCTCTAGTGTTTAGTATTTCCCAAGAGGAGAATACTAACTCAATAATTCAATGTTACTCTAGCATCATGTTGATCATACTATCTTGTCTCTACTTAACTCCAGTATCTCATACTCCAACCTCACATTATATTAATGTGACTTGTCATGGCTATCTTAGGATAACATATCTATACTAGGATTCCAATCATGTTTTATCCACCAATGCCACTTATACATGATATAAGCATTCAATCTTGGTGAATAAGGCATGATCATTATAATCCTTTGATCCTTTATGGTTTAGGATTATAGTTGGCTAATCAAGGCTTCCATCCATACAACATTACAGTTGTATTATAATTATCTTTTTAGTATCTCTATTGGACTAAGGATTGTTATTGATGGACTATGCTTACTTAATCCAATAGGATTACTCCTTGGTATCTATCTTCAGGATTCATCCTGGGAATCCTCTTTGTTACCACATATATCTTATTTCAAATGACCCTTCTATCCATTCAGGAGTGAGTTAACTCCATCAATTAGCCTATAGATGATATCTAAGGCTAACATTACTATTTACCTCTTCTTACTTCCTTCTCTAAAGGATTTAAAGTGATTGTTATGATAAGAACATGAGTTGATAGATCAATAGTTAATAAGCTAAGAATTGGTGAATCAATAGTTGATTACTCACTATTGATGAACAATAGATATTAAGATAGGATTCCATAAGGATTGATATGGAAAGAAGGATATGTGGTGAATGGTCTTGAATTGCTTTCCTTCCTACTTAATCTCACTAAAGAAGTAGGGTTAGGTATTACCAATATACTCATGGTATAAGTAGATGAGATTAAGATTGATCAAGAATTAGTTGTTACATTCTTATTACTTAAGTTATATTTATAATTTGGTATTCATGGGTTGTGTAATGCATACTATGATATGATCACCTAAGGATCAAACATAAATCATTAACTAATGTATTAGGGTGTAATTTTATTATATGATCTACCCTTAGATCAAATCATGTTTACCCAAAATAAGGTTTTAGCAAAGGTCATATTGAAACTTATCGCAGTCAACTTGATGATCTACTTCAATTCTCTCAAGTTAAGAGAAGCTTCAATCACTTTGACAAGATTTATTCAAAAGCGCGAAAATTATTCGGATTTTCTATGCATGAATGCAATGCACACATCTATGTTCAGCTTATTTCTAAGCTCTAATGACGGGATGTTACAGTATACTACTAGAAACAAAGAAGTTCTTGTCTTCAAATTTTGACATGAAAGATCTTGGTGAAGCTTCTTATATTCTGGGCATAGAAATTCACCGAGATAGAAAGAATGGAGTGTTAGGACTGTCATAGAAAGCATATTGTGAAAAGATTCTAAAGAAATACAATATGCATGCGAGTAATGCAACACCTGCTCCCATAGTCAAGGGCGATAGTTTTGGAAAATTCCAATGTCCAAAGAACCAATATGAGATCGATCAAATGAAGTCAGTACCATATGCTTCGGCCGTTGGAAGCTTACAGTATGCACAAGTGTGCACACGCTCTGACTTAGCTTTTATCACCGGGGTACTCAGTAGATATCAAGAGAATCCAGGCATAGAGCACTAGAAGATGGTAAAGAAAGCTTTGCGTTATGTGCAAGGCACAAGAGGCCTCATGCTAACATTTAAAAGATCTGATTCCCTAGAAATAAGAGGGTATTCAGATGTGGATTTTGCGGGAGATAAAGACGACAGAAAGTCCACGACAGGATATGTCTTTACTCTCGCAGGAGGTGCTATTTCATGGAGAAGCGCCAAACAGTCGATAGTTGCATCATCTATGATGTATGCAGAGTTTATAGCATGTTATTAGGCCATGGGACAGGCGTTATGGTTAAAGAAATTTCTACACGACTTGAAAGTGGTAGACTGCATCAGCAGGCCACTAAAGATGTACTGTGACAATGAGCCCGCAGTATTCTATGCTCACAACAACAAGCCGAGTAATGCTACAAAATCAATAGATATAAAGTATTATGTTGTGAAGGACAAAGTCCAGGATCAAACTATAAGTCTCGAGCATATAAGGACAAAAGATATGCTTGCGGATCCGCTAACGAAAGGCTTACCACCCAATGTGTTCAAGGAACACATAGCCGGCATGGGTTTAATGGAAAGCCTATGATTCCTGGACTACAGAGGTCCAAAAGTAATAGGATTTGTTTCAAAATAGAAAAGTATGTAGTGGTTGTATGATTCTATCGGAAATTGAGCTGAGACGATGAAACATCAAGGGGGAGAATGTTAGATTGATCTCTCCCGTTTGATCCCAACGGCCCGAAGGAGCCCCTTATCCGCGCCCTGATTGGGGGCACCCAACCTTACCATGGTTGGTGGGCCCCTGTCGCCGTGCTATATAAAGAGGTGGGGGACCGGCAACACGCGTCACGAGGTTCGTTGTAGTGCCACTCCCCCCACCTACATCCCTACCAATCTAGGGTTAGCGTGAGCCGGCGGGAAGCTTTGCCACCACCGCACACTCACGCTGTCGCCCCCTTTTCCCCATGGACGCTAGCAGCAGCGCCAACTCCGGCATCCCCTCTAGCTCGTGCACATCGAGCCAGGGCGCAGGTGGTTCCCCTCCTCTCAGATCTCTCTCTCTCTCTCAAGTCTCATAGATCTAATCCTATAGTGCATCTACCGAGCTTAGTCTGGCTCTAACAATTTTGTCACAACACCACCACCTTCCAAGAGAAACTACTCCAGAAACTCCATCTATTTATATTATACACCAAATTCAAGCCATAGCTAGTAGTGTGAGCTACTTTTACACAACCAACTACTTAGAAACTCAACAAGTAGTGCTAACCTCACTTTTTACCTTTAGCTTCTCCACACTTCAACTAAGCATTTCTAAAAAAGAACACTTCAACTTCTCACGCTCCGAAACACTTCCTCCACGGTGCCCATCCATGATTGCTGCCAAACTCTTTCATTGCCATCATAGACAATAGTTGCGCGGTGGTAGTTTGATGCTTATATATGGTTTGGTGCCTATAGACGAGCCGAGTAAGTAAGCAAATAGGACATCTTGCAAAAAATACTGCAAGCATCTCTAGGATAAACAATATAAAAAACCACAACATTTCTAATTTTCCAATCGTCAAAATCACTGCTGCCACTCCAGTCGCCATCATTGACCCAACCTTACCTAAGAATATCCAAATCCATACACCCACATCCTCAATCTTATCAGAAACACTAAACAAATTATCATTAAATCTAATAATGCCCCAAAGGAATCTAGATCAAGCACATTTAAAGAAAATATGGTTTGATGTTCTCATCATAGTGCTTCGTGATATTAATATATGCTCTCTATCGGAAAATATTCTCACCATGGTAAAAAACAACATTTAGGCTCTTTACCTTTCCAACCCCTATGAATCAACATATCTTTAGTAAGTATACTCCTATGTGCAACTAACCACAAAAAATATCTTTCATGGAACCCTAACAAACATAGTTTCCTGTGTGGCCATTTAACTTGGGAAATCTTCATAGATAAATACATTGATTGAACAAAAAAACTGACCTAGTTAAAGTCCACACTAGCTTATCTCCATCTCTAGTCAAGACAATGTCCATGCACAAAATCTGAATCTGGATCCACATATATGGAGGCAGTCTCACCCCACATCACCCTTCCAAATCTAATACATCATATCCTTTTTCAAAAACTTTAGCTACACTAAGATTATGACTAGAAGTAAGATTATAAAGTCTAGGGAATCTGATGTCAGGGAAGACTTGTTGGGCCACATAGAGATAAAACAAAACTTTTCCTCTAACGTGGTGATCCCAAGATCTAGCCGAGGTAGAAGGCCACGAGGTTTACCACTAGACGCGCAGTTGCGGATTACTGATGAAACGCGTCAGTTGATGCAGTGCAGTCCTCACGATCCGATCGTCCTGGTGCTGATCGCACATCACCTCTGCTGGTATCCACACGTACAAGGAGGAGCGCCGGCGGCGAACTGCTAGGTTCGGTACGACGGCTGGACTGCTGTGGAGCTAGGGTTTCCAACACATGGAATGACCTAACCGAACAACTATTAACCTTTCTAGGTTATGGTGCTCCACTATATATAGGGAGTGAACGTGGGCTCTTCTCGCGCGACCCATTCACTAAATCCCATATAACACTAGTCACTGTGAGTCCAACTCACTAACTCAGTCCTAATCCGGTTTAGGTCCAACCCAACCAGATTATAGGTTCAGATCCAACTCGAACTTGCTCCCGCTCTTAAGTGTGTGACCCCGCAGGCTCATGGTTACTTGGACACGATTGGAGTCCGACTCTCAATCGATCAGTCGGTAGCGGCTCCTAGCAGAACGTGCCGACTCCCAAGTACCAAAGAGTCATGACGACTTGCCTTTCCAATGCGACTTACGTCCGTGTCCCTTTTGCCTCACGATATACATTGTCAGACTATAGGCGAATATTTGTCATCCCTTAAATAGTCCGACTCTCTTCTCGATCCGAGATAAGTGATTCACCCGACTAACTCTTAGTCGATCGCCTCGGTTAACACTTAACCGAGTCGTGCATGGCCATGCTTTCCAAATCATATCTCACGAGAGGGCCCAGAGAATATATCTCCAAGTGGAGGGGCAAAATCCCATCTTGGTTATTCACATCACACAGCTTGATTCTCAGTCGACCCGAACTCTGCCTTTATAACTGCCTAGTTACGGATCAGCGTTTAACAAAACCTAAGTCGGTGATCCTCAACTCGGACTATGCAACAACCTCAGGTCTAAGGATTACATTGATTGAGATATACAAATGACAACTTGTTCGTTGTACCTCAATATGGGTCAATCCGACTCGCTAAACTCTTTAGTCGAATCTGTGTAAGTTGGAATAGCATCTCCATGCCCATTACAAGTGGAACCGAGTCATCAAGCCAATTTTCACATTGGTCTAAGTTGTGTGTCCAGCACAACCTCAACGACCAAGGATAATTAGTACAAACAACATGAATGTATAGTTCCACAACCGAATCACATATTCAATGATACACATCAGATGTTTATACAAGGACAACTTAATATCTTTATGGATACAATGGGAAATCTCATCATACATGATTGCCTCTAGGGCATATTCCCAACAGTCTCCCACTTGCACTAGAGTCAATCTTCCGACATCATATGTCTAAGCATCTAATGCCCATGGCTCTCAGGTGCGCCTCATGCTTCGGTTGTGGTAATGGATTTTTCAATGGATCCACAATATTTGCATTCGTGTGTACCTTGCATAACTTGATATCACCCTGATCCACGAACTGGTGAATCAGGTGGTACCGCATGAGTATGTGCTTGTTCTTATGGTGTTGTCTAGGTTCCTTGGCTTGTGCAATAGCACCATTGTTGTCACAATACATGTCCAACGGATTGGACAAGCCCTGAACCACACCAAGATCCATGAGGAAATTCCTCATCCAAACAGCTTCCTTTGCTGCCTCCGAGGCGGCAATATACTCAGCCTCTGTTGTAGACGCTGACACAGTCTCTTGCTTGGAACTCTTCCAGATCAGAGCACCTCCGTTTATAATAAACATGTATCCGGATTGCGAACGAGAATCATCAGAGTCGGTAAGATAACTCGCATCCGTGTAACCCTTTACATTGAGTTCATCTTCACCACCATAAACCAAGAACATATCCTTAGTCCTTCTCAAGTACTTTATGATATTTTTAGCCGCTGTCTAGTGGATCTCTCCAGGATCAGCCTAGTATCTGCTCACAACACTTAGAGCATAGGAAACATCCGGCCTAGTACAAATCATGGCATACATGATGGATCCGACTGCAGAAGCATACGGAATCGCACTCATCCGACTTCGCTCATCAATTGTCGAAGGAAACTGATTCTTGCTAAGTTTTACACCATGGGACATCGGTAAGAACCCCTTCTTAGACGATTCCATGTTGAACTTCTTCAACACTTTGTCCAAATAAGTACTCTGACTCAATCCAATGAGCCTCCTTGATCTATCTCTATAGATCCGGATTCCGAGGATGTATGTTGCCTCACCCAAATCTTTCATTGAGAAACTCCTTTCCAATGATTCCTTGGTTTCTTGCAACATCTGGACATCATTTCCAATCAGTAATATGTCATCCACATATAAGATTAGAAAGTTTACTTTGTTCCCACTAAACTTCTTGTATAAACAAGAATCATGATCACTCTTGATGAAGCCAAACGATTTGACTACCTCATCAAAGCGAATATTCCAACTCCGAGATGCTTGCTTCAACCCATAAATGGATTTCTGAAGTTTACATACTTTTTCAGCATTAGCCGGATCGACAAAACCCTCGGGCTGTATCATATACACGTCCTCGGTTAAATTTCCGTTAAGGAAAGTCGTTTTGACATCCATCTGCCATATCTCATAGTCGAAATAGGCCGCTATAGCTAACATGATCCTAACTGATTTAAGCATCGCTACGGGCGAGAAAGTCTCGTCATAATCAACTCCTTGAACTTGTCGGAACCCCTTCGCGACAAGGCGTGCTTTATAGACGGAAACATTTCCATCCATATCAGTTTTCTTCTTAAAGACCCATTTACACTCGATGGGTCTTGCACCGCCTGGCAGATCAACCAAGTTCCAAACTTGATTTTCATCCATGGACTTTAACTCGGATCTCATGGCTCCAAGCCATGACTCGGAATTAGATCCCACCATCGCTTCCGAATAATTTTCTGACTCATCACTGTCTAACAGTAACACATCATGAACACTTCGTAATCTCGCCGATCTTCGTAGTACAGGTGTTGTTGCCGGCTCAGCTACCACGACTGGCTCAACCCCCAAGGTTTTTGCCGACTCGCCACTAGCCGGTTCCTCTCGAATTTCTTTGAGCTACACCGTGCTCCCACTTACTCCCCGACTGAGAAACTCTTTCTCAAGGAAGACACCGTTCCGAGCGACAAACACTTTGCCCTCTTCTCGGTTGTAGAAGTAGTAACCCAAGGTTTCCCTCGGATACCCCACGAAAATACACTTATCCGACCTGGCTGTAAGCTTGTCCGACTGAAGTTGCTTGACAAATGCTTCACAACCCCAAATCTTAAGGAAAGACAAACTCGGCTTTTTGCCTGTCCACGTCTCATGCGGTGTCTTCTCTACTGATTTTGATGGTACTCTGTTTAGTGTGAACGCCGCTGTTTCTAGACAATAACCCCAAAATGATAAAGGCCGATCTGTCCGACTCATCATTGATCGTACCATGTCCAACAAGGTTCGATTCCGCCTTTCCGAAACATCATTCCTTTGTGGCGTTCCTGGCGGAGTAAGTTGAGGAACTATTCCACAACTTTTCAGATGGTCATCAAACTCATGGCTCATGTACTCGCCTCCTCGGTCCGACCGAAGAAACTTTATTTTCTTGCCGAGTTGATTCTGTGCTTCATTCTAGAATTTTTTGAACTTTTCAAAGGCTTCCGACTTATGTTTCATCAAGTAGATATATCCATACCTACTCAAATCATCAGTGAAGGTAATGAAGTACTCATAACCACCCCTGGTTGTCGTGCACATTGGTCCACATACATCACTATGTACTAGACCCAACAAGTCGGACGCCCTTTCGCAACTCTTTGCAAAAGGTGTCTTGGTCATTTTTCCAAGTAGGCAAGATTCGCATGTCTCGAACGACTCCAAGTCAAACAAAGTTAGGAGTCCATCATCATGGAGCTTCTTCATGCGTTTCCAACTTATATGACCAAGCCGACAGTGCCAAAAGTAAGTCATATTCAGATCATTTGGTTTCAACCTTTTAACATTTATGTTATAAACCGACTCACCATCAAGATTCAAAATAAATAACCCGTCCTAGACGGGTGCAAAGCCGTGAAACATATCATTCAAATACAAAGAACAACCATTATTCTTGATATTCGACTCATAGCCTTGCCTCATCAAACATGAAGCAGAAATAATGTTTCGACTGAGCACTGGAACATAATAACAATTATTCAATTCCATAATGAATCCAGAAGGTAAATGAAGTTGCATTGTGCCGATTTCCAACGCAGCAACTCTTGCTTTGTTGTCGACTCGAATATCAACCTCACCTCTTGCTACGCTCCTAGTTCTTACCAGTCCCTGTAACGAGTTGTAGATGTGAATAACTGATCCGGTATCATATACCCAAGAACTATTAGGTGCATCAGCAAGATATATGTCTATAACATTGCAAACAAGTGTACCTGAGTCGGAAGTCATACCTCCACTCTTGGCTTTGTTGGCCAAGTACTTGTTGCAGTTCCTCTTCCAGTGGCCATCCGCCTTGCAGTAGAAGCAAGTGGATCCGGCTGAAGGAGATGGCTTAGTCCCTGAGGAAGCGCTTGGGACCGGGTCCGGAGCCTGCTTTCCTCCTGACTTAGCCTTCTTCTTAGTCCAAGAACTCTTCTTGAACTTAGCCTTATTCTGCACCATCAACACTTGACTGGCGCCCTTCTTGATATCCGCCTCTGCCTGCTTGAGCATCCCATGTAATTCAGTGAGCTTCTTATCCATACCATGCATGTGGTAGTTTGAAATGAACTGCCCATATGCACTAGGAAGAGAGTTCAGAATTATGTCCGTAGCGAACTCTTCGCTAATGGGGTAGCCAAGCCTCTCCAAAGACTGCACGTAACAAACCATTATGATCACATGCGGACTCAGTGGATCACCATCCTTAAGCTTGCAACTCAGCAAAGCCTGAGAGACTTGATACCTCTCAGTCTTCGCCTGAGCCTGGAACATACTTTTGAGGCTTTTGATCATATCGTAGGCCTCAACATGCTCGAACTGCTTTTGCAAGTCCGGTTCCATGTGAGCAAGCATAAGACAGCTAATATCCGTGGACTCATCCTTAGCCTGACGGTAGGCATTGGTGGCTGCGACAGTCGCATTCTCATTCGGCTCATCTGGAAGTGGGTTGTCTAGGACATGGTCCTTCTTTTCTTGTTTGAGAACAATTCTCAAATTTCGATACCAGTTGGTAAAATTAGTGTCGTTCAGTTTATCTTTCTCAAGAATGGTTCTCAACGCAAAACCGGATATCTGAGAGTGACTGCTACTTGGTGCCATGATCTACAACATAAAATAGGCAAAACACTTAAGACATGTATTCATAAAAGAGCAATCATATTAAACATTTTAATATTTTATGCTCCCACTAGAACCAACACCCCTCCGATGGTTGCTTAGTGATTCAGGATCCTAAATAAGCAAGTCGGCTAGTGAGCTTTAGCATCACCGCTAGCCGCCAAGTGATCTAGGTAGACAACTCCTTGTCAATCGTATCTCATACGACTCCTGTTGGACGGGTGGCATCACATGCCCCGGCTCCCATCCGACTTTTCCTCGAGTCCCACAACCGTTGTGATAGACTCGTCTAGCTTACCGAGTGTTTCTGCAGTAAGAGTCTGACTCGAACCCACCTAGTCGGAAAGAATTGACAGCACCTCAATTTTGCCCACTACCAAAAATGTCCGACTTGTGATGGTGCAAACACTGGCGGGAAAACCGACTAGACCTTCTTTGAGGGATTAAATTTTACCGACTATCTAATAGAGGTAAAACCGAGACATAACAATAACACAAAATAAAGCAATTATAATGTGAAATGGTATGGCTCCCTTCATGGCGATCTCCATCTCCATAAAGCCTGTAATCCGACTCGTGCCAACTCTTGTCACTTGCCATCTTACTCCATGTCACCGACATGTACAACGCCTTGCATGCCTTCTAGGTTTTCCAAACACCTACACTAGCTTTGTAAAGTAAATTACATAGAGAATCCGACACGCAGGTCGTTATACAATAAAATGACAGCACCTAGGCTCCAGCCGGCTGACAAAAACCGTGATTCGCAGATCACGTATGGACTACACACATACATCACATGCACATGAACCATACCATTCACAACGTCCTGCAAACAAGTTATGCATAGATACAATATCTACCGGCGTTGTGAAACTCGCAACGACATCTAAGGCGCTACGACAGGGCGAAGCCGAAAACGTAGATCTCATCTACGATCCGAACATGGATTCCGACCATCGTTCCGATTCGATCAAACTCTTTGATCTTCGATCACCGCTTCTGGATTTACGTGTCACAGTCTACCCCGATGGCGGAAGCCGACCGGTAGGGGTATGTCGTTCCACGACCTCAGCGGTATGATCACGGAAATCAGATCTACCATTCCCCGAGTACAGTTGATCCAATCAACTTCATACAAAACCGATCTATCTCATAGATCGACCACCAAACAGCACATAGATCTCATCTACAGCCAACCGCATATCACATATGCGAGATCTCGAGCCTAAAACTAGAAGCTATCGCTCTGATACCACTATTGGGCCACGCAGAGATAAAACAAAACTTTTCCTCTAACGTGGTGATCCCAAGATCTAGCCGAGGTAGAAGGCCACGAGGTTTACCACTAGACGCGCAGTTGCGGATTACTGATGAAACGCGTCAGTTGATGCAGTGCAGTCCTCACGATTCGATCATCCTGGTGCTGATCGCACAGCACCTCTGCTGGTATCCACACGTACAAGGAGGAGCGCCGGCGGCGAACTGCTAGGTTCGGTACGACGGCTGGACTGCTGTGGAGCTAGGGTTTCCAACACATGGAATGACCTAACCGAACAACGATTAACCTTTCTAGGTTATGGTGCTCCACTATATATAGGGAGTGAACGTGGGCTCTGCTCGCGCGACCCATTCACTAAAGCCCATATAACACTAGTCACCGTGAGTCCAACTCACTAACTCAGTCCTAATCCGGTTTAGGTCCAACCCAACCAGATTATAGGTTCAGATCCAATCCGAACTTGATCCCGCTCTTAAGTGTGTGACCTCGTAGGCTCATGGTTACTTGGACACGATTGGAGTCCGACTCTCAATCGATCAGTCGGTAGCGGCTCCTAGCAGAACGTGCCGACTCCCAAGTACCAAAGAGTCATGACGACTTGCCTTTCTAATGCGACTTACGTTCGAGTCCCTTTTGCCTCACGATATACCTTGTTAGACTATAGGCGGATATTTGTCATCCCTTAAATAGTCCGACTCTCTTCTCGATCCGAGATAAGTGATTCACCCGACTAACTCTTAGTCGATCGCCTCGGTTAACACTTAACCGAGTCATGCATGGTCATACTTTCCGAATCATATCTCACGAGAGGGCCCAGAGAATATCTCTCCAAGTGGAGGGGGAAAATCCCATCTTGGTTATTCACATCACACAACTTGATTCTCAGTCGACCCGAACTCTGCCTTTATAACTGCCCAGTTACGGATCAGCGTTTGACAGAACCTAAGTCGGTGATCCTCAACTCGGACTATGCAACAACCTCAGGTCTAAGGATTACATTGATTAAGATATACAAATGACAACTTGTTCGTTGTATCTCAATATGGGTCAATCCGACTCGCTAAACTCTTTAGCCGAATCTGTGTAAGTTGGAATAGCATCTCCATGCCCATGACAAGTGGAATGGAGTCATCAAGCCAACTTTCACATTGGTCTAAGTTGTGTGTCCAGCACAACCTCAACGACCAAGAATAATTAGTACAAACAACATGAATGTATAGTTCCACAACCGAATCACATATTCAATGATACACATCAGATGTTTATACAAGGACAACTTAATATCTTTATGAATACAATGGAAAATCTCATCATACATGATTGCCTCTAGGGCATATTCCCAACAAGACTAACCAATCCAGTGATCTTTCTAGAACCTAGTCCTATTACCATTATCTATTCTATTTTTGCAAAAGCTAAAGAAATTGTCCTTAACCCTCATCAGCCCCTGCCATAAATGGGATTGTCCTGGTTTAATCTGACACATAGACAACAAATCATTCTTAACATATTTTCCTCTTAATACTCTCTTCCATAAACCATCGCTAGATTCTAGTTTCTATAACCATTTACGTAACACACTTGTTCATAATTTCTAGGTCAACAATCCCCATATTATTTTATTCTTTAGGCATGCAGATTTATCCCAACTAACTAGGTGATACTTCTTCTGCCGCTCATCCTCTTGCCAGAACAGTCTCTTCACAACATAAAGAAATTAAAACGTTTATTTGGGCCTTTAGGAAGCTCAAATATAGAAAGCATGTAATAAGGAACATTGCTAAGGCAACTCCTCAACAACACCAATCTACCCCATAGGAATTATTTCCCTTTCCACACATGATTCTTCTATTCCATTTTCTCCTCAGCATCTCCCCAATCAAGGTTACATAGTCTAATACAACTCAATGGTACACGAATGTATCTAAAATGATTTTTTCCTTCAACACATGTAAAAATAGAAGCATAACTATCTTTATTATCTCTAGCACTCCCAAAGCAGAAAATCTCACTCTTATGAAAGTTAATTTTCAACCTAGATAATTTTTCAAAAAGACAAAGGATAAACTTCAGATTTCTAGCTAGCACTCTTTAAGCTATCTTTGAACATGAAGATAACATCATCTGCATATTGTAACATACTAATACCTTCCTCTATCTATTTTTTCAAGACTCCCTATATCATACCACAATCACTAGCTTTGTTAACCAGCAAAGTTAAAACACCTGCAGCTATATTTGACAAGATTGGAGACATATGATCTCCTTGTTTAAGTCCTTTCTTCGTTTCAAAATATGCACCAATCTGATCATTAACCATGACTATTAATTTACCATTTCTAATAGTTTGCATAACCATCCTAATAAAAAGGGGAGGAAAACCTTTCTTGACCATGACTTACTCAAGAAAATCCCAACTAATTTTATCATATGCTTTTTCGAAATCTACTTTAAACAAGACAACATCTTCCCTACTATGATGAATCTCATGCATCACCCCATGCAGACACACCATTCAGAATGAATCTATCTTTAATGAATGCAACCTGCACAGAGAAAATGCCCTTATATGTTATCAGAATGACTCTATTATTAAGAGCTTTAGTAAAAGCTTAAACAACACATTTAATAGATAAATAGGCCCATACTGTTGGATTTGAGCAGCCCCATCCATCTTAGGCAGCAAGGTCAGCATCCCATAATTCAACCTAGCAATATCTGGCCTACCATGAAAGAACTCATGGAACACAAAGCATAAATCATTACAAACCAAGGGCTAAAATGCTAATAAATCTCAGCTGGCAGGCCATCAGGCCCTAGATCTTTATTGTGCTTCATCTGAAAATTAGCTACCTTGATTTCATCTAGTACAAAAGGTTTGTCCAAGATTTCTCTATCAAAATCATCTAACACGCATTCAACCGGATTCTCCACACTCATATCCACATTAGTACTACTAGGTCCAAACAAGTTCTTATAAAAAGAAGTAGCAAAGACTAAAATATCTCTACCCCCATCAACTACACCTTCTTCTTTGCTGAGCCAGCTAATTTTCTTCCTTCTTTTTCTAGCACTAGCTCTAGCCATAAAGTAGAAAGTGCAAGCATCACCTTCTAACAATTCTTTTTCTTTTGCCCTCAGAAACCATTTGACCTCTTTCTCTTTATAAATTCTATGCAAGTTTTCGTCATATATCAAAGTATACTTTTCGAGAGATAGACCAGTCACTTGACTTTCCTTATCAATAACATTTATAACTGTCTGTTTTGTCTTTTATAAAACCATAGATAATTCAAATCCTAGCATTTAAGTTGTTGAAGTGTATAAGTGGATTGCACTAGCCTTTTTCATCAGTTCGGACTTTTGGTTGCGTTGGCTAGTGCATGAATCTTGACATGGTATCAGAGCCTAAGGTCTCGAGTTCGAGTCCTGGCTTTCGCAATTTATCCTAGTGCATGAAGCTTGCTGTTGACCCCTCTGTGTTCACGTATAGGCTTCTTGAGTCATACGTGCGTTTCGCGCGCCGTCGCTCTTTTCCGGTTGCACGTGCTGACTTCTCCCCGTCACACGTGAGAGGGGGTGTTGAATTGTATAAGTGGATTGCACTATCTCTTTCCATCGGTTCGGACTTTTAGTTGCGTTGGCTAGTGCATGAAGCTTGACATAAGTGTTGTCCTAAAATTTCTAGCTCTATTAGCAACTTGGGATGATTTGGACAAGCTGCGTTATCGTTTCCTCGATCGTCAGTTTGGGGGTAATCTGTGTCCAAGGGAGAGGCAATGTTAGCGACAACACCTCTGACACTGGGACTGACGATACGTGGGCTGCAGAAAAGAAGGAGGCCCAGCCCAACACCCGTATGCAGAGGCCATTGAAGAGATACAGCCCAGACTAGTGGGTCACCAGGTGACCTTAAAATAGTTGCTTGCGTGCAGCGTGCCTGCAGACAGATTGACTTGAATCACGGCAGTGGCCGTTTACTTCCAACACCGCACCGCATATTTTGCAGTATGCAATATATCTCGCTGCCGAAGCAATCTCTCCTTCCAATTCCTAATTAGTTATTAGTAGTAGGAAAAAAAGTCCCTTCAGAACAAACACGAACTTCCATCGGCAGTGCTGCAGAAATCAGGTGTTTGTTTCTTCTCCTCTGAAGAATGGATTGCAGCAGCAAGACGCAGTCTCTTGTGCTCTGCTGCTGCAGCAGCACCACCCCAATCCAGAATCAAAGAATTTGCAGAGCCCAAAGAGACGGACCGCAGACATATAAAAGAGTCGGTTTTGATTAGCTGCTGTTCTTCTTCTCCTCCTCTCAATACTTAGCATTACACCCAAGTACAGATTCCTAACGCTCTACGGAGTCTTGGCTACTATGAACAATGTCGGCCGGTGTCGCCGCCGCTGGTCGGTCGATCGACCGATCAGAAGGAGGCCGAGTTGATCCGCCGGAGGTGGTGCTGGCTCGGCTCCGGCTCCGGCTGCGGCATGTACAGCACCACCTGCTGATGCTGCTGCCGCCGCTGCTGCCTCGCCCCCGGCTGCGGCTCCGGCTGTGGCACGAACTGCATCACAGGCTCCAGCTTCTGCAACATCAGACACAGGCACGGAAAGAAGAAGAAACTCAGCCGTGAATCGACTTGGTCAGTGAGTAAATAGAGTAAGTATCATGGAATTCAATGGACAGCGTTTTATGACAAGCGAGCGGGTTGTTGATTGGTCGAAAGAAAGCTGTCATCTCGGTGAAATGCCAAAGGACGAAGGTGGGTAATTAGCAAGAATTTAATCAGGGATTACAGATACATCCTATCTGATTTAGGAGGCTTGGGTTGAAATGTTCAATTACTCTTTTAAGCTTACACTAAACAGATGCGCATAACACAGACTAGATGAAAATTTCTAATCATTCAGTATGCTAAGAGAAACCCCATAAGTTGCATGTGAGCAGCATTGGGATGAAGTTTGGAGGTAGCCAACATCTAGCAATAAAGCTTTTTCAGATATTTGTGATCAAAGGTTTAATCACACGATGCTGGCTACTTCTAGTGTCGGGATTGCTACAAGGAAAGTTTGCGAAAAGGAACAGTACCATTGTACATTCTTGTTCACTTGTTGTTTGGTCCTATTTGACCTAGAGAACAGGACTTGCTTACTGAGGACCAAGCGAGAGCTCAAACGGATGATCAAAGATTTAAGAACCGAGAGATGCAAACCTTGAGGTCCTTGAGGTGCTGGATCTCCTCCTCCAGCCGCGCGATCTTGTTCTCCAGCTCGTTGGTGTAGGCCTACACGCATGGCGAATCCGTGAAAAAGAAGCGATTTTTTGTTTGTTTGATTTGATTGGGTGCAAGCAGAACACTGGAGAAGGCACCTGCTTCCTGGCCCGGGACCTCGCCGCCGACTCGCGGTTCTTGATCATCCGCTTCTGCCGCCGCTCCACCGTCTTCTCCACCACGCCGTCGCCGCCTCCGGACACCGCCACCGCCGCGCCGCGCTTCCGCCCGCCACCGACCTGCGAGAGGAACACGCCGCCGCAGCCGCCGCCGCCGTCGTGGTACACGGCGTCCAGGACGGGCCCAGCACCCACGCCGAGGGGCCGCGGCAAGGGGCGCGCCACGTACTGCTGCGGCGGGTGGTACTGGTGCAGCCAATGCGCGCCGGCGCCGCACGCCCCGCCCACGCCAGCGCCGGCGCCGTCGACGGGCACGCCGGCGCGCGAGAGGAAGTCCTCGAGCGTCATCTCGCCCACCGTGGGCTGGCGGCCGCGGCCGGCGCTCTCGATGTCGCGCCACACCTCGTCCACCGTCTTCCTGCCCGTCCCCGGCGCGTGCGGCTCGGCGGCGGGGAGCACCGTGCGCAGGAGGTCCTCCAGGTTCATGCTCCGGAGCGGCTCGCCCAGGTGGCTCTCCACCTCGTTCAGCGTGAGCCCGTACACCGACCCCTGCCGCGACAGAACCCCTCCCACGCCGCCACCACCAACACCACCACCTCCTCCCCCGCCGCCGCCAACGAGGGACGACATTGTCTGAACTCCCATCCACACAGCCCGCCTCCGTCAGCTACCCCCTACGTGTCACGATCAGCTGCATCCAGCAAAAACCATCGCGCAAACACAGGTCAAACAGCAGAAAACCTCACAACATCACAAACGGAAAGAACATCATCCGCCAGGTCAATGGAAAGAAATCTTAAGCATGCCAAGAAAGGGAGAGAGAGAGAGAGAATCTTGCAATCAAGCAAGCAACAGGGGAAGAAACAAAATGGGTGCGGTTCTTGCCTCTTTTACCTCGCACGGGACCAGATCAGAATCCGCCGAGGCAGATGAGAGCATTAATTTAGGATTGCCGCAAGAGGGGTTGCCGCCGTCTGCGTGGGGGAGAGAGAGGTGATAAAAGGGGAGGAGGAGGGGAGGAGGAGGGGGGGAAGCTTGTGGTGAAAGAGGAGATGATGCCTTTACAGTGGTAGTAGCAAGCAGGACCAAGAAGGGCAGCTTTGTTGCTAGCAGCAGCATTTTATTTTTGGCCGAGGTGAACAGTGGAGTGTGGAGCAGTGTGAGCGAGGGAGCGAGTGAGTGTGATGGCAATGATGATGAGTACTAAGAGCGCCAGCAGGGCCACTCAAAGGAGGCTCATTTAATTACAAAAGGAGTTTTTTTGGGGCTTTCAGCTTGGGTTGATGCTGTTGTACTCCTCCATCAGTGTGCCAAGGTGGCTGAGAGAAAAATGTCTCCATTCTTTTTCCTCTCCTCTCGCTGAAAGGCACCACAACAGCTATTTTATGTGGTGTACTAGGTGCCAAACCAAAGGCTTTCTTTACTATCATCATATTCGTATGCTCAAATTAAGTGTAGCCGAGGAAGAGGAATCCGTCACCACCAAATAAAGAAAAGTGCATGCTCGAAACGGAATGGCGAATTCAGGCCACACACACAAACGCATGAAATTCCTTGTGTTTCCATTATCCCTAGCAGCCTGTGATCAAACCTAGCTTGTAGCTAATTGAGAAGTTGCAAGTTGTGGTGATGACAGGGCCGGGCATACCACGAATTTAGAAGCATGTCGTCGGAATGCTTGTTTATTGCCATCGGTCCCCGTTGCATCAAACAACATCTCACCACCTTTGCCTTGAAGGACCAGCCACACATCTTTCATGGTCCAATCACAAAGCCGGATAAAGCCCCTCTTGTAAGCAAAATCCCTAGCAAGCTTTATCTGCTAATGATGCTAATTGTCACACTATGTTCCACCAAAGCTCCACTGATCATGCCAGTTGGGCATTTAATTACTACTAGCCTTGTGATCGTAGGATCTTTCCTATTCTTAGGAATTTAAACTTGGAACCAACATAAAACCACTAGACAAATGGAAATATCATAGACATGGAAGATCTTAGGCGTTAGATCGATGAAAGGCTGCATTTATTTAAGATTAATAGTGTGCTGGTTGAATGTTGAACTTGGGACCACTTGGCTGTGATACCATGTTGAATTGATGGACTAGACATTTCGCCCAAAGTCTGAACTGTTTTAAGCATGGGGGAAAGGGGTAAGCAAGGCTCATAGAGGTGACAAAACTAATGCCACACCATACCATCGGGCCCCTATCCTAGCAGCAGGGCGATGGCAATAAACACCAAATGATTGCTAGTTCTTTTGCTAGTTCTTTTGTTTCTCTTATTTTAGCAACACAGTAAAAAAATGATTGCTTTTCGTGGTGATTGTCAAGCAACATAGCGCATTAAAATGTGATGAAGACGACTGAAAAGTATCTAAAAAATTTAATGTTGGAGATATGCCCTAGAGGTAGTAATAAATATAGTTATTATTATATCTTTGTGTTTATGATAAATGTTTACATTCATGCTATAACAGTATTAACAAAGAAACATTAATACTTGTGTGATTTGTAAACTAAATTAGAGTCCCTAGTAAAGCCTCTTCATAATACTAGCTTGTTGGTTAATAGATGATTGTGGTTTCCCTATCATGAACATTGAGATGTTATTAACAACAAGATCATATCATTAGGAGAATGGTATGATGGACATACTCCTATAGATAAGCGTAGCATAAAGATCAAGTCATTTTAATAGTTCAATTGCTATATGCTTTCTGATACATAGTAACCTAATTCCTTCGACCATGAGATCATGTTTATCACCATCACCGGAAGGATGCTTTGATGACATCAAACACCACACCGTAACTGGGTGGCTATAAAGGTGGCATTGAGTGTTTGGAAAGTATGGGTTGAGACACATGAATCAAGAGTGGGATTTGTCCATCTATATGACAGATAGATATACTCTGGGCCCTCTCAGTGGAATGTCATCCAATTAGCTTGCAAGCATGTGACTGGCTCACAAGGGATCACATACCACGAGAACGAGAAAAGAGTACTTATCAGTAACAAGGTTGAACTAGGTATGCAGAGATACCGACGATCAAAACCTCGGATAAGTAAACTATCGTGAGACAAAGGGAAATTGGTATCGTATGTAAGTGGTTCATTCGATCGCAAAGTAATCATAGAAATATGTGGGAGCCATATGAATTTCCAGATTCCTCTATTGGTTATTGATCGGAGAAGTGTCTCGATCATGTCCGCATAATTCACGAACCGTAGGGAGACACACTTAAGGATTCGATGTTGTTTGAGTAGTTATGGAATGATGAGTAAGAGACCGAATGTTGTTCGGAGTCTCGGATAGGATCCGGGATATCACGAGGAGATCCGGAATGGTTCGGAGAATAAGATTCATATAAGGAAAGTCCTGTTTCGGGGTTGGAGAATGGTTCCGGTGTTTTCATCGGGAATGTTCTAGAAGGTTCCGGAATGTCCGGCACTCCGGAGGGGAAGGGTACATGAATGTGTCATTACTAGTTGGAATGATTGCATCATGTACTAGGTGTCATCGCTGAACAAAATAAAGGGATAAATCAAATCCTAGTTTGAAAAGTCAAACGCCAATTTGAAAAGTCAAACGGCTATTTTGTTTGGTGGAGGGAGAGTAGGAAACCTACTTGGGGAGGAGTTCCTCTCCCTCCACCGCCGGCCCATGGAGACCGAGTTGGGAAGGGACTCCCCTCCCCTTGGCGCGCCCCCTCCACCTATATAAGGAGGGGCAGGGCTGCCCCTCCTAGCACACACACCTTGCCCCTCTAAACCCTAACCCTAGCCGCCGCCGCCCTAGGGTTTCTCCCAAGCCGCCGAGTTGGGGCTTCTAGTTGCCCTAGCCTCCGGCCTAGCCCCCTCTACTTGGTGTGTCTAAACACTAGATCACCGAGGGCTCTCTCATAGTCCACCATACTCGCTCCGGCTTAAGACGAAGCCCTGCGAGATCTCCCCTCTACTTCCGGTACCACGTCGTCGTGCTGCCGGAATCACGAGGAGAGTGCTACAACCTCCGCTGCCTGCTGGAACAAGGGAGAGGAAGGTCTTCATAGAGTACCGAACGTGTGACCGACTGCGGGAGCGCTGCCGGAACACGGCGTCGAAAGGATCGTCTACACGATCTTGAGATCGGAAAGAGTACGACTACATCACCCACGAGAATCCGCTCTCGTTAACCGCTTTGGAATCTTCGAGGGTGAGTTCCTCTATCGACTCGTTGCTACAATCTAGTAGATAGATCTTGGCCTGTTTGTTTGCATGCGGTAGAAATTTTTTGTTTTCCATGCTACGAACCCCTACATTTAAATGCAAGCATAGTAATTTTTTATTTTGGATTAAATGCAAGCATAGTAAAAAAATTAAATGCATAGCAAAGTTTTAATCCTACACCAACTTGGTAGAACTTGTGCTTAATGAAAGCAAGGCCGAGCGTCAAGTTCAAGAGGATTTCAAATATGGAAAAACAAAAGCATTATTTGCCAACAAGAACACTTCAACTAATCCTTCTCCAAATTTCGAAGGAACTACCTCAAGAAATGCAAAACACCATTCAAGTCATTGCAAAACACCAAGTCGACCTTCAAAAATGGAAAACCAAATACATCCAACAAGAGGTCATCCTCAAGTAGCCAAGGGGAATGTTACAAGAGTGGAGGAAAGGGACACAAATCATATGAGTGTAGCAATACAAGATCATGTTTGTCAATGAGAATGGAGATTACAAGTCCTTGAGTGAAGAAGAGTGTGAAGCAAGAACAAGGTTAGCTCTCACGAGTCATGACATGGATACTGATGATCAAGATCTTCTCATGTGTGAGCATGACGCTAGCCCATCACTCGTTGTCACAAAGGTTTTGACAACACAAACCAAAGAACATGAAGATCAATGATGCAACATTTTCCAAACCAAAGTTAACATCAATGGAAAGTCCATCAAATTCATAACTGAGGGAGGAAGTTGCCACAACCTCGCAAGCACTGAGTTGTGTGATAAGCTCAAGCTCCCTCTCCATCAACATAAGCACCCCTACCATGTGCAATGGTTGATCAATAGTGTAACCATCAATTTTCAACCACACTGTGTTCGTCTCTTTCTCCATTGATCCATATAAGGATATAGTTGAGTGTGATGTGGTCCCCATGACCGTTCGCCACATGTTGCTCAGAAGGCCGTGGAAATTTGACAAAGGTGCTATCCATAATGTCCGCACTAACATGTATACCTTCAAGTGGCTTGGTAAATTGTGTCCATGAACATCCGATGACAATACAAGAAATGTTGCCAACCGCAATGGTTTGGTCCGTCGAGCGTTGTAAAAGGTGTGCCTTCTGCCATGATTTCATTCGCTTGACCGTGGTAGATGGAAAATGTTTTTTAGGTTTCGTGGCTCTCTACTATGACGAAATCGTTAAAACATGTAAGAAGCTCGATTGGCGTGTAGCAGAAGTAGGATTTTTTCTTCCTCACGCGATGTTGACTCAACAAATTCTTTTGATGCGTGTGGGTCCCAAATGTCACTGCTCTAGCGGACCCTACTTTTCGGTCATGCCTCCTTGATTTGAATTCGATAACATTACTCGATGCATTTGGCATTTAGTAAAGTTACTGGGCCCTGATGGTGGCTCAGTTGATTGTTGAGCTTCGTTGGGAGACCCCAAGAGGAAGGTATGATGAGCACAGCAGCAAGTTTTCCCTTAGTAAGAAACCGAGGTTATCGAACCAGTATGAGGAAGGAAATGACTCAAAGGTGTTGCTAGCAACTTGGAGACCTGCACAACACAAACTTAAGACTTTGCCCCAATGAATAGTGAGGTTGTCAATCTCACCGATTTGCTGTAACAAAGGATTAATTGTATAGTGTGGAAGGTAATAGTGGTTTGCAGAAAGTAAACAAGAAGATGTATCAATGGTAAAGATTGGACCGGGGTCCATAGTTCACTAGAGGTGTTCTCCTTAGAGAAACAAACATGGCGTGCTGGGTAAACAAATTACAGTAGGGAAATTGACATGACTAAGCAAGGCAAAACAATGCAATACTAGACAATCATGATCCTATGATATTCGATTGGGCAATACAACAAGATACATAGACCGCCATCCAACTTCATCTATGACTAGAAATCCACCTTCGGGTTATCATCCGAACCCCCTCCAGTATTAAGTTGCAAGCAACAGACAACTGCTTTAAGCAAAGTATGTAAGGTAAACAATCCACTTGTTCCATGAACAAGAGACCGTTGTTTTCTCCCTAGTGGCAACAACACATCTACAACCTTAGAGATTTATGTCACTTCACTTAGATTAAATAGAGGCATGAACCCACTATCGAGCATAAATACCCCCTCGTAGAGTCATTGGCATCTACTTGGCCAAGATAGCTAATAACAACGGAAAGCATGCAAGATCACAAACAACACAGACATAATAGAATCAATAAGACAAAACCATGAATCAATATGACATAGTAATCACAATATCCATCGGATCCCCGCAAACACAACATGCATGATTACAAATAGATGATATCTTGATCATGAATGGAGCTCACAAGATCTAAACATGATAACACAAAGGAGGAGATACAACCATATAGCTACTACATGGACCCGTAGTCCATGGTGGAACTACTCACGCTTCATACCGAAGGCTGGAATGATGAAGCAGAAGGCCTCTGGGATGATCTCCCCTCCAGTAGGGTGCCGGGAAGAGCTTTAGATCCCCTGATCTAGGGACGATGGTGGCGGCTACAGACGGTTTTGTGGAATATTGATCGGGTACTTAGGGTTTTGGCATCGGGGGGTCTTTATAGGCGAAGAGGCAAGGCAGGGGCGGCCAGGGTGGTCACACCCCCCAGGAGCGGCTAGGGCTACCCCACGCCGCCAGGGGGTGTGGCCCCCTGGTGCCTCCCCTCCGTATCGTACTCTTGCTCCATGTTCCCCCACGGTAAAATATTGACTTTGGCTTTTGTCCCGTCCAATTCCGAGAATATTGATTTTCTGCCTTTTTGGAACCAAAAACAAAAGAAAACAGGCAACTGGCACTGTGGCATCTTGTTAATAGGTTAGTACCAGAAAACATATAAAAACACCTCAAAGTGTAGACAAAGCAAAGTAGATACTAAACAAGCATGGAACATCAAAAATTATAGATACGTTTCCGACGTATCAAGCATCCCCAAGCTTAACTCCTGCTCGTCCTCAAGTAGGTAAGTGATAAAAAGAATAATTTTTGAGGTGACACGCATCATCAAAATCAAGATCAAACCATTTGCAAGCATTGAAAGCTGGGATCAAAGAACTCTAAACATGAGGATGAAAGATGGAGTTCTAACAGTAAGACAAATTAACTATGCATGAAACAAGAAGGGCTACAAACAAAGATCATGAATAACATGCATTGAAAAACATTTGTTTGTTTCACATACAGAAAACATGGCATAGTGGCATTCAGCTTGTCCCTCATGGAGTAGAAAATAGATGCATATGACACCTTCAAAGTTCAAAAGAGTGACTAGATACAAATAGCACAAGAACAAGTAATATCAACAATATGCATCAATCAATAAGTTTTGGGACAATGCACATAGAACTAAGAATTGCAACTATGCTCTCTTAACTGGTGCCTAAAGGTAGAAGGTGGAGACTCAATATAATAGTGGAAGAAAGGCCCTTCATATAGGGAAGCAGGGATTTCAAGTCTCAAAAAGAGCTTCCAAAAATTATGGTACTTGTTAGCTTTCATCTCTCATTGCTCTATCATAACCATCTTGAAGTGATTAAGGTTAAAGTGAAAAAACTATGGAGTATATGATTGACAAAGTATAAGTTGGCAATCTCATGTCCCTTGAATATGAGGGCCGCTCCTCATGCTACTCAAGTTTAGTTACTTGCAAGTTCTTGTCATAGTAAGTACATGTGTATCATAGAGAACCACCAATGGGTTACCCCTTGCACATTGTATAGGAGCTATCCCATAACCAAAATGACAAGGCAAGCAGACAATGAGCATCTCAGCATTCTTCTTATTTACCATGGGAATATGGTGTTTTTTCTCTCTTTCCTCTTTTCTAATATTTTTTTCTTTTTCTCAATATTTTTATCTATCTCTTTTTTTATATAAGAAGAATGCTTCATAGATGTCACTATGGTGATGCTGCAAGTTTCCACCATGATTAGGCATGGCTTAGGCTAGCGGCCCAGGCGTTTCTCTAACACACATAAATAACTCCATGGACTTACAAGCTCCCCTTTCATTTCACACCGACGATATCCATAGACAAAAGAGCATAATATCAACTATGTACAAAGTACATGTGCAATGTTGAAAGCGTTCCCCATGACAGCACGGTTCTGCTAATTCCAACGTATAAGTGCAAACATATACAACATAGATGACACAATGGTTCAAGTTTATTAGGGGCAAGAAATATAAAGTGTGCCATCAAGTTCGTAAGAGCTTTAATCACTAAGTTTTCACATAATAAAAATACTTTTTAATTGGAAGATAGATGAAAACAAGAATATACTTGGAATGGTGTAACACACCATGCATAGGAATTTATAGTGGACACTTTGGAATAACTTGGTTTCTTGGGAGTTGCATTCATGAGTAGAGCTTACTCATACAAGTGGAGGCTAGCAAAAGACTGGGAGCGACCAACTAAGAGAGCAATAATGGCCATAATAATGCAGAGCGACAAAACACTACTAATAAAAGCATAAAGTGGTACTACAAGTCAAGGACTATATGATCATAGAGACTATGGTGACTTATTCATAGTCATAACATGGTGTGAGCATGTGCCTAGTTAAGCCAAACAAAGCATCAAAGGAGAATACCACAATACTATGCTTTTGTATGCTAAAACAACGCATGATTCCTTCAAGGCACACTAAGAAATCCCAATTGTTTGGAACAAGTCATGCTACAACAATAATCACTAAGAATAAGTTCAAAACAACATCTAGCATGACATGTTAAAGTCTAAGTCAAAGTCAAAGCAAGCTCGTCTTGTACTACTCAAGCAAGAACTTTCCACTCCTCTCCAACACCAATCAAATTATTTGAAAAACACAGCGAGAACAGGGGTCCAAACTAATTTTATTCAAGCAAACTAAGCAAACTAAACAAAAACTAAGACGCTCCAAAAACAACACAACAATGCATGAAACAATAAAAACAAAGTGTCTAAAAAGACCTGAGCTTTTTATTGATGAAGAAGGGGATGCCTTGGGCATCCCCAAGCTTTGACGCTTGTACCTCATGAATATTTCTTGGGGTGACACGGGGTGGCATACCCAAGCTTGAGATTTTATCCATTCTTCATCTCATTACATCATTCTCTCTCTATACCTGAAATTTTTCCTTCATACAAAACTTCACACAATCTTCATTAGCAACATTAGTGTATTCAAAAGATAATAGACCTTTGGGTTTAGCTTTATAACATCAAAACTTTCACTAGAAACACAAGATACTATAGCAATTCTCTCAAAAAGCTCAATTTCCCCAAAAGAACCCAAAAAGTAATCAATAAGAAGCAAATGCAAATAATGGCAGAAATGTGTCAAAACAGACCAAAAGGTAGAAACCGATTTTTTCAAAGACCTTCTATTGCTCAAATTAAAAAGTGTTGAACTAATTAAAGTTAGCTAACATACTGGGGGATTTATTCAAAAAATATCATCTCAATCTGACTTACAGATAGTTTACACGAATTTTTACGGTGGAGCACAAAAATCTGTTTCGGGACAGCAACTCCCCAAATCTTACTTCCCTCTCATTAGAGGTCATTCTTGGCACAAAAAGCAAACAAAAAGTATAAGGAGAGGTCATTAATGAAGTAATAACTTCCAAGACTCAAGAAAACTCTTGGGTTATCTCCCAACAAGTACTTTCCTTTAACACCTTTAAGTTAGGCACAAAAAGCAAGAATCAAGTATTTTCAAATGAAGAAGCATTAACATCAAACCTTGCTTTCAAAGGAGGAGCAAAAAGCAACTTATCTCTCCTCATAGGGAAGTATTCAATACCTTTATTGAATAGAAATTTATATCTAATGGTGCCTTTTTTCATATCAATGATGACACCAGCAGTTCTAAGAAAAGGTCTTCCCAAGGTAATAGGACAGTAAGCATTGTATTCAACATCCAAAAAATAGAAATCAACAGGGACATAAGCATTGTTAACCATAATAAGAACATCATTAACACTCCCCATGAGTTTATTTTTAGCATTATCATTAAGTGGAACATCCAAATAACAATCTTCCAAAGGTGGCAAATCAAACATTTCATAAATCTTCCTAGGCATAATAGAGACACTACCTATTGAAAAGGTCTTTCAGGGTGAACTTGGGGATCAACATGGTGAGATAGAGCAAGGTGACAACTAGAGTAGGAACTAATTTTTTGTGTTTTTGATAAGCGAAAGCAAACCAAACTAAACTATTTTTTTTGGAGTTTTTGATAAAAAGAGGCAAACAAAACCAAGCAAAAGAAACTAAGCAAAACAAAAACAAAATAAAGAGAAAGGTTGTGAAGGACTCCCCTTGTGAAGACGTCCTTAGCCTACCCGGCAACGGCGCCAGAAAATAGCTTGATGGCGGCTCAGTTGATTGTTGAGCTTCGTTGGGAGACCCCACGAATAAGGTATGATGAGCACAACAACAAGTTTTCCCTCAGTAAGAGACCGATGTTATCGAACCAGTAGGAGGAAGGAAACGACTCAAAGGTGTTGCTAGCAACTTGGATACCTGCACAACACAAACTCAAGACTTTGCCCCAATGAACAGTGAGGTTGTCAATCTCACCGGTTTGCTGTAACAAAGGATTATCTGTATAGTGTGGAAGGTAATAGTGGTTTGCATAAAGTAAACAGGAAGATGTATCAATGGTAAAGATTGGACCGGGGTCCATAGTTCACTAGAGGTCTTCTCCTTAGATAAACAAACATGGCATGCTGGATAAACAAATGACAGCAGGGCAATTGATGGGACTGAGCAAGGCATAACAATGCAATACTAGACATTCATAATTCTATGAGATTCGATTGGGCAATACAACAAGATACATAGGCCGCCATCCAACTTCATCTATGACTAGAAATCCACCTTCGGGTTATCATCCGAACCCCCTCTAGTATTAAGTTGCAAACAACAGACAACTGCTTTAAGCAAAGTGTCTAAGGTAAACAATCCACTTGTTCCATGAACAAGAGACCGTTGTTTTCTCTCTAGTGGCAACAACACATCTACAACCTTAGAGATTTTTGTCACTTCCCTTAGATTAATAGAGGAATGAACCCACTATCGAGCATAAATACCCCCTCTTGGAGTCACTAGCATCTACTTGGCCAAGCTAGCTAAAAACAACGGAGAGCATGCAAGATCACAAACAACACAGATATGATAGAATAAATAAGACAAAACCATTAATCAATCTAACATAGTAATCTCAATATCCATCGGATCCCCGCAAACACAACATGCATGATTACAAATAGATGAGACCTTGATCATGAACGGAGCTCATAAGATCTAAACATGATAGCACAAAGGAGGAGATACAACCATCTAGCTACTACATGGACCCGTAGTCCAAGGTGGAACTACTCACGCTTCATACCGGAGGCTGGCATGATGAAGAAGAAGGTCTCCGGGATGATCTCCCTTCCGGCAGGGTGTCGGGAAGAGCTTCAGATCCCCCAATATAGGGACGATGGTGGCGGAGGCTACGACCGGTTTCGTGGAATATTCATCGAGTACTTAGAGTTTTGGCATCGGGGGTCTTTATAGGCGAAGAGGCGAGGCAGGAGGGCGGCCAAGGTGGTCACACCCCTAGGAGCGGCTAGGGCTAGCTCGCGCCGCCAGGGGGTGTGGCCCCCTGGTGCCTCCCATCCGTTTCGTACTCTGGCTCCGTGTTCCCCATGGTAAAATATTGACTTTGGCTTTTGTCCCGTCCAATTCCGAGAATATTGATTTTCTGCCTTTCTGGAACTAAAAACAGAAGAAAACATGCAACTGGCACTGTGGCATCTTGTTAATAGGTTAGTACCAGAAAACATATAAAAACACCTCAAAGTGTAGACAAAGCAAAGCAAAGTAGATACTAAATAAGCATGGAACATCAAAAATTATAGATACGTTTCCGACGTATCAGGCCCCCCATGTCAGCCTCTTATTACAATAATTGTGTGTCTGATGTAATTTTTTTCTTCGCTCATGATTCCCTATTCTGGACTTGATAGCATTGCTCGATGCATCTGTTGTTTATTAAGAATGCTGGGTCCCACATGTCAGCCTCTAATTAGAAGAGTCGTGTGTATGATGGATTTTTTTTCTTCGCTCAAGCTTCACTGTTTCGAACTTGATAACGTTGCTCAATGCAGTAGCCGTTTAGTCAGGCTGCTGGGTCCTTGCCTCTCATTAGAAGAAACATGTGCATGATGGATTTTTCTTGGCTCATGCCTTTCTGATTTAAACTCGATAATGTTGATTGATACATCAACTGTTTATTCAGACTGGTGGATCCCCGATGTCAGGTTATCATTAGAAGAAATGTGTGTATGATATACTATCTATTTCTGCTCGCACCTCCCTATTTCGAACTTGATAACGTTGCTCAATGCATAAGTCGTTTAATCTTGGTGCCTGGTCCCACATGTTAGACTCTCATTAGAATAAATGTGTGTATGATGGAATTTTTTGTTCGCTCCCGCCTTCATGGTTTTACCTTGGCAATGTTACTCGATGCATCAGCCGTTTGGTCTGGCAGATGAATCCCCGATATCAACCTCCTCTCTATAGGAAATATGTGTATGTTGGATTTTTTTCGGTCGCGTCTGCTGTTTTGACCTTGGAAACATTGCTCTATGTTATGTCTAATGGGTCCCCAATGTCAGCTTCTCTATACAAGAAACGTGTCTATGTTGGCCCTTTTCTTTTAGTCGCGTCCGTTACTTTGACCTTCTTAACGTATCTCGATGCAGCCGTGCATAGTCTAGCAGGTGGGTCCCAGATGGAAGCCTCTCTGTACAAGTACTTTAACTGCTATTTTTTAAACCCGACCATTAAACTCGAGGGATGCTGCAGGCTAGTGAACCTCTCCGTAAAATAATATTTCTACAAGAAAAAAATGAAAATCTAAAATTTCTGAATATATGTACGCACAAAGGATCGAACTCGAGACTTCAATACATGTAAACTGTGAGCATTGCCTCTAGGCCAAAGATAATTTATGATAATATAAAATAATTATAGTAACTATAACTTATGTATTAGTTTTCTTAAAGCGATTTTGTGTGTCCATGTTATCTCTCATAACATAAAGGGTCAGCGCCTTGGCATCTCAGTTTTTTGAATATCACATAATGGAGTAGTTCTTTAAAAACATGGATAGGCAGAGATTTTTTTAGAGGTGAGGGGTAATGCCCAAAAATGCTGAATTAAAAGATTTTGGGATACACTCGATGTAATATTTTTTATGGGCTCCTTTCTCAAATTTCACTAGACAACGGTTAGCAGACCGCTGACCCCGGAAAGGCCAAATGAGAAGGTTTTGAGCTAAAGAGGGACCAAATTGGCTAGCTTCCATCTGCTCGTTAGTAAAAAATGCATTATGTTGTGGCTCAGACGGATTTGAAACAAAGACTTCACCAAGAGAGGAAAAAAGTGTTAGTTCTTTTAACATATATTAATGTATGAAATCAGTTCAGAGAGAATCAATTCTTGTTTTATCTCTAAGAACCTTGGCACGTGGTCAGTTTGCCCTATTCTATGAACACGTAACCATTGGAGCAAGCAAAACTGGCGATCAAGTCTGCTTTTGACTGTGTATCTCATTCTCACATTAATGCATGTATGTGTGACACCCTCTATATATGCAACCCAAAATTCCCAAAAAGAATGGATATTGTTTTGGTGTTTTGTGCATGACCGTGCTTGGTAACTTGTCATTATTTAGTGGTACGTTATAATTTTATATTGTGTTGTATTCCATATGCCTATGATTTATATCATGTTCCACAGTTGTCAGTATTTCCCCATGTTCTTGAGAGCATAGGATGATTTGGCTAGGATTTTCATATAGTAGGCAATGAGTACTTGGTTATTTTTTAATCTTTTATGTGGTTCTATGATGGTAATATGTGAACATCGACTGCATATTACTTCACCTATATGAGCTCATAGGGTTGCACCTTAGTGTAATGAAGGGAGTAAGGAGGGACGGAATAACAAAAACTGTGTCCTAAGTCTTGAAATTGTATTAAGGGTTTTCTAGATCGGGGGTTGTAGAACTTTATATTAATGAATCCTTTGTTTGCTCATTAAAATGTCCCTAGGACTAACCATAGGGGTGTACTTTATCATGTATATGGTTGCACTTATTTTAGACTCCATCCAAGGAGAATAAAACTTGACAAGATACTTACATGTTGCTGTAGAAATATCTATGCTAAGTAAATCCATGCCGCCTCAAGAACGTTTATCGCATATAAGAATACAGACCTTAGCTTTTCCACTTTATGCATGGATGATCGGGATTTATCTAAAAAGAGCATTTACTTTACTTGCATTTAATTTACACGCAATTTACCTTACAACAATTTACTTTTTCTACAAATTGTAAACCCCAAAACACCAAACGTTTGCATATTTTATTATTTTACTTGTCATACTTATTAACAAACACCTTCAGCTCCTCATGGGTTTGGCAACCTTTTCTTATTGAAAGGTATTACAATAGATCTCCTACACTTGGGAGACATCAACAACACCTTCAACATGTTGGATCTTGCACCATGTCATGGAGAGGAGTATACTCGAGAGTCGAGGATGACTCTTTTCCAGGATGAGCTAATTTAGCTCATACTACTGATGAATCTACATCTACACCGCCAAGTCCCTCAAGTGGACTGATGACTCGCGCAGATAAGGTGAAGTCACTCCTATCTATGTGTGACTTCAATACTTCTTTGAGTAGCTTGTTTTTTAGATCCCCCTTTGAGTGTCTTGCTACTTCATGCAAATACACTTGTCATACTCAAGTACGAATTCCAAAATCATTGCCAAGTTTCCATGGAAGCAGTGGCCAACACCTAAAAGAACTAGAACTCCTAAACAAGAGTCAAGGTGGCAACGGGGCCGGGTGTGGCTGGGTATGGCTCCACTTTACCCGCCTCGACCCCCACGAATTCCCGTACCCACAAATCCCCATGAAACTATTGGGGGCAAATGACCCCCATCCCCGTGAAGGACAGGTATTCGATCCCCGTCGGGGTATCCACGGGGTCCTTGCCATCAACATCGAGGTAGACAGATGCAGGAGGAAGCCGATGACGCGGGAGGACGCTAGGAACAAGGTGGCGACGAGCTGATGGGGCGGATGCAGATCATGCCGATGTTGATCTAAATCTGATGGTGAGCTCCTCTTGGTGGTTGAGGAAGCCGACGAGCTCCTCTCGGCAGTTGGGGAACTGGCGGCTGGGGCGGCTGGTGGGATGGGAGTTGGGAGTGACGAGGGTAAAAAACAGAGTGGTCGTGGTGGTGCTGTGGTAGGCTACTAGGCTTAGGGATTTTTATTCACAAACATTGTTTTATTAGACTGACAGGTGGTTCTCGATACTCCATGGATTCCCCGTGGAGGGAATTTCCCCCCCATGCCCGCCCTGCCAGCTTATCAGGTACCTGCCCCGGCATCCTCGTAGAGGTGATTTGCCCCTCCCCCGTCCCCGCTTCTTATCGGGTATTTACCCGCGGGTACCCGTCCCCACGGGGAAAACTGCCACCTTGACACAGGAGTCACAAGACTCTCCACAACAGAGTCTTTGGCTTGGTGATGACCCACAAGTATAAGGGGTGTATCGTAGTACTTTCGATAAATAGGAGTGTCGATCTCAACGAGGAGTAGAAGGTGTTGACTAGTGGTATGGAGCAGGAAATCTCTGTAAATACTTAGCAAACGGATTTTTAGGGGTTTTCTGATAAAGCAAAGAAATAAAGTGCAAGTAATAAAGACAGCGAACAAATGCAGCAAGTGGCCCAATCCTTTCTTAGCAAAGGACAAGCCGATGGAAATACTTATAGGGACCAAACGTTCTCGAGGACACATGGGAATTCTGTCAAGTGCTTTCGCTTTAAATAGCTGAGTACCTTTCTTTGGTGTTGTAAGTGTTGTGTGGGTGAACCTATGCTAATGTACCGACCTTACTTGGACTAATACATACTTGTGATTAAACTCCCTGCAAGCATCCACAACTATAGGAAAGCAATTAAGATATAAACCTAACCACAGCCTTAAAATCTGAGATCCTACGCTCCCTTGTGCAAAGGTGTTCTAACAGGGTTCAGGTTTCTGTCACTCCGGCAACCCCATAATTAGTAGCCAAATACATAATGCATTCCCCTAGGCCCATAAATGGTGAAGTATCATGTAGTCTACGTTCACATGACACCACTAGAAGAATAGAACCTCAACTTAAATACTAAACCATTGAATAATATCTCAACACAAATCCACTACTAACAACATGACTTCTCCCATGTCCTCAAGAGCTAAACGAACTACTCACAAGACATCATATGGATCAAGATAAAAAATGTTATGGTGATGGATAACAATCTGAACATAAATAATAATCCAATGGTTCCACTCACAAGCATCAACTACAATAGTAATTAACACCGGGAAATTTCCCCAACGAACTATGCAAGTATTCAACACAATTGTTATAGCGGGATGGAGTGGTGATGATGGTGCTGGTGGAGATGATGGTGTGGATGATGATGATTATTATCTCGATGAATTCTAGCTTGACGATGGTGTTGATGGCGACGATCTCCCCTCTCCGGGAAGGAATTTCCCTGGCAGAAATCTGTCTACCGGAGAGCTCTTTCTCTCTCGGTGTTTTCCGCCCCATAGAGGCGGTGGAATCTTTCTGTGGTCACTCCCCCTGTTTTAGGGTTCTGAGGGGAAGATATAGGCGACATGGCAGAGCCAGAGGTGGGTCAGGTGGTCCACATCCCATGTAGGCGTGGCCAGGGGGTGGCCCGCGCCTGGGGGTGTGCCCCCTGTGGCCCATCTCCGCCTCCCCTTCTGGCATTCTTCGTCTTCTGGGAAAATATGATTTTCCATAGTTTTTCTGGTATTTTTCTGATCTTCGCGATATTGCATCAAAACACCTCCTTTTCCATCAGAATCCTGACTCAGGCAGTCCATCCTCCAAGAATCATCCAACATGCAAAAACAGATGAAAAGACATAAGTAACACCTCTTAATATGCAATATATCAATGAATAGAGGCAAATTATGATATAGAATGGTGATGCAAATTGTACGTATCAACTCCCCCAAGCTTAGACCTTCGCTTGTCCCCAAGCAAAAACTAAGCTCAGCAAACATGTCCACAGGTTTATGGAGTGAAGTGTCGATAAAAGAATACGGACAAGAAGCATCACACTTACCATTACACGACTCATAGAAGAAAGCAACTCACCATTATATAACTTAGCTTGCAACAAAGTACAGGAGTCACAATAGAGTTGCATAAAGATAAATCATAATTGGAATTGGTAAACTTTGTTCTTGGTCAGAGAACGGCAAATAGTTTCACAAAAAGCTTTTTGTAGATTTTTTTACAACAAGAGTACTCTTTGCTCAAACATAAAAGGATTTTCATAATGATGGATTTCAAAGTAATACTCAATAGATAAGAGTCTTGTGCAAACAAGGAAGATAAAGAACATGATTGAATAAATCATCATAATGCTTTAAACACAATAAATCAAATGCTTGCTGGAGATAGAGAGGAAGTAGGTTTACTGACTCAACTTAGAAATAGGAGAAAGGTGAAAGAACATGTGTGCCCCCATGTGTGGTTTTGGTAATTAATGACAATGTTTTATGGACTTATGTTTGAATTGAGTTTTACTTATAGGATTCATCCATAGACAATGCTTGAACCATTTGGTGGCTTCAAGGTTGGAATAAGAATAAAGTGAAGAAGATCAAGTGTTGATCAAGGTTTCAAGGAATGATCTGGAGTTTGGTCAAGTAGAAGTTGAGCCTATGCTAGTGCAATCAAGAAAGGTGCTTCATCTTGAGGCGTGGAACATACAAGGCAAAGGTTTGATCTTGATAGGGTTTCTTTCTTACCTGTCTCGTGGTGTTAGTTGGGGAGACCAGATTATAGGATAGATAACCATACTATCAAGAGGGGCTCTCGAGTGCGTAACTTGATCATATCCCTCGGTGAGAGATCAAACCTTTGCATACTTGGCATCCTCTTTCTTGGTTCTTATTTGGTTCTTATCCATGAGAGGATTTAGATCTTGTGTCAATCTCTATAACAAGCTCAAGTTCATCGAAAACGGATTTCATATGCATTCATTATTGTGTTTTCGATATTGGAGGTTTTACCAATTTGTCTTTTATAGATAGGTTAAAACTTTCATCATTTGGTTCTATCCTTCCTTGATGGACTATGATGGTTCCATGCATGATCTTGTAGAGCTCGTTACTATCTTCGAAACGAGCCCAAGATCATCAAAATTGGAGTCCGAATGCAAAAGTTATGATGGTTTCAGTTTTGTTGTTCCTACTAGTTTTCAGGGGGGCGGATTATCCGGCCATGGGGGCGGATTATCCGCCCCTATACTGAGGGTCGCGCCGCGAAGTACTTAGCCATTTTTTTGGCCCGGGGAATCCGAAATTTCCAGGGGAGGGGCGGATTATCTGGCCTGGAAGGTCCCAAATGGTCATATTTCTTTTGGGAGGGGTATAAATAGACCTCTTCTTCCTCCTTAGGCCCGTGGCTTGCATTCTCTCTCCCCTCCATTGTTTTGACCTTCAAGAGCTTGCAAATACTCTTAATCCCTCCCATATTTCTTGAATCTTTTGGGGGGATTTGAAAGGGGAGATCTAGATCTACAACTCCACCAATCCATCTCTCCTCTATGTGAGGGGAACATATTGGGATCTAGATCTTGGGGTTTCTTTTGTGGATTTCCTCTTGTGTTCTTCCTCTCTTATTCTCCCACTAGCTTTTGTAGCTTTTGTATAATTTGGAAGAGAAGTACTTGAGCACTTCCTGTGTTCTTGCCATTGCATTTGGTGCATCGGTTTGAGTTCTCGGAGGATTTGGTGAGTGAAAGTTGAGAAGCTTTTTACTCTTGGGTTCTTGGAACCCTAGACGGTTTGTTGGTGTTGCAGGTTGTGGCCTTGGTGGCGTTTGTTGGGAGCCTCCAATTAAGTTGTGGAGAAGTGCCCCAACCTTGTGAGAGGTTCCGGTTGCCACCGACAAGTGCACCGATAGTGGAAATGTGGATCGATCCCATTGGGGTGAGATTCATCGGAGAATAAGGGAGGCCTTTTGTGGGTAGGTGGTTTGATACCACCCCCTCTCCAACGAGACGTACTCTCTTTATGGGAGGAACTCGGTAATAAATCATCGTCTCTGCGTGCCTCGGTTATCTCTATACCCGAGCTATTTACTTATGCACTTTACTTTGTGATAGCCTTCGTGCTTGAATTCTTTATCTAGCTATCACATAGTTGATTTTTTTGCTTAGCATAAGTTGTTGGTGCACATAGGTGAATCGTAGTTTATATAGGTTTTGTGCTTGACAAAGTAAATGCTAGTTTTATTCCGCCTTTGTTAAGCCTATCTCGTAAAAGTTTTAAACCGCCTATTCACCCCCCCTCTAGGCGGCATCTGTATCCTTTTAAAAAGGCCCTTCATAGAGGGAAGCAGGGATTTCAAGTTCATAAAGAGCTTCCAAAAGATTATGATACTTACTAGCTTTGAGCCCTCATTGCCCCTATCATAAGCATCTTGAGGTGATTAAGGTTAAAGTGAACAAAGATGGAGTATAATATAAGTTGGCAATCTCATGTCCCTTGAGTACCAGGGCCGCTCCTCATGCTACTCAACTTTAGTCACCGGTAAGTTCTTGTCATTGTAAGTACATGTGTATCATAAAGAACCGCCAACGGGGTACCCCTTGCACATGGTACAGGAGCTTTCCCATAACCAAAATGACAAGGCAAGCAGACAGTGAGCATCTTAGCAATCTTTTTATTTGCTATTTGCATAGGTTTTTATTGAGGATGCTTCACATATTGCTCACTATGGTTATGCTGCAAGTTTCCACCATGATTAGGCATGGCTTAGGCTAGCGGCCCAGGCATTTCTATAACACATCTACATAACTCCATAGACTTACAATCTCCCCTTTTATTTCACACCGACGACATCCGCAAACAAAAGAGCATGATATCAACTGGATATGTATCCATAAGTGTTGAAAGCGTTCCCCGTGAAAACATGGTTCTACTAATCCCAACATATAGATGCAAGCATATACAACTTCAATGACACAATGGTTCAAGTTAATTAGGGACAAGAAAATAAGGTGTGCCATAAAGTTCGTGAGAGCTTTACTAACTAGTTTTCACATAACTAAATATTTTTTAATTCGAAATATAAATGAAGCTTGAGAATTTGCTTGGAATAGCAATAGTGCTAATAGGTAGATATGGTGGACACAAATGGCACATGTTTTGGTTCAAAGTGATTGGATGCATGAGAAGTATGCCTTCTCAAAACAGGTTTTTGGCTAGTAGGGATGGGTAGCAAGCAAAAGAGTTGAAGGAAACAAGCAAACATACAAGTGATAAAGCCAAACATGCAGTCTTCCTTGAAGACACAAAAGATCTTAAATAAAGAATACCAAGCTTATGAGCCAATCAAGAAAGAAAATAAATGATACAAAATACCTGTAAGCTTTTTCTCTTTTCCTTTCAAAACCTCAAAAAGTGTTGCTACTGACTAGAGCTCGGTTTGCGAAAACCAATTTAGATCTACTTGATGCTCCCAAAGTGATACCAATACTGATCAACAAGATCAATCATATAATAGAGATTGCAAACTAAAATAAGAAGTGCAAAAAAGTAAAATATGAAACTTCCCATCAATAATCCATAAAGGCACTCACACCAAGGGATACATAGATAATCAACTAGAGGAGAGATACTTCCAGAGTGCAAACCAACCTATAAGATAACTTCTCTACCAAAGATATGAATCTACTAAAAAGTAAAAGGTAAAAGATAATGATGTGATACCGTGACACTCCCCCAAGCTTGGAACAAGCCAAGGGGATGCCAAACCTGATGATGAATTACTCCTTCGGTGATGGTGGTGTTTTCTTTTCATCATCAAACTTCCAAGGCAAAGGTTCTCCATCCAAAAAGGATGCCTTGGTTTCCACAATCCTGAAACTAGCAGCAGAGCTTATGTGATTAAATATAGCCTCATACTCATAGTTTTGATTTTGTATGTCATAGAGTTGTGCTTGTAATTGGTTGATGGCCTGATGGAGTGAGAGAATTTCGTCCTAGAGCTTAGCAACCTCCTCCTTGTGCTTGGTGATGAGTTCTGAACTTATCTTATGGATGATATACACTTCGCGTTCTGCCCAGCGTTCTTACGGAGTTTTAATTCATAAGGTACTAGTGCGAAAACAAGGTGGAGACGGAGCTCAGGGGGCTCACACCCCCTCCAGGCGCGGCCAGCTAGGGCCTGCGCCTAGGGTGGGTGTGGCCACCCTGGCCTCCGTTTCCTCCTCTGTTCCGTCTCGTAACCTTCCGTATGTAATAAAAACATCAAAAATATAAAAATATAAGGTTTTCACGAACCTTCTGTTTTCACCATTTTTACCTATTCAAAGATGGACTCTGCAGGTTCTGGTGTTTGGTTTCTGATAAATTCTTCTGGGGTCACCATTTGAATAATATCAACATCTTTGTTATAAGAATCTCCAGAAATATAATATTTCAGTCTTTGACCATTTACCACATGTGTGGTGTCGTCCTTCAAAGAAGATATTTTGATAGCACCTGAACGATATACTTCCTTAATAACAAAAGGCCCTTCCCATTTTGAGAGTAGTTTCCCTGCAAAAAATCTGAGACGAGACCTATACAAAAGAACTTTCTCACCAACATGGAACTCCCTTTTGAGAATTCTCCTATCATGCCATCTTTTTACTTTTTCCTTAAAGAGTCTAGCATTTTCATAAGCTTCACTTCTCCACTCATCTAAATTACTCAAGTCAAGCAATCTTTTTCTCACCAGCAAGTTTAAAATCTCTATTAAATTCTTTCACTGCCCAATAAGCTTTGTGTTCTAATTCTAAAGGCAAGTGACAAGCTTTCCCATAGACCATTTTGTAAGGAGACGTCCCCATAGGATTTTTATAAGCAGTTCTATAAGCCCATAAAGCATCATTCAACTTTTTAGCCCAATTTTTCCTAGATCTATTAACAGTCTTCTACAAGATAGATTTAATTTCCCTATTGGAAAGTTCTACTTGCCCACTGGTTTGGGGATGATAATCTAAAGCAATTCTATGGTTAACATCATATTTAGCGAGAGTTTTCCTAAAACCCCCATGAATAAAATGAGATCCTCCATCAGTCATGAGATATCTAGGCACACCAAACCTAGGAAAATTAACATCTTTGAGCATTTTTAAAGAGGTCTTACCATCAACACTATTTGTCGGTATGGCCTCTACCCACTCCGTAACATAGTCAACAGCAACAACAATATGAGTATACCCTTTCGAAGGAGGAAAAGAACCCATAAAGTCAAATCCCCAATAATCAAAAGGTTCAATAACAAGAGAATAATTCATAGGCATTTCATTGCGTCTAGAAATGTTACCAACTCTTTGAAATTCATCACATGATAAGACAAACTTCCCTGCATCCTTGAAAAGCGTAGGCCAATAAAATCCAGATTATAAAACCTTTTGCGCAGTCCTATCCCCAGCATGATGTCCTCCATAAGAACTGCCATGACATTTCCTCAATATCTCTAGTTGTTCAAATTCTAGAACACATCTTCGTATAATACCATCTACTCCTTCTTTATATAAATGTGGGTCATACCAAAAGTAATGCCTTAGATCATAAAAGAATTTTCTTCTTTGCTGGGCTACAAAGGTTGGAGGAAAATATTTGGAAACAATAAAGTTAGTATAATCAGTTGTTGCCTGTCAGAAAGGACTTCGTTGGAAACCCCAAGATCAAGGTATGATGAGCACAACAGCAAGTTTTCCCTCAGTAGATACCGATGTTATCGAACTAGAAGGAGGAAGGAAACGTCACACAGGTGTTGCAAGCAACGCGGAGACCTGCACAACACAAACTCAAGACTTTGCCCCAATGAATCAGTGGGGTTGTCGATCTCACCGGTTTGCTGTAACAAAGGATTAAACGTATTGTGTGGAAGGTAATGGTTTGCATCAAGTAAACAAGTAACAGTGGAAGATGTATCAATGGTAAAGATTGGACCGAGGTCCATAGTTCACTAGAGGTGCTCTCCTTAGATAAACAACATGGCATGAAGAGTAAACAAATTACAGCAGGGCAATTTACAGGAACTGAGCAAGGCATAACAATGCAATTACTAGTCAGAAAGATCCTATGAGATTCGATTGGGCAATACAACAAGATACATAAACCGCCATCCAACTGCATCTATGACCAGAAGTCCACCTTCAAGTTATCATCCGAACCCCCTCCAGTATTAAGTTGCAAGCAACAGACAACTGCTTTAAGCAAAGTGTGTAAGTTAAACATTCCACATGTTCCATGAACAAGAGACTTTTGTTTTCTCCCTAGTAGCAACAACACATCTACAACCGAAGAGATTATTGTCACTTCCCTTGGAAACTAGAGGCATGAACCCAATATCGATCATAAATACTCCCTCTTGGAGTCACTAGCAACTACTTGGCCAAGATAGCTACTAACAACAGAGAGCATGCAAGATCACAAACAACACAGACATGATAGAATCATAAAGACAAAACCATTAATCAAACCAACATAATAATCTCAATATCCATCGGATCCCCACAAACACAACATGCACGATTACAAATAGATTAGATCTTGATCATGAACGGAGCTCACAAGATCTATACATGAAAGCACAAAGGAGGAGATACAACCATCTAGCTACTACATGGACCCATAGTACAAGGTGGAACTACTCACGCATCATACCGGAGAGAAGGCCTCCGGGATGATCTCCCCTCCGGCAGGGTGCTGGGAAGAACTTTAGATCCCCCGATCTAGGGATGACGGTGGTGGTGGCTACATAAGGTTTCGTGGATATTTGATTGGGTGCTTAGGGTTTTTGCATCGGGGGCTTCTTATAGGCGAAGGGGTAGGCCGAGGAGGCGGCCAGAGGGGCCACACCCCTCCCAGGAACGGGGTAGGGCCCACCCGGGCCTAGGGGGGTCTGGCTGCCCTGGCCCGCTTCTCCGTCTCCCCTCTGGACTTCTTGTTCCCCATGGAAAGTAATTTACTTTGACGTTTGTCCCGTCCAATTCCAAGAATATTTCTTTACTAACTTTTCTAGAACCAAAAATAGCAGAAAACAGGCAACTAGCACTGTGGCAACTTGTTAATAGGTTAGTACCAGAAAACATATAAAAAGCACCTCAAAGTGTAGACAAAGCAAAGCAAAGTAGATACTAAACAAGCATGGAGCATCAAAAATTATAGATACGTTTCCGACATATCAAGCATCCCCAAGCTTAACTCCTGCTCGTCCTCGAGTAGGTAAGTGATAAAAAAATAATTTTTGAGGTGACATGCACCCTCACAATAAAGATCTAACCATTTGCAAGCATTGAAAGCTGGGATCAAAGAACTCTAAACATGTGCATGAAAGGTGGAGTTCTAACAATAGGACAAAGTAACTATGCATGCAACATGACAAGCTACAAACAAATATCATGAATAACATGTATTGAAAAATGTTTGTTTGTTTCACATAGAGAAACATAGCATAGTTGCAATCAGCTTGTCCCTCATAGAGTAGCAAATAGATTCATAGGACACCTTCAAAGTTCACAAGGGTGACTAGAAACAAATAGCACAAGAATAAGTAATATCACAATATGCATCAATTAATAAGCTTTGGAACACTTCACATAGAATGACAACTATGCTCTCTTAATGGTGCCTAAAGGTAGAAGGTGGAGACTCAAATAATGGTGGAAGAAAGGCCTTTTATAAAGGAAGCAGGGATTTCAAGTTTCAAAAATGGCTTCCAAAAATTAAGGTACTTGTTAGCTTTCATCCCTCATTGCCCCTATCATAAGCATCTTGAAGTTATTAAGGTTAAAGTGACAAAGATGGAGTATATGCTTGACGAAGTATAAGTTGGCAATCTCAAGTCCCTTGAATACGAGGGCCATAACTCATGCTACTCAACTTTAGTCACCTGTAAGTTCTTGTCATTGTAAGTATCTGCATATCATTGAGAACCGCCAACGGGGTACCCCTTGCACATGGTACAGGAGCTTTCCCATAACCAAAATGACAAGGCAAGCAGACAATGAGCATCTCAGCAGTCTTCTTATTTACCATGGGAATATGGTGTTTTTTTTTATCTCTTTCCTCTTTTCTCAATGTGTCTCTTTTTTTATAAGAAGAATGCTTCATAGATGTCACTATGGTGATGCTGCAAGTTTCCACCATGATTAGGCATGGCTTAGGCTAGCGGCCCAGGCATTTCTCTAACACAGGATACAAACTCCATGGACTTACAAGTTTCCTTTTTATTTCACACCGGTGACATCCATAGATAAAAGAGCATGATATCAACTGAGTACAAAGTACAAGTGCAATGTTGAAAACGTTCCCCGTGACAACACGGTTCTGCTAATTCCAACGTATAAGTGCAAACATATACAACATAGATGACACAATGGTTCAAGTTTATTAGGGGCAAAGAATATAAAGTGTGCCATCAAGTTTGTGAGGGCTTTAATCACTAAGTTTTCACATAACAAAATATTTTTTATTTGGAAGATAGCTGAAAACAAGAATATACTTGGAATGGTGTAACACACCATGCATAGGAATTTATAGTGGACATTTTGGCATAACTTAGTTTCTTGGGAGTTGGAGGCATGATTAGAGCTTACTCATACAAGTAGAGGCTAGCAAAAGACTGGGAGCAACCAAATAAGAGATCAATAATGGCCATAATCATGCTGTGTGTGAGACCCTGACACATGGCTCAATAGGATTGATAGGAAACCCATACCAACAAGTTGCAACTTCTTTTCCTAAAGCTCATTTGAAAAGAACTCTAAGGTTAAGCGTGCTTGGCCTAGAGCAATTCTAGGATGGGTAACCGACCGGGAAGTGGGTAACCGGGTGCGCACGAGTGAGGACAAAGTGCACAGAAAAGACTAGTGTTGGTCTGTGGGGTTAGTTTAGAGATCCTATTGAGCTGCCAGAAGTGACAACCGTCGGTCCGGAGTGACCGGGGGTGTTACAAATTGGTATCAGAGCCGACCCTCGCGGTTAAATGGGCATGTGCGGGTTAGTGGCGGACATGTGGCGCATGGCGCGTGTGGCCCGGAGTGGACACGGCATGGCACATGTGCCGGCACTGGACGCACAGACGTGTGCCAAGAGGGGACGTTCCTGGCTTGTGGTTGATCGACGAGGACGTCGATCTTCTAAGGGTGAGTGTATGTGAGACCCTGGCACATGGCTCAATAGGATTGATAGGAAACCCATACCAACAAGTTGCAACTTCTTTTCCGGAAGCTCATTTGAAAAGAACTCTAAGGTTAAGCGTGCTTGGCCTAGAGCAATTCTAGGATGGGTGACCGACCGGGAAGTGGGTAACCGGGTGCGCACGAGTGAGGACAAAGTGCGCAGAAAAGACTAGTGTTGGTCTGTGGGGTTAGTTTAGAACAACCTTATATATTTTGAAAAACTGGAAAAAAACCGTTGATTTCTATGATAGCACCTGTTTCACATTTTGGCAAAATAAAACTTGCTCAGACAAATTATATGCTTATCTAAATATTTAAACTTGTAAGATGCCTAATTTTAACACTAAAGCTACATGTCGCATTGCATACATTTCTATCAAAGTGATAAACTTCCTATGGTTAATGACTGCTGTATAACTCTCTTGGTACGATTGCTTTACTAAAAGCAATTGGTCTCACTTGGAATTGCTTTAATGATATTTAGGGTAAATTACACAATTAAAATTAGCATGCATCATATCATAAACATGCTGGATCTTTTGCCTAGTATAAACATTGCATCTGGTGTTTATTTCTAGTGATTTGCTTCTTCACGGATAGGACGATGACTCGATGTGAGATATGACAAGCCTTCGGCAATGTTTTCAGGCGAGCATTCTCCCCCTTTCTATCTATTTTACTTTTATAGTTTTTATTTCCTCATGTTGATCTATTGCTATCTGTGTTGCGATGCTCTAGTTTTCGTACCCGGGACATCCCTTGCAGCCTTATATTGCCTTGGACACATCCTATTACCTGTTGTTTGGTAGATAGTTGTACTTGCGTGTCGTATTCGCTTGCTCAAGTGCTGTTGCGTGTCGTCAAGTACCACAGTTGTTGGAGTATTGCCGTATGTTTAATGTTGGAGAAGATCATGGCTTTAATTATCGTTTAATAACTAAAATTGAAGTAGGTAAATGCAGAGGCACCGGTGGGTAATAGACAATATTTGGTTTTTAACCGCTCACTGGTGTCCCGTAGGACCCCGAGTTCTTAACACCTGTTCCGAGATCGAGCGCGTTAACCACAGGTGGGGTGTGTGGGAACCCCCATCGATTAGTACCTGATTTCAAAGTACTGTACCGGGGGCCACAAAGTAGTTTGGGGCTTTATTACTATCCTGTACTTATGCCATGCTTTACTACTTTATTTACGATTGCGCGTGGAGCGCCTGTACTGTTTTGGATCGCGGCACGATTTCGCGGTATCGACAAGCCCAGTCACACTTTCGGGTTCCCAGTCGTTTACAGCCGTTCTCGCAAACCCTGGGTCCGTCTCGGAGACCGGCCGACTTCGTTACGGGTAGCTTAGTGGGGTGGCCTCCATGTGCTTGCTTTGGGTATGGGAAACGTCGTGTCCGAAACCCCGTCGACATACCGTTGGGTGTATGTTTTGTGATCTTGTACCTACCTGATCTGACAACAAGGGTGTAGGTGCGTGTGGAAACTTTGGTGCACCCCTGCAGGGTTAAATCTTTTCGAGAAGCCGTGTCCGCGGTTATGGACGACTTGGAGCACAGTTCTCGATCATAGACAACTATAACTAAAGTTTACTGTTATAATTTGACTTGTATCCGATATGATTAGTAATCAGTTTCACTACAACGGAATGGCTAAATAAAAGTACCAACAACTGCTGGGTTTGGGATATCTCATGCTAATTGTATCTGACTAGTAAGTGTCTCAACTACAACGGAATGGTTACCTAAAAGTGCCCACTGCTTATTATATCAGGATGACTATCTATACCTGACTAGTAATTGCTGCAACGATAACGGAATAAATAAAACTGCCAACTGTGTGAGTTCCTCGGTTGACTTCCTCGTTTGGTCTCGAGGGGGAAATACCAGGATGGGTATGTTTGGTGGTAGTATCAGGTTGGTTCCGAATAGGTCTTTCGTATCCCTCTCTGATAGCCGATAGTTGTATCGAGTCTCTATAGTTTGTCTAGTGCATGCTGCGTTGCCGCTTCAGTTCACTATACCTATGTAGGCGAGGACCGCCGAATTCTAGTCTCGCCGTGTACTGGCCTCAGTACTGACCACTCTCTTTTTCCTTTGCCCTTTGCCGGCACCCCTTTTGTTTTAGCAGGTTTTGAGATCGACGTCGTTAGCAGGGTTACCCTTCCGGCTAGGCCTGGGCAGGGTTATGGACGCCATTGGTTATTCTTCAGGGCTCTTAGCTCAATTTGCATCTTGTCCGTACTCGGACGCTGTATCGTTTCCAAGGTGATTTGGATCTTTGTACTGTATATCTGTATTCTTGACTCATGGAGTCGTTGTTGTATATATCTGTTCTGTGGGTTCCATCGTGGACTATTGTGTAATGATATTACTTCGTTTTCCACCCGCACGCAAGTTCCTGGTGGGCACCTTTGAATCGTTTCTGTGCGGGTTTGGCGGGAGGTGCTAAAACTTGCATAGGGCCGATTCGGAGGGTGTTACATTGTGCAACAAAGCATTACTAATCAAAGCAAAGAGTGATACTACAAGTCAAGGACTAAATTATCATAAAGGCTAATGGTGACTTGTTATAGTTATAACATGGTGTGAGCATGTGCCAAGTCAACCAAGCAAATCATCAAAGGAGAATACCACAATACTATGCTTTTGCATGCTAAAATAACGCATAATTTCTTCAAGGCACACTAAGCAATCCCAATTGTTGGAACAAGACATGCTACAACAATAATCACTAAGTATAAGGTCAAAACAACACCTAGCATGTCATGCTAAATTCTAAGTCATAGTCAATGCAAGCTCCTCTTGCACTTCAAGCAAGAACTTACTACTCCTTTCCAACACCAAGCAACTTATTTGCAAAACAACACAGCAGGAACGGGGGTCCAAACTACTTAAGCAAACTAAACAAACTAAGCAAAGAAAACAAAAACTAAGACGCTCCAAGAACAACACAACTGTGCATGAAACAATAAAAATGAAGTGTCTAGACAGACCTGAGCTTTTTACTGATGAAGAAGGGGATGCCTTGGGCATCCCCAAGCATTAACGCTTCTACGTCTTGGATATTTCTTGGGGTGACACCATGGTGGCATCCCCAATCTTGAGCTTTTGTCCATTCTTCATCTCATTGCATCATTCTTTCTCTACACCTGAAATTTTTTCCTTCATACAAAACTTCACACAATCTTCATTAGCAACATTAGCTTATTCAAAAGATATTAGACCTCTGGAAAAGCTTTGAAACAGCAAGGCTTTTCACCAAAAACACAAGCTACTGTAGTAACTCCTTCAAAAATCTCAATTCACCTAAAGAGAACTAAAAAAGGAATCAATAAGAAGCAAATGCAAATAACAGCAGAAATCTGTCAAAATAGACCAGCAGGTAGAAAACAATTTTTTCGAACATCTTCTGTTGCTCAAATAAAAAATTGTTGAACTAACGAAAGTTATCTAACATACTAGGAGATTTATTCATACATTTTGAGCTCAATCCGAGTTACAGAGACTCCTCACGAATTTTTTGGCGGAGGACATAAATTTGTTTCGGGACAGCAACTCCCCAAATCTTACTTCCCTCTCATTAGAGCTCATTCTTGGCACAAAAAGCAAACAAAAAGGATAAGGAGAGGTCATTACTGAAGAAATAACTTCCAAGACTCAAGGAAACTCTTGGGTTATCTCCCAACAAGTACTTTTCTTTAACGCCTTTAAGTTAGTGACGAGGTTTGATCTCATCAATGCCCATGGTTATGGACTTGGGTTTTGGAGAAGATGGGGATGCTGGAGATCGCGGAAAGGTTAGCAAACAAGCAATACGGGGACACGAGGTTTACCCAGGTTCAGGCCCCCAGAGGGAAAACCCTACTCCTGCTTGTCAGCTCTTGATTACGGCGGAACCGAAGGTTACAGGGGTGCGCAGATTCGATCTGGTGTGGAGGTGTATATGCGAGAGTATGCGTCGAGATCTGTAGATCTGTTGTGGTCTAGTCTATCGGGGGTATGGCGTGTGTAGGTCGTGCCTTCCTCGTTGGACCCTCCCTTTATATATGGGGAGGATAGGTCTCAGGTACCGATACGAGTTGGTTACAAGTTGTATTCAAACTCTAGTCTTGAGGTTTCCTTGTCTTGTGCGCTTGAGACTCTGTGTCCATATAGGCTTCATAGCAACCGAAAAGTCATGAGCGTCGTGGACCTCGGTAGATCGTCGAGTGGGCCTTCTGTTGAGCTGGACCAGGTAGGCTAACATCGGGTACCCGTAGGTCATATCCATGTCAGTAGCCCCGAGTGTTCAGTCGAATCGTAGATTCGGCTGAGGACTCTTCAATATTTTGGGTGCAGCTATCTCTGTTTTTCAAGAGAATGTTTAGGGATTGTTGATGTGTGTGCCTGACTCTCTCGACGGATCAGGGTCAGTTAACTGTCTTTAGGACAAAACAACACGATCTTCTTCAGATTCGAGTCCCTCGACTCGAACCCGGAACATATGCTGGCGTAATTCGACTCAGGCCGCGGAGGACTTACAGGAGTGGAATTCCAGTGAATTTAAATGATGTACCCAACGCGTCCATCGGGATTTTTCATCGCGCCTGTTGGCACAGATTTATACTAGCAGAGCGCAGTCATGTGCGTTACCAGGCCATCAGATGTTATCTGTAGGTCTTATCTTTGCGTCACAGACACATCATCCGAATTTCTATCACTCCGGAGGTGTTTCGGGTGGCTAAGGAGAATGATGCTCACTTAGCTTTTAATTGGGGCAAAGTTGCCGAAAAAATGTTGCATGCTGATCCAAAGGATCGCAGTCAAAAATTCATAGGGTGCGCGACCAGCGCTCCCTATGGAAGTAGCCCCCGAGTGTCTGTTCGAGCTGTAGACTTAAGCAGAGACGACGTAGGACTCAAAGAAATAGTTTAGTCCTGTAGTGGAGTCGTAGACTCGACGTAGGACTCAAAGAAATAGTTTAGTCCTGTAGTGTTTTGTTCATTTTTCGGGTGCGCGGCCAGCGCTCCTGATAGGAGTAGCCCCCGAGTCCTTAGTCGAATCGTTGATTCGAGTGAGGAATCGAAGCGTGCCACTCGAAGATCTTCTGTATGCGCGATCAACGCTCTAGTTTGGAGTAGCCCCCGAGTGTCTGACTGAGTCGTAGACTCGGTCAGAGACTCGAGTCTTGTATCGTTGAGTTGTAGTCGGCAATCTCGTGGGCATACCGCTGACCCGGAAGTACATCGGGTGCGCGACCAGCGCTCCTGATAGGAGTAGCCCCCGAGTGTCTAGTTGAGTCGTAGACTCGAGTGGAGACTTATGCGAGGAGAAACCACTGACCCGGAAGTGCATCGAGTCAGCGTCTCACACATAAGGAGCCAGGAGTCGACGTAGCGGAGTCGCCCGACATTTATCCGAAAGGACTCGACGTTGCGGATGAAGTCAACATCGTTGCTTCTGTCGGGTACATAGCCAGCGTCGCGCCTGTGTAGCATCAAGCGATGCAACCATCCGAGGAGTGACTCGACTCGGGTCTTGAGCTTATGGCGTAGCCAGTTGTTTCGTCGACTCCTGTTAGAGGACCCGATAGAATAGCTCGGCGCAGTCTACATCATTGTAAGCTGTAGAAAACATTGAGAATTATGAAGTACTTGTGTCTTGTAAATAATATTTGCCTTTCGGCTTGTAAAGTAAGATTCTGGTGCCGATCGAGTTGACACTGCTAGGCCTTTTCTTTAGCCTGATTACCCTTAGTCTCAGTACCTTGCCGAGGCACTCGAAGTTCAAGGATTCGACGATCAGGCAGAATCAGCTACTCGGGCTGTCGCGTTCGAGGTGCTCGAGTGCGTGGAGTCGATGGCACATTAGGTTACTCGAAGAGGGCGCAGCCCCCAAGTGTTTCGAGTGCGATTAAAGTAAGAATGAAAATCAACTATGAGTAGAGAACTTAGCTTTGTTGGTTTTCATGGATGAAGTTGATGCGACCACGGACGTATTCGATGCGGTAGCGGGTCATGCGGCGGAGTCGGCATGATGGCGAGTCGTCGAAGTTGAAAGATGTGGCGGGTCACCTGAGTCGAAGACATGGTGGATCGCCGCATCCGAAGACCGTGGCGGGTCGTCGAAGTCGAAGAAGACCCTGGGCAGCCGGAGCCGAAGACCACGGAGGGTCTCCAAAGCGGAGGAAGCCCCTAGGCCCTCGAGTCGTTGGAGCCGAATATCGTAGAGGATGACCGGAGTCTAAGGGGCACCCGATTCGCGGTCGCTGAAGCCGATGCGACCGGTCGCCGCAATAGAAGATCGCATCGGGTCGTCGCAGTCGGAAGCCGCAACAGGTCGATGGTCACGAGTCGTGTGGCCAAGTGGGCGTAGCCCCCGAGCGTGGAGTTGATGTGGTCAAGGCGGCGTCCGAGAGCCAATGCGGCAAACCAGAGTCAACGCGGCAGCGGGTCTCCGAAACCGATGGCGGTGGTAGTTTGCTGCAATCGAAGATCGCAGAGGGTCGACGTTTTCGAAGAGTGCAGTAGGTCATCAGGGTCGAAGACATGGCAGATCGCCGGAGTAAAAGACCATAGCGGGTCGCCGGCGGAAGGGAGTCGACGTTGCACAGTATTGGTGCTCGGATCTTCTTCTCCTGACAGCAAATTTTGATCAAACACGGCGATCCGACAATTTGCTAGATACGTTACAAGAGGTCGGCGTCACAAGCATCTGGATCTTATCTTTTTACGGCGTTGTTGGTAGCCGCGTACTGGGGATGTCATCGACGTAGCATAGACTATAATTTGATTTTCGGCAGGTCCTCCGTACACATCGTTACAGTATTTGCCTTGATAGTTGATTCCAATAATACCGCTCTTTCTCGCTTTGGTGGCCTGATTCCTATTTTTATGCATCGTAGCAACCAAAATTTTATTGTTGATTGCTTCTCCTGAAGGAGCAGTAAAAACACGCTTCACGAGGCTGGATTACTAGCTATTCTTCATAGTGCATGTGGTGCTTTTCCACCGATCGATCCTGATGGAAGTAAGTCTTTGCCTGGCTGCTCTTCAATCTACGTGTAGCTATCCTCATACTAACTCCTCTCATCATCCGAACTTGGTCCACGCTGGATTTCCGTACGTGCAGATAGCGCTGTCGGTTGAACATGAGATTGCTCCATCCACATCGGAACAAGGGGTGTGTTGATCATAATGTCGGTTTGATGTAGATGATGATGCCAAAGAAATTGTGATCCAGTTGCGATCTGGCTGGCGGCAGCGAGGTATCCCGCCGGGATCTTGATTTCAGACGCAGCTTTTCTCCATGGAAGGGTCGTAGATTGTTTTGTATGGGACCGTCACGATCGCACAATCAGCGTCCCCAGTTCCCACAGACGGCCCCAATTGACGAGGTTTGATCTCATCAATGCCCATTGTTATGGACTTGGGTTTTGGAGAAGATGGGGATGCTGGAGATCACGGAACGGTTAGCAAACAAGCAACACGGGGACACGAGGTTTACCCAGGTTCAGGCCCCCGGAGGGAAAACCCTACTCCTGCTTGTCTGCTCTTGATTACGACGGAACCGAAGGTTACAGGGGTGCGCAGATTCGATCTGGCGTGGAGATGTGTATGCGAGAGTATGAGTCGAGATCTGTAGATCTGTTGTGGTCTAGTCTATCGGGGGTATGGCGTGTGTAGGTCATGCCTTCCTCGTTGGACCCTCCTAGCCTTTATATATGGGGAGGCTAGGTCTCAGGTACCGATACGAGTTGGTTACAAGTTGTATTCAAACTCTAGTCTTGAGGTTTTCTTGTCTTGTGCGCTTGAGACTCTATGTCCATATGGGCTTCATAGCAGCCGAAATGTCATGAGCGTCGTGGACCTCGGTAGATCGTCGAGTGGGCCTTCTGTTGAGCTGGACCAGGTAGGCTAACATCGGGTCCCCGTAGGGCATATCCATGTCAGTTAGGCACAAGAAGCAAGAAGAATCAAGTATTTTCAAATGAGGAAGCATTAACATCAAACCTTGATTTCAAAGGAGGAGAAAAAAACAACTTCTCTCTCCTTATAGGGAAGTGTTCAATACCTTTCTTGAATGGAAAATGATATTTAATGGTGCCTTCTTTCATATCAATGATGGCACCAACTCTTCTAAGAAAAGGTCTTCCCAAAGTAATAGGACAAGAAGCATTGTATTCAACATCCAAAACATAAAAATCAACAGGGACATAAGCATTGTTTACCATAATGAGAACATCATTAATAATCCCCTTGAGTTTCTTCTTAGCATTATCATTGAGTGGGACATCTAAATAACAATCTTCCAACGGTGGCAAATCAAGCATTTAATAAATCTTCCTAGGAATAATAGAGACACTAGAACCAAGATCACATGAAGCTTTGAGATCAAAGTCATTCACTTGCATATTAATAATGGGTTCCCAACTATCTTCTACTTTCCTAGGAATAGAAGCTTTGTGTTTTAGCTTCTCTTCCTTAATCTTAACAAGAGCATCTGTAATATGTTTAGTGAAAGCAACATGCATATCACTAGCATCAGGATTTCTAGCAAGCTTTTGTAGGAACATAATCACTTCAGAAATATTGCAACCATCAATATCAAAGTCAAACTTAGCATCACTAGTAGTAGGCATAGTAGGAGTAGGAATAGGGACCACTTGTGGTTTAGTGGTGATGGTGCACACACTATTGTTTCTATCAATTTCAGCTTCCCTTTCCCACTTAGGATGAAGTTGAGCTAACAACCTAACATTTTCATCAATAGTAACTTGTATGGCATGAGCAGTAGGAAAGGTATTTTCCATGGTTTCAGGTTTGGCAGCCATTTTATTAACCAAGGAAGTTTGAGCTTCAGACAAAGAGGATATATTTTTCTCAACATTTAAAAGCTTTTCCTCTATAGCCTTATTGAAAGTGGTTTGTTTACTAATAAAGTCTTTGAGCATGACTTCAAGCTCAGAGGGGGCACTTCTAGCATTGTTGTAGGAGTTTCCATAGGAATTGCCATTATTAGGAGGATAAGGCCTATAATTGTTGTTACTACCAAAATTATTCCTATAGGCATTGTTGTTGAAATTGTTGTTTCTAATGAAGTTCACATCAACTTGCTCCTCTTGAGCAATCAAAGAGGCTAAGGGAACACTATTAGGATCTAGAGGAGCTTTCCCATTAACAAGCATAGCCATAATAACATCAATCTTTTCACTCAAAGAGGAAGTTTCCTCAACATAATTTACCTTCTTACCATGTGGGGCTCTCTCAACATGCCATTCAGATTAGTTAACCATCATATTATCAAGGAGCCTTGTTGCAGCACCCAAAGTGAGGCCCATAAAGGTACCTCCAGCAGCGGAATCCAAAAGATTTCTTGAGAAGAAGTTCAAACCTGCATAAAAAGTTTGGATAATCATCCAAGCAGTGAGTCCATGAGTGGGGAAATTCTTAACCAAAGATTTCATTCTTTCCCAAGCAGGAGCAACATGTTCACTATCAAGTTGTTTAAATTTCATAATGTCACTTCTCATAGATATAATCTTAGCAGGAGGATAGTATTTTCCAATAAAATCATCTTTGCACTTCGTCCAAGAATCAATACTATTTTTAGGCATAGCAACCATTCTTTAGCTTTTCCTCTCAAGGAGAAGGGAAAAAGCTTGAGCTTAATAATATCTCCATCTACATCCTTATACTTTTGCATCTCACAAAGTTCAACAAAGTTATTGAGATGGGCAGCAGGATCATTAGAACCAGCACCAGAAAATTTCTCTCTCATTACAAGATTCAACAAAGCAGGCTTAATTTCATAAAAGGTAGCATCAAGAGCAGGTGGAGCAATAGGTGTGCTAAGGAAATCATTGATGTTGGTGCTAGTAAAGTCACACAACTTGGTGTTCTCAGCAGAGTTCATTTTGGCAAAGGTGGGCAAGCCAAAAACAGCAGCAACAGCTAGAGCAGGAACTATTTTTTGTGTGTTTTTGAATAAAGAAAGCAAACCAAACTAGACTATTTTTTTGGGTTTTTTGGGAAGAGGCAAACAAAAACAAGCAAAAGAAACAAAGCAAACTAAAAACAAAGTAAAGAGAAAGGAAGTGGAAGACTCCCCTAGTGAAGGCGTCCTTAGCCTCACTGGCAACAGCGCCAGAAAGCTTGTTGCCTGTCAGAGAGGACTTCGTTGGAAACCCCAAGAGCAAGGTATGATGAGCACAGCAGCAAGTTTTCCCTCAGTAGAGACCGAGGTTATCGAACCAGAAGGAGGAAGTAAACATCACACAGGTGTTGCAAGCAACGCGGAGACCTGCACAACACAAACTCAAGACTTTGCCCCGACGAATCAGTGAGGTTGTCGAGCTCACCGGTTTGTTGTAACAAAGGATTAAACGTATGGTATGGAAGGTAATGGTTTGCAGCAAGTAAACAAGTAACAATGGAAGATGTATCAATGGTAAAGATTGGACCGGGGTCCATAGTTCACTAGAGGTGATCTCCTTAGATAAACAACATGCATGAAGGGTAAACAAATTACTACAGGGCAATTGACAGGAACTGAGCAAGGCATAACAATGCAATTATTAGTCATAAAGATCCTATGAGATTCGATTGGGCAATACAACAAGATACATAGAACGCCATCCAACTGCATTTATGACTACAAGTCCATCTTCAGGTTATTATCCGAACCCCCTTTAGTATTAAGTTGCAAACAACAAACAACTGCTTTAAGCAAAGTGTGTAAGGTAAACAGTCGACATGTTCCATGAATAAGAGACCGTTGTTTTCTCCCTAGTAGCAACAACACATCTACAACCGAAGAGATTATTGTCACTTCCCTTGGAAACTAGAGGCATGAATCCACTATCGAGCATAAATACTCCCTCTTGGAGTCACTAGCAACTACTTGACCAAGATAGCTACTAATAACGAAGAGCATGCAAGATTACAAACAACATAGACATGATAGAATCATAAAGACAAAACCATTAATCAAACCAACATAATAATCTCAATATCCATTGGATCCCCGTAAACACAACATGCATGATTACAAATAGATTAGATCTTGATCATGAACGGAGATCACAACATCTATACATGAAAGCACAAAGGAGGAGATACAACCATCTAGCTACTACATGGACCCATAGTCCAAGGTGGAACTACTCACGCATCATACCGGAGAGAAGGCCTCCGGGATGATCTCCCCTCCAGCAGGGTGCCGAGAAGAACTTCAGATCCCCCCGATCTAGGGACGATGGTGGCGGCGGCTACAAACGGTTTCGTGGAGATTTGATCGGATGCTTAGGGTTTCTGCATCGGGGGCTTATTATAGGCGAAGGGGGAGGCCGAGGAGGTGGCCAGAGGGGCCACACCCCTCCCAGGCGCGGGGCAGGGCCCACCCGCGCCTAGGAGGGTCTGGCTGCCTTGGCCCGCTTCTCTGTCTCCCCTCTAGACTTCTTGTTCCCCACGGAAAGTAATTGACTTTGACGTTTGTCCCGTCCAATTCCGAGAATATTTCTTTACTAACTTTTCTGGAACCAAAAACAACAGAAAACAGGCAACTGGCACTGTGGCAACTTGTTAATAGGTTAATACCAGAAAACATGTAAAAAGCACCTAAAAGTGTAGACAAAGCAAAGCAAAGTAGATACTAAACAAGCCTGGAGTATCAAAAATTATAGATAAGTTTTCGACGTATCATCAGGATACCAAGGACTCTCATGCGGACTTACCCTTATTGCAGCCTGATGACCCACAAGTATAGGGAGTGTATCGTAGTACTTTCGATAAATAGAAGTGTCGATCCCAACGAGGAGCAGAAGATGTTGACTAGTGGTATGGAGCAGGAAATCTCTGTAAATACTTAGCAAACGGATTTTTAGGGGTTTTCTGATAAAGCAAAGAAATAAAGTGCAAGTAATAAAGACAGCAAACAAATGCAGCAAGTGGCCCAATCCTTTCTTATCAAAGGACAAGCCGGTGAAAATATTTATAGGACCAAACGTTCTCGAGGACACATGGGAATTCTGTCAAGTGCTTTCGCTTCAAATAGATGAGTACCTTTCTTTGGTGTTGTAAGTGTTGTGTGGGTAAACCTGTGCTAATGTATCGACCTTACTTGGACTAATACATACTTATGATTAAACCCCCGCAAGCATCCGCAACTACAGGAAAGCAATTAAGATATAAACCTAACCACGACCTTAAACTCTGAGATCCTACGCTCCCTTGTGCAAAGGTGTCCTAACGGGGGTTCAGATTTCTGTCACTCCGGCAACCCCACAATCAGTAGCCAAACACACAATGCATTCCCCTAGGCCCATAAATGGTGAAGTATCATGTAATCGACGTTCACATGACACCACTAGAAGAATAGCACCACAACTTAAATACTAAACCATTGAATAATATCTCAACACAAAACCACTACTAACAACATGACTTCTCCCATGTCCTAAAAAAATAAACGAACTACTCACGAGACATCATATGGATCAAGATCAAAGATGTTATGGTGATGGATAACAATCTGAACATAAACAATAATCCAAGGGTTCCACTCACAAGCATCAACTATAATAGTAATTAACACCAGGAAAGTTTTCCATATGAACTATGCAAGTATTCAACACAATTGTTATAGCGGGATGGAGTGGTGATGATGGTGCTGGTGGAGATGGTGGTGTGGATGATGATGATGATCTCGATGAAGTCTATCTTGACGATGGTGTTGATGGAGACGATCTCCCCTCTCCGGAAAGGAATTTCCCCGCCAGAAATCTGTCTGTCGGAGAGCTCTTTCTCTCTCGGTGTTTTCTGCCCCGCAGAGGCGGCGAAATCTTTCTGTGGACGCTCTCCCTGTTTTAGGGTTCCGAGGGGAAGATATAGGCGAGAGGGCGGAGCCAGAGGTGGGCCAGGTGGGCCACACCCCCTGTAGGTGCGGCCAAGGGGTGGCCCGTTCCTAGGGGGTGTGGGCCTCCTATGGCCCATCTCCGCCTCCCCTTCTGGCATTCTTCGTCTTCTGGGAAAATACGATTTTTCATAGTTTTTCTGGTATTTTCTGATCTCTGCGATATTGCATCAAAACACCTCCTTTTCCATCAGAATCCTGGCTCCGGCAGTCCATCCTCCAAGAATCATCCAACATGCAAAAACAGATGAAAAGACATAAGTAACACCTCTTAATATGAAATATATCAATGAATAGAGGCAAATTATGATATAGAATGGTGATGCAAATTGGACATATCACCTGGTGACTCTATCGCGACACCGGAATCTCCGATCCTCTCACACAGGAGTCTCTAGATCGACGACTTCCCATCCAAACCCCATAGGGTGTTTCTCCTAGTACTCGGTCCTAAGAAGATATGGAGACTTCCCAGAGACTCCTTCTCACCAAAGTATAGACTAGAGACTTCGACCTTCCCACACCAGAGACTCTGGCCCCGATGACTCAAAATGACTTAAGATCGTTGGGCCTTATCCCATGTAACGCTCCAACTATGTTTGTATGCCTACATTACCCCTGTTTAAGTGGCTGACCTATATATATGCCCCCACCTCTATTGTAAATCCTAGACATAGATAATAGACTAGAAAACCATAAGATCAGATCCTTTTCTAGTTGTGTCGCATCTCCCTTCCAAGGGAACCCATATTATCAACTAGCTCTTTGGATTTTGCCTATGGTGTCCAAGTTAAACAAGGATTTCATCTTGTGTTTATGAGTTGAAATTGTCAAGGTTCTCACCTAAGTGTTCTTACTCTATGTTTGGGATCGAGGGAATTCTTCGTCAGATACCGATGCCCCTTAAGGATTGTATTGGCCGGTAGCCACCGAAGTGAGCAATTGGCTTGTATCAGTGTATCGTTTGCGTGTGTCCATCGTGTTCTTGGTGTGAGTTCATCTCCGTCTTCTCCCCTTTTCCCCATGATTTTCCACAAATCTCCTTGAGAAACCATGAAAGATCGATCCACCCTCGTGGTTAACCCACAACAAAGCTCTTAACGACAACAAAAGTACGTGTGTACCAAATCGTTGGACTCCAAGCGTAGAGTATTGTATCAAGTGGTTATTTTCCTCACAAGGATGACTCAAAATTTAATTGAACACTATGGAATTTGCTAGTTCCTATTCCTTCTCCTCATTTAGCAACACTCCAAAAAAAACAAAAATGGTTGTCCTATGTGCCCAACTCCACCGTGGTGGTTTCAAGGAACACATCATATTAAAATGAGTTTTTTTGTAAAAGTAAATAAAACTATAAATACAAGTGTAGTAAATGTTTATGGGTCTACATATTAAAATAGTGGAGAAAATGTAAGTAAAGTAAATTAAATTGTGTTCAGCAAAAGGTTGATCATGGTTCATGGGTTCACCTGACCTATCTCTCATAAACATGATGGCATGAATATAGCTTTTCTAGACAAGATAATGTTGATGCATCTTCTATGTAGTGGTTGATTCATATTTATATGGGTATCACGTCCTCTTGTAGAGATCTTGTAACAAATCTATCTAATACTCTCTTGAGTTTGCGTGAAACCAAGTATACCTAGAATATAAGTGACAATATACTCATGGCCGCACATAGTATTGCTTCACAGAGTGACATGATGTTGGCTATCTCATGTGCTACCTTCAAAGTTTAAGACCATCTTTGTTTCACTTGATGAACACTGTATCCCCTTCACACTAGTGAGGTAAACATATAAAGATAATAAAAACCATAATAGTTCCTAAATTTTCTGTCACTATCTAGTTACTACTAAAAGTTTGCTCTATCATAACACACAATTGCCCTCTTGCATCCTAGCAAACTAGTTCTATCAGAACATATACATATGAACGAGGTAATAATATGCATCTATGAATACATCATACACATACCAAATATTACATCTCATAAAAAATCCACCATGGAATAATTACAAATATGACCATACTCATGTACAATAACTCATGTAATTCTAATCATGATAGCCCAAGAGAGATACATAGATCAAGCTACCACAATAAACCCATAGTCCGTAGGTGTATTACTCCTTCTTTATCATGGTGGTGGAGAATATGTTGGAGGATTGATTGAGCAACCATAGGTGGCTCCGACAGTGTTTCCCCCCTCCAATCTTTGACTGCGGTGAAGTTTATGTCTCTGTTTTAGTATTTTTGTTGTGACGACTGCCTGATCTTGAAGTTGTGAAATCATTGATATATAGGCGGTTTTAGGTCAAAATGGATGCGGGGGCCAAAGAATCGAGGCAATCAGGCGATAGAGGGAAAGGACCCCTCCATGGCGGGCATGTGCCCTACTGTCTCACCATGGCGGTATTCTAGGCCCCTAGGTGGCCTGCTTGTTGTTCCTTTGGTCCCATGTACTTCTTGATAAACATATGTGTGACAAAAATTTCAAGTCCATTTGAGTCTGCATAGTAGTTTCCTAAAAGTCTAAAATTCGCGAAAACATGGACTTCCTATTCTACAGATAGATTTTGTGGGAAATACCATAAGACAATAAAATACATGGTGGAAACTCTTGATATGATGCAAATATATGATACATTGTTATAATAAAGTATAAAGTTCGTAGATACGCTTCAACTATCAATGGTGTGCTCGCGGGTAGCGTCCAATGGATCCGGTCCTGGCCAGGGCTCGGGTTGGTGTTCAAGGCCTCCAACCGATGGTGGTATGTCTTCTAGTTGGTTTCGTATTCGGGAGAGGCCTAGATCTTACCGATGTTGGTGGTTTTCTAATCCGGATTCTATTGCGACCTGCACACATCTAGCCCTTTGAGACAGGCGGTAGGGGTCGGTAGCGTCGACTTAATGCCGTCGAGAAAGCCGCAACGTTGTCGTGTGGGGAAGTGAGAGTGCCCGCCTAGAGACCTTTCAAGGTGGGTGGGCTTCACTAGTCGACGGTGATCTACTATGTGTCGATGACAGGATGGGCCCGCTTATTCGAGTCCTCCTCGACAGGCATGTCAAGCATCCCTAGTCGGGCAGGCCTTAAGGTTGAGGGTACAAAAGAGGTTGTCGAACAATTCTTTGGACCGCTCGTACCACCGACGAGGCGTGTTATTTATGTCTATAGACCCATTTAGGGCGACGGTGTGGTATTGGGATGCTTTTATGAAGAGAAAGGAAGCATCCCAACGCGGAGGAGAAGATCAGACCATCCATTAAAAAACAAGTTCTAAGATCAAGTCACCCATGGAAGAAATAATAATTGGTGAGCTCCTGTTGGCACCAGTACTACTCGCTTTCTAGCACCATGTCTCCGTCCAATCCAGCCCTCCCTTCTCGGTCGCCCCGTCCGAGGTGTGCAGCCTCTCAGGGACGCCGGAGCTTTGTTGTTCGCCAAGGACAGCGCACACAAAATCTTTTTTCCCGGTCCATTCAACGAAATGCTGTACCGATAATTGGCGCCTGCAAAGCGCCGCTGCTGCTGCTGCTGCTGCCGCGGCCGCAGTACTACGACGATCTCCTGTTTCTTCCGAGCAGCCCCTATTATTGACCTGACCATCCACCACGCACGCATCCATGCATGCAGACGCCGCGCTTGCTCAGTCAGTCTGTTTACGCCTGCTTTTTACCGCCTGCGGATCACGGGATTTACAGTGCCGTGCCGCAGTAATTACAGAAGAGCTGCAGCAGAAGGAGGAGCAGTGAAACCTGTTTTTTTTACTACGTACTACGTACTGGGTACCCTGCCACACCTGCAAGCCGCACAGCATGTGGATGGCCATCTGCCCGGAGCCCGCCACGTGGCGGCCCCTGACAGGATTTGCTGTCGCTCCGGCGTGTGTGTGCGCGCGCGCGCGCGCGCAAAGCAGATCTGCAGCCGGGAGCGATTAGCAGTGGTGCCCGGGTGCTTAGTTAGCCGGGACACGTGTCAGCCCTCCACTGGACGGAATCTTTCCGTTTCAGGGAAGAGCTCCGGGGCATCCACTGTATCAGGGATTCAGGGGGACATGGAGATCGTCTTGGCCCTAAAAAAATAGGAACGCTCCATTGCCATGGCTCCTTCCTGCTTTCCCTTTTGCTGCTGCCATTGCCCATTTCTTAATCGCTGCACTCGCATAAAAAGACATGGAGCATCATCTGTAGATTATGCACATGCTGCACCACCACTGGTGCTTAACCTAATCTTCCATTAGCAGTTGTTAACCCTGCAAGGAGCCAAAGAGAATGACATGCTGGGGCAATTCATGTGGGGCCATGATGGAGAATAAAGCTCGCCTTCTTTCCCAACCTTTCGCCCCCCCAAAAAACCCACCATAATCCTCTGTAGAAACCAGAAAAAACACCATGCAGTTTGCGCACAAACCAAAAGGCGTGACTAGTACCGATCGAGAGCTTGCTGCATGTGTCCGTGGCTGTCCTCGAAGGCATTTTCTTTTGCATGGAAAGAATACAGGAGGAGGAGGAGGAGGAGATAAAAGAAAAATTCGGCGGCAAAAGCGAGAGAGCTCCCTGTCTCCCTCCCCGTGCCAGATACGCCCGGAGCCAATGGGAACTTGACATGCACGTCGATGGGAGAGCAAAATTCCTTTCCAAATAGACTAGTCGCAGTACCTAGGCCACTCTAGCGCCACTACATTTCCGGCCTCTTTTATGCTGCACGTAGTACCACCACTGCTCCCTTTATATATTCCGACGAGTACAATATGAAGTTTTTTTTTCTTCTGATGAATGCAGTTTTCAGAATTTTCTGCCTTTTTTCTTTTGCGTGTGGCTGGCCCCACGCCCACCGATCGCTGCCTCTCAGTTCCAAAAAGGGTAAAACCTATGAGGGATCAATGGGGGCCTGATTAGTTGATTAGTTTCTCATCGTTTTAGATTAGTAGTAGTACTAGGAGTTGCTAGTACTACTATATGGAAAGTGCATGGGTTTGATAGGCCAGCCAGTCAAGAATTCGAGTTCCCTGTTAGAATATGTATACGGGTATCAACTAGAGATAGACTAGGACTCTACAACTTGTACTCCAAGTCTCCACCTACCTTGTGTACGTCTATATATACTCTCCATGAGGGTCAAATCAATACACACTAAAATATTAGGGATTCATTATTTTTCACATGGTATCAGAGCGGTTAGCCTCACGGCGTCGATCCTAGGGTTTTTCCACCACTTCCGCAACGCGCCGCCCCCGGAGAGATTACTCCTCGGGGGCGCGGCACCCGATCTAGATCAAAGATCTGATCGGTTCTTTAGCTTAGATTAGATCCAAATTTTCGAGATTCATAGTTTTAGATTAGATTCAATTTAGCCACAAAATAAATCCCTGTAGATCCATGATCCTCCTTCGGTGAAAAACAGGACGAAATTCGGTGCAGAAATCTCGTGCACTGCAGCACACTTCCGTCGCGAAGGCATCGGATCACGCGAGGAAGAGCTCCGGGATGAGAAGGCATCGAGGCTGTCCAGAACTGCGATCTAGCTGCAATCCAGCCGGGCACCCGGCGCCTCCCGATCGAATCTGCAATTCCACACCACGCGGACACGTGACTCACAAGATCAAGTGCCCAAGGCAGGAGAAGGACCACCATATGCATGTGCTGCATCGCATGCACGAGTTCCTGGGAGTCAGGTCATGGTCCACAAATTCCTCTGCTGCTACTTGGCCTCCGCTAATGCACCCGACGAGAACACAATTTCAAGTCTGCTCCAACACCACACCGACGAGATCAGGAGCCTACACGCGCGACGACGCCGATAACAAAACTGCACCGACATCCACACCTCATTGAGCAGGATTACAACGACTCACGACTTCAGCTGTACGACGACTACATCACCAAACTACAAAATACAAGATCTTCGTCGAGCACATCCACGGAGAAGCGACATCGACATCATCCACACGCCAGGCCGGTGTGGAACACTATTACGTCTACTTCTCCGACATCAAGGCTTCGACATCATCGCCGCCACAAGGGACGCCTTCAAGCGACGATCATCGCCGACACGCCTACTCCTTCATCGCCGACACATCATCGCCAAGGTCTACATCTATGTGGTCTTCATCTACATCTTCGTCGACACACCGCCGCCGCCACTATACCCGTCCACACGATGGACATACAACTACGACGCCCTCTGACAGTACAACTGCAAGGCACGACGACGACATCGCCGCGTCCACGACCCCGACGACTACAACAACAAACCGGCATCACAATTGTGACGCCCCTACGACCGCGCATATGGTTCTGGCAAAACCTTGTGTGCTTGGTGGGTTCCTTCGGTCCTGGCAAAACCGGTGGTCTCACTTATGACCGCGTCCAAGAGACTCCCCCGACGGTACCTCTATAAGGTGCAAAACGTCCACAACTGCAGCTTCGTCAACAATAACAACAAAAATCATGCAATTTTTTTTTGCGCCTCCGGCAATGGCGGCCACACCACTACGACGATTACGACATCGACCACACCTACATCGACCACGGCTACATCACGATCGGCTATCTCGACATCAAGACAACGTCCACAGCAACTTAAGAACTCCAGTCAACAGCGTCCGTGTCATCACTTGCGTCCACGCCACTCCCGCTGTGACTGCGGGAGGGAAGAGAGACACTGGAAGGGAACGCAATCACCGCCCCTAGGTGCCACCCATGATCATGTCCACGCAGGTGATGATGACAAGGAGGTGAAGACGACGAAAGCGCAAGACTTTAAATCCAGTCGCAAGCGTCCGCTTCACTCCCGCTCCGACTGAGGGAGGATGTTAGAATATGTATACCGGTATCAACTAGAGATAGACTAGGACTCTACAACTTGTACTCCAAGTCTCCACCTACCCTGTGTACGTCTATATATACTCTCCATGAGGGTCAAATCAATACACACTGAAATATTAGGGATTCATTATTTTCCACATTCCCATGTTTGAGTACTCGTTTTGGTTGCACTGCTTGTGTAGGTAGAGCAACCATGCATACCCTCCCATGTTGCTCTTAATTGTAGGGGCAACATTGTAGCTACAGGAGCTTTGGGCGATCAAATGGCCTGATTTAGTGAACATAATACTAACTGACTGACTTAGCTTAGAGATATGTTTAAGAGATTCAGCTGAGGTGCTTCTCAGAGTGATTCGGGCATTGCGTGTTAGCTGCTGCTGAATCTTATAAAAACGTCGAGCTGAATCTAATTTAATGGGATCTCTTTTTTTTAAGCTGGATCTTTGATGCATCATCAGCATCCAGGAAGACTTTTCTCTCTTCAGCTCGGGTCTTGGGGGGATGAGATTTTTGGTGGCGTGTCGTATGCAAACAGTTGGTTCGTACGCTGGTGGGAGTTCGTTCTTTTTATCCACTCACTCTCGAGGGCGCAGCCAGAGGCCAGAGCCAGTCAGGGTTTAGATCTAATCGCGCGCGGCGCCTGATGGCCATCATGCCTGTGCAACGGCGCCACATGCCATTGTATCATCAGCACCCACCCACGCGCCTTCTCGAGTGGCACTGGCCGGCCGGCCAGAGCTCGGCCGGGGTGCCGCCATCACCACGCGTCCGTGCCGCCGTATCATGTCGCCGTCGCCCGTTCTCTCGTGCGGTGCGGGGCTACGTCGCCATGGCAGCAGCTGCCGCCGGGCGCGTACGGGCCCTGACCTGGCGGCCGACGGGGAGACGCGCGGCGTGAGGTGACCGTGTCCGGAGGCGGGGAGTGATCGGTGGGAGCCATGGCGCATGGCGCGCCACTTGCGCAGTACTACGTGCGTGCGTACGCCGCGATGGATCGGCACCCCGTCCAATCGCTGATCTCATCATCGTGGAACTTTTTCCGTGCTCGCTCGCGCACACCCAGCGCAGCTTTCACTGTCTCGCCCTCACGTTGCTAGTACTAGTACCACGTCTGTACTGTACTTGCTTAATTATCCCCGCGAAAGTGCGCTGGTAATTGACGGGCCTGCCTGCCTGCCTGACGAGGTCTGAAAGTAAACTGTACTGGGTCGTACCGGATCTGTACGGCGCGGCTTTGTTTAATCGCCCAAACGCGAGGGAGCTCCTGCAGAGGAATCTTTCCTGGTCACTGTAGTAGCACAGCGGCGGGTCGATTGTTTATCCACAAAACTTGGGCGGGAAAAAACATTTACTAGGGTTCAGATGATTAGTCATTCAAGCCCATTGGGTCAGTTTACACGGCCCGGCAGAGGGTGTGCCTGGGGCCCAAAGCAGAAGGAGCCCGTAGCGCCTACACGCCGGATGGGCCACGAACGAAGCCGGAACCGGCGACGAGGCGCGTCGCCGGAGCAGACCCCGGCACCCCGCGCGCCACCGCCTGCTGCGGCAAGTTTGGAACTAGGAATATCTGGTCGCCTTTATTCATCATGGTATATCCCCTTCCCTTCCCTTGCCTTCTCGGTGGCGGCGGTCCTCTTCAGTCCTTGGCATGATTTTCCGCCTTCGCTGCCGCCGAGTCCACGGTCTCCTCCGTTGTCCCGGCGCCGGTGTCCACGTACTCCGCGAGCTCTGGACCCACCGTGTCCCCCGTGACGCCGACGCCGAGGAACCTGCCGCCCTGCTGCACGGCCTTCTGCTCGACGTGGGCGTCCTCGCGGAGGTGGCGCTCGCCCTCGCCGAGCACGCGCGCGCGCTCGGTGCGGGAGTGTGTGATCTCGCGCGCGGCGTCCCGTGCGTCCGCCACCTCTCGCTCGCCCTCCGACGACCTCGACGACATGGCTGGTTGCGGTTGAGGTGGGTGTGCGCGGAAGCGGTGTGGATATGCGTAGGTATATGGGTCGGCGGGAGAGATGGCAGGTGGACACGTTATTGACTCCGTGGGGGGACACGTACGAACGAACTTACACGTCATGCACGGCAGGCGACACGTACGAAGATCAGACTATATATGGTGGCCAAGACAGCATCACATACATACACAAGGGGGTGGACACACGAACGCACCCACAGACTGGGACTTCGGCAGGCACTTACGCAAGTTCTCTGGGCTCAACTTAGCCTGCTCGTCACTTGTGTCTATGACAAAAGTTCGCATCAATAAAAACAACTTCTGAATGCCAGAACTTTCATCAGTTTCAGGCAGGGCCGGCTCTATGTTTTTCAGGGCCCTAGGCAAAGTCGACGGCATGGGCCCTTAAAGCTAATGTATATATAGATATATTAATTTTTTATCATATATGTATCTACTAGCACTTTTAAAATAAAAGTTAACAGCCAACCAAACATTTTAGTCTCAAAATATAATAAATAGTATTAGTTGCTAGTTTGATTACCTCAAATAAGAAATAATTCCAATGATAATAAGTTAGGAGTGAGGATCAGGGTCTGCCGCTGGTGAATTGGTGATCCCCGATAGACGATAGACGACCTACGAATCTGCGATCGTCGTTCGAGTCAGGAAGGCAGGGCCCTAGAGATCGAGGCACGGAGTCCGGCCGATTTCCGAAGAGTCGAGGAGAAGAGAAGAAAGGGAGATCACAAGTTCGCGACGCATTGTAACCCATGCGGCCAGCGTCGTAACTCGTAAGCCTAGTGCCTCGTGTCATAGTGAGTCTTTTTGATTTCCTACTCGCGTGACACGTTGTGCCCGGTTTTCAAGGCCCTCCTCGTTTCTCGCATCGTGGTAGCATATGTATACCCGTATATATTCTCTCCGGTTGCAAATAAGTGTATGTCTAGCATTTGGCCAAGTTAAAGTTTATTAAATTTGACCAACTTTATATATAAATATAGCAACATATATTACATCAAATTAACATATTATGAAACTAAATTTAAAAACATATCTATTGGTATTAATTTAGAGTCATAAGTATCACTACATTTTTCTATAAAAATTAATTAAACATTATTAACTTTGACTTAGAACAAGACTAGAAATACACTTATTTGTGGAAAAAAGAGTACGTAGGTGAGTAAAGTATAAATTTTTGGGCCCCCTCCGGTCGTGGGCCCCTGGCCGATGCCAGGGTCGCCATACCTCAGCGCCGGCCCTGGTTTCAGGTTTTTTTTTTATGAAAAGGGTTTAAGGCCATAAATTATTTCAAACCAGCCCTTAGAAGAACAATCTTATAACAAAGAGGAATAGAACACAAGTCCTTAGAAAGTTGATGCCAAGCGTCCCGGTTTATTTATTTTCTGTTCTCGACTAAATGGTCAGCAGTCCCTGCGGCTAATTCACAAAGGTACAGAACTCTTCTCGAGCTTTCTATAGTCATCATCAGTGCGCAGCTCGATTTTGTTTGCAACTATCCGCGCGCAGCTTCAAACAGAGTATTCGAGACATAATTGATTCAAGCAGAGATATTTCATTTTACCTTTTCTATAAAATATATTTAATTACCAACTGGAAGACTTTTATGGATTCTATGTAATCTAGTTAAATGTCACGAACACAAAAAACTTTTTTTTTGCGGGTAGAACACAAAAGACTTTGAAGCTTCCTCTCTTTGCATTTGACAAATTAATCCACCGAATACAAACAGAATGTGATGACCACATGAAACATCAGAAGTAAGGATACAAAGTCTTGCACCAGTACACTATAAACGATACAAAATGTTGCAACATAAATTATTGATCGGTACCAATTTTGTTCCGACACCACTGTTTATGCGCAACATAAACATCTGTCAATCTCTAAGGCACAAATACAGAAAATGGTGCTAACGATGACCATCTGCTCCGGTAGATGCCACGATGGGGCTCCGCACAACATGCTTCTCCGACACCCATGACAAGCTTCCCTCCACAAGTTCTTCTTGATCCTCATTGTCACTGCTCACTGTCAAGCTAAATGTTTTCTTCTCTCCGGCCTTGGAGAATGTGAGTGTCTCCGGAAAGACGTTTACCGCTAATGACTTGGGTGCATCCACCTTCGCAGTGTATGTCGATGTCGCCGGCCCGACATTCGTCACGGTCCGGTTCACCGTGAAAGGAGTTGATGTCAACGGCACAGTAATCGTCGGGTAGTTGAGCTGCATGTCCTGTAACTTTGGTAGCATCTCGCAAGTCATGCTTGAGTTGCGCACGATGGTTGCTAGACCATCGTCGCCAAAGAGCGAACAAATATAACCTGCATAGTCACTGGTGCTAAGGTCGTACACCAGACCAGGGTCTGCGGCTCGCGTGGGGTTCACATGGCCTGCACCTGTGTCGTACACACTAGCTTTCTTATGATGTTGGTCCAAGATCGAGCCGCCAGTGCTATTTATGGTGTCTGATGTTGTCAAGATGGCAGACCTAATGGCGGCAGGCGACCAATCAGGATGAATGCTCTTGATGAGCGCGGCAACCCCGCTGATGTGTGGCGTTGCCATGGATGTGCCGGATATGATGTTGAAAGTCGCTGATGCTGATGCAGAGCCTGTGTTTGGCGGCCATGCGGCTAGAATGTTGAGCCCTGGCGCCAAAATGTCCGGCTTGAGTATGCCAGGGATAATATAGCTTGGACCCCGCGAAGAGAACCATGGAACCACAGGGGCCGGGCGGATACCAAGCAATGTGTTGTTGTAAGTGAAAGTTGCCATAGATCTGCTCTTTGACGATGTCGCATAAGATGTGAGCATGACACCATCGGCCGCAGTTACCTGCACCACACTTGAGTTGTAATCCCGTAGAATTGTGGCGTAGTCACTGGCCTCGTCATTGAACAACACCACGCCAGCTGCCCCGGCGCCGAGTGCGTAGCGGATGTTGGACTTCTGGATGTTCGACATCATGGCCTCGCAAACAAGGATCTTACCAGCGACTGAACTGTAATACTCGTATTCACAATATCGACGTTCCTCGGAGAAGAGGAGAGGGTACGACTTTGAGTTTGACTGGGCTTCCTGGGTAAGCGCCTCTCCATGGATGATCTTGCCGTTGCCAAGATGCACCTCAGCACCGAAGCTCCTGTCTACTGAGCCGGCGGCGACGGTGAGCAGCCATGGCGCGTCGTTGCTGACCGAGCCTCGCCTGGGACCGCTATTGCCGGCGGCAGACACCACAAGGATGCCCTTGGATACGGCACTAAACGCGCCAATGGCGATAGGGTCCTGATCAAAGCTGGTGCCACCACTACCGCCGATGGAAAGCGAGAGCACGTCCACCCCATCCTTGATGGCCGCATCTAATCCAGCCAGTATGGCATGTTCATCACATTTAGTATTGTTGCATACCTTGTACATGGCGATGTGGGCGCCAGGAGCTATTCCAGCGGCGGTTCCCGTGCCCACGCCATGATCTGACGCACCAGGGACGAAGTTTCCGGCGGCTGTGGATGATGTGTGTGTTCCGTGCCCCACTTCATCCCCAGCTGAGTCATCATCTCCAGCAAATGACTTGGCACCAATGAGCTTGTTGTTGCAGCGGGTCGCCTTGCAGCAGCCCTTCCACCTTGTCGGTGGTGGAAGGACGCCATGGTCATCGAAGGAAGGGTGTGTCGCATGGATGCCGGTGTCCAGCAAACCGATGATGACTCCCTTCCCATAACCAGCGTCGCTCCAGAACCCAGTGCCGTTCTTGAGCCCGAGGAACGCTGGCGTGTGCGTGGTCATGAGTTGTAGCGCCCGCCCCGGGAATGCACGCACATAGCCCGGCTTCTTGGCCACCGCATCGAGCTCAGCCTTGGTGAGCCTCGCGGCAAAGCCGCTGAACACTTCGGTGTAGGAGTGGAGAAGGCGGGACTCGGTGGATTCACCGGTGGGCGAGATTGGCAGGAAAGACTCGTGCCATCGGCGGTGAGCGTCTTCCCCGACATCCGAGCGCGGTGGCTCGACAAGGACGATGTAAACGCGATATGCGGATGTCTTTGTGGCATTTTGTTGTACACGGGTGGTAGCTGGATTGATATAGCACAGTGCAGGTGTAGAAAAGAGAGTGGCGAGCATGAGAAGAGGTAGTAAGAAATTGGGAAAGGACGCCATTGCCGGAGTCGGACACATAGTAGGATGAAGATGATGGCAATGGAGGAATATGATCGACCACGAGGTGATCTTTATACAGCACGAATGATCAATGTGCTTATCGTAATCCTGGCAAAAAGATATTTATTTGATAAATGCAGCAACATAAATGAAATTAATTTGTGCCAAATCTGGATGATCCGGTAAGATTACGTGGGAGGCCAGCTACGTTGGTACTATATTTAATGGGTTAAGATATGTGGACAAAATACATGATCTTTATTTCGTGTGCGTATATATTGCACTATTGATAAACCTGGAAAGCAATTACTCCGTACTAAGAATCCAAATTAACAGCTGGTGGTTTGTCCCGACACTATGACGTGAGTATCTATAGATCGTCTCATAAATGACAATATATAAGTGATGATACCAGGTGAGATTGAAAGGGTCACCAACCGAAATTGCATGCATACTCCTTTCAATCTAGAGAATCTTTTTGAGCAAACTGGAAAATCTTTTCAATCTGGAGTATGATTGAAATTGCATGCAAAATCTGGAGTAGTTGATACTGCTATACTGCTATTCAATCTCACCAACCGAAGTTGCATGCATACTCCTTTCAATCTGGAAAATCTTTTTGAGCAAACTGGAAAATCTTTTCAATACTCCAGATTGAAATTGCATGCAAAATCTGTAGTAGTTGATACTGCTATACTTGTCCAGATTGAAAGGTGAGATTGAAAAGGATTTTGCATGCATACCAGCTGAGTAGTTGGTACTGCCATACTGTATTTGAGCAAACTGGAAAATCTTTTTGACACGTGCAGAGATGCAAGCTCAGAGTGACTAACACGAACTGAAAATCTGTACTAGAGAGGAAAAAAAGTTCAGAGTGACTAAGACGAACTGAAAACCAATGAGCACAGTCAGTCAGCGCACACAAGGGAATTTCTTTGCTTTGCAGATCACCTCTATTCGCCTGCTGACGCTCTCTGTTTAGCTGCTATTGAATCAGCTTAATTCGCCTCATGTGACTCCCTGCTCGCCGCAGCCGTCCATCCCCGACCAACGGCGCGCTCACTCCACTAGCTAGCCTACTCGCCGGGTCCCTCTCCCTAGGGCTCGGTAGAGTCCCTTCGTCTTCGACGACGTCGACGCGTCCGTGCCTGAGGCCAAAGAGGCGTTCCCTTTCGTCCAGGTTTCTCCCTTGCATAGCAGATCTCTGCCCGAACCTGCCATTGTTACCCTTCAAATCTCGCCTCCCCAATACAGCCTCTTCCTTCATCGCTCGATGCGATTGAGAAAACCAGGTAGCAGGTTGGCACTGACAGGCCCTGCGTCGTCCTAACCATTTGTGTGAGGGATGTGAAGTCAGCAACAGAGACAGATCAAGAAAACTGGTAGAACAGTTCCAGGAACCGTCTCGGCAACAAGGTAAAGCCCTTCAGTTTCTATAACACATGTCTACTGAAGTGAATTTGTGGTAACCATATTTCAGCAAACTATTTCACAAACTAATGTATATGCTACTCACAGACTATTAAAATTAAAAAAACATATTTCAGCAAACTTTGGAGAAGAATATATCCTCTCGCGTTTTCAAACAAACGGTTTCAGGACCACTTCATGACGCTACTTACTCAAAACAGAACACACTTACAGCTCAAAACAAGGGCATCCATGACCCATAAACTCGCGCTCCAGCAGAACCTTAGCAATAAAAATGGCAACACGGTGTAAAAGAGCCTCACCAAAATATGCTCAAGTTAAGCAGGCACTCTGAAACGAAATCCACAATCACTGAGCAACCAGATCCTACTCAGACATCGTTGCCTTAAGAAACATATCTTACCTTGCGTCTACTGAATCTTCCACCACCGCTGCAACTCCACTCCACACACCATTAGCAATCAGATACACATACGACCGTACCTAGAATATTACCACAAAGAAGATACCGACACGGCCGCGGCGGCCTACCTTCAAACCACAAAGCAGATGATTATTCCCGTACAAGTTGCTTGAATGTTTTTAATTAGTGTGATCAAGTGGCACTCTACTCTGCCTAAAAGGCAACATGAAGGAGAGGAACTCAGAACGCAACTTCTTTCAACAAAATATGAACTATTGGGTTATTATGGTTATAATTTCTTATCGCAAATAAAGCTTCGCACCATTCATCAATGTGACAATACAAAAGTTTCTTCCGTCAGCACTCTTTATGTGATGCAAAACACCCGTTCTAACCGCATGAACAACGTTCATGGCCATGGCGCGGGGGCATGACCGCCAACCTTGGGGACAGCGACGATCGGGCTCCGCACGACATGTTCCTCGGACACCCAGCTTAAGCTTCCCTCAACGAGTTTGTGTTTGTGCATTTTGTGGCAGCTCACCAACACCTTGAACCTTTTCTTCTCTCCAGCCTTGGAAAACACCAGTTTCTTAGGGGAGACGTGCACCCTCAGCGACTTGGGTGTGTCCACTTTCACCTTGTAAGTCGTTGCCGCTGGCCCAACATTTGTCACAGTCCGCCTTACGGTGAACGACGACGTTGTCAACGGGACGGTTATTGTTGGGTAGTTGAGCTGCACATCCTTGACCTTTGGCAGATTCTTGCAGGTCAAGCTGGAGTTGCGCACAATGGTCGCTAGGCCGTCGTCGCCGAGGAGCCAGCAGATATAGCCGGCATAGTCACGTACACCGATGTCATACACCAGTCCAGGGTCTGCGGCTCTCCTGGGGTTCACATGGCCTGCACCTCTATCGTATGCACTAGCTTTCCTATGTTGCTCGTTCAAGATCGAGCCGCCGGTGCTGTTGACGGCATCCGACGTCGTCAAGATGGCGGACTTGATGGCAGCCGGGGACCAGTCAGGATGCAAGCTCTTGATGAGCGCCGCAACGCCGCTAACATGTGGTGTCGCCATGGAGGTGCCCGATATGATGGTGAAAGGCCCCGATGCATAGCCTGTTTTAGGCGGCCACGCAGCAAGGATGTTGAGCCCCGGCGCTAGAATGTCCGGCTTGAGCACACCGGGGGTGACAGAGCTCGGGCCTCGTGAAGAGAACGACGCCACAACTGGGGCTGGAGGGACACCGAGCAATGTGTTATTGTACGTGAAAGAGGCCACGGGGTTGCTCGCTGACGATGTTGCGTAAGCTGCGAGGATGGCGCCATCGGCTGCACTCACCTGCACCACTCTCATGTTGTAATCCTGGAGAACGGTGGTGTAGCCATTGGATTCTTCGTTGAATAGCACCACGCCGGCTGCTCCGGCAGCCATTATGCTACGGATTTGGGGATTTTGAATCGTTGGTATCGTGGCCTGGCAAACCACGATCTTCCCAGAGACAGAACGGTATTCCTCATTCTCACAGAAACGATGTTCCTCCGAGAACAGAAGAGGATATGACTTTGAGGTATGGCTTGCCATCTGGGTGAGCGCTTCTCCATGAATGCGCTTGCCGTTGCCAAGATGCACGCCAACCTCAAAGCTTCGGTCCACCGAGCCTGCTGCGACCGTTAGCAGCCACGGTGCATCATTGGTGACCGACTGTGAAGTGGGACCGATGTTGCCCGCTGCACCCACCACAATGATGCCCTTGGCTATTGCGTTGAATGCGCCAATGGCGATGGGGTCCCTATCGAAGTGAACACTGGAGACGCTGCCAAGAGAGAGTGAGAGAACGTCAACCCCATCCTTGACCGCGGCGTCGAAGCCAGCCAATATGGTGGATTCTTCACAACCTCTACTGTTGCACACCTTGTACATGGCGATATGGGCGCCAGGAGCAATTCCAGACGAAGTGCCCCTGCCGACACCACGGACCGAGGCACCGGTGACGAAGTTCCCAGCAACCGTGGACGAGGTGTGTGTTCCATGGCCGTCGTAATCATCTGAATCATTGTCTCCAACAATGAGTGACTTGACACCGATGAGCTTGTTGTTGCACCGGGCCGCCTTGCACGAGCCCGTCCACTTTGCCGGGGGTGGTGGGACGCCATGATCATCGAATGAAGGGTGTTGTGCATGGATTCCGGTGTCGAGCAGCCCGACAATCACTCCCTTCCCGTAGCTGGCAACACTCCATAACCCGGTGCCTTTTCTTAGCCCGAGGAACTCCGGCGTGTGTGTGGTCATGAGTTGCAGTGTCCGCTCCGGGAATGCGCGCACGAACCCCGTCTTCTTGGCCATTCTATCGAGCTCGGTGTCAGTGAGCCTCGCAGCGAAGCCGCTAAACATCTCGACGTAAGAGTGGAGGAGACAAGGCTCTCTTGAGTTGCCGATGCATGTGCTAGGTAGGAAAGACTCGTACCATCGACGGTGTGTGTCTTCGTCGGAATTCAAGGGAGGTGGCTCGACTAGCACAATGTAGGTGCGGTAAGCAAAGGTTTCGGTAGAATTCAGTTGTGCCCCTGACGGTGCTTGATTGACATAGCACAGTGAAGGTGTAAGAAAGTGGGTGGCGAGCAAGAGAAGTGGTAGTAATAGGAGATTGGTCAATGGCGCCATTGGTGACTCCACACACATCTACAGACCGAGGAAGGGGATGTTGATGCGGTGTCTGGCCATCTCCCTATGTTCTTCATTTATACAGCACGAGTGATCAATGTGCCGCAACTTTAATGGCACAAGTTAGTCACTAGAAAATCTTGCGCATGCAGCAACATACAAAAGTTTTAATTGTGCCAGATCTGGTTACATTTATCGTACGTGGGAGTCCAGATATGTGCTTGCTGGTACTCAATGATCTGGCCTGGAGCCATGAGTAAAATGAATGCAATAATGCGATCTTTTTCTATCTCCTGCATGAATCATATCGCAACATGAGCGAAAATGTTGAGGAATTAAGGACTCAAATTTAACATCATACTCCCTCCGTTTCCAAATGAAATCATGTCATTAATGTTAATATTATCAGTCATAGAAATGAAATCAGGTCAGGTCGAACTAACAAACTGAAAATTGTACTCTCCGCGCACTGACACTCTCCTAGTGCTAATAAAGATTCGATATGTTTAGAGCAACTCTAGCAGATACCTTAAAAACAAAAGGTTAGATCCTAATAATTTTTCATCGTGATAAGCTAGGAATGGGTACTTTGACAGATTCCTTGTATCCATTGTTCATAATTTTTTCTCTTATTTTTCTTGTGAGTATAATCTTCATTATTAAACTTCATATAAACTCCAAAATAATACAAACTTGTATATTTATACCACACACAATACATCAACATCCAAATCCATAATTTTCAAATTTGGGCAAAATTTATATGAAATTAAAATATTCGTCTGCAAGTGAGTTCATCTGCACAAGTCCATAGATAGGTGTCAATGAACATGATGAATTTGATTATGCATATTGCCAGTAAAAGATGAAAAGATCTTACGGGAATTCTATCGAACACCTTCATCATGCACCGGTCTTTACCTATCAAGGAGGCCGGAGGTTGCTCACCGGGGAGAGAGCACCGTCCTGCCTCCCATTATCCACCGCCACCAGCACTTGGCCGCGCAAGAACAAAGCCGAAGTTCTCGGCGAGTGGCCGCAAGGCCAGGCACCGGTTTTCTCAGCCATGAGGCTCAGGACTCGGGAGCCATGGCACCAACGAAACTGGTCAGTGAGTTCGATAAGCCCTTGTGCGAACGGAGTGAGTGCGTTCCTCTCAAAACTACAGCAGAGAGGTGCGATTGTGAGAACTACGGAACTTGTAATTTGTAAACAGATCACATGCACATGTGTTTCTCCCTATGTAAGTTTAACTCGTGTGGTCAAGCGGTACTGTGTTCCTCGCAAAAAATAAAATTAAATTTAACGGCACTCTGTTATCTGCTTTAGGGAGAGGGCACAGTTCCATGTTTTGAAAGAACTCTTCCTGTCTTCCGGTGTAATTTCAGACAGAGATGTGGCAGCATCAAGCATTCAAGCAGCAGAACCCAGAACGCCGAAATCTCTCCACAAAATATACCAACGACTAAAGGCACTAAGCTCTGCTTCTAATTTCTTCATCTCAAAACTTTGCACCAATAATTACCGAGACGATACAAAGTTCTATCCCATCAGCACAGTTTATGTGACGCAAAGATTAATATGAAGTGAATAAACATGGACAAATGAAAACATCCATCGATTAAACAGCACGGACATCATCCATGGCTAGGGCCGGGGGGAGAAGGACCGCTAATTCCTAGGAGGCTAGGGAGGCAACGATCGGGCTCCGCACGACGTGTTCCTCGGACACCCAGCTCAAGCTTCCCCCCACGAGTTTGTGTCTGGCCGCGTCGTGGCAGCTCACGGACACGCTGAAAGTTTTCTTCTCTCCAGCCCTGCAGAACACCAGCGTGTCAGGGGAGACGCGCACCCTCAGCGAATTGGGCACATCCACTTTTGCCTTGTAAGTCGACGCCGCTGGCCCGACATTCGTCACAGTCCGCTTCACGGTGAACGGTGACTTTGTCAGCCGCACGGTTATCGTCCTTGGGTAGCTTCGCATAGCGATGGTCGCCAGGCCGTCTTGGCCGAGGAGAGAGCAGATGAAGCTGGCATAGTCAGTGATGCCAAGGTCATACACTAGGCCAGGGTCGGCGGCTCTCGCGGGGTTCACATGGCCAGCGCCTCTGTCATACGCGCCAGATTTCCCGTACTTCTCATTCAAGATCGGGCCTCCGGTGCGGTTGACAGCATCCGACGTAGTCAGGATGGCCGACTTGATGGCAGCAGGTGACCAGTCGGGATGCAAGATTTTGATGAGTGCTGCAACGCCACTGACATGCGGTGTCTCTGTCGATGTGCCCGACATGATGCTAAAAGGCCCCATCCCGTTGTCTGTATTTGGCGGAAACGCCCCGAGGATGTTGAGCCCCGGCACCAAAATGTCCGGCTTGAGCACGCCAGGGGCGACATGGTTTGGACCCCTGGAAGAGAACGAAGCCACGGCCGGCGCCGGACGGACACCAAGCAATGTGTTGCTGTATGTGAAAATGTCTATGGCACTGCTCGCCGCTGACATGGCATGATCTGTAAGGACGACACCATCCGCTGCGGCCACCTGAATCACGCTGGAGTTGTAATCCATAAGATCTACGGTGTAGCCACGGGATTTGGTGTTGAATAACACCATGCCGGCCGCACCATAGACCATTATGCAGCGGATGTTGACATCCTGAAACGCCGCTGCCAAAGACACACAAATCACGACCTTCCCGACGACGGAGGCACTATCCATGTTCTCACAGAAACGGCGATCAGCAGGGTAGAAAAGAGGGTATGGCTTTGAGCTTGGCTTTCCCACCTGGGTAAGCGTTTCTCCACCGATGCGCCTGCCGTTGCCGAGAAGCACCTCAGCATAGAAGCTCCGGTCTACTGAGCCGGCAGCGACTGTGAGCAACCATGGTGGGTCATTAGCGACACTCCGCGGGAAGGGACCGCGGTTGCCTGCTGAGGACACGACAATGATGCCCTTGGATACCGCGGTGAATGCCCCGATGGCGACGGCGTCCTGATCGAAGTGGTCACCGGGGTTTCCACTGATAGAGATTGAGAGCACGACCACACCATCCTTGATGGCCACGTCTATGCCGGCCACTATGTCAGCACCTTCGCAGCCACTAGGGCTGCACACTTTGTGCATGGCAATGTGTGCACTCGGAGAGATTCCAGCCGCGGTTCCGGCAGCCAGGCCATTATACGACGCACCAGTGACAAAGTTCCCAGCAGCCGTGGAAGAGGTGTGTGTTCCATGGCCGTCGGGATCACCCGAGTCACCCCCAATAACCGTCTTGGCACCGGTGAGCTTGTTGTTGCAGCGGACTGTCTTGCACAACCCCTTCCACTTTGCCGGAGGTGGTGGGATGCCATGATCGTCAAACGAAGGGTGTGCGGCATAAATTCCGGTGTCAAGCACCCCGACAATCACTCCCTTTCCGTAACCGGCGTCGCTCCAAAACCCGGTGCCTTCCCTTAGCCCGAGGAACTCCGGCGTGCGCATGGTCGTAAGCTGAAGTGTCCGGCTTGGAAAAGCGCGCACGAACCCTGGCTTCTTGGCCACCGCGCCGAGCTCATCATCGGTGAGCCTCGCCGCGAAGCCGCTGAACGCCTCGCTGTAGGAGTGGAGGAGACGTGGCTCAACAGAGTCGGCGATATGTAAGCTCGGTAAGAAAGACTGGTACCACCGACGGTAGGCTTCTTCCTTGGCATTCAAGGGCGGTGGCTCGACAAGCACAATGTAAGTGCGGTAAGTAGAGGTTTTGGTGGAATCTTGTTGTGCCCTTGCAACAGCTGGACTGACATAGCACATTGATGGTGTAGGACAGAGGGTGGCGAGCAAGAGAAGAGGTAGTGCTAAGAGATTGGTCAACGGAGCCATTGGTGAAGCCACACGCACCTACACTACGGAGGAAGACGATGGGGATGCAGGTGTCCGGCCATCTCCCGGTGCTTTTCATTTATGCAGCACGAGTGATCAATGATGCAGCAACATTAAACAGCTTTAATTTGTGCCAGATTTCTATTTTCTTGTAAGATCTACGTACTTGGGAGGCCAGATATGTGCATGTTGATACGCCATGATCTGGTAATATATCAACACGATCTTCTCATATCTCCTGCATGAATCATATATCGCATCAGCTAGAATTAATGGAAGGTAACTAAGAACCCAAATTTAAAATCATACTATAAGATACTGATGCCATGTCATAAATGTCAGTATCACAGTGAAAACATGAAATCAGGTGAGGTCGAACTGATCACCAGCGAGCTCCTCAGTGTGCTGTGTCTCTCGGCATCCTTCGTCTCCTTCGCATACTTTGAAGTCCCTTGCCTTCTCTATGTCATAGAGGCAGGCATTGACTAAGGCAGATATATGACTCCTCAGAAATAAGTTACTCCCTTCGATCCATAATAAATAATAAGTGTAGCTGATTTAGTAAAACTTTATACTAAATCGGCGAAACTTATTATAGATAAGAGGGAGTATCACATTGTTTAACTAGTGTGATCAGGTGCCATTTTACTATAAGTTTCAAGTGATTAGTTGTAAAATGGTCTGGATATTCTGTTTGTACTACTTTCTATCTCAAGTTGTCGACACAAATATCTGTGCAGGCTCAACATTCTAGAAGTGTCACTGTGTTAGTACTCAATAACATGCAGAACCATAGCTGTGCCTGAACTCTTTTATGTCAAAAATACAAGAACTGAAACTTGTCCTGGCCATTGGCCTTAGGCATGAGTCAGGAAGAGACAAACTTACCAAAACGTAGTTTATGACAAGCCAAGGGTAATCAAGTGAACAGATTACCAAACATTCACCATCTCTGTCTGATCAAAGTAACACCCGGTCGGCCCGTCCTGAGGGAACAGGGCCAGCATGACCAGGCCCCTGGCGCCCTGTTCAGGCGTCAGGATCCCCAGATTCCAGTTGATATCAGTCTTCACGAAGCCAGGGCGTACGCAGTTGATACGCATGTCCGGGTACCGCCTCGCGAGGATTCTCGTGTAGAGGTTTATCACCATCTTTGACATGCTGTAGGAAGGCAGCATCGTCGGCCACCCCGCCTCTTCTAGTCGTCCCTCATTCACATCTTCCAGGAAGGTGTTCAGCAACGTCTCGATCCGCGCCTCGTCTCAGATCTCGATGTTGCTCAGGTCGTTCCGTAGCTTCTTTTGGCATCCTCTGGCACCAAAATTGAATGCGTAAGTGAGATAACATGAATAAGGATCAGTAAAATGCATTTGTTTCTCAGGTCCTGTGGTTCTTCAGTTTTCTAAGGAAAGAATGCCAATGTCGTACCTTTAACTCCGAGGCAAGGGAGGAGGCATTGACGATTCTTGCTCCCGATGTGGACAGTTTTAGTAGAGGAAGGAGAGCTTATGTTACCCGTTTGTATCCGTAGTAATTAGTGTCGAGACAATTCATTGTCACATCATAGGTGTTCTGGAACACATCTTTGAGCAGACTGGCTGCTCCTGAATCATAAAGAATTTGAAATTGAACATTGGTGGTACTAACAACTGGCTACCCATAGGCATAACAGAAATGAAATTGTAGGTCTACAGATTGCATGATCAGTACCCATGTCTCTGTATCAATGTTGAGAGCTTTCAGGCCTTCCTCGTCTGCTGCAACTCCTATAACTGCTGCATTGTTAACCTGCATTGCCAGCTTCATATTCATTTACATTACATGTTTGTAGAAAAGTTGACAGAATAATTTCACTAAATTAACAGAAAAAGACTTCACTTCACCAAAATATCAAGCTTTCCGTAGCTGTTTTCAATGTATTGCACTAAGGAGGCGACGCTGGTGTCATCCTGGACATCGAGCTGGTGGAAGACTATGTTAGAGAGGTTAGATTCACGGCGAATGGACTCGACGGCATCCTTCCCTCTCTTGTCGTCTCTCGCCGTGAGAATGACTGTTACACCTTGGTCAGCAAGCTGCCGGCACACCTCCAGGCCGACTCCCCTGTTTCCACCGGTGACCACTGCAAGCCTGATGCCATGTGCAGTCCAAAATCTTAGCGCTCATGGTGAATTCAGTTCAAGCACTAGTAGAAACTAACCACGGGGATGGATAACAACAACCACACCTAATTATGTTTTCCCTGAATTTGTTACAAAGCACAAAGCACAGATAATAATTTGCATGTCATTAACAAAAATATGAACCTGGGCGGTGGCTGGGCATAAAAAATTGAAAAAATCAGTAGAGGAGTGTCGACTAATTTGCGAAAAACGCGAGATGGTTAGATCTAGAAGGTCAGAATGCATGCAGAAGCTGATGTTTGATTGGTCGGTACACCATCTACTCTATCGCACCAACAGGAAGAGCAATCTACAGTGCTCTTCAAGTCACTAGAAGCGCATGTTAGAAAAGAGAAAAGGGGGCGAGAAGGTATACCTTTGCGGTGCCTGCTCCGCATCGGCGGCGGTGGCAGCGGTTCCGGGCGCCGGCCTCTCCATGCGAGTGGCGAGGACGGGGAGGGAGACGGCGAGGCCCGATCGAGATGAACGCCGCGTGCGTGGGGTTGAATTGGGGGGGTAGGTGGGTGATTCTGCTCCAGATTAACCCCTAAACTGTAGTGGTTAGCGTAATATTTTACGAATTTTTTCCTTGGTACCTACTAGCTGCTGGGTTCGTCTCGCCGGCGGCAGGTGCCCGCCGACGGTCTGCCCCGCGGTGTGCCATATTTTTTTTAGAGACTCAACACTGACTTACAAGGTAGTGCTATTATAAATACACGGAGACACGCACCACAACGCGCACACACACCCTTCTATGCACCTGCAACAACTATACCTATAACTCAGAACACACGTCATTTAAGAGACTTCCGAAACCGCTGACTCCGTAAACGTCGAGTACGTCGTCCTTCCTGTAGTCCAAAGCGTGCTGAGGTAAACCTAGTGCAATACCACAAATTCGTCTCCGTGGGAAATTGAACCTGAGTGGGTTGGTTGGCGGTGTGCCATAGTTGGGACTGTGGAGGACCCCACGGCGCCGGAGGGGGAGACTTCCTGGATTTTTTTCCACAGTATTACCAGTCCAGCCCAATCCTTCTGTCGCGAACTGTGAATCCTAGCGCAGAAACGACCCAACTGAAACCCATTGATGCACAGAAAAAACTATACGTAGCATGTCACCTTCTCTCAATCTCAAAGATCAGTGAAACATGTCTGAGTTCTGCCTCAGCCAAGCCGTTGCTAGGAGGAAGAGAAGGAGAGGCATGGAAGAGAGTAAGTGCATCTCTAGCAGGCCACTTATCCGTTCTGAAACCTTAAAACAATCATTACTTTATAGTTTCGATTGGAAAAAATAGAGACCTAACACCTCAAAACACCCTGGTCTTAATTTTTTTTGAAGGGGCCGAGAAAAACACCCACGGCCCGTAGATACACGGGTTTCGTCTTTGGCCCGATGCCGACCCTGGCCCTTATCGCTATAAAGCATTGTCAGGAGGGACATTTCAGCTTATTCCCCTCCTTCCGTTGCCAACTGTCGCCGCCACCACCGCACACCGTCGTCGATTGAGGCCGCACCATGTCGATTCCTCCCGCCCAGAAGGCCGCCGCCGCCATTCTCGACCCGTGTTCTGACCGAGGTTGCCGCGCGATGGAGATCTGGCTCATGGCGGAGACAATGACCATAGATTAAATAAAGCTTCTCTAATCCATTGATTCGAAGAACAAGCTATCATACAATGAAGGGTCAAAAAGTAACCCTCATCCACTTTGTCGCTTTCGTTGTCTTCGTCATCGACCTGGTTCACCTCCTGGTCGTCCTCCTCCTCCGCGTCACCGTCCGCCCCTCCTCATCGGAATCGATCTCAACGATCCCACACAGAGGACAAGCTCCGCCTTTCGCTCATTCCTGAAACGCTTCGGCCAGTACGCGCTCGTGGGCGAGTACCGGTCCATGCCGTCTGATGACTGCGTGAACATTTTGTTGGGAGACCCCAAGAGGAAGGTATGATGAGCACAGCAGCAAGTTTTTCCTCAGTAAGAAACCAACGTTATCGAACCAGTAGGAGGAAGGGAATGACTCAAAGGTGTTGCTAGCAACTTGGAGACCTGCACAACACAAACTCAAGACTTTGCCCCAACGAACAGTGAGGTTGTCAATATCACCGGTTTGCTGTAACAAAGGATTAACTGTATGGTGTGGAAGGTAATGGTGGTTTGCAACAAGCAAACAGTAACAGTGAAGATGTATCAATGGTAAAGATTGGACCGGGGTCCATAGTTCACTAGAGGTGTTCTCCTTAGATAAACAAACATGGCATGCTGGGTAAACAAATTACATCAGGACAATTGACAGGACTGAGCAAGGCATAACAATGCAATACTAATCATCATGATCCTATGAGATTCGATTGAACATTACAACAAGATACATAGACCGCCATCCAACTGCATCTATGACTAGAAGTCCACCTTTGGGTTATCATCCGAACCCCCTCCAGTATTAAGTTGCAAGCAACAGACAACTGCTTTAAGCAAAGTGTGTAAGGTAAACAATCCACTTGTTCCATGAACAAGAGACCGTTGTTTTCTCCCTAGTGGCAACATCACACCTACAACCTTAGAGATTTCTGTCACTTCCCTTAGATTAAATAGAAGCATGAACCCACTATCGAGCATAAATACCCCCTCTTGGAGTCACTAGCAACTACTTGTCCAAGATAGCTACTAACAATGGAGAGCATGCAAGATCACAAACAACACACACATGATAGAATCATAAAGACAAAACCATTAATTAATCCAACATAATAATCTCAATATCCATCGGATCCCCGTAAACACAACATGCATGATTACAAATAGATTAGATCTTGATCATGAACGGAGCTCGCAAGATCTATACATGAAAGCACAAAGAGGAGATACAACCATCTAGCTACTACATGGACCCATAGTCCAAGGTGGAACTACTCACGCATCATGATAGAATCAATAAGACAAAATCATTAATCAATCTGACAAAGTAATCTCAATATCCATCGGATCCCCGCAAACACAACATGCATGATTACAAATAGATGAGACCTTGATCATGAACGGAGCTCACAAGATCTAGACATGAAAGCACAAAGGAGGAGATGCAACCATCTAGCTACTACATGGACCCGTAGTCCAAGGTGGAACTACTCACGCTTCATACCGGAGGCTGGCATGATGAAGAAGAAGGCCTCCGATATGATCTCCCCTCCGGCAGGGTGCCAGGAAGAGCTTCAGATCCCCCCAATCTAGGGACGATGGTGGCAGCGGCTACAGACGGTTTTGTGGAATATTGATCGGGTACTTAAGGTTTAGGCATCGAGGGTTTCTTATAGGCGAAGAGGGAGGCCGAGGGGGTGCCCGAGGCGGCTGCACCCCCCAGGCGCGGGCCAGGTCTGGCCACGCGGCCAGGGGTGTGGCCCCCTCGAGGCCCTCCTCCGTCTCGTCTTCTGACTCCGTGTTCCCCACGGTAAAATATTGACTTTGGCTTTTGTCCCGTCCAATTTCGAGAATATTGATTTTCTACCTTTCTGGAACAAAAAACAGAAGAAAACATGCAACTGGCACTGTGGCATCTTGTTAATAGGTCAGTACAAGAAAACATATAAAAACACCTCAAAGTGTAGACAAAGCAAAGCAAAGTAGATACTAAACAAGCATGGAACATAAAAAATTATAGATACGTTTCCGACGTATCAAGCATCCCCAAGCTTAACTTTTGCTCGTCCTCGAGTAGGTAAGTGATAAAAAGAATAATTTTTGAGGTGACATGCACCATCAAAATCAAGATCAAACAATTTGCAAGCATTGAAAACTGGGATCAAAGAACTCTAAACATGAACATGAAAGATGGAGTTCTAACAGTAAGACAAAGTAACTATGCATGCAACATGAAAGGCTACAAACAAAAATCATGAATAACATGCATTAAAAACATTTGTTTGGTTCACATACATAAAACATTGCATAGTGGCATTCAGCTCGTCCCTCATAGAGTAGCAAATAGATGCATAGGACACCTTCAAAGTTCATATGAGTGACTAGATACAAATAGCACAAGAACAAGTAATATCAACAATATGCATCAATCAATAAGTTTTGGGGCAATGCACATAGAACTAAGAATGGCAACTATGCTCTCTTAACTGGTGACTAAAGGATAGAAGGTGGAGACTCAATATAATGGTGGAAGAAAGGCCCTTCATAAAGGGAACCAGGGATTTCAAGTTTCAAAAAGAGCTTTCAAAAATTATGGTACTTGTTAGCTTCCAACTCTCATTGCCCCTATCATAAGCATCTTGAAGCGATTAAGGTTAAAGTGAACAAACTATGGAGTATATGCTTGACAAAGCATAAGTTGGCAATCTCATGGTCCTTAAATACGAGGGCCGCTCCTCATTCTACTCAACTTTAGTCACCTGTAAGTTCTTGTTATAATAAGTACATGTGTATCATAGAGAACCGCCAACGGAGTACCCCTTGCACATGGTACATGAGCTATCCCATAACCAAAATGACAAGGCAGGCAGAAAATGAGCATCTCAGCAATCTTCTTATTTACCATGGGAATATGGTGCTTTTTTCTCTCTTTCCTCTTTTCTCAATATGTCTCTTTTTTTATAAGAAGAAAGCTGCATAGATGTCATTATGGTGATGCTGCAAGTTTCCACCATGATTAGGCATGGCTTAGGCTAGCGGCTCATGCGTTTCTCTAACGCACATACATAACTCCATGGACTTACAAGTTCCCCTTTTATTTCACACCGGCGAAATCCATATACAAAAGAGCATGATATCAACTGTGTACAAAGTACAAATGCAATGTTGAAAGTGTTCCCCGTGACAACACGGTTTTGCTAATTCCAACGTATAAGTGCAAGCATATACAACATAGATGACTCAATGGTTCAAGTTTATTAGGGGCAAGAAAAATAAAGTGTGCCATCAAGTTTGTGAGAGCTTTAATCACTAAGTTTTCACATAACAAAATACTTTTTAATTGGAAGATAGATGAAAACAAGAATATACTTGGAATGATGTAACACACCATGCATAGGAATTTATAGTGGACACTTTGGAACAACTTGGTTTCTTGGGAGTTGGAAGCATGAGTATATCTTACTCATACAAGTGGAGGCTAGCAAAAGACTAGGAGCAACCAACTAAGAGAGCAATAATGGTCATAATCATGCAGATCATTGCTAACCAAAGCATAAAGTGGTACTACAAGTCAAGGACTAAATGATCATAGAGGCTATGGTGACTTGTTCATAGTCATAACATGGTGTGAGCATGTGCCAAGTCAACCCAAAAAAAGCATCAAAGGATAATACCATAATACTATGCTTTTGTATGCTAAAACAACACATGATTCCTTCAAGGCACACTAAGCAATCCCAATTGTTTGGAACAAGTCATGCTACAGTAATAATCACTAAGCATAAGATCAAAACAACACCTAGCATGACATGATAAAGTCTAAGTCATAGTCAAAGCAAGCTCCTCTTGTACTACTCAAGCAAGAACTTTCTACTCCTTTCCAACACCAATCAACTTATTTGAAACAACATAACGAGAACGGGGGTCCAAACTACTTTATTCAAGCAAACTAAGCAAACCAAACAAAACTTAAGACGCTCCAAGAACAATACAACAGTTCATGAAACAATAAGAACGAAGTGTCTAGAAAGACCTGAGCTTTTTATTGATGAAGAAGGGGATGTCTTGGGCATCCCCAAGCTTTGACGCTTGTACCTCTTGGATATTTATTGGGGTGACACCGGGGTGGCATCCCCAAGCTTGAGCTTTTTTCCATTCTTCATCTCATTACATCATTCTCTCTCTACACCTGAATTTTTTTCCTTCATACAAAACTTCACACAATCTTCATTAGCAACATTAGTGTATTCAAAAGATAATAGACCTTTGGGTTTAGCTTTAAAACAGAAAATCTTTCACTAAAAACACAAGCTACTGTAGCAATTCACTCAAAAGCTCAATTTCCCAAAAAAAACCCAAAAAAGAATCAATAAGAAGCAAATGCAAGTAATGACAGAAACGTGTTAAAACAGACCAGCAGGTAGATACCGATTTTTTAGAAGACCTTATGTTGCTCAAATCAAAAAGTATTGAACTAACGAAAGTTAGATAACATACTGGGGGATTTATTCGTAAAATATCAGCTCAATCCGACTTACAGAGATTCCTCACTAATTTTTACGGTGGAGCACAAAAATCTGTTTCGGAACAGCAACTTCCTAAATCTTACTTCCCTCTCATTAGAGGTCATTCTTGGCACAAAAAGGATAAGGAGAGGTCATTACTGAAGTAATAACTAATCAAGAAAACTCTTGGGTTATCTCCCAACAAAGACTTTTCTTTAACGCCTTTAAGTTAGGCATTGAAAATTTGAGAAGATGCTCACATAAGAACTATGAGTTGAAGTAAAAGAGAGCATCAAGAAGCAAATTCAAAACATATTTGAGTCTAACCCAATTCCTATGCATATGAATCTTGTAAGAAAATAAATCAAAGAAGCACAAAATAACAAGAATGGGTAGATAAAACAAGAGCAACTTCAAAACTTTTAGCACATAGCGAGGTGTTTCGGTACCATGAAAACTTCTACAACCATATTTTTCTCTCTCATAATAATTTTCAGTAGCCTCATGAATAAACTCAACAATATAACTATCACATAAAGCATGTTTTTCATGATCTACAAACACATAATTTCTATCAAGCTCAAAAATAGTGGGATTAAAACCTTCAAACCCACTTTTAACAATTTTATAATAAGGTGACTGATCATTCAATATAGGACCATCATCTAGATCTTTATCATAAACATTTTCTAAGCAAAACTCTTTAGTACCAAGAATTTCAAAGTTAGGCACAAATAAAGGATTATCATAGATAACAGGAGCATAATTATTATCACATAGTAGCAAAAGAATCCATAGGAACATAACATTCATCCTCCTTTTGTTCATCACTCTCCTCCTCTTTTTCATCTAATGAGTTTCCAAGTTCAACAATTTCTTCTTCCATAGGCTCCTGCAAGGCATTAGTCTCTTCCGTTTGTGGAAAGCACCTATTAAAATATTCAAGAATATAGCCATTTTCTTCCTTGTAATTATCAAAGCAAATTTAAGTATATCATAAACCTCATATTCATAAGGTGCATCATAAGTATTTTAAAGCAAACTGGCAAGTCCAAATGCACCCTTGAAGGCAATAAATTCTTCAATTTGTTCCACATCATAAAAGTCATAATTTCCTTTAACATAAGAAGATATGGTAACATTATCATTATACTCACATTGAAAAGGTAGGTGTTTATACCTCCTATAGAACAATATTTATCAAAGCAATAAGTAACATTATAAGTAGAGCACACCTCTATAGCAATAGTATTCAATTTATCAATTTGTTCCCATAAGTGTTTCCCTTTTTGTGACAAACGGTGTTCCTTATAATAATTCTTTTGTTCTTCCATGAACCCACCTTGCCAATAAGAACTAGTTTCAAAGAAACCATCCATTGATATAAAGCATGACAAATCAAGGAAATAACTGACCAGCAACTAGAGTAGGAACTAATTTTTTTGTATTTTTGATAAGAGAAAGCAAACCAAACTAAACTTTTTTTTGGAGTTTTTGATAAAAAAGGGCAAACAAAACCAAGCAAAATAAACTAAGAAAACCAAAAACAAAGTAAAGAGAAAGGTTGTGGAGGACTCCCCTTGTGAAGACGTCCTTAGCCTCCTCGGCAACTGATACGTCGGAAACGTATCTATAATTTTTGATGATCCATGCTTGTTTAGTATCTACTTTGCTTTCCTTTGTCTACACTTTGAGGTGTTTTTATATCTTTTCTGGAACTAACCTATTAGCAAGTTGCCACAGTGACAGTTGCTTGTTTTCTTCTGTTTTTGGTTCCAGAAAGGCAGAAAATTAATATTCTCGAAATTGGACGGGACAAAAGCCAAAGTCAATATTTTACCGTGAGGGACACGAATCCAGAAGACGAGACGGAGACGCAACCCAGGGCGGCCAGACCCCCCTAAGCGCGGGTGGGCCCTGCCCCGCGCCTAGGTAGGGTGTGAAATGGATCGTATGGGCACCTAGAGGGGGGGTGAATAGGTGCTAACCAAATTTTAATACTTTTTTCAATTTTAGGCTTGACACAAAGTAAATTCTCTAGATATGTAACTACGAGAATTTCCCTATATGCAACCCTAGCTACTAAGCACGTAAAGAGAGGAGCGAAGGAACCGTAGTGGAGCACGCAGAGACACATGGATTTGTTTTACCGCAGTTCCTTCATTGGTAAGGGAAGTACATCTGGGTTGGAGGGGTGGGCGGTTCTAAGACCACCACGCCACAATAGGCCTCACCCTATTCTCCGATGGATCTCGCCACGAGAGGCCTGATCCACCTTCTCCACTATTGGATCCCTTCAAGGCGGGAACCGGTGCCTTTTACAATGCTACCGGGGCACACACCCACAACTGAATTGGGGGATCCCGAGATGACAACAAGCTATCACAAGAACAAGGTTTATCAATATAAACAAAACAAGTATCTAGGTATTTATAAGAAATACTAGATCGGTGATTCTCCAAATGAATGGAGAGGAGATGAAGCGCTTGATTGCTGATGATGAAGATCGAGTTCTCCTCCTTCGATTCCCCAAGGGACGGGGCCGTTGGGTGGATCTAGGTGGAGCTATCTTGGATGAAGGTTGCAGATCAGATCTTGTCTTTTTCGAATGAATCAAGGGATCTGGCAGGAGGGGGAAGGCTGACTTAAATACCCCCTCCCCAGATCTGGCTGTTGAGCAACTTTGGGGGCGGATTATTCGCCCCCTGGGAAAACTCCGCCCCAAGGGCGGATTTTTCGGGAGAAACTCCGCCCCCTCTCTGGGGCTGGCGCCTGCGTGACTTGGTGAAGATCTTGGGGGGCGGATAATCCGGCCCCCTCCTGGGGCGGATTATCCGGCCAAGCTGGAAAGTCCGGCCAACACTCCGACCCCTCTCTGGGGCTTGCACCTTGGCAGTGAGCAAGGGGGGCGGACTATCCGGCCCCCTAGAGGGGCGGATTATCCGGCGAGGCCGGAGAATCCGGCCAAACTCCGCCCCCTTTTGGGTCTAGCGCCTGCTTGGGAATAGGGAGGGGCGGATTATCCGCCCCCAAAGGCAGATACTTTTTCCCTTTTCTTAGAGAGAGCTGCAACACTTCAACACACATTAAATAATCCTTGATATTGTTATCTAACACACAAAACACTAGGGATTAAGAAATGTTCTTTCAATCTCCCCCTTTTTGTTGTTAGATGAAAATACTAGGATTTGCAATGAAACCGGCTAACACCACCTTAAAAATGAAAGACGCTCCCCCCTAGATGTGTGCATATTTAAAATTTGCATTTGAATACAAATACACACACTAGAGAGAACACAACTTTCATAGCAAAGATAATTAAAACAAGGTGGGTTGGGGAACAAGGTCATACCATCGGGATGTGATTATAGCCAAAGAAAATAATTAGCTTGATAGCCTCCAAGCACATCCCAACAATATTGATGCATACATTAGATAATCCCATGATTCCATATGCCATCAAATATGCTTCATAGACAAATCCAGAATTCCATGAGATCCACAATAGATAAATCGAGAATTCCATGAATACCAAACATAGTACCAAACATAGTGGAGCACGACATAGTCTTACATAATCCAAGCACAAATAAAAACTAAGTTCACGCTAAAAAGATCACAAGCAAGCAAATAAAAACAATGGAAATACAAGTGCTTGCGCCCGACCCTTGCAAATCCACGATACCTAATAGAACTACTTCTCCCCCTTTGGCATCAAAACGCCAACAAGGAAGAAGAGCGATGCTAACGCCCCTGAAGATCACTCCTCCTCATCCTCGTCGTAGTCATTCCCGTCCCCTTCCTCTTCATCATACTCATCATCATCGTCATCAGCTGGAGGAGTGGGAGCCCTCGGTGGTGGAGGAAAGAGGCAACTCTTGAGCTCGCCATAGTTGATCCCTGAAGTGTTCCACTGAGCATACGGTTCCGAAGCAGTGGGAGGAGGTGGATGGCTAGTGGCACCTGAGACATGGTGGAGAATAAGCTGTTGTGTGTGATCCCTCTCATGATCCCTGCGGTACGCCTCATATTGGCCCTTGTGCGTGTCAATGCCCATGCAAAGGATGTGCCGCTGGAACCAAGTGAGCTGCTTAACCTTGCGTGTCATTGGGGACACCACGGAACAACGACCACTAGCCCGTGCATCACGCATGAAGGACTCAGGGGAAGTGGAAGGGTGATGGGTCTTCTGAGCCTTGTTGTAGATTTTCTTGGGCTTGTGAACTCCATCCAAAGCAGTGCCAAAATCCTCAAGGGGCAACATATGCTTGATGAGCATCATAATGAAGGGAGAATAAGGAATAGAGAGCCTGTTGATCATAGAATCCGTCATCTCATGATATATGTAGTCCATGACATCCAGTTTGTAACCTGTAGCTGAACCAGAGTTGGTGGCACACTCGTGGGCAAAAGCAAGGAGAGGAACCAGATGGCCACGAATCCTGTCATTGTTGCCACCACTCGGAGCAATGCAATCCCTAAATATGCCAACAAGGGAGGCATACAAGGGAGAGAGACCAGCAAAAGTACCAGCAACACCATCAAGAGTAAGGCAAGGAGCAAGCGCAGTATACTTGGATGGCTTCAGAGGAGAAATGATACGGTGACCAGAAGGAGTGTCACGGCCATGGAATGCATAACCAAGAACCTGCCCAAAGATGCGAAAGTCCGACTGAATCATTATGGTCCCGGTCATCCACTTCATAGTACGGCGCTCATCACCGCAAATCACAAGTGTCGAGAAAAACTGCCGCACCACAGAGGAATAAAAGTTGCATTGGATAGTCATAAGGTGGTGCAGCCCCATCTTGTTGGTCACATCTAATGCCTCAATGAGCCTTGCCTTGGATTGAGCCTCAGTAAAATTGATAGGATGCATGGGGCAAAGATTGAGGGTAGCATATACATCATCATGAATAGCCTGAAAGTGGGCATTCCAAAACATAGAGTCCTCGGGGCGACCATCACTGTCAGTCTCATCATAGAAATCAGTCTGGCGAATGGAGGCATACTAAATACTGTCCATAGCCTTGTAATTGGGCCGAGAGTGTTTGCCCTTGCGAGATGCGGTCCTCTTTGTTTTCTTGCCTGCCTCTGCCATCCGTCCAGCCTCTCTTGCTGCTTTGCTGACCTTGGTTTCGTCAATGAACTTCCCTTCTGTAGTGGGCTTGAGATAACGGGCACGGGGACGACGGGAGGTCTTAGTCGGCTTGGAAACACCTGTGAAAAGCATTAGATGGATAGCATGGAGATAAGCATAAACACAAGTCTAGGAGAAACAATAGAAAGAGTAGAAAAGCAATCCATAAACCAATGATGTGCAGTGCAGGAGTTAGGACCAAACCAGACCAGAAGTGAATCTCCAGGCCGGATTATCCGGCCCTGGCAGGGGCGGATAATCCGCCCCCCGCAGAAATTTTCTGGAATGGCCCAGATCTACCATGGTAAAACAGATCGGGCACTAGGGTTGCAATTCTACTGATTCTAGCATGTAAGGAACAACACCAAGAATCTTCTACAACGAGATTTCCACCAAATAAAATGCATCCCATACAAAAGGAGAGAGATGAGGGAGTTACCCTCACTCATTGGAGGAAAATTGCGGAGGAGAAGATACCCGGAGGCGAGGTGAAGAAGATCCGGGGAGAGCCCGGAGAATCCGGTGGTCAAATCGACTCCGGGAGGCGCGGAGGCTCCGGCGGTGGCTGGGGGCTGAGGTAGGGTTGGGAGAGGACTGGCTGCTCTGTTTGAGCCTGCCCTCCCCTGAAGGGAATATGCCCGAGAGGCAATAATAAAGTGGTTATTATCGTATTCCTTATTTATGATAAATGTTTATTTTACATGCTATAATTGTATTAATACGGAAACGTTAATACATGTGTGTTTAATAAACAAAAAGGAATTTCCTAGTTATGCCTCTCTCATAAACTAGCTCGTTGATTAACAAGATGATCAAGGTTTCCTGATCATGGACATTGGATGTTGTTAATAACGAGGTCACAACATTAGTGTAATGGTGTGATGAACATTCATCCGAAGTATAGCATTACGATCAAATTCATTGAGTTTATATTGCTATAACAACTTACGAAGTGATCCTAATCCTTAGACCATGAGATCATGTCAATCACTAACACCGGAAGAGTTTCTTGATAACATCAAACGTCACACCGTAACAGGGTGATTATAAAGATGGATTCAGAACTAATAAAGTGTTATGTTGAGGCCCATGGATCGAGAGTGGAATTTGTTCATCCCGATGATGGATAGATATACTCTGGGCCCTCTCGGTGATATCACATTGGTTAGCTTGCAAGCAAGTGATTTGATCACTAGAATGTTATATCATGGGAACGAGAAAAGAGTTCATGTCAGTAACGAGATCAAACTAGGTATGGAGATACCGATGATCGAATCTCGGACATGTAATATATCGCGAAACAAAAGGATTAAGATACTAGCGTAAAAGGTTCCGACGATCACAAGAAAGTCATCGTTGAATGTGTGGGAGTCAGTATGGGTCTCTAGATCCCGCTTCTGATTATTGATCTGAGAGGGGTCTCGATCATGTCCGCATTATTCGCGAACCGTAGGGTGACACACTTAAGAGACACCGACATCCATTTGGAGCAAAAGTTTCATGCCGAAAAGAATAACAAGCGCAGGAATTTATTTCACTAGATACCGAAACGGGTTTTCGGGTGAAATTGCAGAAAGTGTTTCTGCATGTGAAATGAAATACTAGCAAGGGGTTATATGTGAATGTTTGTCATTAAAGTAATTGACAAAATTCTGAATAAATAAAACGAGTTTTATTTAATGAGAGTTTGCATTAAATTTGGTGGAAATTTAATGGGAATTTGAGTGGGTTTTTGAGTGGAGAAAATTGAAGGGCCATTTTGTGAGTGGAGTGTCCACCCACATGAATGAGGGAGAGGTGGGGGCACCCTCCATGGCCGGCGGCCATGCCCCCTTGGGCTGCCCCCTCCCCTATATAAGGAGCCCCTCCTCTCACTTCTCACTCACACCTCCTCGTGAAGGATCTCTCTCCCCCTCTAGAATTTATCCCCCATGGTCTCGGACTAGCGAGATACATGTTCCCGGTGGCTATTCGGCAAGAAAGAGTTATGCTTACGCTGCATCGCTGGAGCGAGGAGGCGGAGGTTGCTCGGCGCCTCGAACGTGTGTGCGAGCACGGATGCCCTGCTGTTTTGTGGCGCTAGGACTTCCTCTCGATCTTGAGATCGACAAGAGATCGTCTACATCAACCACGAGTTTGGACTCGTTAAGCTTTGTCGGTCTTCAAGGGTATGTTCTCTACCGATATACATTCGCCCGTTGTTTGTATCTAGTAGATAGATCTTGGTACATAGTTGTTACCATTGTAGGAAATTTTTTGTTTTCTATGCTGCGAACCCTACATCCCCGACCTAGCCCTTAAAGGGCAGATTTCGCCCGGGGCGGATAATCCGCCTCCCACTTAGGGCGGATAGTCCGCCCCCCTCTAAAAATTCTGTTAAGTAAAGATTCAGGCCGGAGCAACCTGGCAAAACCCCTAGCTGGTGTATAGAGGACTTGTGTGCAAGAATAGATGGTTCAAGGAGGGAAAGAAAGGCTTGGGTTTAGAGCAACAAACTGAGATGGTACTACACACTCAAATTTTCAAGAATCAAATCAAACAAAAGCCAAAATTTGAGTGTGTTTTCCATAAGAACAAGAGATATGCAAGAAAATCCAAAGAGACCCATTAGAAACCAACTCTTCTCTAGGAAGAGGGCGGTGGCCGAAGCCACCATGTTGGAGCACATGTCATGACACCACGAAGATGTATCTTGAGTTCAAAACCAATGCTCATCGATGACCCACATATCACAAAATGATATTAAGGGAAATGATTTTTCTTGCTTTCGGCATTATGGGGGGAGGGTTAGCCCAATCAATTAGTACCACACTCCCCCTATGTCTATGCCCGCATCTAAACCAAATACATGAATAAGAGCAAGTGAGTGTGCAAGGGTAGTCAAGCCAAGCTCCGTGAATCTAAGATATTTAGCTCATTCCTCAAATAAAAAAATCTTGCTTCATCAAGGGGCTTCGTGAAAATATCAGCAAGTTGGTTCTTCGTGCTCACAAAGGATAGGGCAATATCACCATGAGCAACATGATCCCGAATGAAGTGGTTGCGAATATCAATATGTTTTGTTCTTGTATGCTGCACGGTATTGTAAGCAATTTTGATAGCACTTTCATTGTCACATAATAGAGGCACTTTGTCACAATTGACACCATATTCCTTTGAAGTTTGCCTCATCCATAATAATTGTGTACAAGAACTTGCAGCAGCAACATATTCAGCTTCGGTGGTTGAGAGTGAAATACAATTCTGTTTCTTTGAAGACCAACACACTAAAGACCCGCCCAAGAATTGGCAAGCACTAGAAGTTGATTTTCTATCATCTTTGTCACCAGCCCAATCTGAATCAGTGTAACCACATAGAGAGAAACTTGAACCCTTGGGATACCATAACCCAAAATTTGGGGAATGAACCAAATATTTGAAGATTCATTTGATCGCCACTAAGTGGCTTTCTTTAGGAGCTGCTTGGTACCTTGCACACACTCCTACACTTAACACGATATCGGGCCTAGATGCGCAAAGGTAAAGGAGAGAGCCGATCATGGATCGGTATACCTTTTGGTCCATGTCTTTACCCTTGGGATTGAGTTCAAGATGACACTTTGTTTGCATTGGAGTAGCAACGCCATTGAGATCCGTCATCTTGAACCTTTTGAGCATGTCTTGGATGTACTTAGCTTGATTAATAAAGGTTCCCTCTCTAAGTTGTTTGATCTCGAATCCAAGAAAGAACCTCAACTCACCCATCATTGACATCTCAAACCTGTCAGTCATAAGCTTTGAAAATTCATCGTTAAAAGCTTGGTTAGTAGAGCCAAAAATAATGTCATCTACATAAAGTTGGCATACAAAAAGCTCCCCATTAACCTTATTAGTAAAAAGAGTGGGATCGATTTGCCCAACTTCGAATCCACGGTCTAACAAAAGCTCTTTAAGGTGCTCATACCACGCACGTGGGGCTTGTTTAAGTCCATAGAGCGCCTTATCGAGTTTGTAGACATGGTTCGGAAATTTGGGGTCCTCAAAACTCAGGGGCTGCTTGACGTATACTAACTCATATAGAGGACCATTAAGAAACGCACTCTTAACATCCATTTGCTATAATTTAAAATTATGATGAGCTGCATATGCAAGAAGGATATAGATGGACTCAAGACGAGCCACAGGAGCATAAGTCTTGCCAAAATCAATTCCTTCCACTTGAGAGAATCCTTGAGCCACGAGTCTTGCTTTATTCCTCACAACAATGCCATTTTCATCTTGTTTGTTCTTGAAGATCCACTTGGTGCCGATAACATTGCGGCAGTCCTTGGGTTTCTCTACGAGCTTCCAAACTTTGTTGCATTCAAAGTTATTTAATTCTTCATGCATTGCAATAACCCAATCGGGATCTTCAAGAGCATCAAAGACCTTCTTCGGTTCAACCATGGAAATGTGAGCTTGATGATCACAAAAGCTTGCAAGTTATCTTCTAGTAGACACCCTTCTTCGTAGATCACCAACAACCTTGTCAAGAGTGTGACCCCTTAGTTCAAGGTTCCGATCAGCACGAGCCTTGTGACGAGCCTCTATGTCCTTATTGTTTCTAGAAGGAGTTGATTCAGTATTTGTATCCTTGTCTTGACCACTGCCTTGCCCTTGATCTTGATCGGAGTTAACAACAGGAGGTTGCTGCAGAATTTGTTCTTCAGGGCCGGATAATCCGCCCCTTGGAGGGGCCGGACTATCTGGCCTAGGAGATGACGCACCAGTGCCTTCTTCCTGAGGATGCCTGACAGAACTGGGAGAACCAGAGACGGATAATCCGCCCTCGAGGGCCGGAGAATCCGGCCTAGGAACTTCTCGTCTGTTGTCTTCTTCTTCGGATCCCTTGGAACAAGTTGGAGTGCCAGGGGCGGTCCGCCACTTGGAGGGGGCGGATAGTCCGGCCTGGGACTACCATCTTGTCTAGGAGACTAATGATCTTCAGCAGGTTGCGGTGTCGGTGCAGAGTTTTCTCCAACAGTAGGAGCTTGTTGATCTTGTGAAGATGAGGGCTCCACTTGAGTGGAGCATTGTCCTTCCCGATCCACCACAAGGGGCTCCTCAATGGGGCGGAAAAATCCCACGCCCATTCTTCTTATGGCATCTTGGGGTATTTCAACATCTGCATCACAAACATCAACTTGCCCTACAAAGGAGCCGTTACTTTCATCGAATTCCACACTACAAGATTCTACAACAATCCCAGTGAGCTTGTTGTAGAATCTATAAGTGTGGGATTCGGCACCATAACCAACAAAAATACCTTCTAAAGCCTTGGACTCAAATTTAGACAAGCGGACACCTTTAATAAGAAAGAAACACTTACACCCAAATACTCTGAAGTATGAGATGTTGGGCTTGTTACCGGTAAGTATTTCATAAGGAGTCTTGTCCAAAATCTTTTGGAGGTAGAGCCGGTTCGATGAGTGACAAGCAGTGGATATGGCTTCAGCCCAAAAATTGTAAGGAGACTTGAATTCAGCCAACATTGATCTAGCCATATCCATCAAAGTCCGGTTCTTCCTCTCGGCTACACCATTTTGTTGAGGGGTGTACGCAGCGGAATATTGATGTCTAAGCCCCTCTTCGCTAAGAAACTCATTCAAAGTGTAGTTTTTGAATTCGGAGCCGTTATCACTTCTTATTGCCAAGATAGGAACATTGTGTTGACGTTGAACTTCATTGGCAAAGTCAATGATTGTTTGTTGAGTCTCACTCTTTAGCTTGAAGAAATAGACCCATGTATATCTTGAGTAATCATCGACAATGACCAAACAATATTTCTTCCCACCAAGACTTGCATGAGAAGGAGGACCAAATAAATCCACATGAAGTAATTCCAAGATCCTCTTTGAAGACACAATAGTCTTCCTCTTGTGGGGAGAGTCATGCATTTTGCCTTCAACACAAGCCTTGCAAACACGATCTTTGGCAAAGGAGACATTGTCTTTTAGTCCAAGGATGTGGCCACCCTTGTGGAGACTTTGCAAAGTTCTCATGTTGACATGGGCTAAACGGCGATGCCACAACCAGCCCACATCGACCTTTCTGAATAGACACATCGGAACCGAAGTGGTTTTCCCCGAAAAGTCCACCACATACATGTAATTTTCGACGTACCCAACAAAAGCGACCTTTAGAGACTTGCTCCACAAGAGTACCACCAAATCATCATCGATAAAAACAGCAAAACCCATCTTGCCAAGATCACGAATAGAAAGAAGGTTGTAACCGAGGGTCTCAACAAGCATGGCGTCCATGAGAGAGATATCGTGGGCAACCACAACCTTGCCAAGACCCAGTACCTGAGATTTAGACTTATCACCATAGAATATTGTAATATTATCATGATTTGGACGCATCTCCATGATGATCTCTTTGCTTTCGGTCATATGACTAGTGCATCCACTATCCTACACCCATTTCGACCCACCGGAAGCATAGCCCTGCAAGAGAATTACTTCTTGGTCTTAGGTACCCATTTTTCAATGGGTCCTTTCATGTTAGTAACAAGGGTCTTTGGGACCCAAATAGACCAAGCAATATATTCATCAAAGGGACCGACATAATAAGCATAAACATCACCATAATCATCACAAAAGAGTTCATAATTTGGATTGTGAGACCCTGCAAAACCAATATTGTTAGTCTTGTCTTTTGTGACGTTCTTCTCAGCGGTGCTTGTCTTTGATTGCACATTCTTGGTCTTGTTCTTCTTGTTTTTCTTCTTCTTGGACTTGGTGACATACCCAAGTCCCTCTTTACCATGATTTGACCTTTGCTTGCCAAGAACTTCATCAAGCACACCCTTATTGGGAGTGATGTCCTGGACAACTTCTTTTTCCACACTAGCATTTTCTTTGTGACTATATGTTGAGATGGATGAGCTAGGAACATCATATTTGTCCAATCGACTTTGAAGAAGATCATGTGACTCATTGAGGATGGAGAAATCATTATTCAATGCCTTGTGAGCATTGTCAAGTTTCTCCAATTCCTTGGAGAGTCTATCATGAGCAGCCCCAAAGTCAATCTTTTCCTTCTTTAACTTCTTTGCTTTGGTGACTGCATTGTCACGTTCCTTAACAAGTTTAGCCACAATTTCTTCATGTGACTCTTCAATGGACTCAAGCCTCTCTTCAAGAGAGACCCGAGCTTCTTCTTCTTCCTCAAGAGCATTTTTTAAGGATGCAATTTCCATTGCATCCTCCCTTTCAATTTTGCCCTTTTCTTCGAGGAGAGCTTCGTTTTGGGCCAGCTGATCCATAAGAGCTTCAAAACGAACTTTGTGCTCACCTTGCAAGTTAGTGTAGAAGTAATCCAAAGCAATAATCTCTTATTTAACCTTAAGACTAGTAGGATCATCCATGACAATCATAGCCTTAGGAAAAGAAGAGTTAGAAGTCGTTACCTCAGAGCTTCTTGCCATGAGACAAGTAGCATTCTTGTTGATGATGTTTTCGTTCGGAGAGTTGAAGAGAGATGTTGATGTAGATGTGGTGGCTATAGCAGCCACCTCTTGAGAGCTATCGTACTTGTCCTCATCTTCACTTCCCGATGAATATTCTTCTTGAGCCACTAGAACAATCTTCGGTTGCTTCTTGAAGGGAGCATTCTTCTTTACAAACTATTTCTTGCGTGGAGCCTTTGACTTGTCCTTGAAAATAAGTCTTCCTCCATTATCTTCTCTACTTTGATATGGACACTCAGCTACAAAGTGCAGCCGGTCACCACAGTTGAAACATGTTCTCAGCTTGGGACCATCTTCTTTTCTTCCATAGGCTCCACTCTTGCGTTCTAGTTTAGCTTTAGCCTTGGCTGGATCTTTCCAAAAGTTTCTAGCATAAAGAGCCAAGTATTGTTCGTGGATCCTTTTTATATCCTCGGGATAGTCCAGACCTTCTACTTCTACGGCATATTCATCATGATCAATCACACTAGTCTTCAAGGCCATGTTGACCCCCTTTTGCATCTCCATAGCTCGAGCATGAGCATCTTCGGCATTCTTGGCAGCCACTTTGAAAGCGGCCATTTCTTGCATTACCTCATTGGATGTCATGAGATGATAGTTATGCCTACCTTGGAGACTTTTCAAATCTGTGGGCTCAAATGGCATAAGAGCACTGACATACTTGCGCTTGATCCATGCATCATCAACATGAGCTGCCCCATGGTTTCTGAAAGTTGTGGCTATTGCTTTGAGCCTCCTATACATGTCCTCGTGGTCTTCTCCATCCAACATATAGAATCCTTCAGCTTCGTTGCTCAAAGCATCGTATCTATTCCTTATCATACTTTCATTTCCAATGAAGAGCTCGGTGAGGGCATCCCAAGATTCCTTAGCTGTGCTAAGATGCTGAATGTGTGGCATGTCTTTGTCACCCACACCAAGCTGTATCATGTGTAGAGCTTTAGCGTTGAGTTGGCTATCAACAACTTCTCTTCTTGTGAGATTGTTGGGGTTTCCAACATGAAGACCATTTTCTATGATTTTCCACAACTCAATGGAGGAACTGCACACATGAGACTTCATCAAAAATTGCCATTGAGAAAAAGTAGATGCAGAAAGTTTGGGTGGACCACCCCTATTATGTATATGTGGGTGAGGTATAGGTGGATCAAGAGAATACACATGAGAAACCTCATTGTATCCATCCTTACCACTATCCTTTTTCGAGGAGGAGCTCTTGCTAGTGTCATCACCAACCACTTCGTTCTCTTTGGAATCGGTTTTACCCGTTTCCTTGGATTGCGGAGTGGTAGCCTCAGAGTTAGATGGAGGTGATGCTGTGGGTGTGGAGAGACGCATTATCAATTGACGCATCTCTTCCATATTAGCCTCCATTGAACTGATGAAGGTTGTTTCCAACGTCTTGAGATCGTTCATGGTGACTACATCCGGAGCATCACTCCCATCTACCTTGGAACCCATACTTCTCTTAGGCGGTTAAGCCCGAATTAAGAGCCGGGGCTCTGATACCAATTGAAATGGATCGTATGAGCACCTAGAGGGGGGATGAATAGGTGCTAACCAATTTTTAATACTTTTTTCAATTTTAGGCTTGACACAAAGTAAATTCTCTAGATATGTAACTACGAGAATTGCCCTATATGCAACCCTAGCTACTAAGCACGTAAAGAGAGGAGCGAAGGAACCGTAGTGGAGCACGCGGAGACACAGGGATTTGTTTTACCGCAGTTCCTTCCTTGTTAAGGGAAGTATATCTGCGTTGGAGGGGTGGGCGGTTCTAAGACCACCACGCCACAATAGGCCTCACCCTATTCTCCGATGGATCTCGCCACGAGAGGCCTGATCCACCTTCTCCACTATTGGATCCCTTCGAGGCGGGAACCGGTGCCTTCTACAACGCTACTGGGGCACACACCCACAACTGAATTGGGGGATCCCGAGATGACAACAAGCTGTCACAAGAACAAGGTTTATCAACATAAACAAAACAAGGATCTAGGTATTTGCAAGAAATACTAGATCGGTGATTCTCCAAATGAATGGAGAGGAGATGAAGCGCTTGATTGCTGATGATGAAGATCGAGTTCTCCTCCTTCGATTCCCCAAGGGACGGGGCCGTTGGGTGGATCTAGGTGGAGCTCTCTTGGATGAAGGTTGCAGATCAGCTCTCGTCTTTTTCGAATGAATAAAGGGATCTGGCAGGAGGGGGAAGGCTGGCTTAAATACCCCCTCCCCAGATCTGGCCGTTGAGCAACTTTGGGGGCGGATTATCCGCCCCTGGGAAAACTCCGCCCCAAGGGCGGATTTTCTGGGAGAAACTCCGCCCCCTCTCTGGGGTTGGCGCCCGCGTGACTTGGTGAAGATCTTGGGGGGGGGGATAATCCGGCCCCCTCCTAGGGCAGATTATCCGGCCATGCCGGAAAGTCCGGCCAACACCCCCCCTCTCTGGGGCTTGCGCCTTGGCGGTGAGCAAGGGGGGCGGACTATCCGGCCCCCCAGAGGGGCGGATTATCCGGCGAGGCCGGAGAATCCGGCCAAAACTCCGCCCCCCTTTTGGGGATAGCGCCTGCTTGGGAAGAGGGAGGACAACCTGGCTGCCCAAATCTACGATCCAAAGATGAAGGAAGTCACGGTCGTGTCCGACGATGATGTCCCGTTGGCGCGAAAGCGGAAGAGCTCCACCTCTGACGCTACCGACGGAGGCAAGAAGAAGAAGACGAAGGGTGGAGCCTCCAAGAAGACTACCGCCGCCCTGGAGGCGGAAAAGAGAAAAGCCACCGGTATTTTCGCCAAAGCGCCCCCCTAGTGTAAGCTTCTCATTTTCCGACATTGTCTATCTGTCTGTTCTGTTCTGCTCCTGTACTTATGCATTTTGCACGTTTTAGGAAGAAAGCCACGACCAACCTCAAGAAGACCTCCAAAACTTTGGGGGCTTATAGAAATATCAAGGATATGCTACATCGTGACGCATCCCCCGTCATCGCCCCTGCTACTCCTGCCGACAAGCCTTCCTCTGCCTCGACAAGCTCTCAAGCCTAGGAGGCACCGGGCCCTTCCGCCATGGAAGTGGATTCTGGCGCCTCTACCGAACTCGCTGTTGTCGGCGAGCAGGCGACGCAGGAGAGCACTGCTCTACAAATGGCTGAAGCTCCGGCTAAGGATGCCATCGGTAGCGGCAAGGCGGCAGTGGGAGCTGGTACCTCTGCCGAAGGCGGCGCCCCCGCTCCCCAGAAGCCCTTCGAGTTCCCGAAGATAGTTTACCCGGCGCTCACGCCGAGTAACACAACTCTGGTTCCCGGAGGAGTGCCGTCGTCTCCGATGTGCTGTATTGAGGAGATTCTCCGACAAGCGGATATCTTGCGAGGAAATAGCATCTCCTTTGGCAAGCTGCTAGCCGAGAGCGCTACAAACCTCAAGATTATTGCACTTGTAAGTTTTACTTTACCTTTTGCATTTCATATGAGTATCCCATCGTATCCCCCGAGGATGTAGACGAAAAACCATAGGTTTTGCATCTATATGCTCTAAGAGTGACTAAGTTAGAAAGAACTCTCACTGTAGCCCCCAAGCATTTAGATGGAACAAACTATTCTGACTAAATGCTGTAAGAGTAGAAAACGCAGTGTTTATAATTTTCAATACTGTAGCCCCCAAGCTTCTAGTTGTAACTGAATAAGTTCCAACTAGATGCTTAAAGTAAAGCTAAGCATATTGATAAGTTAAAAAAACTCCTGCTGTAGCCCCCGAGCGCCTAGGTGGAAAGTTTCCGACTAGGTGCTCCAAGCAGACTAAACAACGGTTTAACTTTTTCCTTTTTTCCACAGAACGAGAATGCTCGGAGGGGCATGGACAATGACAAGTACCAGAAGATGCGCGCAGATCTTGAAGCCGAAAAGGGTAAAACTGCCATCTTGAAGGAACAGATCATCAAAAACAAGAGTCTATTTTCTTTTTTGCGCATTCCGTCTTGGTTTTATGCCTTCATTCTGCGAGTACTCACTGTGTACTTTGTTTTCTTTGACTTTGCAGAACATGTTGCCAAGGCCAAGGACATTGTCGAGCAGTCCAAGCACATTCAGCAGCTAGACAGCGAGAACAAGATCCTTAAAAAGGAGAGGGAAGAAATGCTGAAAATGCATGAGGATTCCATGAAGGCCCTGCAGGAATCCGCCTACGCGGAAATCAATCGCTTGAAGGAGGATCTTGCGATCTTAAAAGATCAGAAGCAAGATGCTGATGAGCAAAACCATCGCCACAACGAGGCATATAAGCTCCTCCAGCAAGAGAAAGAATCCCTGGCGGATACCCTCTGGCAGGCCAATGCTAGCATCTTCAGTAAGATTTCTCCGCCTTGTATTTCTGCAGTCTGGATACTTGGAATTATTGAACTCATGTGATCCTTGTCGAAATTTGTAGCTCCTATGGGTTTAACCAGATCGCCTCCTCCGGCCAAGGAATGCATGGTTCTCGCCGACAACTTTATCAACACCGCCATCACCCAAGCCAAAGAGATCGCCAAGCCCCTCCAGATACACATCAATGCCTCAGACTCCGTGGCGAAGTACTCGAAGATTCTGCGCCGAGCCCCCGAGGGTATCACAAGCTGAAAAGCTTCATGTGCACGGGCTGGCGCAAGGATGGCGCTGTCTATGGTGAAGGCACATTATGAAGATGCCGACATCGACCCGGTGACCTCTGGCATCCCCGACGTTGATGATGACGGCAAAGAAATTGATCACGAAGCCATCCTGTCATCACTCGCGGGTTATGACACCAGAGTTGCCGAGTTGGTGATATCAACGTCTTCGTGCCTATGAACACTATCGACAGCGTCAACCAAGACTCCTCCGAGTCTCACCAAAGTGCCGATGCTAAGGGTGATTCTTCGGCTGATGACGACGCTGCTTCCAAGTCTCCTACGCCCAAAGAGTGAAAAACACTATGTAATATTTTTTTCGCCTTTGGTGTATGCGCGGAAAAAACTTGATGATGTAACTTAAGGCGGAAAACAATGGTTGTCATTTCCTGCTACTTAAGAACTTAGTTCCCAGCATGTATATATGTTTTAAGCAAGTGCTGGCTTATCCGTTACTTTGGTTCTTATGCTTGACTTTTTGTGAGTTGGAAGACTCGTTGTCGGAACCATGCGCTTAGGTGATGATGCCCAATGGCACCGTCAATAACCTGAGCACAAAATCGCCGACAATAAGTGCCGAAAGTCACTACTCCAGAATCCACATAAAAACAACAAAGAACGTGTAGACCAGAAAACTTAAGCTAACGCCCGTAGGCAGAATTTTCACAAGTGCAAACGCAAAGCTGGTGCATAAAGGTTTTACATGATCCAAAAATGAACACTAAAGGAGGTAAAAGACTCAGAAATATGAGTGAACCAAAGAGCTTTATTTCATTGATCATATAAGAGATACGCAATTAGATAAAAAATGCTAAGTGTAAAAAGGACGTAGTTGTGCTATGTTCCATGGCCAATCAAGCTCCGGGTAGTCATCATCCGGGTCACGTCGCTTACCTTATGATCCTCGTTGGGTCTATCCTTTAGTTCACGATTGTCAACAAGGTAGTAAGACCCATTGAGAAGCGGCTTGCTTATGATGAACGGTCCTTCCCATGGAGGGGATAATTTGTGTGACTTCTTCTGCTTAAGTCGGAGCACCAAATCCCCCTCTTTAAACGAGCGATGCCGAATGCGGCGACTATGGTAGCTGCGTAGCTTGTGCTGGTAGATGGCAGATCTTTGGCATGCCAAAACGCGCTCCTCCTCGAGAAGGTCCACATCTAGGCGTCTGGATTCTTCAGCGTCATCTTCGTCGTAGACGGCAACTCTTGGTGCATCGTGAAGGATGTCGGAAGGCAGGATGGCTTCTGCTCCATATACCATGAAGTAAGGGGTGTAGCCGGTAGATCTGTTGGGTGTAGTTCGTAAACTCCACAGCACAGATGGCAATTCTTCCGCCCAGGTTCCAGCTGCTCTATGTAGCGGTGCCTCAAGACGTGGCTTGATTCCCTGCAGAATTAATCCATTGGCTCGCTCAACCTGACCATTGGATTGTGGGTGTGCCACAAATGCAAGGTCAAGTCGGATGCCTTTCTCCCAGCAATATGCCTCCACTTCTCCGAGTGATAAATTGCTGCCGTTGTCGGTGATAATGCTATGTGGGAGACCAAATCTCACCACTAGATCCCAGACAAACCTGAGGGCAGTTGCCCCATCAAGCTCTCTAATGGGTTTAGATTCTATCCATTTGGTGAATTTATCAACTGCTACAAGCAGATGCGTAAACCCACAAGGTGCCGTCTGCAACGGTCCTACCATGTATAGCCCCCAGACTGCAAACGGCCAAGTTATTGGTATTGTTCGTAGTTCTTCAGTAGGAACATGGGGTTGTCGGGCATAATACTGGCATCCCATGCATGTCTCAACCAGCTTGTCGGCGTCCGCCTTCGCGGTCAGCCAGTAGAATCCTTGCTGGAATGCTTTCGCGACCAACGATCGAGGAGCGGCATGGTGCCCGCAATCTCCGAGGTGGATTTCGCGTAGGATTTCCATACCTTCTAGCTGGGAAACACACTTTAGGTATACACCAGTAGTGCTCCTTTTGTAGAGTTGCCCATTAATTATGGTATAACCCTTTGATCGTCGTACTATTTGCCGTATTTCGACTTTGTCATCGGGCAAAATTCCATGTTCGATATATTCCATGAACGGTTTTGTCCAAGCCGGAGGGACCTTAGTCACCATGTTGATGAAAGAGTCAGCTCTATCCGGGTTGTCGATGTCGGCTCCCTTCACGGATGGTGTGCACAGGTGCTCTAGGAAAACTCCTGGCGGAATTTGCTTGCGCCCTGATCCTAGCTTAGATAGCAGATCAGCCACCTAATTCTGTTCCCTAGGCACATACTTAACTTCGTAGCCCAAGAAGCTCTTGGCTATCTCGTCCACTTTGTCTCGATATGCCGCCATCATAGGGTTCCGTGCATTCCAGGTGCCAGCCACCTGCTAGGCAACCAAGTCGGAATCTCCACAGCAAACTATGCACTTGATGCCAATATCCTTGGCTACATGTAGTCCGTGAATGAGTGCTTCATACTCCGCCATGTTGTTTGTAGCCTCGAAGTGGATCTGCAGAACATAGTGTAGCTTGTCTCCTGTTGGTGACTGAAGCAATACACCAGCCCCCGAGCCGTTGAGCAGCTTTGATCCGTCAAAGTGCATCACCCAGTACTCTGGTTCTGGCAACAGAGTAGCATCTGGCATCTCTGTCCAATCTGCAACAAAATCCGCCAAGGCTTGTGACTTGATAGCGTCACGTCTGTTATAGGTGATCTCGAAGGCGGCAAGTTTGATGCCCCACTTCGCGACCCTTCCTGTGGCGTCGCTGTTGTTGATGATGTCGGACAATGGGGTCTTGCTCACCACTGTGATTGGGTGCTCCTGAAAGTAATGCCTCAGCTTCCGAGAAGCAAGAAATACTCCATAAGCTATCTTTTGGTAGTGCGGGTAACGTTACTTGGACTCCGTCAAGACCTCGCTTACATAGTAAACTGGTCGTTGAACTCCGTGCTCATAGCCTGGTTCCTTCCGCTCTACCACGACGACGATGCTGATAACCCGGTTGGTTGTCGCCATGTAGATTAACAGGGGCTCTCCAGGTTCAGGTGCTGCAAGGATGGGCGCTGAGGAAAGAATCTCCTTGATCTGCTTCAATGCTGCATCTGCCTCGTCCATCCACGTGAATTTGTCCGCCTTCTTCAGCAACTTGTACAACGGCAGGGCCTTCTCTCCAAGTCGGTTGACGAACCGACTAACTGCTGCGACACAACCTGTTAGTCGTTGAATGTCCTTTAGGCATGTCGGACGGTTTATGTTCAAGATGGCCTTGATTTTCTCTGGGTTGACCTCGATTCCACGCTGGGAAACGATGAAGCCCAACAATTTGCCAGCTGGAACCCCGAAGACGCACTTCTTAGGGTTAAGCATCATGTTGTATTTCTGGAGATTATCAAAGGTTTCTTTTAAGTCGGAGATTAAGTCGTTTGACTTTTTGTACATCACCGCGATATCGTCCACGTAGGCGTGAACGTTCCGACCAATTTGGTCGTGAAGGCAACGTTGCATTGTCCGCTGGTAGGTAACACCTACGTTTTTCAGCCCAAAGGGCTTTGTGACATAGCAAAACGTGCCGTATGGGGTAGTGAACGAAGTGGCCAATTGGTCCGACTTCCTCATCTTGATCTGGTGGTATCCTGAGTATGCATCAAGAAAACAAAAAGTTCCGAGCCAGCCGTCGAGTCAATGACTTGGTCAATGCGAGGCAAAGCAAACGGATCTTTGGGACATGCTTTGTTCAAGCCGGTGTAATCAACGCACATTCTTAATTCATTGGTTCCCTTTTTGGGGACAAGCACAGGATTGGCCACCCATTGGGTGTGAAGGACTTCTCGGATAAATCTAGCCTTAAGTAACCTAGCTATCTCTTTGCCAATGGCGCGTCTCTTCTCATCTCCAAAGCGTCATAGAGGTTGTTTCACTGGTTTGCATTTTGGATCAATGTTTAAGCTGTGCTCGGCAAGTTCCCGAGGTACACCTTTCATGTCGGCAGGTTGCCAGGCAAAGATGTCCCTGTTCTCACGGAGGAACTCGACGAGCGCGCTTTCCTATTTGGGATCTAGGTTCATCCCAATGGCGGTGACCTTGGATCTAGGTTGCTTGGCAAGTTCCCTAGGTACACCTTTCATGTCCACAGGTTGCCAGGCAAAGATGTCCCTGTTCTCACGGAGGAACTCGACGAGCGCGCTTTCCTATTTGGGATCTAGGTTCGTCCCAATGGCTTGGTCTCGATGGCAGCGTTGAACGCAGGAGCGGAGTTGGAGATCTGCTTCTTCGACGCGGGCATATCTGAGTCATCGACCTTGCTCTGTATCTCTTTGAATTCTTCGCTATAGAGGACAGCTTCTGTAATGGCTGCTTCGTTGATCTTGCAGTCCCTTGCCTTGGTAAAGCTTCCGGATACGGTGATGATGCCTTTTGGTCCGGGTATCTTGAGCTTGTTGTAGACGAAGCATGGCTTGGCCATGAACATGTGGAATATGTCGCGACCGAATATGACGTGGTACACGCTCTTGAAGGGCACCACCTCGAAGGTCATGCGCTCTTGACGGTAATTATTAACATCGCCAAAGGCAACCTGAAGTGTAATGCACCCAAGGGACCGAGCCTCCCGACTAGGAACTACGCCGTGGAAGATGGTGTTGGTCCGCCTTAGGTTTGCCTCCGTCAAGTTCATCTTTTGTAGTGTATCCAGGTACATGATGTTGACGTTGCTTCCACTATCCACCATACACTTGGTGAAATCCACGCCGTCAATCAAGGGGTTGATGACCATGGCGTACTGGTTCTCCGTGGGTATAAGGTCTGGGTGGTCCGTCCTGTCCCAAGTTATTGGAACCTCCGACCAGCGCAGATACTGGGGGATTAGGGGGAGAGTAGCCATCAGAATCCTCAGAGAGGTCTTCTGTTGTCGGACGGTGGGGGTGCCAAGGAAATTGTGGTAGACTGAGGCCTTCTTTACGAAGGGGTTCTTTCCCTTGTCGTTGCTCTTGGCGGCGTGCTTGGGGTCAACGTCCTCGTCCATGTCACTTGAATCCTTGGACTCCTCCTCCTCCTTCTTCCCCTTGCCCTTGCCTCGCGGTCTGTTCTTCCGACTTCGCTTGTAGCCGGACTCCGGGTCTTCCTTGAGGTCGTTGACGAACTTGCAGTGTCGATTGGTATGGGTGGATTTGCCGTTGATGTCGAGGTGTACGAGGCATGGCATATCGCGGTACTCCTCGTAGGTTTGGGGAACACGGAGCGGCGCTGAGGTGGTTTCACTTCCTCGCTGCTGCCCACGACCAGCTCCCCTTCCTCGGCCATGTTGTCCGCCCTCTCCTCGTCCTGCAAAAGTCATAGCGACCATGTCGGTAGATTGCTTTTCTTCTGGAGCGGTCTTCCGCTTTGTACTGCTGTTCCTCTGAGCTTGAGTTGGAACAACCGTTGCCGGCAAGGAGCCACGAGCATCATCGTCGGCAGTTGCGAACTCACTAGCCAACTGAATCATCTGGTTCAAGTCAAGCTGGTGATTGTCCTGCAAGCGCTTCAGCTTATGTCGAAGCAACGTGCCCCTTTCCAACCCATCGATGAAGGCGGCCATGGCGGTCTGAGCATGCACTCCTGCGCAGGAATTCTTCATGTCCAGCCAGCGGGAGAGGTAGGCGCGAGATGTCTCATCTTTCTCTTGCACGCACCGCTGTAGATCGCCCATAGTGTAGGGACGCTTGTATGTACCCTCAAAGTTCTTGGTGAATGCTTCTTGCATGTCCAACCAGTTGTAGATAGATTTTTCCGGCAAGTCGTCGATCCATTGATGGGCCGTGCCTGCCAACATTAACAGGAGGTACTTGACATCGACGTTGGGGTTGCCTCCGGCCATCTCCACCGCGTTGCCGTAGTCCTGCAACCATGTGGCTGGCTTGGCGGTGCCTTCATAGGGCTTGATGGTCTTGTCAATCCGGTAACCTTTGGGGTAAGTTGCGGACCGTATTGCAGGTCCAAAGCAACGTGGTCCCAGGTATGGTCCTTCCCGGGCCTCGTGGATCTTATCGATCCACGAACGCGCATCGTATGGCTCCGGGTTCTTCTTCTTATTGTCAACAGGGGATGGGCTGCGTGAACGACGCGGGCCCCCTCCGCCATGGTGACTGCTTGGTGGTGACGGAGGCGGAGGTGGCGGTGGGTTAACCTTCTTGCTGTTACCCTCCTGCGACGCTTCACGCCTGCCACGGTTGCTTGTCGGACGCGGAAGGTCATGGCGTGACCTGCTCTTGTGTCCTTGGTTGCGCTCTACGTCATGACGGGTCTGCTCCGCGTTGTCGCGGATGACGATGCCACACTGCTTTGGTGGGGGCATATCGGTATGATGGTGAGCTTTGTAATCTTCGCGATGTCGGGGAGATCGGGGCGGTGGCGATGGGCGACGAGGTCGGGCCCTTTCTCCGTGGTCGGAGTATATGGGGATGGCATCCTTCCTGTTGCGTGCATCCCTCTGTCTTCGTTCTGATGAACCCGTCTGGGACCCGACATCAAGAGGAGATCTGTCCCTTGGTGGTTTGTACTGGCTAGACTGGCAGAGCGCTGGGTTAGACTCAAGCCTCTGAGAGGTGGCCTTTTCCAGTTGCTTCACCGCCTTAGCCACTAGGTCATAGACCCGTTCCACTGCCTCAGGCGATCTATCCTGCTCCAGAAGGGTCTTGGCGACGGCGAGGTTAAGGAGTGGGGTGGGCATCACCTGCTTACCTTCACTATCAATATATGGCTTGGCCTGTGCCGACTTCGAGGGAGCCCATCCTAGGTTGCGCCGTACATCAGGATCGTTGATGACGCGATCCGGAGCTTTCTTAGCCTTCTGCTGCTGTAGCAAAGTCTTGTACTCGGCCTCCATTGCTCTAGCTTTTTCTATGGACTTCGGCGCGTTGACCAGATCTCGATCTAGCTTAGAGACTTGCTCCGCGATGGCTTGCGCCTCCTCCAGTAGCTGTTGGCGCTTCTCCTGAAGCTGGGTCACGTTCCGGATATGAGCAACGGTCAGTGGCTCGACGAGGAGATTGCCGTACATCACTCTATCCGCTGGAGTGACTTGGGCTGCTGCAGACGTAGATGCTGGAGGCGGCAAGTTTGCGGTGTTGTTGTTGCTCGGGCCGGTGCCGAGTTCCTGCGGCTGCTGCACTGGGTTAGGCGGAGGAGGCATGACTTCTGCGCGATCATCGTCAGCAGCAATAAGTGGCCCCTTCCCCTTTTCCAGCGCCATAGGCGGAGCTTGTCTGGGTTGATCTTCATCCATCGCCGTCCCAATGGTGATGAACACCCCTCGGGACATGACGGCGTTGTTGTCTTGCTCGTCGCGCGAGTACTCCTCCTCCATCTCTTGCATAGCGGAGTCTAGCTCTTCTGGACTGAAGTCTATCTCCTTTGAATCTGCACTGAAGTCAGCATAAAGAGCGTCAATGATAGAGTCGGAGGGTGTCAGGACTTCCTCGATGACGGGCGGTGGAGGTGCAACGGGCTCGACGATGACTGGAGGTGGTGGTGCTGCTGCAACGATGGCGGTAGGAGGCGGTGGTGGTGGCTGCTGAACCGGAGGTTCTCCGTCTCTGAGCGCGAGCTCCATCTGGGATGCCGCATAGTTGTTGACGGTGCTCACCATCTCTTCGAGGGTTAGGCGTCTTGTTGCCTGCTGCCGTCTTAAAGAATGTCGGAGAAGCGTGTCGCGGTCCAGTCCTTCCACGAAGTGATACAGAGCATTATCATCGGGGTAGTTGGCTAGGTCGGCTCGTATATGGAGCCACCTGGCCAGGTAGTCGCGGGGGTTTTCGCCCTCTCTCTGAACGCAGCGCGCCAGATCGAAGATGGTAACCATGCCGACGAACTTGGATCTCTGCTGTCCAGACGCACGGACGAAGACGGCGGATTTGTAGTGATCTTCCATCTTTATATCCTGCACAGGGGCGGTTTGGGTGGGCCTTGAATTTTTCCGATCTTTGTCGGCAAACTCTGAAGAGAGATCCGACATTGATCCTTCCGCGAACGTATCCTGCCCGTAGGCAGTCCCTGCGGGTCTTGATGCTTCTTCGACTCCCAGGAAACTAGTGCCCGAGTCGGTTTCGCCGATGAAGAGGTGGATGTCTCCGATAGGAACGATCGAACACCACGTAGGGTTCGTCTTCACTGGGATCCAGAACTCGTCGGGAGGGACGATCGGAACGTTGCCGGAGAAGAGAACACGGCCGATGGCTACGGTTTCGCTGATTCCCGCGAAGATCTTGGTCCTCGCCCGCTGAAGAGCCTGAAGCGCCTCTTGCCCCACGGTGGGCGCCAACTGTCGTGGTATTGCCGACGAGTATGCCATGGAGGGGTCCTCACAGTGCGTGTTTAGAGACGTGGGGTAAGGCGGACAGTTGACGGGTACGAGGTAATACAGCTTACCCAGGTTCAGATCCCACAACGGTGGCGGAATCCTACTCCTGCTATAAATCACTATAAGGGCAATATGCCGAGTTACAGAGATAGGTTCGCTGTGCGAGGTTGTCTATGAACGTTCCCTAAAGGCTCCCATAGGCCCGACTTATATAGTCGCCAGGTCCTAGGGTTACAGGGAAAAGTCCTAGCCAGACAGGTCACATGGTCCTACATCGTCTATTACTAGTCTTGTGTATCTTGCACTCCAAGGCTCTGGGTACGCTGGTGACTCCACCGTAGCCTTCCTTTATCCGACATGGGCCTCCCTTCTGTATCCACCTAACTGGGTCGCCCAGCAGGCCATAGGCCACGCTACCGACTATGGGCCACCCGGGTTAGTCGGATAAGAGACATGCTATTAGGATACCCATATAGCATATCCCCAACACTTGGTGCTCTTTCTTGATCTCCACTTCTGCAGACTTTAACATGGAGAAGAGTTCTGGCAATGACTTGTCCATGTTTTGCATATTGTAGTTCATCACAAAGTTCTTGTAACTTGGTGGTAGTGATTGGAGGACACGGTGAATCCCCAAAGCATTAGGAATCACTATACCCAAGCTTTGGAGTTTACTTGCATGCCCAAACATCTTAAGCACGTGCTCACTGACGGAGCTGCCCTCTTCCATCTTGCAGTTAAAGAACTTTTCAAAAACCTCATAACACTCAACTGCCGCGTGAGCCTCAAATATCATTTTGAGTTCACGGACAATATCATGTGGGTCATGGTTCTCAAACCTTTTCTGGAGCTCCGATTCCAAACCATACAAGATAGCACACTGAACTGTGGAGTACTGATTCTTCCGAGCAAGGAAAACATTCTTTACCTCATCGGTAGCATCAGCTGCAGGCGGGTTACCTAGAGGTGCATCCAGCACATAGGTCAAATTACCAGCATTGAGGACAATCCCCAAATTGCGGAACCAATCCGCGAAGTTGCTTCCATTGTTTTTCAACTTTTCTTTCTCTAGGAACGCATTAAAATTGATGGTAGGGGCCGCAATTGATCTACAACATATTTGCAATAGTTTAGACTAAGTTTATGACAAATTGAGTTCTAATTAATAGTTAAATTAATCTAGGTGAACTCCCACTCAAAACAATATCCCTCAAATTGTTTTAGTGATCACACGAACCACATCTACCACATCAAAACCGATCATCATGAGAGTTGATGTAGCTTCAATGGCGAACAATCAACATGTTCATCATATCTTCTATATGACTCATGCTTTACCTTTTGGTGATCCGTGTTCCGAGACCATGTCTGTACATGCTAGGCTCGTCAAGATCAAACCTTAGCTCCCGCATGAGCAAATCTGGCTTGCTCACATTATATACACTCGCAGAATCTAACAAACCCGATCATCATGTGGTGCTTCGAAACAACGAGCTTTAGCAACAATGCTTACTAAGGATGAATACTTTAAAACTTGAAATTGTGTGCTTGAGGGATCATCTTATAATGCTACCATCGTGAACTAAGCAATACAAGATGCATAAAAGTATTAACATCACATGCAATTCATAATATGTGATATGATATGGCCTTTCTTCTTGTGCTTCTGATCTCCATCTTCAAGCACGAACATGATCTCCATCATCATCGGTATGGCGTCAAGGTCAATGGCGCCGCTTCATGGTTGTCGTCCACCAGCAACAACTATTACAAATACTTTGAATAGACATGCAGGTCTTAACGGAATTTAAAGGACAACCATATGGCTCCTGCCGGTTGCCAACTTACAATAAGGAACATTGGATACATCATATATAATCACAATCATGGCCATATCACATCACAGCACACCCCTGCAAAACAAAGTTAGACGCCTCTAATTTCCTTTGCATGTTTTACGTGGTTTGGGGCTTTCAGTAAGTGTCGTTCTAACTTACGAACAAGAACCACAACGTTGATGCTTGAACTATCAAGTGCCCGTTGTAAATTGAATCTATACTATGATGGGAGAGACAGACACCCGCAAAGCCACTTATGCAATACAAGTTGCATGTTAAGCGTGGAGCAAGTCTCATGAACGATGTCATGTAAGGTTAGCCCGGGCCGCTTCATCCCATCATACCGCAAGATGCAAAGTACACAAAAATCAATTGATAATAAAAACACCACCGCCCATAATGACCATTGTGTTCTACTCATGCAACAGATCTACATATAAACCTGGCTCTGATACCACTGTAGGGGTTCGTAGCATGGAAAACAAAAAATTTCTACCACATGCACACAAACAAGCCAAGATCTATCTGCTAGATTGTAGCAACGAGTCGATAGAAGCACTCACCCTCGAAGATTCCAAAGCGGTTAACGAGAGCAGATTCTCGTGGGTGATGTAGTCGTACACTTGCCGATCTCAAGATCGCGTAGACGATCCTTCCGGCGCTGCATTTCGGCAGCGCTTCCACAGTCGGTCACACGTTCAGTACTCGATGAAGACCTTCCTCTCCCTTGTTCCAGCAGACAGCGGAGGTTGTAGTTCTCCCTTCGTGATTCCGGCAGCACGACGGCGTGGTGTCGGAAGTAGAGGGAAGATCCCGCAGGGCTTCGCCTAAGCCGATGCGAGTTATGGTGGATTAGGGTTTCCCGAAGATCTAGGGTTTAGATGACCGTGAGGAGGAGGTGTCGGCGGCGGCTAGGGCGCGGCGACGGCGGCGTGTGTGTGGGAGGGCTTGGTTCTTATGGTGTTGGGGCATCCCTCCCCCTCTATTTATGAGAGGGAGGGGCAACCTTGGGAGGGGTTGGTTTGAATCCAAACCCAAACCCAAGTTGGATTGAGAGAAGGACTTGTTTTTTCTTCCACTAGGAAACCATTGTTCCAGTTTGACTTTTCAAACTTCCCGTTTGACTTTCAATTTAGAGCTTTATTTCTCTCTTGAAAATGCCAACACCAAGTGACCTAGGATATGATCCAATCATTCCACATATCCATGACACATTCATGGACCATTCTCCTTCCGGTCCGGTGAACCTTCTAGACCCTTCTAGAATCTCTCTGATGAAAACATCGAAAACTTTCTCGAACTCCGGAATTGGACTTTCCTTATATGAATCTTATTCTCCAGACCATTCCGGATCTCCTCGTGATATCCCGGATCCCATCCGAGACTCCGAACAACATTCGGTATCCCTTATTAACATTCCATATCTACTAAACAACATTGAATCCTTAAGTGTGTCTCCCTACAGTTCGTGAATTATGCGGACATGATCGAGACACTTCTCCGATCAATAACCAATAGAGGAATCTGGAAATTCATATGGCTCCCACATATTTCTACGATTACTTTGCGATCGAATGAACCACTTACATACGATACCAATTTCCCTTTGTCTCACGATAGTTTACTTATCCGAGGTTTTGATCGTCGGTATCTCTGCATACCTAGTTCAACCTCGTTACCGATAAGTACTATTTTCTCGTTCCCGTGATATGTGATCCCTTGTGAGCCAGTCACATGCTTGCAAGCTAATTGGATGACATTCCACCGAGAGGGCCCAGAGTATATCTATCCGTCATATGGATAGACAAATCCCACTCTTGATCCATGTGCCTCAACCCATACTTTCCGAACACTCAATGCCACCTTTATAGCCACCCAGTTACAGTGTGGTGTTTGATATCATCAAAGCATCCTTCTGGTGATGGTGATTAGCATGATCTCATGGTCGAAGGAATTAGGTTACTATGTATCAGAAAGCTTATAGCAAACGAACTATTGAAATGACTTTATCTTTATGCTACGCTTAGCTATAGGAGTATGTCCATCATACCATTCTCCTAATGATATGATCTTGTTGTTAACAACATCTCAATGTTCATGATCGAGAAACCACGATCATCTATTAACCAACAAGCTAGTATTATTAAAGAGGCTTTACTAGGGACTCTAATTTAGTTTACAAATCACACAAGTATTAATGTTTCCGGTTAATACTGTTATAGCATGAGTGTAAACATTTATCATAAACACAAAGATATAATAATAACCACTTTTATTATTTCCTCTAGGGCATATCTCCAACACGATCAGCCATCCATCCTCAAATTGCTCTAGGCCAAGCACTCTTAACCTCAGAGTTCTTTTCAGACGAGCTTCTAGAAAAGAAGTTGCAACTTGTTGTATGAGTATACTATCAATCATATTAAGCCATGCGCCAGGGTCTCACATACACCTTCCCTTAGAAGATCGACGCCCTCGTCGATCAACCAGAAGCCAGGAACATCCCATCTTGGCATACGTTCGTGCGTCCAGTGCTGGCACATGTACTAATCGTGTCCACTCTGGGCCACACGCGCCATGCTCCACATGTCCACCACTAACCCGCACACGCCCGTGTAACTGCGAGGGTCGGCTCTGATACCACTTGTAACACCCCGGCCTCTCCGGACCAACGTCTGTCACTCCTGGCATCTCAATAGGATCTCTAGACTAACCCCACAGACCAGCACTTGTCTTTTGTACGCACTTTGTCCTCACTCATGCGTACCCGGTATCCACTTTTCGGTTGATCTAAGCCAAGCACGCTTAGCCTAGTTATTTTTTATGAGCTTCCGGAAAAGAAGTTGCCACGTGTTGTATGGGTATACTATCAATCCTATTAAGCCATGCGCCAGGTTCTCACGGTGGGGATGGACTCGCCCTCGACGGGCATATACACACGGAGACGACAAAGCGATGCTACAATCAAAACGGAAAATTCGCCTTTACAGATCGCAAATATGGTGTTTGTTCTGCCCCATCCCTCGCGAAGGAAAACCCGCGCTTTTCTCGTCCCTTATACGTGTTTCAAGGGCCGGATGGATAAGTTGTCTGCTAGAGATTCTCTAAGGAAGGCGGTCCCTGGCCGCCACAACCGTGGAGGCGGGGGGGGGGGGGGGGGGGAGGGTGGGGGCAAAGTGGGGCGCATGTTGCGGGAGTTTCTGGGCGTGAGGAAGTGGTGGCCTCGCGATACTTTTGGTGAAGTACCGAGGGTGTGTTTGGTTTCTGCCCAAGATTACCCCACCAAATATTTGGCTAGCCAAAAATTTGGTTGAGGCTTTGCTAGCCCACAAATTGACCAACATTGGCTAAAAATATGAACTTGAGTTGGTAGTGGAGCATTGACATGCCAAAAAGTGGCAACAATTCAAACAAAAACCAACTATTTGGTCATGTAATATTGATAAGGTAAGCTTTGGCCATAATCCACCACACCCTGAATATCCCTATTGGAGCCCGGGCTTAGTGAGCCTGATTCTTTTTTCCAGAACTCTCAAAATTTGAATCCAATTTTTTTTAAAAATCACAATAAAATACCTATACGTAGACAACTATGTGATCTATCATTGTGCCTATTTTGAGATCAAAACACTTTATATTTTAGGCTCACCAAAAATGATAAAATCGCACAAAAAGACCAAGCGTCCACTTTAGTGCACTATTCACCGAGAAAAAAAACTTATTTTGTCATTTTCCTTGAGCCTAAAATACAAAATATTTTGTGCTGAAAATTTACACGATACTGGATCACATGGTTAGTCACATGCTAGTATTTTTGCCCAAATGTTTTGAAACATTTGAATTCAAAATTTTCAACAGTGTAAAAACAAGCTCACTGGAGCTCGGCCTACAATACGCCGTACTCGCTATGTCCACCGCTCTCTGGCGTGAGAAAAAATGAAAGCAAAAGGGGCAGTTACAGGACACGCGTCGACTGTGGATTGGCTAAAAGTACCACATCTATAGTACCGAAGCAGATCGCTGATTTGGGATGGTGAGGGCTAGCTAAATCTTCCAGCCTTAATATAAGTTGGAGTATTGGCATGTTAAAAAGTAGCAACAATTTAAACAAAAGCCAACCATTTGGTCATGTAATATTGGTAAGATAAGCTTTGGCCACAATCCACCACACCCCGAATACCTCTATTGGAGCCCGCGCTTAGTGAGCCTGGTTCCTTTTTTTTGTTTCACAACTCTCAAAATTTGAATCCATTTTTAAAAAAAAATTCACAACAAAATACCTGCGCATAGACAACTATTTGATCTATCATCGTGCCTATTTTGAGATCAAAACACTTTATATTTTAGGCTCAACAAAAATGATAAAATTGCACAAAAAGACCAAGCGTCCACTTTAGTGCACTGTCCACCGAGAAAAAACTTATTTTGTCATTTTTCTTGAGCCTAAAATACAAAATATTTTGAGCTGAAAATTTATACTATACTAGATCACATGGTTGGTTACATGCTAGTATTTTTGCCCGAATGTTTTGAAACATTTGAATTAAAAAATTTCAACAGTGTAAAAATGAGCTCATTGGAGCTCGGCCTCCAATACGCCGTACTCACTACAGGAAAACGTTTTTTACTGGGTATTAAAAATACACGGCAAAGGCCGAAATACACTCGGCAAACGTTTGCCGTGTGTTTACACTCGGTAAAGAATTCACAGCATACAACCCGCCGGTAAACACAACTTTGCCGAGTGTTTAACTCGCGGATATTCGGCAAACGTTTACCGAGTGTCTAACAGCCGCACACTCGGTAAAAATATGTGTCCACGACACACCGGCCGAAGACGGCGTCAAGCCTTTGCCGAGTGTCTTCGTTAAACACACAACAAAGAAAAACGGCTAGGATTTCTCCACGTCACCCCATTCACTGGATTGAGACACGTCGCCTTACATGCTTTGCCGAGTATTTCCGTCTTTACCGTGTGTCTTCTATGGTATTACACGGCAAATACATACTCTTTGCCGGGTGTCTTCTAGGGTAATACACGGCAAATACATACTCTTTGCTGAGTGTATTTTATGGGATACACGGTAACGTCCACGAAAAATTGACATGTTTATGTTGTTTTCTATTAAACCCTGCATTTCAAAACAAATATGGACAGATATTCATATGTAGGCTCACAACAGACATATATCACAGCAAGAACTCACATAATAGGTTCACAAGTGCATTAGTACATCAAACATGCATACAAAGTTCACAAGTTCAACAAACACTTGAATTCTAGTTCACAAATCCACCAACACAACCAAGTGGCACACAAGTTCTTCTCTAGCATGTGGTACATAGATCCATCAATGGCGAGCATGTTCCACACAACATGGCCTTCCTCGATGTAATCCTACAAAGTCCAAAGCACACAAGCATGAGTGAAAATGATGTAATCATACAAAGTTCAAAGTAGGTATATGTGTAGCTAATTGGCTTGATGTTAATAAGGTAAAATTTGGCACACGCATAATTGAAAGTTGTTATCTATGTAGCACAAAAGGTGACATATGGACTTGGTATATAGGTGGCTATATGGTAAGAATATTGACATGACTTTAACAAGGCATAGTTTGGCACAAGCATAATTGAAATGTGTTATCTATGCAGCTATATGGAATTGGTATCTATGTATATGGTAAGATGATTCTCACAAGAATATTGGCATGATTACAAACCTATACACTAAAAGACGTCTGGATACATTTGATTCACAAATCTAAAACATATTATATTTCTAAACGGAGGGAGTATATGGTAAGGAGTTGGTAACTATATATAGCATAATTTGGCACAAGATGTATACAGGCACGAAAATGGCAAGAGTGTGAGAACTCACAAAGTTGCCTCCTAAGGTTCGGGTTCTCCAGAGTCGGCGTAGCCGTGCCCGTAGTAGCAGGTGTCACAGGGCTTTCTTCCTCGGGAGGGGCTGACATGTTATTGGATCCAGCCGAAGGCATTCCCTACAAAGCATGGTAAACCGGTATGAGATAGTAAAAACGGATTAAAGAAGCCAGGCAAAAATATCTGGTCAAGCAAAACCAAATGCCTTAGTATTACTCATATGGGGAAACATTTAAATGTGTCACCGTGCCAGTCAATTAATGTTGAGACCCACTTCTCCTGCAAATTATGTTCCTCGGAACTCACATATTTACTTTTGACATATTTTTTGAACAGAGACCGTTTATAGATTAAAATAACAGAATTATCATAGAATGATATCACTTGAAATTAACATGAATATGGTCACGTTTCTGTCAAACAGTGATTATCCAAAAATTAATGGGAAGTAAATTTCTCCATGAGCACACATCATGGCCTGAAGCTCAGCTCATGGGAAACAACAAAGAACAACGAAACCCATCTTAGTTCTCCAGATAGAAACAACTTTAATTCACCAGTGGTAACAAAGAACAACGAAAACCATTAGTACTTCAGATAAAATCGATAAAACCGAAGAGGCAAATGTCAATAGAATCATCACAAATTTCCCAAGAAAACTCGTGCAAATTTGCACTATAAGGGTCAGGGGATAATTGCATAACTAGTATGCCGACTCCATGGCACGTCTGAGCGCAAGACGGTGCTCCGGCCGAGGATGCCGACATCGGCGATGACAGGGATCTATGCACGGTGACGCGAAGATGGGCGTAGCTGGTCCCGAGTAGATATGCGGGGCTAGTTCCGAGTGTTCCCGAGCCCGTCGAGGCCAACAAGGTCACCACAAGGCCGTGGTTCCATGGATTTGGCCATGACCAGAGGTTGTCACAAATAAGGCTCCGTTCGGTACGTAGGTATAGAAAACATAGGTAGATAAAACTGTAAAGGAACTGGAAAATGCATCGGATGCAAACCGGAGAAATACAAAACAAAGGAAATGCCAGAGGCGTTTCTGTTCGGCACTACTGCTGGCAATGGAATTTTTTACTGACTCATCATTGTTTATTCTACAGTTTGTTCTCCCTTCGTACATAGATTGTTTCTGACAAGCTTATGGATAAATCGGGACCATATAGGCTATCTCTTCCTTCTAGTCAAGCGTCCATCATCGGTGCACCAAGACCAAGCCCATCCAATATTGCTACTCTGTTTAACAGGCAGAAAACAACGCAGAATTGCAGCGGCGCCTCGGGCTTCCGCCAAAAGAAGAGCTTTTGATGGATGTTTAGGCCCCGCTCGGTTCGTAGGAATTGTTCAGGAATTTCAAAGGAATGTTGTTCCTACGGGATTATTTTCCTTTGGTGCGCTCGGAACGAAGGAAAAAGCTACAGTGTTCCAAAGGAATTTCTGCTTCCACGGTGCCTATTCCTAAGGAATGTAAACATCCGCTCCGATCGCTTTTTTTGGCGGAAGACCGAGGCGGCTAGCTGTTGCTCAATGCATGTAAATAAAATAATCATATAGTGTATATCTATTCGTGGCCAGAGGCAAACATGGATATGCTATGGACAGTTTCACAATTATACCATCCTATTTTTCAAAAATACTAGACCATCGTACATGGACAATGTTCCAACCGGGGGATTTCAAACCTTTCCGTCTACCTCTGGTGAAAAAGACAAATGTCTGCTGAATCGATAGGAAGTAGGCCTGGTTTAAACTACAGGTACATGATCTAATGCTCATGATTTTAAAAAAAAATCATTTTTAGACTCAAAATATAATGTTTCTTCATAGATCCAATGCAAATTTTAGCGAGGATCATCACATATCTTCACGCCCGTCGTTTTGACCATAATTTGAAATGAGAAACTCTTGAAACAGGCATAAGAAATTCAAAAACGGTCTAAACAATATAAATCCTTCGCGTGGTGTCATATTATGTGACATAGTTGCAAGGAAAAATACCAAACTTGATAAATTGATTATGTCTAAAAAAACCTTCACAAAATGACCTATCATTTTCGAGGTTTCCTGGCTTTGGGGTCAAATGACCAATGTTATGGATAGAATAAGGACATAGTTTGTGATACTGTGCCCATATTGTGCACGCATGTGTATCATGGGATGACGAACAATGTTGCAGGAGGAAGTTTTCCTTTTCGTCATATGGAAAATCCATTTTCCATTTTCCGAGCGCAAAAAACGGGGCGTTTTATGAAGCAACCACCAAATGACAGTTTCAAAACGGTACCATCCTATTTTTCAAAAATACTTGACCACCTTACATGGACAATATCTCAACCGGGTATCTCAAATGTTTTTGTCCATCCCTCGTGAAAAAGATAAATATCTGCCGAATCGATAGGAGGTGGGTCTGAATTGAACTACAAGTATATAATTTGATGCTTATGATTTTTTATAAAAATCATTTTTAGGTTCACAATATGCTATTTCATCATAGATCCAATACAATTTTAGTAAGGTTCGGCCCCTAGCTAATTTCATCATAGATCCACTTTAACTTGGTGTCATTTTCCTACTAATTTTACCGTGTATCACACATAAACACTCGGTAAAAATTAGGACACACTAACACACAGCAAAGCTACCACATACACCGAAGAGGGTTGTCTCGCTCTAATTTTTTTGTTGTGTATACGTGTGACGACACTCGGCAAGTATTAACGTCGTAAGTTGCACCGCCAGCTACGGACAGGAAGGTCGTGTGGCACGACGGTTTGCTGTGTATTCATCTTTTACCGAGTGTTTTCTAAAACTTTACTGTGTATGTATATTTTTATCGAGTGTTGTTTTGCTGCATACTCGGCAAAGAGGTAACTTTGCCGTGAATGATCTCTTTGCCGGGTGTCAACATAATGACACACGGCAAATAACTATGGCAAATAACTATTTGCCGAGTATCCGGGGTTTAAACACTCGGCAAACAAAAAAACACCCAATAAAATCTCGATTTCCAGTAGTGACTCGCTATGTTCACCGCTCTTTGATGTGAGAAAAAAAGGAAAGCAAAAGGGGCCATTACAGGACACGTCGACCGTGGATTGGCTAAAAGTACCACATCTATAGTACCGGAGCAGATTGATGATTTGGGATGCTGAGAGCTAGCAAAATCTTCTAGCCTTAATATATGGTATATATAGTATCTATCTATTTATCTATCTATCTATCTATCTATAACTATTTATATGTTCGCAATCATGTGGATGCTTTGGAAAGCCCATCCATAATGATTCGGTATTCAGTACTCCCTCCTTATAATAAATGTCACAAATTTAGCAAAATTTGAATAAATCTAAACACTATGTAGGATATAGATTTATTTAAATTTTAATAAATATTCAACATCTATTTTAAGACGGAAGAAATAGGAAACATTGGTCTTTGTCACATGTTCTTTGTGCTGCCAACGCTCTTCTTGCTGTAGGTAATGACGAGCAAAAGACCTTGGCCATCGCCGGCCAGACAGCTGATACTAGCTGCTGTTCGCCTGTTCCCATGCCGTGTCCTACACAACCTGTTTTCTCTTTGCCTGCAGCACCAATTGCCTACTGTGATGGAGCATAATCCTGATGGAAACGCAAGATCTTCTGCCACGCTATCTCCTATGTAGCTTCGTCATTGTTGCAGGCGGAAGCACATGCATCAGGGCCCAAACAGCCGATCCAAATTGTCCGTTTCCGTCCATTGAATCGAGCCATGGGGAATTTGGGTCGTGATCTGACCTGTTTGGCCAACCACGTCCAGCGGTCTGACCCATCTTGTACGTCTACTCCACTGTTACGGTTTGACACCATCAGCGATGAGACGTTAATGGCGATGCGACATCGGCTATCACCGCCGGTGGCTTCCCGCGCGGCCGGCGATTTCCGCCATCATTGCGTTCCGTTTTCCACGCGTGTCTCTGTAACATCCCAACATTAGAGTTTAGAAATAAGCTGAACCCAGATGTGTGCATTGCATTCATGCATAGAAAATCTGAATAATTTTCGCGCTTTTGAACAAAACTTATCAAAGTGATTGAAACTTCTCTCAACTTGATGGAATTGAAGTGGATCATCAAGTTGACTGCGATAAGTTTCAACATGACCTTTGCTAAAACCTTATTTTGGGTAAGGGAGATTTGATCTAAGGGTAGATCAAATGTAATAAAAGTTAAACCCTAATAAATTACTTAACGATGTATATTTGATCCGTACGTAATCATATCCTAGTATTCATTACGACAACTCAAGAGTACCAAGTTAAGGATATAACGCAAATAATAAAAATATAACAACTATATCTTAATCTCATTTACTTATACCATGAGTATCATGGTAATACCTGACTAAGGGGTAATATCTTAACCCTTTAGTGAGATTAAGTAGGAAGGAAATCAAGTCAAGATCATTTACCATATATCTTTCTATCCATATCAATCTTTCCCATCTTTACTGAACCATATTCTAATATTTGTTGTCCATCAATGTTGAGTAATCAACTATTAATTCACCAATTCTTAACCTATCAATTCTTGACATAGAAACTCTTGTCCTTATCATAGCATTCACTTTAAGCCTATAAGGAAAGAAGTAAAGAAAGGTAAGTGGCAATGCTAGTTTTTAATATTATCTATAGAATGGGAGAGTTGGAAAAGAATAGGATCAATGTGATAATAGCTGGAGTTAATTCACTCCTGAAATAATAGAAGAGTTATATGGAACCTATAATTATATGGTGATAAAGCATATTACAAGGATGAATCCTGAAGGAAGTTATCAGGAGTAATCCTATTGGATCAAGTAGGTATAGTGAGTGAATAATCTCTCTTAGACCAATAAAGTTAAACAAAAGATAATTATAATACAACTGTAATGTTGTATTGATGAGACCTTGATTAACCAACTGGAAACCTAAACCATAAAGGAACAAAGGATTATAATGATCATGCCTTACTCATCAAGATTGAATGCTTATATCCTGTATAAGTGACATTGGTGGGTAGAACATGATTAAACCCTAGTCTAGACATATTATCCTAGGTTAGCCATGACAAGTCACATTAATATAATGTGAGGTTGGAGTATGAGGTACTAGAGTTAAGTAGATATAAGATTGTATGTCTAAGAGGAAGTTAGAGCAACATTGGATAATAGAGGTAGTAGTTTCCTCTTGAGAAATACTAACACTTAAGGTGAAGTAGGATTTGATGTATACATCCGTTGGAGTAATGTCAGTGGTGGATGATTAAGGAAGAGTATGATTGGAGTTAGAAGTAATCACTTGTTGGATTGGAGGTTATCAGTAGTAGAGTAGTTGATATAACTAAGTATGGATATGGGAAGATTATGAAAGCTTTACTGTCAAGCTCATTGGATTTATAAATGGATTAGAAGAATAAAAGGTGGATAAGAATATTTTGTGAAGTAAAGCTCATCATGTTAGCACATGATGATGGATAGGAAGAAGTAGTATATCTAGGAAAGGAATTTCTTAATTAGAAGTCCAGGATTGTGAATTATGGAAGACAGGAATTCTTGATAAACACAAAACCCTAAATCTATAACCAAGATTAACATCCATCTCATCTGTTGGATAATCATTTTATTTCATAATACTATATAAGAATATTTTCCTATAGCAAATCACTTAAGCACATCTCTGTCATTTTCAGCCATCATTCTTATAGGTACTTAAGAACTATCTTTATCAATTCCGTCTCATAAGTTAGCCTAGAAAACAATCCCACTATTTTAATTAAAAGGTGATATCCATATTGACCACAAACATAAAGACTATATGTTTAGTCATTCATCTTTATTCACATCAACAAAAGATTATAAGTAAATTAAGAACCCTAAACCCTAGGGTAAGCAATTACAATCCAGAACCCTAAACTTATTAATGAGTTTTCTTATCCACATCTCATAAATATTCTATCTTTATTCATTAAACAAAGTCTTTGATCCATCTCTCTAACCATTTATTCCATATGAGTATGGAATAAGTAGGAATACCATAATTATAAACCACCCTATATTATACTATGTGATTAAATACATAAAAATAAACCCTATGACTATTACTAAACATCTTAAAACTCCATTACTCCAAATAAAAGTGAAAATAATGTGAAGGGTTTCGCAGCATAGTAAATCAAAATTTTCTACGGAAGCGAACAGAAGGAAAGCCAAGATCTAATCTAGGAGATGCAAACAACGAGAGAGATTGGATTAGATCTTCATAACCTTGATGATTCGCACAGCGGAACGTTCGTCGGAACGTGGGTGATGTAGTCGTACTCGCTTCTCCTCCTCGCGATCCGATCCGATCTAGCACCACAAGTGGCGGTGCCTCCGTGAGATGCACACGTGCAGCACCTCGACGTCTCCTCCTTCCTCGGACCAGCAAGTAGGGTGGAGAGATAGGTTGGATCTACAACGCGACGGCGCGGTGTATATGGTGGAGAATTTCTGCAGCAGGGCTTCGCCTACAAACAGTCGGGAGGGAGAGAGGAGGGCAGCAGGGTAACTAGGGTTTGGAGGAAGGTGTGTGGTTGGGGGGAGGGGGCGCACCAGCCCTCTATATATAGAGGGGGGGGGTGCGGCCAGCCCTTGCCCATCCTCCAAGCCTATCTCTAGTTTAAACGATTTTAAACTTATCCCTTATCTAGAAACCCTATCTCTAGTTTAAACGAGTTTAAACTTATCTAGGATCGGCTGGGCCCTATGGGGCCTTGTGCCCCTGGCCCAATGCGGCCAGGACACTCCCTCATAGGCCCATGCCCCCTCCCGGAAGGTGGGGCCACGTTGGTCCCCTTCCGGAAGGTTCTAGAAGCTTCCGGTACAATACCGATTAACCCGGAACAATTCCGAACTCCAAAAACTGCACTGCCTTATATGAATCTTATTCTCCGGACCACTCCGGAACCTCTCGTGATGTCCCGGATCCCATCCGAGACTCCGAACAAAAATTCATAAACCAATTATCCAATCTATCCTAGCGTCGAGACACGTTAAGTGTGTGACCCTACGGGTTCGAGAATATGCAGACATGATCTTCTATCAATAATCAACAGCGGGGTCTGGGCACCCATATTGACTCCCACACATTCATCGATGATCATATCGGATGAACCACGATGCCAGGATTCAATCAATCCCATATATATATTCCCTTCGTCTCGCGATATTTTACTTGCCCGAGATTCGATCGTCGGTATCGTCATACCTAGTTCAATCTCGTTCACGGCAAGTACTTTACTCGTTCCGTAATCCGATATCACTTTGTGATTAACTCCTTAACCACATGCTTGCAAGCGGTGTTGATATCGATTACCGAGTGGGCCCGAAGTATATCTCTCCGACTTGGGAGGGACAAATTCCATCTCGATACATACAACCCAACAGATACTTTCCGATCACCTGAGAGACACCTTTATGATCACCCTCTCATAGGATGACGTTTGATGACCTCAAAGCTTTCTTCCGGTACCAGGGAGTTGCATTATCTCATTGTCTAAGGAATACAATATTTGACATAGGAAAAGCTTCGCAAAGATGAACACGATGAAACGATCTAATTGCTTTGCTTAGTTTGGGTCTGTCCATCACATCATTCTCCCAATGATATGATCTCATTATCAATTGACAACTCATGTCTATGGTTAGGAAACCTTAACCATCATTGATCAATGAGCTAGTCCATAGAGGCGTACTAGGGACACGGTGTTGTTCACAAACCACACAAGTATTAATGTTTCCGCTTAATGCAATTCTAGCATGGAATATAAACTTTATCATGAACAAGAATTATAATAATAACATCTTTATTATTGCCTCTAGGGCATAATTCCAACAGTCTCCCACTTGCACTAGAGTCAATAATCTAGTTTACATCTGGCAACAATCTCACACCCATGGCACTGAGGTGCTGATCATGTTTTACACGTGGAAGAGGTTTAGTCAATGGATCTGCGACATTCAGATCTGTATGTACTTTGCTAATCTTCAGATCTCCATCTGCTATATAATCTCGGATTATATGAAACTTGCGGTTGATATGCTTGGTCTTTGGATGATATCTTGGTTCCTTAGCGAGTGCTATGGCGCCAGTGTTGTCACACAATATCTCCAGTGGGTCCAATGCACTTGGAACCACGCCAAGCTCAGTGATGAAGTTTCTGATCCAAACTCCTTCACTTGACGCTTCTGCAGCAGCCATGTATTCTGCTTCTACTGTAGATCCCGTGACCACGCTTTGCTTGCAGCTTCTCCAGCTCACAGCTCCTCCATTCAAAATATACACGTATCCTGTCTGAGATTTAGAATCATCCTTGTCGGTGTCGAAACTAGCATCGACGTAACCTTTTACGACGAGCTGTTCATCACCCCCATAGACCAAGAACATTTCTTTAGTCCTATTTAGGTACCTTAGGATGTTCTTCACGGCTGTCCAGTGTTCCACTCCTGGATCACTTTGATATCTGCTCGTCAAACTAAGAGCATTGGACACATCCGGTCTAGTACACAGCATGGCATACATGATGGAACCTATGGCCGAGGCATAAGGCACTTTGCTCATAGCTTCCCTATCATTTACCGTAGCTGGACACTGAGCCTTGCTCAATATCTTACCTGACAACATAGGCACTGAACCTTTCAATGCCTTATCCATTCTGAACCTTTTCAGAACTTTGTCTAGGTATGTACTCTGGCTTAAAGCTATCAGGCGTCTTTGTCTATCTCTATAGATTTTGATGCCCAATATATAAGCAGCTTCACCTAGGTCTTTCATTGAAAAACACTTGTTCAAATAACTCTTCACATCGTTAAGCATGTTGATGTCATTTCCAATAATCAATATGTCATCCACATATAGTACCAGAAACGTCACCGAGCTCCCACTCACTTTCTTGTAGATGCAAGCTTCGTAGCAATTTGGAACAAATCCAAAGCTCTTGATCACTTGATCAAAACGAAGGTTCCAACTCCGAGATGCTTGCTTCAGTCCATAAATGGAACGCTGAAGTTTGCATACTTTATCAGCATCCTTAGGATCGACAAAACCTTCGGGTTGCATCATATACAACTCTTCATCAATGTTGCCATTGAGGAAAGCAGTCTTGACATCCATTTGCCATATTTCATAATCATGAAACGCAGCAATTGCTAATAAAATCCGAATGGACTTAAACATCGCTACGGGAGAGAAAGTCTCATCGTAGTCAACACCTTGAACTTGTCGAAAACCTTTCGCAACAAGCCGTGCTTTATAGACGGTAACATTACCATCCGCGTCCTTTTTCTTCTTGAAGATCCATTTGCACTCAACGGCCTTTCGGTCGCTAGGAGGGTCCACCAAAGTCCATACTTGGTTTTCGCTCATGGATCCCAATTCGGATTTCATGGCTTCTAGCCATTTCTCAGAGTCTGGGCTCATCATCGCTTCCTCATAGTTCGTAGGTTCACTGTCTTCTACTAACAAGACAGTCAAGACAGGGTTGCCGTACCACTCAGGAGGGGCACGCGACCTTGTCGACCTGCGACGTTCAGTAGCAGCATCGTCCGAAGCTTCATGATCCTTGTCATTAGCTTCCTCTATTGTTGGTGCAGGCGGCATTGGAACAATTTCAGGTGCTGCGCTACTCTCCAATTCAAGAGAAGGTTCAATAACCTCGTCTAGCTCTACTTTCCTCCCACTCACTTCTTTCGAGAGAAACTCCTCCTCAAGAAAGGAACCGTTCTTTGCGACAAACACTTTGCCTTCGGTTCTGTGATAGAAGGTATACCCAATAGTTTCCTTAGGGTATCCTATGAAGACGCATTTCTCCGCTTTGGGTTCGAGCTTGTCCGGCATCAACTTCTTGACGTAAGCTTCGCATCCCCAAACTTTAAGAAACGACAACTTAGGTTTAGCACCAAACCATAGTTCATACGGTGTCGTCTCAACGGATTTAGATGGAGCCCTATTTAAAGTGAATGCAGCGGTTTCTAATGCATAACCCCAAAATGATAACGGCAAATCAGTAAGAGACATCATCGATCGGACCATATCTAATAGGGTTCGATTCCCGCGTTCAGACACACCATTGCGCTGTGGTGTTCCGGGTGGCGTGAGTTGTGAAACGATTCCACTTGCTTTGAGATGCGTGAGAAAATCATAACTCAAATATTCGCCCCCACGATCGGATCGTAGAAAATTAATCTTTTTGTTACGATGGTTCTCCACTTCATTCTGAAATTCTTTGAACTTTTCAAATGTTTCAGATTTATGTTTCATTAAATAGATATACCCATATCTACTTAAGTCATCGGTAAAAGTGAGAAAATAGCGATATCCACCGCGCGTCGAAACACTCATCGGTCCGCATACATCGGTATGTATGATTTCCAACAAGTCCGTTGCTCGCTCCATCATACCGGAGAACGGGGTTTTGATCATCTTGCCCATGAGGCATGGTTCGCATGTGTCAAATGATTCAAAATCAAGAGACTCCAAAAGTCCATCAGAATGGAGTTTCTTCATGCGCTTTACTCCAATATGACCTAGACGACAGTGCCACAAATAAGTAGTATTATCACTATCTACTTTGCATCTCTTAGCCTCAATGTTATGGATGTGTGTTTCATCCCTTTCGAGATTTAGAAGAAATAAACCATTCACAATAGGTGCATGACCATAAAAGATGTTACTCATATAAATAGAACAACCATTATTCTCCGATTTAAATGAATAACCGTCTTGCAATAAACACGATCCAGAAATAATGTTCATGCTCAACGCAGGCACATAATAACATTTATTAAGGTTTAAAACTAATCCCGAAGGTAAAACTAAGGAGAGCGTGCCGACGGCCATCACATCAACTCTTGATCCGTTGCCAACGCGCATCGTCACCTCATCCCTCGCAAGCCGCCGTCTATTCCGTAGCTCCTGTTTCGAGTTACAAATATTAGCAACTGAACCGGTATCAAATACCCAGGCACTACAACGAGGGCTAGTGAGGAAAACATCAATAACATGTATATCAAATATACCTTTGATGGTGCCAGCCTTCTTGTCCGCTAAGTACTTCGGACAGTTGCGCTTCCAGTGACCCTTGTCCTTGCAATAGAAGCACTCAGTGTCCGGCTTGGGACCAGACTTGAGCTTCTTCTCAGCAGGGGCAACACGCTTGCCGCCGCCTTTCTTGAAGGGCTTCATTGCACCCTTACCTTTCTTAAAGGTGGGGGGCTTGTTGACCATCAACACATGATTATTCTTTTTGATGTCCACCTCCGCAGCCTTCAGCTTTGCGAAGAGCTCGGTGATCGTATCAGTGGAACCAATCTGATTGTGAGTCACTACAAAACTTTTGTAGCTGGGAGGGAGTGATTGCAGAACCCTGTCAATCTTGAGCTCCTCTGGAATCTTGCAGTCCAGTTGCTCAAGGCGTTGAGTGTAGCCCGACATCTTAATGGCGTGCTCACTAACGGAACTCCCTTCCTCCATCTTGCAGTTAAAGAACTTCTCAGAGATCTCATATCTCTCAGAACGGGCCTGAGTCTGAAACATGGTTTTCAGCTCCTCGAGAATCTCAAAGGGCCCGGGATAGTTATCAAAACGATTTTGAAGTTCCGGTTCCATAGCAAACAACATGGTGCTCTTAATCACACCATAATCATCTTTGCGCGACTGATAGACAGCTTTCTCATCAGCCGGCGCAGTTGCAGCAGGGGGGTCACCTAACGCTTTCCCAAGGACATAGTCCTTTTGTCCGCCAGACAGAATGATTCTAAGATTGCAAAACCAGTTGGTGAAGTTAGACCCATTGTTTCTAAGCTTTTCTTTCTCAGCAAAAACGTTGAAGTTGAAGTTGGACTTGGCCATGTGATCTACAGTATTTGCAAGTACAATTTAGACTATGTTCATGATAAATAGTTCAACTTAATCAAATTACTAGATGAACTCCCACTAAATTCAACATCCCTCAAGTTGTTTAGTGAACACGATCCAAATTCACCACACCTAATCCCATCTTCACGAGAAGAGATGTGGTTTCAATGGTGGACAACGAAGTGTCGATCATATCATTCATATGACTCATGCTTAACCTTTCGGTTCTTGTGTTCCGAGGCCATGTCTGTACATGCTAGGCTCGTCAAGTAAAACCCAAGTATTTCCGCGTGTGCAAAACTGGCTTGCACCCGTTGTATGTGAGCGTAGAGTCTATAGCACCCGATCATCACGTGATGCTTGGACACGATGAACTTTCGCAACGGTGCATACTTGGGGAGAACACAGTTTTATCTTGATCTTTAAGTGAGTAATCATCTTATAATGCTACCGTCGCGATCTAAGCATAATAAGATACATAAAAGGATAAACATCACATGCATATAACTTTATGTGACATGGTATAGCCAATCTTCGCGCAATGATCTCCATCTTGTGCGTTCCGGCATGATCTCCATCACTCCACCATGATTGCCTCCACCACGAATAGCAACTACAACTATTGCTAACTACTTAGCGATAAAGTAAAGCTATTACATGGCGTATAAGAAGTTGACTCGCAGGTCATACACAATTATAAAGACAACCATATGGCTCCTGCCGGTTGTGTACTCATCGACATGCAAGTCGTGAAACATTACAAAACATGATCATCGCATACAATATACACATCACATCTTGGGCCATACCATATCACAGAAAACACTCCCTGCAAAAACAAGTTAGACGCCTCTACTTTGTTGTTGCATGTTTTACGTGGCTCATGGGAGTAGATGCTAAGAACGATTCTTACCTACGGAAAGCCACAACGGTGATATTATGGTTGCCAAACTCCGGTGTTAATCCCATGACAACTATAGTGAAAGAAACTGACATCCACCAGCCGCATGTGTGGTACAAGCCACACGTCAAGTGCGGAGCCGGTCTCGCGAACGACGTCGCGTAAGGTTGGCCTGGACCGCTTCAATCTCACTATCCCGCGTCATAAGAAGAACACAAACAAGAGGCTTGCAACAGAAAACATCAACGCCCGCAACAACCATGTTGCGTTCTACTCGTGAATCACATCTACGCATAGATCTAGCTCTGATACCACTGAAGGGTTTCGCAGCATAGTAAATCAAAATTTTCTACGGAAGCGAATAGAAGGAAAGCCAAGATCTAATCTAGGAGATGCAAACAACGAGAGAGATTGGATTAGATCTTCATACCCTTGAAGATTCGCACAGCGGAATGTTCGTCGGAACGTGGGTGATGTAGTCGTACTCGCTTCTCCTCCTCGCGATCCGATCCGATCTAGCACCACAAGTGGCGGTGCCTTCCGTGAGATGCACACGTGCAGCACCTCGACGTCTCCTCCTTCCTCGGACCAGCAAGTAGGGTGGAGAGATAGATTGGATCTACAACGCGACGGCGCGGTGTATATGGTGGAGAATTTCTGCAGCAGGGCTTCGCCTACAAACAGTCGGGAGGGAGAGAGGAGGGCAGCAGGGTAACTAGGGTTTGGAGGAAGGTGTGTGGTTGGGGGGAGGGGGCGCACCAGCCCTCTATATATAGAGGGGGGGTGCGGCCAGCCCTTGCCCATCCTCCAAGCCTATCTCTAGTTTAAACGATTTTAAACTTATCCCTTATCTAGAAACCCTATCTCTAGTTTAAACGAGTTTAAACTTATCTAGGATCGGCTGGGCCCTATGGGGCCTTGTGCCCCTGGCCCAATGCGGCCAGGACACTCCCTCATAGGCCCATGCCCCCTCCCGGAAGGTGGGGCCACGTTGGTCCCCTTCCGGAAGGTTCTAGAAGCTTCCGGTACAATACCGATTAACCCGGAACAATTCCGAACTCCAAAAACTGCACTGCCTTATATGAATCTTATTCTCCGGACCACTCCGGAACCTCTCGTGATATCCCGGATCCCATCCGAGACTCCGAACAAAAATTCATAAACCAATTATCCAATCTATCCTAGCGTCGAGACACGTTAAGTGTGTGACCCTGCGGGTTCGAGAATATGCAGACATGATCTTCTATCAATAATCAACAGCGAGGTCTGGGCACCCATATTGACTCCCACACATTCATCGATGATCATATCAGATGAACCACGATGCCAGGATTTAATCAATCCCATATATATATTCCCTTCGTCTCGCGATATTTTACTTGCCCGAGATTCGATCGTCGGTATCGTCATACCTAGTTCAATCTCGTTCACAGCAAGTACTTTACTCGTTCCGTAATCCGATATCACTTTGTGATTAACTCCTTAAACACATGCTTGCAAGCGGTGTTGATATCGATTACCGAGTGGGCCCGAAGTATATCTCTCCGACTTGGGAGGGACAAATTCCATCTCGATACATACAACCCAACAGATACTTTCCGATCACCTGAGAGACACCTTTATGATCACCCTCTCATAGGATGACGTTTGATGACCTCAAAGCTTTCTTCCGGTACCAGGGAGTTGCATTATCTCATGGTCTAAGGAATACAATATTTGACATAGGAAAAGCTTCGCAAAGATGAACACGATGAAACGATCTAATTGCTTTGCTTAGTTTGGGTCTATCCATCACATTATTCTCCCAATGATATGATCTCATTATCAATTGACAACTCATGTCTATGGTTAGGAAACCTTAACCATCATTGATCAATGAGCTAGTCCATAGAGGCGTACTAGGGACACGGTGTTGTTCACAAACCACACAAGTATTAATGTTTCCGCTTAATATAATTCTAGCATGGAATATAAACTTTATCATGAACAAGAATTATAATAATAACATCTTTATTATTGCCTCTAGGGCATAATTCCAACATAATGTTATAGTTAATTTTTAAGATCTTAAATAAATCCTGAAGCCCTAAACCCTACTTACTTTATTTAATAAAAGAATGTCTCTATAATTATAAAGTTAGAAAATAATAAATAAAGTATGCTATCCAAATACTAAATTCATACCAGAATTTGAAATACATTTTTTATACTGCAAGTATTCAGAAAATAAAATTCCATAAAGATGTTTCAAACCAAATATAAAAATATAAATATGGAAATAAAATAGAAAACAGAAAAAAACAAAGGAAGAGAGGCATCAGTCGAATCTAGCCCACGACCTAGTTTTCTGTCCCCTTTCCTGTCGCTCATGTGCGTCACACCGCGGCCCACCTGTCCCAGCACCAGCCTGCCAGTAGCCCATACCCCTTCAGGCTCTAATCTTCGTCGTCTTCCTCGCCGGCGAAGCTGCTGCCTGGCGTCCCGACCGCCGTCGATTCCCACCGCATCAAGATGCACGCCACCATCGTCAGGGGAGGATAAGGAGGCCACGTCGACGTTCCCCCTCAGTCTCATCCTCATTTTCCCCTTCTCAGCAACCCTCCTCTTTGATTTCTCTCAGATGCCGAATCCTAGCTCGCCGGAGCCTCTTATCGCCACCGCTAGAGACCACCTCTTTGCCAACTGATCTTACCAATGGACTCGCCATGCTCGACTTGTTCATCTCCCCAGAGGAATCGAAGCCGTTTGACCTAAATTGAGCTCGCCATCACCGATGTTCCGCTGCCAGTCGACGCCGTTCCCAACGATTCCGGTTGAGCCTTGACTCACCAACACCTCTACTAGCTTCCTGGTAAGGTTCTGCTTCCGATGGTCCTCTCCGATTTGTTGCCCGCTTGCTGTAGCCGTCTGTCCGCGTTGACACCGACCGCACCACCACAGAGCTCGTCGCCGACGAGGTTCCGACGACCATTTCTTGACAGCGCCACCACACTAAGGTTCAACACATCGTGCTTATTCGATCTAGGTTGGTCACATTAGCGGGGGCACCGTCGATCGCTGCCGGCGACCTCATTCTGGTGGTGGAGACCAGGCTGGCGTCATGCTGACGTCATGCCTGTGTCTGTTGACCAGACCTCGCCCATGTGGCAGGTGGCGTGGTATAGGGGCCGCTTGTCATTGGCTGGGAGTAGGAATACCTTCGGTAACAAAAACATTAATCAAGCCGAGCATGCCATGTGGCATGTGACCCACCAGTTAGTGACCTAGTCTAGGTTAGCTTCGGTATAAAAAGTATTTCTGTGTATGAAATAGATAAAACAATGTTAATTCGAATATAAATATTTCCTGAAATGTAATAAAGGAATTAAAACTTGTTTAATTAATAACTTTTGATTTATAATTCAAAAAAATGTGTATTATATATGAAAATTTATGGAAAAATAAAATCTATCACTTAAAACTATTATCAAACCTTATTATGTTAACAATTTAAATAGTTATTATTTCATAAAGATTTTATAAGTTTTAATGCTTTGATAAATCATATTTTAATATTAGTAAATGTTAAAAATATAAATAAAATACCAAAAATCTTAGAAACATAAGAATTATAATTTAAAATTACAATCATGCATTGTTATTCCACTTAATTAACTATTTGTTATTTATTAAGTCTTTATAAAGTAATAAGTCTTATAAGAATCATATTTTATTATTTTTAAATCACAAAAATAAGTGTAATATACCAAAATGACCATCATAACAATACCTACATGTTAAAAAAATACAATATTCCACTTTTGAGTTAAATAAAAAATTAAACATTTTAATAACTTGAACTTAAAGCTATTTACTTAATTTATAATTCATATAAAGGTAAATAAAATTTGCTAATAATTCTAAAAATTAATCAATTGAGTCTAATAAATAGTAGTAGTCTTAAATACTAATATTATGAAGTCAAAATGGTTCAACACCTTTTTAAAATGCAATTTTATTGAATTATCATTCAACCATAAGTATAGATTATTTTCTAAAAATATTCTTATCCAATATAAAATCTCTAAGAATAACCTTGTAGTGAAACAAAACCTACTCCAATATTTCAACTACAAGTTATAAACAAACCAAAACACTGTATTGAATCCATAAGTAGTTAAGTAATATTATTTACTTATCTATAAACTATAACCACTTATCCATAAAAAGTTAAATTATTCTATTCCATTATAAAATCAAGAAACCACTACACCAAATAAAAGTACAACCATTCTTAAGTGACTTTAAGGAAACATTATAAAGTACACAAGATACAAGTATCATAAGTAATACACCCTAAGTCTATCTACATCCTTAAAGTTAACTTTAGTCCGCGAAGTTTTAAGTATAATGCTAAAAACTTTATTATATACTTTATAGTTAACTTTGGTCTGTTATAATTAAGATGTAAAGCATCTCAAGTCCAAACTGTTCCAGCAAGCACAAATAACATCAACCACCTCTGATTAGCCACAAGGATTGTTTAAACCTTAATAGAGGAATCTTTTCTTCAAAAGTTATTCATTTTGCCACTTCAGTCAACATATGACATTAATAATAATCACATTACATTAAGCTTTACTTATATACCTAGAATTGTTAACACTTAAGTTCATTATAAATGTCATCACTTGCAAGGTAAAACTTGAAGATAAGATAATTCACATAAAAGCAGTCCTTGAGTAGCACATCTCATTAGTATATCTTATTGTTGCATGCCATTATGTTTACATATTGTTTCACACTCACAAGCCTTAATAAAAAGCACAAGTATAAAACTTATCTAAAAGGACAACACATTCTAAAGAAACCATTTCCAGTATCCAAACCCTAGAACAACGTTATCCTCGGGATTCGAGTTTACGAAATTGCATTACATTACTTATGCATAATAGCATCTTGCTTCTTTAAACATTAGTCCTTACCGAACCAATGATGCTATTTTTAGAGATTGGATCTTATATTGTCTTGAAGACCGTGAGTGCATAATATTGCAATCACAAAAGGAAAGTTCACACTTTCTCATGTCCTTTGATTATTTTCTGTAAAGTATTTTGCAAATCCAGTGTTGTCATCACCTGCATTTGAAAAAGGTCTGAAAACACTATTTTCATAATAATGTGATTATAGGTTATTTACCATGAGGTAATAACCTACTATGAAAGTTCCGGTGGTAAAGGAACATATTATCTAGGACTTAACAACCAATGTCGCCAGTGATTCTTGCGCCGTATATCACGTGTTAACCATGAGATTTGGAATGGGACAGAGAAGTCAGCTGTATCTTCTTCCTCTCGCATGTAGCCGGATGTGCAGGTCGTGGCTGTTATCACTCGTAGCATGCATATTAATTGGTCATTCGTAGAGGATATGCATCATATGGGTGGGAACCCTCAATATCCCACGATAGTTCTGGCATCTAACGGTCTGTACAAACCATTGTCGTAGTTTAATATGTGGGTATGGTGTACACCAAGGAGGCATGCGGGGTCGTGAAGGGGGCAGTGATTGACTTGGATCTTAGACTGGTCCCCATACCAAGGAAGTATGGACAAGGTCATGACTTGGTTGTGCAACAAGGCTAAGGTCTCTCATGGGTAAAGTAACGCACCTCTGCAGAGTGTAAGAACTGTAACTTGTTACTCCCTATTCCGGGAAGGAGCTGCGAATGCGGCGGGAAAGGAACTCCATGAAAGTTCTGGTAAACCCGTGAAGACTGACGGACATAGCTTTTCAGAATAAAAGCAACCTTTGAAGAAATGTTTACGAAAACTTGCATTGCCTACGACCTACGGTCTGTGGCTGTAGTTATAGTGCATCAAACACTCCTTTTCTAGTGAACTTGCTGAGTACGCTCATACCCAAAGTATCTTCTTAACCCTTGCTAGATTCTAAAGCCAATAAGACGACGTCTACATCAAGTTATGCTCCAGGAATCATCATCAAAATCTAAAGCTCTTCAACGAAGATAAGAAAGTCAACATATACATCAATTCAAGTGAAGACGAAGTGACAGATTAGATAAGAATATAATCTCTAGCCATAGAACCTATTTCTTTAGTGTATTGCAATAGCAGCAATACCCGACCATTAGTTAAAATACTAGTCTTAATAGTATGATAGTTTTGAGTTGTTTATTTATAATTCTTCTTTGTAAGAAGATTCTTTTTCTCTCTTTAACCTAGAGTGTTCTCTGGATCTTGTGTAAAGAGTTGAGTTGTAACCTATAGACATGTCTTGGACCTGCTGTGTTTCTGTTGTACCACTCTGAGGGATGTAATACTGGTGAATGGTGTTTCATTGGTGTTATGTCAATGACTATAGTGTACTACATCATGCAGTGGTATGCTGGGTCACCGCAGTCTCTCTGCCCGTGGCCAGAAAACTTCCCACGACTGGCCGACTATTTCCTTTTTCGCTGCAGTCTATAAAAGACGGTCACCGTTGCGACGGAGACAACAAGCCCAAGCAAGAGCAAACACCGCCAAAAAACCGCCAACCACCAGCATCCATGCCTCACCACAAGATCGCCAACTAGACCAAGATCAGGGAGATGTGCCACACCCGCTTCCTAGAGGCCGACGTCGACGTTGTCGACCTTCAGGCCATGTTGCTGGCCCAGCGCATGGCCGACACGAAGGTGGTGGCCTTCGAGGAGGAAGGTCTTGTGGCCTTGGCGGCGATGGAGCAGGTGGTGGAGGCGGCTTCAATGGTGGCCGCCCAATGGGTGGTGCGCGAGATTAACCTTGTCGCCGCCAAGGAGGCAGTGGCCATGGAGGCCGCATCAGCGGTCCTCCGCGAGATCCTCCATGAGGCAGCCATGACCACGCTGGAGGAGGTGGCCAGGGAGGTCGCCATGCACGAGCTTCACCATGCTGCCGTGCGCAGGGAGGCGGAACTAGCGCAGCACGAGCACGTCGCCGACGCGGCGGAGGAGGAGTGTGTGGCCACGGGTGCCATGGTGGTGGCCGTGTGGGCTCTCGTTGCCGGGAACGAGACGGAGGTGGAGGAGGACGACGAGGAGGAGGAGGCGGAGGAGGAGGGTGAGTAGGCGATCGCTGTCCTCCTGCAGATCGCGCATGCGCTGGGCCTCGACCCCAACGGGGCTCCGACGAGGGTGACCCCGATGGAGAGATCGTAGCGCAGGGAGGCATAATGCACCCGCCGGGCGGAGGCCTTGGGAGCGACAACAGAGATAGAGCTGGAGGTGCTGCAGGTGGCTCGGGCTGACCAGGAGGCGAGAGACCAGTAGGCGGCCGAGATGGAGAAGACCCTGGCCAACCGGGCGGCGGCGGACCGCCGTAAGGCAAAGATCAAGACGGTGGATCATGGCCGAGCACGCGACCGCCTCTAGCAGCATGCCATCTGGCCGGCGAGGGCGGCGATCGACGGGGCCCAACGATAACGGTGGTCGCGACAACAGTGGCCGCAACAACGTCGGCGAGTAGCTGTAGGAACGGCCTCCTCCAGCAGTAGTAGTAGTCCCTTTTTTATTTTATTCAAATGTGTTTTTTAATGGGTAGGGTCTAATCTAATGGAAAACAAGTTTAAATACTAATGTTTTACTTATATATGGGCCCGAGCGGCCGACTGGCAGACACAACTGTTTTCCAAATTTGATGCACGGATGAATCAAGCCGGACGCGTCGGTCCGGATGGGTAGTTCCGCTGGATAGGCCACGCACGTCCCGCACAGACGCGTTCAGATGGATTGGGTCGTGCCAGTGGAGATGCCCACATTGCTGCATGTCCGTGCGGTATAGTACAAGAGCTGGGATGGACCGGAGTTTCTTTCCTCTTCGACAACAAAGTGCTTGTTGACGCAGTCTCGACGAATGATCTACTCTCAAGTCGGATCCACTAGTCGATTGGCTAAGCGTGCTTTTCAGGATCGCTTAGATTTTTGCTTGTTCAGATGTAAATAAAACCTATGCAGTTCAGCGTCTGGGGTGTAGTTTTTTGAGGGGCCAGGAGAAATCCTTATCGTCTAGACATCGACGCGGTGACGTCTGCGGGTATCGACGTCCTTTCTAGGGCGTTGAGCGTATCTCTTTTCCAATTCCCGTAGCGGTGGAAAACCATAGGACCAGTTCGGGCAGCAACGTCGTTGTCGTCGGTTTCCTTTTTGGAGATGTTGTTTGGTACACGACGCTTTAGAGCGTGATAGAAATTCTTCGAATGGTATAACAGTTGTGGGTCATCCTCGTTTTCGTCGAGCCATTGCTTTGTTTTCTCTCTCTTTTCTTCTTTGTTTTTTTAGGCGGTGTGTTGTGGCTCAGCAGCGGTCTCAATGGTTGCTATAAATATAGCTGCATGAATGAGTGTTTCGAGGAAACCTATGCAGGACTGCTCTTTGTAATCTCAGTTCTTCTTCGAGGCCGCTGGCAGTTCACTGCCATGACTCCTGATACTAAAAAGACCTCCATCGACCTCCAAGCGCTCTCAAGGTATGCATGTTCACTTCAGGCATCAGTTGCACTTCAGGTATTTTGCTGGATCCAAAGATCTAACTATGGTGGCCAAGACAAGATCGTCAGACTGGAAGTTCGTCAGGCACTAACACAAGTTCTCTGTTGGCTCAACTTAGACTGCCCAGCTGGTTACATTAGCTTGTATGGAAAATGGAGAATGCTCAAGGTTACATGTGAAACACCAGACCTGACAACCTTCAGTAGTAGCGGCCTCCACCAAATCGACACGGCTTGGCATCAATTTCACTCCATCAAAGAGTGGTGAAAGAAGGCAATCCACAAGAAAGGACCACAAAGAAAGGCTTTGACCTTGCTCTCAATGTTGATATCATGGGAAATACGAAAGGAAAGAAACACAAGAGTTTTCTGAAGCCACTCTGTCACCGTGGATATGATGGTAACAAAAATCAAGGAAGAGGCACACTTGTGGTGCTTTGCAGGGGCAAAAACACTTTGTAGTTTAATCTCTCGCAAGTAATTGTTTTGTTGTTGGTCTTGGATTTTTGACAAGACGTGGTTTGTAAAAACTATCTAAAAACACTCTTCTTAATTAATAAAAATGGCAAGTCTTTTGGCTTGTTTTAAAAAAAAGACAACCTTCAGTAGCACAGCATCTTGGTACGGATTGCACGTTGTGGAGCCCTTCAGTAGCACAACATTTATAAAAAAGACTTAACTAAGAGTTAATTTGGTTACGGATTACACGTGATCGACATAGCTGACTATTCAGACTATTTCGCGTTTTTTTTACTGTTTCTTGCCTGACAAAAAATTACAGGAGTGAAAACAACTTCAGAATGCCAGAAGTTTCATCAATTTTAAGTTGATGCCACGCATTGCTTCGATTTATTTATTTTATGTTCTGGACTAAATGGTCAGTAGTCCCTGCGGCTAAGTCACAACGGTACAAAACTCTTCTCTAGCTTTCTAATCATCACCAGGGTGCAGTTCAATTCTGTTTTCAACTATCCGCGTGCAACTTCGAACAAAGTATTTGAGACAAAAAAGTTTCAAGAGAGTTTAAAGCTTCCGATCTTTGCAAAGACAAATCCACTGGATCCAAATAGAATGTAACTACATGAAGCATGGGAACTAAGAATACAAGGTAAGTGTACCTAGCCCAAGGATAACCACATCACGTCTTCCTCCTCTCTCTCCAAGGAGGCGGCGGCGGCGACACACTCCCACCACATCTTCACTGGCCAGGCCATCAGTCCCCTCTCCCTCCGCTTGTCATTCCGGTGGCAGGAGGGAGGGGTATCTCGTTTCTCCGTTCTGGTCTAGTAGGTAGGGTTAGGGCTTCTCTTTCTGGTACGCCGTTAGGGTGGTGGCTGCGGCGCCAAGGCAAGTAAATCTGTCTCAACTCTATTCCCACACCGGCGGCGACCTTCATGGCGGGGTCTCGGAGTTGATGGCAACGTGTGTTGCTCGGATAGACGGCTTGGTCTTCTCGTCGTTCTTCAGATATGGCGAGATTTGTTTCTCGATGTGTCGCTGGCGTTCGTTGTTATCCGCAATGGCGCTTGTGGCCGGGGCGAGGTGGTTCCTCTAGAGCGAGGATGCTGGTTCGAAGGTGGTGGGTCTCCCGTTCTTCTTCGACTTTGTTGATGGGACACGGTGAATCTTACTTCAAGACAGCAGGGGGATGTTTTTCGGTCGACATGCCACGGCGACATATGCCTCGCTGCATGCAGCAGGCCTGTTCTTTGACTCACAAAGCCTCTTTAGCGATGGTGCTTTTTTGGATCTTGCATTGGTGGAGTTTTGGTGTCTAGCGTGTGTCTCGGTGGCGCTAGATCTGGGGGGCGGCCGTTGGTTTTGGTGGTTGTAGAAAAAACTCTAGTGATTTTTTTGTATTTCTCGATCTCTTAGGATTTCATCCGCAAATTCAGAATAATCACTGTTTTTAAAGTGTCTGCGTGTGTTGCTTCTTGTAACTGGATTTTCGATTAATGAAATATGTGGTTTCTCTCAAAAAAGAACTAAGAATACAAAATCTTATACCAATATACTATAAACCACAAAAAATGATGAAACACAAATCATATTGATCGGTACCAATTTGTTGCTTTTTCGAAATGTGGAGAACCCCGGCCTCTGCATCAATAGATGTACACAATCTTTTATTATTTAGAACCAACTTTGTTCTAACAACTCTGTTTATTTGACAAGTTTTTTACTAAAGATGAAGTTGCGGTGACACATGAAAACATCCTTTAGTCTTAAGGTCTGAATACCAAAAATGGTGCCGGTGTGGAAGAACGACCAGCCGCTCTGGTGGATGCGACAATGGGGCTCCGCACGACATGCTTCTCTGACACCCATATCAAGCTTCCCTCCACAAGTTCTTCACCCACATTGTGGCAGCTCACTGTCAAGCTAAATGTTTTCTTCTCTCCAACCTTGGAGAATATTAGTGTCTCCGGAAAGACGCGCACCACCAACGACTTGGGTGCATCCACCTTCACAGTGTATGTAGATGTCGCTGGCCCGACGTTCATCACTGTCCGGTTCACTGTGAAAGGCTTTAGTGTCAATGGAACAGTAATCGTCGGGTAGTTGAGCTGCACGTCCTTTACCTTTGATACCATCTTGCATGTCATGCTTGAGTTGTGTATGATGGTTGCCAGGCCATGGTCACCTAGGATCCAACAAACATACCCTGCATAGTCAGTGATGCTAAGGTCGTAAACTAGACCAGGGTCTGCGGCAGGGGCGGAGCCAAGGGGGGCTAGCAGGGGCTAGACCCCCCCTAACCATCGGCCCCCCTCAATACATAGGTGCTGATTTTAGTACTAAACTAATGGCCTCATAGTCTTAATTAACACTAAGCCTAAATTAATTGATTTGTTGTGCTTCTCTATACGAAAGCCAAATGTATCCCATGAATTCATTTTATTAGTCAACCATAGTAACATGTTTTAACATTTTTTGTTTGTGTAACTAGACCTAATAGCTAGCACCATATGCAATCGTTCAGATCAACTGAACCATCGCTCTCTCCTACTCAGTAGTCAGATTCCACGTGATGCCGCGGCCATGGCGCCATGCTAGCTAGCCATGTTATTTGCCAGTTTCTACATTTGTTAATCATGCCGCAACACTAGCAACAAGCATGTTCCGCCATCGAGTATGGGAATCAATATTTCTCACTCTGATCGAAGGTACCAAATTGTTAGTATTTTGTCAATAGATTGCATAATAGTCTAATTGATTAATTTAAAAAAAAAATGTGTCTTTTGTTTGATGTTTGCTCGGTGATGACGATAACTTATTGCATAATAATTGGGAAATAATAATAGGAAGGTCACTTGCAATGGAATTATCAGGCTTTATACTCATAGAGATAAAGTTGATTCAATATAAACTATTTTTTTTGTATTGTCTAATATTTAGTGCAATATATTAATATCAGTTCTATGCTGATACTTTGATATGCTATTATGTATTTTATCCAAACAGTTCTTACAACACAAAATGATAGGTAGTTGTTTTCTTTATGAAAAAAATCTTATATATGATCATGAGTATCTTTGCCCCCCTCAATGTCAAATCCTGGCTCCGCCCTGGTCTGTGGCTCTTGTTGGGTTCACATGGCCAGCACCTGTGGCGTATGCACTAGCTTTCCCATGATGTTGGTCCAAGATTGACCCGTCTGATGTTGTTAAGATAGCAGACTTGATGGCGGCAGGTGACCAATTAGGATGAATGCTCTTGATAAGTGCGGCGACACCGCTGATGTGGGGCGTTGCCATAGATGTTCCAGATATGATGTTGAATGGCCCCGATGCAGAGCCTGTGTTTGGCGGCCATGCAGCTAGGATGTTGAGCCCCGGCGCCAAAATGTCTGGCTTGATTACACCAGGGATAACATAGCTTGGACCACGTGAAGAGAACCCCGTCACAATAGGGGCTGGGCGGATACCAAGCAATGTGTTGTTGTACGTGAATGTTGCCACAGACCTGCTCTTTGACGATGTTGCATAAGATGTGAGGACGACACCATCGGCCGCATTTACCTGCACCACACTAGAGTTGTAATCCCGAAGATCTATGGTGTAGCCACTGGCCTTGTCATTGAACAACACCACGCCAGCTGCGCCAGCACCAATTGCATCGTGGATGTAGTACTTCTGAGCATTCAACATCAAGTCCTTGCAAATGAGGATCTTACCAGTGACATGACTGTAATCTTCGTATTCACAATACTGATGCTCCTCGGAGAAGAGGAGAGGGTATGACTTCGAGCTCGGCTTACCTTTCTGGGTAAGCGCTTCTCCGTGGATGCTCTTGCCATTGCCAAGATGCACCTCAGCACCGAAACTCCTGTCCACTGAGCCGGCAGCGACGGTGAGCAACCATGGCGCGGCGTTGGTGACCCAGCCTGCCGTGGGGCCATCATTTCCAGCCGCACACACCACGAGGATGCCCTTGGATACGGCACTAAACGCGCCAATGGCGATCGGGTCCTGATCAAAGCTGACACTGCTACCGCCGATGGAAAGCGAGAGCACGTCCACCCCATCCTTGATGGCCGCGTCCAATCCGGCCAGCATGGCGGATTCATCACATGAAGTACCATTGCATACCTTGTACATGGCGACATGATCGGCAGGAGCTATTCCAGCGGCGGTGCCCGTGCCCAAGCCATGGTCTGACGCGCCAGGGACGAAGTTCCCCGCAGCCGTGGATGACGTGTGTGTTCCGTGCCCCACTTCGTCCCCAGAGTCAGAGTTATCATTTCCAACAAATGACTTGGCACCGATGAGCTTGTTGTTGCAGCGGGCTTCCTTGCACGATCCCTTCCACCTTTTCGGGGGTGGCGGGACGCCATGATCATCGAAGGAAGGGTGTGTCGCATGGATGCCAGTGTCGAGCACACCGATGATGACTCCCTTCCCATAGCCAGCGTCGCTCCAGAACCCGGTGCCGTTCTTGAGCCCGAGGAACGCTGGCGTGTGCGTGGTCATGAGTTGTAGCGTCCGCCCCAGAAATGCACGCACATAGCCTGGCTTCTTAGCCACCGTGTCGATCTCAGCCTTGGTGAGCCTCGCGGCGAAGCCGCTGAACACTTCGGTGTAGGAGTGGAGAAGGCGAGACTTGGTAGATTCACCAGTGGACGAGATTGGCAGGAAAGACTCATGCCATCGGCGGTGAGCATCTTCCCCGACAACCGAGCGTGGTGGCTCGACAAGCACGATGTAAACGCGGTATGCGGATGTCTTTGTGGCATTTTGTTGTACCTGGGCGGTAGCTGGATTGATATAGCAGAGTGTCGGTGTAGAAAAAAGAGTGGCGAGCATGAGAAATGATAGTAAGAAATTGGGAAAGGACGCCATTGCCGGAGACGGACACATAGTAGGATGATTGGATGAAGATGATGGCGATGCAATAATATGATCGACCACGAGGTGATCTTTATACAACACGAATGATCAATGTGGTTATCGTATTCTTAGCAAAAAAAGTTATTTACTTAATAAATACAGCAACATAAATGACTTTAATTTGTGCCAAATCTGGATGATCCGGTAAGATTACGTGGGAGGCCAGCTACGTTGGTAATAATGTAAAAGGGGTATCTCTATAGTTAATGGGTTAAGATACAATATACTGGAGATCTTTATTTCGTGTGCACATATATTGCACTGTTGATATAACTGGAAAGCATTTATTAAGAATAAGAATCCAAATTAACAGCTGGTGGTTTGTCCCGACATTAGATCGTCTCATAAATGACAATATAGAAGTGATGATATCAGGTGAGATTGGAAGGGTCACCAACCGTAATTGCATGCATAGATACTGCTATACTGTATTTGCGCACTGCGCACACTGGAAAGTATTTCTTCACACCTGCAGAGATCAACGGCCTTGCATCATCTGCAGAAGTATGATGTATGGAAAAAGAGTTTTAGAACCTGCGCAGATATTGTATCAACCCAAATGTTAAACTTAGCAAATCGTACTCACTCTAATTCATATTACTCGTCACTAAAATTGATGTATTTAGACATGTTTTAGTGGTATATATATCCATTTCAACGATAAATAATGTGGGTTGGAGGGAGTACTATATGTGTTAGAATTTATTGAAGGAGTGTGGATTCGCTACCCAAGTAGGTAGGTACGCACGCGGTTGCTGCCGTTAGATATGCTTTGAGATTAGCTTTTCGACTAATGGTAACCACACGGTGTTAAGTTGAAATCTGCTTTTTCTACGTTTTCTCTATCAGTATGTTAGCATGTACAAGAAAAGGTTCCTGCGGACTCACGGGAGAGAAAGAAAATGATGTCAAGCTTGACTGCTTTTTGCATGCGACCACGATGAAGGATAAAAACAAGCCTTTTTCTGCCCGTTGTACGACGGACGGGTCGACGGCCAAGCCTGAGGTCGAGCTGACACCGGAGAAGCCTGTTTCATATCACCACGAGCTGCCCAATCCTCCTGCCACCTAACCTCTCTACCGAAGGGCAAATCACCAAGAAAATTTCAATCCTTCCACGGTAAGAAAACGAACATAGATACATAAAAGTAATAAAATATTAGCTAAATATCTGGAACCAACTTTCCCGTTGAGCATCCTAAAGAAAATCCCACTAGAACTCAAATCCCAGATGTTGGCCAAGCTCATCTTTTACACGTCGTCGAAGGTGCCACCCCTAGAGGCGCTTCCGGAAGAGCCCCACGGCGCACTGGTGGCCCTCCTAGAGCTCGAGGTCCCCGGTGACAATCCCGGGCATGAAGATGAAAGGGTGCTTGGTGTGGAGGCCCTCCTTCTGCAACTTGACCCCGGGCGGGATCCAGGAGCAGGCCCATGATGGCCTCCGTTGGCTTCTGCGGAGTGGGAAGTTGGCCGACATGGCATTGTAGAGGAAGAGCGACAGCCACCAGGCAGAGTAGACATAACCCGCTTGGTCTTCGCCCGCATGGGCAGCGGCAGTCAAGAGGTGGAAGGCGGTTTCACCGCCGGCGTCTTCCCCTCCACAGAAGCGACATGGCGCGTGGGGCGAGTGGAATCGGTGCGGGCTACCTGCAGGGGCGGTGCACTCGCATCGCTCGACGGGCGGGGGCGGGGAGGGCCCCTCGAAACCCTACAACGGCGGGCCACAGGGCTGATGACCCACAAGTATAGGGGCTCGCAACAGTCTTCGAGGATAGTATTACCCAATTTATTGATTCGACACAAGGGGAGACAAAGAATACTTGCAAGCCTTAACAACTGAATTATCAATTCAGCTGCACCTGAAAATAGTTCTTGCTCACAGAAGTTTATCAGTAGCAACAGTTTGTAGTAGCAATAGTAAAGTAACAGCAGCAGCAAAACATGAGCAATAGTAACAGTAGTAGCAAACAGTAGGATATGAGCGCGGTAGGCATAGGGATGGATGGACGTTGCATGGACAAGTCTAAACATGTAATTTCAAGACCTAAGGCAATTGCAGATAAATAAGAATAAGCATCCAAGTACTAAACAATCATAGGCATGTGCTCCATATATAGTCATGCGTGCTCGCAATGAGAACCTGCACAACATCTTTTGTCCTGCCAGCCCGTTGCAGCTGGGCCTCAAGGGAATCTACTGGCAATTAAGATGCTCCTTTTAATAGACCAACAGAGTGAAGCATTAACACTCCGTGAACACATGTGATCCTCACATCATAGCCATCCCCTCCGGCTGTCCCAATTTCTGTCACTTCGGGGCCTTTGGATCCGAACAATGATATGTGTACACAACTTGCAGATAAGATCACAAATAATACTATCATCATGAATCAATAATAAGTTCAGATCTGAGATCATGACACTTGGGCCCTAGTGACAAGCATTAAGCACAACAAGTTGCAACAAAGTCAAATAGCACTAATAGAGATACTAGGCACCATGCCCTAACAATCTTATTCGATTACATGATAGAACTCATCCAATACCTACCATCCCCATAGCCTACAGTGGGGATTACTCACTCATGGATGATGGAAACATGGATGGTTGATGGAGAGGCGTTGGTGATGATGATGACGATGATCCTCTCCAAATTCCCCGTCCCGGCAGGGTGCTAGAATGGAGTTTCTGGTTCCAAATCGTGGTTTCTGGTGCTGGCGGCGCAGCGGAACTCCTTCTGGAAAAACGCCAAACCCCCCTCGATTTTTAGGTCAAGAGGAATCTTATAGTTGAAGAGGGAGGCCGAGGGGGTGCCTGGGGCAGCCACACCCCCTCCAGGCGTGGCCTGGGCCCACTCGCACGGCAGGGGGTGTGGGCCCTTAGGCCTCCCCTCCATCTCGTATTCTTGCTCCGTGAGTCTTCTGGTGAAATAGAATTTTTGCCATATTTTTCGGGATTTTGCCTGACAGTTGATTTTCTGCACAAAAACTAGACACCAAGGTAATTCTGCTGAAAACAGCGTCAGTCCGTTTTAGTTATATTCAAATCACACAAGTTTAGAGGAGAAACAATAGCACAAGTGTTCGGGAAAGTAGATACATTTTGGACGTATCAACTCCCCCTCCAAGATTAGCTTATTGCTTGTCCTCAAGCAATTCAGTTGAAAACTGAGTGCGATAAAAGAACTGTCACGAACACATTTGCTTCATATGATGTATACATTCTCAGCGCATGAGTAGATACTTAAACCATTCGTAATAAGAAGTGTGCAACTAAGTCTACTCAATAGTCATTGCAAGCTATGAAGAGATTCCAACTCAATAATAATAAGTAGCATGAAACATAAACATAAGCAACATTGCAATGCTCATAATAAGGTATAATAGAGTGGTATCTCGCTTGCCTTTGTTTGTAGAGCACAAATAAATGGCAAGGCACCTCTGAAGTTCACGTGAAGACTAGAAGTAAAGATATCAGAGATACAAGCATCAAAGTCAGAACATAATTAACCAAGTTTTGAGACAAGCACATTACACTAAGAATGACAACTATGCTCTCAAGAAGGTGCTCATAGAATAAGTGGTGACTCAACAAGAAGTGAAAAAGGTTTTGAAAAGTTTGAAAGGATTCCAAATGCTGAAAGTAAGGTACTCATTAGCTTTGAGCTCTCATTGCCCCTATCATAGGCATCTTTAAATGGTTAAGGTGAAAGTGAGGTCCAATATGAGTTATATGCTTGACAGACCATAAACTAGAAATCTCATGTCCCTTGAGTACGAGGGCCGCTCCTCATGCTACTCAACTTTAGTTACCTGTAAGTTCTTGTCATCGTAAATACATGCATATCATAGAGAACCGCCAACGGGGTACCCCTTGCACATGATACAGGAGCTATCCCGTGATCAAATTGACAAGGCAAGCAGACAATAAGCATCTCAGCGATCTTTTTATTTGCTATTTGCATAGGTTTTTATTGAGGATGCTTCACAGATTTCTCATTATGGTTATGCAACAAGTTTCCACCATGATTAGGCATGGCTTAGGCTAGCGGCCCCGGCATTTCTTTAACACATATATATAACTCCATGAACTCACAAGCTCCCCTTTTATTTCACCCGACAACATCCGCAAACAAAAGAGCATGATATTAATTGGATATATATCCATAAGTGTTGAAAGCGTTTCCCGTGATAGCATGGTTCTGCTAACTCCCAGCCTATAATTTGCAAGCATATAACTTTCATGGACAGTCACAATGGTTCAGGTTTATTAAGTGCAAGGAATAAAGTGTGCCATCAAGTTTGTGAGATATTTACTAACTAACTTTCTCAAAACAGTCAAACATTTTATTTGGAAGAAAACAAGGCATAATGAATATGCACAGAATTAGCAAATGATGCTAATAGGTAGGTATGGTGGACACCGTTGGCAATATTGGTTTTGGGGAGTTGGATACATAAGTAGAGCTCATACTCAGTGCAAGTGAAGGCTAGCAATAGAGATGGAGCGACAAATGAGAGAGCAATTACTGTCATAATCATGCTTGCAACAAAACAAGACTAATTATGGCATGAAAGTGATACGAGAACTCTGAGGAAAAATAAATCATCGAGGCTTACTGACTATTGTTCAGTCATATGCATGCGTGAGCATGTGCCAAGTCGATTCACATGAAACATTTAGAGGAGGATACCACAATATCATACCAAGTTATGAATAGAACAATGCAAGCAAACATTCATATGACATGCTATAAACTATTAGCAAGCTGGAGCTAATCATAAGAGAGCAAGAACTACTAAGCATCCATAAATAACATACACCTCACATGAACAGACTGAGCATGCTCACAATGATGAGTATATGTACAAAAATGAAAACAAATAGAGTTCGTTACCAGCCTCTTACCACACCTCAAGTTGTCTTAATCTTCATTATTGCCCTTCACTTGTGTGACTTGAATAATAACATGAAACCAAACTCACTGAGGACTGCTGAACCCTACAAAGAACTTCACAAAACCAAAAAAGAACAACAAATATTTTTGGTGTTTTCGATTTTTTTAAAGAAAGCACACAAAGCAAAAACAAACAAAGCAAAATATTTTTGGATTTTCTTTAAGGCAAACCAAAGCTAAAAAGCAAAGAGATAGACCAAGAGAAACAACAAAAATATTTTTGGTATTTTTGTGTTTTAAGAGAGGAGAAACAAAAACCAAAAAGAAAGCAAAACATGGATATACAGAGAACCGACGAAACATGATATATAGGTGAGTGTGATGTCGGTGTACCTCCCCCCAAGATTAGGCTTTTGGCCTAAGTGGGGATCAACTCCATGGTCACCAAGAAGGTGCACCTCCGTAGTATGACGAGGAAGCCCCTTCGTCTTGATATGAGATCGAGGACTCCCCTGTGTAGTGCATAGAGGGGTCGTATGAGGGCGCTCCCCCTGATAGTGTCCGTGGAAACCACGAATGCGTAGCTGCTCGTCCATCTCCTCCTTGGAGCGTGACCAAGGTCCCTGGGAAATACAGAACAAAGTGGTTTGGGGCAGAGGAATCTCTCTCTCTTCCCCATCAGTAAATAACATCCTATAAACCAAACTCTCAAGGGTAGAGCCAACAGTAACAAAGTGATGCGCTTTCATGGAAGAAAGATCACGCCTCTAAAGAGCCAAAATTGTATCATTTGGATCAGTAGAAAGGTCTAGGGCAGCAACAACATGTGCATCAGTAATACCCCCATAAATGGGTCCCTTAGCAGCTAAGCGACGAGCAATGAGAGAACCAAGATTATACTTGGTTTCATTGTTGAGTGCAGCAGCTATAGTTGGAAATATTGCTAGTGTTCTCCCTACCAAGAACACTAGTGGCAAGATAATAAGCAAAATACCTGATAGCTGGGAGTTGAATATTTCTTATCTTTCCCCGATGGGCTCTGTGGTCATCATCATTAGTTATCCCGCGGTAGAGCTCTAATAAATCAGCGGGTTGAGCTGGAATCTTTGTCACCGTGCCAGTCGTGGTAATACCCAAGATTTCACAAAATTTCTTCAATGTCATGGAGAAAGGCCTGTTATAGATTTTGAAAGACACATCTGGTATGAAAGGGCTGTTAGAAAAAGAGAAACTCCCCACGAAGGTTTTAGTGAGCGTAGCATACTGCACACTCTCATCCTGCATATAACTTGTTAATCCAACCCTCCGAACCAAGGTTAGGAAATCATTGAGAATCCTTGGAGCCCGCAAAAAGGTTGGACAAGGTAAGGTAGAAGGGTGCGCATCCCCCCATCTCCCTCGTCGCCAAATCGTGGTGTAATGAGATCCTCATTGTATGAGGGCCTAGCTCAGGAGGATGATCTTAAAGGCCTAGGTGCATCACTCTCAAATACTTCACCAAAAGTGTGGTTGTCCATGACCCTTTTTTCTGAAATTTTTAGACAAACATAGAACCAAGTGATTTCCAAGCTGATAAATAATGAGAAACTATTATAGTAACTTGCTAGAGGGCTACACATGCATCAAAATGAAATCACTAAGCATAGAACAAGCATGCAAGCTCACACAACTTGTCACCTACAGCAGCAAAATACTCAAGATATAATCTACCAATCACAAATCTAATTGGATAAGCGGAGGAGGCACATGCCAAGGAGCAATCCCTCCAAAAATCAGCAGCAAAGATGGGCTGAGCAAGGAGATCGAAAATTAGGAGCAAGAACAGCAGGAACTCGAGCTTGAGAAAATTTTCTGGTGTTTTTAGGAGAGAGAAAGAAGTGGATGGGAGGAGACAACTTGGAGGGCCAAAGGTGGGCCCCACCCAGGCCAGGCGCGCCCTGGGGGCTGGCCACGCCACCAGGGGGTGTGCTGGCCTGGTGGGTCCCCCTGGGCCACTCCAGGTGTCCCTCTGCCCCTTTTTTCGAGAAAAAAATTATGATGAATTTTCTAGAATTTTTCGGGAAACTTTATTTTGGCCAATTTTCAGGGTATGAAAATTGATTTTCTCGCAGAAAAAGATGTTTTAGAAGAAGCAAAAGTAAACCAAAACCAAAACTACAGAAGTTCTAAGACACTCTAACAAGCAAACAACTAGCAAAACTAAAGCTAACAAGAGGAAGAGCAAAGACCAAGAAGGAGAAAAATAAAAGTGAGGAAGTATAACCATTGTGAAAGCATTGTTTTGTTCATTAAAATTCCTTTGTTAACAAGGTTGATCAAGTCTTGTTACCAAAACAATCTTATATGAAACAAAACTTTGTATTTCACTAAATGATTATGTTACCTCAAACTTGATAGCAATACTCCCAATCATAATAGTTTCAAAACTTTCTTATAGAATGGGACAATATATTTCTCCAACTTTGATGCTCTCAATATTTTCAATGGAATCCAGGCAATAGCTCTTATCAATCTTCTTGGAGAAATAGATAGTATGATCTTTGTCATTAATATTAAAATTTACTTTTCCTTGATTACAATTGATGACAGCATCTACAATATTAAGAAAAGGTCTCCCAAGAATAAGAGACATATTATCATCTTCAGGCATCTCAAGCACAACAAAATCAGTTAAAACCAAGCAATTATGAGCCACTTGAACAGGAACATCCTGACATATACCAACAGGAATAGTAGTTGACTTATCAGCCATTTGCAAAGATATATCAGTTGGTATCAACTTTTCTAGCTGAAGTCTCTTGTAGAGAGAAAAAGGCATAACACTAACTCCAACTACCAAATCACATAAAGTAGTTCTAACATAATTATTCTTAATAGAGCAAGGAATAGTTGGAATACCCAGATCACCAAGTTTCTTTGGAACTGCGGTGACCCAGCATACCACTGCATGATGTAATATACTATAGTCGTTGACATAACACCAATGAACACAGTTCACTAGTATTACATCCCTCAAAGTGGTACAACAGAAACACATCAGGTCCAAGACATGGCTAAATGTTACAACTCGACTCTTTACATAAGATCTAGAGAACACTCTAGGTTAAAGAGAGAGGAACAAACTTCGTACAAAGAAGAATAAAAAATAATCAACTCATAACTATTATGCTAATAAGATTAACATGTAACTATTTGGCTTGCATTGTTGCTATAGCAATACTCTACAGAAATAGGTTCTATGGCTAGAGGTTATATTCCTGTCTAATCTGCAACTCCATCTTCACTTTAATTGATGTATGTGTTGACTTCCTTGACTTCAATGAAGAGCTTGAGCTATTTGATGAAGATTCCCTTGAGCATAAGTTGATGTAGACTTCGCCTGTATTGGCTTTAGAATCTAGCAAGGGTTAAGAAGATACATTGAGTACGAGAGTACTCAGCAAGTTCACTAGAAAAGGAGTGTTTGATGCACTATATCTATAGCCATAGACCATAGGTCGTAGGCAATGCAAGTTTTCATAAACATTTCTTCAAAGGTTGCTTTTATTCTGAAAAGATATGTCCGTCAGCTTTCACGCGTTTACCAGAACTTTCATGGAGTTCCTTTCCCGCCACGTTCGTAGCTCCTTCCCGGAACAGGGAGTAACGAGTTACAGTTCTTACACTCTGCAGAGGTGCGTTACTTTACCCATGAGAGATAAACTCTTTGTTGCACAACCGGACAGCTTATTCCCGTCCACAATTCCGTGACGTGGGGCCCAAAATATGATCCAATCCAATCACTGCCCCCTTCGCGATCCTGCATACCTCCTTGGTGTACACCATGCCCACCCATTGAATTACAGCAATGGTTTGTATAGACCTTTAGATGCCAAAACTATCGTGGGACGATGAGGGTTCCCACCCATATGCTGTGTATCCTCTACGAATTACCAATTAATGCACGCTACAAGGATAACCGCCACGACCTGCTCATACGGCTACATGCGAGAGGAAGAAGATACAGCTAACTTCTCCGTCCCATTCCAAATCTCATGGTTAATGCGTGATATACGCGCAAGAATCACTAGCGACATTGGTTGTTAAGTCCTAGATAATATGTTCCTTTACCACCGGAACTTTCATGTTAGGTTATTACCTCATGGTAAATAACCTATAATCATATTATTATGAAAATAGTATTTTTTGACCTTTTTGAAATGCAGGCGTGACAACACTGGATTTGCAAAATACTTTACAGAAAATAATCAAAGGACATGAGCAAGTGTGAACTTGCCTTTTGTGGATTGCAAGATTATGCACTCACGGTCTTCAAGATAATATAAGATCCAATATCTGAAATCAACATCATTGGTTCGGTAAGGACTAATGTTTAAAGAAGAAGGATGCTATTATGCACAAGTAATGTAATGAAATTTGGTAAGTTCGTATCCTCAGAATAAGCGTTGATCTAGGGTTTGGAAACTGGAAAGGTTTCTTTAGAATGTGTTATACTTTTAGATAAGTTCTGCACTTGTGCTTCTTATTAAGGCCGTTGAGATTGTGTGAAACAATGTGTAACTAAAATATCATACAACCAATAAGGTATATAAACAAGGAATGTTATGAAAAGTTGCTCATATAAGAATTGTTCTATCTTTAAATTTTACTTTACAATAATGACATTTATAAGGAACTTAAGTGTTAACAATCCAAAGTATACAAGTAAAGTTTAAAACAATGTGATTATGATTAATTTTCATCTTTTGACTATGATGAAAGTCCTTGAGTTTATTTGTTAAGTGTTGGAGATATGATACGTCGGAAACGTATCTATAATTTTTGATGTTCCATGCTTGTTTAGTATCTATTTTGCTTTTCTTTGTCTACACTTTGAGGTATTCTTATACATTTTCTGGTACTAACCTATTAACAAGATGCCACAGTGCCAGTTGCCTGTTTTCTTCCGTTTTTTGTTCCAGAAAAGGCAGAAAATCAATATTCTCGGAATTGTACAGGACAAAAGACAATCTTCCTATTTTTCCCGGAGAAAGACGGAACCACTAAGCAGAGGTGGAGGAGGACACCAGGGTGGCCGCACCCCCTAGGCGCGGGCCAGTCCGGGTGGTGCCCATAGGGGGTGTGGGCCCACTGGACCTCCACTGACCTTTCCTCCTGCGCCTATAAGAAGCCCCCGGGGAGAAAACCCTAAAGCATCCAGAAGAAATCCACGAAAACCTCCATAGCGCCGCCGCCACCGAAGGGGAGATTCGGGGGACAGAAAGTATCTGTTCCGGCCCCCTGCCGGGACGGGGAAGTGACCCCGGAGCCATCTCCATCGATCTCCACTACCATCTTCATCACCGTTGCTAATTCCCATGATGAGGAGGGAGTAGTTCTTCCTCGAGGCTAAGGGCTCTACCGGTAGCTATGTGCTCATCTCTCTCTCTATGCATGATCTTGTTGTGGTCATAATCTTTGTAATCAAGTAGATATACCTTGCTACTCAAGTGCTTCAATAGATCTCTGCTATCCCCATGTGTGTGAAAATGAGAACATGCACGCCATGGTGGCACTTAGGCTAGAGTTTACATAAATACTCATTGTGCTTTAATAGATCTATGATTTTCCCCACGTGTGTGAAAGTGACAGCGTGCACACCGTGTGTGGCACTTAAGCTAGACTACATATATATTTATCATGAGTATATTTTGAGTTGGTTGTCTCTATGAAATTGTGGTGTTTGTTGGAACCATCTAGCGCTCAAGGTGACAGTGTGGGGTTATCTAGATTGGGGAAGGCGGACTTTGAGGAGTGTTGTTATAGCCCTACCATGGATTAGGGTGTCCAACCGGAGAGTAGTTAAGAGTAGTATCATTAAGATAAGATATTTATATGAGAGACTAGTGAAAGTATGATCCCTAGGCCTTGTTTCTAAACATTGAAACACCATTTGCATCTAGATATGTTACATGTTTGCTTGCTTCCTTCTTTTTTCCTTTAGTCTTTACCTCACCATCAAGCTATTTTCTGGCACTGTTACCACTTGTATTTCACTATATCTTCGCTGAACTAGTGCACCTATACACCTGACAAGTGTATTGAGTGTGTTGGGGACACAAGAGACTTCTTGTATCTTGATTGCAGGGTTGCTTGAGAGGGATAACTTTGACCACTTCCTCCCTGAGTTCTATAAACCTTGGGTAATCCACTTAAGGGAAACTTGCTGCTGTTCTAAAAATCTCTGCACTTGGAGGCCCAACAATTGCCGGGGAGGTTTTGGTCCTTTTACCTTACCTCACCGTCAAGCTATTTTCTAGCGCCGTTGCCGGGGAGGAAAGGTAAAAGGCACTCACACACGTTACCTGATACGTCCAAAATGTATCTACTTTCTCGAACACTTTGCTATTGTTTTTCCTCTAAACTTGTGTGATTTGGATACAACTAACACAGACTAACGCTGTTTTCAGCAGAATTACCTTGGTGTCTTGTTTTTGTGCAGAAAATGAACTATCAGGAAAAATTCCGGAAAATATGCCAAAAATTATATTTCACCAGAAGATCCACGGAGCCAGAAGGGGAGACAGAGGGGAGGCCTGGGGGGCCCAGACACACCCTAGGCGCGGGCCCACTGACCCCACGCCTCGAGGAGGTTTGGCCATCCCAGGCAGCTCCTCGGCCTCCCTCCGCACCTATAAGTTGCCTTCTGACCTAAAAACAGAGGGGGGTTCGATAGTTTTCCAGAAAGAGTTTCGCTCTGCCGCCACCACGAGAAACCAAGATTCGGATCCAGAAACTCCGTTCTGGCACCTTGCCGGGACGAGAAATTTGGAGAGGATCATCGCCATCGTCATCACCAACGCATCTCCATCAACCACCGATGTTTCCCTCATCCATGAGTGAGTAATCCCCCGTTGTAGGCTTGGGGATGGTAGGGATTGGATGGGTTCTATCATGTAATCGAATAAGATATGTTAGGGGCATAGTGCCTAGTATCTCTATTAGTGCTATTTGACTTTGTTGCAAATTTTTGTGCTTAATGCTTGTCACTAGGGCCCGAGTGCCATGATCTCAGATCTGAACTTATTATTGAATCATTATGATAGTATTGTTTATAATCTTATCTGCAAGTTGTGTACACATATCATTGTCCGGATCCAAAGGCCCCAAAGTGACAATAATTGGGACAACCGAAGGGGATGGCTGTGGTGTGAGTATCACATGTGTTCACGGAGTGTTAATGCTTTGCTTCAGTGCTCTATTAAAAGGAGCACCTTAATTGCCAGTAGTTCCCTAGAGGCCCCACTGCAACGGGCTGGCTGCACAAAAGATGTTGTGCAAGTTCTCATTGCGAGCACGTATGACTATATTTGGAGCACATTCCTAGGATTGTTTAGTATTTGGATGCTTATTATTATTTATCTACAATGCCCTAGTTCTTTACAGTTACATGTTTAGACTCATCCATGCAACGCCCGTCCATCCATCCCTATGCCTACCGCACTCGAATCCTACTGTTACTGTTACTGTTACTACTGCTGCTGTTTCACTGTAGCTGTTGCTACTACAAACTGTTACTACGGATAAACTTATGTGAGCAAGAACTATTTCTAGGTGGAGTTGAACTGACAACTCAGTTTTTAAGGCTTTCAAGTATTCTTTGGATCCCCTTGTGTTGAATCAATAAATTGGGTAATACTACCCGCGAAGACTGTTGCGATCCCCTACACTTGTGGGTCATCAAGACTATTTTCTAGCGCCGTTGCCAGGGAGCATAGCTTAATTGTAAGTTCACTTCAATCTATTATTGTTCACTGCTACTCCTTTCATCATGGGGAAGTCTCGTGATGGAAAGTTCCCTATTTTACCATCCACTTCAAGAAGAGGTACAGTCCTAAACACGTCTTCTGCTCTTGATTCACCGTCTGTTATAAGTAAGCTTGTCACACCACCACCACATGCTCATGCTACACACACTGCTACTACTGTTGAATCTGAAACTGCTTTTGATACTCATGATGTTACTTCTACTGTGCTTGATGCGAGTGGTTCATTAGGTCATTTTCTAGATGCTACTATGGCTAGTCTAGGAAATACCAAAACTCCTAGTGAAGACACTGTTACACCTGTTAGCCCACCTGCTAGTGAGAGTTTTGATATTAATGATGGTTACATAGAGCTCACTAATGAATTTGTTGAAGAATGCCGAAATACACATGGTGCTAGTGCTATTAAGAGTCTCCTTGATAGACATACTATTATACCTAAGAAGTCTTATGATCCTAAGTTTGACACCTCTCCCATAGATATTAAAGATAAAGATTATGATTTCTCTCTTGATTTAGCTTATTTGGATATTGTTGATAAAGAACCTTTTTGTGGTACTGAAAACGAAAGTGTTGTGGCTCATATGAATGAGCTTTCTACTATGATTGATTTGTTCTCTGATGATTTTAAAATGCACAAGTACTTTGTTGCTAAGATCTTCCCTTTTTCACTAAAAGGAGAAGCTAGGTCTTGGTTTAATAGATTACCTCTTGGTTCCATTGATAGCCCTGATTTCTTGATTGCTTCTTTCTTCCATAAATATTTTCCTCCCAGTGCTAGATATGTTGCTTTGTAGAGACTTTTTTGATTTTAAACAGGAAGAAGAAGAGAAATTGCCTGAGTCATGGAAAAGATTATGTTCCTTGATTCATGCATATCCTGGATGTCCATTACCTAAGAATGAGTTGCTTGATATTTATTATGGACTAACTGATGATTCTAGGACCTACCTAGATAGCTTTGCTGATTGTGTTTTCAGGAAAAGGACTCCTACAGATGCTGAAGAATTAATGAATAAGATAAGCAAGAATTATGATGATTGGACTTCAACTGAGCTGAATACACCTGAGCCTATTACTCCTGAACCAGTTCCAACACCAACAACAAATAAGAGGGGAGTTATTGAATTAAATGATGAAGTGATGAAGGAAGCTAAAAAGTGTCTAAAGGAGAAAGGTATTAGAGCTAAAGATGTGAAGAATCTACCTCCTATAAAAGAATTATGTAAGCCAATTCCCCACTCATCTACTATTGAGGTACACTCTCTCCAACACTTTGATGAAGGTGATATTCCTTATGGTAAGCCTCCTGATCAATGCTTAGAGGAACTTGACATTTTTATTGTTAAACAAAGTCATTTTAATAATCAGATTCAGAATCATTTATTGGAAAACTCTAGAGCTATTCATGAGTTGAAAGATATTGTAGAAAGGACTTCTAATGATATTAAAATGCTTTGTAAACACTTTCAAATGGTTCAAACCCAACTTGATCAACTTGCTAAGGTATAAAAAGATATGCTAGTTAATGCTTCAGGAGATAAACATGCTTATGGAATTGGAACTAGCAGTGGTATAGCTACTCAAGATCCTTTATATCCTGAAGGACACCCTAAAAGAATAGAGCAGGATTCCCAACAAGGTGAAGATAGTGGTAGTCCTCATAAGAGAAAGAAAAAGAAACATAAGATAGTTGAGGAACCACTTGAACCTGCTGTAGATCCTAATAGTATATCTGTCTCTGATGCTAAAACTGAGAGTGGTAATGATAAAAATGAGTCTCCTGATAACGAGGAAGTTGAGGAAGAACCTAAGAAACACACTAAAAACACTAGGTACACAAAGGAATATTTTATTGCTAATAAACATGGTAAGGAGAGAGAACCTTGGGTTCAGAAACCTATGCCTTTTCCAAGTAAGAAACACAAGTCAAAGGAGGAAGAACACTACAACAAGTTTTGTGAGTGGATGAAACCTTTATTTTTGTAAATTCCTTTGACTGATGCTATTAAATTGCCTCCTTATTCAAAGTATATGAAGGATATTGTCTCTAATAAAAGGAAGATTCCTAATGAGGAGATTTCTACTCTACTTGCTAATTATTCCTTCACTGGTAAGGTTCCAAAGAAACTTGGTGATGCAGGTATACCAACTATTCCTTGCTCCATTAATAATAATTATGTTAGAACTGCTTTATGTGATTTGGGAGCTGGAGTTAGTGTTATGCCTTTTTCTCTCTATAAGAGACTCCAGCTAGAAAATTTTAAACCAATTGATATATCTTTGCAAATGGCTGATAAGTCAACTACTGTCCCTGTTGGTATATGTGAGGATGTTCATGTTCAGGTAGCTCATAATTGCATGGTTTTAACTGATTTTGTTGTGCTTGAAATGCCTGAAGATGATAATATGTCTATTATTCTTGGGAGACCTTTTCTTAATACTATAGGTGCTGTCATCAATTGCAATCAAGGAAAAGTAACATTCAATATTAATGACAAAGAGCATACTGTCTATTTCCCTAAGAAGGTTGTTAGAATCTATTGCCTAAATTCTATTGAAAATATTGAAGGCATCAAGGTTGGAGAAATATATTGTCCCATTCCACAAGAAAATTTTGAAACTATTATGATTGGGACCATTGCTATCAAGTATGAGGTAACATTATCACCTTGTGGAATGCAAAGTTTTGCTTCATATAAGATTGTTTTGATAACAAGACTTGATCAACCTTGTTAACAAAAGGATTTTAATGAACAAAATAATGTTTCCACAGTGGTTATACTTGGTCACTTTTATTTTTCTCCTTTCCAATCTTTGCTCTTCGCCGTGCCTAACTTAAAGGCGTTAAATAAAAGTACTTGTTGGGAGATAACCCAAGAGTTTCCTTGAGTCTTGGGAGTTATTACTTTAGTAATGACCTCTCCTTATCCTTTTTGTTTGTTTTTTGTGCCAAGAATGACCTCTAATGAGAGGGAAGTAAGATTTGGGGAGTTGCTGTCTCGAAACAGATTTATGTCCTCCACTATAAAAATTCGTGAGGAGTCTCTATAAGTCGGATTGAGCTGAAAATTTATGAGTAAACCCCCCAGTATGTTGATCTAACTTTCGTTAGTTCAACACCTTTTGATTTGAGCAACAGGAGATTTTCGAAAAAAATGGTTTCTGCCTGCTTGTATGTTTTGACAGATTTCTGCCATTATTTGCATTTGCTTCTTATTGATTCCTTTTTGAGTTCTCTTTAGGTGAATTGAGCTTTTTGAAGGAGTTACTACATTAGATTGTGTTTTTAATGAAAAGTATTGTTGTTCCAAAGCTTTGCTAGAGGTCTAATATCTTTTGAATAAACTAATGTTGCTAATGAAGATTGTGTGAAGTTTTGTATGAAAGAAAAATTTCAGGTTTAGAGAGAGGATGATGTAATGAGATGAAGAATGGACAAAAGCTCAAGCTTGGGGGGAGCCACTCCGTGTCACCCCAAGAATTACTCAAGAGGTACAAGCGTCAAATCTTGGGGGTGCCCAAGGCATCCCCTTCTTCATCAATAAAAATCTCATGTGTTTCTAGACACTTCGTTTTTATTGTTTCATGCGCAGTTGTGTTGTTCTTGGAGCATCTTAGTTTTTGTTTTTGGTTTTCGTTTGCTTTGTTTGGTTTGATTTTTTTGTTTGGTTTTTCTTTGTTTGCTTTTCTAAAAAATCAAAAACATCAAAATTATTTGTTGTTCTTCGTTGGTTTTGTGAGTTCTTCGCAGGGTCCAGCCGTCCTCAGTGGATATTGGTTTTCATATTAATTATTCAAGTCACACAAGTGAAGGGCAATAATGAAGATTAAGACAATTCGAGGTGTGGTAAGAGGCTGGTAACGGACTATATTTGTTTCATTTTTGTACATATACTCATCATTATGAGCATGCTTAGCCTGTTTGTGTAAGGTGTATGTCATCATGGATGCTTAGTAGTTCTTGCTTGTCTATGATTAGCTCCAGCTTGCTAATAGTTTGTAGCATGTCATATGAATGTTTGCTTGCATTGTTTTATTCATACTTTGGTATGATATCGTGGTATCCTCCTCTGACTATTCATGTGAATCGACTTGGCACATGCCCACACATGCATATGACTAATCAATAGTCAGTAAGCCTCGATGATTCATTTTGCCTCAGAGTTCTTGTATCATTTTCATGCCATAATTAGTCATGTTTTGTTGCAAGCATGATTATGACAATTATTGCTCTCTCGTTTGTCGCTCCCTCTCTATTACTAGCCTTCACTTGCACTGAGTATGTGCTCTACCTATGCTTCCAACTCTCCAAAACCAATATTGCCAGCTGTATCCACCATACCTACCTATTGGCATCGTTTGCTACTTCAGTGCATATTTTATATATCTCGTGTTTTCTTCCAAAATAAAATGTTTGTCTGTTTTGAGAAAGTTAGTTAGTAAAGATCTCACGAACTTGATGGCACACTTTATTCCTTGCGCTTAATAATCTTGAACCATTGTGACTAGTCCATGAAAGTTATATGCTTGCTTATTATATACTGGGAGTCAGCAGAACTGTGTTATCACGGGGAACGCTTTCAACACTTTTTGGATATCTCATCCAGTTGATACTTTAATCTTTTGTTTATGGATGTCGATGATGTGAAATAAAAGGGGAAGTTGTTAGTTCATGGAGTTTATACATTATGTTAGAGAAACGCCTGGGCCGCTAGCCTAAGCCATGCTTAATCATGGTGGAAACTTGCAGTATCACCATAATGAGCATCTATGAAGCTTCCTCAATAAAAAAGCTATGCATATGGTAAATAAAAAGATTGTTGCGATGGTCATTGTCTACTTTCCTGTCATTTTGGTTATGGGAAAGCTCCTGTACCATGTGCAAGGGGTACCCCGTTGGCGGTTCTCGGTGATATGCATGTATTTACAATGACAAGAACTTTCAGGTCACCAAAGTTGAGTATCATGCGGAGCGGCCCTCGTACTCAAGGGACTTGGGATTTCCAGTCTATGGTCTGTCAAGCATATGATTCAGAGTGGACCTCACTTTCACCTTAACCACATGAAGATGCCTATGATAGGGGCAATGAGAGCTCAAATCTAATGAGTACCTTCCTTTCAGCATTGGGAAGCCTTTCAAACCTTTCAAAACCGTTTTCACAACTTTGTTGAGTCACCACTTATTCTATGAGAACCTTCTTGAGAGCATAGTTTTCGTTCTTGTGTTTGTTCCAAAACTTGGTTAATTATGTCATGACTTTGATGCTTGTATCTCTGATATATTTATCTCTAGTCTTCATGTGAACTTCAGAGGTGCCTTGGCATTTATATTGTGCTCTTCAAACAAAGGCAAGTGAGATACCACTCTATCATACCTTATTATGAGCATTGCAATGTTGCTTATGTTTATGTTTCATGCTACTTATTATTATTGAGTTGGTTTCTCTTCATAGCTTGCAATGACTATTGAGTAGACATAGTTGCATACTATTTATTATGAATTGTCTAAGCATCTACTCCTGTGCTGAGAATATTTACATCATATGAAGCAAAGTGTTCGTGAAATTTCTTTTACCGCACTCAGTTTTCAATTGAATTGCTTGAGGACAAGCAATAAGCTAAGCTTGGGGGGAGTTGATACGTCCAAAACGTATCTACTTTCTCGAACACTTTGCTATTGTTTTTCCTCTAAACTTGTGTGATTTGGATACAACTAACACGGACTGACGCTGTTTTCAGCAGAATTACCTTGGTGTCTTGTTTTTGTGCAGAAAATGAACTATCAGGAAAAATCCCAGAAAATATGCCAAAAATTATATTTCACCAAAAGATCCACAGAGCCAGAAGGGGAGATAGAGGGGAGGCCTGGGGGGCCCAGACCCACCCCAGGCGCGGGCCCACTAACCCCGCGCCTAGGGGAGGTTTGGCCACCCCAGGCAGCTCCTCGGCCTTCCTCCGTGCCTATAAGTTGCCTTCTGACCTAAAAATAGAGGGGGGTTCGATAGTTTTCCAGAAATAGTTCCGCTCCGCCATCGCCACGAGAAACCAAGATTCGGATCCAGAAACTCCGTTCTGGCACCCTGCCGGGACGGGGAATTTGGAGAGGATCATCGCCATCATCATCACCAATGCATCTCCATCAACCACCGATGTTTCCCTCATCCATGAGTGAGTAATCCCCTGCTATAGGCTTGGTGATGGTAGGGATTGGATGAGTTCTATCATGTAATCGAATAAGATCTGTTAGGGGCATAGTGCCTAGTATCTCTATTAGTGCTATTTGACTTTGTTGCAACTTGTTGTGCTTAATGCTTGTCAATAGGGCCCGAGTGCCATGATCTCAGATCTGAACTTATTATTGAATCATTATGATAGTATTGTTTATAATCTTATCTGCAAGTTGTGTACACATATCATTGTCCGGATCCAAAGGCCCCAAAGTGACAATAATTGGGACAACCGGAGGGGATGGCTGTGGTGTGAGGATCACATGTGTCCACGGAGTGTTAATGCTTTGCTTCGGTGCTCTATTAAAAGGAGCACCTTAATTTCCAGTAGTTCCCTAGAGGCCTCGCTGCCACGGGCTAGCTGGACAAAATATGTTGTGCAAGTTCTCATTGCGAGCACGTATGACTATATTTGGAGCACATGCCTAGGATCGTTTTGTACTTGAATGCTTATTATTATTTATCTGCAATGCCCTAGTTCTTAGAAGTTACATGTTTAGACTCGTCCATGCAACGCCCGTCCATCCATCCCTATGTCTACCGCACTCAAATCCTACTGTTACCGTTACTGTTATTACTGCTGCTGTTTCACTATTGTTGTTGCTAATACAAACTGTTACTACTGATAAACTTCTGTGAGCAAGAACTATTTCCTGGTGCAGCTGAACTGACAACTCAGTTGTTAAGGCTTGCAAGTATTATTTGGCTCCCCTTGTGTCGAATCAATAAATTGGGTAATACTACCCGCGAAGACTGTTGCGATCCCCTACACTTGTGGGTCATCATTACCCCACGGCAACAGCAAGCTAGAAAGCTATCTTCTGGCACCGTTGCTGGGGAAGTAAGGTAAAAGGTACTCACATCCTCCGGTGTGAGTGCTCGAAGTTATTTCCTTTAGATTCTACAATTTTGTCTTTTTGTTTCTTATTTTCACTAGTTAGGCTTAATGGAAAACAACAACAAAATTAGAGAGCTTTATAGCATTTATCTTGAGTTAGGACATGAAGTGTTTGAAGAGAAAATTAAAAAACCTATGGAGCTTTATTTGCATGCTAATAGCAATGTTATTAGTATGAATTCTTTGGACACCATTATTGTTAATGCTATGGAAAAGTCTAATCTTGGGGAAGCTAGTTTTTATGAAAATGATCTTTTTAGTCCCCCAGCTTTGGAAGATAGCTATTCTATTGCTTATGATGACACCAAACCTCCAATATATGATGATTACAATGATGAATATGATATTTTCAGTCCACCTAGTATTGAGGAGAAAATCAATTATGATTACAATATGCCTCCTATATTTGATGATTATGGTGATGAGAATAATAATGATAGCTATTTTGTTGAATTTGCTCCCACTACAATTAATAAGAATGACTATTCTTATGTAGAGAGTAATAATTATTATATGCATGTGGTTCATGATAAGAATGTTTTATGTGATAGTTATATTGTTAATTTTATTCATGATGCTACTGAAAGTTATTATGAGAGAGGGAAACATGGTTTTATGTATCTCAAGAATATTAAGTTTCCCCTCTTTATGTTGAAAATTTTGAAGTTGCACTTGTTTTGATTTCCTTTGCTTGTTGCTTTGTGATTTCATGACTTGTTTCATTACAAGATTTCTATGCATAGGAAGTGGGTTAGACTTAAATGTGTTTTGAATTTTGTTCTTGATGCTCTCTTTTGCTTCAATTCGTATTTCTTATGTGAGCATCTTCTCAAACTATCAAGCCTAACTTAAAGGCGTTAAAGAAAAGTACTTGTTGGGAGATAACCCAAGAGTTTCCTTGAGTCTTGGAAGTTATTACTTAAGTAATGACCCCTCCTTATCCTTTTTATTTGATTTTTGTGCCAAGAATAACCTCTAATGAGAGGGAAGTAAGATTTGGGAGTTGCTGTCCCGAAACAGATTTTTGTGCTCCACTGTAAATATTCTTGAGGAATATCTGTAAGTAGGATTGAGCTGATATTTTATGCATAAATTCCCCAATATGTTAGCTAACTTTTGTTAGTTCAACACTTTTTGATTTGATCAACAGAAGGTCTTCGAAAAAATCGGTTTCTACCTGCTGGTCTGTTTTGATAGATTTCTGCCATTATTTGCATTTGCTTCTTATTGATTCCTTTTTGGGTTCTTTTTGGGAAATTGAGCTTTTGGGGGGAATTTGTACAGTAGCTTGTGTTTTTAGTGAAAGTTTTTTTGTTCTAAAGCTAAACCTAAAGGTCTATTATCTTTTGAATACACTAATGTTGCTAATGAAGATTGTGTGAAGTTTAGTATGAAGGAAAAAATTTAGGTGTAGAGAGAGAATGATGTAATTGGATGAAGAATGGACAAAATCTCAAGCTTGGGGATGACACTCCATGTCACCCCAATAAATATTCAAGAGGTACAAGCGTCAAAGCTTGGGGATGCCCAAGGCATCCCCTTCTTCATCAATAAAAATCTCAGGTCTTTCTAGACACTTCGTTTTTATTGTTTCATGCACAATTGTGTTGTTCTTGGAGCGCCTTAGTTTTGGTTTTTGGTTTTCGTTTGCTTAGTTTGCTTGAATAAAGTTGGTTGGATTACAGCACACTTCTTTTGGAGAGAAACACACTCTGTTTTCATTGCCTAGAACACTCTAGTTTTCATTCTTATTGTCTTGTGGGTGTTCTCTTTTGCTAGCACTGTGTTTAGCCTTAGTTTTCTTGTGCTTTCAGTTTAGAACTTTTTAGTTCTTCTTTGTGGATTTGTGAGACATTCTCACTGATCTTTATTGATTATTATCTTGGTGAGTTGCTTCAAATAAGTCGTTTGGTGTTGGAAAAGAGTAGAAAGTTTCATGCTTATAGTGGTACAAAAGGGAACTTGTTTTGACTATGACTTAGACTTTATCATGTCATGCTAGATGTTGCTTTGACCTTATGCTTAGTGATTATTGTTGTAGCATGACTTGTTCCAAACAATTAGGATTGCTTAATGTGCCTTGAAAGAATCATGCATTATTTTAGCATACAAAAGCATAGTATTGTGGTATTCTCCTTTGATGCTTTGTTTGGGTTGACTTGGCATATGCTTACACCATGTTATGACTATGAACCAGTCACCCTAGCGTCTATGATCATTTAGTTTTTGACTTGTGGTGCCACTTTATGCTTTGATTAGTAATGTTTTGTCGCTCTGCATGATTATGGCCATTATTGCTCTCTTAGTTGGTCGCTCCCAGTCTTCTGCTAGCCTCCACTTGTATTGAGTAAGCTCTACTCATGCATCCAACTCCCAAGAAACCAAGTTATTCCAAAGTGTCCACTATAAATTCCTATGCATGGTGTGTTACACCATTCCAAGTATATTCTTGTTTTCATCTATCTTCCAATTAAAAATTATTTTGTTATGTGAAAACTTAGTGATTAAAACTCTCACAAACTTGATGGCACACTTTATTTTCTTGCCCCTAATAAACTTGAACCATTGTATCATCTATGTTGTATATGCTTGCACTTATACATTGGAATTAGCAGAATCGTGTTGTCACGGGGAATGCTTTCAACATTTCACTTGTACTTTGTACACAGTTGATATCATGCTCTTTTGTCTATGGATGTCGCTGGTGTGAAATAATAAGGGAGTTTGTAAGTCCATGGAGTTATGTATGTGTGTGTTAGAGAAACGCCTAGGCCGCTAGCCTAAGCCATGCCTAATCATGGTGGAAACTTGCAGCATCACCATAATGAAATCTATGAAGCTTTCTTCTTATAAAAAAGAGACATATTGAAAAGAGGAAATAGATAAAAAAAGCACCATATTCCCATGGTAAATAAGAAGATTGCTGAGATGCTTATTGTCTGCTTGCCTTGTCATTTTGATTATGGGATAGCTCCTGTATCATGTGCAAGGGGTACCCCGTTGGCGGTTCTCTATGATACACATGTACTTACTATGACAAGAACTTACAGGTGACCAAAGTTGAGTAGCATGAGGTGCGGCCCTCGTATTCAAGGGACATGAGATTGCCAACTTATACTTTGCCAAGAATATACTCCATAGTTTGTTCACTTTAACCTTAATCACTTCAAGATGCTTATGATAGGGGCAATGAGAGATGAAAGCTAACATGTACCACAATTTTTTGAAGGTCTTTATCAAACTTCAAATCCCTTCTTCCCTTTATGAAGGGCCTTTCTTCTACCATTATATTGAGTCTCCACCTTCTATCCTTAGGCACCAATTAAGAGAGCATAGTTGCCATTCTTAGTTCTATGTGCATTGTCCCCAAACTTATTGATTGATTCATAATGTTGATATTGCTTGTTCTTGAAGTATTTGTATCTAGTCACCCTTATGAACTTTGAAGGTGTCTTATGCATTTATGTTTTTCTACTCCATGAGGGACAAACTGAATGCCACCATGTTATGTTTTCTGTATGTGAAACAAACAAATGTTTTTTCAATGCATGTTATTCATGATCTTTGTTTGTAATCTTTCATGTTGCATGCATAGTTACTTTGTCTTATTGTTAGAACTCCATCTTTCATGCTCATGTTTAGAGTTCTTTGATCCCAGCTTTCAATGCTTTACAATGGTTTGATCAAGATTGTGATGGTGCATGTCACCTCAAAAATTATTCTTTTTATGACTTACCTACTGATACGTCGGAAACGTATCTATAATTTTTTATGCTCCATGCTTGTTTAGTATCTACTTTGCTTTGCGTTGTTTACACTTTGAGGTGCTTTTTACATGTTTTCTGGTACTAACCTATTAACAAGTTGCCACAGTGCTAGTTGCCTATTTTCTGCTGTTTTTGGTTCCAGAAAAGCTAGTAAGGAAATGTTCTCGGAATTGGATGGGACAAACGTCAAAGTCAATTACTTTCCGTGGGGAACAAGAAGTCCAGAGGGGAGACGGAGAGGCGTGCCAGGGCAGCCACACCCCCTAGGCGCGGGTGGGCCCTTCCCGGCGCCTAGGCAGGGTGTAGGGCCCCTGGCCACCGCCTCGGCCTCCCCCTTCGCCTATAAGAATCCCCCGATGCAGAAACCCTAAGTACCCGATCAATATTCCACGAAATCTTCTGTAGCCGCCGCCACCGTCGTCCCTAGATCGGGGGATCTGAAGTTCTTCCCGGCACCCTGTCGGAGGGGAGATCACCCCGGAGGCCTTCTCTTCGGTATGATGCGTGAGTAGTTCCACCTTGGACTATGAGTCCATGTAGTAGCTAGATGGTTGTATCTCCTCCTTTGTGCTTTCATGTATAGATTTATGAGCTCCGTTCATGATCAAGATCTAATCTATTTGTAATCATGCATGTTGTGTTTGCGGGGATTTGATGTATATTGAGATTATTATGTTGGTTTGATTAATGGTTTTATCTTTATGATTCTATCATGTCTGTGTTGTTTCTTATCTTGCATGCTCTCCGTTGTTAGTAGCTATCTTGGCCAAGTAGTTGCTAGTGACTTCAAGAGGGGGTATTTATGCTCGATAGTGGGTTCATGCCTCTAGTTTCCAGGGGAAGTGACAGAAATCTCTTCGGTTGTAGATGTGTTGTTGCTACTAGGGAGAAAACAACAGTCTCTTGTTCATCGAACATGTGGACTGTTTACCTTACACACTTTGCTTAAAGTTGTTGTTTGTTGCTTGCAACTTAATACTGGAGGGGGTTCGGATGATAACCTGAAAGTGGACTTCTAGTCATAGATGTAGTTGGATGGCGGTCTATGTATCTTGCTGTATTGCCCAATCGAATCTCATAGGATCTTTTTGTCTAGTATTGCATTGTTATGCCTTGCTCAGTTCCTGTCAATTGCCCTGCTGTAATTTGTTTAACCTTCATGCCATGTTGTTTTATCTAAGGAGAGCACCTCTAGTGAACTATGGACCCCGGTCCAATCTTTACCATTGATACATCTTCCACTGTTACTTGTTTACTTGTTGCAAACCATTACCTTCCACATCATACGTTTAATCCTTTGTTACAGCACACCGGTGAGCTTGAAAACCTCACTGTTTGTTGGCACAAAGTCTTGAGTTTGTGTTGTGAAGGTCTCCGCGTTGCACAAGTGGTCCAAAGAGAATTTCAGAATTTGTCTAATGGGCCAGTAGCCCAAAACTCACCAAATTCCAACACTACCCAGCTTCTTCTGGCCATCTTCACAAGTTGGGTACAACAATTTGTTGTGGTCCTGTAACATCTGCTCGAACTGTAACCTCTCATTTTCTGTGTCGCAGTCTTGCTTTGCATCAGAAATGACCCGACCAAGATCACCCGTGGGCTCATCTGGTGCCCGTTCTTCACCTCCTTCTTTATTGTCTTCCATTGCGATATCAGCGTATTCAGGAAACATAGATCGGTAGTTATCATCATCTTTCTCTTCTTCATCATCGTCTTCCATCATAACCCATTTTTCTCCGTGCTTGGTCCAAACATTATAGCCAGACATGAAACTGGACCGAAGCAGGTGGCTCTGAATGACTCTTGAGGAAGTGTGAGCCTGTTCATTCCGACATTCAACACATGGACAACACATAAAACCATCATGCCGCTTGTTCGTCCCAGCCACAAGGCGGAAAGAACGCACGTCTTCTCTGTAAGCGCCAAGAGCGTCGATCACCGTACATTCATGGATGGCTCATCTGCATCATACAACTATATATCAAACGCAATCACGATGCTAAAATTAGGACCACATGGTCTAAACGAGAAAACAATTGCTAACCTTTTAGGACACTTGGAAACAAAGATGAGAAAACTTAAGTGTGACTCGGACACCTCATATCATGTTTGTCTTGTGTGAACTCAAGTCGCATCGCTCTAACATGCATTTCACCGAACACCTCTAGTGCATATAAAAAAGCTAGCACAAACCTATACCACCTCTCACCAGAAAAAAACAGGAGTGAGGGGAAGGGTGGTGCCATATATACAGGGCCAGACCATTTGTCCGGTTTAAGATACATATCGGGAATAATGGGAGTGCCCGCAGTGCACAGCAGACCACAGACCCATTAATCCCGGTTTGTATCTCAAACCGGGACCAATGGTTCCAATCGGCCTGGAACTAATTGTGCCGTACGCAGCGGACGGCTTCAGGCCGTTGAGTCCGGACCATTATCCCGATCCCAGCCACAGTCGGGACTATGGCCTGGACGAAAGGCCCGTTTTCTACTAGTGTCTACGCTCATTTGAACGCCCCAAATAGTTTAGATTTACATGAATCTATACTTCAAAGCATGTCTAGATACATGCAAATATCAACAAATATACTATGTCCTTTTCCGAACGGAGTGCTATTTTTTTTAAGGTTCCAACACATTCAGTTAGAACAGTCAGCAGGTCGCAAATAAAAAGATCGGGTGGCTTTGCAACAAGTAGAGAGGAGAAAAAGTTCAGAGTGACTAACACGAACCGAAAACCAATGAGCAGTCAGCCAGCGCACAGATCACCTCTATTCGCCTGCTGATGCTCTCTGTTTAGCTGCTACTGGATCAGCTTAACTCGCCTCATGTGACTCCATCCTCGACCAACGGTGGGCTCACTTCACTCGCTAGCCTACTCGCTAGGGCTCGGCAAGGGCACCCATGACACATATACTCACGGTCCAGGACCTTAGCAATGAAAATGGCAACACGATGTATGAGGCCTCACCAAAATATGCTCAAGTTAAGCACGCACTCTGAAACGAAATCTACAATCACTGGGTAACCAGATCCTACTGAGACATCGTTGCCTAAGAAACATATCTTATCTTGCGTCTACTGAATCTTCCACCACCGCTGCAACTCAATACACCATTAGCAATCGGATACACACACGACCATACCGTACCTAGAATATTACCACAAAACAGATACCAACATGGCCGCGGCGTGTGCCACCGCACCGACCTTTCTAGTACTAGATGATTATTCCCATACAAGTTATTTGAATGTTTTTAACTGGTGTGATCAAATGGCATTCTACTCTTTCTTAAAGGCAACATGAAGGAGAGGAACTCAGAACGCAAAATATGAACTACTTGATTATGGTTCTAATTTCTTATCACAAATAAAGCTTCGGCACAATTCATTATTGTGACAATACAAAAGTTTCTTCCATCGGCACTCTTTATGTGATGCAAAAACATCCGTTCTAACCGCACGGACAACGTTCATGGCCATGGCGCGGAAGCATGACCGCCAACCTTGGGGACAGCGACGATCGGGCTCCGCATGACGTGTTCCTCGGACACCCAGCTTAAGCTTCCCTCAACGAGTTTGTGTTTCTGCATTTTGCGGCAGCTCACCGACACCTTGAACCTTTTCTTCTCTCCGGTCTTGGAGAACACCAGTTTCTTACGGGAGACGCGCACCCTCAGCGACTTGGGTGTCTCCACATTCACCTTGTATGTCGTTGCCGGTGGCCCAACATTTGTCACAGTCCGCTTGACGGTGAACGACGACGTTGTCATCGGCACGGTTATCGTTGGGTAGTTGAGCTGCACGTCCTTAACCTTTCGCAACTTCTTGCAGGTTAAGCTCGAGTTGCCCATGATGGTTGCTAGGCCGTCTTCGCCGAGGAGCCAGCAGATATAGCCGACATAGTCACTCACACCGATGTCGTACACCAGTCCAGGGTCTACGGCTCTCGTGGGGTTCACATGGCCTGCACCTCTATCGTATGCACTAGCCTTCCCGTGTTGCTCGTTCAAGATCGAGCCGCCAGTGCTGTTGACGGCATCTGACGTCGTCAAGATGGCGGATTTGATGGCAGACGGGGACCAGTCAGGATGCAAGCTCTTGATGAGCGCCGCGACGCCGCTGACATGTGGTGTCGCCATGGAGGTGCCCGATATGATGGTAAAAGGTCCCGATGCATAGCATGTGTTAGGCGGCCACGCGGCGAGGATGTTGAGCCCCGGCGCTAGAATGTCCGGCTTGAGCACACTAGGGGTGACAGAGCTCGGGCCTCGCGAAGAGAACGACGCCACAACTGGGGTTGGAGGGACGCCAAGCAATGTGTTATTGTACGTGAAAGCGGCCACGGCGTTGCTCGCTGACGATGTTGCACCACTCTCATGTTGTACTCACCTGCACCACTCTCATGTTGTAATTCTGGAGAACAGTGGTGTAGCCATTGGATTCTTCGTTGAATAGCACCACGCGCTGCTCCGGCAGCCATTATGCTACGGATTCTGGGATTCTGAATCGTTGGTATCGTGGCCTGGCAAACCACGATCTTCCCAGAGACAGAACGGTATTCTTCATTTTCACAGAAACGATGTTCCTCCGAGAATAGAAGAGGATACAGCTTTGAGGTATGTCTTGCCACCTGGGTGAGCGCTTCTCCATGAATGCGCTTGCCATTGCCAAGATGCACGCCAACCTTGAAGCTTCGGTCCACCGAGCCTGCTGCGACCGTTAGCAGCCACGGTGCATCATTTGTGACCGACCGTGAAGTGGGACCGCTGTTGCCAGCTGCACCCACCACAATGATGCCCTTGGCTATTGCGTTGAATGCGCCAATGGCGATGGGGTCCCTATCAAAGCGGACACTGGAGACGCTGCCAAGAGAGAGTGAGAGCACGTCAACTCCACCCTTGATCGCAGCGTCGAAGCTAGCCAATATGGTGGATTCTTCACAACCGCTACTATTGCATGTTAGAAATAATGGGGCTAATCCATTTAGGCCCATGAGTATTTCAGATTTTCCCTAAATCTTAAAGCCCAAATTTGTGGCAGCCCATATGTGTTTGGGCCCATGTTTGTGGCAGCTCACATGGGAGTGTAGTGGGAGCTAAAGTTTAGTCCCACATGGAAAGTTGGAGGAGAGTTGCACCACCTTATAAGGAGGAGTGTTGCACCACTTTGTAAGTAAGTGGGAATAAGAGAGATACACACGCGCGCTCCTCCTCCGACGACGCCGCTCGCACGCTCGCCTCGTCACGACACGCGCACGCACGCACGCACGCGGGAATCTCGCCGAGCCGAGCTTTATTTTGCTGCTCTGCTCAGGAAAATTGACAGACGTGTCAAACGGTTAGCTTATTCGGGTCGCTCCCGGATCTGTAACCGACCCGAACGTGCGTAACATGGACTCGGCCCACGTTCGCCTCCGTTAGGGTTTCCTGAGCCGCTCTATATAAAGTCTTGCGCGGCTACCGCCAAAACAACCACCGAAAACCAATCTAGGGTTTTGCCATCCTCTCTACTTGTGCCGTCACCGTAGTCTACTCCATCCCGCTTGCCGGCGTGCACCGGCGGACGGGAGAGCAGGTCTCCGGAACCACTCGCCCTTGTGATCCTGTACGGGAGAGGGCGAATAAGGTTTTTGGGAAGCGCTCTGCGCGACTGCTCGAGTTCTTCATCACGGGTCGTCTTCCATCCAAGTCAGGCGGTGCTGCATACCGCCGTCTTCGTCGCCATCTGCTGCGATCACTCTTTCCCAAAGTTTCTATTACGACAACCGAACGGTACATGCTACGTGATCCTGTTTGGTTATTCATCATGTTCTGCGAGTACATGTTAGGCTGCTGTTTGTTTTCGATCATCCTGTTGTTTAGTACATCTAGTATGTTCGAGTTACATGAGCTAGTAGCTGGTTTTGTCATGATTTATATTCTGGAATTAATCGTGGAAATTATGCCTAATATTCCAACATTGCACACCTTGTATATGGCGATATGGGCGCCAGGAGCAATTCCACACGAAGTGCCCCTGCCGACACCACGGACCAAGGCGCCGGTGACGAAGTTCCCGGCAACCGTGGACAAGGTGTGTGTTCCATGGCCATCGTAATCATCTGAATCATTGTCTCCAACAATGAGTGACTTAACACCGATGAGCTTGTTCTTACAGCGGGCCGCCTTGCACGAGCCTGTCCACTTTGCCGGGGGTGGTGGGACACCACGATCATCGAATGAAGGGTGTTGTGCATGGATTCCGGTGTCGAGCAGCCCGACAATCACTCCCTTCCCGTAGCTGGCAACACTTCCTAACCCGGTGCCTTTCCTTAACCCGAGGAACTCCGGCGTGTGCGTGGTCATGAGTTGCAGTGTCCGCTCCGGGAATGCGCGCACAAACCCTGGCTTCTTGGCCACTCTGTCGAGCTCGGCGAAACTGAGCCTCGCGGCAAAGCCACTAAACACCTCGACGTAGGAGTGGAGGAGACAAGGCTCTCTTGAGTTGCCGATGCATGTGCTAGGTAGGAAAGACTCGTACCATCGACGGTGTGCATCTTCGTCGGAATTCAAGGGAGGTGGCTCGACTAGCACAATGTAGGTGCGGTAAGCAAAGGTTTCGGTAGAATTCAGTTGTGCCCTTTACGGTGCTTGATTGACATAGCACAGTGAAGGTGTAAGAAAGTGGGTAGCGAGCAAGAGATTGGTCAATGGCACCATTGGTGACTCCACACACATCTACAGACCGAGGAAGGCGATGTTGATGCAGTGACTGGCCATCTCCCTATGTTCTTCATTTATACAGCACGAGTGATCAATGTGCCACAACTTTAATGGCACAAGTTAGTCACTAGAAGATCTTGCGCATGCAGCAACATGCAAAAGTTTTAATTCTGGCAGATCTGGATGATCTGGTTACATTTACGTACGTGGGAGTCCATATATGTGCTTGCTGGTACTCAATGATCTGGCCTGGAGCCATGAGTAAAATGAATGCAATGCGATCTTTTTCTATCTCCTGCATGAATCATATCGCAACATGAGCGAAAATGTTGAGGAATTAATGACTCAAATTTAACATCATAGATTGTATTGATATCATGTCATTAATGTCAATATTATCATCCCTGCAAAAAAAATGTCAATATTATCAGTCATAGAAATGAAATCAGGTCATGTCGAACTAACAAACTGAAACTAGTACTCTCCGCGCCCTGACACTCTCCTAGTGCTAATAAAGATTCGATCTGTTTAGAGCAACTCTAGTAGATACCTTAAAAACAAAAGGTTAAATCTGTTGAAGTGTATAAGTGGATTGCACTAGTCCTTTTCATCAGTTCGGACTGTTGGTTGCGTTGGCTAGTGCATGAAGCTTGACATGGTATCAGAGCCTGAGGTCTTGAGTTCAAGTCCTGGCTTTCGCAATTTATCTTAAAATTGTTGTTGACCCATCTAAGTCCACGTATAGGCCTGTTGAGTCATACGTGAGTTTCGCGCGCCGTCGCTCTCTTCCGGTTGCACGTGCTGACTTCTCCCCGTTACACGTGAGAGGGGGTGATTGCACTAGCCCTTTTCATCAGTTCGGACTGTTGGTTGCGTTGGCTAGTGCATGAAGCTTGACAAAATCCTACTATATCCTAGCAGACACCAGTTTTCCTCAGCCATGAGACTCGGGACTCATGAGCCATGGCACCAACGAAACTGGTCAGTGAGTTCGATAAGCCCTTGTGCGAATGGAGTGAGTGCGTTCCTCTCAAAACTACAGCAGAGGGGTGCGATTGTGCGAACCACGGAACTTGTAATTTGTAAAAAGATCACATGCATATGTGTTTTTCCCTATGTAAGTTTAACTCGTGTGGTCAAGCGGCATTGTGCTCCTCGCAAAAAAGGAAAATAATATTTAACGGCAACAAAAAAAATACCTAGACGATACAGAGTTCTATCCCATCAGCACAGTTTATGTGACCCAAAGATTGATATGACAGTTCTATCCCATCAGCACAGTTTATGTGACCCAAAGTTATTTTTTTTTGAGGCAATCACCCGGGGGAGAGGGTCCTCGCCTGAATTTTTCCTTTTTAAAACGAGAGTTTACATATTACAGAGGGATAGGTGGTCGCGCCAAGATGCGGCCGCCACCTTGAGGACCATATTCCTAAAACGGTGCATCCAAATAGTAAGGTCGGAGATTATATTTATGATGGTGTCATTACAAGATTGATCATGTTGCCTGAAAGCTTTGGCATTGCGGGCATCCCATATTTTCCATAGGATGATCATGGGCATAGAGGGCCAAGCAGCTTCCGGTAGGTGTGGGGGTAGATTAGCCTGCCAGACTTGCTGGAAGGGGGAGTGAACGGGGTTGATGCTGATTTTTCTCCAAACGGCGATGGCTGCAGGGCAGACACTATAGGAATGGGAAGCTACGCCGACGGCCAAACGTCGGGGCCGTCGGCGTAGCCATCGTCCAGGCAAGCCCCGCCAAGCAGCCGTCGGCGTAGAATTATCCTCGGCATATCCTATTCTACGCCGACGGCTGCCCGTATGGCATACGCCGACGGCTGCCCTCAGCGTAGCTATTTTTTATTTTATCTCATTAAACTTTGAAAAATCATAACTAAATCATTCTAATTCGGAAAAATACAAATAATATATCAAAAATTGCAGAAAAATAAGACTTATCTATCTACACTCAAATATTACACATTTGTAAATAAAACATTATATATAGTTTAAAACGGGCATAAAAAAATGAAAACGATCGAAACAATGTGAAACATTCGTGTGGTATTATATTATGTGACATAGTTAAAAAGAAAAATATCAAACTTGGTATATTGATTATGTCTCAAAGAAACCTTCACAAAATAACCTATCTCATTCGAGGTTTCTTGGCTTTCGGGTTAAATGACCAATGTTATGGCTAGAATCAAAACATAGTTTGTGATAATGTGCCCATATTATGCATACATGTGCATCATAGGATGGAAAACAATGTTGCAGGAGGAAGCTTTCCTTTTTGTCGCACCAAAAAGCCATTTTCCATTTTCTGAGCATAAAAAACGGACGGTTTTGTGAAGCAACCACCAAATGGCTAATTCAAAATACTACCACCACATTTTACAAAAATACTAGACCACCTTATATGAACAATGTCCCAACAGGGGGATCCGAAACCTTTCCGTCCACCTTTGGTGAAAAAGACAAATTCCTGCCGAATCGGTAGGAAGTGAGTCAGATATGAACTACAGGTACATGATCTGATGCTCATGTTTTTTACAAATATCATTTTTAGGTTCACAATATGCTATTTTCTCAAAGATCCAATGCAAGTTTAGCGAGGCTCTGCCCCGAGCTAAGAATCTTCATGCCCGTCGTTTGACAAAGTTTGACGATAGTTTAAAACGGGCATAAAAAATTCAAAAAAGATCGAAACAATGCGAAACCTTCGCGTGGTGTCATATTATGTGACATATTTATAAGAAAAAATATCAAACTTGATATATTGATTATGTCTCAAAAAAACCTTCACAAAATGACCTATCTCATTAGAGGTTTCTTGGCTTTCGGGTTAAATGACCAACGTTATGGCTAGAATCAAGGCATAGTTTGTGATAATATGCCCATATTGTGCATACACATGTATCATGGGATGGCGAACAATGTGGCATGAATAAGGTTTTCTTTTTTTCGCACCAAAAAGCCATTTCCCATTTTCCGAGCACAAAAAACGAACGGTTTTGTGAAGCAGCCACCAAATGGCTAATTCAAAATACTACCACCACATTTTACAAAAATATCTTATATGGACAATGTCCCAACAGGGGGATCCGAAACCTTTCCGTCCACTTCTGGTGAAAAAGACAAATTCCTGCCGAATCGGTAGGAAGTGGGTCAGATATGAACTACGGGTACATGATCTGATGCCCATGTTTTTTTAAAAAATCATTTTTAGGTTCACAATATGCTATTTTATCAAAGATCCAATGCAAGTTTAGCGAGGCTCGGCCCCGAGCTAAGAATCTTCATGTCCGTCGTTCGACAAAGTTTGACGATAGTTTAAAACGGGCATAAAAATTCAAAAACGATCGAAACAATGCGAAACCTTCTCGTGGTGTCATATTATGTGACATAGTTATAAGGAAAAATATCAAACTTGATATATTGATTATTTCTCAAAAAACCCTTCACAAAATGACCTATCTCATTCGAGATTTCTTGACTTTCGGGTCAAATGACCAATGTTATGGCTAGAATCAAGGCATAGTTTGTGATAATGTGTCCATATTGTGCATTTACATGCATCATGGGATGGCGAACAATATTGCATGAGGAAGTTTTCCTTTTCGTCGCACCAAAATGCCATTTCCCATTTTTTGAGCACAAAAAACGGACGGTTTTGTGAAGCAACCACCAAATGGCTAATTCAAAATGCTACCACCACATTTTACAAAAATACTATACCAACTTATATGGACAATGTCCCAACAGGGGGATCCGAAACCTTTCTGTCCACCTCTGGCAAAAAAGACAAATTCCTGCCGAATCGTAGGAAGTGGGTCAGATATGAACTACAGGTACATGATCCGATGCTCATGTTTTTTTACAAAAATCATTTTTAGGTTCACAATATGCTATTTTATCAAAGATCCAATGCAAGTTTTCCTTTTCATCGCATCAAAAAGGCATTTTTCATTATCCGAGCGCAAAAAGGATATTTTCTAAAGCAACCACCAAATAGCTAATTCAAAAATGGAGGGTTTATGATTAGTTGATATGGATATCATATTTGGATTCCTCTCATTTTTCTGATCACTTTAGACATATTATTTTCTGAATTCCGATTTATAGATTTAAAGATATTAATTATTCCATATTAAATAGAAAAATACAAAAAAGTAAAATTATTATATTTTTATTTGAATTCAATAATATTTTTACTTATTCATTAATGTTTACTTAAATAATTGTTTGTAATTTCAAAAAATACAAACATGTGACATGATGATATAAGAGTTAATAGGATTGATATCATAGTATTGACAACAATGTATGAATTACTTTGCGAAAACGGATTCTGAAGGAACGAGGAAGTTAAGCGTGCTAGAGCTGGAGTAGTATTAGGATGGGTGATCGGCCAGAAAGTTTGACTAAGACTGAAATTTAATCAAATATTAAGTGTAATTAGTGTTAAAAATGTTCAAAGTGGGAGATTAATGAGTCAAACAATTCAAAGAATAAAAAAATTGAGAAAAAAAAATAATTTTTTTTCTAAAAAATGTTTTTGCAACCGTCCGACAAGCTATGCCGACGGCCGCTACACCGAGGGCAAAGTCGTCGGCGTAGCGTACGCCGACGGCTTGAGTGTGCTCCGCCGAGGGAGATCTTTGCCGAGGAGGCTACGCTGAGGACAGCCGTCGGCGTACCATACGCCGAGGGCATTTTGACCTACGCCGACGGCTTTTTGCCCTCGGCGTAGCGCGCGCGTCCTATAGTGAGAGGAAGAACAAGTGGTTCCTGTCCTCGGGTAGCATGTCACAGCGCGGGCAGATGTCGTTGTCGATGATGCTCTTGTGCTTCAGGTTGGCCCTTGTATTCAGCCTGTCGAGGTGGAGTAGCCAGACGAAGATCTTCACCTTGTTGGGCACAAGGGCACCCCATATGAGGGACGCTTGGGGGTCCTGGCTGTTGTTCTGTAGCAGCTGGTACGCTCCTTTGGCCGAGAAGCTGGCCTCACCCAGGAGTAGGCGTGTGTCAGGCGCCGTGGAAAGTGTAACACCCTGTAACAAGGTAGACAAGGAGGCAAGATCGGAGGCAACAGCGGCGGTTAGTCGATTATGCAGGACGTCCTGAAATTCATTTTGCAAAACATCAGATACAAATGCATTTGGATGTGTGTGGTAGGAGTATAGGGCCGGGTAGGCTATATGTAGAGGTTTAGAGAGTAGCCAGCGGTCTTGCCAAAAAAGAACGGACGATCCGTTGTGGACAATGCATTGGGTAAGTTGGGATAGAAGGGGGATGTGGCTAGCAATAATTTTCCCTTGATAAGTTTTTCTTTGTTGGTGGAGAGGGTGGAAGGGGAGTGGTGTACGAGCCAGTCTCTCCAGGGGAGGAGATCATCATGCAGGAATTTGTATCAAAATTTCAGCAAAAGGCAAATATTCTGTGAGTTAATATTTTTTACGCTTAGACCCTCCATATTCTTAGGAGTGCAAACTTTGTCCCAAGCGACAAGACACTGAGTGCCTGAACATGTGTCATCAGCAGTCCAGAAGAAGACACGTCTACGCTTATCTATCATGTTAACGGTGAGCTTGGAGAGAAGGAAGGACGACATGAAATAAGTAGGGAGGGAGTCGAGGACGGAGGACATGAGGATGAAACGTCAACCCTTTGAGAGCAAGGTGGCACGCCATCTAGACAGGTATTTGTCGCATTTGTCGATGATGGGTTGGAATGCCAATGTTGGGAGCTTGAGGGGTGTATAGGGGTAGTCCTAGGTAGGTTTGGGGGAAGGATTGGATAGGCGTTTGTAGTATGTTTGCGATGGCCTCGGATAGGTCTGGCTGGATGTTCATGGGGACGAAGTTAGTCTTATGGAAGTTAATCTGTAGGCCGGTTGCATTGGCGAAGGTTCGAAGGATTTCTTTGAGGCGTGTTGCTGCCTCAGCGGATGCGTGGACAAGAATTAGCGTATCGTCAGCGTATTATAGGACAGGACAGGGGAGCGAGTGTACAATGGGGTGTGTGAGGGTGCCTTGGGTAGCTTCCTGTGCGATCATCTGTTACAGGATGTCTGCCATAATGATGAACAGATATGGAGAAAGGGGGTCTCCTTGCCTCAATCCGTTTTTGCAGTTTATCCAACGGCCTGGGATCCCGTTTAGGAGGACGACGGTTTTTCCTGTATGTAGGATCATAGATATCCAGGTACAGAACCTGTGAGGGAATATGCGGTGTTGTAGTGTTCTAATCAGGGAGTCCCAATAGACTGAGTCGAAGGCCTTTTTAAAATCCAGTTTGATTACCATAGTAGGATCCTTTCTTTTGTGGCAGCAATTTAATAGGTCTACAGCATAGACGAAGTTGTCCGAGATGCTTCTGCCGGATATGAATCTTGTCTGATCATTAGTCACTAGCAGGGGGATGAGGGGTTTTAGCCGATTTGTGAGGAGTTTGGAGATGGCTTTCATTGGGAAGTTCTGAAGGGAGATGGGCCTAAAGGCATCGGGCGATCTGGCGCCTTCCTTTTTCAGGAGGAGTACCATGTAGGCCTGGTTTAGCCCGTCTAAGTCGGTTTGGTGGTGGAAGAATTAGGCGAAGAGCCGAATGAGTCTTGGTTTCACGATTCCCAGAATAACTGGTGGCGTGATGTCAACGCCTCGTTGGGAGACCCCAAAAGCAAGGTGTGATGAGCACATCAGCAAGTTTTCCCTCAGTAAGAAACCAAGGTTATCGAACCAGTAGGAGGAAGGAAACAACTCAAAGGTGTTTCTAGCAACTTGGAGACCTTCACAACACAAACTCAAGACTTTGCCCCAACGAACAACGAGGTTGTCAATCTCACTGGTTTGCTGTAACAAAGGATTAACTGTATGATGTGGAAGGTAATGGTGGTTTGCAACAAGTAACAGTGGAAGATGTATCATTGGTAAAGATTGGACCGGGGTCCATAGTTCACTAGAGGTGTTCTCCTTAGATAAACAAACATGGCATGCTGGATAAACAAATTATAGCAAGGCAATTGATAGGACTGAGCAAGCATAACAATGCAATACTAGACATCAAGATCCTATGAGATTATATTGGGTAATACAACAAGATACATAGACCGCCATCCAACTTCATCTATGACTAGAAATTCACATTCGGGTTATCATCCGAACCCCCTCCAATATTAATTTGCAAGCAACAGATAACTTCTTTAAGCAAAGTGTGTAAGGTAAACAATCCACTTGTTCCATGAACAAGAGACCGTTGTTTTCTCCCTAGTGGCAACAACACATCTACAACCTTAGAGATTTCTATCACTTCCCTTAGATTTAATAGAGGCATGAACCCACTATCGAGCATAAATACCCTCTCTTGGAGTCACTAGCAACTACTTGGCTAAGATAGCTACTAACAACGGAGAGCATGCAAGATCACAAACAACACAGACATGATAGAATCAATAAGACAAAACCATTAATCAATTTGACATAGTAATCTCAATATCCGTCGGATCCCCGCAAACACAACATGCATGATTACAAATAGATGAGATCTTGATCATGAACGGAGCTCACAAGATCTAAACATGAAAGCACAAAGGAGGAGATACAACCATCTAGATACTACATGGACCCGTTGTCCAAGGTGGAACTACTCACGCTTCATACCGAAGGCTGGCATGATGAAGAAGAAGGCCTCCGGGATGATCTCCCCTCTGCGCCAGGAAGAGATTCAGATCCCCCGATCTAGGGACGATGGTGTTGGCGGCTACAGACAGTTTCGTGGGATATTGATCGGGTACTTAGGGTTTAGGCATTAGAGGGTCTTTATAGGCGATGAGGCGAGGCAGGGGGCACCAGGGCGGCTGCACCCCCCTCCCCCCAGGCGTGCGGTGGGCCCGCCCGCGCGGCCAGGGGGTGTGACCCCCTGTTGACTCTCCTCTGTCTTGTATTCCGGCTTCGTGTTCCCCATGGTAAAATATTAACTTTGGATTTTGTCCCGTCCAATTCCGAAACTATTAAATTTCTGCCTTTCTAGAACCAAAAATAGAAGAAAACAGGCAACTTGCACTGTGACATCTTGTTAATAGGTTAGTACCCGAAAACATATAAAAACACATCAATGTGTAGACAAAGCAAAGCAAAGTAGATACTAAACAAGCATGGAACATCAAAAATTATAGATACGTTTCCGACATATCAAGCATCCCCAAGCTTAACTCCTGCTCGTATCAAGTAGGTAAGTGATAAAAAGACTAATTTTTTAGGTGACATGCACCATCAAAATCAAGATCAAACCATTTGCAAGCATTGAAAGCTGGGATCAAGGAACTCTAAACAGGAGCATGAAAGATGGAGTTCTAACAGTAAGACAAAGTAACTATGCATGCAACATGAAAGGTTACAAACAAAGATTATGAAGAACATGCATTGAAAAATGTTTGTTTGTTTCACATAGAGAAAACATAGCATAGTGGCATTCAGCTTGTCCATCATGGAGTAGCAAATAAATGCATAGGACACCTTCAAAGTTCATAAGAGTGACTACATACAAATAGCACAAGAACAAGTAATATCAACAATATGCATCAATCAATAAGTTTTGGGACAATGCACATAGAACTAAGAATGGCAACTATGCTCTCTTAACAGGTGCCTAAAGGTAGAAGGTGGAGATTCAATATAATGATGGAAGAAAGGCCCTGCATAAAGGGAAGCAGGGATTTCAAGTCTCAAAAAGAGCTTCCAAAAATTATGGTACTTGTTAGCTTTCAGCTCTCATTGCCCCTATCATAAGCATCTTGAAGTGATTGTTAAAGTGAGCAAACTATGGAGTATATGCTTGACAAAGTATAAGTTGGAAATCTCATGCCCCTTAAATACGAGGGTCACACATCATGCTACTCAACTTTAGTCAGCTGTAAGTTCTTGTCATAGTAAGTACATGTGTATCATAGAGAACCGCCAACGGGGTACCCCTTGCACATGATACAGGAGCTATCCCATAATCAAAATGACAAGGCAAGCAGACAATGAACATCTCGGCAATCTTCTTATTTACCATGGGAATATGGTGCTTTTTTCTCTCTTTCCTCTTTTTAATGTGTATCTTTTTTATAAGAAGAAAGCTTCATAGATATCATTATGGTGACGCTGTAAGTTTCCACCATGATTAGGCATGGCTTAGGCTAGTGGCCCATGTGTTTCTATAACACACATACATAACTCCATGGACTTACAATCTCCCCTTTTATTTCACACCGGCGACATCCATAGACAAAAGAGCATGATATGAACTGTGTACAAAGTACAAGTGCAATGTTGAAAGTGTTCCCCATGACAGCACAGTTCTGCTAATTCGAACGTATAAGTGCAAGGATATACAACATAGATGACACAATGGTTCAAGTTTATTAGGGGCAAGAAATATAAAGTGTTCCATCAAGTTTGTGAGAGCTTTAATCACTAAGTTTTCACATAAAAAATATTTTTTTAATTGGAAGATAGATGAAAACAAGAATATACTTGGAATGGTGTAACACACCATGCATAGGAATTTATAGTGGACACTTTGGAATAATTTGGTTTCTTAGGAGTTGGATGCATGAGTAGAGATTACTCATACAAGTGGAGGCTACCAAAATACTGGTAGCGACCAACTAAGAGAGCAATAATGGCCATAATCATGCAGAGCGACAAAACATTACTAATCAAAGCATAAAGTGGTACTACAAGTTAAGGACTAAATGATCATAGAGGCTATGGTGACTTGTTCATAGTCATAACATGGTGTGAGCATGTGCCAAGTCAATCCAAACAAAGCATCAAAGGAGAATACCACAATACTATGCTTTTGTATGCTAAAACTACGCATGATTCTTTTAAGGCACACTAAGCAATATCAATTGTTTAGAACAAGTTATGATACAACAATAATCACTAAGCATAAGGTCAAAACAACACCTACCATGACATGCTAAAGTCTAAGTCACAATCAAAGCAACCTCCTCTTGTACTACTCAAGCAAGAACTTTCTACTCCTTTCCAACACCAATCAACTTATTTGAAACAACATAGCGAGAACAGGGGTCCAAACTACTTTATTCAATAAAACTAAGCAAACCAAATGAAAACTAAGACGCTCCAAGAACAACAGAATAGTGCATGAAACGATAAAAATGAAGTGTCTAGAAAGACCTGAGCTTTTTATTGATGAAGATGGGGATGCCTTGGGCATCCCCAAGCTTTGACGCTTGTACCTCTTGGATATTTCTTGGGGTGACACCGGGGTGGCATCCTAAAGCATGAGCTTTTGTCCATTCTTTATATCATTACATCATTCTCTCTCTACACCTGAATTTTTTCCCTCATACAAAACTTCACACAATCTTCATTAGCAACATTAGTGTATTCAAAAGATAATAGACCTTTGGGTTTAGCTTTAGAACAACAAAACTTTCACTAAAAACACAATCTACTGTAGCAATTCCCTCAAAAAGTTCAATTTCCCAAAAAAATAACCCAAAAAAGAATCAATAAGAAGCAAATGCAAATAATGGCAGAAATCTGTCAAAACAGACCAGCAGGTAGAAACCGATTTTTTCGAAAACCTTATGTTGCTCAAATGAAAAAGTGTTGCACTAACGAAAGTTAGCTAACATACTGGGGGATTTATTCGAAAAATATCACCTCAATCCGACTTACATAGATTCCTCACGAATTTGGACGGTGGAGCACAAAAATCTGTTTCGGGACAGCAACTCCACAAATCTTACTTCCCTCTCATTAAAGGTCATTCTTGGCACAAAAAAGCAAACAAAAAAGATAAGAAGAGGCCATTACTGAAGTAATAACTTCCAAGACTCAAGAAAACTCTTGGTTTATCTCCCAACAAGTATTTTCTTTAATGCTTTTAAGTTAGGCACAAGAAGCAAGAATCAAGTGTTTTCAAATGAAGAATTAAAATCAATACTTGCAATCTCTTCAACTAGGAAAGGTATCTCATCCAAATGAGTTTTGGAGGATCCCTTCTCATCTCTCCTTGGTTCACTACTTTCATCAAAAGGATTTTCCGAAACAATCCAATCAAAATTATTTTCTAAGGCTTCATGCATTCCTACAAGTTTAAAAGGTATGGGTATCTTAATTTTCTCTCTAGGTTTAGTTTTATATAGAGTACCCATAACATCTATGCATGAGCCTAGCATATTAAAATTCTCAAAGACCTTTTTGTCTTCCTTAGCAACATCATTGAATTCTTTCACTAAAGTTTCAAGGATAAATTCTCTCTTTTCAGCATCCTTCTCTTCTTTTAGTTTGAGAAACAAAAATTGCATCATGGGGTTAAGGTTAACAAACCTAGCCTCCAACATATGAACTAAAGAAGCTACAACAATTTCATAATTAGTACCAAGTTCTGCTATAGATCTATCCTCATGTTTGCTAACATGGTTAAAGAATTCTTCAATATTTTCTTTCCCAATTATGGAGCCACTTCCTAATGAAAGGTCTTACAGGGTGAACTTGGGGATCAACATGGTGATCTAGAGCAAGGTGACAACTAGAGTGGGAACTAATTTTTGTGTGTTTTTGATAAGGGAAAGCAAACCAAACTAAACTAAATTTTTGAGTTTTTGATAAAAACAGGCAAATAAAACCAAGCAAAAGAAACTAGGCAAAACAAAAACAAAAACAAAGTAAAGAGAGAGGTTGAGGAGGACTCCCCTTGTGAAGACGTCCTTAGCCTCCCCGGCAACGGCACCATAAATAGCTTGATGGCGTGTTGTCAATGCCTCGTTGGGAGACCCCAAGAGCAAGGTGTGATGAGCACAGCAGCAAGTTTTCCCTCAGTAAGAAACTGAGGTTCTCGAACCAGTAGGAGGAAGGAAACGACTCAAAGGTGTTGCTAGCAACTTGGAGACCTGCACAACACAAACTCAAGACTTTGCCCCAACGAACAACGAGGTTGTCAATCTCACTGGTTTGCCATAACATAGGATTAACTGTATGGTGTGGAAGGTAATGGTGGTTTGCAAAAAGTAACAGTGGAAGATGTATCAATGGTAAAGATTGGACCGGGGTCCATAGTTCACTAGAGGTGTTGTCCTTAGATAAACAAACATGGCATGCTGGGTAAACAAATTACAGCAGGGCAATTGATAGGACTGAGCAAGGCATAACAATGCAATACTACACATCAAGATCCTATGAGATTCGATTGGGAAATATAACAAGATACATAGACCGCCATCCAACTCTATGGTTAACTCCTAGTAGGCTACGGCGGCAACGATCAGGCTCCGCACGACGTGTTTCTCTGACACCCAGCTCAAGCTTCCCTCCACGAGTTTGTGTCTGGCCGCATCGTGGCATCTCAAAGGACGCTGAAAGTCTTCTTCTCTCTGGACCTAGAGAACACCAGCGTGTCAGGCGAGACGCGCACTCTCACCGACTTAGGCACATCCACTTTCGCCTTGTAAGTCGACGCCGCTGGCCCGACATTCGTCACAGTCCGCTTCACGGTGAACGGCGACTTCGTCAGCCGCACGGTTATCTTCAGGTAGTTGATGTAACATCCCAAAAATATTAATCAAGGTTATCAATTCCAATCACCCAAAATTAGGGTTAACAAAAACTTTTGTTAATTAAAATCATATGAATGCATGTGTGTATGGAATGAATGTATGAATGCATGAATGGACTTGTGTGATTGATGTGAATAGCAAGGAATGGTTTAAAGATGAAAACAGCATCATCTAAATCAAATCCAAGCAGAAACAAATCAAGAGAAATTCAAAAACAAACAAAATGAGCTAATGGTCATTTTTGCCAATCTTGCTCACTAGGCCACTTTGAGTGTTTCTAGTCCAAGATTTCAAACAGAAACAATTCCATTTCTTTTCACCCCTTGCTAGACCAAGTGAAAGTGAATCCAAGCCCACCTTTCAAACTCACAGAAACATTTGGCAACTTGATTCAAATGACAAATCAAAATTGAATCTTTATCATATGTGAAGATCACCATTTCTCCGAAACCAACCAAACCAGTGCACCTTGGAAAAACCAACTAACCAGAGACTACCTAGTATGTTACTAGTACATCCACCAAGTTTGAACCAAAAATTCAAATTCAAATCTCTTTCGGCCATTTCATCAAACACCTTGCAAACAGAAATCAAACAAAACACAAAACACTATAGTGAGCAGTGTTTGGGCCTAACTTGTTCCCTCTCTAGCTCACAGCACACTCTTAGTAGATCATCTAGCTCATTTAACAAGCTTTAGCTCACTATGAGCTTGCCATTGCCATCAATGGTGAGAATGTCGAGCCTCAACTTGTCACCCCATTGTCGATAGCAAGCTAGGAGAAGCTCTAGCCTCGCCAACCTTGTCTGGGACACTGACCACCGTCCATCGCCACCCCTGTCCAACGCCAAAGCGCAGCCAGCCCCTGGACCACTCAGCCCGAGCGTGCCCAGCTTCTCTGCAAGCATGCCGAGAGTGCGCCAGAGCGCCGCACTCGACACGCGAGCACAGACCGCACGCCGCCCTCGTCGCTTGCGTGCGTGATCACCACCGCCCCAGGAACCGCCAGGACATGCTCGTTAGTTGTCGCACGACCAGGACAGCCCGTGCGCCATTAATTTTCCCGTCAGACCCACTCAGAGCACCGCAGCATTCCAACCGCGATGCACCGCCCACGCCTCGCGGCCATGCCATTGAGCTTAGCCAGGAGGCAGAGCATCGTACCCTACCGTCGCCCATGCCAGTAGCTCACTATCACGACGACGACAACAAGCTCAACCCGCGCCCTTCGGTCCCCTCGCTGCACTATAAATAGAGGCCACCCCTGTTCGATTTCTTCACACCAACACACTCCCCTCTCTCTCTCAGAACCACCCCACCTCATCCCTGGAGCAAGGCGAGCAGCAGGTCGCCTAAATTTCACCGGAGTCTGCCGCGGAGGAGGAGAAGAGGAGTTGTCGATTGGAGCCTCCCTAGGAGAAGCCACCGGTACCAGGAGGATCACCGTCGTCGACTTCATCGTTCTCCCCCATCACCGACCCTCGCCTGAGCCCCAGTGAGACTCACACGACCCCCACTGGCCGCGCAAGGGTTCTGTCTCGCCGGCGTTGCCCGACGGAGACGACAAGCCACAGCCGTTCGATTAGATGTTGATCATGTGGTCTAGATTGCCATGTACCCCTTCGGACCCCCTGTCTCACTGACTGGTGGGGACATTCACTTAAACCCACCCACGCGCGCGCGCGCTGTGCGCCGTGGGCCGGCCCAGTTAACTTCCTGCATGACCTAGTAGTTTGAATTTAGGTTTATTAATTTAGTTTCAAACTTAGTTCTATACCTAGATTCAAAAATCAACCCAGATTGATTCACTGAACCAAATTGCATGAAACTAATTTTGCTAGAAAGGTACTGGAATTCTTAATCCAAGCCCGTTGGATTCAAATCATTTGGATTTGTAGATCACCTATAGTAAAAATAACAAGGAAGAATATTTTTTGCATTCAAATATTTTTCAAAATTCAACCACAAAAGCTTTTGAGTTGATTCCAACTCTCAAAAATCACACTTAACAAGACCTTTCTGAATATATAAAAATATCTAGGTGTACTTGCAGAAATAATGGTCAAGCAATAAAAGAATGCCCCATAGGCATTTCTAGTCACTTTATTTAATTAAAATAAAAAGGCTAAACCTTATTAAATTGTGACACCACTTTAAATCACATTCCCATGTACTGAAATATGTGGTGATGACATGTGTCAACATGATCCCATGTTTTAGTTGGAGAATATTAAATCTTAAGTAGTTTTTCAATGAGTAGAAATTAATTTTCTAAAAAAATAAGACAAGTGCTTTAATCTTTGTGATAATAGTGATGACGCTAGATCATGTACTGTGAACCTTTGGTGATAAATAGAGTAGTTAAGGATTGCTTGGTAATTGTGTACCTCGTATTTATTTATAGACGCTAGTACCGACAAAGGTTACGAGGAGGAAGGAGAATACTACGAGGAAGAAGCCGAGGAGAACTTCAACCACTGCTCTGCATAAGGCAAGCTATCTAAGCAAGCTTATACTTGCAATTATGCAAGCATCACTATACAAGTTAACTTAGCAAGCTACTATCTTAGCAAGCTAAGCTAAATCTTGCAAGCTTACACCACTTGATACCCAATCCTAGTTTTATTTGTATGCTTAGTTATTTTATTTCTTTATCAAAGCTTTCTATTGGAGTTTACTTAGTGACTTGTAGATTCTAGAAAGATTATTAAAGGTAGCATAAAGAGCATAAAACTTGGCCTAAGTTAGATAATCTTGATGTCATCCTGAGGCATGAGATTGAACTTAGATCATTCACACTTGATTACCACCCCTCATTAGTGTTTACCACCACTTGTAGATGCTAGTGCTAAGCATAAAACTTGATCACTTTAGATGGGAATACTTGGTGAAAATGATTATGAAAAACCTTAGAATGATGATTCATACTACTGAAATGTTTTGGGCATGTGTTCTTGAACACCAGATGATTTTGATGATGAAAATGTTGAGGCATGAGCCTTACCTCTTTATAAAACTGATGGTTGTCTAGATGCGATACCATTCCAATTTTACCGTAGAACCATAATACCCGAAATTTGGGTAGGGCTTGACTGGAAATTTATATACCTTAGTATGGGTTCCCTTGCGACCAAGGTTTTGAGATGAGTCTACCTTGTGAAGATTGTCCACATGTGCAGTTCCCAAGATGACAGTTGGTCATGGTTGGGAGGCCAAACTCACAGGAGAGGTGCCTATACTAGGGCGTGTAATTGAAAGGTTAGGATTGGTTATCCGCATACTGAGTATGGTGAATTCAGGATTGTTCCTGACGAATGTCTCGAATATTGTGGTGAAAGTGTACCACCTATGCAGAGTGTCAAACTATTCGAATAGTCGCGTCCGCGATTATGGACAGTTGGAGTGGCCATACTGTTCTGTCGTCAGATGTTCTCAAAATGACTTGTGAATTGAATCATGACTTTGACTTGACCACAACAGGGTTGTGTTATTAAACTCAAGTTCCCACTTAGGTGTTATAAAACTTCCAACTAGCTTTCTTTGCTTCTGAACTCAGTAGAGATAAATCTAGCTTTTTTGCAAAACAACCTAGAGCTTAGTGTTTCTACTCAAAACCACTTCACGTGTTAGTATTAGTTTGCGAGTACTTAAAGTGTACTCATGGCTTTGTCCCTGGATATTCCTGTGGCCAGACTATGAAGAGGACTATCAGGAGGATGGATCGAAGGAAGGTTACGACAACTAAGATCATCTCCCATCGTCAGCATTGCCTGTGACCATGAAGATGGAGCTTCGTCCATGCTACCATTATTATTATGTTATTCCGTTGCTATGATTGTATTAAGACTGGATCATGAGATCCTTTATTTGTTGTAAGACCTTATGTATGGTTTGTAATGGATGATGTACTGTGATATCCAATCTGTTATCTCTCACAAAAATGGTAATCCTGGGATTGTGATGTATGGCATAACAGGCATCTGGGATTAAAAATCTCGGTGTTGACAGTTGACTGCGCAGCCTTAACCTTGGGTAGCTCGCACAGGTCAGGCTCGAGGCTTGCGTGATGGTCGCCAGGCCGTCTTGGCCGAGGAGAGAGCAGATGAAGCTGGCATAGTCAGTGATGCCAAGTACATACACTAGGCGAGGGTCTGCGGCTCTCGCGGGGCTCACATGGTCGGCGCCTCTCTCATACACACCAGCTTTTCCGTGCTTCTCGTTCAAGATCGGGCCTCCGATGTGGTTGATGGCATCCGACGTTGTCAGGATGGCCGATTTGATGGCAGCAGGTGACCAGTCAGGATGCAAGATTTTGATGAGTGCTGCAACACCACTGACATGCGGTGTCGCCGTGGATGTGCCCGACATGATGCTAAAAGGCCCCATCCTGTTGTCTGTGTTTGGCGGAAACACCCCGAGGATGTTGAGCCCTGGCACCAAAGTCTCCGGCTTAAGCACACCAGCGGCGTATGGCTTGGACCCCTGGAAGAGAACGAAGCCACGGCCGACGCTGAATGGACACCAAGCAATGTGTTGCTGTACGTGAAACTGGATATGGCACTTCTCGCCGCTGACATGGCATAATCTCTAAGGACGACACCATCCGCTGCGGCCACCTGAATCACGCTAGAGTTGTAATCCATAAGATCTACGGTGTAGCCACGGGATTCGGTGTTTAATAACACCATGTCGGCCGCACCATAGGCCATTATGCGGTGGATGTTGACATCCTAAAACGATGCTGCCAAAGACACACAAACCACGACCTTCTCGGCGACAGAGGCACTATCCATGTTCTCGCAGAAACGGCAACCAAAAGAGGGTATGGATTTGAGCTTGGCTTTCCCACCTGGGTAAGCGTTTCTCCACCAATGTGCCTGCCGTTGCCGAGAAGTAGCTCAGCATAGAAGCTCCGGTCTACTGAGCCGGCAGCGACCGTGAGCAACCATGACGCATCATTATCCATACCCTTGGATACCGTGGTGAATGCTAGCTGAGGACACGACAATGATGCCCTTGGATACCGTGGTGAATGCCCCGATGGCGATGGCGTCCGAATCGAAGTGGTCACCAGGTTTCCACTAATAGAGATCGAGAGCACGTCCACACCATCCTTGATGGCCGCGTCTATGCCGGCCACTATGTCAGCACCTTCGCAGCCACTAGGGATGCACACTTTGTACATGGCAATGTGTGCACTTGGAGCGATTCCACACGCAGTTCCGGTAGCCAGGCCATTATACGATGCATCGGTGACAAAGTTCCTGGCAGCCGTGGATGAGGTGTGTGTTCCATGGCCATCGGGATCACCCGAGTCACCTCCAATAACCGTCTTGGCACCGATGAGCTTGTTGTTGTAGCGGACCACCTTCCACGAGCCCTTCCACTTTGCCGGAGGTGGTGGGATGCCATGATCATCAAACGAAGGGTGTGCGGCATAAATCCCGATGTCAAGCACCCCGACAATCACTCCCTTTCTATAACTGACATTGCTCCAGAACCCGGTGCCTTCCCTTAGCCCAAGGAACTCCGGCGTGAGCGTGGTTGTAAGCTGGAGTGTCTAGCTTGGAAAAGCACGCACGAACCCTGGCTTCTTGGCCACCGTGCGCATGGTCGTAAGCTGGAGCGTCGCCACGAAGCCGCTGAACACCTCGTTGTAGGAGTGGAGGAGACGTGGCTCACCAGAGTCGGCGATATGTAAGCTCGGTAAGAAAGACTCATACCACCGACGGTAGGTTTGTTCCTTGGCATTCAAGGACGGTGGCTAGACAAGCACAATGTAAGTGTGGTAAGTAGAGGTTTTGGTGGAATCCTATTGTGCCCTTGCAGCAGCTGGACTGACATAACACATTGATGGTGTAGGACAGAGGGTGGCAAGCAAGAGAAGAGGTAGTGCTAAGAGATTGGTCAACAGAGCCATTGGTGAAGCCACACACACACCTACACAACGGAGCAGGACGATGGGGATGCAGGTGTCCAGCCATCTCCCGGTGCTTTTCATTTATACAGCAAGAGTGATCAATGGGTAACAACCATAATTTAGCAGAAATTAATCACATGGAAATCAAGCGTAGTGAAGCAACATTAAACAGTTTTAATATGTGCCAGATTTCCATATTCTTGCAAAATCTACGTACTTGGGAGGCCAGATATGTTCATGTTGATACGCCATGATCTGGTAATATATCAACAAGATCTTCTCATATCTCCTGCATGAATCATATTGTTATATGTTGATCCAAATTCTACAAAGTATAGGCCAACTTCTGACGAGTGGAGCGAGGCCCATCGTTGGAGGCTTGGGCCGAGTGTAATGAGTCTGAAGTTGGCCCACTCCATGCCCAACGGGGACGCCTGTGGGGGGTGTGGGGGCGACAGCCCGTCACCAGTACGGTACGGATCGTTGAAGACCTAGGTTTCCACCGATATATAAACCTCTTGTAAGCCGCCGGTTGGGATGAGTTGCATCTGTGAAATCCCCGGCGTTTGTAAACACTCCCTGATATAGTGAAGTTCCGCTGGCTGGCGCCCGTGGTTTTTTCCTCTCTTTGTTGGAGAGGTTTTTCCATGTTAAATCTGTCTCCCCTTGCTGTGTTTTCATTTTCGTTCTTCGTTATCTTCTTGTTGTAATTGTAACAAGTGGTATCAGAGCCCCAGGTTCTAATCTAGGGCTTGCGACATGTTTTCATTGAAGTTCGATCTACCATAGCTGGACTACACCACAAGATTCTCCTTGTGGCAGGTGAAGATGCGGGCAATTCTTGCCCAAACTTCTGATCTGGATGAAGCGCTGGATGGATTTGGCGAAAAGGATGCTAAGACCTGGTCCGCCTAAGAGAAGCGGAAGGACCGTAAGGCTTTGCCTTTGATTCAACTTCATCTGTCCAATAATATTTTGCAGGAAGTACTGGAGATGAAATCTGCTGCTGCCCTGTGGAAAAAACTGGAAACGATCTGTGTGTCGAAGGATCTAACCAGTAAGATGAAGTTGTTCTCGCATAGGCTGCAAGAAGGTGGATCGGTAATGAATCACATATCTGTTTTTAAAGAGATTGTTTCAGACTTGTAGTTTATGGAGGTAAAATATGATGATCAGGATTTAGCTCTTCTACTCTTATGCTCGTTGCCTAGTTCTTATAAACATTTTCGTGATACAATATTGTTGAGCAGTGATGAACTAACCCTTGCCGAAGTACATGACGCCCTCAAACAGAGGGAAAATATGAAAACTATGGTAGGGTCAGATGGGACGTCATCCAAGGCCGAGGCTCTGCAGGTTCGTGGCAGGACCGAGCAGAGGAACAACAACTAGGGCAATAGAGATAAGGGCAAGGACGGAAGAGGTCGTTCAAAGTCCAAGGGAAAGGATAAATTATGTAGGTATTGTAAGAAATCTAATCACGTTATTGATGAGTGTTGGAAGTTGCAGAATAAGGAGAAAAGGAACGAAACTTACCAACTGAAAGATAGGTCTGAAGGTACTGGTAAGACTGCTGTTGTTTCTGATAGTTTTGATGGTGAATGCTTAGCTGTTTATGCTGCTTGTGCTTCTCGTGATGATGAATGGATACTTGATATTGCATGTTCGTTTCATATTTGTTGTAACAAAGATTGGTTCAATCCATATGAGTCTGTGCAGACTGGAGACTTTGTGCGTGTGGGGAATGACAACCCATGCCATATTGTTGGTGTTGGATCTGTTAAGATCAGGACACATGATGGCGTGACACGCACGTTGAGTGAGGTGAAGCACATACCAAGCATGGCCAGAAATTTGATCTCACTGAGTACCATGGACGTTGATGGATACAAGTATGCCGGTAGGCATAGAGTTCTGAAGGTATCAAAAGGTTCTCTTATTCACATGATAGGTGATATGAATTCTGCTAAATTATATGTTCTCAGAGGTAGCACTTTGCCTGGTATTGGTGTTGCTGCTGTTACTTCTAATGATCCTGATGATTGTGGTAAAACACATCTGTGGCATATGCGTCTTGGGCATATGAGCAAACAAGGCATGGCAGAGTTGGTCAAGAGAGAGCTGATTGATGGTTGCAACTTGAGTAAGTTTGAGTTCTATGAGCACTGCATTTTTGGTAAGCATAAAAGAGTTAAATTCAATGGTTCCGTTCATACCACCAAAGGCATATTAGATTATGTGCATGCTGATGTATGGGATCTGTCCTGTAAGACTTCTATTGGTGGTGCTAATTACATGCTTACTATTATTGATGACTACTCAAGAAAAATGTGGCCTTATTTTCTAAAGCATAAATCTGATGTTTTTTATGCTTTTAAGAAGTGGAAAGTTATGGTTGAAAAGCAAACTAAGAAGAAGTTAAAGGTACTATATACTGACAATGGTATGGAATTCTATTCTAATGAGTTTGAGGAGTTTTGCAGTAACGATGGCATGATCAGGCATCACACCATCCCATATACTCCTCAGCAGAATGGCGTGGCTGAGCGCATGAACAAGACCATCATCTCAAGGGCTCACTGTATGTTGTCTAATGTAGGTATGCATAGGCGTTTCTGGGCTGAAGCAGCCAACAGAGCATGTGACCTCATCAACAGGTCACCTTGATTTCTATGCACTTCTATTCTTGTAGACAGTTGTTGGGCCTCCAAGTGCAAAGGTTTGTAGAACAGCAGCAAGTTTCCCTTAAGTGGATCACCCAAGGTTTATCGAACTAAGGAAGGAAGTGGTCAAAGGTATTCCCTCTCAAGCAACCCTGCAATCAAGATACAAGAAGTCTCTTGTGTCCCCAACACACCCAATATAGGTGCACTAGTTTGGTGAAGAGATAGTGAAATACAAGTGGTAACGGTGCCAGAAAATAGCTGATGGCATGGAGGACTAAAGCAAGCAAACATGCAACAGATCTAGTAGCAAATGGTGTTTCAATGTTTAGAAACAAGGCCTAGGGATCATACTTTCACTAGTGAACACTCTCTCATATAAATATCCTCTCTTCATGATACTACTCTTAACTACTCTCTGGTTGGACACTCTAATCCATGGTAGGGCTATAACAGCACACCTCAAAGTTTGTCTTCCCCAATCTAGATAACCCCACACTGTCACCTTGAGTGCTAGATGGTTCCAACAAACACCACAATTTCATAGAGACATCCAACTCCAAATATAACTCATAACAAATATTCAATCTAGCCAAAGTGCTATAATCATAAAAGGCTAATTTTTCGGGAATTTTAGACCAAGCTTCTGATAAACTAAGATTTTCGGCTAAACCATTGCTAACTCTTCGATATATTTCTTGAGCGGGTCATATATGCCTTTTGTCTTTCACCTATGTTATGTATTCTCTCACAATCACTCCTAGCAATAAGTGAAAAGGCGGCTATCGATACTGTCCCAACACCTCCTCTTCTGTGTCTACTTCTCCATTCTAATTTCTGACTGGTTCACGCCTGCTTGTGTATTGGTTATAACCTCTGTACTGTATTTTGTTTGGCTTAAATTGCCAAATGGAGAGACCAGACCCCATGAAGCTTCTAAGTCTGATGTTGATTTGCAAGAATCAGATTTACCAACGGGAAGAACGCTTAGTGTATCCGCGGTGGGTGAATCTTAGGAAACTCGCCTTGTCCGCTGTCACTTTCACACACGTGGGGAAAAGCATAGATCTATTAAAGCACAAAGAGTATTTATGCAGACTCAAGCCTAAGTGCCACCATGGCGTGCACGCTATCACTTTCACACACATGGGGAGAGAAGAGATCTAATGAAGCACTTGAGTAGCAAGGTAGATCTACTTGATTACAAAGCTCATGACCACAAGATCATGCATAGAGAGAGAGAGAGATGAACACATAGCTACCGGTAGAGCCCTTAGCCTCGAGGAAGAACTACTCCCTCCTTATCATGGGAATCAGCAACGGTGATGGAGATGGTGGTGGAGATCGATGAAATGGCTCCGGGGGCACTTCCCCGTCCCGGCAGGGTGCCGGAACAGAGACTTTCTATCCCCCGAATCTCCCCTTCGGTGGCGGCGGTGCTACGGAGGTTTTCGTGGATTTCTTCTAGATACCCTAGGGTTTTTGGGTCGGAGGCTTCTTATAGGCGAAGGGGGAGGCCGAGGAGGTGGCCAGAGGGCCCACACCCTCCCTAGGCGCGGGCTAGGCTTGGTCGCGCCCAGGGGGGTCTAGCCACCCTCTGGTGCCTCTCCGTCCTTCCTTCTGGATTCGTGTCCCTCACAGAAAGTTATTGACTTTGGATTTTGTCCCGTACAATTCCTAGAATATTGATTTTCTGCCTTTCTAGAACCAAAAACATAAGAAAATAGGCAACTGGCACTATGGCAACTTGTTAATAGGTTAGTTCCAGAAAAGATATAAAAACACCTCAAAGAAAGACTGTAGAGGTCCCAACCTTTAATAAGGTAGAGATCCCTGTGTTTACAATGCTAGTCCCTGGATCAATAGCTAGCATCCACAGTTAAGATGTAATATCAAGAAACAAAGGTCATAATACAACTTTATAACCAGGAATAAAATAATTTATTACATATTACGTAGCTCATTTGGCTATCTCATTACAATGCAGCAGAATATAACAATAGCATGGAGTCCTTCATCTTCAAAGTGCCACAGGCAAACATGTTGGTTGTAGACTTGTAATCCTAATCAACACACTTCACTAACATCAAACAAACCTGCAACATAATAAGTTACAGCCACAAGGGTCAATACATTTGAATTGTATTGGCAAGTGATACTATGGTAGTATAGTGGAGTCTATCATCTATATGCATTTGGCTAAGTGGAGCTTAGGCTTGCTTTGCTCAAATAGATTTTCCTTATCATTTGAAAACACTAAGTTTTTGCTTGACAAAATCACCCAAGGCATCTCCCAATAGAAATTGGTGATCCTTCAACCCTTGTTCAACCACAAGTTTTTAACTTAGAAATTGGGATGAGGAGATTCTTAATAGCTTCCATGTCTTGATGCTCAAATTGTCCTTTACCAGGGACATGGCTAAGTACTTAGATTTTACACTCTGCAGAGGTGGTGCACTTTCCCCACAGGACTTGGTTTCACCAAGACCAGATCTTTCAGAAGCCTTCCCTTAGACCATAATGGACGCGCTCCAACCTATCAAACCCCTACCATCAACTATCCATTTGGCTAAGTTATTGCAACCTATATGATCCAGGCAGAGCCCATAATGCCATGTGGTTACACTTGAAGCTTCTCAACATTTGACATCTCAAATCTCTGTGTTCCTGGGTGGCCATCCACAAGTGAGATACACAAGGTAAACCATAGAAATGGGCCTTGCGTAACCACTCAACACAAACCATTCCTTCCATTCCACCCAGGTGATTTATTCACTTAGTTGTTTTATTAAACAAAACACAAGTCGTTGACTTAGAAATATTCCATAGTATGAATATATTCCACCCTTGTTTTCTACTATCTAAGCTAAGCATGAAAGTAGTAGGAATCTTAACTTAGGAAATTTCTACTAAGGTTTCATCTACTAGGATTTCCCATGGCATAGTTTATACTTAGAAAAAAATCCATGCAAGTCCTACTTAGAAATATCACTAATGCATAGTGAAAATAATGGGACAAAGTATGAAGCATCACTTGCCATTTTGGTAGAGAATATAAGTTCACTCCTTGATTTTGCAATGATCACACTCTTCAAATTCCACTACAATTCAATCAAGCAAGGCACAATTTCAATCTACCATTCAAGCAAACATCACATAAAATAATAGAAACAAAGCAATGCATGCAAGCATGCAAAAGATTTTTTTATTTGAAAAAGTGGTTTCTAATAGGTCTAAAACACCTATTGGTCATTTTATATAAGTGACAAAATCATTTGTAAAATATTTTACTTATAAACCATTTTAAACCAAATCAATATTTTATGTGGTTGAAAATGCTTTTAGCAAAGCAATAATATTTATAGGGTTCACCAAATATATTTTTAAATCATAAAACCTTGTGTTTAGGGTCAGAGAGTTTAGATCAAAACATTTCCCAAAGGGTTTCCTCAAAAAGCATTTTTAATAAATAAACATTATTTTTATTTGACTAGAAATGTTCTAAATCAAAGATTTATTCTTTTGCTTCACGAAATATTTTTTTGAAACCACAAGTTGGTTTAGATGGTCAGTAGGTTCAAACAATCTATTTGCCCAAAAGTTTTATCACAAAAATAATTTTAGAAAGAATTTTATATTCAAATTATGCCTACACAAGTTTCTGCAAAAACAACCATTTTACCAGAAGCAATTTACTAAACAAAGTGCATGGTTGGAAAGTACTTGTCTTGCTGATTCCATTGATCTAAATTTGCAAAATTTGGACGTGTGGATCAAAAGTTATGCAATTTACAAAATCAAACATCTAATAGATTAGTTTCTATTTTTAAAACGAAAGGCTGGCCACGTGGCTGTTTCTCATTGGACGATAACGGTTCGTGCGGATCAAGCGTTGCGAGGCGTTGGATTAAAATGAGATCGTGCGGCACAGATCGCAGGATACCTCTTCACTTAGGTTCTATCGTATCCACTGGATGATGATCTAACGGTTCTTAGGCATTGACCATCCATTGGCGGCGTTGGCGGCGGCAAGTGGCGGCGGCGCGCTCGGGCTACAAGCTTGTCGGCGAACCAGGTCGCGCGGGAGAGGGAGAGGTTGCTCACCAGCCTTGCAGGAGTGTGGCGAAGCTCAGGGTATGGTCTGCTTGTCGAGGGGTGCTCTAGGTGGACGGCAATTGCTCGCCGGAGTCTGCACAGCGTCGGGCACACTCTGGTCGTCGTAGTTGGCGAGGCTACAGGCCACGGGAAGGCAAATAACGACCGTGTTAGATGCGTATGGGGTCGGCGAACATGTGTGCATCAACGAGAGGAAACGGGGTGGTCTGATGCTACCTGGGGCACTCGCCAGAGTTGAAGCAGACCGTGGCGGCGCTCAGTCGAGGTGGTTGCCAATGCTCTGGGTCAAGTGCGGGCAAGCCGAGGGTGCAAAGAGAAGCGCCAGGGAATGGGGAGCATGCTCGTGTGGTCGAGGAGGCGAGGGGTGACGGGGTTTGGCCGGAATCGACGAAAGTGCTCGCCGGAGCAGCGACAGATTGAGTTGCGATTCAAGCAGCCTAGGGGCAGAGGGGGGATGGCGAGCGAGGGGAAATGGAGAGGGGCAGAGGGGGTTAATCGAGCGTGGTCGCAGGGGAGATTAACTGTTGCGTTAACGCGAATTGATGCTGATAATTTCCGCCAAAAACGGTCGAGGAGGGAAGGCGCGGACACCACGGGTGAGGACGATGATGAGGTGGCAGTGGGGTTTGGGCGTCAGCGAAAGAGAGAGAGGAATAGTGGGGCCAGGCAGTCAGTGGCGGTGCGGGTGAGTTCTGCAGTGAGAAAACGGTTCGCTCGGGGTGAGAGGGAGTGGGCTGCTAGGCCAGTGGGCTGGGCTGGATTCTTTCATGTTTTTTTTGTACTGATTGTTTTTCTTTTTCTATTTTCATTAATCTGTTTTGATTTTGTTTAATCGTTTCAAACAATTATTTGATTTCAAATTTCAACCAATCTTTGTGTATATTCAAATACTGTTTATTAATACATTTTATAGTCAAATTTAGGATAATTCATTTATTCTTTTTAGGGTCTTTCATTTATTTAAAACAAAGCCCTTGCTTTAAATTCAATTAATATCAAATATATTTTTAACCCTTATTTAATTTAAATCTTCCACAAAACCTTTTCAGTAAGTTTTATTTATTTATTAGGGTGTCAAATAATTCACTTTGAATTATTTGGAATACTTTTAATATGATTTATTAATCATTTTAAATTGGGTATTTTTCTTTATTCCAATGAAATTAAACTATAGTTTTAATTACATAAATTTTATTTGGAAGATTTCTTTGATCCCAGTTAAGTTAATTAAATAAATTTTTATTCCACTTGGGTAAATTCCAAATACTATTTTCTCATGATTTAATTAATCATTCTTATTAGAGATTTGTCTTTATTCAAATAGAATTTGGTTAATGCCATTTTATTTTATTTGGAAAATTCTTTATCCTTTTATTTTATTTGTACTTGGATTATATTCATTCCATTTGTTTATGGATTAGGCCAAGATTTAATTTGGTCTTTAAATATTCCTCATTTCATATTTCTTTCTTTATCTTATAAAATCCATATCTTTTTATTTATAGATCCAAAGTTGGTGATTCCAATTTGTAGAATCTTATTTAATATTTGTTTATACTTTTAAATATCTTTAGGATTATTTGCTCACCATTTGGTTTGGATTTTAGATAAGTGCTTTATTAGCTTTGGAATTTACTTTTCCTTATCTTATTAAATTCATAAGATTTTATCTATGGCTCCAAATTAAGTGAAACCATTTCATATGGTTTTATAATGTTTCTATTTGTCATTCTTGATCATTTTGAAATGTTTTTTTGACCAATTTTTATATGGATAAAATCCATAGGCTTAGAGATAACTTGGAAATGTTTTTCTTCCATTAGGGTTTTTAGGGTTTTGGTTTATTTTCCAAGTGTTTAAATTTCCAGATGCATTTATGAAGAATGCATTCCACTTGATTTGAATTTTAATTGGATTCAAATATTAACCAAGGTTTGTTCAAGATGGGATTTTTAAGTTTCCATTTAAAAACAAAAAGTTTCTTTTCACCCTAAACTTCAATAATTATTTATTTTGTTTATTTATTTTTCAGATTACAAAATTTGGAAAAAATTTGGGATGTGACAAAGACAAAGCAAAGCAAAGCAAAGTAGATACTAAACAAGCATGGAACATAAAAAATTATAGATACGTTTCCGACGTATCAAGCATCCCTAAGCTTAACTCCCGCTCGTCCTCGAGTAGGTAAGTGATAAAAAGAATAAATTTTGAGGTGACATGCACCATCAAAACCAATATCAAAACATTTGTAAGCATTGAAAGATGGTATCAAAGAACTCTAAACATGTGCATGAAAGATGGAGTTCTAACAATAAGACAAAGTAACTATGCATGCAACATGAAAGGCTACAAACAAAGATCATGAATAGCATGCATTGAAAAACGTTTGTTTGTTTCACATACAGAAAACATGGCATAGTGGCAATCATATTGTCCCTCATGGAGTAGCAATAAATGCATAGGACACCTTCAAAGTTCACAAGGGTGACTAGAAACAAGTAGCACAAGAACAAGTAATATCACAATATGCATCAATCAATAAGCTTTGGAACACTACACACAGAATGACAACTATACTCTCTTAATGGTGCCTAAAGGTAGAAGGTGGAGACTCAATAATGGTGGAAGAAAGTCCTTTTTGTAAAGGAAGCGGGGATTACAAGTTTCAAAAAGAGCTTCCAAAAAGTATGGTACTTGTTAGCTTTCAGCCCTCATTGCCCCTATCATAAGGATCTTGAAGTGATTAAGGTTAAAGTGGCAAAGATGGAGTATATGCTTGACGAAGTATAAGTTGGCAATCTCAAGTCCCTTGAATACGAGGGCCACACCTCATGCATACTCAACTTTGGGCCAAGGAAGTTCTTCTTATTGTAAGTATTTGCATATCATAGAGAACCGTCAATGGGGTACCCCTTGCACATGGTACAGGAGCTTTCCCATAACCAAAATGACAAGGCAAGCAGACAATGAGCATCTCAGCAATCTTCTTATTTACCATTGGAATATGGTGCTTTTTTCTCTCTTTCCTCTTTTCTCAATGTGTCTCTTTTTTTATAAAAAGAATGCTTCATAGATGTCACTATGGTGATGCTGCAAGTTTCCACCATGATTAGGCATGGCTTAGGCTAGCGGCCCAGGCGTTTCTCTAACACAGGATACAAACACCATGGACTTACAAGTTCCCTCTTTATTTCACACCTGTGACATCCATAGACAAAAGATCATGATATCAACTGAGTACAAAGTACAAGTGCAATGTTGAAAACGTTCCCCGTGACAGCACGGTTCTGCTAATTCCAACATATAAGTGGAAGCATATACAACATAGATGACACAATGATTCAAATTTATTAGGGGCAAGGAATATAAAGTGTGCCATCAAGTTTGTGAGGGCTTTAATCACTAAGTTTTCACATAACAAAATAGTTTTTAATTGGAAGATAGCTGAAAACAAGAATATACTTGAAATGGTGTAACACACCATGCATAGGAGTTTATAGTGGACACTTTGGAATAACTTGGTTTCTTGGGAGTTGGAAGCATGAGTAGAGCTTACTCATACAAGTGGAGTCTAGCAAAAGACTGGGAGCAACCAACTAACAGAGCAATAATGGCCATAATCATGCAGAGCAACAAAACATTACTAATCAAAGCATAGAGTGGTACTACAAGTCAAGGACTAGATGATCATAGAGGATATGGTGACTTGTTCATAGTCATAACATGGTGTGAGCATGTGCCAAGTCAACCCAAACAAAGCATCAAAGGAGAATACCGCAATATTATGCTTTTGTATGCTAAAACAACGCATGATTCCTTCAAGGCACATTAAGCAATCCTAATTGTTTGGAACAAGTCATTCTACAACAATAATCACTAAGCATAAGGTAAAAACAATATCTAGCATGGCATGATAAAGTCTAAGTCATAGTCAAAGCAAGCTCCTCTTGTACTAATCAAGCAAGAACTTTCCTACTCTTTTCCAACACCAATCAACTTATTGAAACAACTCACAAAGATAATAATCAACAAAGATCAGTGAGCTTGTCTCATAAATCTACAAAGAAGAACTAAAAAGTTCTAAGCTGAAAGCAAAAGAAAACTAAGGCTAAACATAGTGCTAGCAAAAGTGAACACTCACAAAACAATAAGAGTGAAAACTAGAGTGTTCTAGGCAATGGAAATAGAGTGTGTCTCTCTGTAAAAGAAGTGTGGTGTAACCAACCAACTTACTCAAGCAAACTAAGAAAATGAAAACTAATAACAAAAACAAAGACGCTCCAAGAATAACACAACAATGCATGAAACAATAAAAATGACGTGTCTAGAAAGACTATTGATGAAGAAGGGGATGCCTTGGGCATCACCAAGCTTTGACGCTTGTACCTCTTGAATATTTCTTGGGGTGACACGGGGTGGCATCCCCAAGCTTGAGATTTTGTCCATTCTTCATCTCATTACATCATTCTTTCTCTACACCTGCAAATTTTCCTTCATGCAAAACTTCACACAATCTTCATTAACAACATTAGTTTATTCAAAAGATATTAGACCTCTGGCAAAGCTTTGGAACAACAAGACTTTTCATTAAAAACACAAGATACTGTAGCAACTCCTTCAAAAAGCTCAATTTCCCAAAATAGAACTCAAAAAAGAATCAGTAAGAAGCAAATGCAAATAATGGCAGAAATCTGTCAAAACAGACCAGCATGTAGAAACCGATTTTTTCGAAGACCTTCTATTGCTCAAATCTAAAAAGTGTTGAACTAAAGAAAGTTATCTAATATACTGGGGGATTTGTTCGTAAATTTTCAGCTCAATCCGACTTACAGAGACTCCTCACGAATGTTTATGGTGGAGGACAGAAATCTATTTCGGGACAGCAACTCCCCAAATCTTACTTCCCTCTCATTAGAGGTCATTCTTGGCACAAAAAACAAACAAAAAGGATAAGGAGAGGTCATTATAGAAGTAATAACTTCCAAGACTCAAGAAAACTCTTGGGTTATCTCCCAACAAGTACTTTTCTTTAACGCCTTTAAGTTAGGCATGATAGTTTGAGAAGATGCTCACATAAGAAATATGAATTGAAGTAAAAGAGATCATCAAGAAGCAAATTCAAAACACATTTAAGTCTAACCCACTTCTTATGCATAGGAATCTTGTAAAGAAACAAGTCATGAAAGCACAAAGCACCAAGAATAGGAAAGCAAAACAAGTGCAACTTCAAGACTTTTAACATAAAGAGGGGAAACTTAATACTATTGAGATGCATAAAACCATGTTTCCCTCTCTCATAATAACTTTCAGTAGCAACATGAACAAAATTAACAATATAACTATCACATAAAACATTCTTATCATGAGCCACATGCATAAAATGATAATTACTCTCCACATAAGCATAGTCATTCTTATTAATTGTAGTGGGAGCAAATTCAACAAAATAGCTATCATTACTATCCTCATCACCATAGTCATCAAATATAGGAGGCATATTGTAATCACAATTAATTTTCTCCTCAATAGTAGGTGGTCTGCAATATCATACTCATCATTGTAATCATCATATATTGGGGGTTTGGTATCATCATAAGCAATAGAATAGCTATCTTCCAAAGCTGGGGGACTAGAAATATCATTTTCATAAAAACTAACTTCCCCAAGCTTAGACTTTTCCATAGCATTGGCAATAATGGTGTCCAAAGAATTCATACTAATAACATTGCTATTAGCATGCAAATAAAGCTTCAAAGGTTTTTTAATTTTCTCTTGAAACACTTCATGTCCTAACTCAAGGTAAATACTATAGAGCTCTCTAATTCTTTTGTTGTTTTCCATTAAGCCTAACTAGTGAAAAAAAGAAACAAAAAGACAAAACTGTAGAATCTAAAAGAAATAACTTCGAGCACTCACACCGGAGGATGTGAGTACCTTTTACCTTACCTCCCGGCAACGGCACCAGAAAAGATCTTGATGTCTACGCACTAGTATTCTTGTAGACAGTTGTTGGGCCTCCAAGTGCAGAGGTTTGTAGAATAGCAGCAAGTTTCCCTTAAGTGGATTACCCAAGGTTTATCGAACTCAGTGAGGAAGTGGTCAAAGGTATTCCCTCTCAAGCAACCCTGCAATCAAGATACAAGAAGTCTCTTGTGTACCCAACACACCCAATATAGGTGCACTAGTTCGGCGAAGAGATAGTGAAATACAAGTGGTAACAGTGCCAGAAAATAGCTTCTGACTTGTTGTTGTCGTGGGGTAACGGTGCCAGAAAAGAGCTTGATGGTGAGGTAAGGTAGAGAACCAAAACCTCCCCCGCAACGGCGCCAGAAAAGAGCTTGATGTGTACACACTTCTATTATTGTAGACAGTTGTTGGGCCTCCAAGTGCAGAGGTTTGTAGAACAGTAGCAAGTTTCCCTTAAGTGGATCACCCAAGGTTTATCGAACTCAGGGAGGAAGTGGTCAAAGGTATTCCCTCTCAAGCAACCCTTCAATCAAGATACAAGAAGTCTCTTGTGTCTCCAACACACCCAATATATGTGCACTAGTTCGGCGAAGAGATAGTGAAATACAAGTGGTAACGGTGCCAGAAAATAGCTGATGGCATGGAGGACTAAAGCAAGCAAACATGCAACAGATCTAGTAGCAAATGGTGTTTCAAGTTTAGAAACAAGGCCTAGGGATCATACTTTCACTAGTGAACACTCTCTCATATAAATATCCTCTCTTCATGATACTACTCTTAACTACTCTCCGGTTGGACACTCTAATCCACGGTAGGGCTATAATATCACACCTCAAAGTCTGCCTTCCCCAATCTAGATAACCCCACACTGTCACCTTGAGCGCTAGATGGTCCAACAAACACCACAATTTCATAGAGACATCCAACTCCAAATATAACTCATAACAAATTTTCAATCTAGCCAAGGTGCCACACACGGTATGCCCGCTGTCACTTTCACACACATGGGGAAAAGCATAGATCTATTAAAGCACAAAGAGTATTTATGTAGACTCAAGCCTAAGTGTCACCATGGCGTGCACGTTGTCACTTTCACACACATGGGGAGAGCAGAGATCTAATGAAGCACTTGAGTAGCAAGGTAGATCCACTTGATTACAAAGCTCATGACCACAAGATCATGCATAGATAGAGAGATGAACACATAGCTACCGGTAGAGCCCTTAGCCTCGAGGAAGAACTACTCCCTCCTCATCATGGGAATCAGCAACGGTGATGGATATGGTGGTGGAGATCGATGGAGATGGCTCCGGGGAACTTCCCCGTCCCGGCAGGGTGCCAGAACAGAGACTTTCTGTCCCCCGAATCTCCCCTTCGGTGGCGGCGGTGCTACGGAGGTTTTCGTGGATTTCTTATGGATACCCTAGGGTTTTGGGGTTGGAGGATTCTTATAGGCGAAGAGGAAGGCCGAGGAGGCGGCCAGAGGGCCCACACCCTCCCCAGGCGCCAGGGCGGCTCTGGTCATCCTGTGGTGCCTCTCCGTCCCTCCTGATGGATTTGTGTCCCTCACGGAAAGTTATTAACTTTGGCTTTTGTCCCGTCCAATTCTGAGAATATTAATTTTCTGCCTTTCTGGAACCAAAAACAGAAGAAAATAGGCAACTGGCACTGTGGCAAATTGTCAATAGGTTAGTTCCAGAAAAGATATAAAAACACCTCAAAGAAAGACAAAGCAAAGCAAAGTAGATACTAAACAAGCATGGAACATAAAAAATTATAGATACGTTTCCGACGTATCACACCTTCTATTCCACTTGAGAAGAAAACTCCCATTGAGGTATGGTCAGGTTCGCCTACTGATTATTCACAGTTGAGAGTTTTTGGCTGCACTGCATATGCTAACATTGATAATAGAAAGTTAGAGCCTAGGGTTATTAAGTGCATATTCCTTGGTTATGGTTCAGGAGTTAAGGCATATAAACTATGGAATCATGAAACTAAAAAGATTTTGCTAAGTAGAAATGTTGTTTTCAATGAGTCTGTTATGTATCATGATAGCTTGCCATCAGACACCTCTCCCGTTGCTGTTGGAGAGGAGGGAGTTAGTGTGCAGGTGGAGAACCTGCAGAAAACTGTTGATAATGATGCTATCATTGAAGATACACATGAGGAAAAAATTGATGATATTGTTGTTCAGCACTCACCTATTGTTTTGCAGCAGCCACATGAGTCCACTACTACTGATAGACCGGGGCATAACTGTGGTCCTCGTCCTTGTTTAATTGAAGAGTGTAATCTTGTTCATTATGCTTTGAGTTGTGCTGAACAGGTGGAGAAAGATTCTGAACCAGCTACATACAATGAAGCCATTGCATCCGTTGACCGCGAGAAGTGGATTTCTGCTATGCAAGAAGAGATGCGATCGCTTGAGAAAAATGGCACATGGGATGTTGTGCCCTTTCCCAAACAAAAGAAGGCGGTCCGCTGCAAGTGGATCTTCAAGAAAAAGGAAGGTTTGTCTCCCAAAGAGCCTTCAAGGTACAAGGCAAGGTTAGTAGCAAAAGGGTTTAGCCAGATTCCAGGTATTGATTACAATGATGTGTTCTCCCCAGTTGTAAAGGATAGTTCCATTCGCACTTCCTTTAGTATTGTGGCTATGCGTGATCTTGAGCTTGAGCAATTAGATGTCAAGACTGCCTTTCTGCATGGAGAGCTTGATGAGGAAATATACATGGACCAACCAGAAGGGTTCATAGTGCCTGGTAAAGAGGATTTTGTGTGTAAATTAAAGAAGTCTCTTTATGGCTTAAAGCAATCTCCAAGACAGTGGTATAAAAGGTTTGATTCATTTATGATCTCACATGGTTTTGAGAGGTCTAAATATGATAGTTGTGTTTATATCAAGTTTGTTGATGGGTCACTTATATACTAGCTGCTATATGTTGATGATATGTTAATTGCTGCCAAGGGCATAAAAGAAATCACTACTTTGAAGGAACACCTAAGTAGTGAGTTTGAGATGAAGGATCTTGGTGCTTCTAAGAAGATCTTAGGTATGGAGATTACCCGATATAGAAAATCTGGTTTGTTATTTCTTAGTCAGCAAAGTTACATTAAGAAAGTTCTTCATCGTTTTAATATGGATGGTGCCAAGTCAGTTAGTACTCTTATTTCTCCTCATTTTAAATTGTCAGTTTCTCAATGTCCTACTACTGATGAAGAGTTTGAGTACATGTCAAAGGTGTCATATTTTAGTGTTGTTGGTTCTTTGATGTATGCCATGGTTTGTTCTCGTCCTGATTTATCATATGCTATGAGTTTGATAAGTAGATACATGGCTAATCCTGGTAAAGAACATTGAAAGGTTGTTCAGCGGGTTTTCAAGTACCTTCTTGGCACTTCCAATGCTTGTTTGAAGTTTGGCAGGACCGGTGAGGGACTCGTTGGCTATGTGGATTCAGATTTTGCTGCCGATTTGGATAAGAGAAGATCCCTCACAGGTTATGTGTTTAATGTTGGTGGTTGTGCTGTTAGCTGGAAGGCTACGTTGCAGGCAGTTGTTGCACAATCTACTACTAAAGCTGAATATATGGCTATTTCTGAAGCTTGCAAAGAATCTGTTTGGTTGAAAGGTTTGTTTGCTGAGCTTTGTGGAGATGATTCTTGCATTACTTTGTTTTGTGACAGTCAAAGTGTCATATACCTTACAAAAGATCAGATGTTCCATAAGAGAACAAAGCACATTGATGTCAAGTACCATTTTGTTAGATACATTGTTGCTCAAGGTAAATTAAAGGTATGCAAGATCAACACTCATGATAATCCTGCTGATATGATGACTAAACATGTTTCTATTGCTTAGTTGGTTTAACTGATTAGCCCAAGTGGCTATTGGCGCCGAAAGTATTTGCTTTGTTTGTTCAGAAAGATGGTTGATGTTGATGCTACAAGAAGGAATTTGTCTCAAGGTGGAGTTTGTTATATGTTGATCCAAATTCTACAAAGTATAGGCCAACTTCTGACGAATGGAGCGAGGCCCGTCGCCAGTACGGTATGGATCGTTGAAGACCTAGGTTTCCACCGATATATAAACCTCTTGTAAGCCTCCGGTTGGGATGAGTTGCATCTGTGAAATCCCCGGCGTTTGTAAACACTCCCCGATATAGTAAAGTTTCGCTGGATGGCGCCCGTGGTTTTTTCCTCTTTTTGTTAGAGAGGTTTTTCTACGTTAAATCTGTGTCCCCTTGCTGTGTTTTCATTTTCGTTCTTTGTTATCGTATTGTCGCAATTGTAACACATATATCACAATATCAGCTAGAATTAATGGAAGGTAACTACGAACCCAAATTTAACATCATATAAGATACTGATGCCATGCCATAAATGTCAGTATCACAGTGAAAACATGAAATCAGGTGAGGTCGAACTGATCACCAGCGAGCTCCTCAGTGTGCTGTGTCCCTCGGCGTCTTCGCAGCGACATCCTTCGTCTCAACTGTCTCCTCCTTATACTTTGAACTCCCTTGCCTTCTCTATGTCAGAGGCACGCATGGACTAGGACACATACATGACTCCTCAGAAATAAGTTACTCCTTGGACAATAATAAGTGTCACTGATTTAGTATAACTTTGTACTAAATCAGTGAAACTTATTATGAATCAGAGAGAGTACCACATTGTTTAACTAGTGTGGTCGAGTGGTGTTCTACTATAAGTTTTATAAGTGATTAGTTGTAAAATGGTCTGGATATTCTGTTGCTACTACTTTCCATCTCAAGTTGTCGACACAAATATCTGTGCAGGCTCAATAGTCTAGAAGTGTCACTATGTCAGTATTCACTAACAATGTAGAAGTTAAAGATTCTTCAGTAAATATTGTGAGAGTATATATTTGTATATTGTAGTTTCCCCATGTGTTAGGGGGGTTCCTGCATATTTGCATCTGTACATGTACTATATATTGTGGCCTTTGGCCCCCTGGTAATACAACAAGTCTATTACCCTAACATGGTATCAGAGCTGTAAGGTAGCTCCTCTCCTCGTAGCCGTCGCCGCCCGCCCCGGCTTCCTGCCGCCACGCCTGGCCGCCGCCGCTGCCACTCCCTTGCCGCCTGCGAGCTTGCCCCGTCCTCCCCGGTCGCCTTCGCCGCTCAGCTGCCGCCGCCTCCCGTCCGTCCGCCCCGACTGCTGCCGCCCCAGCCGCCCCCGTCTCGCCCGCCCGCCGGCCTGTCACCGTCCGCCGCCGCCTCCCGACCTGTCGACCCTGTCTGTTGCGGCTGTTGCTGCGTGCTACGGATCTGATCATATCTGATATGATCTGATTCTCGTCCAAAAAAATGTCTTCCTCGTCGGGCTATCTTGCAATTCCTCGCTGCCCGATGATTTTTTATGGCGCGAATTATCCTGATTTCGCTGCCTTTATGCGCGTCCACTGAAGGGTTTCGCGGCATAGTAAATCAAAATTTTCTACGGATGCGAACAGAGGGAAGCCAAGATCTAATCTAGGAGATGCAAACAACGAGAGAGATTGGATTAGATCTTCATACCCTTGAAGATTCGCACAGCGGAACGTTCGTCGGAACGTGGGTGATGTAGTCGTACTCGCTTCTCCTCCTCGCGATCTGATCCGATCTAGCACCACAAGTGGTGATGCCTCCGTGAGATGCACACGTGCAGCACCTCGACGTCTCCTCCTTCCTTGGTCCAGCAAGTATGGTGGAGAGATGGGTTGGATCTACAACGCGACGGCGCGGTGCAATTGGTGGAGAATTTCTGCAGCAGGGCTTCGCCTACAAGTAGTCGGGAGGGAGAGAGGAGGGCAGCAGGGCGGCTAGAGTTGGAGGGGAAGGTGTAGGGGGTTGGTGCGCCCCCAGCCCTCTATATATAGAGGGGTGGGCGCAGCCCTAGCCCCTCCCCCAAGCCAAGGCCGGTGGCCCCAAGGAGGAAGAGTGGGGGGCAAGGAAACCCCCCTTTCTAGAAGCTCTATCTAGAGTTTAAACCTCTCTTGGCCGGCTGGGCCCTATGGGGCCTTGTGCCCCTGGCCCAATGCGTCCAGGGAACTCCCTCATAGGCCCATGCCCCCTCCCGGAAGGTGGGGCCACATTGGTCCCCTTCCGGAAGGTTCTAGAAGCTTTCGGTACAATACCGATTAACCCGGAACAATTCCGAACTCCAAAAACTGCACTGCCTTATATGAATCTTATTCTCCGGACCACTCCGGAACCTCTCGTGATGTCCCGGATCCCATCCGAGACTCCGAACAAAAACTCATAAACCAATTATCCAATCTATCCTAGCGTCGAGACACGTTAAGTGTGTGACCCTGCGGGTTCGAGAATATGCAGACATGATCTTCTATCAATAATCAACAGCGGGGTCTGGAAACCCATATTGACTCCCACACATTCATCGATGATCATATCGGATGAACCACGATGCCAGGATTCAATCAATCCCATATATATATTCCCTTTGTCTCGCGATATTTTACTTGCCCGAGATTCGATCGTCGGTACCGTCATACCTAGTTCAATCTCGTTCACAGCAAGTACTTTACTCGTTCCGTAATCCGATATCACTTTGTGATTAACTCCTTAACCACATGCTTGCAAGCGGTGTTGATATCGATTACCGAGTGGGCCCAAAGTATATCTCTCCGACTTGGGAGGGACAAATCCCATCTCGATACATACAACCCAACAGGTACTTTCCGATCACCTGAGAGACACCTTTATGATCACCCTCTCATAGGATGACGTTTGATGACCTCAAAGCTTTCTTCCGATACCAGGGAGTTGTATTATCTCATGGTCTAAGGAATACAATATTTGACATAAGAAAAGCTTCGCAAAGATGAACACGATGACACGATCTAATTGCTTCGCTTAGTTTGGGTCTGTCCATCATATCATTCTCCAATGATATGATCTCATTATCAATTGACAACTCATGTCTATGGTTAGGAAACCTTAACCATCATTAATCAATGAGCTAGTCCATAGAGGCGTACTAGGGACACGATGTTGTTCACAAACCACACAAGTATTAAAGTTTCCGCTTAATACAATTCTAGCATGGAATATAAACATTATCATGAACAAGAATTATAATAATAACATCTTTATTATTGCCTCTAGGGCATAATTCCAACAGTCTCCCACTTGCACTAGAGTCAATAATCTAGTTTACATTTGGCAACAATCTCACACCCATGGCACTGAGGTGCTGATCATGTTTTACACGTGGAAGAGGTTTAGTCAATGGATCTGCGACATTCAGATCTGTATGTACTTTGCTAATATTCATATCTCCATCTGCTATATAATCTCGGATTATATGAAACTTGCGGTTGATATGCTTGGTCTTTGGATGATATCTTGGTTCCTTAGCGAGTGCTATGGCGCCAGTGTTGTCACACAATATCTCCAGTGGGTCCAATGCACTTGGAACCACGCCAAGCTCAGTGATGAAGTTTCTGATCCAAACTCCTTCACTTGATGCTTCTGCAGCAGCCATGTATTCCGCTTCTAATGTAGATCCCGCGATCACGCTTTGCTTGCAGCTTCTCCAGCTCATAGCTCCTCCATTCAAAATATACATGTATCCTGTCTGAGATTTAGAATCATCCTTGTCGGTGTCAAAACTAGCGTCGACGTAACCTTTTACGACGAGCTGTTCATCACCCCCATAGACTAAGAACATTTCTTTAGTCCTATTTAGGTACTTTAGGATGTTCTTCACGGCTGTCCAGTGTTCCACTCCTGGATCACTTTGATATCTGCTCGTCAAACTAAGAGCATTGGACACATCCGGTCTAGTACACGGCATGGCATACATGATAGAACCTATGGCCGAGGCATAAGGCACTTTGCTCATAGTTTCCCTATCATTTACCGTAGCTGGACACTGAGCCTTGCTCAATATCTTACCTGACAACATAGGCACTGAACCTTTCTTTGCCTTATCCATTCTGAACCTTTTCAGAACTTTGTCTAGGTATGTACTCTGGCTTAAAGCTATCAGGTGTCTTTGTCTATCTCTATAGATTTTGATGCCCAATATATAAGCAGCTTCACCTAGGTCTTTCATTGAAAAACACTTGTTCAAATAACTCTTCACATCGTTAAGCATGTTAATGTCATTTCCAATAATCAATATGTCATCCACATATAGTACCAGAAATGTCACCGAGCTCCCACTCACTTTCTTGTAGATGCAAGCTTCGTAGCAATTTGGAACAAATCCAAAGCTCTTGATCACTTCATCAAAACGAAGGTTCCAACTCCGAGATGCTTGCTTCAGTCCATAAATAGAACGCTGAAGTTTGCATACTTTATCAGCATCCTTAGGATCGACAAAACCTTCGGGTTGCATCATATACAACTCTTCATCAATGTTGCCATTGAGGAACGCAGTCTTGACATCCATCTGCCATATTTCATAATCATGAAACGCAGCAATTGCTAATAAAATCCGAATGGACTTAAACATCGCTACGGGAGAGAAAGTCTCATCGTAGTCAACACCTTGAACTTGTCGAAAACCTTTCGCGACAAGCCGTGCTTTATAGACGATAACATTACCATCCGCGTCCGTTTTCTTCTTGAAGATCCATTTGCACTCAATGGCCTTTCGGTCGCTAGGAGGGTCCACCAAAGTCCATACTTGGTTTTCGCTCATGGATCCCAATTCGGATTTCACGGCCTCTAGCCATTTCTCAGAGTCTGGGCTCATCATCGCTTCCTCATAGTTCGAAGGCTCACTGTCATCTACTAACAAGACAGTTAAGACAGGGTTGCCGTACCACTCAGGAGGGGCACGCGACCTTGTCGACCTGCGACGTTCAGTAGCAGCATCGTCCGAAGCTTCATGATCATTATCATTAGCTTCCTCTATTGTTGGTGCAGGCGGCACTGGAACAATTTCAGGTGCTGCGCTACTCTCCAACTCAAGAGAAGGTTCAATAACCTCATCTAGCTCTACTTTCCTCCCACTCACTTCTTTCGAGAGAAACTCCTTCTCAAGAAAGGAACCGTTCTTTGCGACAAACACTTTGCCTTCGGTTCTGTGATAGAAGGTATACCCAATAGTTTCCTTAGGGTATCCTATGAAGACGCATTTCTCCGCTTTGGGTTCGAGCTTGTCCGACATCAACTTCTTGATGTAAGCTTCGCATCCCCAAACTTTAAGAAACGACAACTTAGGTTTAGCACCAAACCACAGTTCATACGGTGTCGTCACAACGGATTTAGATGGTGCCCTATTTAAAGTGAATGCAGCGGTTTCTAATGCATAACCCCAAAATGATAACGGCAAATCAGTAAGAGATATCATTGATCGGACCATATCTAATAAGGTTCGATTCCGGCGTTCAGACACACCATTGCGCTGTGGTGTTCCGGGTGGCGTGAGTTGCGAAACAATTCCGCTTGCTTTAAGATGCGTGAGAAAATCATAACTCAAATATTCACCTCCACGATCGGATCGTAGAAACTTAATCTTTCTGTTACGATGGTTCTCTAGTTCATTCTAAAATTCTTTGAACTTTTCAAACGTTTCAGATTTATGTTTCATTAAATAGATATACCCATACCTACTTAAGTCATCGGTAAAAGTGAGAAAATAGCGATATCCACCGCGCGTCGAAACACTCATCGGTCCGCATACATCGGTATGTATGATTTCCAACAAGTCCGTTGCTCGCTCCATCGTACCGGAGAACGGGGTTTTGATCATCTTGCCCATGATGCATGGTTCGCATGTGTCAAATGATTCAAAATCAAGAGACTCCAAAAGTCCATCAGAATGAAGTTTCTTCATGCGCTTTACACCAATATGACCTAGACGACAGTGCCACAAATAAGTAGTATTATCACTATCTACTTTGCATCTCTTAGCCTCAATGTTATGGATGTGTGTTTCATCCCTTTCGAGATTTAGAAGAAATAAACCATTCACAAGAGGTGCATGACCATAAAAGATGTTACTCATATAAATAGAACAACCATTATTCTCCGATTTAAATGAATAACCGTCTTGCAATAAACACGATCCAGAAATAATGTTCATGCTCAACGCAGGCACATAATAACATTTATTGAGGTTTAAAACTAATCCTGAAGGTAAAACTAAGGAGAGCGTGCCGACGGCCATCACATCAACTCTTGATCCATTTCCAACGCGCATCGTCACCTCATCCCTCGCAAGCCGCCGTCTATTCCGTAGCTCCTGTTTCGAGTTACAAATATTAGCAACTGAACCAGTATCAAATACCCAGGCACTACAACGAGGGCTAGTAAGGAAAACATCAATAACATGTATATCAAATATACCTTTGATGGTGCCAGCCTTCTTGTCCGCTAAGTACTTCGGACAGTTGCGCTTCCAGTGACCCTTGTCCTTGCAATAGAAGCACTCAGTGTCCGGCTTAGGACCAGACTTGAGCTTCTTCTCAGCAGGGGCAGTGCGCTTGCCGCCGCCCTTCTTGAAGGGCTTCTTTGCTCCCTTACCTTTCTTAAAGGAGGGCTTGTTGACCATCAACACATGATTATCCTTCTTGATGTCCACCTCCGTAGCCTTTAGCGTTGCGAAGAGCTCGGGGATCGTATCAGTGGAACCAATCTGATTATGAGTCACTACAAAAAATTTGTAGCTGGGAGGGAGTGATTGCAGAACCATGTCAATCTTGAGCTCCTCTGGAATCTTGCAGTCCAGTTGCTCAAGGCGTTGAGTGTAGCCCGACATCTTAATGGCGTGCTCACTAACGGAACTCCCTTCCTCCATCTTGCAATTAAAGAACTTCTCAGAGATCTCATATCTCTCAGAACGGGCCTGAGTCTGAAACATGGTTTTCAGCTCCTCGAGAATCTCAAAGGGCCCGGGATAGTCTTCAAAACGATTTTGAAGGTCCGATTCCATAGCAAACAACATGGTGCTCTTAATCACATCATAATCATCTTTGCGCGACTGATAGACGGCTTTCTCATCAGCCGGCGCAGTTGCAGCAAGGGCGTCACCTAACGCTTTCTCAAGGACATTGTCCTTTTGACCGCCAGAGAGAATGATTCTCAGATTGCGGAACCAATTGGTGAAGTTAGACCCATTGTTCTTAAGCTTTTCTTTCTCATCAAAAATGTTGAAGTTGAAGTTGGACTTGGCCATGTGATCTACAGTATTTGCAAGTACAATTTAGACTATGTTCATGATAAATAGTTCAACTTAATCAAATTACTAGATGAACTCCCACTAAATTCAACATCCCTCAAGTTGTTTAGTGAACACGATCCAAATTCACCACACCTAATCCGATCATCACGAGAAGAGATGTGGTTTCAATGGTGGACAACGAAGTGTCGATCATATCATTCATATGACTCATGCTTAACCTTTCGGTTCTTGTGTTCCGAGGCCATGTCTGTACATGCTAGGCTCGTCAAGTTAGACCCAAGTATTTCCGCGTGTGTAAAACTGGCTTGCACCCGTTGTATGTGAGCGTAGAGTCTATAGCACCTGATCATCACGTGATGCTTGGACACGACGAACTTTCGCAACGGTGCATACTCGGGGAGAACACAGTTTTTATCTTGATCTTTAAGTGAGGAATCATCTTATAATGCTACCGTCGCGATCTAAGCATAATAAGATACATAAAAGGATAAACATCACATGCATATAACTTTAATGTGACATGGTATAGCCAATCTTCGTGCAATGATCTCCATCTTGTGCGTACCGGCATGATCTCCATCACTCCACCATGATTGCCTCCACCACGAATAGCAACTATAACTATTGCTAACTACTTAGCGATAAAGTGAAACTATTACATGGCGCATAAGAAGTTGACACACAGGTCATACACAATTATAAAGACAACCATATGGCTCCTGCCGGTTGTGTACTCATCGACATGCAAGTCGTGAAACATTACAAAACATGATCATCGCATACATTATACACATCATATCTTGGGCCATACCATATCACAGAAAACACTCCCTGCAAAAACAAGTTAGACGCCTCTACTTTGTTGTTGCATGTTTTACGTGGCTTATGGGAGTAGATGCTAAGAACGATTCTTACCTACGGAAAGCCACAACGGTGATATTATGGTTGCCAAACTCCGGTGTTAATCCCATGACAACTATAGTGAGAGAAACAGGCATCCACCAGCCGCATGTGTGGAACAAGCCACACGTCAAGTGCGGAGCCGGTCTCGCGAACGATGTCGCGTAAGGTTGGCCCGGACCGCTTCAATCTCACTATCCCGTATCATAAGAAGAACACAAACAAGAGGCTTGCAACAGAAAACATCAACGCCCGCAACAACCATGTTGCGTTCTACTCGTGAATCACATCTACGCATAGATCTAGCTCTGATACCACTGAAGGGTTTCGCGGCATAGTAAATCAAAATTTTCTACAGATGCGAACAGAGGGAAGCCAAGATCTAATCTAGGAGATTCAAACAACGAGAGAGATTGGATTAGATCTTCATACCCTTGAAGATTCGCACAGCGGAACGTTCGTCGGAACGTGGGTGATGTAGTCGTACTCGCTTCTCCTCCTCGCGATCCGATCCGATCTAGCACCACAAGTGGCGATGCCTCTGTGAGATGCACACGTGCAGCACCTCGACATCTCCTCCTTCCTTGGTCCATCAAGTATGGTGGAGAGATGGGTTGGATCTACAACACGACGGCGCGGTGCAATTGGTGGAGAATTTCTGCAGCAGGGCTTCGCCTACAAGCAGTCGGGAGGGAGAGAGGAGGGCAGCAGGGCGGCTAGGGTTGGAGGGGAAGGTGTAGGGGGTTGGTGCGCCCCCAGCCCTCTATATATAGAGGGGTGGGCGCAGCCCTAGCCCCTCCCCCAAGCCAAGGCCGGCGGCCCCAAGGAGGAAGAGTGGGGGGCAAGGAAACCCCCCTTTCTAGAAGCTCTATCTAGAGTTTAAACCTCTCTTGGCCGGCTGGGCCCTATGGGGCCTTGTGCCCCTGGCCCAATGCGGCCAGGGCACTCCCTCATAGGCCCATGCCCCCTCTCGGAAGGTGGGGGGCACGTTGGTCCCCTTCCGAAAGGTTCTAGAAGCTTTCGGTACAATACCGATTAACCCGGAACAATTCCAAACTCCAAAAACTGCACTGCCTTATATGAATCTTATTCTCCGGACCACTCCGGAACCTCTCGTGATGTCCCGGATCCCATCCGAGACTCCGAAAAAAAACTCATAAACCAATTATCCAATCTATCCTAGCGTCGAGACACGTTAAGTGTGTGACCCTGCGGGTTCGAGAATATGCAGACATGATCTTCTATCAATAATCAACAGCGGGGTCTGGAAACCCATATTGACTCCCACACATTCATCGATGATCATATCGGATGAACCACGATGCCAGGATTCAATCAATCCCATATATATATTCCCTTTGTCTCGCGATATTTTACTTGCCCGAGATTCGATCGTCGGTACCGTCATACCTAGTTCAATCTCGTTCACAGCAAGTACTTTACTCGTTCCGTAATCCGATATCACTTTGTGATTAACTCCTTAACCACATGCTTGCAAGCGGTGTTGATATCGATTACCGAGTGGGCCCGAAGTATATCTCTCCGACTTGGGAGGGACAAATCCCATCTCGATACATACAACCCAACAGGTACTTTCCGATCACCTGAGAGACACCTTTATGATCACCCTCTCATAGGATGACGTTTGATGACCTCAAAGCTTTCTTCCGATACCAGGGAGTTGTATTATCTCATGGTCTAAGGAATACAATATTTGACATAAGAAAAGCTTCGCAAAGATGAACATGATGACACGATCTAATTGCTTCGCTTAGTTTGGGTCTGTCCATCATATCATTCTCCAATGATATGATCTCATTATCAATTGACAACTCATGTCTATGGTTAGGAAACCTTAACCATCATTAATCAATGAGCTAGTCCATAGAGGCGTACTAGGGACACGGTGTTGTTCACAAACCACACAAGTATTAAAGTTTCCGCTTAATACAATTCTAGCATGGAATATAAACATTATCATGAACAAGAATTATAATAATAACATCTTTATTATTGCCTCTAGGGCATAATTCCAACATCCACATGCGCGGTCTTCGTCTTTGGGGTGTGCTTTCTGGCGAGGTCTCCTGTCCGCCGCGCCCCGCTGCTCCTACGTCGCCTATTGCCCTTGCCCCCGATGCTCCTCAGGATCTGACTGACTACACTCAGTGGATAGATGAGGATTCTCGTGCTGCTGCTGTTCTCACTTCCAGTGTTCTGCCTCAGTATGCTGCTGAGTTCATGGGTCTTCCCACTGCTGCTGCTCAGTGGTTTTTTCTTCGTCAGCGCTATCAGCCGTCTGGGGATGCTCTTTACCTGTCTGTGGTTCGCCAGGAGCATGCTCTTCAGCAGGGTGATTCTACTATTGATGAGTTCTATACTCGGAGTGCTGCTATTTGGCGTCAGCTTGATTCTCTTCGTACAGCTATGTGTGCCACTTGTCCCTGTTGTCTGACTGTGCGTGCGAATCTAGAGTTTCAGCGTGTATTTGAGTTCTTGTCGCGGCTCCGTAAGGAGTTTGAGCCACGCTGTGCCCAGCTGCTTGCCCGTGGTCATGTTCCGCTCTTTGAGGTACTATCTGAGTTTCGTGCTGAGGAGACTCGTCTTCGTGGTGCTAGTCTTCTTGAGGTTCCCTTCGTACTTGTTGCTCATGGTTCTCCTGTGCCGTCGGCTTCGTTGTGGTCTCCAGTACCGCTGATACTCTCTACTCCTCCGGTCCAGGGCTAGAGTCAGTCTCAGCAGCCTCGTGGTATGACAGTACCTCCTTGTCCTCCCTGCGCCTACTATGGCAAGCCTGGCCACGATGTCTCTAGCTGCTGGAGGAGGGATCCCAGCTTACGTCAGCGGTACCATGCTCGTCGGCAGGCTAGTTCTTCAGGATCTTCTGCTGTTGCACTGTCTGATCAGGACATTCTTCGTGGTCTGCTCGCTGCTACAGGCTCTTCCTCGTCAGGTACTGATGGTTATGTGCCTAGATCTTCTGGCACCGCGCGACCACCACCTTCTACACAGTCAGGTACGTCATCCCCGTGGTATCTGGATTCTGGAGCTTCTTTTCATATGACTTCTGCGTCTTCTATTCTTTCTACTCTTCGCTCTCTTATTTCTCATGTCCGTGTTATCACGGCTGATGGTACCTCTCTTCCTGTTTCCAGTCGAGGCACCCTTTCTACTTCATCTTTCTCTGTTCCTGACGTTTCTCATGTTCCTAGTCTTAAGATGAACCTTTTTTTCTGCTAGTCATCTTACTGATTCTGGTTGTCGTGTCATTCTTGACGCTGATTCTTGTGCGATTTAGGACCGCCGTACCCAGGCCCTGGTTGGAGCTGGTCCTCGCAGCCTTGAGTCCCCGGGGCTATGGGAGTTAGACTAGATTCGTGTTCCATCCACTGACACTTCATCTGCTAGTTCTTCTGCGGTTGCTGCTTCTGTCACTGGCTCTTTTCAGCAGTGGCATCATTGGCTGGGTCACCTTTGTGGCTCCTGTTTATCGTCCTTAGTTCGTCGTGGTCTTCTTGGGTCTGTCTCAGGAGATGTGTCTTCACATTCGTGTCAGGGTTGTAGGTTAGGCAAATAGATTCAACTTCCCTATCCTACTAGTGTGTCTGTATCTCAGCGACCTTTTGATTTAGTTCATTCAGATGTTTGGGGTCCGGCTCCCTTTGCTTCCAAAGGGGGCCATCGATACTATATTTTATTCATTGATGATTTTTCACGGTACACCTGGTTGTTTTTTATGCGCTCTCGCAGTGAGGTGCTCTCTATTTATCAGCGCTTTGCGGCCATGGTTTGTACTCAGTATTTCACGCATATTCGTGTGTTTCGTGCTGATTCTGCAGGAGAGTATATATCCCAGCACCTGCGTGGTGTCCTTGCTGAGCAGGGCACCCTCGCTCAGTTCTCGTGTCCCGGCGCCCATGCTCAAAATGGTGTCGCCGAGCGTAAGCATTGTCATATTCTTGAAACTACCCGTGCTATGATGATTGCTTCCTCTCTTCCGCCGCATTTCTGGGCTGAGGCTGTCGCTACGTCGACTTACCTCATTAACATTCAGCCTTCTGCTGCCCTTCAAGGTGGCATTCCTCTCGAGCGTCTCTCTGGTAGCTCTCCGGACTACTCGATTCTTCGGTTATTTGGTTGCGTTTGCTATGTCCTTCTACCTCCTCGCGAACGCACCAAACTGACCGCTCAGTCTGTTGAGTGTGTTTTTCTCGGATACAGTGATGAGCATAAGGGCTATCGTTGTTGGGACCCCGTTGGTCGTCGGATGCGCATCTCTCGTGATGTCACGTTTGATGATACGCGTCCCTTCTATCCTCGCCCCACCTCTGGTACTTACCCGGTGGATGATATCTCTTTTCTTCTTTTTCCTGATGCACCTCCCGCTGTCCCTTCTTCTCCACCTCTTACTTCTGATGCGCCCCCTCCGATTTCGGCGCCATCCTCTCCTCCGTCTAGTTCCCCTAGTTCTCCTCGTTCTTCGGCTTCGGACCCTTCCTCTGTTGTTCCTTCTTCCTCTTCTTATGATGAGTCGTCTTCCGCCGATGAGCTTCCCTCTTCACGGCCTGTTCGTCAGCGTCGTGCTCCAGACCGTTACTCTCCTAGTCAGTATGGTCTCTCTGTCGTCTCCGAGCCAACTTCTTATCGGGATGCCGAGCGTCATCCTGAATGGCAGCTTGCCATGGCTGAGGAGATCGCTGCGCTTGAGCGCACTGGCACCTAGGATATTGTTTCTCCTCCTTCTGGTGTTCGTCCTATCACGTGTAAGTGGGTCTATAAAATTAAGACCCGCTCTAATGGATCTCTTGAGCGCTATAAAGCGCGTCTTGTGGCTCGTGGCTTTCAGCAGGAGCACGGCCGTGACTATGATGAGACTTTTGTCCCTGTGGCTCATATGACCACTGTGCGTACTCTTCTTGATGTTGCTTCTGTTCTACGTTGGTCTGTGTCACAGCTTGATGTTCAGAACGCTTTTTTTAATGGCGAGTTGAGTGAGGAGGTTTACATGCAGACTCCTCCTGGATATTCTGTTCCCGATGGGATGGTTTGTCGACTTCGACGTTCTCTTTATGGCCTGAAACAGGCCCCTCGTGCCTGGTTTGAGCGATTTGCCTCTGTGGTGACTGCTGCTGGTTTCTCTCCTAGTTTTCATGATCCAGCGCTATTTGTTCACACTTCTCCTCGTGGACGCACTCTTCTTCTTCTCTATGTTGATGATATGATCATTACTGGTGATGATCCTGAGTATATTGCCTTTGTCAAGGGTCGTCTTCGTGATCAGTTTCTTATGACTGATCTTGGTCCTCTTCGCTATTTTCTTGGGATTGAGGTCTCCTCCACTTCTGATGGCTTTTCTATCTCTCAGGAAAAGTATATTCAGGATCTTCTTGCTCGTGCTGCTCTTGGGGATGAGCGCACTGTTGAGACTCTTATGGAGCTTAATGTTAAGCTTCGTCCTACTGATGGTGATCCTCTTCCTGATCCCACGCGTTATCGCCATCTTGTTGGGAGTCTTGTTTATCTTGCTGTCACTCGTCCTGATATCTCTTATCATGTTCATATTCTGAGTCAGTTTGTCTCAGCTCCTACCACCGTTCACTACAGTCATCTCCTCCGTGTCTTTCGTTATCTTCGTGGCACGATCACTCGTCGTCTTTTCTTTCCTAGTTCCAGCACATGTACTATATATTGTGGTCTCTGGACCTCTGGTAATACAATAAGTCTATTACCCTAACAAATATCATAGTAGAGAAACACAATCTGTTTCTAATAAACTTTGTTACTGTTAACTGAAATTATATCAGCTCCTATTCTTTCATGGAGCGTATCTGGTTACAATGCAGAACTATAGCTGCGTCTGAACTCTTTATTTATGTCAAAAATACAAGAACTGAAACCTGTCCTGGCCATTGGCCTTAGGCATGAGTCAGGAAGAGACAAACTTACCAAAACGTAGTTTATGACAAGCCAAAGGTAATCAAGTGAACAGATTACCAAACATTCACCATCTCCGTCTGATCAAAGTAGCACCCGGTCGGCCCGTCCTGAGGGAGCAGGGCCAGCATGACCGGGCCCCTGGCGCCCTGTTCAGGCGTCAGGATCCCCAGATTCCAGTTGATATCAGTCTTCACGAAGCCGGGGCGCACGCAGTTGACACGCATGTCCGGGTGCCGCCTCGCGAGGATTCTCGTGTAGAGGTTGATCACCATCTTTGACATGCTGTAGGCAGGCAGCATCGTCGGCCACCCCGCCTCTTCTAGTCGTCCCTCCTTCACATCTTCCATGAAGGTGTTCAGCAACGCCTCGATCCGCGCCTCGTCCCATATCTCGATGTTGCTCAGGTCGTTCCGTAGCTTCTCATTTGGCATCCTCTGGCACCAAAATTGAATGCGTAAGTGAGATAACATGAATAAGTATCAGTAAAATGCATCTGTTTCTCAGGTCCTGTGGTTCTTCAGGTTTCCAAGGAAAGAATGCCAATGCCGTACCTTTAACTCCGAGGCAAGGGAGGAAGCATTGACAATTCTTGCTCCCGATGTGGACAGTTTTAGTAGAGGAAGGAGAGCTTCTGTTACCCGTTTGTATCCGTAGTAATTAGTGTCGAGACAATTCATTGTCACATCATAGGTGTTCTGGAACACATCTTTGAGCAGGCTGGCTGCTCTGCCAGATATCTGAATCATAAAGAATTTGAAAATGAACATTGGTGGTACTAACAACTGGCTACCCATAGGCACAACAGAAATGAAATTGCAGCTCTACAGATGGCATGATCAGTACCCATGTCTCTGTATCAATGTTGAGAGCTTTCAGGCCTTCCTCGTCTGCTGCAACACCTATAACTGCTGCATTGTTAACCTGCATTGCCAGCTCCATATTCATTTACATTACATGTTTGTAGAAAAGTTGACAGAATAATTTCACTAAATTAACAGAAAAGACTTCACTTCACCAAAATATCAAGCTTTCCGTAGCTGTTCTCGATGTATTGCGCTAAGGAGGCGACGCTGGTGTCATCCTGGACATCGAGCTGGTGGAAGACTATGTTGGAGAGGTTAGATTCACGGCGAATGGACTCCACGGCATCCTTCCCTCTCTTGTCGTCTCTCGCCGTGAGAATGACTGTTACACCTTGGTCAGCAAGCTGCCGGCACACCTCCAGGCCGACTCCCCTGTTTCCACCGGTGACCACTGCAAGCCTGATGCCATGTGCAGTCGAAAATCTTAGCGCTCATGGTGAATTCAGTTCAAGCACTAGTAGAAACTAACCACGGGGATGGATAAAAATAACCACGCCTAACTAGCAAGTAATTCCGCTTGCCCTGGATTTGTTACAGAGCACAATACCCACAGATAATTTGCGAGTCACTAAAACTGGAACAGAGATATGGACCTGGGCAGTGGGCACAAAGAACTGAGGAGGTCAGTGCATAGGAGTGCCGACTAATTTGCAAGAAAATGCGAGTTAATTAAACCTATACAGGTCAGGATGCATGCAGAAGCTGATAATTGATTGGTCGTACCTACCATCTACTCTATCGCACCAACCGGAAGAGCAATCTACGGTGCTCTTCAAGTGACTAGAACCGCTGTCAGATAAGAAAACTACAAGGGAGCGAGATGGCTACCTTTGCGGTGCCTGCTTCGCATCGGCGGTGGGGGCGGCGGCGGCGGTTCCGGGCGCCGGCTTCTCCATGCGACTGGCGAGGACGGGAACGGAGACGTCGAGGTCTGAATCCGATCGAGAGGAACTCTGCGTGGGGTGGGAGTGTGAGTGGGGGTAGGTGGGTGATTCTGCTCCAGATTAACCCTAAACCGTAGTGGTCAGCTGTATTTAACGAGTTTCACGTTGGGACCTTGCTGCTGGGTTCGTCTCGCCGGCACCAGGTGCCGGCCGAGGCGCCGACGGTCGGCGCCGCGGTCTGCGGTAGCGTGGAGGACCCCACGGCGCGGGACAGGGGGGGGAGGAAACTGCTTGGACTTTTCCGCGGCAACAGGTCTTTTTTTTTTCGCGGCAACGGGCGCCTGCCTGGCCTTGTTTTGTGAAGGTATTACCAGTCCAGGCTCCAGCCCAATCAATCTGTCCCGAAATGCGAATCCTGCCGTAGAAACGGCCCAACTGTGGCCATCAATGCACAAAAAAACTATAGCACCAGGTCGCCTTCTCTCAAAGATCAGCCATAAGATGGCTTAACGTCAGCAAATCCATAATCGCAAGCATCAGATTCAATCGATTTACCATTAGCAAATCCTTAATAATCGTAAAACAACTCAACTGAGACCTCTTATTATTGCGATGGTGCGTGAAAATCCCCTTTGCTCAAGCTGCGCGCGCTAAGTTCATCAGCAACAAACCAATGCTGCACAGCGTGGAGAGGAAAACCTAAATGTAATGCCACCGGTCGTGCGATCCCGATCACCAAGCTCCCCATCTTTGTCTGATCAAAGTAGCAGCCGGTGGGCCCATCCCCAGGCACCAGCGCCAGCATGACGGCGCCCCTCGCGCCTTCCTCCGGCGGGAGCACCCCCGTGTTCCAGTTGATCTCCGTCTTGACAAACCCGGGATGCACGCAGTTGACACGCATATCCGGGTGACGCCTCGCCAGGATCCGGGTGTAGAGGTTCACCACCATCTTGGACATGCTGTAGGCTGGCAGCATCGTCGGCCACCCGGCCTCCTCCAGACGCTCATTCCTCAGGTCCTCCAGGAACTCGCTCAGCATGGCTTCGATACATGCCTCGTCCCAGCTGTCGGCGTCGCGCAGGGACTCCCACAGCCTCTCGTTCGGCATTCTCTGGTGGACAATAAAATACAGCTCCGGTTAGGCCAGGTAACAACAATTGTCCTTTCATTTCAGTTATTATTGTTGTTGCAGTAATGAACCTGCAGCTCTGAGCGAAGGGAGGAGGTGTTGATGATCCTTGCTCCTGATGTGGATCGCTTCAGTAGAGGAAGGAATGCCTCTGTTGCCCATTTCAGTCCGTAGTAGTTGGTGTTGACACATTTTACTGCCTCGTCATATGTTTGTACAATCACCGATTCGATCAGATGAGCTGCTTTGCCCGACAACTGAACCCAAACCAAAAAAAAAAAAAATAGGATATCAGAGTATGAAATTGTAACCGACAGATAATTCAAAGTATCCCATGAGCACATTGTACCAAAATCATGCATGGATAATTTGACTATAGTTACAGGAGGCATATAGTATGCATTCGTTTGTGCAAAATTTGCAAGTTCTATCCAAAGCAAATCTACAAGTTCCAATCAACAACGAACATACAACAAGGTAGGGAAGTGTGTTATTTTGTACCAATGCAAAATTTAACTGTACTTTCAATGTGCTTTTTGAGATAACAAAAGACAAAGCAGGTTATGTAACTGCGTCACTTCTTAGTACTAATTACTTGTATTGTATGCCACTTAAACATTTGTGGAAGCGCTCAATGAATCATCAACGGGGTGGGTCCAGGACCATACGGTCATGCGAAAATGAGTGGCATATGAGGAAGAACAAGTTCTAGCCACTCAAACATTGAGTCCAAGCAGTTCCAATAGTGGTTAAACTGATGTGGATCCAGTTGAGCATGTAGTGTTCCAAATCAACAGATAGCACAAGTTCCAAAAATAATTTGAAAGCTCATTTTAATCGAAGCTGAAAGTTATAAAGGTGTCAAATTAAAATTGTTTATTTCAATTTGAAATTCAAGAGCCTCCAGGGTGATGGGCGTCTTTGAGTCCCCCTTCTCGTGGACGATCATATGATAGTCATTGCGAAGTCTACTTACCCACATCTTAGGATCGATGTTGAGAGCTCTGAGGCCATCCTGGTCCACTGCCACCCCTCCAACACCAGCATTGTTCACCTGCATTTCCCATTCTATCATCATTATAACGTCTCATACAGGTAGAAATGGTAAGGCAGATACTAAAGAAGAAACAGATAATTTTACCAAAATGTCAAGCTTCCCGTATGTGGTCTCAATATGCCGCACTAATGAGGCACGGCTACTACCATCCAGTATATCGAGCTGATGGAACATTATGTTGGATAGGTCAGATTCTCGGCGAAGGGACTCGACTGCACCTTCTCCCCGTTTCTCATCCCTTGCGGTAAGAATGACTGTCACACCTTGGAGAGCAAGCTGACGGCACACCTCTAGGCCAATTCCTCTGTTTCCACCAGTGACCACAGCAAGCCTGAATCACACGGGCGAAATCTTAGCATCCTTGCTCGCCGCAAGACGAAACGACCTGAACTTTAGGACAAGCTACAGATCACCTTTCAGGGGTTGCTTTATGATCATGGCTCATTTCCTCAAGCCTGTGGAATGATCAAAAAGATTTTTCATATCGCCAGTTAGTTCAGAGAGTAAATGCACCTAGTAATTCAATTGTGCTAGAGAAGTGGTGCTGGTGTTGTTGGGTCTTTGCTATGGAGATAAAACCATCTGTGTGCGTTCCAGTGATTGAATTACTTGGAATGACCGAATCATCTGAATGCTAATCTAACGAAAAGGATTCTGATACATGACTTCCTGCCGGTGATCTGCTGCTACCCGACTTTGTCCTGACAGACAAGTATGCGCAGCCAGTTTTCTATCCCCCATACAGCAGGTAAAAGTGACTTGGCTACTGAAAAAAAATATGACGCAAGAATGCTGCCGGTGCATGCTCCGGTTCTGTCCATAGCATCAACAGAAGCACCATTGTCTAGCACAAGAAAACACATACGAACATAGGAAGATAGTGGGCGCAACCTGTGCACAGGTGATGCCGGCGACGCCGCTGCGACGGCCACTGAAGTTGCAGGCTTCTTCTCTGTACGAGCGGCAGAGAAGGTTGTCCGCTCGGAAGTCGCTCGAGGTTGATGGAGCGACAACGGGCATGTGGTTGACCTGAGCCGTACGCTCGTACTACACGAGCTAGCGGCTGCGGCGGCAACGGTGGCGGCGGCGGCGGCAAGGTGATGGCTCATCTGGATGGGTCACGGACTCACAGTCAACCAGCTCGCGAGTGGGGAATTTTTTTTGACGATCACAAGTGGGGAAAGTGAAGGCGCCCAATTGAGAAAATAGCTAGAAAGGCCATAGGCCCAGCGGACACTTATGTCTGCATATTTTACTGCAGAAATGGCCCATTTGCGGCCTGTCAAACAGACTCGCCGCAATAAAAAAATCATTTACTTTTTGCAAGGTCAGGGATTTTTATTGAAATGAGGCAAAAATATTTAAGTTTTATGGTTTAGGAAAAAAAATTCAAAACTGATACATGAGGAGCAAAGAATGGCCTAAGCTATAACCACAGAGAAAAAAGGAGACCGACCTCAAACCACATCAAAGAATACAGAAAACAACCACATCCCAAGAGATCCATCGGACACACGACTTTGCACCCTCGGCCGGTGGTAGGTGCATCACCGGAGCGAGGGTAGGACGGAGAGGATCTTATTCTGACTTCAAGACATAGTCATCACCTCAACATCTCTTCTTCAGGATGTTGGGGCGATGACAACGTCATAAAGTAAGAATGAGGTAGGAAAAGGCGAGACGAAGGGTGGAGAGTCGTACAATGCATTGGTGATATGAAGGTCCTAGCTTGGCTGAGATAGGAAGTTTGGATATGTGTGTAGATTTGGTTCTAGTGCGCCCACCCTATTAGAGATCTGTCAGGATTAGTGAGATGATCCGGTGTAAACTATAGAGAAATGGAATTAATAAAATATATCTAAGAACTTATTAGCACCCACAAGAGTCTAGTTTATAGATTTGTCATTAAACTTTTGAAGAAGCACCACTAGCATCGATGTTTTGGTATTGAAGACACTCGCATTCAGTTCTTTCCAAATTTCCTTGAATTGGAAGGGTATTAAGATTGCGGACAGATCCTAGACATTGTAGGGGGGATGAGTAGGAAAGCCACCATGTCCCAAATCCTCCTAGAGTATTGACACTCAAAGAAGATGTGTTTCACGGTTTCGAGTTGGCAGGAAGGCTAGTGCAGCCACCACCAAACTGCGCGATGATGTGACGTCCAAAGCCTGTTTCGAGCAACAAACCAGACAAATAGACGTCATTTTGGAGGGGGGGCAAGTCTTTTTGACAAAAACATCTAAGTTTCACTCATAACTTACAATCTATCTAAAGTTTCTTCTGAAATTGAAGTTTTTTCATTGATTTTGGCCTTTGATCATAGATACATAGAGCCATAATATTCTTACAGTATTTTCACAACACAAAAACACCATACTCAATAAAGTATGTCATACCACCCTTCAAAAGAATAACTTTAACAGTAAGAAGCATATGCTATACACACATACCTAATCAGCACATAAAATATCTAATAAGCCATTCCAACTTCTTGACATGCAAACTCCATTTGGTCTTGGTGTTTTGAATGTTGTAAGACAAGATATCCGAAGTTAAGTCCTATAAAAAGATATATGAAGTTATTGGTACCAGATGGAATGGAGCAGTGAATTCTAGCCACTTAAAGCCTTTCTCCTATGGCCTTGTTGTCATCTCATCTCATCTCCGGGCCTGATATGGTGCTAGGAGAAAGTTAACCTTGCAGTATAATTATCTTAATGTCTTTATTTTATCGGGTAAGGGGCTCAAAGGGCCCCAAAGCTGCACTTAATTAAATGATGGTGGATACAGATTACAAGCAGGACCTTGAACAGAAAAGGCAATTACAACATAGGCCTATAAATTTGCACTATGGGCCCTGATACTAAAAGCAAAAAACGTGATCAAACCCATTGTCCTCTTCACCGGGATCCTTGACTTCGCCGAGGATGAACCACTTGGCGGTGAGAGGGGGAGCTCCGGCGAGAAGCTTCGAAGAAGTCCTCCACTCTGGAGGTTGAATTGGGCGCCGTTGGCGATCTTTCTGTTACGGCCGACACTAGAAAGATTGTTGTGTTTTGGTTCAGTGGATCTTTGGCTCCCTATGTGGGTGGTATTGTTTTGTTGTGTGTAAGTTTGCATTTGGTTTTTTTGCTCACAAGTTCCTTTCATGATAGCGCCGAGGTGAACAAACGGCTCGTAAGCCGACTTGGTGTGTTCCCGGCCGTAGCGCATTGAGTGATAATATGTTCTCAAGCGGTTCTACAAAACATTTAAGTTTAGTCCAACTTATGCAGAATTGGACTTATGTGATATCGTTTAGTGGTGTTTTAGTGGCGTCTAAATGCAGAAGATCGGGCTATAGATAACGAGCGTTCAAGTTCTTCTAATTAAATTTTAGTTTTATCTACTAAGGATATTTATTGTTGGTGTCCATCTTCCTCTAGGATCTGAGATATTCTGGTTAGTACATAAACAAAGTCGGACACGGATGAATCTAATACTAAATCATGTCTGAATACAATCAAATCTGAATCAACTAATTTGGTTCGAAGGGAGTAGTATATCTTAAATGGCTCCATTTCAGGTTGAGCAAATGCCATCCACTCCTTAAAGTTATCTGAACATGGACAAGTGATCGCACAGTATCCAAGCAACAATTCCGTATCTACAATGCCATCCCATCCCCGTGCAGCGAACCGATCGAACGCGCGACTGACGAGGAGACCATCGATCTATCTAAGATTCGATTCTGACACGACGATCCAGAGATATCCTGCCCAAGCGGAAGGGAGCAGAGGATGCATGCACGTCCTCCGCGAGGCGCGACTCCATGGAACTTTGCTGCTGTCTGGGACTGGGAGAAGATCGCGTTATCCTACTGCAGGTTCGTTGTTCAGAGAACCTGCACGCTCTGGAGAAAGAAAGAAGAGAAGATCGCACGTGGTTGCCACAATGGCACTTCGTGAGCTGAAACTTGGTTCTTCGAGCATTGGGCCGTGGCCCGTGGGAGCAGCGCTCGTAATTTAGTGCGAAATCGCCTTGGTTGGGGCAACGAGTACTTGGCAGAGCGCTTGTAATATCTTGGTTTTTATAACTGACCTTCACTGAAATGAAATGAAAAGTACTGTATTTGTCAGCTCAAGATCAAAGTTGACATTATTAGAGAACTGAAGTGCAGCTATCAAATCAGAGATCAAGATCAAAGTTTACTTCGGCTTAACTAGTCGTCGCTGTTGCTGCCGGAGGCATCGTCGGCACACACACAGGCTGCAATTTTTATTTTTGACAGGCACTACGGACCTGCAAGTTGCTGGCGCAAGTTGACTCAGCTCTTGTTCTTAATCGAACCATCCACGTCTCGACCATAGAAGATATCCAGCCACTTGTGCGGTCTTTTTCTCCATTCTGAGGTCTGATCCCGCGGATCATTTATTCTGCTGTGCTCCAGCTGGATCACTCTGAAGTGTCTGGGATGATTGTGGCTGAGATTGCTTCAAGAGGCCGTGCTGATCCGTCAGGAAAAGGGGAAGGGCAGGTCGTTATTAATCAATCTGTGCTAGTAGTTTTTTGCCAGTGTGGATCTGTGGAGCTGACCTGACCAACCTGCCGACACCTAAAAGAAAAGATCCACGTGGCGAAATGGTACGTACGTACCTGCCTACGTGGGGCCTGAGAGATTCAGATATGAGATATCTGTACGTTCGTGCGATGGATGTAGCGCGTCTTAGACAAAGCCAGCCAGGTAATGGCAGCGAGATCGATCTGGCCATTCAAGGTGTGGCCTGCGAGGTGACTGTATGACCTCCCCGGCAATTTCTGCAGGTCCGTTGGTAGGTTAGATCTAATTGCTGTCTTCAGAACATTTTATGTCGATGGCGTTTGCAGGTTCATATCTTTTACTATCTGTTCAGCGCATTTTTTAATCTTCCAGACGAAGAGCAAGCGAATGAAAAAAATAGTCAGTATGATTTTTTATAAAAATTGTTATTCGTTGTTTTGCAAATTGTTGTCCGTCGCTTGTACCATCTTCTATCTGTCTTGATAAATATAAGACATGAGATGCACATTGTGTGTCTTCTCTCTAGAGGAGATTAAATCTCTGCTTAAGGTTCGCCAAACTTGTATAACTCATATTAGTAGATTTCAGAATACTGGCGGCCACTTCATAGCTAACTATGCTAGAACTAGTGATCGTACGGCAGTGTGGTTGTCTTCAAGCCCACCGGCAGTGTGGTTTAGCTGACATCTGCTAAAACTTTGTAATTCCTGAGGTTTGAGTAATACTATCTATTTCGAAAAAAAAAATTGGTCATCTTGGATTCTTGGTTTGGAAATTAACTTTTTTCAATTCTCTATAATGCAGTTGTTTGTTTTTTATGTGGCCAGTCCGTGGTGTATTCGACATTTTTTTTTCTCAATTATTGTTCTTCACTACCAGTGTCTGCAAGCCTGTAATACTTTATGAACATATGGTTTGGAAACATCAAATAAAAATTCCAAAAAACCAATGGACCTTAAAAAGGTAGGAAAATATCCACTTTAATACGCAATAACATACTCCCTCCGTCCCAAAATGTAAAGCGCATAAGGACTAGTCAAAAGTTAAATCTTAGTAATTTTGACTAAATATTTAGAAAAAATATCTACACCTAAAATATTAAATTGACACATTAGTAAAATATATTTTATGGTGAATCTATTGATATTGATTCGGTATTGTAAATATTCATATTTTTGTTTATAAATTTGGTCAAACTTAGAAAATGTTGACTTTTGACTAATCCTTGGACTCCTTGTATTTTGGGATAGAGGGAGTACCATGGTACTCCTAGTGCATATTAATTTTTTCCAAAAGTAAAATAATGCAAGATTTGACCAAGTATATAGAAAATAAAACATCTACAATATAAAATATATATGATATTTAAGTACATTTCATGATGATTCTAATAATATTGATTTGCAGATGTAAATGTTGATGTATTTTTTCTACTATTTGGTCAATGTTGATGTCATTTGAATTTTAAAAAATACTAAGATGCACTACATTTCGGCAAGGAGTGGGTACTAAATTCTACATTGTTTTAAAGTGGATTTGAGGAAATCTTAAGATAAGTTTGATAAATATTTTCTTCGGCAAGTATATTATCGGTGAAAGGATTTCCTATAGATGTATAAATTGGGTGATGAGTGTCATATTTTAATGATGATAATGTGGTTGTTTAAATTAATGAACAAATCAGATCATATTTTAAAATTGCCAGAGAAGTAAGGTAAGGAGATCCCTCTCTCCCATTCTATCTAATTTAATTGTTGTTTAGAAATTCTTGTTAAATGACACAAATAGGCGGATCATCTCAAATTTATTGCACGGTGGTGGTCATGCTGCAATGTGCATATGACACTGATACGTCGTAAACGTATCTATAATTTTTTATGCTCCATGCTTGTTTTATATCAACTTTCTTATGTTTTGTCTACACTTTGAGGTATTTTCATACATTTTCCGGAACTAACCTATTGACAAGATGTCGCAGTGTCAGTTGCCTGTTCTCTGCTATTTTTGGTTTCAGAAAAGCTAGTAAAGAAATATTCTCGGAATTGGACAGGACAAAAGCCAAAGTCAATATTTTACCAGAAGGAACGCGGAGTCCGGAGGGGAGACGAAGTGGGGCCACGAGGCAACCACACCATGTGGTGGCGCGGTCAGGGGTGGCGCCACCAGGTGGTGTGGGCTCCTCGGGCGCCCATCGACATTGCCCTTCCGCCTATATAAAGCCCACGATGCAGAAACCCTAGATCATCCAATCTCAATCCACGAAAAGTTCCGCAGCGCCGCCGCCACCGAAGAGGAGATTCGGGGGACAGAAGTCTCTATTCTGGCACCCTGTCGGGACGGGAATTGCCCTCGGAGCCATCTCCATCGACTCCATCACCATCTCCATCGCCTTTGCTGACTCCCATGATGAGGAGGGAGTAGTTCTCCCTCGAGGCTAAGGGCTCTACCGGTAGCTATGTGTTCATCTCTCTCTCTCTCTCTCTATGCGTGATCTTTATGAGATCATGAGCTTTGTAATCTAGTTGAATAAGTAGATCTACTCTGCTACTCAAGTGCTTTAATTGTAATCTCCGGTTATCCCCACGTGTGTGAAGTTGACAGTGTGCACACCGTGTGGCACTTAGGCTAAAGATCACAGAAATACTTATCATGAGTTATATTTTGAGTTGGATATCTCTATGAAATTTTGGTGTTTGTTGGAACCATCAAGCGCTCAAGGTGGCAGTGTGGGGTTACCTAGATGGGGAACGCGAACTTTAAGGAGAGCTTTTGTAGCCCTACCATGGATTGGAGTTGTCCAACCGGAGAGTAGTTCAAAGTAGCATAATGAAGAGAAGATATTTATATGAGGGTGTCCACTAGTGAAAGTATGATCCCTAGGACTTTTTTCTAAGCATTGAAACACCATTTACAACTAGTCATGTTACATGTTTGCTTGCTGTCATCTTTATTTTAGATTGCAATTACCACTTATAATCATCCATATTACTTGTATTTCACTATCTCTTCGCCGAACTAGTGCACCTATACACCTGACAAGTGTATTGGGTGTGTTGGGGACACAAGAGACTTCTTGTATCTTGATTGGAGGGTTGCTTGAGAGGGATACCTTTGACCACTTCCTGCCTAAGTTCGATAAACCTTGGGCAATCCACTTAAGGGAAACTTGTTGCTGTTCTACAAACCTCTACACTTGGAGGCCCAACACTGTCTACAAGAATAGAAGCGTGCGTAGACATCAAGCTCTTTTCTGGCGTTGTTGCCCGGGAAGGTAAGTTAAAAGGTACTCACATCCTCTGGCTACTAAGCTATCTTCTAGTACTGTTGCTGGTGTGTGAGTTCTCGAAGTTTTTTCCTTTATATTCTGCAATTATATCTTTTTGTTTCTTGTTTTTATTTTCACTAGTTAGGCTTAATGGAAAACAACAAAATTAGAGAGATTTTTAGTATATTTCCTAAGTTAGAACATAAATGGATTGGAGAGAAAATTAAAAAAACCATGGAACTTTCTTTGCATGCTACTAGCTTTGTTACTACTATGAATTTTTTGAACACCTTTGTTACTAATGCTATGGAAACGTCTAAGCTTGGGTAAGGTAGTTTTTATGAAAATGATCTTTTTAGTTCCCCGGCTTTAAAGGATAAAATTTGCTTCGATGATACTTTATCTCACATATGTGGTAATTCTAATGATACTTGTGATATTTTAAATCCACATACTAAAAGTGTCCCTTTTAAAATACCTATGGAAATTGTTGAACGTGTTATGAATAACTGCTATTTTGGAGATGGAATTGTCCATCCTGGTGATCATTTACTCTTTATACATGAATTATGCGAGTTGTTCAAGCGTGCAGGTATTTCAATGAACCAAGTTAAGAGGAAGCTATTCTCTTTATCACTTAAGGGCAAAACAAGGGAGTGGTATGAGCTACTAGATGATCCTCATCATTTAGAGTGAAAGGAACTTGAATCTCTCTTTTACTCTAAATTTTATCCTCCTATTTAAATTCATAAAGATAGGAATTATATTTATAATTTTCATCCTCATGATGGAGAAAGTATTGCCCAAGCTTGGAGGAGATTGAAGTCACTAATTCTCAAATGTCCCATTCATGAGCTCCCCAGTAATATTATTATTAATAACTTTTTTGCAAGGTTTTTAGGACATTACAAGGACTATCTAGATACCTGTTTAGAGGGATCCTTCATAAGTAAGGAGGTCAAAGCTAAGTGGGATATTCTTGAAACAATTCAAAGCAATACCAAAGATTGGGATAACGACAAAGGTAAAGAACCAGGTATAAACTATGAGTATGATTGCATTAAGTCTTTTGCTGAAACTGGTGATTTTCAAGAACTTAGTGCTAAATATGGTCTTGATCCTCAAATTTGTGTTGATTGTTGTAGAGCCTTTGCTTCTCATATTAATTCTCCTAAAGAAAAATGGGACATGTATCATGAAATTTTAAAGACACTTGGATGAAAAATGAAATTGATATTAATGATTGCAACAGACATGCTCAAACCTCTGAAAGTACTATTTATTATAAGCATGTTAATTTTTGTGGAATACATAGACCTTGTGAAAAGAATCAAATCGAAGAATAATATTGTATCACCCACAGGAATGAAAAAACTAGAACCTGGTATAAGGCTCTAAATGATCTTGGTAAAAAAGTTTGTGCCCTCTACCCTTTTATTTTTGAACTTTGCTTTGAAGTGGGTCATTTCAATTTTCATTGCTCAGGCCATAATAATGACCTTTCTAATCCAATTAGTACTACAAGTTTGTATTGTGATAACATGATCACTTTTAATCAACATGATGAACTTACATTATTTTTAGGGTGTGAAGAGTTATCAAGAAAAAATCCGTTGGTAGATATGAGTGCTTTTGATATGAATAGCGTCCTACATGGTTGTCATCTTTGTTGTGTTGATAATTGCCACACAAATACTTACATACAAAATCTTATAAAATATGATATTTTACCAAAATATGACAGGATTGATATGTGATTTGTTCTTATTAATGAAAATAAGGAATCCTCCAAAGTTTCTTCTATTGTCTCTAACAATAAACCATTGTATGTGGAGAAGCTTCCTTTCAAGCCTCCCCCTCCTAAAGAGTGGAAGAAGAAGAAGAGGAGTAAAAAGAGAGATGAAATGGTATCTTCCCCTAAGCATGTTGCTCCTATCATAGTTTTTGCTGATGAGTCTGAACTAGATGATGTTCCTATGCCTGTTACCTATAGTAGTGATCATGATTGGGAAAAGCACACTACTTTTGATATTGAAAATCTCTTTGGTACTAATTCTGAAAATGATGATATTGATAATTGTTATACTATTAGTACTATCCATGTTCTTTCCAATGATGATATGCTTACAAATGAACACACTTTAGAATATAGCTATTCTATTGATTATGATGATTACAATGATAAGTATGATATTTTCAGTCCACCTACTGTAGAGGAGAAAATTAATTATGATTACAATATGCCTCCTATATTTGATGATTATGATGATGAGAATAATAATAATAGCTATTTTGTTGAATCTGCTCCCACTATAATTAATAAGAATGACTATGCTTATGTGGAGAGTAATAATTATTATATGCATGTGGCTCATGATAAGAATGTTTTATGTGATAGTTATATTGTTAATTTTATTCATGATGCTACTAAAAGTTATTATGAGAGAGGGAAACATGGTTTTATGTATCTCAATACTATTAAGTTTCCCCTCATTAAGTTGAAAATTTTGAAGTTGCACTTGTTTTGCTTTCCTATGCTTGTTGCTTTGTGCTTTCATGACTTGTTTCTTTACAAGATTATTTTTCATAGGAAGTGGGTTAGACTTAAATGTGTTTTTAATTTTCTTCTTGATTCTCTCTTTTACTTTAATTCATATTTCTTATGTGAGCATCTTCTCAAATTATCATGCCTAACTTAAAGGCGTTAAAGAAAAGTACTAATTGGAAGATAACCCAAATTTCGTTAGGTTTTTCTTTTGCTGAGTCTTGGAAGTTATTACTTCTGTAATAACCTCTTCTTATCCTTTTTTGTGTGGCTTTTGTGCCAAGAATAACCTCTAATGAGAGAGAAGTAAGAATTGGGGAAGTTGCTGTCCCGAAACATATTTTTGTGCTTCACTGTAAAAATTCGTGAAACATACCTATATGTCGGATTGAGCTGTAAGTTTATGAGATTATGACCCAAGTTGTTATCCAACTTTCGTTAGTTCAACACTTTTCGATTTGAGAAACAGAAGGTCTTTGAAAAAATCGGTTTTTCCATGCTGGTCTGTTTTGACAGATTTCTGCCATTATTTTCATTTGTCTCTTAATCGGTTTCTTTTTGAGTTCTCCTTGATCACTTGAGATTTTAAAAGGAATTGGTACAGTATCTTGTGTTCTAATGAAAGTTTTACTTGTGTTGAAACTAAACCCAAAGGCCTATTATCTTAAATACACTAATGTTATTAATGAAGATTGTGTGAAGTTTTGTATGAAGGAAATTTTCAAGTGTAGGGGAAGAATGATGTGATGAGATGAAGAATGGACAAAAGATCAAGCTTGGGGATGCCACCCCATGTCACCCCAATAAATATTCAAGAGGTACAAGCGTAAAAGCTTGGGGATGCCCAAGGCATCCCCTTCTTTATCAATAAACAATTTAGGTCTCTTTCTAGATACTTTATTTTTATTGTTTCATGCATTGTTGTGTTGTTCTTGGAGCGTCTTAGTTTTCGTTTTTCGTTTCTTTTGTTTTATTTGCTGCAATAAGTTGGTTGGACACCAGCACACTTATTTTGGAGAGAGACACACTCTGTTTTCATTGCCTAAGAACACTCTAGTTTTCACTCTTATTGTTCTGTGAGTGTTCACTTTTGCTAGCACTGTGTTTAGCCTTAGTTTTTTTGTGCTTTCAGCTTAGAACTTTTTAGTTCTTCTTTGTGGATTTGTGAGATAATATCTCTAGTATTTATTGATTATTATCTTTGTGAGTTGTTTCAAATAAGTAGATTGGTGTTGGAAAAGAGTAGAAAGTTTCATGCTATTAGTGGTACAAAAGGGAGCTTGTTTTGATTGTGGCTTAGACTTTATCATGTCATGCTAGATGTTGCTTTGACCTTATTCTTAGTGATTATTGATGTAGCATGACTTGTTCCAAACAATTGATATTGCTTAATGTGCCTTGAAAGAATCTGCGTTGTTTTAGCATACAAAAGCATAATATTGTGGTATTCTCCTTTGATGCTTTGTTTGGGTTAACTTGGCACATGCTCACACCATGTTAAGACTATGAACCAGTCACCTTAGCCTCTATGATCATTTAGTTTTTTACTTGTGATACCACTTTATGCTTTAATTGATAATGTTTTGTCCCTCTGCATGATTATGGCCATTATTGCTCTCTTAGTTGGTCGCTCCCAGTATTTTGCTAGCCTCCACTTGTACCGAGTAAGCTCTACTCATGCATCCAAATCCCAAGAAACCAACTTATTCCAAAGAGTCCACTATAAATTCCTGTGCATGGTGTGTTACATCATTCCAAGTATATTCATGTTTTTATCTATCTTCCAAATTAAACTTGTTATGAGAAAATTAGTGATTAAAGCACTCACAAACTTGATGGCACACTTTACTTTCTTGCACCTAATAAGCTTGAACCATTGTGTCATGTATGTTGTATATTCTTGCACTTATAAGTTGGGAATTAGCAGAACCATGCTGCCATGGGGAACACTTTCAACACTTGTACATATTACCCAGTTGAAATCATGATCTTTTGTTTGCGGATGTCGGCAGTGTGAAATAAAAGGGGAGCTTTTAAGCTCATGGAGTTTGTATATGTGTTAGAGAAACGCCTGGGTGGCTAGCCTAAGCCATGCCTAATCATGGTGGAAAGTTGCAGCATAACCATAGTGAGCAATCTGTGAAGCATCCTCAATAAAACCTTATGCAAATAGCAAATAAAAAGATCGCTAAGATGCTCATTGTCTGTTGTCTTGTCATTTTGATATGGGATAGCTCCTGTGTCATGAGGCAAGGGGTAACCCGTTGGAGGTTCTCTATGATACACATATACTCACAATGACAAGAATTTACCAGTGACTAAAGTTGAGTAGCATGAGGAACGACCCTCGTACTAAAGGGACATGAGATTGCCAACTTATGATTTGTTAAGCATATACTCCATATTTGTTTCACTTTAACCTTAATCACTTCAAGATGCTTATGATAGGGGCAATGAGAGCTGAAAGCTAACAAGTACACTTGAAATCCCTGCTTCCCTTTGTGAAGGGCCTTTCTTCCCACTTTTATATTGAGTCTCCACCTTATACCTTTATGCACCAATTAAGAGAGCATAGTTGTCATTCTTAGTTTTATGTGCATTGTCCCAAAACTTATTGATTGATTCATAATGTTGATATTTCTTGTTCTTGAACTATTTGTATCTAGTCACCCTTATGAACTTTGAAGGTGTCCTATGCATTTATGTTTTGCTACTCCATGAGGGACAAGCTGAATACCACACATGCTATGTTTTCTATATGTGAAACAAACAAACGTCTTTCAATGCATTGTTATTCATGATCCTTTGTTTGTACCTTGCATGTTACAACATAGTTACTATGTCTTATTGTTAGAACTACATATTTCATGCTCATGTTTAGAGTACTTTGATCCCAACTATCAATGCTTTACAAATGGTTTGATCAAGATTATGATGTTATTCTTTTTATCACTTATCTACTCGAGGACGAGCAGGAGTTAAGCTTGGGGATGCTTGATATGTCGTAAACATATCTATAATTTTTGATGCTCCATGCTTGTTTAGTATCAACTTTGCTATGTTTTGTCTACACTTTGAGGTATTTTTATACATTTTCTAGGACTAACCTATTAACAATATGTCGTAGTGCCAGTTGTATATTTTCTGCTGTTTTGGTTTCAGAAAATCTAGTAAGGAAATATTCTCAGAATTGGACGGGACAAAATCCAAAGTCAATATTTTACCAGAAGGAACACGGAGTCTGTAGGGCAAACAAAGTAGGGTCGCGAGGCAACCACAACTGGTGGCGGCAGGGTCAGGGGGCGTGCCAGCCGTAGGTGTGGCCCCCTCGGGCGCCCATCGACCTTGCCCCTTCGCCTATAAAAGCCCCCCGATGCAGAAACCCTAAGCACCCGATCAAATCTCCATGAAACAGTCCGTAGCCGCCGCCACCATCGTCCCTAGATCGGGGGGATCTGAAGCTCTTCCCGGCACCCTGCCGGAGGGGAGAGATCATCTCGGAGGCCTTCTTCATCACCATGCCAGCCTCCGGTATGATGCATGAGTAGTTCACCCTTGGACTATGGGTCCATACAGTAGCTAGATGGTTGTTTCTCCTCCTTTGTGCTATCATGTTTAGATCTTGTGAGCTCCGTTCATGATCAAGATCATCTATTTGTAATCATACATGTTGTGTTTACGGGGATCTGATGGATATTGATATACTATTTCATATTGATTATTGACTCTATCATGTCTGTGTTATTTGTGATCTTGCATGCTCTCCGTTGCTAGTAGCTATCTTGGCCAAGTAGATGCTTTTGACTCCAAGAGGGAGTATTTATGCTCAATAGTAGGTTCATGCCTCTAGTAATCTGGGGAAGTGACAGAAATCTCTAAGGTTGTCGATGTGATGTTGCTACTAGGGAGAAAACAACAATCTTTTGTTCATGGAACAATTGCATTGTTTACTTTACATACATTGCTTAATGCAATTATCCCTTGCTTGCAACTTAATACTGGAGGGGGTTCGGATGATAACCTGAAGGTGTATTATTAGTCATAGATGTAGTTGGATTACGGTCTATTGATGACCCACAAGTATAGGGGGTGTATCGCAGTGCTTTCGATAAATAGGAGTGTCGATCCCAACGAGGAGCAGAAGGTGTTGAATAGTGGTGTGGAGCAGGAAATCCCTGTGAATACTTAGCAAACGGATTTTTAGTGGTTTTCTGATAAGGCAACAAAACAAAGTGCAAGTAACAAAGGACAAACGCAGCAAGTGGTCCAATCCTTTCTTAGCAAAGGACAAGCCGGTGGAAATACTTATAAGGACCAAACGTTCTCGAGGACACATGGGAATTCTGTCAAGTGCTTTCTCTTCAAATAGCTGAGTACTCTTTTTTGGTGTTGTAAGTGTTGTGTGGGTGAACCTGTGCTAATGTACCGACCGTACTTGGACTAATACATACTTGTGATTAACCCCCCTACAAACATCTATAACTATTGGAAAGTAAATAAGATATAAATCTAACCACAACCTTAAACTCTGAGATCCTACACTCCCTTGTGCAAAGGTGTCCTAACGGGGGTTCAGGTTTCTGTCATTCTGGCAACCCCACAATTAGTAGCCAAATACACAATGCATTCCCCTAGGCCCATAAATGGTGAAGTATCATGTAGTCGACGTTCACATGACACCACTAGAAGAATAGCACCACAACTTAAATACTAAACCATTGAATAAAAACTCAACACAAATCCACTAATAACAACATGACTTCTCCCATGTCCTCAAGAACTAAACGAACTAATCACAAGACATCACATGGATCAAGATCAAAGATGATATGATAATGGATAACAATCTGAACATAAACAATAATCCAATGGTTCCACTCACAAGCATCAACTACAATAGTAATTAACATCGGGAAAGTTTCCCCTAAGAACTAAATCAATATCCAACACAACTGTTACAGCGGGATGGAGTGGTGATGATGGTGCTGGTGGAGATGATGGTGTGGATGATGATGATGATCCCGATGAAGCCTAGCTTGATGACGGTGTTGATGGCGACGATCTCCCATCTTCGGGAAGGAATTCCCCCGATAGAAATCTGTCTGCCGGAGAGATCTTTCTCTCTCGGTGTTTTCCGCCCCCTAGTGGTGGCGGAAATCTATCTATGGTCGCTCTCCTGGCCTTAGGGTTTCATAGGGAAGATATAGGCGAAGGGGCGGAGTCGGGAGCCGGGCAGGTGGGCCACACCTGCCCTAGGCGCGGCCCAGGGTGGGCCCGCACCTAGGAGGGTGTGGGCCCCCTTTGGCCTTTCTTCGCTCCTCCTTCTGGCTTCCTCATTCTTCTGGAAAAATAATATTTTCCCATATTTTTCTGGTATTTTTCTGATCTTCGCGAAATTGCATCAAAACGTCTTCTTTTCCATCAGAATCCAGACTCCGGCGGTCCATCCTCTAAGAATCATCCAACATGCATAAAAAGTGGAAAAGACATAAGTAATACCTCATAATAAGACAAATATCAATGAATAGAGGTAGATTGTGATATAGAAGGGTGATGCAAATTGGGCGTATCAACTCTCCCAAGCTTAGACGTTCGCTTGTCCCCAAGCGAAAACTGAGCTCAGTAAACATGTCCACATGTTTATGGAGTGAAGTGTCGATAAAAGAATACGAGAAAGAAGCATCACACTTACCATGGCACAACTCATAGAAGAAAGCAACTCATCAATATATAACTTAGCTTGCAACCAAGTACATCAGTCACAATAGAGATGCATAAACATAAATCATAATTGGAATTGGTAAACTTGTTCTTGGTCAGAGAACATCTGGCAAACAGTTTCATAAAAAACTTTTTGTAGAAGTTTTTCAATAGGAGCACTCTTTGCTCAAAAGGGTTTTTCACAAGTGAAGACTTTCAAAGTAATACTCAATAGATCAGAGTTTTGTGCAAACAAGGAAGATGAAGAACATGATTGAATAAAAAACAGTGCTAAAGCGCGGCGCTGCATAAATCTAGCTCTGTGCGGCGGCTACTACCTGCACTCCCGAGCGCGCGCAACCAATGCACTGACCGAACACCAACCACACTTTCTTCTTTCAGAGTGACATGCAGGTCTTGTCCTATTGACACATAAAATACGTATGTAAAATAGATCAGTAGGACTAATTGCCATATTGATTTATCCTAATTGCCAAACCATCTAATTCTTAGAGTAATTGCTAGATTAATTAAGCCTAATTGCCAGGTTCAAACCATCTAATTATCAGAGTAATTGCCAAATTAATTAAGCCTAATTGCCAGGTTCAAACCATCTATTTATCAGAGTAATTGCCAGATTAATTTAGCCTAATTTCCAGGCTCAAACCATCTACAGTAATTGTTAGATTTAGTTAACCTTATTACTACAAGGTTGATACTAACTAATAGCAAGATTAAGATGAGCCTAACTTCCAGGTTAATTAAATCTAGTTGCCTGGTTCAAACCACCTAATTTCCCGATTGATGGAAAATCTATACCAGAGGCATTCATAGCTACCTCTCTCATACGAGATGTTTCCCCTAACAATGGATAACACGCATCAGTCGACGTCCCCGCGCCATCGTGAAGCTCCTCCGCCATCATCCCGCCAAGCCCCATCATCGACAATCCTTCTCTGCCATATCGCCCACTCCTGCCGCTAAGCCCTTCTCCGTTGGACCCCCGAACAACCGCAAGGTCCAGGACTCCTCGTGGCCATGGCTCAATGTGCTCACCGGTGCCATACTCCACACTCTGCGCTCGGCGGCGGCGATCTTGCCTTCAGCTGCGTGCTCGCGCAACGGCAGCCACTCCCGTTGTTGCCTACTCATGCGGCGGCGACCTCCCCCACTGCTGGCTACTAGGTGGTGGCAGCCTCCTCATCTCTTCCCTCTCTGGTGCGGGCTACTTTTCATGGTGGTTTCAGAGAGACAGAAATTGTGTGGTGGAGAGCACTCATGAGAAGATAAGGGCAAGCGAGGCTAATGGGATAAGATGGATTAGCCATGCGAGCGGTTGTCACGGCAGCGACCAGGGACACGTTTTTCCGAATCTTGATTCGTCGCACATGAGCCCGAGTGATGCGGCGCCTGTCAATAGATTTTCCCTTGAATAAATCACCATATGAATGCTTGAAACATAACAACTCAAATGCTTGCTGGAGATAGAGAGGAAGTAGGTTTACTCACTAACCTTGGAAGTAGGAGAAAGGTCCCTTTATAGAGGGAAGCAGGGATTACAAGTCATAAAGAGCTTCCAAAAGATTATGCTACTTACTAGCTTTGAGCCCTCATTGCCCCTATCATAGGCATCTTGAGATGATTAAGGTTAAAGTGCACAGAGATGGAGTATATGCTTGACGAAATATAAGTTGGCAATCTCATGTCCCTTGAATATGAGGGCCACTCCTCATGCTACTCAACTTCAGTTACCGGTAAGTTCTTGTCATTGTAAGTACATGCGTATCATAGAGAACCACCAATGGGGTACCCCTTGCACATGGTACAGGAGCTATCCCATAACCAAAATGACAAGGCAAGCAGACAATGAGCATCTCAGCAATCTTTTTATTTACTATGTGCATATATTTTTATTGAGGATGCTTCATAGATAACTCACTATGGTGATGCTGCAAGTTTTCACCATGATTAGGCATGGCTTAGGCTAGCGGCCCAGCGTTTCTCTAACACAAAATACAGACTCCATGGACTTACAAGTTCCCTCTTTATTTCACATTGTTGACATCCATAGAGAAAAGAGCACGATATCAACTATGTACAAAGTACAGGTGCAATGTTGAAAACGTTCCCTGTGACAGCACGGTCCTGCTAATTCCAACGTATAGATGCAAGCATATACAACTTCGATGACACAATGGTTCAAGTCTATTAGGGGCAAAGAAATTAAGTGTGTCGTAAAGTTCGTGAGAGCTTTACTAACTAGTTTTCACATAACAAAATACTTTTTAATTCGAAAGATAGATGAAGCTTGAGAATTTGCTTGGAATAGCAATTGCTAATAGGTATATATGGTGGACACAAATGGCATAGGTTTGGTTCAAAGGGATTGGAAACATGAGAAGTACGCCTTCTCAAAATAGGTTTTTGGCTAGCAAGGCTGGGTAGCAAGCAAAAGAGTTGAAAGAAACAGGCAAACATACAAGTAATAAATCCAAACATGCAATCTTCCTTGAAGACACAAAAGATCTTAAATAAAGAATACTAAGCTTATGAGCCCACAAGAAAGAAAAATAAATGATACAAAATACATGTAAGCTTTTTCTCTTTTTCTTTCAAACCTCAAAAAGTATTGCTACTGACCAGAACTCGGTTTGCCAAAACCAATTTAGATCCACTTGATGCTCCCAAAGTGGTGCCAATACTGATAAACAAGATCCATCATATAATAGAGATTGCAAACTAAAATAAGAAGTGCAAAAAGTAAAAGATGAAGCTTCTCATTATATTCCAATAAAGGCACTCACCCAAGGGATACATAGATAATCAACTAAAGGAGAGATACTTCCACATGCAAACCAAACTATAAGATAACCTCTCTACCAAAGATATGAATCCACTAAAAAGGTAAAAAATAAAAGATAATGGTGGTGATACCGCGGCACTTCCCCAAGCTTCGAACAAGCCAAGGGGATGCCAAACCTGATGACGAATTACTCCTTCGGTGGTGGTGGTGTTTTCTTGTCATCATAAAACTTCCAAGGCAATGGTTCCCCATCCAAAAAGGATGTCATTGTCTCTGCAATCCTGAAACTAGCAGCAGAGCTTACGCGATCAAACCTAGCCTCATACTCACAGTTTTGATTTTGTATGTCAGAGAGTTGTGCTTGTAACTGGTTGGTGGTCTGACGGAGCGAGAAGATTTCTTCTCGGAGCTCAGGCACCTCTTCCTCGTGCTTGGCGATGCATTCTGAACTTATCTTGTGAATAACATCCACTTTGCGTTCCGCCATCTTCTTGTGCCTGAAAACCTCCTGCTCTAATGCTTCCATCCCGTCTTCCAGACTTCCTTCTCCCTTGGGGCCTTGAACTTCTTTCATTTGTACCTTCCCATATTTGAGAATCAGCTCCTTGGGATGGATCTTCAACTCATACATGACATCCGCAGAGGAATCCTCCATGGGTGATCCAGAGGAAGACATTGTAGCTCCAAAACTGAGAAATTTGCCTGACAAAAACAGATTGAAACAAAAACACGACGAGAACTCGATGCAAGAACCTCGGGGAATCCGGGGGGTTATATATTACGAAGTTTCAATGCACAAGGAAGGTTTTGACATGAAAACAAGGCAGAGACGGAATTCGGGGGAGTCAAACCCCCTCCAGGCGCGACCAAGTTAGGTCTGCGCCTGGGGTGGGTTTGTACAACCCGGACTCCGGTTCCTCCTCTGTTCCGTCTCGTAGTCTTCCTTATGTATTAAAAACATCAAAAATATAAAAAGATTGGATTTTCACGAACCTTATGTTTTCACCATTTTTACCTATTCAAAGACGAACTCTGCACTTTCTGGTGTTTGGCTTCTGATAAATTCTTCTGGAGTCATCATTTGAATAACATCCACATATTCATTATAAGAATCTCCAGAAATATAATGTTTTAGTATTTGACCATTCACCACTTGTGTTGTGTCATCCTTCAGAGAAGAGATTTTGATGGCACCTGAACAGTATACTTCCTTGATAACAAAAGTTCCTTCCCATTTTGAGAGTAGTTTCCCTGCAAAAAATTTGAGACGAGACCTATACAAAAGAACTTCCTCACCAACATGGAACTCCCTTTTGAGAATTCTCCTATCATGCCATCTTTTTACGTTTTCCTTAAAAAGCCTGGCATTTTCATAAGCTTCACCTCTCCACTCATCTAGATTACTTAAGTCGAGCAGTCTTTTCTCACCTTCAAGTCTAAAATCTCTATTCAACTCTTTCACTTCCCAGTAAGCTTTGTGTTCTAATTCTAAAGGCAAGTGACAAGCTTTCCCATAGACCATTTTGTAAGGAGACATCCCCATAGGATTTTTATAAGTAGTTCTATAAGCCCACAAAGCGTCATTCAACTTTTTAGCCCAATTTTTTCTAGATCTATTGACAGTCTTCTGCAAGATAGATTTAATTTCCCTATTGGAAAGTTCTACTTGCCCACTAGTTTGGGGGTGATAAGCTGAAGCAATTCTATGGTTTACATCATACTTAGTGACAGTTTTTCTAAAACTCCCATGAATAAAATGAGAGCCTCCATCAGTCATGAGATATCTAGGCACACCGAACCTAGGAACAATAACATCCTTAAGCATTTTCAAAGAGGTCTTACCATCAACACTATTTGTAGGTCTGGCTTCTACCCACTTTGTAACATAGTCGACAACAACAAGAATATGAGTGTACCCTTTTGAAGGGGGAAAAGGTCCCATAAAGTCAAATCCCCAACAATCAAAAGGTTCAATAACAAGAGAATAATTCATAGGCATTTCATTGCGTCTAGAAATGTTACCTACTCATTGACATTCATCACATGATAAGACAAACTTCCTTGCATCTTTAAAAAAGGTAGGCCAATAAAATCCAGATTGTAAAACCTTCTGTGCAGTCCTATCCCCTGGATGATGTCCTCCATAAGCACTGCCATGAAATTTTCTCAATATCTCTTGTTGTTCAAATTCTGGAACACATCTTCGCATAATTCCATCTACTCCTTTATATAAGTGTGGGTCATCCCAAAAGTAATGCCTTAGATCATAAAAGAATTTCCTTCTCTGCTAAGCTATAAAGGTTGGAGGCAAATACTTGGAAACAATAAAGTTAGCATAATCAGCATACCAAGGACTCCCATGCGGACTTACCCTTATTGTAGCCAAGTTCTCATTTGGAAAACTATCATTAACAGGCAATGGGTCAAAAGAAATGTTTTCCAAACGAGATAAATTGTTAGCAATAAGATTTTCAGCACCTTTCCCATCTACGATATGCAGATCAAACTCTGGTAAAAGCAAAACCCACCTGATAAGTCTAGGCTTGGCATCCTTCTTTGTCATAAGGTACTTAATAGCAGCATGATCAGTATGAATAGTAACCTTTGAATCAACAATATAAGGTCTAAACTTATCGCAAGCAAAGATTACAGCTAAGAACTCTTTTTCAGTAGTAGCATAATTCTTTTGAGCAGCATCAAGAGTCTTGCTAGCATAATGAATAACATTCAACTTCTTATCAACATGTTGTCCAAGTACAACACCCACAGCAAAATCACTAGCATCACACATAATTTCAAAGGGTAAACTCCCATCAGGTGGTTGAACAATAGGAGCAGTTGTCAAAGTTTTCTTCAAAGTTTCAAAAGCTTCCTTACAATCATCATCAAAGACAAAAGGTACATCTTTTTGAAGAAGATTAGTAAGGGGCTTTGAAATTTTGGATAAATCTTTAATAAACCTCCTATAGAAACCAGCATGACCAAATATACTACGAATACCTTTGGTATCTCTAGGACAAGGCATCTTCTCAATTAATTCAATTTTGGCTCTGTCAACTTCAATGCCTCTTTCAGAGATCTTGTGTCCAAGAACAATCCCTTCATTAACCATGAAATGGCATTTCTCCCAATTAAGAACAAGGCTGGTTTCTTCACATCTCTACAAAACTTTATCAAGTTTGTGCAAATAGTTATCAAAAGAAGTTCCATAGATGGAGAAATCGTCCATGAAAACCTCCACAATTTCTTCACAAAAATCATGAAAGATAGCGGACATACATCTCTGAAAGGTAGCAGGAGCATTACATAAACCAAAAGGCATACTCCTATAAGCATAAGTACCATAAGGACAAGTGAAAGTAGTTTTCTCCTGATCTTGTGCTTTCACGGCAATTTGAGAAAACCCAGAATAACCATCAAGAAAGCAAAAGTGAGTCTTTTTGGACAACCTTTCAAGCATTTGATCAATAAAGGGCAAAGGATAATGATCTTTCTTAGTAACTTCATTGATCTTTCTAAAATCAATGCACGTTCTATACCCAACCACTACTCTTTGGGGTATAAGCTCATTATTTTCATTAGGCACAACAGTTATTCCCCCTTTCTTGGGAACATAATGAACAGGACTAACCCATTGACTGTCAGTAATAGGATAAATAATACCAGCATCAAGGAGTTTTAATACCTCATTTCTTACCACATCCTTCATCTTAGGATTTAGACGGCGTTGGTGCTCAACAACTGGTTTTGCATCAGGACCAATATTAATAGCATGCTAACATATAGTAGGAGAAATTCCTTTTAAATCATAAAGAGTATAACCCATAGCTCCTAGGTGTTTCTTCAATACTTCCAATAACCTTTCTTCTTCCTTCCCTGAAAGTTTAGAACTAATAATAACAGGATACACTTTCTTATTGTCAATATAAGAATATTTAAGATCATCAGGTAAAGGTTTTAATTCAAAAACAGGGTCCTCTTTAGGTGGTAGTGTGGTACCCAAATCTTCCACAGGTAGATTATGCTTAAGTAACTCCGGCTGACGAAAGAAAACCTCGTCAATCTCATTTCTTTCCTTCATAAAGACATCACTTTCATGATCTTTCATGAACTGCTGCAAGGCATTGTTAGGAGCAAGAGAAATAACAGAAAGTTGTTCAACCCTGAAATCATCATTAGGCAGTTCTTTTTCATAAGGAGTTTTGGAAAATTTGGAAAAATTAAACTCATAAGACTCTCCATCAAACTTAGTCAAAACTTTTTCCTTCCTACAATCTATAATAGCCCCACAAGTATTCAGGAAAGGTCTACCAAAGATAATAGGATAGGTTTTACTAGCTTCTTTACCAAGTACCAGAAAATCAGCAGGATATTTAATCTTACCACAAAGGACCGCCACATCTCTTACAATGCCAATGGGGCAAAATTGCTCTCTATTGGCAAGGTGAATAACCACATCAATGTATTCAAGCTCACAAGGACCAATTTCATGCATAATTTCCCTGTAAAGCTCATAAGGAATAGCACTAGAACTAGCACCAATATCACATAAACCATAATAGCTATGATTACCAATTCTAACAGAAAGCACAGGTACACTAGCTTTTCTAGCTTTTTTAGGATGAGAAGCAATATTAGTAGCGTATTCACAAAAGGCAATATGCTCATCCTCTATATTTCTAGTGACAAGATCTTTCACAATAGCTACCACAGGATCAATATCAATGAGCTCATCAGGCTCCACAGTTTTCTTTGCACTTTTGCTAACCACATTAGCTATAATGGAATGTTCCCTTACCTTAGCAGGAAAAGGGATTTTCTCCACATAAGGTTCAGGCAAAATAGGATCAACAGTACAAACCTCTGTGCTAGCAGGAACATGGGTGGCAATGTCTTTATAAGGAGCATGGTACTTGTCCTACTCTTTCTTGGGAATTTCAATATAAGAGTCAAAGGCATTAAAACATTTTGCAAGAACTTGAGGATCAAGACGAAATTCATTACTAATATCACGGAAGTCATTAGTTCCCATAAAAGATTTAATGCATTCATAATCATAGTTTATACCTGACTTTGTTCCTTTGTCATTCTCCCAAGCTTTAGTGTTATCTTGAATACGGTCTAGTAGATCCCATTTAGCTTCTTCCTTCATACGTGTGAATGATCCAGCACAAGAAGCATCTAGTAAATCTTTATCATGAAGAGAAATCCTAGCATAAAAGTTATTGATAATAATATTGTTAGGGAGTTCATGAATAGGACATTTAAGCATTAGTAACTTCAATCTCCCCCAAGCTTGATCTGTACTCTATCCATCACGAGACCAAAAGTTATATATCATATTTCTATCCTTATGAATCTCACCGGGAGGATAAAATTTAGAATAAAAGAGAGATGCCATTTCCTCCCATTCCATGGATCGTCCATTCTTCAGCAGCTTATACCATTCTTCAGCTCTCCCTTTCAAGGATATGGAGAGTAACTTCTTCTTCACCTGTTTAGTTGTGATACCTGCACACTTAAACAATCCGCATAATTCATGGATAAAGAGCAAATGATCACTAGGATGGACAGTTCCATCCCTTAAATAATAATTATCCATAACACGATCAACAATACTTGTAGGTATCTTAAAAGGATCTATCTCAACAGGTGGTGGTTCATCTACTACCTTAGCAGTGGTAGTAGTTTTCCCAAACAGAAAACCAAGTGGGTTATCCATATTGGAAACAAAGTAACAAGCAGTAACAAAAGAAATACTCACAGTAGAAGTTTCCTTACCAGTTCCACTCTTCAATAGCGCTTCACTCCCTGGCAACGGCGCCAGAAAATAGTCTTGATGACCCACAAGTATAGGGGGTGTATCGCAGTACTTTCGATAAATAGGAGTGTCGATCCCAACGAGGATCAGAAGGTGCTAAACAGTGGTGTGGAGCAGGAAATCCATGTGAATACTTAGCAAACGGATTTATAGTGGTTTTCTGATAAGGCAACAAAACAAAGTGCAAGTAATAAAGAACAAACACAGCTGGCCCAATCCTTTCTTAGCAAAGTACAAGCCGGTGGAAATACTTATAAGGACCAAACATTCTCGAGGACACATGGGAATTCTGTCAAGTGCTTTCGCTTCAAATAGCTGAGTACTCTTCTTTGGTGTTGTAAGTGTTGTGTGGGTGAACCTGTGCTAATGTACTGACCATACTTGGACTAATACATACTTGTGATTAAACCCCCTGCAAACATCTGTAACTACAGGAAAGTAATTAAGATATAAATCTAACCACAACCTTAAACTCTGAGATCCTACACTCCCTTGTGCGAAGGTGTCCTAACGGGGGTTCAGGTTTCTGTCACTCAGGCAACCCCACAATTAGTAGCCAAATACACAATGCATTCCCCTAGGCCCATAAATGGTGAAGTATCATGTAGTCGACGTTCACATGACACCACTAGAAGAATAGCACCACAACTTAAATACTAAACCATTGAATAAAAACTCAACACAAATCCACTAATAACAACATGACTTCTCCCATGTCCTCAAGAACTAAACGAACTAATCACAAGACATCACATGGATCAAGGTCAAAGATGATATGATAATGGATAACAATCTGAACATAAACAATAATCCAATGGTTCCACTCACAAGCATCAACTACAATAGTAATTAACATCGGGAAAGTTTCCCCTAAGAACTAAATCAATATCCAACACAATTGTTACAGCGGGATGGAGTGGTGATGATGGTGCTGGTGGAGATGATGGTGTGGATGATGATGATGATCCCGATGAAGCCTAGCTTGATGACCATGTTGATGGCAACGATCTCCCCTCTCCGGGAAGGAATTCCTTCGGCAGAAATCTGTCTGCCGGAGAGATCTTTCTCTCTTAGTGTTTTCCGCCCCCAAAGGCAGTGGAAATCTATCTATGGTCGCTCTCCTAGCCTTAGGGTTTCATAGGGAAGATATAGGCGAAGGGTCGGAGTCGGGAGCCGGGCAGGTGGGCCACACCTGTCCTAGGCGTGGCCCAGGGTGGGCCCGCGCCTAGGGAGTGTGGGCCCCCTGCGGCCCCTCTTCGCTCCTCCTTCTAGCTTCCTCATTATTCTGGATAAATAATATTTTTTGGTATTTTTCTGATCTTCGTGAAATTGCATCAAAACGCCTTCTTTTCCATCAGAATCCAGACTCCGGCGGTCCATCCTCCAAGAATCATCCAACATGCATAAACAGTGGAAAAGACATAAGTAATACCTCATAATAAGACAAATATCAATGAATAGAGGTAGATTATGATATAGAAGGGTGATGCAAATTGGGCGTATCATCTATGTATATTGTTGTAATGCCCAATCAAATATCATAGGAGTCATGATGTCTAGTATATGCATTGTTATGCTTCCTCAATCTGTTAATTGCCCTGCTGTAATTTGTCCACCCAACATGTTATTTATCTTAAGGAGAAAACCTCTAATGAACTATGGACCCCGGTCCAATCTTTATCATTGATACATCATCTACTGTTACCATTTACTTTCTATAAGCAACTACTATCTTCCACACTATACGTTTAATCCTTTGTTTTCAGCAAACCGGTGAGATTGACAACCTCACTATAAGTCGGGGCAAAGTCTTGAGTTTGTGCTGTGCAGGCTCCAAGTTGTTAGCAACACCTTGGAGTTTTTCCTTACTCCTACTGGTTCGATAGCCTTGGTTTCATAACTGAGGGAAAACTTACTGTTGTGCTCATGATACCTTCCTCTTGAGGTTTCCCAACAAAGATCTACAGTGATCTGAGCCATCAGTCCTCCACCGTCGGTTGGTGGTCGCCGGTGGCTATTCCTCATGCCCCAGCAAGCGTGGTTGGTCGCGTTTGAAAGAGGGCAACTAGGGGGTCCTAAAGATGGTGGCGCTGCTTCCTATTGGTCACCAGAGCATTAACTATGGCGAGCTTCTGCAGCGGCGGGTGGTGAGCTACGGCGGTGGAACGATACAGGAAGCAATCGAGAAAGGGGAGGCCACCGGAAGACTCAAGGGCTCACCAGGAAGCTCGTGGAAGGTTTGGTGGAGAGATTCATGGTTGAAATCAAGGTGGACGATGGTGGCTGGACTTCGGGCAGGAGGTCTCAAGCCGAGCGTCTAGGACCTCACCGGCTTATGCTATTGGGGGCAAAAGGATGAGAAGAACACGAGGAACATGGTGGTGATCTCGGACGAGCAAGGGTAGCTCGGGAACAACGATGCTCTGGAGCTCCTATGAGCTAGGATTTCAGCTAGAGGAGAAATTCGAAAGTGAGTGTGAGAGAGAAAGTGGATGAGGATGAGGATGAGGACGAAATGGGGAGGCTCCATGGCGTTCTTATACCTCCCAAGGTGTCGGTGGCACGAATATGGACGGATGCGAACGTCACGGCGTGGCGGCGGACGGTGGTGACGCAGACAGACAACTGCTTGTGACGTCAAGAGGAAGACGATAACACGCTTTTTGCGGAAAAACCCCTGGCGCATCTTCACTCTCAACCCATAGTACCTCCTCTGGTCCCACCTGCCAGCGACTACTGAGCTAGTGTGTGGGCCATGTGGGTCATAGCGGAGTGAGCGAGGGAGCTGGCTACTGCTGCTCGTGGGCGTTAGATAGGTGGGGAAGAAAATGGCCACAAGCCAAAAACTGTATTGTGCTATTTTCCTTTCTTTATTCTTTTATCTTTTCTATTTTTGTAAAACCTCTTAAAATATGATTTTCTCGAGGTTAAACTCTCCAAAACTTTTGTGAGGTATTAGAAATATTGCAGAGGTTTATTGTAATTGTTTGAATCTTATATTTTATTTATTATTTTCATATGTTTTACTTATATGAGAGTTTCTTTAATAAGTATAGTGAATAAGGACTAGGGTTTTGAGGAGTTTTTGATAGGCATCAACTAATAGTGAATATTCATTTATCATTCTTTAAATTTTGTGTTTCAAGAATTGTGATCACATTTATTCCTTTTAACCTTAGGGTTCAAATATTATCCTAAACTCTCCTTGTGGTTAATTAGCCACAGCAATGGTTTTTATTAATGTGGGTAAGTATAAAGTGAATAAAGCTTAATATATAATGTTACTAGAGTATTAGTCATAAGCATTCATATTTTGCTACTTCCTAATAGACAATATTTATCATGTAAAGGTTTTGTGACAAGCATTTACTAAGTAACAAAAGTGACTTATATCTCATGAAGTAATTTTCTAGGTTTTTATACTACAAGATTTAATTATATGTCCTAAAGGATTCACTAACCTTATGTTCATTTGCAAACAATATTAAAGGTTAATAACTTAGGCATTACTTTGAAATTGGTGCTCATAGATGATACTTTGTTCTAGGTAAGACGGTAAGATTGCTTCCTAATATGCCTTACCATACAATGTGATCTCATTGATTCTCTACTAACTTGATGCTAGGGTTTAGAATAATGAAGCAGACATGGAATTTGACAGGGCTTGATATAGTCTTTATTAAATACTTCTCAAGAATTCCTATCTTAAATTCTTCATTAATCTTGGGATTTAGTTGAGGAATTCCTTTCCTAAATATACTATGTATAAATATGTCATCTAATTCACTAAGATCACATCTTCCTAAATAAACTAATCATCTGAATCCACCATATCCATCATCATATGATGGCATGGTCATGTCACTTCAATAATACTCATTCTCCATTCTTCCTCCAGTCTAACTTCCATTACTTAGCTACCCTTGATAAATCCATCAATGTACTTATTTCGAACTCCATCCATTAACTCCTTGATTTCTCCTTGTATCCACTTCCAAGTCTTGCAAGATTACTCTCCTCACTATATCACAGATGATATCAATCCTATGGAAGAGGCATGGTACTATTCCCCACAATACAGTATTATTCTTGTATTAGCTTGATTAACATTACCATTTCTCCACTATTCCATTTAACTCAAATTCTATACTTCATCATACACTAGCTTGATTTCTCATGATCAAGGTAGAGGAATTAATTAACTATGGTATGTCCTAGCATGAGGTACTAATATCAATCCTTCAATAGATGTTTACAACAATTACTACTTCACCTCAGGTGTTTACTATTTTCTAAGAGGATTAATACTAGTTCTATAACTCAATATTGCTCTAGGATGAACTTGGGAATACTATCTTAACTTTAGTTACCTCTAGTAACTCACACTTACACTTCATCTTACATCACTATAGCGTGTGATACGTTGTAAACGTATATAATTTTTGATGCTCCATGCTTGTTTAGTATAAACCTTGTTATGTTTTGTCTACACTTTGAGGTATTTTTATACATTTTCTGGGACTAACCTATTAACAAGATACCGCGGTGCCAGTTGCCTATTTTCTGCTGTTTTTGGTTTCAGAAAAGCTAGTAAGGAAATATTCTCGGAATTGGACGGGACAAAAGCCAAAGTCAATATTTTACTAGAAGGAACATAGAGTCCAAAGGGCAGCCGAAGGGGAGCCACGAGGTGGCCACACCCTAGGGCCGCGTGGCCCATGGGGGGTGCCGCCACCAGGTGTGGGCCCCTCGGGCACCCACCGACCTTGCCCTTTCACCTATAAAAGCACCCCGATGCAGAAACCCTAGGTACCCGATCAAATCTCCACAAACAGTTTGTAGCCGCCACCACCATCGCCCCTAGATCGGGGGATCTGAAGCTCTTCTTGGCACCCGGCCGAAGGGGAGAGATCATCTGGGAGGCCTTCTTCATCACCATGCCAGCCACCTGTATGATGCATGAATAGTTCACCCTTGGACTATGGGTCCATACAGTAGCTAGATGGTTGTTTCTCCTCCTTTGTGCTATCATGTTTAGATCTTGTGAGCTCCGTTCATGATCAAGATCATCTATTTGTAATCATACATGTTGTGTTTTTGGGGATCCGATGGATATTGAGATACTATGTCAGATTGATTATTGATTCTATCATGTCTGTGTTATTTGTGATCTTGCATGCTCTCCGTTGCTAGTAGCTATCTTGGCCAAGTAGATGCTTGTGACTCCAAGAAGGAGTATTTATGCTGGATAGTAGGTTCATGCCTCTAGTAATCTGGGGAAGTGACAGAAATCTCTAAGGTTGTAGATGTGTTGTTGCTACTAGGGAAAAACAACAATCCTTTGTTCATGGAACATTTGTATTGTTTACTTTACACACATTACTAAATGCAATTATCTGTTGCTTGCAACTTAATACTGGAAGGGGTTCGGATGATAACGTGAAGGTGGATTATTAGTCATAGATGCAGTTGGATTATGGTCTATGCATTATGTTGTAATGCCCAATCAAATCTCATATGAGTCAAGATGTCTAGTATATGCATTGTTATGCTTTCTCAATTTGTCAATTGCCCCGCTGTCATTTGTTCACCCAGCATGCTATCTATCTTAAGGAGAACACCTCTAGTGAACTGTGAACCCCAGTCCAATCTTTATCATTGATACATCATCTACTATTACCGTTTAATTTCTACAAGCAACTACTATCTTCCAGACTATACATTTAATCCTTTGTTTTCAGCAAACCGGTGAGATTGACAGCCTCACTGTATGTTGGGGCAAAGTTTTGATTTTGTGTTGTGCAGGTTCCAAGTTGTTAGCAACACCTTGGAGTTGTTTCATTACTCCTACTGGTTCGATAACCTTGGTTTCATAACTGAGGGAAAACTTGCTGTTGTGCTCTTCACACCTTCCTCTTGGGGTTTCCCAACGAGGCTCTATTGTGAACTGATCCGCCTCAAGAATTTTTCTAGCGCCGTTGCTGGGGATTTAAGGACAGCTTCAATCTCTTCCTCCTCGCCATTCACCTTTCAGGGAGAAAGAAGATTCTCGCAAGGGGAGTCTCTCACAACTATTCTATTTACTTTGTTTTTGTTTTGCTTAGTTTCTTTTGATTTCTTTTGCTTGTTTCTTTTTACCAAAAATACAAAAAAAAAATAGTTTCATTTGGATTGCTTTTTCTTATCAAAAACACACAAAAAATAGTTCCTACTTCAAGTTGCTTCCATGTCTAGTGTTGCTCCAATCACTATGTCACCTGTGGAAATGATCTTCACTTTCATACAAGCAAGTGAAGAGAGTTTCAAAGAAGCTTGGTCTAGAATTTCTGACGCACATGAAAAAACTAAGCCTAAAATGACTCTAGGCTTGTTTCTTAGCAGCTTCTACTATAGTATTGCTCTTTGTTATAGATATGCTTTGGATGCTGTAGTAGGAGGAGATTTTCTCCAGTGTGACGAGGATGAAGCTTTGAATGCAATAAATAAATTGATTGCAACATATAATTTGCCTAGCAAGTCTGATTCTTCCTTTATAAACATATATGCTAGGTTAAACACTCTTGGGACCAATACATCTAGTTTAAAGGATTGCTATAACATGCTTAGAGAGCATCATGATTATGGTCCAATAAATTCTGAACCTTCAAAATGGTTTCCTACAGTAAAAGTTGTTATAAATAATGAGACTTTTGATGCTCGTTCTGATATCATGTCTTAATTTTGTCTTATGCCTAAAGATATCTATGAATCTTTGAACCTTTGGGGACTTTCTCAAGGAGGAGAAGAAATATCTCTTACCAATAATGCCACTATTTTACCCATTAGAATAGCTGAAGGAGTGTTTATAAAGATCTTAGGGAAAGTGGTGTCTACTGATTATCTTGTTATTGAATGTGTAGGAAAATGACAAATTACACTTGGAAGATCCCTAATGAAACTCCTTGGAGCAATAATAGATGTGGGAAAACGCATCATGCATTTTGCTTCTCCACAAAGAAATCATACGTTCCCTAAAGATAAGAGTAAAGGTAAGAAAGGTAGGGGCAATAAAATTTATCTTAATGCTTCTTCATTTTAAAATACTTGATTCTTGCTTCTTGTGCCTAACTTAAAGGCGTTAAAGAAAAGTACTCATTAGGAGATAACCCAAATTTCATTAGGTTTTTCTTTTGTTGAGTCTTGGAAGTTATTAATTCTGTAATAACCTCTCTTTATCTTTTTTGTATGGTTTTTGTGCCAAGAATAACCTCTAATGAGAGAGAAGTAAGATTTGGGGAAGTTGCTGTCCCAAAACAGATTTTTATGCTTCACTGTAAAAATTATAGAAACATCTCTGTATGTCAGATTGAGCTGTAATTTTCTGAGTATATGCCCCAGGTTTTTATCTAACTTCCGTTAGTTCAACACTTTTCGATTTGAGCAACAGAAGGTCTTCGAAAAAATCGGTTTTTACCTGCTGGTATATTTTGAAAGATTTCTGCCATTATTTGTATTTGCCTCTTAATCGGTTTATTTTTGAGTTCTCCTTGATCACTTGAGCTTTTAAAAGGAATTGCTACAGTATCTTGTGTTTTAATGAAATTTTTACTTGTGTTGAAACTAAACCCAAAGGCCTATTATCTTGAATACACTAATGTTGCTAATGAAGATTGTGTGAAGTTTTGTATGAAGGAAAATTTCAAGTGTAGGGGAAGAACGATGTGATGAGATGAAGAAAGGAAAAAAGATCAACCTTGGGGATGCCACCCCATGTAACCACATGAAATATTCAAGAGGTAAAAGCGTCAAAGCTTGGGGATGCCCAAGGCATCCCCTTCTTCATCAATAAAAATCTCAGGTCTCTTTCTAGACACTCGTTTTTATTGTTTCATGCACTGTTGTTTTGCTCTTGGAGCGTCTTAGTTTTTGTTTGTTTGGTTTTCTGAATAAAGTAGTTGGACCCCCGCATTCCCTCTTTTGTTTCAAATAAGTTGATTGGTGTTGGAAAAGAGTAGAAAGTTTCATGCTTATATTGGTACAAAAGAGAGCTTGTTTTGACTGTGGCTTAGACTTTATCATGTCATGATAGATGTTGCTTTGACATTATGCTTAGTGATTATTGTTGTAGCATGTCTTGTTCCAAACAATTGAGATTGCTTAATGTGCCTTGAAAGAATCATGCGTAGTTTTAGCATACAAAAGCATAATATTGTGGTATTCTCCTTTGATGCTTTGTTTGGGTTGAATTGGTACATGCTTACACCATGTTATGACCATGAACCAGTCACCTTAGCCTCTACGATCATTTAGTTTTTGACTTGTGATACCACTTTAATGCTCTAGTTAATAATGTTTTGTCGCTCTGCATGATTATGGTCATTATTGCTCTCTTAGTTGGTCGCTCTCAGTCTTTTGCTAGCCTCCACTTGTACTGAGTAAGCTCTACTCATGCATCCATCTCCCAAGAAACCAAGTTATTCCAAAGAGTCCACTATAAATTCCTATGCATGGTGTGTTACACCATTCCAAGTATATTCATGTTTTATCTATCTTCCAAATTAATCTTGTTATGAGAAAATTAGTGATTAAAGCTCTCACAAACTTGATGGCACACTTTACTTTATTGCACCTAATAAGCTTGAACCATTGTGTCATCTATGTTGTATATGCTTGCACTTATAAGTTGGGAATTAGCAGAACCATGTTGTCATGGGGAACGCTTTCAACACTTGTACATATTACCGAGTTGATATCATGATCTTTTGTTTACGGATGTCGGCGGTGTGAAATAAAAGGGGAGCTTGTAAGTCCATGGAGTATTGTATATTTGTTAGAGAAACGCCTGGGAGGCTAGCCTAAGCCATGCCTAATCATGGTGGAAACTTGCAGCATAATCATAGTGAGCAATATACGAAGCATTCTCAATAAAAACCTATGCAAATAGCAAATAAAAAGATCGCTGAGATGCTCATTGTCTGTTGCCTTGTCATTTTGATATGGGATAGCTACTGTGTCATGGGGCAAGGGGTACCCTGTTGGCGGTTCTCTATGATACACATATACTTATAATGACAAGAACTTGCTTGGGACTAAAGTTGAGTAGCATGAGGAACGACCCTCGTACTTAAGGGACATGAGATTGCCAACTTATGATTTGTCAAGCATATACTCCATATTTTTTTCACTTTAACCTTAATAACTTCAAGATGCTTATGATAGGGGCAGTGAGAGATGAAAGATAATAAGTACCATAATTTTTCGAAGCTCTTTATGAAACTTGAAATTTCTGCTTCCCTCTGTGAAGGGCCTTTCTTCTTACTTTTATGTTGAGTCCCCACCTTCTATCTTTATGCACCAATTAAGAGAGCATAGTTGTCATTCTTAGTTTTTTGTGCATTGTCCCAAAACTTATTGATTGATTTATAATGTTGATATTGCTTGTTCTTGAACTATTTGTATCTAGTCACCCTTATGAACTTTGAAGGTGTCCAATGCATTTATGTTTTGCTACTCCATGAGGTACAAGCTGAATAGCACATATGTTATGTTTTATATATGTGAAACAAACAAATGTCTTTCAATGCATTGTTATTCATGATCTTTGTTTCTACCTTTTCATGTTGCAACATAGTTGCTTTGTCTTATTGTTAGAACTACATCTTTCATGCTCATGTTTAGAGTACTTTGATCTCAACTATGAATGCTTTATAAATGGTTTGATCAAGATTGTGATGGTGCATGTCACCTTAAAAATTATTCTTTTTATCACTTACCTACTCGACGACGAGCAGGAGTTAAGCTTGGGGATGTTTGATACGTCGTAAACGTATCTACAATTTTTGATGCTCCATGCTTGTTTAGTATCAACTTTGTTATGTTTTGTCTACACTTTGAGGTATTTTTATACATTTTCTAGGACTAACCTATTAACAAGATGCCGTAGTGCCAGTTGCCTATTTTCTGCTATTTTTGGTTTCAGAAAAGCTAGTAAGGAAATATTCTCGAAATTGGACGGGACAAAAGCAAAAGTCAATATTTTACCAGAAGGAACACGGAGTCCGAAGGGCAGCCGAAGGGGGGCCACAAGGTGTCCACACCCTAGGGCCGCGCGGCCTCGGGGGGGGGGGGGGGTGTTGCCACCAGGTGTGGTCCCCTTGGGCGCCCACTGACCTTGCCCTTTCGCCTATAAAAGCACCCCGATGTAGAAACCCTAGGTACTCGATCAAATCTCCATGAAATAGTCCGTAGCTGCCGCCACCATCGTCCCTAGATTGAGGGATCTGAAGATCTTCTCGGCACCCTGCCGGAGGGGAGAGATCATCCCGGAGGCCTTCTTCATCACCATTCCATCCTCAGGTATGATGCGTGAGTAGTTCACCCTTGGACTATGGGTCCATACAGTAGCTAGATGGTTGTTTCACCTCCTTTGTGTTGTCATGTTTAGATCTTGTGAGCTCCGTTCATGATCAAGATCATCTATTTCTAATCATACATGTTGTGTTTGCAGGGATCCGATGGATATTGAGATACTATGTCAGATTGATTATTGATTCTATCATGTTTGCGTTATTTGTGATCTTGCATACTCTCCGTTGCTAGTAGCTATCTTGGCCAAATAGATGCTTGTGACTCCAAGAGGGAGTATTTATGTTCGATAGTAGGTTCATGCCTCTAGTAATCCGGAGAAGTGACAGAAATCTCTAATGTTGTAGATGTGCTGTTGCTACTAGGGAGAAAACAACAATCTTTTGTTCTTGGAACAATTGTATTGTTTATTTTACGCTCATTTTTTAATGTAATTATTTGTTGCTTGCAACTTAATACTTGAAGGGGTTCGAATGATAACCTGAAGGTGGATTATTAGTCATAGATGCAGTTGGATTACGGTCTATGTATTATGTTGTAAAGCCCAATCAAATCTCATAGGAGTCAAGATGTCTAGTATATGCATTATTATGCTTTCTCAATATGTCAATTGCCCCGCTGTAATTTGTTTACCCAACATGCTATCTATCTTAAGGAGAACACCTCTAGTGAACTGTGGATCCCGGTCCAATCTTTATCATTGATACATCATCTACTGTTATCGTTTACTTTCTACAAGCAACTACTATCTTCCACACTATACGTTTAATACTTTGTTTTTAGCAAACCGGTTAAAATGAGATTAACAACCTCACTGTACGTTGGGACAAAGTTTTGAGTTTGTGTTGTGCAAGTTCCAAGTTGTTAGCAACACCTTGGAGTTGTTTCCTTACTTCTACTAGTTCGATAACCTTGGTTTCATAACTGAGGGAAAACTTGCTGCTGTGCTCTTCACACATTCCTCTTGGGGTTTCCCAACGAGGCTCTACAGTGAACTGAGCCGCATCAGCTTGTCATGGCTAATCTTAAGATAATATATCTATACTAGGGTTAAGTCATATTCTATCCACCAATGTCACTTATGCATCAAATAATCAATCGTCGTTGGTGACTTAAGCATGTTCATTATAATTCTTTGATTGTTCATGGTTTAGGTTTCCAGTTAGCTAATCAAGGCTTCATCAATACAACATTACAGTTGTGTTATAATTACCTTCTTAGTATCTTTATTGGACTAAGAGATATTATTCATTGTCTATGCCTACTATATCCATTAAAATTACTCCTTGGTAACTATCTCCAAAATTTGTCCTTATGATCCACTTTGTTACCACATGTATCTTTATTTTAGATAACTCTTCTATCAATTCATAAGTGAGTTAAATCCACAAACTATCTTATTGAATTGATTCTCTTCAAGCACCCCATCCTATAGATGGTATCTAAAACTAGCATTCCTACTTACCTCTTCTTACTTCTTTCTCTAAAGGCTTTAAAGTGAATGCTATGACAAGAACAAGAGTTGATAGATCAAGAATTGATAGATTAAGAATTGATAGATCAAGGATTGATCACTCCACATTGATGATCAACGGATATTAGAATAAGGTTCAATAGAGATGATATGAATTGATATGGAAAGAAAGATGCGGTGAATGGTCTTGACTTAATTTCCTTCCTACTCAATACAGCTAAAGGGTTAAGGTTAAGTATTACCATGATGCTCATGGTAGGAATGGATAAGAATAAGATAGATCAAGATTTAGTTATTAGATTCTTGTTACTTGAGTTATATACTTAACTTGGTATCCAAGAGTTGTTGTAATGCATGCCATGAAATGATCTCTTAAAGATCTGGTATTAATCATTAAGTCATGTGTTCGTGATTTAGTTTTATTACATTTGATCTACCCTTAGATCAAATCATCTTTACCCAAAATGAGGTTTTAGCAAAGGTCATATTAAAACTTATCGCAGTCAACTTGATGATCTACTTCAATTCCATCAAGTTGAGAGAAGCTTCAATCACTTTGACAAGTTTTTATTCAAAAATGCGAAAATTATCCAGATTTTTTATGCATGAATGCAATGCACACATCTGAGTTCAGCTTATTTCTAAGCTCTAATGCTGGGATGTTACAGTTAGTGAGTTGTGTGCCTTCACATCCGGGGTGAGGCCTTATGTGGCGTTGGGTGAGCATCGAGCCACCACACCTTGAGGTGAGCCACTTGTGGCATTCGGAGAGCATTGCGACATCGTACCTCTCCAATAAAGACGTTTCTTCTTTGTAAGTGAACTTCAAGATAAAAATCTTCGTCTCCACGTCCATTAGTTATCTCTCAACCGAGACCTTTACTTATGCATTTTACATTGTGATAGCCATCATGCTTGAAGTATTTCATCTTGCTATCACCTTGTTGCTTGTATTGCTTAGCATAGGTTGTTGGTGTACTTAGGTGACCTAGTGGTTTGGTTTTGCGCTCAATAAATTAAACGTTAGTTTTTATTCCGTATTTATTAGATCTTAAACCATAATATTTTTAAAAGCCTATTCACCCCTCTAGGCGACGTCCATTGCACTTTCAACTTGTATATGAGAGAGGAGCTGACTCAAATTTTCCCAATTCCATCTCTCCAACCAAATGCATGGGAATAACCGTTCCATACATTTTCTTAGCTCCAATCAAACACAAGAATGGAACCATTTCGTTATCCAAAACCAATCATGCCAATAGATTGTATGGTGGCGTCTAATTAAGAAACCAAAATGCCATGTGTCTAGGCGCATCAACTGATGCAGAGGCCATGGATTTGCTCCTCATTTCGAAAAAAGGTTTGTTGATTATCCATGTTGGTAGTTGTTATGAATTATGAACATTAAATCTCTTTGGATCACTTGTTTTATTAATTAGACTTGATTTTTGTCCTAAAAAGTTTCCCAAGAAGACATCATGAAGATATATACCACCTCTTATTTACTTGCAGTTTTTGTTCTAGAGTGTGGAATTTCCTACATGAGGAATGTGAGTTGGAGTTAACATAGTTTAAATAACTACTGAAGTTAAGAGGCACTTCCAATAATCTTTCTTTCTTGAAGTAATATTTTTTTCTTGGTGGACCATATGGAAAATCATGAATGCCAGGATTTTTAAGGATGTCCGGACTAGATTTGCAACCTAGAGATATGCACATGAATAGATTCAAACCAGATCATGAGAAGTTGGATGCCTAGATTGCATCCCTGCCATAGTTTTTTTGTTTTTCTGTGTTATGCGGTTATATAGTCTCCCTAGTAGGTTATTTATATCTTTGCTTTTATCTTATAGGTAACTCTTAGACCTTTAGTCTTTTTTTAATAAAAGTTGCGTTGTGGGGCTTTTACCTCACAGAAAATATAGTCAACTCTTGGTCAAGATGCCAAGAGCACAACATAAAGAACTACTCTCACAACATTACATTCTTAGTGCTCTAGCATGGCGAGGCTCCACATAGCCACCTTCGCTTTGATTTTTGATGCAATCATGCTAGGGTTAGAGAATTGATTTCGAAACATCCGTCCATTTTGCTCCATCCAAATCTCTCAAGACACCAACATAGCAATCGATACCATTGCCTTTCTTGAAATTCCTCTCTTTTTATGATTAACGTCCACCAATCCTTGATACTTTGGGTTTCATTCCAATCTCTAGGTTCGTGGTCATGAATCCCAAGCCAAACCTTCAAGATTGACCAAACTCTAATGTTGTATCGACATTAAAAAAAGGCGTGCAGTCGATTCTTGGACTTGATTGCATAATTTGCAAATGCTGCAATTTTTTCATCCTCTACACTCTAATCTATCTGTCATTCAAACTCTATTTTGTAAAATTGATCAAGCAATAATGTTGCATTTTGGCGATGTCGAAGTCTTCCAAACTAATAAAGGCAACATGGAAGTTGTTTACCTAAGAACTGCATCTTGTACGCCGACTTGGTCGAGCAAGCTTCGTTGTTGATAAGCTTTCCATGCAATTGAATCTAGGGTATTGGGCTCTAGATTGACATTTTGAAGCATCTTTTAAGCCGTCAGAATTGAATAATATGGTGGATAACAGAGACCATCTCACAAAGCATCTTGCATATTGACTTGGAACATGTTGATTTGTGGTATAGACATGTCTAATGCTACCAATCTTCATAAGCACTCACCTGCATTTTAGCAGCAGGAGAGGAAAAACACATTAATAAGAGAATACATTTTTTCTACAAACAAGTCATGTCTCTGGCTGTCTCTTAAAATCAAGGGGGGAAATAGCGCTCTACAGAAAAATAGTGTCAGCCTTAAAATATGCTATTAGCATGCTATACGGCACCATAGATGCTATTAGGGAGACATTATATATTATGAATAATTCAATATGGCCTTTTCAGATATGCTATAACGACGTAATTGGCCAAAATAGTGTGCTAATTTTTCATGTTTAAGATCCCTCTGAAATCCCCTGCTCATTTTCTAACTAGACATATACATTTATTGTATAAAATTTTGAGTTAAGTAAAAACGAGTCTTTGTCAAAAATAAATATAGTCAAGGAAGGATTTGTGGCACCTCAACTCAGTGGATCTCGATTCTTGAGAATTTTGAGAATAGTATTTTAGAGTTTCATTAATACTATTACTAATTTTGTGTATACACACCTTATGTATACATATGTCTTTTTTATGTCTCCGAGAATACAATGTATTTTTAAAAATAAAGAGATAAATGCATTCAAGAGCCACAAATCCCTACTCGTTTGTAAGATATAAACGATTGAGACGGTGAAAATCTTGGTGACGTAAGAAACATCCGTACCCCTTCGCCTCCAAGGAGCCTAAGGAGGCGATTAGGGTTCTCATGCCTCCCGTCGGGCCGCCGGCGATCTGCCCCGGGAGGCAGGGTGGATCTCGGCCTCTGTTGGCGGGAGGGCTTTGTTTTTCTGTTTTTAGGATAAAAGTTTGGTGGGGCGGCACTCAGATGGTGGCGGCAGCGTCTTTCTTGAAAAATTCTTCTCCGGTTTTAGCCCCATCTCAACGATAACGTCGAGAAGTTTGTAGGAGTATTGTGGTCCTGAAGGAATTTTTCTGACCGTGGGATCTTCGGATCGTCAAGAAGTTTTATCGACAGTTCATCCTTCTTCTTCGTCTTCGGGACGGATGTGGCCTTCTGGACCCGGTCGACGACTTCCCGTCCGCAACCAACAACATCAGACCGACTCTGGGAGGAGCGGTAGCAGCGACGCACCTTCGACACGGTATGGTGGTTGAAGATGAAGGTCATCTCATTAATTTCGATGTAATTTTCGTTTTTATTGAGGTGTTTCGTACCGTTCGTTGTTTCTTTTGATGCCAAAGTTTTATTATTAAAGAACGGTTTTGCTAGAAATCAGGCGCCTGATTTTTAGTTAAATATCAGTCGTCTCTCTCACCATTAGATATACTTCATGATTCGTGCAGCGTGGAAATTACTCATGAGTTGCAACTAGGTTGTAACTGAAAATTTGATGAGTTGCAAGTAGGTTGTAACTGAAAATTAGTACAAATTTTATAAGTTGCAAGTAGATTGCAATTGAGAATTAGCATAAAATAGTAGAATGATATCAGCAAGACATAACTAAAAATCAGACGCCTAAGATTTAGACGCTCCTATTAAAGAAATATGTTGGTAACATGGTAAGACGGATCAGTAAGGCAGTAAACACCGCCACTGGACTGGCCTCACTCTCACGGCACTACTAGGCACGGACCAAGATCGTTGCCATCTGCCACGTCCGCACCATCGTGAAAAGGAGAGACCTCGACTGATGTAACTTGCAGGTCATACCAAAATCGTTGGTCAAGGAGGGGCCGGCCATTATATAAGAGCCGTGTCACTCGCTCCTGCTTCCCCATCTCCTGTCGCGCCCAAATATAACTTGCTTCCTTCTTCCTCCTCCAGTCCTCCTCTCCTCCTAACGCGGCGAGGCTAAAGGGAAAACAGAGAAATCAGCAGCCACGAGATCAGAAGGTATGCATCAAAGATATTGTTTTCTTTTTCATCTGTTAAATTTTAGTCGAGGCCCTCTCGATCGGCCCCGTTTCGTCCTACTATCTCGTAGTGGCGGACAATTCTGGGTTCAAACTCGGATGCTTGTCTGTATCTGATCCATTTCTTAGCTGCCACATGCGCGCATGTTCTTGCCACTTGAGTCTATGCCTTACCGTGCTTAATTTCCTCCCTCGATGTGATTGCTTACGTGCAGGTCAGTCAGCTGGTAGCTAACTATATAGACTTGACCGCTGCGAGTCTTGCCGGGGAGGGTGGGAGTTGCTTGGTCGCTTCGGGGCTCGGCGTGCGCGGAGACCGGAGATGATGGGAGGAGGGGTGGCGATGATGGATCCGGGCTTGGCGTTCGCGGCGGCCGGCGACGGCGCGAAGGGGTTCGGGGTCTTTGGAGGCGGCTGCTTCATGGGGGAGAGCGACTTCATGAATCCGGCGCCGGCGCAGCAGCATGTGCGCGAGAGCTTCCCCGACGACGAGAGCGACGAGGACGATGACGACGTGGACGGCATCGAGGAGCTGGAGCGCCGCATGTGGCGCGACCGCATGAGGCTCAAGCGCCTCAAGGAGCTGCAGCAGCGGCAGAGCCCCGGCGGCGGCGGCGGGGGCGACGCGGCGACGGCCAGCAAGGGGCGGCGGCGGGCGTCGCTGCAGGACCAGCAGGCGCGGCGCAAGAAGATGTCGCGCGCGCAGGACGGGATCCTCAAGTACATGCTCAAGATGATGGAGGCCTGCAGCGCGCAGGGCTTCGTGTACGGCATCATCCCCGAGAACGGCAAGCCCGTGGGCGGCGCCTCCGACAACCTCCGCGCCTGGTGGAAGGAGAAGGTCCGCTTCGACCGCAACGCCCCCGCGGCCATCGCCAAGCACCAGGCCGAAACCGCCGAGCCGGGGGCCGACGGTCAACGCGGCGACGGTGCGGCTACGGCTGGTCCGCGGTCCCTGCACGAGCTGCAGGACACCACGCTGGGGTCGCTGCTCTCGTCGCTCATGCAGCACTGCAACCCGCCGCAGCGCCGGTACCCGCTCGAGAAGGGGGCGCCGCCGCCGTGGTGGCCGCGGGGGGCGTCCGAGGCGTGGTGGCCGGAGGCCGGCGTGCCGGACGACCTGGGCCCGCCGCCGTACAAGAAGCCGCACGACCTCAAGAAGGCATGGAAGGTCGCCGTGCTCACCGCCGTCATCAAGCACATGTCCCCCGACGTCGAGAAGGTCCGCCGCCTGGTGCGGCAGTCCAAGTGCCTGCAGGACAAGATGACCGCCAGGGAGATCGTCACCTGGCTCGCCGTGCTCAAGAGGGAGGAGGAGCTGCATCCTGGCGCTTGCCTTCCTCCGTCTTCCGCCGGTGGCGCGCTGTCGTTTGACGCCAGCTCCGGCGAGTACGATGTGGACTTGGTCTATGGCGAGGAGGCCGCGAACCAGGTCAAGGCGCCCTCTGAGGCACCCGCGTTCGTAGACCTTACCATGGATTCCGGCATGAACAACCAGTTCCTGTTCATGCCGGCGGCGCTGATGAAAGAAGAAGCCATCGACTTCGACTTCACCCACACCCAGAAGCGGAGCACACCGTCGCCCGCCGCCGATCCGGAGCTAATGTCAAATAACAGCGACACCCGCGTCTACACCTGCAACAACGCGCAGTGCCCGCACGGCGATCCGGCTCTCGGCTTCCTCGACCGCAACGCGCGCAACGACCACCAGTACGCCTGCAGGTACAACAGCCCCGGCGCCGGCGAGAGCAAGCCGCCGCCGGCTTTCTTCCCGGCGGCTCCCTACAGCCCGCAGAGCCAGCAGCTAGGCGGCTTCGACTTCGGCCTTCCCGTCGATGACCAGAGATGCCTCGCTGGGCTAATGAGCATGTACGACACCGGCGTGGCCGCGCACAGGGGCGTGAGCAACAACAACAACGCGGCGGCTCCGAGCATGCAGATCGGCGGGGGCGACCTTCTGGGGCCAATCTCGCTCGGTGGCCCGAACAGCATGATGCAGCAGCAGCAGAGTCCGGCGTTCTTCGTCCGCGACGACGCGCCGTTCGGCATGGCGGCGCCGGAGCTGGGCAGGTTCAGTTCGGGATTCGACGCGTCAGCGGTGGATTACGCCGGCGCCATGCAGCAACCGCGGCAGAAGCAAGTGGGACCCAACTGGTTCTACTGAACAACAATCAAGAAACCTCCCTTGATTAGCTTGTAGCTCTAGGCCATTAGAATTCATAAGGTTTTCATTCTCGATCAGGCCATGGCTTCTTTGTAACTCGTAAGGGCCATGTCCAGAACACTGAAATTCTTACCGAATCAAACTATTGTTTTGCTATATTCCTGTGGAATTCATGCGTTCATCCACCGGTTTAATTGCAAAGATGCTTAGGCAGCAGCTCAAACATTTTTAGACCCAAAAAAATCATTGAACTTTTTTTTTTGCTCTTTTTTCTCCCTCGTGTGTGAGGTGCCTTTTGCTGATCTAGAAAAGCGCCCTTTCATGGACACCATGGGCTAGCCACCTTTCTCTTTCTGATCCACTGTTCATTGACATTGTCGTTGGTGGCGATCCATCCGTCATCTCACTTGGCTAACCCATCACATGCTCCGCCGGGAGCCCATGAATGAGATTCAGCCATGACAACGACTGCTTACCAGACGCCGAGGACACCCAGATCAGCGCCGGAAGGTGGGGCACACGCACGCGCACCTTCGCAGATGCTGCTCACTTTGACGGGATCAACACGTGTTAAAAGAGGAATATAGATGATTTCTAGGGATATTTTCAGGGTTATTACTTGTAACGGTTTGATTTTTCGAATAAATCGGATACAAAATCATTTTTTATGAAAAACTTCACCGATATTCTAATAATCATCACCAAAATCGCTGATTTTTTTTTCAAAATTTTCTAGATAGTTTTAGGTTTTCGGTTTGAAATCTAAGACAATCTAGTACGTTGGATATGAGTTAGACGATGGATGTGGCCCCAAGTCACGGCGAGACTTGGAAACATGAAGTCACTGAAGCTCAGTCTGTTTGTCATAGGCATTTTTGTAAAAAAAACATCCTCCTTAATTAATAGAAATAGCAAATACTTTTCCTTGTTTTTAAAAAAGAAGACCTGAAACCACACCAATGAACACGAAACTGACTAGAATCCAAGAGATGCGCTAGACACACAAGTCCATGCATCCTTGAATGATGCTAAGTGCGCCATTCAAGTGAAGATAGGACGAAAGTACCTTATTTAGAACTTCAGGATAACGCCGCCGCCGCATCATCCCAAGAAAGATACATAATAAGTTTAAAACAAGAAACTGGAACCCTCCCAGTTTGTCATATGCCTATATTTGTGAAGTCTGACAGTTTGTCATAGGCATTTTTTTGTAAAAACATCCTCCTTAATTAATGAAAATAGCAAATATTTTTCCTTTTTTAAAAAAAAGGCCTGAAACCACACAACGAACACGAAACTGACCGGATTCCAAGGGATTCGTTAGACACATAACTCCATGCGTCCTTGGACGATGCTAAGTGCGCCATCAAGTGAAGATAGGGCGGAAGAATCTTATTTAGAACTTCAGGATGTCATCGCTGCCGCATTATCCCAAGGAAGATACATACATAATAAGTTTATAACAAGAAACAGGAACCCTCCTACCGACGAAAAGCCGACATCCACCACACCTAAGGCTTGAAAGACTATCGAAGACAGGACAGACAACGGCAGCACCGGCGGAGGAGACGGAAACCCTAGCCGTCCATGAATTGCTTTGGACGGACAACATAAACAGACATTATCATGTTCAGAAACCTTGCTGGAGGGCCACTTGGGGAGTTGGGTTCTTGGAGATGCTTCCTTCGAGGTTTGAGTCGGTTGTAAGCCAAGTGGTAAGCATACTTAGGCCACCAAATCTGGGCCCTGTCGGCTCCATATCCTTCTCGAGATCTACCTAATCTAGCTCTTAAAATAAACCACTCCTTGATTTCTTTTGTTCCTCCTTGATCATGTGCAATCAGTTGTGTTCTGATGAAACAGATACCATCAGTTGTCTACCACTCCCATTGGCCAGTTAATAAAAAAACATCTTTAAAAGAGTATACTACCTCCTTCACGGTTTGCAGGGCGCCTAATCAAATTTGGGTTTTTCCAAAACTACAATGTTCCTAGGCGCATAAGAATTAATTGTTAATTAATGTGGCACGTTTTCTCCCAACTTTCTATGCATGCAACAGTCTCCCACCAATGCATGTGCCTTAACCGCTCACTAATATGCCTAATTTTTAGCCAATACGTTTACGCCTAGGTCCGTGAGATTTTTATAGAGTGTCCTGCAAACCGTGAAGGAGGGAGTATTATAGATAAAAAAAGAGCAGACACGCTTCTTTTTTAAGATTCCCGCGACGTGCAAAAGGAACTACTAGCGCTGAATTTCTCTGAAGAACCATTGGGCAGTCAAGATATTCTATTCTGCCCACTCCTCGGTGGTCTTCCGACTCTTCTTCATTCGGTTTCGGTCAATGTTAAGCAAGCACCAAGTGGCACGGGGAAGCTTAATTTTTAGTGGGTGAGTCGCTCTTTCAAGGACAAAGTAAAATGCTCTTAATAGGTAAGGCTGTATGTAAATATATAATTTGGTTATCTATCTGAGATCTTTGACCATAATGCAAAATCCGCTCCATGTCAGCAACGGCTGCTGTTCATCGGCAGATGTTCAGGGTAAGCAAAGCTCAGTTAATCGTAGGGGGTGTTTGGTTTTCAGCCATAATTTGCCAAACCAAAGTTCGGTAATTTGGCATGTGTTTGGTTTTTGCCACACTTTATCTACCACATGGTCCATCTGTCATAGAGTGAATTTATTGCCAAGTTTTGTCACATTTTATGCTTTTATTTTCTCATCCACACTTTGTGGCTGTTACACTTGTCAAAGTTAGGCTTGACAAAGTGTGGCCGGAACCAAACATGCCCGTAGAGTTGCAAGGAAATGAGAGTACTATCTGTATCTCCGTAGCTGATTGGTAAATCGAGCAGTGGAAAGCACCGTCACTGTCACTGAAGGCTCCACCTAGCTAGGACCTGAACAGACCGAATAAATGCGCAACAACGTGGACAAAGGAAGGACGATGGCGAGTCACTGAGTCAGACAGGAGCGGCGCGCTGCCGGGTGCCGGCGGAATGAAACCATACCAGCGGCGCCCGGTCGACGCGGCATGGAGCTGCCGCCTAGCATTCCGATCCGCTGTTTGCTTCGCTAGTGACCACGGGCACCACTGCAGCCGCGGTGGTCCGTCGATCGGCTCCGCGGAATCACACGTCGATTGGCGAGAGGGGGATCGATCTGAGGTAGGTAGGAGTGTCATCAGCTCCATCGGACCACAGTGTTCTGACTGACCGATGGACCTGATCTGGTGCTGTTCGCCGGTTCCTGTCTCGACATACATACCATACCATGGGATGGGACTGTAGAAGCGGCGGCGTGCGACAGTTTTGGGCGTGCGTTCCGATGGGTGCAGAGAAAGGGAGCGTAGAGGAACCCAGGGTGACGATGGCGCGGTGCAACAGTTACTTAACAATAATGGAGGCCAATTAAAGTCGGAAAAAAATTCACCTGCTAGATATACCATGAAGCAGCACCACCCTCAGGGCGTGAGCTGGCAACTGTGTGCACATCTTCTTCTTTTTTGAACGGAAAGAGTCCCAAGAACCTGTAAGCTTTATATTAATCGTGAATAATAAAGGTGTACAATATTACAGAAGACCCCATAAAAAGAACAAATAAACACATAGGTCCCTATTTAAAGTGGCAACTGTGTGCACAGCTGAATGAACATTTTTGGGATACATTGGAATGAACTTAGTATAAGAACAATTTAAGAACATTTTTTAATTACGTTATATGGTATTGAGAGTGATGATCCTCCGGTATTAGAGCATTGCTTAATTTCGGTAGCAATTTTGCGGAAAGAAAAGTAAGGCGGCGGCTAAGTCCAAACCCATCTAGGGTTACGTCCCCTCACCGGTGACGCGGGCGGTTCGCCCCGTCTTTGTTGGTTTGGAGCCACGGAGGGGTGGCGGAGGGCAAGGACGATGGCGAGTCACTGAGTCAGACAGGAGAGGCGTGTTGCCGGGTGTCGGCGGAATGAAACCATACCAGCGGCGCCCGGTCGACGCGGCATGGAGCTGCCGCGTAGCATTCCGATCCGTTGTTTGCTTCGATAGTGACCATGCGCAGCACTGCAGCCGCGGTGGTCCGTCGATCGGCTCCGCGGAATCACACGTCGACTAGCGAGAGGGGATCGATCTGAGGTGCGAGTGTCATCAGCTCCATCGGACCATAGTGTTCTGACTGAGCGATGGACCTGATCTGGTGTTGTTCGCCGGTTCCTATCTCGACATACATACCATACCATGGGACTGTCGAAGCGGCGGCGTGTGACAGTTTTGGTCCTACGTTCCGACGCGTGCAGAGAAAGGGAGTGTAGGAATCCAGGACGGCACGATGCAACAGTACTTAACAATAATGGAGGCCAATTAAAGTCAGAAAAAATTCACCAGCTAGTGACGAGGTTTAATCTCGTCAATTCCCACTGTTATGGACTTGGTTTTTGGAGAAGATGTGGATGCTGGAGATCGCGGAACGGTTAACAGAAAAGCAAACAGGGGACACGAGATTTACCCAGTTTCGGGCCCCCGGAGGGAAAACCCTACTCCTGCTTGTCTGCTCTTGATTACGGCGGAACCGAAAGTTACAGGGGTGCGCAGATGCAATCTGGCGTGGAGGTGTGTGTGCGGTGAGGTGAGAGAGCCTCCTCGTCGTGCCCTCCTAGCCTTTATATAAAGATAGGCAGGTCCCGGGCATAGATCGAGTCGGTCACAGGTTTAGGGTTTCCCCCTTCGAATATTCTATATGTTCTAGTCTTGCTCTCCAAGGATCCTAAGATGTCATGGGCTTGGGCCACCCGAAAATCTTTATATGTTTTCCTGGGCCTTCCTTGGGGCTGCACCAGGTATGCTGAAGTTGTGTACCCATTGGGTATAACCATGTCAGTAGCCCCCGAGTGTTTAGTCGAATCGTAGATTCGGCTGAGGACTCTTTAATCTTTTGGGTGCAGTTGTTTCTGTTCACCAGAGGATAATTTTAGTGTGTAGGGATTGTTGATGCGTGCGCCTGACTCTCCTGATGGATCAGGGTCAGTTAACTGTCTTAGGACAAAACAACACGATCTTCTTCAGATTCGAGTCCCTCGACTCGAACCCGGAACAGATGCTGGCGTAATTCAACTCAGGCTGTTGAGGGCTTACAGGAGTAGAATCCCAGTAATTTTCGAATGATGTACCCAATGCGTCCGTCGGGATTTTCATCGCGCCTGTTGACACAGATTTTCACTAGCAGAGTGCAGTCGTGTGCGTTACCAGGCCATCAGATGGTATCTGTAGGTCTTATCTTTGCGTCACAGACACAGCATCCGAAATTTTATCACCGCGGAGGTGTTTCGGGTGGCCAGGGAGGATATTACTCACTTAGCGTTTAGTTGGGGCAAAGTTGCCGAAAAGTTTTTGCATTCTGATCCGAATGATCGCAGTCGAAGAATTCATAGGATGCGCGACCAGCGCTCCCTATGGGAGTAGTCCCCGAGTGTCTGTTCGAGTCGTAGACTCGAGCAGAGACTTTAATTCAGCCATTGTTTGCTTCAGGTCTGTAGGACACGATTTTTTCGGATGCTTGAATCAACCCTACCTATGGGAGTAGCCCCCGAGTCCATAGTGGAGTCGTAGACTCGACGTAGGACTCAAAGAATAGATCAGGTAATTCATGCTTCTGTTGCGCGGCCAGCGCTCCTGATAGGAGTAGCCCCCCCCCCCCCCCCCCCCCCGAGTAGTTGCTCGAATCGTAGATTCGAGTGAGTACTTTAGCTGTTAGACAAAGAAATGTAACTATTGCTAGTGTTGTTTTGATGACGTCGGTGCTGACGATCGATGACCTTAATCGTCTGCGGCGCCAGAGGTGACGTGACTGGATGAGCGTGGGTCCCACTTTCTGACTTGGAGTTGACTGGTCACGCGCGACGTGGCGAGAATTACGGCGTATCCTCGATTTCCGTGTATAGTGAACGGCGTGCGAGCGACGGTTCGCTGCTGTGCTGACACGTGGATGGTTGGATTTGATTCTAGCGCTAGGGCTTCCAGATGAACGGTCCTTGTTCATTGTCCTCGTCCTTATAACTTGTGGGGAAAAATTGTGGTTTGTTTTCACCGCAGTTTCTTGCTTTCTACTGCTTCCACTTTCTTGAGTGTTTCCCGTCGTGCGCTGGACATTCTCCGATTATTTCCTTCCTCTTTTCTGCGTTCGCACCGCCGTCGTCGCTGCTTCTCCATGGGGAAATCAAAGAAGGCCTCCACCAGAGCGGGCACCAGTGCTGCTGCCGGCGGCAAGAAGGGCACCGCCGCCACTCGTGTCACCGATGGTGGGTGGCGGCGCTCGGAGACATGCGAGGGTGACATGCGCAAGTTGCATGAGGCAGGTTTGATCCCGCAGGACAAGGACGCCGCCAGGGTCCCCGGCGATGAGGTAATTCCCCGTCCACCTGCTGGGTTTCGGGTGATGTTCATTGCTTTTGTTCATCGCGGCATGTCGCTCCCAGTCCACGATTTTCTCCGTGGACTGTTATTTTTCTATGGCATCCAACTCCACCATCTCTCGCCTAATTCTCTTCTCCACATCGCCTGCTTCATCACTTTTTGCGAATGATGGCTCGGTATCGAGCCGCACTTTGGCCTCTTCCGGAATCTCTATTCCGTGAAGAGGCAGTCCGGCTCCGACGGAGTTTATTCGATTGGTGGCTGCATCATTTCCCTTCGATCCAATTTTCTTTTCTTCTCTTTTTCTATGTCTGAGTCCGTCCAATACTGGCGGAAGAGGTGGTTTTATATCCGCGATTCCACAGTGGACAGGCAGGACTTCGGCCTTGCCCCTTTCGACTCCACCCAGAAAATCCTGCCGAAGAGGTCTTGGAAAAACCATATCCTGGAGGGCGAGGTGGAGGAGGTAGAGGAGCTCCACCGTCGGGTGGAGGACCTCCAGGTGATTCCGGAGAAGGAGGTGAACGGTGTGGATATCATCCGCACCTTCCTAAAACATCGGGTGCAACCATAGGCTAGGACGCACCCGATGTTCCTTTATGTAGGGATACAGGTAGGCTACACTAGCGCAAATCAAAATATTCTACCGCGTATACCAGGATTACTGTTGTCATAGATCACGGGATTACCACTAGACGCGTAGTTGCGGAATTGATGAAGCGTGTTGAGGCAGTGCAGACGTTCCACGTCTCCTCCTTGTCCTCGTCCCACGAGAAGCTCCCCTTGCGCGGCTCGTCCAAGTGCCACGGATGCAGCACCTCCGAGGTATCCACAGGTGCGGGGTGGATGCATCAGACGCCGGACTGCTAGGTTTGCGCATGCAACACAGGCGTGAGGAGTTGCGGCTGGGTGGAATGGTATAAGGTCTAACCCTGGTCAGCTCGCCCCACCCTCTCTTATATAGGCGTCCCTAGTGGGCTTCTACATTAGCAGCCCATTAGTAGCCTAAGCCTGGTCTAATTCGGATCCAATCCTCATTAGGCTTCCAGCCCCTTAAGTGTGTGACCCTATAGGTTCATATACGTATAGACATGACACGAATACACTTATTCTGTCAATAGTTGGTAGCGGCCTCTAGCAAGACGTGCCAACTCCTAAACGCATACAAAGATCATATCGGACGAAACATCACAAGGTTTAGTACATGTCTTTCCCTTTGCCTCACGATATTTGGTTTAGCTCCAAGCTGACCTCCCTTTCTCGATACTACAAATCGGAATCCCTTTACTAGGTTAACTCTTAACCTTATGTAGAACGGCCATGCATTTCTGGATCCGATCACTCGAGGGGTCCAGAGATATCTCTCTCAAGTAGAGAGGGCAAAATCCCATCTTGATTGACCATGCCTTGCAGCATGCTTCAGGACAAACCCGAAAGCTACCTTTATAACTACCCAATTAGGGAGTAGCGTTTGATAGCCCCAAAGTAGGTCGATCCACATCCCAAGTACATGCGACAATCTCAGGTCTAAGGACAAAACGTACACGATGTGTAGAGAGAGAGAGAGCTGCAACTAATTGCTAGTCTCAAGTTGGGTCAGTCCAACCCCATGTTCATAACATGTGTCTACATCATTGGTTTGACATCTCCATGTCTATGACTTGCGAAACATAGTCATCAACCAATTGATATGCTAGTCTAATATTCACGTGTGTCCTCACATGAACTCCGACTAGGGACAACTATTAAATAACCATACAAGTAAAGAGTTTCACAAACAATTCACATAATTGCCAATCAATACAAGTTGCCTGATATGGATATTCAAGGAACATTACAATAACTCATGGATACATATGAAATATAATCATCTCTATGATTGCCTCTAGGGCATATTTCCTTCACTTTATTCTGGCCGCCACGACCCAACGAGAGTTGCGGCTGAGGAGCTCTCCAAGGGGGACCTTGACAGGGTCCTTCGGTAACTGCTGAAGTACAAATCTAGCGAGGATCTTCCGGGGAAGTCGCTGACGCCCCCATTCAGTGCTTCTTGACTGGTTCCGCAGGTGTAGATCTGCGACGTGCACGTAGCGCTTTCTTCGACTGTGTTTCCTTGTATTTTCCTGTTCTGAAAATTTGTCTTCATTGTGCAGGAGCATGGTGGCTCCGCTGCCCGAACGGTTTTCAGATGCGCCGGACAACGAAGTCGTAGACTCCGAGTCCGAGCTTCCACCGGCGCAGTCGCCTACCGAGGAGGCTCCAGAGGCGAGCGAGGGGCAGACCCAAAAGCGTGTACGGATCTCGAGAGAATCTTCGGATGCCTCGACTCTGCCAACGCCCAGGGACCCGCCATGCCTTGTCCGTCATAGTGGAGGTGATGGTGCCTCTACCTCTCCCATCCCGGCCATTCTGGTGCGGGCTGTGGCGCCGCAGCTGGCGGCGAAGAGTAAGAAGGAAGAGAAGAAAGGCAAGAGGGCGCCACCCATTTTTGACTTGAGTGACATGGACTCATAAGTGCCTTCGGATGCCTTTATCTACTTTTCTTGTCCTTACATCTTCTTGCTTATGATTGGTGCTTTTCTTGCAGCCACTCCTCCGATAGCTCTTTTAGTGATGCTACTCAGGAGGCCATGGGGGAGTCGAAGGTGACACCTCCTCCCTCTCAGACGGTGGCCACCTCTGGGGGTGCTGCTCCGAACCCCTCTTCGCACGAGGCTCGAGTGATCGTCTCCCAAAAGACTATAGCCGGACCTTCGGAGTCTCCACCTGAGCATGTAAGTGTTTTATCTCTTGCTGTGGGGGAGCCCCCGAGCAATATTTTCGTATGATCTGCTGATCTTTGCTTCTTTTGCGCATGTCTCGGGGGGAGCCCCCGAGCGTTTTTCGTGTGTTTGATTTCTTTTGCCCATTTCTTGGGCGCAGCCCCCGAGCCCTTTTCCTGACAAGTTGCTTCTTCTTGTAGCCCTTTGTGCAAGGCGCAAACCAGCTGGTGAAGCAGCACCTGGCGTTGGAGGCCAGCCTACGGCATCTTCAAGGTACATGCTTAACTAATCTTCTACTTTTCGTCGGTTTGCTAGCTTGTGAAGCTTATGCATGTTCTTGTTGATTTTGAAGATGACAATAATACTGCCCTCCGTGAGCTTGATGCTCTCAAAAAGAGCCTTGGGCGAGCGGAGAAAAAGGCCGAGGATGCCTTTGGGGCGAAGGAGCGCCTTGAGCAGGAGTTGGCTGACGCGGCCGCGGCTAAGGAGCGCCTGCAGCAGGAAGCTATGAATCGCGAGGAGCAACTCGCCACCGCTGCGGCTGCGCGAGAAGGAGGTGGCCGAAAAGTTGATGGCTGCTGCCAAGGCCATCTCTAGTGAGCGCTTTGCCTTTCTTTGGTTTTTGTTTTTGTCTTGTGCGTCCCCGTACCTTTATTCGATTCTTACTGCACTTTTTCCCTTTTGCTTCAGATGCCTTGGGAATTGAGTTTGATCGCGGTGTCCTGCTGCGGCGGTTGAAGACCGCTGCAGTACTGCGGTTGGCTCCCTTGCCAAGGCCAAAGAAGTCCTCGGGCGCTTCTACAAGGAGCTCGTTCCCAAGGGTGTTGCCCTTGAGGATGTCGACTCTTTGGTGGATGCGTTGTCCGCGGATGCACCTGCGGCCTATAAGCGCAAGCAGAAGGGCATCGGCGCTTCCATGGGCCTAGCCATGGCCATGCCGTCCGAGGCGGAACTGGATCTTCACCAGGTCACCTCCCAGATGCCAACGGCTCCCGACGGTTCCGAGGTAGCCTTCTCTCTCTATGCTGCTCGTTGTAAGCGCTATGGGTCGAAGCTTATTGACCTTCTGGCGGAGTATGCGGCGAAGCAGCAGGGGGACGTCAAGGGCAGGCATTCTGGCTCCGAGGCCACTTAGGATGCAGCTGTTTAGACCTTGTCGTTGTAGTTATAGGATAGTTTTCCTCTAATTTTGCTGTAATGTCTTGATGAACAACCTTTTGTTGGAATTATGCCCTAGAGGCAATAATAAAGATGTTATTATTATAATTCTTGTTCATGATAATGTTTATATTCCATGCTAGAATTGTATTAAGCGGAAACTTTAATACTTGTGTGGTTTGTGAACAACACCGTGTCCCTAGTACGCCTCTATGGACTAGCTCATTGATTAATGATGGTTAAGGTTTCCTAACCATGGACATGAGTTGTTGATTAATAATGAGATCATATCATTGGGAGAATGATGTGATGGACAGACCCAAACTAAGTGAAGCAATTAGATCGTGTCATCGTGTTCATCTTTGTGAAGCTTTTCTTATGTCAAATATTGTATTCCTTAGACCATGAGATAATACAACTCCCTGGTATCGGAAGAAAGCTTTGAGGTCATCAAACGTCATCCTATGAGAGGGTGATCATAAAGGTGTCTCTCAGGTGATCGGAAAGTATCTGTTGGATTATATGTATCGAGATGGGATTTGTCCCTCCCAAGTCGGAGAGATATACTTCGGGCCCACTCGGTAATCGATATCAACACCGCTTGCAAGCATGTGGTTAAGGAGTTAATCACAAAGTGATATCGGATTACGGAACGAGTAAAGTACTTGCTCTGAACGAGATTGAACTAGGTATGACGGTACCGACGATCAAATCTCGGGCAAGTAAAATATCGCGAGACGAAGGGAATATATATATGGGATTGATTGAATCCTAGCATCGTGGTTCATTCGATATGATCAACGATGAATGTGTGGGAGTCAATATGGGTTTCCAGACCCCGCTGTTGATTATTGATAGAAGATCATGTCTGCATATTCTCGAACCCGAAGGGTCACACACTTAACGTGTCTCGACGCTAGGATAGATTGGATAATTGGTTTATGAGTTTTTGTTCGGAGTCTCAGATGGGATCCGGGACATCACGAGAGGTTCCGGAATGGTCCGTAGAATAAGATTCATATAAGGCAGTGCAGTTTTTGGAGTTCGGAATTGTTCCGGGTTAATCGGTATTGTACCGGAAGCTTCTAGAACCTTCCGGAAGGGGACCAACGTGGCCCCACCTTCCGGGAGGGGGCATGGGCCTATGAGGGAGTGCCCTGGCCGCATTGGGCCAGGGGCACAAAGCCCCATAGGGCCCAGCCGGCCAAACAAGGGATAAACCCTAGTTGGACCTTCTAGAAGGGGGGGTTTCCTTGCCCCCCACTCCTCCCTCCTTTGGCCGCCGGCCTAGGGCTTGGGGGATGGGTTAGGGCAGGCTCCCACCCCTCTATATATAGAGGTCTGGGGTGCACCCCCCACACACACACACATCCTCCTCAACCCTAGCCGCCCTGCTGCCATCCTCTCTCTCTCCCTCCCGACTACGTGTAGGCGAAGCCCTGCTGCAGAAACTCTCCACCACTTGCACCGCGCCGTCGCGTTGTAGATCCAATCCGTCTCTCCGCCATATTTGCTGGATCGAGGAAGGAGGAGACGTCGAGGTGCTGCACGTGTGAATCTCACGGAGGCATCGCCACTTGCGGTGCTAGATCGGATCGGATCGCGAGGAGGAGAAGCGAGTACGACTACATCACCCACGTTCCGACGAACGTTCCGCTGTGCGAATCTTCAAGGGTATGAAGATCTAATCCAATCTCTCTCGTTGTTTGCATCTCCTAGATTAGATCTTGGCTTCCCTCTGTTCGCATCTGTAGAAAATTTTGATTTACTATGCCGCGAAACCCTTCAGCGGTATCAGAGCTAGATCTATGCGTAGATGTGTTTCACGAGTAGAATGCAACATGGTTGTTGCGGGCGTTGATGTTTTCTGTTGCAAGCCTCTTGTTTGTGTTCTTCTTATGATGCGGGATAGTGAGATTGAAGCGGTCCAGGCCAACCTTACGCGACGTCGTTCGCGAGACCGGCTCCGCACTTGACGTGTGGCTTGTTCCACACATGCGGCTGGTGGATGCCAGTTTCTCTCACTATAGTTGTCATGGGATTAACACCGGAGTTTGGCAACCATAATATCACCATTGTGGCTTTCCGTAGGTAAGAATCGTTCTTAGCATGCTACTCCCATAAGCCACGTAAAACATGCAACAACAAAGTAGAGGCGTCTAACTTGTTTTTGCAGGGAGTGTTTTCTGTGATATGATATGGTCCAAGATGTGATGTGTATAATGTATGCGATGATCATGTTTTGTAATGTTTCACGACTTGCATGTCGATGAGTACACAACCGGCAGGAGCCATATGGTTGTCTTTATAATTGTGTATGACCTGTGTGTCAACTTCTTATACGCCATGTAATAGCTTCACTTTATCGCTAAGTAGTTAGCAATAGTTGTAGTTGCTGTTCGTGGTGGAGGCAATCATGGTGGAGTGATGGAGATCATGCCGGCACGCACAAGATGGAGATCATTGCGCGAAGATTGGCTATACCATGTCACATAAAGTTATATGCATGTGATGTTTATCCTTTTATGTATCTTATTATGCTTAGATCGCGACGGTAGCATTATAAGATGATTCCTCACTTAAAGATCAAGATAAAATTGTGTTCTCCCCATGTATGCACCGTTGCGAAAGTTCGTCGTGTCCAAGCATCACGTGATGATCGGGTGCTATAGACTCTACGTTCACATACAACGGGTGCAAGCCAGTTTTGCACACGCGGAAATACTTGGGTCTAACTTGACGAGCCTAGCATGTACAGACATGGCCTCGGAACACATGAACCGAAAGGTTAAACATGAGTCATATGAATTATATGATCGACACTTCGTTGTCCACCATTGAAGCCACATCTCTTCTCGTGAAGATCGGATTAGGTGTGGTGAATTTGGATCGTGTTCACTAAACAACTTGAGGGATGTTGAATTTAGTGGGAGTTCATCTAGTAATTTGATTAAAAGTTGAACTAGTTATCATGAACATAGTCTAATTTGTACTTGCAAATATTGTAGATCAAATGGCTAAGTCCAACTTCAACTTCAATGTTTTTGCTGAGAAGGAAAAGCTTAAAAACAATGGGTCTAACTTCACCAACTGGTTCCGCAATCTGAGAATCATTCTCTCTAGCGGTCAAAAGGACTATGTCCTTGAGAATGCGTTAGGTGACGCCCCTGCTGCTACTGCGCCGGCTGATGAGAAAGCTGTCTATCAGTCGCGCAAAGATGATTATGGTGTGATTAAGAGCACCATGTTGTTTTCTATGGAATTGGACCTTCAAAATCGTTTTGAAGACTATCCCGGGCCCTTTGAGATTCTCGAGGAGCTGAAAACCATGTTTCAGACTCAGGCCCGTTCTGAGAGATATGAGATCTCTGAGAAGTTCTTTAACTGCAAGATGGAGGAAGGGAGTTCCGTTAGTGAGCACACCATTAAGATGTCGGGCTACACTCAACGCCTTGAGCAACTGGACTGCAAGATTCCAGAGGAGCTCAAGATTGACAGGGTTCTACAATCACTCCCTCCCAGCTACAAAAGTTTTGTAGTGACTCACAATCAGATTGGTTCCACTGATACGATCACCGAGCTCTTCGCAAAGCTGAAGGCTGCGGAGGTGGACATCAAAAAGGATAATCATGTGTTGATGGTCAACAAGCCCCCCACCTTCAAGAAAGGTAAGGGTGCAAAGAAGCCCTTCAAGAAAGGCGGCGGCAAGCGCGTTGCCCCTGCTGAGAAGAAGCTCAGGTCTGGTCCTAAGCGGACACTGAGTGCTTCTATTGCAAGGACAAGGGTCACTGGAAGCGCAACTGTCCGAAGTACTTAGCGGACAAGAAGGCTGGCACCATCAAAGGTATATTTGATATACATGTTATTGATGTTTTCCTTACTAGCCCTCGTTATAGTGCCTGGGTATTTGATACTGGTTCAGTTGCTAATATTTGTAACTCGAAACAGGAGCTACGGAATAGACGGCGGCTTGCGAGGGATGAGGTGACGATGCGCGTTGGCAACGGATCAAGAGTTGATGTGATGGCCGTCGGCACGCTCTCCTTAGTTTTACCTTCGGGATTAGTTTTAAACCTCAATAAATGTTATTATGTTCCTGCGTTGAGCATGAACATTATTTCTGGATCTTGTTTATTGCAAGACGGTTATTCATTTAAATCGGAGAATAATGGTTGTTCTATTTATATGAGTAACATCTTTTATGGTCATGCACCTATTGTGAATGGTTTATTTCTTCTAAATCTCGAAAGGTATGAAACACACATCCATAACATTAAGGCTAAGAGATGCAAAGTAGATAGTGATAATACTACTTATTTATGGCACTGTCGTCTAGGTCATATTGGTGTAAAGTGCATGAAGAAACTCCATTCTGATGGACTTTTGGAGTCTCTTGATTTTGAATCATTTGACACATGCGAACCATGACTCATGGGAAAGATGATCAAAACCCTGTTCTCCGGTATGATGGAGCAAGCAACGGACTTGTTGGAAATCATACATACCGATGTATGCGAACCGATGAGTGTTTCGACGCGCGGTGGATATCGCTATTTTCTCACTTTTACCGATGACTTAAGTAGATATGTGTATATCTATTTAATGAAACATAAATCTGAAACATTTGAAAAGTTCAAAGAATTTCAGAATGAAGTGGAGAACCATCGTAACAGAAAGATTAAGTTTCTACGATCCGATCGTGGAGGTGAATATTTGAGTTATGATTTTCTCACGCATCTTAAAGCAAGCGGAATCGTTTCGCAACTCACGCCACCCGGAACACCATAGCTCAATGGTGTGTCTGAACGCCGGAATCGAACCTTATTAGATATGGTCCGATCAATGATGTCTCTTACTGATTTGCTGTTATCATTTTGGGGTTATGCATTAGAAACCGCTGCATTCACTTTAAATAGGGCACCATCTAAATCCGTTGAGACGACACCGTATGAACTATGGTTTGGTGCTAAACCTAAGTGATGGGGATATGCCTACCGGGGTATACCCAGCAGGACGTTTCCGACTGGCCCAAGAATTGGCGAGTGGGCCTGCAAGACGGCGACTGGATTGAAGCCCAGCGAGGAACCGAGCGACTGGAAGCTGAAGGCCCAGGCGAGTAGATAGGCCCAGTCGGATTAGGTTAAACGAGTATCGAAGCTTTAACTGAATTGGTTGAGATATGTAAACCCTAGGGGAGGTGAGCCTATATAAACCTCCCTATAGGGTGAGTAGAGATACGTTCCATCATACACCCAAGCGATTGCAGCATCTGCCGTGACCATTCCCACGACAGTGGCGCCCACCGTGGGGCCTGGCCGGTGTTCTGCGGCGAGATCCAATCTGCCCATCAACGAGACAGTCGCCACCGGCCGCATGATAGCGATCGGCGAGATGCTCCAAATCTTGCCGAGCAGCTACGTCCCGGCGGCGCGACCCGTCACGCACAGCGTGATCCTGCCGATCGGCACGATCAGCCTCTTCGTCGGCCTCACCGACATCATCGTCTCGGAGGATTCGGCTCGCATCCGCGAGTCGCCGCCACGCGATCGGCTCTCCGAGATCCAGATCCGCACGATCCATCGCCTCGCCTCCGAGTACAACTCGGCCCACAGCGACGTGGCCGAAAACTCAGCGGCCGCAGGAGACGTGGCCCTCGACGACGACGCCGACTCGGTGACCCCGGCGTCACTCGCCGGGTCCATCACCGCGGCTTCACCCGCGGGCTCCATCACTCAGGTCTCCAACGTGGGAGACTTCGAGGACCCCTCCATCCTCGGGATCTTTGAATTCGACTCCGGGTCGGAGAATTCCGCCGACCTCTGCGACGGAACCGGTCGCCACGCCACGACCTACATGGCGACCGGCACCGATCCGCCGGAGGATCCATTCTCCACCCCAATCCCTCCTAACGCCACGGCAACGGAGGTCGAGGAACTCCGCCTGAAACTGGCGGAGGCGGTGCGCAAGGAACAAGCCGAGCGCGAAAAATTCCGCCTCGAGCAGGTGACGGCGCAGGAGCTATCACGCTACCACCAACAGCGGATCAGGTCACGCCTTAACCCCACCGTTCAGGGGCGCGCCCTGAATTTCGACGACGAAAACGACCCGGCCCGCGTGGCCGAGCGCGCGATCTGCGAGAACGCGCCACCAGGAGGAAGCGCCCGACCCCAGCCAGGGTCGACGGCGATGGGCGTCCCGCCTCCACCCAACCGCACACCCCCCAGGGACCAGTCGCGGATAGTAGTCTCCTCACGGGAGCGAGACGCAAACGGCCTCCCACTGTTCTCCACCCCGATGGACAACCTCGTGGCGGGCCGAGCAGCAGCCGACAGCATCACGGCCACCGGCGACGGCGCCCTACAGATCCAATACGTCAGGGCCCTGCTCGCAAAGGCCGTCGAGCAGCAAAGAGCGGGCGCCGACTCGCAAGGTCGAGTATACTCGCGTTCCTCGGGAAGCAGGGCGGCCTCGAGCGGCCGCCCAATGGCGGCAAACACACTCAACTGCCCACCACCGGAGCCACTGCAGCTCCAACACCGACCCGCGAACGCGACACTCTCCACCAACGACCCCAGGCCAGCGACCAACCTCGTCGCCGCCAATGGTCAACCCATCGACGCCCGCACCCAGATCATCAACAACCAAAGCTGGCGCGCACGCCAGCCCGACGACATGCGGCACACCCTAACCAATCGCCGCGATGGCGAGCCCATGGGGTCGCTCAGTCGACTCGGCCCCAAGTGCTTCGGACCAATGATCCGAGGCGAGAAGTACCCGCCAAACTTTAAGGCGCCGAAGGAGATAGAAAAGTACGACCCCTCGTACGACCCTGCTGTCTGGCTTGACACATACCTCATGGCAATGGGGATCGCAGGCCACATCGACCTGCTAGCCACCCGTTACCTCCCCCTGATGATGGAGGGGACGTGCAGGCAGTGGATCAACACCCTCCCTCAGGACAGTATAGACTCCTAGGAGGAGATGCGCGACGCTTTCGTCAGGCACTTCGAGTGCTCCTACACCCGCGCCACCACTATCGAGGACCTGGAGCGATGCGTCCAGGGACCCCGCGAGTCGACCCGCAACTGGGTCCAATGGTGGCAAGAACTCTGGTACAACGCGGTCGGCATCCATCCGGACACCGCGATCCATTGCTTCAAGACCTCGTGCCGCTACGAGCCCCTGGTCACCAAGCTCAAGCGACACTCTCGCACACTCGACAACATCCCCGACCTCCTCGAGATCGCCAAACGGTACGCGGAGGAAGATCCAAACCAGGAAATTGACGACGAGTCAGGAGGTCAACGCCGCACGAGCGGCAACGACAACGGACGACGGTCCGATCTACGCTACAGCAACACTCGCCTCACCGGCAAGCGCCGCAGTGACGGGCGAGTCGACTTCGTCGCCAACACCGGGCACGCGCAACGCGAGCCCAAAAGCTTCCGCCGCGACGGAGGACAACGCCGCGACGACGGCAACTACAAGGCCAAGCCAAGGTTCGACCCCGCGGCTCTCCTTAACCAACCATGTGCGTTTCATAGCAGGGAAGGAAAGCCTGCCACGCACACCACCGCCGACTGCCACACCCTCAGGGAAATCGAGAAGGCACGGAGAGCACGGGAGGACCCCGACAACGACCCGCCAAACGGCGGAAAATTCGGCAAAGTGGCCGGCTCGCTCCATACCTTCACAGGCTTCAACACGAAGCGCGAGAAGAAGGTCATCGCCCGCGCCGTCGCCGTCAACGCGGTGGCCCAGGTGGACGTTCCCCAGTTCCTCAACTGTTCAGAGCAGCCCATCACCTGGAGCCGCCAATACCACTCGCCACGCATCGAGTACCCAGGACGAGTCGCCCTGGTGGTCAAGCCTAAGGTCGGCGACTACTGGCTCCCCAAGACATTGATGGACGGCGGCAGCTCCATCAACATCCTGTACCTCGACACCTTCAGGCGGCTGCGGCTCCCGCAGTCAATGATCGAGACGACTCACACCACGTTCCACGGCATCGTCCCCGGTCGGAAGGCGTACCCGATCGGCAAGGTCACGCTGTCAGTCACCTTCGGCACACCGGCAAACTTCCACACCGAGCGGATCGTCTTCGAGCTGGTGCCCTTCGACAGCCCCTACCACTGCGTCCTGGGGCGCCAGGCGTTCGCCAAGTTCATGGCAGCACCCCACTACGCGTACAACGCGATGAAGCTCCCCGGGCCGTGCGGCGTCATCACCATCAACGACGACCCTGACATGGCCGCCGAGTGCGAGGCCAAAGGAGCCGAGCTCGCCGACGCCGTCATCGCGGCGGAGACCAACCACGCCGATGAGCTCGCCAAGTACGCGAGCGGGGTCAACAATGACGACCCCACCATACTCAAGAAGCCCAACTCGGATGGCGCAAACACCTCAACCTTTGAGGCCACTACGCACACCCGCACTGTCGAGCTGGTCCCAGGCGACTCCAGCCAGACGGTGACGATCGGGATGGGCATGAGCCCAGCATAGGAAGGCGCGCTCATCGAGTTCCTCCATGAGAACAGGGACATCTTCGCATGGAAGCCCTCTGACATGCCCGGTGTCCCTAGGGAGCTCGCTGAGCACAAGCTAAACGCCGACCCCAAAGTGCGACCTGTCAAACAGTCGTTGCGGCCCTTCAATGAAGAGCGCCGCCGAGCAATCGCCGAGGAGGTGCAGCGTCTACTTGCTGCAGGCTTCATCCGGCCAATCAAATACTCCAAGTGGCTGGCAAACCCAGTCCTGGTCGAGAAGAAGAACGGGACCTGGAGGATGTGTATCGACTACACAAACCTGAACAGCGCCTGCCCAAAGGAGCAGTTCGTCCTCCCGCGGATCGACCATATAATCGATTCAACTGCGGGCTCGGAGTCGCTATGTTTCCTCGACGCCTACTCTAGATACAACCAGATCAAAATGGCTGTCGAAGACAAGGAGAAGACGGCGTTCATCACGCCATTCGGAGCCTTCTGCTACACCGCCATGACCTTCGGCCTCAAGAACACCGGGGCGACCTACCAGCGGTGCATGCAAGAATGCCTCGCGAGCCAAATTGGCCGCAACATCCACGTCTACATCGACGACGTGGTCGTGAAGTCTGCTCGCCAGGGCGACCTACTCGCCGACCTAGCGGAAACATTCGCCAACCTGCGAAAATACAAGATAAAGCTCAACCCAGGCAAATGCACCTTCGGTGTACCTGCAGGACAACTACTAGGGTACGTCGTCTCCAAACGAGGGATCAAGGCGAACCCCACGAAGATCGACACGATCGCCCGGCTCGGCAAACCCGAGTGCCTGCGCGACGTCCAGAAACTGGCTGGGCGAGTAGCGGCTCTCAGTCGCTTCATCCCCCGCCTGGGCGAAAAGGCGATGCCCCTATACCGCCTGATGCGCAAGAACCCCACCTTCCAGTGGGACAAGGAAGCGGACGACGCGCTCCGCGATCTCAAAAAGGTGCTACTCGCCGCACCGCTACTCGCCGCCCCCGCCGACAAAGAACCCATGCTGGTTTACGTCGCGGCTTCCGAGCGCATCGTCAGCGCCTTGATGGTCTTCGAGCGACCAGAGGAAGGAAAGGAGCGCCTAGTACAGCGGCCGGTGTACTACATCAGCGAAGTCCTCACCGAGTCGCGCCAGCGGTACCCACAGTACCAAAAGCTGGTATACGCGGTCTTCAGAGCTCAGCGGCGCCTGCCGCACTACTTCCAGGAGCACCTGATCACGGTCGTCTCCTCAGCACCACTACAAGACATCATCCGCAACCGCGAGGCGACCGGGCGGGTCGCCAAGTGGGCCGTCGAGATCGGCGTCCACAACATAAAATACGATCCACGAAAAGCGATCAAGTCGCAGGCACTGGCAGACTTCATCGCCGACTGGGAAGAGGCCCAGCAGCCAGAGAAGCTGCCATACCTCCATTACTAGAGCCTGCACTTCGATGGCTCCAAGAACGCGGACGTCGCAGGCGCAGGGATCGTGCTAACTTCACCAAGACAATCTCCGCTACATCCTTTGCCTCGACTTCACACCCTGCACCAACAACATGGCCGAGTACGAGGCCCTACTCCATGGCATGCGAGCTGCCAAGGAGATGAATGTCAACCGCCTATGCTGCTACGGAGATTCCGACCTCGTTGCGGGGCAAGTCGCTGGCACCTGAGACGCCGTCTCCCCCACCATGGCGGCGTACCGCCAAGCAGTGGACAAGTTGGGCGGACACTTCACCGGCTACTCCGTCGAGTGGATCGACAGGCGGAAGAACGAGGAGGCCGACGCACTCTCTCGCATCGGGTCGGCTCGACTCGCACCACCCGCCGGCGTCTTCCTCGACACGATCACCAAGCCATCAGTCTCTCCCCCGAGGGAGATCGACATCGGAGTCCCGCTCCAACCAGAGGCAGCCCTGGTCGCACTCGTTAACGAGCCAGACGACTGGACCAAGCCCTACATCGCCTACCTGGAAGCCGGCACCTTGCCGGCAGACGAGACGGAAGCTCGGATGATCGCTCGTCGATGCAAGTCTTACGCCATCATCGACGGCGAGCTCCACAAGCACAGTGTCACCGGCGTGTTCCAACGCTGCGTCCAACCCGCCGAAGGACGCAAGATCCTCCACGACATCCACTCCGGCGAATGCGGCCACCACACCGGCGCCCGCTCTCTCGTCGCCAAGGCTATGCGACATGGCTTCTATTGGCCCACCGCACACGCCGACGCTGTCGACATTGTCTAGCGGTGCGCCCGGTGCCAGAAGTACGCCAACCAGACGCACGTGCCGAGCTCAGCGCTCAAAACAATCCCCATCACCTGGCCATTCGCTGTGTGGGGCATGGATATGGTAGGCCCCTTCAAGAAGGCCCCCTCCGGCTACACCCACCTACTAGTCGCGGTCGACAAATTCACAAAGTGGGTGGAGGCCAAGCCAGTTCAGAAATGCGACGGGAAGACCGCCACCAAATTCCTACGCGATCTCATATATCGCTACGGGTTCCCAAACAGCATCATCACGTACAATGGCACCAACTTCGCCAAAGGAGCCATGGCTGAATTCTACGAAGAGCACCACATCCGGCTCGACCTCGCGTCGGTCGCCCACCCGGAATCCAATGGCCAGGCGAAACGGGCCAACCAAAGCATCCTCCACGGCCTAAAGCCGCGACTCCAAGTACCACTCGAGCGCACCGCCGGGTGCTGGGTCGAGGAGTTGCCCTCTGTCATCTGGGGGATCCGCACCTCAGTCAACAGGTCGACAGGGTTCACTCCCTTCTTCATGGTCTACGGCGCCGAGGCAGTCATGCCCACCGACCTCGAGCACGACTCGCCGCGGGTCGTCCACTACACGGAGGCCGCAAACGAGCTCGCCCGCCAAGACGGGATCGATCAACTCGACGAGGCACGTGACCTCGCTCGGTCACGCACCGCTATCTACCAGCAGGGACTCCGCCGCTACCACAGCCGGCGGGTGAAGACTCGCACCTTCCAAGAGGGCGACCTGGTGTTACGCCTCATCCAGGACAAGAAGGGCATGCACAAGCTCTCCCCTCTGTGGGAAGGGCCATTCGCCATCGGGCGAGTACTCGGCAACGACGCCTACTACCTCATCGACATCCGCGGGGACGGCGAACTTGACGTTAAGCGACCATGGAATGTAAACCTCCTACGGAAGTTCTACGCCTAGAACCCAACATATGTACTCTCCAGTCGCTATGAAATAAAAAGAAACGGTTACCGCAAATTGCGCCTACTCTCCATGTCTTGTGCCACTCGCACTCGTAATAACAGCGTTACGCTAACCGTAGAAGTCAACCTTTGGTACAGCGATCGGCACGGCTAAGTAGTGCGGTGCAAGAGCACTGAGTCACCTCAGGTCTTGCATCGTCCATGAAAAACGCCTACCCGGAGCCCCATTGGAGTCGCCTAGCTCGACTGGTTCTACGAACCAAGACAACTGCCTACGCTTCTTACAGCGACCATGGTCCTCCGCATCCTTGACATAGCGGCTCAAACGGCTAAGTACCACGCTCGGGGACTGTAGACCAGTTCACCGCGAGCGTTCCGGGAAAATGCCAAGTAAGAGAGCATGCCCAGGACTCGCCACGCGACTGACCCCACGGGTCAGGCAGGAGTGATGCGCTCGAACTAACGCGCCAAGTCCCCACTCACCCTCGAGTCGCGACTGGAACAGCCAAGTACCACGCTCGGGGACTCGGCCACCCGACCTCGTTCGCGCAAGGGAAAACGGCGAAGTACAGAGCATTCAAGGGAGTCGCCTAGCGACTAGCTCTTCGAGCCTGGGCGAGTCGACCACAATAACAAAACACACAAAAACAACAAACATATCACATACGAGGTAATCCCCACAAAAGGGCGGACGCGCTCGGGGACTCGTTCAAACATCAATCACAAACACATGACAAATACCAAAATAGACACGATGTCTCATTCAATTGCATGTCGCATTGTCTCGTATTACAAAATATGCCTGCATGGCAGACCTGTTGCTAACGCCACAAGGCAAACTATCCTATTCTATAGGCTTTGATGACGACTCGCCAACACCCCGGCGATTGCGGATGAACGGCGTGTACGGGTTCGACGGATACGTCGCTAGTTCACCCGCCATCGCCGCGCGAAAGGGTTGCTCGACCTTGAAATCACGATGCGGCGGCTCGGGGTCGTTCGGCACGACGACCGTCTCCTGGTACGGAAGGAGGTCGCCCATCGCCCAGACACGCTCCGAGTACACGGCGGCGCGATCCTGCAACTTGAGGACCTCGGAAAGCTCCACTGCGCCAGTCGACGATGGGTAGCCACTCGTCACATCGTCGATGTCGAAGTCCTCGGGGAAGTGGGCAAGCCCAAGGCTAAGTGCTGTCGTCGCGCCGCGCCGAAACGCCGACCGCGTCATGAACTCAACGACCGCGGGAGCCTTCTCCAAATATCTCCACACCTCAACGAGGTCGCTGGGAATCACTTCCGTGGGCGATATTTCTTGGAGATAGTCACGGATGCACGTCGTCGACAACGTTGCCGAGTTGACAAGCATGCTTACACACTGCCGCGCGTCGAACGAGCTCGCCTCTTCCGCGCTATCGATGATGCGACCTGCGAGTAGAAGACAACAATGAATACGACGGACACCACAAAAGGCACAACTACTGGAAGAGGCAGACGCACTTACCAATCAACGGGCGGGCGAGATCCGTGATGAAGCATTGAAGCAACGTATGGTCGTCCTGAAGCCCAGCAACAAGGGCATCCGACACCTTGCGATCCTCTTCGGCGGCTGCAATGGCGGCCTTGGCTCGCCCATCAGCCGAGCTCGCTTCTTCCTTCGCCTCCCGCAGCTCGCGCTCAAGGTTGGCAATCCTCTGTTCAGCCGCACTCAAAGCCGATTGCACCGCCGCCAATTCACCAGCAGGGACAAGCCCCTGGCGAGCTTCCTCTGCCTTCGCGGCAACAGCCTGAAGCCCTTTGTTCGCCTCCTGGACAATGGCCAGTTCCTTCTCCGCGCGCTGCTTCGCGGCCAATCGGTCAGCCGATTCAAGCTGCAGACCCTGCACATCACTAAAAAGGTTAATCAAAGCAAAATTCCTAAGTGCCCACCCGCTGAAATTCAGCGAGTGCGCACTCGGGGACTGGCAATCAAGAAATTCCTAAGTGCCCACCCGCTGAAATTCAGCGAGTGCGCACTCGGGGACTGGTAATCAAGAAATTCCTAAGTGCCCACCCGCTGAGATTCAGCGAGTGCGCACTCGGGGACTGGTACTCAAAGAAATTCCTAAGTGCCCAACCGCTGAAATTCAGCGCGTGCGCACTCGGGGACTGGATGCGAAAAATAAAAATAAGACATTAAAAGAATCAGGCCGCTGCAAAGCACCGACCTGATCCTCGGGGACTGGAGGTACCTGGATAGCTGCGCCAAGCATGCCGTGGAGTTGTATCGCGTCCACGGACGCGAGGAGAGCCTGCGTATGCCCGCGACGTTGGTCGACTTCAGCATCGGCGGTCCCAAGAGCGTGGCTCGAGGGCGAAGTTCCACTCGCCGCGGCCGCCTTGGTCATGAAGCGCGGAAAGGTGGCGATAGAGGCACCTGCCCCAAAGGAGGTCGGCTCGGCCGTTCTAGGCACCGGAGCGCCCTCCTTCGTGGACGCGGCCGCCTCCGTTGCGGGTCCAGCTGGCGCGACCGCCGTGTCGTCAGAAATCGTGATGACGTCGTCACCCTTGGCCTTCTTGCCGCCATCCGCAGAGACGACAACCTCGTCCGCCTTCCTCTTGCAGGAAGGATCCTCCTCGCTAACGACGGGTGGCACCTTAGCCACGGTTGGGTGGCCCATCCTCTTCACCCCGACCCTGTTCAACAATCATGTAAGCAATACAATTCGAGCTGCTATGGAAGACAAAGGAGGGAGACTGTACTCACTTGGCGACTGGAATGAAGCGCAGCCCCGTACGGAGGCCAGCTGGCTTCTCTAGTTCGGGGCCCAGTCGGCGGCTGAGCCCCATTTCCAGAACGTCGCGTGCCCAAGACACGGACGGTTTCTTTGTTGTTGAGGCCGCAACCGGAGCCTCTGGAACGTCTTCAGCAGGAGCTTCCTTATGAGGCGAAGCCGCTGCGACCGAGGCGTCCCCCAGCCCAGAGACTGGGGCGAATGGCGGAGGCATCGACGCCAGGGGCACCTCGACGGTGGCCGTGTCCAACGCGGCTGTCGTTGGCGGCGCCTCGTCCTTGGCCGGGCTGGGGGCGTCAGAACTGCTCGCTGAATGTGGCGGCGAGGCCGGCCTCGTCGGCTTGGTCTTCGTCTTCCTCGGAGGCGCCTTCACTTCCTTTTCCTTCTTCTTCTTTTTCGATGGAGTCGCCTAGCGGCGCGAGGTGGTCTCTGGAAGCTCGTCGTCGTCTTCGTGACGCTCGAGGCTTTTACTTACCTCAAGCTCACGTTGACGCTGCCCACGGGTCTTGCGGAGCAGTGGGGCGACTTCTTCTTCGGACTCGTCATCGCTGTCGCCCTCGTCACTCCCGGCATCGCCCTTGGCGGGAGGCGACTCGCCCACATCCTGAATGGACGAGCTTGAGTTCTCGTCGTCCGAAGGTGGGAGCCATCCCTCCATCACTTGGAATAGCTGCAATAAATACAAGATGAAGTTAGAATTACCGCGACTGCATAAACTGCGACTGCGAGCGAAGTGAAGCGATTACCGTTGGGGCTGGACGCTTTGCGGTATAGGGGGCGACCCCAGCCTGTGCGTCCAGGTACACCGCCTGGGTGATTTTCTTCAGTGCTGGCATGTAGTCCTCCAGCTTCCACTCGTCGAGGCAGGCCTTCGTCGAGTCTTCCCGGCCCGTGTACTGGTACATGTAGTGCTCGCGCCGAGAGAGCGGGATGAGCCGCCACCCGAGCCAGCAGTTGTACAGGTTTATCGTCTGGAGGCCCTTCTTCTTCAGACCGCGGATGGTCTGAAGCATCTCATCGACGACCATCCGCTGGTCGTTGGGGAGCTTGCTGACTTGGAGACGGCGCGGCTCAGACCGATTGGCGGAGTACCGCGGGATTGCCGTCTCGCCCTCTGGGGTCGCCTCGGCTACGTAAAACCACGATTTCTTCCAGTCGCTCGCTGCCTTTGCGGGCAGCATCAGGTCGAAGAATGAAGCCTTTGACTTGAGCTGGAAGGTTAGGCCGCCCGCGGCTAGCATTGGGCCACCCGTTTCCTCGCGGCTGATCCGTCCGTGGAACAGATCTTGCCATAGAGGGAAGTAGGACCGGCAGCCCAAGTAGCATTCGCAGAACGCCACAAAGATGGCGAGCTGCTCGATGCTGTGGGGACCCAGATCCGAAGGCTGGATCCCGTAGTAGGCGCAGAAGCGCCGGAAGAACAGGGACGTGGGGAACCCTAGCCCCCGTTCAAGATGGCTGGTGAAGCAGATGAATTCCCTCTCTCACGGATTCGGGGTCGTCTCTCCGGCTGCGGGAATGCGCCAGCAGCCGGCTCGCAAGATCCCGGCCTCCTCGAAGGAAGCCAATTGCGCCCTCGTGCACTTAGATCTACCCCATGGCTCGGTGGAGAGGGCCATGGCAGAGAGATTTGCTGGGGGTCGGGGGATTTCGGGTCGGCTGGATCGCGATGCGAAGGGAGGCGAAAAGTGCGCGCAGTCGGAGGAAATGGTGAGAAGGTGGTTCTCTGATCGCCTGCCATTCCTCTTATATAGCGGTTGTTACCCGCCAGATCAGGGAGCCGTTACTACGCGGTGATTACGCCAAAAGTTACCGTTGGATTACCTCAACGGCTAGTTTGACCATGATTAACGGTCCAACTTCAGCCACTCGACTCGCCGACCCTCTCACTATGACAGTGTTTTGCCGACTTGACACGCCAAAGTAGCGACCTGGATGGTCGGTTTATCCTCTGAACGGGAGCCCGCCGACGATTCGACTGGATGTCCACTCTGAAGTCGTATACTCCGACTGCCAGCAGCCACCTACGCCTAATCGACGGCGGCCTCGGGGACTACTGATGGGGATATGCCTACCGGGGTATACCCAGCAGGACGTTTCCGACTGGCCCAAGAATTGGCGAGTGGGCCTGCAAGACGGCGGCTGGATTGAAGCCCAGCGAGGAACCGAGCGACTGGAAGCTGAAGGCCCAGGCGAGTAGATAGGCCCAGTCGGATTAGGTTAAACGAGTACCGAAGCTTTAACTGAATCGGTTGAGATATGTAAACCCTAGGGGAGGTGAGCCTATATAAACCTCCCTATAGGGTGAGTAGAGATACGTTCCATCATACACCCAAGCGACTCGCTGCCTAGCCGCCGAGCTCGCCCATTGTACCACCACCATAATACAATCTAGCAGGAGTAGGTCTTTACCCTCCGGGGGGCTGAACCTGGGTAAAACCCTGTGTCTTTGCCCTCATCTCGCACCACAAATGGATGGCCGCCCATGCCCCTCGTTCTACTACTCGCTGCCGATTGCAGCATCTGCCGTGACCATTCCCACGACACTAAGTTGTCGTTTCTTAAAGTTTGGGAATGCGAAGATTACGTCAAGAAGTTGATGCCGGACAAGCTCGAACCCAAAGCGGAGAAATGCGTCTTCATAGGATACCCTAAGGAAACTATTGGGTATACCTTCTATCACAGAACCGAAGGCAAAGTGTTTGTCGCAAAGAACGATTCCTTTCTTGAGAAGGAGTTTCTCTCGAAAGAAGTGAGTGGGAGGTAAGTAGAGCTAGACGAGGTTATTGAACCTTCTCTTGAATTGGAGAGTAGCGCAGCACCTGAAATTGTTCCAGTGCTGCCTGCACCAATGATAGAGGAAGCTAATGACAAGGATCATGAAGCTTCGGACGATGCTGCTACTGAACGTCGTAGGTCGACAAGGTCGCGTGCCCCTCCTGAGTGGTACGGCAACCCTGTCTTGACTGTCTTGTTGGTAGAAGACAGTGAACCTACGAACTATGAGGAAGCGATGATGAGCCCAGACTCCGAGAAATGGCTAGAAGCCATGAAATCCGAATTGGGATCCATGAGCGAAAACCAAGTATGGACTTTGGTGGACCCTCCTAGAGACCGAAAGGCCGTTGAGTGCAAATGGATCTTCAAGAAGAAAACGGACGCGGATGGTAATGTGACCGTCTGTAAAGCACGGCTTGTCGCGAAAGGTTTTCGACAAGTTCAAGGTGTTGACTACGATGAGACTTTCTCTCCCGTAGCGATGTTTAAGTCCATTCAGATTTTATTAGCAATTGTTGCGTTTCATGATTATGAAATATGGCAGATGGATGTCAAGATTGCGTTCCTCAATGGCAACATTGATGAAGAGTTGTATATGATGCAACCCGAAGGTTTTGTCGATCCTAAGGATGCTGATAAAGTATGCAAACTTCAGCGTTCCATTTATGGACTGAAGCAAGCATCTCGAAGTTAGAACCTTCGTTTTGATCAAGTGATCAAGAGCTTTGGATTTGTTCCAAATTGCTACGAAGCTTGTATCTACAAGAAAGTGAGTGGGAGCTCGGTGACATTTCTGGTACTATATGTGGATGACATATTGATTATTGGAAATGACATTAACATGCTTAACGATGTGAAGAGTTATTTGAACAAGTGTTTTTCAATGAAAGACCTAGGTGAAGCTGCTTATATATTGGGCATCAAAATCTATAGAGATAGACAAAGACGCCTGATAGCTTTAAGCCAGAGTGCATACCTAGACAAAGTTCTAAAAAGGTTCAGAATGGATAAGGCAAAGAAAGGTTCAGTGCCTATGCTGTCAGGTAAGATATTGAGCAAGGCTCAGTGTCCAGCTACGGTAAATGATAGGGAAGCTATGAGCAAAGTGCCATATGCCTCGGCCATAGGTTCTATCATGTATGCCATGTTGTGTACTAGACCGGATGTGTCCAATGCTCTTAGTTTGACGAGCAGATATCAAAGTGATCCAGGAGTGGAACACTGGACAGCCGTGAAGAACATCCTAAAGTACCTAAATAGGACTAAAGAAATGTTCTTAGTCTATGGGGGTGATGAACAGCTCGTCGTAAAAGGTTATGTCGACGCTAGTTTTGACACCGACAAGGATGATTCTAAATCTCAGACAGGATACGTGTATATTTTGAATGGAGGAGCTATGAGCTGGAGAAGCTGCAAGCAAAGCGTGATCGCGGGATCTACAGTAGAAGCGGAATACATGGCTGCTACAGAAGCGTCAAGTGAAGGAGTTTGGATCAGGAACTTCATCACTGAGCTTGGCGTGGTTCCAAGTGCATTGGACCCACTGGAGATATTGTCTGACAACACTGGCGCCATAGCACTCGCTAAGGAACCAAGATATCATCCAAAGACCAAGCATATCAACCGCAAGTTTCATATAATCCGAGATTATATAGCAGATGGAGATCTGAAGATTAGCAAAGTACATACATATCTGAATGTCGCGGATCCATTTACTAAACCTCTTCCACGTGTAAAACATGATCAGCACCTTAGTGCCATGGGTGTGAGATTGTTGCCAAATGCAAACTAGATTATTGACTCTAGTCCAAGTGGGAGACTGTTGGAATTATGCCCTAGAGGCAATAATAAAGATGTTATTATTATAATTCTTGTTCATGATAATGTTTATATTCCATGCTAGAATTGTATTAAGCGTAAACTTTAATACTTGTGTGGTTTGTGAACAACACCGTGTCCCTAGTACGCCTCTATGGACTAGCTCATTGATTAATGATGGTTAAGGTTTCCTAACCATGGACATGAGTTGTCGATTAATAATGAGATCATATCATTGGGAGAATGATGTGATGGACAGACCCAAACTAAGCGAAGCAATTAGATCGTGTCATCGTGTTCATCTTTGCGAAGCTTTTCTTATGTCAAATATTGTATTCCTTAGACCATGAGATAATACAACTCCCTGGTATCGGAAGAAAGCTTTGAGGTCATCAAACGTCATCCTATGAGAGGGTGATCATAAAGGTGTCTCTCAGGTGATCGGAAAGTATCTGTTGGGTTGTATGTATCGAGATGGGATTTGTCCCTCCCAAGTCGGAGAGATATACTTCGGGCCCACTCGGTAATCGATATCAACACCGCTTGCAAGCATGTGGTTAAGGAGTTAATCACAAAGTGATATCGGATTACGGAACGAGTAAAGTACTTGCTCTGAACGAGATTGAACTAGGTATGACGGTACCGACGATCAAATCTCGGGCAAGTAAAATATCGCGAGACAAAGGGAATATATATATGGGATTGATTGAATCCTGGCATCGTGGTTCATCCGATATGATCATCGATGAATGTGTGGGAGTCAATATGGGTTTCCAGACCCCGCTGTTGATTATTGATAGAAGATCATGTCTGCATATTCTCGAACCCGAAGGGTCACACACTTAACGTGTCTCGACGCTAGGATAGATTGGATAATTGGTTTATGAGTTTTTGTTCGGAGTATCGGATGGGATCCGGGACATCACGAGAGGTTTCAGAATGGTCCGAAGAATAAGATTTATATAAGGCAGTGCAGTTTTTGGAGTTCGGAATTGTTCCGGGTTAATCGGTATTGTACCAGAAGCTTCTAGAACCTTCTGGAAGGGGACCAACGTGGCCCCACCTTCCGGGAGGGGGCATGGGCCTATGAGGGAGTGCCCTGGCCGCATTGGGCCAGGAGCACAAGGCCCCATAGGGCCCAGCTGGCCAAACAAGGGATAAACCCTAGTTGGACCTTCTAGAAGGGGGGGTTCCTTGCCCCCCCACTCCTCCCTCCTTTGGCCGCCGGCCTAGGGCTTGGGGGAGGGGTTAGGGCAGGAGCCCACCCCTCTATATATAGAGGGCTGGGGCGCACCACCACCCCACACCTCCTCCTCAACCCTAGCCGCCCTGCTGCCCTCCTCTCTCTCTCCCTCCGACTGCGTGTAGGCGAAGCCCTGCTACAGAAACTCTCCACCACTTGCACCGCGCCATCGCATTGTAGATCCAATCCGTCTCTCCACCATACTTGCTGGACCGAGGAAGGAGGAGACGTCGAGGTGCTGCACGTGTGCATCTCACGGAGGCATCGCCACTTGAGGTGCTAGATCGGATCAGATCGCGAGGAGGAGAAGCGAGTACGACTACATCACCCACGTTCTGACGAACGTTCCGCTGTGCGAATCTTCAAGGGTATGAAGATGTAATCCAATCTCTCTCGTTGTTTGCATCTCCTAGATTAGATCTTGGCTTCCCTCTGTTTGCATCCGTAGAAAATTTTGATTTATTATGCCGCGAAACCCTTCACCTTTTGTGCCACACAGTGGCTTTTGTTCCTCTAGGGACCTTCGGGTGGGGACCCTGTCGATACTTCATCTCCTCCGCAGCCGCGACCATCCTTGGATGATGTGTTGCAGCTTATTTTTCTTTGCGACCATGTCCGCAGTCTTGAGAAGGAGTTGCTTGGCATCCGAGGCCATGCAGACGTTTGGAAGTCGAAGGTGGAGCGGGGTACCATTAGAGAGGAATATCTAATGGGAGAGCTGCGGCAGTTAGCCGAGCAGTTGCAGTGTAAGCTTCTTCGAGCTGCTACTTAGTTTCGGATGCATCTGGTTTGCGGGTCATCTCACTTTGTAGTTGTTGCAGGTGCCAACCCTGTTCTGGGGAAGGAGAAGGAGCGCGTGGCAGTTCAGATCAACTGCTTGACCCAGCAAGATATGGAGGCCGATGGCTTTTTCTGGATGGATCACGACCGTGCCATGGTTCTTGCGAATGTGCAGGATCGTGCGCACCAGGTGTCACGGGTGCTGCGGTAGGTGAAGACTTCCCTGGCATCGATTCTGCACGTCATGTTTCCCCTTGATGAAGCAACATCGACTCTCTGGGGTTTGCTGGCGAAGTTTCGGGGCATGCATCATGTCCGGGAGTTGGTGCGACACCAGTTGGTTGCGGGGGTGAGGGCCGCTCTTTCTGTTGTGCGGCTGCATCACCCTGATGTGAATCTTGCGGTTGTGGCGGCTAGGCCGCCCCCTCGACCAGATGGTGGCCTATGGGACATGCGCCTACACTATGCGGCTGTTAGGCAGTATGCCGAAGAAGTTGCAGATCTCTTTGAGCAGCATGCGCATGTGATCCTTCAGGATAGGTAGTTCCTGTTAAAAAATATAGATGTAAAACTTGTATGTGTTTCGACTGGGCGTGTTATGCCCTTTGTTGTAAAGGTTCATTGTATTAGCACATGGTGCTTGGTTGTATGCATGCCCTTTTCGTTAGCCTGACGTGATCAGCTACTCAGGTGTACATGCATTATCCTCAGTCGACGGAGTCGTGAGGTGAGGGGGATCCCCCGAGTGTGTTGTAGCATAAAGAAATGCGAGAAAGAGATAAATTGTCGGGCGAGTCACTTAGCTTTATTCATGGCGTAATGAGGAGGTACATTGTTCGACTGAGTAGCCTTGGCTAAGTAGCCTTATTGAAAGTAAATGGGGGATAGCTAGGGGTAGAACCTTCGAGCTGTGCGATATTCCATGGGTTGGAGTATGCAACTCCAGACTCCACGTGCTTGAGGCGGTAGGCGCCACCTAGGATGACTTCGGTGACGATGTAGGGTCCTTCCTAGGGTTACTCGAGCTTCTTCGGCCACTCTTGCTTGAATCGTAAGACAAGGTCTCCTTCGACGATGGACCATGGGCGCAGCCGACGGCTATGATAGTTGCGGAGGCTCTGCTGGTAGACCGCCGAGCGAGCTGCGGCGATGTCACGCGCCTCGTCGAGTGTGTCGACGACATATTTGAGTGCGGTCGTCGATTCGGCTTCGCTGTAAGCGACGACCCGTGGGGCCTTATGGCGTACTTCGGCAGGTAACACGGTTTTGGCTCTATGCACCATGAAGAAAGGCGTGTAGCCTGTTGAGCTGTTTGGCGTTGTGCGCAAGCTCCAGAGGACGGAGGGTAGCTCTTCTGTCCATGCTCTCGCAATCCGCTCGACTGGGCTCATTAGGCGTTTCTTGATGCCGCCGCCTACGAGGCCGTTGGCCTTTTCGACTTGCCCGTTGGTTTGCGGGTGCGCCACGGAGGCATATGAAATGTTTATTCTGAGGCCTTCGCAGAAGTCCTGGAATTCTTTGGAGATGAAGTTCGACCCATTGTCTGTGATGATGTTGTATGGCACGCCGAACCTGTAAACTATGGACTCGAAGAACTTCACGGCCGTTTTACCCTTTTGGTTGCTAATGGGCATGGCTTCTACCCACTTGGTGAACTTGTTGACCGCGACCAGGAGGTAGACGTGACCTCCTTTCGAAGATTTGGGCAGTTTGCTGATCATGTCGAGGCCCCATTGGGCGAAGGGCCAGGCCAAGGGTATGGGCCTGAGCTCTGATCCTGGTGTGTGCGGTTTATCTGCGAACCTCTAGCACCCGTTGCACCTTCGGACGATGTCCTTGGCATTGTTCATGGCGGTTGGCCAGTAGAACCCAGCTCGTAGAGCTTTGGCGACTAGGGCGCGGCCGCCCGCGTGATGGCCGCAGATGCCCTCGTGGATGTCTTGGAGGATGGTTTTGCCGTCACCGATGGTGACGCACCTTTGGAGTACACCCAAAATGCTGCGCTTGTACAGCTTGCCATTGATAATGGTGAAGGCCTTGCACCCGCAAGATATGCGCCGGTCATCTGTCGGGTCATCACGCAGTTCCCTATTTATCAAGTACCGCAGGTACGACTGCTTCCATGTTTCTTCGATTGCCATGACCTGCATTAGGTTGACAACTGCGACCTCTGTGTCGAGTTTTTCGGGTCCTTCCTGTCCTTCGGGTAGCACAGCCCCCGAGTGCTCTGCCTCTTCGGGTGATTCCTTGGGGAATTTCCTTTTGATGGATGGCATGCAGATTTGTTCGAGGAACACACCTGGTGGCACCCGCGCACAGGAGGATCCGATATTGGCGAGTATATCGACTTCTTCGTTGCTTTCTCTTCCGACGTGCCGAAGCTCGCAGCCGTCAAAGTCTCCTTTGAGTTTGTTGTATAGCGCGCGGTACACGATCATGTTTGCGACGTGTGCGTCGCACTCGTTCATCGTCTGCTGGACGACGAGGTTCGAGTCACCATAAATGACTAGGCACGTTGCGCCGCAGATCTTGGTCATCCTCATGCCGTGGATGAAGGCCTCGTATTCGGCTTCGTTGTTGGAAGCTAGAAATTTCATCCGGAGGACGTACTTCATCTTGTCGCCCTGCGGGGATGTCAGTATGACCCCAGCTCCTGCTCCAGCCTCGCGCTTAGAGACATCGAAGTGCATCGTCCATGACTGTGTCATATCCGGGGTGTCTGGCAGCTGCAGCTCCATCCAGTGGACGCGGAAGTCCGGTAGGACCTGAGACTTGATCGCATGTCGCTTCTCATAGACTATGTCTAGAGGAGATAGCTCGATGCCCCACAGGGCCACGCGTCCTGTGGCTTCCGGGTTGTTCAGGATGCTGTTCAGAGGTGCCTCGTTGACGACCATCACCTGATGCTCCTGGAAGTAGTGGCTCAGCCGACGAGCCATCATGAACACGCTGTAGGCGAGTTTCTGGTAGTGAGGGTACCTCTGTTTTGTCGGCGTCAATACCTCGCTGAGGTAGTAGATTGGGTGTTGGATCTCATGGGTCTTGCCATCTTCGGGTCGCTCGACCACAAGCACAGTGCTTACCACCTGATGCGTGGCTGATATGTATAGCACGAGAGACTCGCGTTCCTTTGGTGTGACCAGGACGGGCGAGGTGGAGAGCAGCCACTTTAGATCTTCTAATGCGTCATCCGCTTCAGGTGTCCACTCGAATTTGTCTGCTTTGCATAGAAGCTGATAGAAAGGCAGGTCCTTCTCACCCATGCGGCTGATGAATCTGCTCAGCGCCGCGATGCGCCCAGCGAGTTGCTGGATACCTTTGAGGTTCTTCGGTTTCTCCATGTCCAGTATGGCCCGGATTTTCTTTGGGTTCGCCTCAATTCCTCGCTGTGAGATGAAGTAGCCAAGCAGTTGGCCAGATGGGACGCCGAAGGCGCACTTTTCTGGGTTCAGCTTGATCTTGTAGCGATCAAGGTTGTCGAACGTCTTGTAGAGATCGTCGATCAGTGTCCTGGCCTCCCTTGTCTTGATTACTATGTCGTCGACATAGACTTGTATATTGCGGCCGATCTGGCTCTTCAGGCATGCCTGCATGCACCGTTGGTACGTGGCACCTGCGTTCTTCAGCCCGAAGGGCATTGTGTTGTAGCAGAACACTCTGAACGGCGTGATGAACGCCGTTTTTTCCTGATCTTCGACCTTTAGTCGAATCTGATTGTAGCCTGAGTAGGCATCAAGGAAGGAGAGTTTCTCGCATCCTACAGTCGAATCGATAATCTGATCGATCCGAGGGAGAGGGAAGTGATCCTTCAGGCAGTGCTTGTTCAACGATGTGAAGTCCATGCACATCTGCAGGATGTCCGTGTCCTTTTTAGGGACCATCACGGTGTTGGCCAGCCACTCGCTTTCCTTGATCTCCCTGATGAAATCAGCGGCGAGCAGTCTGTTGAATTTGACTCCGATTGCTTCGGCCCGTGGCTCGGACAGTCATCAGATGGACTATCTAATAGGCTTGGCATCTGGGAACACATGGAGTGCGTGCTCGGCGAATTCCCTGGGAACTCCTGGCATGTCCGCAGGACACCGGGCGAATATTTCCCAGCGCTCACGGAGGAATTCAACAAGCGCGCTTTCCTATGCGGGACTAAGGTCATTGGCGATCGGCGCCGTCTTGGAGGCGTCCGTCGGGTGGACCTGCACCTTCTTCGTGTTGACTTTTGAGTCGAACGACATGTCAGGTGCGTTTTGCCTTGAGACTGGGGGAGACCCGTTGTCTGTCACCTCTCGGAGCCTTGTGAGCTCCTCCTGCATGCGGAATGACTAGGATATTCTGTTGAAGTCCCTGTCGCGGTGGTTCGATCGGGTGAAGCTCCCCTGGACTGTGATGACACTCCTGGGTCCTGGCATCTTGAATAGCAGGTACGCATAGTGTGGTACTGCCAGGAACCTTGCGAATGCCACGCGCCCGAGGATGGCGTGGTATTGTGATGGCCAGTCCACCACTTCGAACTCGAGTCGCTCACACCGAAAGTTGTCGGGTTTACCGAAGATGACGTCGAGCCATATCTTTCCCAGGGGAAATATGCCCTTCCCTGGGACGATGTCGTGGAACATTGTGTCGGATTGTTCCAGGCTACACAACGGAATCCGCATCGCTGCTAGGGTGCTAGCGAACATCAGGTTGATGCCGCTGTCGCCGTCCATGAAGACGCGGCTCATCTCGAACCCTCCGATCTGCGCCTCGAGCACCAGGGCAGCATGACCTGGGAGAGGGATCTGGTGGGGGTGATCCGAACGGCTAAACGTGATGCAGGACTCTGAGCCGCTGAGGTACTCAGGGATGGCGGGTGGAGAGGTCACAGCCAAAATGACCTGGCGGGATCTTCTTTTGCACCCTGTTGGTTGGGCGCCCCTTCTGGATCATCAGGGCCCCTTTCGGCGGCGGGTACCCTATGTTGTCGTTGTTCTGCGTGGGTGCGACCGGGTGATTCGAAGGTCCCGCGAGTGGTGGTGGAGGAGCTCCGTGGGCGATGTCACCCGGTGCAGGTGCGTGTCTGAACCTAGGGTTCGGGGCCTGCTGTCTCATGTGGGACAGGATCTCGCTAAGTTTCTGGAACTCGCGGCAATCCTTGATCATATGGCTGGCCTTATTTTTGCCATCCTGCTTGTCGATGTAGAAGTGGATGGTGCATGGGCCCGACAACTTGTCGTATGCCGAGGGCTCGTCATCGCAGCTGCGGCGTTGCCACGTTTGCGTTGGACGTCCTCCATCGTGGAAGTTGTTTCCTCGGTGTCCACCACTGCTGCGGTTGCTTTTGTTGCGGCGGTCGGCATAGCCAACCGCGTCCATGTCGGGTCCGTCGCGATCTTCGTATACACGCGATCTTTGCTTGCTACGGCGCTCACGTCGGCGGTCGTAGTCATCCTCCTCATCCGAGTGTGCTCGGTGGACGGTCAAGGTGGCAACGGGGACGGGGATGACTACACCATACCCGCCCAGATCCCCGCCAGTCCCCATACCCGCCATCCCCGTGAAGCTTCCCGGGGACAAAACTGTCCCCATCCCCGTCACCAGCGGGTACCCGCCCCTCGCCCGGGGAATCCGCGGGTAGTCGACAATGCCTCCTCTTCGCCTTGTCTGCTTGACGCGAGGACAACTCCATCTCGCCAAAATCTTTCCGCCACAATCCCACAACGGCTCGTCATCGTCTTCTTGCCTTCCCTGCTCCTCGTCGCTGAGATCGAGGGTGGGTGGAGAGGTCGGCCGGCTCCCTGCTGCAGGGCAATAGATTGGGATTGATGGAGGAGATGAAGAAGAAGATTCCCTGCTCGTCGGTCATCGCGATGGAGATGGAGGGGAAGGGGTAGCCGACGGGGTCAGGGGGTTGCGCCCGCGCTTTGGTAGTTGGGACTTGGATGAGAACGGCAGGAGAGGTTTGACTATTAGAGACGTGGGCTTGTGGACTTGTGGTCTCGTGGAGGATGAGATAGAAAAAGATGGAGCAGGTGTGGTAGATTATGGTTGTTTGGTGTATGTAGCACAATTCATTATGCTGACATGTGGGGTCTTTGGGTATCCATGGATACTCCATGGGGCGAATTCTATCCCCATCCCCGCCCCGTGAAGCTAACGGGTACCCGCCCCGCGATCCCCATGGGGCAAATTTGGCCCCATCCCCGCTTCTTCGTGGATAATTACCCGCGGTACCCGCACCCACGGGGAAAATTGCCATCTTGAGTGGACGGAGTCCTCTCCATCTGCCCACCTGTTGGCGATGTCCATGAGGTGGTCAAGTGTCTTGGGCTTGACGCGCCCAAGTTCCTCCTTGAAGTCCTAGCATTTGACTCCATCCTTGAAGGCGTCAATTGTTCTCTCCTTGGAGATGTGTGCCGTGGAGTTCTTAATGTTGGACTAGCGTAGTATGTACGAGCGAATGGATTCGCCCGTTCGTTGGGTGCAGGCTCGCAGCTCTTCGATCAAGGCTGGCCTCTTGCTGGTACCCTTAAAGTTTCGGATGAAACTATACACCAGTTCCTCCCAGCTTCGGATGGATCCCGAGGATAGGATGTTGAGCCAAATTCGGGTTGCGCCTGTCAGCTGCAGCTGAAGGCATTGCAGGGCGATTTTTTTGTTTCCACCGTGCAGCTTGACGGACGACATGTGGCCGCTGAGCCACGCCTTAGGGTCTTGCATGCCGTCGAACTTCGAGGTGTCCGAAGTAAGATTGAAGTTTCTCGGCATCCATGTTCGCCGAACAGATCTGTTGAAGCATCGGGCTCCGCAGAGTTCTCCTTCATCGTCATCTTCTTCGGATTCGGATGAGCACACGCGCTTGGCACGTGCCTTATCGATCTTGCACTGAGTGAGTTTGCTTGGAGTGTTGTAGCCATGGCTGCGACATCGTGAGCTCTTGTGTCGTCGAGGTAGGTCGTGCTCATCCTCTTCGGATGAGAGTGTGGGGATGTGATTGAATTTGACCGCAGCCTTCTTTTTCGGCTCCGTGGGAGCTTCCTCGTGGAGCGCAGCTCCAACGAGCCCGAGCCCGGCTAGTGCGGACTTGTGCATGGCTCTCTTAAGGTCCCCCACCGGAGGTGGATGGGACGCGAGATATGTGGTGGCTGCCATGATCACAGCTTGTGGCGCCTTCGGGATGACGTTGCCATTGGCGTCCATCTCCATGAAGGACGCGTTGAGGGTTTGGGTCACCTCGCGATGTGCAGCGAGATCCATGTTGTCTGTGCGAGAGCGATGATTGTTGCCTTGATTGCCATGCGAGCTGGAGCCACTGATGGCGGAGAGCGCAACTCGCCGCGCACTAGACTTTGAGGCCGCTTGCTTGCGTTTGTCAAGCACCTATTGCATCTTCACTTGCTTTTTGTGCTCTTCGATGAGGAGCACGTGGTATGCCGTCAGTAGGTCCCGTGAGGCACCCACGGGCAGGATCTTTTTGCCCGCCATGGCTTCGCGTGTCTGATTCCATCCTTCCTCGCTGAGGTGGATTACTCGATTGGCGTTGGGGTCATCCTCGTTGGGCGGGGGTGACAGCTGTCTCTTGTTTTCGCCGTTTCTATCCTGCGGGTTGGGTGGTGGAACATGGGCACCCGAACCTGGTGGTTGTTGGTCCACATCACTTTGGATGACCACGGCGCATTGGTAGCGTCCGTAGGTCGGATCGCTGCTGCCGCAGCTTTCGGATCCGGAACCGTAGGTCCCTTCATCCGACGAGGGATCGCACAGATCTGAGTTGCATCTGCTGCTATCGTATGACTCATCTGTTGATGTAGGCGTGCGTAGCACGCTGGGATGTGGGGCCCACGAGGCGGGCCTGATCGATGGCGGAGGCACCCGCTCTGGGAGGCGGAGAGTGCCGCTCTGTCCCACCTATAAGCAGAAGCTTCCGAACAGGATCTCGAGCCCGTCGCCTACAGGCTCGAAGTCCTTCAGAGTGGCTGGCAAGTGGGCGGTGAAGTCGAAAGCGCCAAAGAGGAGATAGCTCTCCATCCCCGAGGAGTTGTAGATCGCTTTGGTCGGGACCGTCACGATCGCACAATCAGCGCCCCAATTCCCACAGACGGCGTCAATTGGCTAGGTTTAATATCGTCAATGCCCATTGTTATGGACTTGGGTTTTGGAGAAGATGGGGATGCTGGAGATCGCGGAACGGTTAACAGACAAGCAACCAGGGGACACGAGATTTACCCAGGTTCAGGCCCCCGAAGGGAAAACCCTACTCCTGCTTGTCTGCTCTTGATTACGGCGGAACCGAAAGTTATAGGGGTGCGCAGATGCAATTTGGCGTGGAGGTGTGTGTGCGGTGAGGTGAGAGAGCCTTCTCGTCGTGCCCTCCTAGCCTTTATATAGAGATAGGCAGGTCCCAGGCATAGATCGAGTCAGTTACAGGTTTAGGGTTCCCCCTTCGAATATTCTATCTGTTCTAGTCTTGCTCTCCAAGGATCCGAAGATGTCATGGGCTTGGGCCACCCAAAAATCTCCATAGGCCGCGTATGTTTTCGTGGGCCTTCCTTGGGCTGGACCAGGTATGCTGAAGTTGTGTACCCGTTAGGTATAACCATGTCAGCTAGATATAGCATGAAGCAGCACCACCCTCAGGTCGTGAGCTGGCAACTCTGTTCACATCTTCTTCTTTTTTGAACGAAAAGAGTCCCGAAGGGCCATGAAGCTTTATATTAATCATAAATAGTAAAGGTGTATAATATTATAGAAGACCCTATAAAAAGAACAGATAAACACATAGGTCCCCATTTAAGTGGAAAAGGCCCCATTTAAAGTTGCAACTGTGTGCATAGCCGAATGAACATTTTCGGGATACAGTGGGGAATGAACTTAGTATAAGAACAATTTAAAAAAAAAATTAATTACGTTATATGGTATTGAGAGTGACGATCCGCCGATAATAGAGCATTGCTTAATTTCGATAGCAAGTTTGCGGAAACAAAAGCAAGGCGACGGCTAAGTCGAGACCCATCTAGGGTTACGTCCCCTCGCCGGTGACGCCAGTGGTTCGCTCCGTCTTTGTTGGTTTGGTGCCATGGAGGGGTGACGGACCATGGCACCTCGCCAGCGAAGGGTTTTTGTTCATTTTTAGTTTTTTTTTTAGTGTCTTCTTCGGGATGATGAGGCAATTGCTACATCTTAAAGTCAAAATAATGTCCTTTCTGTCCTATCCTTGTTCTGATGGTGCGTATAGTGCTGACGGGGGACGCGTGAAGTCAGGTGTCTAACGGATCTCTTAGGATTTTGTCGTTTTTCATATTCGTTGGTGTGGTTTGGGGTCAGTCTCTTCAGATCTACGGTTGTCATCTTCGACGATGGTTGCTCCTCTGGTGCGTTGATCCTTTGGGGCCTTAGCATGACGATTTTCCGTCTGTCTACTACAACAAGCTCTACTTTGACAATTTTTGCCCGGCTCCAGTGATGAAGGGGCGAGGACGGCGCCGCGCCTTCGGCTCGTGCTAGTGTTAGTAATCGTCGCTAGGTGGTCATTGACCTATTTATAATTTTATATTTTTGGGCCTTTTGATACTGATATTGATGATTATTAATAAATCTGTGAAATTTCGTAAAAAAAATAGTATTGAGAGTGTTTCCTCAAGTTTGTATTCATAAACGATTTTTTTCATTTCCAAAATATAAAAAATGGTAGGCGTGCCCATCGGATCGCCCCTTGTAGGCATTGTACAACACCTCGGGAATAGATACAAACCCAACCCTTCAAAGCCCATCCAGGCCTCGGGGGAGAATTGGGCCTAGGTGTTACTAGTTCAGATGGGTCGAAACACTGTCGATGAACTCGTTTATATTGCGAAAAAGTGAAAACTGAACATCGATGCAAGTACTAACACAGGAACATTATTTGCTCGGTTACTGGCTAATGGGGACACGCGCATGATCTTGAAGAACTGGTCGTCGTACACTCGTGCTTTCTGCTGCCGACTGATGGCAATAAGCTCGGCCTTCCCGCATGATGGAGCAGCTAGCCAAGACAAATCTTCTCAGCAACGCTCGGCCTTGGCGCTGCAGGGGCTGCTCGGCGGGACTTTGAACAGCGGGCGCCCAGCGTAGAACCCCTTCCCTTCTTCCACGGTGCCGGCGCCGCCAGAGCCACCGCCGGGTCCAACTGCCAAACAACGTAAAATGCACAACCATGATCCACGAGCCCACGGTGTATATACAGCGGGAAGTTGGAATTTCAGTTCGGCTACCGAATACCGATACCGACCTGGCATGACGGTGTGGCCTCTCGGCTGCGGCGCGGAGGCGGTGCTGACGATGGCGCGAAGGTGATCATCCTGGTGCTTCACGTCGTGGACGTCGGCGATGGTCACTCGCACGACGGCGGTGCCCGCGACCGCTAAGAGCGTCGTGATGAGGAGTATCGCTGCGACCTCCAAGGCCACTATCGCCTTGTCTCTCAAATCAGCGCGCCGTCCGTCCGTCGCCTCCATTGCCGAGGATCGATCGAGAGCGCAAGCTGAGATATCTTTGAACACTTGGACGTGAGTGAGAGAAGAGATGTCCGGCAGGGTAGCTACTTGTACTCGCGCGCAGTCATAGTTGGCAATTGGCAAGGAGGCAAATGACCCGAGAGCTTTTTTCGTGGAAGGCAGGGACCTCACCGAGCTAGAATTTGATGCCTCTACGTATGTGCCATTACGTGTTATCATCAGTCGGGCGAGGGAATCAATATCTCCGATCGAAATCATTTGGCAGACACGCAGCGGAGCATATTCGTGGGCTCGTGTTTGGGCTAGGCTAGGCTGGCCACCAAACTGGTTCCCACAGCTGTGGCACTACCGGAAAATACTGTACATTTTTTACCGAGTTTCCAAATTTTTACCAAGTGTAAAATGCCTGGAACTTGGCAAAAGATTAAATTTGCCAGGTACGTATTACACATGGCAACATCTCAAAAATACACATGAGAAAGAAATGCGCTAAGTAAAATGCCACAAATACACACGGCAAAAATGATGGAATACACACCGCAAAGCCACGGGAACATGTGGCTTCGTCGGCGCCGTTTCAGAACCTATCCTTGGCAAAGAAATTTTCTCGCCTAATGTCAGGCATCCGGGAAAAAAGTCTCGCCAAAACTTTGTCGAGTATTTTTCTTTACTGTATGTATTTTATTGGTCTATTTTCCGTCCACCCTTCCTGCCCTTTAGCAGAGCAGGGTCCACCAACTTTGTCGAGCATAGATATACACGGCTAGCTGGAGAAAAGGAGGAGTGGATGCAGCGTCTCGCCGATGGCCAACATCGGTGACAACGATGGAGGTGGTGGGGGCTTCGAGCTGAGAAATCTTGGCACGAGCGAAACAATCTTGTCGTCGCCTTGTCAGGCATCGTGTGCCGGCGGTGGCGAGGGGAGGTGGAGGAGGACGGGGTAGCAGCGATGGATTTCCCGCCCGAGTTGCCTCGCAAGAACACGACGCGGGGAAGGGGAAGGGGTGGGGGTGTTAGCAATAGTGTGGCACAAGCATTGACACAATTAGGCAACACGGATAGCGGAGAGCCACTTAAGTTGCAACCGCCCTCTCTAGCAATACTTATTGCGAATAATTGTGTCTAATTGATAAATCTCAATGGTTATTAAAAAAATAGGTAGATCGTCCATGTTATGTCTAAACGATTGAGACTTAACACAGTGTATTGATCTTCACACACAGCCTCGCGAGAAATTGCATCTCACACCATAATTTGTGGCATTTGTTACACCAAACACATAAACAAATCATTTTTGCAGCTAGAACATTTTGTTTCTTAATGTTTGCATCCAACCCAAATGAGCATATTACACTTATTAACGGGTTATCTGACGGAGCCGAGCCCACTCATTTGCTCGCGGGTGTCCGTAGGCCCTCCAAAGAGCCCTCACCTCATTCCCAACTGAACAAATCAAAAAAAGAAGGAAAGAAACAAGCGGGTCCAGCGAGTGGACCAAACCTACCCAAGACGTCGATGCGACCCTGCGACAGGGGCGGTGGCGGAGACGACGTGCTGACGACTAGGACGACAGAATCTGACGCCCCCACTTTCACTCTCTCTCCATTCTGTGGCTACGTCTCCCTCCCGCTCTTTGACGGAGATGGGGCAGATGGTCTCGTCCAGGACAGGGGTGGAGGCACGCCGGCGACTGTTCCGCAGGATTCCGACAACCCCATATCTCGATTCAATGGGCATGTTCTGCTCCCTCGTCATCCGCTCCTTTGATTATCTCTTTGTTTAGGAGGGGGCCAAAGAAGAAGAACCCTAGGTTGCTACGCGATTTTTTGGGCTTAGATCAACGCACATATACAATATTTTTCTTAATTTCGTGGTGTGAGTTTGACAGTTTCAATAATCTTTATGAGATTATGCATTTTGTTGAAAGAAATTGTGGAGAGGGGAGGAGTTTTGTTTTACTTCAAGTGTACTGGTTTTGCTAGAGTTAAACTATATTGCAATTGTTTGTTCTATAGGTTGGAATTCTTTGAGAAAGTGTAGTTAGCTGAGTTTAGAACATGCAGAGTGTGAATCAACCTGCAATTCGTGTTCTAGATACCCAAGTGATGGCATCGCTATACAACTTGTACCAAGTCTCTGAAGCCTCATCTTGCCATTAGGAAGGAAGGCTGTTTTGTCCAAGTTACATGTTATATTGTTGTAATGCTACCTTATGTTGAATTTTATAACTCTCTTATTAATATGGAGTAATCACAAGTTGTCTGAGAACGTTAAGGCACTGGCGTCCCCAGCTGCTTCACTATCACCCACAATAGCTTCACCGCCATCTCCAGCTTCTGTTGTGGCGCCACTAAGCCTGCGCAAAAACTGAAACAATCCAAACCGTGTAAACCTTTCAAACTAGTGCTAGCTCATTTTCCTTCACAAACCCAATTTAGATTTCCAATCTAGTTAAAAAATGAACTGACCCAAACTGGGTAAACCAGTTAAACCGTTTTTTCTCACCCTTAGGCGCCACGCATGCCTCCAGTTCCTGCTGCGCCGTCACACCAATCTCTAGCTCATGCTACACCGCCACACCAACAATAAGTTCATGTTTCATGGACCGAAAGAGGACGAGTAAGGGGTAGTGGCCATTATACGAATACATATAGTTACTTCACAGCCGAGCTAGAAGCGCAAGAGAGGGAGAAATTCATGCAAAATGGTGAGCAATGAGGCATTTAAATACAAAATTTGTATGAAATGGCATGACCCATGTAACAATGCAAAATCTGACGACTCAACTCTTTTGTATATCAGTTAAACACTTGACTTGGTGCTGGTTCCTTTTGCTTTCAAAATCTAAGACACCTTTTGCTTAATTTGTTGTCATTGCATTGTTGTTAATTGTGTCGCTCAAATACGTATATTTTTAAATGTTATGCTGCCCAATTTTTCGGTGTTATATGCCCAACGTTTATATCTGCAAACCTAAGGCTGTGAGAGTTTGTGAGAGTCAGGGTGGCTATGTTAACGAGTTGACAGAATCATTTGGGTTAGTTGCAATTATTTAGGTTGTGAGATCTGTGAGAGCCACTTTAGCCATGTTACAAAGTTGACAGAATCATCTGGACCAGCTGCAATGATTTAAGCACAAACCTATGCTAGCTGCAACACAACACTTGTTTCTGTTTTTTGTGCAACGGTCATTACAATGAGTGTTGTTACCTGTAATTTTCTCTAGCCTCGCGGAAACTGTGAGATCAACCAATTGCATTCGTTACTAATAATTAAATTGCACATAGTGTCAAGAATTCCATTATTGTCAAGAACAATATATTTCTACAGTTTCACGATTCATCCTCTACCTGTAGTTCTGTATACTATCAACCATTAAGCTGCACACCTGGCTTCTCACACGCTGACCAGAAATCTCGGAGTTCTGTATACCTGTGGACATGACGCAATCATTCCACTTAACCATGACACATTTATGAACCATTCCCCTTCCGGTCTGGTGAACCTTCTAGACCCTTCTAGAACCTCTCCGATGAAAACATCGAAATCATTTCCAAACTCCGGAATTGGACTTTCCTTATATGAATCTCATTCTCTGGACCATTCCGGATCTCCTCGTGATATCCCGGATCCCATCCATGACTCTGAACAACATTCGGTCTCCCTACTCACATTCCATATCTACTAAACAACATTGAATCCTTAAGTGTGTCTCCCTACAGTCCGTGAATTACGCGGACATGACCGAGACACTTTTCCGATCGATAACCAATAGAGGAATCTGAAAATTCATATGGATCCCACATATTTCTACGATTACTATGCGATCAAATGAACCACTTACATACGATACCAATTTTCCTTTGTCTCGCAATAGTTTACTTATCCGAGGTTTGATCGTCGGTATCTCTGCATACCTAGTTCAACCTCGTTACCGATAAGTACTCTTTTCTCGTTCCCGTGATATGTGATCCTTGTGATTCAGTCACATGCTTGCAAGCTAATTGGATGACATTCCACCGAGAGGGCCCAGAATATATCTATTCGTCATATGGATGGACAAATCCCACTCTTGATCCATGTGCCTCAACACATACTTTCTGAACACTCAATGCCACCTTTATAGCCACCCAGTTACGGTGTGGTGTTTTATGTCATCAAAGCATCCTTCCAGTGATGGTGATTAACATGATCTCATGGTCGAAGGAATTAGGTTACTATGTATCAGAAAGCTTATAGCAAATGAACTATTGAAATGACTTGATCTTTATGCTACGCTTATCTATAGGAGTATGTCTATCATACCATTTTCCTAGTGATATGATCTTGGTGTTAACAACATCTCAATGTTCATGACCCATAAACCATGATCATCTATTAACCAACAAACTAGTATTATAAAGAGGCTTTACTAGGGACTCTAATTTAGTTTACAAATCACACAAGTATTAATGTTTCCGGTTAATACTATTATAGCATGATTTTAAACATTTAGCATAAACACAAAGATATAATAATAACTACTTTTATTATTGCCTCTAGGGCATATCTCCAACATCGGCGTCCCCAACTGCTTTAGTGTCACCCACAATAGCTTCACCGCCATCTCCAGCTCCTGCTGTGGCGCCACTAGGCCTGGGCAAAAACTGAAACCATCCAAACCGTGTAAACCTTTCAAACTAGTGCTAGCTCATTTTCCTTCACAAACCCAATTTAGATTTCCAATCTAGTTCAAAGAAATGAACTAACCCAAACCGGGTAAACCAGTCAAACCGTTTTTTCCCACCCTTAGGCGCCATGCATGCCTCCAGTTCCTGCTGCGCCGTCACACCAATCTCTAGCTCATTCTACACCGCCACACCAACAATAAGTTCATGTTTCATGGACCGAAAGAGGACGAGTAAGGGGTAGTGGCCATTATTCGAATAACATGACATATATTACTTCACAGCCGAGCTGGAAGCGCAAGAGAGGGAGAAATTCATGCAAAATGGTGAGCAATGAGGCATTTAAATACTAAAAATTGTATGAAATGACATGACCCATGTAACAATTGCAAAATCTGACAACTCGACTCTTTTGTATATCGGTTAAACACTTGACTTGGTGTTGGTTCCTTTTGCTTTCAAAATCTAAGACACCTTTTGCTTAATTTGTTGTCATTGTGTTGTTGTTAATTGTGTCGCTCAAATACGTATATTTATGGGCTCAGATTGACGTACATATGCAATATTTTTCTTAATTTTGTGGTGTGAGTTTGATAATTTCAAGAATCTATACGAGATTATGCATTTTTTTAAAGAAATTGTGTAGAGGGAAGGAGTTTTTTTACTTTGAGTGTATTGTTTTTGCTAGAGTTAAACTGTACTACAATTGTTCGTTCTATAGGTTGGAATTCTTTGAGGAAGTGCAGTTAGCTAACGTTTGGAACACGCACAGTGTGAATCAGCATGCAATTCGTGGTCTAGATACCCAAGTGGATGGCATCAGTACACAACTTGTACCAAGTCTCTCAAGCCTCACCTTGCCATTAGGAAGGCAGACTGTTTTGTCCAAGTTATATGTTAGATTGCTGCAATGCTATCTTGTGTTGAATTTTACAACTCTTTTATTTATATAGAGTAATCACAAGCTTCCTGAGAACATTGGGACACCGCTGTCTCCAGCTACTTCACTATCACCCACAACAGCTTCACCGCCATTCTCCATGCGGTGCCACGCATTCTACACTGCCACACCAACAATAAGCTCATGTTTCATTGACTGAAAGAGGACGAGCAAGGTGTAGTGGCCATTATACGAATAACATGACATATAGTTACTTCACAGCCAAGCTGGAAGCGCAAGAAAGGGAGAAAGTCATGCAAAATGGTGAACAATGAGGCATTTAAATCCTAAAATTTGTATGAAATGACATATATAACAATTGCAAAATCCGACGACTCAACTTTTTTGTATGCCAGTTAAACACTTTGACTCGGTGATGGTACCTTTTGCTTTCAAAATCTAAGACACATTTTGCTTAATTTGTTGTCATTACGCTGTTGTTATATGCCCAACGTTGACAGCTGCAAACCTAAGGCTGTGAGAGTTTGTGAGAGCCAGGGTGGCTATGTTAACAAGTTGACAGAATCATTTGGTTTAGTTCCAATTATTTAGGTTGTGAGATCTGTGAGAGCCACTGTAGCCATGTTAACGAGTTGACAGAATCATCTGGACCAGCTGCAATGATTTAGGCATAAACCTATGCTAGCTATAACGCAACATTTGTTTCTGTCTTTTGTGCAACGGTCATCACAAAGAGTGGTGTTACCTTGCATTCGTTACTAAGAATTAAATTGCACATAGTGTCAAAAATCCCACCGCTGTCAAGAACAACATATTTCTACGATTTCACGGTTTATCCTGTATCTGTAGTTCTGTACACTATCAGCACCCGTTAGGGTGTCACCCGTTAAGGTGCATCACACCACGCATCCATCGTTGGCTTCTCACACGCTGACCAGAAATCTCGGAGCTCCTCGGCGAACTCCTTCTCCCTGCCGAACACCACCGTCCGGTGGTCGCGTCCGCCTACGATGCGTATCTCCGCTCGTGGGAGCTTCGATTTCAGGTGACGGCTGCTGCACTCGACCGGCACCACCTGGTCCCCGTCGCCGTGGACCACCCTGACCGGCACTCCCGCCGCCGCCAGGGCCTCCAGGTTCCGGTCCTGCGCCCCCGCCCCGCCGCAGATCACGTTGTGCATGGTGTTCCACGCCGAGTGATGGGTGTGCCTCGTCAGGTCCCTGACCACGAAGTCCACGCCGCTGCAGCACGCATGATGGTCGCAGGAATGTGATTTTTCAGTTCATGTCCGAGCTCTGAATCAAGTTCACCGTGATTGGTTACCTCGTTCGCGTGACGGTCCTGATGAGCCACTCCCAGACCCGGTGGTTCTTGCAGATGACGAGGCAAACCGTCCTGCCGACGTGCTCGTACCAGGACATCACCGCCGAGCCGAACAGCAGCGGCGGCCAGAGCTTCTTCTCCGCCAGCCTGCGCAGCGCCACCTGGCTCGCCTTCTCTCCGCACGGCAGGAAGTACGGCTGCGATATACATACAATGCAACACGCCATGAACACGATCGATCGGTCGGCTGAGCAGAAAGCATATGTCAGAATCAATTTGGATCGATCGCGTACCGGCGCGACGAGCGTGACCGATTTGACACGAGCCGGGTGCTTGGCGGCCAGGGCGAGGGCGACGACGCAGCCCATCGAGTGGCCGACGAGGTGGAAGGAGGCGAGGGCAAGTGGGTCGACGAGGCTCCGCTCGATCGCCTCGACGTGGTCGCGCAGCGTGTACGCGCAGTTGGCCGGCTTGGGGCTGTCGCCGAAGCCGAGGAGGTCGACGGCGAGCAGCCTGCGGTTCGCGGCGGCGAGCTCCGGGAACACGGTCTGCGCCCAGAAGGACGAGGACGACGTGAAGCCGTGGACGAAGATGGCGTCGCCTTCGTGGCTTCCTGTCCCCGCTGCATCTGCGAAGTGTGAGCTGTGAGGTCGCGGACGTCAGTGGCGGCGGACACGCCAGAGGGCAAGGCAGAGCCGCGCGTGCTGCTCTGTTCGATCGTGTCGGGCGGCGACATTCGCGTGTGCGTGCGAATGCGTGGTTGTAACTGAATAAAATTCTGTTAAGGACAGGACACCGACCTTTGGGCGCCACCGGCGGCTCGTTGACGACGAAGTGCAGCCGGTCACCGCCGCCGGTGCTTCGCCACGCTAAGCACGTCCTGCAGCCGCAGTCGGACCACCGCGGGCTCCGCGCCTTCTCCGGCGACGCGTCCTTCTGCCTCTTCCTCCCGACGCCGACCCTCCGCAGGAGCCCCAGCAGCGCGTCCCGGGCGGCGCTCCTCCGGACGTACAATGTGTCGGACACCCCCTCGTCCGCGCCGTGGCCGTGGGTCCGGTGGCGGTGGCAGTAGCAGGCGACGGGGCTGTCCTCGAGGAGGCCGTCGAGGACGCCGTAGACGAGGCAGAGGAGCACGTCGAGGGCGTCGAGGAGGGCGAAGACGGCCACCGCGAGCCATCCCGCGGGGCGCGAGAGGAGGAGGCTTGCCAGCGCGGGCATCGCGGGACGTGGAGGCGGATGCGAGTCGTGAGGCTGGAAAGGCGCGTGCGTGCGTGCGCCGTTGCTCCACGTCGCGTCGTTGGTTGCCGTGTGACCGGGCGCCCGGAGGAGGAGGAGGATGAGTGACAGCCGTTTGAGCGTTTCCTCGTCGTGCCGGCGGCTTGTCTGGATTTGATTGTCCCGCGTTTCTGTTCTTTCCTATGGCGACGGGTTTCCCGTACATGTATGCGGAATGCGTTCCACGGGGTTACATTTCCTGATCTGTGAAAGGTCGTGCCGTTTCGGGGGTTACCGCGGCGAGAAGTCGCCCGATCCATCCCCAGTTCCCCACCGGGAACGTTCTGCTACCTACGACGATGACGACTCGGCAAAGCGGAGCATCTCCGTCCGTCCTTGGCCACGAAAATGTTGTCACTGGTCACACTCGGCGACGTGCGCTCGTCGATGGCCGCGAACACATATCCGGTCATAGCTGACGCGACTGACTTTTTTTTACTACTCCTTCCTTCCGATTCAAATTAGTTGACTCAAATTTGTAAAGATAAGAAAAAATCTAATACTAAATTATGTCTAAATCAACTAATTTGGATCAGAATAATTACCTGGTTGATACTCTACATAACACATACTCGAGTTTGTCTGATAGAGATTTATTAGTATGACATACCAAAGTACTTCATCTGTTTCAAAATATTAAGATGTTTTAGTTTGTGAAAAAAAAATATCTAGACTTCTTTTAGTGTCTAGATTCACTCTAAACCTGAGTGAACCTGCATACTAAAAGTAGTCTAGATACATTTGATTTATAAAGGTAAAACATCTTATATTTTAAAACGGAGGGAGTACAAGTATGTCGTATAAGTTTTGATTTGTATGTATCTAATACATTAATATACTTCCTTTGTTTTTAAAATATAAGATGTTTTAGCTTTATAAAATGATTGTATCTAGACTTTTTTTAGTGTTTAGATTCGGAGTGAACCTATATGTTCTTTTTAACAAAGCTAAAGCATCTTATATTTTAATACAAAGGAAATACATAGAAATCTCAACAAATCCGAGACAACCTTTTGCGGATTAATTGACGTGTTACATGCGATCCAAGCACAAATCTTATGTTCATTTGTCTTGATATATTTTCTCATTTTAAAACAGCACGATTGTGGTCAGGAGAGAATTTACTATGATTCTGTTAGCAACAAGGCCCCGATCTTATGTACATGGAAGAAGTTCCAGAACTTATGAACACCGCTTGGATGGACTCGAGGAGCACCCGCTGGCCGACTGGCTCCTCGTTGAGCTCGTTGAAGTCCTCATCGTCATCATTGTCCTTCACCTCCTCACTCGTCGTATCAGTGTCACCTCGTCCTCCGCCTCCTACGCTGTCGCATCCTCCCTTCCTGGCTCCGACGATGGGGTTGGTTTGGCGTCGATGCCAGTGGGTGGGTAGCGAGCGCAAGCGGCCTTGGAGAGCCAGCCCATGTGGTGGAAAGGCGGTGATACATGGTGTGTGTTGACATTTCCATCCCACGCCTCAGCTCTTCTTTATTGCCGACAGGAGGCTGGGCGAGAAGCAGCGAAACAACAGAACTCACCATTAACTCTACTGTCGGGAGACGGGCCATTACCAGAGAATTTTGTGTGGCTGCCAAGTGGGCCCTGCATGGCCGATCCGACGTGGCGTCAGTTCCCGACGCCCCTAGGCCGCTCCTTGTGTGTTGGGTCCGTCACAAGAGTGCCAAACAATTTGCTAGTCCGCTCACGATGTGGCAACGCTTAAGAGCTGCAGTGTGGACCGTTTGTGTATAACACCTCCAAAAGCATTTGGGGTTGCTTTGGAGAGTGCGGATGGAGAACAAGGATTTGAACTAAATCAACACACCCACAAACAAAAAGACCAAGGAAAGAGGAAGACAATAAAATGGCATGACCATCCTCACCAAACAACCCACTGTCAACCAGATGAGGTGGTACCACCTTTCTCAGAGTGCAGTGATGAAACCCCGTGTCACCGACATGAACAAATGTGATGTTGCTTACTCATTTTTCAGAGTTACAGCAACAAATGCAGTTATTCATATGCACTTATATATCGGCATGCGAAGATTGCTTTAATCAAACCAACTATTTGTCCTTGTTCAGTTATTCTAGACCACTGGTGTGGTTTTTGAATATATCTACTTATGACTTGAATCATCACACATACACTCACGACCGTCTTTCGCAGATTCCCCTGCTAATTTTGACAAATTATTAAGTTTAAAGAATACAATCTTATGGCGTGCATTGGCATTGCAAAGTTTTCCATCGTCCATTGTTTTCTGGATACATGGGGCTCTTTTTGAGCTTAATATAGGTGGGCAACATGATATTTTGGATCTTCTTCAACATCTTCTAATGTGTGGTTCTTTTATGCTACCATGGTGTGATGAACAAACTAGCTGAGACAAATATATACTACTAGGAGAAATGGCTGCAACTATAGGATGATTAGTACAATACAAGAGAAACATGATTCACGGCTTGCACAACCACTCTTAAGTGTGAGCACTTCGTCCTATGGACTCCGTGTATATATTTTCAGAGACGTGGACTCAAAATTTTGGGGATAAAGTAGCTGGAAGACATGAGAACAAGGGATCATTTTCTAAAAAAATTCTAGGCAAGATATTCTCTATTTGCATGATGAATTACATCCTGTGCCGGTTTTAATATAACTTTATTAATTTAAAAAATCGGGCTTCCCTCATTTTTTTTAAAAATCGGGCTCTTCTGGATACTACCGTCTAAAATGAAGGCCCAGGAAGACCCCACCTTCATAGAGCTCATAAACAAAGCCCATGAAGGTTAATTGTTTTCTGGCCCACAGTTAACACTGCCAGTCTGCCACCGTCAATCACCGCCGGGAAGCCACTGCCTCCGCCGCGACGGAAACACTGCTCAGCTTACACACCACGCTAACTCACCAGCTTGATAAATCTTCGAGCAATTCGAAATTCCAAATCCTCTCTGCTGCCTCGGCTTGCCGCAGCGCAAACTTCTCTGCCTGCGCGCGCCCTCCGACCTTCCGCCCAGAACCCTAATCTCCGGCCGCCACCGACGGCATGGCGGCGCCTCGCGAGCTAGACCTCTCCGACGAGGTAGAGGGCGAGCAAGACGGCACCACCGACTTCGTCTTCCGTCTCGTCGGCGACCCCATCCCCGTCCTCCCCACCGCCTCCTCCCCGCTCCCCCTCTTCGACCTCCACTCCCCTCCCGCGCGCCCGCTCGCCGTCTCCAACCGCCACGCCGCCGTCTTCCTAGCCCACCCCAAAGGTAAGTCGCCGCGAATCACCAACCAGCCAAGCGCCCGCCTCAGCATTCCTGTCGATCTCTCACCCCTAGGGTTTCACGCTCCGTTTCCAGGGTTTATCGCCGCGCGGACGAAGGCGTTGATTGATGCTAGCAAGGAGGCGCGGGAGAAGGGCAAGGCGAGCACCCGCTGCGCGCAGGACTGCTGCGTCGCTGACGTGCCCCTTCCCGGTGTCTCTCTCCTAGCGCTCTCCCGTGACGAGTCGGTGCTAGCTGCCTGCACCGGCAGCGAGATCAAATTCTTCTCGGTTACTTCCCTGCTCACTGATAAGGTTAGATCATCTTCTTCAGTTTCCCACAAAATCGTGTAAACAATACATGTCAGTCCAGGGCAGCGTAACATAGAAATAGAATGTGGGTATATGTTTCGTTGCAATGCATTGCTGACAACAATTGCCGAGTTAGATGTTCACAAAAAAAAAGATGTTTATGTAAGAACATGACAGTAGTAATGAGCTAATGACGTCCATGCTTGTCAGTCAGCTTTTAATACTTTGGTGATTTTCAGCAATACTTTTATTGTTTAGTGATTCCGGTGCTGGATAAGGTCCGGGTTGCTGTAATTAGGGATCAGCAGGAGACCCGTTGATCTGATATATGTTTTCAGCACTTCAGCAGTAGCTGATTTTGTCAAGTTTATCATGTTTCCTTAATAGTTTCTCTATATAGGATGTTGAGCCGTCCTCATCATGTATCCTGGGACAATCTGGCACTGTTAAAGATTTCAAGTGGCTAAATCATGGCTATATTGCACTCTCAAATGGTGGACTGCTATCTCATGGGAGTTTGGGGGAGGGCCTTAAGGATGTAATGGAAAATGTTGATGCTGGTTTGTCTTTTTTCCTACCCCTAAATGAGTTGATATTCTTGTGCTTTTGTAACTTCTACTTTATATGGATATATGGACAATAGATCATGCTCTAGGATACCTGTTTGTTTGTTGTTTTCTTTAGAAAAACAACTGGATAGGTTTTAGTCATGTACTAATTTGTACATGTGTGTACTTATAGTATAAAGGACATCAATTAGTTCGTAGTTGTCTGCTACTCCTACTCTTTCGATGCTACATTATTGAGGATCAAAATAACATGAATTTCATATACTTGTGCTATTTGTACAATGCATACTATTTGTTAGGAGCTCAACTACTAGTATTTTCCCCTGTGTAAATTCTATGTAGCACTTCGGCTTTACAAAATCAACCTGATTAATATTGTTAGAGCATGTACAATGCAAGATGCTCAGGGCGGTGCTTAGAAAAGTAAACCGGTTTTTCTTTAAGCACCGGTGCTTATTTATACTAGGTAGATGCCTAACTAGGCACCTCTTCTATAGAAATAAGCACCAATGCTTAACAAAATGGTTGGTTTATTTTTATAAGCACTCTTCTAAGCACCTCCCATTGTCTTGGGTGCAACTGCAACATCGGTCTTCAGGCACCAGCTCACTTCCGAGGCTGATGCGTGTGGTCCTTTGAAATTCTTACAATTTGCGAAGCCATTTCTTTCGGTGTGTAATTGAAGTTATTCATAAGTATCTCTGTTATACTGATATTCACCATCTTTCTGAAATTACGTAGTTGACTGTTGCAAGGACGGGAATCATATTGCTGTTGTAAGAGAGAATTCACTCAGGATATTATCCTCAGATTTGAAGGAAACATGTTGCATGGTCCTCTTGTTTCAGTTGTGGTCTGAGAGTGATTCAGAGGGCACCGTCATCAAAGGTAGTGAACCTGCATTTCATTTCTGGTATAGGTCTCAGGCATATAATGAATTCTTGAGTTGCTCCAGTTTTCCTGCTATTATTATTCTGCACATACACAGTCAAGCGTTTCCAGTTCGTAAGGGTATGCAGTTATGCCTGATGGCCTCATGGGTGATTTCAGTACTAACGAAATGTAGTTTTATAGCAATGGGACGCATTGCTACCCTGAGAGTTAGCTTGTTTTTTCGCTGACTCACGATATGTTCTCTGCCTTGTAAATTGATTGATCTGTAGGAGATGGCGCTAGTAAGCTTGGTTCTCCTATATGATCGCTTATATGAGTGAGCAGCACACAGTTCGCTTATATGATCGCTTCAGGATGAACAAAATGACGGAAAATGGTGTTTGTGAAGCGCACCACAGACTAAAATTTGTACCATAGTCATCTTGTAGTAAAATTATATATTGAAGAACCATCAACAATGATGCAGAGTTCTAGGAAAATTATGAGATGATACTTGAAGACGATATAGTGAAATTTGGTTTGAACATTTAACCAATGACCTTTGTCGTGCATACTTCCTTCTCCAAACATTAGATTCATCAATTCATACCATGTTACTCTTGTCGAAGCACCATTCAATACATCAATTATGTTTAGTAGTAGCTACCGATTACCATGATTCCGTGTTGATGTTATATTTTCTAATTTTCATCAGTGGACTCCATTGGTTGGGTGCGCGATGATAGCATTGTTGTCGGTTGTGTTCGATTGGATGAAGTAGGCAATGAAGAGGGCTATATGGTCCAAGTTATAAGGAGCGGAGGCGATACATTTTTCGAGGTTAATTGTTCTTCTAGTTCTGCATCTCTTCTTTTGTTTCACATTTCCTACTAGTATGATATTTCTTTGACAAATGTGTCATTTGCAAAATGTTCTTTCTGGGAACATTCTTGACGAAAGCTACCTCAGTTTGGCATGGATTTTTTTAAGCATATATATGTACACAAGACCAAGTGTTGGCAATAGTTGTATTTGTTTCAGAGATGTAAATTAAATACCTCTTGTCCCAAAATATAAGGTGTTCTCCATCAACACATAATTTTTGTGACATAAAATCTATGCCATTAGATTCACATTCAGAAGTGTTACTAATGATTGTGATTTTGTATCACATGAACGACATTCTGCGTAATAGAGTAACTATTGATCAAAGCTTCGTCTTAACGATTCAAATATATCTCAATTATGAATTATCTGAATGGTAGTCTTGATGTTCATCCTGTTGTTGGATGGAATTCTTTGTATCAATATTGTGTCTGCACTCTGCACTATGTGGACATATTGTGCTGCCTGCTACCAAAGAGAACAGAGGCTTGTGAGATGTGGCGATTTATCAATATTTTCATTGACCTTTAGATTATTCTTCATGAAGACTAATCTTTCGAAGGAGTATATGTAACTTGTAACTCTTTGGGAGTAGAGTCCATTACTCAACTACTTGCAGTTATGCCTATCCAAAATTACTGAACTATTTGGCTTTGCATAAATTTATCATGAAAGGATGTAAGAACACCACATGTATGACAAGATGTATACGCCTGTTAGGTTCTGATAAATGATAACATATGGCACATGAAGGAACTCAGCTGTATGTGATGAACTTTTAAGTGTTGTCTAACAAAAATATTTACTAAGACGTTCTAGTTTGTCCCTCTTTGACTTTTAAATATCAGTACTTATTGGTTGAAGTTAATGCTGTTGCTTTCTTAATGCCTTATAGAACTCAAGCAAGCCAGTTGTTTTTAGCTATGATTGTTTTGGAGGTATCATGGATGATATATTACCATCTGGAGTTGGACCAAATTTGCTATTAGGCTATCTACACCGCTGGTATGCAAAAGCGGACTTGACTTTCTTTATTTAATAATACTTCTCTACTCCCTCTGTCCTAAAATACCCTGCATTCTGGGTTTAGTCAAAGTCAAACTTTATAAAGTTTGACCAAATATATTGAAAAATTTATGTACACATATAATACAACATAAGTACTATTAAATCGTCATAAAATATATTTTTATAATATATACATTCCGCGCTATAGATGTTTATAGTTTTTTCTATATATTCTACCAAACTTTATAAAATTTGACTTTGACTAAACCCAGAATGCAAGGTATTTTGGGACAGAGGGAGTATAATTATTTATCTTTTATCTTGTGGACTTTGTGTGTATGGTGGTGTTGCGAAGAAATGTTGTTTTTGACATAAATACTGGGATGGAAGCCTCTATATCAGGAATAATTATATAACAGGATTATACCATACAGATAGATAAACAATATTTAAAAGAGGGTATTTGTATATGCATTCTGTCATTATCTTGTTACACTTGCCATATCCAATATCTTTGTGTAACTTGACAGGGATCTCATGGTTTTTTCAAATAAAAAGAGCACCGATGACCACATTTCACTTTTGAAATGGCCGTCCATAACTGATGATGAAAGAACTGTGGTATACCTCGAAATATTGGAGGATAAATATAGTCCTAGGATTGATCTGCAAGGTATGACACAACTCAGTAAACCACAATAAATCACACTATTCCTTTTCTAATAGAACAATGTATATACTCCTTTTGGCTTTCAGAGAATGGCGATGACAATGTCATATTGGGGTTTGGTGTGGAGAATGTTTCGTTATTTCAAAAGATCACAGTACTGGTCGGACCTGAACAGAAGGAGGTTGCCCCTCAACATCTTCTACTTTGTTTGACTAGTGAAGGGAAAATAATTATTTATTATCTTGCCAGGTAGGCCTTCTATTGAAACATGGCACATAAACTGACTGTTTACTTTTTCTAATGCAGTTCATATATACTGACATTTTGTCTTAAATATCTTTGCTTGTATTGACACTGTTCATGAATTTAGGATTTCTGACCCTTCCGATTTACCTCAAACAAGTCCGTCTACCATTGAAGATAGTAATGTGAATAAACAAATTTCTCATGCAACTGTCTCTGGAAAGGATTTGACTCCAAGTGTTACAAGCTCAATGGCCAAGAGTCTGCTCGCAGAACCTGAGGCTGAGCCATCTAGTGCACACGCAGGTAAGAGATTGCTATTCAGGAGTTACTACTTTTTTTCAGTATTTCTCATGTGTGTTGGGAACTTAAAGAATTCTGCTGTTTCTTGTATTCTTGCAGAGAGAAACCAGCATGGATCAAGAGGTTCAGAGAGCATTTCTTCAGTTTCAAGAAACAAGGATGTAGCAGGCAGTTTGCTGCCTATCTCTTCTGATAACAAGTCGCTGAATACCAAGCAAGTGAATGTGGCTTCCCCATTTGCACCTCCCTCTAGCTCAGCAACTTCCCCATTTGCACCTCCCTCTAGCTCAACACCTTCCCCATTTGCACCTCCCTCTAATTCAGCACCTTCCCCATTTGCACCTCCCTCTAGCTCAGCACCAACAAGCAACACGAAACCTGGAATGCCATTCAGCTTCTCTACTGCTAATAATGCTGGTCCGAATTCAACAGGAAGCAAGGGATCTAGTGAATTAATTTCTTCCTGGCAACCAAACAACAGCAGTAGTTTTGTAAACAGCCAATTTGGTAAAGGTGGCTTGGATTCAGCCAAACCACTGGGAGCATTTGGAGGATCTCAGATCAGTACAAAAGCTGGTGGTAGCCTTAGCTTTAAATCACCACTCTTCAGTTCTGATGGATCGGTTCCAGTTAAGACTGCAGAAAGGAATGAGGCTACTGGTTTTGGAAGCAACCCTGCACAAACCAGCTACACTGCTGGGAGGAATGTTCCTGGTTCCTCAGCTGGATTAAGTTCTGCGCCATCGTTGCCAATTTCTCCAAATAAACCAGTTGGATCTTCTTCTGCCAGGTTTGGGGCAGGAAATCTCGAAGCACTTCCTATACCCCGTGGATCACCCCTGCCACATCAAACCATTGGCACGTCACATAACAACCGGACTCATACATCAACGGATCCAAGAAATTTCAAGTTAGGCACAAAGTTTGATACCGAGCAGGATCTATCTAAGAAGTTCTACAGTGTAAGATCAACAAAGTTGTTTTAGTATAATGTTCACTATTATGCCTTGCTGTGGCCTGATTTTAATGGTTTTATCTTTTCTGACTCATCGTGCTATACAACATATCTATCGTAACTTCATAAGTATCCTATCGATTGAGTTTCCTACATGTGTTCATCTTGTCTAACCTATCAGAAGTATCCTATTGATTTGTGTTCCTTGGATATGTTTACCTTGCCCAACCTCTCCAGCATATTTTGTCCCCTTAAAATTAAACTAGATCATTATTTGTTCTTTTGCACCAGTCCAGATATCTGAACTTATTTTATTTTGTTTCTACTCTAACATTGTATCATGCTAGGACCATATTCCTCCTGTAAGTTGATAATTGTAGCAAACATGTTATCCTCCAATGTATTAAATACTTAAAATATTGGAATTTGGATCTACTTCACAGTTTGCTACCTCAATGAGCATCTAGCTACCAACTCATGTGTTTTGACCAATAAGTTCTTGCTGTCATTAAACAGATAAATGATATGACAGAGGAGTTGGACACCCTCCTGGCATACATAGAGAAAGATGGTGGTTTCAGAGATGCTTGCATAACTTTTCAGCAGCGTCCTCTTTCAGTTCTTGAGGGTGATCTGCAGAACTTATTGGAATTATTGCAGGTCTTCAAGGTAATAGAATTATTTTCATCCAGACCCTCAGTGCTGCCTGTTCAAAATTGTGACTTATCATGTTATATTTTGATCTCCAGAGCAAATTAGAGGAACAGTGTTCAAAAGCTGATGATCTGCGAAATAAGATGTTCCAAGGTACTTTCTGTTTACACCTGGAAATAGAACAATACGAACACTTCACCTTAACCTAGAACAAAGGTACTGTCATTAATATTTACCAGGAGGAAATAATTTCATCATCATTCAAATATTTAGCTCGATAGGCTGTACACCAGCGCTAGTTTGTAATCAATAAATAGCTGAAATACCATGCACTTGGTTTGGTGTAATTTTTTTATTGCAGAATAGTCACTGAATATGGTAACTTCTGTTTTTGGAACAAATGTTGATATACTGTATCTCTCATCTACTGATGGTCCTAACTTTGCTTACTTCATACTCCCTCCATCCCAAGGCTTAGGGCGCTAATTTCTCAGCGTGATTATTTAGGCATGATCGGCAGGTGAAAAAAAATCGGGAAGTTTCCCTTATTGCCCCTGCATGCACGGAGTTAATTCCCTCAAATTTCTTTTGGCAGGATACGCTCGGTAGACTCGGTCCCAGCATGCGGGAGTTAATTTCCCTTATTGCCGCCGCGATGGTTGACTCAGCCCACTGCATGCACAGGAGTTAATACTGCCCCGCTGTTTTTAAGGACGAGGGGAAACGGGAAGGAGGGGTAAAATGGGAGAGTAGCGATGCAAATGATACCGCGCCTTATGCCTTGAGTAAAAATCGGAATTTTTTAACGCCCTAAGCCTTGGGATGGAGGGAGTAGATTCCCTACCACCTGCCTACAGCACATTTTAGAATTTTGAGGCCACCTTCAAAATATGTTCCTTTAGACACAAAAATAGTTCACTTTCACTACACAACTAAACTATGGCAGTTAAACCAGGGAACAAACTAGGGGCTCCTTATGTTGCATTTGTGCAGATATCTGATGCGTCTGCTAAAATAGATCCGCGAAGAGTTTACTAGAGGCTTTCTCATTGAGTCCCCTACACCATTATTTGAGCGCTGTGGGCCTGTCTGTGCTTTAACAAGATTCTGTTAACTTGAATTATTAACACTGTTGGCTGTTTATCAAAATATGGCATCACCAATTATCTAAACTTAAGAGAGATATTCTTGTAGATTTACCAGATGATCTATGAGGATTTCCCAAGTAACTGCTGGTATTTTTGACAACCCCTTGACATGGAAGAGTAGAGACTTGAGAGATATACAATTAATTCACTTACCTCCAAGCCTCTTTCTTGTGAAAGGACAAATGTTGAAATACAAGCATTTGAATTGCACATTAATGACTTTATTTTTTATCTCTCTGCAGTTTCTGCTAGGCAAGCTTATATGAAGGGGATTCTCAATCAGTCTTCAGATACTCAATACTGGGATATATGGAACCGCCAGAAATTGAGTCCAGAATTTGAAGCGAAGAGGCAAAATATACTCAAAGCTAATCAGGTACTAAGGTCTGACTCAAGTGTTTTTGGAATACTAATGAACTAAGATCGCCTTTTAAGGTCTGACTCAAGTGTTTTTGAAATACTAATGAACTAAGATCGCCTTTTTCTTTTATCATATAGAATTTGACAAATCAGCTGGTAGAGCTGGAGAGGCACTTCAATAATCTGGAGATGAACAAATTTGGCGAAACAGGAAGAGTTACTTCTAGTCGGACAGCTGTTTATTCTAACAAGTCACGGTCTAGGTATTCTCCTACTATACCATCTCGATAGAATTGCCAATGCATATTGCTGATAACATCAAATGGATGACAAACATGGAACAATATTCAAACATCTGTTCTGGTGATTTTCTTTCAAAGAGAAATCAATCATTTTGCTAGTCTGCTCATTCCCTGACCGGATTGATTCGTAAATCTCTCTTGACTTAAAATGGATGGTTTCTTTGCTTGCACATTGACTGTATTAGCTTATTGACATTGCTTCTCATATTAACACACCTCAAGTCACTTTGTTGGTTTTCTGTGTGCCACGGTGGTAGAATTGTAGTGTAGTTAATTCAGAACATAATTTGTTAGTTTCTTTATTTGTTGTGTTCTAACCATGCTTGTCTTTTGTTTCACCTTTTGTCTTCAGTTGTTCTCAATTTTCATATATTTACTTGAGCTTATCTGATTTCCAGTATTTATTTGACAGCCAGACACAATTGTCCAGCGTGTACAATGCATTGAATTCACAATTAGCAGCAGCCGAGCAACTATCTGAATGCCTTTCAAAGCAGATATCTGCACTAAATATAAGTTCTCCTTCTAAGAAGCGAGGGGCAGTGACCAAAGAGTTATTTGAGTCAATTGGTCTAGCCCATACGGCAGATGCAACAAAACCTTCAGGCGGTATCCCTTCCAAGTTAAATCAGAGGTTTCCATCCACAAAAGAACACGCGAAGGCCATGCTGGGACCTTCCAAAAGTGCCGAGCCTGAGACTGCACGAAGGAGGAGAGAGTCGCTGGATAGGGTAAATTAATAATTATTGAACCCTGACCAAATTTTGCATCTATATCTAATATGCACGTTGATTTGCAAAGAAGATGCTCATCTTTTTTCCCAGTTCCCATTAACCCCCTCGTGTAAATGCCATTTATCTTCTCTACTGACATATGTTTGCTCCATGTCTTCTTTTTTGTGTTCTCTGTGGTTGACTAAAAGCAGATCTAACACACTTTTTTTTTTCTTTTGATAGAGTTTGGCTAGTTTGGAGCCTCAGAAAACTACTGTAAAGAGAATAGCACAGCAACAACGCCTCAAGATCAGCAGTGATCTTCCTTTCAGGTCAAACAAGAAAATGTTTGATTCTCAAATGGCTGCTATCTCCCAGGAAACTTTTAGTGGTAGCCCCAGCTCATCCTTAGTAGAATCATATACTAGCAGGCTGCGTTCTCCAACTGAAGGTATGTCATTAGCCATAGGCTCCAACAGATACTTTTTTTGGGAAACATTTTTATTTCAAGGATATCCTGGTTATAGACATTGTTAACATATGAGTTTCTGCTTGTCTTTTACAGTGCTGGATGAGAAAAGAAAACCATCAGGACCCCAGCATAACTCTTTGTTCAAATGGGTAAATGAACCGGCTGGGCCATCTCAAGGCTCGGAGAAAAAGCATCTTGAGTTACCAGGGCGAATGAGAAGTGCTGATCAGTCTTCAAAGTTGGTGCCATCTTCACCAGCATCGTTCAGTTACACACAGAAGGATACACGAGATAGGATCAGCTCACCCAGTGTTGCATCTTTCGGAACAACTCATACTGTGCCTAAGTCAAATACACTTACCTTTAAAACCACTATGACTCCTAAAACTAATGCCAATACACGGCCAGATATGTCACCCTCAGTGGCAAGCTCACCGCCTGTCAAAACTTTCTCTGGGGAATCTGCAGCTGGATCTACCTTGACTACAAAGAATAGACACAGTGACCAGGATGTACCATCTTTTGGAAGCATGAAAGGGTTGGGCATTTCTCCACAGAATATGGGCATTAATAAACCTTCTTTGTCTTCGGAACCTTCTAAGCCTGCTGTGTTGCATGGGAAGACTTCTCAACTTAGTGGAGTTAGTGATACTATCCAGAACTCGGCCAAAGCTTCACCTCAGGTGGCACCACAACCTCATGCATTTTCACCAGCATCACAATCGTCTTCATTCTCTATCATGTCAGGTGCTTCCTCTTTAGCTGCATCACCCTTATCAACCATGCAAGTATCAGCTGCAAAGACTTCAGATGTTTCATCTTCGGTTTCTTCCATACCCCCACCGCAGAAATCAATGTCAAAAATTTCCCCAACAGTACCTGATGGCAACGTGTCTAGCTCTATACCATCTATACCAACACCTCTTAAGGAGTCGTCACCTGCCCTGAATAGAAATGTATCTAAATCTGAAGTGGTGGCATCAGAGGTAACTGGAGCTCCAGTCTCTCTAAGTGCTACTTCAACAGGCGTGTCTACAACTGAAAGCAAAACTGCATTGCTTCCAGTAACCAGTAGCAGCTTACCTTCTAATCCCCCATCCATGCCTAAGATTGTGCCAGGGCCAACAGAATCTGCTGTTATCTCTCCCACAAGAAAAGATGTAAGACCAAGCAATCTCTCATCAGATGAAGATGAAATGGAAGAGGAGTCCCCTTCTGCAGGTGCAGATCTCAACTTGGGAGCCCTTGGTGGGTTTGGTCTTGGGTCTGCAACTTCTTCAAGTCCTAAAAAGTCTAATCCTTTTGGGAGCACATTTGCTACATCTGACGGTAAATCTTCAGGTTCACCATTTACTTTGACCACCAACCCGGGACAGCTTTTCCGTCCAGCATCACTGAGCATTCCTTCATCTCAGCCAGCACAGCCATCTCAATCAACTAGTTCAAGTACATTTTCTAGTGCATTCTCAAGTGGGCTTAGTGGATTTGGACAGCCTGCGCAAGCTGGAGCAGGGCAACAGTCGGGATTTGGACAGTCTGCACAGATTGGAGCTGGTCAGCAGGCAGGTTTTGGGCAGCCCGCACAAATTCAGTCAGGGTTCGGTCAGCCAGCACAAATTGGATCTGCACAACAGTCAGGGTTTGGGCAACCTGCACAGTTTGGTGCTCAGCAGGCGCTTGGATCTGTTCTGGGTTCTTTTGGACAATCACGCCAGTTGGGAGGCGGCTTTGGTGGATTTGCTAGTTCCTCCTCTTCTGGGGCTTTTACTTCTGCACCTTCCAGTAATTCTGGATTTGCTGGTGCCGCAGCAGGTGGGGGCTTCTCTGCAGCTGGTTCTTCTGTTGGCGGAGGGTTTGCCGCCGCTGCTACTGGTGGAGGGTTTGCTTCTCTTGCCTCCAAAAGTGGTGGTTTTGGTGCTGCAGCTTCATCTGCTGGTGGTTTTGGAGGTGCAGCCCAGGGTGGTGGTTTTGGAGGTGCAGCCCAGGGTGGTGGTTTTGGAGGTGCAGCCCAGGGTGGTGGCTTCGGAGGTGGTGAGATTTCTAGATTTTTGCTCTATTTCTGACATATTTATGCACTGTGTCCTATATCTATGTATCCATGATTAGCTGTGTTGGGTACATGTTTCCATGCCAATGTTTTGAGCAACAGTTAACATGGGGTCACCTACCCTTTCTGCTATGTGGCAAACATCCTTTTTATGCACTTCAATTAATTCAAATCAAATCCAGACAATTAATTAGGTAACTTTTACAGTATAAAACAAGCATCCCATACATTTTATGCACATAATGCAACTCCCAGCAATAGCACATGGCATCAGCAAAACGGAGGAGATTTGACTGAACTATTGGTCATGTTTGATATTCCATTCTATTGGCTTTGTCAAAAAACACTCCCATCGTCCGAAAAAGGATGTCGCAATTTTTTCTAGATTCACATGTATCTAGATGTGTTTTAGTATATAGATACATGCGAATCTAGACAAATCCGCGACATCCTTTTCCGGACGGAGGGAGTATATTCTTACAATTAAACAGCAGCGGTAAATGTTTAGCATCCATTAAATTAAACTATATAAACGGCCCTTCCTATTGGTTTAACCTTTAAATTTAGTTTAAAATCACTGTATACTTTGCCTTTACCTTGTTATTGGGCTTTTACGGGGTTGCAAATGGCCTCTATCTAGCACAGTGATCTGAGGTTGTTAATTTATGGCAATTAAGTGTAGTAGATGTTTTATGTTTCTATGAGTTTCTGGAATGTACTAAATCTAACAGATATTTTTTAACTTATAAACTGCTAACATACTGTTTGTTTCTTCTGGAAATAAAACATCAATATGTAATTGTTTTGGCCTAGGACAAAATGTGGAGTTTGGTTTCTTTGTCAGGAACATCAACAATCAGGTTTTGATAAGGTTGATCAGTTGAGGTTGTGTTTAGAAGTGTACTCCCCAGCAAGTGCATTCTTTATTTTTGTTGATTTTTTTAGGTTTAGGAGTACCCAGCTTATTTAAGATAATACTCCATATTTTTCTGCATAACCCTAATTGCTAAACTGAATAATTAATCAATGTCAGTATGTTACTAATTACTTAATTATTGATCATTTTGCATAAAACATGTTTTCCAATCATTTACTACTTGAATATATTTGTAATTTAAAATGTAGGCTTGGTGTCCCACAAGATTAACATAAGAGAAACAACTTATAAACAGTTTTCCTGGCAAAGAGAAAAACGTATAAACATTTTGGCCTCTTGGAAGATTGTGACTAAAAATGATGAGTTTTATCTTGTAGTTTGATCTTAAACCAACATTGAAGTTCGTCCACATATCACATATTTTGTTGTCTTGCATGATTATCCTGTCTGCAATTTTTGAGAACTCACATAATTTGGTTAATCTGGAAGGTGGATTTGGAGCTTTTGGCGGTAATAGTCAAGGGGCTACTGGTTTCCCAGCATTTGGTGCGAGTGCCGCTTCTGGGCCTGGAGGACCCCCAGCAGACTTTTTGACACAAATGAGAAAGTAGTGCAGTTTGCTTCCAGGCACACCCAAGTTCGAAGCAGAAACGTTGGAATGGTCTGTGGCTCTTGTCTATAAAGCAAAAATATGCTGGATGGCAACATTTGTGCAATGGCTGATGTTGCTATGATGTATTCAATGTTTATGCAATATATCCGTGAGGCGTTTCATCAGTACATCATAGGTCATGAGTTCTAACGTGGAAGCATGGTCCTAACAATATTTGATATACTCTACCACAGTACAAGGGCTTCAATTCCAAATTGTGACTTCATTATCACTGGCCCCTGAGATGATATTTAACGTTGTTCATGGCTACACAAAGGAAGTGCATGATTTTAAATGTACCATGGTTACAGCTTACAGGGCTTTAGGTGCAAGTTTGAAGCCAAAATAGTTGTTGTGCGACACGATGCTGTCGTCTAGACCTTGTGGTTGCCGGATAGTTTCCTAGCAAGTTTAGGGCTTTTTAGCAAAAAGCATATTGCGGGTGTAAAGGAGGAGCGTTATGCCAATTTTCTAGAAAAAATTGGCAGTGTATATCGTTCTTTTTTCTTGTACAGCATCTTGGGTATCTGTGTGCCACGTCTTGGGCACTATTCCACATCATGTATCCCGTCTCACTTTTACAGAATAGGTCGTGGGCATGCCTTCCTGCTTCAGTGATTAGTTCCTGCCTGAGCAACTGCCAAGTCCTTAGTCCAACGGGTCAACCCGTTTTCGACATCAAACGGTATTTCTCCTTTTGGATCTTGGGGAGACACCAATGCATGTGTTGTCCTCCCTTGTCCGCGTGCATCTATCTGAACACCCCATTTGCCTTGCCTCATTAGGGCGTCTCCAACGTTTATGTTTATAAAGGAGGCCATAAGCCGGGTCCCACAGCATGCGTTATAGTGAATGAAAACCATCACAATGTTTAAGGCTGGTCATAGTGGGGGAGTAACTTAGAGTAGTAACATGTGTATGTTACTAGTCTAAGTTACTACCTTTATAGTGGAAAATAACATATATGTGGTGTCATGCAAAGACTTATTTATTGCAATGTAGACTTATTTTGTCTTAAAATGTGTAACATAGCTAGTTACCACAAGCCTCTCTCTCATCATTTAATTGCATGCCATGTCATCTAAATGCTTAGTTGGCAATACATATAGGACTATGTTACTACTCAAGTTACTCCCACTATGACTAGCCTAAGACCCACCCTGCGCTCTAAGCTGGGACCCACCTTCCTTTTCTATTTATTTTTCATGCAACAGTTCAACAAGTTCCGTCAGATATACAAAGTGCTCTGTCACAAATCTCCAAGCCCAAGGCATTATAGAGAGAGAAATTCATTTTCTATCGCCTATGTCCGGGTTGTAACGATAAGGTCGACCTCAAAGAAAATTTGCTTATGGTCGATGCGTGCAATGTATAAGGACGGGTAGTAGCTTGCTTTTTTCCCTAAGGCCGACTGCTATTCCCACATTAGAGACGCCCTTAGACCATCATGGCCATTGGCACTTTTTGGCATTTGGGTAGTGTGGATTACATAATAAATAACAGATTTTACAATCAAACAAATTTAAACATTGTCATGCAAAGTTTAACAATTACAAATAAGTTTCAATAAAATAGGCTCAAACAAGAGGACTACGGGATTCCAATGTGAGCCCACATATGCTCAATCAAACTATTCTAAAGTGCATTGTGAGTTACCCGATCACGAGTTTCATGATGCACTCGGAAAAACACTTAGAATGTTGGTATTTCCACCAGATCCTCGCTTGTCCTCAAAAGTCATGTTGGCATGATTACGTAGGTAGTCATCACCCTGTTCATCCTCTTAGCACTTCATGTTCTTGCCCAAAGCCAAAGAGTCACCGAACAAGATTGGAGCATTCCAAATGCCCGCTCCACGTCCTTTCTACATGCTTTTTGTTCTTGAGAGAACCTATGGTGTTTATCTTCTTGAGGTCTATAGATTGTCCTCACAAACGGGACCACTCATGATAGATACCATTGGCAAGATAGTGCCCTTGCCATATGGGTGATCATTGATCTCAAATTTGACCACTGGAGCATTGAGTTCCACAAGCCTAGAGAACACCAGAGAGCACCGAAGCAAGTTGATGTCATTGTTTGAGCCTGCCATGCCAAAGAAAGTGTCAAATCCAAAGATTTTGCAATGCAACCGCCTCAAGTATGAACATGCACCCTTCAATATGTCCTTTTTATTGCCACTGCAAGTAAATGTACATTTTTTTCCACTTCCAATGCATGTGATCTATGCTTCCAAGCATCCTAGGAGGCCCTCTTGATGCATTGACTGCCAACAGCCGGTCAACACAACTGCATGGAAAAATCCATACATTGACTTGCGGGCTCGCTCATGCACATTTACTCATCAACGAGATTGCCAATAACTCCATAATGAAGCATCTAAACAACTATAGTGCATATTTATAAGAACTGAAGCCAGGCTTACCGATGGCATCTTTCTTTAGAGTGAAGTAATCATCGTAAGCCCTCACTCCTTGCAGAAGAGTCATGAACACATGCCTTCTCATTTGGAACCAGTGAAGAAACTGAGTTGGAGTGTACAATGGATTGGTGCGGTGGAAGTAGTCATTGTAGCGTTGGACATGGCCGGCATCTCTATTTCAATCCAACACTGGTGCATGTCCCTTCATTGAGCCCCTGTACCGTGGAAACTCTTTCTCGTTGTGCTCATTAATGAGCACATCCCCGGCCACGAGGAAATCAACATTATCATCGGAGGAGTCATCCGATTTGTCGCTAAAATTCTTATAGAAACCCATCCGAGCTACCCATGACGATCTATGTGAAAAATTAATAAGCAACGGTCACACATACATCTCTAGTCCATTGCCAAAAATATCACAGTAAAGTCCAAAATTCATACCAGCTCTCGGCCCAGAAAATGACCTAACATGTGGTGGGCGGTGATGTTCGTCGTCATGTCTGGGCCAACAAACGGTGAAACTAATTGACTTGGCCGTATCCGGTATGACGATCGCCTAGACTACTATGGCGGTGGCGAGCATGACAAGTTTCAGGACCTTCCTCCTCCAATGACATTGGCTCTAGGGGCCCGACCAAATCCATTGTCCAAACAATGTTGACAGGAGGGCTAAACACTTGTGGATATAGGGACCTCGAAGCGGGTGGATGAAAAGGGACGAACGATGTAGGCGGTGGCCATCTGTGGTGCCATGGGAGGGGTGGTACTCGGGGTTGGGGAGGGTGGAATGGCTAGTTCCATTGATAGGAGGATCCGACGCGACAAACAGAGGATATTTTTTCGATAAAGGGAATATATTAATACCGAGAAGATACCAAATACACCTAGTCTCTACAACAACTTAATGGCTAGATCAAATCTAGAGATGAAGGATGCATACATCCAAAAAACAAAAGAAAAAATTAAAACAAAGACCCTGCTGAAGCAAACAGACTCACATCAACAAATGCACCACCAGCGGATAAGACACCTCTGATACGTCCAAAACGTATCTACTTTTCCGAACACTTTTGCTATTGTTTCTTCTCTAATTTATGTGATTTGGATACAACTAACACGGACTGACGCTGTTTTGAGCAGAATTGCTTTGGTGTTTCGTTTTTGTGCAGGAAATCAACTTTCAGGAAAAATCTCAGAAAATATCGCAAAACTCCTATTTTACCAGAAGACTCACGGAGTCAGAAGACGAGACGGAGAAGGGCCACGAGGGCCCCACACCACCTGGTGGCGCGGGCTAGGGCAGGTCGCGCTAGGGGGTGGTGTGCCACCTCGGGCACCCCCTCGACCTCTCCTTTCACCTACATAAGCCCTCTGACCTAAAAACACAAGGGGTTCAACGTTTTTCCAAAAGGAGTTCCGTTGTGCCGCCACCACCAGAAACTGTGATTCGGAACCAGAAACTCCGTTCTGGCACCCTATCGGGACGGGGAGTTGGAGGAGATCATCGCCATCATCATCACCAACGCCTCTCCATCAACCATCCATGATTCCCCCATCCATGAGTGAGTAACCCCTGCTGTACTATGGGGATGGTAGGTATTGGATGAGATCTATCATGTAATCGAAAAAGATTGTTAGGGCATGGTGCCTAGTATCTATTATTAGTGCTTTTTGACATTATTGCAACTTGTTATGCTTAATGCTTGTCACTAGGGCCCGATGCCATGATCTCAGATCTGAACATGTTATTAATTTATGATGATATTATTGTTTATGATCTTACCTGCAAGTTGTTTACACATATTACTGCCCAAAACCAAAGGCCCCGAAGTGACAGAAATCGGGATAATCGGAGGGGATGACTGTGGTATGAGGATCACGTGTGTTCACGGAGTGTTAATGCTTTGCTCCGGTACTCTATTAAAATGAGTACCTTAATTGCTAGTAGATTCCCTTGAGGCCCCGCTGCAACGGGCTGGCAGGACAAAAGATGTTGTGCAAGTTCTCATTGCGAGCACGTATGACTATATATGGAACACATGCCTATGATTACTTAGTACTTGGATTCTTTATCTTATTTATCTACAAATGCCCTAGATCTTGATATTATATTAATAGTCTTGTCCATGCAACGCCCGTCCATCCATTCCTATGCCTACCGCACTCAAACCCTGCTATTTGCTACTATTGTTACTACTGCTGTTGCTTTGCTATTGCTACTACAAAACTGTTGCTACTGATAAACTAGTGTGAGTAAGATTATTTCCAGGTGCAGCTGAATTGACAACTCAGTTGTTAAGGCTTATAAATATTCTTTGTCTCCCCTTGTATCGAATCAATAAATTGGGTTTTACTTGTAGGGGTTCGTAGCATGGAAAACAAAAAATTTCTACCGCATGCCCACAAACAAGCCAAGATCTATCTACTAGATTGTAGCAACGAGTCGATAGAAGCACTCACCCTTGAAGATTCCAAAGCGGTTAACGAGAGCAGATTCTCGTGGGTGATGTAGTCATACACTTGATGATCTCAAGATTGCGTAGACGATCCTTCCGGCGCTGCGTTCCGGCAGCGCTTCCGCAGTCGTTCACACGTTCGGTACTCGATGAAGACCTTCCTCTACCTTGTTCCAGTAGGAAGCGGAGGTTGTAGTTCTCCCCGCGATTCCGGCAGCATGACGGCGTGGTGTCGGAAGTAGAGGGAAGATCCCGCAGGGCTTCACCTAAGCCGGTGCGAGTTATGGTGGATCTAGGGTTTCCCGGTGATCTAGGGTTTAGAAGACCGGGAGGAGGAGGAGTTGTCGGCGGCAGCAACGGACCGGCGGCGGCGCAGGGCGGCGGCGGCGGCTTGGGTATGGGAGGGCTAGGGCTTGTCTGTTTGGGGCAGCCCTCCCCTCTATTTATGAGAGGGGGGGCAGCCTAGAGAGAGGGGAGTTTGAATCCACTTCCAAACCCAAGTTGGAAGGACTCTTTCCTTCTTCCACTAGGAAACCATTGTTCCAGTTTCACTTTTCAAACCTCCCGTTTGACTTTCAATTTAGAGCTTTAATTCTCTCTCACAAATGTCTACACCAAGTGACCTAAGATATGATCCAACCATTCCACTTACCCATGACACATTCATGGACCATTCCCCTTCCGTACCGGTGAACCTTCTAGAACCTCTCCGATGAAAACATCGAAATGTTTCCCGAACTCCGGAATCGGACTTTCCTTATATGAATCTTATTCTCCGGACCATTCTGGATCTCCTGTGATATCCCGGATCCCATCTGAGACTCCTAACAACATTCGGTATCCCTACTAACATTCCATATCTACTAAACAACATCGAATCCTTAAGTGTGTCTCCCTACGGTTCGTGAATTATGCGGACATGATCGAGACACTTCACCGATCAATAACCAATAGAGGAATCTGGAAATTCATATGGCTCCCACATATTTCTATGATTACTTTGCGATCGAATGAACCACTTACATACGATACCAATTTCCCTTTTTCTCACGATAGTTTACTTATCCGAGGTTTTGATCGTCGGTATCTCTGCATACCTAGTTCAACCTCGTTACCGATAAGTACTCTTTTCTCGTTCCCGTGATATGTGATCTCTTGTGAGCCAGTCACATGCTTGCAAGCTAATTGGATGACATTCCACTGAGAGGACCCAGAGTATATCTATCCGTCATATGGATGGAAAAATCCCACTCTTGATCCATGTGCCTCAACCCATACTTTCCGAACACTCAATGCCACCTTTATAGCCACCCAGTTACAGTGTGGTGTTTGATGTCATCAAAGCATCCTTCCGGTGATGGTGATTAGCATGATCTCATGGTCGAAGGAATTAGGTTACTATGTATCAGAAAGCTTATAGCAAACGAACTATTGAAATGACTTGATCTTTATGCTACGCTTATCTATAGGAGTATGTCTATCATACCATTCTCCTAATGATATGATCTTGTTGTTAATAACATCTCAATGTTCATGATCGAGAAACCACGATCATCTATTAACCAACAAGCTAGTATTATAAAGAGGCTTTACCAGGGACTCTAATTTAGTTTACAAATCACACAAGTATTAATGTTTCCGGTTAATACTGTTATAGCATGAATGTAAACATTTATCATAAACACAAAGATATAATAATAACCACTTTTATTATTGCCTCTAGGGCATATCTCCAACATTACTACCCTCGAAGACTGTTGCGATCCCCTATACTTGTGGGTCATCAAGACTATTTTCTGGCGCCGTTGCCGGGGAGCATAGATTTATTTATAAAGTCCACTTGGAATTATTATTGTTTGCTGCTATCCATTCATCACGGGTAAAACTCGTGATGGAAAAGTTCCTATATTACCATCCACTACAAGAAGAGGTACAGTTCTGAACACCTCTGTTACTCTTGATTCACCATCTGTTATGAGTAAGCTCCTTACACCACCACCACATAAACATGCTACACACACTGCTACTACTGCTGAATCTGAAATTGCTTCTGATGCTCATGATGTTACTTCTACTATGCTTGATGAGAGTGGTTCATTAGGTCTTTCCCTAGATGCTAAAATTGCTAGAACTATAATGGGAAACACTGAAACTCCTAATGAAGACACTACTACACCTGTTAGCTCACCTGAGTCTAGAGAGCTATGATATTAATGATGGTTATATTGAAATGACTGATGAATTTTTTGAAGAATGTCGAAACACACATGGTGCTAGTGCTATTAAGAGTCTTCTTGAGAGACATACTATTAGACCCAAACTTTTTCCTGATGCTAAGTTTGCCACATCTCCCATAAACATTAAAGATAAAGATTATGATTTCTCTCTTGATTTATCCTATATAACAATTGTTGAGAAAGAACCTTTTTGTGGGACTGAAAATGTAAGTGTTTTGGCTCATATGACTGAGCTCTCTACTATGAGAGGTTTATTTTCTGATGATATTAATATGCGCACCTACTTTGTTGCTAAAATTTTCCCCTTTTCATTGAAAGTAGAAGCTAAAGCTTGGTTTAATAATTTACCTCCTGGATCCATTGATATCCCTGATTGCTTGATTGCTACTTTTTTTCATAAATATTTCCCTCCTAGTGCTCGACATGCTGTTTTGCAGAAACTTTTTGATTTTAAACAGGGGAAGAGGAGAAATTGACTGAATCTTGGGCAAGATTTTGTGCTTTGATTCATGCACATCCTGGATGTCCTTTACCTAAAAATTATCTTCTTGATATATATTATAATGGACTAACTGATGAATCTAGGACATACAAGGATAGTTGTGCTTATTGTGTTTTCAGGAAAAGAACTCCTAAAGTTGAGGAATTAATGGCTAGAATAAGCAAGAATTATGATGATTGGACACATCTGAGCCAACTACACATGATTCAACTACACCTGAACCTATTGTGCCAGAGCCAACTCCAAAACCAACACCCAAGAAGAGATGAGTGATTGAACTAAATGATGAAGTAATGAAAGAAGCTAAGAAATGTCTTAAGGAGAAGGGTATTAAATCTGAAGATGTGAAGAATTTACCTCCTATAGAAGAACTATATAAGCCAATCTCCCACTCATACACTATTGAGGTACACTCTCTCCAACATTTTGATGAAGATGATATTCCTTATTCTAAACCTCATGATCAATGCTTAGAAGAATTTGATACTTTTATTATTAAGCAAGGTAATTTTAATAAGCAAGTGCAGAATCATTTAATGGAAAAACTCTAGAGCTATTAATGAGTTGAAAGATATTATGGAAAGAACCTCCGATGATGTTAAATTCTTATTAAACATTTTCAAATGGTTCAAACTCAAATTGATCAACTTGCTAAAGTGTAAAAAGATTTACTAGTTAATGCTTCTGGAGAAAAACATGCTTATGAAAATTGTTTTGGTAACAAGACTTGATCAACCTTGTTAACAAAGGGATTTTAGATGAACAAAACAATATTTTCACCATGATTATCCTTGCTCACTTTTATTTTCTCTACTCCAATCTTTGCTCTTCGTCTTGTTCGTATTTGTTTTGCTAGTTGCTTGCTTGTTAGATTGTATTAGAACTTTTGCAGTTTTAGCTTTGGTTTGTTTTTGCTTCTTTTCAAAAAACGTTTTCTGCGACAAAATCAATTTTCATTACCTGAAAATTGCCCAAAAATAAAGTTTCCCGAAAAATTTCAGAAAATTCATATTAATTTTTTACGCCAAAAAGGGGCATAGAGGTGCCTGGAGTGACCCAGGGGGACCCACCAGTCAGGCACACCCCTGGTGGCGCGGCCAGACCAGGGGCGCGCCTGGCCCTGCACTTACTCTCCTTCCTGCCACTTCTTTCTCTCTTCCGAAAAACATTAGAAAATTTCTCAAAGCTCGAGTTCCTACTGTTCTTGCTCCCGATTTTCGATATCCTTGCTCATCCCATCTTAGCTGCTGATTTTTGGAGGGATTGCTCTCCGGTATGTGCCTCCTCCGCTTGTCCAACTAGATTTTTGATTGGTGGATTATGTCTTGAGTATTTTTCTATGGTAGGTGACAGATTATGTGAGTTTGCATGCTTGTTCTATGCTTAGAGATTTCATTTTTATGCATGTTTAACCCTCTTGCAAGTCCCTATAGTAGTTCCCCATCATCTATTAGCTTTGAAATCACTTGGTTTGATGTTTGTCTAAAAATTTCAGAAAAAGGAATATGGACAACCATACTTTTGGAGAAGTGTTTGAAAGAGATACACCTAGAAGGGCAAGGCCTTCGAGATCAGCCTCTCAATTTAGGACATCATACAATGAAGATCTTATTGCACTGTGCTTTGGCAATGAGGGAGATGATGGAGATGCGCACCCATCTACCTTCCCTTGTTTTGCCTTTTTGCAAGCTGCAAGGATCCTTGATGATTTATTAATTCTTGTTTAGAGGGTCGGTCTAACCGCTTACATGCTGGATGAGAGTGAGCAATATGCTTTGCTCACCAAAACTTTTGTGGAGAGTTTCACTTCCACTAACACCCCTTTCAGGACAACTGTTTCATTCAAAATCTATGGTAGGCCTATTACTATGCCATTGGAAAGATTTTGTAGCATTATAGGTATTGGCATGGCTGGGACGGTGAAGAAGATCCAAGGTCGACTCGCTGATTTGTTAGAGTTCTACCATGGGGTAACAAATGATGATGACCGAACAACCCAGCGTGGGAAGATAAGAAACATTCAACTCCCAGCTCTCAGATATTTTGCTTATTATCTTGCCACTAGCATTCTTGGTAGGGAGAATACTAGCAACATTTCCAACTATCATTTGGCTTTTCTCGCTACTGCACTTAACAATGAAACCAGGTATAATCTTGGTTCTCTCATTGCTCGTCACCTAGCTGCTACATGACCCATTTATGTGGGGCATTATTGTTGCACGCGTAGTTGCTGCCTTGGACCTTTCTGTTGATTCGAATGATACAGTACTGGCCCCATAGAGTCTTGATCTAGCTGTCATGAAAGCGCATCACTTTGTCACTGCTAGCTCTAGTTTAGAGAGTTTAGTTTACAGTATGATGTTTATTGACGGGGATGAGAAGGAAATTCCCTTGCCATAGTCTACTTTGTTCAGTATTAGCAGGAGGCCGTGGTCATGCTCCAATGAGGAGATGGACGATCAGCTCCGCTTGCTTGGCTTCCATGGGCAGCACCAGGGGTATGCGCCCTCTTACGACTACTCTGCACACTACGCCGAGGCGCCCTCGAGTTCATACCAGGACGAAGGCACTTCTTCGTCGTATTATGAAGGTGTTCCATATTGGACGCGTTGGGATTGATCTCCACTTAAGCCAAAAGCCTAAGCTTGGGGGGAGGTATACCGACATCACACTCATCTACATATCATTTTCTATCGGTACTTTTCATATCCATGTTTCGCTTTCTTTTTAGTTTTAGTTTCTGCTTTCCAAAACACAAAAAGACCAAAATTATTTTCGTTGTTTCTCTTTGTTTCTTTCTTTGTCTTTCAACTTTGGTTTGCTATAAGAAAAATCCAAAAAGATTTTGCTTTGTTTGCTTTTGCCTTTAATTCTTGCTTTAAAAATTGAAAACCCAAAAATATTTGTTGTTCTTCTCTGGTTTTGTAAAGTTTATTGCAGGGTTCAGCGGTCCTCGGTGACTCCCTTGGAGTTTGGTTTTATATTATTATTCAAGCCACACAAGTGGAAGGCAATGATGATTTATGACAACTCGGGGTGTGGTAAGAGGCTGGTAATGAACTCGATTTGTTCTCATTTTTGTACATATACTCATCATTGTGGGCATGCTTAGTCTGTTCGTATAGGGTGTATGTTATTTAATGGATGCTTAGTAGTTCTTGCTCCCTTATGATTAGCTCCAACTTGCTAATAGTTTGTAGCATGTCATATAAATGTTTGCTTGCATTGTTCTATTCATAACTTGGTATGACATTGTGGTATCCTCCTCTAAATGTTCTATTTGGATCAACTTGGCACATGATCGCGCATGCATATGACTAAACAAAAGTCAGTTAAGCTTTGATGATTTATTTTGCCTCAGAGTTCTTGTGTCACTTTTATGCCATAATTAAGTTTGTTTTGTTACAAGCATGATTATGACAGTTACTGCTCTCTCTATTGTCACTCCCTTTTTATTGCTAGCCTTCACTTGCACTGAGTATGAGCTCTACTCGTGCATCCAACTCCCCAAAACCAAAATTGTCAAAAAGTGTCCACCATATCTACCTATTAACATCATTAATATTCCGTGCATATTTATTATGCCTTGTTTTCTTCCAAATAAAATGTTTGTTTGTTATGAGAAAGTTAGTTAGTAAAGCTCTCACGAACTTGAATGTCACACTTTATTTTCTTGCACTTAATAAACCTGAACCATTGTGACTGTCCTTGAAAGTTATATGCTTGTAAATTATAGGCTGGGAGTTAGCAGAACAATGCTGTCATGGGAAACGCTTTCAATACCTGAAAATATTATCATGTTGATATCATGCTCTTTTGTTTACGGATGTCGGCGGTGTGAAATAAAAGGGGATCTTGTAAGTCCATGGAGTTATGTATATGTGTTATAGAAACGCATGGGCGGCTAGCCTAAGCCATGCCTAATCATGGTGGAAACTTGCAGCCTAACCATAGTGAGCAATCTATGAAGCATCCACAGGAAAAATATAGAAAAAAGAGAGAGAAGAGAAAAAATGCACCATGCTCATGGTAAATAAAAGGTCGCTGAGATTCTCACCGTATGTTGCCTTGTCATTTTAATATGAGATAGCTCCTGTATCATGGGGCAAGGGGTACCCTGTTGGAGGTTCTCTATGATACACATACACTTACAATGACAAGAACTTACAGGTGACTAAAGTTGAGTAGCATGAGGAACGACCCTCGTACTCAAGGGACATGAGATTTCCAGTTTATGATCTGTCAAGCATATAACTCATAGTTGACCTCATTTTAACCTTAACCATTTTAAAGATGCTTATGATAGGGGCAATGAGAGCTCAAAGCTAATGAGTACCATACTTTCAGCATTTGGAAGCCTTTCAAACTTTTCAAAACCTTTTCACTTCTATGTTGAGTCACCAATTACTCTATGAGCACCTTCCCGAGAGCATAGCTGTCATTCTTAGTGTAATGTGCTTGTCCTAGAACATGGTTAATGCTTTGCTCGGTACTCTATTAAAAGGAGTACCTTAATTGCTAGTAGATTACTTAGTACTTGGATTCTTGATACAGGATCGGGGCCTCAAGGGAATCTACTAGCACAACAACACGTATGACTATATATGGAACACATGTCTATGATTACTTAGTACCTGGATGCTTTATCTTATTTATCTACAAATTCCCTAGATCTTGATATTACATGAATAGTCTTGTCCATGCAACGCACGTTGATACGTCGGAAACGTATCTATAATTTTTGATGTTTCATGCTTGTTTAGTATCTACTTTGCTTTACTTTGTCTACACTTTGAGGTGCTTTTTACATGTTTTCTGGTACTAACCTATTAACAAGTAGCCACAGTGCCAGTTGCCTATTTTCTGCTGTTTTTGGTTCCAAAAAAGCTAGTAAGGAAATATTCTCGGAATTGGACGGGACAAATGTCAAAGTCAATAACTTTCCGTGGAGAACAAGAAGTCCAGAGGGGAGATGGAGATGCGGTCCAGGGCGCCCTGCCCCGCGCCTCCACCCGCGCCTAGGCAGGGTGTGGGGCCCCTGGCCGCCTCCTCGGCCTTCTCCTTCGCCTATAAGAAGCCCCTGATGCAGAAACCCTAAGTATCCGATCAATATTCCACGAAACCTTCTATAGGCGCCACCACCATCGTCCCTAGATCGGGGGGATCTGAAGTTCTTCCCGACACCCTGTCGGAGGGGAGATCATCCCGGAGGCCTTCTCTCTGGTATGATGCGTGAGTAGTTCCACCTTGGACTATGGGTCCATGTAGTAGCTAGATGGTTGTATCTCCTCCTTTGTGCTTTCATGTATAGATCTTGTGAGCTCCGTTCATGATCAAGATCTAATCTATTTGTAATCATGCATGTTGTGTTTGCGGGGATCCGATGGATATTGCGATTATTATGTTGGTTTATTTAATGGTTTTGTCTTTATGATTCTATCATGTCTGTGTTGTTTGTGATCTTGCATGCTCTCCGTTGTTAGTAGATAGCTTGGCCAAGTAGTTGATAGTGACTCCAAGAGGGGGTATTTATGCTCGATAGTGGGTTCATGCCTCTAGTTTTCAAGGGAAGTGACAGTAATATCTTCGGTTGTAGATGTGTTGTTGCTACTAGGGAGAAAACAACGGTCTCTTGTTCATGGAACATGTGGACTGTTTACCTTACACACTTTGCTTAAAGCAGTTGTCTGTTGCTTGCAACTTAATACTAGAGGGGGTTCGGATGATAACCTGAAGGTGGACTTCTAGTCATAGATGCAGTTGGATGGCGGTCTATGTATGTTATTGTATTGCCCAATCGAATCTCATAAGATCTTTTTGACTAGTAATTGCATTGTTATGCCTTGCTCAGTTCCTGTCAATTGCCCCGCTGTAATTTCTTACCCTTCATGCCATGTTGTTTATCTAAGGAGAGCACCTCTAGTGAACTATGGACCCCGGTCCAATCTTTACCATTGATACATCCTCCACTGTTACTTGTTTACTTGCTGCAAATCATTACCTTCCACACCATACGTTTAATCCTTTGTTACAGCAACCGGTGAGATTGACAATCTCACTGTTAGTTGGGGCAAAGTCTTGAGTTTGTGTTGTGCAGGTCTCCGTGTTGCTTGCAACACCCGTGTGACGTTTCCTTCCTCCTACTGGTTCGATAACCTCGGTTTCTTACTGAGGGAAAACTTGCTATTGTGCTGTTTCACACCTTGCTCTTGGGGTTCCCAACAGGCTCCACGTCAAGCACCAAGTTTTCTGGCGCTATCAAGGAGTCATCACACGTCCATCCATCCCTATGCCTACCTCACTCAAATCCTGTTGTTTGCTACTATTGTTACTACTGCATTTATTTTACTATTGTTGTTGCTTTGCTATTGCTATTACAAAACTATTGCTACTGATAAACTACTATGAGCAAGACTATTTCCAGGTGCAGCTGAATTGACAACTCAGTTGTTAAGGCTTACAAATATTCTTTGGCTCCACTTGTGTCGAATCAATAAATTGGGTTTTACTACCATTGAAGACTGTTGCGATCCCCTATACTTGTGGGTCATCAACCTCAATTTAGAAAAGGCTTCTCAAAAACGATACCACTTGGAAGGTAACAACATACAGAGACCATCTTTATCCGGTCTAATTAGCATGGGAAAATCCGGATTTTCACCCTAGACAATGTCTTTAACAAGGATACGACCACCAAAGGTAAGACCTAGTGTTCTCACCTCGAACACCAAGAAATATAGCTCCAAGAGCAGTCCTAAGAAGGAAATCCACCATTGTCACCACCACCTAGCAAGAACTGCTGCAAATACTACAAAGTGCTGATCACTAGGCACACATTAGTCTTGACCCCATCCTTCATGATCCCCGTCATCGCCGGTACATAGTGGTCTCACTCAACATGAGCATGGAGAATCTCTGGCCATCAATTCGCCATTGATATACCCACCTCCACCTAGACCTTGGTATCTCGGCTACTAGCCATAATCGATATAACGCAAGGTTCCAACGCGAGTGGACCGTAGAGCCGCCAATGTCCCTCGCCATCGTCGGGCCCCTGGATTCAGCTCCTCGACAGCCAAAATCGGCCAAATGCCAGGACCAGATCTCAGGGCCAAAGGAATAGGCAGCCGTCCGCATGCCATGGTTGTACCAGCTGCAAAGGCTCAAATCTTGGCCGAACATGACACGAATGGCGACGCCCCACGCCAAGATTGTCGGCCATCGTCGTCCACTCTTGCACCAACAGACGTATCAGATCTTGGAGAGATGCGGAGAAGAACTAGATGCTAGCGCGCTTGGGAAAAAGGGGAGGGGCTCCCGCATCCACCATCTGCCACGGGCGCCCTCCTCCAGCAGCAGGGGTAGTGAGGGAGGACATGGTGAGGATTGACGACAGCAGCGTTGGGGTAGGGATTCCCCTGTGTCACCTCAGGAGAGGAACGTGGGGGTCAGGTATGAAGTAGAAGCATCACATACAAGAGGAGGACATATGTCGGGAATGGGTTGGTCCGGGACCTTGGGTCGTTTGGATCACACTGTTAGGCTGCACTTTTTTCGTGTTTGGCTGTCCACAGGGCCCAAATGAACAGCGTTTGCGTTGGCCCGTTGGAGATGGCCTTACATACGGGCGATTAGAGAAAAGCAAAAGCATGTGATGTGAAACACTTATTTACAAGAAACAGAGGAATGTATCCACTACTCTCTATGCAAAATACGAGGGGGAAAAGCTACGGCGAGGAGTTTATTCCACCTTGTATGGCGCCATGTTACATTTTTTCTTTCTTTCTTTTCTGGCTCGCGAACCGATGCTGAAAGAATATATGTGGATGGTTTTTAGTTCCCTGTGATCATCCGATGGGTCATATTTGTTGACAGCTCACAACCAAACGCTGGAGGAGAGGAATGAAGCATCTGTTGGAAACGGAACATATGCACGCACGCACGCACGCACGCAACAGGCAAAATACAGGTACGAGCATATCGCAAGGACACCTTGCTTATATATCTCATTATATATAATCATGCGATGATCCGTTCCTGGTCACGGTTACAACCTCTGTTGATTCCGTTACCAAATTAGAGCACAATAATATTTGGTCAATCCACGTAGCAGCAGCTGCAGCAGGAAGCATAATTCAACCAACGAAGAGAAAAAGTGCAGGCTTTTAAAAGAACAGAGAAAATACTGCTCTCTGTGGCACCCTCCGCCTTTACTTTCTGTATAGTCAAGCTTTTCCAGCAAGCCCCACAGCATCTATCTGCAACCAAAAAATTCCATCTGGTTTTCGTGTGTGCAAACTGCAAAAAAAAAAGCAGCACAAAACCACACACACAAATAAATGTGGGGAACAAACCGTTCATCAGTGTTAGTCTATCTGACTTTGTATGTAGAACGAACAAACAGTGATGAAGTTGCAGCACTGGCTTCAAAGTTCAAAGTTTCAGATGGACATCATACCAGCATGCATTCTCTTCCTTTTTGCCCTGGAGGATCAGCTCAGCTCTGCACTGTAAGAGGTGCCAAACTTGCGAAAGGAGACACCGCAGGGGGGTGGGGGTGGGGGGAGGGAACTCTATGCTTATTCCGTTATTATTCCATCATTCCTTGCCTTTGGGCGGGGAGTCCCAAGAAGGCATCCGAGAGTGTTTACAGAATGGGCACCTTCGCTGCTTTAGCCTTCTTTTGCGTGCAGCACTCATGCCAAATTCTCCTTCTGGATGATGCCCCGCCCGCCTTCAGTCAAAAGATGGCCCTTCTCTCAGGCTCTGCGGCCTCCCTCAACCGATATGATATTCCTTAATCACCACCTGTGTGCCTCCTGCTCCTGAACAACGTATGATGCACTACTGTACCTGTGCAGCAAATTTATTTATTTTGAGAAAAAAATACAGATGGATGACATGGAATCATAACCTATATATGCGGATTGATTGACAACAAATATTGTCCCTCCATTTCAGCACCCAGAGAGAGGCCGAGAAACGCGGTGGAGACGCCGGAATTGGGTTCTGGAGAAGTAAACATATCACTCAAGGAATCTGAGAGAAGAGGCCTGCAAGTTCTCAGGCAACCAAAAGCTGGCATGGAGAATGAGGTGCTCTCCGCCCTAGTCCCTCAAAAGAAAAGATCGTCGTGAACTCCGCTTTCGGGCTTTCGCCCTTCTCTCTCGTGCGCCACGCCACGTAGTTTCAGCCGAAGCTGGCACAAAATGTGTGCTCGGAACCACAACCGGAGAGATGGTTGCTGTGGCTGCAAAGGAAGAAAAAAGATCGGCGAGGGCAGAGAGGGTCCATGGCCCATGGGGGTGGTGCCCCTCGGAGGGAATAAGGATCATATCTCTTTTCAGTTGCTGGGAAGATAGGGTCGTCAGGCTTTGAGTGTTGCTCCAGTGATTCCAGATTCTCCCTATCTATCTCCCCCCTCCGCCTGCCTTATAAGCCGAGGCTCCGAGCTTAGATCGATCTCGCATGAGAGGCAGTTCGGGTTCAGAAACCAAGGTTGTCTCACTCCCACAGGATAGGACCATAATCCAAGTCTTTGGTTACTACAAATAGCGAAAGCTGCGGAGGATCTTGTCGGTCAGGAATGTGCAGCCTGCAAGCAGAACATTGCCAGTACATGCAAGAACCTGAACAGGTACGAGTTGCACCAGCAAGGAAGATTTTTTTTCATCAACCTATATGCTATGGAGTTCATTCCTTACATGAGATGTTTGATGGCAGATGTATCATCAGCAGCAGCAGCAACAGCTTCATGGTCACAGGCAACACATGTCCTCAAGGCCTAGCTTATCTCCGGAGAAGAGATTCCCGTTGAAAGGCCAAGGAGGTGGTGGAGGAGGAGATTCAGGGCTCATCCTATCGACGGATGCGAAACCTCGGCTTAAATGGACTCCGGAGCTGCACGAGCGTTTCGCGGATGCGGTGAACCAGCTTGGAGGACCTGACAGTAAGTAGTAGATGATCAAACGCATTATTTTGTGACATAGCAGAAATGAAACGTGTGAATTGTATTCTGATGGCTACATTACCCGAAACTGTCGCAGAAGCTACGCCGAAAGCAATCATGCAGGTCATGGGAATCCCGGGGTTAACTCTTTACCATCTCAAGAGCCACCTTCAGGTAGGAGTACATATATTTATGGAGTTCTGAATTAGCTATTGATATCTACACTGCCATGAGGCATGTGTAAGGGGCAAGGAACTAAAGCTGTTTAATTCTTTCCTCGTAGAAATTCAGACTTGGCAAGAACCTCCAAGCGCAAGCTAATGCTGTCCATGCGAAAAATGGTGAGTGTAATCATGTGGCTCGGAGGTAAGATATTTGCTACTTTATCCAACAAGGGATGTGTTATTAACCTTGCTTTCGACCTTTTGTTTGCCAGTTCTAGGCTTCGTGACAGCCACAGCGACAGATAAACCGTGCGAAGGACACGGATCACCGGCCGATCACTTGAACCGAGAGACGCAGACCGGCAAGTAAGAAGTTATTAAGTTTTTGCTAGTACATATTCCCTCTACATGCATCCTGCATAAATGTAACATAGTTTGCCAAATTTTATTAGGTCTGTAAGCGAAGCCCTCCAAATGCAGATTGAGGTGCAGAGACGCCTGCATGAGCAAATAGAGGTACACCAATAACAGCATAACCTCAGTCTCCTTCGCTAACTATATATGGGACAGCCCCGTACATTTCGGCACTGTCGGTATTCAGTAATTAGAAGTCACTATCTTTAATAAATATGATAGTACAATACTATTTCCCCCCCCCCCCCCCCCCCCCTGTAAATTTGGATCAACAAAATCTTGGAAAAGAATGGTAATCTTGTTCTGTTATATGCTGATCTGACATGCTGCCATGTATGTATATTTAGGAGTGCTCATTTCATCTCAGTTTCTTGAGCAGTTGAGCTGCATATTTTCCTTTGTCGCTGTTGTTGCTGAGTCTGATAAACTAGCTACAATGTCTGGAATTATGACTGATGATTGATCGATCTTTGAAGGTACAAAGACACCTGCAGCTCCGGATCGAAGCCCAAGGCAAGTACCTGCACTCGGTGCTGGAGAAGGCGCAGGAGGCGCTCGGGAAGCAGCACGTCGTCGCCGGCCTCGCCGCGGCTATGCCGGTGCCGGAACTAGCCTCGTCGGCCAGACGACGCCCGGTCCAGACCGAAGGATCGGCCGACGGCAGCTGCTTGACCGCGTCCGAGGACATCTTCTCTATCGGCTTCTCCGCCGCCGCCAGCGATGCCCCTCGGAGAGGCTGCGGCGGTCCGTTCGAGACGGCGGCCAGCGCGAGCCGTGAGGAGGGTGGGGAGTGCTACTTGTTTCTCGGCAAGCCTGAGCACCATCAGGAACGGCGCGAGGTCGCGGCTGACGGGTGCAACGGTGGCGTGGCGTTCGAGACGGCGGCGGAGCTGGACCTGAGCATCGGCGTCCTGGCGGACAGCAGGCGGCGGCCGCGCAGCGGCGAGAGGATTGACCTGAACGGATCAGGCTGGAACTGAGTGAGGAGAGCAAGTGAGATGCGTGGTGCATGGGGGATGTCGTTCTTGCCGCGATCATGATCATGCAGAGATGACATTCAGAAAACAGTGTTTTTGTGAACCTGCAGAACGGCAGAACCAGACCGATGTGTTCTGCTGCAAACTTGTGAAGTCTGCATGTTGCAGGCTTGCAGCTGTGTTCAGTTGGAATCAAGTCAATTTTGTCACATTGGTTCTTGTGTGTAAAGTCCTAATGCTACAATTATTTGATTTAGTCCATTTCTCATCTTGACCCCTTTCCTGACCACCTCGCATGATGCTTAGCGCGTATATAGCATAGTCGTTTTTGAACTGGTATCTTCTTTTTATAACTTGCCTGAATCTTTTTAAAATTCACTGTCTCCTTCCACGGCTTAATTCGCGACTGCTGAATTGTATCGTGTTAAACTTAGACTATAATTAGCCGAGGATCTACTCTCTTCGTTCAAAATTACTTCGCTTTTTGAATTTAGTCAAAGTTAAACTTCATAAAGTTTAACCACATGTAAAAAATCAACATTTACAATATAAAATCTATGTATTAGAATCTTTATGAATTATATTTTGGGTTTTCCTAATTCTTAGTGGACTGAGATTTAAGTTAGAGCTCATATAGATCCAAACCCACTAGATTTGTGTCGGGATTCGTGCGCCATGTGAGTTGCAGTTGGTGCTATAAGTAGGCTTTTCACTTGCAAGTGGGATTGAGATATTTTTAGTTGCAAGTGTGGTTGTAACTAAGATATTTTTAGTTGCAAGTGACAAGTGAGTTTGCAACCGAGAGATTATGTGAGATCATCCGACTAAGAATTAGATACACTCTTATATTTTTATATTACATCCATTTACTATTATGAATGTTGATATTTTTGCTTATATTTTTTATTAAATTTTATAAACTTTAACTTTGACTAAATCCAGTATGGAAAGTAAATAAAAACAGAGGGATTAGCTTTTGGAATCGAAGTCCACCGGCAGTGGCGAACCTTGGAGCAAAATCAAGGAGGGGCCAAGATGCTGATTAAACCACTTAATAGCTATAATTATTCCTAATTCTCATTAATTTTGTCTTAATAACACTACTAATTAGAAACATTTCACCAATGTTGGAGGGGCCATGGCCCAGTTTGGTCTCCATGATGGTCCGCCACTGTCCACCGGGATGGACGCTCGCGGTGCTTCACGGTTGTTTCTTTATTTGATACTAGGTGTGTACATCTTCGATGTCTCGACCAATACTTACTAACGAGTTTTGAAGAGATGAGTGCAATTGAGATCATTTTAATAATTCTACTTCCATACACCCCTCTAAACTCACCTAAACTCAAATACAACAACGGCTGAGATCGCTCGACATCCCTTCATAACAAAGTCCAAGATGAGCTTTTACGAATAGTTAACTCGTATGTAACCGTGTAGAAACCCGTACGACCCAGATGAATATGTAAGGATACGTAGGCGTATTATACGTCGTGGTAGGCCCGTTCTTGTCGGCAGCGAGCGGTGGCACGTTGAGTCTGTCGTGGTCGCCAAGAGCCACCCTGAGGCGATGCTGACTGTGGCATGAGATATGGCAAGCGGTTCTTCCCAGAACAAGCGACCACATGCCCAAGGAGGTGGGCGGTGGCATGTAGGAATGACCGACTAGGGTTTTTCTAGCCGTACTGCTTGACTACTGTCCGGACACTTGTCCGACCTAGTGCAAACAAACGCACAAAATTAATGGGTCAGATCGGACAAGTGCCCAAAAATTGAATAGAGGAGAGGTACACTTCCGAATCATTCCCACTCTCAAATTTTGGCATTGTAAACTTTATCTTGCCAAAGGTTTCTTCATTTTTTGGCGATGCAACGATGATCTTGCATGAACATCATCTACTTGTCTTCTTAGATTTGAGCATTGGGAGAATGTCGACCTTGTCATTGGATCTTTTTGAGTTATGGTCGTACCCATTATCAGAGCTATCATTTGTACCATAGTCTGGGTCTTTTCCACCTTGACATGCTTTTTGTTGTTGGCCTTGATTTGGATTTTCTTCGCACCTTGATGAGGGAGGGCGAGCTTCATGCCTTGGTTGAGGGTCTTTGAGATTCAAGTCGTGCTAAAGGAGCATGAGCTTCACGCCGTGGCGAAGGTGCCCGAGCCTCACGCCTTGGTGTGTGTGTGGGGGGGGGGGGGGAGTGGGGAGTTCTTCGCACCTTGTTGAAGGAGCACACACTTCCATCGTGGCCACTCATTGTTGTCACGGTGCAGAGGAGGATCACGTCCTTCATGGCAATGTTGACTTGGGGTTGTTGCTCATTTTTTGTGTTTTATTTGGCTTAAAAATCTAATGGTACAATATGGAAAAAGCTTATACATATATACATATTTACTCGATGTTATAGTTGGATTTTTATATATACTTCATCAAACTTAGTAAGATTCGTATTTTGACTAAATTGTGTGACTTATTCATGTGTATGATCCATTAAAGAACCGTATTTTATTTGGTATTGTAAATATTAATTTTTTTGTCTATAAAATTGTCAAATTATAATACAATGGTTTTGACTAAGTATGTATGCCTTATTTTTTTGAAACAGAGGAAGTATTGTGCAAGAACAACCGAGACTTAGCAAATTTGTATTTAGTTTGCACCTGGTCCTAGACCAAATCTAACACAGTATAAAGATCACGAAGTTCATATACTCCATAAACATGAACTACATTAATCATTGGACCTTTTCTCTCTCAAGATTAAATGAGCCTGAAGAATAGAGCTGGTCAGTTCAACAAAGTGAACAACTAAGAGTCTCTGTAATAACAGAAAGGCTAGACCTACGGACGGATCCCTACGGAAACAAACTTATGGGATTACGTGGCCCCACTTGGTTGGTGCAAATCGTGTCGCCTCCTGTAATTTAAGGGCCTCAATCTCTTTGATTTGCTCCACGTTGTTCCGTAAGTGGATTCCGTAACATATAGTCTAGCATTACTGCTGTAATAATATGTCCTTTAGTACCACTCCATTTTTTTCCCTTCTTCGGAATGCTGGTCTAGATCTACATAGGAAAAGGACCGGATGAAGGAGTGACCTGCCACTGCGTTGTTCGTGGAGGTCTTTTTTTCGAAATGGGGTTAATCCCCGGCCTCTGCATCCAAGGATGCACACATCCCTCTTTATTATCACCAAGTGTGAAGTGCGAAAGTTACAAATGAAAGAAAACAAGAAGGTTGAAAAAATCAACCCTCACAACAAGCTAGAAAAGTAGAAAAAGGACACCATAGCAAAAGCTAAACATCTTTTAATCTACTAGCATGTCGCCACATAGCCTGGTAGTAAATATCCTGAGCAGCCATCAGCAGACGGATGCATCCAGAAACCATCGTGGAGGCGTAACTGTTGGAATTATGCCCTAGAGGCAATAATAAAGATGTTATTATTATAATTCTTGTTCATGATAAAGTTTATATTCCATGCTAGAATTGTATTAAGCGGAAACTTTAATACTTGTGTGGTTTGTGAACAACACCGTGTCTCTAGTACGCCTCTATGGACTAGCTCATTGATCAATGATGGTTAAGGTTTCCTAACCATAGACATGAGTTGTCAATTGATAATGAGATTATATCATTGGGAGAATGATATGGTGGACAGACCCAAACTAAGCGAAGCAATTAGATCGTGTCATCGTGTTCGTCTTTGCGAAGTTTTTCTTATGTCAAATATTGTATTCCTTAGACCATGAGATAATGCAACTCCCTGGTATTGGAAGAAAGCTTTGAGGTCATCAAACGTCATCCTATGAGAGGGTGATCATAAAGGTGTCTCTCAGGTAATCGGAAAGTATCTGTTGGGTTGTATGTATCGAGATGGGATTTGTCCCTCCCAAGTCGGAGAGATATACTTCGGGCCCACTCGGTAATCGATATCAACACCGCTTGCAAGCATGTGGTTAAGGAGTTAATCACAAAGTGATATCGGATTACGGAACGAGTAAAGTACTTGCTGTGAACGAGATTGAACTAGGTATGACGATACCGACGATCGAATCTCGGGCAAGTAAAATATCGCGAGACGAAGGGAATATATATATGGGATTGATTGAATCCTGGCATCGTGGTTCATCCGATATGATCATCGATGAATGTGTGGGAGTCAATATGGGTGTCCAGACCCCGCTGTTGATTATTGATAGAAGATCATGTCTGCATATTCTCGAACCCGCAGGGTCACACACTTAACGTGTCTCGACGCTAGGATAGATTGGATAATTTGTTTATAAATTTTTGTTCGGAGTCTCGGATGGGATCCGGGACATCACGAGAGGTTCCGGAGTGGTCCGGAGAATAAGATTCATATAAGGCAGTGCAGTTTTTGGAGTTCGGAATTGTTCCGGATTAATCGGTATTGTACCGGAAGCTTCTAGAACCTTCCGGAAGGAGGCCAACATGGTCCCACCTTCCGGGAGGGGGCATGGGCCTATGAGGGAGTGTCCTGGCCGCATTGGGCCAGGGGCACAAGGCCCCATAGGGCCCAGCCAATCCTAGAGAGTTTAAATCGTTTAAACTAGAGATAAGATAAGATAGGATTTCTAGATAAGGGAAAGTTTAAATCGTTTAAACTAGAGATAGGCTTAGAGGAGAGGCAAGGGCTGGCCGCACCCCCCCTCTATATATAGAGGGCTGGTGCGCCCCCTTCCCCCTACACACATCTCCCTCCAAGCCCTAGTAGCCCTGCCGCCCTTCCTCTCTCCCTCCCGACTGTTTGTAGGCAAAGCCCTGCTGCAGAAATTCTCCACCATATACACCGCGCCGTGGCGTTGTAGATCCAATCTATCTCTCCACCATACTTGCTGGTCTGAGGAAGGAGGAGACGTCGAGGTTCCGCACGTGTGCATCTCACAGAGGCACCGCCACTTGTGGTGCTAGATCGGATCGGATCGCGAGGAGGAGAAGCGAGTACGACTACATCACCCACGTTCCGACGAACGTTCCGCTGTGCGAATCTTCAAGGGTATGAAGATCTAATCCAATCTCTCTCGTTGTTTGCATCTCCTAGATTAGATCTTGGCTTTCCCTCTGTTCGCTTCCGTAGAAAATTTTGATTTACTATGCTGCGAAACCCTTTCAGTGGTATCAGAGCTAGATCTATGCGTAGATGTGTTTCACGAGTAGAACGCAACATGGTTGTTGCGGGCGTTGATGTTTTCTGTTGGAAGCCTCTTGTTTGTGTTCTTATTATGACGCGGGATAGTGAGATTGAAGCGGTCCAGGCCAACCTTACGCGACGTCGTTCGCGAGACCGGCTCCGCACTTGACGTGTGGCTTGTACCACACATGCGGCTGGTGGATGTCAGTTTCTCTCACTATAGTTGTCATGGGATTAACACCGGAGTTTGGCAACCATAATATCACCGTTGTGGCTTTCTGTAGGTAAGAATCGTTCTTAGCATCTACTCCCATGAGCCACGTAAAACATGCAACAACAAAGTAGAGGCGTCTAACTTGTTTTTGCAGGGAGTGTTTTCTGTGATATGGTATGGCCCAAGATGTGATGTGTATAATGTATGCGATGATCATGTTTTGTAATGTTTCACGACTTGCATGTCGATGAGTACACAACCGGCAGGAGCCATATGGTTGTCTTTATAATTGTGTATGACCTGCGAGTCAACTTCTTATACGCCATGTAATAGCTTTACTTTATCGCTAAGTAGTTAGCAATAGTTGTAGTTGCTATTCGTGGTGGAGGCAATCATGGTGGAGTGATGGAGATCATGCCGGAACGCACAAGATGGAGATCATTGCGCGAAGATTGGCTATACCATGTCACATAAAGTTATATGCATGTGATGTTTATCCTTTTATGTATCTTATTATGCTTAGATCGCGACGGTAGCATTATAAGATGATTCCTCACTTAAAGATCAAGATAAAAATTGTGTTCTCCCCAAGTATGCACCGTTGCGAAAGTTCGTCGTGTCCAAGCATCACGTGATGATCGGGTGCTATAGACTCTACGCTCACATACAACGGGTGCAAGCCAGTTTTGCACACGCGGAAATACTTGGGTCTAACTTGACGAGCCTAGCATGTACAGACATGGCCTCGGAACACAAGAACCGAAAGGTTAAGCATGAGTCATATGAATGATATGATCGACACTTCGTTGTCCACCATTGAAACCACATCTCTTCTCGTGATGATCGGATTAGGTGTGGTGAATTTGAATCGTGTTCACTAAACAACTTGAGGGATGTTGAATTTAGTGGGAGTTCATCTAGTAATTTGATTAAGTTGAACTATTTATCATGAACATAGTCTAAATTGTACTTGCAAATACTGTAGATCACATGGCCAAGTCCAACTTCAACTTCAACGTTTTTGCTGAGAAAGAAAAGCTTAGAAACAATGGGTCTAACTTCACCAACTGGTTCCGCAATCTAAGAATCATTCTGTCTGGAGGACAAAAGGACTATGTCCTTGAGAAAGCGTTAGGTAACCCCCTGCTGCAACTGCGCCGGCTGATGAGAAAGCTGTCTATCAGTCGCGCAAAGATGATTATGGTGTGATTAAGAGCACCATGTTGTTTGCTATGGAACCGGAACTTCAAAATCGTTTTGAAAACTATCCCGGGCCCTTTGAGATTCTCGAGGAGCTGAAAACCATGTTTTAGACTCAGGCCCGTTCTGAGAGATATGAGATCTCCGAGAAGTTCTTTAACTGCAAGATGGAGGAAGGGAGTTCCGTTAGTGAGCACGCCATTAAGATGCCGGGCTACACTCAACGCCTTGAGCAACTGGACTGCAAGATTCCAGAGGAGCTCAAGATTGACAGGGTTCTGCAATCACTCCCTCCTAGCTACAAGAGTTTTGTAGTGACTCATAATCAGATTGGTTCCACTGATACGATCACCGAGCTCTTCGCAAAGCTGAAGGCTGCGGAGGTGGACATCAAGAAGGATAATCATGTGTTGATGGTCAATAAGCCCTCCTTTAAGAAAGGTAAAGGGGCAAAGAAGCCCTTCAAGAAGGGCGGCGGCAAGCGCAATGCCCCTGCTGAGAAGAAGCTCAGGTCTGGTCCCAAGCCGGACACTGAGTGCTTCTATTGCAAGGACGAGGGTCACTGGAAGCGCAACTGTCCGAAGTACTTAGCGGACAAGAAGGCTGGCACCATCAAAGGTATATTTGATATACATGTTATTGATGTTTTCCTTACTAGCCCTCGTTGTAGTGCCTGGGTATTTGATACCGGTTCAGTTGCTAATATTTGTAACTCGAAACAGGAGCTACGGAATAGACGGCGGCTTGCGAGGGATGAGGTGACGATGCGCGTTGGCAACGGATCAAGAGTTGATGTGATGGCCGTCGGCACGCTCTCCTTAGTTTTACCTTCGGGATTAGTTTTAAACCTTAATAAATGTTATTATGTGCCTGCGTTGAGCATGAACATTATTTCTGGATCGTGTTTATTGCAAGACGGTTATTCATTTAAATCGGAGAATAATGGTTGTTCTATTTATATGAGTAACATCTTTTATGGTCATGCACCTCTTGTGAGTGGTTTATTTCTTCTAAATCTCGAAAGGGATGAAACACACATCCATAACATTGAGGCTAAGAGATGCAAAGTAGATAGTGATAATACTACTTATTTGTGGCACTGTCGTCTAGGTCATATTGGTGTAAAGCGCATGAAGAAACTCCAGTCTGATGGACTTTTGGAGTCTCTTGATTTTGAATCATTTGACACATGCGAACCATGCCTCATGGGCAAGATGATCAAAACCCCGTTCTCGGTATGATGGAGCGAGCAACGGACTTGTTGGAAATCATACATACCGATGTATGCGGACCGATGAGTGTTTCGACGCGCGGTGGATATCGCTATTTTCTCACTTTTACCGATGACTTAAGTAGATATGGGTATATCTATTTAATGAAACATAAATCTGAAACGTTTGAAAAGTTCAAAGAATTTCAGAATGAAGTGGAGAACCATCGTAACATAAAGATTAAGTTTCTACGATCCGATCATGGGGGCGAATATTTGAGTTATGATTTTCTCACGCATCTCAAAGCAAGTGGAATCGTTTCACAACTCACGCCACCCGGAACACCATAGCGCAATGGTGTGTCTGAACACCGGAATCGAACCCTATTAGATATGGTCCGATCGATGATGTCTCTTACTGATTTGCCGTTATCATTTTGGGGTTATGCATTAGAAACCGCTGCATTCACTTTAAATAGGGCTCCATCTAAATCCGTTGAGACGACACTGTATGAACTGTGGTTTGGTGCTAAACCTAAGTTGTCGTTTCTTAAGGTTTGGGGATGCGAAGCTTACATCAAGAAGTTGATGCCAGACAAGCTCGAACCCAAAGCGGAGAAATGCGTCTTCATAGGATACCCTAAGGAAAACTATTGGGTATACCTTCTATCACAGAACCGAAGGCAAAGTGTTTGTCGCAAAGAACGGTTCCTTTCTTGAGAAGGAGTTTCTCTCAAAAGAAGTGAGTGGGAGGAAAGTAGAGCTAGACGAGGTTATTGAACCTTCTCTTGAATTGGAGAGTAGCGCAGCACCTGAAATTGTTCCAGTGCCGCCTGCACCAACAATAGAGGAAGCTAATGACAAGGATCATGAAGCTTCGGACGATGCTGCTACTGAACGTCGCAGGTCGACAAGGTCGCGTGCCCCTCCTGAGTGGTACGGCAACCCTGTCTTGACTGTCTTGTTAGTAGAAGACAGCGAACCTACGAATTATGAGGAAGCGATGATGAGCCTGGACTCTGAGAAATGGCTAGAAGCCATGAAATCCGAATTGGGATCCATGAGCGAAAACCAAGTATGGACTTTGGTGGACCCTCCTAGAGATCGAAAGGCCGTTGAGTGCAAATGGATCTTCAAGAAGAAAACGGACGCGGATGGTAATGTTACCGTCTATAAAGCACGGCTTGTTGCGAAAGGTTTTCGACAAGTTCAAGGTGTTGACTACGATGAGACTTTCTCTCCCGTAGCGATGTTTAAGTCCATTCAGATCTTATTAGCAATTGATGCGTTTCATGATTATGAAATATGGCAAATGGATGTCAAGACTGCATTCCTCAATGGCAACATTGATGAAGAGTTGTATATGATGCAACCCGAAGGTTTTGTCGATCCTAAGGATGCTGATAAAGTATGCAAACTTCAGCGTTCCATTTATGGACTGAAGCAAGCATCTCGGAGTTGGAACCTTCGTTTTGATCAAGTGATCGAGAGCTTTGGATTTGTTCTAAATTGCTACGAAGCTTGCATCTACAAGAAAGTGAGTGGGAGCTCGGTGACGTTTCTGGTACTATATGTGGATGACATATTGATTATTGGAAATGACATCAACATGCTTAACGATGTGAAGAGTTATTTGAACAAGTGTTTTTCAATGAAAGACCTAGGTGAAGCTGCTTATATATTGGGCATCAAAATCTATAGAGATAGACAAAGAAGCCTGATAGCTTTAAGCCAGAGTACATATCTAGACAAAGTTCTGAAAAGGTTCAGAATGGATAAGGCATTGAAAGGTTCAGTGCCTATGTTGTCAGGTAAGATATTGAGCAAGGCTCAGTGTCCAGCTACGGTAAATGATAGGGAAGCTATGAGCAAAGTGCCTTATGCCTCAGCCATAGGTTCCATCATGTATGCCATGCTGTGTACTAGACCGGATGTGTCCAATGCTCTTAGTTTGACGAGCAGATATCAAAGTGATCCAGGAGTGGAACACTGGACAGCCGTGAAGAACATCCGAAGGTACCTAAATAGGACTAAAGAAATGTTCTTAGTCTATGGGGGTGATGAACAGCTCGTCGTAAAAGGTTACGTCGATGCTAGTTTCGACACCGACAAGGATGATTCTAAATCTCAGACAGGATACGTGTATATTTTGAATGGAGGAGCTGTGAGCTGGAGAAGCTGCAAGCAAAGCGTGATCGCGGGATCTACAGTAGAAGCGGAATACATGGCTGCTGCAGAAGCGTCAAGTGAATGAGTTTGGATCAAAAACTTCATCACTGAGCTTGGCGTGGTTCCAAGTGCATTGGACCCACTGGAGATATTGTGTGACAACACTGGCGCCATAGCACTCGCTAAGGAACCAAGATATCATCCAAAGACCAAGCATATCAACCGCAAGTTTCATATAATCCGAGATTATATAGCAGATGGAGATCTGAAGATCAGCAAAGTACATACAGATCTGAATGTCGCAGATCCATTGACTAAACCTCTTCCACGTGTAAAACATGATCAGCACCTCAGTGCCATGGGTGTGAGATTGTTGCCAAATGTAAACTAGATTATTGACTCTAGTGCAAGTGGAAGACTGTTGGAATTATGCCCTAGAGGCAATAATAAAGATGTTATTATTATAATTCTTGTTCATGATAAAGTTTATATTCCATGCTAGAATTGTATTAAGTGGAAACTTTAATACTTGTGTGGTTTGTGAACAACACCGTGTCCCTAGTACGCCTCTATGGACTAGCTCATTGATCAATGATGGTTAAGGTTTCCTAACCATAGACATGAGTTGTCAATTGATAATGAGATCATATCATTGGGAGAATGATATGGTGGACAGACCCAAACTAAGCGAAGCAATTAGATCGTGTCATCGTGTTCGTCTTTGCGAAGTTTTTCTTATGTCAAATATTGTATTCCTTAGACCATGAGATAATGCAACTCCCTGGTATTGGAAGAAAGCTTTGAGGTCATCAAACGTCATCCTATGAGAGGGTGATCATAAAGGTGTCTCTCAGATAATCGGAAAGTATCTGTTGGGTTGTATGTATCGAGATGGGATTTGTCCCTCCCAAGTCGGAGAGATATACTTCGGGCCCACTCGGTAATCGATATCAACACCTCTTGCAAGCATGTGGTTAAGGAGTTAATCACAAAGTGATATCGGATTACGGAACGAGTAAAGTACTTGCTGTGAACGAGATTGAACTAGGTATGACGATACCGACGATCGAATCTCGGGCAAGTAAAATATCGCGAGACGAAGGTAATATATATATGGGATTGATTGAATCCTGGCATCGTGGTTCATCCGATATGATCATCGATGAATGTGTGGGAGTCAATATGGGTGCCCAGACCCCGCTGTTGATTATTGATAGAAGATCATGTCTGCATATTCTCGAACCCGCAGGGTCACACACTTAACGTGTCTCGACGCTAGGATAGATTGGATAATTGGTTTATGAATTTTTGTTCGGAGTCTCGGATGGGATCCGGGACATCACGAGAGGTTCCGGAGTGGTCCGGAGAATAAGATTCATATAAGGCAGTGCAGTTTTTGGAGTTCGGAATTGTTCTGGGTTAATCGGTATTGTACCGGAAGCTTCTAGAACCTTCCGGAAGGAGGCCAACGTGGTCCCACTTTCCGGGAGGGGGCATGGGCCTATGAGGGAGTGTCCTGGCCGCATTGGGCCAGGGGCACAAGGCCCCATAGGGCCCAGCCAATCCTAGAGAGTTTAAATCGTTTAAACTAGAGATAAGATAAGATAGGATTTCTAGATAAGGGAAAGTTTAAATCGTTTAAACTAGAGATAGGCTTGGAGGAGAGGCAAGGGCTGGCCGCACCCCCCCTCTATATATAGAGGGCTGGTGCGCCCCTTCCTCCTACACACATCTCCCTCCAAGCCCTAGTAGCCCTGCTGCCCTTCCTCTCTCCCTTCCGACTGTTTGTAGGCGAAGCCCTGCTGCAGAAATTCTCCACCATATACACCACGCCGTCGCGTTGTAGATCCAATCTATCTCTCCACCATACTTGCTGGTCCGAGGAAGGAGGAGACGTCGAGGTGCCGCACGTGTGCATCTCACGGAGGCACCGCCACTTGTGGTGCTAGATCGGATCGGATCGCGAGGAGGAGAAGCGAGTACGACTACATCACCCACGTTCCGACGAACGTTCCGCTGTGCGAATCTTCAAGGGTATGAAGATCTAATCCAATCTCTCTCATTGTTTGCATCTCCTAGATTAGATCTTGGCTTTCCCTCTGTTCGCTTCCGTAGAAAATTTTGATTTACTATGCTGCGAAACCCTTTCAGTAACTGCTCTGGGAGCAAAAAAACCCAGAGCTGGATCCATTGAGAAGCCGAGATAATAACCTGCAAAAAAGATGGAACTCGAACCTTGTTAAAAATTATATTATTGCGACATTTCCATATAGCCCAACATAAAGCCGGTACCCCTATACGTATATTAGCTTTATCAGCCTTATCCATTCCATTTAACCAATTTTCAAACATATTAGTAATATTGGTCGGAGGTGGAAGGTTATAAGCAAAGAAAACAATACGCCAGATAATTTTAGCAAAGGGGCATGAAATAAAAAGATTTCAATTGTCTCCTCTCCATCACAAAAGCAACATTTCTTACACCCATTCCAATTTCTTTTTAATAGATTATATTTTGTTAACAAAACCTTTTTTTGTAGAAACCACATAAAGATCTTGATTTTTAGAGGTAGTTTAAGTTTCCAAAGAAAATTCTTAGGAGGACTTCGATGATCATTCATCAAGTCCTCATACATAGATTTTACCGTGAACCTCCCATCTTTGGTCAAATTCCACCAAAATACATCTGGTTCATTAGTTAAATTAACTTGCATCAGTCTCTGATATAAATGCAGCCATGCATCCCATTTTGTCCCGTGCAAATTCCTCCTGAATCCAATATTCAGAGGATTATTAGATAGTACATCCTTTATAGAGACGTTCTTTCTATGTACAACATTATAAAGACTAGGATATTGTTGGGCAAGTGGTACATCCTCTAACCAAACATCTTCCCAAAAGCGAGCTATAGCCCCGTTCCCCACTTTAAAAACCCTTCTGGTAAAAAACCCATCTTTTACCTGCATTAGGCCTTTCCAAAAAGGGGAATTCGTCGGCTTAGCTTGAACTTCTGCCAGCGTTTTGTTTCGCAAATACTTATTATTAAGAAGTTCCCGCCATACCCCTTGCTCGAACAGTAATTTATATAACCACTTGCTTAGGAGGCATATATTTTTTATTTCCAATACCTCAATTCCCAAACCCCCTGATCCTTGGGTCTGCATATAATATTCCATTTCGTTAGCCTATATTTCTTCTTATGTTCATGACTTTGCCAAAAGAATCTTGAACGATAAAAATCTAATCTTTTCCTGACCCCCTTTGGGATCTCCAAGAAAGATAACATGTACATAGGCATACTTGTTAGCACAGAGTTAATTAGCACTAATCTATCTCCATAAGATAACAATTTCCCTTGCCAACAACCTAACTTTCCTTAAAAACGATTCTCTACCGGGTTCCACTCCGAAATTCTTAGTTTTCTGTGGTGGATAGGCACCCCTAGGCACCGAAAAGGCAAGGAGCCTGCACATCCGAATATATGTCTATATTCATGTTCATGATCCTTTGCCTTACCAAAACAAAAAAAATCGCTTTTGTGAAAGTTAATTTTGAGTCCCGACAGTTGCTCAAAAATACAGAGGATGAGTTTCATGTTTACTGCCTTCATAAGGTCATGTTCCATAAAAAGAATTGTGTCATCAGCATATTGAAGTATGGATATCCCTCCATCAACAAGATGAGGTATGAGACCACCAATCTGACCTTGTTCCTTAGCTCTAGCTAAAAGAATGGCCAGCATATCCGCAACAATATTAAATAACATAGGTGATAACGGATCCCCCTGTCGTACCCCTTTTCTAGTCTGAAAAAAATGTCCAATATCATCATTCACTCGAACCCCAACACTCCCACCTTGAACAAAATTTGCAATCCACTTGCACCATAAAGGGTCGAAACCCTTCAAACGCAGAGCTTGTTGTAGAAAGGACCATTTTACCTTATCATATGCCTTTTCAAAATCAATTTTGAAAAGTACACCATCCAATTTCTTAGAATGAAGTTCATGAATTGTTTCATGTAAAATAACCACCCCTTCTAAAATATGCCTACCAGGCATAAACGCCGTTTGAGTTGGTTGAACCACTTTGTGAGCTATCATAGAGATTTGATTCGTGGCTACTTTAGTAAATATTTTAAAACTAACATTTAATAGGCAAATCGTCCTGTATTGTTGAATCTGGATTGCGTTCTCTTTCTTAGGAAGGAGAGTGATTACTCCGAAGTTGAGTTTATATAGAGGTAACTCATCAGTTTGCAACTGTGCAAACAAAGCCATTATGTCATTCTTGATTACTTACCAGAATGTCTGATAAAATTCCGCAGAGAATCCATCCGGACCCGGGGCCTTATTGTGTTCCATCGAAGAAATCGCTTCAAGCATTTCCTTTTCTGAGAACACGGAAGTAAGAATAGTATTTTCCAATGAGGACACCTGAGTAATGTCCAAATTAAAATAAAGCTACCTATTTACGAGTTGTGACCGCTGAAGTAGTGACTGCTCAGTGTGTTATTTTCTTCACAAAAATAAAATAAAACAAAAGGAAAGGAAAATAAAGGACTGAGTGGTGTGTCTCGTTCATTGCTTGGACGGGCAAATAAATTTAAACATACTGACATTGACGTATTGATTTGGTTATTGTTTGTGGATGTACTGTTTTCTTTGGCCATATCCCCTTCCACTAGTTTTTTTTTCTCATCTTCCTCCTTTTTTTTCTTGCTTTCTAAATAGATCCACTGCATGGTTAATTTGGCTTGGGGGTGACTATAGCTAAGCCTAGGAAGACCCGGTTTGACTGGTTTGCCTATTTCAAATTTTTGTACTAGCTTGACAGTTTAGATTTTTATTTGTGAAGTAAAATAAACTAGGGTGTAATTGGCTGTTTTGACATGTTTCAGTTTTTGCACACCCTTAGCTATAGCTTAGTCAGACTTAAAAATAGCAATTTCTAGATAATTGGTGATAGCTAGGCAGCTACCGGCCGAGAATTCATAGAAGTTCTCCAACTATAGTCACCAAATTGTGTCGACTCTACCTTGTTTGGACACGATTTGGCAACTGCTGAACAAGTTCTGTGATTAGGGGGAGGGTGCCCCTAGCCCCCCTCCATGATAGGAACACCTTCCCTCTCAGCATTGGCTCCCTTGCATCAGTCACGCAGAGTAGGACGCTGCCTAGCACCTCTTGACTATCACATTGTCGGCAAGCTCCACATCCACGGACCGACACTGTGAGACCGACATTGTTTGTGCTCCGTCGACGTGTGTGGCGCCGTATTGGAAAAGGGCACGTACTGGACGCCCTCGACCGCGTCATCACACAGGGTGAACATGACGGTGCCTCTTCCTCCGCGGCGCACACCGACATTGTGGAGGTCGTCGGCAGAGAGGTTGCCGGTACTGGTGACCGTGACTTCGTCAGGGTTACCGTGTAGCGTGCCCTTGTGGATTCCCACCTCGATGTCGTCCATATCTAGGGGAGAGGGTGAATTCCTCCGCGGTGATGTCGGAACAACATCAAGTTGGGGAGTTGCTGGCGGGGTTAGGTAGCTCGGGGCTGTGCATCATGACCATAATGGGGTGAGAGACAGGAGAGAAAGAGAGGAATAAATGAGGAGAGGGGTAGGTTAGAATGTAGAGGCTGACCGGTGGACCTATGGGCTACTGTCAGCTGCAATTGTTGTGTCTAGCGTTCTAGATGGGAACCTTATATCGAGGGAATGGGTTGGGCACATATGACATAATCTGGAGATGGTCAGGACAAAATTAGTCTTTGGGTGCGTGACTATAAAGGTTATTTTTGGTCCACCGTTCCCATAGCCCGTTGGGGCATTGCGAGTTTGCGACTTGAGATGCTCTTATCCTTTTACATTTGTAGATATCATGATGTCCGAACCTGGCAGTTTTTCCGTTAATTTTAAAAATAGCTACTTTCTAATAATCTGAGAAATAACTAAACCTATTTTTGGTGCAACAGAATTTATGCAGCAACATAGCGTAAAACATCATATATTCGATGAAACGGACATAACAATGACCAATTGCCAGTATGCAGAAAACATAAAGTTTAGCTGAATTTCCTTGTGCAACACATATATGCTTGACATCGTTGTCAAGTGGCCACAGCATCAGTTCTTTAGGTATCCAAGGATGGAGAGGGACCAACGTCCATGCGTGGTCCATGTGATTAGGACCGCCGTGCAAGTTGTGATCTGAAAATCATGTGATCTGTGTACAATATTGCTTAAGAAACTGGGAGCACAGGAAAAGATTTTTATCGTGTGGTTGCTAACAGGCCAGGGCGTACGTGTGGCTGCCGATGCATCCGCAGCTCCTCGTTCCAAAAAGGTCTAAAATATACTTTTGCATATAGCAATAAAGGTCTATGAGATGAGAGTAGCTGAGTGAGCCAAGTGGAGATGTGCTGCCCTTTTTTTACAAGCAAAATTCAAGATTTATTATAGAAGCTCACCAAAAGTATAAATCATCTCAAACATAATAAAAGCTACGTTAACATTCTAGATCATCTAACGATCACTATTACTGCTAGAGCGAGCTGCTGTCACAACTCCCCTACGACCACATACCTAAGCCGGTATGGCATTGTTAATGACAGCCATAAGTTTTCATGTGCGTGTTCTTAAGGATTAGCGTCCTACAATCGAAGTCGTCGTTATTGCATCCATGAATTGATCTGAATCTTCTGACGACAAATCTATAACATGTGTAGACTAAATGAGATCCACCACTCCATTGGAGCAGTGACCAAAAAATTTCACGCCCTCCTCAATTCCACCGGTGAGATAGTCTCCGGCGAGTTAGACAAGGAGACGGGTATACCTAATTTTTTGTCCCGCGCCACCACAACCACCATAGAATCACTGGCGATAACCAAACTCAAACATTAGGAACTTTACTACAACGCCGACTACATGTCCGAGGTCCCCACCCTCTCCATGTCGTCGGAGCGGTAATCATAGGAGACGAAGACCTATAAACTCCTGGCCGGAGACGGGATGATAGCGGCTGCTAGGGTGAAATCTTAGATCGCTGCCTTCTTCTTATACGGGAGGAGACATCGTATTTGGCCTTGGTTCGCCCGTGTTGCCTTTTCAGCCGATTTTTCCATTTATTTCGTGTGTGTTGTTATAAAAATAAATAATTCCCACATTTATGAAGAGTAATCTGGCGCTAAGCAAATTATTTCTTGGAAATATATAGCTTTCTCAACTGATATGTTTTGCATGACTAAAACGATCACCAGGACATAGAAAATAATCCAAGAGAGAGTGAGCTCCATGTGTTGCTCCAAATAAAACGCACTAGTCGAACAAAAGGCGAAAGCTCCTCTCGCCACCCACACACGGCCACGACCCTCACAGTCGCAGACATGTGGGCCCAAGCCAACAACCGGGACCACATAAACAGCTTTACTTGCTTCTCCTGGAGGCGCAGGTGCGGCCGTGCGGGACGCAGCAACGACTTGCAGCGTACGAGCACCCGGCGTTTGTACACCGCACACGCAGATGGACAGCGACGACCAGGTGATGTGGCGTTCCGGTGGGGCCCGCAACGTGGTGGGGCCGGGGCAATTCGTGGCCAAGGATCGCTCCCCGCGCGCTGACTGGGACCCGGACCGGCCGCGCCGGTCGCTGCGCACCGGCCTCTCCCGGTAAGGTAAACCACCTGTATCACTTTGCTAAAGCACCCCCTAACCTTCTCGTAACTACAACCAAGTTTACAGTGTGACACGTTCCTTTGTTGCAAATGGATGCGGATAATAATGCCCGCATCAACCATTCCCCTCCCCTCCCTTCTTGAAATAAAACACACGCACAAAGGTGTACATCCAAGAAGAGCAGCACGACATCCACCTGACAGGTCCGACCCGTTTAGCGTCAGGGACCACGATGCAAATGCATGAAAAGCGTACGGGTCTCCCCGCACGAACGCGAGGCTAAATGGGAGCAAATCTTTTCCCCCTTCCTAGCTTGAGTTGCCAACTCCACTTGTCGGATCTTGCCCCGTATGGAGCTCGCCGGAGTCGCGACCGCTCAGCCGCCGGAGTCACACGTGGCGCCGCCCCGTACGCCTCCGCAGCCGCCGGTGGAGGTGAAGTCGCGCGAGCTCCAGTCCCCCCTCTTCCAAATCTCCTCTGTTCTCCCCCCTTTCAGTTCGTCAAATGATATGCTTCTTGATTGTTTCCGCGATTTGATTCGACGAAATGGTGCGTCTGTCTACGGTACAAGCATACCTGCGCTCTTTATCTTCTCCCTTGCGTGAAATTGGTAAATCTGTTAGGAACTGCGTCTGTGTGTTTGCTTCAATCAGTTCATCGCCAGTAGAGTTTATGGATTATTATCCGATTAGTGCCTCGAGATAAGGCATAATCGTATGGTCGTAGCCGCCAATTGGTAACCTGGACTTCTGCTGAATCTTATCTATGTGCTCGTCCTGGTCGAATGTTTACTAATTTTGCAATTTCAGGGACGATCGACTAGAGATAGGTTACATGGGCAACCTTTTGGATTTAGCTGGTTTTGCAGATGAAATTCCAACCCCGGGCTGTGTTTCACTGTTTTTACTAACAGCATGTCGCATCCTTTGACTCTAGTTGTACATGAATTTGGGTGGGTAGATACAGAGATAGACGCATCAGACTATATTGTAAAGCAGCTCTGGGCTACCAAAGAGGATTTCTGTGTCCAGGTAGCCTGATTCGTTTCATCTTGGAGTCATCTAAATGGAAACTCCTCAGAAAGTTTGCTGTTCTGATGCAAATTGCACTTTAGTTACTGTCTGTACTTTTGCAATTTCACTTTTAGGGATTGATGAGTACTTTGGGTCAGGTAGATGGAGGTCCATACTAAGTTTCCTACCTTGGGTCTAATGGTTCTACTTGAGTTGTCACGCCAACTGCTTTCTAGACGCACAATTACATTTCTAGCCAGATTTTTTTCATCCTATAGAGCTTTTCTACAGTAGAACCTTAGATTGGTCCACATCAAACAATTGTAGTAGTATCATTTACGATGGTTGGGCTCAGTTAGAAGTACGAACTGAGAGTCTCCACTGTGCTGACTTTGGTCTCAAATTTCCTAAAATGTCGGGACAAATTTAATTTATATCTGAAAGTTGGACCCACAAACCTTAGTGTGATAGTGTCAAATAGCGAATTATTTTTGGTAACCATAGGCTGTAAGCTTTCAACGCTGTTAAAAGTACTCCTGTCTCGAATTAGATGTCGCAATTTTTTCTCGATTCGCATGTAAAACACGTCTAGATACATATCTAGAAAAACCTGTGACAAGTAATTTGGGACAGAGGGAGTACTAAACCTTGCTACTATACTACATCAGGAGAAAACTCTGGCAGAGACGCTGCATAAAAAGATATGTTGACAGCAAGAAAAACAATTGCCCATCATCCATATATTCAATGATGGAACAAGTTATGCTTTCATTTGGCTCATCTTTTTAACCTCATCACGTCTTACTGAATAAGATTTACACAAAAGAAGGTTTTCCTGGTTGCCAAAAATATATGCACGTGCGACGTATGTAGGAAGGCATTGAAGGTAGGAATTAGTTGTACCGAAATGGTATTGTAACTTTGTGTTGTTTAAGCAGATACTATATTTGCGAATGTCTTATAAATAAGTAATGCATAAAGGGCTTTTAATACTTGGGTTTAATATGTTATTGTTTGTTCTATTTTCCTTTCAAAGCATACTTGTTACTTTGTGATTCATCTTGTTTTACTTACTCTTTGTTTAATCTTCAGGATTCATGCAAAGATACAGGAGACATGAGGATCACTGAGGAAAACCCATGCACGCCACAGAAGTTAAATCTTGGTCAAGCAAATAATGCTGGCCTTAATAGTTCCAGTGAGTGTGAGAACCAGACACTTAACGGTGATGAGATGACTGAACAAGAATCCAGATCGGAATCAGCTAAGAATGAGGGTGATGGATCAAGTGGAGAGAAGGTTCTGAAGAAGCCAGACAAGATTCTGCCATGTCCTCGTTGCAACAGCATGGATACAAAGTTCTGTTACTACAATAACTACAACGTTCACCAACCAAGGCACTTTTGCAGGGGTTGTCAAAGGTATTGGACGGCAGGTGGAAGCATGAGAAACCTCCCTGTAGGTGCTGGTAGGCGCAAGAGTAAGAGCTCCAGTGCAAATTGCCACAGCATATTGATTCCAGGAAGCAACCTAGCCTGTCCTGGAGGCGATGCTTCTGCCATTCCATTGCCTATAAAAGGAAATCAACAAGCAGTTAAGTTTGGGTCTGATTCCCCTCTTTCTAACTCCACGGCTTCTGTGTTGGGAGCTGAAGTGCAGAATAAGGATACCCCTGCCTCAACAGCACATTCCAGAAACGAAGAAAACCAGTCCTGCCCACCTTCAGCAACAACTCCAGATATTCCACGGACCGAGTCAGTTAAAGGAACAGTTAGTGGATATCAAAATGGACCTACTGTGGATTGCAACGGTGCCACTCCCATGCATCCTATACCATGCTTCCCCGGTCCACCTTTTGTGTACCCTTGGAATCCAGCATGGAACGGTATACCTGCCATGGCAGCACCAGTATGCCCAGCCCCAGCTGAACCATCAAACTGTACGGAAAATGGCAACGGAGGTACTGTTCAGTGGAACTTCCCACCGATGGTGGCAGTACCAGGATTCTGCGGCCCGCCCATTCCTTTCCCACTAATGCCGCCTTCCGTTTGGCCATTGGTTTCTCCCTGGCCTAACGGCGCATGGAGCGCGCCATGGCTTGGATCTGGTTACAGCATCCCAGCAGCTCCTGCCACAAGCAGTAGCACATGTACAGACGGCGGATCTCCAGTCCTCGGAAAACACTCGAGGGATTCCAATCCGCAAGGCGATGAAAAGGCAGAAAGATCCCTGTGGATTCCGAAAACACTCCGGATCGATGACCCCGAGGAAGCCGCGAAGAGTTCGATCTGGACCACCCTAGGGATCGAGCCTGGCAACCGTGGCATGTTCAGACCGTTCCAGTCGAAATCCGACGGCGGGGAGCAAATATCCAGCGCAGCTCGGGTCATGCAGGCGAACCCCGCAGCTCAGTCGCGCTTCCAGTCTTTCCAGGAAACGACGTGATATGGAACCTGCGCGGTATTTTTTTTCTTCAGACTTCAGGCATGTTGTTATATCAAGAAAATGTTGTAATCTGAACAATGAATTGATCGGCGACATAGATGTCACGTGACTGTGCTATCGGGAGAGCGTTCTCACATCTCTCTGTAATTTTTTCCTTGTAGAGCGTGTACCAGTCCACCGGGTTCACGATCAGGTTGCCAGCATGTATTTTGTTGTACAAGAATAATAATTGTGAATAGATTTGCTTAAAGCCTGGTACTCTGCTTTCGCGGGTCTCAGCCGATGGCCATGACAGCATGACCTGTTAATGTATTCCAAGAGGTTCAGAAACACGAATCCACGACGAGAAGTTCGACTCTGAAGAACAAATTGGTAACATTTCTGTGCTTCTTGATGTTTGCTGCCGCAATGTATATATTGCCATGAGTCGTGATTGTGTGGGTGAGTGATTAGCACCGAGTAAAAGCTGGTAGTGGTTGTAAGCTACGGGTATCTAGAAGCAGAACTGGGTAGTGGTTGCTCACCTTTGTGGCCTGCATTCTGATTAGTTGAGCCCCCTCTCCCTCCCGCTGTCTCTGTCTCTGGTCTACTACAAACATGCTGTGCCGCCTTTACATCAACATCTGTAAGCTCAAGTCTCCAAGTCGCAAAGTCCCCTTTTATGTATGTATGGTTCGGTAGTCTTCTTGTGGATGTGACAAGTGACTCGGCGGTGGCGGCGAATTCAGCAACCCCTTATGTGGATTGCTTCATCATCATCTTTTTTTTTTACTTCTGTTTGCTTTGCTCTCCCTTTTCAGACTTTCAATGCATCTTTTGTTCTTACATTAGTGCGCGCCAATCAGGAGGACACGGATAGTCTATCAAATGACATCTTCTGTATCCATGTTGGAAGACTGTGTTTGGCAGCAGAGCATCCTCGGTTGCTCGCTGTACTAGTTAACTGAATTCTAGTGCAGTGCCAGTGTAAATTTGACTGGGTTGATGCATGCAAGCTGTTACCAGCAGTATGACACTGTCACTAGCTAGCTAGCAATGGGATCGACCATCCTAGCTAGTGGCTAGTTTCGATGCGTCGCAGCCGCCAATGTTAGGCCCATGTTTGGAAGCAGTCAAAGTTCCAAGTAACCAAACCTGAAGCTGAAAAGCATGTGTACTTCTTGTGGCGTAACCAGCGTGTTAGTTTGACCGACACGCACGCACGCACGTACTGTGTATATAGTGGAGAAAAGGGGAGATTCCTCCCTCCTCCTCTCCGCTAGTGCCACACTTTGGCAGGCACTCGACCGACATATATCCCTAGCTAGGGAAGGCAGATGACACTACTACTGGGAGCAGTTGTTTATGTGATCCCGAGCAGGAAGTGACGGATTAGTCAATCATGCTCACCAGATCCAAGGCGATGAGCTCGCTCTCAACACCCGGCACCGCCGGAAAAGAAGTGAGTAGAAAACGATTTGTGCTTTTCGACACGCGGTCTTCTCCTTTTGGTCGGCACGCGGCGGTGAGCTCCCCACTCCCCCTCTCGAGTTTCTTCGACACGTCCGAGTCCATCGCGCCCGTACGTGCATGCGGAATCCCCTGTGAATGTGATCCGCTCAGCGGCTCCTGTATCGGCGATATCTTAATATATTGTGTACTTCGTCCTTTTCATAAATTCTTGTTGTAATTTTAATTCAAATTTAAACTGAAGCCACGAGACGAGAAATATGGAACGGAGGGACTACTACGTATGCTTGCCATGAATAAGCACGTCTTCTCATCTGTATTAATCGGCGTTACATTTCGAAGAAAGCAATACAGAGGAATTTTATACTTACTACTAATATAGAAGTAGGTAAAAGAATGACTCGGATGGGCAAAAGGTAACTACCCCCTACACGCTATCATCGACCGTATACAATCGGCTGCGTCGTTGTTCACGGTGTGACAGTGATACGGGGTTGATTGACTACTACTACTACTACATATGTAGGTGGATATACCATGCGAAGCTGTGGTCACGTACTGTATTGCCGCTATATTATATCTCTATCTATACCCTGGTGTATCGACACAGGGGTAGGCAGGCAGGCATGGGAGATGGTTCGGTGCTTGTTTCTTCATCCATCATGCAAATTACCAATTCTGTCTGAGCTTCCGTACGTTCGCTTCGAATATATTAACTGAAACCTGCTTGCAGCATGCATCCCCAGCGAGCAAATGAGACCAGTTTGGCCTCGCTTGATCAACAGCCAGCTCAATTTGATCTCGTGACCTGCCCATCAGGAAACAAGACAACAGAAATGAACACATTTTGTACCAATCACTCACCAGTATATGAGTACTCCCTCCGTTTCTAAATATAAGATGTTTTAGGCATGTGAAGCTAATGTACCTAGACATCTTTTAGTTTGTAGATTCAGAGTGAACCCCTTCGAACCTACACACTAAAAAGTGTCTAGATATATTATCTTCACAAAGCTAAAACACCTTATATTATGAAATAGAGAGTAGTGCTAAATTACTAATAGTACTAGTACTGACCAAGAAGTAGCTCTCGCCCATCTGCAGGCTCTGCATGAGGACGCCATAGTCGTCGACAGGGACGAGGCCGCCACTGGAGTGGACGAGCACCACGTCCTGCCCGAACATGGACCGCAGGTCCATCGGGCCCCTTGGCACCTCCGTCGCAACTCCGTTGATGAACACAGTGATGCCCGCTGCAGATATGAATCGACAACAATTAAATTAAGCTGTACGAAATTCAGTATGGACTTTATCGCCTATGTACTCCCTGTTATACTAATTAAGACAAAGCAGCAAAAGATAACCATCTAGCTTTGCGGGAGTTTAATTTTTAGTCTCGGCAAGTTATATCTTACAGACCTTGTTATAGTTTCATTTCTTATAATGGAACTGATGATCGAGAGGTCTCCCTTTTGATCTAGAAAAAGGTGCGATTTGGTGCCTCTTTTCCTTCAAACTTATAAAACTGGAAACACAAGAACAACCAGGATTGAACGATACTTCTTCGTGCATTTCAAATTGAAAGGGTATCGGTCAATCATGGCCAAACCTTGTGTCTTCAATATCGTGGTTTGGAGGAGAGAGAGCACACTGAAGCAAAAGTCCTAGAAAAATAATATTGTATTCAACATCAATTATCTGGCATAATATCCTATGCTCGTGCTAATGTGCTGTGTTCCCATGTTCCCAACATGCATGAGGGAAACATACTAGTTTTTGTTGCAGAAAACTCACATCTTGGATGTTTAATATGTTGTGTCCACACGTGTACGTGTCAATAATACGAGAGAATCAAGTGTAGAATGCATCATGGCTAATTTAGTACACTTGTACAACGTAGTAGTATAGAATTAGATGGGAGTCGAGTCGACTGCAAGACCACATGCAACCCCATTTGCAACTAAAAAATCACATTTGCAACCCTAGTTGTAACACCACTTGCAACTCGTAGGACACATGAATTGCAATGCAAATTCAGCGTATTAGGATCTAACTGAGCTCTAACTTGATTCTCTATCGCCGAGAATTAGCAAAACTCGATTAAAATTCTGGTGAAGAAAAGAGCAAACTTCATTTACCGATCAAGGAAGACCCAACAGTTTTTAAGTTGGGAATTAGGACGAGGCCAAAAATTCGAGTGAAGATTCTGTGAATTAGCTTACATTATTCATGTGATTAATTGAATTGTTCATGATTAGAAAAAAGAACCCAGGAAACAAACATGCATTGACGACGCGGAGAGGACAGCGGGCCGGGGGACATGCATGCATGACGGGACTCACCAGGTTGGCACGAGTAGTACAACTGCTGCTGCTGTGCCGCGGCCGCCGAAGCCGACGACCCGGACCCGCCGCCGCCGTCAACGTACCCCATCTGCCGCGAGATGGCGAACAGGTCGTCGCCACCGCCCCCGCACTCCACGTCCCCCATCATCCCGACGGACGGCGGCGAGGATGGCCACGACGACGAGGACGAGGACGAGCTGTACGCCGCGCCGCCGTGCGCGAACAGCCCCAGCGACGTCGAGCCGTAGCCTCCGGGCGCAGGTGGAGATCCGGAGGAGGCCGCGGAGGCCGCCTGTACCGCCTGTGCCTGTGCCTGTGCCTGTGCCTGCGCCTGTGCCTGGAGCTGGCGCTGGCGGCGGCGGGAGCGGGAGCGGCGGTTCTGGAACCAGTAGAAGACGTTGGCGTCGCCGACGGCGCCGAAGCGCTCGAGGAGCTTGCGGATGCGGACGGTCTCGTCCTTGGGCGGGTTCACCATCCCGCTGTTGAAGATGGACTCCAGGATCAGTATCTGCTCCGGCTTCGGCGTCCACCGCGACCGCACCGGCTCCGCCGCCTGCCCGTCTGGACTGTGGCCGCCGCCGTTCATCGCCGCGGTTAGCTAGCTAACTGGGGAATCGGAATACCGGACGGTGTGAGCGCGCGAGAGTGAGTGATGTTGCTTGGTGAGAAGACTGAGCTTCGGGCGCACTATATATAGTGTTGCTTGCTTTGCTCGCGCACACTAGAGTGAGAGGGGTAACATTATTTGGATGGTGGATTCAGCCGGTGAAGGACAAAAGAATCTTCACCGGTGCTCTCTCTTTTCAGTGAAATTTCACGCTCCATGTTGGCCGTCGTCGTCGTCGTCGTCTGTCCACCGTGCCCGCGTGTGCTGTTTTCGCCGTGTCACGGTGAAGGTGAAGTTGTGTGCCGTGGGAGGACATGATGTGACCGTGATGCTGACTCGCCAAGAGTGGTTTAGGTGGTCATGGCCTCGTGGGCTATGTAACCTTGCAACTTTCTCCTGAAAGGTTCATAGGGGTTAAATGGGAGAGGTGCCATGACCTCGACATTGTTGACTGACTATTTTTGTGGGTCCTACATAGATATTTTCTGACCGTCGATCGTGGTGCTTTGTGGTTTGCCGGCAGTGAACTCGAACTCATCAAATTGGCGGGGACGTGGTAATAAGTGATGCCGTTGATGGTGCGGGATTATCGTCTCGACGGATGGTTCCTCATAGGTGTGCTGCATTGGTGTCATGATGGCTATGTGTGGTGTATAGTTTGTGACCGTCGATCATAGTATCGACGATCACACAATACTTGTGGTTTGCCGGCAGCGAACTCGATCTCGTCAAATCGGCGGGTGCGCGGTGAGTGATGCAGAGGATGGTGCGGGACTGTTTCCACGGATGGTCTCTCGTTGGTGCACATTGAGTATGCATTGGTATTGCGACGATGTTACTGGGTGAGAAGACTAGGAGTCCTTCGTGGTTGCGAGAGCATAAAGGGTACACCGTTGCACATGTAGTATATAAGTTATGTTGGTTTAAACATAGTAGCCTCATTTTCAAGTTAACCATTTGTGACAACCAGAGAGTTGTCCTGAATGATAAGCATCCTTTTCATAGGTAAACATTACTTTGCAACGTACATTAATTCTTTATCGAAAATATACTTTGGTAGCCAGACCCAAACATGCATGTACACAACTAGGAGACAAATTGCCAAAACACAAACATACTCGACCGTCGGGCCACCACCAGATGGCCGGAGTAATTTAAGATAATCCTTTTATCAGTTCGGCCGCCCTCGCTAGCTCACCTTAAAGGTACCCAACAAGAGTGTCCAAACCACATGTGCCCCTGGAAAGGAAGACGTAGGCAGGGGGAGGGGAACACATGTGCCCCACAGTTTGGCCTGCTTGGATTGACCTTAGCTGCATGCAGGGGGCGTCGGAGGAGGCGGAATCGATCGGTGGCCGGCCCTTGGACCTTTGCCGTGTGTTGCATCTGCACGCAACGCCGTGCGGCGGGCCGGGCAGGCGTCCGCGCGCCGGAGAGCTTTGGACCACACGACACGCGCGCGGGGTGTGGTGGTGGTGGTGGGGGGACGATCGGTCCGGCCCCCGGCGCGCGGCGTCGGCATCGCGACGTGGCTCCCCTGCCCGCTCCACTGTGCCGCCCTTGGTCCGGGGTGGATAGGAACAGGTTCCGTGCATGTCGTCGTTGCCCACATCATATCGGAGGCTGAAAGGGAGTTCCAGGACCCAGCACCTGGAACCCCGGCCATTCCGATCCGGTGCGTGTGCATACGTACGTACAGGTAGCGGCAGCACGGGCGAGCCGGGAGGACATACGTGCGACGATAGATTAGTTTATTCGTTTTCATCCAGGAGAATCTATCCATCTACCTCGGGCGGCTGACGTGGCGGCGCGTGCAGGGAATCTGCTGCGATCGATCGGTGCGAAGCAAAAAAAAAAAAAAACCAGCTGCAACTTGTGCGCCGCGACGAGAGAATTCCCTTGCCGCTCCCCGCGCTCCACGTCCCGGAATAAGCTAAAGAATTCGCCAGCGCCGCGGCGCGCGGGGGCTCGTGTCGCCTATCATTGGCCCGCCGCTCGGTTCCCTCCGGCCGCTTCCTCCCTCCCTCTCCCCTCGCCCTCGCGTCGGCACCACACAGCAGGGCAGGGCAGGGCAAGGCAGACCACGACGATCGCGCCGCGGCGAGGGAGCTAGTAATAGGCGTCAGCCCACCCCTGCTCTGCCCTGTGCCTGCCATCTTGTCACATTGCTTACATGCGGCGCACCCACCCAGGCCAGGCAACGGAATGGAATCTGCCACCCAGCGCGGCCGAAAAGCTACCGCTCGTCGCGTGCCAATTCTCCCGCTAATAAGGCGCCACCTAGCGACGTACGTGTCCAACCTGCGTGATCGGCGCGGCCAGTTGCCGGAGCGCACTGCTGGCGACGTGTCGGACCGGATGCGCCGGTGCCGGTGCGATGGCTGCGGTCTAAAGTGGCGTGCGCAGCCGGGAGGCCGGCCGGCCGGCGACAACGATCCCATCGGCGGAGGCGGATTTCGGCGGCGAGTGGGCAGACAGCGGCCGGAAAAGGGAACCCCCCAACTCAAGCTCCATGATTCCGTCCGTCTCCGGGTAATTTAATTGATTAACTAACGGGACGGCGGCCAGACCAATCATGCCAACCTGCCTAACGCACCTCGCTTCCCTTCTCATTGGACTACAACTAGGCGTAACTACAGATAAAAGGGAATTGTTAATGTTCTGGTATTATGCTCCTACTCCATGGTAATAATTGATTCATCACGATGGCCCTAGAAAAGGAAGAGGCGGAGATAGTTATGCCATGGTTTCCTCTTCGTTTAGATTTTTTTTTTAAGGAAATCACAGTATATATTAAGCAAGCAAGCCGTCTCGTTAAAAACCTTCCAGTCACCTTAGGTATCCTGGAAGAAAAATAGTGCGTTTGAAACTTGCTGCTTTTCACACATTGTTTACATCATTTGCAACGATCGCCGCCACGCAGGACGGTGTTGCATTACAGATAGAATTGCTACTACCAGCCTTACCTAATTGAGCTAGTGCATGTGCAGCAGCATTGCCTAAACGACCAACTTTAACTACTGTGATCCCATCATAAACCCTAAGAGTCTCTTGCGCCTGCAGGTACAAGCTCCAACAATCAGATCTGTCTCTTTTTGTGTCATTGATTGCTTGAACAACGCGTAGACAGTCCGTCTCAACTATTTCCTCTCCCTGAGAAATTCTCAATTAGGGTGTTGAAACCCTCTAAACATGCCAGAACTTCAGCCTCTTCCGCACTTGCACATGAGGGAATGAACTTCCACTCTGTAGTAAGAACCCGTCCCGTGTCATCTCTGGCTATCACCCCAATTCCTGTCCTTTTTGACAACTGGTCCCATCCGGCGTCAACGTTGATCTTGATTTGTCCCACTGTCGGCGCCTTCCACTCTCCATTAACCCTAGCTGAAGTCCCCTGTGAATCTGGACCAATATTCGTCTTTCCTTTGTCACCAAAGTTAGCCGGCCCCTTCCCTTTGGTATCCCAGCTTAAGTGCTTACAAGCTCGAAACGACTCGCAGTAATTCCGAAGGTAGGGGATCGATGCGGTAACCGAAGCTTTGCCATCCCCATGCACCACATTGTTCCTGTGATGCCACACTCTCCACAGAAGGAATATAACTTTGTCTCTCTCCAGTGGGGATGTTTGATCAAGAAGCCTAAACAGCCACTCCCTTCCAGCTAATTGGAAAGCCTGCTCTGACGGCAGCGACCAGTGATTCCTCATGCCATCCCGGAGGGCGCGAGCAAGGGTGCATGTGACAAGTGCGTGGTGGGAGTCCTCGATGCCATTGCCGCAGATGGTACATGCAGGGTCAGCAGATGCAATCCGATGATGCAGTGCTTCACGAACCGCAAGGGTGTTAGATGCCACTCTCCAGGCAAAAATACGAAGCTTTGGCGGAACCTCCGCTTTCCACACCAAGTCCCAGATTTTTCGCTCTCCATCTACTGCCGTACTCGATTGCCCCGGGCTCATCGCCAATAAGGCCGGCTGAATCCCCAGGCGATAGGCAGACCTTACAGTAAACACACCATATTTCTCTGGTAACCAAGCTACGAAGTCCTCCGTCTGTCTTGATGGTAACTTGATGCTAAGGATCGTACTTACATCAGTTCGAACACAAAGCTCCTTGACCAATTGGGCATTCCAGGTCCGTCTAGTAGGATCGGTCAGCTCTGACACCCATCGCCGCCTTGAGTTAGCTCGCCGGGCCGAAGCCTTTGGAGCATCCCCGCGAGGCAGCCAATTATCGCGGAATATACGAACACTCGTACCCGACCCAATCCTCCATATGACACCTTTTTTGAGCAGCTCCAAACCGTAAACGATGCCTTGCCATGTTGTTGAGGCGTTTTGAATGAAAGCCGTGTCCAAAAGGTTAGCTGAAGGGTAGTATCTCGCTTTCAATAACCAAGTGCATAGACTGTCAGGGAACTGAATAAGACGCCATGCTTGTCGGGCTAGCAAGGCTTGGTTGAAAATCTTGAGGTCCCAGAATCCGACACCCCCCTGTTTTTTCGGTCTGGCCAGTCGGTCCCAAGCCATCCAGTGCATGCGCCTCCTATTTTGTTCATCACCCCACCAAAAATCTCGAACAATCTTTGTAAGCTCTTCTAGTAAACTGACAGGGAACCTAAACATGCCCATGGCGTAAGTAGGTAGAGATTGCAAACCAGCTTTGATAAGGGTTTCTTTTGCCGCCGACGACATGTACTTTTCAGCCCAATCTGTTGTCCTTTTCCTGAACCTTTCTTTAGTTGGCTTGAACTTACCACTCCTCATGCAGCCTTCAGGAGTAGGAAGGCCCAAATATATTTCCTCAAAGCAAGAAGTTTCATATTGCAGAATCTCCTTTATCCCTGTCTGCACATCTGAAGGGCAACTCTTCCCGTACATGATGGAGCACTGCCCGAGGCTAACTTGTTGGTCTGTACCTTTTTCATAGTCATTAAGAAGGCTTTTCACAACCGTTGCTTGTTCAACCGAGCCTTCAAAAAACATCAAGCAATCATCTGCAAATAAAAGGTGGGATATGCCCGGGGCTCTTCTGCAAATATGAAGTTCCCGCAAATGTCCTGCTTCTATTCTCCTTTTTATCAAACACGACAAACCGTCAACAACAAAGAGAAATAAGTATGGCGACAGGGTATCACCTTGGCGTAGACCGCGTGACGGAGTGAAGGAGTCTAGTAGATGACCATTGAAGCGAATAGAGTAGCGGACAGTGGTGACGCAAGCCATAACCCACCGAACCCATTGCCTATGAAAGCCCAGTTTCGCAAGAACTCCCTCCAAAAATCTCCAATCCATCCGGTCATAAGCTTTGGCCATATCCAGTTTGTACGCGCAGTACTTGGATCTTGTCGTTGAACCAGTTTGAATCGCATGAATACACTCAAAGGCCACCAATGCATTATCTGTAATTAGTCTTCCCGGAATGAAAGCGCTCTCAGTAGGAGAAATAATGTCCTGAAGAAACGGGCGCAGCCGATTCACCAGGCACTTTGAGACCACCTTGTATATAACATTGCATAAGCTGATGGGCCTGAAGTCCTTGAGTGCTTCAGGGTCATTTTTCTTCGGAATCAGAACTATCACTGTGCCATTCACCTCATCAGGCATAACACCCTCCTCAAAAAACCGCAGCACAGCAGCCACTACATCATGGCGCATAATGTCCCAGTTGCGCTGGATGAACCTGACGGGGAACCCATCGGGTCCAGACGCCTTTAGTGGTCCAATCTGAAAGAGAGCATCACTTATTTATTTTTTGGTAAAAGGGACACATAGTTTGTCATTTATATTCTGGTCCACGCACTCCTCCATCTGTCCTCTCCTCTTTGGTGTAGAGGCCTTGGAAGAAATCTCTTGCCACGTTCTCCATCTCGGTGGAGTCCGACGTCTAGGTTCCATCCCCCCTCTTCAGTCTCCGCACTCTGTTCTTCTTATGTCGCCAAGAGGCCTTCCGATGGAAAAATTTAGTGTTTCGGTCCCCCTCTCTCAACCACGAAATGCGAGACCGCTGCATCCATTGGATCTCCTCTCGATAAAGCATTTCATCCATCTCACGCATCAGCCTTTGTTTTTCTTCGGTGCTAGCTGTGTCGTTCCTATCTTGGAGCTCCTCAATCCTAAGTCTCAACCGATCAAGTTCTTTAGGAACTGACTTAAAATGCTGCCTTTTCCATCCATATAACTTTGTCATCACCTCCCTTAGTGACACATTCAGGTCACCCAGATCGTTGCATGGCACACTTCTGGACCATGCCTCCTCCACTGCGGCTGCTAGAGTCGGTTCCCTCTCCCAAGCCACCTCATAGCGCCTAACCGGTCTCATAGCCCGGCAACTAGACATCTGTTCAGCCTCCAACAAACGGGCAATGGTCCGACCGCGACGACGTAAGATGCCGCAGCCGAAACTCTGGAAACCTTGCTCACCAAGATGGAGACGCCACCGCTCTGTCCAGCCTCACCTTCACGTTCCTCTCCCCTATTTGCTTATTGTCAAAGGTCCACGACACACCTGCAAAACCACATCATGGAGGTCACAGAAAGATAAGGCGTCATGGAAGTTAGCCATGAGCCGCTCCGATCTCTTGCTCCTGGAGAAGTGTTCTTCCTATCACATAGCCTCGTTAAAATCACCGAACATCAGCCAGGGTTCAGAGGATCTTGGCTTCAGATCATGCAACAGGTTCCACATATGATGACGATCAGCAGGTCTTGGTTCTCCATAAACGAACATGTCCCTCCACATGCAATCATACGGTCCTCCACTAATATGGACGTCGATGTGACTTTTGCTAAAAGAGAGAATATCAACTGTAATTCCCTCCTGCCAGTATAACGCTAATCCACCTCCTTTTCCATCCCCTTTCACATGAAAACACCCAGTCATGCCAATACGGAAACGAAGATTCTTGACACGCTCCTCGCTTTGTCCAGTCTCACAGAGGAAAACCAGACAGGACCTGTAGGACTGCACTAGGCAGTCAAGCTCTCGAACTGTCGCCAGAGTCCCCGTCCCATGACAGTTCTAGCCTAGAAGACTCATTGGGCCCGGCGGTCCTCCTCACTGGAGGCCGCCGATGTTGCCATATCAGATTTTTGATCACCCATCTTCCGCAGTTTTGCCCGCTCCCTAGGATCAATATACGCCTGGGGGGAGGAACCTTCCCAGGCGTGTTTGCCACGCAAATCTCATCCAGACCAGCATCGTCAGAAGTGCACTTATCAAAGTCGAGGTTCCTCCTAGTATTGGTATCATGACCACTGCCATCCTCCACCCCTGTAGTACCCGACTTCAAAGGGCTTGTGAAGGTCTCCCCTGCCTCTTCATCCTCGTCGAGCTCTGCCTCCTGCGATGAACGCTTCCTGGGCTGAAACGAGCTCACTCCTCTACCCGACCAGCTGTCGCGGCCGCGCTCCCTTCCGTGATCACGACTGACAAATCTCCTCGGTCAGGTTGTGGAATATTGGAACGTCTCGTAGCTAGCATCCAAGTACCACATTGTAGATCTTTTTCCTCCCAGTCACCATCCCCACACTCCTCGTGATCATGCCCGATAAGCCCACAATGCCGACAGAAGTACGACAATTTTTCATACTTGACAAACAGCATCGTCCTTCCCTCACCCTCAATATTAAGGAACACAAACCTAGATAGAGGGTTTGCAACCTCGATCAGAACCCGCAGGCGGACATAGTTTCCTTCAAACAGCAGCTTTGGGGACAACTGAACCTCCTTTGTCTTACCGATCCTTCTAGCCAGGTCATCCACAATAAAATTCTTCCTATACACTTCAGGAATTCCATGGATCTGCGCCCAAGTATACATGCCACCAAACACCACTTTCTCCGGATCTTCGCATCCGTCATAATCCTCAATGAGAACCGCCCATCCACGAAACGTCCATGGCCCCTGATGAACGACCTTTTTCCAATCTCCGAGACAATGCATCTGGAAGATGAACAAGTTTTCCCCAGCCTCTCTGCAGTTTGGTTCTCTGGATAAATTCCAGATAGCCTTCATCTTACCAAATAGAGCCTCTGTGCTAAACGATCTCGATGTATGCACCTTCGCAACTGCCATCCAGCGCGCCTCCTTCTTCAATTCTTTCACCTGTTCAGATCCAACCACGACATCCTCCAATTCTTCCTTCCTCAAGACCAGATGCTTGAGCATATCCTCGATGCTTGGTTCCTTCCTCGTCGCCGATTCCGTCGTCGATGCCATACTCCTGCCCCACGAGCCCTAGGCAGCAGGCCGCTAGGGTTGGCACCCGCGAGAGACGCAGGGGCCAGGGCGAAGGAGAAGCAAGGTGGGAGCACCTCGGCAGATACCGATCTCACGGGGGACTTGCGCCGCCGCCGGAGCCCTAAAACCCTAAACGAGAGGGTAACTGGTATCTCTATATTCCCTCTTCGTCTAGATGATCGCCAATTCGCCATTATTTGCCCACACTGTGTGTGGTATGCCTTTCTCCGAGAATCAAGAGCTCCGCCGTGCAGTAATGCGACAACAAACAAACACTCAGCTAAAAAAGTAACCTAAGAGGCACATGTCGAGTCAATGATGAGCATCCCTATGTTGAAGGTGTCCATCGACGTCAAGGATGACGCCTGCGACGCGAGGAGAAGGTGCCCGGGGAAAGTCGTAAGTGCGTGCTCCTTCCAAAAATTTCACATGATCGAGATGACAATCGCATTGATTAAATTGCCTTCACTTGTTTCTTGGAGTGACCATGGAGGGGCGATGAATCCACCAAGCGACAATATTTGAGAAATCTATTGTGTTAGTGTAGTGTTGTGTTGATGTTACGGTGAGGGGGGGGAGGGGGGCTTTCCAAACCTCATGAGCGATAGAGCAAATGAAAAACATTGGCGTCCAGCAACAAAATGATCATTGCAGAGCAAGCATTTTTTTTTCTCAATTTTTTGAAACCCGTATATGAAGTATATGATTTTCAAAAAAATTAAAATAACAAGAGCACTGGAACTCCGGGAGCAAAAAAATATATTCTCTTGTGAGGAGTACTCGGAAAACAGACCGGGAGCAACAAGCAACACTTCCACAGCGAAATTAGCAACGTTGTTTGCAACTTTAAGCATGAGTGGTGGACTTTCCACCAACTTACACGGGCGAGACGGCACCGCGGGGGTGCATATGCGCTGCGCACGCACGAATATGCACTTTTGGCGTACTGTCGGGGTGGGATACTTAGTTTAGGCTATTATTAGTTGCATTCATAACCAGCTTTAGGAGGCACAATGATGCTTAGTCCAGAAGTGTTAGTGCCTAGCTAGCTAATTATTTGCTGCATCGTACTTACCTAGTATTAATCATGCATGGGACGGCATCCATCACGACAATGTAAATAGATCTAACGGAAATAATGTCTAAAAGGTCGTACTAGTACTATAATTTTTACTCCATGCTATATATATCTATATATATATAGAATAGTTATTTTGTACCCAACAAAATTTTATGTTGTTATATTTAGAAATTTATGTTTTGTATACAAATAATTATGTTCATATTCATCCACAACGCAAAAAAATTGACATAAAAAATAGTTTATGAGTAATTATAGTGTAAAAAACACTAAAATATGCATTTTACGTCGTATTTTTATATGGCATGTAAATAAAAAAATTTATGACATACCTATATTTTCTTACGTTCTTCTCAACTCTCGAGGTAAGACAAAATTTATGTGACGTAAAAATAATATACAGTTCTAAAGATAGAGGGTGGGTGTAGAATAACTATTCTACACCCTGGGGGTCAAATAGCGCTACCCTATATATAGAAATATATATATATATATATTTTTAGAGCAACCGGCAGGAGCGCTGCCTTTTCTATTAGAAGAGGGAATTAAACGGTCTTAGTACAGAAAGACATTTTTGGATTAAAGTGGAAACATGCCAAAACCACTTTAAAAACAAAAATACCAAAATAACTAGTCTGGCTCGGCTGGAATAGCCGGGCCAGCCATAGCGAAGGCGGCGGCCCGCATAGAGATGTCGTCACGAGTGATGGAAGCCACCTCGATATAGGTGAGGCGCCTACCGGTGAAGATTCTGCGGTTTTTTTCCTTCCATGCATTCCACAGGGTGTAGAGCAGGCGGCCGCTTCGGCGAGATTGCTCGAGTTTAGATCTTCCAACGATCATATCGTCCCACCATTCGGAGATGGAAGGAAAGGAAGTGCCGTGGTTCCCCATCGTCTCGTTGTCCCATGCTTGTATTGTGTTCGAGATCGTCGTCGTGAAGGGGCAATCCTTGCAGAGGTGAGCGGCAGTTTCAGGGGCAGATCCACACAAACTGCAAGAAGGGTCATGGGGCCAGCCTCTGATGGCTAACATGCCAGCGGTGAGGAGTTTTCCATGGAGGGCCAGCCAAGAGAAGAGCTTGCACTTCGGCCCCGCATCGGCATTCCAGATTTTTTCCGCCTTGAACCTAGGGAAGGAGCCATTGAATTGTGCATGGTAGGCCGAGCTAGCAGAATACACGCCGCCGTTCGTCCAGTTCCATCTTATGCAGTCCTTTTCCAAAGGGTTTAGATGGGTATCCTGGATTACGTCCCAAATATCGAAGTATTGGGAGAGTTGTGCAGGGGTGTTCAGTCTTGCAATAGAGCGGATCCAATTTTCCCGAAATAACTCCTTAGCGACAGTCCTTGTTTTTCTTGTTGCCACCTTGTAAAGGTCAGGGGTCCGTAATTGAAGAGTATATACATGTGATTTCCCTCATTCTTTTGTGTCGCTCCCAAGGGTGACACAATGGCACGAACCTACCATCTCTTCATCTCCAAGGGCACCGGTGTTGGTCGCTGCGGTGGCAGGCCCGACGCCGAAGGTGCCTAGGCAGGTGGACCGCGGCGATGTCCTTCTAAGGTTGTGGATCCGGTTCCTGCATAGATTTGTTGTCGGCATGGCCTGTGGCTGTATGTCGATACGACTGGGGGCTCGCGCAGAGCTAATTTGCACGACTCAACGGCAATCCAACCAACTTAGAGTTTGAGGAGGCGACACCACTGCCGGTGAAAACCGAGATCTGACTTTTGTCATAATAGGCAATGATGGCGCCTATGTGTCGTTACCTTGTTAAAGTCATCGTCTTCTCGGTCGGGCTATTCCGGAGAAAACCCAGTTTTCAGGATCCTTCTTTTTTCAAAAGTAAATATAAAAAAAGGTACGAACTTCTCACATGGATGATCAATATATATATAGCTCGTCTTATATTTGCAACAATATTAATTGTTCGGTGAACTCGAACGAAGCCACGAAGGAACCAGCAGGGTCAGGGTGGACGTACGTACTAGGTTTTTTTTTTGAAAGAGAAGGGACCAGAAGGTCCCAAAGCTGGCATTAATATATCAAAATTGATACAATACTGCGGAAAGGACCTGAAAGAAAACAAATAACAACCATGTCCTTTCAATTTACACAAGGGACCCTAGAAAGATTCTTCAAAAGCCATCGAGTCCTTGTACAAACTCCGACCTCGCCGGCGATGCTAATGCCACCATCGCCAGCCGCATCCTCGCCATTGACAGGCAAGGTAGAAGGGCCTCCCGCCGGAGGTTGAAGATGGGGGCGACGGAAACTGGCCAGCGAAACCATAGAAGCCGGCAAAACACCCGAGCCACCCGAGCTGCAAACTGGAGGGGGGTCGATGGATTCTTCAGAGCTCCAGCAGCAGCGGAGGTCGTCGCAGCAGCAGAAGAAGACGAGGTCGCCAATGCCAACTCGCGCGAGGCGGAGCCACCATCCAAGACTATCAGCCGCAGTGTGAAACCACCCCTCTTCCTCGCCTCCTTGGCCGGCCAAGAGGGAGAAGAACATACCAGAGCCAATAGATGGATGACGGCGACGCGGGGATTTATTTGGAAGGAGGCAGACAGCCAGAGGAAAATTCGCCGCCCTCCACCTCGGACGCCCAGCGAAATCCTCCACCAGTCTCTACTCAACGTCGCGCCACCACGCCGAAGCAGAAGACCTCCAATCCCCTCTGCAACCCGCATCACTCCCTCCTCCCTCACCCCTCCCCTCGCCACCACGGCCGGCCGGAACGGGGGAGAAGAGAAGAAGAAGAATGCATAGCAGAGAGGAAAGACACACCATGGCACTTATTGCGGAGATCCCGGTCATGGCCAAGCTCGCCGTTTCCTCCGACCATCGGAGCAAGACAACGCCGCAGGCAACCTCCCGGATGCGCCGGTCCTGGCCAAGAAGCACCGACGCCCTACTCCATACTACCGGCATAAAGCCACTACACGTACCTAAACTACTGCCGCCGACGCCGCCCCTCCGCCATCTCTCACCGGCGTTGCCGGCAAGAGAGGCTTCGGTTTGGCTCGGGGCCCTTCTAGCACTTTCTAGGAACTGTAGCAGGGAGAGGTGGGGGGAGAGGTGGGGAGACTGAGGGGTACACTACACTACATACACGACGTACGTACTAGGTGAAGACAACAAGAGACGTCGCTGGGATCAGGTGAAAAGGGAGCACGGCGCGGACACGGCACGAGGCGCTGTCGTCCGTCCTGGGCGTGCATGCACGCAACGGTACATCGATCGTGCACAGGTACTAGTACTAGTAGTACGCACTGTGTGTGACCAAGCAAGTGCGCCGCGCCCGGCCTAAACCCTCCCCTGCTCGCCGGGCCACGGCGTGCGCCCCAAAAGGCGAACCGGCGAGCAACCCAGCTGGTGATGCGTGTTTCTGTCCCTGTCGCCGGCCCGGCCGGACCGGAGGATCTGCTCATTTATTGACGTCGGAGGCGGAGGAGGAAGAGACAAGACGCCAAAGGGTGAGGGGTGGCTGACTGACTGACTGTTCCCTAGCTACCTCGCTGTGGCATATCTGCGTAAAGATGACGATGAGTTAGCAGAATATGCGAGAAGTAGACAAAACGTAGAATTCGATCGCTTTCCTTGCTACTAGTAATAGTATGCATGTGCCTATACCTAAAGTACGTACGTATTCCATTTCTAGCTTTTGGATATGGATAGCGTACGTACGTAGTACTGTCTGGTCAGCGAATGCTGCATGCTTGGCCTAATCCGTGTTGCGCCCATATGCGCATATGGATGGATAGTACACTCTCCTTTTTTTTTGTTGCTTCTTCACTCCCAAGGATAGGGCTTTGCATGCTCCGCAGAATTGAATTGCAGGTCTTGGAACTCAGGATTTGGGAGCGAGTAGGAAAAGGTGTGTCGGTCCGGATCAATCGTCATCTGCATCAGCTTACTACTACTTCACTTCATAGTACTCAGTAGTAGTAATACAATCGTCATCTGTTAAGCGCTAGCTAGCTGGCCTGATTGTACGAAACTGAAATGTTTTTTTTGTTTTTGCGCAAACGAAGAGCACGTACGGTGCGATCGAGCCGGATGCATGGTGAGCCGCTGGATCTCACCTGATTGTGATGTGGAAACAATCAACAGACGATATAGCAGCGACAGTTGTACGTACTTGCACAGACAGCGCGCGCGCGCGTTCGGGTCTGGCCCTGGCCGGGACAAAGATCGCCCGCCCTGCGCGCGCATGCATGCATGCATGCACAGCCAGGATGCACAACATGTACTCGATCGATCCATGATGCATCCAGGTGCTATATTATCACTTCCATCATCGATCACCGTCAGGCCTCAGCATCAGCCAGGTGAAACGAACGGGCCGGTTAACATAACCAACCCGTTATTACGCTGTCACTCATCATCCCCCATCGATTCCATCCATGTGCATGTGCATGTGCCGTGGGTGGTGACATAACCGTCGGCGTGGCGCTGTGGCTGACCGATCAGGCTGTCGTCCTGCCCTCGACCGCCCACACCTCGCCACGCTGTTCACACGGCTGCCATGGGGAACAAAAGCTGCTAGCGGGGATCTAGAAGCAGAGAAAAGCGAAAGGGTTTTGGTTTGGTTGGGGTTGGCGAGGATAAGACCGCTGGTTGGTCGCTAGCTTAGCTTAGCCAAAGCTCCAAAGCTAAGCTAAGCTGCTAGCTAGGGGAAAAGGAGAGGAGGCAGCGGGAACGATCAAGAAGCATGGATGGTTGTCGCGGGGTCCTCCACGCATATGTACGTAGTACTACATGCACCGCGCCCCGCCAGCTCAGCCTGTAACTGGACACGGCTGTCCACGGCGCCGTGGGCCAAGCCCATTTAATTTCTCTTACTGGACACCCACGGAAACGAGTAGTTTTTAGCATGACGGTTCTGGCTCGTTCGCTATCGCCGCGGCTGCGCCGCCAGATCGAGATCCTCTCCCCCGGTCGACCGCAAGGAGGCAGGCGATGGAGGCAGGCGCCATGCCCGGAGCCATTCCTCCTTCGCTGTTTCCTTCCCCTGCTCGTCCCCTCCCTTCCCCTCGTACTCTCACCCGTACAGCCAACACTGCGCCGCCGCCCCAGATCGTGCTCCATCAGTCCTCTCCCCCGGTCGACCGCAAGGAGCAAGGAGGCCAGGTGAGCCGCGATTTGGAGCAGGAACTACAGGCCAGCCTTGTCCGTGTGAAGATGGAGGTCGCTAGCGATGTGCTTAGGTCACGCTCTTCGTCCAAGAAGAAGAGGAACAAGGTAAATCACTCTCCCACTCTTGTGTAAATTCAATCTCGTCACTTGCACAGGCAGATATTTGATGTTGTATTGGTGTACTGGCACGAAAAACTGTAGACATTGACTATTACTATTACCTCAATCTTGGCCTAAATTTGATGCTTAGTTCAGAAAATTAGTGATGAAATTGAGATTTATTTTCAATTTTGATGCACATTGACCCGAACTGTTTATGGATGTCTATTGCTGCAAGTGCAAATTGGCTGTTTTATGGCACAGTGAACACGCTGGCCTCCCTTGAGGTGCTCGCTGTTTATGAGCATGCAAACATGGATTTTTATGATATTGTACAGTGGCATGATACCCCTTGTAGATGAGGACCGGCGACGGGGTTTTTATGTTTTGCGGAGTATATGGAAACCAAAACCTTTAGTTACAGCTCTGTGGCCTTTTTCTCGATCTGAATGCATGGTAGTAGAAGACTTTGGTCTTTCTCTTTTGTACTGACATATGATCTGGATTTCAGCTTTTGTGTAGTCTTGTGTGTAATGCTTTATACCAGCCGTAAATGTGAAGCTAAACTGGTTTTGAAGATCTGGGTTCATGTTTTTTCTTTCGTGTTTGATGTTGGGGCAAGGACATGTCTAGTGTTATAGGTGTTTAGTGTTTTTTTTTCTGTATATGGGGGCAGATAATATAATGGACGTTCATCTCTATTATTTGGAAGATAAACTATAGCTTGTTTGATGTTTTTTTAATCAACTACACCATTATCTTCTGTCCAAGAATGGCATGTACCGTCTACATACACATATGAAGTCTGTACTGGGACAGATTCTTCTTTGATTATTAATACAGGATAATAAATCAATGAAGTTAGCACATGCACCCCTTGGGTTTGTATCTACTTGCTAGCACTAGCAGCCTTGTCATACCTCTCCGTTGTCATGACCTGCATACACATATGTTTCCGCTGGAAGATCTTATTATATGTTGTCGATACACATGTTTTAGGATAGAGATAACTAATGGTATTTTCCTTTTCTTTTGCTGGTTTGGGAAAGAGATTGCAAAGTTCTCGTGTAATTTCCTTGGAGACAAAAAAGGAATACAACTGACATTTGATAAAATGCTGCTGCCCCTATTATTGTACTTCCTGTACACAACCTAAGCTTCTAGTGGATAACCTAAGCTATATGGATATTCAAAAAACGTTGTTACTATTGCATATTGAGGCTGGTCCTGAAGACACATTCATTAGTAGTGCATCCCTGACCTGAACTAGTGACTATACTATTAGTCGTTCATACATGTAAGAATATTTTTATCTTACTTTTATCTTAAATTATGTGGGGAGATGCAGGAGACCGGCGATGCCCGTGTTGAGGTTAAAACTACCAGCGAGATCCGTGTGGAGCAGCGGGACGGTAGTGAGATCCCTATCTCTGAAACCGCAAGGGCAAAAAGACCACTATGTCATGCTAGTGAAAACTCAAGAGCAAGAAAGGCTACAAAAACTAACGCAAAAGTAAGTCTGTAGTCTGTTCTTGTTATACTATATAACTAATTTATAAAAGTTTGATTCTGCTAGTACTGACCATGAGATGCTAACAATGTCTCCTACCGTTTCTAGGTCTCCAAAACTGCAGGAAAAAAGATGTCTCCTATCGTTTCTAGGTCTCCTGTAATGAATATGTTTGCAAGAAAGAAAGCACACTCATATGCAAGGTCTCCTAATTTGCATGCAAGGTCTCCTAATTCACAAACAAGGTCTCCAAATCCATCTGGGACTTTGAAGTCCCCTTCTTTGCATGATCTCTCACCTGCTCCATCAGCTGCCGCTACTAATGGTAACTACTAACCTCGATCACATTCTCTCAAATACGACCACTAATAATACTACTTGGATGAAAATATTTGAAAATCTTCATACTTGTAGGCTCCAAACGCAGACCACGGAAGTTAACCTCTATTGTTTGGAACGATGCGGAGCCGATATACATTGATGGATTTCTAATGCAAGGACGATGCAAGTACTGCAGCATTGTGCTCCCAGCCTCTAAGGTCTCAGGTACCAGTCAACTTTCTAGACACATGAAGGTGTGTGAGGTCAAATGTTCAATGGATGGGGTGATACAACAAATTAAAACCTCTGATGAAATAGACCCTGACTGGAAATTTGACCAAACAGCAGCTAGGATTGAACTTGTTAAGTTAATTGTCTTGCATGGGCTGCCCTTCTCATTTGTCGAGTATGCTGGTTTTAGGAAATTCTGTGCATCATTGAATCCTTGGTTCAAGTCAGTCAATAGAAATACTATCCAAAAGGATTGCATGGATGCATACTATCAACATAGAGATATCTATGAAAGTTCGTTCCAGAATTGCAATCATAGAGTATCACTAACAGGTGATATGTGGTCCTCTAACCAGAAATTTGGTTATCTATGCATTACATGCCATTGGATTGACAATGAATGGAGAATTAGGCATAGAATCATAAGGTTTTGCTTAGTAGAAACACCCCATGATGCTTGGAATATGTTTGGTGTTGTACTCAAGAGCCTTAGCGATTGGAACATTGAGGATAGAATATTTAGCTTCACAATGGATAATGCAGAAGTTAACACCAAAATGCTCAGCCATCTTAGAAAAAATCTTGTAGATCGAGGCCTGATCCATCATGAAGGGATACTTTTGCATGTTCGGTGTGCATGTCATGTGCTAAACCTGGCAGTGCAAGATGGATTGAAAACCATGGATCCTGTTGTGGACAATGTTAGAGAGAGTGTAAAATACATTAGAAGTTCCCAGGCCAGAAAAGAACAATTTTCCAAGATGGTAACACAACTTGGAATAAAATGCAAACAGCAACCTACACCTGACGTGTCTTCAAGGTGGAACTCGACATTTCTTATGCTCGAGTCCATATTGCCATTTAGAAAAGTCTTTGAGACCTTGGAGGAACAAGAACCAAGTTATACATTTGGTCCTTCAGCTGAGGAATGGAAAATGGTTGAAGACATTTGTCGGCTCCTTAAGGGATTCTACCATGCCACCAATGTGATTTCAGGTTCAAATTACCCAACATCAAATCTGTACTTTCTCGAAATCTGGGGTATAAAACAAATCCTAGATGAACAAGAAGAGAGCAAGAATGGTACGATTAGAAGCATGGTGAATGAAATGAAGAAGAAATTTCACAAGTACTTTATGGAGTCATACTTGACAAACTGCATACCAGTGGTACTCGATCCAAGGTTTAAAATGGAGCATGTTGAATTTCGATTGAAGCAATATTTTGGAGCTGATGCGCATAAGCATATCCAGCAAGTGAAGGTTGCTATCAAAACCCTGTTTACAGAATATTCAGCTGAAATTGAAGATAATGTTGATTTCTTGTCACAAGAACCAAATGGTGAGGAAGTTGTGGCTCATGACACCCTTTCAGATTGGGACGAACATATAAAGATTAAGAAAGCTGGAAGCCGCAATGAGCTGCAGGGGTACCTAGATGAGGACTTCCATCCTCGTACAACAGACTTTGATATCCTAAATTGGTGGCGTGTGAACTCTTCAAGGTACCCAACACTTGGAAGAATTGCCCGTGATGTGCTAGCTGTTCCCGCTTCAACTGTCGCCTCCGAGTCTGCGTTTAGCACATGTGGAAGAGTTATTACCGATCATAGAAGTAGCTTGGCACCTGAAACGGTTGAAGCACTGATGTGCTTTGGAGATTGGATTAAGCCAAAAAGTAAGTAATTATTTTAGCTTGTAGTTGTAGCATAAAAATATATCATGTGGCATATATTAACTTGGAGTTGTTGCAGGTTCTTCCGAAGCAAGCACGTCATATGTGGTTTCGTAATCTAGATGATAGAATCTTGCCACACTATGTTCAGCATTCAGGTAATGGAAGAAGTAATCTGGTAATTGCTATCCTTGTGTTTGTCATGTCTATGCAAGAAAATGCGAACTTGGAAAACAATGAAACTATAACTTGCTTGATGTTGTCTGTTTAGACCATCACTTCTTATGTTAAGTGTCACCTTCTAAATCTATTATGTTTCCAACTTACTCTTTGCACAAAATGAACAGAATGATCAAACTGGCACTTACTTTGCGAATTTCCATGTCATTGCACTAGTCGCTCTCGTGGATGGTGGATGACAGTTGATTTTGATTTTTCAGATTCATCTAAGTTGATATTGCTTGAGGAGCACAATGGATGATGTCTACATTATACCAGTTTGAATTATGTAGCATGCGGTTCTAGACTTTCTATTAATATCTGATCTTGATGTTTGTAATATTTTTCAACTAATTTGAGTGTATTATGATCTAGTGGATATACCTTGATGTTTCATTTGTACTATTCCTTTCTTTTGAAATTAGTTGTCTCAACTTTGTCTAGATTCATATGTTAAACTGGTATGTTGGATGGGTAATGTATGTTGAACTGGTATGTTGATACAAGCTGAAAAGAGCCGCCGCATGACACCCAGTTTAGGGACGGAAGGCAGCTGATGGCTGTACGTTACTACTTTTTGTGCTTTGTGCTGTCGTTAGTGTTTTTATCTGGGTATAGAGTGGACACCGCTTAATCTGAATCAAATATACAGGCAGCAAGTGGTGTCCCGTATTAGCAAGCGGACAGAGGCAATCAACTAGTGGACACCCACGGGCATGTCCAATTACAGGCCTACCGCCAGCCTCCTCCAGGCTCCAGGTAGCCGGGCTAGCTAGGTTGGATAGATAGCTCTTTGGGCGGGGCTCTTGGCGTGTCTCCCAACCGAGGAACACCCCGTGGTCCACACCACACCATATATGGATTAATCGGTCGACTTAGTAGTACTCACCGATCCAAGCTAGCCTTGTGTGCGTCGAGAATCTTTTGTTTTTCCTTAGCAGCGAAGACGTACGGCATTTGTTTTTATTATCTCTCGCGGTGGCGCACGAGTCTATATATTAGCGTTGCTGTTCATGGGTGTAATACCACTTTTTGTTTTCAACAATTTCCTTCTACTCCTTATAGCATCTCTGTGTATAATTTTTTTTATTTAGACGTCCTTGGTTTTTCAGTGGAACGTCTATATCCAGGAGGTCTATATTCTCTCTCCTATATTTAACAATATATTCTAACTACCATCCAACGACTATGGTTAGGATGAGTACACCCGGTCGGCAAAACCTACAAATCTAGAGGTTTGCAAAAAGTTTGATTGTTAGCCAATCGTGGGGAACAAAATTGAGACCGTACACTACCAAGAAACAACAGAATCGGTATTAAAATTTTAGTAACAGCAGAATCAATATTAAAATTCAGGTTGAGTTGTTATCCCATCTCTATCCACGAACCCCAGCAAGCAGTGGCGCCACAGCCCGCGCGGCCCCTGCACAACCAGCACCTCCCCCTGCACAGACCACGCCGCCGCCCTGCATAGGCCATCGCCACCCTGCAGTTCTCAAGCCCGCCGCATAGCCCGCGCCGCCGCCCTGCACAGCCCGCGCCGCCGCCCTGCACAGCCCGCGCCCCTGCCCTACACAGGCCCTTGCATAGCCTGTCGCCGCCCTGCAGTTCTCGATCCCGCCTCCACGCATCCTGCGCCGCCCCCGCCCATCGACACGCGCGTTTGGCCATCACCACCTCCCTGCCTCCAAATTGGGAAGAAACGGAACGCTGGCGGCCAGATCCGGCGCCTGCCATGGTTCTAGGATGGAAATCCCCCTCTACCCCATCCAATTCTCACCCTCTCTCGCCTATTCTACACGGGACGAGCGCGGGGAGCAAGGACACGGCGCGCGGGACAGAAGGCTCACGAGTAGCAGTTGCATTTGGACGTCGTGGCTCGGTCGTCCACATTTAGACGATGGGTAGCAGAAATGGATGGCCGTCTAAATTTAGACGACGCTTTAGACGAGCCTCTAGAGAGCGATTTTTGTCTCACATCGTCTATATTTCTTTTGGACATCGGCGCATCACAAATTAAAAAGCGCAGGAAGGAACCGAACAACAACCCTCACGTCGTCTCCCCGTGAGGCGACTCGGGGGAAACCCTACAAACCCGCTGCCGCCGACCCCTACTGCACCACCCTCCCTCGCCGCCGCTGGCTCACGTCGCCGGGCAAAGCCCGCTGGCGGCCGGTGGCGGCGGGATCTGTTTCCTCGCGCACTGGATTCTCCAGATCGAGCCCGCGCTCCAAAGTCCACCGTCACATCGCTCTGCAGTTCTTCCCCACCTCGCCTCCTGCCTGCAGCTTCCCCACCTCGCCGCCCACCATCCTTCCCCCGCTAGCGCTCATCCCCAGTCACCGCTCGCTGTCGTAACCGCCACCATCTTCATCCCACCCCTCTCCACCCCATCCAGCTCGACCGCCAGATCCGTCGCCTCCTGCTTCGGGAGTTTTTTTGCCCAGGATTGGTGCTCCTCCGTGTCCTTGCCCAGACTGCACTTGTCCAAGGTCGTTTTGCATCTCCTTTGAGCAGGATTGGCCTGGCGGCGCTGGCTCCTGCGTGCCAACCCCGTTGTGTCCCGGTGCGGCTTCCGCTCTTGTCGGTTATGCTCTCTACCGGCTTGAGGTATTTCCATTCAAATCCTGCTCACGGCCAGGTCCTGGCATAGGTCTTGGTATGCTCTTCTGTGCTATCCTTGCTGGGCAGATGTGAGTCGGCCTTGCCAGTCTCTAACGGTGAGTCTCCTCGAGGTTGTTGTTGGGGTGTCGGGCGAAAGCCCTGCGTCAGCGACGCCTGAGGGCGTCGTGCACCTCCTTGGAGGAGTCGCAAAGGTACCCACTCACCTCGGCCATGCTCTATGTCATTTCGATCTGTGCTTGTGGTATCTAGCAATGTGTGTTGCGGTTCCGGGCGAAAGCCCTGCACTGAATTGTGCTGGTGATGAAGACGCTTGTGGGTGTCTTCTCCTTCCTTGGAAGCATCACTTTGGAACCAATTCCCCTGCTGGTGTTGGCTCTCTTGGTGGTCATGGTCGTGCTTTGCGAGCTCGGGTCTTCGTTTTATGATCTACGCCTGTGCCAAGATAAGTTCTTTGGTAGTTCATGCAACTCTGGTTGACCTTCTATATGGGAGGTTCGTGTTGGCGGTGAGGTCTCGGTGATCGTGGTCTTTCGATGGCGTTTGGGGTCCTGGTGGCTTTGCTTTGCTCAGGTTCACTCATTTGGTGGTGGCTGTCTTGTTCGTGGCCAAGAGGAGGTGCAGTGGCAGTCTCGGTGGAACCTTGCCTTTCGGTGATGACCTCGGCAGGGGGATGCCCTTCGACCGCGGCCGTGACTATCCTAGGTCTGCAAGGTCTAGAGTGATCGCTCGACAAGCGGGTCTCGTTCTCTACACTGTCTCGACTACAGAATCCTTTCGATCAATCCAATATCACTCCTCCATGCTTCTCACGGTCTGTTCCAGAGTTGTTGGGTGTTAAGTATGATGCTTGGTGTTGTAGGCTTTGCTCGAGACCGGTTTCCCTCCTTTTTGTGTTTTTTCCACCGTTTCTCATGTAAGTGTTGTGTGCTACAGGTGGTAGCCGTTGTGTTTGTATCTGGATCGATGTTTTAATGAAAAATGGTTCAGGCCGGCTTTTGCCCGCCGTAGTTGCCTCAAAAAAAATATTTATTTTGGACGGTCATTTGGACGAGCCACTATAGATGCTCTTATATATGGTCAGTGCGTATGTGTACGCTTGTGGAGCTGTGGTCTACAACGTATGCCCTCTGCAATTATGGGTGGTGGTGTCTGACAGTGCTCCACGATCCTCATGAAAGGTTCAGGATGCTCAGGGCATCTCTTGAAAACCTCGGCTTGATTGTAGTCGTAAAGAACTACTTTGTAAAACTTTGGGTAAACTTTGGGTAGATCTTCTTAAGGTCAGCAAGTAACCGATCTTTAGGTCATGAGATACTGCAAAAGCTTCCCTACATTAATCGAAGCAAGCTTTTTCGTTGACATCTGAGATCGTTATGTACCATTGGCATCCTAGCATCTCGTTTTGGGTGGTGGTCTGTAGTCTGCTATCATATACCCTCTGCATTTTTCTGGGTGGTGGTGTCGGACAGTGCAGCTTAGAGCATCTCCACTCGAACCCTAAGAAGATCTCAGGAGGTGTTTTAAACTTTGGATGAACAAAATTCGTCCCAGTTGCGCCCTAGCATCTCGTTTTGGGGGGGCACTAGGGGCTCCAGATGTATTTACGTGCAAAAAAGGCCCATTGTCAACCCCTAACAACCTTCTCTCTCCTCCTTTTTTCTCCCCTACCCACCGCCCCCTCTCTCACCTACCACCACGCGTAGACAGACGACGAGCTAGACGCGAGCCCAGCCACGACCATGTCGCCTAGCCCTCACCTGGCCTGCGCTGCTGGCCGAGGACGTGATCCTGGTCCTATCCTTCGAGCACGTCACCAAGGGGTTTGCTTCGTCGGTGCCGAATCGAAGCACGAAGATGGCAGCTGTCGGGGGGATCACCCCCGGATAGGCTAACCGTACAAGATACAAGGAAGTCTGTTACGTATACCCTCTGCAATTCTAGGTGGTGGTGTCGGACATTGCAGCTTAGAGCATCTCCACTCGAACCCTAAGAAGATCTCAGGAGGTGTTTTAAACTCGGGATGAACGAAATTCGTTTTGGGGGGCCACCAGGGACTCCAGATGTATTTACGTGCAAAAAAGGCCCATTGTCAACCCCTAACAACCTTCTCTATCCTCCTTTTTCTCTCCCCCACCCATCGCCCCCTCTCTCACCTACCACCACGCGCAGACGGACGGCGAGCTAGACGCGAGCCCAGGCCACGACCACGTCGCTTAGCCCTCACCTGGCCCGTGCTGCTGGCCAAGGACGTGCTCCTGGCCCTATCCTTCAAGCACGTCACCAAGGGGTTCGCTTCGTCGGTGTCGAACCGGAGCACGAAGATGGCAGCAGCAACGAGGCGAAGAGACAGGCGTGGAGGTCCCACATGATGCGCATGACGGGGCCGCGGTGTGGGAGGAAGATCCGCTCGTTGCCACGGACCTGGAGGGCCCTCTTGCCGTCCACCAGGACCCACATGGCCGTCGCCTCCACGCCGACCGACACCTCGTGCTCCTCGCCCGCGATGCTTATGTACATCGTGTACGCTCCGCCGCGGCCAGTGGGCACGGTGCTCTCGCGGTGGGACAGGAGGATGCCCACGGATGGCGCCAGAGCCACTGTTCGGGTACACAACGCCGTGGGCTTTTTTTTTGCCAGGAACGCCGTGGGCTTGGGGGTGCACACGGCTAGGAATAATTTGACCCCAGGCCAAAAGAGCGTCGGGTTAGACCCAATTTTTATCCGAATATTATCCTGGGACAAAAGAGTGAAGATGCTCTTAGCCTTTGGAACTTTCGTTGGCCATGTGTATGTCGTATAACTTCAGTTAGAGCAATACATTTCTCGGTCAGAGTAATACGTACTATTTCCTTGTTCCAAAATTAATTAACTTAACTTTGTTTTGATAAACATGCTTCGAAACACTAAAATAAATCTACATAGGCATGTATCTATACAAAGTTAAGTTAATTAATTTAGAACAGAGAAAATATTTATTTTTTATGCAGACTGTTTGAGCCTTTGAGGGACATCCAGTGCGCGTGCCAGACCACCAGCAACATTTTTTTTTCCTTTTTTTTTAGAATAATTCGCTCGCCTTTATTAATCAAGAGCCAAAATTACAGTATCATAGGATTCAACAAGCCATACATGACGACCTGGGCCTAACGAAAGAGCATGACGAGCTAAATTATGAGCTTCAACATTTTTCCCTGCCCAACTCTGCCACACTGTGTCTCCGGTCCAGCCCGAGGCCACGTTTTGCGAACCAAGCAGCAGGAAGCTGGGTCGCGTGGCAGGAAATATAAACTCGTGAAACGCAGCCCAGAATGGTACTTAAATCAGTGTACGTCCATTCGAAATTTTGGCCCGTTTAGACGCAGGCCCTCTATGTTGCTTACTGAGTCACTGGGAGAACTAAAGCCCAGCAGGCGGGTTTGATCGTACTGCCATAGATCACTATGTTTGCTGATCCACAAGTTTGTCTCAGCAGGCGGGCTGCTAATGTTAACCAAGCTTACAACTTAGATTAATTGTTGTCTTTTAAGTTAAGAAGCATGTGTAAATTCAGTTGTTGTTGCAATCAAGTTGTTGCAAAATGAATGTCATAGTATCGGTTGTGTTTGGCATGTCTAGGGGGTTTTGTTTGAATAATAAGTTGGATGTTTCAGCATTTGCACAATTCTCAATTAAAAGTATGCATGGAGATCTTATTAATAGTCATACAAGATACTTACGCAATTATCTATGGAAATTGAAGTTTCTACTAAAGATAAAGATTTTTATGTGGTTTCTAGGTAAAAAAATGTTATTAACCAGAGATAATTTGGCTAAGAGAAACAAGAACGGGAATAAGAAATTCTGAAACAGTGGAACATTTATTTCTGTTATGTCCCTTTGCCAAGTTAATCTGGGGATTGTGTACTCAACTTTTAACATACCACTACCAACCAATATAATAATTATGTTTGGGAATTGGTTGAATGGAATAGATAAAGATACTAAAGCTAGAATTCATATTGCTGTTCAACTATAGTGTGGTCCATATGGAATTGTAGAAACATCATTGTTTTTAACACGAAAGAGTCTACGAGTTTTTGCAGGTTATACACATAGTTGTACACTCGGCTATGGCGTTTCATGCTTCTGGAAGATCAGAGGGAACACATGGTTTCTGGATGCAACCGACTGCTGACGGTTACACAGGATATCTTCTACTAGGCTTAGTAGCAGCATAGCCATAGGATTCGGGATGTTTAGTTATATGCACAGCTTGTCCGTTTTCCATTAGTTAATTTTTGTATCGACCATGTCTGATCCATGAGATGTAAATTTTTGATATTCTAAACTAAGTAATAATGGCCTCTGTGCATCTATTAATGGAGGCCTGTATTTTTCCCATTAAAAAAACACAATGAAATCTCGGGATGCCATGTATGATTTCTGATGAAGTGGAGGGGAGAGAGAGAGAGAAGTAGCCCGTCCGTAAAACTATCGACGATATGTATCCCGTAAAGATCCATACCGATGGCCTTGGACCGCTGTACCTACCGGCGGGAAAGGACACGTCGGCGATGTGGTTTGACGCTGCCTAGGTCGAAGGCCGACAGTATCGTTCAGGCAACCAAGCAGCTCGGTTGACGGGACTCGATTGTATGCTCATCATGACAAGGTTGCGGAGATGCACGCGATGGTGCAAATGCATGAAGGACGCCGGGAAGGAGGTCCTAGTATATAGCCTAGCGACAGCTACTTGGAGGAAGACGTGGGCAAGATGGTGGGGCAGGCGGTGATAACAAAAGTTGTATAGTACTCCTTCGTTTCTGTTTACAAATCTTGCACGCGTGTACCTTGGTCCTCTCTTTAACTACCAAAATATGGTATAATTTTTGTGTTATATAATTTATATTTTATTAAGTAAATTAATGATCTAGGTACGCGCAAGATTTATAAACTGAAACAGAGAGAGTATAAGATTTAATTTATAGTTATGCTAATGTATCTAGACATCTTTAGTGTACTATACACTAAAAGATGTTTATATTTCAAACGAAGTATACTTTGCTATTTATGTGGTACTACCTCTGTTTGGGATTATAAGTCCCGCGCGGATAACTAGGTTGCCAATTTGAACAACAAAATATACATATTATATAAAAATTATACCATTAGATACCTTAGAGATTATATTTTCTAATGATATAATTTTTATAATATATAAATTATATTTTATTGGTCAAATTAACAACCTAGGTATACGTGTGTAGGACCTATAATCCCAAACAGAAAGTACTACAGATGTAAAAGAGACAGACTAGTGCAGAGGGTGTTTTTCCTCCCGTCTACATGTGGCGTGGAGCGGGTGTCTAAACTACTGTACATGCCCTAACCCATCCCTTGCCTGTCCTGCCGCCGCCGCCGGCCGCCATTGCCACTAAACAGTAGTACATCGGTGCTCCCACCGCCCCAAAGGCCAAAACCCACTCGGTACTCGCCCACCCGCCAAACCCTACTACTGCCCCGCCTCGCTCCCAACTCACGGACGCAGCAGCACCGGAACCTCGCCGGCGGACGCCATGTGAGTGCCCGCCCGCCTCTTCGCGCTAGCATACCTGCTCGCTGCACCTCTCTGCCGCGTCTCGCTGCTTTTTTCGCCTCTTGGTGTTTGATTTTGGTGTGCTCGATGCTGCGCAGGTCGTCGCGGCTGTGCGTGAAGAACCTGCCCAAGGGCGCTGACGAGAAGCGGCTGCGGGAGGTGTTCTCGCGGAAAGGCGAGGTCACCGACGCCAAGGTCATCCGAACCAAGTAAGCGCGCTGCCTATCGGGCCTACCCGTTAGGAATTAGCTTCAATTGCTTGCTGCCTCTGGAAGTTTGAGAATACATAGACTTAAGATGAGCAGCGGCTAACTTGCTATAGAAAATGATAACTTCTTTTGGGCAAGAGATTCCAAATCCCATTGTTTCCGAATTACTTGTTTCCTGCGTTGTTCGAACCTGAGCTTGCTTCGTAATGTGTAGTAGAAACGATTAGCCTGATATGCACGGCGCCATACGTAATTTGAAGAAATTATATTTGTAGCGCCGGAGGACTCTACATCAAACTGAATGGTTTTGCTTTTCTGTAGGGATGGAAAGAGCAGGCATCTTGCATTTATTGGTTTCAGAACCAATGAGGAGGCAGCAGAGGCCCTCAAGTATTTCAACAATACGTACATTGACACTTCTAAGATCACCTGTGAGGTACTTCGCTTTCTAAACAGTTTTCAGCCTTTCCCCCCCCTCTTTGGGCCGGTATCTATTGGATGCATTGCTCTTGGCGATAGATTGAACATGCCTACAAATAATCTGGTGTGTGACAGGTTGCTCGTAAGATTGGTGATCCTGACGCTCCTCGCCCTTGGAGCCGTCATTCCTTAAAAAAGCCCCAATACAATAGCAAAGATAAGACAGACACTACAGATGCTAATGCACAGCTGAAAAGTTCCAAGGGCCAAGGAATTTCTGTTGATGTAGGAGCTTCTAAAGGCAGTGTAGCTGATGATCCCAAGTTTCTTGAGTTTCTTCAAGTTATGCAGCCCCGTTCTAAAGCAAAGATGTGGGCAAATGATACAACCGGTACCCTTGATACCACTGAAAAAGGTAGCACCCTAGTAACTGACTCTAAGAAGTCTCTGAAGGGTACTGATGCAGTTTCTGAAAATGATTCATCCGAGAATGATTCATCTTCTGAAGATGATTTTGAGGAGAAAACAACAAATGATTTTCCCTTGAAAGATGCTTCAGAGAAGCTACAATCTGGAAGTAAACGAGACAACAATATGACAGATGTGGACTTCTTGAAGAGTAAAATTAGAAAAAATTGGTCAGATTCCGAATCTGATGATGAAGATTCTGGAGATCAGTTGGTTACCAGCTCTGATGATGAAGAACCATCTAATGAATTACTTGATGCAAATGAAGGGGGTCAGGTGGTGGATCAGAAGGGTAATCTGAGCCAGAAAAATCATGTCGATAAGAAAGCACCCATGGAAGTTGGCGACATGGAAGAGGGGGAAGATCCTGACAACCAAGACGGTGAACATATTGACACCCAACAAAAAGATGAAAAACACGCCAATCAAGAAACAGAAGATGTCGAAGCCGCTTCAGCTACTGATGAAAAGAAGCTGGCACTGGAGACTGGCCGTTTATATATCTGCAATCTTTCGTATGCAACTACGTATGTTCTTACCTGTTACTTCAGATCAGCCTTTATGTGTTATGTTCAAGATATAGCTTTTTGCCTTTTCTTACAAGCATATTGTTGCTTACGGTTTCAGTGAAGATGATCTGGTTCAGCTATGCAGCCAGTATGGTGATGTTGAACAGGCACATATTGTTGTCGATAAAACCACTAAGCTCTCAACAGGCAGAGGTTATGTGCTTTTTAACCTTCCAGATTCAGCAGTCAGGTGAATATTTGGCTAGCAACTTTACCATGTCTGATTCAGAAGGATAGTCTTATTTTCTGACAGTTCAGCTTACAAGATGTTTAATCCTTTTCTCTACAGATTTAATTTCCTCCTTGCATGATGCATCACACCTTGATATGTTCTTTGCAGGGCACTGGATGAATTAGACAACTTCAGTTTTCAGGGGCGAATATTACGTGTAAAGGCTGCTAAACCATTAAATAATAAGACGCTCGAGTAAGAAAAAAAGTCCCTTTGGGGCTGTTTCCTTCCTTGGATTTTCTATGCAAATAATTTCAATTAATTTACTCTTAATTTTCAAGGTCCAGTCATTTTGCTGTTGACGAGAAAATGAATCTCAAACAGCAAAAGTTGGAACAAAAGAAAGCTTCTGAAATTGGTGGGGATACGAGAGCATGGAACAGCTTTTATATGCGTCAAGATACTGTATGGTTATCTTCTAATCTTCACATTGACTTACTGATTTTTATTTGTGCCACTCAACAATGCTGTTTATTTGTTTTTATTGAGACAAAATTGTAGTGATCACATGATATTGTTGTCAAATATGTCTTTGTTATTCCTTTGAGGAGTAGGTAGTGTTGTTGAATTTTGAAAATTTCCATCGGATCTTTTATGCAAACTGATTGAAGCTATTGTGTTTGTATTTAGGTTGTTGAAAATATAGCAAGGAAGAATGGTATAAGCAAGAGTGAGTTACTTCATAGGGAAGCGGATGACCTTGCTGTCCGTATCGCTCTTGGTGAGACACATGTCATTGCGGAGACCAAGAAGCACCTATCTAGGTCTGGAGTTAATGTTGCTGCCTTGGAAGAAAATACTTCCAAAAGAAACGAGAAGTTGAAAAGAAGCAACCATGTAATACTGGTAAAAAACTTGCCATTTAATTCTTCTGAAGAAGATCTTGCTGCAATGTTTCAGAAACATGGCAGTTTGGATAAAATCATTCTCCCTCCAACAAGAGTATTTGCCTTGGTATGTTCTGCATTTTGCTTGTGTTGTACCACTGTTTGTTGCCTTTCGTTGCTATTCGTGGCTGTATATCTGCTCTCGAATTGGCAAGCGGGCTTCATTACCTGCACTACAGAATGCCCCCCTTGACTTCATTGGTTTATCTTGAATTATTTGTTTTGGTTCTCTCAGGTAATCTTTGTTGAAGCAACAGAAGCTCGTCACGCTTTCAAAAAATTGCTATACACACGATACAAGTAAGTTTCTGCAGTGGTGCTAGTTTATTCGTTGTTACTTATAATTCCAGCTCACAAACTTCTGCGCTCTGTGTTGATTACTTAATTGAGATCTGTATAAACCACTGTTATTCTGTAAGGTAATATTTTTGTTTAAGTGAACTGATACATGATTGGTTGACATATTAGCCTTTTGTAATTTAGTGAAATATGCATCAGTGGTTTTTCGTATCTGATGCTCTCACGCTGACTTGATGCCGCATCCTTGTTTGCTTCAGTTAGGAAGGTTCTCTTTAGTTTGTATATTCCTAAAAACTTAAGTAATATATCAGCGCCTGCTTTTCTGCTATAAAAAATATTTTATGCCACTATGGTTTGCAATTATCAACATCAACTCAATAAGTTCTATTTTTTCTTTATTGGACTCATAGCTGACTTATAAATAGGATGTTAGGATGGAGATCTACTTTTGGCTGATTATAAAGTTCCTGCTGACTTGTAGTTTCTTCCTCTTTCCATTTTACTTTTTTTAGTTTTATTTGCCCGTAGTGGCTTCTGACATCTCTGTCAAAAAATTATATTAATTGCTCTTATCTTGGTTATATGAATCTACAATGCTCTATATATATCATAACAGTCTTGCTTTTGTACTACAGGGATACTCCACTGTATTTGGAATGGGCACCTGACAACATTTTATCTCCTTCCTCAACACACTTGGAAGAGGAAGATACGAAAACCATTGGTGAGAGGATTATTACAAAAGCTATTGTAGATCAAACTGTGGAAGGAGTGAGTGCTGAGGATATTGATCCTGATAGGGTGGAGGTTTGCACATTTCTCTAGCTTGGCCTTTCAAATTGTACATTTTAAGACAGAACAGTCTTGTGTCTTCTTGTGGCTACGGCACTTATACTTGTAGTAATGCACCATTATTTATTGCAGTCTCGATCCGTATTTGTCAAGAATTTGAATTTCAAGGCTACAGATGAATCCTTAAAGCAGCATTTCAGTACAAAATTGAAGACTGGGAGTCTTAAAAGTGCAACGGTATGGATATGCTTATGAATATCGAATGAATTCTTGCATGTCCCACTCTCAAGTCTTACCCATCCTTTTTCTGGGTCACTCTTTAGGTGAAAAAACATGTTAAGAAAGGCAAGAACGTTTCGATGGGATTTGGCTTCGTTGAGCTTGATTCGGTTGAAACTGCTACCAGTGTGTGCAAGGATCTACAGGTATCCCTGTTGGACCCATCTGTCAGGGCTGTCCTTCCCTCTCGCTATTTGTTTCCTGTTCACATTATAATGTGCCCATGTATATATTCGGCATGCTAAATGATTTGCGTGGTAATAGGGGACAGTTTTGGATGGGCATGCTCTGATCTTGCAACTGTGCCATGGGAGAAAGGATGGTCAGAATGCAAAGAAAAATGAAAAGGATAAGAGTTCAACCAAATTGCTTGTGCGAAATGTAGCGTTTGAAGCGACTGAAAAGGACTTGAGGCAATTATTCAGTCCATTTGGCCAGGTGAATTTCCTCCTTTTGTTATCTAAATTTATTGGAAAACCTAGATGAGAGCAAAATGAGTCTCGAGGATTGGGATTCAAATCGTAGAAAATCGCAATAATATTATAATCATCAAGAATATTTTAACTCCTCGCAAAAAGAAAGTATTTCACCATAAGTGGATTTTATTACTTGTAGATTCTCTTGGATTGACCCAAGAAAGAGTTTGATGGATGCATTTTTTTTCTTGCTGACATCTAACGAGTTGCATTGATGAAAACAATTTCAGCTGAAAAGCCTCAGACTTCCTATGAAGTTTGGAAGTCACAGAGGTTTTGCATTTGTTGAATTTGTCACGAAGCAAGAGGCACAGAACGCCCTCCAAGCCCTTGCAAGCACTCATCTCTACGGGCGGCATCTGGTATGAGCCTTTCTCCTTGGAGGTCACGCCCTATTGCTGCATGCAAGAACAGACTGCATATATTGACTTTCTTATATTCACCTCAGGTGATTGAACGGGCAAAAGAGGGAGAGACCCTTGAGGAACTGCGAGCAAGGACTGCTGCTCAGTTTGTGGATGAACAGAGCGGTTTCCAGAGGATGTCAAAGAAGAGGAAACAAGCTAGTCTTATGGACGAAGGGTCTGTTAAGTTTTCAAGAATATTAGAGTAGTAGTAATGCTCGCAGGAGCTAACAGGTAGCAACCATTTTTGACCCCGTTGTATGATAGTATCACTCGCTCAGGGCAAAAGCCTTTCTATAGTTGTCTCCCAGTTTTTTTTTTCATGCAATAGCTTACTGTTGAAGTGCCGAAGAAACAAAATGTGGTGGCTTGTGTGTACAATCTGAAAAACTGCAGTTTGAAATTATCGTACTTGCTTTGATCCAAATTAATTGATTCAGATTTGTCTAAATTCGGATGTAGATAAATCTGAGTCAGTTAATTTGGATAGGAAGGAATAGTAAAAATGATTCTGCTCAAGACCCATTGATGCCTCAACATTCATCAAGTCTTTGTGCTTTTCCAGTTCTAAAAAATCTGCATCATCTCCAGCAGCTATTCATGTCGTGTCTACGGTAGCGGTACGTCGCTGTCCCAAATTCTATACAGCAGCAGTCTGACAGATTCATCTCTTGTATGTGTTGGCTACATCTCATCTGTGTTCCATTCATGCATCAATCGTACAAAAAAGCTATGAACCATCTTTCTTTCTGTACAAAAGCAGCAAGCAGGAAATGCAATAGCTCCCGCCTGTCAAGTAACTTGTGTCATGTTGTGCAATAATGAATGAAATTCGGTGTTTGCAAAAAAATGCTGAGGCACCAGATCTAGTGCGAACTGATGGAATGGACCCCTGAAATTAAGAGTTAAATACAGTAGAAGTCCTTGTACCAGCTGACTCGATTTAGTCTTCCTACTTGTAAATTGCAGAATCGTGGACCATGTGGATACATGGACATGCGCAGGAGGCCACCTCGGTCGTTAGCATATGAAAATATGGGAAACCTCCCTTCTTTCTGAGCTACTATGCATTAACCCCAAATTCTCCTGTCAATCCCTAACCCTAGTTCTTCTCTGGCGCCGCCCGTGGTTCCCCCGATTCTTCTCTGGCGCCGACCGTGGTTCCCTCAAGCATGGCGAGCGGCTCTCGTGGTTCTAGCGCGAGCACCAAAAAGTACCGTGAGCCGACGAGGGAGCTCCCCATCGTGAAGTGTGATCGTTGCAAGCTCCGGAGCATGGAGAAATGGACGACCCAGACCGACATCCATGGCAATAGGGACATGGATTTCTACAAGTGTCCGAATCACAAGATAAGTTAGAATGAGCTGATATGAATATCGATCCAAATTTCTCTCTGTTTTTTTAACTTGAGCTGAATTTCGTTCCTATTGGTAATGTAGCCCGGTGGATGTGATTTTGGAAGTGGTCAGGTGTTTATGAAGAATTCCTGGTGGACAATGGGGTTTTGCCTCCTTTGGAAGAAGATTTGAACATGAAACAGCAAAATTTGAACTTTGAAACCAAAAGGGAAGATACATGAACTGAATTGATTCAAGCAAATTCAAGGGAAGCTGCAGAGAAGATGTATCTGTTGATGCTGGCATTGTTTGATGTAGGCAAGGATATTTTATCAGTACCGAAGATGATTTGTACTCTTGTAGGGCTTGTTCTTGTAGGCCTGTGTGTTAGGAATTAGTGAATGTGTAGGCCTTGTGCTTTTAACGGGGAAAGAACCTTTGTATCTGTGTGATGGCAATGAATAAAATTCAGTTTAAAATGACAGTTTTGTGCAGTGCAAATTTAGTTGACAGTTATGTGTAAAATTTCAATGTAAATGTAGTAGAGATAACATATGCACCAAAAGGACACATCATGTCAGTGATTTGATCCAGTACTGAAGTTGCATTACATGGTTAAGACACCAAAAGGACACAACTGTAGATGGTTTAGACACCAAAAGGACATGCATAAACACTGATCTGATTTGATCTATTCATCTGCTGGGAAGTTCTGTGATCTTGGTGGATCTCTAAACTCATCAAACGTAGAAACTTTCTTTGCAGGCCTTGTTATGAAATCATCCCCTGTCCTCTTATGCTGCTACTGTGATTTTCCTTTCTTCCTAGCCTGCTCTGCCTGGGACTTCTTCTCTGCCAAAGCTTGTTTCTTTGCATGCTCTGCTTGGGCTTTCTTCTTAGCACCAAGCCTTTTCTGACGAGGTTTGATCTCGTCAATGCCCATTGTTATGGACTTGGATTTTGGAGAAGATGGGGATGCTGGAGATCGCGTAACGGTTAGAAAACAAGCAACACGGGACACGAGGTTTACCTAGGTTCAGGCCCCCGGAGGGAAAATCCTACTCCTACTTGTCTGCTCTTGATTACGACGGAACCGAAGGTTACAAGGGTGCGCAGATTCGATCTGGCGTGGAGGTGTGTATGCGAAAGTATGAGAGAGAGATCTAGGTCATGCCCTCCTAGCCTTTATATAGACTCAGGCAGGTCCCGGGAATAGACCTAGTCGGTTACAGGTTCTAGGGTTTTACCCCTTTGAATTTCCTATCTACTCTAGTCTTGCTCTCCAAGGATCCGAAGGCGTCATGGGCCTTGGCCACCCGAAAACCTTCATGGGCCGGCGTACATCTGCCGTGGGCCTTCCTTGGGCTGGACTAGGTATGCTGAGATCATGTACCCGTAGGGTATAACCATGTCAGTAGCCCCCGAGTGATCAGTTGAATCGTAGATTCGGCTGAGGACTCTTCAATCCTTCGGGTGCAACTATGTATTTCAATAGTATGTGTGTAGGGATTGTTGATGCGTGTGCCTGACTCACCCGACGGATTAGGGTCAGTTAACTGTCTTAGGACGAAACAACACGATCTTCTTCAGGTTCGAGTCCCTCAACTCGGACCTGGAACATATGCTGACGTAATTCGACTCAGGCCACGGAGGACTTACAGGAGTGGAATTCCAGTGAATTTAATAGATGTACCCAACGCGTCCGTCGGGATTTTTCATCGCACCTGTTGGTACGGGTTTTTACTAGCAGAGCGCAGTCGTGTGTGTTGCCAGGCCATCAGATGATATCTGTAGGTCTTATCTTTGTGTTGTAGACACAACATCCGAATATTTATCACCGCGGAGGTGTTTCAGGTGGCCAAGGAGAACGTTGCTCACTTAGCGTCAGTTGGGGCAGAGTTGCCGAAAAGTCTTTGCATGCTGACCCGAAAGATCACAGTCGAAGAATTCATAGGGTGCGCGACCAGCGCTCCCTATGGGAGTAGCCCCCGAGTGTCTGTTCGAGTCGTAGACTTGAGCGGAGACTTTTATTCAGGCATTGTTCAGTATGAAGTCCGTAGGACACAAATTTTTTTGGATGCTTAAATCCATCCTCCCTATGGGAGTAGCCCCCGAGTCTGTAGTGGAGTCGTAGACTCGACGTAGGACTCGAAGAAATATTTCGCTTCTATTGATGTTTCGGGTGCGCGGCCAGCGCTCCTGATAGGAGTAGCCCCCGAGTAATTAGTCAAATCATAGATTCGAGTGAGTACTCTTAGCTTTTATCCCAAAGATCTTATAGCTGCTGCTAGTATATGATTTTTGATAACGTCAGTGCTGACGATTGATGACCTCAAGCGTCTGCTGCGCCAGAGATGACTTGACTGGACGAACGTGGGCCCCACTTTCTGACCTTGAATTGACCGGTCACACGCGGCATGGAGATAATTACGGCGTCGCCTCGATTTCTGCGCCTAGTGGATGGCGTGTTAGCGATGGTTCGTTGCGATGCTGACACGTGTATGGCCAGATCCTGCCGTTGGCGTTAGGTATTCTCGATGGACGGTCGCCGTGCATCGTCTTCATCGTTATACTCATTGGGGAAAGCTGTAGTTTGTTTTCACCGCATCTATTCTCTTTTCACTGCCTCCTTGTGATCTAAAAGTTCTTGCTGCGCGCTGGAATATCCCTTTAGATTTCCTTCTTCCCTTCCGCGTTCTCACCGCCGGCGCCGCCGTACCGCGATGGGGAAGCCGAAGAAGTCTTCATCTGCGGCTGGTACCAGCGCCGCCGGAGGGAAGAAAGGCGCCACCGCTACCCGTGTCACCGACGGTGGCTGGCGGCGATCGGAGACGCGGGAGAGTGATCTCCGCAAGCTTCACGAGGGGGGCTTGATCCCGCAGGATAGGGAGGTCGTCAAACTCCCAGGCAACGAGGTAATCCCCCGTCCCCCCGCTGGGTATCGGGTTATGTTCCTTGCCTTCGTTATTCGCAGATTTTCCTTCCCAGTCCATGACTTCCTTCGTGGGATGCTCTTTCTCTATGGCATCCAACTGCATCATCTTTCCCCCAATTCTCTTCTTCACGTTGCTTGTTTTATCACTTTCTGCGAGTGCTGGCTCGGCATCGAGCCGCACTTTGGCCTCTTCCGGAAACTCTATTCCGTGAAGAGGCAATCTGGTTCGTATGGTGTGTATCCCATTGGGGGTTGCATCATCTCCCTCAAGGCCAATATTCTTTTCTTTTCTTTTTCCATGTCCGAATCTATCCAGTACTGGCGGAGGCGATGGTTTTACATTCGCGATTCCACAGTGGCTGGGCAGCATTTTGGTCTTGCTCCTTTCGACTCCTCCCAGATAATCGAGCCGAAGAGGTCCTGGAAAAACCAGATCTTGGATGGCGAGGTAGCGGAGATAGAGGCTCTCTACCGTCGAGTGGAGGATCTCCAGTTGATTCCGGAGAAGGAAGTGAACGGTGTGGATATTATCCACATGTTTCTCGAGCGTCGAGTGCAGCCCCTCCAGGCTAGGGCGCACCCGATGTTTCTTTATGCTGGGCGCCGTGATCCGACGAGAGTTTCGGCCGAGAAGCTCTCCCAGGGAGATCTCGACAGGGCCCTTCATACGCTGCTGAAGTACAAGGCTGGAGAGGATATCCCGGGGAAGTCGCTGACTCCACCGTTTTCTTCTACGCTGGCCGTTCCACAGGTGTAGATTCGTGCGCATGGCGCTTTTGTCGACTGCATATTTATTTTCTTTTGTTTGCTAACAAAGTCTCTTCTTTTTTGCAGACCTTCATGTTGGAGATATGCCCTAGAGGCAATAATAAGTATAGTTATTATTATATATCTTTGTGTTTATGATAAATGTTTGCATTCATGCTATAATAGTATTAACAAGGAAACCATTAATACTTGTGTGATTTGTAAACTTAATTTGAAGTCCCTAGTATAGCCTCTATACTTCACTAGCTTGTTGGTTGATTGATGATGTGGTTTCTTTGTCATGAACATTGAGATGTTATCAACAACAAGATCATATCGTTAGGAGAATGATATGGTGGACATACTCCTATAGACAAGCGTAGCATAAAGATCAAGTCATTTCAATAGTTCAATTGCTATATGCTTTCTGATACATAGTAACCTAATTCCTTCGACCATGAGATCATGCATATCACCTTTACTGGATGGATGCTTTGATGTCATCAAACACCACACCGTAACAGGGTGGCTATAAAGGTGGCATTGAGTGTTCGGAAAGTATTGGTTGAAACACATGGATCAAGAGTGGGATTTGTCCATCCACATGACGGATAGATATTCTCTGGGCCCTCTCGGTGAAATGTCATTCAATTAGCTTGCAAGCATGTGACTTGGTCACAAGGGATCACATATCACGGGAACGAGAAAAGAGTACTTATCAGTAACGAGGATGAACTAGGTATGCAGAGATACCGACGATCATAACCTCGGATAAGTAACATATCGTGAGACAAAGGGAAATTGGTATCGTATGTAAGTGGTTCATTCGATCGCAAAGTAATCGTAGAAATATGTGGGAGCCATATGAATTTCCAGATTCCTCTATTGGTTATTGTTCGGAGAAGTGTCTCGATCATGTCCGCATAATTCACGAACCGTAGGGAGACACACTTAAGGATTCGACGTTGTTTGAGTAGTTATGGTATTATGAGAAAGAGACCGAATGTTGTTCGGAGTCTCGGATGGGATCCGGGATATCACGAGGTGATACGGAATGGTCCGGAGAATAAGATTCATATAAGGAAAGACCCGTTTCGGAGTTCGGGAATGGTTCCGGTGTTTTCATCGGGGATATTCTAGAAGGTTCCGGAATGTCCGGCACTCCGGAGGGGGAAGGGGTACATGAATGTGTCATTACATATTGGAATGATTGCATCATGTACTAAGTGTTCTTGCTGTCCCAAATATAGGATTAAATTGAATCCTAAAACAGAAAAGTCAAATGTCCAGTTTGAAAGTCAAACTGCCAAAAACAAGAAACTGTGGGAAACAAGCAAGAGGAGTTGGAACCAACCTGGAGGAGGAGTTGGACTCCTCCAGGCCGGCGCCCAGCCCAAGGCCGAGTTGGGGAGGGACTCCCTCCCTCCCCTGGCGCGCCACCCCCTCCCACCTATATAAGGAGGGGCAGGGCTCCCCTCCTAGACACACAAGTTTCCTATCCTCTAAACTAAACCCTAGATCTAGACCCCGGTTTAGAGCTATTCGGTTTAGAGCCTTCTAATTGGTTTAGAGCCCTCTAATTGGTGTGTCTAATTACTAGACCACTAATAGCCTCTCTCATAAGCTCCACCATACTCGCACCGGCTTAAGGCGAAGCCCTGCGGGATTTCCCCTCTACCTCCGGTACCACGCCGTTGTGCTGCCGGAATCGCGAGGAGAGTGCTACAACCTCCGCTGCCTGCTGGAACAAGGGAGAGGAAGGTCTTCGTCGAGTACCGAACGTGTGACCGACTGCGGGAGCGCTGCGGGAACGCGGCGCCGGAAGGATCGTCTACGCGATCTTGAGATCGGAAAGAGTACGACTACATCACCCACGAGAATCTGCTCTCGTTAAACACTTTGGAATCTTCGAGGGTGAGTTATTCCATCGACTCGTTGCTACAATCTAGTAGATAGATCTTGGCTTGTTTGTTTGTATGCGATAGAAAATTTTTGTTTTCCATGCTACGAACCCCTACAGTGGTATCAGAGCCGTGTCTATATGTAGATCTGTTGCACGAGTAGAACACAATGGTCATTGTGGGCGTTGATGCTTTTATTGTAGATTGCTTTTTGTGTACTTTGCATCTTGCGGTATGTTGGGATGAAGCGGCCCGGGCTAACCTTACATGACATCGTTCATGAGACTTGCTCCACGCTTGACATGCAACTCGTTTTGCATAAGTGGCTTTGCGGGTGCCTGTTTCTCCTAGCATAGTAAAGATCCAATTTACAACGGGTGATCAACAATGCTAGTATCAATGTTGTGGTTCTTGTTCGTAAGTTAGAACGACACTTATGGAAAGCCCCAAACCACGTAAAATATGCAAAGAAAGTAGAAGCGTCTAACTTTGTTTTGCAGGGGTGTGCAGTGATGTGATATGGCCATGATTGTGATTATATTTGATGTATGCAATGTTCCTTATTGTAAGTTGGCAACCGGCAGGAGCCATATGGTTGTCTTTAATTTCTGTTAAGACCTGCGTGTCTATTCAAAATAGTTGTAATAGTTAAAGCTGGTGGACGACAACCATGGAGAAGCGTCATTGACCTTGATGCTATGCCGGTGATGATGGAGATCATATTCGTGCTTGAAGATGGAGATCGGAAGCACAAAGAAGAAAGGCCATATCATATCACATATTATGAATTGCATGTGATGTTAATCCTTTATGCATCTTGTATTGCTTAGTAGACGACGGTAGCATTATAAGATGATCCCTCATGCACATAAATTTCAAGTTCTAGAGTGTTCACCCTTAGTATGCACCGTTGCCAAAGCTTGCTGCTTCGAAGCACCACGTGATGATCGGGTGTCTTTGATTCCGCGGGTGAATACAACGTAAGCAAGCCAGATTTGCTTATGCGGAAGCTAAGGTTTGATCTTGACGAGCCTAGCATGTACAGACATGGCCTCAGGAACACGGATCGCCGAAAGGCAAAGCATGAATCATATAGTAGATATGATGAACATGATGATTGTTCGCCATTAAAACTATATCAGCTCTCGTGATGATCGGTGTTGATGTAGTGGATTTGGTTCGTGTGATCACTAAAACAATGTGAGGGATGTTGTTTTGAGTGGGAGTTCACCTAGTTTAATTTCATTAATTAATTTGAACTCAATTTGTCATAAACTTAGTCTAAACTATTGCAAATATGTTGTAGATCAATGGCAGCCCCTACCATCAATTTTAATGCGTTCCTAGAGAAAGAAAAGTTGAAAAACAATGGAAGCAACTTCGCGGATTGGTTCCGCAATTTGAGGATTGTCCTCACAGCTGGTAATTTGACCTATGTGCTGGATGCACCGCTCGGTGACCCACCTGCAGCTGATGCTACCGATGAAGTAAAGAATGTTTACCTTGCTCGGAAGAATCAGTACTCCATAGTTCAGTGTGCTATCTTGTATGGTTTAGAATCGGAGCTTCAGAAAAGGTTTGAAGAGTCAGATCCATATGATATTGTCGAGGATCTCAAATTAATCTTTGAGACTCATGCGGCAATTGAAAGTTATGAAGCTTCTGAAAAGTTCTTTAACTGCAAGATGAAAGAGGGTAGCTCCGTCAGTGAGCATGTGCTTAAGATGTCTGGGCACGCAAATAAACTTCAAAGTTTGGGTATAGTGATTCCTAATACTTTGGGAGTTTACCGCATCCTCCAATCACTACCACCAAGTTACAAGAACTTTGTGATGAACTACAACATGCAGAACATGAACAAAGAGTTGCCAGAACTATTTGCTATGTTAAAATCTGCAGAAGTGGAGATCAAGAAAGAGCACCAAGTGTTGATGGTCAATAAGACCACCAAATTCAAGAAAGGCAAGTCTAAGCAAAAGGGACACTTCAAGAAGGGTGGTAAGAAAGTTACCACGCCGACGAAGAAGACCAAGGCTGGACCTAAACCTGAAACTGAGTGCTTTTACTGCAAGGGAGAAGGTCACTGGAAGCGGAATTGCCCAAGGTACTTGGCGGATTTGAAGAACGGCAACATCAAGAAGAAAGGTATATCTGATATACATGTTATTGATGTGTATCTCACTAGTACTCGTAGTAGTGCCTGGGTATTTGATACTGGTTCGGTTGCTCATATTTGTAACTCGAAACAGGAGCTGCAGAATAAACGGAAGCTAGTGAAGAACGAGGTGACGATGCGCGTAGGAAACAGATCAAAGGTTGATGTGATCGCGGTCGGCACGCTACCTCTTCATCTACCATCGGGATTAGTTTTATACTTAAATAATTGTTATTTGGTGCCTGCATTAAGCATGAACATTATATCAGGATCTTGTTTATTGCGAGACAGTTACTTGTTTAAATCCGAGAATAATGGTTGTTCGATTTATATGAGTAATGTGTTTTATGCACATGCACCTTTGATAGATGGTCTATTCATATTGAATCTCGATAGTAGAAATACACATATTAATAACATTGAGGCTAAACGTTTGAAATCAAGCGATAATTTGACCTATATGTGGCACTGTCGTCTTGGTCACATTGGAGTGAAACGTATGAAGAAACTCCATTCCGATGGACTTCTTGAATCACTTGATTTTGAATCACTTGAAAGATGCGAAGCATGTCTGATGGGTAAAATGACTAAGACTCCATTTTCTGGTATAATGGAGCGAGCTACGGACTTACTGGAAATCATACATACCGATGTGTGTGGTCCAATGAGTGTAGCATCGCGCAGTGGTTATCGTTATGTTCTTACCTTCACGGATGATTTGAGTAGATATGGGTATATCTATTTCATGAAACATAAGTCCGAAACTTTCGAGAAGTTTAAGGAGTTTCAAAGTGAGGTAGAGAATCAACGTAACAAGAAGATTAAATTTCTACGTTCTGATCGTGGAGGTGAATATCTAAGTTACGAGTTTGGCGAGCATTTAAAGAAGTGCGGAATACTTTCACAATTGACACCGCCGGGAACACCACAGCGTAATGGTGTGTCTGAACGTCGTAATCGAACTCTCTTAGATATGGTTCGTTCTATGATGTCACTTACAGATTTACCGCTATCATTTTGGGGTTATGCATTAGAAACAGCCGCATTCACTTTAAATAGGGCACCATCTAAATCCGTTGAAACGACACCGTATGAATTATGGTTTGGGAAGAAACCTAAATTGTCGTTCCTTAAAATTTGGGGATGCGAAGCCTATGTAAAGAAGTTACAGCCGGACAAGCTTGAACCCAAAGCGGAAAAATGCGTCTTCATAGGATACCCGAAGGAAACTATTGGGTATACCTTCTATCATAGATCCGAAGGCAAAATCTTTGTTGCCAAGAATGGATCCTTTCTAGAGAAGGAATTTCTCTCGAAAGAAGTGACTGGAAGGAAAGTAGAACTCGACGAGGTTGTCGAACCTTCTCTCGAAATTGCGAGTAGCGCAGCACCGGAAGAAGTTCCTGTGGTGCCTGCACCAATAAGAGAGGAAGCTAATGATAGTGATCATGAAACTTCGGTTGAAGTTGATACAGAGCCTCGGAGGTCAACGAGAACTCGTACCACTCCAGATTGGTATGATTCCGTTATGAATGTCATGTTGGTGGACAACACCGATGACCCCGAGACATATGAGGAAGCGATGATGAGCCCAGATTCCAATAAATGGCAAGAAGCCATGAAATCCGAGATTGGATCCATGTACGAAAACCAAGTATGGACTTTGGTGGACTTACCGGATGGCCGGAAGGCTGTCGAGAACAAATGGATTTTCAAGAAGAAAACAGATGCTGATGGTAATGTTACTGTCTATAAAGCTCGACTTGTCGCAAAAGGGTTTCGACAAATTCAAGGAGTTGACTACGATGAGACTTTCTCACCGGTAGCGAAGCTAAAGTCTGTGAGGATTATGTTAGCAATCGCTGCATATTATGATTATGAGATATGGCAGATGGATGTCAAAACAGCTTTCCTCAATGGAGACATTGATGAAGAGTTGTATATGATACAACCCAAAGGTTTTATCGATCCTAAAGATGCTAACAAGGTATGCAAGCTTCAACGGTCCATCTATGGATTGAAGCAAGCATCCCGAAGTTGGAATCAACGTTTTGATAAGGTAATCAAAAGTTTTGGTTTTATACAAACTTATGGAGAAGCTTGTATTTACAAGAAAGTGAGTGGGAGCTCTGTAGCATTCTTAATACTGTATGTGGATGACATATTGTTGATTGGGAATGATGTAGACCTTCTTAATAGTGTCAAGGAATATTTGAATAATAGTTTTTCAATGAAGGATCTTGGCGAAGCAGCTTACATATTAGGCATAAAGATTTATAGAGATAGATCGAAACGCCAAATATCATTGTCACAAAGTACATATTTGGACAAAGTTCTAAAGAGATTTGGAATGGAAGATAGCAAGAAAGGGTTCTTGCCCATGTTGCCCAATACGACCTTGAGTAAAACTCAAAGTCCGACATCGGCAGGAGATAGAGAAAGGATGAGTAAGACTCCCTATGCCTCAGCCATAGGATCTCTAATGTATGCCATGCTATGTACTAGACCCGACATCGCATATGCTGTTAGTTTAACTAGCAGATATCAAAGTGATCCAGGAGTGGATCATTGGACAGCGGTCAAAAACATCCTTAAGTACTTGAGAAGAACTAAGGATATGGTTCTTTCTTATGGAGGTGATGAACAGCTCGTTGTTAATGGTTACACCGATGCTAGTTGGAACACCGATCCGGATGATTCTAAATCACAATCTGGATACGTATTTATTTTGAATGGTGCAGCAGTTAGCTGGAGGAGTGCAAAGCAAAGCGTTGTGGCGAGATCTTCAACTGAATCGGAATACATGGCTGCTTCGGAGGCTTCACAAGAAGCGATATGGATGAAAGAGTTCATTACAGAGCTGGGTGTGGTTCCTAGTGCGCTGGACCCAATGTCTATCTACTGTGATAACATGGGCGCCATAGCCAATGCGCAAGAACCAAGGTCACACAAGAAGCTGAAGCATATCAAGCTACGTTTTCACGCTATTCGAAAACATATCCAGGATGGGGATATAAAGATTTGCAAAGTACACACAGATCTGAATGTGGCGGATCCGTTGACTAAACCTCTCCCGAGGGCAAAACATGACCAACACCAAACTGCCATGGGTGTTCGGTATATTACCATGTAATCTAGATTAGATGACTCTAGTGCAAGTGGGAGACTGTTGGAGATATGCCCTAGAGGCAATAATAAGTATAGTTATTATTATATATCTTTGTGTTTATGATAAATGTTTGCATTCATGCTATAATAGTATTAACAAGGAAACCATTAATACTTGTGTGATTTGTAAACTTAATTTGAAGTCCCTAGTATAGCCTCTATACTTCACTAGCTTGTTGGTTGATTGATGATGTGGTTTCTTTGTCATGAACATTGAGATGTTATCAACAACAAGATCATATCGTTAGGAGAATGATATGGTGGACATACTCCTATAGACAAGCGTAGCATAAAGATCAAGTCATTTCAATAGTTCAATTGCTATATGCTTTCTGATACATAGTAACCTAATTCCTTCGACCATGAGATCATGCATATCACCTTTACTGGATGGATGCTTTGATGTCATCAAACACCACACCGTAACAGGGTGGCTATAAAGGTGGCATTGAGTGTTCGGAAAGTATTGGTTGAAACACATGGATCAAGAGTGGGATTTGTCCATCCACATGACGGATAGATATTCTCTGGGCCCTCTCGGTGAAATGTCATTCAATTAGCTTGCAAGCATGTGACTTGGTCACAAGGGATCACATATCACGGGAACGAGAAAAGAGTACTTATCAGTAACGAGGATGAACTAGGTATGCAGAGATACCGACGATCATAACCTCGGATAAGTAACATATCGTGAGACAAAGGGAAATTGGTATCGTATGTAAGTGGTTCATTCGATCGCAAAGTAATCGTAGAAATATGTGGGAGCCATATGAATTTCCAGATTCCTCTATTGGTTATTGTTCGGAGAAGTGTCTCGATCATGTCCGCATAATTCACGAACCGTAGGGAGACACACTTAAGGATTCGACGTTGTTTGAGTAGTTATGGTATTATGAGAAAGAGACCGAATGTTGTTCGGAGTCTCGGATGGGATCCGGGATATCACGAGGTGATACGGAATGGTCCGGAGAATAAGATTCATATAAGGAAAGACCCGTTTCGGAGTTCGGGAATGGTTCCGGTGTTTTCATCGGGGATATTCTAGAAGGTTCCGGAATGTCCGGCACTCCGGAGGGGGAAGGGGTACATGAATGTGTCATTACATATTGGAATGATTGCATCATGTACTAAGTGTTCTTGCTGTCCCAAATATAGGATTAAATTGAATCCTAAAACAGAAAAGTCAAATGTCCAGTTTGAAAGTCAAACTGCCAAAAACAAGAAACTGTGGGAAACAAGCAAGAGGAGTTGGAACCAACCTGGAGGAGGAGTTGGACTCCTCCAGGCCGGCGCCCAGCCCAAGGCCGAGTTGGGGAGGGACTCCCTCCCTCCCCTGGCGCGCCACCCCCTCCCACCTATATAAGGAGGGGCAGGGCTCCCCTCCTAGACACACAAGTTTCCTATCCTCTAAACTAAACCCTAGATCTAGACCCCGGTTTAGAGCTATTCGGTTTAGAGCCTTCTAATTGGTTTAGAGCCCTCTAATTGGTGTGTCTAATTACTAGACCACTAATAGCCTCTCTCATAAGCTCCACCATACTCGCACCGGCTTAAGGCGAAGCCCTGCGGGATTTCCCCTCTACCTCCGGTACCACGCCGTTGTGCTGCCGGAATCGCGAGGAGAGTGCTACAACCTCCGCTGCCTGCTGGAACAAGGGAGAGGAAGGTCTTCGTCGAGTACCGAACGTGTGACCGACTGCGGGAGCGCTGCGGGAACGCGGCGCCGGAAGGATCGTCTACGCGATCTTGAGATCGGAAAGAGTACGACTACATCACCCACGAGAATCTGCTCTCGTTAAACACTTTGGAATCTTCGAGGGTGAGTTATTCCATCGACTCGTTGCTACAATCTAGTAGATAGATCTTGGCTTGTTTGTTTGTATGCGATAGAAAATTTTTGTTTTCCATGCTACGAACCCCTACACTTCAAGGTGCCGGGCATGGTGCCGCCATTGCCCGAAATATTTCCGGATGCTCCGGATAATGATGTGGTGGATTCCATGTCTGAGCTGCCGTCGGCACGATCTCCGGCTCAAGAGGCCAATGAGTCGAGCGAGGACCATACTCGCAAATGATCGCGGAGCTACAACGAGTCTTCGGATGCCTCGACTCCTCCGACTCCCAGGAACCCTCTGTGCCTTGAGCGTCATAGTGACGGGCATGGAGGTTCTTCCTCTCCTATTCCTGCTCTTCCCGGGCGAGCTGTAGCGCCGCACCCGCCAGCAAAGAGGAAGAAGGAAGAAAAGAAGGAAGAGAAGAAGGAAGAGAAGAAAGGGGAGAAGAGAGCCCGAAAGGACTCCTCCTGTCTTCAACCTGAGCTCACTGGACTCGTAAGTTTCTTTCGTACTGCTTTCCTTTTTGTTGTTGACCTTTGTACTTGTGCTAATTTTTCCTTGTGTAGGCACTCCTCCCACGACTCCTCCAGCGATGGTGCTCGGGAGATGATGGGGGAGTCGAAAGTTGCGTCTCCTCCTCCTCAGATGGTGGCTACCTCTGAGGATGCTGCGCCGGTCCCTTCTCCGCAGGAGGTTCAGGTGGTTGCGCCTCAGAAGGCTGCGAGCGGGCCTTCGGACTCGCCATCGGAGCATGTAAGTAGTTTTGTCTCCTGCCACGGGGGAAGCCCCCGAGCGTCTGCAAAAAAATTTCTTGTCCTGTTCTTTCTTCGAGTCTTCGGGGGGAGCCCCCGAGTGTTTTCGTGTGCATATTTTGCTCTTCTTCTTTTCTCTTGGGCGTAGCCCCGAGTCCTTTTCCTCATTGGTAGGTCTTCTTCCTGTAGCCCTTTGTGCAGGATGCCAAGCGACTGGTGCAGGAGCACCTGGTGCTGGAGGCCAACCTCCAACAGCTTCGAGGTACCTATATGCCGTGGTGCTTCTTTCTTTTTTGTATTATTGTCTTGTTTGCTGATGCTTGTATTATTTGAATGTAGAGGAGCATAACACTTCCCTTCGTGAGATTGATGCTCTCAAGAAGAGCCTCGGTCAAGCGGAGAAGAAGGCTGAGGTCTCCACTGGTGCGAAATAGCGCATCGAGCTGGAGCTGGCCACCGCGGCCGAGGCTAAGGAGCGCATGCAGCAGGAGGCAACGGACCGCGAGGAGCAGCTTGCCACTGCTGCGACTGTGCGTGAAAGAGAGGTGGCAGGCAAACTCATGGTTGCTGCCAAGGCTGTTTCGGGTGAGTATCGTCTTTTTCCCCTTTTTTTGTTTTCTTGTCTTTCTTCTGTGATGCTTCGTTTATTCCTTTTATTTATTGTCTCAGATGCCGCAGGCATCGAGTTTGACCGCAGCGCTCTGGAGCACGGGAGTGCTCTAGATGATGCTACTACAGCGGTCGAAGATCGCTGCAGCACCGTCGTCAGCTCACTCGCCAAGGCCAAGGAGGTCCTTGGCTGCTTCTACAAGGAGCTTGTCCCCAAGGGTGCGGCCCTTGATGATGTTGACGCCCTGGCGGAGGCCTTGTCAGCCGAAGCGCCTGCGGCGTACAAGCACAAACAGAAGGGCATCGGCGCGTCTGTCGGGCTGGCGATGGCTTTGGCGGCTGGATCGGAGCTGGACCTTCCCCAGATCACCTCCCGGATGCCGACGACCGCGGATGGATCCGAGGTAGCCTTTGCTACCTATTCTGCACGCTACAAGCGATATGGGGCAAAGTTGATTGATCTGCTGGCCGAGTATGCGCTACGGCAGCAAGGGGAAGCCAAGGCAAGGCAATCCGGCTCCGAGGCTACTCAGGGTGCCGCGTCTTAGGCGTTGTAGCTGTAGGATAGTTTGTAATCTTATTTTGCTATAATTATGTTGAGGAACAAAATCACTGCGCCACGTAGTGGCATTTATCTACTTAATGAATTTTGTTGAGTTGTGTTCTTCTTCGTCTGAGTGTTTTATGTCCTTTTCTTTTCTGCTGCTCTAGGTTCCTTCGGGTGCTGATCCCATTGACACCTCGCCTGCAGCGCGACTGCGGCCATCTTTGGATGATTCATCACAACTTGCATTTCTTCGAGACCGTGTTTGTAGTCTTGAGAAGGAGTTGCTTGGGGTGCATGGTCACGCCGACGTTTGGAAGTCCAAGGCAGACCGCGGTGCAGCCAGAGAGGAGTACTTGATGGCGGAACTGCTTCGACTGTCTGAGCAGCTTCAATGTAAGTTGTTCTTTGTTTCGAGCTGCAGCTCAGTTCTTCAGATGCGCCTATTGGCCTTGCGTCTTATTTTTGTGCGAGTATCGCAGGTGCTAACCTTGCTCCGAGGAAGGAGAAAGAGTGTGTCGCTGTTCGGGTCAATTGCTTGACTCAACAAGACATGGAAGCCGGCGGGTTCTTATGGATGGATCGTGACCGTGCTATGGTCCTGGCAACGGTGTAGGATCGTGTGCACCAAGTTTCACGGGTGCTTCGTCAGGTGCAGACGTCGCTTGCGTCGGTGCTGCATGTCATGTTTCCATTGGATGCTGTTCCAACAAGCCTTGCTGGTCTTCTGTCGAAGTTTCGAAACGTGAATAATGTCAAGGAGCTGGTGCAGCAACAGCTCGTCGCAGGAGTGAAGGCTGCTTTGTCCCTTGTGAGGCTGCACCGCCCTAATGTAGATTTGTCTGCTGTAGCGGCTGGGCCACCTCTTCGGCCGGATGGTGGTGAGTGGGATATGCGTCCGCATTATGCGGCTGTAAGGCAGTATGCGGAACAGGTCGTAGATTTGTTTGAGCAGCGTGCTCAAGTTATTCTTCAGAATAGATAGTACCTGTAAAAGAGATAGATGTAAAATTTGTATGTATTTGTCTGAGCGTGTTTTTGCCCTTTTGTTATAAAGATGCAGTTGTTGTTTGAACACGTAGTGCTTTATTTGCGTACGTGTCCTTTTCGTTAGCCTGACGTGATCAGCTACTCAAGTATAAACGTGTTAGACTCAGTCGATGAGATCGTGAGGTGGGGGGGAGCCCTCGAGTGCGTTTGTAGCATGATGTAAAGGTGCAAATAGCAAAATGAGATTTTGGGGCAAGACACTTAGCTTTATTTATATCGTAATAGAGGAAGTACATTGTTCGGTTGGGTAGCCTTGGCTGAATAGCCTTATTGAAAGTAAAAAAGGTAGATAGCTAGGGGTAGAATCGTCGCAAGTGCGCGATGTTCCATGGGTTGGAGTATGCGACTCCAGACTCCACGTGCTTGAGGCGATAGGCGCCACCTGGGATGACTTCGGTGATGATGTAGGGTCCTTCCCATGGTGACTCGAATTTCTTCGGTCGCTCTTGCTTGAGTCGCAGGACGAGGTCTCCTTCGACGAAGGACCTTGGGCGCAGCCGGCGACTGTGGTAGTTGCGGAGACTCTGTTGGTACACCGCTGATCGAGCTGCTGCTACGTCTCTTGCCTCGTCGAGTGTGTCGACGGCGTCTTCGAGTGCAGCCGTGGATTCAGCTTCGCTGGAAGCGACGACCCGGTGGGCCTGGTGGCGTACTTCGGCTGGTAGCACGGCTTCAGATCCATGCACCATGAAGAACGGCGTGTAGTCGCTGGAGCTGTTTGGCGTGGTGCGCAAGCTCCATAGGACGGATGGTAGCTCTTCCGTCCAGGCTCCGGCCTTTCTCTTGAGTGGGCTCATGAGGCGCTTCTTGATGCCAGCCCCGATTAGGCCGTTGGCCTTTTGCACCTGCCCATTCGTTTGCGGGTGTGCCACTGAGGCGTATGTGATGTTGATCCCGAGGCCTTCGCAGAAGTCTTGGAATTCTTTGGAGATGAAATTCGATCCATTGTCGGTGATGATGCTGTGTGGTACGCCGAACCTGTAGACGATGGACTCAAAGAATTTTACGGTGGTCTTGCCCTTTTGGTTAGTGACCGGCATGGCCTCGACCCACTTGGTGAATTTGTCGAATGCGACCAGGAGGTAAACGTGCCCCCCTTTCGAGGACTTTGGCAGTTTGCCAATCATGTCGAGGCCCCATTGAGCAAAGGGCCAGGCTATAGGTATGGGCCTGAGTTCTGACCCGGGTGCGTGTGGTTTGTCGGCGAACCTTTGGCACCCCTTGCATCTTCGGACGATGTCCTTTGCATCGCTCATGGCCGTTGGCCAGTAGAATCCAGCTCGTAGAGCTTTGGCGACAAGGGAGCGGCTGCCTGCGTGATGGCCGCAGATGCCCTCGTGGATGTCTTGGAGGATGGTTTTCCCATCACTGATGGTGACGCATCTTTGTAGTACACCCGTAATACTGTGCTTGTACAGCTCGCCATTGATGAAGGTGAAAGCTTTCGAGTGACGAGATATGCGCCGGACATCTGTCGGGCTGTCAGGCAGTTCTTCGTTGATTAAGAACTGGAGGTATGGTCGTGTCCATGTTTCTTCGACTGCCATGACCTGCATCAGGTTGACCATAGCAACCTCTGTGTCCAGCTTCTCGGGTCCTTACTGACCTTCGGGTAGTGTGGCTCCCGAGTGTTCTGCTTCTTCGGGTGATCCCTTAGGGAATTTCTGCTTGATGGATGGCACACAGATCTGTTCGAGGAACACACCTGGTGGTACCTTGGCACAGGTGGAGCCGATGTTGGCGAGTCTATCGGCCTCCTTGTTTCTTTCTCTTCCAACGTGCCGAAGCTCCCAGCCGTCGAACTCTCCTTCGAGTGCGTTGTAGAGCGCGCGGTACGCGATCATGTTTTCGGCGTGTGCGTCACACTCGTTCATCGTCTGTTGGACGACGAGGTTGGAGTCACCGTAGATGACCAGGCACGTTGCGCCGCAGATCTTTGCCATCCTCATGCCATGGATGAGGGCTTCGTATTCGGCCTCGTTGTTGGAAGCTCGGAATTTCATCCGAAGGACGTACTTCATCTTGTCGCCTTGCGGGGAGGTCAGTATGACTCCGGCTCCTGCTCTAGCTTCACGCTTGGAGCCGTCGAAGTGCATCGTCCATGATTGCGACATGTCTAGGGTGTCTGGCAGCTGTAGCTCCATCCAGTGTACAAGGAAGTCCGGTAGGACCTGAGACTTGATTGCTAGTCGTTTCTCGTAGACGATGTCTAGGGGTGACAGCTCGATTCCCCACAGGGCCACGCGTCCTGTGGCCTCTGGGTTGTTCAGGATGCTGTTCAAAGGTGCTTCGTTGACCACCATCACCTGGTGCTCCTAGAAGTAATGGCTCAACCTACGAGCCGTCATGAACACGCCGTAGGCGAGTTTTTGGTAGTGAGGGTACCTCTATTTTGTTGGCGTCAATACCTCGCTGAGATAGTAAATTGGGCGTTGGACCCCATGGGTTTTGCCTTCTTCGGGTCATTCGACCACTAGCACGATGCTGACCACCTGGTGTGTGGCTGCTATGTACAGCAGCAGAGGCTCGCGCTCCTTTGGTGTGACCAAAACGGGCGAGGTGGAGAGTAGTCGCTTGAGACTTTCGAATGCGTCGTCGGCTTCGGGCGTCCACTCGAATTTATTTGCCTTGCGTAGCAGCTGGTAGAATGGCAGGGCCTTCTCGCCCATGCGGCTGATAAACCTGCTCAATGCCGCTATTCGCCCTGTGATCTGCTGGACACCCTTGAGATTCTTTGGCTTCTCCATCTCCATGATGGCCCGGATTTTCTTCGGGTTCGCCTCGATCCCTCGCTGGGAGATGAAGTAGCCAAGGAGTTGTCCTGATGGGACGCCGAAGGCGCACTTTTCGGGATTGAGCTTGATCCTGTAGCGGTCGAGATTATCGAACGTCTCGCGGAGATCGTCGATGAGCGTTTTCGCCTCTCTGGTTTTGATGACTATGTCGTCGACATAGACTTGGATGTTGCGACCGATCTGGTCCTTCAGGCATGCCTGCATGCATCGCTGGTACGTGGCACCTGGGTTCTTTAGCCCGAAGGGCATTGTGTTGTAACAAAACACTCCGAACGATATTATAAACGCCGTTTTCTCTTGATCTTCGACCTTGAGTCGAATCTAGTTGTAGCCTGAGTAGGCGTCGAGGAAGGAGAGTTTCTCGCATCCTGCAGTTGATTCGATGATCTGGTCGATTCGAGGAAGAGGGGAGTGGTCCTTTGGGCAGTGCTTGTTCAGCGACGTGAAATCCACGCACATCCGCAGGATGTCCGTGTCCTTCTTTGGGACCATCACTGTATTTGCGAGCCACTCGCTTTCTTTGATCTCCCTGATGAAGTCTGCAGCGAGTAGTCTGTTGATTTCCTTCCCGATAGCTTCGGACCGTGGCTCGGACAGTCTCCGGATGGACTGCTTGACGGGCTTGGTGTCTGGAAAGACGTTGAGTGCATGCTCGGCGAATTCCCTGGGAACTCCTGGCATGTCCGCAGGACACCAGGCGAAGATTTCCCAGCGCTCACGGAGGAATTCGACGAGCGTGCCTTCCTATGTGGGGCTGAGGTCATTGGCGATCAGCGCCGTCTTGGAGGCATCCGTCGGGTGGACTTGCACCTTCTTTGTGTTGACGGTGGAGTCGAAAGACATGTCGGGTGCGTTTTGTCTTGCAACTCGGGGTGCCCCATTATCCGTCACCTCGCGGAGCTTTATGAGCTCGTCTTGCATGCCGAAGGACTGGGAGATTCTGTTGAAGTCCCTGTCGCATTGGTCCGATCGGGTGAAGATCCCGTGGACTGTGATGACGCCCCTGGGTCCTGGCATCTTGAGTAGTAGGTATGCGTAATGTGGGACGGCCAAGAACCTTGCGAACGCTACACGCCCGAGGATAGCGTGGTATTGCGATGGCCAGTCCACCACTTCGAATTCGAGCCGCTCGAGTCGGAAGTTATCCGGCTTTCCGAAGATGACGTCGAGCCATATCTTGCCTAGGGGGAAAATGCCCTTTCCTGGAACGATGCCGTGGAACATTGTGTCTAACTGTTCCAGGCTGCACTACGGGATCCGCATCGCTGCTAGAGTGTTTGCGAACATCAGATTGATGCCGCTGCCGCCGTCCATGAAGACGCGACTCATCTCGAAACCTCCGATCTGCGCCTCCAGCACCAGGGCAGCATGACCTGGACGAGGGATCTGGCAAGGGTGATCCAAATGGCTGAACGTGATGCAGGACTCCGATTCGCTGAGGTACTCAGGGATGGCGGGTGGAGTTGCTACGGCCAAGTTGATCTACCGAGTGATTTTCTTCTGCACCCTATTCGTGGGGCGCCCCTTCTGGATCATCAGTGCTCCTTTCGACGGGGGATACCCATTCTCGGCGTTGTTCTGTGCTGGTGCGACTGGTTGGTTCGGACCTCCTACAGGTGGTGGTGGAGGAGCTCCGTGCGCTATTTCACCTGGCGCGGGTGCGTTCTCGAACGCAGGAATTGGGGCTTGCTGCCTCATCTGAACCATGCTTTCGTTGAGCTTCTGGAACTCGCGGCAGTCCTTGAGCATGTGGCTCGCCTTCTTCTTGCCATCCTGCTTGTCGATGTAGAAGTGGATGGTGCATGGCCCCGAAAGTTTGTCGTATGCTGAGGGTCCGTTGTCGTGATCGCGGCGCTACCACGACTGTGCTGGGCGTCCTCCATCGCGGAAGTTTCCTCCGCGGTATCCTCCGCTGTTGCGGTTGGCGTCGTTGCGGCGGTCGGCGTAGCCGACCGTGACAATGTCGGGTCCATCGCGATCATCGTAGACGCGCGATCTCCTTTTGCTACGGTGCTCTCGTCGTCGGCCATAGTCGTCCTCTTCCTCCGAGTGTGCCCGGTGGACGGAGTCTTCGCCGTCGGCCCACCTGTTGGCGATGTCCATGAGGTGGTCGAGTGTTTTGGGCTTGACGCGCCCGAGTTCCTCCTTGAAGTCCTGGCGCTTGACGCCGTCCTTGAAGGCGTCGGTGGCCCTCTCTTCGGAGATGTGTGTTGCGGAGTTCTTGGTGTTGGACCAGCATAGTATGTACGAGCGAATGGATTCGCCCGTTCTTTGAGTGCAGGCCCGCAACTCTTCGATCGAGGCGGGCCTCTTGCTAGTGCCTTTAAAGTTTCGGATGAAGCTGTAAGCCAGCTCCTCCCAGCTTCGAATGGATCCTGAGGATAGGCTGCTAAGCCAGATCTGGGCTGCGCCTGTCAGCTGCAGCTGAAGGCATTGCATGGCGGTTTCTTTGTTGCCGCCGTGCAATTTGACGGATGACAGGTGATCGCTGAGCCATGCCTTTGGGTCTTGTGTGCCATCGAACTTCGGAGTATCTGAAGGAAGTTTGAAATTACACGGCATTTTTGTTCGTCGAACAGATCAGCTGAAGCACCGGGCTCCGCAAAGTTCTCCTTCGTCTTCATCCATCTCGGATTCAGACGAGCATGCGCGTTTGGCTCGTGCTTTGTCTATTTTGCACTGTGTGAGCGCGTCTCTGGCATCGTAGTCGCGGTTATGATGGCGCGAGCTCTTCTTCCTTCGAGGAAGGTCGTGTTCCTCTTCTTTGGATGAAGGGGTGGGGCTGCGGTCGTACCTGACCGGAGCTTTCTTCTTCGGTTCCGTAGGAGCTTCCTGGTGGAGCGCGGCTCCGACGAGTCCGAGTCTGGTAAGTGCGGACTTATGCATGGCTCTTTTTGGATCCCCCTCCGGAGGTGGGTGGGCCGCTAGGTACGTAGTGGCTGCCATGATCGCAGCTTGCGGTGTTTTCGGGATGACGTTGCCGTCGGCCTCCATCTCCATGAAGGATGTGTGGAGAGTTCGGGTTACCTCACGGTGCTCTTTGGGATCCATGTTCTCCAGCCGAGAGCGGTGCTTGTTTCCTTGGTTGCCATTCGTGCTAGAGCCGATGCCCATGGCGGAGAGCGCAGATCGTCGCGTGCTGGACTCTGAGGCTGCTTGCTTGCGTTTGTCAAGCGTCTCTTGCATCTTGACCTGTTTCTTGTGCTCCTCGATGAGGAGTAAGTGGTATGCCATCAGTAGGTCCCGTGAGGCGTCTGCAGGCAGGACTGTGCTGCTCGCCACGGCGGCGCGTGCTTGGGCCCATACCTCCTTGTTGAGGCGGATGACGTGGCCGTTGTTCTCCCCTTCGGGTGGGGGGACTGGCTTCTTCTGTTCCCGCCGTTTGTCCTGAGGGTTGGGGTTCGAGTTGAGCGGCGGGTTGGGTGGTTGCTGATCCACGTCGCTCTGGATGACTACGGCGCATTGGTAGCGCTCGTAGATTGGTCCGCTGCTGCCGCAGCTTTCGGATCCGGAACCGTAGGTCCCTTCATCTGATGGTGGATCGCACAGATCGGAGTTGCAGCTGCTGCTGTCGTAGGACTCATCTGTTGATGATGATGTGCATAGCATAGGGTGTGGGGCCCATGAAGCGGGCCTGATCGATGGTAGGGGCACCCGCTCAGGGAGGCGGAGGGTGCCAGTCTGCCCCACCTGGAAGCAGAAGCTCCCGAATAAGATCTCGAGTCCGTCGCCTACGGGCTCGAAGTCCTTCATCGTGGCCGGTAAGTGGGCGGTGAAGTCGAAAGCGCCGAAGAGGAGGTGACTCTCCGTCACCGCAGATTTGTAGATCATTCGGGTTGGGACCATCATGATCGCACAATCAGCATCCCTAGTTCCCACAGACGGCGCCAATTGACGAGGTTTGATCTCGTCAATGCCCATTGTTATGGACTTGGGTTTTGGAGAATATGGGGATGCTGGAGATCGCGGAACGGTTAGCAAACAAGCAACACGGGACACGAGGTTTACCCAGGTTCAGGCCCCGGAGGGAAAACCCTACTCCTGCTTGTCTGCTCTTGATTACGGCAGAACCGAAGGTTACAGGGGTGCGCAAATTCAATCTGGCGTGGAGGTGTGTATGCAAAAGTATGAGAGAGAGATCTAGGTCGTGCCCTCCTAGCCTTTATATAGACTCAGGCAGGTCCCGGGCATAGACCTAGTCGGTTACAAGTTCTAGGGTTTTACCCCTTTGAATTTCCTATGTACTCTAGTCTTGCTCTCCAAGGATCCGAAGGCGTCATGGGCCTTGGCCACCCAAAAACCTTCATGGGCCGGCGTACATCTGCCGTGGGCCTTCCTTGGGCTGGACCAGGTATGCTGAGATCATGTACCCGTGGGTATAACCATGCCATTTTCTGTTCTACAACCACCTTTCTAGCTTCATCTGCTTGTGCTCTTTTCTGTGCCAATGCAAGATGCCATTGTTCTTCTTATTGTGCTCTCTTCTGTGCTAGTGTCCGCCTCTTCTCTTCTGCTGCTTTTGCTCTCTATTCAGAAGCTTGCAGCTTCTTAATTTGTTCAACTTCTTTCTTTTCTACAGCAGCCTTCATGTTCACAAGCCTCTTCTCATATGCCACATGTGCTTGTGTAGGTGGCATGGGCCTTTATATGGTCAAGTCCACTTGACTTGCAATGAACTAGCAGTCTGGAAGAGGAGGCTAAGCTTGCACTATCTATGATTGGTGATCTTGTGACTGCAATAAATAAATTAAAGTAAGAAAGCAATCATGTCACATTGACTTGTAATGAACATTAAAATAAGATGCCTCATCAATAAAACTTAAAATAACACTATCTGATGGCATTGTGGTAGGCTCAAATATGTTGTGATCTTGTATGATCACTGGATCATCTTCAACTTCAACCACTGGTTGTTGAATACCAATCCTTGTTCCTTCTTTCATATTTGGATCAATCCCATTTTTGTAGTAATAACAACCATTTTTGTTATGATTGCTACCTCCACAATGGCTGCAATGCACAATCCTGCCATGCCTTGACATTATTTTTTCACCATTTGGACCTTCTTTCTCCGCGGGCTACTTCCTTCTATTCTTTGTTGGCCTACCAACTTTCTTCTCATACATTGGTGGCAAAACTGATCTTGCATTCACCTTTAGCCACTCAGTTTTGTCTCTACAAGGATATATGATGTGGCTATATGCTTCTCTGAACTGGGCAATGGAGTAGCAAGCATGAACCCTGTCTCATGGCAAGATGTTCTCATGTCTCATACATGCTATTTCATGGTTACATGGGATACCACTCATTCCCATCTTCTGCAAGCACATGTATTGGTAATCAAGTTAACCAAGTAGTGCTTGCCTCTGAATTCCACATCAAAGATCCCTACATCTGATGGAACAACTTGGCAACTAGTAGAAAATTCTACATTTTTTGAAAGCTTCTTCATTATCTTAGGACAGAGGCCAGAGTCCCACATCAGTTCCTCTTGCCTCTTATTGTACTTCATCATAATTAGTTGTTGTTTCAACTTCTCAATCAAGCTAATTACATGTAGTTCCCTAGCTTCTAGGACATATCTACAAAAACAAGTGCAATATTGAGCAACCATAACCAAGTGCAATATTGAGTACAAAAACAAAGTGCAAGATTGAGTACAAGAAACTCATTTGTTGAAAACCTCACAACTATTATTTAGGAGAATATCACATTTAGGAAGCTCTGGTTGAAAGGCTTTGGTCCATGTCCTAGAGTCTAGTTCTTCTAACCATGCATGTGCCTCACTATTCAACACTCTCATCTCTTCCATTGCTTCCTGCCATTAAACAACTTGTGTGCTTCTTGCACATTTTCATAATTGCTTCTTCGGAATTTTTCCTTTGAAATTCTCTCTAAAGTTTTGATACATGTGCCTGACACAGAATCTATGTTCTAAGTCAGGAAACAATATTGTAACAACATTTATTAATCCCTACAATAGTAAATCATCCACATTAGGTGTCAATATCTAGCATTAATGTAGTAATGTAATAATGGACAAGCAATGTTGAAACAAGATACTTACTTTTTGCTTATTATACATGATTGTCCAAGCTGATGTGTTGACAATGGACAAATCTTCTTTCAGAGTAGATAAGAACCATTTCCAGGTGTTTGTATCCTCCACTTCAACAATTGCAAAATCCACAGGGAAGATGCAATCATTAGGATCTATACCTATTGCAATGATAAGAAATCCACCAAATTTGGTTTTCAAATGTGCTCCATCTAGACAGATAACTGGACTACAGCCACCTAACAATCCTCTTTTGCATGCATTAAAAGAAAAGTAGCAACTACTGAATCTGCCACTGTTATCAACATTCAGAAAGAAGGAACTGCCTGGGTTTGATCTTCTCAGCTCAGCTACATAGGACCAGAGAAGATTATACTTCTCTACCTCATCACCATGTATGACCCTCATTGCTGCTCTCTTAACCCTTCCTAGCCGATATCTTGTTGGAGTCATGTTCCATTTTTTTGCACAATTCTGGAAAACTCTTCAAAGAAATTTTGTCATCTACTCTAATGTTCTCAAGGTATTTTTCAGCATGAAAAGTAGATGTGAATGCATTTACTTTCCATTTCCTAGAGCAAGTATGCTTAGTGCATAACTTCTTCACAGCTACACACTTGGCTCTGCCATCATAAGAAGATTTCAGTAACCATGTGCAAGGAGGCTTTGTCTTCTCATCAGCATTTCCCATACAAATAGCAACTATCCTTGTCTTGTCATTTTTGGGCATCTTGATTTGATACCTTTGCTTGCAACTATACTCTTTTATGGCCTGCCTCAATATGTCAATGCTTGCAAATTTCTGGCCAGCTTTAAATGTTGGATTTGCCATGTCTTCTTCACCAAATTCAGCAAATTTGTACTTGACTGCTTCATCATCTGAATCTGGTTCTTGTACGTGCTCCTCTTCATCTGAATCTTCTGCAAGTTGTTTGCCCTTATCTTTCAAACAAATGTTAGCACTTGATACGTCCAATTTGCATCACATTTCTATATCATAATTTTCCTCTATTCACTGATATGTGTCTTATTATGAGGTGTTACTTATGTCTTTTCCTCTATTTTTGCATGTTGGATGATTCTTGGAGGATGAACTGCTAGAGTCAGGTTTCTGATGGAAAAAGAGGTGTTTTGATGCAATTTTGCGAAGATCAGAAAAATATTGGAAAATTATATTTTCCCAGAAGACGAAGGAAGCTAGAAGGGGAGGCTTAGCTGGGCCACAGGGGGCCCACACCCCCTAGGCGCGGGTCCCCCTACCCCGCGCCTAGAGGAGGTGTGGCCCACCTGTCCGACCTTTGACTCCGCCATCTCGCCTATATCTTCTCCTCGAAACCCTAATACACGGGGAGCAACCACAGAAAGATTTCCGCCGCCTCTGCGGGGCGAAAAACATCGAGAGAGAAAGAGCTCTCCGGGAGACGGATTTCTGCCGGGGAAATTCCTTCCCGGAGAGGGGAGATCGTTGCCATCAACACCATCATCAAGCTAGACTTCATCGGGACCATCATCATCATCCACACCATCATATCCACCAGCACCATCATCACCACTCCATCCCGCTGTAAAAATTGTGTTGGATCTTGCATTAGTTCTTAGGGGAAACTTTCCCAATGTTGATTACTATTGTAGTTGATGCTTGTGAGTGGAACCATTGGATTATTGTTTATGTTCAGATTGTTATCCATCACCATATCATATTTGATATTGATCCATATGATGTCTTGTGAGTTGTTCGTCTAGTTCTTGAGGACATGGGAGAAGTCATGTTGTTAGTAGTGGATTTGTGTTGAGTTATTATTCAATAGTTAGTATTTAAGTTATGGTGCTATTCTTCTAGTGGTGTCATGTGAACATTGACTACATGATACTTCACCATTTATGGGCCTAGGGGAATGCATTGTGTATTTGGCTACTAATTGTGGGGTTGCCGGAGTGACAGAAACTTGAACCCCCGTTAGGACACCATTGCATAAGGGAGTACGGATGGCACCCGCCGGGTTCGGGTCCGGGTCTAGACCCCCCATACCCGCACCCTCCCCATTTCCCTGTCTCGCTACCCGCCCCCGATTACATTGGCGGGTATAGATCTCCACCATACCCGCCGCCCACCGGGTAAACGGGGCCCCGACGGGTATCTCTACCCGCGAAAATTGGACATCAATTAGGTGTTTTGACAATAGATTCACAACAAAATTGGACAGCAAGTGTACAACAAATATACATCAGAATGACAGGTTCATATACACAAAATAGGTACGAAAACAACAAATATTCAGTACGAAAATAGTATTAATACATGTGCATAATCAGTCTTTTTAACAATAACAAGTAGTCCAGCAATTGGTAGCAAATAGTACAAACCATATTACAATAAATAGTCCAGGTTTGGAGGGACATATTACAACAAATATTCCAATACATATTACACATATGGTCCAGGACCAGGAGAATAGTAGACAAAATCACACAAGCTGTTCATTCTCTTCCTGTTTGTCTTGAAGACACAAGTCCAAAAGCTGCCTTCACCAATATGAGCATCTACACATGGAATTTTGCACATTCAAGAATGTAAGCTCACAAGTCACAAGTATAAGTAATAGAATACATAGGAAATGAATGTTAATGAAATGCATGATTTTCACACCTTTGTACTTATTCCGAAGCCAGTCTTGATAGCACATCAATACCTCAAGAATGTGAGAAGTGAGGCGGCTCCTATGTTCATTCACTATTCTGCCATTAGTACTAAATGCAGATTCTGAAGCAACCGTTGTGAACGGAATTGCAAATACATCTCTTGCAACCTTTCTTAGTGTTGGGTACCTTGTGCCAGCCACTTTCCACCAATCCAACACATTGAACTTCTCGATATATGGCACTAAGTCATCAGACAAGTTGATGGGGATGTGCCTTCCGGGGTATACCTAGCAGGACGTTTCCGACTGGCCCAAGAACCGGCGAGTGGGCCTGCAAGACGGCGACTGGATCAAAGCCCGACGTGGATCCAAGCGACTGGAAGCTGAAGGCCCAGGCGAGTAGATAGGCCTAGTCGGATTAGGTTAAACAAGGACCGAAGCCTTAACTGATTCGGTTGAGATATGTAAACCCTAGGGGAGGTGAGCCTATATAAACCTCCCTGCGGGGCGTGTAGAGGTACGTTCCATCATACACCCAAGCGACTCGCCGCCTAGCCGCCGAGCTCGCCCATTGTACCACCTTCATAATACAATCTAGCAGGAGTAGGTCTTTACCCTCTAGGGGGGCGAACCAGGGTAAAACCCTGTGTCTCCGCCCTCATCTCGCACCGCAGATGGCAGGCCGCCCTTGCCCCTTGTTCTACTACTCGTTGCCGATTGCAGCATCTGCCGTGTTCATTCCCACGACAGTGGCGCCCACCGTGGGGCCTGGCCGGTCTGGCCGGTGTTCTGCTGCGAGATCCAATCTACCCATCAATGAGTCGGTCGCCACCGGCCGCATGATAGCGATTGGCGAGATGCTCCAGATCTTGCCAAGCAGCTACGTCCCGGCGGCGCGACCCATCACGCACAGCATGATCCTGCCAGTAGGCACGATCAGCCTCTTCGTCGGCCTCACCGACATCATCATCTCGGAGGACTCGGCTCGCATCCGCGAGTCACCGCCATGCGATCGGCTCTCTGAGAGCCAGGTCCACACCATCCATCGCCTCGCCTCCGAGTACAACTCGGCCCACATCGACGTGGCCGAAAACTCCGCGGCCGCGGAAGACGCGGCTCTCAACGACGACGCCGACTCGGCGACCCCGGCATCACTCGCTGGATCCATCACCGCGGCTTCACCCGCGGGCTCCATCACCCAGGTCTCCAACGCGGGAGACTTCGAGGACCCCTCCATCCTCGGGATCTTCGACTTTGACTCCGGGTCGGAAAACTCTGCCGATCTCCGCGACGGGACCGATCGTCACGCCGCAACCTATATGGCGACTGGCACCGATCCGCCGGTGGACCCTTTCTCCACCCCGATCCCTCCCAACGCCACGGCAACGGAGGTCGAGGAACTCCGCCTGAAGCTGGCGGAGGCCGTCCGCAAGGAGCAGGCCGAGCGCGATTTTTTTTGCCTCGAGCAGGTGACGGCGCAGGAGCTGTCGCGTTACCATGCGCAACGGATCAGGACGCGCCTGAACCCTACCGTTCAGGGGCGCGCCTTGAACTTCGACGACTAAAACGACCCGGCCCGTGTGGCCGAGCGCGCGATCTGCGAGAACGCGCCACCAGGAGGAAGCGCCCGGCCCCCTCTAGGGTCAACGGCTATGGGCGCCCCACCTCCACCCAACCGCACACCCCCCAGGGATCAGCCACGGATAGTAGTCTCCTCACGGGAGCGAGACGCAAACGGCCTCCCACTGTTCTCCACCCCGATGGACAACCTCGTGGTGGGCCGAGCAGCAGCCGACAACATCACGGCCACCAGCGACGGCGCCATACAGATCCAGTACGTCAGGGCCCTGCTCGCAAAGGCCGTCGAGCAGCAAAACGCAGGCGCCGACTCGCAGGGTCGAGTGTACTCGCGTTCTTCGGGAAGCAGAGCGGCCTCCAGCGGCCGCCCAATGGCAGCAAACACCCTCAACTGCCCGCCGCCAGAGCCACTGCAGCTCCAACACCGACCCGCAAACGCGGCACTCTCCACCAACGACCCCAGGCCAGCGACCAACTTCGTCGCTGCCAACGGTCAACCCATCGACGCCCGCACCCACATCATCAACAACCAAAGTTGGCGCGCACGCCAGCCCGACGACCTGCGACACACCCTAATCAATCGCCGCGACGGCGAGCCAATGGGGTCGCTCAGTCGACTCGGCCCCAAGTGCTTCGGACCAATGATCCGAGGGGAGAAGTACCCGCCAAACTTCAAGGCGCCGAAGGAGATAGAAAAGTATGATCCCTCGTACGACCCCGCTGTCTGGCTCGATACATACCTCATGGCGATGGGGATCGCAGGCCACACCGACCTGCTAGCTGCCCGTTACCTCCCCCTGATGATGGAGGGGACGTGCAGGCAGTGGATCAACACCCTCCCCCGGGATAGTATCGACTCCTGGAAGGAGATGCGCGACGCCTTCGTCAGACATTTCGAGTGCTCCTACACCCGCGCCACCACCATCGAGGACTTGGAGCGATGCGTCCAGGGACCTCGCGAGTCGACCCGCAACTGGGTGCAGTGGTGGCAAGAACTCTGGTACAACGCGGTCGGCATCCACCCGGACACCGCGATCCATTGCTTCAAGACCTCATGCCGCTACGAGCCTCTGGTCGCTAAGCTCAAGCGACACTCTCGCACACTCGACAACATACCGGACCTCCTCGAGATCGCCAAACGGTACGCGGAGGAAGACCCAAACCAGGAAACCGACGACGAGTCGGGAGGTCAACGCCGCACGAGCGGCAACGACAGCGGACGATGGTCCGACCTACGCTACAGCAACACTCGCCTCACCGGCAAGCGCCGCAGCGATGGGCGATTCGACTTCGTCGCCAACGCCGGTCACGCACAACGCGAGCCCAAAAGCTTCCGCCGCGACGGAGGACAACGCCGCGACAGCGGCAACTACAAGGCCAAGCCAAGGTTCGATCCTGCGGCCCTTCTTAACCAACCTTGCGCGTTTCATAGCAGGGAAGGGAAGTCCGCAATGCACACAACCGCCGACTGCCACACCCTCAGGGAGATCGAGAAGGCACGGCGAGCAAGGGAGGACCCCGACAACAACCCGCCAAACGGCGGAAAGTTCGGCAACGTGGCCGGCTCGCTCCATACCTTCATCGGCTTCAAAACGAAGCACGAGAAGAAGGTCATCACCCGCGCCGTCGCTGTCAACGCGGTGGCCCAGGTGGACGTTCCCCAGTTCCTCAACTGGTCGGAGCAGCCCATCACCTGGAGCCGCCAGGACCACTCGCCGCGCATCGAGTATCCAGGGCGAGTCACCTTAGTGGTCAAGCCAAAGGTGGGCGACTACTGGCTCCCCAAGACATTGATGGACGGCGGCAGCTCCATCAACATCCTGTACCTGGACACCTTCAGGCGGCTGCGGCTCCCGCAGTCGATGATCGAGACAACCCACACCACGTTCCACGGCATTGTCCCCGGTCGGAAGGCGTACCCGATCGGAAAGGTCACGCTGCCAGTCACCTTCGGCACCCCGGAAAACTTCCGCACCGAGCGGATCGTCTTCGAGCTGGTGCCCTTCGACAGCCCCTATCACTGCGTCCTGGGGTGCCAGGCGTTCGCCAAGTTCATGGCAGCGCCACACTACGCGTACAACGCAATGAAGCTCCCTGGGCCGTGTGGCGTCATCACCATCAACGGCGACCCCAACATGGCCGCCGAGTGCGAAGCCAAAGGAGCCGAACTCGCCGATGCTGTCATCGCGACAGAGGCTAACCACGCTGACGAGCTCGCCAAGTATGCGAGCGGGGTGAACAATGACGACCCCACCATACTCAAGAAGCCCAACTCGGAGGGTGCAAACACCTCAGCCTTCGAGGCAACAACGCACACTCGCACCGTCGAGCTGGTCCTAGGCGACTCCAGCCAGACGGTGATGATCGGAACAGGGATTAGCCCAGCCTAGGAAGGCGCGCTCATCGAGTTCCTTCGTGAGAACAGGGATATCTTTGCATGGAAGCCCTCCGACATGCCTGGTGTCCCTTGGGAGCTCGCTGAGCACAAACTAAACACCGACCCCAAAGTGCGACCCGTCAAGCAGTCGTTGTGGCCCTTCAATGAAGAGCGCCGCCGAGCCATTGCCGAGGAGGTGCAGCGTCGACTCGCTGCAGGCTTCATCCGGCCAATCAAGTACTCCAAGTGGCTGGCGAACCCAGTCCTGGTCGAGAAGAAGAACGGGACCTGGAGGATGTGTATCGACTACACAAACTTGAACAGCGCCTGCCCAAAGGAGCAGTTCGTCCTCCCGCGGATTGACCAAATAATCGACTCCACCGCGGGCTCGGAGTTGCTATGTTTCCTCGACGCCTACTCTAGATATAACCAGATCAAGATGGCTATCGAGGACGAGGAGAATACGGCGTTCATCACGCCATTCGGAGCCTTCTGCTACACCGCCATGACCTTCGGCCTCAAGAACGCCGGGGCGACCTATCAGCGGTGCATGCAGGAGTGCCTCGCGAGCCAAATTGGCCACAACATCCACGTCTATATCGACGACGTGGTCGTAAAATCTGCTCGCCAGGATGATCTACTCGCCGACCTGGCAGAAACATTCGCCAACTTGCGAAAATACAAGATAAAGCTTAACCCAGGCAAATGCACCTTCGGTGTACCAGCAGGGCAACTACTGGGTTACGTCGTCTCCAAGCGTGGAATCGAGGCGAACCCCACCAAGATCGACACGATCGCCCGACTCGGCAAACCCAAGTGCCTGCGCAACGTCCAGAAGCTGGTCGGGCGAGTAGCGGCTCTCAGTCGCTTCATCCCCCGCCTGGGCGAAAAGGCGATGCCCCTATACCTCCTGATGCGCAAGAACCCCACATTCCAGTGGGACAAGGAGGCGGATGACGCGCTTCGCGACCTCAAGAAGGTGCTGTTCGCCGCACCGCTACTCGCCGCCCCCGCCGACAAAGAACCCATGCTGGTCTACGTCACGGCTTCCGAGCGCGTCGTCAGCGCCGTCATGGCCGTCGAGCGACCGGAGGAAGGAAAGGATCGCCAAGTACAGCGACCGGTGTACTACATCAGCGAGGTCCTCACCGAGTCGCGCCAGCGATACCCGCAGTACCAGAAGCTGGTATACGCGGTCTTCAGAGCTCAGCGGCGCCTGCCGCACTACTTCCAGGAGCACCCGATCACGGTCGTCTCCTCAGCACCATTGCAGGACATCATCCACAACCGCGAGGCGACCGGGCGGGTCACCAAGTGGGCCGTCGAGATCGGCGTCCACAACATCAAATACGAGCCACGAAGAGCGATCAAGTCGCAAGCCCTAGCGGACTTCATCGCCGACTGGGAAGAGGCCCAGCAGCCAGAGAAGCTGCCATACCTCCATTACTGGAGCCTGCACTTCGACGGCTCCAAGAACGCGGACGGCGCAGGCGCAGGGATCGTGCTAACTTCACCGAAGGGCGACAAGGTCCGCTACGTCCTCTGCCTCGACTTCACACCCTGCACCAACAACATGGCCGAGTACGAGGCCTTACTCCACGGCATGCGAGCTGCCAGGGAGATGAACGTCAATCGCCTACGTTGCTACGGAGACTCCGACCTCGTCGCCGGCACCTACGACGCCGTCTCCCCCACCATGGCGGCGTACCGCCAAGCAGTGGACAAGCTGGGCGGACATTTCGCAGGCTACTCCGTCGAGTGGATCGACAGGCGGAAGAACGAGGAGGCCGACGCACTCTCTCGCATCGGGTCGGCTCGACTCGCACCACCCGTCGGCGTCTTCCTCGACACAATCACCAAACCATTAGTCTCTTCCCCAAGGGAGATCGACATCGGAGTCCCGCTGCAGCCAGAGGCAGCCCTGGTCGCACTCGTCACCGAGCCAGACGACTGGACCATGCCCTACGTCGCCTATCTGGAGGCTGGCACCTTGCCGTCAGACGAGACGGACGCCCGGATGATCGCACGCCGATGCAAATCCTTCACCATCATCGACGGTGAGCTCCACAAGCGAAGCGTCACCGGCGTGTTCCAACGCTGCGTCCAACCGGCCGAAGGTCGCAAGATCCTCCACGACATCCACTCCGGCGACTATGGCCACCACGCCGGTGCCCGCTCCTTGGTCGCCAAGGCTATGCGGCACGGCTTCTACTGGCCCACCGCACATGCCGACGCTGTCGACATCGTCCAGCGGTGCGCCGGGTGCCAGAAGTACGCCAACCAGACACACGTACCGAGCTCGGCGCTGAAGACAATCCCCATCACCTAGCCATTCGCCGTATGGGGCATGGTAGGCCCCTTCAAGAAGGCTCCATCCGGCTACACCCACCTCCTGGTCGCGGTTGACAAATTCACAAAGTGGGGGGAGGCCAAGCCAGTTCGGAAATGCGATGGAAGACCGCCACTAAATTCCTACGCGAGCTCATATATCGCTACGGGTTCCCAAACAGCATCATCACGGACAACGGCACCAACTTCGCCAAAGTAGCCATGGCCGAATTCTGCGAGGAACACCATATCCGGCTTGACCTCGCATCAGTCGCCCACCCGGAATCCAACGGCCAGGCGGAACGGGCCAATCAAAGCATCCTCCACGGCCTGAAGCCGCGACTCCAAGTACCACTCGAGCGCACCGCCGGGTGCTGGGTCGAGGAGCTACCTTCCGTCATCTAGGGCATCCGCACCTCGGTCAACAAGTCGACAGGATTCACCCCCTTCTTCATGGTGTACGGCGCCGAGGCAGTCATGCCCACCGACCTTGAACACGACTCGCCGAGGGTCGTCCACTACACGGAGGCTGCGAACGAACTCGCACGACAGGATGGAGTCAATCGACTCGACGAGGCACGCGACCTAGCTCGCTCGCGCACCGCCATCTACCAACAAGGACTCTGCCGCTACCACAGTCGGAGGGTGAAAACTCGCACCTTCTAAGAAGGCGACCTGGTGCTGCGCCTCATCCAGGACAAGAAGGGCATGCACAAGCTTTCCCCTCCATGGGAGGGACCATTCGCCATCGGGCGTGTACTCGGCAATGACGCTTACTACCTCATCGACGTCCACGGGGACGGCAAACTCGACGTCAAGCGACCATGGAATGTAAACCTCCTGCGGAAGTTCTTTCCTAGAACGCCACATATGTACTCTCCAGTCGCTATGAAATAAAAAGAATCGGTTACCGCAAATTGCGCTTACTCTCCGTGTCTTGTGCCACTCGCACTCGTAATAACAGCGTCAAGCTAACCGCAGAAGTCAACCTTTGGTAAAGCGATCGGCACGGCCAAGTAGTGCGATGCAAAAGCACTGAGTCACCTCAGGTTTTGCATCGTCCACAAAAAACGCCTACCCGGAGCCCCATTGGAGTCGCCTAGCCCGACTGGCTCTACGAGCCAAGACAACTACCTTCGCTTCTCACAGCGACCATGATCCTCCGCATCCTCGACATAGCGACTCGACGGCCACGTACCACGCTCGAGGACTGACTGCCAGTTCAGCGCGAGCGGCTCGGGAAAACGCCAAGTAAGAGAGCATGCCCACGACTCGCCATGCGACTGACCCAACGGGCCAGGCAGGAGTGATGCGCTCAAACCAACGCGCAAAGTCCTCACCCACCCTCGAGTCGCGCCTAGAACAACCAAGTACCACGCTCGGGGACTCGGCCACCCGACCTCGTTCGCGCAAGGGAAAACGGTGAAGTACAGAGCGCTCAAGGGAGTCGCCTAGCGACTGGCTCTTCGAGTCCGGGCGAGTCGACCACAATAACAAAACATTCAAAAACCACAAACAGATCACACACGAGGTAAACCCCACAAAAGGGCGGACGCGCTCGGGGACTCGTTCAAACCTTAATCGAAAAACACATGACAAGTCACACAACAAACATGATATCACATTACTAGCATGTTGCAATTGTCTCAGAGTACAAAATATGCCCAAGCGGCAGATCTGCTACTAACACCCCAGGGCAACCTACTCTATTCTGCAGGCTTCGACGACGACTCGCCAACACCCTTGCGATTGCGGATGAACGGCGTGTACGGGTTTGACGGGTACGTCGTCAGCTCACCCGGCATCACAACGCGGAAGGGCTGCTCGACCTCGAAGTCCCGGTGCTGCGGCTCGGGGTCGTTGGGCGCGACGACCGTTTCCTGGTAAGGAAGGAGGTCGCCCATCGCCCAGACGCGCTCGGAATACACCGCGGTGCGACCCGTCAACGTGAGCACCTCGGAGATCTCCACCTCGCCAGTCGACGATGGGTAGCCACTCGTCACATCGTCCAGATCGAAATCTTCTGGAAAATGAGCAAGCCCAAGGCTAAGCGCCGTCGCCGCTCCACGCCGAAATGCCGATCGCGTCATGAACTCAACGACCGACGGCGCCTTCTCCAAGTACTTCCACACCTCGACGAGGTCGCTGGGAATTACTTCCGTGGGCGCCATCTCCCGGAGGTAGGCTCGGATGCATGTCGCCGACAACGTCGCCGAGTCAACGAGCATGGCCACACATTGCCGCGCGTCGAACGAGCTCGCCTCTTCCGCGCTATCAATGATGCGACCTGCGAGTAGAGGATAACAGTGAGTACGTTGGATATCGCAAAAAGGCACATACAGGGGCAGATACACTTACCAATCAAGGGGCGGGAGAGATCCGTGATGAAGCGTTGAAGCGAAGTATAGTTGTCCTGAAGCCCAGCAACAAGGGCGTCGGACACTTTAGTTCCTCTGCGGCGGCCATAACGGCGGCCTTGGCTCGCCCATCTGCCGAGCTCGCCTCCTCTTTCGCCTCCCTCAGCTCGCGCTCGAGCTCGGCGATCCGCTTCTCAGCCGAGCTTAATGCCGATTGAGCCGTCGCCAAATCACCCGCGAGGACAAGTCCCTGGCGAGCCTCTTCTGCCTTCGCGGCAACTGCCTGAAGCCCTTTATTCGCCTCTTGGACGGCGGCCAGTTCCTTCTCCGCGCGGTGTTTCGCTGCCAATCGGTCGGCTGATTCGAGTTGCAGACCCTGCACACAATTCAAACAGTTAACCAAAGCGAAATCCTAAGTGCCCACCCGCTGAAATTCAGCGAACGCGCACTCGGGGACTGGCAATCAAGAAATCCTAAGTACCCACCCGCTGAAATTCAGCGAATGCGCACTCGGGGACTGGACGCGAAAAATAACAACAAGACTAAAAGAATCAGACCGCTGCAACTCACCGGCCCGATCCTCGGGGACTGGACATACCTGGATGGCTGCGCCAAGCATGCCGTGAAGTTGTATCGCATCCACGGACGTGACAAGAGCCGGCGTGTGCCCCCGACGCTGCTCGACCTCCGCGTCAGCGACCCCAGGTGCACGGCTCGAGGGTGAGGTCCCACTCGCTGCAGCCGTCTTGGTCATGAAACGCGGGAACGTGGCGATGGAGGCACCGACACCAAAGGAGATCGGCTCGGTCACCCCAGGCGAGGGAGAACCCTCCTTCGTGGATACGGCCGCCTCCATTGTGGGTTCATTCGGCGCGACCGTCATGTCGTCGGAGATCGTGACGACATCGTCGCCCTTGGCCCTCTTGGCGCCATCCGCAGGAACGACGACTTCGTCCGCCTTCCTCTTGCGGGAAGGATCCTCCTCGCTGACGACGGGCGGCACCTTAGACACTGTCGGGTGGCCTATCTTCTTCATCCCGGTCCTGTAAGTCGATCGTGTGAGTGAGTTAATTCAAACTACTATGAAAGACAAAGGTAGGTGAGCGAACTCACTTGGCGACCGGAATGAAGCGTAGCCCCGTGCGGATGCCGGCTGGCTTCTCCAGTTCGGGGCCCAGTCGGCGGCTGAGCCCCATCCTCGGGACATCGTGTGCCCAAGACACGGACGGCTTCTTCGTCGTCGAGGCCACAACAGGAGCCTCTGGGACATCTTCGGCAGGAGCTTCCCTGCGAGGCGAAGCCGCCGCAGCCGGAGCGTCCCCTAGCCTAGAGACTGGGGCCAGTGGCACCTCGACAGTGGCCGTGTCCAGCGCGGCTGTCGTCGGTGGCGCCTCGTCCTTGGCCGGGCTGGGGGCGTCGGAACTGCTCGCCGAGTGCGGTGGCGAGGCCGGCCTCATCGGCTTTGTCTTCTTCTTCGGAGGGGCCTTCGCCTCCTTCTCCTTCTTCTTCTTCTTCTTCTTATTCTTTGACGGAGTAGCCTGGCGGCGCGAGGTGGTCTCCGGAAGTTCGTCATCGTCATCATGACGCTCGAGGCTTTTACTCGCCTCAAGCTCACGCTGACGCTGCCCGCGGGTCTTGCGGACCAGCGGGGCGGCCTCCTCCTCGGAGTCATCGTCGCCGTTGATCTCGTCACTCTCGGAGTCACCCTTGGCGGGCGGTGACTCGCCCATGTCCTGGACGGACGAGCTCGAGTTCTTGTCATCTGAAGGCGGGAGCCATCCTTCCACCACTTGGAACAACTGCAATGAACATGAAATGAAGTTATAGCGACCGCGACTGCAAAAACTGCGACTGCGAATGATGCGAGGTGACTTACCATTGGGGCTGGATGCTTCGCGGTGTAGGGGGCGACCCCAGCCTTTGTGTCCAGGTACACCGCTTGGGTGATCTTCTTCAGTCCCGTGGTGTAGTCCTCGAGCCTCCACTCGGCGAGGCAGGACTTCGTCTAGTCCTCCCAGCCCGTGTACTGGTACATGTAGTGGTCGCGCCGAGCCAGAGGGACGAGCCGCCTCCCGAGCCAGCAGTTGTATAGGTTGATCGTCTGGAGGCCGTTCTACTTTACACCACGGATAGTTTGGAGCATTTCGTCCACGACCATCCGCTGGTCACTGGGGAGCTTGCCGACCTGAAGCCGGTGCGGTTCGGACCGGTTGGCGGAGTATCGTGGAATCGTCGTCTCGCCCTCTGGGGTCGCCTCGGCAACATAAAACCAAGATTTCTTCCAATCGCTTGCCGCCTTGGCGGGTAGCATCAAGTCGAAGAACGAAGCCTTCGACTTCAGCTGGAAAGTTAGGCCGCCCGCGGCAAGCATTGGGCCGCCCGCTTCCTCGCGGCTGATCCGTCCGTGGAACAGATCTTGCCATAGAGGGAAGTAGGGCCGGCAGCCCAAGTAGCACTCGCAGAACGCCACAAAGATGGCGAGCTGCTCGATGCTGTGTGGACCCAGGTCCGACGGTTGGATCCCGTAGTAGGTGCAGAAGCGCCGGAAGAACAGGGACGTGGGGAATCCCAGTCCCCGTTCCAGGTGGCTGGTAAAGCAGATGAATTCCCCCTCGCGCGGGTTCGGGGTCACCTCTCCGGCCGCGGGGATGCGCCAATAACCGGCGCGCAGGATCCCGGCCTCCTCAAAGGAAGCCAGTTGCGCCCTCGTACACTTAGATCTCCCCCAAGGTTCGGTGGAGAGGGCCATGGCGGAAGGATTTGCGGGGGGTCGGAGGATTTCGGGTCGGCTGGCTCGCGATGCGAGGGAAGGCGAGAATGCGTGCAATCGGAGGAAATGACGAGAAGATGGTTCTCTGATCACCTGCCATTCCCCTTATATAGCGGTTGTTACCCGCCAAATCAGGAAGCCGTTACTACGCCGTGATTACGCCAAAAGTTACCGTTGGATTACCCCAACGGCTAGTTTGACCACGCTTAACGGTCCAACTTCAGCCACTCAGCTCGCCGACCCGATCACTACGACAGTGTTTCGCCGACTCGACTCGCCAAAGCTGTGATCAGAATGACTAGTTTTTTTCCTTTATACAGGAGCCCGCCGACGATTCGACTGGATGTCTACTCTGAAGCCGTATACTCCGACTGCCAGCAGCCACCTACGCCTAATCGGAGACGGCCTCGGGGACTACTGATGGGGATGTGCCTTCCGGGGTATACCCAGCAGGACGTTTCCGACTGGCCCAAGAACTGGCGAGTGGGCCTGCAAGACGGCGACTGGATCAAAGCCCGGCGTGGATCCAAGCGACTGGAAGCTGAAGGCCCAGGCGAGTAGATAGGCCCAGGCGGATTAGGTTAAACAAGGACCAAAGCCTTAACTGATTCGGTTGAGATATGTAAACCCTAGGGGAGGTGAGCCTATATAAACCTCCCTGCGGGGCGTGTAGAGGTACGTTCCATCATACACCCAAGCGACTCGCCGCCTAGCCGCCGAGATCGCCCATTGTACCACCTTCATAATACAATCTAGCAGGAGTAGGTCTTTACCCTCCGGGGGGCTGAACCTAGGTAAAACCCTGTGTCTCCGCCCTCATCTCGCACCGCAGATGGCAGGCCGCCCTTGCCCCTTGTTCTACTACTCGCTGCCGATTGCAGCATCTACCGTGTTCATTCCCACAACACAAGTAATGTTCCATCTCACCTTGAAGTCTAGCTGCTGTAGGCCTTTGTTGTGCTACAATATCATGAAAGAATGTCATAATGGCAGGAGCAGGCATTGAAGACAAGGAACATTCTGTGGCTCCTTGATATCCATCTCCTTCCACTTCATACTCCTCAATCAATTTATGGAGATTAGCAACTACTTCATCAACCTTTTCTATGCATTCGTAAGAGGTCGACTCAATGCCATAAGCATTGCAAAACATGCAATCAACATTTGCCTCTTATATCTAGGGTCAAGTAGTGTAGCTATGCCCATCAACCCTTGGATATCTTTCCAATACTTATCAAATTTTTATGTCATGGCATTAGACATTTCTTGGATAACCAAATCAGTAGAAGTTCCCCACTGCCTAATTTTCATCTTGATTTCACATATCTTAGGAAAGCACACATTGGCGGTGACATAATCAGTGCCAGAGAACAAGGTAGTTATATCATAGAACACCCTAAGCCTCGGTACAACCTCAACAGCAAAATCCCATTCATCAGGAGTAGGCAATGTTTCATATTGCTTGTCTACTATTTTCGCTCTTTCAAAGACAGCTCTATAAGGCAAAGCTATCTCTAGCATCACAAAAACAGAATTCCACCTAGTCTTACAATCTAGTCTCAATGTCCTTGTGATTTTTACTTTCTTGTACCTAGCCATCTCTTCAAATTTCTCATATCTCTTTGGTGTGGCGGTCCAGTAAGCAACACTCTCTCTAATATTGTGTGTAGCAGCTTTCATGACCTTACAATCTAACCCATCTTTTACTATGAGATTTAATATATGAGCACAACAACGCATGTGAAGCATTGTACCTTGTAAGAGCAGCTTAGACTTTCCTATCTTGCCCACCATGAGGTCAAGTGCCTTGTCATTTGATGTACAATTGTCAACTGTCACGGTCATGAGCTTCTCATCCAAGTTCCACGCCATCAAGGTTTCATGGAGCACTTCAGCTATAACATCTCCGGAGTGTGGTGCCGGCACATATATAAATCTACAATAAGAATAGTGGACAGCAATAAGAATAGTGGACAGCAATAAGAATTACATGATTCAACAATAAGAATAGTGGACAACAATAAATCTACAACAAGATTCAACCATATACCCCATGAGAATGCTTTGGAGCTTCCATGATTCATCAACAAAATGACCGGTGACAACCATGTAACCCTTTTTTGGTTGTCCACTGTCCACATATCAGTGGTGACAACTATCCTTGATTGTAGCATAGTCATGTACTCAACAACAACCTTTTTATCCTTGTCATATCTTCCTACGATGTCCTTCCTACAAAATAATAGATAAAGGTTAGATCATCATTCATTCCCAAAGAAACATGGCACAAATAAAGTGACTACTGCATGAACAAACCTATAAGTGTTCCTTGTATGTAGAGTAAAAAGTGGCCGCACCGCGTGCACAAACCTCCCAAATCCAGCATGGTCCACCATGCTCAATGGATAGTCATACAACACTATCATGTTACCAAGCTCTTCTCTAGCAGTCTCTTGATCAAATGTATAATTCTCTACATTCATCTTCCCATCAGGTTGGGCAGTCATCCTCAATGAAGACTGACTAAATGATTTGCCCCCCTTGTTACTTAACTTAATTATCCTCTGAGTACATATCTTTAGATGTTCACGTAAATGTGTTGTGCCACTCTTGGATTCGGCACTAAGCGGCTTGTTACAGTAGTTGCAAATGGCCTTCCATTTCCCATGCACCAACTTCTTCGTCATCTCATTCCACACATCAGAAGTGAGCTTGCGTCCTGACCTTCTACCTATCACCTCCACCACTTCATCTTCTTCATCATAAGAAATATAGTTCACGGATTCAGAAGGGGCTTGCCTTTGGCTACTACAGCTTGTTACACTACATAAAAAAAACATAAATCAGCCCTAGTACTACATCTTGTTGCACTACATAATAAGATGAACACAATTAAACAGTCCGCCTATTACTCTATGATCCAGTCACAACATGTATATAAACCAGCCCAAAAGCAACCATTTATTTCCACAAGCACATGTATGATTCAGTCACATATTCACAACATGTACATCTAGCAAAAAACAACACACAAACACATCAACCTAGACAATCAGAGAATCAACTCACACTGGACTTGGAGACTTGGCGTTCTGCGGTTGTTTGTGGCCGGCGACGTGCTTCCTCTTTTTCTCGACGTGCTGCTGCCCCTTGTCCCGGTTTCGGCCACCACCATGGGAGGTCGCAACATCGGGTGGCGCATGCCCCCGCTTCCGGCTGCTCCCGACGCCAGCCACCAGCGGCAAACCATCGCCTCCCCTGGTGCTCGATGACGAGGTATTCACGCCGAGGAGGAAGCCCAGTCGTGCACCGCTTCCGTGCGGTGGAATCTGGGGAAGCTTAGTTCGTGTCTCCTCTCCAGGCGGCGGTGGCAGTGCAGGCTCAGACTCCTAGTCTTGCTGCGCGCCGTCACCGGACTCGCTGCCCACTTCAACCTCAAGCGGGTCAGTTTCCATGGCGGCGTTGCGGCAGGGCAGGGCAGCGCGGGGGATTGGGGGAGGCGGGCAGCAACGGCGCGTCGAGTGCAGGATCAGGAAGTGGGGCGAGCCGGCGAGGCCGCGAGGGAGGGGGGTGCATGCGGGTGCAGCGTGTGCGGGACTGCGGGAGCGAGGAGGAGGATTGCGGCGCTGCAGGACAACGGGAGGGTCGGAGGGAGTGGGCGAGTGGGGGGCATGGGGCTGGGCATTGGAATTTGGTGTCTAGGGTTTTCTTGGCATTTGACACTGACGTGTGGGGTCCATTTGTCATATGCGGGTACGTGGGTACGCGGGTTCGGGTGTGGCACCTCCATACCCGCCTCCACTAGACCCGGTGGGTATGATTTCTAACCATTAATTAGCCCCGTGGATAATTATTTTTACCATACCCGCCCCATTTAAAGCGGGTCCCCATCGGGTTTGCGGGTATCGGATACCCATTGCCATCTGCATAAGGGAGCGTAGGATCTCAGAGTTTAAGGTTGTGGTTAGGTTTATATCTTAATTGCTTTCCTGTAGTTGCGGATGCTTGCAGGGGGTTTAATCACAAGTATGTATTAGTCCAAGTATGGTTGGTATATTAGCACAGGTTAACCCACACAACACTTACAACACCAAAGAAGAGTACTTAGCTATATGAAGCGAAAACACTTGACAGAATTCCCATGTGTCCTCGAGAACGTTTGGTCCTTATAAGTATTTCCACCGGCTTGTCCTTTGCGAAGAAAGGATTGGGCCACTTGCTGTGTTTGTTCGTTGTCTTTATTACTTGCACTTTGTCTTGTTGCTTTATCAGAAAACCCCTAAAAATCTGTTTGCTGAGTATTTATAGAGATTTCCTGCTCCATATCACTAGTCAACACTTTATGCTCCTCGTTGGGATCGACACTCCTATTTATCAAAAGTACTACGATACACCCCCTATACTTGTGGGTCATCAAGACTATTTTCTGGCGCTATTGCCGGGGAGTGAAGCGCTATTGAAGAGTGGGACTGGTAAAGGAAACTTCTACTATGAGTATTTCTTTTTGTTTATGTTTGTTACTTTGTTTCCTATATGGATAACCCACTTGGTTTTTTTGGGGAAAACTACTACCACTGTTAGGGTTGTAGATGAACCACCGCTTGTTGAGATAGATCCTTTTAAGATACCTACAAGTATTGTTGATCGTGTTATGGATAATTACTATTTTGGGGATGGAACTGTCCATCCTGGTGATCATTTGCTTTTTATCCATGAATTATGCGGGTTGTTTAAGTGTGTAGGTATCACAACTGAATAGGTGAAGAAGAAGTTACTCTCTATATCCTTAAAAGGGAGAGCTGAAGAATGGTATAAGCTGCTGAAGAATGGACAATCTATGGAATGGGAGGAAATGGCTTCTCTCTTTTATTCTAAATTATATCCTCCTAGTGAGATTTATAAGGATAGAAATCTGATATATAACTTTTGGCCCCGTGATGGAGAGAGTACAACTCAAGCTTGGGGGATATTGAAGTTACTAATGCTTAAATGTCCTATTCATGAACTCCCTAACAATATTATTATCAATAACTTTTATGCTAGGATTTCTCTTCATGATAAAGATTTACTAGATGCTTCTTGTGCCGGATCATTCACACGTATGAAGGAAGAAGCTAAATGGGATCTCCTAGACCATATTCAAGAGAACACTGAAGCTTGGGAGAATGACAAAGGAAGAAAGTCAGGTATAAATTATGATTATGAATGCATAAAATCTTTTATGGGAACTGATGACTTTCGTGATATTAGTGATGAGTTTGGTCTTTACTCCCAAAGTATTGCCAATTGTTTTAAGGCCTCTGCCTCTTACATAGAAATTCCCCAAAAGAAGTGGAATAAGTACCATGCACCTTATAAAGATGTTGTTAGTCATGTTCCTGTTAGAAGCACTGAAGTTTGTACTACTAATCATATTGTGCCTGAACCTTATATTGAGAAAATACCTTTCCCAGCTAAGGTAAAGGAGTACTCTATGATGATTAGTGCAAATAACAAAGGTACTAAAAAAACTGTGGAACCTGATGAGCAAATTAATATTGAGCCTATGGTAGCTATTGTGAAAGATCTTGTCACTAGAAATATAGAGGATGAGCATATTGTCTTTTGTGAAGACGCTTCTAATATTGTCTCTCATCCTAGAAAAGCTAGAAAATCTAGTGTCCCTGTGCTTTCTATTAAAATTGGTGATCATTGTTATTATGGTTTATGTGATATTAGTGCTAGTTCTAGTGCTATTCCTTATGAGCTTTACAGGGAAATTATGCATGAGATTGGTCCTTGTGAGCTTGAGGACATTGATGTAGTTATTCACCTTGCTAATAAGGAAACCATTTGACCTATTGGTATTGTTAGAGATGTGGAGGTGCTTTGCGGAAAGATTAAGTATCCTGCTGATTTTCTAGTGCTTAATTCAACAGCTAGTAAAACTTGTCCTATCATTTTTGGTAGACCCTTCTTGAACACTTGTGGATCTATTATAGATTGTAAAAAGGAAAAAGTTTTGACTAAGTTTGATGGAGATTCTTATGTGTTTAACTTTTCCAAATTTGCTAAAGCTCCTTGTGAAAATAGCTTGCCTAATAAAGATTTTAGGATGGAACAACTTGCTTCTATTGATCCAGTTTATGACCTTGGACCTCTTTTTGGTGATTGTAAGTATGCTCATTCTGATGATAAAGTTGTTTCCTGTGGCATTTATATTGTGAACTTTATTCAAAGTGCTACTGAAAGTTATTATGAGAGGGAAACATGGTTTTATGCATCTCAATAATGTTAAGTTTCCCTGTTTTTATGTTGAAAGCTTTGAAGTTGCATTTGTTTTGTCTTCCTATGCTAGTGGCTTTTTGTTTCAACAATTTGTTTTCTCATGATACCCCCATGCATAGTAAGTGGGTTAGACTCAAATGTGTTGGTTATTTGCTTCTTTATGCTCTCTTTCACTCCAGATATATATCTCCTATGTGAGCATCTTTGAAACTCTCAAGCCTAAATTAAAGGCATTAAAGAAATGTACTTGTTGGGATATAACCCAAGAGTTTGGTTGAGTCTTGGAAGTTATTACCTTAGTAATAACCGCTTATTATCATTTTTGTTTTGTTTTTTGTGTCAAGTTCAACTACTTTTGAGAAGTGGAGGAGTTGTGAAAAGTGGCTGTCCTAGGACAGATTTTTGTGTTGCATTGTAAAAATTCGTGAGGGAGCTCAGTACTTCGGATGGAGATGTATTTTTCTGTGCTTGTTCTTCAAGTTGTTACCCAACTTTAATTAGTTTCGCACTTTTTTATTTGAGCAACAGAAGGTTTTCAAAAAAATCAATCTTGACCTCCTGGTCTGTTTTGACAGATTTTTGTTATCATTTGCATTTGCCTCTTACAGAAGCCTTTGTTGTGATGGATTTCAGTTGAAGTGTGAACCTAAAGGTTTATTGTTTTTTTCTTACACTAATGTTGCCCTTGAGGTTTTTGCAATGCCTTATGAGTAAAGGAATTTCCAGGAGAAGTAGAAAAGGAGTCTGCAGAGTTCGTCTTTGAATAGGTAAAAGTGGTGAAAACAGAAGGTTCATGAAAGCCTAATATTTTTATATTTTTGATGTTTTTAATACATATGGAAGGTTACGAAACAAAACAGAGGAGGAAATGGAGGCCGGGGTGGCCACACCCACCCCAGGCGCAGGCCCCAGCTAGCCGCACCTGGAGGGGGTGTGAGCCCCCCGAGCTCCGACTCCGCCTCGTTTTCGTATCAACACCTTTCTTATGCTTTGAAACCTCGTCATATATAACCCTCGGATCCCCCGAGGTTCGTATATCATGTTCTCGCCATGTTTTCGTTTCGATCTATTTTTGTCAGGAAATCTTCTCAAGTTTAGAGCGACATGGTCTCCGCCAACGACAAAGGCAAGAAGCCCGAGGAAGATGATACTCACAATCTCAAGGAGGAGGAGATTTTGGTAGGGGATGAAGAATACATGGAGGAGGACAAGCATCCGGACACCCGCGCTACAATCGCAAGCATTGGAGTGGTGGCAAATCCTACCAAGCTTAGGCGGATAGCACAGATGTCTACAGGAGGGAAAACCCCGCATCATATCCTCTCTCCACGGTCATCTCCTCCACGTACCAAGAATCCATTCCATACTCTTATACATGAGCAAAAATACCAACATGTGCCCAAAGAGTACTTGCCCTCGGTTTGGGATCTGCCTCGCTCTAACCATGCAGGGAAGGAACACACTAAGAAGGAAGAGTGGGGAAAGAATAGCAAGGACTAGGACTCTCGGTCCGATATGATCATGAACCGCATTGAGCAAAATTCGGAGTTGATTCGTACTCTGACCTTCGAGATTGAGGATTTGAGGAAACTGATTGAAGAACTTATCAAGAGAACACCACCACCACTGAAGGAGTAATTCGTCATCAGGTTTGGCATCCCCTTGGCTTGTTCCAAGCTTGGGGGAGTGTCGCCGTATCACATCATTATCTTTTATCTTTTACCTTTTTAGTGGATTCATTTCTTTGGTATATAAGTTATCTTATAGGTTGGTTTGCATGTGGAAGTATCTCTCCTTTAGTTGATTATCTATGTATCCCTTGGTGTGAGTGCCTTTATGGAATATTAATGAGAAGTTCCATATTTTACTTTTTGCACTTCTTATTTTAGTTTGCAATCTCTATTATATGATTGATCTTGTTGATAAGTATTGGTATCACTTTGGGAGCATCAAGTAGATCTAAATTGGTTTTGGCAAACCAAGCTTTGGTCAGTAGCAACACTTTTTGAGGTTTGAAAGGAAAAGAGAAAAAGCTTACAGGTATTTTGTATCATTTTGTTTTCTTTCTTGATTGGATCATAAGCCTAGAGGAGGTGTGGCCCACCTGTCCGACCTTTGACTCCGCCCTCTCGCCTATATCTTCTCCTCGAAACCGTAATACACGGGGAGCAACCATAGAAAGATTTCCGCCGCCTCTGCGGGGCGGAAAACACCGAGAGAGAAAGAGCTCTCCGGCAGACAGATTTCTGCCGGGGAAATTCCTTCCCGGAGAGGGGAGATCATCGCCATCAACACCGGCATCAAGCTAGACTTCATCGGGACCATCATCATCATCCACACCATCATATCCACCAGCACCATCATCACCACTCCATCCCGCTATAACAATTGTGTTGGATCTTGCATTAGTTCTTAGGGGAAACTTTCCCGATGTTGATTACTATTGTAGTTGATGATTGTGAGTGGAACCATTGTATTATTGTTTATGTTCAGATTGTTATCCATCACCATATCATCTTTGATTTGATCCATATGATGTCTTGTGAGTAGTTCGTCTAGTTCTTGAGGACATGGGAGAAGTCATGTTGTTAGTAGTGGATTTGTGTTGAGTTATTATTCAATGGTTTAGTATTTAAGTTGTGGTGCTATTCTTCTAGTGGTGTTATGTGAACGTCGACTACATGATACTTCACCATTTATGGGCCTAGTAGAATGCATTGTGTATTTGGCTACTAATTGTGGGGTTGCCGGAGTGACAGAAACCTAAACCCCCGTTAGGACACCATTACATAAGGGAGCGTAGGATCTCAGAGTTTAAGGCTGTGGTTAGGTTTATATCTTATTGCTTTCCTGTAGTTGCGGATGCTTGCAGGGTGATACGTTGGAAACGTATCTATAATTTTTGATGTTCCATGCTTGTTTAGTATCTACTTTGCTTTACTTGTCCACACTTGGAGGTGCTTTTTACATGTTTTCTGCTGTTTTTGGTTTCAGAAAAGTTGGTAAAGAAATATTCTCGGAATTGGACGGGACAAACGACAAAGTCAATAACTTTCTGTGGGGAATAAGAAGTCCATATGAGAGCCGGAGGGGCCGGCCAGGGGGGGCCAGACCCACCCCAGGCACGGGGCAGGTGGGCCCGCGCCTGGCTAGGGTTTGGTGGCCCTGGCCGCCTCCCGGTCTCGTCCCTTCGCCTATAAGAAGCCCCTGATGCAGAAACCCTGAGTACCCGATCAATATTCCATGAAACCTTCTGTAACCGCCGCCACCATCGTCCCTAGATCGAGGGGATCTGAAGTTCTTCTCGGCACCCTGCCGGAGGGGAGATCATCCCGGAGGCCTTCTCTCCGGTATGATGCGTGAGTAGTTCCACCTTGGACTATGGGTCCATGTAGTAGCTAGATGGTTGTATCTCCTCCTTTGTGCTTTCGTGTATAGATCTTGTGAGTTCCATTCATGATCAATATCTAATCTATTTGCAATCATGCATGTTGTGTTTGCGGGGATCCGATGGATATTGAGATTATTATGTCAGATTAATTAATGGTTTTGTCTTTATGATTCTATCATGTCTGTGTTGTTTGTGATATTGCATGCTCTCCGTTTCTAGTGGTTATATGGGCCAAGTAGTTGCTAGTGACTCCAAGAGGGGTATTTGTAACATCCCAGCATTAGATCCTAGAAATAAGTGGAACCCAGATGTGTGCATTGCATTCATGCATAGAAAATCTGAATATTTTTCGCGCTTTTGAACAAAACTTGTTAAAATGATTGAAGCTTCTCTCAACTTGATGGAATTGAGGTAGATCATCAAGTTGACTATGATAAGTTTCAATATGACTTTGCTAAAATCTTATTTTTGGGTAACCATAATTTGATCTAAGGGTAGATCAAATATAAAAATAACAATTAAATCATAATGCATTGCTTAAATGACTAATATCTAATCCTTAAGTGATCATATCATACTATTCATCACAACAACCCATGAATACCAAGTTAAGAATGTAATAATTTACTCTTGACTTATTTAATTCTTATTCAATTATACCATGAGTATCATGGTAATACCTAACTCAAACTCTTTAGTGATATTAGGATGGGAAGAAACTAAATCTAGATCATTCACCATATATCTTTCTTTCCATATCAATCCTTATCATCTCTATTTAGTTATATTCCAATATCTGTTGTTCATCAATGTTGAGAAATCAATTATTGATTCACCAATTCTCAATCTATCAACTCTTGACCACCACATAGCTTACACTTAGGTGTCTATAAAGAAACAACTAAGAGGAGGTAAATAGTAATGCTAGTTTTAGATATCATCTATAGGATGGGAGTGATTGAAGAAGAATAAAAATCAATGTTATAATTGATGGAGTTAAACTCAGTCCTGAAAGGATAGAAGTGTTATTGGGATATCTAATTATATGGTACTAAAGATGATTACAAGGATGAATCCTGAAGATAGTTACCAGTAGTAATTCTATTGGATCAAGGGGGCATAGTCCATGAATAACAGCCTTAATCCAATTAGAGATACTAAGAACATAATTCCAATCCAATTGTAAGGTTGTATTGATAAAGCCTTGATTAGCTAATTGGAAACCTAAGCTATAAATGATTAAAGGATTATAATGATCATGCCTTGCTCACCGGGATTGTATACTTATATCAAGTATAAGTGACATTGGTGGGTAGAACATGATTGAAACCCTAATATAGGTAAGTTATCCTAGAGTAGTTATTACAGGTCACATTCATATAATGTGAGGTTGGAGTATGAGTTATTAGAGTAAAGTAAATGTAGGGTAGTATGATTAAATTAAAGCTAGTATATCATAGAATTATGGAAGTAGTGTTATTCATCTTAAATGATAGTAAGCTTTAGAGAAAGGTAGTTGGATGTATACATCTAATGGAGAAATATTAGTGATGGATGATTAAGGAAGATTATGAGTGGAGTTGAAGGAACTACTTGTTGGATTGAAGGTTATCAACAGTAGAGTAGTGGATATAACCAAGTATGGATATTAGAAAACTATAAAAGCTTTAGTGTCAAGCTCATTGGAATCTTTAAATGGATTTAGAAAAATAATAGGGGGATAAGAATATTTTTATGAAGTAAAGCTCATCATGTTAACCATGATGATGGATAGGAAGAAGTAGTATATCTAGGAAAGGAATTCCTTAATTAGAAGTCCAGGATTGTGAATTATGAAAAATAGACATTCTTGGTAAACACCCAACTCTAAATCTCAAACCAAACATAATATCCATTTCAAGTTATTGATCCAGTATCTTGTCTCCATAACACTTTATAGGAATATTTTCCTATAGCCAATCACATAGCACATCTTTATAATTTCCAATTGTCTTAAACATAGGTGATGAAGAGATATTTTTATCAATTCTTTTCCATAAGACATTTTTAACTTTCTATTCTACAGGGTGATATCATTAAAGATCACAAACATAAATACCATATGTTTAGCTATTAAAATTTATTCACATCAACAAAATAATATAAGTATATTAAAAACCCTAAACCCTAGGGTAAACATTTACAATTCAAACCCTAAACTTTTATGTTTATCATAATAGAATATATACATTGCCATTTTCTAAGTTAATGGAAGTAGTATTAACCATATTAATTTCTTTTGTATTTCATGCATCAAATAATGACATAGATCATTATGTAAAAATTTCCATCCAAACTATGAATTCACTATAATTAAGTTTTATAAACAAATAAGTAAATATCAATTAATAAAACCATGGTTGATTCTTAGGAAGGTAAGTAATAACAAAGTCTTTTACAAAATATTAAACAAGGAATTTATATCAAGAAAATAAAGAAGGTTATAAAAGGAAAAATATTTATTATTAAGCTTTACAAAATAAATCTCAAATCAATATTAATTGTTGCTGCAAGTGTTCATTAATAAACCTTGTTAGGTAAAGTTCAAATTATAGATTATATACAAATCTGAAAAGTAAAATAGAAAATAGAAAAAAAGAAAACAAATAAAAAACATTTCCTAGTCGTGGCCCAACTTCCCTCTTCTTATCTGTCACCCACGTGCAGCCCACAAAGGCCCAATAGCCAGCCCAATTCATTCTCTTCTTTGACTGACACGTGAAACCAAAGAAGGATCGCGGGTTGAGAGGAAAGAAGTGCTAGGGGGTTTTCTGCAAAACTGTCGTCGTCGTCATCCTCACGCACACAGGCAGCTCGCTGGAGGAGTCCGCCGCGTGCTCGATGCTGTCATTGTCGTCAGCCGTGCATCGAGATGCTCGCCGTCTTTACAGAGGGGGATAAGAAGGCCACCGCGATGCCCTGCCCCAATCCCTATCCACATTCCCTTCTTATCCTCTCTGATTCGAATGGGGCCGAAACCCTAGCTCACCGGAGCTCGCCTCGCCGTCGTGCCGCACCTCCCCACTCTCTTCCAAGTAGCCATGGAGAGGCCCCGTGCTCCGTAGATCCTCTGGGTGAAATCTTGCATCAAGGGGAGCACTAGAGTGGACGAATTTTGTCGTTCCTCTTTGCGGCAGTTCGTCGGAATCCTCGTCGGAGAGCTCGTCTCCGACCGCACCAGTCCTCGTCGACACCACCACTACAATCAGGGTAAGTTCCTGAACCTTCCAGTAACCCTAAATTTCCTCCTCTCGATGTAAATCGCCGTCACACCGTATGCCATCATCGGCCACCATCGGAGCCAAGGCTCCGATGACCATTTCCGAGCGGCGCCGCCACTATAGGGTTCAGCATGTTGCGCTGATTCGAACTAGGTTAGTTTCGCTTGCTGGGGCACTGTGGATCGTCGCCGGCGACCACCCCCTGACGGTGGTGGTTGTGCTGACGTCGTAGCAACGTCATGTCGATGCCACCCTTGACCCAGTCCACCGTTTGACCTAGTCTTCGCTTGCGTGGCTGATGAGGTGGTCAAAGGCACACTAGTCAGTGACTAGGGCTAGGTGTGGGTGCGGTGTAAAAACTTATTTCCTGTCTAATATAGAATAAAAAGTATAAATCCAAATATAAATATTCCAGAAATGAAATAAATGATTAAATCTTGTTTAATTAATAACTTTTGTTTTATAATTCACAAAAATGTGTATAATATATGAAATTTTTTAGAAAAAAAAATCTACAACTTAAAACTATTATAAAATACTATTGTTATAACTATTTAAATACATATTATTTAATAAAAGTTTTATAAGTAATAAACTTGGATAATTCATATTCTACTATTGGTAAATATTAAAAATATAAATAAAATATCAAAAGTTTTAGAAAAATAAAAACAATACTTTAAAACTATGATCATACATTATTATTTCATTTAATTAAATATTTATTATTTATTAAGTATTTATAAAGTATTAAATCTTATAAAAATCATATTTTATTATTTATAAATCACAAAAATAAATGCAATATACCAAATGGTTCACAAAAATAATACCTACATGTTAAAAGTATAATATTCCACTTTTGAGGTAAATAAATTTTTTAAATACTTTAATAACTTGAATTTAAATTTATTTCCTTAGTTGTTAATTCATATAAGGGTAAATAAAAATTTGTTAAAATTCTAAAATCCACCAATTAAAGTCGAATAAGTAGTATTAGTCTTAAATATTCATATTATGAAGTCAGAATGGTTCAAAACATTATAAATACAATTTTATTGAATTATCCTTCAACCAAATGAGTAATTATTTTCTAAAAGGGTCCTAAACAATTATAAAACCCCAGGAATAATTGTAACTAAATCCAAAATTTTCCATATACTTCAAACACCAGTTTTCAAAACTATCACAACACTATAGTAATTCCATAAGTAATTAAGTAATATTATTTCTTTGTTTATAAACTATAACCACTCATCTATAAAAAGGTAAATGATACTATTCCATTATAAAATCAAGAAACCACTACACCAAGTAAAAATATAACCATTCTTAAGTAACCTTAAGGAAACATTACCAAGTACACAAGGTACAAATGTCATAAGCATTACATTTTCAAACCATCTAGGTTTTAAAGTTAACTTTAGTCTACAAGACTCTAAATATAATACTAAAGACATTGTTATATGTTTTATAGTTAACTTTGGTCTGTTATAGTTAAGTCATAAAGCCTCACAAGTCCAAACTATTCAAGCAAGCACAAATAACATCAACCAGACTCAACTAACCACAAAGATTGTTTAGACCTTAGAAAAGGAATCTTTTCTTCAAAAGTTATTTGTTTTGCCACTTCAATCAACAAATAATATAATAATATTTCCCAACTCTTAAACAAATTAAATTCAAGGACGCTCATCATAATCGTCTGCTGACAATTAATCGTAATCACATTACTTTATACTTTACTTGTATACTTAGGATTGAAAACACTTAAGTTCTTTATAAGTAACCTTACTTGTAAAGTAAAGTTTGAAGATAAATAATTAAAGTGTAAACAATCTTGAATAACATTCCATATGGGTATATTCTATTCTTGTATAAATATGTGTTGTCACATACACTCACAAACCCTAATAAGAAACACAAGTGTGAAACTTATCTAAAAGTACAACACATTTCAAAGACAACATTTCCAGTATCCAAGACCTAGAACAACGTTATCCCCGGGATTCGCGTTCATAAAGTGCATCACATTACTTATGCATAAGAGCATATTGCTTCTTTAAACATTAGTCCTTACCAGACCAATGATGCCGATTTCAGATATTGGATCTTATATTGTCTTGAAGACCATGAGTGCATAATCTTGCAATCACAAAAGGCAAGTTCACACTTTCTCATGTACTTTGATTATTTTCTATAAATTATTTTGCAAATCCAGTGTTGTCATCACCTGCATTTGAAAAGGGTCAGAAAACACTATTTTCATAATAATATGATTATAGGTTATTTACCATGAGGTAATAACCTACTATGAAAGTTCCGGTGGTAAAGGAACATATTATCTAGGACTTAACAACCAATGTCGCCAGTGATTCTAGTGCCGTATATTACGCGTTAACCATGAGATTTGGAATGGGACGGATAAGTCAGCTGTATCCTTTTCCTATCGTATGGAGGCAAGACGACCTTAACGTGACGTTGTGATTCCTTGTGCAGATCCAACATATGGGTGGGCACCCTTACGCCTCACACTTTTGGTGTCTAGATTATCTATGAATGGTGTTTAGTGGATGGGACATTTACTATAGCACTTGCCAGGGCAACACCAGGTCATAGATTCTTCGGGAACTCATCAGGGTTTTAGCCTGCCCGAAAGGGGGCTTAACGAAGATGAGCCAGCCCGAAGGATCGTGCAGACATATGAGGTCGTTGAGAGGGCAGTGATTGGCTTGGATCATCTACTGGGCCCCACAACATGGAATTGTGGACGGGTAAGCTGCCCGGTTGTGCAACAAGGAATTGATCTCTCATGGGAAAAGTAACGCACCTCTGCAGAGTATAAGAACTGTAACTTGTTACTCCCTGTTCCGGGAAGGAGGCGCGAACGTGGCGGGAAAGGAACTCCATGAAAGTTCTTGTAAACCCGTGAAGGCTAACAGACATAGCTTTTCAGAATAAAAGTAACCTTTGAAGAAATGTTTACGAAAACTTGCATTGCATATGACCTGCGGTCTGTGGCTATAGGATATAGTGCATCAAACACTCTTTTTTAGTGAACTTGCTGAGTACGCTCGTACTCAACGTATCTTCTTAACCCTTGCTAGATTCTGAAGCCAGTGCAGACAATGTCTACATCAAGGTATGCTCCAAGAGTCATCATCAAAAGCTAAAGCTCTTCAATGAAGTCAAGGAAGTCAACATACACACCAACTCAAGTGAAGACGAAGTTACTATTTTGATAGGAATATAATCTCTAGCCATAGAACCTAGTTCTTTAGTATATTGCAATAGCAACAATGCCAACCCCTTAGTTAAAATACTAGTCTTAAAAGTATAATAGTTGGTGCATTATTTATCTTTGATTCTTCTTTGTAAGAAGTTCTTTCTCTCTCTTTAACCTAGAGTGTTCTCTGGATCTTGTGTATAGAGTGAGTTGTAACCTTTAGCCATGTATTGGGACCCGCTGTGTTTATGTTGTACCACTCTGAGGGATGTAATACTAGTGAATGGTGTTTCATTGGTGTTATGTCAACGACTATAGTGTACTACATCATGCAGTGGTATGCTGGGTCACCGCGGTATTTATGCTCGATAGTGAGTTCATGCCTCTAGTTTCCAAGGGAAGTGACAGAAATCTCTTCGGTTGTAGATGTGTTGTTGCTACCAGGGAGAAAACAACGGTCTCTTGTTCATGGAACATGTGGACTGTTTACCTTACACACTTTGCTTAAAGCAGATGTTTGTTGCTTGCAACTTAATAATGGAAGGGGTTCGGATGATAACCTAAAGGTGGACTTATAGTCATAGATGCAGCTGGATGGCGGTCTATGTATATTGTTGTATTGCCCAATCAACCTCATAGGATCTTTCTGGCTAGTAATTGCATTGTTATGCCTTGCTCAGTTCCTGTTAATTGCCTTGCTGTAATTTGTTTACTCTTCATGCCATGTTGTTTATCTAAGGAGAGCACCTCTAGTGAACTATGGACCCTGGTCCAATCTTTACCATTGATACATCTTCCACTGTTACCTGTTTACTTGCTGCAAACCATTACCTTCCACACCATATGTTTAATCCTTTGTTACAACAAACCGGTGAGCTTGACAACCTCACTGATTTGTTGGGGCAAAGTCTTGAGTTTGTGATGTGCAGGTCTCCGTGTTGCTTGCAACACTTGTGTGACGTTTCCTTCCTCCTACTGGTTCGATAACCTCGGTTTCTTACCGAGGGAAACTTGCTGCTGTGCTGCTTCATACCTTGCTCTTGGGGTTTCCAACGAAGCGTTCCACGACAAGTACTGGGCGCCATCAAGCTATTTTCTGGCGCCGTTGCAGGGGAGGCTAAGGACGTCTTCACTAGAGGAGTCCTTCACTTCATTTCTCTTTAGTTTGCTTTGTTTCTTTTGCTTGGTTCTGTTTTCCTCTTTCCAAAAAACCCCCAAAAAATAGTCTAGTTTGGTTTGCTTTCTTTATTCAAAAACACAAAAAAATTAGTTCCTGCTCTAGTTGCTGCCATGTTGGGGTCTGCCTTTATTTCCCCTATGGTAGAAATCTCCACTTTTAAGCAAAAAAGTGAAGAAATTTTTTAGGAAGCTTGGTCTAGAATCTCTGCTTTCCAGAGGGAAACTGAGCCTGAGGTAAGCCTCAGCTTGGTTATTGATAGTTTCTACCACGGTATTGCTCTTCGTTATAGATATGCTTTGGATGTTGTGGCCGAAAAATATTTTTTGCTTTGTACTGAGGATGAAGCTTATGATGCTATAAGGAAATTAATCATGATCTATGGTACACCTGGCAAGTCTGATTCCTCTTTCACAAGTATTTTTGCTAGGTTGAACCATCTTGAGACCAGTATTGCTGCCATAAATAGTTGTTATCACACTCTTAGGGCTTACCATGATTATGTTACCATAAATTCTGAGCCTTCAAATTGGTTTCCCACAATTAAGGTCTCAATAAACACTACTCTTTTTGATGCTCGTTGTGATATCATGTCTGAATTTTGTCTCATGCCTAAACATATTTTTGATTCCTTGAGCCTTTGGAGGATTATTGAAGGAGGAGAGGAAATCTCTCTTACCAACAATGCCACCATATTACCCATTGGAATAGCTGAAGGTGTGTTTACAAAAATCTCAGGGAAAATGGTGTCTACTGATTATCTTGTTATTGAATGTGTAGGCAAAGGACAAATCACGCTTGGAAGATCTCTACTGAAACACCTTGGGGCAGTAATAGATGTGGGAGAAGGAATCATGCACTTTACTCCCCCGGTAAGCAATCATATATTTCCTAATAAGAAAAAGAAAGGTAAGAAAAGAAGGAACAAGAGGGGCAATTCTTCATTTGAAAATACTTGATTCTTCTTGTGCCTAACTTAAAGGCGTTAAAGAAAAGTACTTGTTGGGAGATAACCCAAGAGTTTAATTGAGTCTTGGAAGTTATTACTTCTGTAATGACGTCTCCTTATCCTTTTTGTTTGCTTTTTGTGTCAAGAATGACCTCTAATGAGAGGGAAGTAAGATTTGGGGAGTTGCTGTCCCGAAACAGATTTATGTCCTCCACCAAAAAAAATCGTGAGGAGGCTCTGTAACTCGGATTGAGCTCACAATTTACAAGTAAATCCCCCATTATGTTATCTAACTTTCGTTAGTTCAACACTTTTTTATTTGAGTAACAGAAGATGTCCTAAAAAATTCGTTTCTACCTGCTGGTCTGTTTTGACAGATTTCTGCCATTATTTGCATTTGCTTCTTATTGATTTTTTTTTGAGTTCTCTTCAGGTAAATTGAGCCTTTTTAAGGAGTTACTACAGTAGCTTGTGTTTTTAGTGAAAAGCCTTGTTGTTACAAAGCTTTTTCAAAGGTCTAATATATTTTGAATAAGCTAATGTTGCTAATGAAGATTGTGTGAAGGAAAAATTTCAGGTGTGGAGAGAGAATGATGCAAGGAGATGAAGAATGGACAAAAGCTCAAGCTTGGGGATGCCACCATGGTGTCACACCAAGAAATATCCAAGAGGTACAAGCGTCAAAGCTTGGGGATGCCCAAGGCATCCCCTTCTTCATCAATAAAAAGCTCAGGTCTGTCTAGACACTTCGTTTTTATTGTTTCACGCACAGTTGTGTTGTTCTTAGAGCGTCTTAGTTTTCGTTTGCTTTGCTTAGTTTGTTTAGTTTTCTTGAGTAGTTTGGACCCCCGTTCTCGCTGTGTTGTTTTACAAATAAGTTTGCTTGGTGTTTGGAAAGGAGTAGTAAGTTCTTGCTTGTAAGTGCAAGAGGAGCTTGCATTGACTGTGACTTAGACGTTAGCATGACATTCTAGGTGTTGTTTTAGCTTTATGCTTAGTGATTATTGATGTAGAATGTCTTGTTCCAAACAATTGGGATTGCTTATTGTGCCTTGAAGAAATTATGCGTTGTTTTAGCATGCAAAAGCATAATATTGTGGTATTCTCCTTTGATGTTTTTCTTGGGTTGACTTGGCACATGCTCACACCATGTTATGACTATGACAAGTCACCATTATCCTCTATGATCATTTAGTCCTTGACTTGTAGTACTACTCTTTGCTTTGATTAGTTTGCTTTGTTGCATTGCATGATTTTGGCCATTATTGCTCTCTTAGTTGGTTGCTCCCAGTCTTTTGCTAGCCTCCACTTGTATGAGTAAGTTCTACTCATGCTTCCAACTCACAAGAAACCAAGTTATTACAAAGTGTCCACTATAAACTCCTATGCATGGTGTGTTACACCATTCCAAGTATATTCTTGTTTTCAACTATCTTCCAATTAAAAACTATTTTGTTATGTGAAAACTTAGTGATTAAAGCCCTCACGAACTTGATGGCACACTTTATTCTTTGCCTCTAATAAACTTGAACCATTGTGACAACTTTGTTGTATATGCTTGAACTTATAAGTTGGAGTTAGCAGAACCATGCTGTCACGGGGAACGTTTTCAACATTGCACTTGTACCTTGTTGTACTCAGTTGATATCATATTATTTTGTCTATGGATGTCACCGGTGTGAAATAAAGAGGGAACTTGTAAGTCCATGGAGTTTGTATCCTGCGTTAGAGAAACGCCTGGGCCGCTAGCCTAAGCCATGCCTAATCATGGTGGAAACTTGCAGCATCACCATAGTGACATCTATGAAGCATTCTTCTTATAAAAAAGAGACACATTGAATAAAGAGGAAAGAGAGAAAAAAGCACCATATTCCCATGGTACATAAGAAGAATTGCTGAGATTCTCATTGTCTGCTTGTCTTGTCATTTTGGTTATGGGAAAGCTCCTGTACCATGCGCAAGGGGTACCCCGTTGGCGGTTCTCAATGATATGCAAATACTTACAGTGACAAGAACTTACTTGGACCCAAAGTTGAGTATTCATGAGGTGTGGCCCTCGTATTCATGGGGCATGAGATTGCCAACTTATACTTCGTCAAGCATATACTCCAGCTTTGCCACTTTAACCTTAACCACTTCAATATGCTTATGATATGGGCAATGAGGGCTGAAAGCTAACAAGTACCATAATTTTTGGAAGCTCTTTTTGAAACTTGTAATCACTGCTTCCTTTACAAAAAAGGGTCTTTCTTCCACCATTATTGAGTCTCCATCTTCTACCTTTAGGCACCATTAAGAGAGCATAGTTGTCATTCTGTGTGTAGTGTTCCAAAGCTTATTAATTGATGCATATTGTGTTATTACTTGCTCTTGTGCTACTTGTTTCTAGTCATCCTTGTGAACTTTGCAGGTGTCCTATGCATTATATTGCTACTCTATGAGGGACAAGCTGATTGCCACTATGCTATGTTTTCTGCATGTGAAACAAACAAACATTTTTAATGCATGTTATTCATGATCTTTGTTTGTAGCTTGCCATGTTGCATCCATATTTACTATGTCCTATTGCTAGAACTCCATCTTTCATGCACATGTTTAGAGTTCTTTGATCCCAACTTTCAATGCTTGCAAATGGTTGGATCTTTATTGTGAGGGTGCATGTCACCTCAAAAATTATTCTGTTTATCACTTACCTACTCAAGGACGAGCAGGAGTTAAGCCTGGGGATGCTGATACGTTGGAAACGTATCTATGATTTTTGATGCTCCATGCTTGTTTAGTATCTACTTTTCTTCACTTGTCCACACTTTGAGGTGCTTTTTACATATTTTCAGGTACTAACCTATGAACAAGTTGCAACAGTGCCAGATGCATGTTTTATGTTGTTTTTGGTTTTAGAAAAGTTAGTAAAGAAATATTCTCAGAATTGGACGGGAAAAAGGACAAAGTCAATTACTTTCTATGGGGAACAAGAAGTCTAGAGGATAGCCAGAGAGGCCGGACCCACCCTAGGCGCGGGGGCAGGTGGACCCGTGCCTAGCTAGGGTTTGGTGGCCTTCTCTCCAGTATGATGCATGAGTAGTTCCACCTTGGACTATGGGTCCATGTAGTAGCTAGATGGTTGTATCTCCTCCTTTGTGCTTTCATGTATAGATCTTGTGAGCTCCGTTCATGATCAAGATCTAATCTATTTGTAATCATGCATGTTGTGTTTGCGGGGATCCGATGGATATTGAGATTATCATGTCAGATTGATTAATGGTTTTGTATTTATGATTCTAGCATGTATGTGTTGTTTGTGATCTTGCATGCTCTCTGTTGCTAGTGGTTATCTTGGCCAAGTAGTTGCTAGTGACTCTAAGAGGGGATATTTATGCTCGATAGTGGGTTCATGCCTCTAGTTTCCAAGGGAAGTGACAGAAATCTCTTCGGTTGTAGATGTGATGTTGTTACTAGGGAGAAAACAATGGTCTCGTGTTCATGGAACATGTGGACTGTTTACCTTACACACTTTGCTTAAAGCAGTTGTCTGTTGCTTGCAACTTAATACTAGAGGGGGTTCGGATGATAACCTGAAGGTGGACTTCTAGTCATAGATACAGCTGGATGGCGGTCTATGTATATTGTTGTATTGCCCAATCAACCTCATAGGATCTTTCTGGCTAGTAATTTCATTGTTATGCCTTGCTCAGTTCCTGTCAATTGCCTCGCTGTAATTTGTTTACCTTCATGCCATGTTGTTTATCTAAGGAGAGCACCTCTAGTGAACTATGGACCCCGATCCAATCTTTACCATTGATACATCTTCCACTGTTACCTGTTTACTTGCTGAAAACCATTACCTTACACACCATATGTTTAATCCTTTGTTACAGCAAACCGGTGAGCTTGACAACCTCACTGATTCGTTGGGGCAAAGTCTCGAGTTTGTGTTGGACAGGTCTCCGCGTTGCTTGCAACACCTGTGTGACGTTTCCTTCCTCCTACTGGTTCGATAACCTCGGTTTCTTACTGAGGGAAATTGGCTGTTGTGCTGCTTCATACCTTGCTCTTGGGGTTTCCAATGAAGCGTTTCACGACAAGTATTGGGCGCCATCACAGGGGGTTTAATCACAAGTATGTATTGGTGTTGGGGTTCGTAGCATGGAAAACAAAAAAATTCTACCGCATGCACACAAACAAGACAAGATCTATCTACTAGATTATAGCAACGAGTCGATAGAAGCACTCACCCTCAAAGATTCCAAAGCGGTTAACGAGAGCAGATTCTCATGGGTGATGTAGTCGTACACTTGCGGATCTCAAGATCGCGTAGACGATCCTTCCGGCGCTGCGTTCCGGCAGCACTTCCGCAGTTGGTCACACGTTCGGTACTCGATGAAGACCTTCCTCTCCCTTTTTCCAGCAGGCAGCGGAGGTTGTAGTTCTCCCCTCGTGATTCCGGCAGCACGACGGCGTGGTGTTGGAAGTAGAGGGAAGACCCCACAGGGCTTCGCCTAAGCCGGTGCGAGTTATGGTGGATTAGGGTTTCCCAGAGATCTAGGGTTTAGATGACCGGGAGAAGGAGGAGGTGTCGGCAGCGACTAGGGCGGCGGCGATGAACCGGCGGAGGCGCGAGGCGGCGGCGGTGCAGGGAGGCGGCGCGGGTGTGTGGGGAGGGCTTGGCTCTTGTGGTGTTGGGGCAGCCCTCCCCCTCTATTTATAAGAGGGAGGAACAGCCTTGGGAGGGGTGGGTTTGAATCCAAACCCAAACCCAAGTTGGATTGAGAGAAGGACTTGTTTCTTCTCCCACTAGGACACCATTGTTCCAGTTTGACTTTTCAAACTTCCCGTTTGACTTTCAATTTAGAGCTTTATTTCTCTCTTGCAAATGTCAACACCAAGTGACCTAGGATATGATCCAATCATTCCACATATCCATGACACATTCATGGACCATTCCCCTTACGGACCGGTGAACCTTCTAGACCCTTCTAGAACCTCTCCGATGAAAACATCGAAAACTTTCCCGAACTCCAAAATAGGACTTTCCTTATATGAATCTTATTCTCCAGACCATTATGGATCTCCTCGTGATATCCCGGATCCCATCCAAGACTCCGAACAACATTCAGTATCCCTATTAACATTCCATATCTACTAAACAACATTGAATCCTTAAGTGTGTCTCCCTACGGTTCGTGAATTATACGGACATGACCAAGACACTTCTTTGATCAATAACCAATAGAGGAATCTGGAAATTCATATGGCTCCCACATATTTCTACGATTACTTTGCGATCGAATGAACCACTTACATACAATACCAATTTCCCTTTGTCTCATGATAGTTTACTTATCCGAGGTTTTGATCGTCGGTATCTCTGCATACCTAGTTCAACCTCGTTACCGATAAGTACTCTTTTCTCGTTCCGGTGATATGTGATCCCTTGTGAGCCAGTCACATGCTTGCAAGCTAATTGGATGACATTCCACCGAGAGGGCCCAGAGTATATCTATCCGTCATATGGATGGACAAATCCCACTCTTGATCCATGTGCCTCAACCCATACTTTCCGAACACTCAATGCCACCTTTATAGACACCCAGTTACGGTGTGGTGTTTGATGTCATCAAAGCATCCTTCCGGTGATGGTGATTAACATGATCTCATGGTCGAAGTAATTAGGTTACTATGTATCAGAAAGCTTATAGCAAACGAACTATTGAAATGACTTGATCTTAATGCTACGCTTATCTGTAGGAGTATGTACATCTATAACATCCCTAAAATCATGTTTCAAACTCATGCATATCATCCATGCATCCATGATCATGTAAGATTCCATTTTCAAAAATCATTTCAAAACAGGAGCATATATGCTCATTATTTTATGTATGAATGTTTTAGCCTTGGTGCTACTTGCTATTGAGAAAGGCACTTATACTCTCTCAGTATTGTTTAGAATCCTAACTTAAGTGATTCCAAAGGTTTGAGCCAAGTTTCAAAACAAATATGATTTGAAAATCAATTTCAAAACCTATTTAAAATTAGTGCTATGTCACTGCTTATTTTTATTTTATTCCAAGTGACCAAGCCAATTCAAAGTGACCACTTGGTTTTGTGCCCAGATTTGTGAGTGTTGCACTCTAAAAAAATCCTGAAAAGATTTGAATTCAAACAGCTTTTGAAATCATTTGAATTTGATTCCTGAAATTGCAAACAGAAAAAGGAAAGGAGAAAAGAAATAGAAAAGGGCCGGTGCCACCTTTCTAGCCCAACAACAGAACCAGCCCACCCGGGTTCCCCTTCTCTCTCTCACTCGCAGACAAACCCACAGAGTCACAGACGCAAGGACCCCACCCCCTCTCTCTTTCTCTCGTTGACAACCGTGGCCCACACAGCGTCATCGTCTCCACCCAGCGACCAGCTCAATCCCCAAATTACGCCGGCCGTTCTCTGTATTGATTCACGGTGTCAATTCACGTTCAATGCCGGAGTAAATCACGCTCGCGACCATGCTACTTAAACCCCCTCTGCCCCCTCTCCATTTTTCCCCAGACCCCGAGCACAGAGCGCCCCCAGGCTGCCCGTAATCGTCCTTGCACCGCCGCGGGCAGAACCCACTCTGGCGACCAATCCCGGTGAGCTCCGTGCGCTCCTTTCCCTCTAGTTCATGCAGACCATTTCGCAACGTCCTTGCGCTTCTTCTGATGCCTTTGGTTCATCCTATACTGCCCCAGGTTGTCGACTTCATCAAGCACAGCAAGATCCCGACGACGTCTTCGACTCCGGCGACTAAATTCGGTGAGCCCCGTGTTCCCATTCGTTTCTAACTCACACGAGCGTGTTCGCCGTAGCCTTGCGCACCCCTGATACCATTGATTCGTGCTAGGGTGACCCGGAGCGCCGCCACCGTCTTCGTCACCGAACACCCAACGCTGCCAGCAACTCTGACGAGCTTCAGGAACCATCTCCGTGCGCCCCTTGCCAAACCACCGCCACCTTGAGCATCAGCAACACACGGCGAGCTTGGTAAGCCCCTTCTCCCTCTCCCGCGCGACCTAGAACGCCGGTAGCAGCTCTGACAGAGACGCCGCCGCCTGTCGCCGCCGCTAGCGCCGCCAGAGTTTGGTTGCTTGCTCGCGACCCATTGGATCAAGATCTTACGGGATAGATAGATCACTTAAGCGAAGGGGTACAAATAGATCTGGGCCGTGCAGATTAAGTTAGATCTAACGGCTTACGTGCGTGATCCTGAGCGAACTGGTACGCACCAATCAGAACATGACGCGTGGCTAGGGTTTAGATTTAAAATCAGGATTTGAATCTATTAGTTGTTTGATTTTGTTTTAGCCATAACTTTTGATTCCCACGTTCAAATTTGATGAATTTTATATCAATGGAATTAGGAGAGAAAGCCATTTTCCAAATATGCAATGTGTTTAATGTTTTGCTTCTGTTAAAATGGTTTTATATACAGAAACATGTGTAGGCCTATTTTGTGTATATAAATTATTTGAGAAATGTTTTAGTGTTTAAATAAATGTTGTTTGGCAAGTTTTGAACTTGTTCATGAACCAGTACTATGCAATTGTCTTGTTGAGTTTATAAAATCATCACACATCATATTGCATGCATCCATATATTTTTGCTTGTATTTATTTTGTATGTGATTTGTTGCTATGATTTTATGTGTAGATTTTGGTGCCAATAGTGATTGTGATTGTGAGGAGTGTAGCTACTCTCCAAACTATCAAGGCAAGTGATGCTTCATGATTTTATCCCTATGTTTTTCTACTATGCATTAGAAATATTTTTCTAGTCTTGCATGGTTATATTTTGCTTATATGGTATGCTTGGAAAATCCTAGTAGTTGTAGAATTGCTAGAAATTTCTAAGTTAAGATGCTTATCTATGTCATGCTTAGCCTAGCTAGTAGCAACCAAGGGTGGTGAAATATTCATGCTATGTTAAAATATTTCTAAGTCCTTTTGGACTTGTGTTTTACTTAATAAAACAACTAAGTAAATGAAACACCTGGGTGGAATGGAAAGAATGGTTTATGTTGAGTGGTTACACAAGGCCCATTTCTATGGTTTACCTTGTGTATATCACTTGTGGAAATCCACCCAGGAACAAAGGGATTTGAGAGGCCAAATGTTAAGAAGCTTCTAGTGCAGCCACTTGGCAATATGGGCTCTGCCTGGATCACATAGGTTGCAAAAACTTAGCCATTTGGAAAGTTGGTGGTAGTGGGATGATAGGTTGGAACGCGTCCATTTGGTCTAAGGGAAGGCTTCTAAAAGGTCCTGTCTTGGTGAAAATCATGTCTGGTGGGGAAAGTGCACAACCTCTGCAGATGGAAGAAACTAAGTACTTAGCCATGTCCCTGGTATTTGACAATTTGAGCATCAAGACATGGAAGCTATCAAGAATCTCCTCATCCCAATTTCTAAGTAAAACTTGTGGTTGAACAAGGGTGAAGGACCTCAATGTCTATTGGTGGTTCCTTGGGAAAAGTTTTGACAAACAAAAACTTAGTGATTTCAACTAATAGGTAAAACCTATTTTGAGCAAAGCAAGCCTAAGCTACACTTAGCCAAATTACATATAGTATGTAGTCCACCAATATTATACTAAGGTATCACTTGCCAATACTATTCCAATGTATTGACCCACTGTGGCTGTAACTTGTGATGTTGCAGGTTATTCTAATGAGGATTAGGAGTCATGAGTCTACACTCAACATGTTTGCCTGTGGCACATGAAGATGAAGACTTTTATTTATTTACTTATTAAAACTCTTGTACTAGGCCTGTGGCCATGGAGTTGTAAAGACTATGTTTGTCTCTGAAATGACTGTAATAATGACCTTTGTTTCTGTGTACTTCATCTTAAACGGTGGATGCTAGCATTGATCCAGGGACTAGCATTGCAATCGCAGGGATCCTTTTCCTTTATAAAGGAGGGATCTTACATATGGTATCAGAGCACTGTGTTGCCTGTAGGATTATGACCCTAGGATTGGAAACCACTAAGGAAAATTTTAACAACTTCCACACTTGTCTTTTCTTCTCGTAAACTTTTCTAATGTTCTTTCTCATCTCTATTTGTAGATGAACTCCATCAACGAAGTCGTAAGGAAGGGACCACTCATGACAATGACTTTGGAGTGTGAGACAGAATTTCCCAAGGCTCTCAAGGACCTCATGGTTGCAATGGGAATACATGGTGCAGCTGTGTACAAAGGTTTTCCTGTGATGGATGAAGGAGTTGAGTACTGGTGGGTGCAAATTCACTTGTATAAAAACAAGGAAGACAACCACAAAGAATCAGGATTCTGCATGTTCACCAATTCAGTGGTGCACACTACATTCTTTGATTCAGCAAGGGATGCAGCTTGGAAGACCATCAAAGAACTTGGTGATAGAGTCAAGTGCAGAATGCTCAACATCCAGAATGACCTAAAGGAAGAGAAGAAACATACCCAAGAGTTGGAAGCTACCAACCAAACCTTAAGAGGAGATATTATAGACTTAGTAATGGAGTCATGTGCTCAAGATAGACTGATTGCTTCTAGAAATATTATGTTAGCCAACATGTCTAGTGAGTTGGGATTGTAATGTACTTCGTTAGTTGGACCACCACACTTATCACCTTATTTTCCAAATGTTGCTTGAAATAAGTTGAACCTTGGATGTTGTAATGGTTGCATGTATGCCATGACTTGTGTGATTTGATTTCCAAAGTTATACATGTGTTGCTTTGTTTTGTGATTCATTCTTATGTGTGTTGATTCTAACTTTTTTTCTATCTTATAAATAGATGCCTAATGTTATTATCAGCACGGTTGATGAGTTCAAGGGAACTCGCTTTGGCACTCGTATTATTGAGCTCACTAGCCTGCTCAATCTCCCACTTCCTTCCATCATGATGCTTCCCCTCACCAAGTTTGAGAGGAAAGACCTTTGGGGCTTCAAGGTCAATCAGCCAGGACGCCAGACTGAGCCAGCCATAGAGGCCATCATCTTCAAGCTCATGCATGATGAAAAGGAGAGAGGCCTTGAGGTAGTCATGCAGGATCTGATAGGACGTCTACTAGGGAGACACTCTCGTGAGGTTAGAGGTACTCACTTCCACACCTTCGGTAGACGTGATGAGGATGGTGAGGCCATTGACTTCGAGGACACTTCGAGAGAGTCAGCAGAGCCGATTCGTTTATACCTATAGGACTTAGAGGTTCTTCTTAGGCACATGGACACTGATAGGACCAACGTCATGCTCAGCAATGACGAACTCCAGGTGCAGCTTCGTGAGAAGGACAAGCTCTTCGCAGAGCAAGATGAGATAGTCAAGGATATGGAGGCCAAGTTCGAGAGTCAGGACAGAAAGTTCAAGAGTCAAGAGAAGCGAGTCCAAGATAGGAACAAGAGGATTCGAGACATGACTGCAGAACTGGAGGCCAAGGACTTCGAGCTCGAGCATCAGCAGACTGTGATAGAGAGGCTTCGTTCTCAGAAGAGGGCTCTCAAAGCCAAAGTAGAGACCTTGACCACCAATGTCGAGGAATACAAGACCGCTATGGAGAATGCAGGTCTTACATTTGTTGAGGAGGAGGTTGATGCCGAGGAGTAGTGTTGACTACACATTTATCATTTATTTATCATGCTTTTTATTGAGTCGCAATGACCATCCAACATGTGGATGGCTTGATATTGGTGTGTTTACTTTGCAAACTTGTTGTCCTTGTTGTTGAACTTTTATTATTGTGATGCATGTTGGTGATTGTTTATGTGATGTATTGTGCATAATAGCATCTATGGGTATCTCATTCTTATCTCTATTGACCAAACCACATATGCCTCCCCGTCGTGCCAATCCCAACCCCAACAATAACAACATCACCCCTGAGATGCAGCAAATGATGATAGCTCAGACTGAGTTGATGCAAATGATGACTACGTTCATCCAGAATTAGAACAACAACAACAATAATAACAACAACAACAACAACAACCCACCGGGTTTTGACATGCTTACCAGGTTCTTGAGATTGAGGCCAGCAAAGTTCTCAGGGACTACTGATCCTATGGTGGCCAATGATTGGCTACGCTCTGTGAACAAGGACTTGGTAACTGTTGGTTGTACTGATGCAGAAAAAGTCAGATTTGCAGCACATTTGTTGGAAGGACCAGCAACTACTTGGTGGGATAACTTCGAGATCACCTCTCCCATTGCGGATGTGACATAGGCTATCTTCGAAGATGGTTTCCGTACTGCTCACATCTCATCCGGAGTGATGAGTCTGAAGAAGAAAGAGTTTCATAACCTGAAGCAGCGCCACCGCAGCATGGCAAAGTATATTGAGGAGTTCAACAATCTGGCACGTTATGCACCGGATGAAGTTGACACTGATGCTAAAAGAAGAGAGAAGTTTCTCGAGGGCCTGAACGATGAACTGAACCTGCAGCTATCAGTGGCCTATGTTCCCACTTATCAGTCTCTTTGTGATAAGGCTGCTATTTTGGAGAACAAAATGAAACAAGTTGAGAGTAGGAAGAGAAAGCACTCTGACAAGCACAGCTCGGGATCGTCTCACAAGCGTTCCCATTATGATGATAGTGGAAGCTCAGGATCCCACAAGCATGGGAAATTCAACAAGCACCACAACCACAACCGTCACCATGACAACAAGCATCACCGTAGTCATGACAATGACAAGTACAAGAACCACAAGAGTGGATATAAGAGCCACCACAGTGGTAGTGGAAGTGGCAGTGGAAGCCAGCCTGTCAAGAAGGACATTAGTCAGGTTGAGTGTTTCAAGTGCAAGAAGATGGGGCATTATGCCAATGAATGCCCAGAAAATAAAGTTGAAGGACCCAACAAGCCTAACCCTTTTCAGAAGGGACAAGTGAACCACATCAATGTGGAGGAAATATATGAGGAACCTGATGCTGTTGCTGGTAAGTTCAAACTCAATTCTGTTCCAGCATTTGTTCTCTTTGATACTGGTGCATCTCCTTCATTCATATCAAGAGCATTTGTTGAAAGAAATGAACTACCGGTAGAAACTATTGGGTGTCCTATAAAAGTAAGTTCTCCCGGAGGAGAAATGATAGTGAATTCAGGATGTCATGATTTAGTCATAGAGTTTGGGAAGTATAAGTTTCCCGTTAACTTGATAATCCTAAACTCCCAAGGATTGGATGTCATTTTGGGAATGGATTGGATGACTAAGCACAAGGGAGTGATAGATTGTGCCAACCATACTGTCTCACTCACAACTCTAGAAAATAAAAGGATCAGATTCAAGACCAACTTTGAAGCAAAAAGGAGTAAGCTAAATTCTCTTAAGGGGGTGTCACATCCCAAGATTTTCCAAATCTTGTTATGTGAAAAATAAATGAATAAAATAAAACTTTGTTGATTTTCAGGGTGAGAAGAAACTTTTGATTCCAATTGGAAACCTTCAAACCTATTTGATCAAACAAATCCTAAAGGGATTTAAAAAGATAAACAATTAATAAAGAAAATTTTAAATAAATAGAAAAACTATTTTTGGATCTTTTAATAAAAAGATTTGGTTTTCAAAAGAAAAGGTAGATTTATAAATAAGGATTATTTTATAGAGCCAAATTAAACCTTGGCCAAGTTTTGAAATAAAATATTTTGTTTTGATTAAAGGAGTAAAGGGTTATTTAAATAAAATAATAAGGATTTAATATCCAATTTTATTAGAAATAAAGGTTTCACTATTTTAATTAAACATCAAAATTTGTTATTTTATTTTAAACAAGTTTTCCAAGAATTTTATATTTTCAAATAAAACCTACTGATTTGGTTTTGATAATATTTAGATTTCAAATGGAGATTTTATTAAATAAATCAAAACCAATTTGAATTAATAATTAAGATCTATTTTATTTAATTATTAAATAGATCCTAAAAAGAATAAAAATATTATTTTATTTTTTGACCTTGGTTTGTGTTGATTAAACAGAACTAAAACTCAATGCAAAGTGTGGTAGAAATTTGATTGATTTGAATGTTTGAATTGGTTGATTGAATTTCAAAACAGAAAATCAATTAGAAAAAGAAAAAGACTTTCAGAACAAAAAAAATTGAATCTGGTCGACCCAACCCAGCAGCCCACTAAGCCCAGCAAGAGCCCACCCGGCATATCCCTCAGCGAATCGTTTTTCCACCGAAAGACCCATCCGCAGAGCCAATGACTGGTGTACCCTATTCCCTTTCCTTCTCTCTCGCTGCCAAAGGACCCCACAGCCACGCGATCATCTTCCCCACCCCATGACATGTTCTTCCTCCCCACGACGCCGTTTCTGACTATGAATCCGCGACTTAAATTCGCTTTAACGCGGCGACCATTACTCGCTGTGATCACGCACGCTTAAATGCCCTCGCCTCCTCTCTCGTTCCCCTCTGTCGCCCCACCTTAGCACGCCCCCAGGCCACCCTAATTCCTCTCCGAGCACCTTTGTCTCCGACAACTCTCCCTGCCGATTCCGGCCAGTATTCGCCACCCCTTGTCTCCCCAAGCACATAGACACACTCCCCAGACCCAGGCGCACCTCTCCGTATCATCAGCTCGCCCGCGCGTGCTTTGCAGGGTCGACTACGACGACGAAACATAGCGCCACCGCCTGCCATTCACTCCGACAAGGATGCCTGGTAAGCTCGGACCGCCCTGATGACATTCAGTGATACTCACATGCTCCCTGGAACCATGCGCGTCTAACGCACCCTCTACTTTGCTTCGGCATGCCCTGTAGCCTCGCCCACAACGACGACCAGAGCACGCCCGACGCCGTGTGGACTCCGGTGAGCAATCCACGTCGGACCAGAGCGCCCCTCGTCGAACCAACAACACGTTGAGCTTCCCCACGCTACTGCGAACACGGTGAGCATACTCGCTTCCTGCATCGCCAGTTTTGCCGTCGTCTGACCGTCGCCGCCGCGCGCAGCCGTCGAGCACCGCCAGAGCTTGGTCAAGGCGATGATAGCCGTTAGATGACGATCTAATGGACATGATAGATCACTAAACGCTGAAGAGGTACGCAACCTGTGCCGCTCGATCTGACTTGATCCAATGCACCAGAGAACGTGATCCGGACGAAACGGTATGGACGAATCAGAAAAGGACGCGTGTCCCAGTCTGTCTGATTTAAACAGAATTTGATCTATTAGATTTCCAATTTTGTAAATTCCATAACTTTAGTTCTACACGTCCAAAATTTGCAAATTTTATATCAATGGAATCAGTGGAACAATCCCTAGCCAACCATGCCATTTGTTTAGTAAAAATCTTCTGTTAAAATGTTTGTTTTTGCATAAACATTTCTATGCTTGTTTAGGTTATAAAAATTGTTCAAAAATGATTTTGGGGATAAAATCTTTGGCAAATGGATTGTTTTGAACCTACTGACCATGGGAATCACTTTGTGGTTTCAAAAATGTATTTGGAGAAACAAAAGAATGAATCCTTGATTTAAACCAATTCTAGTCAAATAAAAATATGGTTTATTTATTAAAAAATGGTTTTGGAAGAAAACCTTTGGGGAAATGTTTTGTTTTAAACTCTCTGACCCCAAACACCAAGTTTTATGATTTGAAAATGTATTTTTTCAACCCTATAGATTAATGCCTTAGTAAAAACATTTCTACACCACATAAAATGATACCTTGTTTTGAAAATGGTTTATGAAGTGAAATCTTTTTGCCAATGACTTTGCCACTTTATAAAATGACCATTAGGTTTTTTTCAAATGTTTATGACCCATTAGGAACCACTTTTTCAAATAAAACAAAGCTTGGCATGTTTGCATGCATTACTTTGACTTTATCATTTTATGTGATGTTTTGCTTGATTGGTAGATTGAATTATTGTTTGCTTGATTGATTTTTAGTGACTTGAAGTGTGTGAACATTGCAAAGATCAAGGAGTGAACTTATACCCTCTACCAAAAAGGCAAGTGATGCTTCATACTTTTGTCCCATTACTTTCACTATGCATTAGTGATTTTTCTAAGTAAAACTTGCATGGAATTTTTGCTAAGTATAAACCATGCTATGGGAAATCCTAGTAGATGAAACCTTAGTGGAAAATTTCCTAAGTTAAGATTTCCTAATACTATCAAGCTTAGCTTAGCTAATAGAAAACAAGGGTGGAATATACATTCATACTATGGAAAAATTTCTAAGTTTGAGGACTTGTGTTTTTGTTTAATAAAACAACTAAGTTAATGAATCACCTGGGTGGAATGGTAATTGCTTGGTGGTTTTTCGTTGAGTGGTTACACAAGACCCATGGCTATGGTTTACCTTGTGTATCACACTTGTGGATGGCCACCCAGGAATAAAGAGATTTGAGATGTCAAATGTTGAGAAGCTTCAAGTGCAGCCACTTGGCATTATGGGCTCTGCCTGGATCACATAGGTTGCTAGAACTTATCCATTTGGACAGTTGGTGGTAGTGGGAATGATAGGTTGGAGCGCGTCCATTTGGTCTAAGGGAAGGCTTCTAAAAGGTCCTGTCTTGGTGAAACCAAGTCTGGTGGGGAAAGTGCACAACCTCTGCAGAGTGTAAAATCTAAGTACTTAGCCATGTCCCTGGTAAAGGACAATTTGAGCATCAAGACATGGAAGCTATCAAGAATCTCATCATCCAAATTTCTAAGTTAAAAACTTGTGGTTGAACAAGGGTTAAAGGATCTTCAATCTTTGATTGGTAGATGCCTTGAGTGATTTTTGTCAAGCAAAAACTTAGTGTTTTCAAATGATAAGGAAAAATCTATTTTGAGCAATGCAAGCCTCAACTCCACTTTGCCAAATGCATATACTTGATAGACTCCACTATACTACCATAGTATCACTTGCCAATACAATTCAAATGTATTGACCCTTGTGGCTGTAACTTGTTATGTTGCAGGTTTGATTGATTTAGTGAAGTGTGTTGATTAGGATTACAAAGTCTACAACCAACATGGCTGCCTGTGGCACTTTGAAGATGAAGGACCCCATGCTTATAGATATTCTGCTGCAATGTAATATAATAGCCAATTGAGCTATTAAAGATGTAATAAACTATTTTATTCCTGGTTATAAAGTTGTATTATGACCTTTGTTTCTTGATATTACATCTTAACTGTGGATGCTAGCTATTGATCCAGGGACTAGCATTGTAAACATAGGGGACCCTACCTTATTAAAGGTTGGGAACCTTACAGATGGTATCAGAGCATTGTGTTGCCTGTAGGATTTGTAAACCTAGGATTGGACAAAACCCTTAGAAAAATAGGAGTTGTATTTGTTCCAAAACTTATTTACAAACAATCTTGTAAACTCTTTCCTCAACCATTTTGGTTTTGATTCTACATCTCATCTATTTCAAACTTGATGGACAAAGCCTACCCCATGGCCAAAGACTTCACCATGAGCTAAGGACTTCATCAACTCTAATGACTTCAACTTATTCAACTCTAATGACTTCAACATCTTCAGCATTTTCACCAAGGACCTCAACCTTGGATATCACTAAGAACTACAAGTGAGACAAGGAAATCTTGCTCAAGATTTGGGGACTAAGGAAACACAATTAGAAGGAACCATCACCACCTTTGAAGTTTTGTGACCAAGAGTTTTCCCAAGGAAACCATGATCTCATGCAAGAAGAATCAACCAAGAAAGATGGAAAGATCTCAAGTGAACCATATAGATGGACCACCATATTTAGTTAAGTCAAACACACCAACTTATGTGGTGTAACAAAAATATTTTTGATTGCCTAAAAATGTGTTTGCTGTTGAGTGGAATATTTGTTTATGATTGCTTGCACATTGTTTGTGTGAATTGTGATATGTGTGATTAGAATTATTTCCTTAGAAATCTTTTGCCTACTCTAATCCCAAACCAATCCAAACAGATGACTTCTCCAAGAAACTCCAACATCAAGGATGGTGACAACAACAACAACAACCAAGAGGACAACATGAGAGAGATCATAGCAACCCAAAACCAGTTGATCCAAGAGACAACTCAGCTTTTAACCAACAACAATGGACTAGACCCAGCCATACAAATGATTTTTAAACTTCAATCCCAATTGTTGCAAGGATTGGTTACTCAAATGATAAACATGAGAGAAAACTCTTCCCAAGGAGTTTATGACAACAAGGATGACCAAGATGCTATTCTAGAAGGAACCCAAGCTTGCAATATTTGTGGAGACAAGGGTCATGCATCCAAGGAGCTTGAAGATCAATGCCCCAAGAAGAGAGAAATATTTCCCACCTTTGAGGTGAGATATGAAGAGCATGAACTAGAAGAACTCCTAGCTTTGGAGAAACCCAAGAAAAAGAAGAAATGCCCCAACCCTAGCAAGAAGGATATTACTCAAGAACAATGTTATACTTGCAAAGAGATGGGACACTATGCCAATGAATGCCTAGAAAAGAAGAAGAGCCAAGAAGACAAACAAAAGCTAGTGAAACCCAACATGAGGAAGGATATTAGCCGAGTGATGTGCAACCACTGCAAAGAGCTAGGACATTATGCATCATATTGTCCAGAGAAGCCACCTCAAGACCTCAACCTTATCACATGTTTCAAATGCAAGGAGCTAGGCCACTATGCAAACCTCTGTCCAGGAAAGTTACACCAAGATCCCAAGTAAGACAAGATGTAATCTAGTTGGAAATTTTTATTTTAAGGGTGGTAGTACCCTAGATGCTTTAAGCCTACTTGTAACCCTAGCCTTCCCAAATCTCGGGACGAGATTTATTTTAAGGGTGGTAGCCTGTCACATCCCAAGATTTTCCAAATCTTGTTATGTGAAAAATAAATGAATAAAATAAAACTTTGTTGATTTTCAGGGTGAGAAGAAACTTTTGATTCCAATTGGAAACCTTCAAACCTATTTGATCAAACAAATCCTAAAGGGATTTAAAAAGATAAACAATTAATAAAGAAAATTTTAAATAAATAGAAAAACTATTTTTGGATCTTTTAATAAAAAGATTTGGTTTTCAAAAGAAAAGGTAGATTTATAAATAAGGATTATTTTATAGAGCCAAATTAAACCTTGGCCAAGTTTTGAAATAAAATATTTTGTTTTGATTAAAGGAGTAAAGGGTTATTTAAATAAAATAATAAGGATTTAATATCCAATTTTATTAGAAATAAAGGTTTCACTATTTTAATTAAACATCAAAATTTGTTATTTTATTTTAAACAAGTTTTCCAAGAATTTTATATTTTCAAATAAAACCTACTGATTTGGTTTTGATAATATTTAGATTTCAAATGGAGATTTTATTAAATAAATCAAAACCTATTTGAATTAATAATTAAGATCTATTTTATTTAATTATTAAATAGATCCTAAAAAGAATAAAAATATTATTTTATTTTTTGACCTTGGTTTGTGTTGATTAAACAGAACTAAAACTCAATGCAAAGTGTGGTAGAAATTTGATTGATTTGAATGTTTGAATTGGTTGATTGAATTTCAAAACAGAAAATCAATTAGAAAAAGAAAAAGACTTTCAGAACAAAAAAAATTGAATCTGGTCGACCCAACCCAGCAGCCCACTAAGCCCAGCAAGAGCCCACCCGGCATATCCCTCAGCGAATCGTTTTTCCACCGAAAGACCCATCCGTAGAGCCAATGACGGGTGGACCCTATTCCCTTTCCTTCTCTCTCGCTGCCAGAGGACCCCACAGCCACGCGGTCATCTTCCCCACCCCACGACCTGTTCTTCCTCCCCTCGACGCTGTTTCTGGCTATGAATCCGCGACTTAAATTCGCTTTAACGCGGCGACCATTACTCGCTGTGATCACGCACGCTTAAACGCCCTTGCCTCCTCTCTCGTTCCCCTCTGTCGCCCCACCTTAGCACGCCCCCAGGCCACCCTAATTCCTCTCCGAGCACCTCTGTCTCTGACAACTCTCCCTGCCGATTCCGGCCAGTATTCGCCACCCCTGGTCTCCCCAAGCACACAGACACACTCCCCAGACCCAGGCGCACCTCTCTGTATCATCAGGTCGCCCGCGCGTGCTTTGCAGCGTCGACTACGACGACAAACCATAGCGCCACCGCCTGCCATTCACTCCGACGAGGATGCCTGGTAAGCTCGGACCGCCCCGATGACATTTAGTGATACTCACATGCTCACTGGAACCATGCGCGTCTAACGCACCCTCTACTTTGCTTTGGCATGCCCTGTAGCCTCGCCCACAACGACGACCAGAGCACGCCCGACGTCGTGTGGACTCCGGTGAGCAATCCACGTCGGACCAGAGCGCCCCTCGTCGAACCAACAACACGTTGAGCTTCCCCACGCTACTGCGAACATGGTGAGCATACTCCCTTCCTTCCTCGCTTCCTGCATCGCCAGTTTCACCGCCGTCTGACCGTCGCCGCCGCGCACAGCCGTCGAGCGCCGCCAGAGCTTGGTCAAGGCGACGATAGCCGTTAGATGACGATCCAATGGACACGATAGATCACTAAACGCTGAAGAGGTACGCAACCTGTGCCGCTCGATCTGACTTGATCCAATGCACCAGAGAACGAGATCCGGACGAAACGGTATGGACGAATCAGAATAGGACGCGTGTCCCAGTCTGTCTGATTTAAACAGAATTTGATCTATTAGATTTCCAATTTTGTAAATTCCATAACTTTAGTTCTACACGTCCACAATTTGCAAATTTTATATCAATGGAATCAGTGGAACAAGCCCTAGCCAACCATGCCATTTGTTTAGTAAAAAGCTTCTATGAAAATGTTTGTTTTTGCAGAAACATTTGTATGCTTGTTTAGGTTATAAAAATTGTTCAAAAATGATTTTGGGGATAAAAATCTTTGGCAAATGGATTGTTTTGAACCTACTGACCATGGGAATCACTTTGTGGTTTCAAAAATGTATTTGGAGAAACAAAAGAATGAATCCTTGATTTAACCAATTCTAGTCAAATAAAAATATGGTTTATTTATTAAAAAATGGTTTTGGAAGAAAACCTTTGGGGAAATGTTTTGTTTTAAACTCTCTGACCCCAAACACCAAGTTTTATGATTTGAAAATGTATTTTGTGAACCCTATAGATTAATGCCTTAGTAAAAACATTTCTACACCACATAAAATGATACCTTGTTTTGAAAATGGTTTATGAAGTGAAATCTTTTTTGCAAATGACTTTGCCACTTTATTAAATGACCATTAGGTTTTTTTCAAATGTTTATGACCCATTAGGAACCACTTTTTCAAATAAAACAAAGCTTGGCATGTTTGCATGCATTACTTTGACTTTATCATTTTATGTGATGTTTTGCTTGATTGGTAGATTGAATTATTGTTTGCTTGATTGATTTGTAGTGACTTGAAGTGTGTGAACATTGCAAAGATCAAGGAGTGAACTTATACCCTCTACCAAAAAGGCAAGTGATACTTCATACTTTTGTCCCATTACTTTCACTATGCATTAGTGATTTTTCTAAGTAAAACTTGCATGGAATTTTTGCTAAGTATAAACCATGCTATGGGAAATCCTAGTAGATGAAACCTTAGTGGAAAATTTCCTAAGTTAAGATTTCCTACTACTATCAAGCTTAGCTTAGCTAATAGAAAACAAGGGTGGAATATACATTCATACTATGGAAAAATTTCTAAGTCTGAGGACTTGTGTTTTTGTTTAATAAAACAACTAAGTTAATGAATCACCTGGGTGGAATGGTAATTGCTTGGTGGTTTTTGGTTGAGTGGTTACACAAGGCCCATGGCTATGGTTTACCTTGTGTATCACACTTGTGGATGGACACCCAGGAATAAAGAGATTTGAGATGTCAACTGTTGAGAAGCTTCAAGTGCAGCCACTTGGCATTATGGGCTCTGCCTGGATCACATAGGTTGCTAGAACTTATCCATTTGGACAGTTGGTGGTAGTGGGAATGATAGGTTGGAGTACGTCCATTTGGTCTAAGGGAAGGCTTCTGAAAGGTCCTGTCTTGGTGAAACCAAGTCTGGTGGGGAAAGTGCACAACCTCTGCAGAGTGTAAAATCTAAGTACTTAGCCATGTCCCTGGTAAAGGACAATTTGAGCATCAAGACATGGAAGCTATCAAGAATCTCATCATCCAAATTTCTAAGTTAAAAACTTGTGTTTGAACAAGGGTTAAAGGATCTTCAATCTTTGATTGGTAGATGCCTTGGGTGATTTTTGTCAAGCAAAAACTTAGTGTTTTCAAATGATAAGGAAAAATCTATTTTGAGCAATGCAAGCCTCAACTCCACTTTGCCAAATGCATATACTTGATAGACTCCACTATACTACCATAGTATCACTTGCCAATACAATTCAAATGTATTGACCCTTGTGGCTGTAACTTGTTATGTTGCAGGTTTGATTGATTTAGTGAAGTGTGTTGATTAGGATTACAAAGTCTACAACCAACATGTCTGCCTGTGGCACTTTGAAGATGAAGGACCCCATGCTTATAGATATTCTGCTGCAATGTAATGTAATAGCCAATTGAGCTATGAAAGATGTAATAAACTATTTTATTCCTGGTTATAAAGTTGTATTATGACCTTTGTTTCTTGATATTACATCTTAACTGTGGATGCTAGCTATTGATCCAGGGACTAGCATTGTAAACACAGGGGACCCTACCTTATTAAAGGTTGGGAACCTTACAGGGGGTTAGCATGGACAGTGTGCCAATTGTGAGTGAATATCCGGATGTGTTTCCGGAAGAATTGCCAGGAATGCCACCAGGGGCTACCAGGGTCTGGACCAATAGCAAAGAGACCATACAAGATGTCAGTTGATGAACTGAAAGAACTCAAGAAACAACTTGGAGAACAGTTGCAGAAAGGATTCATTCAACCAAGTTCTTCATCTTGGGGAGCACCAGTTTTGTTTGTGGAAAAGAAAGATAGAAGTCAAAGGTTATGCATAGATTACCGTTCACTCAATGAGGTGGCTATCAAGAACAAATACCCTTTGCCTAGAATCAATGACTTGTTTGATTAGTTAGAAGGAGCTTGTGTGTTTTCAAAGATTGATCTTCGGTCAGGTTATTTCCAACTCAAGATAAGGGAGCAAGACATACCTAAGACAACATTCACCACAAGGTATGGATTGTATGAGTATACCGTGATGCCATTTGGTTTGACCAATGCTCCAGCATACTTCATGAATATGATGAACAAGGTGTTCATGGAATTTCTTGATAAGTTTGTTGTCATTTTTATCGATGACATTTTGATCTACTCCAAGAGCAAAGAAGAGCATGAAGGACATTTACGTTTGATACTTGAGAAGCTTAGAGAACATAAATTGTATGCCAAAATCAGTAAATGTGAGTTTTGGTTGAATGAAGTTGGATTTCTTGGACACGTTGTGTCAGGAGATGGTGTAGCAGTTGATCCTGCTAAAGTTTCAGCTGTAACTGAATGGGAATCTCCCAAGTCAATGAAAGAAGTTCGTAGTTTCCTTGGCTTAGCAGGTTACTATAGAAGATTCATTGAGAATTTCTCCAAGGTAGCAAAACCTATGACAGAATTGTTAAAGAAAGACAAGAAATTTGCTTGGTCTGAAGGTTGTGAACTCAGCTTTCAAGAATTGAAGAAGAGACTAGTGACAGCACCAATCTTATGTCTGCTAGATTTGGAGAAAGATTTCCAAGTGTACTGTGATGCATCTCATCATGGTTTAGGTGCAGTACTTATGCAAGAAGGGAAAGTTGTGGCTTATGCCTCAAGACAACTCAAAACTCATGAGGTGAACTACCCTACTCATGATCTAGAGTTAGCCTCTGTTGTCCATGCACTCAAAACATGGAGACACTATCTTTTGGGAAAGCGTTGTGAATTGTTCACAGATCACAAGAGTTTGAAGTATATCTTCACCCAGAAGGAAATTAACATGAGACAAAGAAGATGGCTAGAACTCATCAAGGACTATGACTTAAGTTTGCAATACCACCCAGGTAAAGCAAATGTTGTAGCGGATGCTCTGAGCCGTAAGGTTTTTGTGAATGGCATTACTAAGGGAGAATTTCCAGATGATTTGTGTGCCCAATTTAGAGATCTCAGATTGGAGATTGTGCCTGAAGGACATCTCATGTCTTTGGATGTTCAACCCACCTTGTTGGACAAGATCAAAGAAGCCCAGAAGACTGATAAGGAAATTGAAGAGATCAAGGAAAAGATTGGCAAGGGAAAAGCCAAAGGATTCCATGAAGACGAACAAGGTACTTTATGGCATGGAAAACGTATTTGTGTTCCACAAGATCCGGAGCTTCGGAAACTGATTTTACAAGAAGCACACAACTCACCATATTATATTCATCCGGGTAACACCAAGATGTACATGGATATGAAAGAAAGATTTTGGTGGAATAATCTCAAGAAGGACATCGCCGAACATATTGCTTTGTGTGATGTATGTAGCAGAGTGAAGGAAGAACACCAGAAACCAGCAGGTTTGCTTCAACCATTACCTATTCCTGATTGGAAGTGGGAAAAGATTGGTATGGATTTCATTACCGGATTGCCAAGGACCCGGTCAGGATATGATTCTATTTGGGTAGTAGTGGATCGCCTAACTAAAGTGGCTCATTTCATACCCATGAAGACAACCTACACTAGTGCTAAGTTATCCAAAATATATATGAGTAGAATCGTGTGTCTACATGGAGTACCCAAGAGTATTATGTCAGATAGAGGAACTCAATTCACTTCTCATTTGGAGGCAACTACATGAGTCATTGGGAACGAGGTTGGAATTCAGCACCGCTTTTCATCCTCAGACTGATGGACAGACAGAAAGGACTAATCAGATTCTTGAAGATATGTTGAGGGCATGTGCCCTAGACTATGGAGCCAGTTGGGATGAAAGTCTGCCTTACACAGAATTCTCTTATAATAATAGCTATCAAGCCAGTATTGAAATGGCACCTTTTGAGTTTCTCTATGGGAGAAAGTGTACCACCCCATTGCTATGGAATGGTGTGGGAGAAAGAAGTCTGTTCGGACCAGAACTGATCAAAGAGGCTGAAGAAAAAGTCAAGCTAGTTAAGGACAGATTGAAGATAGCACAGTCCCGACAAAAGAACTACGCAGATCCTAAGTGTGGAGAGGTCACCTATGAAGTTGGTGATAGAGCTTATCTTAGAGTGTCACCACTTCGTGGAGTGAAAATGTTTGGAGTCAAAGGAAAGTTGGCCCCAAGATATGTTGGGCCATTCAAGATTCTGAGTCGCAAAGGAGAAGTAGCCTATGAGATTGAATTGCCAGAGTCTTTGTCAGCTGTTCATAATGTGTTTCATGTGAGTCAGCTTAAGAAATGCCATCCAGAAATGGAAGAAACTTCTTTGAAGGATACTATACCTTTGGAAGAGGTTCAATTGGAGAGTGATCTCACTTATGAAGAGAAACCTATCAAGATTCTTGAGACTGCATAAAGAGTTACTCGGACAAAAGCTATCAAGTTCTGCAAAGTTCAATGGAACCATCATTCCGAAGAAGAAGCAACATGGGAAAGAGAAGATGATCTTCGGAAAGACCACCCTCACCTATTTGCTAGCCAATCCGAATCTCGAGGGCAAGATTCACCTTAAGGGGGTTAGATTTGTAACATCCCTAAAATCATGTTTCAAACTCATGCATATCATCCATGCATCCATGATCATGTAAGATTCCATTTTCAAAAATCATTTCAAAACAGGAGCATATATGCTCATTATTTTATGTATGAATGTGAAAGGGCATGTATGCCTCCATGTGTGGTTTTGGTAATTAATGACAATCTCTATGGACTAATGTGTAAATTGAGTTTCACTTGTAGGTTTGTCCATTGGCATCGCTTGGGCCATGTGTTGGTCTCAAGGTTGGAAGATGAAGAAATGTCCAAGGGCTTTGTGCCCATTGGAATCATGAAGAAAGAAGGAGCTTGAAGGTCGATCAAGGCATGTGCAAAGTGTTGCACCAAGATGGATCAACCTCAAGTAGGGATGAAGAAGGGCGAGCTCAAGATGCGCCATCTCTAGAAGATCTCATGCTTGAAGCTTGCCATCCTCGTGCTCATGGAATGATGAAGACAAGTTCAAAGAAGAGGTTTCCCCATGGAGTATGGGGGAGCAATTTGCAAGTCTTCATCTTCATCAAGCAAGAGCATCCAAGAAAGGTGTTCCCACTATAGAAGAACAAGACGGTCTACATCAAGTTCAAGTGGGATGCTCAAGGCAAAGGTATGTTCTTGATAGGGCTTTTCTTTTGCCGGTCTTGTATTGTTAGTTGGGAGACCGGGTTTAGGATAGATAGCCGTGCTATCAAGAGGGGCTCTCAAGCGGGTGTCTCGTCTGCATCGTTCGGAGAGAGCTCAAACCTTTGCATTCATAGCATCATCTTTCTTGGTTGTTATTTGGTTCTTGTCCATGAGAGGATATAGAGCTTGTGGTCACCATCATAACAAGCTCTAGTTCATCATCTAAGGATTTCACTTGCATATCTTATTGCGGTTTTTAATCTTGCGAGTTTTCCGGCTCCACACTTGCATTATATTCGTCATTATCTTTCCAACAAAATTGGTTTCATCCCGTTTGGAGTTCGGATCCAAAAGTTATTGCGTTTCTGGTTTTCTGGTTTCTGGAATTTCCCTGACCGGAAGTTCCGGCTTGCCATCGGAAGTTCCGCTAGGGCATTTTTGCCGCCGAAAGTTCCGATGGAAGTTCCAGGTCTTCTTCCGCTCACGCTCAGTAACCTTCAGTTTTGAAGCGTTCTATTTGCCAGAACTAGCATCGGAAGTTCACCGGAACTTCCGGTCTGTTTTGACCGGAACTTCCGGTTGCGCTTCTGGAGCGGGCGTCAATGGTCTGATGACCGTTGGAGCCAGGCTGGGCGGAACTTCTGGCCTAGGCCAGAAGTTCCGCTCAGACTTTTTCTGCGTGCTGTTCTTCACTTTGTTCCAATGCTAGTTCTGCCCCAAGTTCCGATGGTGAATCAGTAACCTTCTGTATGAAGTGTTCTATTTGCCGGAACTTGGGCCGGAACTTGCATCGGAACTTGTCCTGCCAAAATATCCTGAGCGGAACTTCCGCCCAGAGCCGGAAGTTCCGACCAGGATTCATTTTTTCAGTTTCTCGCTCCGCATTTTTTGACCGTTGGCTGTGTGCCACCGGAACTTCCGGCCTCCCACCGGAAGTTCCGGCCAGGAGTCGCGAATGCCCATAACGGGCAGATCTGGGAGCCCTTTAAAAGGGGCTCCTCTTCCCCTTCGTGGGCACTAACTTTTCTTCTTGGTTCTTGGCTTTCTCTCTCTCCTCCATTGTCAACCTTGAAGAAGCTTTCCCTCTCCCTTTCCCCTCCTATGATTCTTGTATCTTTTTGAGGGATTTGAGAGAGGAGATCTAGATCTACAATCCCCCCAAGATAAATCCCTTCTTTGTGAAGGAATCATTGGGATCTAGATCTTGGAGAGTTGTGTTTTCTCCTCTTGTGTTCTTCCTCCCTTATTCCCCCAATAGCTTTTGTAGCTTTGTTGGAATTTGGGAGAGAAGGACTTGCCCTTGCATTTGGTGCATAGGTTTGAGTTCTCCTCGGAGATTCAGCGAGTTCAAGCTTGTGAGCTTGTTTCTCTTGGGTTCCTTAGAACCCTAGACGGTTGTGTGGTTGGGTTGTTGACCCTTTGTGGTCTTGTTGACCTTTTGTGGTCTTGTAGCCTTTTGTGGCGTTGTTTGCCTTTTGTGGCATTGTTAGCCTTTTGTGGCTTTGTTGTTGGGAGCCTCCAATTGAGTTGTGGAGTTAGCCCCAATCTTGTACGGGTTCGGTGACCGCCCTCAAGCGTCCCATAGTGGAGCAAGTGCCCGCCTTTTGTGGTGCGCACTTGGGACAATAGGGTGAGTCTTTTGTGGCGTCGGTGAGTTGCGTGCTTCCGCATCCGGGGTGAGGCCTTATGTGGCGTTGGGTGAGCATCGAGCCACCACACCTCGAGGTGAGCCATTTGTGGCATTCCGCGAGCATTGCGCCATCGCACCTCTCCAACGGAGACGTAGCTTCTTTGGAAGTGAACTTCGGGAAACAAATCTTCGTCTCCGCGTCCATCGGTTATCTCTCAACCGAACCCTTTACTTATGCACTTTACATTGTGATAGCCATCGTGCTTGAAGTATTTATACATTGCTATCACCTTGTTGCTTGTATTGCTTAGCATAGGTTGTTGGTGCACTTAGATGAACTTAGTGGCTAGGTTTTGTGCTCATTAAATTAAATGTTAGTTTTATTCCGCATTTACTTGAGCCTAAACCATAATATTTTTAAAAGCCTATTCACCCCCCCCTCTAGGCGACTTCCTTTGTACTTTCAAAATGTTTTAGCCTTGGTGCTACTTGCTATTGAGAAACGCACTTATACTCTCTCAGTATTGTTTAGAATCCTAACTTAAGTGATTCCAAAGGTTTGAGCCAAGTTTCAAAACAAATATGATTTGAAAATCAATTTCAAAACCTATTTAAAATTAGTGCTATGTCACTGCTTATTTTTATTTTATTCCAAGTGACCAGGCCAATTCAAAGTGACCACTTGGTTTTGTGCCCAGATTTGTGAGTGTTGCACTCTACAAAAATCCTGAAAAGATTTGAATTCAAACATCTTTTGAAATCATTTGAATTTGATTCCTGAAATTGCAAACAGAAAAAGAAAAGGAGAAAAGAAATAGAAAAGGGTCGGCGCCACCTTTCTAGCCCAACAACAGAACCATCCCACCCGGGTTCCCCCTTCTCTCTCTCACTCACAGACAAACCCACAGAGTCGCTGACGCAAGGACCCCACCCCCTCTCTCTTTCTCTCGCTGACAACCGCGGCCCACACGGCGTCATCGTCTCCACCCAGCGACTAGCTCAATCCCCAAATTACGCCGGCCGTTCTCTGTATTGATTCGCGGCGTCAATTCACGTTCAATGCCGGAGTAAATCACGCTCGCGACCATGCTACTTAAACCCCCTCTGCCCCCTCTCCATATTTCCCCAGACCCCGAGCACAGAGTGCCCCCAGGCTGCCCGTAATTGTCCTTGCACCGCCACAGGCAGAACCCACTCCAGCGACCAATCCCGGTGAGCTCCGTGCGCCCCTTTCCCTCTAGTTCATGCAGACCATTTCGCAACGTCCTTGCGCTTCTTCTGATGCCTTTGGTTCATCCTATACTGCCCCAGGTCGTCGACTTCATCAAGCACAGCAAGATCCCAACGACGTCTTCGACTCCGGCGACTAAATTCGGTGAGCCTCGTGTTCCCCTTCATTTCTGACTCACACGAATGTGTTCGCCGTAGCCTTGCGCACCCCTGATACCATTGATTCGTGCTAGGATGACCCGGAGCGCCGCCACCGTCTTCGTCACCGAACACCCGACGCTGCCAGCAACTCCGACGAGCTCCAGCGACCATCTCCGTGCGCCCCTTGCCAAACCACCGCCACCTTGAGCATCAGCAACACACGTCGAGCTTGGTAAGCCCCTTCTCCCTCTCCCGCGCGACCTAGAACGCCGGTAGCAGCTCTGACAGAGACGCCGCCGCCTGTCGCCGCCGCTAGCACCGCTAGAGTTTGGTTGCTTGCTCGCGAACCGTTGGATCAAGATCTGACGGGATAGATAGATCACTTAAGCGAAGGGGTACGAATAGATCTGGGCCGTGCATATTAAGTTAGATCTAACAGCTTGCGTGTGTGATCCTGACCGAACCGGTACGCACCAATCAGAACATGACGCGTGGCTAGGGTTTAGATTTAAAATCAGGATTTGAATCTATTAGTTGTTTGATTTTGTTTTAGCCATAAATTTTGATTCCCATGTTCAAATTTGATGAATTTTATATCAATGGAATCAGGAGAGAAAGCCCTTTCAAAATATGAAATGTGTTTAATGTTTTGCTTCTGTTAAAATGGTTTTATATACAGAAACATGTGTAGGCCTATTTTGTGTATATAAATTATTTGAGAAATGTTTTAGTGTTTAAATAAATGTTGTTTGGCAAGTTTTGAACTTGTTCATGAACCAGTACTATGCAATTGTCTTGTTGAGTTTATAAAATCATCACACGTCATATTGCATGCATCCATATATATTTGCTTGTATTTATTTTGTATGTGATTTGTTGCTATGATTTTATGTGTAGATTTTGGTTCCAATAGTGATTGTGATTGTGAGGAGTGTAGCTACTCTCCAAACTATCAAGGAAAGTGGTGCTTCATGATTTATCCCTATGTTTTTCTAATATGCATTAGAAATATTTTTCTAGTCTTGCATGGTTATATTTTGCTTATATGGTATGCTTGGAAAATCCTAGTAGTTGTAGAATTGCTAGAAATTTCTAAGTTAAGATGCTTATCTATGCCATGCTTAGCCTAGCTAGTAGCAACCAAGGGTGGTGAAATATTCATGCTATGTTAAAATATTTCTAAGTCCTTTTGGACTTGTGTTTTACTTAATAAAACAACTAAGTAAATGAAACACCTGGGTGGAATGGAAAGAATGGTTTATGTTGAGTGGTTACACAAGGCCCATTTCTATGGTTTACCTTGTGTATCTCACTTGTAGAAAGCCACCCAGTAACAAAGGGATTTGAGAGGCCAAATGTTAAGAAGCTTCTAGTGCAGCCACTTGGCAATATGGGCTCTGCCTGGATCACATAGGTTGCAAAAACTTAGCCATTTGGACAGTTGGTGGTAGTGGGATGATAGGTTGGAACGCGTCCATTTGGTCTAAGGGAAGGCTTCTGAAAGGTCCTGTCTTGGTGAAAATCAAGTCTGGTGGGGAAAGTGCACAACCTCTGTAGATGGAAGAAACTAAGTACTTAGCCATGTCCCTTGTATTGGACAATTTGAGCATCAAGACATGGAAGCTATCAAGAATCTCCTCATCCCAATTTCAAGGTAAAACTTGTGGTTGAACAAGGGTGAAGGACCTCAATGTCTATTGGTGGTTCCTTGGGAAAAGTTTTGACAAACAAAAACTTGGTGATTTCAACTAATAGGTAAAACCTATTTGGAGCAAAGCAAGCCTAAGATACACTTAGCCAAATTGCATATAGTATGTAGTCCACCAATATTATACTAAGGTATCACCTGCCAATACTATTCCAATGTATTGACCCACTGTGGCTGTAACTTGTGATGTTGCAGGTTATTCTGATGAGGATTAGGAGTCATGAGTCTACACTCAACATGTTTGCCTGTGGCACATGAAGATGAAGACTTTTATTTATTTACTTATTAAAACTCTTGTACTAGGCCTGTGGCTATGGAGTTGTAAAGACTATGTTTGTCTCTGGAATGACTGTAGTAATGACCTTTGTTTCTGTGTACTTCATCTTAAACTGTGGATGCTAGCATTGATCCAGGGACTAGCATTGCAATCACAGGGATCATTTTCCTTTATAAAGGAGGGATCTTACAACATCATACCATTCTCCTAATGATATGATCTTGTTATTAATAACATCTCAATGTTCATGATCGAGAAACCACAATCATCTATTAATCAACAAGCTAGTATTATAAAGAGGCTTTACCAAGGACTCTAATTTAGTTTACAAATCACACAAGTATTAATGTTTCCGGTTAATACTATTATAGCATGAATGTAAACATTTATCATAAACACAAAGATATAATAATAACCACTTATATTATTGCCTCTAGGGCATATCTCCAACAGTCTCCCACTTGCACTAGAGTCAACTAATCTAGATTACATGGTAATATACCGAACACCCATGGCGGTTTGGTGCTGGTCATGTTTTGCCCTTGGGAGAGGTTTAGTCAACGGATCCGCCACATTCAGATCTGTGTGTACTTTGCAAATCTTTATGTCACCATCTTGTACATGCTCTCGAATAGCGTGAAAATGTAGCTTGATGTGCTTCAGCTTCTTGTGTGACCTTGGTTCTTGCGCATTGGCTATGGCGCCCATGTTATCACAATAGATAGACATTGGGCTAGCGCACTTGGAACCACACCGAGCTCTGTAATGAACTCCTTCATTCATATCGCCTCTTGTGAAGCCTCTGAAGCAGCTATGTATTCCGATCCAGTTGAAGATCTCGCCATAACACTTTGATTTGCACTCCTCCAGCTAACTGCTGCACCATTCAAAGTAAATACGTATCCAGATTGAGATTTAGAATCATCTGGATCGGTGTTCTAACTAGCGTCGGTGTAACCATTAACAACGAGTTGTTCATCACCTCCATAAGAAAGAACCATATCCTTAGTTCTTCTCAAGTACTTAAGGATGTTTTTGACCGCTGTCCAATGATCCACTCCTGGATCACTTTGATATCTGCTAGTCAAACTAACAGCATATGCAATGTCGGGTCTAGTACATAGCATGGCATACATTAGAGATCCTATGGCTGAGGCATAGGGAGTCTTACTCATCCTTTCTCTATCTTATGTTATTGCTGGACTTTGAGTTTTACTCAAGGTCGTATTGGGCAACATGGGCAAGAACCCTTTCTTGCTATCTTCCATTCCAAACCTCTTTAGAACTTTTTCCAAATATGTACTCTGTGACAATGATATTAGGCGTCTCGATCTATCTCTATAAATCTTTATGCCTAATATGTAAGCTGCTTCGCCAAGGCCTTTCATTGAAAAACTATTATTCAATTAATCCTTGACACTATTAAGAAGGTATACATCATTCCCAATCAACAATATGTCATCTACATATAGTATTAAGAATGCTACAGAGCTCCCACTCACTTTCTTGTAAATACAAGCTTCTCCATAAGTTTATATAAAACCAAAACTTTTGATTACCTTATCAAAACATTGATTCCAACTTCGGGATGCTTGCTTCAATCCATATATGGACCGTTGAAGTTTGCATACCTTGTTAGCATCTTTAGGATCGACAAAACCTTTGGGTTGCATCATATACAACTCTTCATCAATGTCTCCATTGAGGAACGCCGTTTTGACATCCATCTGCCATATCTCATAATCATAATATGCAGCAATTGCTAACATAATCCTCATAGACTTTAGCTTTGCTACTGGTGAGAAAGTCTCATCGTAGTTAACTCCTTGAATTTGTCGAAACCCTTTTGCGACAAGTCGAGCTTTATAGACAGTAACATTACCATCAGCATATGTTTTCTTCTTAAAAATCCATTTGTTCTCGACAGCCTTCCGGCCATCCGGTAAGTCCGTCCATACTTGCTTTTCGTACATGGATCCAATCTCGGATTTCATGGTTTCTTGCCATTTATTGGAATCTGGGCTCATCATCGATTCCTCATATGTCGCAGGGTCATCAGTGTTGTCCACCAACATGACACTCATAACGGGGTCATACCAATCAGGAGTGGTACGAGTTCTCGTTGACCTGCGAGGTTATGTAGTAACTTCAACCGAAGTTTCATGATCAACATCATTAGCTTCCTCTCTTATTGGTGTGGGCGCCATAGGAACCACTTCCGGTGCTGCGCTACTCGCAAGTTCGAGAGAAGGTTCAACAACCTCGTCGAGTTCTACTTTCCTTCCAGTCACTTCTTGCGAGAGAAACTCCTTCTCTAGAAAGGATCCATTATTGGCAACGAAGATTTTGCCCTCGGATCTATGATAGAAGGTATACCCAATAGTTTCCTTCGGGTATCCTATGAAGACACATTTTTCCGCTTTGGGTTCAAGCTTGTCTGGCTGTAACTTATTCACATAGCTTCGCAACCCCAAACTTTAAGGAACGACAATTTAGGTTTCTTTCCAAACCACAATTCATACGGTGTCATTTCAACGGATTTAGATGGTGCCCTATTTAAAGTGAATGCGGCTGTTTCTAATGCATAACCCCAAAACGATAGCGGTAAATCTGTAAGTGACATCATAGAACGAACCATATCTAAGAGAGTTTGATTACGACGTTCGGACACACCATTAAGCTGTGGTGTTCCCCGCGGTGTCAATTGTGAAAGTATTCCGCATTTCTTCAAATGCTCGCCAAACTTGAAACTTAGATATTCACCTCCACGATCAGATCGTAGAAATTTAATCTTCTTATTACGTTGATTCTCTACCTCACTTTGAAATTCCTTAAACTTCTCGAAAGTTTTGGACTTATGTTTCATGAAATAGATATACCCATATCTACTCAAGTCATCCGTGAAGGTAAGAACAGAATGATAACCACCGCGCGATGCTATACTCATTGGGCCACACACATCGGTATGTATGATTTCCAATAAGTCTGTAGCTCGCTCCATCATACCAGAAAATGGAGTCTTAGTCATTTTACCCATCAGACATGCTTCGCATCTTTCAAGTGATTCGGAATCAAGTGATTCAAGAAGTCCATCGGAATGGAGTTTCTTCATACGCTTCACTCCAATATGACCAAGACGACAGTGCCACATATAGGTCGAGTTATCGCTCAATTTCAAACGTTTAGCTTCAATGTTATTAATGTGTGTATTTCCACAATCGAGATTCAATAAGAATAGACCATCTATCAAAGGTGCATGTGCATAAAACATATTACTCATATAAATCGAACAACCATTATTCTCGGACTTAAACAAGTAACCGTCTCGCAATAAACATGATCCAGATATAATGTTCATGCTCAACGCAGGCACCAAATAACAATTATTTAAGTATAAAACTAATCCCGATGGTAGATGAAGAGGTAGCGTGCCGACCGCGATCACATCAACCTTTGATCCATTTTCAACGCGCATCGTCACCTTGTTCTTCGCTAGCTTCCGTTTATTCTGCAGTACCTGTTTCGAGTTACAAATATGAGCAACCGAACCAGTATCAAATATCCAGGCACTACTACGAGTACTAGTGAGATACACATCAATAACATGTATATCGGATATACCTTTCTTCTTGATGTTGCCGTTCTTCAAATCTGCCAAGTACTTTGGGAAATTCCGCGTCCAGTGACCTTCTCTCTTGAAGTAAAAGCACCCAGTATCAGGCTTAGGCCTAGCCTTGGTCTTCTTCGCCCGCGCGGTAACTTTCTTACCGCCCTTCTTGAAGTTTCCCTTTTTCTTAGACTTGCCTTGCTTCTTGAATTTGGTGGTCTTATTGACCAACAACACTTGGTGCTCTTTCTTGATCTCCACTTTTGCAGATTTCAACATGGAGAAGAGTTCTAGCAACGACTTGTCCATGTTTTGCATATTGTAGTTCATCACAAAGTTCTTGTAACTTGGTGGTAGTGATTGGAGGACACGGTGAATCCCCAAAGCATTAGGAATCACTATTCCCAAGCTTTGAAGATTGCTTGCGTGCCCAGACATCTTAAGCACGTGCTCTTTGACGGAGTTGCCCTCTTCCATCTTGCAGTTAAAGAACTTTTCAGAAGCCTCGTAACTCTCAACTACCGCGTGAGCCTCAAATATCATTTTGAGTTCACGGACAATATCATGTTGGTCATGGCTCTCAAACCTTTTCTGAAGCTCTGATTCCAAACCATACAAGATAGCACACTGAACTGTGGAGTACTGATTCTTCCGAGCGAGGAAAACATTCTTTACCTCATCGGTAGCATTAGCTACAGGTGGGTCACCCAGTGGTGCATCTAGCACATAGGTCAAATTACCAGCATTGAGGACAATCCTCAAATTGCGGAACCAATCCACGAAGTTGCTTCCATTGTTTTTCAACTTTTCTTTCTCTAGGAACGCATTAAAATTGATGGTACGGGACGCCATTGATCTACAACATATTTGCAATAGTTTAGACTAAGTTTATGACGAGTTCTAATTAATAGTTAAATTAATCTAGGCAACTCCCACTCAAAACAATATCCCTCAAATTGTTTTAGTGATCACACGAACCAAATCCACCACATCAAAACCGATCATCACGAGAGTTGATGTAGCTTCAATGGCGAACAATCAACATGTTCATCATATCTACTATATGACTCATGCTTTACCTTTCGGTGATTCGTGTTCCGAGACCATGTCTGTACATGCTAGGCTCGTCAAGATCAAACCTTAGCTTCTGCATGAGAAAATCTGGCTTTCTCACGTTGTATACTCTCGCAGAATCTAACACACCCGATCATCACGTGGTGCTTCGAAACAACGAGCTTTAGCAACGGTGCTTACTAAGGATGAACACTTTAAAACTTGAAATTTTTGTGCTTGAGGGATCATCTTATAATGCTACCATCGTGAACTAAGCAATACAAGATGCATAAAAGGATTAACATCACATGCAATTCATAATATGTGATATGATATGGCCTTTCTTCTTGTGCTTCTGATATCCATCTTCAAGCATGAACATGATCTCCATCATCACCGGTATGGCGTCAAGGTCAATGGCGTCGTTTCATGGTTGTCGTCCACCATCTTCAATTATTACAACTACTTTGAATAGACACGCAGGTCTTAACGGAATTAAAAATACAACCATATGGCTCCTGCCGGTTGCCAACTTACAATAAGGAACATTGCATACATCATATATAATCACAATCATAGCCATATCACATCACAGCACACCCCTGCAAAACAAAGTTAGATGCCTCTAATTTTCTTTGCATATTTTACGTGATTTGGGGCTTTCAATAAGTGTCGTTCTAACTTACGAACAAGAACCACAACGTTGATGTTTAAACTATCAAGTGCCCGTTGTAAATTGAATCTATACTATGATGGGAGAGACAGACACCCGCAAAGCCACTTATGCAATACTAGTTGCATGTTGAGCGTGGAGCAAGTCTCATGAACGATGTCATGTAAGGTTAGCCCGGGCCGCTTCATCCCATCATACCGCAAGATGAAAAGTACACAAAAAGCAATTGATAATAAAAGCACCACCGCCCACAATGACCATTGTATTCTACTCGTGCAACAGATCTACATATAGACACGGCTCTGATACCACTGTTGGGGTTCGTAACATGGAAAACAAAAAAAATCTACCGCATGCACACAAACAAGCCAAGATCTATCTACTAGATTGTAGCAACGAGTCGATAGAAGCACTCACCCTCGAAGATTCCAAAGCGGTTAACGAGAGCAGATTCTTGTGGGTGATGTAGTCGTACACTTGCCGATCTCAAGATCGCGTAGACGATCCTTCCGGCGCTGCGTTCCGGCAGCGCTTCCGCAGTCGGTCACACGTTCGGTACTCTATGAAGACCTTCCTCTCCCTTATTCGAGCAGGCAGCGGAGGTTGTAGTTCTCCCCTCGCGATTCCGGCAGCACGACGACGTGGTGTCGGAAGTAGAGGGAAGATCCCGTAGGGCTTTGCCTAATCCGGTGCGATTTATGGTGGATTAGGGTTTCCCGGAGATCTAGGGTTTATATGACCAGGAGGAGGAGGAGGTGTCGGCGGTGACTAGGGCGGCGGCGGCTTGGGCGCGGCGGCGGCGCGGGTGTGTGGGGAGGGCTTGGCTCTTGTGGTGTTGGGGCAGCCCTCCCCCTCTATTTATGAGAGGGAGGGGCAGCCTTGGTAGGGGTGGGTTTGAATCCAAACCCAAACCCAAGTTGGATTGAGAGAAGGACTTGTTTCTTCTCCCACTAGGAAACCATTGTTCTAGTTTGACTTTTCAAACTTCCCGTTTGACTTTCAATTTAGAGCTTTATTTCTCTCTTGCAAATGTCAACACCAAGTGACCTAGGATATGATCCAATCATTCCACATATCCATGACACATTCATGGACCATTCCCCTTCCGGACCGGTGAACCTTCTAGACCCTTCTAGAACCTCTCCGATGAAAACATCGGAAACTTTCCCGAACTCCGAAATAGGACTTTCCTTATATGAATCTTATTCTCCGGACTATTCCGGATCTCCTCGTGATATCCTGGATCCCATCCGAGACTCCGAACAACATTCGGTATCCCTACTAACATTCCATATCTACTAAACAACATTGAATCCTTAAGTGTGTCTCCCTATGGTTCGTGAATTATGCGGACATGACCAATACACTTCTTTGATCAATAACCAATAGAGGAATATGGAAATTCATATGGCTCCCACATATTTCTACGATTACTTTGCGATCGAATGAACCACTTACATACGATACCAATTTCCCTTTGTCTCATGATAGTTTACTTATCCGAGGTTTTGATCGTCGGTATCTCTGCATACCTAGTTCAACCTCGTTACCAATAAGTACTCTTTTCTCGTTCCCGTGATATGTGATCCCTTGTTAGCCAGTCACATGCTTGCAAGCTAATTGGATGACATTCCACCGAGAGGGCCCAGAGTATATCTATCCGTCATATGGATGGACAAATCCCACTCTTGATCCATGTGCCTCAACCCATACTTTCCGAATACTCAATGCCACCTTTATAGCCACCCAGTTACGGTGTGGTGTTTGATGTCATCAAAGCATCCTTCTGGTGATGGTGATTAACATGATCTCATGGTCGAAGTAATTAGGTTACTATGTATCAGAAAGCTTATAGCAAACGAACTATTGGAATGACTTGATCTTAATGCTACACTTATCTATAGGAGTATGTACATCATACCATTCTCCTAATGATATGATCTTGTTATTAATAACATCTCAATGTTCATGATCGAGAAACCACGATCATCTATTAATCAACAAGCTAGTATTAGAAAGAGGCTTTACCAGGGACTCTAATTTAGTTTACAAATCACACAAGTATTAATGTTTTCGGTTAATACTATTGTAGCATGAATGTAAACATTTATCATAAACACAAAGATATAATAATAACCACTTTTATTATTGCCTCTAGGGCATATCTCCAACAATAGGTCCAAGTAAGGTCGGTACATTAGCACAGGTTCACCCACACAACACTTACAACACCAAAAAAGAGTACTTAGCTATATGAAGCGAAAGCACTTGACAGAATTCCCATGTGTCCTCAAGAATGTTTGGTCCTTATAAGTATTTCTACCGGCTTTTCCTTTGCTAATAAAGAATTGGGCCACTTGCTGCGTTTGTTTGTTGTCTTTATTACTCGCACTTTGTCTTGTTGCTTTATCGGAAAACCCCTAAAAATCCGTTTGCTGAGTATTTACAGAGACTTCCTGCTCCATACCACTAGTCAACACCTTCTTATCCTTGTTGGGATCGACACTCCTATTTATTGAAAGTACTATGATACACCCCCTATACTTGTGGGTCATCAGCACTCTTGCATTTCTTTTTGACTTCTACATCGACTGGTCCTCAAGAAGATCATCATCATCTCCTGAAATATCATTGTCACTATCAACCAAATATGGCACATAATCTGCATCTTCCTTATATGACTCCTCAGCACCACTACTATCATCCACTTCATCAAGTACAACTCTGCATCTGCTAGATCTTCTCCCTGGAGCAGCACCAATAATTGGCACATCAATTACATTACTAGTATGCTCCTTCTCCTGCAGTGGTTGCACTTTATGTGGACTAATGATGACTGAAGGGTGATAACCCAAAGGTGGACTTCTAGTCATAGATGCAGTTGGATGGCGGTCTATGTATATTGTTGTATTGCCCAATCGAATCTCATAGGATCTTTTTGTCTAGTATTGCATTGTTATGCCTTGCGCAGTTCCTGTCAATTGCCCTGTTGTAATTTGTTTACCCTTCATGCCATTTTTGTTTATCTAAGGAGAGCACCTCTAGTGAACTATGGACCCCGGTCCAATCTTTACCATTGATACATCCTCCACTGTTATTGTTTACTTGCTGCAAACCATGATCACCTTCCACAACATACAGTTAATCCTTTGTTACAGCAAACCGGTGAGCTTGACAACCTCACTGTTTCGTTGGGTCAAAGTCTTGAGTTTGTGTTGTGCAGGTTTCCATGTTGCTTGAAACACCTTTGAGATGTTTCCTTCCTCCTACTGGTTCGATAACCTTAGTTTCTTACTAAGGGAAAACTTGCTGCTGTGCTGCCTCACACCTTGCTCTTGTGGTTTCCCAACGAAGCGCTCCCACATCAATAGCTAGCCAATAAGATTTTCTGGCGCCGTTGTCGGGGAGGCTAAGGACGTCTTCACAAGGGGAGTCCTCCTCAACCTTTCTCTTTACTTTGTTTTTAGTTTGCTTAGTTTCATTTGCTTGGTTTTGATTGCTTTTTTAATCAAAAACTCAAAAAAATTAGTTTAGTTTGGTTTGCTTTCTCTTATCAAAAACACAAAAAATTTAGTTCATGCACTTGCTGCTACTGTTGTTTTTGGCTTGCTCCATTTTGCCAAAATGAACTCTGCTGAGAACAACAAGTTGTGTGACTTCACTAGCACAAACAACAATGATTTACTTAGCAATCCTATTGCTCCACCTTCTCCTGATGCTACCTTTTATGAAATTAATCCTGCTTTGTTGAATCTTGTGATGAGAGAGCAATTTTCTGGTGCTAGTTCTGATGATGTTGCTGCCCATCTCAATAACTTTGTTGAACTTTGTGAGATGCAAAAGTATAAGGATGTAGATGGAGATATTATTAAGCTCAAGTTTTTTCCTTTCTCCTTGAGATGAAAAGCTAAAGAATGGTTGCTATCCTTGCCTAGAAATAGTATTGATTCTTGGACTAAGTGCAAAGATGCTTTTGTTGGAAAGTACTACCCTCCTGCTAAGATTATATCTATGAGAAGTGACATTATGAAATTTAAACAACTTGATAATGAACATGTTGCTCAAGCTTGGAAAAGAATGAAGTCTTTGGTTAAGAATTGTCCCACTCATGGACTCACTCCTTGGATGATTATCCATACTTTTTATGCAGATTTGAACTTCTCTTCAAGAAACCTGTTGGATTCAGCTGCTGGAGGTACCTTTATGGGCATGACTTTGGGTTCTTCAACAAAACTCCTTGATAATATGATGGTTAATTACTCTGAGTGAAACACTTTGAGCTCCACATGGTAAGAAGGTAAATTCTGTTGAAGAAACCTCCTGTTTGAGTGATAAGATTGATGTTATTATGGCTATGCTTGTTAATGGGAAAGCTCCTTTAGATCCAAACAATGTTCCCTTAGCCTCTTTGGTTGCTCAAGAAGAGCAAGTTGATGTGAACTTCATTAGAAACAACAATTTCAACAATAATGCGTATAGGAATAATTTTGGTGGTAACAACTATAGGCCTTATCCTCCTAATAATGGCAATTCCTACGGAAACTCCTACAATAGTGCTAGAATTGCCTCCTCTGAACTTGAAGTCATGCTCAAAGAATTTATTAGTAAACAAACGGCTTTCAACAAAACTGGGGAGGAAAAGTTGTTAACTGTTGAGAAAAATATTTCCTCCCTGTCTGAAGCACAGTCCTCTTTGATTAATAAAATGGCTGCTAAACTTGAAACTATGGAAAGTGCCTTTGCTGCTACTCATGCCATACAAGTTACTATTGATGAAAATGTTAGACTGTTAGCTCAACTTCATGCTAAGTGGGAGAGGGAAGCTGAAATTGATAGAAACAATAGTGTGTGCACCATCACTAGAATGGATACCACTAAACCACAAGAAGTCCCTATTCCTCCTCCTACAGTGCCTAAGCCTAATGAGTCTACTACTAGTGATGCTAAGTTTGATTTTGATATAGATGGTTGCAATATTTCTAAAGTGATTCTGTTCCTGCAAAATCTTGCTAGAAGTCCTGATGCTAGTGATATGCATGTTGCTTGCACCAAACACATTACATATGCTCTTGTTAAGATTAAGGAAGAGAAGTTAAAACACAAAGCTTCTATTCCTAGGAAAGTAGAAGATATTTGGGAACCCATTATTAATGTGCAAGTGAATGACTTTGATCTCAAAGCTTCATGTGATCTTGGTTCTAGTGTCTCTATTATGCCTAGGAAGATTTATGAAATGCTTGATTTGCCACCTTTGGAAGATTGTTATTTAGATGTCCCACTTAATGATAATGCTAAGAAGAAACTCATGGGGAGTATTAATGATGTTCTCATCATGGTTAACAATGCTTATGTCCCTGTTGATTTCTATGTTTTGGATGTTGAATACAATGCTTCTTGTCATATTACTTTGGGAAGACCTTTTCTTAGAACTGTTGGTGCCATCATTGATATGAAAGAAGGCACCATTAAATATCAATTTCCATTCAAGAAAGGTATTGAGCACTTCCCTATAGGATAGAGAAGTTGATTTTTGCTCCTTCTTTGAAAGCAAGTTTTGATGTTAATGCTTCCTCATTTGAAAATACTTCATTTCTAGCTTCTTGTGCCTAACTTAAAGGCGTTAAAGAAAAGTACTTGTTGGAAGATAACCCAAGAGTTTCCTTGAGTTTTGGAAGTTATTACTTCAGTAATGACCTCTCCTTATCCCTTTTTGTTTGCTTTTTGTGCCAAGAATGACCTCTAATGAGAGGGAAGTAAGATTTGGGGAGTTTCTGTCCTGAAACAGATTTCTGTCCTCCACCATAAAAATTCTTGAGGAGTCCCTGTAAGTTGGATTGAGCTGAAAATTTACAAATAAAGCCCCCAGTATGTTATCTAACTTTAGTTAGTTCAACACCTTTTGATTTTAACAATAGAAGATTTTTGAAAAAATCGGTTTCTACCTGCTGGTATGTTTTGACAGATTTCTGCCATTATTTGCATTTGCTTCTTATTGATTCATTTTTGAGTTCTCTTTTGGGGAATTGAGCTTTTTGAAGTAGTTGCTACAGTATCTTGTGTTTTTAGCGAAAAGTTTTGTTGTTCTAAAGCTAAACCCAAAGGTCTATTATGTTTTGAATACACTAATGTTCTAATGAAGATTGTGTGAAGTTTGTATGAAGGAAAAATTTCTGGTCTAGAGAAAGAATGATGTAATGAGATGAAGAATGGACAAAAGCTCAAGCATGGGGATGCCACCCCGGTGTCACCCCAAGAAATATCCAAGAGGTACAAGCGTCAAAGCTTGGGGATGCCCAAGGCATCCCCTTCTTCATCAATAAAAAACTCAGGTCTTCCTACACACTTCGTTTTTATTGTTTCATGCACTATTGTGTTGTTTTTGGAGCGTCTTAGTTTTTTTTGGTTTAGTTAGTTGTTTAGTTTGCTTGAATAAAGTAGTTCGGACCCCCGTTCTCGCTATGCTGTTTCAAATAAGTCGATTGGTGTTGGAAAGGAGTAGGAAGTTCCTGCTTGAAAGTGCAAGAGGAGGTTGCATTGACTGTGACTTAGACTTTAGCATGACATGATAGGTGTTGTTTTGAACTTATGCTTAGTGATTATTGTTGTAGCATGTCTTGTTCCAAACAATTGGGATTGCTTAGTGTGCCTTGAAAGAATCATGCGTTGTTTTAGCACACAAAAGCATAGTATTATGGTATTCTCCTTTGATGTTTTGTTTGGGTTGACTTGGCACATGCTCACACCATGTTATGACTATGAACAAGTCATCGTAGCCTCTATGATCATTTATTCCTTGACTTGTAGTACCACTCTATGCTTTGATTAGTAATGTTTTGTCGCTCTGCATGATTATGGCCATTATTGCTCTCTTAGTTGGTTGCTCCCAGTCTTTTGATAGCCTCCACTTGTATGAGTAAGCTCTACTCATGCTTCCAACTCCCAAGAAACCAAGTTACTCCAAAGTGTCCACTATAAATTCCTATGCATGGTGTGTTACACAATTCGAAGTATATTCTTGTTTTCAGCTATCTTCCAATTAAAAAGTATTATGTTATGTGAAAACTTAGTGATTAAAGCCCTCACAAACTTGATGGCACATTTTATATTCTTTTCCCCTAATAAACTTGAACCATTGTGTCATCTAAGTTGTATATTCTTGCACTTATTTGTTGGAATTAGCAGAACCGTGCTGTCACGGGGAACGTTTTCAACATTGCACTTGTACTTTTTACACAGTTAATATCATGCTCTTTTGTCTATGGATGTCACCGGTGTAAAATAAAGAGGGAGCTTGTAAGTCCATGGAGTTATGTATTTTGTGTTAGAGAAACGCCTGGGCCACTAGCCTAAGCCATGCCTAATCATGGTGGAAACTTGCAGCATCACCATAATGAGCATTCTATGAAGCATCCTCAATAAAAAGCTATGCACATAGTAAATAAAAAAGATTGCTGAGATGCTCATTGTCTGCTTTCCTTGTCATTTTGGTTATGGGATAGATCCTGTACCATGTGCAAGGGGTACCCCGTTGGCAGTTCTCTATGATACACATGTACTTACTATGACAAGAACTTACAGGTGACTGAAGTTGAGTAGCATGAGGTGTGGCCCTCGTATTCAAGGGACATGAGATTGCCAACTTATACTTTGTCAAACATATACTCCATAGTTTGTTCACTTTAACCTTAATCACTTCAAGATGCTTATGATAGGGGCAATGAGGGCTGAAAGCTAACAAGTACCATAATTTTTGGAAGCTCTTTTTGAAACTTGAAATCCCTACTTACCTTTATGAAGGGCCTTTCTTACACTACTATATCGAGTCTCCACCTTCTACCCATAGGCACCATTAAGAGAGCATAGTTGTCATTCTTAGTTCTATGTGAAGTGTCCCAAAACTTATTGTTTGATGCATATTATTGATATTGCTTGTTCTTGTGCTACTTGTATCTAGTCACTCTTATGAACTTTGAAGGTGTCCTATGCATCTATTTGCTACTCTATGAGGGACAAGCTGAATGCCACTATGCCATGTTTTCTGTATGTGAAATAAACAAACATTTTTCAATGCATGTTATTTATGATGTTTGTTTGTAGCCTTTCATGCTGCATGCATAGTTACTTTGTCTTATTGTTAGAACTCCATCTTTCATGCACATGTTTAGAGTTCTTTGATCCCAGCTTTCAATGCTTGCAAATGATTTGATCTTGGTTTTGATGGTGCATATCACCTCAAAAATTATTCTTTTTATCACTTACCTACTCGAGGACGAGCAGGAGTTCAGCTTGGGGATGCTTGATACGTCGGAAATGTATCTGTAATTTTTGATGTTCCATGCTTGTTTACTATCTACTTTGCTTTTCTATGTCCACACTTTGAGGTGTTTTTATATGTTTTCTGGAACTAACCTACTAACAAGTTTCCACAGTACATTTGCCTGTTTTCTTCTGTTTTTGGTTCCAGAAAGGCACAAAATCAATATTTTCGGAATTGGACGGGACAAAAGCCAAAGTCAATATTTTACCGTGGGCAACACGAAGCCAGAAGACGAGACGGAGGGGCGCCACAGGGTGGCCACACCCCCCAGGCGTGACCTAGGTGGGCCCATGCCTGGGCAGGGTGTGGGCCTCCTGGTGGCTCCCCTGGCTCGCCCCTTCGCCTATAAAGTCCCCCCGATGCCGAAACCCTAAGTACCTGATCAATATTCCATGAAACCGTCTGTAGCCGCAACCACCATCGTCCCTAGATCAGGGGATCTGAAGCTCTTCCCGGCACCCTGCCGAAGGGGAGATCATATCGGAGGCCTTCTTCTTCATCATGCCAGCCTCCGGTATGAAGCGTGAGTAGTTCCAGCTTGGACTATGTGTCCATGTAGTATCTAGATGGTTGTATCTCCTCCTTGTGCTTTCATGTATAGATCTTGTGAGCTCTGTTCATGATCAATATCTAATCTATTTGTAATCATGCATGTTGTGTTTACGGCGATCCGATGGATATTGAGATTACTATGTCAGATTGATTAATGGTTTTGTCTATTTGATTCTATCATGTATGTGTTGTTTGTGATCTTGCATGCTCTCTGTTTTTAGTAGCTATCTTGTCCAAGTAGTTGCTAGTGACTCCAAGAGGGGGTATTTATGCTCGATAGTGGGTTCATGCCTCTAGTTTCCAAGGGAAGTGACAGAAATCTCTTCGGTTGTAGATGTGTCGTTGCCACTTGGGAGAAAACAACGGTCTCTTGTTCATGGAACAAGTGGATTGTTTATCTTACACACTTTGCTTAAAGCAGTTGTCTGTTGCTTGCAACTTAATACTGGAGGGGGTTCGGATGATAACCCAAAGGTGGACTTCTAGTCATAGATGCAGTTGGATGGCGGTCTATGTATATTGTTGTATTGCCCAATCGAATCTCATAGGATCTTTTTGTCTAGTATTGCATTGTTATGCCTTGCTCAGTTCCTGTCAATTGCCCTGCTGTAATTTGTTTACCCTTCATGCCATGTTTGTTTATCTAAGGAGAGCACCTCTAGTGAACTATGGACCCCGGTCCAATCTTTACCATTGATACATCCTCCACTGTTACTGTTTACTTGCTGCAAACCATCATCACCTTCCACGCCATACAGTTAATCCTTTGTTACAGCAAACCGGTGAGCTTGACAACCTCATTGTTTCGTTGGGGCAAAGTCTTGAGTTTGTGTTGTGCAGGTTTTCACGTTGCTTGCAACACCTTTGAGACGTTTCCTTTCCCATACTGGTTCGATAACCTTGGTTTCTTACTAAGGGAAAACTTGCTGTTGTGCTGCCTCGCACCTTGCTCTTGGATTTTCCCGACGAAGCGCTCCTGCGTCAACAGCTAGCCAACATTATGCATTCTCAATCTGTCAATTGCCCCGCTATAATTTGTTCACCCAGCATGCTATCTATCTTATGGAGAACACCTCTAGTGAACTGTGGACCCCGGTCCATTCCTTATCATTGATATTCCATCTACTGTTTACAGTTTACTTACTACAAGCAATTACTATCTTCCACACTATACGTTTAATCCTTTGTTTTCAGCAAACCAGTGAGATTGACAACCTCACTGTAAGTTGGGGCAAAGTATTGGGTTTGTGTTGTGCAGGTTCCAAGTTGCTAGCAACACCTTGGAGTTGTTTCCTTACTCCTACTAGTTCGATAACCTTGGTTTCATAACTGAGGGATACTTGTTGTTGTGCTCATCATAGCTTCCTCTTGGGGTTCCCAACGAGCATTACATATCTGAGCCATCAAGCACTTTTCTGGCGCCGTTGCTGGGGAGATAAGGACAACTTCAATCTCTTCCTCCTCGTCAATCACTTTTCAGGGAGAAAGAAAATTCTTGCAAGGGGAGTCACTCACAACCAATCTCTTTACTTTGTTTTTGTTTTTCTTAGTTTCTTTTGCTTTGTTTTGCTTGTTTCTTTTTTTCAAAAACACAAAAAAATTAGTTGTACTGGTTTTTTATCAAAAACACAAAAAAATAGTTCCTATTTTAGTTACTATTTCTGTTGGCTTGCTTTACTCTTGCAAAAATGACTACTCCTGAAAACACCAAGTTGTGTGACTTCACTAGCACAAACAACAATGATTTCATGTGCACACCTATTGCTCCACCTGTTCCTGAAGCTACTTTCTTTGAAATTAAACCTGCTTTATTAAATCTTGTTATGAAAGAGCATCTTTCTGGTGCTAGTTCTGATGCTGCTGCTGCTCATCTTAATAATTTTGTTGAACTTTGTGAGATGCAAAAATACAAGGATGTAGATGGAGATATTATTAAGCTTAAATTGTTTCCTTTCTCTCTGAGAGGAAGAGCTAAAGAATGGTTGCTATCCTTGCCTAGAAATAGTATTGATTCTTGGATTAAATGCAAAGATGCTTTTATTGGAAAATATTATCCTCCTGCTAAGATTATATCTATGAGAAGTGAAATAATGAAATTTAAAAAATTTGATAATGAACATGTTGCTCAAGCTTGGGAAAGAATGAAATCTTTGGTAAAGAATTGCCCCACTCATGGACTGACTGCTTGGATGATTATCCAAACTTTTTATGCAGGACTAAATTTTCTTCAAGGAATATGTTGGATTCTGCTGCTGGAGGTACCTTTATGACCATTACTTTGGGTGCTGCAACAAAGCTCCTTGATAATATGATGATTAATTATTCTGAATGGTACACTAAGAGAGCTCCACAAGGTAAGAAGGTAATTTTTGTTGAATAAACCTCCTCCTTGAGTGATAAATTGATGTTATTATGTCTATGCTTGTTAATGGAAAAGCTCATATTGATCCAAATAATTTTCCTTTAGCCTCTTTGGTTTCTCAAGAAGAGCAAGCTGATGTGAACTTCATTAGAAATAACAATTTTAGTAACAATGCCTATAGGAATAATTTTGGTAATAATAATTATAGGCCATATCCTCCTAATAATGGTAATGCTTATGGAAATTCCTACAACAACAATAGAAGTGCACCCTCTAAACTTGAGGTCATGCTTAAGGATTTTATTAGTAAACAAACTGCCTTCAATAAAAATGTTGAGGAAAAGCTTTCGAATGCTGAAAAAATCATCTTTGTCTGAAGCACAATCTTCTTTAATTAATAAAATGTCTACTAAACCTGAAACTATGGAAATCCCTTTGCTGCTACTAATGCCATACAAGTTAGGATTGATGAAAATGTTAGAATGTTAGCTGAATTGCATGCTAGGTGGGAAAGAGAAGATGAAATTTCTAGAAATAGTAGTATTTGTACTATTACCACCACCAATGTGGGAATTCTTCACAATATGGGAAACAATAATTCTACTACCCTGGATGCTAATTTTGATTTTTATCTTGATGGTTGCAATATTTCTGAAGTAATTATGTTCTTACAAAAGCTATCTAGAAGTCTTAATGCTAGTGCTATGAATATGGCTTTTACAAAACACATTACAGATGCTCTCATGAAAATTAAGGACGAAAAATTGAAACATAAAGCTTCTATTCCTAGGAAATTAGAAGATGGTTGGGAACCCATCATTAATATAAAAGTGAATGATTTTGATCTCAAAGCTTTATGTGATCTTGGTGCTAGTGTCTCTATTATGCCTAGAAAAATTTATGAAATGCTTGATTTGCCACCATTGGAAGATTGTTATTTGGATGCCCATCTTGATGATAATGCTAAAAAGAAACTTATGGGGAGCATAAAGGATGTTCTTATAATGGTTAACAATGCCTTTGTCCCCATTTATTTCTATGTTTTGGATGTTGAATGCAATGCTTCTTGTCCTATTACTTTGGGAAAAACTTTTCTTAGAACTGTTGGTGCCATTATTGATATGAAAGAAGGCACCATTAAATATCAATTCCCACTAAAAAGGTATAGAACACTTCCCTACAAAGAGAGATAAGATTCCTTTTGCTTCTCCTATTAAAACAAAAATTTGATCCTAATGCTTCTTCATTCAAAAATACTTGATTCTTGCTTCATATGCCTAGCTGAAAGGCGTTAAAGAAAAGCACTATTGGGAGATAATCCAAATTTATTTTAGTAAGTTTTTCTTTTGTTGAGTCTTGGAAGTTATTGCCTCTCCTTATCATTTTTGTGTGGTTTTTGTGCCAAGAATAACCTCTAATGAGAGAGAAGTAAGATTTGGGGAAGTTGTTGTCCCTTAACAGATTTTTGTGCTTCACTGTAAAAAATCGTGAAAAATCCAAGTACGTCAGATTGAGCTATACTTTTCTGTGCATATGCCCCAGGTTATTATCTAACTTTCGTTAGTTTAACACTTCTATTTGAGCAACAGAAGGTCTTCGAAAAAATCGGTTTTTACCTGCTGGTCTGTTTTGACAGATTTCTACCATTATTTGCACTTGCCTCTTAATCGGTTTCTTTTGAGTTCTCTTTGATCACTTGAGATTTTAAAAGGAATTGATACAGTATCTTGTGTTTTAATGGAAGTTTTACTTGTGTTGAAACTAAACCCAAAGGCTTATTATCTTGAATACACTAATGTTGCTAATGAAGAATTGTGTGAAGTTTTGTATGAAGGAAATTTTCAAGTGTAGGGGAAGAATGATGTGATGAGATGAAGAATGGAAAAAAAAGCTCAAGCTTAGGGATGCCACCGGTGTCACCCCAAGAAATATTCAAGAGGTACAAGAGTCAAAGCTTGGGGATGCCCAAGGCACCCCCTTTCTTCATCAATAAAAATCTCAGGTCTTCTTTCAAGACACTTTATTTTTATTGCTTCATGCACTATTGGGTTGTTCTTGGAGCGTCTTTGTTTTTGTTTTTAGTTTTTTTTGTTTGGTTTGCTGCAATAAATTAGTTGGACCCCCGCATTCTCATTTTGTTTCAAATAAGTTGATTGGTGTTGGAAAAGAGTAGAAAGTTTCATGCTTATAGTGGTACAAAAGGAATCTTGTTTTGACTGTGGCTTAGACTTTATCATGTCATGATGGATGTTGCTTTGACCATATGCTTAGAGATTATTTCTGTAGCATGACTTGTTCCAAACAATTGAGATTGCTTAATGTGCCTTGAAAGAATCATGCGTTATTTTAGCATACAAAAGCATAATATTGTGGTATTCTCCTTTGATGGTTTATTTGGGTTGATTTGGCACATGCTCACACCATGATATGGCTATGAACCAGTCACCCTAGCCTCTATGATCATTTAGTTTTTGACCTGTGATATCACTTTATTCTTTGATTATCAATGTTTTGTTGCTTTGCTTGATTATGGCCATTATTGCTCTCTTAGTTTGTCGCTCCCAGTCTTTTGCTAGCCTCCACCTGTACTGAGTATGAGCTCTACTCGTGCATCCAACTCCCAAGAAACCAAGTTATTCCAAAGAGTCCACTATAAATTCCTATGTGTGGTGTGTTACACCATTCCAAGTATATTCATGTTTTTATCTATCTTCCAAATTAAATTTTTGTTATGTGAAAATTAGTGATTAAAGCTCTCGCAAACTTGATGGCACACTTTATTTCTTGCACTTAATAAACTTGAACCATTGTGCCCATCTATGTTGCTTATATGCTTGCAAATTATAAGTTGTGAATTAGCAGAACCATGTTGTCATGGGGAACGCTTTCAACATTGCACTTATTCTATTCAGTTGATATTATGTTTGTTTGTTTATAGATCCCGGCGGTGTGAAATAAAAGGGGAGCTTGTAAGATCATGGAGTTTGTATATATGTTAGAGAAACGCCTGGGCGGCTATCCTAAGCCATGTCTAATCATGGTGGAAACTTACAGCGTAACCATAATGAGCATTTTGTGAAGCATTCTCAATAAAAACCTATGCAAATAGCAAATAAAAAGATCGCTGAGATGCTCATTGTCTGTTGCCTTGTCATTTTGATATGGGATAGCTCTTGTGTCATAGGGCAAGGGGTACCCTGTTGGCGGTTCTCTATGATACACATATACTTACAATGACAAGAACTTGCTTGTGACCAAAGTTGAGTAGTATGAGGTTCGGTACTCGTACGCAAGGGGCATGAGATTTTCAACTTATAACTTGTCAAGCATATACTCATATTTGTGTCACTTTAACCTTAATCACTTCAAGATGCCAATGATAGGGTAATGAGAGCTGAAAGCTAATAAGTACCATAATTTTTGGAAGATCTTTATGAAACTTGGAATCACTGCTTCCCTCTGTGAAGGGCCTTTATTTTTTACTTCTATGTTGAGTCTCCATCATCTACCTTTAGGCACCAATTAAGAGAGCATAGTTGTCATTCTTAGTCGTATGTGCATTGTCCCAAAACTTATTGATTGATTCATAATGTTGGTATTGCTTGTTATTAAATTATTTCTATCTAGTCACCCTTATGAACTTTGAAGGTGTCCTATGCATTTATGTTTTGCTACTCCATGAAGGACAATCCGAATACCACTCTTGCTATGTTTTATATATGTGAAACAAACAAATGTCTTTCAATGCATTGTTATTCATGATCTTTTGTTTTTACCTTTTCATGTTACAACTTAGTTGCTTTGTCTTATTGTTAGAACTACATCTTTCATGCTCATGTTTAGAGTACTTTGATACCAACTATCAATGTTTTACAATATTTTGATCAAGATTTTGATGGTGCATGTCACCTAAAAAATTATTATTTTTATCACTTACCTACTCGAGGACGAGCAGGAGTTAACCTTAGGGATGCTTGATACGTCATAAATGTATCTATAATTTTTGATGCTCCATGCTTGTTTTGTATCAACCTTCTTATGTTTTGTCTACACTTTGAGACATTTTTATACATTTTCTGGAACTAACCTATTGACAAGATGTCAAAGTGCCAATTGCCTATTTTCTATTGTTTTTGGTTTTAGAAAAGTTAGTAAAGAAATATTCTCGGAATTGGACAGAACAAAATCCAAAGTCAATATTTTACTGGAGCGAAGACGGAGTCTAGAGGGGGGACGAAGAGGCGCCACAGGGCGGCTGCACCACCCCTGGTGCAGGCCCACCCTAGGCCGCGCCAGGGCATGGTGTGGGCCCCTGGCCCTAAACCGACCTTGCCCCTTCGCCTATATAAACACCCCGATGCAGAAACCCTAAGCACCCGATCATAAATCCACGAAATAGTCCATAGCCGCCGCCATCTCCATCCCTAGATTGGGGGGAGGGGATCTGAAGCTCTTCTCGGCACCCTGTCGGAGGGGATAGATCATCCTGGAGGCCTTCTTCATCACCATGCCAGCCTCCGGAGTGATGCGTGAGTAGTTCACCCTTGGACTATGGATCCATACAGTAGCTAGATGGTTGTTTCTCATCCTTTGTGCTATCATGTTTAGATCTTGTGAGCTCCGTTCATGATCAAGATCATCTGTTTCTAAGCCTACATATTGTGTTTGCGGGGATCCGATGGATATTGAGATACTATGTCATATTGATTATTTATTCTATCATGTCTATGTTATCTGTGATCTTCCATGCTCTCCGTTGCTAGTAGATACTTTGGCCAAGTAGATGCTTGTACCTCCAAGGGAGTACTTATGCTTGATAGTGGTTCATGCATCTAGTAATCTGGGAGAGTGACAGAAACTTCTAAGGTTGTAGATATGTTGTTGCTACTAGAGAGAAAACAATAATCCTTTGCCCAAGGGCAATTGTATTGTTTACTTTACACACTTTGCTTAATGCAATTATATGTTGCTTGCAACTTAATACTAGAGGGGGTTCGGATGATAACCTGGAGGTGAATTATTAGTCATAGATGCAGTTGGATTACGTTCTATGTATTATGTTGTAATGCCCAATCAAATCTCGTAGAGATCAAGATGTCTAGTATATGCATTGTTATGCATTCTCAATCTGTCAATTGTCCCGCTATAATTTGTTTACCCAACGTGCTATATATCTTATGGAGAACACCTCTAGTGAACCGTGGACCCCGATCCATTCCTTATAATTGATATTCCATCTATTGTTTGCCGTTTATTTACTACAAGCAATTACTATCTTCCACACTATATGTTCAATCCTTTGTTTTTAACAAACCGGTGAGATTGACAACCTCAGTGTAAGTTGGGGCAAAGTATTAGGTTTGTGTTGTGCTTGTTCCAAGTTGCTAGCAACACCTTGGAGTTGTTTCCTTACTCCTACTGTTTCGATAACCTTGGTTTCATAACTGAGAGAAACTTGCTGCTGTGCTCATCATACCTTCCTCTTGGGGTTCCCAACGAGCTCTACATATCTGAGCCATCACCCCCCTAAATTAATCAATCAAAACCCTCGATTAGTGGGGATAAAAAACCAACTTTATTTCATCAGGGATCACCAACAAGGCTACAAATCACGCACACGTTGATTATAATCGAAGAAAAGTACTCTATAGTAGATTACAGCTAGGGCGGATGACTCGAGGTGGGGGCATATCAAAACAGGGCGGGGATTCACTTCATGGCGACAGATGGGGGGCCATCGCCGCCGCGATCAATGTGGCCACCGGTGTCGCCTCGCCAGTGTCTCCCCTCCTCGAACAGTTGGTCCTCGTTAGGGTTCAGTGATCACCGGAACCATCGCCTTCTTTCCGTCCCTTTCCGCTGCCCCCCTCGAACAGTACAGAGTGGCCTCCCTCGAAAATAAGAGAGTGGAGTAGGGAATTATAGGGGCCGGTTGTTTACAAGAAGATGCAGAAGGGGCTACAAGCAAAAAACAACACCAAGGTGGCCTCCTGCGCATGTCCACGTATCCACGCGTCATCCATGTCACGGCGATTTCGAGGGCAAAGCTTGGTTTGAACAAAATTGAGTCAAATTGACAAGTTCAGGGCCACGATTCTGCAATTCGCGAGTAGAAGGACTAAATCGAGTCAACTGGACAAGTACAAGGACTTCTACTATATTTAACTCTGAAATTAAAGCAGCGAATAGCAAACGCCTTAATAAGACCTAAAATAACCACCTCGCTGCTCATGATGACTTCCGAGTCCACGTAACTATGCAACAATAATAGACCCGTGCGTTCGGGTGCGACATCAATTCGCGCCAGTCCAGTCGCTCTCTCCTCCTCATCATTGTTGTCGGACTTCTTTGGGACGCTTTTGATAGCCTGTAGTTCTCCACACATGTCAACTCTAAAATCGATCTCTTTGGTTGCATGCATCCCCTCCACGTTGTAGCCTGCGCGCGTCTTAAAGAAGGCCGTAGCCAGTCCCAGGAACAACGCTTGAATCAGCCGTTTTTCTGGAGCCTGACTCGGGCCAACGAAAAAGATCCGAAGCAGTGCACTGGTGGGAGAACAGGAGAGAGCGTCGCGTCGCTTCTCTCCCACCGCCATAAATCCCCTGACCGCCCACCCTTATCGCTCACTCTTCTCGGTGCGCTGCAGTGACTCTCCCCCCACTCGATGGTTCCATTCCCGGAGGCTTTGGTGAAGGGCTTAGAGGTAGGAGACTTCGGTGTTGAAGGGCTTAGAGGGAGGAGACTCCGGCGTCGAGGTTATCGCTCACCATCGGAGGCGGCGGTCTTCCTACGAGAAATAGCGGCGAGTCCCGAACCATGGCGGTAAGCTTTTCCCCTATTTCCCCTAGGCATCTAGACGGTAGATCTGCTCGTAGAAGGTCAAGGTTAGGGTTCTAAATGGCATGCGTGTTCAAGGGTTAAGGACACTTTCATGACAAGGTTATTGAACCAGGATGAGTGTTCAAGGGTTTATGCATTCCTCCAGGTTCACTCACCCCGTCCCTGAAACTCGTGTTCGTCCGTTGCCACATGCAGTAGTACTGATAACTGCAAGTCAGACCCTATATAAGACAATTTTTCCACATTTATGAACTACCAATGATTAGGATAGTTCCACATGTAGCAACTTTCTATGGATGGGATTTAGTAGCTAGTATTTTCCCAAAGAGGAAATTTGTGCAGGATCCTTGGTAATAAGGGATCTTCTATAGAGACATGTTAGATTGTTGTGCTCTTTATGTCCCTGCTATGTGTGCTACGCTGATGATTACATTTGTCACACAATATAACTTCAGGGATGACTGATCGAACCTTGTTGTATGTACAAACCCTGTATTTGTGCATATGATTTGGTTCGCTCATGCCATCTCCGAAAGTGACATGCAATTGCCACATTATGTGTGATCAACATTGCCAAATATAAGGCACCAAATTTCTGACATATTGCTTTGCTTTCTGTTCTTTGCTTCGGATTGTGTTCATTTCTTTGCTTTCTGTTCATTGCTTTGCATTGTGTTCATTGCTTTGGATTGTGTTCATTGCAGGCTATCAACATCGATGGCCGGGGAAAGGAGCCTGCCGATGGCTCGAACAAGAGGGCCAAGAAATTAGGGATGCCTCCCAATATTGGAAACTGGGAAGAGGCAGTGAGCCCTATCCCAGACGCATTCAGGCCATACTTGGACAGTGTCCCTAACACGGTCACTCTGAAGCTGACGACTGGATGCCAATGGGACATAACGATCTCAGATGTCAATGGGAAAGCTTGCTTCGATCAAGGTTGGGCTTGGGCAGCTTTTGCAGTAGCTCATGACCTGAAGATAGGTTACTTGTTGACCTTTAAGAAGATATACCCAAAGGTTTACAAGGTGGTCATCTACGACTACAGTCAAGTCGAGGTTGTCAAGAGGTGCCCTGAAGCTTTCAAGAGGATCGTGGAGTAGCGGTGACTTCTGTCTACATGAAAAGTTGTTCTTATTTGTGTGTGTGTGGCGATGAACTAGATCTTTTTCGTGCATTGTCGTGAACTATCGTTGATCAACATTTGTGTTTGTGTTTATGTGGTATCCTCACCTCTCTCCCAAAGAGGTGACCCTATCAGCAATGTTGCAGGCAACCAAATGGATGGCTTGCTTGTGTTCATAGATGCAGATAGGCAACCAAACCGGCATATTTCTGTTTTTCGTCGATACAAAAAAAATCATGCAGGCTACCAAACGGGCTGTCATTCATGGCCCGGGGCCTGTATGAGGCTGGCAGTGCCAACCACAACACTGCCGGACTAAGCCAGAAAATGGATGCAGGCTACAAAACGCGACCTTGGAGACGGAGGGCATCACCGAAGGACTTCGAGATGAGCACGCTAATGTTGGACAGGAAGGCCATGTCAAAGGTCTCCTCCTCGGGTGTGTCCATTGTCAGCAGCGGCGGCTCCACCACATTGTCCGCCACCAACACCATCGTCGCGCCTGCCTGTTGCACGTTCCATGTCTTGAGCACATAGAAGCAGCCCCCATGGTCCACGAGGAGGACCACAGGGCGGTCGGACCGGGACTTGAACAGCGTTGTCTCGCCGAACAGCGTACACCCGTTGGCCAGCTTCGCGTCGGACGGGTACAACAGGTCCAAACATTAAAATACAAAAGGGGTTCCTACTCCTAGAAATTAAATACCAATATAAGAAACTTAACAAGAAAGTCTCGTAAATCATCTAATAATGCATAAATAAAAAAATGCAAATGACAATAAAAACTAGTCATATATGTTGCTATTACAATGATGCAAAATACACATATCAGCGTGGCTCAGCGGGGTCTCAGTGGCGGGCGCGTGTGAATGGTCTAGTGTAGGGCGACGGCATCGTCGGCAAGATCGGCGAAGTTTATGCAGATCTTAACCATGAAGATTTCTCTCGGTTGTTGTCTAAGGGTGGTGATGGTTTTTTCAGCGTGTACATGAGGTGCCTGTTAGGAGCATGTTAAGAGCATGCTAAACTAGACGAGCACTCTCGTTTCGGCAAGAGGGTGTCTCGGGATATGCGATATTTCCTAATTCCTACCCGATGAGTGATTTCGTTATTTTCCGGACATAAGTCCCTGTTAACATGTTTTTCTGTCGGGTCCATAGGTGTTATGTGAAGGCTTCGGGTTTTTGGCGCATGCTCTTTGTCTATCCTTTATTGAATAAATTACTAATAAAAAAGAGTCGTATGCATAGAAATTTTCGATGCAGAGACCGGGTACATCCTCAGTTTAGAAAAAAAAGCTATGGTGATTAAGTGTCGGGAGCGTAACAGAATCCTATCCTCCAAAATTCCTGCAATTTTTCTCTGTGACAAACAGGGCCTAATACTTCTGAATTTCGATCTCATCCAGATGTATGTTTCGCTCCATGATAATTGCACAAACTCTGTACAGCTGCACGCCCGACATCATTCAGATGTTTCCAAATCGTCATATTATGGATATACTTCTTTTAATAAATGATTATGGATGCTTCCGAATTCTGTTGCGTAGGAGAAGATTCACAACCGACCTGAGCAGAAAACATCAACAACATCAGAGAAATCGACACTGCACTTCAAACCGGATAAGCTCATCATCCAGACTGCTCTATTCTGCAGTTGAGATATCTCATCTAACTGTATGTCCAGTGTATAGGATAGCCATGAAACCCCGAGTTCCCGTACAAGCTTGTGCCCATTCCAGCATCCAATATGTTGAAGTTCGCAACCGACCGTATGGGTTAAGCAGTATGGCATGACTACTCGCTTGACTCCATGACCTACCATCTGCGTCACTGCATGTCGTTTGCTCGTATAAGCGACAAGGGTGATGGTGTCTGGCTTATCCATGAACTGTCAAAGCCGCCAATAATGCTTATCGTCATCAAGCCCAGTTGATGGAACAGAACACGGTTTAGGCCTTCCGTCGCCGCAACACCAATCTCATTGACTGAACCAACCGGAACATCTGACAGAAAAAATTCTTCAGAGGAGTTTGTTTCGAATTTCGCAAAGGACCCATACAGTTTGTTCAGGATTCAGGTTTACATTACATCTACCGAACGGCTGAATCTTACAGAAAGAAAAAGGAATCAACAGAAGCATGAAGGATCTTCATTATGATGTCTGGTCTGAGTTCTCCATCCATACAAACATGAGACGTCGCTTTGGTCATCGAGCAAGGACCAACATCAGCAACACAGTCGATTAGCACTTCGGCAGGCTTACAAAAACTAAAACCTTTGAGCCTGAGATTCTGCCTCTCAATCAATACAACACACAACAACAACGAAAAAGAAGAAAATATGTACAGAAATGGTGCCCGAATTCACTCCAACTACTATCTTCCGGAGGGGATCAGCGAGCTCTCGGATCCCTGGCTGAGGAACTGCCCCGAGGACGGCGGCAATGGCATCCACGGGCCACCAATCGCGGCGGCATCCATCTTGATGGCCTCCGCGATCGGCACCAGCGTCGGCTTGTCGCTGTAGGTGAATTGCAGGTCCCTGTTTGCGGCCAGAGCCAGGAGCTCCGACTCCTCGAGCCCCCGTGCCGGGCCGAGGCCGCACCTGTCCGGACCGTGCTTCGCTAGGGCGTCCTTGAACTTCTTGATCTGTAACCACAGTTGCAGCAAGCATGTGAGCATTCATCTAACTGTGTCTGAAGAACATATTCAGTTATGTTTTTTGTTTGAGAGTTGTGTAAAGAATTACCGTTGCATTGGTGCAGCTGAAGCTGCTGACCCTGCCCTGAGCTCCCCTGTAGAACCTGAAGAAAGGGACTTGTGCTGCTCGTAGTTCACTTGCAGGAACAGCACATCAGGGTTCCGCTCGGCGAACTGAGCGATCTGCACACCACAATCAACGAATTCTCTTGAGCAAAAAAGGAAATAGGCCTCGACCGTACTGCAGTAGTATTCGCAACTAGAATCCTGGTCAGAATTGAGCAGGAGTTTGGGCGTGTATTTCTAGTACTATTTTCTACCTTGGGGTGGAGCGCGCGGCAGCCACCGCAGCCGGGGGAGAAGAAGTCCACGACGACGAGCCTGTCGCCGGCGTTGCGCAGGGACTCGGCGAGGTCCTGCGCGGACTCGACTTCCCTCATGTTCGGCTGCGTCCCCTTCTCCCACCACCTCATGGCCTTGCCAATCGTCAGGTTCCCGTTCGTCTGCAAGAACCAACAAAACAGCTCAAATTTAGTTCGCGTTCAGCATTGTATTGTATTCCACACCAGCTCAAATCTCAGCCTAAAAAGATGGGACGGAAATAGAAATTTCTGCAATTCGGTAAGATAATAGTACAGTACGAAACTGAAATATTCAGATCTCGCCTTGAAATTTCTGAACAGGGAAACAAGAGACATGGATTGGAAAAGGGGAACCAACCTGGCCAGCCGCCGCCGCTTGGAGACTCCGAGGCTGGGGCCTGTCCGTAAGCGCCACCCTCCCGGCGGCGAAGGAGCTCTTGGCGCGGTACCCGCCGACCATCGGCACGGACTCCGCGAGCGCCGCCGCAGCGACCAAATCCCTGCACGGCACCGCCACGCTGCCGTTGCCGCAGAGTGCCTTGGCCATGGCTGCCGAGCAGAGCAAAGAAGGGAGCACGAGCGCGCACACAGAGAGAGAGGGGGGCAGAGAAGAGCGGGGGAGCAGAGCACAAGGGCAATGGCGGATGCGGAGATGCGGCGAAGAAGAAAAGGTCTGCCCTTTTAACAAAGAGATGGAAAGCGAAACGGCCCACGCTTTTTTTACCTGCGCCTTTTACCGTTTTCACCAGAGAGGTTTTCACATGGGTAAATATTTGCGTCCGTCGGATCCTGAATCGGACGGCCGGATCGTGGCCACGAGGAGCAGCAGTTTGGCTGGCCGTTTGTGCCGGTGTAAAAGGTCCGGTGGAGTGGATATGTTGTGGATAAGATTGAAGCTGGGCCTCACGAGCGGTAGGTACCGGAGGTTAAAGCGCCACGTGTGCAGGTTGGTCAAGGTCAGGGTGTCTGTCGGTGTGGGACCACACAACGAAAAGGGCGTGGAACGCATGGCCCACCAGTTTTTCTGGGCGTGGTAAAAATGCATAAATATCTGCTGTTAGTCTGTTACTACCAGAGCTTGGGCACAGCGAATTCGTGCTCGTGCCGTCGTGCGCGGGTGCTCTGCCCTTTTGGTTTGGAAAATCAGATCCCCGTCTGCAGTATTTAATTTAGTAGAGTAATACCTACTGTCTATTTAGTAGCCGTTTTTTTTTTTACTTATTCGGTCAACGCGGAGATATTCAGATCTTCCTCTGCTCAGAGATACGTTATGTCCGGTTTAGGAAAAAAGAAACAAAGAACAAAGAATCCGAATCCTAAATTAATTTGAAATTCCAATGCATTGGATTATTCCACTCCTAGAGAAATTTAGAAGTAAAAACAAATTTGAGGTCTTACCTCAAAGTTTTCATGTCTTTGTATGTAGTGTGTTCTTCTTGTGTGACATCTAAACAACACTTTATATACTTTCTTCTGGTTCTGGTACTCGCTACAACAGGACTAATCTAGAGAAAATTCCAATGCACTTGATTAATCTAGAGAAAATGAGAAGTAAAACGAGTTTGAGCTCTCATCTCAAAGTTTTCATGTCTTTGTATGTAGTGTGTTCTTCTTGTGTGGCATCTATACTTTCTTGTCGTTTTGGGATTCACTGCAATCTAGAAAACATGAGATATTGGTTCATGTGTTCTTTCTATTCATGTGTTTTAAACGGGGTTGTGGCCTTCACTTTCTCCCGCCTTTCTCCTTGGGCTTCGCACTCATTTCATTTTGATTCTAGTACTAGTAGCCACCTGCGATGGTGGTCAGGAAATTCAACTAAACTTTCTAGCCTCCAAGTCATCATGCGTCACCTCTGCTTGACGCCGTGTCTCTATGTTGTTAAAAGCTTCATCTTGGTAAGAGCATCCACCTAGATCTTCCACTCTACATCATAGTAGGTTATGGATACATCTATGGTCGAGATGTCGATGGGTGTTCAAAAATGATTTCAAAAGAAACCAATAGCTAGAGGTTAGTTTGTTTTGCTTCATGAGAGTTACAAAGTCCAAACATAGTACACAATGATGAGCTAATTGACAAGTTGAACTAAATCACTCCATGAATAAACATCCCTCGACCCTAGAGACAAACAATATAGTAGATAAAGATAACGTTTTCAAGATTGAATTCTACTTTTTCCATATTAAAAGAATCATGCGTGTACGATAAACATATCCCTATTTTTATCACTTTTTAAATATTAATAGTAAGTTAGTACATGTGCACTGGCAACATAAAACAATTAAAATGCATATATTGATCATAATTACTCTAATACATGGACATACAAAAATTGAGCATTGTTCTCATCATTGAGAAAGCTATAGATATAGTGGCTACCTGAAGGATCGAGATGTATAACCTAGATTGGGTGACTTCGACGACCTAAGAGATGCAATTTTTCTACCTTTGGCTTGAACTTTTGTTTGGGCATTTAGTGTGGGACTTTTAGATTGCAGAAAAGGTTGTCATGAAGATGATTTGACATTGTCCTTTTGCCTCCTAACGGTCCCCTTATAATAGTGTGGATTGTTGGGATGCAGCGGTGCAGCCTTTGCATCGTGAAACTTTTCTACCTTGCATCACAAGGATCTATGCATAGGGATTAGGTCGCAAGTTCACTACTATATGTGCAAGTACGAAAGTTGTTGTAGCATGTCATGGCAGTGTACTCCAGTTCATTGCGAGGCCCATGAACTTCTTCGTCCCAAGCGTCACACATGTGATACTTCTACTGGTATCCACGCGTTCAGGGTGTAATATTGGGCAGCGGACTAGATCCATCCACATGACTTGGGACTTAATGGTTGCAACAATTTCCAAATACATGGAACTCATGATATGTCATTCTAATTGTGACCTTTCACTCACGGTGTGTGCATCTACCTTATATAGGTACTCGACTAGACCAACAACACTTGTGGTTCCATCAAACTCTATTCCAAGTACAACACAAATCCAATACGTGAAGGACCATGTCCCGGTCCGACTCTATCAGGTCCAACCATGTCAGTGTTGTTTCGGTCGGATCACATCTGGCTCGGTTCATCCTCTTAAGTGTTGACCATATAGGTTAAAGACCACCCAGAACGACAAGAGTTATTCCTCCAAGTTCCCGCCATGGCTTTGAGTGTGAGTCTCTTCCATGAAAACTCGGCCTCAATAAGTCAATAGTCGGCAGCGGCTTCAAAACATGTAAATGTCGAAGTGAAGTAAAGTCATAACACCGACATGCTCCCTTGGCTTCACGATACACATAATCAAGCTATAAGAGAGTTTTTTTCTCAACCTTTTAATAGCTCGGCTCTCTTCTAAATCCCGTTGATGCAGATTCACTGGAGTAGCTCTTGGTATGAGTCCGTAGTAAACTCTTAACCGATTCGCATGCCAATATTTTCTAAACCAAATCACTCGATATATGGAGCCCAAAGAATATCTCTCCCGATCGGAGCGGCAAATACCATCCTTGCCAACCTCGTCACACAACTTGTTTCCGATCTAATCCGAAATCTACGTTTGTAACTAGTGATGATTACCATCGATGGGGGAAGTGAAAGATATAAACAAGTAACAGTAAATAAAACACGTTCCAATTTTTCGTCAGCTTTCATCTGAACTAACCATAGCAGTTTATCTAGAAGTGTTGACATGTACAGTAGTAGTAGTGTCGGTGCACTCGTTTCGCGTCTCAGCCAATGCATCGATCGACAACCTTTGACTGCCGTACCGCGCTATATCTTGCGCGAAAGTGTGACGGTCAATCGCCATTTTTGTTCGGGGGTAAATTCTGCACGTTTGTCTTGCCATCCACCTCGTTCGTAGGGGGCATGCGGGTAGCGTGGTTCCACAGCTCGCTTGACAGTAAATTATCTGGATACGGCTGCTACTGTCAGTAAAGGCAACTGCGATTCGTTCTGTTCTTTTTCCCTTTCGGTGGCACAAGAATCTGCCGGCACAAGAATCAGCCCGCGGGATTCCGTTCGGCGGCACACAGAGACCGACCGAACAATCCGTTCCATGTGAGCTATGCATTGAGTGCCGAACGGAACCAAGTTGGTCGTTTACTGGTACTGCTGTACCGGCGATCTTTTTTTTTTATTAAACCGGCATGGAGTGAGGCGAGGCAGCGGCAGTTCATCGCATCCGCGTGGGCGACGACGGGGCCACGAGGATCGGCACATGCGACGGGATCATACGGAATCGTAGACCGCTACAGTGGTACTACCTAGCCTCCTCTCTCCTCGTCAGCAGCAAGCAAGTGGATCTGATATCCGAAAGAAACCGGGGGCCGCGGCACCCAGAGACCGACCGAACAATCCGTTCCACCACGAACGGACAAGTACACGGTACTACGTACACCAGTACAGACAACAGACAAGGGCGGTCGGCCAGCTGTAGCCGCGCTGGTCCTGACTCGGACGCCAGTCAGCCAGGACTAATCAGCTTGAATTTTAAAGGAATCACCAGCGATCACGCGCGGCGCAATGCGTTCCTCTTCCGAGTGAACAGTACACCGTGATTGTGTAAAATCTGGGAACGAGATCCTCTGACTTAGAGCAAACTACTGCAGAGGGACGTTGTCAATTTTAGATCGCTAGATACCCATCCGATGGTAGCAGCTCGAACGTGCTAGGAATGTACCGTGGCGTCGGCCCAAAGCCCAGCCCAACGATCTAAGAGACGGGAAACGGAGACGGAAAACAGTGTTATGTCGTTCCCTCGCCGTTGGGAAAGCAACCATGGAGTCGCTGACGCTCCGCGCATCGCTGTCGACCGCCTCGCCGCAGCTCCATCAGTATGATTTTGCCTCTGTGACCTCAATCTCTCTTGCCGTTTCAAATTTAGTTAACTGTTAACAACAGTGACTAGGTTGGACAGTTCCTGCACTTCTGCAATTTTTGCACTGCTGTTTATGCACAACGATTCCGTTCCAACAGTGACTAGGTTGGACAGTTCCTGCACTTCTGCAACAGCGTGGCCGGAGTTGCCATCTTCCTCTTGGGCAACGACGCCAGCATGGGCAACGACAGCGGCAGCATGAGGACGCGGCTAGCATGGACAACGGCGGCGGCAGTACAGGTCTGGCTCGCCGGCACCGGAAGGTTGGAGGTGCGGACGCATGCAACTGCGACCGGGTAGGCGGAGCTGCGGCGAGTCAGCCGACGGCGATGCGCGGAGCGTGCTGCAAAGGAAAGAGATGGGCTGTTTTCCGTCTCTATTTTCCGTCTCCCTAGTTGGACTGGGCTTTGGGCTGACGACACGTTGTGTTTACTGGAGCTTGAGCTGCTGCCATCGGATTGACATCGAGTGATCCAAAATTGACAATGTCCCTCTGCAGTAGTTTGCTCTAAGTCAGAGGATCTCGTTCCAAAATCTGGTGGGGTAGCTTGCGAGATTCAGAGAAGGCACGCACGTAACAGGTAACACGTACCGTGAGCTACTGCCTGTTGAATTAACCGAACATTAGGCAGGACACTGATCTCAATTAGGGCACCTAATAGTCAGTCATACGTACCAACAAAGGGATTAGGCAGGGGATCGTACTAACCAGAATTGACAGAATGGCCGTGGCCTTCTTGTGGGGTGTTGCTGATCGATGAAGTGGTTCCAGGGGCACCAATAGTCGTGAAGGAAGCCCAACCAGTTGGGGTTCGGGAGCGGATGAATGCTGGAAGACTCGCCTGCACCTTTCTTTCGAAATATGCTATGCTCCATATATTGCAACCATCAGTTCATGTTATATCCACTGCCCCTGGTATGATTGCCAGAGACGAGAGGAATATTGAAGCCGAAAGACTTGGGAAAAGAAGAAGAACAAGGAGACAGAGATAGGAGGAGAATTCAGAGTTTGTTTTCTCTATTCTTTTCAGCTTGTCTAGTTCGGTTACAGACTTGGCATCTTATAGGCCAACAACTTACGCACACACACAGCTCACGTGATAACTTAACTCACGCACACACCCTTGCGTCGCCGTTATTTACGCCTCCCTCGCTAGGCGACGCCTTTTTGGTCTACGTCTTGTCGATGTCACGTCCCTGGGCCGTGACAGTTCATCCTTTGATAGTGATCCAGGCATAAAACGCCACCAATCTGCCGGGGAAGGCCGGAAGGGAACTGACGTTGCTAAACTTCCAAACCTGAAGCACCCGTCCATTGGGCCAACAGATGCCAAACTACCCGAGAATAGGGAGAGTTCAGAATCAAGTGAGGCCGTCTCCTGCTCCAGTTCACAGAGAGAGTAGTGTTCCGCATGCTCCATTCCCTGGTCTGTAGCATGTGATCCGATCAGAATACGTCGCCGCAGCCAAAGCCACATGAAGAAATCACACATCGGCTGGACTACAGATTTCCGTAGCTTGTTGTAATAGCAGAATAAGACCCAATGAACTGGGTCTTATAAGCAGACGCCGAGCTGTATTGAGTTGAGGCATTGTATTTCCAAAATGTTTTGATTCTCCTCAGTGGATAGATTAATATCCTGCAGTTTTATCCACAGATCCGTGAACTTCCTTATCTGAATTCCCGAGGTGATCCGTGAACTAACAAGTATAGTATGTACCACCATCGGTGTTGCCTTCTTTACTTTGCAGTGCTCAAGTTGAGTGATTTTGTTGCTTTTCGGCTGCAGTTCAGAAGTTTGGTGGTATGTGGTGTATGGAATGGGAATTTATGAGATGCGGTCCATAGATAACAGATGGCATGCCGTCATGTCTGTATTCAAATTGTGTGCCACCATCCAAGACTGAACCATGTAGATGATACCTTTGCTGGGCCATAATTGTGCAGATTATTCGTCTCGTCAAATCGACATGTATACTACTAAAAGAGTTCTTTGATGATAATTGTATATCCTTGAGTGAAAATATATGCTATTTATTTTCGTTTCTGTAGATGCTTACGATTTGATGATTTGGTACTGAAACCAATTTTCCCTTCTACTAACGCGAGAGAGCGAAGTACTTCCTCCGTTTGGAAATATAAGATGTTTTAGGTTTGTAAAGTAAATGTATCTAGACATCTTTTAGTACGTAGATTTATTTGAATATATACACTAAAAGATGTCTAGATGCATTAACTTCATAAATCTAAAATATCTTATATTTCTAAACGGAGGAGGTTGAGCACATGTTCCTAATAGCTTCGAACATTCCTGTCTGATTTAGGCGTCTAGTTTCTGTGGGAACTGCATGTTTTACGCACACGAGAACGGTCATTTGTGTCTTACCGACTCAACGAGTGCACTTCTTGCTATACCTTTTTCTAGTGTGTATAGTGTTGTCTATACATAAATGCCCTGTTTGCTTGCTTGCCTGTCAAAATTGATGGCCATCCTTTATGTGTAATATTCGCTAGGCTGAACCATGCTGTTTCTAAAACCAGCGGCTAATTTGCACCTGACCTTTTACCAACTTTGAGTAGCTATGTTTCAGTACCCTAACTCTGGTTCCAGGAAATGAACAAGCAACCACAAAACTAGCGTTAGCTTGTGTAAATAACCAAATAAAAATACTATTGCCTCGAGCAACTTTCTAGACCATGTTTAACTAATTACTTAGGCCTTAATCTGAATGTTCTTTAGCAGAACATTAAAATCAAATTAACCTGCTTTTACTTTTCTTTTTTTATTCTCTTTTTCATTTTCTGTAATCTTTTTTTATTATTTTAAGAAAATGTTCATGGTTAAAAAACTGTTCATGTTTTTCTTTTCTGATTTTTTCGGCATTTCTTCCATATATTTATTTTTATTTTTTATTTATATATTTGAATTATGTTTATATATTGCAAAAATGTCTTTGTTTCAGAAAAGCTTTCATTTTCCAGTGCAAAATAATGCATATTTGTAAAAAATATTTACATGTTCAAAAAATTGTTCACGGGATTCCAAAAAATGTAACAATTCAAATGAATATTTAAGGGGTTCAAATATATGTTCACGGTGGTTCAAAAATCATTCAAGATTTTAAAATAATTGTTCACGATTCACAAAAATACTTGCACACGATTTAGAAAATGTTCATCGGTTCAAAACAAATTCATGCTTGTTTCTTAAATATATTGAAGGGATTCAAAAAAAGTTCATTGTTTTTAAAAGCATTGATGGGGTTAAAAAGTACTATCACAGGATAAATAAAAATGTTCACTAGTTGGAAAAATAAATACTTTTATGGGTTTAAGTTTTTTCACAGGTTCAGAAAACATTCACTTCTAAAAATATTCACCGGTTCTTGTTCCAAAATTTCTAATGGGTTTAAATAAGTGTTCATGGGGTGCAAAAATATGTTCATGATGGTTCGAAAAAATGTTCATGATATTTTTGGTGTGGTACAAAAACATTCACAAGATTCAAAATAATGTTCACCGGCTCATCATTACATAGTTAGAAAAATCATTTCGTGGATTTAGAAAAAGGTTTACCCATTCAAAAATATTTGTGGAGTTTTTAATGATGTTCCCGGTCATTCAAAAATTGTTCCATGTTTTTTAATATTTTCGATGGTCCAAAAAAAACTAGGTTCATAGGATTTAGAAAATGTACACCGGTTCAATAAAAATTCAAAGAGTTTCTAAAAATATTTGTGGGGGTCCACGTGTTCGAAATACATTCATGAGTTTAAGAAATTCTACGAGATTCAAAAGAAAATCATGGGTTTGCTTCCCTCTCATGCCTTTGGTGAACCCTAGGTTTACTTGTTCAGTTTGATTTGTTTTTTGACACGTGTCCCGTTTGGTTCTTGACAGCGGCATTGGTTTTAGGTTTTCGTGTTTCGGGGTGATCATGTCCGATGTTCGATCTACCACAAGTGGCTAAATATCATTTGTTAGAAACCCGACGCGATATATACCTACTCAGTGTATGGATTCAATGTTTCTTGCCTTTCACTAAAAAGGTACATTAACTAGATCTGAAGTAGACAACACCAGTAGAGGCAATGATGACATTGGAAACTTTTGCCCAAGGATACACATTTCTGCTTGAATTGAATATATTTTTCCGGATTTATATCCATGTAATATGCTTACACCAAAGCGCCACACTCTCCTAGCCATTGATCGAGCGCGGTGATGAAGGCTTAATCCAAAAGACTTGTCCAATACTTTTGTACCCAAAAGTAGATTCACCAAGTACATTAAACAAAGACCACTACAGACGCGTGAAATATAAACAGATCGATAAAAGTATATTCTGTAACCTAATTGTGTATGTGACCATCAATTTGTTTTCACCCTTGGCTTCGTGTTGACGAGGAGTTTGAAACTAGAACCCACCCATAAAAGAGTGGCAAACTTTTTTAGTTTTTTTTATTATCAGTCAAATATAACATATAACTTGTCCACATGTTCTGTAAAAAGCTACCATGTGATAACTTTAGTATCAATAGGAAGGGAACTTTTCATATATTTTGGTGTCACTTTGAAGGTGAAGGAAGTTGGAACCGCGGATCGAGTTTCAAAGATCATGTGGAGGGAAAAAGTTTGACAATGTAGATGATAAGATGAACTATGTAATTTGGTCACTGGGTTTGAGAGTATAAACGTTTCACTTTCACACCTACAAAAGCATTTAGGATGAAAAGTGAACATGCGGGATAGATCAAGGACCAAAAATGGACTTTTTCTTTCAGTGTGGTACATGAGAATTTTATGTTTACATCACTCTTTTAATTTACTAGAAAGATCAATAAAATTATTAACAATATAAGTGTATTATCTGATTTATAATAAAAATATATACGTGTAAATGGGCCTTACGAAAATGCGGCCCATTTAGAAATGCTTCGGACTTCCAGGTCCGCTGTTGGCGGTAAACACGTTTCCCGCTGCGTCCCGTGTGGAGGCCTTTTGGGGCTTGCGCTTGGGCTTATCTTTTGGGAAGTGGAGTATACCTCCGTACTCGTCTTCACCTTTTGGGCACTCAATGAGTGAGACTGATGCTCCATGGGTGATCATTGTTCTTGCCTGATTACTTTTCTGCGCGAGTCCTTGCGTGTTAAGCTACGTAGCCCACGACCAACAGAGAATAGCATAGCCACTAGTACTAGTGTCCAAGCCAACAATTTTCTTGCAGGTAGTGTGCAAGCCTAATAACCGAGCATCAGTGCATGACATGCGGCTAATGGTTTGCAGATATTGCGTGCAACCTGTGTTAGTCGTACAGATACACACTAGCTAGGCAGCGACTTCCCTCCACGGATTCTTGAGCTAGAGCTAGTGCTACCAAGCGCCCAAGCGTTAACCCTGCTTGTCCCGCTCATGCAGGCAAGCCAGTCAAAGGAAAGGAAAGCTCACTTTACGCTTACTTGATTCCCCATCTAGCTAGGTATCTATCTATCGATCTCCTCACACAAGCAGGCCACCGGCGCACCGCGGTTGGCACGGATGGATCACACTTGATTGCCCTTTTGACTGGCCTCTCCGGCCGCCGGTTGAATATATCAGGACGGCGCCTCTGATCCGCGTGTGACAGCTACTACGGCTTCGATCATCCGCTTGACTTCTACTATGATCCAGCACGTATCACGCACCTCACCCTCGCCCGATCGAATGATTGCCTTTGCTGCTGCTACTAGTACTAGTAGTAGTGATCGCCACTGTATATCCATGGACGGATATGTATGGCTGCTATATATCCGGTTCCGGACACGTTGAGAGAACAACAAGTTGTACGGGAAAAAAGGCTTCTCTTGTCAGCTCTGCTTGTAACCATCTGGCCTGCACTTGCACACGCACGCGTGATGCACCACCGGCCGCCCTTGATTCAGATGTACCTTTGCATTCCCTTTTCGAAAAGAAAAGAAAATTCCTAACTAGCCATACACATTGACTGACTGACACACAACTGTGTGATGTTTCGTTCTCCGTTGCCATTTTCGTGCTGCAGATGATGACGGCTCACTGGCTTCAGCGCACACACACACGGTTGTGCTATAGCTTGTGCTCGGTGGTAACTTCAGAAAAGTTCTGAATATCGGCGCGGCTTTTACTCCATTTTTCAGGTGTTGGCACTAGCATATTCCTGGATATACCTCCGGGACGATTGGAGAGCTGCGTCGTCGTCCATTTCGGGAACCTTTGAGGCGAAGTCAAGGGCTGGGCAAATAGCCGCGAGAGTTGAGTGCCTTCGCTGACCACCTCTCTCCGCAGTCGCGCAGCCATCACTGCATCACACACACCAGGTCAATCAACAATCATGACGCGTCTAATCTTGAACTTGTCGATCAAGACACGCACTGCATCCACCGAAAACGATCCACCATCAAATCACACGACGGCGTACTACGTACATATCTGGGTTATAAACCGTTTTCTAGAAATTAGGCTAATGAATCAGCTGGTGCGTTAATCGGTCCCATATAGTATATGCATGGTTTATGGCAAGACACACAGGCACACACCACACCTTCTATATATACAAAAAAAATGAAAATGACGAAAATCAAACCCTTGCTTCTGAAACTCTCCAAAGGATTCGCTAGCGACTAGCTGCTGGCTGTCGATCGATGTTTATCGGCAAGGTGTCCGGTGCGTGCGCCACTTGCTTGTTCGCCGGCCGGAGAGCTAGCCAGTCAGGAGGAGCTCGTGCCAGCACAGGGAGCCAGCAGGAGTAGTAGTCATGGCGGCACAATCAGCTCCACACGTGGCGCGCCGGCAGGAGAGACCACTCCAGCATTCTCGGATGAGAGCCGTCAGCCGATTGCCTGCACCTGGCTCTGTTCCTTAGGATAGGACAAGGACTAGCGGTAAACGATCATCGACCGATCGATGTGGATAGAAACCATACTCCAACGGATCTATAGTCATTTCAGCTTTCTAATACTAACTGATATTACGGTTGGTTTCTTCTGTGGATCAAATGGTCAAGTGTCACGAGCAAAGACGGCACACCCAACTCTGCATAGTGCCAAAGCCAGCAGTTAAAGCGTTTCCCATCTCTGAAACTCCGCAGGCTAGTAGAAAACAAGGGGCTGGTTGAACAGTCAATTGACACGCGTGGATTTTTTTTTTTTGGCTGCTGTCTAGGAAAATATCACTAGTTCAGAACTTCACACGAGCGGCTACTGCTAGCTGGTCCTTTTTTCGAGGCCCTGGGTCTCTTGATTTTTCTGTCTGTGTTTAGGCGCCGGTCAGTTGCTTCCACCATCTTTCACGTGGGTAGCTCGCGTTTCACAAAGCGACGTGGGAACAGAAACTGGCCGTCCTCATTTCTTCAGAAAGTTCGGATCCAGCCATGGACAAAAAATGCCACTTGACTGACTAGGTTTTCTCTGCTCAAGTCAAGAACGTATATACTGACGACCCCCCTCCAACAAATGTGTACAAAACCTGATTAACTTGGCGCCACTGTGCTAATTAAAAGGTCAGCACTGATCAAACGTGTGACATACCCCAGTTGGCCATGCAATTTGGTGCTCCAGACGGATTTGGGGTACGCTCGAGCACATACTGATCGAAGGCTCTGTCCCCACGATCTTCCCTAACAATGTAGGCGCTTAATTAATCTCAGATGTAATGGTTCGGTGGTCCAGATTAGCAAGTAGATCTTGATAGGGACGGCTCATCATGTCAAGATTGGTAATAACACATGTGAAGAATGCTTAGCCAGGCATATGGGTTTGGTGACTGATTCTGTTCCTTATCTTGCAGGTATATATCAAGACAAAAATATCTCGGAGATGCTAACTTTGCACTTCTTTTTTCCTTAAATTCCACTTTTGGGCTGCATTGATTGCGAAAAGATCAAGTGCAGCACATGAATTCAGGTGTACTGCACTGCACTACATTATGAGCATCGTATTGGTACCTGAGGTTCCATCAAATATTGGTACTATAATAACAATATACTTGCAACATAAATATCCTCAAAAACATAGTGCTAATAATACCAAATAATTATCATTCATATCATTGAAGCGTGATTAAGCTATCTTCGCTTCCCCTCTCAATCAAGGAATCTACCTGCAGCAACTCTCCATCCGCCGGTTTCCCCTCCACCGCCCGGAACTGCGGCGTCGGGAAGAGCGACGAACTTGATTTACTAGTGGAGGTTTTTGTAAGTGGTTTTTGTTTCATAGACGCGGTTGGGTTTCGGATTACGTCCTCCTTCTATCCACCAGGCCCTAAAAGTCGGCCCTGAGGGTCAGTTCTCTCTGATGCCTTCCTAGGCAGGGAGGCCTGACGAAGGTGGCTAGGAAGCGATGCCAGATCGCCTGCATATAGGTATGCTTAGGTGTGAGTTTAGGCCGTGTGTTGGTTGTTGGCTTTATGCCGAGAGGAAGGCATCGACTCTGTTGGCCTACATCCGATGTTGTCTGGAGTTTCTTCTGCTTGCGGTGGTGTTTTCTTTGACAAATCTGAGCTTTTGGCAAAACTAATGTCTCATGTGACCTATCGACAAAACTATTTTAAAATCTGACCCTGAGTTTGGTGTAATCAAGAATGGAGCCAAAATTGTGTAGGTTGACGCCAAGGATTTTTAGCATTGGAGCAAGTCAGTGCCACACCAATTGGCACCGAAGTGAGGTCGGCGCTATTGCATTTGGCAACAAACCACTAGGACATTATTTTTTCAATCTCGTGTCAAATTTTGTTGACGCCGACCTGCACAATTTCGGCTCCATTTTTATTGGCACGGAACCGGAGGACACATTCGAAATAGTTTCACCAGGGGGTCATATGAAGCATTAGTTTTTCCAAAGGGTCAGATTTGTGAAAAAATACGCCGCGGTGCTCTCGTGGCCGAAGCCCGAAGGGTCGAGGAGAAGAGCCATTTGTAACTCCGTGAATAAGTTCATCATTTGGTGCCATTTGTCGGTCCTTCGTTCGGCGTGAGGCTGTTTGAGCTACTCCTGGTTGTCGTGCTGGCGAGTGGGAGGTGCTGCATATTGGCTCATGACATTCTCAAATCCGAAGGCGCGAGGGGAGGTGAGACATTTTGATGAGCACATCTTCGCCCGCCCAAGTTTGGCCTCCGATCAAGCACCGAAGGGACGACTTTCTTTGACGGATGCATCCTTTGTTCATCCTTCAAGCTTGAGGCCCCTTCAAAGAAGTCAAGGTTGCGGTTCCCTCTTACACATCCCAAGTGGCCTCGTTCCCCCTAAGGTGGAAGATGGCCATCGATGGCATCGATTTCATGGAGATGGCAAAATTGGACTTGATTCCTTTTCTTATTTGTCGTCCAGGGTCTATGTTGTAAACATGAAGGATTGTTTTGCAGTTTTCAATTCTTTCAGGGGTCCTTCTACAAACTGTAATCACACTGTCGTTAATGAAAGTACAGTCTAGATCCTTGGGGGTCTATCCCTTTTCAACAACAAAAAGGCATGTTAAAAGTGGGTTACACTCTTGAAAGAAAATTTAAAAAGAAAAAGGTTGCTATATACTTGGATGATATATCGTTCGGGTCGGCCAGTCTTTTGCCATCTCCCACCTCCGCTCAACTTCTCACTAGGCGCCTTCATCTGGACAGCAGGGCGTGGATCACCTTCATCTCTTTCCATCGATGGCAACCCATTGTATACATGTGTCGCCGGCATGGCTGTGCTCATGGTGGTTCTCCGGTTAGTGCCCATAATCAGTGCCACACATAGCTGAAGCTTGAGGAAGATGGTGGGGAGGGGGGATGGATATGTCGGAGCTCCGGCAAGCTCGTTCCTCCAAATTAATATTCACTTTTTTTTGCGTATTTTTATGTTGCATTGGTTCACTCGACATGATGCAAAGGTATGTATCTTTTGATGCGAATACACGCGCGAGATGCTGCAACTATTATGGGTACATATTGTGAATGTTACCGTGCGCTGCTGTGAACGGTGAGCTCCATTGCTGTACATAGGCGCGCAGAATTTGCACCGATGGTATTTGCTATGACCAATGGGAATTCTCTACATACTCTTCTTATTTTGCCGTGTTTTCAAAATGATACGTCTCTTTCTACACATTTCGACCCACCACATGGAAAAATGCTAGTACGATGATTTTACAATAGTTTGCTAGACGAAATAGTGACATCCAACGGTGGGGGAGGAGGACCAGCCGGATCAGTGCACTGTCCAAGTGAAATTCGTTTGCACTCCTCAGGCCTCGTTCGTTTAATCCATACGAGACGGGGATTAAGTTGGATTGTGTCCGGTCCTAGTTTTTTTATCTTGACGAGACAAATTATCCAGCCCAAAAAATATTTGGTCTTCGGTTAGACCCCGACGGGATTCTAGCCCATCATATCCAGTCCATCTTCCACTAAGTTGGGCTGAAAAAAAAAATTATCACAGGACGTGTGGAATACTTTCCATCCAAGGGAATAACCGAACTGCTGAAAATCTGCATGGGATTAGGGAGAGGGATTGACAAGGATTATTTAGGTTTGTGTGGATGGTTTGGATTAACCCAATCCATGCCTGGATGCATTCCATGTTTGGATTCAGTCCAAGCAAAACGAACGAGGCCTCAGTGGAATAATCGGCAATTGAGCTCCTGTCTCCAATCGCCGTGCATGGTTCTTATCATCAGGGATCGTTACCTGGTCGTATATATGGTCGAACCCGTAGGCACGCAAACGCATTACCACCGATGGTTGATGGATCAATCTTGTCCTCGTTCGTGCATTGTAATCATCAGTAGTCAACATTCGGATCGATGTGATGCGCGCGGGAGGCATCCATCCATCCATCCATCCATCCATCCATCCGCACTACAGCGGCCGTCAGTTAATCATGCACGCTCTGGTTGGGACAAATGGTACGCATGTAGCGTCGACAGGGCCGTGGGACATTCAGTCACGAGTGATTGGAATCTCGACAACCGGAAACATTCCCTACCCCCAACGCGGTGCCCGCAACCTATAGCAAAATATTTTTTTTTAAAAAATCAGATTTAAAACTTATTCAAATTTAAAATTTATTCACAAAATCTGTACAATTCCAGTTTTTGTTCGAACTTAAAAAATTATTCAAATTTGAAACTGTTCAGAATTTGGACAACTTCGAATTTTTTAAAAATAAAAGGAACATGAAAAAGAGAAACAAAAAAGGAAAATAAAAAACGAATAAAAAAGGACATGAAAACTGGAAAGGGGAACCAAAAAAAACAAACAAACAAAAGAACCACAAAAACTCAGGAAAATCAGCTGGGAAGGTTCTGCAAAAAAAAAACGCCAAACAGCCCTAGGGCCGGCCTAAAGTAGTTCCAAATGGTAGCGATCCCATAACTGTTAGTTTTGTTTGTAACGGAACCTTAAGCTAAGCTGCCTCTCGAACCCCTCTTCAACAGTCGGTGTCATTCCTTAGCGAGGCATCGCTGCTAGTACTTCGGTTCTTTTTGTTTGAATTTTTGGAGAAATCAAAAAAAAGTTCAGGAATTTAAAAATGTTAAAACTTGAAATTGTTAAATTTTGTAAATATTCAGATTTTGAGAGAATTAAAAAATATTCAGATTTTGAAAATATTCAGATTTAAAAATATTCATTTCTTAGAAAAATGAAAAAAAGGAAACGAGAAAGAAAGACCAGGAAAAAAAAGTAAAATAAAAAAATAGAATGGAAAACCAGACCATAAGTTTTAGAAATTTTCTAAAACCTAAAAAAATAAAGCAGCAAAGATGTATTGGGCCGGCCTAAAGTAGCGTTGGGTATGCTTTGGGCAAGTAAGGGCGTGTTTGGTAGGTCGGGTGAATCCAGAAATTCCCAACGCAGCCTTCCATTTGTTGTTTGTTAGATCGGTTCGGCTGTGTTGAGCAGTGCCCAACTCATACTAAAAGAGCCTCTCGGCACTGCCGAGTTGAGAAGCTAATCGAGCTTCACAACTGGGCAGTGCTGAGTTCGCCCCGCGTGACTGCTCCAACCCGATAGGGGTCATACGCCCGCACCCTCATTTCCCCTTTCCCGCATCGTGTGCTCTTCTCCCTGTCTGCTGCTTCTCGATGGGCAGCGCCGCTCCTCTGCCCGCTGCGACTTCCGACCGACGGCGCGACTACCATCCACGAGGATGGGTCCCCTCCTGCCCGCCGCGACTTTCGGCCGTCGGCAGCTCACCGGCCTCCAATTCCCTTGCGGCAGGATTCGCGTCGGAGCTACCTCCTAGCAGTGGTGGTGGTTGCGTGTGGCAGCGGCGCGCGGAGGCAACCGAGCGGGCCACCAGCAACCGAGAAGGCGACGACGTTGGGTAGGCGTCATGCTTCCTCGACGCGGTGCTCGCGCGGTGGCGGAGGCGGAGCTCTCCCTCGACACGGAGGTGACGCGGTGCTCGAGCCACAGGTGCGTCCAGGACGCGGAGCTCACCCTCGATGTGGGGCTCGCCTGGCCGACATGATGCTTGTCCAGGACGCGACCGATGAGATTGGAGCTGCGGCGCACGGAGGCAGGGAGCGTGGCGGCGGCTCCTCTCGCCGGCGACGACGCCGGAGCCCAAGCCGAACCTCGCAGGGACCCGATTGCTTTTTTGTTTTATATTCAGGGATCTGATTGCTTTTTTATTTTTATATGACACGTCTCGGTTTGTACAACCTACCAAACAGGATCTGACCTGGGCACATCTCCGCTCATACAACCTACCAAACACAGCAAATAAAATATACTTGTATGTAGTGGGCATAGATGGACTCAGCTTGTACTCCCCCCGTTCACAATTAGATTGCATTCTAGGTTTAGTCAAAGTCAAACTTTTAAAAGTTTGACTAAATACTTAGCAAAAATTATAAGTATCTACGATGTAAAACTTATAGCGTTAGAATCTTCGTAAGTAATACTTTTATAATATATGTATTTGAAATAATGAATGTTGATATATTTTTCTATATTCTTGGTCAAAGTTGATAAAGTTTGACTTAAAAAATCCTAAAACGCGAAATAATAAAAAAAAAGAGGGAATATGAGCCGAGATAAGTCACCCGAGCTACCAAACACACCCTAAATGGCCGCAAACAGGAGTTGTACAGGGTTTGCTCGGCCGAAACAAGGCATTTGTTTCGGTACAAGCCCCTCCCTCCAAACACGTAACAACAGGACAAGTAGTTGGACCTTTAGCTGATCTGTCCAACGGGTCACCGGATAAGTCGTCATACATGTTTTTGGACTGTCTCTGACGTGTTAAGGAGCCATCGCAAGCCACGCACATCGCCTTTACGCTGCCACCAATCTTGCATGGCGTTGTCGTGCCGCCATCGTCCTTGCTGGCACACACCTACGAGACAAGGTCGGGGTGTGTGCTGGCCAGTTCCATCTCAGAGTAACCGCCCTAAGCAGCTCGCTCGACACAACCGCCACATGCACCGGGTCGTCGACTATGGCCTTCGCGGGCAATGAGCCGGCATACAACCGTACTAAAATACATATGTTTGCTAAATAGACGTATAATTTGGTTGGGCTATACGGGTTTTTCATGGGGCTACATATATAAATTAGTATGCATCGAACGATTTTAGCCATCCTTGTGTTTAAATTTGATTGAGTTTTATACTAGCAGGAATGGTTGTTGTACTAGAGCACGCCTCTGGAAACAAAAACCTACGGCAACGGAAAAGCGTGTGTTTTACAGCTACTAGTTGCTGCCTCGAGTTTGATTCCTTTCGCGCATTTCCGTTCCACATCTTCTCCCCCGAATCAAGCACGCGGGGCAGCAACCCAACCCAAGAATCCTTCTCTCTCAAAAAAAAAAAAACCCAAGAATCCTGGGCTCCGACGTTGAACCCAAGAATCTCGAGATGTAGCGGCAGGTGGTCAAATAAATCTGGCCGCTGCACACGATCCCAAACCGTGCAGACCGCACGCGCTGTCAAACACGGAATCCACGAGTCCATGTTGCGGCGTCACCACTGCTTTCCAGGCCGCACGGGCGCATGCGAATATGCTTCCATTTTCAGGAGTACACTTGCTGCCGATCAGCTGGTCAAAACACTGACACGACACGATAAACGATATCCAGACCGGATCGGAAAATTAGCTTGACATTTTGTCTGATTAAGTGGTATGTGCACTTTATGCAATCGGCGCACCAACGATAGGCGAGGCGGCCGGTCACCAACAACAGCTAGCTAGCCTAGCTAGGTTCGGACATGTATATTCATAGCATGTACACTGACGGCAATCCGCGTAGAGTATAAAATAGCACTCCGCGTGTACGTACCAAAACCAAGCAGAAAACGCCCCCGTCCAAATAACAAATGCAGTTGAAAAATTCTGTATACAAGCCAATCAATCAATCTATTCCTATCTGGGCTAAAGCTAAGGTGACATTTCTACCGTTGTCCAGTTTGTTTCAACGACCAGGGACATACCCGTTCAAGATTAGTGTAGTCGCACGTTGATTAACAGATCGAAGCTGCTGTGTATTTGCAAGTTGATGGCACTAATTAACACGGCATTAATTAATTTGTGTCTAAAGCAGGTTACATCGAAACGTACATCGTGACAGCGACGTCCTGGTATGGATCAAATATAGCCACGTATGCACGTAATCTGAATAATTTAATCCGTTTAATTCAATCCGAATAATAAACTGATAAAGCATAATCATGCAGACAGTAGTAAAACCAATCATGCAGATCAATAAAGTAGATAAACAAATTACATCTATACAAAATAAACCTATCACATCTACGCCAAATGCTAGACCTAGAAACTAGCAAAGTCCGAAAGAGAAAGATTGGAAACACATACGATGTAGTTGCGGCAGTAGCCGTGGCGATAGCAGCAGCAAAGATGTCGCCCATGTTGAGGTTGCCGAAGAGGTCGCTGACGTCCGGGAAGAAGTTATCGTTCGGGAACTCGTCGTCGGACGACGTTGTGGTTGCCAGTAGTCGCGCTTGAGCGCTCCCCAAAAACCTGATCGCCCCTCACCCGTACAGGTTCACGAGAGGCGGGGTTCCGGAGGCCTACTGTCCTGATCTGCGGTGCATGCCGCAAGCCGGGATAGGGAAGACGAAAGCTGCGGCGCAAGGTTCTGGAGGTAGGCGCGTGTGTGTATTGATTCACCGATTAGGTTTAGCGAAGATGCTTATATAGTGCAGGTTAGGGAGATCATATGGGCTCAGCCCACGTCCAAGTCGGTAACAGTCTACGTCCATAAAAACTGGAAACAGCTATAATTAACGCATCCGTTAATGACTCATAATCAGTTTTTTCAACCAGCAAAATAAAGCTCGGCTCGGCGAGATTCCCACAACCCGCGGCGCGCACGACGAGGCGAGGCGTGGGAGGCGGGCGGCATCGGAGGAGGAGTGCGCGAGGGCTACTCTTCTTGTCACACCTTAGTGAGTGGTGCAACACTCGACTATATAAGGTGGTCCAACTCCCCTTCAACTAGCAATGTGGGACTAAACTTTAGCACCACTAGCACAGCCATATGTTGCCATACACAAGTGGGCCAAAGAGAATTTCAGAATTTGTCTAATGGGCCAGCATCCCAAAACTCATCAAATTCCAACAATCCCCTACAAAGTCTCATTGGCACATCACATCACTTTTATTCCAGAACATTGTTTTATATACCGATGTGTAGTGGAGACTGTTAAGTTGTACTTCCACGTTAAACTTCATGCTACACTAGCTAGCAACTTGAATAGTGGACTATGCCTTGAACCACAAGTTTTCTGCGCGCTAGTTTCACACAAAACCTAGACCGGTACAGGGCTGCCGTTGGCTTTCCCGCGGTTTGGAGCTTATGCGTCATACTCCAGGGCCTTTCATGAGTTTATTAGAGAGCACCCAACTCTCACAGACTGCGACGTTTGACAGTCAGACTCATATAGGTGTGTTTCTCAAGAGATGTTCTGCAGGACAACATCTCCGCTTATAAAAATCCACTTGGAACACATTATGATAAATATCAACCTGCCATGCAGATTAAGAGAGTATTGCATCTTTATGAAGATGTAAATATAATGTGAGGATACTCTCCTCTCAGCTGACCAACAGCTTGTCTCCCAGCTCTAATTCACGGGATCTCCGATCACATAGAGTGGGTTGCCACTAGGATCAACTCATAGTGTGGGCCTGAAACCCATCTCCCTCGATGCATTATCTATCACATTGCGTGATAAACCCTTTGTGAAGGGATCTGTCAGGTTCTTAGATGTTTGGATATAATCCAACGCAATAACTCCGGAGTTTCTCAGTTTCGTGACAGATTTCAATCTCCTCTTCACATGCCTTGATGAATTCATATTATCCTTAGAACTGTTTACTTTGACGATCATAGTTTGATTATTACAGTTCATCAGGATGGCGGGTATTGGTTTTTCAACCACAGGTAAGTCCATCAAGAGCTCACGAAGCCACTCTGCTTCAACAGTGGCCGTGTCTAATGCTGTGAGTTTTGCTTCCATTGTTGACCTCGTTAAGATGGTCTCCTTGCAAGACTTCCAGGAAACAGTGCCACCACCAAGTGTAAAAAAATAACCACTTGTGGCCTTAATCTCATCAGCATGAGATATCTAGTTTGAATCACTATAACCCTCAAGTACCCGTGGATACCCAGTATAGTGAATACCATAACTCGTAATGCCTTTCAAATAGCGCAAAACTCTTTCAAGAGCATGCCAATGATCATCTCCAGGATTTGACACAAATCGACACAGTTTGCTTACAGCAAAGGAGATGTCAGTTCTAGTAGCGCTGGCTAAATACATGAGCGAGCCAATAATTTAAGAATATCTCAATTGATCTTTAGCAGTCCTTCGATTCTTTCGAAGTAGCACACTCAGATCATAAGACGTTGGAGAAGAATTGTAGTTGACATACCCGAAGCGACTCAATATCTTTTCCACATAGTGAGACTGAAGCAATGTAATCACACCATTGTCATCCTTTAGTAACTTGATGTTTAAAATTACATCAGCCACTCCCAAGTCCTTCATCTCAAAGCAGTGAGATAGGAACTCTTTGACCTCCTCGATAACAGCGAGGTTGGTCCCGAATATCAATATGTCATCAATATAGAGACACATAATAACTCCCTCGCCCCCACCATGACGATAGTACACACATTTGTCAGCTTCGTTTACAACAAAGCCTTCAGCAGTTAAAGTTCTTTCAAACTTCTCGTGCCACTGCTTAGGAGCTTGCTTAAGACCATATAAAGACTTCACTAACTTACACACCTTTCCTTCTTGACCATCCACTACAAATCCGTCAAGCTGCTTCATATAAGTTTCCTCACCTAACTCTCCATTTAGAAAAGCTGTCTTAACGTCCATTTGATGAACGAGAAGACCATGTGAGGAAACCAAGGAAAGTAGTACTCGAATAGTGGTCAATCTGGCTATAGGTGAGTAGGTATCGAATAAGTCTTCACCTTCCTTCTGGGTATAACCCTTAGCCACAAGACATGACTTGTACTTTTCAATAGTACTATCAGGTCTAAGCTTTTCCTTGAACACCCATTTACATCCTATAGGTTTAGACCCATAAGGACGATCTGTGATTTCCCAAGTACCATTAGCTAAGATGGAGTCCATCTCGCTTCGGACAGCTTCCTTCCAGTAGTCAGCATCTTGAGATGCATAGGCTTCTGAAATAGAAGTGGGAGTATTATCCACGAGATACACAATGAAATCATCACCAAATGACTTTGTAGTCCTTTGTCTCTTGCTCCTTTTGGGAGCTTCATTGTCATCCTCCACAGGATCATCAGAGTGTTCTATCGACATAGTGGGTTCAGGAATTATCGAAAATTCCTGACTAGATGAACTAGTCATCTCCTGATTTGATGAGCTAGACATGCCTTTCATAGGAAAGATGTCCTCAAAGAAAGTCGCATCATTCGACTCCATAATTGTACCAACATGCATGTCGAAAACCTCAGATTTTACTATCAAAAATCTATAGAATGCTATGAAAATCATATCCCAGAAAAACACAATCAACGGATTTTGGTCCAAGCTTTCTCTTCTTGGGTATTGGGATATTGACTTTCGCCAAACAACCCCAAGTTCGTAAGTAAGAGAGTTTAAGCCTTTTCTTTCCCCATTCCTCAAATGGAGTCATGGTTTTATCCTTTACAGAAACACGGTTTAGGACATGACACGCAGTCATTAGCGCCTCCCCCCACCATTCCTTGGAAAGACCCGATGTATCTAACATGGCGTTAACCAAATCAGTTAGAGTGCGGTTCTTCCTTTCGGCCACCCCATTTGACTGAGGTGAGTAGGGAGGCGTCCTCTCATGTATAATACCATGTTCCATACAGAATAAATCAAATTCGTTTGAAAAGTACTCTCCACCATGATCCGACCTTAGCCGCTTGATTTTAAGATCAAGTTGGTTTTCTGCCTCAGCTTTATAGATTTTGAAGTAGTTCAAAGCTTCATCTTTAGATTTTAAGAGATAAACATAGCAGTATCTAGTGGAGTCATCAATCAACGTCATAAAGTATCTTTTTCCATATTTTGTCAATACACCATTCATCTCACAAAGATCTGAATGTATAAGTTCTAGCGGTGCTAAGTTTCCCGGTTCCGCAACCGTATGAGACTTGCGGGGTTGCTTTGCTTGCACACAAACTTGGCACTTAGAACCTTTGATAGTGGTAAATTTCAGAACTAAACTCATATTGGCTAGCCGCGTCATGCAACCAAAGTTAATATGACAGAGGTGAGTAGGGAGGCGTCCTCTCATGTATAATACCATGACCCGCATAGAATAAATCAAATTCATTTGAAAAGTACTCTCCACCACAATCCGACCTTAGTCGCTTGATTTTAAGATCAAGTTGGTTTTCTGCCTCAGCTTTATAGATTTTGAAATAGTTCAAAACTTTATATTTAGATTTCAAAAGATAAACATAGCAGTATCTAGTGGAGTCATCAATCAACGTCATAAAGTATCTTTTTTCATCTTTTGTCAACACACCATTCATCTCACAAAGATCTGAATGTATAAGTTTTAGCGGTGCTAAGTTTCTCGGTTCAGCAGCCGTATGAGACTTGCGGGGTTGCTTTGCTTGCACACAAACTTGGCACTTATAACCTTTGACAGTGGTAAATTTTGGAATTAAACTCATATTGGCTAGCCGTGTCATACAAGCAAAGTTAATATGACAGAGTAGTGAATGCCAAACATTAGACTCATTATCATTGCAAACATGATTAATAACTTTAGTACATGAGTCCGATAAAGAAAAGCGGAACAGATCTCCGCACTCCTAACCCTTTCCAACAAATTGTACATACTTAGAAATTATAACTTTATTGGACTCAAAAACCAACTTAAAGCCATCTCGATATAAAAGCGATCCGCTAACGAGATTCTTATTGATGGAGGGAACGTGTTGCACATTCTTTAACTGTACGGTCTTCCCTGAAGTAAACTTCAGATTTACCGTACCAACACCATGAACAGAAGCACGTGAGCCGTTTCCCATCAGCACGAAAGAAGTCCTTGAGACCTGATAAGAGGAAAACATGGAAATATCAGAACATACATGTATATTAGCACCCGTGTCTATCCACCAATCAGGAGAATGACATACTGAAAGGATAGTAGGTAAAATACCATACCCAACATCCTTCATCTTAGTATCGCTAATAACAACATTAGCTGCCGCTGTTCCCATGTTGACGCTTGTCAAAGCGATTAGGGCAGCTAGGAGCCCAATGATCAGGATCATCACAGACGTGGCAAGATCCTTTCCTCTTATCATTTTTCTTCTTGAAGTTGGTTGAGTGCGTGGCCTTGTTCTTTCCATCAAACTTCCCCTTTCCTTCAGTTTTATTCTTATTCTTGAACTTGTGAGACTGAGAGTTTTTCCCCTGCACTAAATTGGCTGTAGAACCTCCCTCAAATCCTCGAGCAGTTTTGTCATTTGCTCTCGCCTTCTCTTCCACATGAAGAGAACCAATGAGATCCGTAACGGAAAACTCTTGTCTCTTATGTTTCAGAGAAGTAGCGAAGTTCCTCCACGAGGGAGGAAGCTTGGCAATAATGCCACCAGCCACAAATTTGTCCGGTAAAGAACACTTTAACTGCTCAAGTTCTTTGGCAAGTGATTGTATCTCATAAGCTTGCTCAACAATGGAGTGCTCATTAATCATCTTGTAGTCATAGAATTGCTCCATGACATATAACTCAGTGCCAGCGTCCGAGACCCCAAACTTGGCCTCGAGCGCTTCCCACGCGTCATTGCCATTATCAAATGACATATATGGGTCAACAATATTGTCCCCAAGAACACTGAACAAAGCCGCCATAAACATGGTATCGACTTTCTTAAAGGTCGCTTCCTGCTCAGCAGAAAGATCTCCTTCAGGCTTGCCAAGAGTGGCGCTATAGCAGTTTAGGTTTTCAAACCAGAGAATTGATCTCTTGCGCCATCTCTTATAGTGCATGCCATCAAAAGGAGGCGGCCTAGTAGCCGCGGCTACACCAGTAGAATTTAGTTGCCTACGATCAGGTTTTTGAATTGTTGGGAATATAAGCAATAATCCATATGATTTAATCCGAATAATAAACTAATAAAGCATGATCATACAGACAGTAGTAAAACCAATCATGCAGATCAACAAAGTAGATTAACAGATTACATCTATACAAGATAAACCTATCACATCTACGCCAAACGCTAGACCTAGAAACTCTAGCAAAGTCCGAAAGATAGAGATTGGAAACACATACAATGCAGTTGCGGCAGTAACCGCGGCGGTAGCAACAGCAGAGTTGTCGCCCATGTTTTGGTTGCCGAAGAGGTCGCTGACGTCCGGAAAGAAGTCGTCGTTCGGGAACTCGTCGTCGGACGACGTCGTGGTTGTCAGTAGTCGCGCTTGAGCGCTCTCCAAAAACCTGATCGCCCCTCACCCGTACAGGTTCACGAGAGGCGGGGTTACGGAGGCCTACTGTTCCGATCTGCGGTGCACGCCGCAAGCCGGGATGGGGAGACGAAAGCGGCGGTGCAAGGTTCTGGAGGTAGGCGCGTGTGTGTATTGATTCACCGATTATGTTTAGCGAAGACGCTTATATAGTGCAGGTTAGGGAGATCGTGGGCTCAGCCTACGTCCGAGTCGGTAACATTCCACGTCCATAAAAACCGAAAACGGCTGTAATTAACGCGTCTGTTAATGACTCATAATTAATTTTTCCAACCAGGAAAATAAAGCTCGGCTCTGCGAGATTACCGCGACGCACGCGTCGTGGCAAGGCGGACGGCGTCGAAGGAGGAGTGCGCGAGGGCTACTCTTCTTGTCACACCTTAGTGAGTGGTTTCAACACTCTACTATGTAAGGTGATCCAACTCCCCTTCAACTAGCAATGTGGGACTAAACTTTAGCACCATTAGCACAGCCATATGCTGCCATACACAAATGGGTCAAAGAAAATTTCAGAATTTGTCTAATAAGCCAGTGGCCCAAAACTCATCAAATTCCAACAATTCTGTATACAAGTCAATCAATCAATCTACTCCGATCTGGGCTAAAGCTAAGGTGACATTTCTACCGTTGTCCAGTTTGTTTCAACGACCAGGGACATACCCGTTCAAGATTAGTGTAGTCGCACGTTGATTAACAGATCGAAGCTGCTGTGTATTTGCAAGTTGATGGCACTAATTAACACGGCATTAATTAATTTGTGTCTAAAGCAGGTTACATCGAAACGTACATCGTGACAGCGACGTCCTGGTATGGATCAAAATATAGTATATAGCCACGTATGCACGTAAGTGGATGAGCTACTGTTGTGTACGTAAGGACAGCTCCCAACTGTGCAGTCAACCCTACCCGTTCACGAGACACCTGTAGCATTTTGTCAAGAAAAAATGGCAGAATGGAAATACAGAATTAATGGCAGACAGCTAGCATTGTAGCGCTAGATCCGTGCCACATAAACACAGAAGAACTACAATCCTAGAATACCATCCATGATACTCCTTAATTTTGTTCAGATTGTGGTGGGAAGCATGCCCACATGTTCCTTCCTCTAGACCTAGCTTCCCATTTCCGAGCATATATATATAGTGCCTTTTGTTTTCTCATTTTTGCCATTTCCTTCCGAGTGGTCGGCGTCGTTGCGCTTAGAATATTGCTGCCCAATGATACGCTCTGATCTGGACATCCTTGTAGACTTACTGTACACTGCACTGCCATGCCATGCCGCGTCTCGAATTTCCTGACGGGGCTTTTTTTATGGAAAATGATACTGTTCCTCGGGAATCGAACGAAACGAATCCTTGGGTCGTTCGTTCCGCACAGCTGCGCGTGGTAGGCCAAGGCAAACTGCACGCCTCACGTCTCTATCCTTATCCCCTCTCTGCAAACACGCCATGTGAGCCGCCCAAGCTTCCTTTGCCATGCGCCGGTGCCCAAACTCGCCTCGCCGCTGCAGCCCCACGTCAACGCCCCTCTCCGCCGCGTCGCCTCGCTGCTGCAGTCCCGCGTCGTCTCACCGCAGCAGCCCCACATCGACGCCCCTCTCCGCCGCGCTGCAGCCCATGCCCCTGATGTACCTCGCCGGAGCGCTGCGCTGCTCTGCACCTCGCCGGAACGAGCTCGGCTCCCTCGCCCTAAGTCACTGCCGACCTCTCCTTCCACGAGAGGCGCCTCCCTCTGGGTCCTGGCGTTGCCCCGGACCTCCACCTCGCTCCCTTTGCTCTCTGTCTCTGCTACGTGCGGTCGACGACGACGTGGTCGATGATGTTTGCAGTGGAGCCACAACATGATGCTACACGTATAGGACAACGATGCTACAAGAAGTGATTGTCGTTGCTACAAATGAAGGGTCGTGATGCTACCGATCAATGGATGTGTTTTTAAGATTTTGCTACAGGATGATGCTACAATAATAGTTTTATTTAGCTATTTCTCTTCTATGTGTTTGCTACAATGGCACTAAGTATTTGCTACGACATTTTCAACGAAAGTCTTCGACAAAGTCGATTTTTCTATGGCAACCACCGACGATATCTCCGGCGAGGTCGTTTTTCTGCTACATTAGCACATGTTTTTTCTACCACCTTTTTGCGGTTTTGCTACAATAGCATAATGTTTTTGCTACACGGTCTCCCGTGAGGTCTATCGACGGAATTCTCCGGCGAGTCTCCGATGAGGTCGTGTTTTGCTACATTAGCACAACTTTCTTGCTACACGGTCGTCGGCGAGGTCTCCGACGAACTCTTCGGCGAGGTTAGTCTGTTTTTCTATTTCTATGACGGACCGTTTTCTGCTACAATGTAGCAAAAGCGGGGCATTATATAGCAAAAGTGGGTCTGAGTGTAGCAAAAACTTGGTTTGGATGGACACTTGTCAGCAGGAGGATCCGGGGGATTTTGGGGAAATATTTCCGGGGACGCGTAGTACGGCCTTTTTTCGATTATGAAAGGTCACGGCATATTTTTCTTTGGATATACGTGCATATACGTTCCAGTAGTAGTTAATTAAACACATGGCAGCCGCTTCCGTCCCTGTCCTGCATATGCTGCCAGTTAGTAGTATGTATATCTACTGTACGTGGCTCCCAAGATCCGATACGTACGACAGCTGGTGTTATCCTGTTGTGCACACAAATACAAGCTCCTGATCGACCGTGTGTAGCTCCGCGCAGGGCCGCAGCAGTGGTGTTGCTATCTTACTAGATTTTGTTCTATATTCTCTCCGGCGCTAAATCTGCGATGAGATTGCACACGCACGGTGCGTCATCTCCCGCGCGCGGGGTTGGCGTCTCGTGTTGGCAACGTCCGCGCGGGCGACCAGCAGCAGGGTTGTTGTTGCTTCGGTGTGTTGGTGAAGCACCAACAATTTGGATAGATCGAGCTTACAAATATAGTGCCCATGACGACGACATGGCTAATTAATTAGTTCATTTTATCGTAGCTAGCTGCCGTGGCCAGGCCGCGTGGCGTGGACATGTGGCCAGGGAAGGAGGCTTGTGCGTGTTCCAGAGTTTCATATTGGCGTGGCGCCATGGCTAGCTAGCTGCAGGCCGAATCTCCCTGTCCTGGCATGCGAAGCTGCTACCTGCACCCGGCCACCACTGCACGAGCATGAAGCGTGCGAAGCGAGAGAGCAAATAACCGACGTGTCCAATCATCGACAGCCGAAATCGACGACCTCCCCGGTGATCGCCGTCCAGTAGCAGCTGCACCGCGTGTACGTGGATAATCCAGCTACCATGCATATACCCGATCGACATGACGTAGAACCTAGGCTGCCAATCGACCCAACTTTTACCTACATCTCCCGTCGGGACAAAAATCTGATACAATTTCCATCATTGCAATTGCGACCCATCGGCTTGGTGTCATAGACGGTAAACCCCACACGCTTGCATCCTCCTCCAATAATTTTTCGCCCTACTTTATAATTAAAAGCCAAACAGCAGAATCAATACATAGTGATAAGAATTCCTCTGATAAGAAGATCAAAGATAAACAGCAAAAACAAAGAAGCATCGAGCTTGACACCGAAGACGCCGTGTGACAACGAAAACTAAGGAGGTGATGACGCAACAAGCACCGCCGTCGCCGAGACCGCAGAGGTCTAGGGTTTTCACCGGAACCGTAACGCGGCGACGGTAGCCACAACAACACCCTCAAGAGGGTCACGACACCCGCATGCGTCGTTGTCGTTGGCGCTGGGATTTCGCCCGGAAAACCCTCGCCACACTTGGTACCTTAGAATACTAGCCATCCCCAACCGAGCTTCCAACATGCGATTTGGGCACTGACCATACCGAGACGCTGCTAAACACCAGGAAACCCAACGCCACTCCTTGATCGGACGCCGCAGCAGAGACAAACCAGGCCACACCTGGCCCGGTCAGGCCTAGATCGCGTCCATAAATTCCCCGCTGCCACGCTGCAACAAGCAGGCCATCGCCGCTGCACCTCTATCTCCAGGAGCCACCACACAAGGGGCATCACCATCAGCCCAACAGAAGCCCACCCAACCTAAATAGGGCCCAATAACAGATCGAATAAGTTGGGTGAGCCTCACCCATCTCCTGTCGTGTGTCAATCGTTCATCCTGCTAGTAAATAAACAATGCAAAAGACAGGAGATGCCTCCCTTCGTCTTGACAAACGAAGAGGGATCAAAGAAAAGTCCAGTTTAAGTAGTGAGTAGGTAAATTAGTCAGTCGATCCACGCACGCACATCACATCCCTATCACGCCTGCCTAATCACATCTTAGCTAGCTAGCTCTAGCTAGTAGTACCAAAGAGTCCCTGACGACCTAAACATTAGCTAGCGTTAAACATTTCCATGCTAACTGTATCCATGGCTGGCTGCTTCTTTGATCCCATCAGCGATAACATCAGCACCTACTAGCAAGTCATTGACCGTCGTCGATACCAACGGCGCATGTGATTAATTATGCCATGCCAAGAATTAATTAGGCTGGCACGATCGATCCCGAGGTTGATTGATGCTTTCTGTTTTATTACCAACCCGCGTGCGTGTCCTTTTCCCGGCTAAATTATCATCCTCCGTACGGCGGGCGCCAGACCGCCGCGCTAGTGCTTTCGGCGGCATCAGTTACGATGGTACTCGGTAATTACCGCCACCGCCTTCGCCCGCCTTCGCCTGCCGCTAACAAGGACGTACGGTTCCGGCGTTCCGCCACAGTAAAAATAACTGAAACTCTGAATGATCAAGCGGGCCTGCCGACGTCCGGCCGGCCATATAATTGGGGCGGCGCCGGCGTGCATTTGAGCAATTCGGCACGAGGCCGGCCGGGTTTGGTAGCCTCTTCGTCGAGCCTCGGTACTCGATCCATGTAATTAGTGACATTGTTAACGTCCCTGCTAGGTTCTGTTGATTGACTGGTCGTGGGCAAGTGGTCAGGCTAAGAGTAAGAGATGAGATAAAATGTGTAGCGAGCGCTTCGTCTCATTTTTGTTTTCTGTCGGAAAAAGCCCGAACCTGCCGTCATGAGCCGCTAGAGTCGGAGGAGATTACATACTTGTTCCCGCTCTGTGTATCGTAGGTCACCTAAGCCATTGACTCGAGGCGCTCCATCGCGCACACTCATCAAGATCATCAAAAGTCCGGGTAGAGTTGGTTGCTTTATCTTACTCCCAGTTCACCAATTTGACAAAACGAAAAGTGCAAAAAAAATCAAGCGGACACTAGTAGAAAAAGGGTCTTCGGTTCGATCTAGAGTCTAACACTAGTCCCGATTTGTTCCGGACCGGAATTAGTATGAGCACTAGTCCCGGTTCGTACCGTTTTTGGTGGCTAGGAGCCCGAAGATACTCTAGTCCCGGGTCGTAACGGCCCGGGACTAAAGGGGTTTGGGCACGGGCAACACCCTTTAGTCCCGGGTCGTGATACGGCCCGGGACTAAAGGGGTGCGGGCCCCGACAGGAAAACTTAAATTGGCTATAACTTTTGCGTACGATATCGAAAAAAAATATACAACCTATCAAAATGTGTGAAAAAAATTGTGAATTCGATTTCAACTGCCTTAGGCCATTTTAGATTATTTTTGCAATTTTATTTATTCCATATTTGGATTCCTCACATTTTTATGATAATTATGGATATATTATTTGTCGAATTTCAATTTACAGATTTAAAGATATTATTTATGCCATATTAAATGAATAAATGACAAAAAAAGAATAAAATATTATTTTATTTGGTTTTTTACTTTCATTAGATTAAAATATTATTATTACTTATTTATTGTTGTTTACTAAAATAGTTGTTTGTAATTTTTAAAAATAAAGATGCATGGCATATTGATATGGGCTAATAGGATAGATATTGTAGCGTTGACAACAAGGTACAAATGGGCTTCACGCGAGGACATCCTGATGGAACAGAAAAGTTAAGCGTGATGAGGGTGGAGTAGTGCTAGGATGGGTGACCAACTGGGAAGTTTACCGTAAGTGTAATTTGACCTAAGATTAGATATAGTTAGTACTAAAAATGTTTCAAGTGAGAGGATTACGAGCCAAACAATTCAAAAGTTCAAGAAAAAATTTGAAAATAAAATAAAATAAAATATTTGAAAAAAGATCTTTAGTCCAGGACCGTATTACGACCCGGGACTAAAGGTCCTTCGTCCCCCTGCTATAAAAACGGCCATGCGCTGGCCCATGCGGTGACCTCTAGTCCCGGGTTATAACAAACCTGGACTAGAGATAGGGACCTTTAGTCCCGATTTCGCAGTCCCGGGTATAAAATCGGGACTAAAGGCCCTTACAAACCGGAACTATAGGTCCTTTTTCTACTAGTGGGAAAGAGCCAGAAGTACGTGTTGGGAAAAGATACACAACTCCGCTGTTTGCGGTGAACCCGAGAATAGTTTCGATCAATAGATATGCAACAGAAATAAAACAATGAGCACATGCACATGTGACACAAGAGTTTACGTGAAAAAACCTTTTCAAGGTGAGAAAGAAAAATTATAGGTATGGACCAACCGTTCCACGTGAGATTTACTATGAGCAACGTAGGTACAGAGTCTTTTTTAAAACATCTAGATATATACAACATACTCAGCATGTTGCCAACCGGCAACAACAACAATAATCACTTGAGAGAAAGATTATGACAACAATCGTATATATAGTAAAAAACAACTGAAACTCTGAATGATCAAGCGGGCCTGCAAATCGTCCGGCTGGCCATATAATTGGGTGGCACCGGCGTGCATTTTAGCGGTTTAGTCGTAGTAGGGCTGCGAAACCGGAAAAAAAGTTTTTCATCGGCCACGGTAGAGCCAAGAAATTTGTCGTGGACAACGCGCCTGACATGGTTATATCCTGCGAGTACACGACCTTAGCATACCTGGTCCAGCCCAAGGAAAGCCCACGAAAAATATACGCCGGCCCATGAAGACTTTCAGGTGGCCAGGGCCCATGACGCCTTCGGATCCTTGGAGAGCAAGACTAGAGTAGATAGAAAATTCAAAGGGGTAAACCCTAAAACTTCTAACCGACTCGGTTATGCCTGGGAACTGTCTATCTCTATATAAAGGGCAGGAGGGCACGACGAGGAGGCTCTTTGACAACCTCTCGCACACCACCACATACACACCTCCACGCCAGATTGCATCTGCGCACCCTTATACTTTTCGGCTTCGCCGTAATAAAGAGCAGACAAGCATGAGTAGGATTTTCCCTCCGGGGGCCTGAACCTGGGTAAACCTCGTGTCCCCGTGTTGCTTGTTTGCTAACCGTTCCGCGATCTCCAGCATCCCCATCTTCTCCAAAACCCAAGTCCATAACAATGGGCATTGACGAGATTAATCCTCGTCAATTGGCGTCGTCTATGGGAACTGGGGACGCTGATTGTGCGATCGTGACGGTCCCAACCAGAGCGATCTACAACTCTGCGGCGACGAAGAATCATCTTCTCTTTGGCGCCTTCGACTTCATCGCCCACTCGCTGGCCACCATGAAGGACTTCGAGCCCGTTGGTGACGGACTCGAGATCCTGTTCGGGAGCTTCTGCTTCCAGGTGGGGCAAACCGGCACCCTCCGCCTCCCAGAGCGGGTGCCCCTGCCATCGATCAGGCCCGCTTCATGGGCTCCACACCCCATGCTACGCACATCGCCATCGACAGATGAGTCCTATGACAGCAGCAGCTGCAACTCAGATCTATGCGAGCCACTATCGGAGGAAGGGACCTACGGTTCCGGATCCGAAAGCTGCAGCAGCAGCAATCCAATCTACGAGCGCTACCAATGCGCCGTAGTCATCCAGAGCGACGTGGAACATCACGCGCCCAATCCGCCACCTAACCCGCAGGATAGGAACGACGAAAACAGAAGAAGCCAGTCCCCCACCCAACGGGGACGACACCGATCGGGTCATCCACCTCAGCGAGGAGGGATGTGCTCAAGCACGCGAAGCTGTGGGAGACAACAAGATCCTACCCGTGGGTGCCTCACAGGACCTGCTGATGGCATACCACATGCTCCTAATCGAGGAGCACAAGAAGTAGGTCAAGATGCAGGAGGTGCTTGACAAACGCAAGCAAGCAGCCTTGGAGTCCAGTGCGCAACGAGCTGCGCTCTCTGCCATGGGCATTGGCTCCAGCTCGCACGACAACCATGGCAACAAGCACCGTTCTCGGACGGAGAACATGGACCCCAAGGAGTGTCGCGAGGTGACCCGGTCCCTCAACGCGTCCTTCATGGAGATGGATGCCGACGGCAACGTCATCCCGAAAACGCCGCAAGCTGCGATCATGGCAGCCACCACGTACCTCGCGTCCCACCCACCTCCGGAGGGGGACCCGAAAAGGGCCATGCACAAGTCCATACTTACCGGACTAGGACTTGTTGGATCTACGCTCCACGGAGAAGCTCCTGCGGAGCCAAAGAAGAAGGCTACGGTCAAGTTCAACCGTAGCCCCACACCTTCATCCGAAGATGAAGAGCACGACCTTCCTCGAAGGAACAAGAGCTCGCGCCATCGCATCCGCGATTACGATGCCCGAAGCGAGCTCACCCAGCGCAAAATCGACAAAGCACGTGCCAAGCGCGCATGCTCGTCCGAATCAGAGATGGACGAAGACGAAGGAGAACTCTGCGGAGCCCGATGCTTTAGCAGATCTGTTCGGCGAACACGGATGCCTCGGAATTTCAAGCTTCCTTCGGACACTCCGAAGTTCGACGGCACACAGGGCCCCAAGGCGTGGCTCAGCGACCACCTGTCATCCGTCAAGCTACACGGCGGGAACAAGGACACCGCCCTGCAATGCCTCCAGCTGCAGCTGACAGGCGCAGCCCGAATCTGGCTCAACAGCCTATCGTCGGGATCCATCCGAAGTTGGGAGGAACTGGCATACAGTTTCATCCGAAACTTCAAGGGAACCAGCAAGAGGCCATCCTCGATCTAGGAGCTGCGGGCCTGCACCCAACGAATGGGCGAATCCATTCGCTCATACATACTACGCTGGTCCAACACCAAGAATTCCGCGGCGCACATCTCCGAGGAGAGAGCTATCGACGCCTTCAAAGACGGCGTCAAACGCCAAGACTTCAAGGAAGAACTTGGGCGCGTCAAGCCCAAGACACTTGACCACCTCATGGACATCGCCAAAAGGTGGGCCAATGGCGAGGACTCCGTCTACCGAGCGCACTCGGAGGAGGAAGATGACTACGGCCGGCGACGTGAATGCCGTAGCAAGAGAAGATCGCGCGTCTATGACAATCGCGATGGACCCGACATGGTCGCGGCTGGCTACGCCGACCGCCGCAGTGATGGCAACCGCAGCAGCGGCGGATACCGCGAAAGCAACTTCCGCGCCGGAGGACGCCCAACACAGTCATGGAAGCGTCGCGGCCGCGACGACGGACCCTCAGCATACGAAAAACTGTCGAGCCCATGCACCATCCACTTCTACATCGACAAGCAGGATGGTAAGAAGAAAGCAAGTCACATGCTCAAGGACTGCCGCGAATTCCAGAAACTCAGCGACAGCATGGCCCAAATGAGGCAGCAAGCCCTGAACCCTGGATACGAGAACGCACCCGCACCAGGTGAGATCACACATGGAGCTCCTCCTCCACCACCTGTGGGACCTTCGAACCACCCAATCGCACCCGCACAGAATAATGGTGGGCACGGGTACCCCGCGCCGAAAGGATCACTGATGATCCAAAAAGGGCGCCCAACGAACAGGGTGCAGAAGAAAATCACCCATCAGATCAATCTGGCTGTGACCACCCCACCTGCCATCCCTGAGTACCTCAGCGGATCGGAATCCTGCATCATGTTCAGCCATTCGGATCACCCCTGCCAGGTCCCTCACCCAGGCCATGCTGCCCTGGTGCTTGAGGCGTAGATCGAAGGGTTCGACATGAGCCGTGTCTTCATGGAAGGCGGCAGCGGCATCAACATGATGTTCGCTAGGACCCTAGCAGCAATGCGGATCCCGCTGTGCAGCCTGGAACAGTCCGACACAATGTTCCATGGCATCGTCCCAGGAAAGGGCATATTCCCCCTGGGAAAGATATGGCTCGACGTCATCTTCAGCAAGCCGGATAACTTCCGATGTGAGCAACTCGAGTTCGAAGTGGTGGACTGGGCGCATGGCATTCGCACGATTTCTGGCAGTACCGCACTACGCGTTGTAGGGTTCGCAGCATAGAAAACAAAAAATTTCCTACGATGGGAACAACTATGTACCAAGATCTATCTACTAGATACAAACAACGGGCGGATGTATATCCGTAGAGAACATACCCTTGAAGACCGACAAATCTTAACGAGTCCAAACTCGTGGTTGATGTAGACGATCTCTTTCCGATCTCAAGATCGAGAGGAAGTCCTAGCGCCGCAAAACAGCAGCGCATCCGTGCTCGCACACATGTCCGAGGCACCGAGCAACCTCCGCCTCCTCGCTCCAGCGATGCAGCAGAAGCACAACTCTTTCTTGCCGAATAGCCACCGGGAACATGTATCTCGCTAGTCCGAGACCATGGGGGATAAATACTAGAGGGGGAGAGAGATCCTTTACGAGGAGGTGTAAGTGAGAAGTGAGAGGAGGGGCTCCTTATATAGGGGAGGGGGACAGCCCAAGGGGGCATGGCCGCCGGCCATGGAGGGTGGCCCACCTCTCCCTCATTCATGTGAGTGGACACTCCACTCACAAAATGGCCCTTCAATTTTCTCCACTCAAAAACCCACTCAAATTCCCATTAAATTTCCACCAAATTTAATGCAAACTCTCTCTTAAATAAAACTCCTTTTATTTATTCAGAATTTTGTCAATTACTTTAATTACAAACATTCACATATAACCCCTTGCTAGTATTTCATTTCACATGCAGAAACACTTTCTGCAATTTCACCCGAAAACCCGTTTCGGTATCTAGTGAAATAAATTCATGCGCTTGTTATTCTTTTCAGCATGAAACTTTTGCTCCAAATGGATGTCGGTGTCTCTTAAGTGTGTCACCCTAAGGTTCGTGAATAATGCGGACATGATCGAGACCCCTCTCGGATCAATAATCAGAAGCGGGATCTGGAGACCCATACTAACTCCCACACATTCAATGATGACTTTCTTGTAATCGTCGGAACCTTTTACGCTAGTATCTTAATCCCTTTGTTTCATGATATATTACATGGCCGAGATTCGATCATCGGTATCTCCATACCTAGTTTGATCTTGTTACTGACATGCACTCTTTTCTCGTTCCCGTGATATAACATTCTAGTGATCAAATCACTTGCTTGCAAGCTAATCAATGTGATATCACCGAGAGGGCCCAGAGCATATCTATTCGTCATCGGGATGAACAAAATTCCACTCTCGATCCATGGGCCTCAACATAACACTTTAGTAGTTCTGAACCCATCTTTATAATCACCCTGTTATGGTGTGACGTTTGATGTTATCAAGAAACTCTTCCGGTGTTAGTGATTGACATGATCTCATGGTCTAAGGATTAGGATCACTTCATAAGTTATTATAGCAATATAAATTCAATGACTTTGATCATAATGTTATACTTTGGATGAATGTTCATCACACCATTACACTAATGTTGTGACCTCATTATTAACAACATCCAATGTCCATGATCAGGAAACTTTGATCATCTTGTTAATCAATGAGCTAGTTTATAAGAGAGGCATAACGAGGAACTTCCTTTTGTTTATTAAACACACATGTATTAACGTTTCCGTATTAATACAATTATAGCATGTAAAATAAACATTTATCATAAACAAGGAATACGATAATAACCACTTTATTATTGCCTCTCGGGCATATTTCCTTCAGTCTCCTACTTGCACTAGAGACAATAATCTAGTTTGAAAACTTTGTGTATTGAACATCTATGGCTTTCTGGTGTTCTATATACGCAACTGCAAGTGGTTAACACAATCTACGGATCTGACACTTTCAGGTCCGTGTGTATTTGCATGTCTTTGCATCTTCACGCATCATTCATTCTCCAATGATATGGCATTGTATAAATTTGGTCTTTTGGTGAAAACTTTAGTTCCTTGGGGTTAAAACATGTCGATACTATTGTCGTACAATATATCTTTAGTGTTATCCCTTTGCGAACCACACCTTAGTTTGATAACAAACTACTTGACACAAATTCCCTCCTTTGCTGCTACTATAGCAGTCATATACTTAGCCTTTTGTTGTAGTATCCGTCACAATGTCTTAACTTTGGATTTCATCCAAATCCATCACGGAATCTCCTTTCCATTACATTATGCCACCCATAGTTTAAATTGAGATAAATTTAATTTGTATCTTGTGACAAAACTAGTATCAATGTAACACTTTACAATGAACTATTTGTAATTGTTTGTCACCTCTACACAAATATATTCTTAGTTCTTCCAGAAGATCATAAGAATATCCTTACTATAGTCCAATGATCATTTTATGATTCATTCTGGTATATGCTCATAACACTTAGAGCATAGGACATATCTGGATGTGTACATATCATGGTATGATTGATCAAAATATTCTCGTGATTTCACTCATCAAGTGTCAAAGAACTTGAATCTTGTTTCACTTATCAAGTGTCGATACACTTGAATTTTGATTCAATTCCTTTTCATGCGACAAGAACCGTTTCTTGTCGTTTCTGTATTGAACTCCTTCAATATCTTATATATGTACGTTTGGCACAACCATATTAGTATCACAGTCTATCCACTATAGACATTCATGCTAAATATTCGAGTTTTGCCTAAGTTTTTCATCGAAATGAAATTCTTAACCTTTGTCAATAAAATATACATCATTTCCAATCAACAATATGTCCTCCACATAATGTATTAGAAATATGTCTTAGCGCTCCCACTTAATTTCTTGCAAATGCAAGCATCTTCATCGTCTCCTGATGAAAAACTCCTTTTTCATCATGGTGAAGATTCCAACTCCGCGATGCTTACTTCAACCATTGAAGTTTGCATGCCCTTTTAGCATCCTTTGAATTTAACAAAACCCTTTGGACCGTGTCATGTACATGTCCTAGGTAACCATTCTATTAGAAGAACTTTGTTTTGTTTATTCATCTATCATATACCAAATTATATGTAGTGGTTGCTACTTTAATCCGTCCAGACTAAATATCTCTATGAAAGATCAAATCTTGTCATAGTCAACTCCTTGAACATTGTCGTAAAAAATTTACCGACATGTAGACTATTTCATAGATGTGAAACATCCATGTATGTTTCTTTATAGATCCAAATACGACCGATAGGTTTTTACACCTTTCCGGAGGGTCTTCCTAGTTCAAAACTTGATTTCTTGTATATGGAACTATCACGGATTTTATGTCTTCAATCCATTTGACGGAGTCAGGGACCATCATCGCTTCTTTGTAGTCGGTTCATCATTGTCAAACAATAATGATTTACTCTCAAATATCAATCATTTGATTGTTTATCCGACCTTCTTGGTTCAATAGGAACTTTAGATCTCCGTGACCACAACCTTTGAGGCACATAAGCTATGAGCTTTCTGGCTGCCTCCGGAACATTTTCCGGCGCTGCGCAACTCAACACATTTAGCTAAGGTTCGTTAACCTTATCAAAGTTCTATTGTCCTCCCACTTAACTATTGCAAAAAATTCCTTCTTCAAGAAACTTCATGTTTCAAGCGACAAACCCTTTTGTCCTTGGTGTTATGGAGGAATAACCAATTTTTATTTGAAATAACCTACAAAGACATGCTCGTCCGACTTTGGTTGTAAACATCTTACTTATGTTTAGCATACCAAAATTTAAGAAAGGACAACTTGGGTTTTACCCCAAACCATAACTCATATGGTGTCATTTCAACGGATCAAGATGGAGCTCTTTTTAGTGTAAAAGCAGTAGTCTCTAAAGCTTTAATTTTTTTAAACATAATGGAAGTTTTATAAATAACACATTTGATCCAACCATGTCAAACAAGGTTTTATTACAAATCTCAAACACTCCATACTCCTATGGTGTTTCGGGAGATGTAAATCTAGGTGTTTTTGCTAAACTTGCAACTCAAATAAATCCCTTTATGATAAATCATAATTCATTTATTTTTCTTGTTACACTTGTAACTCAAATAAATTCCTTATGATAAAATCATAAACCATTTTATTTTCTTGTTAGAATGATTTTTCACTTCATCTTGAAAGTCTTTGAAACATTTTCAAATATTTCATACTTCTTTCTCATTAAGTGAATATTCACTCAAATTTTCGGAGAAAGTATATGAAGTTGAAACCCATCGCTTACGACTACACATAATGGACTACATACATCGATATGTATAAATTCCAATATTTTAGTCGTTCGTTCTTCTTTGGCCTTTGAACGAGGTTTTAATTATCATGAGGAAAGTCTCACAAGCGTCATTTGATCAAATCAAAGACTCCAAAAATCCATGAATATGGAGATTCTTCATGTTTTTTTTCCAATAAAATTTAAACGGCGATGTCACTTTGTAAGTGATCTTTCAATCATTTGTCTTGTGACATTTTAGCATTAGGTTTTATGGATGTGATTTCTACAACTAGATTTGTAAATCATCCATCTTATATGGAATACGGTAATTATTTGAACAACCTTTGTTCTCATAATATCTTATTTAAATAACAATTATTAAAACAAATCTTGAAGTTAAGCTTTGATGTCAACGAGAAATACAAACAACGGTTTGTTTGTTTTCGATGAACATCATCACATATTCTCTTGCTAGTTACTTAGGCCATTGTAGTTCATGAATTGCGTCGTTCTGTATGACATTTCATACCAACCAATTCGGTATCCAATATCCAAGAACCACATTGTTTAACAAGCAAAGAATACAACCATAACATGTATATCATCTATATACATAAATTGGATATGTCCAATATTTTCTTTTCTGCCAAATATATTTTATAGATTCTCTTTCAGCATTTCCTTTTCCTTTTAAAAGAATCTATCACCATCAAAAGTGGCGCCATATACATGACACATAGTCCAAAGCGTGTATATTCAAATAATAATACCTTTTGACTTGCACTTTGAAGTAGATCACCATCATCAAAATGGTCGGCATTCTTTCAAAATCCATTATTTAGTAATCTTTTAGTGTAGTAAACACTTTACATACATATTCTATTCACCCTTACCATGACGACTTTCATGATCAAGCTAATGTAGCTTATAAAGACGAATCATGAGTATAACGTTGCTTTCCAAAACCCTTTTGGATGATTAGGATGTCTAGATTCTCTAACCTTTGTAAATTCTCATCCAATATGAGAACATATATTATACTCTATCATATTGCAACCAGAACATTGTTTCAGATATCGTTATACCTGCCACACATGATGGTTTCTGAAACAATTCTTTCGGCTCCTAGATAAACTTGATATTAAAACAATCAAGAATCATGGAGGCAAACATGATACTTAAGATACTAACACTGGAATTGTTACTCTCAATTTAATACCAATTATTAAATTTCATGGAGTAACAGAGTTTGTTGAAATTTGCAATAGGACTTTTAAACTTTAGATTGACACTCAACACAATACGATACCAGTTTGTAAAGTATATATCCAGAATTCTATAGTTCTATTATCTCAATTACAACTATGCATAAGGTGGTGAACGAATGCCAATGACTACAACAAATTATGCAAATTCACTTTGATTTAATTTATGATAAATTGAGTTCTACTAATCCAAATTAGAAATGAACTCCCACTCAAAAACGACATCCCTCGTGCCTTTTTGGTGATTACATGAACCAAATCCACTACACCAAGTCCGATCATCACATGAGTCAGTGTAGCTTCAAAGGCGAGCATCAAATGGTCATCATATCAAAACATATGACTCATGCTTAACCTTTCGGTCCATGTTCCGAGGCCATGTCTGTACATGCTAGGCTCGCCAAGTTAGAACCTTAGTATTCGTGTGTGTAACTGTCTTACACCCGAGGTATGCTCGTGGATTCAAGTACACCCGATCATCACGTGATGTCTTGAAGCGACGAAACATTGTCGGTGCATACTTAAGGAAGAACACATTTTTATCTTGATATCTAAATGAGGGATCATCTTATTATTCTAATAAAACGCTAAACAAGCAATATAAGATGCAATCAAACATCACATGTTTGTAAGTGAAGTGATATGGTTCCCGCATATGATCTCCATCATGTGCACCGTGGTATGATCACTATCATACCTCTATGTGTAAGGCCAAGGTCTATGGAACTTACACGTTATGTGTGTTGTAAGAGTATCAACTTATACTTCTACTTACAACATCACCATATCATGATACTAGCCCAGCAACAATCTAAACTAGACGCCTCTAATTTATCCATTGCAAGTTTTACGTGGCTTAGGGCTTTCGAATATAGAACCGTTCTTACCTACGAACATGAACCACAACAAGGATAATCAAATTGCTGACAACTCGTTGCAAATAAGATATTGACTATAGTAGGAGAGACAAACACCTGCTAGCCACTTATGCAAAACTAGTTGCATGTCAAGCGTGGAACAGGTCTCATGTGCGAGGACATGTAAAGTTTGTCTGGGCCGCTTCATCCCACTATGCCGCCAATATCCAAAGTACAACTAAGAAGCAATAAAATGATCATCATCGCCCACATACACATATGTGTACTACCCGTGCAAACCATCTACGCATAGATCCGGCTCTCATACCACTGTAGGGTTCGCAGCATAGAAAACAAAAAATTTCCTACGATGGGAACAACTATGTACCAAGATCTATCTACTAGATACAAAAAATGGGCGGATGTATATCCGTAGAGAACATACCCTTGAAGACCGACAAAGCTTAACGAGTCCAAACTCGTGGTTGATGTAGACGATATCTTGCCGATCTCAAGATCGAGAGGAAGTCCTAGCGCCGCAAAACAGCAGCGCATCCTGTTGGAATTATGCCCTAGAGGCAATAATAAAGATGTTGTTATTATAATTCTTGTTCATGATAAAGTTTATATTCCATGCTAGAATTGTATTAAGCGGAAACATTAATATTTGTGTGGTTTGTGAACAACACCGTGTCCCTAGTACGCCTCTATGGACTAGCTCATTGATCAATGATAGTTAAGGTTTCCTAACCATAGACATGAGTTGTAAATTGATAATGAGATCATATCATTGGGAGAATGATATGGTGGACAGACCCAAACTAAGCGAAGCAATTAGATCGTGTCATTGTGTTCATCTTTGCGAAGCTTTTCCTATGTCAAATATTGTATTCCTTAGACCATGAGATAATACAACTCCCTGTTATCGGAAGAAAGCTTTGAGGTCATCAAACGTCATCCTATGAGAGGGTGATCATAAAGGTGTCTCTCAGGTGATCGGAAAGTATATGTTGGGTTGTATGTATCGAGATGGGATTTGTCCCTCCCAAGTCGGAGAGATATACTTCGGGCCCACTCGGTAATCGATATCAACACCGCTTGCAAGCATGTGGTTAAGGAGTTAATCACAAAGTGATATCGGATTACGGAACGAGTAAAGTACTTGCTATGAACGAGATTGAACTAGGTATGACGATACCGACGATCGAATCTCGGGCAAGTAAAATATCGCGAGACGAAGGGAATATATATATGGGATTGATTGAATCCTGGCATCGTGGTTCATCCGATATGATCATCGATGAATGTGTGGGAATCAATATGGGTGCCCAGACCCCGCTGTTGATTATTGATAGAAGATCATGTCTGCATATTCTCGAACCCGCAGGGTCACACACTTAACGTGTCTCGACGCTAGGATAGATTGGATACTTGGTTTATGAATTTTTGTTCGGAGTCTTGGATGGGATCCGGGATATCACGAGAGGTTCCGGAATGGTCCGGAGAATAAGATTCATATAAGGCAGTGCAGTTTTTGGAGTTCGGAATTGTTCCGGGTTAATCGGTATTGTACCGGAAGCTTCTAGAACCTTCCGGAAGGGGGCCAACGTGGTCCCACCTTCCGGGAGGGGGCATGGGCCTATGATGGAGTGTCCTGGCCGCATTGGGCCAGGGGCACAAGGCCCCATAGGGCCCAGCCGATCCTAGAGAGTTTAAATCGTTTAAACTAGAGATAAGATAAGATAGGATTTCTAGATAAGGGAGAGTTTAAATTGTTTAAACTAGAGATAGGCTTGGAGGAGAGGCTAGGGCTGGCCGCACCCCCCCTCTATATATAGAGGGCTGGTGCGCCCCCTCTCATACCCCCTTACACCTTCCTCCAAACCCTAGTTGCCCTGCTGCCCTTCCTCTCTCCCTCCCGACTGTTTGTAGGCGAAGCCCTGCGGCAGAAATTCTCCACCATATACACCACGCCGTCGTGCTGTAGATCCAATCTATCTCTCCACCATACTTGCTGGTCCGAGGAAGGAGGAGACGTCGAGGTGCCGCACGTGTGCATCTCACGGAGGCACCGCCACTTGTGGTGCTAGATCGGATCGGATCGCGAGGAGGAGAAGCGAGTACGACTATATCACCCACGTTCCGACGAACGTTCCGCTGTGCGAATCTTCAAGGGTATGAAGATCTAATCCAATCTCTCTCATTGTTTGCATCTCCTAGATTAGATCTTGGCTTTCCCTCTGTTCGCTTCCGTAGAAAATTTTGATTTACTATGCTGCGAAACCCTTCAGTGGTATCAGAGCTAGATCTATGCGTAGATGTGTTTCACGAGTAGAACGCAACATGGTTGTTGCGGGCATTGATGTTTTCTGTTGCAAGCCTCTTGTTTGTGTTCTTCTTATGGTGCGGGATAGTGAGATTGAAGCGGTCCAGGCCAACCTTACGCGACGTCGTTCGCGAGACCGGCTCCGCACTTGACGTGTGGCTTGTACCACACATGCGGCTGGTGGATGTCAGTTTCTCTCACTATAGTTGTCATGGGATTAACACCGGAGTTTGGCAACCATAATATCACCGTTGTGGCTTTCCGTAGGTAAGAATCGTTCTTAGCATCTACTCCCATAAGCCACCTAAAACATGCAACAACAAAGTAGAGGCGTCTAACATGTTTTTGCAGGGAGTGTTTTCTGTGATATGGTATGGCCCAAGATGTGATGTGTATATTGTATGCGATGATCATGTTTTGTAATGTTTCACGACTTGCATGTCGATGAGTACACAACCGGCAGGAGCCTATTGGAATTATGCCCTAGAGGCAATAATAAAGATGTTATTATTATAATTCTTGTTCATGATAAAGTTTATATTCCATGCTAGAATTGTATTAAGCGGAAACATTAATACTTGTGTGGTTTGTGAACAACACCGTGTCCCTAGTACGCCTCTATGGACTAGCTCATTGATCAATGATGGTTAAGGTTTCCTAACCATAGACATGAGTTGTCAATTGATAATGAGATCATATCATTGGAGAATGATATGGTGGATAGACCCAAACTAAGCGAAGCAATTAGATCGTGTCATTGTGTTCATCTTTGCGACGCTTTTCCTATGTCAAATATTGTATTCCTTAGACCATGAGATAATACAACTCCCTGGTATCGGAAGAAAGCTTTGAGGTCATCAAACTTCATCCTATGAGAGGGTGATCATAAAGGTGTCTCTCAGGTGATCGGAAAGTATCTGTTGGGTTGTATGTATCAAGATGGGATTTGTCCCTCCCAAGTCGGAGAGATATACTTCGGGCCCACTCGGTAATCGATATCAACACCGCTTGCAAGCATGTGGTTAAGGAGTTAATCACAAAGTGATATCGGATTACGGAACGAGTAAAGTACTTGCTATGAACGAGATTGAACTAGGTATGACGATACCGACGATCGAATCTCGGGCAAGTAAAATATCGCGAGACGAAGGGAATATATATATGGGATTGATTGAATCCTGGCATCGTGGTTCATCCGATATGATCATCGATGAATGTGTGGGAATCAATATGGGTGCCCAGACCCCGCTGTTGATTATTGATAGAAGATCATGTCTGCATATTCTCGAACCCGCAGGGTCACACACTTAACGTGTCTCGACGCTAGGATAGATTGGATACTTGGTTTATGAATTTTTGTTCGGAGTCTCGGATGGGATCTGGGATATCACGAGAGGTTCCGGAATGGTCCGGAGAATAAGATTCATATAAGGCAGTGCAGTTTTTGGAGTTCGGAATTGTTCCGGGTTAATCGGTATTGTACCGGAAGCTTCTAGAACCTTCCGGAAGGGGGCCAACGTGGTCCCACCTTCCGGGAGGGGGCATGGGCCTATGAGGGAGTGTCCTGGCCGCATTGGGCCAGGGGCACAAGGCCCCATAGGGCCCAGCCGATCCTAGAGAGTTTAAATCGTTTAAACTAGAGATAAGATAAGATAGGATTTCTAGATAAGGGAGAGTTTAAATTGTTTAAACTAGAGATAGGCTTGGAGGAGAGGATAGGGCTAGCCGCACCCCCCCTCTATATATAGAGGGCTGGTGCGCCCCCTCTCATACCCCCTTACACCTTCCTCCAAACCCTAGTTGCCCTGCTGCCCTTCCTCTCTCCCTCCCGACTGTTTGTAGGCGAAGCCCTGCGGCAGAAATTCTCCACCATATACACCACGCCGTCGTGCTGTAGATCCAATCTATCTCTCCACCATACTTGCTGGTCCGAGGAAGGAGGAGACGTCGAGGTGCCGCACGTGTGCATCTCACGGAGGCACCGCCACTTGTGGTGCTAGATCGGATCGCATCGCGAGGAGGAGAAGCGAGTACGACTACATCACCCACGTTCCGACGAACGTTCCGCTGTGCGAATCTTCAAGGGTATGAAGATCTAATCCAATCTCTCTCGTTGTTTGCATCTCCTAGATTAGATCTTGGCTTTCCCTCTGTTCGCTTTCGTAGAAAATTTTGATTTACTATGCTGCGAAACCCTTCAGTGGTATCAGAGCTAGATCTATGCGTAGATGTGTTTCACGAGTAGAACGCAACATGGTTGTTGCGGGCGTTGATGTTTTCTGTTGCAAGCCTCTTGTTTGTGTTCTTCTTATGGTGCGGGATAGTGAGATTGAAGCGGTCCAGGCCAACCTTGACGTCGTTCGCGAGACCGGCTCCGCACTTGACGTGTGGCTTGTACCACACATGCGGCTGGTGGATGTCAGTTTCTCTCACTATAGTTGTCATGGGATTAACACCGGAGTTTGGCAACCATAATATCACCGTTGTGGCTTTCCGTAGGTAAGAATCGTTCTTAGCATCTACTCCCATGAGCCACGTAAAACATGCAACAACAAAGTAGAGGCGTCTAACTTGTTTTTGCAGGGAGTGTTTTCTGTGATATGGTATGGCCCAAGATGTGATGTGTATATTGTATGCGATGATCATGTTTTGTAATGTTTCACGACTTGCATGTCGATGAGTACACAACCGGCAGGAGCCATATGGTTGTCTTTATAATTGTGTATGACCTGCGAGTCAACTTCTTATACGCCATGTAATAGCTTTACTTTATCGCTAAGTAGTTAGCAATAGTTGTAGTTGCTATTCGTGGTGGAGGCAATCATGGTGAAGTGATGGAGATCATGCCGGAACGCACAAGATGGAGATCATTGCGCGAAGATTGGCTATACCATGTCACATAAAGTTATATGCATGTGATGTTTATCCTTTTATGTATCTTATTATGCTTAGATCGCGACGGTAGCATTATAAGATGATTCCTCACTTAAAGATCAAGATAAAAACTGTGTTCTCCCCAAGTATGCATCATTGCGAAAGTTCGTCGTGTCCAAGCATCACGTGATGATCGGGTGCTATAGACTCTACGCTCACATACAACGGGTGCAAGCCAGTTTTGCACACGCGGAAATACTTGGGTCTAACTTGCCGAGCCTAGCATGTACAGACATGGCCTCGGAACACAAGAACCGAAAAGTTAAGCATGAGTCATATGAATGATATGATCGACACTTCGTTGTCCACCATTGAAACCACATCTCTTCTCGTGATGATCGGATTAGGTGTGGTGAATTTGGACCGTGTTCACTAAACAACTTGAGGGATGTTGAATTTAGTGGGAGTTCATCTAGTAATTTGATTAAGTTGAACTATTTATCATGAACATAGTCTAAATTGTACTTGCAAATACTATAGATCACATGGCCAAGTCCAACTTCAACTTCAACGTTTTTGCTGAGAAAGAAAAGCTTAGAAACAATGGGTCTAACTTCACCAACTGGTTCCGCAATCTAAGAATCATTCTGTCTGGCGGACAAAAGGACTATGTCCTTGAGAAAGTGTTAGGTAACCCCCCTGCTGCAATTGCGCCGGCTGATGAGAAAGCTGTCTATCAGTCGCGCAAAGATGATTATGGTGTGATTAAGAGCACCATGTTGTTTGCTATGGAACCGGAACTTCAAAATCGTTTTGAAAACTATCCCGGGCCCTTTGAGATTCTCGAAGAGTTGAAAATCATGTTTCAGACTCAGGCCCGTTCTGAGAGATATGAGATCTCCAAGAAGTTCTTCAACTGCAAGATGGAGGAAGGGAGTTCCGTTAGTGAGCACGCCATTAAGATGTCGGGCTACACTCAACGCCTTGAGCAACTGGACTACAAGATTCCAGAGGAGCTCAAGATTGACAGGGTTCTGCAATCACTCCCTCCCAGCTACAAAAGTTTTGTAGTGACTCATAATCAGATTGGTTCCACTGATACGATCACCGAGCTCTTCGCAAAGCTGAAGGTTGCGGAGGTGGACATCAAGAAGGATAATCATGTGTTGATGGTCAACAAGCCCTCCTTTAAGAAAGGTAAGGGTGCAAAGAAGCCCTTCAAGAAAGGAGGCGGCAAACGCGTTGCCCCTGCTGAGAAGAAGCTCAAGTCTGGACCCAAGCCGGAAACTGAGTGCTTCTATTGCAAGGACAAGGGTCACTGGAAGCGCAACTGTCCGAAGTACTTAGCAGACAAGAAGGCTGGCACCATCAAAGGTATATTTGATATACATGTTATTGATGTTTTCCTTACTAGCCCTCGTTGTAGTGCCTGGGTATTTGATACTGGTTCGGTTGCTAATATTTGTAACTCGAAACAGGAGCTACGGAATAGACGGCGGCTTGCGAGGGATGAGGTGACGATGCGCGTTGGCAACGGATCAAGAGTTGATGTGATGGCCGTCGGCACGCTCTCCTTAGTTTTACCTTCAGGATTAGTTTTAAACCTTAATAAATGTTATTATGTGCCTGCGTTGAGCATGAACATTATTTTTGGATCGTGTTTATTGCAAGACGGTTATTCATTTAAATCGGAGAATAATGGTTGTTCTATTTATATGAGTAACATCTTTTATGGTCATGCACCTCTTCTGAATGGTTTATTTCTTCTAAATCTCCAAAGGGATGAAACACACATCCATAACATTGAGGCTAAGAGATGTAAAGTAGATAGTGATAATACTACTTATTTGTGGCACTGTCGTCTAGGTCATATTGGTGTAAAGCGCATGAAGAAACTCCATTCTGATGGACTTTTGGAGTCTCTTGATTTTGAATCATTTGACACATGCGAACCATGCCTCATGGGCAAGATGATCAAAACCCCGTTCTCCGGTATGATGGAGCGAGCAACGGACTTGTTGGAAATCATACATACCGATGTATGCGGACCGATGAGTGTTTCGACGCGCGGTGGATATCGCTATTTTCTCACTTTTACCGATGACTTAAGTAGATATGGGTATATCTATTTAATGAAACATAAATCTGAAACGTTTGAAAAGTTCAAAGAATTTCAGAATGAAGTGGAGAACCATCGTAACAGAAAGATTAAGTTTCTACGATCCGATCGTGGGGGCGAATATTTGAGTTATGATTTTCTCACGCATCTCAAAGCAAGTGGAATCGTTTCACAACTCACGCCACCCGGAACACCACAGCGCAATGGTGTGTCTGAACGCCGGAATCGAACCCTATTAGATATGGTCCGATCGATGATGTCTCTTACTGATTTGCCGTTATCATTTTGGGGTTATGCATTAGAAACCGCTGCATTCACTTTAAATAGGGCTCCATCTAAATCCGTTGAGACGACACCGTATGAACTGTGGTTTGGTGCTAAACCTAAGTTGTCGTTTCTTAAAGTTTGGGGATGCGAAGCTTACGTCAAGAAGTTGATGCCGGACAAGCTCGAACCCAAAGCGGAGAAATGCGTCTTCATAGGATACCCTAAGGAAACTATTGGGTATACCTTCTATCACAGAACCGAAGGCAAAGTGTTTGTCGCAAAGAACGGTTCCTTTCTTGAGAAGGAGTTTCTCTCGAAAAAAGTGAGTGGGAGGAAAGTAGAGCTAGACGAGGTTATTGAACCTTCTCTTGAATTGGAGAGTAGCGCAGCACCTGAAATTGTTCCAGTGCCGCCTACACCAACAATAGAGGAAGCTAATGATAAGGATCATGAAGCTTTGTACGATGCTGCTACTGAACGTCGCAGGTCGACAAGGTCGCGTGCCCCTCCTGAGTGGTACGGCAACCCTGTCTTGACTGTCTTGTTAGTAGAAGACAGTGAACCTACGAACTATGAGGAAGCGATGATGAGCCCAGACTCTGAGAAATGGCTAGAAGCCATGAAATCCGAATTGGGATCCATGAGCGAAAACCAAGTATGGACTTTGGTGGACCCTCCTAGCGACCGAAAGGCCGTTGAGTGCAAATGGATCTTCAAGAAGAAAACGGACGCGGATGGTAATGTTACCGTCTATAAAGCACGGCTTGTCGCAAAAGGTTTTCGACAAGTTCAAGGTGTTGACTACGATGAGACTTTCTCTCCCGTAGCGATGTTTAAGTCCATTCGGATTTTATTAGCAATTGCTGCGTTTCATGATTATGAAATATGGCAAATGGATGTCAAGACTGCTTTCCTCAATGGCAACATTGATGAAGAGTTGTATATGATGCAACCCGAAGGTTTTGTCGATCCTAAGGATGCTGATAAAGTATGAAAACTTCAGCGTTCCATTTATGGACTGAAGCAAGCATCTCGGAGTTGGAACCTTCGTTTTGATCAAGTGATCAAGAGCTTTGGATTTGTTCCAAATTGCTACGAAGCTTGCATCTACAAGAAAGTGAGTGGGAGCTCGGTGACGTTTCTGGTACTATATGTGGATGACATATTGATTATTGGAAATGACATCAACATGCTTAACGATGTGAAGAGTTATTTGAACAAGTGTTTTTCAATGAAAGACCTAGGTGAAGCTGCTTATATATTGGGCATCAAAATCTATAGAGATAGACAAAGACGCCTGATAGCTTTAAGCCAGAGTACATACCTAGACAAAGTTCTGAAAAGGTTCAGAATGGATAAGGCATTGAAAGGTTCAGTGCCTATGTTGTCAGGTAAGATATTGAGCAAGGCTCAGTGTCCAGCTACGGTAAATGATAGGGAAGCTATGAGCAAAGTGCCTTATGCCTCGGCCATAGGTTCCATCATGTATGCCATGCTGTGTACTAGACCGGATGTGTCCAATGCTCTTAGTTTGACGAGCAGATATCAAAGTGATCCAGGAGTGGAACACTGGACAGCCGTGAAGAACATCCTAAGGTACCTAAATAGGACTAAAGAAATGTTCTTAGTCTATGGGGGTGATGAACAACTCGTCGTAAAAGGTTACGTTGATGCTAGTTTCGACACCGACAAGGATGATTCTAAATCTCAGACAGGATACGTGTATATTTTGAATGGAGGAGCTGTGAGCTGGAGAAGCTGCAAGCAAAGCGTGATCGCGGGACTACAGTAGAAGCGGAATACATGGCTGCTGCAGAAGCGTCAAGTGAAGGAGTTTGGATCAGAAACTTCATCACTGAGCTTGGCGTGGTTCCAAGTGCATTGGACCCACTGGAGATATTGTGTGACAACACTGGCGCCATAGCACTCGCTAAGGAACCAAGATATCATCCAAAGACCAAGCATATCAACCGCAAGTTTCATATAATCCGAGATTATATAGCAGATGGAGATCTGAAGATTAGCAAAGTACATACGGATCTGAATGTCGCAGATCCATTGACTAAACCTCTTCCACGTGTAAAACATGATCAGCACCTCAGTGCCATGGGTGTGAGATTGTTGCCAGATGTAAACTAGATTATTGACTCTAGTGCAAGTGGGAGACTGTTGGAATTATGCCCTAGAGGCAATAATAAAGATGTTATTATTATAATTATTGTTCATGATAAAGTTTATATTCCATGCTAGAATTGTATTAAGCGGAAACATTAATACTTGTGTGGTTTGTGAACAACACCGTGTCCCTAGTACGCCTCTATGGACTAGCTCATTGATCAATGATGGTTAAGGTTTCCTAACCATAGACATGAGTTGTCAATTGATAATGAGATCATATCATTGGAGAATGATATGGTGGATAGACCCAAACTAAGCGAAGCAATTAGATCGTGTCATTGTGTTCATCTTTGCGAAGCTTTTCCTATGTCAAATATTGTATTCCTTAGACCATGAGATAATACAACTCCCTGGTATCGGAAGAAAGATTTGAGGTCATCAAACGTCATCCTATGAGAGGGTGATCATAAAGGTGTCTCTTAGGTGATCGAAAAGTATCTGTTGGGTTGTATGTATCGAGATGGGATTTGTCCCTCCCAAGCCGGAGAGATATACTTCGGGCCCACTCGGTAATCGATATCAACACCGCTTGCAAGAATGTGGTTAAGGAGTTAATCACAAAGTGATATCGGATTACGGAACGAGTAAAGTACTTGCTATGAACGAGATTGAACTAGGTATGACGATACCGACAATCGAATCTCGGGCAAGTAAAATATCGCGAGACGAAGGGAATATATATATGGGATTGATTGAATCCTGGCATCGTGGTTCATCCGATATGATCATCGATGAATGTGTGGGAATCAATATGGGTGCCCAGACCCCGCTGTTGATTAATGATAGAAGATCATGTCTGCATATTCTCGAACCCGCAGGGTCACACACTTAACGTGTCTCGACGCTAGGATAGATTGGATACTTGGTTTATGAATTTTTGTTCGGAGTCTCGGATGGGATCCGGGATATCACGAGAGGTTCCGGAATGGTCCGGAGAATAAGATTCATATAAGGCAGTGCAGTTTTTGGAGTTCGGAATTGTTCCGGGTTAATCGGTATTGTACCGGAAGCTTCTAGAACCTTCCGGAAGGGGGCCAACATGGTCCCACCTTCCGGGAGGGGGCATGGGCCTATGAGGGAGTGTCCTGGCCGCATTGGGCCAGGGGCACAAGGCCCCATAGGGCCCAGCCGATCCTAGAGAGTTTAAATCGTTTAAACTAGAGATAAGATAAGATAGGATTTCTAGATAAGGGAGAGTTTAAATTGTTTAAACTAGAGATAGGCTTGGAGGAGAGGCTAGGGCTGGACGCACCCCCCTCTATATATAGAGGGCTGGTGCGCCCCCTCTCATACCCCCTTACACCTTCCTCCAAACCCTAGTTGCCCTGCTGCCCTTCCTCTCTCCCTCCCGACTGTTTGTAGGCGAAGCCCTGCGGCAGAATTTCTCCACCATATACACCACGCCGTCGTGCTGTAGATCCAATCTATCTCTCCACCATACTTGCTGGTCCGAGGAAGGAGGAGACGTCGAGGTGTCGCACGTGTGCATCTCACGGAGGTACCGCCACTTGTGGTGCTAGATCGGATCGGATCGCGAGGAGGAGAAGCGAGTACGACTACATCACCCACGTTCCGACGAACGTTCCGCTGTGCGAATCTTCAAGGGTATGAAGATCTAATCCAATCTCTCTCGTTGTTTGCATCTCCTAGATTAGATCTTGGCTTTTCCTCTGTTCGCTTCCGTAGAAAATTTTGATTTACTATGCTGCGAAACCCTTCAGAGCCATATGGTTGTCTTTATAATTGTGTATGACCTGCGAGTCAACTTCTTATACGCCATGTAATAGCTTTACTTTATCGCTAAGTAGTTAGCAATAGTTGTAGTTGCTATTCGTGGTGGAGGCAATCATGGTGGAGTGATGGAGATCATGCCGGAACGCACAAGATGGAGATCATTGCGCGAAGATTGGCTATACCATGTCACATAAAGTTATATGCATGTGATGTTTATCCTTTTATGTATCTTATTATGCTTAGATCGCGACGGTAGCATTATAAGATGATTCCTCACTTAAAGATCAAGATAAAACTGTGTTCTCCCCAAGTATGCACCGTTGCGAAAGTTCGTCGTGTCCAAGCATCACGTGATGATCGGGTGCTATAGACTCTACGCTCACATACAACGGGTGCAAGCCAGTTTTGCACACGCGGAAATACTTGGGTTTTACTTGACGAGCCTAGCATGTACAGACATGGCCTCGGAACACAAGAACCGAAAGGTTAAGCATGAGTCATATGAATGATATGATCGACACTTCGTTGTCTACCATTGAAACCACATCTCTTCTCGTGAAGATCGGATTAGGTGTGGTGAATTTGGATCGTGTTCACTAAACAACTTGAGGGATGTTGAATTTAGTGGGAGTTCATCTAGTAATTTGATTAAGTTGAACTATTTATCATGAACATAGTCTAAATTGTACTTGCAAATACTGTAGATCACATGGCCAAGTCCAACTTCAACTTCAACGTTTTTGCTGAGAAAGAAAAGCTTAAGAACAATGGGTCTAACTTCACCAACTGGTTCCGCAATCTAAGAATCATTCTGTCTGGCGGTCAAAAGGACTATGTCCTTGGGAAAGCGTTAGGTGACCCCCCTGCTGCAACTGCGCCGGCTGATGAGAAAGCTGTCTATCAGTCGTGCAAAGATGATTATGGTGTGATTAAGAGCACCATGTTGTTTGCTATGGAACCGGAACTTCAAAATCGTTTTGAAAACTATCCCGGGCCCTTTGAGATTCTCGAAGAGTTGAAAACCATGTTTCAGACTCAGGCCCGTTCTGAGAGATATGAGATCTCCGAGAAGTTCTTTAACTGCAAGATGGAGGAAGGGAGTTCCGTTAGTGAGCACGCCATTAAGATGTCGGGCTACACTCAATGCCTTGAGCAACTGGACTGCAAGATTCCAGAGGAGCTCAAGATTGACAGGGTTCTGCAATCACTCCCTCCCAGCTACAAAATTTTTGTAGTGACTCATAATCAGATTGGTTCCACTGATACGATCACCGAGCTCTTCGCAAAGCTGAAGGCTGCGGAGGTGGACATCAAGAAGGATAATCATGTGTTGATGGTCAACAAGCCCTCCTTCAAGAAAGGTAAAGGTGCAAAGAAGCCCTTCAAGAAAGGCGGCGGCAAGCGCGTTGCCCCTGCTGAGAAGAAGCTCAAGTCTGGTCCCAAGCCGGACACTGAGTGCTTCTATTGCAAGGACAAGGGTCACTGGAAGCGCAACTGTCCGAAGTACTTAGCGGACAAGAAGGCTGGCACCATCAAAGGTATATTTGATATACATGTTATTGATGTTTTCCTCACTAGCCCTCGTTGTAGTGCCTGGGTATTTGATACTGGTTCAGTTGCTAATATTTTTAACTCGAAACAGGAGCTACGGAATAGACGGCGACTTGCGAGGGATGAGGTGACGATGCGCGTTGGCAACGGATCAAGAGTTGATGTGATGGCCGTCGGCACGCTCTCCTTAGTTTTACCTTCGGGATTAGTTTTAAACCTTAATAAATGTTATTATGTGCCTGCGTTGAGCATGAACATCATTTCTGGATCGTGTTTATTGCAAGACGGTTATTCATTTAAATCGGAGAATAATGGTTGTTCTATTTATATGAGTAACATCTTTTATGGTCATGCACCTCTTGTGAATGGTTTATTTCTTCTAAATCTTGAAAGGGATGAAACACACATCCATAACATTGAGGCTAAGAGATGCAAAGTAGATAGTGATAATACTACTTATTTGTGGCACTGTCGTCTAGGTCATATTGGTGTAAAGCGCATGAAGAAACTCCATTCTGATGGACTTTTGGAGTCTCTTGATTTTGAATCATTTGACACATGCGAACCATGCCTCATGGGCAAGATGATCAAAACCCCGTTCTCCGGTATGATGGAGCGAGCAACGGACTTGTTGGAAATCATACATACCGATGTATGTGGACCGATGAGTGTTTCGACGTGCCGTGGATATCGCTACTTTCTCACTTTTACCGATGACTTAAGTAGATATGGGTATATCTATTTAATGAAACATAAATCTGAAACATTTGAAAAGTTCAAAGAATTTCAGAATGAAGTGGAGAACCATCGTAACAGAAAGATTAAGTTTCTACGATCCGATCGTGGGGGCGAATATTTGAGTTATGATTTTCTCACGCATCTCAAAGCAAGTGGAATCGTTTCACAACTCACGCCACCCGGAACACCACAGCGCAATGGTGTGTCTGAACGCCGGAATCGAACCCTATTAGATATGGTCCGATCGATGATGTCTCTTACTGATTTGCCGTTATCATTTTGGGCTTATGCATTAGAAACCGCTGCATTTACTTTAAATAGGGCTCCGTCTAAATCCGTTGAGACGACACCGTATGAACTGTGGTTTGGTGCTAAACCTAAGTTGTCGTTTCTTAAAGTTTGGGGATGCGAAGATTACGTCAAGAAGTTGATGCCGGACAAGCTCGAACCCAGAGCGGAGAAATGCGTCTTCATAGGATACCCTAAGGAAACTATTGGGTATACCTTCTATCATAGAACCGAAGGCAAAGTGTTTGTCGCAAAGAACGGTTCCTTTCTTGAGAAGGAGTTTCTCTCGAAAGAAGTGAGTGGGAGGAAAGTAGAGCTAGACGAGGTTATTGAACCTTCTCTTGAATTGGAGAGTAGCGCAGCACCTGAAATTGTTCAAGTGCCGCCTGCACCAACAATAGAGGAAGCTAATGACAAGGATCATGAAGCTTCGGACGATGCTGCTACTGAACGTCGCAGGTCGACAAGGTCGCATGCCCCTCCTGAGTGGTACGGCAACCCTGTCTTGACTGTCTTGTTAGTAGAAGACAGTGAACCTACGAACTATGAGGAAGCGATGATGAGCCCAGACTCTGAGAAATGGCTAGAAGCCATGAAATCCGAATTGGGATCCATGAGCGAAAACCAAGTATGGACTTTGGTGGACCCTCCTAGCGACCGAAAGGCCGTTGAGTGCAAATGGATCTTCAAGAAGAAAACGGACGCGGATGGTAATGTTACCGTCTATAAAGCACGGCTTGTCGCAAAAGGTTTTCGACAAGTTCAAGGTGTTTACTACGATGAGACTTTCTCTCCCATAGCGATGTTTAAGTCCATTCGGATTTTATTAGCAATTGCTGCATTTCATGATTATGAAATATGGCAGATGGATGTCAAGACTGCGTTCCTCAATGGCAACATTGATGAAGAGTTGTATATGATGCAACCCGAAGGTTTTGTCGATCCTAAGGATGCTGATAAAGTATGCAAACTTCAGCGTTCCATTTATGGACTGAAGCAAGCATCTCGGAGTTGGAACCTTCGTTTTGATCAAGTGATCAAGAGCTTTGGATTTGTTCCAAATTGCTACGAAGCTTGCATCTACAAGAAAGTGAGTGGGAGCTCGGTGACGTTTCTGGTACTATATGTGGATGACATATTGATTATTGGAAATGACATCAACATGCTTAACGATGTGAAGAGTTATTTGAACAAGTGTTTTTCAATGAAAGACCTAGGTGAAGCTGCTTATATATTGGGCATCAAAATCTATAGAGATAGACAAAGACGCCTGATAGCTTTAAGCCAGAGTACGTACCTAGACAAAGTTCTGAAAAGGTTCAGAATGGATAAGGCATTGAAAGGTTTAGTGCCTATGTTGTCAGGTAAGATATTGAGCAAGGCTCAGTGTCCAGCTACGGTAAATGATAGGGAAGCTATGAGCAAAGTGCCTTATGCCTCGGCCATAGGTTCCATCATGTATGCCATGCTGTGTACTAGACCGGATGTGTCCAATGCTCTTAGTTTGACGAGCAGATATCAAAGTGATCCAGGAGTGGAACACTGGACAGCCGTGAAGAACATCCTAAGGTACCTAAATAGGACTAAAGAAATGTTCTTAGTCTATGGGGGTGATGAACAGCTCGTCGTAAAAGGTTACGTCGATGCTAGTTTCGACACCGACAAGGATGATTGTAAATCTCCGACAGGATACGTGTATATTTTGAATGGAGGAGCTGTGAGCTAGAGAAGTTGCAAGCAAAGCGTGATCGCGGGATCTACAGTAGAAGCGGAATACATGGCTGCTGCAGAAGCGTCAAGTGAAGGAGTTTGGATCAGAAACTTCGTTACTGAGCTTGGCGTGGTTCCAAGTGCATTGGACCCACTGGAGATATTGTGTGACAACACTGGCGCCATAGCACTCGCTAAGGAACCAAGATATCATCCAAATACCAAGCATATCAACCGCAAGTTTCATATAATCCGAGATTATATAGCAGATGGAGATCTGAAGATTAGCAAAGTACATACAGATCTGAATGTTGCAGATCCATTGACTAAACCTCTTCCACGTGTAAAACATGATCAGCACCTCAGTGCCATGGGTGTGAGATTGTTGCCAAATGTAAACTAGATTATTGACTCTAGTGCAAGTGGGAGACTGTTGGAATTATGCCCTAGAGGCAATAATAAAGATGTTATTATTATAATTCTTGTTCATGATAAACTTTATATTCCATGCTAGAATTGTATTAAGCGGAAACATTAATACTTGTGTGGTTTGTGAACAACACCGTGTCCCTAGTACGCCTCTATGGACTAGCTCATTGATCAATGATAGTTAAGGTTTCCTAACCATAGACATGAGTTGTCAATTGATAATGAGATCATATCATTGGGAGAATGATATGGTGGACAGACCCAAACTAAGCGAAGCAATTAGATCGTGTCATTGTGTTCATCTTTGCGAAGCTTTTCCTATGTCAAATATTGTATTCCTTAGACCATGAGATAATACAACTCCCTGGTATCGGAAGAAAGCTTTGAGGTCATCAAACGTCATCCTATGAGAGGGTGATCATAAAGGTGTCTCTCAGGTGATCGGAAAGTATCTGTTGGGTTGTATGTATCGAGATGGGATTTGTCCCTCCCAAGTCGGAGAGATATACTTCGGGCCCACTCGGTAATCGATATCAACACCGCTTGCAAGCATGTGGTTAAGGAGTTAATCACAAAGTGATATCGGATTACGGAACGAGTAAAGTACTTGCTGTGAACGAGATTGAACTAGGTATGACGATACCGACGATCGAATCTCGGGCAAGTAAAATATCGCGAGACGAAGGGAATATATATATGGGATTGATTGAATCCTGGCATCGTGGTTCATCCGATATGATCATCGATGAATGTGTGGGAGTCAATATGGGTGCCCAGACCCCGTTGTTGATTATTGATAGAAGATCATGTCTGCATGTTCTCGAACCCGCAGGGTCACACACTTAACGTGTCTCGACGCTAGGATAGATTGGATACTTGGTTTATGAATTTTTGTTCGGAGTCTCGGATGGGATCCGGGACATCACGAGAGGTTCCGGAGTGGTCCGCAGAATAAGATTCATATAAGGCAGTGCAGTTTTTGGAGTTCGGAATTGTTCCGGATTAATCGGTATTGTACCGGAAGCTTCTAGAACCTTCCGGAAGGGGGCCAACATGGTCCCACCTTCCGGGAGGGGGCATGGTCCTATGAGGGAGTGTCCTGGCCGCATTGGGCCAGGGGCACAAGGCCCCATAGGGCCCTGCCGATCCTAGATAAGTTTAAATCGTTTAAACTAGAGATAAGATAGGGTTTCTAGAAGGGAGAGTTTAAATCGTTTAAACTAGAGATAGGCTTGGAGGATGGGCAAGGGCTGGCCGCACCCCCCCTCTATATATAGAGGGCTGGTGCGCCCCCTCCCCCCACCACACACCTTCCTCCAAACCCTAGTTGCCCTGCTGCCCTCCTCTCTCCCTCCCGACTGTTTGTAGGCGAAGCCCTGCGGCAGAAATTCTCCACCATATACACCACGCCGTCGTGTTGTAGATCCAATCCATCTCTCCACCATACTTGCTGGTCCGAGGAAGGAGGAGACGTCGAGGTGCTGCACGTGTGCATCTCACGGAGGCACCGCCACTTGTGGTGCTAGATCGGATCGAATCGCGAGGAGGAGAAGCGAGTACGACTACATCACCCACGTTCCGACGAACGTTCCGCTGTGCGAATCTTCAAGGGTATGATGATCTAATCCAATCTCTCTCGTTGTTTGCATCTCCTAGATTAGATCTTGGCTTTCCCTCTGTTCGCTTCTGTAGCAAATTTTGATTTACTATGCTGCGAAACCCTTCACATCCGTGCTCGCACACACGTCCGAGGCACCAAGCAACCTCCGTCTCCTCGCTCTAGCGATGCAGCGGGAGCACAACTCTTTCTTGCTGAATAGCCACCGGGAATATGTATCTCGCTAGTCCGAGATCATGGGGGATAAATACTAGAGGGGGAGAGATCATTCACGAGGAGGTGTAAGTGAGAAGTGAGAGGAGGGGCTCCTTATATAGGGGAGGGGGACAGCCATGGAGGGTGCCCCCACCTCTCCCTCATTCATGTGAGTGGACACTCCACTCACAAAATGGCCCTTCAATTTTCTCCACTCAAAAACCCACTCAAATTCCCATTAAATTTCCACCAAATTTAATGCAAACCCTCTCTTAAATAAAACTCCTTTTATTTATTCAGAATTTTGTTAATTACTTTAATTAGAAACATTCACATATAACCCCTTGCTAGTATTTCATTTCCCATGCAGAAACACTTTCTGCAATTTCACCCAAAAACCCATTTCGGTATCTAGTGAAATAAATTCCTGCGCTTGTTATTCTTTTCGGCATGAAACTTTTGCTCCAAATGGATGTCGGTGTCTCTTAAGTGTGTCACCCTATGGTTCATGAATAATGCGGACATGATCGAGACCCCTCTCGGATCAATAATCAGAAGCGGGATCTAGAGACCCATACTGACTCCCACACATTCAACGATGACTTTCTTGTGATCGTCGGAACCTTTTATGCTAGTATCTTAATCCCTTTGTTTCGCGATATATTACATGTCCGAGATTCGATCATCGGTATCTCCATACCTAGTTTGATCTCGTTACTGACATGCACTCTTTTCTCGTTCCCGTGATATAACATTCTAGTGATCAAATCACTTGCTTGCAAGCTAATCAATGTGATATCACCGAGAGGGCCCAGAGCATATCTATCCGTCATCGGGATGAACAAAATTCCACTCTGGATCCATGGGCCTCAACATAACACTTTAGTAGTTCTGAACCCATCTTTATAATCACCCTGTTACGGTGTGACGTTTGATGTTATCAAGAAACTCTTCCGATGTTAGTGATTGACATGATCTCATGGTCTAAGGATTAGGATCACTTCATAAGTTATTATAGCAATATAAACTCAATGACTTTGATTGTAATGTTATACTTCGGATGAATGTTCATCACACTATTACACTAATGTTGTGACCTCTTTATTAACAACATCCAATGTCCATGATCAGGAAACTTTGATCATCTTGTTAATCAACGAGCTAGTTTATAAGAGAGGCATAACTAGGAACTTCCTTTTGTTTATGAAACACACATGTATTAACGTTTTTGTATTAATACAATTATAGCATGTAAAATAAACATTTATCATAAACAAGGAATACGATAATAACCACTTTATTATTGCCTCTCAGGCATATTCCCTTCACACGTACCTGCTACTCAAAATTCCAGGACCCAGGGGTGTCATCAAGGTCCACGGGAGCTTCACCCGATCGGACCACTGCGACAGGGACTTCAACAGAATCTCCCAGTCATTCGGCATGCAGGAGGAGCTCGTAAGGCTCCGCGAGGTGAAGGACAACGGAGCACCCCCAGTCGTAAGACAGAATGCACCAGACATGTCCTTCGACTCCACCGTCAACACAAAGAAGGTGCAAGTCCACCCGACAGACGCCTCCAAGACGGCGCTGATCGCCAACGATCTGAGCCCGCATAGGAAAGCGCGCTCGTCGAATTCCTCCGTGAGCGCTGGGAAATATTTGCCTGGTGTCCTGCGGACATGCCAGGAGTTCCCAGGGAATTCGCCGAGCACGCACTCAACGTATTTCCAGACGCCAAGCCCGTCAAACAGTCCATCTGACGACTATCCGAACCTCGGGCCAAAGCCATAGGTGTCAAAGTCAACAGACTACTCGACGCAAACTTCATCAGGAAGATCAAGGAGAGCGAGTAGCTCGCCAACACCGTAGTGGTCCCCAAAAAGGACACGGATATCCTGCGAATATGCGTGGACTGCACATTGCTGAACAAGCACTGCCTGAAGGATCACTTCCCCCTCCCTCGGATCGATCAAATCATCGACTCGACTGCAGGATGCGAGAAGCTCTCCTTCCTCGACGCCTACTTAGGCTACAACCATATTCGACTAAAGGTCGAAGATCAGGAAAAGACGGCGTTCATTACGCCGTTCGGAGTGTTCTGCTACAACACAATGCCTTTCGGGCTGAAGAACGCAGGTGCTACGTACCAGCGGTGCATGCAGGCATGCTTGAAGGACCAGATCGGCCGCAATATCCAAGTCTATGTCGACGACATAGTCATCAAAACAAGGTAGGCAAAGACGCTCATCGACGATCTCCGCGAGACGTTTGATAATCTTAACCGCTTCAAGATCAAGCTCAACCCTGAAAAATGCGCCTTCGGCGTCCCATCTGGCCAGCTGCTCGGCTACTTCATCTCCCAGCGAGGGATCGAGGCAAACCCGAAGAAAATCCGGGACATAATGGCCATGGAAAAACCGAAGAACCTCAAGGGCGTCCAGCAGCTTGCCAGGCGAATCGTGGCATTGAGAAGGTTCATCAGCCGCATGGGTGAAAAGGCTCTGCCGTTCTACCAGCTGCTACGCAAAGCAGACAAATTCGAGTGGACGCCTGAGGCGGACGACGCATTCGAAGATCTAAAGCGGCTGCTCTCTACCTCGTCGGTCCTGGTCACACCAAAGGAGCGCGAGCCTTTACTGCTGTACATAGCAGCCACACACCAGGTGGTAAGCACCGTACTGGTGGTCGAGCGACCCGAAGAAGGCAAGAACCATGGGGTCCAACGCCCAATCTACTACCTCAGCGAGGTATTAACGCCGACAAAGCAGAGATACCCTTACTACCAGAAACTTGCCTACAGCGTGTTCATGACGGCTCACCGGCTGAGACACTACTTCCAGGAGCACCAGGTGATGGTCATTAACGAAGCACTCATGAACATCATCCTGAACAATCCGGAGGCCACAGGACGCGTGGCCCTGTGGGGCATCGAGCTATCACCTCTAGAAATCGTCTATGAGAAGCGCCACACGATCAAGTCTCAGGTCCTCCCGGACTTCCTCGTACACTGGATGGAATTGCAGCTGCTAGACATCCCAGACATGACACAGTCATGGACAATGCACTTCGACGGCTCCAAGCGCGAGGCCGGAGCAGGAGCCGGGGTCATACTGACCTCCCCGCAGGGCGACAAGATGAAGCATGTCCTCCGGATGAAGTTTCAAGCTTCCAACAACAAAGTCGAATACGAGGCCCTCATCCACGACATGAGGATGGCCAAGATCTGCGGCGCAACGCGCCTCGTCATCTACGGTGACTCCAACGTCGTCGTCTAGCAGACGATGAACGAGTGCGACGCGCACGCCGCCAAGATGATTGCGTACCGTGCACTCTACAACACACTCGAAGGAGACTTCGACGGCTGCGAGCTTCGACACATTGGAAGAGAAAGCAACGAAGAGGCCGACAGACTCGCCAACATCGGCTCCACCTGCGCACGGGTGCCACCAGGTGTGTTCCTCGAACAGATCTGCGTACCGTCCATCAAAAGGAAATTCCCCAAGGGTTCACCCGAAGAAGCAGAAAACTCGGGGGCTGCGCTACCCGAAGGACAGGAAGGCCTTGAAAAGCTCGACACAGAGGTCGCAGTGGTCAACCTAATGCAGGTCATAGCAGTTGAAGAAACATGGACACGGCCATACCTCAGATACCTGATAGACGGACAACTGCCTGATAGCCCGACAGATGCCCGGCGCATATCTCGCCGGTCAAAGGCCTTCACTATCATCAATGGCGAGCTGTACAAGCGAAGCATTTTGGGTGTACTGCAAAGGTGCATCACCATTGGTGACGGCAAAACTATCCTCCAAGACATCCACGAGGGCATCTGCGGCCATCATGCGGGCAGCCGCTCCCTCGTCGCCAAAGCTCTACGAGCTGGATTCTACTGGCCAACGCCCATGAACAATACCAAAGACATCGTCCGAAGATGCAACGGGTGCCAAAGGTTCGCCGATAAACCGCAAGCACCCGGATAAGAGCTCAGGCCCATACCTCTGGCCTGGCCCTTCGCCCAATGGCGACTCGACATGATCGGCAAACTGCCAAGGTCCTCGAAAGGAGGTCACGTCTACCTCCTAGTCGCAGTCAAAAAATTCACCAAGTGGATTGAGGACATGCCCGTTACTAACCAAAAAGGCAAAACGGCCGTCAAGTTCTTCGAATCCATTGTCTACAGGTTTGGCGTGCCGCACAGCATCATCACCGACAATGGGTTAAACTTCATCTCCAAAGAATTCCAGGACTTCTGCGAAGACCTCGGAATCAACATCACATACGCCTCTGTGGTGCACCCGCAAATGAACAGGCAGGTCGAAAAGGCCAACGACCTCGTCGGTGCTGGCATCAAGAAGCGCCTAATGAGCTCACTCGAGCGACTCGCAGGAGCCTGGACACAAGAGCTACCCTCGGTCCTGTGGAGCAACGCCAAATAGCTCAACTGGCTACATGGCCTTCTTCATGGTGCACGGACCCGAAGCCGTGCTACCAGCAGAGGTACGCCACATGGCCCCACGGGTCATCGCTTACAGCGAAGCTGAATCGACGGTCGCACTCGAAGACGCCGTTGACACACTCGATGAGGCGCGTGATATAGCAGCAGCTCGATCGGCGGTGTACCAACAGAGCCTCCGCAACTACCACAGCCGACGGCTGCGCCCAAGGTCCTTCATCGAATGAGACCTAGTCTTGCGACTCAAGCAAGAGCGACCGAAGAAATTCAAGTCACCATGGGAAGGAACCTACATCTTCACTGAAGTCATCCCAGGTGGCGCCTATCGCCTCAAGCACGTGGAGTCTGGAGTCGCATACTCCAACCCGTGAAACGTCGCACAACTGCGATGCTTCTACCCCTAGCTACCCCCCTCCTTTTATTTTCAATAAGGCTATTCAGCCAAGGCTACTCAGCCAAACAATGTACCTCCTCCATTACGATATGAATAAAGCTAAGTGTCTCGTCCCAAAAAATTTGTCTATTGTCCGCATTTTACTCCATGTTACAACACACTCGGGGGCTTCCCCCATCTCACGACTTCGTCGACTGAGGATAACGCGTGTACACCTGAGTAGCTGACCACGTCAGGCTAACGAAAAGGACACGTATACAAACAAAGCACTACGTGCTAAATAACACAAAACCTTTACAATAAAGGGCACAACACGCCTAGTAAAATATATACAAGTTTTACATCTATCTTTTTTACAGGTCTTTTCTATTCTGAAGAATAGCCTGCGCACGCTGCTCATACAGATCTACAATTTGTTCGACATACTGCCTTGCAGCTGCATAATATGGACGCATATCCCACTCACCACCATCTGGCCGAAGAGGCGGACCGGCCGCTACAACAGACAGATCTACATCAGGACGTGTAACCGCACAAGGGAGAGCGCGGCCTTCACCCCCGCGACAAGCTGATGTCGCACCAGTTCCCTGACACGATGCACATTTCGAAATTTCACTAGCAGGCCACAGAGAGTCGACGACGCCTGATCCAGCGGAAACATCACATGCAAAACTGACGCCAACGAAGACTTCACCTGACGCAACACCCGCGATACCTGGTGGACACGATCCTGCACCGTCGCAAGGACCATGGCACGATCACGGTCCATCCAGAAGAACCCGCCGGCCTCCATATCCTGCTGGGTCAGGCAGTTGATCCGAACAACAACACACTCCTTTTCCTCCCTCGGAGCAAGGTTAGCACCTGCAATACTCGCAAAAAGTAAGATGAAAGGCCAACAGGCGCACCCGAAACAATGAGAAGCAGCTCGAGAAAACTCACATTGAAGCTATTCGGACAAGCGACGCAACTCCCCCATAAAATACTCCTCTCTGGCAGCGCCTCGCTCTGCCTTCGATTTCCAAACATCGGCGTGGCCACGCACTCCAAGCAATTCTTTCTCAAGACCACGGATGCGGTCTCGAAAAAACACAAGCTGCGACGCACCATCCAATGATGGCCGCAGCTGCGGTGCAGACGAAGTGTCAACGGGATCATCACCCGAAGGCCCCTAGAGTAAAAGAATACAAGGATATGAACAAGACGACGAAGGGACACAGAACTTGGAAATTCATTATGTGCAGCAAAAATCCACTGCATGGCACAAGGACCGTCCATAGATATAATTACAACAAAGGAAACAAAAGCTATCCTACAACTACAAGGACTAAGAAGTTGCATCCTGAGTAGCCTCGGAGCCGGACTGCCTCCCTTTGGCCTCTCCCTGCTGCCTCAACGCGTACTCATCCATCAAATCAATCAACTTCGGCCCATAACGTTTACAGCGGGCAACATAGAGGGCGAAGGCTACCTCGGAACCGTCAGCAGCCATCGGCATCCGGGAGGTGACCTGATGAAGATCCAGCTCCGCTCCAGACGCTAAGGCCATCGCCAGCCCGACAGACGCGCTAATGCCTTTCTGCTTGCGCTTGTACACCGCATGCGCTTCGGCTGACAGCGCATCCGCCAAGGCATCGACATCCTTGAGGGCGACCCCCTTGGGGACGAGCTCCTTGTAGAAGCGCCCAAGAACCTCCTTGGACTTGGCAAGCGATCCGACCACGGTACTGCAGCGGTCTTCGACCGTCGCAGCGGCATCATCCAGAGCACTTCCATGCTCAAGAGCACCACGATCAAACTCTATGCCCGCGGCATCTAAAGAAACAAAAGAAGCAACATAAATAAAAGCACAGCAAGGAAAGACAAGGAAGCCGAAAAGGGAAGAGGAAGCAACTCACCCGAAATAGCCTTGGCAGCCGCCATCAGCTTGCTGGCTACCTCCTTCTCGCGCGAAGCCGTGGCGGTGGAGAGTTTCTCCTCGCGGTCCGTCGCCTCCTGCTGCAGGCGCTCCTTCGTCGCAGGTGCGTTGGTTAGCTCCTGCTCGAGGCACCCTTTCGCAGCAACGGCGTCCTCGGCCTTCTTCTCCGCTCTCCCAAGGCTCTTTTTGAGAGCATCAAGCTCATGGAGGGTGGTATTTTTGTCCTCTGCAATCAGCAGAACACTTATCAGATCGCAGGACAAGAAATATAAGAGGAAGCAAAAAGATCAACTCATGTACGCAGCTTGAAGCTATTTGAAGCTGGCTTCCAACACCAGGTGCTGATGCACTAGCTTGTTGGCGCTGTGCACAAAAGGCTGCAAAAGATACTACCCGTCAAACAAAGGCTCGGGGGCTATGCCCAAAGAACAAGCAAAACAAGTTACACATACGAAAAACGCTCGGGGCTCCCCCCGAGACTCAAATAAAAGCGATCAGCAGATCATCCTATAGATTCTCGGGGGCTCCCCCCGAGACAAGAAGCAAAAAACAAAAAGTGATCAGCAGATCACCCAAAAAACGCCCGGGGGCTCCTCCCGCGGCAAGAACAAAGAAACTTACATGATCAGACAGCGACTCCGAAGGTCCAGCCGAAGTCTTCTGGGCGACAACCATCCGAACCTCCTGCGGAGAAGGGTTCAAAGCAGCGCCCTCAGAGGTGGCCACCGTCTAAGGAGGAGGAGGAACAACCTTCAACTCCCCCACCATCTCCCGAGCGCCATCGCTGAAGGAGCCATCGATGGAGTGGCTACAAAATAAAAAGTCAGCCAAGTACAAAGTAAACAGACAAGAGAAAGCAAAAAGCAGCCGAAGAAAACTTACGAGTCGAGATCGCTCAAGTCCAAGACAGGCTGAGTTCTTCTGCCCTTCTTCTCCTCTTTCTTCTCTTCCTTCTTCCGCTTCGCCGTCGGGTGCGGTGCCACAGCCTGCACGGGCATAGCCGGAATAGGAGATGAAGAGCCCCCATGACCGCCACTATGACGCTCAAGGCAAAGAGGGTTCCTAGGCGTCGGCGGAGTCGAAGCATCCGACGACTCGCTGGAGCTCCGTGTCCACTTGCGAGTGTGATCCTCGCTCGACTCGATGGCCTCTTCGGCCGGCGATCGCACCGACGGAAGTTCAGACATGGAGTCCACCACCTCATTATCCGTTGAATCCGGGAATAATTTGGGTAATGGAGGCGACATGCCTGGCACCTTGAATTCCTGCGCAAGAAGGAAACAAATTTTCCGCACAAAAAGGTGCAAGGAAAACGCAGTCAAAAATAGCGCTACGCGCACGTCCCAGATCTACACATGCGGAACCGGACGAGAAGCGGAGAACGTAGAAGTCAACAACTTCCCCGGGATATCCTCTCCAGCCTTTTATTTCTGCAGTGGACGAAGGATCCCGTCAAGATCCCCTTTGGAGAATTCCTCAGCCGAAACCCTAGTTGGATCGCGGCGACTAGAATAAAGAAACATCGGGTGCGCCCTAGCCTGGAGCGGCTGCACCCGACGTTTGAAAAAGGTACGGATGATATCCACACCGTTCACCTCCTTATCCGGAATCATCTGAAGATCCTCCACTCGATGATAGAGCGCCTCTATCTCCGCCACCTCGCCATCCAAGATCTGGTTCTTCCGGGACCTCTTCGGCTCGATTTTCTGGGAGGGGTCGAAAGGAGCAAGACCAAATTCCTGTCCAGCCACCGTGGAGTCGCGGATGTAAAACCATCGCCTCCGCCAGTACTGGACAGATTCGGGCATATAAAAGGAGAAGAAAAGAAGATTGGATTTGAGGGAAATGATGCAACATCCAATGGGATAAACACCATCGGAACCAGATTGCCTCTTCACGGAATAGAGTTTTCAGAAGAGGCCAAAGTGCGGCTCGATACCGAGCCAGCACTCGCAGAATGTGATGAAACAGGCGACATGAAGAAGAGAGTTTGGCAAAAGATGATGTAGCTTGATGCCATAGAGAAAAAGCAATCCACAGAGAAAATCGTGGATTGGGAAGGAAAGGCCCCGAAGGACAAAGGCGACGAACATAACTCGAAACCCAGCGGGAGGACGGGGAATTACCTTGTCGCCAGGAAGTTTGACGGCCTCCCTATCCTGCGGGATCAGGCCATGCTCACGGAGCTTGCGAAGGTCACCCTCACGCGTCTCCGATCGCCGCCAGCCACCGTCGGTGACGCGGGTCACGGCGGAACCCTTCTTGCCACCGGTGGCGGAACTGGTACCAAATGCAGTGGAGGACTTCTTGGGCTTCCCCATTGCAGTGTGGCGGTACTAGCGGTGAGCACGCAGAATCAAGGAAGGAAAAGCTCGGGGAAATTCCAGCGCGCAGTGAGAAAGCTCAGAGAAGATGGGAGCAGTGGAACAAGAATGGCTGCGGTGAAAACAAACTAACTTTTCCCCAATGATTATAAGGATGAGGACGATGCACGACGACCGTCCATCGGGAAGACCTAGAGATAACATCAAGATCTGGCCATCCACGTGTCAGCACCGCAGCGAACCATCGCTCACATACCGTCCACTATGCACGTAAATCGAGGCGACACCATAATTATCTCCACGCCGCGCATGACCGGTCAACTCAAGGTCAGAAGGTGGGACCCATGTTTGTCCAGTCATGTCATCTCTGGCACCGCAGACGCTTGAGGTCACCGATCGTCAGCACTGACGTCATCAAAAGCTATACTAGCAACGGTTGCAATTCTTCGGCTACACGGCTTAGAGTACTCACTCGAATCTACGATTCGACTAACTACTCACTCCTATCAGGAGCGCTGGCCGCGCACCCGAAAATTACACAAAGTGTAACACCACTAAATTATTCTTCGAGTCCTACGTCGAGTCTGCGACTCCACTACGGACTCGGGGGTTACTCCCATAGGGAGGATGGATTCAAGCATCCGAAAAATTTGTGTCCTACGGACCTAAAAGTCAACAAAGATCGAATTAAAAGTCTCCGCTCGAGTCTACGACTCGAACAGACACTCGGGGGCTACTCCCATAGGAAGCGCTGGTCGCGCACCCTATGAATTCCTCGATTGCGACCCTTCGGGTCAGCACGCAAAATTTTCTAGGCAGCTCTGCCCCATTTACGCTAAGTGAGCAACGTCCTGCTTGGCCACCCGAAAAACCTCCACGGTGATAAACGTTCGGATGCTGTGTCTGCGACGCAAAGATAAGACCTGCAGATACCATCTGATGGCCTAGCAACACACACGACTGCGCTCTGCTAGTAAAAATCCGTGCCAGCAGGCGGGATGAAAAATCCCGACGGACGCGTTGGGTACATCATTTAAATCCACTGGAATTCCACTACTGTAAGTCCTCCGCGGCCTGAGTCGAATTAAGCCAGCATATGTTCCGGGTTCGAGTCGAGGGACTCGAATCTGAAGAAGATCGTGTTGTTTTGTCCTAAAACAGTTAACTGACCCTGATCCGTCGGGAGAGTCAGGCACACGCATCAACAATCCCTACACACTCAAATCATTCTCTAGAAAAACAGAGATAGCTGCACCCGAAGGATTGAAGAGTCCTCAGCCGAATCTACGATTCGACTGAACACTCGGAGGCTACTTACATGGTTATACCCTGCGGGTACACGACCTTAGCATACCTAGAACAGCCCAAGGAAGGCCCACGACAAATATACGTCGGCCCATGAAGACTTTCGGGTGGCCAGGGCCCATGATGCCTTCGGATCGTTGGAGAGCAAGACTAGAGTAGATAGAAAATTCAAAAGGATAAACCCTAAAACTTGTAACTGACTCGGTCTATGCCTGGGACCTGCCTATCTCTATACAAAGGGCAGGAGGGCACGACGAGGAGGCTCTCTAACAACCTCTCGCACACCACCGCATACACACCTCCACGCCAGATTGCATCTGCGCACCCTTGTACTTTTCGGCTCCGCCGTAATCAAGAGCAGACAAGCAGGAGTAGGGTTTTCCCTCTGGGGGCCTGAACCTGGGTAAACCTCGTGTCCCCGTGTTGCTTGTTTGCTAATCGTTCCGCGATCTCCAGCATCCCCATCTTCTCCAAAACCCAAGTCTATAACAATGGGCATTGACGAGATTAATCCTCGTCAGCGCCTTCAACGACGCTCGACGGACAAAATCATTGTGGATAGACTTTTCTTGTAGTGCGTGCCGCTGGAGAGTGTGTGAAGGTTAATGTGTACGTTGTAGTTGCCAAGGGTGCAGCAGAAAGAGCCATTGGTGTAGTTTGCCGCTCGAGGGAAGGGGTCTAGCGTCGGTATAGCCATCATGTACTAGTATACCTAGTTCGGCCCAACTGGAGGCTACATGATGGTTTTTTGAGGACCATGAAGCCCAAGATAAGCTGGCAGCTATGGAGAATCAGAAGCCCAGATTCCGAATGTGTGAAACAAAGACAAGCCCAAGATTAGGAAACCCTAAGGTTTCCCTCTAAGTTGTAACCGACTCGGTCATGGTACCTAAGACTTGGCCTCCTGTATAAAGGCTAGGAGGGGTCGTCGAGGAGGACTCTCCAACTCACGCATAATCTGTCCTAGGCAAGATCCGATCTCTACACCACCATAGCCATTTCAGTGACATTGTAATCTTCATTGATAACCAAGATCATACAAGCATGAGTAGGGGACTACCCTTCGAGGGTCTGGACCTGGGTAAACCTCGTCTTCTCCATTGTTTGTTAGCCGACGAACCTACCAACGCGCCTTTTTTCTTAAACCCAAGTCCATCATCAATGGACATTGTCGTGAATACCCACGTCGGGGTCTACTTCTTCGAAGGAATCACCGACCCCGGGGTTTTGGAAGTTGTGGCCTCCCGCGAGGCAATAGCAGTTGCTGATGATTTGATGTTGGCAGCGATTCAACTAGCCTTTGATTATCTTTAGGTAGTAAAGGGGATCAATGGAGATCAACAAGGTACTTTTGGTAGCATTATGTTGGAAATCAAGTAGAGATGCTCTCAAAGGGGTTCTACTATTTTCATCAATGAAAAAAGGGAAACAAATGGGTAGGCTCATCGCCCGGCAAGGTTTGCTTCGTCTTTGCCAGCAGATAAACATGTTTGTTTTCTAGAACTACAACCTGGCTTGCCTGTAATTGTGAACTCTATATGAATAAAGGCAAGTGGTGAACTCAAAACAAAAAAAATCTTAGCTTTTTGGCACTAAACGTGTGAGATTAATGCTCCACGGGTGACCATTGCTTTTGCCTAATTATGGTTGTGCGCGTGTCCTTGCGTGTTAAGCTATGTAGCCCACGGCCAACGGTGAACAGAATACTCCCCAACAATTTTCTTGCAGAGTTGCATGTAGTGTCCAAGCTGACCTACATGACCTAACAGCCGCGCATCAGTGCATGATACGCGGCTGATGATTTGCATATCTTGCGTGCAACCTGTGTTAATCGTACAAATACACACTAGCTAGCTTAGCCAGCAACTTCCCCTCCACAGATGATTCTTATCAAGAACCTGACGGACCTGGGTCTTGAGTTAACCCTTGTCCCGATCATGCTTGCAATTTGCAAAGCTCACTTTACGCTTACTTGATTCCCCCAGCCGGCCCCATCTAGCTAGGTATCTATCCATCTCCTCACACAAGCCACCGGCGCACTGCTTGATTGCCCTTTTGACTGGCATCTCCGGCCGGCCGGCCCGATCAGGACGGCGCCTCTGATCCGCGTGACAGCCACTACGGCTTCGATCCGCTTGACTTGTCACGGCGTATCACCACACCCCCGCTCGATCGATCCATTGCCTTTTGCTACTACTACAAGTTGTAGTGATTGGATGGATATGTTGAGATACGTAGAAAAGGTTCGCCGAGCTAGGGAGAAAAGGCTTTTGTTGACAGTTCTGTTTGTAACCATCTGGCCTGCACTTGCACACGCGCTAGCTGATGCACTACCGTCCGCCCTTGTTTCAACTGTATCTTCACATACCCTTTTTGGAAAGAAAGAAAAGGCCTAGCTAGTTTCCACGCACACATGCTGACTGAGCACATCTCCGGCGGGCAGACCCAAACTGGCGACGCAAACCGTCCAATTTGGTCCGAATGAGTCAGCCTGCAGAGAAATTTGGATCGTAGTCCGGTGTATTTGGTCGGCGCATTGGCCGTAGACACACATTTTTTTATCAAATTCAAACTATATATAAAAGTGTCCAAATTTGCTAAAAATTTACATAGATTTATAGATAATTTACATAGATAAAAGGTAGCCCTAGCTACGGCCCTTGGCCTGCAACGGCGCCGTGACCATCTACTACACGCTATCAAAGACGAGATCGATGTACGGCGGCAGCGGCCACAGGTTCTAGGGCGGCAACGCATGCACCAGCGCCGGCTGGTCGATCACCTGGCTAGGTCACGCTGGCCACTCAGGCTGAAGCGGTGGGATTGCACCAGATCGGCCAGCTCCATCCCGAGCCGCAGAGCTATCACAGTGGTATCCACACCGGCAGCGGAAAGAGAGGAGGCAAGGAGATGTTGGTCTCCGCGACCATCCCCGCTAGCTAGACGACGTCACGGAAGCCCACACATTTCATGTCCTCCTCCACTGACGCAACCATGACCTGGTCGAGGATGGCGTCCTCGTCGTAGCCGACCGCCATGAGGGCCTAGTACTTCAGGGGCAGTGGTTGGGCACCCACCTCCTGCTTCACGACCTGGCTGCCGCCCTCCCCCTCACCGTCATCATCCTGGTCATTGTTGTCGTGGTCGGAGGGGGGGTAGTTGGGGACGCCCTCGTAGAACTGTCATGGCTGGAGCTCGCCGCGGAACGCGGATGAGTGTAGCATGTTGTGCTCCCACGCCAACAAGTTCTTCCAGTACGCCTTGCTCTCGTATGTGCTCTTCCACCAGACTTCTTAGTGGAGCTTGATGATGCGGTGGCGCATCTCCACCTTCGGCGCCTTCCCCTTCTTTGGCGCCGGCGGCACCGACACCCTATCCAATTGAGGTATCAGTCGCTGGGGAGGAAGACATCGTCATGGTCAATGGTGTCCCCTGTTGAAGTGTATAATTGGATTGCACTAGCCCTTTCCATCAGTTCGGACTTTTGGTTGCGTTGGCTAGTGCATGAAGCTTGACATGGTATCAGAGCCTAAGGTCTCGAGTTCTAGTTCTGGCTTTCGCAATTTATCCTAAAATTGCTATTGACACCTCTATGTCCACGTATAGGCCTCTTGAGTCATACGTGAGTTTTGCGCGCTGTCGCTCTCTTCCGGTTGCACATGCTGACTTCTCTCCGTCACACGTGAGAGGGGGTGTTGAAGTGTATAAGTGAATTGCACTAGCCATTTCCATTAGTTCGGACTTTTGGTTGCGTTGGCTAGTGCATGAAGCTTGACATCCTCCTCCCTCCAGCGCCGTTCGCACTCTGCCACATGATAGTAGCGACGGTCGCGCTAGCGCTCGTCGATGTCGTGGAGAACGTCGCCCGTGTCGCAGGACCGACGAAGTCCTGCGGTCTTGGCGACGGCACCCCGCAGAGGAATCACGGCATAGGCGATAGAGTGGGCGAATGTCGCCTGCACGACCCAGAGCCCCTGGCCTCGACGCCATTCTTTGTCTTATTAAGCCACGAAGGCATCTCCTTTGTCGATGATGGTTGCGGTGGGGGGAGCTTTCTTGGCAATAGATGGGGTGCAGAGTGCGGCGTCAACGGGGCGCTGGGCCAGTTTAAGTAGCCCCTGGCCGCCGGTGCACGCGCAGGTTCTCGTGTGTCTTCGTCATCAATACGGGAGCGAAACCTCAGGCGGCGTCTCGTCATCGGTGTGCATCGGTATTGATGGCCAAGGCTGCTATCGCCGGTCAGTTTGCCTGCGAGCGCGTCTGAGTTGATGGCATGTGTTTCGATCGCTGCCAAGCGGGCCCGGTGCCATCGGTTGTGGGCAAGCGCTCTGTTCGACCGCGTCCGAACCCCACGCATCAGCCACCCAAATTTGATGGGGGGAATGAGTCGCGCTGGACGGGTCTACCCGCTGGAGGCTGCGCGGCCGACTCTCCCATCTGGTCGGATTGTTCGGACGGGGTCGGACCATTTGGATCGTGTAGGTGAAGATGCTACGGTGGCTGACACACAACCGTGCGATGTGTTTGTTCGTTTTCTGTTGCCATTTTCGTGCTGCAGATGCTGACTGCTCTTAGGCTGCAGCACCCACACGGTTCTGCTGGTGCTCGGTAGCATATAATTCAGAATTTTCTGAAACGCAGCGCGGCTTTATAACCGCGAGTTCAGTGCCTTTGCTGACCACCTCTCTCAGCAGTCTGCGCAGCCATCATGAGTTCATGACACATCCAATCTTGGACTTCTCGATGATGAAGACACGCACTGCTCCCAGCATCGAAAACGATCGAGCATTAAAATCACACAACGGGCGTAGTACATATCTGGCTCATTAACGTTTCCTAGAATTAGGCTAATAATAATTCCGCGCGTGCGTTAATTCCATATGGTTTATGGCAAGACACACATGCACACACCACACCTTCTACATAGTAGAAAAATAAACTGACGAAAACCAAAGCCCTTGCTTTGCTTCTGAAACTCTCGAAAGGATTCTCGCTAGGCGAGCTGCTGGCTGTCCATGTTTATCGCCAAGGTGCCCTGTGCGGGCGCCACTTGTTCGACGGCCGGAGAGATCCACTTGTTCGCCGGCCGGAGAGCCAGGAGGAGGAGGAGCCATCATGGCGTGGCCCGGCGGCACACTCAACTCCACACGTGGCGCCCCTGCAAGAGAGACCACCCAAGCATCCTGGGATGACATGAGAGCCGCCAGCAGATTGCCTGCACCTGGCCCTGTTCGTCTTGATATGATGACTAGGACTAGCAGTAGCAGTAGCAACGTTGATCGACCCGTCGATGTGGCTGCAGCCTCGGAAAGAAACATAAGTACAACAGACAATTCGGATCAGAACGCCCAAGTGTCACGAGCAAAGACGGCATAATTAAGGATCTCCGCATAGTGCCAAACCCAGCAGTTAAGGCGTTTCTCATCTCTCAAACTCTGCAGTTAAGAAGTAAAAAACAAGGGTAGGTTGAACAGTCAATTCACACGCGTGGATTTTTTTTTGTTTTGGCTGCTGTCTTGCAAAATATCAGCAGTTCAGAAATTCACGGGTCTCTTGATTTTTCTCTGTGTGTTAACTCAGGCGCCGGTCAATTGCTTTCACCATCTTTCACGTGGGAAGCTCGCGGTTCACCAAGCGACGTGAGGACAGAAACTGGCCGTCGTTGCTTCGGAAGTTCTGATCAGGCATGGATAGAAAATGCCACTTGACTAGGTTTCCCTGCTCCAGACACCGACGAATCTGTCCAACCAACGTGTACCAAACCAGATTAACTTGGAGTAAGTACTAGTAGAGTTTTTTTAGAGTTTAGCACTGATTAAACGTGTCACATGCCCTGCTTGAGCATGCAATTTGGTACTATTACTAGATGGAATTAGGGTACACTCGAGCACATACTAAAGGCTCTGTCCCCACTGTATTCCGTAACGCAGGCACTTAATTAATCTCGGATGTAATGGTTCGGTGGTCCAGATTAGCAAGTAGTTGATCTGGATAGGGATGGCTCGTTATTGCAAGATTGGTAACAACACATGTGAAGAATGCTCAAGTTGTTCCATGAATGCCAGGCATATGGGTTTGGTCACTGATTCTGTTCCTTACCTTGAAGGCATATACCATGCCGCAAATATCTTGGAGATGTCGCCTTTTCCTTATCTTGCACTTTTAGGCTGCATTGATTGCATAAAAGATCAAGTGCAGCACATGAATTCAGGTGTACTGCACAACATTATGAGCATTGTACCTGTACCTGAGGTTCCTTCAAACACCGGTACTAATACTTGCAACTTAAATATCCTAAAAAACATAGTGCTAGCCTTTTGGGGAATACAATTTTTAAGATAAAATAACACTCAATAATATATCATTTAGTAATGCAAAAATAATTACCATTCGTGTCACCAAAGCGTGATTAAGTTGTCGACGCTTCACCTTTCAATCAAGGAATTTATCCCCCGCAAATCCAACTCCTCCATCTGTCGGTTTCCCCTCCTCCTGCAGGACTCGCGGCATCAAGAAGAACGAGAACCTGATTTATAGGTGGAGGTTTTTATAACTGGTTCTTGTTTCATAGATTTGGTTAGGTTTTTGTTTCCTTCTAGCCACCGTGTCGATGCAGATGGCAAATTTTTTAATAAGTGTTCTTCGGCCTTCCATTTGACGACGAGAGTTTCTTCCCGGCATAAATGGTGGTGTTGGAAGGTTAAATTTTCTATCGGAATGTCCTTCCGATCTTGCTTCGGCAGATCGATTTTGGAAAAAAGAATTATCATGATTGTCACAAGGAGGATGATCCCGCAATGTTATACTCTGTCACTATGTTCTCAACAATGGTGGTTTGTACTCTTGATTTCCTAGCGACATCTATAAGGTAGTTCTATTAATATTTTCTGGGATTATGGTGTTGGCACTCTTGCCGATTTTGGTTAATTTTACTTATGGGCATGCCGAGCTCATAGGCCTTTGCATTGTGACTTACAATCAAAATTATAGGAGAATCCACGATTTGTGTACAATTTGGTCTCTGTGTGATTGGCATAAAGAAAAAATTGGTAATAACACGTGTGAAGAATGATCAAGTTGTTCCATGAAAGCCAGGCATATGGGTTTGGTCACTGATTCTGTTCCTTATCTTGAAGGTATATACCGTACTGCAAATATCTTGGAGATGTCACCTTTTCCTTATCTTGCTCTTTTAGGCTGCATTGATTGCATAAAAGATCAAGTGCAGCACATGAATTCAGGTGCACTGCACAACATTATGAGCATTGTACTTGTACCTGAGGATCCTTCAAATACTAGTACTAAAAAAAATAGTGCTAACTTTTTTGGGTATACAATTTTTTAAGAGAAAATAACACTCAATAATACATCATTGATTAATGCAAAAATAATTACCATCCATGTCATGAAAGCGTGATTATGTTGTCGACGCTTCACCTCTCAATCAAGGAATCGAACCCCCGCAAATCCACCTCCTCCATCTATTGGTTTCTCCTCCTCCTGTAGGACTCGCGACATTGAGAAGAATGGGAAACCTGATTTACCAGTGGAGGTTTTTGTAATTGGTTCTTGTTTCATAGATTCGGTTAGGTTTTGTTTAAGTCCCCCTAGCCACTGTTCGATGCAGATGAAAACTTCTTTAATAAGTTCTCTTCAACCTTCCATTTGATGACTAGAGTTTCTTCCCGACATCAATGGTGGTGTTGGAGGTTAAATTTCTATAGGAATGTCCTTCGAATCTTGCTTCGGCAGATCAATTTTGGAAAAAAAAACATTATCATGATTGTCACGAGGAGGATGATCCTCGCAATATTCTACCCTGACACTATGTTCTCAAGAATGGTTGTTTGTACTCTTGATTGCCTAGCGACACCGATAAGGTAGTTCTTTTAATATCTTCTGGGATGATGGTGTTGGTACTCTTGCCGATTTTGGTTAATTATACTTGTGGGCTTGCCAAGCGCATTACCTTTGCATTGTGACTTACGATCAAAATTATAGGATAATCCACGTTTTTGTATAATTTGGTCTCTGTGTGATTTTCCTACGATGGCATAAAGAAAAAATTGTGTTAGTGAAGAAGAAAGAGTTTTGCCATATTTTGCTGTTTTTTGTATTACTTAGAAATAGCTCATGTATATTTACCATGTATGTACATTACTATACAATATTATATTGTGGTATAGTTACCGTTCGAAATTCCCGACATACTTTATAAATTCACTATTTTTGTATAACAAGCATACTTTTGATAAATTTACTGTGCAACCATGCGAGCTAGAAATCCTATCTAAAACGATATTTCTTGATAGATTTAGAGGTGGATGTGCACAAGATGAGTAATGACATCCTTTGCTTTCTTTGACCCACCATATATTTTGGAGTGACGTAGGAGGGCTCCAAATAATACATGTACGTACATCCGAGACATCTCCGTATCCCTTGTGTACACTACATTCTCTCGTATTTTCTTTTCTGGTATAGAGACGCATCGACCGATCCAAGTGGCATCTACTCATCCATCTCCTTCTCATCTCGATCCAAGATTTTTTCCTTGTACTTGGACTCCAAGGGAAAAACAATAGTTCCCGAACATGCACGCCGTGTGGCGGTGTGGGTGGGTCCCGCTTCTCCACGCGCCTCCGGCCTGCCCGCGGAGTGACGTGGATGCTGTAGACATCGATCGTGCGTGTGGATTTAAACTAATCCACATCGACACGAGTGGCGTGACGTGGAGGGCTGGGTTATTACAACTTCTCATCCCGTGGCCCACCAAAAAACCTTTGCGTTGCGTTCATAGAATCATAGTTCTTTTCAAATCCGTTGCAATGATGAGTGATGACGTGATCTCATCTGCGAGTTTCAGAAAAAAGGAAAATCAAACAAAGACACGGTCAAAACTGCTGATCAAGGCTATGTACGTGCTGGTCTATGTGCTGTGACTTGCACTAGAGAGTACACCAACAGGCATAAATGGCTAAGCAATAATTAGCATTTACTCCCAAATATATCCATATATATAGCCGCATCTAGCTGATTAATTTGCAAGATATTATGTCCTGACCTTACGCCTAGGTCGAAGCCCGAGAAAACGGAGCTTAACTTACTAAAGTTTAAAAAAAAGCAACATTACAGTACACAAATACTAGTATTTTCTTACAACTACGGGTGAGAGTTTTACTGTCTTATACATATTTACTTTTTTGCTTACTCGATGTTAAATATAATTGATGAGTTACCATGTATATAAACGTGCACAGCTTTTATTAGATTCTGTTAAATATTGACATTAATCGTGCAAGAGTTGAAATCTCGGACTCGTTAAATAAAAGCATGAAAGACTACCGCAACATGTTTACTATGTTCCAAAAGTAATTTCAATCATTATCGCATTATATCTGTCTCTTCCGTTTATTCTCTGAGATTTCAAGTAATTAACAACTCATTCATTTCTTTTTTGTTGGGCAGGATTTGGCAACGGTTCAAGAAAGATGTTAAGGGTGAATGACGTAAGGAGCTGACTTTTTATCCGGTGTCGATAAGTAGTATTACCTTTGTTCCGGTTTATAAGACAAATACATATTTCAAGGAAATAGTTTAACCAGAAATTTGGTAAACAAAATACAAACAATTTTTAACAAAAATCATACCACTAGATTCGTATTTAAAAATATGCTTCCAATGGTACAGTTTTTGTGACATATAATGCATATATTGTTGCCCAAATTTACGGCCAAACTATTTTCTTGAAATACGTATTAGCCCTATAATTCGGAATGGAGGGAGTACGAGAGCTAGGTCCGGGCATCTCTTCAATTCTAGTCGCATTACAATTATCATGCTTTATTATTATTTAATTAAATTATATTCTTAAAAAGCGTTTGAGACCTACATGGACTAATTTATGTGGATACTACGTATGCGAGTTCATTTGCTGTTATATTGAGCAGGGCACAAACTTTCTTTAAGTACGTAAACAATATATTCACAACTTATTTTATACTATAATTTCTATTGAGTTCCATTCATAATGATCTACTTTTTTAAATATAGTTAGATGCGATACGGGATAAGCTGCGCACAGGAACACCTACTAGCAATTCAAGAGGAATTGTTGGGATTTTTGCTTAAGGAGTTCATACACCCAAAAAAAGAAATACAATTTAAATAGAAAATAAAGCAGTCATGTAATATAATGATCTTCATATAATTAAATAGACGGACTCTAGTACCGGTTGGAAATCGATACCAAGTTGTATATATATATCTGTATAATCATTAGAAAAATTATATTATATATGCATCAACTGTATATTATGTACTAGCGAAGAATATGTATACGCAAACTCGTTTGAAATGAAAACACAAAATAAAAAATGATTAAAAAAATAAATAAAAAATAAACCTCTAAAACCCCATCTCTTGCTGCGGTAGCTGATTGCCCCAAAACGCTGCCGCGGCGAAACACCTTTAGTCCACGTGGAGATCCTTCAGCCCAGCGCACTACGCGGAGCCACGTAGAGATCCTCTAGTCACAATTTGTATCAGAACCGAGACTAGTCTCGATATGACAGTCCCAGATGCACGTCCAAAATTAAAGAGCCTCATAAACCGGGACTAGTGACCTGATTTCTCCTAGTGAAACCGGATCCGTGTGAAATTCATTCGCACTCATTGAGCGGAATATGTGGAATGAATTCCGTTGAAGTTTCAACTGGCCATCAAACGATGCGTACTTGCGTGTATATGGAATGAATGCATGCTCCTGTCTCCGATCGACATGCATGGTTCTTATCATCGGTGACCGTTAGCGGGTCGTATCGTCGCGCCCCTAGCCACGCAAATATGCCACCGATGGTTGATGGATCAATCTTGTCCTGGCATCATCAGTAGTCGACATTCGAATCGATGAGACGCGGGAGACGGGAGGCATCCATCCATCTGCACTACAGCGCCCGTCAGTTAATCATGCATGTCCGGCCAGTTTGGACAAAGGGTACGCATGTAGCGTCGACAGGGCCGTGGGACATTATTCGGTCACGAGCGATCGGAATCTCGACACAGCAGCATAGGATATATATATATATTCTCTCTAACGGTGTTTTCATCTGAAGGTGTATGCAGCGAACGTAGGACCCCCGAGAAAGTACAAATGCCGATCGATCACATATGGATATACACACAACTGGTCACACATTGATTCCCACCGTGTGCGCCCTGCGTCGGACAAGGAGGTCTTGTCATTGATAAAGGCCTCTTAATCATGATGCCTTACGTCGATGGAGTGTATTAATTATTGGAGGTGTGATGAAATTTAGTTAATCATCATGGCGGGATCCAACTCTTAATCTCTGCATCCTGGATACAGAGTACGTTTTGTCAGTGTCGTCAGGGGCTGGCTGGCTGGCTGGTTGATCGGTCATCAGGCCGAGAGCGACCTCCAAAGCTTGGACGCACGCCCGCGCGCTCCTGGCCATCAGGGTCTATCCAGCCTGCACAGCCAGCCACCTGCTACAGCAATCGGGATCGACTTCGCGGAAATTCCTGCCAGGACAGCGTACGTCGCAGCCCTCTCAGCCCCGCTCGCAGCAAAATCCACCCAAATTAATGGTCTATCCAAGTACTAGTACGGGAGGAATTGCTGTAGGGCGTCACCTGTACACGGTGACCACACCACGGCCCACGACCAGCCCTGCAGCCAGCCACGGCAAACGGAACGGACGGCGGCCAGGTCAGGTCCGGTCAAGCCCCAGCTGAGCTGCCTGCCGCAGCTCCAGGCCCGGCCCCGTGGGAACCGGGAAGCTGTCCGATCCAGCCTAAAGTTGTGACGTCAGGGAGCGCGTGGCGACGCCGATGCGGACAGATAAGCTTAGCAGTTGGCACCCAATGGGGAGAGAGAGCGCCACGGCTAGTAGCTAGCTCTACCTCTAGCTAGCTAGCGCGGAACGGAAAAGGTCACAGGTCTCGTTTCACATTATTACGGGCTCGGTTTGTAGTAGGAAAAATGATACCTATCCCCCGGACGACCATCGTCCGGGTCGCCTTCCCCTCGTCTCCACCTGTCATCTCGCCTTGTCCCTCTCGCGTGTCCCGTCCCGCCCCACCATCCCCCCACACCCACCTCACCACGATGGCGACCGCCGAGCCCGGACCGAGCCTACCGCCCAAGGCCCCGCGATGGCGACGCGCAGCACGGGTCAGGAAGGGCGCCGAGCGGCGGCGGCGATGCAGGGAGAACGAGCAGGAGGTGGCGGCGCCATGGAGGACTGGTGGCAGATACGCGGCAGAGGGCGGTCCGGTGCGGATGCTTGCGGCTCAGGGAGGCGACGCCGCAGGGCAGGTGACGGCGGGGAAGAGGCCACAGGGCACAGCGCCAGGAGCAGGGGAGAGGCGGCACGCGACGCTTCTCGATGGGGACAGACGCAGAAGACCAGGGGAACAAGAATCACGGAAGCGGGGACGAGGTTGGGAGAGCGGACGCAGGGAGAAGGAGCTCTCGGGGAGGAGCCGGGCGCGAGGAGGAAGAAGCCGGCGGCGACCTCTGTGAGGAAAGAGAGACGAGCGGCTTTTGCTTCTTGCGAGAGTGGATTTACTCCATGTGGTGGTCGACGTTGCTACAATCGGCGGCTAGAGTTGCTTCCCGCCAAGGGCGGTGCTGCTCCATGCGACAACCAACCTAGTTTTTTGATTTTGCTACATTGATATATTCCTTTTGCTATCTCTGTTTTTTTTGCTACAATACTATAAATATTTTGCTACAAGTTCTTTGACGAGGTTTTCCGGCTAAATTCTCCGGCGATGTCTCTGGCGAAGTACGATTTTTGCTACATTAGAAGAACTTTGTTGCTACAACCGTCTTGTGGTTTTGCTACAACAGTGTCAACTTTTTGCTACAAGGTCTCCGACGAGAGTCAACGGCGAGTTTTTTCCGACGATGTCTCCGGCAAAGTCGGTTTTGCTGCATTAGCACATTTTTTTGCTGCATGGTCTTCGGCGAGACATTCTATTTTTAAAACGAACCTTTTTTTTTTGCTTCGGAAGCAAAAGCGGGGACATATGCAGCAAACGCGGGATGTTTTGCAGCAAAAGCGGGATTTGGGGCAATTTTGTGGACACGTGTCGCGCAGGGAAGGAAGACGATGGGAACTCCCCATCGTCCGGGGACGCCTAGCAGTTTCCTTTGTAGTAGTACTAGTTCGGCTAACTAAAGATGATTAATTAGAATGAGATCATCCGTTCTTTATCTGTCCGGAATATGCTAGTAAATACTTTCGGACCCATCCCAACCTTGCAATCTTCAATGACCTCAACATTGCTCACTCTCTCTCCGATCAAATCCAGAGCTCGGGCGAACACGACGGGAGCTTGGCATCCATTACCGCGGACTAATTGCTTATTGCGTCAAGCAAGAAGTGACAAGATCGAAGCAGAAGAAGCGCGTCGTGGGCGCGATCAAAAATGGGAGCAAGTTGTGCTAGCACTCGGCGTTGTTTAATTACGAGGTAGTAGAGATTATACGATAAGGAATCATTCCCACGTACACGAACGCGCGCGGTCCAATTAATCACCAGGAACTCATTTGATTACGCGCATACAAGTGGATTCGGTGACCACGACTTGTCCTGTCTATGATAGTCGTAGTATCGTACTATTAGTACTCCCTCCGTTTTTTATTACTTCGCGTTCTAGGATTTTATTAAATCAAACTTTTTCAACTTTGACCAAGAATATAGAAAAATATATAAACATTCATTGTTCTAAATACATATATTATGAAAATATAACTTACAAAGATTTCAATACTATAAGTTTTATATCATAGATACTTTTATTTTTTGCTAAATATTTGATTAAACTTTAAAAAGTTTGACTTAGACTAAACCCAGAATACGATCTAATTGTGAACGGAGGGAGTACTCTCTCCGTTCTAGAGGTTAAGGCGTAAAAAATAATTCAAAATTTCTTTATAGCTTAAGACGCAGGGTGTACTTGACATGTTTCCTTCCCAAAATACCACCCCATAGCCATTTATTTGTGGATCTCTCATTGGGCTTCCGTGACGCATGCGGGGGTTAGCAGGAAAATTAAGTTACGAGCAGTTATTGCCCCGTTGCTATTGGTAGTGCATGTGCATGCGGAAGGCCAGGTTCAGTTATTATGTGTTGCATGCACGAGAGAAACAAGGAAATAGCCCAGTGCGAGCACGATTAAATAGGGGTATATTTGGAAAGATTTGCTACGTCAGTGACTCCTTAATCGACGAGCCCAAAGTTTTACGCCTTAACCTCCGAAACGGAGGGAGTATCATGCATATGATACTAGTGTATGATATTATCTTTATATTATATGATATCATATGGTAGTATCATACTAGTACTATATTTAATAATTTTAAAATCTCAATACAAAATTGTGTATAAGATTTATTTGTATTAGGATTTTTTTAGTTTTACATGCTATGATACAGTATCTATCTATGATACTCTAACCATCTTTTTCTTTATTAATTGTTGTGTCACATCAGATTTTTGTTAACATGGTATACATGATACTAGCTATGATACTCCCACTAGGACCAGCCTTAGCTTGGCCTTGGAGCGCATGATTGGGTGTACGCGTCCACGGACAGAAACGCTTCAGATTCGTGCCTGCCACGCCAAAGAGAAAAAAGAAGGAAGAACACGCGGCGACGCCCCCATGCTTCCTGGTCGACGCGCCCATTCGTTTCCCGCGCGGGAAGGCAACGAAGTTCAGTTCAAAAGATCGCAGAAGAGTGGAGCAGCCGCTAGCCGCTCCACAACGAATGATGCCAATGGATGATCGAATTGCACCAGCCCAAGGTGAAGAATAATTAAGTTCCAATCTCGGAAGAAAATGATACTATCAGGTTCAATGCAAGAATTAATCATGATGATTTTTAAGGGGTCACACTTTACAAGATCTACATGATCAGCTCGATGCTTTAAAAGCTCTGGTTCTTTAAAGTTCCGGTAGGTTTCTAGTTTTCACACGATTTTGTTGCTTCACCAAACATATTTTGCCCGGGCCTATAAACAAATACAGCCCACTGTAAATTGACCTGCGTGGCCGTTATATTAACGTGCGAAGGCCAAGTACAAGGCAAAAATCGTCCGACTTGTCACTTTCTCCATTGTCTCTCCTCCCTCGCCGCCACCGAAATCCATCAACCAATCGCCGCCAAAATCCTGCCAACAACTGCGGATCCAGGAAATCACCGTCGCGAATATGCCTAGGACACAGCCAATGGAAGTTGCGAGCTGATAGGTGGGTTGTTCCGCATCCTCCCGCGGCTGCTGAACCGCTGACGACCGCGGCTTCGACAAGGAGGAGCACCAGCGCCGCATGGCCTCGCTCACTACTAGGAAAAGGGCTGTTCGTGGCGCACCTAAAAATCCCATCCGTGGCGCACTAGTTGTGCGCCACTAAGCGTACGCTGCGGCTAAAAAGTGCCCGTGCCACACTACCCTGGTGCGCTACAATTATATGGGGATAGGCGTAGCGCACTACCAGGTGCGCCACGGGTAGGGGTACAGGTGCGCCACGGATTTTTTTTCAAAATTTTTTTTGCAAAAAACACCCTCGTTTTGAATTGCAAAAGCAATCGGGTCCGCATCGCCGCCGTCGCTGGAGCATGGTGGCTGTGACCACCGCAGGGAGGTGCGGCAGGCCGTGGCCGTGCTAGTCTTCGCCGGCATCGAGGAAGAGAGGGAGAAGGAGCTGTGGCTGGAGAAGGGAGGAGGTCGCCGCAAGGAGAAGGAGGTCGTCGTCGCAGCTCGTCGTGACTGCAAGGAGGAGGCCGCAAGGAGAAGGAGGTCGTCGTGACTGCAAGGAGGAGGCCGCAAGGAGAAAGAGGTCATCGTCGCTGCAAGGAAAGGAGGAGTCCAGAAAGAGGAGAAGGGGAAGGAGGAGGAGAAGAGAGAAAGAAAAGGAGGAGGGAGGAGAATGAAAGGAGGAGGGAGGGAAGAGAAGAGGGGTAGGTGGGCGGGGTGGGGATTCAAATTTTGAATCCCGCCCAACTTACTCGTAGCGCACTAGGTGGTGGTGCGCTACGGGTAAGTTGCCCTATTTTTTTTTTGCAGGAAAAAACAATCTTTTTACCATAACTTTTTACTCTTTTCGAATTTTGAAAATCTAAATAATCGCTAAACGACCGCGGGTCGTTGCGAACGGATGCGGAATCTAGTTCTCGTCATTTTGGTATATTATACGATTTTTTTCGAAATCGTATGCAAAAGTTACGGCTATTTTACCGTGGCATTACTTTTTTTTGCAGATAAAGTCGAAATTATTGTTTGTTAATTTTCCTACAAACTATACCACATTATCTACCTAAATATGAAAGGATTATATTTTTGGAAGTGTTTATCATTTTCTTTTATTTTTAGCAAAACCTAAAAAGGCGATCCACGGGAGGGGGTGGAGTTGGTGCAGGCCACTTAACCGTAGGGCACTAGGGCAAAGTGCCATACGGCTAAGTTGACCCAGCTGCTGTAGCACACATGGCCGTAGCGCACTAGGTCAAGGTGCGCTACGGCTAAGTGACACATCCGTAGCGCACCTTGACCTAGTGCGCTACGGCTATGTGTGATGCGGCCACCTGTGCCCTGGCCCACACATAGCCGTGGCGCATCACCACCATGTGCGCCACGCTTATGGAAGTTAGCCGTAGGGCACCTGTGGGCAGTGCGCCATGCCTATTTTACCCGTGGGGCACCACTAGCAAGTGCACCACGGGGAAGTGAACAAATTTGGGAGAGTTGTCGATGCCTCCCTCCGCTGGTGCAACTTCACCACCAACGACTTAGACACGAGGAGATCGAGCGAAGGAGCGCGTCGTGCACCAAAGGCCCCCACCAACTTTCGACTCCGAAGGGGACTTTGACTTCACCGAAGAGAACGATGAGGATGAGGGGGAGGAGGACGACGGCTAGGGCATGGGGGAGGAGGAGGGCGGCTAGGGCATGGTTGGTCTGGACAGAAAAGAAAAGCAGACAGAGTCACCTACAAGAGGGACGGAACCGTAGAGGAGTTTTAGTTGACGCCTCGTGGTCGCTCTCTCCTTGAGACCGGCCGAGAAAACATATTATGCTTTTTCGATCGCTTCTTGTTCTCTCCCCTTACACACTCTCAACTTCCGCTGGCTAGCTGTTTTGCTGCATGTTCTTCTCTAGCAAAAAGCATTCGATTTTTCTGTTCTTCTCTAGAAAATTGTTTTGAATTGAAATTTGTTCTAATTTGAAATCTATTTAAATTTAAAATCTGTTCAAATATGAAATCTGTTAAAATCTGTTCAAATCCGAAATATGATCAAATTTGAAAATCTACTAAAAAATACAAAAAATTCAAATTAGAAACTGTTTAGAATTTGGAAAAGTTTAAATTTTGAAAAAAGAGTTTGGATTCTTTAAATAAATAAGAAAAGAAATACGGAAACAGAAAATAAAAAGAAAAAAAAATCAAACAAAGGACATGAAAAACAGAAAAAAAAACCCAGAAAAAACTACCCGCTATTTTAAAATATAAGATATTTTAAGTTTATAAAATAAATATGTTTAGACTTCTTTTAGCACGTAGCTGCCTCGAGTTTAATTCGTTTCGCGCATTTCCGGTCGTCCTCTTCTCCCCGAATAAAGCACGCGGGGCAGCAACCCAACCAAGAATCCTGGGCTCCTACGTTCAACCCTAGGCATGGAGATGTAGGTGCAGGTGGTCAAATTAATCTGGCCGATGCACGCGATCCCAAACCGTCCAGACCGCACGAGCGCGCACGCACTGTCAAACGCGGAATCCGCGGGTCCATCTTGCGGCTTCACTGCTTTCCAGGCCGCACGGGCGCTTGCGAATATGCTCACCTGGTCAAAACACTGACACAGCACGAGAAACTATGGCCAGACCGGATCCTCTCCTTGCACGAAAAATTCGCTTAAAATTTTGTCTGATTAGGTGGTCCACTTTATGCAATCGGCGCAGCGATCATAGGCCGCAGTCACCGACAGTAGCTAAGCTACATAGCCTAGCTACGTACGGACATGTGTATACATAGCATGTATATTGACGGCAAGTCACGTATAGTATAAAATAGCACTCCGCGTGTACGTACCAAAGCCAAGCAGAAAACGCCCCCGTCCAAATAACAAACACAGCTGAAATTCTTTACTATTCAATCAATCTAATCCGATCTGATGACGTTTCTCTACCGGTGTCAATCCAACTTCCTTCATCAACCTGGACCATACCCGTTCAAGATTAGTGTAGTTTCGCAAAAAAAAAAGATTAGTGTAGTGGCATATTTGTTTTTGGAAAAGAGTATATATTAATATCACAGGGATATCAATTACACTTAGCCTCTGCAACAACGCATGAGTGCAGTGGCACATAGATTAACAAATCAAAGCTGCAGCTTATTTCCAAGTTGATGTTACTAATTAACACGTCATTAATAAACCTACATAGAAAAGAAGGTCTAGATATACTTTTTTTTTTACAAAACTAAAAGATCTTATATTTTAAAACAGAGGGAGTAGCATTGTAGCGCTTGATCCGTGCCACATAAACGCAGGACTAGCAGGGGCGAAGGACCCCTTTGGGCAAGGTATGGCAGCTGCCCTACCTTGATTTTTTGCAAAAGATCACATATATACACGCTTCTAACCGATATATATGAAGTTCTCTGCAAATTAGGTGAGTTCTGAAGAAAAACCGAAGGGAAATAAGAAAATGGGCCGCGCTGAGGGTGGTTTGGTTGTCCAGGGCCTTTGCTGGGCCGCCCGCTAAGGAGCAGTAGTGCGTGTGCGTGTCTGCTGCCCGTTCGTCTTCGCCCTGGAGACTAGAGCGATCGAACCGAACGACCAGTCGAGGTGTGAGGCGTGTACTGTCGAGTAGGAAGGAGCGGCGACCTCTTATATTCCTCTCCTCCCGACTCCCGAGCGGGCGAGCGGCGACTCCCCCCGCCTGAAGGACTGTCAGCCGATCCGGCCGCCCCTACCCCTTAGTCCTCCTCGAACAATCTCACGGTTTCAGCCGTCTAGGGCTCCTTGCCATCTCAATTTTGAATTTCCGATCCTCATTCAAAATATAGGTTTTGCTCCTTCCCATTAGTGTCCTATAGGATATGTGAATTTTTGGCAGAGATGGGCAAGAAGGGAAACAAACGTGCAACTTCAAAGGGGTAGATATAATTTTTGATTTTGTGGTCAATTGAACTACCGAAATAAGTTTAAATACATTGCTATTATAATTGTACTATGTAATTATGTTATTACCTTTGTATCGTGATAATTCTCTTTTTTGCATCATTTTTTTTAATGTTTTAGAGTTTGCCCCACCTTATATTTTTTCCGTCCTTCGCCACTGAGGACTAGTACAGTACCGCACCACAAATCTGTAGCATTACAAATTAAACATATTGTTGTTTGTGTGTGGATACCATCCTTGATACTCTAGTCTAGAGTACTCCTTATTTCTGTGCAGATTGTGGTGGGAAGCATGCCAACATGTTCCTTCCTCTAGACCTTCCCATTTCCGATCATATATATAATACCTGTTGTAGTTTTGTTTTCTCATTTTTGCCATTTCCTTCCGTCCAAGGACTTGTTGTGCTTTGAATATTGCCGCCCAATGATATGCTCCGATCTAGACATTCTCGTAGACTTACTGTACACTGCACGCACCCCATGCAGTGCCATGCCATGCCGCGTCTTGAACTTCGTGACCGGGATTTATCGATTATGAAATGGTCACAACGAAGTTTTCTTTGGTTATATCTACGCATATACGTTCCAGAATTTAATAAACACAGGGCAGGCGCTTCCGTCCCTGTCTAGCCACGCACGCACTCGTTCTGTGCATACCGAAAGATCGATTCAGCCTACGCCAGTAGTACGTGGCTTCCAAGTTCATGTACGTAGGACAGCTGGTGTTATCCTGTTGTACACACAAATACAAGCTGATTGATCGAGTAGCTCCGCGCGATCGAGGCACTGGTGTTGCTATCTTATTATTAGATCATGGTACTCCTTACGTTTTAAATTAATTAACCTGATTTTATTTAAATTTAAATGTATCTCGCACTAACTATGTCTATATATATCTGAATATAGATAAATCCAGATCAATTAATATTAATCGTAAGAAGTATATTAAATATTCTCTCCGGCGCTAGATCGATCTAGCTAGATGTGCGATGAGATTGGATACGCACGGTGCATCGTCTCACGCCGGGGTTGGCGTCTCGTGTTGGCAACGCGCGGTCGACCTGGCTGTTGTTGCTTCGGTGTGTTGGTGAAGCGCCAACAATTTGGATCGATCGGAGTTTATAAATTTTTTGCCCCTGACGACGACATGGTTAGTTAATTAGTTGTTTCTAGCATAACCAGGCCGCGTGGCGCGGACATGTGGCCAGGGGAGAAGGCTTATGCGTGTTGCAGCGTTTCGTCGTCTTGGCGTGGCGCCATGGCTAGCTAGCTTTTTTTTAAAAATGGCTGTTTTATTATTTATTAATAAGTTTATATCCAGCCTCTGTATAGCTAGGATCAGTGGCGGAGCCAGCTGGGTGGAAGGGTGGGGCTGGGATTTGGCCCAACCCATACTGCATATATAGAAAATAAGAAAAAAAATGAAAAAGCCTGGCCCAAGTTAGGCATGCCCCACCCTAACAAAAAATGAAAACCGATCAACCACACAACTGAACGAACGAAAAAGCACGGCAGTTACAAATAAAGGTAAAAAAAACGGAATTCTCCGGAGTAGCTATGGTAAGTCTATCCGTAGGCATGTCCTCCAAACGCGTATAACCCTCCGAAAACAAGTTGTGAAACTCCATACTTTGAAGAGAGACCGAGATTATAGGATCATCGTGGCTTGATAGATAACCTGCAGAGGAGAAGATACAATAAAAATATTGTCATTTCTATATAGCCAAAGCGATCAAATAATGGCAAGCGTTCTCACCCTAAATAAAATCTCATATTTATCCACAATCCCATTCAACCAGTTGCCAAATATGTTGGCTATCGAACATGGAGGAGACAAACCAGAGGCTACTTGGATGATTGACCATATAGCACAAGCAAATTTACATTGGAATAATAAATAGCGTATTGTCTCATTATGGTGACAAAACAAGCATTGTGTATTTTCATGCCAATTCCTCATAACAAGATTATCTTTTGTGAGAATAACCACTTTACGAGATACCAAGATAAGTCTTCGTTTTAAGAGGTATTTTCATTTTCCAAATTTAACTACTGTCATCGACTGAAATATCAGGTTGGATCAAAACTCTATACATTGAATCAACAGAAAACTTACCACTCTGTAGTAATTTCCATTTGAATTCATCCATACCCTCTGACAGTTGTATCCTGGATAACCTTAATAAAAGGTTGTACAAAGACACTAGTCTAGTGCTTATGAGACTTCTTCTAAAAGACACATTGGGGGAATTAGTTTCCATTACCATGCAAAGTGTATTTCCTTTGTGTCTAACGATCGAATATGGCTAGCTAGCTGCATCCGGCCACCACTACCCACGCGCAGCCGAATCTCGCTGTATCGGCATGCGACGCCCACGGCGGTTCCAGGCGTGCCTTGTTCGTGTCCTTGCGTGGATCATTACGATAGTATTATTTTTGGCAAAGAAATGTGTCGAATACTAAGAAATCTGCACACAACGTCAAATGAATAGGTCGCTGACACGGGCCTATATTGAAGGAGGAACATTGTCAAATATTGTTCTTAAGAAAAGTAAATTGAACTTCTTACACCTACATTGTACTCCTCTAGGGGATCCCCTCAACCACCCGTCCATGTTGGGTCACCTTACTAGTCTCTCTCTCTCTCTCTCTCTCTCTCTCTCTCTCTCTCTCTCTCTCTCTCTCTCTCTCTCTCTCTCTCTCTCTCTCTCTCGTTAGAGCATTTTCCTCACGCGGTTGCCATGGAGTTATCAGTCGCTCGTCCCGACGAAGGAGGGCCGGAGTCATTGCTGCTCGTCAGACCGGGGCTAGCTAGCCGGACTCGCCATCGCTTGTCCGGCAGGGCCAGCCGGTTGCCGGAGATGGGGGCGACTGCCAACGGCACCGATCCCCCCCCCCCCCCCCCCCCCGTTACTGTTGGACACATCCTCCTCCACCGAGGCACCATCTGCACCGACTGCTAGCATTAATCTTGAGTTAGTTAATGTTAGGGTGGTCTAGTAGGATACATAGGAAACTTATATGTATGTGTCAGGTTAGATTGATCCGAGTTGGTCTCTGCTAGTAGTTTCCTTTGCTAGGTTACATACTTGTCGAGTCTGATTAGGATTAGTAAGTATCTGTGTAGGTCTTGGAGTCCGAATAGGTTTGCTAGTTCGAATAGGTTTGGTTTCTGAGTCGTGCTAGTTGGATGTGTATATATACACGTGCACTCTAGCTAGAACTTTGTATCGAGTTGTACCGTGAGTTTGAGAAAAATAAACAGAAATAGAGGACACGATACGAGCCCTTGGCCATAAGATTTTTTCTGAGTGTACTTGTTTGTCTAGTTTGATGTAGTCGATCTGTGGGCAAATTCTAACAATTGGTATTAGAGCGAGGTCGAAGATTTGAAATCACGTTTGCCCCGGGGAGGCAATCCGACTAGCGCCTCGGGGCGGACAATCGGGTGGAGACGGCAGGCATGCTGTCATTGGTGAGGCGGCGGGCAATCGTCGTTTGGAGGAGCGACAAGGAAGAAGAAGGCGTCAAGGTGTCGTCGGCAAGGTGGTGGATTGGGGTGATCGTTGATGAGTGCGGTGGTGCCGGGGTGCGGTGCTGGAGAATCTTGTCAGGATCACCATCCGGGAGAGTATGAGTCAAGGAGTCAAGTGTGTGCAAGATAGCACGTTTGGTCGATGTTGTGTCTGTGAGTCGTTGTCGTGTCCAAGTGCTTGTCTCTGTGAGGATCCGTTGCAGTTGAAGCGAATGAAGGTTGATGGACTGTTCATCGTATGGACGAAGACGCAATTTGCGTGCCTCGATCAGGTTGTCTATGTGTCTCGACGAGAGGATCAAGTTCAAGTGTGAAGGGAGCGATAAACCAGTGAAGGTGAGTCTCTTCAATGAGGCCATTCTCTATATGAGGCCGAAGTGGATGGTCTAGTCCACGCTAGGAGGTCGGCATGTATTGCGCTAGGATGGACAGCGTGTTCCACGGGTGGTGCGATTCCACAAGGTTGCTAGCGTGGCTGGGTAGTCCGGATCATGCTTGAGTTGTTCCGTAAATTCGCCAAGTCAAAATTGGGGAGAGCCAATCAGACTTGTCGTGGTACGAGACCTAGACAAGACGTGGATCTACAACGAGTCAAGACCAGAAGAAGCACGAAAGACAAAAAAGTCGTTGATCAAGATTAGAGAGAGATTGTTAGCATTAGGGCGCGTTTGGTTCCCAGCCACAGTTTGCCAAGCCAAACTTTGGCAGCCACAAGTTGTTTGGCTTGTGTTTGATTTTTGCCACACTTATAGTTTGCCACACTTCATTAATTATGTGGCCCACTTGTCATAGAGTTAATATTTTTGCCAACTTTTACCAAAGTTTGGCTTCCAATTTGTTAGCCATACTTTGTGGCTGCCATACTTCACCAAACTTTGGCTTGGCAAACTATGGCTAGAAACCAAACAGACCCTTAATCTTCAGTACATAGGAAAGTTATATGTACGTGTCATGTTAGATTGATCCGAGTTGGTCTCTGCTAGTAGTTTTCTTTGCTAGGTTACATACTTGTTGAGTCCGATTAGGATTAGTAAGTATCTGTGTAGGTCTTGGAGTCCGAATAGGTTTGCTAGTTTGAATAGGTTTGATTTCTGAGTCGTGCTAGTTGGATGTGTATATATACACGTGCACTCTAGCTAGAACTTTGTATTGAGTTGTACCGTGAGTTTAAGAAAAATAAATAGAAATAGAGGACACGATACGAGCCCTTAGGCATAAGATTTTTTCTGAGCATACTTATTTGTCTAGTTTGATGTAGTCAATCTGTGGGCAATTTCCAACAACAACCGCGCTCCGCTCGTCTACATGCCAGCCGCGGGCAGCCTAGTGATGTGGCCACATCCATGGCGGATTGTTGTGGCAGCTGAGATTTGCTACATTGTTGTTCTCGAAATGTTATTATAGCACATAATTTTTTCTACGATGCCTCCCGCGAAGTGAGCTTCGCTACAACCACTGATTTTTTTTTGCTACAACCGGCTTAACATTTTGCTATGATAGCGTGAAGTTTTTTACATAATTGTACGTGTGCAAATGAGATGTGAATTACAAGCACATGCCCAACCGAGAGAGCAAAACCTACATGTCCAATTGTTAACAGCCGAAAACGACGACTTCCCTGGCGGTCGAGCTCATCGCCGTCCAATAGCGGCTGCACAGCGTACGTGGATAACCAGCCACCATGCATATACCCGATCGAGATGACGTAGAACCTCGGCTGCCAATCGATCCAACTCATAGGGATGCAAGTGGCCCGTCCGGCGGACAGGGCGGACGTTCCGTCAGCTCCTAGCACAAGCACACATACGAGTATACGCATGGTACATGCATGACGTGGTATACGCTACGACAATCGGAGACGGACAAGTGCAGCGACGCTAGCGGACGCCCACTTGCATGCCTACCAACTCATCTAAATCTCCCATTCGGACAAAAATCTGGGACGATTGCCATTATTGCCACGCGCTAGCCTCCAAAACCGACCCTTCTTGTTTGAAGCATGCACGATGCGTGCGTGCCAGTGAATTAATGAAATGCCATATTTTCTGCTGCCGACATACGTACCTGTCCGTGGCCGTTTACTGTACAGTAGTCGTCGTGCAACGTACGACCATACTGCTGTGTTCGGCACGTGAAACGTGACAAGCGTGCCATGCGCGCGGGTGTGGATGACGGTGCTTGCCGTACGTTTACATCTACAGTATGTATACCAGCTACCAGTAGCGCAAAAGAGAAAAGTGCAGATTAATTATTGGGACTCGGCGGTGGACATACACGTGTTGAGTTTGGACATAAATTAAGTTGGCGAGCCTCACGCATCGATCGCGGCTGGCTCGTCGTGTGTCGATCCGTTTGATGAAGCAGACTGGCATGGCTCGATCAAACCTGCAACTAATAAACAATGCAAAAGAGAGGCGATGCCTCCTTTTCTCTTGACAGACGAAAAGGCACCACAAAGAAAACTCCAGTTTAAGTAAGAAGGTAAATTAGTCGGTTGATCCACGCACGCACATCACATCCCTATCACACCTAATCTCACGTCCTAGCTAGCAGAGAGTCCCTGACAGAGGGAGTAACAAAGAGTCCCTGACGACCTAAACACTAATTAACGTTAAACATTTCCATGCTAACTATAGTATATCCATGGGCCATGGCTGGCTAGCTGCTTCTTTGATCCCATCAGCGATAACATCAGCACCTACTACTCTACTAGCAAATCATTGACCGTCGTCGATACCAACGGCGCCTGTGATTAATAATGCCACGTACGCCAAGAACTAATTTGGATGGCAAGATCGATCCCGAGGTTGATCGATGCCTTCTGTTTTACCAATCCATCGTACGTGCGCGCATGCGTGTCCTTTTCCCGGCTAATTTATCAGACATGTGAAACGGCCGGTCACATCCTCCGTACGGGCGGCGCCGCGCCGGACATCGCCAGACCGCCGCCGCGCCACGGCGCCAGCGCTTTCGGCGGCATCAGTTACGATGGTGCCCGGTAATTACCGCCACCGCGCGCGTGCGTTGAATTTACCCGCTTTCGCTCGCCGCTAACGTGGACGTATGTACGGTTCCGCCATAGTAAAAACGAGTGAAACTCTGAATGATTAGCGGCCTGCCGCGACGGCCGGCCGTATAATTGGCGCGGCGACGGCGTGCATTTTGTTAGAAGAAATCGAGAGAGAAGTAGAGACAGATAGCAAAATGATTCAATCTTTTTTTATTCCATTGATGATCTCAGTATATATACAAGGGGAAGGGACGCGAGCGAAGAGACGCGTCTATACGAGGGGGTACGAGATAGTCGGTTCCATATTGCAACCGACATAGGAATATTACATGGGAGGATTATCCCTTTAATTAATCTAATCTATTAATTAAATCCTAACACTCCCCCTAATCCTTCCATGTCCTTGCGATCGATCATCTTTAGAATTATCTCCTCCAAAAACCCTGTGGGAAAAATATGAGGAGAGTAGTGTATGATATGTTGCTAAAACTCCTTCAAACCAAGTGGAAAAATAAGGAGAAAATGATGCAACATATAATGGTTAGATATGCTATTAAAACTCCTTCAAACCCTGTGGAAAAATAAGGAGAAAATGATACAGCATATAATGATTATTACCTCCATGTTAACTCCATATAAGAAAAACCTTGTAAAAGGGAAAAACCCATAGAGTTTAGAGGATAATATATATATCGTGTATACTTTCCTAAAAACCCGAGTGGGAAAAAAAGGAAGTATGACCTATGATCTTGTGTTGATATTACCTCATTAAAAACCTTGATGAGAACCTGGATAGTAAACTCATAAAGGGAAAAAGAGTGTAATATGATACTTTGAATAGGAGTAGTCTAGGATGATACTCCCCCTGATTCTTGCAAATCCTGAAGCCGTCAAATACCAATTTCATAAAAATATTTATGGAATATGAAAGTTGGTAGAGACTTCATGAATAGATCAGTGAGGTTATCACATGATTTGACTCGCAAGACGTTTATTTTCTGACTCTTCTGGAGTTCATGAAGATAAACCAATTTAGAGGCAATATGCTTAGTGATATTGCTCTCGATGTATCCTATTTGCATTTATGCAACACAAGCAACATTATTTGTATAGATAATGGTCGATGATTCAAGAGAACCAATAATACCACATGACTCATGTATGTGGTTTATCATTCTGTAAAGCTACACATGGCAATGTGGCTTTGTATTTCAGAATGATTGGTAGGTGTAGTCACCGAAGTATATTTCGAAGACATCAATGGAGTGACACTTCTACCATGTAGGTACACAATATGGGGATCATTCAAGTAGCCAACATCAGTGTATTCTGATGATATTGGAGTTTATATTTCTCTGAAATTACATGAACATATCAAATAATGTGTGGTGTCTTGGAGATATCGAAAGATATTCTTGATTCCCAACCAATTATCTTGGTGGGTCCAATGGCACTGGGATATGGAACTTCAAGTCCCAACATCCCTTCTACATCATCCCTTGGTTTGAGTGAATCTTTCTCTACGTCTAGAGATCGAACAACCGGTCATGGGAGATGGATATGACATGTCTATTTTTAGGTTTCTCCAATATTTATAATATAGGCAACTTGGTGTACCATAATACTTGAGTGAAGGAGTTCGAGTTGTGGTCTCTAGAACTATTTGGTTTTATCCAAATTCTTCATCTCAAATTCCGTCTTTTAGATGATCACGTGCTTCGTCATTATAGGAGTAATCCTTGAGCATGATAAACACACATGGGTAATCATCATTGTAGGAGTAATCCTTGTGTATAAGGAACTCACTATGTCGGTTGTACCAGAATATACCGACAACAATAAGCCATGTAATGACTTATTGATTTTACACAATGCATGTTGCATTTACATTTCGATTCGGATAGAGATTCCATCGGGAACCATACATGTCCAAATCTAGTGATCCACGTGAAATGTCGTCACTACATCTATCAACTGCATAGATAGATGATTTTGCACTGCCAATGATATAGGTATCGGAAAATAAGGATTCCACTCATGTCTGGAGAGTAGGTCTCGGATCTCTGCGAAAACCCGACCTTGTGCTACAAGCCTTGCTTTCTCACCACCTTGTTCTCATTCTATTTCTAGAAGGAAACATATTGAATCCCATGTAGGGAATTTAGTTGGAAGAGCGAGGCTATTTTCTGCTTGGATTGCACCCTTTGATTTTTTTCAGTCCGAGTGAGTGGTTTACACTCTGCCATGGCCATGGTCTATGGATCTGAATCATTGTGAAGGTTTTGGCAATCATACAAGAGATATGTTTGTCGACAGTTGTAGGCTTTTGTTGTATGATTCTCCAGAATCAATATAGCTAGAGGAAATCGCATCCACCTATAATGACTCTTCGTGATTTCCCAATACGCGTGAGTCCAGGTGTTCCGATGTCCCAGCCAGTGTGTGCAAGTTGAAGCTGGGTTGTGGAGGTTTCCTTTCCATTGGGTGTATACTACCCATAAGATGTTTGTCAACGCTAGGTTGACTTGCATTTACTGATTTAGAGAATATCTCCTCGATTTCCTTTGTTGCTTGCAGGAAGCTAGATCCTGGTTAGAGGCCGTACTACTCTCCCTCTTCTCGGGTACGGAGAGTTGAGTGGTTTTTATTGGTACCTCCACTCTTTCGGGTGCATTTCTAGCCGGACTAAAGGATTTTGTAACACCTTTGAGATCAGTAAATGAATCTGGCAGGTTATTTGCAATATGTTGCAAATATGTGAATTTCGGACGTAGTCCAAATTCTTGAATACGTGGATATAAGGTGGAATGTGGAGTCCTAATTGATTTCCTGGCATTCTGTGTGGTACATGAAGTCTCCCCCTAATGCCTGGAAATAATCCATCATTTAATATAAGCAATCAACATACTGGGCTATGAATGTATCCCTAATGAGGGGTTCAAGGTACATGTTGCTCGACGGAGATCTATACCCCACATAGATTCCAAGTATGTGGGCCCAATGATGTATGTTGTGGTGGTAAGATCGGTATGCGTGAAACGCTTCCAAACTTACGCAGATGGGAAATGCTCAAAGGATTTCCACGTATCAATTACTGAGGAGGAGTACTGCGATATGCAGTTAGTCATTGAGCAGTGGGTAAATCTGCATGACTCCAACGTCAAGTTGGTAGTGCATTTCATCGACAAAGGTCATGCAATGAGTTTGATCCTCTTATTCAGGGATTCAACCAAACCATTATGAATGTGGATGTATGGGATAGAGTGCTGAACTTCAATCCGCATGGCCATACAATAGCACATGAGAAGAATTCTACAACATTTTCTTTGCGAATTTGTCAAATTCGAATTTCTCGATAATGGGAATGTAACTTAATTACTTCCATCATTATCATGGTAAATGCATGGTTTCATGTGGACATAAAACACATGTATGAGCATCGTATAGATGCATAATTGAGAACCATGCAAAATACCTTAAAATATCCATACAATGGTTGGGGAATTGCCTCCCTGGATGTGTTCAAGGGATTGAAGCGGTCCAACTTATATTTTGAAGTGTGAATGCCTCAAAATTTGCTTCCCTGTGTTGCACAATGTGCACACAAAGTCTGATGACCGAGGAAATTTTGGACTCAAGCAAACTGTGACCAATGGAATTGCATTATGCAACATGTGCTACGGTTGGATGTACTAGTAGTGCAATCCAAACAATAGAGAGGGTACTTTTTCAAATACTTGTTCCTCATCCATCGGATTGTGTCCCGTAGAAATCTATATATCGAGCTAGAGTTCGCTATGGAAATCTTCTCTCAAATATATAGAATACACACAATTCTTTTTTTTATGTCAGAGTGCTGATACAATGTATTGTGATATACAATACTTATGTTCTGTTACAACATCACAAAAGGACATGATTAAATTGATCACAAAGGAGATAATGGGACTAGTCAAAGTCTCCAAACATGTCATTTGAGGCATACTCAACAATCATGTTCTCCGTGCTCATAGGATCCTCTGACAGCTGGAGAGTAATGGTGTTGCTAGGTACAAGAGGAACATCTTGCGAACAACCATCTCCATTGGTGCCATCTGAATGAAGGTTGAAGTTGGCTTCAAACCTTTTCCCTTGAGGTGCTTTGCGTCCTTGGGATTGTTGGTAGAGAATTTCCAGATGCTTTGGGGTCTTGCACTTGTTAGTAGGATGCGTGTAGCATCCACACTTGTCACAAAGCCTAGTTTTGTCATACTTAGCCTTTGTGGTGCCTTACCCACGGTCCGAGTTTCGAGGCTTTTTGTTCTGGTTGCGCTTACGCTTACCCTTAAAGTTTGATTGGTTGCCGTTGAAGGCACCACCAAACTTTCTTTCGTTCGTGACATTCATATGAACTTCTGGCAAAGGTTGGGAACCAACCGGGCGCTGAGAGTCATTCTTAGCAAGAAGCTCATCATGCTTTTCAGCCTGAAGTAGAATATGAATAAGGCCTGAATAGACCTGGTAGTCACGAGCGTGGTATTGCTGCTAGAGGAGCCTTTCAGATGGAATCATAGTGGATAGAGCTTTTTCTATCTTTTCTGCATCTGTAGATTCCTTCTCGCAAAAGCGCAACTTAGAACTTATCTTATGAACCTCGTGACTGTAATCCCCGACGGACTTGAAGTCCTGGAATCGAAGATGAGTCCAATCATGAAGTGCTTCAGGCAGGACAACTGCCTTCTGCTTTTCATACCTCGTCTTGAGGGTCTGAAACAAAGTAATTGGGGATTCCTCCTCCAATACTCGATGGATATGGTGCCTTATAATGTACAAGGCAGCATATTTCTGCTCTTCTCTCAGTGGTGCGACTCTAGCCGGAAGGGGGTCCTCCGGGTTCTGGATGGCACGCGCTATCCCACGGGACGCAAGGGCGATCTTGATGTCCATGGCCCAGGTAGGGTAGTTGTGGCCATCGAGAGCAAGTGCATCGAACTCTCTTCCAGCCATCGGTTACCTACATGGGTAAACCAGAGGTTATTGAATTTACGCTTTGGTAAACCATAAACCATCATGGTTATGTTGTAATGAATTATGCAAAAATTAATGATAAGTTCAAGAAGTGGGCTTGAAAATCATTAGTGTGAACTTCAAATTGTTAAGTATGACACATTGTAGATAATCTCCAAAAGAATATTTGGAGTCCGTCTCGCAGCACTAGAGAGTATAATCTGATGAAATCAGTAGATACTCATACTCCTAATGCCTTATGTCATGACTTAATAAAATGTTTGGGAGAGCACATTGTTAAGCAATCATAGTGTCAAATATGACAAAATGTAGGCTTTAAATAGTAGTGGTGATAATCTGCAGTGCAGTAGATCTAGCCACTACCTTGTGTTTCCGAAACATCAATTTGAAGAAATCACTTTGAATTTTGCATACCAATTCGTGCTCGTATCGAGTCAAAATGACTCAATTAAGACGATGAATTGATCTATTTGCAAAAAATTGAAAATCTCAATTGCAAATAATAGACATAAATAATCTCAACATGAGTAAACATGGAAATAATTTATATCAGAATTTTATTCTGAAGTCGTAGCGCTCAACAGAAATAGTACTGAAAAATAGTACTCTAGGTCCTAATCGTGTTGAGTACCAAATCAGTGGTACCGCATGATGGAATAATTTGCATTATCCCCAAAACACAAAATTTGTCTCAAAATACAAATTCTTTTAGGACACTCCTTTTATTGTCAGTTTTGCTATTACTGCAACTGGAGGGACTTTAATGCAAAAGTAGCGAAGGGATAAGATTCCCAATCCTGTGCGGTTGCCAATCTCACGATTGGTTTGGCGGCAGGTCGGCCACTGCACGTTGCCGGCCGTAGCACACGCGCATATCGTTGGCCGCCATGGCTGCTCCTTGGGAGACCACGCCATAGGACACACTGGAAGGCACCCTGGCTACCGATGTGAGCTGCGGCGAAGGGCGCCGGCGCGCTGCCGCATGGCAAGCCGCCTACCATGGGTCGAGGCCGCACCGGAGGTTGAGACTGCGCCGACCGTCCTCAAGTGGCACCGGGAGGACGCGGGCTCCGACACATTGGAAGGATGCGTCTGTTCCACACCGCGGGCATGGCCACAGCCGAGGTAAGCGCGGACACTGGCGTCGCGCGGGGGCCAGACACCGCGATGGATGCCGGTGGCCACCGCTTTATTCGGCCAGGCCACCGGGAGGCCGCGTGCAGACGTCCGCCACCACCGTTCCTGGGCAGAAGGCCACGGCGTTGGGGACGTCGTCGTGCCGAGAGTGGGCGGGCCAGAGCTGCGCCAGGAGGCGCTGCCGCACGGCGAGCCGGCCGCTGCGGGGCGAGGCCGCCGGGCGCACTGGCGCCGTATCCGTCGTGATCCTTGGAAACAGAGCCAAGGTCATTCGCGCACGCAGTGAACTGCCGCGCCGCCATCAAATTGGGGACATGGTCTGTGCGACCGGCGCAGAGGCCTGCACCAGCAAGAGCTGCCTCGACGGGGGCCAGATTCTGCGCGGTGGTTGTGGCGGCGAACGGCTCCGCGACGGTGGCGAGCGACGAATCAGCGATGACGGTCGTCAAGTCGAAGGAACCAAGCATCATATCTTTTCTCACCTTTTGCCTGCAAGTTCCTGTCGATCTTGTTCTCGTTTTTTGTTCTCGGTAGAGACTACGTGCTGATAACGTGTTAGAAGAAATCGAGAGAGAAGTAGAGACAAATAGCAAAATGATTCAACCTTTTTTTATTCCATTGATGATCTCAGTATATATACAAGGGGAAGGGACGCGAGCGAAGAGACGCGTCTGTACGAGGGGGTGCGAGATAGTCGGTTCCATATTGCAATCGACATAGGAATATTACATTGAAGGATTATCCCTTTAATTAATCTAATCTATTAATTAAATCCTAACACATTTGAGCAATTCGGCACGAGGTGTAGTAGCCTCTTCGTCGAGCCTCGTTACTTGATCCCTGTAATTAGCGAGATTGTTAACGTCGCTGTTAGGTTCTATTGACCTGACTGATCGCTGGCAATTGATCAGGCTAAGAGATGAGATAAAATATCGAGTGATCGGGCGATCAATTATATAGGGTAATAATGGGGATAAGATAAAGTAGTATGCAGCAGGTACTTCGTCTCGTTTTGTTTTCTGTCGGAAAAAGCCCGAACCTGCCGTCACGAGCCGCTGGATTCGGAGAAGATTACACACTTGTTCCCGCTGTGTGTGCACGTAAGTACGTAGGTCACCTAAACCATTGACTCGACACGCTCGATCGCGCACATCAAGATCAGCAAAGTCATGATAGAGCTGGCTGCTTTATCTTACTCCAGAGCCACTACTTTGACAAAACGGAAACGCAGAAGAAATCAAACAGAAAGAGCCATATAGGTATACATATAGTTAAACTTCTGAAGATAGGGAAGAGGACAAGAGGAAACAGACAGTGGAGCCAGAACTAACATCGGGATGTTACCGCGGGACGGATCTGGGTTTGAGACGGACTGGCTCGGTTTGGTTGCTCCTTCGGCGGTCTATGGAAGACGCTGGCTTGGGGTGGTTCCGCCGGCGTCGCCCGCTGCAGTGTGGCGGTGAGGCTTTGCGGGTCCTCTCTAGGCCCGGTCAGGCCTGATGTCGGGGGTGGCGGTGACAATGGCGCGACTGCTGCAATGCGAAGGCGGAAAGCGGAGAGTTACGGGACCTAACCGTGCCAGGTTTGCTCTTGCTGATGCATCCGGTCGGCTACCGCTATTGGTGGTGGAGGTCTGTCCCTCTCGCATGTTGATGCTCTGCCGCTCCCCGTTGAGCTTGGTTTGCCCCGACTGTTACATCCAGTCGGCTACCGACTTCGGCGGTGGAGGTTGATTCCTCCCGGGTGCCTGCTGGTATATCGTCCTTTGTCTACTTTGTTCTCTAGGTAGGTCGATCTCGTTTGGTGTTGCAATGAGATGACGAAGATGATCGCAAGACCGTGGTGGCGCGTGCACGTGGGTGGCAAGTCCGGTGGAGCGCTTCAGAGTGGCGAGGGGTGTGTTATTTTGGGGGTCGGGAGAAATCCCTCTCGGGTCGTTCGGCACCGACACGGTGACGCCTGCGGGTGGCGATGTCGTTCCTGAAGGGCGTCCGGTGTATCCTCTCTCCATTCCCCTCCGCGTATCGGGGGGAGACCCTAGGTCTTGTTTGGGCAGCAGTGTCGTCGTCGCCGCAGTCCTTCTTGAAGGTGTTGCTTGTTACGCAACACTTTGGAGTGCTAGGTTCATGGTGGAACTTCTTCGGAGGACGCAACAGTTGCGGACCATATTAGCTTTTATCGATTTGCCAATCGTAGGTGTTTGTTTCTCTTTCGTTTTTCTTTTTCTTTTTTTTTTGGCTTGGTTGTGCTGTATGCCCCATCTTGGACTCGCTTGTAGCGGTTGGTTGCTATATTAATATAGCTGGACGAAAGCCTGATTCGAGAGATGTTACCGCGACCGTGAGGTCGTGACATGATTTTTTCCGTGCGATCTCAGAAGGGGAGTACTACGCGCCCTCTGCTGGATAACTCCCCCGAATCCCCCGGTTCCCCCTGTCGCCACGTGTCCTTCAAAACAAACTAAATCACGCTTTTTCTATATTAAGCCTCGTTTTTGCTACAAGTTGTCCCGCTTTTGCTACATGTAGCAAAAAAAGAGTTCGCGTCAAAAAATAGAAGAAAAGATTGTTTTGCCAGAGACTTTGTAGCAAATAAGTTGTGCTAATGTAGCAAACCCGATCTTGCCAGAGACTTTCGCTGGGAGACCTCGTCGGAAACCTTGTAGCAAAAACTTTATGCTATTATAGCAAAACCACTAAACGATTGTAGCAAAAAAAATTATATTGTAGCAAATCTAACTTTGTCAGAGACATCGTCGGAGATGTCTTAGCAAACACTTCATATCATTATAGCAAAGCAACATAATGTATGTAGCCAGAAAATGTGACATAGTAGCATCGATTGAAGCATTTTTTTTTCATGGTGGGTAAAAACATAAAAAAATCGTTGTACTTCGAGACACCAAAAGTAGCAAAGAAAATATATGTACATAACAAGAAAAGTATGCAAACATAGAAAAAACAAAATCAGCTAGTATCCATAATAGCAGTGCCCATTTCCAAAAAAAGATTCATGGTAGCAGCGACCGCCTACCCTATGCTTCTCTGCCTGTGAAGCTAATGACGACGTCTACACGTGGAAGGCCATGGCAATAGCACCCGCTCGTGTGAGAAAGGCCATGGAAACGGGCAGGTGCGTGGAGCGCCGGCGCGAGTGGGGCCATGGCGACGGCGGGGCGCTAGCGGAGCGACCTTGTGGAGGCCTCCATCCCCAACGCCAGCGGGGCGCTGAGAGAAAGGGAGGCGAGGAAGTCCATGTCGATGACGGGTTGTTGCACGGAGCGCCCACACAAGTAGGGCCATGGCGACGGAGCCAACTACCGAACCCACGAACCCGTTGTACCACAAGGACCAAGACCCCCAAGGGGATGTCTCCAATAAGGTAGTGACGTGTTCGTCATCGTCGTCTGCTTCCGATGAAGCTTAGTTTTTCGCCCGGAGAACTTAAGACCCTTGCGTTGGTCGGGATCAAAAGTCCACAACAATGCAAACAAGAAGTAAATACGACGCCCACAGGCGCCACCATCGTTGGCACCTACCGGAATCGGTCTAGGGCTTTCACCCAAAGTTTGACTCGGCCACGAAGCTTAGGGAGACACAAGAAGACAGCCTAACTATGCCAACAACCACCAAGATTCACCACATGACGCATCCACCACTCCACCTCATGCTACGGAAAATGCCATGCCAGGCCACACACAAGCCGTTGCTGCTGCTCCGGGTTGCCGCCCCGGCATCCTCGCAGGCTTGTGGAGCGCGCCGGCCATGCGGGAGGAGGTCCTCCCCCAACCAACAACCCCCTCCCTTCAGTGCATCCACCCTCTTCATGTACCGAGAGAATTGTGAAAAAGAGGCAGGCTTGTCTTTTGCACCTAGAGTTGTTGCAACAGAACTCCAAAGGCCATGACATGATGAGATAGCGTAGTCACTTAAGGGATTCCGTTGCAGAAAAAATCCTAACAACGAGAACAATATAGCAAGATCTATCTATACAGATGTAAAGTAATTAGATGGACTCAGTGTTCATACCTTTGAAGACCAACCGCCGTCGCGGCTCTCCGTTCTCGTCTCCGCCACAGCTGCAGCGTGCCGGCAACGGCGCTAGGCCCGCGAGGCCTGGTGTTGCACCCGCACCTCTCGAGAAGGGGTTGGAGCGTCCCCATCGGGTGGGCCAGACCATGGCGTCCCCGACGTCGTGGCAGCTGCAGGGAACCCCAACTGGTTTATACAACACGTACTAGCACACGTGGTTGCCTGGTTCGGTTCACCCTGACCCAAATGAACTAGGGGCGAACGGGCCGTATAATCCATCTACAAATAAGGATGGCAATGGGCAAGGTAAAGCAATACCATACACATACCCGTGTAGTCAATGGGTAGAAAACTTTACCCATACCAGTACTCACGGATATAAATCTTTGCCCATGTACCCGACGGGTACCTGTTATCCATGCCCATACTCGATGGGTACCTGTACCCGTTGGATATCCAACGGGTAGATCCAATAGTAAACAATTTATTCATAATTTTACATTAATCAATATCATATTTGACAAGAAAATAAGTATCGCTACTCTATAATAGGTAGACGAGTACATGACAATTATCAACATTTAGAAATGGCAATCACATACTTTCCCCTAGGCTACTCAGACACATAGGTTGAAACTCTATAGGTAAGTTTTGCAAGTCAGTCTAAATGGCAGGATATGGATATACCCATGGGTACAACCCTATAGCCGTGTCCGTACCCGTAAATTAATGGACAGGGTATGTGTATTAACCATGTGTATAAAAGTATGCCCATACCCTACCCATGCGGGTATGGTACCCGCAGGTACCCATAGTCGTGGGTAAAATTGCCATCCTTATCTACAAACCATCCCAAATAGACTAAAACAAATACATTTTATGTTCGGAATGGGTCAACCTGCTGAACATGCCGTTAACTCATATCACCCCTCGATCGGCATTTGCCGCATTATGCCCACCCATAAATAATCACTAGTGCAGAGAGGCCCATTGGTCCCGGTTGGTAAGGGGCTTTAGTCCCGGTTACCCAACCGGGACGGGGCAATCGGGACTAAGCCCCAACCTTTAGTCCCGGTTGCCCCACCAACCAGGACAAATGGGGGTACATGTGGCGGAGTCAGAGCTTGAGGGGGTGGAGCATTAGTCCCGGTTCGTAACACGAACCGGGACAAATAACCTTCTGCCGTGGCAGAAATTTGGCCCATTTCTCTGCCGCGGCAGAGAATTCATTTTGGCATATTTTGTTGCCGCGGCAGCATTTTCGCCACCTTTTGTGCCGCGGCAGAGAATTCATTTAGGTTGTTTTATTGTTTATTTAGTGTTTTGCACTTATCAATGAAGGAACCGTTATATTACACAAGATCATTATGACAATATTACATTCGATACACGGATCGAGTTCATGCACTACATACAAAAGTTGCTCTTTTTACAATCCCTATTGTCTATACACAACCGAATAGTATTTCCCTTTTGGGTTTAGGACTTCTGCATCCAAGAATCCCGCCAATTCCTCCTGAATTGCTCGTACGCGATCCTTTGGCAGAAGACCGTCCCGTAGACGTTCGATCTGATTTTAAAAAGGAGTCAGCCTATATGAATGAAACTAAACACAATTTGATTGTAATTAAAAACTATAGAAATTGTTTACGTACGTGGAGTTGCTCAAAATTTCTGCCCTTCTCATCGCACGTCTACCGGATGAACTCGCAAACATAGTATCCACATAGATTGTTACCTGGTCCCTGCGTCAGGCACTTTACGAGAACAGAGTTCAATCAAAATAATAATCAAGCATGATAATAACTGTATCAAAACTAGAATCAAAGAGATGCACGGATATAGCTAGTGGTGCTTACATCTAGTTGTTGAAATGTAAGCTCCTCTTTTCAAACACCCCTAGCCTTGTTGGTGAACCGTTTCCAAGCGCTGCCCGGCGAAGAAAACGAATAAAAGAAGTTATTAATTACTTGATATCATAAAATTCACGAACGTTGCTGATATAGTGTTGTAATGATTAGAATTACCGCTGGAGAAGCATCTGCATGTCCTTCCACGTCTCAAGAGGTTTATGTTTTGAGTCCATGACTAGTACACGTCCTTTGTCAAGTTGAATGATTAACAGAATATAGTGGAAGTTGCGAATGCATAACTAATCAATTATATACTTAACATCGAGTAAGCGAAATAGAAAGTGTATAGAAGACAATAACACTCACTCGAAGTTGTAAGGAAAAAGTATTTCCCTTCTGGTTTCTTGAAACCTTAACGCGTGTACTATATTATCCTCCGTATCCTGGGGGCTTGTTTTGAGATTAGCTTCATGAACCCAATATGGGTCAATGAAGCCAATGTCATAGATTTGTCCTCTGCTGCATTCGAGAATCTTCATTCTGCATATTACAGTATGATTATATACATGCAATAAACAAGGTGAGATAGCTGGAGACTAAATTAATTACAGAATTAGTACTTACAGACAATAGGCACTGATGATCGATTTGTCCAAGGCGTCTTGATTGAATAATTGAAATAGTTCATCAAATTCAATGGATATCATGTCATCCTTTTCTTTCCCATGATGCTTTTTTGTAACCCTCAGCACTATCCAGTTAGCCCCGGCCTTTGTGGCATGCATGTACCAGTTATGCAATCTTCGCATTTTTGTTGGAAGACTGTTTACCTCCTCAGGTTTGACGAGAGGTTTGCCGTACTGGTATTTGTATGCTACTTCACTCACAGGGAAATACTCTAACTGGGATAAGTACTGGGCAATACTCATACCTTGAGCAGCGGTAGCTTCTCCGTATTGTGCAACTACCTCTGGATCATACTGCTCTTCGGCCCCATATTTGCTCGACCCCACATTGGTTTGGGAAATCACCCTGAGAGGGGCGCAAGACTGTTTTGCTTGTTCTCCAAGCTGGGCAACAGATTTCTCGCTTGCATTAGTACTGCTCTTCGAGGCTTTTTGTGCCGCATGTGACTTGAGAATAGAACGCTCATAGTCTGATGATAGCTTTGGCTCGGGTTGATGAAGATACTTTAGCATTTTCAACACTTTGCCTTTTTCTTCTTTGGTGTTGGGGAACTCTGGCTCTTTCGGCCGCCTCAGCTTAGCGAAAAACGTTGTCGTTTCCGCATCAATGATCGCCGCAGTCTCCTCTTCAGTACAGTCATAAGCTCTCTTGGGAGGAACCTTTGGTACTTTTGGAAGAGGCTCTTGTTTACGTTTCGGCGATCGCTTACCATGACACAGAGTAGCGGTACGGTTACGCTTTTTATCCTGAGGCGTCGGCGATGGCTACGCCGGAGATTGGTGAGGTGACGGAGCCGGGTGAGGCAACGAAGACGGCTGCTGCGGCGGCGACGACCTCGCTGGAGACGGGTGAGGTGGCGAAGACGGCTGCCGCGGCGGCGACGACCTCGCTGGAGACGGGTGAGGCGGCGGCGAAGATGGCCTTGGCGTGTGATTTCGAAGCACGGTACATTCCTTTGGCCATAGAATGGTGACGTTTTTTGCGTCTCCTAGTTCAGTCACATCCCCTTCACCTGCAGTGTAGTCAAGCTTCAAAACTTCAAAGGTGGGCATGATTTCATCCACCCCGACAACAGCGTAGCCCTCTGGAACCGGACGACAGTGGTAAGTTGGTGTGGGTCCAATTGGTAAGGCATAGCCGACCGCCACCTTCATTGATATGTTCACAACTTTGACATGTAGCTTGCAGTGTGTCATCTCTATGATATCATCCACTGGGTAGCCAAAAGGAGCCATCATCGGTGCACCATCGTCATCGCCATTGTCATCACCCGGGACCTCGGTGGAAGCCACACTGCTTTTTCGATTATTCGATAGGCCAGTAGCATCGAATGCAGTGTGCTGCTGAGATGGGCCGGTAGTACTTTGCTATTTAAGTGCGTTAATTTCATCTTGTTGTTGCTTTATTCGTTCTTCAATTATACGCATTCGCTCTATCTGAATATCTGCTTCAACTTCCGCCCTGTCCTTTCTCCTTTGACGGCTCTATCAGGATATTTCTTCCTCTCTTCGGGAAACCCAGTCCTCCATGGTTGGGAGCCTCTTGTGCCTCGTGTTCGTCCATCATGTTCCTTATTTCCAAGGGCGAGTGTGAGCTCATCATTCTCTCTATCAGGAATGAAGTCCCCATCTTTAACAGCCTTTACTGCTTTTCTCATATTCTCGATTGTCAAGGGGTCTTCTTTATGTCGTATGTTATATATACACTTCCCTTCCGAGTCCAACGTGCCCCCATGCCCGTAAAACCAATTCCTTGCATGTTCTACCCAATCGTCTGTCTCTGGGGTGATCTTTTTAGCACGCAGTTCATTGTCAAGTTTATCCCACTTAGGAATGCCAGCCCTGTAGCCACCTTGCCCCATAGTATGGTGATACTTCTTGTTAGCAGCATTCAGCTTATTCATTGCAGACATTTTCTTAGCTTTTTCTGATGTCTTGTATTCCACAAACTCAGCCCATAATGGTTTTATCTTCTCAAACTGAATATTCTTGAAATCGGGAGTCTTCTCTTTCACGACATAGTCAAGGTGCAATCTTTTCTTCCAGTTGGTGAAACACTGGGCCATCTTATTCAAAGCCCACTCCCTGACCTTAGCCTCCATGGCTTTCCCATGTTCTAAGGCGTCCTTAACTAGATCCTCCGCATTTGGGTCCAGCTCTATCTTCGGTAGTTTGAAATTAACCATGAGCCTCTTCCACAGTAAATCTTTGGCGTGGTTAGGGACAAATAAACATGTTCCCTCTTCTTTCGCATCAGCAGGCCTATTCCAATTTCGAATGGTGATCGGGATTAAGTCCCTAACGATTACTCCGCATTGTGCCACAAATTTGTTTGCGACAACTTCGGGAGCCGTCGGTTTGCCGTCTTCAGCGACATCTTCGATCCTGAACCTCTCATGGTCTTGCTGTTGGAATTATGCCCTAGAGGCAATAATAAAGTTGTTATTATTATAATTCTTGTTCATGATAATGTTTATATTCCATGCTAGAATTGTATTAAGCGGAAACTTTAATACTTGTGTGGTTTGTGAACAACACCGTGTCCCTAGTACGCCTCTATGGACTAGCTCATTGATTAATGATGGTTAAGGTTTCCTAACCATAGACATGAGTTGTCAATTGATAATGAGATCATATCATTGGGAGAATGATATGGTGGACAAACCCAAACTAAGCGAAGCAATTAGATTGTGTCATCGTGTTCGTCTTTGCGAAGCTTTTCTTATGTCAAATATTGTATTCCTTAGACCATGAGATAATAGAACTCCCTGGTATCGGAAGAAAGCTTTGAGGTCATCAAACATCATCCTATGAGAGGGTGATCATAAAGGTGTCTCTCAGGTGATCGGAAAGTATCTGTTGGATTGTATGTATCGAGATGGGATTTGTCCCTCCCAAGCCGGAGAGATATACTTCGGGCCCACTCGGTAATCGATATCAACACCGCTTGCAAGCATGTGGTTAAGGAGTTAATCACAAAGTGATATCGGATTACGGAACGAGTAAAGTACTTGTTGTAAACGAGATTGAACTAGGTATGACGGTACCGACGATCAAATCTCGGGCAAGTAAAATATCGCGAGACGAAGGGAATATATATATGGGATTGATTGAATCCTGGCATTGTGGTTCATCCGATATGATCATCGATGAATGTGTGGGAGTCAATATGGGTTTCCAGGCCCCGCTGTTGATTATTGATAGAAGATCATGTCTGCATATTCTCGAACCCGCAGAGTCACACACTTAACGTGTCTCGACGCTAGGATAGATCGGATAATTGGTTTATGAGTTTTTGTTCGGAGTCTCGGATGGGATCCGGGACATCACGAGAGGTTCCGGAGTGGTCCGGAGAATAAGATTCATATAAGGCAGTGTAGTTTTTGCAGTTCGGAATTGTTCCGGGTTAATCGGTATTGTACCGGAAGCTTCTAGAACCTTCCGGAAGGAGACCAACGTGGCCCCCCTTTCGGGAGGGGGCATGGGCCTATGAGGGAGTGCCCTGGCCGCATTGGGCCAGGGGCACAAGGCCCCATAGGGCCCAGCCGGCCAAAGAGGGTTTAAACTCGAGATAGAGTTTCTAGAAGGGGGGTTTCCTTGCCCCCCACTCTTCCTCCTTTGGGGCCGCCGGTTTGGCTTGGGGGAGGGGGCTAGGGATGCGCCCACCCCTCTATATATAGAGGGCTGGGGGCGCACCAACCCCACACACCTTCCCCTCCAACCCTAGCCGCCCTGCTGCCCTTCCTCTCTCTCTCCCGACTGTTTGTAGGCGAAGCCCTGCTGCAGAAATTCTCCACCATATACACCACGATGTCGTGTTGTAGATCCAATCCGTCTCTCCTCTATACTTGCTGGTCCGAGGAAGGAGGAGACGTCGAGGTGCTGCACGTGTGCATCTCACGGAGGCACCGCCACTTGTGGTGCTAGATCGGATCGGATCGCGAGGAGGAGAAGCGAGTACGACTACATCACCCACGTTTCGACGAACGTTCCGTTGTGCGAATCTTCAAGGGTATGAAGATCTAATCCAATCTCTCTCGTTGATTGCATCTTCTAGATTAGATCTTGGCTTTCCCTCTGTTCGCATCCGTAGAAAATTTTGATTTACTATGCCGCGAAACCCTTCACTTGCAACTTTTTGGTTGGGCCTCGTCTGCTCTTTTCAGTAGATTTGTTCGATCCGGAGGGCTAAAAGAAGAAAGATCATCGTTACTATTTCTATATAGATAGCAGATGATTAATTAATGAATTAATTATATTACATGCACCTCGCCGGAGCGGTCGTCTTCTCGATTACACAAGGCATCGCCTTCTCCCTCGCGGAAGGAAACACCTTCAACCTCAAACAAGTCGTCTATTCCAGCAAAAAGAGGATCACCCTCACCGGAGTTGTTCAGAAACGTTGATACGTCTAAATTTTCTTCCCCGCGGATCACACCTTGGATCAACTCTTCCTTTTCTTCGTATCTGACGTGTGGGTCCATATTTTCTGCATAGGTGGAAAAACGAATAAGTCGAAGCGGCTAAGGGAGAAAGTTAGGTACGGTGTTGAGAGATATAAACCCTAATTCAGAGAAACCCTAATATATACATACGCAATAATAAAAATGAAGAGAAACCCTAAACCGACATGCACCTAAGAGGGGAACATGAGTATAAGGCTAGAAAAGGGAAACTATCCAGCAGATAGGTAACACTAGATACTAACAAAATACCATATTGGAATCGATTTAAGAGGGTTCAGAATGCCCTGGCGAAGGCACATCGTCGAACCCACATGCACCTAAGGGGTATTAATGATTCCTTATCTAAGATAGGGTTTTTAAGTTGCTTGACAATGTGAATCGGGTCTGGGGCTACCCACAGTGACTGACCAGTGGGGCCGAAGACCAATAATACCAAACTAATTAATAAACCTAATAATACCTAACTAATAATAAACCTAATAATCCAAACACCAAAAAGAAAGGGAAACAATCAACACATGGCATCGATGCAATGCTAAAGCAAGTATGATGATATGACAAGTTAATTTGCATTGGAATGTAACCCTAAGACATGCTCGACGATTTAATCGGGGTTCCGAGGGGTGAAAACCCTAACTCGGGGAAACTCCGGAACATATGAGAGGGGTGCATTTGTTCTTCTAATTATACTTGTCATTTAAGTTGTTGAACAATGCATGATTGTAGGTTAAATAGATAGGTTTCATTTTTCTGAACAATTTGATATATTATTTGTATTTTTCTGACTTATAAACAATAAGTTATTGATTTTACAATATTAAATCATTTTCTGGAATTAAAAAAAGGCAAATAGTTTTTACACCGGGGCGGCCCCTAGCCAGTGAGACTGACAGAAGGGCCCCAGTGCCAACTCAGCCTCCACGCATGCTGATGTCAACACACGCATCAGATCATTTTTATACCACAGAGGAGCCTACCCACTGAGGCTTGAGGCTGACTGATGGGCCCTAGGCCACATCAGGTGGCACGCGAGCAAAGCACGACGTCACGCTGGCGGTGAGCTCCCAGGTAGCAACGGCGACGGCGATAGCGGGCACCCCTGGACGCGTGGATGGGCGCGTTAGAGAGAGGGCGATGCAGGGAGCAAGAGAGTGGCGGCGCCGCTCCTTCTTGGTCACCGGAGCGTCGCCTCCGTCGAGCTCGAGCGGCGGCGGCGTCGGGCACACGCGGGAAGAATAGTACAGGAGGAGAGGGAGAGAAAGAAGGGCAACGTGAGGATCAGCAGCTCACCAGGAACACGACAGAGGTGGTGGCGAGGCCGGGCGAGCTCGGGAGACGCCGGAATCGACGGAGACAGACGGCAGATGGAGCTTCCAATCCAGGCGATTGAGGTCACGAGCGAGGGGGAAAAGTAGCCGGAGCGCGCGCGGACGGAGGCAGCGGTGGTAGCAGACGGAACGCGCGGGTGGCAGCGAGCTCGGGCAGCCTACTGGCGTCGGGGGCGGTTCCTGTGCGCGCGTCGGTGAGAAGCAGTGAAGTGAGATGGGGAAGAAGAAGAGGAGGCACGTCAGTTATAAACGAAGGGCCTTTTGTCCCGGTTGGTGGCTCCAACCGGGACTAAAGGGTCATACGTCCCGGTTGGAGCCACCAACCGGGACGTAAACTCCAATTTTTTCAGCAGACCAAGGGTTGGCGCGCGCAGGGGTCTTTAGTCCCGGTTGATGGCCCCAACCGGGACATATGACCCTGTTTTCAAAAAAATTCAGGAATTTTCTCTCTGTTCCCGCCTTATTTTTTATTTTGGGGTTTAAATTTGTAATGTTATTTAAATTATAATTACTTTGGAATTTAGAAAAACTTTAAACATAAAAAGTGTTTGAATTTGAATAACTAATTCGAAACCATTTTCTATTTTTTTTAAAAATTAATATAACCATTTAAACTATGAACCATTTAAAATTAAAAATGAATTAACTTATATTTTTTGAATATTAATTTGGAATTTAGAAAAACTTTAAACATAAAAAGTGTTTGGATTTGAATAACTAATTCAAAACCATTTTCTAAAAAATAATTAATGTAACCATTTAAATATAAAAATTAATTAACTTATATTTTTTGAATATTAATTTGGAATTTAGAAAAACTTTAAACATAAAAAGTGTTTGAATTTGAATAATAATTCAAAACCATTTTCTGTTTTTAAAAATAATTAATGTAACCATTTAAACTATGAACCATTTAAAATTAAAAATGAATTAACTTATATTTTTTGAATATTAATTTGGAATTTATAAAAACTTTAAACATAAAAAGTGTTTGGATTTGAATAACTAATTCAAAACCATTTTCTGTTTTTAAAAAATAATAAATGTAACCATTTAAAATATGAACCATTTAAAATTAAAAATGAATTAACTTATATTTTATGAATATTAATTTGGAATTTAGAAAAACTTTAAACATAAAAAGTGTTTGAATTTGAATAATAATTCAAAACCATTTTCTGTTTTTAAAAATAATTAATGTAACCATTTAAACTATTAACCATTTAAAACTAAAAATGAATTAACTTATATTTTTTGAATATTAAATTGGAATTTAGAAAAACTTTAAACATAAAAAGTTTTTGGATTTGAATAAATAATTCAAAACCATTTTCTGTTTTAAAAATAATCAATGTAACCATTTAAAATATGAACCATTTACAATTAAAAATGAATTAACTTATATTTTTTTAATATTAATTTGGAATTTAGAAAGAGTGATGAGGTTGCAGATATGAGTCTAGAGATGTGCAATGACAATGGAGGCCAACCCTACATATATATATAGTGACAAATGGCAGGAAGATAACTGGAGGGAAGAACTGGCGGGAAGAACCGGCGGGAAGAAATGGCGGGAAAAACCGGACCCACTTCCTGCTGATTCGGCAGACATTTGTCCTTTTTACCCGGGATGGACGAAAAGGTTTGAGATGTCCCGGTTGGGAGATAGTCCATGCAAGGTGGTCTAGTATTTTAGGAAAATGGGACGGTAGCATTCTGAAACGGCATTTTGGTGGTCACTTCACAAAACGACCCGTTTTTGCGCTCGGAAAATGGAAAAGGGTTTTTCCGTGCGACAAAAAGGAAAACTTCCTTCTACAACATTGTTCTCCATACCAATTTCCACACACATGCATAATATGGGCACAACATCACAAACTATGTCGTGATTCAACACATAACAGTCATTTGGACCGAAGCCATGAAACCTCGAACATGATAGGTCATTTTGTGAAGGTTTTTTAGAAACATGATCAATATACCAAGTCTAGTATTTTTCCTTTCAACTATGTAACATAATATGACACAACGCGAAGGATTTCCATTGTTCGGATTTTTTTTGAATTTATTATGCCCGTTTTGAATTATTTGAATTTCTAACTATGGTCGAACCGGTGTGCATGAAGATAGGGGACGAGCATCGTTAGAACTTGCATTGGATCTCTGAAGAAACCACATATTGCGAGTCTAAAAATGATTTTTTTCAAAAAAACACGGGCGATAGATCATGTACCTGTAGTACAAACCGGACCCACTTCCTACCGATTCGGCAGACATTTGTCCTTTTTACGCGGGATGGACGAAAATGTTTGAGATGTTCCGGTTGGGAGATAGTCCATGCAAGGTGGTCTAGTATTTTAGGAAAATGGGACGGTAGCATTCTGAAACGGCATTTTGGTGGTCACTTCACAAAACGACCCGTTTTTGCGCTCGGAAAATGGAAAAGGGTTTTTCCGTGCGACAAAAAGGAAAACTTCCTTCTACAACATTGTTCTCCATACCAATTTCCACACACATGCATAATATGGGCACAACATCACAAACTATGTCGTGATTCAACACATAACAGTCATTTGGACCGAAGCCATGAAACCTCGAACATGATAGGTCATTTTGTGAAGGTTTTTTAGAAACATGATCAATATACCAAGTCTGGTATTTTTCCTTTCAACTATGTAACATAATATAACACCACGCGAAGGATTTTCATTGTTTGGATTTTTTTTGAATTTATTATGCCCGTTTTGAATTATCTGAATTTCTAACTATGGTCGAACCGGTGTGCATGAAGATAGGGGACGAGCATCGTTAGAACTTGCATTGGCTCTCTGAACAAAACACATATTGCGAGTCTAAAAATTACTTTTTCAAAAAATCATGGGCGATAGATCATGTACCTGTAGTACAAACCGGACCCACTTCCTACCGATTCGGCAGACATTTGTCCTTTTTACCCGGGATGGACGAAAAGGTTTGAGATGTCCCGGTTGGGAGATAGTCCATGCAAGGTGGTCTAGTATTTTAGGAAAATGGGACGGTAGCATTCTGAAATGGCATTTTGGTGGTCACTTCACAAAACGACCTGTTTTTGCGCTCGGAAAATGGAAAAGGGCTTTTCCGTGCGACAAAAAGGAAAACATGCTCCTGCAACATTGTTCTCCATACCAATGTCCACACACATGCATAATATGAGCACAACATCACAAACTATGTCGTGATTCAACACATAACATCGGTCATTTGGACAGAAAGCCATGAAACCTCGAACATGATAGGTCATTTTGTGAAGGTTTTTTAGAAACATGATCAATATACCAAGTCTAGTATTTTTCCTTTCAACTATGTAACATAATATGACACAACGCGAAGGAATTTCATTGTTCGGATTTTTTTTTGAATTTATTATGCCCGTTTTGAATTATTTGAATTTCTAACTATGGTCGAACCGGTGTGCATGAAGATAGGGGACGAGCATCATTAGAACTTGCATTGGATCTCTGAAGAAACCACATATTGCGAGTCTAAAAATGATTTTTTCAAAAAATCACGGGCGATAGATCATGTACCTGTAGTACAAACCGGACCCACTTCCTACCGATTCGGCAGACATTTGTCCTTTTTACGCGGGATGGACGAAAAGGTTTGAGATGTCCCGGTTGGGAGATAGTCCATGTAAGGTGGTCTAGTATTTTAGAAAAATGGGATGGTAGCATTCTGAAACGGCATTTTGGTGGTTACTTCACAAAACGACCCGTTTTTTGCGCTCGGAAAATGGAAAAGGGCTTTTCCGTGTGACAAAAAGGAAAACTTCCTCCTGCAACATTGTTCTCCATACCAATGTCCACACACATGCATAATATGGGCACAACATCACAAACTATGTCGTGATTCAGCACATAACATCGGTCATTTGGACCGAAAGCCATGAAACCTCGAACATGATAGGTCATTTTGTGAAGGTTTTTTCGAAACATGATCAATATACCAAGTCTGGTATTTTTCCTTTCAACTATGTAACATAATATAACACCACGCGAAGGATTTTCATTGTTTGGATTTTTTTTGAATTTATTATGCCCGTTTTGAATTATTTGAATTTCTAACTATGGTCGAACCGGTGTGCATGAAGATAGGGGACGAGCATCGTTAGAACTTGCATTGTCTCTCTGAACAAAACACATATTGCGAGTCTCAAAATGACTTTTTCAAAAAATCACGGGCGATAGATCATGTACCTGTAGTACAAACCGGACCCACTTCCTACCGATTCGGCAGACATTTGTCCTTTTTACCCGGGATGGACGAAAAGGTTTGAGATGTCCCGGTTGGGAGATAGTCCATGTAAGGTGGTCTAGTATTTTAGGAAAATGGGACGGTAGCATTCTGAAACGGCATTTTGGTGGTTACTTCACAAAACGATCCGTTTTTTGCGCTCGGAAAATGGAAAAGGCTTTTCCGTGCGACAAAAAGGAAAACTTGCTCCTGCAACATTGTTCTCCATACCAATGTCCACACACATGCATAATATGGGCACAACATCACAAACTATGCCGTGATTCAGCACATAACATCGGTCATTTGGACCAAAAGCCATGAAACCTCGAACATGATAGGTCATTTTGTTAAGGTTTTTTTGAAACATGATCAATATACCAAGTCTGGTATTTTTCCTTTCAACTATGTAACATAATATGACACCACGCGAAGGATTTTCATTGTTCGGATTTTTTTTGAATTTATTATGCCCGTTTTGAATTATCTGAATTTCTAACTATGGTCGAACCGGTGTGCATGAAGATAGGGGACGAGCATCGTTAGAACTTGCATTGGATCTCTGAAGAAACCACATACTGCGAGTCTAAAAATGATATTTTTCAAAAAATCACGGGCGATAGATCATGTACCTGTAGTACAAACCGGACCCACTTCCTACCGATTCGGCAGACATTTGTCATTTTTACCCGGGATGGACAAAAAGGTTTGAGATGTCCCGGTTGGGAGATAGTCCATGTAAGGTGGTCTAGTATTTTAGGAAAATGGGACGGTAGCATTCTGAAACGGCATTTTGGTGGTTACTTCACAAAACGACCCGTTTTTAGCGCTCGGAAAATGGAAAAGGGCTTTTCCGTGCGACAAAAAGGAAAACTTCCTCCTGCAACATTGTTCTCCATACCAATGTCCACACACATGCATAATATGGGCACAACATCACAAACTATGTCGTGATTCAGCACATAACATCGGTCATTTGGACCGAAAGCCATGAAACCTTGAACATGATAGGTCATTTTGTGAAGGTTTTTTCGAAACATGATCAATATACCAAGTCTGGTATTTTTCCTTTCAACTATGTAACATAATATGACACCACGCGAAGGATTTTCATTGTTCGGATTGTTCTAAAAATGGGACGGTAGCATTCTGAAACAGGATTTTCATTGTCGACACCACGCGGAGGGATTTCGGCAGGCTGGGCCAGGCAGCACTAATGATAGGGGTGAGTGTCGACATTATGTCGTGCGGCGTGTACCTTGTCCCGGATGGTGTCACCAACTAGGACTAAAGATGAACCTGTAGTCCCGGTTGGAGACACCAACCGGGACAAAACACGAGTCAGCACTAATAATAGGGGTGAGTGTCGACATTATTTCGTAAGTGTCGACACTATGCCGAGCTGCTTGTACTATAAATAGGCATCCTTGTGAGTCAAGTCCTCAGCCAGTTTGAGGCATCTCCAAGATGGTTTTAGAGAGCAGGGACACCACTATGGCCAGTTTCAGGGAGATGCCGACGGAGCCCAGTCCTCCGGCATCTCTGAGAAACTAGTCATAGAGGCACTCCCTAATAAGTGAAATTAGTTAGCTCCGAGACGTATTGATCTAGTTAGAGAAGTTACAAGCTGCAAGATGGTTTTCGAGAGCAGGGACACCACTACGGCCAGTTTCAGGGAGATGCCGATGGAGCCTAGTCCTCCGGCATCTCCGAGAAACTGGTCATAGAGGCACTCCCTAATATGTGAAATTAGTTAGCTCCCAGGTGTATTGATCTAGTTAGAGAAGTTACAAGCTGCAAGATGGTTTTTGAGAGCAGGGAAACCACTACGACCAGTTTTAGGGAGATGCCGCCGGATCCCAGTCCTCGGGCATCTCCAAGAAACTGGTCATAGAGGCACTCCCTAATATGTGACCGCGCGCGTTTGGAGATCAGATCTTAATGGTAAGTACGAATCGGGACAACTTCTTCATAGTCCCGGTCCAGCCACAAAACGGGACTAACACTCAAGACATTTATTAATATTGAAAACTGAGACTACAAAACCGGGACTAAAGGCCCCCCTATATATAGTCTCGGTCAAGCCACAAACCGCGAAAGATATCCTTCGGTCAAGCCACAAACCGCGAAAGACATGAAGTAGAGTTACATAATATGAGCATGAACTTCTTGGCATATGTCCTTCGTTATGATCGCTTCAGACATAACCATGGAGCATCTTCTTTACTTAACGGAATGCTTGGGTCAGTTTTCATTGTGAAGGGCGGAATTTCATCAAACTTATTATAATGTTCTGACATGTCTGTCTTGTCCTCGATTCCCACGATGTTTCTTTTCCCTGAAAGAACTATGTGACGCTTTGGCTCATCATATGATGTATTCGTTTGCATATTTTTTCTTTTTTTCGGTCTGGAGGACATGTCCTTCACATAGAAAACCTGAGACACATCATTGGCTAGGACGAATGGTTCATCTCTATAACCAAGATTGTTGAGATCCACTATTGTCATTCCGTACAACTGGTCTATCTTTACCCCTTCCCCATTCAGGTTGACCCATTTGCAGCGAAACAAAGGGACCTTAAAAGAGACTCCATAGTCTACTTCCCATATCTCCTCTATGTAACCATAATATGTGTCCTTTTTTCCATTCTCGTCTATTGCATCAAAGCGGACACCACTATTTTGGTTGGTTCTCTTTTTATCTTGGGCGATCGTGTAGAATGTATTCCCATTTATTTCGTACCCTTGGAAATTCAATACAGTAAAAGATGGTGACGCGGCCAACAAGTATAGCTGATCTCCAACAGTGGTCTCATTCAAGAGATGTGTCCGCATCCAACCACCGAAAGACTTCATGTGTTCATCTGTAATCCATGATTCAGGCTTCCCCGGGTTTTTGGAGCATACAATATTCTTGTGTTCCTCGATATACGGAGCTGCCAAGGTGGAATTATGTAGAACTGTGTAGTGTGCTTTAGTGAAAGAATCCCCGTCCCTACATATCATTGCTTTCTTTCCTAGCGTGCCTTTTCCACTTAGTCTTCCCTCACGCCGCGAGTCAGAAACACCAATCGGCTTAAGGTCAGGAATAAAGTCAACACAAAACTCAATGACCTCCTCTGTTCCATATCCCTTGGAGATGCTTCCTTCTGGTCTAGCACGGTTATGAACATATTTCTTTAAGACTCCCATGAACCTCTCAAAGGGGAACATATTGTGCAGAAATACCGGACCGAGAATGGCAATCTCTTCCACTAGGTGAACCAGGAGATGCGTCATAATATTGAAGAAGGATGGTGGGAACACCAATTCAAAACTAACAAGACATTGTACCACATCCTTCTATAACCTTGGCAGAATATCTGGATTGATTACCTTCTGAGATATTGCATTGAGGAATGCACACAGCTTCACAATGGGTACTCAAACATTTTCCGGTAGAAGCCCCCTCAATGCAATCGGAAGCAACTACGTCATAATCACGTGACAGTCATGAGACTTCAGGTTTTGGAACTTTTTCTCTGCCATATTTATTATCCCCTTTATATTAGATGAGAAGCCCGACGGCACCTTGATACTGTAAAGGACTTCAAAAAAGATTTCCTTCTCTGCTTTGGTAAGAGCATAGCTGGCACGACTTAAGTGACGCTCTTTATCCATCTTGTTATGTGTATGCATGTTCTTTGGGTCTTTCATAATTTGTTGGTCCTCCCGTACTTCTGATGTATCTTTTGTCTTCCCATACATGCCTAGGAATCCTAGCAGGTTCACGCAAAGATTCTTCATCACGTGCATCACGTCGATTGAAGAGCGGACACGCAGGACTTTCCAATATGGCAGCTCCCAAAATATAGATTTCTTCTTCCACATGGGTGTGTGTCCTGTAGCGACGTCGTTCGGAACTGATTGACCGCCGGGACCCTTTCCAAAGATTACTTCTATGTCCTTGACCATAACAAATACATCATCACCAGCAGGGAGTTCAGGCTTCTTCCGGTGATCTGCCTCACCTTTGAAATGCTTGCCTTTCTTTCTTACGGGATGATTGGTCGGAAGAAATCGTCGATTCGCCAGGTACACAACCTTCTTGCATTTATGCAAATATGTACCTTCAGTCTTATCTAAACAGTTTGTGCATGCCTTATATCCCTTGTTTGTCTGTCCTGAAAGATTACTAAGAGCAGGCCAATCATTGATGGTTACGAATAACAACCCTCGTAGATCAAATGGCTCCTGTTTGTTCTCATCCCATGCACGTACACCTGGTTTGCCCCACAACTGTAAGAGTTCTTCAACTAATGGCCTAAGGTACACATCAATGTCGTTGCCCGATTGCTTCGGGCCTTGGATGAGCACTGGCATCATAATGAACTTACGCTTCATGCACAACCAAGAAGGCAGGCTGTAGATACATAGAGTCACGGGCCAGGTGTTGTGACTGCAGCTCTGCTCCCCAAAAGGATTCATGCCATCCGTACTTAGACCAAACCATAAGTTCCTTGCGTCACCTACAAAGTCTGGGAAGTCTCTCTTGATTTTTCTCCACTGTGACCCATCAGCAGGGTGTCTCAACTTCCCGTCTTTCTTACGGTCTTCTTTGTGCCATCGCAACAACCTGGCATGCTCTTTGTTTCTGAACATGCGTTTCAACCTTGGTATTATAGGAGCATACCACATAACCTTAGCAGGAACCCTCTTCCGGAGGGGCTCTCCCTCAACATCACTAGGGTCATCTTGTTTGATCTAATACCGCAACGCATTACATACCGGGCATTTATCTAAATTCTCATACCCCTTACCGCGGTAGAGGATGCAGTCATTAATGCATGCATGTATCTTTTGCACATCTAATCCTAGAGGACAGAGAGTCTTCTTTGCTTCGTAGGTACTCTCGGGAAGTTCGTTATGTTTTCGAAACTTCGGCTTCATTATTTTCATCATCTTTTCAAATGAGGAGTCAGTTAGACCATACTCTGCCTTCCATCGCAACAATTCCAGTGTGGTACCGAGCTTTGTGCTGCCATCTTCACAATTTGGGTAGAACAATTTTTTGTTATCTTCTAACATGCCCTCTAACTTCAACTTCTCATTTTCTGTTTCACAGTCTTGCTTTGCATCAGAAATGACCCTACCAAGTTCATCAGCCGGCTCATCTGATGCCCGTTCTTCACCTCTTTCCTCTCCATTGTCTTCCATTGCAATATCACTATATTCAGGAAACATATGATGGTAGTTGTTATCATCATCTTCTTCTTCACCATCTTCCATCATAACCCCTCTTTCCCCATGCTTGGTCCAGCAATTATAGTTGGGCATGAAACCTTTCATAATCAGGTGGCCACGAATGATTTTCGAGGAAGAGTACTCCTTGTTGTTCCGACATTGAACACATGGACAACGTATAAAACTATTCTCTTTGTTTGTCGTAGCCACATCGATAAATTTATCCACGCATTTCCTATACCCGGCTACGCGCCGGTCACCGTACATCCATTCCCGACCGTTCATCTGCATCATATAAGTAAGTTTATCAAAAAAATAGGACATCATAAACAGTGAAATGACCAATTCACATCGACACATGCATTGTATCAATGACAGAGAAAAGATAAGATTGTTAACCTCGATCGAGGGAAATAAAGAGGAGAAAGCCCAAGTGCGTCTCGGACACCTTCTATATTTTTGTTCTATGAGAAATTGAACGGGATTATTCACTCAAACATTTCATCAAACACCTTGAATGCATGCATAGGAGAGAAAAAACTAGCACACCCCTCACACCTTCCACCAAGATAAAAAACATAGTGGAGGCAGAGGGGGCTGGGGCGTTGCATTTATAGAGGGCGGGAGCATACGTCCCGGTTGGAGCCACCAACCGGGACTAAAGGTGTGTGCCATGCCACGTGGCTGCGGCCAAACCTTTAGTCCCGGTTGGTGGCTCCAACCAGGACGTATGCCCCCTTACCAACCGGGACGCATGCCTCCTGGCCCCGTGCCCGCTCGAACCGGGACGCGTGCCAGCATTAGTCCCGGTTTGTGGCGCAACCGGGACTAATGCTCTAAGGGGGCGCGAACGGATGGCATGTTTTCTACTAGTGAATCTATTGCCCCAAGCAAGTTTGGAGCCTCAAGTCCATTAGGGATTTCAAAGAAAGTGCACTACGTCACGTCCTACACACCTTCCGTCTTTGATCCGTAGCTAGCAATGAAAAATAGCGCGCTATTTCTTTTAGCGCTACCCTTCTCCAGGCTATACATGCTATAGCGTGGTATATTTAAAAAGGATTTTAAAAATAGCCCGAAAATAGAGGACTGTGGCAAGGGTAAAATATATAGTGAAACATATTAATATTTTAGTGCGATTGGTTACGTTTAACAATCAAGATCTGCACTATATATTTGCTTACTCCAGATCCTTATCGTAAGTTCTCTTACTCCACACCGACCATCAACAACAAAAATAGCGTCTTATATTTAAGATAGGGCTAAAGTTATGATGTTTTAGTGCGATATAGCGATGCTATTTTGCAAATAGCGCCATAGAGAGTAAAATTATAAAATTTTAAAGTGCAGAGTCCACATACATTATAGAACGCTAACTAGCTGCCTACTGAGCAGGAGAAAATGCATCTGACGTAAACCTTCCGTGTCGCTTCCTCGAGCGACCGGTGTTGGAAATATGTTCTAGAGACAAATAATAATATGGATTATTATCATATTTTATGAAGTTTATTATTAGGTTTTATATCATGCTATAAATGTATTGAGAGAAAACATCAATAAATGTGTGATATGTAAACAACCAGTTTCTGGTGAATCTCTAGTCACTGGTTCATTGGTCAACAGATAATCAAGGTTTTCCAATCATGTGTTTTTTATGTCAGTTGACAATGGAGTCATCTTATTGGTAGAATGAGATGGTGAACATACCCAATCTAAGCATCAAAACATGATCATGTAACAAAGTTCAAGTTACAATAATTAGCATACGTAGTGACTTGTTGTTTCAAAACGTGAGACCATATTTAATCACCGTCACTCGAGAATGCATTGTTCGCATCAAACGTCACTCGGTAAAACATTGATTATTATAGAAGTGTGTTCAGCTACATCAAAAGGGCAGATTGAGGCGTATGTGTAAAGAGCGGGATTTATCCATCCACGTGACGAAAGATATTCAGGGCCCATGATGGCTTGCACAACTTATGTGAGCCTCTTGGAAACCCCAAGAGCAGGGAGTGAAGCAGTACAACAGCAAGATTTCCCTCAGTAAGAAACCGAGGTTATCAAACCAGTAGGAGGAGGGAAACGTCACACAAGTGTTGTAAGCAACGCGGAGACCTGCACAACACAAACTCAAGACTTTGCCCCAACTAACAGTGAGATTGTCAATCTCATCGGCTGCTGTAACAAAGAATTAAACTTATGGTGTAGAAGGTAATGGTTTGCAGCAAGTAAACAAGTTACAGTGAAAGATGTATCAACGGTAAAGATTGGACCGGGGTCCATAGTTCACTAGAGGTGTTCTCCTTAGATAAACAACATGGCATGAAGGGTAAACAAATTACAGCAGGGCAATTGACAGGAACTGAGCAAGGCATAACAATGCAATTACTAGTCAGAAAAATCCTATGAGATTCGATTGGGCAATACAACAAGATACATAGACCGCCATCCAACTGCATCTATGACTAGAAGTCCACCTTCAGGTTATCATCCGAACCCCCTCCAGTATTAAGTTGCAAGCAATAGACAACTGTTTTAAGCAAAGTGTGTAAGGTAAACAGTCCACATGTTTCATGAACAAGAGACCGTTGTTTTCTCCCTAGTGGCAACAACACATCTACAACCGAAGAGATTTATTTCACTTCCCTTGGAAACTAGAGGCATGAACCCACTATCGAGCATAAATACCCCCTCTTGGAGTCAGTAGCAACTACTTGGCCAAGATAGCTACTAACAACGGAGAGCATGCAAGATCACAAACAACACAGACATGATAAAATCATCAAGACAAAACCATTAATCAAACCAACATAATAATCTCAATATCCATCGGATCCCCGCAAACACAACATGCATGATTATAAATAGATTAGATCTTGATCATGAACGGATCTCATAAGATCTATACAAGAAAGCACAAAGGAGGAGATACAACCATCTAGATACTACATGGACCCATAGTCCAAGGTGGAACTACTCACACATCATACCGGAGGGAAGGCCTCCAGGATGATCTCCCCTCCGGCAGGGTGCCGGGAAGAACTTCAGATCCCCCCGATCTAGGGACGATGGTGGCGGCGGCTACAGACGGTTTCATGGAAATTTGATCGGGTGCTTAGGGTTTCTGCATCGGGGGCTTCTTATAGGCGAAGGGGGAGGCCGAGGCGGCGGCCAGAGGGGGAAAATCCTACCCCGGCGCAGGGTAGGGCCCATCCATGCCTAGGGGGGGTTTAGCCGCCCCGGCACGCCTCCTCGTCTCCCCTCTGGACTTCTTGTTCCCCACGGAAAGTAATTGACTTTGACGTTTGTCCCGTGCAATTCCGAGAATATTTCTTTACTAACTTTTCTGAAACCAAAAACAGCAGAAAACAGGCATCTGGCACTGTTGCAACTTGTTAGTAGGTTAGTACCAGGAAACATGTAAAAAGCACCTCAAAGTGTGGACAAGTAAAGCAAAGTAGATACTAAACAAGCATGGTGCATTAAAAATTATAGATACGTTTCGAACGTATCAGCCCACTCAGAGAAGTTATATCCATGAGCCGCGCAGCGTGTGATTACGTCACGTTGATATCATTTATCGGAACGGGTAAAGTAACAATTGTCGGTAGCAAGGTTGAACCCGACATGGTGATGTCGTTGATCAACTCTCGGACAATGCAAGTATCATAGACAAAAGGAATAGGACACATCGTTGATACCTCAATGATAAAGTTTCATGGAATGCATAGGGGTTATTATGGGCATCCAAGTGGAAGTAATATGCCAGAGAGGCAATAATATAGTAGTTATTATCGTATTCCTTATTTATGATAAATGTTTATTTTGCATGCTATAATTGTATTAATATTGAAACATTAATACATGTGTGTTTAATAAACAAAAATAAAGTTCCTAATTATGCCTCTCTTATAAACTAGCTCTTTGATTAACAAGATGATCAAAGGTTTCCTGATCATGGACATTGGATGTTGTTAATAATGAGGTCACAACATTGTTGGAACGATGTGATGAACATTCATCTGAAGTATAGCATTACGATCAAGGTCATTGTTTTTATATTGCTATAACATCATACGAAGTAATCTTAATCCTTAGACCATGAGATCATGTCAATCACTAACACCGGAAGAGTATCTGGATAACATCAAACGTCACACCATAATAGGGTGACTATAAAGATGGGTTCAGTACTACGAAGGTGTTATGTTGAGGCTCATGGATCAAGAGTGGAATTTGTCCATCCCGATGACAGAGAGATATACTCTGGGCCCTCTCGGTGATATCATATTAGTTAGCTTGCAAGCAAGTGATTTGATCACTAGAATGTTATATCACGGGAATGAGAAAAAGTACATGTCGGTCACGAGATCAAACTAGGTATGAAGATACCAATGATCGAATCTCAGACATGTAATATATCGCGAGACAAAGGGATTGAGTTACATGTGTATTAGGTTCACACGATCACAGAAGTCATCGTTGAATGTGTGGGAGTCAGTATGGATCTCCAGGTCCCGCTGCTGATTATTGATCGGAGAGGGGTCTCGATCATGTCTGCATTATTCACGAACCGTAGGGTGACACTCTTAGGGGATACCGACACTATTTGGAGCAAATAATATGCCAGAGAAAGAATTACAAAGCGTTGGAATTATTTCACTAGACACCGGAACTGTTTCGGTTGAAATTGCTGAAACTGGTTCTGCATATGAAATTGAAATGTCGTAAGGTGTTTTATGTGAATGTTTGTTAATTAGAGTAATTAACAAAATTCTGAATAAATAAATAAAAGAGTTTTATTTAAAGAAAGATTACATTAAATTTGGTGAAAATTTAATGGAAATTGGAGTGGAGAAAATGGAGGATCACCTTTATGTGAGTGGAGCTTCCACCACATGAATGAGGGAGAGGTGGGGGCACCCTCTATGGCCGGCGGCCATGCCCCCTTGGGCTTCCCCCTCCCCTATATAAGTAAACCCTCCTCTCACTTCTCACTCACACCTCCTCGTGAAGGATCTTGATGGAGCTTGACGTGGAGGAAAGATAAAAGGCCCAAAACCTCCCCGGCAATGGCGCCAGAAAAGAGCTTGATGTCTACGCACTTCTATTCTTGTAGACAGTTGTTGGGCCTCCAACTGCAGAGGTTTGTAGAACAGCGGCAAGTTTCCCTTAAGTGGATTACCCAAGGTTTATCGAACTCAAGGAGGAAGTGGTCAAAGGTATTCCCTCTCAAGCAATATTGCAATCAAGATACAAGAAGTCTCTTGTGTCCCCAACACACCCAATACACTTGTCAGGTGTATATGTTCACTAGTTCGACGAAGAGATAGTGAAATACAAGTGGTAACGGTGCCAGAAAATAGCTTCGATCGAGCTTGACGGTGAGGTAAAGACTGGAAGCAAGCAAACATGCAACAGATCTAGATGCAAACGGTGTTTCAATGTTTAGAAACAAGGCCTAGGGACCATACTTTCACTAGTGAACACTCTCTCATATAAATATCTTCTCTTCATGATACTACTCTGAACTACTCTCCGGTTGGACACTCTAATCATCGGTAGGGCTATAACATCACTCCTGAAAGTCCGCCTTCCCCAATCTAGATAACCCCACACTGTCACCTTGAGCGCTAGAAGGTTCGAACAAACACCACAATTTCATAGAGACATCCAACTCCAAATATAACTCATAACAAATATTCAATCTAGCCAAAGTGCCATACACGGTATGGCCGTTGTCACTTTCACACACATGGGGAAAAGCATAGATCTATTAAAGCACAAAGAGTATTTATGTAGACTCAAGCCTAAGTGCCACCATGGCGTGCACGCTGTCACTTTCACACACATGGGGAGAGCAGAGATCTAATGAAGCACTTGAGTAGCAAGATAGATCTACTTGATTACAAAGCTCATGACCACAAGATCATACATAGAGAGAGAGATGGACACATAGCTACCCGTAGAGCCCTTAGCCTCGAGGAAGAACTACTCCCTCATCATGGAAATCAGCAATGGTGATGAAGATGGCGATGGAGATCGATGGAGATGGCTTCGGGGGCAACTCCCTGTCCCGGTAGGGTGCCGGAACAGAGATTTTCTGTCCCCCGAATCTCCCCTTCGGTGGCGGTAGCGCTACAGAGGTTTTCGTGGATTTCTTCTGGATGCCCTAGGGTTTTTGGGTCGGAGTCTTATTATAGGCGAAGGGGGAGGCCGAGGAGGCGGCCAGAGGTCCCACACCCTCCCCAGGCGTGGGCCAGGATTGGCCGCCCCCAGGGGGTCTGGCCACCCTCTAGTGCCTCTCCGTCCCTCCTTCTAGATTCATGTCCCTCACGGAAAGTTATTGACTTTGGCTTTTGTTCCGTCCAATTCCGAGAATATTGATTTTCTGTCTTTCTGGAACCAAAAACAGAAGAAAACAGGCAACTGGCACTGTGGCAACTTGTTAATAGGTTAGTTCTAGAAAAGATAGAAAAACATCTCAAAGAAATACAAAGCAAAGCAAAGTAGATACTAAACAAGCATGGAACATAAAAAATTATAGATACGTTCCCGATGTATCAGATCTCTCCCCCTTTAGAATTTCTCCATGGTCTCGGATCAGCGAGATACATGTTCCCGGTCGCTTTTTCTGGAAGGATTTGTTGCTTCCGCTGCTTCGCTTGAGCGAGGGCACGGAGGTTGTCGGGGTACCCGGACGTGTGTGCGATCACGGATGCACCACTGCTTTGCGGTGCTGGACTTGATGGTGCTGGACCGGCTGGACCAGATGGAATTCATCACGATCTTGAGATCGGCAAGTGTTCGACTACATCATCCACGAGTACAACCTCGTTAACACTATTCGGTCTTCGAGGGTATGTATTCTATGGATGTATATCCACCCGTTGCTTGTATCTAGTAGATAGATCTTGGTACTTAGTTGTTCCCATTGTAGAATTTTTTTTCTATGCTGCGAACCCTTCACCAAGTCCCGCTAATGATCATTGGTCCGAGAGGGGTCTCGACCATGCCTGGAGTGTTCCCGTACCGTAGAGTAACACGCTTAAGGGTTTTACGAAGCTCGAAGATCATTTTGGTATCATCGGAATCACCGAAGAAAAGAGAGGAAGAAACCGAAAGGGTTCCAGGAAGATCCGGAGGATGTCCGGAGTGGGATGGAAGGTGTTCCATAGCTACTAGAATTAAATAATATGTAAATAGATATTAAATATTGATTTAATTAATTATATTTATTTAATAAAATAAAATAAATTAGAAATGGTTAAATTTCCTATTGGACCAATTCCCGATGGGAAGGGCCAATGAGGGGAAAAGACAAAAGGGAGGAGAGGGAGGAGGTGGCCCAGTGGCCCTAGGGTGCCCGCGCGGGGCCCATGGGAGCCTTGGCTGGCCGGCCAAGCCCCTCCCTCCTCTCCTCCTTTGTTTAGTCCCACATGGCTTAGCCAATGAGTTTTGGTGTCCCCTTCCCCTATATAAGAAGAGGCATATGGAGGCAATTAAATCATCAGAAAATTCATAAAAGCTTCCTAACTTTGGAAAAAGCTTCCAGATACCTCTCCATCCTCTCTCTCTCTTGTGACCGCGACCCTATTGTAAGTTGTGCGAACGAGAGAGTTCTTCATCGCGGTGCCCCATCACGCTGCGGGGTTTAGATCCAAAAGATCTACTTCCATGGTCTCTGCTAGATCGGAGGAGCGGGAGTCATCGTCAAGCAACGAACTTGTGCGACTCCCTTGGAGGGCTGCACTTGTGGCGCCAAGAGTTGTCGGAGCCACCAGAGCCTTCAGAGTTCAGGACGACCCTGAAGTTGGTGCCAGTACTACTACATCACCGATGTTCTCCTGAACATTGACAAAGATTTTTGGTCTTCAACTTTCTAAGTTCGCGAAAATTCCCTCCCATTACAACATTGCTAATAGATAGATCCAGGCATTAGGGTTGTTTGCGTAGGAAATATATTACTTTTTAGGCGCGCTACCCCTATAACCAAGAGGAAATCCTACCGCTACCGCATGCGAGTCCCCCACACCCTACCCCACCCCTCCCCTTGTCGCCCCTGGTGCGCACCGATGACGAAGCCGGTCGGCGTCAGTGGTGGCAAGGCTATTCCTCTCCCCTAGTCGCTAAGGTTCGGCATGGGCTAGAGCATGGCGGCTTGGCGTGATGCGACACAATGGTGGTTGGCTTTGGCTGGCTTGGCTATGGCGGTGCAATCTAGCCAGCGTGGATGGCCGCGTACATGCGGCGGTGAAGCTCCATGGCACCGGTGGACATGGCTGCGAGCTGCAGCAGGACTGGAAGACTGGATCTAGGACCTGCAAGACTGGATGTTGGCCCTCATGGGTTCGATATGGGTTGAGTGTTTCATGGCCGGATCTCGTGACCGACGGCTTGTTGGTGGACGGATACGTGCTCCTCCATAGGGGTCTACGGATCTGCAGAAGCCAGCGTGGGGGCTTCCTGCCTGGTTCTAATAAAGAAGGTGGTCCTAGGGTTTCTCTCACGTCAAGACGAAGATCTACTGGTTGCATGTTCTTGTTCTTCTGGCATGGAGCGGCGTGTTCTGAAAGGCTGATGGATGCATGGTGAAGTTAGATGCGGAGAATGTCATGAAATGAGGGACATGAGGGCTAGCGTTGGTGGTTTGCGTCTTTGCGGCGTTGAGGAACTTGCTTGGTGATCTGTGGCTCGCAGCAGCAACTGTTAGTAGGGGCGACAACACGGGAGAAGTTTTTTTTGAACAAAGCACTACTAGGAAAAGGCCCATCAGTGGCACACCATTTTGGGACTTCTGTGGCGCATATGGGATACGCCACTGTTATCTCGCCACTAAAGTTCAGTTCTGTGGCGCATATTGAAATGCGCCACAAAAGTCTGAAAAATTTCTATGGCGCATATTGCCAAAATGCACCACAGAAGTCCCGAACCAGATCTCAAACTTCTGTGGCGCATTTGGCCAATATGCGCCACAGAAGTTTTTTTCAAATTTAAAAAAAAAAACCGGCCAGATCTGGCTGGAGGTGGTGCTCGCCGGAGGTGGGGGTCACCTATGGAGGAGAGAAAGAGGTCGCTGGAGGAGGAGGTGGATGTCGCCGGTGAAGGAGAGAAGGAGGCCGCCGGAGGAGGAGGAGGAGAATGTCGCCGGAGGAGGAGCTCGCCGGGGTGGAGGAGGAGGGAGGTGGGAGGAGGAGGAGCTCGTCGGGGTGGAGGAGGAGGGAGGTGGGAGGTGGGAGGAGGAGGAGGACCTCACCGGGGTGGAGGAGGGAGGAGCTCACCGGGGTGGTGGTGGTGTAGGAGGAGGAGGAGAAGCTCACCGGGGTGGAGGAGAAGGAAGAGGAGGAGGAGGAGGATCTCTCCGGGGTGGAGGAGCAGGAGGATCTCACCGGGGTGGAGGAGGAGGAGGAGGTGAGGAGAATGAGAGAAGAAGGTGAGGAGGGGAAGGGTGGAGGAGTGGAAGAGTATAAGAGAGGGAGAAGAGGCGGGATTCAAATTTTGAATTCTGGCCAAACTTCTGTGGCGCATATGGAAGAAATGCGCCACAGAAGTTTGTCCTCCTTTTTTATTTTTTCGCAGGAAAAAAATGATCTTTTTGAAGGATTTCGCAGCATAGTAAATCAAAAAATTTCTACGGATGCGAACGGGGAAGCCAAGATCTAATCTAGGAGATGCAAACAACGAGGGGGGATAGATGAGATCTTCATACCCTTGAAGATTCGCACAGCGGAACGTGCGACGGAACATGGTTGATGTAGTCATACTCGCTTCTCCTCCTCGCGATCCGATCCGATCCAAAACCGCAAGTGGCGATGCCTCCGAGAGATGCACACGCACGGCACCTCGACGTCTCCTCCTTCCTCGGTCCAGCAAGTGGGGTGGAGAGATAGGTTGGATCTACAACACGACGGCGTGGTGCAAACGGTGGAGAGTTTCTGCGGCAGGGCTTCGCCTACGAGCAGTCGGGAGAGAGAGAGAGGAGGGCAGCAGGGCGGCTAGGGCTTGAGGAGGTGTGTGGGGAGGGTGCGCCCCCAGCCCTCTTTATATAGATGGGTGGGCGGCTGCCCCTTGCCCCTCTTCCAAGCCTAGGGCCGGTGGCCAAGGGAAAGGAGTAGGGCCGGCGGCCAGGAAGCTCTCCCTAGGGTTTCCCCTAAGGCTTGGCCGACTGGGCCTATGGGGCCTTGTTCCCCTAGCCCAATGCGGCCAGGGCACTCCCTCGTAGGCCCACGCCCCCTCACGACAAGTGGGGCCACGTTGGTCCCACTCCGGAAGGTTCTAGAAGCTTCCGGTACAATACCGAACAATCCGAAACACTTCCGAACTCCAAAATCTGCTTTGCCTTATATGAATCTTATTCTCTGGACCATTCCGGAACCTCTCGTGATGTCCTAGATCCCATCCGAGACTCCGAACAAAAACTCATAAACCAATTATCCATTCTATCCTAGCGTCGAGACACGTTAAGTGTGTGACCCCGCGGGTTCGAGAATATGCAGACATGATCTTCTATCAATAATCAACAGTGGGGTCTAGAAACCCATATTGACTCCCACATACTCATCGATGATCATATCGGATGAACCACGATGCCAGGATTCAGTTAATCCCATATACATATTCCCTTCGTCACGCGATATTTTACTTGCCCGAGATTCGATCGTCGGCATCGGCATACCTAGTTCAATCTCGGTCACAGCAAGTACTTTACTCGTTCCGTAATCCGATATCACTTTGTGATTAACTCCTTAACCACGTGCTTGCAAGCGGTGTTGATATCGATTACCCAGTGGGCCCGAAGTATATCTCTTCGACTTGGAAGGGACAAATCCCATCTCGATACATACAACCCAACAAGTACTTTCCGATCACCTGAGAGACACCTTTATGATCACCCTCTCATAGGATGACGTTTGATGACCTCAAAACTTTCTTCCGATACCAGGGAGTTGCATTATCTCATGGTCTAAGGAATACAATATTTGACATAAGAAAAGCTTCGCAAATATGAACACGATGACACGATCTAATTGCTCTGCTTGATTTGGGTCTGTCCATCATACCATTCTCCCAATGATGCGATCTCATTATTAATCCACAACCCATGTCTATGGTTAGGAAACTTTAACCATCATTAATCAATGAGCTAGTCCATAGAGGCGTACTAGGGACACGGTGTTGTTCATAAACCACACAAGTATTAAAGTTTCCGCTTAATACAATTGTAGCATAGAATATAAACTTTATCATGAACAAGAATTATAATAATAACATCTTTATTATTGCCTCTAGGGCATAATTCCAACACTTTTGGTCATAACTTTTTACTCTTTTCAAATTTTTAAAATCTAAATAATTTCTAAATAGCCATAGGGCGTTGCGAGCGGATGCGAAATCTCGTTCTCGTCATTTTGGTATTTTATACGTATTTTTCCGACATCGTATGAAAAAGTTACGGTCGTTTTACCGTGGCATAAACTTTTTTGTATAAAAAGTCGAAATGCATGTTTGTTAATTTTCCTACAAACTAGACCATATTACCTATCACTATGTGAAAGGATTTTATTTTTTGAAGTCTTTTTCATTTTCTATTATTTTTTACAAGGCTAAAAAGGCGATCCACGGGGGGGTGGGGGGGTGTACAATCTGTTTTTCCTGCGCATGCCTCTATATGCGCCATAGAATGTTGGTCAGAGTATAGTCAATGAGATTGTATGGTAGGGTCCAGCCGAGCTTTCTATGGCGCATGTGGACATATGCGCCATAGAAGTTCCAACTTCTGTGGCGCATTTTTCCTATATGCGCCACAGAAGTGTGAAGACTTCTATGACACATTTGATGAAATGCGCCACTGGACAACTTTTGTGGCGCATGGTCAGAACCATGCGCCACAGAAGGTCTGTCTATCTATAGCTTGTTTCCTAGTAGTGAAGGGAAGAACCGAGAAGGGTCCAGTGCTGAAAATTCATTAAGTGGTGGGTACAATTACAATCAGGGCTATAAAAGAAAGAAACATTACAGATAAGCCCTAGTATTTTGCTAAAAGGACCTTGGATAAAACATGAAAATAGCAATCAAGTCCTTCTCCACTAGGGACGATGACGCACTCGATGCCGCGGCCAGCCACACCACCACCGGGGACAAAACCACTTGGCAGGGGAGAGTCGAAGAGCTCCGCGGCGGAGTGACAGAGGGGCCTCCATACTGGCGCGTCATCCAGGAGGTTGTTTTAGAGGCGGCTCGTCCAGAACCGCATCGCGGAGTGGCTGCCATGACCGAAGATAGCGGCGGCGCAAATTCGCCATCGCTTGGGAGCTCCGCCGAGAGAAGCAGCAATTCCCCACCGAGGAGGAAGAAAGCAGAGCAAAACCCAACCAACATCATGTCCATCTCCTTGATGGCTGCAAATGGCGGCAAGGAAATTGCAACTGACCTCTTCCTCATCGGCATAGCAAGCTCTCGACCACTGCTTGAGGCGCCGGCCGCAAGTCTCCAGACTGCTGCGACAAGTCGGAAGTTGCGACCAAAGAAAAGGGCCGAAGAAAGCTCGCCAAACACGGATCTTATTTTGCAGGTGAGTGGTGGTCTTCCTCTGGGCCAGCTCTCGCCATGAGAGCGCAAGCATCAGAGGGAGAGGGACCACTTTCAACTGGGCGGGATCCGGCACGACCAGCTCAAAGCACCTGGGGCGGCCAACCTTATTTAGAGGAATGCGAGGCTTGATGTGCTCCGCAGCCACCACCGCCTGCCACCGGCGAGGCGCAGCAGAGCAGATCGGAGCCAGGGCGTGGAGGATCTGGTGGCCAGAGATCTCCATCCTACCCCCAATCGGCACAGAGGCACAAGACACTAGAGCTAAAAATCCTACAGCTAGAGAAAGAAGAAGCCAACCACCATCTCCATCTCCACGCCGGCCACCATGGCTACCGGAGAGGAGGGAGGAGACGGGAGGCAGAGGCGGTCGGGGGTCGACTCTCAAGGGAGGGCTCGAGGAGGAAGAGGAGTTCGCGGTGCTAGTGTTTCTCGGTGGTAGATCGGTATGACTGCGAGTCGGGAGAGGTTCACTGTCTTATTGCAGGGTGAAAATCCAAGGTCAGGCCTTAATTGTTTGTGTCTGACAATTACCTTGTTGATGGCATTGTTTTGTGAGCAAGGACTTTTTTCATGGTAAAAATATATAACCCTTGATTGGACGATGATGGCGCTTGTGCATTGTTTCTTTCTCAAAGGTGTCACGGTTGCAGATGTTGTACTTCTAGTATTATATTGGTTGTGTTAGTGTCGTTGCTATAAGGAATTAATCATTGTAGCGAGACTTTATTTAATTTCTCTTTTTTTCTGTATTTCGTGAGGACGATAGAGCAATACGTTTGTCCGAGTGATATCTCTGCGATTTTAATATATGCTCTTTATAAAAAGAAATAGCTCCTTGTCTTTTTCCATTGATAGCTGGCCCACCAATTCCGCTCGAGAGTCGACATTTCCACCTCCAGAAACGGCCACCACCTCGTACCGCATATGGCAACACGACCCAGTTGCCCAAGTTGGGCAACTACACTGCTAGCTAGGCCGGCGCCTCCGCGATGCAGTTCAGTTTCCGTAGCCGGCAAGGGCCTGTTTTCCCCCGTACCATTTCCCATTCTGTACCTTGCTAAATAAGGCTACGTCCTCCTATCCGATCACGGCGGTATGGGCCGGCCGCAGCTCCGATATCTGGTGGCAGGGGCGGTGGCGGCACGACGGGAACAGCATCACGCTGGAGTGAGCTGGTAGCCGCGTCCGTCCGTGTGCCCAGGAATCTCATGGCAACCGTTGCTGCGGAACAGCCTTGGACTGGACCCCGGTCGGGGTCGCTCGAGTTCCGGCGGTGGCCTAGCTAGCTAGCTAGCTCTCCTAAAGACAGAACCGGCGGGGCCCGCGTACCGCCCACGCAACGGAAATCCCAGCTGCGACCGTTTCCGTTTCGCCTTGCCTGAACTGACCAAAATCCTTTGCTACCACGAAAAAAAATACAGAAAAGAGAAAATGCTTTCTCCGAGCGAGCCACTATCAGAAAAGTAGATACCATACCAATTGAAATGTACACTACAATAGTATATGCGCTAGAGAACAGGAGAGTTTCTGGGCAGCGGATCGCACCCTTCACGCCCAAAACAGCACCACCACCACCACTAGTCTACACCCGTGCAGGAAAAAAACAACTTTTCCTTGGCGAAAAGGGGAGGAAGAATCAAGCAAAGGGACGATGATATATCGAGGCGGCAGACGCTTAGGCCAGAAGGCTTTTTCATCCTCCATGCATTTTCCCTCTCGTTTCTGCCCTTGAGGACCAAGCAAATCGGCCTGCGATCGTGGCATATTATACTCGCGTTTAAAAAATTGGCCGGCTTTGGAGTAAAACATTTCCAGAGAATCTCCATCGGTTTTATTTATCCCACGTTGGGGGAGAAATTTAATGCCGAACAAAACTTTCATTTCAATCCATATCCGTGATCGATCTTTGGCGCGGGCACGGGCGGGGCAGCTAGCAGGTGCAGTGTTGCTGTCGCAGAGAATGATAAGGAAGACTTGTCTGCTTCCGGAAACTGATGGTAATAAGACTGGGCAGGGACGCTGACCCATGAACAGGTCCACCAAACACCCGCCCGTTTGCGGATCGAGATTCCCCCGGACTGCGGCTTCGGGCAACCAGAGTTACCACCACTTATGGAACTAGTGTTTTTAGGGTCTCCAAGATCAGCTTGCTAATTGCATCACCCACCCATCAGTTGATGATCACACATATATGTATGTATAGCAGTGCCTTCTTCGATACACTATACTGTTCGGAAACAAACCGCTGGTTTCTAAATTGCTGTGTGCCGCGAAATTGCTGAACCACTGAATTTTTCCATGCTAAATTGTTATACCTAAAATACCAGACGACCATTTCTATCTTGTGCTACCACAATCTAACATGCATTACAGACTGCAGCCAGCTAGTACTAGTATATACTCGACCGCCACACAATTTGCTACTACTAAATTAATTTCACATTTTTTTCCATTACGACGCTAATAAAACCTTCTCTGCTAAGCTCTGACTCGACCGGCGGACTCAGCAACAAGGCCGTCGTGGTATGCATTAGCCAACGCGTGACATAAGATTTTCCCAGCATCGACGATCCTGTGACTGGTCTTTCCGTAGCGCCCACTCCATCTCAAATTTATTACACTCCACTAGTATTTATCAGATAAGAATCTTTATTCCAGAGGAATTAAATGTCCTCAAGATTTAGTCTTTGCAATACATGTATTATAAGTGTATATATATATCCCCTTGCAGATCCACGACTAACAGTGTCTAGAAAAAATGGTCCAAGAAGATTAGACTAACCTCGCAAGCATTATCCGACGCGTTTAGATTACTAATCAGCTTAACATGGAGCCTTGATAATGATTATTCCGCACGGTTACCCTTTTCCCATTGGGGGCCATGGAACTAGCTATACTTGGTGGTTAAGTATCCCGTCGGTATCTCGCAAAAAAAAAGGTATCCAGTCGGTATCTCAGATCCTCACTCCCAGAGCACACTGCAATCGATTGGAATATGCATGGTAGTCTTCTGTACTGCCAAACATTAACAAAATTTTACCCCAAAGAATAGTTAACGCATTTTGGATTTTACCCTCGAGTCTTCTCTAACTGTCTCCATTACAATTTTGTCCCGTCGATGCATCCGGCGGGAATCGAACAGCTAGGCCTGATTAAGCACTGTATATAAATAGTGCAGTTCGCTTGCCGCCATTTTTCTGCGCCGTTCAGCTAGCAGCGGTACGTGTCAAAGGGCGAGGCTAGCTTGGTGAGAAAAGGATGCTGCTGTGGACACTTTGGATTTACTACAACTGATTCCTCCAATTTCACTCCTGGATTTTCTTGATTTTTGTGTGGCTGCATTTGGTTGGCCTCACTACAGATTAGCTAGACGTTAAGTCTCGTTGTTACTGGTATCTTTCAAGCCACTGTAGAAGGCGAATTCTGGGACGAATCATCGGCGGCTCTTGGTCACACACAAAAACAGCAGGAATTGACGTCTACTACTGGTGCCTACTGCCGGCTCTCGATCCGTTCGTTTTAACCACCTAACTGGCTCTCGGCGGCCGTCGTTGAATTTTTCTCCACGGATTCCCTTTGGAAAGCTATGGAGAAATCAAGGCAAACTCTTTAAAAAACTATTTTTTGATATAACTGAACCGTGTCCTAGTAGTAGTACTGCTAATGTTGCAGTGCTTGCTTATTTGCGGCATTTTTTCTGGAACTAAATTTGCTCCTCGATTCTCGAAGGAGAGGGAAAAGAAGGGAGGGATTAGATTAGACTAATCAGTGCAGAGTGATTAGGTAGGTGTATCATCATTAGCAAGTCATTAGGAGATGCTTATCTTATCTGATAGTGTTAACTACTGGCGCCAAAATATTAAGTCACAGAGATTTATTGGTAGCTAATGAAGGAGGAGCGCAGTAAATAATAATAAGTGAGAGTAATTAGCTAGCGGGGTGCTTCTCCGGCAAGTTGCCTTCCCACGCACGGCACTAGCTCAGAGTGTTATATAAAGCGGCCCCCTACCCTCAGCTCCTTCTCCTTCTTCTAAACCCGCCTTGCTCGATCAATCAATCTCTCTCCTTCCTGAGCTCATTCAGACACACACAGCCCTCTCTCTCCTTCCCGAGCTCTCCTCCGTAGCCGAAGCCTGCCGCCATGTCGGACGTGACGGCCGTGATGAACCTGGGGAACGAGGAGCCGCGGCTCGAGCTGCCGCCGGGGTTCCGGTTCCACCCCACCGACGAGGAAGTCGTCTCCCACTACCTGACGCCCAAGGTGCTCGACCGCTTCTTCGCCTGCCTCGTCATCGCCGACGTCGACCTCAACAAGTGCGAGCCGTGGGATCTCCCAAGTAAGAGCAAGTTCTACTACTAGTTGATTCGCCATGAGCTAGCAAGTGCTTAGTAGATGCGACCCGAGATCTGACAGCTAATCTTGATCTGTGCAGGCAAGGCGAAGATGGGGGAGAAGGAGTGGTATTTCTTTGTGCACAAAGATCGCAAGTATCCGACGGGTATGCGCACCAACCGCGCCACCGATAGCGGGTACTGGAAGGCGACCGGCAAGGACAAGGAGATCTTCCGCGGCAAGGGCCGCGCCGCCGTCCTCGTCGGTATGAAGAAGACGCTCGTCTTCTACCTCGGCCGCGCTCCCCGCGGCGAGAAGACGCCCTGGGTCATGCACGAGTACCGCCTCGACGGCAAGCTGCCCCCGCACCTCCCCCGCTCCGCCAAGGTAACGCCCGGCCGGCCAGCAAGAACCGATCTTTTCCTTCTTCTTCTTCTAGATCCCGGCCGGCGTCCCCGTCGCCGGCCGTTCCCGTGTCGATTGATTCGCGCCCGGGATTGAGGGCGGGACCACGCGCGCGCGCTCACATGTCGCGCTCCGTATTTGTTTCTTCCTTGCTCATGTTGTTTTCAACGTGTTGCGTGCAGGACGAATGGGCCGTGTGCCGGGTGTTCAACAAAGACTTGCTGGCGAAGAATGCGCCGCCCCAGATGATGGCGCCGGCGGCCGGAGGAGGCATGGAGCGCATCGACTCGCTGTCCTTCCTCGACGACCTCCTCCTCGACACCGCCGGGATGCCGGCGCTCATGGACTCGCCCTTCGGCGCCACCGACGACGACCTCAACGGCGCTTCGACCTCCACCTCGGGCGCCGCCGTGCCCCCCGAGCAGGACATGGGCTACCACATGGTCAAGACGGAGCAGCCAGCCGCGCCGCCGCAGGAGACGCAGAGCCCCTACTACTTCTCGATGCCGGCGGTCACCAACGGCGCTCGCGGCGGCGGCGCCGGGTACGCGCAGTACCTGCAGGCCGCGGGGAACAGCCAGCAGGACGCGATCCGGAGGCACTGCAGGCCGGACGCGCCGTCGTCGTCGACGCTGATCGGCGGCGAGACGGAGATGCCGTCGCTGCTGGTGCTGCCGTCGAGGCCGTCGTCGTACCTGGACCTGGAGGAGCTCTGCTCGGAGCCTCTCATGGACTACTCCAGCATGTGGAAGTTCTGAGGGATCCATCCATCCATCCATTCGATGGACGGAGCTAGCTTCTTCTTCATTTCCTGCTGGGTAGCTATAGCTAGTTAATATGATGATGGGTTTGGGTTGGTGCTAGCTCTTGGGGTTAATTAGTTGGTTGCTTCATTAACTTCCAGTTCAGGATTGCGTTGATTGATTAGGCGGTGGTGTTGATGGGGGTGCATCAGGTTAATTCGTGTGTGTGTGTTTGTTGATGCGTGCAAGGCTAATAAGGATGGCCTGTGAGTGATTAATCTTAGGGTTGTGATAGCAGTACCATACTAGAGTCTGTGTACATAGGATTAGTTGTGTCTGATTGGCATGTTACAGATTTAGGGATCAGGGGGGGATGAATTGGAGGAGCGAGAGAGATACCGAGATCGAGCTGGCTGATTGATTAATCTGATTGTGTGTTGATCGAGCTCTGATCTTGTAAGTGTGTGACCACCCCTTAATAATCATCATGGTAAATTCTTGCATTGAACTGCTTGATTGTTCCCTTCCGAGATTGGAACTTGATTCTTCTTCGCCTGTGCTGGTCGTTCTTATTTGCGCGCTGGTGCAATTTGATCATCGATGGGCATGGCATGATTAGCTTTGGAGCTATGCTAGCTTCTGAAATCGATCGACCAGGAAGCATGAGTGCGTCGCCGGCTGTTCTTCCTTCTTTTTTCTCTGTGGCTGGTGCTGGCGCGGGCACGAATCAGAACCGTTTCGTCCGTGGATGCGTGCACCCAATCATGCGCTCCGAGGCCAGGCCAAGTCGTGGTCATCGAATCCAGTTGCATGCGCGTAATCAAATCAGTTCCCGGTAATTAATTGGAGCGCGTTCGATCGTGTACTCCCTCTGTTTGGAATTATAGGTCCTACGCGCATACCTAGTTTGTTAATTTGACAAACAAAATATAACTTATATATCATAAAAATTTATACCATTAGAAAATATAAGCTCTAAAGTTTCTAATGGTATAATTTTTATGCCATATTATTTATATTTTATTGTTTAAATTAGCAACCTAGTTATCCGTGCGGGACTTATAATCCCGAACGGAGGGAGTACGTGGAAATGATTCCTTATCGTATAAGCACTACCACCTCGTAATTAAACAACGCGAGTGCTATATTACAACTTGATCGCGCCCGCCCACGACGCGCTTCTGCTTCGACCTTGTCACTTCTTGCTTGACGCCATAAGCAATTAGTCTGCGGCAATGGACGCCAAGCTCCCGCGTGTACCCCGGTCGGTCTGGATTTGATCGGAGAGATGGAGCAATGTTGAGGTCATTGAAGATTGCCAGGTCGGCATCGTGGAATCATAATGGTGCGTTCCGGGTCAGAAAATATTTAGTGGCATATTCCGAACAGACAAAGAACTTAGGATCTCATTCTAATTACTCATCTTTAGCTAGCCGAACAACTAGTACTGCAAACTAGCTATACAAGGACCGAGCCCGTAATGTGAAAGGAAACCTGGGACATTTTCCGCGCCAGCCAGCTTAGGTAGAGGTAGCTAGCTGTGGCGCTCTCTCCCCATTGGCTGCCAACTGCCGAGCTTATCTGTCCGCATCGCCGTCGCCACGCGCTCCCTGACGTCACTACTTTAGGCTGGATCGGACAGCTTCCCCGTTCCCACGGGGCCGGGGGACCTGCGGCAGGCAGCTGGGCTGGGGCTTGACCGGACCTGACCTGACCGCCGTCCGTTCCGAACGCCGCGTGCGTCCGCGCACCACCTCGGCGGCGGCCCCGGTCCTGGCTGGTGCCTGGTCGTGGGGTGGCCATTGTGTACAGGTAACGCCCTACAGCAATGCCTCCCGTACATCCTCCAGACCATTAATTTGGGTGGATTTTGCTGCGAGCGGGGCTGAGAGGGCTGCGACGTACGCTGTCCTGGCAGGAATTTCCGCTCCCGATTGCTGTAGCACGGTGGCTGGCTGTGCAGGCTGGATGGCCAAGCGCGGGCGTGCGTCCAAGCGCGGAGGTCGCTCTCTGCTTGATGGCTGATCAACCAGCCCCAGACACTGCCAAAACGTACTCTGTATCCAGGAGTGCAGAGATTAAGAGTTGGATCCCGCCATGATGATTAACTAAATTCCCCATCATCATACCTCCAATAATTAATAAACTCCATCGACGTAGGGCGTCATGATTAAGAGGTATTTATCAATGACAAGAACCTCATTGTCCGACACGGGGAACAAATCGATCATACGCGGGGTGAATCAGTGTGTGACCAGTTGTATATATGTATCTATATGTGATGGATCAGCATTTGTACTTTCCTGGGGGTCCTACGTTTCGCTGCATACACCTTCAGATGAAAACACCGTTAGAGAATATATATATCCTATGCTGCTGTGTCGAGATTCCGATCGCTCGTGACCGAAATAATGTCCCACGCCCCGCCTTGTCGATCGCGCTACATAGGTACCATTTGTCCCAACCAGAGCATGCATGATTAACTGACGGACGCTGTAGTGCTGATGGATGGATGCCTCCCGCCGCGCGCATCACATCGATCGAATGTCGACTACCGATGCAGCCAAGACAAGATTGATCCATCAACCATCGGTGGCATTTGCGTGGCTACGAGTCTTCGACATAATAAGTCGTGGCATGTGTGTCATGTGTGTCAATTCAGAAAACTACTAGCTTATATTAACACAAGTTCGACATAATAAGTCATGGCATATGTGTCGTAGCACAAGTTAACGAGCAACTGTCTGTGATGCAGCACTAGTTTATCAAATACGGAGGGGTTATAACTGAATACCACCTTCCAAAATATACAGACCAAAGTTCAGGGGTTACCGCAACCATAGTTCATCAGCCTAGCTACTTCCAAAATACACATCACAGCCATCATCACTAATAACACCGCTACCAGCACATCCTCAAACAGCTCAGTCCGATGCTCAGAGATAGTGCTTGTTCAGGAAGGCCGTGAATCAGTTCAACCTGCGCTCAGGGGTCATGGTAAGGTACCTGGTCGCCTGTCCGATGTGCTCCATCAGGTAGGTAAGAGCCTGGTGGATCACCGTCATAGAGATGGACGCAGTTGGAATGAGAGCACCGTAGATGATCTTCATCCGATGATAGTTGTCAATGAGTTTGTTTATCAACTCGGTGTCCGATGGCTAAGCCTACATGAGAATCACAGTTAGTTCATGACATGTACTTCATATGTGAGCATTATACATGAGAATCACAGTTAGTTCACTACGTATTATAAATCCTTGTTTGGGGGCCCCAGTGGAAAATTCTTTCTCTATGGATGAGTCCCAAACGTCCGATATCCCCCAGGTTTATGATGAAGAAAATAGCTTTCTAACTGCCTCATATACCGAGGAAGAGATCAAGAAAGCGGTTTTCCAAATGGAACATAACAAAGCACCAGGACCTGATGGATTCCCAGCGGAATTTTACCAAAAATTCTGAGACGTTATCAAGGAGGACCTGATGAATTTGTTTGGGTTTTTACATGTTGGACAATTGGATCTCTTTAGACTCAACTTTGGTAACATAATTTTACTGCCTAAGGTTAATAATGCAGAACGTATACAACAGTACCGTTCAATCTGCTTGCTTAACGTTAACTTTAAAATTTTCACTAAAGTTGCTACAATTAGACTAAATTCGGTTGGTTGTAATTCTGCATGAAACAATCCATGAACTACACTCAAAAAAAGTAAATGGTGTACTGTTCAAGATTGACTTTGAGAAGGCATATGACAAAGTTAACTGGTCTTTCCTCCAGCAAACACTCCGTATGAAAGGTTTTTCTGAGGAGTGGCGTGCTCTGATTCAGTCGTTTGTGTCTGGGGGTAGTGTTGCCATTAAAGTAAACGAAGATACTGACAAATACTTTCAGACCAAGAAAGGACTGAGACAAGGGGATCCATTATCGCCTTTACTATTTAACATAGTGGCTGATATGTTGGCTATCCTTATTAAGAGAGCAAAGGCTGATGGTCAAATTGAAGGTGTAGTTCCACATCTCTTTGATGGTGGACTTTCTATTCTTCAATACGCTGATGATACAATTCTTTTTATGGAACATGATCTGGAGAAAGCTAAGAATCTGAAATTAATATTATCAGCATTCGAGCTGCTATCTGGGTTTAAAATAAATTTCCATAAGAGTGATTTGTATTGTTTTGGCGAGGCCCAAAACGAGGCCCACCTATATGATGAAGTTTTTGGCTGTGGTCAGGGTTAGTTTCCAATCAATTATTTGGGAATACCAATTCATTATCGGCGTCTCACAATTGCTGAATGGAAACTTGTTGAGGAAAGGCTACACAAACGTCTTAATAGTTGGAAAGGAAAATTGTTATCCCTTGGGGGAAGACTAGTACTTATAAATTCAGTACTTACTAATATGGTACTATATATGATCTCGTTTTTCCAAATGCCAAAAGGGGTTTTGAACAAAGTGGATTATTTCCGTTCAAGATTCTTTTGGCAAGGGGATAGTGAGAAAAAGAAATATCGACTGGCCAGATGGAATGTGGTTTGCCGGCCGAAGGAGTTTGGTGGACTGGGCATACACGATTTGCAAGTCAAAAACACCGCGCTTCTGGGCAAATGGCTTTTTAAACTACTTACTGAAGAAGGCGTTTGGCAAACCATGTTATGGAGGAAATATGTGGGGTCCAAAGCTGTGTCTCAAGTGGTTTGGAAACCCGGAGATTCACATTTTTGGGCAGGTCTTATGGCCACCAAGAAACATTTCTTTCGTTTTGGTGCTTTTGAGATTAAGGATGGATCACAAATTAGGTTTTGGGAAGATAAGTGGCTAGGCCAAACTACCCTTCGCGAACAGTACCCAGCTCTATATTCAATTGTTAGACACAAAGGGGATACAATATCCACAGTGATGGAGGACTATCCTCCTAATGTGTCTTTCAGAAGAAGTCTCACCGGACCTAGACTGTTATCTTGGAACAATCTATTATTACAGTTATCCAGGATACAATTGTCAGACGGTGTTGACGTGTTCAAATGGAAATTACTGGAAAGTGGTAAATTTTCTGTTGGCTCGCTATATAAAGCTTTGGTCCAACCTGATTTCCTAGTCGATGATAATAGTAAAATTTGGAAAATGAAAATACCCCTTAAGACGAAGATATTTGCATGGTATCTACGGAAAGGGGTAATTCTAACAAAAGATAATCTTGTAAAGAGGAATTGGCATGGAAGTACACAATGTGTTTTTTGTCATCAAGATGAGACAATTCGCCATTTATTCTTTCATTGCAAATTTGCTCGTTCTATATGGTCATTCATCCAAATATCTTCTGGCTTATCTCCTCCATGTTCAGTAACCAATGTTTTTGGTAATTGGTTGCATGGAATTGTTGATAAGTACAGAACCTTGTTTAGGATGGGAGCGCTTGCCATTATATGGTCGCTATGGCTTTGTAGAAATGACAAGATTTTTAATAACATTGTGTCTTCTCCTCTGCAGGTTATTTATCGAGCCACGGCTATCCTTCGATCATGAAATATTCTCCAACGCATGGAGTTTCGCGACTTATTTCTGGACGGATGTACGCGATTGGAGGACACGGCGAGGAATATTTTCTCACGACATGGATGGCCGCGTGATCTGAGGATTGATCTATCTTAGATTCTAGACTTTTTATTTTTTAGTGCCTTTTTGTAATGCTTATCTACTTTTTGTCTTAGTCTGTCGTTCTTGTGGCTGTGTGCATCTTAATTATGCAGAGGTCGGGTGTAAGAATTAAACATTTGGTTAATAAATGCGCCCATTTCCAAAAAAAAATTTATAAAAGCTGACGCAAGTGCAAACATATCATACCTTGATGTGAACATAGTAAGATTCATCGTCCATCATGATGACGGAGGTCTCCTCAATCCAACGCACGTCCTCAAGCCTCCTGAGCTTCATCATCCTAACCAGCGCACTCTCTAGTGCCTCATGTGGTTTTACACCTGGTTCGCAGTGGCTGTCTGGCCACAGAACTTTAAGACATCCTCTGCAACCAAGCGCACGCATGCCTATCTGAATCACCATACTACTGAGCCCCCTTTCTAGATCAACTGGAACACCCGATTTAGGATGAAGGTGGACATAGATGCTAGACATGACATGGTGATACGTCCAAAACGTATCTACTTTCCCGAACACTTTTTTCTATTGTTTCTCCTCTAATTTGTGTGATTTGGATACAACTAAAACGGACTGACGCTGTTTTCAACAGAACTACTTTGGTGTCTAGTTTTTGTGCAGAAAATCAACTTTCAGGAAAAATCCCGGAAAATATGCCAAAACTCCTATTTTACCAGAAGACTCACGGAGTGAAAAGATGAGACGGGGGAGGGCCACGAGGGGCCCACACCCCCTGGCCGCACGGGTCATCCCAGGCCGCGCCTGGGAGTGGTGTGGCGACCTCGGGCACCCTCTCGGCCTCCCTCTTCGCCTACATAAAGCCCCCTGACCTAAAAACAACGGGGGGTTCGACATGTTTCTAGATAGAGTTCTGTTGTGCCGCCACCACCAGAAACCATGATTCGAAACCAAAAACTCCGTTCTGGCACCCTGCCGGGATGGGGAATCGGAGGAGATCATCGCCATCATCATCACCGACGCCTCTCCATCAACCATCCATGTTTCCCCCATCCATGACTGAGTAATACCCCGTTGTAGGCTATGGGGATGGTAGGGATTGGATGAGATCTATCATATAATCGAATAAGATTGTTAGGGCATGGTGCCTAGTATCTTTGTTAGTGATTTTTGATATTGTTGCAACTTGTTGTGTTTAATGCTTGTCACTAGGGCCCGAGTGTCATGATCTCAGATCTGAACATGTTATTGATTCATGATGATAGTATTGTTTGTGATCTTATTTGCAAGTTGTTTACACATATTATTGTCTGGAACCAAAGGCCCTGAAGTGATATAAATTGAGATAACCGAAGGGAATGGCTGTGATATGAGGATCACATGTGTTCATGGAGTGTTAATGCTTTGCTCCGGTACTCTACTAAAAGGAGTACCTTAATTGTCAGTAGATTCCCTTGAGGCCCCGCTGCAATGGGCTGGCAGGACAAAAGATGTTGTGCAAGTTCTCATTGAGAGCACGTATGACTATATATGGAACACATGCCTATGATTATTTAGTACTTGGATGCTTTATCTTATTTATCTGCAAATGCCCTAGATCTTGATATTACATGAATAGTCTTGTCCATGCAACGCCCGTCTATCCATCCCTATACCTACCGCACTCAAATCTTGTTGTTTGCTACTATTGTTACTATTGCCTTTGTTTTACTGCTGTTGTTACTTTGCTATTGCTACTACAAAACTGTTGCTACTAATAAACTACTATGAGCAAGACCTTTTTCAGGTGCAGCTAAATTGACAACTCAGTTGTTAAGGATTATAAGTATTCTTTGGCTCCCCTTGTGTCGAATCAATAAATTGGGTTATACTACCCTCGAAGACTGTTGCGATCCCCTATACTTGTGGGTCATCAAGACTATTTTCTGGCGCTGTTGCCGAGGAGCATAACTTTGTTTGTAAGTTCACTTGGATTTATTATTGTCCGATGCTATTCCTTTCATCATGGGGAAAACTCGTGATGGAAAGTTTCCTATTTTACCATCCACTACAAGAAGAGGTACAGTTCTAAACACCTCTGCTGCTCTTGATTCACCATCTGTTATAAGTAATTTTGTTACACCACCACTATATACACATGCTACACACACTGCTACTACTGATGAATCTAAAATTGCTTCTGATACTCATGATGCTACTTCTACTGTGCTTGATGAGAGTGGTCCATTAGGTCCTTTCCTAGATGCTACTGTTGCTAGAAATATATTGGGAAATACTAAAACTCCTAGTGAAGACACTATTACACCAGTTATCTCACTTGAGTCTAGAGAGAGTTATGATATTAATGATGGTTACATTGAAATGACTGATGAATTTATTAAGAATATCGAAACACACGTGGTGCTAGTGCTATTATGAGTCTCCTTGAGAAACGTACTATTATACCTAAACTGTCTCCTAATGCTAAGTTTGCTACTTCTCCCATAGACATTAAAGATAAAGATTATGATTTCTCTCTTTATTTATCCTATATAAACATTGTTGAGAAAGAACCTTTTTGCGGGACTGAGAATGAAAGGGCTGTGGCACATATGAATGAGCTTTCCACTATGAGTGCCTTATTTTCTGATGATGTTAAGATGCGTACCTACTTTGTTGCTAAAATTTTCCCTTTTTCACTAAAAGGAGAAGCTAAAGCTTGGTTTAATAGTTTGCCTCCTGGATCCATTCATATCCCTGATTGCTTGATTGCTACCTTTTTCAGAAATATTTCCCTCCTAGTGCTAGGCATGCTGCTTTGCAAAAACTTTTTGATTTTAAACATGAAGAAGTGGAGAAATTGCCTGAGTCATGGACAAGGTTCCGTGCCTTGATTCATGCACATCCTGGATTTCCATTACCTAAAAATGAGCTTCTTGATATATATTATAATGGACTAACTGATGAATCTAGGACATATCTAGATAGTTTTGCTGATTGTGTTTTCAGGAAAAGAACTCCTGTAGAAGCTGAAGATTTAATGGCTAAAATAAGCAAGAATTATGATGATTGGACTACAACTGATCCAATTGCACCTGAACCAACTCCAACACTAACACCGAAGAAGAGGGGAATGATTGAATTAAATGATGAAGTGATGAAAGAAGCTAAGAAAATTCTTAAGGAGAAGGGTATTAGATCTGAAGATGTGAAGAATTTACCTCCTATAGAAGTATTATTTATTGGAAAACTCTAGAGCTATTAATGTACACTATTGAGGTACACTCTCTGCAACACTTTGATGAAGGTGATATTCCTTATTGTAGACCTCCCGATCAATGCTTAGAGGAACTTGATATCTTTATTGTTAAGCAAGGTAATTTTAATAAACAAGTTCAGAATCATTTATTGGAAAACTCTAGAGCTATTAATGAGTTGAAAGATATTGTGGAAAGAACTGCTAATGATGTTAAAATGTTTGTTAAACACTTCCAAATGGTTCAAACCCAAATTGATCAACTTGCTAAAGTACAAAAAGATATGCTAGTTAATGCTTCTGGAGATAAACATGCTTATGGAATTAGAACTAGGAGTGGTGTGGCCACTCAGGATCCCTTATATCCTGAGGGATATCCTAAAAGAATTGAGCAGGATTCTCAACAAGCTGAAAATAGTGGTAGTCCTTCTAAAAGAAATAAAAAGAAACATAAAAAAGTTGTAGCATCTCCTGAACCTGCTATAGATCCTAATAGTATATCTGTCTCTAATGCTGAAACTGAAAGTGGTAATGATAAATATGATGCTCCTGATAAGGAAGAAGTTGAAGAAGAACCTGAGAAGCACACTAAGAAGACTAGGTATAATAAGGAAGATTTTATTGCTAACAAACATGGTAGTGAAAGAGAACCTTGGGTGCAAAAACCAATGCCTTTTCCTAATAAGAAACACAAGTCAAAGGAGGAAGAACACTATAACAAGTTTTGTGAGTGGATGAATGATGACCCACAAGTATAGGGGATCGCAACAGTCTTCGCAGGTAATATTACCCAATTTATTGATTCGACACAAGGGGAGCCAAAGAATACTTGCAAGCCTTAACAACTGAGTTGTCAGTTCAGCTGCACCTAGAAATAGTTCTTGCTCACAGAAGTTTATCAGTAGCAACAGTTTATAGTAGCAACAACAACAATAACAACAACAATAACAACAGCGAAACAGGAGCAATAGTAACAATAACGGTAACAGTAGGATTCGAGTACGGTAGGCATAGTGATGGATGGACGGGCGTTGCATGGACGAGTCTAAACATGTAAATTTAAGAACTAGGGCATTGCAGATAAATAATAACAAGCATCCAAGTACTAAACAATCCTAGGCATGTGATCCAAATATAGTCATACGTGCTCGCAATGAGAACTTGCACAACATCTTCTGTCCAGCCAGCCCGTGGCAGCAAGGCCTCTAGGTAACTAGTGGCAATTAAGGTGCTCCTTTTAATAGAGCACCGAAGCAAAGCATTAACACTCCGTGAACACATGTGATCCTCACACCACAGTCATCCCCTCCGGTTGTCCCAATTATTGTCACTTTGGGGCCTTTGGATCCGGACAATGATATGTGTACACAACTTGACAGATAAGATCACAAACAATACTATCATAATGATTCAATAATAAGTTTAGATCTGAGATCATGGGAACTCGGGCCCTAGTGACAAGCATTAAGCACAAAAAGTTGCAACAAAGTCAAATAACACTAATAGAGATACTAGGCACTATGACCTAACAGATCTTATTCGACTACATGATAGAACTCATCCAATCCCTACCATCCCCAAGCCTACAGCAGGGGATTACTCACTCATGGATGAGGGAAACATCGGTGGTTGATGGAGATGCGTTGGTGATGACGATGGCGATGATCCTCTCTAAATTCCCCGTCCTGGCAGGGTGCTAGAACGAAGTTTTTGGATCCGAATCTTAGTTTCTGGTGGCGGCGGTGGAGCAGAACTCTTTCTGGAAAACTATCGAACCCCCATGAGTTTTTAGGTTAGAAGGCAACTAATAGGCGCGGAGGGAGGCCGAGGAGCTGCCTGGGGTGGCCAAACCCCATCCAGGAACGGGGTCAGGTGTTGGAATTATGCCCTAGAGGCAATAATAAAGATGTTATTATTATAATTCTTGTTCATGATAAAGTTTATATTCCATGCTAGAATTGTATTAAGCGGAAACTTTAATACTTGTGTGGTTTATGAACAACACCGTGTCCCTAGTATGCCTCTATGGACTAGCTCATTGATTAATGATGGTTAAGGTTTCCTAACCAAAGACATGAGTTCTCAATTAATAATGAGATCATATCATTGGGAGAATGACATGATGGACATACCCAAACTAAGCGGAGCAATTAGATCGTGTCATCGTGTTCATCTTTGCGAAGCTTTTCCTATGTCAAATATTGTATTCCTTAGACCATGAGATAATGCAACTCCCTGGTATCAGAAGAAAGATTTGAGGTCATCAAACGTCATCCTATGAGAGGGTGATCATAAAGGTGTCTCTCAGGTGATCGGAAAGTACCTGTTGGGTTGTATGTATCGAGATGGGATTTGTCCCTCCCAAGTCGGAGAGATATACTTCGGGCCCACTCGGTAATCGATATCAACACCGCTTGCAAGCATGTGGTTAAGGAGTTGATCACAAAGTGACATCGGATTATAGAACGAGTAAAGTACTTGCGGTGAACGAGATTAAACTAGGTATGACGGTACCGACGATCAAATCTCGGGCAAGTAAAATATCGCGAGACGAAGGGAATATATATGGGATTGATTGAATCCTGGCATCGTGGTTCATCCGATATGATCATTGATGAATGTGTGGGAGTCAATATGGGTTTCCAGACCCCGTTGTTGATTATTGATAGAAGATCATGTCTGCATACTCTCGAACCCGAAGGGTCACACACTTAACGTGTCTCGACGCTAGGATAGATTGGATAATTGGTTTATGGGTTTTTGTTCGGAGTCTCAGATGGGATCCGAGACATCACGAGAGGTTCCGGAATGGTCTGGAGAATAAGATTCATATAAGGCAGTGCAGTTTTTGGAGTTCGGAATTGTTTCGGGTTAATCGGTATTGTACTAGAAGCTTCTAGAACCTTCTGGAGGGGGACCAACGTGGCCCCACCTGCCGGGAGGGGGCATGGTCCTATGAGGGAGTTCCCTGGCCGCGTTGCGCCAGGGGCACAAGGCCCCATAGGGCCCAGCCGGCCAGACCTAGGGCAAACCCTAGCAAAGCTTCTAGAAGGGGGGAACTTGCCCCCCACTCCTCCCTCCTTGGCCGCCGGCCTAGGGCTTGGGGGAGGGGCTAGGGCTGGCGTCCACACCTCTATATATAGAGGGCTGGGGTGCACCCTCCCCCACACCTCCTCCTCAAGCCCTAGCCGCTCTGCTGCCCTCCTCTCTCTCACCCTCCAAACTGCGCGTAGGCGAAGCCCTGTTGCAGAAACTCTCCACCACTTGCACCGCGTCGTCGCGTTGTAGATCCAATCCGTCTCTCCACCATACTTGTTGGACCGAGGAAGGAGGAGACGTCGAGGTGCCGCACGTGTGCATATCTCGGAGGCATCGCCACTTGCGGTGTTAGATCGGATCGGATCGCGAGGAGGAGAAGCGAGTACGACTACATCACCCACGTTCCGACGAACGTTCCGCTGTGCGAATCTTCAAGGGTATGAAGATCTCATCTAATCCCTCTCGTTGTTTGCATCTCCTAGATTAGATCTTGGCTTTCCTGTTCGCATCCGTAGAATTTTTTTGATTTACTATGCTGCGAAACCCTTCAGTGGTATCAGAGCTAGATCTATGCGTAGATGTGTTTCACGAGTAGAACGCAACATGGTTGTTGCGGGCGTTGATGTTTTCTGTTGCAAGCCTCTTGTTTGTGTTCTTCTTATGACGCGGGATAGTGAGATCGAAGCGGTCCAGGCCAACCTTACACGACGTCGTTCGCGAGACCGGCTCCGCACTTGACGTGTGGCTTGTTCCACACATGCGGCTGGTGGATGCCAGTTTCTCTCACTATAGTTGTCATGGGATTTACACCGGAGTTTGGCAACCATAATATCACCGTTGTGGCTTTCCGTAGGTAAGAATCGTTCTTAGGATGCTACTCCCATAAGCCACGTAAAACATGCAACAACAAAGTAGAGGCGTCTAACTTGTTTTTGCAGGGAGTGTTTTCTGTGATATGGTATGGCCCAAGATGTGATGTGTATGTTGTATGCAATGATCATGTTTTGTAATATTTCATGACTTGCATGTTGATGAGTACACAACCGGCAGGATCCATATGGTTGTCTTTATAATTGTGTATGACCTATGTGTCAACTTCTTATGCGCCTTGTAATAGCTTTACTTCATCCCTAAGTAGTTAGCAATAGTTGTAGTTGCTGTTCATGGTGGAGGCAATCATGGTGGAGTGATGGAGATCATGGGCACGCACAAGATGGAGATCATTGCGCGAAGATTGGCTATACCATGTCACATAAAGTTATATGCATGTGATGTTTATCTTTTTATGTATCTTATTATGCTTAGATCGCGACGGTAGCATTATAAGATGATTCCTCACTTAAAGATCAAGATAAAAACTGTGTTCTCCCCATGTATGCACCGTTGCGAAAGTTCGCCGTGTCCAAGCATCACGTGATGGCCGGGTGATATAGACTCTACGTTCACATACAACGGGTGCAAGCCAGTTTTGCACACGCGAAAATACTTGGGTTTTACTTGACGAGCCTAGCATGTACAGACATGGCCTCGGAACACATGAACCGAAAGGTTAAGCATGAGTCATATGAATGATATGATCGACACTTCGTTGTCCACCATTGAAACCACATCTCTTCTCGTGAAGATCGGATTAGGTGTGGTGAATTTGGATCATGTTCACTAAACAACTTGAGGGATGTTGAATTTAGTGGGAGGTCATCTAGTAATTTGATTAAGTTGAACTAGTTATCATGAACATAGTCTAATTTGTACTTGCAAATATTGTAGATCAAATGGCTAAGTCCAACTTCAACTTCAACGTTTTTGCTGAGAAATAAAAGCTTAAGAACAATGGGTCTAACTTCACCAACTGGTTCCGCAATCTGATAATCATTCTCTCTGGCGGACAAAAGGACTATGTCCTTGAGAATGCGCTAGGTGACACCCCTGCTGTAGATGCGTCGGCTGATAAGAAAGTTGTTTATCAGTCGCGCAAAGATGATTATGGTGTGATTAAGAGCACCATGTTGTTTGCTATGGAATCGGACCTTCAAAATCGTTTTGAAGACTATCCTGGGCCTTTTGAGATTCTTGAGGAGCTGAAAACTATGTTTCAGACTCAGGCCCGTTCTGAGAGATATGAGATCTCTGAGAAATTCTTTAACTGCAAGATGGAGGAGGGGAGTTCCGTTAGTGAGCACGCCATAAAGATATCGGGCTACACTCAACGCCTTGAGCAACTGGACTGCAAGATTCCAGAGGAGCTCAAGATTGACAGGGTTCTGCAATCACTCCCTCTCAGCTACAAAAGTTTTGTAGTGACTCATAATCAGATTGGTTCCACTGATATGATCACCGAGCTCTTCGCTAAGCTGAAGGCTGCGGAGGTGGACATCAAGAAGGATAATCATGTGTTAATGGTCAACAAGACCCCCACCTTTAAGAAAGGTAAGGGTGCAAAGAAGCCCTTCAAGAAAGGCGGCGGTAAGCGCGTTGCCCCTGCTGAGAAGAAGCTCAAGTCTGGACCTAAGCCGGACACTGAGTGCTTCTATTGCAAGGACAAGGGTCACTGGAAGCGCAACTGTCCGAAGTACTTAGCGGACAAGAAGGCTGGCACCATCAAAGGTATATTTGATATACATGTTATTGATGTTTTCCTTACTAGCTCGTTGTAGTGCCTGGGTATTTTATACTGGTTCAGTTGCTAATATTTGTAACTCGAAACAGGAGCTACATAATAGACGGCGGCTTGCGAGGGATGAGGTGACGATGCGCGTTGGCAACGGATCAAGAGTTGATGTGATGGCCGTCGGCACGCTCTCCTTAGTTTTACCTTTGGGATTAGTTTTAAACCTTAATAAATGTTATCATGTGCCTGCGTTGAGCATGAACATCATATCTGGATCGTGTTTATTGCAAGATGGTTATTAATTTAAATCCGAGAATAATGGTTGTTCTATTTATATGAGTAACAACTTTTATGGTCATGCACCTGCTGTGAATGGTTTATTTCTTCTGAATCTCGAAAGGGATGAAACACACATCCATAGCATTGAGGCTAAGAGATGCAAAGTAGATAGTGATAATACTACTTATTTGTGGCACTGTCGTCTAGGTCATATTGGTGTAAAGCGCATGAAGAAACTCCATTCTGATGGACTTTTGGAGTCTCTTGATTTTGAATCATTTGACACATGCGAACCATGCCTCATGGGTAAGATGATCAAAACCCCGTTCTCCAGAATAATGGAGCGAGCAACGGACTTGTTGGAAATCATACATACCGATGTATGCGGACCGATGAGTGTTTTGACGCGCGGTGGATATCGCTATTTTCTCACTTTTACCGATGACTTAAGTAGATATGGGTATACCTATTTGAGGAAACATAAATCCGAAACATTTGAAAAGTTCAAAGAATTTCAGAATGAAGTGGAGAACCATCATAACAAAAAGATTAAGTTTCTACGATCCGATCGTGGAGGCGAATATTTGAGTTATGATTTTCTCACGCATCTTAAAGCTAGTGGAATCGTTTCGCAACTCACGCCACCCGGAACACCACAGCGCAATGGTGTGTCTGAACGCCGGAATCGAACTCTATTAGATATGGTCCGATCAATGATGTCTCTTACTGATTTGCCGTTATCATTTTGGGGTTATGCATTAGAAACCGCTACATTCACTTTAAATAGGGCACCATCTAAATCCGTTGAGACGACACCGTATGAACTGTGGTTTGGTGCTAAACCTAAGTTGTCGTTTCTTAAAGTTTGGGGATGCGAAGTTACGTCAAGCAATTGATGCCGGACAAGCTCGAACCCAAAGCGGAGAAATGCGTCTTCATAGGATACCCTAAGGAAACTATTGGGTATACCTTCTATCACAGAACCGAAGGCAAAGTGTTTGTCGCAAAGAACGGTTCCTTTCTTGAGAAGGAGTTTCTCTCGAAAGAAGTGAGTGGGAGGAAAGTAGAGCTAGACGAGGTTGTTGAACCTTCTCTTGAGTTAGAGAGTAGCGCAGCACCTGAAATTGTTCCAGTGCCGCCTGCACCAACAATAGAGGAAGCTAATGACAAGGATCATGAAGCTTCGGACGATGCTACTACTGAACGTCACAGGTCGACAAGGTCGCGTGCCCCTCCTGAGTGGTACGGCAACCCTGTCTTAACTGTCTTGTTAGTAGATGACAGTGAACCTGCGAACTATGAGGAAGCGATGATGAGCCCAGACTCTGAGAAATGGCTAGAGGCCATGAAATCCGAATTGGGATCCATGAGCGAAAACCAAGTATGGACTTTGGTAGACCCTCCTAGCGACCGAAAGGTCGTTGAGTGCAAATGGATCTTCAAGAAGAAAATGGACGCGAATGGTAGTGTTACCGTCTATAAAGCACGGCTTGTCGCGAAAGGTTTTTGACAAGTTCAAGGTGTTAACTATGATGAGACCTTCTCTCCCGTAGCGATGTTTAAGTCTATTCGGATTTTATTAGCAATTGCTGCGTTTCATGATTATGAAATATGGCAGATGGATGTCAAAACGGCGTTCCTCAATGGCAACATTGATGAAGAATTGTATATGATGCAACCCAAAGGTTTTGTCGATCCTAAGGATGCTGATAAAGTATGCAAACTTGAGTGTTCCATTTATGGACTGAAGCAAGCATCTCGGAGTTGGAACCTTCGTTTTGATCAAGTGATCAAGAGCTTTGGATTTGTTCCAAATTGCTACGAAGCTTGTATCTACAAGAAAGTGAGTGGGAGCTCAGTGACATTTCTGGTACTATATGTGGATGACATATTGATTGTTGGAAATGACATTAACATGCTTAACGATGTGAAGAGTTATTTGAACAAATGTTTTTCAATGAAAGGCCTAGGGGAAGCTGCTTATATATTGGGCATCAAAATCTATATAGATAGACAAAGACGCCTGATAGCTTTAAGCCAGAGTACATACCTAGACAAATTTCTGAAAAGGTTCAGAATGGATTAGGCAAAGAAAGGTTCAGTGCCTATGTTGTCAGGTAAGACATTGAGCAAGGCTCAGTGTCCAGCTACGGTAAATGATCGAGAAGCTATGAGCAAAGTGCCTTATGCCTCGGCCATAGGTTCTATCATGTATGCCATGCTGTGTACTAGACCGGATGTGTCCAATGCTCTTAGTTTGACGAGCAGGTACCAAAGTGATCCAGGAGTGGAACACTGGACAGCCGTGAAGAACATCCTAAAGTACCTAAACAGGACTAAAGAAATGTTCTTAGTCTATGGGGGTGATGAACAACTCGTCGTAAAAGGTTACGTCGATGCTAGTTTCGACACCGACAAAGATGATTCTAAATCTCAGACAGGATATGTTTATATTTTGAATGGAGGAGCTGTGAGCTGGAGAAGCTGCAAGTAAAGCGTGATCGCGGGATCTACAGTAGAAGCGGAATACATGGCTACTGCAGAAGCGTCAAGTGAAGGAGTTTGGATTAGGAACTTCATCACTGAGCTTGGGGTGGTTCCAAGTGCATTGGACCCACTGGAGATATTGTGTGACAACACTGGCGCCATAGCACTCGCTAAGGAACCAAGATATCATCCAAAGACCAAGCATATCAACCGCAAGTTTCATATAATCCGAGATTATATAGCAGATGGAGATCTGAAGATTAGCAAAGTACATACAGATCTGAATGTCGCAGATCCATTGACTAAACCTCTTCCACGTGCAAAACATGATCAGCACCTTAGTGCCATGGGTGTGAGATTGTTGCCAAATGTAAACTAGATTATTGACTCTAGTGAAAGTGGGAGACTGTTGGAATTATGCCCTAGAGGCAACAATAAAGATGTTATTATTATAATTCTTGTTCATGATAAAGTTTGTATTCCATGCTAGAATTGTATTAAGCGGAAACTTTAATACTTGTGTGGTTTATGAACAACACCGTGTCCCTAGTATGCATCTATGGACTAGCTCATTGATTAATGATGGTTAAGGTTTCCTAACCATAGACATGAGTTGTCAATTAATAATGAGATCATATCATTGGGAGAATGACATGATGGACAGACCCAAACTAAGCGGAGCAATTAGATCATGTCATTGTGTTCATCTTTGCGAAGCTTTTCCTATGTCAAATATTGTATTCCTTAGACCATGAGATAATGCAACTCCCTGGTATCGGAAGAAAGCTTTGAGGTCATCAAACGTCATCCTATGAGAGGGTGATCATAAAGGTGTCTCTTAGGTGATCAGAAAGTACCTGTTGGGTTGTATGTATCGAGAGGGGATTTGTCCCTCCCAAGTCGGAGAGATATACTTCGGGCCCACTCGGTAATCGATATCAACACCGCTTGCAAGCATGTGGTTAAGGAGTTGATCAAAAAGTGATATCAGATTACAGAACGAGTAAAGTACTTGCTGTGAACGAGATTGAACTAGGTATGACGGTACCGACGATCAAATCTCGGGCAAGTAAAATATCGTGAGACGAAGGGAATATATATATGGGATTGATTGAATCCTGGCATCGTGGTTCATCCGATATGATCATCGATGAATGTGTGGGAGTCAATATGGGTTTCCAGACCCCACTGTTGATTATTGATAGAAGATCATGTCTGTATTATCTTGAACCCGAAGGGTCACACACTTAACGTGTCTCGGCGCTAGGATAGATTGGATAATTGGTTTATGAGTTTTTGTTCGGAGTCTCGGATGGGATCCGGGACATCACGAGAGGTTCCAGAATGGTCCGGAGAATAAGATTCATATAAGGCAGTGCAATTTTTGGAGTTCGGAATTGTTTCGGGTTAATCGGTTTTGTACCGGAAGCTTCTAGAACCTTCCGGAGGGGAACCAACGTGGCCCTACCTACCGGGAGGGGGCATGGTCCTATGAGGGAGTGCCCTGGCGGCATTGGGCCAGGGTCACAAGGCCCCATAGGGCCCAGCCGGCCAGACCTAGGGCAAACCCTAGCAAAGCTTCTAGAAGAGGGGAAACTTGCCCCCACTCCTCCCTCCTTGGCCGCCGGCCTAGGGCCTGGGGGAGGGGCTAGGGCTGGCGCCCACCCCTCTGTATATAGAGGGCTGGGGCACACCCCCCCCACACCTCCTCCTCAAGCCCTCGCCGCCCTGCTGCCCTCCTCTCTCTCTCTCCCTCCAAACTGCGCGTAGGCGAAGCCCTACTGCAGAAACTCTCCACCACTTGCACTGCGCCGTCGCGTTGTAGATCCAATCCGTCTCTCCACCATACTTGCTGGACCGAGGAAGGAGGAGACGTCGAGGTGCCGCACGTGTGCATCTCTCGGAGGCATCGCCACTTGCGGTGTTAGATCGGATCGGATCGCGAGGAGGAGAAGCGAGTACGACTACATCACCCACGTTACGACGAACGTTCCGCTGTGCGAATCTTCAAGTGTATGAAGATCTCATCTAATCCCTCTCGTTGTTTGCATCTCCTAGATTAGATCTTGGCTTTCCCGTTCGCATCCATAGAAATTTTATGATTTACTATGTTGCGAAACCCTTCATCAGGTGGGCCCATGCCTGGGTTGGGTCTGGGCCCCCTAGGCCTCCCCTCTGTCTCCCCTTCTGGCTCCGTGGATCTTCTGGTGAAAAATAGTTTTTGGCATATTTTCCGGGATTTTTCCTCATAGTCATTTTCTGCACAAAAACAAGACACCAAGGTAATTCTGTTGAAAACAACGTTGGTCCATGTTAGTTGTATCCAAATCACACAAGTTTAGAGAAGAAACAATAGCAAAGTGTTCGAGAAAGTAGATACGTTTTGGACGTATCAATGAAACCTTTGTTTTTGCAAATTCCTTTGACTGATGCTATTAAGTTGCCTCCTTATTCAATGTATATGAAGGATATTGTCTCTAATAAAAGGAAGATTCCTAATGAGGAAATTTCTACTTTTCTTGCTAATTATTCCTTCAATGGTAAGGTTTCAAAGAAACTTGGTGATCCAGGTATTCCAGCTATTTCTTGCTCTATTAAAAATAATTATGTTAGAACGGCTTTGTGTGGTTTGGGAACTGGAGTTAGTGTTATGTCTTTTTCTCTCTACAAGAGACTCCAGCTAGAAAAGTTGATATATCTTTGCAAATGGCTGATAAATCTACTACTATCCTTGTTGGTATATGTGAGGATGTTCCTGTTCAAGTGGCTCATAATTGCTTGGTTTAACTGATTTTGTTGTGCTTGAGATGCCTGAAGATGATAATATGTCGATTATTCTTGGAAGACCTTTTCTTAATACTGCAGGTGCTATTATCAATTGTAATCAAGGAAAAGTGACTTTTAATATTAGTTACAAAGAGCATACTGTCTATTTCCCAAAAAAGATTGATAAGAGCTATGGCCTAAATTCAATTGAAAATCCCGAGAGCATCAAAGTTGGAGAAATATATTGTCCCATTCCACATGAAAGTTTTGAAACTATTATGATTGAGACTATTGCTATCAAGATTGAGGTAACATAATAATTTTGTGAAATGCAAAGTTTTGTTTCATATAAAATTGTTTTGGTAATAAGACTTGATCAACCTTGTCAACAAAGGGATTTTAATGGATAAAACAATGCTTTCACAATGATTATACTTGCTCACTTTTATCTTTCTCCATTCCAATCTTTGCTCTTCGTCTTGTTAGTTTTAGGTTTGCTAGTTGTTTGCTTGTTAGAGTGTCTTAGAACTTCTGTAGTTTTGGTTTTGGTTTGCTTTTGTGTCTTTTAAAAAAAATCTTTTCTGCGAGAAATCAATTTTCATAACCTGAAAATTGGCCAAAAATAAGTTTCCCCAAAAAATTCTAGAAAATTCATATTAAATTTTTCCTCGAAAAAAGGGGCAGAGGGGCACCTAGAGTGACCCAGGAGGACCCACCAGGACAACACACCCTTGGTGGCGCGGCCAGCCCCAGGTGGTTCCTGGCCCAGGTGTGGCCCACTCATGTCCCTCCAAGTTGCCTTCTTCCAGCCACTTTTTTCTCTCTCCCGAAAAACATCGGACAATTTCTCAAAGCTCGAGTTCCTACTGTTCTTGTTACCGATTCGATCTCCTTGCTCAGCCGATCTTTTCTGCTGATTTTTGAAGGGATTGCTCTCCGGTATGTGCCTCCTCCGCTTGTCCAAATAGATTTTTGATTGGTGGACTGTATCTTGAGTATTTTTCTACTATAGGTGACAGGTTGTGTGAGCTTGCATGCTTGTTCTATGCCTAGAGATTTCATTTTTATGCATGTTTAACCCTCTAGAAAGTTCCTATAGTAGTTCCTCATCATTTATCAATTTGGAAATCACTTGGTTTGATGTTTGTCTAAAAATTTCAGAAAAAGGGCCATGGACAACCATACCTTTGGAGAAGTGTTTGAAAGTGATGGACCTAGGAGGACAAGGTCTTTGAGATCAACCTCTCGAGCTAGGCCATCATACAATGAGGATCTTACTGCGCCGCGCTTTGGCAACAAGGGAGATGAGGGGGATGCGCACCCTTCTACCTTCCCTTGTTTTACCTTTTTGCAAACTGCATGGATCCTCGATGATTTTCTTAACTCTTGTTTGCAGGGTTCGTCTAACCGATTATATGCAGGATGAGAGTGAGCAATATTCTATGCTCACTAAAAATTTTGTGGAGAATTTCACTATTACTAACACCCCTTTCAGGACAGATGTGTTCAAGATCTATGATAGGCCTATCACCATGACATTGAAGAGATTCTGTAGCATTATAGGTATTGGTATGGCTGGGACGGTGAAGAAGATTCAAGCTCGACCCGCTGATTTGTTGCAGCTTTACCGTGGGGTAACAAATGATGATGACCGCACAGCCTAGCGCGGGAAGATAAGAAATAATCAATTCCCAGCTCTTAGATATTTTGCTTATTATCTTGCCACTAGCATTCTTGGTAGGGAGAACACTAGCAATATTTCCAACTATCATTTGGCTTTTCTAGCTGCTGCACTTAACAATGAAACTAGGTATAATCTTGGTTCTCTCATTGCTCGCCGCCTAGCTACCGGAGGACCCATTTATGGGGGTATTATTGTTGCACGTGTAGTTGGTGCTTTAGAACTTTCTGTTGATCCAAATGATAGAGTGCTGGCACCACAAAGGCTTGATCTAGCTGCCATGAAAGCACATCACTTTTTTACTGCTAGCTCTAGCCTTGAGAGTTTAGTTTACAGGATGATGTTTACTGACGGGGAAGAGAGGGAAATTCCTTTGCCACATGCTACTTTGTTCAGTATTTGCAGGGGGCCTTGGTAACGCTTCAAGGAGGAGATGGCCGATTAGCTACACGTGTGTGGTTTCCACGAGCGCTACCAGGGGGACGCGCCCTCTTATGACCACTCTGTGCACTACACAGGGGCTTCCTCGAGCATGTACCAGGAAGAAGAGGCCTCTTCGTCACATTACGGAGGCACTCTTTCTTGGCCAGGCTAGGATTGAGCTCCACTTAGGCTAAAAGCCTAAGCTTGGGGGGAGGTATACCGACACCACACTCATCTACATATCATGTTCCGTCGGTACTTTGTATATCCATGTTTTGCTTTCTTTTTAGTTTTTGTTTCTGCTTTCCAAAACACAAAAAGACCAAAAATATTTTCTTTGTTTCTTTGTCTTTTGGCTTTGGTTTGCTATAAGAAAAATCCAAAAAGATTTTGATTTGTTTGTTTTTGCTTGGAGTGCTTGCTTTAAAAATCGAAAACCCAGAAATATTTGTTCTTCTTCTTTGGTTTTGTGAAGTTCGTTGCAGGGTTCAGCGGTCCTCAGTGGAGTTTGGTTTCATGTTATTATTCAAGTCACACAAGTGAAAGGCAATAATGATGATTTATGACAACTCTAGGTGTGGTAAGAGGCTAGTAATAAACTCTATTTGTCTTCATTTTTGTACATATACTCATCATTGTGGGCATGTTAGTCTGTTCATGTAAGGTGTATGTTATATATTGGATGCTTAGTAGTTCTTGCTCTCTTATGATTAGCTCTAGCTTGCTAATAGTTTGTAGAATGTCATATGAATGTTTGCTTGCATTGTTCTATTCATAACTTGGTATGACATTGCGGTATCCTCCTTTCAATGTTTCATTTGAATCAACTTGGCACATGCTCACACAAGCATATGACTGAACAAAAGTTAGTTAAGCCTCATTATGATTAGCCTCATCACTTTTATGCCATAATTAATTCTGTTTTATTGCAAGCATGATTATGATAGTTATTGCTCTCTCATTTGTCGCTCCCTTTCAATTGCTAGCCTTCACTTGCACTGAGTATGAGCTCTACTCGTGTTTCCAACTCCCCAAAACCAAAAGTGTCCACCATACCTACCTATTAGCATCATTGCTATTCCATGCATACTTATTATGCCTCGTTTTCTTCCAAATAAAATGTTTGCTTGTTTTGAGAAAGTTAGTTAGTAAATCTCTCACGAACTTGATGGCACACTTTAATTTCTTGTACTTAATAAACCTGAACCATTGTGACTGTCCATGAAAGTTATATGCTTACAAATTATAGGCTGGGAGTTAGCAGAACCGTGCTGTCATGGGGAACTCTTTCAACACCTGTAAATATATACCCAGTTGATATCATGCTCTTTTGTTTATGGATGTCATCGGTGTGAAATAAAAGGGGAGCTTGTAAGTCCATGGAGTTATGTATATGTGTTAGAGAAACGCCTGAGCCGCTAGACTAAGCCATGCCTAATCATGGTCGAAACTTGCAGCATCACCATAGTGAGCAATCTATGAAGCATTCTTATTATAAAAAAAGAGATAGAAAAGAGGAAAGAAGAGAAAAAAACACCATTTTCCCATGGTAAACAAAAAGATTGCTGAGATGCTCACTGTCTCCTTGCCTTGTCATTTTGATATGGGATAGCTCATGTATCATGGGGCAAGGGGTACCCCGTTGGCGGTTCTCTATGATACACATGTACTTACTATGACAAGAACTTATCGGTAACTAAAGTTGAGTAACATGAGGAGCGGTCCTCGTACTTAAGGGACATGAGATTTCCAGTTTATGGTTTGTCAAGCATATAACTCATAATGGACCTCACTTCAAACTTAATCATCTAAAGATGCCTGATGGCGCCCAGTACTTGTCGTTGGACGCTTCGTTGGAAACCCCAAGAGCAAGGTATGAAGCAGCACAGCAACAAGTTTCCCTTAGTAAGAAACTGAGGTTATCGAACCAGTAGGAGGAAGGAAACGTCACACAGGTGTTGCTAGCAACGTGGAGACCTGCACAACACAAACTCAAGACTTTTCCCCAACGAATCAATGAGGTTGTCAAGCTCACCGGTTTGCTGTAACAAAGGATTAAACGTATGGTGTGGAAGGTAATGATTTGCAGCAAGTAAACAAGTAACAGTGGAAGATGTATTAATGGTAAAGATTGGACCGGGGTCCATAGTTCACTAGAGGTAAACAAATGCAATTGACAACATGGCATGAAGGGTAAACAAATTACAGCGGGGCAATTGACAGGAACTGAGCAAGGCATAATAAAGCAATTACTAGTCAGAAAGATCCTATGAGGTTGATTGGGCAATACAACAAGATACATAGACCGCCATCCAACTGCATCAATGACTAGAAGTCCACCTTCAGGTTATCATCCAAACCCCCTCCAGTATTAAGTTGCAAGCAACAGACAACTGCTTTAAGCAAAGTGTGTAAGGTAAACAGTCCACATGTTCCATGAAAAAGAGACCGTTGTTTTCTCCCTAGTAGCAACAACACATCTACAACCGAAGAAATTATTGTCACTTCCCTTGGAAACTAGAGGCATGAACCCACTATCGAGCATAAATACCCCCTCTTGGAGTCACTAGCAACTACTTGGCCAAGATAACCACTAGCAACGGAGAGCATGCAAGATCACAAACAACATAGACATGATAGAATCATAAAGACAAAACCATTAATCAAACCAACATAATAATCTCAATATCCATCGGATCCCCGCAAACACAACATATATGGTTACAAATAGATTAGATCTTGATCATGAACGGAGCTCACAAGATCTATACATGAAAGCACAAAGGAGGAGATACACCCATCTAGCTACTACATGGACCCATAGTCCAAGGTGGAACTACTCACGCATCATACCGGAGAGAAGGCCTCCGGGATGATCTCCCCTCCGGCAGGGTGCCGGGAAGAACTTCAGATCCCCCCCGATCTAGGGACGATGGTGGCGGTGGCTATAGACAGTTTCGTGGATTTCTGATCGGGTACCCAGGGTTTCTACATCGGGGGCTTCTTATAGGCAAAGGGGGAGACCGAGGCGGCGGCCAGGGTGGCCAAACCCTAGCCAAGCGCGGGGTCGGGCCCACCCGCGCCTGGGGTGGGTCTGGCCCCTCTGGCCAGCCCCTAGGGCTCTCCTCTGGACTTCTTGTTCCCCACGGAAAGTAATTGACTATGTCCTTTGTCCCGTCCAATTCTGAGAATATTTCTTTAATAACTTTTCTGAAACCAAAAACAACAGAAAACAGGCATCTGGCACTATTGCAACTTGTTAATAGGTTAGTACCAGAAAACATGTAAAAAGCACCTCAAAGTATGGACAAGTAAATCAAAGTAGATACTAAACAAGCATGGAGCATTAAAGATCATAGATACGTTTCCAACGTATCAGCATCCCCAAGCTTAACTCCTGCTCGTCCTCGAGTAGGTAAGTGATAAACAGAATAATTTTTGAGGTGACATGCTGTAGGGTTTCGTAGCATGGAAAACAAAAATTTTCTATCGCATACAAACAAACAAGCCAAGATCTATCTACTAGATTGTAGCAACGAGTCGATGGAATAACTCACCCTTGAAGATTCCAAAGCGTTTAACAAGAGCGGATTCTCGTGGGTGATGTAGTCGTACTCTTCCCGATCTCAAGATCGCGTAGACGATCCTTCCGGCGCTGCGTTCCGGCAGCGCTCCCGCAGTCGGTCACACGTTCGGTACTCGACGAAGACCTTCCTCTCCCTTGTTCCAGCAGGCAGCGGAGGTTGTAGCACTCTCCTCGCGATTCCGGCAGCACAACGGCGTGGTACCGGAAGTAGAGGGGAGATCTCGCAGGGCTTCGCCTTAAGCCGGAGCGAGTATGGTGGACTATGAGAGAGCCCTCGACGATCTAGGGTTTAGACACGCCGAGGAAGAGGTGCTAGGGCCGGAGGCTAGGGCTTGGAGGTGCCCAAGTCGGCGGCTAGGGGAGAAACCCTAGGGGGCGGCGGCGGCTATGGTGGGCAGCAGCTGCTAGGGTTTGAGGCGTGGAAGTTGTGTGCCTAGGAGGGGAGCCCTGCCCCTCCTTATATAGGTGTAGGGGGCGCGCCAGGGGAGGGGAGTCCCTCCCCAAATCGGCCAAGGATGGCCGGCGGCGGTGGAGGAGGGACTCCTCCCCAACTCGGATTCCCCCTCCCCTCCCACTTCCCAAAATTGCCGTTTGACTTTCAAACTAGCCGTTTGACTTTTCAAACTAGGATTTGATTAATCCCTCTATTTTGTTCAGCGATGACACTTAGTACATGATGCAATCATACCAACTTGATATAACACATCCATGTACCCTTCCCCTCCGGAGTGCCGGACATTCCGGAACCTTCTAGAACATTCCCGATGAAAACACCGGAACCATTCCCCAACTCCGAAACGGGACTTTCCTTATATGAATCTTATTCTCCGGACCATTCCGGATCTCCTCGTGATATCCCGAATCCCATCCGAGACTCCGAACTCGTTCTCTTTCTCATCATTCCATAACTACTCAAACAACGTCGAATCCTTAAGTGTGTCTCCCTACGGTTCGTGAATTATGCGGACATGATCGAGACACTTCTCCGATCAATAACCAATAGAGGAATCTGGAAATTCATATGGCTCCCACATATTTCTACGATTACTTTGCGATCGAATGAACCACTTACATACGATACCAATTTCCCTTTGTCTCACGATAGTTTACTTATCCGAGGTTATGATCGTCGGTATCTCTGCATACCTAGTTCAACCTCGTTACTGATAAGTACTCTTTTCTCGTTCCCGTGATATGTGATCCCTTGTGAGCCAGTCACATGCTTGCAAGCTAATTGGATGATATTTCACCGAGAGGGCCCAGAGTATATCTATCCGTCATATGGATAGACAAATCCCACTCTTGATCCATGTGTCTCAAACAATACTTTCCGAACACTCAATTGCACCTTTATAGCCACCCAGTTACGGTGTGGTGTTTGATGTCATCAAAGCATCCATCTGGTAAAGGTGATATGCATGATCTCATGGTCGAAGGAATTAGGTTACTATGTATCAGAAAGCATATAACAATTGAACTATTAAAATGACTTGATATTTATGCTACGCTTATCTATAGGAGTATGTCCACCATATCATTCTCCTAACGATATGATCTTGTTGTTAATAACATCTCAATGTTCATGATAGGGAAACCACAATCATTTATTAACCAACAAGCTAGTGATGTATAGAGGCTATACTAGGGACTTCAATTTAAGTTTACAAATCAGACAAGTATTAATGTTTCCTTGTTAATACTATTATAGCATGAATGTAAACATTTATCATAAACACAAAGATATAATAATAACTACATTTATTATTGCCTCTAGGGCATATCTCCAACAGTCTCCCACTTGCACTAGAGTCATCTAATCTAGATTACATGGTAATATACCGAACACCCATGGCAGTTTGGTGTTGGTCATGTTTTGCCCTCGGGAGAGGTTTAGTCAACGGATCCGCCACATTCAGATCTGTGTGTACTTTGCAAATCTTTATATCCCCATCTTGGATATGTTCTCGAATAGCGTGAAAACGTAGCTTGATGTGCTTCAGCTTCTTGTGTGACCTTGGTTCTTGCGCATTGGCTATGGCACCCATGTTATCACAGTAGATAGACATTGGGTCCAGCGCACTAGGAACCACACCCAGCTCTGTAATGAACTCTTTCATCCATATCGCTTCTTGTGAAGCCTCCAAAGCAGCCATGTATTCCGATTCAGTTGAAGATCTCGCCACAACGCTTTGCTTTGCACTCCTCCAGCTAACTGCTGCACCATTCAAAATAAATACGTATCCATATTGTGATTTAGAATCATCCGGATCGGTGTTCCAACTAGCATCGGTGTAACCATTAACAACGAGCTGTTCATCACCTCCATAAGAAAGAACCTTATCCTTAGTTCTTCTTAAGTACTTAAGGATGTTTTTGACCGCTGTCGAATGATCCACACCTGGATCACTTTGATATCTGCTAGTTAAACTAACAGCATATGCAATGTCGGGTCTAGTACATAGCATGGCATACATTAGAGATCCTATGGCTGAGGCATAGGGAGTCTTACTCATCCTTTCTCTATCTTCTGCCGTTGTCGGACTTTGAGTTTTACTCAAGGTCGTATTGGGCAACATGGGCAAGAACCCTTTCTTGCTATCTTCCATTCCAAACCTCTTTAGAACTTTGTCCAAATATGTACTTTGTGACAATGATATTAGGCGTCTCGATCTATCACTATAAATCTTTATGCCCAATATGTAAGCTGCTTCGCCAAGATCCTTCATTGAAAAACTATTATTCAAATATTCCTTGACACTATTAAGAAGGTCTACATCATTCCCAATCAACAATATGTCATCTACATATAGTATTAAGAATGCTACAGAGCTCCCACTCACTTTCTTGTAAATACAAGCTTCTCCATAAGTTTGTATAAAACCAAAACTTTTGATTACCTTATCAAAACGTTGATTCCAACTTCGGGATGCTTGCTTCAATCCATAGATGGACCGTTGAAGTTTGCATACCTTGTTAGCATCTTTAGGATCGACAAAACCTTTGGGTTGCATCATATACAACTCTTCATCAATGTCTCCATTGAGGAATGCTGTTTTGACATCCATCTGCCATATCTCATAATCGTAATATGCAGCGATTGCTAACATAATCCTCACAGACTTTAGCTTCGCTACCGGTGAGAAAGTATCATCGTAGTCAACTCCTTGAATTTGTCGAAACCCGTTTGCGACAAGTCGAGCTTTATAGACAGTAACATTACCATCAGCATATGTTTTCTTCTTGAAAATCCATTTGTTCTCGACGGCCTTCCGACCATCCGGTAAGTCCACCAAAGTCCATACTTGGTTTTCGTACATGGATCCAATCTCGGATTTCATGGCTTCTTGCCATTTATTGGAATCTGGGCTCATCATCGCTTCCTCATATGTCTCAGGGTCATCGGTGTTATCCACCAACATGACATTCATAACGGGATCATACCAATCTGGAGTGGTACAAGTTCACGTTGACCTGCGAGGCTCTGTAGCAACTACAACCGAAGTTTCATGATCATCATCATTAGCTTCCTCTCTTACTAGTGCAGGCGTCACAGGAACTACTTCCGGTGCTGCGCTACTCGTAAGTTCGAGAGAAGGTTCGACAACCTCGTCGAGTTCTACTTTTCTTCCAGTCACTTCTTTCGAGAGAAATTCCTTCACTAGAAAGGATCCATTCTTGGCAACGAAGATTTTGCCATCGGATCTATGATAGAAGGTATACCCAATAGTTTCCTTCGGGTATCCTATGAAGACGCATTTTTCCGCTTTGGGTTCAAGCTTGTCCGGTTGTAACTTCTTTACATAGGCTTCGCATCCCCAAACTTTAAGGAACGACAATTTAGGTTTCTTCCCAAACCATAATTCATACAGTGTCGTTTCAACGGATTTAGATGGTGCCCTATTTAAAGTGAATGCGGCTGTTTCTAATGCATAACCCCAAAATGATAGCGGTAAATCTGTAAGTGACATCATAGAAAGAACCATATCTAAGAGAGTTCGATTACGACGTTCGGACACACCATTACGCTGTGGTGTTCCCGGCGGTGTCAATTGTGAAAGTATTCCGCATTTCTTCAAATGCTCGCCAAACTCGTAACTTAGATATTCACCTCCACGATCAGAACGTAGAAATTTAATCTTCTTGTTACGTTGATTCTCAACCTCACTTTGAAATTCCTTAAACTTCTAGAAAGTTTCGGACTTATGTTTCATGAAATAGATATACCCATATCTACTCAAGTCATCCGTGAAGGTAAGAACATAACGATAACCACCGCGTGATGCTACACTCATTGGACCACACACATCGGTATGTATGATTTCCAATAAGTCCGTAGCTCGCTCCATCATACCAGAAAATGGAGTCTTAGTCATTTTACACATCAGACATGCTTCGCATCTTTCAAGTGATTCGAAATCAAGTGATTCAAGAAGTCCATCGGAATGGAGTTTCTTCATACGCTTCACTCCAATGTGACCAAGACGACAGTGCCACATATAGGTCGAGTTATCGCTCGATTTCAAACATTTAGCTTCAATATTATTAATATGTGTATTTCCACTATCGAGATTCAATAAGAATAGACCATCTATCAAAGGTGCATGTGCATAAAACATATTACTCATATAAATCGAACAACCATTATTCTCAGACTTAAACAAGTAACCGTCTCGCAATAAACAAGATCCCGATATAATGTTCATGCTTAACGCAGGCACCAAATAACAATTATTTAAGTAAAAACTAATCCCGATGGTAGATGAAGAGGTAGCGTGCCGACCGCGATCACATGAACCTTTGATCCATTTCCTACGCGCATCGTCACCTCGTTCTTCGCTAGCTTCCGTTTATTCTGCAACACCTGTTTCGAGTTACAAATATGAGCAACCGAACCAGTATCAAATACCCAGGCACTACTACGAGTACTAGTGAGATACACATCAATAACATATATATCGGATATACCTTTCTTATTGATGTTTCCGTTCTTCAAATCCTCCAAGTACTTTGGGCAATTCCGCTTCCAGTGACCTTCTCCCTTGTAGTAAAAGCACTCAGTATCAGGCTTAGGTCCAGCCTTGGTCTTCTTCGTCGGTGCGGTAACTTTCTTACCACCCTTCTTGAAGTGTCCCTTTTTCTTAGACTTGCCTTTTTGAATTTGGTGGTCTTATTGACCATCGACACTTGGTGCTCTTTCTTGATCTCCACTTCTGCAGATTTTAACATGGAGAAGAGTTCTGGCAACTGCTTGTTCATGCTTTGCATATTGTAGTTCATCACAAAGTTCTTGTAACTTGGTGGTAGTGATTGGAGGACACGGTAAATCCCTAAAGCATTAGGAATCACTATACCCAAGCTTTGGAGTTTGTTTGCGTGCCCAGACATCTTAAGCACATGCTCACTGACGGAGCTGCCCTCTTCCATCTTGCAGTTAAAGAACTTTTCAGAAGCCTCATAGCTCTCAATTGCCGCATGAGTCTCAAAGATCAATTTGATATCACGGACAATATCATGTGGGTCTGAATTCTCAAACCTTTTCTGAAGCTCTGATTCTAAACCATACAAGATAGCACACTGAACTGTGGAGTACTATGTCTTCCGAGTGAGGTAAACATTCTTTACTTCATCGGTAGCAGTAGCTGCAGGTGGGTCACCCAGCGGTGCATCCAGCACATAGGTCAAATTACCAGCTGTGAGGATAATCCTCAAATTGCGGAACCAATCCGCGAAGTTGCTTCCATTGTTTTTCAACTTTTCTTTCTCTAGGAACGCATTAAAATTGATGGTAGGGGCTGTCATTGATCTACAACATATTTGTAATAGTTTAGACTAAGTTTATGACAAATTGAGTTCAAATTAATAATAAAATTAATCTAGGTGAACTCCCACTCAAAACAACATCCCTCACATTGTTTTAGTGATCACACGAACCAAATCCACCACATCAACACCGATCATCACGAGAGTTGATATAGTTTCAATGGCGAACAATCGACATGTTCATCATATCTACTATATGATTCATGCTTTACCTTTCGGTGATCCGTGTTCCGAGACCATGTCTGTACATGCTACGCTCGTCAAGATCAAACCTTAGTTTCCGCATGAGCAAATCTGGCTTGCTCACGTTGTATACACTTGCAGAATCTAACACACCCGATCATCACGTGGTGCTTCGAAACAACAAGCTTTAGCAACGGTGCTAACTAAGGGTGAACACTTTATGATTTGAAATTCATGTGCATGAGGGATCATCTTATAATGCTACCGTCGTCTACTAAGCAATACAAGATGCATAAAGGATTAACATCACATGCAATTCATAATATGTGATATGATATGGCCTTTCTTCTTTGCACTTCTGATCTCCATCTTCAAGCACGAACATGATCTCCATCATCACCGGCATGGTTGTCGTCCACCGGCTTCAAGGTCAATGATGCTTCTCCATGGTTGTCGTCCACCGGCTTCAACTATTACAACTACTTTGAATAGACACGCGGGTCTTAACATAAATTAAAGACAACCATATGGCTCCTGCCGGTTGCCAACTTACAATAAGGATCATTGCATACATCAAATATAATCACAATCATGGCCATATCACATCACTGCACACCCCTGCAAAACAAAGTTAGACGCCTCTACTTTCTTTGCATGTTTTACGTGGTTTGGGGCTTTCAATAAGTGTCGTTCTAACTTACGAACATGAACCACAACATTGATACTAGTATTGTTAATCACCCGTTGTAAATTGGATCTTAACTATGCTAGGAGAAACAGGCACCCGCAAAGCCACTTATGCAATACAAGTTGCATGTCAAGCGTGGAGCAAGTCTCATGAACGATGTCATGTAAGGTTAGCCCGGGCCGCTTCATCCCAACATCCCGCAAGATGCAAAGTACACAAGAAGCAATTTACAATAAAAGCATCAGCGCCCATAATGACCATTGTGTTCTACTCGTGCAACAGATCTACATATAGACACGGCTCTGATACCACTGTAGGGTTTCGTAGCATGGAAAACAAAAAATTTCTATCCCATACAAACAAACAAGCCAAGATCTATCTACTAGATTGTAGCAACGAGTCGATGGAATAACTCACCCTCGAAGATTCCAAAGCGTTTAACGAGAGCGGATTCTCGTGGGTGATGTAGTCGTACTCTTCCCGATCTCAAGATCGCGTAGACGATCCTTCCGGCGCTGCGTTCCGGCAGCGCTCCCGCAGTCGGTCACACGTTCGGTACTCGACGAAGACCTTCCTCTCCCTTGTTCCAGCAGGCAGCGGAGGTTGTAGCACTCTCCTCGCGATTCCGGCAGCACAACGACGTGGTACCGGAAGTAGAGGGGAGATCTCGCAGGGCTTCGCCTTAAGCCGGAGCGAGTATGGTGGACTATGAGAGAGCCCTCGACGATCTAGGGTTTAGACACGCAAGGAAGAGGTGCTAGGGCCGGCGGCTAGGGCTTGGAGGTGCCCAAGTCGGCGGCTAGGGGAGAAACCCTAGGGGGCGGCGGCGGCTATGGTGGGCAGCAGCTGCTAGGGTTTGAGGCGTGGAAGTTGTGTGTCTAGGAGGGGAGCCCTGCCCCTCCTTATATAGGTGTAGGGGGCGCGCCAGGGGAGGGGAGTCCCTCCCCAACTCGGCCAAGGAGGGCCGGCGGTGGTGGAGGAGGGACTCCTCCCCAACTCGGATTCCCCCTCCCCTCCCACTTCCCAAAATTGCCGTTTGACTTTGAAACTAGCCATTTGACTTTTCAAACTAGGATTTGATTAATACCTCTATTTTGTTCAGCAATGACACTTAGTACATGATGAAAACATACCAACTTGATATAACACGTCCATGTACCCTTCCCCTCCGGAGTTCCGGACATTCCGGAACCTTCTAGAACATTCCCGATGAAAACACCGGAACCATTCCCCAACTCCGAAACGGGACTTTCCTTATATGAATCTTATTCTCCGGACCATTCCGGATCTCCTCATGATATCCCGAATCCCATCCGAGACTCCGAACAACATTCGGTCTCTTTCTCATCATTCCATAACTACTCAAACAACGTCGAATCCTTAAGTGTGTCTCCCTACGGTTCGTGAATTATGCGGACATGATCGAGACACTTCTTCGATCAATAACCAATAGAGGAATCTGGAAATTCATATGGCTCCCACATATTTCTATGATTACTTTGCGATCGAATGAACCACTTACATACGATACCAATTTCCCTTTGTCTCACGATAGTTTACTTATCCGAGGTTATGATCGTCGGTATCTCTGCATACCTAGTTCAACCTCGTTACTAATAAGTACTCTTTTCTCGTTCCCGTGATATGTGATCCCTTGTGAGCCAGTCACATGCTTGCAAGCTAATTGGATGACATTTCACCGAGAGGGTCCAGAGTATATCTATCCGTCATATGGATGGACAAATCCCACTCTTGATCCATGTGTCTCAACCAATACTTTACGAACACTCAATGACATGGTTATACCCTACGGGTACGTAACTTCAACATACCTAGTCCAGCCCAAGGAAGGCCCACGGCAGACATACGCTGGCCCATGAAGATTTTCGGGTGGCCAAGGCCCATGACGTCTTCGGATCCTTGGAGAGCAAGACTAGAGGAGATAGGAAATTCAAAGGGGTAAAACCCTAGAACTTGTAACCGACTAGGACTACGCCCGGGACCTGCCTAAGTCTATATAAAGGCCAGGAGGGCACGTCCTAGGGCAACTCGACTCATACTTTCACACACGCATCCACGCCAGATCGAATCTGCGCACCCTGTAACCTTCGGTTCCGCCGTAATCAAAGAGCAGACAAGCAGGAGTAGGGTTTTCCCTCCGGGGGCCTGAACCTGGGTAAATCTCGTGTCCCCTGGTTGCTTGTCTATTAACCGTGCCACGATCTATAGCATCCCCATCTTCTCCAAAACCCAAGTCCATAGCAATGGGCATTGACGAGATTAAACCTCGTCAATTGGCGCCGTCTGTGGGAATTGGGGCTGCTGATTGTGCGGTCGTGACGGTTCTGACCCGATCGATCTACAACTCCGCGGCGACGGAGAATCACCTCCTCTTCGGCGCTTTTGACTTCACTGCCCACTCGCCGGATACCATGAAGGATTTCGAGCCCGTAGGCGACGGACTCGAAATCTTGTTCGGGAGTTTCTGCTTCCAGGTGGGACAAACTGGCACCCTCCGCCTCCCTGAGCGGGTGCCCGTGCCGTCGATCAGGCCCGCTTCATGGGCTCCACACCCCGTGCTACGCACGTCACCATCAACAGATGAGTTCTATAGCAGCAGCAGCTGCAACTCCGATCTGTGCGATCCACCTTCGGATGAAGGGACCTACGGTTCCGGATCCGAAAGCTGCGGCAGCAGCCAACCAGTCTGCAGGCGCTATCTGTGCGCCGCAGTCATCCAAACCGACAAGGAAACGCCTAACCCGCCACCCAATCCCAACCCGCAGGACAGAAACGGCGAAAACGGTGGAAACGGCGAAAACGGGGAAAACAGGGGCCACCTCATCCAACTTAGCAAAGAAGGATGGGTCGAAGCACGCCGCGCCGTCGCAGGCGAAATATTCCTACCCCTGGACTCCTCACGTGACCTACTGATGGCATACCACTACCTCCTCATCGAGGAGCACAAGAAACAAGTCAAGATGCAGGAGATGCTCGACAAACGCAAGCAAGCAGCCTCCGAGTCCAGCGCGCGACGAGCTGCGCTCTCCGCCATGGCACCCGGCTCTAGCACAAACGGAAACCAGGGAAACAAGCACCGCTCTCGGGTGGAAAACATGGACCCGAAGGAGCGGCGTGACGCGACCCGAACTCTCCATACATCGTTCATGGATATGGACGCCGACGGCAACATCATCCCGAAGACGCCACAAGCTGCGATCATGGCAGCCACTGTGTATCTCGCGGCTCACCCACCTCCGGAGGAGGACCCGAAAAGGGCCATGCATAGGTCTGCACTCACCGGACTAGGACTAATCGGAGCTGCGCTCCACGAAGACGCTCCTACGGAGCCGAAGAAGAAAGCTCCGGCCAGGCGCGACCGAAGCCCCACCCCTCATCCGAAGACGAAGAGGAACACGATCTTCCTCGAAGGAAGAAGAGCTATAACCGCCATAAACGCGACTACGACGCCAGAGACAAGCTTACGCAGCGCAAGATCGACAAAGCACGCGCTAAACGCGCATGCTCGTCTGGATCTGAGATGGATGAAGACGAAGGAGAACTCTGCGGGGCTCGATGCTTCAGCAGATCCGTCCGGCGAACACAGATGCCACGCAACTTCAAGCTTCCTTCGGATACTTCGAAGTTCAACGGCACGCAAGATCCAAAGTCCTGGCTCAGTGACCATCTGTCATCCGTCAAGCTTCACGGAGGCAACAAAGAAACCGCCATGCAATGCCTTCAGCTGCAGCTAACAGGCGCAGCGCGGGTCTGGCTTAGCAGCCTATCATCAGGATCCATCCGAAGCTGGGAGGAGCTCGCTTATAGCTTCATCCGAAATTTCAAAGGCACCAGCAAGAGGCCCGCCTCAATCGAAGAGTTGTGAGCCTGCACTCAGAGAACGGGTGAATCTATTCGCTCGTACATACTACGCTGGTCTACAACCAAGAACTCCGCAGCACACATCTCCGAAGAAAGGGCCATCGACGCCTTCAGGGACGGCGTCAAGCGCCCAGACTTCAAGGAGGAACTTGGGCGTGTAAAGCCCAAGACACTCGACCACCTCATGGAAATCGCTAACAGTTGGGCAGACGGCGAAGATTGCATCCAGCGGGTGCAATCAGATGAAGAGGACGACTACGGCCGAAGACGCGAACACCGCAGCAAGAGGAGATCGCGCGTCTACGAGGACCGCGACGGACCCGACATGGTCGCAGCTGGCTACGCCGACCGCCGTAACGACAACAGCCGCAACAGCGGAGGATACCGCAGCGGAAACTTCCGCGACAACGGACGACCAACGCAGTCGTGGCAACGCCGCGACCGCGACAACGGACCCTCAGCATTCGACAAACTTTCGGGTCCATGCACCATCCACTTCTACATCGACAAACAAGATGGCAAAAAGAAAGCTAGCCACATGCTCAAGGACTGCCGCGAATTCCAGAAACTCAGCGAAGGCATGATGCAGATGAGGCAACAAGCTCCAATTCCTGCGTTCGGAAACGCACCTGCGCCAGGCGAAATAGCACACGGAGCTCCTCCACCGCCGCCTATTGGAGGCCCAAATCAACCAGTCGCACCAGCGCAAAACAACGCCAGGGTCGCATACCCCCCACCAAAGGGAGCACTAAATATGATCCAGAAGGGACGCCCCACCAATAGGGTGCAGAAGAAGATCACCCGACAAATCAACTTGGCCGTAGCAACTCCGCCTGCAATCCCTGAGTACCTCAGCGGATCGGAGTCCTGCATCACATTCACTCGCGCGGATCACCCTTGCCAGATCCCTCGCCCAGGTCATGCTGCCCTGGTGCTGGAGGCGCATATCGGAGGCTTCGAGATGAGTCGCGTCTTCATGGACGTCGGCAGCGGCATCAACCTAATGTTCGCAAGCACTCTAGCAGCTATGCGGATCCCGCAATGCAGCCTGGAACAATCAGACACAACGTTCCACGGCATTGTCCCAGGGAAAGGCATCTTCCCCCTAGGCAAAATAGGGCTCGACGTCATCTTCAGGAAGCCGGACAACTTTCAGCAGGAGCGCCTAGAATTCGAAGTGGTGGACTGGCCGTCGCAATACCATGCCATCCTGGGACGTGTAGCATTCGCAAGGTTTCTGGCCGTCCCACACTACGCATACCTACTACTCAAGATGCCAGGACCAAGGGGCGTCATCACAGTCCACGGGAGCTTCACCCGATCGGACCAATGCGACAGGGATTTCAACAAAATCTCCCAGTCTTTCGGCATGCAAGACGAGCTTGTAAGGCTCCACGAGGTGACGGACAATGGGCTACCCCTAGTCACAAAGCAGAACGCACCTGACATGTCTTTTGACTCCACCATCAACATCAAGAAAGTGCAGGTCCATCCAACGGATGCCTCCAAGACGGCGTTGATCGCCAACGACCTCAGCACCGCATAGGAAGGCGCGCTCGTCGAATTCCTCCGTGAGCGCTGGGAAATATTCGCCTGGTGTCCTGCGGACATGCCAGGAGTTCCCAGGGAATTCGCCGAGCACGCACTCAATGTCTTCCCAGACACCAAGCCAGTCAAGCAGTCCATACGACGACTATCGGAGCCACGAGCCGAAGCTATCGGCAAGGAGATCAACAGATTACTCGTAGCAGACTTCATCTGGGAAATCAAGGAAAGCGAGTGGCTGGCAAACACGGTGATGGTCCCGAAGAAGGACACGGACATCCTGCGGATGTGCGTGGACTTCACGTCACTAAATAAACACTGCCCTAAGGACCACTTCCCTCTTCCTCGGATCGACCAGATCATTGATTCGACTGCAGGTTGTGAGAAACTCTCCTTCCTCGATGCCTACTCAGGCTATAACCAGATTCGACTCAAGGTCGAAGATCAAGAGAAAACGACGTTCATCACACCGTTCGGAGTATACTGCTACAACACAATGCCCTTCGGGCTAAAGAACGCGGGTGCCACGTACCAGTGATGCATGCAGGCCTGCCTCAAGGACCAGATCGGTCGCAACGTCCAAGTCTATGTCGACGACATAGTCATAAAAACCAAGGAGGCAAGAACACTTATCGACGATCTCCGCGAGACGTTCGACAACCTTGATCGCTACAGGATCAAGCTCAATCCAGAAAAGTGCGCCTTCGGCGTCCCCTCGGGTCAGCTGCTCGGGTACTTCATCTCTCAACGAGGGATCGAAGCGAACCCGAAGAAAATCAAAGCTATCATGACAATGGAGAAGCCGAAAAACCTCAAGGGCGTTCAGCAGCTCGCAGGGCGAGTAGCGGCACTAAGCAGGTTCATCAGCCGCATGGGCGAAAAGGCCCTACCATTTTACCAGCTGCTGCGCAAAGCATACAAGTTCGAGTAGACACCCGAAGCCAACGACGCATTCGAAAGCCTCAAGCGGCTCCTCTCCACCTCGCCAGTTTTGGTCACGCCAAATGAGCGCGAGCCCCTGTTGCTGTACATAGCAGCCACACACTAGGTGGTCAGCACAGTACTCGTGGTCGAACGACCCGAAGAAGGCAAGACCCACGGGGTACAACGCCCAATTTACTACCTCAGCGAGGTTCTCACTCCAACAAAACAGCGGTACCCGCACTACCAGAAGCTGGCCTACGGCGTGTTCATGACGGCTCGACGACTGAGCCACTACTTCCAGGAGCATCAGGTGATGGTCGTCAACGAGGCACCCCTTAACAGCATCCTGAATAACCCAGAGGCCACAGGGCGCGTGACCCTGTGGGGCATTGAACTATCACCCCTGGACATCATCTACGAGAAGCGACACGCAATCAAATCTCAAGTCCTTCCGGACTTCCTGGTGCACTGGATGGAGCTGCAGCTGCCTGACACCCCAGACACGTCGCAGTCCTGGACAATGCATTTTGACGGCTCCAAACGCGAAGCCGGAGCAGGGGCAGGAGTCATACTAACCTCCCCGCAAGGTGACAAGATGAAGTACGTCCTTCGGATGAAATTCAGAGCCTCCAACGACGAGGCCGAATACGAAGCCCTCATCCATGGCATGAAGATGGCGAAAATATGAGGCGCAACGCGCCTGGTCATCTACGGTGACTCCAACCTTGTCGTACATCAGACGATGAATGAGTGCGACGCACACGCCGAAAACATGATCGCGTACCGCGCGCTATACAACACACTCGAAGGAGAATTCGACGGCTGCAAACTTCGGCACGTTGGAAGAGAGAGCAACGAGGAGGCCGATAGACTCGCCGACATCGGCTCCACTTGCGCAAAGGTACCACCAGGTGTGTTCCTCGAACAGATCTGCGTGCCATCCATCAAGCGAAAATTCCCCAAAGGATCACCCGAAGAAGCAGAACACTCGGGGGCTACGCTACCCAAAGGTCATGAAGGACCCGAAAAGTTGGATACCGAAGTCGCCATGGTCAATCTGATGCAGGTCATGGCAGTCGACGAAACTTGGATACGTCCATACCTCCAGTTCCTGATAAACGGAGAATTGCCAGACAGCCCGACAGATGCCCGGCGCGTATCTCGTCGATCAAAAGCCTTCACCATCATCAACGGCGAGCTGTACAAACGCAACATTACGGGCGTACTACAACGGTGCGTCACCATCAATGACGGCAAGGCCATACTCCAAGATATCCACGAGGGCATCTGTGGCCACCATGCAGGTAGCCGCTCCCTCGTCGCCAAAGCTCTGCGAGCAGGATTCTACTGGCCAACGGGTGCCAACGGTTCGCCGACAAACCGCACGCACCTGGGTCCGAACTTCGACCCATACCCATAGCCTGGCCTTTTGCCCAATGGGGCCTTGACATGATCGGCAAACTGCTAAAATCCTCGAAGGGAGGACACGTCTTCCTCCTGGTCGCAGTCGACAAATTCACCAAGTGGATCGAAGCCATGCCAGTCACCAACCAGAAGGGCAAAACCACCGTCAAATTCTTCGAATCCATTGTCTACAGGTTTGGCGTACCGCACAGCATCATCACCGACAACGGATCGAACTTCATCTCCGAAGAATTCCAGGACTTCTGCGAAGGCCTCGGGATCAATATCACGTATGCCTCAATGGCACACCCGCAAACAAACGGGCAAGTGGAAAAGGCCAACGGCCTAATCGGCGCCGGCATCAAGAAGCGCCTCATGAGCTCACTCGAGCACAAAGCCGGAAACTGGACGAAAGAGCTACCCTCTGTCCTGTGGAGCTTACGGACTACGCCAAACAGCTCCACCGGCTACACACCGTTCTTCATGGTGCACGGAGCTGAGGCCGTGCTACCAGCCGAAGTACGCCACCAGGCTCCACGAGTCGTCGCTTACAGCGAAGCCGAATCCACGGCTGCACTCGAAGATGCCGTCGACACACTCGACAAAGCACGGGATATAGCAGCAGCTAGATCAGCGGTGTACCAGCAAAGTCTCCGCAACTACCACAGCCGCCGGCTGCGCCCAAGGTCCTTCGTCGAAGGAGACCTCGTCTTGCGACTTAAGCAAAAGCGACCGAATAAACTCGAGTCACCAAGGGAAGGACCCTATGCCATCACCGAAGTCATCCCAGGTGGCGCCTATCGCCTCAAGCACGTGGAGTCTGGAGTCGCATACTCCAACCCATGGAACATCTCGCACCTGCGACGATTCTACCCATAGAAATGTACCCCCTCTTTACTTTCGAAAAGGCTTACAGCCAAGGCTACTCAGCCGAACCATGTACCTCTTCCATTACGATACAAATACAGCTAAGTGTCTCGCCCCCAACCTTCAGTTGACTATTTTTCTGCAACTTTATTACATGCTACAAACGCACTCGGGGGCTCCCCCCACCTCACGATTTCATCGACTGAGGACAAAACGTGTACACCTGAGTAGCTGACCACGTCAGGCAAACGAAAAGGGCACGTACTAAGTCAAAGCACTACGTGCTCGCAAACAAGCAAACCTTTACAACAAAGGGCACATACACGCCCAGCCGCAATATACAAATTTTACATCTATCTGTTTATTTTTAGGTCCTACCTATTCTGAAGAATAATCTGAGCACGCTGCTCAAACAAATCTACAATCTGTTCGGCATACTGCCTTACAGCCGCGTAATGCGGACGCATATTCCACTCACCACCATCTGGTCGAGGAGGTGGCCCAGTCGCCACAGCAGCCAAATCTACGTCTAGGCGGTGCACCCTCACAAGAGACAAGGAAGCCTTCGCCCCTGCGACGAGCTGCTGCCGCACCAGCTCCTTGACATTGCTGGCACTCCGAAACTTCGTCAGAAGACCTGCAAGGTTCGTTGGAACGGCATCCAACGGAAACATGACATGCAGCACCGAGGAAAGCGATGTCTGCACCTGGCGGAGCACCCGCGAAACCTGGTAGACACGATCCTGCACCGTCGCCAGAACTATGGCGCGATCACGATACATCCAGAAGAAGTCGCCGGCCTCCATGTCCTGTTGAGTCAAGCAATTGACTCGAACAGCAATACGCTCCTTTTCTTCCCTCGGAGCAAGATTGGCACCTGCGACAACCGCACAAAACAAGAGTAAGGCCAGCAGGCTCACCCGAAGAACTGAGCTACAGCCCGAAGGAAGGATCAACTTACATTGCAGCTGCTCGGACAGCCGACCCAGCTCCGCCATCAAATACTCCTCTCTGGCTGCACCACGGTCTGCTTTGGATTTCCAAACGTCAGTGCGACCGCGTAACCCAAGCAAATCTCTCTCCAAGCTGCGCACGCGATCTCGAAGAAAAGCGAGCTGCGAGGAACCATCCAATGATGCTCGCAAAGGCCTTTCGGATGAAGTGTCAACCGGGTCAGCACCCGAAGGAACCTATAGCAGCAGAAAAAAGAAGGCACACAGACATTCAGCCAAGAATAGAGCACAACTCGGAGGAATTCATTAAAGTATATAAGGCCACTACGTGGCACAAGGATGATACTACAAAAGATATTTACAACAAAAATAGACTACAAGCTACCCTACGTCTACTATGCCTAAGGCGGAGGACACTGAGTCGCCTCAGAACCAGACTGCCTAGCTTTGGCCTCGCCCTGCTGCCGCAATGCGTACTCAGACAACAAGTCAATGAGCTTGGGCCCATATCGTCTGCAGCGAGCGGAGTAGGCGGCAAAGGCTACCTCGGATCCATCTGCAGCCGTCGGCATCCGTGAAGTAATCTGGGGCAGGTCCAGCTCTGCACCAGCCGCCATGGCCATCGCCATCCCGACGGACGCACCGATGCCCTTCTGCTTGCGCTTGTACGCTGCAGGCGCTTCGGCTGACAGAGCCTCTGCCAGGGCATCCACGTCTTCAAGGGATGCGCCCTTCGGGAAGAGCTCCTGGTAGAAGCGACCAAGGACCTCTTTCACCTTGGCGAGGGAGTTGACTACGGTGCTGCAGCGGTCTTCGACCGCTACAGTGGCATCATCTAGAACACTCCCGTGCTCCAGAGCACCGCGGTCGAACTCGATGCCTGCGGCATCTGAGACAAAAAAAAAGAAGAAAACATGAAGAAAGGCAACATAGAAGAAGATCCATAGAAAAAGGAGCAAGTACAAAAGCTAACGCTCACCCGAAATAGCCTTGGCAGCAGCCATGAGCTTCTCCGCCACCCCTTTTTCACGAGCAGCCGCAACGGTGGCCAGCTGCTCCTCACGATCTGCGGCTTCCTGCTGCAGACGCTCTTTCGCTTCGGCTGCCTTCGTCAGCTCCAGCTCAAGGCGCTCTCTCGCACCAGCGGCAGCTTCGGCCTTCTGCTCCGATTGGCCAAGGCTCTTCTTCAGAGCATCGACCTCACGGAGAGAGTCGTTATGCTCCTCTGCATTTACAACAAGCAAGTGTCAAAGAACAGGACCAGGATAAGCAAGAGAAGTACTACAAGGCAGACGAATACCTTGAAGCTGCCGCAGTTTCGCCTCCAGCGTCAGGCGTTCCTCCACCAGCCGCTTGGCCTCTTGGACAAAAGGCTGCAGCAACAGGAAACAGTAGTAAGAGCAGGACTTGGGGGCTACGCCCAACACAAAGAAGCATAAACAACATCAGCATACGAGGACACTCGGGGGCTCCCCCCGTAACATCAAGCGGAAAAACTTACGTGCTCCGAAGGCGAACCCGCAGGCCCGCCTGCGAAATTCTGAGGCACAACCACCGGCCTCTCCTGCACAGGAGGAACTGGCGCAGCATCACCAGAAGTCGCCACCGTCTGAGGAGGAGGCGATGCAATGTTCGACTCCCCCATCATCTCGCGCGCACCATCACTGGAGCCGTCAGGAGGATTGCCTGCATACGAATCAATCATCACAGGTGCAAAAAATAACAAAGGACAACAGTGGCAACAAGAAAACTTACGAGCCCAACGCGCTCAGGTCGAAGATAGGAGAAGCCCTTCGGGCCCTCTTCTCCTCCTTCTTTTCTTCCTTCTTCTCCTCCTTCTTTTCTTCCTTCTTCCGCTTTGCTGGCGGGTGCGGAGCAACAACCCGCACAGGAATGGCAGGAAGGGGAGAGGAAGAACCCCCATGAACATCATCATGACGCTCAAGGCCCAGAGGATTTCTGGTAGTCGGAGGAGTCGAGGCATCTGACGACTCGCTAGAACTCCGTGACCGCTTGCGCGAATGGTCCTCACTCGATTCGTCGGCATCCTCCGCTGGGGATCGCGCTGACGGTAGCTCGGACACGGAATCCACCACTTCATTATCCGGGGCATTCGGATACCTCTCGGGCAACGGTGGTGCCATGACCGGCACTTTGAAGCTCTGCAAAAGGAAAAGGAACTTTGTTAGCAAACAAAGGAAAAAATACACAGCTGACAAAAACAAAAGGGAAGCACTACGTGCGCAAATCTACACCTTTGGTACGACCAACATCGACGAAAAGGGAGGAGTCAGCGACTTCCCCGGGATTTCTTCGTCGGCCTTGAACTTCAACAGCGCGCGAAGAGCCTTGTCAAGTTCCACCTCGGAGATTTTCTCACTCGAAACTCTCATCGGATCACGGCGTCCAGAGTAAAGAAACATCGGGTGCGCCCTCGCTTGGAGGGGCTGCACCCGACGCTCAAGAAACGTCCGGATGATGTCGACACCATTCACCTCCTTCTCAGGAATCAATTGGAGATCCTCCACCCGACGATACAGGGCCTCTATCTCCGCCACCTCACCATCTAAGATTTGGTTTTTCTAGGATCTTTTCTTCTCAATCAATTGGGAGGGGTCAAAAGGAACGAGACCAAAATCTTGCCCAGGCAGTACGGAGTCACGGATGTAAAACCATTTCCTCCGCCAGTACTGGACAGATTCGGACATGGAAAAGGAAAAGAATTGCACATTGGGACTGAGGGAGATGATGAAACCCCCAATGGGATACACACCATCCGAACTAGACTGACTCTTCACGGAATAAAGCTTCCGGAAGAGGCCAAAGTACGGCTCAATGCCAAGCCAACACTTGCAAAGCGTGATAAAGCACGCAATGTGGAGAAGGGAGTTGGGAGACAGATGATGGAGTTGAACCCCATAGAAAAAGAGCAGTCCACGAAGGAAGTCATGGACCGAAAAAGAAAACCCGCGAATCATGAAGGCAACAAACATAACCCGATACCCAGATGGGGGACGGGGGATTACCTCATTGCCGGGGAGTCTCACGGCCGTCGTGTCTTGCGGGATCAGGCTCCGCTCGCGCAGTTTGTGGAGATTGCTCTCCCGCGTTTCTGATCGCCGCCAGCCACCGTCGGTGACGCGAGCAGTGGCGGTGCCCTTCTTGCCTCCGGCGGCGCTGGTCCCAACTGCAGATGAGGACTTCTTTGGTTTCCCCATGGCGCTTCGGCGGTGGTGGCGTTGCCAACGAAGAAAGACAAAGGAAATGTGGAGGAAACTCTCAGCGCGCAGCAAGAATAGCTCAAGAACGAGGGGGCAGTGAATAGATGAACTGCTGCGGTGAAAAACAAACCACGATTTCACCAGGGATTATAACAGCGAAGACGACGCACGCTGGCCGTCCATCGAGAAGACCTAACGCCAACGGTAGATCTGGCCGTACACGTGTCAGCACCAAAACGAACCGTCGTTACCACGCCGTCCACTACGTGCGAAAATCGAGGAGACGCCGTAATCATCTCCACGCCGCGCGTGCCCGGTCAATTCAAAGTCAGCAAGTGGGACCCACGCTTCGTCCAGTCAAGTCATTTTTGGCGTAGCAGACACTTGAGGTCATCGATCGTAAGCACTGACGTCATCAAAAGCTATACTAGCACCACTTTGGCTCCACAGCTAAAAGTACTCACTCGAATCTACGATTCGACTAAATACTTGGGGGCTACTCCTATCAGAAGCGCTGGTCGCGCACCCGATGTACTTCCGGGTCAGCGGTACGCCCGCGAGATTGTCCACTGCGTCTACAAGATACAAGACTCGAGTCTCTGCCCGAGTCTACGACTCCGCCAGACACTCGGAGGCTACTCCAAACTAGAGCGATGGTCGCGCACACACAAGATCTTCGAGTCCTACGCCGAGTCTACGACTCCACTACGGACTCGGGGGCTACTCTCATAGGGAGGATGGATTTAAGCATCCGAAAATTTTCGAGTCCTGCGGACCTAATGATTGAAACAATGCTTGAACTAAAAGTCTCCGTTCGAGTCTACGACTCGAACAGACACTTGGGGGCTACTCCCATAGGGAGCGCTGGTCGCGCACCCTATGAAATCTTCGACTGCGATCTTTCGGATCAGCACACAAAACTTTTTGGCAACTCTGCCCCAATTAATGCTAAGTGAGTAACATCCTCCTTGGCCACCCGAAACACCTCCGCGGTGATAAACATTCGGATGCTGCGTCTGCGACGCAAAGATAAGACCTACAGATATCATCTGATGGCCTGGCAACGCACCTGACTGCGCTCTGCTAGTATGAATCCCTACCAGCAGGTACGATGAAAAATCCCGACGGACGCGTTGGGTACACCAATTAAAATCACTGGAATTCCACTCCTGTAAGTCCTCCGCGGCCTGAGTCGAATTACGCCAGCATATGTTCCAGGTCCGGGTTAAGGGACCCGAACCTGAAGAAGATCGTGTTGTTTCGTCCTAAGACAGTTAACTGACCCTGATTCGTCAGGTGAGTCAGGCACACGCATCAACAATCCCTACACACATATACTATTAACACATAGCTGCTCCCGAAGGATGGAAGAGTCCTCAGCCGAATCTACGATTCGACTGATCACTCGGGGGCTACTGACATGGTTATACCCTACGGGTACGTAACTTCAGCATACCTAGTCCAGCCCAAGGAAGGCCCACGGCAGACATACGCTGGCCCATGAAGATTTTCGGGTGGCCAAGGCCCATGACGTCTTTGGATCCTTGGAGAGCAAGACTAGAGGAGATAGGAAATTCAAAGGGGTAAAACCCTAGAACTTGTAACCGACTAGGACTACGCCCGGGACCTGCCTAAGTCTGTATAAAGGCCAGGAGGGCACGTCCTAGGGCAACTCGACTCATACTTTCGCACACGCATCCACGCCAGATCGAATCTGCGCACCCTGTAACCTTCGGTTCCGCCGTAATCAAAGAGCAGACAAGCAGGAGTAGGGTTTTCCCTTCGGGGGCCTGAACCTGGGTAAATCTCGTGTCCCCTGGTTGCTTGTCTGTTAACCGTGCTACGATCTCCAGCATCCCCATCTTCTCCAAAACCCAAGTCCATAACAATGGGCATTGACGAGATTAAACCTCGTCACTCAATGCCACCTTTATAGCCACCCAGTTATGGTGTGGTGTTTGATGTCATCAAAGCATCCATCCGGTAAAGGTGATATGCATGATCTCATGGTCGAAGGAATTAGGTTACTATGTATCAGAAAGCATATAGCAATTGAACTATTAAAATAACTTGATCTTTATGCTACGCTTATCTATAGGAGTATGTCCACCATATCATTCTCCTAACGATATGATCTTGTTGTTAATAACATCTCAATGTTCATGCTAGGGAAACCACAATCATTTATTAACCAACAAGCTAGTGATGTATAGAGGCTATACTAGGGACTTCAATTTAAGTTTACAAATCACACAAGTATTAATGTTTCCTTGTTAATACTATTATAGCATGAATGTAAACATTTATCATAAACACAAAGATATAATAATAACTACATTTATTATTGCCTCTAGGGCATATCTCCAACACATGCACCCTCACATTAAAGATCCAACCATTTGCAGGCATTGAAAGCTGGGATCAAAGAACTCTAAACATGTGCATGAAAGATGGAGTTCTAACAATAGGACATAGTAACTATGCATGCAACATGACAAGCTACAAACAAAGATCATGAATAATATGCATTGAAAAACGTTTGTTTGTTTCACATACAAAAAACATAGCATAGTGGTAATCAGCTTGTCCCTCATAGAGTAGCAATATAAATGCATAGGACACCTGCAAAGTTCACAAGGGTGACTAGAAACAAGTAGCACAAGAGCAAGTAATAACACAATATGCATCAATTAATAAGCTTTGGAACACTGCACACAGAATGACAACTATGCTCTCTTAATGGTGTTTAAAGGTAGAAGGTGGAGACTCAATAGTGGTGGAAGAAAGGCCTTTTTGTAAAGGAAGCAGGGATTACAAGTTTCAAAAAGAGCTTCCAAAAATTATGGTACTTGTTAGCTTTCAGCCCTCATTTCCCCTATCATAAGCATATTGAAGTGGTTAAGGTTAAAGTGGCAAAGCTGGAGTATATGCTTGACGAAGTATAAGTTGGCAATCTCATGCCCCTTGAATACGAGGATCACACCTCATGCATACTCAACTTTGGATCCAGGTAAGTTCTTGTCACTGTAAGTATTTGCATATCATTGAGAACCGCCAACGGGGTACCCCTTGCACATGGTACAAGAGCTTTCCCATAACCAAAATGACAAGGCAAGCAGACAATGAGCATCTCAGCAATCTTTTTATCTACCATATGCATAGCTTTTTATTGAGGATGCTTCATAGATAGCTAACTATGGTGATGCTGCAAGTTTCCACCATGATTAGGCATGGCTTAGGCTAGCGGCCCAAGCGTATCTCTAACACAGAATACAAACTCCATGGACTTACAAGTTCCCTATTTATTTCACACCGGTGACATCCATAGACAAAAGAACATGATATCAACTGAGTACAACAAGGTACAAGTGCAATGTTGAAAACGTTCCCCGTGACAGCACGGTTCTGCTAATTCCAACTTATAAGTGCAAGCATATACAACAAAGTTGTCACAATGGTTCAAGTTTATTAGGGGCAAAGAATAAAGTGTGCCATCAAGTTCGTGAGGGCTTTAATCACTAAGTTTTCACATAACAAAATAGTTTTTAATTGGAAGATAGTTGAAAACAAGAATATACTTGGAATGGTGTAACACACCATGCATAGGAATTTATAGTGGACACTTTGGAATAACTTGGTTTCTTGGGAGTTGGAAGCATGAGTAGAACTTACTCATACAAGTGGAGGCTAGCAAAAGACTGGGAGCAACCAACTAAGAGAGCAGTAATGGACAAAATCATGCAGTGCAACAAAGCATACTAATCAAAGCAAAGAGTGGTACTACAAGTCAATGAATGGTGACTTGTCATAGTCATAACATGGTGTGAGCATGTGCCAAGTCAACCCAAGCAAAACATCAAAGGAGAATACCACAATACTATGCTTTTGCATGCTAAAACAACGCATAATTCTTTCAAGGCACACTAAGCAATCCCAATTGTTTAAAACAAGGCATGCTACAGAAATAATCACTAAGAATAATGCTAAAACAACACCTAGCATGTCATGTTAAAGTCTAAGTCACAGTCAATGCAAGCTCCTCTTGCACTTCAAGCAAGAACTTACTACTCCTTTCCAAACACCAAGCAACCTTATTTGCAAAACAACACAGCGAGAACGGGGGTCCAAACTACTTTATTCAAGCAAACTAAACAAACTAAGCAAAGCAAACAAAAACTAAGACGCTCCAAGAACAACACAACTGTGCATGAAATGATAAAAACGAAGTGTCTACACAGAACTGAGCTTTTTATTGATGAAGAAGGGGATGTCTTGGGCATCCCCAAGCTTTGACGCTTGTATCTCTTGGATATTTCTTGGGGTGACACCATGGTGGCATCCCCAAGCTTGATCTTTTGTCCATTCTTCATCTCATGGCATCATTCTCTCTCTACACCTGAAATTTTTCCTGCATACAAAACTTCACACAATCTTTATTAGCAACATTAGCTTATTCAAAAGATATTAGACCACTAGCAAAGCTTTGGAATAGCAAGGCTTTTCACTAAAAACACAAGCTACTGTAGTAACTCCTTAAAAAATCTCAATTTACCTGAAGAGAACTCAAAAAGGAATCAATAAGAAGCAAATGCAAATAATGGCAGAAATCTGTCAAAACAGACCAGCAGGTAGAAATCGATTTTTTCGAACATCTTATGTTGCTCAAATCAAAAAGTGTTGAACTAGAGAAAGTTATCTAACATACTGGGGGATTTATTCGTAATTTTTGATCCCAATCAGAGTTACAGAGCCGCCTCACGAATTTTTTTGGTGGAGGACAAAAATCTGTTTTGGGACAGCAACTCCCCAAATCTTATTTTCCTCTCATTAGAGGTCATTCTTGGCACAAAAAGCAACCACAAAGGATAAGGAGAGGTCATTACAGAAGTAATGACTTCCAAGACTCAAGGAAACTCTTGGGTTATCTCCCAATAAGTACTTTTCTTTAACGCCTTTAAGTTAGGCTTCATAGCTTGAGAAGATGCTCACATAGGAAATATGAATTAAAGTCAAAGAGAGCATCAAGAAGCAAATTCAAAACACATTTAAGTCTATCCCTCTTCCTATGCATCGGAATCTTGTACACAAATAAATTCACAAAGAACAAAGTGACAAGCATAGGAAGATAAAACAAGAGTAACTTCAAAACTTTCATAACATAGAGAGGTGTTTCAGTACCATGAAAAATTCTACAACCATACTTTCCTCTCTCATAATAATTTTCAGTAGCATCATGAATAAACTCAACAATATAGCTATCACATAAAACATGCTTTTCATTATCTACAAACACATAATTTCTATCAAGCTCAAAAATAGTGGGATTAAAACCTTCACAGGTTTTACCCAAAGTAGATATTTCAAAAGGATCCACAGGAACATAGCATTCATCCTCCTTTGGTAAGCATGGGGGACAATCAAATAATATAAGAGGTAAAGAGTTACTCTCATTAGAAGGTAGGCATGGGTAGATCCATCGTTACTCCTTTTGTTCATCACTCTCCTCCTCTTTTTCATCTAATGAGCTTTCAGTTTCAGCAATTTCTTCCATAGGCTCCTGCAAGGCATTAGAATCTTCCATGTGTGCAAAGCATCTATTATAATATTCAAGAATATAGACATTTTGCTTCCTTGTAATTATCAAAGCAAAATTTAAGTATCTCATAAACCTCAGATTCATAAGGTGAATCATTAGTATTTTCAAGCAAACTGGCAAGTTCAAATGCACCCTTGAAAGCAATAAATTCTTCAATTTGTTCCACATCATAAAAGTCATAATTTCCCTTAACATAAGAATATATGGTAACATTATCACTATACTCACATTGCAAGGGGAGATGTTTATACCTCCTATGGCAACAAGCCTTATCAAAGCAATAAGTAACATTATAAGTAGAGCACACCTCTCTAGCAATAGTATTCAACTTATCAATTTGTTACCATAAGTGTTTTCCTTTTTGTGACAAACGGTGTTTCTTATAACAATACTTTTGTTCTTCCGTGAACCCACCTTGCAAATAAGAACTAGTTTCAAAGAAACTATCCATTGATAGAAAGCATGAACAGGCAAGGCAATAATAGACCAGCAACCAGAGTAGGAACTACCTTTTTGTGTTTTTGAATAAAGCAAGCAAAACCAAACTAGACTAATTTTTTTGGGTTTTTTGTAAAGAGGCAAACAAAACAAATCAAACTAAAAACAAAGTAAAGAGAAAGGAAGTGAAGGACTCCCCTAGTGAAGACGTCCTTTGCCTCCCCAGCAACAGCGCCAGAAAATAGCTTGATGGCGCCCAGTACTTGTCGTGGGACGCTTCGTCGGAAACCCCAAGAGAAAGGTATGAAGCAGCACAACGGCAAGTTTCCCTCAGTAAGAAACCGAGGATATCGAACCATTAGGAGGAAGGAAACGTCACACAGGTGTTGCTAGAAACGTGGAGACCTGCACAACACAAACTCAAGACTTTGCCCCAACAAGTAAACAAGTAACAGTGGAAGATGTATCAATGGTAAAGATTGGACCGGGGTCCATAGTTCACTAGAGGTGCTCTCCTTAAATAAACAACATGGCATGAAGGGTAAACAAATTACAGCGGGGCAACTGATAGGAACTGAACAAGGCATAACAATGTAATTACTAGTCAGAAAGATCCTATGAGGTTGATTGGGCAATACAACAAGATACATAGACCACCATCCAACTGCATCTATGACTAGAAGTCCACCTTCAGGTTATCATCTGAACCCCCTCCAGCATTAAGCTGCAAGCAACAGACAACTGCTTTAAGCAAAGTGTGTAAGGTAAACAGTCCACATGTTCCATGAACAAGAGACCATTGTTTTCTCCCTAGTAGCAACATCACATCTACAACCGAAGAGATTATTGTCACTTCCCTTGGAAACTAGAGGCATGAACCCACTATCGAGCATAAATCCCCCCTCTTGGAGTCACTAGCAACTACTTGGCCAAGATAACCACTAGCAACGGAGATCATGCAAGATCACAAACAACACAGACATGATAGAATCGTAAAGACAAAACCATTAATCAAACCAACACAATAATCTCAATATTCATCGGATTCCCGCAAACACAACATGCATGATTACAAATAGATTAGAACTTGATCATGAACGGAGCTCACAATATCTATACATGAAAGCACAAAGGAGGAGATACAACCATCTAGCTACTACATGGACCCATAGTCCTAGGTGGAACTACTCATGCATCATACAGGAGAGAAGGCCTCCGGGATGATCTCCCCTTCGGTAGGGTGCCGGGAAGAACTTTAGATCCCCCCGATCTCGAGACGATGGTGGCGGCGGCTACATACGGTTTCATGGATTTTTGATCGGGTACCCAGGGTTTCTGTATCGGGGGATTCTTATAGGCTAAGGGGGAGACCGAGGCGGCGGCCAGGGTGTCCAAACCCTAGCCAAGCGCGGGGTGGGTGCCACCGGCGCCTAGGGTGGGTCTGGCCCCTCTGGCCGGCTCCTCGGTCTCTCCTCTGGACTTCTTGTTCCCCACGGAAAGTAATTGACTATGTACTTTGTCCCGTCCAATTCCGAGAATATTTCTTTACTAACTTTTCTAAAACCAAAAACAACAGAAAACATGCATCTGTCACTGTTGCAACTTGTTAATAGGTTAGTACCAGAAAACATGTAAAAATCACCTCAAAGTGTGGACAAGTAAAGCAAAGTAGATACTAAACAAGCATGGAGCATCAAAAATTATAGATACGTTTCCAACGTATAAATTCCTGTGATAGCGGCAATGAGAGCTCAAAGATAATGAGTACCATACTTTCAGCATTTGTAATCCTTTCAAACTTTTCAAAACCTTTTCACTTCCTTGTTGAGTCACCACTTATTCCATGAGCACCTTCTTGAGAGCATAGTTGTCATTCTTAGTGCAATGTGCTTGTCTCAAAACTGGGTTAATTATGTCATGACTTTGATGCTTGTATCTTTGATATCTTTATTTCTAGTCTTCACTTGAACTTTAGAGGTGCCTTGGCATTTATGTTTTGATCCACAATCAAAGGCAAGCAAGATACCACTCTATCATACCTTGTTATGAGCATTGTAATGTTGCTTATGTTTATGTTTCATGCTACTTATTATTATTGTGTTGGAATCTCTTCATAGCTTGCAATGACTATTGAGTAGACTTAGTTGCATACTCCTTATTATGAATTGTCTAAGTATCTACTCATGTGCTGAGAATATTTACATTATATGAAGCAAATGTGTTCGTGAAAGTTTCTTTTATCGCACTCAGTTTTCAACTGAATTCTTTAAGGACAAGCAATAAGATAAGCTTGGGGGAGTTGATTTGTCCAAAATGTATCTACTTTCCCGAACACTTTTGCTATTGTTTCTCCTCTAATTTGTGTGATTTGGATACAACTAACACGGACCGACTCGTTGTTTTCAGCAGAATTACTTTGGTGTCTACTTTCTGTAGAAAATCAACTTTCTGGAAAAATCCAGGAAAATATGCCAAAACTCCTATTTTACCAAAAGACTCATGGAGCTAGAAGATGAGACGGAGGAGGGCCACGAGGGGCCCACACCCCCTGGCCACGCCTGGGAGGGGTGTGGCCACCTCGGGCACCCCCTCGGCCTCTCTCTTTGCCTACATAAAGCCTCCTGACCTAAAAATACCAAGGGTTCCGATGTTTATTCAGATAGAGTTCTGTTGCGCCGCCACCACCAGAAACGGTGATTCGGAACCAGAAACTCCGTTCTGGCACCCTGCCGGGACGGGGAATCGAAGGAGATCATCGCCATCATCATCACCGACGCCTCTCCATCAACCATCCATGTTTCCCCCATCCATGAGTGAGTAATCCCCCATTGTAGGCTATGGGGATGGTAGGAATTGGATGAGATCTATCATGTAATCGAATAATATTGTTAGGGCATGGTGCCTAGTATCTTTATTAGTGCTTTTTGACATTGTTGCAACTTGTTATGCTTAATGCTTGTCACTAGGGCCCGAGTGCCATGATCTCAGATCTAAATATGTTATTGATTCATGGTGATAGTATTGTTTGTGATCTTATCTCCAAGTTGTTTACATATATTATTGTCCGGAACCAAAGGCCCTGCAGTGACAGAAATTGGGATAACCGGAGGGAATGGCTGTGATATGAGGATCACATGTTTTCATGGATTGTTAATGCTTTGCTCCGGTACTCTACTAAAAGGAGTACCTTAATTGCCAGTAGATTCCCTTGAGGCCCCGCTGCAACGGGCTGGCAGGAAAAAAAGATGTTGTGCAAGTTCTCATTGCGAACACGTATGACTATATATGGAACACATGCCTATGATTATTTAGTACTTGGATGCTTTATCTTATTTATTTGCAAATGCCCTAGGTCTTGATATTATATGAATAGTCTCGTCCATGCAACGCCCATCCATCCATCCCTATGCCTACCACACTCAAATCCTGTTGTTTGCTACTATTGTTACTACTGCCTTTGTTTTACTGCTGTTGTTACTTTGCTATTGGTACTACAAAATTGTTGCTACAGATAAACTACTGTGAGCAAGACTATTTTCAGCTGCATATGAATTGACAACTCAGTTGTTAAGGATTATAAGTATTCTTTGACTCCCTTGTGTCGAATTAATAAATTGGGTTATACTACTCGCAAAGACTGTTGCGATCCCCTATACTTGTGGGTCATCACATGGCGTGCTTCCTCGTGGCCACCGCATCAGGCATCGACACATAACGCAGAGGCAACACAGAGGTTGTAGACAGATCAGGGAACGAAACCATCTCCTACGGAGCATGGATAATAATGTGTTCAGTTCTCAGGAAAAACTCTGCTTATACCACTAATACTACCTACAAAGCATGGCAATCCTCATAGAACAACATGCTTAGGTCTAGATCTAGAACACCAGCTCACAGCTTAGAACTGTAAGCTAGAGCATGACAATAGATCAAAGCTTGGTTATATGTTTCTTACCACGATCTCGGCCTCGCCCGACGAGGACAACATGTCCGACATAGCTGAGGAGAAAGACTTGCCGGAGATGACCTACACCATCCCGACCTTGCACGAGCGCGTGCAGATTCTTCCCTCGTGAGCGCGAGAAGAGGTTGGCTCCGTGGAAACGCCCAATTTCGGTGTTCCTCCAGAGCTTGGCTGAGAGGTGCTTTAAAAATCGTGCGATGCAAAGATTCCATCCGCCGCGCGGAACCAAGCGCCCTTATTTATTCCCGCCACATGCGAGAAACGGAGAAATAAGCAACCAAACTAGCCCTTGATGGCCAATTGAAACTTCAACGGAATTAATTACAAATAGTCATTAATCACTTTGTTCATCTTTTGTGAGATTGCAAATGATTTTCGCCACACTATGTCTCGGAGCTAGAGAGCATGCGGCCCTCTACAGCATAGCTTGGTGTGGTCGGTTCATCGGGGCGCTATAGTCTTGTAAGACGACGTGTTTTCTTTTTTTCACAGTCGAGGTCGCTTCTTGCTAGGTGTGGCGTCTTCCGTTTTCATGTTCGGCTTTGAGCCGGTGGCTTGCCTCCATTTCACTTTTCTTTTGTGCGTGTATGGTGATTTCCCACTAGTTTATATCAGTTTATCCAGTTGGGTTTTATTTATAAAACAGGATGGAAGTTTTTTTTTAGAGCAAGCGTCGTGGATATATCACTGAGGTGTGTACCAGACTTTTTTTCTTTTTTTTGCTTTCAGCTCTATTGCTGACTGTCTTCACGGTTGGATACCAGTTAAGTTTACGTGTTGCCCAAGACCACAGCGAGGATTTGCTGGCTTCAAGCAGAGTTCATCTCGATCTCGGTTAACTATAGCATTACGTGTTATCCATTTTCCTTCCGTTCAGTGTACTTAAACATGGTAATGCGCCTGTCCTTCTAGAAGTACTACTCGATCATGCTCCGCTGAGTACATCATTGTCCCGCAACTTAGAGCAAGTATAATAAAATCTAGTCAACTAACTATAATGATTAAAATAGTATTTTTTGCTTAGTTGAAGGAGTGAGAAGATGAGAGAAAAAAAGAGGTGGGCTCTTAAGGCTGGTCATTTCTCGTTGGTCTCCCCTTTTTGAATATGTATATGTACATGAACTATGGATAAACCTATTGGTTTATCAATCTCGCCTATTATGCCCAAATGCACAAGAAACAGATGATCTGGCTCGCTCCCATCGGCCGGCTGATGGAAATGTATTGACTACCAGAGATATTCGTGTACTTCGTCTGTACTTGTTTGTACACGAATGCGTGAGTTATACCGATCGATCTGATCGATCTGTTTCGGGTCAAATAGGAAGAATGTAAATCTTTCACCTCTGGAAAGCACCTACACCTAATGGCTTAAGCCGTTGTTCTCATTTCCTCGCTAACCCCTCATGCGAAAGGCAGCCCTCGGCCCGATCATCCAATTCACTCCACAATTAGCTCATCAGTAACATAAACTACTAACATGCATACGTTACTAGTCTATGTTACTAGATTTATAATGTAGAGTAATATACGCATGATGTCATCCAAAATATCATTTATTATCACGCCACTTTGGTATGTCTGATGTTACAGTAACCAAATATGTTACTTCATCTTCCTCTATCTTCATTAACTCACTGTCACATAAGCAAATTTGCTGAGTTGGACTCTTAGTTACTCATGAAATTACTTGTACTATAACTAGGCTAACTAAGAGTCAGATGCAGCACGTGCTCCTAGACACTTTGTAAGCATGTGAGGTATGCCATGTATTAATAAAATAGTACTTTCTTATATTTAACTATTGTATGTATTGGCCACTAGGTTAGCACAACCTGACGTGACGATGTCATATAGCTTTATTATTGAACTTGCTCTTAGCGTAACCACATGACATAATATCTTGAAAATTAATCTAATCAGTAGGTACAGCTATATATCTGGATATATTAGGGAGTAAATGCTAATTATTGCTTAGCTATTTATGCATATATGTGTACTCTCTAGTGCAAGTCACAGCACATAGACCGATATACTTGGTCACGAAGGTAACCCGCCAGTCACGACTTAGCACATTTCAGCTATGGCAGCGTGTACGTAGCCTTGATCCGGACGATGCATATATAGTGAGACAAACTCATACAGTTCAGATCAACCGTATGTCGCCACGCCGAGACACCGTGCCTTCGTTTGATTTTTTTTTTTCTGAAGCTCGTAGATGAGATCACGTCATTGCTCATCATTGCAACGGATTTGAAAAAACTATCAATGCAACGCAAAGGTTTTCTGGCGGGCCCTCCACGTCACGCCACTCGTGTCGATGTGGACTAGTTTAAATCCACACGCACGGTCGTCGATGTCTACAGCATCCACGTCAGTCCGCGGGCAGGCGCCGGAGGCGCGTGGAGCAGCGGGACCCACCCACACCGCCACAGAGCGTGCATGTTCGGGAACTATTGTTTTTCCCTTGGAGTCCAAGTACAAGGAAACAATCGTGGATCGAGATGAGAAGGAGATGGATGAGTAGATGCCACTTGAATCAGTCGATGTGTCTCTGTAACAGAAAGGAAAATACAAGAGAATGTAGTGTACACAAGGGATAGGGAGATGTCTCGGATGTACGCCTACATGTATTTGGAGCCCTCCTACGTCACTCCAAAATATATGGTGGGTCAAAGAAAGCAAAGGATGTCGTTACTCATCTTCTGCACATCCACCTCTAGATCTATCAAGAAATATCTTTATACTTAGATAGGATTTGTAGCTCGCATCGTTGTAGAATAAATTTATCACAATTATGCTTGTTATACAAAAATAGTGAATTTATAAAGTATGTCAAGAATACCGAAGGGTAACTATTTTTTGACAATACCACAATATAATATAAAATAGTATAGTAATGTACATACATGGTGAATATAGTATGAACTATTATAAAGGGGAAGTCTTAAAAACACCGAAATATGGCCAAACTCTTTCTTCTTCACTGACACAATTTTTTCTTGATGCAATCTTAGTAAAATTACACGGAGACCAAATTATACACAAACGTGGATTTTCCTATAATTTTGATCATAAGTCACAATGCAAAGGCTATGCGCTCGGCACGCACATAAGTACAATTAACCAAAATCGGCAAGAGTTGCAACAGCATCATCCCGGAAAATATTAATAGAACTACCTTAACGATGTCGCTAGGCAATCAAGAGTATAAACCACTACTGTTGAGAACATAGTGACAGGGTAAAATATTGGAAGGATCATCCTCTTTGTGACAATCATAATAATCTTTTTCCCAAAATCGATCTGCCGAAGCAAGATCCGAAGGATATTCCGGTAGAAATTTAACCTTCCAACACCATCATTGACGTTGGGAAAAAACTCTCTTCATCAAATGGAAGGCCGAAGAACACTTATTAAAAAAGCTGCCGTCTGCATCAACACGGTGGCTAGAAGGAGAACTTAAACAAAAACCTAACCGAATCTATGAATCAAGAACCGGTTACAAAAACCTCCACTCGTAAATCAGGTTCCCCGTTCTCCTCGATGTCGCGAGTCCTCAGGAGGAGGGGAAACCGACGGATGGAGGTGGCGGATTTGCAGGGGTTATATTCATTGATTGAGAGGTGAAGCGTCGACAACTTAATCACGCTTTTGAAGACATGAATGGTAATTATTTTTGTATTAATCAATGATGTATTATTGAATGTTATTTTCTCTTTAAAAAATATATACCCCAAAAAAGTTAGCACTGTGTTTTCTAGGAGTATTTGGTGCCAGTATTAAAGGAACCTAAGGTACAAGTACTATGCTCATAATGTAGTGCAGTACACCTGAATTCATGTGCTGCACTTGATCATTTTTGCAATCAATGCAGCCGAAAAGTGCAAGATAAGGAAAAGGTGCAAACGTAGCATCTCCAAGATATTTGGGGTATGGTATATACCTTCAAGACAAGGAACATAATCATTGACCAAACCCATATGCCTGGCTTTCATGGAACAACTTGAGCATTCTTCACACGTGTTATTACCAATCTTGACACGACGAGCCATCCCTATCCAGGTCTACTACCGTTTGGGATTATAAGTTCCGCGCGGATAACTAGGTTGCCAATTTAAAGAACAAAATATAAATAGTATAGTACAAAAATTATACTATTAGAAACTTTAGAGGTTATATTTTCTAATGGTATAATTTTTGTAATATATAAGTTATGTTTTGTTAGTCAAATTAACAACCTAGGTATACACGTAGGACCTATAATCCCGAACAGAGGGAGTAATAATCTGGACCACCGAACCATTACATCCGAGATTAATTAAGTGCTTACATTACGGAAGACAGTGGGGGACAGAGCCTTTAGTATGTGCTCGAGTGTACCTTAATTCCATCTAGTAGTAGTACCAAATTGCATGCTCAAGTAGGGCATGTGATGTGACACGTTTAATCAGTGCAACAATTTAGTACTTACTCTGAGTTAATCTGGTTTGGTACACGTTGGTTGGACAGATTTGTTACTGGGAGCAGAGAAACCTAGTCAAGTGGCATTTTCTGTCCATGCCTGATAAGAAGTTGAGAAGCAACGACGGCCAGTTTCTGTTCTCACGTCGCTTTGTGAAACGCGAGGTACCCACGTGAAAGATGGCGAGAGCAATTGACCGGCGCCTGAACACAGACAGAAAAATCAAGGGACCTGTGAATTGCTACTCCGTTTCAAAATAGATGTTACAAATTTGTTTAAATTTTAATAAATCTATAGGGATTATACGCATCTAAATTTTGAAAAGTTGTGACATCTATTTTGAAACGGAGGAAGTAATATTTTGTAAGAAATTATCAGAAAAAAATGAGGTATATACACTTTAGTCCCACATCTTGCACTCTAAGAGCATTTTAGTCCCACATCTTGTAAACTGAACAAGATTAGTCCCACAACCTGTATCCTAAGAGCATTTTAGTCCAACTTGATTAAATTTCAGCAAGTCTCATTAAATTTGGTTGAGGGCGGATCCTTATCGGTTGCTCAAGTTACAGATCAACTCAAGAAGCTTGTCAGATCTGAAAACTACACTTGGGAGGTGATTGAATTTCAACAAGATTTGTTCAAAGTGAAATACCCCACTAAGGCTGAAGTAACTCGCTTAAAAAATCTGAGACAATATCATATTCCTGACACACCGATCATTCTGAATTTTGATGAATGGGGTGTGGTTGAGGAACCAATCTTTGCACTTCCCCTGGTGTGGATTCAGATTTCTGGGGTGCCGAAAGATGTGAGGAGAGATTTTTTATCTCTTTGGGGTTTGGGATCAATATTCGGCAAGACTTGTGCGGTGGACATGCCGTATGTTAGACAACATGGCATTGCTCGTGTACAAGTACATTGTGTGGACCCGAAATTAATCCCATTGCACCTTGATCTTTGGATCAAACGGGGTTTCTTTAGGCTTTCTTTTTTGGTGGAGAAGCCAAATGAGTCTTCAGATCATATGGACATTTCACATGATTCTAAACACAAAGGAGATAAGGATGATCAACCTAAGAAAGGTGAGAACGGTGATCTGAGCTCTATGGAGGAAGACAAATCAACTGGCCTCCCTAATAACAATACTGAGGGTCAGAGCTCGGCTGGTGATGGTGGAGCTATCCATGGGGTAAACCGGGCATCGATGCCTTGTACGCCATTATTTCATGTGGGATCCTTTGCTATTTACAATCAAAAGGTAAATTACGCTACTGATATTGATCGCGGTATTTATCCTATTGAATTGAGCCGAGTTGATATTAATTCCACGTCTGTGTCTCAGGAACTGGTTCTTCCCCTCATATTGTCTCCACGCACAGTTGCGTCGGATACACAGGGGATGATGGATTCTTCTCCACAAAATGATGACGCTGGAACTAGGTTAAATTTTCAGTCACCATACAGTCAGAACGTGTCGAGTTCTATGGCTTTATCGGACACGGAGGTGGCGGCTAATGCTGAGATGAGGTGTGAATACCCGCGCATGACTGATCGTGTGATGGGTGTGCAGCCGCTGCACACACAAGAAATTGCTGCTGTGCTAGGGGATGAGTTGCCGTTGCAGATTGGTATTTCGGACAAGGTTGCTTCGCCTGGCAAGAAGATGGGTTTGGTCTCATCTAAAATGCATGAGGGGCAACATTTTTCAGATAGAGTTGGGTACAGCCCAGTGACACCCAAGGTAGACGTACCGTCTGAAAGTGGCTTTGACAATGTTGGTGGGACTGTGTTGAGGCATGGGGTGGCTTCTGACAAGAATTTTGTGGTTGCAAGGTCACCACCTACACTTGCTGAGGTAATTGCCTTTGGAGGAATTCCTTTAATTTCAATTAATAATATAAGGTCGAGTGACCGGATTATGTCCCAACCTAATGCTGATGCTACACAGATGGAGCGGGCTGCGAATTTGATCCAGCGTCGCGATGGTGAAAAAGGTACATCGTCCAACTCTAAATTCTCTTTAATGTCATTCTCAAACGTTGAAATCTTAGAAAAAGCTAAAGCTATTGGGGTGTCGTTGGGAGAAACGTCTGAGAAAAGAAACATATCTACCAAGATTATTAAAGATAATGAGTTTAATAGAACTTTGACAGTTTTAGAACACAATGCTTCACTCAAAAATAATCTGGACAATACACCGGCTAATCTTTTTGTTTCAAAGGTGTCTAATCTTTGTGAGGATCTAGCAGAAGAGGAAATGGTTTGTTTTGAAGATAAGGCCGAGCAGGTTGACTTTGAAGTCAAACAGCCTCGTAAACACAAGAGAAAGCAATATGATAATACTTGTGTGCGTAGAGGTACTAGAGTAAGGGTTAAAAAAACATTTTAAATGCAGGGTTTAAGAGGTTTAATCTGGAACAGTGATGGTTTCAGAGATACGGCTAAACATCTTTTTACGTCGGAAGCAATCAAGGATTACAAGTTGGATTTTATTGCCTTGTTAGAGACGGGGCGATCTAACTTTTCGGTTCATTTTCTTCGACACTTGTCACCTGGGGAGGATTTTGCATGGTTTTGCTTACATCCACATGGGCGCTCAGGTGGTATCCTTGTGGGTATTAATACTGTAACTTTACAAGTTAATAAAGTTGAGACGGGGGATTTTTGTGTTAAAATGCACATGAAGTGTCGCAGTGATGGGTTTGAATGGATCTTCGTGCCCGTCTATGGGGCGGCTCAGGACAGCCACAAACATGTGTTTCTGGCTGAGCTGGTTCGAATTTGTGAAATCGAATCACTACCTTTATTGGTGGGTGGAGATTTTAACATTCTTCGAAAAAGAGAAGAAAAAAACAATGAAAATTTTAATCCTCGTTGGCCTTTCGTTTTCAATGCTATAGTCGAGAGTCTGAACCTCCGAGAGATTGCTCTCTCTGAAAGACAATTCACTTGGGCTAATCGTAAAGAAATGCCTACTTATGAGAAGCTTGATCGCGTCTTATCTAGCGTGGAGTGGGAACAAAAATTCCCATTAGTGACTGTGCGTGCTCTTACTCGCTCGGGCTCAGACCATACCCCGCTCCTGATTGACTCGGGGGTTAGGGCTCATCTTGGCAATAACCCGAGATTTTCTTTTGAACTTTCGTGGATTTCGCAAGATGGATTCTACGAGATGGTGGCTGCTGAATGGTTAGCTGTATCACATGGTGATACACCCATGGCAAGATGGCAAAACAAAATTAGACATTTGCGACGCTTTCTCCGAGGTTGGGCCAAAAACCAGAGTGGCAAGTACAAAAAAGAAAAGAAACGTTTGTTAGCTATTATTGATAATTTGGACATCAAGGCTGAAACATGTCCATTGTCAAAAGATGAGCGGGATGCGCTGACAAAAGCAAATGAGAAAGTAACTAAACTTCGGCGGGATGAAGAGACCAAATGGGCTCAGAGAGCTAAAGTTAAACACGTTCAGGAAGGTGGAAATAACACAAAGTATTTTCACTTGATTGCAAATGGAAAACACCGGAAGAAAAAAATCTTTCAACTCGAACAAGATGAGGGAACTATTGTGGGGGATGAAAATTTAAAAATTTATATTTCTGAATACTATAAGAGGCTTTTTGGTGAGCCGGATTCAAATGATTTTTCGCTTATGGAGGAAATGATTACCGACATTCCTCAGGTATCAATGCAGGAAAATGAAATTTTAACTGCTGGTTTTACCGAACAGGAAATCTTCGAGGCTATTTCCTCAATGGAACATAACAAGGCTCCAGGTCCTGATGGATTCCCTGCAGAATTCTATCAGACGTTTTGGGAAGTTATTAAACATGATCTTATGGCTTTATTTGCACAGATGCAAATTGCCGAGTTACCTTTGTTTAAGCTAAATTTTGGAATTGTTACTCTTCTTCCTAAGAAGGAAAATGCAGTACAGATTCAGCAATACAGACCAATATGTCTTTTAAATGTTAGCTTTAAAAATTTTATAAAGGTTGCTACAAATATAATTTCTGTGATTGCTCACAAGGTTATTCGACCAACCCAGACGGCATTCATGCCTGGAAGGCATATTTTAGAAGGGGTGGTAGTTCTGCATGAAACAATTCATGAACTCCACAGGAAAAAGCTGGATGAAGTTTTATTCAAAATTGATTTTGAAAAAACATATGACAAAGTCAAATGGCCTTTCTTACAACAAGCGCTTCGAATGAAAGGGTTTGATCCTTTGTGGTGCAAATGGATTGAAAATTTTATTCAAGGTGGGAGTGTAGGGATCAGAGTTAATGATGCTATTGGCCATTTCTTTCAGACAAGAAAAGGTGTGCGTCAGGGAGATCCCTTATCACCCATGCTTTTTAATATTGTTGCTGATATGCTTGCCATCCTCATAGCTAGAGCTAAGGAGGCGGGCCAAGTTGGTGGTTTAATTCCTCATCTGGTCGAGGGGGGAGTATCCATTCTTCAGTATGCCGATGACACAATTCTTTTCATAGAACATGATCTATCAAAAGCAGTTAATATGAAACTGATTTTATGTATGTTTGAACAGTTATCGGGTCTTAAAATTAATTTCCACAAGAGTGAAATATATTGTTTTGGTAATGCTAAGGACCATGAACAGGATTATAGGGATATTTTTGGGTGCACGTCGGGCTCGTTGCCCTTCAGATACCTTGGGATACCGATTCACCATAGGAGATTGAGGAACGCTGAATGGAACCCCGTTGAGAACCGTTTTGAAGGAAAATTAGGTTGTTGGCAAGGCAAACTCTTGTCATATGGAGATAGATTAGTGTTAATCAACTCTATTTTAACAAGTATGCCCATGTTTATGTTATCTTTTCTGGAAATACCAAAGGGTGTTAGGAAAAGATTAGACTTCTACCGTTCAAGATTCTTTTGGCAAAGTGCTGAACACAAGAAGAAATATAGATTAACTCGGTGGAATATAATCTGCAGACCTAAGGACCAAGGCGGTCTGGGAATTGAAGTCTTAGAAATTAAAAACAACTGTTTACTTAGTAAATGGCTTTTTAAATTGTTATCTGAGCAAGGGGTATGGCAAGAGTTATTGCAAAACAAATATTTGAAAAATAAAACGCTCTCTCAAGTTCAAGTTAAACCTACCGACTCTCCATTTTGGAAAGGCTTAATGCAAGTAAAGGAGGGTTTCTTTACTAGAGGGTTTTTTAAAATCGGGAATGGTTTAAAAACAAGATTTTGGGAGGATGTTTGGCTCGGGGAAAGCTCCCTGGCCCAACAATATCCCGCGTTATATAACATTCTGCATAAAAAGCACGTCTCTGTACATGAAGTCCTATCTCAAAGTCCTCTCAATATCAGTTTTAGGAGGAGCTTAACCGGGACAAAATGGATTGCATGGTTGCAGCTATGTGAGAGATTGATGGAGGTTAATTTGACTAATGAACCTGATTTGTTTAGGTGGAAATTAACCACGGATGGGACTTTCACCGTCAAATCAATGTATGAGGATCTGATGAATGATCATCAGAGAATCCCTACAAAATACCTTTGGAAGCTTAAAATACCACTAAAGATTAAGATTTTTATGTGGTTTCTAAATAAAAATGTTTTGTTGACTAAGGATAATCTTTCAAGAAGGAATTGGTATGGGAGCAAGAAATGTTGTTTCTGTGACGCTGAAGAAACTATTGAACACCTTTTTCTTACATGCCCCTTTGCTAGAATTATTTGGCGTATTGTTTTCTTTTCATATGATCTTCCACCACCAACTAATATTGATAATATGTTTGGGAATTGGTTGAATGGAATGGATAAGGATAACAAAGCTAGAATACGTATAGGGGTATCGGCTTTATGTTGGTCCATCTGGAAATGTCGCAATGATATTATTTTTAACAAGGCTCGAGTTCAATCTTTTTTGCAGGTTATTATTTCGGCGTCTCATTGGATCCAACTCTGGGCTTTCCTCCTCCCAGAGCATCAACACGCAGTGATGGTTTCTGGATGCAACCATCTGGTGATGGTCGCACAGGATATTTACTACCAGGCTTCGTGGCGGCATACTAGTAGATTGAGAGATGTCTAGCTACTGTATGTTATGCTGTTTTAGACTTCTTGTCGTTTTCAGATGGTTGGTATTTGTATCAACCCTCTCCGATCCATGAACTGTATTTGCTACACAATTGATACTTCGTAATAAAAGGCTGTGTGCATCCATGGATGCAGAGGTCGGGGACCAACCCCATTTCGAAAAAAAAATGTTGCGGTATTTCGAGAATGTATCCTGGGTTTATACGCTCAATCAATTAAGCTTCAGTTTACCCTGCTCTGGTATACATAACTTTTTTTCCGTGTTTTATCGTTGAGCCAACGAGATAGCTAACCTATTGGCTAACGTACATGCTTATAGCCAAATTAGGACGCATCACCGGATATAATATATAATAAACAACTGCTCTTGAAATAACATATCCCTCGTATGCTGTAGTGGCAAGCATCTATTGTATTAGCACTGGTCTAGTCGTGAGTTCAACTCCCACTTTTCATTGTTGTTTTCTTATTTATTTTCTTACATATAGTTGTACAATTACTGACAGGTGAAGCCGTCTCAAAGTTATACAGGGGCTATTTTATAGAAAATACGACGCCACATGTTAGCTCTAGAATGTGTTTCGATCCACTAGTGAACGAATTCGGTTGAAATCGTAGAAATTCGATTGAATTGGACTATAGGATACAACTTATGGGACTAATCTTGTTCAGTTTACAAGATATGGGACTAAAATGCTTCTAGAGTACAAGATATGAGACTAAAAGTGTATATACCTCGAAAAAAATTGACTGTTCAACCGGCTTTTTAGTTCTACCCTGCTGCAGAGTTTGAGAGATGAGAAACGCCTTAACTGCTGGGTTTGGCAATATGCGGAGATGCTTGTGCCGTCTTTGCTCGTGACACTTGGGCGTTCTGATCCACAGAACCGACAGTTGCAAGACTGCCGAAACCGACAGTTTCTTTCCGAGGCTGCAGCCACATCGACGGGTCGATCAACGTTGCTACTGCTACTGCTAGTCCTAGTCATCATATCATAACGAACAGGGCCAGGTGCAGGCAATCTGCTGGCGGCTCTCATCCCAGGGTGCCACGTGTGGAGTTGAGTGTGCCGCCGGGGCACGCCACGATGGCTCCTCCTCCAAGCTCTCCGGCCGGCGACAAGTGGCTCTCTCCGGCCGCCACGCACCGGGCACCTTGGCGAATCCTTCCGAGAGTTTCAGAAGCAAAGGTTTGATTTTCCTCATTTTCATTCTTATATAGTGTGTGAATGTGTGTCTTGCCATAAAACCATACTACGTACATATACCATATGGAAACGTTTATGAGGCAGATATGTACGCCCGTTGTGTGCTCTAATGCCGGATCGTTTTCGATGGGGGCAGTGCGTGTCTTGATCGAGAAGTCCAAGATTGGAGGTGTCATGAACTCATGATTGACCTGGTGTGATGGCTGCGCGACTGCGGAGAGAGAGGTGGTCAGCAAAGGCACTCAACTCGCGGTCATTTGCCCAGCCCTTGACCTCGCCTCGAGGCTTCCCGAAATGGACCACGCGACGCTGCTCTCCCGTCGGACCGGAAGCATAGTGCCAACACCTCAAAAATGGAGTTAAAGCCGCGCCGAGTTTCAGATAATTTGTGAACTCTGCTACCTGGCACCAGCACAACCGTGTGGGTGCTGCAGCCTAAGAGCAGTCAGCATATGTGTTAGGAATAATTAATTACCATTAATTATGGGATAATCCCCACTTGTAACCGCATAACAGTTAGGCCTTGGAGCGTTGCCTCTAGGAACCGACTCCGGAAACCGACATACTCGCGTCTATTCACCCTGTATATAAGTTCAGATCCTTCATCAATAAAGATCACTCTTCATTCACTTGTCTCTCGTTGGTCTATTGATCTCTAGTTCGAATACGTTATCAGCACGCTCCCAGCGAGAGCAAACTCCGGCGATCACTGGAGTAAGAACAAGAAAAGGTGAGAACTAGAAGATGCCTCGCCTTCCGCTGTACCTTCGTCGCCGCTTCGGCGCTCGTCGCCGCATGGATGGTCTTGGAGTGCACCGCCGCTTCGACGGCCGGCGCCTCTACATCGGCCGACGCCACGGCGCCGGTGGTTACCAAACGCCATTGGTCGGGAGTCAAGAATGTCTTTCGATATCTCCAAGGCACAAAGGATCTTGGCCTATACTTTCAGTTTCAGAGAAATCCGGACTCCAGTATGATTGGATACACTGATGCTGGCTACTTATCTGATCCCCATAATGCTAGATCACATACCGGCTTTGTGTTCCTACATGGTGGAACTGCTATATCATGGAAGTCTTCGAAACAGACTCTGGTTGCCACTTCTACCAATCATTCTGAAATAATTGCATTATATGAGGCATCACGCGAATGTGTGTGGCTTCGCAGAATGATAAACCACATACAACAGTCGTGTGGAATTGGTTCTATCGAATCACCTACCATTATCTATGAGGATAATGCGGCTTGTGTTGCACAGATGCAAACATGATACATCAAGAGCAATATCACTAAGCATATTGCCCCAAAGTTGTTTTATCCTCATGAACTCCAAAAGAGTGGGGAAATAAACATCTTGCAAGTCAAATCATGTGATAATCTCGCCGACTTGTTTACGAAGTCTCTACCAACTTCAACATTCCAGAAATATATTCATGGAATCGGTATGCGACGGCTTCGAGATTTGCAAGAATCAGGGGGAGTATCTTCCTGAACTATTCATGTTTAAAGCATCATATTATACTCTTTTTCCCTTGATGAGTTTACTATTCAGGTTCTCATTAAGGTTTTTAATGAGGTAATATCAACATAAGATTATATGTCGTACTATCCGTTTTCCCCACCGGGGTTTTTAGGAAGGTATAAAAGACATATTTATTGACCTCTATATTCTATGGATTTATTTCATATCGAGTTAACAGATGCAATGTTCATTATATGTTGTGTCATTTTCTCCTTATTTTCCCAATGGGTTTGAAGGAGTTTTAACAACATATCCTATCATACTCCTCACATTTTTTCCCACAGAGTTTTTGGAGGAGACTTAATCAATATGATGGATCCTTATACATTAAAGCGGTGATTAGGGGTAGTGTTAGGAATAATTAATTACCATTAATTATGGGATAATCCCTACTTGTAACCGCATAGCAGTTAGGCCCTGGAGCGTTGCCTCTAGGAACCGACTCCGGGAACCGACATACTCGCGTCTATTCACCCTATATATAAGTTCAGATCCTTCATCAATAAAGATCACTGTTCATTCACTTGTCTCTCGTTGGTCTATTGATCTCTAGTTCGAATAATATGCAGCACGAAAATGGCAACAGAGAACGAACAACACACCGCACAGTTGTGTGTCAGCTATCAGAGCATCTCCACGTGCCCGACTCAAACAGTCCAGCGACATTCGAACTGGTCCGACTAGACGAGAGAGTCGGCCGCGCATCCTCCAACAGGTCGACCCATTCGGACCGACCCATCCAGCACGGCCCATTCCATCCACCAAATTTGGGTGGCCGATGTATAGGCCCGGACGCGGGTGAACAGAGCACTTGCCCACAACCAATGACGTCAGGCCCACACAATCAATACCAGCGCAAATTGACGAGACGAGACGTCGTCTGAGTTTCGGCACCGATATTGATGGCCAAGACGTGAGAACCTGTGTGCGCACTGCCTAGGCTACTTAAACCGGCCCCAGCGTCCGTCGGCGTTGCACTCTGTACCCCATCCATTGCCAACAAAGCTCCTCCACCGTCACCACCACCGCCGCCACCAACGATGAAGATGCCTTCGTGGCTCAAGAAGATGAAGAACGACGCCAAGGCCAGCGGTTCTGGGTCGCGCGGGCGTCACTCGCCCACTCCATCGCCGATGACTTCGTCGGTCCTGCAGAACATGACGTTCTCCACGACGTAGACAAGCGCCAGGGTGACCGGCGCTACTATCGTGTGGCAGAGTGCGAGCGGCGCTGGCGGGAGGGGGTCAACAACGACCACCACGATGTATCCTTCCCCAACAGCTGTCACCTCACTTGGATAGGGTGCTGGTGCCGCCTGTGCCAAAGAAGGGGAAAGTGCCGGAGGCAGAGATGGGTCGCCGCATCGCCAAGCTCCCCCAGGAAGTCTGGTGGAAGAGCACCTGCGTACTGGGAGAACTTCTTGGTGTGGGAGCACAACGTGTGACACTCGTCTACGTTCCGTGGCAAGCTCTAGCCCTGGGAGTTCTATGAGGGTGTCCCCAACTACCCCCCTTCCGACCACAATTACGACGACAACCAGGATGATGACGGTGAAGGCGAGGGCGGCGGCCATATCGTGAAGCAAGAGGTGGGTGCCCAGCCACTACCCCCGAGTACCAGGCCCTCCTGGCAGCCCACTACGACGAGGACGCCATCCTCGACTAGGTCATGGCTGCTTCAGTAGGGGAGGAGGATGCGAAATGGGTGGGCTTCCACGACATCGTCCAGCTGGCAGGGATGGTCACGAAGACCAACGCCTACTTGCCTCCTCCCCAGCATTGCTGGTGTGGGTACCACCAGTATCTGCCGGCTAGGGATGGAGCTAGTCGATCGCGTGCAATACCCGCCGCCATCGCCTTGGCCTGAGTGGCCAGCGAGGCCTGACCGGGTGATCGACCTGCCAGCTCCGCCGTCGTAGATTGATGTCGTCTCCGATGTCGAGGGAGTAGATGGCCACGGGCCATAGCTAGGGCTACCTTTTTCTTCTATTTTCTATATGTAAATTATCTATGGATCTATGTAAATGTTTAGCAAATTTGCGCGCTTTTATATTTAGTTTGAATTAAAAAAAAATATGTGTGTGCGGTAACATATCAACGCGGATAGGTTGGGTCGCGCCCGCTGGGATGTCCACGGTCAGTCAGTGTGTGTGCGTGGAAACTAGCTAGGCCTTTTCTTTCTTTTCAAAAAGGGTATGTGTGCGAAGATAGAGTTGAAACAAGGGCGGCCGGTAGTGCATCACCGCGTGTGCAAGTGCAGGCCAGATGGTTACAAACAGAACTGACAACAGAAGCTCGGCGAACCTTTTCTAGTTATCTCAACATATCCGTCCAATCACTACTATTAGTATTAGTACTCCCTCCGCCCATATTAGTTGATTTCAATTTCAACGTATCTACCATAAAAACTTGTAAATACATCTAAAATGAAGTCAACTAATATGGGTGGAAGGGAGTAGCAAAAGGCAATCGATCGATCGAGCGGGGTGAGGTGATACGCCGTGACAAGTCAAGCGGATCGAAGCCGCAGTGGGTGTCACGCGGATCAGAGGCTGCCGTCCTGATATATTCAACCGGCCGGAGATGCCAGTCAAAAGGGCAATCAAGTGATCCATCCGTCGCAACCGGCCGGTGGCCTGCTTGTGTGAGGAGATCGATAGATGCCTAGGTAGATGGGGAATCAAGTAAACGTAAAGTGAGCCTTGCAAATTGCAAGCATGAGCGGGACATGCTCAGTTCAACACCCAGGTCCGTCCGTCAGGTTCTTGATAAGAATCATCCGTGGAGGGGAAGTCGCCGGCTAGCTAGTGTGTATTTGTATGATTAACACAGGTTACACGCAAGATTTGCAAATCATCAGCCGCGTATTATGCACTGATGCGCGGCTAATAGGCCATGTAGGTTAGCTACCCAGTGGCGGGTACGTACCCAGCCCTGTTGATAAATTAATGACTATTCTGAGTATTGTGGTTCAAATTTTGAACCCGCCGGTGGCGTCCCGGTCGGCGCAGCGGTGGGCAGCCGCCATGTCGCTGTCCCCTCCCTCCTCGACGACCTCCCCGCATCCTCGGCCTCTGTCTTCGCCGGTTGCCGTCCTGGCTGGTCGACGGCCACCGTCGTCCTCCGGCCGGCGGAGGGGCGGCTTGTCCTCCTCAACACAGCGGGGGTGGTCGTCGACGCGCGAGATCGCCGGCGTGAGTTTGTGCGGCAGGGCGCCTCCCTCTCTTTCCCGGCGCACTCAGTGAAGGTCGGCGGCCGCGTCACCTCTCTGGTGTCCGCGCCAGCCCCGTCTAGGTCCCCTGCGAGGCTGTCCCCTCTCCCGTCCCGGCCGCTGCCGCCGGAGCGGGTGGCCGAGCTTGCTGACCTTCATGGGATGTCGTGGAGGAGGAGGACTCGGCTGCCGGGGGAAGGTGGTGACGACGTTCGGCCCGCGGGCTCCCGGCGAGCTCTCGGACGAGGAGCACGGTATCCCAACGGCTCGGTGCTCCTCCCATCTTCTCCTGACCTCTCTAGTAGACTTTCTCCTGCTCGCGCGGGCTGCCCCACGTACGGCGGCCTCGCCGGCAGGGAGGGTTCCCGTCGAGGCTGCCCTTGGCGGCGCCCCAACAAGGGTTGGGCGGGGTGGGGAGGGGCCCTAGGCGGGCCGTGGTGGATGGGGCCGCAGTGCAGCTGACCTGCCGGGGCGGTTGCAGGCCTCGGCCCGCTTGTAGCCTGGCCCGGTCGGCCCTGCTGAGGCCTGTTCCCCCGGTTAGCTACCGCCCAGGCGGTGACGCTTGCTCGCGACAACACCGGCCGACTGGGTCACGGCCGGCCCAGGCTCTGCGGGGTGAAACCCTAGAGCCTAGCTCGGGTCTCCCCTACCCCCGTTCGCCATCGCCATGATGCCCCTCTCTCTCGCGTTGCTCCCCCCTCTGTCTCCCGCACCGCCGCCAGCTCGGTCGTACCGCGAGGCCCTGATGCCCCCCGACCCCGTAGCCCCCCGGCGGCGGCTCGCGCCCCATATCCTTGTCGCGCCTCTTCCACGCCGCGTCGTGCGGCCTCTCCTCGTCGCGCCTCTCCGCCGTGTCGGGCACCCTCCCCTGCTCGTGACCGCCGGCCTCCTCCCGCGCGTGGCCAGTTTGGGTCGTACCGGCACCCTGACCGGCGTCCTCCGTCGCCGCTGCGTTACCGCCTCCCCGGCGCCTGTCCCGCTCCCCACCTCGTGCACTGCGTCGTCTAGAGGAGCCAAGACTCTCCCTGCCTCTGCCCTAGGAGGCTGCCAGTGAGGAGCGGCTCCGTGCCGAGGCACTGTAGGCCCGTGATACAGCGGCGGCGACACGCCAGGGCACGGGTCGGGCTGATGTGGATTCCTGGCATGAGGGTCGGGCCCCGGTCCAGTCTCCCGCGGAGGTAGGTGTACGTCGCGACGGCGAGAAAGCCGACTCGGCGGTGCCCAAGAAGAAGAAGAGAAAGACCAAGAAGAATAAGAAGAGCTCGTTGTCTAATGCCGCGGGACCTTTGGCATTGGCAGATCCTGCCCCCGGTGTGCTGGGCGCCCCTCCAGGGGTGCCCCCAGCGGTGGGGGCGGCGTCCTATTGGCTGCTGCCATCCCGCATCGCAGGGAGTCCCTGGAGTACTACGGCCACGGGGTGGACGACGGTTTCTACTTCATCGATATGGGTGGTGTGTAGATGACCGTCCGGGAGACACTTGGCATGGTGACGATCCTACCGGTCCAGGACCCACCCCTCGAGGTGGAGGTGACAGAGGGCCTGATCCAGGAGGAGCTCAGCGCGGTCCTGCCTGGCCATGAGTGGCTGGTGCACCATGTCTCGGCATCCGAGTTTGTCGTGTCCTTCCCGTCCATGGCGATTCTGCGCATGTGCGCCTGCATCACGTCCTTGACTCTGCCGATCCACCAGCTGAAGGTCTCCATCCAGCCCTCCTCGGCTGCCCAGGAGACGGTGGCCACTCTCTCGGAGGTGTGGGTGCGCCTGCATGGGGTCCTGTACGAGGCTAGGAGGCCTAAGGTGGTGGCCCTCGTGTTCCAGACAGCGGGAAGCTCACTGAGGTGGACGTGGGCTCACTGCCTGGTCACGGGCCGATTCGTCTGCGACTGCTCTGCCCGGACACCTCCGTCTTCCCGGTCTCCCTGCCACGCTTCTTCTTCTTCGACTGGGTGGGCAGGGACCTCTTCGTGGATCTTGATGAGGAGGTGACTGCCCCGGAGGCTGATGTCAGTACCGGCGCATGGCCGATGGAGGTGATGTCCGACCACCTCGGACATATGTTCCTCACCAACGGCTAGGAGGAGTTCTCCCGATGCCACCAAATTGAAGTTTGCAACATCATCGTCTTCAAGTACGACGGTGAAGCCATGCTCACCCTCAATGTCTTCGACAACACCATGTATGGTCGCTGCTACCACTCTGACTCCGACGAGTAGGCTTAGCACTAGACTACTATGTACTTTCCATGTATCATGTTTGGAATGTGGGCATCAGACATTTCCAATGAAAGTATTTATTCAAGTCTTGAAACATTTTTACAAGCAAACCACACCTACAACTATGTGCCGTCTACGGTGCTGGGGGTGGCGGCGACGACGGGTTGACAAGGACACCATTATTCTTCGAGAGATCGGATGATCGCCTCTTGCGTCTGCACGCCTATTCATCTCGGGAGAAGCGGACACGTAGGGAGGCATCCTCGGGATTGGCCCGCACCATTTCCCGGAGGTCGCCACGCACCTCTGCGAGCGCGTCCCACCGCCGGTACTCCGGTAGAAAGATGTGTTCCACCATCTCCACGTGAATGGCTCGCCAGTGGTCATGTTGCGGTTGTAGATAGTGCGCCAAGGCCTATGGTTGCGGCGCATACTATAAATTTATGGCCGCCTGGAATCAGAGACGACACCACGTCCGATAGCTCCGGCGGGTTCAGCCACCACAAGTGCAACGGGTGCTCGGGCTCTTCTGTGCGGATGTCGGGGTTGCCACGGAAGAGAGTGTGGCGACGCGGATGACCAGGCATGGTGGTTTGTGGTGGCGATCGTGGGGTGTTCTGGTTGTGGCTATCTTGGCTGGCCTCCCCTTTTTACGGTTGCACTTCAACGTGGTAGGAAACGGCCAGAACAGGCGGGAAGAAGTGTGAAAGAAAGGCGGCAGACGGCGGAAACAGACTAGAAATACACCAGCACCAGCGTCGATGAGGACCTATTTGCCAAGCACGAACAGATGGGTCGCGCCGTTGGGCACGGTTGGCGGACAGGACGGACTTCGAGCTAAAAGTGAATGCAACCCGAGTCAAACGGAAAGAAATAGACCGTTTGGGTCAGCCCGGTGGATATGCCCAAATGGTTGTTGTGGCCTAATGCATGCAATCTTTGATGTTGTCCTACCCTGACCTACCAGGCGTCTCGGTGGTGCGACGTTGGTCTGGCTCGAGCTCGTGGATGTCGGGGCGGCGGCCCTGGAAGGTGGACTGCACGGGCATCTCTACATCGAGCATCATGGCAGTGGTGGTGGTCTCTCTCCTTAGTCATGTGGTTGGCGAGGAGCGGTCTCTAGGGAACCTTGGTGTTGAAGGCGCTTCGGTTTCGACAACTCCTAGATCGTGTGTCGGAGGTAGGCCTAACTCGGGGACAACGGGCGTCCTGAGACCGGAATGTAGAAAAGGTTATTTTGGGTGAAAGTTCAGGGCTTCGGCACCAACGACGGCGATGTGTGTGGGTGTCATTACCCTCTTGAGGACATCGTTGTGGTTACCTTATTCGCGACAACGCTCCGTGTGAAAACCCTTGACGGTCGGTAAGATAGTTCTAGCTCAAGGTGTCGGTTCCCGCTTGTCCTCTTGCCTATCTTCAGAAATTTAGGTGTACGTACATACCTATGGATCTTTCTGTTTGATTTCTTCTACGTTTCAGTTTTGTCAAGGTGGTGACTTGGGAGTAAGATAAAGCAGCTGGCTCTAGCCTGACTTTGCTGATCTTGATGTGCGCGATCCAGCGTGTGGAGTCAATGGTTTAGAGCATCTCTAGTAGATCATGTTAGATGTATATTTGTATATTGCATGTCCCCATTTGTTAGGGGGATTTTCTGCATATTTCCATCTGTACATGTACTATATATTGTGGCCTTTGGCCCCTAGAGGAATACAAGTTGCATATTCCTAACATGGTATCAGAGCCTAAAGTCTCGAGTTCGAGTCCTGGCTTTCGCAATTTATCCTACAATTGTTGTTGACCCCACTGTGTCCACGTATAGGCCTCTTGAGTCATTCGTGAGTTTCGCGTCGTCGCTCTCTTCCAGTTGCACGTGTTGACTTCTCCTCGTCACACGTGAGAGGGGGTGTTGAAGTGTATAAGTGGATTGCACTATCCCTTTCCATCAGTTCGGACTTTTGATAGTGTTGGCTAGTGCATGAAGCTTGACATGAAATCAGAGCCAAGTTAGCCCCGTCCTCTTCCTCGCAACTTCGTCCCTGTCGTCGCCGGCCTTGACGTCGTCGCCGCCGTCGGTCGCCCCTTTTTTCCAGATCTGGCCGACTCCAGATCAGTTTTCCCCGAGTCCAACTCAATTTTCTTGGCGCTCGTGCCCAGATCCCATGTCGCCCGTCGCCAGATCAGATCGATCATCCACCAACCCGACTCCACCCGATCGATCTGCTCGGCCTCGACTCCACCCGAAGGCACCCGACGACCTACAGCTCCGGCGTCCTCGTCTCCGCCCGAGCCCGCCCCCTCCGTCGCTTGGGATCTCCTGCCCGGCTTCGCTCGGCCTCGCTCGGTCTCATCTCCGCCCATCCTCGGCAGGCCCGTCTCGGAAACCTTTCGTTCCGGCCTTGATTTCCCCTGGAATAGGTTCGCGCTGCCCCGATCTAGCTTATCCCAGTGCTCAGATCACCGGTGGTGCCCTGCTCTAGGAGGAATTGGCTGGAGATTGGTGCTCGCGAGCGTTGACTTTCAGCAGCAAGATCTAGATCCAATTGCAAAAAAAGTGAGAGAGAGAGAGAGATGTCTTCTGCATCGGGCTATGTTGTGATTCCTCGCTGCTCGGTGATCTTCGATGGCGCGAATTATCCTGATTTCGCTGACTTTATGCGCGTTCACATGTGCGGTCTCCGTTTATGGGTTGTGCTCTCTGGCGAGGTCTCCTGTCCGTCGTGCCCCACTGCTCCTATGGCTCCTCTTCCTCCGCCGCCGATCGTTCTTGGTGCTGATGCTTCTCAGGAGGACAAGGATGCTGCTCAGAGTGCCGATGATATTGCCGTTGCTGTTGGAATTATGCCCTAGAGGCAATAATAAAGATGTTATTATTATAATTCTTGTTCATGATAAAAGTTTATATTCCATGCTAGAATTGTATTAAGCGGAAACATTAATACTTGTGTGGTTTGTGAACAACACCGTGTCCCTAGTACGCCTCTATGGACTAGCTCATTGATCAATGATGGTTAAGGTTTCCTAACCATAGACATGAGTTGTCAATTGATAATGAGATCATATCATTGGGAGAATGATATGGTGGACAGACCCAAATTAAGCAAAGCAATTAGATCGTGTCATTGTGTTCATCTTTGCGAAGCTTTTCCTATGTCAAATATTGTATTCCTTAGACCATGAGATAATATAACTCCCTGGTATCGGAAGAAAGCTTTGAGGTCATCAAACGTCATCCTATGAGAGGGTGATCATAAAGGTGTCTCTCAGGTGATCGGAAAGTATCTGTTGGGTTGTATGTATCGAGATGGGATTTGTCCCTCCCAAGTCGGAGAGATATACTTTGGGCCCACTCGGTAATCGATATCAACACCGCTTGCAAGCATGTGGTTAAGGAGTTAATCACAAAGTGATATCGGATTACGGAACGAGTAAAGTACTTGCTGTGAACGAGATTGAACTAGGTATGACGGTACCGATGATCGAATCTCGGGCAAGTAAAATATCGCGAGACGAAGGGAAAATATATATGGGATTGATTGAATCCTGGCATCGTGGTTCATCCGATATGATCATCGATGAATGTGTGGGAGTCAATATGGGTGCCCAGACCCCGCTGTTGATTATTGATAGAAGATCATGTCGGCATATTATCGAACCCGCAGGGTCACACACTTAACGTGTCTCGACGCTAGGATAGATTGGATACTTGGTTTATGAATTTTTGTTCGGGGTCTCGGATGGGATCCGGGACATCATGAGAGGTTCCGGAGTGGTCCGGAGAATAAGATTCATATAAGGCAGTGCAGTTTTTGGAGTTCGGAATTGTTCCGGGTTAATCGGTATTGTATCGGAAGCTTCTAGAACCTTCCGGAAGGGGACCAACGTGGCCCCACCTTCCGGGAGGGGGCATGGGCCTATGAGGGAGTGTCCTGGCCGCATTGGGCCAGGGGCACAAGGCCCCATAGGGCCCAGCCGATCCTAGATAAGTTTAAACTCGTTTAAACTAGAGATAGGGTTTCTAGATAAGGGATAAGTTTAAATCGTTTCAACTAGAGATAGGGTTTCTGGATAAGGGAGAGTTTAAATCGTTTAAACTAGAGATAGGCTTGGAGGATGGGCAAGGGCTGGCCGCACCCCCCCTCTATATATAGAGGGCTGGTGCGCCCCCTCCCCACACACCTACACCTTCCTCCAAACCCTAGTTGCCCTGCTGCCCTCCTCTCTCCCTCCCGACTGATTGTAGGCGAAGCCCTGCTGCAGAAATTCTCCACCATATACACCACGCCGTCGTGTTGTAGATCCAACCTATCTCTCCACTCTACTTGCTGGTCCGAGGAAGGAGGAGACGTCGAGGTGTTGCACGTGTGCATCTCACGGAGGCATCGCCACTTGTGGTGCTAGATCGGATCGGATCGCGAGGAGGAGAAGCGAGTACGACTACATCACCCACGTTCCGACGAACGTTTCGCTGTGCGAATCTTCAAGGGTATGAAGATCTAATCCAATCTCTCTCGTTGTTTGCATCTCCTAGATTAGATCTTGGCTTTCCCTCTGTTCGCTTCCGTAGAAAATTTTGATTTACTATGCTGCGAAACCCTTCAGTGGTATCAGAGCTAGATCTATGCGTAGATGTGTTTCACGTGTAGAACGCAACATGGTTGTTGCGGGCATTGATGTTTTCTGTTGCAAGCCTCTTGTTTGTGTTCTTCTTATGGCGCGGGATAGTGAGATTGAAGCGGTCCAAGCCAACCTTACGCGACGTCGTTCGCGAGACCGGCTCCGCACTTGACGTGTGGCTTGTACCATACATGCGGCAGGTGGATGTCAGTTTCTCTCACTATAGTTGTCATGGGATTAACACCGGAGTTTGGCAACCATAATATCACCGTTGTGGCTTTCCGTAGGTAAGAATCGTTCTTAGCATCTACTCCCATAAGCCACGTAAAACATGCAACAACAAAGTAGAGGCGTCTAACTTGTTTTTGCAGGGAGTGTTTTCTGTGATATGGTATGGCCCAAGATGTGATGTGTATATTGTATGCGATGATCATGTTTTGTAATGTTTCACGACTTGCATGTCGATGAGTACACAACCGGCAGGAGCCATATGGTTGTCTTTATAATTTTGTAGGACCTGCGAGTCAACTTCTTATACGCCATGTAATAGCTTTACTTTATCGCTAAGTAGTTAGCAATAGTTGTAGTTGCTATTCGTGGTGGAGGCAATCATGGTGGAGTGATGGAGATCATGCCGGAACGCACAAGATGGAGATCATTGCGCGAAGATTGGCTATACCATGTCACATAAAGTTATATGCATGTGATGTTTATCCTTTTATGTATCTTATTATGCTTAGATCGCGACGGTAGCATTATAAGATGATTCCTCACTTAAAGATCAAGATAAAAACTGTGTTCTCCCCGAGTATGCACCGTTGCGAAAGTTCGTCGTGTCCAAGCATCACGTGATGATCGGGTGCTATAGAATCTACGCTCACATACAACGGGTGCAAGCCAGTTTTGCACACGCGGAAATACTTGGGTCTAACTTGACGAGCCTAGCATGTACAGACATGGCCTCAGAACACATGAACCAAAAGGTTAAGCACGAGTCATATGAATGATATGATCGACACTTCGTTGTCCACCATTGAAACCACATCTCTTCTCGTGAAGATCGGATTAGGTGTGGTGAATTTGGATCGTGTTCACTAAACAACTTGAGGGATGTTGAATTTAGTGGGAGTTCATCTAGTAATTTGATTAAGTTGAACTATTTATCATGAACATAGTCTAAATTGTACTTGCAAATACTGTAGATCACATGGCCAAGTCCAACTTCAACTTCAACGTTTTTGCTGAGATAGAAAAGCTTAGAAACAATGGGTCTAACTTCACCAAATGGTTCCGCATTCTGAGAATCATTCACGCTGGCGGACAAAAGGACTATGTCCTTGAGAAAGCGCTAGGTGACGCCCCTGCTGTAGATGCGCCGACTGATGAAAAAGCTGTTTATCAATCGCGCAAGGATGATTATGATTTGATTAAGATCGCCATGTTGTATGCTATGGAATCGGATCTTCAAAATCGTTTTGAGGAGTTCGCCGGGCCCTTTGAGATTCTCGAGGAGCTGAAAAACATGTTTCAGACTCAAGCCCGTTCTGAGAGATATGAGATCTCTAAGAAATTCTTTAACTACAAGATGGATGAAGGGAGTTCCGTTAGTGAGCACGCCATTAGGATGTCGGGCTACACTCAATGCCTTGAGCAACTGGACTGCAAGATTCTAGAGGAGCTCAAGATTGACACTCCTAGCTGCAAAAGTTTTGTAGTTGATCACAATCAGATTGGTTCCACTGATATGATCACTGAGCTCTTTGCTAAGATGAAAGTAGCGGAGGTGAACATCAAAAAGAATAATCATGTGTTGATGGTCAACAAGCCCCCCACCTTTAAGAAAGGTAAGGGTGCAATGAAGCCCTTCAAGAAAGGCGGCGGCAAGCATGTTGCCTCTGCTGAGAGGAAGCTCAGGTCTGGTCCTAAGCCGGACACTGAGTGCTTCTATTGCAAGGACAAGGGTCACTGGAAGCGCAACTGTCCGAAGTACTTAGCGGACAAGAAGGCTGGCACCATCAAAGGTATATTTGATATACATGTTATTAATGTTTTCCTTACTAGCCCTCGTTGTAGTGCCTGGGTATTTGATACCGGTTCAGTTGCTAATATTTGTAACTCGAAACAGGAGCTACGGAATAGACGGCGGCTTACGAGGGATGAGGTGACGATGCGTGTTGGCAACGGATCAAGAGTTGATGTGATGGCCGTCGGCACGCTCTCCTTAGTTTTACCTTCAGGATTAGTTTTAAACCTTAATAAGTGTTATTATGTGCCTGTGTTGAGCATGAACATTATTTCTGGATCTTGTTTATTGCAAGACGGTTATTCATTTAAATCGGAGAATAATGGTTGTTCTATTTATATGAGTAACATCTTTTATGGTCATGCACCTATTGTGAATGGTTTATTTCTTCTAAATCTCGAAAGGGATGAAACACACATCCATGACATTGAGGCTAAGAGATGCAAAGTAGATAGTGATAATACTACTTATTTGTGGCACTATCGTCTAGGTCATATTGGTGTAAAGCGCATGAAGAAACTCCATTCTGATGGACTTTTGGAGTCTCTTGATTTTGAATCATTTGACACATGCGAACCATGCCTCATGGGCAAGATGATCAAAACCCCGTTCTCCGGTATGATGGAGCGAGCAACGGACTTGTTGGAAATCATACATACCGATGTATGCGGACCAATGAGTGTTTCGACGCGCGATGGATATCGCTATTTTCTCACTTTTACCGATGACTTAAGTAGATATGGGTATATCTATTTAATGAAACATAAATCTGAAACATTTGAAAAGTTCAAAGAATTTCAGAATGAAGTGGAGAACCATCGTAACAGAAAGATTAAGTTTCTACGATCCGATCGTGGGGGCGAATATTTGAGTTATGATTTTCTCACGCATCTCAAAGCAAGTGGAATCGTTTCACAACTCACGCCACCCGGAACACCACAGCGCAATTGTGTGTCTGAACGCCGGAATTGAACCTTATTAGATATGGTCCGATCAATGATGTCTCTTATTGCCGTTATCATTTTGGGGTTATGCATTAGAAACCGCTGCATTCACTTTAAATAGGGCTCCATCTAAATCCGTTGAGACGACACCGTATGAACTGTGGTTTGGTGCTAAACCTAAGTTGTCGTTTCTTAAAGTTTGGGGATGCGAAGCTTACGTCAAGAAGTTGATGCCGGACAAGCTCGAACCCAAAGCGGAGAAGTGCGTCTTCATAGGATACCCTAAGGAAACTATTGGGTATACCTTCTATCACAGAACCGAAGGCAAAGTATTTGTCGCAAAGAACGGTTCCTTTCTTGAGAAGGAGTTTCTCTCGAAAGAAGTGAGTGGGAGGAAAGTAGAGCTAGACGAGGTTATTGAACCTTCTCTTGAATTGGAGAGTAGCGCAGCACCTGAAATTGTTCCAGTGCCGCCTGCGCCAACAATAGAGGAAGCAAATGACAAGGATCATGAAGCTTCGGACGATGCTTCTACTGAACGTCGCAGGTCGACAAGGTCGCGTGCCCCTCCTGAGTGGTACGGCAATCCTGTCTTGACTGTCTTGTTAGTAGAAGACAGTGAACCTACGAACTATGAGGAAGCGATGATGAGCCCAGACTCTGAGAAATGGCTAGAAGCCATGAAATCCGAATTGGGATCCATGAGCGAAAACCAAGTATGGACTTTGGTGGACCCTCCTAGCGACCGAAAGGCCGTTGAGTGCAAATGGATCTTCAAGAAGAAAACGGACGCGGATGGTAATGTTACCGTCTATAAAGCACGGCTTGTTGCGAAAGGTTTTTGACAAGTTCAAGGTGTTGACTACGATGAGAATTTCTCTCCCGTAGCGATGTTTAAGTCCATTCGGATTTTATTAGCAATTGATGCGTTTCATGATTATGAAATATGGCAAATGGATGTCAAGACTGCTTTCCTCAATGGCAACATTGATGAAGAGTTGTATATGATGCAACCCGAAGGTTTTGTTGATCCTAAGGATGCTGATAAAGTATGCAAACTTCAGCGTTCCATTTATGGACTGAAGCAAGCGTCTCGGAGTTGGAACCTTCGTTTTGATCAAGTGATCAAGAGCTTTGGATTTGTTCCAAATTGCTACGAAGCTTGCATCTACAAGAAAGTGAGTGGGAGCTCGGTGACGTTTCTGGTACTATATGTGGATGACATATTGATTATTGGAAATGACATCAACATGCTTAACGATGTGAAGAGTTATTTGAACAAGTGTTTTTCAATGAAAGACCTAGGTGAAGCTGCTTATATATTGGGCATCAAAATCTATAGAGATAGACAAAGACGCCTGATAGCTTTAAGCCAGAGTACATACCTAGACAAAGTTCTGAAAAGGTTCAGAATGGATAAGGCATTGAAAGGTTCAGTGCCTATGTTGTCAGGTAAGATATTGAGCAAGGCTCAGTGTCCAGCTACGGTAAATGATAGGGAAGCTATGAGCAAAGTGCCTTATGCCTCGGCCATAGGTTCCATCATGTATGCCATGCTGTGTACTAGACCGGATGTGTCCAATGCTCTTAAGTTTGACGAGCAGATATCAAAGTGATCCAGGAGTGGAACACTGGACAGCCGTGAAGAACATCCTAAGGTACCTAAATAGGACTAAAGAAATGTTCTTAGTCTATGGGGGTGATGAACAGCTCGTCGTAAAAGGTTACGTCGATGCTAGTTTCGACACCGACAAGGATGATTCTAAATCTCAGACAGGATACGTGTATATTTTGAATGGAGGAGCTGTGAGCTGGAGAAGCTGCAAGCAAAGCGTGGTCGCGGGATCTACAGTAGAAGCGGAATACATGGCTGCTGCAGAAGCGTCAAGTGAAGGAGTTTGGATCAGAAACTTCATCACTGAGCTTGGCGTGGTTCCAAGTGCATTGGACCCACTGGAGATATTGTGTGACAACACTGGCGCCATAGCACTCGCTAAGGAACCAAGATATCATCCAAAGACCAAGCATATCAACCGCAAGTTTCATATAATCCGAGATTATATATCAGATGGAGATCTGAAGATCAGCAAAGTACATACAGATCTGAATGTCGCAGATCCATTGACTAAACCTCTTCCACGTGTAAAACATGATCAGCACCTCAGTGCCATGGGTGTGAGATTGTTGCCAAATGTAAACTAGATTATTGACTCTAGTGTAAGTGGGAGACTGTTGGAATTATGCCCTAGAGGCAATAATAAAGATGTTATTATTATAATTCTTGTTCATGATAAAAGTTTATATTCCATGCTAGAATTGTATTAAGCGGAAACATTAATACTTGTGTGGTTTGTGAACAACACCGTGTCCCTAGTACGCCTCTATGGACTAGCTCATTGATCAATGATGGTTAAGGTTTCCTAACCATAGACATGAGTTGTCAATTGATAATGAGATCATATCATTGGGAGAATGATATGGTGGACAGACCCAAATTAAGCGAAGCAATTAGATCGTGTCATTGTGTTCATCTTTGCGAAGCTTTTCCTATGTCAAATATTGTATTCCTTAGACCATGAGATAATACAACTCCCTGGTATCGGAAGAAAGCTTTGAGGTCATCAAACTTCATCCTATGAGAGGGTGATCATAAAGGTGTCTCTCAGGTGATCGGAAAGTATCTATTGGGTTGTATGTATCGAGATGGGATTTGTCCCTCCCAAGTCGGAGAGATATACTTCAGGCCCACTCGGTAATCGATATCAACACCGCTTGCAAGCATGTGGTTAAGGAGTTAATCACAAAGTGATATCGGATTACAGAACGAGTAAAGTACTTGCTGTGAACGAGATTGAACTAGGTATGACGGTACCGATGATCGAATCTCGGGCAAGTAAAATATCGCGAGACGAAGGAAATATATATATATGGGATTGATTGAATCCTGGCATCGTGGTTCATCCGATATGATCATCGATGAATGTGTGGGAGTCAATATGGGTGCCCAGACCCCGCTGTTGATTATTGATAGAAGATCATGTCTACATATTCTCGAACCCGCAGGGTCACACACTTAACGTGTCTCGACGCTAGGATAGATTGGATACTTGGTTTATGAATTTTTGTTCGGAGTCTCGGATGGGATCCGGGACATCACGAGAGGTTCCGGAGTGGTCCGGAGAATAAGATTCATATAAGGCAGTGCAGTTTTTGGAGTTCGGAATTGTTCCGGGTTAATCGGTATTGTACCGGAAGCTTCTAGAACCTTCCGGAAGGGGACCAACGTGGCCCCACCTTCCGGGAGGGGGCATGGGCCTATGAGGGAGTGTCCTGGCCGCATTGGGCCAGGGGCACAAGGCCCCATAGGGCCCAGCCGATCCTAGATAAGTTTAAACTCGTTTAAACTAGAGATAGGGTTTCTAGATAAGGGATAAGTTTAAATCGTTTCAACTAGAGATAGGGTTTCTGGATAAGGGAGAGTTTAAATCGTTTAAACTAGAGATAGGCTTGGAGGATGGGCAAGGGCTGGCCGCACCCCCCCCCCCTCTATATATAGAGGGCTGGTGCGCCATCTCCCCACACACCTACACCTTCCTCCAAACCCTAGTTGCCCTGCTGCCCTCCTCTCTCCCTCCCGACTGATTGTAGGCGAAGCCCTGCTGCAGAAATTCTCCACCATATACACCACGCCGTCGTGTTGTAGATCCAACCTATCTCTCCACTCTACTTGCTGGTCCGAGGAAGGAGGAGACGTCGAGGTGCTGCACGTGTGCATCTCACGGAGGCATCGCCACTTGTGGTGCTAGATCGGATCGGATCGCGAGGAGGAGAAGCGAGTACGACTACATCACCCACGTTCCGACGAACGTTCCGCTGTGCGAATCTTCAAGGGTATGAAGATCTAATCCAATCTCTCTCGTTGTTTGCATCTCCTAGATTAGATCTTGGCTTTCCCTCTGTTCGCTTCCGTAGAAAATTTTGATTTACTATGCTGCGAAACCCTTCAGTTGCTGCATATGAGCTGAAGCACAAACAGTACTCTGCTGATCTCGAGACCTATCGCCTCGATCTGACGGCCTACACTCAGTGGGTAGATGAGGATGCTCGTGCTGCTGCTGTTCTCACCTCCAGTGTTCTGTCCCAGTTTGCCGCTGAGTTCATGAGTCTTCCTACTGTTGCTGCTCAGTGGGCCCATCTCCGTCAGCGCTATCAGTCGTCTGGGGATGCTCTTTATCTGCCTGCGGTCCGCCAGGAGCATGCTCTTCAGCAGGGTGATTCCACTATTGATGAGTTCTATACTCAGAGTGCTGCTATCTGGCGTCAGCTTGATTCTCTCCGTACTGCTGTTTGTGGCACATGCCCGTGCTGCCATATTGTGCGCTCGGATTTGGAGTTCCACCGCATCTATGAGTTTCTGTCTCGGCTCCGCCAGGAGTTCGAGCCCCGCCGTGCTCAGTTGAATGCTCGTGGTCGTGTTCCGCTCTCTGAGGTGTTGTCTAAGCTTCGAGCTGAGGAGACTCGTCTCCATGGTGCTGGTCTTCTTGCGGTTCTGTCTGTGCTTGCTACTCGTGGTCCTCCTCTGCCGTCTGCTCCCTCGACTCGGCCTCGGTCCTCTGTGCCACCGCCGATACTAGCCACTCCTCCAGGTCAGGGTCAGAGTCAGCACCAACAGTCTCAGGGTCAGAGTCAGCACCAGCAGACTCATGGCCAGGGTCGCCGTGGTTCTCTTCGTCATGCACTTACTGTAGCAGGGATGGCCACACTTGGGCCACCTGTTATACACGGGATCCCAGCTTATGTCAGCAGCACCAGGCTCGTGGTCAATCGGCTCCTTCCGGATCTTCAGCAGTTGCTCTCTCTGATCAGGATATTATCAGGAATCTTCGCGGTCTGCTTGCTGCTACAGGCTCTTCTTCGACGGGCACTGCTGGTTATGTGACTGATTCTTCAGACACTGCGCGACCACCACCTTCTACACGGTCAGGTACGTCCCTGTGGTATCTGGATTCTGGAGCTTCTTTTCATATGACCTTTGAGTCTTCTCTTATGTTCGCTCTTCGTTCTCTCCCTTATCTTGTCTGTGTTCTCACGACCGATGGTACCTCTCTTCCTGTTTCTAGTCGAGGCACCCTTTCTACTTCTTCTTTTTCTGTTCTTAATATTTCTCATGTTCCTCGTCTTAAGATGAATCTATTCTATGCTGGCCAGCTTACTGACTCTGGTTGTCGCGTCATTCTTGATGCTGATTCTTGTGTTGTCTAGGATCGTCGCACGCATGATCTGGTTGGAGCTGGCCCTCACAGCCGTGACTCCTCAGGACTTTGGGAGTTAGACTGGCTTCGTGTTCCTTCCGCTGCCACTTCATCTGCCAGTTCTTCTCCGGTCGTCGCCTCTGCTATCAGCTCTTTTCAGCAGTGACATCATCGTCTTGGTCACCTTTGTGACTCTCGCCTGTCGTCATTAGTTCATCGTGGTCTTCTGGGGTCTGTCTCAGGAGACGGGTCTTTACATTATCAGGGCTGTAGGTTGGGCAAACAGATTCAGCTTCCCTATCCTACTAGCGCGTCTGTATCTCAGCGACCTTTTGATTTAGTCCATTCCGATGTTTGGGGTCCGGCTCCTTTCGCTTTGAAAGGGGGGCACCGCTACTATATTTTATTCATCGATGATTTTTCTCGGTACACTTGGTTGTATTTTATGCGCTCTCGCAGTGAAGTGCTCTCCATATATCAGCGTTTGCGGCCATGGTCTATGCTCAATATTTTACACCCATTTGTTTGTTTCGTGCTGATTCTGCTGGTGAGTATATCTCCCAGATGTTGCAAGGTGTTCTTGCTGAGCAAGGTACCCTTGCTCAGTTCTCCTGTCCCGGCGCACATGCCCAGAATGGCGTCGCTGAGCGTAAGCACCGCCATCTTCTTGAGACCACTCGTGCCATGATGATTGCTTCTTCCCTTCCTCCGCATTTCTGGGCTGAGGATGTCGCTACGCCGACTTACCTCATCAATATTCAGCCCTCTGCCGCTCTGCAGGGTGGTATCCCTCTTGAGCGCCTATCTGGACATTCTCTAGACTACTCCATGCTTCGCTTGTTTGGTTGTGTTTGCTATGTTCTCCTTGCCCCTCGCGGACGCACCAAACTGACCGCTCAGTCTGTTGAGTGTGTCTTCCTTGGATGCAGTGATGAGCACAAGGGCTATCGCTGCTGGGACCCCGTTGGTCGTTGGATGCATATCTCTCGCGATGTTACTTTTGATGAGACGCGCCCTTTCTATCCTCGTCCCACCGCTGGTACCTACCCGGTGGAAGATATCTCTTTTCTTCTTTTTCCTGACACACCTCCTTCTACTCCTATTGTGTCTTCTTCAGGACCCAATCTTCCTGATGTCTCTTCTTTGACACCATCCTCCTCTGCTCTGTCTAGTTCCCCTAGTTCTCCTCGTTCTCTGGAGCCTTCCTCTGCTATTCCTTCTTCTTCATCATCGTCTCATGAGTCATCTTCCTCTGATGAGCCTCCCTCTACTCGTCCTGTTCGTCGGCGTCGTGCCCCCAACCGTTACTCTCCTAGTCAGTATGGTCTTTCTGTTGCCTCCGAGCCGACTTCTTATCGGGATGCTGAGCATCATCCTGAATCGCAGCTGGCCATGGCTGAGGAGATTGCTGCGCTTAAGCGCACTGACACCTGGGATCTTGTTTCTCCCCCTCCCGGTGTTCGTCCTATTACATGTAAGTGGGTCTATAAAATTAAGACCCACTCTGATGGATCTCTTGAGCGCTATAAAGCGCGTCTTGTGGCTCGTGGTTTTCAGCAGGAGCACGGTCGTGACTATGATGAGACCTTTGCTCATGTGGCTCATATGACCACCGTGCGCACTCTTCTTGCTGTCACTTCTGTTCTTCACTGGTCTATGTCCCAGCTTGATGTTCAGAACGCATTCCTCAATGGTGAGTTGAGTGAGGAGGTTTATATGCAGCCTCCTCCTGGGTATTCTGTTCCCGCTGGGATGGTTTGTCGTCTTCGGTGTTCTCTTTATGGCCTGAAACAGCCCCCTCGTGCCTGGTTTGAGCGCTTTGTCTCTGTGGTGACTGCTACTGGTTTCTCTCCTAGTGCTCATGATCCAGCGTTGTTTGTTCACACTTCTCCTTGTGGACGCACTCTTCTTCTTCTCTATGTTGACGACATGATCATTACTGGTGATGATCCTAAGTATATCGCCTTTGTTAAGGCTCGTCTTCGTGATCAGTTTCTTATGACTGATCTTGGTCCTCTTTGATATTTTCTTGGGATTAAGGTTTCCTCCACTTCTGATGGTTTTTTCATCTCCCAGGAAAAGTATATTCAGGATCTTCTTGCTCGTGCTGCTCTTGGGGATGAGCGCACTATTGAGACCCCTATGGATCTTAATGTTAAGCTTCACCCTACTGATCGTGATCCTCTTCCTGATCCGACGCGTTATCGCCATCTTGTTGGGAGTCTTGTTTATCTTGCTATCACTCGTCCTGACATATCTTATCCTATTCATATTCCGAGTCAGTTTGTTTTCGCTCCTACCACTATTCACTATAGTCATCTTCTCTATGTTCTTCATTATCTCCGTGGTACAATCACTCGTCGTCTTTTCTTTCCTCGTTCTAGCTCTCTCCAGCTCCAGTGCTATTGGGACGCTATGTGGGCGAGTGATCCTTTGGATTGCCGTTCACTTTCTACTTACTGTGTGTTTCTTGGTGGTTCGCTCATTGCTTGGAAGACGAAGAAACAGGCAGCGGTTTTCCGTTCGAGTGTTGAGGCTGAGTTGCGTGCTATGGCCTTGTTGACTGCTGAGATGACCTGGTTACGGTGGTTACTTGCAGATTTTGGGGTCTCTATTACCAGACCCACTCTGGTTTTGTCTAACAGTACATGTGCTATTAGTGTTGCACGTGATCCGGTCAACCATGAGCTTACCAAGCATATTGGTGTTGATACTTTCTATACACGTGCTCAGGTGCAGGCTTAGGTTGTTGCGCTTCAGTATGTGACTTCCGAGTTACAGTTGGCGGATTTCTTTACGAAGGCACAAACCATTGCGCAACATACTTTCTTTCTCTCCAAACTCAGTGTTGTGGAGCCACCATGAGTTTGAGGGGGGCTGTTAGATGTATATTTGTATATTGTATGTCCCCTCTTGTTAGGGGGTTTTCCTGCATATTTCCATATGTACATGTACTATATACTGTGGCCTTTGGCCCCTAGAGGAATACAAGTTGTCTATTCCTAACAGATCCCAAAACCGCAAACCCCATATCCGCCTATCCAGGCCACCCCAAACGTGTTTTGGAGGTCAAAAAACGATCTATACTGTTATGCGGGCCGCGTTTGGCGCGTCTGGACTGCGTGGCTGTTTTTCAGCCCGCAAACAAAACCGGATGCACGTCCGTTACCCCCGCCGCCGTGAGTATCACCATCGTTTTCTTCAGCTCGTCGTCGAGCAGCTCCTCCAAGGACGAGTCGTCGGAGGATAACGAATCCTCCAACAAAAACAACACGCACGGGTCCATCTGCAAAGGCGCAACAACCATCCGAGCGGCGGCGCGGCAGATCCCCGGCTAGGACGAGTTTGGGAAGAAGCTTACCGGCGGCGGCGGCGAGGCGTGGTAGTGAAATGCAAATGAGAGAGGTTGGTGAAATGCAAATAATGGATAGATAGCTCCCTCAACCCCTACTAGGTTTGATTCGATTCCAACTCTTTGGTTAGGTATTGGAGCAACATTACTCATTGATAAATCTTTAACTTTAGGTCTTTTTTAGGTATTTTTTTGATTCATTCAACTGTGAAGTATCGTGCATAGGTATCTAGGAAATAGTTACTTCCAAGTAAATCTTCCCTAGATACCTAAAATCCATTTTATTATGATCCATTTCACGAAAATATAGATTGTACCAAAGATGCTAAATTTTTTTCTTGGCGTTGATACCGGCCGAATGGTGCCCGATTCACGTGCGCCGGCGGGCGGAGCTGACGCGGCGGGCCCGCGCGTGTGCTTCTACCGGTCAGAATCGGCGGGGGAGGCCAGGATCCGCGCGGTGCGCAGTGGCGGCGACGGTAGTACGTACGTGCACACACAGCGGGAACAAGTGTGTAATCTTCTCCGAATCCAGCGGCTCGTGACGGCAGGTTCGGGCTTTTTCCGACAGAAAACAAAACGAGACGAAGTACCTGCTGCATACTACTTTATCTTATCCCCATTATTACCCTATATAATTGATCGCCCGATCACTCGATATTTTATCTCATCTCTTAGCCTGATCAATTGCCAGCGATCAGTCAGGTCAATAGAACCTTTTTTTTGCGGGTAAAGTCAATAGAACCTAACAGAGCGACGTTAACAATCTCGCTAATTACATGGATCAAGTAACGAGGCTCGACGAAGAGGCTACCATAGCAGGTCGGCCTCGTGCCGAATTTTTGCTCAGATGCACGCCGGTGCAGTGCCAATTATATGGCCGGCCGTCCGCAGGCCGCTTAATCGTTCAGAGTTTCCCTCGTTTTTACTATGGCGGAACTGTACTTACACGTACGTCCTCGTTAGCGGCAGGCGAAAGCGGGTAAATTCAACGCACGCGCGCGGTGGCGGTAATTACCCGGCGCCATCGTAACTGATGCCGCCGAAAGCGCTGGCGCCGTGGCGCGGCGGTCTGGCGATGTCCGGCGCGGCGCCGCCCGTACGGAGGATAAATTAGCCGGGAAAAGGACACGCATGCGTCTGTGGAGACCGAGGCATGAGCCGGGAGAAGGGCATCAATCAACCTCGGGATCGATCGTGCCAGCCAAATTAATTCCTGGCGTGGCATTATTAATCACAGGCGCCGTTGGTATCGACGACGGTCAATGATTTGCTAGTAGGTGCTGATGCTATCGCTGATCTGATCAAAGAAGCAGCCAGCCACGGGTATAGTTATACCATAGTATGTTTAACGCTAGGTACTGTTTAGGTCGTCAGGGACTCTTTGGTAGCTAGCTAAGACGTGATTAGGCGTGATAGGGATGCGATGTGGGATCGGCTGACTAATTTACCTACTCCGTATTACTTATTACTTAAACTGGAGCTTTTTCTTTGATCCCTTTTCGTCTGTCAAGAGGAAAATAAGGAGGCATCTCCTGTCTTTTGCATTGTTTAGTTACGGGTTTGGTCCAGCCATGCCATGCCCGTCTGCTTCGAGTAGAATGCCAGGATGAACCATCGACACACACGACGATCTAGCCGCGATCGATGCGTGAGGCTCGCCAACTTATTTTGTTTCTCCTTTTCATCAAACGGAATTAATAAGGTGCTTCCAAACTCAACACGTGTATGTCCACCGAGTCCCAATAATTAATGTGCACTTTTTTTCTTTCACCCTACTGCTGGTAGCTGGTAGGTACTCTCTCCGTATCTTGAAGTGTAGATATATTTAATTTACAAAACTAAAATACCTTATATTTTAATATTTTAAAACCAAGGGACTAGATGTAAACGTACGGCAAACACTGTCATCCACATCCGCATGGCAGCTTGTCACGTTTCACGTGCCGGACACAGCAGCATGGCCGTACGTTGCACGACGACTGCTTTACAGTAAACGGCCGCGGACAGGTAAGCATGTCGGCAGCAGAAAATATGGCATTTCATTAATTCACTGGCACGCACGCATCGTGCATGCTTCAAGCAAGAAGGATCGGTTTTGGAGGCTAGCGCGTGGCAATAATGGCAATCGTCCCAGATTTTTGTCCGAACGGGAGATGGATCGATTGGCAGCGCAGGTTCTATTGGACGGGAGTATGCATGGAGGCTGGATTATCCACATACGCTGTGCAGCTGCTATTGGACGGCGATGAGCTCGACCGCCAGGGAAATCGTCGTTTTCGGCTGTTGATAATTGGACACGTTGGTTTTGCTCTATCGGTTGGGCATGCTTCATGCATGTGCTTGTAATTCACATCTCTTTCGCACACGTGAAATTATGTAAAACCTTCACGCTATCATAGCAAAATGTTAAGCCGGCTGTAGCAAAAAAGAATCAGCGGTTGTAGAGAAGCTTACTTCGCGGGAGACATCTTAGCAAAAAAATACATGCTATAATAGCATTTCGAGAACAACAATGTAGCAAATATCAGCGGCCACAACAATCCGCCATGGATGTGGCTTCTCTCACGTGCGCAATCTGTTTATCACGTTATTAGGGCCCTTTTGGAAGAAACTTGAAGTGGACATGAGCGCTTTGCTGCCCTCAGGGGCAGACCCAAGTAGAAGCTAGTGGGGGCCTTGGCCCCCACTCAATTTTTTGAATTTCAATAGAATTTGTTTATTTTTAGTACAAAAATTAAACCTATATAAGAAATGCCCCCACTTAGATTGTTTGCCCCCTCTCAATTTATTTTCTGGGTCCGCCCCTGGCTCCCCTCGCAGGAAGGGGAGCAGAGCGGACCAGAAACAAATATCGACTTCTCCTCTCCAAAGCAGAAACCAGAAGAGAGCTATCTCTTACTGGCATCCATCCACTTAAATAAGTCTAGCGGGTTCGCTTGAACCGATACAAAAGGCCTTGGGTCATCGACCCTCCCTGGTGCCAACCAAGAGAAGAGAAGTTAAGCGAAAGCGCACATCATAGTCCAATCAGTGTAGCTAGGGCATTTGCTCCCAAATGTACTTATTTTGATTGTCTTTCTGGTATGAGCTAGTTCGGTGGCTGGTGGTGACATGGGTGGGCCCTCTATTTTATTTGTCGAATCAAAACGACTCCGTTGATAAGAGCTCTTGGGAATCATCAGCATGTTATCACCGACGTACCTTTGATCCGTTGAGCGAGATCCCACTTGATTAGGAATCGGGCGCAGAAATTCCTTGAAGATACCTACAACCAATGCCTAAATAAAGGACCGAGGATCGCGTGGCCACATCATCGGGCTACCCGCGGCTGGCATGCGGAGCACAGTCGGTGCAGATGGTGTCTCTGCGGAGGATGTGGCCAGCAGTGATGGGGGGAATCGGGCCCGGTGGCAGCCGCCTCCATCTCCAGCGACCGGCTGGCCCTGCCGGACAAGCGGTGGCTAGTCCGGCTAGCTAGCCCTAGTCTGACGAGTAGCAACGACTTCGGCCTGCCTTCATCGAGACGAGCGACGACCGAGATCTCGATGGCAACTGCGTGAGGAAATGCTCTAACTTGAGAGAGAGAGAGAGAGAGAGAGAGAGAGAGAGAGAGAGAGAGAGAGAGAGAGAGAGAGAGAGAGAGAGAGAGAGAGAGGGTGGCCCAACACGAACGAGTGGTTGAGGGGATCTGAAACAACGGGTCCCTGGGAGGAGTACAAGTTAGGTGTAAAAAGTTGAATTTATATTTTTCTTAAGAACAATATTTGACAATGTTCCTCCTTCAATATAAGCCCTGTGGCAGCGACCTATTCATCTGACCGTTGTGTGCAGATTTCTTAGTAATCAACACATTTCTTGCCGAAAATAATGCTCTCTCCGTTTCATAATATAAGACGTTTTAGATTTTGTGTGTATAAGTTCACTTCGAATCTATAAACTAAAGAATGTCTAAATTTATTAAAAAACTAAAACATTTTATATTTTAAAACGGAGACATTATACAAGGACACGCACAAGGCACGCGCATGGACAGTGGTGGCCGGATGCAGCTATCTAGCCATGGCGCCACGCCAAGACGTCGAAACGCTGCAACACGCATAAGCCTTCTCCCCTGGCTACATATCCGCGCCACGCGGCCTGGTTATGCTCGAAACAACTAAATTAACTAACCATGTCGTTGTCAGGGGCACAGCATTTATAAACTCCGATGGATCCAAATTGTTGGCGCTTCACCAACGCACCGAAGCAACAACAGCTAGCTCCGTTGCCAACACGAGACGCCAACCTGACGCAGATCTAGCTAGGTCTAGAGAGCTAGCGCCAGAGAGAATATATAACATAATAATCTAATAATAAGGTAGCAACATCACTGTCGATCGATCAGCTTGTATTTGTGTGCACAACAGGATAACACCAGCTGGCGTACGTACCGCATCTTGGGAGCCACGTACAATCTAAAGACATGGTTTAGGGGGCAGTACAAAGTCCTACGAAATTCTGATTTTTTCAGCCGTTCGATTTGGAAACAGAGGTTCAGATCTGCTCGCGGGTCTCCCTCTGCCTACTGGACCGGCCGGTGAGGACGGTGTGCTGGTACTTGCACGGGTGTTTTACCGGCGGTGTTTTACCCGCCCTCTGCTCCTTCTCGTTGCAGCTGGGCCCCGTGTGGTCGCCGGCCCACTTGTCGGCCGCTGGGTACGTTGCACCGCAGGTGAGAAGACGCGCGCGCGAAGGACAGCAGGTGAGGACGGCAGGCCCTCCGCCCATCCCTCCACCCGTCCCGCGCCCATACGCCGCCCGTCCCGCGTCCAGACCGCCGCCGTCGATTACGCCGCAGCCTACCCTCTTGCTCTCGCTGGACGTGGCCCCCTTCTTTTGGCCCGATACTTGTCAGCGGGCCTGGCACGGGGTGGGCAGCCGTACGTGATGGTGGCGATGGTGGAGACGGCTCCTCGCGCTGGGGCAGGGCCGGGTCTCTATATTCTTCCCATCCGCCATGCGCTTCCGCCCCTCGCGCTTCCCCTGCCTCTCTCGTCCCGCAGCCCTCCCCGCCGGCTCTTCCGTTTCTTCATCTTCCTGTCCAAGGAGTCGCCGGCTGTCTTCCCCACCTTCACTGACGCCGCCCTTTCCTCGCGATGGATGCCCTCTGTGGCGAGTTCGGTTAGGGTGAGCCGTTCTCCCCCCCCCTCTTTTAGTCATGGTTTTACTTCTTCTTGATCTATTTTTATTTAATGGAAGACGCGCAAGAGCCTTGATTTTTTTCTAGCGCACGTTGGAGTTGTTCAATTCAGATGGGAGAGGAGGTGGCCGACGACGACAGTCGATTTTGTATTGTTATTTAATCCTTTTCTTCCTCTGCTCTCTTCGTGGTTTTGTTTTTGTTCAGTTTAGTCGAGAGCGGTTGAGCGTTTCCTTCATTTCTTGCTGCCTGCTACTATTAGTAAAACTGACAGGTATTTTACTGCTACTGTTATGTAATTTTTTTTTGTGAGACTGACGCATATCAGTGGCACAAAATAATATATTTGGTGCCTTAAAGAACACACTTTTTCCGTAAGGAACTTTGTTTCAGTTCATAGGTTTCTGTAGCTACATGAATCAGTACATGTTCTCTGAATAAAGTGACATGCTCTTGATATTAGTCTCGGTCGGTTTGGATGGAAAATTAGACGTGTAGAATGTTTCTTTGCCTTTTCTTGAATGAAATAATGTGCTTCTCTGTTGGAATCCATTCCTCTCCGTTTTGATTTGTAGTCTATATTTTTTTTGGTGGAGTTAAACCAAACTTTGTTGTTGTAGAATGCTTCTTTGACTTTCCTTGAATGAAATAATATTCATTGCCTGATGTTATTCATTCTATACATCTGAAACCATGAATAATAGATCTGCTAAAATTGGGAATGGCATTTGGTTCTGCCTGGCGATGAAGATTCGCTCCTCGAGGTGATATCGTGAGCACCATTATGCCACAGAGATAAATCTGGAATGCATTTTTCAACTTATAAACTTTCATGTTTGAGGTTGCAGCTTCTTTTATTGAGCTAGGTTTGCGGGCTCCTTTTATTTCATACATCAGTTAATTTCTCAATATTTTTCTCTATGAGGCTTTTCTATGCTGATACATGATTGATTAATACTAGAAGTGATAAGATATACTAATGGTTACTTAACTCCAGATTGTTCAGTTTGACGATTCTGGCCACATGCCTCATGGCTATTGATATTGTCTATCCTTAGGCCCATTTCCAAGTTCCCTCGGTTCCTTCATTTCTCCTCAAAGTATGTCAATTTCGAATACTGTGAGTGCTTTGTTTACTTGAAACTGCCGAGATGATTTTGGCACTGCAAGTCAGATGGATCTGGTTCAGGTTAGTATCTAGATTCTTGAGAAATGATCTTTGGGGTCCTGCTACCATGGGAAAAATGATATGTAGTGCTATCTAACCATATGATCAATATTCCCTTAATCCATCATATGATGTGTGACAAGGTAGAGGGTATCAACTTTCATAGAATATAACCATTTGCATAGGTTTGTTCACACAGCGTCTTTCATCCCTCACAATGTGTATATTTTTACTGATTTTTTTAGTCCTTTATTTCTTACGTAGTTTAAATGCAGTGAATTTGTATTTTTTTTAGTATTATTGGTTTCTTCTTGATAATCTGATTTGATGAGTTGCTTTACCATCTCAAGGGAATACTATAGTTCCTTAACACGGTGTTTGGAAATAAGGGATTAGTAGTGTGGAGCTTCTAGGATTAAACTATTGTAATCGTCTTTCCCTTTGCAAAAACTTTTTTGGATTTAATTATGTAGGGCAGGACATTTTAGTTGTGTAGGATGATCCATTTGACATATGTTATTTTCTGCTGATTATTCTCAGTTTCAAAGCTATATCTATGCTGCAACCATCCAACAAATTCACTATTCAATTAAGGCTCCCGCTGTTCCCCTTGCTATCTGACCTTTGAATACCCAGGCTTGACCATGCTTCAATGGTGTTTCTCATCTTATGCTAATCTATTCTCATGGTGCTTGATTCATCCAAGGATCTGTGCTGGTTGCAGTTTGAAGCAGATATATATGATACTTGAGTTTTTCGGTAACTATAGTAGAGTCCTCCCAGCTGTCCTCTGACCCTCCTCCAATAAGTTCAGCGATAAGCATAATATCAAGGAGATAAATGAGCAACATGTCGGACGGCGGCCTCATTTGTTGTTCTGCAGTGAATCAACACACAAATGCACAGGTGATATCATCTATGTTTTTCTTATTTTTTGTTAATTTTTTAATATGAAAGATCATGGCAGTCACGTTCATTGTTGTTTTGGGCTGAAACCGTATTGATCGGAACTCCATTGTTGTTAACTAATCTTATGATCATCCAGATTTATATCTTCGGCAAATGTGTAGATTGTCAAACTCCTCTTCGGGTGAATTTTGATGATACTTTGCCCTCTATCTCAGGATAGGTGATTATGGTATCTTCTTGGTTATGTTAGAAGGATGTATTACCATGAGAATGGCGGAAATTTCCTCACTGCAACTAGAGCGTGGGGTCAACAGTCAATCTTGTGATGCTCCTTCCATGCTACTCCTTGCTCACCGCTGCTCAAAAGGAGGTTTCCTGACCTCTGCTCGCGCTACCGCAGAGGTCGCCTCTCCCTCCTCCAGGCCATTTATCTATATATCATACCTGAGACTTGAGATAGCTCCTCTCCCTGGCGTGGCGTTTACAATTGTGCTAATTACAATCAGCACTATGCAATAACAAAGCATTAGCCAATAAAGGGGCAGTTTCCAAAAATAATAAAGAAAGTAGATGAAGAGGAAGGAGCCGACCTAGAAAGGTAACCTTCCAATATTGCTAATAGATACATGCTTGAGTATGCCATCCTGTTTTTATTTGGGTTTGCTATTGAGTACATTTAGTTATAATTAGAATTGCAGTAGCTACACTTTGGTGAAAAGGCATAGTCATTTGTTCTTTATCCTATGTTCAGTTCAGTTCCTGCTGATTTCTGCTGGAGATAGAAATGTAGGGCATTTTTTACTTCTGTAGTTCTGTTGTTGCATGGTGAGTAATGTGCAAAGAGCAAAGTCATGTCCTGGTTATGAGCGGCTGCCTCTTTTGTAGCTGAAGGTGTCTTTTTGTTAATGCAACCATTGGGTCTGAACTTGCTTTGTTGACACGACAGTTGGTATATCTTGAATTATTTACTTTGCTCATGGAGTCTGTTTCGACGACATGTGGTTCAGAATTATTTAATCAAGGTAAAGAACTTGTATCATCTCTGATTCAATGTAAAGAACTTGTATCATCTCAGAATTATTTATTCAATGATTTATCTTTTCTAACATGCCCACATCTCAACTTGTATCATCTTTGACCTTGTCTACTTCCGTTGACTTTATGGTAGGTTGAAATGCATCGTTGTGAAGCTAGACATGTCTATCATCTAAGTTTTGTGCATCTACATTACCCATTATGTTCTTTTTATTGTGTGGGAATTTGCCTCGATATAGGTAGTGTTTTTATTTGGGTGATACCAGTTTACAGATTATCAGTTGTGTCTCTTTGTCCATGGTTAAAATTTTCATACTTGGAACCTCCCTGAGCTCGTTTAGTTTGCTGGGTTTCTTTCCCACGTCTTTTTTCCCTTCTCTGCATTTCCTTTTGTTCTAACTCCTTGCCTCTGGCAACCTGTACATACTCTACCTACTAATGAAAATCAGAAGGCCAGCAGTTGCTGGATCTTTCAAAAAAAAATCAGACTTAGCATGTTTATATAATTCGAGAAATATTTTAGTTCCCACGATTCTCGTGTTATTTTCTCCTGACATGAAGAATCATGTCAGAGACAAGGGCTCTATTGTGGGAGGGGATGAATTTTACCAAGGTGGTTGCAGCCAAAAGAAATGTAACTCTGAATGTTTCTTTATGTACCGAATACCACATTTATGTATCATATGTTCTTATTTTCCAGTGTAATTTCCTTTTGTATGCACGTAATATGTTATACTCCCTACATTTAAAAATAAGATATTTTAGCTTTTAAGACACTAATGTATATAGACTCCTTTTAGTGTGTAGGCTATTCTCTTAAATCATAAGGAATGATGTGAGATCGAAAAAATAGATGTCTCTTGAGTTTTAACCCTAAATCTCTACCTTGATGGTAGGTTTACTTTGAGCGATGCATACATTCTTTCAGATCAAAATGGTTTTCATTGGTGTTCATTGTATTAACCGTTTTGATTCATCGGCATTTTTGAACCTGGAGGTCAGTGATCATAGATAGGATCATCATACGAGAGCCAACAGCACCACATAGCAATCTGTTCATGGCTAGCTGATCTAGAGTAAGTCTGTAGAGTACCATAAGGAGTGAGTATCAGATATTAGGCTTGAGCCTAAACAATTATATTAGTACTTTTGTTGATACTTCCTGAGTTCGTCCATGAGGATTACTCTTTTTCAATAGAATACTTCAAACTGAATTTCAAACCTGGAGGTTCTTTCTCTACAGCATTCTTCGGATTAAAAACTGTACTTGTGCTTTGCCCGTCGAGGTTCTTTCTCTATAATATGCTGATAATGACATAAATTTCTCATGTATTAGTTCCCTAATTTATGGTTTGTCGCACTAAATATTTATTGCTTTATTTCCTTGGATGTGCTCATGCGTTATTTATTAATGGAAATTGGAGCAAGAACAATATACGTATTGCCTTGTGATACACGCCTGCCATTTATTTCTTGCAATTTCTCCTATATCATTCATCTTCCTCTTTAAACTTATTATTTGTGGTATTTAGTGTATCTAATTTAGTCTACACCACCTGGATGAAAATAAGCTATTGGTTAAGATAGCCTCCTATTTACATGTGCCTCATGTCTGGTATTGCATGTGCTATTGGTTAAGATACCCATCAGCCAATTTCTCATTTACCATCCTCTGCACCAGGTGAACACCATGGACGTCATCAAAATTCACCATCTAAGGTAATGCTCAGTACCATGATGGATGAGCTGCAGCTTCAAAGGTCGACGTACACAACACTATTGTCATGAAGGCTAACAACGTGAGTCTGACTTCACTAAAGATGATCACTTCCTTGGAACCCGAGTGTCATGTATGACACAAATAGGTACCTTTGGCTTCAGGATCTCGGTTTGAGGAAGAGGATCATCACACCTTCCAATCCCTCCAGCTCTAGCATTTTGACCTATGTTGTACTCTCTTCGATCCATATTAGTTGACTCAAATTTGTATAGATTTAGATGAATCTAGACACTATTTAGTATATAGGTTCATCAGAATTTTAATAAATTCAAGTCAAGTAATATGGATCAGAGGGAGTAGTTCAATTGTACCGTTGTGTATGTATGTAGTGTAAGCCAGCAGCATTTACCTTATTAAACGCATTTTTCTATTATTTCGAACCAAGTAGTCACCAGTATGTATAATATTCCTCATCTCTACATTTATTTGGCAACTGTTTAGCCAACGGACTACTTATAGAACTATCATCTTTCGTTTGTCTACCTTTACTTTCGTCTTAGATTGTAGAAGATGTTGAATTATGTCGATCTATAAAGCACCTCCTGGACCTATTCTTCTCAGATCATGCCTATGTGTGATTTGCAATGGAAATGTATGAACACATTATCATTTTCCATCTATTTATATCATCTGCCATACATAATAGAAGCTGGTACGAGAGCCACGGGACCGTGCGCCGAGGCGCACTCCTAAATCTAGTAGATATGCATACTACTACTAGTACTGGCTGGCATGGCATTAGGCTGATCGATCGATCGGTATGCACAGACAGAAGGAACGCATGCGTGGCTAGACACGGACGGAAGCGCCTGCCATGTGTTTTCTTGTAGCCTTTTCATAGTCGATAAAGCCACGTCACGAAGTTCAAGACGCAGCATGGCGTGGCAGTGCAAGTGGTGCGTGCAGTGTAGTGTACAGTAAGTCTACGAGGATGTCTATATCGGAGCATATCATTGTGCAGCAATATTCAAAGCACAACGCGGACGGAAGGAAATTGGCAAAAATGAGAAAACAAAACTACAAAAGGCACTATATATATGGTCGGAAATGGGAAGGTCTAGAGGAAGGAACATGTGGACATGCTTCCCAGCACTAAGAGCAAGTCCAGGAGAAACAACCCCCCTCCCACCCACCCATAGCAGATATATGGGAGAGAGAGTGGAAAACGACCCTCCAACAGCGCCCCTACAGGTCGGGGTCCCCGACCCAGCCCCCTCTCTCCCCTCAACATCGGGCTTCGACCGCCTTCCCTATATCGGTCCTGCAGCAAGAGCCGCGTCGAGCATGGGGAGGGCTGGTAGCGAGGGTCGATGATCGAAATAGGTAGGCGGCGGCCAGAATTGGTGTATGGCTGCCAGAATCGACGGCTGGCCGGCGGGGATCGACGGCTGGTGGCGGCGGTGGGGTACGTGCATGTGGTTGGCGGCCTTGTGCGGGCACTGTGATTAGGTATTTGGGGATTTTTTGGGAGAGAGAGGAGTTCTGGTGGGCTGATTCTAGGTGAGTTTTTTCTTCCGGTGAGCCGGTTAGTTAGAGTATATTACTAAAATATTGCTCAGTAAGGTATAGGAGAGAAAATATTGAGGATCTGATGGAAACAAAAATTGTAAGGGGGATCTGTTTAGAGGAGTTTCCTACATGGTGTTATAGGCGAGAAAATGTAGGAACCTGCCGGTCTTGTGCTAAAGAGTACTCTAGAGTAGTATCAAGGATGGTATCTCTGGCTGGTTAAGTTTATATAACACAACAACAACATACTACTCTCTCCATTTCAAAATATAAGATGTTTTAGCTTCGTGAAGCAAATGTATCTAGAGTATTTTTAGTATATAGGTTCACTCATGTTTGGAGTGAATTTACACACTAAAACAAGTCTAGATACATTCTCTTCACAAACCTAAAACATCTTACATTTTAAAAAGGAGGGAGTAGATCAATCGTACTTCGATGTATCCCTCAAACATATCAGGTCAAGAAAGGTAAGAAACTTTGTCCCCTCCCTCCCGTGTCGCTCCCGCGAGCAACCGGGGGAAAAACCCTAGGTCCTTCTCAGGCTGCCGCCCTCTCCTCCCCTCCCCTCCCCTCGCCGCCGCCGGTGCGCACTGGAGGGCAAAGCCCGGCCAGCGTCGGTGTCGGCGGGGCCTCTTCTCCCTCTCCTAGGCGGCGGGTCACGCGGGAAGGCTAGGCTGGGCGGAGCAGCACGCTGGTGCGGGGCGTGGTGGCGTTGAAGCGGGCGGCGGCTGCAGGGGTCACGGCGGCTGGTCTTCGGCGTGGAGGGCTGCAAGGTAGGGCGTGGATGGTGGCTCGCCCCGCGTGGCCCCGGCTGCTCGCACCTGGCGTCGGTGGCGGGTTGGGCGGGGCTGCTCGGCGTCCTATACTAGGGGGCGGCGGCAGGGCCCTTGGACGGGGGGCGGCGCGGTGATGTCGGCGGTGGCCGACAGGGAGGTGCCCGGCTAGCCCGTTCCCTTGCAGCTCTTGCTGGCCTAGATCTGGGCCCTTTTGGGCCCAATCTGGGTTTGGGGCGGTCTCTCGCTGGAGGTGGTGGGGCAGGGGTGGAGCGCATAGGTGGGTGCTGACGGCTGCGGTGGCGCCGCTGCGGCGTGGCGGCGGGGTCTTTACGGGCCTTCTGAGGCTCGACCGGGCCGAGTGCCTGGTTTGCCCCTGCGGCCGTGTCCGGACGGCCACCGCCATTGGCAGTGGAGGTCGGGTCCTCCGCGCGGCTGTGCTGTTACCACCAACCTGGGTCGGCCAGCCCTATTCCATCCGCCTCGTAGGTCACGCAAAGCACCTATCTTGGGTGCGAGCCCATGGACCCCGAAAGGTGGTCTGCAAGGTGTCGCTTCGGCGGAGGTGGCTTCGGAAGGCGCCTTGTGTTCTTCGGCAGATGTTGTTTCGACGGTGTTCTGGATGGCGGCAGGGCGAGGGCGCTACTGCTTGGCGGCGGTGGTGGCCGAGACGAGCTTGGCCAGGCTCTGAACCCTAGGTTGGGTTTGGGCGGCCTGGCTTGCTCTCTGGTCGCTTCCATGGTTGGTTTGGGGTACGCCTCAAGACAGGAGGAGCGGTGTTGCCAATGCGTCTGCTGCAGCGTGGCGGCGGGGGCTTCACGAGCCCGAGCTGGGCTCGACCGGGCCTTGTTGGCCTGGTATGCTCCTGCTGCTGCGTCCGGTCTGCTACCGCCCTGGCGGTGGAGGTCGCTCCCTCCCACGCGGCAGCAACGCTGTTGTTCCTTGTCTTCGGGGGGTCCCTCGCGTCGGCCAACCTCATGGTGTTTGCCATGGAGAGACTCCGATGATGACGGGAGACCGCTTTGGCGCATGTTGGTGGTCGGCTTGTTGGTGGAGTGGGTGTTTGAGTTTTGGGGGGTCGGGAGAAATTCTTGTCGGCTGGGCTGGCTCCGGCGCGGCGACATCTGCGTGTGCCGCCTTCCTTCTTGAAGGGCACCGGATGTATCCTCCTCTCACTCCCCGGCGTGTACCAGGAGAAATCCTAGGAGTAGTCCGGGCAGCAGCGTCATCATCGTCGCCCCCCTTCTTGAAGGTGCTGCTTGGTACACGACAATTCATCGGCATAGGAGCATGGTGGGATTTTCTCGGAGGGCGCAGCGGTCGCCCGTCTTCGTCGGTGGTCGACCCGATGCTGTTGTGCATTTCTTTCTTTTTTCTTTTTTTTTTCCGTTTTCTTGGGCTTTTGCTTGTGCTGTTTCGGCCCTAGCAGTGTTTGGTCCTTCCTTTGGGCGTTGTGCTGTCTGGCCCAGCAGCGGTCTCACATATGTGCTTTATTTATAAAGCGGGACGAAAGCTAATTCGAGTAAAACGGAGGGAGTAGTATTTAATTTGTAATGTTACAGATTTGTGGTACAATACTGTAGTAGCCCCTCCGCGTTTACGTGGCGCTCCGCGCTGCAATGCTGGTTGCCATTAATTCTGTATTTCCTTTCTGCCATTTTTCTTGTCGAAATGCTAGGTGTCCCGTGAACGGGTAGGGTTTGACTGCACAGCTGGGAGCTGTGTCCTTACGTACATAACAGTAGCTCATCCACTTACGTACATACGTGGCTACTAGTATATTATGATCCAGGCCAGGGCCTCGTTGTCACGATGACCTACATAGTGCCATCAACTTGCAAATACGCAGCAGCTTTGATTTGTTAATCTATGTGCGACTACACTAATCTTGAACGTGTATGGCACAGGTCGACGAAGGAAGTTGGATCGACGCCGGTAGGGAAACGTCACCAGATCGGTCGGAGTATATTGATTGGATTAAACTCCCTCCGTCCCGGTTTAAATGACACAATTTGCAATTCTCTGGGCTCTAGGTGTCATCTAATTGGTCCATTTAATAGTATGGAGTAGAACATGCATAAGGAGAAAAAGAGTTAGAAAAGTGTTCACAATTGTTCACACATGTGCATGCAAGCATTTTATTGCTTTCACACAGGAGTAATTAGAGAGATTAAATGTTTTTATGTCTAAGTATTTTAAAATTGCATGATTTGCAAATTGTGTCCTTTAAACCGGGACGGATGGAGTAAAGAATTTCAACAGGGGCGTTTTCTGCTTGGCTTTGGTATATACATGTCCGAAGCTAGCTAGGCTATGTAGCTTAGCTGTTGCTGGTGACCGGCCTATATATGATCGGTGCGCCGATTGCGTAGAGAGTGGACCACTTAATCAGAAAAAAATTCGAGCGAATTTTTCGTGCAAGGACACGATCCGATCTGGCATAGTTTCTCGTGTTGTGTTTTGACCAGCTGATCGGCAGCAAGTGTACTCCTGAAAATGGAAGCATATTCGCATGCGCCCGTGCGGCCCGCAACATGGCCCCCCGGATTCCGTGTTTGACGTGCGTGCGTGCGGTCTGCACGGTTTGGGATCGTGTGCAGCGGCCAGATTTATTTGACCACCTCCAGCAGCTAGATCTCCATGGTGACTCGGGTTCAACGTAGGAGGCCAGGATTCTTGGGTTGGATTGCTGCCCCGCGTGCTTGATTCGGGGGAGAAGACGTCGAGCGGAAATGCGCGAGACGAATCAAACTCGAGGAAGCTATAGACGTAGTGCCCGTTACTAGCGCAAAGCATTTGATGTTTGGTTCTCTGGGTTTTAGGGATGTTCAAGAATCTTCTGGTCTGGGTTTTCTATTTTGCGAAATTTCACCGATCCTTTAATAATCATCAAGAGCAAAACAAACAGTCATAAAAGTAATAATAAAAATTATAAATAGATCATTAAAACTCATCGTAGTAGACCTTATTGTAGTAGATGGACGGAAAGTTGACGTGCTACGGCCACAAAAGAATAGCACACCAGAGTAGCAACTATCGCCGAAGATGAGAAACGTAGATCTGAAGCGACTGGCCTCAAACCACACTAACAAATACGAAAGACAACCGAATCCCAAGGAATCCTTCGGACACATGACTCCATGCGTCTTCCGCCGATGTTAGACGCACCACCAGAGCGAGGATAAGACAGAAAGGATATTATTCTGACTTAGGACTTATCCGTCGCCTCGACATCCCCAAGAAGACACTAAAAACAGCCTAAAAGAAACACTGAGACCTCCCACCGGCGAGAGGCCGTGGCGCGACACGCCTCCAACATCCTAAGGCCGCCGGAGACAGAATGGACCGGTGACACCGCCTGCGATGGGAATGAACCGTAGATGGGTTGTAGCCGCCGCCTCTCTCTCTCTTCTCTATTTCCACTGCTTATCTTCTGGTCCAGTTTTCTCTGGTTTCCCCTTCTGCATGTTTTTTCAGGTTTTTCTTTCTTCTTTTCCATATTTCATTATTTTTTTTCGCGCCAGCTAGTGTGGCGCTCTATCCCCATTGGGTGCCAACTGCCGAGCTTATCTGTCCGCATCGGCGTCGCCACACGCTCCCTGACGTCACTACTTTAGGCGGACCCGCTCCGCACCGCCGGAAAGGGGAGGAAGGTAACCTTACTTGGGGCTACGGGCTTTTCGCTTGGCCCCACCGGCGGCGGCAAGAAATTTGGCAGGTGCAACGCCTAGGTTAGGGTCGTGTGTGTTGGAGATTTTAAGATGTCACACATAGAGCCGCGCGATTCCTACCCTGTGCATGTGTTAGGATTAGGCTTCTCCGCCGTGGCCATGTCTTGTCGGTTTCAACTCTTAAAATTAGGAGAGAATTTTAACTTCCTGGCCTCTGCACCAATTAAGGATATACACAAACTTTTAAGCATGAGTATAATGTTTTTTAAACTTCATAAATATTAAGCAGGGTTCTCAAGATAAACTGCATGAGTATCAGAAATGTCTGGTCTTCAAATATAAATAGAAATTTTAATTCGCATTCATGAGAATTTGTACATTCACTCCTTAGACTAGTTGAGCTAACCTCACTTCCCGTTGATCGGCTGGTTAGGCTAGCTACGTCTACGTACATGTACATTTTCTGCCACTCCTGTTCGCACATCGCAAGCTCTTAAACTGTGCGCAAGCGTGTTCCGCGCCGCAGTCTCTATTCGCTAGGGAGCCCAATTTTTCTGGGCATTTTTACTGCTCGTATATCCTTGCCGTGGTAAATAGGTTAACTGTATGTATACTCTGCTGCGAGAAACTGTATCCTCTGCCAGTGCCTCTGACAGACGAAAAAATCCAACACGCTACCTGGAAATCCTACGAGCTCGGAAACCCCAACCATGTCGGTTGTCTTCAGTGTCCGTTCATGGCTCGATTCCGTCTAGTTCAATTTCTATCAGCCAGCTAGAAGTTAAGCATGTCCCAAATCAGCTCCGGGTCGAAGGACGGCATCTTCTGCAGCCAGCACTCGGCGTCGGCCACGGAGAACGCCCCCTCCGGCGACCCGTAAGAGGAGGTCGTCGTCGTCGTCGTTGTCTCGGACGTTGCGGCGCTCTCCGAGAGGACGGGGCGCGCGGCCGTGGGCGGCAGCCGGGCGGACTCGGCGTCTGCGCTCTGGCTGCTCTGCTTGCCCTCCTCGCGCAGCCGCCTGGCGCGGGCGCGCTTGCGCGCCATGCGGACGCGGATGGCCTGGATCTTGGCGTCGACGGCGTCGCGGAGGTGCCGTAGGGCGTCGGGGCATCCGTCGTCGCTGGCGCAGTCCATGACGCCGGGGAAGTTGAGGCGCGCGTACTCGCCGCGGAGCCGGTGCGCGGCGCGGTCGTAGGCGTGCGCGGCGGTCTCGGGCGAGTCGTAGGTGCCGAGCCAGACGCGCACCCGGTTCTGCGGCAGCCTGATCTCCGCCACCCACTTGCCCCACTGCCGCTGCCGCACGCCGCGGTAGGTCTTGGTCTTCCGCAGCGCCGTCGCGTCGTGCCCCGCACTGCCGGAAAAGGGAGAAGTCGCGGCCGAGGACGAGGCGGCGTGGTGGGTGTGCGGCTGCGTGGCGGCGAAGGCGCGGAGGAGCTCGCACTGGCGGTATTAGACGCTGGATCCGAGCGGCGGGATGGTGACGGGCGGCGGGAGGTGGGAGAAGACGGTGTCGAGCGCGCTGGCGCCGCCCGGGGACAGGAGCAGGGTTGACACCGCCGAGGACGGAAAGTTGACGTGCTACGGCCACAAAAGAATAGCACACCAGATTAGCAACTATCGCTGAAGATGAGAAACGTAGATGTAAAACGACTGACCTCAAACCACACCAACAAATACGAAAGACAACCGGATCCCAAGAAATTCGTTGGACACATGACTCCATGTGTCTTTCGCCGATGTTAGACGCACCACCAAAGCGAGGATAGGACATAAAGGATCTTAATCTGACTTTAGAACTTACCAGTCGTCTCAACGTCCCATGAAGACACTAGAAACAGCCTAGACGAAACGCCGAGACCTCCCGCCGGTGAGAGGACGTGGCCCGCCACACCTCTAAGACCCTAAGACCACCGAAGACGGGATGGACCGGTGGCGTTGCCTTCGATGGGAATGGACCGTAAATGGGTTGTAGCCGCCGCCTCTCTCTCTTCTCTATTTCCACTGCTTATCTTCTGGTCCAGTTTTCTCTGGTTTTCCCTTCTGCATGTTTTTTCAGGTTTTTCTTTCTTCTTTTCCGTATTTTATTATTTTTTCCGCGCCAGCTAGCTAGAGGTTATCTGTCCGCATCGGCGTCGCCACGCGTTCCCTGACGTCACTACTTTAGGCTGGATCGGACAGCTTCCCCGCTCACACGGGGGCAGGAAGATGGGGCTTGACCGGACCTTACCTGACCGCCGTCCGTTCCGTTTGCCGTGGCTGGCTGGTCGTGTGGACCGTGGGGTGGCCATTGTGTACAGGTAACGCCCTACAGCAATTCCTCCCGTACGTTTACGTCCAGACCATCCATTAATTTCGGTGGATTTCTTGCGAGCGGGGGCAGAGCACTGTCCTAGCAGGAATTTCCGCGAAGTCGATCCGAATCCCTGTAGCACGGTATGCAGGCTGGCTAGACCGTGACGATGGCCAGCCATCCAGCCCCTGACACTGACAAAAAGGAGTACTGTACCCAGGATGCAGAGATTAAGAGTTGGACCCCGCCATGATGATTAACTAAATTCCCCATCATCCTGGCTCCAATAATTAATAAACTCCATCGACGTAGGGCGTCATGATTAAGAGGTCTTTATCAATGATCAGACATTCTTGTCCGACGCAGGGCACATGCCGATCATCATACGGTGGGAATCAATGTGTGACCAGTTGTATATATGTGATCGATCAGCATTTGTACTTTCTCGGAGGTCCTACGTACGCTGCATACACCTCCGGATGAAACACCGTTAGAGAATATAAATCCTGCTGTAGAGATTACGATCACTCGTGACTGAATGTCCCACGGCCCTGTCGATGCTACATGCATACCCTTTGTCCAATCCGGCCGGGCATGCATGATTAACTGATGGATGCCTCTCGCATCACATCGATGGAATGTCGACTACTGATGATGCCAAGACAAGATCGATCAATCAATCTTGGGTGGCTAGGAGCTCGACGACACGATCGACCCGCTAACAACGGTACCTGATAAGAACCATGCATAGCGGAGACAGGAGCATGCATGCATTCCATCATACACGCAAGTACGGTATGTTTGATGGCGACAGATTCCGGTTTATAAGTCAAATACGTACTTCGAGAAAATAGTTTGAGATCAACAAAATGCAAACTATATTTAATAAAAATTATACCATTAGATTCATATTTAAAATACGCTTTTGATGATATAATTTTTATGACATATGATTTATATATTGTTGACCAAATTTACGGTTAAAATATTTTCTCAAAATACGTATTTGTCCTATAATTCGGAATGGAGGGAGTGCAAACTTCAACGAAATTCATTGCACACATACTAATCTGAATGAGTGCAAATGAATTTCACTTGGACAGTGCTCTGATCCAGTTCCTTCCTCCTCTCTCGTACCGTTCGCTAGTACAGAGCGACCCTATAAACACGAATCAAACCGGTGCAAATGACCGTTGCTTCATGTTATCGGTGGCGGCTGCTTTGGTCACCGAGTTTTCTTTATTGGACGCCGCCGCTAGATTTCTGGTCACAGGGTTTTCTTTACTAGCGACCGCTGTTGTCGTTGGAGGTGCGTGGTATTCCCCGTGGTGGTGGGCGGCGTGCGTGTTGCCAAGCATCCTCGCAAGGTCATTCTTCGGCTGGTTCTAGGTGGGCTTCGTCTTACCCACGTCGTCGGGTTTTCTACATTTCCTACGACGACATCGTCGATGATGCGTGGTATTCTCCGTGGTGGTGAACGACGCGCGGCTGGGAACACGTCTATGGCGAGCTCCTTGAAGATGTCGTAGGACTGGTCGTCGACGGTGTGTGGTGTTCTCCGTGGTGGTGGACAACGTGCGTGTTGGCATGCATCTTCGCAAAATCATTCTTCTAGGCGAAGGCCACTAGCTTTTGTTCTCGAGGTGCTCTGCCCTCCACAAGAGGCTCATATGCCCTACATGCCAATAATAAAGATGTTTTTATTATGATATCTCATATGTTCATATTGTGTTAAGAGAAAATATTAATACATGTGTGGTATGTAAACAACCAGATTCCTAGTAACCTCTAGTAGACTACTTGTTGGTCATACGATGATCGAGGTTTTTCGATCATGGACATTTATGTCAATTGACAACGGGGTTATTGTTATTATGATATGGGTATGCCCTAAGGGTATCCAATATTGGCCTATCTGATCCGGCCCAGTGGAACCCACGTGATGATCCACACCTGATGATGAAGCCTAGGAAGGATTTAGGTGACCCAGACCCATGAAGGATGCGATTCCTTGGAGAATACGGCTAGCTTAAGATAGAAAGTTCAAAGAGTAAAACCTTAATCCCGAGACCTGGCCTACCTATATAAAGCCCAGGAGGGAATGGCGAGGAGGATAATTTCAAACATACACACCCGTCAGATCTCATTTGCGCACCCCGGTAATCATCGGTTTCATCGTCAATCAAGAGCAGACAAGCAGGAGTAGGATTTTCCCTCCGGGGGCCTAAACCTGGGTAAAACCTCGTGTCCCGCATTGCTTGTCTATTAGCTGAACGCGATCTTCAGTGCACCCCTATTTCTCAAATCCAAGTCCATAACAATGGGCATTGATGAGTTAAACCATCATCACATTGGATGAATGATGTAATGGACATACATCTAATCATAGTATTGTAGTGGGATCCAGTCACAAAGAACTTCGCAATAACTAATAAAGTGTAGTAACTCACTACTTTGACCATGTGATCATATTTAATCACTATTACCCTCGACTGCTTTGATTGTATCAATTATCACACCATAATGGGGTGATCATAAATATGTATATTGGGTATTCCAAAGGGATAGGTTGAGGCAAATACACCGAGTCCGGGATTTACCCATCCGGGTGATGGATAAATTGCATCGAGATCGGGATTTGCCCATCTATATGACAGATAGATACTCTAGATCCACTCGGTAAGTTTTCATCTATGAAGCTTGCAATCATGTGACTAGGTCACGTGATGTAATATCGAGAGAACGAGTAAATGTGTGTTTATCGGTAACAAGATCGAACAAGGTATGTCAATATCGGAGATCTGATCTTGGATAAACCATGTATCTAGAGAAAAGGGTATCTAGACAAAAGGTTGTTCTGGATTTTATAGAATCTCCAAATTCGATAAGAGTAAAAAGCTATGGCAAAAAGAATATTTTTTCCTGCAAAAAATAAAAAAGAGGGAGACAATTCTGTGGCGCATATTGGCGCATATCTCCAATATGCGCCACAGAATTGTTGAGCGGGATTCGAAATTTGAATCCCGTCGGCGCCCTTCTTCCTCTCTTTTCTTCTTTACTCCTCTTCCTCTCCTCCACACTTCTCCTCTCTCCACTTCTTCTCTCCTTCTTCTTTCCTTCTTCTCTCCTTCTCCCACTTCTCCTCCCAAGGGCATTCTTCCAATATTGGCCTATCCGATCTCATATGCGCACCCCTATAATCATCGGTTTCATCGTCAATCAAGAGCAGACAAGCAGGGTTTTACCTCCGGAGACCTAAACCTAGGTAAAACCTCGTGTCCCGCATTGCTTGTCTGTTAGCCGAACGCAATCTCCAGTGCATCCGATTTCTCAAACCCAAGTCCGTAACAATGGACATTGATGAGTTAAACCATCGTCATATTGGATGAATGATGTAATGGACAGACATCCAATCATAGTATTGCAGTGGGATCCAATCACAAAGTTCAACTTCGCAATAACTAGTAAAGTGTAGTAACTCACTACTTTGACCATGTGATCATATTTAATCACTATTACCCTCGCCTACTTTGATTGTATCAATTATCACACCATAATGGGGTGATCATAAATGTGTATATTGGGTATTCCAAAGGGATAGGTTGAGGCCAATACACCGAGTCCGAGATTTGCCCATCCGGGTAATGGATAGATTGCATCGAGATCGGGATTTGCCTATCCAGATGACAGATAGATACTCTAGATCCACTCGGTAAGTTTTCATCTATGAAGCTTGCAAGCATGTGACTAGGTCACGTGATGTAATATCACAAGAACGAGTAAATGTGTGCTTATCGGTAACAAGATCGAACAAGGTATGTCGATATTGGAGATCTGATCTTGGACAGACCAGGTATCTAGAGCAAAGGGTATCTAGACCAAAGGTTGTTCTGGATTTTATAGAATCTCCAAATTCGAAAAGAGTAAAAAGTTATGGCAAAAAGAATATATTTTTTCTACAAAAAAAGAGTGAGACAATTCTGTGGCACATATCTCCAATATGCGTCACGGAATTGTTGAGCGGGATTCGAAATTTGAATCCCGCCGGCGCCCTTCTTCCTCTCGTTTCTTCTTTACTCCTCTTCCTCTCCTCCACACTTCTTCTCTCCTTCTTCTTTCTTTCTTCTCTCCTCTCCCCCTTCTCCTCCCTCCTCCTCCTCCACCCTAGTGAGATCCTCCTCCTCCGGCGACCTCCTCCTCCACCCCGGTGAGCTCCTCCTCCTCTGGCGACCTCCTCTACCCTGGTGACCTCCTCCTCTGAAGACAACGACCCCATCCTCCATCGGCAGCCTCCTCCTCATGCTCCTTATCCTGCAAACTCCAACTCTAGTGACCTTCTCCTCCTACGGCTACCACCTCCGGTGGCCTCCTTCTCCTCCAACGACCCCCTCCTCCATCCACCTCTAGCCTAGCCTAGCCCTCCTCCAGCGACCGCCACCTCTGGCCAGATCTGGCCCTTTTCTGAAATTTGAAAAGAAACGGTGGCGCATATTGCCAATATGCACCACAGAAATTTGAGATCTGGTCTGCCTTTTTTTGAAATTCGGAAAAAAATTATGTGGCGCCACAGAAATTTGAAATTTGGCCGGCCTTTTTTTTAATTTGAAAAAACATTCTATGACGCATATTGGCAATATGCGCCACAGAATTTTAAGATTTAGTGGCGTGATAATAGTTACACATCACATATACGCCAGAATTCAAAAAATATACGCCACGGATAAGCTTTTTCCTAATAGTATCAGTTACAAATCACAACACGGCCCCATAGTTATACTTGGTCGTGAAGGTAACCCACTCTCACCACTTATCTCGTTTTGGTTTCACCTTTCATGCTGCCTTTAGTTATGATCTAGATTCGCACTGCGTACGTAGTCTTGATCAACAGTTTTGATCCGCATGATGTATACATATATAGTGAGACAAACTCATCCAGTTTGGATCAATGGTATGTCGCCACGCTGGCAACTACTCCCTCTATTTCTAAATATAAGATGTTTTAGGTTTATAAAAAAATGTATTTAGACTTCTTTTAGTGTGTAGATTCATCTCAAAGTTGAGAACATACATACTAAAACAAGTCTAGATACATTTACTTTACAAAGCTAAAACATCTTATATTTTAAAATGGAGGGAGTACATGAACTACAGATTAAACTAAAACAACATCTCCACTGAGAAGAGGGAGAACACAAGAGGAAACGGGGGAGCGGGGAGGCAACCGCTGGCGAGTATATATATAGACACTAGTGCGCTGGAGAATAAACTCCGACGAGCTCAAACGACTACGGAGAAATCATCTCAAACAGAGATTATAGATAACGGAGACCAATCCTCTAAAATACGACATGAGATGCACTTCGCTGGAAGGAAAAAAGCGAGGCCGGTAAAAACCTATCTCAGGACATGCAGAAAATACTGGATATGCACCGGAACTTTGTCGGAATCCGGCAGAATCGGGAAGAAACACTCGGCGGAGGAATGGAGAGAAGCGGGACGGCAGAAGATCGAAACGGTCGGGGAGGGGAGTTAATGCGGGAGGAGGGGGTGGGCGTGGTGGGGCTCCCAGGTGAAGATGTGTCTTGAAGACATTGGTTACCCATCGCGGCGACGGGGACGCGATCTGGTGCGTCCATCTTCTATCGAAGCGCTGTGAACAACCCACGCAGTTACTCCATGATCTCGTTCTAGTTCGAAAACGAACAGCTCCTGTGCACCCACTGGAGTCGACACGGGAACGAGTGTCCGCCTAGATTTCCTGTTTCTTTTTTCTGAAACTCTCCGAGAGATCTCATCACCGCTCATCATTGCAACGGATTTGAAAAGACTATCAACACAATGCAAAAGTTTCTGGGTTGTAATAACCCAGCCCTCCATGTCACGTCACGCGTGTCGATGTGGACTAGTTTAAATCCACACGCACGATCGATGTCCACAGCCTCCACGTCACTCGGCGGCCGGGCCCAAGGCGCGTGGAGCAGCTGGACCAATATGGGCCATCGCGTGCATGTTCGGGGACTATTGTTTTTCCCTTGGAGTCCAAGTAGAAGGAAAAAATCGTGGATCCAGATGAGATGGAGATGGCTGAGTAGATGCCACTTGGATCGGTCGATGCGTATCTGTACCAGAAAAGAAAAGACGACAGAATATAGTGTACACAAGGGATAGGGATGTCTCGTATGTACGTACATGTATTTGGAGCCCTCCCTACGTCACTCCAAAATATATGGTGGGTCAAAGAAAGCAAAGGATGTCATTACTCATCTTCTACACATCCACCTCTGGATCTATCAAGAAATATCGTTACAGGTAGGATTTTTTGCTCGCATCGTTGTCGAATAAATTTATCACAAGTATGCTTGTTATACAAAAATTTATCATCGTTGTCCAATAGTATGTTAGAGTAACACATGGTGCATTTCTAAAGTATGTCAGGAAAACCGAAAGGTAACTATTTTTTGACAATCAACACCATAATAATATAATAATATAGTAATATATTGTACTCCCTCCGTCCTAAAATAGATGTCTCAAATTTATCAAAATTTGAATGAATCTAGACACTATTTAGTATATAGGTTTATTCAAATTTTGACAAATCTAAGACGTCTATTTTGGGACAGAGGGAGTACATGGTAAAGATACAAGTGTTGTTTTAACTATGACAAAACGAGGTTTAAAAGAAACCAGCAAACACGGCCAAACTCTTTATTCTTCACTAACATTTTTCTTCTTTATGCTGTGATAGGAAAATCACAAAGACCAAATTATACACAATCAAGGATTCTCCTATAATTTTGATTTTATGTCACAATGCAAAGGCTATGCACTCAGCATGCCCATAAATATAATTAACCAAAATCGGCAAGACTACCAATATCATCATTCCAGAATACCATTGTCGTGGACCTGTGACCAGGTAATGTTGTGAGGATCATCCTCCTCGTGACAACCAAGAGAAAAGAAAGTACAAAATCGATTTGCCGAAGTAAAATCCGAAGATCGTACCTATAGAAATTTAATCTCCCCCACCACCATTGACGTCGGGAAGGAACTCTCGCCGTCAAATGGAAGGTCGAAGAACACTTATTGAAGAACTTGCCATATGTATCGAAACGATGGCTAGAAGTAGGACGTACACCAAACCTAACCGAATATATGCAAAAAACAACTTACAAAAACCTCCACTCGTAAATCAGGTTCCCCGCTCTTCCCGATGCTGCAAGTCCTGCCGGAGGAGGGGAAACCGACAGATGGATACATGTACAAGTGGAAATATGCAGGAAAATCCCCTAACAAGTGGGAACATACAATATACAAATATACATCTAACATCCCTCCCCCTCAAACTCATGGTGGCTTCACAACACTGAGTTTGGAGAGAAAGAAAGTATGTTGTGCAATGGTCTGTGCCTTCCTAAAAAAATCCGCCAACTGTAACTCTGAAGGCACATACTGAAGCGCAACAACCTGAGCCTGCACCTGAGCACGTGTATAGAAAGCATCAACACCAATATGCTTGGTAAACTCATGTTTGACCGGATCACGTACAACACTAATAGCACATGTACTGTTAGACGAAACCAGAGTGGGTGTGGTAATAGAGACCCCAAAATCCGCAAGTAATCACCGTAACCAGGTCACCTCAGCAGTCAACAAAGCCATAGCACGCAACTCAGCCTCAACTCACCTCAGCAGTCAACAAAGCCAAGAAACACACAGTAAGCAGAAAGTGAACGGCGATCCGAAGGATCACTCGCCCACGTAGCGTCCGAATAGCACTGGAGCTGGAACGAAGAAAGAAAAGGCGACGAGTGATCGTACCACGAAGATAACAAAGAACACGGAGAAGATGACTATAGTGAACAGTGGTAGGAGCGGAAACAAACTGACTCAGAATATGAATAGGATAAGATATGTCAGGACGAGTGACAACAAGATAAACAAGACTCCTAACAAGATGGCGATAACGCGTCGGATCAAGAAGAGGATCACCATCAGTAGGGTGAAGCTTAACATTAAGCTCCATAGGGGTCTCAACAGTGCGCTCATCCCCAAGAGCATCACGAGCAAGAAGATCCTGAATATACTTTTCCTGGAAGATGAAAAAGCCATCACAAGTGAAGGAAACCTCAATCCCAAGAAAATATCGAAGAGAACCAAGATCAGTCATAAGAAACTGATCACGAAGACGAGCCTTAACAAAGGCGATATACTCAGGATCATCATCAATAATGATCATATCATCAACATAGAGAAGAAGAAGAGTGCGTCCACGAGAAGTGTGAACAAACAACGCTGAATCATGAGCACTAGGAGAGAAACCAGCAGCAGTCACCACATAGGAAAAGCGCTCAAACCAGGCACGAGGGGCCTGTTTTAGGCCATAGAGAGAACGCCGAAGACGGCAAACCATCCTAGCAGGAACGGAATACCCAGGAGGAGGCTGCATATAAACCTCCTCACTCAACTCACCATTGAGGAATGCGTTCTGAACATCAAGCTGGGACACAGACCAGTGACGAATAGAAGCGACAGCAAGAAGAGTGCGCACAGTGGTCATATGAGCTACATGAGCAAATGTCTCATCATAGTCACGACCGTGCTCCTGCTGAAAACCACGAGCCACAAGACGCGCTTTATAGTGCTCAAGAGATCCATCAGAGCGGGTCTTAATTTTATAGACCCACTTACACGTAATTGGACGAACACCGGGAGGGGGAGAAACGAGATCCCAGGTGCCAGTGCGCTCAAGCGCAGCAATCTCCTCAGCCATGGCCAGCTGCCATTCAAGATGATGCTCAGCATCCCGATAAGAAGTCGGCTCGAAGGCAACAGAAAGACCATACTGACTGGGAGAGTAACGGTTGGGGGCACGACACTGACGAACATGACGAGTAGAGGGAAGCTCATCAGAGGAAGACGATGTAGGGGTTCGTAGCATGGAAAACAAAAAATTTCTATCGCATACAAACAAACAAGCCAAGATCTATCTACTAGATTGTAGCAACGAGTCGATGGAATAACTCACCCTCGAAGATTCCAAAGTGTTTAACGAGAGCAGATTCTCGTGGGTGATGTAGTCGTACTCTTTCCGATCTCAAGATCGCGTAGACGATCCTTCCGGCGCCACGTTCCAGCAGCGCTCCCGCAGTCGGTCACACGTTCGGTACTCGACGAAGACCTTCCTCTCCCTTGTTCCAGCAGGCAGCGGAGGTTGTAGCACTCTCCTCGCGATTCCGGCAGCACAACGGCGTGGTACCGGAGGTAGAGGGGAAATCCCGCAGGGCTTCGCCTTAAGCCGGTGCGAGTATGGTGGAGCTTATGAGAGAGGCTATTAGTGGTCTAGTAATTAGACACACCAATTAGAAGGCTCTAAACCAATTAGAAGGCTCTAAACCGAATAGCTCTAAACCGGGGTCTAGATCTAGGGTTTAGTTTAGAGGATAGGAAACTTGTTGTGTCTAGGAGGGGAGCCCTGCCCCTCCTTATATAGGTGGGAGGGTGTGGGCGCGCCAGGGGAGGGAGGGAGTCCCTCCCCAACTCGGCCTAGGGCTGGCCGCCGGCTTGGAGGAGAGAAACTCCTCCTCCAAGTCGACTCCAACTCCTCTTGCTTGTTTCCCACAGTTTCTTGTTTTTGGCAGTTTGACTTTCAAACTGGACATTTGACTTTTCTGTTTTAGGATTCAATTTAATCCTATATTTGGGACAGCAAGAACACTTAGTACATGATGCAATCATTCCAATATGTAATGACACATTCATGTACCCCTTCCCCCCCGGAGTGCCGGACAATCCGGAACCTTCTAGAATATCCCCGATGAAAACACCGGAATCATTCCCGAACTCCGAAACGGGACTTTCCTTATATGAATCTTATTCTCCGGACCATTCCGGATCACCTCGTGATATCCCGGATCCCATCCGAGACTCCGAACAACATTCGGTCTCTTTCTCATAATACCATAACTACTCAAACAACGTCGAATCCTTAAGTGTGTCTCCCTACGGTTCGTGAATTATGCGGACATGATCGAGACACTTCTCCGAACAATAACCAATAGAGGAATCTGGAAATTCATATGGCTCCCACATATTTCTACGATTACTTTGCGATCGAATGAACCACTTACATACGATACCAATTTCCCTTTGTCTCACGATATGTTACTTATCCGAGGTTATGATCGTCGGTATCTCTGCATACCTAGTTCAACCTCGTTACTGATAAGTACTCTTTTCTCGTTCCCGTGATATGTGATCCCTTGTGACCAAGTCACATGCTTGCAAGCTAATTGGATGACATTTCACCGAGAGGGCCCAGAGTATATCTATCCGTCATATGGATGGACAAATCCCACTTTTGATCCATGTGTTTCAACCAATACTTTCCGAACACTCAATGCCACTTTTATAGCCACCCTGTTACGGTGTGGTGTTTGATGACATCAAAGCATCCATCCAGTAAAGGTGATATGCATGATCTCATGGTCGAAGGAATTAGGTTACTATGTATCAGAAAGCATATAGCAATTGAACTATTGAAATGACTTGATCTTTATGCTACGCTTATCTATAGGAGTATGTCCATCACATCATTCTCCTAATGATATGATCCTGTTGTTAATAACATCTCTATGTTCATGATCAGGAAACCATGACCATATATTAACCAACAAGCTAGTTTAACAAGAGGCTTTACTAGGGACTCTTATTTTAGTTTACAAATCACACAAGTATTAATGTTTCCGGTTAATACAATTATAGCATGGTATGTAAACATTTATCATAAGTGTGAAGACATGATAATAACCACTTTATTATTGCCTCTTGGGCATATCTCCAACAGTCTCCCACTTGCACTAGAGTCAATAATCTAGTTTCGAACCTTTGTGTATTCAACACCTATGGCTTTACGGTGTTGTATGTACACGATTGCTAGTGGTCAACTGATCTCCGGATCTGACACTTCCAGGTCCGTGTGTAATTGCATGTCTTTGCGTCTGTACGCATCACTCATTCTCTAATGAGATGGCTTTGTATAAATTTGGTCTTTCGGTGTGACCTTTAGCTCTTTGGGGTTAAAAACATGTTGATAATATTGTCGCACAATATATCTTCATAGTATTATCCCACTGTGAACTACACATAGTTTGATAACAAACTACTTGACACAAATGCCCTCTTTTGCTGCTATAATAGCAGTCATATACTTAGCCTTTTGTTGTAGTATCTGTCACAATGTCTTAACCTTGGAAATCATCCAAATCCATTATGGAACTCACTTTCCATTATATTGTGCCACCCTTAGTTTAGATTGAGATAAACTTAATTTGTACTTTGTGACAAAACTAGTATCAATGTAGTACTTTTACAATGAACTAACCATCTATTTGTCACTTCTACAAATATTATACTCTTAGTTCTTTCAGAAGATCATAAGAATATCCTTACTATTGTCCAATGATCATCTTACAAATCATTCTGGTATATGCTCACAACATTTAGAGCATAGGACATATCTGGATTTGTACATATCACAGTATGATTGATATAAATACTCTTTGTGATTTCATACATCAAGTATCAATCTATACTTGAATCTTTGTTTCACTTACCAAGTGCCAATACACTTGAATATATCATCAACATTGAACTCTTTCAATCCTTTCTGTGCAACAAGAACCTTTCTTGTAGTTTCTATATTGAATTCATTCAATATCTCGTCTATGTACTTCTGGCACAACCATATTAGCGTCTAATGATGCCAAATATTTGGGTTTTGCCTAAGTCTTTCATCGGGATGAAATTCTTAATATGTGTTAATAAAAGATACATTATTTCCAATCAACAATATGTCTTCCACATAATGTATTAGAAACATGTCTTAGCGCTCCCACTTAATTTCTTGCAAATGCAAGCATCTCCATCGTCTCTGATGAACTTTTAAACTCCTTTAACAGTTTCATCACAGTGAAGATTCCAACTCCGCGATGCTCACTTTAACCATTGAAGTTTGCATATACTTTTAGCATCCTTTTGAATTAACAAAACCCTATGGACCGTGTTATGCACATGTCCTAGGTAATGATTCTATTAGAAGAATTTGTTTTGTTTATTCAACTACCATATAACAAATTATATGTAGTGGTTGCTACATTAATCCATCTAGACTAAATATCACTATGACAGATCAAATCTTGTCATAGTCAACCTTTGAACATTGTTGTGAACTCTTTCTCAACATGTCGACTATTTCATAGATGTAAAACATCCATGTCTATTTCTATATAGATCCAGACACAACTGTAAGGTCTTACACCTTTCTCGAGGGTCCTTCAAGTTCAAAACTTGATTTCTCGTGTATGGAACTATCACGGATTTTATGGCTTCAAGCCATTTGACGGAGTCAGGGCCCATCATCGCTTCTTTGCATGTAGTCGGTTCATTATTCTCAAATAATGATTCAACCCTCAAATCTTGGTATTTGATTGTTTACCCGATCTACTTGTTTCAATAGGAACTTAGATCTCCGTGACCACAACCTTTGAGGCACGTGAGCCATGAGCATTGTTGCCGCCTCCGGAACATTTTTCGGTGCTGCGCAACTCTGCACATACAGCTAAGGTTCTTTTAACCTTATCAAAGTTCTAATGTCCTCCCACTTAACTTTTCACGAAAAATTTCTTCTCAAAGAAACTTGACGTTCTAAGCAACAAACACTTTTGTCTCCGGTGTTTTATGGAGGAATACTTAACAGTAATACAAAGACAGGTTTATCCGACTTTGGTTGCAAACATCTTTCTTATGCATAGCATACCAATGTTTAAGAAAGGACAACTTGGGTTTTATCCCAAACCATAACCTTATATGGTGTCATTTCAACGGATTATGATGAAGCTCTTTTCAGTGGAAAAACGGTAATCTCTAAAGCTTTTAATCTTTAAAATACAATGGCAGTTTTATGAATTATACCTTTGATCTTACCATGTCAAACAAGGTTTAATTACATATCTCGAACGCTCCATACTCTTATGGTGTTTCGGGAAATGCAAATCCACGGAACGATTCCTTAAATCTTAGGTATTATGCTAAACTTGTAACTCAAATATCTTCCTTTATGATCTTATCATAAACTATTTATATTCTTGTTACAATGATCTTGCACTTCATCTTGAAAGTCTTTGAACTCTTCAAATATTTCACACTTCATCCTTATTAAGTAAATATTCATATATTCACTCAAATTTTCGGAGAAAGCATATGAAGTTGAAATCCATCGCTCTTGACTACACATAACGGACTTCGTACAACAATATGTACAAGTTCCAATAAGCTAGTCATTCGTTCCCTTTTGGCCTATGAACGAAGTTTTAATTATCTCTAAGAAAGTTTCACAAGCGTCATTTGATCAAAAATCAGAAGACTCCAAAATTCCATCAACATGGAGTTTCTTCATGTTTTCTTTCAAATATAATTTAAACGGCGATGTCACTTCCTAAGTGATCTTTCAATCAATTTGTCTTTCGACATTTTTAGCACTAGTTTTATGGATGTGATGTCTCCAACGAGATTTGCGAATCATCCATCTTTTATGGATTACGGCAATTATTTGAACAATCCTTTTGTTCTCATAATACCTGATAAAACAAATCTTTGAAGGCAAGCTTTGATGTTTAACAAGCAACACAATAACCCTTTATTTTGTTCTTGATGAACATCATCACATATTCTTTTGCTAGTTACTTAGGCCATTGTAGTTCATGAATTGTGTTGTTTCGTATGACGATTCACACCAACAAATTCAGTATCAAATACTTAAGAACCACATTGTTTAACAAGCAAAGAATATAGCCATAACATGTATATCATCTATATACTTAAACTGAACGATTCTAGTCTTTTCTTTTCTGCCATATATTTATGAGATTCTCTTTCAGTATTTCCTTTTCAGTTTGAAAGAATCTATCAATATCAATAGTGGAGTCATACATATGACATATAGTCCAAAGCGTGTATAATTAAATACCAATGACTTTGGACTTGCACTTTGAAGTAGATCACCATCATCAAATATTTGGTGTTCTTTCAAATTCCTTTCTTTAGTAATCTCTTGGTGTAGTAAACATTTTACCTACATCAAATATTCACCCTTATCATGGAATTGTCCATGATCAAGCTACTTTTAGCTTATAACGATGAATTATGAGTATAATGTTGCTATCCAAAACCTTTTGGAGGATTAGGACAACAAGTGTCTCCAACCTTTTTGCAAATTCTCATCAAATATGAGAACATGACTTTTGCCATATTATACTCTATCATGTTGCAACCAAAACTTCGTTTCAGATATCACAATATCTTCCACATATCATGGTTTCTGAAACAACTCTTTCAGATCCTAGATAACCTTGATATTAAGGGAATCCTTTGAATATCAAGAATCATGGATACAAACATGATACTTATATACTAACACTTGGAATTGTTACTCTTGATTTAATACTAATTATTAAACTTCATGGAGTAACCGGAACTTACTGAAAGTTTGCAATAGGATTTTTTAAACTTTAGATTAACACTTCAAAACAATACGATACCAGTTCGTAAAGTAACTAACCAGAATTTTATAGTTCTATCATCTCAATTATAACTAAGCGCAAGGTGGTAAACGGATGCCAATGACTACAACAACTATGCAAATTCACTTTGATTTAGTTTATGATAAATTGAGTTCTAATTAATAATTAAATTAATCTAGGTGAACTCCCACTCAAAACAATATCCCTCACATTGTTTTAGTGATCACACGAACCAAATTCACCACATCAAAACCGATCATCACGAGAATTGATATAGCTTCAATGGCGAACAATCAACATGTTCATCATATCTACTATATGACTCATGCTCTACCTTTCGGTAATCCGTGTTCCTGAGGCCATGTCTGTACATGCTAAGCTCGTCAAGATCAAACCTTAGCTACCGCATAAGCAAATCTGGCTTGCTTACGTTGTATTCACCCGCGGAATCAAAGGCACCCGATCATCACGTGGTGCTTCGAAGCAGCAAGCTTTGGCAACGGTGCATACTAAGGGTGAACACTTTAGAACTTGAAATTTATGTGCATGAGGGATCATCTTATAATGCTACCGTCGTCTACTAAGCAATACAAGATGCATAAAGGATTAACATCACAGGCAATTCATAATATGTGATATGATATGGCCTTTCTTCTTTGTGCTTTCGATCTCCATCTTCAAGCACGAACATGATCTCCATCATCACCGGCATAGCATCAAGGTCAATGATGCTTCTTCATGGTTGTCGTCCACCAGCATCAACTATTACAACTATTTTGAATAGACACGCAGGTCTTAACAGAAATTAAAGACAACCATATGGCTCCTGCCGGTTGCCAACTTACAATAAGGAACATTGCATACATCAAATATAATCACAATCATGGCCATATCACATCACTGCACACCCCTGCAAAACAAAGTTAGACGCTTCTACTTTCTTTGCATATTTTACGTGGTTTGGGGCTTTCCATAAGTGTCGTTCTAACTTACGAACAAGAACCACAACATTGATACTAGTATTGTTAATCACCCGTTGTAAATTGGATCTTAACTATGCTAGGAGAAACAGGCACCCGCAAAGCCACTTATGCAATACAAGTTGCATGTTAAGCGTGGAGCAAGTCTCATGAACGATGTCATGTAAGGTTAGCCCGGGCCGCTTCATCCCAACATACCGCAAGATACAAAGTACACAAAAAGCAATCAACAATAAAAGCATCAACGCCCACAATGACCATTGTGTTCTACTCGTGCAACAGATCTACATATAAACCTGGCTCTGATACCACTGTAGGGGTTCGTAGCATGGAAAACAAAAATTTTCTATCGCATACAAACAAACAAGCCAAGATCTATCTACTAGATTGTAGCAACGAGTCGATGGAATAACTCACCCTCGAAGATTCCAAAGTGTTTAACGAGAGCAGATTCTCGTGGGTGATGTAGTCGTACTCTTTCCGATCTCAAGATCGCGTAGACGATCCTTCCGGCGCCACGTTCCAGCAGCGCTCCCGCAGTCGGTCACACGTTCGGTACTCGACGAAGACCTTCCTCTCCCTTGTTCCAGCAGGCAGCGGAGGTTGTAGCACTCTCCTCGCGATTCCGGCAGCACAACGGCGTGGTACCGGAGGTAGAGGGGAAATCCCGCAGGGCTTCGCCTTAAGCCGGTGCGAGTATGGTGGAGCTTATGAGAGAGGCTATTAGTGGTCTAGTAATTAGACACACCAATTAGAAGGCTCTAAACCAATTAGAAGGCTCTAAACCGAATAGCTCTAAACCGGGGTCTAGATCTAGGGTTTAGTTTAGAGGATAGGAAACTTGTTGTGTCTAGGAGGGGAGCCCTGCCCCTCCTTATATAGGTGGGAGGGTGTGGGCGCGCCAGGGGAGGGAGGGAGTCCCTCCCCAACTCGGCCTAGGGCTGGCCGCCGGCTTGGAGGAGAGAAACTCCTCCTCCAAGTCGACTCCAACTCCTCTTGCTTGTTTCCCACAGTTTCTTGTTTTTGGCAGTTTGACTTTCAAACTGGACATTTGACTTTTCTGTTTTAGGATTCAATTTAATCCTATATTTGGGACAGCAGGAACACTTAGTACATGATGCAATCATTCCAATATGTAATGACACATTCATGTACCCCTTCCCCCCCGGAGTGCCGGACAATCCGGAACCTTCTAGAATATCCCCGATGAAAACACCGGAATCATTCCCGAACTCCGAAACGGGACTTTCCTTATATGAATCTTATTCTCCGGACCATTCCGGATCACCTCGTGATATCCCGGATCCCATCCGAGACTCCGAACAACATTCGGTCTCTTTCTCATAATACCATAACTACTCAAACAACGTCGAATCCTTAAGTGTGTCTCCCTACGGTTCGTGAATTATGCGGACATGATCGAGACACTTCTCCGAACAATAACCAATAGAGGAATCTGGAAATTCATATGGCTCCCACATATTTCTACGATTACTTTGCGATCGAATGAACCACTTACATACGATACCAATTTCCCTTTGTCTCACGATATGTTACTTATCCGAGGTTATGATCGTCGGTATCTCTGCATACCTAGTTCAACCTCGTTACTGATAAGTACTCTTTTCTCGTTCCCGTGATATGTGATCCCTTGTGACCAAGTCACATGCTTGCAAGCTAATTGGATGACATTTCACCGAGAGGGCCCAGAGTATATCTATCCGTCATATGGATGGACAAATCCCACTTTTGATCCATGTGTTTCAACCAATACTTTCCGAACACTCAATGCCACTTTTATAGCCACCCTGTTACGGTGTGGTGTTTGATGACATCAAAGCATCCATCCAGTAAAGGTGATATGCATGATCTCATGGTCGAAGGAATTAGGTTACTATGTATCAGAAAGCATATAGCAATTGAACTATTGAAATGACTTGATCTTTATGCTACGCTTATCTATAGGAGTATGTCCATCACATCATTCTCCTAATGATATGATCCTGTTGTTAATAACATCTCTATGTTCATGATCAGGAAACCATGACCATATATTAACCAACAAGCTAGTTTAACAAGAGGCTTTACTAGGGACTCTTATTTTAGTTTACAAATCACACAAGTATTAATGTTTCCGGTTAATACAATTATAGCATGGTATGTAAACATTTATCATAAGTGTGAAGACATGATAATAACCACTTTATTATTGCCTCTTGGGCATATCTCCAACAGACGACTCATGAGACGACGATGAAGAAGAAGGAATAGCAGAGGAAGGCTTCGAAGAACGAGGAGAACTAGGGGAACTAGACGAAGCAGAAGAGGATGGTGTCGAAGAGGAGACATCAGGGAGAGTGGGTCCTGAAGAAGACACAATAGGAGTAGAAGGAGGTGTGTCAGGAAAAATAAGAAAAGAGATATCTTCCACCGGGTAGGTACCAGCGGTGGGACGAGGATTGAAAGGGCGCGTCTCATCAAAAGTAACATCACGAGAGATGCGCATCCGACGACCAACGGGGTCCCAATAGCGATAGCCCTTATGCTCATCATTGTATCCAAGGAAGACACACTCAACAGACTGAGCGGTCAGTTTGGTGCGTTCACGAGGGGCAAGGAGAACATAGCAAACACAACCAAACAAGCGAAGCATGGAGTAGTCTGGAGAATGACCAGATAGACGCTCAAGAGGGATACCACTCTGCAGAGCGGCAGAGGGCTGAATATTGATGAGGTAAGTCGACGTAGCGACAGCCTCAGCCTAGAAATGCGGAGGAAGGGAGGAAGCAATCATCATGGCACGAGTGCTCTCAAGAAGATGGCGGTGCTTACGCTCAGCAACACCATTCTGGGCATATGCACCGGGACAGGAGAACTGGGCAAGGGTACCATGCTCAGCAAGAACACTTCGCAACATCTGGGAGATATACTCACCGGCAGAATCGGCACGAAACACACGAATGGGTGTAGAATATTGAGTACGGACCATGGCCGCAAAACGCTGATAAATGGAGAGCACTTCACTGCGAGAGCGCATATAATACAACCAAGTGTACCGAGAAAAATCATCGATGAATAAAATATAGTAGCGATGGCCCCCTTTCGAAGCAAAAGGAGCCGGACCCAAACATCGGAATGAACTAAATCAAAAGGTCGCTGTGATACAGACGCGCTAGTAGGATAGGGAAGCTGAATCTGTTTGCCCAACCTACAGCCCTAACAATGTAACGACCCATCTCCTGAGACAGACCCCAGAAGACCACGACGAACTAATGACGACAGGCGAGAGTCACAAAGGTGACCAAGACGATGATGCCACTGCTGAAAAGAGCTGGTAGCAGAGGCGACAACCGGAGAAGAACTGGCAGATGAAGTGGCGGCGGAAGGAACACGAAGCCAGTCTAACTCCCAAAGTCCTAGGGAGTCACGGCTGCGAGGGTCAGCTCCAACCAGCGCCTGTGTGCGACGATCCTGGACAACACAAGAATCAGCATCAAGAATGACGCGACAACCAGAGTCAGTAAGCTGGCTAACAGAGAATAGATTCATCTTAAGACGAGGAACATGAGAAATATCAGGAACAGAAAAAGAAGAAGTAGAAAGGGTGCCCCGACTACAAACAAGAAGAGAGGTACCATCGGCCGTGAGAACACGGACAGGAGAAGAAAGAGAACGAAGAGCAGACAGAAGAGAAGACTCAGAGGTCATATGAAAAGAAGCTCCAGAATCCAGATACCACGGGAACGTACCTGACTGTGTAGAAGGTGGTGGTCGCGTAGTGCCTAAAGAATCAGTCACAGAACCAGCAGTGCCCGTCGAAGAAGAGCCTGTAGCAGCAAGCAGACCGCGAAGACTCCTGATAATGTCCTGATCAGAGAGAGCAACTGCTGAAGATCCGGAAGGAGCCGACTGACCACGAGCCTGGTGCTACTGACATAAACTGGGCTCCCGTGTATAACAGGTGGCCCAAGTGTGGCCATCCCTGCTACAGTAAGTGCAGTGACGAAGAGAACCACGACGACCCTGACCATGAGCCTGCTGGTACTGAATCTAATCCTGAGACTGCTGGTGCTGACTCTAACCCTGACCTGGAGGAGTGGGTACTATCGGCGGTGGTACAAAGGACCGCGACTGAGTTGAGGGAGCAGACGGCAGAGAGGGACCACAAGTAGCAAGCATAGACGGAACCACAAGAAGACCAGCACCACGGAGACGATTCTCCATGGCCCGAAGCTCAGACAACACCTCAGAGAGCGGAACACGACCACGAGCATTCAACTGAGCACGGTGGAGCTCAAACTCCTGGCGGAGCCGAGACAGAAACTCATAGATGCGGTGGAACTCCAAATCCGAGCGCACAATCTGGCAGCACGGGCATGTGCCACAAACTGCAGTACAGAGAGAATCAAGATGACACCAGATAGCAACACTTTGAGTATAGAACTCATCAATAGTGGAATCACCCTGCTGAAGAGCATATGCTCCTGGCGGACAACAGACAGGTAAAGAGCATCCTCAGACGGCTGATAGCGCTGACGGAGATGGGCCCACTGAGCAGCAACAGTGGGAAAACTCATGAACTCAGCGGCAAACTGGGGCAGAACACTGGAGGTGAGAACAGCAGCAACACGAGCATCCTCATCTACCCACTGAGTGTAGGATGTCAGATCGAGACGATAGGTCTCGAAATCAGCAAAGTACTGTTTGAGCTTTAGCTCATATGCAGCAACAACAATATCATTGTCACTCTAAGCAGCATCCTTGGCCTCCTGAGAAGCATCAGTACCAAGAACGATCGGTGGTGGAGGAAGAGGAGCCAGAGGAGCAGTGGGGCACGGCGGAAAGGAGACCTTGCCAGAGAGCACACCCCATAAACGGAGACCGCTCATGTGAACGCGCATAAAGGCAGCGAAATCAGGATAATTCGCGCCATCCAAGATCACCGGGCAGCGAGGAATCGTAACATAGCCCGATGCAGAAGACATTTTTTTTCAAAGTCAGATCGATCTTAGATCAGATTCGATCGACACAGGACCGAAGCCGGCGAAGCACGTTTGGAGGCAGACGGGGAGAGCCGGCGGGGTCGAGGACTGGGGCCGGCGGCGGTGAGGACTGGGGCCGACGACGGCGGGGACTGGTGTAGGGGTTCGTAGCATGGAAAACAAAAAATTTCTACCGCATACAAACAAACAAGCCAAGATCTATCTACTAGATTGTAGCAACGAGTCGATGGAATAACTCACCCTCGAAGATTCCAAAGTGTTTAACGAGAGCGGATTCTCGTGGGTGATGTAGTCGTACTCTTGCCGATCTCAAGATCGTGTAGACGATCCTTCCGGCGCTACGTTCCGACAGCGCTCCCGCAGTCGGTCACACGTTCGGTACTCGATGAAGACCTTCCTCTCCCTTGTTCCAGCAGGCAGCGGAGGTAGTAGCACTCTCCTAGCGATTCCGGCAGCACAACGGCGTGGTACCGGAAGTAGAGGGGAGATCTCGCAGGGCTTCACCTTAAGCCGGAGCGAGTATGGTGGACTATGAGAGAGGCCTCAGTGATCTAGGGTTTAGACGCACCAAGGAGAGAGGGCTAGGCCGGCGACTAGGGTTTGCCCTAGGCGGCGGTGACAGCAGGAGGTGGTGGTGGCGTCGGCGGCTTAGGGTTAGGGTTTGGAGAGGGCAAGGTGTGTGCTTGGAGGGGCAGCCCTGCCCCTCCTTATATAGGTGGAGGGGGCCGGCCAAGGGGAGGGGAGTCCCTCCCCAACTCGGCTTCCAAGGCCGGTGGTGGAGGGAGAGGGACTTCCTCCCCAAATAGGTTTCCTACTCTCCCTCCACCAAGCAAAATAGCCGTTTGACTTTTCAAATTGGCATTTGACTTTTCAAACTAGGATTTGATTTATCCCTTTATTTCGCTCAACGATGACACCTAGTACATGATGCAACCATTCCAACTTGTTATGACACATTCATGTACCCTTCCCCTCCGGAGTGCCGGACATTCCGGAACCTTCTAGAACATTCCCGATGAAAACACCAGAACCATTCTCCAACCCCGAAACAGGACTTTCCTTATATGAATCTTATTCTTCGGACCATTCCGGATCTCCTCGTGATATCCTGGATCCCATACGAGACTCCGAACAACATTCGGTCTCTTACTCATCATTCCATAACTACTCAACAACATCGAATCCTTAAGTGTGTCTCCCTACGGTTCGTGAATTATGCGGACATGATCGAGACACTTCTCCGAACAATAACCAATAGAGGAATCTGGAAATTCATATGGCTCCCACATATTTATACGATTACTTTGCGATCGAATGAACCACTTACATACGATACCAATTTCCCTTTGTCTCACGATAGTTTACTTATCCGAAGTTTTGATCGTCGGTATCTCTGCATACCTAGTTCAACCTCGTTACTGATAAGTACTCTTTTCTCGTTCCCGTGATATGTGATCCCTTGTGAGCCAGTCACATGCTTGCAAGCCAATTGGATGACATTCCACCCAGAGGGCCCAGAGTATATCTATCTGTCATATGGATGGACAAATCCCACTCTTGATCCATGTGTCTCAACCAATACTTTCCGAACACAAAATGCCACCTTTATAACCACCCAGTTACAGTGTGGTGTTTGATGTCATCAAAGCATACTTCCGGTGATGGTGATATGCATGATCTCATGGTCGAAGGAATTAGGTTACTATGTATCAGAAAGCATATAGCAATTAAACTATTAAAATGACTTGATCTTTATGCTACGGTTATCTATAGGAGTATGTCCATCATATCATTCTCCTAACGATATGATCTTGTTGTTAATAACATCTCAATGTTCATGATAGGGAAACCACAATCATTTATTAACCAACAAGCTAGTATTATAAAGAGGCTTTACTAGGGACTCTAATTTAGTTTACAAATCACACAAGTATTAATGTTACCTTGTTAATACTATTATAGAATGAATGTAAACATTTATCATAAACACAAAGATATAATAATAACTACATTTATTATTGCCTCTAGGGCATATCTCCAACAGTCTCCCACTTGCACTAGAGTCAACTAATCTAGATTACATGATAATATACCGAACACCCATGGAAGTTTGGTGTTGGTCATGTTTTGCCCTCGGGAGAGGTTTAGTCAACGGATCGGCCACATTCAGATATGTGTGTACTTTGCAAATCTTTATGTCACCATCTTGGACATGTTCTCGAATAGCGTGGAAATGTAGCTTGATGTGCTTCAGCTTCTTGTGTGACCTTGGTTCTTGCGCATAGGCTATGGCGCCCATGTTATCACAGTAGATAGGCATTGGGTCCAGCGCACTTGGAACCACACCGAGATCTGTAATGAACTCTTTCATCCATATCGCTTCTTGTGAAGCCTCTGAAGCAGCCATGTATTCCGATTCAGTTGAAGATCTCGCCACAACGCTTTGCTTTGCACTCCTCCAGCTAACTGTTGCACCATTCAAAGTAAATACGTATCCAGATTGTGATTTAGAATCATCCGGATTGGTGTTCCAACTAGCATCGGTGTAACCATTAACAACGAGATGTTCATCACCTCTATAAGAAAGAACCATATCCTTAGTTCTTCTTAAGTACTTAAGGATGTTTTTGACCGCTGTCCAATGATCCACTCCTGGATCTCTTTGATACCTGCTAGTCAAACTAACAGCATATGCAATGTCGGGTCTAGTACATAGCATGGCATACATTAGAGATCCTATGGCTGAGGCATAGGGAGTTTTACTCATCCTTTCTCTATCTTCTGCCGTTGTTGGACTTTGAGTTTTACTCAAGGTCGTATTGGGCAACATGGGCAAGAACCCTTTCTTGCTATCTTCCATTCCAAACCTCTTTAGAACTTTGTCCAAATATGTACTTTGTGACAATGATATTAGGCGTCTCGATCTATCTCTATAAATCTTTATGCCTAATATATAAGCTGCTTCGCCAAGATCTTTCATTGAAAAACTATTATTCAAATATTCCTTGACACTATTAAGAAGGTCTACATCATTCCCAATCAACAATATGTCATCTACATATAGTATTAAGAATGCTACAGAGATCCCACTCACTTTCTTGTAAATACAAGCTTCTCCATAAGTTTGTATAAAACCAAAACTTTTGATCACCTTATCAAAACGTTGATTCCAACTTCGGGATGCTTGCTTCAATCCATAAATGGACCGTTGAAGTTTGCATACCTTGTTAGCATCCTTAGGATCGACAAAACCTTTGGGTTGCATCATATACAATTCTTCATCAATGTCTCCATTGAGGAACGCTGTTTTGACATCCATCTGCCATATATCATAATCATAATATGCAGCGATTGCTAACATAATCCTCACAGACTTTAGCTTCGCTACTGGTGAGAAGGTCTCATCGTAGTCAACTCCTTGAATTTGTCGAAACCCTTTTGCGACAAGTCGAGCTTTATAGACAGTAACATTACCATCAGCATCTGTTTTCTTCTTGAAAATCCATTTATTCTCGACAGCCTTCCGACCATCCGGTAAGTCCACCAAAGTCCATACTTGGTTTTCGTACATGGATCCAATCTCGGATTTCATGGCTTCTTGACATTTATTGGAATCTGGGCTCATCATCGCTTCCTCATATGTCGTAGGGTCATCGGTGTTGTCCACCAACATGACACTCATAACGGGATCATACCAATCAGGAGTGGTACGAGTTCTCGTTGACCTGCGAGGTTCTGTAGCAACTACAACCGAAGTTTCATGATCATCATCATTAGCTTCCTCTCTTATTGGTGCAGGCACCACAGGAACTTCTTCCGGTGCTGCGCTACTCGCAAGTTCGAGAGAAGGTTCGACAACCTCGTCGAGTTCTACTTTCCTTCTAGTCACTTCTTTCGAGAGAAATTCCTTCTCTAGAAAGGATCCATTCTTGGCAACGAAGATTTTTCCTTCGGATCTATGATAGAAGGTATACCAATAGTTTCCTTTGGGTATCCTATGAAGACGCATTTTTCCGCTTTGGGTTCAAGCTTGTCCGGCTGTAACTTCTTTACATGGGCTTCGCAACCCCAAACTTTAAGGAACGACAATTTAGGTTTCTTCCCAAACCATAATTCATATGGTGTCGTTTCAACGGATTTAGATGGTGCCCTATTTAAAGTGAATGCGACTGTTTCTAATGCATAACCCCAAAATGATAGCGGTAAATCTGTAAGTGACATCATAGGACGAACCATATCTAAGAGAGTTCGATTACGACGTTCGGACACACCATTACGCTGTGGTGTTTCCGGCGGTGTCAATTGTGAAAGTATTCCGCATTTTTTCAAATGCTCGCCAAACTCGTAACTTAGATATTCACCTCCACGATCAGATCGTAGAAATTTAATCTTCTTGTTACGTTGATTCTCCACCTCACTTTGAAATTCCTTAAACTTCTCGAAAGTTTTGGACTTATGTTTCATGAAATAGATATACCCATATCTACTCAAGTCATCCGTGACGGTAAGAACATAACGATAACCACCGCGTGATGCTACACTCATTGGACCACACACATCGGTATATATGATTTCCAATAAGTCCGTAGCTCGCTCCATCATACCGGAAAATGGAGTCTTAGTCATTTTACCCATCAGACATGCTTCGCATCTTTCAAGTGATTTGAAATCAAGTGATTCAAGAAGTCCATCGGAATGGAGTTTCTTCATACGCTTCACTCCAATGTGACCAAGACGACAGTGCCACATATAGGTCGAGTTATCGCTCAATTTCAAACGTTTAGCTTCAATGTTATTAATATGTGTATTTCCACTATCGAGATTCAATAAGAATAGACCATCTATCAAAGGTGCATGTGCATAAAACATATTACTCATATAAATCGAACAACCATTATTCTCAGACTTAAACAAGTAACCGTCTCGCAATAAACAAGATCCCGATATAATGTTCATGCTTAACGCATGCACCAAATAACAATTATTTAAGTAAAAACTAATCCCGATGGTAGATGAAGAGGTAGCGTGCCGACCGCGATCACATCAACCTTTGATCCATTTCCTACGCGCATCGTCACCTCGTTCTTCGCTAGCTTCCGTTTATTCTGCAGCACCTGTTTCGAGTTACAAATATGAGCAACCGAACCAGTATCAAATACCCAGGCACTACTACGAGTACTAGTGAGATACACATCAATAACATGTATATCGGATATACCTTTCTTTTTGATGTTTCCGTTCTTCAAATCCTCCAAGTACTTTGGGCAATTCTGCTTCCAGTGACCTTCTCCCTTGTAGTAAAAGCACTCAGTATCAGGCTTAGGTCCAGCCTTGGTCTTCTTCTTCGGTGCGGTAACTTTCTTACCACCCTTCTTGAAGTGTCCCTTTTTCTTAGACTTGCCTTTTTGAATTTGGTGGTCTTATTGACCATCAACACTTGGTGCTCTTTCTTGATCTCCACTTCTGCAGATTTTAACATGGAGAAGAGTTCTGGCAACTGCTTGTTCATGCTTTGCATATTGTAGTTCATCACAAAGTTCTTGTAACTTGGTGGTAGTGATTGGAGGACACGGTAAATCCCTAAAGCATTAGGAATCACTATACCCAAGCTTTGGAGTTTGTTTGCGTGCCCAGACATCTTAAGCACATGCTCACTGACGGAGCTGCCCTCTTCCATCTTGCAGTTAAAGAACTTTTCAGAAGCCTCATAGCTCTCAACTGCCGCGTGAGTCTCAAAAATCAATTTGAGTTCACGGACAATATCATGTGGGTCTGAATTCTCAAACCTTTTCTGAAGCTCCGATTCTAAACCATACAAGATAGCACACTGAACTGTGGAGTACTGAGTCTTCTGAGCGAGGTAAACATTCTTTACTTCATCGGTAGCAGTAGCTGCAGGCGGGTCACCCAGCGGTGCATCCAGCACATAGGTCAAATTACCAGCATTGAGGACAATCCTCAAATTGCGAAACCAATCCGCGGAGTTTCTTCCATTGTTTTTCAACTTTTCTTTCTCTAGGAACGCATTAAAATTGATGGTAGGGGCCGCCATTGATCTACAACATATTTGCAATAGTTTAGACTAAGTTTATGATAAATTGAGTTCTAATTAATAGTTAAATTAATCTAGGTGAACTCCCACTCAAAACAATATCCCTCACATTATTTTAGTGATCACACGAACCAAATCCACCACATCAACACCGATCATCACGAGAGTTGATGTAGCTTCAATGGCGAACAATCGACATGCTCATCATATCTACTATATGATTCATTCTTTACCTTTCGGTGATCCGTGTTCCGAGACCATGTCTGTACATGCTAGGCTCGTCAAGATCAAATCTTAGCTTCCGCATGAGCAAATCTGGCTTGTTCACGTTGTATACACTTGCAGAATCTAACACACCCGATCATCACGTGGTGCTTCGAAACAACAAGCTTTAGCAACGGTGCTCACTAAGGATGAACACTATAGAACTTGAAATTCATGTGCATGAGGGATCACCTTATAATGCTACCGTCGTTAACTAAGCAATACAAGATGCATAAAGGATTAACATCACATGCAATTCATAATATGTGATATGATATGGCCTTTCATTTTTGTGCTTCCGATCTCCATCTTCAAGCAGGAACATGATCTCCATCATCACCGGCATTGCATCAAGGTCAATGACACTGCTCCATGGTTGTCGTCCACCAGCTTCAACTATTACAACTACTTTGAATAGACACGCGGGTCTTAACAGAATTTAAAGACAACCATATGGCTCCTGCCGGTTGCCAACTTACAATAAGGAACATTGCATACATCAAATATAATCATAATCATGGCCATATCACATCACAGCACACCCCTGCAAAACAAAGTTAGACGCCTCTAATTTCTTTGCATGTTTTACGTGGTTTGGGGCTTTCAATAAGTGTCGATCTAACTTACGGACAAGAACCACAACGTTGATGTTTGAACTATCAAGTGCCCGTTGTAAATTGGATCTATACTATAATGGTAGAGACAAACACCCGCAAAGCCACTTATGCAATACAAGTTGCATGTTGAGCGTGAAGCAAGTCTCATGAACGATGTCATGTAAGGTTAGCCCGGTCCGCTTCATCCCATCATACCGCAAGATGCAAAGTACACAAGAAGCAATTGATAATAAAAGCACCACCGCCCACAATGACCATTGTGTTCTACTCGTGCAACAGATCTACATATAGACACGACTCTGATACCACTATAGGGGTTCGTAGCATGGAAAAAAAATTCTACCGCATACAAACAAACAAGACAAGATCTATCTACTAGATTGTAGCAACGAGTCGATGGAATAACTCACCCTCGAAGATTCCAAAGTGTTTAACGAGAGCGGATTCTCGTGGGTGATGTAGTCGTACTCTTGCCGATCTCAAGATCGCGTAGACGATCCTTCCGGCGCTGTGTTCCGGCAGTGCTCCCGCAGTCGGTCACACGTTCGGTACTCGATGAAGACCTTCCTCTCCCTTGTTCCAGCAGGCAGCGGAGGTTGTAGCACTCTCCTCGCGATTCCGGCAGCACGATGACGTGGTACCAGAAGTAGAGGGGAGATCTCGCAGGGCTTCACCTTAAGCCGGAGCGAGTATGATGGACTATGAGAGAGGCCTCGGTGATCTAGGGTTTAGACACACCAAGGAGAGAGGGCTAGGCCGGCGGCTAGGGTTTGCCCTAGGCGGCGGCAGCAGCAGGAGGTGGTGGCGCCGGCGGCTTAGGGCTAGGGTTTGGAGAGGGCAAGGTGTGTTCTTGGAGGGGCAGCCCTGCCCCTCCTTATATAGGTGGAGGGGGCCGACCAAGGGCAGTGGAAGGAGAGGGACTTCCTCCCCAAGTAGGTTTCCTACTCTCCCTCCACCAAGCAAAATAGCCGTTTGACTTTTCAAATTGGCGTTTGACTTTTCAAACTAGGATTTGATTTATCCCTTTATTTCGCTCAGCAATGACACCTAGTACATGATGCAACCATTCCAACTTGTTATGACACATTCATGTACCCTTCCCCTCCGGAGTGCCGGACATTCCGGAACCTTCTAGAACATTCCCGATGAAAACACCGGAACCATTCTTCAACCCCGAAACAGGACTTTCCTTATATGAATCTTATTCTCTGGACCATTCCGGATCTCCTCGTGATATCCTGGATCCCATCCGAGACTCCGAACAACATTCGGTTTCTTACAAATTATTCCATAACTACTCAACTACATCGAATACTTAAGTGTGTCTCCCTACGGTTCGTGAATTATGCAGACATGATCGAGACACTTCTCCGAACAATAACCAATAGAGGAATCTGGAAATTCATATGGCTCCCACATATTTATACGATTACTTTGCGATCGAATGAACCACTTACATACGATACCAATTTCCCTTTGTCTCACGATAGTTTACTTATCCGAAGTTTTGATCGTCGGTATCTCTGCATACCTAGTTCAACCTCGTTACTGATAAGTACTCTTTTCTCGTTCCCATGATATGTGATCCCTTGTGATCCAGTCACATGCTTGCAAGCCAATTGGATGACATTCCACCGAGAGGGCCCAGAGTATATCTATCCGTCATATGGATGGACAAATCCCACTCTTGATCCATGTGTCTCAACCAATAATTTCCGAACACTCAATGCCACCTTTATAACCACCCAGTTACGGTGTGGTGTTTGATGTCATCAAAGCATCCTTCCGGTGATGGTGATATGCATGATCTCATGGTCGAAGGAATTAGGTTACTATGTATCAGAAAGCATATAGCAATTGAACTATTAAAATGACTTGATATTTATGCTACGCTTATCTATAGGAGTATGTCCATCATATCATTCTCCTAACGATATGATCTTGTTGTTAATAACATCTCAATGTTCATGATAGGGAAACCACAATCATGTATTAACCAACAAGCTAGTATTATAAAGAGGCTTTACTAGGGACTCTAATTTAGTTTACAAATCACACAAGTATTAATGTTTCCTTGTTAATACTATTATAGCATGAATGTAAACATTTATCATAAACACAAAGATATACTAATAACTACATTTATTATTGCCTCTAGGGCATATCTCCAACAACTGGAGCTGGCGGCGGTTGGTGGAGAAGCGGGCGGCAGCGGCGACCGATCTGGGACCTTGGGCGGCGGCGGCAGTCGATATAGAGGGTGGGCAGGGCGGCGGCCCAAGTCGGAGGTGGGGGACGCGGCCAGGAGGAGGTGGCCGGAGACGGGATGGACGGCGGCAACCGGCGGCGGCAACGTTGGCAGACAATCGACGGCGACAGGGACGGTGGCGGCTGTGACGAGGTTGCAAAAAAAGTCTAACCTAGCTCCGATACCATGTTAGGAATATGCAACATGTATTTCTCTAGGGCCAAAGGCCACAATATATAGTACTTCGTACATGTACAGGTGGAAATATGCAGGAAAACGCCCTAACAAGTAGGGACATACAATATACAAATATACATCTAACAACAAAAACCTCCACTCGTAAATCAGGTTCCCCGCTCTTTCCGATGCCACAAGTCCTGGAGGAGGGGAAACCGGCGGATGGATGAGATGGAGTTGCGGCGCGTAGGTTCCTTCACTGAGAGGGGAAGCGACGACAACTTAATCATGCTTTGATCATATGAATGGTAATTATTTTATATTAACCACTGATGTATTACTGAGTGTTATTTTCGCTTAAAATTTATCGAGGGCTTATCGTAGCACGAAGTGCCCCAAAAAAGGTTAGCACTATGATTTTGAGGATACTTAAGTTGAAAGTATTATTGCGGTACAAGTATAAGCATTTGAAGGAACCTCGTGCGGTACACCTGAATCCATGTGCTACACTTAAGCCTGTGCATACGCGGTTTGGCCGGTTTGGGCTAGTTTAAAATTTTGTACTACATTCAAACTTTAGATTTTATTTGTGAAGAAAAATAAACTAGGCTGTAACTTTTCGATTTAACCGGTTTGGCTGGTTTCAGTTTTTGCCAACCCCTAGCTGCACTTGATCTTTTTTTGCAATCAATGCAGTCCAAAAGTGGAAGTAAGGAAAAGGTGCAAGCATCTCCAAGATATTTGCCGCGTGGTATATGCCTTCAAGATAAGAAACAGAATCAGTCACCAAACCCTTATGACTGACTTTCATGGGACAACTTGAGCATTCTTCACGTGTGTTATTACCAAACATGACATGATGAGCCATCCCTATCCAGATCTACTACTTGCTAATCTGGATTCTGGACCACCGAACCATTACATCGGAGATTAATTAAGCGCCTACATTACGGAGTGTGCTTGAGTGTACCCCGAATCCATGTGGAGTACCAAATTGCATGGCCAGCTATGGTATGCCACACGTTTAATCAGTGCTGAACTTTAGTACTACTGTAACTTTTTTTTGCGGGGATTTTTGTTAATCAGGTTTGGTACGCATTGGTTGGACTTTGGAGGGGTTTGTCAGTATCTGTTTTTAACCGGAGCAAAGAAACATGATCCGAACTTCTGAAGTTGCAACGACGGCCAGTTTCTGTTCTCACGTCGCTTTGTGAAACGCGAGCTACCCACGTGAAAGCAATTGACCGGCGCCTAAAACAGAGACAGAAAAATGAAGAGACCTGTGAATTTCTGAGCTGCTGATATTTTGCAAGACAGCATCTAAAACAAATCCACGCGTGTCAATTGACTGTTCAACCAGCCCTTGTTTTTTACTACTACCCTGCTGCAGAGTTTCAGAGAAGAGAAACGCCTTAACTGCTGGGTTTGGCACTATGCGGAGATCCTTATTATGCCGTCTTTGCTCCTGACACCTTCGACTTTCCTTGACATCGTGTCTGTCTTCGGCCACACGAGAAGAAACCAATCGTAATGTCAGTTATTAGAAAGCTGAAATGACTAGATCCGTTGTACTGTTTCCAGTCCTAGTCCTATCCTAACGAACAGGGCCAGGTGCAGGCGATCAGCCGACGGCTCTCATCTCCCAGGATGCTGGACTGGTCTCTGCTGCTGACACGCCACGTGTGGAGTTGAGTGTGCCGCCAGGGCACGCCATGATGGCTCCTCCTCCTGGCTGGCTCTCCGGCCGTCGAACAAGTGGCGCACGCACCGGACACCTTGGCGATAAACATCGACACATTCGACAGCCAGCAGCTAGCTGCTAGCGAATCCTTTCGAGAGTTTCAGAAGCAAGGGCTTTGATTTTTGTCATTTTTCATTTTTGCATATAGAAGGTGTGGTGTGTGTGTGTGTGTCTGTGTTGCCATAAACCATGCATATATCGGTCTAAAAGAATAAACTTTATATGGGATTAACGTTTATGACCCACATATGTGCCTAGGATAACGATTTACCATTAAACAATGTGCCCCGTTGTTTGATTTAATGGTAGATCGTTTTCGATGGGGGGCAGTGCGTGTCTTGATCGGGAAGTTCAGGATTAGATGCGTCGTGATTGTTGATTGACCGTACCTGGTGTGTGTGATGCAGTGACGGCTGCGCGACTCCAGAGAGAGAGGTGGTCAGCGAGGGCACTCAACTCGCGGCTATTTGCCCAGCCCTTGACCTCGCCTCAATCAAAACTTCCCGAAATGGACGACGCAGCTCTCCAATAGTCCTGGAAGTATATTCAGGAATATCCTAGTGCCAGCACCTAAAAAATGGAGTAAAAGCCGTGCCGATTTTCAGATTTTTTTATGACTCCCGAGCACAAGCTACAGCACAACCGTGTGTGTGTGTGCTGAAGCCAGTGAGCCGTCAGCATCTGCAGCACGAGAATGGCAACGGAAAACGAAACATCACACAGTTCTATGTCAGTTAGTCAGTGTGTGCGCGCGTATGAAAAGGTAGAGTTGAAACAAGGGCGGCCAGTGCAAGTGCAGGCCAGATGGTTACAAGCAGAACTGACAACAGAAGCCTTTTTCACTCGTCCAACCTTTTCTAGTTATCTGAACGTGTCTGGAACTAGATAACAGCCGTACATATCCATCCATGGGTATACAGTGGTGATCACTACTACTACTAGCAGCAGCAAAGGCGATCGATCGAGCGGGGTCCTGATCCGTAGTGGCAGTCACGCGGAGGCGCCGTCCTGATATATTCAGCCGGCCGGCCGGAGATGCCAGTCAAAAGGGCAATCAAGCGGTGCGCCGGTGTCTTGTGCTGTGAGGAGATAGATGGGCCCGGCCCGGGCAATCAAGTAAGCGTAAAGTGAGCTTTGCTTGGCCTGCCCCACTGCTTGCATGAGCGGGACAAGGGCTAACGCTAGCTCTCAAGACCCACGTCCGTCAGGATCTCTGGATAAGAATCCCTTGACCGAAGTCGCTAGCTAGCCTAGCTAAGCAAGTGGGTATTTGTACGATTGACAAAAGTCGCACGCAAGATTTGCAAACAATCAGCCGCGTATCGTATCGTGCACTGATGCGCGGTTTATTAGGCCATATGTAGGTTGTCGGCTTGGACAGTAGTTTGTGCTACGTAACTTAACACGCAAGGACACGCGCACAAGTGTAATCAGGCGAAAGCAATGGTCACTCATGGAGCATTAGTGTCACTCGTTTAGTGCCCAAAAGGCCAAGACAAGTACAGAGGTACACTCCACTTTCCAAAAGATAAGCCCCAAGTTCACCTAGAAATGGGATAAGCCCCAAGCCCAAGAAGGCTTCCACGGGACGCAGTCAACGCATCGAGGGATGACTTGTACAGGGCGATCTACTTTGCTGTATGCGTCCCTTAAGAAACAAATACTATCTACTTTGTTGTACGCAAGTTTTTTTTCTTCTAACGGGGCGGTCTCGCAGTACCCAGAAACGCTGCATTAAGTCAAAGCGGTGGGAGTACAACATAAAAAGAGGTCCCAACGAAATTACAAACAGATCCCTGGAATAAGCACAGAGAACCCTAGATAATGCGTCAAACAACGCGATCCGGTCCGGTCCTCATCCCGACGCTTCTCGGAGATGAACACGAACTCCGGACACCACCACCTTTACCGGGGATCAAGCCACTTGGTAAGGGGGGCAGCGCTGAGCACCGTCGTTGAGTCATCAGAAGAAGGCCTCTCGTGGAGGTTTTGAAGGCACCGCGAGCTGCCGTCCACCAGCCAAAGTTAGGAGATTGACCAGATCTCATGTGGAATTGCTCGCTACTGCAGCTGAAGAACCCCAACGTCGGCCAAGATGAAGACACAAGACTCCTAGAACATCCCCCCCTCCTCGCCTCCATGGCCGTCCAGGAGCAAGATCTGTTCGGCGGCGGCGTCACCTCGCCGACCACCACGCTTATTGACGAAGCCTGAACCCGAGGTCGCCTTCACCTTCCTCCATGGAAGGCTGGGCGGACTCGCTGACGCCCCCGCCGCAGGGCGCGACACCGGTGGCGAAGAAAAGCTTCGAGCTCCATCTTTATTGGCGGAGATGCCTAAGCTCCCGGTCTCCAGCGGCGAGCTTCCCTGCCACAGGAAGAACCACACCAGGAGGGAGAGACCCAGTGTGCGCCGACGGTAGCTGAAGAACCACGGCGACCTACTCCCACACTACACAAAGACAAAACTAAACCTAGAACCTAACCTAACTACTCTGGTACCGTTCCTATGCCTCCTCCGGCCGGCATCGCCGCTGGATTTGGCTCGGGATTGTCCCGACAACTCTGAGAAGACTCTCAAGGGGAGGAAGACGAGAGACGAGGGGAGAGGGGCAATAAAATACTAGCCCGTGTTATAAGCCACTAGATTTGCATGTAATTCGATTGAGCTACCTAAATCGATAAGTAAATTGGATAGAGGAACTTTTTGGCATGAATTCGTCTACCAATATACAAAATGTTTGAACTCGAAATACTGCAGTAACATCCGTCAAGTTAGGCTCGTCTTATCATTTTTTTTCATTGTTATTTTGTTGCCATCTGGGATGACATGTAGACTGTATCGTCGGCACCCACACTCATTCCCCATTTTCTTCTTGACGTCGCTCTTCTTCCCAAATCAGAGCTTGTCGTCTCTGTGGTCGCAGCCATGGCACGGACCACGGATGAGAATTAACGCCCGGAGAAGATCTGTCAAAAAGGCAAACCTACTTGGCCCCACTCTCCTCCTCACAACTCGGAGCTCACTCGTCGCCGCTTTGGTTGCAACCAAGGCATGGAGCTGAGACGCGAATTCCTTCCTAGAGGAGATATGTCAATATGACGAACCTACTCGGCCATGTTGTCATCCTCCTGACTCGGAGCTCGCTATCATTGTGGTCGTAGCCATCACATAGACCATAGGGTCTTCCTCTCCTCATCCCTAGTCCACATCTATGGCGTTTGACACAATGCCAACAAGGTGATTTCCCTCCTCCCCCTCACCCCCCCCCCCCCCCCCCCCCCCCAATTCTTCTTGTGAATGAAGTAGAAGAACATATGCAAATGTATCATTTATTCGACATTCGTTAGAAATTCATAGCTCGATGAGGAAGATAAAGAGAGAACCTAAATGTAATGGTGATGGGGACAGTGGTTTGTACTTTGCATGACATCAAGGGCTTGTTGCTGTAGCATTGTACAAAGAGAGTGGAGCTCACCCACCATTCCATCGATTTTGGAAACAAATCCATGAGCACTTTAATGCAAATACAAGTGGAGAAGCTAGATCCATCTCATAAACCATGAATAAGTGGCACATTCTTGTTTAATGCATAACAGTAACACTATTTTATCATGTGTGACTAGGTGATATCTATCATGTATGACTAGGTGGTATCACTAGCTATCGGTTTGTATGAGGATGCTATCGATTTATGTTTTTCTAAAGGACTGTCGGTTTACGTGGACTACTCATGTACTGTTATATTTATGTGTGAAATTGCAACAATTGTTTAGAATACCTTTTTTAGGGACATTGTATGTTCTCTTAAAAACTGAATACAAAAACTGCAGAAACGTAAATAAACATAACTTAGGCTATACATATTCACACGCAGGACATATCATGTCATTGTCTCACACCCAGGATGCATAGAATAAGCATAACTTAGTCTTATACTATATGATCATAACATAGGGATCATAAAAGTAAGATAACGTATTTTTTTTGGAAATTTTTCTATTCGTACATACTCCTGGCTCTTTCTGTTTGATTTCTTCTGCATTTTTTCATTTTGTCAAAGTGGTGACTTAGGAGTAAGATAAAGCAGCCAGCTCTACACTGACTTTGGTTGATCTTGATGTGTGCGCGCGAGCGTCGAGTCAATGGTTTAGGTGACCTACGTACGCACACAGCGGGAACAAGTATGTAATCTCCTCCGAATCTAATCTAGCGGCTCGTGACGGCATGCAGGTTCGGTCTTTTTTCCGACAGAACTGGCTAGTACTCTCTCCGGCTCATATTAATTTACTCAAATTTATCTAGATTTAAATAAATCTAGACACTATTATATAGGTTCATATTAATATGGATCGGAGTACATATTTCATCTCATCTCTTAGCCTGATCAATTGCCCGCGACGAATCAATCAGTAGAACCTAACAACGACGTTAACAATCTCGCTAATTCCATGGATCAAGTAACTAGGCTCGACGAAGAGGAGGCTACCAAAGCCGCCCTCGTGCCGAATATATACATATCCTAAACCAGCTAGCTTCTTTTTTTTGTGAGAATTTTGACTAGCCTTGAGGATTAACATGGCACAGACACGTGGTTCTTTGGTTGGTTTGCATTCTGATGTTATGTTCTCGTGTGCATTCCTTGTGCCGTGTAGCCTTTTCTTGTGGTGGGCCAGCCGTAGGTGGCACCGATGTGGGTGTGCATGTGGCGCTGACGTGTGCACATGGGTCCCATGTGTCACTGTCATGTACAATTCGTTTGTTTGTTTTTCATGGTGCGCCATGGCGTGGCCGTAGCGGCCGACGGCCTGCTCGTGTCGCTTTCATGTTGCAGTTTATCTTTTTTTCTTTCCTTTGATCATTGTCTTTTGTCTTTGTGTGTGATTTCTTCTCTTCTAAATTACTTGTTGCAATAGCTTTGGTTGTTGTCATGTAGTGTGTCGGCTGAGCATTTTTCCTGGCTGCTTGTGCTTGTCGTGGCCACGTTTTAGCTGATCTACAAGTTATCCAGTCAAAGCGATGCTAGGTATCTTCTGTTGGTACTCATGGTCGTCAGTTTGTCAGGACACGTGCCTTTCCGTTTTATTTCCCTATGACGCGTAGCTCTCTCCTGAATCTTCTCCTCTTCTCTCGATGCATCCCCTCTCCTTTTAATCCTTCTTCTCACCTTCCCCCGATCCCCTCGCCACACACCAGCGCGACACCACCATGCTCCTTGCTCCTCCTAGCTGGCGCCAGGTCGCGGTGCCGCCCTGCAGATTCATGTCGACGAGCGACATGGTAGAGGCGATGGTGAACGACGCTTCCCCGCGCCTCGCCGCGCTCCTCCGGGCCGCCTGCTTCCCGCGGTGCCTGTCGTGGGCGCTGCCCGCAGAGCTCCTACCGGTGCCGCCTCCGATCGGCGCGCCCGTCGCGTGGGCCGCGTTCCGTCTGCTGCCCCGGCCTCCTCCGCGCCGGGATCCTCCTCGATCCCACCAACGACGTCGGCCACGATCTCGACATCGGCTTCGACCTCTCCATCTCCGCCTCCTCCTCCTCCTCCTCCTCCCTCGAGCCCACGGCCACCTCCGAGGCGCATAGCCCTGCAGCCTCCGCACCAGCAGAGGAGGAGGCACCGGCATTCAACACCGTCTGGCGTGACGTGGTGTCGGGGAGCCGCCGGCGTCCGCGGACGTGGCTGGGGCCGGTAGGTGCCGGGCTCACGGACGTTGAGCCGCGAGCAGGGAAACAAGCTGCTGGCGAGCCGCTTCCGCGGTGACCGGCTCTACATCTGCGACTAGCCCGGGTGCGTGCACGCGGGGCGGCGTAGGTACATTGTCTTCTGGGTACACGGATGATGACGGCGGCATGAGTATCCCTGGACATGTCGCCGCCCTCCAGCGGTGCGCACTCATCCTCCCTCTGAGGCGGAGCACCGACTCACCCCACTTCTCGCCACAAAGAAACTGAGTGAAACTACCAATGGCGACGGCATGGCGGTAACACGTCGGAGCGATTGTAGTAGAGTGGTGAAAAAGTGTGGTTCCCTCCCATTGGTTTTGCTTTCTAAGAACTTGGCCTGGATCTGCATCTTCTATCAATCTTCCGTTTCAGTCTCCTACAATCGTACATGCACCGTGTTGCTATTGATTCTTACTTGTCTAGGTTTACTCGTGACACTCAATTGGGGAAGGAGGCGCTGCTCAATGTCATGGTTTCAATTGGGAAGTTGGTAAATTCTGCAATTAATTTTCTACCCATGTCACTCCCTGTATATGTCTTTTGTTCAGTTTCTGGTGGACGTATCGTACTATGTAAGTAGTCTGACATCGTCTAACTAGGTAATCCAGAGGATATGTTATCTTTAGAAAATGAAGTGGCTAGAGGCCTACAGCTTTGGAGAAGACCGATGAGGTAAATTACGCTTCATCAGTTCATTGCATAGATAAAGCACAAGACAGGTTCTTCCAGGATAATATGCAGCACTCAGTGCTCTTCTTTTACTCTGACGTTTTTCTACCTATGATTATGTTAGTTCGTTGATGGAAGGAACAATAGACGATGTGCTGCTACTTTCAAGATAAGGTGTTTATTGAGTATAATTTCGGTACATAGAACATCTCTACTAGGGATGCATTCAACTTCTAGCCTACAATCTAAGTTTTCAGATGTCCCCATACAATAACTTTGCCCTTGTTCTTTATGATAATTAACTTAAGAGTATTCGGTTGTCGAGTTCCTTTGTAATATGAGCTATTTTCATTCAGGACAATCTATGCTATCAAGATTCTTTGGAGGGTCAGTCTAATTGAGTGGTTGAGGACTCGAGGAGCAGGATAACTGACATGGATGTATGTGTACTAATGTGTGATGTTTCTTATTTATATCACCGTTTTGTCTGTATACGTGTACTATCTTGCTGATGCATATATAGTGATTTCGAGTTGTGCTAGAAGTGTACTACAATAGAGGTTGCTTTTCAGATCTTGCTAACGGTATCCAAAAGCTTTAGCAACTACAAATTAATTTTGTTAACTTGAGCAGCTATTGCAATTAACGGACCATCTATAAGTTATGTTACTTGTTCTTTTTGCTGGATACGAAGTCGATTTATAGTCCAAATTTCTATAACTTCGGATTTTATGCATGATGCGCCCTTCCTTTTCATGTATAGGTTTTATTTTGTGTTTCCATTTGATATAACGGTCCCCTTGCTCTTGTTGATATTAGAACTGCCTCAGTGGTTCATATGTGAATTTAGATGATCGCAATTTCCTGGTTGGTAGGTAGATGGTGTTGCAAAAACAATAGCTAAGCATGATTGCTAGCATCTACGATGTTTTCTCAACTCTAGCTCAGATCTTCCTATCATCGTCATCCAAATTGATGAGTTTAATCTCACTCCAAATTATACATCATATATACTAATACCAAGATTTGAATCCAATATTCCATGTCATGTGTCTACTTCACATCATAGCTCATAGTTGTCTCTCATGATCATCCATATGTTTTGTTTATATGCCTTCTATTATGCATAGGATTTGTAATGTCCCGCAAGCTTACTTGCACAAGGATATTTGATTCCTTTCTGAAGTGCCCTCTATATGTAGAGGTATTCTGACTATTTGGTGGTCCATACTAGAAACTGAGGCATCGTAATTCACTTTTGATGTCTGTTTTCTTTTAAATATTTATATTCATTTTATCAAGAAGGATAGGCGTGACAAAGCGCGCATTGATGGTCTAGGTACACATGGGGACAGAAGCATAATCTCGTGGTTAGAATACTTGATGTAGATTATGATTTCCTTCAATGTTCCAATGGCTGAGTAATGGCTGCATATGATGTGTTTGATCTGTAGTTGTCATCTCATCTCAAGTTAATGAAGAACATGACATGACAATATGACACTAATAATAATTATCGGTAGAAAGTGAGCTGAGTACTCGCTATGGTGCCTTGGTCTTAATTCTTTAGATTAGAGTTTCAGTGTGGGCCTAAACCAAATGTTCCTTCACCTTTTGCTGAATCATTTGTAACGTAATAAAAAAAGCTTTTCAATCTTACTGGAAGATTGATGGGAACTTATGTTCTATATTTGGAACTCTTGAAAATTCATGCAAGGTCAATAACATATCACCCCGAGGACAAACAACATAACATGATGGCTCTAATGCTACTGTTCACAAGCCTATGATGCGGTCACCGTCGTCTAGCACTAGAAAGAAAAATGCACTAATATATGTTTCACCGAAGGCCCTCTATGGATAATTGGATGCAGTTGGGAAACTGAAATTGATTTTGAGGAAGTACTTCATACTGACAGTGGTAATTCTGTTCTCTATTTCGTCCACTGATATGTTCGTTCTATCATTCTTTTTTTAGTACTGATTTCTCTGCATCTTATGTTGTTCTATAGGTGATGTTGGCCTGCACCAGTGTAGTGGTCCATCTATTCCTGCTCCTTCTGTTGGTCCACCAGTTGCATAGTTTTATGGTCTTCGCTGCAACATTTTTTCTCGTACAGGTTCGTCTAATCCTGGTTTGTTTCTCATCTCTTCTAATCCTACACAAATGCCGAACATTGCGTCCAGACGCGTATATACATTTTCTCCTGCATCACCTCTTTTGGCATTGAAAAGGGCATGAATCTGATGCTGCCAGCGTTCACAATTGTTACACATAACCCACTGTAGGGCCAATTAATTAGAATAGGTTAGTATTCAAGAAAAGAGTTGGTTTTTGCTTGACAATTTTACTCAGATCATTTGATTGTGTTGGCATCTACAGGTCCAAAGATCATAGGTGGAGAACGACATGGCCTGTTGATATATCTATTCTTAGGTCAAAGTACAATGTGAATTACTTGGATCATTTGTCCGTTGTGGCACCTACGAATATTACAAAAAAAGGTGTTCTTCAGACCGACCTTGAATTATGGTCGAGTACTCCACGTCTGTTGAAGTCCAGCTTTTCCTAACTCCTTTGTAATTAGCATATACATAAATTCTTTCAGAGACTTATGGCCTGATTCACCCGCAACACATTTCCGTGTCTTGTTTACAACATACAGCATCTCAACTAACCAGGCATGTCTGTTTCTCCACTGTGCCTTGTGGCCACTTTTACTAATTCAGCTAAAAACTAACAATTCCATTGTTTACCTTGGAGGAAATGACTATCATTCTTTGTTCAGATAAGCCATTAGTATTTGTTGTTAAGTGAATATTTAACCATGACGATCAACCTTGTGGTTCTCTATGTGAAGGTTCATGAACCAACCTAACTTAAACATGATCATGATGGAGCTTCACGCCCGTCTATTTCTACAATAGGTAGAAACTCATCTAAATATATTATAACCTAACATGAATGTTATAGACATTGTTTGTTGTCACAGCTGAAGAACAAGCGCTTCCTCTTACAGCTAGGTCGTCGTCGAGGCCAACACTAGCCTCCAAGATCAATTTGGCCTCGAGCCGAACAAGCGCTTCCTCTTGCAGCTAGGTTGTTGTCGAGGCCAACACTGTCCTCCAAGTTCAATTTGGCCTCGAGCCCCGTGGAGACGGTGCAGCTGAAGAATTTTTACACCAGTAGTTTAGAATTTTTACACCCGTGGAGCTGATGCAAGTTATAGTTTAGAATTTTTACACCAGTAGTTTCAGTGCCCATTAGTACTTCATTGGTGCAAATGAAATATTGTTACTGAAAGTGGCACGATCAATAGAAACTATACGGGGAGAAGATGCGTAATTTTTTTATGCTGCTTCCCTTCATAGATCTTCATCTGCGGACAGTGTTGTCAAACTGTTTATAAGCATGGCTACTTCTTATTATTCAGGTATATTACATCACATATATAATAGCGCCATATTTCTCAGTCAAATAGTGTTCTTTACTGATGGGTTGTTGGTACTGCTACAAGATTCTCTCACGCTCCTGCATTTTTATGCATGCATCATGTGTTTTCTGTTGATTAATGTTGTTTTTCACTATTTCTTTCTACCAGAGTTCACTCTCTATTCGATACATGAAGTTCCCTGCTCATTCTTATGTTGAGTTTTTGGTTGCAATAGACCCCGGAAGTGGAAATGCTGTCTGTAGTGGTTCACTTCCAGACACAAATGTAGAGTTTTAGGTCGAAGTTTAATGTAGTCAGTGCTTCCTTCTCTGTACTTGTGTTGTCGTATATACTTGTACTCAGTCAATATGTTGAATACTATATCCTCTCTATGAAGGACGTCGCTGATGGTCACGTAATGCATGCCTTTGAAGAGATGAGCTTTTCTTTTTTGGCTGGCTCTCTCGCTTGCCCACCATATCTCTAAACTGCATTGCTCTGGAGGCACAAACGATTCTGGTCTGAAGCCGAAGTGGGGAAACCTGTAGTCTGTTTCCCTTTATCCACATGAAAAGTTTGCAATTTTTCTTACTGATTGGTGATAAAATCCAGTCCAATTTACTAGGTAGAAATATATGTGGCTGTGATTACTGAATTTCTTATGTTGTTCATGTCTCTGCTAATCTCTCCCTATGGAATTCAGATGGATTGATGCGCTGATTATCGAGATGAACCATGCCTTTTGTTATGACATTATAGGACTATTGTGATTTCATTAGGATAGGTATATCCAACTATTTTGTTCCCTTTATTTTGTATGCTTGGGTCAAAAGAATAGGAGAGGATGTGAAGCCCCTCCTTCTGTGGTCAAGGAAAGCAAAGTTTGCTCCAAGTATTTTAGTTGGACCTGTTAAGAAAAGATTCAGCATGATATTACCATCCATAATATGGGATTCTTCTGATGGTCTTGTTTTTCTTCAATAGTGCAAGATAATCTCTTAGCCTATGTATCAAGAGAGAAGCATACATGTAGCTGATGCTCTAGCTTAGTCTAACATAAATGTTTGTGGCTGCACAACCGATATCAATATGGAAAATTAGAAATCATGAACATTCAAGCCCCATTTCGCGTTAGCATGGGCGCGGCGTGCCGCCTCGCCGGACCCAGCTAGTTGTATATATGGCCGGCCGTCGGCAGGCCGCTTAGTCGTTCAGAGTTTCACTTGTTTTTACTATGGCGAAACTATATGTCCATGTGAGCGGCAGGCGAAAGCGGGTAAATTCAACGCGCGCGCTGGTGGCGGTAATTACCGGGCACCATCGTAGCTGATGCCGCCGAAAGCACTGGCGCGCGGCGGCGGTCTGGCGATGTCCGGCGCGGCGCCGCCGTAGGGAGGATGTGCCTTTTCACACGCCGTAACCACGAACGAGATCGAGAATGATAAATCAGCCGCCGGGAAAAGGACACGCATGCACACACGCGGGTAGGTAATAAAACAGAGATCAAAGAAGCAGCCAGCCATCCATGATCCATGGATATAGTTAGCAGTATATGTTTAACGTTAGTGTTTAGGTCGTCAGGGACTCTGTGGTAGCTAGCTAGCTAAGACGTGATTTGGCGTGATAGGGAATGTGATGTGCGTGCGTGGATCTACTGACTAATTTACCTACTTATTACATAAACTGGAGCTTTTTTCTTCCCTTTTAGGGCATGTATAATTTTAGAGAAGACGGGTCTTCTCTTAGCCTTTCACGTAATCTAGAGAAGATAATAAAAATAAGTTGTACAATGTATTATCTCTTATTGTCATCTCTAAGAATTAATATGAATTAATTAATTATAGTAAATAATTGAACCGGTCTGAGAATGTTAGAACCTGGGAAACGTCGGAGTCTAGCAATTGCATGCATGGCATTAAAGGACAAGATTTCTAATTAGTTAGCTCAATTCAAAAACGAAACTTCAAAATATTTTCTATATCAAACTGTTTGTCCGAATTAAGATCCGTTTTCACTGTTAGGCTAGTCGTGACGAGATCTTTAAAACTAGATCCCATGTTGGTATGTTCTGATAACTTTTTTTTGGATCAAAAGTTATCCATTCATAACACGTAAGTTATCTGGACTTTAGCATGTAAGTTATCCATCCAATAACATGTAAATTATTCATCACTATAAAATTAACAACGAATCACATGCTTAGGATGGAAAACTTTTTCTGTTTACCCACAAGTTACCCATCAGTAACACGAGAATTATCCAGGCTTTAGCATGTAAGTCACCCATCAACTAAAATATAAGTTATCCACCACTATAAAATTTTATCCATAGATAGAATATAAAAGGTTCTTTTAACGGTTCGGCCTTGTCACCAGTCGCCACTCTCACAGCATACGAAGTACTCAACCTCGAAAGACTAACGTGTCAAACGTCAAACTTTTTTTAAAGGAACTAAATCTAATCTTATTTTGCATAGGATATAAATAAATGTGGTCTTATGCTCATCCATCATGCAACCAGTAATCTAGCGACTCGATTTTGTCTTCCATCACCGGTACCGTAAAATACGGTTGACAAAGTCTCGAAGGGTGTTAGGTTACCGAGTCTTAATCGCGTCGATGCTAACGCATTAATAACAATAAAGTCTCAGTGTCCTAATAATTAGGTTACGATGTTTCAATTAAACTTGCTCAGTACGTATGCGAAAACACCTCTACCAACATGTTTATATGGTAGGTAACTTATATGTTAGTGGGTGATAACTTACATATTATAACATGGATAACTCATGTGTTTAGGGTGGATAACTTTTTGCTCCGAATTTTTTTTCTCGAAACATATCAACATGGGATTTAGTTTTAAAGATCTCGTCGCGACTAGTTCAACGATAAAAACGGATCTAAAATTGGACAAACGGTTTGATCTATAAAACATTTTAAATTTTTTATACGATTCTAAGCTGGCTGACAATACGGGTTCACACCTTATGCCAGGTTTTGCAAACCAGCGACTGGTCTAAAGCTAGAATTTCTGTATTTTTAAGGGATCATCCCTTAGCTAAGGAAAGACAACCTTCTCTTTTTTTATTCTCTCTTCTTTAACTAAACAAAAAATCCGAATTCTCAAAAAAAAGCAAAAAATCCGACGTGGCAACCGTAAAAAGGCTGACATCATTACATTGTTCGTGCCCTGTCAAGGGGAAGGGAGGCATCTCTGTTTTTTTTCCATTGTTTAGTTGCAGGTTTGTCCGAGCCATGCCTTCTTCGAGTACAATGCCACTCTAACCGCGATCGGTGCGTGGGGCTCGCCAACTTTTTATTCTCTATTTTTTTTTGCTTGTCATCACACGAATGGGGCGCTCACTAACTCAACACGTGTCCACCGAGTCCCAATAATTAATCTGCGCTTTTCTCTTTCGCCCTACTGCTGGTAGATGTATACGTATGGCAAACACGGTCATCCACATCCGCATGCATGGCACGCTTGTCACGTTTCACGGCCGGACACACAACGGCATGGCCGTACGTGTTGCTCCGATTGATCACACTCCAAGCTTGCACGGCGACTACGTACTGTACCACCGGCGGAGCTTAGTTGGGGCCAAACCGGGCCATGACCCGCCCAACTTTTGGCCAAAACTAGTAACCCCTATGCATCTGAGTCCAGCACACCAGCATGCCAAGAGGCGGCGCACGTCGGCAGCGGGATGGTGCGTCTCCCAGAGGAGAGGAGGCCAAGGATGCGTGTCTCCCAGATGCGGCGCACGTCATCGGTGGCCAACACGTCGGAGTCAAGGTAGATGGACCAGGGTACGCAGGGCAGGAGCAGGTCGACATGTTGGTTCCGCACGTAGTTGAGCGGCGCATCGAGGGTGGTCCGCACGAAGGCTGAGATGAGCCCGGGCCCGGAATAGGGACTCCTGGCCGGGCAGGAGGCGTGCTTGAGGAGGGAGTAGATGGCCGCCATGGAGCCCTGCAAGTAGTGCGCGTCCAGGTCATGACTATGTGCACAGGCCCCGGGGCGCATACCCCACCGCCGCAGCCAAGTACCCCTCTCCGTTTCGGTACTACGAGCGGAGCACATCATGTGAGCAGCGACACCGAGAGCCGCTAGCACCCTATGCACATCCCCAATCGATTGAGCTGCTTGTATATTGTTCAGTTTTTTTAAAAAAAATTATTCGGATGTGTTTGATCTTGTTCAGTGTAAAACAGTTTTAACGCGCCGTAATTTGACGCGTCTGTTGAAGATGCTCTAAGGCTGCACAAGACGAGGCCGACAGAGTTTTAGCAGCCAACGCTGCGACCAAATCGATCCCCTCCTCCTCTCCAACTACTCTGACCAGAAAATCTTCTTTATCTTCCCAGATTTTTAGTTAGCAAGTTTATAGCATCTGCTCCATTTGTATAGGTAGGATTATTGAATTGAATCTTCCATTTTGCAAACTGAACAACCAGCGGCCATGGAAGAGGCCACTTTTGAGAAGAAATTTTTGTGTTTTCCTTTAGCCTGGCCCGCCCAGGAATTGTTCTCAAGCTCCGCCACTGTACTGTACAGGACGACTAGTGTCGGCAGCAGAAAATCTGGCATTTCATTAATTCACTGGCACGCACGCATCGGTGCATGCTTCAAGCAAGAAAGGTCGGTTTTTGGACGCTAGCGCGTGGTCGATGGGTGGCAATAATGGCAATCGTCCCAGATTTTTGTCCGAACGGGAGTTCGATCGATAGGCAGCCCAGGTTCTACGTCATCTCGATCGGGTATATGGATGGTGGCAGGATTATCCACGTACGCATATTTTGTTCTCTTGCTCGGCGGCGCGAGCTCTGTGGTCCTTTGTCTAGGAGGTGCTGGGGCCGGCTTGGCAGACGCAGGAGCTCGGGGAGTTCCTGCAAACCCAGGCAAACAGGGCCGGAGGAGGGCGCCGCCTCTTCTGGCTCGTGTTTGCGGGCATCTCTTGAACCTTGTGGAACGTGCGTAACAAGATGGTGATTGAGAAGATCTTCCCCTCCGGCGTGACTGACCCAGTTTTCTCCTTTCTTGGCTTCCTTCAGCAGTGGTCTCCTCTGGTGCGGCAGCGTGACCGGTCGTCCTTCGATGACACTCTTCGGACCTTAAGGACAGCGGCGCTCCCCCTCTCAGCTCCTGCCCCGTCGACCCCTTCGGTGGCATGAGTGTCCCTCCAGTCGTCTCGTCGTACCTTTTTTTGCTTTGCTTTTGGGCTTGTCTGTGCTGTGGCCCCAGCGGTCCGTCGCTACCTTTTCTTTCTTGTTTGGCTTCGGCCTGTTTGGATGATGTATGAACTTTGTTTGTGAATGATGCTTTATTTATAAAGCGGGGCGAAAGCCTATTTCGAAAAGATTATCCACGTACGAAGTGCAGTGGCTACTGGACGGCGATGAGCTCGGTCACCAGGGAGGTCATCGTTTTCGGCTGTTGATGAAATTTATCTTTTGTACTATAGTTTGTGTTTGATCGCCTGCACACGTACAAGCGACAGTGTCCTAGATTTGACACTTCAATTCCCCTCTTCTGTACAAATACGTATTCGTTTAGACACTTCCTTTGTATACTTTAGTCCCTATGCTTCCTCCTATTCACCTATTGAAGCTGACACTAAGGCTATTTTTGATTCAAAAGATTTGCATAAAAAATTTGTAGAGTGAAATTCTATGAAAAAAAAATCTACGATTGTCATTTGATTTGTAGGATTGATTCTCATAGAATTTTTTTAAAGCTTTCTTTGCACTAGATTTCATAGGAAATCAAACATGCACTCCTACCTCCTTTTCAGAATCCTTTGTTTTTCCTACGATGGAGTCAAATAAACTTTGGTTCATTGGAATTCATGTAGGATTGGAGTGGGCATGACATTGCAATCCTATATTTTTCCTATTACTATTTTTTTTATTCTATGAATCAAACAGGCCCTAAAACACTAATGTCAAGGTTGAATTTTACATCTTAATGAAATAAAAATTGTGATCTAAGTGGAATAGACCAAAAATAAATTACCATTGATTGTGATTAACTCGCAGTAAGGTCTACCTAACACGGTAAAAGGTTGTGCTTCACCTGATCTATTGACAACACCAATATTGCATCGACTGTTAACAAAAAGAGCGTCACACCTTCATACAAATATTTCTTTGTTTATACACTCCCTTGTACTCTTTAGACCCTCTACTTCCTTATATTCACCTTGTGAATCCATTAACATCACAATAACGTTACTTGGCGTGTTTTTATCCTATAATTAGCAAATATTCCAGCAACCGACCCCAAATAAGAAATTGTCTTACAACTTTCAACATTTAACCATCTCCGGCCAGGTCGACCTAACCTATTAACTCCGCTCATAGGCTGGGGGCGTATTTCCCGACTACATCATCAAGAGTCGGGCCAGATCATATGGGGAAGACCTCAAGAACTACCATGGGGATGGAAGAAAGATAGGGCAAGAAAAAAATGGACACATATTCCTCGTCTCGCTGTCATCTGTCGACGGACGGCCTCCTTCGGCAGCGACGGGTGCATCTGGCTTCTGGGCGGGTTTTTTCTTGGAGGCGCCCCGGGAGGCTAGACGGGTCTGTTGAATTACTTGTCGCGGTTTATTTAGATACACTACAAATCCACGACATCTAATTTGAGGCAGATGGAGTAGTTGTTTTAATATGATAGCTTGAAGTAATCGTTTAGTGAATAGGATTAAAATGTCATAAACGCCCAAGTTGGGTGCAGGAAGTGGAATTTACTGGTTTTTCCAAGAACAAGATTTGACAATGGTCCTCCTTCAATAAAACCTCTTTGGTTTCTAAAAAAAAACTCTTTGGTAGGGACCTATTCATCTGACCGTTGTATGCACTAATGCACATTTCTAAGTAATCCACACATTTCTAGCCAAAAATAATATTGCTGCCTCCGCAATTTGAAACTGACCACAGTTCAAAACAGCGACAATATATTATGGATTGGAGGAAGAACAATAATAAACACGCGGCGTTACTAGAAACCGCCGTGTTCGCACTCGTCCAGTGGTTTGGCCGGGCACAGGTAGCAGCTTCACGTGCCGAGACGGCGAGATTCGGCCTTTGCGTGCCGGCGTGCATCTAGGAGCTAGCCATGGCGCCACGCGAAGATGAAATGCTGCAGCACGCCTAAGCTTCCTCCCCTGGCCACATGACCGCGCCACGCGGCCCGGCGACGGGACCTATTTATGCTAAACCACTAATTAATTAACCATGTCATCGTCATGGCACTATATACTCCCTCCGTTAGGGATTATAAGTCCTATGGACCACTTTGATAGGATTAAGAAAATCAATAACTCACTCTCTTGATTACTACAAGCACCAATAGTACATGCATGAGAGACCATGCATTGGATGAGAGATGATAATAAATAAGAAAAGACTTATAATTTTTAACATTTTTAAAAAAACTCTTAGGCCTTATAATTCCTAACAGATCGATCTGTCCAAATTGTTGATGCTTCACCAACACACTGAAGCAACAACAAACCCTGCTGGTCGACCGCGCGTTGCCAACACCGAGACGCCAACCCCGTGGGAGAGATAACGCACCGGGCGTGTACATGTCGTCGAACACATAGCAAGATCTTCTTTTTTTTGGCGGGGATACCTAGCAAGATCTAGCTAGCGTCACAAAAAATATAGTCTACTGCCTCGCGCCGAGCTGTAGTCGACCGATCGGCTTGTATTTGTGTGTACAACATGTTAACACCAGCTGTCGTACGTGCCGGAGCTTGGGAGCCACGTATAGTAGATACTCTCTGTTTTAAAATATAAGATGTTTTGCTTTTAGAAAAAAAATTCTAAAAATAAAATGTTTTAATTTTATGAAGCAAATGTAACTAAATTTCTTTTAAGATGTAGATTTACTTAGGTTTGGAGTTAATTTATACATTGAAATAAGTTTAGATATATTTTTTATTTAAATATAAAACATCTTATATTTTAACGAAGGGAGTACTACTGTACTAGCTAGGTGGCGATTCGCATAGGCCGATCGATCGATATATATCCATCGGTATGTCATAGATTCAGGGAGATGCGGGGCTAGACAGGGACGGAAGCGCTTGTATATCTGGAACGTATATACGTAAGCATATCCAAAGAAAACTTGGTCCGAGCCTTTTCATAATCGGTAAAGTAAAGCCCCGTCAAGAAATTCGAGACGTGGCATGGGTGTCAGTGGTGTGCAGTGTACAGTTAGTCTACGAGGATGTCTATATCACACAGCATAGTATATCATTGGGCAGCAATATTCCAAGCGCAACGACGACGACTCGATCCAAGGAAATTAAATGGCAAAAAATAGGCAACCAGAAGGTACACTGGTACAGGTAGGTCTAGAGGAAGGAACGTGGGCATGCTTCCCACCACAACCTGCACAAAATTAAGGAGAGGATCCATCCGATCTGGGCATGGTTTCTCATGTGTTGTGTCAGTGTTTTGACCAGCTGAGCGGCAGCAAGTAGTGCTCCTGAAAATGGAAGCATATTCGCATGCGCCCGTGCGGCCTGGAAAGCAATGACGACGCCGCAACATGGACCCGCGGATTCCGCGTTTGACAATGCGTGGGTGCGTGCGTGCGGTCTGGACGATTTGGGATGGTGTGCATCGGCCAGATTAATTTGACAACCTGCAGGCTGCAGCTAGATCCATGGTGACTCGGGCGTGTTCAACGTAGGAGGCCAGGATTCTTGGGTTGGGTTGCTACTTGATTCGTTCGGGGGAGAAGAGGACGAGCGCGAAACCAATCGAACTCGAGGCAGCTACTGGCTGTAAAACACGCATTTTGTTTTTATTTTTGCGGGAAACACGCATCTTAGCTTAAACTGACGCGGGTTCGTGCCTTTTTTCCCGGGGAAACGGGCGAAGTCGTAAGCATTTGTGCCGCTAGTCTAAAGCCCTGAGGCTCGCTTTGGCCCACGTAGTTGAACCTGGGCCGTGTAAGAGCAACTCTAACGGCACCTCTAAAAGCGGTCAAACATGTAAAAAAGGACGGTTACAATTTTGATTGAAAACATGTATTTAGCGGATCCCGTAAAATAGGTTGACCCATAAATTTATTTACAGGGTACTGAGAAATCACTCTCGCGATCCTTGCATACTCAGTTTCGAGCCGCCACGCCTCGGCGTCTTAGGCGCACTCGACCTCGTGCGCGGTCTTGAAGGTGCTAAGGCCGATGCGGTCGTCGCTGAACCGGATCTCGGCGTAGTAGTTGCGGTCGGACGTGTGCATACGCCGCGATACCCGGAGCTTTACGGCGCGATGGCATGGCGGCAGTGGCGCGGGCACGGCGCGTCGACAGAGAATCGGTGGAGAGTGGAAAGAAGAGTCTGCGTGCGCTGAAGTGACGAGGGTTTGGTTTGACACACAGCGCGCGATTTAACAAGCGCGTGGTGACCGGTGCGTCAGAAGAAGCGCGTGCAACCGTGCGCGGCAAAGATTTTTCCGCGTGCGGGAAGATAGCGCGTCTGTTGGACACAGTGACGTGGGCTCTCGTGCCGAAAAGAAATCTGTGTTTAGTGTGCGGGGAGGGGGGTTCCAACGACTGCTGGATTCTGTAAGACAAAGTTAACCGAAAGAATATGGAACTGCAGCTTGATCCTCTCTTTCGGATAAGATGAAGCTAGATTAGGCAGCTATTTTGTTCGATTAGATTTGGTGTGTACATTTAAACAAGAATTGAAATTCGGTATCATCTCTAATTTCAACGGCAAATTCCAAGCCACATAAATAATAAAAATCGAATTAAAAGTCATTTCCTTTCCTGACAGGATTTGGAATTCACACTAATTCAATTATGTCCATACAAACAAAGCAAAGAGTTCGTTCGGCGCACCCCCATCATTTCATTTTATTTGGCAAAATATAAAATGAAAGTGCACATGCCATTATTTTGTTTGTCCAATTTCACATTCCAAACTGAAAAAGTCATGTGTGTCTGCCACAAGGATTTATGGAACGAATAATTTCTAGAAGAATGATTCGGTTAGACATAGGAATTGAGTCGACACACTATACTCATCCTCTAGAATTTCCAATTGAAATGATGATTTATTCAATTCCCTGATAACAAAAAGGTTGCATGTGAATCTTGATTGAAATCCATGGTCCCGCCATGAAATGGTAGATTTCAAATGAGCTGTAATAAGAATTATAACATTGTAAACTTTTTTAAAACTTTCATGGCTCACCCCCTTGCTTAGTTTATGACAAATAAAGCAGACATAACCATGTCCGTTTTCTATCTTTTACCTTTGTTGCTCCCAAGATGGTATATTTCTTCCCCTTTAAATTTAGCTACATGTGAAATATTGTTGGTTGATTGGAAACAAAATTTTGAATTCTCGCTTTGTGTTTTCTCCACATGATCGACCCTAGATAGAGCAACATTCCTGTTGAATATTAAAAAATTATCCTCACTTGTAATGAAACTTCTAAAGCGTGATTCTTATTCTCAAACTTCTTTATTTGACATGGGGTTTGTCATAAGACTTATGCTTCAGCCTTTTAACACCAAATACAATGTTGTCATGTTATGGTGATGGTAAGCTCCAATGTTATTTCAAGCATATTTCTTGTCGTAATTGTGATGTTATACTGAAGTACGGCTAAATTTTTCCATAATTTATTTGTGAAAATTAAGATGCTATGCTAACTACATGAAATTTTGTGATGCTTCCATGCTTAAATTATCTCTTACTTTGTTGCAGATTTGCTTTACTCTCTAAATGTTGTTGCTGAGTGTTCCAATTACCACACTCCATAATATAAAATCAAGCAATTTTCTACAACATATGAAAATACATTAAAATACACATTCCCTACAAAGTGTCATATATGAAAATCAGCACAAAGGGAAAAACATGGCGCTTGTCATAACGGCTCGAAATTAAATTGACCGGTCACCATGATGGGCGTTAGTACATTCGTCGGTAGCAAGGATCGCCACCAAGGGGAAGCCAAGACGACATGACCCGTGAGTTGTGGCTAGTATACTGTATTTTTTTTAGAACAAACCACGTGTTGACATCGTATACCCTCTAGAGTTTTCTATATGTTAGACCACGTCCCTCTTATCAGGGTTCTTGTTAGAATTCATACATTGTATATTCTTTATATTATAAATACTAAAGTACATAAAAATATATAAAAACGCTATGTTAAACCTGATCAAGTGGGACACAATATTATGTAAAGGAATGTGAATTTATGATCACTTAATTTTTGCTTACATCCAAAGAAAGTTTCGTCCTATCCAAATAAAAATTATAGTTTAGTTTACCAAAATGTTTTGATATAATTATTTAAATAACACAATTCTGAAATATAGTTATACCATGATGTTGTATGTTGTTTGTTATGTTAAATACAACAAAAAATAGCACTTAATATTTTGTTAATAAATGTTGAAGGTTGTTCTAAGATTTTTGATATAAAAGGATGCAAACTAAAAAGTATGAATGTTAAGTATAAATAGCACATGTATTGCCAAGAAAATATAAATAATAGTACACAAATTATCAATTAGTTTAATAAATTTGTGCTGGAAATAATGACATGGGACATAACTGATGATTAGAACATTGAATTATTCAGGTGCACTAACATAAACTTGTACCGAATATTTTTCCAAAAAATCAAACGAAAACCAAATAACTGTCAACGGGATGCATATGCAAAATAACTATCACGAACAAACTCCAAGTTAGTGTACAATCTAAACGAATTACTGAAAAGATATATAGCAAGACAGTGCACGTCATCATCAAGTCAAGGTCAATATTTTTAAGGATGTACTATCCATGTTGAAAAGAAGCTATTTGCTTAACATTTTGACGGAGTAGAATTTACCAATGATAAAATAAATCTATCTTGGTCACCGTATGTACTTGAAGTACTTAAATCTCATTGTGCGGTCATATTTTAGTTGTCCAATGTCACTTCGAATGTGCTTTATATATACTAACACTTGATATCATACTACTACTTTATATAATACAAGTACAAGCACAACTGCTTATGCATCCCGCACACGAGTTTTTGTCATCTCCACCGACCCGGCCCATTTGACCATGGGCTGGCTGAAACGGTCCATGTGGATATCCGGTAGGGGAAAACTCACCCCGTAGCGCGACCCATTCGACCACGCGTGTTCGAGCCGACCCATTCCTCGCCCATATCAAGTGGCGAGCCAGTTGGCCGATCGTTGCCTAGGTGGTGATTTTGCAGCGAGGCATTGCTGGTATGTGGGCGGCTTTGGGGTTGGCCGTCCTCCTCACCGTGTCGGCTATCTATATAGCCCCACGGCGGGCGGGAAGTGAAACATTGTCACGCGGGGAAAACCTCGGCGTGGACGAGTTTTTGCACCGACCGGGCGGGAAGCCAAGCCAGCAGCAAACGAGACGTTGATCATCATTACCGCCGCTAATGACGATGATGATGCGGATGGGGCCAGTCAAATGGGTCGGCCAGCTGGGGTCATTCCGCACCCCCAAACGGACCCGGACAAAAGAAAGACCTCGTTTTGTGTATGTGTAAAGACTCAAAGAGACCGATTATGACACATTTCATGTTCAAAATGGGTCGACCTGGAGATGCCCTTAGGGAGCCGTCATTACATACTATACACAACAGTAGCTCATCCACTTAGAGCAACTCCAGCAGATGCTGTAAAGCAGCCCGCGCGCTAAAAACCGAATTTTAGAGCGTTGGTGGCCAAAAATCCAACTCCAGCAGAGGCTGTAAAATGGAGCACACCCAAAATAATTTGCAGCGCGGTAGAAAATGCTATCCAAAACGGTATGTTTGGTGCGTGTGTGCCCGCATGATGCGCAACTGAGTCGACGCGAGAGAGAGCCCAACTGTCATCTAAAACTTCACCCGTGCGAGTTGAGCCTTCCCTACGGTGCCCTTGTCTCTACTCGTCGCCGTCCTCGAGCTCCACCGCTCCTCCAACGTCTGGCCGCCTACGCATGGCCCTCCACCGCCTGCTCCGGCCGCGCCCGGCCCTCCATCGCTCCTCCCGAACAAGGCCACCTGCGCATGGCCCTTCTTTGCCTGCTCTCGATCAAGCCCGGCCCTCCGCCGCTCCTTCCGGACGAGGTCGACCATGCCCGACCCTTCGCCGCCTGTGCCAGGCCCTCCACCACCCGCTAGGGCACAACCACGGTGTAACATCCCAAAAATATAAAACAATGATCATCAAACTTTAATCACTAAAATTAGGGTTAACAAAAACTTTGATTAATTTAAATCATATGAATGCATGTGTGGTGATGATTTGATAAATGCATGAATGATTAACCTAAATAGCAAGAAATGGTTTAAAGATGAATATAATATCATATAAAACAATTCCATGCAGAAACAAATCAAGAGAAAATCAAAAACAAATCAATTAAAGCAAATGGTCATTTTTGCCAATCTTGCTCACTAGGTCACTTTGAGTGTATCTAGTCCAAGATTTTAAACAGAAACTTTTCCAATTCTTTTCACCCCTTGCAAGACCAAGTAAAAGTGAAGCAAATCCCACCTTTCAAACTTGTAGAAACATTTGGCAACCTTATTCAAATCACAACTCAAAATTGAATCTTTAACATATGTGAAGATCACACCTTTTCAAAACCCAACCAAACCAGTGCCCCTTGACTAATCCAGCTAACCAGATACTCCCTAGCATGTGCCTAGCAAACCCACCAAGTTTGAATCCAAAATTCAAATTTGAATTTCTTTCGGGCATTTCATCAAACACCTTGTTAGCAACAAACAACAAAACATCAAACACTATAGTGTGCAGTAATTTTGGCCAACCTTGTTCCCTCTCTAGCTCTCACTACACTCCCGGTAGATGAACTAGCCAAATTAACAAGCCTTAGCACCACTGCGAGCTTGGCATAGCCATTAATGGTGACCAGGCCGAGCCTCACCTTGCCACCCCAATATGGACAGCAAGCTCGAGGAAGAACTAGCTGCGTCAATCTTGTCTGGCATGTTGCCCGTGCCTCACCGCCCCTTCTAGACCAGCCCTAGCTCGAAGACAGAGACAGGAAGCGCCGGAAACGCCGTGCCCGCTGTAGGGTTTCGTAGTATGGAAAACAAAAAATTTCTACCGCATACAAACAAACAAGCCAAGATCTATCTACTAGATTGTAGCAACGAGTCGATGGAATAACTCACCCTCGAAGATTCCAAAGTGTTTAACGAGAGCGGATTCTCGTGGGTGATGTAGTCGTACTCTTGCCGATCTCAAGATCGCGTAGACGATCCTTCCGGCGCTGCGTTCCGGCAGCGCTCCCGCAGTCGGTCACACGTTCGGTACTCGACGAAGACCTTCCTCTCCCTTGTTCCAGCAGGCAGCGGAGGTTGTAGCACTCTCCTCGCGATTCCGGCAGCACAACGGCGTGGTACCGGAAGTAGAGGGGAGATCTTGCAGGGCTTCGCCTTAAGCCGGAGCGAGTATGGTGGACGATGAGAGAGCTCCTCGGCGATCTAGGGTTTAGACACACCAAGGAGGAGGCTTGGCCGGCGGCTAGGGTTAGCTAGGCGGCGCGGCTTGCCCTAGGGCGGCGGCGGCTGCAGGAGGGCCGGCGGCTTAGGGCTAGGGTTTGTGGGTGGAGGTGTTGGGTGCTAGGAGGGGCAGCCCTGCCCCTCCTTATATAGGTGGAGGGGCCGCGCCAGGGGAGGGGAGTCCCTCCCCAACTCGGTTTCCCAAGGGGGCCGGCGGTGGAGGGGAGGAACTCCTCCCCAACTCGGTTTCCACCTTCCCCTCCACTTCCCAAAATAGCCGTTTGACTTTTCAAATCGGCGTTTGACTTTTCAAACTTGGATTTGATTAAACCCTTTATTTTGTTCAGCGATGACACCTAGTACATGATGCAATCATTCCAACTTGGTATGACACATTCATGTACCCTTCCCCTTCGGAGTGCCGGACATTCCGGAACCTTCTAGAACATTCCCGATGAAAACACCGAAACCATTCTCCAATCCCGAAACAGGACTTTCCTTATATGAATCTTATTCTCGAACCATTCTGGATCTCCTCGTGATATCCCGGATCCCATCCGAGACTCCGAACAACATTCGGTCTCTTACTCATCATTCCATAACTACTCAAACAACGTCGAATCCTTAAGTGTGTCTCCCTACGGTTCGTGAATTATGCGGACATGATCGAGACACTTCTCCGATCAATAACCAATAGAGGAATCTGGAAATTCATATGGCTCCCACATATTTCTACGATTACTTTGTGATCGAATGAACCACTTACATACGATACCAATTTCCCTTTGTCTCACGATAGTTTACTTATCCGAGGTTATGATCGTCGGTATCTCTGCATACCTAGTTCAACCTCGTTATTGATAAGTACTCTTTTCTCGTTCCCGTGATATGTGATCCCTTGTGAGCCAGTCACATGCTTGCAAGCTAATTGGATGACATTTCACCGAGAGGGCCCAGAGTATATCTATCCGTCATATGGATGGACAAATCCCACTCTTGATCCATGTGTCTCAACCAATACTTTCCGAACACTCAATGCCACCTTTATAGCCACCCAGTTACGGTGTGGTGTTTGATGTCATCAAAGCATCCTTCCGGTGAAGGTGATATGCATGATCTCATGGTCGAAGGAATTAGGTTACTATGTATCAAAAAGCATATAGCAATTAAACTATTAAAATGACTTGATCTTTATGCTATGCTTATCTATAGGAGTATGTCCACCATATCATTCTCCTAACGATATGATCTTGTTGTTAATAACATATCAATGTTCATGATAGGGAAACCACAATCAATTATTAACCAACAAGCTAGTATTATAAAGAGGCTTTACTAGGGACTTCAATTTAATTTTACAAATCACACAAGTATCAATGTTTCCTTGTTAATACTATTATAGCATGAATGTAAACATTTATCATAAACACAAAGATATAATAATAACTACATTTATTATTGCCTCTAGGGCATATCTCCAATAGTCTCCCACTTGCACTAGAGTCATCTAATCTAGATTACATGGCAATATACCGAACACCCATGGCAGTTTGGTGCTGGTCATGTTTTGCCCTCGGGAGAGGTTTAGTCAACGGATCCGCCACATTCAGATCTGTGTGTACTTTGCAAATCTTTATGTCCCCATCTTGGACATGTTCTCGAATAGCGTGAAAACGTAGCTTGATGTGCTTCAGCTTCTTGTGTGACCTTGGTTCTTGCGCATTGGCTATGGCGCCCATGTTATCACAGTAGATAGACATTGGGTACAGCGCACTAGGAACCACACCCAGCTCTTTAATGAACTCTTTCATCCATATTGCTTCTTGTGAAGCCTCCGAAGCAGCCATGTATTCCGATTCAGTTGAAGATCTCGCCACAACGCTTTGCTTTGCACTCCTCCAGCTAACTGCTGCACCATTCAAAGTAAATATGTATCCAGATTGTGACTTAGAATCATCCGGATCGGTGTTCCAACTAGCATCGGTGTAACCATTAACAACTAGTTGTTCATCACCTCCATAAGAAAGAACCATATCCTTAGTTCTTCTCAAGTACTTAAGGATGTTTTTGACCGCTGTCCAATGATCCACTCCTGGATCACTTTGATATCTGCTAGTTAAACTAACAGCATATGCAATGTCGGGTCTAGTACATAGCATGGCATACATTAGAGATCCTATGGCTGAGGCATAGGGAGTCTTACTCATCCTTTCTCTATCTTCTGCCGTTGTCGGACTTTGAGTTTTACTCAAGGTCGTATTGGGCAACATGGGCAAGAACCCTTTCTTGCTATCTTCCATTCCAAACCTCTTTAGAACTTTGTCCAAATATGTACTTTGTGACAATGATATTAGGCGTCTCGATCTATCTCTATAAATCTTTATGCCTAATATGTAAGCTGCTTCGCCAAGATCCTTCATTGAAAAACTATTATTCAAATATTCCTTGACACTATTAAGAAGGTCTACATCATTCCCAATCAACAATATGTCATCTACATATAGTATTAGGAATGCTACAGAGCTCCCACTCACTTTCTTGTAAATACAAGCTTCTCCATAAGTTTGTATAAAACCAAAACTTTTGATCACCTTATCAAAACATTGATTCCAACTTCGGGATGCTTGCTTCAATCCATAGATGGACCGTTGAAGTTTGCATACCTTGTTAGCATCTTTAGGATCGAAAAAACCTTTGGGTTGCATCATAATCAACTCTTCATCAATGTCTCCATTGAGGAATGCTGTTTTGACATCCATCTGCCATATCTCATCATCATAATATGCAGCGATTGCTAACATAATCCTCACAGATTTTAGCTTCGCTACAGGTGATAAAGTCTCATCGTAGTCAACTCCTTGAATTTGTCGAAACCCTTTTGCGAACAGACGAGCTTTATAGACAGTAACATTACCATCAGCATCTGTTTTCTTCTTGAAAATCCATTTGTTCTCGACAGCCTTCCGGCCATCCGGTAAGTCCACCAAAGTCCATACTTGGTTTTCGTACATGGATCCAATCTCGGATTTCATGGCTTCTTGCCATTTATTGGAATCTGGGCTCATCATCGCTTCCTCATATGTCGCTGGGTCATCGGTGTTGTCCACCAACATGACACTCATAACGGGATCATACCAATTAGGAGTGGTACGAGTTCTCGTTGACCTGCGAGGCTCTGTAGCAACTACAACCGAAGTTTCATGATCATCATCATTAGCTTCCTCTCTTATTGGTGCAGGCACCACAGGAACTTCTTCCGGTGCTGCGCAACTCGCAAGTTCGAGAGAAGGTTCGACAACCTCGTCGAGTTCTACTTTCCTTCCAGTCACTTCTTTCGAGAGAAATTCTTTCTCTAGAAAGGATCCATTCTTGGCAACGAAGATTTTGCCCTCGGATCTATGATAGAAGGTATACCCAATAGTTTCCTTCGGGTATCCTATGAAGACGCATTTTTCCGCTTTGGGTTCAAGCTTGTCCGGCTGTAACTTCTTTACATAGGCTTCGCAACCCCAAACTTTAAGGAACGACAATTTAGGTTTCTTCCCAAACCATAATTCATACGGTGTCGTTTCAACGGATTTAGATGGTGCCCTATTTAAAGTGAATGCGGCTGTTTCTAATGCATAACCCCAAAATGATAGCGGTAAATGTGTAAATGACATCATAGAACGAACCATATCTAAGAGAGTTCGATTACGACGTTCGGACACACCATTACGCTGTGGTGTTCCCGGCGGTGTCAATTGTGAAAGTATTCCACATTTCTTCAAATGCTCGCCAAACTCGTAACTTAGATATTCACCTCCACGATCAGAATGTAGAAATTTAATCTTCTTGTTATGTTGATTCTCTACCTCACTTTGAAATTCCTTAAACTTCTCAAAAGTTTCGGACTTATGTTTCATGAAATAGATATACCCATATCTACTCAAGTCATCCGTGAAGGTAAGAACAAAACGATAACCACCGCGCGATGCTACACTCATTGGACCACACACATCGGTATGTATGATTTCCAATAAGTCCGTAGCTCTCTCCATTATACCAGAAAATGGAGTCTTAGTCATTTTTCCCATTAGACATGCTTCGCATATTTCAAGTGATTCGAAATCAAGTGATTCAAGAAGTCCATCTGAATGGAGTTTCTTCATACGCTTCACTCCAATGTGACCAAGACGACAGTGCCACATATAGGTCGAGTTATCGCTCGATTTCAAACGTTTAGCCTCAATGTTATTAATATGTGTATTTCCACTATCGAGATTCAATAAGAATAGACCATCTATCCAAAGGTGCATGTGCATAAAACATATTACTCATATAAATCGAACAACCATTATTCTCGGACTTAAACAAGTAACCGTCTCGCAATAAACAAGATCCCGATATAATGTTCATGCTTAACGCAGGAACCAAATAACAATTATTTAAGTATAAAACTAATACCAATGGGATGAAGGGGTAGCGTGCCGACCGCGATCACATCAACCTTTGATCCGTTTCCCACGCGCATCGTCACCTCGTTCTTCGCTAGCTTCCGTTTATTCTGCAGCACCTGTTTCGAGTTACAAATATGAGGAACCGAACCAGTATCAAATACCCAGGCACTACTACGAGTACTAGTGAGATACACATAAATAACATGTATATCGGATATACCTTTCTTCTTGATGTTGCCGTTCTTCAAATCCACCAAGTACTTTGGGCAATTCCGCTCCCAGTGACCTTCTCCCTTGCAGTAAAAGCACTCAGTATCAGGCTTAGGTCCAGCCTTGGTCTTCTTCGTCGGCGCGGTAACTTTCTTACCACCCTTCTTGAAGTGTACCTTTTGCTTAGACTTGCCTTTCTTGAATTTGGTGGTCTTATTGACCATCCACACTTGGTGCTCTTTCTTGATCTCCACTTCTGCAGATTTCAACATGGCAAAGAGTTCTAGCAACTGCTTGTTCATGTTTTGCATATTGTAGTTCATCACAAAGTTCTTGTAACTTGGTGGTAGTGATTGGAGGACACGGTAAATCCCCAAAGCATTAGGAATCACTATACCCAAGCTTTGAAGTTTGTTTGCGTGCCCAGACATCTTAAGTACATGCTCACTGACGGAGCTGCCCTCTTCCATCTTGCAGTTAAAGAACTTTTCAGAAGCCTCATAGCTCTCAATCGCCGCGTGAGTCTCAAAGATCAATTTGAGATCACGAACAATATCATGTGGGTCTGAATTCTCAAACCTTTTCTGAAGCTCCGATTCTAAACCATACAAGATAGCACACTGAACTGTGGAGTACTGAGTCTTCCGAGCGAGGTAAACATTCTTTACTTCATCGGTAGTAGTAGCTGAAGGTGGGTCACCCAGCGGTGCATCCAGCACATAGGTCAAATTACCAGCTGTGAGGACAATCCTCAAATTGCGGAACCAATCCGCGAAGTTGCTTCCATTGTTTTTCAACTTTTCTTTCTCTAGGAACGCATTAAAATTGATGGTAGGGGCCGCCATTGATCTACAACATATTTGCAATAGTTTAGACTAACTTTATGACAAATTGACTTCTAATTAATAGTTAAATTAATCTAGGTGAACTCCCACTCAAAACAATATCCCTCACATTGTTTTAGTGATCACACGAACCAAATCCACCACATCAACACCGATCATCACGAGAGTTGATATAGTTTCAATGGCAAACAATCGACATGTTAATCATATCTACTATATGATTCATGCTTTACCTTTCGGTGATCCGTGTTCCGAGACCATGTCTGTACATGCTAGGCTCGTCAAGATCAAACCTTAGCTTCCGCATGAGCAAATCTGGCTTGCTCACGTTGTATACACTTGCGGAATCTAACACACCCGATCATCACGTGGTGCTTCGAAACAACAAGCTTTAGCAACGGTGCTTACTAAGGATGAACACTTTAGAACTTGAAATTCATGTGCATAAGGGATCATCTTATAATGCTACCGTCGTTAACTAAGCAATACAAGATGCATAAAGGATTAACATCACATGCAATTCATAATATGTGATATGATATGGCCTTTCTTCTTTGTGCTTCCGATCTCCATCTTCAAGCACGAACATGATCTCCATCATCACCGGCATTGCATCAAGGTCAATGACGCTACTCCATGGTTGTCGTCCACCAGCTTCAACTATTACAACTACTTTGAATAGACACGTGGGTCTTAACAAAATTAAAGACAACCATATGGCTCCTGCCGGTTGCCAACTTACAATAAGGAACATTGCATACATCAAATATAATCACAATCATGGCCATATCACATCACAGCACACCCCTGCAAAACAAAGTTAGACGCCTCTACTTTCTTTGCATGTTTTACGTGGTTTGGGGCTTTCAATAAGTGTCGTTCTAACTTACGAACAAGAACCACAACATTGATACTAGTATTGTCAATCACCCGTTGTAAATTGGATCTTAACTATGTTGGGAGAAACAGGCACCCGCAAAGCCACTTATGCAATACAAGTTGCATGTCAAGCGTGGAGCAAGTCTCATGAACGATGTCATGTAAGGTTAGCCCGGGCCGCTTCATACCACCATCCCGCAAGATGCAAAGTACACAAGAAGCAATCGACAACAAAAGCATCAACGCCCACAATGACCATTGTGTTCTACTCGTGCAACAGATCTACATATAGACACGGCTCTGATACCACTGTAGGGTTTCGTAGCATGGAAAACAAAAAATTTCTACCGCATACAAACAAACAAGCCAAGATCTATCTACTAGATTGTAGCAACGAGTCGATGGAATAACTCACCCTCGAAGATTTCAAAGTGTTTAACGAGAGCGGATTCTCGTGGGTGATGTAGTCGTACTCTTGCCGATCTCAAGATCGCGTAGACGATCCTTCCGGCGCTGCGTTCCGGCAGCGCTCCCGCAGTCGGTCACACGTTCGGTACTCGACGAAGACCTTCCTCTCCCTTGTTCCAGCAGGCAGCGGAGGTTGTAGCACTCTCCTCGCGATTCTGGCAGCACAACGGCGTGGTACCGGAAGTAGAGGGGAGATCTCGCAGGGCTTCGCCTTAAGCCGGAGCGAGTATGGTGGACGATGAGAGAGCTCCTCGGTGATCTAGGGTTTAGACACACCAAGGAGGAGGCTTGGTCGGCGGCTAGGGTTAGTAAGGTGGCGGCGGCGGCGGCTGCAGGAGGGCCGGCGGCTTAGGGATAGGGTTTGTGGGTGGAGGTGTTGGGTGCTAGGAGGGGCAGCCCTGCCCCTCCTTATATAGGTGGAGGGGCCGCGCCAGGGGAGGGGAGTCCCTCCCCAACTCGGTTTCCCAAGGGGGCCGGCGGTGGAGGGGAGGAACTCCTCCCCAACTCGGTTTCCACCTTCCCCTCCACTTCCCAAAATAGCCGTTTGACTTTTCAAATTGGCGTTTGACTTTTCAAACTAGGATTTGATTAAACCCTTTATTTTGTTCAGCGATGACACCTAGTACATGATGCAATCATTCCAACTTGGTATGACACATTCATGTACCCTTCCCCTTCGGAGTGTCGGACATTCCGGAACCTTCTAGAACATTCCCGATGAAAACACCGGAACCATTCTCCAATCCCGAAACAGGACTTTCCTTATATAAATCTTATTCTTCGGACCATTTCGGATCTCCTCGTGATATCCCGTATCCCATCCGAGACTCCGAACAACATTCGGTCTCTTACTCATCATTCTATAACTACTTAAACAACGTCGAATCCTTAAGTGTGTCTCCCTACGGTTCGTAAATTATGCGGACATGATCGAGACACTTCTCTGATCAATAACCAACAGAGGAATCTGGAAATTCATATGGCTCCCACATATTTCTACGATTACTTTGCGATCGAATGAACCACTTACATACGATACCAATTTCCCTTTGTCTCACGATAGTTTACTTATCCGAGGTTATGATCGTCGGTATCTCTGCATACCTAGTTCAACCTCGTTACTGATAAGTACTCTTTTCTCGTTCCCGTGATATGTGATCCCTTGTGAGCCAGTCACATGCTTGCAAGCTAATTGGATGACATTTCACCGAGAGGGCCCAGAGTATATCTATCCGTCATATGGATGGACAAATCCCACTCTTGATCCATGTGTCTCAACCAATACTTTCCGAACACTCAATGCCACCTTTATAGCCACCCAGTTACGGTGTGGTGTTTGATGTCATCAAAGCATCCTTCCGGTTAAGGTGATATGCATGATCTCATGGTCGAAGGAATTAGGTTACTATGTATCAGAAAGCATATAACAATTGAACTATTAAAATGACTTGATCTTTATGCTATGCTTATCTATAGGAGTATGTCCACCATATCATTCTCCTAACGATATGATCTTGTTGTTAATAACATCTCAATGTTCATGATAGGGAAACCACAATCATTTATTAACCAACAAGCTAGTATTATAAAGAGGCTTTACTAGGGACTTCAATTTAAGTTTACAAATCACACAAGTATCAATGTTTCCTTGTTAATACTATTATAGCATGAATGTAAACATTTATCATAAACACAAAGATATAATAATAACTACATTTATTATTGCCTCTAGGGCATATCTCCAACACCCGCGCCGCTGTCGACCATGCCGACACGCACCACCGTGCACGCGCCGTTCCCACTCAACCCGACCACCTCGAGCCCTTGCCGCCCGCCAGCACGAACCCCACCGTCCCAGGAGACCACTAGACATTGCTCGTTTCCTCGACCGTACCCCGTAGCCGCCGCACGCCGCGAAGTTCGCCGTCGGTACCGTGCAGAGCACCGCACGTTCCACACCAAACCCCACCGCCCACGCCTCGCCTTTAAGCTAGCAACGATCGCCAGGAGACCGTGCACCGTCCCCTAGCCTCAGCCACGCTGATAGCCGACTGTACCGTCACCTCCGATGACCTCAGCCCACGCCGTGCTGTCCCTCTTGCTCGCCTATAAAAGGAGGCCTCCCCAGCTCAATTCCTCCACACCATCTCACTCCCCACCTCTCACTGATCCTTCCCACTTCTTCCCGGATCAAGGCGAGTTCTCTCTCGCCGGAATTTGGCTAGAGCCCGCCGCTGCTAGAGGAGAAGGGAGCCGTCGATTGAAGCCGCCCCAGGAGGAGCCGCCGGTACCAGGAGAACCGCCGTCGTCGACTTCGTCATTCACCCCCATCGCCGACCATCGCCGGAGCCCTGGTGAGCCGCCCCAGGCCCCCACTGGCCGCGTTAGGGTTAGTTCTTCGCCGGAGTAGCTCGTCGTCAACGGCGACCCTTAGCCGTTAGATTAGAATTAGATCGTAAGGCTCAGATTCATAGATACCGTTTCGTTTAGTTAGCTCTGCTGACTTGTGGACCCCATCTGTCAGCAGCCCGCGCACGCTGTGCATAGTGAGCCGGCCCAATAACTCTCCCGCGCAACCCAGTTAGTTTAAATTTAGATTTTTCATTTAAACTCAAACCCTAGTTTTGTCTGTTGATTCAAAAATCAATTCAGGGAGTTTTGCTAAACCAAATAGCATGAAACCAATTTTGTTAGAAAGGTACTGGAAAGCTTATTCCAAGCCCATTGGGTTCAAACCATTTAGAATTATAGATCACCCATGGTAAAAATATCAAGGCAGAAGCTTTTCTGCATTCAAACATTTTTCAAAATTCAACAATAAGAGCTTTTGAGTTGATTCAAACTCTCAAAAATCACATTTAACTATACCTTTCAGAATATATAAAAATATATAGGTTTACTTATAGAAATAATGATCAAGTAATAAAAGAGTGCCACATAGGCAATTCTAGTCACTTTAATTAAATAAAATAAAAAGGTTAAACCTTATTAAATTGTGACACCACTTTAACTCACATTCCCATGTACTGAAATATATGGTGATGACATGTGTCAACATGATCCCATGTTTGAGTTGGAGAATATTAAATCTTAAATAGTTTTTCAATGAGTAGAAATTACTTTTCCCAAATAAAATAAATGAGACAAGTGTTTTAATTCTTGTGATGTTAGTGATGATGATAGATCATCTAGTGTGAACCTTTATGTGATGACTAGAAATAGTTAAGTATTGTTTCGTGATTGTGTACCTCATATTTAATTATAGACGGTAGTACCGACCAAGGATACGAGGAGGAAGGAGGATACTATGAGGAAGAAGCCGAGGAGAACTTCAACCACTGCTCTGCACAAGGCAAGCCAATACTTGCAAACCTATACTTGCAACCTTGCAAGCTAACACTTGCAAGATACCCTACTTATGCAAGCTATTACTTGCTTGTTACTATGCCGACTATATGCCTTAAGCATAGGTGATTATTCCCATTAGACACACCCTCCTAGTTTTACTTGCAAGGTTAATACTTTATTTTCTTTATCAAAGATTTCTCTTAGAGTTTACTTAGTGACTTGTAGATTCTAGAAAGATAATTGAAGGTAGCATAAAGAGCATAAAATTTGGCCTAAGTTAGATAATCTTGATATCATCCTAAGGCATGAGATTCAACTTAGTAAATCCCCACTGGTTTATTACCCACCATTAGTATTTACCCCCACTTGTAGATGCTAGTTCTAAGCATAAAACTTGATCAACTTTAGATGGGAATACTTGGTGAAAATGGTTATGAAAACCTTAGAATGATGAGTCATTCTACTGAAATGTTTTGACATGTGTTCTTGAAAACACCAGATGATTTTGATGATGAAAATGTTGAGGCATGAGCCTTAGCCCTTTATAAAACTAATGGTTGTCTGGATGCGATACCATTCCAATTTTACCGTACAACCACAATACCCGAAAATTGGGTAGGGCTTGACTGGAAATTTATATACCTTAGTATGGGTTCCCTTGCGGCCAAGGTCTGAGCTGAGGCTACCTTGTGAAGATTGTCCACATGTGTAGTACCCAAGGTGACAGTTGGTCATGGTTGGGAGGCCAAACTCACAGGAGAGGTGCCTATACTAGGGCGTGTAATTGAAAGGTTAGGATTGATTATCCGCATACTGAGTATGGTGAATTCAGAATTATTCCTGACGGATGTATCGAATGTTGTGGTGAAAGTGTACAATCTATGCAGAGTGTCAAACTATTCGAATAGCCGCGTCCGCGGTTATGGACAGTTGGAGTGGCCATACTGTTCCCCCGTCAGATGTTTTCAAAACAACTTGTAAAATGATTTGTGACTTTGACTTGACCACAACAGAGTTGTGATATGATTCAAGTTCCCACTTAGGTGTTATAAAACTTTCAACTAGATTTATTTGCTTTTGAACTTAGTAGAGGTAAATCTGGCTTTTTGCAAAACAACCCTAGAGCTTAGTATCCTACTACAAAAAAAACCCTTAACTTGTTAGTATTAGTTTGCGAGTACTTAAAGAGTACTCATGGCTTTGTCCTTGGCTATTCCCGTGGCCAGACTAATGAAGAGTAGTATCAGGATGACGGACCGCGGGAAAGTTACGACAACTAGGACCATCTGCCATCGTCAGCATTGCCTGTGACCCCGAAGATGGAGCTTCGCCTACGCTATCGTTATCTTTATGTTATTCCGCTGTTTGAGTTGTATTAAGAACTGGATCATGAGATCCTTATTTGTGTAAGACCTTATGTATGGTTTGTAATGGATGATGTACTATGATATCCAAATCTGTTATATCTCGCAAAAATGGTAATCCTGGGATTGCGATGTATGGCATAACAGGCATCTGGGATTAAAAATCCGGGTGTTGTCAAGTTGGTATCAGATCTATCCTGACCATAGGAGACCCTAGTTAGAATGGACGTTCGAATCAAAAACTTAGTTTCAAAACCAAAGGAAGTGAGTATTTACAAAAACTTATTCCCATTCTTATCACTTGGATTCTTTCATGAAAATTCATGTTCCTCAAAAATTCTTGCAAAGTACATAAAATTTGACACACTTGATCACTCTACTAACTTACTCATCCTATATTCTTATAGAAGGACGTAAAGTACATCAAGTTCTATCAGTTGGGGAATGGAGGAGAGCTCATCTTTGAGCGTGACTTGGACCAGCTGTCAGAGATGCTAGAGCATCCGCACCCTGAGTTCTTCGGAGCTCAGCTCAATGATCAGGAAGGAGAAGATTTGCAGTGGCTAGTTGTTGCCAGTCTCCGAGGAAAGATTTAACCTCCCACTGCTGAGGGAATTCAGTTCACCTTAAGAGAGAACAACTGGCTCGATGGACTTGCTAGGGCCATGCAGGAAGCTCTTGCCCATTTATGTGGTCAGAGTATCAATCAAATCAAGGGTACCCGTTTTGAGTTCTACCCAAGGCGTGATGTTATGGGACAACCACTGGAGGCCCCATAGCACCCAGGCCTGAAGACTCAATTGGACCATCTCAGCTTCATGATGTACGACAGAAGGAGTTGGACAATGCCCGTTCCTATGCCAACCACAAGTACGCCATCGCCAAGAAGAAGGATCAGACCCTCGCCATGCTAGTGAAGGATCGCAAGTCTCGTCGCCGTCATATCGACAAGAAGGAGCACATCATTGCCCGTCTTTGCCACCGGATCACGGATTTGGAGGAGACCATCCATGAGAGAGACATGCAGTTGGAGGAGAGGGAGAATGCAGGGGAAGTCCTTTGTGGAGACCCCTACTCCTATCTCAGCGATGATGATGACTTTTTGGAGGATTAGGCTATGGACTTCTTCACCGATGAGGATGACTTCTCCTTCATCAATGATGATGAGGATGATGAGGACACTGACTCCGAGGAGTAGTAGCACTTGAGCACTAGCGTTAGTGAGTTGTATTCGGTCCCACTGTATCGTAGTTTCCCAGAATGGTTCTTAAAACCATCTGTTTTTTTTTATTGTGGTGTGTGTTTGTATCGTGTGCTATGAATGAATGAAAAGCAAGTTGCTAGAAAAATCTGAGTCAAACTTTAAAAACTTTTCAAAATCCCTGAACCTTATAAATTTCCCTCTTTTCTCATGATCTATCTCAATCTTCAGATGCCTCGCGGAGGAAGCGGTTCATCCCTGGACCCGATGTTGCAGATCTTGCAAATGTTGGTTTCTGACCGTGAAGCTGAAAGAGCCGAACGTCAAGCCAACTTATCCACCCTTCAACACATCGCCCAGATGGCTAACAGCAATCAAGGCCATGGAAATCAAGACAACCATGGATCTAAGGTCAAGAATTTCCAGAACACCAATCCACCTGTTTTCACTAAGTCAGAAGAGCCCCTAGACGCAGATGATTGGTTGCAAACCATGGAGAATAATCTAGAAGTTGCAGGAGTAGAAGCCAACGAGAAAGTATTGTTTGCTACACACTATCTGGCAGGAGATGCAAGAGCATGGTGGAACAGCGTTCGCACAATGATAGGAGGTCAGCTGATGACCTGGGAAGAGTTCAAAGTCAAGTTCAACAGAACCCATGTGCCACCGGGTTTAATCAAGAGGATGAGAGATGAATTCAGGGAACTAAAGGTTTGGAAGTAGTACTAGGAATGGATTGTATGTCCAAACACAAAGGATTAATTGATTGTGCCAAGAAAGCCATAACCATGACTAGTACAGCCGGAATATCAGTCGAGCATGTATCTGAAACCTTGCCCCGTCAATTCAAGTGCAACAAGAGTATAGACCAACCAAACATTGACCAAGTCCGGATAGTCTGTGAATACCCCGATGTATTTCTAAATGTTTTGCCCGGTATGCCCCCAGATCGGGATATCGAGTTTATCATTGAACTAATACCTAGAACCGGACCCATAGCCCATAGACCATATAGTATGAACCCGTCGGAACTAGCGGAACTGAAGAAGCAACTGGATGCCATGTTGGAAATTGGATTGATTCAACCAAGTGCGTCACCATGGAGATCACCAGTTTTGTTTGTGTTCAAGAAAGATGGAGGTAACCGTTTATGTACGGATTATCGGAAGTAGAATGATGTTACCATCAAGAACAAGTACCCACTGCCGAAGATAGAAGATTTGTTTAACCAATTGACTGGTGCCAAAGTGTTTTCTAAGATTGATCTTAGAACTGGCTATCATGAACTCAAGATTCGCGCAGAGGATATTCCAAAGACTGCCTTTACCACCTGATATGGATTATATGAGTATACTGTCATGTCTTTTGGATCAACCAATGCCCCCGCTTATTTCATGAACCTCATGAATAAGATTTTTATGGACTTCCTGGATAAGTTTGTCATTGTTTTCATCGATGACATTCTGATTTATTCCAAATCAGAAGAAGAACATGAGCTACACCTAAGGACCATTCTTGGAACCCTTATAGAGCATCAACTATATGCCAAGTTTAGCAAATGTGAATTCTGGTTATAGGAGGTAGGATTCCTCGGACATATTGTATTAGCCGGAGGAATTGCTGTTGACCCTGCGAAGGTGAAAGATGTTGAAGATTGGCAAGCCCCAAACACTCAAACCCAAGTTCGTGCATTTCTCGGATTAGCGGGATACTACCGCAAGTTTGTATAAGGATTCTCGAGTATTGCTAGACCCATGACCCAATTGCTGAAGAAGGACAAGAAGTTTGAATGGACGGACAAATGTGAAGCGAGTTTTCAAGAACTCAAGAGAAGATTGATTTCAGCCCCAATCTTGATCATGCCAGATATCACGAAGCCCTTTGATGTGTATTGTGACACATCCAAGATCGGTCTCGGATTTGTGCTAATGCAAGAAGGCAAAGTTATATCTTATCTATCCCAACAACTGAAACAACATGAACAGAACTATACAACCCATGACCTTGAACTAGCAGCCGTAGTTCTATCCCTGAAGACATGGAGGTATTACCTGATGGGAAACCGTTGTGAGATTTATTCGGATCACAAGAGCCTGAAATATATATTCACTTAGAAGGAGCTGAATATGAGGCAGAGAAGATGGATTGAGCTAATCAAGGACTATGATCTGGACATTCACTATCACCCCAGTAAAGCCAATGTGGTAGCAGATGCCCTTAGCAGATTGCCGTGCCGCTTGAACTCCATGATTTTGAAGGAGCAACCAAGTTTGCACAAAGAGATGGAAGAGTTCCGAATGGAATTAGTGAGTGAAGGATTTTTGACTAGTATAGAACTTCAACCCACTTTGATCAGTCAGATCAAGGAGGCGCAGAAAGGAAATGCTAGTATCGAAGGAATCAAACGTCGTATCGGTACATGCAAGGTACCCGGATTCACCGAAGATGAAGAAGGAGTTCTATGGTACAAAGGACGCCTTTGTGTACCAGCAGATTCGGAATTGAAAGAAGTTATTTTGAAAGAGGCCCATGATACTCTTTATTCTATCCACGGCGGAGGAACAAAGATGTATCAGGATTTGAAGGAACAATTTTGGTGGCATAAGATGAAGAGAGAAATCGGAAGCTATATCGCCAAGTGTGATATATGTCAGAGAGTCAAGGCGGGACATCAAAGACCCGCATGACTATTGCAACCACTACATATTCCGGAATGGAAATGGGATTCAGTTGGAATGGACTTTATCACCGGATTGCCTACTTCGAGTAGGGGAAATGACTCTATCTGGGTCATAGTGGACAAATTGTCCAAGGTAGCCCATTTCTTACCAGTCAAGACCATGTACCAGAGTTCGAAGCTAGCAGAGTTATACATCGCTAGAATCGTCAGTTTGCACAGAGTCCCCAAGAACATCGCATCGGATCGAGGAACCTAGTTTACCTCGAGATTCTGGAAGAAAGTCGAAGAAGGTTTAGGAACCCGACTGGATTTCAGCACAACGTATCACCCTTAGACCGATGGACAAACGGAACGAGTAAATCAAATACTCGAAGATATGTTGAGAGCATGTGTGCTAGAGTATGGATCTAAATGGGAAGACTGCCTGCCTTTCGCAGAATTTTCATACAACAACAGTTATCAAGCTAGTCTGCAAATGGCCCCATTTGAGTTTATGTATGGAAGGAAGTGTCGCACCCCTTTGAATTCGTCGGAAGTAGGAGAGAGTCAGATTTTCGGACCCGACATCCTACGAGAAGCAGAAGAGAAAGTTCACAAGATTCATGAGCACCTCAAGACCGCCCAGTCGAGACAGAAGAGTTACGCCGACAAGAGACGTCGAGACCTCACTTTCAATTTCGGAGATTTTGTGTATTTTAAAGTGTCGCCTTTGAAGGGAATGCAACATTTCTAGCTCAAAGGAAAGTTAGCCCCCAGATATATCGGACCTTTCAAAATTCTGAATCGTCGAGGATAAGTATCATATATATTGGAACTTCCAGAGGAAATGTCAGCAGTGCACAATGTGTTCCATATATTGTTACTTCGTAAATTCCATGAAGTTCCGGAGAAGACTGAAGTTTTCAAGAACATTGATCACCGGACCATAGAGATCAACGATGACCTGACCTATCCCAAAGTACCCATCCGTATTTTGGAGGAAGCTTTCAGAATCACCAGAACCCGAAGCATCAAGTTTCTCAAGATTCAGTGGAGCAACCACACTAAAGAATAAGCTACCTGGGAGCGCGAAGCACATCAGGACGGAGTTTCCCGATCTTTTTAAATCCTAGGTAATCTTTTTCTTCTTCCTTTTTCAAATCTCGGGACAAGATTTTGTTTAAGGGGGGAGGTTTGTAACATCCCAAAAATATAAAACAAAGATCATCAAACTTTAATCACTAAAATTAGGGTTAACAAAAACTTTGATTAATTTAAATCATATGAATGCATGTGTGAATGTGATGATTTGATAAATGCATGAATGAACTTGTGTGATTAACCTAAATAGCAAGAAATGGTTTAAATATGAATATAACATCATATAAAACAATTCCATGCAGAAAAAAATCAAGAGAAAATAAAAAAATCAATTAAAGCAAATGGTCATTTTTGCCAATCTTGCTCACTAGGTCACTTTGAGTGTTTCTAGTCTAAGATTTCAAACAGAAACTTTCCCAATTCTTTTCACCCCTGTCGCCGACCATCGTCGGAGCCCCGGTGAGCCGCCCCAGACCCCCACTGGCCGCGTTAGGGTTAGTTTTTCGCCGGAGTAGCTCGTCATCAACGACGACCCTTAGCCATTAGATTAGAATTATATCGTAAGGCTCATATTCATAGATACCGTTTCGCTTAGTTAGTTCTGCTGACTTGTGGACCCCAGCTGTCAGCAGCCCGCGCGCTGTGCATAGTGAGTCGGCCCAGTAACTCTCCCGCGCAACCCAGTTAGTTTAAATTCAGATTTTTCATTTAAACTCAAACTCTAGTTTTGTCTGTTGATTCAAAAATCAATTCAGGGAGTTTTACTAAACCAAATAGCATGAAACCAATTTTGTTAGAAAGGTACTAGAAAGCTTAATCCAAGCCCGTTGGATTCAAACCATTTAGAATTATGGATCACCCATGGTAAAAATATCAAGGCAGAAGCTTTTCTGCATTTAAACATTTTTCAAAATTCAACCATAAGAGCTTTTGAGTTGATTCCAACTCTCAAAAATCACATTTAACTATACCTTTCAGAATATATAAAAATTTATAGGTTTACTGACAGAATAATGATCAAGTAATAAAAGAGTGCCACATAGGCAATTCTAGTTACTTTAATTAAATAAAATAAAAAGGTTAAACCTTATTAAATTGTGACACCACTTTAAATCATATTCCCATGTACTGAAATATGTGGTGATGACATGTGTCAACATGATCCCATGTTTGAGTTGGAGAATATTAAATCTTAAGTAGTTTTTCAATGAGTAGAAATTACTTTTCTCAAATAAAATAAATGAGACAAGTGTTTTAATTCTTGTAATGTTAGTGATGATGATAGATCATCTAGTGTGAACCTTTATGTGATGATTATAAATAGTTAAGTATTGTTTGGTGATTGTGTACCTCGTATTTATTTATAGACGGTAGTACCGACCAAGGATACGAGGAGGAAGGAGGATACTACGAGGAAGAAGCCGAGGAGAACTTCAACCACTGCTCTGCACAAGGCAAGCCAATACTTGCAAACCTATACTTGCAACCTTGCAAGCTAACACTTGCAAGATACCCTACTTATGCAAGCTATTACTTGCTTGTTACTATGCCGACTATATGCCTTAAGCATAGGTGATTATTCCCATTAGACACACCCTCCTAGTTTTACTTGCAAGGTTAATACTTTATTTTCTTTATCAAAGCTTTCTCTTATAGTTTACTTAGTGACTTGTAGATTCTAGAAAGATAACTGAAGGTAGCATAAAGAGCATCAAATTTGGCCTAAGTTAGATAATCTTGATGTCATCCTAAGGCATGAGATTGAACTTAGTAAATCCCCACTGGTTTATTACCCACCATTAGTATTTACCCCCACTTGTATATGCTAGTTCTAAGCATAAAACTTGATCAACTTTAGATGAGAATACTTGGTAAAAATGGTTATGAAAACCTTAGAATGATGAGTCATTCTACTGAAATGTTTTGACATGTGTTCTTGAAAACACCAGATGATTTTGATGATGAAAATGTTGAGGCATGAGCCTTAGCCCTTTATAAAACTGATGGTTGTCTGGATGCGATACCATTCCAATTTTACCGTACAACCACAATACCCGAAAATTGGGTAGGGCTTGACTGGAAATTTATATACCTTAGTATGGGTTCCCTTGCGGCCAAGGTCTGAGCTGAGGCTACCTTGTGAAGATTGTCCACATGTGTAGTACCCAAGGTGACAGTTGGTCATGGTTGGGAGGCCAAACTCACAGGAGAGGTGCCTATACTAGGGCGTGTAATTGAAAGGTTAGGATTGTTTATCCGCATACTTAGTATGGTGAATTCAGAATTGTTCATGACGGATGTATCGAATGTTGTGGTGAAAGTGTACAATCTATGCAGAGTGTCAAACTATTCGAATAGCCGCGTCCGCGGTTATGGACAGTTGGAGTGGCCATACTGTTCTCCTGTCAGATGTTTTCAAAACAACTTGTGAAATGATTTGTGACTTTGACTTGACCACAACAGAGTTGTGATATGAAATTCAAGTTCCCACTTAGGTGTTATAAAACTTTCAACTAGATTTCTTTGCTTTTGAACTTAGTAGAGGTAAATCTGGCTTTTTGCAAAACAACCCTAGAGCTTAGTATCCTACTACAAAAAAAACCCTTAACTTGTTAGTATTAGTTTGCGAGTACTTAAAGAGTACTGATGGCTTTGTCTCTGGCTATTCCCATGGCCAGACTATGAAGAGGAGTATCAGGATGACGGACCGCAGGAAAGTTACGACAACTAGGACCATCTCCCATCGTCAGCATTGCCTGTGACCCCGAAGATGGATCTTCGCCTACGCTATCATTATCTTTACGTTATTCCGCTGCTTGAGTTGTATTAAGAACTGGATCATGAGATCCTTATTTATGTAAGACCTTATTTATGGTTTGTAATGGATGATGTACTGTGATATCCAAATATGTTATGTCTCGCAAAAATGGTAATCCTGGGATTGCGATGTATGGCATAATAGACATCTGGGATTAAAAATCCGGGTGTTGACACACGGGCTCCTGACGCCGTGAGGCTGTGATCATGGACGAGGAGGCTACTGTCGACGTTGACATCCACGCATGTGAGCTGCTGCCGAGCCGTGTAGTGGTAGGAATCGGTTTTGCTATGAACAGCTATGGTGATTTTTAGTCTATTTTTTTTGTCTAATTTGATCTTATTTTGACACACATGTCTAAAAAAGTTGTTTGTGGCGCTGTATTATAGAGCTTTTGGTGGAGGGCTGTTTTACACGCGCTATATTTAGCACATCCGGTGGAGGTGTTGTCTGTCTTTAGCACATCCGGTGAAGGTGTTGTCTGTCTCGCGCTGTAAAACTGAATTCAGCGCGCTGCAAAGTCTATATAGAGCGCCGGATTTTAGAGCCTTTACTGGAGTTGCTCTTAGGTACATACTCTACCTGGCTGCTATATGTGTTTTGCTGCAGAGACAAGGGCGTCTTGGCTGCTATATGTGTTTTGCTGCAGAGACAAGGGCGTCGTTATCACGACGTAGGCTTCGATGTAAGTGGTTGTAATTTACTTTAGACGCAAATGTTGTGTTAATTGGTGCCATCAACTTGCAAGGACAGAGCACTTTGACTTGCTAATCTACGTTCGACTGCACTAATCTTGAACGGGTATGGCACAGCTCGTTGAAACAAGTTTGCCACCGGTAGAGAAACGGTCACCTAGTAAGCTTTAGGATTGATTCATTGGATTGTAGAGAATTTTAACTGCATTTGTTTTTTGGATGGGGAGCGAAGTGAACTCGAGGCAGCTACTAGCTGCATAACACACGCTTCTGCCTCTGTATTTTGTTTGTCGTAGACAGGCAGCTTAGCTTAAACTGACCCGGCGACTTTGTGCTCTTTTTTTTCCAGGGAAACGGGCGAAGTCGTAAGCACTCGTGCCACAAGTATAAGGGCCTGAAGGTTGCTATAGCCCACGTAGATAAACAAGGCCCGTGTAAACTCACAGAATAACTGAAACAGCAGGAGCTACCAAGCCAACTGGCCCGCGGTCGTGAGTAAACAAACAGTCCATCCAGGCCCATGAAATTGTCGACAGCATCCTTGCCCAATGGGGGGGATTGGTCCGGCCTTTCTGTCTTCAAAGAAAGAGAACAAATTTCACACATGTCGATTATAACTTAGCCATTCCTAAATGCGATTTCCATATATGACATTCATAGAAGATACTCCCTCCGTTTTTATAATATAAGATATTTTAGCTTTGTGAAAATAGTGTATTTAGATCTCTTTTATAGTGTGTCGGTTCGGAGTGATTTGGAGTGAACCTACGTACTAAAAAAGGTCTAAATATATTACTTTTATAAAGATAAAACATCTTATATTCTAAAACGGAGGGAGTATGTCAAAAAAAAACAGTGAGTTGATTCTAAGTGATATCACCAAGAGCTCGCTTTGGCACCCCCTCATTTCATTTTATTTGGCAAAATATGAAATGGAAGTGCCCTCGTGCCATCATTTCATTTGTCTAATTTCACTTTCCAAACTGAAAAACATGTGTGACCGCTACAAATATTTATGAAACGAATAAATTCCAAGAGAATGGTTTGGTTAGACATAGGAATTGACTCAGCACACCATACTCATCCTCTGAATTTTCCAACTGAAATGGCGTTTTTTCAATTCCATTTTTTTAGAAAAGAGTATATATTAATATCACAGGGGTATCAATTACACTCAGCCTCTGCAACAACGCATGCCCTACGGCTCTACGGATACACACGGCCCAGAAAAAAATTACAAAAAAGAAAAGTCCCGCTACAGAGAACTAATCCTCAAAGCAACGACACTGACACCATCAGAACAACATCAGTAGTCCCCCACTCCAATAACAACGCCTTCAAGAAGGAAACAGTGCTCAAGCACTGTCGTTGCCCGATCAAAGATCATAGGTTTTCACCGTGAAAAAAGTCCTCGTTCACAAAACAATACCTTTAACAAGATCATTGCCAGGCACAACCAGTTAAGGCCAGACCTTGGATTTTCACCCTGCAAGGTAAGACCGGGAACTCCCCGTGTGTTGTCTTCCCGCACCAACAGTCATTGCAACGAGTCCCAGATCACGCAGCCAGTTCTCCGTCGCCACAAGAACAAAAATCACCATCGTTACCCTCATATTTTCGCTTTTCTGACATTCTCCGCATCTGACTTCACCATGGCTCTAAGAATGACACTTGGTGTGAACAAACAACAGAGCTTCGAAACGCTCCCGCTGAAACCAAACGGCCAGAAGAACAAGGTGCGCACGACCGAATACCTTCTGATCCAGCAATCTGCAGGCATGATACGTCCATGGGAGTTCGCCGGCGGAGCCTTCCGGAACCCGCCTCTCTAGACCAGATCAATAAGGACAGACATCAAGCAGATCTTCGTCTTCGTGTGAAAGAAACCAAAGGACCACCTCCTTTATTAGATCCGACACAGCGATCCCCACACCGCCGGCCGGTTTCCGGAGAACGGATCGAGCAGGCCGACCATCGGTGCCGATAAACACGTAGGCTTAGCACCGCCACTAAGGGCGCACCATCGCCTCCATCCTGCAGCACCATGTCCGTCGCTTCCCCCAGATCCCGGTCAACGCCGCCCACGGCCCTCGCCGTCCCGGTCCAGCAGCCGCCGGCCCCGAGCGCGAAACCACCGCTCCACGCAGCCCTCCTCGCCATAGCAGGGTGACGCCACCGCGTCGAGCCGCGCCACCTAGCCGGACGCCGCCGCGCCCCACGCACGCGCGCCGCCACCGGTCGTCGATCTTGGCCCGGGCCTAGATCTGGCGAACCAGGGGGAGAAGAGGAGCCCCGCCACCACCGACGCCGAGCGGCTTTGCCGCCGGCGCGTCCCGGCAGCGGCGAGGCGGGAGGAGCGGAAGGGGGGCGGCCGGCGGCGACGGTAGGGTTCCCCCCGGTCGCTCGCGGGAGCGACGCGGGAGAGGTACGTACGGGAGCGTTTTTCAATTCCATGACAACCCAAAAAATTGCCTAAGAAAATCTTGATTGAAATCCACGATTCCTCCACGAAATGATAGATTTCAAACGAGCTCTAAAATCAATGGTCTTTCAATAAGATTTAGAAAATATAAACTTTTCAAAAACTTTTCTGACTCTACCCCTCGCTCAACTTATGACAAATATTGTATTGATTCTAAGTGATATCACCAAGAGCTCGTGTGGCACACATCATTCCATTTTATTTGGCAAAAAAATGAAATGAATGTACCCTCGTGCCATCGTTTTATTTGTCCAATTTCACTTTCCAAACTAAAAAATCATGTGTGGCTGCTACAAGGATTTATGAAATGAATACTTTCAGAAGAATGATTAGGTTAGACATAGGAATTGACTCTACACACCATACTCGTCCTCTATAATTTCCAATAGAAATGATGATTTTTTGATTCCCTTAAACACAAAAAGTTGTGTATAAATCTTGATTGAAATCCACGGTTCTACCCCTCATTTAAAAATTAATTGATTGTCAATAAGACTTAGAACATTGTAAACTCCTTTAAAAAAGAACATCGTAAACTTTTTTAAAACTTTCTCGGCTCAACCCCTCGTTCAATTTATGACAAATAAAGCAGACATAGCCATGTTCATGTTCTCTCTTGTGCCTTTGTTGCTCTCAAGTGGGTTTATTTCTTCCCCTTTAATTTTTTTTAGAGCAAGCAGGAGCTCTGACTTTTCTATTAGAAGAAGAGAATTGAACGGTTTGAAAGGGAAACTGGTCGAAACCCGATACAGACGTATATACACACGGGTCCGGTTAAAAGGAGAACTGGACCAAAAAAGAGACCCCAAAACGGCACAGTTTTTAAGGGAAAACCAGCAGAAAACCACACGAGGCCGCACTACCTAGCTCGACTAGGTCTAGAGCACCGCCGAACGACACCAGCACAACGGCAATAGCGGGCTCTACGAAGAGCCTGGTCCACGTCCCCGGAGAGGAAGTCAGAGCCGAAGGAACGGCTAGGCCTCGCAGGCTTCATGGCGAGAGGCAGGCTGCAGGAAACTCGCCAGTGGCACTCGCACGTCAACAGGGCCCGAAGACACCGACTCACCAAGAAGTACTAGCACACCCCGGACAAGGCTCTCATCGCTCCGAAAAATGACGCCTCCAAGAAGGTCACGGTGTCCGAGCGGACGTCGCCGTCATCCAATCTGGCAAAGCCAGATTTGGGTTTTCACCCCGAAGTGATGGGCGGAGGGGTGCACAGGCTCCACAACCACGCCCCCAAGGGGGAAACGGCGCCCACAGGCATCGCCGAGGTCGGCACCGACCAAAGTCGGGCAGGACTTTCGTCCGAAGACCCTGCACAACCTCCAGAGGACTGTCACGAAGACAACCCACACCGCCCGACAAGAGCGACTAGATGACCGGAGAAAAATCGCCCCCGCCCACGCCCCCATGCCCCGCCGCCCGCACGGCCAGAGCATAGCAGCACCACCCCCGGCCCGGAGCCGCCGCTCTAGCCTACACGCATAGAGAGCGAGCACCACATGCCAACCCGCCACCGCCCAAAGGGCGCAATAAAACGCCCCGACCACCAAAAAGCGGCGCAGTCGTGCCTCCGTCCAAGCACCATGGCACACCTCTGCCATGGGGATGCCCGCGAGGGCCACCATGCCCCCGCCAGCCACATGCAGCAGCCCACCAAAGCCGCCAAGGCACCGACGAAGCTGGGTGCGACTTCCACGAGACCATCCCGTCGAAGCACCCCAGCCCGACCATCCTCCAGGCACCCGCCGCGTTGAGACAAACCCCTGGCCGCCGACCACCAAACCGTCGTTGCGTCCCTGATGACTCCTTCGTGGCGCTAGAGAACTTGGTGCTTGATGTGGAGTCTTGTTGGGAACCCCAAGAGAAAGGTGTGAAGAGGACAGCAGCAAGTCTTCCCTCAGTTGAGACCGAGGTTATCGAACCAGAAGGAGGAAGAAAACGTCACACAGGTGTTGAAAGCAACACGGAGACATGCACAACACAAACTCAAGACTTTGCCCCAACGAATCAGTGAGGTTGTCAATCTCACGGTTTGCTGTAACAAAGGATTAAACGTATGGTGTGGAAGGTAATGGTTTGCAGCAAGTAAAACAAGTAACAGTGAAAGATGTATCAATGGTAAAGATTGGACCGGGGTCCATAGTTCACTAGAGGTGCTCTCCTTAGATAAACAACATGGCATGAAGGGTAAATAAATTACAGCGGGGCAATTGACAGGAACTGAGCAAGGCATAACAATGCAATTACTAGTCAGAAAGATCCTATGAGTCTGTGGGCAATACAACAATATACATAGACCGTCATCCAACTACATCTATGACTAGAAGTCCACCTTCAGGTTATCATCCGAACCCCCTCCAGTATTAAGTTGCAAGCAATAGACAACTGCTTTAAGAAAAGTGTGTAAGGTAAACAGTCCACATGTTCCATGAACAAGAGACCGTTGTTTTCTCCCAAGTAGCAACAACACATCTACAACTGAAGAGATTTCTGTCACTTCCCTTGGAAACTAGAGGCATGAACCCACTATCGAGCATAAATACCCCCTCTTGGAGTCACTAGCAACTACTTGGCCAAGATAACCACTAGCAACGGAGAGCATGCAAGATCACAAACAACACATACATGATAGAATCATAAAGACAAAACCATTAATCAAACCAACATAATAATCTCAATATCCATCATATCCTCGCAAACACAATATGCATGATTACAAATAGATTAGATCTTGATCATGAACGGAGCTCACAAGTTCTATACATGAAAGCACAAAGGAGGAGATACAACCATCTAGCTACTACATGGACCCATAGTCCAAGGTAGAACTACTCACGCATCATACTGGAGAGAAGGCCTCTAGGATGATCTCCCCTCCGGTAGAGTGCCGGGAAAAACTTCATATCCCCCCGATCTAGGGACGATGGTGGCGGCGACTATAGACGGTTTCGTGGATTTCTGATCGGGTCCTCAGGGTTTCTGCATCGGGGGCTTCTTATAGGCGAAGGGGCGAGATCGGGAGGTGGACAGGGCCACCAAACCCTAGCTAGGCGCGGGCCCATCTGCCCCCGCGCCTGGGGTGGGTCTGGCCCCCCTGGCTGGCCCCTCCGGCTCTCCTCTGGACTTCTTGTTCCCCACGAAAAGTAATTGACTTTGACGTTTGTCCCGTCCAATTCTGAGAATATTTCTTTACTAACTTTTCTGAAACCAAAAACAGCAGAAAACAGGCATCTGGCACTGTTGCAACTTGTTAATAGGTTAGTACCAGAAAACATGTTATAGATACGTTTCCAACGTATCAGCATCCCCAAGCTTAACTCCTGCTCGTCCTCGAGTAGGTAAGTGATAAACAGAATAATTTTTTAGGTGACATGCACCCTCACAATAAAGATCCAACCATTTGCAAGCATTGAAAGCTGAGATCAAAGAACTCTAAACATGTGCATGAAAGATGGAGTTCTAACAATAGGACATAGTAACTATACATGCAACATGAAAGGCTACAAACAAAGATCATGAATAACATGCATTAAAAAACGTTTGTTTGTTTCACATACAGAAAACATAGCATAGTGGCATTCAGCTTGTCCCTCATAGAGTAGCAATATAGATGCATATGACACCTTCAAAGTTCACAAGGGTGACTAGAAACAAGTAGCACAAGACCAAGTAATAACACAATATGCATCAATCAATAAGCTTTGGAACACTGCACACAGAATGACAACTATGCTCTCTTAATGGTGCCTAAAGATAGAAGGTGGAGATTCAACAATGGTGGAACAAAGGCCTTTTTGTAAAGGAAGCAGGGATTACAAGTTTCAAAAAGAGCTTCCAAAAATTATGGAACTTTTTAGCTTTCAGCCCTCATTGCCCCTATCATAAGCATCTTGAAGTGGTTAAGTTTAAAGTGGCAAAGCTGGAGTATATGCTTGACGAAGTATAAGTTGGCAATCTCATGCCCCTTGAATACGAGGGCCACACCTCATGCATACTCAACTTTGGGTCCAGATAAGTTCTTGTCACTATAAGTATTTTCATATCATTGAGAACCGCCAACGGGTACCCCTTGCACATGGTACAAGAGCTTTCCCATAACCAAAATGACAAGGCAAGCAGACAATGAGCATCTTAGCAATTCTTCTTATGTATCATGGGAATATGGTGCTTTTTTCTCTCTTTCCTCTTTTATCAATGTGTCTTTTTTTATTAAAAAAATGCTTCATAGATGTCACTATGGTGATGCTGCAAGTTTCCACCATGATTAGGCATGGCTTAGGCTAGCGGCCCAGGCGTTTCTCTAACACAGGATACAAACTCCATAGACTTACAAGTTCCCTCTTTATTTCACACCGGTGACATCCATAGACAAAAGAACATGATATCAAGTGAGTACAACAAGGTACAAGTGAAATGTTGAAAATGTTCCCCGTGACATCACGGTTCTGCTAATTCCAACTTATAAGTGCAAACATATACAACAAAGTTGTCACAATGGTTCAAGTTTATTAGGGGCAAAGAATAAAGTGTGCCATCAAGTTCGTGAGGGCTTTAATCACTAAGCTTTCACATAACAAAATAGTTTTTAATTCGAAGATAGATGAAAACAAGAATATACTTGGAATGTTGTAACACACCATGAATAGGAACTTATAATGGACACTTTGGAATAACTTGGTTTCTTGGGGGCTGGAGGCATGAGTAGAACTTACTCATACAAGTGGAGGCTAGCAAAAGACTGAGAGCAACCAACTAAGAGAGCAATAATGACCAAAATCATGCAGTGCAACAAAGCAAACTAATCAAAGCAAAGAGTGGTACTACAAGTCAAGGACTAAATGATCATAGAGGCTAATGGTGACTTGTCATAGTCATAACATGGTGCGAGCATGTGCCAAGTCAACCCAAGCAAAACATCAAAGGAGAATACCACAATACTATGCTTTTGCATGCTAAAACAACGTATAATTTCTTCAAGGCACACTAAGCAATCCCAATTATTTGGAACAAGACATGCTATATCAATAATCTCTAAGAATAATCCTAAAACAACACCTAGCATGTCATGCTAAAGTCTAATTCACAGTTAATGCAAGCTCCTCTTACACTTCAAGCAAGAACTTACTACTCCTTTCCAACACCAAGCAAACTTATTTGCAAAATAACACAGCGAGAACGGGGGTCCAAACTACTTTATTCAAGCAAACTAAATAACCTAAGCAAAGCAAACGAAGACTAAGATGCTCCAATAATAACACAACTGTGCATGAAACAATAAAAACGAAGTGAATAGACAGACCTGAGCTTTTTATTGATGAAGAAGGGGATGCCTTGGGCATCCCCAAGCTTTGACGCTTGTACCTCTTGGATATTTCTTGGGATGACACCATGGTGGCATCTCCAAGCTTGAGCCTTTTTCCATTCTTTATCTCATTGCATCATTCTCTCTCTACACCTGAAATTTTTCCTTCATACAAAACTTCACACAATCTTTATTAGCAACATTAGTGTATTCAAAAGATATTAGACCTCTGGCAAAGCTTTGAAACAGCAAGGATTTTCACTAAAAACACAATCTACTGTAGTAAATTCTTCAAAAAGCTCAATTTACCTGAAGAGAACTCAAAAAGGAAACAATAAGAAGCAAATGCAAATAATGGCAGAAATTTGTCAAAACAGACCAGCAGGTAGAAACCGATTTTTTCGAACATCTTCTGTTGCTCAAATCAAAACGTGTTGAACTAAAGAAAGTTAGCTAACATACTGGGGGATTTAGTCGTAAATTTTGAGCTCAATCCGAGTTACAGAGCCTCCTCACGAATTATTTTGGTGGAGGACAGAAATCTGTTTCGGCACAACAACTCCCCAAATCTTACTTCCCTCTCATTAGAGGTCATTCTTGGCACAAAAAACAAACAAAAAGGATAAGGAGAGGTTATTAAAGAAGTAATAACTTCCAAGACTCATGGAAACTTTTGGGTTATCTCCCAATAAGTACTTTTCTTTAACGCCTTAAAGTTAGGCACAAGAAGCAAGAAGAATCAAGTATTTTCAAATGAGGAAGCATTAACATCAAATCTTGCTTTTAAGGGAGGAGCAAAAAGCAACTTATCTCTCCTCATAGGGAAGTTTTCAATACCTTTATTGAATGTAAAATTATATTTAATGGTGCCTTCTTTCATATCAATGATGGCACCAACTGTTCTAAGAAAAGGTCTTCCCAAAGTAATAGGACAAGAAGGATTGTATTCAACATCCAAAACATAGAAATCCACAGGGACATAAGCATTATTAACCATGATGAGAACATCATTAATACTCCCCATGAGTTTCTTCTTAGCATTATCATTGAGTGGGACATCTAAATAACAATCTTCCAAAGGTGGTAAATCAAGCATTTCATAACTCTTCCTAGGCATAATAGAGACACTAGAACCAATATCACATGAAGTTTTGAGATCAAAGTCATTCACTTGCATATTAATAATGGGTTCCCAATTATATTCTACTTTCCTAAGAATAGAAGCTTTGTGTTTTAGCTTCTCTTCCTTAATCTTAACAAGAGCATCTTTAATATGTTTGGTAAAGGCAATATGCATATCAATAGCATCAGGACTTCTAGCAAGCTTTTGCAAGAACATAATCACTTCAGAAATATTGCAACCATCAATATCAAAGTCAAACTTAGCATCACTAGTATTAGGCTCAACAGGCTTAGGCATAGTAGGAGTAGGAATAGGGACTACTTGTGGTTTAGTGGTGATAGTGCACACACTATTGTTTCTATCTATTTCAGCTTCCCTTTCCCACTTAGCATGAAGTTGAGCTAACAACCTAACATTTTCATCAATAGTAACTTATATGGCATGAGCGGTAGCAAAGGTATTTTCCATAGTTTTAGGTTTAGCAGCCATTTTATTAACCTAGGAAGTTTGAGCTTCAGACAAAAAGGATATATTTTTCTCAACAGTTAAAAGCTTTTCCTCTATAGTCTTATTGAAAGTGGTTTGTTTACTAATAAAGTCCTTGAGCATGACTTCAAGTTCAGAGGGGACACTTCTAGCATTATTTTAAGAGCTTCCATAGGAGTTTCCATTATTAGGAGGATAAGGCCTATAATTGTTGTTGCTACCAAAATTATTCATGTAGGCATTATTGTTGAAATTGTTGTTTCTAATGAAGTTCACATCAACTTGATCTTCTTGAGCAACAAAATAGGCTAAGGGAACACTATTAGAATCTAGAGGAGCTTTCCCATTAACAAGCATAGCCATAATAACATCAAACTTTTCACTCAAAGAGGAAGTTTGCTCAGCAGAATTTACCTTCATACCATGTGGAGCTCTCTCAACATGCCATTCAGAGTAGTTAACCATCATATTATCAAGGAGCCTTGTTGCAGCTCCCAAGGTGAGTCCCATAAAAGTACCTCCAGCAGCTGAATCCAGCAGGTTCCTTGAAGAGAAGTTCAAACCTGCATAAAAAGTCTGGATAATCATCCAAGCAGTGAGTCCATGAGTAGGGCAATTTTTAACCAAAGATTTCAATCTTTCCCAAGCTGGAGCAACATGTTCACTATCAAGATGTTTAAATTTCATAATATCACTTCTCATAGATATAATCTTAGAAGGAGGATAGTACTTTCCAATAAAAGCATCTTTGCACTTAGTCCAAGAATCAATACTATTTTTAGGCAAAGAAAGCAACCATTCTTTAGCTTTTGCCCTCAAGGAGAAAGGAAAAAGCTTGAGCTTAATAATATCTCCATCTACATCCTTATACTTTTGCATCTCACAAAGTTCAACAAAGCTATTAAGATGGGCAGCATGATCATCAGAACCAACACCAGAAAATTGCTCTCTCATCACAAGATTCAACAAGGCAGGCTTAATTTCATAAAAGGTAGCATCAGGAGCAGGTGGAGCAATAGGAGTGCTTAGGAAATCATTGTTGTTGGTGCTAGTGAAGTCACACAACTTGGTGTTCTCAGCAGAGTTCATTTTGGCAAAGGTGGGCAAGCCAAAAACAGCAGCAGCAGCTAGAGCAGGAACTATTTTTTTGTGTTTTTGAATAAAGAAAGCAAACCAAGCTAGACTATTTTTTTGGGTTTTTTGAAAAGAGGCAAACAAAACCAAGCAAAATAAATGAAGCAAACTAAAAACAAAGTAAAGAGAAAGGAAGTGAAAGACTCCCCTAGTGAAGACGTCCTTAGCCTCCCCGGCAACGGCGCGCCAGAAAACTTGTTGATGACTCCTTGGTGGCGCTAGAGAACTTGGTGCTTGATGTGGAGTCTTGTTGGGAACCCCAACAGCAAGGTGTGAAGAGCACAACAGCAAGTATTCCCTCAGTTGAGACCGAAGTTATCGAACCAGAAAGAGTTAGGAAACGTCACACAGGTGTTGCAAGCAACGCGGAGACCTGCACAACAGAAACTCAAGAATTTGCCCCAACGAATCAGTGAGGTTGTCAAGCTCACCGGTTTGCTATAACAAAGGAATAAACGTATGGTGTGAAAGGTAATGGTTTGCAGCAAGTAAACAAGTAACAGTGGAAGATGTATCAATGGTAAAGATTGGACCGGGGTCCATAGTTCACTAGAGGTGCTCTCCTTAGATAAACAACATGGCATGAAGGGTAAATAAATTACAGCGGGGCAATTGACAGGAATTGAGCAAGGCATAACAATGCAATTACTAGTCAGAAAGATCCTATGAGGCTGATTGGGCAATACAACAATATACATAGACCGTCATCCAACTACATCTATGACTAGAAGTCCACCTTCAAGTTATCATCCGAACCCCCTCCAGTATTAAGTTGCAAGCAACAGACAACTTCTTTAAGCAAAGTGTGTAAGGTAAATAGTCCATATGTTCCATGAACAAGAGACCATTGTTTTCTCCCTAGTAGCAGCAACACATCTACAACCAAGAGATTTCTGTTACTTCCCTTGGAAACTAGAGGCATGAATCCACTATCGAGCATAAATACCCCCTCTTGGAGTCACTAGCAACTACTTGGCTAAGATAACCACTAGCAACGGAGAGCATGCAAGATCACAAACAACACAGACATGATAGGATCATAAAGACAAAACCATTAATCAAACCAACATAATAATCTCAATATCCATCGGATCCCCGCAAACACAATATGCAAGATTACAAATAGATTAGATCTTGATCATGAACGGAGCTCACAAGATCTATACATGAAAGCACAAAGGAGGATATACAACCATCTAGCTACTACATGGACCCATAGCCCAAGGTGGAACTACTCACGCATCATACCGGAGAGAAGGCCTCCGAGATGATCTCCCCTCCGGCAAGGTGCCAGGAAGAACTTCAGATCCCCCCCGATCTAGGGACGATGGTGGCGGTGGCTACAGATGGTTTCGTGGATTTATGATTGGGTCCTCAGGGTTTCTGCATTGGGGGCTTCTTATAGGCGAAGGGGCGAGACCGGGAGGCGGCCAGGGCCACCAAACCCTAGCCAGGCGCGGGCCCACCTACCCCCGCGCCTGGGGTGGGTCTGGCCCCCCTGGCTGGCCCCTCCGGCTCTCCTCTGGACATCTTGTTCCCCACAGAAAGTAATTGATTTTGACGTTTGTCCCGTCCAATTCCGAGAATATTTATTTATTAACTTTTCTAAAACCAAAAACAGCAGAAAACAGGCATCTGGCACTGTTGCAACTTGTTAATAGGTTAGTACCAGAAAACATGTAAAAAGCACCTCAAAGTGTAGACAAGCAAAGCAAAGTAGATACAAACCAAGCATGGAGCATCAAAAATTATAGATACGTTTTCAACGTATCAGTCCCCGAGGTCGCCGTCCCGGCATCCGAAACGCCCGCGACCGACGCTGGAGAAGCACCCCAGCCTGTTGTCGACTGCCACCATCCTCCACCACCCCCTCCGACCAAGGTCACGGGGCCCCCGCACGCAGCCAGCAGAAACTGCACCCGCCCACCAGGCCTAGATCGGGCCCTCCGTCCCGCCAGGCGCGGCCACCACAGCAGGCGTCCACTAATGACCCACAAGTGTAGGGGATCACAACAGTCTTCGCGGGTAGTATTACCCAATTTATTGATTCGACACAAGGGGAGCCAAAGAATACTTGCAAGCCTTAACAACTGAGTTGTCAGTTCAGCTGCACCTAGAAATAGTTCTTGCTCACAGAAGTTTATCAGTAGCAACAGTTTGTAGTAGCAACAGCAACAGTGAGACAGTAGCAATAGTATCAGTACAGTAACAGTAGGATTCGAGTGCGGTAGGCATAGGGATGTATGGACGGGCGTTGCGTGGACGAGTCTAAACATGTAACTTCAAGGTCTAGGGCATTGCAAATAAATAATAACAAGCATCCAAGTACTAAACAATCCTAGGCATGTGCTCCAAATATAGTCATACATGCTCGCAATGAGAACTTGCACAACATCTTCTGTCCAGCCATCCCGTGGCAGCGGGGCCTCTAGGGAACTACTGGCAATTAAGGTGCTCCTTTTAATAGAGCACCAGAGCAAAGCATTAACACTCCGTGAACACATGTGATCCTCACACCACAGCCATCCCCTCCGGTTGTCCCAATTATTGTCACTTTGGGGCCTTTGGATCCGTACAATGATATGTGTATACAACTTGCAGATAAGATCACAAACAATACTATCATAATGATTCAATAATAAGTTTAGATCTGAGACCATGGCACAAGGGCCCTAGTTACAAGCATTAAGGACAACAAGTTGCAACAAAGTCAAATAGCACTAATAGAGATACTAGGCACTATGCCCTAACAGATCTTATTCGATTACATGATAGAACTCATCCAATCCCTACCATCCCCAAGCCTACAGCGGGGGATTACTCACTCATGGATGAGGGAAACATCGGTGGTTGATGGAGATGCATTGGTGATGACGATGACGATGATCCTCTCCAAATTTCCCGTCCCGGCAGGGTGCCAGAACAGAGTTTCTGGATCCGAATCTTGGTTTCTGGTGGCGGCAGCGGAGCGGAACTATTTCTGGAAAACTATCGAACCCCCCTGAGTTTTTAGGTCTAAAGGCAACTTATAGGCGCGGAGGGAGGCCGAGGAGCTGCCTGGGATGGCCAAACCCCCTCCTGGTGCGGGGTCAGGTGGGCCCATGCCTGGGGTGGGTCTGGCCCCCCAGGCCTCCTCTTTGTCTCCGTGGATCTTCTTGTGAGAAATAGTTTTTGGCATATTTTTCCGGGATTTTTCCTGATAGTTCATTTTTTACACAAAAACAAGACACCAAGGTAATTCTGCTGAAAACAGCGTCAGTCCGTGTTAGTTGTATCCAAATCACACAAGTATAGATAACAAACAATAGCAAAGTGTTTGAGAAAGTAGATACGTTTTGGACGTATCAGCCACACCACCGCCCCAAGACCCGTGAGGGCGGAAGCCACACCGCGACGACCCCGCCCCGAGAACCACCGAGACTCGCCAGCGTGCCGCCGCCCGGAATCCCGCCAATGCCCCATACTGAGCCGCCGCAAGAGAGCAGCCGTGCTGACCATCGCGTCCACCGCTAGCTCTCCTCGCACCACCTTCGAAGGCCGGGGCCGCCGCCACCGTGGAGGAGCCGGCGGCAGCGGCGGAGAGGAGCCAACGGAGGAGATCGAGCGAGCGGTGGGGGTGGACTCCCCCGTGTCGCTCGAGCGGAGCGACGCGGGGGTCGGGCATCTTCTTTTTTTTCTTTAAATTTATCTAAATGTAAAATATTTTTGGTTGATTTTAAATCAATTTTAGAACTAGGACTTCATTTTTTAATTCAAATTTAAATATTTAAAAAGTTTAGAAAAAATGAGGATGTAGGTAATGATTTATAATATGCTCGTGCAAAAAATCATATGAAAAAACTTCGTATTTTGGCCTCGGAGAAAAGAGATATTTTTATCTAGGTGTGTGGAGTGCAACTTTGAATGGGCCCCCATTTTCCAAAATTTTACCATATTTGTTTTTTTCCTACCCCTGAAATACAAGCTATTTTCTATTTAAAATTCAAATCCTTGTATTTCATATTGTTGTCTATAAGTAGGTATTTGTTTCAAAAATATTTGACCATTTTTAAAAAATTATCAAAAACAGGCTCCATGCAGCCTGTCTTCAAAAACCAATTTCGCTCTTGAAAGAACATTCTACGATCTCTAGTGTTTTGTGTGTTAAATAACAATACCAAGAATTATTCAATGTGTGTTGAAGTGCTGCAGGTCTTAGCAAATTCAAAAGAAGCACAAAGATGTGTTTGGGGGGCGGATTATCCGCCCCTTAATCCGCCCCCCTACCGGCCCCCTCCCCAATCGAAAAACAGAGCCAAGGCGCGTCATGTAGTATAGGGGGCGGAATATGCTTCGGATTGTCTGACTAGGGCCGGAGTTTTTTCCCAAGCCGGATAATCCGCCCCTCATGGGGGACGGATAATCCAATCCGCCTCCCAGGAGTTTTTGCAAAGGGAGCCAAGGCGCGTCATGTAGTATGGGAGGGGCGGATAATCCCCCGGATTTTCCGGTTCCCGGGCGGATGTTCTCCCCGGTACGGATAATCCGCCTCCCAAAGCCTCCAAAGGCCAGTTTTGGGCAGGGGTATTTAACCCCATGACCTCCCTCCTTCCAGAACACTTGATTCAACTCAAAAAAGACCAGACATGTTCTTCAAGCTCCATCAAGAGATCTCCATCTTCATTCACCCAAAGGCTTCGATCTTTGGGGAATCGAAGGAGGAGGCCTCGATCTTCATCAACAGCAACCAAGCTCTTCACTTCCCCTCCATTCACTTGAAGGATTCACGATCTAGTATTTCTTGTAAAGATCTAGATCTTTGTTTCGATTATTTGATAATCCTTGTTCTTGTGGCAGCTTGTTGTTATCACCGGAGCCTTCAATTCGGTTGTGGATTGTGTGTCCTGCTAGAATTGTAAAGGCACCGGTTCCCGCCTCGAAGGGTACAAATAGTGTAAAGGTGGATCAGGCCTTTGGTGGCGAGATCCATCGGAGAATAGGGTGAGGCCTATTATGGCGCGGCGGTCTTAGAACCGCCCACCCCTCCAACGCAGACGTACTTCCCTTAACAAGGAAGGAACCGCGGTTAAACAAATCCTTGGGTCTCCGCGTGCTCCACTACGGTTTTATCGCTCCTCGCTTTACTTGTTTAGTAGATAGGTTTGCATATAGGCAAATTCTTGTAATTGCATATCTAGAGAATTTACTTTGTGTCAAGCCTAAAATTGAAAAAGAACTAAAAATTGAGTAGCACCTATTCAAACCCCTCCCTCTAGGTGCCCATATTATCCATTTCAGCTCTGACTTTGTGTTTTTGCACATGATAGACCCTTGGTACAGCATCATTCATGTTCAATGTATAGAAAAATTATCCTCAGTTGTAATGAAACTTCTAATGTATGGGTTCTTATTCTCAACTTATTTATTTGACATGGTGTTTGTCATGAGACTTAGGCTTGAGTCTTACCAAATTTTAACACCAGATACAATGGTGTCATGTTATGGTGATGGTAAGCTCCAATGTTATTTCAAATATATTTCGTGTACTCCCTCCGATTCAAATTAATGGTCTCGGATTTATCTAGATTCAGATGCATCTAGCACTAAAATATGACTAGATAGAACCGAATCTAGATAAATCTGAGGTCATTAATTTGGAACTGAAGGAGTAGTAATTGTGATGTTATACTAAACTTTAGGCAAATTTTGCCAAAATTTATTTGTGAAAATAAAAATGCTATGCTGAATACATGAAATTTTGGGTTGCTTCCATTCTAAAAACATCTCATACTTTGTTGATGATTTGATTTATTCTCCATCTTGAATTTGTCTATTATGTTGCTGTTGCATGCTCTAATTACCACACTTTAAAAAATAATGAAGCAATATTTTCTCCAACATATGCAAAGACATTAAAAATACACATGCCCTACAAAGTGTCATGTATGAAAATCACAAAGGGAAACATCGCACTTGTCATAACGACTTGACAATCAATTTCGCATAGTGGTCCGGTTCATAATTTTAGTAATACTAGTACAAAATAAGTTATAGTTGATCGGTTATGACGATAGTCGACGGACGTTAGTGCATCTATCGGTAGCACGGATCACCACCAAGGGGCAACTAGGACCCGTGAGTTGCAACTAGTATATGGTCTTTTTCGAGAAGAAATCGCTTGTTGACATCTTACACGCTCTAGAGTTTTCTATATACTAGAACACCGCCCTCTTATCAGGGTTCTTGTTAGATTCATACATTGTATTCTCTTTAAACATATTTACAAATACTGAACTGAATGAAAATATATAAACACAATATGTTGCACCTGATCAAGTGAGACACAATATTATGTAAATGAATGTGAATTTATATGATCACGTACGTTTTTTCTTACATCTAGATGACATTCTCTCAAAAGAAAAATATAGTTCAGTTGAGCAAAAAAATTGACTTAATTATTTTAAATAACATAATTTAGAAATATAGTTCTACCATAATGCTCTATGTGGTTTGTTCTTTTAAATACAACATAAAGTGGCACTTAAGATTTTGTTAATAAATGTTGGAGGTTGTTTTTAGATTTGGGGACATAAAAGGATGCAAACAAAAAAGTATAAATGTTACGTATAAATATCACATGCATTTTCATGAAAATATAAATAATTTTATATAGATTATCAATTAGTTTTATAAATGTGTATTAAAAATGATAATATGTGATACCCATTCTGGTCGAGTTTATTTGGCTCATATGCTAAATCTCTACAACTAAGACGGATGACTCGCTGTTAAATCTAATTTTCTTCCAATACTTTCTCCCATCACCTATATGATTAATTAATTTAATAATTAATGAATGATGGTAACCTAGGGAGGAGGCACCGGCAGTTTCCCACCCTCGCGAGAAATTAGGGAGAAGGGGGGATATGCTAGAGTAATTAGACAATATTAAATGCTAGAAAGCATGCCTTAATCTGGGGGAGTTTTGAAAGACGCAGATTTTCGTATGAGCCCAATACACTGGACTAGAGGGAGTATAAGGGATGATTGGAAAAATGAATTACCGCACTCACAAAAATTTGTATCGAATATCTTGCAAAATAGTTAAACAGAAATTGAATTGCTATTAACATGATGCATATGTAAAAATAACTCGCACCAGCAAACTCCAAGTTAGAATACAACTGAAACGAATTGCCGAAAGTATTCATAGCAATTCAGTATTGCGCTTGAACATGAGGTCAATGTCAATTTCTTTAAGTATGCACTATATATATACTAAAAAGGAAGTACTTAACAATTTGGCCGAGTAGATTTTACCCTTGGTAAAATAAATCTTTCTTGTTCACGGGAACTTATTGTACAATCACACGCACAAAGGTGTTTTATTGATACTAACACTTGATATCACACTTTATATATTATAGGTACAAGCACAACAGCTTATGCATACATCCCATACACGAGATCTTGTCATCTGACCTCCGGCCTTTATTCTACGATGCGTAGCGAGAGATGAAGTTGACTATCCGGGACAGTGCACGTCGCTCTTCAGTAGATACGGATGTACCAGTTGGGTGTGGCTGGCTCAGTAGTATATATACTAGTATGGCTGGATCTTCCAGCGCTGGTTGTCGCCCTCGCACCACTTCCAGAGCACGACCTCGGTGCCGTCGCGGACGCCGCCGTGGTACTTGTCGCCGTTGAGGGCGTCGAAGTTGAGGTAGATGTTGTTCACCATGCGCACGCACCGGAAGCCGTTGCCCACGTCGCGGCTCTCCGTCCACAGCACAGACTCGTCCAGGAAATCTGGGTTGTACGGCACAAGCTGAACCTGCAAATGATAAACAAAATATTCAGTCATGACGATTCTATCAGCAGCTTGTCATGGAAAGAAAGTTACTAAGACGGCTAGCAAAGCAGACAGGGCTTACAGGGTGGGACTGTCCGAGGGAGTGCTTGATGGCCTCCCCAGTGGCCTTGTTCACCAGGGCGAAGGCAGGGTACCCCTCCTCGTCCTTGATGCTGCTGCTCCATCTCATGTCCTTGATCCAGTGCTGGTACTCGTCCTTGGGGTTGGCCGGCGCGAGCACCACCTTGCCGTTCCTGACGGACATGGCGTAGTTGGGGTTGGCGCGGCAGTACACCTTCACCGTGGGCTGCGGCGGCAGGGGACGCCCGCAGCAGTTGCCCTCGATGTTCACCTGGGACATGCCGTACGGCACCGGCGGCGCGTACCCCGGCGTCGCCAGCACTACCGGAAATCGAGATTTTGTTGGGTATTTTTTACTTTGCCGAGTGTTTAATTCCCGGACACTCGGCAAACATCTCTTTACCGTGTATCGTACATATGACACTCGGCAAAAAGGTCATTCACAGCAAAGACACCTCTTTGCCGTGTATGCACAGAGAAAACACCAGGTAAAGAAGCACATACACGGTAACGTTCGTACAAACACTCGGCAAAAGATGGATACACGGCAAACCGTCCTGCCACGTGTATTCCCCGCCCGCGGTTGACGGCGCAGCTTACGGCGTTACAGTTTACCGAGTGTCGGCAAAAGTATACACAGTAAAAGTACGCGCCAAATTTCTTCTCCCGCGCGCGCCAAAAAACATAGCGTTTGAAACACCCCACCTTGTTGTGTGTTAGTCTACAACACTCGGTAAAGAGGTAATTTGCTGTGTGTTAGTCTACAACACTAGGTAAAGAGGTAATTTGCTGTGTATCTTAGCTTTTGCCGAGTGTTTACGTCAGGTACACGGTAAAGTAGTAACAAAATGGGATTTGGGCTGAGGTGGGTCTATGTTGAAATTAGCTAGGCTCAAGCCTCGCTAAACTTGAAGGTTTCACATGGTTTGAATTTCTTATGCCCGTTTCAAACTAGGCCTACAGATCAGGGTTTCGCAACAAACCGCGCTCCGGGACATCGGAATACCTCAAGGACCTGCATGTGGCCCTAGCACATGCATGAGAGTGTGGTGCTATGTTGAAACATACAAAACCTACTAGTCTCCGGGTGTGCTTGCATGTGTCCTCCCTCGCATGCATGCGCTCTAACCTAGAAGCGAAGGTTCTGAACTTGTATAAGGGGAAAAGTCCCTGTTCCGATGAAACCGGGTAGGATAGTGCCCCACCTTGTGAACCAACATGGTTTTACTTTTTCCTATGACCTAAACAAACACAAAACAAGAGAGAGTTATGCCGGACTACCCCCATCAGAAGAATGTCTAGGGGGTAGACGATCCGAGGCCCGCAGATTAGGGTTCCACAGCAAACCGCGCTCCGGGGCATCGGAATACCTCAAGGACCTGCATGTGGCCCTAGCACATGCATGAGAGTGTGGTGCTATGTTGAAACATACAAAACCTACTAGTCTCCGGGTGTGCTTGCATGTGTCCTCCCTCGCATGCATGCGCTCTAACCTAGAAGCGAAGGTTCTGAACTTGTATAAGGGGGAAAGTCCCTGTTCCGATGAAACCGGGTAGGATAGTGCCCCACCTTGTGAACCAACATGGTTTTACTTTTTCCTATGACCTAAACAAACACAAAACAAGAGAGAGTTATGCCGGACTACCCCCATCAGAAGAATGTCTAGGGGGGTAGACGATCCGAGGCCCGCAGATTAGGGTTCCACTTCAAACCAAGCTCCGGGGCATCGGAATATCTCAAGGACCTGCATGTGGCCCTAGCACATGCATGAGAGTGTGGTGATATGTTGAAACATACAAAACCTACGAGTCTCCGGGTGCTTGCATGTGTCCCCCCTCGCATGCATGCGCTCTAACCTAGAAGCGAAGGTTCTGAACTTGTATAAGGGGGAAAGTCCCTGTTCCGATGAAACCGGGTTAGGATAGTGCCCCACCTTGTGAACCAACATGGTTTTACTTTTTCCTATGACCTAAACAAACACAAAACAAGAGAGAGTTATGCCGGGCTACCCCCATCAGAAGAATGTCTAGGGGGGTAGACGATCCGAGGCCCGCAGATCAGGGTTCCACAGCAAACCGCGCTCCGGGGCATCGGAATACCTCAAGGACCTGCATGTGGCCCTAGCACATGCATGAGAGTGTGGTGCTATGTTGAAACATACAAAACCTACTAGTCTCCGGGTGTGCTTGCATGTGTCCTCCCTCGCATGCATGCGCTCTAACCTAGAAGCGAAGGTTCTGAACTTGTATAAGGGGGAAAGTCCCTGTTACGATGAAACCAGGTAGGATAGTGCCCCACCTTGTGAACCAACATGGTTTTACTTTTTCCTATGACCTAAACAAACACAAAACAAGAGAGAGTTATGCCGGACTACCCCCATCAGAAGAATGTCTAGGGGGTAGACGATCCGAGGCCCGCAGATCAGGGTTCCACAGCAAACCGCGCTCTGGGGCATCGGAATACCTCAAGGACCTGCATGTGGCCCTAGCACATGCATGAGAGTGTGGTGCTATGTTGAAACATACAAAACCTACTAGTCTCCGGGTGTGCTTGCATGTGTCCTCCCTCGCATGCATGCGCTCTAACCTAGAAGCGAAGGTTCTGAACTTGTATAAGGGGAAAAGTTCCTGTTCCGATGAAACCGGGTAGGATAGTGCCCCACCTTGTGAACCAACATGGTTTTACTTTTTCCTATGACCTAAATAAACACAAAACAAGAGAGAGTTATGCCGGACTACCCCCATCAGAAGAATGTCTAGGGGGGTAGACGATCCGAGGCCCGCAGATCAGGGTTCCACAGCAAACCGCGCTCCGGGGCATCGGAATACCTCAAGGACTTGCATGTGGCCCTAGCACATGCATGAGAGTGTGGTGCTATGTTGAAACATACAAAACCTACTAGTCTCCGGGTGTGCTTGCATGTGTCCTCCCTCGCATGCATGCGCTCTAACCTAGAATCGAAGGTTCTGAACTTGTATAAGGGGGAAAGTCCCTGTTCCGATGAAACCGGGTATGATAGTGCCCCACCTTGTGAACCAACATGGTTTTACTTTTTCCTATGACCTAAACAAACACAAAACAAGAGAGAGTTATGCCGGACTACCCCCATCAGAAGAATGTCTAGGGGGTAGACGATCCGAGGCTCGCAGATCAGGGTTCCACAGCAAACCGCGCTCCAGGGCATCGGAATACCTCAAGGACCTGCATGTGGCCCTAGCACATGCATGAGAGTGTGGTGCTATGTTGAAACATACAAAACCTACTAGTCTTCGGGTGTGCTTGCATGTGTCCTCCCTCGCATGCATGCGCTCTAACCTAGAAGCGAAGGTTCTGAACTTGTATAAGGGGGAAAGTCCCTGTTCCGATGAAACCGGGTAGGATAGTGCCCCACCTTGTGAACCAACATGGTTTTACTTTTTCCTATGACCTAAACAAACACAAAACAAGAGAGAGTTATGCCGGACTACCCCCATCAGAAGAATGTCTAGGGGGGTAGACGATCCGAGGCCTGCAGATCAGGGTTCCACAGCAAACCGCGCTCCGGGGCATCGGAATACCTCAAGGACTTGCATGTGGCCCTAGCACATGCATGAGAGTGTGGTGCTATGTTGAAACATACAAAACCTACTAGTCTCCGGGTGTGCTTGCATGTGTCCTCCCTCGCATGCATGCGCTGTAACCTAGAAGCGAAGGTTCTGAACTTGTATAAGGGGGAAAGTCCCTGTTCCGATGAAACCGGGTAGGATAGTGCCCCACCTTGTGAACCAACATGGTTTTACTTTTTCCTATGACCTAAACAAATACAAAACAAGAGAGAGTTATGCCGGGCTACCCCATCAGAAGAATGTCTAGGGGGGTAGACGATCCGAGGCCCGCACATCAGGGTTCCGCAGCAAACTGCGCTCCGGGGCATCGGAATATCTCAAGGACCTGCATGTGGCCCTAGCACATGCATGAACTATACCTTGTTAGAATCATGTCAATATTCTTACCATATAGATACATAGATAATAAATTACAATTATGCTAGTGCTAAATTTACCTTATTAGTATCATGTAAATATGTTTGTTAGAATCATCTTACCATATAGCTATATATATACGTAGTTTGAACTTTGTAAGATTGCATCATTTTTACTCGTGCTTGTGTGTTTTGCACTTTGTAGGATTACATCAAGGAACCCTATGTTGTGGCGGAACATGGTCGCCGTTGATGAAGATATGTACCACATGCTAGAGAACTTGTGTGCCACTTGGTTGTGTTGATGGATATGTGAACTTGAATTCAAGTGTTTGTTAAACTTGTGAACTTTGTATGCATGTTTGATGTACTAGTGCACTTGTGAACCTATTATGTGAATTCTTGCTGTGATATATGTCTGCTGTGATATATGTTTGATTTACTAGTGCACTTGAATTATGTTTGTCCAGATTTGTTTTGAAATGCAGGGTACAATAAAAAACAGCATAAACTTGCCAAATTTTTGTGGACTTTGTCGTGTATCCCAGGAAAAACACTCGGCAAAGAGTGCGTAATTTGCCGTGTATGGCAGATAGCACACTCGGCAAAGAGTAAGTCTATGCCGTGTATTGCCATAAGAGACACTCGGCAAAGAGTAAGTATTTGCCGTGTATCCCAGTAAAAACACTCGGTAAAGAGTGCGTAATTTGCCGTGTATGTCAAGCAGTACACTCGGCAAAGAGTAAGTACACTCGGCAAAGAGTAAGTCTATGCCGTGTATTGCCATAAGAGACACTCGGCAAAGAGTAAGTATTTGCCGTGTATCCCAGTAAAAACACTCGGTAAAGAGTGCGTAATTTGCCGTGTATGTCAAGCAGTACACTCGGCAAAGAGTAAGTATTTGCCGTGTATCCCAGGAAAAACACTCGGTAAAGAGTGCGTAATTTGTCGTGTATGTCAGGCAGTACACTCGGCAAAGGCTTGACGCCGTCTACAGCGGACGCGCCGTGAACGCATTATTTTACCGAGTGTGCGGCTGATAGACACTCGGCAAATGTTTGCCGAGTATCCGGAAGTTAAACACTCGGCAAAGTCGTGTTTACCGACGGGGTGTACGCTGTGAACTCTTTACCGAGTGTAAATACACGCAAATGTTTGCCGAGTGTACTTTGGCCTTTGCTGTGTATTTTTAATATCCAGTAAAAAATCGTTTTCCTGTAGTGCAGCCCGTACCCGCCGTAGTTCTCATTGCGACGGTAGTAGTCCATGGCTAGCTCGCTGCTCGATCTGCACAATGGATGCATGGCGACGGCCGGGACGAGGGATTTTATAGGGGCCGGCGAGGTGGGGTAGCGATATTCCATCGGTGTACTACATGGCGTTCACCTCACGCTGTGTCAGGTGACGAACGAATGGAGACGACGCCGATGTGCGTGGTGGGATTCGTTCGGATAGGTGATGCCATGCCACACACTAGCTACATTCGAGAAGTTGGAGCGGAACCATGAGCAGTAGCTTTGCTAGCTTTGCGTGATTCGGTCGATATCTGGTAGTTTTGGTAGGAATCTGAGCGGCTATTATTGCTGAAGAGATAGGGAAGTAGCTAGTGGTTTCCACGAGGCAGTCCGGCGAATCTTATGTGTGCTCCTGCTGATCTACGATTTGTTACTACACCAGGATGCTACTACTACTTTCGTCCCGAGATATTTGCGGGACGCCCGTTCAAAAGGTAAATGAACGTTCATCGTTGTGAAAGTTAAAGTGGTGAATGAATCAACTATCAGTTTATTCCATCGATGATCAGGTTTATATACAGTAGAACCGACATAGAGAAGAGTCACGTTCGTTCGTGAGGCGGTGGGAACGGGAGAACCGTCGTGACGGTTTACAGCAAAGGATTACTTATTTACATGTTTAAAATAAATCCTAACACTCCCCCTAATCCTTACTTGTCCTTGCGCCTGATCATTCTGGAATAATCTCCTCCAAGAACCCTGTGGGAAAAATAGAAGAGAAATACACATTATGCCATGAAAAACTCCTTCCAAAAACCCCAGTGGGAAAATAAGGAGAAAATGACATATGTCATCCATGCTTGTAATGATATTGCCTCGTTAAAAACCTTACATGAGAAACCATTAGGAAAAACTCACAAAGGAAAAGAGTGCAATAACGAAGATCTGATGATTTTCAACAGGTCTTAACCTGGGAGATTTCTCCCCCTGAACTTTGCAAGTCACGAAGTCTTCTCATACCAATTCCATGTACATATTTGTGAAACAACGAATTTGGTAAGGACTTGGTAAACAAATCAGCGAGATTATCACATGACTTCGTTTGCAAAATATTTATTTCCCCACTCTTTTGTAGCTCATGGGGATAAAATAACTTAGGAGCAATATGCTTTGTAATATTACTCTTAGTATAACCTGTCTGCATCTGTACAATACAAGCAGCATTATCTTCATAGATAATGGTGGGTGATTCCAGCGAACTAATCCCACTTGAACCTTGGACAAAGTTCATCATTCTGCGAAGCCATACACATTCCCGTGATGCTTCATACAAAGCAATTATCTCAGAATGATTCGTGGATGTATCCACCAATGTTTGCTTTGTCGACTTCCAAGAGAAAGCTGTACCTCCATGTAAGAAGACAAATCCAGTCTGTGATCTGGCATTATGGGGATCTGACAAGTATCCAGCATCACAATACCCCACCATGGTTCTCTCTTGATTTTTCTGATAGAACAAATCAAGATCTTTGGTGCCCTGAAGATATTTTAGAATATTCTTCACACCAACCCAATGCCTTTTCGTTGGTAATGCGCTGTATCTAGCTAAGAGATTAACTGCAAACGATATATCAGGTCTCGTGCAGTTTGCTAGATACATTAGTGCACCAATTGCACTAAGATATGGGAACTCGGGTCCCAATATCTCCTCATCGTCATCCTTAGGTCTAAAAGGATCTTTATCTCTATCAAGAGATCTAACAACCATAGGTGTTTTAGACGGGTATGATTTATCCATATTGAACTTCTCCAATATCTTTTGGATGTACGCAGACTGGTGAACTAATATTCCTGAAGAAATATGTTCAAGTTGCAAACCGAGACAAAATTTGGTCTTACCCAAATCTTTCATCTCAAATTCCGTCTTCAGATGATTACTAGCCTCATTTATATCTTGTGTAGTACCAATGATATTCAAATCATCCACATACACAGAGATTATACAAAATCCATCAGTAGATTTCTTGATGAACACACATGGGCAATCATCATCATTTAAGTATCCTTTCTGCAAAAGGAACTCACTTAGTCGGTTGTACCACATTCTACCTGACTGTTTCAAGCCGTATAACGACCTCTGTATCTTTACACAATACATTTTGCGATCAGCCTTTGGATCTAGAATCTTCATTCCCTCAGGGACTTTCATGTAGATATCCGTATCCAGCGACCCATATAAATATGCGGTCACCACATCCATCAATTTGAATATACAAATTCATTTGCAATGCCAACGATATCAAGTATCGGAACGTGATTCCACTCATCACAGGAGAATATGTTTCATCGTAATCAATGCCAGGTTTCTATGTAAAACCTTGTGCTACAAGCCTCGCCTTATATCTCACCACCTCATTGTTTTCGTTCCTCTTTCGAACAAAAACCCATTTCGCCTCTACCGGAAAAACATGCTGAGGAGTAGGTATTACTTTAGTAAATACCCCTCTCTTGGTAAGGAGCGCAATTCATCCTCAATTGCAACCATCCATTTGGACCAGTCTGAGCGTTTCATACACTCTGCCATGGTCTTAGGTTCATGGTCCAATGCCAGGTCATCTGCAATCTTTGAGGAGAAAAATATGTCGACATTTGTAGACTTTCTGTTGAACGATTCTCCTGATTCAACATAGTTTATGGATATTTCTTCAATACCTTCAGACTCATCGTGATTTCCCTCAACGATTGAATCGAGGTGTTCCAATGTCCCAGCACCTATATTTGTGTGCGCACTTGTGCTGGACCCTGGATGATGAACATCCTTTAGGTGTCTTTCTTCAACACTGGGTTGAATATCAACCCGTGGTTGACCTACATTTACTGTTTGAGAGATTCTCATTCCCCGCGGACGCTTCTGAGAAGCCTTGTCCTTTTTGTCCAGATTTCTCCCCCTCTTGGACAGTTGAGTGGTCTTTGCTATCTCAACTCTCTCATTCATAGCAGGAATATGGGATTTAGTGACACCTTTATAGTCAGTAAATGCATCTGGCAGATTATTTGCAATATTTTGCAAATTTATGATCCTTTGAACCTCCAGTTCAGATTCATTCGTACGTGGATCTAAAGACTGAATGCCTTCAACATTCCAATCTATTTTCTAGCATTCTTTGTGGTCCTTTTCTCCCCCTAATGCCGAAAAATTATCCTCATCGAAGATGCAATCAGCGTACCGGGCTGTGAAGAGATCCCCTGTTAGAGGCTCCAGGTACTTTATAATCGACGGAGAAGTGTACCCCACATAAATACCCATCTTTCTATGTGGACCCATCGATGTACGCTGAGGTGGTGATATCGGCACGTACACAGCGCAACCGAATCTTCGAAGGTGGGAAATACTTGGTTGATTTCCACATACTAACTGCAACGGGGAGGCCGTATGGTATGCAGTTGGTCGAATTTGTATCAATTCCGCGGCATGTAACACCGCATGTCCCCAACATGAAGTTGGGAGATTACAATTCTGTAGGAGCGGTCTTGCTATCAACTTGATCCTCTTGATAAGTGATTCCGCAAGACCATTTTGTGTGTGTACATACGGTACAGAATGCTCCACGGTTATGCCCAAAGCTAAGCAGTAATCATTGAATGCTCGTGAACTAAATTCAGCAGCATTATCCATTCTGATGGATTTTATCCTATGTTCAGGATGATTAGCTCTCAATTTTATGATTTGAGTAATCAGCTTTGCGAATGCATGGTTCCTTGTCGATATGAGACACACATTTGACCATCTTGTAGATGCATCAATGAGTACCATAAAATATCTGAATGGTCCCGATAACGGTTGAATTGGACCACATATATCTCTTTGAATGCGTTCAAGAAAATTTAGTGGTTCATTCTTGACCTTCAGGTATGAGGGTCTAGTGATTAATTTCCCAGTTGCACATGCAGTGCAAACAAAATCCGAGGATTGAGGGAAATTAGCAATCGTTATATTGTGTCCAATAGAACCATTAATAATTTTCCTCATCATCCCAACACCGGGATGACCCAGGCGATCATGCCATATCTTGAATTTATCAAGATTTTGGAAAATTATTTTATACGCCAAATGTGGCTCTGGCTTTATATATGTATAATATAATCCAGAAGATAGAGTAGGAAGTTTCTCAAGGGTCTTCCTTTCGGAACCCTTTTTCTGAGTTATGAGTAGGCTTTCAACCTCACCATCTTCATGAGTTTCGATGTGGTAGCCATTACTCCGAATGTCCTTAAAACTCAGCAATGTACGAGTTGAATCCGGATACAATAATGCCTCCTGGATCATAAGCTTCGTACCATTTGGGAGTGTAAATGTGTCCTGACCAGAACCAACAATGACGGTGTCGCGACCACCAATAGTCATGACACTCCCCTTACTCTTTTTCAGAGTTTGGAAGTATTTAACCTCCCGTAATATTGTGTTAGAGGCACCACTGTCCGCTAAACAAATTTCCTCCTCCATTGGATTTTCAGAAGATTTCTATAGAGTAAAAAGACTAAAATTTAGTATTTTATCCAAACTCATATAGAATATACACATACAATACAATATATACTATGTATGTCTGCTCACGTATTATAATACATTATGTTCGACTACATAATTATTACAATACCATATGTCTTATGACACAAATATTTTACAACACATAATATGTGTAAGGACATTATCACAATACTTATGACACTACAAGGAGTTTAAAGTTGGTCTCCATATATGTCACTTGTAGAAGTGAAATCCACTAGCATGTCTTCAACATGAAGTGTTGGTCCTTCCTTTTGCTGAGGCTGGTCATGGTTCTCCGTGTTCTTTTGAACACTGTTCTGTTGAACACCTTGGGAACTCTCGACCATCAGTCCAATGAAGTGAGCTTCGTACTGGTGCCCTTGGGCCTTCTTGCCTTTGATTGATTGTTGATACAGCGACACCAAATGCTTAGAAGTTGTACACTTCTTTGCAATATGAGTGTTACAACCACATCGATAACAACCTTGAGAATTGTTACCCCTATCATTTCTCTTGAAATGATTCTTGCCCTTTTGGACTCCATGGCTATTCTGATTCTCATTGCGTTTCCACTTTCCCTTAAACCTCATCCGGTTCTTCTTTGAACCACGGAAGTTTTGAGCATTGTAAGAATTGAAATGTGCTTCAGGCAGCGGCAATGTTCCCGTTGGACGGGAAAGGTTATTCTTATCAAGAATTTCATTGTGCTTTTCTGCCTGAAGGAGTGCATATATCAATTCAGAATGCTTCCTATACTTTTGGTTACGATGCTGTTCAGCAATCAACCTCATATTAGGATGGAAAGTAGAGAGCGTCTTCTCAATGAGATCCGCATCCGAAACTGCACTGTTGCAGAATCTCAACTTTGAGTTGATTTGATGTACGGCGGAGTTGTATGCCGCAACGGACTTGAAATCCTGGAAATGGATTAGTGCCCATTGTCTTTGCGCTTCAGGCAACATCACCGATCTCTGTTGATCATAGCGCTCCTTTAAGGAGTCCCATAACGATAGAGGATTTTCTTCCATCATGTACTCATCTTTCAGAGCGGGATCGAGGTGATGTCGAATGAAGTGTAAAGCAGCATACTTTGCCGGTTCTGGTATAGCAGGAGTACCTTGAGCAGGTGTGGTTATAGTGCTGATCAAATTCCTGGATGACAAGTTAATCTTGACATCCATTGCCCAGGTCAGATAGTTTCTGCCATCAAGTGCAAGTTCAGCAAATTCTTTCTTGGATATGTTATCCATAGCCTACATGAAAAATATCATGCTCATTAATTTACCAACAAGTAAATTAATTGTGTGTAAAATAGCATGCTTGATCCACTTGAAGGTCTAGGAAAAGCCTATTCGACCCATCATATGACATTCTACAAATAGATAATCACCATATATGGTGTAGATCATATTTGTAGGACACATGGAGATAGTCACTACCAAGTAGTGTAGATCTCACTTACATGTGTACTTTCATTTTTGCTTTAAACACAAGGTAATCACTACAAAGTAGTGTAGACCGACCTCTTATGGTACTTCACACAACCTTATGTTTAATAAAACACATTGAAGGTAGTCGCCAACTTGGTGGCGTAGATCTCACAGTTGTATATCAAGTAATTTATTGATATTTAACCAATCCATAAGTTGTGTGCAAATTTGAAATTTGTCATATTATTTTTTCAAACATAGTCAACATAAAGCAATTAAAAATTGCAAACAGTCTAATATTGACATTTAAATGTGCAGACGCTACATAGTTAGTGCTAGATACTACTAACATGCACATATTTAGAAAAAAAAAACTGAACAGCTAAAAAGCTAAACAGAAAAGAAAAACCGAATTTTCATTTATTGGGCTGAAACTGCGCAGCCCAATATAGCAGCTCTCCTGCCAATTTCGTTTTACTCTTTTTTTTTCATTCTCACGGACGTGAGTACTGATCCAGAATCAAGTCGTACTCGTGTACTCGACGAGGACTTTTCTGGAGACAACTCGAAAAGATAAGGCAGAAGCGGTCGTGGTTATCCCATCTTCTCTCGATAGAGAAACCGCTCCCCACACCTTATGCGGCGGCGGCAGAATCGCCACCACTACTTGCCGCCAGCGGCGGTCATTCACCGGCTGTAGATCCCGGCGCGCCATCCTCCTCCTTTGAAGAAGATTCGCCGGGGAGGTGCGTTCCGGGAGCCACTCCATTGGCGTGTCCGTTGGGGAGGGCGTGCCTCACCGGGTTCTGCTACTCCGGCCGTCGACCAGCTCGGCTGGCCTCCAGCACGGGGCGCGAGACGACGAAGCTGGAGCGGCGGAGCTTCCCGCCCCGTTGTCTAGTACGTCCCCAAGCGCGACACTGGGAGGCGCGGCGCTAGGCCAGCGCTTGATAGAGCGGTCGCCGTGGTCGGAGACGGTAGGTTCGAGGGCGCAAGCGCCACGAGCTCGGCCTCTTCCTCGACGGGCGCTGCAGGTCCCAAGGCGTGGGCAATCCCAGCCATGTTCTGGGTATGGTGGCGGCGGAAGAGGGGCTGCAAGCACGGGGTCGTCGATGTCCATGTCCTGGTCCTCCGGCGCCACCTCCTCATCCACCTGGTCGGCGCCGCGCGATGAGACGGCTCCATCGACCTTCCTGGCGAAGAAGATGGAGGAAGAAACTCAAGAATTTTCCTTCAGGCATCTTTACCTTTTTGTTCTTCTCTAGTTCTTGTTTCTCCGGCGATGGCCGAAGGTGGGCTTTCTCTCTCGTTGGTAGAGACGGTGCTGATAACGTGTGAAAGTTAAAGTGGTGAATGAATCAACTATCAGTTTATTCCATCGATGATCAGGTTTATATACAGTAGAACCGACATAGAGAAGAGTCACGTTCGTTCGTGAGGCGGTGGAAACGGGAGAACCGTCGTGACGGTTTACAGCAAAGGATTACTTATTTACATGTTTAAAATAAATCCTAACAATCGTAATGATGGGGTGCTATAGGCCGACATGACTGGCGAACCAAGCGGTTATCTTGGGCTGCCCCAAAAGGCTTCTTTTTCGTATTTTATTTGTTTCGTTTTTTTTTTTTTATCTTTGTGTGGTTTCTTTTATATATTTACGTGTTTTTCAAACTATGTTTTTTAATCTGAACATTTTTAAAAATATGAATGATATTCAATTTTGAACAATTTTAATTTTTGATTATTTTCTAATTTGAATAATTTCAAAAAATAAACATTTTTAAATCTAAACAAATTTCAAATATAAAAAATAAAAGTTGAAAAGAATAAAATAAAATATGACAATAACAGTAAAAAAGAAAAGGAAAGGAAAAAAGAAAAACGAAAAGGTAAAAACAGAAACAAGAGGGAGAAGAAGACCGACTCGAATGGCCCATGCCTTGCGGGAGTTTGCGGCGCGTGGTATGTGCCAACTTGTCCATTGGATTTGTAACATCCCAGCATTAGAGCTTATAAATAAGTTAAACATAGATGTGTTCATTGCATTCATGCATAAAAAATTCGAATAATTTTCGCGCTTTTGAACAAAATTTGTCAAAGTGATTGAAGCTTCTCTTAACTTGATGGAATTGAAGTAGATCATCAAGTTGACCGCGATAAGTTTCAATATGACCTTTGCTAAAACCTTATTTTGGGTAAACATGATTTGATCTAAGGGTAGATCAAATGTAGTAAGACTCAACCATAACATCTTATATAATGATTGATACTTGATCTTTTAGAGATTATATTCTAGTATCCATTACACAACTCATGAATACCAAGTGAAGAATACAACTCAAGTAATAAGAATCCAATAACCAAAATATTGATTTACCAAATTCTCATCCATTCCTACCATGAGCATCAAAGTAGTTCTTAAACACTAATTCTTTATCACTTGTTGAGTAAGAAGGAAATCAAGTCAATACCATTCACCATATATCTTTCTTTCCATAACAATCTTTATCATATCAGTTGAACCACATTCTTGTATCTGATGTTAATCAATGTTGAACGATCAACTGTTGATTTATCAATTCTTGATCTATTAACTCTTATCAATATCATAGTATTCACTTAAAGCTTATAAAGAAAGAAGTAAGATTAGGTAAGTAGTAATGCTAGCTTAAGTTATCATCTATAAATGGGAATGTTTGAAGAGAATCAAATTAATAGAATGCTTGATGGAGTTAATTCACTCCTGAGTAGATAAAAGATTTATCTTAAATAAGTATATATATATGGTAACCAAGAAGATTATAAGGATGAATTCTGAAGATAGTTACTAGGAGTAATCCTATTGGATTAACTAGGTATAGTCAATGAATAAATCTCCTAGTCAAACAGAGATATTAACTTAATTATAATACAACTATAATTATGTATTGATAAAGCCTTGATTAGCCAACAGGAAACCCGAGCCATAAATGGTACAAAGATTATAACGATCATGCTTAAGACATTAAGAGTGAATAATTATATCATGTATAAGTGATATTGGTGGTACTCCCTCTGTTTTTTATTACTTCGCGTTCTAGGATTTTATTAAGTCAAACTATTTCAACTTTGACCAAGAATATAGGAAAATATATAAACATTCATTATTCTAAATACATATATTATGAAAATATAACTTACAAAGATTTCAATACTATAAGTTTTATATCATAGATACTTTTATTTTTTGCTAAATATTTGGTCAAACTTTAAAAAGTTTGACTCTGACTAAACCCAGAATGCGATCTAATTGTGAACGGAGGGAGTAGATCATGATTATACCATAGTGTGGAAATGTTGTCCTAGGTTAGTCTTGACCAATAACAATGGTATAATAAGAAGTGAGTATATGAGTTACTGAGACAAATAAAGGATAAGATAGTATGATAAAGTTGATGCCAGAGCAACATTGAGTTACTCCTCTTATAGGACATTAAGCACTTGAGAAAGGTAGATTTTGTTAGATACATCTATTGGAATAATATTTGTGATAGATGATAAAGGAAGTGTGTTAAAGCGAGTTAGAAGCAACTACTAAATGAATTAGAGGGTGATCATTCGAGTGGAATTAGGTTCATAGAAGTACTATAAAGATGAGAATGATCTCTATGGGGAGATCATGTTGAGCTCAGTGTCAAGATCATTGGATTCCACTAATGGATTTAAAAGGAGAATTGATTGCTAACAATGTTCTTGTGAAGTAAAACTCATCATGTTAAACCATAATGATGGATATGAAGAAGAAGAATATCTAGGAAAGGAATTCCTTAATTAGGAGTCCAGAATTATGAAGTATGGAAGCTAGGAAATTCTTGGTAATCATTCAACTTAAATCTATAAGCAAACTCAATATCTATTCATCTGTATGATCAACCACTTTATTGCCACAATGGCCTAAAGGAATATTTTCCTATAGTAAATCACTGAAGTATATCTTGCCACTTCACAAACATTAAAACAATAAGTGCCTAGGAACTCTAATTATCAACTCTTACTTTTAAGCCATTCTAAAAAGAACAACTCTATTACTTAACCTTAAATAATGGTATCATTTCCAATCATAAGCATAAAGAGAATATGTCTTAAACCTTAAATGTTATTCCTACATATTAGATCTTGAATAAATTTAAGTCTCCTAAAATAGATAGTAAACAATTATAATATTCAACCCTAAATTCTATGCAAGTTATGACCAACCAATTATCTTAATATCATTTAAGACTATGAGAATAACACTAACCATTTTTAGTTCTCAAGAATTATGTGTGTCAGATAATAAGAGGGATTACTATGTAAAAATTTCTTAAATGATAAATTGATAAGAATTAAATCTCATGAATTAATAGTAATGCATTCCGTAATAGTTTATTTAGGTAATCAAAATTATAACAAAAATCTCTACAAATATTAATAGAAAAAGGATCTAAATAAAGGAAATAAGGAGAATATAAACCTTATATAATAAATGTTCACTAAATGAATATAAATACATATTATTTGTTGCTGCAAGCATTTAGCAAATAGAATTCTATAAGGAATATTCAAAACAAATGCTAAAATACAAAAGCTAGAAGAGTAAACATAATTTGAAAAGAAATAAATCAAATAAACAGCTCAATTTAGAATCTAGCCCGAGGCCCATTTCCCAACCTTCTATTTGTTGCTCACGCGCAGTACACCAAGGCACAATAGTGAGCCCAACTGGCCAACCACGGTGTCTGATGACTGGGGCTAGAGGAAGGATCGCGGTTTGAGAGGAAAGAGTTGCCAAGGGGTTTTCTACAAAATTGTCGTCATCGTCATCCTCATGCACACAGGCAGCTGCGTGCGCCCCGCCGATGCCGTCCGCCGTTGTCAGCATGAATCGACCGCCGTGATGCTGGCCGCCGACCCTGAGAGGAGTAGATAAGACCGCCGTGTCCTCCTTTATCCTATCATACCAATCTTATCTTATATCTCGCTCTCTAGACCTATCTCTCCTCCTCACCCGAAACCCTAGCTCGCCGGAGATCGCCGTTCCGGTTAGGTCCGACCACCCCACGCCTTGTTGAAACCACCGCTAGACGCACTGCCGTGGTCTCGTTCGCCTAGGACCAAGCACGGGAGCTGACGCGCCGTGAATCATGTGAAATCGAGTGTTCCCTTTCATCGGCCACCGTGGCCATCGTCGTCGATTCGTCGCCATCACGCCTCCCCTTGCTTCCCTGAACATACTATCGTGACCAGGGTGAGTCCATCTAACTCCCAGTGGTCTCCGTTGTTTCAATTGCTTCCTAGATCCATGCTACCATGATCGACTGCAAGCACCGCCACACGAGCTCGTCGCCGGCTAGTTTCCGATAACCATTCGCTACCGGCATCGCTACTATAAGGTTCAGCATGTCGCGCTGATTCGAACTAGGTTAGTTTCACTTGCAAGGGCGCCGTAGATCGTCGCTGGCAACCATCCACCGGCGGTGAGGGTAGTGTTGACGTCATAGCGGCGTCATGCCGACATCGCCCTTGACCTAGTCACTGTTTGACCGGTCCACTGCTTGTGTGGCATGTCGACGTGGCCAGTACCCCACCTGTCTGTGAGTAGGGTATGCCTGGGTGTGGTGTGAAAAGTTATTTCCTGTTTAGGAAATAGATTAAATATTATAAGTCTATCACACGTTAACCATGAGATTTGGAATGGGACGGAAAAGTCAGCCATATCTTCTTCCTCTCACATGTAGCCGGATGATACATCCAAAACGTATTTACTTTCTCGAACACTTTGCTATTGTTTCTTCTCTAAACTTGTGTGATTTGGATACAACTAACACGGACTGGCGCTGTTTTCAGCAGAATTACCTTGGTGTCTTGTTTTTGTGTAGAAAATAAACTATTAGGAAAAATCCCGGAAAATATGCCAAAAATTATATTTCACCAGAAGATCCACGGAGCCAGAAGACGAGATGGAGAGGAGGCCTGGGGGCCCACACCCACCCCAGGCGCGGGCCCACCACTGGCCGCGCTTGGAGGGGGTACAGCCACCCCAGGCACCCGTCAGCCTCCCTATGCGCCTATAAGTTGCCTTTCGACCTAAAAACCGAGGAGGATTCAATAGTTTTCCAGAAAGAGTTTCGCTCCACCGCCGCCACCAGAAACCAAGATTCGGATCTAGAAACTCCGTTTTGACACCCTGCCGGGACGGGGAATTTGGAGAGGATCATCGTCATCGTCATCACCAACGCATCTCCATCAACCACTGATGTTTCCCTCATCCATGAGTGAGTAATCCCCCGTTGTAGGCTTGGGGATGGTAGGGATTGGATGAGTTCTATCATGTAATCGAATAAAATCTGTTAGGGCATAGTGCCTAGTATCTCTATTAGTGCTATTTGACTTTGTTGCAACTTGTTGTGCTTAATGCTTGTCACTAGGACCCGAGTGCCATGATCTCAGATCTGAACTTATTATTGAATCATTATGATAGTATTGTTTGTGATCGTATCTGCAAGTTGTGTACACATATCATTGTCCAGATCCAAAGGCCCCAAAGTGACAATAATTGGGACAACCGGAGGGGATGGCTGTGGTGTGAGGATCACATATGCTCATGGAGTGTTAATGCTTTGCTCCGGTGCTCTATTAAAAGGAGCACCTTAATTGCCAGTAGTTCCCTAGAGGCCCCGTTGCCACGGGCTGGCTGGACAGAAGATGTTATGCAAGTTCTCATTGCGAGCACGTATAACTATATTTGGAGCACATGCTTAGGATTGTTTAGTACTTGGATGCTTGTTATTATTTATCTGCAATGCCCTAGATCTTGAAGTTACATGTTTAGACTCGTCCATGCAACGCCCGTCCATCCATCCCTATGCCTACCGCACTCGAATCCCACTGTTACCGTTACTGTTACTATTGCTACTGTTTCACTGTTGTTGTTGCTGTCGCTTTACTGTTGCTACTACCAAACTGTTGCTACTAATAAACTTCTGTGAGCAAGAACTATTTTCAGGTGCAGCTGAACTGACAACTCAGTTGTTAAGGCTTGCAAGTATTTTTTGACTCCCCTTGTGTCGAATAAATAAATTGGGTAATACTACCCGCGAAGACTGTTGCGATCCCCTATACTTGTGGGTCATCACCGGATGTGCAGGTCGTGACTGTTATCCTCGTAGAATGCATTAGTTGGTAATTCATAGAGGATATGCAGCATATGGGTCCCACAATAGTTCTGGCATCTAACAGTCAAACCATTGCCGTAATTCAATGGGTGGGCATGGTGTACACCAAGGAGACATACAGGGTCGTGAAGGGGGCAGTGATTGGCTTGGATCACCTTCTGGGCCCCACATCACGGAATTGTGGACGGGAATAAGCTGCCCGGTTGTGCAACAAAGAGTTGATCTCTCATGGGTAAAGTGACGCACCTCTGCAGAGTATAAGAACTGTAACTTGTTAGTCCCTGTTCCGGGAAGGAGCTACGAACGCGGCAGAAAAGGAACTCCATGAAAGTTCTGGTAAACCTGTGAAGGCTGACGGACATAGCTTTTCAGAATAAAGGCAATCTTTGAAGAAATATTTACGAAAAAATTGCATTGCCTACGACCTATGATCTATGGCTGTAGATATAGTGCATCAAACACCCATTTTCTAGTGAACTTTCTAAGTACGTTCGTACTCAACGTATCTTCTTAACCCTTGCTAGATTCTGAAGCCATTAATACGACGTCTACATCAAGTTATGTTCCAGGAATCACCATCAAAAGCTCAAGCTCTTCAATGAAGTGAAGGAAGTCAACATATACATCAACTCAAGTGAAGACGAAGTTGCTGATTAGATAGGAATATAATCTCTAACCCTAGAACCTACTTCTATAGAGTATTGCAATAGCAGCAATGCCAAACCAATAGTTCAGATACTAGTCTTATTAGTATGATAATTTTTGAGTTGATTAGTCCTGATTCTTCTTTGAAAGAAGTTTCTTCCTCTCTCTTCAACCTAGAGTGTTCTCTGGATCTTATGTAAAGAGTCGAGTTGTAACCTTTATCCATGTCTTGGACCTGCTGTGTTTCTGTTGTACCACTCTGAGGGATGTAATGCTAGTGAACAGTATTTTATTGGTGTTATATCAACGACTATAGTATACTACATCATGCAGTGGTATGCTGGGTCACCGCAGGATTTTCCGCTAAATATGGCAAGGTACAAAGTTGAAAAAAATTGACCCAGCATGCGTTCATATGCTTGGACGGCCTTGATTGTTGAGATTTGGTTTGTTCAATCTTGTCCTGGTTTACCGGAGTTAGACCCAGTTCTTTTCCTCTAGATTGAATAAAAAGAGTTCATTTCCTCTAAAAAATACACCCCATTTGATGCCCGTAAGTTATGGCGCGTTTGGTAGCGTGCAGTCCTCCAGGACAGGCTAGGTCGGGCCAAAAACGTCTCGATTGTTTGTCTGCACGTCCTCTATATATGTTATGGCCCATGCGATTATCAAAGCAGTCTAGAGACAACCCTAGTGACAATGCCCAAATCGGTTTCCTGGAGCCTCGCTCGGGTGGGAAAAAAAAGACGAAGCCACACACGTGGGGAAATGAGAGGGAGATGTCATGTCCCTTCCAAAACACGTGCCATAAATCCCCTTACCGCACACTCCTCTCCCTCTCCACTCTTCTCCCCCTTGACGTTTCCACTGTCGGTGACGAATCTCTCGCTCACCATCACCGCCACCGACGAATCTCTTGGAGGGACAGATCTGGGCGACATCAACTTCCTTATCTTCCTTGGTCGTTTACGCTGCTTTGTGTTGAAGAATCCGCTGTATCTGTGTGCTTCAACTGGTCGACAATGGCGATAAGCTCTTCCTTCTTTTTATCCGAGCCATTTTGACGATAGATCCGCAGATAGTTAGGATTCTCGCTTGCATGCATTGTAAATCTACATGGATAACCATGGTATAGGGAATTTTTGACTCGGGGGTTATAGTTGATGGTTTGTTTTGTTCTTGGGGATTTTGGTTGGTCATTTCTTTAATATGTACGAAGGAGTAAGGTTTTAGATTCGTAGTCATCCTACGGTTGAAGTGACGGCAATTCTTGCATGCATAAATGTCGATGATTAAAATGTGCGTGTTACACACTTTTAGGATGGGGTTATCGAACCAAGCGCTATGTACAATGCTTGTGCATTCGACCAGGTTCGCTCACCCCATACCAGAAAAAGGTGTGTGTGAAATGCCAAATACATAAAGAATGTGAAACTGCATCACACACACTATATGAGGCAATGTTTTCCCTTCTATATGAACTGCCACTATTAAGGAAAGGTGCACATGAAGCAATGCTTCCACTTATATGAACTACCAATGATTTTTACCTAGTATTTCTGCCCAAAGAGGAAAAGTGTGCGATCGCTATCGTTGTTTCATGTGCTATGCCAATGATTAAAAAGTTATAGAATGTAATTTCGGGGGCGGTTGATCGAACCTTGTTATGTGTACAAGTCATTATGCTTATGCATGTGATTTGGTTCACTCACACTATCCCTGAATATGATGTGTGCATATATTAGGCAATGTAGTTAAACCTTTCTAGGTGTTGGATGATTATGTTCTTCCTTCACCTTGCTAAGCATGTTTTTTCTATCTGCGGGCTTTGAATATTGATGGGTTGGGTGGGCATGAGGACAATGCTCTAACAAGAGATTGAAGAAAATAGGAATGTCGGTCAATGTTGGCCACTAGGATGCTGGAGTGACCCCAACCCAGTTCTGCAAGGTGCTGATAGCACTAGCTCTAGGAATGCTTCACATGCTAGATGCTTTTAGGCCATATTTGGACAGCGTCCCTGATAAGGTGACACCGAAGACGACGACTAGCTACCAATGGGACATCACAATCAAAGATTTCAACGAGAAATCCTACTTCGGTCAAGGGTGGACATCTTTTGCAATAGCTCATGAGTTGAAGATTTTACACTTGCTCACCTTAGGGAAGATCTTTCCAAAAGGTGTTCAGGGTGGTGATCTACGACTACAGTCGGGCAGAGACTGTCAAGAGGTGCTTAGTGTAGGGTTCATAGCATGGAAAACAAAAAATATATATCGCATAACATACAAAACCAAGATCTAATCTATGGCAAAGCCAAGATCTAATCTACGAGATCGGTGCAACGAGATTGTATAGAACTAACCCTCGTAGATCCAAAGCTTTTAACGAGATCAGATTCTCGTGGTTGATGTAGTCGATCACTTGCCGATCTCAAGATCGTGTAGACGATCCTTCCGGCGCCGCGTTCCGGCAGCGCTTCCGTAGTCGGTCACACGTACGGTAGTCGATGAAGACCTTCCTCTCCCTTCTTCCAGCAGGACAGTGGAGGTTGTAGATTTTCTTGGAATCCCAATAGCACGACGGTGTGGTGGTGGTGGAGGAGGAGAGATTTCTGCAGGGCTTCGCCTAAGCCGCAGCAGGACGATGGATGAGAGAGAAGAGAGGCGGCGGCTAGGGTTAGGCGCCAAGGGACAAGGGATGTGGGGGATGCGCCCCCACCCCTCATTATATAGGTGGGGGCGGCCGGCCAAGGGTTCCCAGCCTAGGCTGTGTCCCCCCCAACTCGGCTACCAAGGGAAGAGCTTGAAACCTTTTCCACCAAGTCTTCCTTCTTACCAAAAACTAGAGTTTGACTTTTCAAACTAGGATTTGACTATTCAAATTAGGGTTTGACCCTTTTACTAGTGTTGGTCGAATTGTCCCTTTAGGGTTTGGTGCAGCTAGCCCCTAGGGCATGCCACTGTCCAAGTGACCCCCTCCCGAGGCGGTGTAACCACCGGTGGCCCCTCTAGAACATTCTAGAAGTGTCTGGTCAAAACACCAAAACTTTTTCCGAACCCCGGAAAACCACTTTCCTTATATGAATCGTATTATCCGGACCATTCTGTATCTCCTCGTGATGTCCTAGATCCAATCCGAGACTCAGAACAACATTCGGTCTCCAACTCATATTCCATATCTACTTAAACAACATCGAATCCTTAAGTGTGTCGCCCTACGGTTCGTGAATTATGCAGACATGATCGATAAACCTCTCCGTTCAATAACCAATAGAGGGATATGGAATTCCATATGGCTCCCACATATTTCTATGATGACTTTGTAATCGAATGAACCATTTACATATGATATTGATTCCCTTTGTCGCGCGATACTTTACTTATCTGAGGTTTTGATCGTCGGTATCTCTATACCTAGTTCAACTTTGTTACCGATAAGTACTCTTCACCCGTTCCGTGATATGGCATCCCTTATGACCTAGTCAGATGCTTGCAAGCCAATCGGATGACATTCACCGAGAGGGCCCAGAGTATATCTATCCATCATATGGATGGATAAATCCCACTCTTGATCCATGCGCTTCAACACATACTTTCAGAATACCCAATGCAACCTTTATAACCACCCAGTTATGAAAGTGGTGTGTGATGTTATTAAACTACTCATCCGGTGATGGTGATTAACATGATCTCATGGTCGAAGGATTAGGTTACTATGTATCTGAAATCTTGTAGCAAAACGAACTCTAAATGACTTGATCTTACGCTATGCTAACTATATGAGTGTGTCCATCACATCATTCTCCTAATGACATGATCTTGTTATTAATAACATCTAATGTCCATGACCAGGAAACCATGATCATCTATTAATCAACAAGCTAGTTTAACAAGAGGCTTACTAGGGACTCTTTTATGTTTACAAAACACACAAGTATTAATGTTTCCGGTTAATACAATTATAGCATGGGATGTAAACATTTATCATAGACACAAAGATATAATAATAACCAATTTATTATTGCCTCTTGGGCATATCGCCAACACCTAGAGCACCCAGAAGCCTCCAGGAGGATCGTCGCTCAGTAGTGAGCTCTATCTCTTAGCATGTGTGTTTTAGTAAGATGTGATGTAATACCCTATGATGAACTTGTGTGTTGTCTAGTGTTATGAACCCACTAGTTGTTTATGATTTTGTTGGTAACCTCACCTTCTTAAAAAGAGGTTATAGTGGCAGTAATGGTGCAGTCAACCAAACATACTACTGCGGTGCGGATCCTAGCCTTCATACATGCATCCAGACAATCAAATAGCATTGCTCATGTATGAGCTAGATGCAATTATGTGTAGGCTACCAAACAGGCTGTTCACCTGTCCCTGCCCACTAGTGCACTAGCAGGATGGGCCTCGAATGTGGTGTAGGCTACCAAACGCGTTTTTAGTTGCGGGGTCAACATGTACCTCCACCTACCGCAGACATCTTAAGTGGACTGGTCCAGGTTTTTTAGTAAGGTTAGAACCTTCTGGTTTTGGTTTTCCATTTTTTCTATTTTTATTTTTCCATTTTTCTCTATTTTTTAAATCTAAATATTTTTAATTTGAATATTTTCAGAATCTGATTTTTTAAACTGAATATTTTTAAAACCTGAGTCTTTTCAAATCTGAACATTTTTCATATGTCAGATCATGAGATGCCTCGGTAGCTATTATTTCAGTTGGGAGCTCATGAAGCTGCTCATGTGCAATGATAGATAGTAGCAGCCGAAATATATCATAGATATTGGTGGCAGAACTACTCGTTGCTTTTCCCCTCGACAAATTTCCATTCACATCAAAAGAATGTAAATGGGGTATATTTAACTTCTCTTGCTGATCCGTTCCATGTATCCTTTCATGTGATCGACTTCCTATTTTAAATAGAGCATGTTGTCAGGTTTTATTGAAGTATGATCCAAATTCAATTAAAGAGGCTAACTTCCGATAAGCGGAGTGAGGCCCCCACCGAAGGCTTGGGCCGAATCGGAGGTATGGATCGTTGAAGATTTAGGTTTTCACCATCATGCACTATTAGGAAAACAGCTATAGGTAATCCACACTTCTGTGGCGCACTTGCTAGTGGTGCCCTACGGGTAAAATAGACGTGGCGCACTGCCCACAGGTGCCCTACGGCTAACTGTCGTAAGCGTGGCGCACATGGGGATGGTGCGCCACGGCTATGTGTGGGCCAGGGCACATGTGGCAACATCACACATACCCGTAGCGCACTAGGTCAAGGTGCACTACGGATGTGTCACTTAGCCGTAGTGCACCTTGACCTAGTGCGCTACGGGCATGTGTGCTGCAGCAGCTGGGCCAACTTAGCCGTAGGGCACTCTGTCCTAGTGCCCTACGACTAAGTGGCCTGCACCAACTCCAACCCCCCGTGGATCGCCTTTTTATGTTTTGCAAAAAAAAATAAAAAAAAATAAACACTTTTAAAAATAAAATCCTTTCATCTTTAGATAGGTAATGTGGTATAGTTTCTAGAAAAATTAACAAACATGAGTTTTCACCTTTTCTGAAAAAAAAAGTCATGCCACGGTAATATGGCCGTAACTTTTGCATACGATGTCGAAAAAAATCGTATAATATACCAAAATGACGAGAACGAGATTTCGCATCCGTTCACAAAGGTCGTTTAGCGATTATTTAGATTTTAAAAATTCGAAAAGAGTAAAAGGTTATGATCAAAAGACCGTTTTTTCCTGCAGAAAAAAGGGCAACTTACCCGTAGCGCACCACCACCTCGTGCGCTACGAGTAAGTTGGGCGGGATTCAAAATTTGAATCCCCACCCCGCCCACCTACCTTTTCCTTTCCCCTTTTCCTTCTCCCTTCTCCTTCTTCCTTCTCCTTCTCCTTTTCCTTCTCCTCCTTCCCCTTCTCCTTCTTCCTTCTCCTTCTCCTTTTCCTTCTCCTCCTTCCCCTTCTCCTTTCCTTGCAGTGACGATGCGACGGCGGCCTCCTCCTCTCCTTGCAGTGACGGTGGCGCGGCGGCGGCGCAACTGCGGCCTCCTCCACTCCTTGCAGTGACGGCGGCGTGACGGCGGGATCCTTTTCCTCACCGACATCCCTTCCTCCCTCTCTTCCTCCATCTCTTCCTACCTCCCTCTCTTCCTACCTTCCTTTCTCCAACCACACCATTCCTACCACCTCGACGCCGGCGAGGACTAGAGCGGCCACGGCCTCCCGCACCTCCCTGCGGTGGTAGGTCGTGGCCACGGCCATGCTCCGGCGAGGTGACACGACGGCGGCGATGCACGGACCCGATTGCTTTTGCAATTCAAAACGAGGGTGTTTTTTGCATTTCTTTTGTTTTTTGAAAAACACATCTGTGGCGCGCCCTGTACCCCTACCCATGGCGCACCTGGTAGTGCGCCACGCCTATCTCGAGATAACCGTAGCGCACCAGGAAGTGCGCCACGGCTAGGAGATAGCCGTAGCGTGAGGCCCGTGGCGCACTTCTAGTGCGCCACAGATGCCCTTTTCAGGTGTGCCATGAGTGGCCATTTTCCTAGTAGTGATGTATAAACCTCTTATGAAATGCTGGCGGAGATAAATCGTATCTGAGGAAATCTCCGGTGTTTGTAAACACTTGCCGATATAGTGAAGTTTTGCCGGCTGGTTCGCTTGTGTTTTTTCCTTTTTTTTGTTGGAGGGGTTTTTTCACGTTAAATCTATGTTTCGTTGCTATAATTTTTTCGTTCTTTGTTATTTGTTTGTCGCTATTATAAAAGGTTTTGGTAATTATTAGATAATTATTACATTCCCTCCACCATAAAGATCTTTTGGTACATGAGGTGTGAGTGGTAAATATCTCAATATAGTAAGCTTGCCAAATAAGATGTACCGATGGAATACTTATAAAATGTATGCGTATTCTTCATCACGAGTGTCTGACTATGTTAAGGAAACCAAGGCCCCTATCTTTGGGGCTACATAATAGCCGCCAATTGGCTAAGCATTTTTCTTGCTTCAGAATGTCCTTCACTCCAAAGAAACTGTCTTCCACTTTTTTGAAAAAACACAACATAATGATGGAACTTTAAGTATACACATAAAAACATCGGCATGAGATAACAAAGTTTAGGAGTGTCAATCAGTCAGTACATGACATGAGTGAGGAGATTTCACATAGTCTTTTATCCAATCGTTTTTAAATGGTTGGCTAGAAATGAGCCTGGTTTTCAATTAACGATGCCAAAACGGCAGGTACATAGTGCTGAAAAGTCAACTTATAGGCCAAGAACACAAGAAAATATAAAAAATACAAGAAACACATCTTGGGCTTCGAGATCTTCATCTGTCGGAACATGTAGAACCTAGGAGAGGAAATGACGAGAAGCATAACACCGAAGAAGCCAACTTTCATCAAGTCTCTGCTCATCGATGCCTCCATGTCATCCGCCTCTACCTCCAAAGTAGGCCCCAACCTTGTAGCCCTCGTTCCAATGGTGTCGCACTGTCGGTAGGCACATCAACTCCCCCAAGGGCGTGCATGCATACAAGGGACGATTTTCCAAGGAACAAAAGCATGAACACCTATTTCCATGATAGCCCCAAACATCGCCACGGGCTCAAGCATTGACCACCCAACAAGATGCAAGCTTTAGAACGAGACCGCCAAACGAAGACACAACAACACCGTCACAAGAAGACCACGGACCACCCGCAGCACGACCACCTTCCCACAAACCCAAGACGACGCCTCCAACGAGAATACAACACCAGAACATTGCGCGCCACCGCCCTTGAGGATTTAGGGTTTTCACCAAGCACAAGAGAAGGTGGGAAGGAGGGTGTACGTCGATGTTGCCTCCAAGGAGGAAGACGACATCCGCAAATATCGCCGATGTAGTGACCGCCACCGCCAACCAAAGATTTCTCCCGGTTAGAATCCCCAACCCAGCCAACTCGACTAGGCTCCAGATCCGGTGAGGACACCGTGTTCCATGGCCAGAGGGTGGGTATAGCGTGGGGCGAGGTTGCCGTCTTAAGATATGACCGCAGGCCGACAGGGCGACCTGTGAAGCACACCATCGACCACCCCCTCATCGCCCACGCGAACGAGGAGGGCTATCTGCAGCACCGACAACCGCCTCCCTCCACAAGGATTGATGTCGCTCTGCACCTCCCAAGACCGCCGACCTAACTTTTAGAACCCCAGTTGAGGATACCACCAGAGACGTCGTTAGCAAGCCAGCCCTGGCCCGTGCGGCAGCTCCCTTCCATCACGCAAGGTCCGAAAGAGCCAGATCCCCACTGCCACCTTCACCGGCGCCCCGCATCTTTGGCTGCTAACCCTCCATAGATGACAAGGAGGGGGGAGAAAGAGAGGAGGCGGCGGGGCTAGGGTTTCGCCCCCTCGGTCGTCTGGAGGGGAGGATGCGAGGGGAGCAGGAGGAGGGTCACTTTGTATCTATCCATATATTGTCTTCATGGGATGCTGGAAATTCTAGATTCATGCATATGGCAAATTCTTCAATAGGATTCAAGATCAAAAGGCTCAAGTCTATCATACAATTTCATACAATTTCACCTTACTTATACTACACGACTGGTTTAGTTGATCTTCGAAAGCTATATAAAATAGTTTGAGGTATATACACATTTAGTCCCACATCTTGCACCACAAGAGCGTTTTAGTCCCATATCTTGCAAAGTGAGCAATAATAGTCCCATAGCTTGTAACCCAGGAGCATTTTAGTCCAATTCAATCAAATTTCTGTGATTTTAACCAAATTAATCGCAATTCATTCTAAAGCTGAAATGTAGAATAACTTTTGCATGTCACTGGTTTTACAAATAAGAAAACAAATAAGAAAATGAAGACACGGAATGTAAGGAATCGAACTCACTACCTGCACAACTAGAGAAATCAGCCTTGCCACTACGGCGCAGTGAGCAATATGACTAAATTAAAAGCGCCTATTTATTATACATTACTTTTCGCCTAATGTGTCCTAGCGTGCCTGCGCGCACAGCAGATGTATTCTTTACTCTGAAACATTTAAAAATGCGTGTTTTAAAATTGTGAAAAATCTAAAAAAATTGTAAATTTTCAATCCGAAATAATTTATGTTTTAAGCTACAAATATAACTCAAGTTTATTCCTTTTCTTTTTTTTAAATAAGAAAAGAACTCAAGTTTATTCTAAACACTAGAGCTTTCTTTTAGGGAAACTGTGGGACTATGTCCCTTGTTAGCTTTATTGATGATCAGACACGCTGGACATAGATAATAGGTTAATGACTAAACTATACAGTAGATACCCTGGACCATGCCAACACGCAGATGACGAGATGTTTTGGTACAGATTATGCTAGCAGTTGACCTGAACATTTTTATGTGTATGTGCTTTTTTATTATATAAAATAATTACATCCTTATAAATAACAAATAGCATCTACCGGTTTAGTGGCTTCTGCCGTTGTGTTGTTGTCAAAAGGTACTAAGCTCAAATTCTCTTCCTTGCTGCAAATTTAATTATTTTATTGGTATACGATCAATTGATATGTGCTCCATCTGTCAGTCTGTACCAAGAACATAAATGATAGAGAAAAATATAGAGGGGTTATTTAAAAAAATCAAAGTTATTTGTGGATGAATTTAGTCAAACTTACTAGCATTCGATTAAATTGGACTAAAATACTCTCAGGACGCAAGTTGTGGGACTGTATTGCTCATTTTGCAAGATGTGGGACTAAAACGTTCTTATGATGCAAGATGTGGGACTTAATGTGTATATACCTCAAATAGTTTAATATTTGGAGACCCTGACAAGAAATGTATTAGCATGTTCTCACTATCTACATAGTTTGTCCAATAGTCAATGTAAAGTATTTTCTTAGGATTTACCACATCCGCATTTTGGTCAAAGAGGGTGTGTGAGGAGGGGGTTATAAATTGGTTTCTTGGAGAGAAAATGAGCATGCAGCTAATATCTAGGAGCAAGAAAAAGGATGGACGGTGGGCTGCCGAGAACATTTCCGTGAGAAAACATGCTTGTTTCTGTTCTTGGCGAAAACGACCGAATGAGTGGCTGAATGACCACTCTTTGTGCATTGGATTTGTTATTTTCCCACGAGACAGTAGAATGAATATTTTTGCACCAAAATTAAAACCTACAGCTAATACTCATTCATGTACATGTATTATTCGACAGCAAGCTCCTGAGCTCACCTCGGAGTTATCGAGTAAGAAACTGCCAAAATCTTTGCTTTTTTTTTGAACGGCCAAAATCTTTGCTGAATGCCAGCCAATATCAAGCACACATGTAATAGTTTCTTTAGTAACTAAAGAACAAACTATTGGACAGCTTGTTTTTTGCATAAAGTTCGATTTTAATTAGTACTGTTGTTTTAAAAAGATTTTCCTTGTATGCAGGAAGATAAGTTTTAGTTTGCAGAAGCATCCGGTGTGGCTTGATAGTTTTCGTGTAGTGAACGTTTGGCATCAGCCACACACCCAACGACTAGCAACAGTGCACAGCTAATTGATGTGAGAAAGGGGACACGAAACGTACGACAAAGGTGCAAGGTAGGCGAGCCATTCATTGATCAGATCGAAGAAATTAAAAGGAGACAATGCAGGTCACAGAGCAGTACAGACAGGCCCCAGTACTAGAAGCACAGACGAGTTCTACATCAGAACCCAGAATCAGGCACCCCCGTCCTCTCTCCTACACGCTCCTTCCTCGCAGAAACGCCGGCTCAATCACAAGGCCAAGCTCACACAGACACACCATTACCACAGATCGCACACGGTTTTTATTTCGACAGCAACATTATTAGCTACTAGCAGCTGAAGCAGAGGATTACGACGACGACGACGACGATGGGGAGGAGCTTGTCCCCCAGACTCAATCCATGGCGATCAATGGCAATGCGGCTCTCCTGGTACAGCAATCTCTGCAAGAGCAACAGCTTAATCGTCAGAACAGAACTTCAAGAATATGCATTACACCAGGGGAGGATCTTGGGCACTTACACCAGGGGAGGATCTTCCAGCGCTGGTTGTCGCCCTCGCACCACTTCCAGAGCACGATCTCGGTGCCGTCGTGGACGCCGCCGTGTGCCTTGTCGCCGTGGAAGGCGTCGAAGTTGAGGTAGATGTTGTTCACCATGCGCACGCAGCGGAAGCCCTTGCCCACGTCGCGGCTCTCCGTCCACAGCACCGACTCGTCCTGGTACGCCGGGTTGTACGGCACAAGCTTCACCGGGTGCCCCTGCCCGGTCGAGTGCTTGATGCACTCGCCGGTCACCTTGTTCACGATCGCGAACGCGGGGTACCCTTCCTCGTCCCTGATCTTGTTGCCGTGCCTCATGTCCTTGATCCAGTGCTGCACTTATTACAGATCCACCAATTAATTTATCTCACACAAAACAAGCTAAAAGAAATGATGTTTTGGTGGTACTGGCAGGGTACCTGGTACTCGTCTCTGGGGTTGGTGGGCGCGAGGACGACGGTGCCGTTGCGGGCGGTGAGGCTGTAGTCCTCGCCGGCCTTGGAGAAGATGCGCACGGCGTGCACGGGGGGCCCGCCGCCGTTGCCGGCACAGGCGCCGGAGTCGACGGCGGCGTGCGCCTCGGCCCACGGCAGGATCTTCCAGCACTGGTTGTCCCCCTTGCACCACTCCCAGAGCACGACGGTGGTGCCGTCGTGCACGCCGCCGTGGTCCTTGTCGCCGTTCAGGGCGTCGAAGTTGAGGCGGCTGTTGTTCACCATGCGGATGCAGCGGAACCCCTTGCCCATGTCCTTGCTCTCCGTCCACAGCACCGACGCGTCCTCGTACGCCGGGTTGAACGGCACCAGCTTCACCTGCACCCACACACAGATATGCATCCATGTCAGTCAAGATAAATCGAAATCATTCGCCGGATGTGCGTGTGCTTGATTCGGTCGAACACTTACGGGGTGGGACTGGCCGATGGAGTGCTTGACGGCGAGGCCGGTGCCCTTGTTGACCAGCGCGAACGCCGGCATGCCCTCCGCGTCCTTCACGGTGGTGCTGAACCGCATGTCCTTGAGCCAGTGCTGGGTGTCATCCTTGGGGTTCACGGGGGCGAGCACCACCTCGCCGTCGCGGACGGCGAGGCAGTAGTCCTCGGACGCGCGGCAGAAGATCTTGAAGATCTGGTTCGGGCCCGACGACGGCGGCGCCTGGTTGTGGTGGTGCCCGAAGCCGAACATCCTCTCTTTCTCGGGCTTAACGACGACCAACGAGTATAGTGTGATCGACTCAACTGTTCTGGTTGCCAGCTGATGAGAGACGCTGCACCGGTGGTGCCATTTTATACAGGAAACGGAGCATATCAATCAGGATCCTTTTCGTGACGTGGCAGCGAGTCACCAAACGCGGTGAATCTTTGGAGTTTATCTCCTGTGGGCTGTAATTAATGGCAGCTACTAATTGTAGATACGCTCGCTGATACTACAAGATTTTTATCTCCTCTGGGCAGTAATCTTTGGAGTAGATGGAGTCAGCCAGCCGGGTACTACAAGATTTTTAGGAGATTTGGCATTTGTTGTTTTTTGCATTGTAGCCGTTAGATATGATTGTACTGAAAGATATGGTGCGATTTTTGCCAGTAGAACCAAATCTTTTCAGCATAATCTTGTTTCCTACAGTGTATTCCCTCATTAAAGAAAAAGATTTGGTCCGATTTTGCCTACAATGTTTTACTCGGAATTACCTTTGTATTTATTAGCTGTATGCATCCAAATATGCAAATGCTCACAATGCCTGCAGTGGTGAGTTGTATGAGTGGAGCACCGTCAATGTTGTTACTCCATCCGTTGTCTCTTCTATATAAGCATCATGCTTGCAGGCTAAGTATACCTCTAATTAAGCATACTACTATTTTGTGTTTGTATGGGGTAATTGTCCTATCCTAGAAGAGGTGTTTTCTTCTATGAAAGCACCATGCTTACATGCTAAGTAACCCTCTAGTTAAGCATAATATATTGTTTTGATTGTGATTGTTTTGAAAAATCTTGATTTAACAAGGTTATATGGAATTGAAACTAAATAACAAATGTTCAATCTTTGTCATACCGAGCAAACGCTTTATCCTCCTCCGATATACGAGAGAGGACTAGGAAGGGGTGACATGCCAAAGTGTAAAAAGAATATAAGATAATCGAGAGTAAGGAGGAAGAAGATGCAAGGAAAAGGCGAGAACATCCGCTTTGTGATGCTAGAGGCAGACTATCAAATTTCTTGGTGGTCTTTTGCGATAGCACGATAACTAGCTACTCTTTCTGTCCAGTTTAGGTGGCGCACACTTCTTACGATATTTTAAGTGTGACCACTAATTTGACTAACAAATCATTGGTTATATTTCACGAAAATTATACACTAGTTGAGTTCGTAAATGAATGAAGTTTCTAATCTAATGGTATAATTCTTATCACGGATGACACATGTATTGTTGGTAAAATTTATGGTCGAAGCTAGTAGTGCACATAAAACTAAGCCGCCGGACCCATGCATTGGGACGGAGGTAGCATCAATTATACTACCTGCATTCACCGGTTTATTAGACTAATACATAGTTTAAGAAAATAGTTTACCATAAATTCGATCAACGGTATATAATTCATATGTGACAAAAATTATACCAGTGAAAGCATATTTTAAATATGATCTAAGGTACTTTCTTCGTTTCAAAATATAAGATGTTTTAGCTTCATAAAGCAAATATATCTAAAATTCTTTTAGTATTTAGGTTCACTAAAGTTTGGAATGAATCTACATACTAAAACAAGTCTAGATACATTTTCTTCACAAATCTAAAACATCTTATATTTTAAAAGAAGGGAGTATATTTTTTGTTAAATACACTTTGTATTTTATTGACCAAATTTACGATTAAACTATTTTTTCAAAATACGTATTTGTCTTATAAACCGAAAGAGGTAGTATCTCCTATCATGCCTTGGCTTTGAGAGTACATTCTCTCCGCTTGGACTATAAAGTCATGAAAATAGGAATTTGGTGTGCCGCATTGTTTTATAAAAGAAGGACACATTTTATGAGAAAAAACAGTTTTGGTTGAGCAACACACGTGTTTCTTTTAGCATGGTGGTACGCAGTGCCTTTGTTTTTAATAAAAAAAAATTGTAGATATCTGATCGGATACATATGAGCACCAACGTCTCTTCTTTTGCAGTTATTCACATTTTAAAAAAAAAAATTTCTCAACTTTAAATTATTGCCACCAAAATTTCCGAACAAAATGAAAAGCAGCAAAAGCGAGGCATCTTTTTAGCCACATACGGCCTTGGTTGGAAGCGTGCACCCGACGCTGCATGATTCCCCCACAAAACAAGGTGGGATTCCAGGCTCGGATGCCCCCCCTGTGATCGGCCATGTCTCTTTTTTCCTCTGCTCACCAGACAGACGACTAGAAACAGAACAGTTTCACTTTGATCCGCTATGTCTAGTCTCGATCCGCGTGCCCCACTCTTACGAAGATAAATCAATCAGAGCTGTTGGCAAGAGATCATGGGCTTGTAGACACGTAGCCATGAGAGTGGAGTGGGTAACTCATACCGTTTTTTTTTTTTTTTTGCAGATAACTCATACCGTTTTTGCTCGTCTTACTTTCTGCCAGAAATTACGGTGCATGCATTGCTCGCATCGAATCACCGTCACGCACGATCCTGCCTTTTTTTTCTCCAACGGGAAGCTTGCACCTTTGGATTTTGCCTCGGGAAATTGGCGAGCTGTTGGCGCGGCAGGTGAAGTAGGTGAAACTTGTCCTTCGTGATTTTCTCGGGGCAGAAAGTTTGTCCTTTATGACTAACACTAAGTTGTTGAACTCGATGTGATTTGAGTGACAACGGACTTGAGGACTTCTGTGGTCGTGCCATGTGTGTACTGCACTGTGAACGTTGGGACGAGTACAACGCTTGGTGAACTGGTGTATTTATATGTGACCTTTCTTGGCCTCGTGTGGTTTGGTATGAACGTTGTGGCCAATTGCTACGAGACTTAATTTGGTGAGCCAACGACCTTTTGACGTGATAAAATAAATGCTAATCTGTTTGTGGAGCTCGGCAGGTTTTGCCTGGATGGTTTTGTAAGGAGGTCAGTTTGTCCACGAAGTGGTTTCTCGAGCTGGCTGGAAGAAATAAACCTGTTTGAATGGTTGTGCTTTGGGTTAGGCTTGCACGAAACACGTCTTAAAGAAAAAAATTGATCCGTTAGGAAAACCCAAATCTAGCGTTTTGTGCGGACATGCCCTAGAGAGCCAAGGGTCGGCACGAGGGTGCGCGCGGGAAAGAGCGGAAGTAGCTGCGACGCATCGAGAACGCGCGCCATAAATCCCGTCACCACTCACTCTCCACTCTCACTTTGTTCTCTCTCCTGTCACCGTCGACGGTTCCTCTACCACTGGTAGATCGAAGACCACACCGCTAGGATGGGAGACGACAGTAGATCGAGGAGGACCGCTTCTCTTCTACTATCGCCAGGGCATCCTCGACTGCGACGCCTTCTTCCTCGGCACATCCGGTGCCCCTGACCTTCATCAATGGCGGTAAGGCCTCAAACCACCCTGTCTTTTGATTTACCACGATAGATCTGTATGCTACAGTGTAACACCCATCCTCTTGGCCTCGGGGGTGTCACTCCTGGTAGCTTAATAGGATATCTAGACTGGAGCCACAGACCAGCCCTAGTCTTTTCTGTGTACTTTGTCCCCACTCATGCGCACCTGGTACCCACTTTCCGGTCGGTCACCTATCCTACAATTGCTCTAGGTCAAACACGCTTAACCTTAGAGTTCTTTTCGAATGAGTTTCCGGAAAAGAAGTTGCAACTTGTTGGTATGAGTATCCTATCAATCCTATTAAGTTATGTGCTTGGATCTCACATACACCCACCCTTTAGAAGATCGATGCCCTCATCGATCAAGCACACCACAGGAACGTTCCCTCTTAGCATGCGTATGTGCGTCCAGTACCGGCACATGTGCCATGTCATGTTCACTCCGGACCACACGCGTCATGCTCCACATGTCCCGCCACTGACCCACACACACCTGACACGTGTATGTGCGTCCAGTGCTGGCACATGTGCCATGCCGTATCCACTCCGGGCCACACATGCCATGCTCCACATGTCCTGCCACTGGCCTGCACACACCCGTTTAACCGCGAGGATCGGCTCCGATACCATTTGTACCACCCCGTCCACTTGGCCTCGGAGGTGTCACTCCTGGTAGCTTAATAGGATATCTAGAGTAGCCTCACAGACTAGCACTAGTCTTTTCGCGCACTTTGTCCTCACCCATGCGCACCCAGTACCCACATCCCGGCCGGTCACCCATCCTAGAATTGCTCTAGGTCAAGCACGCTTAACCTTAGAGTTCTTTTCAATCAAGCTTCCGGAAAAGAAGTTGCAACTTGTTGCTATAAGTATCATATCAATCATATTAAGTCATGTGCTTGGATCTCATATACAGTGTAGTTCTGTATGTTTCATTCACATGCACGGTAGATTTGTGTCGATTTGGTATTAGTTTGGGTCGGTTTGATATAATTTCGTCTTCGCAGTTTATCTACCGTGTCCGATACATTGGTACGTACACATTGCTTCGATCTAGGGTTTAGATTGGGTGGATTAATCCGTATTCTCTATTTAGGGTTTCTTGGATGGGGAAAATGGGGATTTGTGCACTGTTCATGTTGTAGTGTCAATGATTAACCTATAGTACAACGTAATGAAAGGGATGAACCTTTTGAACATGGTTGTGAGATCGAATGTCTATCATGCACGTTGGTTTGGTAGAATCATCACTGTCGTGTGTATGTGCTATGTACTATGAGGAAACATTCTCTATTTAACCTTTACATTTTGCCGATGATTAAATCTATAGTACCATGTTTTTGAGGGATGAATCTGTATTACCTTGAATTGTTCACAAAAACATTGTTCTTGATTCATCTCCTCGGTCTTTATGTGCACATCATATATGTGTTTCCAAAATCTTGTTGTGGCACCTAGCTAATAATGAAACTATATAGTATATGCTCATCACAAAACTGATGCGATTGGAAAATTTTCTTGTGCACATGCTCTCGATTCTGGTCGCACCAACTCTGCAAATTGTGTGTTAATTATTCTAAAGCTCTCAATAGGTGATATTTATGTGTGTGTAGTGTGAATGCACTCAAATCGTGTTATACACGATCCTTGGTACTAAGGGATCTTGGGTGATGTTTATGAGGCACTAGCAATTGATGAGAAACATGTTGTAAGCACATTGTGTCTTGTGCATCAGCCAGTGATTAAAATGTGGCATAATGTAATACTTAGGGATTATCTCCATGAACAATCTTATGTGCAAACACATTTTTTTTTCCTAAATCTCGGTCATGGGGATAATCCATTTGCATTTGTATCGTTACATATGAGGCCATATCTGCTAGCCACAATGTGTGTGCTAACATGTGTTGTTTCTTTTCTCAATGCTCCAAGATGAAGGGTGGTGCTATCCCCAACCATGGTGAAGGATGTTGGGCGAAGGTAGCGCTGCCAAGAGGCCAAGGGGTAGGCCTTCCAAGGTTGGTCACTTCCATGATCAAGTACGTCCAACACATTTCGCCCAGCCGATCATGGCACCTAGGTTGGACATGCTGCCAATTCTTGATGGATTATGTCCCTTCCATGGCACTGTCCCGGGGACGATCGTTTTGAAGACTAACACTGGATGCAGCTGGATGGTGAAGCTCAAGGATGTGAACAACATGGTTTGGCTTAACCAAGGTTGGCCTAGATTCGCCATGGGACACCTGGTGAAGATCGTGTACTTCCTTACCTTCAAGATACTCAAGGGCGACGTCTTCAAGGTCAACATCTTCAACTACAGCATGACTGAAGTGGTAAAGAAGTGCCTAGAGCATGAGCTGACCCTTGCTATGATTGACGAGTGAAGGGTTTAGGTTATCTGGTTATGTTGGTATCGGTGTCTAGAACTAAGTACTATCGTTATGTGAACTTGATCATACTATGGTGTTCCTATATATTATATTCTGGTATAATATGTTATTAGTCTAACATGGATTACTTGTTCACATATGGATGGTAACCTCACCATATTAGAAATAGGTTATCACACCATACTATTAGCCGGCAACCAGACACAATGTTCCATTTCTCGGAAGCCTAATACAACCCACCAAATGATGAACATTAGTTTCTTCCAGCCTTCCTAACAGTGTCATGCGGGCAACCAAATAGGATAGATAATTTGGTTCAAGGCATGTCCGTGTGTGTAGTCAAAGCGCATGCAACTTGCACCGTAACCTTGGGGAAAATCCTCCCACACAACCAATAAATACTCCCTTAGCTAGCGAAAGGCACAATGATGGGTTGCATGTGAGAAGTTCATTTGCCTAGAGAACCACGGTGGTGTTTCATTTCCGTACACAAGGCACTTTAAACCAGACGATTCTACCTCGACGGGTATGGAGGAAGATAACTCTAGAGGGTGACTGGGGAAACACTAAAAGCCATCATCGCCAGCACCTCCTTCCCCTCCCACAACTGAAGGGAATATGCCCGAGAGGCAATAATAAAGTGGTTATTATCGTATTCCTTGTTTATGATAAATGTTTATTTTGCATGCTATAATTGTATTAATATGGAAATGTTAATACATGTGTGTTTAATAAACAAAAAGGAAGTTCCTAGTTATGCCTCTCTTATAAAATAGCTCGTTGATTAACAAGATGATCAAAGGTTTCTGATCATGGACATTGGGTGTTGTTAATAACGAGGCCACAACATTGTTGGAATGATGTGATGAACATTCATCCTAAGTATAACATTACGATCAAGGTCATTGTTTTTATATTGCTATAACATCATACGAAGTAATCTTAGTCCTTAGACCATGAGATCATGTCAATCACTAACACCGGAAGAGTATCTTGATAACATCAAACGTCACATCGTAACAGGGTGACTATAAAGATGGGTTCAGTGCTACGAAAGTGTTATATTGAGGCTCATGGATCAAGAGTGGAATTTGTCCATCTCGATGACGTAGAGATATACTCTGGGCCCTCTCGGTGATATCACATTAATTAGCTTGCAAGTAAGTGATTTGATCACTAGAATGTTATATCACGGGAACGAGAAAAGAGTACATGTCGGTAACGAGATCAAACTAGGTATGAAGATACCGATGATCGAATCTCGGACATGTAATATATCGCGAGACAAAGGGATTGAGTTACATGCATATAAGGTTCACACGATCACAAAAGTCATCGTTGAATATGTGGGAGTCAGTATGGATCTCCAGGTCCCGCTGCTGATTATTGATCGGAGAGGGGTCTCGATTATGTCTACATTATTCACGAATCGTAGGGTGACACACTTAAGGGATACCGACACCATTTGGAGAAAATAATATGCCAGAGGAAGAAAAGGGAAAGCGCAGGAATTTATTTCACTAGACACTGAAACTGTTCCGGTTGAAATTGCTGAAACTGGTTCTGCATGTTAAATTGAATACTAGCAAGGAGTTTTATGTGAATGTTTGTTAATTAAAGTAATTAACAAAATTCTGAATAAATAAATAAAAGAGTTTTACTTAAATGAGAGCTTGCATTAATTTTGGTGGAAAATTAATGCATGTGAGTGTAATTGTGAGTGGAGATGTTTTTATGTGAGTGGAGCTTCCACCACTTGAATGAGGGAGATGTGGGGGCACCCTCCTTGGCCGGCGTCCATGCCCCCTTGGGATTCCCCTCCCCTATAAAAGGACCCCCTCCTCTCACTTGTCACTCACACCTCCTCGCGAAGGATCTCTCTCCTCCCTTTAGAATTCACCCATGGTCTCGGATCAGCGAGATACATGTTCCCGGTGGCTTTTTCTGGAAGGATTTTTTTTCTTCCGCTTCTTCGTTGGAGCGAGGGTGCGGAGGTTGTCAGGGTACCCAGACGTGTGTGCGATCACGGATGCACCACTGCTTTGGCGGTGCTAGACGTGATGGTGCTGGACCGGCTGGACCAGATGGACTTCATCACGATCTTGAGATCGGCAAGCGTTCGACTACATCATCCACGAGTACAACCTCGTTAATTCTATATGGTCTTTGAGGGTATGTATTCTATGGATGTATATCCACTCGTTGCTTGTATCTAGTAGATAGATCTTGGTGCTTTGTTCCCATCATAGGAAAATTTTTGTTTTCTATGCTGCGAACCCTTCAACAACATCACCAAAGGATGCGACCAAGCGAAGCCTGGCCAGCGCCGGTGGCGTGGCCTCCACTCGCATCCTCGCTTTATAGTGTGAACCTGATATGAGTCCCTAGGTTCTTGACATGGTGTGGCCGCTGGCGGCAAGACCTCGTTTTCTTCTGTGGCGGTGCAGTGGATGACATTGGGGCCCTTCTCCAGGAAAATCAATGGCGGATGCCATGGAGACGGCCTCCCTCTCCGGCGGCTCAGCCCTGGGACAGTTGTGTTATATTGTCATCCAAATTCAATAAGAATGCTTAACTTCTGACAAGCGGAGCGAGTCCTAACATCGGGAGGGTTGGGCCGAGTGGATGCATGGATCGTTGATGAGTTGGGTTTCAACATTATATATACCTTTTGTAAGCCGTTAGTTGGGATAAGTCACATATGATAATCCCCGGTGTTGTGTAAACACTACGTGTACAGTGAAGTTTTGCTGGCTGGTTCTCCTGATTTTTCCTCTCTTTGTTGGAGAGGTTTTTTCACATAAAATCTTGTGACCCTACTGTGCTTTTGTTTTCATTCTTCATTATTTTCTTGTCACGTTTATAACAAGAAGTGTGCGGGCTGGAGGCGAGGTGGTCGATGGGTGAGAGTTGGGCTTCGACGCGCTCTCGGAGCCAACAATGGCAGTGTCCTCAGGAGTCATTACCTTGTTTAATGTGGTGTTGCTACAAATCTCCCGGCTCTTGCCTAGAGGTTCAGGGGAAAACTCTAGATCTCGATCTCGTGGATTAAATGGTAACGACACTTTCAGTGTTGTTCTCCTTCTTGAGGGTGTTTTGTAGCACGAGATGTCTTAAGGGTTTTGCTACTGGAGTGGTGTTTCATCTACTTTGTCAACGGCGATGGGTCTCGGCGGCATGGCGTAGCAGGGTCTCAATGACGGGTGCCTGTGATGCACACAACATAGTGGTGTGGTATGGCGCCATAGCTATCTGAAGGTATGCCTGTCAAGGTAAATGCCTTGATCCTTGTTTGAAATATGGGTCGGCGGAAGATTACGGCAATGACTTCTCGAGCGCGTCCGATGCTGACATGCTCGATTTGTGCTCCTGGCTCACCATTGGGTGGGTTGTCGAGGCCTCTGATTTTTTAATAATGTGTGTAGGCATGAGGTCGGGGTGTATGGTCCCGACATGCAAACCCCCTTCATCAAGGTTATAGGTGTTGCAACAAGTGTTGTTAGTGACATGGCTTTGGATTTATCTCTGTAGTTTTTTTGTAAGCCTCCGATTAAATAATAAATAAAAGGTGTGTGAGGGGTTTACACCTACATTTCGTAAGAAAAAAATGTCCTAATAGCATGTGCGTTTGATTGATGAAAACAATAAGTAAGGTGACACTGTTTTTTTTAAAGAGTTGTAAGGAGGAAATCCTAAATATGAAATTTATCTACTACTACCTTCGTTTGGGATTATAAGTCCCGCGCAGATAACTAGGTTGCCAATTTAAACAAGATAATATAAATATTATAACATAAAAATTATACCATTAGATACTTTAGAGGTTATACTTTTTAATGGTATAATTTTTGTGAAGTATAAGTTATATTTTATTGGTCAAATTAACAATCTAGGTATGCGCGTAGGACCTATAATCCCGAACGGAGGGAGTACTCACTATGTTCCTAAAAATAAGATACTCCTAGTAGAAAGTAGCATATTCTAAGTTTAACGTATTGTATCATGCATAAATATGAACATCAAGAATACCAAATTTATAACAATAGAATAATAGATGTACCATAAAATTTATTTTTGTTGTAAATAAATATTAGAGATGTTTATATCTCTAACCTATAAGATTGGTTAAACTATACACCATGCTTGACATTTGACTTATATCCACCCCATGTTTAGAAACGGATGTGGTAGGCATATGAGAGATGGAAAAAAAGAACGACAAGGTGTTGTGGACCTGGTGTGACCAACGAGAAAAGGCATCTTCATTGGACCGACTCAAACGGCAGATATGACTGTTTGGGTCAGGCTGCGGTTGCTTTTGGGCCGTGGTCAGGCTGTTCGGCCAGCCGCGCCCAGCGACACGATTCATTTGTCCGCGCCGCGCTGGCCATCTCTGGCTAGAATTTTCATCTGTTTACAAATTTAGCACAAAGTATATAAATAAATGTATATTTTAACAAGCAAATAAACTAGATTAGTTAATCTAATTAAAATAGTGCTTACATATGACTACTTCATACTCACATGGTTCGATAAAAAACAACCAAACATCATTTAAATTACAAGAAACAAATAAGGGATTAAACAATTTGGTTTATTTTTATGCACTTGCATAAAAAAATTCGAAGACACTAGACCTGGTTCTGGCTCAACCAATTAACCCTGAAAGTCTCAGCATTGGTCCAAGATACCGTTATCACGCTCGTCCTTGACGATCATGTTGTGCATGATCACACAAAAATTCATTGATACGTCGGAAACGTATCTATAATTTTTGATGTTCCATGTTGGTTTAGTATCTACTTTATTTTGCTTTGTCTATACTCTGAGGTGTTTTTATATGTTTTCTGATACTAACCTATTAACAAGATGCCACAGTGCCACTTGCATGTTTTCTTCTGTTTTTGGTCCCAGAAAGGTAGAAAATCAATATTCTCGGAATTGGACGGGACAAAAGCCAAAGTCAATATTTTACCATGGGAAACACGAAGCCAGAGTACGAGATGGAGGGGAGGCACCAGGAGGCCACACAGGCCGCCCCTGCCTCGCCTGGGGGGTGACCACCCAGGCCGCCCCTGCCTCGCCTCTTCGCCTATAAAGACCACACGATGCCTAAACCCTAAGTACCTGATCAATATTCCACAAAACTGTCTGTAGTCGCCACCATCATCGTCCCTATATCGGGGGGATCTAAAACTCTTCCCGGCACCCTGCCAGCGGGGAGATCATCCCGGAGGCCTTCTTCTTCATCATGTCAGCCTCCGGTATGAAGCGTGAGTAGTTCCACCTTGGATTACGGGTCCATGTAGTAGCTAGATGGTTGTATCTCCTCCTTTGTGCTATCATGTTTAGATCTTATGAGCTCCGTTCATGATCAAGATCTCATCTATTTGTAATCATGCATGTTGTGTTTGCGGGGATCCGATGGATATTGAGATTACTATGTCAGATTGATTATGGTTTTGTCTTATTGATTCTATCATGTCTGTGTTGTTTGTGATCTTGCATGCTCTCCGTTTCTAGTAGCTATCTTGGCCAAGTAGATGCCAGTGACTCCAAGAGGGGGTATTTATGCTCGATAGTGGGTTCATGCCTCTATTTAATCTAAGGGAAGTGACGGAAATCTCTAAGGTTGTAGATGTGCTATTGCCACTAGGGAGAAAACTACGGTCTCTTGTTCATGGAACAAGTGGACTGTTTACCTTACACACTTTGCTTAAAGCAGTTATCTGTTGCTTACAACTTAATACTGGAGGGGGTTCGGATGATAACCCGAAGGTGGATTTCTAGTCATAGATGAAGTTGGATGGCGGTCTATGTATCTTGTTGTATTGCCCAATCGAATCTCATAGGATCATGAATGTTTAGTATTGCATTGTTATGCCTTGCTCAGTCTTGTCAATTGCCCTGCTGTAATTTGTTTACCCAGCATGCTTTGTTTGTTTATCTAAGGAGAACACCTCTAGTGAACTATGGACCCCGGTCCAATCTTTACCATCGATACATCTTCTACTGTTACTGTTTACTTGTTGCAAACCACCATTACCTTCCACACCATATAGTTAATCCTTTGCTACAGCAAACCGGTGAGATTGACAACCTCACTTTTCGTTGGGGCAAAGTCTTGACTTTGTGTTGTGCAGGTATCCAAGTTGCTAGCAACACTTTGAGTCGTTTCCTTCCTCCTACTGATTCGATAACCTTGGTTTCTTACTGAGGGAAAACTTGCTACTGTTCTCATCAAACCTTGCTCTTGGGGTCTCCCAACGAGGCGTTGACAACACTCCTAATACGTCAAAAATGTATCTATAATTTTTGATGCTCCATGCTTGTTTTATATCATTTGTCTTATGTTTTGTCTACACTTTGAGGTACTTTTATACACTTTCTAGAACTGACCTATTGACAAGATGTCACAGTGCTAGTTGCCTGTTTTCTGCTATTTTTGGTTTCAGAATGCTAAAAAATGAATATTCTCGGAATTGGATGGGACAAAAGCTAAAGTTCATATTTTCCCGGAGCGATACAGAAAATTGAAGACGAGACGGAGAAGGAAACCAGGGTGGCCACACCCTAGGTGGGCACGGGCCCACCCTAGGCCGCGCCCATAGGGGGTGTGGCCCCCCTGGACCTCCACCGACCTTGCCTCCTACGCCTATAAGAAGCCCCGGGGATAAAACCCTAAATCATTCAGAAGAAATCCATCATACTTCCAGAAAAACCTCCGTAGCACCGCCGCCACCGAAAGGGAGATTCGGGGGACAGAAAGTCTCTGTTCCGGCATCCTTCCGGTACGGGGAAGTGCCCCCCGGAGCCATCTCCATCGCCATCTTCATCACCGTTGCTGATTCCCATGATGAGGAGGGAGTAGTTCTTCCTCGAGGCTAAGGGCTCTACCGGTAGCTATGTGTTCATCTCTCTCTCTCTATGCATGATCTTGTTGTGGTCATGAGCTTTGTAATCAAGTAGATCTACCTTGCTACTCAAGTGCTTCATTAGATCTCTGCTCTCCCCATGTGTGTGAAAGTAACAGCATGCACACCATGGTGGTACTTAGGTTTGAGTCTACATAAATACTCTTTGTGCTTTAATAGATCTATGCTTTTCCCCACGTGTGTGAAAGTGACAACGTGCATACCGTGTGTGGCACTTTGGCTAGATTGAATATTAATTATGAGTTATATTTGGAGTTGGATGTCTCTATGAAATTGTGGTGTTTGTTGGAACCATCTAGCGCTCAAGGTGACAGTGTGGGGTTATCTAGATTGGGGAAGGCGGACTTTGAGGAGTGTTGTTATAGCCCTACCATGGATTAGAGTGTCCAACCAGAGAGTAGTTAAGAGTAGTATCATGAAGAGAGGATATTTATATGAGAGAGTGTTCACTAGTGAAAGTATGATCCATAGGCCTTGTTTCTAAACATTGAAACACCGTTTGCATCTAGATCTGTTGCATGTTTGCTTGCTTTAGTCTTTACCTCCACGTCAAGCTCCATCAAAGTATTTTCTGGCACCGTTACCACTTGTATTTCACTATATCTTTGCCGAAATAGTGCACCTATACACCTGAAAAGTGTATTGGGCGTGTTGGGGACACAAGAGACTTCTTGTATCTTGATTGCAGAATTGCTTGAGAGGGAATACCTTTGACCACTTCCTCCCTGAGTTCGATAAACCTTGGGTAATCCACTTAAGGGAAACTTGATGGTGTTCTACAAACCTCTGCACTTGGAGACCCAACAACTGTATACAAGAAAAGAATTGCGTAGACATCAAGCTCTTTTCTAGCGCCGTTGCCGGGGAGGAAAGGTAAAAGGCACTCACACACATTACCCCACGGCAACAGCAAGCCAGGAAGCTATTTTCTGGCTCCGCTGCCGGGGAGGTAAGGTAAAAGGTACTCACATACTCTGGTGTGAGTGCTCGAAGTTATTTCCTTTAGATTCTGCAATTTTGGCTTTTTGTTTCTTGTTTTCACTAGTTAGGCTTAATGGAAAACAACAACAAAATTAGAGAGCTTTATAGTATTTATCTTGAGTTAGGACATGAAGTGTTTGAAGAGAAAATTAAAAAACCTATGGAACTTTATTTGCATGCTAATAGCAATGTTATTAATATGAATTCTTTGGACACCATTATTGCTAATGCTATAGAAAAGTCTAAGCTTGGGGAAGCTAGTTTTGATGAAAATGATATTTTTAGTCCCCCAAGCACGGAGGAGAAAATTTACTTTAATGATACTTTACCTCCAATATATGATGATTACAATGATGAGTATGATATTTTCAGTCCACCTACTATTGAGGAGATAATTAATTATGATTACAATATGCCTTCTATATTTTATGATTATGGTGATGAGAATAACAATTGTAGCTATTTTGTTGAATTTTCTACCACTATTATTAATAAGAATGATTATGCTTATGTGGAGAGTAATCATTATTTTAGGCATGTGGCTCATGATAAGAATGTTTATGTGATAGTTATATTGTTAAGTTTATTCATGATGCTACTGAAATTTATTATGAGAGAGGGAAACATGGTTTTATGCATCTCAATAATATTAAGTTTCCCCTCTTTATATTGAAAGTCTTGAAGTTGCACTTGTTTTGCTTTCCTATGCTTGGTGCTTTGTGCTTTCATGACTTGTTTCTTTACAAGATTCCTATACATAGGAAGTGGGTTAGACTTAAAAGTGTTTTGAATTTGGTTCTTGATGCTCTCTTTTACTTCAATTCATATTTCTTATGTGAGCATCTTCTCAAACTATCAAGCCTCACTTAAAGGCGTTAAAGAAAAGTACTTGTTGGAAAACCCAAGAGTTTTCTTGAGTCTTGGAAGTTATTTACTTCTGTAATGACTTCTCCTTATCCTTTTTGTTTGCTTTTTTGTGCCAAGAATGACCTCTCATGAGAGGGAAGTAAGATTTAGGGAGTTGCTGTCCCGAAACAGATTTCTGTCCTCCACCATAAAAATTCTTGAGGAGTCTCTGTAACTCGTATTAAGCTCAAAATTTACGAATAAATCCCCCAGTATGTTAGATAACTTTCGTTAGTTCAACAATTTTTGATTTGAGCAACATAAGATGTTAGAAAAAAATCGATTTCTACGTGCTGGTCTGTTTTGACAGATTTCTGCCATTATTTGCATTTGCTTCTTATTGTTTCCTTTTTGAGTTCTCTTTTGGGGAATTGAGTTTTTTGAAGGAGTTACTACAGTATCTTGTGTTTTTAGTGATTTTTTTTCTGTTTCAAAGCTTTGTCTAAGGTCTAATATCTTTTGAATGCACTAATGTTGCTAATGAAGATTGTGTGAAGATTTGTATGAAGGAGAAATTTCAGGTGTAGAGAGAGAATGATGTAATTAGATGAAGAATGGACAAAAGCTCAAGCTTGGGGATGCCACCCCGTGTCACCCCAAGAAATATTCAAGAGGTACAAGCGTCAAAGATTGGGATGCCCAAGGCATCCCCTTCTTCATCAATAAAAATCTCAGGTCTTTCTAGACACTTCGTTTTTATTATTTTATGCATTGTTGTGTTTCTCTTGGAGCGTCTTAGTTTTCTTTTTAGGTTTTTGTTTGCTTAGTTTGCTTGATTAAGTTGGTTGGTTACACCACACTTCTTTTGGAGAGAGACACACTATGTTTCCATTGCCTAGAACACTCTAGTTTTCACTCTTATTGTTTTGTGAGTGTTCACTTTGCTAGCACTGCGTTCAGCTTTAGTTTTCTTGTGCTTTCAGCTTAGAACTTTTTAGTTCTTTGTGGATTTGTGAGACAAGATCACTGATCTTTATTGATTATTATCTTTGTGAGTTGTTTCAAATAAATTGTTTGGTGTTGGAAAAGAGTAGAAAGTTTCATGCTTATAGTGGTACAAAAGAGAGCTTATTTTGACTGTGGCTTAGACTTTATCATGTCATGCTAGATGTTATTTTGACCTTATGCTTAGTGAATATTGTTGTAGCATGACTTGTTCCAAACAACTGGGATTTCTTAGTGTGCCTTGAAAAAATTATGTGTTGTTTTAGCATGTAAAAGCATAGTATTGTGGTATTCTCCTTTGATGCTTTGTTTGGGTTGACTTGGCACATGCTCACACCATGTTATGACTATGACAAGTCATCATAGCCTCTATGATCATTTAGTCCTTCAATTGTAGTACCACTCTATGCTTTGATTAGTAATGCTTTGTTGCTCTCCATGATTATGGCTATTATTGCTCTCTTAGTTGGTTGCTCCCAGTATTTTGCTAGCCTCCACTTGTATGAGTAAGCTCTACTCATGATTCCAACTCCCAAGAAACAAGTTATTCCAAAGTGTCCACTATAAACTCCTATGCATGGTGTGTTACACCATTCTAAGTATATTCTTGTTTTCAGCTATCTTCCAATTAAAAAGTATTTTGTTATGTGAAAACTTAGTGATTAAAGCCCTCACAAACTTGATGGCAGACTTTATATTCTTTGACCCTAATAAACTTGAACCATTATATCATCTATATTGTATATGCTTGCACTTATACGTTGGAATTAGCAGAACCGTGCTGTAATGGGGAACGTTTTCAACATTGCACTTGTACTTTGTACTCAGTTGATATCATGCTCTTTTGTCTATGGATGTCACCAGTGTGAATTAAAGAGGCAACTTGTAAGTCCATGGAGTATGTATTTTGTGTTAGAGAAACGTCTGGGCTGCTAGTCTAAGCCATGCCTAATTATGGTGGAAACTTACAGCATCACCATAGTGAGCTATCTATGATGCATCCTCAATAAAAAACTATGCATATAGTAAATAAAAAGATCGCTGAGATGCTCATTGTCTGCTTGCCTTGTTATTTTGGTTATGTGATAGCTCCTGTACCATGTGCAAGGGGTACCCCGTTGGCGGTTCTTTATGATACGCATATACTTACAATGACAAGAACTTACAGGTGACTGAAGTTGAGTAGCATAAGGTGTGGCCCTCGTATTCAAGGGACATGAGATTGCCAACTTATACTTTTTCAAGCATATACTCCATAGTTTGTTCACTTTAACCTTCATCACTTCAAGATGCTTATGATAGGGGCAATGAGGGCTGAAAGCTAACAAGTACCATAATTTTTTAAAGCTCTTTTTGAAACTTGAAATCCCTGCTTCCCTTTGTGAAGGGCCTTTCTTCCACTATTATATTGAGTCTTCACCTTCTACCTTTAGTCACCATTAAGAGAGCATAGTTGTCATTTTGTGTACAGTGTCCCAAAACTTATTGATTGATGCATATTGTGATATTACTTGTTCTTGTGCTACTTGTTTCTAGTCATGTGAACCTTGAAGGTGTCATATGCATCTATTTGCTACTCCATGAGGAACAAGCTGAATGTCACTATGCTATATTTTTGTTGCCGCAAAAATCTGTCGCGCAACACCGAGATAATCGTCGTACTTTCGTGATGACGAACGAATGATTTTCGAGCAAATCAACAAAGAATCCCTCGCTTTCGTGGAGGAGAACCGACCGTTTTTCAGGACAAAACGACAAAGATCCGATCAAACCCTAGGCAGTTAGGGCTGAGCGGAGAAGAACGAGAAGAAAATAAATAGTTCGTAAAAGTAGATTGCTTTTTTGTGAATAGATTGATTGTATTTGTTTGCAATCGCCCATGGCCTATTTAAGGCACGCAGGACTTGGCGTACATGGCAGAACTCACATATACGTATAAGGATAGAACTCTAAGCCTAAACCGATCAGGCCTCTTTTCGTGATTCGGCCACCTCCTACAAATCAATGCTTACCAAATACAATTTGCTAATCTGTAGTATCACGTAGCAGCTCCAAAGGCATACTCAGGTATAAAAACTATAACGGCCCACCAGAAAAAATACTACTGTATCCGGCCATAACATTCGGTCTAATATCTGAAACCAGCTAGAAGACTCATCTCTAGCAATAGCGAATGCCCTAGCTCAGCTTATTCAACATTTCTTGAATCTTGCCAGGATTTGTCTTCGGTGGCCATGGTCCGTGCAAAATATTTAGGTTGACATCCGAACAATCCCAGAACCTGTCTTTGATATCATTGTTGCATATCAAAGCCTCCTGGCTGTAGCTAAAAACATGTCCTCGGTCCGCGCAAAAAAAATTCTACAACACTTAAATAATTCATCAACGAGAGGTTAGCTTGATCATCAATTAATTTGGCCTATATAATTCTACTAGCCAAATTATGCACTTAACACATACCCCCTGTTTTTGGTGCAATTATATTTATCAAAAACACTATACCAGTATCTTAGGACGATGTCGACCTCATCGGCCATATAATTGCTTAGGACGATGTCCAAAGAACACATCGGCCAAATTCTCTTTGGGCGATATCTCAAATAACATATCGGCCATAGAACTTCTTAGGACGATAGTCCAACAAATGTATCGGCCATGGCATCATTAAGCCTCGTGCCACATGCTAGGATAATACTTTTTCAAGTATTTTTCATTGAGAGCCTTTGGCAACTTCATTTCCTGCAAAGATTGCACAAAATATAAATTTTCAGGAACAATCTCCACAACAGTACGTATATGGTCCTTCCCAACTCGGCGACCATTTGCCGAATTTTCTATGTCTAGTCCCAATAGATAAAATCGTTTTCCACACTAAGTCTTCTATTTGAAACGATTTTTCCTTTACCTTTTTATTATAAGCCTTTGCTACTCTTAATTTTTCTTTTTCAATCTCTCGCAAGACTTTTAATCTCTCTTCTGTAACATTGTCTATTCTATCCATCATCAAATTATTATAATCTATAGCCGACAAATCATTTTGTCTGGCTACTCTAAGAGCTTGTAAATTAACTTCTACGGGCAATACTGCCTCCTTCCCATATACTAGCTCATACGGTGTCACTTGGGTCGCCCCATGCTTAGATATCCGATGAGCCCACAAAGCTTCTGAAAGAACTTCATGCCACCTTTTCGGATGCTCCTCAATCTTCTTTTTATAAGCTTAATTAAAGTCTTATTGCTAGATTATTAGCTTGAGCATAATAAGGCGACGAATTTAACAACTTAATTCTAAAAGATTCGGCAAACTCACGGAATTGATGAGACATAAAAGAGGAACCTTGATCAGTAGTTAAAGTTTGAGGAATACCGAATCTATGAATAATATGCTCCAAGACAAAACTAATCAACTCTACATGAGTCATATTCTTCAAGGGAACCGCTTCAGTCCATTTGGTAAAATAATCTGTAGCTACTAGTACGAAGCGATGCTTCTTAAAAGATGAAGGATGTATTTCACCAATCTTCTAAGAGCACTAAGCTCCCTGGAATTGAAGCCCCGTGCTCGGTTAATTCGCTCGTGTGATTCTTAGTGTCGTGCCATGAATCAAGCTACGTGTCGAGTTGACTTAACGTTTTATTTCCCAGAGTCGGTTCCTGGTCAAAGTGTGGGAGTCACAAACTCACAATCGTGTTTGGCCACCCCATCTATACTCTCATAGCCGCATATTTCTCCGCTCAGGTTCTCGCCTGGAGATGGACGACCGGCGGAAATACAGCGACATGAGCAACGGCTGTCGAGTGCATTTATCCTCCTCCAAACCCGCCACCATTCACCTCGCGAGGCGGCAGATCGATCTCCACCATCTCCGTCTTTGGCGTTGTTGCCGCCGGTGTCGAGTCGTCGTCCAAGGCATTAAGGAGGAGCACACGGGAAGCGGGGCGGCGATGCACACCAGATCTGGTTGTTCTCCTTTGCGTGAGGTCAATTCCATCGGTGGCCCTGCCCTTCTTTCTATCCTTTATGCAGAGTAACGAGATCCAGCACAAACAATTTGCCTTGCGCAAGAGATTCAGCTTAATCTATTGAAATGAAGGCTAGAAGCTACCTTTGAGTTTTCTTCTGATCTAATTGCAATGATGTGTTGAATTTTTATTACTTGTGGTGAAGAGTTTGCAGGGATAACTTAACCATATTCTTAGTTAACATCATAGCTCATGAATCTTGATATGTCTGCTAATTTCAGTTACTTAAATTGATTTAGATCATGTATACATATCACAATAGAAATCCATAGTCAAAGATAGGCTTAGAGATTGTCGACTTCGAAAAACTCACTTGTTTGTGACCGGAGGGAGTGTGTCACTAGTGGAAAAAGGGCTATCCGTTCGCGACCCCTCAGAGCATTTGTCCCGGTTGAGCCACCAACCGGGACTAATGCTGGCACGCGTCCCGGTTGGAGCGGGCACGGGGCCAGGGGGCATGCGTCCCGGTTGGTAAGGGGGAATACGTCCCGGTTGGAGCCACCAACCCGGACTAAAGGTTTGGCCACAGCCACGTGGCGTGGCACGCACCTTTAGTCCCGGTTGCTGGCTCCAACCGGGACTAAAGACCCCCTGCCCTCTATAAATGCAACGCCCCAGCCCCCTCTGCCTCCACTCTGTTTTTTCGAATGGTGGAAGGTGTGAGGGGGTGTGCTAGTTTTTTCTCATGCATGCATTGAAGGTGTTTGATGAAATGTTTGAGTGAATAATCCCGTTGAATTTCTCATAGAACAAAAATATAGAAGGTGTCCGAGACGCACTTGAGCTTTCTCCTCTTTATTTCCCTCGATCGAGATTAGCAATCTTATCTTTTCTAGGTCATTGATACAATTCATGTGTCGGTGTGAATTGGTTATTTCACTATTTATGATGTCCTGTTTTTTGATAAACTTACTTATATGATGCAGATGAACGGTCGGGAATGGATGTACGGTGACCAGCGCGTAGCCGGGTATATCAAAGGCGTGGATAAATTTATCGATGTGGCTACGGCAAACAAAGAGAATGGATTTATACGTTGTCCATGTGTTCAGTGTCGGAACAACAAGGAGTACTCTTCCTCGAAAATCATTCGCGGCCACCTGATTATGAAAGGTTTCATGCCCAACTATAATTGCTGGACCAAGCACGGGGAAAGAGGGGTTATGATGGAAGATGGTGAAGAAGAAGATGATGATAACAACTATCATCATATGTTTCCTGAATACAGTGATACTGCAATGGAAGACAATGGAGAGGAAAGAGGTGAAGAACGGGCATCAGATGAGCCGGCTGATGAACTTGTTAGGGTCATTTCTGATGCAAAGCGAGACTGTGAAACAGAAAATGAGAAGTTGAAGTTAGAGGGCATGTTAGAAGATCACAAGAAATTGTTGTACCCAAATTGTGAAGATGACAACACAAAGCTCGGTACCACACTGGAATTGTTGCGATGGAAGGCAGAGTGTGGTCTAACTGACTCCTCATTTGAAAAGATGCTGAAAATAATGAAGCCGAAGTTTCCAAAACATAACGAACTTCCCGAGAGTACCGACGAAGCAAAGAAGACTCTCTGTCCTCTGGGTTTAGATGTGCAAAAGATACATTCATGCATTAATGACTGCATCCTCTACCGCGGTAAGGAGTATGAGAATTTAGATAAATGCCCGGTATGCAATGCGTTGCGGTATAAGATCAGACGAGATGACCCTGGTGATGTTGAGGGAGAGCCCCTCCGGAAGAGGGTTCCTGCTAAGGTTATGTGGTATGCTCCTATAATACCAAGGTTGAAACGCATGTTCAGAAACAAAGAGCATGCCAGGTTGTTGCAATGGCACAAAGAAGACCGTAAGAAAGACGGGAAGTTGAGACACCCTGCTGATGGGTCACAGTGGAGAAAAATCGAGAGAGACTTCCCAGACTTTGCAGGTGACGCAAGGAACTTATGGTTTGGTCTAAGTACGGATGGCATGAATCCTTTTGGGGAGCAGAGCTGCAGTCACAGCACCTGGCCCGTGACTCTATGTATCTACAACCTGCCTCCTTGGTTGTGCATGAAGCGTAAGTTCATTATGATGCCAGTGTTCATCCAAGGCCCGAAGCAACCGGGCAACGACATTGATGTGTACCTTAGGCCATTAGTTGAAGAACTCTTACAGTTGTGGGGCAAACCAGGTGTACGTGCGTGGGATGAGAACAAACAGGAGCCATTTGATCTACGAGGGTTGTTATTCGTAACCATCAATGATTGGCCTGCTCTTAGTAACCTTTCAGGACAGACAAACAAGGGATATAAGGCATGCACCCACTGTTTAGATAAGACCGAAGGTATATATTTGCATAAATGCAAGAAGATTGTGTACCTGGCGAATCGACGATTTCTTCCGACCAATCATCCCGTAAGAAAGAAAGGCAAGCATTTCAAAGGTGAGGCAGATCACCGGAAGAAGCCTGAACTCCCTGCGGGTGATGATGTATTTGGTATGGTCAAGGACATAGAAGTAATCTTTGGAAATGGTCCCGATGGTCAATCAGTTCCGAACGACGTCGCTACAGGACACGCACCCATGTGGAAGAAGAAATCTATATTTTGGGAGCTGCCATATTGGAAAGTCCTGCGTGTCCGCTCTTCAATCGACGTGATGCACGTGACGAAGAATCTCTGCGTGAACCTGCTAGGATTCCTAGGCGTGTATGGGAAGACAAAAGATACACCTGAAGCACAGGAGGACCAACAAATTATGAAAGACCCAAAGAACATGCATACACATAACAAGACGGATAAAGGGCGTCACTTAAGTCGTGCCAGCTATGCTCTTACGAAAGCAGAGAAGGAAATCTTTTTTGAAGTCCTTTACAGTATCAAGGTGCCGTCGGGCTTCTCATCTAATATAAAGGGGATAATAAATATGGCAGAGAAAAAGTTCCAAAACCTGAAGTCTCATGACTGTCACGTGATTATGACGCAGTTGCTTCCGATTGCATTGAGGGGGCTTCTACCAGAAAATGTCCGAGTACCCATTGTGAAGCTGTGTTCATTCCTCAATGCAATATCTCATAAGGTAATCAATCCAGATATTCTGCCAAGGTTACAGAAGGATGTGGTAAAATGTCTTGTTAGTTTTGAATTGGTGTTCCCACCATCCTTCTTCAATATTATGACGCATCTCCTGGTTCATCTAGTGGAAGAGATTGCCATTCTCGGTCCGGTATTTCTGCACAATATGTTCCCCTTTGAGAGGTTCATGGGAGTCTTAAAGAAATATGTTCATAACCGTGCTAGACCAGAAGGAAGCATCTCCAAGGGATATGGAACAGAGGAGGTCATTGAGTTTTGTGTTGACTTTATTCCTGACCTTAAGCCGATTGGTGTTTCTGACTCGCGGCATGAGGGAAGACTAAGTGGAAAAGGCACGCTGGGAAAGAAAGCAATGATATGTAGGGACAGGGATTCTTTCACTAAAGCACACTACACAGTTCTACATAATTCCACCTTGGCAGCTCCGTATATCGAGGAACACAAGAATATTGTATGCTCCAAAAACCCGGGGAAGCCTGAATCATGGATTACAGATGAACACATGAAGTATTTCGGTGGTTGGATGCGGACACATCTCTTGAATGACACCACTGTTGGAGATCAGCTATACTTGTTGGCCTCGTCACCATCTTCTACTGTATTGAATGTCCAAGGGTACGAAATAAATGGGAATACATTCTACACGATCGCCCAAGATAAAAAGAGCACCAACCAAAATAGTGGTGTCCACTTTGATGCAATAGACGATAATGGACAAAAGGACACATATTATGGTTACATAGAGGAGATATGGGAACTAGACTATGGAGTCTCTTTTAAGGTCCCTTTGTTTCGCTGCAAATGGGTCAACCTGAATGGGGAAGGGGTAAAGATAGACCAGTTGTACGGAATGATAACAGTGGATCTCAACAATCTTGGTTATAGAGATGAACCATTCGTCCTAGCCAATGATGTGTCTCAGGTTTTCTATGTGAAGGACATGTCCTCTAGTCGAAAAAAGAAAAAATATGCAAACGAATACATCATATGATGAGCCAAAGCGTCACATAGTTCTTTCAGGGAAAAGAAACATCGTGGGAATCGAGGACAAGACAGACATGTCAGAAGATTATAATAAGTTTGATGAAATTCCGCCCTTCACAGTGAAAACTGACCCAAGCATTCCGTTAAGTAAAGAAGATGCTCCATGGTTACGTCTGAAGCGATCATAAGGAAGGACATATGCCAAGAAGTTCATGCTCATATTATGTAACTCTAATTCATGTCTTTCGCGGTTTGTGGCTTCACCGAAGGATATATTTCGCGGTTTGTGGCCTTTAGTCCCGGTTTTGTAGTCCCAGTTTTTAATATTAATAAATGTCTTGAGTGTTAGTCCCGTTTTGTGGCTGGACCGGGACTATGAAGAAGTTGTCCCGGTTCGTACTTACCATTAAGATCTTATCTCCAAACGCACGCAGTCACATATTAGGGAGTGCCTCTATGACCAGTTTCTTGGAGATGCCGGAGGACTGGGATCCGGCGGCATCTCCCTGAAACTGGTCGTAGTGGTGTCCCTGCTCTCGAAAACCATCTTGCAGCTTGTAACTTCTCTAACTAGATCAATACGCCTCAGAGCTAACTAATTTCACATATTAGGGAGTGCCTCTATGACCAGTTTCTCGGAGATGCCGGAGGACTGGGCTCCGTCGGCATCTCCCTGAAACTGGCCGCAGTGGTGTCCCTGCTCTCGAAAACCATCTTGCAGCTTGTAACTTCTCTAACTAGATCAATACGCCTCGGAGCTAACTAATTTCACATATTAGGGAGTGCCTCTATGAGCAGTTTCTCGGAGATACCGGAGGACTGGGCTCCGTCGGCATCTTCCTGAAACTGGCCGCAATGGTGTCCCTGCTCTCGAAAACCATCTTGGAGATGCCTCAAACTGGCTAGAGGACTGGACTCGCAAGGATGCCTATTTATAGTACAAGCAGCTCGGCATAGTGTCGACACTTACGAAATAATGTCGACACTCACCCTATCATTAGTGCTGACTCGTGTTTTGTCCCGGTTGGTGTCTCCAACCGGGACTACAGGTTGATCTTTAGTCCCGGTTGGTGACACCATCCGGGACAAGGTACACGCCGCACGACATAATGTCGACATAATGTTGTGCCCATATTATGCATGTGTCCCACGACATAATGTCCCGGTTGGTGACACCAACCTTTTTGTCGCACGGAAAAGCCCTTTTCCATTTTCTGAGCGCAAAAAACGGGTCGTTTTGTGAAGTAACCACCAAAATGCTGTTTCAGAATGCTACCGTCCCATTTTCCTAAAATACTAGACCACCTTACATGGACTATCTCCCAACAGGGACATCTCAAACCTTTTCGTCCATCCCGGGTAAAAAGGACAAATGTCTGCCGAATCGGCAGGAAGTGGGTCCGGTTTGTACTACAGGTACATGATCTATCGCCCGTGATTTTTTGAAAAAATCATTTTTAGACTCGCAATATGTGGTTTCTTTAGAGATCCAATGCAAGTTCTAACGATGCTCGTCCCCTATCTTCATGCACACCGGTTCGACCATAGTTAGAAATTCAGATAATTCAAAACGGGCATAATAAATTAAAAAAAAACCCGAACAATGAAAATCCTTCGCGTGGTGTCATATTATGTTACATAGTTGAAAGGAAAAATACCAGACTTGGTATATTGATCATGTTTCGAAAAAACCTTCACAAAATGACCTATCATGTTCGAGGTTTCATGGCTTTCGGTCCAAATGACCGATGTTATGTGCTGAATCACGGCATAGTTTGTGATGTTGTGCCCATATTATGCATGTGTGTGGACATTGGTATGGAGAACAATGTTGCAGGAGGAAGTTTTCCTTTTTGTCGCACGACCCGGTTTTGTGAAGTAACCACCAAAATGCCGTTTCAGAATGCTACCGTCCCATTTTCCTAAAATACTAGACCACCTTACATGGACTATCTCCCAACAGGGACATCTCAAACCTTTTCGTCCATCCCGGGTAAAAAGGACAAATGTCTGCCGAATCGGTAGGAAGTGGGTCCGGTTTGTACTACAGGTACATGATCTATCGCCCGTGATTTTTTGAAAAAAATCATTTTTAGACTCGCAATATGTGGTTTCTTTAGAGATCCAATGCAAGTTCTAACGATGCTCGTCCCCTATCTTCATGCACACCGATTCGACCATAGTTAGAAATTCAGATAATTCAAAACGGGCATAATAATTCAAAAAAACCCGAAAAATGAAAATCCTTCGCGTGGTGTCATATTATGTTACATAGTTGAAAGGAAAAATACCAGACTTGGTATATTGATCATGTTTCGAAAAAACCTTCACAAAATGACCTATCATGTTCGAAGTTTCATGGCTTTCGGTCCAAATGACCGATGTTATGTGCTGAATCACGGCATAGTTTGTGATGTTGTGCCCATATTATGCATGTGTGTGGACATTGGTATGGAGAACAATGTTGCAGGAGGAAGTTTTCCTTTTTGTCGCACGGAAAAGCCCTTTTCCATTTTCCGAGCGCAAAAAACGGGTCGTTTTGTGCAGTAACTACCAAAATGTCTGACGAATCGGCAGGAAGTGGGTCCGGTTTGTACATGCAAAATAATGTTGACACTCACCCCTATCATTAGTGCTGACTCGTGTTTTGTCCCGGTTGGTGTCTCCAACCGGGACTAAAGGTTCATCTTTAGTCTCGGTTGGTGACACCATCCGAGACAAGGTACACGCCGCACGACATAATGTCGACACGCCATTTTTCCCGCCATTTTTCTTCCCGCCAGTTCTTCCCTCCAGTTCTTCACTATATATATGTAGGTTTGGCCTCCATTGTCATTGCACATCTCTAGACTCATATCTGCAACCTCATCACTCTTTCCCATGGCTTTCACCGTAGCACTAACTCCCAGGGAGGCGGAGGCGCTTTGCGTCTCGAACTACCCCTGCCCGCCGGGCTACTGTGTCCCCGTCGGCTGGATGCTGAGCGCCGGAGGCGTGCCGGTTCCTCCTGTCCCTCTAGGTGTGGCACGTCGGATGGCCATCACGAATCACTACTACTTCGAGCTCACGCCGGAGCAGCGGAGGAATCCCAGATGGCATCCCGACTATTTCCCGACTTGGGAAGCCTTCTTCGTGGATCGGCGTGAGAGGGCACTCGCCAGGCACGAGGAGGAGGGCCCACCTCCTCCGAACTTCAACGAGGCCGGCTGTCGGCTGTGGTGGCACGGACGGACTCTCCAGAGCGTCATCGCCTACGACACGGCCGCCGACTCTAGCCCCCGCCTGCGCTACCCTCAAGTCCAGCCCACTCGTACTCAACCTTCAAGGTTCAACTACGGCGACCCCGACGACGATAGCGACGACGGCCGCGGCGAGTACGACGACTACAGTGGCGAGTATTACAGGTGTAGGCAGGAGCATGACTGAATTATTCCAACATTGCAAAACAAGTTCGGCCGATTGTGGCTTAATCTGGCCATGTATCTTAATTTTCAGTTCTTCTATGTAACTTTGTGTTAGTTGCGTAATGTACTTTAATTCCAGTTCTATCCTAATCAAATTTTCTTTCCGCCCATTATTTTCCGTCCTTTTTTTTCCGCCCATTAAAAACAGAAAATGGTTTTGAATTACTTATTCAAATCCAAACATTTTTTATGTTTAAAGTTTTTCTAAATTCCAAATTGATATTAAAAAAATATAAGTTAATTCATTTTAAATTGTAAATGGTTCATATTTTAAATGGTTACATTAATTATTTTTTAAAACAGAAAATGGTTTTGAATTATTTATTCAAATCCAAACACTTTTTATGTTTAAAGTTTTTCTAAATTCCAAATTAATATTCAAAAATATAAGTTAATTCATTTTAAATGGTTACATTAATTATTTTTTAAAAATAGAAAATGGTTTTGGATTATTTATTCAAATCCATACACTTTTTATGTTTAAAGTTTTTCTAAATTCCAAATTGATATTAAAAAAATATAAGTTAATTCATTTTTAATTGTAAATGGTCCATATTTTAAATGGTTACATTAATTATTTTTTAAAACAGAATATGGTTTTGAATATTCAAAACCAAACACTTTTTATGTTTAAAGTTTTTCTAAATTCCAAATTAATATTCAAAAATATAAGTTAATTCATTTTAAATGGTTACATTAATTATTTTTTAAAAATAGAAAATGGTTATGGATTATTTATTCAAATCCATACACTTTTTATGTTTAAAGTTTTTCTAAATTCCAAATTAATTATCATTTAAAAAACAATACAAATTTAAACCCCAAAATAAAAAATAAGGCGGGAACAGAGAGAAAATACCTGAAAAAATTTGAAAACAGGGGAATATGTCCCGGTTGGAGCCACCGACCGGGACTAAAGACCCCCTGCGCGCCAACCCTTGGTCTGCTAAAAATATTGGAGTATACATCCCGGTTGGTGGCTCCAACCGGGACGTATAACCCTTTAGTCCCGGTTGGAGCCACCAACCGGGACTAAAGGTCCTTTGGTTATAACTGACGCCCCTCCTCTTCTTCTTCCCTTCCCCATCTCACTTCTCTGCTTCACCGACACCGCCCCCGACGCCGGCAGGCTGCCCGAGCTCGCCGCCCCCGATGCCGTCAGGCTGCCCGAGGCCGCGCGTTCCGTCCGCCAGCACCGCCGCCTCCGTCCGTGCGTGCACCAGCTACTTCCCCCCTGCCCGACGCCGCCGCCGCTCGAGCTCGACGGAGGCGACGCTCCGGTGACCAAGAAGGAGCGGCGCCGCCTCTCTCTAACGCGCGGTGAGCCTCTGCACCTCCCAGTGCCCTCCATTTGCCCGCTTGCTTGTTGTAGCCGCCACGCGTCGTGTCGCTGCAAGCACCGTCGCCGTTGCCCGTCGTGCGCCCAGCTCCGGTGAGCTTCTTCGAGCGGCGCCGCCATTTTATTGCCTAGCGCGACGCACTGCTTCGATCAAGCCTAGCCCCGTCGCCCCGCACGCCTCACAGCGCCATCCCTGGTGAGCACCCGACGGTGGCCGCCGAGATGACGTCACCCCGGCGTCACGCTGACGTGGCCCACGGGCCCGCTGACCTTTGACCACCACGGTGGCTTGCTGATGTGGCCTAGGGCCCAGCACTCAGTGATAGTGGCTAGGGTCTGTCTGGGTAAAAAAAACCAACCCTTTGCTGATGTCATATTGACACAGTAATTCAATTTTAAATGATTTAATAATTCCAGAAATTGATATAAACTTGTAAATTCAATATCTTTTTATTTATAAGTCAGAAAAATACAAATAATATATCAAATTGTTCAGAAAAATGAAACCTATCTATTTAACCTATAATCATGCATTGTTCAACAACTTAAATGACAAGTATAATTAGAAGAACAAATGCACCCCTCTCATATGTTCCGAAGTTTCCCCGAGTTAGGGTTTTCACCCCTCAGAACCCCGATTAAATCGTCGAGCATGTCTTAGGGTTACATTCCAATGCAAATTAACTTGTCATATCATCATACTTGCTTGAGCATTGCATCGATGCCATGTGTTGATTGTTTCCCTTTCTTTTCGGTGTTTCGATTATTAGGTTTATTATTAGTTAGGTATTATTAGGTTTATTAATTAGTTTGGTATTATTGGTCTTCGGCCCCACTAGTCAGTCACTGTGGGTAGCCCCAGACCCGATTCACATTGTCAAGCAACTTAAAAGCCCTATCTTAGATAAGGAATCATTAATACCCCTTAGGTGCATGTGGGTTCGACGATGTGCCTTCGCTAGGGCATTCTGAACCCTCTTAAATCGATTCCAATATGGTATTTTGTTAGTATCTAGTGTTACCTATCTGCTGGATAGTTTCCCTTTTGTAGCCTTATACTCATGTTCCCCTCTCATATGCATCCGAGGTTTCTCCGAACTAGGTTTTACACCCCTCGGAACTCCGGAATATTGATTTTAGTTGATTTTAGCTAGAGTTACCTATCTACTACACGATTTCCCTTTTGTAGCTAGGTTTAGGGTTTATGGTTTCTCTTCATTTTTATTATTGTGTATGTATATATTAGGGTTTCTCTGAATTAGGGTTTATATCTCTCAACACCGTACCTAAATTTCTCCTTTAGCCGCTTTGACTTATTCGTTTTTCCACCTATGCAGAAAATATGGACCCACACGTCAGAGACGAAGAAAAGGAAGAGTTGATCAAAGGTGTGATCTGTGGGGAAGATAATTTAGACGTATCAATGTTTCTGAACAACTCCGGTGAGGGTGATCCTCTTTTTACCGGAATAGACAACTTGTTTGAGGTTGAAGGTGTTGCCTTCCGCGAGGGAGAAGGCGATGCCTTGTGTAATCGAGAAGACGACCGCTCCGGCGAGGTGCATGTAATATAAATCAATTCATTAGTTAATCATCTGCTATCTATATAGAAATAGTAACGATGATCTTTCTTCTTTTAGCCCTCCGGATCGAAGGAATCTACTGAAAAGAGCAGACGAGGCCCAACCAAAAAGTTGCAAGACCATGAGAGGTTCAGGATCGAAGATGTCACTGAAGACGGCAAACCGACAGCTCCCGAAGTTGTCGCAACCAAATTTGTGGCACAATGCGGAGTAATCGTTAGGGACTTAATCCCGATCACCATTAGAAATTGGAATAGGCCTGCTAATGCGGATGAAGAGGGAACATGTTTATTTGTCCCTAACCACGCCAAAGATTTACTGTGGAAGAGGCTCATGGTTAATTTCAAACTACCGAAGATAGAGCTGGATCCAAATGCGGAGGATCCAGTTGAGGACGCCTTACAACATGGGAGAGCCATGGAGGCTAAGGTTAGGGAGTGGGCTTTGAAGAAGATGGCCCAGTGTTTCACCAACTGGAAGAAAAGATTGCACCTTGACTATGTCATGAAAGAGAAGACTCCCGATTTCAAGAATATTCAGTTTAAGAAGATAAAACCATTCTGGGCTGAGTTTGTGGAATACAAGACATCAGAAAAAGCCAAGAAAATGTCTGAAACGAATAAGCTGAATGCTGCTAACAAGAAGTATCACCATACTATGGGGCAAGGTGGCTACATGGCTGGCATTCCTAAGTGTGAGAAACTTGAGAATGAATTGTGTGCTAAAAAGATCACCCCAGAGACAGACGATTGGGTAGAACGTGCAAGGAATTGGTTTTACGGGCATGGGGGCATGTTGGACTCGGAAGGGAGGTGTATATATAACATACGACATAAAGAAGACCCCTTGCCAATCGAGAGGATGAGAAAAGCAGTACAGGCTATTAAAGATGGGGACTTCATTCCCGATAGAGAGAATGATGAGCTCACACTCGCCCTTGGAAATAAGGAACATGATGGACGAACACGAGGCACAAGAGGATCCCAACCATGGAGGACTGGGTTTCCCGAAGAGAGGAAGAAATATCCTGAGAGAAGCCGTCAGAGGAGAAAGGACAGGGTGGAAGTTGAAGCAAATAGTCAGAAAGAGCGAATGCGTTTAATTGAAGAACGATTAAAGCAACAACAAGATGAAATTAACGCACTTAAAGAGCAAAGTACTACCGGCCCATCTCAGCAGCACACTGCATTCGATGCTACCGGCCTATCGAATAATCGAAAAAGCAGTGTGGCTTCCACCGAGGTCCCGGGTGATGACAATGGCGATGACGATGATGCACCGACGATGGCTCCTGTTGGCTACCCAGTGGATGATATCACAGAGATGACACACTGCGAGCTACATGTCAAAGTTGTAAACATATCAATGAAGGTGGCGGTCGGCTATGCCTTACCAATTGGACCCACACCAACTTACCACTGTCGTCCGGTTCCAGAGGGCTACGCTGTTGTCAGCGTGGATGAAATCATGCCCACCTTTGAAGTTTTGGATCTTCACTACCCTGCAGGTGAAGGGGATGTGACTGTACTGGGAGAGGCAAAAAACATCACCATTCTATGGCCGAAGGAATGTATCGTGCTTCGAAATCACACGCCAAGGCCATCTTCGCCGCCGCCTCACCCGTCTCTAGCGAGGTCATCGCCGCCGCGGCAGCCGTCTTCGTCGCCTCACCCGGCTCCGTCGCCTCACCAATCTCCGGCGCAGCCATCGCCACGGGAGCCATCGCCTAAGGGTCAAAAGCGTAAGCGTACCGCTACTGTGCCTCGTGGTAAGCGATCGCCGAAACGTAAACAAGAGCCTCTTCCAAAAGTACCAACGGTTCCTCCCAAGAGAGCTTATGACTGTACTGAAGAGGAGACTGCGGCGATCGTTGATGCGGAAACGACAGCGTTTTTCGCTAAGCTGAGGCGGCCGAAAGAGCCAGTGTTCCCCAGCACCAAAGAAGAAAAAGCCAAAGTGTTGAAAATGCTAAAGACTCTTCATCAACCCGAGCCAAAGCTGTCATCAGACTATGAGCGTTCTATTCTCAAGTCACATGCGGCACAAAAAGCCTCGAAGAGCAGTACTGATGCAAGCGAGAAATCTGTTGCCCAGCTCGGAGAACAAGCAAAACAGACTTGCGCCCCTCTCAAGGTGATTTTCCAAACCAATGTGGGGTCGAGCAAATATGGGGCCGAAGAGCAGTATGATCCAGAGGTAGTTGCACAATACGGAGAAGCTGCCGCTGCTCAAGGTATGAGTATTGCCCAGTACTTATCCCAGTTAGAGTTCTTCCCCGTGAGTGAAGTAGCATACAAATACCAGTACGGCAAACCTCTCGTCAAACCTGAGGAGGTAAACAATCTTCCAACAAAAATGCGAAGATTGCATAACTGGTACATGCATGCCACAAGGGCCGGGGCTAACTGGATAGTGCTGAGGGTTACAAAAAAGCATCATGGAAAAGAAAAGGATGACATGATACCCATTGAATTTGATGAACTATTTCAATTATTTAATCAAGACGCCTTGGACAAATCGATCATCAGTGCCTATTGTCTGTAAGTACTAATTCTGTAATTAATTTAGTCTCCAGCTATCTCACCTTGTTTATTGCATGTATATAATCATACTGTAATATGCAGAATGAAGATTCTCGAATGCAGCAGAGGACAAATCTATGACATTGGCTTCATTGACCCATATTGGGTTCATGAAGCTAATCTCAAAATAAGCCCCCAGGATACGGAGGATAATATAGTACACGCGTTAAGGTTTCAAGAAACCAAAAGGGAAATACTATTTCCTTACAACTTCGAGTGAGTGTTATTGTCTTGTATACACTTTCTATTTTGCTTACTCGATGTTAAGTATATAATTGATTAGTTATGCATTTGCAGCTTCCACTATATTATGTTAATCATTCAACTTGACAAAGGGCGTGTACTAGTCATGGACTCTAAACATAAACCCCTTGAGACGTGGAAGGACATGCAGATACTTCTCCAGTGGTAATTCTAATCATTACGACACTATATCGGTAACGTTCGTGAATTTTATGATATCAAGTACTTAATAACTTATTTTATTCATTTTCTACGTCGGGCAGCGCTTGGAAACGGTTCACCAACAAGGCTAGGGGTGTTTGGAAAGATGAGCTTACATTTAAAGCACTAGATGTAAGCACCACTAGCTATATCCGCACATCTCTTTGATTCTAGTTTTGATACAGTTATTATCATGCTTGATTATTATTTTGATTGAACTCTGTTCTCGTAAAGTGCCTGACGCAGGGACCAGGTAACAATCTATGTGGATACTATATTTGCGAGTTCATCCGGCAGACGTGCGATGAAAAGGGCAGAAATTTAGAGCAACTCCACGTACGTAAACAATTTCTATAATTTTTAGTTACAATCAAATTGTGTTTAGTTTCATTCATATAGGCTGACTCCTTTTTTAAATCAGATCGAACGTCTACGGGACGGTCTTCTGCCAAAGGAGCGCGTACGAGCAATTCAGGAGGAATTGGCGGGATTCTTGGATGAAGAAGTCCTAGACCCAAAAGGGGAATACTACTCGGCTGTGTATAGATAGGATTGTAAAAATAGCAACTTTGAAGGAATTGACCGGTAGCATCGAATAGCAACTTTTGTATGTAGTGCATGAACTCGATCCGTGTATTGAATGTAATATTGTCATGATATTCATGATGTAATATAAGGTTCCTTCATTGATAAGTGCAAATCACTAAATAAACAATAAAACAACCTAAATGAATTCTCTGCCGCGGCACAAAAAGTGGCGAAAATGCTGCCGCGGCAACAAAATGTGCCAAAATGAATTCTCTGTCGCGGCAGAGAAATGGGTCAAATCTCTGCCGCGGCAGAAGGTTATTAGTTATGAACCGGGACTAATGCTCCACCCCCCTCGCCCTCTGCCGCTGCCACGTGTGCACCCTTTAGTCCCGGTTGGTGGAGCAACCGGGACTAAAGGTTAGAGCTTTAGTCCCGATTGCCCCGTCTCGGTTGGGCAACCGGGACTAAAGCCCCGTACCAACCGGGACCTATAGGGCTGTTTCCACCAGTGTGTTCTAAAGTACCCAGTAGTCTAAATGAGAAGAAGTATTTATTTGAGCTGCTTCATTTGGTTAGAAATATCATATGCATGTAGGATCTTCCAACTTGAGGCACATGAAGGCCAAAGTTTGCTTCTGCCAAAACGTGGGAACGTGTTTTGTATTTCCGGGTGATATTATGTATTCTCGGTTCAGGTATTTAGTTTGTCCATCCTATCTCTAACAGATATATTTATCTATGCTAATAGCTAAGTATATGTCTGTTATTCATTCTTCTGCAGGCAGTTCATATTTTGTAGGGAACATGGTAACGAAGCTCTTGCCGATGAAACATTTTTTCTTTAGTCCAGTACCTCAGCTGACTAATAAAATACACGTATTGTGGTTTTCATCAGCATTACGCCTGATTGGGATTAGTTCTATCCATGGTGGCTGGTTCTTCTCTCCAGAGTTTGTATTTCATGTTTCAGGCGCTCCTGGTTCATGTCGATGGCGACGAGCGGAGAGTTGAGGTGAAAGTAGGTGGAATATATGCTGGTTCTGCCCAAATGCATCTATGGCATATTTTTTTATTTGGTCGACCCTGCTCCAAACTCCTCATGTTCTTTCTCTAAAATAGCATCCCCTGCTTGTTGTGTACTTCCAATTTGGTGGTTAGATCAGGTCTGTATTGGGTACTTCGTTTAGGTAATTTCATGACTCCAATCTCCTATTGCTTAAGCCATTTCATCTCTTCCTCCACAGGCCTGAGGTTGTTCCTGCTTTCAGACCCCTCGCCGTGTCAACCGCCATCCCTGATGCGCGTACGCCCCACTGCAGCATGTCCAGGTCAATGCGTAGCAGGAACCAGGGGCATGTGCTACAGGCCTACAACCTCCAGCAGGTCCACCTCATCCACGACATCAAGAGAGCCATGGCCTTTCAGCGCTACCGTGTACCGTGTCGGCATCTCTATCCCTTGACCTGCGTGCGACAGGAATGTGAGCGAGCTACATTATGCTACTGTTGATATATTACCTTACCTCGAGAGCGAGTGCGTGTTCTGAATGCCTGCAACATTTTGTCTGTTTTAAGTTTAGTGTTCCTTTGCATTCACATCACGTGGAGAAAATAAACGATAATAGCAAAAGTTGGCGCAGCAACGCACGCAAGGTCCTTCTAGTTCCTGCTATTCCTGAAGCACATGGGGAAGAATCTTTGTCGTGCCTTTCTTTACCATGCGACGTTTATCGTGTTTGGCCTCACGGCAAAGGTTTTGTCATGTGAATTTAGTATGTTGCTGTGTGGCACGGCAAAGATCTATTTTCCCTAGTAAGGAAAGAGGAAGGGAAAACAACATCCAGAAGTTCACGTTAAAATTCTTTGGCCCATAGGAGATCATGGAGCTGGTTAATGAGTGGTGAGAGATTAATGGAAGACAAATTCCACCCGACCAAACAAACTCACCGTGAAATATCTAAGGCTTTTTTGCTTGTCACTAATTGACTCTTGAACTATTAAATCTTCAAAATAGCAATACATGTATTGTCAAATGCAAATACGAAATAACAATACATGTATTATTTTGTATCTCTTATAATCTTGTTGCTCTTGTTTATTCATTCACAGACATTCTCTGTCATATAAGATGAACGCTTCAGGCTATGAAGCGAAGGCTTTATGGTGTGTCAAAGAGGAAGACACTAGAAATGAGTCTCACCGATAAATAATAGAAACTGGACGCCATCGATGAAGCTGAAGTGAAACTTGACGGGAAACATGACAATGAAATGTGATGGATACTATGTATTATCATGTGCCAAAATATGTTCTCAAAGATCAAAAGCTTGTGGAATTAATCTTGGTAGTATATCATTATCGGATCAACCCTTTTCAGCTTTCAAAAAGTGTTAAGAAATTTATCATATGGCTGAGAATCAACAGAACTATTTTTTTACATCAAAGAAAATCACAATTTCATCGACAAAATAATGTAGTTGCATAGTCAAGACAGAACCAACTTGTATATAGTTTATTGAAATTCAACTGATCTTAGAGGAACAAAATATTGGCATATGATAATACATAATATCCATCACTTCCCCGCATCGTCAATAAATTGCACAACAACAATAAATATCTGAACAATAGCTCTTCTCGTAGTTGAAACCCTTCCTCCAACAGGTAAACCTGCACTGATAATTTTGCCCCGGGTTTGGTCCACATGCTAGATCAGGTGTACAAGTGACATCCATATTAGTGGTACCTACCCACAATGAAATATATCATCCCCGTTAGAATTATCATATGTAGTACAAATTGCATGAGTTAATCGGTATTTTCTGAGAAACGAAGGTGTGTCCATATATTGTAATAAATTGGACCAATATAAAATATTGAATGTACCTTTGTTTTTCCCGGTTGCATCACAAGGCAATAAAGTGGTAGACATCATTAGAAGAACTACCAAACATAGAACCCTTGTGTTGTTCATGATACGTTCCATGAGGAGTGGCTTCCTATTTCTTATTGTTCCTATAGCTCTACAACCCTTCTTGAATATTTCTCAAACTATGACCATATGGTGTATATAAATAGAGCCACGGTCAAATCTTGGAAGATCTTTCATGTAAAATAAAATATTAGAGGATCCAGACGAACTTGTTCTTAAATGTCTTCTAGATTTCCATATCTAAAATATTAGTACTCTAAAAGACCATATGTATATTTTATTAAATTTTGTATCGTATATAAATTTGTCGTTGGCTTCAGCTATTTACTACATACAAATTTACTCACATTATTGAAGAATATCCTTCCAACCTCTTGAAACATATCTTCTAGGATTTTCTTGTTACTAGTTGGCTACTGAGCTATGGAATCTTCATAATAACAATACATTTATTATAGAATGCAAATACAGAAGAATATCCTTCCAACCTCTTGAAACATATCTTCTAGGATTTGCTTATTATTAATTGGCTCTTGAGCTATGAAATCTTCAAAATAACAATACATTTATTATAGAAGGCCACGCCGATGTGCACCCTTCAATGCCACACTGTACTTATGATCCTTTTTCTTAAAAAAATACAAGATATCTATTGTTATCGTGCTTTTAAGTAATTGGCGTATAGAAAAAGTCCTGAAAAACTTTGACAAAAAATCAGTGGATTGATACAAGTAACATATACAGTGTTATAAAATTTCAACTATAAATTTGATCTTTTCGGAGAAATATAAACAAAACTCAAGACGAATGCATTGAACTTAACACTATTCATAGCTCAATTTTTTATTTTATTTTTGTTTCTTCACATCTTGTGAGTTGAATTTGGAATTAAAATTTCACGTGATTTTAGATTGATCTTTTGTCAACCCACTAGATCATTGGTCAAGTATTCATGATTTTTTCTTGGTTGCCGTGGGTTGATTGCTCATCATTTACTATAAGACATGGCACATATCACTAGGTATATTCTCAGGACGTATGATATTTAAATGAATGAACTTTAGGGCTAAAGGGTTTTTCTTTTAAGAACCCAAATTATAAGAATGTTTTTGTTTTTGAATTAATAAGAACCCAAATCTACGTCTGAAGACTTAAACCTGGGTGGATGGACTGTACATCCACTTCGCTAGCCAAGTGGATGGGTTGTACATCCACTTCTTGGCTACATGTTTTTTTGTACTAGAATGAATTATATCTTTTGCCATGCAGTTGTGCATTCCCCATTTAGGGCTCTGTATGTTTGTGCTCTCCAAAATGGCCAAGTCCCTGACATGAGCAGGAATGGCTGCGCCTAGAAGCTGTTCATTGGCCGCGAAGTGCAATGATTTGTTTTTTTAATACATTTTAGGGTGCTGTGTGCAAATGTTTCAGACCATGTTGTATTTTCTATTTCCTGAAGTCCTTTTTGTAATTTTTTGCGATATGTTTTAGGGTGATCTGTGTAAAATAAATTGTATCTTCTTTTGAAAATAATAAAGGTACATATATAGGTCATGATAAATTTAAGAAAGCACATTACCAAGTCACTTGGGTGAACCAGTTTAAATATTTTTTTGACAAAGGGAATATATTAGTATCTAGAGATATCAATTACACCCCTGTAACAATGAAATATCCTAAAGAACATGCGGATGCACACAACCCTACAACAAAAAGAAGAAGAATAACAAACGATCCCGCTAGAGTGATCAAAACGGTGTAGCTGCAACACAAACCCCTGCCAAGACAACACCCTGAGTTCAAATTTTCCAAAAGCGGCGTCTCTAAGAAGGAAACATTGCACATGCGCCATCACTGCCCGATCATAGATCTTAGGTTTACACCCTATAGAAAGTTCGCGCTCTCACAAAAATAACCCCAACAAGACCATTGCTAGTAAAATCTAAACCCCATCCCCTAAACGGCCACGACTTAATTATAGGATTCAACATAGCCACGGGTGCTAGCTGTATATTTCCGAATTTTTGACATGCTTCGCAACCCTTATAGTACCAAAAACAATAATCTAATAAAGTCGGCCAGTAAAAACCCGCTCTTTTTAATAACCATCGCATTTTATGAGCCGACTAATGTGTCTCACATATACCTTTATGAACCTCACCCATAGCTATTTTAGACTGATCAGAATCTAAACATTTTAAAAGTACTCCATCTATAATTCGGCGATATAATTCTTCATTCAACAACGTATATTTAAAATCTTGTCGCCGAATTTTCCTATCTCTTGTATAACTTGGATCTTTTAAATAATTAACTATAGAAACTCTCCAGTCTTCTGGCTCTAAAATATTTTTTAATTCGGTCATACAGAATTCACGCACGGAATCATCCTTTCTATGTACTGCTAGTTGATAAACTGAACTAGAACCAACCATACCATGTACCAAATTATTGTCTGACAGACTAGAATCATTTTCTACATCTAGCACCGGTTTTTCTAGTATAAAATTTTTCCCTCTACTAATGTGATAACCTGATGCCTGTTGCGCTAAATAATTAGCTCTAGAATTTTCTTCCCTAGATATATAATGGATAGTGAACGTATTTAAAGATTTAATTATATCCAAACATTGGTCCAAATAGCTATTTAGTAATCCATCAAAACACTGAAAATCGCCCTTAATTTGTTGTAATACTAAAAGCGAATCCCAAAAAGCATCTATATCTTTTACACCCATATCTACTAAACTTTGTAAACCAAACAATAAAGCCTCATATTCAGCTTGGTTATTAGTACAATCATATGCTAAATGGACCGATGTTTCATAAACAACATTATTAGGTGAAATTAAAACGTTGCCGACGCCTTGCCCGTCTCTATAAACCGATCCATCAAAATAAAGCTTTCATGGGCAAACGCTAACATAACTAATATCTTCTTCATCCTTAACTCTATGATCAACAATAAAATCGGCGATAACTTGACCTCTCATAGCACGCAGCGATTCATACACTAAATCATATTCTATTAGCGCATAAGCCCACTCTCCAATCCTACCACTAAGAATCGGTCGTTGCAACATATACTTAATTATGTCGGCTTGGCAAGCTACCACACATGTACTAGAAAGTATATAAGGCCGAAACTTAGTACATGCATAATATAAAGATAAACATAACTTTTCAATAAACACATACCGAGTCTCGGTGTCGAGCAAACGACGACTTAAATATGCAATGATGTACTCCTTCCCGTCGTCTTCTTGTATCAACAACGCGCCGATCACTGTATCTTGTGCAGCAATATATAACCTAAATGGCACTCCAGACTTGGGCGCTCGCAATATCGAAGGACTCAACAAGTATTTCTTTATTTTACTAAACGCATCCTGCTGTTCTGTCCCCCAAGTAAATTCGGCTTCATGCTTTAGTCGAAGTAAGGGAACAAACGATTCAATTTTTCATGCAAGGTTAGATATGAATCGTCTCAAGTAATTAATCTTTCCCAACAAATTTTGCACATCCTTTTTACACTTGGGCTCCTCCAACTTCCTAATTGATTCTACTTTTGTCAGATCAATCTCTATGCCTTGTTCATGAATAATAAACCCCAAAAAATTTCCAGCCGACACACCAAAAGCACATTTGAGTGGATTTATTTTCAAACCATACCGGCGCATCCTTTCAAAAGCTAAACGTAAATCGTCTAAATGATTATCAAACTCATCCGATTTAACAACTATATCGTCAATATATACCTCTAGTACTATGCCTAAAAGATCATGAAATATCAAATTCATAGCATGTTGGTATGTAGCGTCGTCATTTTTTAATCCAAACATCATAACGACCCACTCAAATAAACCAACAAAACCGGGCAACGAAAAGCAGTCTTAGACATGTCTTGTTCGACCATAAATATTTGATTATAACCAGCATTACCATCTAAAAAACTAATTACTTTACGACCTGAAGCATCATTAATAAGCATATCAGCTATAGGCATAGGATATTCATCTTTAGGAGTAGCTTTATTCAAATCTCTAAAATCAATGCAGATCCTTATATTAGTAGTGTTTTTCTTTTCAACAGGCACAATATTAGAAACCCATTCTGCATATCTACACGATTGAATAAACCCAGCTTTCATCAATCGATCAATTTCTTCTTTGATGCGGTCATACAAATTAGAATTAAAACTTATACGGGGTTGCTTATGTGGCCTAAAACCAGTTTTAATAGGTAGCCTATGCTCAACTAATTCTCTACTCAGACCGGGCATCTCGCTATAATTCCAAGCAAAGCAATCAACAAATTCTTTAAGTAATGCACATATCTCGCTTTTCTGATCGGCTCTCATGTTAGCATTGATAAATGTAGGTCTTGGAATACTTTCATCACCAATATCTATCTCTTCAAGTGGATCAGCCGATGAGAATCTATGTCCAAGCTTCTCCATATCACCGAAATTTTCAATAGTTTCATGCATATCGTTCTTTCCGGAACGATACTCCTCGGTGCGTCTTTGCAGTCACTTAATACTTTCATCTTTACTCATCATTATATAGATAAATTGTTAATCCGAGCTATGTTAGCCGGTTGTGCGTTTATAGGTACAAAACCATCTCTACCAACATTGATATAATCATAATCAGATAAATCCCTACCGGTCAAGCATCGCATCTCACCGTGTTGCCAATCAACCGGTGCCTCTGTCAAAGCAATGCAAGATGAATTATCTGCCTCAACTATCTCCACATCACCATCAACCTACTGAATTAAGCATTGATGCAGAGTAGAAGGGATGCAACAATTTGCATGAATCCAGTCACGCCCTAAAAGAATATTGTAGCGACCTTTGACATCAACAACAAAAAACGCAGTCGACAATGTTTTGCTTCCGACTGTGAGCTCCATAGATATAACGCCCTTCGCTTCAGATAATTTTCCTGAGAATCCGCTAAGTCCCATGTTGGTCTTCATTAAATCGCTCTCCTTTCAGTTCAATTTAGAAAACACCGAAAGAGTCATAATATTGACATCAGCACCACTGTCAACAAGCATGCGACCAATAGGCTTACCGTCAATGTCCCCGGATAAACATCGGCTTCAAGTGTTGTTCAGGCTTTTTCGGATTCTCGAATGTAGCATATTTTGGACCAATAACAAGCTCTGCAACTTCGACTTTAGGTGCACGGAAATCAGCAGGTAAGGCGAACACCATATTAACATCCATATCAGTAGGCACCTCGCCTTTACTCTCTGAATTCTCATCAGCAGGTGCATCATCAGAATTTCTATTTTCCTCGGCAGCGATGCGTTTCTCCTTCCAAGTTTTTGTAGGCACCACCATCGGTCTAACTCGATTAAACCATTCATTGCGCTGCTTATCCGCTACTTCCTCTATGATTTCTGACGCTCGTAGCCGCTGAACACGTCGTTTCTGTGTATGTGTGAGACCCCCCGGGCACCACTGAGGTCCAGGTTTAGTCCCTGGTGCGACTGACCTGATCCTGCTGCCTGCCGAATTTCCTAGCCTGTACCGATACGCTGTAGTTTTCGGAATGAACACATTGTCTTTGGACTTGAAAATATTGCGTTGATCAGCTGGTTCTCCAATATCAAAATTCCTGCATCCTCTCGTGTACTCAGTAGCGGAAATAATAGTTGACTTACTAGTAATAGTACGTACAAGAGGTTTCTCTGAACGTGTCTCCGTATGAAGCTCCAAATCAGCATGCACAGTAATTGTTTTTTCTGAAATTTCTTGGTGTTACCATGGTCAGCTCCATCACGTGTAACATCACTTTGCATGACCATCATAGCTTTTGCTATTCAGCAAACTGGACTTCGGTTGCTGCTGCCGCTGCTCACTACCGCCAATGCTAAATATTTTTGGCTTCTTGAGTTTTAAAACATGACTAACATCAGACTGTAGTTTCTACAGCTGTACACCATCCGTTTTCTTTGCACTGACCGATTCTTTCCGAACTGATTCTATTTTATTGGTCCTGCTAGTTTCTGTACCACTCATAATACCTTCAACTAGTTGAGGCTCGCCATCTTTCAAAGCACAAAAATTCTATACTAGCTTAGTTTTATTATGCTTCGGAACCCACATGCGCTTGCAGCTACCATCATAATTCTTGACACCTTGATTGCGCACCGGTGATCGGCTTCCTCGAACCACAATGGCATCATGCTCCCTAACCTCATGATTGAAACGAGCTATTTTCTCATGTATATCGTGTCTGAATGAAGGCCTCGACGGGATCCATCCTGGCTGAAAATAACCTGCGGGCCTCATAGGATATGGTGCCACGGATTGGAACCCCATGGAGAAAACTGAGGATACATAGGTGACGGACAACCCCAGTATGTTGGCTCCATTGGATAATAAGGCTGCTGGTTATATGGATTCTCTTGCCATCGCTCATGCCCCCCCGGGTCGAGTAGGAGACCTAGGACGCTTAGTACCGCCAAGCCGATTAAACACACTATCGGCCTTCTGTGAAGTGTATTTCTCCAGCAACATGTTAACTGTGGGCTTTGGCCTTGGAGCTTTTCTCTTGGTTCCATTGAATTTCCACACTCCTACTTCTGGATTTCTTGGCTTGATCATCCTTGGAGGAGCATTATCATCAACAACGACATTTTTACCTCTCACTGACCCGGTCTGATCCGACCGAATAAGCATTTTCTTGTTCTCAAAATCAACCATATTGATAGGAAAAGGATCACTATCGAGCTTCATCTTAGAACCTTCGGTAAATGTCAATCGTCCGTCATCAATGGCCGATTGCACCTGTCGACGAAACACGTTACAATCATTAGTAGCATGTGAAAAAGAATTATGCCACTTGCAATAAGCTTTCCTACCCAATTTTTCTGCAGATGGTATTACATGACCTTCTCTCAATCTAACTAAATTTCCTTGCAGCAACATATCAAATATTTTATCACACTTGCTAACATCAAAAGTATACTTAATTTCCTCTCTTCTAGCAGGTGTAGGTTTCAAAGCGGGACATGTAAAAGGTTTTGATTTAGATGATTGAATCCACTCGGCTACACATATATCAACATCATCTTCACTAGCCGAATCATCTTCATAATCTAAATCATTAACTGTATGATTTTCCTTCTCTTTATTTCTATTATCTTTAAACCGGCTATATTGCTTAACATCTTTAGCCTGATTTTCTTGCGCCAAAGCCTTTTGCAAAACCTGATTAACATCCGAAAATTCTTGACCTTCTAACTTATCCTTAATATGAGTAAACAAACCCGAAAAAGCAAGATCAGCTAAATCCTTTTCGGCTATGTTAAGGCTGAAACAGCGGTTCTTGACATCCCTAAATCTTCTAATATACTCATGAACACTTCCATTATATTTTTTTCTAACCATAGTTAAATCCGAAAGTCGAAGTTCAGTTTCACCGCTATAAAAATACTCATGAAATTTCTGCTCCAATGGTGCCCATGCCGAAATAGAATTAGGAGAAAGCGATGTAAACCAAGTAAATGCAGTACCGGACAAAGATAAAGGAAATAATTTTACTCTATAAACATCAGATGTACCGAAATCACTGCATTATGCTAAAAATTGCCCTATGTGTTCAAAAGTCGATCTACCATCTTCCCATGTAAACTTAACAAAATCTAGAATTCTAAAACCACGAGGATATGGCGTCAAGTCGAAATAATCAGGGTATGGCTTCTGATACGCAAGTTGATCTTTAAAACTATCAGTGGGTTGTGGAGAACCATTTTGTGAAACAGATGGAATAAAATTACGTGGTGGCATTTCAGGCAAAGCAGTTTGAGCATATGTGGTTTGCTACAGAGATACGTTAAAATATGAATCTGGTACTGGCCCATAAGGGATCCCGGTACCAACCGGTGGCAAAGGTGGTGTACTATATGCTACCATTTGATAACTAGGCTGCTGCAAATTAGAGTTAAAACATATGCTTCGGTTGTAGTTGTTATAAGCTTGTGGAACCGAAGTTGATACTATTGCAGGAGAAACACTAGGTGCAACATTATAGGCCGAACTGCTAGCATAATTTCAGCCAATTTGATTATTGTTTAAATTAATATGAGGTTGCGATATATTAACCGATGCACCGGGTATATAAGTATGACTAGGTAAATTTATGAATTCATTATTTTCCGGGGGCGAGATAAACTAGTTTCACGATGTCACGATGTTCATATCAAATTCATACTGCTCTTTCAATTTGTCACGATGTTCATCATTGATTTGTAGCACTAAAGAGCGAACCTGGCGAGATAAACTAGTTTCAATTTCCTTATTAAACTGCTCTTTAAACTCACCAAATTGACTAGCTAATTGAGTAACTGTGCGTGACGCATCTGCCATATCAGATTCATACTTGCTAGCTACAGATACGTCAATCAGATGAGTAATATCTTCGGTTGAATTGATTACCTTCGCGTCGAGTGCCGGAGGAGGGTTTGGTGGCGTTACCTTTTTTACGGCGCCGCCCCTTATCTTGAAGTACCCACTCAACATCAATTTCAGCGCCTCAGCCTTCTGCTCTTCAAGATCCCACTCGAGTTCCCGCCGCACGTCTTCAGGCAGATCGTTGAGCATTACGGGGATGATGTTGTCCGGGTTGAGATCGCTCATGTTTGGGATCGGTCATCGTGTACTTCTTGATTTTCTTCCCCAGCGGAATCGCTAATTGTGTTGCCGCAAAAATCTGCCGTGCAACACTGAGATAACCGTCGTACTTTCGTGACGACGTACGGATGATTTTCGAGCAAATCAAAAAAGAATCCCTCGCTTTCATGGAGGAGAACTGACCGTTTTTCAGGACAAAACGGCAAAGATCCGATCAAACCCTAGGCAGCTAGGGCTGAGCGGAGAAGAACGAGAAGAAAATAAACAGTACGTAAAATTAGATTGGTTTTTTGTGAATAGATTGATTGTATTTCTTTGCAATCGGCCATAGCCTATTTAAGGCACGCAGGACTTGCGTACAGGGCAGAACTCACATATACGTACAAGGATAGAACTCTAAGCCTAAACCGATCAGGCCTCTTTCCGTGATTCGGCCACCTCCCATAAATCAATGCTTACCAAATACAACTTGCTAATCTGTAGTATCACGTAGCAGCTCCAAAGGCATACTCAGGTATAAAAACTATAACGGCCCACCAGAAAAAATACTACTGTATCCGGCCATAACATTCGGTCTAACATCTAAAACCAGCTAGAAGACTTATCTCTAGAAATAGCGAATGCCCTAGATCAGCTTATTCAACATTTCTTGAATCTTGCCAGGATTTGTCTTCGGTGGCCATGGTCCATGCAAAATATTTAGGTTGACATCCGAATAATCCCAGAACCTGTCTTTGGTATCATTGTTGCATCTCAAAGCCTCTTGGCTGTAGCTAAAAACATGTCCTCGGTTCACGCAATTTTTTTCTGCAACACTTAAATAATTCGTCAACGAGAGGTTAGCTTGATCATCAATTAATTTGGCCTATATAATTCTACTAGCCAAATTATGCACTTAATAGTTTTCTGTATGTGAAACAAACAAATGTTTTTTAATGCATGTTATTCATGATCTTTGTTTATAGACTTTCATGTTGCATGCATAGTTACTATGTCCTATTATTAGAACTCCATCTTTCATGCACATGTTTAGAGTTCTTTGTTTCCAGCTTTCAATGCTTGCAAATGGTTTGATCTTGGTTTTGATGGTGTATGTCACCTCAAAAAATATTCTTTTTATCACTTACCTACTCGAGGACGAGCAGGAGTTAAACTTGGGGATGCTTGATACGTCGGAAACGTATCTATAATTTTTGATGCTCTATGCTTATTTTATATCATTTGTATTATGTTTTGTCTACACTTTGAGGTATTTTTATACACTTTCTGAAACTAACCTATTGACAAGATGCCACAGTGCCACTTGCCCGTTTTTTGCTATTTTGGTTTCAGAAAGCTAAAAAATGAATATTCTCAGAATTGGACGGGACAAAAGCCAAAGTTCATATTTTTCCCGGAGCGATACAGAAAATCAAAGACGAGACAGAGGAGGAAACCAGGGTGGCCACACCCTAGGTGGGCGCGGGCCCACCCTAGGTCGCGCCCACAGGGGGTGTGGGCCCCCTGGACCTCCACCGACCTTGCCTCCTAAGCCTATAAGAAGCCCCGGGGGAGAAAACCCTAAATCATCCAGAAGAAATCCATCATACTTCCAGAAAAACCTCCGTAGCGCCGCCACCACCGAAAGGGAGATTCGGGGGACAAAAAGTCTCTGTTCCGGCACCCTGCCTGGACGGGGAAGTGCCCCCGGAGCCATCTCCATCGATCTCCATCGCCATCTTCATCACCGTTTCTGATTACCATGATGAGGAGGGAGTAGTTCTTCCTCGAGGCTAAGGTCTCTACCGGTAGCTATGTGTTCATCTCTCTCTATTGATGATCTTGTTGTGGTCATGAGATTTATAATCAAGTAGATCTACCTTGCTACTCAAGTGCTTCATTAGATCTCTGCCCTCCCCATGTGTGTGAAATTTACAGCGTGCACGCCATGGTGGCACTTAGGTTTAAGTCTATATAAATACTCTTTGTGATTTAATAGATCTATGCTTTTCCCCACGTGTGTGAAGGTAACAACGTGCATACCGTGTGTGGCACTTTGGCTAGATTGAATATTTATTATGAGTTATATTTGGAGTTGGATGTCTCTATGAAATTGTGGTGTTTGTTGGAACCATCTAGCGCTCCAGGTGACAGTGTGGGGTTATCTAGATTGGGGAAGGCGGACTTTGACGAGTGCTGTTATAGCCCTACCATGGATTAGAGTGTCCAACCGGAGAGTAGTTAAGAGTAGTATCATGAAGAGAGAATATTTATATGAGAGAGTATTCACTAGTGAAAGTATGATCCCTAGGCCTTGTTTCTAAATATTGAAACATCGTTTGTGATACGTCCAAAACGTATCTACTTTCCCGAACACTTTTGCTATTGTTTATCCTCTAAACTTGTGTGATTTGGATACAACTGACACAGACTGACGTTGTTTTCAGCAGAATTGTCTTGGTGTCTAGTTTTTGTGCAGAAAATGAACTATCAGGAAAAATCCCAGAAAATATGCCAAAAATTATATTTCACCAGAAGATCCACGGGGCCAAAAGACGAGACGGAGAAGGGGCATGGGGGCCCACACCCCTGCCAAGCGCAGGCCCACCACTGGCCGCGCCTAGGGGGGTGCAGCCACCCCAGACTGCCCCTCCGCGCCTATAAGTTCCCTGTCGACCTAAAAACCGAGGAGGGGGGTCGATAGTTTTCCAGAAAGAGTTCCGCTCCGCCGCCACCACCAAAAACCAAGATTCGGATCCAGAAACACCGTTCTGGCACCGTGCCAGGACAGGGAATTTGGAGAGGATCATCACCATCGTCATCACTAACGCATCTCCATCGACCACCAATGTTTCCCTCATCCATGAGTGAGTAATCCCCCGTTGTAGGCTTGGGGTTGGTAGGGATTGGATGAGTTCTATCATGTAATCGAATAATATTGTTAGGGCATAGTGCCTAGTATCTCTATTAGTGCTATTTGACTTTGTTGCAACTTGTTGTGATTAATGCTTGTCACTAGGGTCCGAGTGCCATGATCTCAGATCTGAACTTATTATTGAATCATTATGATAGTATTGTTTGTGATCTTATCTGCAAGTTGTTTACACATATCATTGTCCGGATCCAAAGGCCCCAAAGTCACAATAATTGGGACAACCGTAGGGGATGACTGTGATGTGAGGATCACATGTGTTCATGGAGTGTTAATGCTTTGCTCCGCTGCTCTATTAAAAGGAGCACCTTAATTTCCAGTAGTTCCCTAGAGGCCCCGCTGCCACGGGCTGGCTGGACATAAGATGTTGTGCAAGTTCACATTGCGAGCACGTATGACTATATATGGAGCACATGCCTAGGATTGTTTAGTACTTGAATGCTTGTTATTATTTATCTGCAATGCCTTACATCTTGAAGTTACATGTTTAGACTCGTCCATGCAACGCCCGTCCATCCATCCCTATGCCTACCGCACTCGAATCCCACTGTTACCGTTACTGTTACTATTGCTCCTGCTTCACTGTTGCTGTTGCTTTACTGTTGCTTTGCTGTTGCTACTACAAACTGTTGCTATTGATAAACTTCTTTGAGCAATAACTATTTCTAGGTGCAGCTGAATTGACAACTCAGTTGTTAAGGCTTGCAAGTATTCTTTGGCTCCCCTTGTGTCGAAACAATAAATTGGGTAATATTACCCGCGAAGACTGTTGCGATCCCCTACACTTGTGGGTCATCAAGACTATTTTCTGGCGCCATTGCCGGGGAGCATAGCTTTATTTTAAATTCACTTGGATCTACTATTATTCACTGCTACTCCTTTCATCATGGGTAAGTCTCGTGATGGAAAGTTCCCTATTTTACCATCCACTACAAGAAGAGGTACAGTCCTAAACACCTCTGTTGCTCTTGATTCACCGTCTGTTATAAGTAAGCTTGTCACACCACCACCACATACTCATGCTACACACACTGCTACTACTGCTGAATCTGAAACTGCTTTTGATGCTCATGATGTTACTTTTACTATGCTTGATGCGAGTGGTTCATTAGGTCCTTTCCTATATGCTACTATGGCTAGTCTAGGAAATACCGAAACTCCTAGTGAAGACACTGTTACACCTCTTAGCTCACCTGAGTCTAGTGAAAATTATGATATTAATGATGGTTACATTGAGTTCACTGATGAATTTGTTGAAGAGTGCCGAAACACACATGGTACTAGTGCTATTAAGAGTCTCCTTGCTCGACGTACTATTATGCCTAAACTGTCCTATGATCCTAAGTTTGCCACCTCTCCCATAGATATTAAAGATAAAGATTATGATTTCTCTCTTGATTTTTCCTATTTAGATATTGTTGAGAAAGAACCTTTTTCTGGGACTGAAAATGAGAGTGTTGTGGCTCATATGAATGAGTTTTCTACTATGAGTTCTTTGTTCTCTGATGATTTTAAGATGCGCAAGTACTTTGTTACTAAGATCTTCCCTTTTTCACTAAAAGGAGAAGCTAGGGCTTGGCTTAATAGATTACCTCATGGTTCCATTGATAGCCATGATTGTTTGATTGCTTCTTTCTTTTAGAAATATTTTCCTCCCAGTGCTAGACATGCTGCTTTGCAGAGACTTTTTGATTTTAAACATGGAGAAGAATAGAAACTGCCTGAGTCATGGACATGGTTCTTTGCCTTGATTCATGCACATCCTAGATGTCCATTACCTAAGAATGAGCTTCTTGATATTTCTTATAATGGACTAACTGATGATTCTAGGACCTACCTAGATAGCTTTGCTGACTGTGTTTTCAGGAAAAGAACTCCTACAGATGCTAAAGATTTAATGGATAAAATAAGCAAGAATTATGATGATTGAACTTCAACTGAGCTAAATACACCTGAGCCTCTTATTCCTTAACCAAATGTTCCTGAACCAGTTCCAACACCAACACAAAAAAAGAGGGGACTTATTGCATTAAATGATGAAGTGATGAAGGAATCTAAGAAGTGTCTAAAGGAGAAAGGTATTAGAGCTGAAGATGTGTAGAATCTACCTCCTATAGAAGAATTATGTAAGCCAATTCCCCGCTCATCTACTATTGAGGTACACTCTCTCCAACACTTTGATGAAGGTGATATTCCTTATGGTAAGCCTCCTGATTAATGTTTAGAGGAACTTGACATTTTTATTGTAAAATAATGTCATTTTAATAAACAAGTTCAGAATAATTTATTGGAAAACTCTAGAGCTATCAATGAGTTGAAAGATATTGTGGAAATAACTTCTAATGATATTAAAATGCTTTATAAAAACTTTCAAATGGTTCAAACCCAACTTGACCAACTTGCTAAGGTACAAAAGGATATGCTAGTTAATGCCTCAGGAGATAAACATGATTATGGAATTAGAACTAGGAGTGGTATAGCTACTCAAGATCCTTTATATCCTGAAGGACACCCTAAAAGAATTGAGAAGGATTCTCAACAAGGTGAAAGTAGTGGTAATCCTTGTAAGAGAAAGAAAAATAAATATAAGGTAGTTGAGGAACCACTTGAACCTGCTGTAGATCCTAATAGTATATATGTCTCTGATGCTGAAACTGAGAGTGGTGATGATAAAAATGATGCCCCTGATAAGGAAGGAAGCTGAGGAAGAACCTGATAAGCACACTAAGAACACTAGGAACACAAAGGAAGATTTTATTGCTAATAAACATGGTAAAGAGAGAAAACCTTGGGTGCAGAAACCTATGCCTTTTCCAGGTAAGAAACACAAGTCAAAGGAGGAAGAACACTACAACAAGTTTTGTGAGTGGATGAAACCTTTATTTTTGCAAATTCCTTTGACTGATGCTATTAAATTGCCTCCTTATTCAAAGTATATGAAGGATATTGTCTCTAATAAAAGGAAGATTCCTAATGAGGAGATTTCTACTTTGCTTGCTAATTACTCCTTCAATGGTAAGGTTCCAAAGAAACTTAGTGATCCAGGTATGCCAACTATTCCTTGCTCTATTAAGAACAATTGTGTTAGAACTGCTTTATGTGATTTGGGAGCTAGAGTTAGTGTTATGCCTTTTTTTCCTCTACAAGAGGCTCTAGCTAGAAAATTTGATACCAACTGATATATCTTTGCAAATGGCTGATAAGTCAACTACTATTCCTGTTGGTATATGTGAGGATGTGATGACCCACAAGTATAGGGGCGTATCGTAGTACTTTCGATAAATAGGAGTGTCGATCCCAACAAGGAGCAGAAGGTGATGAACAGTGGTATGGAGCAGGAAATCCCTGTGAATACTTTCGATGAATACTTACAGTCACCAAAAAGAGGTCCAAGGTCATAGACTAGATCAATAGAAGAAAGTTGTTCCATCCTAAAATCTTTATTAGGCAAGCTATTTTCACAAGGAGCTTTAGCAAATTTGGAAAAGTTAAACTCATAAGAATCTCCATCAAACTTAGTTAAAACTTTTTCCTTCTTAAAATCAATAATAGCTCCACAAGTGTTCAAGAAAGGTCTACCAAAAATGATAGGACAAGTTTTGCTAGCTGCTGAAGTAAGCACTAGAAAATCAGCAGGATATTTAATCTTACCACAGAGAACCTCCACATCTCTTACAATACCAATGGGGCAAATGGTCTCCTTATTAGCAAGGTGAATAACCACATCAATGTCCTCAAGATAACAAGGACCAATCTCATGCATAATTTCCCTGTAAAGCTCATAAGGAATAGCACTAGAACTAGCACCAATATCACATAAACCATAGTGGCAATGATCACCAATTTTAACAGAAAGCACAGGGACACTAGCTTTTCTAAATTTACCAGGATGAGAAATAATATTAGAAGCGTCTTCACAGAAGACAATATGCTCATCCTCTATATTTCTAGTGACAGTGTTTTTCACAATATCTACCACACGTTCATCACTCAAATGCTTACCAGGCTCCACAGTTTTCATTGTACCTTTGCTATTTGCACTAATAATCATAGAATACTCCTTTACCTTAGCTGGGAAAGGCATTTTCTTAACATGGGGTTCAGGCACAATATGATTAGTAGTACAAACTTGAGTACTTCTAACGGGAGCATGACTAACAACATCTTTATAAGGAGCATGGTACTTATTCCACTTCTTCTTGGGAATTTCAATGTAAGAGGCAAAGGCTTTAAAATAGCTGGCAATACTTTGGTAATCAAGACTAAACTCATTGCTAATATCACGGAAGCTATCAGTTCCCATAAAAGATTTAATGCATTCATAATCATAGTTTATACCTGACTTTCTTCCTTTGTCATTCTCCCAAGCTTCAGTGTTCTCTTGAATACGGTCTAGAAGATCCCATTTAGCTTCTTCGTTCATACGTGTGAATGATCCAGCACAAGAAGCATCTAGTAAATATTTATCATGAAGATAAAGCCTAGCATAAAAGTTATTGAGAATAATATTGTTAGGGAGTTCATGAATAGGACATTTAAGCATTAGTAACTTCAATCTCCCCCAAGCTTGAGTTGTACTCTCTCCATCAAGAGGCCAAAAGTTATATATAAGATTTTTATCCTTATGAATCTCACTGGGAGGATAAAATTAAGAGTAAAAGATAGATGACATCTCCTCCCATTCCATGGATTGTCCATTCTTCAACAGCTTATACCATTCTTCAGCTCTCCCTTTCAACGATATGGAGAGTAACTTCTTCTTCACATGTTCGATTGTGATACCTGTACACTTAAACGACCCGCATAATTCATGGATAAAAATCAAGTGATCACCAGGATGGACAGTTCCATCCCCCAAAAAATAATAATTATCCATAACACGATTAACAATACTAGTAGGTATCTTAAAAGGATCTATCTCAACAGGTGGTGGTTCATATACTACCCTAGCAGTGGTAGTAGTTTTGCAAACAGAAAACCAAGTGGGTTATCCATATTGGAAACAAAGTAACAAGCAGTAACAAAAGCAATACTCATAGTGAAAGTTTCCCTTACCAGTTCCACTCTTCAATAGCGCTTCACTCCCCGGCAACGGCGCCAGAAAATAGTCTTGATGACCCACAAGTATAGGGGGTGTATTGTTGTACTTTTGATAAATAGGAGTGTCGATCCCAACGAGGAGCAGAAGGTGCTGAACAGTGGTATGGATTAGGAAATCCCTGTGAACACTGAGCAAACATATTTTTAGTGGTTTTCTAACAAGGCAACAAAACAAAGAGCAAGTAACAGAAGTAATGAACAAACGGAGCAAGTGGCCCAATCCTTTCTTAGCAAAGCACAAGCCGGTGGAAATACTTATAAGGACCAAACATTCTCGAGGACACATGGGAATTATGTCAAGTGCTTTCACTTCAAATAGCTGAGTACTCTTCTATGGTGTTTGTAAGTGTTGTGTGGGTGAACCTGTGCTAACATACCGCCCTTCCTAGGACTAATACATACTTGTGATTAAACCCCCTGCAAACATCTGTAACTACAGGAAAGTAATTAAGATATACATCGAACCACAGCCTTAAACTCTGAGATCCTACGCTCCCTTGTGCAAAGGTGTCCTAACGGGGGTTCAGGTTTCTGTCACTCCGGCAACCCCGCAATTAGTAGCCAAATACACAATGCATTCCCCTAGACCCATAAATGGTGAAGTGTCATGTAGTCGACGTTCACATGACACCACTAGAAGAATAGCACCACAACTTAAATACTAAACCATTGAATAATAACTCATCACAGATTCACTACTAACAACATGACTTCTCCCATGTCCTCAAGAACACAACAAACTACTCACAAGACATCATATGGATCAAAATCAAGGATGATATGGTTATGGATAACAATCTGAACATAAACAATAATCCAATGGTTCCACTCACAAGCATCAACTACAATAGTAATTAACACCGGGAAAGTTTCCCCTAAGAACTAAAGCAATATCCAACACAATTGTTATAGCGGGACGGAGTGGTGGTGATGGTGTTGGTGGAGATGATGGTGTGGATGATGATGATGATCCCGATGAAGCCCAGCTTGATGACGGTGTTGATGGCGACGGTCTCCCCTCTCTGGGAAGGAATTCCCGCGGCAGAAATCTGTCTGCCGGAGAGATCTTTCTCTCTCGGTGTTTTCCGCCCCTAGAGGCGTCAGAAATCTATCTGTGGTCTCTCCCGAGCCTTAGGGTTTCGAAGGGAAGATATAGGCGAAGGGGCAGAGTAGGAGACCGGGCAGGTGGGCCACACCTTCCCTAGGCGCGGGGTCAGGTGGGCCCGCGCCTATGTGGGGTGTGGGCCCCCTGAGGCCCATCTTCGTCCCTCCTTCTGGCTTCCTTCATCTTCTGCTAAAATAATATGTTTCCATATTTTTCTGGTATTTTTCTGATATTCGTGAAATTGCACCGAAACGCCTTCTTTTCCATCAGAATCCAGACTCCGGCAGTCCAGCCTCCAGGAATCATCCAACATGCAAAAACAGATGAAAAGCCATAAGTAATACCTCATAATAAGACAAATATCAATGAATAGAGGTAAATTATGATATAGAATGGTGATGCAAATTGGGCGTATCAACTCCCCCAAGCTTAGACTTCGCTTGTCCCCAAGTGAATACTAAGCTCAGTAAACATGTCCATAGGTTTATGGAGTGAAGTGTCGATAAAATAATACGAACAAGAAGCATCACACTACCATTGCACAACTCATTGAAGAAAGCAACTCACCATTATATAACTTATCTTGCAGCCAAGTACAATAGTCACAATAGAGATGCATAAAGATAAATCATAATTGGAATTGGCAAACTTGTTCTTGGTCAGAGAACACCTGGCAAACAGTTTCACAAAAATCTTTTTGTAGAAGTTTCAAGACAGGAGCACTCTTTGCTCAAAAAGGTTTTTCACAAGTGAAGGCTTTCAAAGTAATACTCAATAGATAAGAGTTTTGTGCAAACAAGGAAGATAGAGAACATGATTGAATAAATCACCATATGAATGCTTGAAACACAACAAATCAAAAGCTTGCTAGAGATAGAGAGGAAGTAGGTTTACTGACTCAACTGGTAACTGGGAGAAAGGTCCCTTGTTAGAGGGTATCAGGGATTACAAGTCATAAAGAGCTTCCAAAAGATTATGGTACTTACTAGTTTTGAGCCCTCATTGCCCCTATCATAATCATCTTGAGATGATTAAGGTTAAAGTGAACAAAGATGGAGTATATGCTTGACTAAATATAAGTTGGCAATCTCATGTCCCTTGAATATGAGGGCCACTCCTCATGCATACTCAACTTTGGGTCCAGGTAAGTTCTTGTCATTATAAGTATTTGCATATCATTTAGAACCGCCAACGAGGTACCCCTTGCACATGGTACATGAGCTTTCCCATAACCAAAATGACAAGGCAAGCAGACAATGAGCATCTCAGTGATCTTTTTATTTACTATGTGTATAGCCTTTTATTGAGGATGCTTCATAGATGATTCACTATGGTGATGCTGCAAGTTTCCACCATGATTAAGCATGGCTTACGCTAGCGGCCCAGGCGTTTCTCTGACACAAAATACAAACTCCATGGACTACAAGTTCCCTCTTTATTTCACACCGTTGACATCCATAGACAAAAGAGCATGATATCAACCGTGTACAGAGTACAAGTGCAATGTTGAAAACGTTCCCCGTGACAGCACGGTTCTGCTAATCCCAACGTATAGATGCAAGCATATACAACTTCGATGTTCACAATGGTTAAAGTCTATTAGGGGGAAGTAAATAAAGTGTGCCATCAAGTTCGTGAGAGCTTTACTAACTAGTTTTCACATAACAAAATACTTTTTAATTCGAAAGGTAGACGAAGCTTGAGAATTTTCTTGGAATAACAAAAGCTACTATGTATATATGGTGGACACAAGTGGCAAAAGTTTTGGGTTTAAAGGATTTTAGAAACATGAGAAGTATGCCTTCTCAAAACAGGTTTTTGGCTAGCAAGGTTGGGTAGCAAGCAAGAGAGTTTAAAGAAACAAGCAAACATACAAGTAATAAAGCCAAACATGCAATCTTCCTTGAAGACACAAAAGAATCTTAAATAAATAATACTAAGCTTATGAGCTAACAAGAAAGAAAACAAATGATACCAAATACATGTAAGCCCTTTCTTTCTTTTTCTTTCAAACTAAAGACACTGACCAGAACTCAGTTTGCCAAAACCAATTTAGATCCACTTGATGATCCCAAAGTGGTGCCAATACTGAACAACAAGATCCATCATATAACAGAGATTGAAAACTAAAAATAAGAAGTGCAAAAAGTAAAAGATGAGACTTCTCATTAATATTCCAATAAAGGCACTCACACCAAGGGATGCATAGATAATCAACTGAAGGAGATATACTTCCACATGCAAACCAAACTATAAGATAACCCCTCAACCACAGATATGAATCCACTAAAAAGGTAAAAGATAAAAGATAATGGTGGTGATACCGCAGCACTCCCCCAAGCTTGGAACAAGCCAAGGGGATGCCAAACCTGATGATGAATTACTCCTTTGGTGGTGGTGATGTTGCCCCCTTGTTTAGAATAAGAAAACCCTCCAGAATCTTATGAAGCTTTTTGTTCTCCTCTTGAAGTTCATCCACCTTTATCCTCAAAGCACGGTATCTTTCACCAAACTCGTTGGTGGTTCGAAGAGCTTACGCTGCCTCAGGGCAGTATATGAGTTATGGACCGAAGGCTATGATTCCCTGCATGTGACAAGAAAAAGCATCCCCAGTGTTAATTGCTCCTACAACAGTAGGTTTCCTTCCCCTTGTTCCTGTTGTGGTTTGTTCTTCCAACTCTATCTCCACGGGATTCTTGCCTTTGTCGTTGGCGGAGGCCATGGTGCTCTAAACTTGAGAAGATTTCCTGACAGAAACAGATCGAAACGAAAACAAGACGAGAACACGATGCACGAACCTCGGAGGATCCGGGGGGTTATATATTACGAAGTTTCAATGCATAAGGAAGGTTTTGACACGGAAATGAAGCGGAGATGGAGTTCGAGGGTGGCAAACCCCCTCCAGGAGAGGCCAGGCTAGGCCCACGCCTGGGGTGGGTTTGTCCACCCCGGGCCCTGTTTCCTCTTCAATTTTGTCTCGTAACTTCCCTTATGTATTAAAAACATCAAAAATATAAAAAGATTGGGGTTTCACAAACCTTTTGTTTTCACCACTTTTACCTATTCAAAGACGAACTCAGCAGATTCCTTTTCTCTTTCTCCTAAGAATTTCCTTCATACAAAACCCTTGCACAAACTCAATGACAACATTAGTGTAATAAAAACAATAAACTTTTGGTAAACATTTCAAATGAAAACCCATCAAAACAAAAGCTTTTGTAAGAGGCAAATGCAAATGATGGCAGAAATCTGTCAAAACATACCAGTAGGTAAAGATTGATTTTCCCGAAGACCTTATGTTGCTCAAATAAAAAAGTGCAGAACTGATGAAAGTTGGGTAACAACCTGGAGAACAATCTCAGAAAAATGCAGCTCCATACGAAGTACTGAGCTCCCTCATGAATTTTTACAATACAACACAAAATTATGTCCCATGACATCCACTTTTCACAACTCCTCTGCTTCACAAAAGTAGTTGAACTTGACACAAAGACCAAAACAAAAAGGATAAGGAGCGGTTATTACAGAGGTAATAACTTCCAAGACTCGACAAAACTCTTGGGTTATCTCCCAACAAGTACTTTTCTTTAATGCCGTTAAGTTAGGCCTGAAACTTCCAAAGATGCTCACATAGGATAAATATATCTAGAGTGAAAGAGAGCATCAAGAAGCAAATGACCAAAACACTTGAGTCTAACCCACTTCCTACGCATGGGGGTATCATGAGAAAACAAATTGTTGAAACAAAAGGCCACAAGCATAGGAAGACAAAATAGACGCAACTTTAAAGCTTTCAACATAAAACGGGGAAACTTAACATCATTGAGATGCATAAAACCATGTTTCCCTCTCTCAAAATAACTTTCAGTAGCACTTTGGATAAAGTTGACAATATAACTGTCACTGGAAACAACTTTATCATCATAATAAGCATACTTACAGTCACCAAAAAGAGGTCCAAGGTCATAGACTAGATCAATAGAAGCAAGTTGTTCCATCCTGAAATCTTTATTAGGCAAGCTATTTTCACAAGGAGCTTTAGAAAATTTGGAAAAATTAAACTCATAAGAATCTCCATCAAACTTAGTTAAAACTTTTTCCTTCTTACAATGAATAATAGCTCCACAAGTGTTCAATAAAGGTCTACCAAAAATGATAGGACAAGTTTTGCTAGCTGCTGAAGTAAGCACTAGAAAATCAGCAGGATATTTAATCTTACCACAGAGAACCTCCACATCTCTTACAATACCAATGGGGCAAATGGTCTCCTTGTTAGCAAGGTGAATAACCACATCAATGTCCTCAAGCTCACAAGGACCAATCTCATGCATAATTTCCCTGTAAAGCTCATAAGGAATAGCACTAGAACTAGCACCAATATCACATAAACCATAGTAGCAATGATCACCAATTTTAACAGAAAGCACAGGGACACTAGATTTTCTAAATTTACCAGGATGAGAAATAATATTAGAAGCGTCTTCACAGAAGACAATATGCTCATCCTCTATATTTCTAGTGACAGTGTCTTTCACAATAGCTACCACAGGTTCATCACTCAAATGCTTACCAGGATCCACAATTTTCATTGTACCTTTGCTATTTGCACTAATAATCATAGAATACTCCTTTACCTTAGCTGGGAAAGGCATTTTCTCAACATGGGGTTCAGGCACAATATGATTAGTAGTACAAACTTGAGTACTTCTAATGGGAGCATGACTAACAACATCTTTATAAGGAGCATGGTACTTATTCCACTTCTTCTTGGGAATTTCAATGTAAGAGACAAAGGCTTTAAAATAGCTGGAAATACTTTGGGAATCAAGACCAAACTCATTGCTAATATCACGGAAGCTATCAGTTCCCATAAAAGATTTAATGCATTCATAATCATAGTTTATACCTAACTTTCTTCCTTTATCATTCTCCCAAACTTCAGTGTTCTCTTGAATACGGTCTAGAAGATCCATTTAGCTTCTTCGTTCATACGTGTGAATGATCCAGCACAAGAAGCATCTAGTAAATCTTTATCATGAAGAGAAAGCCTATCATAAAAGTTATTGAGAATAATATTGTTAGGGAGTTCATGAATAGGACATTTAAGCATTAGTAACTTCTATCTCCCCCAATCTTGAGCTGTACTCTCTCCATCAATAGGCCAAAAGTTATATATAATATTTCTATCCTTATGAATCTCACTGGGAGGATAAAATTTAGAGTAAAAGAGAGATGACATCTCCTCCCATTCCATGGATTGTCCATTCTTCAGCAGCTTATATCATTATTTAGCTCTCCCTTTCAAGGATATGGAGAGTAACTTCTTCTTCACCTGTTCAGTTGTGATACCTGCACACTTAAACAACCCGCATAATTCATGGATAAAAAGCAAGTGATCACCAGGATGGACAGTTCCATCCCCCAAAAAAAATTATCCATAACACGATTAACACTACTAGTAGGTATCTTAAAAGGATCTATCTCAACAGGTGGTGGTTCATCTACTATCCTAGCAGTGGTAGTAGTTTTCCCAAACATAAAACCAAGTGGGTTATCCATATTGGAAACAAAGTAACAAGAAGTAACAAAAGCAATACTCATAGTGAAAGTTTCCCTTACCAGTTCCACTCTTCAATAGCGCTTCACTCCCCGTCAATGGCACCAGAAAATAGTCTTGATGACCCACAAGTATAGGGGGTGTATCGTAGTACTTTCGATAAATAGGAGTGTCGATCCCAATGAGGAGCAGAAGGTGCTGAACAGTGGTATGGAGTAGGAATTCCCAGTGAATACTTAACAAACAGATTTTTAGTGGTTTTCTAACAAGGTAACAAAACAAAGAGCAAGTAACAGAAGTAATGAACAAACGGAGCAAGTGGCCCAATCCTTTCTTAGCAAAGGACAAGCCGGTGGAAATAATTATAAGGACCAATCGTTCTCGAGGACACATGGGAATTCTGTCAAGTGCTTTCGCTTCAAATAGCTGAGTACTCTTCTCTGGTGTTTGCAAGCGTTGTGTGGTTGGACCTATGCTAACATACCGCCCTTCCTAGGACTAATACATACTTGTGATTAAACCCCCTGCAAACATCCGTAACTACAGGAAAGTAATTAAGATATACATCTAACCACATCCTTAAACTCTGAGATCCTACGCTCCCTTGTGCAAAGGTGTCCTAACGGGGGTTCATGTTTCTGTCACTCCGGCAACCCCGCAATTAGTATACAAATACACAATGCATTCCCCTAGGCCCATAAATGGTGAAGTGTCATGTAGTCGACGTTCACATGACACCACTAGAAGAATAGCACCACAACTTAAATACTAAACCACTGAATAATAACTCATCACAGATTCACTACTAACAACATGACTTCTCCCATGTCCTCAAGAACACAACGAACTACCCACAAGACATCATATGGATCAAAATCAAGGATGATATGGTAATGGATAACAATCTGAACATAAACAATAATCCAATGGTTCCACTCACAAGCATCAACTACAATAGTAATTAACACCGAGAAAGTTTCCCCTAAGAACTAAAGCAATATCCAACACAATTGTTACAGCGGGACGGAGTGGTGGTGATGGTGTTGGTGGACGTGATGGTGTGGATGATGATGATGATCCCGATGAAGCCCATCTTGATGACGGTGTTGATGGCGACGGTCTCCCCTCTCCGGGAAGGAATTCCCCCAGCAGAAATCTATCTACCGGAGAGATCTTTCTCTCTCGGTGTTTTCCGCCCCTAGAGGCAGTGGAAATCTATCTGTGGTCGCTCCCCGAGCCTTAGGGTTTCGAAGGGAAGATATAGGCGAAGGGGCAGAGTCGGAGGCCGGGCAGGTGGGCTACATCTGCCCTAGGCGCGGGTCAGGTGGGCCCGCGCCTAGGGGGTGTGGGCCCCCTGAGGCCCATCTCCATCCCTCCTTCTGGCTTCCTTCGTCTTCTGCTAAAATAATATGTTTCCATATTTTTCTGGTATTTTTCTGATCTTCGCGAAATTGCACCGAAACGCCTTCTTTTCCATCAGAATCCAGACTCCGGCAGTCCATCCTCCAGGAATCATCCAACATGCAAAAACAGATGAAAAGCCATAAGTAATACCTCATAATCAGACAAATATCAATGAATAGAGGTAAATTATGATATAGAATGGTGATGCAAATTGGGCGTATCAGGATGTTCCTGTTCAAGTTGCTCATAATTGCATGGTTTTAACTGATTTTGTTGTGCTTGAAATGCCTGAAGATGATAATATGTCTAATATTCTTGGGAGACCTTTTCCTAATACTGCAGGTGCTGTCATCAATTGCAATCAAGGAAAAGTAACTTTTAATATTAATGACAAAGAGCATACTGTCTATTTCCCTAGGAAGGTTGCTAAGAGCTATTGCCTGAATTCCATTGAAAATATTGAGAGCATCAAGGTTGGAGAAATATATTGTCCCATTCCACAAGAAAATTTTGAAACTATTATGATTGGTACCATTGCTATCAAGTATGAGGTAACATAATCACCTTATGGAAGGCAAAGTTTTGTTTCATATAAGATTGTTTTGGTACAAGACTTGATCAACCTTGTTAACAAAAGGATTTTAATGAACAAAATAGTGTTTCCACTGTGGTTATTCTTGTTTTCTTTTACTTTTTCTCCTTCCTAGTCTTTGCCTTAATTTTGCTAGCTTTGGTTTTGTTAGTTGTTTGTTTGTTAGAGTTTCTTAGAGCTCCTGTAGTTTGGCTTTTGGTTTGCTTTTTCTTCTTCTGAAAAAACTGTTTCGATCTGTGAGAAAATCAATTTTCATACCCTGAAAATTGGCCAAAAATAAAGTTTCCTGAAAAATCCCAGAAAATTCAAAATAATTGTTTCCTCGAAAAAAGGTGCAGATAGACACCTAAAGTGACCTAGGGGGCCACCCCAGGACACCACACCCATGGTAGGCGCGCCCTACCTGTGGGCGACGCCTGGGGGGTCTAGCCCACCTGGGCCCCTCCAGGCTGCCTCCTCAAAGCCATCTTCTTTCTCTCTCCCGAAAAACACCGGAAAACTTGCTCAAGCTCGAGTTCTTGCTATTCTTGCTCGTGGTTTTCGATCTCCTTGTTTAGCCCATCTTAAGTGCTGATTTTTGGAGAAATTGCTCCTTGGTATGTGCCTCCTCCACTTGTCCAATTAGATTTGTCATTGGTAGATTGTATCTTGAGTATTTTGCTACTATAGGTGACAGGTTTGGTGAGCTTGCATGCTTGTTCTATGCTTAGAGATTTCATTTTCATGCATGTGTAGTCCTCTAGCAAGTTCTTATAGTAGTTGATCATCATTTATCAACTTGGAAATCACTTGGTTTGATTCTTGTCTAAAAATTTCAGCAAGGAAGATGAGTGCTTATCCACTAAATCAATATGACTCGATGGTGCCTGAGACAATGAAGGTTCATCGTGAGGAAGTAGTCTTCCCTTCCGTATATCCATGCCATGAATTTATGAGAACTGCGGGGATCCTCCAAGATTTCCAAACTATGGTTACAACTGCAGGTTGGAACACTTTGTTGAAGGTGAACCCTTTCAATATGTTAAGCTAACCATGGCATTTGTGCAGGACTTCCAGTTTACTTGGTCTACATCTAACCCCATGGTCCATTACAAAATATATAATATACCTGTCGACCTGCCTTTTGCTAATTTTTGTGCAGCAATTAGAGTACCCCAGTGGGGATCTTGTGAGAAGATCAAGGAGAAGCCCAAGTCGCTTATGGAGTTATATGATGAGATTTGCCAAGGTTTCCACTTCTCAAAGGAAAGTGGTAAAATTCGGAACATTCCGTTCCCAGCCATTAGATATTTTGCCTGTTTCATTACCAAGTGTGTTCTTGCTAGAAAGATTGCTAGGAAGTTATCTTCTTTTGATCTATCTTTTATCGCAACTGCTTTGAATAGGAATAGATCTTATAGCCTGGGTGCTTTGATAGCTCACCGTATCACCACCAACCGCGAGAACGGTGGAATTTGTGGAGGTCTCATTGCTTCTAGGTTGCTAGCTTTCCATGGTTTAGAGCCTCACCATTCAGATTATCGATTCCCCATAGAGAGGCTTGATCTTGAATCCATGATTCAGCATGGTTTTGTTTCCTTGGGGGCTAATGTGAGAAGTTTATCGTATGAATTATCTTTTGCCCAGCAAGGTCGGAGAAAGGGTAGGACTAAGAAAATACTTTATTTGCCTACACCTGCTTTGTTTAATTTTGATAACAGGCAAGGATGGTCGCTCACGGAGGAGGAGTTTGACACATATGTGGCAGAGCTCTCCCAGCAAGAGGAGAATGTTGGAGAGGGTGCTGAAGACGATTCGATTCATCCCTCCAACTTCGGAGAGTCTTCATACCACTAACCTTCTTATGATTGGGGCGCGTCTTCTTCTTCATCGCAAGCGCCTGACTACGATCATTCCTATGATAACCCACCAGCTTGGGGTTACTAACCACGCTATTGATCCCCACTTAGGCCAAAAGCCTAACCTTGGGGGAGGTATACCGACGTCACACTCATATATATATATCATGTTCGGTCAGTTTTTTGTATATCCATTGTTTCGCTTTCTTTTTGGTTCTTGTTGCTTCTTTCTCAAAAACACAAAAACACCAAAAATATTTTTGTTGTTTCTATTGGTTTTTTTCTTTGTTCCTTTGCTTTGGTTTTCCTTAAAAGAAAATTCCAAAAAGATTTTGCTTTGTTTGGTTTGCTTTGTTTTTTGTTTGGTTTTTCTTTCTTTGTTTGTTTCTAAAAAATCGAAAACACCAAAAATATTTGTTCTTCTTCTTTGGTTTTGTGAGTTCTTTGCAGGGTTCAGCCATCCTCAGTGGATTTTGGTTTCATGTTATTATTCAAGTCACACAAGTGAAGGGTAATAATGAAGATTAAGACAACTTGAGGAGTGATAAGAGGCTGGTAACAAACTCTATTTGTTTTCATTTTTGTACATATACTCATCATTGTGAGCATGCTTAGCCTGTTTGTGCAAGGTGTATGTCACTATGGATGCTTAGTAGCTCCATCTTGCTAATAGTTTGGAGCATGTCATATGAATGTTTGCTTGAATTGTTTTATTCATATTTTGGTATGATATTGTGGTATCCTCCTCTGACTGTTCATATGAATCGACTTGGCACATGCTCACGCATGCACATGACTAAACAATAGTCAGTAAGCCTCGATGATTTATTTTGCCTCAGAGCTCTTGTATCACTTTCAGGCCATAATTAGTCATGTTTTTTGTTGCAAGCATGATTATGACAATTATTGCTCTCTCGTTTGTCGCTCCCTCTCTATTGCTAGCCTTCACTTGCACTGAGTATGCGCTCTACCTGTGTTTCCAACTCCCCAAAACCAATATTGCCAACAGTGTCCACCATACCTACCTATTAGCATCATTTGCTATTTCAGTGCATATTCCATATGCCGTGTTTTCTTCCAAATAAAATGTTTGTCTGATTTGAGGAAGTTAGTTAGTAAAGCTCTCATGAACTTGATGGCACACTTTATTCCTTGCGCTTAATAATCCTGAACCATTGTGACCTGTCCATGAAAGTTATATGTGTCGTGGTGGTGGCACGGCAGATGCCATGGGTAGGCTAAAGTATGGGGCAATGGATGCTAGAGGGATCTAGGGAGGGAAGATGTAGTTAATTCTACACACGAATGACTAACTCACAGATCCTTATTTCTACTTTCTGGGGCTACAAGTGCTCCTCGAGCTGTATGCAGGAAGAAACGATGAACTTCTACCAGCCTAACGGTATAGAATGAGCCGATCCTCTCCTCAGTACCCAAGCTCGTCCTTATAAAGGGGTGCCTTGGCTCCTCTAGGGCTGACGTGGAAAGCATATTCGAGGAATATGCTTGTCCCAATATAGTAACTCGGCGAGCTCCTTTCAGTGTCCCTCTTCTAATGACGGCAAAATTTCAGAGAGCCCCACCTGCGTGCCTCGGGTTCCAGGACTGTCACCTCCGTGACCTCCTTCTGCTCCTCTGCTGCTCTATGTCTTGTCCTTTGCGCTTGGCTCTGTTCAGATTCTTCCTGACCCGAGGCTAGGGTTTGACTTTAGGTTCTTCCTTCTCCTGCAAGGTTCATGTTATTCGGCCCTGCCTTGCTTAACTCGGCTTGGCCTTCACCTGCATTTTGGCTTATTCGGACTAGCCCGGCCGACCTGACTCGTACGTCGGCCGAATAACGTACAACCCCTTTGGTAAAGGTCAAGGTCATGCTTATCTCGGCCGACCTTTACAGGATTCGGCCGATATAACCAGTAACTCGGCATGAGACCGGGGAAACACCTCTTGGCTTCCCCTGTCTTGACCCTATTCGGGGTCATCCCCCCAACAATATGCTTGCAAATTATATGCTGGGAGTCAGCAGAACCGTGCTATCATGGGGAATGCTTTCAACACTTTTTGGATATCTCATCTAGTTGATACCTTGCTCTTTTTTGCGGATGTCGATAATGTGAAATAAAAGGGGAGCTGGTGAGTTCATGGAGTCTATACATTGTGTTAGAGAAACGCCTGGGCCGCTAGCCTAAGTCATGCCTAATCATGGTGGAAACTTGCAGCATCACTAAAATGAGCATTTATGAAGCATCCTCAATAAAAATCTATGCACTTAGTAAATAAAAAGATTGCTGAGATGCTCATTGTCTGCTTGCCTTGTCATTTTGATCACGGGATAGCTCCTGTATCATGTGCAAGGGGTACCCCATTGGCGGTTCTCTATGATATGCATGTATTTATAATGACAAGAACTTACAGGTAACCAAAGTTGAGTAGCATGCGGAGCGGCCCTCATACTCAAGGGACTTGGGATTTCTAGTTTATGGTCTGTCAAGAATATGATTCTGAGTGGACCTCACTTTCACCTTAACCATATGAAGATGCCTATGATAGGGGCAATGAGAGCTCAAAGCTAATGAGTACCTTCCTTTCAGCATTGGTAAGCCTTTCAAACCTTTCAAAACCGTTTTCACAACCTTGTTGGATCACCACTAATTCTATGAGCATCTTCTTGAGAGCATAGTTGTCATTTTTGTGTTTGTTCCAAAACTTGGTTAATTATGTCTTGACTTTGATGCTTGTATCTCTGATATCTTTATCTCTAGTCTTCACTTGAACTTCAGAGGTGCCTTGGCATTTATATTGTGCTCTTCAAACAAAGGCAAGCGAGATACCACTCTATCATACCTTACTATGAACATTGCAATGTTGCTTATGTTTATGTTTTATGCTACTTATTATTATTGAGCTGGTTTCTATTCATAGCTTGCAATGATTATTGAGTAGACTTAGTTGCATGCTCTTTATTATGAATTGTCTAAGAATCTACTCTTGTGCTGAGAATATTTACATCATATGAAGCAAATGTGTTCGTGAAAGTTCTTTTATCCCACTCAGTTTTCAATTGAATTGCTTGAGGACAAGTAATAATCTAAGCTTGGGGGAGTTGATACGTCCAAAACATATCTACTTTCCTAAACACTTTTGCTATTGTTTTTCCTCTAAACTTGTGTGATTTGGATACAACTAACACGGACTGACGTTGTTTTCAGCAGAATTGCCTTGCTGTCTAGTTTTTGTGCAGAAAATGAACTATCAGGAAAAATCCTGGAAAATATGCCAAAAATTATATTTCACCAGAAGATCCATGGGGCCAGAAGACGAGACGGAGAAGGGGCCTGGGGGGCCCACACCCCTGCTAGACGCGAGCCCACCACTGGCCGCACCTAGGGGTGCAGCCACCCCAGGCACCCCCTTGGCCTCCCTCTGCGCCTATAAGTTGCCTCTCAACCTAAAAACTGAGGGGGCGATAGTTTTCCAGAAAGAGTTCCGCTCCGCCGCCACCACCAGAAACGAAGATTTGGATCTAGAAACTCCGTTCTGGCACCCTGCCAGGACGAGGAATTTGGAGAGAATCATCGCCATCGTCATCACCAACGCATCTCCATCGACCACCAATGTTTCCTTCATCCATGAGTGAGTAATGCCCCGCTGTAGGCTTGGGGATGGTAGGGATTGGATGAGTTCTATCATGTAATCGAATAAGATTGTTAGGGCATAGTGCCTAGTATCTCTATTAGTGTTATTTGACTTTGTTGCAACTTGTTGTGCTTAATGCTTGTCACTAAGGCCCGAGTGCCATGATCTCAGATCTGAACTTATTATTGAATCATTATGATAGTATTTTTGTGATCTTATCTGCAAGTTGTGTAAACATATCATTGTCCGGATCCAAAGGCCCCAAAGTGACAATAATTGGAAAACCGGACGGGATGGCTGTGGTGTGAGGATCACATGTGTTCACAGAGTGTTAATGCTTTGCTCCGCTGCTCTATTAAAAGGAGCACCTTAATTTCCAGTAGTTCCCTAGAGGCCCCGCTGCCACGGGCTGGCTGGACAGAAGATGTTGTGCAAGTTCTCATTGCGAGCACGTATGACTATATATGGAGCACATGCCTAGGATTGTTTAGTACTTGGATGCTTGTTATTAGTTATCTACAATGCCCTAGATCTTGAAGTTACATGTTTAGACTCGTCCATGCAACGCCCGTCCATCCATCCCTATGCCTACCGCACTCGAATCCCACTATTACCGTTATTGTTACTATTGCTCCCGTTTCACTGTTGTTGTTGCTTTACTGTTGCTTTGCTGCTGCTACTACAAACTGTTGCTACTGATAACCTTTTGTGAGCAAGAACTATTTCCAGGTGCAGCTGAATTGACAACTCAATTGTTAAGGCTTGCAAGTATTCTTTGGCTCCCCTTGTGTCGAATCAATAAATTGGGTAATACTACCCGCAAAGACTGTTGCGATCCCCTACACTTGTGGGTCATCATTTTGCATCTAGATTTGTTGCATGTTTGCTTGCTTTAGTCTTTACCTCCATGTCAAGATCCATCAAAGTATTTTCGGGCACCGTTACCACTTGTATTTCACTATCTCTTTGCCGAACTAGTGCACCTATACATCTGATAAGTGTATTGGGTGTGTTGGGGACACAAGAGACTTCTTGTATCTTGATTGCAGAATTGCTTGAGAAGGAATACTTTGACCACTTCCTCCCTGATTTCGATAAACCTTGGGTAATCCACTTAAGGGAAACTTGTTGTTGTTCTACAAACCTCTACACTTGGAGGTCCAACAACTGTCTACAAGAATAGAAGTGCGTAGACATCAATGCCCATCATCAAGCTTTTCTAGCACCGTTGCTGGGGAGTGTAAGGACGTATTCACAAGGGGAGTCCTTCTCAACCTTTCTCTTTACTTTGTTTTTGTTTTGCTTAGTTTCTTTTGCTTGGTTTTGTTTGCCTCTATTTATCAAAAACTCCAAAAAATTAGTTTAGTTTGGTTTGCTTTCCCTTATCAAAAACACAAAAAAAAATTAGTTCATGCTCTAGTTGTCACCTTGCTTTAGCTCACCATGTTGATCCCCAAGTTCACGCTGAAAGACCTTTCATTAGGTAGTGGCTCCATAATTGGGAAAGAAAATATTGAAGAATTCTTTAATCATGTTAGCAAACATGAGGATATTAAGGATAGATCTATAGCAGAACTTGCTCCTAATTATAAAATTGTTGCAGCTTCTTTAGTTCATATGTTGGAGGCTAGGTTTGTTAACCTTAACCCCATGATGCAAATTTTGTTTCTCAAACTAAAAGAAGAGAAGGATGCTGAAAAGAGAGAATTTATCCTTGAAACTTTACTGAAAGAATTCAATGATGTTGCTAAGGAAGCCAAAAAGGTATTTGAACTTTTTAATATGCTAGGCTCAAGTGTAGATGTTATGGATACTTTAGAAAAAACCAAACCTAGAGAGGAAATTAAGATACCCATGCCCTTTAAACTTGTTGGAATGCATGAAGCCTTATAAAAGAATTTTGATTGGATTGTTCCTGAAAATCCTTTTGATGAAAGTAGTGAACCAAGGAGAGATGAGAAGGGATCCTCCAAAACTCATTTGGATGGGATACCTTTCCTAGTTGAAGAGATTGCAAGTATTGATCTTAATTCTTCATTTGGAAACACTTGATTCTTGCTTCTTGTGCCTAACTTAAATGCATTAAAGAAAAGTACTTGTTGGGAGATAACCCAAGAGTTTTCTTGAGTCTTGGAAGTTATTACTTCAGTAATGACCTCTCCTTATCCTTTTTGTTTGATTTTTGTGCCAAGAATGACCTCTAATGAGAGGGAAGTAAGATTTGGGGAGTTGCTGTCCTGAAACAGATTTTTGTGCTCCACCGTAAAAATTCCTGAGAAATCTGTATAAGTCGGATTGAGCTGATATTTTATGAATAAATCCCCCAGTATGTTAGATAACTTTTGTTAGTTCAACACTTTTTTATTTGAGAAATGTAAGGTCTTCGAAAAAATCGGTTTCTACCTGCTGGTCTGTTTTGACAAATTTCTACCATTATTTGCATTTGCTTCTTATTGATTCCTTTTGGGGTTCTTTTTCGGAAATTGAGCTTTTTGAGGGAATTGCTACAGTAGATTGTGTTTTTAGTGAAAGTTTTTCTGTTCCAAAGCTAAGCCTAAAGGTCTATTATCCTTTAAATACACTAATGTTGCTAATGAAGATTGTGTGAAGTTTTGTATGAAGGAAAAATTTCAGGTGTAGAGAGAGAATGATGTAATGAGATGAAGAATGGACAAAAGCTCAAGCTTGGGGATGCCACCCCGTGTCACCCCAAGAAATATTCAAGAGGTACAAGCATCAAAGCTTGGAGATGCCCAAGGCATCCTCTTCTTCATCAATAAAAATCTCAGGTCTTTCTAGACATTTCATTTGTATTGTTTCATGCACTATTGTGTTGTTCTTGGAGCGTCTTAGTTTTTGTTTGGTTTGATTAGTTTTCTTATTTTGCTTGAATAAAGTAGTTTGGATCCCCATTATCGCTGTGTTGTTTCAAATAAGTTGATTGGTGTTGGAGAGGAGTAGAAAGTTTTTGGTTGAGTAGTACAAGAGGAGCTTGTTTTGACTGTGACGTAGACTTTAGTATATCATGCTAGGTTTTGTTTTGACCTTATGCTTAGTGGTTATTGTTGTAGCATGACTTGTTCCAAACAATTGGGATTTCTTAGTGTGCCTTGAAAGAATCATGTGTTGCTTTAGCATACAAAAGCATAGTATTGTGGTATTCTCCTTTAATGTTTTATTTGGGTTGACTTGGAACATGCTTACACCATGTTATGACGATGAACAAGTCACCATAGCCACTATGATCATTTAGTCCTTGACTTGTAGTACCACTTTATGCTTTGATTATTAATGTTTTGTCGCTCTGCATGATTATGACCATTATTGCTCTCTTAGTTGGTTGCTCCCAGTCTTTTGCTAGCCTCCACTTGTATGAGTAATCTCTACTCATGCATACAACTCCCAAGAAACCAAGTTATTCCAAAGTGTCCACTATAAATTCCAATGCATGGTGTGTTACACCATTCGAAGTATATTCTTGTTTTCATCTATCTTCTAAATTTAAAAGTATTTTGTTATGTGAAAACTTAGTGATTAAAGCTCTCACAAACTTGATGGCACACTTTATTTTTCTTGCCCCTAATAAACTTGAACCATTGTGTCATCTATGTTGTATATGCTTGCACTTATACGTTGGAATTAGCAGAACTGTGTTGTCACGAGGAACGCTTTCAACATTGCACTTGTACTTTGTATACAGTTGATAACATGCTCTTTTGTCTATGGATGTCACTGATGTGAAATAAAAGGGGAGCTTGTAAGTCCATGGAGTTATTTATGTGTGTTAGAGAAACGCCTGGGCCGCTAGCCTAAGCCATGTCTAATCATGGTGGAAACTTGCAGCATCACCATAATGACATCTATGAAGCTTTATTCTTATAAAAAAGAGACATATTGAAAAGAGGAAAGAGAGAAAAAAAAGCACCATATTCCCATGGTAAATAAGAAGATTGCTGAGATGCTCATTTTCTGCTTGCCTTGTTATTTTGGTTATGGGATAGCTCCTATATCATGTGCAAGGGGTACCCTGTTGGCAGTTCTCTATGATACACATGTACTTACTATGATAAGAACTTACAGGTGACTAAAGTTGAGTAGCATGAGGTGTGGCCCTCGTATTAAAGGGACATGAGATTGCCAACTTATACTTTGTCAAGCATATACTCCATAGTTTGTTCACTTTAACCTTAATCACTTCAAGATGCTTATGATAGGGGCAATGAGGGATGCTAATAAGTACCATAATTTTTGGAAGCTCTTTTTGAGACTTGAAATCCCTGCTTCCCTTTATGAAGGGCCTTTATTCCACCACTTATATTGAGTCTCCACCTTCTATCCTTTAGGCACCAGTTAAGAGAGCATAGTTGCCATTCTTAGTTCTATGTGCATTATCCCAAAACTTATTGATTTATGCATATTGTTGATATTACTTGTTCTTGTGCTATTTGTATATAGTCATTCTTATGAACTTTGAAGGTGTCCTATGCATCTATTTGCTACTCCATGAGGGACAAGCTGAATGCCGCTATGCCATGTTTTCTATATGTGAAACAAACAAACATTTTTCAATGCATGTTTTTCATGATCTTTGTTTGTAGCCTTTCATGTTGCATTCTTAGTTACTTTGTCTTACTGTTAGAACTCCATCTTTCATGCTTATGTTTAGAGTTCTTTGATCCCAGATTTCAATGCTTGCAAATGGTTTGATCTTGATTTTGATGGTGCATGTCACCTCAAAAATTATTCTTTTTATCACTTACCTACTCGAGGACGAGCAGGAGTTAAGCTTGGGGATGATTGATACTTTGGAAACGTATCTATAATTTTTGATGTTCCATGCTTGTTTAGTATCTACTTTGCTTTTCTTTGTCTACACTTTGAGGTGTTTTTATATGTTTTCTGGTACTAACCTATTAACAAGATGCCATAGTGCCAGTTGCCTGTTTTCTTCTGTTTTTGGTTCCAGAAAGGCAGAAAATCAATATTTTTGGAATTGGACGGGACAAAAGCCAAAGTCAATATTTTACCGTGGGGAAGACGAAGCCAGAGTACGATATGGAGGGTAGGCACCAAGGGGCCACACCCCCTGGCGACGCGGGCTAGGGTTAGTCGCACCTGGGGGGTGTGACCACCCTGGCCGCCCCTGCCTCGCCTCTTCGCCTATAAAGACCCCTAGATGCCTAAACCCTAAGTAACCGATCAATATTCCATGAAACCTTCTGTAGGCGCCGCCACCATCGTCCGGGGGGATCTGAAGTTCTTCCGGCACCCTGCGAGAGGGGAGATCATCCCGGAGGCCTTCTTCTTCATTATGCCAGCCTCTAGTATGAAGCGTGAGTAGTTCCACCTTGGACTACGGGTCCATGTAGTATCTAGATGGTTGTACCTCCTCCTTTGTGCTATCATGTTTAGATCTTGTGAGTGATACGTTGGAAACGTATCTATAATTTTTTATGCTCCATGCTTGTTTAGTATCTACTTTGCTTTACTTGTCTACACTTTAAGGTGCTTTTTACATGTTTTCTGGTACTAACCTATTAACAAATTGCAACAGTGCCAGATGCCTATTTTCTGTTGTTTTTGGTTTCAGAAAAGTTAGTAAAGAAATATTCTCGGAATTGTACAGGACGAAGGACAAAGTCAATAACTTTCCGTGGGGAACAAGAAGTCCAGAGGAGAGACGAGGAGGCGTGCCAGGGCGGCTAAACCCCCCTAGGCGCGGGTGGGCCCTACCCCACGCCTGGGTAGGGTTTGCCCCCCTGGCGGCCGCCTCGGTCTCCCGCTTCGCCTATAAGAAGCCCCCGATGCAGAAACTCACGGCACCCGATCACAAATCCACGAAACCATATGTAGCCGCCGCCACCATCGTCCCTAGATCGGGGGGGGCTGAAGCTCTTATCGGCACCCTGTCGGAGGGGAGATCATCCCGGAGGCCTTATCTCCGGTATGATTTGTGACTAGTTCCACCTTGGACTATGGGTCCATGTAGTATCTAGATGCTTGTTGTGAGACCCTGGCGCATGGCTCAATAGGATTGATAGGAAACCCATACCAACAAGTTGCAACTTCTTTTCCGGAAGCTCATCTGAAAAGAACTCTAAGGTTAAGCGTGCTTGGCCTGGAGCAATTCTAGGATGGGTGACCGACCGGGAAGTGGGTACCGGGTGCGAATGAGTGAGGACAAAGTGCGCAGAAAAGACTATGTTGGTCTGTGGGGTTAATCTAGAGATCCTATTGAGCTGCCAGAAGTGAGAGTCGTCGGTCCGGAGAGGCCGAGGGTGTTAAAAGTGGTATCAGAGCCGACCCTCGCGGTTACATGGGCGTGTGAGGGTCAGTGGCGGACATGTGTAGCATGGCGCGTGTGGCCCGGAGTGGACACGGCATGGCAATGTGCCGGCACTGGACACACAGACGTGTGCCAAGAGGGGACGTTCCTGGCTTGTGGTTGATCGACGGTGACGTCGATCTTCTAAGGGTGGGTGTATGTGAGACCCTGGCGCATGGCTCAATAGGATTGATAGGAAACCCATACCAACAAGTTGCAACTTCTTTTCTGGAAGCTCATCTGAAAAGAACTCTAAGGTTAAGCGTGCTTGGCCTAGAGAAATTCTAGGATGGGTGACCGACCGGGAAGTGGGTACCGGGTGCGCATGAGTGAGGACAAAGTGCGCAAAAAAGACTAGTGTTGGTCTGTGGGGTTAGTCTAGAGATCCTATTGAGCTGCCAGAAGTGACAGCCGTCGGTCCGGAGTGACCGGGGGTGTTACACTTGTATCTCCTCCTTTGTGCTTTCATATATAGATCTTGTGAGATCCGTTCATGATCAAGATCTAATCTATTTGTAATCATGCATGTTGTGTTTGCGGGGATCCGATGGATATTGAGATTATTATGTTGGTTTGATTAATGGTTCTATCTTTATGATTCTATCATGTTTGTGTTGTTTGTGATCTTGCATGCTCTCCGTTGCTAGTGGTTATCTTGGCCAAGTAGTTGCTAGTGACTCCAAGAGGGAGTATTTATGCTCGATAGTGGGTTCATGCCTTTAGTTTCCAAGGGAAGTGACAGAAGTCTCTTGTTCATGGAACATGTGGACTGTTTACCTTACACACTTTGCTTAAAGCAGTTGTTTGTTGCTTGCAACTTAATACTGGAGGGGGTTCAGATGATAACCTGAAGGTAGACTTCTAGTCATAGATGTAGTTGGATTACGGTCTATGTATATTTTTGTGTTGACCAATCAACCTCATAGTATCTTTCTGTCTAGTAATTGCATTGTTATGCCTTTCCCAGTTCCTGTCAATTGCCTCGCCGTAATTTGTTTACCCTTCATGCCATGTTATTTATCTAAGGAGAGCACCTCTAGTGAACTATGGACCCCAGTCCAATCTTTACCATTGATACATATTGCACTGTTACTTGTTTACTTGTAGCTAATCATTACCTTTCACACCATATGTTTAATCCTTTGTTACAGCAAACCGATGAGCTTGACAACCTCACTGATTCGTTGGTACAGAGTCTTGAGTTTGTGTTGTGCAGGTCTCCACGTTGATTCCAACACCTGTGTGATGTTTCATTCCTCCTTCTGGTTCGATAACCTTGGTTTCTACTGAGGGAAATCTTGCTGTTGTACTCTTCATACCTTGCTCTTGGGGTTCCAACGAAGCACTCTTCCTCCCTGTTGAGTGTAGCATCAAGTAATTTCTGGCGCCGTTGCCGAGGAACTAAAAGGCCATCAAACTTCTTCCTCCTCGTCAAGCACCAGCAAAATTTCTAGCATCGTTGCCGGGGAAGCTAAGGACGTCTTCACTAGGGGAGTCCTTCACTTCCTTTCTCTTTACTTTGTTTTTAGTTTGCTTTGTTTCTTTTGCTTGGTTTTGTTTGCCTCTTTCCAAAAAAACCCAAAAAAAATAGTCTAGTTTGGTTTGCTTTCATTATTCCAAAACACAAAAAAAATAGTTCCTGCTCTAGTTGCCACCCTGTTCTAGCTCACCATGTTGCTCCCTCAGTTCTCTCTGAAAAATCTTGCAATAGGTAGTGGCTCCATAATTGGGAAAGATAATATTGAAGAATTATTTAATTATGTTAGCAAGCATGAGGATATTGAGAATAAATCTATAGCAGAGCTTGCTCCTAATTATGAAATTGCTTCAGCTTCTTTAGTCCATATGTTGGAGGCTAGGTTTGTTAGCCTTAACCCCTTCATGAAATTCTTATTCCTAAAACTAAAAGAAGAGAAGAATGTTGAAAAAAGGAAATTCATCCTTGAAACTTTATCAAAAGAATTCCATGATGTTGCTAGGGAGGCCAAAAAGGTTTTTGAATGTTTCAATATGCTAGGTTCAAGTGTAGATGTTGTGGGTATTTCTGATAAAACTAAGACTAGAGAGGAATTCAATAGACCCATACCCTATAATCTTGTTGCAATGCATGAAGCCTTTGAAAATAACTTCGATTGGATTGCCCCTGAAAATCTTTTTGATGAAGGTAGTAGACTAAAGAGAGATGAGAAAGGATCCTCCAAAACCCATTTGGATGAGATACCTTTCATAGTTGAAGATTTTGCAAGTATGAATGTTAATGCTTCTTCATTTTAAAATACTTGATTCTTCTTGCTTCTTGTGTCTAACTTAAAGGCGTTAAAGAAAAGTACTTGTTGGGAGATAACCCAAGAGTTTCCTTGAGTCTTGGAAGTTATTACTACTGTAATTACCTCTACTTATCTTTTTTGTTTGCTTTTTGTGCCAAGAATGACCTCTAATGAGAGGGAAGTAAGATTTGGGGAGTTGCTGCCCCGAAACAGATTTCTCTTCTCCGCCAAAAAAAATCGTGAGGAGGATCTGTAACTCGTATTGAGCTTACAATTTATGAATAAATCCCCTAGTATTTTGGCTAACTTTCGTTAGTTCAACACTTTTTGATTTCGGCAACAGAAGATGTTCGACAAAATTCGTTTCTACCTGCTGGTCTGTTTTGACAGATTTCTGCCATTATTTGCATTTGCTTCTTATTGATTCCTTTTTGAGATATCTTCAGGTAAATTGAGTTTCTTTGAAGGAGTTACTTTAGTAGCTTGTGTTTTTAGTGAAAATCCTTTCTGTTCCAAAGCTTTGCCAACGGTCTAATATCTTTTGAATAAGTTAATGTTGCTAATGAAGATTGTGTGAAGTTTTGTATGAAGGAAAAATTTCAGGTGTAAAGAGAGAATGATGTAATGAGATGAAGAATGGACAAAAGCTCAAGATTGGGGTTGCCACCCCGGTGTCACCCCAATAAATATTCAAGAGGTACAAGCGTCAGATCTTGGGGATGCCCAAGGCATGCCCTTCTTCATCAATAAAAATCTCAGGTCTTTCTAGACACTTTATTTTTATTGTTTCATGCACAGTTGTGTTGTTCTTGTAGCGTCTTAGTTTTTGTTTGCTTTGCTTAGATTGTTTAGTTTGCTTGAATAAAGAAGTTTGGACCCCCGTTCTCGCTGTGTTGTTTTGCAAATAAGGTTGCTTGGTGTTTGGAAAGGAGTAGTAAGTTCTTGCTTGAAGTGCAAGAGGAGCTTGTATTGACTTTGACTTAGACTTTAGCATGAAATGCTAGGTGTTTTTTGGAATTATGATTAGTGATTATTGCTGTAGCATGTCTTGTTCCAAACAATTGGGATTTCTTAGTGTGCCTTGAAGAAATTATGCGTTGTTTTAGCATGCAAAAGCATAGTATTGTGGTATTCTCCTTTGATGATTTGCTTGGGTTGACTTGGCACATGCTTACACCATGTTATGACTATGACAAGTCACCATTAGCCTCTATGATCATTTATTCCTTGACTTGTAGTACCACTCTTTGCTTTGATTAGTTTGTTTTGTTGCATTGCATAATTATGGCCATTATTGCTCTCTTAGTTGGTTGCTCCCAGTCTTTTGCTAGCCTCCACTTGTATGAGTAAGTTCTACTCATGCTTCCAACTTCCAAGAAACCAAGTTATTCCAAAGTGTCCACTATAAAGTCCTATGCATGGTGTGTTACACCATTCCAAGTATATTCTTGTTTCAACTATCTTCTAATTAAAAACTATTTTGTTATGTGAAAACTTAGTAATTAAAGCCCTCACGAACTTGATGGCACATTTTATTCTTTGCCCCTAATAAACTTGAACCATTGAGGCAACTTTGTTGTATATGCTTGCACTTATAAGTTGGGATTAGCAGAACCGTGTTGTCACAGGGAACATTTTCAACATTATACTTGTACTTTTTGTACTCCGTTGATATCATGCTCTTTTGTCTATGGATGTTACCAGTGTGAAATGAAGTAGGAACTTGTAAGTCCATGGAGTTTGTATTCTGTGTTAGAGAAACTTCTGGGCCGCTAGCCTAAGCCATGCCTAATCATGGTGGAAACTTGCAGCATCACCATAGTGACATCTATGAAGCATTCTTCTTATAAAAAAAGAGAGACACATTGAGAAAAGAGGAAAGAGAGAAAAAAGCACCATATTCCCATGGTACATAAGAAGATTGCTGAGATGCTGATTGTCTGCTTGCCTTGTCATTTTGGTTATGGGAAATCTCATGTACCATGTGCAAGGGGTACCCTGTTGGCGGTTCTCAATGATATGCAAATACTTACAGTGACAAGAACTTGCCTAGGCCCTAAGTTGAGTATCGATGAGGTGTAGCCCTCATAGTCAAGAGACTTGAGATTGCCAACTTATACTTTGTCAAGCATATACTCTAGCTTTCCCACTCTAACCATAACCACTTCAAGATGCTTATGATAGGGGCAATGAGGGCTGAAAGCTAATAAGTACCATAATTTTTGGAAGCTCTTTTTGAAACTTGTAATCCCTGCTTCCTTTACAAAAAGGCCTTTCCATCATTATTGAGTCTCCACCTTCTACCTTTAGGCACCATTAAGAGAGCATAGTTGTCATTATATGTTCAGTGTTCCAAAGCTTATTTATTGATGCATATTGTGTTATTACTTGTTCTTGCGCTACTTGTTTCTAGTCACCCTTGTGAACTTTGAAGGTGTCCTATGCATCTATATTGCTACTCTATGGGGGATAAGCTGATTGCCACTATGTTATGTTTTCTGCATGTGAAACAAACAAATGTTTTTCAATGCATATTATTCATGATCTTTGTTTGTAGCTTGCCATGTTGCATGCATAATTACTATGTCCTATTGTTAGAACTCCATTCTTTCATGCACATGTTTAGAGTTCTTTGATCCCAGCTTTCAATGTTTGCAAATGGTTGGAGCTTTATTGTGAGGGTGCATGTCACCTCAAAAATTCTTCTTCTTATCACTTACCTACTCGAGGACGAGCAGGAGTTAAGCTTGGGGATGCTGATACGTTGGAAACATATCTATAATTTTTGATGCTCCATGCTTGTTTAGTATCTACTTTGCTTTACTTGTCTACACTTTGAGGTGATTTTTACATGTTTTCTGGTACTAACCTATTAACAAGTTGCAACAGTGCCAAATGCCTGTTTTCTGTTGTTTTTGGTTTCAGAAAAGTTAGTAAAAAATATTCTCGGAATTGGACGGGACGAAGGAGAAAGTCAATAACTTTCTGTGGGGAACAAGAAGTCCAGAGGAGAGACGAGGAGGCGTGCCAGGGCGGCTAAACCCCCCTAGGCACGGGTGGGCCCTACCCCACGCCTGGGTAGGGTTTGCCCCCTTGGCGGCCACCTTGGTCTCCCCTTCGCCTATAAGAAGCCCCCGATGCAGAAACTCTCGGCACCCGATCAGAAATCCACGAAACCGTCTGTAGCCGCCGCCACCATCGTCCCTAGATCGGGGGGATCTGAAGATCTTCCCGGCACCCTGCCTGAGGGGAGATCATCCCGGAGGCCTTCTCTCTAGTATGATTTGTGAGTAGTTCCACCTTGGACTGTGGGTCCATGTAGTAGCTAGATGATTGTATCTCCTCCTTTGTGCTTTCATGTATAGATCTTGTGAGCTCTGTTCATGATCAAGATCTAATCTATTTGTAATCATGCATGTTGTGTTTGCGGGGATCCGATGGATATTGAGATTATTATGTTGGTTTGATTAATGGTTCTATCTTTATGATTCTATCATGTCTGTGTTGTTTGTGATCTTGCATGCTCTTCGTTGCTAGTGGTTATCTTGGCCAAGTAGTTGCTAGTGACTCCAAGAGGGAGTATTTATGCTCGATAGTGGGTTCATGCCTCTAGTTTCCAAGGGAAGTGATAGAAATCTCTTCGGTTGTAGATGTGTTGTTGCTACTAGGGAGAAAACAACAGTCTCTTGTTCATGGAACATGTGGACTGTTTACCTTACACACTTTGCTTAAAGCAGTTGTCTATTGCTTGCAACTTAATACTAGAGGGGGTTCATATGATAACTTGAAGGTGGACTTCTAGTCATAGATGCAATTGGATTACGGTCTATGTATATTGTTGTGTTGCCCAATCAACCTCATAGGATCTTTCTGGCTAGTAATTGCATTGTTATGCCTTGCTCAGTTCCTGTCAATTGCCTCGCTGTAATTTGTTTACCCTTCATGCCATGTTATTTATCTAAGGAGAGCACCTCTAGTGAACTATGGACCCCGGTCCAATCTTTGCCATTGATACATCTTGCACTGTTACTTGTTTACTTGCTGCAAATCATTACCTTTCACACCATATGTTTAATCCTTTGTTACAGCAAACCGGTGAGCTTGACAACCTCACTGATTCGTTGGGACAGAGTCTTGAGTTTGTGTTGTGCAGGTCTCCACGTTGCTTCCAACACCTGTGTGACGTTTCCTTCCTCCTTCTGGTTCGATAACCTTGGTTTCTATTGAGGGAAATCTTACTATTGTACTCTTCATACCTTGCTCTTGGGGTTTCCAACAAAGCACTCTTCCTCACTGTTGAGTGTAGCACCAGTGAGCTCCATTCATGATCAACATCTCATCTATTTGAATCATGCATGTTGTGTTTGCGAGGATCCAATGGATATTGAGATTACTATGTCAGATTCATTATGGCTTTGTCTTATTGATTCTATCATGTCCGTGTTGTTTGTGATCTTGCATGCTCTCCGTTTCTAGTAGCTATCTTGGCAAAGTAGATGCTAGTGACTCCAAGAGGGGGTATTTATGCTCGGTAGTGGGTTCATGCCTCTATTTAATCTAAGGGAAGTGACAGAAATCTCTAAGGTTGTAGATGTGTTGTTGCCACTAGGGAGAAAACAACGGTCTCTTGTTCATGGAACAAGTGGATTGTTTACCTTACACATTTTGCTTAAAGCAGTTATCTGTTGCTTGCAAATTAATACTAGAGGGGGTTCGGATGATAACACGAAGGTGTATTTCTAGTCATAGATGCAGTTGGATGGCGGTCTATGTATCTTGTTGTATTGCCCAATCGAATCTCATAGGATCAAGTGATGGGTTTCGCGGCATAGTAAATCAAAATTTTCTACGGATGCGAACAGAGGGAAGCCAAGATCTAATCTAGGATATGCAAACAACGAGAGAGATTGGATTAGATCTTCATACCCTTGAAGATTCGCACAGCGGAACGTTCGTCGGAACGTGGGTGATGTAGTCGTACTCGCTTCTCCTCCTAGCGATCTGATCCGATCTAGCACCGCAAGTGGCGATGCCTCCGTGAGATGCACACGTGCAGCACCTCGACGTCTCCTCCTTCCTCGGTCCAGCAAGTATGGTGGAGAGATGGATTGGATCTACAACGCGATGGCGCGGTGCAAGTGGTGGAGAGTTTCTGCAGCAGGGCTTCGCCTACACGCAGTCGGGAGGGAGAGAGAGAGGAGGGCAGCAGGGCGACTAGGCTTGAGGGGAAGGTGTTGGGGGGGTGGTGCGCCCCAGCCCTCTATATATAGAGGGGTGGGCGCCATCCCTAGCCCCTCCCCAAAGCCTAGGCCGTCGGCCAAAGGAGGGAGGAGTGGGGGGCAAGGAACCCCCCCCTTCTAGAAGCTCCAAAACTAGGGTTTCCCCTTGTTTGGCTGGCTGGGCCCTATGGGGCCTTGTGCCCCTGGCCCAATGCGGCCAGGGCACTCCCTCATAGGCCCATGCCCCCTCCCGACAGGTGGGACCACGTTGTCCCCCTTCCGGAAGGTTCTAGAAGCTTCCGGTACAATACCGATTAACCCGGAACAATTTCGAACTCCAAAAACTGCACTGCCTTATATGAATCTTATTCTCCGGACCATTCCGGAACCTCTCGTGATGTCTCGGATCCCATCCGAGACTCCGAACAAAAACTCATAAACCAATTATCCAATCTATCCTAGCGTCGAGACACGTTAAGTGTGTGACCCTTCGGGTTCGAGAATATGCATACATGATCTTCTATCAATAATCAACAGCAGGGTCTGGAAACCCATATTGACTCCCACACATTCATCGATGATCATATTGGATGAACCACGATGCCAGGATTCAATCAATCCCATATATATATTCCCTTCGTCTTGCGATATTTTACTTGCCCGAGATTTGATCATCGGTACCGTCATACCTAGTTCAATCTCGTTCACAGCAAGTACTTTACTCGTTCCGTAATCCGATATCACTTTGTGATTAACTCCTTAACCACATGCTTGCAAGCGGTGTTGATATCGATTACCGAGTGGGCCCGAAGTATATCTCTCCGACTTGGGAGGGACAAATCCCATCTCGATACATACAACCCAACAGATACTTTCCGATCACCCGAGAGACACCTTTATGATCACCCTCTCATAGGATGACGTTTGATGACCTCAAAGCTTTCTTCCGATACCAGGGAGTTGTATTATCTCATGGTCTAAGGAATACAATATTTGACATAAGAAAAGCTTCGCAAAGATGAACACGATGACACGATCTAATTGCTTCGCTTAGTTTGGGTCTGTCCATCATATCATTCTCCCAATAATATGATCTCATTATTAATCGACAACTCATGTCCATGGTTAGGAAACCTTAACCATCATTAATCAATGAGCTAGTCCATAGAGGCGTACTAGGGACACGGTGTTGTTCACAAACCACAAAAGTATTAAAGTTTCCGCTTAATACAATTCTAGCATGGAATATAAACATTATCATGAACAAGAATTATAATAATATCATATTTATTATTGCCTCTAGGGCATAATTCCAATAGTCTCCCACTTGCCTAGAGTCAATAATCTAGTTTACATTTGGCAACAATCTCACACCCATGGCACTGAGGTGCTGATCATGTTTTACACGTGGAAGAGGTTTCGTCAATGGATCTGCGACATTCAGATCTGTATGTACTTTGCTAATCTTCAGATCTCCATCTGCTATATAATCTCGGATTATATGAAACTTGCGGTTGATATGCTTGGTCTTTGGATGATATCTTGGTTCCTTAGCGAGTGCTATGGCGCCAGTGTTGTCACACAATATCTCCAGTGGGTCCAATGCACTTGGAACCACGCCAAGCTCAGTGATGAAGTTCCTGATCCAAACTCCTTCACTTGACGCTTCTGCAGCAGCCATGTATTCCGCTTCTACTGTAGATCCCGCGATCACGCTTTGCTTGCAGCTTCTCCAGCTCACAGCTCCTCCATTCAAAATATACACGTATCCTGTCAGAGATTTAGAATCATCCTTGTCGGTGTCAAAACTAGCATCGACGTAACCTTTTACGACGAGCTGTTCATCACCCCCATAGACTAAGAACATTTCTTTAGTCCTATTCAGGTACTTTAGGATGTTCTTCATGGCTGTCCAGTGCTCCACTCCTGGATCACTTTGATATCTGCTCGTCAAACTAAGAGCATTGGACACATCCGGTCTAGTGCACAGCATGGCATACATGATAGAACCTATGGCCGAGGCATAAGGCACTTTGCTCATAGCTTCCCTATCATTTACCATAGCTGGACATTGAGCCTTGCTCAATATCTTACCTGACAACATAGGCACTAAACCTTTCTTTGCCTTATCCATTCTGAACCTTTTCAGAACTTTGTCTAGGTATGTACTCTGGCTTAAAGCTATCAGGCGTCTTTGTCTATCTCTATAGATTTTGATGCCCAATATATAAGCAGCTTCACCTAGGTCTTTCATTGAAAAACACTTGTTCAAATAACTCTTCGCATCATTAAGCATGTTAATGTCATTTCCAATAATCAATATGTCATCTGTCATCCACATATAGTACCAGAAATGTCACCGAGCTCCCACTCACTTTCTTGTAGATACAAGCTTCGTAGCAATTTGGAACAAATCCAAAGCTCTTGATCACTTGATCAAAACGAAGGTTCCAACTCCGAGATGCTTGCTTCAGTCCATAAATAGAACGCTGAAGTTTGCATACTTTATCAGCATCCTTAGGATCGACAAAACCTTCGGGTTGCATCATATACAACTCTTCATCAATGTTGCCATTGAGGAATGCAGTCTTGACATCCATCTGCCATATTTCATAATCATGAAACGCAGCAATTGCTAATAAAATCCGAATGGACTTAAACATCACAACGGGAGAGAAAGTCTCATCGTAGTCAACACCTTGAACTTGTCGAAAACCTTTCGCGACAAGCCGTGCCTTATAGACGGTAACATTACCATCCGCGTCCGTTTTCTTCTTGAAGATCCATTTGCACTCAACGGCCTTTCGGTCGCTAGGAGGGTCCACCAAAGTCCATACTTGGTTTTCGCTCATGGATCCCAATTCGGATTTCATGGCTTCTAGCCATTTCTCAGAGTTTGGGCTCATCATCGCTTCCTCATAGTTCGTAGGTTCACTGTCTTCTACCAACAAGACAGTCAAGACAGGGTTGCCGTACCACTCAGGAGGGGCACGCGACCTTGTCGACCTGCGACGTTCAGTAGCAGCATCGTCCGAAGCTTCATGATCTTTGTCATTAGCTTCCTCTATTGTTGGTGCAGGCGGCACTGGAACAATTTCAGGTGCTGCGCTACTCTCCAATTCAAGAGAAGGTTCAATAACCTCGTCTAGCTCTACTTTCCTCCCACTCACTTCTTTCGAGAGAAACTCCTTCTCAAGAAAGGAACCGTTCTTTGCGACAAACACTTTGCCTTCGGTTCTGCGATAGAAGGTATACCCAATAGTTTCCTTAGGGTATCCTATGAAGACGCATTTCTCCGCTTTGGGTTCGAGCTTGTCCGGCATCAACTTCTTGACGTAAGCTTCGCATCCCCAAACTTTAAGAAACGACAACTTAGGTTTAGCACCAAACCACAGTTCATACGGTGTCGTTTCAACGGATTTAGATGGTGCCCTATTTAAAGTGAATGCAACGGTTTCTAATGCATAACCCCAAAATGATAACGGCAAATCAGTAAGAGACATCATCAATCGGACCATATCTAATAGGGTTCGATTTAGGCGTTCAGACACACCATTGCGCTGTGGTGTTCCGGGTGGCGTGAGTTGCGAAACGATTCCACTTGCTTTAAGATGCGTGAGAAAATCATAACTCAAATATTCACCTCCACGATCGGATCGTAGAAATTTAATCTTTCTGTTACGATGGTTCTCCACTTCATTCTGAAATTCTTTGAACTTTTCAAATGTTTCAGATTTATGTTTCATTAAATATATATACCCATATCTACTTAAGTCATCGGTAAAAGTGAGAAAATAGCGATATCCACCGCGCGTCGAAACACTCATCGGTCCGCATACATCGGTATGTATGATTTCCAACAAGTCCGTTGCTCGCTCCATCATACCGGAGAACGGGGTTTTGATCATCTTGCCCATGAGGCATGGTTCGCATGTGTCAAATGATTCAAAATCAAGAGACTCCAAAAGTCCATCAGAATGGAGTTTCTTCATGCGCTTTACACCAATATGACCTAGACGACAGTGCCACAAATAAGTAGTATTATCACTATCTACTTTGCATCTCTTAGCCTCAATGTTATGGATGTGTGTTTCATCCCTTTCGAGATTTAGAAGAAATAAACCATTCACAATAGGTGCATGACCATAAAAGATGTTACTCATATAAATAGAACAACCATTATTCTCCGATTTAAATGAATAACCGTCTTGCAATAAACAAGATCCAGAAATAATGTTCATGCTCAACACAGGCACATAATAACACTTATTAAGGTTTAAAACTAATCCCGAAGGTAAAACTAAGGAGAGCGTGCCGACGGCCATCACATCAACTCTTGATCCGTTGCCAACGCGCATCGTCACCTCATCCCTCGCAAGCCGCCTTCTATTCCGTAGCCCCTGTTTCGAGTTACAAATATTAGCAACTGAACCAGTATCAAATACCCAGGCACTAGAACGAGGGCTAGTAAGGAAAACATCAATAGCATGTATATCAAATATACCTTTGATGGTGCCAGCCTTCTTGTCCGCTAAGTACTTCGAACAGTTGCACTTCCAGTGACCCTTGTCCTTGCAGTAGAAGCACTCAGTGTCCGGCTTAGGACCAGACCTGAGCTTCTTCTCAGCAGGGGCAACGCGCTTACCGCCGCCTTTCTTGAAGGGCTTCTTTGCACCCTTACCTTTCTTGAAGGTGGGGGGCTTGTTGACCATCAACACATGATTATCCTTTTTGATGTCCACCTCCGCAGCCTTCAGCTTTGCGAAGAGCTCGGTGATCGTATCAGTGGAACCAATCTGATTGTGAGTCACTACAAAACTTTTGTAGCTGGGAGGGAGTGATTGCAGAACCCTGTCAATCTTGAGCTCCTCTGGAATCTTGCAGTCCAGTTGCTCAAGGCGTTGAGTGTAGCCCGACATCTTAATGGCGTGCTCACTAACGGAACTCCCTTCCTCCATCTTGCAGTTAAAGAACTTCTCAGAGATCTCATATCTCTCAGAACGGGCCTGAGTCTGAAACATGGTTTTCAGCTCCTCGAGAATTTCAAAGGTCCCGGGATAGTCTTCAAAACGATTTTGAAGGTCCGATTCCATAGCAAACAACATGGTGCTCTTAATCACACCATAATCATCTTTGCGCGACTGATAGACAGCTTTCTCATCAGCCGGCGCAGTAGCAGCAGGGGCGTCACCTAACGCATTCTCAAGGACATAGTCCTTTTGACCACCAGATAGAATAATTCTCAGATTGCGGAACCAGTTGGTGAAGTTAGACCCATTGTTTTTAAGCTTTTCCTTCTCAGCAAAAACGTTGAAGTTGAAGTTTGACTTAGCCATTTGATCTACAATATTTGCAAGTACAAATTAGACTATGTTCATGATAACTAGTTCAACTTTTAATCAAATTACTAGATGAACTCCCACTAAATTCAACATCCCTCAAGTTGTTTAGTGAACACGATCCAAATTCACCACACCTAATCCGATCTTCACGAGAAGAGATGTGGTTTCAATGGTGGACAACGAAGTGTCGATCATATCATTCATATGACTCATGCTTAACCTTTCGGTTCATGTGTTCCGAGGCCATGTCTGTACATGCTAGGCTCGTCAAGTTAGACCCAAGTATTTCCGCGTGTGCAAAACTGGCTTGCACCCGTTGTATGTGAACGTAGAGTCTATAGCACCCGATCATCACGTGATGCTTGGACACGACGAACTTTCGCAACGGTGCATACTTGGGGAGAACACAGTTTTTATCTTGATCTTTAAATGAGGAATCATCTTATAATGCTACCGTCGCGATCTAAGCATAATAAGATACATAAAAGGATAAACATCACATGCATATAACTTTATGTGACATGGTATAGCCAATCTTCGTGCAATGATCTCCATCTTGTGCGTTCCGGCATGATCTCCATCACTCCACCATGATTGCCTCCACCACGAATAGCAACTACAACTATTGCTAACTACTTAGCGATAAAGTGAAACTATTACATGGCGTATAAGAAGTTGACACACAGGTCATACACAATTATAAAGACAACCATATGGCTCCTGCCGGTTGTGTACTCATCGACATGCAAGTAGTGAAACATTACAAAACATGATCATCGCATACATTATACACATCACATCTTGGGCCATACCATATCACAGAAAACACTCCCTGCAAAAACAAGTTAGACGCCTCTACTTTGTTGTTGCATGTTTTACGTGGCTTATGGGAGTAGCATGCTAAGAACGATTCTTACCTACGGAAAGCCACAACGGTAATATTATGGTTGCCAAACTCCGGTGTAAATCCCATGACAACTATAGTGAGAGAAACTGGCATCCACCAGCCGCATGTGTGGAACAAGCCACACGTCAAGTGCGGAGCCGGTCTCGCGAACGACGTCGCGTAAGGTTGGCCTGGACCGCTTCAATCTCACTATCCCGCGTCATAAGAAGAACACAAACAAGAGGCTTGCAACAGAAACATCAACGCCCGCAACAACCATGTTGCGTTCTACTCGTGAAACACATCTACGCATAGAACTTGGCTCTAATACCACTGATGGGTTTCGCGGCATAGTAAATCAAAATTTTCTACGGATACGAACAGAGGGAATCCAAGATCTAATCTAGGAGATGCAAACAACGAGAGAGATTGGATTAGATCTTCATACCCTTGAAGATTCGCACAGCGGAACGTTCGTCGGAACATGGGTGATGTAGTCATACTCGCTTCTCCTCCTCGCGATCCGATCCGATCTAGCACCGCAAGTGGCGATGCCTCCGTGAGATGCACACGTGCAGCACCTCAACGTCTCCTCCTTCCTCGGTCCAACAAGTATGGTGGAGAGATGGATTGGATCTACAACGCGACGGCGCGGTGCAAGTGGTTGAGAGTTTCTGCAGCAGGGCTTCGCCTACACGCAGTCGGGAGGGAGAGAGAGAGGAGGGCAGCAGGGCGACTAGGCTTGAGGGGAAGGTGTTGGGGGGTGGTGCGCCCCAGCCCTCTATATATAGAGGGGTGGGCGCCAGCCCTAGCCCCTCCCCCAAGCCTAGGCCGGCGGCCAAAGGAGGGAGGAGTGGGGGGCAAGGAACCCCCCCTCCTTCTAGAAGCTCCAAAACTAGGGTTTCCCCTTGTTTGGCCGGCTGGGCCCTATGGGGCCTTGTGCCCCTGGCCCAATGCGGCCAGGGCACTCCCTCATAGGCCCATGCCCCCTCCCGACAGGTGGGACCACGTTGGACCCCTTCCGGAAGGTTCTAGAAGCTTCCGGTACAATACCGATTAACCCGGAACAATTCCGAACTCCAAAAACTGCACTGCCTTATATGAATCTTATTCTCCGGACCATTCCGGAACCTCTCGTGATGTCTCGGATCCCATCCGAGACTCTGAACAAAAACTCATAAACCAATTATCCAATCTATCCTAGCGTCGAGACACGTTAAGTGTGTGACCCTTCGGGTTCGAGAATATGCAGACATGATCTTCTATCAATAATCAACAGCGGGGTCTGGAAACCCATATTGACTCCCACACATTCATCGATGATCATATCGGATGAACCACGATGCCAGGATTCAATCAATCCCATATATATATATATTCCCTTCGTCTCGCGATATTTTACTTGCCCGAGATTTGATCGTCGGTACCGTCATACCTAGTTCAATCTCGTTCACAGCAAGTACTTTACTCGTTCCATAATCCGATATCACTTTGTGATTAACTCCTTAACCACATGCTTGCAAGCGGTGTTGATATCGATTACCGAGTGGGCCCGAAGTATATCTCTCCGACTTGGGAGGGACAAATCCCATCTCGATACATACAACCCAACAGATACTTTCCGATCACCTGAGAGACACCTTTATGATCACCCTCTCATAGGATGACGTTTGATGACCTCAAAGCTTTCTCCCGATACCAGGGAGTTGTATTATCTCATGGTCTAAGGAATACAATATTTGACATAAGAAAAGCTTCGCAAAGATGAACACGATGACACGATCTAATTGCTTCGCTTAGTTTGGGTCTGTCCATCATATCATTCTCCCAATAATATGATCTCATTATTAATCGACAACTCATGTCCATGGTTAGGAAACCTTAACCATCATTAATCAATGAGCTAGTCCATAGAGGCGTACTAGGGACACGGTGTTGTTCACAAACCACACAAGTATTAAAGTTTCCGCTTAATACAATTCTAGCATGGAATATAAACATTATCATGAACAAGAATTATAATAATAACATCTTTATTATTGCCTCTAGGGCATAATTCCAACATCATGAATGTCTAGTATTGCATTGTTATGCCTTGCCCAGTCCTGTCAATTGCCCTGCTGTAATTTGTTTACCCAGCATGCCTTGTTTCTTTATCTAAGGAGAACACCTCTAGTGAACTATGGACCCCGGTCCAATCTTTACCATCGATACATCTTCCATTGTTACTGTTTACTTGTTGCAAACCACCATTACCTTCCTCACCATATAGTTAATCCTTTCTTACAGCAAACCGGTGAGATTTACAACCTCATTGTTCGTTGGGGCAAAGTCTTCAGTTTGTGTTGTGCAGGTCTCCAAGTTTCTAGCAACACCTTTGAGTCGTTTCCTTCCTCCTACTGGTTCGATAACCTTGGTTTCTTACTTAGGGAAAACTTGTTGCTGTGCTCATCACACCTTGCTCTTGGGGTCTCCCAACGAGGCGTTGACAACACACCCATCACCAGTCATCACATCCCACATCCTCTCCATGCTCCAAGTTCTAGCAGGGTATCAAACAATAGTCCACTTTGACTGAAGCACGCCAAATGCTCGCTCCACATCCTTCCTAGCGACCTCTTTCTCTTTCGCAAACCTCTTGCATTTCTCATCTACAAGGTTGCAGATTGTCTTCACAAAGATGGCCCAGGAGGGATAGATACCGTCAGCTATATAGTAATTCATATCATATGGATTGCCATTGATCTCATAGGATACTTGTGGGACATGGCCTTTTGCCGGCCTAGCAAACACCGGAGACCACTGCAGCATATTGATATCATTGTTTGATCCAGCCATGCCAAAAAAGGAGTGCCAAATCCAAAGATCTTGTGATGCAACAACCTCTAGTATGATGGTGCATCCCTCCGCATACCCTTTGAACTGCACTTGCCAACCAAAGGGATAGTTCTTCCACTACCAATGCATGCAGTCGATGTTTGGCTCCCTTCCACTCCTAGGAAACCCCTTCTCTCGTTGATGGACAAAAGGCGGGCAATGTCTTTGGTATTTGGCTCTCTCATATAAACTTTGCCAAACACTACAATTAGTGCTCTGCAAAATCGGTACATGGCCACATGGCATGTGGACTCACTCATGCGCATGTAGTCCTCAAGGAGATCACCGGACACTCCATATGCAAGCTGTCGAATGACAGCATAACATTTATGGTAAGAGGAGAAGTCAATCTTACCGGTACAATCGTAGTTGGCCTCTAAGTAGTTATTCGTACACCCTCACCCATTGAGAATGTCCAAGAATAGGTTCCTGGACATCTTATAGCGGCGACAGAATAACTTCTCTTTGAAGACCGAATTAGTTGGGTGGAAGTAGTCCTTGTAAAGACGTATATGGCCAGCTTCTCGGACGCGTTCATGGTTGGCCTCGCGTCGCTTCACTGAGCCACCTCTACGCGGCGACATGAGGTTATGGTCGTGCACCATCTGTGCAGCTGTCAGTAGAATTTTGGTCTCATCGTCTGACGATGACTCGACGAAATTTTTGTAGAAGAACTCGATTGCCCTTCGACTGCTACCCATCTTTAACGTATATGTCTGTCAATGGCCATGTCAACTCCCACAGAGGACCAGATAACCTAGAAACGATCGGCGAACGTACCTCAACCACGGTGAGACAAACGACTGAGAAGGTTGTGCGCGACGCACTCTAGAGGCTATCGCACATCCAGTCGGCAGGCAGAGACATGGGATGCGGAATGGCCCGCAACGTGTCCAGACAACTCTGGCAACGCGCGTGGCCCGCGATGCTGCTCGATATCGCGGGGGCGTCGGTGATAGCGGGTAGTGGCAGCGGCAACGGTTGCGTCTGCTCTAGGGGATATGGAGTGCAAGGGTTTGAGAAAGGAAAGTGTCTGTTGTGCCACTAGCGAGAGAGCTCGGGCGAGAGTGTCTGTTCGTGCCGACTCTAGTGAGGCCCAAATTTGGTGCATGGATGGGTAGGTCTGTACGCGTTTATCAGAATGGGTCGCCTCGCTGGACCGCCATGTAGTCCCACTCGGACACGTTCAGACGACGCGCTCGTCGAGTCAGCCCGGTAAAGATGCCCTAATATAGAGGGTTTGTTGGTCTGAACTCCTTTTGGAGGCAAATTCAGATCAGCCGTTTAACCCAAAACGTTTAAGTGGGCTGCAGGTGGCCACAGCTTTCGGCCCTATATAATAAACGGAGATCGATTATTTGGCCCAAATGTTTAACTGGGCTGTAGCTGACCACCTTGAACTTTTGGTCGCTTTTCCAATACGGGGAAATCCTATGAGCAAAAAATATGGTTTTGTAAAAATATGAAAATATTATAGTTAATTATTGTTCTATTTTCTTTATTGATTTGATATTGTGAACATTCACGCTATTGTGTTCTTGTGCTGAAAAAATTCGCATATCTAATTTGAAAATCCGGGGTTCAGCCATTTCATAGCAACATGGAGCTTGGTATTTTGAAGGATTCAAAAATTCAAACCCAAAATTTGCATAAAGTCCGAATTACTGTACAATATTTAAAATGTATTCCCTCCATTTTAAAATATAAGATGTTTTAGCTTTATAAAGTAAATGTGGCTAGACCCTTTTATGTGTTTTGGTTCACTCTGAATTTGCACTAAAAAAGTGTAGATAGATTTGCTTCACAAACATAAAACATCTTATATTTTAAAACATTAATTATTTATCTATCAATTTGCAAAATCTTAAAGCAAACTTCCTTATATTTTCAACTCAATATAATAGAAATTTTACAGTGATTCGTATTTTTAGTAACCGTCCGTCCACTCCAATCTTACGATGCTAATACCGATGGTACAACTAAAAATGTGGGTCCGTTATCAAAAATTCAAAATCAAATATGACTTTAGCACGATGACTTTTCATCTGTCTACTACAACAAGTTTTACTACGATAAATTTTGCCCGGCTCTAGTGATGGAGGGGCGAGGACGGCGACGTGCCTTCGACTCGTGCTACTGTTTGTAGTCGTCGCTAGCTGGTTCTTGAACATATTTGTAATGTTTAGATTGTTTATACTACTGTTGATGATTATTAATAAATTGGTGGAGTTTCGTAAAAAGAAGCCGGTATCAATGTATTTATTTAATTTATTTTCATTAATAAAACGACACTTGTAGGTAATTTCATCAAATGTCACCGCCAAATTCCATCAGACGGTGACTGCTTTTTTCATCTCACTGCCTGCCCCATCTCGCAATATGTCGCCGACCAAATTCCATCGACGGCGGGAGGCCACCACCACCGCCAGCGCAAGCTGACTCCTCTCTGGCGGGCGACGGCCGGACGCGGCGAGGCTACGCCCTCGCCTCTGCGTCCTGAGGTGCGGCGCTCGCCCTAGAGCCGCCGCTCCCTGCCATCCAACACGGACCACCCCTCCGTCGCCCCACCTCCCCTGACCTGAAGCGGCCCCGGTGGAGCCAATCCCTTACCCACCACCTCCTCCCCTCCCCCACTTTGGAACCCGAAACAGCGCCACCGCTCCCGCCAGCAGAAGGTACGTCTCCAAGAGGGCGAGCGCCCTCCTGGAACCGTCGCGGGCTCCCGTGGGCTCCGCGGCACCGCTTCCGACGCCGACGGCTCAGGAGTTCGATTCTCCCGGTGAGGAACCCTTGTAGCAACGCCTCTGGCCGCTCCCGCGTTCATGAAGATTGGATCGGACCCGGACATGTTTCAGAATGAAGGGAGCGAAGTCAGGTGATTCATCAATCGCTTCTCTTGCATATTACTCTACTCTTTTATTGTCCATTTTTTCTGTTTTCCTATCAGCATACAACCATCTTACTGTTTACTTGTAGTACTTTTAATTCAGGAGATGATCCCAGCAGTATCTGGTTTATTGTTTTCCTGCCTCTGTGATCAACATACCACAAAAAGATACAACATTATGTAATTAACAGTAGCTCAAGCAGAATGTGATTCGTTAGGAAAATAGCTCCCTCTACATGTGTAGTGCAGAACAAATGGTGCGGCAAAGGCGTGCCTTCCCTTTTAATCAAGATATATGATGTGTTCTTAACCTATAGCAGAAACTTGTTTTGAGAGGTTCATCAAAGTTGATTTTAGAAAATTTAGTACCCACAATACAAAGTTGCTCTGTTCTGTGTGTTTCTATCAGCTAGGTCATCTAAGAGTCGGCAGTGGATTCTAAGAGTAAATAAGACGAGCCAATGTTGCTTTACCTGATATTCTGAAATTCCTTAACAGGTGCTGCTGTCAAACCTTTCGGATCGTTTCTATCAAATCACTCAAAATCGGGAGATTTGGATTTATCTGTTCAGCTCATGAATAGCTCATACCTTTGCAAAAAAGAGGTAATCTTTTTATCTGTTCCACAATAGATGAGCATGCATACTTTGTCACCTGGTATTATATCCATGAAAATGCATTAACCAGAAATGAGTAGTTTCTGGTGTTGATGTCTCATACTCATAGCTTTAGTGGCAAAAGGCAACTATTTTAGTTTGATGCACAAAGCATCATAGTGAGTTTAATATCCTGAGATTATTAATTGACTCTTTGCGCATATATTATGCAGACATCCCAGAAATATAATGCTACTAAAATGTGATTTGAGAGATGGTTATGCTACGTCCTGATACTAGCAGAACTACTAGTAACATATGCCAGGCTGCAATTTACTTTTAAGTCATCAACTATTAAAATATGATTATGCTATTTCTCTATATGCCTGGCTACGAAACTAAAAGGATTTGTTGGTGTTCCCTTGATCCTGTAGTGCATTGGATAACAAACTTTTGCAAAATAGAGGTACTGGTATTATCTTGACCTTCATTAGGTGCAATAGCAGGCAACACAGATAATAACAATTCAGCAAGAATCCTAGAACTTGCAGTATGCCACTCCCTGTGGACTCCACCAGGCACCAGCAACAAGTTTAATAATGCTTAGCAAGACATATGTTAGAGCACCATATTAAGGTAATTGCTGCACAAGCTGAAATGTTTTATATGGTACATACTGATATTGTTCCTGTTCCTGCATCCATAATCCTCTTACTGACGATTTCTTGTTGTTTTGCTTTGTTAGGGTATGAAGCTGCAACCACTTAAGTCAGGCCTGAATTGTCATTAGCTGTGCTGCTCTTGCACCTACTAGTATTTGAATTTTGGTGACCGTATGATGTTGTGATAGTACTAGTCGCCTCATATAGTTTTCTTGCTGAAGTTGGGGGCATCCTATACTTGTGGATGACCAGAATGCGACAAGTTTGCCAGAGTTGAGTAGTGTCGACGCGATGAGGCGGCCATGAGGGATAGCAAATAGGGTGCTCTGGACATACGCGGCAACTTCACGATGAGATTCATGTTTTAGACTAGTTTTAAGAAAAGCCAGTTTTACTGTTCTTTCTATTAATTAGGAAGTTTGTTACGAGGCAGTATTTTTTAGATCAACAGGGACCCCGTACGAAACAAGGAGTGAAACTCAGGTTCAGTACAGAATACACCTTACAGAAATGAGATCCAAAAACAAACTAGAAACTAAAGACCGATAGTAAAGCAGGGGAGTCACACAGAGACATCCCAGCAACAGAAAGAAGCTACAGAGGGGGAGGGGGAAGTTGTAGCCAGTGTAGAGGTCGGTGTAGCCCAAGTCCCAAGCCGCACAACTCTTTTGCTCGCCAGCGACGAAGGTTCAGAAGGATCCTCCCCTTCAGCTTCAGCACTCTTGCTCAGCCACTCATCAGAGCGAATGGCGAGACCAAAATCTTGGAGAGGTGAGTACAGATGTCCTCCACCTTTTCCAACATCTCCTCCTTGAAAATCAACCTCCAGTGCCTTACTGAGGTCAAGATCTTCCCCAGGACCTGATGTAAGTTAATCCAAGGAAGACCATTAAAGATTAGATTATTCCTGAATTTCCAGAGACACCAAAAAACAGCTGAACACAATGAATTTAGAACTGCATGTTTTTTGTTCAAGATCCAGTTCTTAGCTACAGACAGGTAATCATTTCCAATAGCAAAGCCAAAGAATTAGGAGATAATGTTCCAAACCTGTTTTGCAACCAAGCACTGGAAGAAGAGATGGTCAATAGACTCATCTTCAGGACAGAAAACACAATCCTCAGATTTATTCAGATGTCTTTTTTTAAGGTTATCCTTAGTCATTAACTTGTTACGAGGCAGTATATGTTGCACTGATGCTATCCACCTCTGTTACGTATGATCCTTAGTATATTGTGGTAAACCTGATGTCAGCAAGTCATATGTAGGTATACTTGTAATGGAATTTCATGTTTTTAAGGACAAGGAATTGTCTCACATTCTGAAAGGATATAAGGAAGAAATACACGGTTTTAATGATATTAACTTTGCCGAGCAAAGTGGAGCGGTGGGAAATGGAATTGAATTTCTGTGATCATCGGTGCGGATTGAATTCTCATGTGTACAAAAGATCCATCAAGCACAACCAAACCGCTGTCTGTCTGTCATGTGCAGAACTCACCGTGCAAGTAAGATACATGCATGGAGTATACCATTCATTGACATTCTTAGACTGGATTACAGCACCAATCAATCAAATTGTAAAAAAAATCCATGCTTTGTACCTAGCAGTAGATTACACATTCATGTCGAGCTGGCAACCAACCAATCGATCGGTATGCAGAACTAATCAGCACCAACTAATCTCCATTGGATGGATGAATCGAGCCATGGGAACTAGGCATCGCATGCAAGATGCAGATGAACCATACTGCCGACCTGCCGTTCTCCCGTCTTCTTATGCTGGGCCCTGTCCTCCTTGTCGTAGTCCTGTATTTATCTCAGCATCTCTGCATACTGCTGGGCAACTGGAGTAATAAAGCCAAAAGCAACATGAGTTTTCAAGTCCTGTAGTACATGCAAAACTTAAATTATGAATCGAAGAACAAGCTGAAAGATCAGACAGTGATAGTAATAATACTTCAAAGCTTTGCGCCAAAAAGTTTTTAGTAAATTTTCAGCTCATTCATGTTGAGACACAGTCTGGAAAGCTAGTGTAAGAAATCTAGTAGAACAGTAATTGGACTAAAACAAGTTGCATCATCATACAATCTTATTTTAAGGAAAGAGTATTTGCATACATCTCAAATGAAAATTGTTTCTCACTCCCTTGCAAACATTCACTGCCAACTAAGATGGAGTTCACCAATTCCAACTATGGAACTACTACTGAACCCGAATGTGAACTTCAATTAATTGTATTCAAACCATGTGTTTAGAGGAATCACATTGTCCGGTCCATAAAAACATCTTCAACAGCTAATTTCCTCCTTTTAAAATATATTCAGAGAGGTGTAATAACAAAAAAAAATCCCAACTTGAGCAGTAATAACTAATACTATAAAGTGAAATATCACCTATAATAAGGAAGCAAAAGATACAGCAGAACAAAATGCACAAGAGCAGGGCTTCCCGACCTACACAAACATAACTGGATTATCCACCATCGAACTGATCAGATTACAAAATATAGAATAAATAGGCACGTGCTAGCCAAAACGCCAATTATCGGGTAATTGTGTTGCTGTACACCCTTGAGTATAAATGGATTTTGCTTTCCCATGTTCAGATGTACACTGATGGTGTATGCACCAACACACAGCCAGCGTGCACACACCATATGCAACCATAGAATTACCAAGTACCAACCCATTTGAATGTCTTTGAGTAGCTTCAGTGCAACCCTGATGAGCATAACTGCAGCATCTCTACTGGTTGGGGGTTATTATCCAAGCAACTACAAGATTGAGATTATTCACTTAATTTAAACACAGATAAGCATATTACAGTGTCCAGCTAATGACCCCCGTCTACCGCCTCTCACCGCCGCTTCTTCTTCTTCGGGCCAAAGCTGTCATCCCCGTCTACCGCCTGGGGTGGCAGCTTCCGGCGGAGACTGGCTGCGGAGTCAGGCGAGCTGAGGCGGCGCCCGGCAGTCCTACGGTGGCGGAGCCAGGCGAACCGGGGCTGCGGCGATTATGGGGTGCTTGGGCTGCCATAGGTCTTGCGTCAGGTGACCTGCGGCGGTGGTGCAGACGGGAGGCGGCGAGGCAGGGGGCAGAGGCGAGGTGAGGGAAAAGAGGATCGAGCGAGCTAGTCGTGCGTGCGGGAGATTTTATCACTTAACCCCACTTGTTGGACCTGTTATTCAAAGAACCACAATCTTTATATTTTGTTTCACAAAACATCAACTTTTATGATAACTTTTGCACAGAACACAGAAAACGTTGTTAGATAGTTTGATAATTGATTAGCTTGCTGAGCCTACATATCAGAATGCCACCATGACAGTGTGACCGCTGCTTGGTAGATGCAGCATGCAGTGAGTGCTCGGTTCTTTGCTTTATAAGCTACCGCACAAAAGGATGACCAAGAGATAATATCATCCAAATTATAACCGTAAAGAATAAAAGATTTAGACAATAATAGCCTCTCTTCCTTCACAAGGCGCAGTGCTCGGTCTGCCCAGATTGACAAGCCACAACTACCGAGAAGCACGTCGCCGGCGTTCAAACAGGTAGGCCTAGCAAGCTAAACAGTTATCAAACAAGCTAATAATGTTTTATATATTTTCTGCAAATTATTACCCCAATTATTGGTGTTTTGTTTAAAAAGAATGCTAAGGCTGCGTTTCTGTGATAAAAAAGACCCTAATTTGTGGTGTTAAGTGATAAAATATCTTCTGGTACGTAGGTTTAGCAAGCTAATCAGTTATCAAACTAGCTAATAACGTTTTCTGTGTTCTGTGCAAAAGATTATCATAAAAGTTGATGTTTTATGAAACAAAATACAAAAATCGTGGTTCTGTGAAAAAATGACCCAACAAGTGGTGTTAAGTGATAAAATTTGTGCGTACAGACTAGGTGTGTAGATTAGAAAGTACCGTAATTATCCCTACGATGCTTACTTCAGACGGATTAAATTAATATCGGTATCAGATGTTACTTTTATTTTATTATTATTCTCTCTGTTAAATTTAGATAAATCTAGACACTATTTAGTATATAATTTAGTATATAGATTCATCTAAGATTTAATAAACCTGTGAAATTTATTTTAATACAAAGAAAGTAGAAGAATTCCCTGCATACTTGATTAAGAATCACATAGCGGAATACAACACATACAGAAAACTCTCCAGAACAACCTAGAGAACAAACGTCATGGCAGCTTTGCACACAGACCCCAACATAAAAGGAAAATTACACTTAAGCCCTTAAAATTCTCTGTCACAACACCACACGCCGATCTGGAAAAACCACCGCCGCTTGCTGATGACCCATAAGTATAGGGGATCACAACAGTCTTCGAGGATAGTATTACCTAATTTATCGATTCGACACAAGGAGAGCCAAAGAATACTTGCAAGCCTTAACAATTGAGTTGTCAATTCAGCTCTATCTGGAAATAGTTTTTTCTCACAGAAGTTTATCAGTAGCAATAGTTTTGTAGTAGCAATAGCAAAGCAACAACAACAATAAAACAAGAGCAATAGTAACAACAGTAGCAAACGGTAGGCTATGAGTGCGATAGGCATAGGGATGGATGGACGGGCGTTGCATGGACGAGTCTAAACATGTAACTTCAAGATCTAGGAAAATTGCAGATAAATAAGATAAAGCATCCAAGTAACAATCATAGGCATGCTCCATATATAGTCATGCGTGCTCGCAATGAGAACTTGCACAATATCTTTTATCCTGTCAGCCCGTTGCAGCGGGGCCTTAAGAGAACTACTGGCAATTAAGGCACTTCTTTTAATATAGCACCGGAGCGAAGCATTAACACTCCATGAACACATGTGATCCTCACATCACAGCCAACCCCTCCGGCTGTCCCAATTTCTGTCACTTCGGGGCCTTTGGATCCGGACAATGATATGTGTACACAACTTGCAGATAAGATCATAAACAATACTATCATAATGAATCAATAATAAGTTCAGATATAAGATCATGGCACTCGGGCCATAGTGACAAGCATTAAGCACAACAAGTTGCAACAAAGTCAAATAGCACTAATAGAGATACTAGGCGCTATGCCCTAACAATCTTATTCGATTACATGATAGAACTCATCCAATCCCTACCATCCCCATAGCCTACAGCGGGGGATTACTCCCTCATGGATGAGGGAAACATGGATGATTGATGGAGAGGCGTTGTTGATGATGATGGCGATGATCCTGTCCAAATTCTCCGTCCCGGCAGGGTGCCAGAATGGAGTTTCTGGTTCTGAAACGCTGTTTCTGGTGATGGCGGCGCAGCGGAACTTTTTTTAGAAAAACGTCGACCCTCCTGAATTTTTAGGTCAAGAGGCAACTTATAGGCGAAGAGGTAGGCCGAGGGGGTGCCTCGGGCGGCCACACCCCCTCCAGGCACGGCCAGGCCTGGCCCGCGCGGCTAGGGGTGTGGGCCCCCAGGGACCCACTCCGTCTCGTCTTCTGGCTCCGTGAGTCTTCTGGTGAAGTAGGATTTTTGGCATATTTTCCGGGATTTTTCCTAGTAGTTCATTTTCTGCACAAAAACTAGACACCAAGGTAATTCTGCTGAAAACAGCGGTAGTCCGTGTTAGTTGTATCCAAATCACACAAGTTTAGAGGAGAAACAATAGCAAAAGTGTCTGGGAAAGTAGATACATTTTGGACGTATCAACTCTCCCAAGCTTAGCTTATTTGCTTATCCTCAAGCAATTCAGTTGAAAACTGAGTGCGATAAAAGAACTTTCATGAACACATTTGCTTCATATGATGTACATATTCTCAGCATAGGAGTAGATACTTAGACAATTCATAATAAGAAGTATGCAACTAAGTCTACTCAATAGTCATTGCAAGCTATGAAGAGATTCCAACATAATAATAATAAGTAGCATGAAACATAAACATAAGCAACATTGCAATGCTCATAAGAAGGTATGATAGAGTGGTATCTCGCTTGCCTTTGTTTGTAGAGCACAAAATAAATGCCAAGGCACCTCTGAAGTTCAAGTGAAGACTAGAAGTAAAGATGTGAGAGATACAAGCATCAAAGTCATGACATAATTAACCAAGTTTTGGGACAAGCATAGTATACTAAGAATGACAACTATACTATCAAGAAGGTGCTCATAGAATCAGTGGTTACTCAACAAGGAAGTGAAAAGATTTGAAAAGTTTGAAAGGCTTCCAAATGCTGAAAGTAAGGTACTCATTAGCTTTGAGATCTCAATGCCCCTATCATTGGCATCTTTAGATGGTTAATGGTGAAAGTGAGGTCCAATATGAGTTATATGCTTGACAGACCATAAACTGGAAATCTCATGTCCCTTGAGTACGAGGGCTGCTCCTCATGCTACTCAACTGTAGTTTCCGGTGAGTTCTTGTCATAGTAAATATATGCATATCATAGAGAACCGCCAACGGGGTACCCCTTTGCACATGATACAGGAGCTATCCCATAATCAAAATCACAAGGCAAGCAGACAATGAGCATCTCAGCGATCTTTTATTTTCTATTTGCATAGGTTTTTATTGAGGATGCTTCACAGATTGCTCATTATGGTTATGCTGCAAGGTTCCACCATGATTAGGCCCGGCTTAGGCTAGCGGTCGAGGCGTTTCTCTAACACATATATATATAACTCCATGAACTCACAAGCCTAGCCTCCAGCATATGAACTAAAGAAGCTGAAGCAATCTCATAATTAGGAGCAAGCTCTGCTATATATTTATCCTCAATATCCTCATGCTTGCTAACATAATTAAAGAATTCTTCAATATTATCTTTCCCAATTATGGAGCCACTACCTATTGAAAGGTTTTTTAGGGTGAACTTGGGGAGCAACATGGTGTTCTCAGCAGAGTTCATTTTGGCAAAGGTGGGCAAGCCAAAAACAGCAGCAGCTAGAGCAGGAACTAATTTTTCCGTGTTTTCAAAGAAAGAAAGCAAACCAGCTAAATTATTTTTTTGGAGTTTTTGAAAAGAGGCAAACAAAACCAAGCAAAATAAACTAAGCAAACTAAAAACAAAGTAAAGAGAAAGGAAGTGAAGGACTCCCCTTGTGAAGACGTCCTTAGCCTCCCTGGCAACGGTGCCAGAGAACTTGATGGCTGGCGTGGAGCCTGTTGGGAACCCCAAGAGCAGGGTGTGAAGCAGCACATCAACAATTTTTCCCTCAGTAAGAAACCGAGGTTATCGAACCAGCAGGAGGAAGAAAACGTCACATAGGTGTTGCAAGCAACGCGGAAACCTGCATAACACAGACTCAAGACTTTGCCCCAACTAATCGTGAGGTTGTCAAGCTCACTAGTTTGCTGTAACAAAGGATTAAACGTATGGTGTGGAATTTAATGGTTTGCAGCAAGTAAACAAGTAATAGTGGAAGATGTATCAATGATAAAGATTGGACCGGGGTCCATAGTTCACTAGAGGTGCTCTCCTTAGATAAACAACATGGCATGAAGGGTAAACAAATTATAGCAGGGCAATTGATAGGAATTGAGCAAGGCATAACAATGCAATACAAGACAAAAAGATCCTATGAGATTCGATTGGGCAATACAACAATATACATAGACCGCCATCCAACTACATCTATGACTAGAAGTACACCTTCAGGTTATCATCCGAACCCCCTCCAATATTAAGTTGCAAGCAATAGACAACTGCTTTAAGCAAAGTGTGTAAGGTAAACAATCCACTTGTTCCATCAACAAGAGACCGTTGTTTTCTCCCTAGTAGCAACAGCACATCTACAACCGAAGATATTTCTGTCACTTCCCTTGGAAACTAGAGGCATGAACCCACTATTGAGCATAAATACCCCCTCTTGGAGTCACTAGCAACTACTCGGCCAAGATAGCTACTAACAGCGGAGAGCATGCAAGATCGCAAACAACACAGACATGATAGTATCAAATAGACAAAACCATTAATCAATCTGACATAGTAATCTCAATATCCATCGGATCCCCGCAAACACAACATGCATGATTAGAAACAGATTATATATTGATCATGAACAGAGCTCACAAGATCTATACATGAAATCACAAGGAGGATATACAACCATCTAGCTACTACATGGACCCATAGTCCAAGGTGGAACTACTCACGCATCATACCGGAGAAGAAGGCCTCCGGGATGATCTCCCCTCCGGCAGGGTGCTAGGAAGAACTTCACATCCCCCGATCTAGGGACGATGATGGCGGCGGCTACAGAAGGTTTCGTGGAGTTTTGATCGGGTGCCTAGGGTTTCTGCATCGGGGGCTTCTTATAGGCGAAGAGGCGAGGCTGGAAGGCGGCCAGGGGCCCCACACCCTACCCAGGCGCGGGGTGGGCCCACCCGCGCCTAGGGGGTCTGACCGCCCTGGTCCGCTTCTCCGTCTCTCCTCTGTACTTCGTGTCGCCCACGGTAAAATATTGACTTTGACTTTTGTCCCGTCTAATTCCGAGAATATTGATTTTCTGCCTTTCTGGAACCAAAAACAGAAGAAAACAGGCAACTGGCACTGTGGTAACTTGTTAATAGGTTAGTTCTAGAAAAAATATAAAAACACCTCAAAGCATAGACAAAGCAAAGAAAAGTAGATACTAAACAAGCATGGAGCATCAAAAATTATAAATACGTTTCTGACGTATTAAGCATCCCCAAGGTTAACTCCTGCTCGTCCTCGAGTAGGTAAGTGATAAAAAGAATAATTTTTGAGGTGACATGCACCATCAAAACCAAGATCAAACCATTTGCAAGCATTGAAATCTGGGAACAAAGAACTCTAAACATGTGCGTGAAAGATGGAGTTCTAACAATAGGACATAGTAACTATGCATGCAACATGAAAGGCTACAAACAAAGATCGTGAATACCATGCATTGAAAAATGTTTGTTTGTTTCACATACAGAAAACATGGCATAGTGGCAATCAGCTTGTCCCTCATAGAGTAGCAAATAGATGCATAGGACACCATCAAAGTTCACAAGGGTGACTAGAAAAAAGTAGGACAAGAACAAGTAATATCACAATATGCATCAATTAATAATTTTTGGGACACTGCACACAGAATGACAACTATGATCTCTTAATGGTGCCTAAAACTAGAAGGTGGAGACTCAAATAATGGTGGAAGAAAGGCCTTTCATAAAGGGAAGCAGGGATTTCAAGTTTCAAAAAGAGCTTCCAAAAATTATGGTACTTGTTAGCTTTCGGCCCTCATTGCCCCTATCATAAGCATCTTGAAGTGATTAAGGTTAAAGTGAACAAACTATGGAGTATATGCTTGACAAAGTATAAGTTGGCAATCTCAAGTCCCTTGAATACGAGGGCCACACATCATGCTACTCAACTTCAGTTACCTGTAAGTTCTTGTCATTGTAAGTACATGCGTATCATAGAGAACCGCCAACGGGGTACCCCTTGCACATGGTACAGGAGCTATCCCATAACCAAAATGACAAGGCAAGCATACAATGAGCATCTCAGCGATCTTTTTATTTACTATATGCATAGCTTTTTATTGAGGATGCTTCATAGATAGCTCACTATGGTGATGCTGCAAGTTTCCACCATGATTAGGCATGGCTTAGGCTAGCGGCCCAGGCATTTCTCTAACAAAAAATACATACTCCATGGACTTACAAGTTCTCTCTTTATTTCACACCGGTGACATCCATAGACAAAAGAGCATGATATCAAGTGAGTACAAAGTATAAGTACAATGTTGAAAACGTTCCCCGTGACAGCACGGTTCTGCTAATTCCAACGTATAAGTGCAAGCATATACAACATAGATGACACAATGGTTCAAGTTTATTAGGGGCAAAGAACATAAAGTGTGCCATCAAGTTTGTGAGGGCTTTAATCACTAAGTTTTCACATAACAAAATAGTTTTTAATTGGAAGATAGCTGAAAACAAGAATATACTTGGAATGGTGTAACACACCATGCATAGGGATTTATAGTGGACACTTTGGAATAACTTGGTTTCTTGGGAGTTGGAAGCATGAGTATAACTTACTCATACAAGTGGAGGCTAGCAAAAGACTGGGAGCAACCAACTAAGAGAGCAATAATGGCCATAATCATGCAGAGCAACAAAACATTACTAATCAAAGCATAGAGTGGTACTACAAGTCAAGGACTAAATGATCATAGAGGCTATGGTGACTTGTCATAGTCATACATGGTGTGAGCATGTGCCAAGTCAACCCAAACAAAGCATCGAAGGAGAATACCACAATACTATGCTTTTGCATGTTAAAACAACGCACAATTTCTTCAAGGCACACTAAGCAATCCCAATTGTTTGGAACAAGAAATGCTACAGCAATAATCACTAAGCATAAGGTCAAAACAACACCTAACATGTCATGCTAAAGTCTAAGTCACAGTCAATGCAAGCTCCTCTTGCACTTATCAAGCAAGAACTTCCTACTCCTTTCCAGCACCAAGCAACTTATTTGCAACAACACAGCGAGAACGGGGTCCAAACTACTTTATTCAAGCAAACTAAACAACTTAGCAAACCAAGCGAAAACTAAGACGCTCCAAGAACAACACAATAGTGCATGAAAAAATAAAAACGAAGTGTCTAGACAGACCTGAGCTTTTTATTCATGAAGAAGGGAATCTTGGGCATCCCCAAGCATTGATGCTTGTACATCTTGGATATTTTTTGGTGTGACACCGAGGTGTCATCCCCAAGCTTGAGATTTTGTCCATTCTTCGTCTCATTACATCATTCTCTCTCTACACCTGAAATTTTTGCTTCATACAAAACTTCACACAATCTTCATTAGCAACATTAGTGTATTCAAAAGATAATAGACCCATAGGTAAAGCTTTGGAACAGCAAGACTTTTCACTAAAAACACAAGCTACTGTAGTAAATCCTTCAAAAATCTCAATTCACCTAAAGAGAACTCAAAAAGGAATCAATAAGAAGCAAATGCAAATAATGGCAGAAATCTATCAAAACAGACCAGCATGTAGAAACCAATTTTTTCAAAAATCTTCTGTTTCTCAAATAAAAAAGTGTTGAACTAACTAAAGTTATATAACATACTGGGAGATCTATTCGTAAATTTTGAGCTCAATCTGAGTTACAGATACTCCTCATGAATATTTTTGGTGGAGGACAGAAATCTGTTTCGGGACAGCAACTCCCCAAATCTTACTTCCCTCTCATTAGAGGTCATTCTTGGAACAAAAAGCAAACAAAAAGGATAAGGAGAGGTCATTACAGAAGTAAGAACTTCCAATACTCAAGAAAACTCTTGGATTATCTCCTAACAAGTACTTTTCTTTAATGCCTTTAAATTAGGCACAAGAAGCAAGAAGAATCAAGTATTTTCAAATGAAGAATTTAGATCAATACTTGCAAAGTCTTCAACTATAAGAGGTATCTCATCCAAATGAGTCTTGGTGGATACCTTCTCATTTCTCTTTGGTTTACTACTCTCATCAAAAGGAATTTTAGGAACAATCCAACCAAAATTCTTTTGAAAGGCCTCATGCATTCCAACAAGCTTAAAGGGTATGTGTATCTTAAATTCCTCTATAGGCTTGGTTTTATCTGAAGTACCCACAACATCTACGCATGAGCCTAGCATGTTAAAACGCTCAAAGACCTTTTTGGCTTCCTTAGCAACATCATGAAACTCTTTTAGTAAAGTTTCAAGAATAAATTCTCTCTTTTCAGCATTATTTTCTTTCTTTAGTTTTAGGAACAAAATTTGCATCATGGGGTTAAGGCTAACAAACCTAGCCTCTAGCATATGAACTAAAGAAGCTGAAGCAATCTCATAATTAGGAGCAAGCTCTGCTATAGATTTATCCTCAATATCCTCGTGCTTGCTAACATAATTAAAGAATTCTTCAATATTATTTTTCCCAATTATGGAGCCACTACCTATTGAAAGGTTTTTCAGGGTGAACCTGGGGAGCAACATGGTGTTCTCAGCAGAGTTCATTTTGGCAAAGGTGGGCAAGCCAAAAACAGCAGCAGCTAGAGCAGGAACTAATTTTTTTGTGTTTTTGAATAAAGAATGCAAACCAAGCTAAACTAAATTTTTTTGGATTTTTTGAAAAGAGGCAAACAAAACCAAGCAAAAGAAACTAAGCAAACTAAAAACAAAGTAAAGAGAAAGGAAGTGAAGGACTCCCCTTGTGAAGACGTCCTTAGCCTCCCCGGCAACGGTGCCAGAGAACTTGATGGCTGACGTGGAGCCTGTTGGGAACCCCAAGAGCAGGGTGTGAAGCAGCACAAGAGCAAGGTTTCCCTCAGTAAGAAACCGAGGTTATCGAACCAGCAGGAGGAAGGAAACGTCACACAGGTGTTGCAAGCAACACGGAAACTTGCGCAACATAGACTCAAGAGTTTGCCCCAACTAATCAGTGAGGTTGTCAAGCTCACCGGTTTGCTGTAACAAAGGATTAAACATATGGTGGTTGACCGGCTCCGCTGCCCTCTCCGCCGGCCGCCCCGCGGCACCGCTTTGCCACTCCCCCCACCGTCAGCGGGTGGCTTTTCTCTCTGCGGTTCCTCTGTCTCTGCCGTTTCCCTCTCTGCGGCTCTCCTTCCTCGCGGCTGCTTCGATTTGCGTGGTCTGGAGGCCGATTTACATTTTTTCTGTGGTGCTTGTTTTTCGAACAGGTTTGGGTTCTGGCATGGCTACTTCGATCCCATCGAATTCGTGTTTTCCTAGGTCGATTGCCGATTTATTTCCTATGAGTCATGAGATTCCTGTGGCTCCGCATGTGATTTCCTTGGACTGTGGTGTGGCACCTGGCAATCGGAAAATAGCCTCTGATTTTGGTTCGAGATCTTCATTTTCTAGGCCGAATCGTTGGAGATTGTTTGAGATGGATGATTCTCGGAGCGATGGTATCCTTGGGTTGTGTCCTACGGCTACTGTTGAGAATCCGTCAGTCTCTGTTAGCTTTTCCGTCAACCCACCTGACTGTCTCGTTTCGAACACGTGTCATGATCCCGGAGGAGGTCGGGATAGTTGTGTGGTGGATCCTGGTGGTTCCTCCAGAAACCCTAGATCGGGTGATATTTATTGTGCCGCAACATCCGCCCCCTGTTCCGATCTAGAATTCCTCTTTGGTCACTTTTGGTCATCTTCCTCTACTTCTCCGAGTCGTATTGGTGGTGAATTCTTTGGTTGGTGGAAGGGGAAGGTGGCTGGTGATCCACGATCCTTTGCTCAAGTTGCTTCTTCCTCTGCTATGAGAGAGGGTGGTGGCAGATTTGGGGGTCGGGGGAACTTTGCCCCCAACCGGGGTCGGGGTCGCCTGGTATGGAATCGTGAAGATGTGCAGGCCTCCTCGAGCGCTGGGCCTCATGGATCTGGTTCTGGAGATCGCTGGGAAATGGCTGCTCATGAATCTAGGCAACGACATCAAGAGGCTGCCTCTCTGGTGGATGTTTCTGGGAAGAACAATTCCTTTGGTTCGCCTGCAGTTCTAAGTGATTCCATATGTTCCAACTGCAGAATTAAAGGTCATCTTGTTGTGCTATGTCCTACGGCTAGATGCGAGTGCTGTAAGAAACTGGGTCATGTTAGCCACATGTGCCAGGCTGTTCTTCCTTGGGAGTGTATTCCTCAGATGTGTGCTTTCTAATCACCGAGTATGGGCTTCTTTTATATCCCTGATTCTAGTACTTCCAAGCAAAACAAGGAGAGATCTAGCAGTGTTGTAATTTCTGTTATTGATGGCAATGCTACAACTAGGTAATTAGAGATGGAGTTCAACATGGTGTTTGGAGATAGTTGGCGTTGCACTGCTAGACCAATTGGGCCGAATCAGTACATCATGCGTTTCCCTAATCCTATAGAGGTTGAAAGAGCTGTGTACTATGGGGCTTATATGAGACTCAAGTCTATTGATGCTACTATTAGATTGTATACTTGGACTGCTTCTATGGGGGCTAAAGCAGTTCTTCAGAAAGCTTGGGTGAGGATAAGTAACATTCCTTTGGACAAGAGAACTGAGTCTATTGTTTTCTATGTGGGATCTTTGGTGGGGGTCTCTCTAGATCTAGATTCTTCTACTCTGCATAAACCTAAATTTGTGAGGGTGCTCATTGGGTGCAGAGATGTTGATGTTCTTCCTTCTAAAGCTGAGGGTTGTTTGGGGGACAATTTTTATGACTTCTTCTTTGAGATTGACAAGGTGGTGGTTGCTGGTCCTCCTAAGCAATCAAGCAAAATTCCTGCTGGAGGTAACAGTGCACCTTCTCCAAAAAGAGCTAGAATGGATCAGAGCTTAACTGCAACAGCCACTGCTACTGATGAGGCTTCTGAAGAGCAAGTTTATGGCAGTCAGACTATCTCTGTTAGGCAATGTAGAGGTCCCAACCTTTAATAAGGTAGAGATCCCTATGTTTACAATGCTAGTCCCTGGATCAATAGCTAGCATCCACAGTTAAGATGTAATATCAAGAAACAAAGGTCATAATACAACTTTATAACCAGGAATAAAATAATTCATTACATCTTACATAGATCATTTGGTTATCTCATTACAATGCAGTAGAAATAACTATAGCATGGAGTCCTTCATCTTCAAAGTTCCACAGGCAATCATGTTGGTTGTAGACTTGTAATCCTATTCAACACACTTCACTAACATCAAACAAACCTGCAACATTATAAGTTACAGCCACAAGGGTCGATACATTTGAATTGTATTGGCAAGTTTCACTACTCTGTAGAAATAAATGGAACCTATCAATATATGCATATTTGGCTAAGTAGGGTTTAGGCTCTTTTGCAGAAAGCAATATAGTTTTATCCTATCTTTTCAAAATAGTTTTGATCTTTTGACAATCTTTCTAAACTCCTTGGAAACTCCAAGTGATTCTAATCCCTTGTTGACACCATCAAGTTTTACTTTGAGAAATTGGAATGTTGAGATCTTACATAGCTTCAGGCCTTAGTTGCTTAGAGTTGTCCGTAACCGGGGACACGGCTAAGTTCTTAGAATTTCATCTTCTGCAGAAGTTGTACACTTTACCCACATGACACAATCTCGTCTTGACGCCACCAGTGGCCGCTGGATAAGTACTCACCCAATGGAGTACCGGCATATCGAGAATGTGACAAAGTCTTTCCATAGAAGTCCTCCCAATACACAATGCTAGCTTGTCTACCAAGCACCAATGTATGGATATATTTCCAATACACAATTCCAGTTAACCTGAAGATGCCAATGCAAGGGTCTTCCACTATGTAGTTGACTAAGCCAGAGCCCATTTAGCATGTGGCTGTAAACGGAAGCCACTGTACGAGAAACATGTTCAATCTCTAAGTCCCTGGGTGGTTTTCTTCTAGTGCACATACAAAAACATAGCCATATAAACATGGTTCCCTTTGTTGCCACCTTATCCAAAATTGAGTATCCACTTTCCACCTAGGTGGTTCATTGAGGACTTGTTTTATTATATAAAACATATATTTTTCCAACACTTTATATAATCATATCTTGTATTCCATCCCAAGTCTATAGCAGGGCTAAGCATACTACATATACAATGTTTTCACTAAGGAAGATATAAGGATATCCTAATAGGATATAGCATAGCATAGAAATATAGTAGTCCTATCATGCATACAACAAAAATCCACTAAGTGTAATGAAAATAGTAGGACATGGATGATAGTGTCACTTGCCTTTTTAGTAGAGAATATTGGTTCACTTATTGATCTTGCAAATATCACACTCTTCTAACTTCACTACAATTCAATCAAGCAAACACATATTCAACTAGTATTCAAACCATTTCACCACATAAAATAACAAAAACATGGCCATGCATGCAAGCATGCAAAAGATGGTTTTATTTGGAAAAGTGGTTTCTACTAGGCTCTAAACATTTTAAAGCTCATATTGGTCATTTACAAAAGTGGTAAAACCATTTGCAAAAGGTTTCACTCCATAAACTAAATTTATACTAAAGTGATGTTTTATGTTGTTAAAAATGCCTTTTTGCAAAGTAATAATTTTATAGGTTTCATCAAATATATTTTTAAATCTCAAAACTTGGTGTTTAGGGTCAGAGAGTTTAATTTAAATCATTTTCCAAAGATTTTACTCAAAAAGTATTTTTAACACATACACAATATTTTTATTAGACTAGAAATGTTCTAATTCAAATATTTATTCCTTAACTTCACAAAATACAATTTTAAATCCATAAGTTGGTTTCTATGGTCAGTAGGTTCAAAACAAACCACTTAGCAAAGATTTCACCTTAAAAATATTTCTAGAACAATTTTTATATTCAAATTATGCCTACACAAGTTTCTGCAAATTCAACCAATTTTCCAGAAGCAAAACATTAAACAAAGTGCATGGTTGCAAAGTACTTGTTCTGCTGATTCCAATTATATAAAATTTACAAAATTTGGACGTGTAGATTAAAAGTTATGAATTTTACAAGTTTGCATATATAATAGAACAAATTTTTCTGTTTTAAACAGACTCTGGCCACGTGGCTCAATATTATTGGTCGGTACCGTTTCGTTTGGATTGAGCTATACTGACCGCAGGATATCACTTAATCGCACGGCACAGATCACACGTACCCCTTCGATTTAAAGAATCTATCCTAGCCAATGGATCGAGATCCAACGGATCACAGCTGCTCGACCATGGTCTGGCGGCGCTGGCGGCGGCGCACGCTCGGACGGAGATGTTGCCGAGGGACTAGGTTGCGCGAGGGAGGGAGAGGGTGCTCACCGTGCTCGCAGGAGTGCGGCGAAGCTCAAGGTGGTCACCGTTGGGCAGGGGGCGCACAGGAACGGAGTGGATTGCTCGCTGGAGCTTGCAGCGGCGTCGGGTTCGTCTGGCCGTCGTCGGAGGTGGGGTTTGAGGGAACGCTAAGGAAAACAGAGCATGGGGTTAGATGTGTACGGTGTTGGGGATCATGGGAGCATCATCGAGAAGTACCGGGGCGGTCTGTGCTTACCAGGGGAGCTTGCCGGAGCGATGGCAGACACGGCGGCGCTCAGATGTCGAGGTTGTCGAGTCTCTGGTGAATGCGCGGGCTAGCAAGCGGCACTAGGAGATGCACCAGGAGATGGGGAGCAGGCTCACGTGCACTGGGAGGCGAGGGGTGGTCGGACGGCGCCGGAATCGACCGAAGAGGCTCGTCGGAATAGATAGGCTCTATCTCGAAATTGGGGCAGCCTGGAGGCAGAGAGGAGGCGTTGCTTGAGGGGAATGGAAGAGGGGAGGGAGGCGCTTAAGTATGCGTGGTCGCTGGCGAGATTACTCCAGCCATCAACGCGAATTAACACGAATTGAATCGTGGCAGAAATGGCGAGGAGGAACGGTCGAGGTGGTGGAGACGACGACTAATGGCGTGGGGCCTAGCTGTCTGCGAGAGAGAGGAAGTGGGTGTGGGGCCGAGCGTTCAGCGACTCTGTGGGTTAGTTTCAGGGTGAAAAATGTTTCGCCGGAGGGGGAACAGGTGGGCTGCGAGTTGGGCTGGACTGAGTCTTGGCAGTGGGTTGGATTTGATTCTCTTTTTTTATACTGAATGTTTTTCTTTTTCTATTTTGAATTTCTGTTTTGATTTTTATTCAAACAATTTAAACTCCATTTGAATTCAAATTTCCACCAAACTTTGTGTTGATTTTAATACTGTTTATTAACATAATCTAAAATCAAATATAGAATAATTAATTTTAGGGTTTATTATTTATTAAAAATAAATAAATAGACATTAGTCTTTATTTCAAATAGGATTCAAATATGTTTTAGAACACTATTTGATTTCTAAATTTTCCCCAAAACCTTTTTAGTAGGTTTTATTTGAAAGATAAAACACTTTGAATTTTTTTATTTAAAATACTTTATTAAGTTTTAATGTTCATTCAAAAGTAGGAAAAAGTCTTTACTTAAATAAAATTGGATATTAATAAATCCTCATTATTCAAATAATCACTTACTCTTTTTATTAAACAAAATATTTTATTTCCATTGCTTGGCCAAGATTTAATTTGGCTCTTTAAAATACTCCTCATTTATTCATTTCTGCCTTTGCTTATAAAAACCATATCTTTTTTATTTAAAGATCCAAAAATGGTGATTCCAACTTTTATAACTTTATTTATTATTTGTTTATCTTTTTAAAACCCTTTAGGATTCTATTTGATCAAAATAGGTTTTGATGTTTCCATTTGGAATCAAAAGGTTTCTTTTCACCCTAAATTTCAACAATTGTTTATTTATTTTTCACATTTCAAAATTTGGAAAATTTTGGGATGTGACAGGCTACTTGGAATTCATGAAGTTGGGGAACCAGGCCCGGACAATGAACAGGCTTCTGATGATGACAGTACTATGTTGGGGAATGAATTACTCATTGAATCCATGGTCAGAGAGCATGAAGCTTCAATACCTGTGAATGTGCCTGTAGCATCAAACAAATGGCTGGTCCCTTGCTCCTTATCTTATTAGTCTCATGATACTCTGGAAAAGTATCTGTCTACTACTGAGTGGCCTTCTCTCCCTGTTATCACTGATGTTTATGTTGATGTATCTACTCCTTCTAATGGACTTCCATCTTACATTGTGCAGTCTCCTGACTCTTCTCCCATGGAGGAGGTTGTGGTAATTGATGATAATTCTGAAAGATTCAGTCAGAGGCTCCAAGCTGAAGCAATTGTCCATGTGATGGAAAAAGTGGCCAATGTAAAGAACAACTCAATTCTGATCCTTTAATTGGTAGTTCTTTTGTTGTTCTGTCTGATAATGAAATTGTAACTAGAGCCTCCATGATGGGAGTAAAAATTCCTGATAATGACTTTTCCTACATTAATTTACTTAGAGAACTGTAACATGCTAGGAGTGGGTTGCATGAGAAAAATGAACCTAAAACCTTTCCTCAATAGTTATGTATTGAAAACAATACTGGAGTCAGCACTCCTTTATCCATGGCTTGGGCAGACTCATCTGTTGTTGATGACTCCTCCTTTACTCTTGTTGAGAGTAAGATAAAAGGAGTGCTAAGAGGAAACCTAATGTGGTGATTTCTAGACCCCTAACTAGAAGTCAAAAAAAGAGAGTGGAAGATGTTGACATGTCTACCTTGCATCCTGGTGGAAATGTCAAGAATAGATCCAAACCACATAGATATAGATGAAAGGAGCCTTTTTTAATGTTAGAGGAGTAGGTAAGAAAGGTGCCTCCTCTTGTTTGAATGATATGATGACTAGTTATTCCTTAGATTTTATTGGTATCCAGGAAACTATGAAGAAGGATTATAGGTTGAGTTTCTTTAGGAAACTTGACCCTGGAAGTAAATATTTTTGGAAGTGGTCTCCTTCCGTTGGGAAATATGGGGGAATTCTGTGTGGTATCAACTCTGATACTCTTGATGTTAATGCTTTTAAGACTGGCAGATATATTCTCAATTTTGTCCTTTGGGATAAAGTCAGAAAATGCAACTGGGGGCTCATTGTGGTGTATGGAGCTGCTCATGAAGAGAACAGAGAGGATTTCCTAGTTGAACTAGCTTCATTCTGTCATGGAAATCTCATGCCTTATATTGTGGGAGGTGACTTTAATGTGCTGAGACATAGTGGTGAGAAAAATACTATGTTCATTGGCTCTCATTCTACTGATCTTTTCAATTCTATAATTCATACACATGGGTTCAGGGAAATTTATATGCATGGTGGTAAATATACTTGGTCTAATAAGCATATCCCCCCCCACTTTAGAGAAGCTGGATAGAGTTATGATGTCTCCTGACTGGGAGGATCTTTTTCCTCTGGTCTCCGTCAGGAAGTTGGTTAGAGATATTTATGATCATAATGCTTTACTTCTTGATACTGGTTCTAGTCCTGCTTTAAATAATAGAAAGAGAGAATTTAGGTTTGATGTTTCCTGGTTAAAAAATGAGGAGTTCCTTCCCTCTGTTGAGAAAATTTGGAACAAAAATGTTCACAGTTCTGACCCTATTGATGTGCTTAACATTACATTGAAAAGATTCAAAAAGTATTTCAAAGGGTGGGGATCAAATTTGTTTGGGCATAATAAGAAAAGAAAGATAGAGCTCAAGGAGGAGTTAACTTCTATTGAAAATTTGGAAGAAGACAGTGAGCTTCCCCCTGATGTTAGTTTAAGGAAGTCTGATATTTTGGTTGAATTAATGAAGTTGTATGCTGAGGAAGAGTCCCATTGGTACCAAAAAGCCCATGCTAAGTGGCTCCTGGAAGGGGATTCTAACACTAGTTATTTTCATAGGGTGGCAAATGGGAGAAAAAGGAAGAACTCTATTCTTTCCATCTCAAAAGATGATGTAAATATTGAGGGGACTGAGAACATTCTTAATCATGCAACTGACTACTATAAGGATCTTTTTGGCCCTGCTCCTAGGAACTTATTTCCTATTAATTTTGATATGTGGGGGCCTCATGAGAAGCTTACTGAGGAAGATAATAATAAGCTAAGAGATCCTTTCTCTGAAGAGGAAATTAAGCATGCTTTATTCTCCATGGCTAAAAACAAAGCTCCTGGTCATGACAACATACCCATTGAGTTTTACCAGCATTGCTGGGACATTGTTAAGAGTGATTTATGAGAATCTTTACTGCTTTTCATGCTGGTAACCTTGATTTTAAGAGATTGAACTATGGTACTATTACTTTGTTGCCAAAGATTTCTGAGGCTAACAAAATTAGTCAGTATAGGCCTATCTGTCTCCTTAGATGAATTTACAAGCTTATTACTAAAACCCTTACTATTAGAGTGGAACCCCTGTTGGACAAACTGATTAGTGTTAATCAAAATGCCTTTATGAAACAAAGGAGTATTGTGGATGGGATTATGTCTCTACATGAAGTTATGCATCATACTCATGCCAAGATACATGTGGGAATCATTTTGAAGTTGGACAAAGTTAACTGGAATTTTTTGGTGGGATGTCATGAAGCTATGGGTTTGGGCCCCTTTTGGAGAGATATGTTAAAGAAAATCCTCTATAATGGTACTGTTTCCATAAAAATAAATAATACAAATGGTCCCTATTTTCAAAGTCCTAAAGGGGTTAGGCAAGGTGATCCTCTGTTCCCTTTCCTGTTTAATTCTGTTGTTCAATGTTTAACTAAGATGGTGCTTGAGGCTCAGAAAAATGGGTTGTTATTGGGGTTGGCTCCTGATCTGATTAACAATGGGGTAGCTATTATGCAGTATGCTGATGATACTGTTCTGTGTTTATCTCATGACCAGGAGAAAGCTTTAAATTTGAAATTGTTGCTTTATATGTTTGAACTCATGTCTGGATTGAAAATTAATTACCATAAAAGTGAAGTTTTCACTATTGGAGGGGATAATGGTATTGCTGAATTTTATTCTGACATGTTTGGATGCAAAGTGGGTCTTCTGCCTATTAAATATTTGGGGGTTCCTATCACCTTTAGAGCTCTCAAAAATTCAGACCTGGATTTTGTTGATGCTAAATTTGTGGTTAAGCTGGATGCTTGGATGGGGGGTTCTACTTGTTCTGGTGGCATGTTAACTTTGGTGAATGCCTGTTTATCTAGTATTCGTTCTTATGTTATGAGCCTTTTTCTTTTGAACAAAACTTTCATTGCTAAGTTGGATAAGCATAGATGTAGATTTTTTGGCATGGGAAAAAATTAAGAAAGGCTATTATATGGTGGCTTGGAAAAGAATTTTTAGATCCAAAAAGAAGGGTGGCCTGGGGGTTAAAAATTTGAGGAGACAAAATATTAGCCTCCTGTGTAAATGGTGGTGGAAACTTGAAAAATGTGATGGACTATGGCAACAACTGGTTAAAGCTAAGTATCTTAAAAAAACATAGTGTGGTCACTGTGGTGGAAAAAGTACTGATTCTCCTTGTTGGAAATCTCTTCTGAGGATTAGGAAGAACTATTTGGCTGGGAGAAAGGTTGCATTGGGCAATGGAAATCTAACTAGGTTGTGGGTTGATCCTATTGAAGGAAATTTACCTTTTGCTGAACAATTCCCTAGCTTGTTTGATATCTGTCATGAACAGAGCATTACCATCAAGAAATGTGTTAAGATGGATTTTAAGATTCCTTTTAGGAGATCCCTTCGACGTGCTATTTTAACTCAATGGAACCATGTATGTGAGGTTGTTAGATCTTTACATCTCTCTCCTGATAATGATAATGTTTTTTGGGATTTGAATGCAAATGGGAAGTTCTCCACCAAGTCTATGTATTAGTGGTTGGAGAAGAATCTTGCTGGCTCTAATAATAAATGGATTTGGAAAGCTAAGTTGCCTCTTAAAATCCAAATCTTCATGTGGCAGTTGTGTAGAGATGAGCTCCTCACTAGACAGAATATGATAATAAGGAAATGGCTTGGGTCTCCTATCTGCTCCTTTTGCAACCAAGTGGAAACTAATGATCATCTATTCTTCTCTTGTTCTGTTGCTAAGTTGGTTTGGGGGTGATGGGGATTGCCATGGGGACTAATTTGGTTCCTGATAATTTTTGGCAAGCCATGACTTGGTTTCATTCTTTCCTCCCTCACCATGAAAAGTTCTATGTGATCCTGATTGCTTCTCTTTGCTGGGCTATTTGGCTCACCCGTAACAAAGTTACTTTTGAAAACCACAAGCTGCATTCCCCCAGTGAAATCTCGTTTTTTGCTGGTTCCTTACTCTTATACTGGGCAAGTTTACAAAAGGAGAATGACAAAGTGGCTCTAGCTCAAGGGGCGTCCCAGTTGATGCAAGTGGCGGCAAGGGTGTACTCAAGATCGGCTTCCCGGGCGACTCCTATTCTGATGATCACGGGCCCTTGATGTCTGTTGCTGTGGAGTTGCTTACCTTGTGCACTTTTGCTTCCTGAGGAAACTTTGTTGTCTATGCTCTTTTCCTGTGTGATGGATTATCGAACTTCTTTTGTGCTAAAACTATTGTGGTACCAGGTTTTTGCCCTACAGTGATGTCTCGATGGCGAGCGTTAACAGTAGGTTTCCTGGTACTGCACCAACTCGCTTTCATTTCCCCATGCCCCCCTTTCTTTCTTAGCTTGTAATAACTGACAATGAACTTGGTTATTTCCGTTTATATAAATGGAAAGGGGTGATAGCCCGGATGGAAAAAATATGGTGTGGAAGGTAATGGTCTGCAGCAAGTAAACAAGTAACAGTGGAATATGTATCAATGGTAAAGATTGGACCAGGGTCCATAGTTCACTAGAGGTGCTCCCCTTAGATAAACAACATGGCATGAAGGGTAAACAAATTACAGCAAGGCAATTGACAGGAACTGAGCAAGGCATAACAATGCAATACTGGACAAAAAGATCCTATGAGATTCTATTGGGAAATACAACAATATACATAGAACGCCATCCAACTACATCTATGACTAGAAGTCCACCTTCAGGTTATCATCCGAACCCCCTCTAGTATTAAGTTACAAGCAACAGACAACTGCTTTAAGCAAAGTGTGTAAGGTAAACAATCCACTTGTTCCATTAAAAAGAGACCGTTGTTTTCTCTCTAGTGGCAACAACACATCTACAACCGAAGAGATTTCTATCACTTCCCTTGGAAACTAGAGACATGAACCCACTATCGAGCATAAATATCCCCTCTTGGAGTCACTAGCAACTACTTGGCCAAGATATCTACTAACAATGGAGAGCATGCAAGATCACAAACAACATAGACATGATAGTATCAAATAGACAAAACCATTAATAAATATGACATAGTAATCTCAATATCCATCGGATCCCCTTAAATAAAACATGCATGATTACAAATAGATTAGATCTTGATCATGAACGGAGCTCACAAGATCTATACATGAAAGCACAAGGAGGAGATACAACCATCTAGCTACTACATGGACCCATAGTCTAAGGTGCAACTACTCACGCATCATACCGGAGAAGAAGGCCTCCGAGATGATCTCCCCTCCTGCAGGGTGCTAGGAAGAACTACAGACCCCCCGATATAGGGACGACGGTGGCGGTGGCTACAGAAGGGTTCGTGGAGTTTTGATCGGGTGCCTAGGGTTTTTGCAACGGGGGCTTCTTATAGGCGAAGAGGCGAGGCTGGGAGGCGGCCAGGGGCCCCACACCCTACCCAGGCGTGGGGCAGGGCCCACCCGCGCCTAGGGGGGTCTGTCCGCCCTGGTCCGCTTCTCCGTCTCTCCTCTGGACTTCGTGTCGCCCACGGTTAAATATTGACTTTGACTTTTGTCCCGTCCAATTCTAAGAATATTGATTTTCTGCCTTTCTGGAACCAAAAACAGAAGAAAACAGGCAACTGGCACTATGGCAACTTTTTAATAGGTTAGTTCTAGAAAAGATATAAAAACACCTCAAAGTGTAGACAAATCAAAGCAAAGTAGATATTAAACAAGCATGGAGCATCAAAAATTATAGATACGTTTCCGACGTATCACTGGAAGAGCTCCGCCACGTATGTGTCAAACTCCTCCTTCGTGATCGACCATCCTTGCCTGTTATCAAAATTAAACAAAGCAGGTGCAGGCAAATAGACTACTTTCTTAGTCCTACCCCCTCTCCAACCATGCTTGACAAAGGATAACTCATACGGTAAACTTCTCACGGTAGCCCAAGAAGAAACAAAATTATGCTAAACCATGGAATCTAGATCAAGTCTCTCTATGGGGAACCGATAATCTAAATGGTGAGGCTCTAAACCATGGAAAGCTAGCAACCTAGAGGCAATGAGACCTCCACAAATTCCTCCCTTCTCGCGGTAAGTGGTCAGATGGTAAGCTATCAAAGCACCCAGGTTATAAGACATATTGCTATTTAAAGTAGCTGAGATAAAAGCTAGATCAAATGAAGATAACTTTCTAGCAATATTTCTAGCAAGAACACACTTGGTAATGAAATAGGAAAAATATATAATGGATGGGAACTGAATGTTCTGAATTTTACCGCTTTCCTTCGAGAAGTCGAAACCTTGGCAGATTTCAGCATATAAATCCATAAGTGACTTAGGCATCTCCTTGATCTTCTAACAAGATCCCCAATGAGACACTCTAATAGCTGCACAGAAATCAACAAAAGGCAGGTCGACAGCTATATTGTAGATTTTATAATGTACCATGGGATTAGACGAGGACCAAGTAAACCAGAAGTCCCGCACCACAGCCATGGTTAGCTTAACATACTGATATGGTTCCTCTTCAACAAAGTGTTCCAACCCTGCATTAGTAATCATAGTTTGGAAATCCTGGAAGATTCCCGTGGCTCTCATAAATTCAGGGCATGGATATATGGAAGGGAAGACTCCTTCCTCACGGTGGACTTTCATTGGCTCATGCACCATCAAATCATGTTGATTCAGTGGGTATGCACTCATCTTCCTTTCTGAAATTTTTAGACAAAAATCAAACCAAGTGATTTCCAAGTTGATAAATGATGAGGAACTACTATAGGAACTTGCTAGAGGGCTAAACATGCATCAAAATGAAATCTCTAAGCATAGAACAAGCATGCAAGCTCACACAACCTGACACCTATAGAAGCAAAATACTCAAGATACAATCTACCAATCACAAATCTAATTGGACAAGCGGAGGAGGCACATACCAAGGAGCAATCCCTCCAAAGCAACAAAGATGGGCTGAGCAAGGAGATCGAAAATCGGGAGCAAGAACAACAGGAACTCGAGCTTAAGAAACTTTTCCAGTGTTTTTCGGGAGAGAGAAAGAAGTGGCTATGAGGAGGCAACTTGGAGGGTCACGGGTGGGCCCCACCCAAGCCAGGCGCGCCCTGGGGGCTGGCCACGCCACTAGGGGGTGTGCTGGCCTAGTGGGTCCCCCCGGGCCACTCTAGGTGTCCCTCTACCCCTTTTTCGAGGAAAAAAATAATATGAATTTTCTGGGATTTTTTGGAAAACTTTATTTTTGGCCAATTTTCAGGGTATGAAAATTGATTTTCTCGTAGAAACAGATTTTTTAGAAGAAGCAAAAGCAAACAAAAACCAAAACTACAGAAGTTCTAAGACACTCTAACAAGCAAACAACTAGCAAAACTAAAGCTAACAAGAGAAAGAGCAAAGACTAGGAAGGAGAAGAATAAAAGTGAGCAAGTATAACCAGTGTGAAAGCATTGTTTTGTTCATTAAAATCCTTTTGTTAACAAGGTTGATCAACTCTTGTTACCAAAACAATCTTATATGAAGCAAAACTTTGCATTTCACAAAGTGATTATATTACCTCAAACTTGATAGCAATAGTCCCAATCATAATAGTTTCAAAACTTCCTTGTAGAATGGGACAATATATTTCTCCAACTTTGATGCTCTCAATATTTTCAATGGAATTCAGGCAATAGCTCTTATCAATCTTCTTGGGGAAATAGACAGTATGCTCTTTGTCATTAATATTAAAAGTTACTTTTCCTTGATTACAATTGATGACAGCACCTACAGTATTAAGAAAAGGTCTCCCAAGAATAATAGACATATTATCAACTCCAGGCATATCAAGCACAACAAAATCAGTTAAAACCAAGCAATTATGAGCCACTTGAACAGGAACATCCTCACATATACCAACAGGAATAGTAGTAGACTTACCAGCCATTTGCAAAGATATATCAGTTGGTATCAACTTTTCTAGCCGGAGTCTCTTGCAGAGAGAAAAAGGCATAACACTAACTCCAGCTCCCAAATAACATAAAGCAGTTCTAAGATAATTATTCTTAATAGAGCAAGGAATAGTTGGTATCTGGATCACCAAGTTTCTTTGGAACCTTACCATTGAAGGAGTAATTAGCAAGCAAAATAGAAATTTCCTCATTAGGAATCTTCCTTTTATTAGAGACAATATCCTTCATATACTTTGAATAAGGAGGCAACTTAATAGCATCAGCCAAAGGAATTTGCAAAAATAAAGGTTTCATCCACTCACAAAACTTGTTATAGTGTTCTTCCTCCTTTGACTTGTGTTTCTTATTGGGAAAAGGCATAGGTTTCTGCACCCAAGGTTCTCTCTTACTACCATGTTTATTAACAATAAAATCTTCCTTAGTGTACCTAGTGTTCTTAGTGTGCTTCTCAGGTTCTTCCTCAACTTCCTCCTTATCATGAGCATCATTTTTATCACCACTTTCAGTTTCAGCATCAGAGACAGATATACTATGAGGATCTATAGCAGGTTCAGAGGGTTCCTCAACTATTTTGTGTTTCTTTTTCTTTCTCTTACGAGGATTACCACTACTTTCACCTTGTTGAGAATCCTGCTCAATTATTTTAGGGTGTCCTTCAGGATATAAAGATCTTGAGTAGCTATACCACTCCTAGTTCTAATTCCATAAGCATGTTTATCACCTGAGGCATTAACTAGCATAACTTTTTGTACCTTAGCAAGTTGATCAATTTGGGTTTGAACCATTTGAAAGTGTTTACAAAGCATTTTAACATCATTAGCAGTTCTTTCCACAATATCTTTCAACTCATTAATATCTCTAGAGTTTTCCAATAAATGATTTTGAACTTGCTTATTAAAATTACCTTGTTTAACAATAAAAGTGTCAAGTTCCTCTAAGCGTTGATCAGGAGTCTTACCATAGGGAATATCACCTTCATTAAAGTGGAGAGAGTGTACCTCAATAGTAGATGAGTGGGGAATTGGCTTACATAATTCTTCTATAGGAGGTAGATTCTTCACATCTTCAACTCTAATACCTTTCTCCTTAAGACAATTCTAAGCTTTCTTCATCACTTCATAATTTAATGCAATCACTCCCCTCTTCTTTTTTGTTGGTGTTGGAACTGGTTCAGGCACAACTGGTTCAGGAGTAATAGGATCAGGTGTATTTAGCTCAATTGAAGCCCAATCATCATAATTCTTGCTTATTTTAGCCATTAATTCTTCAGCATCTGTAGGAGTTCTTTTCCTGAAAGCATAATCAGCAAAACTATCTAGGTATGTCCTAGAATCATCAGTTAGTCCATTATAATAAATATCAAGAAGCTCATTTTTAGGCAATGGACATTGATACGTCGGAAACGTATCTATAATTTTTGATGTTCCATGCTTGTTTAGTATCTACTTTTCTTTGCTTTGTCCACACTTTGAGGTGCTTTTTATATGTTTTCTGGTACTAACCTATTAACAAGTTGCCACAGTGCCAGTTGCCTATTTTCTGCTGTTTTTGGTTCCAGAAAAGCTAGTAAGGAAATATTCTCGGAATTGGACGGGACAAAAGACAAAGTCAATATTTTACCGAGTAGAACATGGAGTCCAGAGGAGAGATAGAGGGGGGCACAGGGCGGCCGCACCCCCAGGCACGGGCCCACCCTAGGCCATGCCTAGGCAGGGTGTGGGCCCCCTGGCCACTTCTTCGCCTCTTCGCCTATAAGAAGCCCCCGATGCCTAAACCCAAAGAACCCGATCAATATTCCACGAAACCGTCTATAGCCGCCGCCACCATCGTCCCTAGATCGGGGGGATCAGAATCTCTTCCTGGCACCCTGCCGGAGGGGAGATCATCCCGGAGGCCTTCTTCATCATGCCAGCCTCCGGTATGAAGCGTGAGTAGTTCCACCTTGGACTAAGGGTCCATGTAGTAGCTAGATGGTTGTATCTCCTCCTTGTGCTTTCATGTCTAGATCTTGTGAGCTCCGTTCATGATCAAGATATTATCTATTTTAATCATGCATGTTGTGTTTGCGGGGATCCGATGGATATTGAGATTACTATATCAAATTGATTAATGGTTTTTTCTTATTGATTCTATCAAGTCTATGTTGTTTGTGATCTTGCATGCTCTCCGTTGTTAGTAGCTATCTTGGCCAAGTAGTTGCTAGTGACTCCAAGAGGGGGTATTTACCCTCGAAGTGGGTTCATGCCTCTATTTAATCAAGGGGAGTGACAAAAATCTCTAAGGTTGTAGATGTGCTATTGCCACTAGGGAGAAACAACGGTCTCTTGTTCATGGAACAAGTGGATTATTTACCTTACACACTTTGCTTAAAGCAGTTGTCTATTGCTTGCAACTTAATACCGGAGGGGGTTCAGATGATAACCCAAAGGTGGACTTCTAGTCATAGATGCAATTGGATGGCGGTCTATGTATCTTGCTGTATTGCCCAATCGAATCTCATAGGATCTTTATGTCTAATATTGCATTATTATGCCTTGCTCAGTCCTGTTAATTGCCCTGCTGTAATTTATTTACCCAGCATGCCATGTTTGTTTATCTAAGGAGAACACCTCTAGTGAACTATGGACCCCGGTCCAATCTTTACCATTGATACATATTCCACTGTTACTGTTTACTTGCTGTGAACTAGGAGAACACCTCTCCCCTCCATCTAGCGGGGGATTACTCACTCATGGATGAGGGAAACATGGATGTTGATGGATGGTTCATGGATGAGGGAAACATGAATGATAAGTGAGGAGGGGGTGCCTTTTATAGGAGGAGGGGGCACCAAAGGGGGTGGCCGTCGGCCATGGGGGTTGCCCCCTCCCCTCCTTCATTCATGTGGGTGGACACTCCACTCACAAAAATCCCTTCAATTCCCTCCACTCAAAATCCCACTCAAATTCCCATTAAATTTCCACCAAATTTAATGCAAACTCTCATTAAATAAAACTCCTTTTATTTAGTCAGAATTTTGTCAATTACTTTAATGGCAAACATTCACATATAACCCCTTACTAGTATTTCATTTCACATGCAAAAACATTTTCTGCAATTTCACCCGAAGACCTGGGTATCTAGTGAAATAAATTTATGCGCATGTTATTCTTTCCGGCATGAAACTTTTGCTCCATTTGGATGTCGGTGTCTCTTAAGTGTGCCACCTACGGTTCGCGAATAATGCGGACATGATCGAGACCCTTCTCTGATCAATAATCAGAAGCGGGATCTGGAGACCCATACTGACTCCCACACATTCAACGATGACTTTCCTCTGATCGTCGGAACCTTTTATGCTAGTATCTTAATCCCTTTGTTTCACGATATATTACATGTCCGAGATTTGATCATCGGTATCTCCATACCTAGTTTGATCTTGTTACTGACATGCACTCTTTTCTCGTTCCCGTGATATAACATTCTAGTGATCAAATCACTTGCTTGCAAGCTAACCAATGTGATATCACCGTGAGGGCCCAGAGTATATCTATCCGTCATCGGGATGAACAAATTCCACTCTCAATCCATGGGCCTCAACATAACACTTTAGTAGTTCTGAATCCATCTTTATAATCACCCAGTTATGGTGCGACGTTTGATGTTATCAAGAAACTCTTCCGGTGTTAGTGATTGACATGATCTCATGGTCAAAGGATTAGGATCACTTTGTAAGTTGTTATAGCAATATAAACTCAATGACTTTGATCGTAATGCTATACTTCGGATGAATGTTCATCACATCATTATACTAATGTTGTGACCTCGTTATTAACAACATCCAATGTCTATGATCAGGAAACTTTGATCATCTTATTAATCAACGAGCTAGTTTATGAGAGAGGCATAACTAGGAACTTTTTGTTTGTTTATTAAACACACATGTATTAATGTTTCCGTATTGATACAATTATAGCATGCAAAACAAACATCTATCATATACTCGGAATACACATAATAAACACTTTATTATTGCCTGTCAGGGCATATTCCCTTTAGTGTTGTTGATGATGATGGTGATGATCCTCTCCATATTCCTCGTCCCGGCAGGGTGCTAGAACGGAGTTTCTGGTTCCGAATCGTGGTTTCTAGTGGTGGCAGTGCAGCGGAACTCTTTCTAGAAAAACGTTGACCCCCCCTGAGTTTTTAGGTCAAGAGGCAACTTATAGGCGAAGAGGGAGGCCGAGGGGGTGCCTAGGGCGGCCACACCCCCTCTAGGCGCGGCCAGGCCTCGCCCGCATGGCTGGGGGTGTGGGGCCCCCAGGGCCCCACTCTGTCTCGTCTTCTAGCTCCGCGAGTCTTCTGGTGAAGTAGGATTTTTGGCATATTTTCTAGGATTTTTCGTGATAGTTGATTTTCTGCAAAAAAATCTAGACACCGAGGTAATTCTGCTAAAAACAGCATCAGTCTGTGTTAGTTGTATCCAAATCACACAAGTTTACAGGAGAAATAATAACAAAATTGTTCGGAAAAGTAGATACGTTTTGGACGTATCACTCGCCGCAGGTAGGAGAACAGATCGATGCCAACCACCAGACCAAACTCCGAAAGGACACCCTCGCATATCATCTCCTTTGTGAGCCGCATGAAGCCCTCCATGAATGTCGAGACTAGCACCTTTGGGGCATATCGTTCGGGAAAATCCTCGATGCCCCTTGGATCTTAGCTTTGCCACTTTCGGTCAACGGAGTCGAGGAAGAAAGCCAAAGCGCACTCCATCTCCCATCCCCCTGCTCCAGAGACGCCGTACTCCAAGCCTTGCAGCCACAGCCACCGGGGAAGAGCCCAGCAGGAACTTCGTCCCAAGGGGCCTCAGATCTGAGCCCTAGAAACCTCTTTCCACCACCATGGCTACTCAAAGGTTCCAGATGGCCAAGATCGAGACCACCACCTGCCGCCATCCCAAGATCTGGTCGCCCGACCATGATCTTATTGAGGGAAAGAGCAGTGAGAGGGTCTTCCGGCAATCGCAGGCACCACGTCGCCACCACCATCAACCTCACCACCGCCTGCCACCAGCCGACGCCCTTATGCGCCGCCAGCATCCTCCCTGACGGCATCAATCCGTAGACTGACATCAAGCCAACACCGGCAACATCCAAGACCCTAAACAACCTCTGCACAAGGGGATGGGTGCCTCAGCACACCACGGCGCTGGCAACCGCTGGAGAAGGGAGGGGGAGGGGCCTGCTGGCCCGGATCTGGGGGAGAACTAGAAGAGGAATGCGGGGATAGGTGGGAGGAGCAATTTATGGTAGAAATATTTGATAATGTATCAAATGGTACTTGATACTAGTACCAAGTGGTACTGTCCAATCAACATAACAGAGCTCAACAGAACATTGATCCAATTGCAGCGAACAAATAGTGATTTTCAAGCCCTAAATATAGTAATAAGTCCATACCAAAGACTCATTCAAATAGCTCAGTATAGGCAACTTTGCATCAAACTCCTTATGAAGTAGTTGGCGTATTAGTAAGTCATTCACTTCACAATCATATGTGTACTAAGGTCTTTGTTTCGAATCCTAGTTTGAGCATTATTTTATCATCTAGCAATATTGCTATACTGAAGGGCTGACATCAGGGACCCACCTACTTCAAACATTATGAACCTTTTTGCAAATAGCATCACCTAATATTTACAAGGTCAAATTTATACGGTAGGTTCAAAAATAAAAATTATGTAGCCAGCAATCATGCGTATCAATTTATCCAACATACTTGTATAGAGAGACTCGCATCGAAACCCAACAGCCATACCATATATACATAGTTTCATCAATATATGTTAACAAAGTCAAAGCAGCGGTCGCCACCAAAGAAATTCAAGAAGGCACACGTTTCTTGTACCGGAATGCTGACATCGGAACCCAGTAGCCATACCAAACACTACTGCCGTGTCTAGCTACGTTACCAAGGTCCGAAAGGCGGGGGCGATCTAAAAAGTCTAACATACACATGTTTCATGTACAGATGATATCAAGGACTTAGTAGCCAGACCAGAATCGGCTGTTGTATCGAGCAACCTTATCAAGTTCAAAACAGAGAGGCGATACCAAAAAATCATTCATATAGGTGTTTCTTTAAAAGATATGCTCACATCTAGGACCCAACAACTAGACTAAACGGTTCCTGCATCGAGTAAAGTTATTAAGTTCAAAATAGTGAGGCGCAACCGAGAAAAAATAGTGCATCATACACACGTTTCTTTGATAGAGAGGTTGGCATCAGGGACCCAACAGCTAGACTAAATGGCAATTTGCATCGAGCAATGTTATCAAGTTCAAAATAGGCAGGCGGGACCAAAAAACAAAGTCCATCATCCACATGTTTCTTTTATAGAGAGGCTCACATCGAGGACCCAACATCTAGACTAAACGACTGATACATCGATGAACGTTAGGTACTATTGAAAAAAAGGTTTACTAGAGATACTCACATCGCGGCTCCACGAGATTTAGATAATTGTGGTGACAGTGATCAGAGTCAAGATCACGAGAGGAACCAAAAATATGACCTCTATCATGCTCTGGCCGAGCTTATGGCATGTTTTTATGGATGCGTTGTAGAAGAGGGGTGCGAAAACGAAAGAATAGATTTCCATCTACCATGGGAAAAACAAAATAGTGACCAAAGGTGCACCTTTTACCATGCTTGATGAACTGAACTGTTGGGGTTGGCAAATTTTCTTGTAGTGACAGGAAGGATGACAAGACACACAAGGACAACAGGGCCGACAAGGTTGCTGTCGCGAAGGGTACCATGAATTGGTTGGCCTTCATGTTGACGTTCATCCTTGAGAAGATGTGCGAGTTCATCAAGAGCGGCATTCAAACTGACAAGGGCTTCAAGGAGGTCAATCTGAGTGCTTTGTGCAAAGGCTCTTTTCGAGCATTCTAGAGCTTACTATAGCTCTAATCATGTGTACAACCTGAGAAAGTGGAGGGTTAGGTGGCTCACCATTAGCTGGCTGAGGGATCTGAGGAGTGCTCAATGGTGTGAAGACACCAAAACTATCATCCTCGAGAGTGAGCACTATCTCAGGTATGTCATTATTAGCACACTATCATGTACTTTTCTTGGACACAATTAACAATCACGATCATGCACAACTTATACACTCTTGCAACCATAGGATTATCCGAAGGATGCTAAGTTCATGAACATGCTCATCTCCAACTACTCTAAGATGCAGAAGATCTTCTCGTTTTGCCTAGACACCAAGAAGTATGCCATGGGCTCATGTTAGGCCCTCAAGATACCTACACCAACATCTACACCTTCATATGATTATCATGACACCCGGGAGTCGAAAATAGTGATTATCGATGGCCCTGACAAGCCAGCCGACGACGTCTCTGACAAGCTAGATTATGTAGGGAAGAGGAAGCATAGTGCATGCCCTTGACGATGAAGAGCTCATGGCCTTCAACAACATGACCTCCATCATCAAGGACGTGGTCCAGACCATCCGAGAGAACAAGCAAACATAAATGCACCCGGACCTCTATAGGGTCGTCATGGACATGGTTGGCTTCACCGAGGAGTCTCTCATGGCGGGTCTCAGCCACCTGTCTACAACAAGCTCTAGGGTACAAGCTTCGTGATCATTGTTGAGCCACATAGGAGTGATGTGGCTTAGGACCTACCTAGGAAAGTACTACAACAAGTTGTAGAGCTTGGGTTTGTGGGAGACCTAGGGGTGGGGATGCGTGTTGGTTATGACGAAGATGATGATGTTGATGTATATTTTGGTGGTAGCTAAGTCTTACAAACTTCTTATGAACTGTAATGATGAGGTGGTATATACTAATCCCTCATGTGATGGTGAACTTGTTGATATGGCCGTAGGATGACACCCTATTTTCATGTGGTAGTAGGTTGACACCATAGCTATAGAATGAACCTGTGATCCTATTTTTTGGTAACGATCATGCAATGCTCCGCTTAGTTTATGATCGCTTAGTTTATGATCTGCTGTGAAATTTTTATTGTCTGTTATGGTTTCATTCATGCTTGTCATGTTGTACCTAACTTATTCTATTTGTTTCATCTTAATGGCATGTGTTGTACAGATGGAGACGTTCAGGTGTGTATAATCCATGAGAGATCTGCCAAGATCAAGTTAATGGTTTCTCGAACAACAACTATAGAGGATATCAAACTAGAGAGGAGACAAAACAGGAGTACCAAAATTTCTTGGCCGCTAAGGCTATGGATGATCAAGTAATGACTCTTCAAGCAATGGCCGATCAAGCAATAGCCATTCAAGGTATGGCAATGATCCAAGTTATGCTTGTAGGCGAATTGCAATTCAGAACCGAGAGACTAAGCTCAAATTCATTGTCGTCGTTGTCCTTGTGGTGATCGCAAAGCTCATCTTCTTCTAATTCCTCCCAAACGATTGGATGGATATGTAGTGACATGGTAAGCTTGTTATATTTAGATCATGGTAACCATATGCAGACTGGTGTGGGCACCAAACACCTTCGCTTTACATCAGCGCAGACAAAAGGATATCGTGCAGCCTACCAAACAAATCAGAGATAGTTGTCCATCCCATACAACCAAACAAAAACCAAGCTACCGGACAAACCACAAAACGTGACCCGAAGGCTGTTTACACAGGGAAAAGCCCCGTGGGGCAAACCACAAAACGTGACCCGAAGGCTGTTTTCACAGGGACAAGCCCCGTGGGGCATAGCCCAAGCAAACCACAAATTTCATGCACCCTGCCAAGCCAAACACGCCACTAATGTTATTACTCTTTTGGATCTTAGCTTGTTTTTAATTTTTTTATTTCCCCCCTTAGCCTGTAGGAAAGTAGCGGATGCACATGCAAACTATGGTGCTCAGATGGTACTACTGGAACCCCAAGCCGTACCCTGGTTGCCAACCATATTGCTGAGCAATTTGGTTATTGGAAAGCTCAGCACACTGCGGCGAGCCAGCAACAACATTAGCACAGCTCACTAGGCAGTAGTGCAGTACAGAAAACAGATAAGAAGTCAGATTCAAATTACTTGTCGTGGTTTTAGGCAAATTATTGCATAAAATTAGCTGACAAGTAAAAATTTTATCAGAGGTAGCAGTTTAAATGCAAAGATACTGCCTGTAAATACACCGAGAAACAGCTGAGCTATAGACAGTCAAACCATGAAACAATTTAAACCAAAGGAAGTGTCTGATGTATGTATATAGTATTGTTTGCTGCACCGCATGATAAACAGGTAGACAGAGGCGTCTAAAGAATTTAGACAGCCATTAGAGGGCTAAAATTGAATTGAGCAAGCAAGCGAGCGAGCCAGCAGCACAGCAGCGAAGACTGACTAAATTAACCTTAGAAATCTAATGATAACTAATTCCTAAGCCCTCTCCCCGTCCGAGATCTCAGCTTAAACCCTTTGCGGCTCCTCCTTTTCTTCAGCTGGTTTCCTTTGCCCTTTTTATGTACACACGCGAGCAGTTGGGTTTATTTTGACCCGAGCAGCAACTAGCTAGTTACTAGCAAAACCCTCCTCTTTTGGTCTAATCTTCACCACTCGGCCATGCTTATCTCCTCGTTGAGGTCAAACAGCAAGTGCCCTTTCTCGTCGCGGTGGTTCTCCTCCTCCATCTTTGGGGGCACCTGCGAACGAACATCACACAACAGGATCAGATCTTCAGTTGAATATTCCCAGAAAAATTAGAACTGCAGGGCAATAATCGACTGAAAATACAGGTCATGAAAGAACAGTAGAGTAGTTCTTAAGCAAGTGGATGATGATAGCAACTACAGTACACGGATCCAGTAAAGATTCTACGGGATGCCACCAGTGCTTAAGCTGGCTAATCACGTGGAAGAACTGAAAAGAAATTACAGTGAAATAAAATAATCGTGCTAGTACTAGTACATGGTAATGCTATCATCATCAGACGACAGCACACACGCCATGCCATCGAGTATAGTAGTAGTACGATACAAATCGTTTTCTTCAAGGCATCCAGTGGCCGTGCTCGTGACGCCTGTGTGCATCTGTCGGCCGCATAGGTCGAAATTATCCCAGAAGAAAACCTAAGCAATGCCACCGAATTTACCAACGACCGTGGAACCAGTCCACCGTGGACTGTGGCTGGACCCACACCGGAAACCTCCGAGAAAGAGGAAGCCGGTCTTCTATATACTATCTTGCAAGGCAAGTCAGAACTCACAAGGAAACCGAGTTTACTGCGCAAGGAAAAAAAATACTAATTCCTCGACTCAAGCGGGACGCTCCCAGATTCTCCCAAGAAAGGAATCCCAGGAAATTAAAATCAAGAAATCCCAGGATGGCGGCACGTTGGCCCACGCGCAGAGAAAAGAAGCCACCACAGACACACATGATGGCGACGGGGATTTCGTCCACGGCACACCACACACGCGCACGATCTATGTAGTTCCAAATCCGCAGCTAACGACACGCAATAATTAGAATAGAAAGCCACTCGATTCAAAACACGGCCGGGCTTATCTTTTTTCTTCCAACAAGAAAAAAAGAGATAAAAAATGGATTTTTTTTCTTTTACGAAATAATATCGGTGGCAGCTGTATTGGGCGTTGGACGGAGCGAGGAATGCGGGAGAAACGGAACCACCCCCGCCGCGGTGGTGTGCAAGGAACTCGCCTCGCACGGCGCCGACGCGACGGCTTCAATCTACTTTCCGCGGACCGCACGAGAACCAGCCGGTCACGAAAATGACTTCACCCCGGAGATGAGATAGACTGTGAAAGTGAAACGGCCTCCAAAAAGTGCTTTTTTTCTTTTCTGTGGAACACAAGAACTTCACCTTCTAGCAGATCCTATCCATATACTCATACAAGCTCGCATCTAAACCTACGGATCAAGAAAGCATTTCACAATTGTAAAAAGAACTAGAAACATCTTTATCAGTACTGCGAACCAAAAGGAATTACCGACAGGCCAACTAGTAGAATTTTCCGCTCATAGAACCGACGAACACATCAGGGATGTGGCAAAATTGTTCGGTAGATACACGCGGAAGCGAGATCGATGAGTCACAAAACAGATGCAAAACATACGGACGAGAAAACAACATTTGCAGGCATCAAGAATCCAGAAGCGAGACGACAGGAAAACCGCAAAGAATGAATGGGGAAAGGGGGAGAAGGAAACGGAACTCACCTCGACTTTAACGGCGGTCGCCAAATCCGCATCCTGGGCAGCAGGGCGGTCGACGCCAGTCCGCGCGCGCTTCGCCGTCGGCGAGCTGGACCACCCCTCGTCGCCGCTCGACGGAGCTCCAGATCTGCTCGCCCCTCGGTCCCCGCTCGACGACGCCCCGGATCGAGCGGCGGCGGCGTAGTCGAAAGGCGTCTCCGGGCTCGATGCCGCCATGAAGGAGGCCTCCTTCCGCGAGGCGGCCACCTTGACGCTCACGCGCGGCCGCCGCGGACGGTCGACGGCGCCGACGCTTGTGGAGGTGGAAGTGCCGGATCCGGACGCCGAGCCCGACCTCCGCGCGGCGGCCAAAGACTCGCGCTTCGCCTTCCGGACGCGTGGGGGAGACGGAGACCACGCCCTTTCCTCGTCGCTGGAAGACGCCGCGGATCTGGCGGCGGGGGCGGGCTGCCACAGCCGTGCGAGGAGGCCGTCCAGGGACAGCGACCATCCGCTCTCCCGCACGCGCAGCGGGCCTCGTGGCCGCTTCGGCCACCCTTCCGGCAGCGGCGGCAGCTCACCCTCCGGCTCCGCGGACGGCCGCTTCGCTGCCGCAGCAGCGAGTTCCTCCTTGGATGGCGGCAGGATCCAGTCCGGCCACCGCGTCAGCTTCCTGGTCCGGAGGCTGAGTAGTATCTTGGCGGCCGCCACCGCCAGTCCCTCCTCGTCGTACTCAGCCATGGAGAGAGTTAGAGATGGGAAGAAACGAACACGCTCCTCACGCCGCCGCCTCGCAAGGTCCAAGAGATGGCGGTGTGTTTTTTCTTGCAGAAATACGGGAAAAGAGGGAGGAGAGGAGAGGAGAGGGGAGGTGACTTTTATAACTGGAGGCGGAGACGATTTGGGGGAGGAGGAGAAGGAGACGGATTGCAGTGGCGGACCCGTTGTTCGTGGATCTCCCTCGCTGACAGTAGGTCCCATGTCTTCGACTTGCAGGTTAGTTAAGTCCAGGCCGAGGGAGTCGGTAAAACTGCGCGCACTACGCGTCCCTCGTGAGAGCACACTGTTGGGAAAAAATAAAAATAAAAAAGTTGGATAATTACCGAAGCGCCTTGCTCCACAACACGAGTGCTTATTTCAGTCGCTTAAGGGCACGTACAATACCGACGCTATGATCTGACGCTAAGCTATTTTTCCTGTAGGTTAGTCTTAAATCCCGTTTGATACCGCGAATTTTCGTAGCGTCGACGCGGAACCAAACGTCGGGCGCTTGGACTCTTTTTTTTTTCCGCGCACGCAAGATTGATTAGGGATCCTTGGTATGGCTAGCGACCCAGCATAGCGTCCCGTGTTGGGAGCCTAAACGCTCAGCCTATATTCGAAATTATTTATATTATTTCTTTTGCACTTAAACACCTCTACAAGCTATTAGCATAGTACATGCTCTAATGAAAGTTAATCGTTAGCAAGACGGATTTGTGTGGGGAGAAAAAAGGATTAGCGCCGACGTCTACCCTTTGCGTCGACGCTACCAGAAATCCCATGATCCACGGGGATTTTGGCCTAATGGCCAAAAATCTAGCCTAGCGCTCGATCTTAGCATTAAACATGCTTTTAGTGTGTATTTTTAACGTTTGCTTACTTCATATACGCGGTGCATCCTTACAACTAGGGCTGGAATTATAACTCGAAACTCGCGAGTTAAATGAGTAACTCGTGACACAGCTCGACTCGGCTAAACTCGGTGTCTAACAAATCGAGCCAAGTTTTTGATTTGAGCTTGTTTGTTCACCCAAGCTAAATGAGCTACTCACGAGTTACTCATTTAGCTCGTTAAACTCGTTCAAATATAGAGTTTGAAAATTTTCATAGACAAGTGTCATACTATGAATGTTTCTTAAATTTGTAATGGTGTAGAGCTACTATATTTTTTATTGATCTTCCTTTGTGTTATTATGGAAGTACTATGTTGTTCTAGTTTCAAATTAGTAGAATAATTACTAGTTTTTCTTATATGTGCCCATATTCATAACTTATAACAATCTAAACCAGCTGCTCGCGAGCTACTTGTGAGTTTATCGAGTCGAGCCGAATTGCAAATATGAGCTTGTTCTGTAAACAAGCCAAGTCGAACTAACTCATTAGTTGAACGAGCTTTAGCGAGTCGAGGCAAGTTAGCTTGGCTCGGCTCGAATTCCAGCCCTACTTGAAACCGGCCAACTGGCAGAGTTTGCACAATCTGTGTCTCTCCATCGAGCCTCTGGGAGAGGTCGCACAACATGTTATCTTTCTATACATGCTTATGAAAGACGATATAGAATTATTCTAATTATAAATAGTACCAATGCTAGTGGTGGATCCTACACTCCCTAATGTTTTAGACCTCTTGCAGTTTTATAATATTTTACTTCGTGGTCTGCCTCTTGTTTGCATCTCATAGTTTTATTCTTTAGTCTTTTGCACACAAACACAACTCTCTCAAAACGCTCCAGTCTAGAATCAAAGACAACTTCCAAGCAACATTTAACAAAATATAATGAGAAGCATAAAGACCTTTACCAAATAGCTATTTATGGTTTGATACTCTTATTTCAAAATTAGCTACATTATGACTGTGCTCTTGCCGTCATCACTTGTTAAACCGTCTGTGAGACATCTTTGTGGCCTATTTGACTTGGGCTTGTTGGCCACTCATGGTTCTTCCTTAATTAATCCAGATTTTGCAATAAAAGTGTATATTTTATTTATTATTTCTACAAGAAGAAAGATCAAGCAAAGGATTTGCACATCTATGCAATAATTAGTAATTAGTGGGACGCTAGAGAGATATTCCATCAAGTATTTGACGATTATGCAATTTAAACACAAAGAGAAATGGCGGTATTTGACGACCATCAGGCGACACCGCCGGTTATTGGTCACCAGAGCTACTCTTGTGACGAAGTTCTGCGGCGCCCGATGGTGGTGCATGGAGCGAGAGAGAAACAAAGTACGAGGTAGAGAGTGGAGGGATCCTAGAGGACTGAAGGCTCACTAGGAACACGAAACAATGGTGAGTGAGTGATGCATGTAAAATGCATACATGAACTTTATAGTTTGTTGCTATGAATTCCCACATATTTGCTACATATATGATGTTATATTCACGTTTACATTGATTTATGGATATTTACCAATGATCCTCTTTTATTTTGTTTATAACTCTACCGGACAGAAAACCCCATTCTGTGTGTTTTGCCTTTCTAGGACCTAAACAAAGTCAAATGAAGCTGGGCTTTCGGGAATGTCAATATTTTGTCAAGAGAAGCACATGGGACACTTCGACCTCACCAAACGAGCCAGGAGGGCCAAAAGGGCCCTGGTGGCTCGTCTAGTAAGGGTGGGAGTGCCACCCAGGCTCTTTCCCTCCTCAACTGTCTAGTAAGGGTGGGCATGACACTCTTGAAAGGAGTTGTTTGATTAAAATAAAGTCTAGTGATAATTATGATGCATGCCAAAGCTAAATGTTGTGGGTAAAAAAAGGGTGATGCTATTTTAAAACTTATTGACAATATGTTTTATGCACACCTTCGGATGCTAAGAACTTCGCTTGCCTATGAACAATCAATTGTATAACACTTGATTTCGGCTATTGAGTTGACGACATGGGTAGCACATGTTAACGTAATAGGAAAAAGTATTGGTACTCTTAAAGGATGTGCAAAATATTGCTGAAAGGACATTCAATGATCCTTGTTAAAAATTGTAACATCCTAGCATTAGAGCTTAGAAATAAGTTGAACTCACATGTGTGCATTGCATTCATGCATACAAAATCCGAATAATTTTCACGTTTTTTATTAAAACTTGTCAAAGTGATTGAAGCTTCTCTCAACTTGATGGAATTGAAGTAGATCATCAAGTTGACTGTGATAAGTTTCAATATGACCTTTGCTGGAATAATGATTTAGGGTAGAGAAGGTTTGATCTAAGGGTAGATCAAATGTAATAAAATTAAACCCTAGTACATTGTTTAATGATTAAATCATTAAGAGAGCATATCATAGAATTCATGACAATAATCCCTAAACTAAATTAAGGATATAACTCAAGTAACAAGAATTTAATAACTAAATCTTAACTTATCTGATTCTCATATATTTTTATCATGAGTATCATAATAATATTTAACTCTTCAGATACATTAGAGTAGGAAGGAAATCTAGTCAAGACCATTCACCACATATCTTTCTTTCCATAAAAATCCTTACCATCTCTATTGAGTCATATTTTAATATATGTTGAATATCAATATTGAGTAATCAACTATTGATATATCAATTCTTAGTCTATCAATTCTTGATCTATCAACTCTTGTCTTTATCATAGCATTCACTTAAAGCTTATAAAGAAAGAAGTAAGATTAGGTAAGTAGTAATACTAGCTTTAGAGAATCAAATTAATAGAATACTTGATGGGGGTTAATTCACTCCTGAATAGATAGAAGAGTTATCTTAGATAAAGATACATATGGTAACCAAGAAGATTATAAGGATGAATTCTAAAGATAGTTACGAGGAGTAATCCTATTGGATCAAGTAGGTATAGTCAATGAATAAATATCCTAGTCAAATAGAGATATTAAGAAGATAACTATAATACAACTGTAGTGTTGTATTGATAAAGCCTTGATTAGCCAACTAGAAACCTAAGTCATAATTGATCAAAGGATTATAATAATCATGCTCAAGCCACTAAGAGTGAATGATTATATCATGTACAAGTGATGTTGGTGATAGAACATGATTACACCCTAGTGTGGATATGTTATCCTAGGTTAGTCATGACAAATCACAATGGTATAATAAGTTAGTATATGAGTTACTGAGGCAAGTAAAGGATACGATAGTATGATTAAGCTGATACCAGAGCAACATTGAGTTATTGAAGTCGTAATACTCCTCTTACAGGATATTAAACACTTGAGGAAAGTAGATTTTGATAGATACATCTATTGGAGTAATGTTAGTAATGGAGGATAAAGGAAGTATATAAAGGAAGTGAGAAGCAACTATCTAATGGATTTAAAAAGAGGAAGTACTGATAAGAATATTCTTGTGAACTAAAGCTCATCATGTTAACCCATGATGATGAATATGAAGAAGTAGAATATCTAGGAAAGGAATTACTTAATTAGGAGCCTAGAATTAGGAAGAATGGAAGTTAGGAATTCTTGGTAAACATTCAACCTTAGATCTATAATCAAATTCAATATCTAGTTCATCTGTATGATCAATCATCTTATTTCCACAATGGCCTATAGGAATATTTTCCTATAGCAAATCACTTAAGTATACCTTGCCACTTCACCACATTAAAACCATAAGTTCCTAGGAACTATAGTTATTGATGACCCACAAGTATAGGGGGTGTATCGTAGTACTTTCGATAAATAGGAGTGTCGATCCCAACGAGGAGCAGAAGGTGTTGAACAGTGGTATGGAGCAGGAACTCTCTGTAAATGCTTTGAAAACGGATTTTTAGTGGTTTTCTGGTAAAGCAAAAAAACAAAGAGCAAGTAATAAAGAACAAATGCAGCAAGTGGCCCAATCCTTTCTTAGCAAGCCGGTGGAAATACTTATAAGGACCAAACGTTCTCGAGGACACATGGGAATTCTGTCAAGTGCTTTCGCTTCAAATAGCTGAGTACTCTTCTCTGGTGTTGTAAGTGTTGTGTGGGTGAACCTGTGCTAACATATCGACCTTACTTGGACAAATACATACTTGTGATTAAACCCCCTGCAAACATCCGTAACTATAGGAAAGTAATTAAGATATAAATCTAACTACAGCCTTAAACTCTGAGATCCTACACTCCCTTGTGCAAAGGTGACCTAACGGGGGTCTAGGTTTCTGTCACTCGGCAACCCCACAATTAGTAGCCAAATACACAATGCATTCCCCTAGGCCCATAAATGGTGAAGTATCATGTAGTAGACATTCACATGACACCAGTAGAAGAATATCACCACAACTTAAATACTAAACCATTGAATAATAACTCAACACAAATCCACTAATAACAACATGACTTCTCCCATGTCCTCAAGAACTAAACGAACTACTCACGAGACATCATATGGATCAAGATCAAATATGATATGGTAATGGATAACAATCTGAACATAAACAATAATCCAATGGTTCCACTCACAAGCATCAGCTACAATAGTAATTAACACCGGGAAGGTTTCCCCTAATGAACTAAGCAATATCCAACACAATTGTTATAGCGGGACGGAGTGGTGATGATGGTGCTGGTGGAGATGATGGTGTGGATGATGATGATGATGATCCCGATGAAGCCTAGCTTGATGACGGTGTTGATGGCGATGGTCTCACCTCTCCGGGAAGGAATTTCCCCGGCAGAAATCTGTCTGCCGGAGAGATCTTTCTCTCTCGGTGTTTTCCTCTCCTCAGAGGCAGTGGAAATCTATATGTGGTCGCTCCCCTGGCCTTAGGGTTTCGTAGGGAAGATATATGCGAAGGGGAAGAGTCGGGAGCCGGGCAGGTGGGCCACACCTTCCCTAGGCGCGCCTAGGTGGTGTGGGCCCCCTCTTCGCTCCTCCTTCTGGCTTCCTCAGTCTTCTGAAAAAATAATATTTTCCCATATTTTTCTGGTATTTTTCTGATCTTCGCGAAATTGCACCGAAACGCCTTCTTTTCCATCAGAATCCAGACTCTGGCAGTTCATCCTCCAAGAATCATCCAACATGCATAAACATATGAAAAGCCATAAGTAATACCTCATAATAAGATATATATCAATGAATAGAGGTAAATTATGACATAGAAAGGTGATGCAAATTGGGCGTATCAACTCCCCCAAGCTTAGACCTTTGCTTGTCCCCAAGCGAAAACTGAGCTCAGTAAACATGTACACAGGTTTATGGAGTGAAGTGTTGATAAAATAATACGAACAAGAAGCATCACACTTACCATTGCACAACTCATAGAAGAAAGCAACTCACCATTATATAACTTAGCTTGTAGCCAAGTACAGCAGTCACAATAGAGATGCATAAAGATAAATCATAATTGGAATTGGCAAACTTTGTTCTTGGTCAGAGAACAACTGGCAAACAGTTTCACAAATAAAGCTTTGTACAAGTTTTCAAACAGGGGCACTCTTTGCTCAAAAAGATTTTTCAATGAAGTCTTTCAAAGTAATACTCAATAGATAAGAGTTCTGTGCAAACAAGGAAGATAAAGAACATGATTGAATAAATCACCATATGAATTCTTGAAACACAACAACTCAAATGCTTGCTGGATATAGAGAGGAAGTAGGTTTACTGACTCAACTTGGAAGTGGGAGAAAAGTCCCTTCTTAGAGGGAAGCAGGGATTACAAGTCATAAAGAGCTTCCAAAATATTATGGTACTTACTAGCTTTGATCCCTCATTGCCCCTATCATAGGCATCTTGAGATGATTAAGGTTAAAGTGCACAAAGATGGAGTATATGCTTGATAAAATATAAGTTGGCAATATCATGTCCCTTGAATATGAGGGCCACTCCTCATGCTACTCAACTTTAGTTACCAGTAAGTTCTTGTCATAGTAAGTACATGAACCGCCAACGGGGTACCCCTTGCACATGGTACAAGAGCTTTCCCATAACCAAAATTTCAAGGCAAGCACACAATGAGCATCTCAACGATCTTTTTATTTACTATGTGCATAGCTTTTTATTGAGGATGCTTCATAGATATCTCACTATGGTGATGCTGCAAGTTTCCACCATGATTAGGCATGGATTAGTCTAGCGGCCCAGGCGTTTCTCTAACACAAAATACAAACTCCATGGACTTACAAGCTCCCTTTTTATTTCACACCGTTGACATCCATAGACAAAAGAGCACGGTATCAATTGCGTATAGAATACAAGTGCAATGTTGAAAGCGTTCACCGTGACAGCACGGTTCTGCTAATTCCAACGTATAGATGCAAGCATATACAACTTTGATGGCACAATGATTCAAGTCTATTAGATGCTAATTTGATATGCCATTGTGAGCTATCTATGAACCATTGTGCCATCTATGAACCATTGTGAGCTATCACCATAGTGAGCTATCTATGAACCATTGTGCCATCGAAGTTGTATATGCTTGCACCTATACATTGGAATTAGAAGAACTGTGCTATCACGGGGAATGTTTTCAACATTGCACTTGTACTCTGTACACAGTTCATATCGTGTTCTTTTGTCTATGGATGTCAACGCTGTGAAATAAAGAGGGAACTTGTAAGTCCATGGAGTCTGTATTTCTTGTTAGAGAAACGCCTGGGACGCTAGCCTAAGCCATGCCTAATCATGGTGGAAACTTGCAGCATCACCATAGTGAGCTATCTATGAAGGATCCTCAATAAAAAGCTATGCACATAGTAAATAAAAAGATCGCTGAGATGCTCATTGTCGGCTTGCCTTGTCATTTTGGTTATGGGAAAGGTCATGTACCATGTGCAAGGGGTACCCCGTTGGCGGTTCTCTATGATATGCAAATACTTACAATGACAAGAACTTACCTATGACCAAAGTTGAGTAGCATGAGGAGTGGCACTCATATTCAAGGGACATGAGATTGCCAACTTATATTTCGTCAAGCATATACTCCATCTTTGTGCACTTTAACCTTAATCATCTTAAGATGCCTATGATAGGGGCAATGAGGGCTCAAAGCTAGTAAGTACCATAATCTTTTAGAAGCTCTTTATGACTTGTAATCCCTGCTTCCCTCTATAAAGGGACCTTTCTCCCACTTCCAAGTTGAGTCAGTAAACCTACTTCCTATCTATCTCCAGCAAGCATTTGAGTTGTTGTGTTTCAAGCATTCATATGGTGATTTATTCAATCATGTTCTTTATCTTCCTTGTTTGCATAAAACTCTTATCTATTGAGTATTACTTTGAAAGCCTTCACTTGTGAAAGACCTTTTTGAGCAAAGAGTGCTCCTGTTTTGAAACTTCTACAAAAAAGCTTTTGTGAAACTATTTGACAGCTGTTCTCTGACCAAGAACAAGAGTTTGCCAATTCCAATTATGATTTATCTTTATGCATCTCTATTGTGACTGTTGTACTTGGCTGCAAGCTAAGTTATATAATGGTGAGTTGTTTTCTTCTATGAGTTGTGCAATGGTAAGTGTGATGCTTCTTGTTCGTATTCTTTTATTGACACTTCACTCCATAAACCTTTGGACATGTTTACTGAGCTCAGTTTTTGCTTGGGGACAAGCGAAGTCTAAGCTTGGGGGAGTTGATACGCCCAATTTGCATCACCTTTCTATATCATAATCTACCTCTTTTCATTGATATTTGTCTTATTATGAGGTATTACTTATGGCTTTTCATCTGTTTATGCATGTTGGATGATTCTTGGAGGATGAACTGCTGAAGTCTGATTCTGATGGAAAAGAAGGCGTTTCGGTGCAATTTCGCGAAGATCAAAAAAATACCAGAAAAATATGGAAACATATTATTTTACCAGAAGACGAAGGAAGCTAGAAGGAGGAGCGAAGATGGGGCGCAAGGGGCCCACACCCCCCTAGGCGCGTGCCCACCCTAGGCCGCGCCTAGGGCAGGTGTGGCCCACGTGCCCGGCCTCTGACTCCGCCCCTTCGCCAATATCTTCCCCACGGAACCCTAAGCCTCAGGGGACGACCACAGATAGACTTCTACCGCCTCTAGAGGGCGGAAAACACCAAGAGAGAAAGATCTCTCTGGCAGACCGATTTCTGCCAGGGAATTCCTTCCCAGAGAGGGGAGACCGCCGCCATCAACACCATCGTCAAGCTAGGATTCATCACGATCATCATCATCATCCACACCATCATCTTCACAAGCACCATCATCACCACTCCGTCCCACTGTAACAATTGTGTTGGATATTGCCTTAGTTCTTAGGGGAAACTTTCCCGGTGTTGATTACTATTGTAGTTGATGCTTGTGAGTGGAACCATTGGATTATTATTATTTTTCAAATTGTTATCCATCATCATATCATCTTTGATCTTGATCCATATGATGTCTTGTGAGTAGTTCGTTGTGTTCTTGAGGACATGGGAGAAGTCATGATGTTAGTAGTGAATCTGTGTTGAGTTATTATTCAATGGTTTAGTATTTAAGTTGTGGTGTTATTGTCCGTTCACATGACACCACTAGAAGAATAGCACCACAACTTAAATACTAAACCATTGAATAATAAATCCACTAATAACAACATGACTTCTCCCATGTCCTCAAGAACTAAACAAACTACTCAAGAGACATCATATGGATTAAGATCAAAGATGATATGGTAATGGATAATAATCTAAACATAAACAATAATCCAATGGTTCCACTCACAAGCATCAACTACAATAGTAATTAACACCAGAAAGGTTTCCCCTAATGAACTAAGCAATATCCAACACAATTGTTACAGCAGGACGGAGTGGTGATGATGGTGCTGGTGGTGATGATGGTGTGGATGATGATGATGATCTCGATGAAGCCTAGCTTGATAATGGTGTTGATGGCGACAGTCTCCCCTCTCCGAGAAGGAATTTCCCCGGTAGAAATCTGTCTGCCCGAGAGATCTTTCTCTCTTGGTGTTTTCCGCCCCCCAGAGGCGGCGAAAATCTATCTGTGGTCGCTCCCCTAGCCTTAGGGTTTCGTAGGGAAGATATAGGCGAAGGGGCGGATTCAGGAGCCAGGCAGGTGGGACACACCTACCCTAGGCGCGGCCTAGGGGGGACCCGCGCCTAGGGGGTGTGGGCTCCCTGCGACCTCTCTTCGCTCCTCCTTCTGGCTTCCTCAATCTTCTAGAAAAATAATATTTTCCCATATTTTTCTGGTATTTTTCTGATCTTTGCGAAATTGCACTGAAACACCTTTTCCATCAGAATCCAGACTCCAGCAGTTCATCCTCCAAGAATCATCCAACATGCATAAACAAATGAAAATCCATAAGTAATACCTCATAATAAGACATATATCAATTAATAGAGGTAAATTATGATATAGAAAGGTGATGCAAATTGGGCGTATCAGTTATCAACCTTTACTCTTAAGCCATTCTAAAGAACAACTCTATTAACTTACCTTAAATAATGGTATCATTTCCAATCACAAGCATAAAGACAATATGTCTTAAACCATAGGTGTTATTCCTATATAGAAGATCATTTATAAATTTAAGCCTCCTAAAACTAATAGTAAACAACTATAATTTTAAACCCTAAATTTCTATGCAAGTTATAATAAACTAATTATCTTAATATCATGAGAATAACACTAACCCTTTTAATTCCCAAGAACTTTATGTGTCCTATAATAAGAAGGACCACTATATATAAAAATTTCTTTAATATGATAAGTTAATAAGAATTAAATCTCATGAATTAATAATAATGAATTCCTTAATACGTTACGGAGAGTTTAAGTAAATCAAACTCATAACAAAAACCTCTACAATATATTAATAGAAAAAGGACCTAAATAAAGGTTCACTAAATGAATCTAAATATACTTTATTTATTGCTGCAAGCATTTAGCAAATAGAATTCTATAAGGAATATTCAAAATAATTGACTAAATATAAAAGGAAAAAAGGAAAAACAAAAAAATCATTCCTGGCCTTAGCCCATGTTGTCTTTTACCAATCTGCCGCCTAGTGCACTTCGTTTCAGCCCACTTTGGCCCAACAACCAGCCCAACTCGCCTTCCACAGTGACTGACAAGTGGGGCATCAAGGAGGGACTATGGGTTGAGTTAGAAAAACTGCCAGGGGGTGCTCTGCAAAAGTGTCGTCTTCCTCCTCGAGCTGGAAGTAGCTCGCTGGACGCCGGCGATGCCGTCCGCCGCTGCATCTCCACCAAGATTAGCGTTGCCGACACCGGAGAAGGATAAGAACACCACGAAATCATGTTCTCTCGTCCGCATCCCCATTTCCTCTCTTCCTCCTGATTTTCTCCTCTATCTGAAACCCTAGCTCGCCGGAGCCACGCATCGTTGTTGATAGGGGTTGCCCCAGAGTCCATGGCATGGTCGAGGAAAATCGCCGTGACATACACTTCATCCTAGTAGGCTAAATAGAACAAGGGGAGCTCGGGTGGGTGCGAATTTCATCATCCCTTTCTGTCGGGGTTCGTCAGAGAAGTTGACCGTGTACTCACCTCCGACCGCGCATGTCCTCGTCGACCTCTCTATCATCATCAGGGTGAGTTCCCGAACCCTCTAGTACTTCCCAATCGCGTTATCTCATTGTAAATCGCCATCGCACCACAAGAAACCGGCGCCGCCACTATAAGGTTCACCATGTCGCACTGATTCTAACTAGACTAATCATGCTTGCTAACTCGCGTTAGAACGCCGCCGCCGTGTCGCATCTGACCGTCACCGGCGAGGTGACGTCAGGGTGATGTCACCTTGCGCCACGTCAACGTGTTGACCGGGTCCGCGAGTCAAATAGTCCATGCCAACGTGGCCACTGGCCCACATGTCTGTGACTTAGGCTAGAACCAGTCTGAGTGTGAAAAGTTATTTCCTATTTAGGAAAAAGATAAAACAATATTAATTCTAATATAAATATTATCCAGAAATTTAATAAAATGATTAAACATTATAAATTTAATAACATTTATTTTATAATTCAAAAAATATGTTTAATATATATAAATGTTTAGAAAAAATAAAATCTACAAATTAAGTTTATTATCCAACATTATTATGATAATTATTTAAATAAAGACTTTATAAGTAATAAAGTTTTATAATTCATATTTTAATATTGGTAAATGAGAAAAATATAAATAATATACCAAAATTCTTAGAAAAATAATAAATATAAATTAAACTATAATAATATATTATCATACCACCTAATTAAGTATTTATTAATTATTAAATATTTATAAAGTAATAAAACCTATAAAAATCATATCTCATAATTAAAAATTCATAAAATACATATAATATACCAAAATGATCACAAAAATAATATCTACATGTTAAAAATATAATATCCCAATTTTTCAGTAAATAAAAGACTCAACACCCTAATAACTTGAATTTAAAACATATTTCTTCAACTGATAGCTCCTATAAGGGTAAGTAAAAAAATGCTAATAATTCTAAAAATTATACATTTAAAGCCGAATAATAGTATTTGACTTAAATATTGATAATATGAAGTCACGAGGGTTTAACACATTTTTAAATACAATATTATTGAATTAGCATTCCACCCTAAGTGTAGAATATTTTCTAAAAAAGAACCTTATCAAATATAAAACCTTCGAGGATAATTTGTGACTAAATAAAACCTATTCCCCTACTTCAACCACGAGTTTATCCACATATCAAAACACTATAGTGAATCCATAAGTAGTTAATTAGTATTATTTCCTTGGTTACAAATCATAGCCACACCTTTATAAGGAGATAACTACTTCTATTCCATTATAATATTAAGAAACCACTGCTCAAATAAAAATATCACAATTCTTAGTTAACTTTAAACAAAACGTTATGAAGTGAACAAAGTACAAATATCATAAACACTAAATCTTATGTCCATCTATGTCCTTAAAGTTAACTTTAGTCTACAAGACTATAAACATTACGATAAAGACTTTATTATGAATTTTGTAGTTTACTTTGGTCTATTTCAGTTAAGACCTAATGCGTCTCAAGACCAAACTAATCGAGTAAACACTAAGAGACATCGACCACACTCGGTTAACCACAAAGATTGTTTAAACCTTAGAAAATAGATATTTTCTTCAAATGTTATTCTTTTTGCCACTTCAAACAACAAATCTTAAGATAATATCTCCAACTCTTAACAACTAAACTCAAGGACTTTCATCATAGTCAACAGATGACAATTAATTATAAACACATTGCTTTAAACTTTACTTGTATATTTAGGATTGTTAACACCTAAGATCCTTATAAATTTCATTACTTATAAAGTAAAATTTGAAGAAGAACAATTCTTATATAAGCAGCCTTGCGTAGCATTCCTCATTTGTATACCTTATTGGTTGTATGGTATTTTAACTACACATTGCTTCACACACCCTAACAAGCCTTAATAAGAAGTACAAGTATGAAGCTTATCTAAAAGTATAACGCGTTACAAAGAAACCATTTCCTGTATCAAAACCCAAGAACAACGTTATTCTGGGAATTCGAGTTTACCAAATTGCATTACATTACTTATGCATAATAGTAGCCTGCTTATTTAAACATTAGTCCTTACCGGACCAATGATGCTGATTTCAGATATTGGATCTTATATTGTCTCTAAGACCATGAGTGCATAATCTTGCAATCACAAAAAGCAAGTTCACACTTGCTCATGTCCTTTGATTATTTTCTGTAAAGTATTTCGTAAATCCAGTATTGCCATCACCTGCATTTTAAAAATACCAGAAAACACTATTTTCATAATAATATTATTATAGGTTATTTACCATAAGGTGATAAACTAATATGAAAGTTCCGGTGGTAAAGGAACATATTATCTAGGACTTAACAACCAATATCACTAGTGATTCTTACGCAGTATATTATGAGTTAACTATGAGATTTGGAATGGGACAGAGAAGTCAGCTGTATCCTTTTCCTTTTGTATGGAGGCAAGACGACCTTAACGTGACGTTGTGATTCCTTGTGCGGATCCAACATATGGGTGGACACCCTTGGGCCCTATGTTTTTGGTGTCTAGATTATCTATGAGTAGCTGCCGGAGGTATAGCCGAACCTATATGGTACTTTCCAGCGGCATCACGAGCTCATAGAGTCTTCGGAAACTCATCAGGATTGTAGCCTGCCCGAAAGGGGGCTTACGGAGGTGAGCCAGCCCCGAAGGATCGTGCAGACATATGGGGTCGCAGAGAGGGCAGTGATTGGCTTGGATCATCTACTGGACCCCACAACATGGAATTGTGGACAGGTAAGCTGCCCGGTTGTGCAACAAGGAGTTGATCTCTCATGGGAAAAGTAACGCATCTCTGCAGAGTGTAAGAACTGTAACTTGTTACTCCCTGTTCCGGAAAGGAGCTACGAACGCGGCAGCAAAGGAACTCCATGAAAGTTCTGGTAAACCTGTGAAGGCTGACGGACATAGCTTTTCAGAATAAAAGCCACCTTTGAAGAAATATTTATGAAAACTTGCATTACCTACGACCTATGGTCTGTGGCCGTAGATATAGTGCATCAAACACTGCTTTGTAGTGAACTTGCTGAGTACACTCATACTCAACGTATCTTCTTAATCATTGCTAGATTCTGAAGTCATTAAGACGACGTCTACATCAAGTTATGCTCCAGGAATCATCATCAAAAGCTCAAGCTCTTCAATGAAGTAAAGGAGGTCAACATTTACATCAACTCAAGGGAAGACAAAGTTGTTGATTAGATAGGAATATAATCTATATCCATAGAACCTACTTCTGTAGAGTATTGCAATAGCAGCAATACAAGCCAAATAGTTAGATGCTAATTTTATTAGCATGATAGTTATGAGTAGATTATTTCTGATTCTTCTTTGTAGGAAGTTTATTTCGCTCTCTTTAATTTAGAGTGTTCTCTGGATCTTATGTAAAGAGTCGAGTTGTAACCTTTAGTCATGTCTTGGACCTACTGTATTTCTGTTGTACCACTCTGAGGGATGTAATACTAGTGAACGTCGTTTCATTGGTGTTATGTTAATGACTATAGTATACTACATCATATAGTGGTATGCTGGGTCACCGCAAAAACTATCTTTGATATTAATAGATATTCACACAAAGAGTCTTTGGCATGATCTCATTACTATTTTATAAAAGAATTGAAAGAAAAAAGATCTCACTCTTATGGAAATTAATCTTTAGGCTGAATGGTTGTTCAAAGATGCAAATGATCAATTTCATATTCAATGTCTTCTCGAAGTCATGCTCCATAAAAATAATTGTATCGTCTGCATATTGCAAAATAGACACTCCACCCTCAACCAGATGAGGAATAAGTTCACCTACCTGACCATACTCCTTTTCCCTTGCAATGAGAATGACCAACATGTCTGCAATAATATTAAAAGCAACAGAGATAACAGATCTTCTTGTCCAATACCTTTTCTCGTCTTGAAAAAGTGATCAATGTCATCATTGACTCTAATTCCAACGCCTTTACCCTTGCACAAAGTCTGCAATTGAGCCACACAATTTAGGGTCAAAATCCTTCATACGCATAACTTGTTGCATAAAGAGCCATTTAACTTTATCCTAAGCATTTTTGAAATCTATCTTAATAAAATCCCATCTATCTTCATAAGATAAAGCTCATGAATGGTCTCACGTAGAACCACAACACCCTCCATTAGGCCATTAAGTCATCCTAATCACATCCCAAATTGGTGATAAAACTTAGCTGAAAATCCATCCGGCCTAGTAGCTTTATCATGTTCCATCTAAGAGGAAAACATCTCTTCCACCGCCTTCTAGAATGCCCACTGTGTGCTTGATCTCCGAAGAACATGCTCCAAGATTGGGCGTGCTAGAGCTTGAAGACGATAATGCCATGGCAGCCACATACGGGAAGATCTTGGATTGATGGAGTCGGCCGGTGGATTGAATTCCTAGTGTTCTCTTTTCAAGAGCTCGCTATGCTACCATGCCAATTTGAAATAATTTCTACGCCATGCACAATACCGAGCCATACGTCAATTTGGAAGCATTTCTACACGGTGCATAATACATAGAGTACATATAATAGTCTAGATACTCATGTCGGTGAAGCAGTGACACTGCATTGTTAAGTCCTTCCAATATGTGGAGAATTATGTTCTCGCGTTAATAATTAGGTCGCTTTTACATAAACACTGCATGGGTCTGCATGACTTTGCAACCTATAGCTAGAAGTCTCCCTAGTCTTTACCAATGAGCTCGGAATCCAGCGGCAGAGGATAAAAAAATTGAGGTAGGGGGAACTCTAAAAAAAGATAAATACCAACTCGGTCTTGATGATCTTTGCTATCGAGAAAGCTCTTTCAACTGTTGTTGTTGCCTCCAGTAAAAGCAATGCCAACTCAACAAAAAGTTAAACGATATGAAGCATATGTATCATTCAAATATTAAGATAGTATCTGAAGATTTTAATTCTCCGCATATGAATAACGAATATCTCAAGGTTATCTTATATAGGCTCATGATCATAATAAGATAAATCCCCATGATAAATCTTTGTAAGCCAAGAAATTTCATTCACATTGAACCTATAAATGAGTCACTTGAGTTAGCACAAGAAATTCTGAAGCAAGTCCGACAAAAACTCATCAAAGTGATGATCAAAATCAGTTGTAGTATATTCTATAGAAAAATAGAAGGTGCCCATGTATCAAAATAATCAATAGTCACATAGTGTCTTCTCTCTTTTAAGGACTTTCCACTTATGTTGTAACCATTTCATTCATACTTAGAATTGTAATATTATTTTTTGCGGGAATTCACATCTTTCAGGACGGCTCTAAACACCATTTCTCCGATTAAGAAAGCATGTAAATTAGAATTTTAGATCAATACTATATACAAGCCAAAGTAGAAACATAATAAACCATCACATGATTAGAGTTAGTTTTGGCCACACATCAGAAGGTGGCCAAAATACTCCCGGGTCCTCCTTAGATACCCTTATTAGATTGAGAATTAGCTATTGCAAAGAGAAACAGTTGGTTTAAAACTAGACTACACTTAGTCCTTATTTCACTTTGGAATCAGTTTTGCACAATGTTCACTAAAACAAGCACAATTTTCTCATTTAACGTATAATCACTTAAATTGTTCAGAAAAAAAATATGCACATCTAAAACTTTTTGCCAAAAAATTTACACACGAGTCGTTAGCCCCGCCGGGCCGTCCGTACGAAAACGACACCATAAAGAAAAGCTGGAGGACAACAAAGGCACGGCAATTGAAGATGCATATGCATGTATGGTTATTGTTCATCAGAAACGAAAGATACAGCTAGCACACCAGTGCGACTCTCTCTCTCACACACATACAGAAGGGCACATGTCAACATGTGCACGGATCGATCTATATATAGCGACCACTTCAAACTACGAAGATACATAGCCACCTCGCCTTCGACCTGATCGGAATTCGTGAACGAAGCGATCCGATCTCGACTGTCAAGTGACGTACTGACCATGGATCGTAGCTGCAGACCTGGTTGTTTATTCTGTCTACTGAACTGGAAACCAACATGTACACGGCATCAAGCTTTCTGCAACAACAACAAAAAGGCAGAGAAGCGATTGTGATAAAGTGTGGACAGGTTTAGGCTAGCTGAAACCGTGCAACAATGCTACTAATTGAAAGTGGCATAACTAGCTAGAGAGTATTAGCAGCTACTAGCTCTTACACCAGGGTAGGATCTTCCAGCTCTGGTTGTCGCCCTTGCACCACTCCCAGAGCACGATGGTGGTGCCGTCGTGGACGCCGCCGTGGTCCTTGTCGCCGTTGAGGGCGTCGAAGTTGAGGCGGGTGTTGTTGACCATGCGGATGCAGCGGAAGCCCTTGCCCACGTCCCTGCTCTCCGTCCACATCACCGACTCGTCCATGTACTCCGGGTTGTACGGCACAAGCTTCACCTGCACTCACACAATACGTGTAAACGTGGAGCAGGTACGTGGAAAAAGCACGGACAAAGACTCATTTTTAGCTTACAGGGTGGTTCTGTCCGAGGGAGTGCTTGATGGCTTCGCCGGTGACCTTGTTCACCAGGGCAAACGCAGGGTAGCCTTCCTCGTCCTTGATCCGGGTGCTGTGCCTCATGTCCTTCACCCAGTGCTGCATTTCGTTTATTTCCATCATATGTAAGCTAAGTTAAGTAGTAAGAAGATCACCATGGGATCAGATGGAAACTAGCGCGAGTTATATATGATCGTGTCGATCGTCACCTGGAATTCGTCTCTAGGGTTGGTGGGTGCGAGGCACACGGTGCCGTTCCTCACGGTCAGGCTGTAGTCCTCGCCGGCCCTGCACAGCACGCGCACCGTCGACTCCGACGCCAGAAGACGGTGCAGGTTGCCGTAACCATACCCCGCGCCCGGCTGCGCGTACGCCTCGGCACCGTGCGCGTTCGGCGGCGGGGGCGCGTACCCTCCACCTCCATACGGAGCCGGCGGCTGGGGCGCGTACCCTCCACCTCCATACGGAGCCGGCGGCGGCGCGTACCCTCCACCTCCATATGGAGCCGGTGTGGCGTAGGGATCCTGGCCGCCGGACGAGCCACCGGCACCATACCCGTACCCGCCACCGCCGTATGCTGGCTGCGCGTATGCGTCGCCCCATGGCAGGATCTTCCAGCTCTGGTTGTCGCCTTTGCACCACTCCCAGAGCACAAGGCCTGTGCCGTCGCGGACGCCTCCGTGGTCCTTGTCGCCGTGGAACGCGTCGAAGTTGAGGTGGATGTTGTTGACCATGCGGACGCAGCGGAAGCCCTTGCCGACGTCGCTGCTCTCCGTCCACAGCACCGACTCGTCCAGAAAGTCAGGGTTGTACGGGACGAGCTTGACCGGGTGGGACTGGCCGAGCGAGTGCTTGACGGCGAGCCCCGTGGCGCGGCTCACCAGCGCGAACGCCGGGTGGCCCTCCGCGTCCTTCACCCGCGTGCTGTGCCGCATGTCCTTGTACCAGTGCTGAACCCATTCCAGATAGAACTGTCACTAATTTGCAGATGTGCACGCATGTCCACGTGATTAATTAATTCGAAAGCAAAACTCGATGGGCATAATAGGGGTGTGCGTGCCTGGTAGTCGTCGCGGGGGTTTGTAGGGGCGAGGACGACGGCTTGGTGGCGGATGGTGAGGCAGTAGGCCTCGTCGGCGCGGCAGAAGATCTTGAACGTCGGCTCCTGATGCTGGGCCATCGGCGCCGGAGGGTAGCCGCCACCGGCCGGCGGAGGTGGAGCGTTGTGCTGGTGCCCGTGCCCGTGCCCGAACATGCTGATGAGTAAAGTCAGTCAAGTGACCCTTGTGTTCGATGTGTGCGATGCGACTATGCGAGTATGTGCCACTAGAAGGCCAGGGTTTTTATAGGAGGCTGCAACCTACGACGCGCAGCGCAGGCACTATCTCCGTGGGCGCGGCCCACGACATCTGCCCCGTCGTCAATTTTTCCTTCTCTCGTGATCGAGCACGGGGCATTTGGCTGGTCTACCGATGATCTGGCACGACGGGGAGTTTAGAATTGTGACCAGATAAGAGTAGGTTTCTGGTGGCGGCCTGGCGGGGGACGGGTAGGCAAGAGTTGAACGCAGGCCCTCCGATACGACCGAGGAGGAGGCGGGTAGCGCCGGATCGGAGCCGGCCACCCGCGGCGTTGTTAAACGCACGACTCCGATGACTAGAGACACCGCGTTTTGTCATCCACATCGTCGCATCCGCAGCCATGGGGTGGGGCCACCTGGTGCCCACGTACGTAAAGATCGTTTGTCTTGTCTTGGTGGAAAGTGCCGCCCCGGTAGTTGGTAATCTCTTCTAGACCAAGTTATTACCTGCTCTCACCCGGCGTTCCTGAGAGCATCTCCAGCAGTCGCCTAAAAACGCCGCGCGCTAAAAGCCCTTTGACGCGTGCTGCAAACGATTTTAGCGCGCGAAATTGAGGCGCGCTCCAGCAGCGGCGGTAAATTTTGCGCGTCCCAATTTTTGCGCGCGCGAAAAAAGATAGGCGCTGTAAATTTAGCGCGCAAAAACACAGATTCGACCGAAACAAACTTAAACGATAGATTAAACTTGAAATTAAACATTGTTCGAGCAACGCACATCGGAAACAAACTTAAACGAAGATTAAACATAGAAATAAGCAACCTAAATAACTACTCATCATCGGAATCGTCCCAGTCCGAGCCGAGGGAGGTAGTGTCCGAGGACACTTTGTCCCAAAGCTCGGCGAAAATCTCTGATTCTTCGTCGATGTCGATCTCGGCTTCCACCATCTCCTCCGCCTCCTTCTTGTGCAGACGACGCTCGGCCCGTGCTGCCCGGCGCGCCTTCTTCTGCTCGTCCCGCTGTGCCTGGCGCGCGGCGTAGAATTCTTCTTCCGCCTGGACATCTTGCGGGAAGAGACGCCGCCATTCCGCCATCGCGCGCTCGTCGGAGGCGGCGATGTCGAGGCGGCGCTGCTGCTGCTGGTGGCGGCGGCGGTTCTCGTTGGTGATGAGCGCCGGAGTAGGCGCCATCAGTTCCGCCTCCTGGACGCTCTCCATGTCCGGGAAATTCATCGAGCGGCGTGGGCGGCCGACGCGCCACGCCGCCGCGTCCCAGGCGCGCGCCGCCCGGTCGGCGGTGTCGAAGGTTCCCAGGTTGAACCGCTCTCCGCCGGCGCGCAGCTCGGCGAAGTACGCGCCTGTGGAGCGTTGGCGAACGCCGGTGAACCCCGTCGCATTCCTGCGCGGCGGCATCGCGGCGGAGGAGGAGCGTGGCGGAGGCGGAGCGACGGCGGAGGCGGAGCGACGGACGCGTGGAGGCGGAGCGACGGACACGTGGGAACTGTTCAGCGGCAGCGCGCGCGGAAGCGGTGGCGGTTGGATGCTAGCGCTACGCTTCGTTTTATAGCGCACGCGCTTGCGAGCGCGCCAAAGCTCCCACGCGGGATAGCGCTTCCCGCGCGCGCTGTAAAAAATTTCCCGCGCGCGACATTTTGGCGCTGCTGCTGGAGCGCGAAACGCAGCTCCCACGCACTAAAAAAGCGGTTTTTCGCGTGCGCTTTTTATTTTGCGCTGCTGCTGGAGATGCTCTGAGAAGCCATTCGTATGATGCAGGGGTAACATGTAAGACGTATACTATTGCAAAGGAGGAGAGCACACGATCCTCCTCTAGTTAGAGCATCTCCACTTGTTGGCCATTTCTAATGCCGAAATCCGAACTTAAATTTGGCCAGATGAAACAAGTTTTCAGCCTAAGAACGTCGAGTTTCCCGCTCGCGTTTCCAGACCGTGTTCCCAGACGAAGCAAAAACGGTGAAACATTTGACGGAGATGGGCTCCTCCGGCATGGCCGATGCGACGGGGTTGGATGTACCGACGGCGTGGCCGGCCGACTGGTTGGAGGAGGTGGAAGCAGAGCTCGGAGAAGCAGTGGCGTCGGAGGCATTCGGCGCAACTGTTGGCGTGATGTCGGTGTTGTCCTCCTGGAGGATGGCGTTGCGGCGCGCCATGTACCAAGCCCTGACCGGCGTGCTCATCGCCGACGTTTATTCGCCGCCTATAAGTAACTGGAGATCCGTGTTCCTCTTCTTGGCGGCGTAGTTGGCCTTGAGGAGGTCGATTTGTGGTCTTGGTTCTGGAGGAGCTGCGCCCACCTCTCGTCGGTCTTCTCCACCCTCTTCTAGGAATGTGCCTTCGTGTCGGCGATGCACTTCTCGATAGAAGCATGTAGGCGCTTGGCAGGAGGTCCTGTGGCTTTGAGCATCTTCGCCTTCTTCTGGCGTCCGTTTTCTTCTTGAAAATCCATTTGCACTCAATGGCCTTTCGGTCGCTAAGAGGGTCCACCAAAGTCCATACTTGGTTTTTGCTCATGGATCCTAATTCGGATTTCATGGCCTCTATCCATTTCTCAGAGTCTGGGCTCATCATTACTTCCTCATAGTTCGCAGGTTCACTGTTGTCTACTAACAAGACAGTCAAGACGGGGTTACCGTACCACTCAGGAGGGGCACGTGACCTGTGACGTTTAGTAGTAGCATCGTCTGAAGCTTCATGATCCTTGTCATTAGCTTCCTCTATTGTTGGTGCAGACGGCACTGGAACAATTTCAGGTGCTGCGCTACTCTCCAACTCAAGAGAAGGTTCGATAACCTCGTCTAGCTCTACTTTTCTCCCACTCACTTCTTTCGAGAGAAACTCCTTCTCAAGAAAGGATCCGTTCTTTACGACAAACACTTTGCCTTCGGATCTGTGATAGAAGGTATACCCAATAGTTTCCTTAGGGTATCATATGAAGACGCATTTCTCCGCTTTGGGTTCAAGCTTGTCCGGCATCAACTTCTTGACGTAAGCCTCGCATCCCCAAACTTTAAGAAACGACAACTTAGGTTTAGCACCAAACCACAGTTCATACGATGTCGTCTCAACGGATTTAGATGGTGCCCTATTTAAAGTGAATGCAGCGGTTTCTAATGCATAACCCCAAAATGATAATGGCAAATTTGTAAGAGACATCATTGATCGCACCATATCTAATAGAGTTCGATTCTGGCGTTCAGACACACCATTGCGCTGTGGTGTTCCGGGTGGCGTGAGTTGCGAAACGATTCCGCTTGCTTTAAGATGCGTGAGAAAATCATAACTCAAATACTCACCTCCACGATCGGATCATAGAAATTTAATTTTCCTGTTACGATGGTTTTCCACTTCGTTCTGAAATTCTTTGAACTTTTCAAATGTTTCAGATTTATGTTTCATTAAATAGATATATCCATATCTACTTAAGTCATCAGTAAAAGTGAGAAAATAGCGATAACCACCGTGCGTCGAAACACTCATTGGTCCGCATACATCGGTATGTATGATTTACAACAAGTTCGTTGCTCGCTCCATTATTCCGGAGAACGGGGTTTTGATCATCTTGCCCATGAGGCATGGCTCGTACGTGTCAAATGATTCAAAATCAAGAGACTCCAAAAGTCCATCAAAATGGAGTTTCTTCATGAGTTTTACACCAATATGACCTAGACGACAGTGCCACAAATAAGTCGTATTATCACTATCTACCTTGCATCTCTTAGCCTCAATGTTATGGATGTGTGTTTCATTGCTTTCGAGATTCAGAAGAAATAAACCATTCATAGCAGGTGCATGACCATAAAAGATGTTACTTATATAAATAGAACAACCATTATTTCCGATTTAAATGAATAACCGTGTTGCAATAAACACGATCCAGATATGATGTTCATGCTCAACGCAGGCACATAATAACATTTATTAAGGTTTAAAACTAATCCCGAAGGTAAAACTAAGGAGAGCGTGCCAACGGCCATCACATCAACTCTTGATCCGTTGCCAACGCGCATCGTCACCTCATCCCTCACTAGCCGTCATCTATTCCGTAGCTCCTGTTTCGAGTTACAAATATTAGCAACTAAACCAGTATCAAATACCCAGGCACTACAACGAGCGCTAGTAAGGTAAACATCAATAACATGTATATCAAATATACCTTTGATAGTGCCAGCCTTCTTGTCCGCTAAGTACTTCGGACAATTGCGCTTCCAGTGACCCTTGTCCTTGCAATAAAAGCACTCAGTGTCCGACTTAGGTCCAGACTTGAGCTTCTTCTTAGCAGGGCAACACGCGTGCCGCTGCCTTTCTTGAAGGACTTCTTTGGACCCTTACCTTTCTTAAAGCTGGGGGGCTTGTTGACCATCAACATATGATTATCTTTCTTGATGTCCACCTCCGTAGCTTTCAGCTTAGCGAAGAGCTCAGTGATCGTATCAGTGGAACCAATCTGATTATGAGTAACTACAAAACCTTTGTAGCTAGGAGGGAGTGATTGCAGAACTCTGTCAATCTTGAGCTCCTCTGGAATCTTGCATTCCAGTTGCTCAAGGCGTTGAGTGTAGCCCGACATCTTAATGGTGTGTTCACTAACGGAACTCCCTTCCTCCATCTTGCAGTTAAAGAATTTCTCAGAGATCTCATATCTCCCAAAACGGGCCTGAGTCTGAAACATAGTTTTCAGTTCCTCAAGAATCTCAAAGGGCCCGGCGAACTCCTCAAAATGATTTTGAAGGTCCGATTCCATAGCAAACAACATGGTGCTCTTAATCACACCATAATCATCCTTGCGCGACTGATAAACAGCTTTCTCATCAGCCGGCGCATCTACAGCAGGGGCGTCGCCTAGCGCTTTCTCAAGGACATAGTCCTTTTGTCCGCCAGCGAGAATGATTCTCAGATTGCGGAACCAGTTGGTGAAGTTAGACCCATTGTTCTTAAGCTTTTCTTTCTCAGCAAAAACGTTGAAGTTGAAGTTGGACTTAGCCATTTGATCTACAAAATTTGCAAGTACAATTTAGACTATGTTCATGATAACTAGTTCAACTTAATCAAATTACTAGATGAACTCCCACTAAATTCAACATCGCTCAAGTTGTTTAGTGAACATGATCCAAATTCACCACACCTAATCCGATCTTCACGAGAAGAGATGTGGTTTCAATGGTGGACAACAAAGTGTCGATCATATCATTCATATGACTCATGCTTAACCTTTCGGTTCATGTGTTCCGAGGCCATGTTTGTACATGCTAGGCTCGTCAAGTCAAACCCAAGTATTTCTGCGTGTGCAAAACTGGCTTGCACCCATTGTATGTGAACGTAGAGTTTATAGCACCCGATCATCACGTGGTGCTTGAACACGACGAACTTTCGCAACGGTGCATACATGGGGAGAACACAGTTTTATCTTGATCTTTAAGTGAGGAATCATCTTATAATGCTACCGTCGCGATCTAAGCATAATAAGATACATAAAAGGATAAACATCACATGCATATAATTTTATGTGACATGGTATAGCCAATATCCGCGCAATGATCTCCATCTTGTGCGTTCCAGCATGATCTCCATCACTCCACCATGATTGTCTCCACCACGAATAGCAACTACAACTATTGTGAACTACTTAGCGATAAAGTGAAGCTATTACATGGTGTATAAGAAGTTGACACACAGGTCATACACAATTATAAAGACAACCACATGGCTCCTACTGGTTGTGTACTCATCGACATGCAAGTCGTGAAATATTACAAAACATGATCATTGCATACAACATACACATCACATCTTGGGCCATACCATATCACAGAAACACTCCCTGCAAAAACAAGTTAGACGCCTCTACTTTGTTGTTGCATGTTTTACGTGGCTTATGGGAGTAACAAGATAAGAACGATTCTTACCTACGGAAAGCCACAACGGTGATATTATGGTTGCCAACATCCGGTGTAAATCCCATGACAACTATAGTGAGAGAAACTGGCATCCACCAGCCGCATGTGTGGAACAAGCCACACGTCAAGTGCGGAGCCGGTCTCGCGAACGAGGTCGCGTAAAGTTGGCCTGGACCGCTTCGATCTCACTATCCCGCGTCATAAGAAGTACACAACAAGAGGCTTGCAACAGAAAACATCAACGCCCGCAACAATCATGTTGCGTTCTACTCATGAAACACATCTACACATAGATCTAGCTCTGATACCACTGAAGGGGTTTCGTAGCATAGTAAATAAAAAAAAATCTACGGATGCGAACGGGGAAGCCAAGATCTAATCTAGGAGATGCAAACAACGAGGGGGGATAGATGAGATCTTCATACCCTTGAAGAAATCGCACAGCGGAACGTTCAACGGAACGTGGTTGATGTTGTCGTACTAGCCTTCTCCTCCTCGCGATCCGATCTGATCCAACGCTGCAAGTGGCGACGCCTCCGAGAGATGCACACGTACGGCACCTCGACGTCTCCTCCTTCCTCGGTCCAGAAAGTGGGGTGGAGAGATAGATTGGATCTACAAAACAACGGCGTGGTGAAAAGGTGGAGAGTTTCTGCGGCAGGGCTTCGCCTACGTGCAGTCGGGAGAGAGAGAGAGAGAGGAGGGCAGCAACTAGGTGGCTAGGGTTTGAGGAGGTGTGGGGGGAGGGTGCGCCCCTGCCCTCTTTATATAGAGGGCTGGCCGGCTGCCCTTGCCCCTCCTCCAAACCCTAGGGCCGGCGGCCACATGGGGTGGAGTGGGGGGCAAGTTTCCCCCTTCTAGAAGCTCTCCCTGGGGTTTCCCCTAGGGCTTGGCCGGCTGGGCCTATGGGGCCTTGTACAATACCGAACATTCCGAAACAATTCCGAAATCCAAAAACTGCTTTCCCTTATATGAATCTTATTCTCCGGACCATTCCGGAACCTCTCGTGATGTCCTCGATTGAAGGGTTTCGCAGCATAGTAAATCAAAATTTTCTATGGAAGCGAACAGAAGGAAAGCCAAGATCTAATCTAGGAGATGCAAACAACGAGAGAGATTGGATTAGATCTTCATACCCTTGAAGATTCGCACAGCGGAACGTTCGTCGGAACGTGGGTGATGTAGTCGTACTCGCTTCTCCTCCTCGCGATCCGATCCGATCTAGCACCACAAGTGGCGGTGCCTCCGTGAGATGCACACGTGCAGCACCTCGACGTCTCCTCCTTCCTCGGACCAGCAAGTATGGTGGAGAGATGGATTGGATCTACAACACGATGGCGTGGTGTATATGGTGGAGAATTTCTGCTGCAGGGCTTCGCCTACAAACAGTCGGGAGGGAGAGAGGAAGGGCCAGCAGGGAGGCTAGGGCTTGGAGGAAGGTGTGTGTGTGTGGAGGGAGGGGGCGCACCAGCCCTCTATATATAGAGGGGGGGTGCGGCCAGCCCTTGCCCATCCTCCAAGCCTATCTCTAGTTTAAACAATTTAAACTCTCCCTTATCTAAAAATCCTATCTTATCTTATCTCTAGTTTAAACGATTTAAACTCTTTAGGATCGGCTGGGCCCTATGGGGCCTTGTGCCCCTGGCCCAATGCGGCCAGGACACTCCCTCATAGGCCCATGCCCCCTCCCGGAAGGTGGGGCCACGTTGGTCCCCTTCCGGAAGGTTCTAGAAGCTTCCGGTACAATACCGATTAACCCGGAACAATTTCGAACTCCAAAAACTGCACTGCCTTATATGAATCTTATTCTCCGGACCATTCCGGAACCTCTCGTGATGTCTCGGATCCCATCCGAGACTCCGAACAAAAATTCATAAACCAAGTATCCAATCTATCCTAGCGTCGAGACACGTTAAGTGTGTGACCCCGCGGGTTCGAGAATATGCAGACATGATCTTCTATCAATAATCAACAGCGGGGTCTGGGCACCCATATTGACTCCCACACATTCATCGATGATCATATCGGATGAACCACGATGCCAGGATTCAATCAATCCCATATATATATTCCCTTCATCTCGCGATATTTTACTTGCCCGAGATTCGATCGTCGGTATCGTCATACCTAGTTCAATCTCGTTCACAGCAAGTACTTTACTCGTTCCGTAATCCGATATCACTTTGTGATTAACTCCTTAACCACATGCTTGCAAGCGGTGTTGATATCGATTACCGAGTGGTCCCGAAGTATATCTCTCCGACTTGGGAGGGACAAATTCCATCTCGATACATACAACCCAACAGATACTTTCCGATCACCTGAGAGACACCTTTATGATCACCCTCTCATAGGATGACGTTTGATGACCTCAAAGCTTTCTTCCGATACCAGGGAGTTGCATTATCTCATGGTCTAAGGAATACAATATTTGACATAAGAAAAGCTTTGCAAAGACGAACACGATGACACGATCTAATTGCTTCGCTTAGTTTGGGTCTGTCCACCATATCATTCTCCCAATGGTATGATCTCATTATCAATTGACAACTCATGTCTATGGTTAGGAAACCTTAACCATCATTGAACAATGAGCTAGTCCATAGAGGCGTACTAGGGACACGGTGTTGTTCACAAACCACACAAGTATTAATGTTTCCGCTTAATACAATTCTAGCATGGAATATAAACTTTATCATGAACAAGAATTATAATAATAACATCTTTATTATTGCCTCTAGGGCATAATTCCAACATCGATCTCATCCGAGACTCCGAACAAAAACTCATAAACCAATTATCCATTCTATCCTAGCGCCGAGACACGTTAAGTGTGTGACCCTATGGGTTCGAGAATATGTAGACATGATCTTCTATCGATAATCAACAGCGGGGTCTGGAAACCCATATTGACTCCCACATATTCATCGATGATCATATTGGATGAACCATGATGCCAGGATTCAATTAATCCCATATATATATTCCCTTCGTCGCGCGATATTTTACTTGCTCGATATTCGATCGTCGGTATCGGTATACCTAGTTCAATCTCGTTCATAGCAAGTACTTTACTCGTTCCGTAATCCGATATCACTTTGTAATTAACTCCTTAACCACTTGCTTGCAAGCGGTGTTGATATCGATTACCGAGTGGGCCCAAAGTATATCTCTCCGACTTGGGAGGGACAAATCCTATCTCGATACATACAACCCAACAAGTACTTTCCGATCACCTGAGAGACACCTTTATGATCACCCTCTCATAGGATGACGTTTGATGACCTCAAAGCTTTCTTCTAATACCAGGGAGTTGCATTATCTCATGGTCTAAGGAATACAATATTTGACATAAGAAAAAGCTTCGCAAAGATGAACACAATGACACGATCTAATTGCTCTGCTTGATTTGGGTTTGTCCATCATATCATTCTCCCAACGACATGATCTTATTATTAATTGACAACTCATGTCTATGGTTAGGAAACCTTAACCATCATTAATCAATGAGCTAGTCCATAGAGGCGTACTAGGGACACGGTGTTGTTCATCAACCACACAAGTATCAAAATTTCCGCTTAATACAATTCTAGCATGGAATATAAACTTTACCATGAACAAGAATTATAATAATAACATCTTTATTATTGCCTCTAGGGCATAATTCCAATAAGAAGATCACAAGAAATTATTGTGCCCAAACTGCAAAGATGGCAGCACAAAGCTCGGTACCACACTGAAATTGTTGCGATGGAAGGCAGAGTGTGGTCTAACTGACTCTTCATTTGAAAAGATGCTGAAAATAATGAAAACGAAGTTTTCAAAACATAACAAACTTCCCGAGAGTACGTACAAAGCAAAGAAGACTCTCTGTCCTCTAGGATTAGATGTGCAGAAGATAAATGCATGCATTAAAGACTACATCCTCTATCGCGGTAAGGAGTATGAGAATTTCTCCTAGCCCTCTAGGTGTGGCGCGCCGGATGGCCATCACGAACCACTACTACTTCGAGCTCACGCCGGAGCAGCGGAGGAATCCCAACTGGCATCACGACTATTTCCCGACTTGGGAAGCCTTCTTCGGGGATCGGCGTGAGAAGGCGCTCGTCGGGCACGAGGAGGACGACCCACCTCCTCCGAACTTAAACGAGGCCGGCCGTCGGCTGTGGTGGCACGGCCGGACTCTCCAGAGCGTCATGGCCTACGACACGGCCGCCGACTCTAACCCTCGCCTGCGCTACCCTCAAGTCTAGCCCACTCATACTCAACCTTCAAGGTTCAACAACGGCGACCCCGACGACGACAGCGACGATGGCCGCGACGAGTATGATGACTACAGTCGCGAGTATTACAGGTGTAGGCAGGAGCATGACTGAATCATCCAACATTCCAAAATAAGTTTGGCCAATTGTGACTTAATCTGGCCATGTATCTTAATTTTCAGTTCTTCTATGTATCTTAATTTTCAGTCGTGCTTTATGTAATTTAATGTTAGTTGCGTTATGTACTTTAATTCCAGTTCTATCGTAATAAGATTTTCTTTTCGCCCATTATTTCCCGCCCTTTTCTTCCCACCCTTTTCCTCCCGCGCATTCTGCCCAGCTCGGAGAATTTTAAATGGTTCATAGTTATTCAAATTCAAACACTTTTTAAATGGTTCAGAGTTTAAATGGTTACATTAATTATTTTTAAAAACAGATAATGGTTTTGAACTAGTTATTCAAATTCATACACTTTTTATGTTTAAAGTTTTTCTAAATTCCAAATTAATATATGTGAAGAAATAAGTCAATTCATTTTTAATTTTAAATGGTTCATAGTTTAAATGGTTACATTAATTATTTTTAAAAACAGAAATGATTTTGAATTAGTTAGTCAAATTCATACACTTTTTATATTTAAAGTTTTTCGAAATTCCAAATTAATATGAAAAAAATATAAGTTAATTCATTTTTAATTTTAAATGGTTCATAGTTTAAATGGTTACATTAATTATTTTTAAAAACATAAAATGGTTTTGAATTAGTTATTCAAATTCATACACTTTTATGTTTAAAGTTTTTCTAAATTCCAAATTAGTATGCAAAAAATATAAGTTAATTCATTTTTAATTTTAAATGGTTCATAGTTTAAATGGTTACATTAATTATTTTCAAAAACATAAAATGGTTTTGAATTAGTTATTCAAATTCAAACACTTTTTATGTTTAAAGTTTTTCTAAATTCCAAATTAATATGCAAAAAATATAAGTTAATTCATTTTTAATTTTAAATGGTTCATAGTTTAAATGGTTACATTAATTATTTTTAAAAACCGAAAATGATTTTGAATTAGTTATTCAAATTCAAACACTTTTGATGTTTATAGTTTTTCTAAATTCCAAATTAATTATCATTTAAAAAACATTATAAACTAAAACCCCAAAATAAAAAATAAGGCATGAACATAGAGATAATTTGTGATTTTTCTGAAAAGAGGACCTTTAGTCCCAGTTTTTGGATCCAATCGGAACTAAAGGCCCCCTGCGCGCACCGTTTGGGCTCAGTCCAAAATATGAAGAAAAAAATGGAGCATACGTCCCGGTTGGTGGCTCCAGCCGGGACATATGACCTTTTAGCCCCGATTGGAGCCAACAACCGGGACTAAATGCCTCTTCTTTATAACTAGCATATCTCTTCTTCTTCTCCATCTCTCTCACAATATGTTCTTGTCGCGCACGGACTCAAGCGATGCGGTTAGTCTGCCCCGCCGCCCTGCATGCCCTATTGGCCGCCTCCGTCCGCTCGTGTCACGGCCGCAACGCACTCGTCGCCCATGCGCCGTAGTACGTCGCCCGCATCGCCGCTCCAGCGGTTCTTCGCGCAGGGACTCCGCGGTCATACGTCGTCCACTCGCGCCACCTGCTGCCATCGTCCGCACGCGCCACCCGCCGTCGTCGAGCCTCACGGTACGGTGCACCGCCGAGCTTAAAAAGAAGGCCCAAATTACATGTATCTTTATAAGATTTACAATAGTAAACGATTTGTTGGATGGGAAAATAAAAATATGTGGTATCCATATAGACAAATGTAATTTTATTAGCTTTACATGTATCTTTAAATTTTTTGGAATGTTAATTTTATTAGCTTTCGTATGATTATTGAGTGCCTAAAAACAATTCTTGAAAAGATTATACATGATAGTATAATCTTTATTATATGATAGTATAATCTTTATTTATATATATATTCTTATTTACCATAATTACTTTTTATATGTATATAGTTACCATTTTTAGTTAATTACTAGCAGCGCCGTTAGTTTAGGGTTCCCGCTAGTTTAGGGTTCACCGCTAGTTTAGGTTTCCTCTTCTTCCCGGTTCCTCTTTCACTCACTCGCAACAGATCGTCGCCGCCGCGAGGACAATCGCTTCAGGGTGAGCCACTGAACCTCCCTGGCCCAGTAATTGCTTCCTGGCGTCGCGCGTAGCCGCTGCTCGCCGTGCACCCGAGAGATCCGCCGCAGTTGCTCGCCGTCGAGCTTGCTCCGGCGACCATTAGCTAGCGGCGCTAGGTTAGATAGCTTCCTCTCGCTCGCGCGGTTCGAACAGACCCAACGACGCTCCCTATAATCGTCGGAAACGTCGCCGGCGACCACCGCCTGCCGCTCCGTGTCGTCGCGCGTGACATGGCCACCACGTCGCCACAGGGTGGACCTAGCGTGGCCTGGGGCCCGCTTGTCTATTTGTTTAAGCTATCATCATACATTGTCAAGAAACTTAAAACCCTAGTTTAGTTAAAGAAACATCGACACTCCTTATGTACATGTGGGTTCGCCGGTGTGTCCTCGCCAGGGCATCCCGAACCCTTTTAAATCGATGTTGCACCTAGGGTTAGTGTAGGATCTCTAAATCTGACATGTCATACATATTGATTGCACACTGCATTATGCCATGTATTGATTGCCGCCTTTCTTTCTAGAATTGGTTCTTCGTGATAAGATCCGAGCCCGAGGGTTTCTGATATTGTAAATTAATTTTTATTATTGTGTATGTATATATTAGGGTTTTTATCTCTCAACAACCTACCTAACATTCTCCCTTAGCTTCTTTGACTTATTCGCTTTTCCACCTATGTAGAAAATATGGAACCACACAGCAGAGACGGAGAAAAGGAAGAGTTGATCCAAGGTGTGATCCACGGGGAAGAAAATATAGATGTATCGACGTTTCTGAACAACTCCGGTGAGGGTGATCCTCTTTTTGCCGGAAGAGACGACTTCTTTGAGGTTGAAGGTGATGCCTTCCGCGAGGGAGAAGGTGATGCCTTGTGTGATCGAGAAGACGACCGCTCCGGCGAGATGCATGTAATATAATTAATTCATTAATCAATCATCTGCTGTCAATATAGAAATATTAACGATGATCTTTCTTCTTTTAGCCCTCCGGATCGAACAAATCTACTGAAAAGAGCGGACGAGGCCCAACCAAAAAGTTGGAAGACCATGAGAGGTTCAGGATCGAAGAAATTGGTGACGACGGCAAACCGACGGCTCCCGTTGTTGTCGCAATCAAATTTGTGGCACAATGCGGAGTAATCGTTAGGGACTTTGTCCCGATCACCATGCGAAATTGGAATAGGCCTATTAATGCGCAAGAAGAGGGGACATATTTATATGTCCCTAACATGGCCAAAGATTTACTGTGGAAGAGGCTCATGCTTAATTTCACCCTACCGAAGGTAGAGCTGGATCCAAATGCGGAGGATCCAGTTGAGGACGCCAAGCAACATGACAAAGCCATGGCGATGAAAGTCAGGGAGTGGGCTTTGAAGGCCCAGTGTTTCACCAACTGGAAGAAAAGATTGCACCCTGACTATGTCATGAAAGAGAAGACTCCGGATTTTGAGAAGATTCAATATCAGAAGTTAAAACCATTCTGGTCTGAGTTTGTGAATTACAAGATATCAGAAAAAGCTAAGAAAATGTCTGCAACGAATAAGCTGAATCATGCTAACAAGAAGTATCACCATACTATGGGCCAAGGTGGCTACAGGGCTGACATTCCTAAGTGGAAGAAACTTGAGGATGAACTGCGTGCTAAAAAGATCATCCCAGAGACAGAAAATTGGATCGAACGTGCAAAGAATTGGTTTTACGGGCATGGGGGCATGTCGGACTCGGAAGGGAAGTGTATATATAACATACGATATAAAGAATACCCCTTGCCAATCGAGAAGATTAGAAAAGCAGTAAATGCTGTTATAGATGGGGACTTCATTCCCGATAGAGAGAATGATGCGCTCACACTCGCCCTTGGGAATAAGGAACATGATGGACGAACACGAGGCACAATAGGCTCCCAACCATGGAGCACTGGGTTTCCCGAAGAGAGGAAGAAATATCCTGATAGAAGCCGTAAGAGGAGAAAGGACAAGGCGGAAGTTGAAGCAGATATTCAGAAAGAGCGAATGCATATAATTGAAGAACGAATAAAGCAACAACAAGATCAAATTAACACACTTAGCCAGCAAGGTACTACCGGCCCATCTCAGCAGCACATGGTGGTAGAACCTGCATTCGATGCTACCGGCCTATCGAATAATCGAAAAGGCAGTGTGGCTTCCATCGAGGTCCCGGGTGATGACAATGACGATGACGATGGTGCACCGACGATGGCTCGTGTTGTCTACCCAGTGGATGATATCACACAGATTACACACTGTGAGCTACATGTCAAAGTTGTGAACATATCAATGATGGTGGCGGTCGGCTATGCCTTACCAATTGGACCCGCACCAACTTACCATTGTTGTCCGGTTCCACAGGGCTACGCTGTTGTCGGGGTGGATGAAATCATACCCACCTTTCAAGGTTTGAAGCTTGACTACCCTACAGGTGAAGGGTATATGACTGAACTAGGAGAAGCAACAAACGTCACCATTCTTTGGCCAAAGGAATGTATCGTGCTTCGAAATCACATGCCAAGGCCATCTTCGCCGCCGCCTCACCCGTCTCCAGCACGATCGTCGCCACCGCGGCAGCCGTCTTCGTCGCCTCACCCATATCCTTCGCCTCACCCGTCTTAGTCGCCTCACCAGTCTCCAACGCAGACATCGCCGGCGCCTCAGGAAAAAAAGCGTAAGCATACCACCGCTACTCTGCAGAGTAGTAAGCGATCACCGACACTTAAACATGAGCCTCTTCCAAAAGTACCAAAGGTTCCTCCCAAGAGAGCTTATGACTGTACTGAAGAGGAGACTACGGAGATCGTTGAGGCACAAACGACAGCGTTTTTCGCTAACCTAAGGCGGCCGAAAGAGCCAGAGTTCCCCAGCACCAAAGAAGAAAAAGCCCGAGTGTTCGAAATGCTAAAGGGCCTTCACCAACCTGAGCCAAATCTGTCATCAGACTAGCTCTATTCTCAAGTCACATGTGGCACAACAACTATCAAAGAGCAGTACTGGTGCAAGCAGGAAATCTGTTGCCTAGCTCGGAGAACAAACAAAACAATCTTGCGCCCCTCTCAAGGTGATTTCCCATACCAATGTGGGGTCGAGCAAATATGCGGCCGAAGAGCAGTATGATCCAGATGTAGTTGCACTATACGGAGAAGCTGCCGCTGCTCAAGGTATGAGTATTGCCGACTACTTATCCCAGTTATAGTACTTCCCCGTGGGTGAAGTAGCATACAAATACCAGTATGGCAAACCTCTCGTCAAACCTGAGGAGGTAAAGAATCTTCCAACACAAATGCGAAGATTGCATAACTGGTACATGCATGCCACAAAGGCCAGGGCTAACTGGATAATGCTGAGGGTTACAAATAAGCATTATGGGAAAGAAGTAGATGACATGATAGCCATTGAATTTGTTGAACTATTTCAATTATTCAATCAAGACGCCTTGGACAAATTGATCATTAGTGCGTATTGTCTGTAAGTACTAATTATGTAATTAATTTAGTCTCTAGCTATCTCACCTTGTTTATTGCATGTATATAATCATACTATAATATGCAGAATGAAGATTCTCGAATGCAGCAGAGGACAAATCTATGACATTGGGTTCGTTGACCCAAATCGATCTTGACTCCAGCTAGCACCGCTGCTGGCCCCACGGTGGGCGCCAACTGTCGTGGTGGTGGCACGGCAGATGCCATGGGTAGGCTAAAGTATGGGGCCTATGGATGCTAATGGGATCTGGGGAGGGAAGATGTAGTTACTTCTACACATAAATGACTAACATACAGATCTTTATTTCTCCTCTGTTTGGCTACAAGTGCTCCTCGAGCTATCTGCAGGAAGAAGAGAAGAACTACACGAGCCTTACGGCGTTGAATGAATCGATCCCCCTCTCAGGAGTCCATGCCTCTCCTTATAAAGGGGTTGCTTGGCTCCTTCTAGGGCTGACGTGGCAAGCATATTCTTGGAATATGCTTGTCCCAAAGTGGTAACTCGGCGAGCTGCTTTCCGTGTCTTCCTTCTATCGGCGGCAAGGTTCCAGAGGGCCTCACATGTACGTCTCGGGCTTCCTCACTGTCACCTCCGTGACGCCTGTCTGCCTCTCTGCATCTCTGCTCTTTGTCCTTAGCGCTTGGCTCTGTCTAGATTCCTCCTATAGCAGCTAGGGTTTGACCTTAGGCACCTCTTTCTCCCGCAAGCTTCGTGTTACTTGGCCTTGTCTTGGATTACTAGGCTCGACCTTTACCTGCATTCAAGTTGTACATACATACTCGGCCGACTTAACTCGTATGTCGGCCGGATCAGGTATCGCTCCCTTCGTAGGTATCATGGCCATGCTTATCTCGGCCGACTTTTACAGGACTCGGCCGATATAAATAGTAACTCGGCATATGACAGGGGAAACTCCTTTTATCTTCCCCTGTCTTGACCCTATCCGGGGTCACCTCCCCAACATTAGTCCCCGAAGCTGGTGTGGTCCTGCCCGTAACCTCGGCCGGGCCACATCAGTTTCCCTATATTCATTTCTCCTCATCTCCGAGTTACTTTTTCCTGTTCGAGGTATTCGCCCTGCTTCTCGTGCACGCCTCGTCCTACGTGTAACACTCATCATTATTTTTCTAGTTTTTTGTTCCTTTACAGTGCCCACTGACAAGCTACAGTGATTACTGCGCCTGTCGCGTCGGCGCTGCGACGCCTCGCGCACCGCATCGGTCAGGAGGCCTAATCCTCTCCTGCGTCGTGTGGTCTTCGGTGTGGCTCCACTCAGCCGCGAGCGGTTCCGCCGCATGCACGATCTACACGGTTAACGCTCGCACGCACGATCCCACTACTGCCAGGGCCGCGCGGTTATAAAGAGGGGCACGGGGCTAGAGGGTTCACTTTCCCCCTTCGCTTACCGTTGCTCTTCTTCCTCCTTGCGCTCGTGCATCTGCTCGTGCTCCTGCATTTGCGCCATCGTCGACATCTTCGACGGCGAGGTCAATGTTCCTCTGCCCCATTGACCCCATCGCCGTGCGCCTGCTCCGGCGCCGTTGCCGGTGAGTTTTTCTACGGTCCCACTGCTAGGCTCTCTCCCTAGACGCATCCGCTGTTCTCCAGATTTCCCGTGCGGTTCTTTTCCGCCCTGCCACCGTCTTCGCTTAGAACCACGACAAGGCCCTGTGCCTCTAAGTGTAGCTCCACCGTTAGTTATTCTTCCATTGATTCCTCCGACGACCCTATGTCGAGTTGAGTTAGTGGCGCGCTCATCGAAGACGACGACGTAGCGTCTGGTCCAGAGCGAGGCTCCTGGCAGGGTTCCTCTATCACTCGTCGTGAGATCGAGTGGCTAATTAGGACTCGCCGGATTCCTGCCGAGGTAGGCTGTCGCTTACCCAGCAACCTTGCTCGTGGGTTCGGTCTTCATGTCCCACTTTGCTCGTGGGTTCGGTCTTCCCCTTAGCGATTTCGCTAAGGATTTCCTCGATTTCTTCGGCCTTCAGCCGCATCACCTTCCGGCTAATGCCATCGCCTCCCTATCCGCTTTTATCTTGGCCTCGGAAGGATACTCCGGCCTCTGGCCGTCTATGCATGTATGGTCCAAATTCTTCCAGATCCGATCTAATGTCGTTCCAGACAAATCCTTTCAGCCCTCTGAGAAGTTGCTTACCCAGTGTGGAGCCGCTTCCATCACACCTCAGAGAAAATCCGAGTTCCCTCGTGTTGCTGGTCTCGAGTCTTGCAAGAAGTGGCATAGATCGTTTTTCTATGTCAAGAACACTAGAAAGGAAGACAAGATCCGGCTCCCTGCCTTCTCCATCGGCCCCCCTTACAAGAAGAACTGGACCTACAACCCCAGGAAGAGCCATGCTTTAGCCGAGGCCTTCGAGATTCGGCTGAAGGAGTTGATCCGCGCCAGGCTACACGGCGAGGATCTGATGACCACCTTTGTCAGCGGCCAAATCTGCCCTTTCCAGCGTCGCACGCACAAGCTCTATTACATGAGCGGTCCTCTCGATCCCAACCGGGTCTCAATAGTTGAGCTCGAGGATTATCTTATTTTCAAGCGTGTCTGAGCTATCTTCAAGACTGATATGCCGAAGGATTGGACCTGGGGGCTGAAGCCGTTCACCCGCAGGAATCCCCCTCCCGAGGTAAGTTAGCGTATTCGTGTTTTGTTTCCTAATCGCATTTGCGACTCCTTTTGCTGATTCCTTTTTGTCTCTTTTCTTGCAGAGATTTGCGGAGCAAAAGATCGAGGATGCCGAGGTTCTGGCCCTCCCGTGGACCGCAGATCGGAACACCCCGGACAGCGGGGAGCCTGACTCGGAGGAGTTTGTTCCCAAGTTAGACGTCGCTCCGGCTCGCGCCCGTGGCAAGACCTTGGCCCATGGGGAGGAAGGTGATTCGGACGACGTCCAAATTCTTGAGGTAGTCTCCGCAATGCCTATCTCTTATGCATTTCCGGCTTCTACTTCCCCAGCTAATCAGGCCGGTCAGGTGCACGACGCCGAGCCTCTCGCCTCCCAACCTCCTGTTACTTCGAGGAAGCGTACCGCTCCAGCAGGTGTCTCCGAAACCGCTCCCAAGAAGCGAACAAAGAAGTCAGCCCAGCACCTCCGAAGCGTAAAACCATGCCCGGAGTTACTGCGTGAGTTCATTTTCATTTGTATTTCTTGTTTATCTCTTTCTATCTTTTGATTTAACTTTCTGTGCTTTTGCAGCGCTCCTCTTTCTGTTAAGCCGAGTGGTCTGAGTATGACGAGTCATACAACTCGGCTGCCTTCTCCTCCGCCTCCTGAAGATACTAGAGCTCCTAGTCCTGCTCGCATTGACTCTCCTCCTGCGCCGACTCAGACATCACCTCGTCAAGATGTACCCGCAGTCTCCATTGCTGATGCCGATATAACCCCGCTAGTAGATCCTCCTACCGAACCTGTTGCCTCCGTTGCGAACCCCAAAGTTTCCCCCGAGATTTCTTTGACCCCCAAAATTCCAACCGCAACTCCAACTCCAGCTGAGGATATTACCCTCTCGGCGCCCTCGGGAACTATAATTCCTCCGGCCCCCAAAGATGCTACTCCGAGTGCCGAGGTTGCGGCCCCTACCGACATCCCTTCTAAGGCTAAGAAGGTTGTTGTTACCAGACCTTCATCATCTTAGAAGGGGCCGGCTAGCTCTTCTCAACCCAACATTGCTGATGCGTTCCGCAAGGGGATTTCTTCTGCTAAACCTGTTGTTACCCCGGCCGCTGATACTCAGCTCACCCTTCACAAGAGCCCCGCGGCGGCGGTGGTTACACAATGGGTCCGAGGTAAGGTTCTAACCCGTACGGAGAGCGGGAACAGCCTCGGCTCTTTGGTGGAGTACGCCAACAATTGGAACGCTACTGATCAGCTTGAGGGCAATCCGAGCAATCAGCCATTTTAGCTTTCCGACATCAGTAGTCGTTTGCATATGGCTGCCAAGATCGTTCTTGACAGCGATAAGATGAACGAGGTAATTGCTTCCATTGATATCTGGTTAGTTATTCAAATGGTAGTATATATACCCTAGTCCCCGAAGCTTGCAACCAAATAACTTGTTGTTCGTTTGGAAGCTTTATTAAGCTTAAAGTGCATTATTCGCCGAGTAAATTTCCTGTATGACTTTGACTCATCGTGGTTCATTTGTATTCCATATTAAGCGTTTGCTAAATCCGGATCTATTTCGCCTTTGATTATCCAGTCATTTAGGTCCGAGATAGGTTTAGCTCGATTCAGATCTGTTTAGCTTTGAATATCTAGCCACCTAGGTCCGAGTTAAGCTTTGCTTGATTCAGATTTGTCTTAGCTTCGAATATCCAGCCACCTAGATCCGAGTTAAGCTTTGCTTGATTCGGATCTGACTTAGCCTCGAATATCCAGCCACCTAGATCCGAGTTAAGCTTTGCTTGATTCGGATCTGTTTTAGCCTTGAATATCTAGCCACCTAGATCCGAATTAAGCTTTGCTTGATTCGGATATGTTTTAGCTTTGAATATCTGACTGTAATTTATTTTATCGCTTAGGTTGCCCATGATCGGCGGACAGCCGAATTCCAAAGGCTGCTTTTCGCGCACAAGAAATTGCAAGAGAAGTATGAGAAAGTTCTTCCCGTGGTGAAGAAAGCTGGTAACTTAACAAATCTTTGTATTGTCCCTTGAGTTCTTAATATTTTCGACTTGAGGTGCTAACCCATTTTGCTGGTAAACAGGTAATATCAATAATCTTAATATCCGTCTTGAGAAGAAAGTCAAAGCTCTAGAAGGTTAGTTATTAATTTCCTCTATTGATTTTCGCTCGAGACTTATCCTGGGTTTCTTATAACCTTCTGGCTTTGGTATAGTCGAGTTACAAACTCTTGCAGCATCGCATCAAGAATGATTACCCATGCCTGATATGATGCTGCATTTTTTAGAGCAAGCCGCCACTTATTCGGCGCAATTGAAAGAGAAAGATGACGAGATAACCCGGTTGCGTGCCGAGGTGGAGTCCCTCAAGCTTTCTCAGGAATCTGAGTTAGAGAAAGTTGATCAGGAGTTCTCCGAAGAAAAGAATCGGCTAAGTCTACAACTACAGAAAGATAAAGAGCTCCTCGAGGCTGCCGAACTTAAGAATCGGACGATGAGCGAGGAAATCACTCGCTTTGAGAAGACTAAGGTTGACTGGACTCAGGATCTCTAGAAAATGTTGAGCTATATTCATCATAAGTTTCTGACCATGGCCGAGTTATCTTCTTACTTTTAACTGATATACTTTTATTTTGCGTAGATCATTTTCCGGAAGCTAGGCCCGTGAGCTCTAGAGCGGTCATTTCTGCTCGCCAGCGCCGAGGTGTCCCCGCAAATTCGAGTCCAGAATATTCAATGGAGGAAGACTTCTTGGTTGCCGTTGGCGCTGCCACTGGGCCGATGAAGATTATGGGCAGGGATTTGGTGCAAGCAGCCATTCAGGCCTACCATGTTCTCTGGCCGAATACTTCTGGAACTCCTGATATTGACGAGATCAAGATACTGGTGGAAAGATTAATGGCATCCCAGAGCCAGTTAAATCTCTGGAGGGAATCCGCTGGAAGGGCTGGTGCTGATATGGCGCTCACAATCATTATGTCTTGGTATGAGGACATTTCGCTCGACACTTTGATAAACTTGCGCACTGGCTCCCGTTGGGTTGAGGATCCAGAATTCGTCGCTCACCGCCAAGATCGTGCCTTCCAGCTTATTGAGTATGCTGATGTGCATAACTGGATTGAAGGGCCGAGTTTTCTTCCCAATCCAGCGGACGACGTCGAAATCGAAGATGCCTCTGATATTGATTTGGCTGACCAGGATGAGGGTGAGGGCGACTCAGACAACTCTGGTGATTCCAGCGCAAGCTCAGATGGGGACGACGACGCGCGATCATCTTCCAAAGGGACTAGGCACTCTCAAGCTCAAACTAATGTTTCTCAGCAGCCCAGGACTTCCCCCGAAGTTACTATTGCTTCTATGGAAGGCGAAGTAACTTCGGCCGAGGCGTCGTCTATCTTGGAGCGCCCAGTGCCTGATCATGCCGTTGCCCCTTAGGTTCAAAAAACTTCTTAAACTATTTCCAGTCCCCGGTATACCGGGCGTATGATGTGTGTGAAACAATTTTCCGACTTTTTGTGTGGTACGGACCCTATTTTGCCTGTTGCCGCTGAGGCATGGGTGACGGTGATCATTACTAGTTTGTCTAAACAGATCTTGTTGCTTTATATCTTTGCTTTGGCGACCTTTCAATCTCATAGGCTCGGATCGTATGTTTTCATGTGGTTGACCTTAGTTCGGCGCTTATATTGCTTGTCCTTTATAAATTCGACGGCTTTGCCATTGTGTTCTTGACCTCTATCAGAGATATAAAGCCCGAAGCCTGTATCTGGCAAAGTGAAACAATAAGTTGCACCCCTTATCATACTTCATTTTGCTGGGAGTGTTACTCTTTTTGCATCATTCTTAGAGATCTTTGTTTGCTGAGCTTTGGAACTTTTATGTGTCTGGCGACAAATAATCGATTAAACCCACTAGTCCTCGAGTTATCACTTGGGCTATCGAGTTCTTGCGTGTGCTCAAAGAATTACCTTGGACCATGTGGTCGTCTCCGAGTTGCAAACCTAGTTGCCGAAATATATTTCATGGGTTAATGCAGAGAACCTTACGGGGTAACCCCTGAGTCCTTCCTCAAGGCACCGGGGTTTAATGCATGACTCAAAATAAGAAATAACATAGGGCAGTCCCCGAGTCACCGCTCGAGGTGCCGAGGTTTAATACATAACTCAGATAAGAAATAACATAGGACAGTCCCTGATTCACTGCTCAAAGGTGCCGAGGTTTAATACATAATTCAGATAAGAAATAACATAGGATAGTCCCCGAGTCACTGCTCAAAGGTGCCGAGGTTTAATACATAATTCAGATAAGAAATAACATAGGGCAGTCCCCGAGTCACTGCTCAAAGGTGCCGAGGTTTAATACATAATTCAGATAAGAAATAATCATAGGGCATCCCCGAGTCATTGCTCGAGGTGCCAAGGTTTAATACATAGTTGATACTTTGACTTGAAGCGTCATATTACAACGTACCATAGATGGCTCCTACGAGTAAAATGGACGAAGTAAAGCTATGTTCCATGGTCTTTTTGATTCTTCGCCGGCTTTATTTGCCTTGTTCTTTTCTGGTGACTGAGCATCGATTAGGTAATATGCATCATTGTGCAATGCTTTACTCACGATGAATGGCCCCTCCCATGGGGGTGATAGTTTGTGCATGCCGGCTGTGCGTTGCACTAGCCGAAGAACCAAATCTCCTTCTTTAAACACTCTTGGATTGACTTTCTTGCTGTGATATCGTCGTAGGTCTTGCTGATAAATAGTTGACCTTGATAGTGCCAACTCCCTGGCCTCTTCTAGCAAATCGACATCATCTTGCCGAGCTACCTCATTTACCTCAGCGGTTGTATACTGGGTTACTCTTGGCGAATCATGTATTATGTTGGCTGGAAGCACGGCTTCTGCCCCATATACCAGAAAAAATGGGGTATACCCTGTTGACCTGTTTGGGGTAGTTTTGAGGCTCCATAGTACTGTCGGTAGTTCCTCGATCCAGCATCCTGCCGACCTTTGCAGAGGTTTGATGAGTCGGGGTTTTATTATGGACAATACTAGTCCATTAGATCTTTCTACTTGCCCATTTGATGATGGGTGAGCCACCGAGGCGACATCTAGTCTTATGTGTTTTTCTTGGCAGAATCTAGCAAAAGCCCCTTCAGCAAAGTTTGTGCCATTGTCTGTAATAACACTATGTGGATAACCATATCTCAAGATAATATATTTGAGGAATTTCACCGTTGTTGGTCCATCACACTTTCTTATTGGTTTTACTTCAATCTACTTTGTGAACTTATCCACCATGACTAAAATGTGAGTCATTCCGCCCCGGACTGGCTTGAATGGTCCCACCATATCCAAGCACCATACAGAAAATGGCCAAGTAATTGGTATTGTCTTTAACTCGGACGATGGCATATGTATCTTGCTGGCGTATCTTTGGCAACCATTACATTTTTCTACCAATTCTTTGGCCTCTTTCAATGTTGTCGGCCAATAAAATCCATGCCTGAATGCTTTGGCCACTAAAGCTCTGGACGAGGCGTGATGCCCGCATTCTCCCTGATGTATATCTAGGAGGATTTCCTGGACTTCTGCCAAGTCAACACATCTTTGCAGCACGCTTGTGACGCTTGTTTTATACAACTCATTGTTTATGATTGTATAAGCCTTTGCTCTTCTTACTGTCTGTCTAGCCAGTACCTCATTACTTGGCAAAATTGCATCCTTAAGGAAAGAAAATATGGGTTGCGCCCATGTCGGCATGATTTTCTCTGGGATAATTTCACTATCTATTTCCATATTTTCCGCCGACATAATAGCCTCGGATGTTTCCATATCCATTCGTGCGATAGCCGGGTTCACTTTCAGAAATTTTGGGTTACATTCTTTGTCAACTTCCATTGGCATACTATCTTCTCTTGATTCTGCCGAGATATAAATGGACTCGGACTATGGTGATGGTGCTATTGATGGTTTTCTTAGGTGCTCTAGGGCGATACCCGGGGGAATTGATTGCCTAGTTGATCCGAGTTTTGACAGCGTGTCTACAGCGTCATTTTGTGCCCGAGGTATATGATGAAACTCACACCCATCGAAGTATCCACTGATTTTTTGCACATGGAATATATAGGGCCATATTCGCATCTAGCGCATCCCAATTGCCTGATACTTGCTGTACTAATAAATCTGAATCCCCGTAACATAGGATCCGACGTATGCAAATCTCTTTTGCCAACTTTAACCCATGGACAAGTGCTTCGTACTCGGCTACATTATTTGACGCGGCGAAATGTATTTGCAGTACATATTTTAGCTGATCTCTTTTTGGCGAGGTTAACACTATCCCTGCCCCCAAGCCATTCCTCAGCTTGGAACCGTCAAAGTGCATTGTCCAATAATTCGGATCTGGTAATGGTGGCTCATATTGTACCTCAGCCCAATCCACAAAGAAGTCTGCCACCGCCTGAGATTTGATTGCGTCTCGCCTATCAAATTGCGGGGCATAAGGTGATAACTCGATTGCCCATTTTGCTATTCGGCCACTAGCATCTTTATTGCTCAATATCTCGGCTATGGGTGCTTCACAAATCACTTTTATCGGATGTTCCTCGAAGTAATGTTTAAGTTTTTTCGCCGACATGTATACTCCATAAGCCATCTTTTGGTAGTGTGGGTAGTTCTGTTTTGAGGCTGATAATACCTCGCTTAGGTAATATACCGGCCTTTGTACCGACTTATCATCTTTATTCTGTTCTACGACAACCACCGCGCTTACCACTCTGTTAGTGGCAGCTACATAAAGTAACATAGGCTCCTTTGATAATGCAGAGGCCAGAATTGGTGTCGTGACCAACATCTTTTTTAATTCATGAAATGCGTTATCTGCTTGCGGTGTCCAAATGAACTTATCAGATTTTTTCATCAGTTGATATAGAGGTAATGCCTTTTCCCCCCAGCCGACATACAAACCGACTAAGCGAGGCCAGACAACCCGTGAATTTTTGTACATCATTTAGACACCTCGGCAATTCCATTCTTTCAACTGCTCGTATTTTAGTTGGATTTGCCTCTATACCTCATCTGGATACGAGAAAACCGAGTAATTTCCCAGCCGGGACACCGAAGGTACATTTTTTCGGGTTAAGCTTCATTCGGAATCTTCTCAGGTTTGCGAATGTCTGCCGAATATCATCCATGAGTGTTTTACTTTCTTTTGTTTTTATAACCACATCATCCACATATACTTGCACATTTTTCCCTATCTGGTCATGTAGACACTTTTGCATGCATCTCTGGTATGTTGCTCCTGCGTTCCGCAGACCGAATGGCATGGTACGATAGCAATAAGCCCCATACGGGGTAATAAACGCAGTCTTTATTTGATCGGCCGGATTTAATGGTATCTGGTGGAAACCAGAATACGTGTCTACAAATAACAACAACTCACAACCAGCGGTCGAATCAATGACTTGGTCTATCCTAGGTAAAGGAAAAGGATCTTTGGGACACGCCTTGTTTAGGTTCGTGTAATCAATACACATTCGCCATACGACAGCTACATTTGGGTCATCCTTTTTCTTTTCTACCAACACCGGATTTGATAGCCAATCCGGATGAAGTACTTCCATGATGAACCCGGCCTCCAAGAGCCGAGCTATCTCATCCCCTATTATTTTTCTCCTGTCTTCGGCGAAGAGGCGAAGAGGTTGCTTCACCGGCCTTGCTCCTGGTCTTACATGCAAAGAGTGCTCAGCCAACTCCCTCGGCACACCTTGCAGGTCTTGAGTTGACCAAGCAAAGATATCCCGATTCTCACGGAGGAAGTTGGTGAGCTCGCCTTCCTATTTGGCATCCAGGCCGGCGCCAATCGTGATGGTGCACTCTGGGAACTGTTCATCTATCTGGACCTTTTTTGTCTCCTTAGTCGGCTGGAAAGATACACTTCCATGTGGGTTGGCTAACGCTAGCATATTCAGCTGTGCTGACTGAGCGAGAGCTGCTACCTCCTGAATCCTTCTTTTTTCTCTTGCAATCACCAATGATTCGGCCAGGTTTGATCCGGCCGAGGCACATTCCATCGACTTCCTGTAATCTCTTGCTACTGTTATCACCCCTTGTGGTCCGGGTAACTTCATTTTCAAGTAAGTGATGTGGCAGCTGCTCATGAATTTGGTCAATGTCGGCCGCCCGAGTAAAGCATGATAGCAACTTTCTAGATCCACCACCTCAAACTCCAAATTTTCCGCTCTGCAGTTATCCCTTGTGCCGAATAATACATCTACTCGAACCTTCCCAATGGGTTCGCATGAAAGTCCCGGCACTATTCCATGGAACGTGGTTCTCGTGGATTGTAGCATATTCTGCGATATTCCAAGTTTATGCATTGTATCTTTGTACATGATATTGATACTGCTCCCATTGTCAATGAGTACTTTTGAAAATTTCACATTAATGATGGGCCCGACAAAAGTCGGATCTAGTATGAGTGCGTACGACCCTGGATTCGGCATTATTTTGGGATGATCCTTTATGCTCCAAGTTACTTCTTGATCTGACCAAGGTACATATCTTGGTACTGCCGGCATAACTTCATTCACTTTCATATGCCGGCACTGTACACTTTGCCTGTCTTGATGTTCTGTTGTGAACATGCAATATGATTGATGATATTCCCTGTAATCATTGCGTCCATTATTTCCAGGGTTTGTCCTTCCATCCCGACCCCGATTTATCACTTGATGCACTGCATCTCTCTGGTCCGAGTTATCATACCTCGGGGGAGGAGGGGGTAACATTAACTACTGTGCATTTTCCCCAGTCAATTGCGGCTGCTGTTGCTGATGTGCCTGATGAGAAAGTGCTTGCATGCCTGCTGGGTTCCCCATTGCATTTTTCATCCAGGCGCATTGCCGAGTTGTATGATTAGCCGGCTTGGCTGGGTTTGGAGTGTGAAACTTACACGGTTGATCCAACATGGATTCAAACGTGTACTTCGGCCTTTCCTGCCACTGCTTCTTCTATTCTGGTGTCCACTATCTCTTCCCTTCATTCCTTTGTGTCCATTGCTGAGGACCATTCTTCTGCCGCTGACTGTTTCCGTGACTTAGCTGATCTTGCACTACCGCTGCCACCTGATTGGAGGCATATCTGTAATCTGGTCTTTCCTCTCTTCTTCTACCTCTAAACTCGTTGCACCTCGATGATTCGGCCGCATCTCTTGCATACTGATCTTGATGCTCCCGATGCTCCGCCGACATCAATTCTGGTTGCGTCGGATCACCCAATGCATATGAATCCGCTATCCTGATGGTTTCTGCCAAAGTGGTTGGCATATCTCTTTGCAGTCTCTGCCACAAGACACTGGCATATCTGCATCCTTGAGCGAACCAAGCTATCGCTTGAGATTCTATAACTCCCTCGCATGAGTTCCTAAGGTTACACCACCGAGTTAAGAATTCTCTGTCTGTCTCATTCGGTCTCTTCTTGCACATTGCAAGATGTTGCGGCCTGTTTGGTCTCTTGTAAGTACCGGTGAAGTTGATGACAAACATCTCTTCAAAATCTAGCCAGAAGTTGATACTTCCCGCTGACAGATTGTTCAGCCATACTCTGGCTGGTCCTTCCAGCATTTGCGGGACATATCTTACTGCCCATCACAAGTTCCCACCAGCTATCTTTACTGCAGTAGCATAGTCAATCAACCAATCATGTGGTTTGGTGCTCCCATTGTATGTTTTCATGCCCCTTCCAGCTGAAAGTTCGGCACTGGTGGTTCGCCCATGATCTGAGGTCCAAAACATGCTGGATCAGGCAGACCCTGCTCTTCTAACAACTCGGACCGATACAACCTGTCCAGTTTTAATCTTGCATCATTTGACGGTAAGTCTCTGTACATGATTCTCTCCTGCATTCCATAATGGTTATTTCCACCATGCCCTGCATACTCCATATCTGAGTAACCATCGTTGTACCTCTCATTTGCGTGATTATGGTGAGCTGGTCTCACTTCTCGCTCTTGTCGAGGTTCATACCTTGGCTGAGGATTGGGCGGCGGGTCCCTTCTTCCTTCCGTCGGGATTTCATTCTCATGATTTCTTTTTCCGAGGTCTCCATTGCCTCGGCTTCTGTTGCCTTTATTGGCACGACCGGGGTTTCTTTCGCCACCGTTACCTCGGCTTCCATTGCCTCTGTTCTCATTGACCTTTTCAGCTACCGCTGGATCATACGGTACAATTTGCTTATTTCTTTTTCCTGAAGTTACTGCTTTATCTTTTCGCCCGTTGTTTCCGGGTGAGGATGCTGCTGCCATTGATAGCGCAGGTGCTGCTCCAGCCGAATGAACCATGCGCGAGGCTCTCGGTCTCACCGGGTCAGCCCTAAGCATTTCTTCATTTTGCTGGTTCGCAATGCATACCAGCTCATTCACTCTTTCTTGTTGCTTTTGTCGGGCTTCGCCGGTTAGTCCTTCCAATTCTAATGCAGCGGCATTAGCCGCCCTTAGTTTCTTTGCCGGGGTGCTATACCTCACCAAGCCTAGGTCTACTGAGTCTGCCTTGTGAGTCTCATGTTCTTTGTTGATATCATTCATGAGATTTTTTCCTCTCAATCTTAACTCATCTACTCGCTCTGGGGCAATATCTAGCTTATTTGTCTTGGCATATTCTCGCAGGGTCCTGTTCAGGGACTCCCTCAAGGCCGACACCTTTTTTGCCTCTACCAGTACTTTTTTCCTGGTCTCTTCTAACTCTGCCTGAGCATTAGCCGGATCTAGTATCGGTGCTACAAGCGTGGTCAAATTATCTATAGTTGCCTGGAGAATATTTTCTGGTCTTTCCAGAGGTGGTCATCTTACCCTTGGTGCCTTCAGGGTTGTCTCCTGCACCTTGGCTGGCTTGGCTGCTGAAGGATCTACCTCGGTGGGCTGTGGAGCTGCTTGCTTTGTGGTCACCTGTCCTCCCGTCATCGGGTCCTTGCTTGATCCGGCGCCTCCTCCTGCTGCCTGTACCCCGGCTGCGACCATCACCTCGACGCTGCTGGCGGGGCGTTCTCCACGCGGACCGTTTGCAGTGCTGAGGGGGGGCTCCTGCAACAATAACTCGGTGAGGATAAACGCAGGAGGTGTCGACGCCGACGTAGATCTGGTGCATGCCCAAGTTGATGAAGACGCCGTTGCACGGAGGATCTTTTCTCCTGAAGCTGCCTGCGTTATCGCTGACATAGTCACAGAGATTAAATCTCTGTACTAAGCCAGAGACAACTCGCTCGCAGGTGTGGATGAAGTTTCCCGTCCGGATCTTGACTCCAGCTAGCACCGCTGCTGGCCCCACGGTGGGCGCCAACTGTCGTGGTGGTGGCACGGCAGATGCCATGGGTAGGCTAAAGTATGGGGCCTATGGATGCTAATGGGATCCGAGGAGGGAAGATGTAGTTACTTCTACACATAAATGACTAACATACAGATCTTTATTTCTCCTCTCTTTGGCTACAAGTGCTCCTCGAGCTGTCTGCAGGAAGAAGAGAAGAACTACACGAGCCTTACGGCGTTGAATGAATCGATCCCCCTCTCAGGAGTCCATGCCTCTCCTTATAAAGGGGTTCCTTGGCTCCTTCTAGGGCTGACGTGGCAAGCATATTCTTGGAATATGCTTGTCCCAAAGTGGTAACTCGGTGAGCTCCTTTCCGTGTCTTCCTTCTATCGGCGTCAAGGTTCCAGAGGGCCTCACATGTACGTCTCGGGCTTCCTCACTGTCACCTCCGTGACGCCTGTCTGCCCCTCTGCATCTCTGCTCTTTGTCTTTAGCGCTTGGCTCTGTCTAGATTCCTCCTATAGCAGCTAGGGTTTGACCTTAGGCACCTCCTTCCCCCGCAAGCTTCGTGTTACTCGGCCTTGTCTTGGATTACTCGGCTCTACCTTTACCTGCATTCAAGTTGTACATACATACTCGGCCGACTTAACTCGTATGTCGGCCGGATCAGGTATCGCTCCCTTCGTAGGTATCATGGCCGTGCTTATCTCGGCCGACTTTTACAGGACTCGGCCGATATAAACAGTAACTCGGCATATGACAGGGGAAACTCCTTTTATCTTCCCCTGTCTTGACCCTATCCGGGGTCACCTCCCCAACATCCTTACAACTTCGAGTGAGTGTTATTTTCTTGTATACACTTTCTATTTCGCTTACTCGACGTTAAGTATATAATTGATGAGTTATGCATGCGCAACTTCCACTATATTCTGTTAATCATTCAACCTGACAAAGGGCGGGTACTAATCATGGACTCAAAACATAAACCCCTTGAGACGTGGAAGGACATGCAGATGATTCTCCAGAGGTAATTCTAATCATTACGACACTATATCGGCAACGTTCGTGAATTTTATGATATCAAGTAATTAATAACTTCTTTCTTCGTCGGGCAGCGCTTGGAAATGGTTCACCAAGAAGGCTGGGGGTGTTTGGAAAGAGGAGCTTACATTTAAACCACTAGATATAATCACCACTAGCTATATCCGCGCATCTCTTTAATTTTAGTTTTGATACCGGTATTACCATGCTTGATTATTATTTTGATTGAACTATGTTCTCGTAAAGTGCGTGATGCAAGGACTAGGGAACAATTTATATGGATACTATGTTTGCGAGTTCATCCGTCAGACGTGCTGTGAGAAGGGCAGAAATTTAGAGCAACTCCACGTACGTAAACAATTTTTATAGTTTTATTACCATCAGATTGTGTTTAGTTTAATTCATATAGGTTGACTCCTTTTTTTAAATCAGCTCGAACGTCTACGGGACGGTCCTCTGCCAAAAGATCGCGTACGAGCAATTCAAGAGGAATTGGCGGGACTCTTGGATGCAAAAGTCCTAGACACAAAAGAAGAATACTATGCGGGTGTGTATAGGCAATAAGGATTGTACAAAGTGCTTATTTTGTATGCAGTGCATGAAATCCGTGTATCGAATATAATATGTTCGACACTTAGATCTATATTATCATGATGATCTTGTGTAATATAATGGTTCCTTTATTGATGAGTGCAAAACACAGAATAAAAAATAAAACAACATAAATGAATTCTCTGCCCGGCACAAAAAGTGGCCAAAATGCTCCCGGGGCAAAAAAAAGGTTGCTAAAATGAATACTCTGCCGCGGCAGAGGGTTATTTGTCCCGGTTCGGTTGCTCCTCCTCCCTCGCGCGGAGCAGCGACCACGTGTACGCTGTTTTGTCCCGGTTCGTGGGGCAACCGGGACTAAAGGTTGAGGCTTTAGTCCCGATTGCCCCATCCCGGTTGGGGAACCGAGACTAAAGGACCTTAACAACCGGGACACATGGGGCGGTTTGCACTAGTGAGAGGTATCCAAGCCGACGGGGACACATGGGGCGGTTTACATTAATCTAGAATTTACAAAAACTTTAAACATAAAAAGTGTATGAATTTGAATAACTAATTCAAAACCATTTTCTGTTTTTAAAAATAATTAATGTAACCATTTAAACTATGAACCATTTAAAATTAAAAATGAATTAACTTATTTTTTTGCATATTAATTTGGAATTTAGAAAAACTTTAAACATAAAAAGTGTATGAATTTGAATAACTAATTCAACTGTTTTTAAAAATAATTAATGTAACCATTTAAACTATGAACCATTTAAAATAAAAAATAAATTAACTTATATTTTTTATATATTAATTTGGAATTTAGAAAAACTTTAAACATAAAAAGTGTATGAATTTGAATAACTAATTCAAAACCATTATGTATTTTTTAAAAATAATTAATGTAACCATTTAAACTATGAACCATTTAAAAAGTGTTTGAATTTGAATAACTATGAACAATTTAAAATTCTTCGAGCTGGGCAGAATGCGCGGGAGGAAAAGGGCGGGAAGAAAATTTTATTACGATAGAACTGGAATTAAAGTACATAACGCAACTAACACTAAGTTACATAAAGCACGACTGAAAATTAAGATACATAGAAGAACTGAAAATTAAGATACATTGCCAGATTAAGTCATAATCGGCCGAACTTGTTTTGGAATGTTGGAGTCATTCAGTAATGCTCCTGCCTACACCTGTAATACTCGCCACTGTAGTCGTCATACTCACCGCGGCCGTCATCGCTGTCGTTCTCGGGGTCGCCTTAGTTGAACCTTGAAGGCTGAGTACGAGTGGGCTATACTTGAGGGTAGCGTAGGCGGGGGTTAGAGTCGGCGGCCGTGTCGTAGGCCATGACGCTCTGGAGAGTCCGTCCGCGCCACCACAGCCGACGGCCGGCCTCGTTGAAGTTCGGAGGAGGTGGGCCGTCCTCTTTGTGCTTGGCGAGTGCCCTCTCACGCCGATTCCCGAAGAAGGCTTCCCAAGTCGGAAAATAGTCGGGTTGCCAGTTGGGATTCCTCCGCTGCTCCGGCGTGAGCTCAAAGTAGTAGTGGTTCGTGATGGCCATCCGGCGCGCCACACCTAGAGGGACAGGAGGAATCGGCACGCCTCCGGCGCTCAGCATCCAGCCGACGGAGACGTAGTAGCCTAGCGGGCAGGGGTACTTCGAGGCGCAAAGCGCCTCCGCCTCCCTGGGGGTTAGTCGTACGGTGGAAGCCATGGGAAAGAGTGATAAGGTTGCAGATATGAGTCTAGGGATGTGCAATGACAATGGAGGCCAATCCTACATATATGTAGTGAGAAATGGCGGGAAGAAAACTGCGGGAAGAAATGGCAGAAAGAAATGGCAGGAAGACAGAGGCGTGAATTTTTTACCAACCGGGACTAAAGGGGCTTATTTTTAACCAAGACATGCGATTTTGGTGGTTGCTTCACAAAACGACCCGTTTTTTGCGCTCGGAAAATGGATCTCTGAAGAAACTACAAATTGCGAGTCTAGAAATGATTTTTTCAAAAACTCACAGGCGTTAGATCATGTACTTGTAGTACAAACCGGACCCACTTCCTACCGATTCGGCAGACATTTGTCTTTTTACCCGGGATGGACAGAAAGGTTTGAGATATCCCGGTTAGGAGATAGTCCATATAAGGTGGTCTAGTATTTTAGTAAAATGGGACGGTAGCATTCCGAAACAGCTTTTTGGTGGTTGCTTCACAAAACGACCCGTTTTTTGCGCTCGGAAAATGGAAAATGGCTTTTCCGTGCGACGAAAAGGAAAACTTCCTCCTGCAACATTGTTCTCCATCCCAATGTCCATATGCATGCATAATATGGTCACAGTATCACAAACTGTACCGCGATTCAGCACATAAAATCGATCATTTGGACCGAAAGCCATGAAAGCTCGAACATGATATGTCATTTTGTGAAGGTTTTTTCGAGACATGATCAATATACCAAGTCTGGTATTTGTCCTTGCAATTATGTCACATAATATAACACCACGCGAAGGATTTACATTGTTCGGACTTTTTTTGAATTTCTAATGCCCGTTTTGAATTTTTTCTATTTTCGAACTATGGTCAAACCGGCGTGCGTGAAGATAGGGGACGAACATCGTTAGAACTTGCATTGGATATTTAAAGAAACCACATATTGCGAGTCTAAAAATTATTTTTTCAAAAAATCACGGACGTTAGATCATGTACTTGTAGTACAAACTGGACCCACTTCCTACCGATTCAGCAGACATTTGTCCTTTTTACCCGGGATGGACGGAAAGGTTTGAGATATCCCGGTTGGGAGATAGTCCATGTAAGGTGGTCTAGTATTTTATAAAAATGGGACGGTAGCATTCCGAAACAGCTTTTTGGTGGTTGCTTCACAAAACGACCCGTTTTTTGTGCTCACAAAATGGAAAATGGTTTTTCCGTGCGACGAAAAGGAAAACTTCCTCCCGCAACATTGTTATCCATCCCAATGTCCACATGCATGCCTAATATGGGCATAGTATCACAAACTATGCCGCGATTCAGCATATAACATCGGTCATTTGGACCGAAAGCCATGAAGCCTCGAACATGATAGGTCATTTTGTGAAGGTTTTTTTAAGACATGATCAATATACCAAGTCTGGTATTTTTCCTTACAACTATGTCACATAATATGACACCACGCGAAGGATTTACATTGTTCGTACTTTTTTTAAATTTCTTATGCCCATTTTGAAATTTTCCATTTTCGAACTATGGTCCAACCGGCGTGCATGAAGATAGGGGATGAGCATCGTTAGAACTTGCATTGAATCTCTGAAGAAACCACATATTGCGAGTCTAAAAATGATTTTTTCAAAAAATCATGGACGTTAGATCATGTACCTGTAGAATAAACCAGACCCACTTCCTACCGATTCGGCAGACATTTGTCCTTTTTACCCGGGATGGACGAAAAGGTTTGAGATGTCCTGGTTGGGAGATAGTCCATGTAAGGTGGTCTAGTATTTTAGGAAAATGGGACGATAGCATTCTGAAACGACATTTTGGTGGTTGTTTCACAAAACGACCCGTTTTTTGCGCTCGGAAAATGGAAAATGGAAAATGGTTTTTCCGTGCGACGAAAAGGAAAACTTCCTCCTGCAACATTGTTCTCCATCCTAATATCCACATGCATGCATAATATGGGCACAGTATCACAAAATATGCCGCGATTCAGCATATAACATCGGTCATTTGGACCGAAAGCCATGAAACCTCGAACATGATAGGTCAGGCTGAGGTGGGCAACCTATAAATAGAGGGAAATACCTATAAATAGAGGGAAAGGGTTCATCTTTAGTCCCGGTTAGAGGGATTTCGGCAGACTAGGCCAGGCAACACTAATGATAGGGGTGAGTGTCGACATTATGTCGTCCAGCTTGTACCTTGTCCCGGATGGTGTCACCAACCGGGACTAAAGATGAACCTTTAGTCCTGGTTGAAGACACCAACCGGGACAAAACACGAGTCAGCACTAATAATAGGGGTGAGTGTCGACACTATACCGAGCTGCTTGTACTATAAATAGGCATCCTTGTGAGTCTAGTCCTCCAGCCAGATTGAGACATCTCCAAGATTGTTTTCGAGAGTAGGGACACCAATACGACCAGTTTCAGGGAGATGCCGCCGGAGCCCAGTCCTCCGGCATCTCCAAGAAACTGGTCATAGAGGCACTCCCTAATATGTGAAATTAGTTAGCTCCCAGGCGTATTGATCTAGTTAGATAAGTTACAAGCTGCAAGATGGTGTGCCAGAGCAGGGACACCACTACGGCCAGTTTCAGGTAGATGTCGTCGGAGCCCAGTCGTCCGGCATCTCCAAAAAACTGGTCATAGAGGCACTCCCTAATACGTGACCACGCGCGTTTGGAGATCAGATCTTAATGGTAAGTACGAATCGGGACAACTTCTTCATAGTTTAGGAAAGTCGTTCTACGAATCGGGACTAAAGGCCCCCTTTAGTCCCGGTCCACCCACAAAATGGGACTAACACTCAAGTCATTTATTAATATTAAAAAATGAGACTACAAAATCGGGACTAAAGGCCCCCCTATATATAGTCCCGGTCAAGCCACAAACCGGGACTAACATTCAATACATTTATTAAACTTGGAAAATTGCAAACATCATAAAATATCCTTCACAAAATGCGCTATCATGTCTCATGGAATTTAGGTTCACAATATGCAGCCAACCGACCAGACATGAACTAGAGGTACACAATATGAGCATGAACTTCTTGGCGTATGTCCTTCCTTATGATCGCTTCAGACGTAACCATGGAGCATCTTCTTTACTTAACGGAATACTTGGGTCAGTTTTCACTGTGAAGGGCGGAATTTCATCAAACTTATTATAATATTCTGACATGTCTGTCTTGTCCTCGATTCCCATGATGTTTTTTCCCTAAAAGAACTATGTGACGCTTTGGCTCATCATATGATGTATTCGTTTGCATATTTTTTCCTTTTTCGGTCTGGAGGACATGTCCTTCACATAGAAAACCTGAGACACATCATTGGATAGGACGAATGGTTCATCTCTATAACCAAGATTGTTGAGATCCACTGTTGCCATTCCGTACAACTGGTCTATCTTTACCCCTTCCCCATTCAGGTTGACCCATTTGCAGCGAAACAAAGGGGCCTTAAAAGAGACTTCATAGTCAAGTGCTCATATCTCCTCTATATAACCATAGTATGTGTCCTTTTGCCCATTCTCGTCCGTTGCATCAAAGCGGACACCACTGTTTTGGTTGGTGCTCTTTTTATCTTGGGCGATCGTGTAGAATGTATTCCCATTTATTTCGTACCCTTGGAAATTCAATATAGTAGAAGATGGTGACGCGGCCAACAAGTATAGCTGATCTCCAACAGTGGTGTCATTCAAAAGATGTGTCCGCATCCAACCGCCGAAAGACTTCATGTGTTCATCTGTAATCCATGAGTCAGGCTTTCCCTGGTTTTTGGAGCGTACAATATTCTTGTGTTCCTCGATATACGGAGCTGCCAAGGTGGAATTATGTAGAACTGTGTAGTGTGCTTTAGTGAAAGAATCCCTGTCCCTACATATCATTTCTTTCTTTCCGAGCGTGCCTTTTCCACTTAGTCTTCCCTCATGCCGCGAGTCAGGAACACCAATCGGCTTAAGGTCAGGAATAAAGTCAACACAAAACTCAATGACCTCCTCTGTTCCATATCCCTTGGAGATGCTTCCTTCTGGTCTAGCACGGTTATGAACATAGTTCTTTAAGACTCCCATGAACCTCTCAAAGGGGAACATATTATGAAGAAATACAGGACCAAGAATGACAATCTCTTCCACTGGGTGAACTAGGAGATGCGTCATAATATTGAAGAAGGATGGTGGGAACACCAACTCAAAACTAACAAGACATTGTACCACATCTTTTTGTAACCTTGGCAGAATATCTAGATTGATTACCATCTGAGATATTGCATTAAGGAATGCACACAGCTTCACAATGGGTACTCGAACATTTCTGGTAGAAGCCCCCTCAATGCAATAGGAAGCAACTACGTCATAATCACGTGACAGTCATGAGACTTCAGGTTTTGGAACTTTTTTGCTGCCATATTTATTATCCCCTTTATATTAGATGAGAAACCAGACGGCACCTTGATACTGTAAAAAACTTCAAAAAAGATTTCCTTCTCTACTTTGGTAGGAGCATAGCTGGCACGACTTAAGTGACGCCCTTTATCCGTCTTGTTCTGTGTATGCATGTTTTTTGAGGCTTTCATAATTGGCTGGTCCTCCCGTGCTTCTGGTGTATCTTTTGTCTTCCTATACACGCCTAGGAATCCTAGCAGGTTCACGCAAATATTCTTCGTCACGTGCATCATGTCGATTGAAGAGCGGACACGTAGGACTTTCCAATATGGCAGCTCCCAAAATATAGATTTCTTCTTCCACATGGGTGCGCGTCCGGTAGCGACGTCGTTCGGAACTGATTGACCGCCGGGACCCTTTCTAGAGATTACTTCTATGTCCTTGACCATACCAAATAGATCATCACCAGCAGGGAGTTCAGGCTTCTTCCGGTGATCTGCCTCACCTTTGAAATGCTTGCCTTTCTTTCTTACGGGATGATTGGTCGGCAGAAATCGTCGATTCGCCAGGTACATAACCTTCTTGCATTTATGCAAATATGTACCTTCAGTCTTATCTAAATAGTACGTGCATGCCTTATACACCTTGTTTGTCTGTCCTGAAAGGTTACTAAGAGCAGGCCAATCATTGATATATGGTTACGAAAAGCAACCCTCGTAGGTCAAATGGCTTCTGTTTGTTCTCATCCCACGCATGTACACCTGGTTTGCCCCACATCTGTAAGAGTTCTTCAACTAATGGCCTTAGGTACATATCAATATCATTGTCCGGTTGCTTCGGACCTTAGATGAGCATTGGCATCATAATGAACTTACGCTTCATGCACAACCAAGGAGGAAGGTTGTAGGTACATAGAGTCACGGGCCAGGTGTTGTGACTGCAGCTCTACTCCCCAAAAGGATTCATGCCATCCGTACTTAGACCAAACCATAAGTTCCTTGCATCACCTGTAGAGTCCGGGAAGTCTCTCTCGATTTTTCTCCACTGCGACCCATCAGCTGGGTGTCTCAACTTCTCGTCTTTCTTATGGTCTTCTTTGTGTCATCGCAACAACCTGACATGCTCTTTGTTTTTGAACATGTGTTTCAACCTTGGTATTATAGGAGAATACCACATAACCTTAGCAGGAACCCTCTTCTGGAGGGGCTCTCCCTCAACATCACTAGGATCATCTCGTCTGATCTTATACCGCAATGCATTGCATACCGGGCATTTATCTAAATTCTCATACTCCTTACCATGGTAGAGGATGCAGTCTTTAATGCATGCATGTATCTTCTGCACATCTAATCCTATAGGGCAAAGAGTCTTCTTTGCTTCGTATGTACTCTCGGTAAGTTCGTTATGTTTTGGAAACTTCGGCTTCATTATTTTCAGCATCTTTTCAAATGAGGAGTCAGTTAGACCACACTCTGCCTTCCATCGCAGCAATTCCAGTGTGGTACCGAGCTTTGTGCTGCCACCTTTGCAATTTGGGTACAACGGTTTCTTGTGATCTTCTAACATGCCCTCCAACTTTAACTTCTCCTTTTCTGTTTCACAGTATCGCTTTGCATCAGAAATGACCCTACCAAGTTCATCAGCAGGCTCATCTGACACCCGTTCTTCACCTCCTTCCTTTTTATTGTCTTCCATTGCAGTATCACTGTATTCAGGAAACATATGATGATAGTTGTTATCATCATCTTCTTATTCATTGTCTTCCATCATAACCCCTCTTTCCCCATGCTTGGTCCAGCAATTATTGCTGGGAATGAAACCTTTCATAACCAGGTGGCCGCGGATGATTTTCAAGGAAGATTATTCCTTGTTGTTCCGACATTGAACACATGGACAACATATAAAACCATTCTCTTTGTTTGTCGTAGCCACATCCATAAATTTATCCACGCCTTTAATGTACCCGGATTCACGCCGGTCATAGTACATCCATTCCCGACCATTCATCTGCATCATATAATTAAGTTTATAAAAAAGGAGCATCATAAATAGTGAAATGACCAATTAACATCGACACATGCATTGTATCAATTACAGAGAAAAGATAAGATTGCTAACCTCGATCGAGGGAAATAAAGAGGAGAAAGCTCAAGTGCGTCTCGGACATCTCCTATATTTTTGTTTTGTGACAAATTGAACGAGATCATTCACTCAAACATTTCATCAAACACCTTGCATGCATGCATAAGAAAAAAAATAAACTAGCACACCTCTCACACCTTCCACCAAGAAAAAACAGAGGGGAGGCAGAGGACTGGGGCGTCGTATTTATAGAGGACGGGCTCATACGTCCCGGTTTATAACACAAACCGGGACTAAAGTTGTGTGGCAGGCCACGTGTCTGGCGCCCACACTTTAGTCCCGGTTTGTGTTACAAACTGGGACGCATGCACCCTTACCAATCGGGACGCATGCCTCCGTACACCGTGTCCGCTCGAACCTGGACGCATGTCAGCATTAGTCCCGGTTCGTGGCAAAACCGGGACTAATGATGTTGGAGGGCGCGGATAAATAGCCTGTCACTAAGCCAACAAGCCAACGACACGCGATCGGCGAGAGCCACATGGTTACACTAGTTACCACTCATCAGTGGCGCATGGTGTTAGTCAGCTTTATTTATGACTCTGTGAGCTTCACAGGCAATTAATCTCTACCATTTCCCACGAAGGTGGCGACCGGCTTTGCGCCTCCCCAACGCCTCCGTGATTGTCATGTCGCTACTTAATCCTGCCAGCGAGTCGCTCAATCCACACATTCCTCCTTTCCACCAACGCTATCTCCATAGACAAGGAATCACTAAATGGGTACGCGGCCATTGGGTTCGCCCACGTCAGCATCCTTGTTCCACCGCGAGTGATGGTGCCAGAAGGATATATCCCGCCAGTGCCAAATGTTCCCACTAAGGAAGAGGGAGAATGCTCGATACTCGCCCGACATCGAGTACTGGTCGCGGCTCTTTGCCAAGGAGTGGAAGGCGGTGATAGGCCTGTGTAACCCATGTCGGTGGGACAACCCACCCACAGACGTAATGTGAAGGATCAGTGTCACTTCTATTCTGAGCCCGACCAGGCGGCCACAACATCAATGACGCCCGTGCCGCGACCCGTCTCGCATATTTCTAGAGAGTAGCTCGGGCCACCGACATCGTCAATGTCCACTCCGACAAGGACGCCGATGCTGAGAGGGAGCACATACTGTGTGCCCAGGAGGAACACAATTAGGGCGAGAGGTTTGAGGAACTATGTTGGACACCACCCCTCCCTCCCGGCTCTATGAAGATCCATTTTTTGAATTATATATTTTCATATATGAAGGTAGGGTAGAACCCAAACCTTATGGTTACAGTAGAGTTTACGAATGGGGAGTAGAATGTACATCCCGACTTAGCTCCAGGAGGGGGAGAATAGATGAAAACTAGCTAGGTAGAAACTTATGTTTCTACTCACTCATAGTAGGCGCCAGCTTTGTAGATATCATGGCCCAAAGATCCAGTGTTCTAGTGATGTTACTAAATATGCCCTGTTTTGTGATGCTTCTGTTGTTAAAAATTCTGTTGTTTATGGCGTTCCATAACTCGAGGAAGCATGCCGCCATCAGTACTGGCCATGTCTTATTATCCTTGCCTTTGAGGCCAAGCTCCATGAATTTTTGGAGATCATTCAAAGCATTTGCATAATGTGTGATCTAGAGCTTGTCCCACACCTAGGTTCCTTGCCGACAGTGCAAGGAAATGTGCACAAAGCTCAAAACTTCATTGTCGGGGGGGGGGGGGGGAGGAGGGGGGGGGGAGAAAATTATACTCTCAACCTTGTGAAAAAAAAATCCTTCAGCAATTCTTCAAAATCTAGGGGGGAGGGGGGGGCATGTGCATTGCTCCACCACTGAGTGGTTGAAGCCTGTTGGCCAGGATCTTCGCAATTAGCTATGGGATTGAGTGTTGTAGCGAGATTGGTCTATAGTTTTTGACCTGCAGTATGGCGATGAAGACCGAGTTCGGCCAAGTCAGGTCAAGGGATTTATTGTAGAAGGCTTGGAATTTTTCCAAGATGTTGTCCTTGATCTCAGCAAGGTAAAGCTTATAGAACTCATTGGTAAGACCATCCGGCCCTGGGCTCTTACCTCCAAGTGAATCTGTCACAGCCTTCTTAATTTCCTGCTTTCCTGCCAGGAGAAAGGTCCAGCTAAGCTTTTTTTAAAGCCCAAAACAATACTTTAGACTCTTAGAGAATTCTTCTCTTTCGTAGTAGTTAGCTGTACATAGTCCGACTTGTTGACAGAATCAGCTTCCACGCTCTTGGACGTTCGACTCTATATTTTTCTTGCACGCTCCTGTACATTGTTTGATACGTGTATGTTTTTTCTTTTATACTTGTTCTTATTTTTGTGTTTATTAATTTATAAATCTGAACATATTAAAAATATTTTGTAAAAGAAGTGAACCTTTTTAATAAATCGGTAGCGTGTTTCCCAATTTACGACCAAATTTTACAAAGCAATGATTTTTTAGAAAATTCATTAATATTTTTAACTCATGAACCAAATTGTGAAAATCATGAACCAAAATTTAAAAAATCATGAAGAAAATTTCAAAATTGTGAACCAATTTCATAAAAATCATAAACCAAATTTCAGAATTCATGAACCAAATTTCGGAAATCGTGAACCAAATTAGGAATTATAAACCAATTTCAAAAAAGCCATGAACCAAATTACAAAAAATAAACCAATTTTTTAAAACATGCTTTTTTCTAAAAATATAATGAACATTGTTCGATAAAAGGAAAAATAATAAAGTAATAAAAAGGAAAAAGAAATAAGAAAACAGAAAAAGGAAAAAGGAAAAAAAGTAAACATGGAGAAAACGGAAAAAAGAAAAGACCAAAAAGAACATCAGCACCGTAAATGGGCCGGCCCAACAGGGGAGTGCCCTGTGCGGCGCGAGCCACCCGCTTCCCGCACCGCAGCGGGCGGCAATTAGCATTTCGCCTGCACGCCCAGTAAGCAGTTTGACAACTTCTTTTTCACAACTTAATCAACATGTCCATTTCTCGGGCTGGTAATAGGGACACAAAGATTGGGCCCAAAAGCTGCGATAGCAGTAACTGTATTTAGGTTTTCCCCTGGGAGCTCCTAGATCGGTGTATACAGCCCACCGCACAGTCTCTTTGTGGCCTTTGGGCAAGGCCAAAAAATGGAGTTAGCTTTTCCTGTCAGTTTTCATGATTTTCCTGGGAGCTCCTAGATCGGTTTATTAGTCCGTTTTTGTGGTTTCCTGTCAGTTTTCATTAAGTCCCAATATTTTTTCAATTCGAGTAATTTTAAATTTGCACAATTTTAAATATGAGCAATTATAAATTTAAAAGATTTTCAAATTTTATTTTTTCAAATCTAAACAAATTCGAATACAAATATTTTTCATACAAAAATATTTTTCAAAAAAATTTAAATAAAAAAGAAGAAAAAATAGTAAGAATAACAGTAAAAAGTAGAAAAGAAAAGAGAAACAGAAAAGGAGAAGAAGAAGCCGACTAGACCGGCTCCTACCGCGCGCTACGCCCATACTCATGTGCGTGTGGGTGGGCCTGATCTATTTCGTAATTACTACTTTTTGTCCTAAGTCAAATCACTTAAAATTTGATTAAATTTGTAGACAATGAAATACAAATTTAGCTTCGTTAGTTTTATCATATAATATTGTTTGTGGTACATAGTTACCAAGACAGTTATACACTCCATGTTTATCCGTTTCTATATATTGAAGTTGGGGGCGATGTCCCTTAAGTTGGAAAAAAGCACTTAAAATTTGATCAAGTTTGTAGACAACTAAAACACAAATTTACTTTTATTAAATTTATCATATAATCTCTATAGATTGGCATATATTTCTATAAATTTGGTTAAACTTAGTGAATTTTAACTTATTGGAAACTTAAAACTTGGGTTATACTTGCTTTTGGGAAGTATGTACATTACAATCATCAACCTTTAGTGCATTGTTATTTATAAACTCATTCTGGATGTATGTACTGGAATATGAAGTGGGTCATTGGCTTGAATTCGTATTTACTAAATAATTTTGTGAGAAATATGATTATGCTTATATTTATTTTCCTAGCGGTACAACTATATTCATGTGAGCAGTCCAGTGTCATGTGTGAAGTCTTTTTCTGGCGCCTTTTTCATGTGGGTTAACTGACATAGAAAGCAAATTGCTAAACCTGATGGGACAGAAATTTTCCTGTGAGCTACCGACAAGAACAACTTTCATGAAAATATTTCCTGTCAGCCGATATGCATTCTCATTTTCCCTGGCGGAATTTTCCTGTCGGCCAGCTGACAGGGACTATATTATCCTGACGGTGAAGTATAATTTCATGTGGGTTCTTGGCCGTGAGGAAATGACTGATTTCTGGTAGTGTATTGCACTGCAAAACACATGTTTGACGTACCCTCAGAAGTTAAAAAAAAAATACTGTTCTACTACTCCACATTTAAGCTCAGCCTCACTCTTTTTTTTCTGTCCAGTGAAAAATGTCAAGCTCAAGAAAACCAGATGGATAACCGCCATATATAATGAATTTTCTCTACCACACGATCAGCTCCGGGTATTCCTACGAGTGGTAAAACGGGAGCTCAACTCTTTTTCACTGTCACAGTATATTCCGCGGCCTTCTAGAATGCCAATGCTATTCCCTCTATCTCTTCATGCACGCACGCATGCATGTTTGCAGGCGCATCTTACACTTGGATGGCGCAAACAGATCTCGTGCTAACTTAACTATCGATCGACCTTGTCTCGTCACCAGATGCTTCATTTGGGAGATGTCACTTTAGGCCAAAAGAAAGGACCACACTGCTACACCCTAGCGTGCGGGTTTTTACTACTCCATAGCGTCTACGCAACGGGATTACAGCCTCCACGTGTTCGTGTACAATGTATATACGAAATTTCTACGCCACGCCGATGCTGACACCTGGCAGATACGCCGGCAAGCCGTCGGCCAAACCTTTTCCTCCGCCTCGATTGATCTCTCCTTTTCACGTCTGGCCCGGGGACCAATGGGATTTACCGCACGTTGATAATTACCGGGCCCAACCACGTAGATCTTAGGCAGAATGGACAAAATAACCTATTTTTAAAAGAATTTCACGAACTAAACTCTCGGTGAAAGAATTTTACAGAACTAACCCTTTTGGGTAGCGCCTAACACAAAGGCGCTATGTTTAACGGTGTAGCGCTACACTAATCTATATATGTAATGTCTGTATTTAGTAGATGAAGAAGTATGGTGGTTGAGCTGGTTGAAGTCTTTGTTGCCAACTATTAGGTTGTGGGTTCAACTCCCAAAACCCCACTTTTTATTTTTATTTTTCAAAGGCTGCGATATTGGTTTATATTGTTGTACATATGAAAATATATTAATTCTTAACCGAGTAGATCATCTCCCTCACTCCCCCAATCCTTTTCTTAACGGACAAGTTGCATATCACTGCTCCACTCCACTCTCTATGCTTAACCGAGTAGTACTTGCTTTTTGTTCGAGATAGTTAGGCACAACTCCCGCTGCATGCGTGGTCCTAGCACCTCTGGCCCATATGCATGCACCGGTGACCTAATATATATCCCTGGACTATTCAGTCTGTTCTTTTTTTGTTTTTACTTGGAGAAGTTGGTGACACCGCACCGAGAGAGCGATCACGAAGGGATAAGCGTCAAGTTGTTGTCACTTGGTAGATCATCTCCCTCACTCCCAATCTCCCATTAAGGTCTCCTTCATCCACCTCTTTTGAGAGCGCGCCACTGGATCGAGTGTACTGGTACGAATCATTGCTTTAATCTCCAGATCTCCTAACCGATGTCTCAAGCATGTCACGACACATATGACTATGGCTTGATTGTCTTTTTAAGATTTTATTTTGTTACTCCTTTCGAACCTAAATAAGTGTCACGGTTTTAAACTAACTCTAGTTCAAAATAACGACACTTATTTAGGATAGGAGGTAGTACTATATATATTGAGTTCGTTATATGGACGTGGGTGCCGCTGCGCATGGCGTACATGTCTGCCACTGCCGGTACCGGCCGCGCGCGCGCTGCGTTGGCTTGACAAGTGACAAGTGCTTCCGCTCAAGTAGTAGTACCCTGGCCAGATCGATCATGGCTGGGCTAATTATCGTCTAATTTGGAACCGGTAGCCTGCCTTGTTACGGCAGCCGTCGTGTGTTGGCTAGCTAGTCAAGTCGTGCATTAACATGTCTTTCCAAGAACCTCACATTCACGTGGCAGTAAAAATCAGGGTACGTGTACGTGGTGGCGGTGATTATCACGCGAATCTTTTCCTGCTTTGGTGACCACGGCTTGTGTCGACTGTCCAAAGTGCATTAGGTTACGATCGACGTGGGAGAAGGTTATCCGGCTGCTTTGAGCTCCTACCTACTTTAGCCACCAACAAACAACACCTTTACAAATTACTACTACTCCTATTATTTTTCTACGTGAAAAAAGGAGGAGGAGCCGAGAAAGAAGAGGTGGCCAGCGAGCGATGCCGACCGAACAAGTGGTACTGAGTACCTAGCTACACATGCTATCCTAATAACGTACCGTTCAATGTGTAAGCCGGCCGTTGAGGTTGATGGTGGCGGCCTGGCATCGATCGCTGAGAGAAGAGGGTCGACGAAGAGCTATCGAAATCTTTTCGTTTCGCGTCGACTGCAACGGCACTTCACTTTTCCATGGCATGCACACGTACGTACGTGTGCTGTGAAGCTACTACCGCGTCGTCCGGTCAAAAGCGTCACGCGCGCTACACCGGCCTAGACATCGATGCATGCATGCATGTATATATCCTACAGGAACGAAGATTGGAAACCCTGGCTACACGTGCGCACGTCATGCCCCGTGCGTATGCAGTGAGAGGTAATCAGTTCCACCAGCAACTTACCTGGCTGGAGCGAGCATAGATTCGAGCACATATACGTATTGATCCGGTTGGCGGAAACCAGCTTTATCTTTTTTGTTTTTCTCATATGAATCGACATATATAGTATAAACGAAATAACATGGGATTGAAAAGAAGAAGAAAGCCCATCTTTTAGGGTTCATTGTTTTATCATAAAACTTCTACTTCCTTAGTCCGGAAATAATTTACTTGAGTTTGTTAAGATTTATATATCTATACACTAAAACACATCTCGATACATACAAATCTTTAGAAATATATATAAATCACTTATTTTCCAGACAGAAGGAGTATTTAGTCTGAAATAAACCCTAAACTCCTGAAAAAAAATCATATCCCATCTAACACGAGAAAAAAAATGCTTTACATGGACAACATATGGAAAACAAAAGTGGGATCCTAATCTGGATATGTTCGTTCCAATGATTCAAAATTCTCAAACCTCCCCACACGTGGGTGCCCATGGATATGTAATTTTTTTTCAAGAGTTTGATGTTCGTTTGGACCAAACATAAGTTTTGGGATGAAAAGCAACCTTATTTGAGAGCTCAGTAAAGATGCAAGTGGATAATCTTTAGGGTACCATTTATCCTACAAAAAAATGAGCTAAATGTTCAGAGACCATAACTTTTTGGGCAAACTAGTTCAGTTGTTTGAACTAGCTCCCTAAAGGTTCCAAACTTGCATCATTAGAGCTCAGAGATGAAAAGTTGACTTTTCTTCATTGAAGGATGCTTAGTGGATATACCGGTCTTGCTTGCATGTGTGGTAAGTTTGGATAGTCACACCAAGACTTTTTAGCACCTCGATCGAGCTAACTCTACACAGTCCGCAACAAAGAAAACGTGCAAACAAATTGAAGATTTTGAATTGAATTTGAAAATAATTTTAGACATGGTACTGTAGGAAGTATTGAGCTCTTTGGGATAAAAGAAAAGGAAACCCATATATTTTTCTAGGTTGAGTAGACCATGGTCAAGTCCCTAGCTTGGTAGATATGTGTCGTAATTCGTGCTAGTCCCTAAGGTGACATAGTTTACATCTGATTTTTTTAGTTGCACATGAGTTGTGACGAAGAAAAAAAAAGATGAGAACTAAGCTAAAACTCGGTCAAGTCTCAGCAACCATTACATTCGATCACAATTGGTGTCGGTGGAAGTCACACATGGGTTATATCTGAGGTTTTTTCAGTTGCACACTGGTTCTAAAATGGCCAATAATTAAGCTAATCTTCATCTAGATGAGAATTAGGCACTCTCTACCTTTTTATTTCCATCGGTCACATTAGGTTTTATTTTGGAACATTTATATTTTTTTCAAACATGCATGTGGCCTTTTATTTGGAACACATAAATCTGACCGTAGCTTAAATCAATGTTTTGAGTTTAATAAAAGTGACTTTTTGTCGGGAAAAAGTTGCTTAATTCCAACAAGAAATGAGATGAATCCTCTATGTTTCAATAGCCTTGCACTTATGTTCATCTTGCGGTTATTGAATTGCGATGTAATAACTAATTTTATAATTTGTTATAAAACTCGCATGAACGGTACAATATTTTTGAAGGAAATGCGGTAGGGGAAGCCCTACAACAATGTTTTTTTTTTGAAATAATGAGAACCTAAATCCATATCCGTAAGGACTTGAACCTGTTGGCTCGGTTGTACGTCCATTTCCTAACCAAGCTCACTTCTTGAACGTATAAAATGGATTGTAATGGTTAAGTATGCAAAAGCTAGCTAGAAGCGTTAGACAATTATAACGGTTTAGATCTAGCTACTTGAGAGCTTTTTTATGACTAAATATATGTTTTGAGCGTTCACCTTTCGATGTCTTTCTGAACTATGTAGCCGATCGTTATTCCAATCCACCACAATATCAGACTCAATGTTACCATGTTTGTCATATATATGTTCATTAAAAAAAAACTCAATACCAATCCAGTCGCATTCAGCCCTAGTTTGTCTTTATCTACTTGTAGTTCCTGCTTCTCCGAGCTAACTTGCCCCATTGGCTTCAACTTTACTTCTTTTGACCAAACTGCACTGCCAAGTGCCAAATCAACAATCATTAATTGCACTATCACTTCAGTACAAATGGAGTGGGAAAAGTTAAATGGTTAGTAATTACTATGTATAGGTCTTTTTTTTGGAAACGAGAATTATATGTGTATAGGTCTTGACTAGCTGACGGATTGGTCAAGAGAACAGCATCAGTTCTGACGGCACTAGATTGATGTATATCCACTCCAGCTATATAGAACAAGGTTCAGCATGCAAAATTTGTTTGCCATCCCTTCCCTTTCAGCTAGCTCTTGAAGGCATATAATGCCCCTGGTCACATTTTGTGTGTGGTCATGTTGATTTCCAGCTGGAGTATAAAAATGAATTAGTACTAATTTAATTTCGTTTCATTTTTGTGTGGCTGCTGATCAACGAGCTGTGGAGCGGAATGGTCAAGAGATCGATGCTCGCAGGTAGAGTGTTGATGTATATCCGCTCCAGCTATATAGAACAAGGTTCAGTATGCAAAATGTGTTGCCATTTTTGCCCCCAATTTCAGCTCTTGAAAACTTCAACGCATATGAGATGCCCCTGGTCACGTTGATTTCCAACGGGGCCACAAGGGTATAACAAATGAATTAGTACTTTCTTCATCCTAAGATAGATGTTTTAAATTTGTCAAAATTTAGATGAATTTATGTAGTAAATAGTGTCTATATTCATCTAACAAATGTAAGACATTTATTTTAGGACGGAGGGGTACTTATTAATTTAGTTTGGTTTCATTTTGTGTGGCTGCTGATGAACGAGCAGTGGAGCGGAATGGTCAATAGATCGATGCTGGCAGGAAGAGTAGTGCCTAGATCATGCATGGTCGTCACATTCAAACAGCTTTCTTCATGTAATTGAATTCCACCATGCTGACCGTGCAACCGTGTGTCTCGGTCATCCACACCCCCATTGATTTATTCTCCTCGATCTCACCGGCAACTACTATATATCCATTCCATTTTATCCGCCAATTATTTGTGGCGGCACAGGCGCGCGCACACACACTGGCTACATGCTACTAGAAGCAGCATGGGCTCGTACCAAAATAGGCTGGAAAGTTGCAGTTATTTTCGTTATATCCTCTTCCCACACCATCCCCGTTAACAAATCCATATTGATCTTCAACTTGTATTCTTTGTTGTCTGAATATATATACACACATAATACATGGTCGAGGTGGAGTTCAAAACATAATACATGGTCGAGGAAAATACTTATTATACAAGCTGGCATGGCGCTTATCATTTGAGCTGACCTGCGCTAGGGTTTAATTTGTCTCGGAGCTCCATGTCAATTTTGGCAAGTGGAGTGCTCAGGCGGAGTTCCTAGCTAGCTAGCCGCTCGCGTCCGCCGCCCGTCGTCATCCAGGATGACTACCAGCCACCACCAGCACCAGCAGCAGTCCAAGATCGGGTGTACCGGCCGGCCGGCGGCGCGCGCACGTCGACACGTGCGACGACGGCGACAAGACGGGCGGCGAGACTAACTACAAGGTAGCGCGCAGATCGATGGGGTTCACGTCAACGGCGACGTGCGCGCGCGCGATAGATCGACCGCTAGCTAGATGTCTGTCTGAATGTCGTTGTTGCTCGTCGATGCCTTGCTTGGCTCCATTTGTTTTGGCAGCCAATTCAAGTACATATCGATCCTTGCTGTAAACCCTAGCATGCTAGCTAGGGCTTAGCAGCTACACGGGCTGGAATTGACGTGAGAGATTAACTAGCGAGATGTGGGTCAGTATTAGCATGTGCTGACATGCCCCTTCTGTTTAGACCACGCGCCTACTGTAAAGTAAGCACTTTTTTCATATCTGCACGGACAGGTACTAAAACCCAACTCCTCAATTAAGTTTAGATATGCGTACATGAAGCGATTTACGCGTTAACTACTATAAGAAGAATCTTAGCTAGGGCTCATGGTTGGCTAGATTAATTAACTTCATGGCATGGGTCTGTCACATGTCAGCTGTCAATCGTCACACACGTTTGTTGTTCTCAACTGGAGTAGTGCAGTGTGTGCATGTATGCCGGCTTGACTTAAGTCTAAGTCGTCTTAATTTAGGTTTCTCGGCACTGGATTAGGCTAAGTGTCATACTACATGCATGCATGTATGTATACAGAACCGTATGTTACTGGACAATCTGCTAATGGTGTGACGATGTTCTATAGTACCGCTCATGCGTTTTTGCCATCCTCTAGTGATGATTGGTCAACAGTGATGGTTTATTTAGTACATCATGTAGCTGGTAACACCATAAGTGGGGGCACAGACCTAACTACTTAATATTAACTACTCATGAGTACATACAAGTACAAACACATAAAATTGACTAGCAAGTCAAGGTTTATATATTACAAATCAATATGAACTCTACTCATGAGTCATGATCTCGTACATACATATACTCTCTCCGTTTCATAATTACGTTTCATAGTTCTTCATGTTGTGATTGTATTTCAAATTTAAACCAATACAAGAATTATAAAACGGAAGGATAGTACTAGTATTATGTACTAATAACAGAAATAAGTTGTACATAGCCAGGAATTAGTAATACATGTCGCCGTCGAAATTGAGAGGTTGGCCTTTCGAGCGATAAGGACCAAGCATGCTAACCCAATGAATTCGTCTAAGAACCTACCAGCTGGCTAGTACATCGGCAGCTTCAGTAGATCGACGTGACGTACTAAGGAACTAGGAACGGTAGATATTTCTGCGGACGAACGCTATCGACGACTTGGAACGGAAAACAACATTTTTCAAGAGACACGGAGATGTGTGCAAACTGTTGGACAGTTCTAGCCGTACTTGTGACTTTATTCGCACACCTACACAGCACTACTCGGCTCGTGAAACATAGACATCGATCAAATAAATATGGATCGACGAGTACTAATTTTTTTTGGATAAATGATGTTTTTTAAGATAAGACAAATAAACAAAACGAAGCCCGACGACAAACGAAAAATGGACTTGCTTAAAGAAAAAAAAGCAGCGACTCCGGCATGCACGGAACAGACCACAGACACATCTCATCCGGCCGGCCGGTGCGTGTGTAAGAGAGATTCCAGCTACGCGCTGGTTTTTGATAGCCGAGATATCACATGAGATATTGATGAGCAGTGCGCTTGAGGTTGAGGGGCGGCGGCTAAGCTCTAGTACTCCTAGATACGGTTGCGCTCTCACGCCCCCCGGCGGCCTCGCTGACGCCACACGCCCCCACGCGGAGCCGCTCACGCCGGACGCGAGGAATAACGAATCGGGCCGGCGCGACGCGACCCCCTGCCAATTTAGTGCCGGTTTGGCCCCGTGTTGAAGGTCGATATTAACGGGGCCTTGCCACCCGGCCGTGGGCAGCGGCGCTAACGGACAAGATACCGTGCAGCATATAAGCACCGGCCCCGGCCGTCTGTACCTCCGGCCACTCCGTCTGTACCTTGCAGTGAGCGAGCTCCTCCTCCTCTTCTTCTTCATCATCATCCTTGGTTGTGTGTTGCCAAGCTAGCTAGAGGGCGTACGTTTGTTGCGAGAGGTGGTGGTGATCGATCGATCGATCGATCGGCGATCATGTCGGCGGCGCACGGGACGTCGCTGCCGCCGGGGTTCCGGTTCCACCCGACGGACGAGGAGCTGATCCTTCACTACCTCCGCAACCGCGCCGCCTCCGCGCAGTGCCCCGTCCCCATCATCGCCGACGTCGACATCTACAAGTTCGATCCATGGGACCTCCCATGTACGTACTACTCCATGCCGATCATCGATCGATCCGTACCACTGCTCTCTGTACTGACCAGGATACTGATCTGAACTTGCAGCCCAGGCGGTGTACGGCGACAGCGAGTGGTACTTCTTCAGCCCGCGGGACCGCAAGTACCCCAACGGCATCCGCCCCAACCGCGCCGCCGGCTCCGGATACTGGAAGGCCACCGGCACCGACAAGCCCATCCACGACGCCGCCACGGGCAAGGCCGTCGGCGTCAAGAAGGCGCTCGTCTTCTACAAGGGACGACCGCCCAAGGGCACCAAGACCAGCTGGATCATGCACGAGTACCGCCTCGCCGCCGCCGCAGACCCGCTCGCCGCCGCCGCCGCCGCCGTCAGCACATACAGGCCCATCAAGTTCCGAAACGTCTCCATGAGGGTAAGCAACTGCCACCACTTGCAACCATCCGATTCGTTTCGTTAGTAACCGTACGTGCGTTCAATAACTGTGTCATGCTACTCGCGTGCGATTGCTATCCTCTTCGCGCGCGCCGCCCCATGCATGCTCTGTTGCACCGGCCGTGCCGTTGCAACGTCGATCCTTCGGTTCTGCAGTATCTCGATCTAATGACTAAACTGCCCTTCTAATTTATTTAAGCTACTATACTGTAATTTGGAACAAATTAAAATCATCGGCTAATTAACATCACATCGACAGTACTCCATGATAGCTTTGCGAGCGAACGCGAGAGATGCTACTTTGCTATCTTCTGCTTTGGTTGAGCAGAAATTAGCTACCTATACGATTGATGCGTGCGTGATTTGTCAAGTTCAGTAGCTTTCGACAGCGACGGGCATGGCGGCACGTATACTGATTTGTTCTTGTGCTCGCGTGGCTTGTGTGTGCAGTTGGATGACTGGGTGCTGTGCCGGATCTACAAGAAGACGGGCATGGAGTCGCCCATGATGGCGCCGCCGCTCGCCGACTACGACCACTTGGTCGACCACGACAACCTCTCCGGCGGAAGCGGTGGCGGCGGCGGCTTCGACGACTCTACCGGTTTCTACACGCCCTCCAGCAACTGCAGAACCATGATCACTCAGCCGCAGCAGCCGCACGCCGGGAGGTTCCTGACGATCCCGCCCATCTCCGACCTCTTCGACGACTACGCGCTCGCGCACATGTTTGACTCCGAGGCCGAGCAGCACCTCGCCGTCCACCCGTCTCTGAACCAGCTCCTCTCCGTTGGCGGCTACAGCGCGACCCACGTGGAGCCGTCGTACTACGCGCCGTCATCGTCGTCACCGGCCTGCAGCGCCGGGAAACGCAAGGCGGCGAGCCCAGAAGAGTGCTCCCGGGGCGGACACCACCAGTCATCTCCCAAGAGGCTCAACGGGTCGTGCTTCGACGCGCCGCCGCAATCGGCCAGCGGCTTGCAACCGGCAGCAACGGTGCTCGGCGGCATGATTTTCCCAAAAATGGCTGATATCCATACGTAGAAAAAAATGCCTCAAATTAGCGACTTGCGTTGGTGTTTAGGACTCTTCGGGTTAACATTTTACGGTTGTTGATATTGTCCTTTTATTACTCCCTCTGTCCACAAATATAAAAGCATCTCCATTAATATTTCCACAACGCCGATCGCAGACGTTTTTTTGATCCGGATGTCGAAAATCGGCCCAGTTATGTTCCGAAGAACCTCTTTTCGTCCGGATTCGGGCGAACTTTGATCCGTACTTTCCAGACCATTCCCAGAATCCCGGGAACGCTCTGGGAACGCCGGACAAAGCGAAAACGGGCGTGGGCCAGCTCTGTCGGCGAGATAAGGCTGAACTCCCTCCAAATCCACTCGTCCAGACTGCGACGAAGAGCTCCCAGCGCCTCTGTCGCCATAACTTCACCGGCGGAGCTCCTCCACGTCGAGACATGCCCACGCCTCTAGATATGCTCGCCATAGTCGCCGCCCATTCCGTCGCCGCTTTCGCCGTCCGAACTTCTCCGTAGCTCGGCTTCGCTGCGAGCTCCCACACCACGCCTGCCAAGTGTTCGGCATTTGGCCGGTTCGGCCATGGACTCCGACGACGAGGAGATACTCGCCGTATTGCTGGAGGAGGAGAATGCTGAGGTCGCCAAAGATGCGGAGCACATGGAGATCCTCACCTCCCTCGCCCAGCTGTACCTGCAGATGGCAAAGCCGAAGTGCGGTGGTTCGGCGAAGGGTCGCCGAAAGTGCAAGGCGAGGCAAAAGATAGAGGGCTACTGCTTGTTGTACGCCGACTACTTCGCCGACGAGCCGCTCCACGAAGAGGCCGTGTTTCGGCGCCGTTTCAGGATGAGCCGGAAGCTCTTCCTCAAGATCGTGCATGCCATCCGGGAGTTCGACCCCAATTTCGTTTGCAAGAAGGACTGCACCGGCATGGTTGGGTTTTCCTCACTGCAGAAGTGCATAGTGGCGATGAGGTTGCTTGCATATGGAGCGTCGGGTGACAGTGTTGGAACATCCCAGCATTTAGGAACCAACGAAAGGTAGATTTAGGAATCTGTGATATTGCATGTATTCATCTGTAAAAATGTGGGTAATTTTTTCGCCAAATAAAAAACCTAAAGTGATCAAAGTTTCTTTCATGCTCTGAGATTAGGTTTAGTCTTGAAGGATGATTGTTATAGACTTTGATATGATCTTTGTGGATTAGTGTGTTTTGGGAAATAAAATTTGAATTCAAATTTGAATGTTGGAATTATAATGTAGAAGGATTTAGAATTAGGTTTGAGTGATTTGATTTAATCAAGAGGTGATAATTAGCAACTCAAACTTTAAATAAATAACATAATCAATAAAAATGATTATTAACTTATTCAATAAATAAGTTACACAAAGGTAACTTATGTAAATGAGCAACAATCTTTACAATAGTAATTAAATAGAAGAATAATATTTCTTTATTGAATAATAGTACAATCTTTATTACAAAAGAATAAAAATAAAATTACAAAAGAATAAAGAAATATTACATATGACTATTCTACAAAGAAAAATAAAACCTAGACTAAAGTCTTGAATTTCCAAGTCTGGTACCTGCAAAACAAACACAAACAAAAAGAAAAAAAGTTGAGATTAAAAGTATATTACTCTCAGAATTGACAGTGAAGTGCACTGTTCAAGATTTCATCATTGAGTAATCTTTTAAAGGGGCAAATTTCACCAATATGAAAAAACTGAATCTTTCATAATTTCAAGTCATAAGCCAAATAAATAGTAAGGAGGGGCAAAATAGACCATCACATGATCTATCTGTCTAAGATTAGACAAGTATTCATGATTTGTCTCTTACTCAAATTCTCAGAAAACACCCAAGTGGGGTGAATCCATCACTGAAGTTTTAAACACTAAAAGCAATCAGAAAACTATAAAGATCCAACTAAGATCTCAGGACAACATCATTGATCTAAGCTATCAAGCTATATTTCAATTCAAGAATGAATATAGCCAAGATCTACACTTCTAGGCACATCTCTTAAATAGGAGTATCACCTTAGAATTTAATCTTATGGATCTATATAAGTTATCAAGCCTACAATAAATTATTCCCAACTTTGATTCAAGAAACAGTAGCTGGTATCACTACCAGAACCAATCCATGAGAATCAACAAGATAAAGGCTTAATCCCTAAACCTCAGACCAACATCATGGGTCTTAGGGATTTAAGAAAAGAAGTTTCTACTTATCTTTAATGCCAAACTCATCTTAAGCTTGAACAAAACCAAGCTAAGTAATAGAATCTAGTCTTGTGTGCCATATTAGAATGGTGTCACGAGAACAGATCTGAACTAAGCAGGTTAAGCATCCAATCTTTACAGATACAACCAACCAACTATAAATCATTTTCTTGACATCACAGGAATCATAATCAGGAAAATCCATATACATATCTTCACTGTAAGAGACCATTTGATCTCAAGCTATATATGAATCCTTAAGCTAACAGTACTAATACAGTGGCTTCATCACACAACACTCACTGTCATTAACCAAGTAATGACAGTGGTGAGCTATTAAACCACTAGCATCACCACAACTAATCATAAGCAGCAAGCCACAACTAACAATCACTTATCATGCTTAGGGACCATCAAAACTTGATCCAACTCATCAGATATCTAATCCACAGAGGGATTTGAACCATAAGCAGAACAAATAAACCCTAATCAGGATATGACACTATCTAGGAATGGCCACTGCCAACATTTAGCCTGGGATGGCCTAGCCCAGAGAGAGCACGAGGGGAAGAGTAACAACTTACCGAAGGTCCTCGCTGTAGATTAGAAGAGGAAGCAGAGGGTCGACGACGAACACGGCGGCATGGGGAGCACCCCAAGGGGGCGCTGCGACCCACACAATGCCACGGCGATGACCATAGTCTCGCCTAGAGGCGAGGAGCACCACCCCAGCACAAGGCAGCAACAGCGGCGACAGCAACCGCATCACCCCAAGCCCTAGGGTTCGGGATGAGCCTAAACTAGCCACGGGAAAACTCCTATGCCAAATCGAATTAGACAGAAGGGTAGCGCGTGGTCAACAACCTCGCCCTGCATCACGGCAGTGGCCAGGGAGGACGACGGCGGCGAGCAGAGCACGACAGTGGTGCCATCGACCACGGGGTCGAGGAGGAGGAGAGAAGGATAAGGTCGAACGAGAGACAGAGAGTGTGGGCTGGACTGGGCCAAAAGAACCTTCGGGGTGTTGCTTTGACTTTGCCCTACTCGGCCACAAGGGCCCAATAAACCCAAACAGTCAGCCCAAATCATTTAGAGCCTGCTTTAGTAAATGGAAAAGACCAAAATGCCCCTAAACTTAAACAAATTCTAGAAAATAATAATAAAAAAATTATAAATAAAATATTTTTGGATTCACAATAATCCAAACTATCCAAATCAATTAAGAAATAAAATTTTAGACAGATAAATTTTATTAAGAATTTTGTAATCTAAATATTCCTTATGGAATTTTACAAAATTATTGAAAGATGATAAAAATAAATAAAAATCACTTTCATTATATATTAATATTGTAGTATTTATAAAAATACTAAACAAATATTTAATAACAATTTTTGGTATTTAAATGATAATTCTTAAAGGAATTATTAAATCAATAAAATTCAAATAAAAGGAAATAAAATAAAAGAATACAATATTCAATAAATATTAAAAATTAATATTTATAAATACTTAATTATTTAAAAATGATTTTTCTATAATTTAAATAATGGGGGAGAATACATATAAAGTTAAATAATGCATTACATTACTTTTGCATAATCATTTGCTTCTTTAAATATTATCCTTACCGGGCAATAATGATGTTTTTGTAGACATAGAAGCTCAAGGTCTAGTGCAAGCATCAGACTTCATTACCTTGCAATCACAAGGCAAGTTCATCACTTGCTCATGTGCTTTGAAGAGTCTTTATCAAAGTATTTGCGAAATTGTGTGTTATCATCTATATTATAGAAAAAGAAAACATTATTTTCTCAAGATACTAAATTTTGGATATCATCCTAAGTGATGATATGTTGGAGCAATAGAACTTAGGGTTCTAATTGCAATAATGATGGACAATTAGGGATTAATAACCCATGACATCAGTGATTCTAGCGCTGTATATTACGCGTTAACCATGAGATTTGAAATGGGACGGAGAAGTCAGCTATATCCTTTTTCTCTTGTATGGAGGCAAGACGACCTTAATGTGACGTTGTGATTCCTTGTGCGGATCCAACGTATGGGTGGTACCCTTACGCTCCACACTTTTGGTGTCTAGATTATCTATGAATGGTGTTTAGGGATATAGTCCATGTAAATGGTACTATTCCGGGCATCACTAGGTCATAGAGTCTTCGGGAACTCATCAGGTTTTAGCCTGACCGAAAGGGGGCTTAACGAAGGTGAGCCAGCCCCGAAGGATCGTGCAGACATATGAGGTCGCGGAGAGGATAGTGATTGGCTTGGACCAACTACTGAGCCCCACATCATGGAATTGTGTACGGTAAAGTACGCCCGGCTGTGCAACAAGGAGTTGATCTCTCATGGGAAAAGTAACGCACCTCTACAGAGTGTAAGAATTGTAGCTTGTTACTCCCTGTTTCGGGAAGGAGCTACGAACGCGGCAGGAAAGGAACTCCATGAAAGTTCTGGTCAACCTGTGAAGACTGATGGTCATAGATTTTTATAATAAAATTAACTTTGAAGAAAGATTTATGAAAATTGCATAGTGCCAAAGACTGATAGTCCGAGGTGGTAGATTGAGCATCAAACTTCCTATCTTGCATATAATGAATTTGCTGGGTAACGCTGTTACTCATCCTTTCCTTTGAATCCTTGCTTAGACTCTAAGAATCCCGAAGATACCCCAATATATGCATCTGAGAGTCAAGAGGAGGTTTTCTATGGAGAGCCCAACCTGTATGGAGCCGTAGAAGGGAAGGACTACGACATCGTCTACGGAGGAGAGTTCCAAGAGTCTGAATAATTACTATAGTTCTATAAGCCATTTGAGCCGAGCAACATGAACAATATATAGCAATAAGTTGTTGAGCTCAATTTGGAGTTTAAGTTTTAAATTTGAAACTTCCGCTGAAACACTTATATTTTGGTTTGTAAGTTGAATCTTTGGGAAGTATTGAACTTCCGGTATTGTAATAATAATAATAACGTGTGTATGTTTATAATATGGATCCGCAATGTTTCTGTTGTACCACTCTGAGGGATGTGATATTTATGAAACAGTGTTCTATGGATGTCATGTCAACGACTATAGTGTACTATACATGCAGTGGTATGCTGGGTCACCACAAGTGCCGATGACTATCTCCGCATGGACGAGTCCATCGCCATCGATTGCTTGTACAGGTTCTGCAGGGTAATGATTGCAGTGTTTGGAAAACAGTACTTGAGAACATCCACTGCTGAAGAGGCTGCTCGGATCCTCGCAGTCAATGAAAGTAGAGTATTTCCTGGGATGCTTGGGAAGCATAGATTGCATGCATTGGTAGTGGAAGAACTGTCCATTTGCATGGCAGGGAATGTACAAATGCCACAAAGGAGGTTGCACTATGATACTCGAGGAAGTTGCTACACATGATCTTTGGATCTGGCACTCCTTTTTTGGCATGGCAGGATCGAACAACGACATCAACGTCCTCAACTCGTCAAATGTCTTTTCCAAGCTTGTTGAGGGTCATGCTTCCCCTGTGGAATTTGAGATCAATGGCACCACTACAACAAGGGATACTATCTAGCAGATGACATCTATCCAAGATGGCCAACATTTGTGAAGACCATCTCAAATCCAATGCTCCCCAAGTATTCTCAGTTTGCCAAGGAACAAGAAGCTTGCATGAATGACGTGGAGCGGTCATTTGGTGTGCTCTAACAGAGGTTTGTAGTTGTTTGGTTCCCTGCTATGACAAGGTCGAAAGATCAGATGTGGGAAGTGATGAACTATTGTGTGGTCTTGCACAACATGATCATTGAGGATGAGATGAAGGATCCAGTGAGTTTGCTCGAGCAGAACGAGCCATACTACAGACAGGGACCTCTTGCCGAGCCTGATCATCAGGCGCATCAATAGCTCCAGGATAATCTTGTTGAGCACCTATGAATACGCAGGAGAAACACGTAGATGCCGAGCATGAACTGGCCGAACTAGGCCGAAATATGTTGTATTTTCACTTTAGGCCAAATTATGTTTAAATTTATGCCGAACTGTGGTCGAATGTATGCCGAACTAGGCCGTTGTATTCATATTATGCCGAACTATGGATAAATTTGAGCCAAATTTGGGCGGAAAAGGGTGTCCCAGGAACTCAGCCTGGGAACGCTAGTGGGGAACTCAGCGTTCCCAGACCAAAAACGTGTTTTGTCCGGCCAAAGTTTGGTCCGTATTTCGCCCTGGGAACGCCCAACGGGTGGGGATGCTCTAAGTGGCAGAAGAAATTTTCCGAAACCCCTAACAACAACGCTAAAGTATAGTTATACCATTGATCCGCTCATGGAGGGATCGCCCTAGCGCATGGCTTCTTCCTCGCCCCGCGGGAGTCGTTTCTTCCTCCCAACGCGTCGCCTCCCAGCTCCTCCATCAGCGCGTCGGCGGCCCCGTGCTCCTTCTCGCCCATCTCCCCTCCCCCAACAGCATCTTGAGACAAATAGTTGAACTAGAAATCCTAAAATGAACTAAAGGCGGTATTTTGCGGGATCCCACTTGACACCCTAAGACTTACCATTAAACAAACTGACATAAGCCTCTCATTTGGAGAAGAAGATTATATATGATGTTGTGGACAGGTCTCACATTTTCTTTCATGTCTAGCAAAAAAAAAGTCACGCTCAAGAGAACCATAGGGGCACCGAGCATAATGAATTTTGGATTTGCTAGTTCTCAGGCGGCTGAGACTTCTTAAGTCTCATTAGCCTCTTTCACCGTTTTATTTATCTCATGATTCATGTAAAATGGAAGTTACACATGAGTTGCAACTTGGGTGTAACTGAGAATTTAATGAGTTGCAACTAGGTTCTAACTGAGAACTAGTATAAATCTTATGAGTTACAACTAGGTTACAACTGAGAATTAGCACAAATATTAGAATGACATCAGCGACTTAGACACAACTAGTTCTCAGTCACGTGAGATCTAGGCACTCCAATCACGAAATCAGCTCCAGATAATCAAACGAGTGATAATCCGCGGCCTTCTAGAATGCCAATTGGATTCCCTCTCTATCTCTGCATGCACGCATGCATGGTTGCAGGCGCATCTTGTTGGAGATATGCCCAAGAGGCAATAATAAAGTGGTTATTATCATATCTTCATACTTATGATAAATGTTTACATACCATGCTATAATTGTATTAACCGGAAACATTAATACTTGTGTGATTTGTAAACATAAAAGAGTCCCTAGTAAAGCCTCTTGTTAAACTAGCTTGTTGGTTAATATATGATCATGGTTTCCTGATCATGAACATAGAGATGTTATTAACAACAGGGTCATATCATTAGGAGAATGATGTGATGGACATACTCCTATAGTTAAGCGTAGCATAAAGATCAAGTCATTTAATATAGTTCATTTGCTATAAGCTTTCTGATACATAGTAACCTAATTCCTTCGACCATGAGATCATGCATATCACCTTTACTGGAAGGATGCTTTGATAACATCAAACACCACACCGTAACAGGGTGGCTATAAAGGTGGCATTGAGTGTTCGGAAAGTATTGGTTGAGACACATGGATCAAGAGTGGGATTTGTCCATCCATATGACGGATAGATATACTCTGGGCCCTCTCGGTGGAATGTCATCCAATTAGCTTGCAAGCATGTGACTGGCTCACAAGGGATCACATACCACGGGAACGAGAAAAGAGTACTTATCAGTAACGAGGTTGAACTAGGTATGCAGAGATACCGACGATCATAACCTCAGATAAGTAAAATATCGTGAGACAAAGGGAAATTGGTATCGTATGTAAGTGGTTAATTCGATCGCAAAGTAATCGTAGAAATATGTGGGAGCCATATGAATTTCCAGATTCCTCTATTGGTTATTGATCGGAGAAGTGTCTCGATCATGTCCGCATAATTCACGAACCGTAGGGAGACACACTTAAGGATTCGACGTTGTTTGAGTAGTTATGGAATGATGAGAAAGAGACCGAATGTTGTTCGGAGTCTCGAATGGGATTCGGGATATCACGAGGAGATCCGGAATGGTCCGGCGAATAAGATTCATATAAGGAAAGTCCTGTTTTGGAGTTGGGGAATGATTCCGGTGTTTTCATCGGGAATGTTCTAGAAGGTTCCGGAATGTCCGGCACTCCGGAGGGGAAGGGTACATGAATGTGTCATAACAAGTTGGAATGATTGCATCATGTACTAGGTGTCATCGCTGAACGAAATAAAGGGTTTAATCAAAACCTAGTTTGAAAAGTCAAACGCCAATTTGAAAAGTCAAACGGCTATTTTGTGAAGTGGAGGGAGAGAAGGAAACCTGTGAAGAGAAGGTTTCCCTTCTCTCCTCCAAACCGCCGGCCAGCAAGGGAGTTGGGGGAGGACTCGGCTAGCCCTAGCCACCCCTCCCACCTATAAAAGAAAGGGAGGGGGCGCCCCCTCTCCCTACACCTTGCCCCATAGCTGGCGCCCCTCTAAACCCTAGATCAGCCGCCACCCCCTTCTAGATGCGGCTGCTCTAAATCTCTTCTAAACCGCCGTCTAGCTAATCCCTAGCTGCTGGTTGCTCTAAACCCCTTGGTACCTCTAAACCCTAGATCGCCAAGACCTCTCTCTTAGTCCACCATACTCGCTCCGGCTTAAGGCGAAGCCCTGCGAGATCTCCCCTCTACTTCCGGTACCACGCCGTTGTGCTGCCGGAATCGCGAGGAGAGTACTACAACCTCTGCTGCCTGTTGGAACAAGGGAGAGGAAGGTCTTCGTCGAGTACCGAACGTGTGACCGACTGCGGGAGCGCTGCCGGAACGCAACGCCGGAAGGATCGTCTACGCGATCTTGAGATCGGAAAGAGTACAACTACATCACCCACGAGAATCCACTCTCGTTAACCGCTTTGGAATCTTCGAGGGTAAGTTATTCCATCGACTCGTTGCTACAATCTAGTAGATAGATCTTGGCTTGTTTGTTTGTATGCGGTAGAAATTTTTTGTTTTCCATGCTACGAACCCCTACAGTGGTATCAGAGCCGTGTCTATATGTAGATCTGTTGCACGAGTAGAACACAATGGTCATTGTGGGCATTGATGCTTTTATTGTCGATTGCTTCTTGTGTACTTTGCATCTTGCAGGATGTTGGGATGAAGCGGCCCGGGCTAACCTTACATGACATCGTTCATGAGACTTGCTCCACGCTTGACATGCAACTCGTATTGCATAAGTGGCTTTGCGGGTGCCTGTTTCTCCCAGCATAGTGGAGATCCAATTTACAACGGGTGATTTACAATACTGGTATCAATGTTGTGGTTCTTGTTCGTAAGTTAGAACGACACTTATTGAAAGCCCCAAACCACGTAAAATATGCAAAGAAAGTAGAGGCGTCTAACTTTGTTTTGCAGGGGTGTGCAGTGATGTGATATGGCCATGATTGTGATTATATTTGATGTATGCAATGTTCCTTATTGTAAGTTGGCAACCGGCTGGAGCCATATGGTTGTCTTTATTTTCTTTTGTTAAGACCCGCGTGTCTATTCAAAGTAGTTGTAATAGTTGAAGCCGGTGGACGACAACCATGGAGAAGCGTCATTGACCTTGATGCAATGCCGGTGATGATGGAGATCATGTTCGTGCTTGAAGATGGAGATCAGAAGCACAAAGAAGAAAGGCCATATCATATCACATATTATGAATTGCATGTGATGTTAATCCTTTATGCATCTTGTATTGCTTAGTAGACGACGGTAGCATTATAAGATGATCCCTCATGCACATAAATTTCAAGTTCTAAAGTGTTCACCCTTAGTATGCACCGTTGCCAAAGCTTGTTGTTTCGAAGCACCACGTGATGATCGGGTGTGTTAGATTCCGCGGGTGAATACAACGTAAGCAAGCCAGATTTGCTTATGCGGTATCTAAGGTTTGATCTTGACGAGCCTAGCATGTACAGACATGGTCTCAGGAACACGGATCACCGAAAGGTAAAGCATGAGTCATATAGTAGATATGATGAACATGTTGATTGTTCGCCATTGAAGCTACATCAACTCTCGTGATGATCGGTTTTGATGTGGTGGATTTGGTTCGTGTGATCACTAAAACAATGTGAGGGATGTTGTTTTGAGTGGGAGTTCACATAGATTAATTTAATTATTAATTAGAACTCAATTTATCATAAATTAAATCAAAGTGAATTTGCATAGTTGTTGTAGTCATTGGCATCCGTTTACCACCTTGCGCTTAGTTATAATTGAGATGATAGAACTATAGAATTCTGGTTAGTTACTTTACGAACTGGTATCGTATTGTTTTGAAGTGTTAATCTAAAGTTTAAAAGTCCTATTGCAAACTTTCAGTAAGTTCCGGTTACTCCATGAAGTTTAATAATTGGTATTAAATCAAGAGTAACAATTCCAAGTGTTAGTGTATAAGTATCGTGTTTGTCTCCATGATTCTTGATATTCAAAGGATTGTCTTAATATCAAGGTTATCTAGGATCTGAAAGAGTTGTTTCAGAAACCATGATGTGTGGAAGATATTGTGATATCTGAAACAAAGTTTTGGTTGCAACATGATAGAGTATAATATGGCAAAAGTCATGTTCTCGTATTTGATGAGAATTTGCAAAAGATTGAAGACACTTGTTGTCCTAATCCTCCAAAAGGTTTTGGATAGCAACATTATACTCGTAATTCATCGTTATAAGCTAAAAGTAGCTTGATCATGGACGATTCCATGATAAGGGTGAATATTTGATGTAGGTAAAATGTTTACTACACCAAGAGATTACTAAAGAAAGGAATTTGAAAGAACACCAAACATTTGATGATGGTGATCTACTTCAAAGTGCAAGTCCAAAGACATTGGTATTTAACTATACACGCTTTGGACTATGTGTCATATGTATGACTCCACTATTGATGTTGATAGATTCTTTCAAGCTGAAAAGGAAATACTGAAAGAGAATCTCATAAGTATGTGGCAGAAAAGAAAAGACTAGAATTGTTCAGCTTAAGTATATAGATGATATACATGTTATGGCTATATTCTTTGCTTCTTAAACAATGTGGTTCTTAAGTATTTGATACTGAATTTGTTGGTGTGAATCGTCATACGAAACAACAGAATTCATGAACTATAATGGCCTAAGTAACTAGCAAAATAATATGTGATGATGTTCATCGAGAACAAATAAAGGGTTATTGTGTTTCTCGTTAAACATCAAAGCTTGCCTTCAAGATTTGTTTTATCAGGTATTATGAGAACAAAAGGGTTGTTCAAATAATTGCCGTAATCCATAAAAGATGGATGATTCACAAATCTCGTTGGATAAATCACATCCATAAAACTAGTGCTAAAAATGTCGAAAGACAAATTGATTGAAAGATCACTTAGGAAGTGACATCGCCGTTTAAATTATATTGGAAACAAAACATGAAGAAACTCCATGTGGATGGAATTTTGGAGTCTTTTGATTTTGATCACATGACGCTTGTGAAACTTTCCTGAGAGATAATTAAAACTTCGTTCATAGGCCAAAAGGGAACGAATGACTATCTTATTGGAACTTGTACATATTGTTGTGCGAAGTCCATTATGTGTAGTCAAGAGCGATGGATTTCAACTTCATATGCTTTCTCCGAAAATTTGAGTGAATATATGAATATTTACTTAATAAGGATGAAGTATGAAACATTTGAAAAAGTTCAAAGTCTTTCAAGATGAAGTGCAAAATCATTGTAATAAGAATATAAATAGTTTATGATAAAGATCATAAAGGAAGATATTTGAGTTACAAGTTTAGCATAATACCTAAGATTTAAGGAATCGTTCTGTGGATTTGCATTTCCCGAAACACCATAAGAGTATGGAGCGTTCGAGATATGTAATTAAAACCTTGTTTGACATGGTAAGATCAAAGGTGTAATTCATAGAACTGCCATTATATTTCAAAGATTAAAAGCTTTAGAGACTACCGTTTTCCATTGAAAAGAGCTCCATCATAATCCGCTGAAATGACACCATATAAAGTTATGGTTTGGGATAAAACCCAAGTAGTCCTTTCTTAAACATTGGTATGCTATGCATAAGAAAGATGTTTTCAACCAAAGTCGGATAAACCTGTCTTTGTATTACTGTTAAGTATTCCTCCATAAACACCGGAGACAAAAGTGTTTGTCGCTTAGAACATCAAGTTTCTTTGAGAAGGAATTTTTCGTGAAAAGATAAGTGGGAGGACAATAGAACTTTGATAAGGTTAAAGGAACCTTAGCTATATGTGCAGAGTTGCGCAGCGCCGAAAAGTGTTCCGGAGACAGCAACAATGCTCATGGCTCACGTGCCTCAAAGGTTGCGGTCATGGAGGTCTAAGTTTCTATTGTACCAAGTAGGTCGAGTAAACAATCAAATACCAAGATTTGAGGGTTGAATCATTATTTGAGAATAATGAACGGACTACATGCAAAGAAGCGATGATGGGCCCTGACTCCGTCAAATGGCTTGAAGCCATAAAATCCGTGATAGTTCCATACACGAGAAATCAAGTTTTGAACTTGAAGGACCCTCGAGAAAGGTGTAAAACCTTACAGTTGTGTTTGGATCTATAAAGAAGTAGACATGGATGTTTCACATCTATGAAATAGTCAACATGTTGGGAAAGAGTTCACGACAATGTTCAAAGATTGACTATGACAAGATTTGATCTTTCATAGCGATATTTAGTCTAGACGGATTAATGTAGCAACCACTACATATAATTTTGTTATGTGGTAGTTGAATAAACAAAACAAATTCTTCTAATAGAATTGTTACCTAGGACATGTGCATAACACGGTCCAAAGGGTTTTGTTAATTCAAAGGATGCTAAATGCATATGCAAACTTCAATGGTTGAAGTAAGCATAGCGGAGTTGGAATCTTCACTATGATGAAACTGTTAAAAGAGTTTAATTTCATCGGAGACAATGAAGATGCTTGCATTTGCAAGAAATTAAGTGGGAGCGCTAAGACATATTTCTAATACATTATGTGGAGAACATATTGTTGATTAGAAATGATGTATCTTTTATTAACACATATTAAGAATTTCATCCTGATGAAAGACTTAGGCAAAAACCAAATATTTGGCATCAATAGACGCGAATATGGTTGTGCCGAAAGTACATAGATGATGTATTGAATGAGTTCAATATAGAAACTACAAGAAAGGTTCTTGTCACACAGAAAGGATTGAATGATTTCAATATTGATGATATATTCAAGTGTATTGACACTTGGTAAGTGAAACAAAGATTCAAGTATAGATTGATACTTGATGTATGAAATCACAAAGAGTATTTATATCAATCATACTGTGATATGTACAAATCCAGATATGTCCTATGCTCTAAATGTTATGAGCATATACCAGAATGATGCATAAGATGATCATTGGACGATAGTAAGGATATTCTTATGATCTTTTGGAAGAACTAAGAGTATATTATTTTGTAAAAGTGGCAAATAGATGGTTAGTTCATTGTAAAAGTATTACATTGATACTAGTTTTGTCAAAAAGTACAAATTAAGTTTATCTCAATCTAAACTAAGGGTGGCACAATAAAATGGAAAGTAAGTTCCATAATGGATTTGGATGAGTTCCAAAGTTAAGACATTGTGACAGATACTACAACAAAAGGCTAAGTATATGACTGCTATAATAGCAGCTAAAGAGGGCATTTGTGTCAAGTAGTTTGTTGTCAAACTAGGTGTAGTTCACAGCGGGATAATACTATGAAGATATATTGTACGACAATGTTATCAACATGTTTTAACCCCAAAGAACTAAAGGTCTCACCGAAGGACCAAAATTATACAAAGCCATCTCATTAGAGAATGAGTAATACGTAGAGACGCAAAGACATGCAATTACACACGGACCTGGAAGCGTCAGATCCGGAGATCAGTTGACCACTAGCAATCGTGTACATACAACACCAGAAAGCCATAGGTGTTGAATACACAAAGGTTTGAAACTAGATTATTGACTCTAGTGCAAGTGGGAGACTGTTGGAGATATGCCCAAGAGGCAATAATAAAGTGGTTATTATCATATCTTCATACTTATGATAAATGTTTACATACCATGCTATAATTGTATTAACCGGAAACATTAATACTTGTGTGATTTGTAAACATAAAAGAGTCCCTAGTAAAGCCTCTTGTTAAACTAGCTTGTTGGTTAATATATGATCATGGTTTCCTGATCATGAACATAGAGATGTTATTAACAACAGGGTCATATCATTAGGAGAATGATGTGATGGACATACTCCTATAGTTAAGCGTAGCATAAAGATCAAGTCATTTAATATAGTTCATTTGCTATAAGCTTTCTGATACATAGTAACCTAATTCCTTCGACCATGAGATCATGCATATCACCTTTACTGGAAGGATGCTTTGATAACATCAAACACCACACCGTAACAGGGTGGCTATAAAGGTGGCATTGAGTGTTCGGAAAGTATTGGTTGAGACACATGGATCAAGAGTGGGATTTGTCCATCCATATGACGGATAGATATACTCTGGGCCCTCTCGGTGGAATGTCATCCAATTAGCTTGCAAGCATGTGACTGGCTCACAAGGGATCACATACCACGGGAACGAGAAAAGAGTACTTATCAGTAACGAGGTTGAACTAGGTATGCAGAGATACCGACGATCATAACCTCAGATAAGTAAAATATCGTGAGACAAAGGGAAATTGGTATCGTATGTAAGTGGTTCATTCGATCGCAAAGTAATCGTAGAAATATGTGGGAGCCATATGAATTTCCAGATTCCTCTATTGGTTATTAACCGGAGAAGTGTCTCGATCATGTCCGCATAATTCACGAACCGTAGGGAGACACACTTAAGGATTCGACGTTGTTTGAGTAGTTATGGAATGATGAGAAAGAGACCGAATGTTGTTCGGAGTCTGGAATGGGATTCGGGATATCACGAGGAGATCCGGAATGGTCCGGAGAATAAGATTCATATAAGGAAAGTCCTGTTTTGGAGTTGGGGAATGATTCCGGTGTTTTCATCGGGAATGTTCTAGAAGGTTCAGGAATGTCCAGCACTCCGGAGGGGAAGGGTACATGAATGTGTCATAACAAGTTGGAATGATTGCATCATGTACTAGGTGTCATCGCTGAACAAAATAAAGGGTTTAATCAAAACCTAGTTTGAAAAGTCAAACGCCAATTTGAAAAGTCAAACGGCTATTTTGTGAAGTGGAGGGAGAGAAGGAAACCTGGGAAGAGAAGGTTTCCCTTCTCTCCTCCAAACCGCCGGCCAGCAAGGGAGTTGGGGGAGGACTCGGCTAGCCCTAGCCACCCCTCCCACCTATAAAAGAAAGGGAGGGGGCGCCCCCTCTCCCTACACCTTGCCCCATAGCTGGCGCCCCTCTAAACCCTAGATCAGCCGCCACCCCCTTCTAGATGCGGCTGCTCTAAATCTCTTCTAAACCACCGTCTAGCTAATCCCTAGCTGATGGTTGCTCTAAACCCCTTGGTACCTCTAAACCCTAGATCGCCAAGGCCTCTCTCATAGTCCACCATACTCGCTCCGGCTTAAGGCGAAGCCCTGCGAGATCTCCCCTCTACTTCCGGTACCACGTCGTTGTGCTGCCGGAATCGCGAGGAGAGTACTACAACCTCCGCTGCCTGCTGGAACAAGGGAGAGGAAGGTCTTCGTCGAGTACCGAATGTGTGACCGACTGCGGGAGCGCTGCCGGAACGCAACGCCGGAAGGATCGTCTACGCGATCTTGAGATCGAAAAGAGTACGACTACATCACCCACGAGAATCCGCTCTCGTTAACCGCTTTGGAATCTTCGAGGGTAAGTTATTCCATCGACTCGTTGCTACAATCTAGTAGATAGATCTTGGCTTGTTTGTTTGTATGCGGTAGAAATTTTTTGTTTTCCATGCTACGAACCCCTACACATCTTACACTTGGATGGCGCAAACACATCTCGTGCTAACTTAGAGCAAGTCCAGCAGGAGCCCAACAGCCTCCCCGATACCACATATAGGGGAGAGAGAATGAAAAAATGCCCTCCAGGAGGACCCCCTACAGCCTCCCCGACGTTTCCGCCTCCCGGACCCAGCCCCTCCACATCCCCTATGAATCGGGGCGACGGAGGCGTCCCCAATCCGTGGACGCGAGCAACTGCTCGCGCTGGAAGACTCCCTCTCGCCACCCGCACCACGAGCTCAACACCAGGTTCATCGAGTCCCTCTTTTTTTCTTCAAATCAAGATCGAAATCAGGCAGCCATGGCGGGGCGGGGCGGCGCACACATGACGGCCGCCGCGACGCAGTAGAGGAGGGGAGAGGCACCTCGTGGCCAGGAAAGGAGGGGAGTGGCACCTCGTGACCATGAGAGGAGGGAAGGGGCAACTCGCGGCGGCGGAGCCATGGCGTTGTGTCAGCTAGGAGAAGAGGGGAGGGGCACCTGCGCGCGGCTTGGGTCGAGCTTGGCGAGCCCGCCGCCTAGGGAGATCTCGGTGTCCGAGCCGTGTGGGGCGAGCTTGGCATCCGCGCTGCCGGGAAGCTCGCGTGCGCATGGCCTGGGAACGGGTCTGGAGTGCACACGACCTGGAGATTTCCAGCTGTGCTACTTTCTACTATCTGTTTGCTAGCCGGTGAGAAAATTGTTTCCTGTTTTTTATTGATGTCCAATTGCTGTTCAAATTCTGTCAAATAGATGTCCAATTGGCCCATGCCAATTGCTATAAACTTTTTTCAATTTTAAGTCAAGTGTATATTGGTATGATGATCTTACAATATTATTGATTCTTGTTTGTTGTTCTGCAATTTTGCTAGCTGAAACAACTATTGAGACATGTGATGTATGAACTAGCAAGACATGTAATGTGATGTATGAGACATGCTCTAGAGACAAGTTGCTCGGATGTATTGAAAAGATATTTCATAAACAATTTAGAAAAAGATTACATTGCGTTCATCATATATTATTTAAATTACAAAATAGATGGACTATGGTACCGGGCATATATACAAAATAGATGGAGATAGTCATTTGAAATCTGGCGGTTATAGAAATAATCATTTATGAAGTTAGTTATGAAATATTGATAAAAAATATATAAATGTGATATATGGGAGAGTATATAGGGGAGCTGCTGGAAATAGACAAATTATAGAAAAGGTATCTTTTTAGGTAAAATCCCTATAAAAATATATAGGGAAATAATTTTAAGGGAGCTGTTGGACTTGCTCTTAACCATCGATAGATTTTGTCTCGTCCCAGATGCTTCATTTGGGAGATGTCACTTTAGGCCAAAAGAAAGGACTGCACTGCAGCCGGAGCGTGCGGGCAACAGGATTTTAGCCTCCACGTGTTGGTGTACAACGTACGTACAGACTTTCTACGCCTCGCCGACGCCGACGCCTGGCAGATACGCCGGCAAGCCGTCGGCCAAACCTTTTCCTCCGCCTCGATAGATCTCTCCTTTTCACCTCTGACCCCGGGACCAATGGGATTTACCGCACGTTGATAATTACCGGGGCCAACCACGTACGTCGATCTTACACACCCATCCAAATCCTTTTCTTAACAGATAGTTACCCATAGGCCATATGCATGCATGCACCAGTGAGCTAGCTATATATCCTTGGATTATTCGGTTTGTTATATTTTTTACTTGGAGAAGTTGGTGACACCGCACCGAGAGCGATCTCGAAGAGATAAGCGTCAAGTTGTTATCACTCGGTAGATCATCTCCCTTAGTACTCCCTCTGTTCCAAAATAGATGCCTTTGATTTATCAAAATTTGAATGGATCTAACACTATTTAGTATATAGGTTCATTTAAATTTTAACAAATCTAAGACATCTATTTTGAAACGGACGGAGTACTTCCATTAATTAAGGTCTCTTTCGTCCACCTCTTTTGAGAGCGCCACTGGATCGAGTGTACCGGTACGAATCATTGCTTTAATCTCCAGATCTCCTAACCGATGATGTCTCAAGCATGCATGTCACGACACATGTGGCCATATGGGCCATGGCTCCATTGTCTTTTTAAACTTTTACTATTATTGCTATATATTGAGTTCGTTATGGACGTGGGTGACGCCGCGCATGGCGTACATGGCTTGACAAGTGACAAGTGCTTCCGCTCAAGTAGTAGTACCCTGGCCAGATCGATCATGGCTGGGCTAATTATCGTCTAATTTGGAACCGGTAGCCTGCCTTGTTACGGCAGCCGTCGTGTGTTGGCTAGTCAAGTCGTGCATTAACATGTCTTTCCAAGAACCTCACGTTCACGTGGCAGTAAAAATCAGAGCACGAACGTTCATGGTGGCGGTGATTATCACGAACCTTTTCCTGCTTTGGTGACCACGGCTTGTGCCGACTGTGCAAAGTGCATTAGGTTACGACGTGGGAGAAGGTTATCCGGCTGCTTTGAGCTCCTACTTTACTTTAGCCACCAACAAAACCTTTTTAACCAATTATTACTGTACTGTACTACTCCCTCCGTTTCGGTTTACAAGTCCTACGTGTATATCTAGGTTATCAATTTGACCTATATAATTTAAATTATATAATATAAAAATTATATCATTGGAAAATACAAAGTTAAAGTTTCCGGTGATATATTTTTTATAATATATACATCATACTAAGTTGCTCAATTTGGCGACATAAAACTACGTACATGACTTGTAAACCGAAACAGAGGGAGTAGTATTGTTCTACGAGAAAGAAGGCTGGCGAGCGACTGAACAAGCGGTAGCTATCTACACATGCTAGCCTAGCGTACCATTCAATGTGTACTAGACGGATAGGCACGCGCCGTCTGCCTAGCGTTGTTGTATAGCCTTGGCATGTGTGATGCACATATTCAAATATAAAATCATATCTATGAGATGCATAGGGTAAAAATACTACCATAGTATGAGCTCAGGAGCTTAGAGGTTCTATTTCTAGGCCGGCAAAATAACATAGCTATATAACTATATCGGTCCTTCAATCATGTTTTCTCCTCTTGGAAGTTTGTACATACCATGTCAAAGTTCACAGAGATATGCAACCGTTACAACATTTCAAACCCAAGAGATAAAGAGGGCAAATCAAGCCGATTTACCAATTCTTCATGGTTAATAAGTTACATAAAAGATATTGCAACTTTATAATCAGCATTAAGTGTAATGCAGTATCTGTTCTGGCACAGAACACAGTATAAGAAAGTAAGTCTGCATCCTTAGAAGGGGTAGTAGTAGTATTATGAAATCAATTATTACTGATCATATACAAAAACAAAAAACATAATTGGCCATATCCCCGAGTTGAAACAACATAGGAATTGGTTATTTTTCATTTGTTACAATAAAAGTATCATTGGATCTATATTGTTACCAGGTAAAATCAAGAACAGGAATATCCTTGGCTGCAAACACTGGAGATAAAGTCAGGGCTTCCAAACCTAAGGTGAAAAAATTAGATGAGAGCTTTATGTAGAGGAAGAAGCTCTCCGTAGCAGATGATAATGATCTTGATAAGCAGCAAGAGGCGTCCGTTCTTGGTGCATGGAAGTGTATCGGTGTTATACACACACTAGGTGAACAAGCAAGCTTCGTCTCGCCATCTATATCTCGTCGAAAATAAGATTGTAGTACACTATCACACACGCGTACGTCAAATAGGAGAGACTGAGTTTGCAATTAACTGGCCACATCATTGTCCCTGTTGGACACCTTATTGTTCCTATTACTAAAAGCAATGTAGACTCAACAATATAGCATCAAATTTAACAGGAAATTAGTCATAAGAAACTCTGCTGACTGAAGAACGTGCAAAAGCTCCTGAGTTGACCAAGTCTTCCACTTACTCATTGAGTCTTTTTGTAGTGAGTTTCAAAAAGGAAAAATCGTGAGCGTTCATTCCAGTAATGCGCTCACAAGGCTAACACTCCAACCAAGTAAAAAAAATGTGCATCACGGTTGCATGGTACCGCTCCAGTTCGGCAAGCATACCCAGTTGCTATTGAGTACTAAGGAGGTCATCTAGTTCTTTTTTAGTGAACCAGGACAGATTTTGCAACATTGCGAATCAGAGTTGCCATTGAGTACTAAGGAGGTCATATGAAGCGACATTAATCAATTAGTAACTTAGCGTATGTATATATGTTCATTACCTACACAAGAAATAGCACCAAGTTGTTAAGACTCAGATAAACCAAAAAATTAAGCAGGTTTCATGATGTGTAACATGGTTTTTCCTATAGTTAGCAATGTAGTAGAGCTGACGTCAATCCAATGCGTGACACATGTAGTGGCTACAGCCGAATAATCACAACTTCTCTTAACCAATCTATTGTCAGTTAATAAATTGAATAGCAGCTAATTTAGTTGCCAAGTTCAGCATGCTTGCATGCCACAAGCAAAGGGAAATATTAAACACCCAGTTATCATTTAAAGTACATCACACTTCGTAGCATCCAGCCAACCATAGGCACAGTTTAATTGCCTGAACGCACAACGAATGTTAACGGATATCTTCCCCTGCACCAAATATAGAACCTTTCCAAGTAAATTTGGATGGCCCTTCAAAACTGAAAGACAAACTGACTGTTTACGGCACAATTATGTAACATCCTCAATTTTTATGTTAACTTACAACCTATATCATACTACATTCAAATAAGAGAGAATGAGCATTTGATTCCTCACCGAGTCATTTAAGTTAGCAAATTTGCCAGTGCTCACCTCTTGTCACCAAAAAATGAAATGGGTGTCACAACATCACTCGAATCATGCATCAAAATTTCTAGTTTAGTGCTCTCGCCAACAATAATGCACCAATTATGTTAGAACTGGTCCAACATAATGTTACCACGGGAATTTAGAAATGTTTGATTCATCTATTTATCTCTTCTTTTCATTAAGTTAACTATATGCTAATATGGGACTTCTTTAACTAAAAATTACAATTTTATCTTGAGGAACTCCACTATGATATTGCCACTCCATTGCCTATAATAGAACATAGAAGAAAAGTTCACATATGTAGTACGAATAATGCAAAAGGAAATGTTCAGTACAATGTGATGTTTCACCTGCAGGTAAGACAATAATTTTCTTGGAGACACACTAATGGAAAATTAGAGGCATATGACCGAGTGGAAACCTTCACAGCCAGGTTGAAATCTTCTTTGTCCATGATTCAGCCAAAAAATCCTCCTTGATCCACTATTTAATTGAGCACCAAAATGAAAACCCTATGAAGAGTGGAATCCAATCACTGAATTACCGATAATAGTAACATGAGGTGAAATTTCGGGGAAGTTAATAAATGTACACGGGCTGCATCCAGTGGTATCACAAGAAAGTTGGTTGTACTCCAAAATCACAATTTTTGGTATGGGATTTAAGAACTTATATCGTATGGGAGAGGACAATTTATTTGGTCTTTCATGTACAGTACCGTTCATACGTAGAGGAATGAAAACAAAAATTGACAGACAGCTGGCTGGGTAGCCCAATACAATAGAAATAACTTTTAATTGTTGGATATACAACACAACACAGATGGATACTTAATAAACGTGATTGTACATAATCATAAGCATTGTGCATTATTTTTCTGCAACTAAAAAGCTTAGGCCACTTCTCATGGCTACAGTACACACCTAGAAAAAGTGAAACGCTAGCACCGGATCTCTATTGCTCCAAAAAAAAGTACCATACCAGCAGATCACGATCAAAAGTTTCATGGATTTGTTGCTGCTCCCAATTCTGAAGAAGCCCAATGTCAATTCAATCTCCCTCGCCACCATACTGCTCGTTTGCATCTCACCATGAAGATGAACAGAAAGAAGTTCGCTGCGAACAAAATTAGTGTCGCGCATTCTCTAGTTTAAAAGGAAGAGAGCAACATCGCGGCAGCTCAAATCGATCTCTCCTTCACCCGAATCCCCACCAAGATCTCCTCCTCTTTCCACGGCTGCTTCACCGATGACGTGTCCGCTCGTACAGTGGTGCTGCCGGATTTGGCACGAGATGTGTGTGGAGAGACGGGGAAGCGGCCAGAGAAAAGGGAGGGCTAGGCGCCGGAGCAGGCCATGGATGCGGCAGACGGAGATCCTCGAGAGATGGCTAGAGATCTGGGAGTGAAGCAACCGACGCGTGTGAACCAAGAGGAGAAGAGGGTAGGGCAATTGGCGAAGGAAAAGTAAAAGGACTCAACACTATTTCAATTTTTTTCACGTGCAGATAGAAAACCCAATGACTCATTGGTGGGTCAAGATTAAAAGGGACCATCGACAAAGATGTGAAAAGGGCACGCGAGAGTGAAAAAAGGACAAGGTTACCGGCTCAATCCTATGACTCAGATTAACTTTGGCTAATATCTAACGGCAGCAATACACACGAGTCGTGCGGGTAGGCTCCCACGCTTAAGCTAGTTAATAATGTGTAGGCCGGCCGGTGAGGTTGATGGGGGTGGCCTGGCATCGATGAGGAGAGGACCGACGAAGAGCTATCGAAATCTTTTCGTTCGCGTGGACTTCAACGGCACGTAGGGACGTGTGCTGTGAAGCTACCGTTCGCGCCTTATTACGCGTCGTCCGGTCAAAAGCGTCACGCGCCAGACATTGACGCATGCATGCATGCATATATATCTCCCTACAGAAACGAAGATTGGAAACCCTAGCTAGTTCCACACACGTGCGCACGTCATGCCCCGTGCGTATGCAATGAGATAATCGGTTCCACCGGCAACTGAAGTGCTGGAGCGAGCATAGATTCGAGCACATATATATACGTATATATTGATCCGGTTGGCGGAAACCAGCTTATCTTTTTTGTTTTTCTCATACGAATCGATTGTTGATATAGAAAGTATATACACGTGGTCTTGATCACACAGCACGCGATTTATTAACCACGTGCGTGCTCCGTCTCACAACAACGAGTCGCGCGAAACAAGGTGCAAAGGAGCATGGGATTGAAAAGAAGAAGAAAGTCCATTTTTCATCCCTAAACTTCTAAGGGAATTCATCTTTTATCATAAAATTTCTATTTAGTCTGAAATTGACCCTAAACTTTTGAAAAATATCCATATCTCATCTAACACAAGAAAAAGAACGCTTTGCATAGACAACATATGGAAATTGGAAAACAAAAATGGGATCCCAATCTGGAGTGATTGAAAATTCTCAAACCTCCCCACATGGGCGCCCACGTCCTCCAATTCATTCGCCGTTCAGATGGTGCTTCAAGTCGCCATGTTCTTCCTCGTTGACCTTCGAGCTCGTTCGAATTGACCAAAACCGTACACACCGCCACCTCCATCTCGTCTGTGTCTTCCTACTCGCGTGAACTGATGTCAAGCTCAGCGCTGTTGTTGTGATCGCCAGCTATATCCCGCCATTGACGCACTCATTCAAGGAATTTTGTGGTCGATTCATGTCGTAATGATACTTCCTTCAATTTGGAAGGAGCGGTTGGCTGGTAAGCTTCGAGAGGGCAACACAATGTGGCAATACACACCATCGTTTTTTCTTTGGTCAAACGAGATATGAGAAACTTTTTTTTCAAGAGTTGGAGGTCTGTTTGGGCCAAACATAAGTTTTGGAATGAAAAGTAACCTTCTTTAATAGTTTAGGGATGAAAAGTTGACTTTCTTTATTGAAAGATGCTCAGTGGATATACCGGGATTGCTTGCATGTCTGGTAATCGATCGTGCTACTACCTCTACACAGTCTGCATACAAAGAAAGCATGTAGACAAATTGAAAACCTTGAATTGAAATTGAAAAGAAATTTAGACACTGTACCTTAGGAAGTATTAAGCTCTTTGAAAAAAAAAAGCAACCCATGTTCTTTTTTTGGGTTGCTAATTCTAAGAATTAAGTAGATCTTGGTCAAGTCCCTATCCGGTAGATATGTGTCGTTGTCCGTGCTAGTCTGTGAGGTGCACATGGTTTACACCTGACTTTTTTCAGTTGCATGTAGATTGTGATTGAGAAAAAAATAGATGAGAACTAAGTTAAAACTTGGTCAAGTCATATCAACCATTGTATTTTATCACGATTTGTGCCGATGGGAGTTGCGCATGGGTTATAGCTGAGTTTTTTCCAGGTTCACATGGGTTGCAACTAGCCAAGAATTAAGCTAATCCCCATCTCGATGAGAATTAGACACATTGTTTTGAGGAACGGTACAAACTTGGTCAGATCTACTACTCCCTCTGATCCATATTACTTGTCATTAAAGTGGATGTATCTAACACTAAAACAAGTCTAGATACATCCATTTCAGCGACAAGTAATATGGACCGGAGGGAGTACCTTCGTTCCTCAAAACAAGACAAATACAGTATTACCCGTTAAAACCAGTTCCAATACCAAATCTATATCATTAGATACATAATGAAATATACTTTCATATTGTATCTACAATATATTATAATTATTGATTGTTTTTATATAAACTTGATCAAACTTCACTATGTTTGACATTTTAGAAAATTTATACGCCTTATTTTGCGAGACGAAGGTAGCACTTGAGAGCTTTTTATGCCTAAGTCCATGTTGTGAGCTTTCACCTTTATATGTCTTTGGCTACTTATATGTAGCTGACCGTTATTGTAATCCACTAAAATACCAAACTCAAACTTACTCTGTTTGTCATATGTTCATTTGAAAAAGACACTCAAGACCAATCCAATCGCAGGCAGCCTTAGTTTGTCTTGATCTACTTGTAGTACCTGCTTCTGACATACCTCCGAAGCTAGCTTTGCCCCCATTGGCCTCAACGTTACTGCTTTTGACCAAACTACACTGCCAGATCAAGAATCATTAATTGCACTATCAGTTCAGTAGTACTAGTAGTATATGTATTGTTCTTGACTAGCTGACGGAATTGTCAAGAGAACAAGTTTTGTCTAAGCATCAGTTCTGACGGCACTAGATTGATGTATATCCGCTCCAGCTATATAGAACAAGGTTCAGTATGCAAAATTTGTTGCCATTTTTGCCCCCAGTTTCAGCTCTTGAAAACTTCAAGGCATATGAGATGCCCCTGGTCACGTTGATTTCCAACGGGGCCACGAGGGTATATAACAAATGAAATAGTATTACTCCCTCCGTTTCAAAATAGATGTTTTAAATTTGTCAAAATTTGGATAAATTTAGACACATTTAGTATATATAGATTCATCTAAAATTTAAAAAATTTAAGACACATCTATTCTTGGACGGAGGGTAATTTAATTTCGTTTCATTTTGTATGGCTGCTGATCAACGAGCTGTGGAGCGGAATGGTCAAGAGATCGATGCTGGCTGGCAGGTAGAGTAGTACCTAGATGCACGGTCGTCACATTCAAACAGCTTTCTTCATATAATTGAATTCCACCGTGCTGACCGTGCAAGCGTGCGTCTCTGTCATCCACACCCCCATTGATTTATTCTCCTCAATCTCACCGGCAAGGCGGCAACTATATATATATCCATTCCATTTTATCCGCCAATAATTTGTGGCGGCACCGGCACACACACACTGGCTACATGCTACTAGAAGCAGCATGGGCTTGTACCGCAATAGGCGGGAAAGTTGCAGTTAGTTTCGTTACTCCCTTTTTCATGGTATGCAAGGCACCTAATTAAATTTAGATTTTTCTAAACTGTAATGTTTCTAGACGCATAATAATTAATAGTTGATTAATGTGGCGGCTTTCTTCCAACTTTCTATGCATGCAACGGTCTCCACTACAGAAATAGGAAGCTACGCCGATGGCCGATCGCTACGCCGACGGTCAAACGTCGGAGTCGTCGGCGTAGCCATCGTCCAGACCAGCCCCGCCAAGCAGCCGTCGGCGTATAATTGCCTTCGGCGTATCCTAGCATACGCCGACGGATGCCCTCGGCGTAGCTATTTTTTCTTTTACTTTATTAAACTTTGAAAAATCATAACTAAATCATTATAATTTAGAAAATACAAATAATATATCAAAATTTGCAGAAAAATAAGACCCATCTATCTACACTCAAATATTATACATTTTAAAATAAAAATTAAGTGAAACATAAAATATTATATATAGTTTAAAACAGGCATAAAAAAATAAAAAATGATCGAAACAATGCGAAACCTTCGCGTGTGGTGTCATATTATATGACATAGTTATAAGGAAAAATATCAAACTTGGTAAATTGATTATGTCTGAAAAAACCTTCACAAAATAACCTATCTCATTCGAGATTTCTTGGCTTTTGGGTCAAATGACCAATGTTATGGCTAGAATCAAGGCATAGTTTGTGATAATATGCCCATATTGTGTATACATGTGCATTATGGGATGGCGAACAATGTTGCAGGAGAAAATTTTCCTTTTCGTCACACCAAAATGCTATTTTCCATTTCCCGAGCACAAAAAATGGACGGTTTTGTGAAGCAACCACCAAATGACTAATTCAAAATGCTACCACCACATTTTACAAAAAATACTAGACCACCTTATATGGACAATGTCCCAACAGGGAGATCTTAAACCTTTCCGTCCATCCCTGGTGAAAAAGACAAATTCCTGCCGAATCGGTAGGAAGTGGGTCAGATATGAACTACATGTACATGATCCGATGCTCATATTTTTTTACAAAAAATATTTTTAGGTTCAAAATATGCTATTTTATCAAAGATCCAATGCAAGTTTAGCGAGGCTCAACCCCGAGCTAAGAATCTTCATGCCCGTCGTTCGACAAAGATTGACGATAGTTTAAAACGGGCATAAAAAATTGAAAAACGATCGAAACAATGTGAAACCTTCGCGTGGTGTCATATTATATGACATAGTTATAAGGAAAAATATCAAACTTAGTATATTGATTATGCCTGAAAAAACCTTCATAAAATGACCTATCTCATTCAAGGTTTCTTGGCTTTTGGGTCAAATGACCAATGTTATGGCTAGAATCAAGGCATAGTTTGTGATAATATGCCCATATTGTGCATACATGTGTATCATGAGATGGCGAACAATGTTGCAGGAGAAAGTTTTCCTTTTCATCGCACCAAAATGCCATTTTCCATTTTCCGAGCACAAAAAAACGGATGGTTTTCTGAAGCAACCACCAAATGGTAATTCAAAATTCTACCACTACATTTAAAAAAAAAATACTAGAACACCTTATATGGACAATGTCCCAACAGAGGGATCTTAAACCTTTCCGTCCACCCCTGGTGAAAAAGACAAATTCCTGCCGAATCGGCAGGAAGTGGGTCAGATATGAACTACAGGTACATGATCCGATGCTCATGTTTTTTTACAAAAATCATTTTTAGGTTCAAAAAAAGCTATTTTATCAAATATTCAATGCAGGTTTAGTGAGGCTCGGCCCCGAGCTAAGAATCTTCATGCCCGTCGTTCGACAAAGTTTGACGATAGTTTAAAAGGGGCATAAAAAATTAAAAAACGATCGAAACAATGAGACACCTTCGCGTGGTGTTATATTATGTGATATAGTTATAAAGAAAAATATCAAACTTGGTATATTGATTATGTATGAAAAAAACCTTCACAAAATGACCTATCTCATTCGATGTTTCTTGGCTTTCGGGTCAAATGTCCAATGTTATGGCTTGTTTGTTTGTATGCGGTAGAAAATTTTGGCTTGTTTGTTTGTATGCGGTAGAAAATTTTTGTTTTCCATGCTACGAACCCCTACAGTGGTATCAGAGCCGTGTCTATATGTAGATCTGTTGCACGAGTAGAACACAATGGTTATTGTGGGCATTGATGCTTTTATTGTCGATTGCTTCTTGTGTACTTTGCATCTTGCAGGATGTTGGGATGAAGCGGCCCGGGCTAACCTTACATGACATCGTTCATGAGACTTGCTCCACGCTTGACATGCAACTCGTATTGCATAAGTGGCTTTGCGGGTGCCTGTTTCTCCCAGCATAGTGGAGATCCAATTTACAACGGGTGATTTACAATACTGGTATCAATGTTGTGGTTCTTGTTCGTAAGTTAGAACAACACTTATTGAAAGCCCCAAACCACGTAAAATATGCAAAGAAAGTAGAGGCGTCTAACTTTGTTTTGCAGGGGTGTGCAGTGATGTGATATGGCCATGATTGTGATTATATTTGATGTATGCAATGTTCCTTATTGTAAGTTGGCAACCGGCTGGAGCCATATGGTTGTCTTTATTTTCTTTTGTTAAGACCCGCGTGTCTATTCAAAGTAGTTGTAATAGTTGAAGCCGGTGGACGACAACCATGGAGAAGCGTCATTGACCTTGATGCAATGCCGATGATGATGGAGATCATGTTCGTGCTTGAAGATGGAGATCAGAAGCACAAAGAAGAAAGGCCATATCATATCACATATTATGAATTGCATGTGATGTTAATCCTTTATGCATCTTGTATTGCTTAGTAGACGACCGCCACCTCCATCTCGTCTGTGTCTTCCTACTCGCGTGAACTGATGTCAAGCTCAGCGCTGTTGTTGTGATCGCCAGCTATATCCCGCCATTGACGCACTCATTCAAGGAATTTTGTGGTCGATTCATGTCGTAATGATACTTCCTTCAATTTGGAAGGAGCGGTTGGCTGGTAAGCTTCGAGAGGGCAACACAATGTGGCAATACACACCATCGTTTTTTCTTTGGTCAAACGAGATATGAGAAACTTTTTTTTCAAGAGTTGGAGGTCTGTTTGGGCCAAACATAAGTTTTGGAATGAAAAGTAACCTTCTTTAATAGTTTAGGGATGAAAAGTTGACTTTCTTTATTGAAAGATGCTCAGTGGATATACCGGGATTGCTTGCATGTCTGGTAAGTTTGGATAGTCACACCAAGACTTTGTTGCACCTCGATCGTGCTACTACCTCTACACAGTCTGCATACAAAGAAAGCATGTAGACAAATTGAAAACCTTGAATTGAAATTGAAAAGAAATTTAGACACTGTACCTTAGGAAGTATTAAGCTCTTTGAAAAAAAAAAGCAACCCATGTTCTTTTTTTGGGTTGCTAATTCTAAGAATTAAGTAGATCTTGGTCAAGTCCCTATCCGGTAGATATGTGTCGTTGTCCGTGCTAGTCTGTGAGGTGCACATGGTTTACACCTGACTTTTTTCAGTTGCATGTAGATTGTGATTGAGAAAAAAATAGATGAGAACTAAGTTAAAACTTGGTCAAGTCATATCAACCATTGTATTTTATCACGATTTGTGCCGATGGGAGTTGCGCATGGGTTATAGCTGAGTTTTTTCCAGGTTCACATGGGTTGCAACTAGCCAAGAATTAAGCTAATCCCCATCTCGATGAGAATTAGACACATTGTTTTGAGGAACGGTACAAACTTGGTCAGATCTACTACTTCCTCTGATCCATATTACTTGTCATTAAAGTGGATGTATCTAACACTAAAACAAGTCTAGATACATCCATTTCAGCGACAAGTAATATGGACCGGAGGGAGTACCTTCGTTCCTCAAAACAAGACAAATACAGTATTACCCGTTAAAACCAGTTCCAATACCAAATCTATATCATTAGATACATAATGAAATATACTTTCATATTGTATCTACAATATATTATAATTATTGATTGTTTTTATATAAACTTGATCAAACTTCACTATGTTTGACATTTTAGAAAATTTATACGCCTTATTTTGCGAGACGAAGGTAGCACTTGAGAGCTTTTTATGCCTAAGTCCATGTTGTGAGCTTTCACCTTTATATGTCTTTGGCTACTTATATGTAGCTGACCGTTATTGTAATCCACTAAAATACCAAACTCAAACTTACTCTGTTTGTCATATGTTCATTTGAAAAAGACACTCAAGACCAATCCAATCGCAGGCAGCCTTAGTTTGTCTTGATCTACTTGTAGTACCTGCTTCTGACATACCTCCGAAGCTAGCTTTGCCCCCATTGGCCTCAACGTTACTGCTTTTGACCAAACTACACTGCCAGATCAAGAATCATTAATTGCACTATCAGTTCAGTAGTACTAGTAGTATATGTATTGTTCTTGACTAGCTGACGGAATTGTCAAGAGAACAAGTTTTGTCTAAGCATCAGTTCTGACGGCACTAGATTGATGTATATCCGCTCCAGCTATATAGAACAAGGTTCAGTATGCAAAATTTGTTGCCATTTTTGCCCCCAGTTTCAGCTCTTGAAAACTTCAAGGCATATGAGATGCCCCTGGTCACGTTGATTTCCAACGGGGCCACGAGGGTATATAACAAATGAAATAGTACTACTCCCTCCGTTTCAAAATAGATGTTTTAAATTTGTCAAAATTTGGATAAATTTAGACACATTTAGTATATATAGATTCATCTAAAATTTAAAAAATTTAAGACACATCTATTCTTGGATGGAGGGTAATTTAATTTCGTTTCATTTTGTATGGCTGCTGATCAACGAGCTGTGGAGCGGAATGGTCAAGAGATCGATGCTGGCTGGCAGGTAGAGTAGTACCTAGATGCACGGTCGTCACATTCAAACAGCTTTCTTCATATAATTGAATTCCACCGTGCTGACCGTGCAAGCGTGCGTCTCTGTCATCCACACCCCCATTGATTTATTCTCCTCAATCTCACCGGCAAGGCGGCAACTATATATATATCCATTCCATTTTATCCGCCAATAATTTGTGGCGGCACCGGCACACACACACTGGCTACATGCTACTAGAAGCAGCATGGGCTTGTACCGCAATAGGCGGGAAAGTTGCAGTTAGTTTCGTTACTCCCTTTTTCATGGTATGCAAGGCACCTAATTAAATTTAGATTTTTCTAAACTGTAATGTTTCTAGACGCATAATAATTAATAGTTGATTAATGTGGCGGCTTTCTTCCAACTTTCTATGCATGCAACGGTCTCCACTACAGAAATAGGAAGCTACGCCGATGGCCGATCGCTACGCCGACGGTCAAACGTCGGGGTCGTCGGCGTAGCCATCGTCCAGACCAGCCCCGCCAAGCAGCCGTCGGCGTATAATTGCCTTCGGCGTATCCTAGCATACGCCGACGGATGCCCTCGGCGTAGCATACGCCGACGGATGCCCTCGGCGTAGCTATTTTTTCTTTTACTTTATTAAACTTTGAAAAATCATAACTAAATCATTATAATTTAGAAAATACAAATAATATATCAAAATTTGCAGAAAAATAAGACCTATCTATCTACACTCAAATATTATACATTTTAAAATAAAAATTAAGTGAAACATAAAATATTATATATAGTTTAAAACAGGCATAAAAAAATAAAAAATGATCGAAACAATGCGAAACCTTCGCGTGGTGTCATATTATATGACATAGTTATAAGGAAAAATATCAAACTTGGTAAATTGATTATGTCTGAAAAAACCTTCACAAAATAACCTATCTCATTCGAGATTTCTTGGCTTTTGGGTCAAATGACCAATGTTATGGCTAGAATCAAGGCATAGTTTGTGATAATATGCCCATATTGTGTATACATGTGCATTATGGGATGGCGAACAATGTTGCAGGAGAAAATTTTCCTTTTCGTCACACCAAAATGCTATTTTCCATTTTCCGAGCACAAAAAACGGACGGTTTTGTGAAGCAACCACCAAATGACTAATTCAAAATGCTACCACCACATTTTACAAAAAATACTAGACCACCTTATATGGACAATGTCCTAACGGGGAGATCTTAAACCTTTCCGTCCATCCCTGGTGAAAAAGACAAATTCCTGCCGAATCGGTAGGAAGTGGGTCAGATATGAACTACATGTACATGATCCGATGCTCATATTTTTTTACAAAAAATATTTTTAGGTTCAAAATATGCTATTTTATCAAAGATCCAATGCAAGTTTAGCGAGGCTCAGCCCCGAGCTAAGAATCTTCATGCCCGTCGTTCGACAAAGATTGACGATAGTTTAAAACGGGCATAAAAAATTCAAAAACGATCGAAACAATGTGAAACCTTCGCGTGGTGTCATATTATATGACATAGTTATAAGGAAAAATATCAAACTTGGTATATTGATTATGCCTGAAAAAACCTTCATAAAATGACCTATCTCATTCAAGGTTTCTTGGCTTTTGGGTTAAATGACCAATGTTATGGCTAGAATCAAGGCATAGTTTGTGATAATATGCCCATATTGTGCATACATGTGTATCATGAGATGGCGAACAATGTTGCAGGAGAAAGTTTTCCTTTTCATCGCACCAAAATGCCATTTTCCATTTTCCGAGCACAAAAAAACGGATGGTTTTCTGAAGCAACCACCAAATGGTAATTCAAAATTCTACCACTACATTTTTTAAAAAAATACTAGAACACCTTATATGGACAATGTCCCAACAGAGGGATCTTAAACCTTTCCGTCCACCCCTGGTGAAAAAGACAAATTCCTGCCGAATCGGCAGGAAGTGGGTCAGATATGAACTACAGGTACATGATCCGATGCTCATGTTTTTTTACAAAAATCATTTTTAGGTTCAAAAAAAGCTATTTTATCAAATATTCAATGCAGGTTTAGTGAGGCTCGGCCCCGAGCTAAGAATCTTCATGCCCGTCGTTCGACAAAGTTTGACGATAGTTTAAAAGGGGCATAAAAAATTAAAAAACAATCGAAACAATGAGACACCTTCGCGTGGTGTTATATTATGTGACATAGTTATAAGGAAAAATATCAAACTTGGTATATTGATTATGTCTGAAAAAAACCTTCACAAAATGACCTATCTCATTCGATGTTTCTTGGCTTTCGGGTCAAATGTCCAATGTTATGGCTAGAATCGAGGCATAGTTTGTGATAATGTGCTCATATTGTGCATACATATGCATCATGGGATGACGAACAATGTTGCAGGAGAAAGTTTTCCTTTCCGTCGCACCAAAATGCCATTTTCCATTTTCCGAGCACAAAAAACGGACGGTTTTGTGAAGCAACCACCAAATGGCTAATTCAAAATGCTACCACCATATTTTATAAAAATAGTAGACCACCTTATATGGACAATGTCCCAACAGGGGATCTTAAACCTTTCCGTCCACCCCTGGTGAAAAAGACAAATTCCTACCGAATCGATAGGAAGTGGGTCAAATATGAACTACATGTACATGATCCGATGCTCATGTTTTTTAAATCATTTTTAGGTTCACAATATTCTATTTTATCAAAGATCCAATGCAAATTTTTCTTTTCATCGCACCAAAAAGACATTTTTTATTTTCCAAGCGCAAAAAAGGGGATTTTGTGAAGCAACCACCAAATAGCTAATTAAAAAACGAAGGGTTAGTGTTTAGTTGATAGGGATATCGTATTTGGATTCCTCTCATTTTTCTGATCAATCTAGACATATTATTTGTCGAATTCCGATTTACGGGTTTAAAGATATTAAATATTCCATATTAAATAGAAAAATACAAAAAAGTAAAATTATTATATTTTTATTTGAATTCAATAATATTTTAACTTATTTATTAATGTTTACTTAAATAATTATTTGTAATTTCAAAAAATACAAACATGTGACATGATGATATATGAGTTAATAGGATTGATATCATAGTATTGACAACAATGTATAAATTACTTTGGGGAAACAGAGCTGGAGTAGTATTAGGATGAGTGACCGACTGAGAAAGTTTGACCAAGACTGCAATTTAATTAAATATTAAGTGTAATTAGTGTTAAAAATGTTCAAAGTGAGAGATTAACAATTCTAACAATTCAAAGATTAAAAAAATTGAGAAAAAAATAAAAAAAAGTTTAAAGAATATTTTTTAAAAAATATATTTTTACAACCTGCTGACGGCTATGCCGACGGCCGCTACGCTGAGGGCAAAGCCGTCGGCGTAGCATACGCCGACGACCTGTATGTGCTCCGCCGAGAAAGACCTTTGCCGAGGAGGCTACGCCGAGGGCAATTTGGCCTACGCCGACGGCCTTTTGTCCTCGGCGTACCACGTGTGTCCTGTAGTGCTCCCACCACTGCATGTGCCTTAACCGTTCACTAACAGACCTGATTTTCAGCCAATACGTTTATGCCTAAATCCGTGAGATTTTTGTAGAGCGCCCTGCAAACGGTGAAGGAGTAAGTATCCTCTTTCCACACCATCCCCGTTAACAAATCCATGTTGATCTTCAACTTGTATTCTTCGTTATCTGAATATATACACACATAATACATGGTCGAGGTGGAGTTCAAAAAATAATACATGGTCGAGGAAAATACTAATTATACAAGCTAGCATGGGGCTTATCATTTGAGCTGACCTGCGCTAGGGTTTAATTTGTCACGGGGCTCCATGTCAATTTTGGCAAGTGGAGTGCTCAGGCGGAGTTCTTCCTAGCTAGCTAGCCGCTCTCGCGTCCGCCGCCCGTCGTCATCCAGGATGACTACCGGCCCCCACCAGCACCAGCAGCAGTCCAAGATCGGGTGTACCGGCCGGCCGGCGGCGCGCGCACGTCGACACGTGCGACGACGGGCAGCGAGACTAACTACTCTCTCCGTTTCAAAATATAAGACGTTATAGCGTTTTCCGACAGCAACCAAAATTTGCAAGTTATACAAAATTACCCTTAGGAGCTGTCGGAAACAGCGGTACAGAATTTGGCCAGAATGCGCGCGTCGCCCAGCTGCAAGCTCGCTGGAGTCCTTCCGTGATCGATCCTACAGGTACACGCGCGCGTTGCCGGAACCGGTCCTAGCTGGCCCGGCAGCAGCGCCAGATCCCGCCGGCCCAGCTGCTCGCACGTCGATACTAGGAGAGCTTGCCGGCAGCTCGCCCCCGACCTGCCGGCTGGGCAAGAGCCCCGACCTCCCAGCTGCGAAAGAGGGAACACCGGCAGCTCCAACAGCTCGCCCTCGACCTCCCAGCTGCGCAAGAGGGAACGCTGGCAGCTCCGACAGCTCGCCCTCGACCTCCCAACTGCGCAAGAGGGAACGTAGGTAGCTCCGACAGCTCGCCCTCGACCTCCCAGCTACGCGAGAGGGAACGCCGGTAGGACCGGCAGCTCGCCCTAGAGCTCCCAGCTGCGCAAGAGGGAACGGTGACAGCTCCGGCAGCTCGCCCCCGACCTCCCAGCTGCATAAGAGGAAACGCCGGCAGCCCGCCCCGAACCTCCTAGCTGCGCCGCTTCTTGCTGGTGACATTGCCTTCTCGCCGGCCACCAATTCGTTCCCTGTGTGCTGCCCAGGAGCTTCCCCACGTGCCCAGCGTGTCGCCACCCCTCCTGCTCTGCTTCTTCGGGGAGGAGGTGCTGCCGGACACCAGCAAGGCCCAGCACCTCGCCACCGATGATCTATAGCAACAACACCTCACCAGCTTCCTCCTTGCCGCCCTAGGAGTTCCCGCTTGCCCAGCAACCACTTTTTGACCTCAACTTCACTCCAGCACCTTAAGGAGAAGAGGATGATCAGTATCAACATGCAGGTATACTAGTGAATACAATTGTTAATCGGTGTAATCATGCTACTAATAACTAGGCAAAATACTCCCGATATTCAGAAAGTTCAAAGTTTCGGCTAAAAATAGGCAGAAAGTAAATTCAGGCAGATCTCTTAATCTTCTCTAGGCACAAGTAGCTCAGCTGCAGTTCAGGAGATGACCTCGAGAACATAGCAGATGCAGCTAAAGTAAGCTAAGCTAGCAGAGGCCAGAAACACCGCATGGCTAGTATCAGATTTCAGTTAATTTTTTTAAACTAACTAAACATTCATTGAACAAACTTATCTTGGGAGCAGAACTAGACAATCTAGTGCTGCACTCCACTTACAGAAGTGGGAACAGAAATATTTTATCTTTCGTCATGCAGGGTCAATTTACCTTAAATGAGGCTTTTGACATGATTATACTGACATAGGAGTATGTTTCAGCAATTAACAGCAATATAATCTTGACACGCACAAGCTACAAATTATAATTTTGGAATCCATAAGCAACGACAAGCAATAAGCATAAACTTAACAAGAGAACAAGCACCGCAAGCAAGAGCACATCATCTGCTAGACTAGTACAACATCAGTCTCCAACATCCATAAACAACATCAAGGAGCAATGCATTACTAAAAGGAGTACTAAGGCTCTACGAGATGAATCCATATACAGAAACAATATCAGTCATGTTTGTATGTTGTTAACTTAAAGTAGTCCTAACTACAGCAGCAATGCATTACTAAAAGGAGCACTAAGAAGAGCTTCCGCTACTCTGTTCTTGCATACCAAAGAATACTTCAATTTAAAATAAACATTCTTCAGATTTAAACATGCCGCCGAGTAATTCACTAATGTCACTTGTGTGACCTGAAACCAGTGAGATGACTCACTTGTCAGTGGAGTATTCTGTTTATTTACTCAAGAGGAACACGTGAAAAAATTATTTACTCAAGGAGAAATAAGAAAAAATCTACTCTAACAAATTATTGGAGAGAACAATGTCTCAGTCCAACAGTGTATCAACAATTTTAAAGAGCACATATCTCAGTACAACAGAGTGTATCATCAATCAACAATTCTAAAGAGCACATCCCATCTACTTACAGGAGTAGCACCACTAAAGATGCAGGCCTCCAAGTTAACTTGTCATAAAAATTCAGTTAACTTGTCATAAAATTCAGCACTACTGCACGCAATACTACATCAGAAATAAATTTGACGGTGGTGGTCGTCGTACTGTTTGACGGCGGCCCGGTACTCACCGGCAGCAACTTGTCGTGGAGGAGTAGCTTGTCGTGGATGTGGTCACGGGGAGGATCTCTGGAGGTAGCAACTCCGGAAGAAGCTCCTCCGTGTCTCCCTATCGTGGATGCAACCGCCGACCACCACGATTGGAGCTCGGCCCTGACCATTGATGGACAGATCGAGCATCGCCTCTGCAGATACGGCCTCCAGCACGGGAAGGTCGATGAAGAGGCTCCACTGGTCCCTCCCCGCCCCGACGCGCTAGACATCGCCGTTGTTCCCCTAGATCGAGCCATAAAAATGCTAACTTTTATGGAGGGGCGGCAACGACGCGGGCCATGGAGGGGCGGCGACACGGGCCATGGAGGGGCGGAGGAGAGAGGGAAGTTAGGGGTGGCAGCGAGCGGGCGAGGGGCGGCGGCGACGCAGGCGAGGGGCGGCGGTGATGCTGGCGAGGGGCAGCGATGGAGCGTGACGCGAGATGGAGAAGAGTGCGACCGGCCACGCGCGACATGCGATATACACAAGGGTATATTCGAAAAGTCAGGAATTTTTCATGCCTAAATTTTTTTGGACGTGACAATCTAAAACGTCTTATAATATGAAACAGAGGGAGTACAAGCTAGCGCGCAGATCGATGGGGTTCACGTCAACGGCGACGTGCGCGCGCGCGATAGATCGCTAGCTAGATGTCTGTCTGCATGTCATTGTTGCTCTTCGTCTTCGATGCCTTGCTTGGCTCCATTTGTTTTGGCAGCCAATTCAAGTACATATCAATCCTTGCTGTAAACCCTAGCATGCTAGCTAGGGCTTAGCAGCTACACTGGTTGGAAACGTGAGAGATTAATTAGTGAGTATTAGCATGTGCTGACATGCCCCTTTTATTTAGCCCACGCGCCTATTGTAAAGTAATCACCGTTTCATATCTGCACGTACAGGTACTAAAACCCAACTCCTTAATTATTAGGTTTAGATATGCTTGAAGCGATTCACGCGTTAACTAGTACTAAGAAGAATCTTAGCTACTCGAGCTCATGGTTGGCTAGCTTAATTAACTTCATGGCATGGGTCTGTCACACACGTTTGTTGTTCTCAACTGGAGTAGTGCAGTGCGTGCATGTATGCCGGCTTGACTTAAGTCTAAGTCGTTTTAATTTAGGTTTGCTCGGCACTGGATAAGGCTAAGGACGTGTTTGTTTCGTTGCTTTGTTACGTAACCTGAAAGCCAGCGGCGGAGCTAGCCCAACTAGATAGCCTGGGCAAACTACAAAGCGTTCTGGCCTATGATTCTTTGCCCACTAATTTTTTTGATTTACTAGTATGCACCTTTAATAACTATACGTAGTATTCTGGCTAGAGTCCGGGCAACTGCCCGGCCTCGCCGGCCAGAAGCTCCGCCACTGCTGAAAGCAGCGTTAATAGGTCCTGTTAAATCTTGTTTGTTTTCGTGGGTCCGTTATCTGATAACAGGGCTATCTGATACCGTGTAATACAAATCTGATACCGGCCAGGAACCTGTGTTATCGAATAACGATACAGCGCTTGGTCGCGGGTCGCGAAATTCACTCCGCCCGCTCGCCTGATGGCCTATTTCTACCTGGTCGTGACTCGTGAGCTGTTTTTTCTTTTGAGATTCTCTTGAGCTGTTTACATTACATAACCGAACCAAACAGAAGTGCAATTTGTTCATTACACCGGTGATACACCCTGTGATCTGATTGCATTTGCATTACCGTTACCATTTCTAAACCAAACACGTCCTAAGTGTCATACATGCATGCATATATGTATACAAAACCGTATGCTACTGGTGGGTCCATAACCATTAGTCTACATTTCACACATCTATGTTGACCATCCCGACATTGCCGCTCGTAGTTCCGAGATCTGTGCTGCACATTTTTAGGATAGGTTTGCATACATATCCTTCTATGTAAGGAAAATCAATATGTGCTCCACACCTCCACCTCAGCGAGTTTCATAATGTTTGATTGAGATTTAACACATATTCTAGTTATTTGTGAGAAGTTCACATTACTCCTCCCTCCGTCTCGGTTTATAAGACCTACGCGTATTTCTAGGTCGATAAATTAACCAATTTAGCATGAGGTACGTAAGATAAAAAATATACTATTAGAAACTTCAAATATTATATTTTCTAACGATATAATTTTTATATTATATAATTCATATTATATGGCTCATGCGGACGATCTAGATATACGCGTAAGTCTTATAAACTGGGATAGAGGTTTTAACGACACATGCTATCAGATTTGTATTACCAAATACCGACCCCGATCTGTTGCTTGGTACAACATCGCAAGTGCGATAAGGTAGCGGAGGTCGTCGCGCCAATATCATTGTCTGAAGAGAGGAGGGACACCGTCCTAGGCCCATCACCTCAGTATCTCAATTCGAGGAGGAGGCGGGGTTTTGGAGGGAGAGGATGAGGGGTCCCGCGGCTTCGTTGAAACTGGACAATGTGCTAAAGTTACCACTTAAGGGTCTGACGATGTTCTATAGTACCGCTCATGCGCTTTTGCCATCCGCTAGTGATGATTGGTCAACAATCATGGTTTCTTCAGTACTAGAGGTAGACGGTAACACCATAAGTGGGCACAGATCTAATTATATATAAGTACAAACGCATAAAATTGAATAGCAAGTCAAGTTTTATATTACAAATCAATATGAACTACTCATGAGTCATGATCGTGTACATACATACTCTCTCCATTTCATAATTCTTGTCGATGTGAGAATGTATTTTGAATTTAAACTAATACAAGAATTATAAAACAAAACACGGTAGTACAGTACTAGTATTATGTGCCAGAAATAAGTTGTATATTTAGCCAGGAATTGGTAATACTACTACATTACACATGTCGCCGTCGAAATTCAGAGGTTGGCCTTTCGACCGATAAGGACCAAGCATGCTATGCTAGCCCAATGAATTCGTCAAGAACCTACCAGCTGGCGATCGAGTACAGCGGCAGGTCCAATAGATCGACGTGACATGTACTAAAGAACTAGGAACGGTAGATATTTCTGCGGACGCTATCGATCGACTTGGAACGGGAAAACAACATTTTCCAGAGACCCGGAGATGTGTGCAAACTGTTTGGCCGTACTTGTGACTTTAAGCGCACAACTACACGCGCGCAGCACTAACCGCGAAAGCTAGCTACGCCTTCTGTCAATAATTACCCTGCAATCTAGGTTTAGTCAAAGATAAACTTTGTAAAGTTTGATAGAACTTATAAAAAAAACTATAAACATCTATAACACCAAATGTATATAATATAAAAATATATCTTATAACGATTCTAATGGTACTTATATTATATTATAGTTGTATATAATTTTTTTATATGTTTGGTCAAACTTCACAAAGTTTGATCTTAACTAAACCCAGAATCAAGGTAATTACGGACAGAGGAGTACATACGACTCCGCTCGTGAAACATAGACATCAATGAAATCGTCGTGGACATGCATGTCGCCAGATTGATAATATAGGTTGTTCATGATTGGAAAAGGAATACTCGGTTTGGTGCATATAATTTGTCTCTCATTAGTAGTACTGCAACTTTTTATTAAATCAATGACAAAAATATGGATAGACGAGTACTACTTTTTCTTGGGTTAATGATGTTTTTTTTAAGATAAGACAACTAAATAAAACGAAGCCTGACGACAAACGAAAAATGGACTTGCTTCCAAAAAAAAAAGAGCGACTCTGGCATGCACGGAACATGCCACAGACACATCTCATCCGGCCGGTGCGTGTGTAAGAGCATCTCCACTAGTATTCCTAGGACGTCGAGATTTAGACGTTTAGATTAGATCCAGATGCCAAATTCGGTCTAGTCGCGTTTTTAGGAATCTCTTTTCGTCTGTATTCGGGCAAATTTTGGTCCGAACATCCCAGGCCATTCTCAAGATCCTGGGAACGCCCTAGGAACGCTGAACGGAGCGAAAACGGGCGTGGGGCGGCTTTGTCAGCGAGAGAAGGTCGAAATCCCGCCCTTTTCTTGCTCCCCCTCTCGCCTTTCTTCCCCATCCTCCCCCCACTCCCGCCACTTCGCCGAGCTCCCGCCCGCCATGCCGCCCAAGAGCTTCGTCAAACCCAGATCCAATCTCGGCGAGGTTTCAGGGGAGAAGAAGGCGAGGAAGACGAGAGCGCCGGTGACAAAGCCGGAGGGCATGTCCAGCGCCGAGTGGGTGACCACTACGCAGAGGAGGAAGATCGCGTCGGACGAACGGAAGGACAGAAAGGAGAGGGCGAAGCTCAGGCAAGAACAAGAGCAGGTCGAACAGCAGGCGGCGAAGCGGGCGGCGATGATGGCGGCGAATAAGGCGAAGCAGGCAGCGGCGTCGCGCGCGGCGATGATGGCGGTGCCGTATCCCCCCCCCCCACTGGGGAAGCCAGGCAAGCGTCGGCTCGCCGGCCGAAATCTCGTCGATCTCGCCGGTCGGCTTCCAGGAGAGTCAGGCGAATGCTCGGCAGAGGTACTCCTCGTCCCCCGAGTTTGACGGCTGACATGGTTATACCCCACGAGTACACTATATTAGCATACCTGGTCCAGCCCAAGGAAGGCCCACAAGAATATACGCGGCCTGTGAAGATTTTCGGTTGGCCCAAGCCCATGACGTCTTTGGATCCTTGGAGACCAAGACTAGAATAGATAGAATATTCAAAGGGGCAAACCCTAAACTTGTAACCGACCCGATCTGTGCCCGAGACCTGCCTAACTCTATATAAAGGCTAGGAGGACACGGCGAGGAGGGCATCTCTTTTCTACCGCATACACACCTCCATGCCAGATTGCATCTGCGCACCCCTGTAACTTTCGGTTCCGCCTTAATCAAGAGTAGACAAGAAGAAGTAGGGTTTTCCCTCCGAGGTCCTAAACCTGGGTAAATCTCGTGTCTCCTGGTTGCTTGTCTGTTAACCGTTCCATGATCTCCAGCATCCTCATCTTCTCCAAAATCCAAGCTCATAACAATGGGCATTGACTAGTCAAAACCTCGTCAATTGGCACCGTCTGTGGTAATCAGGGGCGCTGATTGTGCGATCATGACGGTCCCGACCAAAGTGATCTACAACTCTTCGGCGACGGAGACCATCTCCTCTTCGGCGCTTTTGACTTCACCAACCACTCGCCATCCACCATGAAGGATTTTGAGCCCGTAGGCGACGGGCTCGAGATTCTGTTCGGGAGCTTCTGCTTCCAGGTGGGACAGACAGACACTCTCCGCCTCCCAGAGCGGGTGCCACTGCCATCAATCAGGCCCGCCTCGTGGGCCCCACATCCCAGCGTGTTATGCACGTCAACGCTGACAGATGATTCATACGACAGCAACAGCTGCAACTCGGATCTGTGCGGGCCCCGTCGGATGAAGGAACCTACGGTTCCGGATCCGAAAGCTGCGGCAGCAGCAATCCAATCCGTGGACGCTACCAGTGCGCCGTGGTCATCCAAAGCAACGTGGAACAACCACCAGGTTCAGGTGCCCACGTGCCACCACCCAACCCACAGGGTGGAAACGGAGGAAACGGAAGGCAACCATCCCTCCCACCCAACGAGGGCGACGCCGACGCCTATCGAAGGATCCAGTTCAACGAGGAAGGATGGAACCAGACACGCGAAGCCGTGGCGGGCAACAATATCCTACCTGTGAATGCTTCACGGGACTTGCTAATGGCATACCACCTGCTCCTCATCGACGAGCATAACAAGCAGGTGAAGATGCAAAAGGTACTCGACAAACGCAAGCAAGCGGCCTCGGAGTCTAGCGCACGGTGAGTTGAGCTCTCCGTCGCAGGTGGCTCCAGCTCGCACGGAAATCCAGACAATAAGCATCGCTCTCGCACGGATAACATGGATCCCGCTTGAAAGGATACGGATGTCGCCTAGAGGGGGGGTGAATAGGCGATTAAAACTTTTCCTAGAGTGGCTCAACAAAGGCGGAATAAACTAGTGTTTACTTTGTAAAGCATAACCTAGAAACAACTAAGGTTTACCTATGTACACCAACAACTTATGCTAAGCAATACAAGCAACAAAGTGATAGCAAGATATATAGTACTTCAAGCACGAAGGCTATCACAATGTAAAGTGCATAAGTAAAGAGCTCGGGTATAGAGATAACCGAGGCACGCGGGGACACTGATATTTTACCGAGTTCCTCCAAACATGGAGTACGTCTCGTTTGGAGAGGGGGTGGTATCAAACCACCAACTCCACAAAAGGCCTCCCTTATTCTCTGGTGAATCTCACCCCAATGGGATCGATCCACGCTTCCACTATCGGTGCACTTGTCGGTGGCAACCGGAACCTCTCACAAGGTTGGGGCACAACTCCACAACTTAATTGGAGGCTCCCAACAAACGCCACAAAAGGCCTCAACAAATGCCACCAAGGCTACAATGCCACCAAGGCCACAAAACCGTCTAGGGTTCCAAGAACCCAAGAGGTACAAGCTCCAATGAGCAATTCAAACCAAATCCTCCGAGGAGAACTCAAACCGATGCAACAAATGCAAATGGCAAGAACACCACAAAGATGCTCAAATCCCTCACTCTCAAGTTCCAACAAAGCTACTAAAGCTATTGGGGGGACAAGAGAGGAGGAATCAAATAGAGACACAAAATCCCCCAAAATCTAGATCCCCAAAGATACACTCACAAAGAGATGTTTTGGTTTGGTCAAAACGAAGATCTAGATCACCTCCAACAACCCCTCAAATATATGCAATAATCAATGGAGGGGTGTGTAGAAATCAAGATTAAAGTGTAAAGCAAATGGGGGCAAAGCTTGGACAAGAAAAGGAGAAAGAAGTAACCCTAAAAGACAAGGGGGCAAAGCTATTTAAAGAGAGGGGCCAAATCTGCCCGTTGGGGCATTTTTCCTGGACAGACCGGTACTACCGGATTTAACCGGTAGTACCGCTCCCAACCTGAGCAGCCAAGAAAACAGTCAACGCGCGTGGCCACCAGCAGCGGCGCGGCGGGCCCAGCGTGCAGCGACCCAGCAGGCGCGCGGGCGGGCGGCATGCGGGTGAGAAGCGGGCGAGCGGCGCGCGCAGAGCCAGCGCAGGGCGGGCCCAGCATGCAGCGACCCTGTAGCCGCGCGGGCGGGCGTACGCGAGTGCCAAGCGGGCGAGCGCGCTATGCGAGGCGAGCGGCGCGCGCAGAGCCAGCGCAGAGCGGGCCCAGGCAGGGAGCGCGTGCGGGCGTGCGTGCGGGCGCGCGAAGCGAGGCAGCGGCATGCGGGGTCAACGCGGGGTGGGCAGCGAGCGGCGCGTGAGGGAGAGATCGGGTGCGGGGCGGCACAGATCTAGCTGGGCCAGGGAGTGGGCGGCCCGGTACTACCGGCCGCATGGGGCGGTAGTACCGCACGGGCCGGTAGGGCCGGCCAGGACTACCGCATGGGCCAGGAGTTGAGTTACGCGCTGCCAGACGCGACCGGTACTGGGCCCGGTAGTACCGGTCGGCCCAGAAACACTGTTTTTCTTTTTCTTTTTAGAATTAAAAACGACAAATAATCAAACGGTCATAACTTTTAAACGGTAGCTCCGATTGACCCGATTCGAATTGCGTTGGATAAAAGACGACAAGGGCTTCTCAATAAAAAGTGGAAATATTGATTATCACCAAGTGAGAAAGTACCAATTAGAATCAAGTGATATACCTCACTTGGTGAGAAACCGAAAAGCCGCATAAATCAAAATCGCAACAAGATATATATGGGAGATCCGATTTTGGTGAACAAGAGCTTGTTATGAAGATTACCACAAGCTCTATATCCTCACATGGATAAGACCAAATAACAACCAAATACGATGATGCAATTATGCAAAGGTTTGAGCTCTCTCCGAACGATGTGACCGAATTACTCATACGAGAGCCCCTCTTGATAGTACGGTTATCTATCCTAAACCCGGTCTCACACACACAACGTGAGACCGGCAAAGGGGAAAACCTATCAAGATTATACCTTTGCCTTGAGCATTCCACTTGAGCTCGATGTAGACGATCTTGACCTTCTCAAGATGGAACGCCTTTCTTAATTCCTCATCCCTTTAAGAGGGTTTATATAAGGAATATTAATGAATAAAATGGTAATACCAATATCAAATACTACAAAAGTATGTGATATTGGTACCACCACCATATATAGAGCAAACTCCCCCACAATCTATGCTTGTGTGATGAACTTGAATTTCATTGCATATATTGCCAATCATTATCATTGGAGGAGTTTCCTCTATATATACCACATGCTAAGCAACAACAAAGATGCAAGAGCATGAAAGACAAATGCTTAGAAACAAACTCAAAGCATAAACCATTTCCCTGAAACCCTCTAAAACTTCTCCCCCATTGGCATCGATTGCTGAAATGGGTGACAAGTTCTAGAAGGCAAATATAGTAATATTTCCTCCAAAGATGTGCATTCGCACATATCCAATGATGAATACTTGGGAGGGAGTAGAACTATATCGAGGACCCGAAGATTGCCAAAGGAATAAAATAAAACGACGCATCACAAATGATGCAAGCAATCACAAGATCCGACAAACCAATTTGAAAACAACAAATGAGTCCAAATGGAAACAACCAGTATTATGATACGAGTAGATGAGTGTTTTAAATAACAAATTGAGAAGCTCCCCAAGATTTGTTCAAACCTTAAAATAGTTGCATTTCAATACAAGTTGCAAAAATATGGAATCCTCGCTCCCCCATAAGTATTTAAAACACAACAAATGAGAAAGAAGACAAATGTGCATTATTAGATGAATTAGATGAGCTCCCCAAAGATAATGCACCAATTATGATAATTGTATTTGGGATCAAGGTGCATAATCATGGAATCCTCACTCATCCAAGTTCATTTAACAATACAAGGCATGAGAGAATAAATATGAGTGCCCAAAGATGCAAACAAGAGGAACAAGCACTCATAGGCAATTAAATTTGGAAGCCACCGAAGAATCAAAAGGAATATAAAGGTGGTCTCCAAGGATTTTAAAAATCAACTAAAATTATCTTCTCATATGTGTATATGTCTCTAAGTGGATGACATCACAAAGACATATGCCCATAAAGAAACAAGCACATACAAGGAAGATATACAATAAAGCACATGGAAGCAAAAAATGAAGTCACAACATATACCAATAAGATTTTTGCTTCAAAGCATGGCCAAAGGCTCACATATATCTTATTGTACATAATGGACTTCAAACACAAACACACTACATATATTACAACTATCACCAAGGGAAAAGGAGAAAGTTGAAATATATGAAGAAAGGCAACAAGTATCATAATAGAAAATAGACTAGCAAAATATCACTATTGCATATGAGAGAAGTTGAGGAAATGATAGGCAATAAAATTGCTAGATTGACATATTTGGGATTGGAGGATCATGTAAATGATTTTGTATAGTCCCAACTACATGTACTCATCTCAACTTAAACACATATACACTAGAGAGTCCTCTTAAAACCATGGATAGAACTACAACAATTACAAATACATTAATTCATGCTAGAAGGCAACCGACAAACGGTTGGAATCAAGATATGTGAGCATGAGAAAGAGATACTTGTTACCGAGGTAGGATGTAGAGGATATGAATTCGTTGATCATCCTATAGCTTGCCTCAAATTTTCTTCTAAGCATCACTTCTTCAAAATTGAGAGACAAGCATCCAATATATCTCCAATGTACCTAAAACACATTTAAGTACAAAATGGTCCCCAAACTTATTGGGTCCAAAGTAGTTAGAGAAACTACAATACATAGGAGAGACTCCACATAAATATGTGCATATTAATATGAAATTGAATTTCATGCACAACTTAGCCGGTGGGATTTGGTGGAGTTTCCCTTATATATTGGATCAAAGAAAGCAAGCATGTCATAATATAAACATATAGTAAATATGCATGCATAAAGCTTTTAAGAACCAAAAGGGAGATACAATTTGAACAAAAACACCAAGTAAATCGAGATTGCACACACAAGAGTGTGACATGACAAACAATGTCCAAATTGTATCAAAGAACCAATTCAACACATGAAAGATCACAAGTTCAACAAATGAACTAGTTTAAAACCAAAAGAGCAAAAGATAGATAGAAATAAAATTGCTCAAGGATTTATCTCATTCTAAAATGGTCAAATCATGAAACAAGGAATGAGACAAAACCAACTCCCAAAAAGAGCAAGGTTCCAACAATAAACCAAACTCCCCAAACTTCTCATGATGGCACAAATACCAAAACGAAAATATTGAGGTTCCAAGCACATAAAACCCGATATGGACCAAACAAAGAAGCATAAATATGAGTGTTCTAAATAATATAGGAGAGCTCCCCCATAGATAGTGCATTATGTAGGATTTTCCTTTTAAATGCAAAATGCACACAAATGGGATCATCACTAGTACCTACAATAAGTAAAACACAAGAGGATATCAATAAAATAAGAAGATCCACAAGAAGCAAGGAAGGCTTGGGAGACAACACAAAACATTTTCTTGGCCAAAGATAGGATAAAATTAAGCAAGAGCCAAAGTGAATATGATCAATAAATTCTACCATAAGTTGGGTACTCATTGTCCAAGGACAAGAAAAATTGGGAATAATTTGCCCTAGGTAGTTCATACGGATATCCAAGATCATATACACACAACAAGAAGCATATAACTAAATATAAGAATTGAGCATGATACTTCAAGCAAGATTCTTGGTAGCTTCCAATAGTCACACAATCACTAGTGATTAGAGTAACTTGAAGCAAATGGTTTCCAAGCGAATATATATATCTAAATATGAGGAAACACATACCAAGAATCATTCTCACATACAAGATCCAAAATAAGATCAATAAAGGCATTCAAGCAAATTGGAACTTGTATGAGCAAATGTGTCACATAGGTGCTAGATAATTATCAATATCAATTCTAAGTGACACAACCTCGAATATTCACATTTTCTAGGATTGTAATATGCACTAAGCATAAGACTCCCCCATAATGTGATACTACCATAAGAACAACACGAGGCAAAAGGATACAAATAGAGATAATTAATGGACATTATAAAACTTAAATTTCTCATGAGAATTATACCACATAGAGACTAGACAAGAATCCAATATAAGTACTAGGTGGTATTCCTCATGTACACACAATTTTAGGATTGTGGAATGCCCAAGCATAACACTCCCCCAAAATGGGATAATCCATTAGTTTCTCACAAGAGCCAAATAGGATACCAAATATAACCAAGCAAGGCTCAAACACAAGAAACATACATACATGGTGTGCCACCTAATCATACACAAATAATCTTGATTTCAAGATAATTAAGTGGATAGCACAACATGTACAAAAACATGGAAGATACAAAACCAACACATGCACAAGGGGGCGAGTAACTTTCAATGTAAAGAGTTTAGCATATGTTACCGCAAGGAGGAACATTGGAAACATAGTAAAATCATGATAATCCAAATGGCTTGGCTTGACAATAATAATTGATGAAGATCCCTCAATTCTTCATAATGTAGCCAAGACTGCAATTCCCTCCAAAATACACCTATTGATCAAGTTTTGGCTAGTTGGTACCCAACCAAGTTGGGTCCTAAGAGGTTAGTCACAATAGGCTTGGCAACCCAAATGGTTCTTTTCTTGACACCACATTGAGCACCAACAAATTTGGCAAACACATTGCCAACCTTATCCATACAAAGAGAATAAGCATCATCAATAATGATAGGGTTGGATGAGGAGATACCGATAGTGCATGAGGAAGAAATATGCCCCTTCTCACGGCATATGTAGCAAGTTCTACTCTTGCCATCTTTCTTCTTAGGTGAATCCACAACTCGAGGAAGAGCTCGAGTAGTCCTCTTAGGAAGAGGCCCATTAATGACTTGAGGTGGAGCTTGAGGCCGCTTCCCTTGTTGCTTCACACTAAGAGGCTTTTTCTTCAATGGGCAAGATCTAACATGGTGCCCTTCTTCCTTGCACTTGAAGCAAACAATGTTGGCCAGATTCTTGACTTGATCTTGGCCATTCTTCTTGTTGTCCTTGTGCTTCAACTTGATAGTCAACTTGTTCTTGACATTGGAGTTGAATCCAAGCCCACTCTTGTCATTGGGGGATTTTTGCACACTCAAGATTTTGTTGAGTGTGACCTTCCCTTGATGACCCTTTTTCAAGTCATTTCTCAAAGAAGTGACTTGAGCCTTGATCTCTTTGATTTCCTCTAAATGGTTAGTTTCAACGCAAGTACTAGAGGAAGTAGATGCTACATTGTTAGAGCAACAAGGCATGGAGTGTAATTCATCATGAGATATAGCATGGTTGTGAGAGGATGAATTACAAGGACTAGCACATGACAATATAACATTTGGAGTAGATGTAGTGCTAATGTCCACATGAGGCCCACTAGATGTTACCTTTGACACGATGGCCTCATGAGCTAACTTTAGCCTACCATGGGAGACTAGAAGATCCTCATGCGAGCTTGAGAGCTTAACATGACTTTCTCCTAATTTCCCATAGTTGCTAGTTAGCAACGCAAGTTGAGCCTTTAGCTCAACATTCTCCTCCAAAATAGATGCTTCACAAGAAATAGAGTTAGTAGCACAAGCATCATCATTATTAGTGAGAGGTGAGGGCAACTTGGCAAGCTCTTTTGAATATGAAGCTTTAAGTTGCTCATGTGACTCGGTGAGTTTGATGAGCTCCCTCTTAACGACCCGAGAGCCATTTTCGAGGTGCTTAAAATCCTCAACAAGTTTAGCATAAGAAACTTCAAGTTCATCATTTTTAATCTTGAAGGAGTTAGCCACCGCAAGTTCTCTATCATGGTATTCCTTTACTCTAGATAATTCTAGAGTAAAAGTCTCCTCAAGAGATTCTTTGGTGGTTTGTTCTTCTTCAAGGGAGTCCTTTACTTGAGCAAGTTCATTAGCATATTCACGCTCAAGTGCAAACTTTTCATCAATTATGTTTTCTTGCTCCTCAATAAGATCATTGCCTTCTATAGCATAATTCAAGATTTCAAGAAGGTTGGAGGAAGCAATTTTATTTTTGTAGAGAGCACTATAGATAACCTCTCCCATTTTCTTGATAGAGGTAATATCATACTTACCTCTATAATCATCATTATCATTCTCAACCTCATCATCATCATCATGAGATACAATGAGATTCAAAGAAGTTACCTTTGTTCCCTTAGCCATAAGGCACATGTGAGAACCGGAGGAAGGTGATGATGAGATTGCACTTGTAGCTCTCTTCAAGACCTTGTCTTGGCCCATAGAATCTTCATTTTCCTCTACATGGTTAGCAACACAAGCACTAGAGGAAATAGAAGCATTTTTATCATGGCAACAAGACAACATGAGCATATCATCATGAGATTTGTTCAAGTCATTTCTACATGATATGCAAGGACTATTAACACAAGCATGTGTGGAATTTTGAGTGCTAGAAGTGTTAAGGTCCAAAGATAGATCATTGCAACTAGATAGATATGAGGGATTACAAATAGTGAACACACTATCCATATTGCAATTTCTATCACCACTCACCATATCATTACCTTGTGAAAAGTCACATGTTGGTGAAGTGGTAGAGGATGAGAACTCATCTCGACCGGAGGTGGAAGCAATACAATCATCCTCAATAATGTTGGACACAACATATTTATCTTGAAGTTTTGTCCATAACTCATGAGCGCTCCAAAAAGGAATGATTGAAGATGTAACTACATAGCTCAAAGCATTAACAAGAATATTAGAAGCTTGAGCATCGAGATATAAGTTTTTCTCATCCTCACAAGATAGATTTTTGAAATCCATAGGAGGAGAAAAACCTATATTTACAATACGCTCCAAATTTGGGTCCATGCCCCGAAAATGAATGAGCATGCGATTTTTCCATATATCATAATTTGTGCCATCGAATATGAACATGTCATTGTGCACTAATCCTCTAGTCGACATCTTTACTCTCAAGGCGGTGAAGCCTAAAATGAGAGACCGGGATCTGATGCCAATTGAAAGTATACGGATGTCGCCTAGAGGGGGGGGTGAATAGGTGATTAAAACTTTTCCTAGAGTGGCTCAACAAGGGCGGAATAAACTAGTGTTTACTTTGTAAAGCACAACCTAGAAAAAACTAAGGTTTACCTATGTGCACCAACAACTTATGCTAAGCAATACAAGCAACAAAGTGATAGCAAGATATATAGTACTTCAAGCACGAAGGCTATCACAATGTAAAGTGCATAAGTAAAGAGCTTGGGTATAGAGATAACTGAGGCACGTGGGGACACCGATATTTTACCGAGTTCCTCCCAACATGGAGTACGTCTCGTTTGGAGAGGGGGTGGTATCAAACCACCAACGCCACAAAAGGCCTCCCTTATTCTCCGGTGAATCTCACCCCAATGGGATCGATCCACGCTTCCACTACCGGTGCACTTGTCGGTGGCAACCGGAACCTCTCACAAGGTTGGGGCACAGCTCCACAACTTAATTGGAGGCTCCCAACAAGCGCCACAAAAGGCCTCAACAAATGCCACCAAGGCTACAATGCCACCAAGGCCAAAAAACCGTCTAGGGTTCCAAGAACCCAAGAGGGACAAGCTCCAATGAGCAATTCAAACCAAATCCTCCGAGGAGAACTCAAACCGATGCAACAAATGCAAATGGCAAGAACACCACAAAGATGCTCAAATCCCTCACTCTCAAGTTCCAACAAAGCTACTAAAGCTATTGGGGGAACAAGAGAGGAGGAATCAAAGAGAGACACAAAATCCCCCAAAATCTAGATCCCCAAAGATACACTCACAAAGAGATGTTTTGGTTTGGTCAAAACATAGATCTAGATCACCTCCAACAACCCCTCAAATATATGCAAGAATCAATGGAGGGGTGTGTAGAAATCAAGCTTAAAGAGTAAAGCAAATGGGGGCAAAGCTTGGACAAGAAAAGGAGGAAGAAGTAACCCTAAAAGACAAGGGGGAAAAGCTATTTAAAGAGAGGGGCCAAATCTGCCCGTTGGGGCATTTTTCCTGGACGGACCGTGAAAGTACTGACTTGATACGACTAGAGGGAGGGGTGAATAGGCGTCTACCCAATTTTACTTAGTTTCTCAATTTTAGGCTCAACAAGAAAGAAAGTTATCTAGAGATGCAACTAAGTGAACAACCTAAAGCAGGAAAAACTGAAACCAACAACAAGAAATAGTAAAAGCAAGGAGTAAAGGAAGGGAACGAAGTAACCGGCGAGGGGACACGGAGATGTAATTCCCGTAGTTCACTCCCAAGGAGCTACGTCTACGCTGGAGAGGTGTCGGGGCCACACAAGGTCACCCGAGCGCCACAAAGGCCTCACCTTCTTCTCCGGTGAGCTCCCCCACAAAGGAGGACTCACAATCCACTAACCGGTGACCTTGAAGGCGCCAACCGAAACCTTTACACCAAGGTTGAGGGGGAGGCTCCACAACTCAATTGGAGGCCCTCAACGACACCTCGAAGCTTTACAACACATGCCTCAGCTCCGGGGATGCCCTACACCGTCTAGGGTTCCAAGAAACCCAAGAGCAACAAGATCCACAAAGGATGGAAGGAGGAAATCAATTCTTCTTTGGTGGAAGTGTAGATCTAGGTCACCTCCCTCACCTCTCAAAAGATCAGGTCATTTGAGTGGCTAGAGGGAGAGATCTAGTGAGGTGAAGCTCAAGCATTAATGGAGGAAAGAGAAAAATTCGAGAGAGAGTGGGAGGAAGAAGAGGGGTGCCTTAAATATGCCCCCTCGCACTGAACCGTTACAGCCCCCGCGACCTCACCGGAAGTTCCGGTGAGAGGCCGGAAGTTCCGCCTGAGCCTGGCTCCAACGGTCATCGGACCGTTGACGCCTGCTCCAGAAGCGCAACCGGAAGTTCCGGTCAAAACAGACCGGAAGTTCCGATGAACTTCCGATCAAGTTCCAATCAAGTTCCGACAAATAGCACACTTCAAAACAGAAGATTACTGAACCGTCACCGGAACTTGGGCGGAACAAGCGGCAGAACTTTTGGGTCGCGAGCGGGTCAGACCGGAAGTTCCGGCCTCAGGCGGAAGTTCCGCTCAAGAACTTTTGGCGGGGCTAGTACAGATGGAAGTTCCGGCCAAGTTCCGGCAAATAGCAAACTTCACCCAGAAGATTACTGAACCGCCACTAGAACTTGGGCGGAACAAGCGTCGGAACAAACAGATGAGCAGCCCGCAGAAAAAGTTAGAGCGGAACTTCCGGTCTAGACCGGAAGTTCCGGTGAGACACAAAAGGCCTCAACAGAACAGGAAAACGCTCTCTCTCACGGGATAATGGGATGGCTGTGGCGGTGCATATAGGTTTGTGCAAGAACAACTGATTTCCCACAGCCTTCCAAAATGGACCCCCTCTTGATAGTACGGTGACCTAAAAACATCAACCAGAAAGAAACTAGAAGAAGACTAAAAAGGCCACCGTCTTCAAAAGATCACAAGAGAGCATCCTTCACAACAGAATGAGACAACAACGATGTTTCCCCTGAAACTCAAGAGCACAGTTAAAAACACGGTTGAGATTGTCATTTTACACCAAAAACATCATGGGAAGATATAGTCCTTTCAATCTCCCCCTTTTTGGTGTTAGATGATAATCCCACAGATTTGCATAGAAACAAAGCAATCTTTGCAATGGACGGGGCAGGCTCCCCCTGTATGTGTGCAAGGTAGAGAGAAGACCCCTAAGGACTGAACTCACACACATACACGGAGGCTCCCCCTAACAGTTGCAAAGATAGCGCAAGTACAAAAAAAGATAGAGATCATACCAGAACCAACTAAATGTGGTGGAGACAAACGGAGTAATAATAACATCAAGAGCAATGAGGCTCCACCACCATATCAACAGCCCAAGAGATGACAATAAGGTACCACACTCACGGCAAAGAATAAGATACCACAAAGATACCACATAGTCTCAAACATAACATACCACATGATCCACAAGCACACATAAGTTCACGGACATAAAACCACAAGCACACAAATTAACTAGAGAGTTCGCGAGTAAGAAAAGATCAAAGGCAAGAACAGGCTCGCGACTCAACCCATGCAAATCCCGTAGACACCCTAATAGACATCCTTCTCCCCCTTTGGCATCGAGACACCAAAAAGGAAGAAGTTATCAATCTACTCGTCCCAGCCATGAGAAGGGGAAGGATGGGAAGACTCAGGCGGACCAGTGACCTCCTCCTCAGACTCATCTTCAGACCAGTTGCAGTTGTTGCAAACCCAATCCTCCTTGGGAGCAGTGACAGAGCTAGAGACCGGTGAGCAAGGAATGTTGAGGGCTGCCATGATGGACTTCTGGCGCTGAACATTGTGACGCTGGTCAACATAAGCCTGGTACTCACGGTCCTGCAAAAAGCAGAAAGTCTTCTTCACTTTCCCAAGCAGCTTCTTTGCCCAAGATGGCTGCCTCTAGAGAGAAGGACCACCGGCACTAGAGCCACCAGGAGCAGAGGAGGGACCACTAGCAACATCTCGAGACTTCTTGAGAGCAGCTTCCTTTTCTTCCTGAGTGCGAGGCTTCTGGTGCTTACTCACACGGAACCTTTTCTCTTCATGAATGGTGATGTTATCTTGAGGGAAGGGGGTGCCAGTCTTCTCGAGCCACTTGTGATTGATGAGAGTCTGAATGTAGGGAGCATAGATGCAGGAGCGCTTTTCGATGAGAGCCGCCCACATCTCTGAGTAGATGAAGTGCATAACATCCATTGACCTGTCAGTGCCTCGGCGAAGATGGGTCTGATGCATGAGGTCAACCTGATAACCATGAAACTGATCAAAGTTGCCAGCTTTGGGAGAGATGGTGTTCAAGTACACCCGGCGCATAATGTCATAAGCTGGCAGCAGATGATTCACAAACCCAACACTTCCCCATCCTTCAATGTAGAGAGGCTCCAGGACCTCAGGATCAACAGCTATAGGACCATGAACACGCCAACCATTTGCCCCGCGGCCAGGCTGAATGGGATAACCAAGAAGCTCAGCAAACTCAGCCCAAGTAGCGGTAAGAAACACATGCCTGGTCATCCACTTCATCACTCCTTCAGTAGATGACTGCATGTGAAGAAACAGAGTGGAGTAGAACTGAGCAATAGCAGTCACATCAAAGTTCTGACGGTGTTCCATGAGGGGAATCAACCCAAACCTCTGGCAGATATCAAGAGCCTCCCCAAAGTAAACTTGTTTCTCTTACATGTGAGGCACATTGATGTACTTCTGAGGAGAAACCACGAACTTCTTCTTTGATGCATAAATTTCTTCATAAATCTGCTCCTGACGGCAGGTGTGAAAGTGAGGGTCCAAGCAGAGACGATCACGAGGCACGAGGTAGGGATCAGTAGCCCTAAATGCAGCGTAAGCCTTCTGAGTCCACTTGGAAATCTTGGCTTTGGTCATGTCTGGCCCTGCAGCAGTGGCCTTCTAAGAAAGAGCAGGCCTCTTCCCTGCTGCAGCAGCAGCAGCACGGCGAGCAGCAGCAGCCTTCTGGCGAGAAGTCTGAGCGGTTGGACGCACAACTTCAACATCTTCCTCATCAATCTCAGGAGGAATGTCAGCGGATGGTCGGCGGGCACGCTTGCCTTGGCGAGTCTCTCCTTCCCCTGAGAAGAAAGAACAAGAATAGGGAGGGAAGTTGGGATAAGTGCACAAGTTCGGAAGAGGAAACAAAAGAGTTAGATTGGAAAGATACAAACAGGAAAAAAAATTGCAGTGTAGCCGGAACTTCCGCTGAAACGTCGGAACTTCTGGTAGAAGGTGGTCCACCGGAAGTTCCGGTCGTGGCTCACCAGAAGTTCCGGTGAGGCCACGAACTGACAGTTTCAACCGGAGTTCCCTAGATGTAGATCTAAAGACCACCAATGCACAAATTTTTCCAAGGATGTATTGGACCAATCTACTCTAGCATGATACCCTAGGCCTACCAAGATCTTCCAACAAGTTCTAGCCAAAGAACTAGCCTAGACAAGGTGTGCCCTAACTCAAGCCATGGTGAGAGCAAGATCTCCATTAATGGAGGGAGTTAAGGGCAAATACCGGAGTCCATGGCGGGAGATCGAGGTGGGGAAGGATCCCACGGAGCAGATCTAGAGAGGAGCGGTTGGAGAAGAGGGGGCCGGAGGACCCTCTTGGAGAAGTCCTGGCCGGCAGCGCTCCTGATAGAAGATGGGTCTTGGGGGAAAAAGGAAAAAGATCCCGTTTTCCCCCAGGGCCCACCTTTTATAGGACAGGGAGCACCACCGGAACTTCCGGTCAGGGACCGGAAGTTCCGGTGGACCGGAACTTCCGGGTCAGAATGACCGGAAGTTCCGCTGACGCCAGGAAGAACATCTCAGGATAGGATAACAAGGAAGAACTTGTGCAGGGAATAGAGAGGGCTTGAGGTAAGGAAAGGCTTAGGATAGATAGCTCAAACTATGAAGAACCAAAATCAACAAAAACATGACAAACAAAAAGGTCAAAGAACCGAATAAAACGAGTCGGTGGTCGAAGCCACCTTATATAAGAGTAAATGGCTTGACACCGCGAAGATATATCTTGGGTTCATTACCAACACTCATCATGAAGCTCAAATGGTCTCCTTTAGAGACTATAGAGTATGGAAACTTTAATGTGCTCATAATAGGGATAGTGTTTGTTCATAAGAGGAACTACACTCCCCCTAAATCCATGCCTACACCCAAACAAGATACACATTGAGACACGGGTAGGTGTGCAAGGGCTCAAGCAACATTGCTCGAATCAATGATATTTAGCTCATGCCTTAACTCTCGGAACCTTGCTTCATCAAGAGGCTTCGTGAAAAGATCCGCAAGATTTTCCTTGGTGGGAACATACTCCAAAGAAATGTCGTCTCTAGCAACATGGTCCCGAATGAAATGATGACGAATCTCAATGTGCTTGGTCCGGTTGTGTTGCACGGGATTGTGAGCAATAGCAATTGCACTCTCATTGTCGCAAAGAAGAGGCACCTTGTCAAAAGATAGTCCAAGATCCTTCAAGGTTTGCTTCATCCATAGCAATTGAGCATAGCAGCTTGCGGCAGAGATATACTCAGCTTCGGCAGTAGACATAGACACACAGTTTTGCTTCTTCGAGGACCAACAAACCAAGGATCTTCCGAGAAACTGACAAGCTCCGGAGGTTGACTTTCTTCCCACTTTGTCACCAGCCCAGTCCGAGTCCGTGTAACCAATGAGATTAAAGCTGGCTCCCTTGGGGTACCACAACCCAAAGTTTGGGGTATGAACTAAATATCGAAAGATCCTTTTGACAGCCACCATGTGACTTTCCTTTGGTGCGGCTTGAAATCTTGCACACATACCCACACTCAACATAATATCCGGTCGGGATGCACAAAGATAGAGCAAAGAACCAATCATCGATCGATAGAGTTTTTGATCCACCTCCTTACCCTTGGGATCGAGATCAAGATTAACCTTAGTTGGCATGGGAGTCTTGGCACCTTTGACTTGATCAAACTTGAACTTCTTGAGCATGTCTTGGATGTACTTGGCTTGGTTGATGAAAGTCCCTTTCCTCAATTGTTTGACTTCAAATCCAAGGAAAAACTTCAGCTCCCCCATCATGGACATCTCGAAGCGGTCGGTCATGAGCTTGGCAAAATCCTCATTAAAAGTTTTGTTAATAGACCCAAAGATAATGTCATCAACATAGATTTGTCATACGAACAAGTGGCCTCCAACTTTCTTAGTAAAAAGAGTGGGATCAATGAGGCCCACTTCGAAGCCACGGTCTAACAAGAGCTCCCTAAGGCACTCATACCACGCACGTGGGGCTTGCTTAAGGCCATAGAGTGCCTTATTGAGCTTGTAGACATGGTTAGGAAAAAGTGGATCCTCAAAGCCCGGAGGTTGCTTGACGTATACCAACTCTTTCAAAGGACCATTAAGAAAAGCACTCTTGACATCCATTTGATACAATTTAAAGTTGTGATGGGTAGCAAAGGCAAGGAGCATACGAATGGATTCAAGGCGAGCAATGGGGGCGTAAGTCTCACCGAAGTCGATGCCCTCAACTTGTGAATATCCTTGGGCAACTAACCTTGCCTTGTTGCGCATGACAATTCCATTCGCATCGCACTTGTTCTTGAAGACCCACTTGGTTCCAATGACGTTTTGGCAGTCTTTAGGCCGCTCAACCAATGTCCAAACATTGTTCCTCTTGAAGTTGTGAAGTTCCTCTTTCATAGCATCAAGCCAATCATCATCTTCAAGAGCTTCGAAGACTTTCTGTGGTTCCACAAGAGAGATAAACGCATGGTGAGAGCAAAAGGAAGATAGTTGCCTCCTAGTGGTGGAACCTTTATTGAAATCTCCATAGACATTATCAAGGATGTGGCCATTTCGAACAAGCTTGGCGAGACGATAGGCTTGACGACGGGCTTGTGCTTCAATTCGAGATTCTTGAGCTACCACTTGGTCATTTCCACCAATTGAGCCGCCCCCTTGACTATAAGCACGAACACGAGGGTCATCTTCATCAATTTCCACTTCGGGGGAGTCATCACTTGGAGAGGATCCTTGAGGATCATTGACTTGATTTTGATCTTGACGAGCTTGACCTTGGGAAGAAACATGACCTTGAGGAGGATCCCCATCTTGGGGAGGTTGATGAGGTTGATGAAGAGCTTGTCCGTGAGAGGTGCCTTGAGAAGGAGCCCCATCGTGGGGAGGTTGATGTTGTTGATGAAGAGCTTGTTCTTTAGAGCTTGGAGAGTCATGAGCATGGGAAGCTTCGGAAGAGCTTGAGGGAGCTTGTGCCAAGAAAGTAGGTCCTTGAGGTGCAAGATGATCTTGTGAGAGTGATGGCTCCACTTGAGTAGAGTTTGGTCCTTCTCCTTCGTCCATAAGGGGATCCTCAATGGGGAGGTGGAAACCCACACCCATTCTTCCTATGGCCTTGGGAGGAATTTCATCACTTGGATCACAAACACCATCTTGCCTAACAAGGGACTCATGATTTTCATCAAACTTCACGTTGCTCGTCTCTTCAACTCTTCCATTGGCTTTGTTGTAGACTCTATAAGCATGGGACTGATTTGAGTAACCAACGAAAATTCCTTCTTGAGCCTTGGATTCAAACTTTGACAACCGAACTCCTTTCTTGAGTATGTAGCACTTGCACCCAAACACCCAAAAGTAGCTAACATTAGGCTTTTTACCGGTGGGAAGTTCATAGGGGGTCTTGTCCTTGTTCTTGCGGAGATAAAGCCGGTTGGTTGCATGGCAAGCAGTGGAGATGGCCTTGGCCCAAAAGTTGTATGGAGACTTGAACTCAGCTAGCATAGACCAAGCCGCATCCATCAAAGTGCGATTCTTCCTTTTAGCAACTCTGTTTTGTTGAGGGGTGTAGGGAGTGGAGTATTGATGCTTGATTCCTTCATCACTGAGGAACTCATCCAAGGTATAGTTTTTGAACTCGGTGCCATTGTCACTTCGAATTGAGAGAATAGTTGCATTGTGCTTCCGTTGAACCTCATTAGCAAAGTCAATGACGGTTTGTCGAGTCTCACTCTTGTACTTGAAAAAGAACACCCAAGTGTATCTTGAGAAATCATCCACAATAACCAAACAATACTTCTTGCCTCCAAGACTATCATAAGAGGGAGGACCAGAGAGATCCATATGCAAGAGCTCCAAACATCTCTCGGTAGTGATTTGATTGCGCTTTGTGAGGAGTTTCATGCATCTTCCCTTCAATACAAGCCCTGCAAACACGATCTTTGGCAAAAGAAACATCGTTAATTCCAAGGATGTGGCCCTCGGAGTGAAGTCTTTGCAAAGTTCTCATGTTAACATGGGCTAGGCGGCGATGCCACAACCAGCCCTTGTCGGCTTTAGCATAGAGACATAGATCATGAGGAGTAGTGGTCCCTAAAAAGTCCACCACGTACAAGTCATGTTCTACATATCCTACAAAAGCCACCTTGAGAGACTTGCTCCACATGAGGACCACGGAATGAGAATTAAAGAAAGAAGAAAGACCCATAAGAGCAAGAGCACGAACTGAGAGTAAGTTGTAACCAAGAGTTTTGATAAGCATGACGTCAACCAAGGATACATCCAGGGTTACCACCACTTTGCCAAAACCCAAAACCTGAGAGCTTGTTTTGTCACCGTAGGAGACCATGGTGTTGGCAATATTGGGTCTCAACTCGGTCATGATAGACTTGCTTCCGGTCATATGACTTGTGGCACCACTATCAAGCACCCATTTTGATCCGCCGGAAGCATAGTCCTACAAGAAAATCAAGCCTTGGTTTTAGGTACCCATTTTGCAATGGGTCCCCTTTTGTTAGTGACAAGAACCTTTGGAACCCAAATGGCCCAATGATAGTCATGCGTGTAAGATGTCCCCACATATCTAGCATATACATGACCATCATAAGATTTGCAAAGAATATAAGAGGGATTATTCTTTCCGGCAAAGTTGTCACTTTGCAAGAGGGTTAGGCCATTTGGTACTCCTTGGGCCATGCCCTTGTTCTTTTTCTTCTTCTTGTTCTTCTTCTTCTTCTTCTTCTTGGTCTTGGCAAGTTGATCCTTCAAAACCTTGACCTCCTCTATGAGATGCTCATGCTTGCAACAAGGGTTAGGAGAGCTAGACAAGTCTATAATTTGCACAACGGAAGACTTAGAAAGATCACAAGTTAATTGAGTTTGAAGCTGTTCATGAGCCTCAAAAAGACTTGTGAATTTACTCTCCAAGGCTTTGTGTTCCTCTTTGAGTTTCTCAATATCCTTTTGAGTCTTATCATGACCACCCACAAACTCAGCATTTTCTTTCTTGAGAACCTTAATCAAAGCAAGAGCATGGTCACGTTCTTTAATAGTAGAGGTCAAAGTGTTGTTATGATCATCTACAAGTTTAGACACATTTTCTTCAAGATTAATTCTCATATTTTGTTCATCCTCAAGACTTTGAGTGAGAGAGGCAATTTCATCGGCGGCATCTCTTTCATTTTTACTTAGCAAGTCAAGAAGTTCTTCCTTTTCATCTAAGGCATCCCTAGCATTCTCAAGTTGAGCAAGTAAGGACTCAAAGCAGTTTTTAGTTTCATCATCTAAGGTAGCAACAAATTCACACATGTCAATCATCTCTTTCTTCACCTCTAGACCAACAAGATCAAGAGAGGAAGGCTCACTAGAGATGGGTTGAGGAGTGGGTTTTGGTGATACCTCGGTGGCCTTGGCCATGAAGCACTTTTGGTTGGAGGAGATGACATTTTCATTTGGCGAGTCGAAGAGGGATAGACGAGGAGTTGAGGTAGTGGCAATAGCAGCAACCCCCACAATCTCTCCACCATGAACTTCATCATCATCATCTTCATCCGTGCCCGAAAGATATTCTTCATGGACCACAATTGCTCGTTCCTTGTTAGTGGCATTCTTGACGGTGTAGTTCTTGTTTATGGGATGAGGAGATCTTGACTTGACCTTGCGAATGAGACGACCACCATTGTCTTCACGGTTCTCAAAGGGACACTTGGCCACGAAGTGACTCTTGTCGTTGCAATTGTAGCAAGACCTTGCTTTGGGAGACTTGTTGGGTGAGTTGAATCTTGAGTTGTCCCTCGATCTTGACTTGAATCCGGACTTGTTCCAAAAAGCCCTTGAAGCGAGATCAAGATGTTCATTGAAGGCACATTTGAGGTCTTCTTGGGACCACTCACTTGATGTATCATCATCATCAACTTCAATAGCCTTGGCCTTCAAAGCAAGGTTCACTTTTGTTGATCCAATGGCTCTAGCTCGAGCGGACTCCGCATTCTTCTTAGCAATAGTCATGGCAATTACTTCACTCAAGACTTCTTGGGAGGTCATTAAGTGAAAGTTGGTTCTTCCCTTGATAGAGTTGAGCTTTTGTTCTTCAAATGGGAGAAGAGCTTGAATGAACTTCCTCTTCATAAACTTGTCATCAACATAGTGAGCCCCAAGGTCCCTCATAGTAGAACAAAGGACCTTAAGGCGCCTATACATGTCTTCAGGGGTCTCATCATCTTGCATTGCGAAACCATCGCACTCGTTGTTGATCTCATCAAACTTGGAGCTTTGGATGCTAGCATTCCCAACAAAGAGCTCGGTGAGTTGATCCCAAGCTCCCTTGGCAGTGTCAAATTGGCGAATGTGAGCAAAATCCTTTGGAGTCAAAGCCTTTTGAATCATTCCCAAAGCTGTAGCATTGAGTTTCTTGTCCACCACTTCACCTCGCGTCAGCTTCTTTGGGTCAAATGGAGAGAATCCATCCTCCACAATCCTCATTAACTCAATGGATGAGCTGGAAATATGTGAGCGCATTAGATATTGCCAATTGGCGAAATTAGACGTATCTAGCATAGGTGGTGCTCCTTGAGGGATAATGTGTGGCATGGGAATGGGTGGATCCGGAGTGTACTTCGGCGGTGGGGGTACCGCCAAGTAGTCCTTCCCTCCATTCTCCCCTTTGGAAGTTGGATTCTCGGGCTCCTCGATGTTCTCACTTGGCACCTTGGTAGAGGTTTGAGCAACAAAACCAAGTCCCAAGTGAGTGGTAGCAGCCGCGGGAGTTACCCCGGGAGCGGACACCGTAACGGTGGGAGGAACCTCGTTGGATTGGGGTGTGTCAATAGCAACTATGGGGTTTGGCTTTAGAGACTGCAAGAGAGTCATCATTTCCTCGAACTTGGACATCATGGATGACTCCAATTGCTTGAGGTCATCCATAGTGGCCAAGTTCTTGGCTTTTTCAGTTTCACTACCCCCTTCGCCGGCCATAGTCTCTTAGGCGGTAAAGCCCGAAGTAAGAGCCTGGGCTCTGATACCAATTGAAAGTACCGACTTGATACGACTAGAGGGGGGGTGAATAGGCGTCTACCCAATTTTACTTAGTTTCTCAATTTTAGGCTCAACAAGAAAGAAAGTTATCTAGAGATGCAACTAAGTGAACAACCTAAAGCAGGAAAAACTGAAACCAACAACAAGAAATAGTAAAAGCAAGGAGTAAAGGAAGGGAACGAAGTAACCGGCGAGGGGACACGGAGATGTAATTCCTGTAGTTCACTCCCAAGGAGCTACGTCTACGCTGGAGAGGTGTCGGGGCCACACAAGGTCACCCGAGCGCCACAAAGGCCTCACCTTATTCTCCGGTGAGCTCCCCCACAAAGGAGGCCTCACAATCCACTAACCGGTGACCTTGAAGGCGCCAACCAAAACCTTTAAACCAAGGTTGAGGGGGAGGCTCCACAACTCAATTGGAGGCCCTCAACGACACCTCGAAGCTTTACAACACATGCCTCAGCTCCAGGGATGCCCTACACCGTCTAGGGTTCCAAGAAACCCAAGAGCAACAATATCCACAAAGGATGGAAGGGGGAAATCAATTCTTCTTTGGTGGAAGTGTAGATCTAGGTCACCTCCCTCACCTCTCAAAAGATCAGGTCATTTGAGTGGCTAGAGGGAGAGATCTAGTGAGGTGAAGCTCAAGCATTAATGGAGGAGAGAGAAAAATTCGAGAGAGAGTGGGAGGAAGAAGAGGGGTGCCTTAAATAGGCCCCCTCGCACTGAACCGTTACAGCCCCCGTGACCTCACCGGAAGTTCCGGTGAGAGGCCGGAAGTTCCGCCTGAGCCTGGCTCCAACGGTCATCAGACCGTTGACGCCCGCTCCAGAAGCGCAACCGGAAGTTCCGGTCAAAACAGACCGGAAGTTCTGGTGAACTTCCGATCAAGTTCCGATCAAGTTCCGACAAATAGCACACTTCAAAACAGAAGATTACTGAACCGTCACCGGAACTTGGGCGGAACAAGCGGCAGAACTTTTGGGTCGCGAGCGGGTCAGACCGGAAGTTCCGGCCTCAGGCGGAAGTTCCGCTCAAGAACTTTTGGCGGGGCTAGTACAGATGGAAGTTCCGGCCAAGTTCCGGCCAAGTTCCGGCAAATAGAAAACTTCACCCAGAAGATTACTGATCCGCCACCGGAACTTGGGCGGAACAAGCGTCGGAACAAACAGATGAGCAACCCGCAGAAAAAGTTAGAGCGGAACTTCCGGTCTAGACCGGAAGTTCCGGTGAGACACAAAAGGCCTCAACAGAACAGGAAAACGCTCTCTCTCACGGGATAATGGGATGGCTGTGGCGGTGCATAAAGGTTTGTGCAAGAACAAGTGATTTCCCACAGCCTTCCAAAATGGACCCCCTCTTGATAGTACGGTGACCTAAAAACATCAACCAGAAAGAAACCAGAAGAAGACTAAAAAGGCCACCGTCTTCAAAAGATCACAAGAGAGCATCCTTCACAACAGAATGAGACAACAACGACGTTTCCCCTGAAACTCAAGAGCATAGTTAAAAACACGGTTGGGATTGTCATTTAACACCAAAAACATCATGGGAAGATATAGTCCTTTCAGACCGGTAGTACCGCTCCCAACCTGAGCAGCCAAGAAAACAGTCAACGCGCGTGGCCAACAGGGCGCGGGCCCCTCCTCGCATGCAGCGGCGCAGCGCAGGCAGCGGCAGCGGCGTGGCGGGCCCAGCGTGCAGCGACCCAGCAGGCGCGCAGGCGGGCGGCATGCGGGTGAGAAGCGGGCGAGCGCGTGATGCAAGGCGAGCGGCGCGCGCAGAGCCAGCGCAGGGCGGGCCCAGCATGCAGTGACCCTGCAGCCGCGCGGGCGGGCGCGCGTGAGTGCCAAGCGGGCGAGCGCGCTATGCGAGGCGAGCGGCGCGCGCAGAGCCAGCGCAGAGCGGGCCCAGGCAGGGAGCACGTGCGGGCGCGCGAAGCGAGGCGGCGGCATGCGGGGTCAACGCGGGGTGGGCAGCGAGCGGCGCGTGAGGGATAGATCGGGTGTGGGGCGGCACAGATCTAGCTGGGCCAGGGAGTGGGCGACCCGGTACTATCGGCCGCATGGGGCGGTAGTATCGCACGGGCCGGTAGGGCCGGCCAGGACTACCGCATGGGCCAGGAGTTGAGTTACGCGCTGCCAGGCGCAACCGGTACTGGGCCCGGTAGTACCGGTCGGCCCAGAAACACTGTTTTTCTTTTTCTTTTTAGAATTAAAAACGGCAAATAATCAAACGGTCATAACTTTTAAATGGTAGCTCCGATTGGCCCGATTCGAATTGCGTTGGATAAAAGACGACAAGGGCTTCTCAATAAAAAGTGGAAATATTGATTATCACCAAGTGAGAAAGTACAAATTAGAATCAAGTGATATACCTCACTTGGTGAGAAACCAAAAAGCCGCATAAATCAAAATCGCAACAAGATATATATGGGAGATCCGATTTTGGTGAACAAGAGCTTGTTATGAAGATTACCACAAGCTCTATATCCTCACATGGATAAGACCAAATAACAACCAAATACGATGATGCAATTATGCAAAGGTTTGAGCTCTCTCAGAACGATGTGACCGAATTACTCATACGAGAGCCCCTCTTGATAGTACGGTTATCTATCCTAAACCCGGTCTCACACACACAACGTGAGACCGGCAAAGGGGAAAACCTATCAAGATTATACCTTTGCCTTGAGCATTCCACTTGAGCTCAATGTAGACGATCTTGACCTTCTCAAGATGGAACGCCTTTCTTAATTCCTCATCATCGACCTCGCATATTGAGCTTGCCCAACATATCTTCTTTGCATTTCATCAACCTTGAAGCCAACACATGCTCCAAGCGATGCCAATGGACAAATCCTAGAAGTATAACTTAATACACACATTAGTCCATAAAGATTGTCATTAATTACCAAAACCACACATGGGGGCCCAACATGTTCTTTCACCGCTGCATGTCGCGAGGTGAGTCAAACCCTCAACACGTCCTTCATGGAGATGGACGCCAACGACAACGTCATCCCGAAGACGCCGCAAGCTGCGATCATGGCAGCCACCACATATATCGCGTCCCATCCACCTCCGGTGGGGGATCCGAAGAGGGCCATGCATAAGTCCGCACTAGCCGGACTCGGACTCGTTGGAGCTGCGCTCCACGAGGAAGCTCTAGCGGAGCTGAAGAAGAAGGTTGCGGTCAGATTCAACCACAACCCCACGCCCTCAAACGAAGATGAGGAAGATAAGAACGATCTACCTTGACGACGCAAGAGTCCGAGACGTCGCAGCCGCGACTACGACGCTCGAAGCGCCTCGCTCAGCGCAAAGTCGACAAGGCACGTGCCAAACGCGCGTGCTCATCCGAATCCGAAGAGGATGATGATGGAGAACTCTGCAGAGCTCGATGCTTCAGCAAATATGTTCGGCGAACACGGATGCCAAGAAACTTCAAGCTTCCTTCGGACTGTTGGAGATATGCTCTAGAGGCAATAATAAATATAGTTATTATTATATCTTTGTGTTTATGATAAATGTTTACATTCATGCTATAATAGTATTAACAAGGAAACATTAATACTTGTGTGATTTGTAAACTAAAATAGAGTCCCTAGTAAAGCCTCTTTATAATACTAGCTTGTTCGTAATAAATGATTGTGGTTTCCTTATCATGAACATTGAGATGTTATTAACAACAAGATCATATCGTTAGGAGAATGATATGGTGGACATACTCCTATAGATAAGCGTAGCATAAAGATCAAGTCATTTTAATAGTTCAATTGCTATATGCTTTCTGATACATAGTAACCTAATTCCTTCGACCATGAGATCATGCATATCACCTTCACCGAAAGGATGCTTTGATGACATCAAACACCACACCGTAACTAGATGGCTATAAAGGTGGCATTGAGTGTTCAGAAAGTATTGGTTGAGACACATGGATCAAGAGTGGGATTTGTCCATCCATATGACGGATAGATATACTCTGGGCCCTCTCGGTGGAATGTCATCCAATTAGCTTGCAAGCATGTGACTGGCTCACAAGGGATCACATATCACGGGAACGAGAAAAGAGTACTTGTCGGTAACGAGGTTGAACTAGGTATGCAGAGATACCGACGATCATAACCTCGGATAAGTAAACTATCGTGAGACAAAAGGAAATTGGTATCGTATGTAAGTGGTTCATTCGATCGCAAAGTAATCGTAGAAATATGTGGGAGCCATGTGAATTTCCAGATTCCTCTATTGGTTATTGATCGGAGAAGTGTCTCGATCATGTCCGCATAATTCACGAACCGTAGGGAGACACACTTAAGGATTCGACGTTGTTTGAGTAGTTATGGAATGATGAGTAAGAGACCGAATGTTGTTCGGAGTCTCGGATGGGATCCGGGATATCATGAGGAGATCCGGAATGGTCCGGAGAATAATATTCATATAAGGAAAGTCCTGTTTCGGGGTTGGAGAATGGTTCCGGTGTTTTAATCGGGAATGTTCTAGAAAGTTGCGGAATGTCCGGCACTCCAGAGGGGAAGGGTACATGAATGTGTTATATCAAGTTGGTATGATTGCATCATGTACTAGGTGTCATCGTTGAACAAAATAAAGGGTTTAATCAAATCCTAGTTTGAAAAGTCAAACGGCTATTTTGGGAAGTGGAGGGGAAGGTGGAAACCGAGTTGGGGAGGAGTTCCTCCCCTCCACCGCCGGCCCCCTTGGGAAACCGAGTTGGGAAGGGACTCCCCTCCCCTGGCACGCCGCCTCCCACCTATAAAGGGAGGGGCAGGGCTGCTCCTCCTGGCACACAAGATCTCCACCCAAAAACCCTAGCCCGGCGCCGCCACCTCCTGTTGCCGCCGCCTAGGGCTTCCCTAGCCGCCGACTTGGGGAAGCCCCAAACCCTAGCCGCCGGCCCTAGCACCTCCTCCTTGGTGTGTCTAAACCCTAGATCGCCGAGAAGCTCTCTCATAGTCCACCATACTCGCTCCGGCTTAAGGCGAAGCCCTGCGAGATCTCCCCTCTACTTCCGGTACCACGCCGTCGTGCTGCCGGAATCGCGAGGAGAGTGCTACAACCCCCGCTGCCTGCTGGAACAAGGGAGAGGAAGGTCTTCGTCGAGTACCGAACGTGTGACCGACTGCGGGAGCGCTGCCGGAACGCAGCGCCGGAAGTATCGTCTACGTGATCTTGAGATCGGGAAGAGTACGACTACATCACCCACGAGAATCCGCTCTCATTAAACACTTTGGAATCTTCGAGGGTGAGTTATGCCATCGACTCGTTGCTACAATCTAGTAGATAGATCTTGGCTTGTTTGTTTGTATGCGGTAGAAAATTTTGTTTTCCATGCTACGAAACCCTACAGTGGTATCAGAGCCGTGTCTATATGTAGATCTGTTGCACGAGTAGAACACAATGGTCATTGTGGGCGTTGATGCTTTTATTGTCGATTGCTTCTTGTGTACTTTGCATCTTGCGGGATGTTGGGATGAAGCGGACCGGGCTAACCTTACATGACATCGTTCATGAGACTTGCTCCACGCTTGACATGCAACTTGTATTGCATAAGTGGCTTTGCGGGTGCCTGTTTCTCCCAACATAGTTAAGATCCAATTTACAACGGGTGATTGACAATACTAGTATCAATGTTGTGGTTCTTGTTCGTAAGTTAGAATGACACTTATTGAAAGCCCCAAACCACGTAAAATATGCAAAGAAAGTAGAGGCGTCTAACTTTGTTTTGCAGGGGTGTGTTGTGATGTGATATGGCCATGATTGTGATTATATTTGACGTATGCAATGTTCCTTATTGTAAGTTGGTAACCGGCAGGAGCCATATGGTTGTCTTTAATTTATGTTAAGACCCGCGTGTCTATTCAAAGTAGTTGTAATAGTTAAAGCTGGTGGACGACAACCATGAAGCGGCGTCATTGACCTTGATGCAATGCCGGTGATGATGGAGATCATGTTCGTGCTTGAAGATGGAGATCGGAAGCACAAAGAAGAAAGGCCATATCATATCACATATTATGAATTGCATGTGATGTTAGTCCTTTATGCATTTTGTATTGCTTAGTTAACGACGGTAGCATTATAAGATGATCCCTCATGCACATGAATTTCAAATCATAAGTGTTCACCCTTAGTTAGCACCGTTGCTAAAGCTTGTTGTTTCGAAGCACCACGTGATGATCGGGTGTGTTAGATTCCGCAAGTGTATACAACATGAGCAAGCCAGATTTGTTCATGCGGAAGCTAAGGTTTGATCTTGATGAGCCTAGCATGTACAGACATGGTCTCGGAACACGGATCACCGAAAGGTAAAGCATGAATCATATAGTAGATATGATGAACATGTCGATTGTTCGCCATTGAAGCTACATCAACTCTCGTGATGATCGGTTTTGATGTGGTGGATTTGGTTCATGTGATCACTAAAACAATGTGAGGGATGTTGTTTTGAGTGGGAGTTCACCTAGATTAATTTAACTATTAATTAGAACTCAATTTGTCATAAATTTAGTCTAAACTATTGCAAATATGTTGTAGATCAATGGCGGCCCCTACCATCAATTTTAATGCATTCCTAGAGAAAGAAAAGTTGAAAAACAATGGAAGCAACTTCGCGGATTGGTTCCGCAATTTGAGGATTGTCCTCACAGCTGGTAATTTGACCTATGTGCTGGATGCACCGCTGGGTGACCCACCTGCAGCTACTGCTACCGATGAAGTAAAGAATGTTTACCTCACTCGGAAGACTCAGTACTCCACAGTTTAGTGTGCTATCTTGTATGGTTTAGAATCGGAGCTTCAGAAAAGGTTTGAGAATTTAGACCCACATGATATTGTCCATGATCTCAAATTGATCTTTGAGACTCACGCGGCAATTGAGAGCTATGAGGCTTCTGAAAAGTTCTTTAACTGCAAGATGGAAGAAGGCAGCTCCGTCAGTGAGCATGTGCTTAAGATGTCTGGGCACGCAAACAAACTTCAAAGCTTGGGTATAGTGATTCCTAATGCTTTGGGGATTTACCGTGTCCTTCAATCACTACCACCAAGTTACAAGAACTTTGTGATGAACTACAACATGCAAAACATGAACAAGACGTTGCCAGAACTCTTTGCCATGTTAAAATCTGCAGAAGTGGAGATCAAGAAAGAGCACCAAGTGTTGTTGGTCAATAAGACCACAAAATTCAAGAAAGGCAAGTCTAAGCAAAAGGGACACTTCAAGAAGGGTGGTAAGAAAGTTACCACGCCAACGAAGAAGACCAAGGCTGGACCCAAGCCTGATACTGAGTGCTTTTACTGCAAGGGAGAAGGTCACTAGAAGCGGAATTGCCCAAAGTACTTGGCAGATTTGAAGAACGGCAACATCAAGAAGAAAGGTATATCCGATATACATATTATTGATGTGTATCTCACTAGTACTCGTAGTAGTGCCTGGGTTGCTCATATTTGTAACTCGAAACAGGTGCTATAGAATAAACGGAAGCTAGCGAAGAACGAGGTGACGATGCGCGCTGGAAACGGATCAAAGGTTGATGTGATCGCGGTCGGCACGCTACCTCTTCATCTACCATCGGGATTAGTTTTATACTTAAATAATTGTTATTTGGTGCCTGCGTTAAGCATGAACATTATATCGGGATCTTGTTTATTGCGAGACGGTTACTTGTTTAAGTCCGAGAATAATGGTTGTTCGATTTATATGAGTAATATGTTTTATGCACATGCACCTTTGATAGATGGTCTATTCTTATTGAATCTCGATAGTGGAAATACACATATTAATAACATTGAGGCTAAACGTTTGAAATCGAGCGATAACTCGACCTATATGTGGCACTGTCGTCTTAGTCACATTGGAGTGAAGCGTATGAAGAAACTCCATTCCGATGGACTTCTTGAATCACTTGAAAGATGCGAAGCATGTATGATGGGAAAAATGACTAAGACTCCATTTTCTGGTATGATGGAGCGAGCTACGGACTTATTGGAAATCATACATACCGATGTGTGTGGTCCAATGAGTTTAGCATCGCGTGGTGGTTATCGTTATGTTCTTACCTTCACTGATGACTTGAGTAGATATGGGTATATCTATTTCATGAAACAAAAGTCCAAAACTGTCGAGAAGTTTAAGGAATTTCAAAGTGAGGTTGAGAATCAACGTAACAAGAAGATTAAATTTATACGTTCTGATCGTGGAGGTGAATATCTAAGTTACGATTTTGGCGAGCATTTGAAGAAATGTGGAATACTTTCACAATTGACACCGCCAGGAACACCACAGCATAATGGTGTGTCCGAACGTCGTAATCGAACTCTCTTAGATATGGTTCGTTCTATGATGTCACTTACAGATTTACCGCTATCATTTTGGGGTTATGCATTAGAAACAGCCGCATTCACTTTAAATAGGGCACCATCTAAATCCGTTGAAACGACACCGTATGAATTATGGTTTGGGAAGAAACCTAAATTGTCGTTCCTTAAAGTTTGGGGTTGCGAAGCCTACGTAAAGAAGTTACAGCCGGACAAGCTTGAACCTAAAGCGGAAAAATGCGTCTTCATAGGATACCCGAAGGAAACTATCAGGTATACCTTCTATCATAAATCCGAAGGCAAAATCTTCGTTGCCAAGAATGGATCCTTTCTAGAGAAGGAATTTCTCTCGAAAGAAGTGACTGGAAGGAAAGTAGAACTCGACGAGGTTGTCGAACCTTCTCTCGAACTTGCGAGTAGCGCAGCACCGGAAGTGGTTCCTGTGGTGCCTGCACCAATAAGAGAGGAAGCTAATGATGATGATCATGAAACTTCGGTTGAAGTTACTACAGAGCCTCGCAGGTCAACGAGAACTCGTACCACTCCAGATTGGTATGATCCCGTTATGAGTATCATGTTGGTGGATAACACCGATGACCCTGAGACATATGAGGAAGCGATGATGAGCCCAGATTCCAATAAATGGCAAGAAGCCATGAAATCCGAGATTGGATCCATGTACGAAAACCAAGTATGGACTTTGGTGGACTTACCGGATGACCGGAAGGCTGTCGAGAACAAATGGATTTTCAAGAAGAAAACAGATGCTGATGGTAATGTTACTGTCTATAAAGCTCGACTTGTCGCAAAAGGGTTTCGACAAATTCAAGGAGTTGACTATGATGAGACTTTCTCACCTGTAGCGAAGCTAAAGTCTGTGAGGATTATGTTAGCAATCGCTGCATATTACGATTATGAGATATGGCAGATGGATGTCAAAACAGCGTTCCTCAATGGAGACATTGATGAAGAGTTGTATATGATGCAACCCAAAGGTTTTGTTGATCCTAAAGATTCTAACAAGGTATACAAACTTCAACGGTCCATGTATGGATTGAAGCAAGCATCCCGAAGTTGGAATCAACGTTTTGATAAGGTAATCAAAAGTTTTGGTTTTATACAAACTTATGGAGAAGCTTGTATTTACAAGAAAGTGAGTGGGAGCTCTGTAGCATTCTTAATACTATATGTAGATGACATATTGTTGATTGGGAATGATGTAGACCTTCTTAATAGTGTCAAGGAATATTTGAACAATAGTTTTTCAATGAAGGATCTTGGCGAAGCAGCTTACATATTAGGCATAAAGATTTATAGAGATAGATCGAGACGCCTAATATCATTGTCACAAAGTACATATTTGGACAAAGTTCTAAGGAGGTTTGGAATGGAAGATATCAAGAAAGGGTTCATGCCCATGTTGCCCAATACGACGTTGAGTAAAACTCAAAGTCCGACAACGACAGAAGATAGAGAAAGGATGAGTAAGACTCCCTATGCCTCAGTCATAAGATCTCTAATGTATGCCATGCTATGTACTAGACCCGACATTGCATATGCTGTTAGTTTAACTAGCAGATATCAAAGTGATCCATGAGTGGATCATTGGACAGCGGTCAAAAACATCCTTAAGTACTTGATAAGAACTAAGGATATGGTTCTTTCTTATGGAGGTGATGGACAACTCGTTGTTAATGGTTACACCGATGCTAGTTGGAACACCGATCCGGATGATTCTAAATCACAATCTGGATACGTATTTATTTAAATGGTGCAGCAGTTAGCTGGAGGAGTGCAAAGCAAAGCGTTGTGACGAGATCTTCAACTGAATCGGAATACATGGCTGCTTCGGAGGCTTCACAAGAAGCGATATGGATGAAAGAGTTCATTACAGAGCTAGGTGTGGTTCCTAGTGCGCTGGACTCAATGTCTATCTACTGTGATAACATGGGCGCCATAGCCAATGCGCAAGAACCAAGGTCACACAAGAAGCTGAAGCACATCAAGCTACGTTTTCATGCTATTCGAGAATATGTCCAAGATGGGGACATAAATATTTGCAAAGTACACACAGATCTGAATGTGGCGGATCCGTTGACTAAACCTCTCCCGAGGGCAAAACATGACCAACACCAAACTGCCATGGGTGTTCGGTATATTACCATGTAATCTAGATTAGATGACTCTAGTGCAAGTGGGAGACTGTTGGAGATATGCCCTAGAGGCAATAATAAATATAGTTATTATTATATCTTTGTGTTTATGATAAATGTTTACATTCATGCTATAATAGTATTAACAAGGAAACATTAATACTTGTGTGATTTGTAAACTAAAATAGAGTCCCTAGTAAAGCCTCTTTATAATACTAGCTTGTTGGTTAATAAATGATTGTGGTTTCCTTATCATGAACATTGAGATGTTATTAACAACAAGATCATATCGTTAGGAGAATGATATGGTGGACATACTCCTATAGATAAGCGTAGCATAAAGATCAAGTCATTTTAATAGTTCAATTGATATATGCTTTCTGATACATAGTAACCTAATTTCTTCGACCATGAGATCATGCATATCACCTTCACCGGAAGGATGCTTTGATGACATCAAACACCACACCGTAACTGGGTGGCTATAAAGGTGGCATTGAGTGTTCAGAAAGTATTGCTTGAGACACATGGATCAAGAGTGGGATTTGTCCATCCATATGACGGATAGATATACTCTGGGCCCTCTCGGTGGAATGTCATCCAATTAGCTTGCAAGCATGTGACTGACTCACAAGGGATCACATATCACGGGAACGAGAAAAGAGTACTTGTCGGTAACGAGGTTGAACTAGGTATGCAGAGATACCGACGATCATAACCTCGGATAAGTAAATTATCATGAGATAAAAGGAAATTGGTATCGTATGTAAGTGGTTCATTCGATCGCAAAGTAATCGTAGAAATATGTGGGAGCCATATGAATTTCCAGATTCCTCTGTTGATTATTGATCGGAGAAGTGTCTCGATCATGTCCGCATAATTCACGAACCGTAGGGAGACACACTTAAGGATTCGATGTTGTTTGAGTAGTTATGGAATGATGAGTAAGAGACCGAATGTTGTTCGGAGTCTCGGATGGGATCCGGGATATCACGAGGAGATCCGGAATGGTCCGGAGAATATTATTCATATAAGGAAAGTCCTGTTTCGGGGTTGGAGAATGGTTCCGGTGTTTTAATCGGGAATGTTCTAGAAAGTTCCGGAATGTCCGGCACTCCAGAGGGGAAGGGTACATGAATGTGTTATATCAATTTGGTATGATTGCATCATGTACTAGGTGTCATCTCTGAACAAAATAAAGGGTTTAATCAAATCCTAGTTTGAAAAGTCAAACGCCAATTTGAAAAGTCAAACGGCTATTTTGGGAAGTGGAGGGGAAGGTGGAAACCGAGTTGGGGAGTAGTTCCTCCCCTCCACCACCGGCCCCCTTGGGAAACCGAGTTGGGGAGGGACTCCCCTCCCCTGGCGCGCCGCCTCCCACCTATAAAGGGAGGGGCAGGGCTGCCCCTCCTGGCACACAAGATCTCCACCCAAAAACCCTAGCCCGTCGCCGCCACCTCCTGTTGCCGCCGCCTAGGGCTCCCCTAGCCGTCGACTTGGGGAAGCCCCAAACCCTAGCCTCCGGCCCTAGCACCCCCTCCTTGGTGTGTCTAAACCCTAGATCGCCGAGGAGCTCTCTCATAGTCCACCATACTCGCTCCGGCTTAAGGCGAAGCCCTGCGAGATCTCCCCTCTACTTCCGGTACCATGTCGTCGTGCTGCCGGAATCGCGAGGAGAGTGCTACAACCTCCGCTGCCTGCTGGAACAAGGGAGAGGAAGGTCTTCTTCGAGTACCGAACGTGTGACCGACTGCGGGAGCGCTGCCGGAACGCAGCGCCGGAAGGATCGTCTACGCGATCTTGAGATCGGGAAGAGTACGACTACATCACCCACGAGAATCCGCTCTCATTAAACACTTTGGAATCTTCGAGGGTGAGTTATTCCATTGACTCGTTGCTACAATCTAGTAGATAGATCTTGGCTTGTTTGTTTGTATGTGGTAGAAAAGTTTGTTTTCCATGCTACAAAACCCTACACGGACACTCCGAAATTCGATGGGACACATGACCCGAAGGCGTGGTTCAGCGACCAACTGTCGTTCGTCAAGCTGCACGGCGGAAATAAGAACACCACCCTGCAATGCCTTTGGCTGTAGTTGACAGGCGCGGCCCGGATTTGGCTCAGCAGCCTGTCCTCGGGTTCCATACGAAGCTAAGAGGAACTGGCGTATAGTTTCATCCGAGACTTTAAGGGCACTAGCAAAAGGCCAGCCTCGATCGAGGAGCTACGGGCCTGCACTCAACGAATGGGCGAATCCATTCGCTCATACATACTACGTTGGTCCAACATCAAGAACTCCATGGCACACATCTCCGAGGAGAGAATGATCGACGTCTTCAAGGATGACGCCAAACGCCCGGACTTCAAGGAAGAACTTGGCACGTCAAGCCCAAGACACTCGATCACCTCATGGACATTGCCAACAGGTGGGCAGATGGCGAGGACTCCGTCCACCGAACACATTCGGATGAGGAAGATGACTACGGCCACCGATGCGAGCACCGTAGCAAGTGAAGATCGCGCGTCTATGATGATCGCGACGGACCCGACATGGTTGCGGCTGACTACGCCGAACGCCGCAACAAAAACAACCACAGCAGTAGCGGATATCGCGGAAGCAACTTCCGCGACGGAGGACGCCCAACACAAACGTGGCAGTACCGCGGCCGCGACGACGAACCTTCGGCATACGACAAGTTGTCGGGCCCATGCACCATCCACTTCTACATCGACAAGCGGGATGGCAAAAAGAAGGCCAGCCACATGCTCCAGGACTACCGCGAGTTCTAGAAACTCAGTGAGGGTTTCACCCAGATGCGGCGACAGATCCTAAACCCCGGGTTCAGACCCACACCTGCACCAGGAGACGTCGCCCATAGAGCTCCTCCACCACCACCCGTGGAACCTTCGAATCAAGCAATCGTGCCCGTGCAAAACAACGGCGTAAACGGGTACCCCACGCCAAAAGGGTCCCTGATGATCCAAAAATGGCACCCAACAAACATGGTGCAAAAGAAGATCACCTTCCAAGTTAGTCTAGCTATGACCGCTCCACCCGCCATCCCTGAGTACCTCAGTGGCTCGGAGTCCTGCATCACATTCACTCGTTCGGATCACCCCCGCCAGATCCCCTGCCCAGGACATGTTGCCCTGGTGCTTGAGGCATAGATCAGAGGATTCGAGATGAGTCACGTCTTCATGGACGGTGGCAGCGGATCAACCTGATGTTCGCTAGCACCCTAGCAGCAATGCGGATCCCGCTGTGTAGCCTAGAACAATCCGCTGGGAAAAATATGGCTCGACGTCACTATGCGTACCGTCTACTCAAGATGCCAGGACCTAGGGGCGTCATCACGGTCCAGGGCAGCTTCACCCGATCCGACCAATGAGACAGAGATTGCAACAGAATCTCCCAATTGTTCGGCATGCAGGAGGAGCTCACGAGGCTTCGAGAGGTGACAAACAATGAGGCACCCCCAGTTTCCAGGCAAAACGCACCCACAGCGGGTTCAACCCGAACATGGTCTTGTCCTGCCCCACGCCTCACCCTCCTTCGGCCTTCAACGTCGACATCATCATCCCCTACTCCACCTCTCTAGCATACGCGGGTCCTTCGTCGGTGATGCGCCGCGGCCCACTGCCTTTCGGTGGAAGCTCGTCGCAAGCAACCTACGGCGAGGCCGACGTGCACAACCTGTTCGCGGAATGTCGGCCGACATGTCTCCCGACACATACATGCAGGACATGATCGCCCAAGGCTCGGCCGACCACCCCTCCTTCTTCACTCAAGAACAGTCCGAGGCCGATGCCGAACACGGCATAGAGTCTTAGGATTTCGCCGACCCTGACGCCGAGGAGACGCAGGCCGAACCGACGCAAGCCAAGGACATCGAGATTTATACCATGCTTCCGGCGAAGGCCAAGAAGTGTTGGAGATATGCCCAAGAGTCAATAATAAAGTGGTTATTATCATATCTTCGTACTTATGATAAATGTTTACATACCATGCTATAATTGTATTAACCGGAAACATTAATACTTGTGTGGTTTGTAAACATAAAAGAGTCCCTAGTAAAGCCTCTTGTTAAACTAGCTTGTTTGTTAATATATTATCATGGTTTCATGATCATGAACATTGAGATGTTATTAACAATAAGGTCATCTCATTAGGAGAATGATGTGATGGACATACTCCTATAGTTAAGCATAGCATAAGATCAAGTCATTCAAATAGTTCACTTGCTATAAGCTTTCTGATACATAATAACCTAATTCCTTCGACCATGAGATTATGCTAATCACCATCACCGGAAGGATGCTTTGATGACATCAAACACCACACCATAACTGGGTGGCTATAAAGGTGGCATTGAGTGTTCGGAAAGTATGTGTTGAGGCACATGGATCAAGAGTGGGATTTGTCCATCCATATGACGGATAGATATATTCTGGGCCCTCTCGGTGGAATGTCATCCAATTAGCTTGCAAGCATGTGAATGGATCACAAGGGATCACATATCACGGGAATGAGAAAATAATACTTATCGGTAACGAGGTTGAACTAGGTATGCAAAGATACCGACGATCAGACCTCGGATAAGTAAAATATCGTGAGACAAAGGGAAATTGGTTCCATATGTAAATGGTTCATTCGATCGCAAAGTAATCGTAGAAATATGTGGGAGCCATATGAATTTCCATATTCCTCTATTGGTTATTGATCGGAGAAGAGTCTCGATCATGTCTGCATAATTCACGAACCGTAGGGAGACACACTTAAGGATTCGATGTTGTTTAGTAGATATGGAATGTGAGTAAAGAGACCGAATGTTTTTCGGAGTCTCGGATGGGATCCAGGATATCATGAGGAGATCTGTAATGGTCTGGAGAATAAGATTCATATAAGAAAGTCCAATTTCAGAGTTCGGGAATGATTCCGGTGTTTTCACCGGAATGTTCTAGAAGGGTCTAGAAGGTTCACCGATCCGGAAGGGGAAGGGTACATGGATGTGTCATGACAAAGTGTAATGGTTGCATCATGTCCTAGGTCACCTGGCTGGATACTTGGAAGCGAGAAATCAAACTCTAATTTGAAATTCAAAAAGGCAGTTTGAAAAGGTCAAATCCCAACATGGTTTTCGAGTTAGGGAGGGTTTCTAAGTTAGGGAGGGTTTCCACCTGGGTTGGGAACACCCTTGGATGCCCCCCACCTATATAAGGAGGGGTGGAGGTGCACCCCAAGGTATCCCCCTTGCCCTAGGCGCCCAAGAAACCCTAGGTTGGCCGCCGCCCCCCTCTCTAGTTGCGACCAATCTAGATCTCCTCTAAACCGCTACCGACTAGCTAAACTCTAGTTGCTAGCTACCTCTAAACCTCGGCACTCTAAACCCTAGATCGTCGGGGATCCCTCTACTCCACCATACTCTCTCCGGCTTAGGCGAAGCCCTGCAGGATCTCCCCTCTACTTCCGACACCACGTCGTCGTGCTACCGGAATCACGAGGAGAGAGCTACATCCTCCGCTGCCTGCTGGAACAAGGGAGAGGAAGGTCTTCATCGAGTATCGAACATGTGATCGACTGCGGGAGCACTGCCGAAACGCGGAGCCGGAAGGATCGCCTACGCGATCTTGAGATCGACAAGTGAACGACTACATCACCGACGAGAATCTGCTCTCGTTAACCGCTCTGGATCTTCGAGGGTTAGTACTCTATCGACTCATTGCTACAATCTAGTAGATAGATCTTGGCTTGTGTGAGTTCACGCGATAGAATTTTTTTGTTTTCCATGCTACGAACCCTTATAGTGGTATCAGAGCCGTGTCTATATATAGATCTGTTGCACGAGTAGAATACAATGGTCATTGTGGGCGGTGGTGCTTTTATTATAAATTGCTTCTTGTGTACTTTGCATCTTGCGGGATGGTGGGATGAAGCGGCCCGGGCTAACCTTACATGATATCGTTCATGAGACTTGCTCCACGCTTGATATGCAACTTGTATTGCATAAGTGGCTTTGCGGGTGTCTGTCTCTCCCATCATAGTGAAGATTAAATTTACAACGAGCACTTGATAGTTCATGCATGAACGTTGTGGTTCTTGTTCGTAAGTTAGAACGATAGTTATAGAAAGCCCCAAACCACGTAAAATATGCAAACAAAATTAGAGGCGTCTAACTTTGTTTTGCAGGGGTGTGATGTGATGTGATATGACCATGATTGTGATTATATATGATGTATGCAATGATCCTTATTGTAAGCCGGCAACCGGCATGAGCCTTATGGTTGTATTTTAATTTCGTTAAGACCTGCGTGTCTATTATTCAAACTAGTTGTAATAGTTGATGCTGGTGGACGACAACCATGGAGCGGTGCTATTGACCTTAATGCCACGCCGGTGATGATGGAGATCAAGTTCACGCTTGAAGATGGAGATCGGAAGCACAAGAAGAAAGGCCATATCATATCACATATTATGAATTGTATGTGATGTTAATCCTTTTATGCATCTTGTATTGCTTAGATTGCGACGGTAGCATTATAAGATGACCCCTCTCACAAAATATCAAGTTATAGAGTGTTCGTCCGTAGTAGGCACCGTTGCCAAAGCTCGTTGTTTTGAAGCACCACATGATGATCGGGTGTGTTAGATTTTGCGTGTGTATACAACGGGAGCAAGCCAGATTTGCTCATGCGGAAGCTAATGTTTGATCTTGACGAACCTAGCATGTACAGACATGGTCTCGGAACACAGAATATCGAAAGGTAAAGCATGAGTCATATAGATGATATGATGAACATAATGATTGTTCGCCTTTGAAACTACATCATGTCACGTGATGATCGGACTTGGTATAGTGGATTTGGTTCATATAATCACTAAAACAATATGAGGGATATTGTTTTGAGTGGGAGTTCAACAACAATATGATTAAAATTTGAGCACTATTTATCATAAATTAAATCAAAGTGAATTTGCATAGTTGTTGTAGTCATTGGCATCCGTCTACCACCTTGCGCTTAGTTATAATTGAGATAATAGAACTATAGAATTCTGGTTAGTTACTTTACGAACTGGTATCATATTGTTTTGAAGTGTTAATCTAAAGTTAAAAGTCCTATTGAAAACTTTCAGTAAGTTCTGGTTACTTTATGAAGTTTAATAATTAGTATTAAATCAAGAGTAACAATTCCAGTGTTAGTATATAAGTATCATGTTTATCTCCATGATTCTTGATATTCAAAAGATTGTTTTAATATCAAGGTTATCTAGGAACATCATATGTGGAAGATATTGCGATATCTAAAATGATGTTTTGATTACAACATGATAGAGTATAATTTGACAAAGTTTATATTCTCATATTTTATGGGAATTTTCAAAAGGTTGGAGACACTAGTCGTCCTAATCCTCCAAAAGGTATTGGAGAGCAACATTATACTCGCGATTCAACGTTATAAGCTAAAGTAGCTTGATCATGAATAGTTCCATGATAAGGATGAATATTTGATATAGATAAAATGTTTACTACACTAAAAGATTACTAACGATGGAATTTGAAAGAACACCAAACATTTGATGATGGTGATCTACTTCAAAGTGCAAGTCCAAAGACATTCCTATTTAACTATACACGCTTTGGACTATGTGTCATGTGTATAGCTCCCCTATTGATATTGATAGATTCTTTCAAACAAAAAAGGAAATACTGAAAAAGAATCTCATACATATATGGCAGAAAAGAAAAGACTATAATTGTTCAGCTTAGGTATATAGAGGATATACATGTTATGGCTATATTCTTTGCTTGTTAAACAATGTGGTTCTTAAGTATTGGATACTAAATTTGTTGGTGTGAATCGTCATACGAAACAACACAATTCATGAACTACAATGGCCTAAGTAACTAGCAAAAGAATATGTGATGATGTTCATCAAGAACAAATAAAGGGTTGTTGTGTTGTTCGTTAACATCAAAGCTTGCCTTCAAGATTTGTTTTATCAGGTATTATGAGAACAAAAGGGTTGTTCAAATAATTGTATTAATCCATAAAAGATTGATGATTTACAAATCTCGTTGGATAAATCACATCCATAAAACTATTGCTAAAAAATTTGAAAGACAATTGATAAGAAATATCACTTAGGAAGTGACATCGCCATTTAAATTATATTGGAAAGAAAACATGAAGAAACTCCATGTGGATGGAATTTTGGAGTCTTTTGATTTTTGATCAAATGACGCTTATGAAACTTTCCTAGAGATAATTAAAACTCCATTCATAGGCCAAAGGGAACATATTACTAGCTTATTGGAACTTGTACATATTGTTGTATGAAGTCCATTATGTGTAGTCAAGAGCGATGGATTTCAACTTCATATGCTTTCTCCGAAAATTTGAGTGAATATATGAATATTTACTTAATAAGGATGAAGTGTGAAACATTTGAAAATGTTCGAAGACTTTCAAGATGAAGTGGAAAATCATTGTAACAAGAATATAAATAGTTTATGATAAGATCATAAAGGAAGATATTTGAGTTACAAGTTTAGCATAACACCTAAAGATTTGAGGAATCGTTCCATGGATTTGCGTTTCCCGAAAAACCATATGAGTATGGAATAATCGAGATATGAAATGAAACCTTGTTTGACATGGTAAGATCAAAGGTGTAATTCATAAAACTGCCATTATATTTTAAAGATTAAAAGCTTTAGAGACTACCTCTTTTCCACTAAAAAGAGCTCCATCATGATCCGTATAAATGACACCATATAAAGTTATGGTTTGAGATAAAACCCAAGTTGTCCTTTCTTAAACATTGGTATGCTATGCAAAAGTGAGATGTTTACAACCAAAGTCGGATGGACATGTCTTTGTATATTATTTCGAATAACCGTTGAGTATTCCTCCATAATACCAAAGACAAAAATGTTTGTCGCATGGAACGTCAAGTTTCTTTGAGAAGGAATTTTCCGTGAAAAGTTAAGTGGGAGGACGATAGAACTTTGATAAGGTTAAAAGGACCTTAGCTATATGTGCAAAGTTGCGCAGCACCGAAAAGTGTTCCGAAGGCAGCAACAATGCTCATGACTCACGTGCCTCAAAGTTTGTGGTTACGGAGGTCTAAGTTCCTATGGAACCAAGTAGGTCGGGTAAACAATCAAATACCAAGATTTAAGGGTTGAATCATTATTTGACAATAATGAACGGACTACATGCAAAGAAGCGATGATGGGACCTGACTCCGTCAAATGGCTTGAAGCAATAAAATCCGTGGTAGTTCCATACACGAGAAATCAAGCTTTGAACTTGAAAGACCCTCTGGAAAGGTGTAAGACCTTACAGTCATGTTTGGATCTATAAAGAAATAGACATGGATGTTTCACATCTATACAATAGTCGACATGTTGGGAAAGAGTTCACAACAATGTTCAAAGGTTTACTATGATAAGATTTGATCTTTCATAGTGATATTTAGTCTATACGGATTAATGTAGCAACCACTACATATAATTCTGTTATATGGTGGTTGAACAAACAAAACAAAGTTCTTTTAATAGAATTGTTACCTAGGACATGTACATAACACGATCCAAAGGGTTTTGTTAATTCAAAGGATGCTAATAGTGAATGCAAACTTCAATGGTTGAAATAAGCATCACGGAGTTGGAATCACCATGATGAAACTATTAAAAGAGTTTAATCTCATCGGAGATGATGAAGATGCTTGCATTTGCAAGAAATTAAGTGGGAACGCTAAGACATATTTCTAATACATTATGTGGAAGACATATTGTTGATTGAAAATGATGTATCTTTTGTTAACATAAGTGAAGAATTTCATTTTTATTAAAGACTTAGGCAAAACCCGAATATTTGGCATCAATATCTATATAGATATATTGAGACGCTAATATGGTTGTGCCGAAAGTACATAGATGATATATTGAATGATTTCAATATAGAAACTACAAGAAAGGTTCTTGTCACACAGAAAGGATTGAATCGAAATTCAAGTGTATTGACACTTGGTAAGTGAAACAAAGATTCAAGTATGGATTGATACTTGATGTATAAAATCACAAAGATTATTTATATCAATCATACTGTGATATGTACAAATCTAGATATGTCCTATGCTCTAAATGTTATGATCATATACCAGAATGATTCATAAGATAATCATTGGATGATAGTAAGGATATTCTTATGATCTCGTGGAAAAACTAAGAATATATTATTTTTGTAGAGGTGACAAATAGATGGTTAGTTTATTGTAAAAGTACTACATTGATACTAGTTTTGTCACAAAGTACAAATTAAGTTTATCTCAATCTAAACTAAGGGTGGCACAATATAATGGAAAGCAAGTTCCATAATGGATTTGGATGAGTTCCAAAGTTAAGTCATTGTGAAAGATACTACAACAATAGCTGAGTATATGCCTGCTATTATAGCAGCAAAAAAGGGCATTTGTATCAAGTATATTGTCATCAAACTAGGTGTAGTTCACAGTGGGCTAGTACTATGAAGATATATTGTACGACAATATTATCAACATGGTTTTACCCCAAGGAACTAAAGGTCTCACCAAAGGACCAAATTTATACAATGCCATCTCATTAGAGAATGAGTAATGCGTAGAGACGCAAAGACATGCAATTTCACACGGACCTGTAAGTGTCGGATCCGAAGATCGGTTGACCACTAGCAATCGTGTAAATACAAAACCAGAAAGCCATAGGTGTTGAATACACAAAGTTTTGAAACTAGATTATTGTCTCTAGTGCAAGTGGGAGACTGTTGGAGATATGCCCAAGAGTTAATAATAAAGTGGTTATTATCATATCTTCGTACTTATGATAAATGTTTATATACCATGCTATAATTGTATTAACAGGAAACATTAATACTTGTGTGGTTTATAAACATAAAAGAGTCCCTAGTAAAGCCTCTTGTTAAACTAGCTTGTTTGTTAATATATTATCATGGTTTCATGATCATGAACATTGAGATGTTATTAACAATAAGGTCATATCATTAGGAGAATGATGTGATGGACATACTCCTATAGTTAAGCGTAGCATAAGATGAAGTCATTCAAATAGTTCACTTGCTATAAGCTTTCTGATACATAGTAACCTAATTTCTTCGACCATGAGATCATGCTAATCACCATCACCGGAAGGATGCTTTGATGACATCAAACACCACACCGTAACTGGGTGGCTATAAAGGTGGCCTTGAGTGTTCGGAAAGTATGTGTTGAGGCACATGGATTAAGAGTGGGATTTGTCCATCCATATGACGGATAGATATATTCTGGGCCCTCTCGGTGGAATGTCATACAATTAGCTTGCAAGCATGTGAATGGCTCACAACGGATCACATATCACGGGAACGAGAAAATAATACTTATCGGTAACGAGATTGAACTAGGTATGCAAAGATACCGACGATCAGACCTCGGATAAGTAAAATATCGCGAGACAAAGGGAATTTGGTTCCGTATGTAAATGGTTCATTTGATCGCAAAGTAATCATAGAAATATGTGGGAGCCATATGAATTTCTAGATTCCTCTATTGGTTATTGATCGGAGAAGAGTCTCGATCATGTCTACATAATTCACGAACCGTAGGAAGACACACTTAAGGATTCAGTGTTGTTTAGTAGATATGGAATGTGAGTAAAGAGACCGAATGTTGTTTGGAGTCTCAGATGGTCCAGAAAATAAGATTCATATAAGGAAAGTCCAATTTTGGAGTTCGGGAATGATTCCGGTGTTTTCACCGGAATGTTCTAGAAGGGTCTAGAAGTTTCACCGATCCGGAAGGGGAAGGGTACATCGATGTGTCATGACAAAGTGTAATGGTTGCATCATGTCCTAGGTCACTTGGCTGGAGACTTGGAAGAGAGAAATCAAACTCTAATTTGAAATTCAAAAAGGCTGTTTGAAAAAGTCAAATCCCAACATGGTTTCCGAGTTAGGGAGGGTTTCTAAGTTAGGGAGGGTTTCCACCTGGGTTGGGAACACCCTTGGACGCCCCCAACCTATATAAGGAGGGGTGGGGGCGCACCCCAAGTTATCCCCCTTGCCCTAGGCGCCCAAGAAACCCTAGGTTAGCCGCCGCCCCCCTCTCTAGTTTCGACCAATCTAGATCTCCTCTAAACTGCTACCGACTAGCTAAACTCTAGTTGTTAGCTACCTCTAAACCTCGGCCCTCTAAACCCTAGATCATCGGGGCTCCCTATACTCAACCATACTCGCTTCGGTTTAGGTGAAGCCCTGCGGGATCTCCTCTCTACTTCCGACACCACGCCGTCGTGCTGCCGGAATCGCGAGGAGAGAGCTACAACCTTCGCTGCCTGTTGGAACAAGGGAGAGGAAGGTCATCATCGAGTACCGAACGTGTGACCGACTGCGGGAGTGCTGCCGGAACGCGGCGCCAGAAGGATCGCCTACGCGATCTTGAGATCGGCAAGTGAACGACTACATTACCCACGAGAATCTGCTCTCGTTAACCGCTTTGGATCTTCGAGGGTTAGTACTCTATCGACTCTTTGCTACAATCTAGTAGATAGATCTTGGCTTGTGTGTGTTCATGAGATAGAATTTTTTTGTTTTCCATGCTAGGAACCCTTACAAGAAGAAGCTGGGCACATCGGCGGGCACATCAGCGTTGGAGGCATGGATCAAGTGGACGGTGCCCGAGGACATCTGTCTCGCCTAAGCCTGGAAAACGGTGAGCATGGATCCCATCACCGGTGCCAACCAAAACTTCGACAACTATTGGAAGCGCGTGAAGCTAGCGTTCGACGAGCGTAGCCTTTGCGACCCAAAGTATAACAAAATTCATATGGAGCGAGGGGATAAGGCCATGACCAACCATTGGGGGCTCATCCAGCATTCTGGTAGCAAGTGGCACATCTGCGTGGAAGAGGTGGAACACACACAAGCCAGCGGGGAAAACATGGAAAACAAGGTATTCACGAACACTAGCCGAAGGTATTCGTGAACACTAGCATATCTTGAAACACTTTGTCTTTCATTTTGCAGCTCATTCATGCACTCGCTTTGTACCGGGACGACATTAAGGCGGAGTTCAAGTTCCACCATGTGTTCACCGAGATCGAGCACTGCGAAAAATGGCGGGACACTCGCCCGAGCCTCGCCAAGACCAAGGACAGCGTGTACAACCCCAAGGCTCCTCTCCCTGCTGCCGGCGAAGGAAGGCCGAAGATCGGCCAGAAGAAGACGAAGATGCTCAAAGCCGCCGGACCACCCGCCGAGCGTCTCCAGGCTTCAATCGAAAAGTGCATCGCCGACATGAGAGCACACGCCGAGAAGAGGGCCGAGAAGAGCGACGAGTGGTGGGCGCAGCTGCTCTAGAACCAAGGGCGGAAGATGGCCCTCCTCAAGGCCAACTACGCCGCCAAGAAGAGGAAGATGTACCTCTAGTTCCTGATGGGCAGCGAGGACACATCGACGATGAGTTCGCCGGTGAAGGCCTGGTACATGGCGCGCCGCAATGCCATTGTCCAGGAGGAAAACGCCGAGATCCCACCTGCCACTGTGCCGAACGCCCCTGCGCCGAACGCCACTGCTACGCCGAGCTCCGCTTCCACCTCCTCCAACCAGCCGGCGTCCGCCGGCGAGACGCCCGACCCCGCCGCATCGACCACGCCGCAGGATCCCATCCCCATCGACGACTGATGGTTGACCATTTTTACCCGGTTCTGTAATAATTTATCGCCGGACATGTTGGGCGTAATTCTGTCGAACACCTTTTGGCCGAGCTCTCGCCGACGGGAACGATAAAAATTTAAATATGTCGCGGTTTTCTCTTCGCCTGGGAACACGGACTGGGAACGCGAGCGGAAAACTCGGCGTTTCCAGGCTAGTTTCGTTCGGTCAAAAAAATGTCCGAATTTTGGCCTAAGAATCCCAACAAGTGGGGATGCTCTAAGAGAGATTCCACGCACGCAGTGGCACTTAAGCTGGTTTTTAATAGCCGAGATATCACATGAGATTTTGATGAGCAGTGCGCTTGAGGGGCGGCGGCTAGGCTCTAGTACTCCTAGATACGGTTGCGCAGCTCATCGACGCGAAACGGGCGCACGCGCTCACGCCCCCCGACGGCCTCGCTGACGCCACGCCCCCACGCTCTCACGCGGAGCGCTCACGCCGGACGCGAGGAATAACGAATCGGGCCGGCGCGACGCGACCCCCTGCTAATTTAGTGCCGGTTTTACCCCGTGTTGAAGGTCGATATTAACGGGGCCTTGCCACCCGGCCGTGCGCCGCGGCGCTAACGGACAGGATACCGTGCAGCATATAAGCACCGTCTGTACCTCCGGCCACTCCTCGAGAGAGATTCTGATCATCCTATACTGAGTACTTCCAGTGAGCGGGCTCCTCCTCTTCTTCTTCCTTGGTTGTGTGTTGCCAAGCTAGCTAGTGGAGGGCGTAAGTGTGTCGCGAGAGGTGGTGGTGATCGATCGATCGATCGATCGGCGGATCATGTCGGCGGCGCACGGGACGTCGCTGCCGCCGGGGTTCCGGTTCCACCCGACGGACGAGGAGCTGATCCTTCACTACCTCCGCAACCGCGCCGCCTCCGCGCAGTGCCCCGTCCCCATCATCGCCGACGTCGATATCTACAAGTTCGATCCATGGGACCTCCCATGTACGTACTCCTTACTAACTAACCAATCCATCCATGCCGATCCGTACCAGTACTGCTGTGTCCTAACGAGGATGCTGAATTTGCAGCCCAGGCGGTGTACGGCGACAGCGAGTGGTACTTCTTCAGCCCGCGGGACCGCAAGTACCCCAACGGCATCCGCCCCAACCGCGCCGCCGGCTCCGGATACTGGAAGGCCACCGGCACCGACAAGCCCATCCACGACGCCGCCACGGGCCAGGCCGTCGGCGTCAAGAAGGCGCTCGTCTTCTACAAGGGACGCCCGCCCAAGGGCACCAAGACCAGCTGGATCATGCACGAGTACCGCCTCGCCGCCGCAGACCCGCTCGCCGCCGCCGCCGTCAGCACATACAGGCCCATCAAGTTCCGAAACGTCTCCATGAGGGTAAGCGACTGCCACCACTTGCATCCGATTCGTTTCGTTAGTAACCGTACGTGCGTTCAACTGTGTCATGCGACTCGCGTGTGATTGCTATCCTCATATCCCCTTCGGCCTTCGCGCCCGCCGCCCATGCTCTGTTGCACCGGCCGTGCCGTTGCAACGTCGATCGTTCCGTTGTTTTGACCGAACTACCCTTCTAATTTATTTAAGCTAATCCGTATTTTGGAACGAAATCATCGGCTAATTAACATCACATCGACAGTACTCCATGATAGCTTGCGAGCGAACGCGAGAGATACTGCTTTGCTATCTTCTGCTTTGATTGATGTAAGACGTAATTCCTTGGCTTTGCGATCGATAGATGCGTTAGCTAGCTAGTGGCATGGCGTGCGTGTGGAGTCTCTGATTTGTCAAGTTCAGTAGCTTTCGACAGCGACGGGCATGGCGGCACGTATACTGATATGTTCTAGTGCTCTCGCGTGTCTTGTGTGTGCAGTTGGATGACTGGGTGCTGTGCCGGATCTACAAGAAGACGGGCATGGAGTCGCCGATGATGGCGCCGCCGCTCGCCGGCTACGACCACCTGGTCGACCACGACAACCTCTCCGGCGGAAGTGGCAGCGGCGGTGGCGGCTTCGACGACTCTACCGGGTTCTACACGCCTTCCAGCAACAGCAGTATCAACTGCAGCAGAACCATGATCACGCCGCAGCAGCAGCCGAACGCCGGGAGGTTCCTGACGATCTCGCCCATCTCCGACCTCTTCGACGACTACGCGCTCGCGCACATGTTTGACTCCGAGGCCGAGCAGCACCTCGCCGTCCACCCATCCCTGAACCAGCTCTTCTCCGTCGGCGGCGACAGCGCGACCCACGTGGAGCCGTCGTACTACGCGCCGTCGTCGTCTTCACCGGCCTGCAGCGCTGGGAAACGCAAGGCGGCGAGCCCGGAAGAGTGCTCCGGGGGCGGGCACCACCAGTCGTCGCCCAAGAGGCTCAACGGCTCGTGCTTCGACGCGCCGCCGCAATCGGCCAGCGGCTTGCAACCGGCGGCAACGGTGCTGGGCGGGCTCAGCCATCAGATGCTTCCTCAGTTCTAAGCTGTAATTAAGCGATTCAATTAGATCGTGTATGCGCGGCGGCGGGAAACTATCTTGGAGATGCTATCAAGAACTGAAGATACTGTAGATGATAGGTGTAACTAATTACTCCTATTTTATTATTGAAAAACTCAGGTATGTACACAGCGACGGGCGCATGAATTTGGAGATAGATACGAAAAAAAAAACTTAAAATAATCACAAAGAAAATAATGTGTTCAGAATAACGAAGTCAACGTCAAAACGAAATTCGGTAGCACAACACAGCCATATCAAAACTTATGCAGATTTTAATAGTATAGAAATTGTACATCTAAATGTTCCAACACTATGTAAAAAATATATATATTGTGGCTCACTCAAAAACAATGGGGCAACCCACAAATTAGTAACCAACTTTAATTTCTTTTTGCAAGTACAAAATGTGCTAAAGATACACATATGTAGTTAGATTTGGAATCTCTAAATGGAACGATTTTGTGATTGTCCGCCTTGCCCTCGTCCATACATTATTGTGTTATAGGGCATCTCACTACATTAACTCTTTTAGCACACTACTCACAATATGCATTGCTAGGAGTATAAATAGTTGTGCTTTCTACGATATGACTACCCATACAATGCACTAGATGGAAAGGCACGCTTCGCTGCGCCCCCTACATTGTGTCTTGTCATTGCACGAGTATCTATCTATACTATGATCCCCTTCCCAGAGGTCAACCATAAGTTGGATCCGTAGCTGATGAACGAACTCATAGTAAATCTGTCGATGAGCTTGCCATCCTCCGCATGTTGTTGCACCGGCTTCCTTCACCAAATCCGGCTGAATAAGGACTCACCGGCGCGCATCTGCATTGTCCAGGAGGAGAACTTGGTGAAGGTGAGATGGGAAGGTGAGGTGGAGCTCGGGGTCGAGCCTCCATGCCCAATTCCAGGAGGGTGTCGTCTACTCCCCCATGGTGCGTCATTGCTGCTCCCGTCTACCGGCGACAGAGAGAGGAAAGGCAGGCGCGGGCGTTCTGCCCCGAGGAAGGCACCGAAGTAAGGGAGGGGTGATGAAGTAGGGAAGGGCAGAAGACGGCGGGGCGATAGTTCCAGGAGGGACCTGACAGCCAACGTCGTCGCCAGCGAGGTTGGAGGGGAGGTGAGATGGGAGCGATTACGAAGGAGGGGCAACACGTTTTCTTCCCCCAGAGGAGAACCATCGCACCTGAGGGTCACGCCACCTGCATGTGTGGGACCCACTCCCGCAAGCAGGGAAGCACGCGCGGCAAGTGCCTTGGAATCGTTGCATGCTACCAAACTTAAGCTATAGAATAATTATCTCCAAAACCATTGTTTATAGGTAAGTTCGTATTTATTAATTTAGGATACATGTTTGCACCAGATCGATGAAGTAAATTATTGCAAAGGACCAAGCATCCCCTGGATCAAATCCCTAGTTCCCCCGGATCTAGCTATCAACATGTGGTCATTTGAAAACTATCTCTCATATGAAGCAAGAACTCTCCCTCTCAAGATGAAATCTACCTCTGGACCTCGAGTTCAATTGATCCGATGGAATTACTTTGAATTTATATCCCTCCAAAGTATTCACGACAGAAGTGTGGTACACCCAGACGTAGCAACTGGTTGTCCCTTTCGAACACCCTAATTTCTCTCGAGGGTACTAGGCCTCGACTCGCGAGTCGAGGTTGAACCTAGTAAATAGAAATATTGTGTCCTTTGTGTTAGTGTCTGATGCCCAACAAGGCAACTTTTACTTAACAAACATAACCGCTATTTCACTTTATATTATTTCTAACCATATTGGCATTGACTCTAACCATGGGGACCGCCTAACTCAAAGTCATGTTTCCTCCAACCTTCACAACTAAGCAAATCGATAACTTCGGCAAATCTCAAAGATCGCCACGTCATGCTGCCATGACTTGAAAAGAATATTTGAACAAAGAAGCTATGAATAAGTCCAACTTGAACAATATGTTGAACAAGAAACTTGGCAAGAATATAGCCGAAGAATCAATTTTGATACTAGCCATGTTAGGGGCAATTTGCAAGCAAAGGAAGCCCCTCTTAATGTGGCACCAGGCCACCCAACTACAACAAAGAAATAAGATTGGCGCAAAGCACATCCATGGTACCCGACAAACTAGCCAACCGCCTCTAGACTCTCTTGTAACTGCCAAAACAAAAGACTTGGAAGCAATTCTCGCCGCCTTTGGAATTTCATCGAGCGCATTCACCTAACCACCATTAAGGATCATTTTGCCAATTCCACTACACACAACCGTCGAAATCAACACCGATCACCACCCATCCGAGGAGGCAGATCTGGATTTTCAAAGTCCAAGGAATACTGAAATTGAACGCTTCCTTCAACTACTTCCCCCACTAGGCAAGATATCTTAACTGAAAACCCATGGTCTAATTAGCACGTATTCTTAGGGTGTCCAAGAAGCATTTGATTTTTTTACCCTTGCACCAAACAAAACAAGATCCATATCTGAGAAAAATCTAGCTGATAAGAGTGTCGGGGCACATACAAGGGCCGAACCAAGGTGCTACACCCATGTTCCTCTCATAAAGAAGAATCCGGCTGAACAGAAAGCTCTACAACCGCTACTCACTCCAAAAGGCACCGAGAATACTGAGACGCTTCCATGAGTTTTGATGAAGGAGAACGCTATGAACCACCTCAAAATTGGGGGAGAAGGATTCATAGAAAATAATGCATCCCTTTGTTGAGAGAGATCCAGAAAGCACCTTTCTCACCAGGGGCAGAGCCACACCCCTGACAGACAGGCTAGGACGCTGACATTTTTGCCGCCTGTGCACTTACACTACAAGAAATCTGGTGATACATGACCCAACATATTGGTCACTAAAAGGTCATAGTTTTTAATTTATGACCTTTCTTTGACCAAAAGTGTTGGTCAAAAGTTGAGTGTCACTAGTTAAACACCATGACCTTTTCTCCAAATTGGTCATAAACATGTATGATCAATATAGATGGTCATAGATTATATAACCAAATGCTTTGGTCACAGACTATCTGCCCTGTCCATGCCAGATCCTACGTGGCAAATCTGTGACCAACTAGAAAGGTAATCGATCAGATTTAGCACGATCCACTTAAGTATTTTATATGGGCCAAGCCCAACAAATTCAACCATTTAACATGTTTTTCCTATCAATTTTGGTTAGCTACATGGCCTAGGCCAAACATTCTATCATTTTTGTTTCGGGGTTCTAGCCTTTTTTACAGTCCAATATTTTAGGTGTCAGGTCCTCGAAAGTCGATGGTGTCGTTCGTTATCGAAGCCGAGGTTGCCCTTTGATGCAAAAGTCGAGGTCGTCGTTTGTTGTGGTAGTGGGCAAGAAGGATATGCTGGAAGCGCGACGGTGGGAGACCACGGAGGCGGGGCGAGGAGGGGTCCTGATCGGGATCTTCGTCGAATTCGTCGTAGTTGACTTAGAGCTGCACTTCCAACCTAGGCCCCACGATGACATGATGGGGCACCGCCGCATCAAATGGTAGACGCTGGGGTTCAGATTATGAGGGGAGGAATCACAGGGAGATTTGGGACGAAGTCGAGGGAGAGGACATGTGCATTTCCTGTTTGGGGCGCATGTTGTGCACGTGGCCAGAAGCAGGGCTCCTTCTCATGATGGGGTTAAGATGGGGGCGGGGCGGTGCGACAGTATGGAGGCGCAGCAAATCGAGGGAGAAAGAGGAGGAAATGTCTTAGGGTTTCGTAGTGCGGTGCCGAATGGGCTAGGAGAGGATAAGGTGGGGTTCGGGGTCGCAACCAGTAACGACGCCATGTCATCGATCCATGCCAATCGTCCTGGATCGCAATCTCGTCCATCTATTCTGATGTAATCCAACGGCTCTTCTCGCATCTCTCATTCCAATCGGCTAGATACAAGCCATTAAACTAGTGGTGTCCATCAATGACCATTTCGTGCTAGTAAATTATGACCTTGTTGACAAAATTGGTCATAGTTTTTCAAGATTTGGACCCTCTCAAATGACTTACGACCAGTTGGTTCAGAATGGTCATATATCTATGACTAAAAAGCGCATGGTCGTTAAGAAAAGGTCACTAGTGAGCATATTTCTTGTAGTGTTACTTATATGTTGGATTTGGCCGCGGCTAGCCCACCTATTTATGATATCCTACATATCTCTCTAGTCAAACACCCAGCCTCCTAGCCCGTCTAAGTCAGCCCAATAAAAGATACGGACCTTGCGGGGAGATCAATAAAACTAGGAATGGATTGTACGATCCAACAACCGTAATGACATCCCATTCAGGAGAAAACACTGCAGGATCCCTGTTTTCCTCGTACTTTTTTCAATTTTGGACACGTTTTGCACATTTTGTTGGATTATTAAACATAGAGTTTGAGTTTTAAAATAATAATTGTGCAACCGAGTTTAAGACACATTTTCCTATGATTTGCTAGCTTTTCTATGAAGTATTTCTCCAAAAACAATTATAGGAAATTAGATTATGGACCGAGTCTTGCTCTGATCCTGGATTCACCGTGTTTGCCACTAAAGTTCCAGCAGCCTTGCATGGAGATTTTCTCTAAAGATTAAGATATATTCATTTCATCAATGTTTTCTCCATGGAGAGCAGTAGGAGGATGATCTATTGAAAAGGTTCAAGGTTAGAAGCTAGGAAAATAAGGAAAAGAATAAAAAATGATCGAAGAAGTTGGTAATGCACAACAAATTAAGGAAGAATACTAAGTGCATCAAGATGGTGAAGCGCATGAAGTGCAAAAAGATGTTGAAGTGCAACCAATCAATTAATCAAAAATAGGAGGTGTGGCTAGATGATGAAGTGAAGAAATATGTTAAAGTGTAGGAAGCGCATCGAGATTGTGAAGAAGAGGAAGTGCAGGAAGATGTTGAAGTGCCGGAAATGCAATGAGTTCATGAAGTGCGGGAAATGCAATGAGTTCATGAAGAACATGATGACCTTTTCTCCAAATTGGTAATAAACATGTATGATCAATATAGATGGTCATAGATTATATGACCAAATGCTTTGGTCACAGACTAGCTGCCCTGTTCATGCCAGATCCTATGTGGCAAATCAGTGACCAATTAGAAAGGTAATCGATCAGATTTAGCACGATCCAGTTAAGTGTTTTATATGGGCTAAGCCCAACAAATTCATCCTTTTAATATGTTTTCCTATCAATTTTGGTCAGCAAAATGGCCTAGGCCAAACATTTTATCATTTTGTTTTGGGGTTCTAGCCTTTTTTACAGTCCAATATTTTAGGTGATAGGTCCTTGAAAGTCGATGTTGTCGTTCGTTATGTAAGCCGAGGTCGTCATTCGTTGTGGCAGTGGGCAAGAAGGATATGCTGGAAGCGCGACGGTGGGAGACCGCAGAGGCGGGGCGAGGGGTCCTGATCGGGATCTTCGTCGAAGTCGTCGTAGTTGACTTAGAGCTGCACTTCCATCCTAGGCCCCATGATGACATGGCGGGGCACCGCCGCATCAAATGGTAAACGCTAGGGTTCAGATTATGAGGGGAGGAATCACAGGGATATTTGGGAGGAAGTCGAGGGAGAGGACATGTGCATTTCCTATTTGGGCGCATGTTGTGCACGGTGTCTAGAAGCAGGGCTCCTGCTCGCGATGGGGTTAAGATGGGGGCGGGGAGGTGCAACAGGATGGAGGCGCATAAAATCGAGGGAGAGAAGGCGGAGTAAGTGGAGGAAATGTCTTAGGGTTTCGTAGTGCGGTGCCGAATAGGCTAGGAGAGGATAAGTGAAGGGTTTCGCAGCATAGTAAATCAAAAAAATTCTACGGATGCGAGCGGAGAAAGCCAAGATCTAATCTAGGAGATGCAAACAACGAGAGGGGATAGATGAGATCTTCATACCCTTGAAGATTCGCACAGCGGAACGTTCGACGGAACATCGTTGATGTAGTCGTACTCGCTTCTCCTCCTCGCGATCCGATCCAATCTAACACCGCAAGTGGCGATGCCTTCGAGAGATGCACACGTGCGGAACCTCGACGTCTCCTCCTTCCTCGGTCCAGCAAGTGGGGTGGATAGATGGATTGGATCTACAACGCGATGGCGCGGTGCAAGCGGTGGAGAGTTTCTGTGGCAGGGCTTCGCCTACGCGCAGTCGGGAGGAAGAGAGAGAGGAGGGGCAGCAGGGCGGCTAGGGTTGAGGAGGAGGTGTGTGAGGGGTGCGCCCCCAGCCCTCTTTATATAGAGGGGTGGGCGGCTGGCCCTTGTCCCTCCCCCAAGCCCTAGGCCGGCGGCCAAGGAGGGAGGAGTGGGGGGCAAGTTCCCCCCTTCTAGAAGCTCCCCTAGGGTTTGGTCGGCTGGGCCCTATGGGGCCTTGTGCCCCTGGCCCAATGCGGCCAGGGAACTCCCTCATAGGCCCATGCCCCCTCCCGATAAGTGGGGCCACGTTGGTCCCACTCCAGAAGGTTCTAGAAGCTTCCGGTACAATATCGAATAACCCGAAACATATCCGAACTCCAAAAACTGCATTGCCTTATATGAATCTTATTATCCGGACCATTCCGGAACCTCTCGTGATGTCTCGGATCCCATCCGAGACTCCGAACAAAAACTCATAAACCAATTATCCAATCTATCCTAGCATCGAGACACGTTAAGTGTGTGACCCTTCGGGTTCGAGAATATGCAGACATGATCTTCTATCAATAATCAACATCGGGGTCTAGAAACCCATATTGACTCCCACACATTCATCGATGATCATATCGGATGAACCACGATGCTATGATTCAATCAATCCCATATATATATTCCCTTCGCCGCGCGATATTTTACTTGCCCGAGATTCGATCATCGGTACCGTCATACCTAGTTCAATCTCTTCACAGCAAGTACTTTACTCGTTCCGTAATCCGATATCACTTTGTGATTAAATCCTTAACCACGTGCTTGCAAGCGGTGTTGATATCGATTACCGAGTGGGCCCGAAGTATATCTCTCCGACTTGGGAGGGAAAAATCCCATCTCGATACATACAACCCAATAGGTACTTTCCGATCACCTGAGAGACACCTTTATGATCACCCTCTCATAGGATGACGTTTTATGACCTCAAAGCTTTCTTCCGATACCAGGGAGTTGCATTATCTCATGGTCTAAGGAATACAATATTTGACATAAGAAAAGCTTTGCAAAGATGAACACGATGACACGATCTAATTGCTCTGCTTAATTTGGGTCTGTCCATCATATCATTCTCCCAATGATATGATCTCATTATTAATTGACAACTCATGTTTATGGTTAGGAACCTTAACCATCATTAATCAATGAGCTAGTCCATAGAGGCGTACTAGGGACACAGTGTTGTTCACAAACCACACAAGTATTAAAGTTTCCGCTTAATACAATTCTAGCATGGAATATAAACTTTATCATGAACAAGAATTATAATAATAACATCTTTATTATTGCCTCTAGGGCATAATTCCAACTGTCTCCCACTTGCACTAGAGTCAATAATCTAGTTTACATCTGGCAACAATCTAACACCCATGGCACTAAGGTGCTGATCATGTTTTGCACGTGGAAGAGGTTTAGTCAATGGATCTGCGACATTCAGATCTGTATGTACTTTGCTAATCTTCAGATCTCCATCTGCTATATAATCTCGGATTATATGAAAGTTGCGGTTGATATGCTTGGTCTTTGGATGATATCTTGGTTCCTTAGCCAGTGCTATGGCGCTAGTGTTGTCACACAATATCTCCAGTGGGTCCAAGGCACTTGGAACCACACCAAGCTCAGTGATGAAGTTCCTGATCCAAACTCCTTCACTTGACGCTTCTGCAGCAACCATGTATTCCGCTTCTACTGTAGATCCCGCGATCACGCTTTGCTTGCAGCTTCTCCAGCTCACAGCTCCTCCATTCAAAATATAAACGTATCCTGTCTGAGATTTAGAATCATCCTTGTCGGTGTCGAAAATAGCGTCGACGTAACCTTTTACGACGAGCTGTTCATCACCTCCATAGACTAAGAACATTTCTTTAGTCCTATTTAAATACTTTAGGATGTTCTTCACGGCTGTCCAGTGTTCCACTCCTGGATCACTTTGGTACCTGCTCGTCAAACTAAGAGCATTGGACACATCCGGTCTAGTACACAGCATGTCATACATGATAGAACCTATGGCCGAGGCATAAGGCACTTTGCTCATAGTTTCTCTATCATTCACCATAGCTGGACACTGAGCCCTGCTCAATATCTTACCTGACAACATAGGCACTAAACCTTTCTTTGCCTTGTCCATTCTAAACCTTTTCAGAACTTTGTCTAGGTATGTACTTTGGCTTAAAGCTATCAGGCGTCTTTGTCTATCTCTATAGATTTTGATGCCCAATATATAAGCAGCTTCCCCTAGGTATTTCATTAAAAAACATTTGTTCAAATAACTCTTCACATCGTTAAGCGTGTCAATGTCATTTCCAATAATCAATATGTCATCCACATATAGTACCAGAAATGTCACTGAGCTCCCACTCACTTTCTTGTAGATACAAGCTTCGTAGCAATTTGGAACAAATCCAAAGCTCTTGATCACTTGATCAAAACGAAGGTTCCAACTCCGAGATGCTTGCTTCAGTCCATAAATGGAACGCTGAAGTTTGCACACTTTATCAGCATCCTTAGGGTCGACAAAACCTTCGGGTTGCATCATATATAACTCTTCATCAATGTTGCCATTGAGGAACGCAGTCTTGACATCCATCTGCCATATTTCATAATCATGAAACGCAACAATTGCTAATAAAATCCGAATGGACTTAAACATCGCTACGGGAGAGAAAGTCTCATCGTAGTCAACACCTTGAACTTGTCGAAAACCTTTCGCGACAAGTCGTGCTTTATAGACAGTAACAATACCATCCGCGTCCGTTTTCTTCTTGAAAATCCATTTGCACTCAACGACCTTTCGGTCGCTAGGAGGGTCCACCAAAGTCCATACTTGGTTTTCGCTCATGGATCCCAATTCGGATTTCATGGCCTCTAGCCATTTCTTAGAGTCTGGGCTCATCATCGCTTCCTCATAGTTCGCAGGTTCACTGTTGTCTACTAACAAGACATTTAAGACAGGGTTGCCATACCACTCAGGAGGGGCACGCAACCTTGTCGACCTGCGACGTTCAGTAGTAGCATCGTCCGAAGCTTCATGATCCTTATCATTAGCTTCCTCTATTGTTGGTGCAGACGGCACTGGAACAATTTCAGGTGCTGTGCTACTCTCCAACTCAAGAGAAGGTTCAACAACCTCGTCTAGCTCTACTTTCCTCCCACTCACTTCTTTCGAGAGAAACTCCTTCTCAAGAAAGGATCTGTTCTTTGCGATAAACACTTTGCCTTCGGTTCTGTGATAGAAGGTATACCCAATAGTTTCCTTAGGGTATCCTATGAAGACGCATTTCTCCGCTTTGGGTTCAAGCTTGTCCGACATCAACTTCTTGACGTAAGCTTCGCATCCCCAAACTTTAAGAAACGACAACTTAGGTTTAGCACCAAACCACAGTTCATACGGTGTCGTCTCAACGGATTTAGATGGTGCCCTATTTAAAGTGACTGCAGCGGTTTCTAATGCATAACCCCAAAATGATAACGGCAAATCAGTAAGAGACATCATTGATCGGACCATATCTAATAGAGTTCGATTCTGGCGTTCAGACACACCATTGCGATGTGGTGTTCCGGGTGGCGTGAGTTGCGAAATGATTCCGCTTGCTTTAAGATGCGTGAGAAAATCATAACTCAAATATTCACCTCCACGATCGGATCGTAGAAACTTAATTTTTCTATTACGATGGTTCTCCACTTCATTCTGAAATTCCTTGAACTTTTCAAATGTTTCAGATTTATGTTTCATCAAATAGATATACCCATATCTACTTAAGTCATCGGTAAAAGTGAGAAAATAGCGATATCCACCGCGCGTCGAAACACTCATCGGTCCGCATACATCGGTATGTATGATTTCCAACAAGTCCGTTGCTCGCTCCATCATACCGGAGAACGGGGTTTTGATCATCTTGCCCATAAGGCATGGTTCGCATGTGTCAAATGATTCAAAATCAAGAGACTCCAAAAGTCCATCAGAATGGAGTTTCTTCGTGCGCTTTACACCAATATGACCTAGACGGCAGTGCCACAAATAAGTAGTATTATCACTATCTACCTTGCATCTCTTAGCCTCAATGTTATGGATGTGTGTTTCATCCCTTTCGAGATTCAGAAGAAATAAACCATTCACAGCAGGTGCATGACCATAAAATATGATACTCATATAAATAGGACAACCATTATTCTCAGATTTAAATGAATAACCGTCTTGCAATAAACACGATCCAAATATGATGTTCATTCTCAATGTAGGCACATAATAACATTTATTAAGGTTTAAAACTAATCCCGAAGGTAAAACTAAGGAGAGCGTGCCGACGGCCATCACATCAACTCTTGATCCGTTGCCAACGCGCATCGTCACCTCATCCCTCGCAAGCCACCGTCTATTCCGTAGCTCCTGTTTCGAGTTACAAATATTAGCAACTAAACCAGTATCAAATACCCAGGCACTACAACGAGGGCTAGTAAGGAAAACATCAATAACATGTATATCAAATATACCTTTGATGGTGCCAGCCTTCTTGTCTGCTAAGTACTTCGGACAGTTGTGCTTCCAGTGACCCTTGTCCTTGCAGTAGAATCACTCAGTGTTCGGCTTAGGTCCAGACTTGAGCTTCTTCTCAGCAGGGGCAACGCGCTTGCCGCTACCTTTCTTGAAGGGCTTCTTTGCACCCTTACCTTTCTTAAAGTTGGGGGGCTTGTTGACCATCAACACATGATTATCCTTTTTGATGTCCACCTCCGCAGCTTTCAGCTTAGCGAAGAGCTCGGTGATCGTATCAGTGGAACCAATCTGATTATGAGTCACTACAAAACTTTTGTAGCTAGGAGGGAGTGATTGCAGAACCCTGTCAATCTTGAGCTCCTCTGGAATCTTGCAGTCCAGTTGCTCAAGGCGTTGAGTGTAACCCGACATCTTTATGGCGTGCTCACTAACGGAACTCCCTTCCTCCATCTTGCAGTTAAAGAATTTCTCAGAGATCTCATATCTCTCAGAACGGGCCTGAGTCTGAAACATAGTTTTCAGTTCCTCAAGAATCTCAAAGGGCCCGGGGTAATCTTCAAAACGATTTTGAAGGTCTGATTCCATAGCAAACAACATGGTGCTCTTAATCACACCATAATCATCTTTGCATGACTGATAAATAGCTTTCTCATCAGCCGGCGCATCTACAGCAAGGGCGTCACCTAGCGCATTCTCAAGGACATAGTCCTTTTGTCCGCCAGCGAGAATGATTCTCAGATTGCGGAACCAGTTGGTGAAGTTAGACCCATTGTTTCTAAGATTTTCTTTCTCAGAAAAACGTTGAAGTTGGACTTAGCCATTTGATCTACAAAATTTGCAAGTACAATTTATACTATGTTCATGATAACTAGTTCAACTTAATCAAATTACTAGATGAACTCCCACTAAATTCAACATCCCTCAAGTTGTTTAGTGAACATGATCCAAATTCACCACACCTAATCCGTTCTTCACGAGAAGAGATGTGGTTTCAATGGTGGACAACAAAGTGTCGATCATATCATTCATATGACTCATGCTTAACCTTTCGGTTCATGTGTTCCGAGGCCATGTCTGTACATGCTAGGCTCGTCAAGTCAAACCTAAGTATTTCCGCGTGTGCAAAACTGGCTTGCACCCGTTGTATGTGAACGTAGAGTTTATAGCACCCGATCATCACGTGATGCTTGAACACGACGAACTTTCGCAATGGTGCATACATGGGGAGAACACAGTTTTATCTTGATCTTTAAGTGAGGAATCATAATGCTACCGTCGCGATCTAAGCATAATAAGATACATAAAAGGATAAACATCACATGCATATAACTTTATGTGACATGGTATAGCCAATCTTCGCGCAATGATATCCATCTTGTGCGTGCTGGCATGATCTCCATCACTCCATCATGATTGCGTCCACCACGAATAGCAACTACAACTATTGCTAACTACTTAGCGATAAAGTAAAGCTATTACATGGCGTATAAGAAGTTGACACACAGGTCATACACAATTATAAAGACAACCATATGGCTCCTGCCGGTTGTGTACTCATCGACATGCAAGTCGTGAAACATTAAAAAACATGATCATTGCATACAACATACACATCACATCTTGGGCCATACCATATCACAGAAAACACTCCCTGCAAAAACAAGTTAGACGCCTCTACTTTGTTGTTGCATGTTTTATGTGGCTTATGGGAGTAATAAGCTAAGAATGATTCTTACCTACGGAAAGCCAAAACGGTGATATTATGGTTGCCAAACTTCGGTGTAAATCCCATGACAACTATAGTGAGAGAAACTGGCATCCACCGGCTGCATGTGTGGAACAAGCCACACGTCAAGTGCGGAGCCGGTCTCGCGAACGAGGTCGCGTAAGGTTGGCCTGGACCGCTTCGATCTCACTATCCCGCGTCATAAGAAGTACACAAACAAGAGGCTTGCAACAGAAAACATCAACGCCCGCAACAACCATGTTGCGTTCTACTCGTGAAACACATCTACGCATAGATCTAGCTCTGATACCACTGAAGGGTTTCACAGCATAGTAAATCAAAAAAATTCTACGGATGCGAACAGGGAAAGCCAAGATCTAATCTAGGAGATGCAAACAATAAGAGGGGATAGATGAGATCTTCATACCCTTGAAGATTCGCACAGCGGAACGTTCGACGGAACATCGTTGATGTAGTCGTACTCGCTTCTCCTCCTTGCGATCCGATTCGATCTAACACCGCAAGTGGCGATGCCTCCGAGAGATGCACACGTGCGGCACCTCGACGTCTCCTCCTTCCTCGGTCCAGCAAGTGAGGTGGAGAGATGGATTGGATCTACAACGTGATGGCGCGGTGCAAGCGGTGGAGAGTTTCTGCGGCAGGGCTTCGCCTACGCGTAGTCGGGAGGGAGAGAGAGAGGAGGGGCAGCAGGGTGGCTAGGGTTGAGGAGGAGATGTGTGAGGGGTGCGCCCCCAGCCCTCTTTATATAGAGGGGTGGGCGGCTGGCCCTTGCCCCTCCCCCAAGCCCTAGGCCGGCGGCCAAGGAGGGAGGAGTGGGGGGGCAAGTTCCCTCCCTTCTAGAAGCTCCCCTAGGGTTTCCCTAGGGTTTGGCCGGCTGGGCCCTATGGGGCCTTGTGCCACTGGCCCAATGCAGCCAGGGCACTCCCTCATAGGCCCATGCCCCCTCCCGACAAGTGGGGCCACGTTGGTCCCACTCCGGAAGGTTATAGAAGCTTCAGGTACAATACCGAATAACCAGAAACATATCCAAACTCCAAAAACCGCATTGCCTTATATGAATATTATTCTCCGGACCATTCCGGAACCTCTCGTGATGTCCCGGATCCCATCCGAGACTCCGAACAAAAACTCATAAACCAACTATCCAATCTATCCTAGCGTCGAGACACGTTAAGTGTGTGACCCTTCGGGTTCGAGAATATGCAGACATGATCTTCTATCAATAATCAACATCGGGGTCTGGAAACCCATATTGACTCCCACACATCCATCGATGATCATATCGGATGAACCACGATGCCAGGATTCAATCAATCCCATATATATATTCCCTTCATCGCGCGATATTTTACTTGCCCGAGATTCGATCGTCGGTACCGTCATACCTAGTTCAATCTCGTTCACAGCAAGTACTTTACTCGTTCCGTAATCCGATATCACTTTGTGATTAACTCCTTAACCATGTGCTTGCAAGTGGTGTTGATATCGATTACCGAGTGGGCCTGAAGTATATCTCTCCGACTTGGGAGGGACAAATCCCATCTCGATACATACAACCCAACAGGTACTTTCCGATCACCTGAGAGACACCTTTATGATCACCCTCTCATAGGATGACGTTTGATGACCTCAAAGCTTTCATCCGATACCAGGGAGTTGCATTATCTCATGGTCTAAGGAATACAATATTTGACATAAGAAAATCTTCGCAAAGATGAACACGATGACACGATCTAATTGCTCTGCTTAATTTGGGTCTGTCCATCATATCATTCTCCCAATGATATGATCTCATTATTAATCGACAACTCATGTCTATGGTTAGGAAACCTTAACCATCATTAATCAATGAGCTAGTCCATAGAGGCTTACTAGGGACACAGTGTTGTTCACAAATCACACAAGTATTAAAGTTTCCGCTTAATACAATTCTAGCATGGAATATAAACTTTATCATGAACAAGAATTATAATAATAACATCTTTATTATTGCCTCTAGGGCATAATTCCAACAGTAAGGTGGGGTTCAGGGTCGCAACCAGTCACGACGCCATGTCATCAATCCATGCCAACCATCCCGGATCGCAACCTTGTCCATCTATTCTGATGTAATCCAACGTCTCTTCTCGCATCTCTCATTCCAATCGGCTAGATACAAGGCATTAAACTAGTGGTGTCCATCAATGAAAATTTCGTGCTAGTAAATTATGACCTTGTTGACAAAATTGGTCATAGTTTTTCAAGATTTGGACCCTCTCAAATGACTAACGACCAGTTGGTTCAGAATGGTCATATATCTATGACCAAAAAACGCATGGTCGTTAAGAAAAGGTCACTAGTGAGCATATTTCTTGTAGAGTTACTTATATGTTGGATTTGGTCGCGGCTATCCCACCTATTCATGGTCGTTAAGAAAAGGTCACTAGTAACGCATGGTCATTAATAAAAGGTCACTAGTTAGAAACAAACACTAGATTCACTCACATTCACAACCACCAAAAGCCACAAGAACCAATGAGAGATATTTGTCAACTCGTATTTCATTTGTATACCACTCTTAGAGCCCATTTTGTTCCATTCCACCACCCAACATACCGTTTCACCCTTAGGAAATGAGGAACTTAGCAGGCCGACTTTAGTATCCAGTCATTCAACCATTGTACCATTTTGACCACCTAACACACTTGGTTATACACTAATCAGGGCGTAGGGTTATTACCGGGGATCATACCATGGGTCTAAACATGTATACATCATGTGTGCCTGAGGTTGTTAGCCCATCGGATTGTGATCACATAGAATTACCAAGATACATACACATATACGACCAGAATCGAAACCCTGACATTAACTTTATTTAAAAGATTTGTGTATTTCTTTTTCCTCTTTTTTCACAAGGAAATATACCTAAATCATGGCAATCTGCTGCACTCTTGTTTATAAATAACCACCATTTCAGTTTTGTGCATTGCTTCCTCCTACGTAGGCTGGAAGTTCATTGCTTCCTCCTAAATCATGGCAATCTGTTGCACTCCTGCGTAACGCGCTTCCGGCGAGCCTCCCTCGGTGCATGCTATCGCGCATCACGCTCGGTGCCGAGGTACACGGTGACGTGTTCGTGTGCGAACACACTTTTTGGCAACTCCGCTGGGGACGAAGCTTTGAATGGTCTCCAGCTCATTCTTGCTACGAAGAGAGCGTCATCAAGAGGCTACAATCTACAACGGTATCATGAATCCTCAACCTTCCTACGTAGATGCATATTACTCTTATGTTGATGTTGCTAGATCTTTTGATATGTGTACTATATCGTCTATCCCTAGTTTTTACTATGTGCAAAAGCCGATGCAAAATTATCTACAAGCTTCATCTAGTTTTAGCGACTTGCGATATGTAAATTTGAATTCTCATGCATCGGTAACCCTAGAAATTCATATGCCGATGGACAACACGACGAATTCTGTTAATTCGCATGAAACATGTGATTTTAGAAATTTCAATGACAAGCAACCAAGTGTTTCATCTTTATATTCATTGAAAAATAACTTGCAATCTATAGATTCACCTTCAAACATGCCGATGGATAGGGAAATTAGACATGCTACAACTAGTTATTTTCCCACTTACTCTCAATCATCATATGCTACACTGTATGTTAGTAATGTTTCAGCACCACATGCAACTAGTGATATTCAGAATTCGGCTCCTCACCTTTACACTGGTTATAGCCTAATAAGTGAAAAGTCGGTAGGAGCTAATGTGCCTTCATCTGGTACTATAGTGTATGGTAAGTCCCCCACACAACTGCAAAGTTTCGGTGACACCTCATTGCCGAAAGATACAAAAAGCATTGGGGGGTATTCTTATACAGGAACAAATGACTGGAAGGAAGAACTTGCAGCTGAGTTCAGGAAGCTCAATTCTCTTCACCGAGAACTAGAAGAGAAGCCCCATGATCTTGCTACAATATAAGCTTATGAGTCATATAACAAGAAGCGTGAAGAGGAGCGTAAGGCAAACAATATTAGGTTTTTCCCTTCTCAATTTCTAAGTTTCGGCAACACTACATTACCGAAAGAAACTAAAAGCATTGGGGGGCAATCATGTGTTGTTGAGTTTAACGCCAATAATTTCATTACGTTTAATAATTTATCAGAGGAACATCTCTAGTTATTTGAGACACTCAAGAAGAAGCGTGATGAGGAGTTTGATGCACTTGAAAATAAGCTGAAAGAAGATCATGAAGCGTATAAGAAAAAACTTGAAGAGGAAGAACTGCAGCAGTTTCTTGCAGGTCTTGAAAAGGACCATCAAGATAATACTACTCAAGTCAAAGGAATCAATTCATATCCTCCACGCAGCAATCAAGTTGAGCCCTCTACTACAACAAGGCAAAAAGAAGAATCTTTGCTCTCTAGTGAACTTCATGAAGAAAACATCAATGATTCAACTAGGATGGTTAATTCGGTTAATCAAAAAGACGAATCAAAAAAATTCATGTGCTGAATCTACCGAATCAGAAGAAGCATGCTTCGTTGATCAAGATCATGGAAAACTTGGCAAAACTACTATGCTTGATTTTTCTGGATGTAGGGAAGCTTACATGTTGCCCTATGAGTTTTGTGCCAAAGAGATTTGTGAACATCAACAACAACAAGATATAGCCGAACAATGTTCGGTTGACAAAGAGCATCAAAGTGAAAAGGCACAAAATCCAGAAAACAAAGAAGACAAGGCGTTGGATAATTATCTAGAGGCCGAGCAAGATATTGTTCAGCCATCCAACCATCATACGCTTCCAATGTCTTCAAAGAGGTACATCTAGCAAATAATTTACTTATATTCCGATTTGGTCAAGACTTTATTATTGATACAACTATTATCAAAATTCTCATAAGCTATGAAAGACCAATCGAGAGAGTTAATTTATTTATTTATTAGAAATATAATTTTTACAGAACATATCGGTTAACACATTGTGCCATTTAGAGAGACCGATAGTAATAAATTATTACAACCAAAGTTTTCCTCATCATTTCATTTGCATGTTATATTTACATGGGCAACTTTGTTTATCTCATACTTGGCTAACATTTGGTCTCAAGTGGGACATATTTGTTTTAATATTTTTAGTTTCAGAAACCTAAAGCCAAGGTTATTGTCTCTTAAGAAAGCTGATGCTAGTATAACTTTGTATTCAAATACATCGAAAGAGAAGTGCAAAAAACAATGCATAGCCGAATTGGATGATGTGAAATCTGAGCAATTCGGTTGCTCAATTCCAAAGTCGTTCTCGCAACACGATCAGTTAGAAGATAAAAGGTGTACCTATAGTTTGAGTATGTGTAATCATATCTTTGATACATTGTTGAAAATCGATTATGTTAGAATTCTTGATCACAATACTAAGCCATCATTACAAGGACGAATGTATTGCAAGTTGCATGATTTGTTCGAGCATAGTATAAAGAGTTGCAACATGTTTCATCAAATAGTACAATCAGCTGTTAATCAGGGATGATTGAAATTTGCTGAAACACAAATTGATGACCAATCTATTTCGACTAGTCTTGATGGCCAAAAGATATTGCATCGGCTACCTCTGGTCGATTCATTAATAATGAGCAAGTACACAATGAAGATGATGGGATCAAGATTTCAAGCAAACAGATTGTTGAAGAGCATATTGCAAATGTTCTTGAAGGCAGGAGTTCCATTGAAGCTAAAATGAGGACATCAAGCACTAGCGGCAACAAGAAAATATGAAGATCGATGCATGCAAAACCAAGAATGATAAAGGCCGCAATAAGAACAAGGGTATCAAACCAAAAGTCACTTTCGTATAGCTCCTGGAAAAATATAAAAAAGAGAGTGAAGCGAAATGTTCTTATCGGCCAAGTAGTGAGAAATCATTAAGATCACCCCCAAGGCAAAAGTCTAAAGACAGGTATTGGCGAAAGGAGAAATTCAATGCAACAAATTCATATCCTCCTTTTGGGCCACCAATGCCAATGTCATGGATACCTCCCTATGCTAATTTTTATTCATATCCATCATGGGAAAGGTATGATTCATGGGCATGTTATCCATCTAATTCTAGATCATCTCACCCAAATTATGCAGCTCCAAGAAGGTCAATTGATCAACAGTCACATGTCAAATACTGTTTCAATAGAAAAGAATCAGTCCGGAGTTCATGGGTAAAGAAAGAAGTGGTCAAGCAAGTATACCGAATCAAAAAAGATGGATGCAAGTGTGTTGTTTCAGACTCAACTCTAAATAATAAAAATCTAGTGGAATTAACATTGGCTACTAAGGGAAAGGAAGTGAAGCGAGTAACTTTCAAAGTCCCAATCGTCGAGTCCAAAACCACAGAAAGTGCACAAGATTAATAAAGTCATGCCAATGTGCGAAACAAAACCACAGCCGAGATGCCCACTCGGCTTATCACATTGGAAAGAGAGGAAGCTATATCGTCTTAGAGCCGAGGATCTGAAGAAAAGAAACATGGTGTGGGTTCCAAAAGTAAACCCTCAAGGCAAGGAAGATTTGGGAAATCCTGTCATAAGAAGGGCAGAAAAAGCGAAGAGCAAAAAGAACAAATCCAACAAGCGATCAGGCAAAGAATTCGGTATCACTATCAAAAACTTCGGCCAGCACATCATCCATATTATTCTACTTCGCCATTAATTCCTATGCCATGGAATTCATCCCCACGTATGATTGGTTACCCACTGATGGCTCAGTTGACGTGGAGCCTGTTGGGAACCCCAAGAGCAAGGTGTGAAGCAGCACAGCAATAAGTCTTCCCCTAGTAAGAAACCGAGGTTATCGAACCAGTAGGAGGAAGGAAACCTCACGTAGGTGTTACAAGCAACGCGGAGACCTACACAACACAAACTCAAGACTTTGCCCCAACTAACAGTGAGGTTTTCAATCTCACCGGTTGCTGTAACAAAGGATTAAACATATGGTGTGGAAGGTAATGCTGGTTTGCAACAAGTAAACAAGTAACAGCGGAAGATGTATAAATGGTAAAGATTGGACCGGGGTCCATAGTTCACTAGAGGTGCTCTCCTTAGGTAAACAACATGGCATGAAGGGTAAACAAATTACAACAGGGCAATTGACAGGAACTGAGCAAGGCATAACAATGCAATACTAGTCAGAAAGATCATATGAGATTCGATTGGGCAATACAACAAGATACATAGACCGCCATCCAACTGCATCTATGACTAGAAGTCCACCTTCAGGTTATCATCTGAATCCCCTCCGGTATTAAGTTGCAAGCAACAGACAACTTCTTTAAGCAAATCGTGTAAGGTAAACAATCCACATGTTCCATGAACAAGAGACCGTTGTTTTCTCCCTAGTAGCAACATCACATATACAACCGAAGAGATTTCTGTCACTTCCCTTGGAAACTAGAGGCATGAACCCACTATCGAGCATAAATACTCCCTCTTGGAGTCGCTAGCAACTACTCGGCCAAGATAGCTACTAACAACGGACAGCATGCAAGATCACAAACAACACAGACATGATAGAATCATAAAGACAAAACCATTAATCAATCCAACATAATCATCTAGATTAGATCTTGATCATGAATGGAGCTCACAAGATCTATACATGAAAGCACAAAGGAGGAGATACAACCATCTAGCTACTACATGGACCCATAGTCCAAGGTGGAACTACTCACGCATCATACCGGAGAACAAGGCCTCTAGGATAATCTCCCCTCCGGCAGGGTGCCAGGAAGAACTTAAGATCCCCCCGATCTAGGGACAATGGTGGTGGCGGCTATAGACGGTTTCGTGGAGATTTGATTGGGGCCTTAGGATTTCTGCATCGAGGGCTTCTTATAGGCGAAGGGAGAGGTCGAGGAGGCGACTAGGGGTGCCACACCCTGCCTAGGCGCGGGCCCACCCCTGGTCGTGCCTAGGGGGGTCTGGCCGCCCTGGTTCGTTTCTCCGTCTCCCCTCTGGAATCTTGTTCCCCACGGAAAGTTATTGACTTTGGCTTTTGTCCCGTCCAATTCCAAGAATATTGATTTTCTGCCTTTCTGGAACCACAAACAGAAGAAAATAGCCAACTGGCACTGTGGCAACTTGTTAATAGGTTAGTTCCAGAAAAGATATAAAAACACTTCAAAGAAAGACAAAGCAAAGCAAAGTAGATACTAAACAAGCATGGAACATCAAAAATTATAGATACGTTTTCGACGTATCACCCACCATGGTTTTATTTTGATCCTTGGATGCATCATAATTTTATACATCATGAAAGGGTATTACCAAATCATTATTCATTTGATTAATTGCACTTTTGTTGCTAATCCAAGAGGCCGAATATTTGAAGTTCATAATCAGATTTATTATTTTGTTTACTTCGGCTATACATACTTTGGTAGATGGATTATGCATGCCCATTGGGGCAAACATATATGGCCGATATTTATTCTATCGCCCTGAGGTCATTATCCAGTCACAGCCGATGTGGTTTTCTAACATCGTCCTTAGTTCTATTGGAGGCCGAGATAAGGTATGCATTCATTAGCATTGTGCTTATGCTTATGTGTTTATAATTTGGCTTATAAATCTTTAAAATCTATAAAATGCCAAATTATATTTAATTTCATTATTGGCGTAGATGCTGAGCATAATATTGATATCGATCTTGTCTCTCTAGTACCATGGAGATTACATTTTGACTGTTTAGTTTTGAAAGCAATAGCTAATGCTTTGGTATTGTTTATTTATCTCCTTATGGTACTGTTTTATGAAGTCCCATGCTGCTTAGAATATCTTGCACAAAGAATCAGGCCGAATTTGCAGCTTTGTTATTCGTGCTAAAACTTTTTACTGCTATAGGTGCTACAAATATTGAGGCTTCTAGTGATTCGTTGTGAGTAGTGCAACAATGTCCATGGTTTATCAAAGTTTCGAAGAATCACTTGTTATTTATCTTGATACATGTCTAGATGTGAATTTCATCTTGGATTAATTTATCATTGCTCATATATCAAGACATAAAAACTCAAATGAGTTGGCTCAACTAAACATTCGGCTACCATGTTATTCATAATATATTTCATATTCCACAAGAGTTGATGCTTTGTTTTGCCAACATAGGTAAGGCCAGATTGGAGACCACCGTTTAGGCCGCCAATGAAAGATCTAGTGCAGGTGAAGAAGAACAACAAAGGAAGTCCATTGTTTATTACATGAAAATCTGAACTAAAGGACTAGGCGGGGATCATTGTAGGAGTTGTTTATGAAGAAATTCATTGTATCCCTCAATCATCAAGATGAAAGTGGTTGTTCTAGAAGGCAAATATTTGTAGAAGTTATACCCAAGTGGTAACAAGCTTGATCATAAAATGGCCGATATATATATTTATCGTTCATAGCACATATGGCCGATATAGAGTTATTGTCCTAATACAACCAGTGGTCTATGGAGTATTGACATCGTCCTTAGACTAAAAGTGAAGCAAGTTATTTTCTGGCACGCAAGCTCTGCCAGAAAACATGGGGGCATGTGTTGGCACTCGTTTTAGGCTCGTAGCTAATCAAGGAAAATGGCGAGAGACACACACTCGAAAAGGTTCACTACTAGGAATATTAATCATCATCAAAGAGGCACCATATCAAGTCAAGCCATGATCATACTTAATAGCCGATTATGCTAGCGTCTAGAGAAGATTCGGAGACTGATATATGGAAGCTTTAACTATGACACATTCAAGATGACCTCAAATGGAAAAGTTCCAAACACTAAAGTTGTGCGTCTCGTCGAAACAAGCAACTTTGGTTTTTGAATCATCTCGATCCAAGTTAATATGCAAAAATTATAGCCAAAATACTGCCAAAAGCCGAATTAGCACGTCCGGGACCGCGGGTCATAGGACCACATACCATGTCTCACCTTTGGCGTGGGCAAAAACTGAAAGTTCGTCCGAAAACCACTAGACTAACGTATCTGCTTACGACCAAGATTGATCGGTTAAGATAAACTTGAATAAAAAAGTGGTAAACATAAAAGTTGTTTAGTTTTTCGAGGCGAACAACTTTGCTTTTGGAACCATATTCATTCGATCAAGTATATGACATCCAGATTCAAAATACGGCCTAATTGAGTTAAATTCGTACAGTCGCAATCCAAGTTTGATAAGAAAACAAGGAGAAAATACAATGAAGATTAGGTCATATGAAAAAGTGCAAAACATAAAAGTTCTTCATATTTTCGATACGAACAACTTATCTCTTTACTATATTTTAATCCGAGATTGTTTACTACCTCAAAAGTGGTCAGGAAGGTAAAGGAGAATTTTTGGCCGAACAGTTATGGAAAGTTCGGACCAGACCATCCGAATTTGACCCCAACTAGGGTTTCGGACATAATTTCAACCCTCTTTCTTGCACGGAAAGTCCAGGCGCTCCTACACGAGGGGTGACGGTCGATTGTACCAACACCAATCGAACAAACAAATCTACTACTTTTCTGTGTTCATCTACTTTTTATCCTTCTCCCTTGTATATTTCTTCTCGTTCTTCGTCGTTCTTCAAGATTGGAGGCTGCGAATCCACGAGGTCCTAGGGGCGGTCAGGCCGACATAGGGCAGCCCATAGCCGCCACGACGCCCTGATGGGGTCCCTCCCGGGCGAGCGGGGTTTCGGGTCTCAAAAGCGCCCGCCGGACTGTCTTGCGTACCGTGCTTCCGGCGAGCCTCCCTCGGCGCGTGTTGCTACACATCGCGCTCGGCGGAGAGGGTAAATGGTGACGTGTTCATGTGCGAACAGGTTTCTATAGACCGTTAGATGCCAGAACTATCGTGGTACGTTGAGGGTTCCCACCCATATGCTGCATATCCTCTACGAATTACCAATTAATGCACGCTACGAGGATAACAGCCACGACCTACACATCCAGTTACATGCAAGAGGAAGAAGATACAGATGAATTCTCCGTCCCATACCAAATCTCATGGTTAACGCGTCATATACGACGCAAGAGTCACTGGCGACATTGGTTGTTAAGTCCTAGATAATATGTTCCTTTACCACCGGAACTTTCATATTAGGTTATTACCTCATGGTAAATAACCTATAATCATATTATTATGAAAATAGTGTTTTCTAACCTTTTTCAAATGCATGTGATTACAACACTGGATTTGCAAAATACTTTACAGAAAATAATCAAAGGACATGAGCAAGTGTGAACTTGCCTTTTGTGATTGCAAGATTATGCACGCATGGTCTTCAGGACAATATAAAATCCAATATCTGAAAACAGCATCATTGGTCCGGTAAGGACGAATGTTTAAAAAAGCAGGATGCTTATATGCATAAGTAATGTAATATAATTTGATAAACTCGAATCCCTAGAATAAGCGTTGATCTAGGTTTTGGAAACTAGAAATTGTTTCTTTAAAATGTGTTATACTTTTAGATAAGCTTCTCACTTGTGCTTCTTATTGAGGCTTGTGAGGGTGTGTGAAACAATGTGTAATTATAATATCATACAACCAATAAGATATACAATTGTGGAATGCTATGCAAGGCTGCTTATATAAGAATTGTTCTATCTTCAAATTTGACTTTACAAGTAATGACATTTGTAAGGATCTTAGGTGTTAACAATCCTAAGTATACAAGTAAAATGTAAAAGTAAGGTGATTATTATTTATTGTCATTTATTGTTTGAAGTAGCAAAAAGGATAAACTTCGAAGAAAAGGTTTTCTTTTCTAAGATTTAAACAATCCTGATAGTTTTTAGAATATGGTTGATGCCTCTTGGTGTTTACGTGGTTAGTTTGGTTTTGATATGCCCTAGGTCTTAATTGAAACAGACCAAAGTTAACTATAAAACACATAATAAAGTATTATTCATGGTGTTTATAGTGTTGTAGACTAAAGTTAACTTTAAAGACATAAATGGACTTTAAGATACAATACTTATGGTATTTGTACTTTGTTCACTTCATAATATGTTCCTTCAAGTACTTAAGAGTGATACTTCTTCTATTTTAATAATGATTTCTTAATATTATACTGGAATAGGGTCATTTATCTCCTTATAAATGAGTGATTATGACTTGTAAACAAGGAAATAAAATTGCTTAATTACTAATGAATTTTCTTTGGATTATATATGTTTATAATTTTGTGGTTGAAGTAATGGTAAAAGATTTTATTAAGCCCAAATAAAAATCTTAAGAATTTAATACTTGACTATTTCTTTTGGAAAATAGTATACACTTATTATCCTATGATAATTCAAAGAAAATTGTATTTAAACTGTGTTGAACTTAGTTTGACTTCATATTATCATTATTTTTAAGAATAATACTATTGACCAGACCTCAATTGGCTAATTTTAGAAATATTAGCAAATTTTATCTACCCTTATATGAATTATCAATTAAGGAAATTAGATTTAAATTCAAGTTATTAGAGTATTAAGTTTTTACTTAATTTAAAAGTGGAATGTTATATTTTTAACATGTAGATATTATTTTTATGATCATTTTGGTATATTACATTTATTTGTGTGATTTATAAATAATAAGATATGCTTTTTATAAGATTTATTATTTTACAAACACTTAATAAATAATAGATATTTAGTTAAGTGGAATAATAATACATGATTATGGTATTAAGTTATAGTTCTTATTTTTCTAAGTATTTTGGTATATTATTTATATTTATAGCATTTACCATTATTGAAATATGAATTATCAAAGTTTTATTACTTATAAAACCTTTATTAAATAATAATTGTTTAAATGATTATCATAATAATATTTGATAATGAACTTAAATTATAGAATTCATTTTTCTAAAAAAACATATATAACATATATTTTTATGAATTATAAAACAAAAGTTATTGATTTAATAAGATCTGATTATTTAATTTAATTTCTGGAATATTTATATTTGAATTTGTATTATTTTGACTAATTATTAAACAGGAAAAAAGTTTCACAACGAAAGCAGACCTACCCTAGGTCACTGACCAATGGGGTCAGGGCCATGTCATCTGCCACCTAAGTGTGCACTAGTCAAATGGTGGACTGGGTCAAGGGTGACGCGAGCATGACGTCGAGATGATGTCAGCATGAACTGATCCTCTCAGATCAAAATCCAATCCATCGATTTGGTGTGCGCGTGTGGTTGTGGTTAGGCTTGTTGGAAAGAGCACAACGCGAGGAGCATAGCTATGGTGGCACCGCTCGGAAATGGTCATCGAAACCACTGTAACAACGACGACTGACGGTGGCGTACGGCGGTGCTATGGTGCAAGCATGCTTGAGAGCGCGACAGGGATAATGGAAAGATGCCTGAACATCAGTGACTCACCCAGGTTGTAGCGGTGATGTTGGTGAGGACAGACGCGATCGAAGGCGAGCTCTCTGATGAGGATTTTGACGAACCACGGCGGAAGGGAACAGCAAAATTCACCCTCCCCGGAGATCCCCTTGATGCTGTACACCACCCAGAGGATCTACGGAGCATGGTGCTTCTCCGGGGCTACTTGAAAGGGAGAGGAGAGGTGTGTCACGGTGGCGATTCGTTGGCGAGGTTAGCTAGGGTTTCGGCCTCAAGGAAGAAATCGAGAGAGAGAGAGAGAGCTTCAGAAGGAGAGGGAGTGGATGAGGATAAAGCAGTGCAGTGTCGTCGTGGCCTCCTTATTCCCTTCGGTTGTCGGCAGCACGAATATCCACATCGGCGAGCGACTGCGTTGCTGTCAGCGAGCTGCTTCAAGAAGAGAACGAGGTAGACAACAGCGATTAGGTGGACAAAGGGGTATGCGGGACTGGGCCAGTGTTGGGATGTGGTGCAGCGAGCAGAGAGAACTGGCTTCGGCTCGCGAGCGACGGATAGGGCAAAAAAATGGGCCTTAGGCCAGAATTGACTGGTGCTTCTTTTTCTTTATTCTTAATTCCTTTCTATTTGTGTTTTGTTTTCTATTCAAAATTTCTCATTGATGTAAATACCAAAAAAAATTGTACAGTATTCCAAATATTCCAAAGATAATTATACTGATTGATTTCTGTAATCAAGTTGGTATTTTTCAATACCCATGATTACATGAGAAGTTATATATTAATAGAATAAATGAGAATTAGGGTTTTAGAGATTTGTTTATTATATCCAACTTTGATAATGGTGATTTTGTTTTCACCATGATAATTATATAGGTAAAGATTTAAGTGGATGATTGATATGCATGGTATATTTTCATATTTATTATCTTATAACAATCATATAGGATGATTTAAGTATTAAAATTTCCTTAGCACAATCCTGGTTAAATCATTAAGCAGGAATAGTAATCATAGATGTAGAAATGAAGATATACATTTTACAAGTAGTTATTTTGAGTTTGGAGAACCATGAATGGATTCATGTTCTGTTATAGCTATGGATGAAAATTTAAGAGATAAAACATAATGCTCTTATGTTTGTGGTCAGGAATGATACCACTATTTAAAGTAAAATAATAGGGTGGTTCTTAAGGATGGCTTAAGGAAGGAATTGATAATGATAGTTTTTAAGCATATGTGGTTAAGATAATTTGGATTTGTCAAAGATGTGCTGAAATGATTTGCTATAGGAAAATAATCCTATAAACCAATGGGAAATAAAATGATAGATTAATTAGATGAAATGGATATTAAATTTGTTTATAGATTTAGGGTTTAGTATTACCAAGAATTCCTATCTTCCATACTTCATAACCTTGAATTCTTATTAAGGAATTCCTTTCCTAGATATACTACTTCTTCATATCCATCATCATGTATTAACATGATGAGATTTTTCTTTACAAATATATTCTTACCAATCATTTGTCCTTCTAAATCCATTTTATAAATCCTTGACACTTAAGCTCTACATGTTTTCCTCATAGAAATACCTCCCACTTCTGGAATGTTTCGAATGAATAAAATTCCATTTGAATGATTTCTTTCATACTTCACAAATTACTTTGTAATCTCACTTATAAATTTTAGAATCTTGTTGTTGAAGCTTTTAATAACCTTTCTTCTATTTATACTTGGTTATATCAAACTACTCTACTAATAATAATCTCCAATACAACTAGTAGTTACTTATAACTCAATTCATACTCTTAGTGACTTGAGCAGGAGCATTATAATCCTTTCATCATTTATGGCTTAGGTTTCCAGTGGCTAATCAAGGCTTTATCAATACAACATTATAGTTGTATGATAATTATATTCTTAGTATCTCTATTTGACTAGGAGATTTATTCATTGACTATACCTACTTGATCCAATAGGATTATTCCTTGGTAACTATCTTTAGAATTCATCCTTATAATCTTCTTTGTTACCATATACATATCTTTATTTAGGATAACTCTTTTATCTATTCAGGAGTGAATTAACTCCATCAAGTATCCTACTGATTTCATTCTCTTCAAACACTCCCCTCTATAGATGATATCTAAAGCTAGCATTACCACCTACCTCTTCTTACTTATTTCTCTATAGACCTTAAGTGAATACTATGATAAGGACAAGAGTTAATAAATCAAGAATTGATAGGTTAAGAATTTATATATCAATAGCTGATTACTCAACATTGATGTTCAACAACTATTACAATATGATTCTTGTTACTTGGGTTATATTATTAACTTTGTATTCATGAGTGATTGTAATGAATATTGTGATATGATCTCTTAAATATCAGATAATAATCATTAAGCAATGTGTTGTGGTTTAATTTTTATTATATTTGATCTACCCTTAGATCAAATCATGTTTACCCAAAATAAGGTTTTAGCAAAGGTCATATTGGAACTTATCACAGTCAACTTGATGCTCTACTTCAATTCCATCAAGTTAAAAGAAGCTTCAATCACTTTGACAAGTTTTGTTCAAACGCGTGAAAATTATCCGGATTTTCTTGCATGAATGCAATGTACACATATGTGTCCAGCTTATTTCTAAGCTCTAATGTTGGGATGTTATAGATTTCTTCACAAAGAAGAGATTTGGTTTGGTGGGATTATAGATATAGATCTCCTCTCACTTTTTCCTCAAAAAGATGTAAGAATCATGGGAGGGAGAGGGAGTAAGAAAGCTCAAATAGGTCAACAATGGTGGGCAAAAACGAGCCAAAAAGATGGGGAACCATTGGGGAAGAAGCCCCCTTAAATAGGACAAGGAAAAACTGACCGTTTGGGCCAGATTCGTGCACCACCGAAACTTCCGGCCCCCCACCGGAACTTCTGGTAAATAGAGACACAAGTTACTAAACCTGACCGGAACTTGGGTCGGAACTTGGGCCGGAACTTCCGCTCAAACAAAAACGCAGGATAACATTGCACAGAAACTTCAATAACTTTTGATTTCGGACTCCGTTTTTTTATGATATTGGGCTCGTTTTGAAGAGAACTAAAAGCTCTACAAGATTATACAAAGAAACATCAGATTCCAACATGGAAGGATAAAACCAAATTGAGAAAGGTATAACCTTTCTAGAAGCGATGAACCGGTAAAATCTCCAAAACCCAAAACACAAGAAGTTGAGCTTGGAAACTCCAATTGGGATGAAACCAATTTTGTTGGAAAGATAAAACCAAGATAATCCAACAAAAGGTATAAATATTGGATATCACCTAGGGAGAAAATACCATGGATATATATATATGTGATGTATCTCCCAAGGTGTGGAGCCGGAAAACTCGCAAGATCAAAAATCACAATAAGATATGCAAGGGAAATCCTTAGATGAAGAACTAGAGCTTGTTATGATGATAACCACAAGCTATAGATCCTCTCATGGGAAAGAACCAACTAACAACAAGAAATATGATGCTATGAATGCAAAGGTTTGAGCTCTCTTCGAACGATGCGATCGAGACACCCTCTTGAGAGCCCCTCTTGATAGAATGGCTATCTATCCTAAACCCGATCTCCCAACTAACAACACGAGACCGGCAAAAGAGAAGCCCTATCAAGATCATACCTTTGCCTTGATCATTCCACTTGAACTTGATGTACACCGTCTTGTTCTTCTCAAGTGGGAACACCTTTCTTGATTGCTCTTGCTTGATGAAGATGAAGACTTGCAAATTTCTCCCCCATACTCCATGGGGAAACCTCTTTTTTAATCTTGTCTTCATCACTCCATGATCACGAGGATGGCAAGCTTCAAGAATGAGGTATTCTAGAGAAGGCGCATCTTGAGCTTGCCCTTCTTCAATCCTACTTGAGGTTGATCCATCTTGATGCAATCCTTTGCACTTGTCTTGATCAACCATCAAGCTCTTTCTTTCTTCATGATTCCAATGGGCACAAAGCTCTTGGAAATTTCTTCATCTTTCAACCTTGAGACCAACACATAGCCCAAGCGATGCCAACGGACAAACCTACAAGAGAAACTCAATTTACACATTAGTTCATAGAGATTGTCATTAATTACCAAAACCACACATGGGGGCATACATGCCCTTTCAATCTCCCCCATTTTGGTAATTGATGACAATCCCTTAGCAAGGGTTTAAATATGACAAATAACGACCAAAGCGGTTGCCCCAACATCAAATACTACACAAGTATGAGATGTTGGTACAACCACAATATATAGAGCAAACTCCCCCATAATCTATGCATGTGTGATGAACTTGAATTTCATTGCATAGGTTGCCAACCATTATCTTTGGTTGAGTTTCTTCTATATATTAAACATGCAAAGCAGCCACAAAGATGCAAGAGCATGTGAGGCAAATGCTTAAGAATATACTCAAAGCAAAGGCTAACATCCCTTAAACCCTCCAAAACTTCTCCCCCATTGGCATCGATTGCCAAAATGGGTGAAAGGTTCTAGACGGCCAATATAGTGAGAATTCCTCCAAAGGTGTGCAAATGCACATGTAAAATGATGAGTACTTGGTAGGAAGTAAAACTATATTGAGGACCCAAAGATTGTAAAAAGAAAAGAAAGAGAAATAAGCTTCAACAAATGAAGCGAACAAACAAAAGGTCTAAACAAAACAATTGAAAAAACAACAAATGATATCAAATGGAAACAACACAAAAAAAGTGTTTAAATGAAAATAGAGAAGCTCCTCAAACTTTGTGCAAATATGGAATCCTCGCTCCCCCATAAGCATTTAAACCACAAGAGATGAGAAAGACGGAAATTGTGCACTCTTAAATGAATTAGAGAAGATCCCCAAAGATTGTGCACCAATTATAGTAATTGTATTTTGAAACAACGTGCACAACCATGGACTCCTCACTCCTCCAAACTCGTCTAGCAATGCTCTCAAAGGTCAATAAATTTGGAAGCCACCGAAGAATCAAAAAGGAATAAGAGGTGGTTTCCAAGAAATGCAAAAACAACCAAAGAATGATCTTATCTTGTGTGTGTAAATTTCTAGGTGGAAAATATCACAAAGACAAATGTCCACAAAGAAATATGCACAAACAAAATAGATACTCAAGAAAACACACGAAAGGGAAGAGGAAGTCATAGAGTATACCAATAAGATGTTTTGCTTGAAAGCATTCCCAAGGGCTCAAATATATCTTATTATACATTGATGGGCTTCAAACACCAACATACTCCATACATTACAACTATTACCAAGGGAATAAGGGGATAGAAAGAATATATGGAGAAAGGTAACAAGTATCACAAAAAGAAATCAACTTTGTAAAAATACTCACTATTGCATATGAGAGATATTGAGGAAACGATATGCAACAAAATTGCTAGATTGACATATTTGGGATTTGTGAATCATGAGAATGATTTTGTATAGTCCCCATAATATGCACTCATCTCAACATACACACATTTGCAATAGAGAGAACTCTTCAAAGCCAAAGCAAGAAACCCAACATATACAAGTACACAAATTCATGCCAATAAGCAACCTACAAAAGGTTGGGAAAAAGATATGTATGCATGAGAGAGAGATGCTTGTTACCGAGATATAATTGGTCAGATGAAGATGATATGAATTCGTTGATCATCCTAGCTTGAATCCAATTGACATGTAGACTCCACTTCTTCCTTGTTCAAGATACAAGCACCCAATATATATCTCCAATGTACCTAAAACACAATTAAGTACACTATGGTCCCCAAACAAATTGGGTCCAAAGTAGTTACTGTAACTACAATACATAGGAGAGTCTCCACACAAACATGTGCATATTGATATGAAATTGAATTTTATGCACATCTTGGCCCATTAGGATTTGATGGAGTTTCCCCTATGTATTGGGTCAAGAAAGAAAGCATGCCATAATATATACAAGTAGTAAATATGCATGCATAAGACTTTCAAAAACCAAAAGGAGATACAATTTGAACAAAACACCGAGTAAACCAATAAGACACACACAAAAGTGTGACTCAACAAAAAGGTGTCCAAATTATATCAAAGTACCAAATCAACACATGAAAGGGAACAATTTCAACAAATGAACTAGCTAGAGCCAAAGAGATAAAAGATAGACAAAAACATCAATTCTCAAGGATTTATCTCATACTAAAAGATCAACACACGTAAAAATAATGAGATAAAACCAACTCCCAACGAGAGCAAGGAAACAACAACCAATAAAAACTCTTCACACTTTTCATGACGGCACACAAATTACCAACACAAAAAGGATCGAGCTTCCAAGCAAAAAAATGGATCAAATCAAGAAGCATAAAACAATGTTCTAGATAATATAGGAGAGCTCCCCCATAAGTATAGCATTATATATAATTTTGCCTTTGAATGCAAAATGTCCACAAATGAGATCATCACTACTACCTACACTAAATAAAACACAAGGGGACAAAAAAAGATCCACAAGAGGCAAGTAAAGATTGGGAGTAAGTAGAAAAACATTTTCTTGGCCAAAGATATGGCAAATAAGCAAAGGCCAAAGTGAATAAGATCAATAAAATCTACCATATATGGAGTACCAATTGTCCAAAGACAATAAATATAAGGGAAATTTTCCCTAGGTAGTTTGCAAGGATATCACGATCATATTCACAACAAGAAGCATATAACAAAGCATGAGAAATAAGCTTGATGCTTCGAGAGAGATTCGTGATTGCTTCAAATCTTCACATAATCACTAGTGATTAGATTAAATAGAAGAAAGTGGTTCCCATGAGGATATATAGATCCAAATATGAGGAAACACATACCAAGAATCACTCTCACACACAAGATCCAAGAGATGAGCAATAAACATCCAAGGAAATTGGAACTTGTATGAGCAAATGTGCCACATAGGAGCTAGATAATTCTAAATATCAATTCTAAGTGGCACTACCTCAAATGTCCACATTTTCTAGGTTTGTAATATGCACAAAGCATACAACTCCCAATTAATGTGATAAACAAAGAAATCTCAACAAGAGGCAAAATATCATACTAGAGAGGATTAATGGACATTATAGAACTTAAGTTTATCATGAGAAAGACATACCACATAGATACTAGATAAACATGAAATAAAACTACTAAGTGGTTTTCCTCATGTACACACATTTTAGGATTGTGGAATGCCCAAGCATGACACTCCTCCAAAACGGAATAGTCCATTAAACCCTCACAAGAGCCAAATAAGACACCAACTAGAAACAATAAAGGCTCCAAACCAAGAAACACAAATGCATGGTGTGCCAACCAACATACACAAAAATACATCATAGGTCAATATAAGTAAGTGGGAAGCACAACATGTACAAACACGTTCAAGGTATAAAACCAACACATGCACAAGGGAGCAAGTAACTATTAATGTAAAGGAGTGAGCACACGTTACCGCAAGGAGGAACATTGGATACATAATAGAAGAATGATAACCAAAATGACTTGACTTTGACAAAAGGATTTGATGAAGATCCCTCAATCCTTCATAAGCTATCCAAGTCTCCAATGCCCTCCAAAAACACCTATTGATCAAGTTTTATCTTGTTGGTCCCCAACCAAGTTGGGTCCTAAGAAGTTAGTCACAATAGGCTTGGCCACCCAAATGGTTCTTTTCTTGACACCACTTTGGGCACCAACAAATTTGGCAAACACATTGCCACCCTCATCCTTACAAAGTGAATAAGCATCATCAATCAAGATAGGATGGGATGAGGAGTTACCCATGGTGCATGAGGAAGAAAGGTGCCCCTTATCACGGCATATGTAGCAAGTTCTTCTCTTGCCATCTTTCTTCTTGGGAGGAGCTGCACCATGAAGAAGAGCTTGAGGCTTCTTGGTAAGTGGCCCATCTTGAGCTTGTGGAGGACCTTGAGGTCGCTTCCCTCGTTGCTTCTCACTAAGAGGGTTCTTCTTCAATGGGCAATCCCTCACATGATGCCCTTCTTCCTTGCACTTGAAGCACACAATGTTGGCCGGATTATTCACTTGACCTTGGCCCTTTTTCTTGTTGCCATTGTGCTTCAACGAGCTAGTGGGCTTGTTCTTGATGTTGGAGTTGAATCCAAGCCTACTCTTGTCACTTGGGGTACGTCGCACACTCAACATGTTATTGAGTGTGGTCTTCCCTTCATGACACCTTTTCAAGTCATTCTTCAAAAAAGTGACTTGAGCCTTGAGCTCTTTGATTTCCTCTACATGGTTAGTATCAACAACAATACTAGAGGAAGTAGAAGCTTCATTGTTAGAACAACAAGGCAAAGAATGTAATTCATCACAAGATATAGCATGGTTGTGAGAGGATGAATTACAAGGACTAGCACGTGACAATATAACATTTGGAGTAGATATAGTGCTAATGTCCACATGAGGTCCACTAGATGTTACCTTTGACACAATGGCCTCATGAGCTAACCTTAGCCTACCATGGGAGACTAGAAGATCCTCATGCGATCTTGAGAGCTTGGCATGACTTTCTTCTAATTTACCATAGTTGATAGTTAGCAAAGCAAGTTGATCCTTTAGCTCAACATTCACCTTTAAGATAGATGCTTCACAAGAAATAGAGTTAGTATCACAAGCATCATCATTTAAGGCAAGAGGTGAGGGAAACTTTGAAATCTCTTTAGAGTATGAAGCTTTAAGTTGCTCATGTGACTCGGTGAGTTTGATGAGCTTGCCCTTGATGACCCTAGATCCATTGTTGAGGTGCTCAAAATCCTTAAGGAGTTTGGCATAAGAAACTTCAAGTTCATCATTTTTAATTTGAAGGGCACTTGCCTCCTCAAAATCTCTATCATGAGATTTCTTCACTCTAGATAGCTCTAGAGCAAAGGTCTCCTCAAGAGATTCCTTAGTGGTTTGTTCCTCTTCAAGAGCTTCATTTAGATTGTCAATTTCATTAGCATACTCACGCTCAAGACTACTTATTTTATCTATTGTGTCCTCATGCTCATATATTAGTTGCTTACTTTCAATAGCACAAGTCAAGATTTCAATGAAAATAGAGCAATCATTTTTATTAGGATGAAGAGCACGAAGGACTACCCCCCCCCTTCTATTTTAAAGAAGCAACATTATCATCTACTTCTACATGATCAACATTCACATCATCATGAGATATATTGGCATCCAAAGGATAGGTTTCCTTTGAACCTTTAGCCATGAGGCACAAGTGAACATTGGGAGAAGGTGATGATGGGGGGACACATGAAGCTCCAATCGCAACCTTTCCTTGCCCCACACATTCTTCAATTTCCTCTACATGGTTAGCAACACAAGTACTAGAGGAAATAGAAGCAAATTTATCATGGCAACAAGGCAAAGCAAGCATATCATCATGAGACATATTCAAGGCATTTCTACATGATATGCAAGGGCAATCAACACTAGGATGTAAATCACATATGGCCCTACAAGTGTTCATGCCCAAAGATACAACATTGCAATGAGATAGAGACAAAAGGTCATGAATGGAAATCTCACTATCTACATTGCAAGTTCTATCACCACTCACCATATCATTACCTTGAGAAAACTCATATGTTGGTAAAGTGGAAGAAGATGAGATCTCATCACGGCCGGAGGTGGAGGGAACACAATCATCCTTATTAGTCTTGGACACATCATATTTTGCTTGAAGCTTGGTCCAAATATCATGAGCATTCCGGAAAGGCACGATTGAAGAAAGAACTACAAAACTCACAACATTAACAAGAACATTAGATGCTTGAGCTTCAAGATAAGAGTTTGTCTCCTCCTCCAAAGATAGATTTCGGGGATCCTTAGGAGGAGACAAGCCCATATCTATAATTCGCTCAATATTTGGGTCAATGGCCCGGAAATGACTAAGCATGCGAGAACGCCAAAAATCATAATGAGTGCCAACAAATTTAAATGTGTGAGAGTGCACTAAACCCCTAGGAGACATCTTTACTCTCGAGGCGGTGAAGCCTAAAAGCGAGAGACCTCGCTCTGATACCAATTGAAAGTTCAATGGACGTCGCCTAGAGGGGTGTGAATAGGCTTTTAAAATTATTACGATTTAGACTCAAGTAAATGCGGAATAAAACTAATGTTTAGTTTATTGAGCACAAAACCTAGCCACTAAGTTCACCTAAGTGCACCAATAGCCTATGCTAAGCAATACACGCAACAAGGAGATATCAAGATAGAAAAACTTCAAGAACGATGGCTATCACAATGTAAAGTTCATAAGTAAAAGGGCTCGGTTAAGAGATAACTGATGGGCGCAAAGACGAAGATTTGTTTCCCGGAGTTCACTTCCAAAGAAGTTATGTCTCTGTTGGAGAGGTACGATGGCGCAATGCTCTCCGAACGCCACAAATGGCTCACCTCGAGGTGTGGTGGCTCGATGCTCACCCAACACCACACAAGGCCTCACCCCGGATGCGGAAGCATGCAACTCACCGATGCCACAAAAGGCTCACCCTATTCTCCCGAGTGCGCACCACAAAAGGTGGGCACTCACTCCACTATGGGACGCTTGAGGGCGGTCATCGAACCCGTACAAGATTGGGGCTATCTCCACAACTCAATTGGAGGCTCCCAACAACAAAGCCACAAAAGGCTACAATGCTACAAAAGGCCAACAAAGCCACAGAAGGCTACAAGACCACAAAAGGTCAACAACCCAACCACACAACCGTCTAGGGTTCCAAGAACCCAAGAGTAACAAGCCCACAAGCTTAAACTCGCCGAATATCCGAGGAGAACTCAAACATATACACAAAATGCAAGGGAAAGTCCTTCTCTCCCAAATTCCAACAAAGCTACAAAAGCTATTGGGGGAATAAGGGAGGAAGAACACAAGAGGAGAACATAAAACTCTCTAAGATCTAGATCCCAATAATTTCTTCACAAAGAAGGTATTTGGTTTGGTGGGATTATAGATCTAGATATCCTATCACTTTTCCCTCAAAAAGATGTAAGAATCATGGGAGGGAGAGGGAGTAAGAAAGCTCAAATAGGTCAACAATGGTGGGCAAAAACAAGCTCAAAAGATGGGGAACCATTGGGGAAGAAGCCCCCCTTAAATAGAAACACTTGGGCCAGATTCGTGCACCACCGGAACTTTCGGCCCCCCACCAGAACTTACGGTAAATAGAAACACAAGTTACTGCACCTGACCTGAACTTGAAACTTGGGCCGGAACTTCCGCTCAAGCAAAAACGCAGGATAGCATTGCACGAAAAAACTTCAATAACTTTTGATTCCGGACTCTCTTTTTGACGATCTTGGGCTCGTTTTGAAGATAACTAAAAGGTATACAAGATTATGCGAAGAAACATCATAGTCCATCATGGAAGGATAAAACCAAATTGAGAAAGGTATAACCTTTCTAGAAGCGATAAACCGGTAAAACCTCCAAAACCCAAAACACAAGAAGTTGAGCTTGGAAACTCCAATTGGGATGAAACCAATTTTGCTGGAAAGATAAAACCAAGATAATCCAACAAAAGGTTGAAATATTGGATATCACCTAGGGAGAAAATATCATGGATATATATGTGATGTATCTCCCAAGGTGTGGAGCCGGAAAACTCGCAAGATAAAAAATCGCAATAAGATATGCAAGGGAAATCCTTAGATGAAGAACTAGAGCTTGTTATGATGATAACCACAAGCTCTAGATCCTCTCATGGGTAAGAACCAACTAAAAACAAGAAATATGATGCTAAGAATGCAAAGGTTTGAGCTCTCTCCGAACGATGTGATCGAGACACCCGCTTGAGAGCCCCTCTTGATAGAACAACTACCTATCCTAAACCCGGTCTCCCAACTAATAACACGAGACCGGCAAAAGAGAAGCCCTATCAATATCATACATTTGCCTTGATCATTCCACTTGAACTTGATGTAGGCTGTCTTGTACTTCTCAAGTGGGAACACCTTTCTTGATTGCTCTTGCTTGCTCTTTCTTGATGAAGATGAAGACTTGCAAATTGCTACCCCATACTCCATGGGTAAACCTATTTTTTAAACTTGTCTTCATCACTCCATGATCACGAGGATGGCAAGCTTCAAGCATGAGGTGTTCTAGAGAAGGCGCATCTTGAGCTTGCCCTTCTTCAATCCTACTTGAGGTTGATCCATCTTGATGCAATCCTTTGCACTTGTCTTGATCAACCATCAAGCTCCTTCTTTCTTCATGATTCCCATGGGCACAAAGCCCTTGGACATTTCTTCATCTTTCAACCTTGAGACCAACACATGGTCCAAGCGATGCCAATGGACAAACCTACAAGAGAAACTCAATTTACACATTAGTTCATAGAGATTATCATTAATTACCAAAACCACACATGGGGCATACATGCCCTTTCAACCCCTCTTATATACTGCCATTGTTTTTCTCTCTAATCGTAATCACCAGGAACCAATCTAGCCATGCTCTATCCCGTCCCAGGCCATGGTAAACCCTTGGGTCTTATTTCTCCTTCCAGGGACAACTCTCGCAGCCCGTCCATGGAGGACGGCAACGAGGAAGTGGAGAGGTTTAGCCCAAGGTACAATGAGTACGTCGAGCCAAGTTTCTACAACAGCGATGCTGATGAAGGTTGGGGCAACATCTACAACTATCGTGATGTCTATGATTCCTCGGAGATCAACTGGGCGATAATGAAGAGAGCTCAACAAGAGAGAGAAGGTCACAAGCCGCATGGAAAAGGGCGTGTGGAGACAATCAAGTTCATAACCATGGACCCCAGGCCACACAAGCATAAGGAAATACCTAACATTGCTGCATGTGCTAGTAAGGAACCGACGATCCCCCGCTCGAGGCCTACCACTGGCGCTCGTATGAGGGTGAAGACGCAAGAAGAGTGGAGGAACAGTTTGTACTTCCCTGATCCATCAATAATGGATGAGGAATAAGAAGTTATCCCCGGGACCAAGGACCGCGTGCGAGCTCTGGAGATATATCAAAAGTAGGAACTACTTCATCGCGTTGAAGTACGTCACCGCCTCAAGGAGATAGAAAGTAAGGATGATCTTCTCCTGTTGGTGACTAAACTCGTAGATAAGGTGGACACTTTAAAATATGATATGCACAGGTGCTACATCCGCATCACTATCTTGGAGGATACCAACAAGAAACCGCGCACCGCAGTGCTACATGCCATGGCTCCGCATTGATCTACAATAATCACGGTATCAAATAATCGCGAGGGATTATTTGATCCTGCCTGGTTTGATTCCAAGCTTGGGGAGATCTTTAAGAACTTTTAATCTATCTTATAAGTTTTATATTACTATTTTAGTTTTGCATTAGTCCAAGTTTATCAATTAAGCTTGCATCATTAGAATTCCCTTCTGGAGTAGTCGATCCCTTCTATGAAAATCCGAGTTTATTATTATATATGGAACATTATTGAGTTTTGTGCTTGTCTTATTAGATATATGAATGGCTTGAGTATAATTTTACTTGCACTTGATGATAGCAATAGGATTCTTCCACACTACTGGTATTAATGGAACATTCAAAGATAATTTAGTCAGTATGTTGTAAATTCATGGTTTGATTAATAAAGAAAGAAAAAAATATGATCAGTCAAGTTGAGAAAGAAACTTTCAACAAAGTAAAATTAAAAAGTGCTATCAAACTAGAGTGAGAACAAGTCGAGGTAGAGTCTTCAAACCACAAAGATGCTTCATATACAATTGGAATTTGGTAACTGAGATCACTAAACTTTGAATTCCTACATGAAGTGGCAAGTATGACTAGCTCCTTTGCACAGCACTTAAACAAAAGTGTGAGCATATATATAAAAAGAAAGAAGAAAAGAGAGAAGAAAAAGAGCGAATGTGCAAAGAGCAAGTAGGCATACACCATTGTCTTGTGGTGAGACAAAGGAATGTTTGAGATTTTGAATCCCAAGTGAATGTGTTAATCCTAAAAACACTTGGGAATATCTCGCTAACTCATTCGGTTGAACCGAATACTTTTACATCATTTTAAGAGTAATCTTTTGTGAACTATTAAATGCTAAGGTGTGGAAGTCTGCTAATATTATTCGGATGGTTCGAGTAAGATACTACTCATGAACTTATTCTTATGTATCATATATGAACTTATTCTTATGTATCATATATGATAAATACATGCTGTAATTGCCTCATTTATTTTATCGATTCAGCTTCATGAATATGAGGATCACATCCATTAGAGCTAAACTTGCTCGGGACGAGCAAGAGTCTAAGCTTGGGAAAGTTGATGAGTGCATATTTGCATCCTATTTTATATTGTTAATTTGCATTGTAGTAGTAGGATCTTGGTATTTTACAGCGATCGCGCGCATCTTTTATGTCTATTTTCATCAGATTAGGACAGATGATGGATACAGTGGACACAATTCTTGGAGCAACTGTACTGGAGTGAAAAGGAGTCAAAAACAACATAAATCGTTTATTTGGGAAATATCAATAATACCAAAAGAAAACCCAAAGCGAACAAAGTATACAGAAGGCTTAACGACCAACTATATGGCGGGAATAATTTTTTCGGCCGTATAGTTGTTGTCGCCTCCGCCTCTTCAAATAGTTTCACCCCGTGCAACTAGATCGGAGAGACAATATACAGAACTACCAGAAATCGCCGAAACCTCACCTCCGGAAGGCATTTGGAGGGGGAACTCATCCACCGGGGATCCATCTTCACCCTACGCAGATCCGGGAGGCTAAGGCATCGATCATCTTCATCAACCGCAGCATCACCACCATCTCCATCCATCCCATCTACATCTTGTCTAGGTCTTGTTGTAACTTTCGTACTCGTTGTGGATTTATACAAGTACTATTCATCTATGATAGATTTCATTACTATTGCCATGATGTCGATTGCCTCCATGTCTGAGTAGATCATTAGTTCTTGGGGAGATGGAGAAACCCTAGCATGAGATTGAAATAAGATAAAGTTTATTATGATATTTATCGTTGTGACCATGTGTTAGATTGTCTTTATCTTGATATTGGGAGAAGTCGACCTCTCAATATTTTCCTCGATGGAGGGAACTGCTTGTTGATAGACGGAGGTGTGTTAGCACTTTCAGTGACTATAAAGTTGTTAGCACTCCTTACGTATCAACTTGGAAACCGAGGAAACTCACGGAACACTATCCATGCTATGGGATACGTCCTGCGGGATTAAGTCTCTTAATAGCGCAGTAATTCAATTGATGTTAAGTGTTGTCTGTTGTGGTTATGAGAATGATGTGAGCAGTGGTTGTTGTCTATTTATCTAAATACGGAGTTCCTCCCACAGATACATAGTTGAGAATGTTCATGATAAAAATCTTTACCTTAGCCCTCTATAATGCTAGTGGTGTATCCGATAATCCATGAGAACGTTTTTTCCCATTGCAGTTTAAAATCTCTCTTACATACGCGATTTCTACTTTCTGCATTTAGTTTGCTTTACTTTACTTATTGTTCTCTTGCACAAAAAACCCAAAACACCATTCTACACAACACTCGCATTTATCTTGTTACTTAGAACTTTATTTTAGCATTTCTATTTCAACCATTTAATATAAGAACCATTAGACTTCAGACTCCTGCTCCTTGTGGGATCGATATCTTTATTTTAAAACTAGCTACAAACGATCCGTGTCATCAGACAATGTTGCGTATATTATAGTTCTTCATCGATAGTATACCTATAGGTTCCCGCAACAACGCGCGGAGTATCATCTAGTTGCTATTGTAATTGACAACTACTTCGGTACAGTAGGGAGTGGCAAGATTGCATCTTATTTTGTTTGTGGGGTTACTTGACAGAGAGAATAGTTTCATGTATCCTTACTTGTTTTGATAAACCATGAGTCACCCAACTAAGTAAAAAATCATCACTGCTTCAAAACTCCACTCTAGGAGGCCAAACAATCTTGACAACTATAGTTAGTAGCAAGGAACAAACTAATGTTAATCTAGAGAATCATGTCATACGAAGTACAGTATTGACACACCACAATTAATGACAGTGTTAGTGATCATGAACACACATTCAATTTATCTCTAGGTAGTCTGATAGACTTTACATTTTTTTTAGCATGTATTATTGTTTTGATCGTCATATTTTGGGTGCCTCGTGTTTTAGTTTCGCACGGGCCCCTAAAATCTCAGGTACGGAATGGCAAGTGTTCCCAATAGATCAAGCATAACATGAATATTCAACCATCAACTTAAAAGAAAGATTTTGAGACCAACATTCAAGGTCGATGATGAGAAGAAACATTTTACCACCAACATTTGTTTAGCATGTTCCTATGATTTAGTTGACTAGGAAAATCATATTCGTAAGTCAGTTTTACAAATTTGTTTGAATAGATGTAAAATCAATATCCTTTGTGTTGTAATATTTTTTATATAGCAAAAATACAGTATGGTCACTTGCAAAAAAATACAGTATTGTCTCAATCAGCTAACAAAATATTATTTCGCGGTTAACTTAGCAAATAGTAATTGTTCATATAATGCATAAAATCTAGTAATAATTGTTCTTAAGTGTACGAATTTTGTGGAGTCTTGTAAATATCACACAAAGTCAAAAAACAGTACTTCTCGGTGCTAGTTAAGAAATGGAAATTTGCAGGCGAATCGGAATTAGCAAAATCTACTTTTTACAGGGTGGTTTGTACCTAGCTTACCAGATATCAAACCCCCAAGCTGACGCCCTAGTGTAGTGTGTGTCATTAAAGTGGAAGATTCTTTCGTGATGACCAATACATTGGTGATTTCATCAACCTTGTAACTTGGCAATTCCGATCTTCGGTACTTTCTCCTTCCAGAAATAAGTGATATGGATTTGTCTAAATTCGTTTATATCTACATTTATTTTAGGTTTATAGATAAATGTGAATCTTGACAAATTCAAGCTACTTATTTCAGGATAGAGGGAGTAGGTTTTTTGTACGTGTGCAAAGGTATACCATGTTAGTGTGCCATACCCGATCATCTAATCCGAATCCATATTATCCCCGTGATCACTTTCATGTCCTCCCGCTTGGTCTCCACCGGAGGACATGAAAGTGATCGCACGCGGCTTCTTGCTAGAGGAGGATCCACCCAACACCGTGCCTCGTCGTTTCATGTTGCTACCCTTTGAATCTCCAGGAGTGAGATAGTTGGAGACGGTAGAGCGCGCGTAGGCGGAGTCCATGGAGGCTTCTCTTTGCGTGGTGAACTTTGCCACTCGCTCCAGCTTCTTCTTCCTCATGTCAACAGCAATCACCCGTGACCGGCGGTCACCCAGGCTGGCTTTGGCCATCAGGTAGAGAACATCATCGTCGCGCGACCTGAGCGTGGGGTGGGCAACAAAGAGAGACGGCTCCAAGCATGCTCCGTTGACGAGATCGCGGGAATGGAGCTCGACGTCCTTGCGGAAACCCGGGTCGCCGGCCGCCATGCTCCACGTGACGGCCGTCCAGCCGTTCGGGATGCGCGATCCTGGCAAGGCGTGGATCTGGACGTCGACGAACTTGATCTGTCCTTGGACGACGGCGATGTCCCGGAAGAAGGACGAGAAGCCGCAGATGTACAGGTCGGTTGTATGGCTGCATCGGCTCCGGCAGCGGTATGTAGCGAATCGGCCTGGGGCTGGGACTTTCCTCCTCCCCAGCCGGAACATGCACGTCGCAGAGGAGGATGCCGTGCCAGAGGTCGACCCAGCCCATGGCTCCGCCGATCGTGATGACTATGTTGCTGTTGGACATGATATGCTTTGGAAGAGCATCCTGCGACTGTCGGAGAGCAGTGTGTTTGCGGGTCCAGGCATCTGCAATGGAGTCGTAGGTGCAGAGGTCGTACTGCTTAGTACCGGACCTCCAGCTAGCGCCTGAGCTCAGGCGAATCATGGGCAAGTTCTTCACAGCGACAGTTTGTAAGCATCTACCCTTATCAAGCGTTGAGCTCTGAGAGGCGCAGTTTATACATCTTTCCATAGGTGAGCGCGGATACAGCGACACAGTACAGAGTACAAAATGCCAACGAACAACTAGTGAATAATGTATCTGTGTTCATATCTCACGTGGAAGTCTGAAAGAATGGCAACGAAGCCTGACACACTATGAACTGAAGCCTGAGGTTCTTCACAGAAACAGTTTGTAAGCATCTTCCTTGATCAAGCTATTAGCTATGAGGACAGCAGTTTATAAGCAACTTTCGATGAGCTATGAGGTAGGCGAGCGTGACGCAATACAGAGTTCGAAATGGCAACGAATAAATACATTTACGGTAACCGAATAATGTATGTGTGTTCAATCTCACGTGGAAGTCTGAAAGAATGGCATGCTCTCATCCTACTACTCTCATCAGTACAAAAATAATAATGCGTCTTGCTCAAGTACAATTGGTGATGTAATCCTTGTGTCCTGGTGTATGAATCTACTGTATGTGAGGGGAGGCTAGATGAACTAACCGAGCAACAAAATGGTGACTTCAGGGGGAGCACGGAACCAGATCAAGTGTAAATACTCTGAATCCAAAACTTCACTGTGGCCCAGGCTCATGCTCCCACATCGATGCTCCCTTGCTAAAAGGGTGGTGCCTATGATGAAGATGCAACCTCAATGGCGCTTCCAAGTGGCCATGCTGCTTCAACAAACGCGTCACTGTACGGAACCTTCTTTACCAAGGTCATCTCTTGTTGAGGATCAACACCTGACAGAGAGGGAAAGCAAAAGTAATGAGAAATTGAATGTATGCAATTCTGGCCACTTCTTTTTACTTTAAACTGAGCCTCTTACCAAATCCATCCACAAGCAGTGTGTACTGATAAACAAGATCCATGCAAATATATGGAATGTTATCCTTCTGTACACCAGGGTAACTGGATTGGGCATCGTTCACGTTTAGCTTACAAGCACGCTTGGCAGCTTCCTCAAAGTTTGAGGGTTTAACCTTAGCAACAGGTGCCTCAGGGTTTATGAAACCAGCCTGGGCAAAAATCACAGCATGTTTAGACATATTCCTTGAAAGAGTAGCAACAAGTGAAATTCATCTTCAGATGGAGCACACTGCTAGGATCAGATGTTCCATAACCTTACCTCAGCTGCCCTGTCAAAGAAAAACGATGCTACAAAGAGATTCTTCTGCCCATCACCACCACCACCATTCCAAATGCCACCGAAGGAACATTTCATGTGAGTGCATGCTTCGTCCACTTGAAGAGCTTTCACTACATCAGCCCTGCATTCTGAATAACTACCACCAGAAGGTGCAGCCGATGCTTCAAATGTTTTGCCACCATACTTATATTGCCCTAGTAGAATCATAAATCCAATTAGAACCAAGTCCTCATATCTTATGGTAAGTACAAATAATAAGCAAACATGTGATGTCATAATCTGCGTGTGGAGCTTGTATTTGCTGTGAGTTTTTGATGGACATAATGCAGACGACAGAACCAGTATAAGAGTTTGTCTCGTAGAAAATGGTAACCTACATAACACAAATTTGAGGAATTCTCCTGTTGTAAGGGTGTGCTTAGTTTTTGTCCAAGATTGTCCTACCAAAACTTGGCTAGCCAAAATTTTGATTGAGCCTTTCCTTGCCCACAAGTTGGCCAACGTTGGCTAAAAAATTGAACTAGAGATGGTGGTGGGGCATTGGCAAGCCAAAAAGTTGGCAACTATCCAAACAAGAGCCGGCCTTTTGGTTATGACCAAAAAATTGGCATGGCACACTTTGGTCACAATCCTAAACCTGTGTTTCACTGAGCATTTTTATGAACAATTTCAAATGGGGATTATGCCATTTAGGAGAGAAAAACAGAGCAAAGCTGGCTTCTTAGGCAACAAACTCCACTTGGAGGGCAGGGAGCAAGTTTAGACTTGTAGATGCAGACAGAAAAGATGATACCAGAACAATTAGGCAGAAGAAAGCAATCATACCCTGATGTCCAGCCAATATGCAGTTGCTGTAACCATTGGCATTGCCAGCTTTTAAGATCTCTGCTCTAGCAGCCAGCAGCCCATAGCGCAAATAACTGTAATAAAATGTTCCATCAGGACTTCTTACTCCGTAGAGCACAAGTGGATGCATACTCATGTCAGATTAAATTGACAACAAAGTATTTTTTTTTTCTACAGTGCAGTTGCCTTGACTGTTTTCTATGGTGGATTTTACACATAAAAATGCACTTACATTAGAACCTGCGGTAGATCAAGTATGTATTATGCTATTTTAGTATTTTATGCAGCATAACAGCGTCACACAGAATTAAACAATTTCCTGCTTTAATTGATTTATGACTCATCGATCCGATTAGACAGAAACAACATATTTGCAGGATAGTACCACCATCAGGTGCTGAAATAAGGTTCTGAACATTGTTACTTCATGTTCTGGTTAGACTAACATCAGCAGAGGGTTCAGAAAGTACCAGAACAATATTTGGCTGGACAGGAAGAACAGCGAAAAGCTAACAGAAGTTATAGTACTAACCTGTGGACATAAAGATAGTACGTTGTCCCCTTAAGGAAAAGTTTCTTCACATATGAATCTTCACCAGCTGCTGGTTTAGGAGCCTTTTCAGCATCCTTCTCTGGGATAGCGTATGCCATTTGGACAGATCCACCGCCAAGATCAACCACACCAACTGTGTCTGCATATGTCTTTCCCAAATTTCCTAATAGATAATTAATGGTAACCTACAAGAAAACAGAAGAGTGAATGAGTGATACTGTTGATCCATGTTATACATCCCTGCACTAAACACTAAACAAAGCACTACAAGCTTACGAACATTTCTAAACAAAACACTCTGAAGGTGTATAAATGTTATATCAGGACATGCCACGAAATCTACTGTGTCAGGTCAGTGGTCACCTTGAACTCTGATTACGTAAATTTATAGATCTATCTAAATAAACTGGCAGATATCGGTTCCTAATAGAAAAGTCTGGAACATAGTCTTCTCAAAATGAAAATGTATGCAGTGATACTAATTATGTTAATTAGAACCTTAGATAAACATGGAATATCAACAGGAATTTCTAGGAATCAGTGGACAAAGTAATAATTGAGATCTATATTGGTAATTAAATATGGTCAGCATCTTACCCATTCATATGCACCTTCCTGAGATCCATCAAGAACTGTAACCCAATCCGGCTGGTTTTTAAACGAACTCTTTTCACGAAGAAGATCCCTAACCTGCAAATTTGTGGATTGGTTAGCATCCAGTATTTAATGATCAATCGTGGTAAACAAAACCCTCACTGAAACAAAAGAATAATACTAGTACAAAACTAAAATGCAATGCAGACAGTAATGACATCAAGAGTGATACTAGAAGAAGACTTACCGCTTGCAAGATTTGCTCGGACTTTTCTGTTCCCAACGCTCTCAGACCCGCGGTGGCCTGTGCATGGATGACGAAGCTTAAGAACATGATAGATAGAGCACCAATGGGATAACAAAATCTACAGGTGCTGCTGTTAGTACCACTCACCCCAACTCTGACGGGCGTCTGGTCGCGCAATTCCGCCGGAACCACCTGTTTGGCTTCCTCGATGAGAGAGACGAGCGATTCAGCGGCCTGGCGCGGGTCCGCGGCGAACGCGCTAAGCCCAGGCTTTTTCTGCGAGAGCGAAAGGGGAATGGGAATTGTCAGACGACGGTGCCCGAAACCAGATCCAGATCCGACGGATGAACGGGGTCGTGGTTGTACCTGGACGAAGAGCTCGATTTCGGTGCCAATGTGGACGAGATCCAGGTTGCCGTCGAAGCGGAAGACGTGGACGCGGCTGCCGGAGCTCCCTGCGTCGAATATGACGGCGTACTTGTTGGCCCCCGCGACGGGGAGGCCCTGGTTCCTGACCCCTCCTCCTGCGGCGGGCGAGCGCGGCATGAGGAGGAGCACGAGCGAGACGAGCGCGATCGGCGCGAGGACGACGAGCAGGACCCCGCGGTAGCGGTGCACGCGGTCGGCGAGCGTCTCCTGGCGGCCCGCCCCGGGCAGCTGCGAGTAGCGGCGCATCTTGTCGGTGGGGAGGAGTTGGAGGTCGGGCAAGGAGGGCGTGCGGTAGCGGACGCGGCCGGCGGGGGGCGACGGCTGTTTGACCGCCTCCAGGTCCTCCGCGGGATCCAGCGCTCCCGTCTCGCTCCTCCGCGCGCGTCGGCCGGGGGTGGGGGGAAAGGCGGGGGAGGGATTTGATCTGCGCGAGGTTCGGGGTAAAGTTTAAGACAGGCGGGCGGGCGCGTGCGTGCGTGGGTTTGACTTCCGGTGCGGGGTCGCGTCGGGATCCGAGCGCGCGCTGGGGGGAAATGCGTGCGAGGGTGCGTCTCGGGGTGTGGCGAGAGCGGGGCGGAGGGCGCGGCGGTGGTGTCTGCTACCGCCGGGCACGCGCGCGACAGAAAGGAGGAGGAGGTGGTGGCGGAACAAGGAATGGGCGGCGTTTTGTAGCGGCCGTCGCGGGGAGGAGGAGGAGGAGGAGGTTGCTTGCGAGTTCGCCGTGGGCGTGCCTGCCGGTGCGTGTTCGCTTTGCTTCGTCCGCGCGCGTGTGCGGAGTTGGCCGGACGCCACCGGAGCCTGGGGTGTTTGGTAAATACGAGGCTGGGTCCACGGGAGTGCCTGGCCGTGATTGGTTTGGTGCGAGATTGCTACGAGTAATTGACCGTGTACGCGACGACCAGAGTTCTCTGCCGCGTTGATGGATTCAGCGATCCAGCCGTGGGAGATAACCGATGGGCCGAGAACAATCAGAGCGTCACGTTTTGTCACGGATAGATATTGTAGTATTCGTTTTTTTCTTTTTTAACCATATACGGTAAACTTCTTCCTTTTTCAAAAATGGATTTCTTCCCGATTTAGCTACTCCATCCGATCCATAATAAGGGTCGCAGTTTTGAACCGAGGTAGTACGAAGTTTCCATCACGGTTGAACAAACCATAACCTCCATGAGGTTTAGAGTTAATAGCATAAGACTATCACTTTAAATGCGCAATGTTCGAAATGGTATCACTTTACATTTTCGCGACGTAAGCTGCCACTCTATAGCATGAATTTTGCAATCCGCGCAAATTACGAGCTACTCCCTCCATTTGGGATTATAAGTCCCACACGGATAACTAGGTTGCCAATTTGAACAACAAAATATAAATAGTATAGCATAAAAAATATATTATTAGAAACTTTAGAGGTTATATTTTCTAATGGTATAACTTCTATGATATATAAACTATATTTTGTTGGTCAAATTAACAACCTAGATATGCGCATAGGACCTATAATCCTGACCAGAGGGGGTAAGAGCTAATTGACACCCAAACAAGTAGCGGGACCCACTGGTCAGGATGATGTGGCATGACAGAAATGTCAAAGGTGCACAAAGTTAGATAGTTTTTTAATTTGGATTTTTTGTAATTTTTCATGGGACCTCCATGTATAAAAAAGTCTAAATCTAAAAATAAAGTCAAACAAGGTCGTCTTCAACCTCTCAACTGACGCGGGTCACGCACGGAAGAAGGTGACCTCGTCAGCGCAGGACCGCGTCGCGGAGGTTCCTCTCTCTTCAATTTGCACACATGCAGTGGCACACTTCCGATCCCCCATGATACGTCAAAAACGTATCTATAATTTTTGATGCTCCATGCTTGTTTTACATCATTTGTCTTATGTTTTGTCTACACTTTGAGATATTTTTATACGCTTTCTGGAACTAACCTATTGACAAGATGCTACAGTGACAATTGCCTCTTTTCTTCTGTTTTTTGTTCCAAAAAAGGAAAAAAATCAATATTCTCAAAATTGGACGGGACAAAAGCCAATCTTCCTATTTTTCCCGGAGCAACACGAAACCACGAAGCAGAGATGGAGGAGGACACCAGAGTGACCGCACCCCCCCTAGGCGCGAGCCAGCCCTGGTGGCACCCACAGGGGGTATGGGCCCCCTGGACCTCCACCGACCTTGCCTCCTTCGCCTATAAGAAGCCTCCGACCCAAAAACCCTAAATCATCTGGCGAAAATACACGAAAACCTCCACAGTGCCGCCGCCACCGATGACGAGGTTTCGACTCATCAATGCCCATTGTTATGGACTTGGGTTTTAGAGAAGATGGGGATGCTGGAGATCGCGGAACGGTTAACAGACAAGCAACCAGGGGACACGAGATTTACCCAGATTCAGGCCCCCGGAGGGAAAACCCTACTCCTGCTTGTCTGCTCTTGATTACGGCGGAACCGAAGGTTACAGGTGCGCAGATTCGATCTGGCGTGGAGGTGCGTGTGCGAAAGTATGAGTCGAGAGATCTATTGTGGTCTAGTCTATCGGGGGGTTATGGCGTCTGTAGGTCGTGCCCTCCTCGTTGGACCCTCCTAGCATTTATATATGGGGAGGCTAGGTCTCAGGTACCGATACGAGTAGGTTACAAGTTGTATTCAAACTCTAGTCTTAAGGTTTCCTTGTCTTCTACACTTGAGACTCCGTGTCCATATGGCTTCGTACCAGTCGAACCGTCATAGGCGTCCTGGACCCTGGCAGGTCGTCGAGTGAGCCTTCCGTCGGACTGGACCAGGTATGCTAACATCGTGTACCCGTAGGGTATAACCATGTCAGTAGCCCCCGAGTGTTCAGTCGAATCGTAGATTCGGTTGAGGACTCTTCAATCTTTCGTGCATCTATCTTTGTTTGCTAGAGAATGATTTGAGTGTGTATGGATTGTTGATGCGTGTGCAGGAGTGGAATTCCAGTGAATTTGAAATGATGTACCCAACGCGTCCGTCGGGATTTTTCATCGCGCCTGCTGGTACGGATTTTTACTAGCAGAGCGCAGTCGTGTGCGTTGCCAGGCCATCAGATGATATCTGTAGGTCTTATCTTTGTGTCGCAGACAAAGCATCCGAATATTTATCACCGCGGAGGTGTTTCGGGTAGCCAAGGAGGATGTTGCTCACTTGGCATTAATTGGGGCAGAGTTGCCAAAAAGTTTTTGCATGTTGATCCGCAGGATCGCAGTCGAAGATTCATAGGGTGCGCGACCAGCGCTCCCTATGGGAGTAGCCCCCGAGTGTCTGTTCGAGTCGTAGACTCGAGCAGAGACTTTAATTCAACCGTTGTTGGCTTCAGGTTCGTAAGACACAATTTTTTCGGATGCTTGAATCAATCCTCCCTATGGGAGTAGCCCCCGAGTCCGTAGTGGAGTCGTAGACTCGATGTAGGACTCGAAGAATAATTGAGCGGTGTAGTACCTTAGTCATGCTTCGGGTGCGCGGCCAGCGCTCCAGTTTGGAGTAGCCCCCGAGTGTCTGGCGGAGTCATAGACTCGGGCAGAGACTCGAGTCTTGTATCTTGTAGACGCAGTCGACAATCTCGCAGGCGTACCGCTGACCCGTAAGTACATCGGGTGCGCGACCAGCGCTCCTGATAGGAGTAGCCCCTGAGTGTCTAGTCGAGTCGCAGACTCGAGTGGAGACTCATGTGAGGAGAAACCACTGACCCGAAAGTGCATCGAGTCAGCGTCGCACCTGTGTAGCATCAAGTGATGCAACCATACGAGGAGGGTTTTGACTCGGGCCTTGAGTTTATGGCGTAGCCAGTTGTTTTGTCGACTCCTGTAGGAGGACCCGATAGAATAGCTCAGCGTATTTGACATCCTTGTAAGCTGCAGAAAGCATGAAGAATTGTGAAGTACTTGTATCTTGTAAAGAATATTTATCTTTCGGCTTGTATAGTAAGATTCTTGTGCCGATCGAGTCGACACTTTTGCACTGTATGCTAGGCCTTTTCGTTAGCCTGATTACCCTTAGTCTCAGTACCTTGCCGAGGTACTCGGAGTTCAAGGATTCAACGATCAGGCCGAATCAGCTACTCGGGTTGTCGCGTTCGAGGTGCTCGAGTGCGTGGAGCCGATGGCACATTAGGTTACTCGAAGAGGGCGCAGCCCCCGAGTGTTTCGAGTGCGATTAAAGTAAACAATTATCAGCTCTTGGTAGAGGAATACTTAGCTTTGTTGGTAGTTGTCGTGGATGGACTCGACGCGGTAGCGGGTTGCACGCGGCCGTGGTCGACGCGGCAAACCACAATCATAGCGGCGACAGGTTTCCAAAGTTGATGGTGGTAGAGAGATCTGCATCCGAAGATTGTCGCGGTCGAAGACCGCACCAGGTCGCCATATCCGAAGGATGTATCGGGTCATCGCAGCCGAAGGACGCGGCTGGTCGCCGAAGGAGAGGGAGCCCACGAGCCCCCATGTTGTTGGAGCCAGAGATCGTAGAGGATCGCCGGAGTCGAAAAGTGGCAACGGATCACGCGGCGGACGTAGTCAACGCGGCGGAGCGAAGTCGCGTGGTGATGACGAGTTGTCGCATCCGGAGACCGTAACGTGCCAGAGCAGTCGAAGACCACATCGGATTGGCGCATCCGAAGAACCAATCGGATCGTCGCAGCTGAAGACCACAGCAGGTTGCCGCAGCCAAAGATTGTAGGAAGCCGCCGTTGTCGAAGGAGCATCCTGGTCGTCGGAGTCAAATACCGCAGCAAGTCAGGCGGCAGATTCCCAACAATTTGCGGCTGTGTCAAAACAATCTTTAGCACTAGTACTAGAAGTGAAGCTGACGTATCGGTGTCAAACAATGCCGCAGAGCGCACGCAGAAGGTTGGTAGACGTTGGTCTGAATCCTTGATCAATTTGCTGCTTCATTAAAATAAATTTCCTGGAACTTGAGCTATCGGCTTCATCATGTATCTCTCTTCTTCTTTTGCATACGTGGGATCTATCCTTTGTTTAGCATCCAATTATTATCGCACCCATCTTATATATTGGGATTTGATTGGACTTTAGGATCGCTGATGAAACTAGCTTTGCTTCAGGTCGTGTGCACTGTGTGCTTCCGCCGATGTGCCCTTTTGGTCCACACGTAGTGATTTGATCTGAGGCATGCCTGATGCACGCACAGAACTGATACAAGTCAGGTCAGTCTCCTGCCACGGAAAACAGTACTTTCGATTCTTCCGCACTTGTCGCTGCTTCGCTAATTCAGATGAGAAGCGGCCAGATCGGCAGTCGAAACATCACGAGGACCCTTGTATGGACGAGTCAGTCGACGACGATTTTGTCGATGAAGATGAAGTCGAAGGTTGAAGCAGATCTGCTCCTTAAAAAATCGTAGATTGCTGGTGATGGAACCGTCACGATCGCACAATCAGCGTCCCCAGTTCCCACAGACGGCGCCAATTGACGAGGTTTCGACTCATCAATGCCCATTGTTATGGACTTGGGTTTTGAAGAAGATGGGGATGCTGGAGATCACGGAACGGTTAATAGACAAGCAACCAGGGGACACGAGATTTACCCAGGTTCAGGCCCCCGGAGGGAAAACCCTACTCCTGCTTGTCTGCTCTTGATTACGGCGGAACCGAAGGTTACAGGTGCGCAGATTCGATCTGGCGTGGAGGTGCGTGTGCGAAAGTATGAGTCGAGAGATCTATTGTGGTCTAGTCTATAGGGGGGTTATGGCGTCTGTAGGTCGTGCCCTCCTCGTTGGACTCTCCTAGCCTTTATATATGGGGAGGCTAGGTCTCAGGTACCGATACGAGTAGGTTACAAGTTGTATTCAAACTCTAGTCTTGAGGTTTCCTTGTCTTCTGCGCTTGAGACTCCGTGTCCATATGGCTTCGTACCAGTCGAACCGTCATAGGCGTCCTGGACCCTGGCAAGTCGTCGAGTGGGCCTTCCGTCGGACTGGACCAGGTATGCTAACATCGTGTACCCGTAGGGTATAACCATGTCAACCGAAGGGGAGATTCGGGGGACAGAAAATCTATTCCGGCACCCTGCCGGGATGGGGAAGTGCCCCGGAGCCATCTCCATCGATCTCCATCGCCATCTTCATCATGTTTGCTTATTTTCATTATGAGGAGGGAGTAGTTCTTCCTCGAGGCTAAGGGCTCTACCGGTAGCTATGTGTTTATCTCTCTCTATGCATGATCATGTTGTGGTCATGAGCTTTGTAATCAAGTAGATCTGCTCTGCTACTCAAGTGCTTTAATAGATCTCTGCTTTCCTCATGTGTGTGAAAGTGCCAGCGTGCACGCCATGGTGGCACTTAGGCTAGAGTCTATATAAATACTCATCGAGCTTTAATAGATCTATGCTTTCCCCACGTGTGTGAAAGTGACAGCGTGCGCACCGTGTGTGGCACTTAAGCTAGACTACATATACATTTGTTATGAGTTATATTTTGAGTTGGTTGTCTCTATGAAATTGTGGTGTTTGTTGGAACCGTCTAGCGCTCAAGGTGACAGTGTGGGGTTATCTAGATTGGGAAAGGCGGACTTTGAGGTGCGTTGTTATAGCCCTACCATAGATTAGAGTGTCCAACCGGAGAGTAGTTAAGAGTAGTATCATGAAGAGAATATATTTATATGAGAGAGTGTTCACTAGTGAAAGTATGATCCCTAGGCCTTGTTTCTAAATATTGAAACACCATTCACAACTAGATCTGTTACATGTTTGCTTGCTTCCATCTTTTTGCCTTTAGTCTTTACCTCACCGTCAAGCTATTTTTTGGCACCGTTACTACTTGTATTTTGCTATCTCTTCGGCGAACTAGTGCACCTATACACCTGACAAGTGTATTAGGTGTGTTGGGGACACAAGAGACTTTTTGTATCTTGATTGCAGGGTTGCTTGAGAGGGATACCTTTGACCACTTCCTTCCTGAGTTCGATAAACCTTGGGTAATCTACTTAAGGGAAACTTGCTGCTGTTCTACAAACCTCTGCACTTGGAGGCCCAACAACTGTCTACAAGAATAGAAGTGCGTAGACATCACCCCACTTCCTCTCCTTGACTCGGTTGTCTCCTCCACTAGGACGCAATTCTCCCTCTATCGGCGACCCACCTCCTAGTGCCCTCTCCCCTTCCTCCTCCTTAGTGAACAAGATCCCCTATGCTACTTGCGTCCCTGTCCCCCATATTGCTCGAAGTTGGCCAGCTCTCATGGAGGTGTTGCTCAATGGCTATGGCGATGGCTAAGGCGAGTTGCACCACCACAAGGAGAGGAAGAGCGAGCTTCGTGGCCATCATGGATTTCTTTTAATACCGTGTTAGCTAGGATTTGAACTCAAGACTCTGTCTCTAATACCATATTAAATTGTTGCCCTAGCTAATTATTCCAAAAGTCTGAACTGATGGAAAGACAAATAGGCAACATATTTATATTCCCAACAACCTCCACTACCTCATTGTCGTGTCGTGGGTGGGGATTAACAGCGGAGTGCACGAGTAGAGCAGGGGGTTGGCGGCGCTCGTGCTATGGGGGTCCACGTGACTCACGTTGATGCCCACGGGGTGGGTGGGGATTCGCGGTGGAGGCAAAGGATAGGGGTGGCCTGGGAGGAAGAAGTTTGGGGCAACCTGGAATTTTTTAAGAAACCCCAAAATTTATAATCATCTCACATATGCACCTTTGACGGTTGGGTCCTGATACGTCGGAAACATATCTATATTTTTTATGCTTCATGCTTGTTTTGTATCTACTTTGCTTTGCTTTGTCTACACTTTGAGGTGTTTTTATATCTTTTCTGGAACTAACCTATTAACAAGTTGCCATAGTGCCAGTTGCCTGTTTTCTTCGGTTTTTGGTTCCAGAAAGGCAGAAAATCAATATTCTCGAAATTGGACGGGACAAAAGTCAAAGTCATTATTTTTCCCGGAGCAACACGGAACCATGAAGCAGAGCCAGAGGTGGCCACAGGGTGGCCGCACGCCCTAGGAACGGGCAAGCCCTGGAGGCGCCTGGAGGGGGTGTGGCCCCCCTGGACCCCCACCGACCTTGATTCCTGCGCCTATAAGAACCCCCCGGGGAGAAAACCCTAAAGAATCCAGAAGAAATCCATGAAAACATCTGTAGCGCCACCGCCACCGAAGGGGAGATTCGGGGGACAGAAAGTCTCTGTTCTGGCACTCTGTCGAGACGGGGAAGTGCCCCCGGAGCCATCTCCATCGCCATCTTTATCACCGTTGCTGATTCCCATGATGAGGAGGGAGTAGTTCTTCCTCGAGGCTAAGGGCTCTACCGGTAGCTATGTGTTCATCTCTCTCTCTATGCATGACCTTGTTATGGTCATGAGCTTTATAATCAAGTATATCTACCTTGCTACTCAAGTGCTTCATTAGATCTCTGCTCTCCCCATGTGTGTGAAAGTGACAGCGTGCACGCCATGGTGGCACTTAGGTTTGAGTCTACATAAATACTCTTTGTGCTTTAATAGATCTATGTTTTTTCCCACGTGTGTGAAAGTGACAGCATGCATACCGTGTGTGGCACTTTGGTTAGATTGAATATTTGTTATGAGTTATATTTGGATTTGGATGTCTCTATGAAATTGTGGTGTTTGTTGGAACCATCTAGCGCTCAAGGTGACAGTGTGGGGTTATCTAGATTGAGGAAGGCCCTACCGTGGATTAGAGTGTCCAATCAGAGAGTAGTTAATAGTAGTATCATGAAGAGAGGATATTTATATGAGAGAGTGTTCACTAGTGAAAGTATGATCCCTAGGCCTTGTTTCTAAGCATTGAAACACCGTTTGCTATTAGATATGTTGCATGTTTGCTTGCTTCCTTCTTGTTGCCTTTAGTCTTTACCTCACCGTCAAGCTATTTTCTGGCACCGTTACCACTTGTATTTCACTATCTCTTTGCCGAACTAGTGCACCTATATTGGGTGTGTTGGGGACACAAGAGACTTCTTGTATCTTGATTGCAGGATTGCTTGAGAGGGAATACCTTTGACCACTTCCTCCCTGAGTTCGATAAACCTTGGGTAATCCACTTAAGGGAAACTTGCTGCTATTCTACAAACCTCTGCACTTGGAGGCCCGACAACTGCCTACAAGAATAGAAGTGCGTAGACATCAAGCTCTTTTCTGGCGCCGTTGCCGGGGAGGTTTTGGGATTTTACCTTCCCTCCACGCCATAAGCTCTTTTCTGGTGCTGTTGACGGGGAGGTAAGGTAAAAGGTACTCACATCCTCCGTTGTGAGTGCTCGAAGTTATTTCCTTTAGATTCTGTAGTTGTGTCTTTTTGTTTCTTGTTTTTACTAGTTAGGCTTAATGGAAAACAACAACAAAATTAGAGAGCTTTATAGTGTTTATCTTGAGTTAGGACATGAAGTGTTTGAAGAGAAAATTAAAACCCTATGGAGCTTTATTTGCATGCTAATAGCAATGTTATTAGCATGAATTATTTGGACACCATTGTTGCTAATGCTATGGAAACGGCTAAGCTTGGGGAAGCTAGTTTTTATGAAAATGATATTTTTAGTCCCCCGGCTTTGGAAGATAGCTATTCTATTGCTTATGATGATACCAAACCTCCAATATATGATGATTGCAATGATGATTATGATATTTTTAGTCCACCTAATATTGAGGAGAAAATTAATTATGATTACAATATGCCTCCTATATTTGATGATTATGGTGATGATAATATTAATGATAGCTATTTTGTTGAATTTGCTCCCACTACAATTAATAAGAATGACTATGCTTATGTGGAGAGTAATAATTATATGCATGTGGCTCATGATAAGAATGTTTTATGTGATAGTTATATTGTTAATTTTATTCATGATGCTACTAAAAGTTATTATGAGAGAGGGAAACATGGTTTTATGTATCTCAAAAATATTAAGTTTCCCCTCTTTATGTTGAAAATTTTGAAGTTGCATTTGTTTTGCTTTCCTATGCTTGTTTCTTTGTGCTTTCATGACTTGTTTATTTACAAGATTCCTATGCAGGAAATGGGTTAGACTTAAATGTTCTTTAAATTTGCTCCTTGGTGCTTTCTTTTAAATCAATTCATATTTCCTATGTGAGCATCTTTGAAACTATCATGCCTAACTTAAAGGCATTAAAGAAAAGTACTTGTTGGGAGATAACCCAAGAGTTTTCTTGAGTCTTCGAAGTTATTACTTCTATAATGACCTCTCCTTATCCTTTCTGTTTGCTTTTTGTGCCAAGAATGACCTCTAATAGAGGGAAGTAAGATTTGGAGAGTTATTGTCCCGAAACAGATTTCTGTCCTCCATCATAAACATTTGTGAGGAGTCTCTGTAACTCATATTGAGATGAAAATTTAGGAATAAATCCCCCAGTATGTTAGATAACTTTTGTTAGTTCAATACTTTTTTATTTGAGCAAAAAAAGATGTTTGAAAAAATCGGTTTCTACCTGCTGGTATGTTTTGACAGATTTCTGCCATTATTTGCATTTGCTTCTTATCGATTCCTTTTTGAGTTCTCTTTAGGTGAATTGAGCTTTTTTGAAGGAGTTACTACAATAGCTTGTGTTTTTAGTGAAAAGCCTTGCTGTTCCAAAGCTTTGCCAGGGGTCTAATAGTTTTTGAATAAGCTAATGTTGCTAATGAAGATTGTGTGAAGTTTTGTATGAAGGAAAAAATTGTAGGTGTAGAGAAAGAGTGATGTCATGATATGAAGAATGGACAAAAGCTCAAGCTTGGGGATGCCACCATGGTGTCACCACAAGAAATATCCAAGAGGTACAAGCGTCAAAGCTTGGGGATGCCCAAGGCATCCCCTTCTTCATCAATAAAAATCTCAGGTCTTTCTAGACACTTTGTTTTTATTGTTTCATGCATTGTTCTATTGTTCTTGGAGCATCTTAGTTTTTGTTTTTGGTTTTCATTTGCTTAGTTTTCTTGAGTAAGTTGGTTGGTTACACCACACTTCTTTTGGAGAGAGACACACTTTGTTTCCATTGCCTAGAACACTCTAGTTTTCACTCTTATTATTTTGTGAGTGTTCACTTTTGCTAGCGCTGCGTTCAGCCTTAGTTTTTCTGTGCTTTCAGCTTAGAACTTTTTTTAGTTCTTCTTTGTGGATTTGTGAGACAAGCTCACTGATATTTATTGATTATTATCTCTGTGAGTTGTTTCAAATAAGTTGCTTGGTGTTGGAAAGGAGTAGTAAGTTCTTGCTAGTAAGTGTAAGAGGAGCTTGCATTGACTGTGACTTAGACTTTAGGATGACATGCTAGGTGTTGTTTTGACCTTATGCTTAGTGATTATTGATGTATCATGTCTTGTTCCAAACAATTAGGATTGCTTAGTGTGCCTTGAAGAAATCATGTGTTGTTTTAGCATGCAAAATCATAGTATTGTGGTATTCTCCTTTGATGCTTTGTTTGGGTTGACTTGGCACATGCTCACACCATGTTATGACTATGACAAGTCACCATAGCCTCTATGATCATTTAGTACTTTACTTGTAGTACCACTCTATGCTTTGATTAGTAATGCTTTGTTGCACTGCATGATTATGGCCATTATTGCTCTCTTAGTTGGTTGCTCCCAGTCTTTTGCTAGCCTCCACTTGTATGAGTAAGCTTTACTCATGCTTCCAACTCCCAAGTAACGAAGTTATTCCAAAGTGTCCACTATAAATTCCTATGCATGGTGTGTTACACCATTCCAAGTATATTCTTGTTTTCAATTATCTTCCAATTAAAAACTATTTTGTTATGTGAAAACTTAGTGATTAAAGCCCTCACGAACTTGATGGCACATTTTATATTATTTTCCCCTAATAAACTTGAACCATTGTGACAACTTTGTTGTATATGCTTGCACTTATACGTTGGAATTAGCAGAACCGTGCTGTCACGGGGAATGTTTGCAACATTGCACTTGTACTTTGTACTCAGTTGATATCATGCTCTTTTGTCTATGGATGTCACCGGTGTGAAATAAAGAGGGAACTTGTAAGTCCATGGACTTTGTATTTTGTGTTAGAGAAACGTCTGGGCTGCTAGCCTAAGCCATGCCTAATCATGGTGGAAACTTGCAGCATCACCATAGTGACATCTTTGAAGCATTCTTCTTATAAAAAAAGTGACACATTGAGAAAAGAGGAAAGAGAGAAAAAAGCACCATATTCCCATGGTAAATAAGAAGATTGCTGAGATGCTCATTGTCTGCTTGCCTTGTCATTTTGGTTTTGGGATAGCTCCTGTACCATGTGCATGGGGTACCCCGTTGGCGGTTCTCAATGATATGCAAATACTTACAATGACAAGAACTTACCTGGGCCCAAAGTTGAGTATGCATGAGGTGTGGCCCTCGTATTCAAGGGACTTGAGATTGCCAACTTATACTTCGTCAAGCATATACTCCATCTTTGTTCACTTTAACCTTAATCACTTCAAGATGCTTATGATAGGGGCAATGAGGGCTGAAAGCTAACAAGTACCAAAATTTTTGGAAGCTCTTTTTGAAACTTGAAATCCCTACTTCCTTTATAAAAGGCCTTTCTTCCACCATTATTTGAGTCTCCACCTTCTACCTATAGGCACCATTAAGAGAGCATAGTTGTCATTCTGTGTGCAGTGTCCCAAAGCTTATTAATTGATGCATATTGTGATATTACTTGTTCTTGTGCTACTTGTTTCTAGTCATCCTTGTGAACTTTGAAGGTGTCCTATGCATCTATTTGCTACTCTATGAGGGACAAGCTGATTGCCACTATGCCATGTTTTTGTATGTGAAACAAACAAACGTTTTTCAATGCATGTTATTCATGATGTTTGTTTGTAGCATGTCATGTTTCATGCATAGTTGCTTTGTCTTACTGTTAGAACTCCATCTTTCATGCACATGTTTAGAATTCTTTGATCCCAGCTTTCAATGCTTGCAAATGGTTTGATCTTGGTTTTGATGGTGCATGTCACCTAAAAAATTATTCTTTTATCACTTACCTACTCGAGAACGAGCAGGAGTTAATCTTGGGGATGCTTGATACGTCGGAAACGTATCTATATTTTTTATGCTCCATTCTTGTTTTGTATCTACTTTGCTTTGCGTTGTCTACACTTTGAGGTGTTTTTATATCTTTTCTGGAACTAACCTATTAACAAGTTGCCACAGTGCCAGTTGCCTGTTTTCTTCAGTTTTTGGTTCCAGAAAGGCAGAAAATCAATATTCTCGGAATTGGACGGGACAAAAGCCAAAGTCATTATTTTCCCGGAGAAACACGGAACCACGAAGTAGAGCCGGAGGGGGCCACAGGGTGACCGCACCCCCTAGGCGCGGGCAAGCCCTAGAGGCGCCTGGAGGGGGTGTGGGCCCCCTGGACCCCCACCGACCTTGATTCCTGCGCCTATAAGAAGCCCCCTGGGAGAAAACCCTAAGGAATCCAGAAGAAATCCACGAAAACCTTTGTAGCGCCGCCGCCACCGAAGGAGAGATTCGGGTGACAGAAAGTCTCTGTTCCGGCACTCTGTTGGGACGGGGAAGTGCCCCCAGAGCCATCTCCATCGCCATATTCATCATCGTTGTTGATTCCCATGATGAGGAGGGAGTAGTTCTTCCTCGAGGCTAAGGGCTCTACTGGTAGCTATGTGTTCATCTCTCTCTATGCATGATCTTATTGTGGTCATGAGCTTTGTAATCAAGTAGATCTACCTTGCTACTCAAGTGCTTCATTAGATCTCTACTCTCTCCATGTGTGTGAAAGTGACAGCGTGCACGCCATGGTGGCACTTAGGTTTGAGTCTACATAAATACTCTTTGTGCTTTAATAGATCTATGTTTTTTCCCACGTGTGTGAAAGTGACAGCATGCATACCGTGTGTGGCACTTTGGTTAGATTGAATATTTGTTATGAGTTATATTTGGATTTGGATGTCTCTATGAAATTGTGGTGTTTGTTGGAACCATCTAGCGCTCAAGGTGACAGTGTGGGGTTATCTAGATTGGGGAAGGCCCTACCGTGGATTAGAGTGTCCAACCGGAGAGTAGTTAAGAGTAGTATCATGAAGAAAGGATATTTATATGAGAGAGTGTTCACTAGTGAAAGTATGATCCCTAGGCCTTGTTTCTAAGCATTTAAACACCGTTTGCTATTAGATCTGTTGCATATTTGCTTGCTTCCTTCTTATTGCCTTTAGTCTTTACCTCACCGTCAAGCTATTTTCTGGCACCGTTACCACTTGTATTTCACTATATCTTCGCCGAACTAGTGCACCTATATTGGGTGTGTTGGGCACACAAGAGACTTCTTGTATCTAGATTGCAGGATTGCTTGATAGGGAATACCTTTGACCACTTCCTCCCTGAGTTCGATAAACCTTGGGTAATCCACTTAAGGGAAACTTGCTGCAGTTCTACAAACCTCTGCACTTGGAGGCCCAACAACTGTCTACAAGAATAGAAGTGCGTAGACATCAGGTCCCTCTATCATTTTGGTGTCAATTAGCTCTTAGCCTATCATTTGTGTGAATTATAAAATTCTTGCCGTAGAGTGGTAGATTTAGGTCGCGAAAATGTAAAGTGATACCATTTCATACATTGCATATTCAAAGTGATTGGTTTATGCTAATAACTCGGTTTACATCCTTTTGTGACTTGAATTGTTTCTCTCCCAGTCGACGCCTCTCTTAGACCTAGCCGCTGTCAACACCGCTGCATCCTCCATAGGTTGGTTTACCCTCTTTTGTCCGGTCTCGCCGGTGTCAGGAGGGGTGAGGAACCTGATCTATGTATGGAGTTTTTAATAAAACTAGTGTTTCCACAAGATTAGGTTAGAGTTTTGGTAGACATCTTCTTCTTGGCGTCTACGTTAATGAAAATGGTATCATCCACAATAAGTGATCTTCGGCCCTTTGTTCGATGACGAGATCTTCCCGGCATCAATGGTGGTGTTGTAAAATTAAAGTTTTATAGGTACGATTTTTCAGATCTTCATTCGCCAGCTCGATCTTATTTTTTCTCATGGTCTCCTGCCTCGATAAAGACCCCCCGATACAGAAACCCTAAGGACCCGATCAATATTTCACGAAACAGTCTGTAGCCTCCGCCACCATCGTCCCTAGATCAGAGGGACCTGAAGCTCTTTCCGGCACCCTGCCGGAGGGGAGATCATCCCGGAGGCCTTCTTCTTCATCATGCCAGCCTCCGGTATGAAGTGTGAGTAGTTCCACCTTGTACTATGGGTCCATGTAGTTGCTAGATGGTTGTATCTCCTTATTTGTTCTACCATGTTTAGATCCTTTGCTCCGTTCATGATCAAGATCATCTATTTGTAATCATGCATGTTATGTTTGCGGGGATCCAATGGATATTGAGATTACTATGTTAGATTGATTAATGCCTTTGTCTTATTGATTCTATCATGTGTGTGTTGTTTGTGATCTTGCATGCTCTTTGTGTAGGGTTCGCAACATAGAAAACAAAAAAATTCCTATGATGGGAACAACTATGTACCAAGATCTATCTACTACATACAAACAACGGGCGGATGTATATCCGTAGAGAACATACCCTTGTAGATCGACAAAGCTTAACGAGTTAAACTCGTGGTTGATGTAGACGATCTCTTGCCGATCTCAAGATCGAGAGGAAGTCCTAGCGGTGCAAATCAGCAGCGCATCTGTGCTCACACACACGTCCGAGGCACCAAGCAACCTCCGCCTCCTCGCTCCAGCGATGCAGCGGAAGCACAACTCTTTCTTGCCAAATAGCCACCGGGAACATGTATCTCGCTAGTCCGAGACCATGGGGGATAAATTCTAGAGGGGAGAGAGATCCTTCACGAGGAGGTGTGAGTGAGAAGTGAGGAGGAGGTGCCTTTTATAGGAGAGGGGGGCCCCAAGAAGGTGGCCGGCGCAAGGGGGCTGCCCCCTTGCCCTTCCCTCTTCATGTGGGTGGACACTCCACTCGCAAATTTCCTTTAAATTCCCTCCACTCAAAATCCCACTCAAACTTGCCATTAAATTTCCACCAAATTTAATGCAAACTCTCATTAAATAAAACTCTTTTTATTTATTCAGAATTTTGTCAATTACTTTAATGACAAACATTCACATATAACCCCTTGCTAGAATTCTATTTCACATGCAAAAACACTTTCTGCAAGTTCACCCGAAAACCTGTTTCGGTATCTAGTGAAATAAATTCTTGCGCTTGTTATTCTTTCCGGCATGAAACTTTTGCTCCAATTGGATGGCGGTGTCTCTTAAGTGTGTCACCCTACGGTTCGTGAATAATGCGGACATGATCGAGACCCCTCTTGGATCAATAATCAGAAGCGGGATCTGGAGACCCATACTGACTCCCACACATTCAACGATGACTTTCTTGTGATCGTCGGAACCTTTTATGCTCGTATCTTAATCCCTTTATTTCGCGATATATTACATGTCCGAGATTCAATCATTGGTATCTCCATACCTAGTTTGATCTTGTTACTGACATGCACTCTTTTCTTGTTCCTGTGATATAACATTCTAGTGATCAAATCACTTGCTTGCAAGCTAACCAATGTGATATCACCGAGAGGGCCCAGAGTATATCTATCCATCATCGGGATGAACAAATTCCACTCTCGATCCATGGGCCTCAACATAACACTTTATTAGTTCTGAACCCATCTTTATAATCACCCTATTACGGTGTGACGTTTGATGTTATCAAGAAACTCTTCCGGTGTTAGTGATTGACATGATCTCATGGTCTAAGGATTAGGATCACTTCGTAAGTTGTTATAGCAATATAAACTCAATGACTTTGATCGTAATGTTATACTTCGGATAAATGTTCATCACATCATTACACTAATGTTGTGATCCCGTTATTAACAACATCCAATGTCTATGATCAGGAAACCTTGATCATCTTGTTAATCAACGAGCTAGTTTACGAGAGAGGCATAACTAGGAACTTTCTATTTGTTTATTAAACACACATGTATTAATGTTTTCGTATTAATACAATTATAGCATGCAAAATAAACATCTATCATATACTTGGAATACACATAATAAACACTTTATTATTGCCTCTCAGGGCATATTCCCTTCAGTCTCCCACTTGCACTAGAGACAATAATCTAGTTACATAGTGATGAATCTAACACCCATAGAGTTCTGGTGTTGATCATGTTTTTCTCTAGGGAGAGTTTTAGTCAACGGATCTGCTACATTGAGATCCGTGTGCACTTTACAAATCTTTATATCTCCATCCTTGACATGCTCGCGGATGGAGCGAAACCGGAGCTTAATATGCTTGGAATGCTTGTGAGACCTTGGCTCTTTGGCATTTGTCGTGGGAATGGTCACGGCAGATGCTGCAATCGGCAGCGAGTAGTAGAACGAGGGGCAAGGGCGGCCAGCCATCTGCGGTGCGAGATGAGGGCGGAGACACAAGGTTTTACCCAGGTTCGCCCCCCCGGAGGGTAAAGACCTACTCCTGCTAGATTGTATTATGATGGTGGTACAATGGGCGAGCTCGGCGGCTAGGCGGCGAGTCGCTTGGGTGTATGATGGAACGTATCTCTACACGCCCTATAGGGAGGTTTATATAGACTTACCTCCCCTAGGGTTTACATATCTCAACCGAATCAGTTAAGGCTTCGGCACTTGTTTAACCTAATCCGACTGGGCCTATCTACTCGCTTGGGCCTTCAGCTTCCATTCGCTTGGATCCACACCGGGCCTTGATCCAGTCGCCGTCTTGCAGGCCCACTCGCCAGTTCTTGGTTCAGTCGGAAACGTCCTGCTGGGTATACCCCGGTAGGCATATCCCCATCAGTAGTCCCCGAGGCCGTCGTTGATTGGGCGCAGGTGGTTGCTGGCAGTCGGAGTATACGGCTTTCAACGCGGGCATCCAGTCGAATCGGCGGCGGGCTCCTGAGTAAAGGAGGAAACTATTCATTCCAGTCGCAGCTTCGGCGATCGGGTCGACGAAATATTTAGTCACTGTTTGTAGTGAGCGGGTCGGCGAGCCGAGTGGCTGAAGTTGGACCGTCCAAACGCAGTCAAACTAGCCGTTGGGGTAATCCAACAGTAACCTTTGGTGTAATCACCGCATAGTAATGGCTCCCTGATTTGGCGGGTAACAACCGCTATATAAAGGGAATGGTAGGCGATCGGAGAACCACCTCTTCGCCATTTCCTCCAATTGCGCGCTCCTTCGTTCTCCTCCGCGTCGCGATCCAATCGAACCGAAATCCTCCGACCTCCTCAAACTTTCTCACAAATGGCCCCCTCCACCAAACCATGGGGCAGGTCCAAGTGTACGAGGGCGCTCCTGGCGTCCTTCGAGGAAGCTGGGATCCTACGCGCCGGTAGGTGGCGCATCCCCGCGGCCGGAGAGGTGACTCCGGACCCGCGCGAGGGAGAGTTCATCTGCTTCACCAGCCACCTAGAACGAGGGCAGGGATTCCCTACATCCCTTTTCTTCCGGCGCTTCTGCGCCTTCTACGGGATCCAACCGTCGGACCTGGGCCCGCACAGCATCGAGCAGCTCGCCATCTTCGTGGCGTTCTGCGAGTGCTACCTGGGCTGCCGGCCCTACTTCCCTCTGTGGCAAAATCTGTTCCACGGACGGATCAGTCGCAAGGAAGCGGGCGGCCCAATGCTTGTCGCGGGCGGCTGACATTTCAGCTGAAGTCGAAGGCCTCGTTCTTCGACTTGATGCTGCCTGCCAAGGCGGCGAGCGAGTGGAAGAAGTCTTGGTTCTACGTTACCGAGGCGACTCCGGAGGGCGAGGCGGCGATCCCACGATACTCCGCCGACCGGCCCGAACCGCGCTGACTTCAAGTCGGCAAGCTTCCTACCGACCAGCGGATGGTCGTGGACGAAATGCTTCAAACCATCCGCGGTCTAAAGAAGAAGGGTCTCCAGACCATTAACTTATACAACTGCTGGCTCAGGCGGCGGCTTGTTCCCCTGGCCCAGCGTGATCACTATATGTACCAATACACGGGCCGGGAGGACTCGACGAAGTCTTGCCTCGCTGAGTGGAAGCTCGAGGATTACATTCCAGCGCTGAAGAAGATCACCCAGGCGGTGTACCTGGACGCGAAGGCCGGGGTCGCCTCCTACACCGTGAAGCATCCAGCCCCAACGGTAAGTCACTTTACATCATTCACAGTCGCAGTTTATGCAATCACGGTCATTCTAATTTCATCTTGTGCTCATTGCAGCTATTCCAAGTGGTGGAAGGGTGGCTCCCGCCTTCAGACGACGAGAACTCGAGCTCGTCCGTCCGGGACATGGGCGAGTCGCCTCCTGCCAAGGGCGACATCGAGAGCGACGAGAGCGACGACAACGACGAGTCCGAGGAGGAGGTTGCCCCGCTGGTTCGCAAAACCCGCGGGCAACGTCAGCGCGAGCTCGAGGCGAGCAAAAGCCTCGAGCGTCATGACGATGACGACGACGAACTTCCGGAGACCACCTCGCGTCGCCAGGCCACTCCGTCGAAGAAGAAAAAGAAGAAGGAGAAGGAGGTGAAGGCCCCTCCGAAGAAGAAAACGAAGCCGGCGAGACCGGCATCCCTGCCTCACTCGGCGAGCAGCTCCGACGCCACCAGCTTGGCCAAGGGCGAAGCGCCGCCGACGGCAGCCGCGCTGGACACCGCCACCGTCCTGAGCGAGGTGCCTCTAGCCTCGATGCCTCCGCCATTCGCCCCAGTCTCTGGGCTAGGGGCCGCTTCGGTCGCGGCAGCTTCACCTGGCAGGGAAGCTCCCGCTAAAAATGTCTCGGAGGCTCCCGTCGCGGCCTCGACAACGAAGAAACCATCCGTGTCTTGGGCACGCGATGTCTTGGAGATGGGTGTCGTGGTGGTATCACGGCATATGCCATGGGTAGGCTAAAGTTGGGGCCGATGGGCGTGGAGGAATCCGGGGAGGGATGATGCGGTGAAGACCGCATTCATACGAACAAAGAGAAATACAATGTATATTGAATTGAATCTCTCAAGTGGAGATAACACCTCATTCTATACATCTAATCCCTCATAATCTTGCCATACTTGTGGCTACAATTATGCTCCTTGAGCTGTTTCCCCTATGCTTCTATCTAATCTCCCTGTGAGAGTGGAGGAAGAGGAAGGAGAGCTCCTAGTGAGCAGAAAGGAGAGGAGCCCTTCGGGGCCCTCCTGAGAACGATCCCCCTGGTGCTCCTTATAAAGGGGATTCCAGGGGACTAATATTGCTCTCTACGATTGGCATCTAGATGGCATATTCCGGGCATCTTCTGGAGATGCTCAGCATATGCCTTGGCATCTTTGGAGATGCCAGGCATATTCCCTAGCATCTTGTTAGATGCCATTGGCATATTCCACACATCATGTGCCAGTCTGAGCAGGTGGGCTCCCAAGACTGGCACAACACTTGTTGGTCTTGTCTTGATCTGATGGCGTATTCTGGTGGAGACCGTGGGGCGCTTGGAGGTGAATAGCAGGGCGTCTAGGTCGTTGCTAATTGGCTCAAGAGCTCAGGGCGTAGTGGAAATTCGGCCAGGAAAGGAGTTAATTCGGCCTGGGGTGATAAGGCAGCCCAGCCGAACTACTAAAGCCCAGTCGGGTTCCCTCTTTAGTCGGCCCGGAGTGGCAGCGGCCCAGCCGGGTTGAGCAGCGGCCCAGCCGGGGTTGTGCTCGTCCGAATTGGAGGGGAGAGCCCGCGGTGGGCCGAGATGACCGAGGTCGGCCCACCCGGGGGAGGCACTTGGGCTGGTGGAGTTTGCCTGTGTGTAGCAGAAGGATCCCCGCGGTGGGCCGTATTCGGCCCACCCGGGGGAAGCAACTGAGGCAGGGGGATCGACGCACGCGGGTACTTCGGCGCGAGGAGGAGGCGGCTTGGCGGGAGCGTGGAGTCCTGGCGGGTGCTGGCAGCTGGCGGGAGCAACGAGGTGAAGTGGGTCGGTGGAGCTCGGTAGGTGGGCCGAATGAAGGAACTCGGCCCAGGCTGGGGAATCCTGTGAGTCGGCCCAGGAGATGAATGTTTTGCCTTGGTGGGATCTAGGCTGGGCCAAATTAGGCTTATTTCGGCCTGGTTTGCCTTCTTCCCTCTTTCCTTTAAGCTTTATTTCTCTATTTCTTACAACTTGTTATATTTATTATTTGTAGCTCCATATTCTTTTATAGAAAGTTCTATCTAGAAATTACTTAATTCATCAACTCTGGGGTACCTGGGGGTACACCCCCGACAATGGGCCTCAGTCACCGACTGGGCCCCGAACTGGAGAAGCCGGCCGCCATCCGCACGGGGCTACGCTTCATTCCAGTCTCCAAGTGAGTTTTGCTCACCTACTTTTGTCTTTCATTGTACTCGGATTATTTTGCTCACGCGATCAATTTGTAGGACCGAAGCTAAGAAGATAGGCCATCCGACCGTGGCCAAGGTGCCACCCGTCGTCAGCGAGGAGGATCCCTCCCGGAAGAGGAAGGCGGACGAGGTCGTCCTCCCCGCGGATAGCGCCAAGAAGGCCAAGAGCGACGAAGGTGCCGGTGCCTCCATCGCAACGTTCCCGCGCTTCATAGCCAAAGCGGCTACATCGAGTGATACCTCGCCCTCGAGCCGCGCACCTGGGGTCGCTGATACGGAGGTCGAGCAGCGTCGCGGGCACACGCCGGCCCTTCTCGCGTCCATGGATGTGATACAACTTCATGGCATGCTTGGCGCAGCCATCCAGGTATGTCCAGTCCCCGAGGATCAGGCCGGTGTATTGCAGCGGTCTGATTCTTTTAGCGTCTTGTTTTATTTTTCGCGTCTAGTCCCCGAGTGCGCACTCGCTGAATTTCAGCGGGTGGGCACTTAGGATTTTTTGATTGCCAGTCCCCGAGTGCGCACGCGCTGAATTTCAGCGGGTGAGCACTTAGGATGTTTTGATTGCCAGTCCCCGAGTGCGCACGCGCTAAATTTCAGCGGGTGGGCACTTAGGATGTTTTGATTGCCAGTCCCCGAGTGCGCACTCGCTGAATTTCAGCGGGTGGGCACTTTGGATTCCACTTTTGTTAACTGTTTGAATTGTGTGCAGGGTTTGCAGCATGAGTCAGCTGACCGGCTTGCTGCGAAACGCCACGCGGAGAAGGAACTGGCCGCCGTCCAGGAGGCGAACAAGGGGCTTCAGGCGATTGCCACGAAGGCAGAGGAGGCCCACCAGGGACTTGTCCCAGCGAGTGAGTTGGCAGCAGCTCAATCGGCGTTGAGCTCGGCTGAGAAGCGGATCGCCGACCTCGAGCGCGAGCTGAGGGAAGCGAAAGAGGAAGCGAGTTCGGCGGATGGGCGAGCCAAGGCCGCTGTTACAGCCGCCGCGGAAGAACGTAAGGTTTCTGACGCCCTTGTTGCTGGGCTTCAGGATGACTACACTTCTCTTCAGAGCTTCATCACGGATCTCTCCCGTCCCTTTATTGGTGAGTGTGTCTGCTCCTGCCTGTTGCATGTGCATTTTGTAATATCCGATGTACTCACTGTTATCTTCTATCCACAGGCCGGATCCTCGATAGCACGGAAGAGGCGAGCTCGTTCGGCGCACGGCAGTGTGTAGCCACGCTGGTCGATTCGGCGACGTTGTCGGCGACATGCATACGGGCATACCTTCAGGAGATGTTGCCCATGGAAGTAATTCCCAGCGACCTCGTAGAGGTATGGCGGTACTTGGAGAAGGCGCCGTTGGTCGTCGAGTTCATGACACGATCGGCATTCCGACATGGGGCGGCGACGGAGCTTAGCCTTGGGATCGCTCACTTCCCGGAGGACTTCGACCTAGACGACGTGACGAGTGGCTACCCGTCGTCGACTGGCTCGGTGGAGATCTCCGAGGTGCTCAAGTTGACGCACCGCGCCGCGGTGTACTCCGAGCGCGTCTGGGCGATGGGTGACCTCCTTCATTACCAGGAGACGGTCGTCGCACCCAACGACCCCGAGCCGCAGCACCGGGACTTCAAGATCGAGCAACCCTTCCGTGCGGTGATGGCGGGTGAGCTGACGACGTACCCGTCAAACCCGTACACGCCCTTCATTCGCAACCGCAAGGGTGCTGGCGAGTTGTTGTCGAAGCCTGCGGAGTAGAGTAGTTTGCCCTGGGGTGTTAGTAGCAGTTCTACCGTTGGGCATACTTTGTATTTTGTGACGATTGCAACATGCTATTAATGAGATATCGTGTTGTTTTGTGAATTGTCGTGCGTTTTTGATTGAGGGTTGAACGAGTCCCCAAGCGCGTCCGCCCTTTTTATGGGGTTTACCTCGTTTGTTATGTGTTTGCGGTTTTGAACGTTTTGTTATTGAGGTCGACTCGCCCGAACTCGGAGAGCCAGTCGCAAGGAGACTCCCATGAGTGCTCTGTACTTCACCGTTTTCCCTTGCGCGAACGAGCTCGGGTGGCCGAGTCCCCGAGTGTGGTACTTGGTTGTTCTAGGCGCGACTCGAGGGTGGGTGAGGACTTGGCGCGTTTGTTTGAGCGCATCACTCCTGCCTGGCCCGTTGGGTCAGTCGCATGGCGAGTCCTGGGCATGCTCTCATACTTGGCGTTTTCCCTAGCCGCTCGCGCTGAACTGGTCGTCAGTCCCCGAGCGTGGTACTTGGCCGTTCGAGTCGCTATGTCGAGGATGCGGAGGATCATGGTCGCTGTAAGAAGCGATGGCAGTTGTCTTGGCTCGTTGAGCCAGTCGAGCTAGGCGACTCCAATGGGGCTCCGGGTAGGCGTTTTTCGTGGACGTTACAAGACCTGGGGTACTCCAGTGCCCTTGTAGCGCACTACTTGGCCATGTCGATCGCTGTACCAGAGGTTGACTTCTGCAGTTAGCTTGACGCTGTTATTACGAGTGCGAGTGGCACAAGACACGGGGAGTAGACGCAATTTGCAGTAACCAACATTTTTATTTCATGGCGACTGGAGGATACATATGTGGAGTTCTAGGAGTAGAACTTCCGTAGGAGGTTTATATTCCATGATCGCTTGACATCGAGTTTGCCGTCCCCGCGGACGTCTATGAGGTAATAGGCGTTGTTGCCGAGTACTCGCCCTATGGCGAATGGTCCCTCCCATGGGGGGGATAGCTTGTGCATGCCCTTCTTATCCTGGATGAGGCGCAGCACCAGGTCGCCTTCTTGGAAGGTGCGAGTTTTCACCCGCCGGCTGTGGTAGCGGCGGAGTCCTTGTTGGTAGATGGCGGTGCGTAAGCGAGCTAGGTCGCGTGCCTCGTTGAGTTGATCGACTCCATCTTGTTGTGCAAGTTCGTTTGTAGCCTCCGTGTAGTGGACGACCCTCGGCGAGTCGTGCTCGAGGTCGGTGGGCATGACTGCCTCGGCATCGTACACCATGAAGAAGGGGGTGAACCCTGTCGATCTGTTGGCTGAGGTGCGGATGCCCCAGATGACGGAGGGTAGCTCCTCGACCCAGCACCCGGCGGTGCGCTCGAGTGGTACTTGGGGCCACGGCTTTAGGCCGTGGAGGATGCTCTGGTTGGCCCGTTCCGCTTGGCCGTTGGACTTCGGGTGGGCGACTGACGCCAGGTCGAGCCGGATGTGGTGTTCCTCGTAGAACTCGGCCAAGGATCCTTTAGCTAAGTTGGTGCCGATGTCCGTGATGATGCTGTTTGGGAACCCGTAGCAATATATGAGCTCGCGTAAGAACTTGGTGGCGGTCTTCCCGTCGCATTTCCAGACTGGCTTGGCCTCCACCCACTTTGTGAATTTGTCGACCGCGACCAGAAGGTGGGTGTAGCCGGAGGGGGCCTTTTTGAAGGGGCCTACCATATCCATACCCCACACGGCGAATGAACAGGTGATGGGGATTGTCTTAAGCGCTGAGCTCGGCACGTGTGTCTGGTTGGCGTACTTCTGGCACCCGGCGCACCGTTGGACGATGTCGACGGCATCGGCGTGTGTGGTGGGCCAGTAGAAGCCGTGTCGCATAGCCTTGGCGACCAGAGAGCGGGCGCCGGCGTGGTGGCCGCAGTCGCCGGAGTGGATGTCGTGGAGGATCTTGCGTCCCTCGACGGGTTGGACGCATCATTGAAACACGCTGGTCACGCTGCGCTTGTGGAGCTCACCGTCGATGATGGTGAAGGATTTGCATCGGCGTGCAATCATCCGGGCGTCCGTCTCGTCTGCCGGCAAGGTGCCAGCCTCCAGGTGGGCGATGTAGGGCCTGGTCCAGTCGTCTGGCTCGGCGATGAGTGCGACCAGGGCCGCCTCTGGCTGCCGCGGGACTCCGATGTCGATCTCCCTTGGGGGTGAGACTGACGGCTTGGTGACCGTGTCGAGGAAGACGCCGGCGGGTGGCGCGAGTCGAGCCGACCCGATGCGAGAGAGTGCGTCAGCCTCCTCGTTCTTCCACCTGTCGATCCACTCGACGAAGTAGCCTGCGAAGTGTCCCCCCAGCTTGTCTACTGCTTGGCGGTATGCCGCCATTGTGGGGAGACGGCGTCGCAAGTGCCGGCGACTTGCCCCGCGACGAGGTCGGAGTCTCCGTAGCAGTGTAGGCGGTGGACGTTCATATCCTTGGTGGCTCGCATGCCGTGGAGTAGTGCCTCGTACTCGGCCATGTTGTTGGTGTAGGGGGTGAAGTCGAGGCAGAGGACGTAGCGGCGTTTGTCGCCCTTTGGTGAAGTCAGTACGATCCCTGCTCCTGCGCCGTCCGCGTTCTTGGAGCCGTCGAAGTGCAAGCTCCAGTAGTGGAGGTATGGAAGCTTTTCTGGCTGCTGGGCCTCTTCTCAGTCGGCGATGAAGTCCGCTAGAGCCCGCGACTTGATCGCTTTTCGTGGCTCGTACTTGATGTTATGGACGCCGATTTCGACGGCCCACTTAGCGACTTGCCCAGTCGCCTCACGGTTGCGGATGATGTCCTGCAACGGTGCTGAGGAGACGACCGTGATCGGGTGCTCCTGGAAGTAGTGCGGCAGGCGCCGCTGTGCTCTGAAGACCGCGTATACCAGTTTCTGGTACTGCGGGTATCGCTGGCGCGACTCGGTGAGGACCTCGCTGATGTAGTACACCGGTCGCTGTACCGGGCGCTCCTTTCCTTCTTCCGGTCGCTCGACGACCATGACGGCGCTGACGACACGCTCGGAAGCCGCGACGTAGACCAGCATGGGTTCTTTGTCGGCGGGGGCGGCGAGTAATGGTGCTGCGAGTAGCACCTTCTTGAGGTCGCGGAGTGCGTCGTCCGCCTCCTTGTCCCACTGGAAGGTGGGGTTCTTGCGCATCAGGCGGTATAGGGGCATCGCCTTTTCGCCCAGGCGGGGGATGAAGCGACTGAGGGCCGCTACTCGCCCGGCAAGCTTCTGGACGTTGCGCAGGCACTCGGGTTTGCTGAGTCGAGCGATCATGTCGATCTTCGTGGGGTTCGCCTCGATCCCGCGCTTGGATACGACGTACCCCAGTAGTTGCCCTGCTGGTACGCCGAAGGTGCATTTGCCTGGGTTGAGTTTTATCTTGTATTTCCGCAGGTTGGAGAATGTTTCCGCCAGGTCGGCGAGTAGATCGCCCTGGCGAGCGGATTTCACGACCACGTCGTCGATGTAGACATGGATGTTGCGGCCAATTTGGCTCGCGAGGCACTCCTGCATGCACCGCTGGTAGGTCGCCCCGGCGTTCTTGAGGCCGAAAGTCATGGCGGTGTAGCAGAAGGCTCCGAATGGCATGATGAACGTCGTCTTCTCCTCGTCCTCAACAGCCATTTTGATCTGGTTGTACCCAGAGTAGGCGTCGAGGAAACACAGCGACTCCGAGCCCGTGGTGGAGTCGATTATTTGGTCGATCCGCGGGAGGACGAACTGCTCCTTCGGGCAGGCGCTGTTCAAGTTTGTGTAGTTGATACACATCCTCCAGGTCCCGTTCTTCTTCTCGACCAGGACTGGGTTTGCTAGCCACTTGGAGTACTTGATTGGCCGGATGAAGCCTGCGGCGAGTAGACGCTGCACCTCCTCGGCGATAGCTCGGCGGCGCTCTTCATTAAAGGGCCACAACGACTGTTTGACGGGTCGCACTTTGGGGTCGGCGTTTAGTTTGTGCTCAGCGAGCTCCCTAGGGACACCAGGCATGTCAGAGGGCTTCCATGCGAAGATGTCCCTGTTCTCACGGAGGAACTCGATGAGCACGCCTTCCTAGGCTGGGCTCATCCCTGTTCCGATCATCACCGTCTGGCTAGAGTCGCCTGGGACCAGCTCGACGGTGCGGGTGTGCGTCGTTGCCTCGAAGGCTGAGGTGTTTGCGCCCTTCGAATTGGGCTTCTTGAGTATGGTGGGGTCGTCATTGTTCACCCCGCTCGCGTACTTGGCGAGCTCGTCGGCGTGGTTGGCCTCTGCCGCGATGACGGCATCGGCGAGTTCGGCTCCTTTGGCCTCGCACTCGGCGGCCATGTCGGGGTCGCCGTTGATGGTGATGACGCCGCACGGCCCGGGGAGCTTCATCGCGGTGTACGCGTAGTGGGGCGCTGCCATGAACTTGGCGAACGCCTGGCGCCCCAGGACGCGGTGGTAGGGGCTGTCGAAGGGTACCAGCTCGAAGACGATCCGCTCGGTGCGGAAGTTTGCTGGCGTGCCGAAGGTGACTGGCAGCGTGACCTTGCCGATCGGGTATGCCTTCCGACCGGGGACGATGCCGTGGAACATGGTGTGGGTCGTCTCGATCATCGACTGCGGGAGCCGCAGCCGCCTGAAGGTGTCCAGGTACAGGATGTTGATGGAGCTGCCGCCGTTCATCAATGTCTTGGGGAGACAGTAGTCGCCCACCTTTGGCTTGACCACCAGGGCGACTCGGCCTGGGTACTCGATGCGCGGCGAGTGGTCCTGGCGGCTCCAGGTGATGGGCTGCTCCGACCAGTTGAGGAACTGGGGAACGTCCACCTGGGCCACCGCGTTGACGGCGACGGCGCGGGTGATGACCTTCTTCTCGCGCTTCGTGTTGAAGCCTGTGAAGGTATGGAGCGAGCCGGCCACATTGCCGAATTTTCCGCCGTTTGGCGGGTTGTTGTCGGGGTCCTCCCGTGCTCGCCGTGCCTTCTCAATCTCCCTGAGGGTGTGGCAGTCGGCGGTCGTGTGCGTTGCGGGTTTCCCTTCCCTGCTATGAAACGCACAAGGTTGGTTAAGGAGGGCCGCGGGGTCGAACCTTGGCTTGGCCTTGTAGTTGCCGCCGTCGCGGTGTTGTCCTTCGTCGCGGCGGAAGCTCTTGGGCTCGCGTTGTGCGTGGCCGGCGTTGGCGACGAAGTCGACTCGCCCGTCGCTGCGGCGCTTGCCAGTGAGGCGAGTGTTGTTGTAGCGTAGGGGCAAGGGCGGCCAGCCATCTGCGGTGCAAGATGAGGGCGGAGACACAAGGTTTTACCCAGGTTCGCCCCCCCGGAGGGTAAAGACCTACTCCTGCTAGATTGTATTATGGTGGTGGTACAATGGGCGAGCTCGGCGGCTAGGCGGCGAGTCGCTTGGGTGTATGATGGAACGTATCTCTACACGCCCTGTAGGGAGGTTTATATAGACTTACCTCCCCTAGGGTTTACATATCTCAACCGAATCGGTTAAGGCTTCGGCACTTGTTTAACCTAATCCGCCTGGGCCTATCTACTCGCCTGTGCCTTCAGCTTCCAGTCGCTTGGATCCACACCGGGCCTTGATCCAGTCGCCGTCTTGCAAGCCCACTCGCCAGTTCTTGGTTCAGTCGGAAACGTCCTGCTGGGTATACCCCGGTAGGCATATCCCCATCAGCATTAGCAATGGCACCATTGTTGTCACAATAGATCACCATTGGGTCCAACGCGTTTGCAACCACACCTAGTTCGGATATGAACTCCTTCATCTAAACTCCTTCCTGAGACGCTTCCGAAGCGGCAACATATTCGGCCTCCGTCATTGATCCCGCCACCACAGGTTGTTTGGAGCTCCTCCAACTAACCGCTTCGCCATTCATGAGAAATACGTATCCGGATTGAGACTTAGAGTCATCCGGATCGGTGTCAAAGCTAGCATCGACATAACACTTAGCGACGAGCTCTTCTTCACCTCCGTATACAAGAAACATATCCTTAGTTCTTCGCAAGTACTTAAGGATATTCTTGACCGCTTTCCAGTGTTCCGAACCTGGATCCGATTGGTACCTACTAGTCAAACCAATAGCATGTGCCACATCCGGTCTTGTACATAGCATGGCGTACATTATAGAGCCTATGGCTGAAGCATAGGGGACTTTGTCCATTTTCTCTCTTTCTTCCGTTATAGCCGGACTTTGAGTCTTACTCAATGTCGTGCCTTGCAATATAGGTAAGAACCCCTTCTTACTTCCGTCCATTTTAAACTTCTTTAAAATATTATCAAGGTATGTACTTTGTGATAGCCCTATTAGGCGCCTAGATCTATCTCTATAGATCTTTATGCCTAATATGTATGACGCTTCACATAGGTCCTTCATTGAAAATTTGCTGTTTAGATAACTTTTAACACTGTTTAAAAGATCTATATCATTTCCGATCAACAATATGTCATCCACATATAGTATCAGAAATACCACATTGCTCCCACTCACTTTCTTGTAAATACAAGCTTCTCCATAAGTTTGGACAAATCCAAACTCTTTGATCACCTCATCAAAGTGGAGATTCCAACTTCGTGATGCTTGCTTCAATCCATAGATGGATCGCTGAAGCTTGCGCACCTTGTTAGCATCCTTAGGATCGACAAAACCCTTTGATTGTATCATATACAAATCTTCTTCAATATTACCATTGAGAAACGCGGTTTTGACATCCATCTGCCATATCTCATAATCGAAATATGCAGCAATTTCTAACATAATCCTAACTGACTTTAGCATTGCTAAGGGAGAGAATGTCTCATTGTAGTCAACTCCTTGAATTTGTCGAAACCCCTTTGCCACAAGTTGAGCTTTATAGACGGTCACATTACCATCAGCATCAGTTTTCCTTTTGAAAATCCATTTGTTCTCCACGGCCTTTCGGTCGTGAGGTAATTCCACCAAGTTCCAAACTTGATTTTCATATATGGATTCCATCTCGGATTTCATGGCTTCTAACCATTTGTTGGAATTCGGGCTCATCATCGCTTCTTCATACGTTGTAGGGTCATCAATTTCATCAACCATGAAATTCATAACAGGGTTTCCATATAGCTTGGGAGCTGCACACGTCCTGCTAGACCTGCGAGGTTTGGTAGTACTCTCTTTCGGAGTTTCATGATCATTATCATTAGTTCCCTCTTCAACTGGTGAAGCCAACTCCAGAACGACTTCCGGCGCTGCACTACTCGCCATACTTTGAAGAGAAGGTTCAATAACCTCTTCGAGTTCTACCTTCCGACTACTCACACCTTTCGTGAGAAACTCTTTCTCTAGAAAGGATCCATTCTTGACAAAAAAAACCTTGCCCTCAGATCTGTGATAGAAGGAATACCTAGTTGTTTCCTTAGGGTATCCTATGAAGACGCATTTTTCCGCTTTGGGTTTGAGTTTATCCGGTTGAAGTTTCTTCACATAAACATCGCATCCCCAAACTTTAAGAAATGATAGCTTAGGTTTGTTTCCAAACCACAATTCATACGGTGTCTTTTCAACAGATTTAGATGGTGCCCGATTTAAAGTGAATGCAGCAGTTTCTAGTGCATAACCCCAAAATGATAACGGCAAGTTCGTCAGAGACATCATAGAACGAACCATATCCAATAAAGTACGATTTCGATGTTCTGACACACCATTTCTCTGTGGTGTTCCGGCAGGTGTGAGTTGTGAAACAATTCCACACTCTTTCATGTGAGTGCTAAACTCGTAACCTAGATACTCACCTCCACGGTCAGACCGTAGAAATTTGATCTTTCTATTACGATGATTTTCCACTTCATTCTGAAATTCCTTAAACTTTTCAAAGGTTTCAGACTTGTGTTTTATCAAGTAGATATAACCGTATCTACCCAAATCATCCGTGAAAGTAACAAAATAACGATATCCACCTCGCGGCGACACACTCATTGGACCACATACATCAAAATGTATGATTTCCAATAAATCTGTTGCCCGTTCCATTGAACCGGAAAACGGTGTTCTAGTCATCTTGCCCATAAGGCATGCTTCACATGTATCAAATGATTCAAAATCAAGTGATTCCAAAATTCCATCCGAATGGAGCTTCTTCATGCGTTTAACGCCAATATGACCTAGACGGTAGTGCCACATATATGCGGATATATCATCATTAAGTTTAATCCTTTTAGCATCAACATTATGAATATGTGTAACATTATTATCGAGATCTAATAGAAATAAACCATTCATCATCGATGCGTGACCATAAAAGATTTCATTCATATAAATAGAACAACCATTGTTCTCGGATTTAAATGAATAAACACTTCGCATCAAACACAATCCAGATACAATGTTCATGCTCAGTGCAGGCACCAGATAACAATTATTCAAGTTTATTACTAATCCCGAAGGCTAGTGGAGAGGTAGCGTTCCAACGACGATCACATCAACGCTTGATACATTGCCGACACGCATCTTGACCTCACCCCTTGCTAGCGGTCGCTTGTTCCGCAGCCCCTGATTTGAGTTACAAATATTAGCAACTGAACCGATATCAAATACCCAGGTGCTACTGCGAGCACCAGTCAAGTACACATCAATAACATGTATATCATATATACCTTTGTTTGCCTTCTTGTCTGCCAAATACTTGGGGCAGTTGCGCTTCCAGTGGACAGTCCCCTTACAATAGTAACACTTGGTATCAGAATTAGGTCCAACTCGGGGTTTCTTTTCAGGCACGGCAACCGGCTTGCCGCCCTTACTTCCCTTCTGTTTTCCCTTCTTGTCTTTCTTGAAACCAGTGTTCTTATTGATCATCAACACTTGATGTTCCTTTTTGATCTCCACTTCTATAGTTTTAAGCATTGACAGAAGCTTGGGGAGAGACTTCTTCATGCCTTGCATATTATAGTTCATCACAAAGCTCTTATAGCTAGGTGGCAGAGACTGCAGAACACGATGGATGCCTAAGTGAATGGGAATCTATATTCCCAAGGACACAACTTATCGGCGTAACCCGACATCTTGAGTACATGCTCACTTACGGAGTTGTGCTCTTCCATCATGCAGCTAAAGAACTTTTCTGAAGCATTGTAGCTCTCTACAGCAGCATGTGTGTCGAAAATCATTTTCAACTCACCCATTGTATCAAATGCATTGCCATTTTCGAAAATCTTTCGAAGTTCTGGCTCTAGCCCATACAATATGCCGCAATGAACTAAGTTGTGGTCCTCCTGACGAGTCTGATAGACATTCTTCTCCTTGTCAGGGGCATCCTCAAAAGGTGGGGGGCCTAGCGGCGCTTCTAGCACATATTGCTTTTGTGAAGCAGAGAGGAGAATCCTCAAATTCATGGCCCATTCGGTAAAGTTGCTACCGTTCGTTGCAAGTTTCTCTTTCTCCATGAACACATTGAAATTAAAAGCAGGTGGTGCCATCTACAACAGAATTTGTAAAGTTTAGACTAAGTTTATGATAGATTGAGTTCAACTAATCCACATTACGAATGAACTCCCACTCAAAAACGACACCCCTCGTGTCTTTTTGGTGACTACATGAACCAAAACCACTACACCAAGTCCGGTCATCACGTGAGTCGGTGTAGCTTCAAAGGCGAGCATCAAATGGGCATCATATCTACTATATGACTCATGCTTAACCTTTCGGTCCGTGATCCGAGGCCATGTCTGTACATGCTATGCTCGCCAAGTAAGAACCTTAGTATTCGTGTGTGTAACTGTCTTACACCCGAAATATGGTCATGGATCCAAGAACACTCGATCATCACGTGATGTCTTGGAGCGACGAAAACATAATCGGTGCATACTAAAGGAAGAACACATTCTTATCTTGATATTTAAATGAGGGATCATCTTATTATGCTAATAAAACGCCAAACAAGCAATATAAGATGCTATCAAACATCACATGTTTATTAGTGGAATGATATGGTTCCTGCATATGATCTCTATCATGTGCATCATGGTATGATCAATATCATACCTTTATGTGTAAGGCCAAGGTCTATGGAACTTACACGTTATGTGTTGTAAGAGTATCATCTCATACTTCTACTTACAACATCACCATATCATAACACTATCCCAACAACAATCTAAACTAGACGCCTCTAATTTATCCATTGCAAGTTTTTACGTGACTTAGAGCTTCCGAGATAGAACCGATCATACCTACGAACATGAACCACAACGAGGATAACCAAATTGTTGACAACTCGTTGCAAAATAGATATTAACTATAGTAGGAGAGACAGACACCCGCTAGCCACTTATGCAAACTAGTTGCATGTCAAGCGTGGAATAGGTCTCATGTGCGAGGACATGTAAAGTTTGTCTGGGTCGCTTCATCCCACTATGCCACCAATATCCAAAATTACAACTAAGGAGCAACAACATGATCATCATCGCCCACATACTCATATGTGTACTACCCGTGTAAAGCATCTACGCATAGATCCGGCTTTGATACCACTGTAGGGTTCGCAACATAGAATTTTTTTTCCTACGATGGGAACAACTATGTACCAAGATCTATCTACTAGATACAAACAACGGGCGGATGTATATCCGTAGAGAACATATCCTTGTAGACCGACAAAGCTTAACGAGTTAAACTCGTGGTTGATGTAGACGATCTCTTGCAGATCTCAAGATCGAGAGGAAGTCCTAGCGCCGCAAATCAGCAGCGCATCCGTGCTCGCACACATGTCCGAGGCACCGAGAAACCTCCGCCTCCTCACTCCAGCAATGCAGCGGAAGCACAACTCTTTCTTGCCGAATAGCCACCGGGAACATGTATCTCGCTAGTCCGAGACCATGGGGGATAAATTCTAGAGGGGGAGAGAGATCCTTCACGAGGAGGTGTGAGTGAGAAGTGAGGAGGGGGTGCCTTTTATAGGAGAGGGGGAACCCCAAGGGGGTGGATGGAGCATGGGGCTGCCCCTTGCCCTCCCCTCTTCATGTGGGTGGACACTCCACTCACAAATTTCCTTTAAATTCCCTCCACTCAAAATCCCACTCAAACTTGCCATTAAATTTCCACCAAATTTAATGCAAACTCTCATTAAATAAAACTCTTTTTATTTATTCAGAATTTTGTCAATTACTTTAATAACAAACATTCACATATAACCCCTTGCTAGAATTCTATTTCACATGCAAAAACACTTTTTGCAATTTCACCTGAAAACCTGTTTCGGTATCTAGTGAAATAAATTCTTGCGCTTGTTATTCTTTCTGGCATGAAACTTTTGCTCCAATTGGATGTCGGTGTCTCTTAAGTGTGTCACCCTATGGTTCGTGAATAATGCGGACATGATCGATACCCCTCTCGGATCAATAATCAGAAGCAGGATCTAGAGACCCATACTGACTCCCACACATTCAACGATGACTTTCTTGTGATCGTCGGGACCTTTTACGCTCGTATCTTAATCCCTTTGTTTCTCGATATATTACATGTCCGAGATTCGATCATTGGTATCTCCATACCTAGTTTGATCTTGTTACTGACATGCACTCTTTTCTCGTTCCTGTGATATAACATTCTAGTGATCAAATCACTTGCTTGCAAGCTAACCAATGTGATATCACCGAGAGGGCCCAGAGTATATCTATCCGTCATCGGGATGAACAAATTCCACTCTCGATCCATGGGCCTCAACATAACACTTTATTAGTTCTGAACCCATCTTTATAATCACCCTGTTATGGTGTGACGTTTGATGTTATCAAGAAACTCTTCCGGTGTTAGTGATTGACATGATCTCATGGTCTAAGGATTAGGATCACTTCGTAAGTTGTTATAGCAATATAAACTCAATGACTTTGATCATAATGTTATACTTTGGATGAATGTTCATCACATCATTACACTAATGCTGTGATCCCGTTATTAGCAACATCCAATGTCTATGATCAGGAAACCTTGACCATCTTGTTAATCAACGAGCTAGTTTACGAGAGAGGCATAACTAGGAACTTTCTGTTTGTTTATTAAACACACATGTATTAACGTTTCCGTATTAATAGAATTATAGGATGCAAAATAAACATCTATCATATACTTGGAATACACATAATAAACACTTTATTATTGCCTCTCAGGGCATATTCCCTTCACTTCGTTTCTAGTAGCTATCTTGGCCAAGTAGATGCTAGTGACTCCAAGATGGGGTATTTATGGTCGATAGTGGGTTCATGCCTCTATTTAATCGAAGGGAAGTGACACCCTAAAGTTAATCCTTTGTCTTCAGCAAACCGGTGAGATTGACAACCTCACTATTCGTTGGGGCAAAGTCTTGAGTTTGTGTTGTGTAGGTTTCCAAGTTGCTAGCAACATATTTGAGTCGTTTCCTTCCTCCTACTGGTTCGATAACCTTGGTTTCTTATTGAGGAAAAACTTGCTGCTGTGCTCATCATACCTTCCTCTTGGGGTCTCCCAATGAAGTTTTCACGCACCATCAAGCTTGCCCTTCTTCATCCCTTCTTGAGGTTGATCCATCTTGATGCAACTCTTTATACTTGTCTTGATCAACCTTCAAGCTCCTTATTTCTTCATCTTTCAACCTTCAGACCAACACATGGCCCAAGCGATGCCAATGTACAAACCTACAAGTGAAACTCAATTTACACATTAGTCCATAGAGATTGTCATTAATTACCAAAACCACACATGGGAGCATACATGCCCTTTCAATAGCTAGTTACCACAAGCCTCTCTCTTATCATTTAATTGTATATCATGTTATCTAAATACTTAGGTGACAATGCATGTAACTCTATGGTACTATCTAAGTTACTGCAACAATGACTAGTCATACAATGTTCCATATCTATGAATTGGCATTTAAAACTAGTTGCACAACTAATGACATTCCAAATGTACATTGACCGGTTTGATAATGGGACCACATTTTTTTTGGAAAAAAGTATATATTAATATCACAGGGATACCAATTACACCCAGCCTCTGCAATAATGCATGCCTTAGCGGCCCTACTGATGCACACAACCCAGAAAAAAGAAAAAAGAATTACAAAAAAAGAAAAAGTCACGCTACATAGAACTATTCCTCAAATCAACGACACTGACACCATCAGAACAACACCGTAGTCCTCCACTCCAATAACAATGCCTTCAAGAAGGAAACAGTTCCCAAGCGCCATCATTTCCCGATCAAAGATCATACGGTTTCATCCTGAAGAAAGTCCTCGCTCGCAAAACAATGCCTTCAACAAGGTCATTGCCAGTCACAACCAGTTAAGGCCAGACCTTGGATTTTCACCCTGCAAGGTAAGACCGGGAACTCCTCATGTGTTGTCTTCCCACACCAACAGTCGCTGCTACGAGTCACAGATCATGCAGCCAGTTCTTCATCGCCACAAAAACTAAAATCACCATCACTACCCTCATATTTCCGCTTTCCTGACATTCTCCGCATCTTACTTCACCATAGCTCATTGAATGGCGCTCGGTGGGAACAAATAACAGAGCTTCGCAACGCTCCCGCTGAAACCAAACGGCCAGAAAAACAAGGGCATGGGACGACATGGGCACATGGAGTTATGAGGGCGATAGAGGGGGATGCATGGGAAGGTTGGATGTGTAAGGCCTTTCACAATAGAGTGTATCTTAGCATATTTTCATAGGAGATATAAATAGCAAAGAGACATCCCCTCCAATGCATTGTATCTTAAAGGTTGTATCTTAATTTAATATTTTTTCTCTAATGTATGCATTTTATTCGGCTATCAAGCCCTTTTGCCTATGATTACGTGCAAGTGGTATATCTTAGCTAAGATACAATAACACACACTCTCTCTCATCACTAAATATGGTGCCACATAATCTTTTTGCCTATGATACCATGCCAAGAAACAACCATTGTGAAAGGCCTAAGGGCTATAGCAGAGATCTTTGAGGCTTAATTCGGGAGTTATAGACTTTTGCACTCCAATAGGGTCTCTTTTGGAGATCCTTTTGTTTTTCCAAATCCCTCAGAAGTTCTTTTGAGGGTGGAATAGGGGCTATGTTGGAGGTGCTCTAAGGAAATGAGAGAACTACATGATATTGTTAAGTAAAAAATCTTTCATCGAACTACACTTGAGAATAAATAAAAATACAAAAAAAATAGTTTTTCTATTTTTACATGGTAAATAATATGAATCTTTAGGTGTATGTAATCCAGAAATGTTTTAGCACTTATGCCGAGAAGTTCTTGTCATGAGACTAAAGAGACAATTAGTTTACAAATATTTGTTTTTTCCTCTTAACCATGTTGTGGTGTTGAAAATATTATTTTCATCTACAACCTTTCCGTTTCAAGATGGAATAGGTTCTTATTAGTCGAATGCAATCAATGGTCATAGCAAAGTGGATATGAGTCACCGATTTTCTCATACATGTTCAAGTATGAGTCTTATGGTCATAGTACCTGATTTGTTTTATTTTCTTATGTCGCTATGTTTTATTAAATACTCCTATGATGCAATTGAAACGATTTGTAGTCATGCTACCGTGACCTTTAACAGTAGCATCAAAATAGTCCAGACGTGTCATGGATGAAAAATTACCAACGGTATTCTTGACTTGGGAGTCTTTTATAGAATCTAGTGAATTTGAATCCTTATGAATGTACCCTGTAAGAGACATTTGGGTAATAGAATTTGTGTTCTTGTAATATTTCTTATGTACTGTATTTTTTTTTTTGAGAAACACAGTACAAACGCAGACGCTCACAATGCGTACATACACTCACCCCTATGAACACACGCACACACATCCTACCCCTATGAGCATCTCCGAGAGACTAAGCCGACGGGTCTTGAGATTGACGAAGTCACCGCAGACACCTCGCTATCGACGGGAACGTCGCCTCCCACTGAAAGAATATTTCGCCTTTATGAGGCACCAAAACGTTAAACCTGAGGTTTAAACTCTGGTGGGTTGGGGGTACCACTGTCCTCCTAACCATCCAACCATGGAATAGATTTTTCTGTTCTATTAACATCATGCGTCAAGTCGATGCTCCAATGCCAGCTTCATTAAATTAAATGGAAGAAAAAATAAAATGGAAGAAAGGGAGAAACACGAATAATGCAAAACATATGTGTACACGCCCTCTCGGTGCTATGTATGTCGGTTTCCCCATCTCTTAATGAAAGACAGGTCTACTTTTTTTTTTCGAAAGGCAGATCTACTGCTGGTTGTTTAAGAAAACACATGTATGTTCTGTTTGAAATCTCAAGGCACATCCAACAACCACCATTAAATGATTCCCGTTGACATGTTGAAAAAACTCACATGAGTGAGATTGGTTTACGATTGCACTAACACTTGGATAGACGGGGGGCAACTCTCCCGTTGACATGTTCAGGGACACTTTTTGTCTTGTCTACGGCAGAATATATCGCCATTCGAGGTACCACGTGGCACGTGCTCGAGTCATGCGCACCCCGATTGAATGAATACACTTGCAGCAGACGCCTCCACACAAGTTCGCAGTGCATCAAAGTTCTCATTCTGTTTTTTCCACGAGAAGAGAAGATGGTGGAAATCTATCAATCTAAAGCCACTAGTATTACAAACCACATCTCGACCACTGGCGTTGTCTCTTTGTTGCCCACCCCAAGTAGGATGGTGATAACGTTCAAAAAAAATAAAGTAGGATGGTGATGTTGTGACTGCATTGGTCTGAAAAAAGATTTTTTGAGGGGAATTTCCTCTACAGATTTTAAAGGGTAACATGAAAAGATGAGGGCAGGTGTTTCTTGGATCCTCTCGCACAAAGAAATCACATGTATCATACATGTATCTGCAAGGCAGATAATGTCTACTCCCTCCGTTTTAAAATATAAGATCTTTTAGGTTTGTGAAGAGAATGTATCTAGACTTGTTTTAGTATATAGGTTTATCCATATTTGAAGTGAATCTAGATACTAAAACAAGTCTAGATACATTTGCTTCACAAAGATAAAACATCTTATATTTTGAAACGGATGGAGTACCTCAGTATGCATGTATCTACAGATTGTTAGTGTGTATAGAGGAAGTAGTGAATGTCCATGTGAATCGTAAAGCTTATATGATGCGGACAAAGTACTACTGGCGTGTGACTGAATCAAAGCGATGCAATGTATTGGCTAGCATTTTTTTTTGTTTCTCAATGCGATGTAATGTACTGGCGTGTGGCTGAATTAAAGGAGCATGTTAAGACTCATCTACACAACATGCCTCGAAAACCTTCCTCGTCAGGCGCTAAGTATGAAATGCCGCAAAAGTTATTTGTTTTCATTCAGGCTTCCAAGCAGCTTCCATCATCTTCTTTGTTTTCATCAGTTTCTCAATCTGCCTCACAATCTGAACAAAAAAAAAACTATTGAAATGTGCCCAATATCACCACTAGTTCTCCTTACATGAAATGACGGAGGGAGTGCAATTTAGAAATGCAAATAAGTACACCTAAATATAAGTCTTTTTTGTAAATAACTTCCATGTAAATATAACTTCACTCTTTTTTTGTAAATCATTTCATGTAAGGAGAACTAGTGGTGATATTGGGCACATTTCAATAGTTTTTTTTGTTCAGATTGTGAGGCAGATTGAGAAGCCACATCTGGAAGGTGTTCGGTTCAAAAGCACGTAAATAGGATACCCCCGGCTGCAGAAATAATCATCTGTGTTCCAGATGAAGAAAGGTTGTTCGAAGTTATCTGCTTACTTTGCACTGAAACAGTGACATCAGAATTTGCATAGCGCTGACAGAGCATGCCCATTGGCAGCAAGCATGAGATATCTACGGTGATTGGCTAGATATATATGCAAGGCATCAAACTTATAAGGCTTGTCATAGTGGGAATAACTTCACTAGTAACTAAGTGTCCAACTGAACACTTTTGCTTATATGGCAATGAGTTAATAAGGAAAGAGATAGATAGAGCAACTAGCTATGTTACTGTAATATCACACATATCAAGACAAAGTGAGTCTACAACCTAATTAATGTGACATTGTATGTTACCATATTTAAGTTATTTTACACTATGGTTACTACTCCCTCTGTCCTGAAATACTCTGCATTCTGGGTTTAGTCAAAGTCAAAATTTATAAAGTTTGTTAAATATATAGAAAAAACTATAAACATCTATAGCATCAAATGTATATATTATGAAAATATATCTTATGACAATTCTAATGGTACTTATGTTGTATTATAGGTGTACATAATTTTTTCAATATGTTTGGTCAAATTTTACAAAGTTTGACCTTGACTAAACCCATAATGCAGGGTATTTCAGGATAAAGGGAGTACTATGCACTATGACCAGCCTAAAGTATCATTGACATTGATTTCAGAGCTAACTGATACACGTGTCAGAAGGAAAACGACAATGTATTCTGAGTAAAAGAGATGTTATGCTAATACTCCTCCATTTTAGTGCAAATGCAAAGGCATCCTAGGGTCTTACCCTCCCTTTTGCAAATGGTGGATAGAATAGTAATACAAGTATATTTTAGTTTTATAATTTTCGATAAAGAGGGCTTTATTACTTATATTTCAGTTTTATACAGTATGTCCATAAACACGATGAATGCAGCTATATATATAGAAACGCTAGAGAACTTGGATGCAGTGTTTGACATGAACCGATTCATTAGATTGTTGTTTAAGAAGCAAAGGGGATTCCAAAGTTGACCCCTATGATCGCTGAATCCGAAACACAGCTTCGCGAAAAAAATATAGTGTACAAAATACAAGGCTATTTGTTTATCATAAGTGCGCGGCATCTCGAGAAAGAAAAACCAAGGAACCCTAGCTCAGACAGAGTTAAATCGGTGTGTCAATGTCTCGGTTTTTATATGTAACTTCAAGTGGCCGGACTAACAGGACAGCACCGTATCGCCTTCAAACATTGTCACCAGAGGGACCATTATTCTTGGTCGACAAGAAAAGTGGAAATCGGCATGCCAAAACTCACCTTAGAACTCAAGAAGGTGCACGAATGCACGCCGCACCCCGCCGAGACGAGCACACAACCCCAAAGCAGACTCCGCCTCGAACAAACTCCACTGCATTTTCCACCACACTACCACCCGAAGAGAGACGATATATGGACCCTAAGGAGGCTCCTTCAAGAAGGGAACAACACCAAAGTTCCGCCACCACCCGATTCAAAGAGATCTTGGATTTTTACCTAGAGCTCGATGAAGAACGAGAGAATATTTGCAATGGTACCAAGAAGGGAACGACGCTGGTGAGCATCACCACCGTCACCTATAAAGTTAGGTTTTCACCTCGACAAGGGACCCGCCACTTGCCAGAGTCACACTGAGGTGGTTGCAGACACACCTCCACTTCTCACCACTAGCCAGAGTCACGCAGCCCTAACGACCATGAACACAAGCCAGCCTTGGAGCCATGATATTCGCTCATCGTCGTGACTTCCATCGGCCCGAGGCTTCTGCCCTAGCATCCAACCTCCACATGCATCCCAACAAACTGGGAGTAGACGTTCGCACAACCATAAGGGACATCATCGACCAATGTAGATGTCTGACCCAAACGACCCGACCTACCCCAGTCAACGCAGTTGTCACCCGAGCGTGTTCGGACCCGACACCCAGCACCCGCAGGAAGCAGCCCAGATCCATATCTGGTGAAGAAGTGGCTATACCGCCAGCCAACCCAAGCTAGCATAGGGCCCAACCCTGGCCCTAGGTACGAGTAGCTCCGACGCAACCAACAAGCCCCATGATAGCTGCCGATGCAGGACCTTGCGACACCGCTATCCAAAAGAAACCACCACAACCAAGACATTCCTGACCAGCGCAACGAGATCTCCGTACCAACCAAGCCAGACGCTAGGAGAAGCCCCACCACTGCCTACACCGTGCGGCTTTGCCCGGCAAAGACCACCGATGGTAGCGACGGTTGTTGCTAGGAGAAGGAGGCGCTAAATACTACATCTATTCCACAATGTAAGCTTTTTTAGCAAGCTAAAACAGTTTGCTAAAAATATTTATACTGTGAAACGGAGGGAGTATATATTTTGGCCTAGCTTGTCAGGTGGTTGGTCTTGTGTTGTATATCTTATTTATTCTGATGTTTGAAATGTTGAGTATGCTTCGGAAGTCCTATATTTTATATAATTTGTTTCTCCCTTTGTTCCAAGTACGACTAAATTTATCAAAAGAAACTATAAAAAAAATAATACTCCCCCCGTCTAAAAATAAGTGACTTGTATTTGTCCAGATTCGTATGAATCTAGACGTGTTTTAGTGTATAGATACATATGAATCAAGGTAAAGCCAAATCTTAGACGGAGGAAATACTAGTATATAGATGCCATATAAAAAAATTATGATGTATTTAATGATATTTATTTGGTACTTTTATAAATTTGGTCAAACTTTATATGTATAGCTTTGTAAGAATATTATAAGTCTTTTTTTTTCAGGAACAAAGATAACACGTGTTAGTACTATTAGCTTCTCCGAGGAGCTGAATTGTGTTGACTCCAGCAACATGCTACACTTTCCTACTCTCTCTGTTTCAAATTACTTCGCAAGCACGCTTATCTAGGTGGACTAGTATTCTCTTATTTTTCGTTCAAAAAATTCTCGAGATTTTTGAAATAGCTAGTACACATTTTATACTATCTAGTTCAAAAATTCTAGGATTTTTTTGATAAAAAATGAGGGAGAACTAGCCCACCTAGATAAGAGTGCGCGCGGAGTGATTTGAAACAGAGGGAGTATTGACTTGTCGCGCTACACTTTTTCTTGTTTACGGTAGCAGAAATCACGTTTCGACCTTGCCATCATGTGGTGCAAGCTTGATTTTCTTTTAATCTTGCACTGAATTTCTACAATATCTTCTTTAGCATTTTTTTTCAAGGATACCTGAACATTGCTTTTCCTCAAGAAAAAAAAGAAAGCATGCTTCCTTGAGGGACGGGCCTGAAGTTCAATCTTTGAAGCATGAATCAGGCCCACTAGCTGGTGGAACCACAATATATACACCCTATATTTCGAAATTTCTCTCAGAACGTGTTGGACCTGATCCTTTGACAGGTAGACATTATAGCATGGGACATTGCACCCGCTAAGGTCTCTATTTTTTTCTTCTTTTGTGTAGCCAAAAATACAAAATATTTCGAATTGGAAGATCGCACACTTAGAGTATACCTCATTTCCTATTTAAATATATTTTTTCTGATTTTTTGAAACTTTGAATATACAAATTTTGAGTGTTCAAACTAAAGATTTCCAATAAGCTCGTCCACTAAAATGACCCTCCCAGCAATCATCGGCTATCTATCCTTGAAAGAAAAGGCAACATGCTACACTTTCCTGTTGACTTGTCACACTACACTTTCTCTTGTTTACGGCAGCACATTTCGCGATTCGAGCTCCAACGTGTTGCAAGTGCAAAATCTAATTTTTTATTCAACTGTTTACTTAGACTAGCCCCAATAGGGGTACCATAAGTGGTATCATGCACTACATGCATGCAAAATATTTATGTGTCACTGCAATTAATGACGAGAGAGATGCTAATAGTATCATAGGTAGATACGGTATCATAACACGTAAAAATAGAAAACTTAGTGTCAAAAAAATCTTGTACACAAATTTGCATTGAGATTCTACAAAATAATAAATACTATAAGTCTATGATACTAAGACATGATACCATGCATTATAGATATAGTATCATATACTTGTATCATATGCATGATACTAACATATGATACTCTCCATTGTGACTAGTCTTAGGATATCATTTTTATCTGGATATACATGAACAAGCTTCTCCTCGAGAAAAAACAAAGGAATAAACAAAAAGCATGGTTCCTCGAGAACGGGCCTGAAACTCAAGCAGCTCAGAAGCCTGACTCAGGCCCAATTAATCGTCGGCCAACATAAAACCCGAGTTCCTTTTTTTTTGACAGAAAACCCGAGTTCGTTGTACCAGCCGCCAAAAGGTACATTTACTCGCACCCACTTCGATCGCACGCCCTCGATCTGGGTGCGCAATAATACCCTCCTTCGCGACGGCATCTTCCTCCATGACCCCAACTGTCCAGTGGCTTCCAGACCACGCCTCCGTCACAGCCTCGCCGTCGCCATCACCCCGAAATCAACATGCCACCAGCCGCCTCCCTTCCCCCACCCTGCACATGCACTCCCTCTCTACTCCCACTCCCTCCCACTCTCCCCACGCCACAGTCTGCCAGTCCCACAGCCGTAACCACCGCCACCGCTGACCACATCTTCGCTCCATGGCCACCGCCCCCGATGACGACCAGGTAGACGACGACGAGTTCTACGAGTACAACCCCCACCCATACGGCGGCGGCTACGACATCTCCGCCACCTACGGCTCCCCCCTCCCGCCGTCCCCTTCCACCTGCTACCCCGTCTCCTCCTCCCCCGCCGCCGTCCCGCCGCGCGCAGCCCCTGCGCCCGCGCCTATTCCCGCTACGCCGCCGCGGGGACCATCTTCGCCACCGAAGCCTCGGCCGGCTCCGCCACAGCCGGCGACGCAGCCGCCCCCTCCGCCGGAGCCGGTGCCTGTCGCGCAGCCCTTCTACTGGCCCAAGCCGTACGACTACGGGGACGACGCGCCGCGGTGCCGGCCGTTGTACCCCACGCCGGAGCTGTTCCGGGGGTGGCCGTACCTGCCGCCGAGGCCGCATTGCTGCCACACGCGGTGCGGGCCGCGCGACTACTGGAGGCAGTGCATGCGCGGGCTGGACTTCCTCTTCGGCCACGCCGACGGGTACGGGGAGCGGAGGATCGGGCAGGACTGCCACGGGGTCCCTGTGTACGCCAACAAGAAGGGGGGAGTGGAGGACGCCCTGGTCGTCGAGGTGCCGCCCCCTGAAACTGGGACTGTACAGTGGCATGACGACGGCGTGGTGCCTGCATTTGAGAGTGCGCAATGGCATCACGCCAGCGATGTGCCGGCAATTAGCAGTGTGCAGTGGCACTATGCCAGCGAGGTGCCGTCAATAAGTAGTGTGCAGTGGCACGATGACGGCGAGCCAATGGATCAGAGCAATGTGAGGAGATTCGCCGCACCATTCTTCTATTTTGCTTTTTTTTTACTTGCATAGTATTGAGTGTTTATGTTTCATCGTTATTAATTGACTGTTCTGCATTTTCTTTTTCTTGGATAAAGCGGTTATCTTGGTACGATGATGCAAAAGAGGATACATATGCATATGCCCATTCTACCTACGGATCGTATGACACGTCCTACGGACAATCTTACAGTGTTGATGTTGTTTCGGATGAACCTACTTCGTGGTTTCCCAATCATAGCTACCAGGATGTTTACAAAGAGGAGGAGCCTCAGTATCAGGTATTTCTCACTTTTCAGTGATCTAAATGTGAGCTGACCAGTGACTGGTTGTCAGTTCTGCATTTAGCTCACTTTTAAGAACTCAGTTGTGCCGGTCAACTGTAATGTTTCTTTTATCTGTCAATTGGTTAGCCATATCTAAATAGTTTTGTCTAACTACCATAGGCACATCAATTTTCCCTGCCCAATTGACTAATCTCATCATCTGACATATTTGACCTATAAAAAAAGCACCAGTAGACAAGAAATGCAAAACTAATCAAGGAGTTGTATGTCTGAGAAATGCTTCATCCGTAACTAGAGTAGGCAATCCAATACATTATTCATTACTTATGACTTGCACCTAAACCTATCCTGCTTGTTTATCTTCACATCTGGAACTGCATCTCAGTTTCACACAGGAAGACCAGTTATAGTGCAGAGAATACTACTTCAGCTCAACCTGTTTATTCGACAACAAGAACTTTTAGTGAACAGATACCATAAATTTTAATCTTTCACTGAATAAGTTAGCCACAGGCACCTCAGTGTTGTCTAACTATACATTGCACATATGTTAGCTCTGCCTGAATGCCTGATTGACTATCTTATCGATGAGCATATTTGACCTATAAAAAGAGGATCGTTAGACAAGAAACATCGAACCAATGAAGGAGATTTTTGTATGTTTGAGAGATGCTTCAGTAACTAGAGCAGGCTACAAATCCATGATTCGTCAGAATTTTTTTTTGAAACAATGATTCGTCAGTTATGGCTTGCACTTGACTGACGCTACCTATACTGCTTGACTGCTTGTTATCTTTGCATCTAAACCACATGCCTATTTCACATACAGGAGATTTTATCCAGCTATGGTGCAGAAAGCACTTTTTCATCTCAACCTATTTACTGTTACAATCAACACTATAGTGAGCAGCCACTGGATGTTCAGGTTGATTTTTTTTTTCATACGGAAACAGTGACTACTGACTAGCTGTCAGCCTAATTGTTTTTTTTTTCATACGGAGATAAAATCCCTGGGTTCCACTATCAAAGATAACGGAACAAGAGATAAATTTTTTGTGAACGGACCAAAAGGCTAGAAAAAAATTGAAATGAGAACAACTAGGCTAACCTCACCTAGATGACAAAAGAGTAAACGTCCAGGCTACTGAACAGAGAACAAACGCACACCCTCTCTCTAATAGTGTTTGAAAACAGACTCCCAGTAGCTTTTCAAGTCACAGAAATTAGAACCAAAACGACCAGAACTCCCCACATAAACCTACAAAGTTTTAATATACAAGTTTTCCTGGTGCCACTGCACAAGGACACACAGAAGCAGAGGTTCGTTCCAGGGGATCTTCAGTTAACCATCCTCATCAGAAGACATCATGAGCTTCGATCCTCATCAGTTACGTGTAATTGTTGTAATAACTCTGTTGATGTGGGTCAATTATAATGTTTAATCTGTCAACGGTCTAGCCATAGCCACGTCAGTGTTTCCTAACTACCATAGGGACATCGATTTGTGCTGCCAAATCGACTGATTTTAATCAATGGACATATCATATTTGACCTATATAAAGAGCACGATTGGACAGAAATGCAAAACGAATCAAGGAGCTGTATGTCTGAGAGATGTTTTCATAACTAGAGTAGGCAATCAAATCCATGATTCATTACTTATGAGTTATGACTTGCGCCTGGACGTCTCCTGCTTGTTATCATCAGACCTAGTTTCACAAAGGACTCCAGTTATAGTGTAGAGAATACTACTTCATCTCAACCTATTTATCTGAAAATCAAAACTTTTGTGAACAGACACCCTAAAGTTGTATTGTTTTCTTAACCTGGTCAGTTGTATTGTTTGTTTAATCTGGTTAGCCACAGGCACCTCAGTGCTGTCTAACTATACATCTGCATATATGTTTGCTCTGCCTGAATGCCTGACTAATATTATCATGTGCATATTTGACCTATAAAAAATAGGATTGTTACACGAGATACATCGAATCAATCAAAGAGATTTTTTTTTGTATATTTAAGAGATGTTTCAGTAACTAGAGCATGCTATTCAATCAATGATTCTTTAGTTATAACTTGCACTCAGACCTATCCTGCTTGACTGTTTGTTATCTTCACATGTAAACCACATCTCATTTTCACATACAGGAGGTTTTGTCCAGCTATGGCGTAGAAAACACTTTTTCATCTCAACCTATTTATTGTTACAATCAACACTTCAGCGAACAACCACTGCATGTTCAGGTTGAACCTCCGGAAACAGTTTATTCTCACAAGTTGGAATACCATGAGGTTTGTTAGCTATCACTATGATTTACTTAGTGCTTTCAGTTTGCATTGATACATTAGTAGTTGATACGTACATGCAGTTTCTTATTCAAGATGACTGCATATGTCCTCATGAAAACAATATAATATGTTTCCCAGTATTTTGATGTATTCCTGTCATATTTGAGTTATCTAACTGGATAACATTTTAATGGTTATATAGAATTTCTCAACATATACCAACCAAACCGATATTGAAAATATGGAGATGTCGAGACAGTCATGTGAGATAGAGTCCTATGCATATGTACCCGACGTTCCAGTTGAACCTTACCAACCTTCTTGGTCGATGGATTCAGGATACTATCAGTCCTGCACAGGAGAGGTGGCTACTGAATATAGTAATGTACGATGTGCTTCTGTGACATTTTAAATGCTATTGATATAATACTGTTGCAACACGTCAGTTTGATAAAGTATTGGCTTGTCGGAATATAGCTAATGTATCTTTTCCTGTTAACTCATTGTTTGACTTGCAGCATGATTTACAATCTGGTGGATACGGAGATATGACAAGCTTATTTTCGTTTTCTTCGAATCCTCAACACGTAGAAGTTTACGAGCAGTCTTATGGTGATGATTATACCTCCTTGGAGCAAAAATACCAAAGCAACTGGAATGTGCATTCTGAAGATCACATCACTAACTCGGTAAATATAAGAGTGTTCGTTGTTGCTAAAATTTATTTTTTTAGTACTCTGGATCAAAGTGCAATATTGAATAATCCTATTTTCCTTAAGACATATTGTTCTATGTTGAACTAAATGTGCTACTCCGGGTAAATTAACAAATTGGCAAGTTATGTAATTTGTTATGCTTTGCGAAGATTTTTTTAGAATTTTATAACTGAAGAATTAATGAATTTTCTTATGGTTAATTCTCACGTGGAGCAATACAGTTTACGTCCTGAACTTGCAGGGTGATGATTTCAACCATCTGAATGGCTCTTTCTGGCCCTTTGGAGGATACTGAACATATACTGTACAGTCTACACGGTTGTAATTTGACTTCAGTAGCAAAATGTTGTATAGACAATAATACAGTGTAGTCTACACTGTTGTAATTTCACTCTGGGATCACATGTATGGACATTTTGATCTAATTTATCTAGCCAGGTGTAAGTAGTAAATTCTACCTGCAAGAGATTATGTACCAAATATTTGTTGTTTATGCATACAATGCAAGATAATGACAGCATTGCTGACCCTAAATGCATTTGCTTCTTCAGTTGCTGATTTTCATTCTGTCTTAATTATGCATCTGATCATGGTGTTTATTCTCTCTTTTTTTTACCAAAGACCTGTTGTGTGAAAGTCAGACACCCTTGCGGATAACCTTGCATCTTGGTAAACTCATGAGGTATGTTAAGACTATTTTACTATTTCAAGTTCTTTTCTCTGGATATCTCTTCAATTTTGAACAATGTCACAAATCAGCCTGTCCAAACATCTCCTTGCAGTTTCTAAACTACAGGCTTGAGTTGGCATCGATATAGGTGAATTGGTGAAACTTTCTCGCAGTTTTCACCTCATAAAATGACAGTTCAACTTTTGTTAAATCCTGCCTCGGTGTGATTAGCTAGTCTACTGAGTCTCAAACTGAATGTGTTCTTCTGGAGTTTGTTGTTGTACATTAGCTCCTACTTGCCATCCCATCCGGAGTTTTGACGTATTAGATCCTTGTGCTTTCTTATGTGGTTTGCATCATTTGCGTTTCTAGTTAAACCGAGAAACCGTTGTGATTAGAATTGTTTGCTTCCTTGTGTGAGCAGGAGTTGGTTGGGATGTAGCTTTCAACACTCTGCAAATTATGGGCACCACAGTATACATACTATCTGAATATGATATCTACGGATGGTTCAGTGTAGGACATGCTGCCTGTCTAGCAACTGTTTGTTCTTAACTATTCATCTAGTCATTCATATACTGCAATACAGTACTGTTTTATGGACTTATTAACTTACCTGTAAACTTGATCATGAAACAAGAAAAATGGGGACATCGAAGTTTTCAGGGGACAGGCACAATCTAATGATAGGTAAGCTGTCGATTTTGGTTATCTCAGGCCCATATAGGCTACTGCTGTAGAACAAGATACCTATTATTATGGTTAACATAGGGACTGTGGCTTACTATTTTCAGGTCAAATCTTTGCAACTATACTGGGCCTGCTTAACCTGGTCCAGTTAGTCCTTCTGTAAGGGCCTTGGATGTCACTATGTGAGCCTCGAAAGATACAATCAAAGAAAGAAACAGAAGGCTGAAGCTATAGGTATCATGGTGATTTGGTGAGCTTGAGTTCTGAAGCCTAATTTAATTGTTTGAAGAGTGAGTCAACTAAACCAGGAGAGAAATATCGGAGCGTCTATAGCACTAGCTCCACTTTTCACATATATAATCTTTGAGTTATTCACTTGATACTTGATGGTCATAAACAAACAAGTCTTCTGGCTTGTACAGTTTTTTTTTTTTTGACAGGGCAATTTTTTAGTTGTAGGGATGGCAGACCCACTCATTGGAGATGGATATATTTTGGATACCACTTCCTTTTCTTGAATCATGATCCTTTAAATAAGATTACCCCGCCCCAGGGAAAAAGTAAAAGATAGAAGATGGAAAAACAGAAAGATGCCGATGGATCTTAGGGTTATCATATCTCTTGCTTTATTCTCATGCTCCCTAGTTGAGTCGCTGTGGTTGTGAACAGTTGAAGGATGAGCGGCCTTTTTCATTACTCCTTATTTGACTGAACCTTTTGCTTTCCAACTGCTGTAAAAAAGTCTGTCAAAAAGGTTGGGTCAAATGCAGGACTAGCTGTTGTAATGATCTTTTATGTTTGTGGCAGGTACTACTAGTACTACTTGTGTTATGCAAGTATTTACTGCACGAAGACATTCTCCTACTACATGCAGTTGAAATTACGACACTTTCAGCACATCTCAGTTCACATCAAGTTTAACCCGCCAGAAGGAAGCATGGATTCAAGGTATGCCAAAAGTAATTGCAATAACATATAAAAACCCGTTATACTGTCCTTCGCTGTGGCACCAAAATGCCATTTCGTTTCTATGATTGATTCACCCCTTTCCAGCCTTTCAGTAGTACTGTCAGTCCGCCAGTGGTGTGTGTGTGTGTGCCGTCAGTGCTTATTTGTTTTGCATATCTAGTACCAACTAGGGGAATTTCAGATACTAGCCCTTAAGGAACACATCCACGACACGTAGTTTGATTCATAGGAACACATCCTAAGGCTAGTCCTTGAATTTCAGAACTAGTACACATCCTAAGGGCTAGTCCTTGAATTCGTAGGAACACTACTTTTAATAATGTTTACACGACACGTACAGATGAACTGGTACCGATCGAGTACTGCTCCATCTCCACACTCCACAGTACGGCGTTGGTCGCTTCCCGAAATTTTCGGCCGTGTTCCAGCAAGAGTCCAATCAGACATGGGGATGGGGGTGGGGGCCCGCGTGGCAGTGGCGGATCGGACTGGGAGCACCCTTCTGCTCCATTTCCTGCTGCTGTTCAGCCGCCCGACCTGACCCTTTGGCTACAAACGAATCCATGGCTGGCCGATCAAACTTGTCGACGGAGCCGTGACAAAGGAGCGCGCAGCTCCATTCCACCACTCCTATGCTATGCATCTGTGGCGCGATCTTTTCTTTCTTTCTTTGTCCTCTGCCGGAGACTCGAGCGCGGCCTTGACCGGCGACGGCGTCTCGTTTCGTTCGATTCGAAACGGCAAAGATGCGTGCAGTGTTCGATCGCCATCGACCCACTGCTCTGCTCCCCTTTCACGGGTTCGTGCTGTGATCTGCACACTAGTCACAGAACATTGTCCAATTCCAAATTCGGGGAAATGGACGAAAATAACCTAAAAAAATAACAATTTCACGAAATGAACTCTGGCCAGAAGAAATTTACGGAACTAACCATTTTTGCAACGCCATACAACGTGGTGCCGCACCCTTAAGGGTGGCGCCGCGCACCTGCCGCGTGGCGCCTCGTGGGCCCCGGTCTTGCTAGTGCGGCGCCTTGTAGCATGGCGCCGCACTGTGTAGTGCAGCGCCTGGCGCACTTTAGGTCTTGTACCAGCGCGGCGCCAGCCCTCCCCAGACCCAACCTCATTCCTCTCGCAGACAGAACCGCATGGCGGCTAGGGTTTGTCGCCGCTGGTGATTCTCCTCTCAAGAAATCGACAGATCTGAGCAATTTGGCCAAGGATCTTCCTCCTAATCCCTCCCCCGGGTATCTCCTCTCATTCCCATCCGAAAATCCCTTGCTATTTGTCTCCTTTTAGTCAAATTTCGGTGGAACATGTTAGCAATTGGATTTGGAGGTTGATTTGAAGCATCGATATGTCTATTTGATGTTTAGGTTTAGAAATACTTGTAAGATGGATAGTGGTCTCCTAGGTTGCAATTTCTCTTTATATTATGAAGCATTGCCAATATATATTACCAATTGTATGGTTACATATAGGTTTGTTGACATTTGTTCATGTAGGATGAAATGGAATTATAGTTAGAACTATTGCCAATATATATTACCAACTCTAGATGCTAGAACTATAGATAGAGTAGGATAAAATGCTAGATTAAGATGTAGAACTATTTTTGTTCATGTTACAACTATAGGTAGAGTAGGGTAGGATTTTTGTCATGTTACAATTATAGCTAGAGTAAGATGGAGTATATGTGACAACTATAGTTGGAATAAGATGGACATTTTGTAATTGTTCTTATTCTCTCTATTGTTTTGAATATGTAGGATGTCTATAAACCCCCTTCTAAACAATGCTCACTATGATGTTCAACACCGTGCCTACAAGATGTCGGAGAAGAGACAGGTACTAAAAACTTCCATGCAAGTTGAACAAGATGCCATGTTTGTTTAGATGGAAATCTAACATTTGCCATTGTATGTTTGCAGGAGCTTCAACCCCTTCGACTTAGGTACCACGAGGTCTCGTCCGGCAAGATGCCTTATGATGCACGGTACACTCAGTACATCCAGCAGCTAGGACTCCTCCCCTTTATCCACATGGTCACTCGGTCCACACCGGCCTTCAACCCTGCTGCGATCACCGCGCTTGTGGACCGATGGAGGCCGGAGATGCACACCTTTCACCTTAGGACCGGTGAGACTACGGTCACTTTGCAGGACATGAGCACGATCCTGGCACTCCCAATCGAGGGAAACCCTGTGTGCATGTGCTCGGATTCAGACGGGTGGCGTGAGCAGATGGTCTCCCTTATAGGGAAGGATCCACCCGAGGCTATAAACAAGAAGGGGGAAAGACTGAGGGTCGCTGCCGGGGCTACTTTTACTTGGATCATCCAGAATTTCAAGATTTGTCCCGAGGATGCCGATGAGGAGACGATCAAGATATACACTCGTGTGTATGTGTGGTACATTATCACGAGGACTCTGTTTCCTGACGGCAGTGGGGATCGTGTTCAGTGGCATTGGCTCAAGTTGTTGGGTTTTTTCGACTCTACCTTCAGTTGGGGTTCTGCGGCGTTGGCCTGGTTGTACCGTCAGGTAATGAGTTATTTACAGATGTTGTTGTATATTTCTGCACTATCTCAAAAAAAATTTGTTCTTACCAAATGGTTGTTCACTTCATCTGCAGCTGGATGACGCTTGCCTTAGGAGCGCCGCCGATTCAGGGATTGGTGGTTGTTTGCTCCTTTTTTCGGTGTGGAGCTGGGAACGCTTCCCCATTGGACGGCCGAGATTGTTGTCATTCAATCCTTACATTGATAACGGCAACGACTACCTTCTCCCCACGTGGGCTTACAAGTGGGATGTGGTCTCCGAACCGCCAACGGACCCAGTGGAGACGTACAAGAGGTACACCAACGAGTTTGACACGATCACCATGGATCAGGTAATTTCCTCTTGTGCGGTCAATTATATGTCTTGAACTTGTAATCTTTGACCCTGACATGAGTGTGGTATGATGCAGGTGACGTGGGAGCCATACGGTCGAGGGGGCCGCTTTGGTGTTCCGGAGGACTATCGCCTTAACCCTATTTGCCTTAGAGAATCTTGTCTGTGGCTAATGCGTTGCCCCATGGTGTGCATGTGGGCTGTTGAGTATCACCAGCCTCACTGTGTCATGACCCAGTTTGGGTTATTTTAGATTGTTCCGCCTGAGTGGAAGGACACGGACTTAGGGCTCCATAGGTAAGCCACCACCACGTCCCCATCCGTTCATCCGTCCATGTCGCTCCTAAAACGCTTTGTCTTGCGTCTTCCACGTCCAACAACCTTCCATTTCGGATCGGGCCACAGTTGAATTCCATGGTACTCCGGCCATTGTGATTGGTCTAAGTATGGATGAAATATAGGAGCCCATGTCTTCTTAGTAGTCTCAATAGAGAACTCAGCCTCTCGCACCGTGAGCGGATTATTGTAATCCAAATGTCGTCTGCGAGACGCCACGAGCAAGTGCGAGCATGCAAGATGAAGCAATGATGGCCTTCCACATGTTCACTCACAGGTCTTGAGCGAGACCTTGAAAGCTCGGCCTCCGTGTTGGACACCATCAGCCGTTGTAACTCCGGGCTCCGTAACTTGGTAAATTAGCTCGTCATTGTCATATTCCGTGACAAGTTGGGAATCCGCTTTCCTTGTCTGAAATTGCATCCAATCGTCAACCTTCGGAGGGAACTTGTATTTGTACTTGTTCTTGTTGTCTCCCGCAATATGTCGGTCCGTTTCATGTGAGTATTTCAGAAAATACCCATTCATCATGTCGAATGTATATCGGACTATTGCCGTGACGGGCAATGCACGGACACCTTTTAGCAACTTGTTAAATGCCTCTGCCATGTTGCTTGTCATTTGGCCATACCTTCAGCCACCGTCATCAAAAGCTCGTGCCCACTTTCCCATATGTTCAATGTTCCTATTGAGAAACTCGCGACCACCGGCATTGAGTTCTTTGTTGACTAGCAATTTGTTGTACAAGTTAGAGAAACGACGTTCCGTGAAAGCGAGGCAACAATCTTGTAGATCATCGGACAAATCCTTGCTCTTGCATGCCCTATAGAAGTTTGAACAAAAGTGTCTCATGCACCAACGATGGTGCAATGGAGCATGGCCGGGAATATCAATCATCACAGCATTGAGAATTCCTTGATGACGGCCAGAGATGACACATATCTCCCTTTGAGGGGTTAATATCTTGGTTCTCAAAAGATAGAAGAACCACTCCCAATTATCATTGCTTTCCGCCTCCACCAAAGCAAACGCCAAAGGAATCAACTGGTTGTTCGCGTCATTGGCTATTGCAATCAAGATAGTGCCTTTGAATTGTCCGGTCAGAAAGGTGCCATCAACAGAGATGACCGGTCTACAATGTTCAAAAGCCCGGACACATTGCTCAAAACCCCAAAATGCATGGCCAAAAACTCGCACGGTTTTCCCATTTACAACCCTTGTCTTGTTCCCATAAGGTTCAACCACATGAACCATGCCGGGGTTAGCATTGGCCATCGCTAACAACAACCTTGGGATTCAGTTATAAGATTCCTCCCAATTACCGTACAACATCTTGAATACGGCTTGCTTAGCCTTCCATGCCTTCCCGTACTTCACCTCGTAGTGAAAGAGGGCTTTGACAAACTCCATGACCTGCTTGATGGTCATTATTGGAAACGACGCGATGTCATTGGAAAGCCTATAAGCGAGGAACTCGGAGGTGAGTTGCGGGTGCACGTTCTTCGCATCCTTCCCATCCAACACCGGGCCTCGGCACATGTGAGTTGATACGCAACTAGATATGTGCCAATCAGGACCTCCCCTGAATGGTATTGCACGCACTATCCAAGGACATCCTTCCTCCTCGCACTTCACCGTGTAACGCTTCTTGATGTCTGAGTGCACGACCGTGTAAGGACGATGATGCTTCACCGAGAAGTCCTTTATCCATTGCTTGAATTCCAACAAGGTCCTGAACCTTGATCCTTTGCAAAAGCCACTATTCACTTTATTGCCATCCTGGTAAGAACTTGTCCTTGGTCCAAGCACTATGCCTTTGGCACCATCAACCGTGGCTTCACCCGCGAGACTAAGATCACGAAACAAAGGCACCCGATGGTCCCGACCCAATACGGTATGGTAGATTTCGGCCTCCCTAGCCGTGAACCCCTCCTAGTCAACTTCTTCTTCGGGATCATCATCATCCGAGTCCGATGCATAGCCTCGAGAATACGGGAGGTCATGGTCCATGTCATCTTGTGTGATATATTTCTCTAAATCTCCAATATTGTTGTCGTGGAGTTCAACATCATCATTGTCATCTTCATCTTCACCCCCACAATCATCATCTTGGTGTCTTGAAATCGGGCTCAATGTTTGGGTCAAGGGAGGTTCACGCCTTAGCTCTTGGTCTACTGGTGGAGGACTCATAGTACGCAATGGGGATGCCAAACGGTTTAAGTCCAAAGACAATGAACTACCAACTTTCTTGGTGGCAAATAGCTCAAGAGCCTTGTCTAGTGATTCGGCCACCACCTCCTTGTATGCAAGCCAACGGGCCTCGGAGAAGATACGCATGGTCTTCCAACGGACATGCATTCCCAAGCCAACATTATGTCTTCCCTCCAACTCAATATCATCCTTTGGGTCCATCCATTTCAATTCAATCCTCAATTGCTCCAAGACCTCGGCATATGTTGGAGTACGCTCAAACACCAAATCGAGCTCGTCCGGGTCCGGTTCTATGTTACCTCTCAAAAAAGCATCCTTGTCTACATGGTGAACATGAACAATTCTTGCCATGCCTAACATAATCACAACAACAATACCATGGTCAACACACTCAATAGATACCCATGCTAACATTAACACAATACCAACTCATATGCCAATACAACAACATTCTACCATGCATCTTACAATACAAACTAGGGTTTGCAAGATATGAACCAAAACAAGAAATTAATGGGTCAAATCAAAGATGAAGGGGAAGAATACCTCAAGGCACTTGGGGGGATCGAACTCCACGGAGAGAGGCTTCCGATTTGGACACTAGGAGGGAGGAGGTGGAGGGGGGAGAAGAGCCGCCGCCGCCGCCGCTGCAGCTCGTGTGTGGGTGAGAAAGAATGGGATGGGGCTGGGGAGGGCTGGCTCGCGCGCTGGTACAAGACCTAATGTGTGGCGCCAAGCGCAACGGCGCTGCACTACACAGTGTGGCGCCACGCGGTAAGGCGCCGCACTAGCGGGACCGGGGCCCGCGAGGCGCCATGCTGGCAGGTGGGCGGCGCCAGGAGTAACGGCGCCGCCCTTCAAGGTGCGGCGCCAGTACGTATGGCGTTGCAAAAAGGGTTAGTTCCAGTGAAATTCTTTTGGCCAGAGTTTATTTCGTGAAATTGCTATTTTTTTAGGTTATTTTCGTCCATTCTGCCTCCAAATTCTACTGCGTCGCCTTTGATAAGCTAGGCCAGCTACCTATATCGATCTGTCGCCCATTGCCCTACTGAACTTGGACTGTCACTAGCGGCTGGCTACCCGTACCAGTGTGAACGACCGCACATGCAACAGGCCGGGCAGCGCTGCATATCGGTTGTCCCGAAGTGTAGCCTGGAGCAGTAGGGTGTGACATCTCTATCGGCTCGAGGCATCCTGTTCGAGCGCGTCCGAACTTGTTCGCGTAGAGCCTCAGCAGCGACTCATTCGTACAAACGTGTCCGGCTTGACTCATTCATGTGTCTAATCTGGCAACGGGTGCGTCAGTCCAGACGCACGCGGACAGCTCGGGGTGTCCTGCCCATTGGTGACACAAGCCACCCGTCAGCCATCACGGTTGATTCAGACAAGCAGCGGCATCCGATTCAGACGCAACCGCGGCACGGATTCAGAGGCACTATACAGAAGGCTGACCGACGGCAGCCTGCACCATCAATGGCGACGAGACGACACACTGACTGACGTCTGGGGCCAACTTCTTCCCACATAACACCATCATTTTCTCCTTCTCCTTTTCGTTCTCCACTACCTGTAGCTAGCCATGGCCGACGGCGCTGGATCGAGGAGAGGGCACGATGGCTGTGGACATCGAGGGAGGCATGGAGGACACGGCCAAATCACCGTGCCACCACGCTCTTCCTCACCGCCGTCGTCGCACGAAGATTTCGATCCAGACACCTAGTTCGTCGTGGCCATCCACCTTGGCATGCCGCGCGACAGGCTGCTCCCCCCCTCCCCCGCAGGTTCGTGACGTTGATCGGCGACGAGCCGCCAACGCTTGTCATGCTGCGGGCGAACGGCTTTAGGACCAACAGGTACCCGGTCGATCTGTAGTTCGACCACCTCGGCAACGGCCGGGAGTGCTTTGCCCACTCTCACCAGATTGAGGCGTTCAACATCCTCGTCTTCAAATACGATGGCGAAGGAAAGTTCGGCATCAGCATCTTCGACCACACCATGTGTCGCCGCTGCTACCACTCCGACTTCGACGAGTAGGCTAGACCGTGCGCGCGCCATGTATGATCTATCAATGTAGGCTTTGGCCATTTGTAATGAAAATCTTTATTCGATCACCAAATATATTACAAACAAGAGTACAACGGGTTGTCTACGGGTCGACCGCATTAGCCATTCTAGCTAGTCGCCGCAGTGTGGCGGCGGAAAGCCACTAGAAATACACCGGTGTTGGCGATGGTCAAACGCGAACATATGGATCACACCGTTGGACGCAGTCGGTCGGACAGGCCGGAGCACGACCCGGTCGATCACGGTCCAACTCAAATTGACAGAAACAGACAGTTTGGAACGAGTGAGTGGGTCGGACCTGTGGAGATGCGCTAACGTCCGCCTGCCTGATTAGTTATTTTTAGCTAGCGATCGACCACACTATGCATGCACGAAGGATCGTGAGAGGCGACAGGCGTGGCGATTGACCGGTTGATGTAGACGAGGAAGGAATAGTAAGTGCGTGCTAAATGGACAAGGTACAATCTGCTAAAAAGAGGTTAAGGAGCGCGCATGCACACAGTGGCAGCTCGTAGGCCCTGTCGCCCCAACAGGGAGAGAACATAAACAAGGTGTAGTACCACGGAAGCTACTCCACATAGTAGATGGCGGATTAGGGGACCTGGTTACCAACCAAGAACCAACCTCCGACCGAACGAGACACGACCAATTACCAGTAGTACAAGACCAGCAGCTACCGGTGCAACCAGACATTCGCTCGCTCGCGGCTTAATTACTAATCTCCGTCGGGATCCCGTCCCGTGCAGGTCGCGTCGCCATGAGTGGTGGTGGTGGTGCTGGGCCGGAACGGCTGCATCGCCCGCCCATGTTACCACCCGTCGCAGCATGCAAGGCGGCACGGCCACGTAAAAGTTGGCGCCCCCACAGGCACAGGCATTGATGTGGCCCTTTTAATGTCCGGTATTCAACTTGGCGCCAGCAAACTGCCAGTACTACCACCAGTTGTTATAGTTTTGTGCAACTGATAGGCTCACTCTCGATCTGCACCAGCTCGTCTCTCTCGCTGCAACGCAAGGAGTTGTCCTCACTCCGGTTCTCTCTTTGGATGAAAATCAAAATCTGCATTCACGGAGTACGTAGAAGTATGGTTGGCAAGTACAGTGCTTTTACATGTCAACCTGTAAATAACAATATCTACTGCTGCTGCGGATGTGAGGTACTACCAGCACTAGTAGAAATACTCCACCTGTACTACTACTACTACTACTGGTCTGGTAGCAGCGGTTACTTTGGGTGGATGATTGATTGCCATCTGACTGTGCAAGGACAGGCGCTGACACAGGCCACATGCTGCTGAATCAGCGCGACCGAGACCCGCCGCTGCAGCAGTAGCCATGTTGCAGCTGTCCGAACCGGATCGGATAGGATAGGACCGGGCCGGGCCTGTTAACCCGACCTAGGAAAGGAAAGGAAACGAGACCGGGCGCGTTCCCCGGTTGACGCGATGTAAAAGCGGAAAACGACACCGGCATGCTCGCTCGCTCGCGCACGCCCTTGCTTTCTACTCATCCGCTGTCTTTTTTCCGTTAGGACCCTGGTCGCCCTCGCATCTCGCTCCTGCTACCGTCGCACCGCCCGTGTGCGTGTGCGTGTACGCGCGCGCGGGTCGGGCCTCTGAATCATAGCGTCACGTAGGGTGTCAAATGGGATACTATCTAAATCTCATGTTTAGTTCATTTGCCAAATTTGTGTAAATTTTTTTTAAAAAATACTCCCTTCGTCCAAGAATAGATGTTTTGGACTTTTTAAATTTTGGATAAATCTATATACTAAATAGTGCTAGATTTATCGAAATTTTGACAAATTTGAAGACATCTATTTTAGGACGAAGGGAGTATTACATTTTGAGAAATAAATTAAAAGTGAAATTTAGGCGAGATCCCACCTGCGTCAGCTCTATCAGCGCCTATGCACCGGCAGCGGTACCGGCGGGTTGCTCCATTTAATTTTAAACAGATAAAAAAGTTAATAACTGAAAAAAGGACACGTGTTAGACATAGAAGATTGTCTATCAATAAATTCGGTCTTATAAGATTTATTTCCTGCTCGAGGCTCCTGTGATCTCATCCTTCGGGACTGATCGGGCCAGGAAAAATGTGAGCGCATTGTCACTTACCTGTTTTTTTATTCCCATACTATTCTCCAATTACAACTACTATGTTTTTTTAATTCCAACGATCTAGTATTAATAATCATTAATAGCTGTGCAAAGAGTTCAACCTAAAAAATATTACAAATAGGCATGGACCACCTAGCGACAACCCAAAACAATACCACAAGCCGAAACACGCCACCATCCCTCCCCCTCCATCACCAAAAATGGGTAAAGTTTATCGTACTAGACCCTATTGTAAGAGACGGGTGAAAAATTGTCATGCTAAATCTTCAAAGGATCAACGCACCAGAGGAGCAACCATCATAGAAGATGACGAAAACCATAAAAGACCAACTTCAAAACACATAAACAAATACAAAAACGGCTAGATCCCAAAAAATTAATGAGATACACTACTACACGCGCTCTCCGCGGATGCTATGAGGATAGCCGAGCAAGTAGTATAGGTTATCGGTGATGATTGATGCGCATATCACGGCCAAATAGTGCAAACTTGGGAGCCCACTGATTAAGCATGTCCACGAGGTCCCTCAAATAGTTTAGGATCCCGTTTACTATATGCTCTCGGATGATGACAAAAGCTGACAAGACGTGAGCTACGCATGGGCAAGTGAACCCAAGTGCTCTAAACACGCTATATTTGTGTTAGCTATCTAGGACATGAGTGGCTGAGGTATAAATATGAGCCAAAATTTAGGCTCGCAAAGTCACTAGCTACCAGCAGCTATGTATCGTATCTTTCCGCCAAATATGTGGAGACAGTGGCCAAGTAGAAGTAGGTGCCACTGATTGATAATGCGATGTCATTATCAGAGCCGATTAAACAAAGATCCTTGAAGTACGTATGGGATTAGAGGTGACTGTGTTACTCATTCATGATTTGGTTGGCAAGCAACAAATACTCTACTCATGTCTATCATAATAATGCCACTTAATGCATTTGGAGAATCTTTTGGCTTTGTCAAATGAAAGGATGAACAGCTATAGCTCGTCGACACGAGAAATATATTCGGCAGGTTCGCTTGAAAATGGGCCGTTCGATTCTCTCTCCGACTTTTTAAAATAAAATAAGGTATAATTATCTGTTTGGTTAAAGAAGATTATGGTGAGGTGTGTACGGGAGCTTTCTTATTCGACGAGTTGTACCATTGCTTCGTTCGGTGTGGTTGTTATCGTTAAGCACTCGATCGGTTTAATTAGCACCGTGTATGAACTATGGAGTACTGATGATGGTTTTGATTCAAGCCGTGGGCAAGATAAGCGTGTTGTCCTTGGTTGGAAGAACTGAACAGGTTTGTACTGGCAGCCAGGCACTCCTTAAATGTGGTGATCAATTGGTAGTTAATGACGTACGGTGTCCCGCGCTTAGAGACCGTCGGTTAATGAGTCCGGAGGCTAAACCACATACTAGTATCAACCGCACATACGCTTGGATTGCCGGCATGTCGGATGAATGATTCCATCTCACTTTTACATAGTAACCTGTGTTACTAGTCTAGATTACTACCTCTATAGTGGAAAATAACTTAAGTGTCGTAACATGCAATGCCACATTAATTAGGTTGTAGACTCACTTTGTTTTGATATATGTGAGGTTACAGTAACATAGCTACTCCCTCCATCCCGGTTTAAAGGACACAATTTGCAATTCTCTGGGCCCTAGGTGTCATCTAATTGGTCTATTTAATAGTATGTAGTAGAACATGCATAAGGAGAAAAAGAGTTAGGAAAGTGTTCACATTTGTTCACACATGTGCATACAAGCATTTTATTGCTTTCACACAGAAGTAATTACAGAGATTAAATGCTTTTGTGTCTAAGTATTTTGGGATTGCATGGTTACAAATTGTGTCCTTTAAACCGGGACGGAGGGAGTAGTTACTCTATCTCTCTCTTTCTTCATTAACTCATTGCCACGTAAGCAAAAGTGCTGAGTTCGACTCTTAGTTACTACTCCCTCTGTTAGGGATTATAAGGCTTATGGACCATTTTGATAGGATTAAGAAAATCATTAACTCACCCTCTTGATTACTACATGCAGCAATAACTATACATGCATGAGAGAAGAGAAAGAAAAAGAAGACCATGCATTGGATAAGAGATGGTAATAAATGAGAAAGGACTTATAATTCCTAACATTTTAAAAAAGCTCTTAGGCCTTATAATCCCTAAGGCTAGCCCCAATGGGGGTATCATAGGTGGTATCATGCACCACATGCATGCAAAATGCTTATGTGTCATAGTAATTAATGATGAAAGAGATTGTATTGGTATCATAGGTAGATACGGTATCATAGCACATAAAACTAGAAAAAAAAATCCTAAACAAATCTTGTCCACAATTTTACATTGAGATTCTACAAAACAACAAATACACCAAGTCTATGATACTATGCATTATGGAAATGGTATCATATACTAGTATCATATGCATGATACTACTATATATACTCCCCATTGTGACTAGTCTAACGGAGGGAGTAGTAAAGTTACCCCCACTATGACCAGCCTTAGCAAGAGCAGTAGTACTCCATCTGTTTCAAACGCTCTTCGAAAATAAGTGATGTGGTTTTGTCTATATACGCATGTGTCTGACAATGAACGATGGGAGTATAAGATGTTTTAGCTATATACATTAGTTTCATAAAAGTTAAAACATCTTATGACGGAGGGAGTACTACATTAATTAATTTGATGTGTCGATTTCACTTGCAAGTTGCATACAAAGATGCAATTATACTACTGAATTATTGGTTGGTTTGCAATGGACGTATGCCGGCTTGCCTGCCATGCATGGCATGTAAACATAGGAGGAGCTGATCTGCGGGAGCTGGTCCATGGCGCAACGCAGCCAAAACCTAAACCATTAAAACCCTGCCGCGTTGCACGTTTGGACAACGACGACCGATGGACCACCCGGGAATCATCCTAGTCCACACGTCCGGTCTCCCGTACCGCAATGGATGCATGTAAAGAGGCTGGGGAGTATATTCAGTATAGTTATCATAATATCTTATGCTTTTACGGTCGTATCGTTACTAATCAACATGCATGTATCGTGACGGTATCATACTTTGATAGCATCTTACTCGTATCATGATACCTATCATGGTGTCTATAGTACCTCGATGTAATGCTTGGTAACGTACGATCCCACACGTATACGTGTGCTAGAAAACAGTCACATCGACACAAAGGCGTGACAAGTAGAAGGGCAAAGACATATGGGACATGGCTCTATCATAGTCGTTGTGTTGTTTTTAATGTTATCTTTTATCGCCGTGAATTCAATACCGGCGATGACGCTTGTTACGGATTGGGATGAGCATGCTTATTAAGGAATGTGTTGTGTTGAGATCTCTTGGGCTATCGCAGGTAGTCGGTGGTGTCCTGGTGTTTTTGGATACGTTTAATCTTTGTGTTGATTTTCGTGTAGTAATTATTTCTAAATAGGTTCCTCTTAATTAATGAGATAAGACAAACTATATATCATAAGCAAATCGGACAAACATATTCCAGATTATCATGCATTTTCCGTGGTAGCACATGCAATACCTAATTGAACAATTGATTTGATTGGCTGATTGGCTCGTTGGTCTGCTCATAACATGCACCTTCTCTTTCTATCAAACGGACCTAGCCCCGCACTGGCGGTGATGTGCTTTTCGCTTCTCGCTCATGCTTGCACGTATGGAGTTAGCAAGCGGCTTCCCCATCCTTCTTCTGCCACGCTCATTCGTTGGTCCTCTTCTAGTGCTCCTCCCCTGCTTCCACTCCCATGCCATGTGTTAGTCATCCCCCAAATCCAGATGGGGAACACGCGACGATGGACACACTCTACAGAGCCCTTCATCCCTTCGAGCTTCCGAAGGCAATTGACTACGATAGATGGGCCCGAGGTGTCAAAGAATCAGGTGCCAAATACGCTCTGGTGAGCTAGAGTCGTCCTTGACAAGCTCGGGTGCGGCGAGGTTGGTACTCCAGCACATGTCATTTTTCACGGATTTATGTTGTAAATGGGTGTTTTCACATGCTGGGATCCGCTTGCATTTGTGGCGAACACGAACTTGAGATGTTGCGATGATTTTCAGGTTCCACTGCAATTGTTTTCTTGGGTTGCTACAAGCGCTGGTATGCCCTATTGCATGCATGTTTTCTGTTTCTCTCTCGATATTTTTGTTATGGCCAATAGAGGTTTGACATGTGCTCATTTCTATTGCATTGGTGTTTTAAAATGCTGCAACATTTTCTATTCAATTTTGATCTACGTCAGAAGAAATGTCACAACGGTGCTTCAATAGTATAGAAAAAGTGTAGTGTGGTCAAGTGTTCTCCATGCTACAAGGACGCGTCAGATCACCTGTTTCATGAAGATCTATGTGTATGAAAGGGGCGATTTCTCACCGGTTTTGTTGCACAGTCCTTGCCCAAAAGGCATAATCACAACCATCTATTATTATTTTTATTAGAAAGAGCATACATTAATATCAAAAAATACTAATTACACCTAGCCTATGCAACAACACATTGATCTAGTAGCCATACGGATGCACACAGCCAAAAAAGAAATAAGAACTACAAAAAAAAATCCCGCTACAGTGACTCATTCATTGAAACAACAGTACTACCATCACCAAGACAGCACCAGAAGTCCACCTTCTCCGAAAAAGACAACACCAGAAGTACAGTGCACAAACACCGTCATCGCCCGATCAAAGATCTTAAGTTTTTACCCTAAAAAAAGTCCGCACTCTCAAACAATGCATTCAAAAACATCATTGACAGACACAATCAATTAAGACCAGACCCTGGGTTTTCACCCTATAGGATAGAAACATGAACCTCTCATGTGCAGTCGTCCCCACTTGCAATCAAGTCATGAATTACCAAATCAGTTTCTCGTCAGCATCCAGACTCGAAGCGCCATTGTTTCACAGATCTTAGTCTACATGAAATTCTTCGTCAACATAGTGAAACTAGAAGGGGAGAGGAGATATCGAACTAATCAATAACCTTCCACGGCCAAATCGGATTCCTCGCAAGCACTTAACTCAGCAGCAGCTGTACTACTGTACGTGCCGAGTCGTTGTCCGTGTGAGCCTGTGAGGTGTGACAGCAACCAGACCAAATTAGGCGAGTCTCGATCAGTCGTCTCTTCTGCCCAATGGAGCTAAAATCTTCCCAGCCAATTAGCACCGATCCTCTAGCAATACTTAATGGTCCTGATTAGGAGCTGCCAAACAGAAGCTTACACGCTCATACTACATCATTCGTGTAATTAAGCTACACAAGTGCGTGGTACTTGGAGTGGAGAGCTGTCGCGATCGAGCCGATGTTAGCGTCCTTAACAGCGACAGGGCTCCACCGGGCCCGACCACTCCATCGGCTCCAAACACGTTCGGTTCTCATGCGGTGGAATGGAATCGAGCATCTGCGTTCTTCGACCGCTGGATTTGTTTGAGCCGCTCGCGGCGAATTTGGGTCGATGTTTGTGCGTTAGGGAGGAGACAGGAGGATCGTTGTGTACTTGCGATTAGGTCCCCCGGAATAAATTTGCTGCATCACTCGTGGAGGTCATGGTTTTGCTTTTTTTTGGTCGTCGGAGTATTCGGAGCGTGGAACTGATTATTGTCTGTTCCAAAGGTTTACAAAGATGACTGAAATATTTTTTCCAACCTGGTTCACGAATGACGAAGCCGCCACGGGTATAGCGCCGAGCACGGTGACATGCACGATAGAGAGCACAATGGCGAGGGCATTGGCGCCATGGAGAAGAGAGACACGTGCAGGGTATGACATGGAGGCGGTGGGCGGTAGCAATACTCGCACCATCGCCACCATGCATGTCATCCGCCCGTCCCACGCGATTGAACCCGCCGGTGTAGGGAACGTCGAGGCGGGCGAGCTCCGCCTCCCGCTCCACCTGGAACAGCGGGAACAAGAGCGCTGGGTCACCCAACGCCCATCCCTCCATCTCCTACTGGGATGGCATCAGCACCTTGTGGTGCTCGTTGATGTAGGCCATCAGTGTGTCACCCTCGGGGATGGGCGGGATGGCGTAGCCGGCAGCGGAGATTTCATCCGTGCGGCAGACGATGGTACGCCGGCACTCCGAGGCCATTCTGGTATAGCACCAACGCCTCCTCGATGTTGAGGTTGCGACCGCGATACTCCACGACCACCTCCTTGCCTTTAGGGAGCCGCCGGCCCCGTCGTTGTGCGCCATTTTTGTGAGCAAGGTGCGATAGCGTGGGGAGGGGAATGGGAGGAGGCGACACGGGCGGTGTCAGTGAGTGGCGTGTGCGCTGGGGTTTTATTGCCGGTTGGCGGGCGAAGCCGTTCGAGTGGAATTACACCGGCGTTAGGAGCCGCGCTGGTGGCGATGGACAAGTTGGTGTCGGTGTAAATTCCCGATCATTTAATTCTGCGACCGCCACTAACCGTACTCCCTCTGTTTCAAATTACTCCGCCGGCGCGTTTATGTAGGTGAACTAGTACTCTCTCATTTTTTATTCAAAAAAATCCGCGAATTTTTGAAATAGATAGTATGAAATATGTACTACTTATACCAAAAATTCTAAGAATTTTTTAATGAAAAATAAGAGAATACTAGACCACCTAGGTAAGCGTGCGCGCGGAGTAATTTGAAACAGATGGAGTATGTCGTCTAGCTGCCAACTAGGACAAGCTTGCCGTGTCAGATGCTACGGGACGTGTCCCTTGTCGTTACTTTTGGGTCGACGTAGATTTGGGTATGCATGCGGCTTTTTAGGTATGGAAAACAATTGGCTACCTATTGGGCGCGTTGATGTGAGCCCGCCCAAAACGATATTGGAGCCGACGCCTATTAGGCATCGTATTGGGGCCGTAGCTGGAGATGCTCTTAGCTGGCCAAATCCTCCATGGCTTTGCTAGTTCTGAGTCGACGTGTGAGATTGCACTTAACTTAGAACGCAACCTGATTAATTGAAATCAAACGGTTACACGTACTCACTTTGTCAATAAATAAGTGTATTTCTAACCTTTTTTTTAATCAGACTTTTTAAAATTTGACCAACTTTTTACAGATAGGTAAAGTTTATTAAATGTGAGTTAAGACGAAAATCTAAAAGTACAGTTGTTTGTGGACAAATGCAGTAGCATGACATACGTGGTGCTGTTCGAGCGTGAACTGCTGAATGTTATTCTAAAGATGTAAAAAGAAGGTTGAGATTTTAAAGTGGAAAAAAACAGGCCAGTTAAAACAGGCCACCTATACCTGGCTTGGAACAACAACAACCGTAGATCGGTCCTAATCTGGTCAACCGCATACGACTGAAATATTTAACGGCAAGATCCACAAAGCATTGAAGCGAAGATCGCAGTACACATCAAAGTATTATTACTGCTGCAGCACTACTAGTAGGACTAAACGTAACAAAAAAAGAATCGAAAATAATTGTGAGGTAAAGACGGTCCCCCCGGCCCGTTTGGTTTTGCTGCTGACCATGGCAAACAAGCCGTCCGTGCTCTCTACCTAGTACCTTTGGGGTGTTCAAGAAAGGAGGGAAATGCTCCCCTCTGTCCCCTTGTGTCGCTCCACAACCGAACTAAATCAATATGAATAATCTCGCATGTGGCGTGTCGGCTCACACGATGCAACATACAGAGTAGTGTTTGAGATAATTTCTCCGATCCAAATTAGTTGATTTAGATTTGTCTAGATTCAATTGTATCTACACATGATTTAATATTAGATTCATCTGTATCTTGATAAATTTAAGTCATTTAATTTGGGCAGAAGGAAGTACTACTGATCCTTGGTAATTTTTGGACATGGACATTACGATTTAGAAAGTAAAATTCAGAGTAGATGATGGGCTTGTATGACTCTACCAACCACAAACTACCACTCACGCGAAGCAGCGTGTCCTGGTAAGTTGTAAGCATGCACTCTTTGGCTCCTTCACAGCAATGCTGCTAAGAAAACCCGAGCAGACAAAGAGATTCAGCGTTGTTTTCACGAAAATTTGCTGGTCGTTTTCAGAGAACGACATGTTTTTGTCCCTACGTGTGCCCAGCTCGCTCGCTCGCAGTGCGCGCAGCAACAGAGAGCATATTTTCTTGAAGAAAAAAATGGAAGATGGTGATAAAGCAGAAGAGAGCAAGTGCGCACTGGGGTTTTTTATTTAGGCGCAGGGGCCAGGCGATATGACGATGACATTCGACCGGCCACAGTCCTGCCTACACGGTCACGCAGCACGCTGGATCCGGACCTCTCCCTGACTCACTCCATGTGAGGCTCTCAAACTGGGAGCAGCTTTTCCATTCACCTTTCTTTTTCGTACTCGCCGCGCCGGCGGGGCCCGCGATCTAATCTCCTCCTTCCGTAGCGTCAACCATATTCTGTATCTGAAAAAACAACTGTTACGTGACACGAGATAAAAAATAAGTATACTGCTCCATGTTTGAATACGTATTTGGTGCCATCGAGTTCATCTTGGACTGCGCTAGACGACAAACGGCTCATGGTCGGCCCCGTCTCTCGCTGTCTGAATACTGCTGCCATGCAGATGCAGGGTGAATTAAATACGGGGCATGTGGTATGGGCGCAGAGTAGTAGAGGTGGAAGAAGGAATTGCCGTCAGGTCGATCGAGTACGTACTAGTATGACCGGTAGACGTACGGTCGTGCGTGCGGTACCGGTGTGCCGCGTGTGTCGAGACAGGTGACACGGTCACGTGAGTACGTGGCCGGCTGCAAATTTAGTCGTTGCTGGCTCCGGCTTGGCCATCCGAAGATATTTCTGGCGAGCGAGGCGCAATCATTACGTGCCTGTGTCCACTGTTACCCGGTATGCGTAGGGAATGAAGAGGCGAGAGAGACGCGGACGGCGAGGCGGCCCTTCGAAATCTTAAACGGAACGGGACGGAGTTTGTCACGGTTGGTAGAAAACGCGAGGAACGGAACGGAGGCCTGAACTGGTGAAGCGAGGAGAGAGCAGAACCCCTCTGAACGGAAGGCAGGGAGCGAGCCAAGCCTACCCGATGGAGCGGGAACACCCACCTCGGATCCATTCCATTCCATGTGCGCGCGCACGGCGCGGCACCGGAGGTCCCGTCGTCCTTCCACCGCGCCTGCCTGCCTGCGCGTGAAAGCGCGGCGTCCGGCCCCGCGCAAAGTCACACGACACGCACCGCCCGCGCGCGCGTGCACGCGAAAGGCAGTGAAAAGAAAGGAGCGCGCGCGGCAAAAGCCGAGCCAAAAGCCCCCCTGGATTTCCCCGAAATCCTCGCGTCCTTTCCGGCCCCCCCTCTCGTCTCATCCGTGATCCGTGGGTATCAGCGCCAATCACCCCTGCCTTTTTTTACCTTCTTCCCCTGCGACCCCACCTGCAGGTTTCCCCGGCCGTTCCCGACGTGTTCCAATCGTCGTCGTCGCGATCGGCACCGGCTGACGCGGCAGCGGGGAGAAGAGACAGACAGCGTCGCGCACCCAACAACATGGAAACAAAAAAACGCGACGCAGGGGGGCCCTCCAACGGAAAGTGACGTGGAAATGAGGATTTATTCCGACGCGCATCTCTGTCTGCTTCCTTCCTTATTTATTTATTATTCGGTGTGCATGATAGCAGTCACCTACTCTTATTTTCGCTTGCATCTGTGGCCTCTGTCCGGGAGCAAAGGGGAACGAAAGCGACGCCGAGAAGGACGTACGCGGGTGCTAGCTGTTGTTTTCCGCTACCTTCCTGTGCCGCTTCCCACAGAGAGAAAAGCTACTCCGTCGATCGCGTCCATGCTCGCAGCTGCTGCACAGATACAGTGGGACAAGCGACAAGGATTATATATGAGGCGAAGTGACGGAAAGGCTAGGCGGGCTACGGGTATCCGACGGACGGACGGAGGGAAAGGGGTATAAAAATGTCGGGCGGGGTGTGTGCCATTCTTATCGCGAAAGGCCGCTGGCGCAGCGGCAAACGGACGGAGATGCATGGGGGAAGAAAGGACAAAAGCGGGGCGGAGGGGAGTGGGCGCCGCGCCGCGGCGTGTGGGTCCCGGTCAGCACCCCGGAGTACGGCCGGTTCCGGTCAATCGCACGTCCAAACTGCCGTAATCAAACAAAAATAACAGTCATTCTGCATTTTTGTTACCGTAAGATAAAACTAGATTTCTTTCGATTCAACGCACCTCGTCGTATATCCACACGTCTTTTTCCAACAACCGCAGTAAATTCCACTTTTATTTGGGGATAAATTTAACTTCTTCCTCTCTAAACCCTAGCGGCGGAGACTATGGATACCACCTGCCGCTGTTGGGTACGTAGAGCTTAACCAAACTTATACCCCTAATCATAGATTTCTTGTAATCCGCACCCGCACCCGCACCCGCACCCGCACCCGCAAATGAGTATAGATTATCTCGTATATCTGCACCCGTCGAGGATAAAAAAATGGATATATTACCCACCCATCAAGTACAAACAACTTAACAAGACATTTGAATAACACAATTTGTAAAAATAAATAAAATCATATATTTTTATTTATTCATGGACTTAGCAAGCAACAAAATATATATTAAATAATAAAAAGACATAGCCAAACGCATGATATATGCAAAGAAAACAAGTTACGGCCAAACATAAGCTTCGTGAGAAGTATATAGTTCAAACTTTGAAGTCTCAAAAGAATTGCAAAACAGTCACACGGTCATACCACAATCAGTAACATAGCGACACTCGTCGACTCTACAAGTTCATAATTTTAATACTAAAATAAAGTTCAAATGACTGCAACATAAATCTTGTTGGCGATATGCCCTAGAGGCAATAATAAAAGTGGTTATTATTATATCTTTGTGTTTATGATAAATGTTAACATTTATACTATAATAGTATAAACAGAAACATTAATACTTGTGTGATTTGTAAACTAAATTAGAGTCCCTGGTAAAGCCTCTTTGTAATACTAGCTTGTTGGTTGATAGATGATCATGGTTTCCCTATCATAAACATTGAAATGTTATTAACAACAAAATCATATCATTAGCAGAATGGTGTGATGGACATACTCCTATAGATAAGCGTAGCATAAAGATCAAGTCATTTCAATAGTTCGATGTTGTTTAGTAGATATGGAATGTAAGTAGGGAAACCGAATGTTGTTTGGAGTCTCGAATGGAATCCGGGATATCACGAGGTTATTCGGAATGGGCCGGAGAATAAGATTCATATAAGGAAAGTCCAATTCCGGAGTTCGGGAATGATTTCGATGTTTTCATCGGAGAGGTTCTAGAAGGGTCTAGAAGGTTCACCGGACCGAATGGGGAAGGGAACATGAATATTTCATGGATAAGTGGAATGGTTGAATCATGTCCTAGGTCACTTGGTTGAGCATTTGCAAGAAAGAAATAAAGCTCCAAACTGAAAGTCAAAAGGCAAGTTTGAAAAGTTAAACTGGGACAATGTATCCTAGTGGAGGAAAGAAAGAATCCTTTTTTCCCTCTACCACAAGCCAACTAGGAGAGGGAGTTGGGGAGGATTCAAACTCCCCTCTCCCAAGCTGCCCTCCCTCTCATAAATAGAGGGGAGGGGGTGCCCCAAGACCACACAACCAGCCCCTTCTACCTAGCCGCGCCGCCCCCCATCCCCCACCCTCGCAGCGCCGCCGCAGCTTGTCGCCGCCGGCCACGCCTCCTCCTCTCCGGCCTTCTAAACCGTAGATCGCCGAAACCCTAGATCCACCATAACCTGCTTCGGCTTAGGCGAAGCCCTGCAGGATTTTCCCTCTACTTTCCGGCACCACGCCGTCGTGCTGCCGGAATCGCGAGGGGAGAACTACAACCTTTGTTGCCTGCTAAAACAAGGGAGAGGAAGGTCTTCATCAAGTACCGAACGTGTGACCGACTGCGGCAGCGCTGCCGGAACGCGGCGCTGGAAGGATCGTCTACGCGATCTTGAGATCGACAAGTGTACGACTACATCACCCACGAGAATCTGCTCTCGTTAACCGCTTTGTAATCTTCGAGGATGAGTACTCTAATCGACTCGTTGCTACAATCTAGTAGATAGATCTTGGCTTGTTTGTGTGCATGCGGTAGATTTTTTTTGTTTTCCATGCTACGAACCCCTACAAATCTAATCATCATACTTCAACACTATGAAGCACAAAAGAATGATGGTTGTGCCAATACTCTAAGTCACAAAATCTTCGCCAAACTAACTGCATATCTCCATCCGGATAGGTGGGTATACGAGTGTGGGTAATTTTCTATTACGATACCTGCACCGGCAATACCCAACTGGTAGAGATTTTTGCCTATTACTTAACTACTATACCTTTATCCTGATGGGTAAAAATTCGTAGGGTAAACGGGTAGCGGTTACCCATTGCCATCCCTAGACTAGACCCTCTCAACGATCGGCAACGCATTGTTGTTGCGGTTGGGCGCCCTCCGTCGCGAAAGTTGCTTCCGCGGTATCCGCTGTTATTGCAGTTGCCGTCGCTGCGGCGGTCGGCGTAGCCAGCCGCGACCATGTCGGGTCCATCGCGATCGTCGTAGATGCGTGATCTTCTCTTGCTACGACATTCACGTCGCCGACCGTAGTCATCTTCTTCCTCCGAGTGCGCTCGGTGGACGGAGTCCTCGTCATCGGCCCACCTGTTGGCGATGTCCATGAGGTGGTCAAGTGTCTTGGGCTTGACGCGTCCAAGTTCTTCTTTGAAGTCCTGGCGTTTGACGCCGTCCTTAAAGGCGTCGATAGCCCTCTCCTCAGATATGTGCGCCGCGGAGTTCTTGGTGTTGGACCAGCGCAGTGTGTACGAGCGAATGGATTCGCCCATTCGTTGAGTGCAGGCCCGCGGCTCCTCGATCAAAGTAGGCCTCTTGCTGGTGTCCTTGAAGTTTCGGACGAAACTGTACACCAGCTCCTCCCAGCTTCGGATGGATCCTGAGGATAGGCTGCTAAGCCAGATCCGAGTTGCGCCTGTCAGCTGCAGCTGAAGGTATTGCATGGCGGTTTCCTTGTTTCCGCCGTGCAGCTTGACAGACGACAAGTGGTCGCTGAGCCACGCCTTGGGGTCCTGTGTGCCATCAAACTTCGGAGTGTTCGAAGGAAGCTTGAAGTTTCACGGCATCCTCGTCCGTCGAACAGATCTGCTGAAGCATCGGGCTCCGCAGAGTTCTCCTTCGTCTTCATCCATCTCGGATTCAGGCGAGCATGCGCGCTTGGCGCGCGCCTTGTCGATTTTGCGCTGGGTGAGCTCGCTTCGGGCGTCATAATCGCGGCTGCGATGGCGCGAGCTCTTGTGCCTCGAGGAAGGTCGTGCTCTTCATCTTCGGATGAAGGTGTGGGGCTGCAGTTGAACTTGACTGTAGCCTTTTCTTTGGCTCCGCAGGAGCTTCTTCGTGGAGCGCAGCTCTGACGAGTCCGAGTCCGGTAAGCGCGGACTTATGCATGGCCCTTTTTGGGTCCCCCTCCGGAGGTGGGTGAGACGCGAGGTACGCGGTGGCCGCCATGATTGCGGCCTGGGGCGTCTTTGGAATGACGTTGCCGTCGGCATCCATCTCCATGAAGGACGCGTTGAGGGCCCGAGTCACCTCGCGACGCTCCTTGGGGTCCATGTTCTCCATCCGAGAACGGTGCTTGTTGCCATTATTGCCATGCGAGCTGGAGCCAATGCCCAAGGCGGAGAGCACAGCTCGTCGCGCACTGGACTCCGAGGCTGCTTGCTTGCGCTTGTCAAGCACTTCATGCATCTTGAACTGCTTCTTGTGCTCCTCGATGAGGAGCATGTGGTATGCCATCAGCAGGTCTCGTGAGGCATCGGCGGGCAGGATCTTGTTGCCTGCTATGGCCTCGCGTACTTGAGCCCATCCCTCGCTGAGGTGGATGACCCGATCATTGTTGTCCCCGTTGGGTGGGGGGTTGGCTTCTTCTGTTTCCACCGTTTCTACCCTACGGGTTGGGTGGCGGATTGTGTTCCTGGTCCTGGATGAGCGCGGCGCACTGGTAGCGCTCGTAGATCGGCTTGCTGCTGCCGCAACTTTCGGATCCGGAACCATAGGTCCCTTCGTCCGATGGTGGATCGCATAGATCGGAGTTGCAGCTGCTGCTGTCATAGGACTCGTCTGTCGATGGTGATGTGCGTAGCACAGGGTGTGGAGCCCATGAAGCGGGCCTGATCGATGGCAGGGCACCCGCTCTAGAAGGCGGAGAGTGCCGGTCTGCCCCACCTGGAAGCAGAAGCTCCCGAACACGATCTCGAGTCCGTCGCCAATGGGCTCGAAGTCCTTCATGGTGGCCGATGAGTGGGTGGTGAAGTCGAAGGCGCCGAAGAGGAGATGACTCTCCGTCGCCGCGGAGTTGTAGATCGCTCGGGTTGGGACCGTCATGATCGCACAATCAGCATCCCCAGTTCCCACAGACGGCGCCAATTGACGAGGTTTAATCTCGTTAATGCCCATTGTTATGGACTTGGGTTTTGGAGAAGATAGGGATGCTGGAGACCGCGGAACGGTTAGCAAACAATCAACACGGGGACACGAGGTTTACCCAGGTTTAGGCCCCCGGAGGGAAAACCCTACTCCTGCTTGTCTGCTCTCGATTACGGCGAAACTGAATGTTACAGGGGTGCGCAGATGCAATCTGGCGTGGAGGTGTGTATGCGGAGGTATGAAGTGTCCTTCTCGTCGTGTCCTCCTAGCATTTATATAGAGTTAGGCAGGTCCTAGGCACAGATCGAGTCGGTTACAGGTTTTAGGGTTTACCCCTTTGAATTTTCTATCTACTCTAGTCTTGCTCTCTAAGGATCCGAAGGTGTCATGAGCCCTAGTCACCTGAAAGTCTTCATGGACCAACGTATATCTGTCGTGGGCCTTTCTTGGGCTGGACTAGGTATGCTGAAATCGTGTACCCGCATGGTATAACCATGTCAGTAGTATATTCGGTAATGGCCGTAGATAATAATCCTTATTACTATTCCCTCCGTTTCAAAATATAAGATATTTTAGGTTTGTGAAGGAAATGTATCTAGACTTTTTTTAGTATATAGATTCACTCTAAACTTGAGTGAACCTAGATACTAAAAGTTGTCTAGATACATTTATTTGCTATTTATTTCATAAAGCTAAAATATCTTATATTTTGAAACAGAGGGAATAGTATGTAAGCCCAAGTTTAACACTAATCAATCTATTATGCACATCGAAGCCCATAATTACAGAAAACAGCCCATGTACCCGTATCTCCATGGTGGCAGACAGAAGACTAGAAGGTTTGCCTTGCCGTGATTCCATCCGTTCATTTTGCATTTTTTGTTCCACGATCCCAGAGTTTGGACCAGATCAATTGGTCTCGCCGGCCGCCACTAATAGGCTAGGCCTTTCGCTGCTCTGATCGCACGTTGCTCGTGCTCGCCGACCGCCGGCGACAGACCAACACAGCTCATGAGGAGTTTAGAATAGGACGCTACACTCTGTTCTAAAGGTTGATTCAACCAGGAGCAATGCTACTCGGTCCTTCATCTTTACCTGACCAAACACTCTGTTTTAAAGATAAACTGATTTGCACTACTACTGCTGGTAGAAAGCAAATCTTTCATACGAATCTAGTACTCTAGTTTGCTATACTCTTTTTTGATTCAACCAGGAGTAATACATTTGCATAGATTAATTAGTATTGCCGTACACACTATGTCATAAGAAATGTTACAAACGTCTGAAGCCTTATGGCTGATTGACCCAAGAAAAGTAATGCACATTCTTGCCAATTGCTAGCCTTCTACTTCATATTTCTTGATTAAATCTATCATCTATGTCATATTTACAAATAAATATTTCATTAACTTAATATTAATATTAGATTGTACATAATTGTGAAGGACATGCATATTATGAATAAAAATATGTCATCCTTCAACAATTTTATTTTCTAAGAAAATATAGTTGTAATGATGGTGCAAAACGTGTGCTTACTGGCATTTGGAATATTTGATATACCATGTAGACAGTGGCATTTTGCTCAATTATCCTCTAAATATAGACATGGACATGTCTCACCCTCAGAAATTTGCTTGAATAGATCCATTTACTATGTGACATACGCTAAGGAAAATTTAAAATTTTCAACTCCCCCCTCCCCCCCTATGTCCAATTCTTGGCTCCATCCCTGCTAAATCCGAAGAGCATCTCTTGCAGATACCGCATCTCGCGATATTGTAAAACGTGGATGCGGTAGACCGGAAACCTGGTTTGAAGTATGAAAAACACTGAGGCAGAACATATACACTAATCCAAACTACATATTTAAAATAGACATACATTGGTGCCAGATTCATACATAGAGGAGGCTTTGATCATCTAGATCTACATAAGTTTAGCAGAAAATGATGCCGCACCCTACATCTAGACTTTACCTAGCATCTACGTAGCTCCACCGGAGGTACCTACTCTCCGGATCATCTACGACGGTGGTGTCACGCGCTTACTCGTCGACGTTGTTGGCGTCGTTACCGTAGTCGTCGTTGGTGAAGTACTCGTTGGGTAAGTCGGCTTCGAGGGCCTCGAGCCTCACCAGGTGCTCGCGCAGGGAGAGGCGACTGGCGCGGAGAAGATCACCCTTCTTCGCCCTGCGCGTGTCACGCCGGCGCTTCCGGCGTTGCATGATGTCCATGAGCGCGTTTCACAGGGAGTTGAACTTGGCCTCGTTGAGCAAGAGCTTCCCCTGCTCGTCGTTGGCAGCAGGATCGCGAAAGACCGGCGGGAACACGCATATTTGGCCAACAAGAGCTCATCTGCATCGTCCGTGGCAGAGTCGGCCGACAGCGGCTGGGTCGCGTGGGTGCGCCCACGGACGTCGCGGCCGTTTCCCTACACGGGGATGTGCTCGCATCCCTTCTCCTCCGACTGTAGCGCTAGACAATCTCGCACGCCGCGGCCAGGAGAAGCAACGCCGCGTGTGGCCAAATTGAGGCTCGATTGGCCGGCCATGACAAGATGGGGAGTGGACACAGAGGTTGGCAGCGGCGATCCGTTTTACGACGACGTATGTGGCCGGTATCGGAGATGAGGATGGGCGGCAGCGAGGGTTTCTGGGCAAGAGAAGGAAGGGAAAATGGATACGGTATACCGCATCTGAGGCCTCTTGTCCCAAATATATGCGGAATGGACGAGCCGTTTTGCGGGGGAAACGACAAAAATATTTACGGTACGGACCCTTTTATGGTATCTTGGAAGGCCACTTTTGTGCATCAGTATAGTATATCGGCACAAAAAATTGCGGGCCGACCGATATGCGCTATCTGCTAGAGATGCTCTAATAAAAGCAACTCCAACAGCCGCTGCATATCGCGTCTATGTGGTAAAATCCGTGTGGGGTAGCCATTTCGATTGCTCCGACAAAGGCTGCATAGTTGAGTGTGTGGTATTTTTGTTGGGCCATAACATATTGCGCTATCCGGAGCGCCATATTTGTTGCGCTGACTATAGCGCACTGTCTGCAACGCTCTCGCTCGCGTGCAAAGACCCACCCGTTGTGCTGAATTTTTCTCTCGTCTACCCCATTTTTTCACACCCACTCCAGCATTGCCGCCACGCCGCATTCAACGCATGTCGTCGTATATCCACACACGTAAAAAAGGAAAGCATGGTCTTCATTTTTTCAACAAGCGCGGTCAATTCCATGTTTTTTGGGGGGACAAATTCAACTTCTTACTCTCTAAACCCAATAAAATAACTCCAACAGCCATTGCATATCGCGCCCACGCGGTCAAACCGCTATTATAACATGCAGATAGCTATTTCGAGGGCTCCAACAAACGCTGCATAGTTGAGTGTGTGACATTTTCTTTGGGCAAAGTACCAACAGCTGCGCTGAATTTTTCAGTGCCTTCGCCTACCACATTTCTTATCACCCACTACGGAACCGTCGATGTGCCAATTAATCCCCGCCGGCGCTCTCCTACTATAGGTTCGTCGTCGTGCCCCCACATGGCTTTCCCGGCGTCACACGCGCGGTAAGGAGCTCGTCGTCACAACCTCTCTTTTTCCCCGCGGCTCGATTCGGTGATTACGCGCCGCATGTCGCTCGATTTGGCCACTAGCTACAACCGCCATGCTATCGTGGCGCTGTGCTGAGCTCGACGGAGGCAATGTACTACAACACCCAAGAAGCTACTTGACACATGCAAGGTGGTCGTTGAAATCACCACAAGGTACATGTCGTGGCCGACGCGCCATTATTTTTGGTAGATTTTAGTTTTGTTGATAGATGAAGTAAGTATAAAGGAGACAAGAGAGGGAGGCATGTTGCATTGCCTTGTACCATTCAATTCAATGCATTGAGATGCATGATGACCTTTAACATGATCTCATCGAGAGTGGTGAAAAAGGAATGGACAATACAATAATTAATGTCTACTCCCTCTATTTCAAAATATAAGATGTTTTATCTTTGTGAAAGAAGCGTAGATTCAGAATAAACCTACACACTAAAAGTGGTCTATATACACTATTTTTATAAAGCTAAAATATATTATATTTTGTAACAGAGGGAGTACTTATCTGTATGTTTGTTGCATTGTTCACGGACAAGTTGTTGTATTTGTTGTATTGTTCTTGTTCTATTTACTAGTGTTGTAATAATAAATTAGACAATTTATTGTAGATTTATTTTAGTTTGTTTGATATTTTTCATTACATATGTGTACTTGTTGTTTGCACTGGTCACGCGCGCTGCAACTTGCAGCGCCTGCTGGGGCTACTTTTGCTTGCAGCCTGCTATAGCGTGTCGGATTTTGGGTGTTGGAGTTGCTCTAATACATATAACATGTGTTACAAAAAATCATACGATTGTGACTTTATTTGAATACGGATTAAACGGTAAAACATGCAAGATGCATAATTAATACTTTGATGATCAAATACACTAGCAAACATAAATAAACTTCAAAAAAGTGTATGCGCTCCACAAATAGAGACGGCATCTTTAGCTTCTCCTTCTATGTGTTAAACTTCTGCCCAAAACTCAGTGTGTAGAAGAAAGAACCTGCACGAACTGTACCAGCTCCAAAGTTTAAATAATGTTGAAATTTAAACTTGAAACTCACGGGGTAAAGGAGTATAGAAACCCATCAACGAATGAGTTGGCCCGAGTTTTAAGCCAAATTCATTAAAGAACCAAGATTGACGAGTTGTGCTAAAGAGTTGCTCATTTAACTCGCTAATTTTGTTAATCCGAAGGGAGATGCAATATCACCAACACGTGCCTCTTTTTGGTGTAAATTGTTGATTGTTCTCATTTGTGAAATAAATTTGTGACCATAAAAGTATTTTATGTGTGCACATAAAACATTACTTCCTCGGCCCAGTAAAATCGGCGTCCACATTTTCGGCGATTTAACTTTGATCAACAAAATCTGTACATGTCCTAATAAAAAACTATACTCCATTCATACATGTTTATTAGGGATATTACGTATTCTAAGAGAAACTCGACTAATAATTTAAACAACAATTGGTTAGTTATATGTCACCACAAGTATATCACTGAAAACACCTTTAAAATATGAACCCGGTGATATTTTTAAGACATAATTAGCATCTGTTTCAAGGTTGAAATTCAAACTTGAAACTCACGAGCAAAACGAGTATGGGCTTGACTAAGCTCAAACCCATGAATGAATTAGTTGACCTGGTTTTAAGTAAAATACATTAAAGAGCTAAGCTTGACAAGGCGTGCTAATGAGTTGCTCATTTAACTCGCTAAGCTTGTTAATCGGAAGGGAGAGACGATATTACCAACACGTGCCTATTTGGTGGGTTGATTGTTCTGATTTGTGTAGTAAATTTTATGACCATAAATATATTTTACGAGTCCACACAATACATTAGTCCCTCGTCTGATGAGACTAATCATAGTGGAAGTAACATAAACGTTACGTGTAATGTTAACTAAATATTTTAATGACATGACATGTCATTAAATAAGAAAAAAGATAGCTATGATAAGTTGCTACGTTACCATAACATATTATACAACCTATTTGTGACTAGCTGAAAAGACAGAGATGTCGTCTAGATGCGGGTGAGTAAAAGTTAAACAATTGCAATTTTGGCTATAATAAATGCAAATAAAACTAGATTTTAATTTATCAAACACAAAACTTAAATATGTTAGGTTCAACCAAGTGCACCAATTATACTATAGCTTAAGCTTGGTGACATGCATGAGCAATAAGGGCACTTGTACATCATATGTCTATGGAGTGTGGGCCCGGACAGCTCCATGGAGGATTTTTTTTGAAAAAATCAAATTTAAAGATTTAAAAATTTCAATTATACTATAGATTAAGCTTGGTGACATGCATGAGCAACGAGGGCACTTGCATACCATGTATCTATGGAGTGTGGGCCCGGACAGTTTCATGGAGGATATTAAAAAAATCAAATTTTAAGATTTAAAAGTTTCAGTAAAAATATCAGGATACAAATAATGATTTATAATACACGCGTACAAAATCTTATGTGAAAATACTTTATATTCCGGTCTCCTAAAACAAAAATAAGTTCACATCAGTGCAATTTTGAATGGGTCTTCCTTTTTCTAAAATTTGTCATATTTGTCTCTTTTGTTGTCTACGATTCTCTATTCATCTTCCTCGAGAGCTCCGGGCTCGGGTTTCCGGCTGCTGCCTACGATTCTCCGACTGCTACCACACTAAGCCCTCCCAACAGCAACTCTTTTAGGATGCCTCCCCCGGCCTCATCTCGACCACGGTGCGGCCATGTGCGAGGAGGGGTGCACGAAATCATTGCTCTAGGCGGATGTGTTGGAGATATGCCCTAGAGGCAATAATAAATATAGTTATTATTATATCTTTGTGTTTATGATAAATGTTTACATTCATGCTATAATAGTTTTAACAAGGAAACATTAATACTTGTGTGATTTGTAAACTAAAATAGAGTCCCTAGTAAAGCCTCTTTATAATAATAGCTTGTTGGTTAATAAATGATTGTGGTTTCCCTATCATGAACATTAAGATGTTATTAACAACAAGATCATATCGTTAGGAGAATGATATGGTGGACATACTCCTATAGATAAGCGTAGCATAAAGATCAAGTCATTTTAATAGTTCAATTGCTATATGCTTTCTGATACATAGTAACCTAATTCCTTCGACCATGAGATCATGCATATCACCTTCACCGGAAGGATGCTTTGATGACATCAAACACCACACCGTAACTGGGTGGCTATAAAGGTGGCATTAAGTGTTCGGAAAGTATTGGTTGAAACACATGAATCAAGAGTGGGATTTGTCCATCCATATGACGGATAGATATACTCTGGGCCCTCTCGGTGGAATGTCATCCAATTAGCTTGCAAGCATGTGACTGGCTCACAAGGGATCACATATCATGGAAACGAGAAAAGAGTACTTATCAGTAACGAGGTTGAACTAGGTATGCAGAGATACCGACGATCATAACCTCGGATAAGTAAACTATCGTGAGACAAAGGCAAAGTAATCGTAGAAATATGTGGGAACCATATGAATTTTCAGATTCCTCTATTGGTTATTGTTCGGAGAAGTGTCTCGATCATGTCCGCATAATTCACGAACCGTATGGAGACACACTTAAGGATTCGACGTTGTTTGAGTAGTTATGGAATAATGAGTAAGAGATCGAATGTTGTTCGGAGTCTCGGATGGGATCCGGGATATCACGAGGAGATCCGGAATGGTCCGGAGAATAAGATTCATATAAGGAAAGTCCTGTTTCGGGGTTGGAGAATGGTTCCGGTGTTTTCATCGGGAACGTTCTAGAAGGTTCCGGAATGTCCGGCACTCCGGAGGGGAAGGGTACATGAATGTGTCATATCAAGTTTGAATGATTGCATCATGTACTAGGTGTCATCGCTGAACAAAATAAAGGGTTTAATCAAATCCTAGTTTGAAAAGTCAAACGCCAATTTGAAAGTCAAACGGCTATTTTGGAAGGTGGAGGGGAAGTAGGAAACCTACTTGAGGAGTTCCTCCCCTCCACCGCCGGCCCACTTGGGATCCGAGTTGGGGAGGGACTCCCCTCCCCTTGGCCGACGCCTCCCACCTATAAAAGGAGGGGCAGGGCTGCCCCTCCTAGCACACAAGTTGCCCCTCTAAACCCTAACCTAGCCGCCGCCGCCCACCATAGCCGCCGCCTAGGGTTTCTCCCCTAGCCGTCGACTTGGGCAGCCCCAAGCCCTAGCCGCCGGCCCTAGCACCTCCTCCTTGGTGTGTCTAAACCCTAGATCGTCGAGGAGCTCTCTCATAGTCCACCATACTCGCTCCGGCTTAAGGCGAAGCCCTGCGAGATCTCCCCTCTACTTCCGGTACCACGCGGTCGTGTTGCCGGAATCGCGAGGAGAGTGCTACAACCTCGGCTGCCTGCTGGAACAAGGGAGAGGAAGGTCTTCGTCGAGTACCGAACGTGTGACCGACTGCGGGAGCGCTGCCAGAACGCAGCGCCGGAAGGATCGTCTACGCGATCTTGAGATCGGGAAGAGTACGACTACATCACCCACGAGAATCCGCTCTCGTTAAACACTTTGGAATCTTCGAGGGTGAGTTATTCCATCGACTCGTTGCTACAATCTAGTAGATAGATCTTGGATTGTTTGTTTGTATGCGGTAGAAAATTTTGTTTTCTATGCTACGAAACCCTACAGGATGTGCCGCGCAGGAGTACAAGCCGCATGGTGATGATGCGCTACAGGAGGCACTGGTCAAGCGGGGGTCTTGGAGACGTATCTCGAGGCAGGGTCTTTGGGTGGAGTTGAGGCTGCAGAGGAGGCGTGGGGATGTCGACTCTGGGGCAGCACTGCATGGGAGAGGGTGGTGCCTGGCCGGGTACTCCGCCTAAACCTTTCTGCCCGTCTTTGCTTAGAGATAAGAAAAGGCGCTTCCTCCTTAGACCGTCCATCCCACTCATTTGCTCCTCTTCTTCACTTTCATCTCTCTGTCTCTCTTCTCCTTTAACTTGTGAGCAACAAGCAGACGTCCTGAGTAGACGTTGTTGTGAATATAGTGAGTATACAATTCATTCTCCGGTTGACCGTGTCCACGAGTCTTATATTCTTTCTAGATTTGAGTGGTATAGCAAACCTCGGTACCTCGAGCGGTAACTCGGGGACTGCCATATGTTGTTTAAATTTCATGTTATGTATTAAACCTCGGCACCTCGAGCGGTGACTCGGGGACTGCCGTATGTTGTTTAAATTTCATGTTATGTATTAAACCCCGGCACCCTGAGCAGTGACTCGGGGACTGTCCCATAACTATTTCTAAGATTAATTCAGGTATGAAACCTCGGCATTTGAGTAGTGGCTCGAAAACCGACATATGTCGTTTTTGAATTTGTGTTACATGTTAAAACCAAACACCTTGAGCAGTGACTCGGGGACTGTCTTATATTCTTTCTAGATTTGAGTGGTATAGCAAACCTCGGCACCTTGAGCAGCGACTCGGTGACTGTCTTACATTATTTTCGAAGTTTGATTTATATACTAAACTTCGGCACCATAGGCGTGACTCGGGGACTGTCCTATATTGTTTCGAAGTAGAAGTTATTCCTTATTACAAGGGTGAGTATCAAACTTCGACGCCCAGAATAGGAACAGCTCGCTCTCGTATGATATTCGAGGTCCATATCCAGATTAACAGCCTAAACCACAGTGATCTAAAGGCAAAAATATACATCAAACTCAAAAAAGTTGAAGGCCGTCAAAACAAGGATTCGGACAAACAACACCAGTTAAAAACAAAGTAATAACGATTACAACCATATATGTCTCAGCGGCACTCGGCAAATAAATTCATACCATACAAAAGACGGACTAATATTCCACGTACATTATACGCCCGACATACCAGGGGAAAGAAGTAACTTAGAGGTTTTTAGCTGGAGAGGCAGTAGTCTGGACAGGAGCTGCGCGCTCCGAAGTAGGGGGAACCTCGACCGAGGTAACCTCGCCCTCCACAGACCTAGGAGCGACTTCGGAGGAAGCCCGAGGCTGTGGAGGAGCGTCAGTTTACGCAGTGGAATGCCCAGTACCTTTGGAAGAGGACGTGTGTCGCCATTGCCATCCGAGCTCGAACTGGAATCAGTAGAGGCAGCCGAGTCACTGTCATCTTCACCTTGTTCAGCAGAGTTATCATCCGAAGCATCCTCAACTTGGACCTCGTCCTCCGGGTTAGGAAGGAAGCTCGGACCTTCATGCCAGCTATGCACGTCGGCATACTCCACAAGCTGATAAGCACGAGCTTGCTGGAGAGCGACAAAGTCTGGGTCCTCAATCCATCGAGAGCCAGTGCGCAAATTTCTCAATATATCAAGAGAAATATCTTCATACCATGACATGATGACAGTGAGAGCCATATCAGCACCAGCTCGTCCGGCCGACTCCCTCCAAAGACTTAGCTGTTTCTTAGAGGCCATTAATCTTTCCACCAACAATTTGACCTCGTCAATATTCGGAGTCCCAGAAGTATTCGGCCAGAGAACATGGTAAGCTCGGATAGCTGCCTGCACCAAATCCCTGCCCATAATCTTCATCGGACCAACTGCAGCACCAACAGCAACCAGAAAGTCTTCCATCGAATACTCCGAGTCCGCATCAGCAGGAACACCTCGGCGCACACGAGCGCTAATCACCGCTTTAGAACTCACGGGCTTAGCTTCCGGAAAATGGTCTGCGCAAAGCACGACTGCATTAGTCAGCAATAAGAAAAGGGGAAAAGATAACCCGGTCGCGGTCGGAAGCTTACCATGAATATAACTCAGCATTATCTGAAGGTCTTTAGCCCAGTCAATCTTGCTCTTCTCAAAGCGAGTAATCTCCTCGCTCATCCCATGTGTCTTCAGTTCGGCAGCCTCGAGGAGTTCTTTATTTTTCTGCAAATGCAGAGCTAGCCGATTTCTCTCCTCGGAGAACTCCTGGTCGACCTTTTCTAATTCATATTTCTGGGAAAGCTTGAGTGATTCCACCTCGGTACGTAAGCGAGCTATCTCGTCATCTTTATCCTTCAGCTCCGCCGAATGAGTAGCGCTTTGTTCTAAAAAATACAACATCACATCAGGCATGGGCGTTCAGTCTTGGTGAGATGCTGCAAAAGTTTGTAACTCGGCTTTACCAAAACCAAAAGAGTCAAAAGAAACTTAGCGCACATTTCAAAGGGGAATATATAAAATAAAAGAGTAACTAACCCTCCAGGACCTTGACCTTCTTCTCAAGACGGATGTTAAGATTATTGATGTTGCCTGTTTACCAACAGAGTGAGCAAACATCTCATGTACAAAACAATAAGAGCGTCAGAGATAACAGAAAGATTTGTCGACTTACCAGCCTTTTTCACCACAGGAATAACTTTCTCATACTTTTCTTGCAATTTTCTATGTGCAAAAAGCAGCCTTTGAAATTCGGCGGTCCGCCGGTCATGCGCAACCTGAGCAATAGAACAAATAGTAAATGGATATTCGAAGTTAAAACAGATCCGAGTCAAGCAAAACTTAACCCGGATCTAGGTGGCTAGATATTCGAAGCTAAACTAGATCCGAGTCAAGCAAAACTTAACCCGGATCCAGGTGGCTGGATATTCGAAGTTAAAACAGATCCGAGTCAAGCAAAACTTAACCCGGATCTAGGCGGCTGGATATTCGAAGCTAAAACATATCCGAGTCAAGCAAAACTTAACCCGGATCTAGGCGGCTGGATATTCGAAGCTAAAACAGATCCGAGTCAAGCAAAACTTAACCCGGATCTAGGTGGCTGGATATTCGAAGCTAAAACAGATCCGAGTCAAGCAAGACTTAATCCGGATCTAGGTGGCTGATATTCGAAGCTAAAACAGATCCGAGTCAAGCAAAAACTTAACCCGAATCTGGGTGGCTGGATATTCAAAGATCAGATAGACACAAATCAAGCAAAGTTTAAAGGCAGATCTAGTTAGAGGGAGGTTCGAACTCTAAGGTTAAATCGAGTTAAGTAGAGCATCATAAAACTTCCAAACGAATAACAAGTTATTCGCTTGCAAGCTTCGGGGACTAGAGTATATATAATAGCATCTAGAGAACTAATCAAAACTCCATAAAAAACAATTACCTCATTCATCTTGTCACTTTCAAGAACGATTTTAGCAGCTTGATGCAGGCGGCTGCTGATGTCGGAGAGCTGAAACGGCTGGCTGCCTGGATTACCCTCGAATTGATCGACGGCATTCCAATTGTTGGCATATTCAACTAGTGAGCCGAGACTGTTCCCACTCGCCATGCGAGTTAGGACTTTACCTCGGACATGCTGTGTAGCCACTGTTGCCGCAGGGCTTTTATGAAGAGCGAGCTGGGTACTGGCGGCCGGAGTAACGGAGGCTTTGGCAGAAGCAACCCCTTTGCGCAACGCATCGGCAATACTTGGCTGAGAAGAGCCAGCAAGACCTTTCTGGGAGGAAGAAGCCTTGGTGATGACATCCTTTCTTGTTTTAGAAGAGGCATCAGTAGGAGCTGATGCCTTGGCAATGGGAACGGCGTCTTTAGGAGCCGGAGGAGTCACCGTCGTAGAGGGCGCCGAGATATTGACGTCCTCGGCCGGGGTTGGAGTTACTATAGAAACCACGGGGGTAGAAGGAGGCTCAGTAGAGACATTAGGGTTCACAGAGGAGGCGACGGGTTCGGTAGAAATATCTGTGGGCCGAGTGGAATCAACGTCAACGAGAGGAATCTCAGGCACATCGTGGCGAGGTGGCGTCCGATTCGGAGCTGGAGGAGATGCAACACGAGCAGGACTGGGAATCCTGGTATCTTCAGTAGGCGGAGGGGACGGCTGCCGAGTCGTACGACTCGTCATGCTGGGACCGCCGGGCTTAACAGAAAGTGGAGCACTACGAGAACAAAAAGGTAAGTTAAAAATCAGAAAGAGAAAAACAAGAAATAGGAGCAAAAGAGACTCACCCAGAGACCCCGGGCATTGTCTTGCGCCTGGGAGGATTCGGAGCTGACTTCTTCATCCGCTTTTTGGGAGCCGTCTCTGAGGCACCAGCGGGAGCACCACGCTTCCCCGAGGTAACAGGAGGCCGGGAGGCAAGAGGCTCGGCGTCGTGGACCTGACCGGCCGGATTAGCTGAGAAAGTAGAAGCCGGAAATGCATAAGAAATTGGCACTGCGGCAACTACCTCTAGAACTTGGACCTCGTCCGAATCACCTTCCTCCTCGTGAGCCGGAGTCTTGCCACGAGCGTGAGCCGGAGCAAGATCAACCTTGGGGACAAACTCTTCTGAGTCCGGCTCCCCACTATCCGGAGTATTTCGATCCGCAGGCCATGGGAGTGACAAAACCTCGGCATCCTCGCTCTTCTGCTCATCAAATCTCTACAGGACAAGAAGGAGAAAGATTATCAAAGAGAATTACGAACGCACTTAAGGAGCGAAAGACTAAAAAGCAAACTTACTGCGGGTGGGGGATGCTCGCGGGTGAACGGCTTCAGTCCCCAAGCCCAATCCTCCGGCATCTCCGTTCTAAAAATAGCCCGGACGCGCTTGAAAATGAGGTAGTTGTCCAGCTCCACCGTAGAGACTCGGTTGGGGTCAAGGGGACTGCTCATATAACAGAGTTTGTGTGTGCGTTTTTGGAACAGGCAGTTTCGGCTACTGACGAAGGTAGTCATCAGATCCTCGCCGCGTAGCCCGACGCGGATCAGCTCCTTCAGCCGAATCTCAAAAGCCTCGGCCAAAGCATGGCTCTTCCTCGGATTATATGTCCAATTCATCTAGGAAGGAGGGCCAATGGAGAAGGCAGGAAGCCGAATCCTATCTTCATTCCCCGTATTCTTGACATAGAAAAAGGACTTGTGCCACTTCTTGCATGATTCTAGTCTCGCGACACGAGGGAATTCGGATTTCCTCCGAGGTGTGATGGATTCTGCTCCGCATTGGGTGAGCGACTTCTCGGAAGGGTGCAGAGATTTATCTGGGATGACATTCGAACGAATCTGGAAAAACTTTGACCAGACATGCACGGATGGCCACAGGCCGAAGTATCCCTCCGACGCAGAGATGAAGGCCGAGAGAAAGGCAATGGCGTTGGCGGGGAGATGATGCGGCTGAAAGCCGAAGTAATCAAGAAACTCCCTAGCAAAGTCGCTAAGAGGGAGACCAAAGCCGCGTGCGAAATGCGACATGAAAACTACATACTCTCCGTCCCTAAGGTCTGGAGAGGACTCGCTGCCGGGTAAACGACAAGCTACCTCGGCGGGAATCCGACGAGTCCGGATAAGCCACTCGATCTCGCGGCGAGTGACGGAGGAACCCTGCCATGAGCCCCGCTCGGGCCCAGATCCGGCATCGTCGTCCTCAACAAGCGCACCACTGACAGAGCTAGACATGAGATCGCCGCGCGAGTAAGGAAGAAGAACAGAGATATCTAGAAGAAAAGCTAGGCGATTGGACCGGAAGAACTCACCGGCGACAATGCCGGAACGAGCGAGCAGGGACGAAGGCGACGGAGCAGTACGGCGGGACCCCTGCCGTCAAGGACTCGGACGAGCGCACGGCGGCGGAAGCGCGAGCGGAGGCAGAGGCGCGAGGAAGAAGAAGGGCGCGGGTAAGCAAAGGGGGAAAGTGAATCCCACAACGCCGCGCCCCTCTTTATAACCGCGCTACCTGCGAGGTAATGGGATCGTGGGTGTGGCGGTTGACCGTGTAGATCGTGTAGTCAGCACGAACACACGACGATAAGTGGAACCGCACCAACGACCACGCGGTGGAAAAGAGAGCCACGATCCCCGATGGAAACGACACGCGAGGCGTCGCAGTGCCGACGCGACGGGCGCAGCAGTAACTGTAGCATGTCAGTAAATACAGTGGAGGAACAAAAAACTAGGGAAATAATGATGAGTATGACACGTAGTACAAGGCGTACACGAGAAGATACGATGATACCTCGAACGAGAAAAAGGTAACTCGGAAACTATGCAGAGCAAATGCCGTGAAACTGATACGACCCGGCCGAGGTTGTCGGCAGGGCCATACCAGCTTCGGGGACTAATGTTGGGGAGATGACCTCGGGTAGGGTAAAGACGGGGAAAGACGAAAGGGTGTTGCCCGTTGTGTTTCCGAGTTACAGTCTGAGTCGGCCGAATCCTGTAGAGGTCGGCCGGGATAGGGAAGGGCAGGACCCTTATGATAATGTCAAGGCATTACCCGACCGAGATATCGTGTAAGTCGGCCGGGTTAGCCCGAGTAATCTTAATGCAGGTAAAGGACGAGCCGAGTTACACGAGAAAGGGCCGAATGATACGAAGCTTGCAGGAGAAGGAGAAACCTAAAGTCAAACTCTAGCTGCAACCTAGAGAGAATCTGAGCAGAGCCAAGCATAAGAGACAATGGCGCAATGCGACAGAGGGGCAGAAGGAGGTCACGGAGGTGACAGTCCTGGAGCCCAAGGCACGCAGGAGGGCCCCTCTGGAACCTTGCCATCATTAGAGGGGCGACAGGGAAAGGAGGCCGCCGAACTACTATATTGGGACAAGCATATTCCTCGAATATGCTTGCCACGTCAGCCCTAAAGGAACCCAAGGCTCTCCTTTATAAGGAGGGGCTTGGATCTTGAGGAAGGGATCGGCTCATCTTAGTACCGTTAGGCTGGTAAAGTTCTTCATTTCTCCTTGTATATAGCTCGAGGAGCACTTGTAACTCAAGGAAGGAGAAATAAAGATCTTTGCCTTAGTCTTTTGTGTGTAGAATCAACTGCATCTTCCCTCCCCAGATCCCACTAGCATCCATTGGCCCCTTACTTTAGCCTACCCATGGCATCTGCCGTCTCACCACCACGACAGGTTGAGCTGTCATTTCGTTCTCCCCAACTCTCTTTTTTCTTCTTTTTCTTCTCAATTTGCAAAATTTATTACAGATGGGCATAATTGTTTTCGAATTTTATATCACCGATTCTTCATGTGCTAATTTATTGGTTAGAGAAATCATGTGTTTAAAGAAAGGAAATAAACATTTATTTATTTTTAACCTAGAAATATTTATTTATATTCTAATAATAAGATTGGGTTGAAGTGCTAACAATAGTCCATCAATTAATCATCTAGACATAAGAAAGAAATAAGGACGTGACCGAAAACTTAGGTACTCGCTCGCAATATCTAACGCGAAATAGACGACGAGGCGAAGCTCGCACATCCATCTAGTAACTTATTAAAAGCAAGAAAAACAACAAATTTATAGCAAGATATATTACTTTAACCTCAAAGGCTATCACACTATAAAATACATAAGTAAAGAGTTCATACATAGAAATAACTAAGGTACACTGAGACGATGATTTTATACCGAAGTTCGCTTCCAAAGAAGCTAATCTTCGTTGGAGAGGTGGGAGTAATGCTCCCCGAACGCCACAAAAGGCACTTTTTGTGATGTGTTGGCTCAATGGACACCAAACTATCGGGGTTTGTTCATGCACAACAAAAAATCGCCTTATAAGAACAACCAAGATCTGACCATGAAGACACTAACGAGATAAGATCTAGATATCATACCGACGTTGATGCGGAAGAGGATCTGCTCTATAAGAACAACCAAGAGAGAGGAAGGTCTTCATCGAGTACTGAACGTGTGACTGACCGCGGAAGCGCTGCCAGAACGCAGTGCCGGAAGGATCGTCTACGCGATCTTGAGATCGACAAGTGTACGACTACATCACCCGCGAGAATCTGCTATCGTTAACCGGTTTGAAATCTTCGAGGGTGAGTACTCTAATCGACTCGTTGCTACAATCTAGTAGACAGATCTTGACTTGTTTGTGTTCATGCGGTACAATTTTTTATTTTCCATGCTACGAACCGCTACATCTAAAAACTAGCCTCTCCGCGACCCTTCTGCCCACCCTTTGTGATGAGTTTCGATCATGAGACCAACGCTTAATTACCCTCCCTTCAAATACACTAGGTCGTTATCCAACAACACGTGATAGGGGTGTTACAGGCTCCAACCCATTGCTATTCCTTGCAAGGAAAAACAATCTGACTAAGTATATTAGGACAAACGAAAGGCCCGTCCCATTAAGGGATTTGTGGTTAGCGTTGTTTATACGACCCTTTTGAAATCACTGATTGCACTGGTTATTAAGTCCAAACTTTGCTGGCACAATGGAATCTCTGCCAGATGGCTTTTCTAAAGGGGTTCTATGATAGAAAACAAAAAATTCATACGGTGGAATCGTACTTAGCCAGGATCTATCTAGGAGTAAAGTTGTAACAGAGAAGGTTTCGGTGACATAATCTTGTAGACCAAAAGTGTTTGACATTTTGCGGGGAACATTGATGAGGTAGTCGATACTGTAGCCGACCTCAAGGTCACAAAGCTCCTCACAGGTCACCTCATTGGTCCTTCGATAACCCGGGTGCCACTAGTGGCAGCAACTTCGAGGTTTCGCACACGTGCGATGTGCGATGTGCGATGATCACTTCCAATTCTCTGATTCATACTGGGAGTGTGAAAGTATATCTCTAGATGGAATCCCAAGAGGACCTCCCTGTGCCACAGCGATGAACTCCCTTTTCGCGTACAACCCTAACTCGGGGCCACACTTGCAAGAAAGAAAGAGAGAGGGAGAGAGAAATTCTCTAAGGAAAATGCCTTCGAGAAAATCCCATTTTTTGTATAATTTCCCACCCCTGTGCCCCTCCTTGTATAGGGGAAAAGGGGAGACCGTTTTCCCTCCAAGTCCCGAGGCGGGACTAAAGGAGGGGAGAAGAGGCGCGCGGGTGAGAGGAGGCGACAGCGGCGTGCGGGGCCGGCCAGCCGACCAAGTGGGCCGTAGCCCGCACACAGCCCGAGGCAGCATGATGGTTGGCTAGGCCCCACCCCGCGTGGAAGCCCATGGTTGACGGCGATGGTGGCGGCTTCCCTCTTGCCTTCTTGGATGGCTTGCCCTCTTCGGTCTTTTCCCTTCGGGGTTTTGGACCATCAGGGGAAGTTGCCCTAAATATTTTTTATTAATCCCATTATCTAATATATAAATACATATTAATAACCTCCTATTGTTCTGAAACACCTTTTGGTTTGCTTCGAAGGACTTCAGATCCCCGTGGAAAAATTCCATTTCTCTCCTGGAACGATTCTGGTATTCTCTCTTTCATACTTCGTTGATTCTGTTCAACCAAATGTTCTTCGAATATCATCGTACTCTTAAGTGTGTTACCCCTATGATTCAGGAACATAACAAACTTGATCGATACATCTCTCGGATCAATGATCAATAGCGGGGCCGGGATGCTCATAATGACCCCTGTACATTCCAAGATGTCTATTGTCTATTGAACCATAAACGTCGAGTCCAGATCCCTTTGTTACTTCGATACATGACTTGTCCGAGATCTGATCATCGGCATTACATACATAGTTCAATCTCATTACCGACAAGTTCACTTTTCCTCATTCCATGATATTCCATTCCCTTGACCTAGTCACATATTGCGTAACATTTATGGATTTAATCTCACTGAGTGGCCCCAGTGTATCTTCCTGTCACGTGGGTGAAAAAATCTCAATCTTAATTCATAGGCCTCAACCAATCCATCTGGAATACCCAACATACACCATTTTAGTCACCCAGTTACAGACATGAATTTTAATGCAGCCAAAGCAGCCTCGGTGATAGTGATTAATATGATCTCATAATCAAAGGACTAGTACACTTTGTTTCTAAATATAGCAACCATGAACATGTGATTTGATCGTGCTGCAATACCTATATTAGGACAATGTCCATCACATAATTCACTTATGTTATGACTATATTGTTAGTCAGCATAAATGCACCTTGATCAGGAAACCTTGATCATCAGCTGCCTAATGAACTAGTATAAATAGAGGTTACTAGGGACTCTGGTTTGTTTATATATCACACATGTACCAATGTTTCCGATCGATACAATTATAGCATGATACAAAACTATTATGCACTAATGAGATATGATAATAAACATTCTTTATTATTTGCCTCTAGGCCATATCTCCTTCAGTCTCCCACCCACACTAGAGTAAAATAAACTAGTTGCATTTCAACGCTTGTCACAACGTCATATGATGATATGAACATGCATGCTTTCTCATGGGAAATGTCATGTCCTAAATCTCTTTTACCATATCCATGTGCTGTTTGCAAATCTTAATGCCTCATTAGTATAGACATTCATATCATTATCACAAAATTAGTTGAAGTATTCTTTTGGCAATAGATCGAGTGAGACTTTGTTTCTAGTATTTTCAATGACGGTCTATCAGTCAATTGAACTATCAATGTTGTCATGTATACCATAAACACACTCATTTCAGAAGTCGATTTTTTAGCCAAATATCATACTTGCTGATTCTGAAGTATTCATATACTTCGTCTTATATCAACATAGACACTTATTCCTTCCCAACCACCAGAGCATTAACTTATCATGTAGTTCCATCATGAATCACTCTAGAACATGTTCTTCCAACCAACAACATGGGTCATATTATGCTGGATATGCAACATGGTTTGTAAAGGAAGAATCCATGATCCTACCAAAGGAGATGTAGATCATACCATTTCTTTATTTTAACCATTATTGTTCATACTGACTTCTAACTCAATGTCTCATCTAGTTTTACATCTAAGACCTCTTTTCCTCTCCTTGTTCCATTTTGAACTCTTTAAGAATCTAAACTAGAGAATTCTGAAACTGCTTTCAGGATCCAGTTTTACTGAAACATTTCGACATTTGCCTTATGTCAAATACATCAATCTATCTCTATAGATCGTAATGCTTGACATTTATCTAGCTTCATTAACTATTTACTAACTTAAATATTTAATAATACTACCAACATCATTCACGATATGTCGTTACATATATGTGTCCATAATGTTGTCACGCTCCCACTCAAAATGTCATCCACATATGTGGCCAGGATTCCTACCTAGTTCCTATTCAAAATATGTCATACACATATTAAGATTTGGAAAAATCATTTAGCTCCCACTCAACTTTATTCAAATGCATGGTTCCTCGGTATTTTGGTAACTTCCAAAATTCCTTGATCATGTATGAGTTAAAGTATTTACCACTATAAGACACTTAGCAATCATCTAATTTATGAAGACAACCTATTGTATCATTTAAAACCTTCTTCTTTAATTTCTAAGACTAAAGAATATGCGGTTTTGACAACCTTGCTAATGTAAGTCAACAAACTTAAGTATCGCTACTTTATAGTAGTCAATTCCTTGAATTTTTTAAAACCTATTTATGAAAAATTGATCCGTCTTTCCTTAAGTTTCATTTCTCCCTTATGACTTTGCAGTCATTCATAAGATCAAGTAAACATTCATTACTTTAAAAGATCTAGTAGCACATTACTTGTAATCTTAAATATAACTTAATGTGGATTTCATGACTCTTAGTAATTTCTCGCATCTAGGTTCATCACACCTCTTTATAGTTCGTAGGTATGCCATGTTCCATTAACATAAGAAGTGAATCAATAATATAAATCTACTACTTGTAGAGTATACTTTTAAATCCTACTTTCCTTTTGCAAAAGTGCAAAACGAAATGGTATGATCGTTATCATTAGTTTATCCTTTAATTGCCCAATATGGCTTGTGGAACATATTCCGTTAAGCTACTCTGATAATTGAAGGTAGGGTCAAATACCTTGTTTGAACTTTTACTATTTTCCACTAAGACCTTCTATAGGAAACCATTTTCTCGCAGAAGCACAATGCTAGACAACTTTGAACTTTGCCTTCATTGGTTTTTAGTTTTGGAATATGTATTCATAGTTCCCTAATAATACACTATAAAGAATTGTTTATTATTCATGAATTCGATTTTATCGAAATCTCTAGAAACTCAAACGTACCATTACATTTATGCTGTTGTTTTCATGGATCTTCAGATGTTCCTTATGAGTGTTTGCTATTTCGAATGCTAACTCTAAGCGATACTCTAAACATGATAAGAGATCAATTCTAGACCATATGTAGCAATACAATATGATTACGATGTTATATACATATCCACATGTTTGATGTGTCCAAAACCCTGTAATTTATGAAACCCTTTCATAAGTCTCCATGCCGCAAATTTATCTCGAATGCTTAGTCAGTTTTTGATCAAATCTCAATGACTTTGGAAATCTTGTTTAATTTAATATCCCTCTTCATTTATGAATTTCTTTGAACATTTCAACCAACTCTAGATTCGTGCTTTTCCTTGTAAATATCTTATTTACTTGGATCTATCACGGTATAAACTATTTGTTGAATTTCGATCATGGAATGATGCTCAACAATCCATGCATGACTATTTTACCAGAACGCGGAGTTTTAGTCATTTTTCCTAAAGTCAATGTATTTCTTGCGAGTCAAAAGATCAAGCGTTATACAAGATCTTCTATTTGCAACTTTATGAAAAATATCACAATTAATACTTAACATGACTCAAACAATAGTTTTATTCATAAATGATGTTATTATTTGAACTTGGATAACTTTGGGCATTCTAATTCTTCATAAATGCTTTAAGTTATTACCATTATGACCAATACTAAGAATAATCCATTCATAATCAACATGTGACCATAAAATATTTTATTTATAAGATTGTTACAGTTAGATTGTTACAAGCTTATTGAATAAAATCGTCTTGCTGGGAGCAAGACAGTACTAATAAAGACCTCACACTCATTATGATTACGACCTTTATTCAAATCTATCAATCTAAATTATAAATGTAGAGTGAGTGAGTTCGTCAGTCATCAACCAACTTGAATGTCTTCAACACGTGATTGTCGCCTCTCCAGCAAGCTTTCAAACAGATGATCCCGTTGTCATAAATATAAACAAGTATCAGTATACTTGATAAACTGCAATAAGTGTTTGGATGAAACATATCAAATATACCTTGAAAGTTAGACGGTTCTCCTATCGTGATGTAACCCACGACGAGGTTCTTGAAGCTGGGAGGAAGCGAGCGCAACACCCTGGCTATCACAAAATCATCTATCATATGGTAGTTCACATTTCTTACAAGTCGTTCATGTAGCGTGTGCATGACCGCTAAGTGACTTTGCAGGCATCCACCTTCTCTCATTTTGCGTGAGACAAACTTGTCCAGTAGGTCATACTTCATGAGCCTGACTTGTGGCGCGAACAATGTATTAAATTCAATGACTATTTCAAAAGAGTCGGTGTTGAAGAATCCCGGACGCAATCCATTCTCCGTTAAGTGGAGCATGACGCATTGGACGATAATGGAAGTGTTGCGTCGAGCTTTATAATCCATATTCTCTTGCTCGCTTGCTAATTGGTTGGGGCGATCTCCTAGTGGGTTTTGTATCACATGGAGCAACTCATTTATGACGAGGGTACTCCTGAGGCGTTTGTACCAGTTTATGTAGTTACACCCATCTATGTTTAGTTTCACCTCATGCAAGAAGGATCCGTATTTAAAGAATCTGGCCATAATCTACAAGGATATTTCCAAAGGATTTTAGAATAAGTTTATAATACGGTTTCAACTTTATAATAAAATTAGTATTTGAGCTCCCACTAAAACCATAATCCATAAGACGGTTTTAGCGATCAAACGATCCCTTTACACTATATCATCCCCTATTCTCACGGCCTTAGGTATAGTTGCCAGGGTGGACTATTTTTGTCAACCACATTAATCATATGACTCATGCTCGATCTTTCGAAATTCTTGTGTTTCATGTATGTACATGCCAGGCTTGCCAACTCAACCTTATTGTATTCGCAGTTTATACATGGCTTGCATCCACCGTATGCGAACACTGATATGTTTAGCACCCGATCGCCACGACCTTCTTCATAACGATGGACTTTCTTGGTTGGGCACACGAATGGGAGAACACTACGGTTGGTATTAATTAGGGATTATATTATTTAATGCTAATCTTATTGTATCTAATACATGACACAACAAGATGTATAAGCTATCAACATCACATACAGATAAGATGATATAATATGGTATTTTTTATACGCTCTTGCATGATCTCCATCTTACCACCGGTATGCAGCCAAGTCCACGATGCCACTAGTCCACAGTCCATCTAGAAGATGGATATTACTACACTACTTAGATCATCTCTAGCAGATACCACATCCCGCGCGGTACCGCAAAATAACCGCCCGTTTGCGGTACGAGGCGGGAAAAGTGGCCATTGCAGATACTGTAAACTGTACCGCATCCAAAAAATATGGTTTCCCACAAATCGTTGGTTCAGTGCCGCATATTTCCCGTACCGAGGGTTGCGGATGTGGGGAACCACATCCCACTTCCGCTTAGCGCGAGGGACATTTCCTCTCCCGCCGTCGGCGCCACCATTTTCCAATCTCGTCATCCTCGCGCCTCTATCTTTTCCTCATCCCACCGTCACTGCCATGAACACTCCCCAACCTCATCCCACCGATTCCATGACGGAATCCGTGCCGGCAACGCCCCCAACGTCTCCATCAATGACAACCTTGCTCTTGTGCCGGTGGCTAAAGCGGCTAGAAGCGCAGCCCCGTGCAGCCAGTGGTTACACTAGCTTAGCGCCCTCCGACGGTCGGAAGAAACTGAGCGGATCCTAGCTTCCCTCAGTCCCAAAGCCGAAGAAAACCGTCAGCTGGAAGCCCCTCTCTGCGTGCACGCCAGTGACGGCAGCTCCGCGCGGCCTCCCACCCAATTCGCCCTTGTTCCCGGAAGGTATGATTCTGTGATGATCTGATAGCAGTTGAACTTTCCATAGATTTGTCGCACATGTCACCTAGAATTTGATTGCATGAGAATCGCCATATTTTGGGTGTTCGTAGTGAGGATCTTCTGTCCATTCTGTGTTCGTTCATTGACATGCTAAATGACACGGGGGTGAATGTCAACGGAGGTTCGCCCCTGCCTGAGAAGGCTGCTAATGGTGCTACCGGCGATGCTGAAGGGGAGGGTGAAGGGGAGGAAGGAGTGTGTGAGACCGATGAGTGGGAAGAAGATGAACTAGAATAGGTGGACGAGGATGCCTTCGATGCTTCCCAAGAGAAGGTGAAATCTAAGAGATCGACAAGCTACACTGAGGAGGAATACACATAATTGATTCGGGCTTGGAAGGGTGTGTACATGGTTGCGGTCACCGGAAGTGACCAATCCCGAAAGAAGTATTGGCAGCAGATTAAGGATAATTTTTTCAAGCTAGTGCAGAAAGGAAGCACTCGCATATTGAGATCTCTTCAAGGTTGATGGGATACCATCAAACAATCTTGTAGTCGTTAGAGTGCCGCCTACAATCAAGTCAAGACTCACCCACCAAACGGGGTCAATATTGACGAATATGGCAAGATTGCCCAATTTAGGTACAAGGACATGGCAACATCGAGGAACAACCCATTTGCTCTCCATCACTGCTAGGAATTGTTACAAGATAGCAAGAAGTGGTGGGTACGGGATCGAGAGGCACCAACTCCGAGAAACAGTGCTGCAATAAACTTGGAGGAAGAATATGAGGAGGAATACGAAGAACCGAAAGCCAAAATAAAAAGGCCAGATCGTACAAAGAAGGTGAAAAGGAGATAAAGAGGAAGGTTGAGCACGAAAAGTTGAGGGATAAAATTGATGAAATGATGAAGCACAAGTTGCTAGTGGCACAACAACAAATGGAAACTAAGCTCAAGATGGAAGACAAGAGAGAAGAGACCAAACTACAAATGTGGCGTGCAACTCGAGAAGATGAGAAGTGCAAAGCTGAGTTTGAGGAGCGGGGGATCCGTCTCGAAGAGGAAAAAGCTAGGGCAGCTGCAACTGCCGACGAAACACGAGTGATGGCCATGGACACTGAGAAGATGTATCCCTTCACAAAAGAATGGTGGGAAGATAGAAGGAGAGAAATCCTCGAGGCAGGGAAAGCTCGCAGAGCTGCTGCAAGTGCTACCGCTAATGGCGGAGCTGATCATCAGGAAACATAGCATGTTTATTTTCCGTTTGTTCGTACTGTTGTAACTCGAACTTTTTTGTATTGGTTTGCAGAATCTGATTTCCAGTATACCTTAATTTGCAGTATGAGAGACGGGGCGAAACAGATACAACATACTTGACTGTAAAATGGAATATTCTGTTTTGCGGTACAATATGCGGCATCTGATCTGCCCCACCCTTTCTCGTACCGCAAACATGGTTTCCGGTTTACCGCATCCGCGTTTTGCAGTACCGCGGATGTGGTATCTGATAGACATGCTCTTAGTAAGATAAAGTAAATTACTTTAACTTTACTACGATTTAGACCATATCACGTCATATGCCTCCAACAAAATAAAGTTAGAAGTCTCTAGCTTATCTTATGCAAGTTTTACGTGGCTGTTAGATTTTTGAGACATGACCATTTCTACCTACGAACTTCCAACCACAACATGGATCAGATAGTTGTTTCTACCACACCCCTTTCGGGGCCATGCGTTGTAAGTGCTATATCAACTACTGAAGAGAGACAGACACCCACTAGTCACTTATATGATATGAGCCATATGTTGAGCGTGGAACCAATCTCGCGTAAGATTACGCGTAAGGTCGGTCCGGTCCGCTTCATCAACCAGTGTCGCGATATAAGAAAATACACGTAAGAGGGTGACAACTATAGAATCAATGTCCACACAATCAACGCTTGTTTAACCGTATATCAGTACTACACATAGATCGGTTCTGATACCACTGAAAGTGTTCCGTGACAGAAAACAAAAAAAATCCTACAATGGAAGGCATCTAGCCAAGATCTATCAAGGAGTTAAGCTATAACGTAGAAGGCTTCGGTGACATACCCTCGTAGATCGAAAGTGTTTGATGTTTCGCGGGGAACATAGATGAGGTAGTCAATGTCATAGCCGACCTCAATGTCGCGAAGATCCTCGCATGTCACCTCCTTGGTCCTTACACGACAATCCACGTGCCACTAGTGGCAGCACCTTCGAGGTTTCACACAAAATGTGGTGTACGATGACGACTTCCGATTCCATGGTCCTTACGTGGAGGGCGGAAGTAGATCTACGGCTAAAATCCCTATAACACCTTCCTGTGCCGCAGCGATGTACTCCCTTTGCACGCACATCCCTAACTCGGGGTTGCAGTTGCAAGAGAAGAGAGAGTGAGAGGAGAAATTCTCTAAGAAAAATGCCTTAGAGAAAATCCCAATTTATTTATGTGTACTTGGCCCTCCTTATATAGGGGAAAAGGGGAGACCCCCTTTATCCCCAAGTCCCGGGGTGGGACTAAAGGAGGGGAGAGGAGGCGGCGATGACTGAGGACCGGCCAGCCAGCCAGGTAGGCCCCAGCCCGCACGCGACGCGAGGCGACGCAGTGGCTAGGTGGGCCCCACCCCACGCAGCAGCCCATGGCCAACGGCGGTGGTGGCGGCTACCCCCTTGCCTTCTTGGGTGGCTTGTCTGTTTTGGCCCATTAGAAGAAGTTGCGCCAAATATTTAATAATAAATATTTATTTAATATTATTTCCATTAATTAATTTATAACTACATATTATTATCTTTCTCTTGTTCCAAAACACCTTTCGGTCCGTTTCTCTTTGTAAATAAAGAATGACCTTACAAGAGTTCACCAACAAGAAAAGAAAATCGTGAGGCAACAACACAACATGCCCAACAATAAAAGTATGATGAAAGATTGCAAGAAAATAGAGATTGGCCACAATCTTAAGCTCAAGTGACAGCTCGCAACGCAAGGTATATAACCTACCGAACTATGATCTTTGAAAGCATGACATTGGGCGAAGGATGAATGCAACACTTCCATAAACAGATTTTCCATCCTATGATAAAGCATGAAGAAAGGAAGAAAAAAAAAGGGGAAAGAGGCCAAGACGGTCACAGAGAGGGAGGTGGGTCGAGTTTTATAAATGGGGGCCACGGAGATCTAGATCTATCCACCTCCTGAAACAATAAAAACACTCTCCAAACAACACTGCTAAAAACATCACAGGACAAACCCGGTACGTTTTCCCGAAACACCCCTACGATGTCCTCCCCTTCACCGGCGACCCCCTCTTCCCTGGGAAAGCAAAGCGAAGCAGCAGCAGCGAGCTTATAGATAGAGAGATTGGGATTCAGCCCCAGGCGGAAGGTGCGCACCACCCTCGTGCTGCTGCAAGTAGTATAGCTAGCTAACCCTCGCTGCCGCTGCCACCCACGACCGCGAGCTCTGGGGATTCATGGAGCTGCTCGTCTCGGGCTCGAGCACACTCTCTAGCTAGTTCTGTGACGAAGGGGGAGGAGGTGGACAGGAGAAAGGAACCGGGGCGAGTTTCTAGGTTAATTGGTTCGTGAGTTTGGTTGATCGGCATGGACGCCTACGAGGCGACGAAGGTGGTGTTCGCGCGGATCCAGGGCCTGGACCCGGACCACGCCGCGAAGATCATGGGCCTCCTGCTCATCCAGGACCACGGCGAGAAGGAGATGATACGGCTCGCCTTCGGCCCGGAGGCGCTGCTCCACGCCGTCATGGCCAAGGCGCGCAAGGACCTCGGCATCCTCCCTGGGTCAGGCCCGGGAACGCCGACCTCCGCCGCGCCGGGAGGGCACTCGCCGTTCATGCTCTCGCGCCAGAACTCCGGGCGCGGCGGCGGCCTCGGAGGCGGAACGGCGCCCTCGCCGCTCTCGGTCTCGTCACCGTCGTCGTGGGCCCCGCCGCCGGTTTTCTCGAGGAGCAACAGCGTGAGCAATGGCGCTGCGGAGGAGATGGTCGGCGTCGGGGAGGAGCTCATGAGCCCGGCCAACGGCGGCGGAGGCCCGCCGTCGCCGTTCTACGGTGGGGACTCGCTGATCCTCGACGAGCTCCACCTGCAGGAAGAGCTCGCGTTCCTCAGAGACGGGGGCATGGGCGGAGGAGGGCGTCAGCTTCCGCAGTTCGACAACGGCGAGTGCCGAAGCCCGAGCGCCGGCGACGGCGGTCTCTTCCCGTACGGCGCAGGGTGGGCCAACGGTGGGCCCGGACACCGACGGAGCGCGTCCGTGAGCGAGCTCTGCTTCGGCGGCAGCGATGGCCTCGGCTGGAAGCCGTGCCTGTACTACGCGCGCGGGTACTGCAAAAACGGCAGCGCGTGCCGGTTCGTGCACAGCAGTCTCCCGGACGACGCTCTCGTCGGCGCCAAGATGGACCAGGCTGCCATGGAGCAGCAGTGCCAGGACTTCCTCCTCCGCTCCAAGTCGCAGCGCTTGGCCGCTGCCGCCTTCCCCTACTCCCCCACCGGCTCCCTCCCGGGCTCCCCCTCCGCGGCCAGCAAGTGCCTGAGCTTACTCCTGCAGCAGCAGCAGCAGCAGCAGCAGCAGCAGCAGCAAAACGATAGCCAAAGGTAATTAACCAGCACCTTCAAGCTCCTTGCATCCTCTCCTTTCTTCCCAGCAGGAAGCCAACGATTCCTCCGATTCGCAGGGCCGTGGCCGCGGCTGCCGCAGCAGCGCTGATGCTGGGTGGCGACGAGGCACACAAGTTCATGAGCCGTCCCCGGCTAGACCGCGCCGACTTCGCGAGCATGATGAACCCGGGCTCCCGGCAGATTTACCTCACCTTCCCGGCGGACAGCACCTTCCGCGAGGAGGACGTCTCCAACTACTTCAGGTACTCCAATCAATCCACTCCACCATGCTCGCAGGCAAAGCGCACTAGAGAGCTAAGCTAGCATCCATTGCCGAGTTTCGCCGGGGACTAACCGCTTCTCTTCCTCTGAACCGTAGCATCTACGGCCCCGTCCACGACGTGCGCATCCCGTACCAGCAGAAGCGCATGTTCGGGTTCGTCACCTTCGTGTACCCGGAGACGGTGAAGCTGATCCTGGCCAAGGGCAACCCGCACTTCATCTGCGACGCCCGCGTGCTCGTCAAGCCCTACAAGGAGAAGGGCAAGGTCCCCGACAAGCTCAGGCAAGCCACCCCATCCAACCCACGGCGACCCCCTTGCCTCTTGCTTCCGGCAGCAGTAATAACAGCACCCGTGACTAATTACTTCGCTGTTGCTTTACAGGAAGCAGCCGGGCGAGAGGGTGGACTTCTCCAGCTGCGGCTCTCCCACCGGGCTCGACGCAAGAGACCCATTCGATCTGCACCAGCTCGGTTCGTCATTGTGACACTCTGTTTGCTGATTTGATCGGAAGATGTATGATAAATCGGCAGCTGAGATTTTCTGTATTGGTTGTGTTCCAGGTGCGAGGATGCTGCAGCACTCGAACAGCGCCAACGAGATGCTGCTGAGGAGGAAGCTGGAGGAGCAGCAGCAGGCAGTGGAGCTGCAGCAGGCGATCGAGCTTCAGAGCCGGCGTCTCATGGGACTGCAGCTGCTCGACCTCAAGTCACGCTCCGCCGTAGCATCGCCGACTCCCATCGGCAACCCGTTCAGTCCCAAGCACACTGCTGTCGGCACACCTAATGATTCACCGCCTGATTCCGGTAGGACTTCTCACAACATCGTACTATCACTTGTTGGAAGAACAGATTGCAGTGTGTGTTGCTAACGTTTCTTGTGCTGATTTTGTAACAGTGGGAGAGCAAGGCCATGGCTGCGGCTTCCTTTTTCCTCACAGGAAGGCGGTCAACGGAGCCGATAAGGATGAATCCTCCGGCGATTCCACCAGCCCTCACACTGACAGTGACCAAAGGTAGAATTTAGCACTAAACAAATCACCATCATCATCACCATTTGTTCCTTTCATCACACTTAGCTTTCATCCAGCAGAGAGGGGAAGTAAACATTTCACCAAACTGAACTTTTAGCCCATTGTGCAATCTGCAGCGCGGAGCATAACCTGCCGGACAGCCCGTTCGCGTCGCCAACCAAGGCCGCCGCAGCGCTTGCCCGTGATCCTTTCGCGCCCACTGAAGCAGAGATTGCCGCCGCCTCGACTGGTTGCAACGCAGCCTACATCGGAATCGGCAATGGCGTGAGGAACGGCACTAACCATCTCCTGCCCCCTGCATTGGACATACCCTCACCAAAACCTTACTTCTTCCCCATGTCCAGGTATGCTGGACACCATCTCTATATTTAATATTGCAAATTGCAGAATGTATCTATCTGGTGTTGCATGATTGATTTTGCTGAAAGCATCTTCCATGCAGGCTGTCCTCCGATCACGGCGCGATCGGGATGTAAAGTAGCCCTGAATGGAAGTGAGTAATACTACTGCCTAATCATAGTAAGCACCTCGCCAGTCCCCTCCCCCTTTTCACAAAGTTCATTCATCTGAAACGCCATGCTCTCTTGCAGTAGAATGATATTATGCTTTTGTCACCTGTTGCAATATGCATGATGGTGTGTCTTACATCCTGTTCCGGTTTGCCTTCTGTTTGCCCCCTGCAGGAATACTAGCAGCAAAGAAAAGAGAATAGTGCAATATACTACTGTAGGAAAAAAGAGTGAAGAAGTTGCAGCATAGTTTTAGTTTCAGTCCCTTTTTCTTAAAATCTTTCTCCCCCTTCTCCTCTCCTCAAGTCGATGGTACTAAGCACATTACTAAACCAACCATTAGAGGAGAAGGGTAAAGAACAGCAAGCAACCCCAATGCTTTTTAAGAATACAGTGCCAGATACAGTAGGCCCTTCCTATTACTATATTACCATAAGTTGCATTAGTTACAGTTAGTTAATTACTACCTCTAGTACTACTACCAATACTACCACCACCAACCCCACATTGATGTACCACCAAAGCTCCTGATAAGCCACCACCACACAGCCACTAGTCATGTAGCAGCAGCAGCAGCACATTAGGTGCGATTTGTGAATGATGTTTAGCCACAACTACAATGACGGATACTGCGGTACAATGTAACCAGAGCAGCAGCAGCAGCAGAGTGCTTTGCTCGCTGTATTGCAAGACAGTAGAACGAGTGATACAGTGGTAATGGACAAGTGACAGAAAGGCATAGCTGAGCTAGCTAGTGTGCTGTGTTGGGTGTATAATGTATAATTTCACAGGATGAATGAATGAATGGATGAAGATATGAACAGGGTCACCAGGTCAGTTGCATGTAGGCCTGTCGATGGGAGATGGGGAGGACCACCCCGGCGCTACGATACATCGCACCCCACCGTGCTGCCGCTGCCGTGCTGGTCCGGCGGTACCGCGGTAGGGCGAGGTGTCAGCGTTGGCCGTGGATCGTGGTCCCCTTCTCCTCTCCCTCCCGGCACCAGATTCAGCTCACTGCACAACATGTTTTTTTCTGTCCTTGTTTTTGCTCTTGCTCATCGTTTCGATCTACCATGGATGGGTAATGAATGGGTTGCCTGAATGCCTGCCCTGTGTGCTGTATCCCAGTCTCTGCTCAAGTGCCGTTGCTTTCCTCCGTCGTAACGACGCACCCGTAGGCGCGACAGCGACGAGGTGGAACGAGCACACAGGGGGCAAGCAGAGTGGACATGCTTTTCTTCCTTCGGATGCCAAACGCGACGTGTGAAAAAAAAAAGCACAACAGATGCCCACGCCGTCCACATCCGAGGACGATGCGAATACCGACACGAGAATTTTCAATAGTACTATACTCGCAATTGAAAATTGAAGAGACGCCTACTCGGAATTATTCCATTGGAGGATGGCGAGTAGTAGTAGTACGATCGATTGCTAATCATGTCAGCGGCAGAACGAATTCGGTACTAACTAATCAGTGGCGAACGGGAGGATGAGGCGGCGGCCGTGGTGGCTTTTGGGGATGGAGACCAGTGGTGCGCGCTCGGCGGGCGTGTCGCTCTCTCCGGTGGCGGAAAGGCGCCGCGCCGGTGATTGGATCGGGAGGACTCCAGGTGTCTCGGCCGGGGGAGGTTACGGAAAGTGCGTGCCGTTTTCCCGTGCTTTGCCTCCGCGATTACTAGAGCTAATCGCCTGGAGTGATAATTGCCATTATGATACTGTGGGCCTGTGGGCCTGTGGCTATGCCTATCCCATACAACAAGTCTGGGTTACGTAAAAAATCGACGTGCCTGGCCTATCTGCCAAAGTAGTACAAGTAATTTCGCCGTGAACGCAATTTCTTCTCGGTCTTGTACAGAGCGAAAGAGTAATTCCAACTGTCGTGCGGTAAAAAAAAAGCGCGTTTCACCGTGGAACCTGCGCGCAGCAACAGTAATAAAAAGCATGTCAGGGAGACGCAGCTAGATCGGCGCGCGCGAAAATTCACCTTGGTCCGTCCGATACGGTGGATCGAAGCCGAAAGCTGGAACCGTGGCGGGGCCCACCCGCCGCGTCAGACCTGCCCTGCTGCACGCCCCCCACGTGTCCGTGCGTCCCCCTCAGCTTTTACCGAATCATCAAATCCGAATATCCAACCACTCCGCTACGACCGCTACCGCTACCGCGAGTAACTTTCGAGTTTCGTGTGCACGCGACAGGCCGAAAACGGACGGCCGTGCGTTTTAAATTTTGAACTCTGCCTGTTGGTAGACTACGTAGCTCGCATCATGCTTGACTTGTGTTGCACCTCCACGTGGAAGCGTGGCAGCGCGGTAAAAAAAGGAGGCAGTAAAAAATTGTGTTTAGTTTAGCAACCGGTCGCACGTGCATCGGCTCGTGGCTCGTTGGCTCCGCGCGTGGACCGGTCAAACCTCGAGCCCTCCTTGGTGCTGTTGTCTGTGCGAGAGGGGAAAAGCTGAGGGTGCGATGCGCAAATGACCCGGACAATTCCTGATTAGTCAAAGCATCGGGGAAGCAGGCGATGCTTTGTGGTTCCTGATCAGCGCCGGGGTACGTGATAATAATAACTCAAAAAAAAATTCCAGTGTCCGCGTTCGAGAGCGACCTGCGAGCGACGCGCCGGTGCGGGCCAGCAGGGCGACACGGCCGCGCGCCGGGCGGGCCCGCCTGTCAGTGCCGAGCACCACCCTCGTTCGCGTCGCGGCCGGTGGCAGCTCATCTCGACCGGGATGTTCAGATACGATCTCTTCTTCGCAGTTCTGCACCGATCGCGGCGCGCGCGTAGCGGTGTGGGGTAATGCGTTCGCGGCTATCGCTGTCTGTCGCTACCCTACCGGCCCGGCGCCGTGCTCGAGGACGGACGGACTGGCGCGAGCATGTGGCCTCCATGTGCGGCGCTGCCGCCCATCTCCAGCCTTGTCCCCTCGGCTCAGATGCACTACCGTGTCTGTGTGCGTGCCTGGCCTGCGGTGCGTATCCGCAGCTATATCTACGGCGGCCCAACAATACTACCACCGTCTCAGTCGCTCCCTCTGCACTGCGCGCTCCGTCGTAGTCGTGTCAGTGGCCGTGTTGTTGGATTTGGATCTGTCGCGTATACTAGCTCGGCTGGGCATGCGCAGCTGGTGATGGTACGGCGGCATGCATGCACGGTCGCAGCTCGCACGTACTCCATGTGAGCGCGCAGGAGAACAGAGTAGACAACGCGGATCTGGTCGCCGGCTCACCGCCACCGTGGGCGTGGAGCCGGCGCCGGCCCGACCGGGGCGCTGGAGTCGTTATCCGGAGCGAGACCGGGGTGGATTCACCGGAACCCAGAGGGTTTATCGGATGATTGGGTTCGCGTCAATTAATGGGCACCGCTGCTAGTGTAGTTATTGCTCGCTGCATCTGCGGAAAATAAATCTTCGCCTGTTTGCACGTTGGATGGTTGGTCGGTTCCCCAGAGATTAATCAAGTTGGAAAAAACGAATGGACGGGGAAGGGGAATGTGCGCGCGCGGGAGACCGTGCCGGCCGGGCCGTCCGCGCGTGGTGTGGTGTAGTTTCCTTCGGATGCACGGGTGCCCGTCCCGGCTCCCCATCGACCGGGACTCCCTAGACGGCTAGTCGGCTAGAAATGCTGCGTTGGGTTGCGGCGCCGATATTGAGTCGAGGTGCCTTGTGTTACACGGCTAGCAGCCGTGTCTTTTTTTTTAATAATAAGCAGCCGTGTCTTTGTTGTTATCACGTAGGGTTGGTATGGAGAAAATTACAAAAAACCACCACATTACGGATTAGGTTTTAAAAAGCCACCACTATACGTTAGGGTTTCAAAAAACCACCACTTCATAGTGAGTCCGTGACAGATAGCACTGATACCGGTTTAATCCTGGTCTAATGACAAAACTGACCGCTGGGTCCACCTGTCAGGATGAAGTGGCATCATTTCTTTACAAAAAACACCTCCATATCTTATAAATTCTAATCTTATGTCCTTTCCTAATATTCTAGCCCCACTGGCCGGAGCTTACCGCGCGCCCGCGGCCAGAGGCTACCCGCGCCCCAGTAGCCGGAGCTCGCCGCGCCCTCCCCACGGCCAGAGCTCGCCGCGCGCGCCTCTCCCGCGGCCGAAGCTCGCCACGCCTCCCGCGGCCAGAGCTCGCAGCATGCCTCCCGTGGCCAGAGCTCGCCGCGCGCCTCTCGTGGTCAGAGGTCGCCTACACCCTCCCGCGGCCGGAGCTCGCCACGAGCCTCCCGTGGCCGGAGGTCGCCCACGCCCTCCCGCAGCCGGAGCTCGCCACGCGCCTCCAGTGGCCCCATGGCCCTCTCTTCCTATGTGCTCTCCACTCCCATGCTCCATGGCCCTCTCTTCCTATGTGCTCCACTCCCATGCTCTCTCCTGCATGTCTCCGTCGCCTCACGCATGCGAGCTGTTCGATGAAATTCCTGGCATCAAGCATAGTTCCCTGGGCGTCCTGGGAGTGCTTCAGATGTTCGTGGCCTTCCCCGTTGAGATTCTCTATGTGATTGTGCTATTCGCCGGCGTGGTTAATCAGGAGGAGGGGCGGCGCGGTCGCCTCCGTCGGAGAGTGGTCCGGCCTGCTGCCAGTAGGGGAGGAGATGGGGGCGACGAGCCTCCATAGCCGGGATGTGCAGAAGGGGGAGTTCGCCGGGTAGCTAGCTACAGCGGCGAGTGGGGGTGGGGGTATGCGGCGCTCCAGCCAGCCGTCGACGGTGTACTCGAGCTCGCTGATGCGGCCGACCGTCTCTACTATGTACCCATGTCCGGTCAATGCAGGTTGTGTGGAAAAAAAATAAGAAAAAGAAGGAATAAAACATAAGAAAATAAATATTATTGGCGTATGAATCCTTACCTTTCCCACAAAAATAGATACAAAGGTCTTTCGTGCAAAATGTATATGCCACGTCAGCCTGACAGTAGGTCCCACCGGTCAGTTTGGCTGTCTACCGTGGATCAAAGTTAGATCAGTGTTTTTTGTTACGTATTAGTTCTGAAGTGGTGGTTTTTTGAAACTCTAACGTATAGTGATGGCTTTTTGAAACCCTAACCCGTAATGTGGTGGTTTTTTGTAATTTTCTCGGTTGGTATGTTACGTCCGTGTCACTTTGCTTAGGTTCTTCACCATGGTTTTTGTTGTGTTGCGCCTGCTTGTTTCTGGGCCGACGCGAGTACCCGACATGCACGTGTGGCAATCCGGCGAGTCTTCCAGGCAGATTTTCCTCAGGGCAGTTCTTGACTACTCCAGGTGCTAGCAACGCGGTGTTAAGTTTTTATCTTCTTGTTATTCTTGACTACTCAAGGTGCTGGCAGCGATCTTGTTAAGTTTTTTTCATCAATGCGGCTAGCTTTATTACTTACTCCGCGTCTGGAAATAACCGATTCAGACTTGTGTAGATTCATAATCTAGATACAAAACTAGACACATGTGAATGTAGAGACTGCCAAGTCACTTATTTCCGGATGTTGGAAGTACTCAATAATCATCAAGATGAAATCCATGATTGGAGGCACAGACAGACCAATAGGTACTCTCTCCTACCCATATTAGTTGATTTGGATTTATCAAAATTTGAATGAACCTATATACTAAATAGTATGTAGATTTATCTAAATCTAGACAAATTTGAATCAAGTAGTATGGGTCCAGAGGAAGTAATTTTTTTCAGAGCGTCCAACCGTAGTACTAATTCTCACACCGAACATTTGTGCTTGCACAAGGATTTTGCTGACACGCCACTTCTAAGTCTTACAAGTAGTGGGCCTCTTGCTTGCCAAGGATATAAGAGTAAGGCCCATAAGGGGGGATTATAGGCCCGCATTGTATATACCAATAGGCCTTCGGATGAACATTGCACTGAACCCGCAGACGGCCCATCAACCAAACTTATCTTTTTTTTTTTGAGAATCACAACCAAACTTATCTTAACAGGGCCTATTTGCGCTAAAACTTGTTTAGATTTTTTTTTGGAACTCCAACAACTATTTTCTCATGCACCAAGCATGTCAGGATATCACTTTTATACACCCATGTATATATCCTGAAAAACACAATTCGTTGCAGACAGATGCATTTTTCTTTTGACAATTACAGACATATGCAGTTACTACTGAACACAGGCGTAAAAGAGGTACAACTCTCACGGAGAGATGAAAATTCGTTTTGATTTTCAATTACATTCTAGTCCTAGCAGCATTATGTTTCGAATTGCAGGTTCCGCTCAATCTGGAAAACCAAAACAGAGTACAAAAGACAACAATGAACCATTCTGAACAAAAAATTGCAAAATAATGTGGAAGCTTCCACAATTTCTTAAATAAAGGTAGAGACGATATCATCATTGCTTATTGAGAGGACATTTAATTTAATCTTTCAAAACTGCATCTGATAGAACTCTCTCTTACATCTTATATATATAGATACAAGAGCATCATTGCTTATGGAGAGGACCTAAGATTTAATCTTTCAAAATTGCATCTAATAAAAAAGAATAGTAATAGTATAAATAAATCGAACTTAGTTTTTTCTCAGAAATAAATAAATTAGTTAGGCTTATATGTTTTCCAGACTTAATATTTTTGAAGATAGAAAGGGCTATAAAAATCATGTACACTTCTTAGGAATGACCAATACACATGAAATTAGACATATTTACCCATCACTGGAGACTTTCGTCTTAAAATACAAAACATACTTTAATTTTCTTTGGACAAATGAAAAAAAAAAACATGAAGTTGTTTCAACGGATGTCCCCGAAGGGACACATGAAGTTGTTTCATAATGTTTAAATTGGCGTGCTGAGTGCATCGTGTTGTTTCGGATATTGAATAGAGGCAAACCTTTACCAGCATCTTCAAAAACTGATCTAGAAACATCTCCTAGATAAATCTTTCAAAATTGCATCTGATAGTTTTCATTCTTAAATATAATATAAAGGTAGAGACAATATGATCATTGCCTATAGATGGGACCATTGATGTAATCTTTTAAAATAGCATCCGATACAACTCATTCTTAAAGAACACTTTGCACTACATGGCATACTTGCCCCTGTTCTTAGATTTAGTTATTACCACCTACTGCTGATAAGGAATCAAATCAAAATCATGACGACATATACATTTTAGTGGTTGACCTGCAACAATGAAATCTAGATGCGACAATAATGAATTGTTTCTCCTTTGTATTTAGCCAAGTGTAGAACAAGCACATACAATTAATCTAGTATAAAAGTTTGAGGTTGGCTTGCTTTTAAACAGAAGTATGCAACAAACGAAAAACAAAAATCGGGAGATGAAATTAGAGGAATTTTGTTATTTCTTCCAAGATGGGGTTGCCTAGTCACCTAATTAACAGATCCTCCATTAAGCTACTCCCTCCGTCCTAAAATAGATGTCTCAAATTTGTTAAAATTTGGATGAATCTAGACACCATTTAGTATATAGATTCATCCAAATTTTAAAAAATCCAAAACATCTATTTTGGGACGGAGGGAGTATTAAAAGTAGCTGGGGAGTGAACTGCTAGAAAATAAACAATACAAGTTCGGACATACACAACATTTAGTGACAACAAAATTGCGAACTATCACATGCAAATAGAGCTTACCTTGATACGGCAAAGTTTGTCCTACTCAAGTGAACCGTTGATCAATCCATGCCCAGTAGCAGCAACACAGGCTGTAATGTTTTGAAGAGGCAAAAGTGAACCTTGAATAGTAATATTATTACCAGTTCTGCTACCAAAAGAAGCACTTTGTCTCAGAATATCCCAAGGAACATTACATGACCAAAATGTCTTTGAATTCTGATTGAGGATTAATCAAAGAGGTAACAAGCCAGATCAAAGCACAAATTGAATCAGTAAGCAGACTCGTCAGATAAATATTCAATTACTTATACTGGAATTCTAGCAGTACAAAGCCGGCCCGCTAAATAAACCACTGGACTTAAGGGTGAGAGAGAAAGGTAAATCCACAACAAACCATGTCTCGCTAAACTGTAATCTGAGAGATGTTAAGACATATTTGTTAGCAGATAATACCTCATATGGAGCAAGGCATGTAATTCTAACATTACAAAAACAATGGACCATGCTGTAGACTAACCATGAATTATGCAGCCGCTGCAATGGATATGAAACTGATCTATCATCAGGGTAACAAAAAACATCTATAGAATAACTAAGAACAATGAAGAAAAATACAAAGCCACCATGAATTACAGTCCCTGGGATACTAGATCATATCATTTTCTAGGGGCAGCGCGCAACCAGATATTATGCAGGCTAGTCACAGGAGCAGAAGCGCTTTCATACATACCATGTATATCTATCAATATCATGCCTTGTGTTGAGAAATATCAAAACAATGGATCAAATTAAATCATACTCCCTCAGTCCAAGAATAGATGTCTTAGGTTTTTTAAATTTTGGATGAATCTATATACTAAATAGTGTCTAGATTCATCTAAATTTTGACAAATTTGAGAGTATATTCTAATACGAACAGAAAGCCACAGTAATAGGGACAAAAGAAGCACAAGTTACACAGGCGGACACTTCTAGAAGTTCTTCAAGATTTTGTCTTGGGATACACCATCTGCTGCAAGGGCCAATGTGACCTCCTCGAGCATTTCTTTCTGTCCACACAGCACTGCCCCAGTAGAAGTAGCATTTGCAATGTTCTTGGCTTCCAAGAAGGCATGCTGAACATATCCCCGTGCACCTTCCCAACTATCATCAGGCTGTGACAGGACCGGCACAATCTTGAGCCCCGTTGACTCCCACTCTGCAAATCTATCCTGATACGCCATGGTCTGAAGATTTCTGGCACCATAGTAGAGCCTCACATCAGCTCTCTGATCGGCCGCGAAGCCGAACTCGATGAGCGAGCGTATCGGGCTTATCCCGGTCCCGGTGGCGAAGAGGAGCAGGGTCTCCGCGGCGTCCGTGGGTGTGACCCTCTCGATCGGGAACCCCTTTCCCATGACGACGCCGAGCTCCACCACGTCCCCGTCGCGGAGGCCGCAGAGCTTCTCCGCCGTGGCGCCGGGCACGGTCTTGACCAGGAACTCGAACCCCCCGCTTGCCCCTGGTGGCGAGGCGATGGCCATGAAGGCCGGCTTGAGGCCGTCCTCGCCTGGGACGCGGATCGTGAGGTACTGCCCCGGCGCGGTGTAGGATGAGGCGAGGTCGGCTGCGTCGGAGAGGTCGACGCGTAGGTGGAAGAGCGAGCCGTCGGCGCTGGCCGCGCCGACGGAGGAGACCGGGGCCGCGTTCCAGACGGCCGCGTCCTGCTGGACCGCGGCGACGGTGACTAGGGAGGGCAGGCGGCGCCGGAGGAAGGGGAGCGAACGCAGCATTTTGGGGTGGGCGAAGGCATGCCGGGAGGAGGGGCGGAGGGTGAGGGGCGTGGGCGTGGAGATGGTGGCGGCCGTGGCCATGGCGGAGGGTTGGGGATTTGGAAGGCGCCGAAAAAGCCGGAGATAAACTAGCTCTCCTATGTGGTGTGGCATGTTGACCAGCGATCTTCCCCAAGCCATCTTGGCCTCAGATCCGCCACCTCCCATCGGCATAGTCAAGAGGTCATGCCAAATCTGCCATCCACAGATCTGTTGTAATTATGCCCTAGAGGCAATAATAAAAATGTTATTATTATAATTCTTGTTTATGATAAAGTTTATATTTCATGCTAGAATTGTATTAAACGAAAACTTTGATACTTGTGTGGTTTATGAACAACACCGTCCCTAGTACGCCTCTATGGACTAGCTCATTGATTAATGACGGTTAAGGTTTTCTAACCATAGACATGAGTTATCGATTAATAATGAGATCATGTCATTAGGAGAATGATATGATGGAGAGACCCAAATTAAGCAGAGCAATTAGATTGTGTCATCGTGTTCATCTTTGTGAAGCTTTTTCCTATGTCAAGTATTGTATTCCTTAAACCATGAGATAATACAACTCCCTGGTATCGGAAGAAAGCTTTGAGGTCATCAAACGTCATCCTATGTGAGGGTGATCATAAAGGTGTCTCTCGGATGATCGGAAAGTACTTGTTGGGTTGTATGTATCGAGATGGAATTTGTCCCTCCCGAGTCAGAGAGATATACTTCGGGCCCACTCAGTAATCGATATCAACACCGCTTGCAAGCACGTGGTTAAGGAGTTAATCACAAAGTGATATCGGATTACGGAACGAGTAAAGTACTTGCTGTGAACGAGATTGAACTAGGTATGCCGATACCAATGATTGAATCTCGGGCAAGTAAAATATCGCGTGACGAAGGGAATACATATATGGGATTGATTGAATCCTGGCATCATGGTTCATCCGATATGATCATCGATGAATATGTGGGAGTCAATATAGGTTTCCAGATCCCGCTGTTGATTATTGATAGAATATCATGTCTGCATATTCTCCAACCCGTAGGGTCACACACTTAACGTGCATCGACGCTAGGATATAATGGATAATTGGTTTATGAGTTCTTGTTCGGAGTCTTTGATGAGACCCAGGACATCACGAGAGGTTTCGGAATGGTCCGGAGAATAAGATTCATATAAAGGAAAGCAGTTTTTGGATTTCGGAATCGTTTCGGAGTTTGTCGATATTGTACCGGAATGTTTTAGAAAGTTCCGGAGTGGGACCAACGTGGGCCCACTTGTTGGAGGCCTGCGTGGGCCTAACGGGAAGTTCCCTGGCCACTTTGGGCTAGGGGCACAAGGCCCCTAAGGCCCAGCCGGCCAGCCCCTAGGGGAAACCCTAAGGGAACCTTCCAGAAGAGGGGGTCACTTGCCCCCCACTCCACCCCTTGGACTGCCGCCCTAGGGCTTGGAGGAGGGGTCAAGGGGGCCGGCCAGCCCCCTTTATAAGGAGGGCAGGGGCGCAGCCTCCCCCCCACTCCAACCCTAGCCGCCGTTCAACTGCTGCCCCTCCACCTCTCTCTCTCCCCCAACTGCGCGTAGGCGAAGCCCTGCCGCAGAAACTCTCCACCATAAGCACCACGCCGTCGTGCTGCAGATCCAATCTATCTCTCCACCATACTTGCTGGACCAAGGAAAGGAGGAGACGTCGCTGCACCGTACGTGTGCATCTCTCGGAGGCGCCGCCACTTGCGGCGTAGGATCGGATCGGATCGCGAGGAGGAGATGGCGAGTACGACTACGTCAACCATGTTCTGTTGAACGTTTCCGCTGTGCGATTTATTCAAGGGTATGAAGATCTCATCAATCTCTCTCGTTGATTACATCTCCTAGATTAGATCTTGGCTTTCTTGTTCGTATCCGTAGGAAATTTTTTGATTTACTATGTTGCGAGACCCTTCGGTGGTATCAGAGCTAGATCTATGCGTAGATGTGTTTCACGAGTAGAACGCAACATGCTTGTTGCGGGCGTTGATATTTTCTGTTGCAAACCTCTTGTTGTGTATTTCTTATGGCGCGGCATAGTGAGATCGAAGCGGTCCAGGCCAACTTTACGCGACCTCGTTCGGGAGACCGGCTCCGCACTTGACGTGTGGCTTGTTCCACACATGTGGCTGGTGGATGCCAGTTTCTCTCACTATAGTAGTCATGGGATTTACAACGGATGTTAGCAACCATAATATCACTATTGTGGCTTTTCGTAGGTAAGAATCGTTCTTAGCTTGTTACTCCCATAAGCCACGTAAAACATGCAACAACAAAGTAGAGGCGTCTAACTTGTTTTTGCAGGGAGTGTTTTGTCATATGGTATGGCGCAAGACATGATGTGTATGAATTGAGATGTATGCAATGATCATGTTTTGTAATATTTCACGACTTGCATGTCGATGAGTTCACAACCGGCAGGAGCCGTATGGTTGTCTTTATAATTATGTATGACATGCGTGTCAACTTCTTATAAGCCATGTAATAGCTTTACTTTATCACTAAGTAGTTAGCAATAGTTGTAGTTGCTATTCGTGGTGGAGGCAATCATGGTGGAGTGATGGAGATCATGCTAGCGCGCACAAGATGGAGATCATTGTGCGGAGATTGTCTATACCATGTCACATAAAATTATATGCATATGATATTTATCATTTTATGTATCTTATTATGCTTAGATCGCGACGGTAGCATTATAAGATGATTCCTCACTTAAAAATCAAGATAAAATTGTGTTCTCCCCACGTATGCACCGTTGCGAAAGTTCATCGTTTTCAAGCACCTCGTGATGATCGGGTGCTATAAACTCTACATTCACATACAACGGGTGCTAGCCAGTTTTGCACACGCGGAAATACTTGGGTTTGACTTGACGATCCTAGCATGTACAGACATGGCCTCGGAACACATGAACCGAAAGGTTAAATATGAGTCATATGAATGATATGATCGACACTTTGTTGTCTACCATTGAAACCACATCTCTTCTCGTGAAGATCGGATTAGGTGTGGTGAATTTGTATCGTGTTCACTAAACAACTTGAGGGATGTTGAATTTAGTGGGAGTTCATCTAGTAATTTGATTAAGTTGAATTAGTTATCATGAGCATAGTCTAAATTGTATTTGCAAATTTTGTAGATCAAATGGCTAAGTCTAACTTGAACTTCAACGTTTTTGCTGAGAAAGAAAAGCTTAAGAACAATAGGTCTAACTTCACCAACTGATTCCGCAATCTGAGAATCATTCTCGCTGGCGGACAAAAATACTATGTACTTGAGAAAGTGCTAGGTGACACCCCTGCTCCTGATGCACCGGCTGATGAAAAAGTTGTTTATCAGTCACGCAAAGATGATTATGGATTGATTAAGAGTACCATGTTGTTTGCTATGAAACCGGAACTTTAAAATCGTTTTGAGGAGTTCGTCGGGCCCTTTGAGATACTTGAGGAACTGAAAACCATGTTTTAGACTCAGGCCCGTTTTGAGAGATATAAGATCTCTGAGAAGTTCTTTAACTGCAAGATGGAGGAAGGGAGTTCCGTTAGTGAGCACGCCATTAAGATGTCGGGCTACACTCAACGTCTTGAGCAACTGGACTGCAAGATTCCATAAGAGCTCGAGATTGACAGAGTTCTGCAATCACTCCCTCCTATCTACAAAGGTTTTATAGTTACTCACAATCAAATTGGTTCCACTGATACGATCACTGAGCTCTTCGCTAAGCTGAAAGCTACGGAGGTGGATATCAAGAAAGATAATCATGTGTTGATGGTCAACAAGACCACTAGCTTTAAGAAAGCTAAGGGTGCAAAGAAATCCTTCAAGAAAGGCAGCGGCAAGCGCGTTGCCCCTGCTGATAAGAAGCTCAAGTCTGGACCTAAGCCGGACACTGAGTGCTTCTATTGCAAGGACAAGGGTCACTGGAAGCGCAACTGTCCGAAGTACTTAGCGGACAAGAAGGCTGGCACCATTAAAGGTATATTTGATATACATGTTATTGATGTTTACCTTACTAGCGCTCGTTGTAGTGCCTGGGTATATGATACGGGTTCAGTTGCTAATATTTATAACTCGAAACAGGAGCTACGGAATAGACGGCGGCTAGCAAGGGATGAGGTGACGATATGCGTTGGCAATAGATGAAAAGTTGATGTGATGGTCGTCGACACGCTCTCCTTAGTTTTACCTTCAGGATTAGTTTTAAACCTTAATAAGTGTTATTATGTTCCTGCGTTGAGCATGAACATTATATCTGAATCGTGTTTATTGCAAGATGGTTATTCATTTAAATCAGAGAATAATATCAGAGAATAATGGTTGTTCTATTTATATGAATAACATATTTTATGGTCATGCATCTGTTGTGAATGGTTTATTTCTTCTGAATCTCGAAAGCAATGAAACACACATCCATAACATTGAGGCTAAGAGATGCAAAGTAGAGAGTGATAATCCAACTTATTTGTGGTACTGCCGTCTAGATCATATTGGTGTAAAACGCATAAAGAAACTCCATTCTGATGGACTTTTGGAGTCTCTTGATTTTGAATCATTTGACACGTGCGAGCCGTGCCTCATGGGCAAGATGATCAAAACCCCGTTCTCCGGAATAATGGAGCGAGCAACGGACTTATTGGAAATCATACATACCGATGTATGCGGACCAATGTGTGTTTTGACGCGCGGTGGATATCGCTATTTTCTCACTTTTACTGATGACTTAAGTAGATATGGGTATATCTATTTAATGAAACATAAATCTGAAACATTTGAAAAGTTCAAAGAATTTGAAAACGAAGTGGAAAACCATCGTAACAGGAAAATTAAATTTCTACGATCTGATCGTGGAGGTGAATATTTGAGTTATGATTTTCTCACGCATCTTAAAGCAAGCGGAATCGTTTCGCAACTCACGCCACCCGGAACACCATAGCGCAATGGTGTGTCTGAACGCTGGAATCGAACTCTATTAGATATGGTGCGATCAATGATGTCTCTTACAGATTTGTCGTTATCATTTTGGGGTTATGCATTAGAAACCGTTGCATTCACTTTAAATAGGGCACCATCTAAATCCGTTGAGACGACACCGTATGAACTATGGTTTGGTGCTAAACCTAAGTTGTCGTTTCTTAAAGTTTGGGGATGCGAAGCTTAGTCAAGAAGTTGATGCCGGACAAGCTCGAACCCAAAGCGGAGAAATGCGTCTTCATAGGATACCCTAAGGAAACTATTGGGTATACCTTCTACCACAGATCCGAAGGCAAAGTGTTTGTTGCAAAGAATAGATCCTTTCTTGAGAAGGAGTTTCTCTCGAAAGAAGTGAGTGGGAGGAAGGTAGAGCTAGACGAGGTTATTAACCTTCTCTCGAGTTGGAGAGTAGCGCAACACCTGAAATTGTTCCAGTGCCGTCTGCACCAACAAGAGAGGAAGCTAATGACGAGGATCATGAAACTTCGAACGATGCTACTACTGAACTTCGCAGGTCGACAAGGTCACGTGCCACTCCTGAATGGTACGGCAACCCTGTCTTAACCGTCTTGTTGTTAGACAACAGTGAACCTGCAAACTATGAGGAAGCAATGATGAGCCCAGACTCTGAGAAATGGCTAGAGGCCATGAAATCTGAATTGGGATCCATGAGCGAAAACCAAGTATGGACTTTGGTGGACCCTCCTAGCGACCGTAAGGCCGTTGAGTGCAAATGGATTTTCAAGAAGAAAACAGACGCGGATGGTAATGTTACTGTCTATAAAGCTCGGCTTGTCGCAAAAGGGTTTCGGCAAGTTCAAGGTGTTGACTACGATGAGAATTTCTCTCCCGTAGCGATGTTTAAGTCCATTCGGATTTTATTAGCAATTGCTGCATTTCATGATTATGAAATATGGCAGATGGATGTCAAGACTGCGTTCCTCAATGGCAACATTGATGAAGAGTTGTATATGATGCAGCCCGAAGGTTTTGTCGATCCTAAGGATGCTAATAAGGTGTGCAAACTTCAGCGTTCCATTTATGGACTAGAGCAAGCATCTCGGAGTTGGAACCTTCGTTTTGATCAAGTGATCAAGAGTTTTGGATTTGTTCCAAATTTCTATGAAGCTTGTATCTACAAGAAAGTGAGTGGGAGCTCGGTGACATTTTTAGTACTATATGTGGATGACATATTGATTATTGGAAATGACATTGGTATGCTTAACGATGTGAAGAGTTATTTGAATAAATGTTTTTCAATGAAAGACCTAGGAGAAGCTGCTTATATATTAGGCATCAAAATCTATAGAGATAGACAAAGACGCCTAATAGCTTTAAGCCAAAGTATATATCTAGACAAAGTTCTGAAAATGTTTAGAATGGATAAAGCAAAGAAAGGTTCATTGCTCATGTTGTCAGGTAAGATATTGAGCAAGTCTCAGTGTCCAGCTACGGTAAAATATAGAGATACTATGAGCAAAGTGCCACATGCCTCGGCCATAGGTTCTATCATGTATGCCATGCTATGTACTAGACTGGATGTGTCCAATGCTCTTATTTTTACGAGCAAATACCAAAGTGATCCAGGAGTGGAACACTGGACAACCGTAAAGAACATCCTAAAGTATTTAAATAGGACTAAAGAAATGTTCTTGGTCTATGAAGGTGATGAGCAGCTCGTTGTAAAAGGTTACGTCGACGCTAGTTTCAACACCGACCCGGATGATTCTAAATCTCAGACATGATACGTTTATATTTTGAATGGTGGAGCTGTGAGCTGGAGAAGCTGCAAGCAAAGCGTGATCGCGGGATCTACAACACAAGCGGAATACATGGCTGCTTCAGAAGCGTCAAGTGAAAGATTTTGGATCAGGAACTTCATCACTAAGCTTGGTGTGGTTCCAAGTGCCTTGGACCCACTGGAGATATTGTGCGACAACACTGGCGCCATAGCACTGGCTAAGGAACCGATATATCATCCAAAGACCAAGCACATCAACCGCCATTTTCATATAATTTGAGATTATATAGCAGATGGAGATCTGAATATTAGCAAAGTACATACAGATCTGAATGTCGCAGATCCATTGACTAAACCTCTTCCACGACCAAAACATGATCAGCACCTTAATGCCATGGGTGTTAGATTGTTGCCAGATGTAAACTAGATTATTGACTCTAGTGTAAGTGGGAGACTGTTGGAATTATGCCCTAGAGGCAATAATAAAGATGTTATTATTATAATTCTTGTTTATGATAAAGTTTATATTCCATGCTAGAATTGTATTAAGCGGAAACTTTGATACTTGTGTGGTTTATGAACAACACCGTCCCTAGTACGCCTCTATGGACTAGCTCATTGATTAATGGCGGTTAAGGTTTTCTAACCATAGACATGAGTTGTCGATTAATAATGAGATCATGTCATTAGGAGAATGATATGATGGAGAGACCCAAATTAAGCAGAGCAATTAGATCGTGTCATCGTGTTCATCTTTGCGAAGTTTTTTCCTATGTCAAGTATTGTATTCCTTAGACCATGAGATAATACAACTCCCTGGTATCGGAAGAAAGCTTTGAGGTCATCAAACATCATCCTATGTGAGGGTGATCATAAAGGTGTCTCTCAGGTGATCGGAAAGTACTTGTTGGGTTGTATGTATCGAGATGGAATTTGTCCCTCCCGAGTCGGAGAGATATACTTCGGGCCCACTCGGTAATCGATATCAACACCGCTTGCAAGCACGTGGTTAAGGAGTTAATCACAAAGTGATATCGGATTACGGAACGAGTAAAGTACTTGCTGTGAACGAGATTGAACTAGGTATGCCGATACCAATGATCGAATCTCGGGTAAGTAAAATATCACGTGACGAAGGGAATACATATATGGGATTGATTGAATCCTAGCATCGTGGTTCATCCGATATGATCATCGATGAATATGTGGAAGTCAATATGGATTTCCAGATCCCGCTGTTGATTATTGATAGAAGATCATGTCTGCATATTCTCGAACCCGTAGGGTCACACACTTAACGTGCATCGATACTAGGATAGAATGGATAATTGGTTTATGAGTTTTTGTTCGAAGTCTCGGATGAGACCCAGGACATCACGAGAGGTTCCGGAATGGTCCAGAGAATAAGCTTCATATAAAGAAAAGCAGTTTTTGGATTTCGGAATCATTTCGGAGTTTATCGGTATTGTACCGGAAGGTTCTAGAAGGTTCCGGAGTGGGACCAACGTGGGCCCACTTTTCGGAGGCCTGCGTGGGCCTAAGGGGAAGTTCCCTGGCCACTTTGGGCCAGGGGCACAAGGCCCCTAAGGCCCAGCCGGCCAGCCCTAGGGGAAACCCTAAGGGAACCTTCCAGAAGAGGGGGGTGACTTGCCCCCTACTCCACCCCTTGGGCCGCCGCCCTAGGGCTTGGAGGAGGGGTCAAGGGGGCCGGCCAGCCCCCTATATACAGAGGGCAAGGGTGCAGCCTCCCCCCAACTCCAACCCTAGCCGCCGTCCAACTGCTGCCCCTCCACCTCTCTCTCTCCCCCGACTGCGCGTAGGCGAAGCCCTGCCGCAGAAACTCTCCACCATAAGCACCACGCCGTCGTGCTGCAGATCCAATCTATCTCTCCACCATACTTGCTGGACCAAGGAAAGGAGGAGACATCACTGCACCGTATGTGTGCATCTCTCGGAGGCGCGCCACTTGCGGCGTAGGATCGGATCGGATCGTGAGGAGGAGACGGCGAGTACGACTACGTCAACCACGTTTTGTTAAACGTTTTTGCTGTGCGATTTCTTCAAGGGTATGAAGATCTCATCAATCTCTCTCATTGATTACATCTCCTAGATTAGATCTTGGCTTTCTTGTTCGTATCCGTAGGAATTTTTTTGATTTACTATGTTGCGAGACCCTTCAGGATCACCTTCCAAGCTTCAAGGCCATCATCTTCAACTGCACGCTCGCGCCGCTACGACCACAGGTCGCAGCTGTCGGAAAACTCCTGAACAAATTCATTTTGCTCCACCATAACGCTGGAGACAGCGCCGTAGCAGCTGGGACAAAGCAGGAGGACGGAGACATCTGATGGAGTCGCGTCGCCGCCTCGCTGACACCATCCAAAAAATCGACCGCCGTCGATCTAAAAGATCGACAATCACACGATGCCATCACCTCCGAGACGCCGCCATGAAGGAAACTGCATGTGTGGGAGTGGAGATGAGGCGGATTTATTTGCCCGGACGCTGCTCCCACCACCCCAACAGCGCGCCATGGAAAACTTGTCCTAACCCTAACTATCAAGCTAAAACGGAAGAATGAGGCCCCCTTCCTCCTGCCGTCGGAGCGGCAAGCAGAGGAAGAGGGGACCAGCAACCTCGCTAGCGGAGATCGGGGGAGAGGTATCCACCTAGTCGCGAGAGAGATTCCTGGCGGCTAGGTTAGGAAGTTTGTTCTGGATTAAAAAATGTATTCATTTGTGTATTAGGCTTCTGTGGCCCTGCCCTGATTGCCAAATCTATAATCTATACTACTTAATTAAATTAAAATATTTAAATTATTCTTTTGACATGCATTAGCCCACGCAACTAACACTCTTAACTGATAAAAAGAGCTAGTGCAATCTACATATACTGTAACAATACAAATCAGCAAAGCCACTGACTGACTGGTCCACCTTGTACCAGCATCCACTTTATTTTTTCCGGAGTGACCGATCAAGTTTTTCCCGTGTTCCTGATCTCCTGTGACACACGTGCCCTTCACCTTTTATCTTCTTCTCCTAAAAGTGCGCTCACGCTACACACTAAGGCCCTGCTTGTTTCATCGTATAATATACCAGTCAAAACCTAATGTTATGGAGTATGCCTAGGTTTTAGTGGGACCTAGATTAGTCCGTAATGTTTACCCCCATTTTTAGCTAGAATACAGGGAACCAAGCGGGACGTAATGGTCTAATGGATGGTACTCTTAATAGATTCTCCTTCCTCTTCATCTCCTGCATAGGGTAGAGTAGTAACCGATGGAAGGATTCTAAGCACTCGTACATCCTTCATATCCCCATTAGTTGGGACGCGCAACACCCTTGCTCCCATATGAACCAATGAACCTTCTGTATTACCTCTCTCACTCATCTCCTACCGGTATCTTCCACGTTGTCGGTGGCCCATTTCATTACCTCGCTATATGAGGTTAGCCAGATTCGTTCACCCCAAACCCCCAACCCTCCACTACTTTTTGTTGCTTTGTTGTCAATTTCACATGTTTATTGGTTTTCCCTATATCTGGTGAGTGCATTGATTGAGTTATAGATCAAAAGGTGAATCCAAGATCATCTCCAAGCGGCCAACCATCAACAAAATTGTCCCTTCGACCCATCAATATGTTTGGGAATTTGTTTTCTTGATGTTGTTCAAGACTGCCGGGGGCTTTGCCAATATACAGATTTGATCTGAATTACATGAAGATAGAAAGGAGTAGGTATTTAAGGTTCTCTCTACGAAGTTCTTATGGTTTGTACTAGATTTGTTCGATGAGAAATATCATTGTTATTTTTGACATAATTTATGATTCATATTTTCGTAGGAGAAGCTTTCCTCCCTTGATCTATCGGCAGCCTCAATGATGCCTCTTTGATATGTGTTGATGCCTGATAAGGTGTGCCAAAGGAAGAGCGCCATAACATGGCTAGCATCTTTGTCCACCTTCGTTCTGGGGGATCAATGCATTGGGGATTCAAAGAGAAGGACATGCAAGCTATTGCAGATGATGTCTTCAAGTTATGTGGCTGAGTAGTTACCCCAAGTCAGATCCACAACCATATGAGGCATCAGATAGCTAGGTGGGTCTAGGAGCTGAAGGTGAGAAGGCTTCAGAACATGTGCTGGGTGGAGAGCACCGCCATGAGTATATTTTGCAGTAGGTAGGCTCGATGATAACTTTTGGCAGGTATGTATATTTTGTGCAGTGGTATTCACTTATAACCTCTCAACTTATACATATTAGGGACTAGCTAGCCTGAGCAGCTTTCGTGGAGCCATGCTTCCCGAACGTCGCGGAAAGGCTACGAGTAAACTAAATACACCCTTAGTATACATGCACTAGTAACTAGTGTATAGGTGCCTCGTCTCGGATCGATCAGGCCGTATCCATCAGCTGCAGGATGTCTACGCAGCTGGGCGCACCTACGACAGGCTTATTAGCGTTTGGGTACATTTTTCTATTCGATTTTTGTAAAACCCATTATGCCTGATGAAAACAGGAGCATAGTCTGTCCAGAGTCTCCGCCGCTACACGTACGTAAAATTGAAAGCAAAAAATTCATACTGACATAAAACTGAGTTGAGTTCGATCGAGAAAGATTAACTAAAGCAAGCAATCATTATGCATGTACGCGCGCCTCAGACAGATTAGGCGATGGATATCTCTTATTCTGACCTACAACACCTATACCTAATTTATATAGATATACCTATGCGAGTAAAACAAAATCGTCTTTGTCCATTACATGTTACGACCATCGAGTACTTTTGCACTTCTGAGGCCGTGTATCATATCATGGGCTGGCCTCAAGCTGACAAGAACATGCCAGCAGCGACGACGGTGAAGAACACGACTGCCATCTGTGCCGAAGAATCATGACCACCACCGGAGGTTGACGGCGGCGGCGGGGAGATGGTGTCGTGCGCGGGAGACGGCCGTGGTGGTGGTTCTACAGGCAAACCTGCGTTATCAAACCGAAGCACTCCCATCAGACATCGATTGCATATAAATTTCCATGCATCGATCCAGCTCGATCTCTCGGCCATTACCTGAAGCCGGTGAGGGCGACGGCGACGATGCTGCTTGGGGATACGCTGGCTCGTAGGGAGGAAGATCTGTTTCTTTCATCACTGCAAATAAGATCCATTGGTCAGTGATTGATGATAAGAAAAAAATCCATCGGCACGCGTAGTATAGTTAGATCCATCGTGCATGCGAGGCTCATTGGGCAAGCTAGGCTACTTACTGCCACAGAGCTCGATGGGCGGCTGGAACTGGCCGCAGCTGGTGGGGATCTCGAGCGCGCGCGTGACGTTGACGTCGTAGCCGGTGGAGCGTCCGTAGACGCCGTTGGCGATGTAGCAGAGGCAGAACGGGACGGTGTTCATGACGTCGCCGTAAGCTTCGCAGCACACCGGCGAGGCCGCCGGCGCGCCCTCGAACATGAAGTCGTGGCAGGACTGCAGGCCGTCCAGCGAGTCCCGGCAGTACTCCTCGGCCGACGCCGAGGGGACGAGCGCCGCCGCGGCGAGGACGAGGAGAGCAAACTTGAGAGACGCCATATGTGATTGAGATCACGTTTCGTGGATGGGTGTCGGGTATAGATGCATGGATGGATGCAACTTGTTTATTTATATAGCACGTTACTTAGTTTTAGTAGGTCGGTAGAATAGATCTCTTCTCTGACGTGCTTAACACGACTCCAATTTAAACGTACTAGTTGAATGCCCGTGCGTTGCCACGACTACTAAATCCAGTCTGCGTGGCTTGTGGAAGGAGAGGCCCGTCGCCGCAGCGGTCTTCGATGGGAGGCATCAGTGACGGTGTCGCAGGCTACAGTGAAGGGAAGTGGCGCTGTCGTCGACTCTATCTACCTCCGTCGCAGGGGATGAAGCCACACCCGCCTGGAAGCTCGCCGCCGTCCGTGTTCGATTCCCGCCGCCCGCGCTTGCCGCTGCTCGCCCGGACATGTTGCCGCCCCACAGGTCACCTACAGAAGAAGGACCAGCAAGGTCGGTATCCCTTTTGTTTTCCAAACAAACCGTCAAATTTCACTCAGCGGTGGTAAGGGTTGTAATATATCCAAACTCGCAGGAGCAAAAGCGTCGAAACTAAAAATCATAACCAAAAGTTAGCATGGACGAACCTACCTCAAACAAATTAATAGTATAGATAATACGACCCAATCCAAAAAATTGCAATTTCTAACATAATTAGCTTAACGTGTGTTGCTACGATAAAGAAAAAATTGTGTCATGTTCAAGCGCATTGTCAATGCTTACTCTACCTGTCGACTGGGCTAGGACAGCCGGTAGACATGTGTGAGGCCATGAGCCATTCAATGTCGTCGCCACTCACCCCATTGCGCTAAGCCGTTCACCTCCCTCTGGTCGGAGAGTAGAGGAAGCTAGGGGAGGAGTTGAGATGAGGATATCCGATGCTTGATAATCCGCGCCTTTAAACTCTGAAGAGACCTAAGCATTTGGCATAAACTTTCATAATCATACGTATATAATTCGATTACTAAAATTATACACATTCCTAGTCTTCCAATATCATAGAAAGGTACTATTTTCTTCATAATCTTTGTGATGCAAAAATTAATTACTTATAAATCCATTCATTGATATAAATGGATCTTCCTTTTAAGCAAGTATAGCCAATTAAGATATGATAAAATGTGATCTTTCGATGACAGTATCTATTTGTTGAGAGGTGAGTACGGATGAAGTTTTCTTTTTCATTTGGCTATCTCTATGAGCGATGTACTTGAAATTGGACAAAACTTCAGTTCTTCAAACGCATCTTGAGACTGAACTGAAGCAGGTTTGCTGTTGGATAAAAGTCACTTATTCACCATGGGGTAAGTTAAATTTCTCTCCAAATCCATTTCACAAAATCTCTCTTCACGAATCACTTGTGAACAAATAAAATACATAGTAAGTAGAAGAAATAGTTGGAGAATACACGGTGGAGCATCAGGTTGAACCAAGAAATCCATCACTAACGAGAGAAGCTAAGCAGCAGCCTCACATGTAGCAGGTAGAGGAAAAAAAATCAAGAGAGTTTGTGATGTCTATCCAACGTGTGCAGGTGCGGGAGCCGGAAAGAAGAAGAGCATCGGTCATGTGTTTGCCATGTGTGGGAACGGCCGGGAGGACAGATCGCACTCACCCAGGCAGGTGCACTGCAGCCAGGAGGGAAGGCCACACGAGAGATTGGGGAAAGAGTAGGCACGGGAAGGTTGAGAGATAGGCTGGTTCAGGAGATATGGAGGAAGAGGCAAGGCTGCCGGGAGATTGAGGGGGAGGCACCTGGAGGTCGTCGGAGATGGTCGACGGACGTGAAGGATGGGGAATCAGCCCCATCACCCTGGGTCACTGCTCCGCCTCTATCTCCTCCGTACACCGCTGAGTCTCGATTTTTTACGCTCTACTGATTCACCACCAGAGCCTCAACCGTCATGGGGAATCTCCGGCAAGCGACGGCGGTTGACTCTGGCCAGCGGCGCAGTCTCCCTGCCCGTGTCGGAGGTGGCCTTCGACTTTGGCCGAGTCCTATCGGATAACTCACCGCGCGAGGCGGTCCGCTCGGGACGGAGACGATCCCCTCCTCCGGGGTCCAGTTTTTTTTTCCATTGACTTACCAGATCCACTCGGCGGTGGCATCCCTGTAAATACCACGAACTTCCAGGGGTAAAATCGTCCAGAAAAAATCGGAACCAAAATTTAGGACGGACGAACCTACCTCTGTGTAAATTAGTAGATAGATACGGGCACGTGCCGCGACCCAGGACTCCAGGAGTATGTAACCCGAGCAGTTGCCAAATCTATACTTAAACCGTATTATAGGTTGCTAATCAAACATGAACACGCTTAGCTAGCTTGGACGTACTTACGACCCAACACGAATGGGCGATGGACTCCATCACGTACACGTACGGACAACTATAGTGCAAGCAAACTCAACACATGAAAAAACTAAGAGCGCGTCTGCATCGGCGTCTCCCAAAACTGGACCGGCAACTAAGCTAGTACAGTAGACGATTTTAGGAAAGCCTATTCAAACTGCTGGCGGTTCGGATGGTTAGGCCACCAGATCAATTTTTTTCAGCTAGTCTTTGATAAATAGCACATATTTCAACAAAAAATGCTACCGGATTGCATAGTTCGAATCCAAAGCTTATTACAACAATTTAAATAAATCCATACATAAAAATAAAGTAGCTCACACAATAATTTAAATAAATAAAAGTTTTAATAGATCAAGCGGGGGCATTTTCTTTGCGAATCAAAGTTTTAATAGATCAAGCGGGGGCATTTTCTTTGCGAATCAAAGTTTTAATAGATCAAGCAGGGGCATTTTCTTTGCGAATCTACAAATGCTTCACAATATTTTCTTGGGGTTGTCGATGCACCTGTTTGTCATAGATTCCTTGATGCAGGAGAGGAAATCACCAAACACGGTCGTTACCTCGTGACCGACATCGGCAAGAAGGCACATGTGCTCAAATGGTTGATCATCGACAACTGGAGTATTGCACTCACTCTCGATGATCATATTGTACATGATCATGCAAGCATTCATCATCTTTCTTGCAAATGAAATAGGTATCGACCTCCCTCACGCCATGCACAATCTTGATGAACAATTCCGTGTTCATCCTGAAGCGCCGCCAAAATATGTGTTGGGCCATCTCTAAAATAGTCGGCTTCCATCATCATTGCACCGGATATAAGTTGTCGGTCTCCATTCATCTTCTTCTCGGCCTAGAACCTCCTCGCTAAGGAGCTCAAGGACGCGCACATAGACAAATAAGATCACTGATGATCATGATGCATTCGAGCTCATCGGCCTATGTGTGGGCCTCCTCTTACATCAATTTTGTCATCATCATTTTATCATCGTTATCCATATTCTACGTATGAAACAACAAAATAATCAAATTACCGAACACCATATAATTTTCCTGCAGAAAAAATTGAAAGAAAATTTACTTGGGAAATTGGTCGAACGCCTTCTATGCGCGGCGATCTCGACGCGTTTTAGGCCTGGGCGGTGTGCCGTATATTCCTCGAGATAGATGTGAGACAGTCGTGCCGACACTACGACACGATAGCCAAAACAGATATACCCCCTTGTCGCTCTCGCCCAGGGCGACTCGGGGGCGACCTAGCCAAACCCTAGCCCAGCCGCCGGTCCCTCTCCTCCCCCGCGCCGCCGCTGGAGGAAGCCATCGGGCGAAGACAGTGCGGCCGACGGCGGCAGCGCGGGGCCTCTCCTCACGTCCCTCTTGAGTGCCTCGGCGGAGGTCCTCGGGAGGGTTCGGTGGTGCGCCAACACGCGCGTGGGCTGCCTCCAGCGCTGCGGTCGGGGTCTGGCGCACGGCGGTGCGACCTGGCGATCGGTGGTAGGGTGGAGTTCGCCGGCGCTGGATGGGGCCCCCTCGCCATCACGGCTCCGGTCGGCGGTGGGAGCTTGGATCTGGAGACAGCGGACTCTGCCGGAGTGGGGCGGGTGGCGATCTGGTGGAGGAGGTGCCGGCGATGGGATTCGGTTGGAAGACCTAGATCGGCTCTCTTTCCCTAATTGCCTGCTCAATCCGTTCTCCGTAAACCGGCTGGCCGTGTGGGGATCACTGTGACGGATCTAATAAAGGTGGTGGTCCTTTGGTTTCTTCCGCACGAAGATGAAGATCTGCTTGATGTCTGCCCTTGTTGATCTGGTCTGGAGAGGCGGGTTCCGGAAGGCTCCGCCGGCGAACTCCCATGGGCGTATCATGCCTGGAGATTGCTGGATCGGAAGGTATTCAGTCGTGCGCACCTTGTTTTTCTGGCCGTTTGGTTTCAGCGGGAGCGTTGAGAAGCTCTGTTGTTTGTTCCCATCAAGCGCCATTCTTAGAGCCATGGTGAAGTCAGATGCGGAGAATGTCAGGATAGCGGAAATATGAGGGTAGCGATGGTGATTTTTGTTCTTGTGGCGACGAAGATCTGACTGCGTGATCTGGGACTCATTGCAGCGACTGTTAGTACGGGAAGACAACACAAGGGGAGTTCCCAGTCTTATCTTGCAGGGTGAAAATCCAAGGTCTGGCCTTAACTGGTTGTGCCTGGCAATGACCTTGTTGAAGGCATTGTTTTGTGAGCAAGGACTTTCTCCAAGGTGAAACCCTATGATCTTTGATCGGGCAACGACGGCGCTTGGGCACTGTTTCCTTCTTGAAGGCGTTGTTATTGGAGTGGAGGACTTCTGGTACTGTTCTGATGGTGTCACTGTCGTTGCTTTGAGGATTAGCTCTCTGTAGCAGGACTTTTTTTTTGTAATTCTTCTTTCTTTTTTTCTGGGTTATGTGCATCTGTAGAGCCGCTTGGGCATGCGTTTTTACAGAGGCTGGGTGTAATTGGTATCCCTGTGATATTAATATATACTCTTTTCCAAAAAAACGATAGTCGTTGAATGGACTTTCTAAGTTGATTACAACTCACGATTATTATAACATCTTTTGGTATGATTTTCATGGTTTCATTTGATCTTGAACACTATACTCGGACCTTAGGATATGATACATCATGTGAATAATCATATGAATACCCGATGGATGATTAAAGTAACGTACTATAAGAGTTTGGGATTACAACAAGATGAATGAAGAAATCGATGGCGATGTCGTAGATGATGATATTGTTGATGGTGATTGATGGTGTGGCCTCCGTGTCCCAAGCCTTCTCTTCCTCTCCCATGGATAGTGTGGTGGTGTTGAAGCTATGAAAATGGAAGTGGTATGGTGGCGAAGAATCAGTGTGATGGCGATGGAGAGAGCTTCCAGTGGCTAGTGTTCGTGTTGATTATATAGCCAGCCTCCTCTGTGGCTCCTCTTCTCCTTTGGTCCAAGGGATCTAGATGATTCACAACAACCCCCAACATTTTCATTATCATCTAAAAAAGCATAGGAAACAACGGGGCAAAATCGGTGAAGAATCATGGAAGTTACAACAACTCCCATTGCCTAGATGAGGCCGTACGTTTCCTCATATACACTATGATTTGGGTGTTCTTCGGCTCGCTAGATTCATATGGATGATGCCTACAATCGATGGCATTGGATCATCAATTTGGGTTCGTAAAACAATATCATTATTGAGTACTCCCTATGGCCTGCATTTGGTGCATGTAACTTCTCCATGATGATTCCAACTTACCTCATTTCATCATGCTCGGTTCATAGATGTTCTCTTCACCTAAACCTACGCCAAAAGCAATATATATATATATAATCATAACAAAAATATATTATGCAACTATCATACTAAAATTAGTACTCCCTCCGATCCAAAGTAATGGACTTAGATTTGTCAAGATTCGGATATATCTAGTCATGTTTTAGTGTCATGTACGAATCTAGTCTATTAATTTGGATCAGAGGGAGTAGAAATAAGTAATAATGCATAATGGATATAGAAGTGTCTAGATGGGGCATGAGACAAGGGATTTTATATTTAATAAGTATGCTTTAAACACCATACAAAATTCACTCATCAATGGAAAAAAAAGAAATTTATGACCAAAAATTTCTTCATGGAATGTGCACACAAGGCCACGGTGGATTCGATCTGGCGATCCTAAGTGGACTTCACAACTGATGTGGCAAGTTTTAGTGATAGTTTAGGTTCGTCCTAATTCTAGGCAAGCCTACTCCATTAGGCATCTTGATACGTCGGAAACATATCTATAATTTTTGATGCTTCATGTTTGATTTGTATATACTTTGCTTTGCTTGGTCTACACTTTGAGGTGTATTTATATCTTTTATGGAACTAACCTATTAACAAGTTGCCACAGTGCCAGTTGCCTGTTTTCTTCTATTTTTGGTTCCAGAAAGGCAGAAAATTAATATTTTTGAAATTGGATGGGACAAAAGCCAAAGTCAATATTTTACCATGGGCGACACGAAGTCCAGAGGAAAGACGGAGAAACGAACCAGGACGGCCAGACCCCCTAGGCGCGTGTGGGTCCACCCTGCACCTGGGTAGGGTGTGGGGCCCCTGGCCGCCTCTCAGCCTCGCCTCTTCGTCTATAAGAAGCCCTCGATGCAAAAATCCTAGGCACCCGATCAAAACTCCATGAAACCTTCTGTAGCCGCTGCCACCGTCGTCCCTAGATCGGGGGGATCTGAATTTTTTTCCGGCACCCTGCCAGAGGGGAGATCATCCCGGAGGTCTTGTTCTCCGGTATGATGAGTGAGTAGTTCCACCTTGGACTATGGGTCCATGTAGTAGCTAGATGGTTGTATCTCCTCCTTGTGCTTTCATGTATAGATCTTGTGAGCTCCGTTTATGATCAAGATCTAATCTATTTATAATCATGCATGTTGTGTTTGCGGGGATCCGATGGATATTGATATTACTATGTAAGATTGATTAATGGTTTTATCTTTATGATTCTATCATGTCTGTGTTGTTTGTGATCTTGCATGCTCTCCCTTGTTAGTAGCTATCTTGGCCAAGTAGTTGCCAGTGAATCCAAGAGGGGATATTTATGCTCGATAGTGGGTTCATGCCTCTAGTTTTCAAGGAAAGTGACAAAAATCTCTTTGGTTGTAGATGTGCTATCGCCACTAGGGAGAAAACAATGGTCTCTTGTTCATAGAACAAGTGGATTTTTTACCTTACATACTTTTCTTAAAGCAGTTGTCTGTTGCTTGCAACTTAATACTGGAGGGGGTTCAGATGATAATCTGAAGGTGAACTTCTAGTCATAGATGCAGTTGGATGGCGGTCTATGTATATTGTTGTATTGCCCAATCGAATCTCATAAGATCTTTTTCTCTGGTATTGCATTGTTATGCCTTGCTCAGTTCCTGTCAATTGCCCTGCTGTAATTTGTTTATCCTTCATGCCATGTTGTTTATCTAAGGAGAGCACCTCTAGTGAACTATGGACCCCGGTCCAATCTTTACCATTCATACATCCTCCATTGTTACCTGTTTACTTGCTGCAAACAATTACCTTTCACACCATACGTTTAATCCTTTGTTACAGCAAACTGGTGAACTTGACAACCTCACTGATTCGTTGGGGCAAAGTCTTAAGTTTGTGTTGTGCAGGTTTCCACGTTGCTTGCAACACCTTTGAGACGTTTCCTTCCTCCTACTAGTTCGATAACCTCGGTTTCTTACTGAGGGAAAACTTGCTGCTGTGCTCATCACACCTTGCTCTTGGGTTTCCAACGAAGCGTCCCACGATAGTACTGGGCGCTGTCAACAAGCTTTTCTGGCGCCGTTGTCGGGGAGGCTAAGGAAGTCTTCACAAGGGGAGTCCTCCACTTCCTTTCTCTTTACTTTGTTTTTAGTTTGCTTAGTTTTTTTTGCTTGGTTTTGTTTGCCTTTTTTCAAAAACTCCAATTTTTTTTAGTTTAGTTTGGTTTGCTTTCTTTATTCAAAAACACAAAAAAATAGTTCCTGCTCTAGCTGCTGCTGTTGTTTTTGGCTTACCCACCTTTGCCAAAATGAACTCAGCTGAGAACACCAAGTTGTGTGACTTTAGTAGCATAAACAACAATTATTTCCGTAGCACTCCTATTGCTCCACCTGCTCCCGATGCTACCTTTTATGAAATTAAGCCTGCTTTGTTGAATCTTATGATGAGAGAGCAATTTTCTGGTGCTAGTTCTGATGATGCTGCTGCCCATCTCAATAACTTTGTTGAACTTTGTGAGATGCAAAAGTATAAGGATGTATATGGAGATATTATTAAGCTTAAGCTGTTTCCTTTCTCCTTGAGAGGGAAAGCTAAAGAATGGTTGCTATCCTTGCCTAGAAATAGTATTGATTCTTGGACTAAGTGCAAAGATGCATTTATTGGAAAGTACTATCCTCCTTCTAAGATTATATCTATGAGAAGTGACATTATGAAATTTAAACAACTTGATAATGAACATGTTGCTCAAGCTTGGGAAAGAATGAAATCTTTGGTTAAGAATTTTCCCACTCATGGACTCACTGCTTGGATGATTATCCAGACTTTTTATGCAGGTTTGAACTTCTCTTCAAGAAACCTATTGGATTCAGCTGCTGGAGGTACCTTCATGGGCCTCATTTTGGGTGCTGGAACAAAGCTCCTTGACAATATGATGGTTAATTACTCTGATGAGAGATCTCCACATGGTAAGAATGTAAATTCTGTTGAAGAAACCTCCTCTTTGAGTGATAAGATTGATGTTATTATGGCTATGGTTGTTAATGGGAAAGCTCCTCTAGATCCTAATAGTGTTCCCTTAGCCTCTTTGGTTGCTCAAGAAGGGCAAGTTGATGTGAACTTCGTTAGAAACAACAAATTTGGCAACAATACTTATGGTAATTATAGGCCTTATCCTCCTAGTGGAAGTGTTTATCATGGTAGATCTAGAATGCCTAGTGAAGAAAGGATTCTAGAAGTAGAGAGATCCACCAAGAATTTTATGCAAACGCAATATGAGCAAAATAAGATTTCCACTAAAACTATGGAGGAACAATCTATTATCTTGAAAAACATTAGTCATCAGCTTGAGAATCTGAATAGAGTAATTCCTAGTTTACAGTCAAAAAATTTGAGTGCTGAGAAAAATATATCCTCTTTGTCTGAAGCATAGTCCTCCTTGATTAATAAAATGGCTGCTAAACCTGAAACCATAGAAAATACCTTTGCTGCTACTCATGCCATACAAGTTACTATTGATAAAAATGTTAGACTGTTAGCTCAACTTCATGCTAAGTGGGAAATGGAAGCTAAAATTGATAGGAACAATAGTGTGTGCACCATCACTAGAATGGATACCACTAAACCACAAGAAGTCGCTATTTCTCCTCCTAAAATGCCTAAGCCTAATGAGTCTACTACTAGTGACGCTAAGTTTGATTTTGATATAGATGGTTGCAATGTTTCTGAAGTGATTTTGTTCTTGCAAAAGCTTGCTAGAAGTCCTGATGCTAGTGATATGCATGTTGCTTTCACCAAACACATTACAAATGCTCTTGTGAAAATTAAGGAAGAGAAGTTAAAACACAAAGCTTCTATTTCTAGGAAAGTAGAAGATAGTTGGGAACCTATTATTAATATGCAAGTAAATGACTTTGATCTCAAAACTTCATGTGATCTTGGTTCTACTGTCTCTATTATGCCTAGGAATATTTCTGAAATGCTTCATTTGCCACCATTGGAAGATTGCTATTTGGATGTCCCACTCAATGATAATGCTAAAAAGAAACTCATGTGGAGTATTAATGATGTTCACATTATGGTTAACAATGCTTATGTCCCTGTGGATTTCTATGTTTTGGATGTTAAATACAATGCTTTTTGTCCTATTACTTTGGGAAGACCTTTTCTTAGAACTGTTGGTGCCATCATTGATATGAAAGAAGGCACCATTAAATATAAATTTCCATTCAAGAAAGGTATTGAACACTTCCCTATAAGGATAGAGAATTTGCTTTTTTCTCCTCCTTTGAAAGCAAGGTTTGATGTTAATGCTTCCTCATTTGAAAATACTTGATTCTTCTTGCTTCTTGTGCCTAACTTAAAGGCGTTAAAGAAAAGTACTTGTTGGGAGATAACCCAAGAGTTTCCTTGAGTCTTGGAAGTTATTACTTCTGTAATGATCTCTCCTTATCCTTTTTGTTTGCTTTTTGTGCCAAGAATGACCTCTAATGAGAGGAAGTAAGATTTGGGGAGTTGCTGTTCCGAAACAGATTTCTGTCCTTCACCAAACAATTCGTGAGGAGTATCTATAACTCGGATTGAGCTGAAAATTTATGAAAAAATCCCCCAGTATGTTAGCTAACTTTTGTTAGTCCAACACTTTTTGATTTTAGCAACAGAAGATGTTCGAAAAAATCAGTTTCTACCTGCTGGTCTATTTTGACAGATTTCTGCCATTATTTGCATTTGCTTCTTATTGATTCCTTTTTGAGTTTTCTTTAGGTGAATTGAGATTTTTTAAGGATTTGCTACAGTAACTTGTGTTTTTAGTGAAAAATATTGCTGTTCCAAAGCTTTACCTAAGGGTCTATTATCTTTTGAATACACTAATATTGCTAATGAAGATTGTGTGAAGTTTTGTATGAAGGAAAATTTTCAGGTGTAGAGAGAGAATGATATAATAAGATGAAGAATGGACAAAAGCTCAAGCTTGGGGATGCCACCACGGTGTCACCCCAAGAAATATCCAAGAGGTACAAGCGTCAAAGCTTGGGGATGTCCAAGGCATCCCCTTCTTCATTCATAAAAACGCAGGTCTGTCTAGACACTTCGTTTTTATTGTTTCATGCATTGTTGTGTTGTTCTTGGAGCATCTTAGTTTTTGTTTGGTTTGTTTATTTTGCTTGAATAAAGTAGTTTGGACCCCCGTTCTTGCTGTGTTGTTGCAATTAAGTTGCTTGGTGTTGGAAAGGAGTAGGAAGTTCCTGCTTGAAAGTGCAAAAGGAGCTTGCATTGACTGTGACTTAGACTTTAGCATGACATGCTAGGTGTTGTTTTTACCTTATGCTTAGTGATTATTGCTATAGCATGTCTTGCTCCAAACAATTGGGATTGCTTAGTGTGCCTTAAAAAAATTATGCGTTTTTTTAGCATGCAAAAGCATAGTATTATGGTATTCTCCTTTGATGCTTTATTTGGGTTGACTTGGCACATGCTCACACCATGTTATAAATATGACAAGTCACCATAGCCTATATGATCATTTAGTTCATGACTTGTAGTACCATTCTATGCTTTGATTAGTAATGTTTTTTGCTCTACATGATTATGTCCATTATTGCTCTCTTAGTTGGTTGCTCCCAGTCTTTTGCTAGCCTCCACTTGTATGAGTAAATTCTACTCATGCTTCCAACTCCCAAAAAACCAAGTTATTCCAAAGTGTCCGTTATAAACTTCTATGCATAGTGTGTTACACCATTCCAAGTATATTCTTGTTTTCAGCTATCTTCCAATTAAAAACTATTTTGTTATGTAAAAACTTAGTGATCAAAGCCCTCACAAACTTGATGGAACACTTTATATTCTTTGCCCCTAATAAACTTGAACCATTGTGTCGTCTATGTTGTATATGCTTGCACGTATACGTTGATATTAGAAGAACCGTGCTGTCACGGGGAACGTTTTCAACATTGCACTTTTACTTTGTACTCAGTTGATATCATGCTCTTCTGTCTATGGATGTCACCGGTGTGAAATAAAGAGGGAACTTGTAAGTCCATGGAGTATGTATTTTGTGTTAGAAAAACGCCTGGGCCGCTAGCCTAAGCCATGCCTAATCATGGTGGAAACTTGCAGCATCACCATAGTGAGCTATCTATGAAGCATCCTCAATAAAAAGCTATGTATATAGTAAATAAAAAGATCGCTGAGATACTCATTGTCTGCTTGTCTTGTCATTTTGGTTATGGGATAGCTCCTGTACCATGTGCAAGGGGTATCCCGTTGGTGGTTCTCTATGATACGCATGTACTTACAATGACAAGAACTTACAGGTGACTGAAGTTGAGTAGCATGAGGTGTGGCCCTCGTATTCAAGGGACTTGAGATTGCCAACTTATACTTTGTCAAACATATACTCCATAGTTTGTTCACTTTAACCTTAACCACTTCAAGATGCTTATGATAGGGGCAATGAGGGCTGAAAGCTAACAAGTACCATAATTTTTGGAAGCTCTTTTTGAGACTTGAAATCCCTGCTTCCTTTATGAAAGGTCTTTCTTCCACCATTATTTGAGTCTCCATCTTCTACTTTTAGGCACCATTAAGAGAGCATAGTTGTCATTTTGTGTGTTGTGTCCCAAAACTTATTGATTGATACATATTGTGATATTACTTGTTCTTGTGCTACTTGTTTCTAGTCACCCTTGTGAACTTTGAAGGTGTCCTATGCATCTATTTACTATTCTATGAGGGACAAGCTGATTGCCACTATGCCATGTTTTTTGTATGTGAAACAAAAAAAGTTTCTCAATGCATGTTATTCATGATATTTGTCTGTAGCCTTTCATGTTGCATGCATAGTTACTATGTCCTATTGTTAGAACTCCATCTTCCATGCACATGTTTAGAGTTCTTTGTTCCCAGCTTTCAATGCTTGCAAATGGTTTGATCTTGGTTTTGATGGTGCATGTCACCTCAAAAATTATTCTTTTATCACTTACCTACTCGAGGATGAGCAGGAGTTAAGCTTGGGGATGTTTGATACGTCAGAAACGTATCTGTAATTTTTAATGCTCCATGCTTGTTTTGTATCTACTTTCCTTTGCTTTGTCTACACTTTGAGGTGTTTTTATATCTTTTCTAGAACTAACCTGTTAACAAGTTGTCACAGTGCCAGTTGCATGTTTTCTTCTGTTTTTGGTTCCAGAAAGGCAGAAAATCAATATTCCCGGAATTGGACGGGACAAAAGCCAAAGTCAAGTCCAGAGGAGAGACGGAGAAGCGAACCAGGGCGGCCAGACCCCCTAGGCGCGGGTGGGCCCACCCTGCACCTGGGTAGGGTGTGGGGCCCCTGGCCGCCTCCCAGCCTCGCCTCTTCGCCTATAAGAAGCCCCCTATGCAGAAAGCTTAGGCACCCGATCAAAACTCCACGAAACCTTTTGTAGTCGCCGCCACCGTCGTCCCTAGATTAAGGGGATCTAAAGTTCTTCTCGGCACCCTGCCGGAGGGGAGATCATCCCGGAGGCCTTCTTCTCTGGTATGATGTGTGAGTAGTTCCACCTTGGACTATGAGTTCATGTAGTATCTAGATGGTTGTATCTCCTCCTTGTGCTTTCATGTATAGATCTTGTGAGCTTCGTTCATGATCAAGATCTAATCTATTTATAATCATGCATGTTGTGTTTGTGGGGATCCGATGGATATTAAGATTACTATGTCAGATTGATTAATGGTTTTGTCTTTATGATTCTATCATGTTTGTGTTGTTTGTGATCTTGCATGCTCTCCGTTGTTAGTAGCTATCTTGGCCAAGTAGTTGCTAGTGACTCCAAGAGGGGGTATTTATGCTCGATAGTGGGTTCATGCCTATAGTTTTCAAGGGAAGTGACAGAAATATCTTCGGTTGTAGATGTGTTGTTTCCAATAGGGAGAAAACAACGGTCTCTTGTTCATAGAACAAGTGGATTGTTTACCTTACACATTTTGCTTAAAATAGTTGTCTGTTGCTTGCAACTTAATACTGAAAGGGGTTTGGATGATAACCTGAAGGTGGACTTCTAGTCATAGATGCAGTTGGATGACGGTCTATGTATATTGTTGTATTGCCCAATTGAATCTTATAGGATCTTTTTGTCTGGTATTGCATTGTTATGCCTTACTCAGTTCCTGTCAATTGCCCTGCTGTAATTTGTTTATCCTTCATGCCATGTTGTTTATCTAAGGAGAGCACCTCTAGTGAACTATGGACCCCGGTCCAATCTTTACCATTCATACATCCTCCACTGTTACCTGTTTACTTGCTGCAAACAATTACCTTTCATACTATACGTTTAATTCTTTGTTACAGCAAACTGGTGAGCATGACAACCTCACTGATTCGTTGGGGCAAAGTCTTGAGTTTGTGTTGTGCAGGTTTCTACGTTGCTTGCAACATCTTTGAGACGTTTCCTTCCTCCTACTGGTTCGATAACCTCGGTTTCTTACTGAGAGAAAACTTGTTGTTGTGCTCATCACACCTTGCTCTTGGGTTTTCTAACGAAGCGTCCTACGACAGTATTGGGCGCCGTCAACACATCTATATGGGCCATACCCAGTTATATGGCCCAATACTATATGGACCTTATTGAGCCAATATTTTTCCGCACTTTGCATTTTTATTACACAAAAAAAAATTAATCAAATTTATCCGTCCATGGAAATTCCGTGCTCGTATCGCGCCATCTTATCTTAGTCCTAGCACAATTTGAGTGCATTCTAAAATAGCCCAAGCAAATAAAATATTGTAGCCTTCCAAGTATAATTTAATATTACATTTAATTGCATTTATTCATTCCAACAATAAATATCAGGCTGAATAAACAATTAGCACAACCCAAGCAAATAAAAATACTCTACTCCCTCAGTCACTGTTTGGAGGGCATCTTACAAAAGTCATGCGTTTCCAAAACTCCTCTACTCCTAGGCGTGTTAGACTTAATTACAGAATTAATATCCCTTTTTCCTTCCCACTTCCTACTCCATGCAACCAAAAAATTAATTTTTGCATGCAAATCCACCAATGTATGCGTCTAAACTCCTCGTTTTTATTGAGTAATTACGTTTAATAGGGCGCCAAATAATTAATGGGCGCATGTTTTTGAAACAAATCTGGGCACAATCAGCGTCCACCTAGGTTCCAACAATCTCTCTAAAACGCCCTCCAAACTGTGACGGAGGGAGTAGCTTTCGAGCATGCAAACAATGTGGCAACTAATCACATACTCCCTCCGTCCCGGTTTAAAGGACACAATTTGCAAACCATGCAATCCCAAAATATTTAGACATAAAAGCATTTAATCTATGTAATTACTCCCGTGTGGAAAAAAATGCTTGCATGCACATGTGTGAACAAATGTGAACGCTTTGCTGGCTCTTCTTTTCATGCATGTTCTTCTCCACACTATTAAATGGACCAATTAGAGGACACCTAGGGTCCAGAGAATTACAAATTGTGTCCTTTAAACCGCAACAGAGAAAGTATATTCGTTTTAGCAATAAATATGATAACATTTTAAGCTCAATAAATGTCGAGAAAATTTGTTCTACACTTATCCTATATTGACCAACCCTCAACAACACTCATGTGCACCTGCATCAACCTAAAGCACTAAAATCGAGCAACTGAGACCAATACATGAATGCATGACAATACTAAGCTCCCACGGAAAGGAAAGCGCAGTGTTCTGAAAGGTTTGGAGAAAACAATACACGATTTGAGTGTGTTGTCTTGTGGCAAGCTTCCTACGTGAATGCATGACACAAGACTTCCACAAAAATAAATTGTTTGGACGCACTGAAGCACTTTTGCAGAAAATAGTTTCAGGATTGGAGGGGGAAGGGAGAGAAAGACTCATCTCGGCTTGGGAGTCCCACAGAAACTTTAACATGATGGACTTCATGTTTACAATCCTCTGGAATGCGGAGGACAGGACAAGAATATCTCTCCCTAGGTTCATTTTGACAATCCAAAGTTTATATGCACCAACGCAATTTTTGCAAAAAAAAATAGTTTCATGATTGGTGCGTGGGGAAGGGAGAGAAAGATTCATCTTGGCTTTGAGTTCTCAAAGAAATTTTAACATGAGAGTGGACTTCATGTTCGGAATACTCCAAAATGTGGAGGACAACAAGAAGAATTTCTATAAGAATTCGTAGGTACATTCTTACAATCCAAAGTGTCTCATAAGAAAAATTGCTACAGGATTACAATCCTCTGAATAAATTACATTTGTTCAAAACAAGCCCTTAACCTTGTGAAAATGGCAAATGGCCTATTACATCTATTTACAATTGTGTTTTTCAGAAATGGCATGTTTGTCATGGCGTTCTCACCTTTTGCCAACTTCTCAAAGGTAGCAATTTCCAACCCCCAACAACAATTTTCTCTGGCTCCGTGGGTTGTCAGTCAATCACTGACCATGTATATATATTCTGAAAAAAGAAACACAATTCGTTGTATTGTCTCTGTCTCTGCAATCTCCCATTTTCCTAGCAGTTGATCCCACAGGTTTGGATGTTCGGGCCAGCAACCCGGGTAGTGAATGGATCAATACGAACCCACAGCAAGGAGAAGATCGAAGCGAGGAGGATAGCCCAGACGATGACGATCGTCGGTGTGCGGTTTGTCCTGCCCATAAGACCCTTGAGGAATGGGTATAAGTGAACAATCACCCAGAAGGCAAAGAAGAGCTTTCCGAACAGCGGCCCCCATGATTGGTAACCACTGTTGATGGCGTAGGAGGTACCAGCAACAACACCGACCATGTTAATGATCAAAATTGTTGTTGGAGGGATGAGAAGTGTCGTCCACTTGAACATGTAGAGCTCAGCAAAGTCACCGTCTTCGTCGTTAGCCTTTGAGGTGACAGTGAAGTTGGTGTCGATACCGGCAAGTACCTTCAGAAGACCCTGAAAGACAGCAAACAGATGGGCAGAGATACCTCCAATAACCCAGAACTGTTCATTTCTCCACCACTCATCGATGCCAACACCACTCCACCTCATCTCAAGGATACCAGTGGCGAAAATTGAAATGAAGAGAGAGATGAACCAGATACTGGCCAAGTTGCTAATCTGCAATCCAAAATGAATTCAGTTAGTTCTGTGGTTGCAAGCTCTCTCAATTGAATAACAGAAATATGAAACCAACGTTTACCTCTGGCATGATGAACTTTCCAGTGAGCAGACAGATAGCAGGCAATATACAATAGACTAGAAGCGGGATCGACGTTAGTGGGTAAATGGTTGTGTTGATGTAAGCGAATCTCTCTAGGAACTTGAGGCGTCCCCCGTAGCCATACCATAAGGGGCAATGCCGGCTGAAAAGAATTTCCACAGAACCAAGAGCCCACCTGAGCACTTGGTTCAGACGATCTGAAAGATTGATGGGGGCAGATCCCTTGAAAGCTGGGCGCTTAGGCATGCAGTAGATTGACCGCCAGCCTCGTGCGTGCATCTTGAATCCAGTAAGAATATCTTCTGTAACAGATCCATAGATCCAACCAATCTGCAATTCAGAACAACCTCATTACAGTTAATCAAGAACTGGCCTTACTCATGACAACTGAGACATATCATTTGCATTTGGTAAAAAATAGTAAAACATAGTTTTTTTCTCCAGAGTAAAGATACAAAAACATCAGCTGCATCCCAAATTTTGCATAGTGGTACCTCACTTTTATTTTTTCACACTAATTTTGTATACTAGAAAATATGAATGTGAATATTATTGATGGGATGATTGTTATTTTACCTCAGTTCCCCATTCAGACTTGTCCTCATAGCCACAGCTAATGACATGGATAGCTTCTTTCAAAAGAGACTCTGGAGTTGAAGACTGAGGAACACCACCATATTCCATCAGAGTGGAGGCAACAAATGCTGCAGACTGGCCAAATCTCTTCTCTAAGCTCATTTGAGACATGAGAACTGATTTCTCATCATCAAACCCAGCACCTGCCACAAGTTAACATGTTAATATGCTTACAGGTTAAAACTCCTGAAATAATAACCGCTGCAGATGACAAAAAAGAACTTAAGGAATCGTGCCCTAGAAGATGCGAGAAAATATAGATGGTACCTTCAACACCCTCCTCTATGTCTTCGAGATTGAATACTGGGACAGAACTGTCCACATGCTTGTTCGACTTTTTCTTATCTGAGCTCTTTCTCTTCGACTTGCTTGCCTTCTTCTTGCCCCCACACAGTGATGACAAGAAACCACCCTTCTTTGGCTTAATTGGGGGTTCATAACCATAGATAGCTGTTCTGTTGAAAACACAACCAGTTCCCACATAAACTGGCCCTTGAATGCCATCAAGGCCTCTCAAGTTAATCTGCAGAAGGCAGAAATAGCCCGAAAAGTCATGGATACAGTTATGAATTTTAAAGCTAGTGCATCAACCAACTTAGGCCCTTAGCATCACTTACTAACCCCAAAAAAACATCACTTATCAACCTAAGATTACTTGACACCAGTGAATACGGTCACAGGAGAGGATTGCAGACTTACATCAAAAAAGACAGTGTTCCTGTTCGCATATCGATCATTGGTATCAATACCATCGAACCTTTGTGGGAACTGAACATAACAGACACCCCTTCCTAGGTTTGGATCCATAAGGAAGCACATAGCTTCCCGGATAGCCTTGCTGTTATTGATGTAGTGATCACAATCAAGATTCAACATGTATTGTCCATTAGTAAGGACAGCCGAGACACGAACCTGTCGAAAAGATTGATCTGCTATTAGAACCAACAAATGGAAGCTAAGTATATAAAACTTTAGTAACATTCAGCTACTCACAAGAGCATTCATGGCACCAGCCTTCTTGTGGTGCTGGAATCCAGGACGCTTCTCACGAGATACATAAACTAAACGGGGGAGTTCATTACCCTCAGTATCAAGGCCACCACTGTGACCAAGGAAAACCTGAGTATGATCAGAAAGAGGAGTTAGCCAAGCAATGACCTTAGAATACAAAAGATCTACCTAACCAGACCAGCCTAGCTGTGCATTCAGCAATTGTGGTCTATATTGGAAATGCGCTAACCTGGATCATTCCAGGATGGTCCCTGGTATTGTTTCCTGGCCATGGTGTGCCATCTTGCATGATCCATCCTTCTTCAGGGACCTTTATTGCCTTAGCAACTAGGCCATTTATCCTAATTTTAAATTCTTCATATTCCCTCTGTAACAGTTATTATTTTGTAAGAACAATTAGCATGCAATAGGAAAATAAGAAATCAATATCTATATGTTTAAAAAGCACACAAACCTTCATGGCCCGGCGTTCTTTAACAAACGAAGGCTGGACTTTGTCTTTCAAGTAATCAATTTTCTGGGAGAAGTACCACTCAGGAGCTCTGGGTTCAATTTCATACTTCTTAACAAATGGTACCCATTTCCTAGCAAACTCTGAAGTCTCAGCCAGTGCATCAAAAGTCAGCATTGAAGCTCCATCATCAGATACATAGCAAGAAAGCTTATCCACAGGATAATCAACAGCAAGAATGGATAACACGGTGTTGGCAGTGACGATAGGTGGCTCCTTCAAGGGGTCGACCGTACTGACGAAAATGTCAACAGCAGCCAACTGAGATGGTTCACCTTCTCGGTCATACCTGTTGAAATGAATAGTAATAGTATCAGGAATAATGAACAAACAAAGTCTTCTTAAAACTAAGTAGAAAAGAACTGATAAGATCACCTTAAAGCCAGTCTATCAAGGTAGGTCTCCCGATTGATTGGATTCCACTTTGGGAACTGATCCAGTATCCAGGACATAGCAAACCAAATCTCACATATAACAGATAAAAGCCACAGCGGGTATGCATTACGCACAGGATTTGTGATACGGTAGTGCAGGAAGATGCTTAGAACCACCAACCGCAGACAAATGACCATTCTGTAGGGATTTATTCTGGATGAAGGGATGGGGACTTTTCTAGATAGAGGCTGGCGAGTTTCATCATTCCTGTAATTTAGATGTCATAAAATTAATGCTGCAGGAGAATAGGTAGAAGATTTTGATGAAAAGAGCACGTGCAATATTCCTAAAAAAAGTAAGGCTTAGTAGTTGTGCAAGTATGAAGGCAACCTCTTAAGTTCAATCAGGTTTTGTAATGACAAACAGCCGATAAAGCTGTAAAATATGAGTGCTAAGAGGGTGTTCGAACTCACAGCAAAGCATCTTCCATGTTATATTCAGTAGATGCATCATCAGCTGCTCCACGGCCTTCAGAGGGAGCAATGCTTGAGCCATTAGTCATGGGAACTGCACCCTTGTCCTGCTTCATTTTCCAGCCATCAACTCTATCTTTCCAGGCAACATTCCCAACACTACCAGAGAACTCCCTTGACGGATTTGCTGGCAAAGGGAAATAAACAATATTCATACATTGACATTTCAAAAAACGAAACACGAGAAGGGGTGCTGCAAAATGAAACACGAGAGATGATGGCAAGAAATAGACATACGTGAATGATTGACATAGGGAAACGGGACACGTTTGCCAATGTTCCCAGTAGGAGACATCATATGATGATCTGGAGAAGCTCCAGGGATTTCTCCTGAGATCTGCAAGCAAAAACCAACTCAAGAAGCTAAGCGATAGCACATACGCGTGATACTCTCAACAAAACCTAGTATTAAAATGCTTTAGCACCAACCTGGCTGTTAGTGACTGAAGGGATGTATCCCCGAGGGATCTCGCCACTGTCATACTTGGAGAGCCCGATCTCGCCACTGTCATACTTGGGGTGGCCAACATTCCCACTGCCCCCAGTACTCATGCGCCAGCTGCGCATCCTGTCAGCAACCTTCTGCTTCTGGTCCTCTGTGCCAGATGCAGGGTAGTTGAAGTCGCTGCCTTCATCACCATCAGTATCGTCGCCTTCCTCCCCACGGATCGCTGGGCTCCCTAAAGAAGTCATAGACAACTCAGGATAGACTTAACAAAATGTTTCAACACTTGTTGCAGATCATGACTAGGAAGCCCAGAATGTTGCATCATATACCGCAATCTACTCATTCCCCATAGCTACAGTCACCTGGATATAAGATCAATTGAACTACGCTCGAATTGCAGGCGGCGCACGAGATAGAGAGAGAATGATGTAAGATCTGCTAAAATGAATCCTCAATTTGGGTGTTCCTAACTACTATAAGCTTCTTAGCTGTGCTCAATTATACTCGAAATTGCAGGGATCGAGAAGGGGAAAAGACGAATCGTTACCCTTGTGGCGCTTGTACTTGGTCTTGCACTGCGGGCAGGCCTGGGTGCCGTCCTTGCGCTCGTACTCGTAGCAGGGCCTGCACACCGGGAAGGCGCAGACGTCGCAGGCGGCGAAGACCTCGCCCTCCGCCGTGACGCCCACCCCGTCGCCGCAGATCTGGCACACCTGCGCGGCCCCGCGCCTCCCGGACTTCTGCGCACGAAAAAACGCGTCAGAACTGAGGCTCCCCGTCCAAAGATCCGCCCCGCACACAGCCCTCCAATCAGGCACGCGAAATGCAAGGGAAACTCGGCAAAGATCTCCGGGGAGGACTCACCGCGTCGCCGTCCATGGCGCCGCCAAAGCGAATCGCCGCGCACCGACAGCCGAGCTCGACCAGCTCCGATCCCGAGCGCGGAGTTCAGGGGGGGCAGCGGTGGGGGTAGCCGCGGGAATGCCGCTGCTACTAGTAGTAGTGGTGGTGGCGCGGGGGTGCAGCGCTTAACTAACGGAAGGGGGAGAGAAAAGGACAGGCCACCGATGGGGTGAGGTGGTTGCGCTGTCGGTTTCCATGCGGGATTAGTTAACCATTAACAAGGGATCTCCGCGACATGGCTAGTCTGATTAGTTTTTTTTTTCCTCGTGACAGCTAGGCGGGAGGTGGAAGAAAGGGTAGCTGGATCCGGGCGGGGGGCCTACGCGGCAGAGAGCGATGGGCGTCGGTCACCGACAGTGAGGAATATCACTGGCGTTGGCGTTCGGGATGGTGGATTTCGGTAGGTGCACTCTCACACCACCGACGCCGGCCGCGTGCACGAAAAATGTGTGATTATTAGCCGGAAACACTCTGCTCAATCATGTTGAGAGAGCGGAGTGATGCGGTCAAATGAGACTAGGAAACTTGCATACGAACGGCTGAAAATGATTTTTAGGAAATGTGTGATTATTAGCCAAAAGTACAATGATCAATCAAACCGAGAGAGAGTGGGAGTGATGTGATTAAAAGACTAGCATAAAATCAGAAATTTAATTTTATACTCCAGAAAAATTGAAAGGAAAAATATACTCCATTTACAATTAAGCATGTCGTATGGTGCCTCCAAAATGTCGATGCTGGCCGGTGACGAAGCTAGAGCAGAGTGGATCATGTTGCACACATGATGCCACAATAGATAAAAATATTTGTTTCAAGGTGCACATATTGTGAAAATATGTTCATTTAGCAAAGAAAAGAAAACTTTCCCTAGGTCTCATGCACCCCCTTGGCCCTACAGGGATCCTCCCCTGATGTTGTCAACCACACTCACATCGCTAGTGCAACCAGGTTTCCTTTCCCTTTTCACCACTCTCTTGTTTTATCGTCTTCATATTATTATGCATGGTGGAAACACCATCGTCGCACCACCACCAAACCTCGCCACCAAAGGGGGAGGTCACACCGTCTCACGACGCTACATACCAATACAACCACCTCAAGTAGAGAACATCGTGTCCTGTCACCGTTGCCTGATCTGGTGAAGCAAACCTTAGGTTCCCCTACTACATGGGACTCTTTCTGTAGGAAGACAAAATGTGAACTTTCTCGTCCTAGGAATATAATTGTTCTGTCTAAAAAACTAGCATTAATATCCAACCTTGGCTGCGCTGCTCGCGCCAAGAACGTGCCTCTACAATATGGATGGGTAAGAGTATGTACAATGGTAGAGTAAGACATATCTTCTCCATGTCGAAGACAATAGATACAAGGCGTACAATATATTATCTCTTGTTGTCATCCCTACCAATTGCTAAGAACGAATTAAATTTAGAAGGAGATTGTGTTGCTAAGGAAATATATGTGGTATATTAAAGAAAATAGGTTTCTCTTACTTTTTAAAAGATTATCTCTTAGTTAAAAGAAGTTAACCTTCTCTTTTTAATCCTCTTTTCCAACTAAGCAAAAAAAAAATCTATGAAACAGCTCTGAGGGAAAGCTGACCTTCAGTGCCTTGTACATGTCCTAAGCTGATGTGTGACGGCAATGCTTCACCGGACCGAGTGGAGCTTAACATGCGAACTAATTATTTATGGCAACATCATGCAAATTAGCTGTCATCGCAATACCGAGGACAGCTCAGGAGCTGCGATTGACTCTCATGTGCCGTGTATAATTGACTTGTCTTTTTTTTTCACAGTAACAAAAGTAGATCAAGAAATTATCAAGCACCACATGCACTGAGAATAAAATAATGTTGGAGGCATGTGACAAAGAGTACTCTCCATGAGACCACGACATTCCATACACTGTCAGACTAGCACTGCAAACAGAAACAGAAAAATGGACATGGCCACTGTGGAAAAGTTTGCAAAGAAAGAAACTACAGTCTTATAGAGCACATGGGCACTAAAGCCGGCTCCTTGGACTGTAATATTTTCATCAAATATCTGGAAGACTCTAAAATTAGATTTCTTTTACAAATAGACATTTATATCTGGAAGTAGTAGATCAATTTTCTTGGCGATGTCCATCCAATTACACAGAAAAACCAATAGGAACTTGAATTCGTTTGTTTTTAATCTCCGTCTCTCTTCCACTCCAAGATGCTTTTTTTAGTCCACTCCAAGATGCGTGTGCAAGTGCGTTTGTTTCTTTCAACATGCCATGTTCTGAGATCCAGAAGGAATTCGTACTACCAGGGCCTAGGGAAAAATTCAAAAGAAAGCCCATAAGCTCTGGCTGAGTCTAAATGTCTAGAACGGCTCTATAATACATGATTTTTTAAAAAAATTGTCTATGCTTACATGAAATACACTTGTATGGGCCCCTTTTCTGCTTGGGATGTGTGTCGTCGTACTACTGCCATTGCATCTAAGGCGTCAAGATTTATTATCTTTAAACAAGAATTAATCCATGTATATAAGGAATGTTTGACATAAAGTTGGTATCGTTAAGGGCATGTATAATGGTGAAGAAGGCATGCCTTCTCTTAGCACTCCACATCATCTAGAGAAAGCACTATATATAAGTTGTACAATGTATTATCTCTTATTGTCATCTCTAGCCTTAATGAGAATTAACTTTTTTAGTAAGAAATTGGTTTTCTAAGGGAAAACATGTGTTACAATGGAAGAAATAGTCTTCTCTTATTTTTAAGAGATCATCCTTTAATTAAGGAAAGACAATCTTTTCTTTCTTATATCTCTCGTCTTCAACTAAGCAAAAATCCAATGTGACGACCATAAGAGAAGGCTGACATTACCGCTTTGTACATGCCCTAAAAGTGTATTTTGAAAATGAATCTAAAAATATATTGTATAAGGGCATGTACAATGTTAGGGAGGGCATGTTTTCTCTTAACTCTCCACGTCATTTAGAAAATACACAATATATAACTTGTAGAATGCATTATCTCTTATTTCTATCTCTAATAATAAATGAGAATTAACTATTTTTAGTAAGAAATTGGTTGGCTAAGAGAAGATATATGACACAATGAAGAAAATAGTCTTCTCTTATTTGTAAGAGATCATCCCTTAGCTAAGGCAAGACAACCTTTGTTTTTCTTATTTCTCCTTCCTCCAACTAAGCAAAAAACTAACATGACAAACATAAGAGAAGAGTGACGTCACCGTATTGTACATGTCCTAATCACATTGCTGCTTAATTTTCCAGTCAAAATTCGTCTTGCAATATGTGTGCGCCTTATAGGGAGTATGTGATACGCTAAAAAACTAATATATTTGACATTTGAGGATTTCCTTAAAAAAGTGATATGGCATTCACATCCTTATTCATAGGAAGGAAGGGAGTACCTGGCATGCTAAAAAAAATACTAATATACATTTGAGGATTCCCTTAAAAAGTGATATGACATTCACATCATTATTTATAGTAACGGAGGGAGTATGTGACATGCTAAAAAATGTGGCATTCAAGGATTTCCTTTAAAAAGTGATATGACATTCTATGCCATTTCTTTTTCAGTTCATACCTTCTCTACTTCATGTGATCCCAAGCGATCCTAAAATACATTAATGAGATGGCAAATGATGTTGATTTCTACAAGATTTCAAAACATAATTAAGACTATCAAGGTGACGAATTTGGATGATGAGCAGAAATTCATGAATTTGGAATAGCGAAAAGTGGAAATAGAGAAATAGAGAAATATAAATGCAATGGAATTATAAAATATGTTAATGAAAACCAGTACAAGATATATACAACACTTCTTTTGACAACATAAGACAAAAGTATTAGCAAAAGCTTTTCATCCTACGGATCACCCTTTCACGGTGACTAGTAAAGTTGGCGGCTATAAATGCATCATGGTAGATACTATGATGGCACATCGGGTGTTGTGATAGGTGGCATGCAAGAAACAATGCTTGGTAATGTCTCCCTGGAGGAACATAGCCATTATTATCTGTGTCGTTCATGGTGTAGGATTTGAAGTGAGTTTCCTAATGTAGGATAGTCATGGCCGTCGCGCTGACTGGTCAAACATGTCTTGCTGACGAGTGTGTCCCACCATGACTAGATGTATTCTTACCAATTAATTATACTCGTTGTCCACAAGGATTCCATACATGGCTACCAACTCACTCATCAATATATCTGCACAGTAAAAACCTATCTCGCTTGATAAACATTCAAATTCTTTGGTCAGTGCAACAACTATAACGGTGTTGACGCCGGAAACAACATGATGAATCAATGGATAATGATCATGAGAGTGATGGCAACAATGTACATTATTCCTCAATCTTTTCATTTTCTTCTATTTTTGTTATCGATGTATTTTTTTATCTTGATCCGGAATAACTGTGGCTTTATTCTCAGGACGACAAAGTGCGCAAGTGAATCCATAACACGCATTGGAACGACATATAAGAGACGTGAAGATGGTGCAATTGCGGGCTATTCCCACATCGGCTCGTGACATACAAGGACGTCGACACCGGCCACAGGTTCATGGGGTGCCACTATGAATCACTTAAATATACCTTAGTAGGATGGATAGATGAACCGCACTTATCGGAGTTTTCTCGTGTGTTGTTCGCGTTGTGGTGGAGGTTTTGTTGGAGATATGCTCAAGAGGCAATAATAAAGAGGTTATTATAATATCTTCATGCTTATGATAAATGTTTACATGCCATGCTATAATTGTATTAACCGGAAACATTAATACTTGTGTGATTTGTAAACATAAAAGAGTCCCTAGTAAAGCCCCTTGTTAAACTAGCTTGTTGGTTAATATATGACCATGGTTTCCTGATCATGAACATTGAGATGTTATTAATAACAAGATCATATCATTAGGAGAATGGTGTGATGGACATACTCCTATAGTTAAGTGTAGCATAAAAATCAAGTCATTTAACATAGTTCAGTTGCTATAAGCTTTCGGATACATAGTAACCTAAATCCTTCGACCATGAGATCATGCTAATCACCATCACCGGATGGATGCTTTGATGACATCAAACACCACACCGTAACTGGGTTGCTATAAAGGTGGAATTGAGTGTTCAGAAAGTATGTGTTGAGGCACATGGATCAAGAGTGGGATTTGTCCATCCATATGACGGATAGATATACTCTGGTCCCTCTCGGTAGAATGTCATCCAATTAGCTTGCAAGCATGTGACTGGCTCACAAGGGATCACATATCACGGGAACGAGAAAATAGTACTTATCGGTAACGAGGTTGAACTAGGTATGTAGAGATATCGACGATCAAACCTCGGATAAGTAAACTATCGCGAGAAGAAGGGAAATTGGTATCGTATGTAAGTGGTTTATTCGATCACAAAGTAATCGTAGAAATATGTGGGAGCCATATGAATTTTCATATTCCTCTATTGGTTATTGATCGGAGAAGTGTCTCGGTCATGTCCGCGTAATTCACGAACTGTAGGGAGACACACTTAAGGATTCGATGTTGTTTAGTAGATATGGAATGTAAGTAGGGATACCGAATGTTGTTCAGAATCTCGGATGGGATACGGGATATCACGAGGATATCCGGAATGGTCCGGAGAATAAGATTCATATAAGGAAAGTCCAATTTCGGAGTTCGGAAATGATTCCGATGATTTCATCAGAGAGGTTCTAGAAGGGTCTAAAAGGTTCACCGGACCGGAAGGGGAAGGAAACATGAATGTGTTATGGATAAGTGGAATGATTGGATCATGTCCTAGGTCACTTGGTTGGGCATTAGAAATAAAGAAATCAAGCTCCAAATTGAAAGTCAAAAGGCAAGTTTGAAAAGTCAAACTAGGACAATGTGTTCTGGTAGAGGAAGGAAAGAATCCTTCTTTCCCTCCACCACAAGCCAACAAGGAGAGGGAGTTGGGGAAGGATTCAAACTCCCATCTCCCAAGCTGCCATCCCTCTCATAAATAGAGGGGAGGGGTGCCCCAAGGACACACAAGACCAGCCCCTCCCCACCTAGCTGCGCCGCCTCCCCCCCCAGCGCCGCCGCCAGCCACCGCCTAGCGCCGGCTCGCCGTCGCCGCCCTAGACGCCGCCGGCCACACCTCCTCCTTTACGGCCCTCTAAAGCCTAGATCACCGAAATCCCTAGATCCACTATAACCTGCTCCGACTTAGGCGAAGCCCTGTAGGATTTTCCCTCTACTTCCGACACCACGCCGTCGTGCTACCGAAATCGCGAGGGGAGAACTACAACCTCCGCTGCCTGCTGGAACAAGGGAGAGGAAGGTATTCATCAAGTACCGAACGTGTGACCTACTGCGGAAGCGCTGCCGGAACGCAGCGTCGGAAGGATCGTCTACGCGATCTTGAGATCGGCAAGTGTACGACTACATCACCCACGAGAATCTGCTCTCGTTAACCGCTTTGGAATCTTCAAGGGTGAGTGCTCTAATCGACTCGTTGCTACAATATAGTAGATAGATCTTGGCTTGTTTGTGTGCATGAGGTAGAATTTTTTTTGCTTTCCATGCTACGACCCCCTACAGTGGTATCAGAGCCGTGTCTATATGTAGATCTGTTGCACAAGTAGAACACAATGGTCATTATAGGCGTTGATGCTTTTGTTGTTGATTGCTTCTTGTGTACTTTCCATCTTGCAGGATGGTGGGATGAAGCGGCCCGGGCTAACCTTACATGACATCGTTCATGAGACTTGCTCCACGCTTGACATGTAACTTGTATTGCATAAGTGGCTTTGCGGGTGCCTGTTTCGTCCAACATAGTGAAGATTCAATTTACAACGGGTGATTGACAATACTAGTATCAACGTTGTGGTTCTTGTTCGTTAGTTAGAACGACACTTGATGAAAGCTCCAAACCACGTAAAACATGCAAAGAAAATTAGAGGCGTCTAACTTTGTTTTGTAGGGATGTGTTGTGATGTGATATGACCATTATTGTGATTATATATGATGTATGCAATGTTCCTTATTGTAAGTCGGCAACCGGCAGGATCCATATGGTTGTCTTTTAATTTCGTCTAGACCTGCGTATCTATTATTCAAAGTAGTTGTAATAGTTGATGCTGGTGGACGACAACCATGTATCGGCGCCATTAACCTTGACGCCACGCCAGTGATGATGGAGATCATGTTCGTGCTTGAAGATGGAGATCGGAAGCACAAGAAGAAAGTCCATATCATATCACATATTTTGAATTGCATGTGATGTTAATCCTTTTATGCATCTTGTATTGCTTAGTTCGTGATGGTAGCATTATAAGATGATCCCTCTCACAAAATATCAAGTTATAGAGTGTTCGTCCTTAGTAGGCATTGTTGCCAAAGCTCGTTGTTTCGAAGCGCCACGTGATGATCAGGTGTGTTAGATTCTACGAGTGTATACAATGGGAGCAAGCCAGATTTTCTCATGCAGAAGCTAAGGTTTGATCTTGACGAGCCTAGCATGTACAAACATGGTCTCGGAACACGGAATACCGAAAGGTAAAGCATGAGTCATATAGATGATATGATGAACATAATGATCGTTTGCCTTTGAAACTATATCATGTCACGTGATGATCGGACTTGGTGTAGTTGGTTCGTGTGATCACTAAAATAATGTGAGGGATATTATTTTGAGTGGGAGTTCAACACCAATATGATTACAAGTTGAACACTCTTTATCATAAATTAAATCAAAGTGAATTTGCATAGTTGTTCTAGTCATTAGCGTCCGTTTACTACCTTGCGCTTAGTTATAATTGAGATAATAGAAATATAGATTTCTGGTTAATTACTTTACGAACTAGTATCGTATTGTTTTAAAGTGTTAATCTAAAGTTTAAAAGTCCTATTGCAAACTTTTAGTAAGTTCCGGTTACTCCATGAAGTTTAATAATTGGTATTAAATCAAGAGTAACAATTCCAGTGTTAGTATATAAGTATCATGTTTATCTCCATGATTCTTGATATTCAAAAGATTGTTTTAATATCAAGGTTATCTAGCAACATCATATGTGGAAGATATTGTGATATCTGAAACGATGTTTTTGATTATAACATCGTAGAGTATAATATGGCAAAGTTTATGTTCTCATATTTGATGGGAATTTTCAAAAGGTTGGAGACGCTAGTTGATACGTTGGAAACGTATCTATAATTTTTTATGCTCCATGCTTGTTTAGTATCTACTTTGCTTTACTTGTCTACACTTTGAGGTGCTTTTTACATGTTTTCTGGTACTAACCTATTAACAAGTTGCAACAATGTCAGATGCCTATTTTCTGTTGTTTTTGGTTTCAGAAAAGTTAGTAAAGAAATATTCTCGGAATTGGACGGGACAAACGCCAAAGTCAATTACTTTCCGTGGGGAACAAGAAGTCCAGAGGAGAGCCGAAGGGGCTGCCAGACCCACCCCAGGCGCGGGGTCAGGTGGACCCATGCCTGGCTAGGGTTTGGCGGCCCTGGTCACCTCCCGGTCTCGCCCCTTCGCCTATAATAAGCCCCCGATGTAGAAACTCTCGGTACCCGATCAGAAATCCACAAAACCGTCTGTAGCCGCCGCCACCATCATCCCTAGTTCGGGGGGATCTGAAGCTCTTCCTGGCACCCTGCCGGAGGGGAGATCATCCCAGAGGCCTTCTCTCCGGTATGATTTGTGAGTAGTTCCACCTTGGACTATGGGTCCATGTAGTAGCTAGATGGTTGTATCTCCTCTTTTGTGCTTTCATGTATAGATCTTGTGAGCTCCGTTCATGATCAAGATCTAATCTATTTGTAATCATGCATGTTGTGTTTGTGGGGATCCTATGGATATTGAGATTATTATGTTGGTTTAATTAATGGTTCTATCTTTATGATTCTATCATGTCTGTGTTGTTTGTGATCTTGCATGCTCTCCGTTACTAGTGGTTATCTTGGCCAAGTAGTTGCTAGTGACTCCAAGAGGGAGTATTTATGCTCGATAGTGGGTTCATGCCTCTAGTTTCCAAGGGAAGTGACAGAAATCTCTTCGGTTGTAGATGTGTTCTTGCTACTAGGAAGAAAACAACGGTCTCTTGTTCATGGAACATGTGGACTATTTACCTTACACACTTTTCTTAAAGCAGTTGTCTGTTGCTTGCAACTTAATACTGGAGGGGGTTCGGATGATAACCTGAAGGTGGACTTCTAGTCATAGACGCAGTTGGATTACGGTCTATGTATATTGTTGTATTGCCCAATCAACCTCATAGGATCTTTCTGGCTAGTAATTGCATTGTTTGCCTTACTCAGGTCCTGTCAATTGTCCCGCTGTAATTTTTTACCCTTCACGCCATGTTGTTTATCTAAGGAGAGCACCTCTAGTGAAATATGGACCCCGGTCCAATCTTTACCATTGATACATCTTCCACTATTACTTGCTGCAAACCATTACCTTCCACACCATACGTTTAATCCTTTGTTACAGCAAACCGGTGAGCTTGACAACCTCACTGATTTGTTGGGACAGAGTCTTGAGTTTGTGTTGTGTAGGTCTCCGCGTTGCTTCCAACACCTGTGTGATGTTTCCTTCCTCCTTCTGGTTCGATAACCTTGGTTTCTACTGAGGGAAATCTTGCTGTTGTACTCTTCATACCTTGCTCTTGGGGTTTCCAACGAAGCACACTTCCTCCCTGTTGAGTGTAGCATCAAGTAATTTCTGGCGCCGTTGCCTGGGAGGCTAAGGACGTCTTCACTAGGGAAGTCCTTCACTTCCTTTCTCTTTATTTTGTTTTTAGTTTATTGTGTTTCTTTTGCTTGGTTTTGTTTACCTCTTTTCAAAAAACCCCAAAAAAATAGTCTAGCTTGGTTTGCTTTCCTTATTCAAAACACACAAAAAATAGTTCTTGCTCTAGCTGCTGCTGTTTTTGGCTTGCCCACCTTTGCCAAAATGAACTCTACTGAGAACACCAAGTTGTGTGACTTCACTAGCACCAACAACAATGATTTCCTAAGCACTCCTATTGCTCCACCTGCTCCTGATGCTATCTTTTATGAAATTAAGCCTACTTTGTTGAATCTTGTGATGAGAGAGCAATTTTCTGGTGCTGGTTCTGATGATCCTGCTGCCCACCTTAATAGCTTCGTTGAACTTTGTGAGATGCAAAAGTATAAGGATGTAGATGGAGATATTATTAAGCTCAGCCTTTTTCCTTTCTCCTTGAGGGGAAAAGCTAAATAATGGTTGCTATCTTTGCCTAAAAATAGTATTGATTCTTGGACTAAGTGCAAAGATGCTTTTATTGGAAAATACTATCCCCTTGCTAAGATTATTGCTATGAGAAGTGACATTATGAAATTTAAACAGCTTGATAGTGAACATGTTGCTCCTGCTTGGGAAAGAATGAAATCTTTGGTTAAAAATTGCGCTACTCATGGACTCACTGCTTGGATGATTATCCAGACTTTTTATGCAGGTTTGAACTTCTCCTCAAGAAACCTGTTGGATTCTGCTGCTGGAGGTACTTTAATGGGACTCACCTTGGGTGCTGCAACAAGGCTCCTTGATAATATGATGGTTAACTACTCTGAATGGCATGTTGAGAGAGCTCCACATGGTAAGAAGGTAAATTCTGTTGAGGAAACTTCCTCTTTGAGTGAAAAGATTGATGTTATTATGGCTATGCTTGTTAATGGGAAAGCTCCTCTAGATCCTAATAGTGTTCCCTTAGCCTCTTTGGTTGCTCAAGAAGAGAAAGTTGATGTGAACTTCATTAGAAACAACAATTTCAACAACAATGCCTATAGGAATAATTTTGGTAGCAACAACAATTATAGGCCTTATCCTCTTAGTGGAAATACTTATCAGGATAGATCTGGAATGCCTAGTGAAGAGAGGATTCTAGAAGTTGAGAGATCCACTAAATTTTTTATGCATATGCAATATGAGCAAAACAAGATTTTCACTAAAAGTATGGAGGGACAGTCTATTGTCTTAAAAAACATTAGTCTTCAGCTTGAGAATCTGAATAGAGAAATTCCTAGTTTACAGTCAAAAAATTTGAGTGCTGAGAAAAATATATCCTCTTTGTCTGAAGCTCAAACTTCCTTGGTTAATAAAATGGCTGCTAAACCTGAAACTATGGAAAACACTTTTGCTACGCTCATGCCATACAAGTTACTATTGATGAAAATGTTAGGCTATTAGCTCAACTTCATGCTAGGTGGGAAAGGGAAGCTGAAATTGATAGAAACAATAGTGTGTGCACTATCACCACTAAACCACAAGTAGCCCCTATTCCTTCTCCTACTATGCCTAAGCCTATTGATCCTACTACTAGTGATGCTAAGTTTGATTTTGATATTGATGGTCGCAATATTTCTGAAGTGATTATGTTCCTACAAAAGCTTGCTAGAAGTCCTGATGCTAGTGATATGCATGTTGCCTTTACCAAACACATTACAGATGCTCTTGTTAAGATTAAGGAAGAAAGATAAAACACAAAGCTTCTGTTCCTAGGAAAGTAGAAGATAGTTGGGAACCCATTATTAATATGCAAGTGAATGACTTTGATCTCAAAGCTTCATGTGATCTTGGTTCTAGTGTCTCTATTATGCCTAGGAAGATTTATGAAATGCTTGATTTGCCACCATTATAAGATTGTTATTTGAATGTCCCACTCAATGATAATGTTAAGAAGAAACTCATGGGGAGTATTAATGATGTTCTCATTATGGTTAACAATGCTTATGTCCCTGTTGATTTCTATGTTTTGGATGTTGAATACAATGCTTCTTGTCCTATCACTTTGGGAAGACCTTTTCTTAGAATAGTTGGTGCTATCATTGATATGAAAGAAGGCAACATTAAATATCATTTTCCATTTAAGAAAGGTATTGAACACTTCCCTATAAGAAGATAGAAGTTGCTTTTTGCTCCTCCTTTGAAAGCAAGATTTGATGTTAATGCTTCTTCATTTGAAAATACTTGATTCTTATTGCTTCTTGTGCCTAACTTAAAGGCGTTAAAGAAAAGTACTTGTTGGGAGATAACCAAGAGTTTCCTTGAGTCTTGGAAGTTATTACTACTGTAATGACCTCTCCTTATCCTTTTTGTTTGCTTTTTATGCCAAGAATGACCTCTAATGAGAGGGAACTAAAATTTGGGGAGTTGCTGTCCCGAAACATATTTTTGTCCTCCACCAAAAAATTTTGTGAGGAGGCTCTGTAACTAGGATTGAGCTCAAAATATACAAATAAATCCCCCAGTATGTTGGCTAACTTTCGTTAGTTCAAAACTTTTTGATTTGAGCAACATAAGATGTTCTAAAAAATTTGTTTCTACTTGCTGATCTGTTTTGACAGATTTCTGCCATTATTTGCATTTGCTTCTTATTGATTCCTTTTTGAGATCTCTTCAGGTAAATTGAGGTTCTTTTAAGGAGTTACTATAGTAGCTTGTGTTTTTAGTGAAAATCCTTGCTATTCCAAAGCTTTGCCAGTGGTCTAATATCTTTTGAATAATCTAATGTTGCTAATGAAGATTGTGTGAAGTTTTGTATGAAGGAAAAAATTCAGGTGTAGATAGAGAATGATGCAATGAGATGAAGGATGGACAAAAGATCAAGCTTGGGGATTCCACCATGGTGTCACCCCAATAAATATCCAAGAGGTACAAGCGTCAAAGCTTGGGGATGCCCAAGGCATCCCCATCTTTATCAATAAAAAGCTCAGGTCTGTCTAGACACTTCACTTTTATTGTTTCATGCACAGTTGTGTTGTTCTTGGAGCGTCTTAGTTTTAGTTTGCTTTTCTTAGTTTGCTTTAGTAGTTTTGACCCCCGTTCTCGCTGTATTGTTTTGCAAATAAGTTTTCTTGGTGTTGGAAAGGAGTAGTAAGTTCTTGCTTGAAGTGCAAGAGGAGCTTGCATTGACTGTGACTTAGACTTTAGCATGACATGCTAGGTGTTGTTTTAGCATTATGCTTAGTGATTATTGTTGTAGCATGTCTTGTTCCAAACAATTGGGATTGCTTAGTATGCCTTGAAGAAATTATGCGTTGTTTTAGCATGCAAAAGCATAGTATTGTGGTATTCTCCTTTGATGTTTTTTCTTGGGTTGACTTGGCACATGATTACACCATGTTATGACTATGACAAGTCACCATTAGCCTCTATGATCATTTAGTCCTTAACTTGTAGTACCACTCTTTGCTTTGATTAGTTTGCTTTGTTGCATTGCATAATTATGGCCATTATTGCTCTCTTAGTTGGTTGCTCCCAGTCTTTTGCTAGCCTCCACTTGTATGAGTAAGTTCTACTCATGCTTCCAACTCCCAAGAAACCAAGTTATTCCAAAGTGTCCACTATATACTCCTATGCATGGTGTGTTACACCATTCCAAAGTATATTCTTGTTTTCAACTATCTTCCAATTAAAAACTATTTTGTTATGTAAAAACTTAGTGATTAAATCCCTCACGAACTTGATGGCACATTTTATTCTTTGCCCCTAATAAACTTGAACCATTGAGGCAACTTTATTGTATATGCTTGCACTTATAAGTTGGAATTAGCAGAACCGTGTTGTCACGGGGAACGTTTTCAACATTGCACTTCTACCTTGTTGTACTCAGTTGATATCATGTTCTTTTGTCTATGGATGTCACCGGTGTGAAATAAAGAGGGAACTTGTAAGTCCATGGAGTTTGTATCCTGTGTTAGAGAAATGCCTGGGCCGCTAGCCTAAGGCATGTCTAATCATGGTGGAAACTTGCAGCATCACCATAGTGACATCTATGAAGCATTCTTCTTATAAAAAAGAGACACCTTGAGAAAAGAGGAAAGAGAGAAAAAAGCACCATATTCCCATGGTACATAAGAAGAATTGCTGAGATGCTCATTGTCTGCTTGCCTTGTCATTTTGGTTATGGGAAAGCTCCCGTGCCATGTGCAAGGGGTACCCCGTTGGCGATTCTCAATGATATGCAAATACTTATAGTGACAAGAACTTACCTGGACCCAAAGTTGAGTATGCATGAGGTTTGGCCCTCGTATTCAAGGGGCATGAGATTGCCAAATTATACTTTGTCAAGCATATACTACAACTTTGCCACTTTAACCTTAACCACTTCAAGATGCTTATGATAGGGGCAATGAGGGCTCAAAGCTAGTAAGTACCATAATTTTTGGGAGCTATTTTTGAAACTTGTAATCCCTACTTCCTTTACAGAAAGGTCTTTCTTCCACCATTATTTAAGTCTCCACCTTCTACCTTTAGGCACCATTAAGAGAGCATAGTTGTCATTCTGTGTACAATGTTCCAAAGCTTATTAATTGATGCATGTTGTGTTATTACTTGCTCCTGTACTATTTGTTTCTAGTCACTCTTGTGAACTTTGAAGGTGTCCTATGCATCTATATTGCTACTCTATGAGGGACAAGCTCATTGCCACTATGCTATGTTTTCTGTATGTGAAACAAACAAATGTTTTTCAATGCATGTTATTTATGACCTTTGTTTGTAGCTTGCCATGTTGCATGCATAATTACTATGTCCTGTTGTTAGAACTCCATCTTTCATGCACATGTTTAGAGTTCTTTGATCCCAGCTTTCAATGCTTGCAAATGGTTGGATCTTTATTGTGAGGGTGCATGTCACCTCAAAAATTATTCTTTTATCACTTACCTACTCGAGGACGAGCAGGAGTTAAGCTTGGGGATGCTGATACGTTGGAAACGTATCTATAATTTTTGATGCTCCATGCTTGTTTAGTATCTACTTTGCTTTACTTGTCTACACTTTGAGGTGCTTTTTACATGTTTTCTGGTACTAACCTATTAACAAGTTGCAACAGTGCCAGATGCCTGTTTTCTGCTGTTTTTGGTTTCAGAAAAGTTAGTAAAGAAATATTCTCGGAATTGGACGGGACAAACGCTAAAGTCAGTTACTTTTCGTGGGGAACAAGAAGTCCAGAGGAGACCCGGAGGGGATGGCCAGGGGGGCGAGACCCACCCCAGGCGCGGGTTAGGTGGACCCGCGCCTGGATAGGGTTTGGCGGCCCTAGTCGCCTCCCGGTCTCGCCCCTTCGCTTATAAGAAGCCCCCGATGCAGAAACTCTCGGTACCCGATCAGAATTCCACAAAATCGTTTGTAGCCGCCGCCACCATCGTCCCTAGATCGGGGGATCTGAAGCTCTTGTCGGCACCCTGCCGGAGGGGAGATCATCCCGGAGGCCTTCTCTCCGGTATGATTTGTGAGTAGTTCCACCTTGGACTATGGGTCCATGTAGTAGCTAGATGGTTGTATCTCCTCCTTTGTGCTTTCATGTATAGATCTTGTGAGCTCCGTTCATGATCAATATCTAATCTATTTGTAATCATGCATGTTGTGTTTGCAGGGATCCGATGGATATTGAGATTATTATGTTGGTTTGATTAATGGTTCTATATTTATGATTCTATCATGTATGTGTTGTTTGTGATCTTGCATGATCTCCGTTGCTAGTGGTTATCTTGGCAAAGTAGTTGCTAGTGACTCCAAGAGGGAGTATTTATGATCGATAGTGGGTTCATGCCTCTAGTTTCCAAGGAAAGTGATAGAAATCTCTTCGGTTGTAGATGTGTTGTTGATACTAGGGATAAAACAACGGTCTCTTGTTCATGGAACATGTGGACTGTTTACCTTACACACTTTTCTTAAAGCAGTTGTCTGTTGCTTGCAACTTAATACTGGAGGGGGTTCGGATGATAACCTGAAGGTGGACTTCTAGTCATAGATGCAGTTGGATTACGGTCTATGTATATTGTTGTATTGCCCAATCAACCTCATAGGATTTTTCTAGCTAGTAATTGCATTGCTTTGCCTTGCTCAGTTCCTGTCAATTGTCCCGCTGTAATTTGTTTACCCTTGATGCCATGTTGTTTATCTAAGGAGAGCACCTCTAGTGAACTATGGACCCCGGTCCAATCTTTACCATTGATACATCTTCCACTGTTACTCGTTTACTTGCTGCAAACCATTACCTTCCACACCATACGTTTAATCCTTTGTTACAGCAAACCGGTGAGCTTGACAACCTCACTGATTCGTTGGGACAGAGCCTTGATTTTGTGTTGTGCAGGTCTCCGCGTTGCTTCCAACACATGTGTGACGTTTCCTTCCTCCTTCTGGTTCGATAACCTTGGTTTCTACTAAGGGAAATCTTGCTGTTGTACTCTTCATACCTTGCTCTTGGGGTTTCCAACGAAGCACTATTTCTCCCTGTTGAGTGTAGCGTCACTAGTCGTCCTAATCCTCCAAAAGGTTTTATAGAACAACATTATACTCGCGATTCATCGTTATAAGCTAAAGCAGCTTGATCATGAATAATTCCATGATAAGGATGAATATTTGGTGTAGGTAAAATGTTTAATACACCAAGAGATTACTAAAGAATGGAATTTGAAAGAATACCAAACATTTGATGATGGTGATCTACTTTAAAGTGCAAGTCCAAAGTGAAGGGGTTTCGCAGCATAGTAAATCAAAATTTTCTACGGAAGCGAACAGAGGAAAGCCAAGATCTAATCTAGGAGATGCAAACAACGAGAGAGATTGGATTAGATCTTCATACCCTTGAAGATTCGCACAGCGGAACGTTCGTCGGAACGTGGGTGATGTAGTCGCACTCGCTTCTCCTCCTCGCGATCCGATCCGATCTAGCACCACAAGTGGCGGTGCCTCCGTGAGATGCACACGTGCAGCACCTCGACGTCTCCTCCTTCCTCGGACCAGCAAGTATGGTGGAGAGATGGATTGGATCTACAACACGACGGCGTGGTGTATATGGTGGAGAATTTCTGCTGCAGGGCTTCGCCTACAAACAGTCGGGAGGGAGAGAGGAGGGCAGCAGGGCGGCTAGGGTTGGAGGAAGGTGTGTGGGAGGGGGGGCGCACCAGCCCTCTATATATAGAGGGGGAGGGGGCGGCCAGCCCTAGCCCCTCCTCCAAGCCTATCTCTAGTTTAAACGATTTAAACTCTCCCTTATCTAGAAATTCTATCCCGAGATTTAAACGAGTCAAATCTCTCTAGAATCGGCTAGGCCCTATGGGGCCTTGTTCCCCTGGCCCAATGCGGCCAGGACACTCCCTCATATGCCCATGCCCCCTCCCGGAAGGTGGGACCATGTTGGCCCCCTTCCGGAAGGTTCTAGAAGCTTCCGGTACAATACCGATTAACCCGGAACAATTCCGAACTCCAAAAACTGCACTGCCTTATATGAATCTTATTCTCCGGACCATTTTGGAACCTCTCGTGATATCCCGGATCCCATCCGAGACTCTGAACAAAAACTCATAAACCAATTATCCAATCTATCCTAGCGTCGAGACACGTTAAGTGTGTGACCCTGCGGGTTCGAGAATATGCAGACATGATCTTCTATCAATAATCAACAGCGGGGTCTGGAAACCCATATTGACTCCCACACATTCATCGATGATCATATCGGATGAACCACGATGCCAGGATTCAATCAATCCCATATATATATTCCCTTTGTCTCGCGATATTTTACTTGCCCGAGATTCGATCGTCGGTACCGTCATACCTAGTTCAATCTCGTTCACAGCAAGTACTTTACTCGTTCCGTAATCCGATATCACTTTGTGATTAACTCCTTAACCACATGCTTGCAAGCGGTGTTGATATCGATTACCGAGTGGGTCCGAAGTATATCTCTCCGACTTGGGAGGGACAAATCCCATCTCGATACATACAACCCAACAGATACTTTCCGATCACCTGAGAGACACCTTTATGATCACCCTCTCATAGGATGACGTTTGATGACCTCAAAGCTTTCTTCCGATACCAGGGAGTTGTATTATCTCATGGTCTAAGGAATACAATATTTGACATAAGAAAAGCTTCGCAAAGATGAACACAATGATACGATCTAATTGCTTCGCTTAGTTTGGGTCTGTCCACCACATCATTCTCCCAATGATATGATCTCATTATCAATTGACAACTCATGTCTATGGTTAGGAAACCTTAACCATCATTGATCAATGATCTAGTCCATAGAGGCGTACTAGGGACACGGTGTTGTTCACAAACCACACAAGTATTAATGTTTCCGCTTAATACAATTCTAGCATGGAATATAAACATTATCATGAACAAGAATTATAATAATAACATCTTTATTATTGCCTCTAGGGCATAATTCCAACAGTCTCCCACTTGCACTAGAGTCAATAATCTAGTTTACATTTGGCAACAATCTCACACCCATGGCACTGAGGTGCTGATCATGTTTTACACGTGGAAGAGGTTTAGTCAATGGATCTGCGACATTCAGATCTGTATGTACTTTGCTGATCTTCAGATCTCCATCTGCTATATAATCTCGGATTATATGAAACTTGCGGTTGATATGCTTGGTCTTTGGATGATATCTTGGTTCCTTAGCGAGTGCTATGGCGCCAGTGTTGTCACACAATATCTCTAGTGGGTCCAATGCACTTGGAACCACGCCAAGCTCAGTGATGAAGTTTCTGATCCAAACTCCTTCACTTGACGCTTCTGCAGCAGCCATGTATTTCGCTTCTACTGTAGATCCCGCGATCACGCTTTGCTTGCAGCTTCTCCAGCTCACAGCTCCTCCATTCAAAATATACACGTATCCTGTCTGAGATTTAGAATCATCCTTGTCGGTGTCGAAACTAGCATCGACGTAACCTTTTACGACGAGCTGTTCATCACCCCCATAGACTAAGAACATTTCTTTAGTCCTATTCAGGTACCTTAGGATGTTCTTCACGGCTGTCCAGTGTTCCACTCCTGGATCACTTTGATATCTGCTCGTCAAACTAAGAGCATTGGACACATCCGGTCTAGTACACAGCATGGCATACATGATGGAACCTATGGCCGAGGCATAAGGCACTTTGCTCATAGCTTCCCTATCATTTACCGTAGCTGGACACTGAGCCTTGCTCAATATCTTACCTGACAACATAGGCACTGAACCTTTCAATGCCTTATCCATTCTGAACCTTTTCAGAACTTTGTCTAGGTATGTACTCTGGCTTAAAGCTATCAGGCGTCTTTGTCTATCTCTATAGATTTTGATGCCCAATATATAAGCAGCTTCACCTAGGTCTTTCATTGAAAAACACTTGTTCAAATAAATCTTCACATCGTTAAGCATGTTGATGTCATTTCCAATAATCAATATGTCATCCACATATAGTACCAGAAACGTCACCGAGCCCCCACTCACTTTCTTGTAGATGCAAGCTTCGTAGCAGTTTGGAACAAATCCAAAGCTCTTGATCACTTGATCAAAACGAAGGTTCCAACTCCGAGATGCTTGCTTCAGTCCATAAATGGAACGCTGAAGTTTGCATACTTTATCAGCATCCTTAGGATCGACAAAACCTTCGGGTTGCATCATATACAACTCTTCATCAATGTTGCCATTGAGGAACGCAGTCTTGACATCCATCTGCCATATTTCATAATCATGAAACGCAGCAATTGCTAATAAAATCCGAATGGACTTAAACATCGCTACGGGAGAGAAAGTCTCATCGTAGTCAACACCTTGAACTTGTCGAAAACCTTTCACGACAAGCCGTGCTTTATAGATGGTAACATTACCATCCGCGTCCGTTTTCTTCTTGAAGATCCATTTGCACTCAACGGCCTTTCGGTCGCTAGGAGGGTCCACCAAAGTCCATACTTGGTTTTCGCTCATGGATCCCAATTCAGATTTCATGGCTTCTAGCCATCTCTCAGAGTCTGGGCTCATCATCGCTTCTTCATAGTTCGTAGGTTCACTGTCTTCTACTAACAAGACATTCAAGACAGGGTTGCCGTACCACTCAGGAGGGGCATGCGACCTTGTCGACCTGCGACGTTCAGCAGCAGCATCGTCCAAAGCTTCATGATCCTTATCATTAGCTTCCTCTATTGTTGATGCAGGCGGCACTGGAACAATTTCAGGTGCTGTGCTACTCTCCAATTCAAGAGAAGGTTCAATAACCTCGTCTAGCTCTACTTTCCTCCCACTCACTTCTTTCGAGAGAAACTCCTTCTCAAGAAAGGAACCGTTCTTTGCGACAAACACTTTGCCTTCGGTTCTGTGATAGAAGGTATACCCAATAGTTTCCTTAGGGTATCCTATGAAGACGCATTTCTCCGCTTTGGGTTCGAGCTTGTCCGGCATCAACTTCTTGACGTAAGCTTCGCATCCCCAAACTTTAAGAAACGACAACTTAGGTTTAGCACCAAACCACAGTTCATACGGTGTCGTCTCAACGGATTTAGATGGAGCCCTATTTAAAGTGAATGCAGCGGTTTCTAATGCATAACCCCAAAATGATAACGGCAAATCAGTAAGAGACATCATCGATCGGACCATATCTAATAGGGTTCGATTCCGGCGTTCAGACACACCATTGCGCTGTGGTGTTCCAGGTGGCGTGAGTTGTGAAACGATTCCACTTGCTTTGAGATGCATGAGAAAATCATAACTCAAATATTCGCCCCCACGATCGGATCGTAGAAACTTAATCTTTCTGTTACGATGGTTCTCTACTTCATTCTGAAATTCCTTGAACTTTTCAAATGTTTCAGATTTATGTTTCATTAAATAGATATACCCATATCTACTTAAGTCATCGGTAAAAGTGAGAAAATAGCGATATCCACCGCGCGTCGAAACACTCATCGGTCCGCATACATCGGTATGTATGATTTCCAACAAGTCCGTTGCTCGCTCCATCATACCGGAGAACGGGGTTTTGATCATCTTGCCCATGAGGCATGGTTCGCATGTGTCAAATGATTCAAAATCAAGAGACTCCAAAAGTCCATCAGAATGGAGTTTCTTCATGCGCTTTACACCAATATGACCTAGACGACAGTGCCACAAATAAGTAGTATTATCACTATCTACTTTGCATCTCTTAGCCTCAATGTTATGGATGTGTGTTTCATCCCTTTCGAGATTTAGAAGAAATAAACCATTCACAATAGGTGCATGACCATAAAAGATGTTACTCATATAAATAGAACAACCATTATTCTCCGATTTAAATGAATAACCGTCTTGCAATAAACACGATCCAGAAATAATGTTCATGCTCAACGCAGGCACATAATAACATTTATTAAGGTTTAAAACTAATCCCGAAGGTAAAACTAAGGAGAGCGTGCCGACGGCCATCACATCAACTCTTGATCCGTTGCCAACGCGCATTGTCACCTCATCCCTCGCAAGCCGCCGTCTATTCCGTAGCTCCTGTTTCGAGTTACAAATATTAGCAACTGAACCAGTATCAAATACCCAGGCACTACAACGAGGGCTAGTAAGGAAAACATCAATAACATGTATATCAAATATACCTTTGATGGTGCCAGCCTTCTTGTCCGCTAAGTACTTCGGACAGTTGCGCTTCCAATGACCCTTGTCCTTGCAATAGAAGCACTCAGTGTCCGGCTTGGGACCAGACCTGAGTTTCTTCTCAGCAGGGGCATTGCGCTTGCCGCCGCCCTTCTTGAAGGGCTTCTTTGCACCCTTACCTTTCTTAAAGGAGGGCTTGTTGACCATCAACACATGATTATCCTTCTTGATGTCCACTTCCGCAGCCTTCAGCTTTGCGAAGAGCTCGGTGATCGTATCAGTGGAACCAATCTGATTATGAGTCACTACAAAACTTTTGTAGCTGGGAGGGAGTGATTGCAGAACCCTGTCAATCTTGAGCTCCTCTGGAATCTTGTAGTCCAGTTGCTCAAGGCATTGAGTGTAGCCCGACATCTTAATGGCGTGCTCACTAACGGAACTCCCTTCCTCCATCTTGCAGTCAAAGAACTTCTCGGAGATCTCATATCTCTCAGAACGGGTCTGAGTCTGAAACATGGTTTTCAACTCTTCGAGAATCTCAAAGGGCCCGGGATAGTTTTCAAAACGATTTTGAAGTTCCGGTTCCATAGCAAACAACATGGTGCTCTTAATCACACCATAATCATCTTTGCGCGACTGATAGACAGCTTTCTCATCAGCCGGCGCAGTTGCAGCAGGGGGGTTACCTAACGCTTTCTCAAGGACATAGTCCTTTTGTCCTCCAGACAGAATGATTCTTAGATTGCGGAACCAGTTGGTGAAGTTAGACCCATTGTTTCTAAGCTTTTCTTTCTCAGCAAAAACGTTGAAGTTGAAGTTGGACTTGGCCATGTGATCTACAGTATTTGCAAGTACAATTTAGACTATGTTCATGATAAATAGTTCAACTTAATCAAATTACTAGATGAACTCCCACTAAATTCAACATCCCTCAAGTTGTTTAGTGAACACGATCCAAATTCACCACACCTAATCCGATCATCACGAGAAGAGATGTGGTTTCAATGGTGGACAACGAAGTGTCGATCATATCATTCATATGACTCATGCTTAACCTTTCGGTTCTTGTGTTCCGAGGCCATGTCTGTACATGCTAGGCTCGTCAAGTTAGACCCAAGTATTTCCGCGTTTGCAAAACTGGCTTGCACCCGTTGTATGTGAGCGTAGAGTCTATAGCACCCGATCATCACGTGATGCTTGGACACGACGAACTTTCGCAACGGTGCATACTTGGGGAGAACACAGTTTTTATCTTGATCTTTAAGTGAGGAATCATCTTATAATGCTACCGTCACGATCTAAGCATAATAAGATACATAAAAGGATAAACATCACATGCATATAACTTTATGTGACATGGTATAGCCAATCTTCGCGCAATGATCTCCATCTTGTGCGTTCCGGCATGATCTCCATCACTCCACCATGATTGCCTCCACCATGAATAGCAACTACAACTATTGCTAACTACTTAGCGATAAAGTAAAGCTATTACATGGCATATAAGAAGTTGACTCGCAGGTCATACACAATTATAAAGACAACCATATGGCTCCTGCCGGTTGTGTACTCAACGACATGCAAGTCGTGAAACATTACAAAACATGATCATCGCATACATTATACACATCACATCTTGGGCCATACCATATCACAGAAAACACCTGCAAAACAAGTTAGACGCCTCTACTTTGTTGTTGCATGTTTTACGTGGCTTATGGGAGTAGATGCTAAGAATGATTCTTACCTACGGAAAGTCACAACGGTGATATTATGGTTGCCAAACTCCGGTGTTAATCCCATGACAACTATAGTGAGAGAAACTGACATCCACCAGCCGCATGTGTGGTACAAGCCACATGTCAAGTGCGGAGCCGGTCTCACGAACGACGTCGCGTAAGGTTGGCCTGGACCGCTTCAATCTCACTATCCCGCGTCATAAGAAGAACACAAACAAGAGGCTCGCAACAGAAAACATCAATGCCCGCAACAACCATGTTGCGTTCTACTCGTGAATCACATCTACGCATAGATCTAGCTCTGATACCACTGAAGGGGTTTCGCAGCATAGTAAATCAAAATTTTCTACGGAAGCGAACAGAGGAAAGCCAAGATCTAATCTAGGAGATGCAAACAACGAGAGAGATTGGATTAGATCTTCATACCCTTGAAGATTCGCACAGCGGAACGTTCGTCGGAACGTGGGTGATGTAGTCGCACTCGCTTCTCCTCCTCGCGATCCGATCCGATCTAGCACCACAAGTGGCGGTGCCTCCGTGAGATGCACACGTGCAGAACCTCGACGTCTCCTCCTTCCTCGGACCAGCAAGTATGGTGGAGAGATGGATTGGATCTACAACACGACGGCGTGGTGTATATGGTGGAGAATTTCTGCTGCAGGGCTTTGCCTACAAACAGTCGGGAGGGAGAGAGGAGGGCAGCAGGGCGGCTAGGGTTGGAGGAAGGTGTGTGGGAGGGGGGGCGCACCAGCCCTCTATATATAGAGGGGGAGGGCGCGGCCAGCCCTAGCCCCTCCTCCAAGCCTATCTCTAGTTTAAACGATTTAAACTCTCCCTTATCTAGAAATTCTATCCCGAGATTTAAACGAGTCAAATCTCTCTAGAATCGGCTGGGCCCTATGGGGCCTTGTGACCCTGGCCCAATGCGGCCAGGACACTCCCTCATAGGCCCATGCCCCCTCCCGGAAGGTGGGACCACGTTGGCCCCCTTCCGGAAGGTTCTAGAAGCTTCCGGTACAATACCGATTAACCCGGAACAATTCCGAACTCCAAAAAATGCACTGCCTTATATGAATCTTATTCTCCGGACCATTCCGGAACCTCTCGTGATATCCCGGATCCCATCCGAGACTCCGAACAAAAACTTATAAACCAATTATCCAATCTATCCTAGCGTCGAGACACGTTAAGTGTGTGACCCTGCGGGTTCGAGAATATGCAGACATGATCTTCTATCAATAATCAACAGCGGGGTCTGGAAACCCATATTGACTCCCACACATTCATCGATGATCATATCGGATGAACCACGATGCCAGGATTCAATCAATCCCATATATATATTCCCTTCGTCTCGCGATATTTTACTTGCCCGAGATTCGATCGTCGGTACCGTCATACCTAGTTCAATCTCGTTCACAGCAAGTACTTTACTCGTTCGGTAATCCGATATCACTTTGTGATTAACTCCTTCACCACATGCTTGCAAGCGGTGTTGATATCGATTACCGAGTGGGCCCGAAGTATATCTCTCCGACTTGGGAGGGACAAATCCCATCTCGATACATACAACCCAACAGATACTTTCCAATCACCTGAGAGACACCTTTATGATCACCCTCTCATAGGATGACGTTTGATGACCTCAAAGCTTTCTTCCGATACCAGGGAGTTGTATTATCTCATGGTCTAAGGAATACAATATTTGACATAAGAAAAGCTTCGCAAAGATGAACACAATGATACGATCTAATTGCTTCGCTTAGTTTGGGTCTGTCCACCACATCATTCTCCCAATGATATGATCTCATTATCAATTGACAACTCATGTCTATGGTTAGGAAACCTTAACCATCATTGATCAATGAGCTAGTCCATAGAGGCGTACTAGGGACACGGTGTTGTTCACAAACCACACAAGTATTTATGTTTCCGCTTAATACAATTCTAGCATGGAATATAAACATTATCATGAACAAGAATTATAATAATAACATCTTTATTATTGCCTCTAGGGCATAATTCCAACACAAAGACATTGGTATTTAACTATACATGCTTTGGACTATGTGTCATGTGTATGGCTCCACTATTGATGTTGATATATTCTTTCAAACGGAAAAGGAAATACTGAAAGAGAATCTCATAAATATATGGCAGAAAAGAAAAGACCATAATTGTTCAGCTTATGTATATAGAGGATATACGTGTTATGGCTGTATTCTTTGCTTGTTAAATAATGTGGTTATTAAGTATTAGATACTGAATTTGTTGGTGTGAATCGTCATACGAAACGACACGATTCATGAACTACAATGGCCTAAGTAACTAGCAAAAAAATATGTGATGATGTTCATCGAGAACAAATAAAGGGTTATTATGTTGCTCGTTGAAATCAAAGCTTGCCTTCAAAATTTGTTTTATTAGGTATTATGAGAACAAAAGGGTTGTTCAAATAATTGCTGTAATCCATAAAATATGGATTATTTACAAATCTCGTTGGAAAAATCACATCCATAAAACTAGTGCTAAAAATCTCGAAAGACAAATTGATTGAAAGATCACTTAGGAAGTGACATCGCCGTTTAAATTATATTGGAAAGGAAACATGAAGACACTCCATGTGGATGGAACTTTGGAGTCTTTTGATTTTTGATCAATTGATGCTTGTGAAACTTTCCTAGAGATAATTAAAACTCCGTTCATAGGCCAAAAGGGAACGAATGACTAGATTATTGGAATTTGTACATATTTGATGTATGAAGTCCATTACGTGTAGTCAAGAGCGATGGATTTCAACTTCATATGCTTTCTCCGAAAATTTGAATGAATATTTACTTAATGAGGATGAAGTGTGAAACATTTGAAAATATCAAATACTTTCAAGATGAAGTGCAAAATCAATGTAACAAGAAAATAAAGAATTTATGATAGGATCATAAAGAAAGATATTTGAGTTACAAGTTTAGCATAATACCTTTGATTTGAGGAATCATTCCGTGGATTTACATTTCCCGAAACACCATAAGAGTATGGAGCGTTCGAGATATGTAATGAAACATTGCTTGACATGGTAAGATCAAAGGTATAATTTATAAAACTGCCATTATATTTTAAAGATTAAAGCTTTAGAGACTACCGTTTTTCCACTGAAAAGAGCTCCATTATAATCCGTTAAAATGACACCATATAAAATTATGGTTTGGGATAAAACCCAAGTTGTCCTTTCTTAAACATTGGTATTCTATGCATAAGAAATATGTTTGCAACCAAAATCGGATCATATCTTTGTATGTTATTTCAAATAATCGTTGAGTATTCGTCCATAACACCAAAGACAAAAAAAATTGTCGCTTAGAACGTCAAGTTTCTTTGAGAAAGGAATTTTCCATGAAAACTTAAGTGGGAGGACAATAGAACTTTTATAATGTTAAAAGAACCTTAGCTATATGTGCAAAGTTGCGCAGCACCGAAAAATGTTCCGGAGGCAGCAACAATGCTCATGGCTCACGTGCCTCAAAGGTTGTGGACACGGAAGTCTAAGTTCCTATTGAACCAAGTAGGTCGGATAAATAATCAAATACCAAGATTTGAGGGTTGAATCATTATTTGACAATAATGAACCGACTACATGCAAAGAAGCGATGATGGGCCCTGACTCTGTCAAATGGCTTGGAGCCATAAAATCCGTGATAGTTTCATACACGAGAAATCAAGCTTTGAACTTGAAAGACCCTCTAGAAAGGTGTAAAACCTTACAGTCGTGTTTGGATCTATAAAAAAATAGACATGGATGTTTCACATCTATAGTCGACATGTTGGGAAAGAATTCACAACAATGTTCAAAGGTTGACTATGACAAGATTTGATCTTTCATAGCGATATTTAGTCTAGAAGGATTAATGTAGAAACCACTACATATAATTTTTTATGTGGTAGTTGAATAAACAAAACAAGTTCTTCTGATAGAATTGTTACCTAGGACGTGTGCATAACACGGTCCATAGGGTTTTGTTAATTCAAAGGATGCTAAAAACGTATGCAGACTACAATGGTTGAAGTGAGCATCGCGGAGTTGGAATCTTCACCATGATGAAACTTTTAAAAGAGTTTAAATTCATCAGAGACGACGAATATGCTTGCATTTGCAAGAAATTAAGTGGGAGCGCTAAGACATATTTCTAATACATTATGTGGAAGACATATTGTTGATTGGAAATGATGTATCTTTTATTAACACATGTTAATAATTTCATCTCGATGAAAGACTTAGGCAAAACCTGAATATTTGGCATCAATATCTATATAGATAGATTGAGACGCTAATATGTTTGTGCCAAATGTACATAGATGAGATATTGAATGAGTTCAATATGGAAATGACAAGAAAGGTTCTTGCCACACAGAAAGGATTAAATCAAAATTCAAGTGTATCGACACTTGGTAAGTGAAACAAAGATTCTAGTATAGATTGATACTTGGTGTATGAAATCACAAAGAGTATTTATATAAATCATACTGTGATATGTACAAATCCAGATAAGTCCTATGCTCTAAATGTTATGAGCATATACTAGAATGATTCATAAGATGGTCATTGGACGATAGTAAGGATATTCTTATGATCTTTTGGAAGAACTAAGATATATTATTTTTGTAGATGTGACAAATAGATGATTAGTTCATTGTAAAAGTACTACATTGATACTAGTTTTGTCACAAAGTACAAATTAAGTTTATCTCAATCTAAACTAAGGGTGGCACAATATAATGGAAAGTAAGTTCCATAATGGATTTGGATGAGTTCCAAAGTTAAGATATTGTGACAGATACTACAACAAAAGGCTAAGTATATGACTACTATTATAGCATCAAAAGAGGGCATTTGTGTTAAGTAGTTTGTTATCTAACTAGGCGTGGTTCACAGCGGGATAGTACCATGAAGATATATTGTATGACAATATTATCAACATGTTTTAACCCCAATGAACCAAAGGTCTCTCCAAAGGAATAAATTTATACAAAGCCATCTCATTAGAGAATGAGTGATGCGTAGATTACACACGGACCTGAAAGAGTCAGATTCGAAGATCGGTTGACCACTAGCAATCGTGTAAATACAACACTAGAAAGCCATAGGTGTTGAATGCACAAAGATTTGAAACTAGATTATTGTCTCTAGTGCAAGTGGGAGACTGTTGGAGATATGCTCAAGAGGCAATAATAAAGAGGTTATTATCATATCTTCATGCTTATGATAAATGTTTACATACCATGCTATAATTTTATTAACCGGAAACATTAATACTTGTGTTATTTGTAAACATAAAAGAGTCCCTAGTAAAGCCTCTTGTTAAACTAGATTGTTGGTTATATGATCATGGTTTCCTGATCATGAATATTGAGATGTTATTAACAAAAAGATCATATCATTAGGAGAATGGTGTGATGGACATACTCCTATAGTTAAGCGTAGCATAAAGATCAAGTCATTTAATATAGTTCAGTTGCTATAAGCTTTTAGATACATAATAACCTAAATCCTTCGACCATGAGATCATGCTAATCACCATCACCGGATGGATGCTTTGATGATATCAAACACCACACCGTAACTGGGTTGCAATAAAGGTGGATTTAAGTGTTCGGAAAGTATGTGTTGAGGCACATGGATCAAGAGTGGGATTTGTCCATCCATATGACGAATAGATATACTCTGGGCCCTCTAGGTGGAATGTCATCCAATTAGCTTGCAAGCATGTGACTGGCTCACAAGGGATCACATATCACGAGAACGAGAAAATAGTACTTATCGGTAACGAGGTTGAACTAGGTATGCAGAGATACCGACGATCAAACCTCGGATAAGTAAACTATCGCGAGACAAAGGGAAATTAGTATCGTATGTAAGTGGTTCATTCGATCACAAAGTAATCGTAGAAATATGTGGGAGCCATATGAATTTCCAGATTCCTCTATTGGTTATTGATCGGAGAAGTGTCTCGGTCATGTCCGCGTAATTCACGAACCGTAGGGAGACACACTTAAGGATTCAATGTTGTTTAGTAGATATGGAATGTAAGTAGGGAGACCGAATGTTGTTCGAAATCTCGGATGGGATCCAGGATATCATGAGGAGATCCAGAATGGTCCGGAGAATAAGATTCATATAAGGAAAGTCCAATTCCGGAGTTCAGGAATGATTCCGATGATTTCATCGGAGAGGTTCTAGAAGGGTCTAGAAGGTTCACCAGACCGGAAGGGGAAGGGAACATGAATGTGTTATGGATAAGTGGAATGATTGGATCATGTCCTAGGTCACTTGGTTGGGCATTATCAAGAAAGAAATCAAGCTCCAAATTGAAAGTCAAAAGGCAAGTCTGAAAAGTCAAACTGGGACAATGTGTCCTGGTAGAGGAAGGAAAGAATCCTTCTTTTCCTCCACCACAAGACAACAAGGAGAGGGAGTTGGGGAAGGATTCAAATTCCCCTCTCCCAATCTGTCGTCCTTCTCATAAATAGAGGGGAGGGGGTGCCCCAAGGACACACAAGACCAGCCCCTCCCCACCTAGCCGCGCCACCGCCTCCCAGCGCCGCCGCCGGCGGGTCGCCGTTGCTACCCTAGACGCCTCCGGCCACGCCTCCTCCTCTACGGCCCTCTAAATCCTAGATCGCCGGAATCCCTAGATCCACCATAACCTGCTCCGGCTTAGGTGAAGCCCTGCATGATTTTCCCTCTACTTCCGACACCACGTCGTCGTGCTGCCGGAATCGCGAGGAGAGAACTACAACCTCCGCTGTCTGCTGGAACAAGGGAGAGGATGGTATTCATCGAGTACCGAACATGTGACCGACTGCGGAAGTGCTACCGGAATGCAGCGTCAGAAGGATCGTCTACGCGATCTTGAGATCGGCAAGTGTACAACTACATCACCCACGAGAATCTGCTCTTGTTAACCGCTTTGGAATCTTCAAGGGTGAGTGCTCGAATTGACTCGTTGCTACAATCTAGTAGATAGATCTTGGCTTATTTGTGTGAATGCGATAGAATTTTTTGTTTTCCATGCTACGAACCACTACAGGTTTGCCTAGGCTAGAGAATTCAAGGTGTCCGACAAGGAGTTTTAGCAGAGCCTGGAAGAAGCAAGGCAAGAAGGCCCAAATACACGATTAAGTCCATGTTCTTGACTTTGGCCGACGTGGTGGCGCCACTTAAGGAAGCGCTAGATGCCCTAGTTGGAGATGTGTGAAGTGATTCATGTCATTTTCTTTTTGTTCCGAATAATTAAGACAACAGTTAATACGTGTGATATATTTCCCTTTGTCCTTCACATAGTACCAAATAATTAAGCTACTAGTAGGTAATATCGTGTCATGTGCTTCGTGTTTTTCTTCGTTTATACATAATTATTAAGGTAGAAATTATGATGAGTGATGTGTTTCCTACTGTTCTTCAATTTGTACCGAATAATTAAGCTAGTAGTTAAGACGTGTGATATGTTTCCTTGTGCTATTTGTTTTGTACTGAATAATTAAGCTAATAGTTAAGATGTGTGATGTGTTTCCTTTTGTTTGACGTTTTGTACTAAATAATTAAGCTAGTAGTTAATTGAATAGCCAATTGAAAGTGTGGGCCCAAAAACTACTAGATTTTCCCACTATGGGGCATTTGAACAACCAAGGAGGCCATAGATCCTCACTTACTCAAATGAGCCATAAAACAAACCCCATTCCCATTTCATATACAATACAGAGAACGACACATTCCATCTCCCCCATATCACTGAACTCCCATCTCCCTACTCCTAGCCCTAGATATCAAGCTCTCCATTCCTCTCCTAGTACATATATGCCCAAGCGACCCTCGGGCAGTCCTATCGCCTGATATGCTCAAGTCGCGTAGCAACACTCCACCACTTAGGTACATGTCCATTATCCCTTCTACATATTGTGTTTTGTTTAGTTATTTGTTGTATATTTTCCAAATGAACTTATTTATGTTTCATATTCGCCATGAGGATAGTGGTTGGGACAGACTCACGGGGGTGGCGGGTGTGTCGAAGGCAAGGTCTTTAGCGTACGGCGTGCGGAGAATAATAGCCAAAACCACGTCATGGAGATAGGCAGACCGATCGTCCCGCGAGGTCATCAACACATGGCTTGTGGAGGATGAATCTCACAAAGATATAAGTTCAGTAACTCATAACTAGGAGTAATTTTCCTAAGTAATGTTAGTTTTTTAGTTATCTTTGCTGAAACGAAAGAAACTCGTGAGTTTCGCTGCTAGCGCTCATGAGTATCAATCAACAGCTAAGCTACTATGATAGAGACATCCAAGCAATGGATGCCATTATAAGTGGTTGCAGTGTAATTTAATGCAATCTTATGTTTTTAATAAATAAGTTTTTATATCTTGATTGATATAAAATATCATATGAATCAAATTGACCATGAAAGATTTATTAGTATAAATTTTCATTAAGTATTGTTCCATTGAAAGGTGTACCAAACACGGAAAAATATTCCGCCACACCTTATACCTTGACAACACTAAGTTTTTCGCTGTTTTTTAAACTTCCAAGGCGCATCGGCTATTCGCCACATCATAGATTGTAGACTGAATCCTATGCATCGTGTGAAAAAGGCGTTGAATTTCCATGACACGGTTATTCCCGATGGGTTTTAATCGCTGCCTAAGTGCGAGTGCGTCATTAGGCATGTAGCTCGGTATCTATAACCGCCAGCGCCGACCTACTCTATTGTAGTGAATTAGGTCCATAGGATTAGGGATGAAAATGAAGCGGAAAGTTCTCGAATTTTCTGTTAAAAACGGAAACAAAATGAAAATAGTAACAGAATTTTGCAAATCCAGCCGAGACCTTGTGAACCCAACTTCTAAAGCAACTCATCCCAAAACCAGCAACCATGTAATCTCTTCGTGCATTTGAGGAGGCTTCCACAATTTTACTTTCCCCTTATTCCCTTTAAAACCGAGCACCATGATAGAATTAGGGAACAATTTTGTTGGTTTGATTGAATGCTCACATAAAAAATATGAAGACAAATGCGGCGCCACTCAGTTATGTCCGTTTTCTGTTCTGTTCTCATCCCTACATAGGATCCCACACCGCTGACACTAAAGGAGCTGAGTGGAAATGAACAATATCGAGGTTGCAACAAAACTAAGCAAGTAAAACTAGGATCGATCTATCTATAGTCCGCTTTAGTAAAAATGAAGTGCATGGATCCTTCATTGTGGTTTTGGTATTTAATGAAAATTCCTATGTACTAAACTTTGCATTGGGTTCTACTTGAAGGGTTTTTCTATAGGCAATGCTTGAAGACCAAATCTTGGTTTCAAGGATGAAGAAAGAATAAACTGAAGAAGATTAAGTGATGACCTAGGTCTTATTCACATGATGATACAAAGACTGGTCATGAGAGAGTAGAGTCAATGCAAGCATGTATTCAAGATATGGAAGATTGAGTGAAGCATGATGTTTAACTTCAAGACATCATTATAATGCAAAAAGAAGAAGAAATATAAGGTTGAGAAGTCAAGTTCAAGATGATATGTTGTCTACTTTATCAGTTCCATGTTGTTAGTTGGTGAGACCAGGTTATAGGATCAGGAGATGTACTATCAAGGGGTCTCTCAAAGTAAGTAGTCTAATCACATCATGCTATAGAGAGATCAATTTTCATCCTTGTCATCATATGGTTGTTATTTGGCTTGTATCCATGTGAGGATTTAGACTTTTTGGTTATCTTCATAACAAGCTCAAGTTCATCAGAAAACCTATTGCGTTATTATGTTAGGTTTTTTGGGGAGGGGGTTATCTTAGGGAGGTTTCACATTTCTGTCTCTTATTGGTATTTTCCCTCATGTAATTTAATAATATTTCTATTAGATATGAGCATCTTAATCGGAGTTTGCATGCTCAAGATATTACAATTTTGGTTTCAGCAGTTTCTGCCTTTTTCAGGGACAAAATTTTTGGTTGTTAAACACTAGAAGTTTTGGTGTGTGAATGCTAGAGGTGTTGACCAACAAGTCTCCAAACCAAAATCTTCTGTCTGATTTTTGAGTTGTGCCAATTAGTGTAACTCTCCATACTCGTTCCGTAGATAGTTTGAAGATCATCGGAGTTGGTAGGAAGTTCTGGTGCACTTAGTCTAGAATCTCTGATCCCTTGAGCCTACAATGGCTAGGTTTTGGGGGGACATATAAAATTGCCCCTTCTTCATCAAGAGTGGGTTGGATCTCTGATACCCACAAGTATAGGGGATCACTGTTATCTTCTATGGAAAGTATTACCAAATTTATAGTTTGACACAAGGGGAGCACAAGAATACAAATAAGACTTTAACAATTGATACGTCACTCTCAACCACACATGTGTATCAATATCCTCAAGAAACAAGTGGTAATTTCAGCAATTGAAATAAAATAGTAAAAAATAGTAAACAGTAGTAACAGATTCCTAGTCTTCACCGGAAGTAGTGAACTTCTAACTTTCAGTGGCTAAAAGCATAGACATGAGGTGATACCGGGGTTTTGCATGAATAAGATTGATCATATAATATAAATATAAATAACATGGTGCTTATCTCTAACTCTGCTATGTGTAGGTATGTTTTCCAAATGTAGTTGTGTACTAACCAAGAGAATTTGCACAACATCTATTGTCCTACCTACCCATTTCACCAGGACCAACTTGGAAATACAGGTAATTAAGGTCTACCCTTTCAAATAGCCTATAATAATGCATTAACACTCCATGAACACACATGATCTTCAAACTATCACATATCCCTCTTGTTTTACCTAACTGTTACTTTAGGTTCATAGGTTCAACATAACAATGGGTAATACATGTTGGCTGGCTGATGGCGCCTTGAAAAGCTTGACGATTGTCTATGCACAGCTTGTTGGCAACCCCAAGAGCAAGGTGTGAAGCAGCACAACAGCAAGTTTTCCCTAAATTTAGACCGAGGTTATCGAACCAGAAGGAGGAAGGAAATGTCACATAGGTGTTGCAAGCAACGTGGAAACCTGCACAACACAAACTCAAGACTTTGCCCCAATGAACAGTGAAGTTGTCAAGCTCACCGGTTTGCTGTAACAAAGGATTAAACGTATGGTCTGGAAGGTAATGGTTTGCAGCAAGTAAAAAAGTAACAGTGAAAGATGTATCAATGATAAAGATTGGACCGGGGTCCATAGTTCACTAGAGGTGCTCTCCTTAGTTAAACAACATGGCATGAAGGGTAAACAAATTACAGCAGGGCAATTGACAGGAACTGAGCAAGGCATAACAATGCAATTACTAGTTAGAAAGATCCTATGAGGTGATTGGGCAATACAACAAGATACATAGACCGCCATCCAACTGCATCTATGACTAGAAGTCCACCTTCAGGTTATCATCTGAACCCCCTCCAGTATTAAGTTGCAAGCAACAGACAACTGCTTTAAGCAAAGTGTGTAAGGTAAACAGTCCACATGTTTTATGAACAAGAGACCGTTGTTTTCTCTCTAGTAGCAACAACACATCTACAATCGAAGATATTATTGTCACTTCCCTTGGAAACTAGAGGCACGAACCCACTATCGAGCATAAATACCCCCTCTTGGAGTCACTAGCAACTACTTGGCCAAGATAGCTACTAATAACGAAGAGCATGCAAGATCACAAACAACACATACATGATAGAATCATAAAGACAAAACCATTAATCAAACCAACATAATAATCTCAATATCCATCGGATCCCCGCAAACACAACATGCATGATTACAAATAGATTAGATCTTGATCATGAACGGAGCTCACAAGATCTATACATGAAAGCACAAAGGAGGAGATACAACCATCTAGCTACTACATGGACCCATAGTCCAAGGTGGAACTACTCACGCATCATACCGGAGAGAAGGCCTCCAGAATGATCTCCCCTCCGGCAGGGTGCCGGGAAGAACTTCAGATCCCCCCTGATCTAGGGACGGCGGTGGCGGCGGCTACAGAAGGTTTCGTGGATATTTGATCGGGTGCTTAGGGTTTCTGCATCGGGGGCTTCTTATAGGCGAATGGGGAGACCGAGGCGGCGACTAGGGACGCCAAACCCTAGCGAGGCGCGGGGTGGGGCTCACCCGTGCCTGGGGTGGGTCTGGCCCCTCTGGCTCTCCTCTAGACTTCTTGTTCCCCACGGAAAGTTATTGACTTTGACGTTTGTCCCGTCCAATTCTGAGAATATTTCTTTACTAACTTTTCTGAAACCAAAAACAGAAAAAAACAGGCATCTGGCACTGTTGCAACTTGTTAATAGGTTAGTACCAGAAAACATGTAAAAAGCACCTCAAAGTGTAGACAAGCAAAGCAAAGTAGATACAAAACAAGCATGGAGCATCAAAAATTATAGATACGTTTCCAACGTATCAATACACTTTGCAAATAAATACTAAACTCATATATATGATGGGGCAATAATGTCCAGTATTCGAATCATGTCACTCGAGGCCTAGCAACAAGCATTAAACATAGCAAAAGTGCATAAACACTCATACAAGAACATTCTCAAGATAAACCCCTCAAATCACAATATATATGCATGATTACATGATCAATCTCATCCAATCCCTATCTAACTCACATGCCCACAAAGAACTACTCACTCATGATGATGGAGAGTGAGAACATGGTTCATGGGGATGATGTTGGTGATGGAGAATACATCAAAATCCCCCCCTCTGACATGGAGATCAGGATCAATTTGACCTCGAAAACAAAGAGACGAGACGAGGCGAAGATGCGACACCAAAGGAGTACGCTAAAGGAGGAGACGAGGCGACTCTTGAGGGCCGATTGACCTTAGGTGACGCGAGCCCCACTATAGGTCGTGTCACCTGGGCTCGTTCAGGCCTCGTGGCCTTTCTCGTGAGTTTCCAAGCACCCGAGTCCTTATTCCGATGAAAAAATGGCATAGTATTTTTCTCCGATATAATTTCCTACGAAAAAGACAAAAAGAAGATTTTTGCTAAAAACATTGTCAGATTCAATAGTTTGATCCCAGTCCGATGAGATTCCGTAGAAAACCACTAAGCAAAGTACTTAGAAAAGTAGATACACTTGTAATGTATCAATCTCCCATCTCTCTCCTCTATTGTTGACCTTGAAGAGCTTTCCCTTTTTCTCTATTCCTCTTATGTTGCTTGCATATTTTTGTGGAAAAAGATAGAGGAAATCTAGATCTATATTTTCACCAATCAATGCCTCTTCTTAGTGAAGGGAATCTTGGGATCTAGATCTTTGAAAAAATGTGTTGTTCTTCCTCTCACATTGGTGGAATTTGGGAGTGAAGGACCGGAGCACTTGTATTCTCGCCATTGCATTTGAGCATCAATTTGAATCTGTTGAATAATAGAGCAATTTACCAAGCGAATTACCCATAATAAACGCTAGATAAAACATGATTAGAATAAAAGATAAAATACTAATCATGTGAAATAGCGAAAACATATTAAGACAGTTAACCAAATAGACTGCAAGACATAAGTCTTGAGATGCGATCAAAACAAGATTGATAAAGAAAGCATACATGGCAGAGGCAGCAAAAGAGGAACCACCGATGTTCGTGTTGGCAACCGTCGTTAGCCATGTCGTCGAGGAAGAGGGTGCTGATGTCGGGGAAGAAGTCCTCGTCGGGAAAGACGTCGCCACGGTCGCTATCCGTGTGGGAGTCCGTGACAAAGCCAGTAGTCGCGCCGATAGCGCTCCCCAAAAACCTTATCGCCCTTCTCCCATACAGGACTCGAAGCAGCGGGGTCTCGGAGGCCTACTGTCCCGGCTCACGGTGCACGCCGCAAGACGGGATGGGGAATATCTAGATAGCGCAGTGCTCTGGAACTTGAGGCGCAAAGGAGTATGCGACGATGTGTTGCGGTATGTCTGAGAAGAGGCGCGACCTCTCTCTTATATAGACACAGAGGGGTAGGCAGACAGGCTGCGCAAAAGATGAAACGAACGGACGGGAGTTAAAGCGAACAGGCGGCAGCCCACCGGACAGCCTCCACTCAGTTCGTATTAAAAGTCCACTCGAGCAAAACGTTTCAACTTTTGTATGACTGTTCATATACCATTCATGCGTGGCAAAATAAAGCTCGGCTCGGTGAGATTCCCGCAACCCGCGGCACGCGCGTCGTGACGAGGCGAGGCGAGCGAGGAGGAGGAGCGCGCGTGTGGAACTCTCTCCTTCTCCTTCTCATCCTTTTACTAAGTGGTAGGAGAGCTCACCTTATAAGCTGGTCCAACTTCCACTCAACTAGCAATGTGGGACTAAACATTTGTCCCAGCTCTTGCCTTGCATGAATGGGCCAAATGGGCCTCTAGGATTTCAGGAATTTATTGACATATAATAAATGGGCTGGGCCTATTTAGGCAAAATTCCAACAATCCCCACCAGATCCCAGAGGAACATGAAGTTTGCCTTTGGTTCCAAAACATTGTTTATATACCGGTACTGTAGTGGAGACTGTTAAGTTGAACTTCCACCTAGAACTTTATGTTATACTAGGCTGCAACTTGTACAGTGGACTATGCATTGAACTGCAAGTTTGCTGCAAACCTAGCTTCACAAAAAGTCTTGACCGATACTAGGCTACCGTGGGACTTCCCCGCGGGTGGAGCTTATACGTCATACTGCATGACCTTTCATGAGTTTATTAGAGAGCACTCAACTCTCATAGACTGCGACGTTTGACAGTCAGACTCATATATGTGTGTTCTTTAATATATGTTCTGCAGGACAACATCTCTGCTTAAGATTAAGCCATTTAGAACACATTAAGATAAAATCAACCTGCCATGCAGAATAGAAAAGTATTGCATCTTCACGGAGTGGTGTTCATTAAAGTGGGAATACTTTCCTCTCAGTCTACCACCAGCTTGTCTCCCAATTCTAATTCACGGGATCTCCGATCACATAGATTGGTTTGCCACTATGGAAAACTCATAGTGTGGGTCTCATACCCATCTCCTTCGATGCATTTTCTATCACACTGCGTGATAGTCCCTTTGTGAAGGGATCTGCCAGATTTTTAGATGTTTGGATATAGTCCAACGGAATAACTCCGGAGTTTCTCAGTTTCTTGACAGATTTCAATCTCCTCTTCACATGCCTTGATGACTTCATATTATCCTTAGAACTTTTTACTTTGACGATCACAGTTTGATTATCACAATTCATCGGGATGGCGGGTATTGGGTTTTTCAACCACAGGTAAGTCCATCAAGAGCTCACGAAGCCACTCTGCTTCAACAGTGTTTGTGTCTAATGCTGTGAGTTTTGCTTCCATTGTTGACCTCGTTAAGATGGTCTGCTTGCAAGACTTCCAGGAAACAGCGCCACCACCAAGTGTAAACAAATAACCACTTGTGGCCTTAATCTCATCAGCATCAGATATCCAGTTTGAATAGCTATAACCTTCAAGTACTCGAGGATACCCAGTATAGTGAATACCATAACTCGCAGTGCCTTTCAAATAGCGCAAAACCTTTCAAGAGCATGCCAATGATCATCTCCAGGATTTGACACAAATCGACTCAGTTTGCTTACAGCAAAGGAGATGTCAGGTCTAGTAGCGCTGGCTAGATACATGAGCGAGCCAATAATTTGAGAATATCTCAATTGATCTTTAGCATTCCTTCGATTCTTTCGAAGTAGCACACTCGGATCATAAGGCATTGGAGAAGAATTGCAGTCGCTATACCCGAAGCGACTCAATATATTTTCCACATAGTGAGACTGAAGCAATGTAATCCCACCATTGTCATCCTTTAGTAGCTTGATGTTTAAGATTACATCAGCCACTCCCAAGTCCTTCATCTCAAAGCAGCGAGATAGGAACTCTTTGACCTCCTCAATAACAGCGAGGTTGGTCCCAAATATCAATATGTCATCAACATAGAGACACATAATAACTCCCTCGCCCCCACCATGGCGATAATAGACACATTTGTCAGCTTCATTTACAACAAAGCCTTCAGCAGTTAAAGTTCTTTCAAACTTCTCGTGCCACTGCTTAGGAGCTTGCTTAAGACCATATAAATACTTCACTAAATTACACACCTTTCCTTCTTTACCATCTACTACAAATCCATCAGGCTGCTCCATATAAATTTCCTCATCTAGCTCTCCATTTAGAAAAGCTGTCTTGACGTCCATTTGATGAACGAGAAGACCTTGTGAGGCAGCCAAGGAAAGTAGTACTCAAATAGTGGTCAATCTAGCTACAAGTGAGTAGGTATCGAAGAAGTCTTCACCTTCCTTTTGGGTATAACCCTTAGCCACAAGACGTGCCTTGTACTTTTCAATAGTACCATCAGGTCTAAGCTTTTTCTTGAACACCCATTTACATCCTACAGGTTTACACCCATAAGGACGATCAGTGATTTCCCAAGTACCATTAGCTAAGATGGAGTCCATCTCGCTTCGGACAGCTTCCTTCCAGTAGTCAGCATCTTGAAATGCATAGGCTTCTGAAATAGAAGTGGGAGTATCATCCACAAGGTACACAATGAAATCATCACCAAATGACTTTGCAGTCCTTTGTCTCTTTCTCCTTTTGGGAGCTTCATTGTCATCCTCCACAGGATCATCAGAGTGTTCTATCGGCATAGTGGGTTCAGGAATTATAGAAAGTTCCTGACTAGATGAACTAGTCATCTCCTGATTTGATGAGATAGACATACCTTTCATAGGAAAGATGTCCTCAAAGAAAGTCGCATCATTCGACTCCATAATTGTACCAACATGCATGTCGGATACCTTAGATTTTACTATCAGAAATCTATAGCCAATGCTATGAAAAGCATAGCCCAGAAAAACACAATCAATGGTTTTTGGTCCAAGCTTGCGCTTCTTGGGGATTAGTACATTAACCTTTACCAAACAACCCCAAGTACGTAAGTAAGAGAGTTTTAATCTTTTCTTCTCCCATTCTTCGAATGGAGTAATTTCTTTATTCTTTGTGGGAACTCGGTTTAGGACATGGCACGCGGTCAATAGTGCCTCCCCCCACCATTCCTTAGAAAGAACCGATGTGTCTAACATGGCGTTAACCAAATCAGTTAGAGTATGGTTCTTTCTTTCGGCTACTCCATTTTACTGGGGTGAGTAGGGAGGTGTCCTCTCATGAATTATGCCATGTTCCGCACAAAAGGAATCAAACTCTTTGGAAAAATACTCTCCACCACGATCAGACCTAAGCCTCTTAATCTTTCGATCAAGTTGATTTTCTGCCTCAGCTTTATAGATTTTGAAGAAACTCAAAGCCTCATATTTTGATTTCAGAAGATACACATGACAATATCTCGTAGAGTCATCGATCAAAGTCATGAAATATTTCTTTCCACCTTTTGTCAACACACCATTCATCTCACAAAGATCAGAATGTATGAGCTCTAGTGGTGTTAAATTTCTCATTTCTGTAGTCGTATGTGACTTGCGAGGTTGTTTAGCTTGCACGCGGACTTGGCACTTAGATCCCTTAACAGTTAAGAAATCAGGGATTAAATTCATTTTGGCTAGCCGCGTCATACAACCAAAATTAATATGACAAAGACGAGAGTGCCAGGCATTTGATTCAAAATTCGTGTAAATATGATTAACAACTTTATTACAAATGTCTGACAGAGATAAGCGGAACAAGCCTCCGCATTCATAGACTTTACCAACAAAGGTTCCATACTTCGAAATTACAAATTTATTGGACTCAAAAACAATCTTGTAGCCATCTCGACACAGAAGAGATCCGCTAACAAGATTTTTATTTATTAAGGGAACATGATGCACGTTCTTCAGGCGCGCGGTCTTTCCCGAAGTGAACTTCAGATTGACCGTACCAACACCATGAACAGAAGCATGCGAGTCGTTCCCCATCAGCACGGTTTGAGTCCCTCTGACCTGATATGAAGAAAACATGGAAATATCAGAACAGACATGTACATTAGCGCCCGTGTCAATCCACCAATCAGGAGAATGACATAATAAAAGAATAGTAGGTAATATACCATACCCAACATCTTTCATCTCAACGTCGCCCATGACATCATTAGCAGTCTTGCTTCTCTTCCCATGCTGGCGCTTGTCAAAGCGGTTGGGACAAGCAGGAGCCCAATGATTAGGATCACCGGACACATGACAAGCACCTTTCCTCTTATCAGTCTTCTTCTTGAAGCTGGTGGACTGTGAGACCTTGTTCTTTCCATCGAACTTTCCTTTGTCATCAAACTTGCCTTTGTTCTTAAACTTGTGAGGCTGGAAGTTCCTTTTCTGTACCAGGTTGGCATTAGAACCTCCCTCGGTACCTCGAGAACGTGTGTCTTTTGCTCTCGCCTTCTTTTCCACATCAAGAGTCCCAATGAGATCCGTCACGGAGAACTCTTGTCTCTTGTGCTTCAGAGAAGTAGCAAAATTCCTCCATGACTAGGGAAGTTTGGCAATGATGCCTCCGGCAACAAACTTGTCCGGTAACACACAAGTGAAGTGCTCAAGCTCCCTGGCAAGTGACTGTATCTCATGAGCCTGCTCCACAATGGGGCGGTCATCAACCATCTTATAGTCATAGAATTGTTCCATGACATACAGTTCATTGCCAGCATCGGAGACTCCAAATTTTCTCTCGAGCGCATCCCACATATCTTTGACATTGCTAAATGATAGATATGAATCGACAATATTAAGTTCTCCCTCAGGTGCGCCATAGATGGCGTTATAGCAGCTCATGGTCTGAAACCAGAGCACTGCTCTCGCACGTCATCGTTTGTAATTCACACCTTCAAACACAAGTGGCTTCATAGAAGCAACAAAGCCACTTGGGGCAAATTGCCTGAAATAAGGTTTTTGGATTGTTGAATAATAGAGCAATTTACCAAGCGAATTACCCATAATAAACGCTAGATAAAACATGATTAGAATAAAAGATAAAATACTAATCATGTGAAATAGCGAAAACATATTAAGACAGTTAACCAAACAGACTGCAAGACATAAGTCTTGAGATGCGATCAGAACAAGATTGATAAAGAAAGCATACACGGCAGCGGCAACAGAAGAGGAACCACCGGTGTTCGTGTTGGCACCGTCGTTAGCCATGTCGTCGAGGAAGAGGGTGCTGATGTCGGGGAAGAAGTCCTCGTCGGGAAAGACGTCGCCGCAGTCGCTATCCGTGTGGGAGTCCGTGACGAAGCCAGTAGTCGCGCCGATAGCGCTCCCCAAAAACCTTATCGCCCTTCTCCCGTACAGGACTCGAAGCAGCGGGGTCTCGGAGGCCTACTGTCCCGGCTCACGGTGCACGCCGCAAGACGGGATGGGGAAGATCTAGGTAGCGCAGTGCTCTGGAACTTGAGGCGCAAAGGAGTATGCGACGATGTGTTGCGGTAAGATGAAACGAACGGACGGGAGTTGAAGCGAACAGGCGGCAGCCCACCGGACAGCCTCCACTCAGTTCGTATTAAAAGTCCACTCGAAGTCCACTCGAGCAAAACGTTGTTTCAACTTCTGTACGACTGTTCATATACCATTCATGCGTGGCAAAATAAAGCTCGGCTCGGCGAGATTCCCGCAACCCGCGGCGCGCGCGTCGTGGCGTGGCGAGGCGAGCGAGAAGGAGCGCGCGTGTGGAACTCTCTCCTTCTCATCCTTTTACCAAGTGGTAGGAGAGCTCACCTTATAAGCTGGTCCAACTTCCACTCAACTAGCAATGTGGGACTAAACATTTGTCCCAGCTCTTGCCTTGCATGAATGGGCCAAATGGGCCTCTAGGATTTCAGGAATTTATTGACATATAATAAATGGGCTGGGCCTATTTAGGCAAAAATTCCAACAGAATCCTCCACAAGGATCCATAGAAGTGAAAGTTGAGAATCTTATTCCTCTGGATGCTTGTAACCAGAGCTTGTTCCTCTTGGGTTTTTGGAACCCTATACGGTTGTTTTTACCATGGAACTGAATCATTGTGGTGTAAAGCTCGGTGAACTTTGTGGAGATTAATTTGCCCAAGCTTGGTGTATGGGTTTGGTGACAACCCTCAAGGGCCCCTTAGTCAATCGTGAGACTTTGCATGTGCGAGAGTGCAAGGAGAATACAATGAGACATTGTAACGTTTGGTGAGCATTGTGCATCCACACCACTCCAGCAAATATTAGCTTCGCTTGGGAAGTGAACTTCAGGACACATTCTCTTCTCCATGTGTTTCGATTATTTCTATACCTGAGTTCTATACTTATAAATTTACATTATAATTGCCATTGTGCTTGAAGTAATATATATCTTGCTACCACTAGTTGTTTTTATTGTTTAGCATAAGTTGTATGTGCACATAGTTGAGCCCAGTGTATATAGGTTTTGTGCTTGTTAAATTAAACGTGTGTTTTATTTCGCATTTATTCAACCCAAAATCGAGCGCATATTCACTCCTGTAGGCGACATCAACATCCTTTCATAAATAAAAACCTTTCTTCACAGTTTTGAAGAATCCACGGTGCTTGTGGTGCGGCGATCGGCGAAAGAAGTTGCTCATTGAATGGCAAAAAAAGGTTGCGATGATAATGGGTGCAAGGTGTGGTTTGGAATTACACCTAATTTTATTGTGTACCATATTGTAATGGATTCTCCTATGTCTTAACAAAACCATAGCACTCTATCTCGGAAGAAAAGCAATTGAGTAGACTCAAGAACTCCAACCCTATGATACAAAAGGCTCTTGCAGAGAAATTTGACACGAAATTGAATTAATCATGTAGATTTTTTTTGAATATATTATAATCAAAAGAGATATAAAATCAACATCTTTGAATTTCTTAGAATGGTGTAAATTGAGGAGAAACTTCACAATTTCCTCTGGATTTATCAATGGAATTATGCTTTCATGATGATGCATTATGGATCAAAGTTGAGAGGCCCCTTGATTCGGATGATTTGAAGGACTTTGTAGTGTTATGCCCTTATGGTTTTGATTGGTTTAGATAGCTTACTACATATCCCATGTATGACCCGTATTATTAGAATATTTAGGAATTATACGGGAGTGGCTAGGACTCGGTCAACCGAGAATCCATTTAATTCTCGGTCGACCAACTTGAGAAAACGACCATATCTAAGCCTTTTTCCTCCTGTGTTAGTGTGCTCTTTTAAATAGGTATTTTTAAGTAAGAAAAAAAGACACACATGGCAATTACAATTATAAAGGGATGGAAAAAATGCAACCACAAATAAAAAAACAAGATTGCACAAATATATACAATTACATATACATGTGCAATTGTGTGTCTATAAGCAAAAATATGCACGAATTTAAATGACTCGTGCATTTGAAAATACATTCAAATTACACACACATATGCAATTTGTACACGTATGTGCAACTACACGTATATATATGCAAACACACAGTACAAAAAATGGTAAATTGCACACATATGCGCCATTGCGCGTCTACATGCAATTGAACATATAAAACAATATGCTTTCAATTGTACATATATATATGCAATTTCGTAACAATATGTAATTGCACACGATAAAGACGACTAAAATTATAAAAAAGGATGAAAACAAGTAATTACATGCTACCGTACAATCTCACATGATCATCTCTTTGTCTCCCTCCATCAGCGAGTACTCTCTCCCCTGTAACACAAATCCAACAAGGTAGAAAATACAATCTGGAAAGACCCAATCAAAGCCCCAAAAGACAAAAGGGTCCAATACCCAAAACACGAAAGCCCACCATCAAAACCAACGCTTACCCTGGTCCAATCCAGGCTAATCCTGGCCTAATCAAGCGCTAACTCTGTGCAATCATCGAAAATACTTGCTCATAAATAACAACATATCATAAAATATAAACAATAACACGTAACGTAACATCATAACATAGTCATACACTTTACGCTCACAAATTTAGAAAAAAATTAAATATGTTCAGAATATTATGAAGAACCACTTGTAAAAAAATTGACGGGTACATTGGTATGTGGGTATGGATTCTATGATCCCATACCCGTCCCCGCTCTACCTAATGGGTGTGATATTTTTCCATTTACACACCCACATGTAATTTTTTATCCCATACCCATACTCTTAATGGATATTTACCTGGGTATGCGGGTTATGGGTACCCGTTGTCTGTTGACATCCCTATCACGCAGATCGTCGCTACCCCCGTCGAGTAGGCCGAGCCCCTAGATAAGAGCCATCGGCAACTTTGAACCTTTCAGATTTTTTTCTCAAAAATAAATAAACCTATATTCCTTTACAAATCCAATTGTTTTGGAGCATATATATTTTGTTACTGAAAAATGCACATGGCGGATACGCCTTCTTTCTGCAAATGGACTTAAACGAGTACTGTGCACGAAACACACATGATGCATATATGGAACTTATCAGACACTAATAATTGTGCCAAGAAAAAGGAACAAGTAGAGAGAGGTAAAACAACCATGCATGCATGCACGGGTGTCACGCAGTTGGAGAGTCACATGACGGTGCACGCACTCGGCGGGTACTCCTCGTAGATGAACCTCCCCTCCTGCACGATCCGGCAACCCTTGCACCCTCTGCACGACGACCCCGCCCCACCGCAGCCCATCATCGGCGGCGGCTGCATCATCTGCAGGGGCGTCGGCATCGCCGGCGGCCACGCATTATACCCGCCGCCGCAGGAGCCGCACCCTCCGCAGTACGACGGGCCTCCGCACGGCTGCCTCTTAGGAGTCGCCGGCGCCCAGGGCGGGTACGGCTGGTGGTGGTGGCCGGGGAACGCCGTCGGCGGTTCGCAGGGCCACTGCGGTTGCGGCGGTGGCGCTTGCGGCTGCGGGTACTGGTGGACGCCGCCCCAGTGGCTCGGGTCGCTGCACGGCCACGGGTAGCAGAGGTTGCACATCTGCGTGAACTGCAGGTTCACCGTCGTCGACGGCGCCGGCGCCGGTTTGGACTCCTCCTTGGGCTTCGGCTTCTCGTCCGGCTTCTTCTCATCGGGCTTCTTCTTTTCCTCTGGCTTCTTCTCCTCGGGTTTCTTCTTCTCCTCCGGCTTCTTCTCGTCGGGCTTCTTGCAGCACTTGCAGCAGTCGTCAGCCGGCTTCTTCTTCTCCTCCGGCTTCTTCTCCTCCTTCTTTGGCTCTGGCTTCTTCTCTTCCGGCTTCTTGGCCTCGGGCTTCTTCTCCTCTACGATCTTGATGTCCTTGATCGCCTCGCGCGCCTTGCATCTCAGCTTCCGCGACAGATTCACCGGATCGAATGGCCCGGAGATGGTCACCGTGTTCTTCTTGGCCTCGAAATTGATGCTCCTGATCCTCTCCTTCTCTGATCGGTCGATGAATAATGTTGCATGAATGCATGCAAGTCAATTAATTAGAAGAAGTGCAAAACACAAGATCTTCCTGTAACATTGTTTGACCTTAACTGTCGAACTGTGTTTGATCCTATTACTTACGTACCTTGGATTTTGCACAGGACTTTCTGAATCTTCCTGTAACATTTCTCGCATTCGAGGTTGGATTCAATGACCAACGTAGATACCTGAAGCAGTTAATTACATGCATGTCAGATCGAAGAAGGAACTAAACCAAAAAAAACTCACACCATATGATGATATGACTACATCTGCCAAAATTAACCATGCACGCATGCAAATTGAAATCAAGTAAGTACGAACGTGTGAATTATGGCAGCTCACCTTCTCTCCCTTCTCTGCCATGGCTGGAGCTGAGAGATCGAACTCCAACAAACGATTTAGCACAAAGTTGCCGCAAAAGGAAGAGGTGATATATATAGGCGGGGGCTCATTGCCATGGCATTTGTGTAACCAAATTCTCCATTATTTTTGTAGGTTTAAGCGAATTTGAGTTAGTACTACACCATTTGCCCACCATGTATTGCCTTCCAAGAAAGAAACAAAATTAACCGTATAATGCGTGGGGGCGCCATAGCCGGCGATGAGGAAGAATCTGCCCCCACATGAATGTGATCAAAACCTAATTAGGCTGTCATATGTATTTTAAGTGCAGGATTCGGGGCAACAACCTTCTTCCGCGCGCTATGATTAGAGCAAATGCATGAGCTAGCAACCGGGGAGACTTGAGAGTGTAACATGGGACAAATAAGTCTCAATGAAAACACGGTAGTTGGCTCAGACACTGCTGGCACCTTGTGAGATGCCACGAGACCGAACCTTCTCACGACTTATTCTCCGTACTGGGGGAAGAGTTTGGCGTGGATAGAAAACTCCCATGTCGGCCGCACTGAACCCTTGTCACGTACATGCAACTTTTGGAAGTTATCTGTGCAGATATCCCTCCGTATATACACTAAAATATGTCTAGATACATTTTTTTTATAAAACTAAAACATCTTATATTTCTAAACGGAGGGAGTAGTTCTTTTTATTACTTATAAAGCCTGTTTCGGCAGAATGAGAACTGATAACCTTTAAATTTGTATGGCTAAGAATGCTGTTTTCAAAAAAAAAATTGGATAAAATTCTAGGATTTATTAATACTCATCAACAACGAACGGTACAAAGAGTCCTAAACGAAATATCCTGCTGCGATGCATGAGCTGCAACAACCGATCGACCAACCTCATGTCACATTGGTCCGGCCGGCCGGTCGGTTTCACGAATGGTTATTTGAACTTGGGAACATTGGTCAACAGCGACAGCTATACCCCTGGTAGCAGATCAGCTGGCATGTATAGATGTAGTACTGGTGTTTAGAGGTAGGCAATTGGATCGTCGCCAACCACCGCCATGTATGGCCAGCAGGTACTTGTACCATGTGAGGATGATAGGCGTAAAACATTCCTTCTCTTCGACCTTATTAGAGTGATTAGGATCGTGACCGCTGAGCCGATGGAGATCAGGGTGTAAGCACCGTCGTTCCCACACTGATTGTTTTGTTAGAAAGGCTCAGTTCACTGTTGCTAAACTGTGTGTGTGTGCCTATTTTATAGTCTGTTGTGGAGAAATAGCCACAAAAGTACTCCTAGTAGATAAAAGCAAGTTAAAGTGATTATTTTATAATCTGTCGAGGAAAAATAGCCAAGAAAAAACAGCAAAAAAAATAGCCCCGGGACCTTCCCACACAGCCTTCGGCACCAAGGCTGTGCCATCTTGGCTTCCACAGAAAACACACGTACAAACCTGTGAAACATGCTGGGTCTGAAAGTTCATCGCAATTTCTTGTGATTTGAGGATGCCATCAGGTCTTGTTTTCAGTTGCCGTATCTTATTTCAAGTACTAGATAATTTCCCCTCACTTTGAGCATGAGCTTGCTACGACGGTATCTACTAGTTTCAGCTGCACTAAGTGGTAAGTTGATATATTACTGCACATCTGCTTCTATATGACCAATGGAGTCTGAATAATTGCATCAGCATCTGGCACATGGCACAGATGCTTCTCTGAATAACGCCGTTTTCCGCTCCCACCTCCACCATTCTGTAAATATGCTTCAAACTTCTGCTCGTCGTCATTCCAAAGGTAAATGGACTCAGCCTGAATTTCACCTCCGAACGGTTAAAACAAGACTGACCAAACAACTTTCACTAGCATCTTGTAAAGACCACAAATAATCTCGTTTCCATCCCGGCCATTAATCCTCGGAGTGAACTCGGTAACGGTACTGGAGATATTACCATTGTGATCACCACCACGGGCACAGATATTGAGTATCAGCATCTCATCTAATGGGACTGCCACCACACGTCGCAATAGTTGGACAATTCCGCCATCACAAGTAGCCATGTCGCCACCAACACCACTGTCGTACAGCAGAAAACTGTCTGAAACGTCCGTGGTGCAAGCGGTTATTTTTCCATCAAAAACTTCAGGCCCCGACAGAATTTTGATCTCAACTGTGCCCTCCACTGCTTTCTTAACATATGGAACATGACCTACAGAAGGCCGTGAACATGAAATTAATATTATGCATCTTTGAACAACTATCAGGACTAAAGATAAATTTCCATAAAAGTGAGATTTTCTGTTTTGGTAAAGCAAAAGATGAGGAATCGCGGTATAAACAAATATTAGGGTGTGAGGTTGGATGTCTTCCCTTCAGATATCTCGGCATACCTATCCATTATAGAAAACTTAAAAATTTAGATTGGTATCCAGTAGAAACTCGATGCGAAGGAAAATTGAGTTGCTGGAAGGGCAAACTATTATCTTATGGTGATAGATTAGTGCTAATCAATTATGTATTAATAAGTTTACCGATGTTTATGCTATCGTTTCTTGAAATACCTATGGGGGTAAGGAAACGATTAGATTTCTATAGGTTCCGCTTTTTCTGGCAAAGTGATGAGAATAAAAGAAAATATAGACTGTCAAAATGGAACATTATTTGTAGACCTAAAGATCAAGGTGGTTTAGGGATTGAGGTGTTGGAAATTAAAAATAGATGTTTGTTAAGTAAATGGTTATTCAAATTGATGAATGAAGAAGGTGTTTGGCAAGAATTGATTAAAAATAAATATCTAAGTCAAAAAAATTTGGCCGAAGTCCAAGCAAAACCAACCGATTCTCAGTTTTGGAAAGGACTTATGCGGGTAAAGAATGAGTTCTTTGCTAGAGGTAATTTCAAAATTGGAAATGGTAGTACTACTAGGTTTTGGAAGGATATATGGTTAGGAGAAACACCTCTAGCTCAACAATATCCATCCTTATACAATATTGTACAATGATCTAATATGAGCGTGGCGCAGGTTCTAGCTCATGTACCGCTTAACATTAGATTTCGACGAGTACTTATTGGTAGTAAGTGGACCGCTTGGTTACACTTATGCCAACGATTAATGATGGTACAATTGTCAGATGAACAAGATAAGTTTATATGAAACTTAACTTCATCTAGGGTGTTCTAGGTAAAATCCATGTATGAAGACCTTATGAATGATCATACGGTTTTCCTTCAGAAATATCTGTGGAAACTAAAAATTCCACTTAAGATTAAGATTTTTATGTGGTTCCTTCACAATAAAGTTGTACTTACTAAGGATAACTTGATTAAGAGAAATTGGGTAGGATGTATCAATTGTTGTTTTTGTGGATCGCTAGAAACCATTGAACATTTGTTTATTTCCTGTCCTTTTGTGTGTTTATTATGGCGCATTGTCAATTTTTCTTACGATGTTCTCCCTCCAACTAATATCATAAATATGTTTAGGAATTGGTTGGATGGAGTGGACAAAGCAACTAAGGCTAGAATTCGCATTGGGGTTTCTGCCTTGTGTTGGTCTATTTGGAGATGCAGAAATGACATAATCTTTAATAAATCAAAAAGTTTTAATATTTTGCAGGTTATCCATATGGTGGTTCATTGGATCCAGCTTTGGGCATGTTTGCTCCCGCCAGACCAGCGGGATATTATGGCTACTGGGTGCAGCCATTTGCTGATGGTCGCCCACCACATATTCGGCCAGTCGTACTGGCAGCCTTATAGTCGACTTCAGGATGTCTAGAGATTCTCTTTATCGTCTTTTTCGCTGGTTGATACATGTATCAACTTTAAGCGATCCTTGATGTGTAATATTTACTATATGCTGGATGTTGGATGATGCTTTTTATTAATAAAGGCTGTGTGCATCTATCGATGCAGAGGCCGGGGTTATACTCTCCTTTTTGAAAAAAATGAATATATCAGTTGCACCTCACTAAGCCGGCTAGGAATGCTCCTGCTCATGCTCCCAACAGCGAAACATTGAAGACAAAGCAAAGTTTGAACCTATGATTCCTCGGTTAACAAAGCTTTTCACTTGCCACTTTTCTGCTATATGGAGTTTAAATTCAACTGTGCAAACACTCTTTTGAACAGTTTGAGAACTTACCATATGTCACCAAGAGTTCCTGGAACCATCTCATTACCAAAAATTTGAGCCACTTCCCAAGGTGTCAGTAATATTAGCCTTTAGATATTTATTAGGTTTGCCACTAGGGATATGGACAACTCATGATACATACAGACATGGCACTAAATATATAAAGTTTCTACATGATAAAAACCTAGCATGTTTTTGGACTTGAGTAGGAGGGATACAGTTTCCAGGACTCCTACAGGTTTACAGAACATTACAGTTCAGGATATGCACATAAAGAGACCGAGTTGTGGCATTAAGCTGCTCATTCAAATACCTATGATTGGACTAGTTGGCAATTGTTTCTGTCACGTCGGAAGATGTTCACACATTTATAATCTAGTTCATCTCTGACTATCACAGTCCCATACACATTGATAGGGTAGCCAACATCTGAGGAGATTATCTTCAGACAAAGCACATTTAGAGAGCCAACCAATCTGTGGTCATCACTGATTGTTGAATCCACATAGCGCATAGGGCCATATTGTGCTGAGACAAAAGGAAGTGAAGTTAGTTCACCACGAGGGAAGAATATTTAGGTAGCAGAAGTTAAGATGGTAACGGCTCAAGCAATAATAAGTTTACATAGCTTTGAAGTATAGATCCCGTCGAAACATCAGGATTAGTGTATACCTTTGGCAGAGCTTTGTATAAATATAAGTAACTCTATTGTGCAGTACAATGATTGTTCTACAGAAAATCAAGCAAAACAGAAAAAAACAATTCCAGGTGGTGTGCATGCCAGGCCAAAGTAAGCATTGTACTATTGGACACAGCTAAGCCAGGTAGTAATTAAGAAAATAAAGACGCCTGAGGTTATCTTATGATTCAGACAATTAACAAGCGTTGTAGCCTCTGTGGCTCTGAACACAACGGTTTATCCAAGGAGATGCGATTTCAGCATCCTCGGGATTGAACTATATATGTCCATCCACTTAATGGAATTCACAATCCCCGGCAGGAAGAGGAAAATCTACTGCAACATGGCATTTGATTCTGAATCTCCTCAAGGTTTTCACACCTAACAGAATTATTAGATGTCCGTCTCTTCAATCATCATACAACAGTTCATCTTTGTATACCCAGTCGGTGGAAAAGGTTTTGTGGCTGGATGTTAAGTAGGTTTCAGTCAGTCAGCTCCATAGAATTTGAATTCAATGTTCGACACTTTCTTTTTTTCCTTGCTTTTATTTTACATGTTGTGTGCACTCTCTTCTAACACATTCATTTTTTTTAATTGTTCTGTCTAATGAGTTCTTGCATTTTGTTTGAAGATTTGTTGAGAACTCAACAACCCAATCTTTTTTTTTGAGAAACACAATACAATCGAAGACGCCCACAACACGTACATGCACCCACCCCTATGAACGCACACACGCACACCCTACCCTTACGAGCACCTCCGAGAGACTGAGCCGGCGGATCGGGTCTTGAGATTGACGAAGTCACCACGGACGCCTCGCTGTCGACGAAAATGTCGCCTCCCGCTGAAAGAATATTTCACCTTTTATGCAACACATAGTGTCAAACCTGGGGTTTGTACTCAGGTGGGCTTGGGGTACAACCACCTACCTAGCCATCCAACTACAGGTTGGTTTGCTCAACAACCCAATCCTAATCAAGCACGTTCTGAAATTGGCCAAAGATCACTGGTATGCACTCGGTCTAAGAACATTATACATTAATTGCAAACTGATAATTTTGGAAGAGGCGCTCATATCATCACATTTGTGCTTAACCAAGTGGTGCATGCCAATTTGCATGAGGATAATAATAAATTGTGATAGTCGTATATATGATTCGTTTAAGGACAACGCATGGAAGAACGGGCACGTACTCTCTTCATCGAGGTCGAAGATGGTGAGGTCAAGGAACCAGACGCGGGTGAAGCAACAGTCTCCCGTCTTGGGGTCGTGCACGATGAGCTCTCTTTCCAGAGCATGTCTCGCCTCCGCCTTGGCCGACTCCTCTGGCGTGGCGAACTCCCACGGCATCCTCTCCCGAGGCTTTTTTCTCTTGCTCTGCTCGCGGCGCTGCTGCTTCGCCGCCGCGGCCTCCTCCTCGTCCTCTTCGATGTACGCCGGAAGAACGCCGTCATCGTCTTCTGCCATGAGACCCCCGCCGCCTCCGGATCCCTAACTAACCTGTGAGATTAACGGAGTGGGATTGTGGGGAGGATTTAGCCGACCGGGCAGAGCAAGAGAGCGATCGAATTGTAGCTCGCCGCCGCCTGCCGGGTGGGATTTCGGTTTCGGCTGCCGAACGCCGGGATGATCTCATTTTACACGAGGGTTCCACAGATGCGAACGGCGGGCTTCATGGACCTTCTTGATTGGCTTTCTAGATGCATCCGTTTTGTAAGGCCTCTCTTTCCTCTCCAAAAAAACTACGCTCTCTTTTGAAAAAAGAAGGCCTATCCAAAACCAAATTATGTAATTTTTTTGCAAAAATTTCTATCAATTTATTAATATCATATATAATAGTAGAAAGAGCCTAAAAAATAAGAAAATTATAAAAAGGTCCTTAGACCAACTAGCGACGACTATAATCACTCACACGAGCCAAAGGTATGTCGTCATCCTCGTCCATCCATTACCAGAACCAAGTAAAGCTTGTTATAGTAGATTCTTTAGCATATAGATCCTGTTGTACCAGCCAAACAAGAAGTATCGTAGTAAAATCCAAAAACCAACATATTAGAGCATCAATCATCGCCAAAGATAAGACTCATAGATCGGAAGAGCCAAACCTAAAACCACGTCAATGAAAAAAACAGACTAGATCCCAGAAGAATCATTGGAAGCACAACATCACGTACCCTTCGCCGGTTGCCTGTGGTAAAAGATCATCTATGAAAGAAACCAACTTTGATTCCCATTAAACATCTTCAGAATGGTGAATATGTAGGTTTTGTAGGGTTCGTTGCATGTAAAATAAAAAATTCTACTGCAAGAACGCATAAAACCAAGATCCAATCTATAAGAAAAGCCAAGATCTAATCTACGAGATCGATGCAACGAGATTGTGGAGAACTAACCCTCGTAGATCCAAAGCGTTTAACAAGATCGGATTCTCATGGTTGATGTAGTCGATCACTTGCCGATCTCAAGATCGTGTAGACGATCCTTCCTGCGCCGCGTTTCGGCAATGCTTCCGCAGTTGGTCACACGTACGGTAGTCGATGAAGATCTTATCCTCCCTTGTTCCAGCAGGCAGCGGAGATAGTAGATCCCCTCGGAATCCTAACATCACGACGGTGTGGTGGTAGTGGTGGAGGGTTGGGTGTGTGTGTGTGGGGGGGGGGGGGGGGGGAGGGGGTTAGGTTGCGCCCCACCCCTCATTATATAGGTGGGGGGCGGCCGACCAAGGGTTCCTAGCCCAGGCCATGTCCCCCCAACTCGGCCACACGGGGAAGAGTTGGAACTCTTCCCACCTCTTACCAAAAAACTAGAGTTTGACTCCTTTTCAAACTAGGATTTGACTATTCAAACTAGGGTTTGACCCTTTTACTAGTCTTGGACGAATTGGCTCTTTAGGGTTTGGTGTAGCTAGACACTAGGGAACGCCATTGTCTAAGTGACCCCTCCCAGGGTGGTGGAACCACTGGTGGTCCCTCTAGAACATTCTAGAAGTATCCGGTCAAAACACCAAAACTTTTTCCGAACCCCAAAAAACCACTTTCCTTATATGAATCTTATTATCTGGACCATTTCGGATCTCCTCGTGATGTCCTGGATCCAATCCAATACTCTGAACAACATTCGATCTCCAACTCATATTCCATATCTACTTAAACAACATCGAATCCTTAAGTGTGTCTCCCTACGGTTCGTGAACTATGCAGACATGACCGAGACACCTCTCCGATCAATATGGCTCCCACATATTTCTACGATGAATTCGTGATTGAATGAACCATTTACATATGATACCAATTCCCTTTGTCGCGTGATACTTTACTTATTCGAGGTTCGATCGTCAGTATCTCTATACCTAGTTCAACGTTGTTACCGATAAGTACTCTTTACTCATAATATGATGTGACATTCCTTGTGACCTTGTCACATGCTTGCAAGCCAATTGGATGACATTTCTGTAGGGGTTCATAGCATGGAAAACAAAAAAATTCTACCGCATGCACACAAACAAGCCAAGATCTATCTACTAGATTGTAGCAACGAGTCGATAGAAGCACTCACCCTCGAAGATTCCAAAGCGGTTAACGAGAGCAGATTCTCGTGGGTGATGTAGTCGTACACTTGCCGATCTCAAGATCGCGTAGACGATCCTTCCGGCGCTGCGTTCCAGCAGCGCTTCCGCAGTCGTCCACACGTTCGGTACTCGATGAAGACCTTTCTCTCCCTAATTCCAGTAGGCAGTGGAGGTTGTAGTTCTCCCCTCGCGATTCCGGCAGCACGACGGCATGGTGTCGGAAGTAGAGGGAAGATCCCATAGGGCTTCGCCTAAGCCGGTGCGAGTTATGGTGGATTAGGGTTTCCTAGAGATCTAGGGTTTAGAAGACCGGGAGAAGGAGGAGGTGTCGGCGGCGGCTAGGGCAGCGACGACGGACCGGCGGCGGCGGGGCTCGGGTGGAGAGGGGCTAGGGTTTGGTGCTTTTGGGGAAGCCCTCCCCCTCTAGTTATGAGAGGGAGGGCAGCCTTGGGAGGGGTGAGTTTGAATCCACTTCCAAACCCAAGTTGGAAGGACTCTCTCCTACTTCCACTAGAAAACTATTGTTCTAGTTTGACTTTTCAAACCTCCTGTTTGACTTTCAATTTAGAGCTTTAATTCTCTCTCACAAATGACCACACCAAGTGACCTAGGATATGATCTAATCATTCCACTTACCCATGACACATTCATGGACCATTCTCCTTCCAGACCGGTGAACCTTCTAGAACCTCTCCGATGAAAACATCGGAATGTTTCCCGAACTCCGGAATCGGACTTTCCTTATATGAATCTTATTCTCCGGACCATTCCGGATCTCCTCGTGATATCACGGATCCCATCCGAGACTCCGAACAACATTTGGTATCCCTACTAACATTCCATATCTATTAAACAACATCGAATCCTTAAGTGTGTCTCCCTACAGTTCGTGAATTATGCGGACATGACCGAGACACTTCTTCGATCAATAACCAATAGAGGAATCTGGAAATTCATATGGCTCCCACAAATTTCTATAGTTACTTTGCGATCGAATGAACCACTTACATACGATACCAATTTCTCTTTGTCTCACGATAGTTTACTTATCCGAGGTTTTGATCGTCAGTATCTCTACATACCTAGTTCAACCTCGTTACCGATAAGTACTCTTTTCTCGTTCCCGTGATATGTGATCCCTTGTGAGACAGTCACATGCTTGCAAGCTAATTGGATGACATTCCACTGAGAGGGCCCAGAGTATATCTATCCGTCATATGGACGGACAAATCCCACTCTTGATCCATGTGCCTCAACCCATACTTTCCGAACACTCAATGCCACCTTTATAGCCACCCAGTTATGGTGTGGTGTTTGATGTCATCAAATCATCCTTCCGGTGATGGTGATTAGCATGATCTCATGGTCGAAGGAATTAGGTTACTATGTATCAGAAAGCTTATAGCAAACAAACTATTGAAATGACTTGATCTTTATGCTACGCTTATCTATAGGAGTATGTCCATCATACCATTATCCTAATGATATGATCTCGTTGTTAACAACATCTCAATGTTCATGATCGAGAAACCACGATCATCTATTAACCAACAAGCTAGTATTATTAAAGAGGCTTTACTAGGGACTCTAATTTAGTTTACAAATCACACAAGTATTAATGTTTCTGGTTAATATTGTTATAGCATGAATGTAAACATTTATCATAAACACAAAGATATAATAATAACCACTTTTATTATTGCCTCTAGGGCATATCTCCAAGAGTCTCCCACTTGCACTAGAGTCAACTAATCTAGATTACATGGTAATATACCGAACACCCATGGCAGTTTGGTGCTGGTCATGTTTTGCCCTCAGGAGAGGTTTAGTCAACGGATCCGCCACATTCAGATATGTGTGTACTTTGCAAATCTTTATGTCACCATCTTGGACATGCTCTCAAATAGCGTGAAAACGTAGCTTGATATGCTTCAGCTTCTTGTGTGACCTTGGTTCTTGTGCATTGGCTATGGCGCCCATGTTATCACAATAGTTAGACATTGGGTCCAACGCACTTGGAACCACACCGAGCTCTGTAATGAACTCCTTCATCCATATCGCCTCTTGTGAAGCCTCCGAAGCAGCTATGTATTCCGATTCAGTTGAAGATCTCGCCACAACGCTTTGCTTTGCACTCCTCCAGCTAACTGCTGAACCATTCAAAGTAAATACGTATCCAGATTGTGATTTAGAATCATCCGGATCGGTGTTCCAACTAGCATCGGTGTAACCATTAACAACGAGTTGTTCATCACCTCCATAAGAAAGAACCATATCCTTAGTTCTTCTCAAGTACTTAAGGATGTTTTTGACCGTTGTCCAATGATCCACTCCTGGATCACTTTGATATCTGCTAGTCAAACTAACAACATATGCAATGTCGGGTCTAGTACATAGCATGGCATACATAAAAGATCCTATGGCTGAGGCATAGGGAGTCTTACTCATCCTTTCTCTATCTTCTGCCATTGCAGATCTATCTCTATAAATCTTTATGCCTAATATGTAAGCTGCTTCGCCAAGATCTTTCATTGAAAAACTATTATTCAAATAACCCTTGACACTATTAAGAAGGTCTACATCATTATCAATCAACAATATGTCATCTACATATAGTATTAATAATGCTACAGAGCTCCCACTCACATTCTTGTAAATACAAGCTTCTCCATAAGTTTGTATAAAACCAAAGCTTTTGATCACCTTATCAAAACATTGATTCCAACTTCGGGATGCTTGATTCAATCCATAAATGGACCGTTGAAGTTTGCATACCTTGTTAGCATCTTTAGGATCGACAAAACCTTTGGGTTGTACCATATACATGTAGGGGTTCGTAGCATGGAAAACAAAAAATTTCTACCACATGCAAACAAAGAAGCCAAGATCTATCTACTATATTGTAGCAACGAGTCGATAGAGGAACTCACCCTCGAAGATTCCAAAGCGGTTAACGAGAGCGGATTCTCGTGGGTGATGTAGTCGTACTCTTTCCGATCTCAAGATCGCGTAGACGATCCTTCCGGCGCCGCGTTCTGGCAGCGCTCCCGCAGTCGGTCACACGTTCGGTACTCGATGAAGACCTTCCTCTCCCTTGTTCCAGCAGGCAGCGGAGGTTGTAGCACTCTCCTCGCTATTCCGGCAGCATGACGGCGTGGTACCGGAAGTAGAGGGGAGATCTCGCAGGGCTTCGCCTTAAGCCGGAGCGAGTATGGTGGACTATGAGAGAGCCCTTGGCGATCTAGGGTTTAGAGGCACCAAGGATAAGAGGCTAGGCCGGCGGCTAGGGCAAGGGGAGGGCCCCAACTCAGTGGCTAGGGCAAACCCTAGGTGGCGGCGGCGACTTGGTGGTGGTGGCGCCGGCGGCTTAGGGTTAGGGTTTTGGGTGTGAGAGGTGTAGGGATAGAGGGGCACCCATGCCCCTCCTTTTATAGGTGGGAGGGCGCCGACCAAGGGAAGGGAGTCCTCCCCCAAGTCGGCCTCCTTGGCCGGCGGGTGGAGGGAGAGGAACTCCTCCCCAAGTAGGTTTCCTACTCTCCCTCCACTAAGCAAAACTGCCGTTTGACTTTTCAAATTGGCGTTTGACTTTTCAAACTAGGATTTGATTTATCCCTTTATTTTGCTCAGCGATGACACCTAGTACATGATGCAAACATTCCAACTTGTTATCACACATTCATGTACCCTTCCCCTCCGGAGTGTCGGACCTTCCGGAACCTTCTAGAACATTCCCGATGAAAACACCGGAATCATTCTCCAACTCCGAAACAGGACTTTCCTTATATGAATCTCATTCTCCGGACCATTCCAGATCTCCTCGTGATATCCCGGATCCCATCCGAGACTCCGAACAACATTCGGTCTCTTACTCATCATTCCATAACTACTCAACAACATCGAATCCTTAAGTGTGTCTGCCTACGGTTCGTGAATTATGCGGACATGATCGAGACACTTCTCCGAACAATAACCAATAGAGGAATATGGAAATTCATATGGCTCCCACATATTTCTACGATTACTTTGCGATCGAATGAACCACTTACATACGATACCAATTTCCCTTTGTCTCACGATAGTTTACTTATCCGAGGTTTTGATCGTCGGTATCTCTACATACCTAGTTCAACCTCGTTATCGATAAGTACTCTTTTCTCGTTCCCGTGGTATGTGATCCCTTGTGAGCCATTCACATGCTTGCAAGCTAATTGGATGACATTCCACCGAGAGGGCCCAGAGTATATCTATCCGTCATATGGATGGACAAATCCCACTCTTGATTCACTCAACCCATACTTTCCAAACACTCAATGCCACCTTTATAGCCACCCAGTTATGGTGTGGTGTTTGATGTCATCAAATCATCCTTCCGGTGATGGTGATAAGCATGATCTCATGGTCGAAGGAATTAGGTTACTATGTATCAGAAAGCATATAGCAATTGAACTATTAAAATGACTTGATCTTTATGCTACGCTTATCTATAGGAGTATGTCCATCATACCATTCTCCTAATGATATGATCTTGTTGTTAATAACATCTCAATGTTCATGATAGGGAAACCACAATCATCTATTAACCAACAAGCTAGTATTATGAAGAGGCTTTACTAGGGACTCTAATTTAGTTTACAAATCACACAAGTATTAATGTTTCCTGGTTAATACTGTTATAGCATGAATGTAAACATTTATCATAAACACAAAGATATAATAATAACTATATTTATTACTGCCTCTAGGGCATATCTCCAAGAGTCTCCCACTTGCACTAGAGTCAACTAATCTAGATTACATGGTAATATACCGAACACCCATGGCATTTTGTTGTTGGTCATGTTTTGCCCTCGGGAGAGGTTTAGTCAACGGATCCGCCACATTCAGATCTGTGTGTACTTTGCAAATCTTTATGTCCCCATCTTGGACATGTTCTCGAATAGCGTGAAAACGCAGCTTGATGTGCTTCAGCTTCTTGTGTGACCTTGGTTCTTGCGCATTGGCTATGGCGCCCATGTTATCACAGTAGATAGACATTGGGTCCAGCGTACTTGGAACCACACCGAGCTCTGTAATGAACTCTTTCATCCATATCGTTTCTTGTGAAGCCTCTGAAGCAGCTATGTATTCCGATTCAGTTGAAGATCTCGCCACAACACTTTGCCTTGCACTCCTCCAGCTAACTGTTGCACCATTCAAAATAAATACGTATCCAGATTGTGATTTAGAATCATCCGGATTAGTGTTCCAACTAGCATCGGTGTAACCATTGACAACGAGCTGTTCATCACCTCCATAAGAAAGAACCATATCCTTAGTTCTTCTCAAGTACTTAAGGATGTTTTTGACCGCTGTCCAATGATCCACTCCTGGATCACTTTGATATCTGCTAGTTAAACTAACAGCATATGCAATGTCGGGTCTAGTACATAGCATGGCATACATTAGAGATCCTATGGCTGAGGCATAGGGAGTCTTACTCATCCTTTCTCTATCTTCTGTCGTTGCTGGACTTTGAGTTTTACTCAAGGTCGTATTGGGCAACATGGGCAAGAACCCTTTCTTGATATCTTCCATTCCAAACCTCTTTAGAACTTTGTCCAAATATGTACTTTGTGACAATGACATTAGGCGTCTCGATCTATCTCTATAAATCTTTATGCCTAATATGTAAGCTGCTTCGCCAAGATCTTTCATTGAAAAACTATTATTCAAATATTCCTTGACACTATTAAGAAGGTCTACATCATTCCTAATCAATAATATGTCATCTACATATAGTATTAAGAATGCTACAGAGCTCCCACTCACTTTCTTGTAAATACAAGCTTCTCCGTAAGTTTGTATAAAACCAAAACTTTTGATTACTTTATCAAAACGTTGATTCCAACTTCGGGATGCTTGCTTCAAACCATATATGGACCTTTGAAGTTTGCATACCTTGTTAGCATCTTTAGGATCGACAAAACCTTTGGGTTGCATCATATACAACTCTTCATCAATGTCTCCATTGAGGAACGCCGTTTTGACATCCATCTGCCATATCTCATAATCGTAATATGCAGTGATTGCTAACATAATCCTCACAGACTTTAGCTTTGTTACTGGTGAGAATGTCTCATCATAGTCAACTCCTTGAATTTGTCGAAACCCTTTTGCGTCAAGTCGAGCTTTATAGACGGTAACATTACCATCAGCATATGTTTTCTTCTTGAAAATCCATTTATTCTCGACAGCCTTCCGGCCATCCGGTAAGTCAACCAAAGTCCATACTTGGTTTTCACATATGGATCCAATCTCGGATTTCATGGCTTCATGCCATTTATTGGAATCTGGGCTCATCATTGCTTCCTCATATGTCGCAGGGTCATCGGTGTTGTCCACCAACATGACATTCATAACGGGATCATACCAATCAGGAGTGGTACGATTTCTCGTTGACCTACGAGGCTCTGTAGTTACTTCAACCAAAGTTTCATGGTCGACATCATTAGGTTCCTCTCTTATTGGTGTAGGCGCCACAGGAACTACTTCCGGTGCTGTGCTACTTGCAAGTTCGAGAGAAGGTTCAACAACCTCGTCGAGTTCTACTTTCCTTCCAGTCACTTCTTTCGAGAGAAACTCCTTCTCTAGAAAGGATCCATTCTTGGCAACAAAGATTTTGCCCTCGGATATATAATAGAAGGTATACCCAATAGTTTCCTTCGGGTATCCTATGAAGACGCATTTTTCCGCTTTGGGTTCAAGCTTGTCGGGCTGTAACTTCTTTACTTAAGCTTCACAACCCCAAACTTTAAGAAACGATAATTTAGGTTTCATCCCAAACCATAATTCATACGGTGTCGTTTCAACGGATTTAGATGGTGCCCTATTTAAAGTGAATGCGGCTGTTTCTAATGCATAACCCCAAAATGATAGCGGTAAATCTGTAAGTGACATCATAGAACAAACCATATCTAAGAGAGTTCGATTACGACGTTCGGACACACCATTATGTTGTGGTGTTCCCGGCGGTGTCAATTGTGAAAGTATTTCGCATTTCTTCAAATGCTCGCCAAACTCATAACTTAGATATTCACCTCCACGATCAGATCGCAGAAATTAAATCTTCTTGTTACGTTGATTCTCTACCTCACTTTGAAATTCCTTAAACTTCTCGAAAGTTTCGGACTTATGTTTCATGAAATAGATATACCCATATCTACTCAAGTCATCCATGAAGGTATGAACATAGCGATAACCACTGCGCGATGCTACACTCATTGGACCACACACATTGGTATGTATGACTTCCAACAAATCCGTAGCTCGCTCCATCATACCAGAAAATGGAGTCTTAGTCATTTACCCATCAGACATGCTTCGCATCTTTCAAGTCATTCGAAATCAAGTGATTCAAGAAGTCCATCGGAATGGAGTTTCTTCATACGCTTCACTCCAATGTGACCAAGACGACAGTGCCACATATAGGTCGAGTTATCGCTCAATTTCAAACGTTTAGCCTCAATATTATTTATGTGTGTATTACTACAATCGAGATTCAGTAAGAATAGACCATCTATCAAAGGTGCATGTGCATAAAACATATTACTCATATAAATCGAACAACCATTATTCTCGGACTTAAACAAGTAACCGTCTCGCAATAAACAAGATCCCGATATAATGCTCATGCTTAACGCAGGCACCAAATAACAATTATTTAAGTATAAAACTAATCCCGATGGTAGATGAAGAGGTAGCGTGCCGACCGCGATCACATCAACCTTTGATCCATTTCCAACGCGTATCGTCACTTCGTTCTTCGCTAGCTTCTGTTTATTCTGCAGCACCTGTTTCGAGTTACAAATATGAGCAACCGAACCAGTATCAAATACCCAGGCACTACTACGAGTACTAGTGAGATACACATCAATAACATGTATATCGGATATACCTTTCTTCTTGATGTTGCCGTTCTTCAAATCTGCCAAGTACTTTGGGCAATTCTGCTTCCAGTGACCCTCTTGCTTGCAGTAAAAGCACTCAGTATCAGGCTTAGGTCCAGCCCTGGTCTTCTTCGCCGGTGCGGCAACTTTCTTACCGCCCTTCTTGAAGTTCCCCTTTTGCTTAGACTTGCCTTTCTTGAATTTGGTGGTCTTATTGACCAACAACACTTGGTGCTCTTTCTTGATCTCCACTTCTGCAGATTTCAACATGGAGAAGAGTTCTGGCAATGTCTTGTCCATGTTTTGCATATTGTAGTTCATCACAAAGTTCTTGTAACTTGGTGGTAGTGATTGGAGGACACGATGTATCCCCAAAGAATTAGGAATCACTATTCCCAAACTTTGGAGTTTGTTTGCGTGCCTAGACATCTTAAGCACATGCTCACTGACGGAGCTGCCCTCTTCCATCTTGTAGTTAAAGAATTTTTCAGAAGCCTCATAACTCTCAACTGCCGCGTGAGCCTCAAATATCATTTTGAGTTCACGGACAATATCATGTGGGTCTGAATTCTCAAACCTTTTCTGAAGCTGCTATTCCAAACCATACAAGATAGTACACTGAACTGTGGAGTACTGATTCTTCCGAGCGAGGAAAACATTCTTTACCTCATCGGTAGCATCATCTGCAGGCGGGTCACCCAGCGGTGCATCCAGCACATAGGTCAAATTACCAGCATTGAGGACAATCCTAAAATTGCGGAACCAATCCGCGAAGTTGCTTCCATTGTTTTTCAACTTTTCTTTCTCTAGGAACACATTAAAATTGATGGTAGGGGCCGCCATTGATCTACAACATATTTGCAATAGTTTAGACTAAGTTTATGACAAATTGAGTTCTTATTAATAGTTAAATTAATCTAGGTGAACTCCCACTCAAAACAATATCTCTCACATTGTTTTAGTGATCACATGAACCAAATCCACCACATCAACACTGATCATCACGAGAGTTGATGTAGCTTCAATGGCAAACAATCGACATGTTCATCATATCTACTATATGATTCATGCTTTACCTTTCGGTGATTCGTGTTCCGAGACCATGTATGTACATGCTAGGCTCGTCAAGATCAAACCTTAGCTTCCGCATGAGCAAAACTGGCTTGCTCACGTTGTATATACTTGCAGAATCTAACACACCCGATCATCACGTGGTGCTTCGAAACAACAAGCTTTAGCAACGGTGCTAACTAAGGATGAACACTTTAAAACTTGAAATTTGTGTGCTTGAGGGATCATCTTATAATGCTACCGTCGTTAACTAAGAAATACAAGATGCATAAAGGATTAACATCACATGCAATTCATAATATGTGATATGATATGGCCTTTCTTCATTGTGCTTCTGATCTCCATCTTCAAGCACGAACATGATCTCCATCATCACCGGCATTGCATCAAGGTCAATGACGCCGCTCCATGGTTGTCGTCCACCAGCTTCAACTATTACAACTACTTTGAATAGAGACGCGGGTCTTAACAGAAATTAAAGACAACCATATGGCTCCTGCCGGTTGCCAACTTACAATAAGGAACATTGCATACATCAAATATAATCACAATCATGGCCATATCACATCACAGCACACCCCTGCAAAACAAAGTTAGACGCCTATAATTTTCTTTGCATATTTTACATGGTTTGGGGCTTTCAATAAGTGTCGCTCTAACTTACGAACAAGAACCACAACGTTGATGCTAGAACTATCAAGTGCCCATTGTAAATTGGATCTATACTATAATGGGAGAGACACACACCCGCAAAGCCACTTATGCAATACAAGTTGCATGTTCAGCGTGGAGCAAGTCTCATGAACGATGTCATGTAAGGTTAGCCCGGGCCGCTTCATCCCATCATACCGCAAGATGCAAAGTACACAAGAAGCAATTGATAATAAAAGCACCACCGCCCACAATGAAAATTGTGTTCTACTCGTGCAACAGATCTACATATAGACACGGCTCTGATACCACTGTAGGGGTTCATATCATGGAAAACAAAAAATTTCTACCGCATGCAAACAAACAAGCCAAGATCTATATACTATATTGTAGCAACGAGTCGATAGAGGAACTCACCCTCAAAGATTCCAAAGCAGTTAACGAGAGTGGATTATTGTGGGTGATGTAGTCGTACTCTTTCCGATCTCAAGGTCACGTAGACGATCCTTCCGGCGCCGCGTTCCGGCAGCGCTCCCGCAGTCGGTCACACGTTCGGTACTCGATGAAGACCTTCCTCTCCCTTGTTCTAGCAGGCAGCGGAGGTTGTAGCACTCTCCTCGCGATTCTGGCAGCACGATGGCGTGGTACCGGAAGTAGAGGGGAGATCTCGCAGGGCTTCGCCTTAAGCCGGAGCGAGTGTGGTTGACTATGAGAGAGCCCTTGGCGATCTAGGGTTTAGAGGCACCAAGGAGAAGAGGCTAGGCCGGCGGCTAGGGCAAGGGAAGGGCCCCAAATCGGCGGCTAGGGCAAACCCTAGGTGGCGGCGGCGACTTGGTGGTGGTGGCGCCGGCGGCTTAGGGTTAGGGTTTTGGGTGTGAGAGGTGTAGGGCTAGAGGGGCACCCCTGCCCCTCCTTTTATAGGTGGGACGGCGCCGGCCAAGGGGAGGAAGTCCTCCCCCAAGTCGGCCTCCTTGGCCGGCGGGTGGAGGGAGAGGAACTCCTCCCCAAGTAGGTTTCCTACTCTCCCTCCACCAAGCAAAACTGCCGTTTGACTTTTCAAATTGGCGTTTGACTTTTCAAACTAGGATTTGATTTATCCCTTTATTTTGCTCAGCGATGACACCTAGTACATGATGCAACCATTCCAACTTGTTATGACACATTCATGTACCCTTCCCCTCCGGAGTGCCGGGCCTTCCGAAACCTTCTAGAACATTCCCGATGAAAACACCGGAATCATTCTCCAACTCCGAAACATGACTTTCCTTATATGAATCTTATTCTCCGGACCATTTCGAATCTCCTCGTGATATCCCGGATCCCATCCGAGACTCCGAACAACATTCGGTCTCTTACTCATCATTCCATAACTACTCAACAACATCGAATCCTTAAGTGTGTCTCCCTACGGTTCGTGAATTATGCGGACATGATCGAGACACTTCTCCGAACAATAACCAATAGAGGAATCTGGAAATTCATATGGCTCCCACATATTTCTACGATTAATTTGCGATCGAATGAACCACTTACATACGATACCAATTTCCCTTTGTCTCACGATAGTTTACTTATCCGAGGTTTTGATCGTCGGTATCTCTACATACCTAGTTCAACCTCGTTACCGATAAGTACTCTTTTCTCGTTCCCGTGGTATGTGATCCCTTGTGAGGGCTTGATCCATTCACATGCTTGCAAGCTAATTGGATGACATTCCACCGAGAGGGCCCATAGTATATCTATCCGTCATATGGATGGACAAATCCCACTCTTGATTCATGTGTCTCAACCCATACTTTCCAAACACTCAATGCCACCTTTATAGCCACCCAGTTACGGTGTGGTGTTTGATGTCATCAAATCATCCTTCCGGTGATGGTGATAAGCATGATCTCATGGTCGAAGGAATTAGGTTACTATGTATCAGAAAGCATATAGCAATTGAACTATTAAAATGACTTGATCTTTATGCTACGCTTATCTATAGGAGTATGTCCATCATACCATTCTCCTAATGATATGATCTTGTTGTTAATAACATCTCAATGTTCATGATAGGGAAACCACAATCATCTATTAACCAACAAGCTAGTATTATGAAGAGGCTTTACTAGGGACTCTAATTTAGTTTACAAATAACACAAGTATTAATGTTTCCTGGTTAATACTGTCATAGCATGAATGTAAACATTTATCATAAACACAAAGATATAATAATAACTATATTTATTACTGCCTCTAGGGCATATCTCCAACAATATAACTCTTCATTAATGTCTCCATTGAGGAACGCCGTTTTGACATCCATCTGCCATATCTCATAATCGTAATATGCAGCGATTGCTAACATAATCCTAACGCGTATCGTCACTTTGTTCTTTGCTAGCTTCCGTTTATTCTGTAGCACCTGTTTCGAGTTACAAATATGAGCAACCGAACCAGTATCAAATACCCAGGCACTACTACGAGTACTAGTGAGATACACATCAATAACATGTATATCGGATATACCTTTCTTCTTGATGTTGCCGTTCTTCAAATCTGCCAAGTACTTTGGGCAATTCTGCTTCTAGTGACCCTCTTGCTTGCAGTAAAAGCACTCAGTATCAGGCTTAGGTCCAGCCCTGGTCTTCTTTGCCGGTGCGGCAACTTTCTTACCGCCCTTCTTGAAGTTTCCCTTTTGCTTAGACTTGCCTTTCTTGAATTTGGTGGTCTTATTGACCAACAACACTTGGTGCTCTTTCTTGATCTCCACTTCTGCAGATTTCAACATGGAGAAGAGTTCTGGCAATGTCTTGTCCATGTTTTGCATATTGTAGTTCATCACAAAGTTCTTGTAACTTGGTGGTAGTGATTGGAGGACACGATGTATCCCCAAAGAATTAGGAATCACTATTCCCAAACTTTGGAGTTTGTTTGCGTGCCTATACATCTTAAGCACATGCTCACTGACGGAGCTGCCCTCTTCCATCTTGCAGTTAAAGAACTTTTCAGAAGCCTCATAACTCTCAACTGCCGCGTGAGCCTCAAATATCATTTTGAGTTCACGGACAATATCATGTGGGTCATGGTTCTCAAACCTTTTCTAAAGCTCCGATTCTAAACTATACAAGATAGCACACTGAACTGTGGAGTACTGATTCTTCCGAGCGAGGAAAACATTCTTTACCTCATCGGTAGCATCAGCTGCAGGCGGGTCACCCAGCGGTGCATCCAGCACATAGGTCAAATTACCAGCATTGAGGACAATCCTCAAATTGCGAAACCAATCCGCGAAGTTGCTTCCATTGTTTTTCAACTTTTCTTTCTCTAGGAACGCATTAAAATTGATGGTAGGGTCCGCCATTGATCTACAACATATTTGCAATAGTTTAGACTAAGTTTATGACAAATTGATTTCTAATTAATAGTTAAATTAATCTAGGTGAACTCCCACTCAAAACAATATCCCTCACATTGTTTTAGTGATCACACAAACCAAATCCACCACATCAAAACCGATCATCACAAAAGTTGATGTAGCTTCAATGGCGAACAATCAACATGTTCATCATATCTACTATATGACTCATGCTTTACCTTTCGGTGATCCGTGTTCCGAGACCATGTCTATACATGCTAGGCTCATCAAGATCAAACCTTAGCTTCTGCATGAGCAAATCTGGCTTGCTCACGTTGTATACACTCGTAGAATCTAACACACCCGATCATCACGTGGTGCTTCAAAACAACGAGATTTAGCAACGGTGCTTACTAAGGATGAACACTTTAATACTTGAAATTGTGTGCTTGAGGGATCATCTTATGATGCTACCATCGTGAACTAAACAATACAAGATCCATAAAAGGATTAACATCACATGCAATTCATAATATGTGATATGATATGGCCTTTCTTCTTGTGCTTCCGATCTCCATCTTCAAGCACGAACATGATCTCCATCATCACCGGTGTGGCGTCAAGGTCAATGGCGCCGCTTTATGGTTGTCGTCCACCAGCATCAACTATTACAACTACTTTGAATAGACACGTAAGTCTTAACGGAATTTAAAAGACAACCATATGGCTGCTGCCAGTTGCCAACTTACAATAAGGAACATTGCATACATCATATATACGCACAATCATGGCCATATCACATCACAGCACACCCCTGCAAAACAAAGTTAGATGCCTCTAATTTTCTTTGCATATTTTACGTGGTTTGGGGCTTTCAATAAGTGTCGTTCTAACTTACGAACAAGAACCACAACGTTGATGCTTAAACTATCAAGTGCCCGTTGTAAATTGAATATATACTATGATGGGAGAGACAGACACCCGCAAAGCCACTTATGCAATACAAGTTGCATGTTGAGCGTGGATCAAGTCTCATGAATGATGTCATGTAAGGTTAGCCCAGGACGCTTCATCCCATCATAGCGCAAGATGCAAAGTACACAAAAAGAAATTGATAATAAAAGCACCACCGCCCACAATGACCATTGTGTTCTACTCGTGCAACAAATCTACATATAGACACGGCTCTGATACCACTATAGGGGTTCGTAGCATGGAAAACAAAAAAAATCTACCGCATGCACACAAACAAGCCAAGATATATCTACTAGATTGTAGCAACAAGTCGATAGAAGCACTCACCCTCGATGATTCCAAAGCGGTTAACGATAGCAGATTCTCATGGGTGATGTAGTCGTACACTTGCCAATCTCAAGATCGCGTAGACGATCCTTTCGGCGCTGTGTTCCGGCAGCGCTTCTGCAGTCGGTAACACGTTCGGTACTCTATGAAGACATTCCTCTCCCTTATTTCAGCAGGCAGCAGAGGCTGTAGTTCTCCCCACGCGATTCCGGTAGCATGACGGCGTGGTGTCGGAAGTAGAGAGAAGATCCCGCAGGGCTTCGCCTAAGCTGGTGTGAGTTATGGTGGATTAGGGTTTCCCGGAGATATAGGGTTTAGAAGACCGGGAGAAGGAGGAGGTGTCGGTGGCGGCTAGGGCGGCGACGACGAACCGGCGGCGCGCGGCGGCGGCGTGGCGGCGGCGGCTGGCGGCGCGCGGCGGCGACGCGGGCGGCGGGTCGGCGGCGACGGGGCTCGGGTGGAGAGGGGCTTTGGCTTGGTGCTTTTGGGGTAGCCCTTCCCCTCTATTTATGAGAGGGATGGCAGCCTTGGGAGGGGTGGGTTTGAATCCACTTCCAAACCCAAGTTGGAAGGACTCTCTCCTACTTCCACTCGGAAACTATTGTTCCAGTTTGACTTTTCAAACCTCCCGTTTGACTTTCAATTTAGAGCTTTAATTCTCTCTCACAAATGACCACACCAAGTGACCTAGGATATGATCTAATCATTCCACTTACCCATGACACATTCATGGACCATTCTCCTTCCGGACTGGTGAACCTTCTAGAACCTTCTAGAACCTCTCCAATGAAAACATCGGAATGTTTCCCGAACTCCGGAATCGGACTTTCCTTATATGAATCTTATTCTCTGGACCATTCTGGATCTCCTCGTGATATCCCGGATCCCATCCGAGACTCCGAACAACATTCGGTATCCCTACTAACATTCCATATCTACTAAACAACATCGAATCCTTAAGTGTGTCTCCCTACGGTTCGTGAATTATGCGGACATGACCGAGACACTTCTCCGATCAATAACCAATAGAGGAATATGGAAATTCATATGGCTCCCACTTATTTCTACGATTACTTTGCGATCGAATGAACCACTTACATACGATACCAATTTCCCTTTGTATCACGATAGTTTACTTATCCGAGGTTTTGATCGTCGGTATCTCTACATACCTAGTTCAACCTCGTTACCGATAAGTACTCTTTTCTCATTCCCGTGATATGTGATCCCTTGTGAGCTAGTCACATGCTTGCAAGCTAATTGGATGACATTCCACCGAGAGGGCCCAGAGTATATCTATCCATCATATGGATGGACAAATCCCACTCTTGATCCATGTGCCTCAACCCATACTTTCCTAACACTCAATGCCACCTTTATAGCCACCCAGTTACGGTGTGGTGTTTGATGTAATCAAAGCATCCTTCTGGTGATGGTGATTAGCATGATCTCATGGTTGAAGGAATTAGGTTACTATGTATCTGAAAGCTTATAGCAAACGAACTATTGAAATGACTTGATCTTTATGCTACGCTTATCTATAGGAGTATGTCCATCATACCATTCTCCTAATGATATGATCTCGTTGTTAACAACATCTCAATGTTCATGATCGAGAAACCACGATCATCTATTAACCAACAAGCTAGTATTATTAAAGAGGCTTTACTAGGGACTCTAATTTAGTTTACAAATCACACAAGTATTAATGTTTCTGATTAATATTGTTATAGCATGAATGTAAACATTTATCATAAACACAAAGATATAATAATAACCACTTTTATTATTGCCTCTAGGGCATATCTCCAACAATTCCACCGAGAGGGCCTAGAGTATATCTATTCGTCATATGGATGGACAAATCCCACTCTTGATCCATGCGCTTCAATCCATACTTTCAGAATACTCAATGCCACCTTTATAACCACCCAATTACGGAATTGCGTTTGATGCCATCAAAGCACTCATCCGGTGATGGTGATTAACATGATCTCATGGTCGAAGGATTAGGTTACTATGTATTGAAAAGCTTTGTAGCAAACGAACTTTAATGACTTGATCTCATGGTCGAAGGATTAGGTTACTATGCTTACTATAGGAGTGTGTCCATCACATCATTCTCCTAATGATATGATCTTGTTATTAATAACATCTAATGTCCATGATCATGAAACCATGATCTTCTATTAATCAACAAGGTAGTTTAACAAGAGGCTTACTAGGGACTCTTTTATGTTTACAAAACACACAAGTACTAATGTTTCCGGTTAATACAATTATAGCATGGGATGTAAAAATTTATCATAAACATGAAGATATGATAATAACCACTTTATTATTGCCTATTGGGCATATCTCCAACAGGTTTTTCTATCACTTGTGACAATGTTTTATTTTAGATGTATTTATTATGCAACAACTATTGCCACATACCTCCTCAATCAAGAGTTTAAAAGGCCAACAATGTCAGTAAAACCTTTCACTTTAATATATGACCTCATGGCTCCCACCCACCCACACCCCCCACCGTGACACCCTCCTCCGACGATCTCCCATCTCCGGCCATCTAAATCCAAATCTGATCTGTGCAATCAATCCCCACCACCCCAAAACCCATACACCAACAATCATTACACCATCTACAATCTCCTTCTCTCTAGATCTTGATTTTGGTTTGGCTTTTTCAAAAAAAGTTGTCAACTTGTACTCCACCCCTGTTCAACCGATCTCTGCTGAATTGGGTTTCTCACTTGTGGTTTATTTCGGCAATGCCAAGTTTGATCTATCATGTGCTAATGTTGGTGTGGCACTCTCGGCATGTTTGGGTGCAGATTGGGACAGGCTTTGAATTTCTCCCCTGCAGGGTCGGACTCATGATCATTAAGATGTTTGTTCCAAGGCAGTCGGACTCATGATTAAGATGAGATCATATAACACATGCTACTTTGATTTATGTAGCAATGGTGGGACTAATTGGGAACGTGAAGTTAAACTCTGGAATGAGGAAGAAGAGCGACAATGGACTCTTGTTCAACACAAAACCAAAAAGAGGTCTCCTGGATCAAACTATGGATCATATAATCAACAAGGTACTATGGCAACCCCCCCTTTTGTACTTAATCAAAATCCTCTATATGGTGCAAATCTTGTTCCTATTCGCCCTAGAAATTCATTTGTTGTTGTAGTACGATCAATCAACGGTACTCAAATTCAAAATCCTGCTCCTGCACATGATCGTGTATCTCGGCATGAGAGGAGTCGAACAACATGACCAAACCAGCACATTTGTTAGACTCTCACCTGAACGGCCAAATAACTCGGGTTTAAATTTTTATGGAAACATCATTAAGCCATTTAAATGCACACGTTGCTTGGCGGATAATGCTCATTTACGTTCGGAATGCCGCAATTGTGTCTGTTGCCCTAAATGCTACACCTATGGGCACATCTCCCGATCTTGTCTATCATTGACAACAAAAAATATTATTTACCGGAGAATATCTCGCAATACTGTTCCACCTACCTCTGCCATCTCGACTTCTCCAGAACAACCTGCATACACATCTCTGCTGCCACAATCCTCGCCGCCACCTGCATCTCATACCCTGTTGTGCTCATCGGAAGCAGCAATGGCAAACTACCCTATTGATCCTGCACCACATGTTCCCCCGACATGACGGCCATCCCACCTGGCCATCTACGCACCCAACGCAGCTACGTGTTCCTTGGAGGGGACACACCTATCTATGCAGATGACTGGGCGATCGCCACCCTCACTCCTAACCGTGATGCTGCTGATTTCATCGGTTCAGTTGCAATAATTGGTGAGTTTCTCCATGGATTGGGCCTACAAGTTCGTAGTACTTCTAAGAGTGCCATGGGTAATACTCTGTTTCTCTTTGCTACTATCACCAATAGAGATGCTGCAGTTGGGGGTAGTCCATATCAGATAGGTGATAGTGTTCTGAGGATTGTTAATGAGGATTATGGTATCAATCGTCGTGCTATTGTTTTCACACATGACATTTGGTGCATGCTACTTAACTACCCACAACAGCTTTGGGATCCTGAATCTGTCATGAAAACATTTATCCCATTTGGTAGATTTCTTGTCTGGAATAAAGATCTATCAAACAAAGCTAGATTTCTGGTAAAATTTCGTGCTTATGACATTGATACACTTCCCCTGAGTGTGGTGGTGGGAAAGAATGTTTCTGATGATGGCAATGGAGATTCATGGACATGCCCCATGATTCTTCTATCCACTACTATGCTTGGTGGTATAGCTAGAGATGAAGATCCTCTGCCACCCAATGGTGGAAACCCACACCCACTGCCCATTATCCACCAGGGTTTCTGGCATGATGATCAACATGACCACATGATGGAGGAGAATGTTGCAGACAATGAAAATGTAGCACGTGTACATGCTGCTGTGAGCAATGCAGCACCTGCTGCAAATGCACAAAATGATGCTGCTGTGAACTTGTAACCTGTCACTCCCCCTCTACAACCTGAGATCCCTGAGATTCAGAATGTGCCAGTTATTGATCAGGACCCCATTGCCAACTTGTCCAATCTGCTTATTAACTTGATGGGAGAGAAACATGGGAATATTCCCAATCTTGCTGGCAGTTCCATCACTGGAGCTTCTATCCAGATGAGTGAGGTTGAGAACGATAGTATCAACACTGTTAAATACACTCTGGAGATCAACACTGTCCCTGCCAATCAACGGAACAATCCACAAATGGAGGTGAATGATGCTTCACAGATGGTTGATATCATTATTGCTACAGGCAATGGAGCAGGTCCTAGCTTCATACCTGTACCTACTGACAGCTCATATAGTGTTACTGTGATTCATAAGCAATACAACTTCCCCAAGTCGAAGAGGAAGAAACCTGAACCCAGCTCAGTCAGATATGTCAGGAGGAGGAGCAAAATTGCTAGTCTAAATGCAGGATTCAAGAATAAGGCCAGTGCTGATGAACATGACTCCAATTATCAAGTTACTCCTATGAATTTGTCCGGGTACTTTGAAGCTATTGTGGTGGACAATGAGAGAGCACCCCCACCTATTCTACCTGTAGACACCATTCAAGCCATTGGCACCAGCTTCTATCAGATTACTCCTAGGGAGGTCTCTGCTGCCAATCTGAACTATGACAGTTCTAATGATAGTGTGTAATCACACTAGCCCTGAGTCCAAGAGCAGGGACAATAGCTGCTCTGTTATCCTAGGCTTTTATTCCTACTCTATTTCTATTAAGGTCTTATGTCAGACATCTTATCTTTATCATCATAAGTATCTGTTGTGTTTAGAGCAAAACTATTGCCTCATCTTATCTGGGATGTACTATGAACAATATTCTGTGGTTTGTGTTTGAGTCACTATTTGATTGCCTTTACATACTCCTTTGATATCTTCGTGAGATGTATGTTTCTAGTTATCTGGTCCTAACAGTGCAATCTTTGTATGCATCCCTGTAGATGCTGCCACAGCATGCCTCATTTCTCATGTCCTGCCATCTTTGATATACAGTACATGTATATTCACCACACTGCTCATACCACAGTTTCCAATGAGTAGACAAATTAAAATTCTAGATTGGAACATTCGAGGTATTAACTCACAAGAGAGGTGGGATGATCTTGCTGATAAAATCAATCAAAGCAACTGCAACATCCTGTGTATTCAGGAGACTAAGAGGGAAATTTTTGACAGCCACTATATCAAGAAGTTCTGTCCTAGGATATTAGGACAATTTATATATCAACCCTCCATAGGTAATTCTGGAGGTTTTGCGGCGTCGAGGCAGGTCGTGCTCATTGTCTTCGGATGAGGGCATATGGCTACGGTTGAACTTGACTGTAGCTTTTTTCTTTGGCTTCGCAGGAGCCTCATTGTGGAGCGCAGCTCCGACGAGTCCGAGGCCAGCTAGCGCGGACTTGTGCATGGCGCTCTTCGGGTCGCCCACCAGAGGTGGATGGGACGCGAGATATGTAGTGGCTGCCATGATCGTAGCCTGTGGTATTTTCAGCATGACGTTGTCATGCGAGTCCATCGTCATGAAGGATGTGTTGAGGGCCCGAGTGACCTCGCGTCAAGCGGCGGGGTCCATGTGCTCCATGCGGGAGCGGTACTTGTTGGCGTTGTTGCCATGCGAACTGGAGCCGCCAGCGGCAGAGAGCGCAGCTTACCGCGTGCTGGATTCCGCAGTTGTTGATGACGACGACGCATAGGTAGCGCCCACGGATTGGAACACTGCTGCCGCGACTTTCGGATCCGGAACCATAGGCTCCTTCATCTGAGGGAGGACCGCACAGATCTGAGTTGCAGCTACCGCTGTCATCTGACTCATCTGTCAGCATCGACGCGTGTAACGCGCCGATAGGTGGGACCCATGAAGCGGACCTGATGGATGGTGGTGGCACCCGTTCTGGGAGGCGGAGGGTGTCGGTCTGCCCCACCTGGAAGCAAAATCTCCCGAACAGCATCTCGAGCCCGTCGCCGACGGACTCAAAATCCCTTAGGGGTGGCTGGCGAGTGGGCGGTGAAGTCGAATGCGGTGGCCCAGCATACCACTGCATGTGTAGTACACTATAGTCGTTGACATGACATCCACAAAACACCGTTCCGTAAATATCACATCCCTCAGAGTGGTACAACAGTAACATTGCGGGTCCATATTACAAACATTCACACATTATTATTATTACAATACCAGAAGTTCAAGACTTCAAAAGGTTTCAACTTACAAACAAAAATATAAAGTGTTTCAACGGAATTTAAAAGTGGCAACTCCATCTAGGAGTTGAGCTCACCAGCTTATTCTATAGAGTTGATGCTGCTCGGCTCCGTTGGTTACTACTAACTAGGATACTTAGTTGGATTCGTTATCATCGACACCATAGCGGATTTCGTAATCCACTCCTTCAACACCTCCTGACAGGTCAGGCTCCTCGTAGAATACATCTTCTTGACATTCAGCTGCATACATTCGCACTTCTTCGGAATCCTCAGAGTCTAGGCAAGGGATCAAAGGAAAGGATGAGTAACAGCGTTACCCAACAAGTTCATTATATGCAAGGTGGGAAGTTTGATGCTCTAACTACCACCTCGGATTATAAATCCTTGGCACTATGCAGTTTTTGTAAATCTTTCTTCAAAGGTTGATTTTATTATGAAAATCTATGACCATCAGCCTTCACAGGTTGACCAGAACTTTCATGGAGTTCCTTTCCTGCCACGTTCGTAGCTCCTTCCCGGAACAGGGAGTAACAAGTTACAATTCTTACACTCTGCAGAGGTGCGTTACTTTACCCATGAGAGATCAACTCCTTGTTGCACAACCGGGCGTACTTTCTCGTCCACAATACCATGATGTGGGGCCCACTAGTTGGTCCAAGCCAATCACTGCCCCCTTCACGACCTCGCATGCCTCCTTGGTATACACCATGCCCACATATCGAATTACGGCAATGGTTTGTACAAACCGTTAGATGCCAGAACTATCGTGGGACGATGAGGGTTCCCACCCATATGCTACATATCCTCTACGAATTACCAATTAATATGCATGCTACGAGGATAACATCCACGACCCGCACATACGGCTTCATGCGAGAGGAAGAAGATACAACTGACTTCTCTGTCCCATTCTAAATCTCATGGCTAACGCGTAATATACGGCGCTAGAATCACTGATGTCAGAGGTTATTAAGTCCCTAATTGATGATCATTGTTTCAAATAGAACCCTAAGTTCTATTGCTCCATTATATCATCACTTAGGATGATATCTATGATTTCTTTATTTGTGAAAATAATATTTTCTTTCTTTGGAGTATATATGATAACACACAATTTGTAAGTACTTTGATAAAGACTCTTCAAAGGATATGAGCAAGTGATGAACTTGCCTTGTGATGGCAAGGTAGTGAAGTCTGATGCTTGCACTGGACCTTGAGCTTCTATGTCTATAAAAACATCATTATTGCCCGGTAAGGACAATATTTAAAGAAGCAAAATGATTATGCAAAGTAATGTAATGCATCATTTAGCTTTATATGTGTTCTCCCCCATTTATTTAAATTATAGGAATTCTTTTAATATTATTTTTAAAAAAATATATTTATAGAATATTGTATTTATTTATTTTATTTCCTTTTATTTGTATTTTATTTAATTGATAATTCCTTTAAGAATTATCATTAAATACCATAAATTGATATTAAATATTTTTTTTGTATTTTTTAAAATACTACAATATTAATATATAATGAAAGTGATTTTTATTTATTTTTATCATCTTTCAATAATTTTGTAAAATTCCATAAGGAATATATAAATTACAAAATTCTTAATTAAATTTATATGCCCAAAATTTTATCTCTTAATTTATTTGGATAGTTTGGATTATTGTGAACCCATAAATATTTTATTTATAATTTTTGGACTTTATTTTATTTTCTAAAATTTATTGAAGTTCAGGGGTATTTTGGTCTTTTTCCAATTATTAAAACAGGCTTTAAAGGAATTGGGCTTTCTGCTTAGTTTTATTAGGCCCTTGTGGCCCATTAGGCAAAGTCAAAACAACCACCCCGAAGGGTTTCTAGCCCAATCCAGCCCATCACTCTCTGTCTCTCTCTCTCGAGCTCACCTCTCTCCTTCTCCTTTCCTGACCTCGTGGTCAGCGGTGCTGTCGCCGGCGATTCACGCTGCCGCGGACCCTCCTGTCCGCCGCCGTGGTGCATGATGAGGTTGTCGGCCCCGCTCTACCCTCCTATCCAATTGGATTTGGATCTGGAACCCTCTCTGATCAGATCGATGTCGTCCCGAACCCTAGGGTTTGGGGTTGGTGTTGATCCTGGCGTCGCCGCTACTGTCGTGCGCCGTGGTGATGCTCCTCGCCCCTAGGCGTGGCTATGGTCGCTGTTGTGGTGTTGTATGGGTCGCAGCGCCCCCTTGGGGTGCTCCCCGTGACGCCATGGTCGTCGGCCCCTCTGCTTCCTCTTCTATTCTACAGCGAGGACCTTCAGTGAGTGGTTCCTCTACCTCTCATGCTCTCTATGCTAGGCCATCCTATGCTAGATGTTAGTAGTGACCTTCCTGGTGACTGTCTGGTCCTGATTATGATGGTTTGTTTTATTTAGGGTTCATACCCTACTATGGATTAGATAACTGATGAATTGGATCATGTGTTGATGATCCTTGAACCTGTTAAGTGGTGACTTGCTGTGGCTTACTTCTGATGATTAGCTGTGGTGATGCTAGTGGTTTACCAGATGACTCTATGGGTTAATTTTGATATGGTCAGATGGTAAGGTTGCTATAGAAACAATATTTGGGACTCTAGCGGCTTAATAACTCACCACTGACATTACTTGGTTAATGACAGTGAGTGTTGTGTAATGAAGTCACTGTATTAGCATTGTTGGCTTAAGAATTCATATGTAGTTTGAGCTCAAATGGTTTCAAACAGTGAAGATATACATAGGGATTTTCTTAATTATGATTCCTGTGATGACAGGAAAATGATTTGTAGTTGTTTGATTGAATCTGTGAAGATTGAATGCTTAACCTGATTAATTTAGAACTGTTCTGGTGACACCATCTTTGTATGGCACACAAGAGTCGATTCTATTTCTTGGTTTGGTTTGGTTCAAGCTTAAGATGAGCTTGGTCTTAAAGATAAGTAGAAATTTCCTTTCTTAAATCCCTAAGACCCATGATGTTGGTATGAGGTTTAGGGATTAAAATTTTATCTTGTTGATTCACATGGATGGGTTCTGGTAGTGATACCAGCTACTGTTTCTTGAATCATAGTTGGGGAAAAATGATTGTGGCTTGATAATTTATATAGATCCATAAGATTAAATCCTAAGGTGCTACTCTAATTAGTGATGTGCCTAGAGGTTTAGTTCTTGGCTATATTTATTCTTGAATTGAAATATAGTTTGATAGCTTAGATCAATGATGTTTTCTTGAGATCTAAGTTGGATCTTTATAGTTTTCTGATTGCTTTTAGTGTTTAAAGTTCAGTGATGGATACACCCCACTTGGGTGTTTTCTGAGAATTTGAATAAAAGACAGATCATGTATGCTTGTCTAATCTTAGACAGATAGATCATGCGATGGTCTATTTACTCACCGTTGCCACTTGATGTGGGGTTTCCTGTGGTTGATCTTGTGGTATCTTGATCTGGTGCTCCCCTGATATTTCCAGCTCCTGGCTTGTCCTTGATCTAGCCCTTCATCTCCTGATCCTAATGGCTTGATCTTGGTCTTGCTATCCACCTGATCCACCCCCTCCTTATGTCACCATCTTGGTGATGTGATCCTGGCTTTGGTTGGTTTTATCTTAGCTTGGCTTTGGCTTGGTTTAGCTGCTGGCTGTTGTGCTTGGTGTGTAAGAATAATGGAATGGTGTGGGGATTGGCTTCCCACGGCTGTGTTGATGGTTTTGTTTGGTTATGCTGTTGTTGTGGTGCTGACAACACACCCATGCAGTTTGGTGTGTGTGATGCATGTGTGCTTGTTGTGCACCCTGTGGATATGCTCTGACTGTGAAAGTTACTTTCACCATGTTACCATTTACCTGGCTGGTGAAACTTCCCCTCATTGCTGTTTATTTGACTTATGGCTTAAATTTATGAAAGATATATTCTTTCATATTGGTGAAACTTGCCCCTTAAATTACTCAATGATGAAAAAGTGAACAGTGCACTTCACTGTCAACTCTGAGAGTAAAATTATTCTAATCCTAACTTTCTTTTTCCTTTTTAAGTTTTTGTTTATTTTGCAGGTACCAGAGTTGAAGATCAAGAATTTAGTTTAGTTTTTTTCTTTTTTCTTAATAGGATAGTCACTTGTAATATCTTTATTCTTTTGTAATTTTTATTTTTTATCCTTTTGTAAGAAAGATTGTACTATTATCAATAAATAAATATTTATTCTTTTATTTATTTACTATTGTAAAGATTGTTGCTCCTTTCCATAAGTTACAGTTTGTAACTCAATATTGAATGAAGTTTTTAGAATATTCATTTTATTGATTATCTTCTTTTATTTAAAGTTTGAGTTATTATTGGTTAACTCTTAATTAAATCAAATACTCAAACATTATTCAAAATTCTTTTAAATTATAATTCAAACACTTAAGTTTTAAATTCAAATTTCATTTCCCAAAACACTCTAATTCACAAAGATCATAACAAAGTCTATAACAATCATCCTTCAAGACTATACCTAATCTCAAAACATGAAAGAAACTTTAATCACTTTAGGTTTTTATTTGGTGAAAATTTTACCCACATTTTCACAAATGAATGCATGCAATATCACAAATTCCTAAATCTACCCTTCGTTAGTTCCTAAATGCTAGGATGTTACATCGAAAGCACTGAAGAGGAGATGACTCTCCGTTGCCGATGAGTTGTAGATTGCTCCGTATGAAACCGTCATGACCGCACAATCAGCGTCCCCGTTTCCCACAGACGGCACCAATTGACGAGGGTTGATTTCGTCAATGCCCATTGTTATGGACTTGGGTTTTGAAGAAGATGGGGATGCTGGAAATCACGGAATGGTTAACAGACAAGCAACGCGGGACACGAGGTTTACCCAGGTTCAGGCCCCCGGAGAGAAAACCCTACTCCTGCTTGTCTTCTCTTGATTACGGCGGAACCGAAAGTTACAGGGATGCATAGATGCAATCTGGCGTGAGGTGCGTATGCGATGGTGGAAGAGATCCTTCTCACCGTGCCCTCCTAGCCTTTATATAGATAGGCCAGGTCTCGGGGATAGGTTGAGTCGATTACAGATTTGGATTAGTGCCCTTTGAAATTTTATCTAATCTAAACTTGTCCTCCAAGGAGTCAAAAACATCATGGGCTTGGACCACCCGAAATCTTTATGGGCCGCGTGTCTTGACGTGGGCCTTCCTTGGGCTAGACCAGGTATACCGATGTCGTGTATCCGCGGGGTATATCCATGTCAATAGGGTTAGTGGTAGTCTCGTGAAGTTACTGTCGCGAGGCTTTGGTCTCGGGTTTGTTTACTTTGTAATTCTCGCACTCTTGAAATAAAGAGGCCGTGTGCATCGTTTCGATGTAGAGACCGGGGCTTTGTTCCCTTTTCGAAAAAAAAAAGAAAAAACTAAAACTTTATTCATACTTGCAACCATTAAATGTACATAGCTTTCGGTTGCACAGAAATCTTGCTCCAAAGAGACGAAAAATAAATTTGGATTTTGTTCTCCATATTTGTATTTTTTGTGTAGGTCACGCCTCAAAATATATTTCCCTGAAAACTTATATGTACATACTAGACATCCATATGTAGTTTATGTTTATTTTTAGAAATTTTGAGAAAAGATAGCTGTGACAAAGAATGGAAAAAATAGTGCATGTAGGTAATCTCTGTAGCATGCGGCTATAGACTAGACAAATGAAATGTAGAACATGTTTTAAGCACACTGGGAATAAGACTTTGTGATGACGCTTGGGCTTGGGCTAGGTCTGCACCGGACATTTGATGCACGACCGGAGGCGGAGCATGACGTGAATTGTCGCCTCTTTACTGATGCCATAGTCCTTCAAGGTGCGGCCATCCATCAGTTGTTTCCCGCCATAAATGAGCCTCTGCTCGTTCACGGGGGCGTCCTCGATGTCCTGGATCTTGGCCTTGACGCTTTCGACGCTGTCCAAGTCCTCAACATAAAGGGTGCTGGTCTTGCCGGTCAAGCCTTTGACAAAGATTTGCATCTTCCTTCTCCGGTGGCGCAGATCAAGGTGAAGCGTGGATTCATCCTGGATGTGGTAGTCAGCAAGAGTGCGTCTGTCGTCCAGCTCCTCCTTGCCAAAGATAAGGCGCTCCTGATCCTGAATCTTCGCCTTCACAACGTTGATGGTGTCCTCTGGATCGACCTTGACGGTGATCGTCTCACCGGCGAGGGTTTTGACAAAGATCTTCATCTGTTGAATTTGGATTTAAAAGTTTAAATCGGAGTCATGTATCTTCACTGGCCACAAACATCACACCCTCTATTCCATTAGTTCGCCAAAACGCACGACGTTTTATGATATATGGAAACAAAAGTGAGTAAAATCTAGCGAAGTCTATTTAACAGCCACACGTGTGAATTAAAAGACAAAACCAGAGCGGGTGGATGGATATATAAACAAAACAACCTGGATGTAACCAGTAAGAATTGACATGGATCAGCAAGAAATCAACGACGACTCTAAGGCACAGAGAATTATTAGATCAAAGTCATCATACAGCTCGCGTACCTTGCCTTGATCAGTTCGACGACGGAGAAGCTAGAAGAGAAGGGACCGATGTGGTTTTGTTTCCCCAAGTTCAATCGAAACGTCAAACTGGGGATCCATGTTTATATATATATCGCCACGGCCGTTGTTCCTTCCGAAGCAAGGCGCGTGGTGGCACACGATCCGTTTTCCTGGCTAATCGTTACCGGGACTCTGCTTTCCTTTTTCGGAGACTATGCAAGGCCGAAGCCAGGGTCAAGAAACAATGGGCCGGCATGTTTATATCCTGGTTTTACTTCGGTAAAATTCTATATTTTTTTAAGGAGTAAATGGCACCAGAAATCACATAACTTATTTCACAGACTAAATTTTTACAATAATCCTCCATACTTTTATTGAACAAATTTTCGTCCTATATAGATAAGACTAGATGTTATCGTGTTTTTCTATAGACTTGGCCTATCTTGAAGATATTTAACTCGGGATAAAAGTATTATAACCATGATAAAAAATAGAGAAAATATATACAAATACAAATTTCAGTAACAAATATCGGCACACCATACTCATTTTGTTTTGGGCTACAGAAAGGAAAAAATCCCAGGTGTACATAGTATAAAAAAGCACGTATTTGTGTTAGAGATTTTTTTTTGTATTTCACAAAATAAAACGTATTTTTGTCTGAAAGTTTTTGAATACCTTCGGAATGTATAAATGTATGTGCATGGTTTTTTTTTCATATTTTTGGAATCTTGAAAATATCTTTTTTTTTTCAAAAAAGAGCTCCAGTGAGCTTGGAAGCCACTGCCATTTTTTCTAGTGAGCTATACACTTGCAAACATAAAGATATAAGCTTAAGGTTTTCTTTGTAAAAATTTAGTTTGTCTATAATCCGTTTTGGTCAAAAACCATCTGGTTAACCGGTTTTGTGACCACGGATGCACGGGTTCGCAAGTTATATGACTTGTTAGTTCAGTTTGCAAGTTATGTGACTTAAGTGCACATACGAGACAAGTTGTATGACTCTCGGTGCTATTTACTCTTTTTTTAGAGCAACCGGCAGGAGCTCTGCATTTTCTATTAGAACGAAGAAATAAAAGTTCCGATACAGAAAGACATGTTTAAGTTAAGGTGTAAACATGCCAGAAAAACCACCAAAAGACAGGAAAAAACGGAAATTTAATCTGGTTCGGCTGGGATAGCTGGCCCATGCCTAGAAAGCAGCTGCACGTTGAGCAATGTCGTCGATGGCAATGGAGGCCACTTCGACATATGTCAACCGCCGGCCCATGAAGATTCGTCTGTTCCGTTCTTTACCGGCATTCCACAAAACATATAGCATGCGACCGCTGAGACGGTTTTGTTCCGAAGTGGAGTCAAAAGAATGGCCATGGTTTCCGGCATAATCGTTGTCCCGAGACTATGTAGTGTGCCAGGCCGCTGTTGTGAATGGACAGTCCTTGCATAGGTGAAAGGCAGTTTCTAGAACAGTCCTTATAAAATTATACATTTGAGGAACAGTTCTAAATAGAGGCAACTGCACTCTTTATATATACTCCCTACGTCCGGAAAATGATGTCAATGATTTTTCTGATTTCGAATATATCTAGACGCTACTTAATATTATAGACGCTACTTAATAATATTATATAGATACATCTGAATTTAGATAAATTTATAACATTCTTTTCGGGACGAAGAAAGTATATACTTCTAAATTTTTGACGCCGATGCCCTTTTTCGAGTATTTCCTGGAGATGCTCTCACCTGCTACTAGTTCTTGCAATCACAGCAAGTTCAGATTAGGTGGCGTGTCTGCCTGTCGTGTGCTGTTTCGAGTGTGCAACAAAGCATCGCCTTGATAATCACATGGGCCACGTGCTACTAGTTGCTTCTAGTTAATTACTGTACATGTTAATTTGGTAATTCCTGATCAGCTTGTGAAGTGTGAACCCATCGCTGAAGAAGAAACCAAATTTGCTGGCATGTTCAATTGGAATCTCAACCACTCTTAATTTGTGACCAAGTTGATATTCAATGTATCATGATAGCTATGTAAGAAAGACTTGACCTGATAACTGGTGATTTGATCTAAAATACATCTGAATATACTCCTCCACAATCTTTTGGAGATACGCATCCTACTTAATTTACTTGTACACTTCATTTAATTTACTTCTACACTTCATTTTCTACATATGGAATTGCCTTGGGCTCCTTGATAAAAGGGTTCAAGACTGAAAGTTCGTTCAGTGGCCAGCATCTCAATTGCATAATGGGGTAGGATATGCTTCTCATTTTCTCACTGCGTAGGTGAATAAGAGACCCAGATCGTCCGGCAACCCCAATCACCACACACACAGCTACACAAGCAGCTGAGCTGAGCAGGTAGTTTTGGCGCGGCGGACATGGCTGCAAACGACAACTATGGCACGGCCGCCGCCCTGGCCAAGTACCACGAGTCCGGTGGCGGTGTCCGCGGCCTCGTGGAGTCGGGAGTCACCTCCGTGCCACCTTACTTCCAGTTCGTGGCGCCCGCCGGGATCCCAGGATCGACGAAGACGACCACCTTCGCCATCCCTGCCGTTGACCTCTCCCTTCCACGCGCGGCCATAGTGTCCCTCGTCGGGCAGGCCGCACGCACATGCGGAATCTTCCACGTCACCAACCACGGCGTTGATGCCGGCGCCGCGGTGTCCGCCGTCCGGACCTTCCACGAGCTACCCCTCGCCAGCCGCTCGCCGCTCTACACGGTCACACCAGTCGGGGGAGTCACCTACGCCACCAATCCCGAGCCGGCCGGCAAAGGCGCCGGCGGCCCTATACTCCCCTGGCGCGACAGCCTGCGATTCCTGTCGCCGAAGCCCGACTTCGGACGCGTCCCCGAGGTGTGCCGGGCCGCGCTGGCCGGGCACCGGCACTGTGTGGAGGAGTTCGGGAAGGAGATGGCCGGGATGCTGTTGGCGGCGCTCGGCGTCGGCCCGGAGAGGAGCCTGGACGTGGAGGCATGGGTTATGGCGTGCCACTACTACCCGCCATGCCCGGAGCCCGAGCGGGTGCTGGGCGCCGGGGAGCACACGGACCCCTGCGTGCTCACCGTGCTGGCGCAGGACGACGTCGGAGGGCTTCAGTTCCGCCTCGACGGCGGCGACAATGACGACGGAGCGTGGGTGGATGTGCCGCCGGTGGCCGGAGCACTTCTGGTCAACATAGGAGACGTGCTCAAGGTAACATGATGCATCTTCGACCGTGTTCTTCTACCAGCTGCTTGTGCACACAAAGGAAGGGAAACTAACGGTGATATACTGTAATTTTGCAGTTGATATCAAATGATGAGTACAAGAGCGTGCTGCACAAGGTGAGGAGCAAGTCTGGTCAAGATGCTAGGGTCTCAATCGCCACCTTGTTTAATCCTCCCAAGGGCGTCGATTCGGACTGCTTGTTTGGACCTCTCCCCGAGCTGGTGACAGCAGAAAAACCGGCGCGGTACCGAAGTTTCACCATGTCAGAGTTCTTCAAGTCTCGTGCGGAGTTCGGTCATGGCAGGTCGGCGACCGAGCGATTCAGGGTCGCGGACGATGTGCGTGCAGTTTAGATCATGCACCTTCTAGTGTGTACGACATAGATGAAGAAATTGCTTCCAGGCATGTAGACCCATATTAGTTGACTTCAACTTGGATATACCTATCAAAAAACATGTTTAGATACATCCAAATTGGAGTCAACTAATATGGGTTAGAGGGAGTAACAGAATAAAGCGAGGGAATCTGGAGTAGTTGGCTGATTTATGTGACATATCTCCCATTCATGAAGGAAAGACCATAGCCATCTGATGCCACATAGGCATGGTACTCTTTTTTGAACACAAGAAGGGTCCCGAAGGAGTAGAGCTTTGGGGGGGGGGGGGGGGGGGGGGGGGCAAAATACACAAAAAATTCTTATCCAAGCCCTCCCCAAAAAAATTCTTCATGCATGTGTCCAATCTCCGGGGGGGGGGGACTGCACTAAGTTCCGCCACTGGCAGTAGTACATCTTATATACTGACTTCTTACAACTTGGTCTCTGAATTTTGCAAAGAGGACACAAACAACCTGAAGGAAATCACAGTCGGTTCTACACTTCTCCCACACGAGCACAACATCACCGCCACCGAGGACGATGCCACTTGGGACAACGATGCCTCCAGGGCGGCACACCATAGAACTCGCGTAGAAGGAATGGCCGCCACTCGACCACAAGAGATAATGGAAAGAAAACCCCTAGTCGACCACAAAAGGTGCTCGGCATGTTCAAAGTAGCAATAGGGTTTTCAGATCGATGTCGGTGTTGGGCTACATGCTCGTAGTTCACGGTAAGGCCTCCGATCTAAGTGGCCAGATTTGGAGCCATCTAGGGTTCTTCCTCATTGTTTTTCTACGAAGAAGGGCATCGCCATCGCAAATAAAGTCGTGCGTGTTTGCACTCTGACCCGGGGTGTTCCCTGCTGCGATTTCTCTTCCTGGCGGTCTGCGGAGGCGAGGGGGAAGAGAAGGAAAGTGGAGGTGTTGGCGGATTTGCTCGACAAAGGGGGTTTCCGTTCCGATGCATGGGCACGGTGTTGGACGGTCGCTGTCAGGGCATGCTGATGTGCTTCCATGGTGGAAGACATTAGTGTCTTCCCTTCAAGCGAGCCCTTGTTGCATCAAGCACCGCCATCTCCTGCTGCGCGGATTCACAACGCGTCTGGTCCTCTCGACTGGCCTCGATGGCGAGGGAGTGGAGAGCAAGGTTGCTGAAGTTGCAGCGGTGTGGAGATGGTATTTGGGGTCTCTGGAGCCCGCGACCTCGGCGGAAATTCCCAATCATGGGTGGAGTTCCGCCACTACTATCCTCGGCCAAAAGTGTGGTCCTACTTTGCTCAAGCCTGACGGCGGTTCAAGCTTTTTCTTCCTCATTGAGTGGAGGGTCTTCTTCGATCTCGGCGTGAAGGCGTGCGCTAGTGCCTCCCAAAGTGGCCTACTCCCTGACAGATACAAGAGTGGCCGCGTCTGGAGATCTTCTCCCATCGGCGACAACCAAGGGCTTGATCGTGTTTTCGCAACTTTCTATGGGTGTTGTGTGTAAAATAGGACTTAAATGTACTTTTCTTATTTCTTAGGATCCTTTCTGTAAATGTAACCCCGACACCGATTTAATGCAAGCTCCGGGTCCTTTGGGACCTTTTCCCATTCAAAAAAAATTGTTATTTTTTTACAAAAGGTTATACTTTCATTTCTAATAGCATCAGCTGAGCTCTAGGGTTGTTTGGTGTGTGGATTGACTTTTCCTTTTAGCTTTGACTTAAATAGATGTTTTTTATTTTGACTTTTACCATATACTCACTCATTTCTAATATAGGATGCATATAGTTTTGGTCAAAGTCAAAAAATTTAAAGTTTTACCACTACAAAAATTGTGAAGATTGTCTATTTTAGCATACTGGGATTTGCGTTGCAGGTAAGGTTGATGCCGGTGCTAGTTTTTTTTTTCCGATTTATGGATGGTACTGGTTTTGTGTCATGACAGGTAGTACACCTGTCAGGGTTGTCAAAATTAGTTTAAAATACCATCATTTTCTCCGATTATAACGCGTGAACAACTGCCTGGCCCAAACACATAGGAGTGTAGGACTACGAGAGATTTCACCGAAATGCTAGTAAGGAATGTGGATTTCAAGGAAGTTAGGGCATGTTTAACGGAGGTGCTTAGGAGTAGACGCTAAGAAGAAAAATCCCTGCGATTTTGGCAGTTGGAATAAAAATTCCAGCCGTTTCTAAGGTATCGACGCATGGTTAAGAGTCCCATGCTAGCAAAATACACATAAAATTTATCCAAAACGCCAGACGCTAGCACACGGCGAGGAATTGACTTTTTAAACATCTAATTAAGCGCCTTGCAATGTAAGTGGCTTTAGAGCAAGTCCAGCAGTTTTTCCATAAAAAATCCCCTATAGCTCAAAAATATTCTCCCCTAAAATTATTCAACTCTAGCAGTTTTCCTTAAAGATCTCCTATCCTATATTTAAAAAAATTCTATAACTATCATTTGAAAATGAATAACTATCGTGTTTAGGTAGGAGCTTTCCTGCGCTCAAGAGATAGATAGGGAGCCCCCGTGTTCCCCTATAGATGAGGGAGTTGGAAAGAAGAATAGGGAAGTCAAAAGAATAAGGGAATTGACCGGGTAACTGCTCAAAGGTCTTTTTTTCCCAGTTACCCCTAACTGCTGGAAGGTCTTTTTTTTCCAGTTACCCTAAAAACACTATAGAGGAGATAATAAGGAAACTGCTAGACTTGCTCTTATGTAGAGGTAGTACACATAAGAGGTAGCACACCATGTGCGTGGACCGGGGAAAGAAATGCACGTTTGATACATCTCTAGCGCACAAAATATGCAGAAGGATGGACAAAATCACACGGAACACGAGTCAGACGCACACCATGACACCACCTCCACGGAGGAGCAATCAGAAGAAATGCAGCGTGCGCCTCATAATCTTGTCAAAAGATGGCATTCCAGTGAGGAACTATAACAGAATATACAGGCTATCCACATAGCTGCCCATATGTTTGGACAGCAACTTTTCTAGTCCATGAGCATATAATACCAAAACTAATCACTGCGCTACAGCCAAACACGAAAAAATGAGACTACATGTGTGTGCCCTTATTGGCAGAAGAGAAAAAAATGGGAGAAATGAATCTTGCATGGAAGAGATTACCGACAATGAGGCAGACTCGCTCACATCATACACAAATCCCCAGAGTGCCAAAATCATCAATCAATCAATCAATCAATCATGTTCAATGCCATGAACAGATGGTGTTGCGTCTGCTCGATCTTGTCAACACTGACAGCCAACGGCTGCAGCTATTCCCCTGTTCAACAGCTGTCGTGTGTTTTGTTGTGCTAGTGCACAGTACAGCTCTTGGGGGCTACAGGCATCCACTCAGCAGAGACAGATTCTAGGGAGGCCGGTGAGTGTGGCAAAACTGTCTGTCAAATATTCTGATTTCAGATCCAAGTGTGCTACGGATTTACATTGCACTCATCCATGAATCGATCTTCTCGAGTGAGAAACCTCCTCCAGTACTTCTTGTATTCCAGTATGCCTAACTCAAGCCACGGTTTCATATTGCCATTGTAGTGCAGCGATGCAGAACTACGCGCAACCTCCGGGTCAATTCCATAATCATATCCAAGTCCAGACAGAGTCAGACTCTCATCAAGGGGATATATGAGATGTTGAAAAGACAACAAGCTTATAGAAAAGGCAGCTTCTCGCAGAGCTACCTCATCCTTTATCTTTACCTGCAACACAACAAGACTTGGAATAAATATGCATTGTCCTAACTGTATGAAGCATCATGCCACAATTATTTTTGGACTGCGTGAACAAAAAAATTGTGAGTTGCAACTGTCTAGGAGTTGGCACATGGGTTTGCAACTGAAAACAAATTGTTCAAGGTGCAAAATTTTTGTTCACGCGGTCTAAAATGATAGCTCATGAGGCTAAAATATATGTTCAGGCAGTACAAAGTCACAGTCGACTGAGATATAGTCGCCCCCAATTATTATACTCCCTCTGTTCCGAGTTACTACTAGTTGCAGATTTGTCTAGATAACGCATGTACCTTGACGCGTTTTAGTATATAGATACATATGAATCTAGACAAATCTGTGGCATCTAATTCGTGGGAGTAGCATGTATTTCACCACATGAACTGGCCAAAAATGTTCTTCCAGAATATCCTTTGTGCAAGCTCATTTTTATAGACTGTAGCATGAAATTAAATAAAGAATTATACTAACCTGCTTAAGGAGCATGAGGTAATTCTCTGTCACTTTATGCTTCCTCCATTTATCCAAATTAATCACATTCACCCCAGACATCCAAGCACATGATTTAGGATCATACTTTGCCTTGCCCAGGAGATTTCTCACTTGACCCAGTCTTACACCACAAAATTCGACAGCGCCATTTACTTTGTCCCCCATATCAAGATTCCACAAGAACGACAGATCACGTTGAATGACCACATCATCATCCAATACAACCACCTTCTTGAGATCCTTGAATATTTCTGGAATAAAGAAATGAGAATGACTGAACAATGACAAGTATTCCATTCTTGTCTGCTCAGTGGGCCGCTCGGTGCTCCTGATGAGAACACGGAACTCCTCAGACAAATACAGCTCATGCATACGTAACTTTGGTAGCTTCTTTAAAACCATTTCTTCATAGTTCACGACATCGATAGCTGCCTTATTGTATGAATTTCTAGCAAACCAGTATTTCATGCCATAGAAATTTTGAGCATCAGTTAGGATATGAAAAACATTGTTTCCTGGCTCCTACAAGAAGACCAGTAAGAACATCAACAATGCCCGTATCAGAAGATAATAGCAAGCTAATCAATGTAAAGATCATCACATACCTTAGAACTGATAACTGTTGAGTTGATGACAACAGAAGCTGCAAGGACATTCTTAGACAGTATAACATAGTGCCTATGGTTTGGGGTATTGAACTTGCGAGCCAGAGAAACATCTGAATCCAATGAAGGGGATTTAAAATATTCCAATGTCAACCTCATAGAAAAACAGTGGTGAGTTTTGGGCAATGTCTGAGCACCAAGGTTGTAGAGGAATGCACTCTGCTTCATATGAAAATGAGCTTCATCATCAGTCATATCAAGTATCTGCCGAAGCTTCCTGGCAACATTGTGGCATTCCACAGTGCAAGCTTTCGCTCTTGCTATTGTGTGCTCCATCTGCTCTATCTTCGTGTTGATACTGAAATAATAGCACAGTTGTCATCTAAATTATCAAATTAGTAACTTAAATATGGGAAACGCTTGTATGCCCCCGGGGGATTACGCGTCGTGCGTCCTCCGCATCGACAGCACGCCACGCGTCGCATATTCGGGAGACAGCAACCGTGTGTGGCCCCACGCTAGCCTTATCTCCGTCCGAGTGTTCTCCTCCACTCGTTCATCTTTCCCCTATTTCTCTTCTTCCCCAGCGAGAAGGAAGCTGCTTCTGATCTCTTAGCAACAGGCATGGGCTTCTCCTCGTGCACCTCCACTCTTAACTTCCCTTCCCTTTCCATTGTTTCTCTTCTCCCCGTAGCAACAAATCTGCTAGCTACCTCCTGATCTCCCTGCAGCAACTATGGTCAGATGGGTTCCCATCGAGCATGTTCTCGCTCACCACGCCTAGGAGCTGTGCAATGTACGTAGGTCGCCGCTGCTACAAGAGCTGGACACATATGCTGCAAGCCGTCGACCTCTGCCACTGCTGCTATGAACCTGCATTGGAGCTGCGGGGCGTGCTGCAAGCGGGATGATGGCCGGCGAGGCTGCAAGCAGATGACGGAAGGTGCTGCTGCGAGTGGCGGGTGGTGGTCCTATGAGCCAGCGAGAGCGTCACCGGGTGGTGCTGCAGGGGTTTGCCGCCGCTTGACCGTTTTTGCTACACGTGCCGGAATGCCGCTGCTACATGTGCCGGCCGCCGGCGCTACACACCCAGGCGCACGCGCTGGGTGCCGCTGCTACACGCCCGGGGCACCACTGCTATGTCACTGCTACACTCTGCTACACACCTGGGGCGCCGCTGCTATACTCTGCTACACGCACGCCCGGACGCACGCGCTGGGTGCCGCTGCTACACGCCCAGGACACCACTGCTATGTCGCTTCTATACTCTGCTACACGCTCCGGGCGCCGCTGCTACACTCCCAGGGCACCACTGCTATGTCGCTGCTATACTCTGCTACACGCTCCGGGCGCCGCTGCTACACGCGTCGGGCACCGCTGCTATACTCTGCTACACGCTCCGGGCGCCGCTGCTACACACCCGGGCGTCGCTGCTACACGCTCCGGGTCCCGCTGCTACTGCTGGCTCCAAATGTGGGTCTTCTTCTCCGGCGGCGACCGTGGATGGAAGAGGGAGCGACATGTGTGGGGGTAGAGAGAGCAGCGAGGGAGTTGCATAGCAAGGCGGGAAGAACTGCTGCGAGGACATGGCTGCTACGGATGCCGGCGGCTGCTGCTCTCCGACGAAGGGCGACGGGAAACTATTCTGGGCAAGAGAACGTGGACTGAACGAAACACATCAGATTTTTTAAGGATGCACTTGTTGATTAGGGGCAGACCAATCAGACGGACTAGCGCGTTTCAATCGTACGGTTCCGGAGGCGGGGGATCGGAGTGCGCGATCCCCCGGGGGACGCTCAGCACGGCCCCTTAAATATTGATGAATGGTGAACTATCGTACTCCTTTTTCAAATAAATGCACAAAATCCTAAACTATATCAAAACCATCTCCACTAAGAGGCACCCAAAAGTACTCCATACATCTTAAAATATAACACCGATTTTCACTGTCCACAGTTATGCTTTGACCAGCAATTAGTCGAATAAAATGTAGTTTATGTTACACAAGATAGACACCATTAGACTTGTATTGAAAAGCAGTTCCTCATGGTGTGATTTTAACTATTAACAAAATATTGTACTCCCTCCGTCCAGGAATAACTGACTTGAGTTTGAGTAGATTCGAATGTATCTAGACTCATTTTAGTGTATAGATACATTCAAATTTAGACAAACCCAAGTCAGTTATTTCTGGACGGAGTATAGATACATTCAAATTTAGACAAACCCAAGTCAGTTATTTCTGGACGGAGGGAGTATGAAAAAATTTATGGTCAAAGCTCAAATTTGGACAGGCAAATACTTTGTTCGTCATAAACTGAAGTTTAAGATTAACAAATGGAATTAATTAAGAAAATACCAGAAAGCTAAGTAATTAAAATTGAAGTCTTACGAGGATGGTAGATCAGCATCAACAGCAGATGCACTAAGAATCCTCTCATGGTCTTGTATATTTTGCTTCATATCCTGAGTAAGTACCTCCTGTCCTTGAAGTTTGGCAATGCTTGGATAGTATGAGCGGGCCACAAATAGTTGGTCTTTTAGCCTTTTCACTATCAAATCCTTCATAATTACTTTGTGTTCTGTGGACCAGAGGCAGTAGCTCCCAAATTCAAGCTGACAAGCCTTTGCATTTTCCATTTCATCTTCTTTTGCGCCTTTGTCCCGTCTCTTTCTCTCCTCGCCAACTTCCTGAAAGCAATACATGTGCATTATAGATACCGCTGGACTCTAGTTGATGCAAAGGTCAGGGGGGAGATAAGAACAGTGACTTGGAATATTCAGTACTCCCTTTGTACTAAATCAGCGACACTTATTATGGATCGGAGGGAGTACTACTGTATTTTAGAAGATACTTAATTACAGTACATTCAGCATTGTCCTAAGATTGGCTTACCTATGTACATTATAACATCAGTGCAACTAAAATGGAGGGCAATCATTTGAAAATATTGCATTGTGTGCTTAAGATCTTATATGTGATTGAGCTCACAATCAAATATCTGGAACTTCTATTTGCTGCTGCTACTGTAGAAACATAAAACTCTATGACTGAACATGTCTACAAATAAGCAGAATTTGATGTCGGTTCTGAAAAATAAAGTATAGCTTAGAATGCAGAAGGCATACGCTTACTATTTGAGTTGGTTCCTTCACAGCCTTTGGTGGTTCAGTTCGTGGTACGGGAAGAACTGCATACATTGTCAATTATTGAGTCAGATGTACAGATAAACTAAACAAACCACAGCACTATACAGAACCAAATACCAATACAGAAGGACTGCAATCTTTAAATAGCGGTCTTGCAACAAAAAAACTATAAATAGCTCAATCGAAGAAAGGGTACATGGAAATATTAGGGTAAAACAAATTCCTTCTCGTCTGTAAAGTGGATTAGAAAATTTGAGGGAAGTAAGAGAGGGAGCAACCTAAGAAAACCGAAATTGCACATGAAGAGCTCAAGGCACATCAGATTTTCAGAAAGCGAAAGACCTAAAGAGCACTAGGTTAAATTATGACGCACAGGATTTTCTGATACTGTACTAGCTTCAACACTCAAGTAACCCGCAAACACCAGTTTTTGCTAATAAGTATATACCATTTTCTAGCAGTAGGAACAATTTGTCAATTTCACTCCCATCTTTAAAGCTTAGCCAAAATACTGAAATCAACTGGGTAGCGATTTTGTTATTTTACTATGTGGTACCTTTTGGTTTAGCACTAACACCAGAAGAGCGGTGCTCAGTATGGTTATGCTGCTGCAGCACCCCAGTGCTCCCATTGGAAACCTTCTTCGGTGGATCCTGAGAAGAAGAAAAAAAAGGTGTGACAGCAAGTTTGAATTCGTGGTTTGCGCTGTGAAATACTTTTTTTATACTTCCATGATTCATAAACATGAAACTGAGTGAAAATCAAGTACATTCACCCTAGTGCTAAGCAGAGAACAGTATCTATACCAAGCTAACACACAACAAGCAATACACCAAAATGGCTTGACACTGCAGATCAGCCACTCCACGAAGTGCCAGATGCTTAATTTCGAGTAGACTCATCACATCAGGGAGCACAACAAGTAGTGAAAAAACCCCAATACAAGGTCGCCATCGCAGTCGAACGGAACCATACAAGACTACAAAACAATCGACATCATGGCTAAAAGGAGCAGCATCGCAAGGCAGCAAACCTGTCTCGCTCCATGGACAGGGACTCGATGGACAGCGCCACCACCGCCACCAATCTGCTCCACGGGATGGACGGAAGGCAAAAATACCTCCTAATAAGATCGAGACAAGAATCAGTATCACTGTCACCCTCCCCGCTCCAACCGAAATAAAGGCGAAAACAAAGAGTACCACACCTGTCGGCGCCGCTCCTCCGTGGTCGCGTAGCCTGCGTCGCGAACGAATCAGAAAAGCGGAAAGGGGGCGGTTAATAATTCAGAGAGAGAAAAAACACGGAGCAATCGGGCGGAACGAGACGCCCAGATCCACCGGAGGCGCGCGCATCCGCCCCGCGTTGGCTGAACCCCCCAATTGGGGTGAAAGGAGGGGCGAGGCGTGGATGCGCGAGGGGGGGGGGGGGGGGGGGGGGGGGGGGGGGGGGGTAGGAAGCAGGACGTACCGGAGGGGGCGCGGTCGAAGATGAAGGCGAGGGGCACGAGCAGAGAGCAGAGGAAGAGCGCCAGCAGCGCCACGCGCGGGCCCCTCCGCCTCTGCGACGGCGTCGGCTTCATCGGCTCCTCCGACTCCGGTTCCCAGCGCCGCCTCTACTGATCATCGCTCGCACTGGGGAGTTGGGGCCGGGAGGAGAAGGCGTGGTCAGTGCAGGGGCGACCGGACGGTAGAGAGGGGGACTCGACGGCGCGGTTGCGGGGTCGGGATTTGATCGGTGCGGCGTGGAGGTTGCGCCGAGGGAGCGGAGCGAGTCGGAGACGAGGAACTGAACTGTGAGTCGTGAGTGTGGCGTGGCGTGGGTGGGCCGGGCGTGCGGCACATGTGCCACATGGGCCTCGTGCCATCGTGTGTGCGGCAGTGTCCTCACTCGTGGGCGGGTGCCGAGTCTTTCCCAGCAACTTACCATTTTCCACCAGCTAAGCTTTGCTGTTCTCATAAAAAATTAAAAACAGCTAAGCTTTTCCCTAAAAAAAACAGCTAAGCTTTGTGTCAAAGATATAGATACATACATATAGATACATATATTAAGGGCGGAAGGATTCTCGAGCTGTTATCAATCCTTCCGTTCCGACGATCGCTAAGTTCCGTTTACTGTAGATTCCATGTCCTGCCCAATTAACGTGTACCACGTATCAGCACCAGGCCATCCCGCGTGTCATAGATACATAAGGCCACGATCTCTTGCTCCCCGTAAGTTCTGGACACTCTGGGATGGGTTTCCACTCTTCCTTTCCTATTTACTTTTTTTTAGCCCTTCAATTCCGACGTTTGACCCGTCCCTTGGATAAGCTTCGGCCGCGGGCCGCCTCCCCTCCTCTTCCTCCGAGCCGTGGCTCCGCGGGGATGAGATCCCTCAGTACTGCCTTTCTCGCCGCCGTTTGACGCCATGGAGCTTGCAACCAGTGTATCGTGGTCCGACTTCTGCACCCGCGGTGGCGCCTCCATCCGCGAAAGCGACGCGGGTGCCTAGCCATGGCCACAAGGACCGAACGGGATGCCGACCTAAGGTGAGTCGCCGTCGATTCGCCCTCTGCTAGCTCCCGCCCTTCTCATCTCTCACCCCTCTTGTACGTATTAAAAGCGAGCCGATTAGCGATCCATTAGCTAGCCAAGTCAGCAAACAGCAACGAAGAGATTGATCGAGTACTATATATTCCCGAGTACTGTAGATTTCCGATTTTAGCCTATTGTGTGTTGACGTGTCACCAGTTTTCCCCCTACGTGTGTTTTCCATTTTTTCTCCTTTTTCTACTCCTCTCTTTATTTATGGTTCTCCCAGTTACTTCGCGTTATTTTCATTTCCTTTCCTTTGTTTCTGGTTAGCAAACAGAAATCAGCACCGTTGATTGCTTTTTTTCTTCTCGGGTTGCTTCCGGCCGCTCTAGATGCTTCTTCATTACGAGTCAGTCGCTCTCCTCTTTCTGCCTGACCGCCCCAGGGCCCCTGCCGGAGTCCCTCCCTGTCCAAGTCTCTTTTCTTGAGCGATAGCAGGAGGACGAGGGTGTGCCGGCAGATCAGGTGGCGGGAAGAGCGCCGACAGTGATGGTGTGGTCCTAATCCATTACTCTAACTCTCCAATGATGGATGTTGATGGCTCTGAAATTTACCATCTTTCTTTATGTTTAAATATTGTTTTTAGTCAAGCAATTGACAAGAAATTCTCAATCCTTGCCACTAATAACTAATAATTGTAAAGATATGCAAAACCTTGCTTTAAATTATGTTATGCATGGGTTTTAATGCGAAATCAGGAGTCATAATGAAGGAATTTTAGGAAGTCCATACGGCCAAATAATTGGGAAGCAAATTCCAGACGTCAATACGCGTAACGACATACGGTACGGGCGGAACCTGCCCGTACGGGGTGTCGACGGCTTCGTCTCGTCAAACCCTACAACCTTTGTAAAGACGCCTATATATTTTGAGGCTCCAGCCGCCGCCTAGAGAGCCTCCATTCTCAGATTTCATCACAACACCACCAAAGGAGATCCACGCCATTTTTTATCCATTGTTCATCCACTCCACCATCCATCCCTCCACTAGCCATGGTCATTGATTTATACTTTAGATCTTCTTGTAATTTGGCGACCATTGTAAGAATATTCGATTTCAATTTAATTATTTGCACAATGTTTTCTATCCTTGATCTATTTGGTATGAGTGAGTAGTCCTCATGGCCTGCAGGTTGGAGAGAAACATTGCAGCAACTATGTGCATCTAATTATGAGAGTATTGTATTTTGTTTGCAATTAAGATTTGTATTTTTTGTTTCTTTGTCTCTTGTCTCGGTCTGTGAACTTGTAGGTACCCAAGATCCCATAGATTGATAAAGGCTTGAGGTGGGATACTTGGCTAGCGGCAATATCATAGGAACCACAGTGATAGAAAGGGTAGTACGGTTTTCGCTTAGCGACCCATTCGGGATCACAACAACATCACCACTTAATGCTTTAATATGTGTTCTTTACTTAATAATCGTTTGTAACTCATGGCTTCGGTATGCACTCGGTTGAATTAAAAAACCATTGCTATGCCCGCTGCATCACGGTGGCTCTAGTATATTAGGATGTGTTGTTCACAAGAGATTATCTCCATTCAAACATTACACATGACTATGTTTATTATTATCTTTTATCACATATAATGTGCAGCTGCAATTGGATCTTCAATCCTGACCTATCTTCATTCATTGATTCAACCAACTATAGAAAGTAAACTAGATTGGTCCGGTAAACTAAGGTAAAACAAAGAAACAAAGTCTTGTAGATGTGTCCTAATTTATTTATTTTTACCATTGTTTTCCAAGGTTCGATTAAACCTAGGTCTTCTAGGGAAAAATCTATTATACTACATTCGTGAATCCGGATCGAAGGTATCAACCCTTTTTCTACCGCTGTTGTCGGGGAAGCAATTTCGCTATCCTGATGAGGTCACTAGAGACCTTGGTTTTAGTTTTATTATTAGTTTATAGTTTTATTCTTGTTATTAGTTTACTTTCTTGTTATCTATTTGAAAACCCCAAAAAAATAGTTACTTGTTATTTGTTTTCATTACTTAAAAATTACCAAAAAATATAAGAGCCATGGCTCAAATGAGACTTGGGGAGTATGCTACTCCCACTGATGACTTTATTCGTGCATCTATCACTCAGCCCGCTGTTGATGCAGAAACTTATGAAATTAAGCCTAACCTTTTAAGCTTGGTTCAACAAAACAATTTGGGGGCTCATCCTCTAAGGATTTAGGTTTGCAGTTAAACACTTCTACTGAAATTTGCGACATGATTATATCAAAGATGTAGATCCAAATGCTGTTAAATTAAGATTATTTTCTTTCTCTCTTAGAGAAAAGGATAAGGATTGGTTGCTAGCTCTACCAAAGGGCACTATTACATCTTGGAAGGAATGTACTAATTTGTTTATGACTAAATTTCCCCCAGCTAAGAATACACAACTAAGATCCAACATTACAAGCTTTAGACAAGAAGACCGTGAGCCACTAGTGCTTGCGTGGGAGAGGATAAAGAAACTGTAATGAACTGTCCTAGTCATGATATGGAAGAATGGCTTATATTATATTTATTTTATAATGGTCTTACCCAATGTCTAAGTCTATGCTAGATACTACAGCAGGATGAACAATCATGGAAAAGCAAGTAAGTGTCGCAAAGAAACTTCTTGATGATATGCAAAATAACCATGCCCAATGGCATGAGGAAAGAACCTCGAAGAGAGTAAGTTAAATCACCAAGGTAAATAATAAAGATCTTACATCTAAGGTAGACGAGCTGCTAAGCATAGTAAAAGGAAAAGATAATACCCAAGTTAATTGTATCGCTACCGATGTTAATGATGTTAATTTTATAGCTCGCACTCCTTTTAAATCTGCATGGAAAATCATTATGCTTCTAATGCTCAAAAACATTATTTAAATCTTGTAGGAGCTCCTTATAATAGTTATGATAATAATAATAGAGCAAATTATGACAATCTCTCATTGGAACAAACTGTTAGAACATTTATACAAGCTCAAACCGAGCAAAATAATATGCTTATTAAAATCACGGGGAACCATGAAAATAGTATAGGAAAATTATTTAACCAGGTCATTGCAATTATAAATGAAGTGCAGGCTCTACAGAATAGGACAAAGACCGTGGAATCTCAACTGGGTAAAGTTGCTGAGAGCCAAACTCTCATACTAGCAAAGTTTTCTAGAAAACCCGAGCCAAATCCGGTAGAAGACCTTAAGATGATGAGTGTTGCAACCAATGAAGAAAAACCTGAAGAGCTAGATTATAGCAATGCGCCAACACCAGAGTATACCATGGAAGATCTATTAAAGATAATCACCATAAAGAATCCAGGTATAGAACAAGGTAACAATGCTATGTACCAACAATTTATATAAGTACCATCTAAAGTTCGTGAGCTAGAGTTGGAGTACAAAAGACTAGCTGATAAGCTTCCTACTAAGTTAGATGATATATTTGATCCTACTATTAAAGTTAAGTTAGGAGTCAATGAGATATCCGCAATTGGTGATCTTGGTGCAACTGTCTCAACAATTTCCAAAATCTTATTTGATAAACTAAACTTGTGGTCATTTATTACTACTGAATTAAGACTCCACCTAGCGGATTCAACATATAAAATTTTACGTTTGTGTTAGTCTTGTTAGTTTTGTTTTGTTTTGTTTCATAAATAAATACCTTTAGAGAGAGGAGAAAAATAAGGTAATCCTTGATCTTTTATTTTTATTAACACATGACCTAAAGTATTGCTGAATTTTTATGTAGTATGTTTGCCGTTATTTTACTTATGATGAGATATGCAAAGGTGCACGGAGCTACTAATCAAATTTTTGAAGTTTTTACAGCTCAAACTTAACGACCTATGGTACGGTCGGAAGGGACTGCACCGTGCGCCCGTACCACCTCAAGTTGAAGAAAAATAGAAAAATATCGCGGTAACAAGTAACAGTACTTGTCGGTAATGAGATTGAACAAGGTGTGAAGATACCTAATGATCAGATCTCGGACAAGTAGTATCAAAGAAACAAATAGAAATGGACTCGATGTTTATGGTTCAAACGACATCGTCAATCTTGAGTACATGCTCACTTACGGTTTCCCTTCTTGTCTTTCTTGAAACCAATGTTCTTATTGATCATCAACACTTGATGTTCCTTCTTGATCTCCACTTCTGCAGTTTTAAGCATTGACAGAAGCTCAGGGAGAGACTTCTTCATGCCTTGCATCGAAGCTCTTATAGCTAGGTGGTAGAGACTGCAGAACACGATGGATGCCTAAGTCAATGGGAATCGTTATTCCCAAGGACACAAGCTTATCGGCGTAACCCGACATCTTGAGTACATGCTCACTTACGGAGCTGTGCTCTTCCATCATGCAGCTAAAAAACTTTTCTAAAGCATTGTAGCTCTCTACAGCAGCATGTGTGTCGAATATCATTTTCAACTCACCCATTGTATCAAATGCCTTGCCGTTTTCGAAACGCTTTCGAAGTTCCGGCTCTAGCCCATACAATATGCCGCAATGAACTAAGTTGTGGTCCTCCTGACGAGTCTGATAGACATTCTTCTCCTCGTTAGGGGCATCATCGAAAGGTGGGGGGCCTATCGGTGCTTCTAGCACATATTGCTTTTGTGCAGCAGAGAGGAGAATCCTCAAATCCATGGCCCATTCGGTAAAGTTGCCACCGTTCATTGCAAGTTTCTCTTTCTCCATGAACACATTGAAATTAAAAGCAGGTGGTGCCATCTGCAACAGAATTTGTAAAGTTTAGACTAAGTTTATGATAGATTGAGTTCAACTAATCCATATTACGAATGAACTCCCACTTAAAAACGACATCCCTCGTGCCTTTTTGGTGATTACATGAACCAAATCCACTACACCAAGTCTGATCATCACGTGAGTCGATGTACCTTCAAAGGCGAGCATCAAATGGGCATCATATCTACTATATGACCCATGCTTAACCTTTCGGTCCGTGTTCCGAGGCCATGTCTGTAGATGCTAGGCTCACCAAGTTAGAACCTTAGTATTCGCATGTGTAACTGTCTTACACCCAAAATATGGTCGTGGATCCAAGAACACCCGATCATCACGTGATGTCTTGGAGCGACGAAAACATAATCGGTGCATACTTAAGGAAGAACACATTATTATCTTGATATTTAAATGAGGTATCATCTTATTATGCTAATAAAACGCCAAACAAGCAATATAAGATGCTATCAAACATCACATGTTTATAAGTGGAATGATATGGTTTCCGCATATGATCTCCATCATGTGCACCGTGATATGATCACTATCATACCTCTATGTGTAAGGCCAAGGTCTATGGATCTTACACGTTGTGTGTGTTGTAAGAGTATCATCTCATACTTCTACTTACAACATTACTATATCATAACACTAGCCTATCAACAATCTAAACTAGACGCCTCTAATTTATCCATTGCAAGTTTTACGTGGCTTAGGGTTTTCGAAGATAGAACCGTTCATACCTACGAACATGAACCAGAACGAGGATAACCAAATTGTTGACAACTCGTTGCAAATTAGATATTGACTATAGTAGGAGAGACAGACACCCGCTAGCCACTTATGCAAACTAGTTGCATGTCAAGCGTGGAACAGGTCTCATGTGCGAGGACATGTAAAGTTTGTCCGGGCCGCTTCTTCCCACTATGCCACCAATATCCAAAATACAACTAAGAAGCGACAACATGATCATCATCGCCCACATACTCATATGTGTACTACCCGTGTAAAGCATCTACACATAGATCCGGCTCTGATACCACTATAGGGTTCATAGCATAGAAAACAAAAAAATTCCTACGATGGGAACTATGTACCAAGATCTATATACTAGATACAAACTACGGGCGAATGTATATCCGTAGAGAACATACCCTTGAAGACCGGCAAAGCTGAACGAGTTAATCTCGTGGTTGATGTAGACGATCTCTTGACGATCTCAAGATCGAGAGGAAGTCCTAGCGCCACAAAACAACAGCGCATCCGTGCTCGCACACACGTACAAGACACCGAACAGCCTCCGCCTCCTCGCTCCAGCGATGCAGCGAAAGCACAACTCTTTCTTTCCGAATAGCCACCAGGAACATATATCTCGCTAGTCCGAGACCATGGGGAATAAATTCTAGAGGAGGAGAGAGATCCTTCACGAGGAGGTGTAAGTGAGAGAGAGGAGAGGGGTGTCTTTTATAGGAGGAGGGGGCACCCAAGGGGGTGGCTGCCGGCCATGGGGCTGCCCCCTCCCCTCCTTCATTCATGTGGGTGGGCACTCCACTCACAAAAATCTCTTCAATTCCCTCCACTCAAAATCCCACTCAAAATTGCTATTAAATTTCCACCAAATTTAATGCAAACTCTCATTAAATAAAACTACTTTGATTTATTCAGAATTTTGTCAATTACTTTAATGACAAACATTCACATATAACCCCCTTGCTAGTATTTCATTTCACATGCAAAAACACTTTCTGCAATTTCACCCGAAAACCTGTTTCGGTATCTAGTGAAATAAATTCCTGCGCTTGTTATTCTTTCCGGCATGAAACTTTTGCTCCAATTGGATGTCAGTGTCCCTTAAGTGTGCCACCCTACGGTTCGCGAATAATGTGGACATGATCGAGACCCTTCTTCAATCAATAATCATAAGTGGGACCTAGAGATCCATACTGACTCCCACACACTCAACGATGACTTTCCTGTGATCGTCGGAACCTTTTACGCTAGTATCTTAATCCCTTTGTTTCACGATATATTACATGTCCGAGATTCGATCATTGGTATCTCCATACCTAGTTTGATCTCGTTACCGACATGCACTCTTTTCTTGTTCCCGTGATATAACATTCTAGTGATCAAATCACTTGCTTGCAAGCTAACCAATGTGATATCACCGAGAGGGCCCAGAGTATATCTATCCGTCATCGGGATGAACAAATTCCACTCCTGATCCATGAGCCTCAACATAACACTTTAGTAGTTCTGAAGTCATCTTTATAATCACCCAGTTATGGTGTGACGTTTGATGTCATCAAGAAACTCTTCCGGTGTTAGTGATTGACATGATCTCATGGTCTAAGGATTAGGATCACTTCGTAAGTTGTTATAGCGATATAAACTCAATGACTTTGATTGTAATGCTATACTTCGGATGAATGTTCATCACATCATTACACTAATGTTGTGATCTCATTATTAACAACATCCAATGTCTATGATCAGGAAACTGTGATCATCTTGTTAATCAATGAGCTAGTTTATGAGAGAGGCATAACTAGGAACTTTCTGTTTGTTTATTAAACACACATGTATTAATGTTTCCGTATTAATACAATTATTGTTAGATCCCACCTTAATAAAGGTAAAGATCCCTGTGATTTCAATGCTAGTCCCTGGATCAATTGCTAGCATCCATAGTTTAAGATGAAGTACACAGAAACAAAGGTCATTATTACATCGTCATTCTAGAGATAACATAGTCTTTTACAACTCCATAGCCATAGGCTAGTACAAGAGTTTATCATAACAATATAAATAAAAGTCTTCATCTTCATGTGCCACGGGCAAGCATGTTGAGTGTAGACTCATAACCCTACTCCTCATTGGAGTAACCTGCAACATCACAAGTTACAGCCACAGTGGGTCAATACATTGGAATAGTATTGACAAGTGATACCTTAGTAGAATAGTTGTATCTAGATTCTATATGAATTTGGCTAAGTGTAGCTTAGGCTTGCTTTGCTCAAAATAGGTTTTACCTATCAGTTGAAAATACTAAGTTTTTGTTTGGCAAAAACTCCCAAGGAACCACCAATAGAAATTGGTGAACCTTCACCCTTGTTCAACCACAAGTTTTAACTTAGAAAATTGAGATGAGGATATTCTTGATAGCTTCCATGTATTGATGCTCAAATTGTCCATTACCGGGGACACGGCTAAGTACTTAGTTTCTTCCTTCTGCAGAGGTGGTGCACTTTCCCCACAAGACTTGATTTTCACCAAGACAGGACCTTTCAGAAGCCTTCCCTTAGACCAAAATGGACACGCTCCAAACCTATCATCCCCTACCACCAACTGTCCATTTGGCTAAGTTATTGCAACCTATATGATCCAGGCAGAGCCCATATTGCCATGTGGCTGCACTAGAAGCTTCTTAACATTTGGCATCTCAAATCCCTTTGTTCCTAGGTGGCATTCCACAAGTGAGATACACAGGGTAGACCATTGTAAAATGGGCCCTGGTTACCACCCAACCAAAAACCACCAAGCAATTACCAATCCACCCAGGTGTTTGATTCACTGAGTTGTTTTATTAAGCAAAAATATAAGTCAAAGACTTAGCAAATATTTTTCCATAGCATGTATATATTCCACCCTTGGTTGCTACTAGCTAGGCTAAGCATGGCAATAACAACTACTAGGATTTCCCAAGCATAGCATATAGATACTTAGCAAAATTTAACATGCAAGCCCTATACAAAATATTTCTAATGCATAGACAAAATATTGGGACAAAAGTATGAAGCACCACTTGCCTTGGTAGTTGGGGGAGTAACAACAATCCTGACAGTCACAATCACCACTCGCACCAAAATCTACACATAAAATGATAGCACTAAATTCACATTCCAAAATAATCAAACAAAAATACATGAATGCATGCAAATGCCATGTGATAATTTTTCTAAACCAAATAAGGCAAGTAAACAGTACTGATTGATATCTAAACATTTATACATTAAATAAACTTTATTTGGCCATTAAAACATTTTCCAACTAATTTTTATACACAAAATAAGCTTATAAATGTCTCTACAAAAACAACTAAGTTTACAGAAGCAATTCATTAAACAAAGTGCATGGTTGGAAATTACTCTTTATGCTGATTCCATTGATATAAAATTTGTAAAATTTGGACATGTGGATTAAAAGTTATGAATTTTGCAAGTTTGAACAGCTAATAGTTTTAATTCTGTTTTTAAAACAAAACCTGAGCCACGTGTCTTAACCTAACTGGCTGATACCGTTTCGCGCGGATCGATCAGTATAGACCGTTGGATTTAAGTGGGATCACACGGATCAGATCAGCCTATACCACTTCGATTAATGATTCTATCATGGTCGTGGGATCTAGATCTAACGGGCAGCTTTGTCCTGACCAAAGTCTGGCGACGCTGGGTCAACGGCGAGCGGCGGCGCGCTCGGTCAGTGATGGTCCGGCGGTTCTGGGAAGCAAGGAAGGGAACGGAGGGGCTTACCGTGCTCACGGGGTCGTCGTGGTGCTCAAGGTGGCCGGAGGAGGGATAGGGGTGCACGGGATCGACGTCTATTGCTCACCGGAGAAGCTTCGGTCGTCAGGTACGGTGCTCGTTGTCGTTGGCAAGGTTACAGATCACGCCTAGTCAAACGAACGGTGCTGTTAGATGCGCACAAGTCAGGTGAACATGCGAGTAACCAATAGAGAGAAGGGACGGTCAGGAACTACCAGAGGGTGTCACCGGAGTGGAGATAGACGGCGGCGCTTGTTGTTGTTGAGGTTGCCGACGAAGGGAAGCGCACGCGGGCGAGTGCGAGGCACTGGCAGGTACAGAGGATGATGGGGCACAAGCTCGTGGTGTCTGGAAGGCAAGGGGCGACGGTGTCTGGCCGTAATTTGAGTTGGAGCTCGTCGGATCAGAGGGAGGTTGAAAGGATATGGATGTCGCCTAGAGGGGGGTGAATAGGCGATTAAAACTTTTCCTAGAGTGGCTCAACAAAGGCGGAATAAAACTAGTGTTTACTTTGTTAAGCACAACCTAGAACAACTAAGGTTCACCTATGTGCACCAACAACTTATGCTAAGCAATACAAGCAACAAAGTGATAGCAAGATATATATTACTTCAAGCACGAACGCTATCACAATGTAAAGTGCATAATTAAAGAGCTCGGGTATAGAGATAACCGAGGCACGCGGGGCCAACGATATTTTACCGAGTTCCTCCCAACATGGAGTACGTCTCGTTTGGAGAGGGGGTGGTATCAAACCACCAACGCCACAAAAGGCCTCTCTTATTCTCCGGTGAATCTCACCCCAATGGGATCGATCCACACTTCCACTATCGATGCACTTGTCGGTGGCAACCGGAACCTCTCACAAGGTTGGGGCACTTCTCCACAACTTAATTGGAGGCTCCCAACAAACGCCACCAAGGCCACAATGCCACCAAGGCCACAAAACCGTCTAGGGTTCCAAGAACCCAAGAGGGACAAGCTCCAATGAGTAACTCAAACCAAATCCTCCGAGGAGAACACAAACCGATGCACCAAATGCAATGGCAAGGACACAAGAAGTGCTCAAATCATTATCTCCCAAATTCCACCAAAGCTACAAAAGCTTATGGGGGAATAAGAGAGGAAGAACAATGGAGGAAATCCACAAAAGACTCCAAGATCTAGATCCCAATATGTTCCCCTCACTTAGATGAGAGATTGATTGGTGGGATTGTAGATCTAGATCTCCTCTTTCAAATCCCTCAAGAATATGCAAGAATCATAGGAGGGATTGAGAGGAAGCAAGCTCAAGAAGGTCAACAATGGAGGGGAAAACTTGCAAGAATCGTTGAGGAACCATTGGGGAAGAAGGCCCCTTATATAGGTCCCTCCAAAATCCAACCGTTGCAGCCCAAAAACGTGATTCCCAGTACTACCGGACTTTTTCCCGGTACTACCGGACTTTCCCAGCACTACCGGACATTTCCTGGGGTTCCTGGGGCTCCAAACGTATTTTTCTTTGCGCTCCCCGGTATCAAAATGCGGTACTACCGGACCCTGGTACTACCGGATCCTGGTCCGGTACTACCGGTCATCACAGAACGAAAACAACCATAACTTTTGCATCCGGACTCCGATTTTGATGATCTTGGGCTCGTTTCGAAGAGGACAACAACCTCTACAAGATCATGCAAAGAAACATCAAAGTCCAGCAAGGGAGGATATATCCAAATGACGAAGTAAAAAACCTTCTGCCGCGCTAGGTACTAAAATACGGTACTACCGCTTTTTGGTACCTAGCCTGGCAGTGGCTTTTGGAAACTTGTCAAAAACCTTCTGCCGTGCTAGGTACTAAAATGCGGTACTACCGCATTTTGGTACCTAGGAGGACAGTGGCATTTGGCAACTTGCCAAAACCTACTGCCGCGCTAGGTACTAAAATGCGGTACTACCGCATTTTGGTACCTAGGAAATTCAAACCTCTATAACTTTTGATTGGTAACTCCGATCGACCCGATTCCAATTGCGTTGGAAAAAGGACAACATGAGATACCCTATGAAAGGTGAAAATATTGGTTATCACCAAGTGAGAATGTATCATGTATAATAATGTGAGATACATCACTTGGTGAGAAATCGAAAAGCCGTCAAGATCAAAATCGAAACAAGATACAAATGGAAGATCCGATTTTGATGAACAAGAGCTTGTTATGGAGATTGTTGGGGTTCGTAGCATGGAAAACAAAAAATTTCTACCGCATACAAACAAACAAGCCAAGATCTATCTACTAGATTGTAGCAACGAGTCGATAGAATAACTCACCCTCGAAGATTCCAAAGTGTTTAACGAGAGCGGATTCTCGTGGGTGATGTAGTCGTACTCTTGCCGATCTCAAGATCGCGTAGACGATCCTTCCGGCGCTGCGTTCCGGCAGCGCTTCCGCAGTCGGTCACACGTTTGGTACTCAATGACGACCTTCCTCTCCCTTGTTCCAGCAGGCAGCAGAGGTTGTAGCACTCTCCTCGCGATTCCGGCAGCATGACGGCGTGGTACAGGAAGTAGAGGGGAGATCTCGCAGGGCTTCACCTTAAGCCGGAGCGAGTATGGTGGACTATGAGAGAGGCCTTGGTGATCTAGGGTTTAAAGGCACCAAGGGGAGGAGCTTGGCCGGCGGCCTAGGGCTTGGGGAAGCCCCAAGTCGGCGGCTAGGAGAAAACCTAGGGCGGCAGCGACTTGCAGGAGGTCGGCGGCTAGGGTTAGGGTTTTGGGTGGTGTTGGGTGTAGGGAAGAGGGGCAGCCCTGTTCCTAGTTATGCCTCTCTTATAAACTAGCTCGTTGATTAACATGATGATCAAAGTTTCCTGATCATGGACATTGGATGTTGTTAATAACGAGGTCACAACATTAGTGTAATGATGTGATGAACATTCATCCAAAGTATAGCATTACGATCAAAGTCATTGAGTTTATATTGCTATAACAACTTACGAAGTAGTCCTAATCCTTAGACCATGAGATCATGCCAATCACTAACACCGGAAGAGTTTCTTGTTGACATCAAACATCACACCGTAATTGGGTGATTATAAAGATGGCTTCAAAACTACTAAAGTGTTATGTTGAGACTCATGGATCAAGAGTGGAATTTGTTCATCCCGATGAAGGATAGATATACTCTGGGCCCTCTCGGTGATATCACATTAATTAGCTTGCAAGCAAGTGATTTGATCACTAGAATGTTATATCACGGGAACAAGAAAAGAGTGCATGTCGGTAACGAGATCAAACTAGGTATGGAGATACCGATGATCGAATCTCGTACATGTAATATATAGTGAAACAAAGGGATTACGATACTAGCGTAAAAGGTTCACACGATCATAGAAGTCATCGTTGAATGTGTGGGAGTCAGTATGGATCTCCAGGTCCCGCTACTGATTATTGATCGGAGAAGGGTCTCGATCATGTCCGCATTATTCGCGAACCGTAGGGTGACACACTTAAGGGATACCGACACCATTCGGAGCAAATGATATGCCAGAAAAAGAAAAGGAAAGCGCAGGAATTATTCCACTAGACACCGAAACTGTTTCGGTTGAAATTACTGAAACTGGTTCTGCATGTGAAATTGAAATGTTGTAAGGGGTTTTATGTGAATGTTTGTTAATTAAAGTAATTAACAAAATTCTGAATAAATAGATAAAATAGTTTTATTTAAATGAGAGGTTGCATTAAATTTGGTGGAAATTTAATGCATGTGAGTGGATTTTTGAGTGGAGGCTTTTTAATGGGAGTGGAGGCTTTTTATTTTGAGTGGGAGCTCCACCCACATGAATGTGGAAGAGGTGGGGGCATCCCCATGGCTGGGAGCCATGCCCCTTGGGTGCCCCTCTCTCCCCTATAAAAGGCCCCCTCTCCTCCTCTCAAAGCACACCTCCTCGCGAAGGATCTCTCTCCCCCCTTTAGAATTTCCCCATGGTCTCGGATCAAAGAGATACATGTTCCCGGTGGCTTTTTCTGGAAGGATTTGTTGCTTCCGCTGCTTCGCTGGAGCGAGGGCGCGGAGGTTTTCGGGGTACCCGTACGTGTGTGCAATCACGGATGCACCACTACTTTGAGGTGCTGGACTTGATCATGCTGGACCAGATGGACTTCATCACGATCTTGAGATCGGCAAGCGTTCGTCTACATCATCCACGAGTACAACCTCGTTAACGCTATTCGGTCTTCGAGGGTATGTATTCTATGGATGTATATCCACCCGTTGCTTGTATCTAGTAGATAGATCTTGGTACATAGATGTTCCCATCGTAGGAAATTTTTTGTTTTCTATGCTACGAACCCTACAGTGGTATCAGAGCCGGATCTATGCGTAGATACTTTGCACGGGTAGTACACATATGAGTATGTGGGCGATGATGATCATTTTATTGCTTCTTAGTTGTACTTTGGATATTGGTGGCATAGTGGGATGAAGCGGCCCGGACAAACTTTACATGTCCTCGCACATGAGACCTGTTCCACGCTTGACATGCAACTAGTTTGCATAAGTGGCTAGCGGGTGTCTGTCTCTCCTACTATAGTCAATATCTAATTTGCAACGAGTTGTCAACAATTTGGTTATCCTCGTTGTGGTTCATGTTCGTAGTAAGAACGGTTCTATCTTCGAAAGCCCTAAGCCACGTAAAATTTGCAATGGATAAATTAGAGATGTCTAGTTTAGATTGTTGCTGGGCTAGTGTTATGATATGGTGATGTTGTAAGTAGAGGTATGAGATGATACTCTTACAACACACATAACGTGTAGTCTCCATAGATGTTGGACTTACACATATAGGTATGATAGTGATCATACCACGGTGCACATGATAGAGATCATATGCGGGAACCATATCATTCCACTAATAAACATGTGATGTTTGATAGCATCTTATATTGCTTGTTTGACGTTTTATTAGCATAATAAGATGATCCCTCATTTAGATATCAAGATAAGAATGTGTTCTTCCTTAAGTATGCACCAACAATGTTTCGTCGCTTCAAGGCATCACGTGATGATCGGGTGTACTTGAATCCATGAGCATATCTCGGGTGTAAGACAGTTACACACGCGAATACTAAGGTTCTTACTTGGCGAGCCTAGCATGTACAGACATGGCCTCGGAACACGGACCGAAAGGTTAAGCATGAGTCATATGTTTTTGATATGATGACCATATGGATGCTCGCCTTTAAAGCTACACCGACTCACGTGATGATCGGACTTGGTGTAGTGGATTTGGTTCATGTAATCACCAAAAAGACACGAGGGATGTCGTTTTTTAGTGGGAGTTCATTTCTAATTTGGATTAGTAGAACTCAATTTATCATAAATTAAATCAAAGTGAATTTGCATAATTTGTTGTAGTCATTGGCATTCGTTCACCACCTTATGCATAGTTCTAATTGAGATAATAGAACTATAGAATTCTGGATATATACTTTACGAACTGGTATCATATTGTGTTGAGTGTCAATCTAAAGTTTAAAGTCCTATTGCAAACTTTTAGCAAACTTTATTTACTCCGTGAGATTTAATAATTGGTATTAAATCGAGAGTAACAATTCCAGTGTTAGTATCTTAAGTATCATGTTTGCCTCTATGATTCTTGATTGTTTTAATATCAAGTTTATCTAGGAGCTGAAAGAATTGTTTCAGAAACCATCATGTGTGACAGATATAACGATATCTGAAACAATGTTTTGGTTGCAATATGATAGAGTATAATATATGTTCTCATATTGGATGAGAATTTATGAAGGTTAGGAGATGCTAGACATCCTAATCATCCAAAAGGGTTTTGGAAAGTAATGTTATACTCACGATTCGCCTTTATAAGCTACAGTAGCTTGATCATGAAAGTCGTCATGATAAGGATGAATAGAAGATGTATGTAAAGTGTTTACTATACTAAAAGATTACTAAAGAATGGATTTTGAAAGAATACCGATCATTTTGATGATGGTGATCTACTTCAAAGTGCAAGTCCAAAGGTATTATTATTTGAATATACACGCTTTGGACTATGTGTCATGTATATGGCGCCACTGTTGATGTTGATAAATTCTTTTAAAAAGGAAAAGGAAATGCTGAAAGAGAATCTATAAAATATATTTGGCAGAAAAGAAAAGATTGGAAATATCCAATTTAGGTATATGGATGATATACATGTTATGGTTGTATTCTTTGCTTGTTAAACAATGTGGTTCTTGGGTATTGGATACCGAATTGGTTGGTATGAAATTTCATATGGAACGATGCAATTCATAAACCATAATGGCCTAAGTAACTGGCAAGAGAATATGTGATGATGTTCATCGAAAACAAACAAACCGTTGTTTGTATTTCTCGTTGACATCAAGGCTTGACTTCAAGATTTGTTTTAATAATTGTTATTTGAATCAGGTATTATGAGAACAAAGGTTGTTCAAATAATTACCGTATTCCATATAAGATGGATGATTTACAAATCTAGTTGGAGAAATCACATCCATAAAACTTAATGCTAAAATGTCGCAAGACAAATGATTGAAAGATCACTTATGAAGTGACATCGCTGTTTAAATTATATTGGAAAGAAAACATGAAGAATCTCCATTTTCATGGATTTTTGGAGTCTTTGGTTTGATCAAGTGATGCTTGTGAGACTTTCCTCGGGATAATTAAAACTTTGTTCAAAGGTCAAAGAGGAAGGAACGACTAAAATATTGGAATTTATACATATCGATGTATGTAGTCCATTATGTGTAGTCGTAAGCGATGGGTTTCAACTTCATATACTTTCTCCGAAAATTTGAGTGAATATTCACTTAATGAGAAAGAAGTGTGAAATATTTGAAAATGTTCAAAGACTTTCAAGATGAAGTGAAAATCATTGTGACAAGAAAATAAATGGTTTATGATTTTATCATAAGGGATTTATTTGAGTTACAAGTGTAACAAGAAAATAAATGAATTATGATTTTATCATAAAGGGATTTATTTGAGTTTCAAGTTTAGCAAAACACCTAGATTTGCATTTCCCGAAACACCATAGGAGTATGGAGTGTTTGAGATTTGTAATGAAACCTTGTTTGACATGGTTGGATCAAAGGTGTTATTTATAAAACTGCCATTATGTTTTAAAAGATTAAAGCTTTAGAGACTACCGCTTTTACACTGAAAAGAGCTCCATCTTGATCCGTTGAAATGACACCATGGAAGTTATGGTTTGGGGTAAAACCCAAGTTGTCATTTCTTAAATTTTGGTATGCTAAACATAAGTAAGATGTTTACAACCGAAGTCGGATGAGCATGTCTTTATAGGTTATTTCGAATAACAATTGGTTATTCCTCCATAACACCAAGGACAAAAAGGTTTTGTCGCTTGAAATGTGAAGTTTCTTGAAAAAGGAATTTTTCGCAAAAGTTAAGTGGGAGGATAATAGAACTTTGATAAGGTTAACGAACCTTAGCTAAATGTGCTGAGTTGCGCAGCGCCGGAAATCGTTCCGAAGGCTGCCATAATGCTCATAGCTTATGTACCTCAAAGGTTGTGGTCACGGAGATCTAAGTTCTTATTGAACCAAGTCGGTCGGTTAAACAATCAAATGCTAAGATTTGACAGTAAATCATTATTATCTGACAATGATGAACTGACTACATTCAAAAAAGCGATGATGGGCCCTGACTCCGTCAAATGGCTTGAAGCCATAAAATCCGTGATAGTTCCATACACGAGAAATCAAGTTTTGAACTTGGAAGACCCTCCGGAAAGGTGTAAAACCCTATCGGTCGTATTTGGATCTATAAAGAAACAGACATGGATGTTTCACATCTATGAAATAGTCGACATGTCGTAAAGTATTTTACGACCATGTTCAAGGAGTTGACTATGAGAAGATTTGATCTTTCATAGCGATATTTAGTCTGGACGGATTAAAGTAGCAACCACTATATATAATTTGGTATATGGTAGATGAATAAACAAAACAAAGTTCTTCTAATAGAATGGTTACCTAGGACGTGTACATGACACGGTCCAAAGGGTTTTGTTCAATTCAAAGGATGCTAAAAGGGCATGCAAACTTCAATGGTTGAAGTAAGCATCGCGGAGTTGGAATCTTCACCTTAATGAAAAGGAGTTTTCATCAGGAGACGATGAAGATGCTTGCATTTGCAAGAAATTAAGTGGGAGCGCTGAGACATATTTCTAATACATTATGTGGAGGACATATTGTTGATTAGAAATGTTGTATCTTTTATTGACAAAGGTTAAGAATTTCATTTTGATGAAATACTTAGGCAAAACCCGAATATTTAGCGTGAATGTCTATAGTGGATAGACTGTGACACCAATATGGTTATGCCAAACGTACATATATGAGATATTGAAGGAGTTCAATATAGAAACGACAAGAAACAGTTCGTGTTGCATGGAAAAGGAATTGAATCAAGGTTCAAGTGTATCGGCACTTGATAAGTGAAACAAGATTCAAGTGCTTTGACACTTGATGAGTGAAATCACGAGAATGTTTTGATCAATCATACCATGATATGTACACATCCAAATATGTCCTATGCTCTAAGTGTTATGAGCAAATACCAGAATGAATCATAAAATGATCATTGGACGATAGTAAGGATATTCTTATGATCTTTTGGAAGAATTAAGAATATATTTGTGTAGAGGTGGCAAACAATTACAAATAGTTCATTGTAAAGCGTTACATTGATACTAGTTTTGTCACAAGATACAAATTAAGTTTATCTCAATTTAAACTATGGGTGGCACAATGAAATGGAAAGAAAGTTTCCATGATGGATTTGGAAGAGTTCCAAAGTTAAGACATTGTGACGAATACTACAACAAAAGGCTAAGTATATGACTGCTATTGTAGCACCAAAGGAGGGAATTTGTGTCAAGAAGTTTGTTATCAAACTAAGGTGTGGTTCGCAACGGGCTAACACTAAAGATATATTGTGTGACAATAGTATCGACATGATTTAACCCCAAGGAACTAAAGGTCTCACCAAAAGACCAAATTTATACAACGCCATCTCATTAGAGAATGAGTGATGCCTGAAGACGCAAAGACATGCAAATACACACGGACCTGAAGTGTCAGATCCGTAGATTATGTTAACCACTTGCAATTGCGTATATGGAACACCAGAAAGCCATAGGTGTTCAATACGCAAAGTTTTCAAACTAGATTATTGTCTCTAGTGCAAGTGGGAGACTGAAGGAAATATGCCCGAGAGGCAATAATAAAGTGGTTATTATCGTATTCCTTGTTTATGATAAATGTTTATTTTGCATGCTATAATTGTATTAATACGGAAACATTAATACATGTGTGTTTAATAAACAAAAAGGAAGTTCCTAGTTATGCCTCTCTTATAAACTAGCTCGTTGATTAACATGATGATCAAAGTTTCCTGATCATGGACATTGGATGTTGTTAATAGCGAGGTCACAACATTAGTGTAATGATGTGATGAACATTCATCCAAAGTATAGCATTACGATCAAAGTCATTGAGTTTATATTGCTATAACAACTTACGAAGTAGTCCTAATCCTTAGACCATGAGATCATGCCAATCACTAACACCGGAAGAGTTTCTTGTTGACATCAAACGTCACACCGTAATTGGGTGATTATAAAGATGGCTTCAAAACTAATAAAGTGTTATGTTGAGACTCATGGATCAAGAGTGGAATTTGTTCATCCTGATGACGGATAGATATACTATGGGCCCTCTCGGTGATATCACATTGATTAGCTTGCAAGCAAGTGATTTGATCACTAGAATGTTATATCACGGGAACAAGAAAAGAGTGCATGTCGGTAACGAGATCAAACTAGGTATGGAGATACCGATGATCGAATCTCAGAGATGTAATATATCGTGAAACAAAGGGATTAAGATACTAGCGTAAAAGGTTCACACGATCACAGAAGTCATCGTTGAATGTGTGGGAGTCAGTATGGATCTCCAGGTCCCGCTACTGATTATTGATCGGAGAAGGGTCTCGATCATGTCCGCATTATTCGCGAACCGTAGGGTGACACACTTAAGGGATACCAACACCATTCGGAGCAAATGATATGCCAGAAAAAGAAAAGGAAAGCGCAGGAATTATTTCACTAGACACCGAAACTGTTTCGGTTGAAATTGCTGAAACTGGTTCTGCATGTGAAATTGAAATGTTGTAAGGGGTTTTATGTGAATGTTTGTTAATTAAAGTAATTAACAAAATTCTGAATAAATAAATAAAAGAGTTTTATTTAAATGAGAGCTTGCATTAAATTTGGTGGAAATTTAATGCATGTGGGTGGATTTTTTAGTGGAGGCTTTTTAATGGGAGTGGAGGCTTTTTATTTTGAGTGGGAGCTCCACCCACATGAATGTGGAAGAGGTGGGGGCAGCCCCATGGCTGGGCGCCATGCCCCTTGGGTGCCCCCCTGTCCCCTATAAAAGTCCCCCCCTCTCCTCCTCTCAAAGCACACCTCCTCGCGAAGGATCTCTCTCCCCCCTTTAGAATTTCCCCATGGTCTCGGATCAGCGAGATACATGTTCCCGGTGGCTTTTTCTGAAAGGATTTGTTGCTTCCTCTGCTTCGCTGGAGTGAGGGCGCGGAGGTTGTCGGGGTACCCGTACGTGTGTGTGATCACGGATGCACCACTGCTTTGAGGTGCTGGACTTGATCGTGCTGGACCGACTGGACCAGATGGACTTCATCACGATCTTGAGATCGGCAAGCATTCGTCTACATCATCCACGAGTACAACCTCGTTAATGCTATTCGGTCTTCGAGGGTATGTATTCTATGGATGTATATCCACCCGTTGCTTGTATCTAGTAGATAGATCTTGGTACATAGATGTTCCCATCGTAGGAAAATTTTTGTTTTCTATGCTGCGAACCCTACAATGCCAATGGACAAATCCTACAAGTATAACTTAGTACACTCATTAGTCCATAAAGATTGTCATTATTTACCAAAACCACACATGGGGGGCCCACATGTTCTTTCGGAGGTCCTGAGAAAATTCCGAGAAGCCTAGGGACAGAGAGGGGTTGGCGACTGGGAAAAAGGAAGGGAGGACGCGGGCGATTAAGTATGCAAGATCAGGGGGAGGAATTACTGGCGCATTGATTCGAATTCAAGCGGGTTTAATCAACCGGAAACAACCGGCGAGATTTGGGGAAGAAGGGGTCGTGGGGTTGAGACGATGACTGGCGAGTGGGACCTGGCGCTCAGCGAGAGAGAGAGATATGGGGTGGGGTCCATTCATCAGCGACGGCGCGGGTTAGTACCGCTGTGTGAATTGTTTTCTGCGGGGGTGGAGAAGGGAGGTGGGCTGTTGGGCTAGATGGGCTAGCTGGGCTGGGTTGGGTTAGTTAGCCAGTTGGTTTTATTTTTTTCTCTATTACTCCTTTTCTTTTTCTGATTTGATTTTCTGGTTTGAATTTAAATGCCCATTTCAATTTTGTTTCAATTGAAATTTTCTCCAAATTTTTGTATTGTGTTTCTTGTATCCTGGGGTGTGTAAAACATCTATTCAAACTCAAATTCAATTTGGGTTTGAAAATGAAGTTTAAAACTATGCCTTAATTAAATTATTATATTAAGCATATGAATGGTTTTTAATTCATAATTTGTTTTGAAAACTTTGACTAAGCCTTAGAAACATCACTCCAACTTATGTTCAAATCTTTACTGATCAAAACAAGTATTTTCTTATTAGAAGGTAGCAATAAGGCCATTGCCTTGCTTACATAAAATAATTGACAACACATGTTTTTGTTTTTGAAAAATGATCCTAAAATGATTATGAATGCATGATATGCAAACTTTGAAATCATGATTTTTTGGATGTTACAAATCTAACCCCCTTAAGTTGAATCCCGCCCTCGAGATTCGGATTGGCTAGCAAATAGGTGAGGGTGGTCTTTCCGAAGGTCATCTTCTCTTTCCCATGTTGCTTCTTCCTCGGAATGATGGTTCCACTGAACTTTGCAGAATTTGATAGTCTTTGTCCGTGTAACTATTTCTGCAGTCTCAAGAATCTTGATAGGTTTTTCCTCATAAGTGAGATCACTTTCCAATTGGACCTCTTCTATTGGTATAGTATCCTTCAAAGAAGTTTCTTCCATCTCTGGATGGAATTTCTTTAGCTGACTCACATGAAACACATTGTGAACGGCAGACAATGATTCAGGCAATTCAATCTCATATGCTACTTCTCCTTTACGGTTCAGAATTTTGAATGGTCCCACATATCTTGGGGCCAATTTTCCTTTGACTCCAAATCTCTTCACTCCACGAAGTGGTGATACTCTAAGATAAGCCCTATCACCCACCTCATAGGTGACTTCCCTATGCTTGGGATCTGCGTAGCTCTTCTGTCAGGACCGTGCTATCTTCAATCTGTCCTTTACCAACTTGACTTTCTCTTCAGCTTCTTTGATTAGTTCTGGCCCGAACAAGTTTCTTTCTCCAACACCATTCCATAGCAATGGTGTAGTACACTTTCTCCCATAGAGAAATTCAAACGGTGCCATCTCAATACTGGCTTGATAGCTGTTGTTGTAAGAGAATTCTGCGTAAGGAAGACTTTCATCCCAACTAGCTCCATAATCCAGGGCACATGCCATCAACATATCCTCTAAGATCTGGTTGGTCCTTTTTCTCTGTCCATCAGTATGGGGATGAAAAGCAGTACTTAATTCCAATCCCGTTCCCAATGACACATGCAGTTGCCTCCAAAAATGAGAAGTGAATTGAGTTCCCCTATTAGACACAATACTCTTGGGTACTCCATGCAGACACACAATCCTATTCATATAGATCTTGGCCAACTTAGCACTTGTATAGGTTGTCTTCACGGGTATGAAATGAGCCACTTTAGTTAGACGATCCACTACTACCCAAATAGAGTCGTATCCTGATCTGGTCCTTGGCAATCCGGTGATGAAATCCATGCCAATCTTGTCCCACTTCCAATCAGGAATAGTTAGTGGTTGTAACAATCCCGCTGGTTTCTGATGTTCCACTTTCACTCTACTACATACATCACACAAAGCAATATGTTCGGCGATGTCCTTCTTGCGATTATTCCACCAAAATATTTCCTTCACATCCATGTACATTTTGGTGTTACCCGGATGGATGGAATATGGTGAGTTGTGTGCTTCTTGTAAAATCAGTTTCCGAAGCTCCGGATCTTACGGAACGCAGATACGTTTTCCATACCATAAAGTACCATGTTCGTCTTGATGGAATCTTTTGGCTTTTCCCTTACCAATCTTTTCCTTAATCTCTTCAATTTCCTTGTCCGTCTTTTTGGCTTCCCTGATTTTGTCCAACAAGGTGGGTTGAACATCCAATGACATGAGATGTCCTTCAGGCACAATCTCCAATCTGAGATCTTTGAATTGGGCACACAGATCATCTAGCAACTCTCCCTTAGTAAGGTCATTCACATAAACCTTACGGCTTAATGCATCCGCTACAACATTTGCTTTACCGGGGTGGTATTGCAAACTCAAGTCGTAGTCCTTGATGAGTTCTAGCCATCTTCTTTGTCTCATGTTGATTTCTTTCTGAGTGAAGATATACTTCAAACTTTTGTGATCTGTGAACACTTCACATCGCTTTCCCAAAAGATAATGTCTCCATGTTTTGAGTGCATGGACAACAAAGGCCAACTCTAAATCATGAGTAGGATAATTCACTTCATGAGTTTTGAGTTGTCTCGAGGCATAAGCCACAACTTTTCCTTCTTGCATTAGAACTGCACCTAATCCTTGGTGAGATGCATTACAATACACTTGGAAATCCTTCTCCAAATCTGGCAGACATAAGACTGGTGCTGTCACTAGTCTCTTCTTCAACTCTTGGAAACTGAGTTCACATCCTTCAGTCCAATCAAATTTCTTGTCTTTCTTTAGTAACTCCGTCATTGGCTTAGCTACTTTTGAGAAGTTCTCAATAAACCTTCTATAGTATCCTGCCAAGCCACGAAAACTACGAACTTCCTTCACTGACTTAGGAGATTCCCACTCAGTTACAGCTGACACTTTTGCGGGATCAACTGCTACACCATCTCCTGATACAATGTGTCCAAGAAATCCCACTTCATTCAACCAGAATTCACACTTGCTGAATTTGGCATACATCTTATGCTCTCTAAGCTTCTCAATTATCAAACACAAATGTCCTTCATGCTCTTCATTACTCTTGGAGTAGATCAAAATGTCATCGATGAAAATGACGACAAACTTGTCAAGAAACTCCATGAACACTTTGTTCATCATATTCATGAAGTAAGATGGTGCATTGGTCAAACCAAATGGAATCACGGTGTACTCATACAATCCATACCTAGTGGTGAAAGCAGTCTTAGGTATGTCTTGTTCCCTTATCTTAAGTTGAAAATAGCCTGACCGGAGATCAATCTTTGAGAACACACGGGCTCCTTCTAACTGATCAAACAAGTCATTGATTCTGGGCAAAGGATACTTGTTCTTGATAGTGACCTCATTGAGTGAACGATAATCTATGCATAACCTTTGACTTCTGTCTTTCTTTTCCACAAACAAAACTGGTGCTCCCCAAGATGAAGAACTTGGTTGAATAAATCCTTTCTGCAACTGTTCTCCAAGTTGTTTCTTGAGTTACTTCAACTCATCAACTGACATCTTGTAAGGTCTCTTTGCTATTGGTCCTGATCCTGGTAGCAAGTCAATCAAAAACTCCACATCCCTATCCGGTGGCATTCCCGGCAATTCCTCCGGAAACACATCTGGGTATTCTCTCACAATTAGCACACTGTCTATGCTAACCCCCTTAAGAGAATTTAGCTTACTCTCTTTTGATTCAAAGTTAGACTTGAATCTAATCCATTTCTTATCCGGGGTTGTGAGTGCGACGGTCCGGTTGGCACAATCTAGTAATCCTTCATACTTGGTCATCCAATCCATTCCCAAAATTACATCCAATCCTTGGGAATCTAGGATCATCAGACTAACTGGAAACTTATGCTTTCCAAATTCTAGCACTAGATCACGACATCCAAGACTTACTATCATATCTCCACCGAGAGAACTTCTTTTATAGGACACCCAATATTTTGAGTTGGAAATCCATTTCTATCAACAAATGCTCTTGATATGAATGAATGCGATGCACTAGTATAAAAAAGAACAAGTGCTGGAATAGAATTGAGTTTGAACTTACCAGCCACAACATCAGATTCCTCATAAATCTCTTCCACATTGATGTGGTTCACTTGTCCCTTCTGGAAAGGGTTGGTCTTGGTGGTTCCTTCAACCTTCTTCTCTGGGCACTCATTTTCATAGTGACCCATTTTCTTACACTTGAAACATTCAACCTGACTGATATCTCTCTTTGCAGGATGACTTCCACTGCCATTTCCACCTCCACTGTGGTGACTCTTGTGTCCACTCTTGTGGTTCTTGTACTTGTCATTATCATGACTACGATGATGCTTATTGTCATGATGGCGGTTGTGGCCGTGGTTGTTGTTGTACTTTCCATGTTTGTGGGATCCAGAACTCCCACTATCATCATGATGGGAACGCTTGTGAGACGATGCCGAGCTGTGCTTATCAAAGATGTGCTTCCTCTTCTACTCTCAACCTGTTTCATCTTGTTTTCCAAGATGGTAGCCTTGTCACAAATTGATTGGTAGGTTGGGACATAGGCAACAGACAGCTGCAGATTTAGTTCATCATTCAGTCCTTCGAGGAATTTCTCCTTCCTCTTGGCATATGTATCAACCTCATCCGGTGCATAACACGCTAGATTGTTGAACTCCTCAATATATTCAGCCACACTACGGTGACGCTGTTTTAGGTTGTGGAACTCCTTCTTCAAATTCATCACCCTGGATGAGATGTGAGCTGTACGGAATCCATCCTCAAATATAGCCCAAGTCACATCCTCAATGGGAGTGGTGATCTGAAAGTTATCCCACCAAGTTGCTGCTGGCCCTTCAAACAGATGTGCTGCAAACCTGACCTTCTCTTCGTTGGTGCAGCCGACAGTCACTAAATCCTTGTTCACTAAACATAGCCAATCATTGGCCACCATTGGATCAGTGGTTCCTGAGAACTTTGCAGGCCTCAGTCTTAGGAATCTGGTGAGCATGTCAAATCCCGACGGATTATTCTGGTTGTTGTTGTTATTGTTGTTATTCTGATTCTGGTTCGGCATGAAAGTGGTCATCATCTGCATCAGTTGTGTCTGTGCTATCATCAACTGCTGCATCTCGGGAGTGACATTGTTGTTGTTTGGGTTGGGGTTGGCACGTCGAGGAGGCATCTGTGGTTTTCATAAGGAGATACCCATAGATGCTTAACATGCACAATACATCAATACTCAATCACAATAACCAAGCATCAAAATAACATAGAGTTTGAACGACATAAACAACAAGTTTGGAAATGTAAACACACCATAGCAAGACACCCACATGTTGGATGGTCATTGCGACTCATAAATCAAAGTACGGTAAATGAAAGATAAACAAGTAGTCTACACTACTCCTCCGCATCAATCTCCACATCAACAAGGGTAATACCTGCATTCTCCATAGTGGTCTTGCACTCATCAACACTAGTAGTCAAGGCCTCTATCTTGGCCCTAAGAGCCCTCTTCTATGAGCAAAGCCTCTCGATCACTCCCTGTTGATGCTCAAGCTCGAAGTCCTTGGCCTCCAGCTCTTCCTTCATCTCTCGGATCTTGTTGTTCCTGTCTTGGACTCTCTTCTCCTGGCTCTTGAACTTCTTGTCCTGGCTTTCAAACTTAGCCTCCATTTCCTTGACTATCTCGTCTTGCTCCGCGAAGAGCTTATACTTCTCATGAAGCTGAACCTGGAGCTCGTCATTGCTAAGCATGACGTTGGTCCTATCAGTATCTAGGTGCCTAATAAGACCCTCTAGGTCCTGAAGGTATAGACGAATCGGCTCCATCGTCTCTCTAGCAGCATCCTCGTACTCTATAGCCTCACCCTCCTCGTTGCGTCTCCCGAAGGGGTGAAAGTAAAGACCTCTAAGCTCTGTGGAGTGCCTCCCTACCAGGCGCCCAAGTAACTCCTGCATGACTACATCTAAGACTTTCTCCTTGTCGTCATGCATAGCTTGAAAGTGATGGTCTCCGTGGTTGGCTCTGTCTAGCGTCCCTTCTAAGTGACTCTGAAGCCCCAAAGGTCCTTCCTCTCAAACTTGGTGAGGGGAAGCGTCATGATGCTAGGAAGTGGAAGGTTGAGCACACTAGTGAGCTCAATGAGATGAGTACCAAAACGAGTTCCCTTGAACTCCTCGGCCGTGTTGATAATAACATTAGGCAACTATTTTTGTAAGATAGAGAAAAGTTATAATCAACATCAAATAGATAAAAATCACAAGACAAAATATCACAAGCATATCTTTTGAAACAAACACACAAGTCATGGCATACATAAATTCATTACAAGCATCAAAGGTTCAACATAACTTAGACAAATTTTTGGAAGTAAAGACGATAAGTGTGGTGGTCCAACTAACGAAGTACGTTACAACTCTCACTCACTAGACAAAATAGCTATCAGGGCATCCTTAGTAGCCATCAGTCTATCTTGTTCACAAGACTCCCATATTAAGTCTATGATGTCTCCCCTTAGTTGTTGGTTGGTAGCCTCTAACTCTTGGGTATGCTTATTTTCTTCCCTAAGGTCATTTTGGGTGTTGAGCATTCTGCACTTGAGTCTATCACCAAGCTCCTTGATAGCATTCCAAGCTGCATTTCTTGCAGAGTCAAAGAATGTTGTGTGCATTTCTGAGTTGGTGACCATGCAGAATCCCGACTCCTTGTGGTTGTCTTCCTTGTTTTTATACAAGTGAAGTTGCACCCACCAATACTCTTCTCCTTCATCCATCACAGGGAATCCTTTGTACACAGCTGCACCATGTATCCCCATGGTAACCATAAGGTTCTTGAGGTCCTTGGATGCAAATGCCATGTGATGATTTTTCTAAACCAAACAAGGCAAGTAAACAGTACTGATTGATATCTAAACATTTATACATTAAATAAACTTTATTTGGCCATTAAAACATTTTCCAACTAATTTTTATACACAAAATAAGCTCATAAATGTCTCTGCAAAAACAACTAAGTTTACAGAAGCAATTCATTAAAAAAAAGCGCATGGTTGGAAAGTACTCTTTATGCTGATTCCATTGATATAAAATTTGTAAAATTCGGACGTGTGGATCAAAAGTTATGAATTTTGCAAGTTTGAACAACCAATAGTTTTAATTCTGTTTTTAAAACAAAACCTGAGCCACGTGTCTTAACCTAACTGGCCGATACCGTTTTGCGCGGATCGATCTGTACAGACCGTTGGATTTAAGTGGGATCGCACGGATCAGATCAGCCTATACCGCTTCGATTAATGATTCTATCGTGGCCGTGGGATCTAGATCTAATGGGTAGCTTTGTCCTGACCAAAGTCTGGCGACGCTGGGTCAACGACGAGCGACGGCGCACTCGGTCAATGATGGTCCGGCGGTTCTGGGAAGAAAGGGAGGGAACAGAGGGGCTTACTGTGCTCGCGGGGTCGTCGCGGTGCTCAAGGTGTCCGGAGGAGGGACAAGGGTGCACGGGATCGACGTCTATTGCTCACCGGAGAAGCTTTGGTCGTTAGGTATGGCTGCTCGTTGTCGTTGGCGAGGTTACAGATCACGCCTAGTCAACCGAACGGTGCCATTAGATGCGCACAAGTCAGGTGAACATGTGAGTAACCAATAGAGAGAAGGGGGCGGTCAGGAACTACTAGAGGGTGTCGCCGTGTAACATCCCAGCATTAGAGCTTAGACATAAGTTGAACACAGATGTGTGCATTGCATTCATGCATAGAAAATCTGAATAATTTTCGCGCTTTTAAATAAAAACTTTTCAAAGTGATTGAAGCTTCTCTTAACTTGATGGAATTGAAGTAGATCATCAAGTTGACTGCGATAAGTTTCAATATGACCTTTGCTAAAACCTTATTTTGGGTAAACATGATTTGATCTAAGGGTAGATCAAATGTAATAAAATTCAAACCTAATACATTACTTAATGATTTATATTTGATCCTTAGGTGATCATATCATAGTATTCATTATAATCACTCATGAATACCAAATTATAAATATAACACAAATAATAAGAATGTAACAACTATATCTTAATATCATCTACTTATACCATGAGTATCATGGAAATACCTAACTTTAACTCTCTAGTGAGATTGAGTAGGAAATAAACCAAAGTTAAGATCATTCACCATATATCTTTCTTTCCATATCAATCTTTATCATCTCAATTGAATCCTACCCTTATACTTGTTGTTCATCAATATTGAGTAATCAACTATTGATTCACCAATTCTTAACCTATCAACTCTTGTCCTTATTATAGCATTTACTTAAGGCTTATAAAGAAAGAAGTCAGAAGAGGTAACTAGTGATGCTAGTTTAAGATGTCATCTATAGGATGGGAGCGATTTGAGGAAATCAAATCAATATGGTAACAAAGAAGATTACAAGGATGAAGTCTGAAGATAGTTACCAGGAGTAGTCCTATTGGATCAAGTAGGTATAGTCAATGACTTATATCTCTTAATCCAATAGAGAAACCTGAATCATAAAGGATCAAAGGATTATAATGATCATGCCTTATTCACCAATATTGAATGCTTATACCATGTATAAGTGACATTGGTGGATAAAACATGATTGAACCATAGTATAGATATATTATCCTAGATTAGTCATTACAAGTCACATTAATATAATGTGAGGTTGGAATGTTATATACTGGAGTTAAGTAGAGACAAGACAGTATGATTAAGATGATGTTAGAGCAACATTGGATTAAATAAGTAGTATTTTCCTCTTTGTAAATACTAAGCACTTGAGGTGAAGTAGGATTTTATATATACATCTATTGAAGTGATATTAGTGAAGGATGATTAAGGAAGAGTATGATTGGAGTTAGAAGTAACCACTTGTTGGATTGGAGATTATCAACATCAGAGTAGTGGATATAACCAAGTATGGATATGAAAAGATTATGAAAAGCTTTAGTGTCAAGATCATTGAATTTACAAATGAATTTAGAAAAAATTATGGATAAGAACATTCTTGTGAAGTAAAACTCATCATGTTAACACATTATGATGGATATGAATAAGTAGTATATCTAAGAAAGGAATTCCTTAGTTAGAAGTCCAGAGTTATGAAGTATGGAATATAGGAATCCTTGCTAAACACTAAACCCTAAATTTAAGACCAAACATAATATCTATTTCATATAAATGATCTATCATCTTATTTCCACAAAGCTTTATAGGAATAGTTTCCTATAGCAAATCACATAAGCACATCTTTATCATTTATAATTATCATAACCATATGTTCTTAGGAGTTATCTTTATCAAATCCTTTTCATGAGATATTCCAGATAACATCATTCTGATCTCAAACATAAATACAATGTGTTTAGCCATTAATCTTTATTCACATCAACAAAAGAAAATAAGTATAGTAAGTACCTTAAACCCTAGGGTGAGTAATTACAATTCAGAACTCTAAACTTATTAATAAGTTTTCTCATCAACATTTCCTAAATATTATATCTATAGTTATAAGACAACATCTTTAATTCATTTCTCTAACCACTCGTCCCATATGAGCATGGAATAAGTGGGGATCCAATATTATAAACCATTCTAGCCTATAATATGTGATTTAATACATATAAATAAACCCTATGAACATTATTAAATATTTTAAAACTTAATTACTCCAAATAAAAGTGTAAACAATGTTGTAGAAAAGTATATACATACAGAAAGTAAAGAAAATATCACCATAAATAATAAAAATTCCCAAATTGATTCTTAATAACTTCATTGTTGCTGCAAATGTTCAGCAAATAAAATTCCATAAAGACAAGTCAAAGTTATTTCTGAAATTCAAAGCTAAAAACAAAACAGAAATTGGAAAAGAAATCGAACCAGGAAAAAAATAGGGGTAACATCAAATCTGGCCCACGGCCCATATTCTCAGGGAACTAACTGTCGCTCGCGTGCAACAGTAGCCACCAGCCGCTCACTTTGCTGCAGCCCACTCCGGCCCAGGCCCAAATAACCCTTCATCGCCGTCGTCTTCCTCGCAGCAGGGAAGCAGCTGCATGGGCTGGCCGATGCCGTCCGCCGGCGACCACGCGCCGTGATGCCCGCTAGTTCCTGTCATATTCCGAAGGTGGGGATAAGACCGCAACACTCGCATCCCCTCGTCCCTATCCGCACAACCTCTCTCTTCCTTCCTCTTCCACATGAACACGAACCCTAGCTCGCCAGAATGGTTCGCCGTCGCCGTCTGAGACCTCCCCGAGACCAACTGAAGCTGCAGCAAGCCCCGCCATGGTGGACACTGTCTATGCGCGGAAGGAATCGAGCTAGGAGACCGTAATCGCGCGCATCCACCTTCTCTGACCGCCACTCGCCGTCGACTATGGCGGCGTTGTCCGAGCTCGCCTTCCCTCGCCATGGCCTCCACAAGCTTCCTGGTAAGCCACTGAGCCTCCCAGTGCCCTTACCTTTCTCGATTGCTTCCGGAATAGTACTCCGGACGTGTGCCGCCCGTAGCCGCCGTTCGAACTCGCCGTCGTAGCTTCTCCGATAACCAACAACCAGCGGCGCCACCCATTTATCGTTTAGTGCACACCCCTGCATCCTATACGTGTAGTCAGGCAGCCTCGCGCGCACCAACTCACCCCGTCCGTGCTCGACTGGGGAGGATTCTAGCGAGGTGACGTCATCGTGACGACACGGTGATGTCACCCTTGACCGGGTCAGCCTTTTACTGGTCTTTGCTGAGGTGTCTTATGACGTGGCCCTAAGCCCCACCTGTCTGTGACTGGGGTAGATCCCATCTGAGTGTAAAAAGGTTTAGTGTCTGTTTAGGAATAATTAAAACATTATAAATCCAAATTTCAATATTCCAGAAATAAAATAAAATGATTAAATCTTGTAAATTTAATATCTTTTGTTTTATAAATCAGAAAAATACTTATAATATATGAAAATGTTTGGAAAAATAAAATCTACAACTTAAAACTATTATCAAATATTGTTATGTTAATTATTTAAATAAACATTATTTAATAAAGGTTTTATAATTAATAAAACTTTGATAATTAATATTTTAATAATGGTAAATGTTAAAAAAATACCAAAAATCTTGGAAAAATAAGAACTATAATTTAAAACTATAATCATGTATTATTATTTCACTTACTTAATTATTTTTTATGTATAAGTCTTTATAAAGTAATAAGTATTATAAAAATCATATCCTATTTTTTTAAAATCACAAAAATAAATGTAATATACCAAAATGATTACAAAAATAATACCTATAAGATAAAAATATAATATTCCACTTCTGAGTTAAATAAAAAGTTAAACACTTTTATAACTTGAATTTCAACCTATTTCCTTAATTAATAATTCATATAAAGGTAAATAAATTTTGTTAATAATTCCAAAAATTAGTCAATTGAGTCTAATAAATAGTATTAGTCTTAAATATTGGTAGTAAGCATTCAAAATGAATTAATACACTTTAAATACAATTTTATTGAATTATATCTCAACCATTAATATAGATTATTTTATAAAAGGATCCTTATCCAATCTAAAAACTCCAAGAATAATTGTAATAAGATAAAACCCATTCTTTATATTAACCACAAGTTTATAAACAAATCAAAACACTATAAGTGAGTTCATAAGTAATAAATAATATTGTTTACTTATTCATAAACATTAACCACACCCTTATAGGGAGATAAATTCCTTTATACAATTATAATGTAAAGAAACCACTACTCTAATAGAAGTAATGCCATTCTTAAGTAACTTTAAAGAAACATTATGAAGTAAACAAGGTATAAGAATAATAAGCATTACACCCTAAGTCTATCTACATCCTTAAAGTTACCTTTAGTTTGAAAAGCTTTAAGTGTGATACTAAATACTTTATTACATGTTTTATAGTTAATTTTGGTCTGTTATAATTAAGTTATAAAACTTCTCAAGTCCAAACTATTCAAGCAAGCACAAACAACATCAATCACATTTAATTAACCACAAAGATTGTTTAAACCTTAGTAAGGAAATCTTTTCTTCAAATGTTTTTCTTTTTGCCACTTCAGAAAACAAATGACAACTAATCACAATCACATTACTTTATACTTTAATTGTCTAATAAGATTGTTAATACTTAAATTCTTTATAAGTGACATTACTTGCAAAGTAAAACTTGAAGATAAACAATTAAGATGTAAGAAACCTTGAGTAACATTCCATACTGTGTATTTTGTTGTTGTATAAATACATGTTGTTTCCCACACACTCACAAGCCTGAATAAGAAGCACATGTATGCAACTTAATCCAAATGGGCAATACATTCCAAAGAAACCAATTCCAGTATTCAAAGCCTAGAACAACGTTATCTCCGGGAATTCGAGTTTACGAAATTTCATTACATTACTTATGCATAAAAGCATCTTGCTTCTTTAAACATTAGTCCTTACCGGACCAATGATGCAGCTTTCAGCTATTGGATCTTATATTGTCTTGAAGACCGTGAGTGCATAATCTTGCAATCACAAAAGGCAAGTTCACACTTGCTCATGTCCTTTGATTATTTTCTGTGAAGTATTTTACAAATCTAGTGTTGTCATCACCTGCATTTGAAAAAGATCAGAAAACACTATTTTCATAATAATGTGATTATAGGTTATTTACCATGAGGTAATAACCTACTATAAGAGTTCCGGTGGTAAAGGACCATATTATCTAGGACTAAACAACCAATGTCGCCAGTGATCCTTGCACCGTATATTACGCCTTGACCATGAGATTTGGAATGGGACGGAGAAGTCAGCTGTATCTTTTCCCTCTCGCATGGAGCTGGAGGTGCGGGTCATGGCTGTTATCACTCGTAGCATGCATATTATATGGTAATTCGTAGAGGATATGCAGCATATGGGTGGGAGCCCTCAACATCCCACGATAGTTCCGGCATCTGAACGGTCTGTACTGCCAATTGCCATAATTCAATAAGTGGGCCGGCGTACACCAAGGAGACATGCGGGGTCACGGAGAAGGCAGTTATTGGCTTGGATCTTAGTCTAGGCCTCACACCAAGGAAGTGTGAACAAACCTGCAATTCAGATGTGCAACAAAGCTAAGATCTCTCATGGGTAAAGTAACGCACCTCTGCAGAGTGTAAGAACTGTAACTTGTTACTCCCTGTTCCGGGAAGGAGCTGCGAACGCGGCGGGAAAGGAACTCCATGAAAGTTCTGGTAAAACCATGAAGGCTGACGGACATAGCTTTTCAGAATAAAAGCAACCTTTAATGAAATGTTTACGAAAACCTGCATTGCCTACGACCTACGATATGTGGCTGTAGTTATAGTGCATCAAACACTCCTTTTCTAGTGGACTTGCTGAGTACGCTCGTACTCAAAGTATCTTCTTAACCCTTGCTAGGTTCTAAAGCCAGTACATACAACGTCTACATCAAGTTATGCTCCAGGAATCATCATTAGAAGCTAAAGTTCTTCAATGAAGTCAAGAAAGTCAACATATACATCAACTCAAGTGAAGACGAAGTTATTCATTAGATAAGAATATAATCTCTAGCCATAGAACCTATTTCTGTAGAGTACTGCAATAGCAGCAACACAAGCCAAATAGTTGGATGCTAATTTTATTAGCATAATAGTTATGAGTTGTTTATTTCTGAGGCTTCTTTGTAAGAAGTTTATTTCTCTCTCTTTAACCTAGAGTGTTCTTGTAAGATCCCTCCTTTATAAAGGAAAAGGATCCCTGTGATTGCAATGCTAGTCCCTGGATCATTGCTAGCATCCACAGTTTAAGATGAAGTACACAGATACAAAGGTCATTATTACAGGCATTCCAGAGACAAACATAGTCTTTACAACTCCAAGGCCACAGGCCTAATACAAGAGTTTGAATAAGTAAATAAATAAAAGTCTTCATCTTCATGTGCCACAGGTAAACATGTTGAGTGTAGACTCATGACTCCTAATCCTCATCAGAGTAACCTGCAACATCACAAGTTACAGCCACAGTGGGTCAATACATTGGAATAGTATTGGCAAGTGATACCTTAGTATAATTTAGGTGGACTAGATACTATATGCAAATTTGGCTAAGTGTAGCTTGGCTTGCTTTGCTCAAAATAGGTTTTGCCTATTAGTTGAAATCACTAAGTTTTTCTTTGTCAAAACTTTTCCCAAGGAACCACCAATAGACATTGAGGTCCTTCACCCTTGTTCACCCACAAGTTTTACTTAGAAATTGGGATGAGGAGATTCTTGATAGCTTCCATGTCTTGATGCTCAAGTTGTCCTTTTCCATGGACATGGCTAAGTACTTAGGTTTTTCCATCTGCAAAGGTTGTGCACTTTCCCCACTAGACTTGATTTTTACCAAGACAGGACCTTTCAGAAGCGTTCCCTTAGACCAAATGGACGCGTTCCAACCTATCATCCCACTACCACCAACTGTCCAAATGACTAAGTTCTAGCAACTTATGTGATCCAGGCAGAGCCCATATTGCCAAGTGGCTGCACTAGAAGCTTCTCAACACTTGGCCTCTAAAATCTCTTTGTTCCTGGGTGGCTTTCCACAAGTGAGATACACAAGGTTCACCAGTCCCCTGGCCTTGTGTAACCACTCAACACAAACCATTCCTTCCATTCCACCCAGGTGTTTCATTTACTTAGTTATTTTATTAGGCAAAACACAAGTCCAAAGACTTAGAAATATTTTCATCATAGCATGTATATATTTCACCAACCCTTGGTTGCTACTAGCTAGGCTAAGCATGGCATAGATAAGCATCTTAACTTAGAAATTTCCTAGCAATTCTACAACTACTAGGGTTTCCCAACATAGCATATAAGCAAAATATAACATGCAAGACTAGCAAAATATTTCTAATGCTTAGTAGAAAACATAGGAGTAAAATATTCATGAAGTACCACTTGCCTTGGTAGTTTGGAGAGTAGCTACACTCCTCACAATCACAATCACTAGCACCAAAATCTACACAAAGAATCATAGCCACAAATCACATACAAAACATATACAAACAAAAATATATGCATGCATGCAATATGATATGTGATGATTTTTAAAACTCAACAAAGCAAGTGTATAGTACTGGTTCATAAACAAGTTAAAAACTTGCCAAACAACATTTAATTAAACCCTAAATCAATTCTTAAATAATTCATATACTCAAATTAGCCCTACACAAGTTTCTGCAAATAAAGCCATTTTAACAGAAGCAAAACATTAAACACATTGCATGTTTATAAAGAGCTTGCTCTCCTGATTCCAACGGTATAAAATTTGTCAAATTCTAACGTGGGGATCAAAAGTTATAGCCTAAACAAATTCAAACTTCTAATAGATTCAAATCCTGTTTTTAAATCTACACAGCTGCCACGCGTCTTAATCTAATTGGCCCGTACCGCTTCGCTCAGGATCGCGACTGTGAGCCGTTAGATCAACATAATCTGCACGGCCCAGATCTACTCGTAACGGTTCGTTAAGTGATCTAATCTCGCACGCTGGATCCAGATCCAACGGCTCTGGATCAAACGACCAAAGCTGGGCGGCGCTGGCGGTGGCTACTGGCGGCGGCGAGCTCTGTCTACGGCGGCGCGGAGATACAGGTGGCTAGGGGGTCGTCGGAGACGCTTACCAGAAACGCGACGACGTGCTGATGCTCAACCTGGCGACGGCTTGGCAAGGGGCGCACGGACACGGTCGCTGGAGCTCGTCGGAGTTGCGGGCGGCGTCTGTTGCTTGCTGTCGACGATGTTGCCGAGGCTCTGCGTCATCCTAGCACAAGCCAGAGGGTTTAGGAGATGCGTAAGGGCCTGGCGAACAAGACAGTACTAAAGGGGAGGCAAGGGGCGCTCGATTCTTACCGCTATTGCTCGTCAGAGTCGAGCGGCGGCTCTGGTGGTTGCGGGCGTGAACGAAGACGGCGTCCTAGGTCACGGGCAGGCAAACCAGGGGTGTTAGCAGATGCACAAGGACATGGCGGTCACGCTCGTTTGAACCAGAGACAAAGGGGGCGGTCGGAGCTTACCGGAATCGCCTGCCGGAGTTGTTCTGTCTGCGGTGGTGCAAAGGCAATTGCGGGCAGCCTGGGGGCGTAAAGGTGGCGCTAGGTGAGGGAAAATGGCCACGGTGCAGAGGGGGTCTTATAGCCAGAGCGGGGGCGAGGATCGCGCGGCGTATCAATGGCAATTAAGCGCGCAGTAACAGCGGCGAGGTAACGGTGGAGCGAGCGTCGCAGGCGCGCGTGATTGACGACGAAGGCGACATGGTCGCAGGGTCCACTCGTTAGCGAGTTAAACAGCGAGGGGGTGGGATCGTGCAGTCAGTGACCTGGGGGGTGTGTCTGCGGGTGAGCGAGAGAGAGGGAGACCCCGGGTGGGCTTAGTGGGCTGGATTAGCAGTTGGGCCAGATAGGTAGCGTTGGCCCTTTTCTATTTCTTTTCTCTTTTTCTTTTTCTGTTTTGGTTTTCTGGAATGATTTTCAAATCCAAATCAAATGAGTTTGAATTCAAATTTTCTCTAGGTTTTTATACTGTAAACCTTGCACTCAAATGTGTGTCAAACACTACTGTCCAATCCAAACACTTTGATCAAGTGAAAATAAATATAAAACCAATCCTTTATGATATATATTCAATAGGCATAATATTGGTTTTATTACTCATTTTGTTTTGAAACTTGTTCAAACTTTTGAAAGTGTCTAAGTTTGAATTTCAAACCTTTCTGAACCAAACAAGTATTCTTCTCATTGGAAGATAGCACTAAGGCTAGGGCAAACTTACATGAAATAATAAGCATGAAAGCTTCTGTTTTGAAATGATTTGTTTGAAATGAAAATCATATGATCATGGATGCATGGATGATATGCATAAGTTTGAATCATGATTTTAGGGATGTTACAGTTCTATGGATCTTATGTAAAGAGTTGAGTTGTAACCTATAGTCATGTCTTGGACCTGCTATGTTTCTATTATACTATTCTGAGGGATATAATACTAGTGAACGGTGTTTCATTGGTGTTATGTCAACGACTATAGTGTACTACATCATGCAGTGGTATGCTGGGTCACCGCACGCCGGAGTGGAGACAGACGGCGGCGCTTGTTGTTGTTGAGGTTGCCGACGAAGGGGAGCGCGCGCGGGCGAGTGCGAGGCACTGGCAGGTGCATAGGATGATGAGGAACAAGCTCGTGGTGTCTGGAAGGCAAGGGGCGACGGTGTCTGGCCGGAATTTGAGTTGGAGCTTATCGGAGCAGAGGGAGGTCCTGAGAAAATTCCGAGCATCCTAGGGGTAGAGAGGGGTTGGCGACTGGGGAAAAGGAAGGGAGGACGCGGGCGATTAATTACGCAAGATCAGGGGAGGAATTACTGGCGCATTGATTCGAATTCAAGCGGGTTTAATCGACCAAAAATAGCCGACGAGATTTGGGGAAGAAGGGGTCGTGGGGTTGAGAGGATGACTGGCGAGTGGGACCTGGCGCTCAGCGAGAGAGAGATATATGGGGTGTGGTCCATTCGTCAGCGATGGCGCGGGTTAGTACCACGGTGTGAATCGTTTTCTGCGGGGGTGGAGAAGGGAGGTGGGCTGTTGGGATAGATGGGCTAGCAGGGCTGGGTTGGGTTAGTTAGCCAGTTGGTTTTATTTTTTTCTCTATTACTCTTTTTCTTTTTCTGATTTGATTTTCTGGTTTGAATTTAAATGCCCATTTCAATTCTGTTTCAATTGAAATTTTCTCCAAATTTTTGTATTGTGTTTCTTGTATCCTGGGGTGTGTAAAACATCTATTCAAACTCAAATTCAATTTGGGTATGAAAATGAAGTTTAAAACTATGCCTTAATTAAATTATTATATTAAGCATATGAATGGTTTTTAATTCATAATTTGTTTTGAAAACTTTGACTAAGCCTTAGAAACATCACTCAAACTTATGTTCAAATCTTTACTGATCAAAACAAGTATTTTCTTATTAGAAGGTAGCAATAAGGCCATTGCCTTGCTTACATAAAATAATAGACAACAAATGTTTTTGTTTTTGAAAAATGATCCTAAAATGATTATGAATGCATGAATGATATGCAAACTTTGAAATCATGATTTTTGGGATGTTACAATTATAGCATGCAAAATAAACATCTATCATATACTTGGAATACACATAATAAACACTTTATTATTGCCTCTCAGGACATATTCCCTTCAGTCTCCCACTTGCACTAGAGACAATAATCTAGTTACATACTGATGTATCTAACACCCATGGAGTTCTGTTGTTGATCATGTTTTTCTGTAGGGAGAGTTTTAGTCAACGGGTCTGCTACTTTGAGATCCGTATGTACTTTACAAATCTTTATATCTCCATCCTTGACATGTTCACGGATGGAGTGAAACCGGCGCTTAATATGCTTGGAATACTTGTGAGACCTTGGTTATTTGGCATTGGCAATGGCACCATTGTTGTCACAATAGATCACCATTGGGTCCAACGCGCTTGCAACCACACCTAGTTTGGATATGAACTCCTTCATCCAAACTGCTTCCTGAGCCGCTTCCAAAGCAGCAACATATTTGGCCTCCGTTGTTGATCCCGCCACCACAGGTTGTTTGGAGCTCCTCCAACTAACCGCTCTGCCATTCATGATAAATACGTATCCGGATTGAGACTTAGAGTCATCTGGATCGGTGTCAAAGCTAGCATCGACATAACACTTAGTGACGAGCTCTTCTTCACCTCCATATACAAGAAACATATCCTTAGTTCTTCGCAAGTACTTAAGGATATTCTTGACCGCTTTCTAGTGTTCCGAACCTGGATCCGATTGGTACCTACTAATCAAACTAATAGCATGTGCCACATTCGGTCTTATACATAGCATGGCGTACATTATAGAGCCTATGGCTGTAGCATAGGGGACTTTGTCCATTATCTCTCTTTCTTCCTCCATAGCAGGACTTTGAGTCTTACTCAATGTCGTGCCTTGCAACATAGGTAAGAACCCCTTCTTACTTTCGTCCATTTTAAACTTCTTTAAAATCTTATCAAGGTATGTACTTTGAGATAGCCCTATTAGGCGCCTAGATCTATCTCTATAGATCTTTATGCCTAATAAGTATGATGCTTCACCTAGGTCCTTCATTGAAAATTTGCTATTTAGATAACTTTTAACACTGCTTAAAAGATCTATATCATTTCCAATCAATAATATTTTATCCACATATAATATCAGAAATGCCACATTGCTCCCACTCGCTTTCTTGTAAATACAAGCTTCTCCATAAGTTTGGACAAATCCAAACTCTTTGATCACCTTATCAAAGCGGAGATTACAACTTCGTGATGCTTGCTTCAATCCATAGATGGATCGCTGAAGCTTGCACACCTTGTTAGCATCCTTAGGATTGAAAAACCCTTTGGTTGTATCATATACAACTCTTCTGCAATATTACCATTGAGAAACGCGGTTTTGACATCCATCTGCCATATCTCATAATCGAAATATACAGCAATTGCTAACATAATCCTAACTGATTTTAGCATCGCTACGGGAGAGAATGTCTCATCGTAGTCAACTCCTTGAATTTGTCAAAACCCCTTTGCGACAAGTCAAGCTTTATAGACGGTCACATTACCATCAGCATCAGTTTTCCTTTTGAAAATCCATTTATTCTCCACGGCCTTACGGTCGTGAGGTAAGTCCACCAAGTTCCAAACTTGATTTTCATACATGGATTCCATCTCGGATTTCATGGATTCTAACCATTTGTTGGAATCCGGGTTCATCATTGCTTCTTCATATGTCATAGGGTCATCATTTTCATCAACCATGAAATTCATGATAGGATTTCCGTACAGCTCAGGAGTTGCACGTGTCCTGCTAGACCTGCAAGGTTTGGTAGTACTCTCTTTCGGAGTCTCGTGATCGTGATCATTAGTTCCCTCTTCAACTGGTGAAGCCAACTCCAGAACGACTTCCAGCGCTGCGCTACTCGCCATACTTTGAAGAGAAGGTTCAATAACCTCTTCGAGTTCTACCTTCCGACTACTCACACCTTTCGCAAGAAACTCTTTCTCTAGAAAGGATCCATTCTTGGCAACAAAAACCTTGCCCTCGGATCTGTGATAGAAGAAATACCCAATAGTTTCCTTAGGGTATCTTATGAAGACGCATTTTCCGCTTTGGGTTCGAGTTTATCCGGTTGAAGTTTCTTCACATAAACGTCACATCCCCAAACTTTAAGAAATGACAGCTTAGGTTTGTTTCCAAACCATAATTCATACGGTGTCTTTTCAACGGATTTAGATGGTGCCCAATTTAAAGTGAATGCAGCAGTTTCTAGTGCATAACCCCAAAATGACAACGGCAAGTCCGTCAGAGACATCATAGATCGAACCATATCCAATAAAGTACGATTACAACGTTCCGACACACCATTTAGCTGTGGTGTTCCGGCAAGTGTGCGTTGTGAAAAAATTCCACACTCTTTCATGTGAGTGCTCAACTCGTAACTTAGATATTCACCTCCACGGTCGGACCGTAGAAATTTGATATTTCTATTACGATGATTTTCCACTTCATTCTGAAATTCCTTGAACTTTTCAAAGGTTTCAGACTTGTGTTTCATCAAGTAGATATAACCATATCTACTTAAATCATCCGTGAAAGTAACAAAATAACGATATCCACCTCGCGCCGACACACTCATTGGACCATATACATCAGAATGTATGATTTCCAATAAATCTGTCGCCCGTTCCATTGAACCGGAAAACAACGTTCTAGTCATCTTGCCCATAAGGCATGGCTCACATGTATCAAATGATTCAAAATCAAGTGATTCCAAAAGTCAATACGAATGGAGCTTCTTCATGCGTTTAACGCCAATATGACCTAGACGGCAGTGCCACATATATGCGTATATATTATCATTGTTTAATCCTTTTAGCATCAACATTATGAATATGTGTAACACTATTATCAAGATCCAATAGAAATAAACCATTCATCATCGGTGCATGACCATAAAAGATTTCATTCATATAAATAGAACAACCATTGTTCTTGGATTTAAATGAATAACCACTTCGCATCAAACACGATCCAGATACAATGTTCATGCTCAGTGATGGCACCAGATAACAATTATTCAAGTTTATTACTAATCCCGATGGCAAGTGGAGAGGCAGCGTTCCGACGGCGATCACATCAATGCTTGATCCATTGCCGACACGCATCTTGACCTCACCCCTTGCTAGCGGTTGCTTGTTCCGCAGCCCCTGATTCGAGTTACAAATATTAGCAACTGAACCTGTATCAAATACCCAGGTGCTACTACGAGCACTAGTCAAGTACACATCAATAACATGTATATCATATATACCTTTGTTTGCCTTGCCGACCTTCTTGACTGCCAAATACTTGGGGCAGTTGCGCTTCCAGTGGACAGTCCCCTTACAATAGTAGCACTCGGTATCAGACTTAGGTCCAACACGGGGTTTCTTTTTAGGCACGGCAACCGACTTGCCGCCATTACTTCCCTTCCGTTTTCCCTTCTTGTATTTCTTGAAACCAGTGTTCTTATTGATCATCAACACTTGATGTTCCATCTTGATCTCCACTTCTGCAGTTTTAAGCATTGAGAGAAGCTCAGGGAGAGACTTCTTCATGCCTTGCATATTATAGTTCATCATGAAGCTCTTATAGCTAGGTGACAGAGACTGCAGAACACGATGGATGCCTAAGTCAATGGGAATCGTTATTCCCAAGGACACAAGATTATCGGTGTAACCCGACATCTTGAGTACATGCTCACTTACGAAGCTGTGCTCTTCCATCATGCAGCTAATTTTTTTTCTGAAGCAGTGTAGCTCTACATCAACATGTGTGTCGAAAATCATTTTCAACTCACCCATTGTATCAAATGCATTGCCGTTTTCGAAATGCTTTCGAAGTTCCGGCTCTAGCCCATACAATATGCCGCAATGAACTAAGCTGTGGTCCTCCTGACGAGTCTGATAGACATTCTTCTCCTCGTTAGGGGCATCATCAAAAGGTGGGGGCCTAGCAGCGCTTCTAGCACATATTGCTTTTGTGCAGCAGAGAGGAGAATCCTCAAATCCATGGCCCATTCGATAAAGTTGCTACCGTTCATTGCAAGTTTCTCTTTCTCCATGAACACATTGAAATTAAAAGCAGGTGGTGCCATCTACAACAGAATTTGTAAAGTTTAGACTAAGTTTATGATAGATTGAGTTCAACTAATCCACATTACGAATGAACTCCCACTCAAAAACGACATCCCTCGTGCCTTTTTTGGTGATTACATGAACCAAATCCACTACACCAAGTCCGATCATCACGTGAGTCGGTGTAGCTTCAAAGGCGAGCATCAAATGGGCATCATATCTACTATACGACTCATCCTTAACCTTTCGGTCAGTGTTCCGAGGCCATGTCTATACATGCTAGGATCACCAAGTTAGAACCTTAGTATTCGCGTGTGTAACTGTCTTACACCCAAAATATGGTCGTGGATCTAAGAACACCCGATCATCACGTGATGTCTTGGAGCGACAAAAACATAATCGGTGCATACTTAAGGAAGAACACATTATTATCTTGATATTTAAATGAGGTATCATCTTATTATGCTAATAAAACGCCAAACAAGCAATATAAGATGCTATCAAACATCACATGTTTATAAGTGGAATGATATGGTTTCCGCATATGATCCATCATGTGCACCGTGATATGATCACTATCATACCTCTATGTGTAAGGCCAAGGTCTATGGATCTTACACATTATGTGTGTTGTAAGAGTATCATCTCATACTTCTACTTACAACATTACGATATCATAACACTAGCCCAGCAACAATCTAAACTAGACGCCTCTAATTTATCCATTGCAAGTTTTACGTGGCTTAGGGCTTTCGAAGATAGAACCGTTCATACCTACGAACATGAACCACAGCGAGGGTAACCAAATTGTTGACAACTCGTTGCAAATTAGATATTGACTATAGTAGGAGAGACAGACACCCGCTAGCCACTTATGCAAACTAGTTGCATGTCAAGCGTGGAACATGTCTCATGTACGAGGACATGTAAAGTTTGTCCGGGCCGCTTCATACCACTATGTCACCAATATACAAAATACAACTAATAAGCAACAACATGATCATCATCGCCCACATACTCAGATGTGTACTACCCGTGTAAAGCATCTACGCATAGATCCGGCTCTGATACCACTGTAGGGTTCGCAACATAGAAAACAAAAAAATTCCTACGATGGGAACTATGTACCAAGATCTATCTACTAGATACAAACAACGGGCGGATGTATATCCGTAGAGAACATACCCTTGAAGACCGGCAAAGCTGAACGAGTTAATCTCGTGGTTGATGTAGACGATCTCTTGCCGATCTCAAGATCGAGAGGAAGTCCTAGCGCCCAGCAGCGCATCCGTGCTCGCACACACGTACAAGACACCGAGCAACCTCCGCCTCCTCGCTCTAGCGATGCAGTGGAAGCACAACTCTTTCTTTCCGAATAGCCACCGGTAACATGTATCTCGCTAGTCCGAGACCATGGGGGATAAATTCTAGAGGGGAGAGAGATCCTTCACGAGGAGGTGTAAGTGAGAGAGAGGAGAGGGGTGCCTTTTATAGGAGGAGGGGTGGCACCCAAGGGAGTGGCCCCCAGCCATGGGGCTGCCCCCTCCCCTCCTTCATTCATGTGGGTGGACACTCCACTCACAAAAATCTCTTCAATTCCCTCCACTCAAAATTGCTATTAAATTTCCACCAAATTTAATGCAAACTCTCATTAAATAAAACTCCTTTTATTTATTCAGAATTTTGTCAATTACTTTAATGACAAACATTCACATATAACCCCTTGCTAGTATTTCATTTCACATGCAAAAACACCTTTTGCAATTTCACCCGAAAACCTGTTTCGGTATCTAGTGAAATAAATTCATGCGCTTGTTATTCTTTCCGGCATGAAACTTTTGCTCCAATTGGATGTCAGTGTCCCTTAAGTGTGCCACCCTACGGTTTGCGAATGATGCGGACATGATCGAGAACCTTCTCTGATCAATAATCAGAAGCGCGACCTGGAGATCCATACTGACTCCCACACACTCAACGATGACTTTCCTGTGATCGTCGGAACCTTTTACGCTAGTATCTTAATCCCTTTATTTCACGATATATTACATGTCCGATATTCGATCATCGGTATCTCCATACCTAGTTTTATCTCGTTACCGACATGCACTCTTTTCTTGTTTCCATGATATAACATTCTAGTGATCAAATCACTTGCTTGCAAGCTAACCAATGTGATATCATCGAGAGGGCCCAGTGTATATCTATCCGTCATCGGGATGAACAAATTACACTCTTGATCCATGAGCCTCAACATAACACTTTAGTAGTTCTGAAGTCATCTTTATAAACACCCAGTTACGGTGTGACGTTTGATATCATCAAGTGATTGACATGATCTCATGGTCTAAGGATTAGGATCACTTCGTAAGTTATTATAGCAATATAAACTCAATGAATTTGATCGTAATGCTATACTTCGGATGAATGTTCATCATATCATTACACCAATGTTGTGATCTCGTTATTAAAAACATCCAATGTCTATGATCAGGAAACTATGATCATCTTGTTAATCAACGAGCTAGTTTATGAGAGAGGCATAACTAGGAACTTTTTGTTTGTTTATTAAACACACATGTATTAACGTTTCCGTATTAATACAATTATAGCATGCAAAATAAACATCTATCATATACTTGGAATACACATAATAAACACTTTATTATTGCCTCTCAGGCATATTACCTTCAATTTGGTTGACTTTCTCTATACCTTGTGACCGTGGCCCCCATGTAAGGGATGTACGAACAAGGCTACTTTGCAGGCGCTGTTGCGCTGCAGGGATTCTAAATCCGGAGATCTACTTCCGCACTCCCAGCGGGATCGGGGAGATAGAGGTTCTCGCCGTACACTATATGTGTACGAAGCCACGAGGTGCAACACTTGGGGCACTTTGGATGTCGTTAGCCGGACTGCTGTAGGATGATGGGGCAAGGGGTGACCTGCGAGGAGCTTCATGACCTTGATATCAACAACGAGCACGACTACATCAACCTCGTTCCCCTCGGAACGTTAACCGCTTTCGGACTACAAGGGTATGTATCCGAGACCTCTCGGTCGTTACTGCATTGCTAGTAGATAGATTTTGGGCATCGGGGCGATCCGTCGTAGTAATTTTTTTGATTTTCTGCCCGGAACCCCAACAGTGTCCCTACATCCTGAACCAACTTGGCATTCGTGCTGATTTCGATTTACTATGCAACAATGTTGGTTTGTATGACTTTGTATTCCAGGATGTCGCTACGTATCGCCGCTTGACACTTGAGTTCTTCAACACATTGACGCATACGATGGATCATTACTATTGTACCGAGGAACAAAGGCCCGTAGTTGATCGCCTCAAATTCCACCTTATGAACCATGAGTACAACCTAACACTCGACCAATGGTCTCAATGTTTTGGGTTTGCCAACAACTCCACCGATGTACACACAACTATTGTTATTTTAGATCCTGCACCTTGGCAATACTTCAACTTAATGAGAATTTGTGGAAACACACCCAGGGGAAACCAAATTGATCACCCTGCTATTCGCTATTTATTTTATGTGATTGCTAACACCTTGCAGGCACATGGTGAGTTTACTAGAGATAATGAGGAAGACATGTTGATCCTCACTAAAGCTGCTATTGTTAATTGTAATTTAATGCTAAATTTGGGCGCATTGCTTGTGTTTTACCTTAAGCAATAGGCTCTTAAATCTCGTGGACCCATATGCGGAGGGGGAGTTGTGATCGTCATTGCACATGCACTTCACATCAACCCAGGTAATATCCAACCGTTGGTAGGAAGTCACCGTCTCGGTCTCCCTACTCTAAGAGCATGTGGTATGGTCTCGAAAACTCATGGTAGATATTTCCTCGATATACCTGAAGCAGATCACTTGATCCCAGCTCCTTTGCCTAATGGTCTTTTCTCTATCGAAGATGGACGTTTGTGTTATGATGCGCATGTTGAGGTTAATCTACCCCAACAAGAGATACCCATGGGAGGAGGAGGATAAGATGAATAAGTAGAACAAGAAGAACCCGAACAAGATGAGTAACCACCAAACTACTACACCACCTATGAATACATCTACACACTCAAAGGAAATATCCAAAGCATAAATAACCTCTCCATCAACCTTCGAGATGCTACTGCAAGCCTCAACACTCAGTTCCAAAATTGGCACGGCCAATGGAACATGGGAAATTATCCACCGCCACCACAATGAGAAACAAAGGGGCTTACAAAAGCCTGAGCTTGGGAATGTGTTCCCCTTGAAAATTTATTTGTGTAATAATGAGGTTGTACTCCAACTCCTTGGGAGTTTTGAAACACTCATGTTGGCTTGTTCCAACACTTTGCTTTTTTTCCTTTGCTTTTTAGTTTGATTCTGTTTTATTTGTTTGTTTTTCTTTTCTTAGAACCCTTGCTTGGTCACAAGATCTTTTCTATTCTTTAATCCCTTTCCTAAAAAACACAAAAATATTTTTCTGTTTTTTCCTTTTTTCATAAATGTGGATTTGTACTTTGCCTCTTTGCTTTTATATTATTATGAGAGTAATGGTGTTTGAGTTTTTGAAGGAACACATCCCTATAAGGAAGAGAAACATGAAGTAGCTTATGAGAGGTATGTCCTATGTCTCCCATTTTGAAGTTTGAGTTGTTTATTTTAGTTGGTCGATTTGCTAAGATGTTATGCATGTGGGAGTAATTTAATTTAGTTAAAGTAAAGATTTTTATTAGTATGATGGTTAGTTGTCGAAGCTCTTGCTCTAGTTCTTTTAGATAACCGAGTCTTTGCCTTGGAAATAATAATGCCAAACAAGTACAATAAGAAAAAAATTGAAATTTACGACTTATTTGATGAATGATTGTCTTGAGAGTATACCCTTGAAGATACTTAACCTCATAGATATTTTGATAGTCTTTACGACACTCTTGAAGGATTTGTTTGATTGAAATAAAGTCTAGTGGTAATTGTGATGCATGCCAAAGCTAACTCTGTGGATCAAACTGTGGTACTAGCTCACAAAATAAATTCTGCTATTATCTTCCTAGTACACACCTTTGGGATGCCAACAACTCCGCTAGCTTTTGAACGATTATTGTATAATTCAGGATTTTGGCTAGTCCATGATCAGGAAATCTTTGATCATCTTGTTAATCAACGAGCTAGTTTATAAGAGAGGCATAACTAGGAACTTCCTTTTGTTTATTAAACACACATGTATTAACATTTCCGTATTAATACAATTATAGCATATAAAATAAACTTTTATCATAAATAAGAAATACGATAATAACCACTTTATTACTACCTCTCGGGCATATTCCCTTCAGTTTCCCACTTGCACTAAAGACAATAATCTACTTTTAAAACTTTGCGTATTGAACACCTATGGATTTCTGGTGTTCCACATACGCGATTGCAAGTGGTTAAAATAATCTACGGATCTGACGCTTTCAGGTCCGTGTGTATTTGCATGTCTTTGCGTCTTCACGCATCACTCATTCTCTAATGAGATGTCATTGTATAAATTTGGTCTTTTGGTGAGACCTTTAGTTCCTTGGGGTTAAATCATGTTGATACTATTGTCGTACAATATATCTTTAGTGTTAGCCCGTTGCGAAGCACACCTTAGTTTGATAACAAACTACTTGACACAAATGCCCTCCTTTGCTGCTACTATATCAGTCATATACTTAGCCTTTTGTTATAGTATTCGCCACAATGTCTTAACTTTGGAATTCATCCAACTCCATCATGGAAACTTTCTTTCCATTTTATTGTGCCACCCATAGTTTAAATTGAGATAAATTTAATTTGTATCTTGTGACAAAACTAGTATCAATGCAACGCTTTACAATGAACTATTTGTAATTGTTTGCCACCTCTACACAAATATATTCTTAGTTCTTCCAAAAGATCATAAGAATTTCCTTACTATTGTCCAATGATGATTCATTCTGGTATATGCTCATAACACTTAGAGCATAGGACATATCTTGATGTGTACATATCATGGTATGGTTGATCAAAAACATTCTTGTGATTATACTCATCAAGTGTCAAAACACTTGAATCTTGTTTCACTTATCAAGTGTCGATACACTTGAATCTTGATTCAATTCTTTTCCATGCGACAAGAACCTTTTCTCGTCGTTTCTATATTTAACTCCTTCAATATCTCATATATGTACGTTTGGCATAACCATATTAGCGTCACAGTCTATCCATGTAGACATTCATGCTAAATATTTGGGTTTTGCCTAAGTCTTTCATCGAAATGAAATTCTTAACCTTTGTCAATAAAATATACATCATTTCCAATCAACAAGATGACCTCCACATAATGTATTAGAAATATGTCTCAGCGCTTCCACTTAATTTTTTGCAAATGCAAGCATCTTCATCGTCTCCAGATGAAAACTCCTTTTTCATCGCGGTGAAGATTCCAACTCCACGATGCTTACTTCAACCATTAAAGTTTGCATGTCCTTTTTAGCATCCTTTGAATTAACAAAACCTTTTGGATCGTGTCATGCATACGTCCTAGGTAACCATTCTATTAGAAGAACTTTGTTTTGTTTATTCATCTACCATATACCAAATTATATGTAGTGGTTGCAACTTTAATCCGTTCAGACTAAATATCGCTATGAAAGATCAAATATTGTCATAGTTAACTCCTTGAACATAGTTGTAAAATACTTTACGACATGTCGACTATTTCATAGATGTGAAACATCCATGTCTGTTTCTTTATAGATCCAAATACGACCAATAGGTTTTTACACCTTTTCGGAGGGTCTTCCAAGTTCAAAAACTTGATTTATTGTGTATGGAACTATCACGGATTTCATGACTTCAAGCCATTTGACGGAGTCAGGGCCCATCATCGCTTATTTGCATGTAGTCGGTTCATCATTGTCAAACAATAATGATTTACTCTCAAATCTCAGCATTTGATTGTTTATCTGACCTACTTGGTTCAATAGGAACTTAGATCTCCGTGGCCACAACCTTTGAGGCACATATAAGCTATGAGCATTATGGATGCCTCCGGAACGATTTCTGGCGCTGCGCAACTCAGCACATATAGCTAAGGTTCGTTAACCTTATCAAAGTTTTATTGTCCTTCCACTTAACTTTTGCGAAAAATTCCTTTTTCAAGAAACTTCACATTTCAAGCGACAGACCCTTTTGTCCTTGGTGTTATGGAGGAATACCCAATGGTTATTCAAAATAACCTACAAGACATGCTCATCCGACTTTGGTTGTAAACATCTTACTTATGCTTAGCATACCAAAATTTAAGAAAGGACAACTTGGGTTTTACCCCAAACCATAACTTACATGGTGTCATTTCAACGGATCAAGATGGAGCTCTTTTCAGTGTAAAAGCGGTAGTCTCTAAAGCTTTAATATTTTAAAACATAATGGCAGTTTTATAAATAACACCTTTGATCCAACCATGTCAAACAAGGTTTTATTACAAATCTCAAACACTCCATATTCCTATGGTGTTTCAGGAGATGTAAATCTAGATGTTTTTCTAAACTTGTAACTCAAATAAATCCCTTTATGCTAAAATTATAAATTATTTATTTTCTTGTTACACTTGCAACTCAAATAAATCCATTTATGATAAAATCATAAATCATTTATTTTCTTGTTACTATGATTTTCCACTTCATCTTGAAAGTCTTTGAAATGTTTTCAAATATTTCATACTTCTTTCTCATTAAGTGACAAATTTCCAGAGAAAGCATATGAAGTTGAAATCCATTGCTTACGACTATACATAATGGACTACATACATCGGTATGTATAAATTCCAATATTTTAGTCGTTCATTCTTCTTTGGCCTTTGAACGAAGTTTTAATTATCCCAAGGAAAGTCTCACAAGCGTCACTTGATCAAATCAAAGACTCCAAAAATCCATGAATATGGAGATTCTTCATGTTTTCTTTCCAATATAATTTAAACGGCGATGTCACTTCGTAAGTGATCTTTCAATCATTTGTCTTGCGACATTTTAGCATTAGTTTTTATGGATGTGATTTCTCCAACTAGATTTGTAAATCATCCATCTTATATGGAATATGGTAATTATTTGAACAAACTTTATTCCCATAATACCTGATTTTAAATAACTATTATTAAAACAAATCTTGAAGGTAAGCTTTGATATCAACGAGAAATACAAACAACGGTTTGTTTGTTTTTGATGAACATCATCACATATGCTCTTGCTAGTTATTTAGGCCATTGTGCATCATGAATTGCGTCGTTCTGTATGAAATTTCATACCAACCAATTCGGTATTCAATACCCAAGAACCACATTATTTAACAAGCAAATAATACAACCATAACATGTATATCATCCATATACCTAAATTGGACATTTCCAATCTTTTCTTTTCTGCCAAATGTATTTTACAAATTCTATTTCAGCATTTTCTTTTCCTTTTTAAAAGAATCTATCAACATCAACAGTGGCGCCATCTACATGACACATAATCCAAAGCGTGTATATTCAAATACTAATACCTTTGGACTTGCACTTTGAAGTAGATCACCATCATCAAATGATTGGTATTCTTTCAAAATCCATTCTTTAGTAATCTTTTAGTGTAGTAAACACTTTATATACATCTTCTATTCATCCTTATCATGACGACTTTCATAATCAAGCTAATGTATCTTATAAAGGCGAACCGTGACTATAACATTACTTTCCAAAAACCCTTTTAGATGATTAGGATGTCTAGCATCTCCAACCTTTGCAAATTCTCATCCAATATGAGAACATACATTATACTCTATCATATTGTAACCAAAACATTGTTTCAGATATCGTTATATCTGCCACACATGATGGTTTTTGAAACAATTCTTTCAGCTCCTAGATAACCTTGATATTTAAAAACAATCAAGAATCATGGAGGCAAACATGATACTTTAGATACTAACACTAGAATTGTCACTCTCGATTTAATACTAATTATTAAACTTCACGGAGTAAACAGAGTTTGCTGAAAGTTTGCAATGGGACTTTAAACTTTAGATTGACACTCAACACAATACGATACCAGTTTGTAAAGTAAATATCCAGAATTCTATAGTTCTATTACCTCAATTACAACTATGCATAAGGTGGTGAACTAATGCCAATGACTACAACAAATTATGCAAATTCACTTTGATTTAATTTATGATAAATTGAGTTCAACTAATCCAAATTAGAAATGAATTCCCACTCAAAAATGACATCCCTCGTGCCTTTTTGGTGATTACATAAACCAGATTCACTACACCAAGTCCGATCATCACATGAGTCAGTGTAGCTTCAAAGGCGAGCATCAAATGGGCATCATATCTTCCATATGACTCATGATTAACCTTTCGGTCCGTGTTCCGGGGCCATGTATGTACATGCTAGGCTCGCCAAGTAAGAACCTTAGTATTCGCGTGTGTAACTGTCTTACACCCGAAATATGATCGTGGATCCAAGAACACCCGATCATCACATGATGTCTTGGAGCGATGAAACATAATCAGTGCATACTTAAGGGAGAACACATTTTTATCTTGATATCTAAATGAGGGATCATCTTATTATGCTAATAAAATGCCAAACAAAAAATATAAGATGCAATCAAACATCACATGTTAATAAGTGAAATGATATGGTTCTTGCACTTGATCTCCATCATGTGCATCATGGTATGATCGCCATCATACCTCTATGTGTAAGGCCAAGGTCTATGGAACTTACACATTATGTGCGTTGTAAGAGTATCGACTTATACTTCTACTTACAACATCACTATATCATGACACTAGCCCATCAACAATCTAAGCTAGATGCCTCTAATTTATCCATTGCAAGTTTTACGTGGCTTAGGGCTTTTGAAGAAAGAATCGTTCTTACCTACGAACATGAACCACAACGAGGATAACCAAATTGTTGACAACTCGTTGCAAATTAGATATTAACTATAGTAGGAGAGACAGACACCCGCTAGCCACTTATGCAAAACTAGTTGCATGTCAAGCGTGGAACAGGTCTCATGTGCGAGGACATGTAAAGTTTGTCCGGGCCGCTTCATCCCACTATGCCACCAATACCCAAAATACAACTAAGATGCAATAAAATGATCATCATCACCCACATACTCATATGTGTACTACCCGTGCAAAGCATCTACGCATAGATCCGACTATAATACCACTGTAGGGTTCGCAGCATAGAAAACAATTTTTTTCCTATGATGGGAACAACTATGTACCAAGATATATCTACTAGATACAAGCAGCGGGTGGATATACATCCATAGAATACATACCCTCGGAGACCGAATAGCGTTAACGAGATTGTACTCGTGGATGATGTAGACGAACGCTTGCCGATCTCAAGATCGTGATGAAGTCCATCTGGTCCAACACCATCAAGTCCAGCACCGCAAAGCAGTTGTGCATCCGTGATCGCACATACGTCCGGGTACCCCGACAACCTCCGTGCCCTTTCTCTAGCAAAGCAGCGGAAGCAACAAATCCTTCTAGAAAAAGCCACCGGGAACATGTATCTCGCTGATCCGAGACCATGGGGGAATTCTAAAGGGGGGAGAGAGATCCTTCGCGAGGAGGTGTGAGTGAGAAGTGAGAGGAGATGCTCCTTATATAGGGGAGGGGGGAAGCCCAAGGGGGCATGGCCGCCGGCCATGGAGGGTGCCCCACCTCTCCCTCATTCATGTGGGTGGAATCTTCACTCACAAAATGCCCCTTCATTTTTCTCCACTCACAAAATGCCCCTTCAATTTTCTCCACTCACAAAATGCCCCTTCAATTTTCTCCACTTCACATATAACCCCTTGCTCGTATTTCATTTCACATGCAGAAACACTTTCTGCAATTTCACCCGAAACAGTTTCGGTGTCTAGTGAAATAAATTCCTGCGCTTTCTTTTTCTTTCTCTGGCATATCATTTGCTCCGAATGGTGTCAGTATCCCTTAAGTGTGTCACCCTACGATTCGCGAATAATGCAGACATGATCGAGACCCCTCTCCGATCAATAATCAACAGTAGGACCTGGAGATCCGTACTGACTCCCACATATTCAACGATGACTTCTGTGATCGTGTGAACCTTATATGCATGTAACTCAATCCCTTTGTCTCGCGATATATTACATGTCTGAGATTCGATCATCGGTATCTCCCTACCTAGTTTGATCTCATTACCGACATGTACTATTTTCTCATTCCCGTGATATAACATTCTAGTGATCAAATCACTTGCTTGCAAGCTAACTAATGTGATATCACCGAGAGGGACTAGAGTATATCTATCTGTTATCGGGATGGACATATTCCACTCTTGATCCATGAGCCTCAACATAACACCTTCGTAGCACTGAACCCATCTTTATAGTCACCCTATTATGGTGTGATGTTTGATGTTATCAAGATACTCTTCCGGTGTTAGTGATTAACATGATCTCATGGTCTAAGGACTAAGATTACTTCGTATGATGTTATAGCAATATAAACACAATGACCTTGATTGTAATGCTATACTTCGGATGAATGTTCATCACATCATTCCAACAATGTTGTGACCTTGTTATTAACAACATTCAATGTCCAAGATCAGGAAACCTTTGATTATCTTGTTAATCAACGAGCTAGTTTATAAGAGAGGCATAACTAGGAACTTCCTTTTGTTTATTAAACACACATGTATTAACGTTTCCGTATTAATACAATTATAGCATGTAAAATACACTTTTATCATAAATAAGGAATACAATAATAACCACTTTATATTGCCTCTTGGGCATATTCCCTTCAAAAACATCCAGCAATCCTTGAAAATAATGAAAAGAAAAAGATATCTTTGAAGATCCACATAACAAGTCCTTGACACGGTCTCATTACTACTCTACGAATTTTTCTTGAAAACAATGATTGGATTAGAAGTGTTTTTGATAGACTTGATTTATTGATGTGGGTGTAAATAAGACACTTCATTGTTATATTACTTAGGGAAATGAAGGAATTTTAGGAAGTCCACACGGCCAAATAATTGGAAGCAAATTCCAAGCGTTAGTACGCGTAACGACCTATGGTACGGGTGGAGCCTGCCCGTATGGCCCACCCGTACAGGGTGCCGACGGCTTCGTCTTGTCAAACCTTACAACCTTTATGAAGACGTCTATATATCTTGAGGCTCTAGCCGCCTAGAGTGCCGCCATTCTCAGATTTTATCACAACACCACCAAAAAAGATCCACGCTATTGTTCATCCACTCCACCATCTATCCCTCCACTAGCCATAGCCATTGTTTTGTACTTTAGATCTCCTTGTGATTTGGCGACCATTGTAAGAACATTCGATTTCAATCTAAGTATTTTGCATAATATTTTCTATCCTTGATATATTTGTTATGAGTGAGTAGTCCTTACGGGCTACGGGTTGGGGAGAAACCTCGCAGCAACTATGTGCATCTAATTATGGGAGTTGTGTATTTTGTTTGTAATTGATATTTGTATTTTTTTGTTTTTTGTCTCTTGTCTCGATCTGTGGACTTGTAACTACCCAAGATCCCATAGATTGATAAAGACTTGAGGTGAGATACTTGGCTAGCGGCAATCTCATAGGAACTCAGTGACAGAAAGGGTAGTACGGTCTTCGCTTAGCGACCCATTCGGGATCACAACAACATCACCACTTAATGCTTTAATCTGTGTTCTTCACTTAATAATCGTCTGTAACCCGTGGCCTTGGTGTGCACTCGATTGAATTAAAAAACTATTGCTATGCCCGCTGCATCACGGGGCTCTAGTATATTAGGATGTGTTGTCCATAAGCGATTATCTTCATTCAAACATTACACATGACTATGTTTATTATTATTTTTTGTCTCATATGATGTGCAATCGCAGTTGGATTTTCAACTTTGTCCTATCTCCATCCATTGATTCAACCCACTATAAAAGGTAAACTAGATTGGTCCGGTAAACTAAGGTAAAACAAAGAAACAAAGTCTTGTAGACGTGTCCTTATTTATTTCCTTTTAGCATTGTTTTTCAAGGTTCGATTAAACCTAGGTGTGTTAGGAAAAAATCTATTATACTATATCCATGAATCCAAATCGAAGGTATTATACGCCGGTGGCAGAAGGAAGAGAGAGGGGTCAGGTCTCCTAATCTGCCTCCCTGTAACACCGCTAGGCATGGGACGGCGAGACAAAGCACGTTAAGGGCGTGCTGCCGGCACCAACGTCCGATGGGGCGTGCTAGGCTATGACTGCCGCCGTGAAGGATGCCTTGATTCGATTCTACATTGTATCCTTTTCCTAGAAGGCCGGATTGAGGTGTGTCTCTCCTACAACTATTTTCTTTTTTTCCTCTAGTTTCTGTGATGAATTGGGAGATGTTGTCCATATTGTTCGTTGGTATGGTGGCCTTCATCGATTATGTGGTGTTCTTCTTCTTTGTGCAGGCCTTCCTACGAGTGTATGTGTTGCTGCTGGCTGTCAGCGAGGTCTCCCACCTTCTACATAGCCTCCTTTCAGTCCCAGTGTCGTTTCTCTGGAGGTCGAGATGTTACTACCATATCGCCTTCTGGTGGTGGTTCTTGAGGTGGTGCGCGTGTGAGGCGAGGTAGGTCTCATGGCGAGGCCGTGGTCGTCGGCTTGGCATGTCATTTCTTCTGTTCCATCCACTATCGGTGGTGTGTCGTCAGCATGGTTCCACGGTTGGCTGCTTCTGCCGCACTCTTTGCAAAGTGTACTGGCCAGGCATCTATTTTCCATAGAAAGTCCTTGGAACAGGAAATGCACCAAACCTATCCAGCTATTCAAGTCGATCCACATGTCTTACTTCCATAGCTAATCTCAGCCATGGTGATAGTGGGTATGGCTAGCTGCAGGGTAATGAGCAATCCGATGAAGAATCACTTACTTGGTATATACGTAGTCTGTGCCTTCTGCAAACAAAGGTAAATCAATACAATTGCAAATCTGTAAAAGTATTGACTGCATATAGCTCGAGCTGAAAATAGAAATTAAGTACTGTGCTTAATTAATTTTGCACGATATCTCTAATACCGAAGATAGATTGTAAGTATGTGTATAATTGCAGCGTGTTTCTATGACCTTAGATAGCTGTAGTAAATCGTAATAGTGTGTCATAAATTCTGATCGATCTTTTTGATACATTCTGATTTTTCATATAATATAGATAATCCACAGTTTGATCATACGTAAGAATCTGATTTCGGAGAAATAGGGTAATTGTGTTTTCAAGACATGAAGAGCAGGCATGTTTCACATTTTCTATGCTTAATGTGAATATCATTTTGAATATCATCCCAGCTGTGTTGGTTTCCTTTGTTATTTTCTAACTAATTATTTCCAAATTTTCTTTGCACTTTTATCTGATTTGAATGGTGCGATGTCCTTTTTTGCGGTTAGGTTAATTTCTAAGGTTATGTTCACTGCATCCGTACCATTCTGAAAAGTGGGTACACCTCTGATTTGTAATACACTTGGGTTTTTAACTGTTATTAGTGCATTGTGTATATCTCTATCCATCCCTTGGTCATATTTGAAGTTTAGATGCATTCTTATTTCAACTTGCAGCACTATAGAGGCCTTTTGATCCATCAGTGTCCCATGTTTGCAAATTTTTATAAAAAATACTTACATATCAATTTATTTATCACTATTTGATATGTGATTCTGAGGCAACTATTGCATATCACCAGCACCTCTTACACTAACCAATAAATATTACAAATCAGGTTCAATAGGTAAATATTCACTCCAAAGTGTTCAAGCGTCAAGAGCCGAGTAGATAAAATCAATCAGCCTATTAAACAACATTTTATATGTACAAAATGAACATGTCAATGACAAACTGACCAAGATATTAATTACCATTCTTGAGACAGGGGATCCCCGGTCGCCAATGTTATTCATGATGTTCATCAACACACTGAACAGGCTATTGGCCAAGGCTCTTGAGTTGGGGCTGCTGAAGCGCATAGCTGCGCAGGAGCTAGTGACGACTGTTTCCCTCTACGCGGACTATGTCGTGATCTTTTGCCACCCGGATGAGACGGAACTGCGCACAATTCACGCACTGCTGGCGCTCTTTGGTGAGGCTTCGGTCCTTCACACCAACTACGCCAAATGCTCGATCTCCGCGATTGCCTGCTCCGACGAGGTCGCCCAGCAGGTTGCGATGGTCATGGAGTGTCGGTTGGCCCCCTTCCTGGCCAGATACCTAGGGATTCCGCTCTCGCTCAGGCGGCTGTCCGCAGCGGCCCTCCAGCCCCTGGTGGACAACATCGCCTGTAGGCTGCCGATCTAGAAGGCTGCCATGATGGCAAAGGCCGGGCGCCTAACTCTCGTCAAGTCGGTGCTCATGGCGATCCCCCTCCACCAGATCATCGTACTGGGGCTCAACAAGCAAACGCTCAAACAGATCCAGAAGATAGCAAGGAGCTTTCTCTGGGCTGGGAGGGCAGTCGCTAACGGGGGCCACTGCCATGTAAACTGGGAGAGGGTGTGCAGACCGAAGTGTCTTGGCGGCTTGGGGGTGCCTGACTTGGGCCGCACTACCATTAGCCTTCATACCCGTTGGATTTGGAGGATGCGCACGGATCTACTGCGACCTTGGCGCGGCCTGGATATGCGCTTCTCGGCGACGGAACTATAGGTGTTTGACACATCCACCACGATGGAGGTAGAAGACGGCTCCACAGCCCTCTTCTGGCTTGACCGTTGGCTGGACGGGAGAAACTTGGAGGAAACGGCGCCGACACTCTTCGCACTAATACCTAAGCGTGCTAGGAAGCGTCGGACGGTGAGGGAGGCGCTTCTGGAGCACCGGTGGATTGCTGACATCCAGGGCGCATTGAGCCCGCTCGCCCTGTGGCAATACATGCAGCTTTGGATACGGGTGCGTGATGTTGAGCTCTCGGATGGGCGAGACAGCCTGCGCTGGCGGTGGATGCGGGATGGCCAATACTCGGCCAAGTCTTGCTACGAGTTCCTCTTCCAAGGTTCGATTGCTTCGCGATCATGGAGGTTGAACTGATGTACTTGGGCGCCACCCCGGGTTAAATTATTCGTGTGGTTGGCATGCCAAGATCGCTGCTGGACATCTGAGCGGCTTGCGAGACGGGGACTAGCTCACCCTCCGTGCTGCCCTCTGTGTGACCAGACAGAGAAAACCACGACGCACCTCCTGGTGAATTATCCCTTCTCCAGGGCAGTCTGGCACGAGGTGTTGTCCTGGATTCGATTTACGGTCGCACTATCGGATGGAGAAGGCGACTTTGTGGACTGGTGGCTGCTCACTTCGTCTTCTACCCCCCGCACCATACGCAAGGGAACATCCTCTCTCATCATGTTGACAGCATGGTGGATCTGAACAACGTAACGTGGTAGTCTTCGAGAATGCGTCCCCTAACATGACCAACCTTCTCGTTACAATTCGATCTGAAGCTCGATCTTGGGCTGCAGCCAGGGCGTCTGGCCTACGGGCCTTGATACCGGCGGTGCCCTAGACCTATTGGGTTGCATTGTACGGGGTGTGAGCTTGCTTGTGCGGCTGTTTGTATATGCTGTACAGAACCATCTTTTTCTATCAATGAATCGAAACTCAAGGCTTTTGCGTTTTCGCGAAAAAATATTAATTACCACTCTTGGTTTGTTGACAAGATGTAACATTCTATACATTTTCTTCTTTTTGTGCATGGAGCGACCATAACCCCTTAAACATATTTGCTTGCAGCAATCTGACCAAACGGTCGCTGATATACAATAGAAAATTCCAAGGTTGCTCTAGATGTATCTCGCGAAGGATGGACGTCCAAACAAGAAGGCCAACTGTGTTTTTTCCAACCATGATCGAAGGTTACCATTCAACCTATCTTAAGTACTTGCCGATGGTTTCAGTAAGATTGTTTCTGCTGCGGTAGTTGTGCATTCCTACATACACTCCAGGACTCATAATTGCCTTCAATACATGAGAGCTCCTGATATGACTTTTTGCAGACATAGTATAGAGTGAGTATTTGTGTGTGGATGATCTCATCTTGTGAAACCAAATTGTCAACTCTTGGTGTGAAGAGACGTAGTTTCTGCTTGCTATTATAGATTATCAAATTATATATATATTTAAATATCAGTTGGAAGTCATATAGTTTCTACTTGTGACCACTTCTAATTAAGTTTGTATTTTTTTCTAATTTTTCAGGCATTGCTACAAATATGCAGAGTGATAAGATGTAGAGTAATTCTTCAATCTTCAGTTTAATTTGCTGGTTATATATAAATATAGACATCGGATGGTGTAAGTGGTGAGAGGGAGATTGACTTCATTCCTGTTGTTATTGTTATACTAGGGGATTTTTATTGGTATTACAAATTATTCTTATGCAGGAAAGACTTGAGCTATATTGTTTCCCAAGCTCTATTGTTGTGTTTTGCTGTCGATTTTCTTTCGATTTTTCCAGTTGTTCTTGCTCCTTTCATCTTTTGTGATGTTTTTCGACTTTATCTCAGCTATTGTCTCTGACTCATGGTTGTCTCTGATGGTGGGAAGAACCAGGGTGACCCTGAATTGGACGATGTGCTCTTCCAGCCAGTTCGCTATCGGTTGAATCCTTGACCAGGATACTTAATGATAGTAAGCCTTATTATTCAGTTCTACTTTACAATCAAGAATGATCTACTTACATCTATTTATCTCTTTGCATTTTCTCCATGATGTACTAGATTATATTCAAAGCAAAAAAGCAACCCTAATTACAACTATTTTTTCATGCAACTCCATGTTGCACCGAGTTCCATTTTCCCGTCTAATTCCTGCCAAGTTGTTGATTCATTTATTTTTGGGCTATATTTTTATTGCCTAGCAAAATTGCTTAGATATTGTGTTTTGTTTTAGCTTACATGAACCTTCTACAATCCACATATTCTTTTCCGTTCTCAACAAAAAATATTCTTGCAGATAAATGTCGTATATATAGAGCAGAGATGAATCACATCGTCAAACACTGTCAGAAAATCAAGGAGATATTTCTGAGTAATGAACAAGGTCTGTACCTTCCATCTTTCCCTCCAATGACAACCTGCTGCAGATTGTCGTGTCGCCGTAGTCTCTACCTGTTTTACCAGCCCTACAACACACCAAGATGGCCACAACTACGCATGCCACTCGCCGCCAACGTGAAGAGGCCAGCCAACTACCGCTTCACATTCCTGAAGAATGCAACAAGCTGCCAGTAGCATGTGCCGAGGTAGAAAAAACACACATGGCCAGAAATGAAAGCGAGAAAATGTACAATACTAAACTAGACGCTATCTACTTTCTATGTATCATGTTAGTAGCGCAGGAACTATGTAAGACAAGCCCATAAATTATGTATCACATGTATATGTATTCTATACTTTCGTGGATACATCCTCAAATTTTCAAATGATACTATTTAAAGTTTAGCTACTGGACTCTTGCAAGTGTCTACAAATCTCTCTAAACTCAGGTTGACATCATTGACAGATATAATTCAAAAACACGGGAGTGGCGTGTCACCGCTCCTACTTCCCTAGTATAAACTAATTAGTCATATCCCTTCCAGTTTATCGATGTTTCGGTTTAGTGAGACCCGGTGGTTGTCTTCCATAGAGTTAGTAACATCACCTCTGTACTGACGCGAAACGTTTCGACCTAGGGCTCTGGCGACAGCAAGGCGACTAGGGTTTCTCATCCTCTGCTTCCAGATTGATTATTGGCCGGTGTTCTTTGTCGAGCTCTGATCAGTGTTTCCTAGATCCCTAGAGGTGCGGGTGACTCGGCTGTTCTTCCGGCCGTCTTTATCCGTTCTCTTGCTAGGGTTTTAGTAAGGGTTCTTGTTCTTTGGCAAGCATGACCGTTGTCTTCAGCACAGTCTAGGACGTGGCCGGGAGGATCAAGGGCTAAGAAGGATGAGGCGATCGATGACTTGATTCAAAGGTTGGGAGTTGAGGATTATGAATTTGATGATCTCATATTTGAGGAAGAGGAAGGTGCTTCGGTGGAGGGTATCAAGTGGATGGTGTTGGCAAGAGTTCATACAACGAACTTCTTTAGCCCCCAAACTTTTGAACAACATATGCGTGTTGCATGGAGCCCCACGTGAGAGGTAAAATTCCAACACTTATAGGGGAACTTGTTTACGGTTCAATGTTTTTTCCTAGGTGATTGGCTGAAAGTGGAAAAAGGAGGACCTTGGTTGTTTAGGCAGGCTAATGTATGCATTGAACCTTATGATGGTCTATATTCTACCGACAAGTATGATCTGAATTTATTTTCAACATGGATACAGATTCATAAGGTACCTGTCGGCTACCGTGAAAAAACCTTATTGACAAATCTGACTGAAAAGAAGGTTGGGATAGTCGAGAAGGTACAAACTAATGTTTTGGGTGCTGGAAATTTTGTGAGAGTCAAAGTTAGATTGAATGTTCGGAAAACCCTGGCTAGTTTTGTCTCCATGTCACGTGGGGGGAGAGTTTTATCAGCTAAAATATGAAAAGGTGCCTAGGTTTTGTGGGGGCATGTGGGTTTATTGGCCATGGGCATCTGGAGTGCGGCTCCGGTGAACATCATGAAGAATCCCTAAAGTGAGGAGAGTGGCTTAAAGCTGACTAGGAAACCTGGTGTGGTCATGGATTTGGTGGTATCGGGTGGCGGTCGTGGTAATCACAGTGAACGTGGAGACGGTCCTAATGGCCATGGAAGCGGATCACTTCATGCTGACCAAGGGGATTATGCGCATGTTAACTGGAGGCAGAATGTGCTTACTAATGTTGCTGGTGCAGCTGAGCTCGATGACTCTATTAAGGATACAGCCACAAGTCTGATAAAAGGAAGATACATGGAGGTCGATGATAATGATAACTCAAATTCAAGCGTTAAACGAGGACTTCATGGCGAGTTTGATAAGGCAGTTGGGGAAGTGGATGTTAATGCCACCGATGGTACGCTACCTACAGCAATGATTACTGATGTTGAGACTCTACCTACAGCTATACCATCTGTAGGTAAGGTGAGGGATAGCAACAAAACACCAAATAATACTAGAGCTGACTCCTCTTCACTAGGATCGGCGGGTTCCCGCGAGGATCCCGTCCGGGAGCAATGAAAATTTTATCCCTCGATTGTCAGGGCTTGGATAATGCCCCGACAGTTTTTTTTGCTTCAGGATGTTCAGAGGCGAGTTAAACCTGAGGTATTGTTTTTTTCGGAGACACACCTTGATACTTATCCGATAGAATGCTTAAGGAGGAAACTGAAGATGGATTTCAAGATTGTTTATCCTAGCTATGCTAGGAGTGGTGGTTTCATGCTTTTATGGAAGCGAGAAATTGTTACTGAAAAATTGTTTGCATCAACAAAATATATCAATGTCAAGGAGGTTGAAGGGTCGAGTAATATTTGGAGGTTGACCGGCATTTACGGGGAACCTCGCTGGCAGGACAAGTACAAAACATGGGATAAACTGAGAGAATTAAAGGGGAAACATGATCTCCCATGGGTTGTTATTGGTGATTTCAATGAGATTATGTTCTCAAGTGAAAAAGACAGTGGTAGAAATCGTCCTCAAAATTTTATGCAAGCATTCAGGGATTCACTTGATGACTGTGAGCTAGAAGATCTGGGATTCTTAGGAGATAATTATACTTGGAAGCATGGACGTCTTCGTGAAATATTCGATAGGGCGTTTGCTACAAATTCTTGGTCGCTACAACATCCTAATGCAGTTCTGCAACATCTAGGATATATCAAATCCGACCATAGGCCGATCCTGCTTGATACCGACTTCATTGGAGCTGAGGCCCTGAATTGTTCTGGTCCAAGAAGGTTTGAGGCTAAGTGGCTCAAGGAGAAAAAAATTCAGGATGTGGTTTTGAAAGCATGGGAATATGCCTCACATGTGATACCGAATGACAACATACTAGCGAGGTTGGGACACTTGCACGTCATGCTGCATGAGTGGGACCAATTTGTCTTGAAGCAACCAAAGAGGAGGCTGTGACAGGCTCGGCGCGAGTTCGAGAAGACTGTCAGCGGGATTATCAATGACGATAGCGAGGCAAAAGCTAATGAGATGGCAAAACTAATAAATATATTAACAATAGGAGGTTCGGTGGTTACAACGATCCAGAGCTAATTGGTTACAACATGGAGACCGCAATACCTCCTTTTTCACAATTTTGCGTCACCTCGTCGAAAAAAGAATTTTATTAAGAAGCTAAAAAATTATGAGAATGAGCGTGTAGAAGGTACAGAACTACTAAAACCATTGGTGTTTCAGCATTTTTCTAACTTTTTCACTTTTGAAGTGCAATACACTGATCCAAATTTCTTGGAAAAAATCCTTCCAAAAGTAACGAGTGTTATGAATGAAAAAACTGATTGCACCGTTTCTGCTGAGGACGTTAGGAAGGCTGCTTCCAGTATTGGTGATTTCAAATCCCCTGGGCCTGACGGCCTACATGTTGTTTTCTATAAGAAGTTTCGGGACATATGTGGAGAACAGGTAACTTCGAAAGTGCTGCATGCCTTAAACACAGGCATTATTCCTAAGGGGTGGAATGATAGAACAGTGGTGCTGATTCCAAAAACGGATGATCTTGTTCTTCTTACTTAGTTTTGTCCAATAATTCTATGTAACGTCATTTATAAAATTATCTCAAAGATGTTGGCGTTTCGTTTAAAAGACATTCTTCTTGATGTCATTTTCCCAATGCAGAGTGTGTTTGTTCCTGGACGCCTCATTACTAATAATGTGTCTTGGTTGCCTACGAAAGTGTCCATGCTATTAAAAACAAGAGGAAAGGTGATGTTGGTACTTGTGCGGTGAAACTATACATGCACAAGACTTATGATAGAGCGGAGTGGATATTTTTAGAAAATCTGATGAGAAAGCTAGGATTTGATGAAAGATGGATTCACCTTATGATGGCATGTGTTACTTCAGTGCGTTATCATGTGAGATTTAATTCGAAGGAGACGGATATGTTTGTTCCTACTAGAGTCCTCGTCAAGGAGATCTTCTCTCCCCTTGTTCCTTTTGTGTGCGGAAGGTATTTCGAGTTTGTTGTTGTATGAAGAAGAAGTTGGTAGCATTGGTGGGATACGGGTGTGTAGAAATGCACCGTCAATTTCACACCTTTTATTTGCTGATGATTCCCTGATTCTCATTAGAGCGGATATGAACAATGCAACTTTCTTACAACAAGTATTTGGATACCTATTGTGCAAATTCGGGGCAGTTGGTGAGTTTGTATAAATCAAGCGTTTACTTTTCTCCAATACACATGCAATCATGAGAACAGAAATTTGTGAGATGTTGCATATCAATACAGAGGCTCCTTCTGATAAATAGCTTGGTCTTTCTGCAATTGCGGGGGCAGACAAGAGTGATTCCTTCTAGCACTTCATTGAGAGAATTATCAAGCGCATCAGTGGTTGGAAGGAGAAACATTTATATATTGGGGGTAAGGAGATCCTTATTAAGGCGATTTCTCAAGCCATCCCAGTTTATGCAATGTCAGTGTTTCAAATTTCCATAGGAGTGTGTAAAAATAAGATGGAGGCTATTGCAAAATTCTGGTAGGGTGATGATGAAAATAGTAAAAATATGCATTGGTTTGTTTGGTGGAAGTTGTGTTACCCAAAAAGTGAGGGAGGTATGGGTTTCAGAGACTTCCACTCTTTTAATCTGGCTATGTTAGCTAAATAGGCATGGAGGCTTATCACTGTTCCTGATTCTCTTTGTGCTCATGTATTAAGAGCTAAGTACTATCCTAATGGTGATATTCTAAAGGTTGGCCCAAAGGCGGGATCTTCCTTCACTTGGTAGAGTATTCTAGCAGGATTGACTACCTTCAAGAAAGGTTTTATTTGAAGAGTGGGCAATAGGGAGAAAATTGATATATCGAGGGATCATTAGATTGCGAGGAGCCCTACCAGAAGGGTACTGGCCCCTAGAGGAGGCGCAATTCTGACCAAAGTGTGTGAACTGTTGGACCCATACACGGGACAATGGGATGAAGAACCCATTCGATAGATCCTTGTTTATTCCTGTGGATGATCATCGAATTCTGCAGATACCTATCAATGACCAGGGCTTTGTGGATTTTATTTCTTGGCACCACACTAAGCATGGTATTTACATGGTGCAATCAGGGTATTATATGCAATGGAGGCATACTTTATGGCCGTCGGCAAGCCAACTTTCAATTCCAGGTTCTTTAGCGTCTAATCCAGTATGGAAAATAGTGTAGCAACTTAAATTACCTAGCAAAATCAATTCCAGGTTCTTCAGCGTCTAATCCAGTATGGAAAATAGTGTCTAATTCAGCCCTAATCCCAAGCCATCGCCGTGACCCAGTCCCGCTTCTTGACTCCGATCTAGTGGAAGGCTCGGCTAAGGCCAAGCCATGGGCCAAACTCCTAGTGCCAAACTTGCATTTTTCTTTGAGTAAACTGCATCAATGGTTCTAATTTTTTTCGGTACCTTCAGTTTGGTCTTAAAAATATCTTTAAAATTGCACATTGGGGCCTAATTTTTTTTGGTACCTTCAGAAAGAAGCATATATTAATATCACAAGATACCAACTATATCCTGCTTCTGCAACAACGCATTGCCCTAGCACCCATATGGATGCACACAGCCAAAAAAAAGAAAGAAAAATTACTAAAAAGAAAAGTCCCGCTACAGTGACCCATTTGTTAAAACATCGGTACAACTACCATCAAGACAGCACCAGAAGTCCAGCTTCTCGAAAAGCGACGTCTCCAAGAAGGGAACAGTGCACAAACACCATCATCTTTCGATCATAGATCTTAGGTTTTCACCCTGAAGAAAGTCCACGCTCTCAAAACAATACATTCAAAATGCCATTGCCGGGCACAACCAATTAGGGCCAGATCCTGGGTTTTCTCCCTGAAAGGTAAGACTATGAACCTCTCCTATGCAGTTGCCCCCACTTGCATGCCACTGCTCTAAGTCACGAGTCATCAAGCCAATTCATCTTCACCATCGAGACTCGAACCACCATTGTCGGTCCTCATATCACGGTCTCCATAACATTCTCCCTTAGCACCATGGAACGAGAACGTGCCCCATGATATTAACAGCCAAGAGAGCTGTGAAGTGCTTCCTCTGAACCCAAACGGTCAGAGTAAAACATGGGTACGCACGACTGAATCCCTTCAATCCGGCAACCTCCAGACATAATTCGCCTATGGGAGTGCACCATCGAAGCCTTACGAAACTCGCCACTCCGACCAGATCAAATAGGACAAGCAACAAGTCAATCCCCATCTTGGCGCGAGAGGAATCCTACGACCGCCTCCATTATTCTTAGCAGACAAACAGAGCCCCACGCCGCTAGTCATCATCCAGAACGAAAGCAGCAGACAAGGCAGTAGCAGGAAGGCTCGGTTGAGGATCGAAGACCCTCGAACCAGAATCCCAATCTGGACACCATCGGATCAGATCTGTGCCCCTGAGGTCTAGTTTGCATCCCAGCAGCACCCCTGATCGCGCGTCGTGGGCTGCACCCGGCGGGGGCGCCGGCGGCCACCACGACCTCGCACCGCCACCTCCTCATCGCCGCTCCGCTGGACCTCAGGCACCAACCATAAGGCCGAGCCGTTCTGAGCCCTCCATCAACGCCGCACCACCTCCCATGCGACGCAGCAGAGCGCCCCTCTCCAGCCCTTCGTTAGTTTCAACGGGGTGGGTGTCGCGGAGATAGGAAGGAGCTTTTAGTATTTTGGGGCTATCGCCTCCGGAGCCGCCACGGGAGGGGAGCGACCCGTGAGGAGTTTTTTCGTGAAAGAGATTACTATATACAAGTGGTGGCTGCTACTAGTATAAACCAATTAGTCATATCTCTTGCAGTTCCTCGATGTTTCGGTTTAGTCAGACTGGGTGGCTATCTTCCATATAGTGTGTGAAGCCGTTCCTGCAGCCAGGTCTCCGGACGGTAGATGGTTAACAATTTGATTTAAGAGCGGCCGGCGGCTATGAAACACCGACGTGAGCACCGGCTCCTAGAAGATTTGGTTGTGGCGTGCGTAACCTATAGGAGCAGAGAGGGGGCGGCTGTTCATAGGTATATATACCTATGCATTTGGGTACATTACAAGTATCACTAGAGCAACGAGCTGATCTATCGTCATAAGCTGCACTGCAATGGAGGGTTGGGTGACCTTATGTCTGATAGGCCTATGGACAACACTAGCCCTTTGGTTTTTCAAGCCCTCCGGCGGTGGTAATGGAAAGCCAAAGAAGCAGGTGCTGCCTCCTGGGCCATGGAGACTCCCGATCATCGGCAGCCTCCACCACGTCGTCAGCGCTCTCCCGCACCGTACCATCACGGAGCTGTGTCGCAAACACGGGCCGATGATGTACCTCCGTCTAGGCGAGGTGCCCACCGTGGTGGTCTCCAGTGCCGAGGCGGTGGAGGAGATGGTCAAGGCCAACGACGTGGCGTTCGCAAACCGGCGGACCACCGGGATGCAGGACATCGCCGGCAACGGCGGCAAGGGCATCATCTTCACCCCCTACGGCGACCACTGGCGCGACATGCGCAGGCTCTGCATCGTGGAGCTCCTCAGCGCCAAGCAGGTGAGGCGCATGGAGAGCATCAGGGCAGAGGAGATGGGCACCCTCCTCCGCTACATCACGGCCTCCAATGGCGCTGCCATCAACGTGAGCCAGAAGGTGGCGGCGCTCAGCAACGACCTCGTCACGCGGGCGGTGTTCGGCGGCAAGTTCAACAAGCAGGAAGATTACCTCCGCGAGGCCGACACCATGATGGACCTCCTGGGAGGCTTCACACTCGTCGACCTCTTCCCGTCGTCGCGCCTCGTGCGGTGGTTCAGCGACGAGGAGCGCCGCATTAAGAATTGCGTCGACGTCATGGTCGGAATCATCACCGACATCCTCGTCGACCGCAAGGCGGCGCGAGCTGCCGGTAAAGATGCCTCCAGCACCACCGACGACGAGGACCTGCTGGACGTGCTGCTCAGGCTGCAGGAGGAGGACTCGCTCACATCCCCATTAACCACGGAGATTATATCCACCTTCTTGTTCGTGAGTATTTTTTTCCCCTCTCCACTCTAGATCTGAATGACAACGGTACTAGCTAACATATGCTTTGTTTAGCATCGGATCTATTTCTTCATGAGTACGTAGTCAACACATCTTAATTTATTATTAAACCTCGACATCAAGGCCCAGTCAGTTCCTCGTCATTTTATTTGACTCCTCATGTTAGTATGTCTCCATCATTCATATGGATAGAGACAATTAATAATGTTAGCATCCAAAGTCCTAGACATAAACTTCCTTAATTCAGTCACCGTTTCGGATGTAACTATTTTTTACTATGAACCCGTGATCAAGAAAACAGCAAATAGTTATATACACCAAACATGAATATTACTTTACAAAACTTCTTCTGGAGGGCTGGATGCTCTTATGATTCAAAAAGTAAGTATGTTAGTGTGGGAAATGGGACAAAAAAATCTTACAATGCTCGGATAATTTGAAAAAACGCGACCAAAACCTCACCAATAGGCATGGGACTATAAAATTGTATTTGTCGGTAATAAAGATCTAATAGCCTAGCCGCTTCCAGATATAGTGCTTGATATATATCATGTTAAATTTATTTAAGAAAGGCATAATTTTCTTTAACAACTTGTTTGTTTATTACTATCGTATGTATATATAGTATTACATTGTTTCATATATAACACAACACCATCATATTCCAGGACATATTTGGAGCTGCCTCGGAAACTACTGGAACCGCTTTGGAGTGGGCTATGTCAGAACTCGTAACTCATCCTAAAGCTATGGCTAAGGCACAATCCGAGGTTCGAGAGGTACTAGGTCCAAACCGAGGTATCATTGCCAATAGTGACCTTGCAGAACTCCCCTACTTGCGGTTGATCATCAAGGAGGTTCTCAGATTGCATCCACCTCCACTACTCCCTCGCAAGACTAGAGAGGACTGCAAAATTATGGGTTATGACATGCCGAAAGGAACCAATGTATATATTAATGTCTTTGGAATTTCCAGGGATCCTAAGTACTGGAACAATCCTGAAGATTTTAATCCAGATAGGTTTGAGAATAGCAACGTGGATTTTAACGGCACAAGCTTTGAATTCACTCCTTTTGGTGGTGGGCGAAGACGCTGCCCAGGGATAACATTTGCATCATCAATTCTGGAGATCACATTGGCAAACTTTCTATATCACTATGATTGGATTCTCCCTAACGGGGCATGCCCGGATTCTTTGGACATGGCTGAGAAATTCGGATTCACTATACGGAAAAGGTCTGAACTAGAGCTTATAGCTATTCCCCATAAATACTCCAAAGCTATGCAGATATAGATACAACTTTTAGTATGCGAGGATGTTGATCCGTTTGTGGCATTCCTACCTTTATGCATACATTAGAATAAGAGAATCCCAGGAAAAAATGTGGTATCACGATAATTTTCATGTTAATGTGAGCCCATAGTATATTTTGTTGTTTTCACACATGAATGCAGCTATGATGTAGCACTAGGTGATCCAATCATGATGAAATAATGCAGATGCTATACTTAGTTATATATATGGTCATGTATCTATTTTGTAATGTTTTGAACAAATAAATGCCATTTACATTGTTTGTTAACTACTTGACTTGCCTATGTAACTTCCATTGTTTGTCTCCACTATTCTGTATTGTCCATAGTCTCATGTTAGTGTCCAAGCAATTTGACCAGCTTTGGATGAGAAGCAACATGTGTCGATTGCTAGTCACAATCAATGCATCATATAGATGAGACATCAAATCAATGATGTGGGTATGTGTTATAATTTCACATTTTAACTATCTTAAAAATGATGGTTGTTTATCTGCTTCTTTTCATCAAAGAAGACACACAAAACCGACCAAATAGATCGATTGTTACATATGTTGTATAGTAAAAAATGTGTGCGGACTTGAATAAAACAACCAACCAGACTTTGGTGCTGGGCGACGACGGTGCCCAAGGGTAACATTCGCCTCATCAATTTTGGACATCACATTGGCAAACTTTCTTTATCACTTTGACATGATGCTTCCCGATTGGTCCAGCTTAAAGTCTTTGGACATGGGTGAGAAAATTGAATTCACTATCCGAAATAGGTTCGAGCTGCAACTTAGAGCTATTCCACGTGAATGCTCCAAAGCTTTGCAGATATAAATCAACCTATCAGTACAAGAGGATGCAGATCCATATTTGTGGTATTCATACCTTTATGCATGCATAATAATAATAGTAAAGTATATATCCTTGTTATATAAGCATGAAAGAAGCTATCTAGCAAGTACTTGCGGTGCGGTGCCAAAGAACTTATGGTGAAAGACTTTGGGGCGGAGCAGTTCAATTTCCTATAGTAGAAGATCTTTATGCCACATTCCATAATCTACTTTCGTTGATACTATATGGGGATTTTTTTTCTCCATGAATTTCATTACTGTGACATTATGAACATGTTTTGTTAATCTCCATTTTCTCATCTTGACCTCTTTTTCTGTTTCTTGGATTTATAGGTGATTAAGGAATGTATTTTGTAAACAATTACCGAATGTATACTTTAAGATATGAGATTATGAAGTACACATCCATTTTATCTTAATCAAGGATGTCATAATATGGTTTGCAAAATCATCATTATGTTATAGTGAACCAGAGAAACGCTTTGGATCCAAGCTATTGTATGATGAAAGAATATGTCCTTGGAATGTACACTGTGAGACTACCTATTGTATGATGAAAGAATATGGGTACACTAAGTAAAAAGAGGAGGGCCAAGCCTTGCTGAAAAGAAACAAATATAGCTCATCCGTGCTTGCCGCAAAACAACATCGAGAATTTGAAAGCAAAGAAGAGAAAATTGATTATGGTGATAAGCCTGAGACTCCCACATCTAGAATAGTTTAATAATTGCTTTTCTGAACTTCAATGGTCAATATCGTTAGAATATTCCATCTGCTTCCACATGCATCTTCTCATCATTAGCGGCTAGAGTGAAACCAATCATTGTACTTATATATGTCTTCCCATGGTTTCTAGGTCGCGCATGTTAGGGTCGCCTAGATCCTATAGAAAAAGGGTAAAACAAATACTACTCACGATTTATTTTATCTGATTTATTTTATCTATAGCTGTCTATTCACCTAGAAGTCAAACAAATCCATAGGTGAAGCTTTGGTCATGGATTCAAGCAACATATGTTGCTGGGTTATGGAATTAATTAAATGAAGAAGCATAAATAATTGAATGCTAAAGCAGTCAACACCTAGCTAGTTTTATGTACAGTAGAAATTTTTGTAAAAGCAACCAATCATCACAAAATATCATTGAAAACAGTTTAGAGCGTAAGTCTTCACCCAACTTTTACTACTCAGTGTCAGTATTTAAATCAGTACGTGAGGTGACAGATTTCCGTTCGGTGGCTTTGGGGTCTTGGAGGCGTGGTGGACCACGACCTCTCGCCAGCAGAAGAGTTTTCATTCTTCGTTTATCCTTTTTCAATGTCTAATTTGAAATATTGAGGCACTAGCTACGTCTAGAATAAGGTCCTTCCGCTCTAACCTCGCTCTGGTGCGCTAGTGGAGGCACGTGAAGTCATGTGTCAGACGAATTTCTTGGTGTGGTTTGAGATCAGTCACTTTCAATCTACGGTTTGACAACAGTTGCTGCTCTAGTCTTGTGGGGCATTAACATGACAACTTACATTCTATCTATACAAGTTTTACTATGACAAGTTTAGCCCGACTCTAGTGATGAAGATGGAGGCCAGAACAGCACCACGTCTTTAACTCATGCTAGTGTTTGTAGTCATCGCTAGATGGTCTAAGACCTATTTGTAGTTTCTATTTTTTAAGACTCTTTGTACCGTTATTGATGATTATTAATAGATCGGTGAAATTAAAAAAAAACATAAAAATTACAGAAAACTAGATGAAGAGATATTAAAAAAGTTTTTCCTAAAGAAGGCATTCATAAATAGGAACTCACATTGAGTCTACAAGGACTCGAGCCTGAATAGTGGGCCCATACATTCTACTCAGCTAAGCTCGCTTCCCTGAGTGAGTTATATTACCAACAAGTATCCACGTATATTTACAAGCATCGAGCATCCCACATGCAGGCAAGCCCTCAAAACATGGGATTTGGGATGCAAAGCACCCTCAAGGTTCCAAGTCCAAAAGCCATACTAACACCCACGCCACGAACAAGCGAAGGGTAGCAAGTAGTACATGGTGTAACCAGTCCGTCCCTTCAGCTGCTCACAGGACCAGGAAGCGGCCATGTTTCTCGTACACCGCAAAGTTGCACTGCAGGCTCTCCAACAACGCGACGACAGACTCTCGTTTCGACCCACTGAAGTGCTTGACGGCGTCCTCCAAGGAAACCTGCAACATTTGAGATGCTCTCATGCTCAGCACAAGGAGCGAGATAGGGTTTCCAGTTGAAGAACCTTCGGAGAGAATGACTTACCCCGCCGCGGCTCTCGGCAAGTTCAAGTATAGCTTCCTCGGTCGCAACAGCTCCGGCGGTAGATCCAGTCCCTTCCTCCTCTGTCTTTTGGAGTTTCTTAACTGGCTCGTCAGCAGGGGCCGGTGTTACGTCAGTGTGGGATCTCTTTGTTGAAGGGCTTGAATCGCAAGCACCTGCCATGATGACGCTGTCTCCCTGACTACCGTTATCTGTCTTTTGCAGTTTCTTAACTGGCTCGTCAGCAGGGGCCGGTGCTACGTCAGTGTGGGATCTCTTTGTTGAAGGGCTTGAATCGCACACACCTGCCAAGATGACGCTGTCTCCCTGACCACCGTTCTCGACGGCTTCACTCTTATGAGAACAGGGATTTGGTGACTCGGCTCTTCTGGCCCCGTCAGTAGGAATGTTACCAAAAGCTTTCTCTGACATCCCAAGATCATCAATTGTGAAGAATGCCTTGATCATGTCATATGTTACCTGCAATTGCCATGTAGCATTTTGCCAAGCAGATTAGCACTTGATGAATGGTTTGGACAGACATACATACAATGAGCTTGGCACTGGATAGCACAAGTGGATCCTACATTTGCTGAAGCAATAATATACTTAGTCGTAAACAGAAATAACATAACAATAAACGGAAGGAGGATTACATTTTCTGGAAGCTCATCTTTTACTGGCTTCAGCTTGTCACGTGATCCAACCTTTGCAATGGCAAGACGGATCTGTGAAGCTACCTCAGGTGTTAGTCCTGTCTCCTCGCAGAACCTATTCCAGTTCATCTCACATCCGTCCCGGGCAGCATCAAGTATGTATGAAATAACCGTTTGCTCTTTTATTGGCACTGCTCTGCGAAAGTGCTAGAATACACTATCGTATCAGGATGCGAACTTCCATTTAAGGCCAGTGCAAAACCAAAACTGAAACTAACTCACCGCAATTTTCTTGAACGAGTACTTCTGATTCTGCCATAGATCCCATGAAGTAAATCTGGTACCACCCAATTTCATTGGAAGATTGTTGTTTGCAGGTTTAGAAACGGACACCATTTCATCTACTCCAGATGAATCATCCAATGGAAGGTTCAACTCTTTTGATAATTGTGTGATACTTTGGACAAAAATGCCACTGTAACGCGAGATGAAGTGCTGTAAACAGCAGGTCAGATATTATGTGAGTACAAGAGAAATAATATGATAGCAATTTACTGTATTTTAATTAACAATTGGGAAATTTATTGTATTTTTAATCGGACAATGCAGAAAAGCATAATATTTTTGTTATGGCATGGCATTTGCTAAGTATCATTACTAAGTGATACCTGGTTAACACCATCAATATTTGCCAATCTAGCTCCAGTAGAAGGCCTAATCTTTGCAAAGTGTCTTAGGGTCTGATCACCGCATATAGCATATCTGAAACAATGGGATTAGAGAGGTTGAATTCAATGGTTGTTCCAGTATCTAAACAGCCTAGAGCCTAAAAACTGTCATTAACATTTAACTCACGGAGCAGTTCCAATATCCCGAGCAAGTTTTGTCCTGATGTTCAAGAGCATTTGGTAGAGTTTCTGTTCCTCCTGAAACAAATGACACAAACACCACCACAAATAATCTCAAAACGAGTGTGTGAAGGAACAAAATAGCATGGTGTGAACAAGAAGTGCACAAGGCCACAAGTCTTTTAATGAATAAATCCCATGAAGCTTTACCTCAGATATCTTTTCAGATCCTACGGTGGTCAAAGGATTTACGTCCCCTTCTTTATGCTGTGAACTACCATGATCCTCTAGCTCAATCATCTCTGCAGTGGGCTGCAAGAACAGTGGTGTTCCGCCATCGGAGAGAAACTTGGCCCCTTTTGGACTAACACTGAAGGTAGAGATGCAGAGTTATTATGGAGATTAGTAAGTACAGTGGAGAAGTACTAGCACATAATCCAGAGCATCGTTAACATAAAATAGAGAAATAAATACTCAACAAAGCACCTGACCAATCTATATCCATCATTGGCAGTCTCCTTCAAGTAACCTGCCAGGAAATAAAAAGAAAAAAGGAAATAAATAAGAGCAGCAATAATAATGATGCCAGAAATGCTTTTATCTGGCACCTGATAATTGGTGTTTGCTCAGTATATCCAATAACAAAGTAAAAATATATACCACTAGAAGTGTAAATATCTAGCTGAGATGTTTCAACATGATAATAACCCCATGAGAAATTAAATGTGGTAATTTATTACTATGCATTTAACACTAGTCAAACATCGCAAAACTGCAGCATCTCCAAGGAAACTTCATGAGTCTTCTTCAGTGGGACATAGGATCAACCAAAACTGTTATAAGAAGTTTTTTCAAAATGCAATAGTTTGTTCTCTTGGAAAAAGCTAAGAAAAGAATGGCTGTTCTGTACTTGGAAACACAACTACGGAATTGTAAATACCATTCTCCCAGTTTTATCAAATACAAGAAGACATAGTCTTATTACGTTTTCTTGAAGAAGAAAAAATAGGACGAGAGTCCGCCAGCGGAACAAAAAAAAATTTGGTGGGATCTCTTGCTAGCCAACAAGTAAAACTGGTTGAGTAAATAGACTTCACAATGGTACCATGTGCTATAAGCAGACCACCAAGAGCTTTCCACCAGTTGGGCGGATAGTCTTTTCCCCGTGCATGCATTGGAAGTTTATCGTAGTTCTTCTCAACTAGCTTTTTGACCTACAAAAATAAGAAAGTACTTGTTATACAGCATCTTTCTTCTAAAAAATGTGAAGTATGAGAGGTTGTTAAGAAAACACTTAAAACTGATACATGCATCAAATCCCTTAAAATGATTTACTAGTAGTGATCATGCCATATATGGCTAGTCCCAACTGTCAACACATAGACAATCTCCTCCAATCAAGTGAAAATAGCCAATAGCCAATGCATGTGCCAAACTAAAGAACATCGCAAACATCAATCATAGAAAAACCTACCCGTGATCCACGAAGAACATCAACTGGCATGTTAAGGCCCCAGCGTCCTCCACAAGACTTGATGCAGGACAGCAGCAAGAAAGATTCTTTTGACAAATCCCTCTCAGTTTTTGTCGATTTGCAATTATCGCAGTTACCTGAGGATTAATAAACAAGCTTTAAATCAGTGTGTCATGGTTATGCTGGTTCTGTCAGTTCAGATGAGAATTGATATAGCATGTGTCCATATTGCGAAGATGCACGGTATGGGTGTAGCATTTACCTTAAACAAGCTAAGGGGATACAGCAATTATTTATGTGTTTATAAGAAAAATAATACATGCATGCAGTATATGAGTATAAGAAAATAATGGGGGCAGTAACCATCTGCGTTAGGTGGAGGACTGAGAATGGTAGTGACTGAAAGGTATTGCTTTGTTTGGAGGGAGTTTTCTAGGGTTTGCAGTGACCCGAGCCAGTGATGAGTTCTAGTTGAAGATGTTTTGCTTTGGGGATAAAAAATGATAGTTTGGGCATGTATTCCATGTGTACAGTAGTTTGTACCTTCAACATGGTTTCAGAATATAGAGACTACGCAGAAAAGAACTTTGATTTTGCCCCTCTTTTCAAATGGGCAATGTTTGCATATCAGTCCAAACTAATTGTATTAAAATATAAAACATAAACATACCACAGTCAGTGGCACACTCTTCACCAAAGTACTGCAACAGGGATTTTCTGCGGCATGTACCAAGGAGGCAATATTTCTGGGCCGCCATGAAGGAATCGATGATGGCATTTCTTTGTGTTGCCTGTTGATGAGTAAAAACTATAAACCATAAGGTAATGACATGGGTCAACAGTATAGGGAACCAAACAGCAAGCATGTGAGTTCATTACTTACATTTGTTGCTTCAGAACAATAGAAATCAGCTTTTCCAAAATCACCTCTTTGATAATATAGCCAGCAGACTGAAGGCAGTCCATCTCTTCCACAGCGCCCACTTTCCTGGTAGTACGATTCTAGGCTCTTAGGACATCCGTAGTGTATTACAGATCTAATATCTGGCTTGTCTATTCCCATCCCAAATGCAATTGTTGCCACCATCACAAGTACTTCATCTCTAACAAATGATCTGTCAGGGAGATCCATTATTAATCATTATGTTGCCAAGCCAACAATTGTAAAAAGGCTGCATGGTCACATGACATGCCAACCTTATATTTCTTGAATCTGTGTGATTTGTTTTCTCATTTAATTACTTGCATGACCTAAAGCATTACTGACAGAACAACATAATGGCAAATGTTTTGTAGTGCAAGACCAATACATAGCTCTCGCGAGTTCAGAATCAATGATGTATAAATTGGCTTGTTCAGGCATATCTAACGAGACAATAGAAACATTTGGTGAATAGATGAAATTTAAAACAGGCTCAAAATGGTATCCAGAGCATTGATCAATTCAACCCACTGTAAGGAATTTGGTTTGTCCAAAAAAATTGAGAAGGGAAGAAGAGATAATGAACAGCCAAACTAAAACGTTAACATGCCCATGAATGACAGACCTATGGGATTCCTCTCTAGCTTTGTTACCCATTTTACCATGGTAAATGTTAGCTTTGATTCCAGCAGCAATCATTGCTTCATGTACCTGACAGAAAAAAAAATCACATTCGATACATAATAAATCAATCCCAAAGTAATCTAACATGCATCTGGTATGTTAAAAGCACAGCTTCTACAGTATCAAAACTGGAGGCCTGAAATTATCATATTACTCCAGAAAAAATATGGAAACTTATAATTGCCTGTTATGTAGGATCCATTATCTATGGTACAGAACTCTTGCTTGTATACCTAACTAAAATTTGAATAGTTCCCAAAAGCCATTACATGGTACATAACTCTATGCTTGTATACCTAACTAAAATTGGAATAGTTCCCAAAAGCCATTACATTACATCAATCAGAAAAGGAAAATGCCTGATACTAAAAAATAAAATGCCTGATACTAAAAAAGATCAATAGAAACACATCTCAGACTTATTTCCGGTTTTATTATTCTTCACCCCAAAAAAAGTCTTGCTGATTCAGCATGAACTAAATGTGTGCACAAAGAGTTTAAAAACACATAGTTCCTACTTACAAGCAGCAAAAATGTAATGGGTGCTTGTGTACCAGCTGCCTGAAATTATACGAGAATGGAAGTTATGACACTGAATATTACAAACCTGTTCAGTGTCCCGGATGGTGGTACAGTAAATTATTGTTGATCCACCCACAGTACAGGTGTCTGAGACATCTTTCACAAGTTCACTGATAAAGGACATGGATCGTTGCATTGATTTCACACCGTAGAAAAGGTTTGGACGATCAAATGATCCGATGGCAATGTGAGGACTGCTCAGGTTCAAGGAAGTGGCAATATCTCCACGTACCCTACAAAATCAAATTGAGAGTTACCGTATATTTGGTACAGAGAGAGAAAAGGATGCAGACACTGTAGAAAACAAATGAAACTAGTAAGCAGTCATCGCAAGTGAATAAACAAGTAATAATATGGAAGTATGTAAAACAAGCAGAGAAAAGACATTACCCTTAGATATCATCAAAAGCAGGATAAACAGGTAAAAAGAAGGAAATAACTGATGGTGAAACATCCATACCTTTTTGTGGCTGTTGCAGTTAAGGCAACAAAGGGAACACCCACAAGGTGGTCACGTAATGAATGCAGCTGCTTGTACTCCGGCCTGCGTACGACAGAGGGAATTAAAATCAGTTAAAAACAGAGAAAAACAAAAAAAAGAACCCATAAGTCATAGGTTCTAGGCTAACTGCTCACGAAAATTGATTGTGGAGTTTAAGGGTGAGAGCAACCGAACGAGAATTGATAGGTGGTACATATATACTCACAGACTTTACATTTGTCATCAGTACACACAGGATTTTTCAAACTACACGCAGACTTCATATCCAAAATTAAAATGAAAGTATAACAAATGACCTGAAATCATGACCCCATTCTGATATACAATGTGCTTCGTCAATGGCCAACAAGCAGATTCCGGAAGCCTGCAAGTTACTCCAAAACCTGGAAAGAAGCTTAAAAGGTTAAATCAACAGATCAACCAAATTCTACAAGGAACTAAGGTAGACACAAGGCAGATTTTTGCAGTTTCGTATGTCTGTCTTCCTATTCCAGCGAAATAATTGATGATTATAGTTTCATAAATGCTGCAAACGCTCATAATCTGCTTTTATACAGGATTTGGCACCTTGAAGGAAGCGAGATAGCTTTCTCAGGGGTCATGTACAGAACGTCGTACAGGCCTTTTTCAGCCTCACTGGCAACAGAGCTATTCATTTGGGTGCTGCCAAGGTAGTCAGATTTCACACCACGTTGTTGTAAACTCATGACCTGTTTTCAGCAAATGAAAACCACAATAAAAGCTTTCTTGTCAAAGCAAATCCTCATTGAACAAAGCACTAAAAATTGTTATACTGTATCTTGCAATCTTACCTGGTCTTGCATCAACGACAGGAGAGGGCTTACAACAACAGCTGTCTTCTTTGCAACCAGGGGAGGGATTTGATAGCTGCAATGACAAGAACTCCCATGAGAAAAATATGTTTTCAATATACACGAGGAAGTAATGACATGAAAAAAATTAAAACAGGAGCATATTTCTTTTACTCCCAAGGGGCTGCAGGGAGAGCTGCAAATGTTAAAACACATTTTCATTTCCTTACAAAACAAATCAGCAAATTCAATAGTTTAACTTTGATAGTACCACAAACTAACTTCCTGATTTCCAGAAGAAGCAATACTCATCCATTTTTGAAAAACGAAGTCAAATAATGGTTGTCGATCATTAGCCATTAGCACTGGCCACTATACATCGGTGTCTAAACAAACAAAATAGCTTCCCCAAGAGTTCCATGCCGAATACATACAATCGACAAACTCTTCAGTCGACATAACCCATAACAGATCTGGAAATGCCTATACATGACGACCCATTTATCAAAGTTCTAAAATGTCACCAAAAATATGAACAATAGGACAGACAGCATAATGTCCGACCATCAACGAATTCCCCTGGTACAAATATAACATTTTCCAGTCATGTTCTGCAAAGCTCTCTTAGCCTCTTACTGATCCAACGGTATGTTGGCAGAATGTGGGAACCCCGACCAGGGGCGGAGGCAGGATTCATCTTTAAGGGGGGCCAACCAAGCTAATTTTCTTATAAGGGGGGCCGGTCAAGCTAAACTTTACTAATTAAATCCTCTAATCAGCTTTAAAACAAGGAAAATAGGCTTGCTGCTGTTGGAATAGGGGTCTTCCCCCCTAGCTCCGCCACTGACCCCGACGAAGATGATTAATAAGAATTTAAAGTATGTTATAGGCCCCCATTTACCACTAAAATGACTAAATTTTCTCCCAAACCAGTAATGCACATCGAACATTCAAAAAATATAACAGTAACCCAAGTAAATTAGTCGCAGAAACACAATGCCGAGCAAGATGCCAGGGGTACGATAGAACTCATTCATCCATCAAATGCAGAATCACAACTTAGATTCAGTCCCTACTCCCTACAGTACCCAGTCTGCAGATCCAACATTCACACAAAATAACTACCAGTACACGGGAGCAGCTATCAGCCATCATCCACACCGCACCACAAGGCATCTCCTCACAGAATCCAAACAAAACGGATCCCGCGGGCAAGCAAGCAAGCGTGACAGTTATTTCATTTACCACATGGACTTGCCGCTGCCGGTGGCCATGACGACCAGGCCGTCCCGCCCTTCCATGATCTTCTGTATGATCTCCCGCTGGTACGGCCGGAACCCGGTGTACCCGAAGTACGTCTGTGCCAGAAAAAAAACATCAGGAGATTAGCGCCCGTGGTGGTTGGAGGGGGGTAGGGTTTAGGCGCCGGCTGGTCGCGCTAGGGTTTAGGGAGGGGGCGAGGGGAGGAACACCTTCAGAGCCGCCTCCATTGCGGTAGACCGCGGGGAAGATTCGGTTGGGGCTAGAATGGATTGGATTGGGTGGCGAGGCCTCCGCGAGGGAGGAGGGGGGGGGGGGGGAGGAGATGGAATGGAACGGAACGGTCGGGTGGTGGTGACTGGTGGGCGGCGGGCGGGGGAGGTTTTGGGGTCTCCAGGTTTTGTCTTCGGCGCTCTTTTATCTGGGTTCCCGCCAAGTCTTTTTTTCGCGCTTTAAGCAGGCCCTGTGCGGCCCATCATTTGGCCCGGGTAGGGCTGGCCGAAGTAGGTTTGTGTTTTTTCTTATTTGGCATTTTAGGACGAAGCTTTTTGCTTGAGCTTCCGTTTTGTTCTGAGTTTTTTTTTTTTGACAGAACACAACGTTTCATTGATTAAATAACATTAATACAAAGAGTTCCCCGTTACAATCCGGAATAGAATGGAAGACTTTACTAGAAGGAAAACTATCGCACGACTTAGCTAACAGGTGTGCTGCTTCATTTAGACTACGTTGTATATGAACGAACGTAGCCGATGAGAAGGATTTGGCCATGTCCTTGATGCCATTGACCAAAAGACCCACCGAAGATCTGTCCATCGCCGGGAAGTTCAACCTTTGGATGAGAGAGAGATAGTCCGAAGCGAAGATGACCTTGTCAAAACCCTCATCGCGAGCCAGGGGCTGCCCTCTGAAGGGCCAAAGCTTCAGCATTCTCAGGTGGTGCAAAGCCATGAAGATGCTGCCGGCAAGCCACCAGACAAGCTCCTCTATGATCTCTGATGATCACACCCACCCTCATGCGGCCCTTGGCCTCAAAGATTGCCGCAGCAGAATTTACAAGAACCGAACCCTGCGGCGGCGGTGTCCAACCTGGTACTGAAGAATTGGACTCGCACCTAGGTGCAGAGCACTTCTTGAAGAGATGCTCCCTGATCAGATCAATGTACGCCAAGATCTTCGTAGTACGTTCGTGTGGGGTTTCTTCACCAAGATGAGACTCCGCACGGAGAGTTCAGCAAGTGCCACGTGACTGGGATACTACCGTGCTTCCAAGTCATGGCAGCACAGCAACAGCAGCATCTGCTGTAAGTCTGTAACATGATAGTGTACATCTGCTAGATCCTGTTCAGTGCAAGCCAACTGATAGGGTTTGTACGTGCGGCCCTGGAGCATTTTCAGGCGAAAGTTTGGCCGTATTTAGGTCACCTTAAGTTAAGAAGAAAGCCTTGGCCAGCACAAGCGGGATGGTTTGGGTAAGGTAGGTTATTGCAGTTTAAAACGGTCCTGTCCCAAAATAGATGGCCTACTAAAATGTGTGATGCAGAAATTCGCTGACTATTACTCATGATACCAGTGACAACAAATTTGTTTTGTGTACAACATATGTATGACCATACAGGCATTTTTCAAATAAAAATGGGCGGTAAATATCGTGCCAAAACCTAGAACAATACATGTTTTGTTGAAGAAAGGGGGGCACAATATTCAGAGACTCCTCCATAGCCGACCTACCAAATTTGCTCGCTCATGATGACCTTCGAGAGGGCCAGATTAACAGTAGATACAGGCCCCATGTTACTATATTGTGTTGTACAAGTTAAAAGCTGGGGTACTTTACCCAAGACACTTCTAGTAGGCTCTAAGAATCCGAGCTTACAAAACCGCAGCCAAGTATCCAGCAAAGAGGCCATACACCCATACGAGATGACCTTGACCTGACACTAATTCACAGATGAACTCAACTTTCTACCAGACAAGTAAATACAGCTGCCCTGATGGCTCACCAACTGGAATTTAGGCTTCGAATTGCAACAACTCCTACATGTTAGGTGGGGACAAAAACTCCGGAAGACGGAGATCATTGCAGTAAGGTCTCAACTACAATGGAGACCGACTGTGGTCCTGCTCGCTCAAGTAGAGATAGAGCAAGATCATGCTCGTGCCAACTCCGGAGCCCAGCTGCGATCTTCTTAAGCGTGTCCAGTTTTATGTCCAGCAGCCATGACGGGACAAACTTCACCACAAGAAATACAAAGCAGGATACATATGCCTTCCATGTACCTGGGTCACAGCCCAGCAGGATGTGTCCGTCCAACACGCCAGCAATGAAATCCATGTGGGTGCCCACCACTCGTGGCCTCCTTGAGAGGAATGACAGTTTCATAACAGAAGAGGTTCTTTCTGAGCCCCAGAGTAGACTACCACAGAAGAAGAGCATATTGGCCATGGCATAACCTTGGAGTGTGCTGGACACTGGTCCAGGGTCTTCCAAAATCTGTTCCCGAGCTGATAGCAGCAGTGTCGGCAATGTCTCTTCATATAGCACCTGGACCACCAGAGGTCCCCCTGCAATACACAAGAGTCCTGCACCAAGCATAGCAACCTGATACGCCATGGACGCAGCACCAGATAGCGGCATCCGGCCTGATTTTAAATGTGGAGGTCCATTGGAAGACCATCCATTTGCAAGTTTATGGGAACAATCAATAACTTGCTTGAGGATCGTCTCGCTCACAAAGTAGGTGTCGTGGAAAGTTCGACAAGTTCTTAGGTAGACGAACCCAGGGGCCATGGGAAGCTGAAGACCTTGGCCTGTGATGGAGTCTCCCATTAAAGCTCCAACTCCACGGCTAGCGGTAATATCAGACCCACTGGATGAGGAGGAATGCAGAAAGGATGAGAAGCAACTTCGGATGAGCTGCGCAACCGCATCTTTGTCTCTGGCAAACGGAGAACGCATACATGAAAGAACAATGAAATCATGCCATCTTCGCACTTTCTGTGTCCACAAGGCCCCTATGATGGGCATGCTTGGCCAGGAACTGCCCCCTGCACAGTTCTCCAGTGCCTGGCCTATGATCCCATGAATGTATTCGAGACTCTTATCCAGCTTAAACGTAATAGTCAAGCTGACAAGTGCAGCCATTGGTAAAGGAAGCATTGGTGGCACACCACCTGTAAGAGTAAAATGTAAATTTTCTACAAATACATAGTCGAATAATGATATAATAACATTGTCCAATGATGATGCTGAGAACCTGACGGCTATCGACAGATATAGTATGAACCAATGCAAACTAAGTTGATGCATAAGAACGGGAAGCAGGTCATACGTGGATAGCAGCTGTGAATCTGAACACCAGCAGATGCAAGAATTTCCTTTACTTCATCTTCAATGGAGTGAAGAGCGGAACCAGGGCTGGGCCATTCAGTTCCATTCATAGGGACAGCTTTCCATATTCCTCGTGTCATTTCTGCTGAGAAGTAGCTAACAATTGCAGCAAGAGAAGCTGGCAAGAAGTCCACCAGATCCCTCAAACCTGCATTGCATTGGCACATTAACATATGAATGAGATTAAGAAATATCCCAACACTTAATCAAAAAAAAAAATCCCAACAGGACTTGGGGAATCCATGCAATACGTTAAAATGAAAAGAAGGGGGTTCCTCACTTGTAGTCATGTCTCGGCTGGAAATCCTCCCATGAGAACATGCTGTAAGAACAGCTTCAAGAACAAAAGGAACTGCTTCTAGAAATTCCCATGCTGGAACTGTGGGCCTTTGGTAAGAATCATCTGTTGTACCTAGAGAGGAACCACTGACACTGCTACTAGAAGTGGATGAAAGATTACCAGATACTACCCCGCTTTTATTCATTTTTCGGCAAATCATACTCAAAATTTTATTTGCAACTTGATGGACAGGATTTTTGTTGCAAACACCAGAAAGGGTAGAGGCTATACAAGCTTGATTCTGGAAGTACCAAGCTCTTAACTTGGGGAAGGAATCAATATAAATTGGTTGGGTTGGAACCTCGCTGAATGAGCCCACACTGCCGCTAGAGTTAGTACTAGTAGCACTGGCAGATGAATCTGGGAACTCATTACGGCTATTGTGCATTAACAACAAATAGTCCAGAGTAAGTTCCAACCTTACTGAGCCTTCACGACCAGCAACACAACATTCTTGAGGAGGTTTGTAAAATTTCCACAATCGGAGAAGACAAAGAAATGCACAAGAGAAGACCGAGTAGACAGATGTTTCATCAAAAATGGTAGATCTGTGGTTAGACGGGGGTGGCATTGACCCAAAAGCTTCACAGAGTGGCATTAGAGCTGCAGCAACATCTGGAACCTGTACAACAAAAGGTTTTTTCTTATATTCTGAACAAAGAAACAGCACAACCATCACATAAGATTATTCTAGTGGACATGAAAAGTGGATGTAATCATCTATCTATGTGGTAACTGCTTGTACTATGCAGTTATCATTGTGCTGATTGCATGTAGCGTACCAATATCAGAACCTAGATAGCTTTAGGGGGTGGCCATAACAAGATATATGAACAAACTAAGCCACAGATAGACAAATTTATGTGATGCAACTCATGACCTACAGATCTAGTTCAGCCATCAAGTATTAGTAACACATATGTCAAGAAAATGATGAAGAGCATGGGTTTATCATGGGGGCACACAACTACAGGAGTGTCTTAAAGGTGGACTGATTGGCATATCAGGTGCCAACTTTATAACTGGCAATGTAGAACAATAACCAAAAGATTGAATCTAGCCATCAATTCTGTTCATAAGCACCAAAAGCAATGCTTGCCTAATTTGGTTTTTCATATCAGAGATAAATGTGATACTGAAACTTTGCACATGTTATTCTGAATTTTCTAAACATTGTATCATGCAAGTTTAGGCCAGAACTAATGGAGATGCCAGTTTCCCTGGGGAGCAACAAATCTTCTGATTAGTGATGAAGTCACTTTTTTTACTTTGAAGACAAACAAAAAAAAAAGACATATTTTTACGGTGCGCTCTGAATAGAAATATGCAAACTCCGCCATCAGCTTCATATGTTAACAATGTATTGTTACAAATAGATTACACGGTCAAGCATTCAATGCATTGCTTACCATTCCATACAAAGAAAGGATGTGAACAGCATCCACATATGAGACACAGAGTAAGATTGCATTCAGCGTAGACTTCTGACTAAGGTAGTGACTCATGCTCCCTTGCGTTGAGGAATCTGAGGGCAAAGGAGGTGACAATAACTTGACCACCATGCGGACAACATGTTCCTGATGAAAACATGCAGGATATCAATAAATTTCTAGGGAAAAGTTTCCACATAGAATTTTCAGATCCTTGTTGGTTTGCACACAAGAGTAGCCCCAACAGTCTAAGAAAACCTGAAGGATGTAAGTTAGAAAATGTGCATCCGTGAATTCTTCTACACAGAAAACACAAGCACAACTTGTGTTTTCTGAAATATAGTTTGGCCTTGCTTGTTTATGCAGCAGAGAAAAATCAATAATCTGCAAGTAGCCTGTGGTGATAAATATGTCCTAGAACCATGAATTTTGGGACCATTTTTTGTGCTATTTGCTTAATGGTACCATAACTGCATAAGCACGTACATCCAGACTTGATTCTTACCAGAATCAGCATACAGTTGATTGGAAAATGTGGACAAGTCAAATTAATAGTATTATATTGTTGTGGAGATCAACTCACCAAAAGATCAATAAATTTATCACCACAAAATTGAGGAGTTTTTGGTTAGTTACAAACTTATATTTTTCATGGCAATTTAAATATTTTGGAAGCTCTATATCAGATGAATATAACAAGGTACCTGAATATTCCAACCACGAACAAGTGATGCGCCACACAGAATTTTAGCTGCAGCTGACTTTTCTTGTTCTGAACCATTCAATGCTATGTGGTACAACTTATCAAGTTCTGCAACACTGAATAGACAAAACATAACTCAGAATTAAATGACAAGATACACCAGTAAAGTAGGAGGGAGGGGGTACATGGGTAAATTGAGAAGTACAGGAACCAAGAAACCAAATTCAGAAAATTGGAGAATCCTGGTAGCTACCTAAATAACTGGACGTTGAATTTCATAGCTTGTAAAATTTCTATTTTGATTGCACATATAGCACCATATACCTTGAAGCAGGAGTAGAAATGAGAGCGTTCTTAAGTGGATCAGATAGTGGAGCTCCTTGCATAAAGTTCAACCATGGGGATTCCTGGGGTAAAGTTGTATCCTTCAAATGACCCGATAGTATAACATAACCAGGCCACAAGTAAGCAGTTGTGTCAATCAAATTCCTCGAAATACAGGCTTCAACTATAAGATGTAGCATGTTTACAACTGAAAAAATCATAGGGGGGGAGGTTAAAAGCTAAGAAACCAGAGACAGAAGATAAATGTGTTTTCCATATAATAGTACAAAAATTAAATACAAAACAGAAGAAAAGCTATCAACTGAATTAAAAAAATGTCTAGCAACAGGATTCCATAAGCAGTGAACAATTAGTTTAGCTTACAAACTGACCAAATTGCACATACAATATAATGAAAACTAAAAAGGTAGTTGTACCAGCTTTCATCGAAGAGTCACTCTGGACAATCATGCTAGGATTGCCACCACCAGCATTATAATTGGCCCTAAATACTGCCGCTTTTGAAGCTGCAGCATTGGCCACATTTACCACTGATGCAGGTGGTACAAGAAGTCCTGAATATTGCACTAAATCCTGGAGAGAATATACAAGTCCTAGTCGTTGTGGAAGACTTTTGTTTCCTTCAGCCGCACATGCATCAGTTTCTTCTTTAAGAATTGCAGCAATCGCTAGTGGAATAATAGCCAATAGCATGCATAATCTAGCGTCCAGATGAGGAAGTGGACCTTCAAGCGGTTCTCTAGCCTAGTAACAACAACAATGTGTGAGAACTGAAAATGTCACAACAAAAGTGAGTATGATTTGACCATCGATAATACATCAAGTGGAAGGTTTATCACCCGCTGTACAAGACGAAGGGCAGCAATCCAAAGAGCTTTAAATGTTTCCTGCCAGCTTGCCTCATTAATTGCTTGGGCTGTCTTAATCATTTCTGGTTTAAGAAAAGCATGATATTAATCAATGAAAACTCATGCTGACACAAAATAAAACTGAAGGAAAGATCTAAACGCTAGAATTACAAATTCACAGCGTTGGTTACAATGGTCACCTTCATCCGTGTTACTAAATCAATACCACGTCACAGATAGGTAAAGAAATTCTGTGGACAAAAATAAGGGGAAAAAGGTACTCCCTCCGATCGATATTAATGTTCTCAACTTTGTCTAGATTCGTATGTATCTAGTTAAGTATTTAGACTAGATGCATTCGTATCTAGACAAAATTGAGAACATTAATATGGACCAGAGGGGGTACAATAACTCGTCAATATAAACTGATCATGTGGTAATACCTTTTAAAATCCCGATGGCAGATATAGCGCTTAGATGCTTCCCATCAATTGCATTCTCCAAGTAAATATCAAATATAATCCAACAGGCAGCTCTCCCAGCTCCTGTAAGCTGGCTCGGCAGGGAACCACGGGATCTCATGTTACCAAGAACATCCACAAGACGTTTGTTGTTTGGCTGATAATCTACACTGCTAACTCTCTGGATATACGTCAACAAATCATCAATTTTATGACTAGTAGGCAATAGTCTCTCGAGTGCCATTTTGCGAGCTTCAATCAGCGTCAACCTCTGGCTCAGAGCACTGAATTTGTCAGGCCTGACCTAGAAAAGTTGTCCAATTAGCACAAATTTGGTATTTGTAATGTTGATTATTAGCTACACTAAGGAATAAATGAGCGGAATTTATTCTTTAAGACTTGTTATGCGAATTCAGATACAAGGAAAGATTTGTGTTCTTAACAGCTAATGGGGAGAAATGGTTAGGCCAATTCTCCACTGTGAATCTTATCCTGAATGTAAAAAAATAGCGACAGGTACTGAATAGATACGTCGATTGCCAATCTGAAATTTATATCATACACTCCATAGTCCATAAAAGAATGGAAAAGATTGTTCGAAGACGTACATGTTAAGGCGTATCAAGCGCAGAAATGCTTGAATCTTCTTATCAGCAGCCATGATATGCAACACTTCAAAAGCCATGACGGTGTTCTTTCGACGTAACTGTTCCCGGTGCTCATTTTGCTTCACAGTATAGACCCCTTTGACATCTAGGTCCATAGCCTGTGGCCCTTCAATAGGATATACACTGTCCTGCCCCTCTGTCATTACAGACGGAAAGCCGCAGTCCTCCAGCACACAGTCAATCAGTTTAGTGGTAACACTCAAAACAAAGAGGATGACAACATGTCCAAAGTCAATCTTGGAAACTCCATAGATCTTAGATAGTTGTAAAGCAGCATCGATGGATTTCGTCATCCTGGGAAGCACCAAACAAGGTGAACCATGTATGAGCACAAATTGGGCACCAGCTAGCAAGCAGCATACACATCACTAGTAGCATAGCACAAATCCAAACCAGGCGTCCGTCCGCACATTACAGAGATGAACCCTTACTTGTCACGATTAGGCCCGGCGTGCAGAGACAGCGAGGAGGACGTGACGTTACTCTTCAGCAGCTCCAGATACAGCCTGTACGCCTCCGGCTGCGCTCGCCGCTGCGGCAGCACCCTGCAAAACCACCGCCAGAGAGAGTTGCTCTCGTGTATTCTTCAAAAGGGAAAAGGGGCAGGGAATGAGCGCAGGGATGGGCACGCGGACCTGGCGGTGAGGAGCGCGAGGACGTAGAGCGGGCAGAGGAGGCGGGACGACATGGCCTGGTCCAGGAGCTTCCAGAGCGAGGCCGAGTTGTGCGCGAAGCAGAGGTTGGAGACGAGGATCCCGGCGAGCTCGGCGCTGGGGAGACCCGCCCCCTCCCCGGCGACGAGGCGGGCCACCTCCACCGCCCGCAGCAGCGGCGGGTCCCCGCGCGCCTCCGACGCCTTGACCGCCGCCATCACCCTCCTCTCCAGCTCGACCCCCGCGGCGGGCGCCACCAGCGCCGGCGCCTCCGCCGCCCCCATCGACGCCGCCGAGGATTGGGATTTTGCGGTCGCGATTTCGCTTTCTCTCTCCTCGCGAGTCTCGCGACTAGGGAGGAGGAGGTTTGGATCCCTGTGGAAGTGTGGAAGGGGGGGAAGTACGGGAGGCGTTTAAGAGGCGGGGGGGCAGCGCGGGAGAGATCCGGGCCGTCGATCTCGGCGTCTCGCCCCCGTCGCACTCGGTCGCAGTCGTGCCGTGCGAGCCCGGAGGATTGACTTCTCAACGGATGCTGCCGTGTACGCGGTGGCGCTGCCTGACAGATGGGACCCAATACTATCCCGATGTCACTGTGCAGATAATTGGCACCACACTTTCCTGATCTTGGGGGCAATGGCAACGGCCTGACCGTTATAGATGTTGGCTCGCTCTCGCGTGTGGAGCAGTAGCTGTTCATCTTGCGTAAGCTATCCGATCGATGGAGCTCCACTCGCTTTCCTTCTTTTCTTGCCTAGAACTCCATGGACTTTCACGTGTTTGACGAATCTTTGCGCCGAAACGCTGCTTACCACTAAAATAAAGGGTCGTACTACGAGTTTCCGGGATAATTCTCCAAAATCCACCGTGTCCTCCTGCTGACACGGTCCTTCAAAAAGGTTCTAAATCGCATTTTTGCTATAAACATATTCGCTTTTGCTACAAATAGTCTCGTTTTTGTTACACGTAGCAGAAAACCGATTCATTTTAGAAAAAGACCAAATAGACTAGACCTCGCCGGAGACCTCACCGGCGACCTTGTAACAAAAAATATATATTAATGTAGCAAAACTGAGTTCGCCGGAGACCTCGTAGCTAAAAATTTACACTAATATAGCAAAACCACAAAACGGTTGTAGCAAAATATTTTTGCTAATATAGCAAAACCGACTTCGCCGAAGACATCAGCGGAGACTCTCGCCGGAGGACTCATAGCAAAACCATAAAAATTGGTTGTAGCAAACAAATTGTGTAAAAGTAGCAAAAAAATATATGAATACTTAGCAAAGATAATATGCTAAAGTAGCAAAACGCTAGTAGCAACGACAGATAAAAATAGCAACACCGGTCGACTAAAGTAGCAAACACTCTAAACTGTGGTAGCAACGTCAGACACCGTGTGTAGCAGAGAATACTATTACAGTGGGTTAAAAATAAAATACACCGGACACCGTATGTAGCAGAGCGTCGCTGCAACGTCATCGTCGTCGGGATTGTGCTCGTAGGCGCGGTGACAAGCTGCAGGCAGCGCACGGCGGTCCACTGGAGATGATCTGTCCATGGTGGCGTGGCTGTGCGGGCGAAGAAGAGGACACAGCAAGCTCCGGTGACATGGCAAGCTGCGGTCGTGGCGCGGCGAGCTCCGGCGGCGCATGACAAGCACAGCCGGCCGGCGCGCGCAAGCACAACACGACAAACAGCGACGGCCAGCGCACAGCAAGCACAGCGGGGCCAGCCGGAGCAGCGCACGACAAGCTCCGGCGGCAGAGCGGAGAAGACGGAGCGCGCGGCAATCGTCGGCGACGGAGGCAGCAGTACGTGGCGGAGGCAAAGCGAGATGGGGAACCACGTACAGCTCGGTCAAACCTGGCCCCACCATGAGAGCGACGGGCCAAACCCGGGGATAGAAAGTCACGTATCCCCCGAGGGAGGCCAATCATTTTCCTAAAATAAATGGGCATGTCTAGGTCTAACAACTAATTAGCTCTCGAAACAATTTTTGCCCCGCTTTATATATTATAAATAAAATAACACGACCGATTTAAGATGTAGAAAAAATCAAATGTCAACAATTACTGTGTTGAAAACATAAGCAATGAAAACATAAACGTTGATGTATTTATTGATCTACTAGTATTGTATATATCGATGCTTTATTGTATAGTATATGTTTGGTCAAACATACAATTTTTTGTTTGTGGACATATTTATATGATCAATTCACATCGAGATCAAGAATGTACTCCCTATGTTTGGGATTATAAGTCCTACACGGATACCTAGGTTGTTAATTTGACCAATAAAATATAAGTTATATAGCATAAAAATTATACTATTAGAAAATATAACATCTTAAGTTCTAATGGTATAATTTTTATGTTATTCTATTTATATTTTATTGGTCAAATTTACAATCAGAGGGAGTATATGTGAGTATCATGGAGCACTTTCTAAATGATCTCTTGTATTAATGTGTCTCTAAGTTGTTGGTTATTTGGTTTATTTCACATAACAGATCCAAAAACCACGACAGCACCAATGTTGACGAAGTGTTTCTCCTTGCCAACGAGCAGAAAACACTTAAATTTTCTATCACATATCTCATACCGCAATTTTGTATGAAGAATCTCAATCATATAAGCAAGCCTCCATGGTTAAAGCGTATAAATGTTGTAGAATTCAACTTGTTTGGAAATTTTCTACTCTCGTGGATCCATAACAAGTGTCGTTGATCTATAATAAATATCGCTTATTTAGTACTATTAAATCAGCAATATTTATGAATCAGAGTGGTACAAAAATTGATTGGTTATCAGAGGGGGTATTCTACTCGTCCTTCCAAAATAAAGCCCATCTAGTCCAACCTCATGAATTTCCCACTTCTCTATATAACAGAACAATGTTATATACTCCCAAAAAACACATCTAAATGCAGAGGTGAGCTTATATGCAAAATTTCTTTGCGTTGTTGTCATATAGTCCCAAAGAAAGGAAAAGCACCCAAATTTTGTACAATTATATAAACCCACCAGGTTTTCTAGAGATAAAAAGTCTTTGAAATGAAAGCACTATGAAACGACTTCCGTTTTCATGCAAAGGATATGCTAGGGCTAAAGAAGGAAGTGTTGTATTTTTTCCTTTAATGACTAGTAGTAATCACCTAATGGAGCATTATAGATAGTTATAGTATTTTCAAAGATCAATGACAATAACTGGGTTTTTTTCCAAAAGGCGTGTGTTGAAACAAGCAAAGCTCCATGAAAAATGCATCATACATCATGCCATTCGGTCATACTGCGGATTAAACAGAGAAGAAATCTAGATTAACAATGCAAGCGAGTCATCACTGCAATGTTCTTGGGCGTGACCGGGCCGATCTGCCCAAGCACTATGATGAGTCCAAAATTGAAGCATATGTACCTCTTGTTTTTTTCATAAGTAGAGTAGGGTTTTTGACATTTTACCATGTTTGTGCGCACCTTTTGTCCTTGTTTCAACATGATCCTGAATTATTAAATTCTCTTATGCGCATATCAATTTAGGACTATCATATTATGTTGTAATATGATATTTTTAAGTGATAAAATCCGTTTAATTAATTTTTCCTCGCACCTGGGAGATTGGCATACGGGGAGGAGGACACAGGGGTCTTAACGACCACTGGTACGGGCAGAGCCCGCCCGTACCATCCGCCTGTGCCATATGGTAGCACATCCTCCTCGTCAAATACGTTCACCTCGCGAAGAAGGATTTGAGATCTGACATTCACAGAAACTTCCAAACAAGAAAAACCAGACCAGAAAGGGATCTGGGGGAGGAACTTGGAGAAGGGCAAATCCTTACTGCTTTACGGGTCATTGGAGGACATCGCATCATCCCCTTTACCATCAACTGTTGCATCACCATCACCATTACTATCCCCATCTTCCATCCATTAGATCTTATTGTAATTCCAGATTCTCAATTGTGGTTTGCACTAGATTCATCCATATACTTTTATCCATCCATTTGATTATGATGATATTGTTGATTGCTTTCATGTGTGAATAGTTTCCTTCATTCTTGGGGAGATGGAGAAACCCTAGCATTATTATGAAATGAAATAAAGATGATCTATTACTTGTGTCCATGATCTATTGATGATGATGTGTGTTTGATCTTTCTCTTTAGATGGTATGTGTAGTCGGCCACATATCATTTGCCTTCAGGTCTAAAGAAAGGGTGAAATACTTTGGACGTGTTTGGAAGTATACCAAGAGCTATCTGTCACTAGAAGCACTGGTGAAAGGATACGGATGTCGCCTAGAGGGAGGTGAATAGGCGATTAAAACTTTTCCTATAGTGGCTCAACAAAGGCGGAATAAAACTGGTGTTTACTTTGTTAAGCACAACCTAGAACAACTAAGGTTCACCTATGTGCACCAACAACTTATGCTAAGCAATACAAGCAACAAAATGATAGCAAGATATATATTACTTCAAGCACGAACGCTATCACAATGTAAAGTGCATAAGTAAAGAGCTCGGGTATAGAGATAACCGAGGCACGCGGGGCCAACGATATTTTACCGAGTTCCTCCCAACATGGAGTACGTCTCGTTTGGAGAGGGGTGGTATCAAACCACCAACGCCACAAAAGGCCTCCCTTATTCTCTGGTGAATCTCACCTCAATGGGATCGATCCACGCTTCCACTATCGGTGCACTTGTCGGTGGCAATCGGAACCTCTCACAAGGTTGGGGCACTTCTCCACAACCTAATTGGAGGTTCCCAACAAATGCCACAAAAGGCCACAATGCCACCAAGGACACAACGCCACCAAGGCCACAAAACCGTCTAGGGTTCCAAGAACCCAAGAGGGACAAGCTCCAATGAGTAACTCAAACCAAATCCTCCGAGGAGAACACAAACCGATGCACCAAATGCAAATGGCAAGAACACCACAAAGGTGTTCAAATCCTTCTCTCCCAAATTCCACCAAAGCTACAAAAGCTTATGGGGGAATAAGAGAGGAAGAACAATGGAGGAAATCCACAAAAGACTCCAAGATCTAGATCCCAATATGTTCCCCTCACTTAGAGGAGAGATTGATTGGTGGGATTGTAGATCTAGATCTCCTCTTTCAAATCCCTCAAGAATTTGCAAGAATCATCGGAGGGATTGAGAGAAAGCAAGCTCAAGAAGGTCAACAATTGAAGGTGAAAACTTGCAAGAATGGTTAAAGAACCATTGGGGAAGAAGGCCCCTTATATAGGTCCCTCCAAAATCCAACCGTTGCAGCCCAAAAACGTGATTCCCGGTACTACCGGACTTTCCCGGCACTACCGGACATTCCCTGGGATTCCTGGGGCGCCAGACGCATTTTTCTCTGTGCTCCCCGATACCAAAATGCGGTACTACCGGATCCTGGTCCGGTACTACCGGTCATCACAGAACGAAAACAGCCATAACTTTTGCATCCGGACTCCGATTTCGATGACCTTGGGCTCGTTTCAAAGAGGACAACAACCTCTACAAGATCATGCAAAGAAACATCATAGTCCAGCAAGGGAGGATAGATCCAAATGACGAAGTCAAAAACCTTCTGTCGTGCTAGGTACTAAAATGCGGTACTACCGCTTTTTGGTACCTAGCTCGGCAGTGGATTTTGGCAACTTGTCAAAACCTATTGCCGCGCTAGGTACTAAAATGCGGTACTACCGCATTTTGGTACCTAGGAAAATTCAAGCCGCTATAACTTTTGATTGGTAACTCCGATCGACCCGATTCCAATTGCGTTGGAAAGAGGACGACATGAGCTACCCTATAAGAGGTGAAAATATTGGTTATCACCAAGTGAGAATGTATCATGTATAATAATGTGAGATACCTCACTTGGTGAGAAACCAAAAAGCCGCCAAGATCAAAATCGTAACAAGATACAAACGGAAGATCCGATTTTGATGAACAAGAGCTTGTTATGGAGATTACCACAAGCTCTATATCCTCACATGGATAAGACCAAATAACAACCAAATATGATGATGCAAATATGCAAAGGATTGAGCTCTCTCCAAACGATGTGACTGAGTTACTCATTCGAGAGCCCCTCTTGATAGTACGGTTATCTATCCTAAACCTGGTCTCCCACACACAATATGAGACCGGCAAAATGGAAAACCTATCAAGACTATACCTTTGCCTTGAGCGTTCCACTTGAGCTTGATGTAGACGAACTTGACCTTCTCAAGATGGAACGCCTTTCTTGATTTCTCATCATCGATCCATGATCACCGGGGATGGCAAGCATCAAACATGAGATCTTCTATAGATGGCGCATTTTGAGCTTGCACATCACATCTTCTTCTCATTTCATCGACCTTGAAGCCAACACATGCTCCAAGCGATGCCAATGAACAATTCCTACAAGTACAACTTAACACACACATTAGTCCATAAAGATTGTCATTAATTACCAAAACCACACATGGGGGCCTCACATGTTCTTTCAATCTCCCCCGTTTTGGTAATTGATGACAATCCCTTTAAGAAGGTTTATATAAGGAAATTTAATAAATAAAATGGTAATACCAATATCAAATACTACAAAAGTATGTGATATTGGTACCACCATCATATATAGAGCAAACTCCCCCACAATCTATGCATGTGTGGTGAACTCGAATTTCATTGCATATATTGCCAATCATTATCATTGGTGGAGTTTCCTCTATATATAACACATGCTAAGCAACAATAAAGATGCAAGAGCATGAAAGGCAAATGCTTAAGAACAATCTCAATGCATCAACCATTCCCCTTAAACCCTCTAAAACTTCTCCCCCATTGGCATCGATTGCCGAAATGGGTGACAAGTTCTAGAAGGCCAATATAGTGATAAATCCTCCAAAGGTGTGCATTCGCGCATATCCAATGATGAATACTTGGGAGGGAGTAGAACTATATCGAGGACCCGAAGATTGCCAAACTAAATAAAGTCAAATGATGCGAGCAATTACAAGGTCCGACAAACCAATTGAAAACAACAAATGAGTTCAAATGGAAACTACGAGATATTATGATATGAGCAAAAGAGTGCTTTTAAATAATAAATGGAGAAGCTCCCCAAGATTTGTGCATAATTCAAAATAAATGCATTAGAATACATATTGCACAAATATGGAATCCTCACTCCCCCATAAACATTTAAGGCACAATAAATGAGAAAGAAGACAAATGAGCATTATTAAATGAATTAGATGAGCTCCCCAAAGATAATGCACCAATTATGATAATTGCATTTGGGAACAAAGTGTATGGTCGTGGAATCCTCACTCATTCAAATTCATTTAACAATACTAGGCATTAGAGAACAAATATGAGTGCCCGAAGATGCAAACAAGAGGAACAAACACTAATAGGCAAATAAATTTGGAAGCCACGGAAGAATCAAACGAAATAAAAGGTGGTATCCAAGAAATAAATTCTCAACTAAAATTATCTTCTCATATGTGTATATGTTTCTAAGTGGATAACATCACAATGACATATGACCATAAAAAACAAGCACACACAAGGAAGATATACAATAAAGCACATGAAAGCAAAAAATGAAGTCACAACATAATACCAATAAGATTTTTGCTTCAAAGCATGGCCAAAGGCTCACATATATCTTATTGTACATGAATGAGCTTCAAACACCAACAAACTACATATATTACAACTATCACCAAGGGAAAAGGAGAAAGTTGGAATATATGGAGAAAGGCAACAAGTATCATAAGATAAAATAGACTAGCAAAAATCTCACTATTGCACATGAGAGAAGTTGATGAAATGATAGGCAATAAAATTGCTAGATTGCCATATTTGGGATTGGAGGATCATATGCATGATTTTGTATAGTTTCAATTATATGCACTCATCTCAACTTAAACACATATATAATATAGAGTCCTCTTAAAACTATGGCTAGAACTACAACAATTACAAATACATCAATTCATGCGATTGGAATCAAGATATATAAGCATGAGAAAGAGATACTTGTTACCGATATATAATTGGTAGGATGTAGAGGATATGAATTCATTGATCATCCTATAGCTTGTCTCAAATTTTCATGTATGCACCACTTCTTCAAAATTGAGAGACAAGCATCCAATATATCTCCAATGCACCTAAAACACAATTAAGTACAAAATGGTCCCCAAACTTATTGGGTCCAAAGTAGTTAGAGAAACTACAATACATAGGAGAGACTCCACATAATTATGTGCATATTGATATGAGATTGAATTTCATGCACAACTTAGCCGATGGGATTTGGTGGAGTTTCCCCTATATATTGGATCAAAGAAAGCAAGTATGCCATAATATAGATATGTAGTAAATATGCATGCACAAGGCTTTTCAAGAACCAAAAATGAGATACAATTTGAATAAAAACACCAAGTAAACCAAGATGGCACAAACAAGAGTGTGACAAGACAAGCGGTGTCCAAATTATATCAAAAAACCAATTCAACACATGAAAGATCATAAGTTCAAAAAATGAACTAGGCAAAAGCCAAAGAGCAAAAGATAGATATAAATAAAAATGCTCAAGGATTTATCTCATTCTAAAATGGTCAAATCAAGAAACAAGGAATGATACAAAACCAACTCCCAAAAAGAGCAAGGTTCCAATAAGAAACCAAACTCCCCAAACTTCACATGATGGCACAAAATACCAAAATGAAAATATTGAGGTTCCAAGCACATAAAACCCAATATGGATCAAACAAAGAAGCATAAATATGAGTGTTTTAAATAATATAGGAGAGATACCCCATGGATAGTGCATTATGTAGGATTTTCCTTTTGAATGCAAAATGCACACAAATGAGATCATCACTACTACCTACATTAAATAAAACACAAGAGGATACCAATAAAAATAAAAGGATCCAAAAATAGCAAGGAATACATGGGAGCACACAAAACATTTACTTGGCCAAAGATAGGACAATATTTAAGCAAAAGCCAAAGTGAATATGATCAAACAATTCTACCATAAATTGAGTACTCATTGTCTAAGAACAAGAAATATTGGGAAGAATTTTCCCAAGGTAGTTTGCATGGATATCCAAGACCATAGTCACAACAAGAAGCATATAACAAAATATAATAATTAAGAATGATATTTCGAACAAGATTCTTGGTAGCTTCCAATAGTCACACAATCACTAGTGATTAGAGTAACTTGAAGCAAATGGTTTCCATGATGATATAGAGATCTAAGTATGAGGAAACACATACCAAGAAACACTCTCATATACAAGATCCAAAATATGATCAATAAAGGCATTCAAGCAAATTGGAACTTGTATGGGAAAATGTGTCACATAGGCGCTAGATAATTATCAATATCAATTCTAAGTGACACAACCTCAAATATTCACATTTTCTAGGATTGTAATATGCACTAAGCGTATGACTCTCCCATAATGTGATACTACCATAAAGCCAACCCGAGGCAAAAGGATACAAATAGAGATGATTAATGGACATTATAAAACTTAAATTTCTCATGAGAATTATACCACATAGAGAGTAGACAATAATCCAATATAAATACTAGGTGGTATTCTTCATGTACACACAATTTTAGGATCGTGGAATGCTCAAGCATAACACTCCCCCAAAATGGGATAATCCATTAATCTCTCAAAAGAGCCAAATAAGATAACAAATATAATCAATTAAGGCTTCAAAACAAAAAAAACATGCATGGTGTGCCACCTAATCATATAAAAATATACTTGATACCTCAAGATAATTAAGTGGAAAGCACAACATGTACAAAAACATGAAAGATACAAAACCAACACATGCACAAGGGGCAAGTAACTTTCAATGTAATGAGTTAAACATATGTTACCGCAAGGAGGAACATTGGGAATATAATATAATCATGATAATCCAAATGGCTTGGCTTGGCAATAATAATTGATGAAGATCCCTCAATTCTTCATAATGTAGCCAAGACTCCAATGCCCTCCAAATCACACCTATTGATCAAGTTTTGGCTTGTTGGTCCCCAACCAAGTTGGGTCCTAAGAGTTTAGCTACAATAGGTTTGGCAACCCAAATGGTTCTTTTCTTGACACTACATTGAGCACCAACAAATTTGGCAAACACATTGCCAACCTTATCCTTACAAAGAGAATAAACATCGTCAATAGTGATAGGGTTGGATGAGGAGGTACCGATAGTGCATGAGGAAGAAATATGCCCCTTCTCACGGCATATGTAACAAGTTCTACTCTTGCTATCTTTCTTCTTAGGTAAATCCACAACTCGAGGAAGAGCTTGAGTAGTCCTCTTAGGAAGGGGCCCATTAATGACTTGAGGTGGAGCTTGAGGCCGCTTCCCTTGTTGCTTCACACTAAGAGGTTTTTTCTTCAATGGGCAAGATCTAACACGGTGCCCTTCTTCCTTGCACTTGAAGCAAACAATGTTGGCCAGATTCTTGACTTGATCTTGGCCATTCTTCTTGTTTTCCTTGTGCTTCAACTTGATAGTGGACTTGTTCTTGACATTGGAGTTGAATCCAAGCCCACTCTTGTCATTGGGGGATTTTTGCACACTCAAGATTTTGTTGAGTGTGGCCTTCCCTTGATGACCCTTTTTCAAGTCATTCTTCAAAGAAGTGACTTGAGCCTTGAGCTCTTTTATTTCCTCTACATGGTTAGTTTCAATAAAAGCGCTAGAGGAAGTAGATGCTACATTGTTAGAGCAATAAGGCATGGAATGTAATTCATCACGAGATATAGCATGGTTGTGAGAGGATGAACTACAAAGACTAGCACATGGCTGTAATGCCCAAAAATATTAAAAATTAAAAATTGATTGTTATTTTATTTTGTGCATCATCATGACATCATCATGCATATTTTAACCGTAAAATTATGTTATCAAACCATATTTTGTTTTACTAAATATCCAAGTGGTTTTATTAAATCCGTCTCTCGTTCTTATTTAAAAGTTAAAACAAATAATATTTCTCGCAGCAAAAGCCTTTCTTATTTTATAAATAAAATTAAGCTAAAAGCCCGTCTAATGTTTTAGCCCAAAACCAGCTCTATCTAGTATACTTTAGACTAGATAAGTAATCTATTTCCCCTTTCTCCCCAAATCCTAGACTAACCCAACCCCTAGACCTAACCCTAACTCCTCTTCCCACACCCCGCTGCCACCAGACCCAACAAAACACACGCACGCACTAGTCCACATGGACCGGTCACGGGACACACACACTTGGACCATGCGATGCTCACACGCATGCCTGCACCCGAACGCAAACACAGCCCACAACGCACTCAGGACCCGATCGATCCACCCGTCTACTTCGCGTCATCCCTTCCTTCCTGTTTGCTTGCCGCCGCCAGGCACCCTCTGGCCCCTGCCTGCCTCGCATCCCCTCCCCGATCTCGTCGCCTGGCTGCTTGCGTAGGCTGTCTCCATGGCGCCGCCGCGGTGCTCCACCTTGTCTTCTCCTTCCTCGAGCCCGCCTCCTCCTTCCTCCCGCGACGGCTTCCCCTGGCCCGCTCGCCCCGGAGCTCTAGCGCGCCGCCTCTCTCTGGCCTGCGAGCGCCTCAACCTCGTCTTCTGGCCGCCCTCCTCCTGCTCGGGCTCGACGCCCGCGGCCATCCCTGGCTCGACCTCGCCGGCCTGCTACTCCTCAGCAAGCTCGACCGGCTCGTCCTCTGCTACCCCGATGTCCGTCGCCTCCCATTCGCCATGTGCCCCTGGTCCGTGCTCCGGCCGCTGGCCCCTTGTCCCGTTGCCACCATGTCCCTCCGCAAGCATCCTGACCGTGCGCCCCTGATACCCTCGTCGGTCTTCGCGCGCCCGTCGCTCCTCTTCCGTGGCTCTGACACGGTCGTCGCCCCTCTCCTAGCGCCTCCTAAAGCTTCTCGTCATTCAGGTAGCTGTCCCGGTTGTCAGCCCGTGTTGTTGGAGACTATTGCTTGCCCCGTGCACATTCCTGTTGACTTTTATGAAGTGTTTGTGTTTGCAACATGTTGATTCCTTGCAGTGCAGTGTTGATTCTCTTGGGCAACTACCGAGCCCCATGTGGACACCCTCGATCCGCTACCTCACGGCTCCTCTGCTCCGATTGTATCCATTTTTGAGGTGGAGTCCATGCTACTGGTGGTTCCGTTCTGTGAAGATGCTGCCGTCGATGTTCCGTTTGAGAGCACATGGAACCGAAGATTGCTGGAATCCCAAGTTATCCTTCCTGGACACACTGAAGCCAAGACCTTCGGAACCAAACGTGCGACCCTTACCTAAATCCGGCCCTATTTTGATAAACATAACATAATTTGTTGCATATTAATTCATCCATACTCGTATACATGTTTATTTGTTTGGGGTACTTTGTCGAATCACCTCATAATTAAATATGTAGATCAAATGTGGGCTTTTGTAGTCTAATATCGGCTTCATTTAAATTTGTGTAGCGAACCGATGCCATGCTTTTGCCTTGCTAATCAACATTTAATTTGCGGGGTAGTTAAATAACTTGAACCCAATAATAAATATCGGGATCCTGATTCCTTTAATATTTCTAAGTAGGACCGCATATTGACATGCCATGCATCATACCATAAACATGCCGGATCTTCTTCCATAGTATTAAATATTGCATCGGTTGCTCTTTCTAGTGTTTGCTTCTTCACCGGATAGGATGATGAGCCGATGTGAGAAACGACACGCCTTCGGTTTCCTGACTTTGTCTCACAGGCGAGCATTCTCCCCCTTCTACCTATTTTGCATTTATAGTCTTTACTTCCTTCCTTTGATCTATTGCTAACCTTATTGTCGATGCTATAGTACCGTTTCTTTATTTACCTGCTCCACTATATGGCCTTGGTTATCCTATTGCCTTGTTTGTTTAGCTAGCTTTGTCCTTGCGAGTCGTAGGCATGCTTAGTACCGTTCTCATACAGGTGGAACATGATACTCAGATATGGTTGGTGATAAGATAATTAATCTGATGTGGTTGGTCATGGATTCACCTAATGATAAGGCCCTGGCAGGGACCACCTTTGGGAACTGCTTGAGCCGACCTAGGACCCGTTCGTTCTACGATACCAGTTCTGAGTTGATCGCGCTAACCAAACGTGGGGCCTCTGGGATCCCCCCTCAACTATCGATGCTATTCGTATATCCAGAAGGTTACAAAATTGGTTTTCCATTTGGTGCATATGCATAATATGTCCTCGGACATGGGTGAGTTGATATGTCTTCGGACTTGATGTTTGGTGGACTGCCATGGCTTGCATACATAAATCACGGTACACGGTGGCGGCACCCACGGTGTGTACAAGTTACCCCGCAGGGCCCGATCCACCAGTAGGCGCAAACGTTGTGCCTTCCTCGAGAATCGTCGTACCTCTTGGTTGGATTCCTCACAGTAGGTGATGCCTCTGGATATGCGCATAGTTATGGGACAGTTCTTGTTGTGATATTCGGATGGCACGCGTAATATGTTGCCTGATGGGTTGAGCATGCGTTTGGGTATAGTAGTGCACCCCTGCAGGGTAAATCTTTTCGAGAAGCTGTGTGTCCACGGTTATGGACGCCTCAGGAGTACAGTGTCATGATCATAGACAACGCCACTAATGTTTCGCTCTTTAATAATATGATTAGTAATTAGCCTTATCAACTAAACACCTGCTTAACTAAAATTGCCACCGTGTGTGTTCCGCAAGGGGACTTCCTCGACTGGTCTTCGAGGGGGAAATCTTCGGATGGGTTATGTTTGGTGTTATATTATGCTATCGTGTAGTGCTCTCTTATCTCGCTCTAATAGCCGAAGTTTTAGCGTGTCTCTATAAGTTAGATAGTGAAAGATTTGCTGCCGCTGAGCCCACCATACCTATGTAGGCGAGGACCGCCGAATTCTAGTCTCGCCGTGTACTGTCCTCAGTACTGACCGCTCTCTTCCTGTTTTCCTTTGCCCTTTGTCGGCACCCTTTTGGCTTGACAGGTATGTGATTGACGACGTTAGCAAGGTTACCCTTCCGGCTTGGCCTGGGCAGGGTTGGACACCGCTTGGTTATTCTTCAGGGCTCTTAGTCCCATTTGGATCTTGTCCGTACCTGGATACTATCTTGCTTTCTTCTTGAGTTGTATCTTCATATTGTACCTTTTGTATTCTTGACTCGTTGAGTCATTGTTGTATATATAAGTTCTTGTGGACTCTGTTGTAAACTACTGTGATGTAACTACTTGTATTCAAATCCCACCCACACGAAAGTGTCTGGTGGGCGTCTTTGAATCGCTTCTATGCGGGTTTTGGCGAGAAATGCTGAGATCTGCATAGACTCAGTTCGGGGGCGTTACAATGGCAATATAACATTTGGAGTAGATGCAGTGCTAATGTCCACATGATGCCCACTAGATGTTACCTTTGACACGATGGCCTCATGAGCTAACTTTAGCCTACCATGGGAGACTAGAAGATCCTCATGCGAGCTTGAGAGCTTAACATGACTTTCTTCTAATTTCCCATAGTTGCTAGTTAGCAACGCAAGTTGAGCCTTTAGCTCAACATTCTCCTCCAAAATAGATGCTTCACAAGAATTAGAGTTAGTAGCACAAGCATCATCATTATTAGCAAGAGGTGAGGGCAACTTGGGAAGCTCTTTTGAATATGAAGCTTTAAGTTGCTCATGCGACTCAGTGAGTTTGATGAGCTCCCTCTTAGCAACCCGAGAGCCATTATCAAGATGCTTAAAATCCTCAACAAGTTTAGCATAAGCAACTTCAAGTTCATCATTTTTAAACTTGAAGGAGTTTGCCACCACAAGTTCTCTATCATGGTATTCTTTTATTCTAGATAATTCTAGAGCGAAAGTCTCCTCAAGAGATTCTTTGGTGGTTTGTTCTTCTTCAAGGGAGTCATTAGTTGAGCAATTTCATTAGCATACTTATGCTCACGCGCAAATGGTTCATCAACTAAGTTTTCTTGCTCCTCAATAAGATCATTGCCTTCTATAGCATAATTCAAGATTTCAAAAAAGTTGGAGGAAGCAATTTTATTTTTGAAGAGAGCGCCATGGACAACCTCTCCCATTTTCTTAATGGAGGTAATATCATACTTACCTCTATAATCATCATTATCATTCTCAACCTCATCATCATCATCATGAGATATAGTGGGATTCAAAGAGGTTACCTTTGTTCCCTTAGCCATAAGGCATATGTGAGAACCGGAGGAAGGTGATGATGAGATTGCACTTGTAGCTCTCTTCAAGACCTTGTCTTGGTCCATAGAATCTTCGGTTTCCTCTACATGGTTAGCAACACAAGCACTAGAGGAAATAGAAGCATTTTTATCATGGCAAAAAGACAACACAAGCATATCATCATGAGATTTATTCAAGTTATTTCTACATGATATGCAAGGACTATTAACACAAGCATGTAAGAAGTTTATTGTGCTAGAAGTGTTAGGGTCCAAAGATAGATCATTGCAACTAGATAGAGATGAAGGATTACAAATAGTAAGCACACTATCCAAATTGCAATTTCTATCACCACTCGCCATATCATTACCTTATGAAGAGTCACATGTTGGTGAAGTGGTAGAGGATGGGAACTCATCTCGACCGGAAGTGGAAGCAACACAATCATCCTCAAAAATGTTGGACTTGCTATATTTATCTTGAAGCTTGGTCCATATCTCACGAGCGCTTGAATAAGGCATGATAGAAGAAAGAACTACATTGCTCACAACATGCAAAAGAATTTTAGTAGCTAGAGCATCTATATGAGAGTTCAACTTCTCCTCTAAAGATTCGTTTTGGGTATCCATAGGAGAAGAGAAACCCACATATACATATCCCTAGATAATTGGGTGAATTTCCCAAAATAAATTAAGCATGCGAATTTTCCAAACATCATAATTTGTGCCATCGAATGTGAGCGTGTCCTTGTGCACTAATCCCCTAGCCGACATCTTTACTCTCAAGGTGGTGAAGCCTAAAATGAGAGACCGGGCTCTGATACCAATTGAAAGGATACGGATGTCACCTAGAGGGGGGGTGAATAGGCGATTAAAACTTTTCCTAGAGTGGCTCAACAAAGGCGGAATAAAACTAGTGTTTACTTTGTTAAGCACAACCTAGAACAACTAAGGTTCACCTATGTGCACCAACAACTTATGCTAAGCAATACAAGCAACAAAGTGATAGCAAGATATATATTACTTCAAGCACGAAGGCTATCACAATGTAAAGTGCATAAGTAAAGAGCTCGGGTATAGAGATAACCGAGGCACGCGGGAACAACGATATTTTACCGAGTTCCTCCCAACATGGAGTACGTCTCGTTTGGAGAGGGGGTGGTATCAAACCACCAACGCCACAAAAGGCCTTCCTTATTCTCTGGTGAATCTCACCCCAATGGGATTGATCCACGCTTCCACTATCGGTGCACTTGTCGGTGGCAACCGAAACCTCTCACAAGGTTGGGGCACTTCTCCACAACCTAATTGGAGGCTCCCAACAAATGCCACAAAAGGCCACAATGCCACCAAGGCCACAACGCCACCAAGTCCACAAAACCGTCTAGGGTTTCAAGAACCCAAGAGGGACAAGCTCCAATGAGTAACTCAAACCAAATCCTCCGAGGAGAACACAAACCGATGCACCAAATGCAAATGGCCAGAACACCACAAAGGTGTTCAAATCCTTCTCTCACAAATTCCACCAAAGCTACAAAAGCTTATGGGGGAATAAGAGAGGAAGAACAATGGAGGAAATCCACAAAAGACTCCAAGATCTAGATCCCAATATGTTCCCCTCACTTAGAGGAGAGATTGATTGGTGGGATTGTAGATCTAGATCTCCTCTTTCAAATCCCTCAAGAATATGCAAGAATCATCGGAGGGATTTAGAGAAAGCAAGCTCAAGAAGGTCAACAATTGAAGGTGAAAACTTGCAAGAATGGTAAAGAACCATTGGGGAAGAAGGCCCATTTATATAGGTCCCTCCAAAATCCAACCGTTGCAGCCCAAAAACGCGATTCCCGGTACTACCGGACTTTCTCGGCACTACTGGACATTCCCTGGGATTCCTGGGGCGCCAGACGCATTTTTCTCTGTGCTCCCCGGTACCAAAATGCGGTAGTACCGGATCCTGGTCCGGTACTACCGGTCATCACAGAACGAAAACAACCATAACTTTTGCATTCGTACTCCGATTTCGATGATATTGGGATTGTTTCGAAGAGGACAACAACCTCTACAAGATCATGCAAAGAAACATCATAGTCCAGCAAGGGAGGATAGATCCAAATAACGAAGTCAAAAACCTTCTGCCGTGCTAGGTACTAAAATGCGGTACTACCGCTTTTTGGTACCTAGCTCGGCAGTGGATTTTGGCAACTTGTGAAAACCTACTGCCGCGCTAGGTACTAAAATGCGGTACTACTGCATTTTGGCACCTAGGAAAATTCAAACCGCTATAACTTTTGATTGGTAACTCCGATCGACCCGATTCCAATTGCGTTGGAAAGAGGACGACATGAGCTACCCTATAAGAGGTGAAAATATTGGTTATCACCAAGTGAGAATGTATCATGTATAATAATGCGAGATACCTCACTTGGTGAGAAACCAAAAAGCCGCCAAGATCAAAATCGCAACAAGATACAAACGGAAGATCCGATTTTGATGAACAATAGCTTGTTATGGAGATTACCACAAGCTCTATATCCTCACATGGATAAAACCAGATAACAACCAAATATGATGATGCAAATATGCAAAGGATTGAGCTCTCTCCAAACGATGTGACTGAGTTACTCATTCGAGAGTCCCTCTTGATAGTACGGTTATCTATCCTAAACCTGGTCTCCCACACACAACATGAGACCCGCAAAAGGGAAAAACTATCAAGACTATACCTTTGCCTTGAGCGTTCCACTTGAGCTTGATGTAGACGAACTTGACCTTCTCAAGATGGAACGCCTTTCTTGATTTCTCATCATCGATCCATGATCACCGGGGATGGCAAGCATCAAACATGAGATATTCTATAGATGGCGCATTTTGAGCTTGCACATCACATCTTCTTCTCATTTCATCGACCTTGAAGCCAACACATGCTCCAAGCGATGACAATGGACAATTCCTATAAGTACAACTTAATACACACATTAGTCCATAAAGATTGTCATTAATTACCAAAACCACACATGGGGGCCTCACATGTTGTTTCAACTGGCTTATAACCTACACGATTAAAGGAGGAATAAAGAGAGATTCACTAAGCTAATTACGATATCCACGGGGAGACGCTTAATTGCAGTGGACTGTATGGGTGAATGCTCTGAGACATCGCGGTGGTTATTTAGAGATGACCTCATTTCTTGGCTCAACAAAGTGACTATCTACGAGCCTTGCGGTGAACATATTATTACGAAGCTCTCTCCACACATATCATGACATAAGAAATGGGTTATCCTAATTATGATTAATTGCAACATGCTAGTGGTGTATCCTACATCCCCGAGAATGCTTTAATCTTATTGAGTTCAACCACCATTCCAAACGTTTTTGTTGCTTGTTTTCTTTTACTTGTTTTATTTACTTTTTTGCATTCAACCAAAAACCTTTCAAATACCCTTTACTTGAAATCAAAGGCAGCTTACAAGTATCCTTTGGTAGATAGTGACGAGGGGGCATAAACACCTTAACCAAATAGCTCTCTCTAGGTTCGATACTCTTATTTTGAAACTAGCTCAATCGATATGTGCACTTAGAGTCATCAATTTATTTCCTGGCGCTGTTGCCGGGGAGCTAAGTGCTTTTGGTATTTGTTCTTAGTTGCTTATTCTATTAATTGATTTACTACAGTTGGTTACTAGTTTTAGGTAAACACCATGACTGCACTCGGACTAATTAATCAGCTCGATGCAATCAAACACCTCGGAAAGTTCAATAGAGGACTTGTCAAAGAATTCCCGAGTGGGAGAAAATCAGAATATGAGGTTAATCCTCGCTTTATCGATATTATTAAAGAGAAAACTTTTGCAGAAGACGATCCGGATGAGGATCCTTACACTCATTTCATGCATTTTACTGAGTTATGTTGTACACTTAAATTGAGAGGTTATTTTGATGATGAACTGACACTTAAATTGTTTAGTTAATCTCTAATAAACACTACTTTAGCTTGGTATAGAATTTGCCCTGCAGAAAAATTGATACTTGGAAAAAACTCAGAGGAGAATTTGTTTTTCGATTCTTCCCCAAAGTAAAGACGGCGGAGGTAAGAAGGGCAATCACGAATTTAAAAAACCACCCCGGTGAAGGCTTGGTAAGGGCTTTCAAAAGGTATAAGTCCATCCTTAATAAATGTCCCCACCATGATTTACATGAATGGTATGTTTTACATATTTCTATGGGGGACTTAATCAAAAAATTAAACATGAGATAGACACAAATTCTGGAGGCTCTTTTATGGATCTAACTGTTGGAATTTTGGCCCAAATAGCCTAGCCCATTTTTTATTCCAATAATTCCTAAAAATCCTAGAGGCCCATTCATGCATGGCAAGAGGTGGGACAAATGTTTAGTCCCACATTGCTAGTTGAAGGAGGTTTGCACCAACTTATAAGGGAGGCTCTCCTACCACTTGGTAAAAGGATGAGAAGGAGAAGGAGAGAGTCCCACACGCACGCTCCTCCTCCTCCGCCGCCCGCCTTGCCTCGCCTCGTCACGACGCGCGCGCCGCAGGTTGCCGGAATCTCGCCGACGTTTGGCTTAGGTCGCTGCCTATTCGTTTCCTCTTCCAACATCGCCTGTTCGCCTGTCTACCCGTGCCTATAAGAGCGGAAGGTCGCTCCTTTCCTCAGGCACCCATCAGAACTATCGCATCCAAGTTCCAGAGCACTGAGCTGCCAACAATTCTTCCTCATCCTGTCTTGTGGCGTGCACCGCGAGCCGGGACAGTAGGCCTCCGGAACCCCGCCTCTTCGAGTCATGTACGGGAGAAGGGCGATAAGGTTTTTGGGAAGCGCTATCGACGCGACTACTGGCTTCATCACGGACTCCTCCACCGACGCCGACGACATCTTCCCTAATGACGACTTCTTCCCTGCCATCGAGAACCTCTTCCTAGACGACATGGGTAACAACTCCAACTCCGGCACACTGCTGTATGTTTCCTTTCTTCATCTTGTTCAACTTATTTCGATCTATCTGCAACTCTCTGCACACTTTCTGTCAGATGACTTGCCTAGTTTATTTTCGATCATTCTAGTCATGTTTTACCTACTGTTTATCTCCCATAAATCACTTGATAAATTGCTCATATTTCCAACAATCCAAAAACCTTATTATATGCAATTTACTCCTAGTGGTTTTCTGGCATCAAGCCACCTGTGTTTGAGGGTACGCACTATAAGAGATGGCGCATGAGAGCAGTTCTTTGGTTTGAGAACATGAACCGCTATGACGCCACTCTTGGCAGGCCTGAGGGAGAGCTTACTCCTGCCCGGGAGCAAGTTTTCCGGAAATCTGACAAACTGTTCAGGGCTGCTCTGTTGTCTGTGCTTGGGGAGAACATTGTTGAACCCTATATGTCATTTGATAATGGCAAGGATATATGGGCTGCTCTCGGGGCCAAGTTTGGGGTCTCAGATGCTGGCAGTGAACTGTATATCATGGAGCAATTCTATGACTTCAAGATGTCTGATGACCGCTTCATCGTTGAGCAGGCTCATGAGATACAGGCACTGGCCAAGGAGCTTGAGTACTTCTCATGTGTGTTACCGGACAAGTTCGTTGCCCAAGACATTATTGCCAAGCTTCCCCATTCATGGAGGAACTTTGCTACTTCTCTAAAGCACAATAGACATGAGTTTTCCGTTTCGGATCTCATTGGGACTCTTGATGTGGAAGAGAAGGCGAGAGCAAAATACACACGTTCTCGAGTTGTTGAGGGAGGTTCAAGTGCCAACTTGGTACAGAAAAAGAACTTCCAGTCCCACAAGTTCAAGAACAAGAGCAAGTTTGATGGAAAGGGCAAGTTCGATGGGAAGAACAAGCCCTCACGGTCTACCAATTTCAAGAATAATACTGATAAGAAGAAAGGTTCCTGTCATGTGTGCGGTGATCCTGATCCCTGGGCTCCTAGCTATCCCAACCGCTATGACAGGCGCCAGCATGGGAAGAGTGGCAAGACCGCTAATATTATCATGGGCGACATTGAGATGAAGGATGTTGGGTATGGTATATCACCTACTGTTCTTTCATTATGTCATTCTCTTGATTGGTGGATTGACACGGGCGCTAATGTACATGTTTGTTCTGATATTTCCATGTTTTCTTCATATCAGGTCAGAGGGACTCGGTCCATGTTGATGGGTAACGGCTCGCATGCTTCTGTTCATGGTGTTGATATGGTCGATCTAAAGTTCACTTCGGGAAAGACCGTACGCCTGAAGAACGTGCATCATGTTCCCTCAATAAATAAGAATCTTGTTAGCGGATCTCTTCTATGTCGCGATGGCTACAAGATTGTTTTCGAGTCCAATAATTTTGTACTTTCTAAGTTTGGTACTTTTATTGGTAAATGATATGAGTGCGGAGGTCGGTTCCGCCTATCATTATCAGATGTTTGCAATAAAGTTGTGAATCATGTTTCATCTGATCTTATATCAAATATTTGGCATTCACGTCTTTGTCATGTTAATTTTGGTTGCATGACGCGGTTATCTAAAATGAATTTAATCCCAAATTTCACTACTGTCAAAGGATCTAAGTGCCTAGCCCGTGTGCAATCAAAACAACCTCGCAAGTCACATACGACTGCAGAGGTGAGAAATTTGGCACCACTAGAACTCATACATTCTGATCTTTGTGAGATGAATGGTGTGTTGACAAAAAGTGGAAAGAAATATTTTATGACATTGATCGATGACTCTACGAGATACTGTCATGTGTATCTTCTGAAAACAAAAGATGAGGCTTTGAGTTTCTTGAAAGTCTATAAAGCTGAAGCAGAAAACCAACTTGATCGAAAGATTAGGAGGCCTAGGTCTGATCGTGGTGGAGAGTATTTTTCCAATGAGTTTGAATCTTTTTGTGCGGAACATGGTATAATCCATGAGAGGACGCCTCCCTACTCACCCCAGTCAAACGGGGTAGCCGAACGAAAGAACCGCACTCTAACAGATTTGGTTAACGCCATGTTAGACACATCGGGTATCTCCGAGGAATGGTGGGGGGAGGCATTACTGACCGCATGTCATGTCCTAAACCGAGTTCCCACAAAGAACAAAGAAATTACTCCATTTGAAGAATGGGAGAAGAAAAGGTTAAATCTCTCTTATCTACGAACTTGGGGCTGTTTGGCAAAAGTTCATGTGCCAGTTCCCAAGAAGCGCAAGCTTGGACCAAAAATTGTGGACTGTGTATTTCTGGGTTATGCTTTTCGTAGCATTGGCTATCGATTCTTGGTAGTAAAAATCCGGAGTACCAGACATGCATGTTGGTAAAATTATGGAGTTGAATGATGCAACTTTCTTTGAGGATATCTTTCCCATGAAGGATATGCCTAACTCATCAAGTCAGGAATTAGATACAATTTCTAAACCAATCATTCCAGTAGAACACCTAGAAAATCCTAAGGAGGAGGATAACGAAATTCCTAAAAGAAGCAAGAGACAGAGGACTGCAAACTCTTTTGGTGATGATTTTGTTATATACCTCGTTGATGATACTCCCACTTCTATTTCAGAAGCCTATGCATCTCCTGATGCTGACTACTGGAAGGAAGCCGTCCGTAGTGAGATGGACTCCATTTTAGCTAATGAAACATAGGAGATCACTGGTCGTCCTTATGGGTGCAAACCTGTAGGATGTAAATGGGTGGTTAAGAAGAAACTAAGGCCTGATGGTACTATTGAGAAGTACAAGACAAGGCTTGTGGCCAAGGGTTATACCCAAAAGGAGGGTGAAGACTTCTTTGACACTTACTCACCTGTGGCAAGGTTGACCACCATTTGAGTACTACTTTCTCTGGCTGCCTCACACGGTCTTCTCGTTCATCAAATGGATGTTAAGACGGCTTTCCTAAATAGTGAGTTGGATGAGGAAATTTATATGGATCAACCAGATGGTTTTGTAGTAAATGGTCAAGAAAGAAAAGTGTGCAAGTTGCTGAAGTCTTTATATGGTCTTAAACAAGCATCTAAGCAGTGGCACGAAAAGTTTGATAAAACCTTAACCGCTGCAGGCTTTGTTGTAAACGAAGCTGACAAGTGTGTATACTATCACCATGGTGGGGGCGAAAGAGTTATTCTATGTTTGTATGTTGATGACATACCGATCTTTGGGACCAACCTTATTGTAATTGAGGAGGTCAAGGATTTCTTATCTCAGTCTTTTGAGATGAAGGATCTAGGAGTAGCTGATGTTATCTTGAACATCAAACTATTGAGAGATGATGATAGTGGGATCACACTGCTTCAGTCTCACTATGTGGACAAGATTTTGAGTCGCTTTGGGTATAGCAGCTGCAAGTCTTCTCCAACACCATATGATCCTAGTGTGCTACTTCGAAAGAATCGAGGCACCGTCAGAGATCAATTGTCATACTCTCAAATAATTGGCTCGCTTATGTACTTGGCTAGCGCGACAAGGCCTGACATCGCGTTTGCTGTTAGAAAACTCATTCGATTTGTTTCAAATCCTGGAGATGATCATTGGCAAGCTCTTGAAAGAGTCATGCGCTATCTAAAAGGCACTACAAGCTATGGCATTCACTATACCGGGTATCCGAGGGTACTGGAGGGTTATAGTGATTCAAATTGGATATCTGATGCTGATGAGATAAAGGCCACGAGTGGATATGTGTTTACACTTGGTGGTGGCGTTGTTTCTTGGAAGTCTTGCAAGCAGACCATCTTACCGAGGTCAACTATGGAAGTAGAACTCACAACACTAGACACTGCCACTGTTGAAGCAGAGTGGCTTCATGAACTCTTGATGGACTTACCTGTGGTTGAAAAACCTATACCCGCAATTCCAATGAACTATGATAATCAAACTATGATTATTAAGGTGAACGGTTCTAAGGATAATATCAAGTCATCAAGACATGTGAAGAGGAGACTAAAATCTGTCAGGAAAATGAGAAACTCCGGAGTTATTGCATTGGATTATATCCAAACATCTAAGAACCTGGCAGATCCCTTCACAAAGGGACTATCACGCAATGTGATAGAAAATGCATCGAAGGAGATGGGTATGAGACCCACACTATGATTTTTCCATAGTGGCAAACCAATCTTGTGATCGGAGATCCCGTGAATTAGAATTAGAAGACAAGCTGTTGGTAGACTGAGAGGAAAGTATCCCTACTTTAATGAATACCACTCCGTGAAGATGCAATACTTTCCTATTCTGCACGACAGGTTGATTTTTATCTTAATGTGTTCTAAATGGCTTAATCTTAAGCAGAGATGTTGTCCTGCAGAACATCTGTTGAAGAACACACCTATATGAGTCTGATTGTCAAACGTCGCAGTCTATAAGAGTTGGGTGCTCTCTAATAAACTCATGAAAGGCCATGGAGTATGATGCATAAGCTCCACCCGCGGGGAAGTCCCACGGTAGCCCAATATCGGTCAAGGCTTCGTGTGAAGCTAGGTTGCAACAAACTTGCAGTTCAAGGCATAGTCCACTGTACAAGTCGCAGCCTAGTGTAGCATAGAATTCTAGGTGGAAGTTCAACTTAACATTCTCCACTGCAGTACCGGTATATAAACAGTGTTTTTGGAACCAAAGGCAAATTACATGTGCCTCTGGGATCTGGTGGGGGATTGTTGGAATTTTGGCCCAAAATAGCCTAGCCCATTTTTCATTCCAATAATTCCTGAAAATCCCAGAGGCCCATGTGGCCCATTCATGCATGGAAAGAGGTGGGACAAATGTTTAGTCCCACATTGCTAGTTGAAGGAGGTTTGCACCAGCTTATAAGGGAGGCTCTCCTACCACTTGGTAAAAGGATGAGAAGGAGAAGGAGAGAGAACCACACGCACGCTCCTCCTCCTCCGCCGCCCGCCTCGCCTCATCACGATGCGCGCTCCGCGGGTTGCGGGAATCTCGCCGAGCCGAGTTCTTTTTGCCAAGCATGACTGGTATACAAACGGGTGTGCAGAATTTGAACAATTCTGCTAATGGGTTTTAAATACGACTCAGTGGAGGTTTAATTCGAACTTAGTGGAGGCTGTTTGGCTTTGGTCGTTGCCTGTTCTTTTCCTCTTCCGACATTGCCTGTTCGCTTGTCTACCCGCGCCTTTAAGAGCGAAAGGTCGCTCCTTTCCTCAGACATCCATCAGAACTATTGCATCCAAGTTCCAGAGCACTGAGCTGCCAACAGTTCTTCCCCATCCCGTCTTGTGGCGTGCACCGCGAGCCGGGACAGTAGGCCTCCGGAACCCCGCCTCTTCGAGTCCTGTACGGGAGAAGGGCGATAAGGTTTTTGGGAAGCGCTATCGGCGCGACTACTGGCTTCATCACGGACTCCTCCACCGATGCCGACGACATCTTACCCAACGACGACTTCTTCCCTGCCATCGAGAACCTCTTCCTAGACGACATGGGTGACAACTCCAACTCCGGCACACTGCTGTATGTTTTCTTTCTTCATCTTGTTCAACTTATTTCGATCTATCTGCAACTCTCTACACACTTTCTGTCAGATGACTTGCCTAGTTTATTTTCGATCATTCTAGTCATGTTTTACCTACTGTTTATCTCGCATAAATCACTTGATAAATTGCTCATATTTCCAACACTAACTATAACTAAAGCTTGGGAACTCCTAGAACGTATTTGTCGCAATAGAGAAACTTGGGGATTTGATTTAGGCAGAGAAGGAGGTATAGAAATTGAATATGATTGTCTCAATGCTTATAAGGAGTCTAATAAGGTAAGATCAACTGATAATGAACTTCAACTTGATGATAATATTGTTTTGCAGATTCTTCAGTCTTTTATATGACACATTGAAGCTCCCAATAATGATTGGCTTCAATATATCCCCCCGAGCTAGTTGAAGATGTTGAGACAATAATTGTGGCTCATGTAGAGCCATTGACGGAGATACCCTATTATGTTGAACCCCTTCCTTTTCCAAGGACTGCACGAAAACATATGATGGCACAACAACTCGAATAACAACGTGAAGAAGAGAGAATGTTCCTCAAAATGCTAGAACAAGAGACACACGTAAGAAAAACTAACCAAGTAAGTATGCAGGAGACCGAGGAACCAACGAAAGAAGATATCCTAACCATGTTTGCACATTGAAACATGATAGATCTAGATACCAAAGCTTCACAATTTGTTGAGGAATTTGGTGAATCTTCTTATTAAAGCCTCTGTGATATTGGAACAACTGCTAATGCAATCCCTTACAATTTTTATCTAAAGATCCAAAATGAACTAATCCTAGCTTAATTAGAGGATACTGATATGACAATAATGCTTGCAGATAAAACACTCAGGAGTTCCGATGTGAATAATTAGAGATGTACCAATTTGTATTGGACCATACAAGTACCCCCATTGATTTTATACTTGTTGATATGCCTACTGATGTTTACTGTCCAACTATTTTTGGAAGAACTTTCTTGAACACCGCAGGGGCAAAAATTGACTGCAAGAGATAAACGGTATCTCTCAAGTTTGGTGAAGAGAAAATGGACTTCCACTTTTCTAAATTCCATCATAAGGAGGTTATTGAAGAATTGGATGAATATGAATATGGGCAAGAGTAGGAAGGTAACATCATCAGTATTGCCTCTGTAGTCGTTGAAACTCCCGATGATAATTTAGCAAGGAGTTTAGTTGCTAATAATAATATTCCTCAAGATATAGTTAAGATGGAAATTGATGATTATGTTGACTCATACCCTGAGGTAGATGATGAAATGAATCAAATTTATGAAGAACCTATAAGGAAAGGGGATGAGGCACTTCTTGATGAAACTAATAATGTTCCTGTCATTGTAAGTTCCAACCTTGCACAAAAAGAGGAGGAAAACTTGATGATGGTTCTCCGGATGCATCAAAATGCTTTTGGGTGTTCGATGAGCGAATTGAAATAGATTAGTCGCTCGATAGCCACTCATAGAATATTTATGGAAGAATGAGCTCAGACGGTTGTAGATTTTTAAAGGAGACTTAAACCCCACATGAAAGAAGAGGTAATACGCATATTAGATACAGGAATAATCTTTTCACATGGAAGAAAGTGATTGGGTAAGTCTTGTGCATTGTTTTCCTAAGAAAGGTGGGTTTACTATCATTCAAAATGAACATAATGATATGGTACCAATTAGAACTATTATTGGTCACAAGATGTGTATTGATTATAGAAAACTTAACAAGGAAACTAGAAAGGATCATTATCCTTTACCGTTTATAGACCAAACTTTAGAGAGGCTTGTTATGCATTCCCATTTTTGCTATCTAGACGGTTATTCTGTTTTTTGTCAAATATTTGTTCACCCTGATGATCAACTAAAGACAACTTTCACTGGCCCTTTCAGCTTATATGCTTATCTTCATATGCCTTTTGGTCTTTGCAATGCCCATGCCACCTTCCAAAGGTGTATGACTATTATATTCGTTGATTATGTTTAAAGTATTATGGAAGTCTTCATAGACGATATTTCTATTTATGGAACTCAATTTAATCATTGTCTCCATAACCTTCATAAAGTTTTGCAGAGATGTGAAGATACTAACCTAGTATTGAATTGGGAAAAATGTCACTTTATGGTTCAAGAAGGTATAATACTTAGTCACAAAATTTCTGGTAAGGGTATAGAAGTTGATAAAGCGAAGATTGAAGCAATAGAATGACTCCCCCCTCCTCGAGATGTAGAAGGTATTAGGAGTTTCTTAGGCCATGTTGGATTCTACAGAAGATTCATTAAAAACTTCTTAAAAACTGCCAGACCACTAACCAACCTTCTACAAAATGATGTTGCAATTAATTTTGATGAAAATTGTCTTACTACTTTCAACATATTAAAGCAAGCCCTTCTTGAAGCTCCTATTATAAAACCACCTAATTGGAAGAAACCTTTTGATCTATTCGTTGAGGCTAGCCACGAAGCTATTGGAGCAATTCTTTGCCAGTATGATGGTGATGAACTCAATATCATTCATCATGCTAGTAGCACCTTAAATGGTGCCCAAAAGAATTACCCCATGGAAGAAAAGGAGTTTTTCCCTGTGGTTTTCTCTTGAGACAAGTTTAGATTTTATATTATTGACTCTAATGTAAGAGTGTATATTGATCGTATTGGCTTAAAAGAAATTCTCAAAAGGACTGACGTCAAGCCAAGGATGATCCGTTGGACTTTACTTGTAACATCCCTAAAATCATGTTTCAAACTCATGCATATCATCCATGCATCCATGATCATATGAATTTCGTTTCAAACAAATCATTTCAAAACAGAAGCATATATGCTTATCATTTCATGTAAGTTGCTCTAACCTTAGTGCTATCTTCCAATAAGAAGAGTACTTGTTTTGGTTCAGTAAGGTTTGAAATTCAAACTTAGGCACCATCAAAAGTTTGAACAAATTTTCAAAACAAAATGAGTAAATAAAACCAATATTATGCGTATTGTATATATATCATAAAGGCTTGGTTTATTTTTATTTTCATTTGATCAAAGTGTTTTGATTAAACAGTAGTGTTTGTCACACATTTGAGTGCAAGGTTTGCAGTATAAAAACCTACAGAAGATTTGAATTCAAACTCATTTGATTTCGAGTTGAAATTCATTTCAGAAAAACCAAACAGAAAAAGAAAAAGGTTAAAAGGAAAAAATAAGCTTTCAGTCGAATCTGGCCCAACTGGCCCAGCTAAGCCCAGCACCCCCACCCCACGAACCGTTTTTCTTCACTCACCCCCACACCCGCTGAGTGACTGATAGACAGGACCCACTCCCTCTCTGATTCTCTCGCTGACATCCGCGGCCCACACGGTGTCGTCGTCTCCACCCCCACCGCGACGTGTTCTTCGCCAAATCACGCCGTGCGTTACCTGGTTGATTCGCTCGTTAATTCGCGTTGATTGCAGGAGTAAATCACGCCCCCGCCTTGCCTACTTAAACCCCCTCTGCCCCCTCTCCATTTCCCCCAAACTCCGAGCCCAGAGCGCCCCCAGGCTGCCCGCATTCATCCTCGCACCGCCGCAGACAGAGAGCACTCCGGCGACCAATCCCGGTGAGCCCCGTGCGCCCCTCTCCCTCTGGTTCATACGAGCCGCTTCACAACTTCCTTGCGCACCTTCTGACCCCACTGGTTCGTCCTGTACTGCCCCAGGTCGTCGTCTTCGACAAGCACAGCAAGCTCCCGACGACATCCTCAACTTCGGCGATCAAATTCGGTGAGCCCCTTGTTCCCCTTCGCCTCTGCTTCACACAAACACGTTCGCCGTAGTCTTGTGCGTCTCCTGATGCCGTTTGTGCATGCTAGGGTGACCAGGAGCGTCGCCAACGTCGTCATCCACCCAAGCCAGACACCGCCAGCAACTCCGACGAGCCCGTGCAGCCGTGTCCGTGCGCCCCTTGCCAAGCCGTCGCCAGGTTGAGCATCAGTGCATCGCCGCGGTTCTGGTAAGCGCCTCCGACGACCCTAGAACCACCTGTAGCACCACACCGCCGTAGGCAGAGCTCACCGCCACCAGTAGCCACCGCCAGCGCCGCCCAGCTATGGTCATTTGATCTAGGACCGTTGGATCTGGATCCAGTGCGTGGAATTAGATCACTTAATGAAGCAGTATAGGTAGATCTGGGCCGTGCAGATTAAGTAGATCTAACGGCTCAGAAGCGTGATCCAACGCGAAACGGTACCGGCCAATCAGATTAAGACGCGTGGCAGCTGTTTAGATTTAAAAACAGGATTTGAATCTATTAGAAGTTTGAATTTGTTTTGGCTATAACTTTTGATCCCCACGTTAGAATTTGAAAAAATTTATATCAATGGAATCAGGAGAGAAAGCCCTTTGTAAATATACAATGTGTTTAATGTTTTGCTTATGTTAAAATGGTTTTATTTGCAGAAACTTGTGTAGGGCTAATTTGAGTATATGAATTGTTTAAGAAATGTTTTAGGGTTTAAATAAATGTTGTTTGGCAAGTTTTTAACTTGTTTATGAACCAGTACTGTACACTTGCTTTGTTGAGTTTTAAAAATCATCACATATCATATTGCATGCATTCATATATTTTGTTTGTATATGTTTTGTATGTGATTTGTGGCTATGATTCTTTGTGTAGATTTTGGTGCTAGTGATTGTGATTGTGAGGAGTGTAGCTACTCTCCAAACTAGCAAGGCAAGTGGTGCTTCATGAATATTTTATCCCTATGTTTTCTACTAAGCATTAGAAATATTTTGCTAGTCTTGCATGCTATATTTTGCTTATATGCCATGTTGGGAAATCCTAGTAGTTGTAGAATTGCTAGAAATTTCTAAGTTAAGATGCTTATCTATGCCATGCTTAGCCTAGCTAGTAGCAACCAAGGGTTGGTGAAATATACATGCTACGATGAAAATATTTCTAAGTCTTTTGGACTTGTGTTTTGCCTAATAAAACAACTAAGTAAATGAAACACCTGGGTGGAATGGAAGGAATGGTTTATGTTGAGTGGTTACACAAGGCCCATTTCTATGGTCTACCTTGTGTATCTCACTTGTGGAAAGCCACCCAGGAACAAAGAGATTTTAGAGGCCAAGTGTTAAGAAGCTTCTAGTGCAGCCACTTGGCAATATGGGCTCTGCCTGGATCATATAGGTTGCTAGAACTTAGCCATTTGGACAGTTGGTGGTAGTGGGATGATAGGTTGGAACGCGTCCATTTGGTCTAAGGGAAGGCTTCTGAAAGGTCCTGTCTTGGTGAAAATCAAGTATGGTGGGGAAAGTGCACAACCTCTGCAGATGGAAGAATCTAAGTACTTAGCCATGTCCCTGGAAAAGGACAACTTGAGCATCAAGACATGGAAGCTATCAAGAATCTCCTCATCCCAATTTTCTAAGTAAAAACTTGTGGGTGAACAAGGGTGAAGGACCTCAATGTCTATTGGTGGTTCCTTGGGAAAAGTTTTGACAAAGAAAAACTTAGTGATTTCAACTAATAGGCAAAACCTATTTTGAGCAAAGCAAGCCAAGCTACACTTAGCCAAATTGCATATAGTATCTAGTCCACCTAAATTATACTAAGGTATCACTTGCCAATACTATTCCAATGCATTGACCCACTGTGGCTGTAACTTGTGATGTTGCAGGTTACTCTGATGAGGATTAGGAGTCATGAGTCTACACTCAACATGTTTGCCTGTGGCACATGAAGATGAAGACTTTTATTTATTTACTTATTCAAACTCTTGTACTAGGCCTGTAGCCTTGGAGTTGTAAAGACTATGTTTGTCTCTGGAATGACTGTAATAATGACCTTTGTATCTGTGTACTTCATCTTAAACTATGGATGCTAGCATTGATCCAAGGACTAGCATTGCAATCACAGGGATCCTTTTACTTTATAAAGGAGGGATCTTACAGATGGTATCAGAGCACTGTGTTGCCTGTAGGATTATGACCCTAGGATTGGAAACCACTAAGGAAAATTTTTCAACAACTTCTACACTTGTCTATTCTTCTCGTAAACTTTTCTAATCTTCTTTCTCATCTCTAATTGTAGATGAACTCCATCAACGAAGCCGTAAGGAAAGGACCACTTATGACAATGACTTTGGAGTGTGAGACAGAATTCCCCAAGGCTCTCAAGGACCTCATGGTTGCAATGGAAATATATGGTGCAGCTATGTACAAAGGCTTTCCCGTGATGGATGAAGGAGTTGAGTACTGGTGGGTGCAACTTCACTTGTATAAAAACAAGGAAGACAACCACAAGGAATCAGGATTCTGCATGTTCACCAATTCAGTGATGCACCCTACATTCTTTGACTCAGCAAAGGATGCAGCTTGGAAGACCATCAAAGAACTTGGTGAAAGAGTCAAGTGCAGAATGTTCAACATCCAAAATAGCCTAAAAGAAGAGAAGAAACGTACCCAAGAGTTGGAGGCTACCAACCAAACCTTAAGAGGAGACATTATAGACTTAGTGATGGAGTCATGTGCTCAAGAGAGAGTGATTGCTTCTAGAAATATTGTGTTAGCCAACATATCTAGTGAGATAGGATTGTAAGAGTACTTTGTTAGTTGGACCACCACTTATCACCTTATTTTCCAAATGTTGCTTTAAAATAAGTTGAACCTTGGTTGATGTAATGGATCCATGTATGCCATGACTTGTGTGTTTTGATTTCCAAGGATATGTATGTGATGCTTTGCCTTGTGTTTTATCTTAAATTTTGTTGTTCTAACTTTTTCTATCTTATAAATAGATGCCTAATGTCCTCGTATTGTTGAGCTCACTACTTTGCTCAATCTCCCTCTTCCCACCATCATGGTGCTTCCCCTCACCAAGTTTGAGAGGAAAGACCTTTGGGGTTTCAAGGTCAATCAGCCCGGACGCCAAACTGAGCCTACCACGGAGGCTATCATCTTCAAGCTCATGCACGATGACAAGGAGAGAGGCCTTGAGGTAGTCATGCAGGATCTGATAGGACGTCTGCTAGGGAGACACTCTCGACATGTTAGAGGTACTCACTTCCACGTCTTCGGTAGATGTGGTGAGGATGGAGAGGCCATCGACTTTGAGGACACTTCGAGGGATACAACTGAGCTGATTCGTCTATACCTCCAGGACTTAGAGGATCTCATTAGGCACGTGGACACTGATAGGACCAACGTCATGCTCAACAATGACGAACTCCAGGTGCAGCTTCGCGAGAAGGACAAGCTCTTCGCGGAGCAAGATGAGATAGTCAAGGAGATGGAGGCAAAGTTCGAGAGCCAAGACAGAAAGTTCAAGAGTCAGGAGAAGCGAGTCCAGGATAGGAACAAGAGGATTCGGGACATGACTGAAGAACTGCAGGCCAAGGACTTCGAGCTCGAGCATCAGCAGACGGTGATTGAGAGGCTTCGTTCTTAGAAGAGGGCTCTCAAAGCCAAAGTAGAGACCTTGACCGCCAATGTCGAGGAATACAAGACCGCAATGGAGAATGCCGGTCTTACCTTTGTTGAGGAGGAGGTTGATGCCGAGGAGTAGATTTGACTACTCATTTATCATTATTTATCATACTTTATTTGTGTCACAATGACCATCCAACATGTGGATGGCTTGTTATTGGTGTGTTTACTTTGCAAACTTGTCGATTTTGTTGTTGAACTATTTTTATTGTGATGCATGTCTTGTGATTGTTTATGTGATGTATTGTGCATGAAAGCATCTATGGGTATCTCATTCTTATCTCTATTGAACAAACCACAGATGCCTCCTCGTCGTGCCAACCCCAACCCCAACAACAACATCACTCTAGAAATGCAGCAAATGATGACAGCTCAGACTCAGCTGATGCAAATGATGACGACGTTCATCCAGAACCAAAACAACAACAACAACAACAACAACAACAACAACAATAACAACAATAACAACAACAACAACAACCCACCGGGTTTTGACATGCTTACCAGGTTCTTGAGGTTGAGGCTAGCAAAGTTCTCAGGAACAACTGATCCCATGGTGGCCAATGATTGGCTACGCTCTGTGAACAAGGACTTGGTAACTGTGGGCTGTACTGATGCAGAAAAGGTCAGGTTTGCAGCGCATCTGCTGGAAGGACCAGCCGCCACTTGGTGGGATAACTTCCAGATCACCACTCCCATAGAAGATGTGACATGGGGTATCTTTGAGGATGGCTTTCGCACTGCTCATATCTCATCTGGAGTGATGAGTCTGAAGAAGAAAGAATTCCATAACTTGAAGCAGCGCCACCGCAGCGTGGCAGAATATATTGAGGAGTTCAACAATCTGGCGTGGTATGCACCGGATGAAGTTGACACTGATGCTAAGAGGAAGTAAAAGTTCATCGAAGGGCTGAATGATGAACTGAACTTGCAACTATCAGTGGCCTATGTTCCCACTTATCAGTCTCTTTGTGATAAGGCTGCTATTTTGGAGAGCAAAATGAAGCAAGTTGAAAGCAGGAAGAGAAAACACTCTGACAAGCACAGCTCGGGATGGTCTCACAAGCGTTCCCATTATGATGATAGTGGAAGCTCAGGATCCCACAAGCATGGGAAATTCAACAAGCACCACAACCACAACCGTCATGACAACAAGCATCACCGTAGTCATGACAATGACAAGTAGAAGAACCACAAGGGTGGATATAAGAGCCACCACAGTGGTAATGGAAGTGGCAGTGGAAGCCAGCCTGTCAAGAAGGACATTAGTCAGGTTGAATGCTTCAAGTGCAAGAAGATGGGGCATTATGCAAATGAATGCCCAGAAAAGAAAGTTGAAGGACCCAACAAGCCCAACCCTTTTCAGAAGGGACAAGTGAACCACATTAATGTGGAGGAAATCTATGAGGAGCCTGATGCTGTTGCTGGTAAGTTCAAACTCAATTCTGTTCCAGCATTTGTTCTCTTTGATACTGGTGCATCACATTCATTCATATCAAGAGCATTTGTTGAAAAAAATGAACTACCAGTAGAAACTATTGAGTGTCCTATAAAAGTAAGTTCTCCTGGCGGAGAAATGATAGTGAATTCAGGATGTCATGATCTAGTCATAGAGTTTGGGAAGTATAAGTTTCCCGTTAACTTGATAATTCTAAACTCCCAAGGATTGGATGTCATTTTGGGAATGGACTAGATGACTAAGCACAAGGGAGTGATAGATTGTGCCAACCATACTGTCTCACTCACAACTCCAGAAAATAAAAGGATCAGATTCAAGACCAACTTTGAAGCAAAAAGGAGTATGCTAAATTCTCTTAAGGGGGTTAGCATAGACAGTGTGCCAATTGTGAGTGAATATCCGGATGTGTTTCCGGAAGAATTGCCGAGAATTCCACCAGATAGAGATGTGGAGTTTCTTATTGATTTGCTACCAGGATCAGGACCAATAGCAAAGAGACCATACAAGATGTCAGTAGATGAACTGAAAGAACTCAAGAAACAACTTGGAGAACAGTTGCAGAAAGGATTTATTCAACCAAGTTCTTCATCTTGGGGAGCCCCTGTTTTGTTTGTGGAGAAGAAAGATAGAAGTCAAAGTTTATGCATAGATTACCGTTCACTCAATGAGGTGAGTATCAAGAACAAATACCCTTTGCCTAGAATCAATGACTTGTTTGATCAGCTAGAAGGAGCTTGTGTGTTCTCAAAGATTGATCTCCGGTCATGATATTTCCAACTCAAGATAAGAGAGCAAGACATACCGAAGACAACTTTCACCACAAGGTATGGATTGTATGAGTATACCGTGATGCCATTTGGTTTGACCAATGCTCCAGCATACTTTATGAATATGATGAACAAGGTGTTCATGGAATTTCTTGATAAGTCTGTTGTTGTTTTCATCGATGACATTTTAGTCTACTCCAAGAGCAAAGAAGAGCATGAAGGACATTTGCGTTTGATACTTGAGAAGCTTAGAGAGCATAAACTTTATGCCAAATTCAGCAAGTGTGAATTCTGGTTGAATGAAGTCGGATTTCTTGGACACGTGTCAGGAGATGGTGTAGCAGTTGATCCTGCTAAAGTTTCAGCTGTAACTGAATGGGAATCTCCCAAGTCAGTGAAAGAAGTTCGTAGTTTCCTTGGCTTAGCAGGTTACTACAGAAGGTTCATTGAGAATTTCTCCAAGGTAGCTAAGCCTATGACAGAATTGCTAAAGAAAGACAAGAAATTTGCTTGGTCTGAAAGTTGTGAACTTAGTTTTCAAGAATTGAAGAAGAGACTTGTGACAACACCAGTCTTGTGTTTGCCAGACTTGGAAAAAGATTTCCAAGTATATTGTGATGCATCTCATCATGGTTTGGGTGCAGTACTTATGCAAGAAGGGAAAGTTGTGGTTTATGCCTCGAGACAACTCAAAACTCATGAAGTGAACTATCCTACTCATGATTTGGAGTTAGCCTCTGTTGTCCATGCACTCAAAACATGGAGACACTATCTTTTGGGAAAGCGATGTGAAGTGTTCACAGATCACAAGAGTTTGAAGTACATCTTCACCCAGAAAGAAATTAATATGAGACAAAGAAGATGGCTAGAACTCATAAAAGACTATGACTTAAGTTTGCAATACCATCCCGGAAAAGCAAATGTTGTAGCGGATGCTTTAAGCCGTAAGGTTTTTGTGAATGGCCTTACCAAGGGAGAATTGCCCGATGATTTGTGTGCCCAATTTAGAGATCTCAGATTGGAGATTGTGCCTGAAGGACATCTCATGTCTTTGGATGTTCAACCCACTATGTTGGACAAGATCAAAGAAGCCCAGAAGATTGATAAGGAAATTGAAGAAATTAAGGAAAATATTGGCAAAGGAGAAGCCAAAGGATTCCATGAATATGAACAGGGTACTTTATGGCATGGGAAATGTATCTGTGTTCCACAAGATCCGGAGCTTCGGAAACTGATATTACAAGAAGCACACAACTCACCGTATTCCATTCATCCGGGTAACACCAAAATGTACATGGATATGAAGGAAAGATTTTGGTGGAATAATCTCAAGAAGGACATCGTCGAACATATTGCTTTGTGTGATGTGTGTAGTAGAGTGAAAGCGGAACATCAGAAACCAGCAGGTTTGCTTCAGCCACTACCTATTCCTGATTGGAAGTGGGACAAGATTGGTATGGATTTTATTACCGGATTACCAAGGACCCGGTCAGGATATGATTCTATTTGGGTAGTAGTGGATCGCCTAACTAAAGTGGCTCATTTCATACCCGTGAAGACAACTTATACAAGTGCTAAGTTGGCCAAGATCTATATGAGTAGAATTGTGTGTCTACATGGAGTGCCCAAGAGTATCATGTCTGATAGGGGAACTCAATTCACTTCCCATTTTTGGAGACAGCTACATGAGTCATTGGGAACAAGGTTGGAATTCAGCACTGCTTTTCATCCTCAAACTGATGGACAAACCGAAAGGACTAATCAGATTCTTGAAGACATGTTGAGGGCATGTGCCCTAGACTATGGAGCCAGTTGGGATGAAAGTCTGCCTTACGCAGAATTTTCATATAACAACAGCTATCAAGCCAGCATTGAGATGGCACCCTTTGAGTTTCTCTACGGGAGAAAATGTACCACCCCATTGTTATGGAATGGTGTGGGAGAAAGAAGTTTGTTCGGACCAGAACTTATCAAAGAAGCCGAAGAGAAGGTCAAATTGGTTAAGGACAAATTGAAGATAGCACAGTCCCGACAGAAAAGCTACGCAGATCCTAAGCCTAGAGAGGTCACCTATGAAGTTGGTGATAGAGCTTATCTTAGAGTGTCACCACTTTGTGGAGTGAAGAGGTTTGGAGTCAAAGGGAAGTTGTCCCCAAGATATGTTGGACCATTCAAGATTCTGAGTCGTAAAGGAGAAGTTGCTTATGAAATTGAATTGCCAGAATCTTTGTCAGCTGTTCATAATGTGTTTCACGTGAGTCAGCTTAAGAAATGTCATCCAGAAATGGAAGAAACTTCTTTGAAGGATACTATACCTTTGGAGGAGGTACAGTTGGAAAATGATCTCACTTATGAGGAGAAGCCTATCAAGATTCTTGAGACTGCAGAAAGAGTCACACGGACTAAGACTATCAAGTTTTGCAAAGTGCAGTGGAACCATCATTCCGAAGAGGAAGCAACATGGGAAAGAGAAGATGATCTTCGGAAAGACCACCCTCACCTATTTGCTAGCCAATCCGAATCTCGAGGGCGAGATTCACCTTAAGGGGGTTAGATTTGTAACATCCCTAAAATCATGTTTCAAACTCATGCATATCATCCATGCATCCATGATCATATGAATTTCATTTCAAACAAATCATTTCAAAACAGAAGCATATATGCTTATCATTTCATGTAAGTTGCTCTAACCTTAGTGCTATCTTCCAATAAGAAGAGTACTTGTTTTGGTTCAGTAAGGTTTGAAATTCAAACTTAGGCACCATCAAAAGTTTGAACAAAGTTTCAAAACAAAATGAGTAAATAAAACCAATATTATGCCTATTGTATATATATCATAAAGGCTTGGTTTATTTTTATTTTCATTTGATCAAAGTGTTTTGATTAAACAGTAGTGTTTGTCACACATTTGAGTGCAAGGTTTGCAGTATAAAAACATAGAGAAGATTTGAATTCAAACTCATTTGATTTGGAGTTGAAATTCATTTCAGAAAAACCAAACAGAAAAAGAAAAAGGTTAAAAGGAAAAAAATAAGCTTTCAGTCGAATCTTGCCCAACTTTGGAAAAACCAAACAGAAAAAGAAAAAGGTTAAAAGGAAAAAAATAAGCTTTCAGTCGAATCTGGCCCAACTGGCCCAGCTAAGCCCAGCACCCCCACCCCGCGAACCGTTTTTCTTCACTCACCCCCGCACCCGCTGAGTGACTGACAGACAGGACCCACTCCCTCTCTGATTCTCTTGCTGACAGCCGCGGCCCACACGGCGTCGTCGTCTCCACCCCCACTGCGACGTGTTCTTCCCCAAATCACGCCGTGCGTTACCTGGTTGATTCGCTCGTCAATTCGTGTTGATTGCAGGAGTAAATCACGCCCCCGCCTTGCCTACTTAAACCCCCTCTGCCCCCTCTCCATTTCCCCCCAAACTCCGAGCCCAGAGCGCCCCCAGGCTACCCGCATTCATCCTCGCACCGCCGCAGACAGAGAGCACTCCGGTGACCAATCCCGGCGAGCCCCGTGCGCCCCTCTCCCTCTGGTTCATACGAGCCGCTTCACAACTTCCTTGCGCACCTTCTGACCCCACTGGTTCGTCCTGTACTGCCCCAGGTCGTCGTCTTCGACAAGCACAACAAGCTCCCGACGACATCCTCAACTCCGGCGATCAAATTCGGTGAGCCCCTTGTTCCCCTTCGCCTCTGCTTCACACAAACACGTTCGCTGTAGTCTTGTGCGTCTCCTGATGCCGTTTGTGCATGCTAGGGTGACCAGGAGCGTCGCCAACGTCGTCGTCCACCCAAGCCAGACGCCGCCAGCAACTCCGACGAGCCCGTGCAGCCGTGTCCGTGCGCCCCTTGCTAAGCCGTCGCCAGGTTGAGCATCAGTGCATCGCCGCGGTTCTGGTAAGCGCCTCCGATGACCCTAGAACCACCTGTAGCGCTGCGCCGCCCTAGGCAGAGCTCGCCGCCGCCAGTAGCCACCGCCAGCGCCGCCCAGCTATGGTCGTTTGATCTAGGACCGTTGGATTTGGATCCAGCGTGTGGAATTAGATCACTTAATGAAGCGGTATAGGTAGATCTAGGCCGTGCAGATTAAGTAGATCTAATGGCTCAGAAGCATGATCCAACGCGAAACGGTACCGGCCAATCTGATTAAGACGCGTGGCAGCTGTTTAGATTTAAAAACATGATTTGAATCTATTAGAAGTTTGAATTTGTTTTGGCTATAACTTTTGATCCCCACGTTAGAATTTGACAAATTTTATATCAATGGAATGAGGAGAGCAAGCCCTTTGTAAATATACAATGTGTTTAATGTTTTGCTTATGTTAAAATGGTTTTATTTGCAGAAACTTGTGTAGGGCTAATTTGAGTATATGAATTGTTTAAGAAATGTTTTAGGGTTTAAATAAATGTTGTTTGGCAAGTTTTTAACTTGTTTATGAACCAGTACTGTACACTTGCTTTGTTGAGTTTTAAAAATCATCACATATCATATTGCATGCATTCATATATTTTGTTTGTATATGTTTTGTATGTGATTTGTGGCTATGATTCTTTGTGTAGATTTTGGTGCTAGTGATTGTGATTGTGAGGAGTGTAGCTACTCTCCAAACTAGCAAGGCAAGTGGTGCTTCATGAATATTTTATCCCTATGTTTTCTACTAAGCATTAGAAATATTTTGCTAGTCTTGCATGCTATATTTTGCTTATATGCCATGTTGGGAAATCCTAGTAGTTGTAGAATTGCTAGAAATTTCTAAGTTAAGATGCTTATCTATGACATGCTTAGCCTAGCTAGTAGCAACCAAGGGTTGGTGAAATATACATGCTACGATGAAAATATTTCTAAGTCTTTTGGACTTGTGTTTTGCCTAATAAAACAACTAAGTAAATGAAACACCTGGGTGGAATGGAAGGAATGGTTTATGTTGAGTGGTTACACAAGGCCCATTTCTATGGTCTACCTTGTGTATCTCACTTGTGGAAAGCCACCCAGGAACAAAGAGATTTTAGAGGCCAAGTGTTAAGAAGCTTCTAGTGCAGCCACTTGGCAATATGGGCTCTGCCTGGATCATATAGGTTGCTAGAACTTAGCCATTTGGACAGTTGGTGGTAGTGGGATGATAGGTTGGAACGCGTCCATTTGGTCTAAGGGAAGGCTTCTGAAAGGTCCTGTCTTGGTGAAAATCAAGTCTGGTGGGGAAAGTGCACAACCTCTGCAGATGGAAGAATCTAAGTACTTAGCCATGTCCCTGGAAAAGGACAACTTGAGCATCAAGACATGGAAGCTATCAAGAATCTCCTCATCCCAATTTTCTAAGTAAAAACTTGTGGGTGAACAAGGGTGAAGGACCTCAATGTCTATTGGTGGTTCCTTGGGAAAAGTTTTGACAAAGAAAAACTTAGTGATTTCAACTAATAGGCAAAACCTATTTTGAGCAAAGCAAGCCAAGCTACACTTAGCCAAATTGCATATAGTATCTAGTCCACCTAAATTATACTAAGATATCACTTGCCAATACTATTCCAATGTATTGACCCACTGTGGCTGTAACTTGTGATGTTGCAGGTTACTCTGATGAGGATTAGGAGTCATGAGTCTACACTCAACATGTTTGCCTGTGGCACATGAAGATGAAGACTTTTATTTATTTACTTATTCAAACTATTGTACTAGGCCTGTGGCCTTGGAGTTGTAAAGACTATGTTTGTCTCTGGAATGACTGTAATAATGACCTTTGTATCTGTGTACTTCATCTTAAACTGTGGATGCTAGCATTGATCCAGGGACTAGCATTGCAATCACAGGGATCCTTTTCCTTTATAAAGGAGGGATCTTACATTACTTTTGTAAGAATTTGATTTATAGATTCTACAAAGAAAGTAAGAATCAGCGGACACACCCGTGGATATCGAGGAAATTGAACCAGCAGAAAAAGTGTCATCCATCTACATACCCTTAGGACTAAAACTCCTAAAAGAAAGTTTCAATTTTGCTTTTGCAATGGTTTTAGCGATTTCTTGCGACCAACCTTGTTCAAAGGGAAAAAAAGTTGATTCAAAAATTAAAAGGAGATGAAGGTACCCAAGTAAACACATTCCCTTTGGATGAACAAGATATTTGAAACCCTGATTCATCTCTGTTTTAGATGTTGTTTTACCTTTTCCATTCGTATTTTGGATTATTTTTGTTTCCCTTTGCTTACTGCCAGTTTTACGAGGCTAGTACGGGCAGACGGTACGACCAGACCTACCCATACTAGTGCTCGTAAAACGATGAGTAGTCCCGTCGCATTTTCTGGAGTTTTGGTGCGACCGCATCATACGGGCCCCCCCGACCATAAGGGAGGTTGTTATTCGCCATGTCTTCCCTTGTTCGTTTGGAGTACAATTGGACCGTACGGGAGCGTCCCACCCATACAACTGGGTCGGTTGGTTTTGTATCGATGTTGGAGGGTCGAATTTTGGAAAAAGATCAGGTACGGACGCGCCGTACAGACATCCGCCCTTACTAGCGATCGTTACTGTTTCTTTTTCTTCCTTTTCTCTTAGTTCTTTCCTTATTTGTTGGTTCTTTTCTTGGTCAACCCTGTTTTATTATAGTACTAGTTTTTCCCTGTTTCTAACCCTTCATAAGCCTCCCCAAAGGTATTCCTTCCTCTTATATCAACAAATCCAATCTCCCTGATGCGTTAACCAGTTCCAGGCAAAGGAAAACCTCTAGACCTCATGGCTCCTTCGTGGGATAGCTTCCAGACTTCCTCCATTGAAGCTGATGACCGTGAATCTCAAGGCCTAAGCCCTAAAAACAAGAGGTACGCTTATGACTCGGATGGTGATGATGAGGAATTCGAGGCCTTCATGGAGCAAACGAAGAGTGGGTGGAAGCAGCCGTATTATCTTTCTATGGTGAAGCCTGAGGAAGAGGAAGAGGCGAAGAGACCCCATGGGAAGGGATGCACGGAGTCACTCAAGTTCATTGCCACCAACTACTCTTTACCCAAGCGTATCAAAACTAACCAAGCTGATGCAGGAACTTATCAGGAGACTACAACACACACTTCTATAACAAAGAAGATTATCGTGAACGCACACATGAGCGTGAAGCCGCAGATTGGGAGTTCAGCATCCTGGACGTGCCCATCATCCCGCACGTCCCAGGAACTAAATAACGTCTTCACAAGATAGAGAAGGATCATAACGAAGAACTCATCCATCCATCGGGAGATCGTGCAAAAATGCCTCTTATATCTCAAAATCAAGAAGGAACTCAATGATGTGCTAAGGAGGGTCATTGAAAGAATGTTCCGCTTGCGTTCAGATCTACAGAAGTGTCTTCATCACATATTTTCACCGGAGGAGACAAACAAAAAACTTTGTGCCACAATCTCCAATGCCACACCTTCACTTGAAGAGCTCCATGGTATCGAATAATCGCGAGAGATTATTTGATCCCACCAGCTTGATCCCAATCTCAAGGGAGATCTATAATACCTTGTAATCTATCTTATAGTTTTAGCATGTTTATTTTACCGTGCGCATGTTAGGTTTTATTTCAAGAATTTGTATTAGTTGCATCATCTTCAAACTCCCTTTTATTCAAGAAAAGAATTATATCTGTTGAGTTTCAAGACTTTATGGTATTTGAAATAATCTTTTGATTCATGATTATTATATAAGATGAATGAATTAGGATGAGAGTTATGATACTTGTACAACTATTATGATTTTAGGGTCTTCCACACCAATAAAAATATTGATTAATTATGAGGAAAAAAAGGTTGGTAGCATGTTATAGTCACAAGTTTAGGTTCAGAAGAGCCATAAAAAGTAGTGAGCATGATCAGATAGCTCTGCTATAAAAAAGAGAGAAAAAAGATCCAGCTATCAAGAGGATTTCAAGGCAAAAGAAAAGTACAAGCTTGAAGAAAAAAGAGGAGGGTGATCATGAATCTTTCATTACTCGAATCTAGTGCTCAACCAATTTAACCTTATGATTTTATAATATGTTAATCCCTAAAACCTTCTTATAATTTTTTGATACAAAAAGATGTGGAAGCCTCTAAGTCATGTGATGTGTAAAGGTGTGATAAAACTCACGATACAACTCTACATATGATATTGTATTCCTGTTTTAATTTTTGCCTCATTTATTGTAACGACACATATCTCATGAACATGCTTGTCCATAAGTCACCATCCTACTCGGGGATAAGCAAGATTCTAGCTTGGAGGAGTTGATTAGTCCAAAATTAAAGCATATATACCTCTTGTTTTTTCATAAGTAGAGTAGGGTTTTGGGCATTTTACTGCGTTTATGTGCACATTTTGTCCTTGTTTTAACAAGATCCTGAATTACTAATGTCTCTTATGAACATACCAATCAGTACTATCATATTATGTTGTAATATGATATTTTTAAGTGATAAAAACCATCTAATTGATTTTTCCTCGCACCTGGGAGATTGGCATACGCGGAGGAGGGCATAGGGGTCTTAACAACCACTGGTATGGGCGGAGCCCGCCCGTACCATTCGCCCGTACCATACGGCAGCACGTCTGCCTTGTCAAATACTTTCACCTTGCAAAGACGAATCTAAGATCTGACATTCACAGAAACTTACACCCACAAAAACACACACTAGAAAGGGATCTAGGAGAGGAACTTGGATAAGGTCAAATCCTTGCCGCTTCATGGATCATTGGAGGGCATTGCATCATACTTTCACCATCAACCGTTGCATCACCATCACCATTAATACCACCACTTTCCATCCATTAGATCTTATTGTAATTCCAGGTTCAATTGTTGTTTGCACTAGATTCATCCTCGTACTTTTATCCATCCATTTGATTATAATGATGTTGTTGATTGATTCCATGTGTGAGTAGCTTCCTTCGTTATTGGGGAGATGGATAAACCCTAACATTATTATGAAATGAAATAAAGATGATCTATTACTAGTGTCCATGATTTATTGATCGATGATGTGTGTTTGATCTCTCTCTTTAGATGGTATATGTAGTCAGCCACATATTATTTGCCTTCGGGTCTAAAGAAAAGGGTGAAATTCTTTGGACGTGTTTGGAAGTATGCCCAGAGCTATTTTCGACTAGAAGCACTGGCTTATAACCTACATGGTCAAAGGAGGAATAAAGAGAGATTCACTAAGCTAATTACAATATCCATGGGGAGACCCTTAATTGTGGTGGTATATATGGGTGACTGCTCTTAGACATTGTCGTGGTATTGCCGACGAGTACGCCATGGAGGGGTGCTCACAGTGCGTGTTTAGAGACGTGGGGGAAGGCGGACGGTTGACGGGTACGAGTTTACACAACTTACCCAGGTTCAGATCCCACAATGGTGGCGGAATCCTACTCCTGCTATAAATCACTATAATGGCAATACACCGAGTTACAGGGATTGGTTCGTTGTGAGAGGTGACTAGATAGTCTAAGTTATCGTTGCCCTAAAGGCTCCCATAGGCCCGACTTATATAGTTGCCAGGTCCTAGGATTACAAGGAAAATTCCTAGCCGGACAGGTTACAGAGTCCTACATTTCTTACTAGTCTAGCGTGTCTTGCACTCCAAGGCTCCGGGTACGTCGGTGACTCCTCCGTAGCCTTCCTTTATCCGGCATGGGCCTCCCTTCTGGATCCATCTAACTGGGCCTCCCAGCAGGCCATGGGCCATGCTACCAACTGTGGGCCACCCGGGTTATCCGGATAGGAGACATGCTATGAGGATACCCATATAGCATATCCCGAACAGACATCGCGGTGGTTATTTAGATATGAACTCATTCCTTGCCTAAACAAAGTGACTGCCTACGAGTCTTGCAGTGAACATATTATTACGGAGCTCTTTCTACACATGTCATGACATAAGAAATAGGTTATCCTAATTATGATTAATTGCAACATGCTAGTGGTGTATCCTACATCCCCGAGAACGCTTTAGCCTTATTGAGTTCAACCACCATTCCAAACGCTTTCATTACTTATTTTATTTACTTTTCCACATTCAACCAAAAACCTTTCAAACACCCTTTACTTGAAATCAAATGCAACTTACAAGTATCCTTTGATAGACAGTGATGAGGGTCATAAAGATCTTAACCAAATAGCTCCATGTGGGTTTGATACTATTATTTTGAAACTAGCTACAATCAATATGTGCACTTGTAGTCATCACACAACAACGAAGACAAGAGCTGCCATCGCTCTTAACTCTGGCAGCCTACCGCCCACACCATCGCTTGGAATCCTAGACCCTAACGAATCGATCCACACGCTAGGGCACCGGAAGAGGACATGGCTCGAGAAATCAGACTTGTGCCTACCTTCATCGTCGATATTGAAGCCTTTATACAACTCGAGGAATAAGGGCCTCCGGAGACATGGCAGATCAGGATCCCAATGTTGGAATCGACGGAGCTCATCATTTGTGTCCTCCTCGATGCGGCACTGCCGACATCGGTGAACAACGAGAAACTAACGTCAGTGAGTAAGGGTGTGTTTATCTCGTCGCGGTGTTCTCCGCCGCCGTCCCGAAAGGGTGGGGATGGTGTGGTACTTTTGTTGGAGATATGCCCAAGAGACAATAATAAAGAGGTTATTATCATATCTTCACGCTTATGATAAATGTTTACATACCATGCTATAATTGTATTAACCGGAAACATTAATACTTGTGTGGTTTGTAAACATAAAAGAGTCCCTAGTAAAGCCTCTTGTTAAACTAGCTTGTTGGTTAATATATGATCATGGTTTCCTGATCATGAACATTGAGATGTTATTAACAACAAGATCATATCATTAGGAGAATGGTGTGATGGTCATACTCCTATAGTTAATCATAGCACAAAGATCAAGTCATTTAATATAGTTTAGTTGCTATGAGCTTTCAGATACATAGTAACCTAAATCCTTCGACCATGAGATCATGATAATCACCATCACCGGATGGATGCTTTGATGACATCAAACACCACACCATAACTGGGTGGCTATAAAGGTGGCATTGAGTGTTCGGAAAGTATGTGTTGAGGCACATGGATTAAGAGTGGGATTTGTCCATCCATATGACGGATATATATATACTCTGGGCCCTCTCGGTGGAATGTCATCCAATTAGCTTGCAAGCATGTGACTGGCTCACAAGGGATCACATATCACAATAATGAGAAAAGAGTACTTATCGGTAACGAGGTTGAACTAGGTATGCAGAGATACCGCGATCAAACCTCGGATAAGTAAACTATCACGAGACAAAGGGAAATTGGTATCGTATGTAAGTGGTTCATTCGATCGCGAAGTAATCGTAGAAATATGTGGGAGCCATATGAATTTCCAGATTCCTCTATTGGTTATTGACTGGAGAAGTGTCTCGGTCATGTCCGCGTAATTCACGAACCGTAGGGAGACACACTTAAGGATTCAATGTTGTTTAGTAGATATGGAATGTAAGTAGGGAGACCGAATGTTGTTCGGAGTCTCAGATGGGATCCGGGATATCACGAGGAGATCCTAAATGGTCCGGAGAATAATATTCATATAAGGAAAGTCCAATTCCGAAGTTCGGGAATGATTCAAATGATTTCATCGGAGAGGTTCTAGAAGAGTCTAGAGGGTTCACCGGACCAGAAGGGGAAGGGAACATGAATGTGTCATGGATAAGTGGAATGATTGGATCATGTCCTAGGTCACTTGGTTGGGGATTAGCAAGAAAGAAATCAAGCTCCAAATTGAAAGTCAAAAGGCAAGTTTGAAAAGTCAAACTGGGACAATGTGTCCTGGTGGAGGAAGTAAAGAATCATTCTTTTCCTCCACCACAAGCCAACAAGGAGAGGGAGTTGGGGAAGGATTCAAACTCCCCTCTCCCAAGCTGCCCTTCCTCTCATAAATAGAGGGGAGGGGGTTCCCCAAGGCCACACAATACCAGCCCCTCCCCACCTAGCCGCGCCGCCGCTGCGCCATCGCCTCGTGTCGCCACCGGCTCGCCGTTGCCGGCCATGCCTCCTCCTCTTCGGCCCTCTAAACCATAGATCGTCGGAAACCCTAGATCCACCATAACCTGCTCCGGCTTAGGCGAAGCCCTACAGGATTTTCCCTCTACTTCCGACACCACGCCGTCATGCTGCCAGAATCACGAGGGGAGAACTACAACGTCTGCTGCCTGCTGGAACAAGGGTGGGGAAGGTCTTCATCGAGTACCGAACGTGTGACCGACTGCGTAAGCGCTGTCGGAACGCAACACCGGAAGGATTGTCTACGCGATCTTGAGATTGACAAGTGTACAACTACATCACCCACGAGAATCTGCTTTCGTTAACCGCTTTGGAATCTTCAAAGGTGAGTATTCTAATCAACTCATTGCTACAATCTAGTAGATAGATCTTGGCTTGTCTGTGTGCATGCGATAGAATTTTTTTGTTTTCCATGCTACGAACCCCTACAACTTTGTGATGAAGGGTGGGGAGAGTGGGGTGTGTTGCTCCATCACGGTGTTATGCGGTAGGGGTAGTCCATCCTTCTTGGCGAGGCATCGCCGGTGTCGGTGAGTGAGGGATGGGAGAGAGTGGGTTGCGAGAGGGAGAGAGTGAGGTGTGAGATAGGAAGACATTGAGTGTGGGGTAGGATCGAGAGAGTGGTTAGCTTCGAGAAGATGGGGGGCAAATGGTTTTCCTTAGGGGCAACATAAAGGGTATGCTACACGAGCTATGAGGCAAACTGTTTTTCTATTAGAGCCGCGCGAGGGCATGCTATCGAGGGAGTATGTTCGACACAGGATTGGACTAGCAAACATTTTGTTTTACAGGGGTAGGCAATTGATGCATGTAAAATGCATACATCAATTTTATAGTTTATTTTATACACATTACCACATATTTGCAACTTATATGATGTTATATTCATGTTTTATATTGATTTATGGGGATTTACCAATGATTCCATTTATTTTGTTTGTAACTCTACGGGATAAGAAAATATTGTTTTGCGTATTTTATCTTTCAGGGACCTAAACAAAGTCAAATGACATGGGGATTTTTGAGGAGTATTTTTCACGATGAGAAGCATCTGGATCACAAGGACCACAAGAGGGGAGGCCTGAGGCCCAAACAAGCCTAGGTGGCGTGGGCGCCATCCTAGGTCGCGCCACCCTAGGTCTTTCCCTCCTCGAGCCTCCGTAGTCGTCCATCTTCATCCCAGCCTTGAAGTCATGACCTAAATAACCTATAAAAGACCCCCCGGGACAATCTTGGAAGAGGCGGCGCAGAAAGATATAAACACCGAAACAGAGATAGAACTAGTGAAGATTGGAGGGGGAAACACAACCGGAGTCGATGCTGGTGGGATATCTACCTTCTTTAACATCTTTAGTTGTATCACCATGATGAAGAGGGAGTAGTCCACCTATGTACTATGAGTTTGTGGCAGTAGCTTGATCTATTTATCTCTTGATCTATCATTGTTCTAGTACCATATGAGATGCCCAACATGATTATGGTCATCTATGTAATTCCTATGTGGTGGATCTTTATTCTATGAGTTGATATTTGAGATTGGAGTATGTGTGATATGTATTAGTAGATGCATATTACAAACCTCTTTATTTATTACTTGTTTTGATCCAACTGAAGGGTTTCACAGCATAGTAAATCAAAATTTTCTACGGAAGTGAACAGAAGGAAAGCCAAGATCTAATCTAGGAGATGCAAACAACGAGAGAGATTGGATTAGATCTTCATACCCTTGAAGATTCGCACAGCGGAACGTTCGTCGGAACGTGGGTGATGTAGTCGTACTCGCTTCTCCTCCTCGCGATCCGATCCGATCTAGCACCACAAGTGGCGGTGCCTCCGTGAGATGCACACGTGCAGCACCTCGACGTCTCCTCCTTCCTCGGACCAGCAAGTATGGTGGAGAGATGGATTGGATCTACAACACGACGGCGTGGTGTATATGGTGGAGAATTTCTGCTGCAGGGCTTCGCCTACAAACAGTCGGGAGGGAGAGAGGAGGGCCAGCAGGGAGGCTAGGGCTTGGAGGAAGGTGTGTCAGGAGGGGGGCGCACCAGCCCTCTATTTATAGAGGGGGGCGGCCAGCCCTAGCCTCTCCTCCAAGCCTATCTCTAGTTTAAACAATTTAAACTCTCCCTTATCTAGAAATCCTATCTTATCTTATCTCTAGTTTAAACGATTTAAACTCTCTAGGATCGGCTGGGCCCTATGGGGCCTTGTGCCCCTGGCCCAATGCGGCCAGGACACTCCCTCATAGGCCCATGCCCCCTCCCGGAAGGTGGGGCCACGTTGGTCCCCTTCCGGAAGGTTCTAGAAGCTTCTGGTACAATACCGATTAATCCGGAACAATTCCGAACTCCAAAAATTGCACTGCCTTATATGAATCTTATTCTCCGGACCACTCCGGAACCTCTCGTGATGTCCCGGATCCCATCCGAGACTCCGAAAAAATTCATAAACCAAGTATCCAATCTATCCTAGCGTCAAGACACGTTAAGTGTGTGACCCTGCGGGTTCGAGAATATGCAGACATGATCTTCTATCAATAATCAACAGCGGGGTCTGGGCACCCATATTGACTCCCACACATTCATCGATGATCATATCGGATGAACCACGATGCCAGCATTCAATCAATCCCATATATATATTCCCTTCGTCTCGCGATATTTTACTTGCCCGAGATTCGATCGTCGGTATCGTCATACCTAGTTCAATCTCGTTCACAGCAAGTACTTTACTCGTTCCGTAATCCGATATCACTTTGTGATTAACTCCTTAACCACATGCTTGCAAGCGGTGTTGATATCGATTATCGAGTGGGCCCGAAGTATATCTCTCCGACTTGGGAGGGACAAATTCCATCTCGATACATACAACCCAACAGATACTTTCCGATCACCTGAGAGACACCTTTATGATCACCCTCTCATAGGATGACGTTTGATGACCTCAAAGCTTTCTTCCGATACCAGGGAGTTGCATTATCTCATGGTCTAAGGAATACAATATTTGACATAAGAAAAGCTTTGCAAAGACGAACACGATGACACGATCTAATTGCTTCGCTTAGTTTGGGTCTGTCCACCATATCATTCTCCCAATGATATGATCTCATTATCAATTGACAACTCATGTCTATGGTTAGGAAACCTTAACCATCATTGATCAATGAACTAGTCCATAGAGGCGTACTAGGGACACGGTGTTGTTCACAAACCACACAAGTATTAATGTTTCCGCTTAATACAATTCTAGCATGGAATATAAACTTTATCATGAACAAGAATTATAATAATAACATCTTTATTATTGCCTATAGGGCATAATTCCAACAGTCTCCCACTTGCACTAGAGTCAATAATCTAGTTTACATTTGGCAACAATCTCACACCCATGGCACTGAGGTGCTGATCATGTTTTACACGTGGAAGAGGTTTAGTCAATGGATCTGCGACATTCAGATCTGTATGTACTTTGCTTATCTTTAGATCTCCATCTGCTATATAATCTCGGATTATATGAAACTTGCGGTTGATATGCTTGGTCTTTGGATGATATCTTGGTTCCTTAGCGAGTGCTATGGCGCCAGTGTTGTCACACAATATCTCCAGTGGGTCCAATGCACATGGAACCACGCCAAGCTCAGTGATGAAGTTTCTGATCCAAACTCCTTCACTTGACGCTTCTGTAGCAGCCATGTATTCCGCTTCTACTGTAGATCCCGCGATCACGCTTTGCTTGCAGCTTCTCCAGCTCACAGCTCCTCCATTCAAAATATACACGTATCCTGTCTGAGATTTAGAATCATCCTTGTCGGTGTCGAAACTAGCATCGACGTAACCTTTTACGACGAGCTGTTCATCACCCCCATAGACTAAGAACATTTCTTTAGTCCTATTTAGGTACCTTAGCATGTTCTTCACGGCTGTCCAGTGTTCCACTCCTGGATCACTTTGATATCTGCTCGTCAAACTAAGAGCATTGGACACATCCGGTCTAGTACACAGCATGGCATACATGATGGAACCTATGGCTGAGGCATAAGGCACTTTGCTCATAGCTTCCCTATCATTTACCGTAGCTGGACACTGAGCCTTGCTCAATATCTTACCTGACAACATAGGCACTGAACCTTTCAATGCCTTATCCATTCTGAACCTTTTCAGAACTTTGTCTAGGTATGTACTCTGGCTTAAAGCTATCAGGCGTCTTTGTCTATCTCTATAGATTTTGATGCCCAATATATAAGCAGCTTCACCTAGGTCTTTCATTGAAAAACACTTGTTCAAATAACTCTTCACATCGTTAAGCATGTTGATGTCATTTCCAATAATCAATATGTCATCCACATATAGTACCAGAAACGTCACCGAGCTCCCACTCACTTTCTTGTAGATGCAAGCTTCGTAGCAATTTGGAACAAATCCAAAGCTCTTGATCACTTGATCAAAACGAAGGTTCCAACTCCGAGATGCTTGCTTTAGTCCATAAATGGAACGCTGAAGTTTGCATACTTTATCAGCATCCTTAGGATCGACAAAACCTTCGGGTTGCATCATATACAACTCTTCATCAATGTTGCCGTTGAGGAACGCAGTCTTGACATCCATCTGCCATATTTCATAATCATGAAACGCAGCAATTGCTAATAAAATCTGAATGGACTTAAACATCGCTACGGGAGAGAAAGTCTCATCGTAGTCAACACCTTGAACTTGTCGAAAACCTTTTGCGACAAGCTGTGCTTTATAGACGGTAACATTACCATCCGCGTCCGTTTTCTTCTTGAAGATCCATTTGCACTCAACGGCCTTTCGGTCGCTAGGAGGGTCCACCAAAGTCCATACTTGGTTTTCGCTCATGGATCTCAATTCGGATTTCATGGCTTCTAGCCATTTCTCAGAGTCTGGGCTCATCATCGCTTCCTCATAGTTCGTAGGTTCACTGTCTTCTACTAACAAGACAGTCAAGACAGGGTTGCCGTACCACTCAGGAGGGGCACGCGACCTTGTCGACCTGCGACGTTCAGTAGCAGCATCGTCCGAAGCTTCATGATCCTTGTCATTACCTTCCTCTATTGTTGGTGCAGGCGGCACTGGAACAATTTCAGGTGCTGTGCTACTCTCCAATTCAAGAGAAGGTTTAATAACCTCGTCAAGCTCTACTTTCCTCCCACTCACTTCTTTCGAGAGAAACTCCTTCTCAAGAAAGGAACCGTTCTTTGCGACAAACACTTTGCCTTCGATTCTGTGATAGAAGGTATACCCAATAGTTTCCTTGGGTATCCTATGAAGACGCATTTCTCCGCTTTGGGTTCGAGCTTGTCCGGCATCAACTTCTTGACGTAAGCTTCGCATCCCCAAACTTTAAGAAACGACAACTTAGGTTTAGCACCAAACCACAGTTCATACGATGTCGTCTCAACGGATTTAGATGGAGCCCTATTTAAAGTGAATGCAGCGGTTTCTAATGCATAACCCCAAAATGATAACGGCAAATCAGTAAGAGACATCATCGATCGGACCATATCTAATAGGGTTCGATTCCGGCGTTCAGACACACCATTGCGCCGTGGTGTTCCGGGTGGCGTGAGTTGTGAAACGATTCCACTTGCTTTGAGATGCGTGAGAAAATCATAACTCAAATATTCGCCCCCACGATCGGATCGTAGAAACTTAATCTTTCTGTTACGATGGTTCTCCACTTCATTCTGAAATTCTTTGAACTTTTCAAACGTTTTAGATTTATGTTTCATTAAATAGATATACCCATATCTACTTAAGTCATCGGTAAAAGTGAGAAAATAGCGATATCCACCGCGCGTCGAAACACTCATCGGTCCGCACACATCGGTATGTATGATTTCCAACAAGTCCGTTGCTCGCTCCATCATACCGGAGAACAGGGTTTTGATCATCTTGCCCATGAGGCATGGTTCGCATGTGTCAAATGATTCAAAATCAAGAGACTCCAAAAGTCCATCAGAATGGAGTTTCTTCATGCGCTTTACACCAATATGACCTAGACGACAGTGCCACAAATAAGTAGTATTATCACTATCTACTTTGCATCTCTTAGCCTCAATGTTATGGATGTGTGTTTCATTCTTTTCGAGATTTAGAAGAAATAAACCATTCACAATAGGTGCATGACCATAAAAGATGTTACTCATATAAATAGAACAACCATTATTCTCCGATTTAAATGAATAACCGTCTTGCAATAAACATGATCCAGAAATAATGTTCATGCTCAACGCAGGCACATAATAACATTTATTAAGGTTTAAAACTAATCCCGAAGGTAAAACTAAGGAGAGCGTGCCGACGGCCATCACATCAACTCTTGATCCGTTGCCAACGCGCATCGTCACCTCATCCCTCGCAAGCCGCCGTCTATTCCGTAGCTCCTGTTTCGAGTTACAAATGTTAGCAACTGAACGGGTATCAAATACCCAGGCACTACAACGAGGGCTAGTAAGGAAAACATCAATAACATGTATATCAAATATACCTTTGATGGTGCCAGCCTTCTTGTCCGCTAAGTACTTCGGACAGTTGCGCTTCCAGTGACCCTTGTCCTTGCAATAGAAGCACTCAGTGTCCGGCTTGGGACCAGACTTGAGCTTCTTCTCAGCAGGGGCATTGCGCTTGCCGCCGCCCTTCTTGAAGGGCTTCTTTGCACCTTTACCTTTCTTAAAGGAGGGCTTGTTGACCATCAACACATGATTATCCTTCTTGATGTCCACCTCCGCAGCCTTCAGCTTTGCGAAGAGCTCGGTGATCGTATCAGTGGAGCCAATCTGATTGTGAGTCACTACAAAACTTTTGTAGCTGGGAGGGAGTGATTGCAGAACCCTGTCAATCTTGAGCTCCTCTAGAATCTTGCAGTCCAGTTGCTCAAGGCGTTGAGTGTAGCCCGACATCTTAATGGCGTGCTCACTAACGGAACTCCCTTCCTCCATCTTGCAGTTAAAGAACTTCTCAGAGATCTCATATCTCTCAGAACGGGCCTGAGTCTGAAACATGGTTTTCAGCTCCTCGAGAATCTCAAAGGGCCCGAGATAGTTTTCAAAACGATTTTGAAGTTCCGGTTCCATAGCAAACAACATGGTGCTCTTAATCACACTATAATCATCTTTGTGCGACTGATAGACAACTTTCTCATCAGCCGGCGCAGTTGCAGCAGGGGGGTTACCTAACGCTTTCTCAAGGACATAGTCCTTTTGTCCGCCAGACAGAATGATTCTTAGATTGCGGAACCAGTTGGTGAAGTTAGACCCATTGTTTCTAAGCTTTTCTTTCTCAGCAAAAACGTTGAAGTTGAAGTTGGACTTGGCCATGTGATCTACAGTATTTGCAAGTACAATTTAGACTATGTTCATGATAAATAGTTCAACTTAATAAAATTACTAGACGAACTCCCACCAAATTCAACATCCCTCAAGTTGTTTAGTGAACACGATCCAAATTCACCACACCTAATCCGATCATCACGAGAAGATATGTGGTTTCAATGGTGGACAGCGAAGTGTCGATCATATCATTCATATGACTCATGCTTAACATTTCGGTTCTTGTGTTCCGAGGCCATGTCTGTACATGCTAGGCTCGTCAAGCTAGACCCAAGTATTTCCGCGTGTGCAAAACTGGCTTGCACCCGTTGTATGTGAGCGTAGAGTCTATAGCACCCGATCATCAGGTGATGCTTGGACACGACGAACTTTTGCAACGGTGCATATTTGGGGAGAACACAGTTTTTATCTTGATCTTTAAGTGAGGAATCATCTTATAATGCTACCGTCGTGATCTAAGCATAATAAGATACATAAAAGGATAAACATCACATGCATATAAATTTATGTGACATGGTATAGCCAATCTTCGTGCAATGATATCCATCTTGTGCGTTCCGGCATGATCTCCATCACTCCACCATGATTGCCTCCACCACGAATAGCAACTACAACTATTGCTAACTACTTAGCGATAAAGTAAAGCTATTACATGGCGTATAAGAAGTTGACTCGCAGGTCATACACAATTATAAAGACAACCATATGGCTCCTGCCGGTTGTGTACTCAACGACATGCAAGTCGTGAAACATTACAAAACATGATCATCGCATACATTATACACATCACATCTTGGGCCATACCATATCACAGAAAACACTCCCTGCAAAAACAAGTTAGACGCCTCTACTTTGTTGTTGCATGTTTTACGTGGCTTATGGGAGTAGATGCTAAGAACGATTCTTACCTACGGAAAGCCACAACGGTGATATTATGGTTGCCAAACTCCGGTTTTAATCCCATGACAACTATAGTGAGAGAAACTGACATCCACCAGCCGCATGTGTGGTACAAGCCACACGTCAAGTGCGGAGCCGGTCTCGCGAACGACGTCGCGTAAGGTTGGCCTGGACCGCTTCAATCTCACTATCCCGCATCATAAGAAGAACACAAACAAGAGGCTTGCAACAGAAAACATCAACACCCGCAACAACCATGTTGCGTTCTACTCGTGAAACACATCTACGCATAGATCTAGCTCTGATACCACTAAAGGGTTTCGCAGCATAGTAAATCAAAATTTTCTACGGAAGTGAACAGAAGGAAAGCCAAGATCTAATCTAGGAGATGCAAACAACGAGAGAGATTGGATTAGATCTTCATACCCTTGAAGATTCGCACAGCGGAACGTTCGTCGGAACGTGGGTGATGTAGTCGTACTCGCTTCTCCTCCTCGCAATCCGATCCGATCTAGCACCACAAGTGGCGGTGCCTCCGTGAGATGCACACGTGCAGCACCTCGACGTATCCTCCTTCCTCGGACCAGCAAGTATGGTGGAGAGATGGATTGGATCTACAACACGACGGCGTGGTGTATATGGTGGAGAATTTCTGCTGCAGGGCTTCGCCTACAAACAGTCGGGAGGGAGAGAGGAGGGCCAGCAGGGAGGCTAGGGCTTGGAGGAAGGTGTGTCAGGAGGGGGGCGCACCAGCCCTCTATTTATATAGGGGGCGGCCAGCCCTAGCCTCTCCTCCAAGCCTATCTCTAGTTTAAACAATTTAAACTCTCCCTTATCTAGAAATCCTATCTTATCTTATCTCTAGTTTAAACGATTTAAACTCTCTAGGATCGGCTGGGCCCTATGGGGCCTTGTGCCCCTGGCCCAATGCGGCCAGGACACTCCCTCATAGGCCCATGCCCCCTCCCGGAAGGTGGGGCCACGTTGGTCCCCTTCCGGAAGGTTCTAGAAGCTTCCGGTACAATACCGATTAATCCGGAACAATTCCGAACTCCAAAAACTGCACTGCCTTATATGAATCTTATTCTCCGGACCACTCCGGAACCTCTCGTGATGTCCCGGATCCCATCCGAGACTCCGAAAAAATTCATAAACCAAGTATCCAATCTATCCTAGCGTCAAGACACGTTAAGTGTGTGACCCTGCGGGTTCGAGAATATGCAGACATGATCTTCTATCAATAATCAACAGCGGGGTCTGGGCACCCATATTGACTCCCACACATTCATCGATGATCATATCGGATGAACCACGATGCCGGGATTCAATCAATCCCATATATATATTCCCTTCGTCTCGCGATATTTTACTTGCCCGAGATTCGATCGTCGGTATCGTCATACCTAGTTCAATCTCGTTCACAGCAAGTACTTTACTCGTTCCGTAATCCGATATCACTTTGTGATTAACTCCTTAACCACATGCTTGCAAGCGGTGTTGATATCGATTACCGAGTGGGCCCGAAGTATATCTCTCCGACTTGGGAGGGACAAATTCCATCTCGATACATACAACCCAACAGATACTTTCCGATCACCTGAGAGACACCTTTATGATCACCCTCTCATAGGATGACGTTTGATGACCTCAAAGCTTTCTTCCGATACCAGGGAGTTGCATTATCTCATGGTCTAAGGAATACAATATTTGACATAAGAAAAGCTTTGCAAAGACGAACACGATGACACGATCTAATTGCTTCGCTTAGTTTGGGTCTGTCCACCATATCATTCTCCCAATGATATGATCTCATTATCAATTGACAACTCATGTCTATGGTTAGGAAACCTTAACCATCATTGATCAATGAACTAGTCCATAGAGGCGTACTAGGGACACGGTGTTGTTCACAAACCACACAAGTATTAATGTTTCCGCTTAATACAATTCTAGCATGGAATATAAACTTTATCATGAACAAGAATTATAATAATAACATCTTTATTATTGCCTATAGGGCATAATTCCAACACCAACATGTATGAGAGGGCATGTATGGGGAACATGTGTATTAGTTGGAGTAACTTGGTGGTGGTGATTGGACAATGACAGGAAAATTCAATATCTACCATGTTTTTTAATCCTTTTTATTATTTCACTAGGGATAAAGTGAATACATGTGTGTAGGGGTTTGTAGCATGGAAAACAAAAAAATTCTACCGCATGAACACAAACAAGCCAAGATCTATCTACTAGATTGTAGCAACGAGTTGATTAGAGTACTCACCCTTGAAGATTCCAAAGCGGTTAACGAGAGCAGATTCTCGTGGGTGATGTAGTCGTACACTTGATGATCTCAAGATCGCGTAGACGATCCTTCCGGCACTGCATTCTGGCAGCAATACCGCAGTTGATCACACGTTCGGTACTCAATGAATACCTTCCTCTCCCTTGTTCCAGCAGACAGCGGAGGTTGTAGTTCTCTCCTCGCGATTCTGGCAGCACGACGACATGGTGTCAGAAGTAGAGGGAAGATCCTGCAGGGCTTTGCCTAAGCCGGAGCAGGTTATGGTGGAGAAATAGGGTTCCCCGGCGATCTAGTGTTTAAAGGCCGGAGAGGAGGAGGTGGAGGAGTTGGCGGCGCTAGGGGGCGGCGGTGGAGCGGCTATGTGGGGAGGGGCTGGTGTTATGTCTCTTGGGGCACCCCCTCCCCTCTATTTGTGAGAGGGAGGGCAGCTTGGGAGAGGGGAGTTTTCCCCAACTCCCTCTCCTTGTTATCTTGTGGTGGAGGGAAAGAAGGATTCTTTCCTTCCTCCACCAGGATACATTGTTCCAGTTTGACTTTTCAAACTTGCCTTTTGACTTTCAATTTGGAGCTTTAGTTTCTTTCTTACAAATGCCCAACCAAGTGACCTAGGACATGATTCAATCATTCCATTCATTCATGACATATTCATGTACCCTTCCCCTTCCGGTCCGGTGAACCTTCTAGACCCTTCTAGAACATTCCGATGACAACACCGGAATCGTTCCCGAACTCCGGAATTGGACTTTCCTTATATGAATCTTATTCTCCGGACCATTTCGGATCTCCTCGTGATATCCCGGATCCTATCCGAGACTCCGAACAACATTCGGTCTCCCTACTTACATTCCATATCTACTAAACAACATTGAATCCTTAAGTGTGTCTCCCTACGGTTCGTGAATTATGCAGACATGACCGAGACTCTTCTCCGATCAATAACCAATAGAGGAATCTGGAAATTCATATGGCTCCCACATATTTCTATGATTACTTTGCGATCGAATGAACCACTTACATATGATACCAATTTCCCTTTGTCTTGTGATAGTTTACTTATCCAAGGTTTAATCGTCGGTATCTCTGCATACCTAGTTCAACCTCGTTACCAATAAGTACTTTTTTTCGTTCCCGTGATATGTGATACCTTGTGAGCCAGTCACATGCTTGCAAGCTAATTGGATGACATTCCACCGAGAGGGCCCAGAGTATATCTATCCGTCATATGGATGGACAAATTCCACTCTTGATCCATGTGCCTCAACACATACTTTCCGAACACTCAATGCCACCTTTATAGCCACCCAGTTATGGTGTGGTGTTTTATGTCATCAAAGCATCCATCCGGTGATGGTGATTAGCATGATCTCATGGTCTAAGGAATTAGGTTACTACGTATCAGAAAGCTTATAGCAAACAAACTATTGAAATGACTTGATCTTTATGCTACGCTTATCTATAGGAGTATGTCCATCACACCATTCTCCTAATGATATGATCTTATTGTTAATAACATCTCAATGTTCATGATCAGGAAACCATGATCATATATTAACCAACAAGCTAGTTTAACAAGAGGCTTTACTAGGGACTCTTTTATGTTTACAAATCACACGAGTATTAATGTTTCTGGTTAATACAATTATAGCATGGTATGTAAACATTTATCATAAACATGAAGATATGATAATAACCTCTTTATTATTGCCTCTTGGGCATATCTCCAACAGTCTCCCACTTGCACTAGAGACAATAATCTAGTTTCAAATCTTTGTGTATTCAACACCTATGGCTTTCCGGTGTTGTATGTACACGATTGCTAGTGATCAGCCGATATTTGGATCCGACACTTTTAGGTCCGTGTGTAATCGCATGTCTTTGCGTCTCTACGCATCACCCATCCTCTAATGAGATGGCTTTGTATAAATTTGGTCCTTTGGTGAGACCTTTAGTTCCCAGGGGTTAAAAATGTTGACAATATTGTCATACAATATATCTTCATAGTATTATCCCGCTGTGAACTACACCTAGTTTGATAACAAACTACTTGACACAAATGCCCTCTTTTGCTGCTATAATAGCAGTCATATACTTAGCCTTTTGTTGTATTATCTGTCACAATGTCTTAACTTTGGAACTCATCCAAATCCATTATGAAACTTACTTTCATCATATTGTGCCACCCTTAGTTTAGATTGAGATAAACTTAATTTGTACTTTGTGACAAAACTAGTATCAATGTAGTACCTTTTACAATGAACTAACCATCTATTTGTCACTTCTAAAAAATAATATATTCTTAGTTCTTCCAAAAGATCATAAGAATATCCTTACTATCGTCCAGTGATCATCTTATGAATCATTCTGGTATATGCTCATAACATTTAGAGCATAGGACATATCTGGATTTGTACATATCACAGTACGATTGAAAAATACTTTTTGTTATTTTATTCATCAAGTTTGAATCAATACTTGAATCTTTGTTTCACTTACCAAGTGTCGATACACTTGAATTTAGATTTAATCCTTTATGTGTGGCAAGAACCTTTCTTGTCATTTCCATATTGTACTCATTCAATATCTCATCTATGTACATTTGGCACAACCATATTAGCGTCTCAATCTATCTATATAGATATTGATGCCAAATATTCGGGTTTTGCCTAAGTCTTTCATCGAGATGAAATTCTTAACATGTGTTAATAAAAGATACATCATTTCCAATCAAAAATATATCTTCCACATAATGTATTAGAAATATGTCTTAGCGCTCCCACTTAATTTCTTGCAAATACAAGCATCTTCATCGTCTCTGATGAATTTAAACTCTTTTAACAGTTTCATCATGGTGAAGATTCCAACTCTGCGATGCTCACTTCAACAATTAAAGTTTGCATACGCTTTTAGCATCCTTTGAATTATCAAAACCCTTTGGACCGTGTTATGCACACGTCTTAGGTAACAATTCTATTAGAAGAACTTGTTTTATTTATTCAATTACCACATAACAAAATTATATGTAGTGGTTGCTATATTAATCCGTCTAGACTAAATATCGCTATGAAAGATCGAATATTGTCATAGTCAACCTTTGAACATTGTTATGAACTCATTCCCAACATGTCGACTATTTCATAGATGTGAAACATCCATGTCTATTTCTTTATAGATCCAAACACGACTGTAAGGTCTTACACCTTTCCAGAGGGTCTTTCAAGTTCAAAGCTTGATTTCTCGTGTATGGAACTATCATGGATTTTATGGCTTCAAGCCATTTGATGGAGTCAGGGCCCATCATCGCTTCTTTGCATGTAGTCCGTTCATTATTGTCAAATAATGATTCAACCCTCAAATCTTGGTATTGATTGTTTTTCCCGACCTACTTGGTTTAATAGGAACTTAGACCTCCGTAACCACAACTTTTGAGGCACGTGAGCCATGAGCATTGTTGCTACCTCTGGAACACTTTTCGGCGTTGCGCAACTATGCACATATAGCTAAGGTTCGTTTAACCTTATCAAAGTTCTATTGTCCTCCCACTTAACTTTTCACGGAAAATTCCTTTCTCAAAGAAACTTGATGTTCTAAGCGACATACATTTTTGTCTTCGGTGTTATGGAGGAATACTCAACGATTATTCGAAATAACATACAAAGACATGTTCATTCGACTTTGGTAGTAAACATCTCACTTATGCATTGCATACCAATGTTTAAGAAAGGACAACTTGGGTTTTATCTCAAATCATAACTTTATATGGTGTCACTTAAACGGATCATGATGGAGCTCTTTTCAGTGAAAAAGCGGTAGTCTCTAAAGCTTTAAATCTTTAAAATATAATGGCAGTTTTATGAATTACACCTTTGATCTTACCATGGCAACAAGGTTTCATTGCATATCTCGATTATTCCATACTCATATGGTGTTTCAGGAAACGCAAATCCATGGAACGATTCCTCAAATCTTAGGTGTTATGCTAAACTTGTAACTCAAATATATTGCTTTATGATCCTATCATAAATTCTTTATTTTCTTGTTACATTGATTTTGCACTTTATCTTGAAAGTCTTTGAACTTTTCAAATATTTCACACTTCATCCTCATTAAGTAAAATATTCATATATTCACTCAATTTTTCGGAGAAAGCATATGAAGTTGAAATCCATCGCCCTCGACTACACGTAATGGACTTCATACATCAAATATGTACAAATTCCAATAATCTAGTCATTCGTTCCCTTTTGGCCTATGAACAGAGTTTTAATTATCTCTAGGAAAGTTTCACCCGCGTCATTTGATCAAAAATCAAAAGACTCCAAATTTCCATCCACATGGAGTTTCTTCATGTTTCCTTTCCAATATAATTTAAACGGCGGTGTCACTTCCTAAGTGATCTTTCAATCAATTTATCTTTCGACATTTTTAGCACTAGTTATATGGATGTGATTTCTCCAACGAGATTTGTAAATCATACATCTTTTATGGATTACAACAATTATTTGAACAACCCTTTTGTTCCCATAATACCTGATCGAAATAACAATTATTGAAATAAATCTTGAAGGTAAGTTTTGATTTCAACGAGCAACACAACAATCCTTTATTTGTTCTCGATGAACATCATCACATATTCTTTTGCTAGTTACTTAGGCCATTGTAGTTCATGAATTGTGTTGTTTCGTATGACGATTCACACTAACAAATTCAGTATCCAATACTCAAGAACTACATTGTTTAACAAGCAAAGAATACAACCATAACATGTATATCCTCTATATATCTAAGCTGAACAATTCTAGTCTTCTCTTCTGCCAAATATTTCTTAGATTTCTCTTTCAGTATTTCTTTATCCTTTCAAAAGAATCTATCAACATCAACAGTGGCGCCATACTTATGACACATAGTCTAAAACATGTATAGTTAAATACCAATGTCTTTGGACTTGCACTTTGAAGTAGATCACCATCATCAAATGTTTGGTGTTCTTTCAAATTCCATTCTTTAGTAATCTTTTAGTGTAGTAAACATTTTACCTACATCAAATATTCATCCTTATCATGGAACTATTCATGATCAAGCTACTTTAGCTTATAACGGTGAATTGTGAGTATAATGTTGCTCTCCAAAACCTTTTGGAGGATTAGGACGACCAGCGTCTCCAACCTTTTGCAAATTCTCATCAAATATGAGAACATGACTTTTGCCCTATTATACTCTATCATGTTGCAACCAAAACTTTGTTTCAGATATCACAATATCTTTCACACATGATGGTTTCTGAAACAATTCTTTCAGCTCCCCGATAACCTTGATATTAAAATAATCTTTTGAATATCAAGAATCATGGAGATAAACATGATACTTATTTACTAACACTGGAATTGTTACTCTTGATTTAATACCAACTATTAAACTTCACAGAGTAATCAAAACTTACTGAAAGTTTGCAATGGGACTTTTAAACTTTAGATTAACACTTCAAAACAATACGATACTAGTTCGTAAAGTAACTAACCAGAATTCTATAGTTCTATCATCTCAATTATAACTAAGCGCAAGGTGGTAAACGGATGCCAATGACTACAACAACTATGCAAATTCACTTTGATTTAATTTATGATAAATAGTGTTCAACTTTTAATCATATTGCTGTTGAACTCCCACTCAAAACAATATCCCTCACATTGTTTTAGTGATTACATGAACCAAATCCACTATATCAAGTCCAATCATCACATGACATGATGTAGTTTCAAAGGCAAACAATCATCATGTTCATCATATCATCTATATGACTCATGATTTACCTTTCGGTATTTCGTGTTCCACGACCATGTCTGTACATGCTAGGCTCGTCAAGATGTAACCTTAGTTTCTGCATGAGCAAATCTGGCTTGCTCCCATTGTATACATTCATAGAATATAACACACCCGATCATCACGTGGTGCTTCGAAACAACGGGAGCAAATCTGGCTTGCTCCCGTTGTATACATTCGTACATGCAAAGTACACAAGAAGCAATCGACAACAAAACCATCAACGCCCATAATGACCTGTCGTGGTGGTGGCACGGCAGATGCCATGGGTAGGCTAAAGTATGGGGCCAATGGATGCTAGAGGGATCTAGGGAGGGAAGATGCAGTTGATAATACACACAGAAGACAAAGGCAAAGATCTTTATTTCTCCTTCCTTGGGCTACAAGTGCTCCTTGAGCTGTATTCAAGGAGAAAGGAAGAACTTTACCAGCCTAACAGTACTAAATGAGCCGATCCCTTCCTCAGGGTCCAAGCCTCCCCTTATAAAGGAGAGCCTGGGTGCCTTTAGGGCTGACGGGGCAAGCATATTCGAGGAATATGCTTGTCCCAAAATAGTAGTTCGGCGCCCTCCTTTCCCTGTCGCCCTTCTAACGATGGCAAAGCTCCAGAGGGCCCCTTTGCGTGCCTCGGGCTTCAGGACTGTCGCCTCCGTGACCTCCTTCTGCCCCTCTGACGTTCTGCGCCTTTGTCTCTAGTGCTTGGCTCCGCTCAGATTCCTTCTAGCCTGCAGCTAGGGTTTGACCTTGGGTTTCTCCTTCTCCTGCAAGCTTCGTATCATTCGGCCTTACCTCGTGTATCTCGGCTTGTCCTTCACCTGCATCAAGATTACTTCGACTAACCCGGCCGACTTACATAACATCTCGGCCGGGTAATGCCTTGCCTTTGTCATAATGGTCCTGTCCTTCCCTGTCCTGGCCGACCTCTACAGGATTCGGCCGACTCAATCAATAACTCGGAAACAAGACGGGCAACTTCCTTTCATCTTTCCCCGTCTTTACCCTACCCAAGGTCATCTCCCCAACATTAGTCCCCGAAGCTGGTATGGCCCTGCCAATAAGTTTGGCCGGGCTGTATCAGTTTCAGGAGATTCCTTTTGCCTTGTTTTCGAGTTAATCTGCTAGTGGTATCATCCTATATTCTCGCGTACGCCTCGTCCTACGTGTCTTACTCATCATTGTATTTCTAGTTTTTTGTTCCTCAACAGTATGTATTGTCAGTCTACAGCTACTGCCGCGCCTGTCGCGTCGGCTCTGCGACGCCTCGTGTGCCGTTCCCATCGGGGATCATGGCTTTCTTTCCCGTTGTGTGGCCACTGGTGCGGTTCCCCTCATCATCGTGCGTTGGTGCTACATACACGATCTACACGACCAACTGCCTCACGCACGATCCCACTACCTTGCAAGTAACGCGGTTATAAAGAGGGGCGCGGCGCTGGGGGATTCCCTTCCCCCTTTTCGCTCGCCCGTGCCCTTCTTCTTCCTCTCGCCCTTGTGCCCGCTCGCGCTTCCGCCGCAGTGTGCTCGTCTGGGTTCTTGGTAGCACGAATCTGACTGCACCGCTCCGTCGTTGTTGTTGCTGCTCGCCCGCTTTGGCGCTGTCACCGGTGAGTTTCTCCGGTCCCATCGCCTGGCTTTTCCTATAGAGATCTCAATTCCTCTTCTGTCATTGCGCGGCGGTTCCGTCTCCGCTCCGCCGTCGTTTTCTGGATAGAATCGCGACGAGGCCTTGTAGTTCTAAATTCTCCTCCGCCGCTAGTTCTTCCTCCGCGGACTTCTCCAGCGAGCCCATGTCTAGCTCCGTCAGCGGTGCCCTGATAGAGGATGATGATGCTGGCTTTGGGCTCGAGCGAGGCTCGTGGCAGGGCTCCTCCGTTACTCACCGCGAGATCGAGTGGCTTATCCGGACTCGGAGGATTCCCGCCAAGGTAGCTTGTCGCTTACCCGGCAGCGAGTCCTCTCGCGACCTTAGGGAGGGCGAGTATGTAGTTTTCATGTCACATTTCTCGCGCGGCTTTGGTCTCCCTCTTAGCGACTTTGCTAGGGAATTTCTTGACTACTTCGGCCTTCAGCCGCATCATCTTCCTGCAAATGCCATCGCCTCTCTCTCTGCTTTTATCTCTGCCTCGGAGGGATACTTTGGCCTATGGCCGTCCGTGCATGTCTGGTCGAAGTTTTTCCAGATTCGTTCTAACGTTGTCCCTGACAAGTCTCTGCACCCTTCCGAGAAGCTGCTTACCCAATGTGGGGCAGCGTCCATTACACCTCAGAGGAAGTCCGTATTTCCTCATGTCATGGGGCTAGAGTCGTGCAAGAAGTGGCACAAGTCCTTCTTCTATGTCAAGAACACGGGAACGGAGGACAAGATTCGGCTCCCTGCCTTCTCCATTAGCACGCCCTCCAAGGAGAACTGGACTTATAATCTGATGAAGAGTCACGCCTTGGCTGAGGCTTTTGAGATTCGGCTTAAGGAGCTGATCCACGCCGGGTTACGCGGCGAGGATCTGATGGCTACCTTCATCAGTAGCCGAATCTGCCCATTCCAGAAACGCACGCACAAACTCTGCTACATGAGCGATCCTCTTGACCCCAACCGAGTCTCGGCCGTGGAGCTAGAAAATTATCTCATCTTTAAGCGTGTCCGAGCTATCTTCAAGATGGAGATGCCTGAGGACTGGGCTTGGGGATTGAAGCCGTTCACCCGCGAGCGTCCCCCTCCCGAAGTAAGCTTAATCACTAATGCTTTTCTTTTCAATTGTTTTCGTAACTGCTTATGCTAATCTTCCTCTTTCTTGTCTTACAGAGGTTTGCAGAGCAGAAGGATGAGGACGCCGAGGTTTTGTCGCTTCCGTGGCCTGCGGACCGGAATACCCCGGACATTGGGGAGCCAGACTCAGAAGAGTTCGTACCCAAGTCGGATCTCGCTCCGGCTCGTGCTCGTGGCAAGACCTCGGCCCACGAGGAGGAAGGTGATTCGGACGAGGTCCAAGTTCTAGAGGTAGTTGCCGCGATGCCCATTTCTTATGCATTTCCGGCTTCTACTTTCCCAGCTAATCCGGCCGGTCAGGTTCACGACGCCGAGCCTATTGCTTCCCGGCCCCCTGTTACCTCGGGGAAACGTGGGGCTCCCACTGGTGCCTCAGAGTCGGCCCCCAAGAAACGAATGAAGAAATCCGCTCCGAATCCTCCCAGGCGCAAGACCATGCCTGGAGTCGCAGGGTAAGTTCCTTTTGCTCGTATTTCTTGTTTCTCTCTTTCTGCTTTTTAGCCTGACCTCTTTTTTTTATTTTCGCAGTGCTCCACTTTCTGTTAAGCCCGGTGGTCCTAGCATGATGAGTCGTATGACTCGGCAGCCGTCTCCTCCGCCTACTGAAGATACCAGGATTCCCAGTCCTGCTCGCGCTGCATCTCCTCCAGCTCCGATTCGGACGCTACCTCGCCACAATGTCCCCGAGATTCCTCCCGTTGATGTTGATCTCACTCGGTCCGCAGATATTTCTGCTGACCCTGCTGCCTTCTCTGTGAACCCTAATGTCTCTACTGAGCCTCTTTCTGCCCCCGTGGTTTCCACAGTGACTCCTTCCCTGGCCGAGGATATCCATATCTCAGTGCCTTCTGCGACCGTGAATCCTCCGGCTCCTAAAGATGCTGTTCCCATTGCCGAGGTATCAGCTCCTACTGATGCCTCTTCTAAAACAAGAAAAGCCGTCGTCACCAAAGCTTCCTCCTCCCAGAAAGGTCTTACCGGCTCCTCTCAGCCAAGTATAGCCGATGTGCTGCGCAAAGGAAGTGCCTCCGCCAAAGCCTCCGTTACACCGGCCGCCGGTACCCAGCTCGCTCTTCATAAAAGCCCAGCGGCAGCGGTGGTTACACAGCACGTCCGAGGCAAAGTCCTAACTCGCACGGCAAGTGGAAACAGCCTCGGCTCACTGGTTGAATACGCCAATAACTGGAATGCTACCGATCAGTTCGAGGGTAATCCAGCCAGCCAGCCGTTTCAGCTTTCCGATATCAGCAGCCGCCTGCATCAAGCCGCCAAGATCGTTCTTGATAGTAACAAGATGAACGAGGTAATTGCTTTTCATGGAGTTTTGATTAATTCTCCAGATACTATTATATATATTCTAGTCCCCGAAGCTTGCAAGCGAATAAGTTGTTATTCGTTTGGAAGTTTTATGATTCTCTACTCAGTTGAATTTTATCTTAAAATTCGAACTTCTATCCAGCTAGATCTGCCTTAAATTCTGCTTGATTTGTCTCTATCTGAATTTGGATTATCCAGCCACCTAGGTCCGAGTTAAGTTTTGCTTGGCTCGGATCTGTTTTATCTTCGAATATCCAGCTACCTAGATCTAGGTTAAGTTTTGCTTGACACGGATCTGTTTTAAATTCGAATATCCAGCCACCTAGTTCCGGGTTAAGTTTTGCTTGACTCGGATCTGTTTTAGCTTCGAATATCCAGCCACCTAGATCCGGGTTAAGTTTTGCTTGACTCGGATCTGTTTTAGCTTCGAATATCCAGCCACCTAGATCCGGGTTAAGTTTTGCTTGACTCGGATCTGTTTTAGCTTCAAATATCCAACCACCTAGATTCGGGTTAAGTTTTGCTTGACTCGGATCTGTTTTAGCTTCGAATCTTCAGCCGCCTAGATCCGGGTTAAGTTTTGCTTGACTCGGATCTGTTTCAGCTTCAAATATCCATTCATCGTTTGCTCTTTTGCTTAGGTTGCACATGACCGGCGGACTGCCGAATTTCAAAGATTGCTTTTTTCGCACAGAAAATTGGAAGAAAAATATGAGAAAGTTATTCCTGTGGTGAAAAAAGCTGGTAAGTTGACAATCCTTTTCGTCATCTCCGATATTCTTACTGTTTTGTATGCAAGATGTTGACTCACTTTGTTGGTAAGCAGGTAACATCAATAATCTTAACATCCGTCTTGAGAAGAAAGTCAAGACCCTGGAAGGTTAGTTGCCCTTTTACTTTATACCTTCCCTCTTTTAAAATGTGCGCTAAGTTTCTTTTATCTCTTTTGGCTTTGGTAAAGCCGAGTTACAAACCTTTGCAGCATCTCACCAAGATTGCACGCCCATGCCTGATGTGATGATGCATTTTTTAGAACAAAGTGCTACTCATTCGGCGCAGCTAAAAGAAAAATACGATGAAATAGCTCGCCTGCGCGCCGAGGTGGAGACCCTTAAGCTCTCTCAGAAGTCCGAATTAGAAAAGGTCGACCAGGAGTTCTCCGAGGAGAAGAATCGACTAGCTCTGCAACTGCAGAAAAATAAAGAGCTCCTCGAGGCTGCCGAACTGAAAACTCGGGGAATGAGCGAGGAGATCGCTCGCTTTGAGAAGAGCAAGATTGACTGGGCTAAAGACCTTCAGATAATGCTGAATTATATTCATCGTAAGCTTCTTAGCACAGCCGGATTATCTTTTTCTTTTTTCCTACTGCCGACTGAAGCATTCGTGTTTTGCGCAGATCATTTTCCAGAAGCTAAGCCCGTGAGCTCTAAAGCGGTTCTTAATGCTCGTGTGCGCCGGGGTGTTCCTGTTGACGCAGACTCGGAGTACTCGATGGAAGATTTCCTGGTTGCTGTCGGTGCTGCAGTTGGTCCGATGAAGATTATGGGCAGGGATTTGGTGCAGGCAGCTATTCGAGCCTACCATGTTCTCTGGCCGAATACTTCTGGGACTCCTGATATCAATGAGGTCCAATTGCTGGTGGAAAGATTAATGGCATCCGAGAGGCAATTAAGTCTTTGGAGGGAATCAGCCGGACGAGCTGGCGCTGATATGGCTCTTACTGTTATCATGTCATGGTATGAAGATATTTCTCTTAATATCTTGAGAAATTTGCGCACTGGTTCTCGTTGGGTTGAGGACCCAACCTTTGTCTCTCTTCGGCAAGCTCGCGCCTTGCATCTTGTTGAGTATGCCGACGTGCATACCTGGAACGAAGGTCCGAGTTTCCTTCCTAACCCGGAAGACAAGGTTATAGTTGAGGATGCGTCGGATAACAACTCAACTGAACAAGGAGAAGATGAGGATGACTCGGCTACCTCTGGTGATTCTAGTTCGAGCTCAGATGGCAATGGCGACGCGCGATCCTCATCCAAAGGTACTGGGCATTCTACTGCACAAACTGACGCTCCTCCGCAGCCTCGGGCTTCCTCCGAAGTCGCTCCTGGGTCTGTGGAGGGCGAGGCAACCTCGGCCGAAGTTCCACCTACCTCAGAGTGCCCAGCCCCTGACCAAGTTATTGCCTCTCCAGCTAAAAACCTCTAAGTCATTTCTTATCCCTGGTATGTCGGGCGTATGATGTACGTGGAATATTTGTCCGTCTTCTGTATGGTATGAATTTCTTTTGCCGTATGCTGCTGAGACATATAGGGTTGTAATTGTTATCACTTTGTTTAAGTGGTCTTGTTCGTCCGAATCCTTGCTTTGGCGGCCTGCAGTTTCTTGATTTTGGGATATATATTTGCCTTTGTACTCCCGTGGTTTAGATCATTAATCTGGGTGTGGACTTCGAATTTCATACGAGATTGAGCTGTTCTTACTTTGAGTGTCGAAGTTTGATACCTTCCTTGTATCAAAGGCTAACCACTACTTCGAAACAATATATGGCAGTCCCCGAGTCACTGCCTATGGCGCCGAAGTCTAGTATGTAAACCAAATTTCAGAAATAATATAAGACGGTTGCCGAGTCGCTGCTCAAGGTGCCGAGGTTTAGTACATAACATAAAATTGAAATAACATACGGCAGTCCCCGAGTCACTGCTCGGGATGCCGAGGTTTAATACATAACATAAAATTGAAATAACATATGGCAGTCCCCGAGTCACTGCTCTGGATGCCGAGGTTTAATACATAACATGAAATTGAAATAACATATGGCAGTCCCCGAGTCACTGCTCTGGATGCTGAGGTTTAGTACATAACCTAAAATTGAAATAACATATGGCAGTCCCCGAGTCATTGCTCTGGATGCCGAGGTTTAATACATAACCTAAAATTAAAATAACATATGGCAGTCCCCGATTCACTGCTCTGAATGCCGAGGTTTGAAACATAATTGGTGCTTGATCTTGAGATACTACTTTACAATGCGTCATTGATGACTGCTACGAGTAAAATGGACGAAGTAAAGCTACGTTCCATGGCCTTTTCGTTTCTTCGCCGGCTTTGTCTGCCCTATTCTTTCTAGAGGATTGAGCATCGATTAGGTAATAGGCATCATTGTGCAATGCTTTGCTCACGATGAATGGTCCTTCCCATGGAGGCGACAGCTTGTGCATGCCGGCCGTGCGTTGCACCAGTCGGAGAACTAAATCTCCTTCTTTGAACACTCTTGGATTCACCTTCTTGCTATGATATCGTTGCAAGTTCTGCTGATAAATAGCTGACCTTGATAGCGCCAGCTCTCTGGCTTCTTCTAGCAGATCGACAGTATCTTGCCGAGCTACTTCATTTACTTCTGAAGTTGTATATTGAGTAACTCTTGGCGAGTCATGTATTATGTTGGCTGGAAGCACGGCTTCTGCCCCGTATACCAGAAAGAATGGTGTATAACCTGTTGATCTGTTGGGAGTAGTTCTGAGGCTCCATAATACTGCTGGTAATTCCTCAATCCAACATCCTGCCGACCTTTGCAGCGGTTCGACGAGTCATGGTTTTATTCCGGACAATACTAGTCCATTAGACCTTTCCACTTGCCCATTGGATGCTGGGTGAGCCACAGAGGCAACATCTAATCTTATGTGTTTCTCTTGGCAAAATCTAGCGAAAGCTCCTTCTGCAAAGTTTGTGCCGTTATCTGTAATAACACTGTGCAGGTATCCATATCTTAAGATAATATCTTTGAGGAATTTCACTGCTGTGGGCCCATCGCATTTTTTTATTGGTTTCACTTCAATCCATTTTGTGAACTTGTCCACCATAACCAATATGTGGGTCATCCCCCCTCGGGCCGGCTTAAATGGTCCCACCATATCTAAGCACCACACAGAAAACGGCCAAGTAATGGGTATCGTTTTTAACTCGGATGATGGCATGTGTATCTTGGTTGCATATCTCTGATAACCATTGCATTTTTCAACCAGCTCTTTGGCTTCTTTCAACGCCGTTGGCCAATAAAACCCATGCCTGAATGCTTTGGCCACTAAGGCACGAGATGAGGCATGATGTCCACATTCTCCTTGATGTATATCTAGGAGGATCTCCTGGCCTTCTGCCGAACTCACACACCTTTGCAATACACTTGTGACGCTTCTTTTGTATAGCTCATTATTTATGATCGTATAAGCTTTATCTCTCCTTGCTATCTGTCTTGCTAACACCTCATTATTCGGCAAAGTCGCATATTTAAGGAAAGAGAATATGGGTTGCGCCCATACAGGTGTGATTTTCTCTGGTGTGGTCTCACTGTCTATTTCCATGTTTTTTGCCGACATAACTACCTCGGCTTTCTCCATAGTTACGCTTACCTCAGCTGCCTTCCTCTTGGGGAATTCCGGGTTATATTGCTGGTCAATTTCCATCGGCACACTATCTTCTGCTGAATTTGCCGGAATAAAGATGGATTCGGACTCTGGTGATGGTGTTATCGATGGTTTCCTTAGGTGCTTTAGGGCGATACCTGGGGGAATTGACTGCCTGGTTGATCCTAGCTTTGACAACGTGTCTGCGGCATCGTTTTCTGCCAGAGGTATGTGGTGAAATTCACACCCTTCAAAGTATCCACTGATCTTTTGCACATGAAATCTATACAAAGCCATATTATCATCCAATGCGTCCCAATTGCCTGAGACTTGCTGTACTACTAGATCTGAGTCCCCATAGCATAAGATTCGGCGTATGCCAATCTCTTTTGCCACCTTCAATCCATGGACCAGTGCTTCATATTCGGCTACGTTGTTTGACGCGGAAAAATGTATTTGCAACACATATTTCAGCTGATCTCTTTTGGGCGAGGTTAACACTATTCCTGCCCCCTAACCATTTCTTAGTTTGGAACCGTCAAAGTGCATCGTCCAATAATTCGGGTCTGGTAATGGTGGCTCATATTGCACCTCGGCCCAATCTACAAAGAAGTCGGCCACAGTGTGAGATTTGATTGCATCTCTCCTATCGAATTGCGGAGCATAAGGTGACAATTCAATTGCCCATTTTGCTATTCGGCCACTTGCATCTTTGTTGCTCAATATGTCGGCTATGGGTGCTTCACAAATCACTTTGATGGGGTGCTCTTCGAAGTAATGTTTAAGTTTCTTTGCCGACATGTACACTCCATAAGCCATCTTCTGATAATGTGGGTAATTTTGCTTTGAAGCGGATAACACCTCGCTCAAATAATACACCGGCCTCTGTACTGACTTATCATTTTCGCCTCGTTCTACAACGACTACAACACTCACTACTCTGTTGGTAGCCGCTATGTAGAGTAACATAGGCTCTTTTGATAATGGAGAAGCTAAAATGGGCGCTGTGACCAACATCCTTTTTAATTCATGAAATGCACTGTCTGCTTGTGGAGTCCAAATGAACTTATCTTATTTCTTCATCAGTTGATAGAGTGGTAATGCCTTCTCTCCCAGCCGACATACAAACCGGCTGAGCGAGGCTAAACAACCCGTGAACTTTTGTACGTCATTTAGACACCTTGGCAACTCCATTCTTTCTACTGCCTTTATCTTGGTTGGGTTGGCCTCTATACCTCGGCTATATACGAGAAAACCGAGTAATTTTCCTGCTGGCACGCCAAATGTGCATTTTTCCGGGTTAAGCTTCATTCGGAACCTCCTCAGGTTCGCGAAAGTCTGTCGTATATCATCCAGTAGCATTTTGCTTTCTTTGGTTTTGATGACCACATCATCCACATGTACTTGTGCATTTTTTCCTATCTGGTCATGTAGACATTTTTGCAAGCATCTTTGATACGTTGCTCCTGCGTTGCGCAGGCCAAATGGCATTGTGCGATAGCAATAAGCCCCGTACGGGGTAATAAACGCAGTCTTTATTTGATCGACTGGATTTAACGGTATCTGGTGAAAACCAGAATACGCGTCTACAAATGACAATAATTCACAACTAGCGGTTGAATCAATGACTTGGTCTATTCTAGGTAAGGGAAAATGATCTTTGGACACGCCTTGTTCAGGTTCATGTAATCGATACACATTCGCCATACAATGGCTACATTCGGATCATCTTTCTTCTTTTCTACTAGCACCGGATTGACAACCAATCCGGATACAACACCTCCATGATGAACCCGGCCGCAAGGAGCCGAGCTATTTCATCCCCTATTATTTTTCTCCTGTCTTTGATGAAGCGGCGGAGAGGTTGCTTCACCGGCCTTGCTCCTGGCCTTACATTCAGAGAATGCTTAGCCAACTCCCTCGGAACACCTTGCAGATCCTAAGTTGACCATGCAAAGATATCCCGATTCTCACGAAGGAAGTTAGTGAGCTCGCTTTCCTATTTAGCATCTAGGCCTACACCAATAGTAACAGTACGCTTTGGGAATTGCTCATCTATCTAAAACTTCTTCGTTTCTTTAGTCGGCTGAAAAGAGACACTTCCATGTGGATTGGCTAATGCCGGCATATTCAGCTGTGCCGACTGAGCGAGGGCTGCTACCTCCTGAATCCTTCTTTTTTCTCTTACTATAACCAATGACTCGGCCAAATTTGACCCGGCTGAAGCACATTCCATTGACTTCTTGTAATCCCCTGCTACTGTTATCACTCCTTGTGGTCCGGGTAGCTTCATTTTCAGATAACTTACATGACAACTGCCCATGAATTTGGCCAACGCTGGCCGTCCGAGTAAAGCATGATAACAACTCTCTAGATCCACCACTTCAAACTCTATGTTTTCTGCTCTGCAGTTATCTCTTGTGCTGAATAACACATCCACTCGGACCTTACCAATGGGTTCGCATGAAAGCCCTGGTACTATCCCATGGAAAGTGGTCCTCGTGTATTGCAGCATGTTCTGCGATATTCTGAGTTTATGCATGGTATCTTTGTACATGATGTTGATACTGCTCCCATTGTCAATGAGAACCTTTGAAAATTTCACATTAATGCTTGGTCCAACAAATGTTGGATCCAACACGAGTGCATACGACCCCGGACTCGGCATTATCTTGGGGTGATCCTTTATGCTCCAAGTTACTTCTTGATCTGACCACGACATATATCTTGGCACTGCCGGCATAACCGCATTTACTTCCATATGCCAGCGCTGCACACTCTGCTTGTCTTGCTGTTCCGTCGTGAACACGCAATAAGACTGATGATGTTCTCTGTAATCATTGCGTCCATTATTTCCTGGATTCGTCCTTCCATCCTGGCCTTGGTTCATCACTTGATGTACCGCATCTCTCCGGTCCGAGTTATCGTATCTCGGGGGAGGAGGCGGTAACATTAGTTGCTGTGCATTTGCTCCAGTCAACTGCGGCTGATGTTGCTGATGCACTTGGAGAGGCGCTGCCTGAATGCCTGCGGGGTTTCCCATTGCATTTTTCATCCATGCACATTGGCGGGTCGTATGGTTGGCCGGTCTGGCTGGGTTTGACGTGTGAAATTTACACGGCTGATCTAACATAGATTCGAACGTGTACTTCGGCCTCTCCTGCCATTGCTTCTTTTGTTCTGGAGTCCACTGTCTTTTCCCTTCATTCCTTGGTGTCCACTGCTGAGGACCCTTCTTTTGCCGTTGAGTCGTTCCGTGACTCGGCTGATCTTGCGCTACCGCTGCCACTTGGGCTGAACTACATCTATAATCCGGCCTTTCTTCTCTTCTTCTTCCTCTAAAGTCATTGCGCCTAGATGACCCGGCCAAATCTCTAGCATACTGGTCTTGTTGCTCCCGATGATCTGCCGACATTAATTCTGGTTGCGTCGGATCCCCCAATGCATAGGAGTCCGCTATTCTGATGGTTTCTGCTAATGTGGTTGGCATATCTCTTTGCAGTCGCTGCCATAACACACTGGCATAACGACATCCTTGAGCGAACCAAGCTATTGCTTGTGACTCTATAACTCCTTCACACGAGTTTCTCAGGTTACACCACCGAGTTAAAAACTCTCTGTCCGTTTCATTCGGCCTTTGCTTGCACATGGCTAATTGTTGCTGCATGTTTGGCCTCTTGTATGTACTGGTAAAGTTGCTAACGAACATTTCTTTTAAATCCAACCAACGGTTGATGCTGCCTGCTGGTAGATTATTCAGCCATACCCTAGCTGGTCCCTCCAACATTTGTGGGACATACCGTACTGCCCATCGCAAGTTCCCACCTGCTATTTTCACAGCTGTGGCATAATCAATCAACCAGTCTTGTGGTTTGGTGCTCCCATTATATGTCTTTGTGCCTCTTGCCAGCTGAAAGTTCGGCACAGGTGGTTCGCCCATGATCCATGGTCCGAAGCACGTCGGACCCGGTGGACCCTGTTCTTCCAGCAGCTCGGATCGGTATAGCCGGTCTAGCTTTACTCTGGCATCATTTGATGGCAAATCTCTATACAGAACTCTGTCCTGCATTCCATAGTGGTTATTTCCACCATGGATCGCATATTCCATCCCGGAATAACCATCATTGTACCTTTCATTTACTTGATTGTGGCGAGCTGGTCTTGCTTCTCTTTCCTGCCGAGGTTCATGTCTTGGCTGCGGGTTGAGCGGCGGTTCTCTCCTTACTTCAACCGGGATATTGTTCTTGTGATTGCCTCTTCCGAGTTCTCTTCTGCCGAGGTCTCCATTGCCTCGGCTTCCGCCGTCTTTCTCAGCACGGCCGAGATTCCTCTCACCACTATTACCTCGGCTTCCATTGCCTCTATTCTCGTTTGCTTTCCCAGCTATCGCCGGATCATACGGAATGATTTGCTTGTTTCTCTTTCCTGAAGTTACCGCTTTGTCCCTTCGAGCATTGTTTCCGGGTGAGGACGCTGCTGCCACGGACAAGGCAGGTGCTGCTCCAGCCGAGTGAACCATTCGCGAGGCCCCTGGCCTCGCTGGGTCTGCCCTGTGCATTTCTTCGTTTTGCTGGTTCGCGATGCGCACCAGCTCATTCACTCTTTCTTGCTGTTTCTGCCGGGCTTCGCCGGTCAATCCCTCTAACTCTAATGCTGCGGCATTTGCCGCTCTCAGGTTCTTTGCCGGGGTACTGTACCTCGGCAAACCCAAATCAACTGATTCTGCCTTATGAGCATCATGCTCCTTGTTGATATCATCTATGAGGTTCTTCCCTCTTAATCTCAACTCGTCAACCCGTTCGGGAGCGACGTCAAGCTTATTAGCTTTGGCATATTCTCGCAGGGTCCTGTTTAAGGACTCCCGCAAGGCCGACACCTTTTTTGCCTCTACCAGCACCTTTTGCCTGGTTTCTTCTAACTCTGCCTGAGCATTTGCCGGATCAAGTATCGGCGCTACAGGTGTAGTCAGGTTTTCTATGGTTGCCTGAAGAATGTTTTCTGGTCTTTCCAGAGGTGGACCTCTCACTCTTGGTGCCTTTGGGGTAGTGTCTTGTACTTCGGCCTGGTTGGTCACTCGGGGGGATTACCTCGGTGGGTGGTGGTGCCGTCTGCCTGGGCGCGATCTGCACGCCTGCGGCGAGGTCTCTGTTTGATCCGGCACCTGTTACTCCTGCCTGCACTCCAGCCGCAACCATCACCTCGACGCTGCTCACCGGATGCGCTCCGCACGGACGGCTCGCAGCGCTAAGGGGTGGCTCTCCTGCATCAACAACCTGGTGAGGATAAATGCCGGAGATGTCGACGCCGACGTAGACCCTGTGCCCGCCCAAGCTGATGAAGACACCGTTGCACGGGGGAGTTTTTCCCCTGAAGCTGCCCGCATTGTCACTGACGTAGTCACAGAGATCGAATCTCCGGACCAAGCCAGAAACAACGCGCTCGCCAGTGTTGATGAAGTTTCTCGTCTGGATCATGACTCCAGCTAGCACCGCTGCTGGCCCCACGGTGGGCGCCAACTGTCGTGGTGGTGGCATGGCAGATGCCATGGGTAGGCTAAAGTATGGGGCCAATGGATGCTAGAGGGATCTGGGGAGGGAAGATGCAGTTGATTCTACACACAGAAGACAAAGGAAAAGATCTTTATTTCTCCTTCCTTTGGGCTACAAGTGCTCCTTGAGCTGTATTCAAGGAGAAAGGAAGAACTTTACCAGCCTAATGGTACTAAATGAGCCGATCCCTTCCTCAGGGTCCAAGCCTCCCCTTATAAAGGAGAGCCTGGGTGCCTTTAGGGCTGACAGGGCAAGCATATTCGAGGAATATGCTTGTCCCAAAATAGTAGTTCGGCGCCCTCCTTTCCCTGTCGCCCTTCTAACGATGGCAAAGCTCCAGAGGGCCCCTTTGCGTGCCTCGGGCTTTAGGATTGTCGCCTCCGTGACCTCCTTCTGCCCCTCTGATGTTCTGCGCCTTTGTCTCTAGTGCTTGGCTCCGCTCAGATTCCTTCTAGCCTGCAGCTAGGGTTTGACCTTGGGTTTCTCCTTCTCCTGCAAGCTTCGTATCATTCGGCCTTACCTCGCGTAGCTCGGCTTGTCCTTCACCTGCATCAAGATTACTCGGACTAACCTGGCCGACTTACATAACATCTCGGCCGGGTAATGCCTTGCCTTTGTCATAATGGTCTTGTCCTTCCCTGTCCTGGCCGACCTCTACAGGATTCGGCCGACTCAATCAATAACTCGGAAAAAAGACGGGCAACTTACTTTCATCTTTCCCCGTCTTTACCCTACCCGAGGTCATCTCCCCAACATGACCATTGTGTTCTACTCGTGCAACAGATCTACATATAGACCTAGCTCTGATACCACTGTAGGGGTTCGTAGCATGGAAAACAAAAAATTTCTACCGCATGAACACAAACAAGCCAAGATCTATCTACTAGATTGTAGCAATGAGTCGATTAGAGTACTCACCCTCGAAGATTCCAAAGCGGTTAACGAGAGAAGATTCTCGTGGGTGATGTAGTCGTACACTTGCCGATCTCAAGATCGCATAGACAATCCTTCCGGCGCTGCGTTCTGGCAGTGCTTCCGCAGTCGGTCACACGTTCGGTACTCGATGAAGACGTTCCTCTCCCTTGTTCCAGCAGGCAACAGAGGTTGTAGTTCTCTCCTCGCGATTCCGGCAGCATGACGACATGGTGTCGGAAGTAGAGGGAAGATCCTGTAGGGCTTCGACTAAGCCGGAGCAGGTTATGGTGGAGAAATAGGGTTCCCCGACAATCTAGTGTTTAGAGGCCGGAGAGGAGGAGGTGGAGGAGTCGGCGGCGGCGCTAGGGGCCTGCGGCGGCACGACTATGTGGGGAGGGGCTGGTGTTATGTCTCTTGGGGCACCCCTCCCCTCTATTTATGAGTGGGAGGGCAGCTTGGGAGAGGGGAGTTTGAATCCTTCCCGAACTCCCTCTCCTTGTTGGCTTGTGGTGGAGGGAAAGAAAGATTCTTTCCCTCCTCCACCAGGATACATTGTCCCAGTTTGACTTTTCAAACTTGCCTTTTGACTTTCAATTTGGAGCTTTAGTTTCTTTCTTACAAATGCCCAACCAAGTGACCTAGGACATGATTCAATCATTTCATTCATTCATGACACATTCGTGTACCCTTCCCCGTTCGGTCCGGTGACCCTTCTAGACCCTTCTAGAACATTCCGATGAAAACACCGGAATCATTCCCGAACTCCCGAATTGGACTTTACTTATATGAATCTTATTCTCCGAACCATTCTAGATCTCCTCGTGATATCCCGAATCCCATCCAAGACTCCGAACAACATTCGGTCTCTCTACTTACATTCCATATCTACTAAACAACATCAAATCCTTAAGTGTGTCTCCCTATGGTTCATGAATTATGCAGACATGACCGAGACTCTTCTCCGACCAATAACCAATAGAGGAATCTGGAAATTCATATGGCTCCCACATATTTCTACGATTACTTTGCGTTCGAATGAACCACTTACATACGATACCAATTTCCCTTTGTCTCGTGATAGTTTACTTATCCGAGGTTTGATCGTCGGTAGCTCTGCATACCTAGTTCAACCTCGTTACCGATAAGTACTTTTTTTCGTTCCCGTGATATGTGATACCTTGTGATCCAGTCACATGCTTGCAAGCTAATTGGATGACATTCCACCGAGAGGGCCCAGAGTATATCTATCCGTCATATGGATGGACAAATCCCACTCTTGATCCATGTGCCTCAACACATACTTTCCGAACACTCAATGCCACCTTTATATCCACCCAGTTACGGTGTGGTGTTTGATGTCATCAAAGCATCCATCCGATGATGGTGATTAGCATGATCTCATGGTTTAAGGAATTAGGTTACTATGTATCAGAATGCTTATAACAAACGAACTATTGAAATGACTTGATCTTTATGCTACGCTTATCTATAGGAGTATGTCCATCACACCATTCTCCTAATGATATGATCTTGTTGTTAATAATATCTCAATGTTCATGATCAGAAAACCATTATCATATACTAACCAACAAGCTAGTTTAACAAGAGGCTTTACTAGGGACTCTTTTATGTTTACAAATCACACAAGTATTAATGTTCCCGGTTAATACAATTATAGCATGGTATGTAAACATTTATCATAAACATGAAGATATGATAATAACCTCTTTATTATTGTCTCTTGGGCATATCTCCAACCATGTATTATTATCATCTAGTGATAGCCCAAATGATCGTGTTTGTTCAAGGTAGCACATTTGTTAGTCAAACATCATGTCAAACATCGTGTTTGTTCAAGGTAGCACATTTGTTAGTCAAACATCATGTCAAAGTACCTAAGGCTATACTCTGTTTATTCTTAATTCTAGATTACATGAAGTTTTCCTTTTTAGAGGAGTATAAGTGAGATGTGTTGCATCATCTTTATAATATGACGTGATGCCCATATGAATGCTTATCATACACATAATGAATTTCTTATCAATATGGTATTGCTTATTATTTGTTTTATGCCACTATACTTTATGAGAGAATAAACAAGTGAACCCATGAAATCCCGGTCGAGCTTTTATCATAAGAAATACAACCTTTAATTACTTTCATTACTTTTATACTTGATGCACCTATTAAATCTTAAAACACAAAAGCACTTCTACTATTAGCAAACACAAACAAAAACCCAAAAGTACATTTACCTTATTGTTTTTTACTTTCTTATCTAGTTATGGATTACTTTTACTTTTATTTATTTATAATTTATTTCAGTTTTACTAATATTAAACCTTATTCTTGACAAACACACGATGGAGTTTCAAACCCTAAACCCTAACCCTAAAAGAAAATAAGAGAAGTCTCTAAGCCAATTCTCCGAGAGTTTGATATAAGCGGTCACCCTTGTGGGGAAAAGTCGCTTTTGCTACAACACTCTGTCCTAACGAGTTGATACACATGAAGTTGCTGTCATCGGTGATATCTAACATCACGTACGATTTATCCTTTTCATGTGTGACCAGGGGCCTTAAAAGACACAATCTCTACTAGTGGCTCTCCAAATGTCCAAAATGGTAACAACAACCAAATGTGCTCCTAAATTTTCTCGTGGTCTACTTTGCATGCAAACCAAATTCATATTTTTTCGAACTGGGGGTATCGCCTCGGCCTCTGCATTGGTTGATGCATATAGCCTTTTATTAAAAATGTATTACTCCGAATTATTACAAAATCAAGTAGCAATCAAAGTTGAAACATGAATCAACGAGCAAAAAATAAACATCATATGTCATCTAAGAATCCTGTAGTCGACTAGTATGTTGCCACCCAACTCGGCTAAAGATATCCTGAGCGACCGTCAGCAAACAGTTGCACCCAAAAGCCATATTATCTCTGGTCTTGCGGAAGGATAAACACCCATAGCTAGACCCAGTGTGCCACCATATGTATAACCTGCAAACAATTAAAAGATCTTTTGTTGTTAAAAATATATCATCCCCGCATATTCATATTGATCAACATAAGGCTGAAATATCAATAAAAATTCTAGACTTATAGATTTTTTATATACCATTTAACCAATTACCAAACATACTGATGATATTGGTTGGCATAAAACAAATTCGGCAAATACACTCAGCAAAAGGACACGATATAAAAAGATGCTCCACCATTTCTCGTGCACCAAAAAAACAACATTTGGTACATCCTTTCCTTTTCCTTTTTGTTAAATTATCTTTAGTTAATAAAACTTTGTTATTAAGGAATCACATGCAAATTTATTTTTTAGTGGGATCTTAAGTTTCAAATATATTTGCGAAGAAAAGGTGTATGGCCATTAAACAAGTCCTCATACAATGACTTTACCAAAAAGTCCAAGACGGTCTAAATTTCCATATGAACCTATCCGGATCATTTGATAAGTGTACCATCATTAGTATCTGGCATAAGTGAAGCTATGCTACCCACTTATTACCAACAAGAGTTCTTCTGAAACCAATGTTCAAAGGTGTATTTTTTAGAACATCTTCAATGCGAACACTTTTTCGATGCTAAATATTATACAATGATTGATACTGAAGGGCTAGAGAAGTATCACCCAACCAAGTGTCTTCCCAAAACCTTGTAGTAGAGCCATCTCTAGCTACGAAATGGCCTCGCAAAACGAAATCTTCCTTCACCCGCAAAAGCACCTTACAAAACGGGGAATATGTTGGGTTTTTCTTGGACTTCAAATAGTTTTTTATGGTTTAAATACTTATTGTGTAATAAATCCTGCCACACCCCTTCCTGATTAAGAAGTTTATAAAGCTACTTGTTTAATAAAAATTTATTTTTTAGTTTAAGAACCTCAATCTCTAACCCCTTTAATCTTTTGGTTGGCAAATTATACTCCACCTTGTTAATCTATATTCTCGTGGCCTACAGAAATCAAGTCGCTTTCTTACCTCCTTTGGGATTTCTAAGAAATACAACATGAAATAGGTAAACTCGTAAAACATAATTGATAAGGATCGAGCTATCTCCGTATAATAGGATTTTGCCTTTTCTGCAACCCAACTTTCCTTTATATCGGGTTTATACTGGATACCAATCTGAATTTTTGAGTTTCCTATAAATATATAGGTATTCCAAGGTATCTAAAAGGCAAAGAGCCAGGCTCACATCCAAAAATATGTTTGTTCTGTCGTTCCTTATCTTTGGCCTAACCAAAACAAAATATTCCACTCTTAAGTCTAGAGAGCCGTTCGAAAATAGACAAAATAAGCTTCATATTTACAGTCGTTTGAAGGTCATGCTCCATAAACAAACCGGTGTCATCGGCATATTGTAGAATAGAGATCCCACACTCAATCAAATGAGGAATAGAGCTGCTCCAGGCATTAGTCCCGTTCACTTACGAACCGGGACTAATGTAAGCATGTCTGCAATAATGTTTAAAAGCATGGGAGATAGCGGGTCTTCCTGTGTGAGACCTTTTCGAGTTTGGAAAAAATGCCCAATATCCTCATTAACTTTGACTCTGGCACTCCCTCCATGTACAAATTGCTTGATTACCACTCAAGTGCAAATTCTTTCATGCGCAAAGTTTTTTGGAGGAAAGACCATTTCACTTTATTATAAGGCTTTACAAAATCGATTTTAAAAAGGACGTCATCCATTTTCTTCCAGTGAAGCTCATGAATAGTCTAATGCAAGACAACTACTCCCATGAGTATATATATGTCGGCCATGCATAAAAGTAGACTGAGTTGGTTTAATAACTATATTGCTGACAACTACTACTTTTGTTTTGATGGCAACTACGGCATGCACGTAATTGTTAGATAAAGTCAAACAACTTCTACCACACACACTAGTATTGTGTTTTCAGTTTACGAGGATTTTTTTGGTAAAGAATAGCGAGGATTCAATATGCTAGCTACATCATATGAAATCTACTTTTAATAAGGTTAATTGGCAAGCTTTATTACTCAATAGTCAAGGGGATATTGAAAGAGTCTTCTCTTGTTGCAATCTGCGTGATGACCACCATGCATCCCATAGGCAAAAGGATTGCCACCACAAAGATCGCTAAGAACATGAGGACGATGAAGATCGAAGGTCTGAAAAGAGGTCTCCCTGTGCGCCAACGTTCCAAATTGGCATGGTCAATCCGCGATGATAGCATGAACCTGAACGGGCAATCCAGCGCTACAAAGGTAATGTTTGGGATTTTTTTTGGGGAAGTACCATATATTAATATCCAATTACACTCGGCCTCTGCAATAACATATTGCTCCGGCAACCATACGAATGCACATAACTAAAAAAGAAAGAAGAAATATAAAAAAAGTCATGCCACAGTGTCCCATTCATTAGAACAGTAGTACTACCACCACTAAGACAGCACCAGAAATTTAGCTTCTCCAAAAACGACGTCTCGAAAAAGGGAACAATGCATAAACACCGTCATCGTCCGAGCAAAGATTTTAGTTTTTCACCATGAAGAAAGTCCACACTCTTAAAACGATGTCTTCAACAAGGCCATTGCCAGACACATCCAATTAAGGCTAGAACCTAGATTTTCATCCTAAAAGATAGAACCGTAAACCTCTCATGTGCAGTCGCCCCCACTTGCATGCCACTGCTCCAAGTCACGAATCAACAAGCCAATTCCTCATCATCATCCATACTCGAACCACCATTGTCAGTCCACATATCTTGGTCTCCATGACATTCTTCGTCAGCACCATGGAACGAGAACCTGCCCCATGATCTTAACAGCCAACAAAGCTTCGAAGCGCATCCTCTGAAACGAAACGGTCATAGTAAAACATGGATGCGTACGATCAAATTCCATCCGATCCAGCAATCTCTCGGCATGATCGCACTTATGGAGTACGCCAGTGGAGCCTTCTGAAACACGACATAGTAACCAAATCAATGTAGAGAAACATCAGGAGGATCTTCGTCTTAGCTTGAGAGGGTTCAAGGACCGCCACCTTTATTAGGCAGATCGTCGGCCCCCGCGCCGCCGCCCGCCGGCTCCCCATGGGACCGTCCGCCCAATTCCCCCACCAGCTAGGCCGGCAGAGGAGTAGGCAGCCCGGGCTGCCATGCCCGCAACCTGGCACCAAGAGACCTACGGAGATCCTCCGAAACCCGAAGATTGGATGCGGGGGCAGGCGCATCTGGGCCAAGAGCCAGGCGACCATACCCATTAGAGCTCCACTGGTCATCCCATCGCCGCCATCCGCCATGGCGCCCACCACCAGCCTCCACCTACGCCTGCCACGCTGGCGGCAGCCCGCACTCCCGACGACAACGGCCCGTGCCGCACCACCAGCCAGGGGAGACATCCCCGCCACCACCCTCCTTGGGGCGGTTGGGATTTTCCCATAGGCCCCTCCGGCAGTGGCGAGAAAGTGGAGGAGGTGGCGGCAGCTCCTAGGGTTAGGGAAGGCTCATATGGACAACCTTTGTACCTGTAGAAAGGGTCGGTAATGTTTGGGATGATCCGACAACGTCAACGCGGCTATCGGCCTGTGCGTCCGTTAGTATCGATGCAACACTAACCTTATCTCCCAGTGCTCCGTGCGGAGTTTATAGCATAAAACCATTATTTTTATACACAAATTTTGAAAAACCACCAATTTACGTTCTAATCGCATAAAATCACCACCCTACTGCTGATTTTTTGCAATGTGCGCTAACTAGCCAATTTAGGACGATTGACACTAGATCTGACAGACGGGACCCACTCGTTGAACACAGCCGTTAACGACCATTAACGGCTTGTCTGTTGGGGTAAAGGGCGGTAGGTGATGCATGCACCCAGTGTTGACGTGACACATTTCGTTGGAACCCCAAGAGCAAGGTGTGATGAGCACAACAACAAGTTTCCCTCAGCAGAGACCGAGGTTATCGAACCTGAAAGAGGAAGGAAACGTATCAAAGGTGTTGCAAGCAACGTGGAAACCTGCACAACACAAACTCAGGACTTTGTCCCAACGAATCAGTGAGGTTGTCAAGCTCACCGGTTTGCTGTAACAAAGGATTAAACGTATTGGTGTGGAAGGTAATGATTTGCAGCAAGTAAACAAGTAACAGAGGAAGATGTATCAATGGTAAAGATTGGACCGGGGTCCATAGTTCACTAGAGGTGCTCTCCTTAGATAAACAACTTGGCATGAAGGGTAAACAAAATACAGCAGGGCAATTGACAGGAACTGAGCAAAGCATAACAATGCAATTAGTAGTCAGAAAGATCCTATGAGATTCGATTAGGCAATACAACAATATACATAGACCGCCATCCAACTGCATTTATGACTAGAAGTCCACCTTCAGGTTATCATCCGAACCCCCTCTAGTATTAAGTTGCAAACAACAAACAACTGCTTTAAGCAAAGTGTGTAAGGTAAACAGTCCACATGTTCCATGAACAAGAGACCATTGTTTTCTCCCTAGTAGCAACAACACATCTACAACCAAAGAGATTATTGTCACTTCCCTTGGAAACTAGAGGCATGAACCCACTATCGAGCATAAATACCCCCTCTTGGAGTCACTAGCAACTACTTGGCCAAGATAGCTACTAACAACGGAGAGCATGCAAGATCACAAACAACACAGACATGATAGAATCATAAAGACAAAACCATTAATCAAACCAACATAATAATCTCAATATCCATCGGATCCCCACAAACATAACATGCATGATTATAAATAGATTAGATCTTGATCATGAACAGAGCTCACAAGATCTATACATGAAAGCACAAAGGAGGAGATACAACCATCTAGATACTACATGGACCCATAGATCAAGGTGGAACTACTCACGCATCATACCGGAGAGAAGGCCTCTGGGATGATCTCCCCTCAGGCAGGGTGCCGGGAAGAACATCAGATCCCCCCGATCTAGGGATGATGGTGGCGTCGGCTACAGACGGTTTCGTGGAGATTTGATCGGGTGTCTAGGGTTTCTGCATCGGGGGATTCTTATAGGCGAAGGGGGAGGCCGAGGAGGCGGCCAGGGGCCCCACACCCCTCCTAGGCATGGGGTCGGGCCCACCCGCTCCTAGGGGGTCTGGCCTCCCTGGCTTGCGTCTCCGTCTCGTCTTCTGGATTCTTGTTCCCCACGGAAAGTAATTGACTTTGACGTTTGTCCCGTCCAATTCCGAGAATATTTCTTTACTAGCTTTTCTAAAACCAAAAACAACAGAAAACAAGCAACTGGCACTGTGGCAACTTGTTAATAGATTAGTACCAGAAAACATGTAAAAACACCTCAAACTGTAGACAAAGCAAAGTAAAGTAGATACTAACAAGCATGGAACATAAAAAATTATAGATACGTTTCCGACGTATCAAGCATCCCCAAGCTTAACTCCTGCTCGTCCTCGAGTAGGTAAGTGATAAAAGAATAATTTTTGAGGTGACATGCACCCTCACAATAAAGATCCAACCATTTGCAAGCATTGAAAGCTGGGATCAAAGAACTCTAAACATGTGCATGAAAGATGGAGTTCTAACAATAGAACATAGTAACTATGCATGCAACATGAAAGGCTACAAACAAAGATCATGAATAACATGCATTGAAAAACGTTTGTTTGTTTCACATATAGAAAACATAGCATAGTGACAATCAGCTTGTCCCTCATAGAGTAGCAATATAGATGCATAGGGCACCTTGAAAGTTCACAAGGGTGACTAGAAACAAATAGCACAAGAACAAGTAATATCACAATATGCATCAATCAATAAGCTTTGGAACACTGCACACAGAATGACAACTATGCTCTCTTAATGGTGCCTAAAGGTAGAAGGTGGAGACTCAATAGTGGTGGAAGAAAGGCCTTTTGTAAAGGAAGTAGGGATTTCAAGTTTCAAAAAGCGCTTCCAAAAATTATGGTACTTGTTAGCTTTCAGCCCTCATTGCCCTATCATAAGCATCTTGAAGTGATTAAGGTTAAAGTGAACAAACTAGGGAGTATATGCTTGACGAAGTATAAACTGGCAATCTCAAGTCCCTTAAAATGAGGGCCACACCTCATGGTACTCAACTTTAGTCACCTGTAAGTTCTTGTCACTGTAAGTATTTGCATATCATTGAGAACCGCCAACGGAGTACCCCTTCACATGGTACAGGAGCTATCCCATAACCAAAATGACAAGGCAAGCAGACAATGAGCATCTTAGCAATCTTCTTATTAACCATGGGAATATGGTTCTTTTTTCTCTCTTTCCTCTTTTCTCAATGTGTCTATTTTTTTATAAGAAGAATGCTTCATAGATGTCACTATGGTGATGTTGCAAGTTTCCACCATGATTAGCCATGGATTAGGCTAGCGGCCCAGGCGTTTCTCTAACACAAAATACAAACTCCATGGACTTACAAGTTACCTCTTTATTTCACACTGGTGACATCCACAAACAAAAGAGCATGATATCAACTGAGTACAAAGTACAAGTGCAATGTTGAAAACGTTCCTCGTGATATCACGGTTCTGCTAATTCCAACGTATAAGTGCAAGCATATACAACATAGCGCCACAATGGTTCAAGTTTATTAGGGGCAAAGAATATAAAGTGTGCCATCAAGTTTGTGAGGGCTTTAATCACTAAGTTTTCACATAACAAAATAGTTCTTAATTGGAAGATAGTTGAAAACAAGAATATACTTGGAATGGTGTAACACACCATGCATAGGAGTTTATAGTGGACACTTTGGAATAACTTGTTTTTTTGGGAGTTGGAATCATGAGTAGAACTTACTCATGCAAGTGGAGGCTAGCAAAAGACTGGGAGCAACCAACTAAGAGAGCATAATGGCCATAATCATGCAGAGCAACAAAGCATTACTAATAAAAGCATAGAGTGGTATTACAAGTCAAGGACTAAATGATCATAGAGGCTATGGTGACTTGTTCATAGTCATAACATGGTGTGAGCATGTGCCAAGTCAACCCAAACAAAGCATCAAAGGAGAATACCACAATACTATGCTTTTGCATGCTAAAATAACGCATAATTTCTTCAAGGCACACTAAGCAATCCCAGTTGTTTGGAACAAGACATGCTATAGCAATAATCACTAAGCATAAGGTCAAAACAACACCTAGCATGTCATGCTAAAGTCTAAGTCAGAGTCAATGCAAGCTCCTCTTGCACTTCAAGCAAGAACTTACTACTCCTTTCCAACACCAAGAAACTTATTTGCAAAACAACACAGCGAGAACAGGGGTCAAAACTACTTTATTCAAGCAAACTAAACAACCTAAGCAAAGCAAACAAAAACTAAGACGCTCCAAGAACAACACAACTGTGCATGAAACAATAAAAACGAAGTGCCTAGACAGACCTGAGCTTTTTATTGATAAAGAAGGGGATGTATTGGGCATCCCCAAGCTTTGACGCTTGTACCTCTTGGATATTTCTTGGGGTGACACCATGGTGGCATCCCCAAGCTTGAGCTTTTGTCCATTCTTCATCTCATTGCATCATTCTCTCTCTTCATCTGGATTTTTTTTTCTTCACACAAAACTTCTCACAATCTTCATTAGTTTATTCAAAAGATATTAGACCTCTGGAAAAGCTTTGAAACAGCAAGGATTTTTACAAAAAACACAAGCTACTGTATTAAATCCTTCAAAAATCTCAATTCACCTAAAGAGAACTCAAAAAGGAATCAATAAGAAGCAAATGCAAATAATGGCAGAAATCTGTCAAAACAGACCAGCAGGTAGAAACCGATTTTTTCGAACATCTTCTGTTGCTCAAATCAAAAAGTGTTGAACTAACTAAAGTTATCTAACATACTGGGGGATTTATTCGTAAATTTTGAGCTCAATCCGAGTTACAGAGACTCCTCACGATTTTTTTTGGTGGAGGACAGAAATCTGTTTCGGGACAGCAACTCCCCAAATCACTTCCCTCTCATTAGAGGTCATTCTTGGCACAAAAAGCAAACAAAAAGCATAAGGAGAGGTCATTACTGAAGTAATAACTTCCAAAACTCAAGGAAACTCTTGGGTTATCTCCCAACGAGTACTTTTCTTTAACGCTTTTAAGTTAGGCATAAGAAGCAAGAATAATCAAGTATTTTCAAATGAAGAAGCATTAACATCAAATCTTGCTTTCAAAGGAGGAGCAAAAATCAACCTATCTCTCCTCATAGGGAAGTGTTCAATACCTTTCTTGAATGGAAAATGATATTTAATGATGCCTTATTTCATATCAATGATGGCACCAACTGTTCTAAGAAAAGGTCTTCCCAAAGTAATAGGGCAAGAAGCATTGTATTCAACATCCAAAACATAGAAATCAACAGGGACATAAGCATTGTTAACCATAATGAGAACATCATTAATACTCCCTATGAGTTTCTTCTTAGCATTATCGTTGAGTGGGACATCTAAATAACAATCTTCAAATGGTGGCAAATCAAGCATTTCATAAATCTTCCTAGGCATAATAGAGACACTAGAACCAAGATCACATGAAGCTTTGAGATCAAAGGCATTCACTTGCATATTAATAATGGGTTCCCAACTATCTTCTACTTTCCGAGGAATAGAAGATTTTTGTTTTAGCTTCTCTTCCTTAATCTTAACAAGAGCATCTGTAATATGTTTAATGAAAGCAACATGCATATCACTAGCATCAGGACTTCTAGCAAGCTTTTGTAGGAACATAATCACTTTAGAAATATTGCAACCATCAATATCAAAATCAAACTTAGCATCACTAGTAGTAGGCTCAATAGGCTTAGGCATAGTAGGAGGAGGAATAGGGACTACTTGTGGTTTAGTGGTGATGGTGCACACACTATTATTTCTATCAATTTCAGCTTCCCTTTCCCACTTAGCATGAAGTTGAGCTAACATCCTAAAATTTTCATCAATAGTAACTTGTATGGCATGAGCAATAGCAAAGGTATTTTCCATGGTTTAGCAGCCATTTTATTAATCAAGGAGGACTGAGCTTCAGACAAAGAGGATATATTTTTCTCAACAGTTAAAAGCTTTTCCTCTATAGTCGTATTGCAAGTGGTTTGTTTACTAATAAAGTCCTTGAGCATGACTTCAAGTTCAGAGGGGGCACTTCTAGCATTATTGTAGGAGCTTCCATAGGAATTGCCATTATTAGGAGGATAAGGCCTATAATTGTTATTGCTACTAAAATTATTCCTATAGACATTGTTGTTGAAATTGTTATTTCTAATGAAGTTCACATCAACTTGCTCTTCTTGAGCAACCAAAGAGGCTAAGGGAACACTATTAGGATCTAGAGGAGCTTTCCCATTAACAAGCATAGCCATAATAACATCAATCTTTTCACTCAAAGAGGAAGTTTCCTCAACAGAATTTACCTTCTTACCATGTGGAGCTCTCTCAACAGGCCATTCAGAGTAGTTAACCATCATATTATCAAGGAGCCTTGTTGCAGCACCAAAGTGAGGCCCATAAAAGTACCTCCAGCAGCTGAATCCAACAGATTTCTTGAGGAGAAGTTCAAACCTGCATAAAAAGTCTGTATAATCATCCAAGCAGTGAGTCCATGAGTAGGGCAATTTTTAACCAAGGACTTCATTCTTTCCCAAGATGGAGCAACATGTTCACTATCAAGTTGCTTAAATTTCATAATATCACTTCTCATAGATATAATCTTAGCAGGAGGATAGTATTTTCCAATAAAAGCATCTTTGCACTTAGTCCAAGAATCAATACTATTTTTAGGTAAGGAAAGCAACCTTTCTTTAGCTTTTCCTCTCAAGGAGAAAGGAAAAATCTTGAGCTTAATAATATCTCCATCTATATCCTTATACTTTTGCATCTCACAAAGTTCAACAAAGCTATTGAGATGGGCAGCAGAATCATCAGAACCAGCACCAGAAAATTGCTCTCTCCTCACAAGATTCAACAAAGCAGGCTTAATTTCATAAAAGGTAGCATCAGGAGCAGATGGAGCAATAGGTGTGCTAAGGAAATCATTATTGTTGGGGCTAGTGAAGTCACACAACTTGGTGTTCTCAGCAGAGTTCATTTTGGCAAAGGTGGGCAAGCCAAAATCAGCAGCTAGAGCAGGAACTATTTTCTGTGTTTTTGAATAAAGCAAGCAAACCAAACTAGACTAATTTTTTTTAAAGAGGCAAACAAAACCAAGCGAAAAAACAAAGCAAACTAAAAATAAAGTAAACATAAAGGAAGTGAAGGACTCCCCTAGTGAAGATGTCCATGGCCTCCCTGGCAACGGCACCAGAAATCTTGATGCGTGCACCCAGTGTTGACGTGGGACACTTTGTTGGAACCCCAAGAGCAAGGTGTGATGAGCACAACAGCAAGTTTCCCTCAGTAGAGACCGAGGTTATCGAACCTAAAGGAGGAAGGAAATGTCTCAAAGGTGTTGCAAGCAACGTGGAAACCTGCACAACGCAAACTCAAGACTTTGTCCCAACGAATCAGTGAGGTTATCAAGCTCACCGTGTTGGAGATATGCCCTAGAGGCAATAATAAATATAGTTTTTATTATATCTTTGTGTTTATGATAAATGTTTACATTCATAGTATTAACAAGGAAACATTAATACTTGTGTGATTTGTAAACTAAAATAGAGTCTCTGGTAAAGCCTCTTTATAATACTAGCTTGTTGGTTAATAAATGATTGTGGTTTACCTGTCATGAACATTGAGATGTTATTAACAACAAGATCATATCATTAGGAGAATGATATGGTGGACATACTCCTGTAGATAAGCGTAGCATAAAGATCAAGTCATTTTATTAGTTCAATTGCTATATGCTTTCTGATACATAGTAACCTAATTCCTTCGACCATGAGATCATGCATATCACCTTCACCGGAAGGATGCTTTGATGACATCAAACACCACACCGTAACTGGGTGGATATAAAGGTGGCATTGAGTGTTCGGAAAGTATTGGTTGAGACACATGGATCAAGAGTGGGATTTGTCCATCCATATGACGGATAGATATACTCTGGGCCCTCTCGGTGGAATGTCATCCAATTAGCTTGAAAGCATGTGACTGGCTCACAAGGGATCACATATCACGGGAACGAGAAAAGAGTACTTATCAGTAACGAGGTTGAACTAGGTATGCAGAGATACCGACAATCATAACCTCGAATAAGTAAAATATCGTGAGACAAAGGGAAATTGGTATCGTATGTTAGTGGTTCATTCGATCGCAAAGTAATCATATAAATATGTGGGAGCCATATGAATTTCCAGATTCCTCTATTGGTTATTGTTCGGAGAAGTGTCTCGATCATGTCCGCATAATTCACGAACCGTAGGGAGACACACTTAAGGATTCGACGTTGTTTGAGTAGTTATGGAATGATGAGTAAGAGACCGAATGTTGTTTGGAGTCTCGGATGGGATCCGGGATATCACGAGGAGATCCGAAATGGTCCGGAGAATAAGATTCATATAAGGAAAGTCCTGTTTCGGGGTTGGAGAATGGTTCCGGTGTTTTCATCGGGAATGTTCTAGAAGGTTCCGGAATGTCCGGCACTCCGGAGGGGAAGGGTACATGAATGTGTCATAACAAGTTGGAATGATTGCATCATGTACTAGGTGTCATCACTGAACAAAATAAAGGGTTTATTCAAATCCTAGTTTGAAAAGTCAAACTCCAATTTGAAAAGTCAAACGGCTATTTTGGGAGGTGGAGGGGAAGTAGGAAACCTACTTGGGGAGGAGTTCCCTCCCTCCACCACCGGCCCACTTGGAGACCGAGTTGGGGAGGGACTCCCCTCCCCTTGGCGTGCCCCCTCCACCTATATAAGGAGGGGCAGGGCTGCCCCTCCAAGTACACAACACCTCCACCCAAAACCCTAGCTCCCACCGCCGGCGCCGCCACCTCCTGCTGTCGCCTCCTAGGGAAACCCTAGCCACCGACTTGGGCTGCTCCAAGCCCTAGCTGCCGGCCCTAGACCCTCCTCCTTGGTGCGTCTAAACCCTAGATCGCCAATGATCTCTCTCATAGTCCACCATACTCGCTCCGGCTTAAGGCGAAGCCCTGCGAGATCTCCCCTCTACTTCCGGTACCACGCCGTTGTGCTGCCGGAATCGCGAGGAGAGTGCTACAACCTCCGCTGCCTGCTGGAACAAGGGAGAGGAAGGTCTTCGTCGAGTACCGAACGTGTGACTGACTGCGGAAGCGCTGCCGGAACGCAGCGCCGGAAGGATCGTCTACACGATCTTGAGATTGGGAAGAGTACGACTACATCACCCACGAGAATCCGCTCTCGTTAAACACTTTGGAATGTTCGAGGGTGAGTTATTCCATCGACTCATTGGTACAATCTAGTAGATAGATATTGGCTTGTTTGTTTGTATGCGGTAGAATTTTTTTGTTTTCCATGCTACGAAACCCTACAGTGGTATCAGAGCCGTGTCTATATGTAGATCTGTTGCACGAGTAGAACACAATGGTCATTATGGGCGTTGATGCTTTTGTTGTCGATTGCTTCTTGTGTACTTTGCATCTTGCGGGATGGTGGAATGAAGCGGCCCGGGCTAACCTTACATGACATCGTTCATGAGACTTGCTCCACACTTGACATGCAACTTGTATTGCATAAGTGGCTTTGCGGGTGCCTATTTCTCCCAACATAGTTAAGATTCAATTTACAACGGGTGATTGACAATACTAGTATCAATGTTGTGGTTCTTGTTCATAAGTTAGAATGACACTTATTGAAAGCCCCAAACCACGTAAAACATGCAAAGAAAGTCAAGGCGTCTAACTTTGTTTTGCAGGGGTGTGCCGTGATGTGATATGGCCATGATTGTGATTATATTTGATGTATGCAATGTTCCTTATTGTAAGTTGGCAACCGGCAGGAGCCATATGGTTGTCTTTAATTTCTGTTAAGACCCGCGTGTCTATTCAAAGTAGTTGTAATAGTTGAAGCCGGTGGACGACAACCATGGAGCAGCGTCATTGACCTTGATGCAATGCCGGTGATGATGGAGATCATGTTCGTGCTTGAAGATGGAGATCGGAAGCACAAAGAAGAAAGGCCATATCATATCACATATTATGAATTGCATGTGATGTTAATCCTTTATGCATCTTGTATTGCTTAGTAGACAACGGTAGCATTATAAGATGATCCCTCATGCACATGAATATCAAGTTCTAAAGTGTTCACCCTTAGTAAGCACCATTGCTAAAGCTTGTTGTTTCGAAGCACCACGTGATGATCGGGTGTGTTAGATTCCGCAAGTGTATACAACGTGAGCAAGCCAGATTTGCTCATGCGGAAGCTAAGGTTTGATCTTGACGAGCCTAGCATGTACAGACATGGTCTCAGAACACGGATCACCGAAAGGTAAAGCATGAATCATATAGTAGATATGATGAACATGTCGATTGTTCGCCATTGAAGCTACATCAACTCTCGTGATGATCGGTGTTGATGTGGTGGATTTGGTTCGTGTGATCACTAAAACAATGTGAGGGATATTGTTTTGAGTGGGAGTTCACCTAGATTAATTTAACTATTAATTAGAACTCAATTTGTCATAAACTTAGTCTAAACTATTGCAAATATGTTGTAGATCAATGGCGGCCCCTACCATCAATTTTAATGCATTCCTAGAGAAAGAAAAGTTGAAAAACAATGGAAGCAACTTAGCGGATTGGTTCCGCAATATGAGGATTGTCCTCACAGCTGGTAATTTGACCTATGTGCTGGATGCACCGCTGGGTGACCCGCCTGCAGCTACTGCTACCGATGAAGTAAAGAATGTTTACCTCGCTCGGAAGACTCAGTACTCCACAGTTCAGTGTGCTATCTTGTATGGTTTAGAATCGGAGCTTCAGAAAAGGTTTGAGAATTCAGACCCACATGATATTGTCCATGATCTCAAATTGATCTTTAAGACTCATGCGGCAATTGAGAGCTATGAGGCTTCTGAAAAGTTCTTTAACTGCAAGATGGAAGAGGGCAGCTCCGTCAGTGAGCATGTGCTTAAGATGTCTAGGCACGCAAACAAACTTCAAAGCTTGGGTATAGTGATTCCTAATGCTTTGGGGATTTATCGTGTCCTCCAATCACTACCACCAAGTTACAAGAACTTTGTGATGAACTACAATATGCAAAACATGAACAAGTAGTTGCCAGAACTCTTTGTTATGTTAAAATCTGCAGAAGTGGAGATCAGGAAAGAGCACCAAGTGTTGATGGTCAATAAGACCACCAAATTCAAGAAAGGCAAGTCTAAGCAAAAGGGACACTTCAAGAAAGGTGGTAAGAAAGTTACCGCGCCGACGAAGAAGACCAAGGCTGGACCTAAGCTTGATACTGAGTGCTTTTACTGCAAGGGAGAAGGTCACTGGAAACGGAATTGCCCAAAGTACTTGGCGGATTTGAAGAACGGCAACATCAAGAATAAAGGTATATCCGATATACATGTTATTGATGTGTATCTCACTAGTACTCGTAGTAGTGTTTGGGTATTTGATACTGGTTCGGTTGCTCATATTTGTAACTCGAAACAGGTGCTGCAGAATAAACGGAAGCTAGGGAAGAACGAGGTGATGATGCGCGTGGGAAACGGATCAAAGGTTGATGTGATCGCGGTCGGCACGCTACCACTTCATCTACCATCGGGATTAGTTTTATACTTAAATAATTGTTATTTGGTGCCTGCGTTAAGCATGAACATTATATCGGGATCTTGTTTATTGCGAGACGGTTACTTGTTCAAGTCCGAGAATAATGGTTGTTCGATTTATATGAGTAATATGTTTTATGCACATGCACCTTTGATAGATGGTCTATTCTTATTGAATCTCGATAGTGGAAATACACATATTAATAACATTGAGGCTAAACGTTTGAAATCAAGCGATAACTCGACCTATATGTGGCACTGTCGTCTTGATCACATTGGAGTGAAGCGTATGAAGAAACTCCATTCCGATGGACTTCTTGAATCACTTGATTTCGAATCACTTGAAAGATGCGAAGCATGTCTGATGGGTAAAATGACTAAGACTCCATTTTCTGGTATGATGGAGCGAGCTACGGACTTATTGGAAATCATACATACCGATGTGTGTGGTCCAATGAGTGTAGCATCGCGCGGTGGTTATCGTTATGTTCTTACCTTCACGGATGACTTGAGTAGATATGGGTATATCTATTTCATGAAACATAAGTCCGAAACTTTCGAGAAGTTTAAGGAATTTCAAAGTGAGGTAGAGAATCAACGTAACAAAAAGATTAAGTTTCTACGTTCTGATCATGGAGGTGAATATCTAAGTTACGAGTTTGGCGAGCATTTGAAGAAATGCGGAATACTTTCACAATTGACACCGCCGGGAACACCACAGCGTAATGGTGTGTCCGAACGTCGTAATCGAACTCTCTTAGATATGGTTCGTTCTATGATGTCACTTACAGATTTACCGCTATCATTTTGGGGTTATGCATTAGAAACAGTCGCATTCACTTTAAATAGGGCTCCATCTAAATCCGTTGAAACGACACCGTATGAATTATGGTTTGAGAAGAAACCTAAATTGTCGTTCCTTAAAGTTTGGGGTTGCGAAGCCTATGTAAAGAAGTTACAGCCGGACAAGCTTGAACCCAAAGCGGAAAAATGCGTCTTCATAGGATACCCGAAGGAAACTATTGGGTATACCTTCTATCATAGATCCGAAGGCAAAATCTTCGTTGCTAAGAATGGATCCTTTCTGGAGAAGGAATTTCTCTCGAAAGAAGTGACTGGAAGGAAAGTAGAACTCGACGAGGTTGTCGAACCTTCTCTCAAAATTGCGAGTAGCGCAACATCGGAAGAAGTTCCTGTGGTGCCTGCACCAATAAGAGAGGAAGCTAATGATGATGATCATGAAACTTCGGTTGTAGTTGCTACAGAGCCTCGCAGGTCAACGAGAACTCGTACCACTCCTGATTGGTATGATCCTGTTATGAGTGTCATGTTGGTGGACAACACCGATGACCCTGCGACATATGAAGAAGCGATGATGAGCCCAGATTCCAATAAATGGCAAGAAGCCATGAAATCCGAGATTGGATCCATGTACGAAAACCAAGTATGGACTTTGGTGGACTTACCGGATGGCCGGAAGGCTGTCGAGAACAAATGGATTTTCAAGAAGAAAACAGATGCTGATGGTAATGTTACTGTCTATAAAGCTCGACTTGTCGCAAAAGGGTTTCGACAAATTCAAGGAGTTGACTACGATGAGACTTTCTCACCTGTAGCAAAGATAAAGTCTATGAGGATTATGTTAGCAATCGTTGCATTTTATGATTATGAGATATGGCAGATGGATGTCAAAACAGCATTCCTCAATGGAGACATTGATGAAGAGTTTTATATGATGCAACCCAAAGGTTTTGTCGATCCTAAAGATGCTAACAAGGTATGCAAACTTCAACGGTCCATCTATGGATTGAAGCAAGCATCCTGGAGTTGGAATCAACGTTTTTATAAGGTGATCAAAAGTTTTGGTTTTATACAAACTTATGGAGAAGCTTGTATTTACAAGAAAGTGAGTGGGAGCTCTGTATCATTCTTAATACTATATGTAGATGACATATTGTTGATTGGGAATGATGTAGACCTTCTTAATAGTGTCAAGGAATATTTGAATAATAGTTTTTCAATGAAAGATCTTGGCGAAGCAGCTTACATGTTAGGCATAAAGATTTATAGAGATAGATCGAGACGCCTAATATCATTGTCACAAAGTACATATTTGGACAAAGTTCTAAAGAGGTTTGGAATGGAAGATAGCAAGAAAGGGTTCTTGCCCATGTTGCCCAATACGACCTTGAGTAAAACTCAAAGTCCGACAACGGCAGAAGATAGAGAAAGGATGAGTAAGACTCCCTATGCCTCAGCCATAGGATCTCTAATGTATGCCATGCTATGTACTAGACCCGACATTGCATATGCTGTTAGTTTAACTAGCAGATATCAAAGTGATCCAGGAGTGGATCATTGGACAGCGGTCAAAAACATCCTTAAGTACTTGAGAAGAACTAAGGATATGGTTCTTTCTTATGGAGGTGATGAACAGCTCGTTGTTAATGGTTACACCGATGCTAGTTGGAACACCGATCCGGATGATTCTAAATCACAATCTGGATACGTATTTACTTTGAATGGTGCAGCAGTTAGCTGGAGGAGTGCAAAGCAAAGCGTTGTGGCGAGATCTTCAACTGAATCGGAATACATGGCTGCTTCAGAGGCTTCACAAGAAGCGATATGGATGAAAGAGTTCATTACAGAGCTCGGTGTGGTTCCTAGTGCGCTGGACCCAATGTCAATCTACTGTGATAACATGGGCGCCATAGCCAATGCACAAGAACCAAGGTCACACAAGAAGCTTAAGCACATCAAGCTACGTTTTCACGCTATTCGAGAACATGTCCAAGATGGGGACATAAAGATTTGCATAGTACACACAGATCTGAATGTGGCGGATCCGTTGACTAAACCTCTCCCGAGGGAAAAACATGACCAGCACCAAACTGCCATGGGTGTTTGGTATATTACCATGTAATCTAGATTAGATGACTCTAGTGCAAGTGGGAGACTGTTGGAGTTATGTCCTAGAGGCAATAATAAATATAGTTATTATTATATCTTTGTGTTTATGATAAATGTTTACATTCATAGTATTAACAAGGAAACATTAATACTTGTGTGATTTGTAAACTAAAATAGAGTCCCTGGTAAAGCCTCTTTATAATACTAGCTTGTTGGTTAATAAATGATTGTGGTTTCCCTGTCATGAACATTGAGATGTTATTAACAACAAGATCATATCATTAGGAGAATGATATGGTGGACATACTCCTGTAGATAAGCGTAGCATAAAGATCAAGTCATTTTATTAGTTCAATTGCTATATGCTTTCTGATACATAGTAACCTAATTCCTTCGACCATGAGATCATGCATATCACCTTCACCGGAAGGATGCTTTGATGACATCAAACACCACACCGTAACTGGGTGGCTATAAAGGTGACATTGAGTGTTCGGAAAGTATTGGTTGAGACACATGGATCAAGAGTGGGATTTGTCCATCCATATGACGGATAGATATACTCTGGGCCCTCTCGGTGGAATGTCATCCAATTAGCTTGCAAGCATGTGACTGGCTCACAAGGGATCACATATCACGGGAACAAGAAAAGAGTACTTATCAGTAACGAGGTTTAACTAGGTATGCAGAGATATCGAAGATCATAACCTCGGATAAGTAAACTATCATGAGACAAAGGGAAATTGGTATCATATGTTAGTGGTTCATTCGATCGCAAAGTAATCGTAGAAATATGTGGGAGCCATATGAATTTCCAGATTCCTCTATTGGTTATTGTTCGGAGAAGTGTCTCGATCATGTCCGCATAATTCACGAACCGTAGGGAGACACACTTAAGGATTCGACGTTGTTTGAGTAGTTATGGAATGATGAGTAAGAGACCGAATGTTGTTCGGAGTCTCGGTATCATGAGGAGATCTAGAATGGTCTGGAGAATAAGATTCATATAAGGAAAGTCATGTTTCAGGGTTGGATAATGGTTCCGGTGTTTTCATCGGGAATGTTATAGAAGGTTCTGGAATGTCTGGCACTCCGGAGGGGAAGGGTACATGAATGTGTCATAACAAGTTGGAATGATTGCATCATGTACTAGGTGTCATCGCTGAACAAAATAAAGGGTTTATTCAAATCCTAGTTTGAAAAGTCAAACGGCTATTTTGGGAGGTGGAGGGGAAGTAGGAAACCTACTTGGGGAGGAGTTCCCTCCCTCCACCGCCGGCCCACTTGGAGACCGAGTTGGGGAGGGACTCCCCTCCCCTTGGTGCGCCCCCTCCACCTATATAAGGAGGGGCAGGGCTGCCCCTCCAAGTACACAACACCTCCACCCAAAACCCTAGCTCCCAGCCGGCGGCGCCGCCACCTCCTGCTGCCGCCGCCTAGGGAAACCCTAGCCGCCGACTTGGGCTGCTCCAAGCCCTAGCCGCCGGCCCTAGACCCTCCTCCTTGGTGCGTCTAAACCCTAGATCGCCGAGGATCTCTCTCATAGTCCACCATACTCGCTCCGGCTTAAGGCGAAGCCCTGTGAAATCTCCCCTCTACTTCCGGTACCATGCCGTTGTGCTGCCGGAATCGCGAGGAGAGTGCTACAACCTTCGTTGCCTGCTGGAACAAGGGAGAGGAAGGTCTTCGTCGAGTACCGAACGTGTGACCGACTGCGGAAGCGCTGCCGGAACGCAGCACCGGAAGGATCGTCTACGCGATCTTGAGATCGGGAAGAGTACGACTACATCACCCACGAGAATCCGCTCTCGTTAAACACTTTGGAATCTTCGAGGGTGAGTTATTCCATCGACTCATTGCTACAATCTAGTAGATAGATCTTGGCTTCTTTGTTTGTATGCGGTAGAAATTTTTTGTTTTCCATGCTACGAAACCCTACACACCGTGCTGTAACAAAGGATTAAACGTATGGTGTGGAAGGTAATGGTTTGTAGCAAGTAACCAGGTAACAGTGGAAGATGTATCAATGGTAAAGATTGGACCGGGTTCCATATTTCACTAGAGGTGCTCTCCTTAGATAAACAACATGGCATGAAGGGAAAACAAATTACAGCAGGGCAATTGCAGGAACTGAGCAAAACATAACAATGCAATTAATAGTCAGAAAGATCCTATGAGATTCGATTGGGCAATACAACAATATACATAGACCGCCATTCAACTGCAATTATGACTAGAAGTCCACCTTCAGGTTATCATCCGAACCCCCTCCAGTATTAAGTTGCAAGCAACAGACAACTGCTTTAAGCAAAGTGTGTAAGGTAAACAGTCCATATGTTCCATGAACAAGAGACCGTTGTTTTCTCCCTAGTAGCAACAACACATATACAACCGAAGAGATTATTGTCACTTCCCTTGGACACTAGAGGCATGAACCCACTATCGAGCATAAATACCCCCTCTTGGAGTCACTAGCAACTACTTGGCCATGATAGCTACTAACAACGGAGAGCATGCAAGATCACAAACAACATAGACATGATAGAATCATAAAGATAAAACCATTAATCAAACCAACATAATAATCTCAATATCCATCGGATCCCCGCAAACACAACATGCATGATTACAAATTGATTAGATCTTAATCATGAACGGAGCTCGCAAGATCTATACATGAAAGCACAAAGGAGGAGATACAACTATCTAGCTACTACATAGACCCATAGTCCAAGGTGGAACTACTCACAAATCATACCGGAGAGAAGGCCTCTGGATGATCTCCCCTCCGGCAGGGTGCCGGGAAGAACATCAGATCCCCCGATCTAGGGACGATGGTGGCAGCGATTACAGACGGTTTCGTGGAGATTTGATTGGGTGCTTAGGGTTTCTGCATCGGGGGCTTCTTATAGGCGAAGGGGGAGGCCGAGGAGGCGGCCAGGGGCCCCACACCCCTCCAGGCGTGGGGCAGGGCCCACCCGCGCCTAGGCGGGTCTGGCCTCCCTGGCTTGCGTCTCCGTCTCGTCTTCTGGATTCTTGTTCCCCACAGAAAGTAATTGACTTTGACGTTTTTCCCGTCCAATTCTGAGAATATTTTTTTACTAGCTTTTCTTAAACCAAAAACAGCAAAAAACATGCAACTAGCACTGTGGCAACTTGTTAATAGGTTAGTACCAAAAAACATGTAAAAAACACCTCAAAGTGTAGACAAAGCAAAGAAAAGTAGATACTAATGAGCATGGAACATCAAAAATTATAGATATGTTTCCGACGTATCAGTAAGTTTCAGTTACAACCTCACATGTACTCTTCCTCGTCCTGACCCCCATCCCCCGATGACGGCGAATACTCCCGGCGACAACAATCCCCTTGTTAGCAGCGACTCTCTCGACGGCGGCGGATACGATTCGTCCGACGAGGGCATGGATTGGGCAAGCGGCAGATACGAATCTGGGTCTGCACAAACCCCTGGAGACGGCACGCGGTCGCTGACACATGGTGTGGCGGCAGCTTTGGCGCGTGCGATGCTAGCACACCGGCAAAGACCAGCCACCAGTCGGGATCTTCTTTGGAGGCGTCGAGTGAGTTCCCTTCCCTATTTGCTACTTCATATCCTCTGTTATTTCTTAATCAGTGTTATGCATAGAAAAACAAGGTTAACTATATTTGAGGGCCAATAATATATGAAATTAGTATTGTTAGCATTGTGCATGTAATCTTAATTATTGGAAATCACCACTAGAGTGAATATATTATCCCATGTTTCTGTACTTTCTCACATTTCCATATTAACTGAATGTGTGTGCCTTGATAACTGAATGTATTTATTTAATTATCTATATTTATTTTGGACGATGATATTTGGGACATAAGGTTTAATATCCTTGGTGAAGACAATTTAGAGAGGACCTTGTGCTTATCCGATATCACTGTACTGAATCTGAGAGCACTGATTGAAGGCCATGAGTATGATTACACAGATACAATCTACTATGTTAGAGAGAAAGGAAAAGGAATAGAGGGAATGGAAGCATTGGACAACATGTCAAAGGTTCGGAAGATGATAGAAATGTATGACAGTAGAAAAGTGTTGAACTTGACAATCATTAAGCACAACTCTAATATTCCCGCTGGACTAAACCAGAATCACTTGGAAGCTGAGCAAGCAGTAAATGAGGCAACCTTTCTCTCTGTTGACAAGGATGGAGTAATACACATTAGTGAGGATGAAGAAGATGTGTTCTACCCTGTTGCTATTGATATTTCAGATGTTCTCTTCATTGGCACTCGACATAGCTGTAATATGGACAAGGGAAAGAAGCAGGTGCCATATGGTTCTACTGAGGTAGATGTGCTTGATGATTCATATGATGACATGATCTGGAAACCATGTCAGGTTAACCTTGAAGATCATAACAGAGCGGTTGCAAAGGAGCTTGAACTGATGAATAAATTGAGGAGGCAAAGGACAGAAGAAGATCCTGAAAATGTGCTGATTAAGGACCTACTTAGACAACAGAAGAGGAAGAGAGAAGACCCAGATCACATTGAAGAGGAAACTGATGTAGAAAAGATTTATGAATAAGAATAAGAAGAAGAGTCAGAAGAAGATGAAGTCCATGAAGTTGATTTTTTCCAGAAAAGGTAGTGCCAAAGAGAGCAGGGCCTACTAGCTAGCAGATCACATTATGAACCAGACCTAGTAGAGCCAGATTTCTTTGTGCCATTAGGTGACGAGGAGGTCAGTCCTGATGAATTGGCTAACAGTGATAATGATGGATTTGTAAAGAAATTTTCTTTGCCAATAGGGAATAATAGGAGGCTGAAGAAGCTTAAGAAGAAGATTTGGTATGATGAGATGAGGGCAGATGCACATGAGCAGTTTGCTTTGAAAGTGTACTTCAAGGATGTCTATCAGATTAGAACTTCTCTTAGGAATTTCCATATCGCTCAAATAATAAACTTTGCATATCATAGAAACAATTCAGATAGAATCATTGCATGGTGTAGTGAGAGAGCAGCTTATAAAGTAAAGGGGGAATGTGCAGATGAATACAAGGGATGTCCCTTCTTCAGTTTAGCTTCTACAACTGCCCATGAGAATTTTTTTTGTATTAGAAAGTTCAATAGTGTGCAAACATGTATTCCACATGGAGATAACACCAGGGTATCAATTGATTGGCTGGCTTTGCAGTCTGAGCAAGCAGTGAGAACTGATCCTAACACTTATCTGGAGACACTCATTGACAATGCAAAGCAGAAGTTTAGAGTTGAGGTGCCAAGGAGCAAGGCCTATAGGGCAAGGATTAAACATTTAGATTTATCATGGGTGATCAAAAGAAGCAGTAGACAAGGTTGAGGGACTATGAACAAGCAATATTAGACACTAATCCAGGCAGTAGATGTGTTGTCACCACCAAGGAACTGGTGGAGCATCCTAGTCCCAATCCTAGATTTCATGGTCTTTTCATATGTTTGAATGCTTCAAAGGGTTCTTAAATGGATGCATGCCCTTTATAGGTACAATTACTATTGACTACCATTGCATTTGTTTTAATTTATTTTGCACTGCAGCTACCAATTGTTAATAATTATGCTTGTCATTTCAATTAGGTATGGATGGTTGTTTTGTGAAATTAACCACTGGCCAACAAATCCTTGCTGCCACTAGGAGAGATGGCAACAACAACATTTTACCTATAGTATATGGTGTTGTTGACAAAGAGGACATTACTAGTTGGATGTGGTTTCTCACCCAGCTGAAATATTGCATAGGAGAGCCAGGGAAGTTTGGTAGCTTCACTTTCATCTCTGATAGGAAAAAGGTTAGGGCATTTCTGTATATTTCTTAGTTGTCATTATGTACACATATTCTCTCTATTTTCATGTACATGTTCATTACACATATTTTTGTTTGTTAGGGTCTGCTTAAAGCAGTTGCTAAAATATTCCCAAATTCTCTACAAAGGTTCTATTTGAGGCATATCTATGCCAACTTTCAGTCAGCTGGGTTCAAAGGGGAAGAGTTGAAAAAACATATCTTTGATGCTAGTTACTCATATACCAAATCAGGGTTTCAGAAAGAAATGTAGCTGGTGAGAAGAGATTGTGAGGAAGCTTACAACTGGATGATGCAAATCCCTGTGGAAGCATGGTGTAGACATGCTTTTGACACAAATTGCAAGACTGATATGGTTGTAAACAATCTATGTGAAGTGTTCAACAAGATGATACTGGATGTGAGGGGTAAGCCTATTAGGACAATGCTTGATGGAATCAAAGACAAGATCATGGTTAAGTACAATAAGGTTAGGAAGAAAACAGAAACAACAAGGTGGGAAATTACTCCTTTCTATGCTGAGAAGTTAGAGGAGGCAAAGAAATATTCTAGAGAATGCAAAGCCAAAAATGCTGACATAGGTATGTGGCAAGTTAGCACAAAGGGGACAAATGTGCATGCAGTTGATTTGAGAGCCATGACTTGTGGATGCAAAGCATGGGATCTCACTAGCATCCCATGCAACCATGATATCTCTGTTATCTCCAAAATCAAACAACACACAAAAGATTATGTACATGACTTCATCAAAAACCCATGTATAGAGAAGCATTCAATCATGTCATATACCCTGTCCCTGGCCCCGATGAGTTGCCTAAGACAGATACTAGGGACATTGATCCACCTGTTTTTAGGGAGAAGCCAGGAAGGAAGCAAACAGTTAGAAGGAAAGGTGTCTATGAGGTATGTGCACCTAGGGATAGCTCAAGGATGGGGAGTATCACATGTAGCAACTGCAAATTTGTTGGACATAGGTTCACTTCATGTCCTATGCAGTTGAGGACCGAATTACAACTTAGAAAAAGTTGGCACCAAGTAAGTATGCTTCATATGGTGCTACATTATGTGTGTACATATTGTATACTAAAATGTTTCTATAAATATTGTACACTAAAATGTTTGTGCAGTCAAACAGGGAAAACATCACTGAGGAGGCATGCACTTCAAGGGAAACATCACCAAGGGAAACAACAACATCATCTTCTCCAGCAGGGCCTCCTACAGCACCAAGGGCAACAACACCAAGGGCTCCAGCACCAAGGGCAACACCAACATCATCTTCTCCAGCACCAAGGGAAACACCAGCAGGTTCTTCAGTTCCATCAAGGGCAACACTAGCAGCAAGGCGTCCTTCAGAAAGGGCAATACAAGCATCATCTTCAGATGCACCACCACCTGCTAGGGCAACCCCAGCTGGAAGACCCTTCTTTGCACCAAGGACTAGTGGCAGAGAGTCCAAACTAACACATAGGATGCAGGGATACCTCGATGCAGGGAAGCACATCAACTACAAAGGCTCTAGAATCTCAAAGAAGTGATGTTCTATGTTGTTTGTCCCTTTGAAACTACGCATGTTTGAGCAATGTGTGTAAGAGTATGTTCTTTAAACCTATCTGGTGGAACCATATTTGTGTAAGACTATGGTGTGTAAGACTATGTTTTTTCAAGACTATGTTGTTTAAACTATCTGGTGGAACCATATTTCTGTAAGACTATGTTGTTCTCATACCGTGTTTTACAAAATGCATACACATTTCACACACTATTTAGAACATATAGATAATGCCTAGGATATGTAGATAGTATCTACAATGTTTTACAAAATGTAGCATAACATGATTCAGCATGAAAACAACACAAGCGCTTGGAATTCAACATAACATTACACATATAGTTCACACACTACTCAGTACTCAACACAGGTACTTAGAACTCAACATAACATTACACAAATAGTTCACACACTACTAAGAACTCAACACAAGTACTTAGAATTCAACAGAACATTACATAGACCAGTAAGCTAAATAGATAACGTTTGCTTCACAATATTACATGCCTAGAATAGATATCACTCATCACACAATTCCTTTATCTTCTTCACCTTCTTCTTCTTCAGACCATTAGTGAAATTGAACAGATCAAACAGTACATGCTCCAACTTGTTCTTCTCTGCCTTCAATGCCACTTCTCCTCATCCCATTTTTCCTAACTCACCTTCATAATGTCTGCTTGAGATTTCTACACTTCCTTAAGCATATTCACTTCATTCTTCAAAGCTTCTAGTTCAACCTTTAGCTCATCTCTTTAACCACAAGCCCAACATCCTCCTCACCAAACTGAATAATTTTATACTTCTCCATCATCACCTTATTCTCTGTTTGTTCCATGAACTTGCACACATCATCTAATGGGGTGTTGTGCTTCTTCTCTATCTTTGTTTTCTCATCAGATAGCTATTACACTAGTTTAGCATTGTCAATCCTTTCTTCAATCCTAACTCTGTTGGATTCAAAGTACATGTGCCACAACCTATCTAAAGAATTTTTCATTGTGTCTAGCCACTCTTCTTCATCAACCCATGACACAAAACCACAATTCAAAACTTCCTATAAAAAATGTAACTGGAATCAAGGAACAAAATTGTATTGCTATATCTTGTATTGCTATATCCAACAATATAGAAGCAAACTAAATATATACCCAAGGAAGCTAATTTATATCCAACAGTACAATAAAATTGTTCTACTGACATCCAAGCAAGCTACTGCAATATATGTCCAGGTTTTTATATACTAGCATATCCATATTCAAGCATCTATATCTACTTTTCTGGTCTGCTAACCCTAACTAATTTTCAGATATGACAAAATTGAGAGATGAAAATTTTGTTGAGTTCAGTAGAACTCACAGTCCCTATCTGACACATGTAAAACCTTCTTTCAGTGTTTGTCCCTTCAAAGGCGACACACTTCTGTGGCACCAATCCATGCCCGTGGCACTTCACCGGACAACCCAGTGCAATCCGATGAAACTGGGGGGTCCTCGCATGTGTCCGGTGCATAGTCCATAGGTACGAACTCCTAAATGAACGGAAATTGCAAAGAAATGGGTTCAAATCCAAAGAAATCCAGTTCAATTGAGAAGCCAGGCCCCTAAACCCTAACCCTAGAATTGGGGAACTTACCCGTAGTAGAGAAGGGCTCGACGACTCGCCGTCGCTCTAGCTGGGCATGGCGAAGACGACTGTCGGAGTTCGCGGATGGTCCGCCGATGGCGATGGCTATGCGTCGGCGACGGGTGTGGAGCTCAATGACGCGGTCGGGGTCGGGTTCAATGGGCCTTGTAACTGCCTAGGTCAGGGTTGTGTTCTATATAAAGAAGGGTGGGACCCAGTCCTGCCGTTAACGGTCGTTAACGGCCGTGTCCAACGAATGGGTCCCGTCTGTTAGATCCAGTGTCAATCGGCCTGAATCGTTCAGTTAGCGCACATTGCAAAAAAAATAGCAGTAGGATGGTGGTTTTATGAGATTAGAATCGTAAACTGATGATTTTTCAAAAAAATTGTAAAAAATAATGGTTTATGCTATAAACTCGCTCCGTGCGACATGGTAAACTTCGAGCGGCACACACAGCGAACCAACGGGTTCCGAGGACAAGATACAGATCATGCCATCGGATTAATCGAGGACAACAAGTGCACATCATCACACAATTAGAAGAAGTTCAAGGGCCATGTCTTAAGTCTTGGAGATTAATCGCACGTAGGAAACCTAGATAACCTTTGCGATCTCTTGTCGTCTCAGAGGTTACATATATTGCGTCTGAGCACATCGATCGTGGACGGCGAACATTAATTTAAGAAACAATAACAGCAGGTTTTTCCTCGAGCTTACTACGTACGTACGGAATACATAAACGTGTGTAGGATTTTCCCTTGCACCATGATTCTCGGGCGAAGAAGAAGAAGAAGCACGTACGTACGTGCGCGTCAGAGGTTGATCCCTTTCATCATGATCTTGAACTCGCTGAAGTCGACGCGGCCGTCGCTGTCGCGGTCGACGTTGCAGATCATCTCCCTGACGTTGGCGAGGCTGCTGGCCTCGGGCATGCCCAGCTTCTTGAGCACCTCCTGCAGCTCCGACGCCGAGATGTAGCCGTCGCCGTCCACGTCGAAGACCTTGAATGCCTCCCTCATCTCCTCCTCGTCCTGCCCGCCCTCCTCGCCGTCGTCGGCCAGCGCGCCGAAGAGCGCGTCGCCGAGCGCGCGGTGGAGGCCCTCGAAGTCCTCGAACCGGAGGCCGGAGGCGCCCTCGGGGACGTGCGCGCCCACGGTGGCGGCCAGGCTGGGGCGGTCCGCCTCCAGCCCGAGCGAGTCCAGCGCCTGCGCCAGCTCGTCCACCGTGATCTCGCCGTCGCCGTTGCGGTCGAACAGGTCGAACACGCGCCGCAGACGCACCGCGTTCAGGCTGCCGTTGCGGAGGCGGAACGACGGCGAGGGTGCGCCCTTCGACAGGGCCGCCGACGGATTGCTCTGGCTCTGATTGTCCATTATTGGCAGGCTCCCTCCCTCTCTCTCTCGCTCTTGCTCGCTGGTTCTGGTCGTGCGCCGGTCCTTTGTTATTTCGGGAGGGGTGTGGGAGGCCGCGCCGAGACTCTCGCGGCTCTATTATAGCAGGAGAAAAGGAAAGGAACGAACGGGAGGCGTGTCGTGTCCCCGGCGGAGGCGGGGCGAATTTTGCCGCGCCGGGCTATGGTTTCCTTTTTCTCTGCCGGGAAATCGATCGCCTACCATACCACTCGCGTCCATACCATCCCGTCCATGGAAACAGCTGATCATCAGAACCAATTCATGGCGTACTCGGACCTCGGTGCTGTGGGGAGGCAGGCAGACTACTTTCGTATCGGCTTCCTACAGGGCTTTCCTTGTGATTTCTTCCGTGCAACGTGGGCTCGGATTCATATCATCTTTGTCTGCCTCACGAACTGCTACACTTTTCGACTTTCGTCCCATCATGCCAGCCAGCTTGTCTGCGTTCTAGGAATAGCCAGACGGACGGCGTGGCAGCCACACCGGCGGACGCAGCAGGGCGATCTCCATGCATTTCCTGCATTGCCCGTGCCCGTGACCGTGACCGAGTCGATGAACGGCAGCGCATGGTCAGGGAGAACCCATGACCCAGGTGCATTGCCCCGTTTAAACACGTACTAGCTCTATGCCAAATTGCCCTGCATTTTAGCATTGGTTGAAGTAAAACTTTATAATTTGACACGGTATATACTAAAAAGATATCAACATTTACGTTTGGCAAATTGCCCTGCATTTTTGTTTGTTAAGGTGGAAGTGCCCTCGTGCTTATCACTTGCATCTTTGGAGGTGGTTCATCCAATACAAGTTATGCCAAAGGATCTTTGGCAAGAGAAGCTTCAGGCAGTCGGGTTTTGTTACCAAGATTTTTTTTTGCGGTTTTTGTTACCAAGAAATTTTAATCACCATCTCCTCCATTCACTTAACAAAGGAGTTTTCCATTTCCTTTAAGGACCCGTGGTGATCTTCCCTATATATAGCATTTGAGATGATGTGGACTACTTGATGTTCACCACCCAACCCTTCCAACTCGACTTGAGAAGATCATTGGCTATACTCTCTTAGGCTATAAAGCCCGAATAAGAGCACGGGGATCTCATACCAATTGAAAGTACAAGTATGGCGATTAGAGTGGGGGTGAATAGGCGCTAATCAAATTTTAGTTCCTTTTCATTTAGGCTTTAAACAAAGGAAAAATTTGTAGATATGCGATTAAGTGAATTTGCCTATATGACAAACAAGCAAGAAAAACAACAACACCAGGGTAAAGGAAAGAAATTACCGCAATGGAGGCACAAAGACGTAGTCCCAAAGTTTCTTACTTGTTAAGGGAAGTATGTCTTTGTTGGAGATGTGTGGCGCCACACAAGAATACTAACTGCACAAAGGCTCACCTTATTCCCCCTATGTGCACAACAAAGGTGGACACATGATCCACTATGCGATGGCCTTCAAGGTGGAAAACATAAACATTTACAAACTTGTTGGGGCACTCTCCACAAATTAATTGGAATCTCCCAACATGACCCAAAAGATTCACAAAACCAAGAGAGAGCTTCGCAAGCGACCTCTTTCATCTAGGGTTCCAAGAGACCAAGATTAAAAAGTTCCTAAAGAGAGTGGTGGGGGATCAAATCCCTTCGGTGAAAGTGTATAACTAGGTCTTTTCCCTTGATTCCCAAAAGGGCATCAAATTCTAGTAGCTAGGGAGAGATAATTAGTGAAAGAGACCTCAGCAATAATGTAGGGAAGAGAGTGCAAGTCGTCGCCTCTACTTGGAGAAGAAGGGGGGCTTTTATAGGTTCCCCAAAATCCAGCTCATATGGGAATCTCCAGTCTATGGAGGCTGAACTCTCCAGCCAGGGTGTGTCCTCATAGAAGAATCTCTGGTTTGGGGAGTCCGGAGTCTCCGGAGTGTGTGTGACGAAACATGAGTCTCCGGGAAGTGTATGCGAGTCATTGGACTGTCATATGAGAGAAACATACTTGGCGCAACTCAGATTTTGCCAGTTCAGAGACTTAGTCCGGGACTTTCCTGTAGTCTCCTTTGTAGTCACATAAGAGTTTTCAATTTGTGAAGAAAGGAGTCTCCAGACCAGGAGCTCCAACAATAGCTAGATTTTTGGGGACTCTCATCTATTGCAATAGGTAGGCTGGTGGGTGCGATATTGGTTTTGTGGACATTATATGATTTCCCACAAACCTTATCAAGAGCAACCCCTCTTGATAGTATGGATTTCCTACAAGTCAAGTGATAAGGAAAAAAAGCATTGGAAACCTTCTTCCCCTTTTCCACTTTTGATGGGTTGATCACCATCTTGCACTTTTCATTAGAATTATCTAGAAACACTTAGGAGATGGTTTAATTAACTTGTGTTGTTTACAAACACCCAACACTTGGGGAGGGAAATGCCCTTTCAGCTAATGCCCAAAACTTGAATTGTATGGCTCCTAATCTTTGTATTCTCTAGTAAAATTCTAGCCATAAATTATTGATTAAACTATCATTTTTTTAATAATATGGAATAATGTGATGCCTCGAGGATAACCCCATGTATTAACTAGGCCACTTCTTTGTTGGACTAACTCCCAAGATGTGCATCTAGGGGATGCAAAAAAGAATACTCGATTATATGTCTACAAAATATGACATGGAAAAATCAACCATGAATAAGAAAAAATAGTTGAGAACAAACACCTAAGATATGCTATACAAGAATGATGTAGGTCAAATATAGAAGGCAGCATAAAATATACCTAGAAAGAACAGTAACACCATATTCTTGTAAAACAACAACGATCAATGAGTATGCATTACCCGATCCAATCAATGATGGCTAAACAAAAGGTTTTCATCCTAAAATGGTAGTTTAATGCATGGAAGTTGCCTGAACCAACCAGTGAAGGAAAATTCAACATGTTAACATTAGATAACGTCTTTCCACCATGTGACATTGTGAAACATTGTTCAAACCACCACGTGACATAGAGTGTTGTTTATTGTACCTTAGAGGGATGAATATGCCTAGTAGGGTGGAGGATATCTATAGATGAGTTAAGAACTTTAAGAGTAGATATCTTAGATAGTTATTGGAGATAGGAGTTGTTGGAGATATGCCCTAGAGGCAATAATAAATGTAGTTATTATTATATCTTTGTGTTTATGATAAATTTTTTACATTCATGCTATAATAGTATTAACAAGGAAACATTGATACTTGTGTGATTTGTAAACTTAATTTGAAGTCCCTAGTAAAGCCTCTATATAATACTAGCTTGTTGGTTAATAGATGATTGTGGTTTCCCTATCATGAACATTGAGATGTTATTAACAACAAGATCATATCGTTAGGAGAATGATATGATGGACATACTCCTATAGATAAGCGTAGCATAAAGATCAAGTCATTTTAATAGTTCAATTGCTATATGCTTTCTGATACATAGTAATCTAATTCCTTCAACCATGAGATCATGCATATCACCTTTACCAGATGGATGCTTTGATGACATCAAACACCACACCGTAACTGGGTGGCTATAAAGGTGGCATTGAGTGTTCGGAAAGTGTTGGTTGAAACACATGGATCAAGAGTGGGATTTGTCCATCCATATGACGGATAGATATACTATGGGCCCTCTCGGTGAAATGTCATCCAATTAGCTTGCAAGCATGTGACTGGCTCACAAGGGATCACATATCACCGGAACGAGAAAAGAGTACTTATCGGTAACGAGGTTGAACTAGGTATGCAGAGATACCGACGATCATAACCTCGGATAAGTAAACTATCGTGAGACAAAGGGAAATTGATATCGTATGTAAGTGGTTCATTCGATCGCAAAGTAATCGTTGAAATATGTGGGAGCCATATGAATTTCCAGATTCCTCTATTGGTTATTGTTCGGAGAAGTGTCTCGATCATGTCCGCATAATTCACGAACCGTGGGGAGACACACTTAAGGATTCGATGTTGTTTGAGTAGTTATGGAATGATGAGAAAGAGACTGAATGTTGTTCGGAGTCTCGAATGGGATTCGGGATATCACGAGGAGATCCGGAATGGTCCGGAGAATAAGATTCATATAAGGAAAGTCCCGTTTCGGAGTTGGGGAATGGTTTCGGTGTTTTCATCGGGAATGTTCTAGAATGTTCCGGAATGTCCGGCACTCCGGAGGGGAAGGGTACATGAATGTGTTGTATCAAGTTGGTATGGTTGCATCATTTACTAAGTGTCATCGCTGAACCAAATAAAGGATTAATTCAAATCCTAGTTTGAAAAGTCAAACAGCTAGTTTGAAAAGTCAAACGGCTAAATTTGGAAAGAGGAAAAGAGGAGGAGTGGGAAACCGAGTTGGGGAGGAGTTCCCTCCTCCAACCGGCGGCGCACCACCCAAGCCGAGTTGGGGAGGGACTCCTCTCCCTCCCCTTGTCCGGCCGGCCCCTCCACCTATATAAGGAGGGGGAGGGCTCCCTCCTAGAGACACACAAGATCCTCTCCTCCAAACCCTAGCCCCAAGCCGCCGCCGCCTCCATAGCCGCCGCCGGCCCTAGGGTAAACCCTAGCCGCCGCCTAGCTGAACCCTAGCCGTCGGCTTGCCCCCTCCTTGGTGTGTCTAAACCCTAGAACACCGAGGACTCTCTCATACTCCACCATACTCGCTCCGGCTTAAGGCGAAGCCCTGCGAGATCTCCCCTCTACTTCCGGTACCACGCCGTTGTGCTGCCGGAATCACGAGGAGAGTGCTACAACCTCCGCTGCCTGCTGGAACAAGGAAGAGGAAGGTCTTCATCGAGTACCGAACGTGTGACCGACTACGGGAGCGCTGCCGGAACGCAGCGCCGGAAGGATCGTCTACGCGATCTTGAGATCGGGAAGAGTACGACTACATCACCCACGAGAATCCGCTCTCGTTAAACACTTTGGAATCTTCGAGGGTGAGTTATTCCATCGACTCGTTGCTACAATCTAGTAGATAGATCTTGGCTTGTTTGTTTGTATGCGGTAGAAAATTTTTGTTTTCCATGCTACGAAACCCTACAGGAGTAGCAGTTGTTTTGTGGGATTTTTGGGAAGTTAGAAATAATGCTTGTTTTCATAATGCTTACCCTGTAGATCTAAATGTGGTCATTTTCAGTATTTCACACATTGTCTTCTTGAGGTGATTCTATAGAAGACACACAACAGGGACATACAACATCTAGGGGCCAGAATGCATCTGGCAGTGACATATGATATCTTCCACAAGAGTAAAGGGTTTGGGAAATGTGGTCCAAAGGCTCGTGTAAAAGCTGTTGGAGTACTTTCGTTGATGATTAGGAGATCTGGTTGTGGCCTAACCTAGTCGTGGGAATAAAAGATGTAGAGAGTAGTGATCTGTTATGCTTTCAAGTTGTAAGTTGTCTCGTGTTTTAAACTTTGGACGAGTCTAATAAAATGTTGTGAGGGTGGATGTTGTGACGAGGGAGTCTTGTTCGGACTTTTTGGATCCTTTATTGAAGTTGGGAGCATGTGCTCCTTAATTCAAAAAAAAACTACAAAAATCTCGGTGCAATATAAAGTGAGCATTTCTTCTTCCATGAACTATGTAACTGATGTCCCACAGTCCAAGAGCACCAAGGAGCCTTGAGCCAAGTCCCCTTTATAACTGGCATCGTTGTTCATAGGCCAGGAGAACTAAAGTGATAACCAGAGCGAGGAAGGATAAGCCGAGATGCTACCAAAACCGGCCGAAGACAGCCCAACAACAACGAAACATATAAACAGGGGTATATAGATCCGTCTGAGTTTTATGGGTGGCGTCTCGTGAGGAAACCCCTCATCCCTCCCCCCCCCCCCCCCCCCCCCCCCCCCCTCTCTAAATTCTCTATTTTTTACCAATTTCATAGCTGATTTTTTGTGTCAACTTTCCTCCTTAAAGTCATATTTTCCTTGTATCCAGGTTGGCAAATGTCAAAAAAAATAATTACTCCTTGAGAAAGGTTGTGAGCGTGTAACCTTTATGTAGCCAGGGTCCAAAATGCAAACAACCACATGGGCGGCCCAATAGCTTTCGGTACACCTAAATCGGGCCGTCCGCAGGCCTCACGCTCTTGAAGACGACCTGCACGCCGTGCTCCGGCTCGACGACGAGTCTGAGCGCCGGCGAGTGGCGGTAGGCGGGCGACAGAGCCACCTCGAACCTGGAGAGAATGAGCGCGAGGAGCACCTTGAGCTCGGCCATCGCGAAGCCCTGCCCGAGGCAGGTGCGCGCCCCGGCGCCGAACGGCAGGTACGAGTGCAGCTGCGGCCGCGCCGCGAACCGGTCCGGGTCAAACTCCCGCGCGCCGGGGCCCCAGAGCCCCGCGTCGAGGTGCACCGTCGACACCGGCATGTAGATGTTGACGCCCCCGGGCACGCGCACGCCGCCGAGGCTGAGCTCCCGCAGCGCCTGCCGTGACACCACCGAGCCCGCCGGGTACAGCCGCAGCGTCTCCTGGATCACCATTGTCAGCTGCAAGCAAAAAATCTTCAGACAGAGAACACGTACGTACGCAAGGTGTTCGATGCGTGTCCGTACGTACGTACCTGCTTCATCTTCTGGAGCGACGCGGAGTCCGGCGCGGCGTCGCTGAGCGCCTCCCGCGCCTCGTCGCGCACCCGGCGCTGCCACTCCGGGTGCAGCGCCAGGAGCATCAAGCACCACGCCGCCGTCACGGCCGTGGTCTCGTACCCCGCGAAGTATATGTTCTTACAGTTATCGACCACGAAGTCCTCAGACGCACTGCCCCCGCCCACCTCGGCCTCGGCGCTCCGGAGCATGGCGTTCAGCAGGTTCCCCTCGTCCTCTCCGCCGCTCTCCCTGACGACGTCCAGTATCAGCCTCCTGACCCGCCGGTTGAGCCTCCAGGCCGCCCAGCTGCTCCTCGTGGGCAGGAACCTCAGCCCGGTCATCTCGGCGAGCAGGTTGGGCCTGGCGACCGTCTTCTGCAGGTCCCTGATCATGGCGAAGATCCTCTTGCCCTTGACGTAGCTGCTCCCGAAGCAGGCCCTGGAGATCACGTCCGCGGAGTAGGCCCTGATGTCGTCGTCGACCTTGATGTCCAGCGCGCCGGTCCCGGCCACCCTCTCCTCCCACGCCCGCACCAGGGCTTGCGCCGAGCCCACCATCAGGTCCACCATACCCTACATATATAAGCAGGAATGCATTAGTATATTACACTTAACATCGGGATGACAGTGCGTGATGAATGATCGATCGTGTGTAGCGTACCTTGACCTTGTCGGGGAAGAACTCGGGGGCGATGAGCTTCCTCTGTCGGGTCCAGGCGTCGCCGTTGGACTTTAGGATGCCGTCGCCGAAGAGGGGGTGGTGCGTGGTCTTCATGTAGGAGCTCTTGCCGAGGTCCTCCGGCGAGACGCAGAGGCACAGGTCGCGGACCACCGCCGGGTCGGTCGCGTGCAGGAACACCATGTTGCCCACGGAGTAGCTGAACACCGGACCTAGATCGATGCAGAGCAACGGATCAGCAAAATTTGTCAAAAACCTTGCATTGGGTCCCGGCGCATCGCTGATGCCTCATCCTGACCGGTGTTCGACCGGAAACCAGCATGTGACATGTTCGTCTAGTACTAGTACTACTGCTAGGAGGCGCTTTCTGGCGTAATAACGACAAAGGAGAGCGGCGAAAGGTGCAACTGGATCAGAGCCTCTCTTGTCGCTTTGCGAGCGGCGTGGACCTGACATGGCACCGTGAGGTGTGTGTACGTGCGACCAGGTGTTTCGCCAAGCCACGGAGTCCATCCTGGCTGACTTAACACTCCACCCTGGCGGAATCTATAGGAGGCTTCTAAACTCATCGCCATAAAAAAGCTTCGGATCTTGCGTGACTCGAGGATCCGATTGCATGCTGGTCACCACGATCTGATGTCAACAGAATCCACGAAGGAAAATGATGTACGTCCCCGGACGATCATCGTCCGGGTTACAAACACGGAATGTTTTGCAGCAAATGGACATGTGTCAGCACGGGAAGCAGGACGATGGGAGGAGCTCCCCATCGTCCGGGGAACGCCTAGCACTATCCATCCACGAAACTACTATCGACGTATGCATGTGAGACGCAACAAATTGTTCTCTGGCCTCTTTATATGTGTATATGATCTTCTTTTCTTTTAACTTCGGATACAAAGAACATGATACGCAAGGCCTGAAATAAAGATGGCGATGTAGAATGTTGGTTCAAGGGCTTGGTATATGAAGCTATGCGTGGATTGTTTGTTTTGTCGTAACGCGTATTATTAGAATTCGATTATGCTTCCCTCATTTTGGAACGGACTAGTAGTACTATTCTTGGCGCAGACATGGAGCATATGCCTAGCTACAAACAGTGGACAGTCCTACTCAATTATTGTTTCTTTCTTTCGATCACATTACTCTTTCGGTGCAGGCAGAAAGCACGCTCGACTTAATTATCCGACGATGCTTGTTGCGATTCGATCGCCTCAATTATTGCCCCTTTAGCTAGCTAGTGGTAAATCAACAAAGCAACCCAAGAATATATATGATATATATGATCTCGTGTGCATTTGGAGAAATGTCTTCCACCTTAGATTGAAGACACACAAATATATGCTGCCATTATTATTTTTGAGAATGTATCCACTCGCTGCTATATTAAGCATGTAGAAGAAGACGCTTACGCATGTAGAAGATTTGTTAAAATTTAGATTAATCTAGACACTATTTCGTATATAGATAGATTCATCTAAATTTTAAAAAACCGACGACATCTATTTTGAGAGGTGGGAGTAGTAGTATTTTTTAAAAGAAATTTATCAGCAATATTTTTATCGAGAGTACTCTCACACATATTTTCGAACCCTTCTATCAACAATTCAACATTGAACAACCATTTTTCCAATTGACTTCATATTAACAAACTAACAAATTGATCTACTATGTCACGAAAGTGTCACGCCTTTTAAGAGATTGCAGTTTCATGCTAAATAATGGTGCAATTTTAGGTGAGTTTCAGATGACAGAAGCAAAAGCGTTGTCTAAGAATTTTCAGAGTTAGCAAAAGCGACACCACCACGATAGACTGCAAAATGAAGAAGAATCGGGCACGCACTGCGGAAGAAAAGGTAAATAAACTGACCACGTACACAAATGCAGTGAACTGATAGTGATTAGTAGTACTACTGTTCGATAAAATTAATCAACCAGTGAACTGATAGTGCACAAGATCGAGAGACGAGCCATGTATGTTTCGCACGCACCGTACTCGTTTCTCCACTTCTCGTAGAATGGAAACACGGCGGGGCGGTAGTCGTGCACGATGCCGGTGCCGCCGCCACCGTGGGACGACGACGACGTCCGTTTGGCGTCGGCGGCGGCCTGCCGCATGTCGGCGAGGTTGCCGTAAGGGAAGGACGGCGGCGGCCCGCGGACGCCCTGCCTCCTGAGCTCGCGGCGAACCCTCTCCGGCACCAGCCAGAGGACGCGGTAGAGGTAGAGCAGCAGGCCGCACGCCCCCACGCAGCACAGGCTCGCCACCACCTTCACCGCCACCATCGCCGCCATGCTCGTCCCATCCTCTCCGCGATTGGTTGAAGCAGCGCGCGAGGGACAAATGGGAATCTGTTGGGATGGACAATGATATACGGGGTGCGGGCAGCTAGAGTCCAAGCCCCAGCTTTAATTCTGGGCCGAGATCGGGGATCGGGCGGCTATATATCTGCGCGCCGCGCCGCGCCGCGCGCGCCAGTCGCCGTCACGTCGTCGTCGACCGTTTTACACGCCGTCGCTGTCTCTCGGCCAGGAATTACCAGTTCAGAACATGACAGGGAGCAGGACCGACCTCTTTTGCGCAGTTAATTATTCTCGCGTACGTGTCCGTCAATCGCGGCATAGCGATTAGTATTATCAGCGCGCACAGGCACGTGCACGACGGACGGCTGATCAGGGATTCGTTCGATCAGGGGACGAAGTACATGGGGTTGGGCACTTTGAACACGCGCTCCCCGGCGAAGTCGCCCTGCAGGTCGCTCCACTGGTCGCCGACGTTGCCGCGGATCCGGTACCCTTCCTCCTCCGCCAGCCGCCGCCGCACCGCCGACTTGAAAACCACCGAGCTCTGCCCACGGTACGCCGCGCTCCTGCACAGATGCAATGGCCAAAAAAACGATCACGACAAAACGCACATGCCAATCAGGTCCGTACGTATGTGCAATATACTCCAAGAAACGCCAAGTTTGGAGAAATCCAGGACGACGGCAAGCTAGCTGACGCGGTTCACGTCACCTCGCTATCAGTCTCATTGCTTTTGCTTCCACGATGTCAAGGGATTCAGTGGTGGAACGTAGAGAGCCTACGTATGCGTATCCACCGCCTCTGCCTCTGAAGATTTGATGATCTCCCTGCTGTAGAAGAATATATGCTCCTGATTTTTTCTGTGTGTTTGTACCTGCTGTCGTCGATGAATGTACTGTACCATGTAGTGCGACGACGTCCATGGCCACCAGCGGAAACGTACGGGTAGTGAAAATCACCGTCCGCGTAAGTACACAGTACGTACGTGACATACGACCGAACGTGCCCTATCCGGCTTATATGGCGAGTGACTTGTAATTCGGCTGTTTGTCAGTCGTCATTTTGGACACCATCGGCCAATGTTGACCTAGGCGAAATATTTCTAAATACCCTTTTAAAATATAATTCACCTTACATGTAAAAAGTTTCATGGGGCTGTTTTAAAAATTAGGTTTAAGAAGGCCTATGACAAAACCAAATACTCCTTCCTCTAGATCCAAATTTTATTAAGGAGTGACGGGCGGAGCGAGTCCTGTCGCCGGAGGCTTGGGCCGGATCGTTGAAGACCTAGGTTTTCACCACTACATATACCTCTTATAAGCTTCCCGCTAGAATAATTTGCATCTGTAAAATTTCCGGTGTTGTCTAAACACTCTTCGTAATAGTAAAGTTTCGCTGACTAGTGTCCGTGGTTTTTTTCATCTCTTTGTTGAAGAGGTTTTTTCACGTTAAATCTGTGTTCTCTTGTTTTGATTGTATTTTCGTTCTTCATTATCTTTTTTTCGTGCTTATAACACGGACTGGAGAGAGTGACGTGCTTTAATCCAAAGCTTTGTGTCTGATGGTACTGTTGCCATTAATGTTAATAATGACGTTGGCAAGTACTTGCATACTCCCTCCGTCTCAAATTACTCCGTGTTTTAGGTTTGATCAAAGTCAAACATGTTAAAACTTGACTAAACATTTTTGACAAAATAATAATATTTATAATATCAATTGTATACAATATAAAAGTATGTTTTATGGAAAGTCTAACTATATTTATTACATATTTTAGATATTGATATTTTTTCTTATATTTGTAGTCAAAGTTTATGAAGTTTGATTTTGACTAAACCTAAAACGCAGAGTAATTCGGGACAGCGGGAGTAATAAGAAAGGTGTAAGACAAGAAGGCCAATTATCACCATGCTAGTTGTCATGATTGAGCGCGCAAAGTCAGAGGGCCAAATTGAAGGTGCGGTTCTAGTTGGTGATAGATTATCTATCTTACAGTACGCCGATGATGCATTTACTTTTTTAAGAAACGTGGCATCAAAAAATAAAAATTCTAAAGTTGATTCTTTTACATTTCAAACAACTTTCTCGTCTGAAAATTAATTTCCATAAAAGTGAATTGTTTTGCTTAGACGTGTCTTAAGACGAGGTTAATTTGTACGGTGAGTTATTTGGCTGTAGACAAGGCTAGTTTCCAATTAGCAATTGGGGTATTCTGATGTACTATCGGATACCTATAAATATTGAATCGAAACTTGTTGAGGAGATATTACAATTAAGATTAAGAAGTTGGAATGAAAAAACTATTGGTAGTGCTAAGTAACATGGTACTGTATGTGATATACTTCTTCCAACTTTCAAAAGGAGTATTAAAATGATTGGATTATTTTTGATTAAGATTCTTTTGTCAGGTAGATGGTGTGAAAAATATATATTGACTAGATAAGCGGAGATAGCCGCCCAAAAGACTAGGGTGGGCTAGGTATTCATGATTGTGATATCAAGGGGGCATGGCAACATCTCTTTAAACGAAAATGTGTTGCCTCGAAAGCTACGCCTCATGTTTGTTGGAAACCTGGAGACTCACATTTCTAGGTTGGTCTAATGCCAATGAAGAGGCATTTCTTCCACTTTGGAATTTTCTGAATTAAGGATGGATCGAAGATACAATTCTGGAAGGATAAGTGGCCGAGAAACGCGACACTCCGGGAACAATATCTTGCTTTATAAAATATTGTTCGTAACAAAGGTGATACAATCGCCACATGGTATAGGCCACATGTACAAAATTCTCCTTAAGGTGGTGGTGATTGTTAATATTTGGTCATTATGGCTATGCAGAAATGATAATTTTTTAATGATATAGTTTTTATCTCTTGCGGGTTATCTACCAGAGTATAAGTGCATTCTATTTATGGTCCATTCTATATTATGTGGAGTTTTGCGGCCTGTTTATGAAGGTGTCTACATGGCGAGAGACTGTTTTACCTCACATAGATGACAATATAATCTTCGGATAGGCCCTCCATCACCCTAGGCCTTTTGCAATTTCTTATTATAATATGTAATCCACCTTTTTTGGTCGCTTTGCAACCTTGAACTTGAAGCGGTCGTGTGTATCTTAAATATGTGGAGACCGGGTATAATAATTATTCATTTCAAGTTAAAAAAAACTTTATTGAAAAATGTAATTCTGCTTAGTTCAAATTTAATTCACCTACTTAACATTTTTTATGCCTACCTGTACCAGGACTAAGACTCAAAGCTAGTGTTCTGTCATCATCAAACAAAAAAGACTCAAAGCTAGTGTTTTCTGTTCACGCGAGAGAGAAAAAAAAACTTGTGTTTTCATTCCCAGATGGTTGGGCCGTGAGTAATGAATTTTGTTGGGCTGTGTTGATCAGTATCAGCCCAGTGAGGCTGGGGCCTTAACTCAGCGGCCGTACCCAGCGAACCCGTAGGGTCTCGTAACTCGTACCTCATGATGAGCCGGTCGTACCCAGCGAACCCGGCGGCGGCGAGGTTGGCGGCCGTGCACGCGCCCAGAGCCTCCTCGTCTCTCCCGGTGAGGAGGAAGACCCTGAACCCTCCTGCCTTGAGCGTCCGGAACAGCCCCACCATGGCCGGTACCCCCGGGCACACCCCTCTGCTCGCCCACGCCTTGAACGCGGCCGGGTCGTACGGCCCGAACTGCTTGGCCTGGTAGTAGGGCAGGTTGGACAGGCACGTGTCGTCGACGTCCATGACCCAGGCGTCCATCCCGTCCTCGCTGGTGGGGGGCTGAGTCAAGGCGTAGGCGGCGATCTCGTCCGCGGCGGTGCCCACGTCCCGGCCATACTGGCCCCAGGCCATGTAGGCCCAGACGTACCCGACGCACGGCGCCGGCACCGCGCGCCAGTACTTGGCGTTGTTGGCCTCCACCATCACCCGCCAGCTCAGGCAGCCGCCTGGGTCGCCGCCCGGCGGCCAGAACGGCCACGGCGCACCGTCGGCCGCCTTGTCGAGCACCAAGAGGGTGACGAGTAGCAGCATCAGCCGCCGCAGACCGAGAGGCACCATTGCCGGAGCCTCTGGGGGTAGTCCCCGGGCAAAGAATGAAGTGATCGAGGAAAGGAATGCGGCAGCAGCTGGTGAGATGACACCATTTTGTCAATGAGCGTGCATGGATTTTATGGGCGTGCGCACACGCACGCACTCGCACCATCGTGGCGCATGCATGCCGCCTTTTGGTGGACAAAGCCCGGTGGAAAAGCGAGGAGCTGCGACGCACGCACGGTGGGTTAAAGCGAGGTCACCGCGGCGAATCAGATGAGAGATACGTACGTACGCCGCCGATGCTGCTTTCGGATTAGGTGCGGTGAATCCACCTCAGATCAGAGCAGCGCCATTCGCACGCACCGCCGCCGCTCCGGCCGCGCTCCACGTGGACCCAAATATTGAACTTCCGGCAGCTGCTGTTCTTTTCACCGAGACCGCAAGCACCAAATCACGTTGACAATTACTAGGACAGATCAAAGGAACTTGGGTGCGACCAGCCAATCCAAACATCGGGAGAAGGAATCTTGCCATGCTTTTGCGTGATCTCCTTTTTTAAATTTGTGCGAGACGACTGGTTAACGCACTTTTATGCATGATTCATGCATGCATGTAAATAGTACTTATGTGTGATCCGCGTCAGCAAACGAGGACGCAATAATGCACATGCTGCTGGTGTCCGATCTTTGGCTGCATGCGCCGGCCGGCGGGCACAAAACGTTTGTTTATCTGCCCGGGTCAAAATTATACGGGTTTATTTACTGATCGATTGATCGATCTCCACCATCTTCCGGCGCGGTGTTGAAAGATTCGGTGTTAAAAATCAGCAAAGCGAGATCGGGGAACAGTTACTTGACCATCTATACATGAACAGCGGAGGCCACTCGCTATAGTGATCACTGACTACGCATGGAGCATCAGTTAGTGGCATGTACTAGCTACTAATTAATCAATTGTCTACGACAATGCGCCTACATATGGTAGTACCAGACTGCCACACACACACACACACACACACACACACACACACACATCTAGGCTAATTTTTTTAATAATACAATACATTTTTTAAAATCAATTTTACGAATAATGGACAAAATTAGGAACTTTGAAAAGTAGAGCGGCCTCGGGGTATCAAACACCGACCAGAGCCCGCCGGTAGTTGAACCATCGACAAGCACTCGTCGGTGTTTGAACCACCGACAAGTACTCGACAAGAACTCGACATGCACCACTCTATGCCTGCCTCTGACCAACTGGTCGGGAGTTAAACTCTCGAAAGGTCCTTGTCAGGAGTTCAACCCCCGAGGCCAGGCTATTTTTCAAAATTCCTAATTTTATGCATTATTCGTGAAACTAATTTTAAAAAATGTATTATTTTTTTAAAAAATAGCCGCTTGTAGATATGGCTAGATCGAATTTGCGTGCATCTAGATCATGTACTACAAGCAGAATATATGTGCGTGCATTTCTGTGTGTGGTGCAGACACTAGATGTGTGGTCGAGGAGTCGGCTATCATTCAGCGCGATGCAACTTGGCGATCGCCAATCGGTCGAGGATGAAAAGGAATAATAGCACTGTTGTTGCCCTGAGACGGAGGCATGCGCACAGTGAGGGTCAGGATCAGCTGGTTATGATGCCCGACTTAGAAAGCAAAGGATAGCTATACCCTAGCAGCTCAGCTAGGAAATCCACGCAAACTCTGTCGGAACTGATGCTACAGTGAACACGACTGGAGCAGTCTTCGTGTAGTTCAGGATATGCAGCCAAGCCACGGTCTGAAAGACCGTGAATGTTCTTTTTGTAGAGAGACCAGTATATGGAGAAAGAGAACTGTTTACCTTAGCAGGCCTAGTCTCGCCGGCAGCCAAGTCATGGGCCAAAACACAGGCCACGGGCTTACTTGGCGTATTGGCCTGCGCAGGCACGATACACGTGCGGCCCACGAGCGTCGCGGGTGCCCGCACGCGACGATGTCGGTGCGGCAACGGCACGGTAGGGAGTGACCGATACTACTGCAGTCTCCAGCACAAGCTCGATCCAATGCAAAAATAATTAAGTATGCCAAAAAAAATATGGATACGATTACCCGTTTATCGTGCCATATGGGCAGGGTATGTACATACTTTTATATTCACGGGTAATACTCATATTCTATCGTTAATTTATGTGTGTAAATAATAGAAAATACGGTACAAGCATGGCATAGATTTGTACCATGAGTATACTCATACCTTGTATGTTTAAACTGACATATCAAACTTATCTGTAGAGTGTCAAGCGACCAAGAAAACTAGGGACAAGTATGCGAATGTGAATTCTAAACTTCGATACCTTCATATACTCGTCTACCTATTATTAGCTAGAGATAATTGTTTTTTCCAAATATGCCTTTTGATAAACATAAAATTGTGAATAACTTATTGTTGGAGATATGCCCAAGAGGCAATAATAAAGTGGTTATTATCATATCTTCACACTTATGATAAATGTTTACATACCATGCTATAATTGTATTAATCGGAAACATTAATACTTGTGTGATTTGTAAACTAAAATAAGAGTCCCTAGTATAGCCTCTTGTTAAACTAGCTTGTTGGTTAATATATGATCATGGTTTCCTGATCATGAACATAGAGATGTTATTAACAACAGGATCATATCGTTAGGAGAATGATGTGATGGACATACTCCTATAGATAAGCGTAGCATAAAGATCAAGTCATTTCAATAGTTCAATTGCTATATGCTTTCTGATACATAGTAACCTAATTCCTTCGACCATGAGATCATGCATATCACCTTTACTGGATGGATGCTTTGATGTCATCAAACACCACACCGTAACAGGGTGGCTATAAAAGTGGCATTGAGTGTTCGGAAAGTATTGGTTGAAACACATGGATCAAGAGTGGGATTTGTCCATCCATATGACGGATAGATATACTCTGGGCCCTCTCGGTGAAATGTCATCCAATTAGCTTGCAAGCATGTGACTGGGTCACAAGGGATCACATATCACGGGAACGAGAAAAGAGTACTTATCAGTAACGAGGTTGAACTAGGTATGCAGAGATACCGACGATCATAACCTCGGATAAGTAACATATCGTGAGACAAAGGGAAATTGGTATCGTATGTAAGTGGTTCATTCGATCGCAAAGTAATCGTAGAAATATGTGGGAGCCATATGAATTTCCAGATTCCTCTATTGGTTATTGATCGGAGAAGTGTTTCGATCATGTCCGCATAATTCACGAACCGTAGGGAGACACACTTAAGGATTCGACGTTGTTTGAGTAGTTATGGTATTATGAGAAAGAGACCGAATGTTGTTCGGAGTCTCGGATGGGATCCGGGATATCACGAGGTGATCCGGAATGGTCCGGAGAATAAGATTCATATAAGGAAAGTCCCGTTTCGGAGTTGGGGAATGGTTCCGGTGTTTTCATCGGGAACATTCTAGAAGGTCCCGGAATGTCCGGCACTCCGGAAGGGGAAGGGTACATGAATGTGTCATTGCATATTGGAATGATTGCATCATGTACTAAGTGTTCTTGCTGTCCCAAATAAAGGATTAAATTGAATCCTAAAACAGAAAAGTCAAATGTCCAGTTTGAAAGTCAAACGGCTAAAACAAGAAACTGTGGGAAACAAGCAAGAGGAGTTGGAACCAACTTGGAGGAGGAGTTGGACTCCTCCAGGCCGGCGCCCAGCCCAAGGCCGAGTTGGGGAGGGACTCCCTCCCTCCCCTGGCGCGCCAAGACCCCCCTCCCATAAAAGGAGGGGCAGGGCTCCTCCTAGACACACACAAGTTTCCTATCCTCTAAACTAAACCCTAGATCTAGACCCCGGTTTAGAGCTATTCGGTTTAGAGCCTTCTAATTGGTTTAGAGCCCTCTAATTGGTGTGTCTAATTACTAGACCACTAATAGCCTCTCTCATAAGCTCCACCATACTCGCACCGGCTTAAGGCGAAGCCCTGCGGGATTTCCCCTCTACTTCCGGTACCACGCCGTTGTGCTGCCGGAATCGCGAGGAGAGTGCTACAACCTCCGCTGCCTGCTGGAACAAGGGAGAGGAAGGTCTTCGTCGAGTACCGAACGTGTGACCGACTGCGGGAGCGCTGCCGGAACGTGGCGCCGGAAGGATCGTCTACACGATCTTGAGATCGGAAAGAGTACGACTACATCACCCACGAGAATCTGCTCTCGTTAAACACTTTGGAATCTTCGAGGGTGAGTTATCCCATCGACTCGTTGCTACAATCTAGTAGATAGATCTTGGCTTGTTTGTTTGTATGCGATAGAAAATTTTTGTTTTCCATGCTACGAACCCCTACAGTGGTATCAGAGCCGTGTCTATATGTAGATCTGTTGCACGAGTAGAACACAATGGTCATTGTGGGCGTTGATGCTTTTATTGTCGATTGCTTTTTGTGTACTTTGTATCTTGCGGTATGTTGGGATGAAGCGGCCCGGGCTAACCTTACATGACATCGTTCATGAGACTTGCTCCACGCTTGACATGCAACTTGTATTGCATAAGTGGCTTTGCGGGTGCCTGTTTCTCCTAGCATAGTTAAGATCCAATTTACAACGGGTGATTAACAATACTAGTATCAATGTTGTGGTTCATGTTCGTAAGTTAGAGCGACACTTATTAACAGCCCCAAACCACGTAAAACATGCAAAGAAAGTAGAGGCGTCTAACTTTGTTTTGCAGGGGTGTGCAGTGATGTGATATGGCCATGATTGTGATTATATTTGATGTATGCAATGTTCCTTATTGTAAGTTGGCAACCGGCAGGAGCCATATGGTTGTCTTTAATTTATGTTAAGACCCGCGTGTCTATTCAAAGTAGTTGTAATAGTTGAAGCGGTGGATGACAACCATGGAGCAGCGTCATTGACCTTGATGCAATGCCGGTGATGATAGAGATCATGTTCGTGCTTGAAGATTGAGATCAGAAGCACAAAGAAGAAAGGCCATATCATATCACATATTATGAATTGCATGTGATGTTAATCCTTTATGCATCTTGTATTGCTTAGTAGACGACGGTAGCATTATAAGATGATCCCTCATGCACATAAATTTCAAGTTCTAAAGTGTTCACCCTTAGTATGCACCGTTGCCAAAGCTTGCTGCTTCAAAGCACCACGTGATGATCGGGTGTCTTTGATTCCGCGGGTGAATACAACGTAAGCAAGCCAGATTTGCTTATGCGGTAGCTAAGGTTTGATCTTGACGAGCCTAGCATGTACAGACATGGCCTCAGGAACACGGATCACCGAAAGGTAAAGCATGAATCATATAGTAGATATGATGAACATGTCGATTGTTCGCCATTGAAACTATATCAACTCTCGTGATGATCGGTTTTGATGTGGTGGATTTGGTTCGTGTGATCACTAAAACAATGTGAGGGATATTGTTTTGAGTGGGAGTTCACCTAGATTAATTTAATTATTAATTAGAACTCAATTTATCATAAACTAAATCAAAGTGAATTTGCATAGTTGTTGTAGTCATTGGCATCCGTTTACCACCTTGCGCTTAGTTATAATTGAGATGATAGAACTATAGAATTCTGGTGAGATACTTTACGAACTGGTATCGTATTGTTTTAAGTGTTAATCTAAAGTTTAAAAGTCCTATTGCAAACTTTCAGTAAGTTCCGGTTACTCCATGAAGTTTAATAATTAGTATTAAATCAAGAGTAACAATTCCAAGTGTTAGTATATAAGTATCATGTTTGTATCCATAATTCTTGATATTCAAAGGATTTCCTTAATATCAAGGTTATCTAGGATCTGAAAGAGTTGTTTCAGAAACCATGATGTGTGGAAGATATTGTGATATCTGAAACGAAGTATTGGTTACAACATGATAGAGTATAATATGGCAAAAGTCATGTTCTCATATTTGATGAGAATTTGCAAAAGGTTGGAGACACTAGTTGTCCTAATCGTCCAAAAAGATTTGGAGAGCAACATTATACTCATGATTCACCGTTATAAGATAAAAGTAGCTTGATCATGGATAAATCCATGATGAGGGTGAATATTTGATGTAGGTAAAATGTTTACTACACCAAGAGATTACTAATGAAAGGAATTTGAAAGAACACCAAACATTTGATGATGGTGATCTACTTCAAAGTGCAAGTCCAAAGACATTGGTATTTAACTATACACGCTTTGGACTATATGTCATATGTATGACTCCACTATTGATGTTGATAGATTCTTTCAAACTGAAAAGGAAATACTGAAAGAGAATCTCATAAATATATGGCAGAAAAGAAAAGACTAGAATCGTTCAGTTTAAGTATATAGATGATATACATGTTATGGCTATATTCTTTGCTTGTTAAACAATGTGGTTCTTAAGTATTTGATACTGAATTTGTTGGTGTGAATCGTCATACGAAACAACACAATTCATGAACTACAATGGCCTAAGTAACTAGCAAAAGAATATGTGATGATGTTCATCGAGAACAAAATAAAGGGTTATTGTGTTGCTTGTTAAACATCAAAGCTTGCCTTCAAGATTTGTTTTATCAGGTATTATGAGAACAAAAGGGTTGTTCAAATAATTGCCGTAATCCATAAAAGATGGATGATTCACAAATCTCGTTGGAGAAATCACATCCATAAAACTAGTGCTAAAATGTCGAAAGACAAATTGATTGAAAGATCACTTAGGAAGTGACATCGCTGTTTGAATTATATTGGAAATAAAACATGAAGAAACTCCATGTGGATGGAATTTTGGAGTCTTCTGATTTTTGATCAAATGACGCTTGTGAAATTTTCCTAGAGATAATTGAAACTTCGTTCATAGGCCAAAAGGGAACGATAGACTAACTTATTGGAACTTGTACATATTGTTGTATGAAATCCATTATGTATAGTCAAGAGCGATGGATTTCAACTTCATATGCTTTCTCCGAAAATTTGAGTGAATATATGAATATTTACTTAATAAGGATAAAGTATGAAACACTTGAAAAATTCAAAGACTTTCAAGATGAAGTGCAAGATCATTGTAACAAGAATATAAATAGTTTATGATAAGATCATAAAGGAAGATATTTGAGTTACAAGTTTAGCATAAATACCTAAGATTTAAGGAATCGTTCCGTGGATTTGCATTTTCCCGAAACACCATAAGAGTATGGAGCGTTCGAGATATGTAATTAAACCTTGTTTGACATGGTAAGATCGAAAGGTGTAATTCATAAAACTGCCATTGTATTTTAAAGATTAAAAGCTTTAGAGATTACCGTTTTTCCACTGAAAAGAGCTTCATCATAATCCGTTGAAATGACACCATATAAGGTTATGGTTTGGGATAAAACCCAAGTTGTCCTTTCTTAAACATTGGTATGCTATGCATAAGAAAGATGTTTGCAACCAAAGTCGGATGAACCTGTCTTTGTATGTTATTTCGAATAACTGTTAAGTACTCCTCCATAACATCGGAGACAAAAGTGTTTGTCACTTAAAACGTCAAGTTTCTTTGAGAAGGAATTTTTCGTGAAAAGTTAAGTGGGAGGACAATAGAAACTTTGATAAGGTTAAAAGAACCTTAGCTATATGTGCAGAGTTGCGCAGCGCCGAAAAGTGTTTCGGAGGCAGCAACAATGCTCATGGTTCACGTACCTCAAAAGGTTGTGGTCACGGAGATCCAAGTTCCTATTGAAACAAGTAGGTCGGATGAACAATCAAATACCAAGATTTGAGGGTTGAATCATTATTTGAGAATAATGAACCGACTACATGCAGAGAAGCGATGATGGGCCCTGACTCCGTAAAATGGCTTGAAGCCATAAAATCCGTGATAGTTCCATACACGAGAAATCAAGTTTTGAACTTGAAGGACCCTCGAGAAAGGTGTAAGACCTTATAGTTGTGTCTGGATCTATAAAGAAATAGACATGGATGTTTCACATCTATGAAATAGTCGACATGTTGGGAAAGAGTTCACAACAATGTTCAAAGGTTGACTATGACAAGATTTTGATCTTTCATAGTGATATTTAGTCTAGACGGATTAATGTAGCAACCACTACATATAATTTGTTATATGGTAGTTGAATAAACAAAACAAGTTCTTCTAATAGAATCGTTACCTAGGACATGTGCATAACACAGTCCAAAGGGTTTTGTTAAATCAAAGGATGCTAAATGCATATGCAAACTTCAATGGTTGAAGTAAGCATAGCGGAGTTGGAATCTTCACTATGATGAAACTGTTAAAAGATTTTAATTTCATCAGAGACAATGAAGATGCTTGCATTTGCAAGAAATTAAGTGGGAGCGCTAAGACATGTTTCTAATACATTATGTGGAAGACATATTGTTGATTGGAAATAATGTATCTTTTATTAACACATATTAAGAATTTCATCCCGATGAAAGACTTAGGCAAAACCCAAATATTTGGCATCAATAGACGCTAATATGGTTGTGCCAGAAGTACATTGACAAGATATTGAATGAGTTCAATATAGAAACTACAAGAGAGGTTCTTGTCACACAGAAAGGATTGAATGAGTTCAATGTTGATGATATATTCAAGTGTATTGACATTTGGTAAAGTGAAACAAATAATCAAGTATAGATTGATACTTGATGTATGAAATCACAAAGAGTATTTATATCAATCATACTGTGATATGTACAAATCCAGATATGTCCTATGCTCTAAATGTTGAGAGCATATACCAGAATGATTCGTAAGATGATCATTGGACAATAGTAAGGATATTCTTATGATCTTCTGAAAGAACTAAGAGTATAATATTTGTAGAAGTGACAAATAGATGGTTAGTTCATTGTAAAAGTACTACATTGATACTAGCTTTGTCACAAAGTACAAATTAAGTTTATCTCAATCTAAACTAAAGGTGGCACAATATAATGGAAAGTGAGTTCCATAATGGATTTGGATGATTTCCAAAGTTAAGACATTGTGACAGATACTACAACAAAAGGCTAAGTATATGACTGCTATTATAGCAGCGAAAGAGGGCATTTGTGTCAAGAAGTTTGTTATCAAACTAGGTGTAGTTCACAGTGGGATAATACTATGAAGATATATTGTGCGACAATATTATCAACATGTTTTAACCCCAAAGAGCTAAAGGTCACACCGAAAGACCAAATTTATACAAAGCCATCTCATTAGAGAATGAGTGATGCGTAGAGACGCAAAGACATGCAATTACACACGGACCTGGAAGTGTCAGATCCGGAGATCAGTTGACCACTAGCAAATCATGTACATACAACACCGAAAGCCATAGGTGTTGAATACACAAAGATTTGAAACTAGATTATTGACTCTAGTGCAAGTGGGAGACTGTTGGAGATATGCCCAAGAGGCAATAATAAAGTGGTTATTATCATATCTTCACACTTATGATAAATGTTTACATACCATGCTATAATTGTATTAATCGGAAACATTAATACTTGTGTGATTTGTAAACTAAAATAAGAGTCCCTAGTATAGCCTCTTGTTAAACTAGCTTGTTGGTTAATATATGATCATGGTTTCCTGATCATGAACATAGAGATGTTATTAACAACAGGATCATATCGTTAGGAGAATGATGTGATGGACATACTCCTATAGATAAGCGTAGCATAAAGATCAAGTCATTTCAATAGTTCAATTGCTATATGCTTTCTGATACATAGTAACCTAATTCCTTCGACCATGAGATCATGCATATCACCTTTACTAGATGGATGCTTTGATGTCATCAAACACCACACCGTAACAGGGTGGCTATAAAAGTGGCATTGAGTGTTCGGAAAGTATTGGTTGAAACACATGGATCAAGAGTGGGATTTGTCCATCCATATGACAGATAGATATACTCTGGGCCCTCTCGGTGAAATGTCATCCAATTAGCTTGCAAGCATGTGACTGGGTCACAAGGGATCACATATCACGGGAACGAGAAAAGAGTACTTATCAGTAACGAGGTTGAACTAGGTATGCAGAGATACCGACGATCATAACCTCGGATAAGTAACATATCGTGAGACAAAGGGAAATTGGTATCGTATGTAAGTGGTTCATTCGATCGCAAAGTAATCGTAGAAATATGTGGGAGCCATATGAATTTCCAGATTCCTCTATTGGTTATTGATCGGAGAAGTGTTTCGATCATGTCCGCATAATTCACGAACCGTAGGGAGACACACTTAAGGATTCGACGTTGTTTGAGTAGTTATGGTATTATGAGAAAGAGACCGAATGTTGTTCGGAGTCTCGGATGGGATCCGGGATATCACGAGGTGATCCGGAATGGTCCGGAGAATAAGATTCATATAAGGAAAGTCCCGTTTCGGAGTTGGGGAATGGTTCCGGTGTTTTCATCGGGAACATTCTAGAAGGTCCCGGAATGTCCGGCACTCCGGAAGGGGAAGGGTACATGAATGTGTCATTGCATATTGGAATGATTGCATCATGTACTAAGTGTTCTTGCTGTCCCAAATAAAGGATTAAATTGAATCCTAAAACAGAAAAGTCAAATGTCCAGTTTGAAAGTCAAACGGCTAAAACAAGAAACTGTGGGAAACAAGCAAGAGGAGTTGGAACCAACTTGGAGGAGGAGTTGGACTCCTCCAGGCCGGCGCCCAGCCCAAGGCCGAGTTGGGGAGGGACTCCCTCCCTCCCCTGGCGCGCCAAGACCCCCCTCCCATAAAAGGAGGGGCAGGGCTCCTCCTAGACACACACAAGTTTCCTATCCTCTAAACTAAACCCTAGATCTAGACCCCGGTTTAGAGCTATTCGGTTTAGAGCCTTCTAATTGGTTTAGAGCCCTCTAATTGGTGTGTCTAATTACTAGACCACTAATAGCCTCTCTCATAAGCTCCACCATACTCGCACCGGCTTAAGGCGAAGCCCTGCGGGATTTCCCCTCTACTTCCGGTACCACGCCGTTGTGCTGTCGGAATCGCGAGGAGAGTGCTACAACCTCCGCTGCCTGCTGGAACAAGGGAGAGGAAGGTCTTCGTCGAGTACCGAACGTGTGACCGACTGCGGGAGCGCTGCCGGAACGTGGCGCCGGAAGGATCGTCTACACGATCTTGAGATCGGAAAGAGTACGACTACATCACCCACGAGAATCTGCTCTCGTTAAACACTTTGGAATCTTCGAGGGTGAGTTATCCCATCGACTCGTTGCTACAATCTAGTAGATAGATCTTGGCTTGTTTGTTTGTATGCGATAGAAAATTTTTGTTTTCCATGCTACGAACCCCTACACTTATATGCTATTGGATCTACCCACCGGATATCCAATGGGTATGGATACAACGGGTATGAGTAAAGTTTATACACGCGGGGTACCGATATAGGTAAACTTAGAGCATCCCCACTCGTTGGGCGTTTTCAGACCGAAATCTGAACGTATTTTGGTCAGAACTAAACTAGTTTTTGGCCTGGGAACAACGAGTTTCCCACTCGCGTTTCCAGGCTGAGTTTCCGCGTTTGGCTAAAATTTAAAAAAAAATCGGCAAACCTTGGACGAATATAGACGGTTTTGAGCGAACTTTGGGCGAATATAAGAGGTTTTGGGTGAATATGGGCGAACTTTGGGCGAATATGAGCGAACTTTGGGTGAATATGGCCGAATATAGCTGACTGGGCGGGTCCACTCGTCGGCTGTTTTTTTTCCGCCGAATTTGCGTTTTCAGGACGTTCCCAATATCCTGTCCGGACAGTTGGCCCAAATTCAAACGAACGGGATCCTAAAAACGCGACTGGACCAATTTTCGACGTCTGGAGCAAAAAAAATCGTCCTGGCTAACGTGAGTGGAGATGCTATTAACTATTGATTATACGGGTATGGATATAAAATTATTCTACCTTGCCCATTGTCATCCTTCAAAATAATCGACGTAAGATGTACTGCTCCAGTTGATTGTAATGTAGCCTTTGTACACATTCCAACTAGATTTCCCTTTAGTGGACACGCTCCGACTAGCTACTGCTAGCAGAGGCAACTAACTAGGCAAGGGCATTTAATGGTGTAGCCGATGGTCCGGCCACTCGCTGGTGGCACTGTAGTGCCCTCCACTCCAGCGTGCGCGTGGGCGTGCCCCCAGCTAAACGTAGAACCTTGGCAACCGCGGGAGGTCAACTCTTACTCAACACAATCATTTTCTTTTCAGAGGAAACGATGAGGTCGTCGTCCATCCATCAGGACAGACGTAAAATAGAGATGCAATGATGGTACCTGTCCAAACTGTATCAGGATAGAAGCTAGCATCAGACCAGACCAGATACAATACAAGATGACAATCGTCCTAAGATGACAGGCAGCGTACGCACGTACGCAAGCACCTGCAGGTTTATATTCGTTTTCTAGACACGATCGAGTGACTCCAAGACTGCGGTCACTCCCCGGTTCCTTGCAAGCATGCTTTTGGCTCCATTACCGTCGGCCGCGAATACAATACGGAAACCTGCAGATCAATGAACGGGGATTACATAAAAATATGTATCGTGATCCTGTGTTGACCGCATTTACAAATTCTGGCGCACCAAAGCTAATTAAGCTACCCCTACAGGGTTCTTTGGCTCGTAGTAGTAACCTACAGCGTTCTTGTTTTATTCTTAGGATGTGATGCAGACGGCAGAGAAGGCGATGATCTTTGTAATCTCGGCATGTTGCTACACACACTGGCCCAGGAAAAAGATTACAGTAGTAGTACGTACTTCCTCCGATTTCAAAATATATGACGTTTTAGCTTTAGGAAACAAATGTATCTAGACTACTTTTAGTATGTAGATTCACTCATGTTTGGAGTAAAACTACACACTAAAACAAATTTAGATACATTTCTTCACAAACATAAAACATCTTATATTTTAAAACGGAAGGAGTAACAAACTAGAGCGGCTAGGCTAGTAACATTTTTGAGTATTACTATATGGAGTGCACTGGCCTATGGATTAGATGCCTGGCCGCAGAAGATTCCTCACTGGCAAGAGAAGAAGAGACACGCCAGGCTCACGTGCGAGCTCTGCATTGAACGTGTCGCCTGTAGCTTTGAATCGCCGTTTCCAACTAACAGCCGTATAAACTGTTCTTAGTTAGTAGTATAGTACGTACTAATCTACTACTGCTAAGATGTACCCTTGCTGAGCTGGGAGTCTAGTATTGTACAGTGCATACGGTAGTACTACGAGGAGTAGATTACAGTTCTCTGACTGGGCAGTGAGCACCAATACTTCGCAAGCAGTTCCCCGCGTTTACTTCTCTCTTCTATCTGCTGTTTCTCCTACCTGCCTTCATTCAGAAAGCCGATTCAGGGACGACGCTATGTTTTTTCTCTCTTCCGTCACGACGGTTATATGAAATATATATGCAGAGATCGACGTCTCCAATCAAGGCACTAATTAATCAAACGAATTATCTTCTCGAGCCCACGTAGACGTAGGACCAAAATTAAAGCGACAGCGACGAGCAGTGGAATAATCGAGCCTGACGAGACCTTCAGTCCAAGCAATTTCGCTGTCAGAGTTTGGGATAATCTTTGGCCAACTTGTCATCTAGTTGTGCGAGCCAGACACGTTGACCTCACTCGAGAAAGGCTGTAAACCGCTTCACCAGATGACGCCAACAGACTCGGTCGCACGTGTGAGGTACTGTGTGCGGCTGTCAAAATTGACTGCAAGGAGAAAGGTACTATGTGAGGATGACAACTACTCGATAAAGTACACTGTAGTAAAACTTGCCAGCAGTTAGTTTGTCAAACGTAGAGAGGAGGACAAGCTAGGTGACGGCCTGCAAAATTCCTACTCCCTCAATTCACTAATATATCATCTTAGAGGTCGTTTGGCATCCAGATAATTATTTCATTTAGTAGAAATGAAATGGATACATGGATTCGTTTTAAATTTTTTATGATTTCAAAACATCCACATGTTTGGCTACCATCGGAATTTAAAAATGACGGGTTTGAGATAGGAATCGGGTTTACACATGGAGATATTTCGATGGATTTGCCAAATGAAATGGCGGCCTAATTTCGTGTCAACCAAACATCATAGGGATGAAATTGCAAAATAAATTTCAGACCCAAATGATAGATACCGAACGACCATAGATTTTCTTAGATATATCTAGACGTGTTTATTGTTTAAGTTTGCCCATTTAGTCGGAATCTAGTCTACTTAAAATATCTAAAAGGTCTTACTTTACATGAACGGAGGGAGTACAAGATCTCGGGAATTCAGGAAATTACACCCTCTGTGAGCAAGTTATAAATCCCCGTAAACCTCGAAAAAAAAAGTTATAGACCACCAAACAAAAACGATCGCGATGGCCTCAGCTAGCAATTCAGTTATTAGTAACTATATACTCCTACCCTGAAAAGAACTTGACGTCCATCCATCATCACACGTACCGTACCGAACGCCTCCGACACCAAGCAGCAGTCAGTCGACAAAACAATTCCATAGCCTGCTAGCCTGACTTTGGCCGGACCAAAACAGGACCGCCGTGGCGATCGATGGAGCGGCGACCTACCACCGTACCTATCCATTATTGTCGTCGGGCTGACGTGCGACGACGGCGACGGCACGGTCGACCGCCGTCCGTTCGATCCCATGCTTCGTTTCCAAGCCACATTATCAATACTACAGTAGCATCTATCATTTCATCTCGATCTATCGTCCAGCTCGATCGATCGATCGCGCGCGCCCGCAACCGCAACGACCTACGGAGCTCGGCGTAAATGAGATCTGCATGGAGCTGCCATGGGCCGGCTCTCGTCAATTGCTAGCAGTACTACGATCTAGGTAGGGTGGTTGTACGTTGCACGGCATGCGTTGCCATCAACCGGGTCGTTGCCTGCCTCTACCGTCCATGCATACAGTGGTGTCAGCTTGCTCCACCAACAGACTGTAAATTTGGTATGTCCATCTAGCCATGTGAGGAGGTTACAACGGTAAGTTTGCGCCCAACTGCTCGTGAAAAATGGTCTCCTTTTATTGAACACATTGCTTGCGTTACATTTGGCAGTTTTTTTTCTTCACAAAAGGTATAAAACCATATATTATCTAAAACCAGCTCTTATATGGACATCCTTATAAAAAAATAAGGGGGCACCTAGACCTCACGCGTCCGAGAACTACTTATGTGTCAGTCTGCTGATGCCATCCTACTATCTGTGCAAATCTTATAAAATTTATACTAACTCTTAGTTGCAACTCACGTGTAACTCTCATATTGGACGAACCGCGAGGTAAATCCAATGGTGAGAGAGATGACTGAGACATGAGAAGTTTTCAGGCATCTGAGAACTAGCAAATCCGAAAAAATAAAACATAAGTTCTTGAAAAGTCCAACACCTTCTTTCTTCTGAATCCCTTTGAAAAGCTCGATGCCTCCTCTAAGCCTTCGGCGTAGCAAAGTAAAGCTCGTTTCGGATTTTTTTTGAAAATACCTAGGTACTTGTAGAAGGAATGGCTGGAAAGTCATCGACATAGACCAAGAGATCAAAGCGACCACGATCTTGAGAGATCACTGCCCTGGAGAAGCTAGTACCGAGAAGGGCTGATAGATAATCCTAGCTCCGGCCAGACGGAGATGTGGGGCACCAAACTCTCATGTTCCCCGATGAAGTCATACCTGAATATGCTTGATCAGGAGGAGGTGGAACTTGAGGACACCTATACGATGCGACATCATCCTCCCTACTGAATGTCGTGGTCGTAGAAAAATCTTTAACACACCAGGCCTAATGCCCAACGATCGACTCCAAACTCTAGCTCGTCGATGCTCCTCCAGGAAAGAACACCTTGCTGGGACGGGCTGAAGGACCTTTATTCTAATCACCGCCAAATACCCTCCATCGGAGGCGGAGAACTCGAAGACTCTGCGGGGCCGTTCATCGGATTCGAGGTTTCCCCACCCTCCAACCGCCACAGCAGCCGACGTAGGGCAGGGGAATCAGCGATGGCGCCGCCAACAGTCGAGGGTTGACCTAGACCGCCTCTGTATCACCTGTATGAGAGCTAATGTAGAAAAACTTTTGCATACTTCTAAAATATCATATGGGCGTTAAGATCTATTTGGGACGTCACTCTCAAAAATATTATCTGGGAGAAGAACAACTGATGCGGGCATGCCATGGCGGAGGAGGGAGAAGGATGACCAAGCATCCTGTGTGTTGTTTTGGGCGGTGGTTGATGTCGCTTCAGCTTGACTCTTTGGATACCACTTTTGTCTTTTTCCTTTTTAATAAATTAGCGGTGTGTATTTTAGATGTCTTGACTTCTCTCGATATTGGGTTTCTGTACCAGCCATGTGTGCTTAATATTTTCTTGATATTAGTACACTATCCTTATCGAAAAATGTGGTAGTAAATTCTTCTTATTTTTTTATGTATAGCTCGTGCCTTGCTAGGTATGATCGTATATGGACACCGAGGGTAAAGTTTAAAACAATTTGATTACAATGAAAATAAGCATGAAATATCCTGATCAAAATATTTACAAGTCCAAATTTCTAGGCACAATGTATGCAAGCTAGTTCTGCACATTTTTGCGAATGTATTCATACATCTACACGTACTAGTATCATGAGTCCTCTGGATAATCATTTGAATGGTACAAAAAATACCTCGATGCATGATGTACGAGTACAAATGCACAAACTCTTTTGAGAATCTTTATTTTAACCTTTTCTGTACAGTACAATGCACAAGTCAAATTTGCATATTTCTTTCACCTAGTACTCATAGTATCATGAATTGTCTGAGAATCTTCGGAACGATACAAATATACTCCTTCTACTCCCGGCCGTTTGGCTGCGAGCTGCCCGGCGACTATTTTGACTGTGCCGCTTCACTCCACCGCATCGATCTACAGTTCATTAAAAGCCGCCGAGAAAGCAGGAGAAAAACGGACGGGGGGCAGCAGCAGTGACCGGTAAGCAAGCGAGAGAGAGTACAGCGGTGGGTCCCGCGCCTCGTTCCGTTCCATTCCTCCCCTTAACTGCACTCCGCCTCTCTGCTCCTCCCTCTCCCCTCCCCTCTAGAGTCGCCGTCGCCTCGCTCCCCGTCCCTCTCAAGACCCAGCGAGAAGACCTTCTTCTTCTCCTGCCCGGCGTCTGTGTGGGGTCCGGGGAGGAGGAGGTAGCGTGAGTCGACAAGCTGCCGACCGTACGTAGCAGGCCAACTGCTCGCGCGCATTTTCCCGGGGGGCTCCGCCGTCCGCCGCCGGCGTAGCCGAGGTACGTAACGTAACCCTCTCCGGCGCCGCCGCAGCATTCACGGCCGTTCTAGTCTTCGGTTCAGTCTTCGTATCGTCGGGTGCTGTCTGTTCTGTTCTGTTCTTGGGTGGTGGTTCCTCTTCTAGGCTGCGCCGTGGGCTGCTGCTATTTTCTCGAATTACAGGGCTTGATGCGTTGAACTGTTAGTAACTGTGTTAAGGCGAAATGAACTCTGTTCGTTTCTGTTCGGGAGTAGTATTCCCGTCCAACTCCAACCCCACTGGCGTTTACTTGATCCTGTTTGTACCAATATTTTATTCAGAAAACGGCCGTTTTGGATTTATGCCCTTAAATTTAGAGCTGTAGCTGTACTGCGGATGCTAATTAATAGAACCGAATCGTCTCCGTCTTGTAGGAAAAAAAATATTAATTGAACCAAGTGGTCTTTATTTTTGTCCATTCCCATCCAGGGAGGCACTAGTTGATTCTCAGAAGAAGAAGAAATGTTTGATTCTTCCTTCCAAACTCGACACATTTCCTCACTGTCCAGTTAGCGAAACGGTTGAACCTTAGCGAAGTAGTACTAGCTCCTGTACTAGCTACTACCATTCATCACTGGATGCTCTGTGTGCAGTTACAACCGCACACTGCCATTTAGGTGGATTTGGAAGCGCGCAGATGTGGTTCTAGAGTGGTCTTAACTGCGTTTGGTACCAAGCGAACGGAAAAATATTAGTGCTGCCTACTTTCACAGTGTTTCACTTAAATTAGATTCATCTGTTTTTTTTTTTTTTTTTCCTTTTTGCAAGGGCTTCAGTTTTGTTGTATGGTGGATCTAGCTTAGAACTGACCCAATCAGTAAAATAGAATTTCCACATGAGCTGTAATTTAAGTGTTGGAAGCTGGAGCTCGGAATGTGTGAACTATTGTTGCTGAGCTAGCTTGGACTTGGACTTTGGAGCACTGACCATTACCCATTTGCTGTCCCTGATTAAGAAATTGGTCCTTCTCGGGCTCTCTTTAAGTGGGGATGAAGCAATTGCGTTCTGATCTAGACCTTGCAGTCAGTAAACAATGCGGTGAATCTGCGCGCATATTGCCATGTGCTGCAGTTTCCCACGTCTCCATTAGGCTGTGCATAACCTTCAGAGTTTCTTATGACTCTTTCTTTTCTTCTGCTACAACCTTTGTTTTTTGAACGGGCCACAACCTTTGTTTAGCGGCTTGATCAGGCAGCTTTCTTCAGTGATCACTGTCTTAGATGTCTTCAATTGGCGCGGCCCAAGAACTTTTGTGAAACACTAAAGCTGCGCCATTTTAGTCTTGATAAGTGTGCGCAAAGTTTCTGAGTGCATGTAGGTTTCATCTGATACATGCCTCAGTTTTCTGTCGGTTGTAGTATTGCATTACAGAGTGTGAGAGTTCTGACCCTGAGCTTCAGTTCTTTCTGTCTAAGCCAGTAGTGACAATGGGGAAAATACATGATGTGATGGGTCCAGCTTTGTTCCCTGCTATTCTCTTTCTCCCTGCTTTGTTGATGCCTTTGGCTTTTATACGCTGACCGTATCATGCCGCCTTTTTTTTTCTCCTTCTTTCCCTTTAATTGCTTTCTGCCTGCAATTTTTAGGCAATGTTTTCCTGCCTTTACACTTTAAAGGGTGCCATTCCACGAAGGTGGAATTTCTGCCCCTTAGTTGATTTCAGGCTCAACTACTTATGTATTCTTGCACTGTCAACTAGAAAACCATGCCTTCAGTGAATACTAGTAAGTTCATTAAAAGTGCCTGGCTGCTGGACCATGCTGTGATCCCACAGGATAAAACATCCTGCAAGTTGCACTAGTTTGGAATGATAAAATCTGTAGACAATGATGAGAATTATGGCGGGAATTTCATCTTTTTAAAGTGCCCTGTCTTGTTACTGTTGAGTCACTTGATGGAAAGGGGAAAGAAAGCTGTTTGTGCTGACTTGCTGTGTTTGCACAGTCATGTCTGATTCACATACTAGCATGCTTCAGTGTTCCCTTTGGGGCACCTCACAGACATATGTTTAATGATTGTCAGTTTGTGTTAGTTCTGTTCTGATGAAATACTGTTCTTCTTTGCAGCTATTTTTGTAAAGCCTACTGTCAGTATGCTAGTTTTTGTCGCCTAATGTCTACTTTTGTTTGATCAGGGCTGGCTACTTGTCTGGTATAAACAAATGAAGGTACTGCTGATTTAGTTCCTCCCTTTTGAAGACCCATCAGATGGATCGTCTCAGAATCATAATCCCTTTCCATCTCCTGCTCCCACTACATTTGTTGCTATCGCTATTCAACCCCCTGGCAGTAGCGGACTTAGCCTCAGAGCAGCAAGGCCTTCTTGACTTTGCCTCCGCAGTCTATCGCGGTAACAAGCTCAACTGGGCTCAAAATACACCAGTGTGTTCATGGCATGGCATCACATGCTCAGGAGATCAGTCGAGCGTATTTGAGTTGAGGGTACCAGGTGCTGGTCTCATCGGAGCAATCCCTCCAAGCACTCTTGGAAAGCTCAGTTCTCTCCAAGTTCTAAGCCTGCGGTCTAATCTTTTGTCTGGAAGCCTTCCGTCTGATGTGGCCTCACTTCCTTCCTTACGTTCCATGTACCTTCAGCACAATAAACTTTCAGGAAATTTGCCTTCATCTTTCAGTCCTAACCTAAGTGTAGTGGACCTCTCCTACAATTCCTTCACTGGACAAATTACTACAAGCTTACACAACCTTACACAGTTATTTCTTCTAAATTTACAAGAAAATTCTCTCTCTGGATCCATCCCTGATCTGAAGCTTCCTAGTCTCAAACTGTTAAATCTGAGCAACAATGAACTGAAAGGCCCAATTCCTGAGTCGCTCCAGATATTCCCTATAAGTTCATTCTTGGGGAATCCTGAATTATGTGGGCCGCCCCTAGATAATTGCTCATTTCTTCCTCCACGAACACCCTCACCAGAACAGCCTTCAACACCAACATCTGCACATCATGACAGGAAACAGAGCATAGGGTTCATAGTTGCAGTCGCTGTTGGGGCATTTGCAGTACTGATGCTAGGCGTGGTTGTGTTGATTGTGTGCCTTTCAAAGAGGAAGGGCAAGAAAGAGAGTGGCATTGACTACAAGGGTAAGGGAACCGGTGTCAGGAGCGACAAGCCGAAACCGGAATTCAGTAGCGGTGTCCAAACTGCTGAGAAGAACAAGTTGGTTTTCTTGGATGGTTGCACCTATAACTTTGACTTGGAGGATCTACTAAGAGCTTCCGCAGAAGTCCTTGGCAAGGGGAGCTACGGGACTGCCTACAAAGCTATACTCGAGGATGGCACTGTCGTGGTTGTTAAGCGGCTAAAAGATGTTGTGGCAGGGAAAAGGGAGTTTGAGCAGCAGATGGAGCTTGTTGGGAGGTTGGGCAGACATGCAAACCTAGTCCCACTTCGTGCTTACTACTATTCCAAGGATGAGAAGCTTGTCGTCTACGATTACATTGGCACCGGCAGTTTTTCTGCTTTGCTACATGGTATGTTTTTCACTGCTACATATTAATCCCTTATTGATGTTAACTGTGCAATGGCTGGTGAGAGAACATACCAAAAGGCTAATATTGCTGAAGTTCTAGAATAACTGTAAAACTTCAGCAGTGGATATAGCAAGTTGGTAAAAAACATGCCATGCTAGATCCAGGTTCAAACACACTAGAGCTTGAAGCTGGATTTGCTATATGTGTCAGATAGTTAGCATCTAAAGTTGCCACGCCTGAAGCTGTATTGATCTTTCTTTTCTATAGCTTAAGATTTTCATGTTAAGAAACATAACAGAATATTTACATATATTTAACCTATACCTTACTGAATTGCTGATCAACAGGTATTAGAGGTGCTGCCGAGAAGACGCCATTAGACTGGAACTCCAGGGTGAAGATCATACTAGGAGCAGCATACGGCATCGCACACATCCACGCAGAAGGCGGCGCGAAGCTCACCCACGGCAACATCAAGTCGACCAACGTCCTGGTCGACCAGGACCAAAACGCCTACGTCTCAGACTACGGCCTAAGCTCCCTGATGAACTCCCCCGTGAACGCGTCGCGCGTGGTGGTCGGGTACCGTGCCCCGGAGACCATCGAGAACCGGAAGAACACGCAGAAGTCGGACGTCTACTGCTTCGGCGTCCTCCTGATGGAGATGCTGACGGGGAAGGCGCCGCTGCAGTCGCAGGGGAACGACGACGTGGTGGACCTCCCGCGGTGGGTGCACTCGGTGGTGCGGGAGGAGTGGACCGCCGAGGTGTTCGACGTGGAGCTGATAAAGCAGCACAACATCGAGGAGGAGCTGGTGCAGATGCTCCAGGTCGCGATGGCGTGCACGGCGGGCCCGCCGGAGCGGCGCCCGGCGATGGAGGAGGTGATCCGGATGGTCGAGGGGCTCCGGAACTCTGCCGCGGAGAGCCGCGCCTCGTATGACGAGAAGTTCAAGGACTCCGACCCGCCGTCGGCGTAGCTGTCTGTCTTCTTGCCAGCAAGCTTTCAGTGAGAGTTCTTGCAGATGGTTGGATTTGTTGTTAGCTATAATTTGTGGTTTAAGTCGGTCCATGCCTGGCATATCAGGTGCGGCCTCACTAGACTGAGCAGTTTTCGTTGAGACTCTGTATCCTTGTAACTGTAGAGCTTCTCCGTTGGGAGATTTTCATTGAATTGCTATAGTAATTGTTTCGTTGTTGTGCTAAATCCTCGTGGTGGCAAATGAAACCCTTTTCATGGTCCTTTGCCTTTCAGAGCAGCGAACAAACACTTGATGGGCACCACCCCCCTTACTGCCCCAAGAAGCAAGCAATTAACTTGCAGGCTTGCACTTACCTCACTGCGGCCGGGGTAGGAGCGGCACGCACTCGAACAACTCTCAAAGCCTGCTAGTGTGCTAGCCGCCGTTGGGCCGGAGAGGGCATGCCTGGACTATATGGCGGAGCGTTCGACCGGAATCAAGGGTCTCAGATTGAATGTATAATCGAGACGGACTCTGTCGATCGAAGCACAAACTTTTTGATAGCCCCTACGACCTACGTTACGTGCAGATTCTGCAGATCGAGTCAGGCTCCGGCACGTACAGACTCGTATACGGAAATTGCACTTATATATGCAGCAGCGCCGCCCTCCCTGTCGCCGCACCATACTTGCGCCCAACGTAAACGAAGGATCTGCTTTGTTGCTCGCATCGTACAGGCCCAGCGAGGAGGAGGCGACGGCAGCGAGCGCAGCCATGGCGGACTGGAGGGAGGAGGCCTCCGACTCCGAGCCGTCCGAGGTGAGCGAAGCCAGCTGTACTTTCTCATCGATCGCTCTCTCCGTCGATTTCTCTGATATAATCCGTATAGAAGTGTAGGGATTCGAATTTGATTTTGGATCCCACTTCTGGATTGAGCATTACGAACACATAGCTCGATTGTTAATACTACCAGTACGTCTTACGGCCGGTTGGTAATAGTTCAAACAACCTGATCGATCATGTTCTCTCCTGTCTAGCCCTAGGCGGTACACGTACGCTTAGCTGAAACTAGGGTTGCAAAGCGGCACCCGATCCGCCCTCTGCTCCGTAGTCAAAATTATTCACTCTAGTTCAAAAAACATTCAGCAAAATTAGTCTAGTTTAAATTAAATTTGACTATTTAAGACGAAGGCACTTAGAACTATTTAATCACTGCAAATTTCAGGTTGATCTTGACTCGTACACCTCTGACATGGGAGACGGAGATGACAACCTAGGTGCATATATATTTCACATGCTTAATTCACTTGATCCTTGCTCTCGCTGACATCTGTTTGACGCATCCGGTTCCCTGCTCACCAGATGATGATCAGATTGCAGAGGAGGAAGGAGGGGAAGAAGGCACCGTGCTTGAAGGAGAGGACACCGACGAAGACTACGAACAGGTGCTTACACACATACTTGTCCATCATATGTTTCTTTAACGATTTGGGATTCCTATGTGTTGCACAATCTGATCTGCCGGTCTTTTTTGTTTTGTGTTGTTTCAGCTGCTGGGCAGAGTGTACGGCATTCTCGGCGAGAACAACCCAGGCCTTGCTGGGAGGACGCACATGACAGTCATGACCTCTCCCAGCGTTCTCAGGGAGGGCACGAAGAAGACGGTGTTCGCCAATTTCATGGACTCTTGCCAAAAGTGCGTTTTCTTTCTGCGTTTACCTGCATGATGGCACTTCATCGGTTGATAATGTTTGTTACGAAGTACTAGTAACTGTGAATCGTTTATCTCCAGGATCCGGAGGGACCCTATGCATGTGATGGATTACCTGCTCTCTGAACTGGCAACGAGTGGATCGCTTGACGGGCAGCAGAGGTTGGTAGTCAAAGGAAGATTTGGTCCCAGAAACTTTGAACAGCTCCTTAGGAGATACATCTGTAAGTATCTTATATCTGAATTTTTTTTCTCTTGAAACCAGCTTCTTTCTTATCTAAATATCGCTTAACGTCTGTACGTAAACTTTTTCAGACGAGTATGTGATTTGCAATGGATGCAAAGGCACCGACACCACTCTGTCCAGGGAAATCCGTCTCCTCTTCCTTCGCTGCGAGCAGGTAAAATGTCTAGGGTGCACATATTTTGGGGTTAATTACATGCGATTTCCTTCCAACCATGTTTTTAGCCGTAATGGAATCTGTTGTTAGTACTAGTACCTCTAAAGTTCTGAGGCTACCGTCATAGTGATCATTTTAAAAATGAATTCGTTCTCTTATGTTGCTACCGTTTCCTCTGGTTGCAACTCCTGAATGAGCTCTGTCTTTTCTTTGCAGTGTGGGTCCTCGAGGTCTGTGGCTCCAATCAGGGCTGGATTTATCGCACGGGTTACTCGTGTCAGGGCCTGAAGAGGCTTGGTAAAAACTCCGGATCGTCCATCTTAGAAAGCCCGGCGCAAGAAGATGAGAATTTGCCATCCATTGTGGCGATCAGTTTTGTACTGTGCCTTTGTGTGGCCATACGTTCCTTTCTCTTTTCATGTAATAGTAGATAAGTTCTAAATTTGTCACAGTGTTGTTGAAACACCCAAAACAAATTCCTAGTACTCTAATTTTGGTAAGCCCGTGCAGCAATCAACTATAGTCGTGCAATCTCCCATGTTCATTAAACAGCAGTACTTTGCTACTATCATTAATTAAACATATACACAGGCAATTGAAACTAAAAAGTGAAATGGATTTATGGACATGAGTAGCAGTCATAAAAATTGGTGCAGCTACTCATTGAGAATTACCTCCTTCCTTCATGATCGCCAACGCATCCTTATATTAATCCGAACTAAGAATAACTCTATTGCAATCAATTGTCCGAGCTAATAGCAGGGCTTGCATCAAAGCATGAGCCACTCCTGATAGGACCTCATGAACTGAATCCTCTTTGGACATGTTGCGATGAACTATACTCCCATGAAGGGCAGTGTTGACATTAATTTGACAAATCACCATGATGTTTAGACCACCCTTCTCTCTTCAACCTTGGTTGGGCTGTTGTATAATTTGTTAGCAAAACTGCAATTGCGGTTCCATCTGGTATTTGGACATGTTCACCATGCACTACCTGTCACAACCTCCCACCAAAGATACCCACAAGTAACTGCAAAAATCTCAGCCAAAGATTGTAGTCCCAAAACCGAGGTGGATTTTGGTTGCGCAAATAGCAAAATTCCAGAATACCTTTACCAGATCTATAAATTGCACAAGCTTCAACAAATCCGCAAAATGTAAGCTCTTTTCATGGCTCATTCTTCAAAACCGGGTGTGGACGGCGGACCAGCTCGAGCGGAGAGGTTGTCCCAACAAGAGAATTTGCCCCTATGTAGTTGTGTCAACGAATCGACCTACCACTTATTCCTTCATTGCTACTACACCACCCGCATTAGGTATATACTTAAGATTGGATTGTGCTCCACGACTTTGACCCCTTGTCTTGGAGTGCCTTCAAGGACGTTGAGTCTTGGTGGAATCATCTCGTCCTTGATCATCGAGTGTGCCTTAAGGCCATGACTTCTCTTATTATGCTAGTCTCGTGGGAGATTTAGAGCGAACGGAATAGCAAGGATCTTCAACAAAATCAACACCATGCCCGACATCCTCCTTGCAAGAATCATGATGGAAATGAAAACTTGGGTGCTTGCGGGGAAAGCATTTGGATTTCATTTTACCGGGCAATTAGGCTTTTATTTTGTTTGGGTTCTCTATAATATTTATGTAGAGGCCTAAACCCAATAAGGTGCAAGTCCCTGTGTTTACAGTGCTAGTCCCTGGATCGAATAGCTAGCACCCACAGTTTAAGATGTAATATTCAGAAACAAGGGTCATATTACAACTCATAACCAGGAATAAAATAGTTCATTACAACTTACATAGCTCATATGGCTATCTTATTACAAAGCAGCGAATATAACTATAAAGCATGGAGTCCTTCATCTTCATATGCCACAGGAAAACATGTTGGTTGTAGACTTGTAATCCCTACTCAACACACTTCACTAACATAAAACAAACCTGCAATATAATAAGTTACAGCCACAAGGGTCAATACATTTGAATTGTATTGGCAAGTGATATCATATTGATATGGAGAATCAAACATCTACATGAATATATGGCTAAGTGGAGTTCTGGCTGGCCTTTGCATAAAATAAGTTTTTCCTATCCTTTGCAAAATAGTTCTCTTTTTCAAAACACTTTATCAAACAATGGCACACTGGATACACACCAGGTGCTTCCCTTGTTCACCCAACAAGTTTTAACTTAGAGAAATTGGGATGAGGAGATTCTTGATCATTTCAATGTCTTTAATGCTCAAAATGTCTATTACCGGGGACACGGCTAAGTACTTAGGTTTACCATCTCGAGAGGTGGTGCACTTTTCCCACAAGACTCGACATGCATCGAGACGAGACTTTTCAGAAGCAATCTGATGGCGCCCAGCACTTGTCGTGGAACGCTTCGTTGGAAACCCCAAGAGCAAGGTATGAAGCAGCACAGCAGCAAGTTTCCCTCAGTAAGAAACCAAGGTTATCGAACCAGTAGGAGAAAGGAAACGTCACACAGGTGTTGCAAGCAACGCGGAGACCCGCACAACATAAACTCAAGACTTTGCCCCCAACGAATCAGTGAGGTTGTCAAGCTCACCGATTTGCTGTAATAAAGGATTAAACGTATGGTGTGGAAGGTAATGATTTGCAGCAAGTAAATAAGTAACAGTGGAAGATGTATCAATGGTAAAGATTGGACCGTCGTCCATAGTTCACTAGAGGTGCTCTCCTTAGATAAACAACATGGCATGAAGGGTAAACAAATTACAGCAGGGCAATTGACAGGAACTGAGCAAGGCATAACAATGCAATTACTAGTCAGAAAGATCCTATGAGATTCGATTGGGAAATACAACAAGATACATAGACCGCCATCCAACTGCATCTATGACTAGAAGTCCACCTTCAGGTTATCATCCGGACCCCCTCCAGTATTAAGTTGCAAGCAACAGACAACTGCTTTAAGCAAAGTGTGTAAGGTAAACAGTCCACATGTTTCATGAACAAGAGACCGTTGTTTTCTTCCTAGTAGCAACAGCACATCTACAACCGAAGAGATTATTATCATTTCCCTTGGAAACTAGAGGCATGAACCCACAATCGAGCACAAATACCCCCTCTTGGAGTCACTAGCAACTACTTGGCCAAGATAGCTACTAACAACGGAGAGCATGCAAGATCACAAACAACACAGACATTATAGAATCATAAAGATAAAACCATTAATCAAACCAACATAATAATCTCAATATCCATCGGATCCCCGCAAACACAACTTGCATGATTATAAATAGAATAGATCTTGATCATGAACGGAGCTCACAAGATCTATACATGAAAGCACAAAGGATGAGATACAACCATCTAGCTACTACATGGACCCATAGTCCAAGGTGGAACTACTCACGCATCATACCGGCGAGAAGGCCTCCGGGATGATCTCCCCTCCGGCAGGGTGCCGAGAAGAACTTCAGATCCCCCTGATCTAGGGACGACGATGGCGGCGGATACAGAAGGTTTTGTGGAGATTTGATCGGATACTTAGGGTTTCTGCATCGGGGGATTCTTATAGGCGAAGGGGGAGGCCGAGGTGGTGGCCAGAGGGGCCACTCCCCTCCTAGGCGCGGGGCAGGGCCCACCCGCACCTAGGGGGGGTCTGGCTGCCCTGACCCGCTTCTCCGTCTCCCCTCTGGACTTCTTGTTCCCCACGGAAAGTAATTGACTTTGACATTTGTCCCGTCCAATTACGAGAATATTTCTTTACTAACTTTTCTGAAACCAAAAACAGCAGAAAACAGGCAACCGGCACTGTGGCAACTTGTTAATAGGTTAGTACCAGAAAACATGTAAAAAGTACCTCAAAGTGTAGACAAAGCAAAGCAAAGTATATACTAAACAAGCATGGAGCATCAAAAATTATAGATACGTTTCTGACGTATCAAGCATCCCCAAGCTTAACTCCTTCTCGTCCTCAAGTAGGTAAGTGATAAAAAGAATAATTTTTTAGGTGACATGCACCCTCACAATAAAGATCTAACCATTTGCAAGCATGGAAAGCTGGGATCAAAGAACTCTAAACATGTTCATGAAAGATGGAGTTCTGACAATTGGACATAGTAACTATGCATGCAACATGACAAGTTACAAACAAAGATCATGAATAACGTACACTGAAAAATGTTTGTTTGTTTCACATACAGAAAACATAGCATAGTGGCAATCAGCTTGTCCCTCATAGAGTAACAAATAGATGCATATGACACCTTCAAAGTTCATAAGGGTGACTAGAAACAAATAGCACAAGAACAAGTAATATCATAATATGCATCAATCAATAAGCTTTGGAACACTGAACACAGAATGACAACTATACTCTCTTAATGGTGCCTAAAGGTAGAAGGTGGAGACTCAAATAATGGTGGAAGAAAGACCTTTCATAAAGGAAGCAGGGATTTCAAGTTTCAAAAAGAGCTTCCAAAAATTATGGTACTTGTTAGCTTTCAGCCCTCATTGCCCCTATCATAAGCATCTTGAAGTGATTAAGGTTAAAGTGACAAAGATGGAGTATATGCTTGATGAAGTATAAGTTGAAAATCTCAAGTCCCTTGAATACGAGGGCCACACCTCATGCTACTCAACTTTGATAACCTGTCAGTTCTTGTCATTGTAAGTATTTGCATATCATTGAGAACCGCCAACGGGTACCCCTTGCACATGGTACAGGAGCTTTCCCATAACCAAAATTACAAGGCAAGCAGACAATGAGCATCTCAGCAATCTTCTTGTTTACTATGTGAATATGGTGATTTTTTCTCTATTTACTCTTCTCTCAATGTGTCTCTCTTTTTTATAAGAATAATGATTCATAGATGTCACTATAGAGATTCTGCAAGTTTCCACCATGATTAGCCATGACTTAGGCTAGCGGCCCAGGCATTTCTCTAACACATGATACAAACTCCATGGACTTACAAATTCCTTCTTTATTTCACACCGGTGACATCCATAGACAAAATAGCATGATATCAACTGAGTACAAAGTACAAGTGCCATGTTGAAAACATTCCCCGTGACAGCACGGTTCTGCTAATTCCAACGTATAAGTGCAAGCATATACAACATAGATGACACAATGGTTCAAGTTTATTAGGGGCAAAGAATATAAAGTGTGCCATCAAGTTTGTGAGGGCTTTAATCACTAAGTTTTCACATAACAAAATAGTTTTTAATTGGAAGATAGCTGAAAACAAGAATATACTTGGAATGGTGTAACATGCTATGCATAGGAGTTTATAGTGGACACTTTGGAAAAACTTGGTTTCTTGGGAGTTGGAAGCATGAGTAGATCTTACTCATATAAGTGGAGGCTAGCAAAAGACTGGGAGCAACCAACTAAGAGAGCAATAATGGCCATAATCATGCAGTGCAACAAAGCATTACTAATCAAATCAAAGAGTGGTACTACAAGTCAAGGACTAAATGATCATAGAGGCTATGGTGACTTTTCATAGTCATAATATGGTGTGAGCATGTGCCAAGTCAACCCAAGCAAAACATCAAAGGAGAATACCACAATACTATGCTTTTGCATGCTAAAACAACGCATAATTTCTTCAAGGCACACTAAGCAATCCCAATTGTTTGGAACAAGACATGCTACAACAATAATCACTAAGCATAAGGTCAAAACAACACCTAGAATGTCATGCTAAAGTCTAAGTCACGGTCAATGCAAGCTCCTCTTACACTTCAAGCAAGAACTTACTATGCTCCTTTCCAACACCAAGCAACTTATTTGCAAAACAACACAGCGAGAATGGGGGTCCAAACTACACAAGCAAACTAAACAAACTAAGCAAAGCAAACGAAAACTAAGACACTCCAAGAACAACACAACTGTGCATGAAATAATAAAAATAAAGTGTCTAGATAGAACTGAGCTTTTTATTGATGAAGAAGGGGATGCCTTGGGCATACCCAAGCTTTGACGCTTGTACCTCTTGGATATTTCTTGGGGTGACACCATGGTGGCATCCCCAAGTTTGAGCTTTTTTCAATTCTTCATCTCATTGCATCATTCTTTCTCCACACCTGAAATTTTTTCTTTCACACAATCTTCATTAACAACATTAGTGTATTCAAAAGATATTAGACCTCTGGCAAAGCTTTGGAACAGCAAGATTTTCACTAAAAACACAAGCTACTGTAGTAAATCCTTCAAAAAGCTCAATTCACCTAAAGAGAACTCAAAAGGAATCAATAAGAAGCAAATGCAAATAATGGTAGAAATCTGTCAAAACAGACCAGCAGGTAGAAACCAATTTTTTAGAACATCTTCTGTTGCTCAAATCAAAAAGTGTTGAACTAACTAAAGTTATCTAACATACTGGGGGATGTATTCGTAAATTTTCAGCTCAATGCGAGTTACATAGACTCCTCACGAATTGTTTTGGTGGAGGACAGAAATCTGTTTCGGGACAGCAACTCCCCAAATCTTACTTCCCTCTCATTAAAGGTCATTCTTGGCACAAAAAGAAAACAAAAAGGATAAGGAGAGGTCATTACTGAATTAATAACTTCCAAGACTCAAGGAAACTCTTGGATTATCTCCTAGCAAGTACTTTTCTTTAACGCCTTTAAGTTAGGCACAAGAAGCAAGAAGAATCAAGTATTTTCAAATGAAGCATTAACATCAAACCTTGCTTTCAAAGGAGGAGCAAAAGCAACTTCTATCTCCTCATAGGGAAGTGTTCAATACCTTTCTTGAATGGAAAATGATATTTAATGGTTCCCTCTTTCATATCAAAGATGGCACCAACTGTTCTAAGAAAAGGTCTTCCCAAAGTAATAGGACAAGAAGCATTGTATTCAACATCCAAAACATAGAAGTCAACAGGGACATAAGCATTGTTAACCATAATGAGAACATCATTAATACTCCCGATGAGTTTGTTTTTAGCATTGTCATTGAGTGGGACATCCAAATAACAATCTTCCAATGGTGGCAAATCAAGCATTTCATAAATCTTCCTAGGCATAATAGAGACACTAGAACCAAGATCACATGAAGCTTTGAGATCAAAGTCATTCACTTGCATATTAATAATGGGTTCCCAAATATCTTCTACCTTCCTAGGAATAGAAGCTTTGTGTTTTAGCTTCTCTTCCTTAATCTTAACAAGAGCATCTGTAATGTGTTTGGTAAAGGCAACATGCATATCACTAGCATCAGTACTTCTAGCAAGTTTTTGTAGAAACATAATCACTTCAGAAATATTGCAACCATCAATATCAAAGTCAAACTTAGCATCACTAGTGGTAGGCATAGTAGGAGTAGGAATAGGGACTACTTGTGGTTTAGTGGTGATGGTGCACACTGTAGGGGTTCGTAGCATGGAAAACAAAAAAATTCTACCGCATGCACACAAACAAGCCAAGATCTATCTACTAGATTGTAGCAACGAGTCGATAGAAGAACTCACCCTCGAAGATTCCAAAGCGGTTAACGAGAGCAGATTATCGTGGGTGATGTAGTCGTACACTTGCCGATCTCAAGATCGCGTAGACGATCCTTCCGGCGCTGCGTTCCGGCAGCGCTTCCACAGTCGGTCACACGTTCGGTACTCGATGAAGACCTTCCTCTCCCTTGTTCCAGCAGGCAGCGGAGGTTGTAGCACTCTCCTCGTGATTCCGGCAGCACGACGGCGTGGTGTTGGAAGTAGAGAGAAGATCTTGCAGGGCTTTGCCTTAAGCCGGAGCGAGTATGGTGGAGTATGAAAGAGGCCTTGGTGATCTAGGGTTTAGAGGGCACCAAGGGGAGGGTGTGGCCGGAGGCTAGGGTTTGGGGAAACCCTAGTCGGTGACTTGGAGATCCCTAGGCGGCGGCAACATTTGTGGTGGAGGCGCCAGGAGCTAGGGTTTGGGTGTAAGGGTAGGGGCAGCCTTACCCCTCCTTATATAGGTGGGAGGGAGGCGGTTGGGAGGAGGGAGTCCTCCTCCAACTCCTCCTCATTGGCTGGCAGGTGCAGGGAGTGGGACTTCCTCCCCAAGTAGGTTTCCTACTCTCCCTCCACCAAGCAAACTTTAGATTTGACTTTTTCAAATTGGCGTTTGACTTTCAAACTTGGATTTGATTTCTCTCACCATATTGCCCAGCCAAGTGACCTAGTACATGATGCAACCATTCCACATTGTTATGACACATCCATGTACCATTCCCCTCCGGAGTGCCGAACCTTCTAGACCCATCTAGAACATTCCCCGATGAAAACACCGGAATCTTTTCCGAACTCCAAAACAGGACTTTCCTTATATGAATCTTATTCTCAGGACCTTTCTGGATCTCCTCGTGATATCCCGGATCCCATCCGAGACTCCGAACAACATTCGGTCTCTTACTCATCATTCCATAACTACTAAACAACATCGAATCCTTAGGTGTGTCTCCCTACGGTTCGTGAATTATGCGGACATGATCGAGACACTTCTCCGATCAACAACCAATAGAGGAATCTGGAAATTCATATTGTTCCCACATATTTCTACGATTACTTTGCGATCGAATGAACCACTTACATACGATACCAATTTCCCTTTGTCTCGTGATAGTTTACTTATCCGAGGTTTTGATCGTCGGTATCTCTGCATACCTAGTTCAACCTCGTTACTGATAAGTACTCTTTTCTCGTTCCCGTGATATGTGATCCCTTATGAGCCAGTCACATGCTTGCAAGCTAATTGGATGACATTCCACCGAGAGGGCCCAGAGTATATCTATCTGTCATATGGATGGACAAATCCCACTCTTGATCCATGTGCCTCAACCCATACTTTCTGAAAACTCAATGCCACCTTTATAGCCACCCAGTTACGGTGTGGTGTTTGATGTCATCAAAGCATCCTTCCGGTGATGGTGATTAGCATGATCTCATGGTCGAAGGAATTAGGTTACTATGTATCAGAAAGCTTATAGCGATTGAACTATTAAAATGACTTGATCTTTATGCTACGCTTATCTATAGGAGTATGTCCATCATACCATTCTCCTAATGATATGATCTCATTGTTAATAACATATCAATGTTCATGATCGAGAAACCACGATCATCTATTAACCAAGAAGCTAGTATTTAAAGAGGCTTTACTAGGGACTCTAATTTAGTTTACAAATCACACAAGTATTAATGTTTCCGGTTAATACTGTTATAGCATGAATGTAAACATTTATCATAAACACAAAGATATAATAATAACACTTTTATTATTGCCTCTAGGGCATATCTCCAACAGTCTCCCACTTGCACTAGAGTCAACTAATCTAGATTACATGGTAATACACCGAACACCCATGGCGGTTTGGTGCTGGTCATGTTTTGCCCTCGGGAGAGGTTTAGTCAACGGATCCGCCACATTCAGATCTGTGTGTACTTTGCCAATATTTATGTCACCATCTTGGACATGCTCTCGAATAGCGTGAAAATGTAGCTTGATGTGCTTCAGCTTCTTGTGTGACCTTGGTTCTTGCGCATTGGCTATGGCACCCATGTTATCACGGTAGATAAACATTGGGTCCAGCACACTTGGAACCACACCAAGCTCTGTAATGAACTCTTTCATCCATATCGCCTCTTGTGAAGCCTCTGAAGCAGCTATGTATTCCGATTCAGTTGAAGATCTCGCCACAACGCTTTGCTTTCCACTCCTCCAGCTAAGTGCTGCACCATTCAAAATAAATACGTATCCAGATTGTGATTTAGAATCATCCGGATCGGTGTTCCAACTAGCATCGGTGTAACCATTAACAACGAGCTGTTCATCACCTCCATAAGAAAGAACCATATCCTTAGTTCTTCTCAAGTACTTAAGGATGTTTTTGACCGCTGTCCAATGATCCACTCCTGGATCACTTTGATATCTGCTAGTTAAACTAACAGCATATGCAATGTCGGGTCTAGTACATAGCATGGCATACATTAGAGATCCTATGGCTGAGGCATAGGGAGTCTTACTCATCCTTTCTCTATCTTCTGCCGTTGCTGGACTTTGAGTTTTACTCAAGGTCGTATTGGGCAACATGGGCAAGAACCCTTTCTTGCTATCTTCCATTCCAAACCTATTTAGAACTTTGTCCAAATATGTAATTTGTGACAATGATATTAGGCGTCTTGATCTATCTCTATAAATCTTTATGCCTAATATGTAAGCTGCTTCGCCAAGATCTTTCATTGAAAAACTATTATTCAAATATTCCTTGACACTATTAAGAAGGTCTACATCATTCCCAATCAACAATATGTCATGCACATATAGTATTAAGAATGCTACAGAGCTCCCACTCACTTTCTTGTAAATACAAGCTTCTCCATAAGTTCGTATAAAACCAAAACTTTTGATTACCTTATCAAAACGTTGATTCCAACTCCGGGATGCTTGCTTCAACCCATAAATGGACCGTTGAAGTTTGCATACCTTGTTAGCATCCTTAGGATTGACAAAACCTTTGGGTTGCATCATATACAACTCTTCATCAATGTATCCATTGAGGAAACTTGTTTTGACATCCATCTGCCATATCTCATAATCATAATATGCAGCGATTGCTAACATAATCCTCACAGACTTTAGCTTCGCTACCGGTGAGAAAGCCTCATCGTAGTCAACTCCTTGAATTTGTCGAAACCCTTTTGCGACAAGTCGAGCTTTATAGACAGTAACATTACCATCAGCATCTGTTTTCTTCTTGAAAATCCATTTGTTCTCGACAGCCTTTCGGCCATCCGGTAAGTACACCAAAGTCCATACTTGGTTTTTGTACATGGATCCAATCTCAGATTTCATGGCTTCTTGCCATTTATTGGAATCTGGGCTCATCATCGCCTCCTCATATGTCGTAGGTTCATCGGTGTTGTCCACCAACATGACACTCATAACGGGATCATACCAATCAGGAGTGGTACGAGTTCTCGTTGACCTGCGAGGCTCTGTAGTTACTTCAACCGAAGTTTCATGATCAACATCATTAGCTTCCTCTCTTATTGGTGTAGGTGCCACAGAAACTTCTTTCAAGAGAAGCTCCTTCTTTCCTTCCAGTCACTTCTTTCGAGAGAAACTCCTTCTCTAGAAAGGATCCATTCTTGGCAACGAAGATTTTGCCCTCGGATCTTTGATAGAAGGTATACCCAATAGTTTCCTTCGGTTATCCTATTAAGACGCATTTTTCCGCTTTGGGTTCAAGCTTGTCGGGCTGTAACCTCTATACATAAGCTTCCCAACCCCAAACTTTAAGGAACGACAATTTAGGTTTCTTCCCAAACCATAATCCATACGGTGTCGTTTCAACGGATTTAGATGGTGCCCTATTTAAAGTGAATGCGGCTATTTCTAATGCATAACCCTAAAACGATAGCGGTAAATCTGTAAGTGATATCATAGAACGAACCATATCTAAAAGAGTTCGATTACGATGTTCAGACACACCATTACGCTGTGGTGTTCCCGGCGGTGTCAATTGTGAAAGTATTCTGCATTTCTTCAAATGCTCTGTCACATCCCAAGATTTTTCCAAATCTTGTAATGTGAAAATAAATAAATAAACAAAATAATTTTTTGTTGAAAATCAGGGTGAAAAGAAACTTTTGTTTCTAAATGGAAACTAAAAATCCCATCTTGAACAAACTTTGGTTAAAGTTTGAATCTAACAAAAATCCCAATCAAGAGAAATGCATTCCTCAATGAATGTATCTGGAAATTTAAACACTTGGAAAATAAATCCAAAACCCTAAACCCTAATGGAATAAAATCATTTCCAAGTTATCTCCAAACCCATGGACTTGATCCATATAAAAATTGATCAACAAACATTCACAAATGATCAAGAAAGACAAATATAAATATTATAAGACCATAGAAATTGGTTTCACTCAATTTGGAACCATAAATAAAATCCTATGAATAAAGTAAGATAAGGAAATTAAATTTCCAAAGCAAATAAAGCACCTATCCAGAAACCCATACCAAATGGTGAGCAAATAATCCTAAAGAGATTTAAAAGGATAAACAAATATAAAATAAAATTTCACAAGTTGGAATCACCAAGTTTGGATCTCTAAATAAAAAGATATGGATTTTATAAGATGAAGAAAGAATTATTAAATAAAGAATATTTAAAGACCAAACCAAATCTTTGCCAAATCCATAAGCAAATGGAATGAATATAATCCAAATCCAGATAAAAATAAAGGTTAAAGAATTTCCAAAATAAAATAAAATGGCTCAGACCAAATCCTATTGAATTAAAACAAATACCCAATCTTAAATGATTAATAAATCTTATTAAAAACTTTTCCAAATAATTCAAGATGAATTATTTGACACCCTTTTAAGTAAACAAAATCTACTGAAAAGAATTGGAAGGTTTAAAAGAATTTAAATGGTGTTAGAAACATTATTAAAACCTATTTGATATAATACAAGGACCTACCTTAATATTTAAAAAAGACCCAAAAGGAATAAAATAAATTCCAAAAATTAACATCAGAATGTTTTATTAATCAGTACTTAAACCTACACAAACTTTGACAAAGGTTTGAAAACAAATGAGGGTTTGATTTGCTTATTCAAAATCAAAATAGAAAAAAATCAAAAGAGAAAAAGAAAAACAAACAGAACAGGAAAAAAATATGAAAAGGAGCCAGCCCAGCCGGCCAGCCCAGTCTAGGCCCAACCAGCCCACCTATCCCCCTCCCCCGAAGCGTTTTCCCTCACTCACGAATTGACCCACACAGATGCTGACCGACGGACCCCACCTCTCCTCTCTCTCACTCGATGACAACGATGCCCCACCTGTCAGCTCGTCATCCATAACCTCGCGACCGTTTCCTCCCCTTCTCTCGCCTCGCCATTTCTGGCCAAATGAATTCGGTTGAATTCGTTTAAATGCGCGGTTAATTCTCCCCCTGGACCCTGTTGTCTTAACCCCCTCTGTCTCCTCCCCACTTCTCCTCCTTTCCACGAAGCAGTAAGCCCCCAGGCTGCTCCGAATTGAACCCGCGCCGCCGCAGCTCCGACGAGCTCGCAACCAAATTCCGGCAGCCCCGCGCCACCCCTTGCCTCCTCGAGCACACGAACGTGACCTCCAGGCCCTGGCGCATCTCCCTGCCTCCTCAGCTCACTCGCGCTTGCCCCACATCGTTGGCAGCGACCACGACTGACTACACCACCGTCTGCAACCGCTCCGGCGATGCTCCCAGGTAAAGTTCGACCGCGCCTACCCCTCTTCTGGATGCACCCGTACTCGCTGCTTCTGTGCGCAGCTAACGCAACCATTTTTGTGCCTTGGCGTTGTCTGTATCCTTGCCAGCAAAGACAAACAGAGCATGCCCGACGTAGTTGTGAACTCCGGTGAGAAATCCACGGTGACCTCGTGCACCCCTGGCCTCCCCACGACTACATTGAGCATCAGCGACGCCCCGCGAACTCGGTGAGATACCCCACTCCTCCTCTAGCTCCCTGCATCGCCAGCACCACCCTCGTCCGAGCACGCCGCCGCTCGCCGTTGACCTAGCGCCGCCAGTCTTTGGTCCAGGCAAGGCTGCCCGTTAGATCTTGATCCCACGGCCACGGTAGAATCATTAAACGAAGCGTTATGGGCTGATATGATCCGTGCGATGCCCTTTAAATCCTAAGGTCCACGTTGCCTGATCCGAACGAAACGGTATGAGCCAATGAAAACATTCCACGTGGCCAGACTCTGGTTTTAAAAACAGATTTGAACCTATTAGATGTGTGATTTTGAAAATTCCATAACTTTAAATCTACACGTCAAAATTTTGCAAACTTTATATCAATGGATTCAGAAAAACAAGCCCTAGCCAACCATGCACTTTGTTTAGTAAAAAGCTTCTGGTAAAATGTTTGTTTTTGCAGAAACTTATGTATGCTTGTGAAGGTTATAAAAATTGTTCTAAAATGATTTTGGGGATAAAATCTTTGGAAAATGGTTTGTTTTGAACCTACTGACCATAGGAATCACTTTGTGATTTCAAAAATGTATTTGGTGAAACAAAAGAATGAATCTTTGATTTAAAACCATTTCTAGTCAAATAAAAAAATATGGTTTATTTATTAAAAAATGGTTTTGGAAGAAAACCTTTGGGAAATGTTTTGTTTTAAACTCTCTGACCCTAAACACAAGGTTTTATGGTTTGAAAACATATATTGTGAACCCTATATATTAATGCCTTATTAAAAACATTTCTACACCACATAAAATGATACCTTGTTTTAAAAATGGTTTATGAAGTAAAACCTTTTTGCAAATGGTTTTGCCACTTTATAAAATGACCATTAGGTGATTTCAAATGTTTATGAACCATTAGAAACCACTTTTACAAATAAAACAATCTTTTGCATGCTTGCATGCATTACTTTGATTCTATCATTTTATGTGATGAATTGCTTGAATGGTAGATTGAAATATTGTTTGCTTGATTGAATTGTAGTGATTTGAAGTGAGTGAACATTACAAAGATCAAGGAGTGAACTTATACTCTCTACCAACAAGGCAAGTGATGCTTCATACTTTTGTCCCATTATTTTCACTATGCATTAGTGATATTTTTCTAAGTAGGACTTGCATGGAATTTTGCTAAGTATAAACTATGCCATGGGAAATCCTAGTAGATGAAACCTTAGTAGAAATTTCCTAAGTTAAGATTCCTACTACTAGCATGCTTAGCTTAGCTAATAGAAAACAAGGGTGGGATATATATTCATACTATGAAATATTTCTAAGTCTGTGGACTTATGTTTTGTTTAATAAAACAACTAAGTGAATGAATCACCTGGGTGGAATGGAAGGAATGGTTTGTGTTGAGTGGTTCACAAGGCCCATTTCTATGGTTTACCTTGTGTATCTCACTTGTGGATGGCCACCCAGGAACCAAGAGATTTGATATGTCAAATGTTGAGAAGCTTCAAGTGCAACCACTTGGCATTATGGGCTCTGCTTGGATCATATAGGTTGCAATAACTTGGCCAAATGGCAGTTGGTTGTAGGGGTTTGATAGGTTGGAACGCGTCCATTTTGGTCTAAGGGAAGGCTTCTGAAAGATCTTGTCTTGGTGAAACTGTTGGGAATATGCCCTAGAGGCAATCATGTATGATGATATTTCCCATTGTATTCATAAAGATATTAAGTAGTCCTTGTATAAGCATCTGATTGTATCATTGAATATGTGATTCGGTTGTGGAACTATGCATTCATGTTGTTTGTACTAAATATCCTTGGTCATTGAGGTTGTGCTGGACACACAAGTTAGACCAATGTGAAAGTTGGCTTGATGACTCGGTTCCACTTGTCATGGGCATGGAGATGCTATTCCAACTTACACAGATTCGGCTAAAGAGTTTAGCGAGTCGGATTGACCCATATTGAGTTACAACAAACAAGTTGTCATTTGTATATCTCAGTCAATGTAATCCTTAGACCTGAGGTTGTTGCATAGTCCAAGTTGAGGATCACCGACTTAGGTTCTGTCAAACGCTGATCCGTAACTAGGCAGTTATAAAGGCAGAGTTCGGGTCGACTGAGAATCAAGTTGTGTGATGTGAATAACCAGGATGGGATTTTGCCCCTCCACTTGGAGAGATATTCTCTGGGCCCTCTCGTGAGATATGATTCAGAAAGCATGGCCATGCACGACTCGGTTAAGTGTTAACCGAGGCGATCGACTAAGAGTTAGTCGGGTGAATCACTTATCTCGGATCGAGAAGTGAGTCGGACTATTTAAGGGATGACAAATATTCGCCTATAGTCTGACAAGGTATATCGTGAGGCAAAAGGGACTCGGATGCAAGTCGCATTGGAAAGGCAAGTCGTCATGACTCTTTGGTACTTGGGAGTCAGCACGTTCTGCTAGGAGCCGCTACTGACTGATCGATTCTGAGTCGGACTCCAATCGTGTCCAAGTAGCCATGAGCCTGCGGGGTCACACACTTAAGAGCGGGAGCATGTTCGGATTGGATCTGAACCCGTAATCTGGTTGGGTTGGACCTAAACCGGATTAGGACTGAGTTAGTGAGTTGGACTCACGGTGACTAGTGTTATATGGGCTTTAGTGAATGGGTCGCGCGAGCAGAGCCCACGTTCACTCCCTATATATAGTGGAGCACCTTAACCCAGAAAGGTTAATCGTTGTTCGATTAGGTCATTCTATGTGTTGGAAACCCTAGCTGCACAGGAGTCCAGCCGCCGTAACGAACCTAGCAGTTCGCCGCCGGCGCTCCTCCTTGTACGTGTGGATACCAGCAGAGGTGTTGTGCGATCAGCACCAGGACGATCGGATCGTGAGGACTGCACTGCACCAACTGAGGCGCTTCATCAGTAATCCGCAACTGCGCGTCTAGTGGTAAACCTCGTGGCCTTCTACCTCAGCTAGATCTTGGGATCACCATGTTAGAGGAAAATTTTTGTTTTATCTCTGCGTGGCCCAATAGTGGTATCAGAGCGATAGCTTCTAGTTTTAGGCTCGAGATCTCGCATATGTGATATGCGGTTGGCTGTAGATGAGATCTATGTGCTGTTTGGTGGTCGATCTATGAGATAGATCGGTTTTGTACAAGGTTGATTGGATCAACTGTACTCGGGGAATGGTAGATCTGATTTCCGTGATCATACTGCTGAGGTCGTGGAACGACATACCCCTACCGGTCGGCTTCCGCCATCGGGGTAGATTGTGACACGTAAATCCAGAAGCGGTGATCGAAGATCAAAGAGTTTGATCGAATCGGAACGATGGTCGGAATCCATGTTTGGATCGTAGATGAGATCTGCGTTTTCGAAAAAATCGTCGGCCGCTGCCCCCACCCGCGAGGGGCGCTGCCCCTTCGATCCCCGCCCTCTATCCGGCTAGCAGGACCGCCGGTTTCGCCCTGTCGTAGCGCCTTAGATGTTGTTGCGAGTTTCACAGCGCCGGTAGATATTGTATCTATGCATAACTTGTTTTTGCAGGAAGTTGTGAATGGTATGGTTCATGTGCATGTGATGTATGTGTGTAATCCATACGTGATCTGCGAATCACGGGTTTTTGTCAGCCGGCTGGAGCCTAGGTGCTGTCATTTTATTGTATAACGACCTGCGTGTCGGATTCTCTATGTAATTTACTTTACTGAGCTAGTGTAGCTATTTGGAGAACCTGGAAGGCATGCAAGGCATTGTTCATGTCAGCGACATGGAGTAAGACGGCAAGTGACAAGAGTTGGCACGAGTTGGATTACAAGCTTTGTGGAGATGGAGATCACCATGAAGAGAGCCATAACATTTCACATTATAATTGCTTTATTTTGTGTTATTGTTATGTCCCAGTTTTACCTCTATTAGATAGTCGGTAAAATTTAATCCCTCAAAGAAGGTCTAGTCGGTTTTCCCGCCAGTGTTTGCACCATCACAAGTCGGACATTTTTGGTAGTGGGCTCATAAAATTGAGGTGCTGCCAATTCTTTCCGACTAGGTGGGTTCGAGTCGGACTCTTACTGCAGAAACACTCGGTAAGCTAGACGGGTCTATCACAACGGTTGTGGGGCTCGGGGAAAAGTCGGATGGGAGTCGGGGCATGTGATGCCTGAAGGGTTTCGCAGCATAGTAAATCAAAATTTTCTACGGAAGCGAACAGAGGGAAAGCCAAGATCTAATCTAGGAGATGCAAACAATGAGAGAGATTGGATTAGATCTGCATACCCTTGAAGATTCGCACAGCGGAACGTTCGTCGGAACGTGGGTGATGTAGTCGTACTCGCTTCTCCTCCTCGCGATCCGATCCGATCTAGCACCACAAGTGGCAGTGCCTCCATGAGATGCACACGTGCAGCACCCCGACGTCTCCTCCTTCCTCGGACCAGCAAGTATGGTGGAGAGATGGATTGGATCTACAACACGACGGCGTGGTGTATATGGCGGAGAATTTCTGCTGCAGGGCTTCGCCTACAAACAGTCGGGAGGGAGAGAGGAGGGCCAGCAGGGAGGCTAGGGCTTGGAGGAAGGTGTGTTGGGGGGAGGGGGCGCACCAGCCCTCTATATATAGAGGGGGGCGGCCAGCCCTAGCCTCTCCTCCAAGCCTATCTCTTGTTTAAACAATTTAAACTCTCCCTTATCTAGAAATCCTATCTTATCTTATCTCTAGTTTAAACGATTTAAACTCTCTAGGATCGGCTGGGCCCTATGGGGCCTTGTGCCCCTGGCCCAATGCGGCCAGGACACTCCCTCATAGGCCCATGCCCCCTCCCGGAAGGTGGGGCCACGTTGGTCCCCTTCCAGAAGGTTCTAGAAGCTTCCGGTACAATACCGATTAACCCGGAACAATTCCGAACTCCAAAAACTGCACTGCCTTATATGAATCTTATTCTCCGGACCATTTCGGAACCTCTCATGATATCCCGGATCCCATCCGAGACTCCGAACAAAAATTCATAAACCAAGTATCCAATCTATCCTAGCGTCGAGACACGTTAAGTGTGTGACCCTGCGGGTTCGAGAATATGCAGACATGATCTTCTATCAATAATCAACAGCAGGGTCTGGGCACCCATATTGACTCCCACACATTCATCGATGATCATATCGGATGAACCACGATGCCAGGATTCAATCAATCCCATATATATATTCCCTTCGTCTCGTGATATTTTACTTGCCCGAGATTCGATCGTCGGTATCGTCATACCTAGTTCAATCTCGTTCATAGCAAGTACTTTACTCGTTCCGTAATCCGATATCACTTTGTGATTAACTCCTTAACCACATGCTTGCAAGCGGTGTTGATATCGATTACCGAGTGGGCCCGAAGTATATCTCTCCGACTTGGGAGGGACAAATCCCATCTCGATACATACAACCCAACAGATACTTTCCGATCACCTGAGAGACACCTTTATGATCACCCTCTCATAGGATGACGTTTGATGACCTCAAAGCTTTCTTCCGATACCAGGGAGTTGTATTATCTCATGGTCTAAGGAATACAATATTTGACATAGGAAAAGCTTCGCAAAGATGAACACAATGATACGATCTAATTGCTTCGCTTAGTTTTGGGTCTGTCCACCATATCATTCTCCCAATGATATGATCTCATTATCAATTGACAACTCATGTCTATGGTTAGGAAACCTTAACCATCATTGATCAATGAGCTAGTCCATAGAGGCGTACAAGGGACACGGTGTTGTTCACAAACCACACAAGTATTAATGTTTCCGCTTAATACAATTCTAGCATGGAATATAAACTTTATCATGAACAAGAATTATAATAATAACATCTTTATTATTGCCTCTAGGGCATAATTCCAACAGTCTCCCACTTGCACTAGAGTCAATAATCTAGTTTACATTTGGCAACAATCTCACACCCATGGCACTGAGGTGTTGATCATGTTTTACACGTGGAAGAGGTTTAGTCAATGGATCTGCGACATTCAGATCTGTATGTACTTTGCTTATCTTCAGATCTCCATCTGCTATATAATCTCGGATTATATGAAACTTGCGGTTGATATGCTTGGTCTTTGGATGATATCTTGGTTCCTTAGCGAGTGCTATGGCGCCAGTGTTGTCACACAATATCTCCAGTGGGTCCAATGCACTTGGAACCACGCCAAGCTCAGTGATGAAGTTTCTGATCCAAACTCCTTCACTTGACGCTTCTGCAGCAGCCATGTATTCCGCTTCTACTGTAGATCCCGCGATCACGCTTTGCTTGCAGCTTCTCCAGCTCACAGCTCCTCCATTCAAAATATACACGTATCCTGTCTGAGATTTAGAATCATCCTTGTCGGTGTCGAAACTAGCATCGACGTAACCTTTTACGATGAGTTGTTCATCACCCCCATAGACTAAGAACATTTCTTTAGTCCTATTTAGGTACCTTAGGATGTTCCTTACGGTTGTCCAATGTTCCACTCCTGGATCACTTTGATATCTGCTCGTCAAACTAAGAGCATTGGACACATCCGGTCTAGTACACAGCATGGCATACATGATGGAACCTATGGCCGAGGCATAAGGCACTTTGCTCATAGCTTCCCTATCATTTACCATAACTGGACACTGAGCCTTGCTCAATATCTTACCTGACAACATAGGCACTGAACCTTTCAATGCCTTATCCATTCTGAACCTTTTCAGAACTTTGTCTAGGTATGTACTCTGGCTTAAAGCTATCAGGCGTCTTTGTCTATCTCTATAGATTTTGATGCCCAATATATAAGCAGCTTCACCTAGGTCTTTCATTGAAAAACACTTGTTCAAATAACTCTTCACATCGTTAAGCATGTTGATGTCATTTCCAATAATCAATATGTCATCCACATATAGTACCAGAAACGTCACCGAGCTCCCACTCACTTTCTTGTAGATGCAAGCTTCATAGCAGTTTGGAACAAATCCAAAGCTCTTGATCACTTGATCAAAACGAAGGTTCCAACTCCGAGATGCTTGCTTTAGTCCATAAATGGAACGCTGAAGTTTGCATACTTTATCAGCATCCTTAGGATCGACAAAACCTTCGGGTTGCATCATATACAACTCTTCATCAATGTTGCCATTGAGGAACACAGTCTTGACATCCATCTGCCATATTTCATAATCATGAAACGCAGCAATTGCTAATAAAATCCGAATGGACTTAAACATCGCTATGGGAGAGAAAGTCTCATCGTAGTCAACACCTTGAACTTGTCGAAAACCTTTTGCGACAAGCCGTGCTTTATAGACGGTAACATTACCATCCGCGTCCGTTTTCTTCTTGAAGATCCATTTGCGCTCAACGGCCTTTCGGTCGCTAGGAGGGTCCACCAAAGTCCATACTTGGTTTTCGCTCATGGATCCCAATTCGGATTTCATGGATTCTAGCCATTTCTCAGAGTCTGGGCTCATCATCGCTTCCTCATAGTTCGTAGGTTCACTGTCTTCTACTAACAAGACAGTCAAGACAGGGTTGCCGTACCACTCAGGAGGGGCACGCGACCTTGTCGACCTGCGACGTTCAGTAGCAGCATCGTCCGAAGCTTCATGATCCTTGTCATTAGCTTCCTCTATTGTTGGTGCAGGCGGCACTGGAACAATTTCAGGTGCTGCGCTACTCTCCAATTCAAGAGAAGGTTCAATAACCTCGTCAAGCTCTACTTTCCTCCCACTCACTTCTTTCGAGAGAAACTCCTTCTCAAGAAAGGAACCGTTCTTTGCGACAAACACTTTGCCTTCGGTTCTGTGATAGAAGGTATACCCAATAGTTTCCTTAGGGTATCCTATGAAGACGCATTTCTCCGCTTTGGGTTCGAGCTTGTCCGGCATCAACTTCTTGACGTAAGCTTCGCATCCCCAAACTTTAAGAAACGACAACTTAGGTTTAGCACCAAACCACAGTTCATACGGTGTCGTCTCAACGGATTTAGATGGAGCCCTATTTAAAGTGAATGCAGCGGTTTCTAATGCATAACCCCAAAATGATAACGGCAAATCAGTAAGAGACATCATCGATCGGACCATATCTAATAGGGTTCGATTCCGACGTTCAGACACACCATTGCGCTGTGGTGTTCCGGGTGGCGTGAGTTGTGAAACGATTCCACTTGCTTTGAGATGCGTGAGAAAATCATAACTCAAATATTCGCCCCCACGATCGGATCGTAGAAACTTAATCTTTCTGTTATGATGGTTCTCCACTTCATTCTGAAATTCTTTGAACTTTTCAAACGTTTCAGATTTATGTTTCATTAAATAGATATACCCATATCTACTTAAGTCATCGGTAAAAGTGAGAAAATAGCGATATCCACCGCGCGTCGAAACACTCATCGGTCCGCATACATCGGTATGTATGATTTCCAACAAGTCCGTTGCTCGCTCCATCATACCGGAGAACGGGGTTTTGATCATCTTGCCCATGAGGCATGGTTCGCATGTGTCAAATGATTCAAAATCAAGAGACTCCAAAAGTCCATCAGAATGGAGTTTCTTCATGCGCTTTACACCAATATGACCTAGACGACAGTGCCACAAATAAGTAGTATTATCACTATCTACTTTGCATCTCTTAGCCTCAATGTTATGGATGTGTGTTTCATTCTTTTCGAGATTTAGAAGAAATAAACCATTCACAATAGGTGCATGACCATAAAAGATGTTACTCATATAAATAGAACAACCATTATTCTCCGATTTAAATGAATAACCGTCTTGCAATAAACACGATCCAGAAATAATGTTCATGCTCAACGCAGGCACATAATAACATTTATTAAGGTTTAAAACTAATCCCGAAGGTAAAACTAAGGAGAGCGTGCCGACGGCCATCACATCAACTCTTGATCCGTTGCCAATGCGCATCGTCACCTCATCCCTCGCAAGCTGCCGTCTATTCCGTAGCTCCTGTTTCGAGTTACAAATATTAGCAACTGAACCGGTATCAAATACCCAGGCACTACAACGAGGGCTAGTAAGGAAAACATCAATAACATGTATATCAAATATACCTTTGATGGTGCCAGCCGTCTTGTCCGCTAAGTACTTCGGACAGTTGCGCTTCCAGTGACCCTTGTCCTTGCAATAGAAGCACTCAGTGTCCGGCTTAGGACCAGACTTGAGCTTCTTCTCAGCAGGGGCAACGCGCTTGTCGCCGCCTTTCTTGAAGGGCTTCTTTGCACCTTTAACTTTCTTAAAGGAGGGCTTGTTGACCATCAACACATGATTATCCTTTTTGATGTCCACCTCCGCAGCCTTCAGCTTTGCGAAGAGCTCGGTGATCGTATCAGTGGAACCAATCTGATTGTGAGTCACTACAAAACTTTTGTAGCTGGGAGGGAGTGATTGCAGAACCCTGTCAATCTTGAGCTCCTCTGGAATCTTGCAGTCCAGTTGCTCAAGGCGTTGAGTGTAGCCCGACATCTTAATGGCGTGCTCACTAACGGAACTCCATTCCTCCATCTTGCAGTTAAAGAACTTCTCAGAGATCTCATATCTCTCAGAACGGGCCTGAGTCTGAAACATGGTTTTCAGCTCCTCGAGAATCTCAAAGGGCCCGAGATAGTTTTCAAAACGATTTTGAAGTTCCGGTTCCATAGCAAACAACATGGTGCTCTTAATCACACTATAATCATCTTTGCGCGACTGATAGACAGCTTTCTCATCAGCCGGCGCAGTTGCAGCAGGCGGGTTACCTAACACTTTCTCAAGGACATAGTCCTTTTGTCCGCCAGACAGAATGATTCTTAGATTGCGGAACCAGTTGGTGAAGTTAGACCCATTGTTTCTAAGCTTTTCTTTCTCAGCAAAAACGTTGAAGTTGAAGTTGGACTTGGCCATGTGATCTACAGTATTTGCAAGTACAATTTAGACTATGTTCATGATAAATAGTTCAACTTAATCAAATTACTAGATGAACTCCCACTAAATTCAACATCCCTCAAGTTGTTTAGTGAACACGATCCAAATTCACCACACCTAATCCGATCATCACGAGAAGAGATGTGGTTTCAATGGTGGACAACAAAGTGTCGATCATATCATTCATATGACTCATGCTTAACCTTTCGGTTCATGTGTTCCGAGGCCATGTCTGTACATGCTAGGCTCGTCAAGTTAGACCCAAGTATTTCCGCGTGTGCAAAACTGGCTTGCACCCGTTGTATGTGAGCGTAGAGTCTATAGCACCCGATCATCACGTGATGCTTGGACACGACGAACTTTCGCAACGGTGCATACTTGGGGAGAACACAGTTTTTATCTTGATCTTTAAGTGAGGAATCATCTTATAATGCTACCGTCGCGATCTAAGCATAATAAGATACATAAAAGGATAAACATCACATGCATATAACTTTATGTGACATGGTATAGCCAATCTTCGCGTAATGATCTCCATCTTGTGCGTTCCGGCATGATCTCCATCACTCCACCATGATTGCCTCCACCACGAATAGCAACTACAACTATTGCTAACTACTTAGCGATAAAGTAAAGCTATTACATGGCGTATAAGAAGTTGACTCGCAGGTCATACACAATTATAAAGACAACCATATGGCTCCTGCCGGTTGTGTACTCATCGACATGCAAGTCGTGAAACATTACAAAACATGATCATCGCATACAATATACACATCACATCTTGGGCCATACCATATCACAGAAAACACTCCCTGCAAAAACAAGTTAGACGCCTCTACTTTGTTGTTGCATGTTTTACGTGGCTCATGGGAGTAGATGCTAAGAACGATTCTTACCTACGGAAAGCCACAACGGTGATATTATGGTTGCCAAACTCCGGTGTTAATCCCATGACAACTATAGTGAGAGAAACTGACATCCACCAGCCGCATGTGTGGTACAAGCCACACGTCAAGTGCGGAGCCGGTCTCGCGAACGACGTCGCGTAAGGTTGGCCTGGACCGCTTCAATCTCACTATCCCGCGTCATAAGAAGAACACAAACAAGAGGCTTGCAATAGAAAACATCAACGCACGCAACAACCATGTTGCGTTCTACTCGTGAATCACATCTACGCATAGATCTAGCTCTGATACCACTGAAGGGTTTCGCAGCATAGTAAATCAAAATTTTCTACGGAAGCGAACAGAGGGAAAGCCAAGATCTAATCTAGGAGATGCAAACAACGAGAGAGATTGGATTAGATCTTCATACCCTTGAAGATTCGCACAGCGGAACGTTCGTCGGAACGTGGGTGATGTAGTCGTACTCGCTTCTCCTCCTCGCGATCCGATCCGATCTAGCACCACAAGTGGCGGTGCCTCCGTGAGATGCACACGTGCAGCACCCCGACGTCTCCTCCTTCCTCGGACCAGCAAGTATGGTGGAGAGATGGATTGGATCTACAACACGACGGCGTAGTGTATATGGCGGAGAATTTCTGCTGCAGGGCTTCGCCTACAAACAGTCGGGAGGGAGAGAGGAGGGCCAGCAGGGAGGCTAGGGCTTGGAGGAAGGTGTGTTGGGGGGAGGGGGTGCACCAGCCCTCTATATATAGAGGAGGGGCGGCCAGCCCTAGCCTCTCCTCCAAGCCTATCTCTAGTTTAAACAATTTAAACTCTCCCTTATCTAGAAATCCTATCTTATCTTATCTCTAGTTTAAACGATTTAAACTCTCTAGGATCGGCTGAGCCCTATGGGGCCTTGTGCCCCTGGCCCAATGCGGCCAGGACACTCCCTCATAGGCCCATGCCCCCTCCCGGAAGGTGGGGCCACATTGGTCCCCTTCCGGAAGGTTCTAGAAGCTTCCGGTACAATACCGATTAACCCGGAACAATTCCGAACTCCAAAAACTGCACTTCCTTATATGAATCTTATTCTCCGGACCATTCCGGAACCTCTCGTGATATCCCGGATCCCATCCGAGACTCCAAACAAAAATTCATAAACCAAGTATCCAATCTATCCTAGCGTCGAGACACGTTAAGTGTGTGACCCTGCGGGTTCGAGAATATGCAGACATGATCTTCTATCAATAATCAACAGCGGGGTCTGGGCACCCATATTGACTCCCACACATTCATCGATGATCATATCGGATGAACCACGATGCCAGGATTCAATCAATCCCATATATATATTCCCTTCGTCTCGCGATATTTTACTTGCCCGAGATTCGATCGTCGGTATCGTCATACCTAGTTCAATCTCGTTCACAGCAAGTACTTTACTCGTTCCGTAATCCGATATCACTTTGTGATTAACTCCTTAACCACATGCTTGCAAGCGGTGTTGATATCGATTACCGAGTGGGCCCGAAGTATATCTCTCCGACTTGGGAGGGACAAATCCCATCTCGATACATACAACCCAACAGATACTTTCCGATCACCTGAGAGACACCTTTATGATCACCCTCTCATAGGATGACGTTTGATGACCTCAAAGCTTTCTTCCGATACCAGGGAGTTGTATTATCTCATGGTCTAAGGAATACAATATTTGACATAGGAAAAGCTTCGCAAAGATGAACACAATGATACGATCTAATTGCTTCGCTTAGTTTTGGGTCTGTCCACCATATCATTCTCCCAATGATATGATCTCATTATCAATTGACAACTCATGTCTATGGTTAGGAAACCTTAACCATCATTGATCAATGAGCTAGTCCATAGAGGCGTACTAGGGACACGGTGTTGTTCACAAACCACACAAGTATTAATGTTTTCGCTTAATACAATTCTAGCATGGAATATAAACTTTATCATGAACAAGAATTATAATAATAACATCTTTATTATTGCCTCTAGGGCATAATTCCAACAATGCCACCCGTCCAACAGGAGTCGTATGAGATACGATTGACAAGGAGTTGTCTACCTAGATCACTTGGCGGCTAGCGGTGATGCTAAAGCTCACTAGCCGACTTGCTTATTTAGGATCCTGAATCACTAAGTAACCATCGGAGGGGTGTTGGTTCTAGTGGGAGCATAAAATATTAAAATGTTTAATATGCTTGCTCTTTTATGAATACATGTCTTAAGTGTTTTGCATATTTTCTGTTGTAGATCATGGCACCAAGTAGCAGTCACTCTCAGATATCCGGTTTTGCGTTGAGAACCATTCTTGAGAAAGATAAACTGAATGACACTAATTTTACCAACTGGTATCGAAATTTGAGAATCGTTCTCAAACAAGAAAAGAAGGACCATGTCCTAGAAAACCCACTTCCAGATGAGCCGAATGAGAATGCGACTGTCGCAGCCACCAATGCCTACCGTCGGGCTAAGGATGAGTCCACGGATATTAGCTGTCTTATGCTTGCTCACATGGAACCGGACTTGCAAAAGCAGTTCGAGCATGTTGAGGCCTACGATATGATCGAAAGCCTCAAAAGTATGTTCCAGGCTCAGACAAAGACTGAGAGGTATCAAGTCTCTCAGGCTTTGTTGAGTTGCAAGCTTAAGGATGGTGATCCACTGAGTCCGCATGTGATCAAAATGGTTGGTTACGTGCAGTCTCTGGAGAGGCTTGGCTACCCCATAAGCGAAGAGTTCGCTATGGATATAATTCTGAACTCTCTTCCTAGTGCATATGGGCAGTTCATTTCGAACTACCACATGCATGGTATGGATAAGAAGCTCACTGAATTACATGGGATGCTCAAGCAGGCAGAGGCGAATCTCAAGAAGGGTGCCAGTCAAGTGTTGATGGTACAGAATAAGGCTAAGTTCAAGAAGAGTTCTTGGACTAAGAAGAAGGCTAAGTCAGGAGGAAAGCAGGCTTCGGACCCGGTCCCAGGCGCTTCCTCAGGGATTAAGCCATCTCCTTCAGCCGGATCCACTTGCTTCTACTGCAAGGCGGATGGCCACTGGAAGAGGAACTGTAGCAAGTACTTGGCCGGCAAAGCCAAGAGTGGAGGTATGACTTCCGACTCAGGTACACTTGTTTGCAATGTTATAGACATATATCTTGCTGATGCACCTAATAGTTCTTGGGTATATGATACCGGATCAGTTATTCACATCTGCAACTCGTTGCAGGGACTGGTAAGAACTAGGAGCGTAGCAAGAGACGAGGTTGATATTTGAGTCGGCAACAAAGCAAGAGTTGCTGCGTTGGAATTCGGCACGATGCAACTTCATTTACCTTCCGGATTCATTATGGAACTAAATAATTGTTATTATGTTCCAGTGCTCAGTCGAAACATTATTTCTGCTTCATGTTTGATGAGGCAAGGCTATGAGTCGAATATCAAGAATAATGGTTGTCCTTTGTATTTGAATGATATGTTTCATGGCTTTGCACCTGTCCAGGACGGGTTATTTATTTTGAATCTTGATGGTGAGTCGGTTTATAACTTAAATGTTAAAAGGTTGAAACCAAATGATCTGAATATGACTTACTTTTGGCACTGTCGGCTTGGTCATATAAGTTGGAAACGCATGAAGAAGCTCCATGATGATGGAATCCTAACTTTGTTCGACTTGGAGTCGTTCGAGACATGCGAATCTTGCCTACTCAGCAAAATGACCAAGACACCTTTTGCAAAGAGTTGCGAAAGGGCGTTCGACTTGTTGGGACTAGTACATAGTGATGTATGTGGACCAATGAGCACGACAGCCAGGGGTGGTTATGAGTACTTCATTACCTTCACTGATGATTTGAGTAGGTATGGATATGTCTACTTGATGAAACATAAGTCGGAAGCCTTTGAAAAGTTCAAAGAATTCTAGAATGAAGCACATAATCAACTCGGCAAGAAAATAAAGTTTCTTCGGTCGGACCGAGGAGGCGAGTACATGAGCCATGAGTTTGATGACCATCTGAAAAGTTGTGGAATAGTTCCTCAACTTACTCCGCCAGGAACGCCATAAAGGAATGGTGTTTCGGAAAGGAGGAATCGAACCTTGTTGGACATGGTACGATCAATGATGAGTCGGATAGATCTGCCTTTATCATTTTGGGGTTATTGTCTAGAAACAGCGGCGTTCACACTAAATAGAGTACCATCAAAGTCGGTAGAGAAGACACCGCATGAGATGTGGACAGGCAAAAAGCCGAGTTTGTCTTTTGTTAAGATTTGGGGTTGTGAAGCATTTGTCAAGCGACTTCAGTCGGACAAGCTTACGGCCAAGTCGGATAAATGTATTTTCGTGGGGTATCCAAGGGAAACCTTAGGTTACTACTTCTACAACCGAGAAGAGGGCAAAGTGTTTGTCGCTCGGAACGGTGTCTTCCTTGAGAAAGAGTTTCTCAGTCGGGGAGTAAGTGGGAGCACGGTGCGGCTCAAAGAAATTCGAGAGGAATCGGCTAGTAGCGAGTCGGCAAAAACCTTGGAGGTTGAGCCGGTCGTGGCAGCTGAGCCGGCAGCAGCACCTGTACTACGAAGATCGGCAAGATTATGAAGTGTTCGTGATGTGTTACTGTTAGACAGTGATGAGCCGGCAAATTATTTGGAAGCGATGGTGGGATCTGATTCCGAGTCATGGCTTGGAGCCATGAGATCCGAGATAAAGTCCATGGATGAAAATCAAGTTTGGAACTTGGTTGATCTGCCAGACGGTGCAAGACCCGTCGAGTGCAAATGGGTCTTTAAGAAGAAAACTGATATGGATGGGAATGTTTCCGTCTATAAAGCACGCCTTGTCGCGAAGGGGTTCCGACAAGTTCAAGGAGTTGATTACGACGAGACTTTCTCGCCCGTAGCGATGCTTAAATCAGTTCGGATCATGTTAGCTATAGCGGCCTATTTCGACTATGAGATATGGCAGATGGATGTCAAAACGGCTTTCCTTAACGGAAATTTAACCGAGGACGTGTATATGATACAGCCCGAGGGTTTTGTCGATCCGGATAATGCTGACAAGGTGTGCAAACTTCAGAAATCCATTTATGGCTTGAAGCAAGCATCTCGGAGTTGGAATATTCGCTTTGATGAGGTAGTCAAATCGTTTGGCTTCATCAAGAGTGATCATGATTCTTGTTTGTACAAGAAGTTTAGTGGGAACAAAGTAAATTTTCTAATATTATATGTGGATGACATATTACTGATTGGAAATGATGTCCAGATGTTGCAAGAAACCAAGGAATCATTGGAAAGGAGTTTCTCAATGAAAGACTTGGGTGAGGCAACATACATCCTCGGAATCCGGATCTATAGAGATAGATCAAGGAGGCTCATTGGATTGAGTCAGAGTACTTATTTGGACAAAGTGTTGAAGAAGTTCAACATGGAATCATCTAAGAAGGGGTTCTTACCGATGTCCCATGGTGTAAAACTTAGCAAGACTCAGTGTCCTTCGACAACTGATGAGCGAAGTAGAATGAGTGCGATTCCATATGCTTCTGCAGTCGGATCCATCATGTATGCCATGATTTGTACTAGGCCGGATGTTTCCTATGCTCTAAGTGTTGTGAGCAGATACCAGGCTGATCCTGGAGAGATCCACTGGACAGTGGCTAAAAATATCCTAAAGTACTTGAGAAGGACTAAGGATATGTTCTTGGTTTATGGTGGTGAAGATGAACTCAGTGTAAAGGGTTACACGGATGCGAGTTATCTTACCGACTCTGATGATTCTCGTTCGCAATCCGGATACGTGTTTATTATAAATGAAGGTGCTGTGAGCTGGAAGAGTTCCAAGCAAGAGACTGTGTCTGCGTCTACAACAGAGGGTGAGTATATTGCCGCCTCGGAGGCAGCAAAGGAAGCTGTTTGGATGAGGAATTTCCTCATGGATCTTGGTGTGGTTCAGGGCTCGTCCAATCCATTGGACATGTATTGTGACAACAATGGTGCTATTTCACAAGCCAAGGAACCTAGACAGCACCAGAAGAACAAGCACATACTCATGCGGTACCACCTGATTCGCCAGTTCGTGGATCAGGGTGATATCAAGTTATGCAAGGTACACACGGATGCAAATATTGCGGATCCGTTGACAAAGCCGTTACCATAGCCGAAGCATGAGGCGCACCTGAGAGCCATGGTCATTATATGATTAGACATGTGATGTCGGAAGATTGACTCTAGTGCAAGTGGGAGACTGTTGGGAATATGCCCTAGAGGCAATCATGTATGATGATATTTCCCATTGTATTCATAAAGATATCAAGTAGTCCTTGTATAAGCATCTGATGTGTATCATTGAATATGTGATTTGGTTGTGGAACTATGCATTCATGTTGTTTGTACTAAATATCCTTGGTCATTGAGGTTGTGCTGGACACACAACTTAGACCAATGTGAAAGTTGGCTTGATGAATCGGTTCCACTTGTCATGGGCATGGAGATGCTATTCCAACTTACACAGATTCAGCTAAAGAGTTTAGCGAGTCGGATTGACCCATATTGAGTTACAATGAACAAGTTGTCATTTGTATATCTCAGTCAATGTAATCCTTAGACCTGAGGTTGTTGCATAGTCCAAGTTGAGGATCACCGACTTAGGTTCTATCAAACGCTGATCCGTAACTGGGCAGTTATAAAGGCAGAGTTCGGGTCGACTGAGAATCAAGCTGTGTGATGTGAATAACCAAGATGGGATTTTGCCCCTCCACTCGGAGAGATATTCTCTGGGCCCTCTCGTGAGATATGATTCGGAAAGCATGGCCATGCACGACTCGGTTAAGTGTTAACCGAGGCGATCGACTAAGAGTTAGTCGGGTGAATCACTTATCTCGGATCGAGAAGAGAGTCGGACTATTTAAGGGATGACAAATATTCGCCTATAGTCTGATAAGGTATATCGTGAGGCAAAAGGGACTCGGATGCAAGTCGCATTGGAAAGGCAAGTCGTCATGACTCTTTGGTACTTGGGAGTCGGCACGTTCTGCTAGGAGCCGCTACCGACTGATCGATTGTGAGTCAGACTCCAATCGTGTCCAAGTAGCCATGAGCCTGCGGGGTCACACACTTAAGAGTGGGAGCATGTTCGGATTGGATCTGAACCCGTAATCTGGTTGGGTTAGACCTAAACCGGATTAGGACTGAGTTAGTGAGTTGGACTCACGGTGACTATTGTTATATGGGCTTTAGTGAATGGGTCGCGCGAGCAGAGCCCATGTTCACTCCCTATATATAGTGGAGCACCTTAACCCAGAAAGGTTAATCGTTGTTCGGTTAGGTCATTCCATGAGTTGGAAACCCTAGCTCCACAGCAGTCCAGCCGCCGTAACGAACCTAGCAGTTCGCCACCGGTGCTCCTCCTTGTACGTGTGGATACCAGCAGAGGTATTGTGCGATCAGCACCAGGACGATCGGATCGTGAGGACTGCACTGCACCAACTGACGCGCTTCATCAGTAATCCGCAACTGCGCGTCTAGTGGTAAACCTCGTGGCCTTCTACCTCAGCTAGATCTTGGGATCACCACGTTAGAGGAAATTTTTTGTTTTATCTCTGTGTGGCCCAATAGAAACCAAGTCTTGTGGGGAAAGTGCACCACCTCTGCAGAGTGTAAAATCTAAGTACTTAGCCATGTCCCTGGTAAAGGACAATTTGAGCATCAAGACATGGAAGCTATCAAGAATCTCATCATCCCAATTTCCAAGTTAAAAATCTTGTGGGTGAACAAGGGATTGAAGGATCACCAATTTCTATTGGGAGATGCCTTGGGAAAGATTTTTGTCAAGCAAAAACTTAGTGTTTTCAAATGATAAGGAAAATCTATTTTGAGCAAAGCAAGCCTAAGCTCCACTTAGCCAAATGCATATAGATGATAGACTCCACTATACCACCATAGTATCACTTGCCAATATAATTCAAATGTATTGACCCTTGTGGCTGTAACTTGTTATGTTGCAGGTTTGTTTGATATTAGTGAAGTTTAATGATTAGGATTACAAGTCTACAACCAACATGTCTGCCTGTGGCACTTTGAAGATGAAGGACCCCATGCTTATAGATATTCTGCTGCAATGCAATGTAATAGCCAAATGAGCTATGTAAGATGTAACGAATTATTTTATTCCTGGTTATAAAGTTGTAATATGACCTATGTTTCTTGATATTACATCTTAACTGTGGATGCTAGCTATTGATCCAGGGACTAGCATTGTAAACACAGGGATCTCTACCTTATTAAAGGTTGGGAACCTTACAAATGGTATCAGAGCATTGTGTTGCCTGTAGGATTTGTAACCCTAGGATTGGACAAAAACCCCGTAGAAAAATAGGAGTTGTATTTGTTCCAAAACTTATTTACAAACAATCTTGTAAACTCTTTCCTCAACCATTTTGGTTTTGATTCTACATCTCTTCTATTTCTACTTGATGGACAAAACCTACCCCATGGCCAAAGACTTCACCATGTGCAAAGGACTTCATCAACTCTAATGACTTCAACATCTTCAACTCTAATGACTTCAACATCTTCAACTCTAATGACTTCAACATCTTCAACATTTTCACCAAGGACTTCAACCTTGGATATCACTAAGGACTACAAGTGAGACAAGAAATGTTGCTCAAGACTTGAAGACTAAGGAAACACAACTTAGAAGGAACCATGATCACCTTTGAAGTTTGTGACCAAGATTCAAGAAATTCTCCAAGGATACAAAGATCTTGTTCAAGAAGAATCAACCAAGAAGGAAGGAATGATCGCAAGTGAACCATATAGATGGACCACCATACTTAGTTTAAGCCAAACCCACCAACTTATGTGGTGTAACAAAAATATTTTTGGTTGACTAAAAATATGCTTGAAACTTGTTGTTTGAGTGGAATGTTTGTTTGTGGTTGCTTGCACATTGCTTGTGTGAATTGTGATGTGTGTGATTAGAATTATTTCCTTAGAAATCTTTTGCCTATTCTAAATCCCAATCCAACCCAAACAGATGACTTCTCCAAGATACTCCAACACCAAGATTGATGACAATAACAACAACCAAGAGGACAACATGAGAGAACTCATAGTAACCCAAACCCAGTTGAACCAAGTGACAGCTCAATTTATAGCCAACACCAGTGAGGTAGATCCAACCATGCAAAGGTTTTTGGAAACCCAAACCCAATTATTGCATAAGGTGACAGATCAAATGATCAACATGGGAAACAACTCTTCCAAAGGAGGTTGTGACAACAAGGATGACAAATATATTATTCTAGAAGGAACCCAAGCTTGCAATATTTGTGGAGACAAGGATCACACTTCCAAGGAGCATGAAGATCAATGCCCCAATTGTGAAGAGAAACATCCAATTGACCAATGCCCCACATCTCAAGCTACTTGTTACCTATGTGAAGGAAATAATCATGTCCCTAGCCAATGCCCCATCTATTCCATAGTTGAACAAAGGAAACAAGGTGGAGTGCAACAACTGATTGCAGACTACCATGAGAGAGCCAAGTCTACCAAGAAAGATGAAGACAAAGTAAAATCTCCACTTGTACCTCCATGCAACATGACTCAATTTAAAGGACCAAAGAGAAGACATATGAATTATCCAAGGAGCAATAGAAGGTCAAGGAGACCAGTAGACATTCCTACCTATGAGATAACATATGAAGAGCATGAATTAGAAGAACTCCTAGCTTTGGAGAGACCCAAGAAGAAGAAGAAGAAGAAATGCTCCAACCCAAACAAGAAGGATATTACCCAAGAGCAATGTTACACTTGCAAAGAAATGGGACACTATGCCAGTGAATGTCCAGAGAAGAATAAGTATAAGGAGATTAGCCAAGTATGGTGCAACAACTGCAAATAGCTAGGACATTATGTAGCAACTTGTCCACAGAAGATACGTGATGAACTCAATCTTATCACATGTTTCAGTTGTGGTAATCAAGGACATTATGCAAGCAACTGTCCAGAAAGGATGAAGCACAAGATAAACAAGCCTATGAAGGATCTCAGCCTTGTCACATGTTTCAAGTGTGGAAACAAAGGACACTATGCAGATGTTTGCCTAGAGAGATTTCAACAAGACCCCAAGCAAACCAAGATGTAATTTAGTTGGAATTTTTTTTAAGGGTGGTAGTACCCTAGATGCTTTGAGCCAACTTGTAACCCTAGCCTTCCCAAATCTCGGGACGAGATTTATTTTAAGGGTGGTAGCCTGTCACATCCCAAGATTTTTCCAAATCTTGTAATGTGAAAATAAATAAACAAAATAAATTTTTGTTGAAAATCAGGGTGAAAAGAAACTTCTGTTTCTAAATGGAAACTAAAAATCCCATATTGAACAAACTTTGGTTAAAGTTTGAATCTAACAAAAATCCCAATCAAGAGAAATGCATTCCTCAATGAATGCATCTCGAAATTCAAACACTTGGAAAATAAATCCAAAACCCTAAACCCTAATAGAATAAAATCATTTCCAAGTTATCTCCAAACCCATGGATTTGATCCATATAAAAATTGATCAAAAAACATTCACAAATGATCAAGAAAGACAAATATAAATATTATAAGACCATAGAAATTGGTTTCACTCAATTTGGAACCATAAATAAAATCCTATGAATAAAGTAAGATAAGGAAATTAAATTTCCAAAGCAAATAAAGCACCTATCCAGAAACCCATACCAAATGGTGAGCAAATAATCCTAAAGAGATTTAAAAGGATAAACAAATATAAAATAAAATTTCACAAATTGGAATCACCAAGTTTGGATCTCTAAATAAAAAGATATGGATTTTATAAGATGAAGAAAGAATTATTAAATAAAGAATATTTAAAGACCAAACCAAATCTTGGCCAAATCCATAAGCAAATGGAATGAATATAATCCAAATCTAGATAAAAATAAAGGTTAAAGAATTTCCAAAATAAAATAAAATGGCTCAGACCAAATCCTATTGAATTAAAACAAATACCCAATCTTAAATGATTAATAAATCTTATTAAAAACTTTTCCAAATAATTCAAGATGAATTATTTGCCACCCTTTTAAGTAAACAAAACCTACTGAAAATAATTGGAAGGTTTAAAATAATTTAAATGGTGTTAGAAACATTATTAAAACCTATTTGATATAATACAAGGACCTACCTTAATATTTAAAAAAAGACCCAAAAAGGAATAAAATAAATTCCAAAAACTAACATCAGAATGTTTTATTAATCAGTACTTAAACCTACACAAACTTTGACAAAGGTTTGAAAACAAATGAGGGTTTGATTTGCTTATTCAAAATCAAAACAGAAAAAAATCAAAAGAAAAAAAGAAAAACAAACAGAACAGGAAAAAAATATGAAAAGGAGCCAGCCTAGCCGGCCAGCCTAGTCTAGGCCCAACCAGCCCACCTATCCCCCTCCCCCGAAGCGTTTTCCCTCACTCACGAATCGACCCACACAGACGCTGACCGACGGACCCCACCTCTCCTCTCTCTCACTCGATGACAACGATGCCCCACCTGTCAGCTCGTCATCCCTAACCTCGCGACCGTTTCCTTCCCTTCTCTCGCCTCGCCATTTCTGGCCAAATGAATTCGGTTGAATTCATTTAAATGCGCGGTTAATTCTCCCCCTGGACCCTGCTGTCTTAACCCCCTCTGTCTCCTCCCCACTTCTCCTCCTTTCCACGAAGCAGTAAGCCCCCAGGCTGCTCCGAATTGGACCCACGCCGCCGCAGCTCCGACGAGCTCGCAACCAAATTCCGGCAGCCCCGCGCCACCCCTTGCCTCCTCGAGCACACAGACGTGACCTCCAGGCACTGGCGCATCTCCCTGCCTCCTCATCTCACTTGCGCGTGCCCCACATCGTCGGCAGCGACCACGACTGACTACACCACTGTCTGCAACCGCTCCGGCGACGCTCCCAGGTAAAGTTCGACCGTGCCTACCCCTCTTCTGGATGCACCCGTACTCGTCGCTTCTATGCGCAGCTAACGCAACCATTTTTGTGCCTTGGCGTTGCCTGTATCCTCGCCAGCAAAGACAAACAGAGCATGCCCGACGCAGTTGTGAACTCCGGTGAGCAATCCACGGTGACCTCGTGCGCCCCTGGCCTCCCCACGACGACGTTGAGCATCAGCGACGCCCCGCGAACTCGGTGAGATACCCCACTCCTCCTCTAGCTCCCTGCATCTCCAGCACCACCCTCGTCCAAGCACGCCGCCGCTCGCCGTTGACCTAGCGCCGCCAGTCTTTGGTCCAGGCAAGGCTGCCCGTTAGATCTTGATCCCACAGCCACGATAGAATCATTAAATGAAGCGTTATGGGCTGATCTGATCCGTGTGATGCCCTTTAAATCCTAAGGTCCACGTTGCCTGATCCAAACGAAACGGTATGAGCCAATGAAAACATTCCACGTGGCCAGACTCTGGTTTTAAAAACAGATTTGAACCTATTAGATATGTGATTTTGTAAATTCCATAACTTTAAATCTACACGTCCAAATTTTGCAAACTTTATATCAATGGATTCAGAAAAACAAGCCCTAGCCAACCATGCACTTTGTTTAGTAAAAAGCTTCTGGTAAAATGTTTGTTTTTGCAGAAACTTATGTATGCTTCTGAAGGTTATAAAAATTGTTCTAAAATGATTTTGGGGATAAAATATTTGGCAAATGGTTTGTTTTGAACCTACTGACCATAGGAATCACTTTGTGGTTTCAAAAATGTATTTGGTGAAACAAAATAATGAATCTTTGATTTAAAACCATTTCTAGTCAAATAAAAAAATATGGTTTATTTATTAAAAAATGGTTTTGGAAGAAAACCTTTGGGAAATGTTTTGTTTTAAACTCTATGACCCTAAACACAAGGTTTTATGGTTTGAAAACATATATTGTGAACCCTATAGATTAATGCCTTATTAAAAACATTTCTACACCACATAAAATGATACCTTGTTTTAAAAATGGTTTATGAAGTAAAACCTTTTTGCAAATGGTTTTGCCACTTTATAAAATGACCATTAGGTGCTTTCAAATGTTTATGAACCATTAGAAACCACTTTTACAAATAAAACAATCTTTTGCATGCTTGCATGCATTACTTTGATTCTATCATTTTATGTGATGAATTGCTTGAATGGTAGATTGAAATATTGTTTGCTTGATTGAATTGTAGTGATTTGAAGTGAGTGAACATTGCAAAGATCAAGGAGTGAACTTATACTCTCTACCAACAAGGCAAGTGATGCTTCATACTTTTGTCCCATTATTTTCACTATGCATTAGTGATATTTTTCTAAATAGGACTTGCATGGAATTTTGCTAAGTATAAACTATGCCATGGGAAATCCTAGTAGATGAAACCTTAGTAGAAATTTCCTAAGTTAAGATTCCTACTACTATCATGCTTAGCTTAGCTAATAGAAAACAAGGGTGGAATATATATTCATACTATGAAATATTTCTAAGTCTGTGGACTTATGTTTTGTTTAATAAAACAACTAAGTGAATGAATCACCTGGGTGGAATGGAAGGAATGGTTTGTGTTGAGTGGTTCACAAGGCCCATTTCTATGGTTTACCTTGTGTATCTCACTTGTGGATGGCCACCCAAGAACCAAGAGATTTGAGATGTCAAATGTTGAGAAGCTTCAAGTGCAACCACTTGGCATTATGGGCTCTGCCTGGATCATATAGGTTGCAATAACTTAGCCAAATGGACAGTTGGTGGTAGGGGTTTGATAGGTTGGAACGCGTCCATTTTGGTCTAAGGGAAGGCTTCTGAAAGATCTTGTCTTGGTGAAACCAAGTCTTGTGGGGAAAGTGCACCACCTCTGCAGAGTGTAAATAAGTACTTAGCCATGTCCCTGGTAAAGGACAATTTGAGCATCAAGACATGGAAGCTATCAAGAATCTCATCATCCCAATTTCTAAGTTAAAAATCTTGTGGGTGAACAAGGGATTGAAGGATCACCAATTTCTATTGGGAGATGCCTTGGGAAAGATTTTTGTCAAGCAAAAACTTACTGTTTTCAAATGATAAGGAAAATCTATTTTGAGCAAAGCAAGCCTAAGCTCCACTTAGCCAAATGCATATAGATGATATACTCCACTATACCACCATAGTATCACTTGCCAATACAATTCAAATGTATTGACCCTTATGGCTGTAACTTGTTATGTTGCAGGTTTGTTTGATATTAGTGAAGTTTAATGATTAGGATTACAAGTCTACAACCAACATGTCTGCCTATGGCACTTTGAAGATGAAGGACCCCATGCTTATAGATATTCTGCTGCAATGCAATGTAATAGCCAAATGATCTATGTAAGATGTAATGAATTATTTTATTCCTGGTTATAAAGTTGTAATATGACCTATGTTTCTTGATATTATATCTTAACTGTGGATGCTAGCTATTGATCCATGGACTAGAATTGTAAACATAGGGATCTCTACTTTATTAAAGGTTGGAAACCTTACATGCTCGCCAAACTCGTAACTAAGATATTCACCTCCACGATCAGATCGTAGAAATTTAATCTTCTTGTTACGTTGATTCTCCACCTCACTTTGAAATTCCTTAAACTTCTCGAAAGTTTCGGACTTATGTTTCATGAAATAGATATACCCATATCTACTCAAGTCATCCGTGAAAGTAAGAACATAACGATAACCACCGCGTGATGCTACACTCATTGGGCCACACACATCGGTATGTATGATTTCCAATAAGTCCGTAGCTCGCTCCATCATACCAGAAAATGGAGTCTTAGTCATTTTACCCATCAAACATGCTTCGCATCTTTCAGGTGATTTGAAATCAAGTGATTCAAGAAGTCCATCAGACTGGAGTTTCTTCATACGTTTCACTCCAATGTGACCAAGACGACAGTGCCACATATAGGTCGAGTTATCGCTTGATTTCAAATGTTTACCCTCAATGTTATTAATGTGTGTATTACTACAATCGAGATTCAATAAGAATAGACCATCTATCAAAGGTGCATGTGCATAAAACATATTACTCATATAAATCGAACAACCATTATTCTCAGACTTAAACAAGTAACCGACTCGCAATAAACATGATCCGTATATAATGTTCATGCTTAACGCAGGCACCAAATAACAATTTTTTAAGTATAAAACTAATCCCGATGGTATATAAAGAGGTAGCGTGCCGACCGCGATCACATCAACCTTTGATCCATTTCCAACGCGCATCATCACCTCGTTCTTCGCTAGCTTCTGTTTATTCTGCAGCACCTGTTTTGAGTTACAAATATGAGCAACCGAACCAGTATCAAATACCCAGGCACTACCACGAGTACTAGTGAGATACACATCAATAACATGTATATCGGATATACCTTTCTTCTTGATGTTGCTGTTCTTTAAATCCTCCAAGTACTTTGGGCAATTCTGCTTCCAGTGACCCTCTTGCTTGCAGTAAAAGCACTCAGTATCAAGCTTAGGCCCAGCCTTGGTCTTCTTCGCCGGCGCGACAACTTTCTTACCGCCCTTCTTGAAGTTTCCCTTTTGCTTAGACTTGCCTTGCTTCTTGAATTTGGTGGTCTTATTGACCAACAACACTTGGTGCTCTTTCTTGATCTCCACTTCTGCAGACTTCAACATGGAGAAGAGTTCTGGCAATGACTTGTCCATGTTTTGCATATTTTAGTTCATCACAAAGTTCTTGTAACTTGGTGGTAGTGATTGGAGGACATGGTGAATCCCCAAAGCATTAGGAATCACTATACCTAAACTTTGAAGCTTGCTCGCGTGCCCAGACATCTTAAGCACATGCTCACTGACGGAGCTGCCCTCTTCCATCTTGCAGTTAAAGAACTTTTCAGAAGCCTCATAACTCTCAACTGCCGCGTGAGCCTCAAATATCATTTTAAGTTCACGGACAATATCATGTGGGTCATGGTTCTCAAACCTTTTCTGAAGCTCCGATTCCAAACCATACAAGATAGCACACTGAACTGTGGAGTACTAATTCTTCCGAGCGAGGAAAACATTCTTTACCTCATCGGTAGCATCAGCTGTAGGCGGGTCACCCAGCGGTGCATCCAGCACATAGGTCAAATTATCAGCATTGAGGACAATCCTTAAATTGCGGAACCAATCTGCGAAGTTGCTTCCAATGTTTTTCAACTTTTCTTTCTCTAGGAATGCATTAAAATTGATGGTAGGGGCCGCCATTGATCTATAACATATTTGCAATAGTTTAGACTAAGTTTATGACAAATTGAGTTCTAATTAATAGTTAAATTAATCTAGGTGAACTCCCACTCAAAACAATATCCCTCACATTGTTTTAGTGATCACATGAACCAAATCCACCACATCAAAGCCGATCATCACGAGAATTGATGTAGCTTCAATGGCGAACAATCAACATGTTCATCATATCTACTATATGACTCATGCTTTACCTTTCGGTGATCCGTGTTCCGAGACCATGTCTGTACATGCTAGGCTCGTCAAGATCAAACCTTAGCTTCCGCATGAGAAAATCTGGCTTGCTCACGTTGTATACACTCACAGAATCTAACACACCCGATCATCACGTGGTGCTTCAAAACAATGAGCTTTAGCAATGGTGCTTACTAAGGATGAACACTTTAAAACTTGAAATTTTATGCATGAGGGATCATCTTATAATGCTACCGTCGTGAACTAAGCAATACAAGATGCATAAAAGGATTAACATCACATGCAATTCATAATATGTGATATGATATGGCCTTTCTTCTTGTGCTTCCGATCTCCATCTTCAAGCACGAACATGATCTCCATCATCACTGGTATGGCGTCAAGGTCAATGTCGTCGTTTCATGGTTGTCTTCCACCAGCTTCAACTATTACAACTACTTTGAATAGACACGCAGGTCTTAACGGAATTTAAAGAACAACCATATGGCTCCTGCCGGTTGCCAACTTACAATAAGGAACATTGCATACATCATATATAATCACAATCATGGCCATATCACATCACAACACACCCCTGCAAAACAAAGTTAGACACCTCTAATTTTATTTGCATGTTTTACGTGGTTTGGGGTTTTCAATAAGTATCATTCTAACTTATGAACAAGAACCACAACGCTGATGTTTGAACTATCAAGTTCCCGTTGTAAATTGAATCTATACTATGATGGGAGAGACAGACACCCGCAAAGCCACTTATGCAATACAAGTTGCATGTTGAGCGTGGAGCAAGTCTCATGAAACGATGTCATGTAAGGTTAGCATGGGCCGCTTCATCCCATCATACCGCAAGATGCAAAGTACACAAGAAGCAATTGATAATCAAAGCACCACCGCCCACAATGACCATTGTGTTCTACTCGTGCAACAGATCTACATATAGACACGACTCTGATACCACTGTAGGGGTTCGTAGCATGGAAAGCAAAAAATTTCTACCGCATGCACACAAACAAGCCAAGATCTATCTACTAGATTGTAGCAACGAGTCGATTGAAGAACTCACCCTCGAAGATTCCAAAGCGGTTAACGAGAGCAGATTCTCGTGGGTGATGTAGTCGTACACTTGCCGATCTCAAGATCGCGTAGACGATCCTTCCGGCGCTGCGTTTCGGCAGCGCTTCTGCAGTCGGTCACACGTTCGGTACTCGATGAAGACCTTTCTCTCCCTTGTTCCAGCAGGCAGCAGAGGTTGTAGCACTCTCCTCGTGATTCTGGCAGCATGACGGCGTGGTGTCGGAAGTAGAGAGAAGATATTGCAGGGCTTCGCCTTAAGCCGGAGCGAGTATGGTGGAGTATGAAAGAGGCCTTGGTGATCTAGGGTTTAGAGGTAACCAAGGGGAGGGTGTGGCCGGCGGCTAGGGTTTGGGGAAACCCTAGTCGGCGACTTGGATATCCCTAGGCGGCGGCACTTGTGGTGGAGGCGCCAGGAGCTAGGGTTTGGGTGTAAGGGTAGGGGGCAGCCCTACCCCTCCTTATATATGTGGGAGGGAGGCGGTTGGGAGGAGGGAGTCCTCCTCCAACTCCTCCTCCTTGGCCGGCGGGTGGAGGGAGTGGGACTTCCTCCCCAAGTAGGTTTCCTACTCTCCCTCCACCAAGCAAACTTCAGATTTGACTTTTTCAAATTGGCGTTTGACTTTCAAACTTGGATTTGATTTCTCTCACCATATTGCCTAGCAAAGTGACCTAGTACATGATGCAACCATTCCACATTGTTATGACACATCCATGTACCATTCCCCTCCGGAGTGCCGGACCTTCTAGACCCTTCTAGAACATTCCCCGGTGAAAACATCGGAATCTTTTTCGAACTCCGAAACAGGACTTTACTTATATGAATCTTATTCTCAGGACCATTCCGGATCTCCTCATGATATCCCGGATCCCATCTGAGACTCCGAACAACATTCGCTCTCTTACTCATCATTCCATAACTACTAAACAACATTGAATCCTTAGGTGTGTCTCCCTACGGTTCGTGAATTATGCGGACATGATCGAGACACTTCTCCGATCAACAACCAATAGAGGAATCTGGAAATTCATATTGTTCCCACATATTTCTATGATTACTTTGCGATCGAATGAACCACTTACATACGATACCAATTTCCCTTTGTCTCACGATAGTTTACTTATCCGAGGTTTTGATCGTCGGTATCTCTACATACCTATTTCAACCTTGTTACTGATAAGTACTCTTTTCTCGTTCCCGTGATATGTGATCCCTTATGAGCCAGTAACATGCTTGCAAGCTAATTGGATGACATTTCACCGAGAGGGCCCAGAATATATCTATTCGTCATATGGATAGACAAATCCCACTCTTGATCCATGTGCCTCAACCCATACTTTCTGAACACTTAATGCCACCTTTATAGCCACCCAGTTACGGTGTGGTGTTTGATGTCATCAAAGCATCCTTCCGGTGATGGTGATTACCATGATCTCATGGTCGAAGGAATTAGGTTACTATGTATCAGAAAGCTTATAACAATTGAACTATTAAAATGACTTGATCTTTATGCTACGCTTATCTATAGGAGTATGTCCATCATACCATTCTCCTAATGATATGATCTCGTTGTTAACAACATCTCAATGTTCATGATCGAGAAACCACGATAATCTATTAACCAACAAGCTAGTATTTAAAGAGGCTTTACTAGGGACTCTAATTTAGTTTACAAATCACACAAGTATTAATGTTTTCGGTTAATACTGTTATAGCATGAATGTAAACATTTATCATAAACACAAAGATATAATAATAACCACTTTTATTATTGCCTCTAGGGCATATCTCCAACATTCTCCCACTTGCACTAGAGTCAACTAATCTAGATTACATGGTAATACACCGAACACCCATGGCGGTTTGGTGCTGGTCATGTTTTGCCCTCGGGAGAGGTTTAGTCAATGGATCCGCCACATTCAGATCTGTGTGTACTTTGCAAATATTTATGTCACCATCTTGGACATGCTCTCGAATAGCGTGAAAATGTAGCTTGATGTGCTTCAGCTTCTTGTGTGACCTTGGTTCTTGCGCATTGGCTATGACGCCCATGTTATCACGATAGATAGACATTGGGTCCAGCGCACTTGGAACCACACCAAGCTCTGTAATGAACTCCTTCATCCATATCGCCTCTTGTGAAGCCTCCGAAGCAGCTACGTATTCCGATTCAGTTGAAGATCTCGCCACAACGCTTTGCTTTGCACTCCTCCAGCTAACTGCTGCACCATTCAAAATAAATACGTATCCAGATTGTGATTTAGAATCTCCGGATCGGTGTTCCAACTAGCATCGGTGTAACCATTAACAACAAGCTGTTCATCACCTCCATAAGAAAGAACCATATCCTTAGTTCTTCTCAAGTACTTAAGGATGTTTTTGACCGCTGTCCAATGATCCACTCCTGGATCACTTTGATATCTGCTAGTTAAACTAACAGCGTATGCAATGTCGGGTCTAGTACATAGCATGGCATACATTAGAGATCCTATGACTGAGGCATAGGGAGTCTTATCCTTTCTCTATCTTCTGCCATTGCTGGACTTTGAGTTTTACTCAAGGTCGTATTGGGCAACATGGGCAAGAACCCTTTCTTGCTATCTTCCATTCCAAACCTCTTTAGAACTTTGTCCAAATATGTACTTTGTGACAATGATATTAGGTGTCTTGATCTATCTCTATAAATATTTATGCCTAATATGTAAGTTGCTTCGCCAAGATCTTTCATTGAAAAACTATTATTCAAATATTCCTTGACACTATTAAGAAGGCCTACATCATTCCCAATCAACAATATGTCATCCACATATAGTATTAAGAATGCTATAGAGCTCCACTCACTTTCTTGTAAATACAAGCTTCTCCATAAGTTTGTATAAAACCAAAACTTTTGATTACCTTATCAAAACGTTGATTCCAACTCCGGGATGCTTGCTTCAACCCATAAATGGACCGTTGAAGTTTGCATACCTTGTTAGCATCCTTAGGGTCGACAAAACCTTTGGTTGCATCATATACAACTCGTCATCAATATCTCCATTGAGGAAAGTTGTTTTGACATCCATCTGCCATATCTCATAATCATAATATGCAGCGATTGCTAACATAATCCTCACAGACTTTAGCTTCGCTACCGGTGAGAAAGTCTCATCGTAGTCAACTCCTTGAATTTGTCGAAACCCTTTTGTGACAAGTCGAGCTTTATGGACAGTAACATTACCATCAACATCTGTTTTCTTCTTGAAAATCCATTTGTTCTCGATAGCCTTTCGGCCATCCGGTAAGTCCACCAAAGTCCATAATTGGTTTTCGTACATGGATCCAATCTCGTATTTCATGGCTTCTTGCCATTTATTGGAATCTGGGCTCATCATCGCTTCCTCATATGTCGCAGGGTCATCGGTGTTGTCCACCAACATGACACTCATAACGGGATCATACCAATCAGGAGTGGTACGAGTTCTCGTTGACCTGCGAGGCTCTGTAGTTACTTCAACCGAAGTTTGATGATCAACATTATTAGCTTCCTCTCTTATTGGTGTAGGTGCCACAGAAACTACTTTCGGTGTTGTTCTACTCGCAAGTTCGAGAGAAGGTTCAACAACCTCGTCGAGTTCTACTTTCCTTCCAGTCACTTATTTCGAGAGAAACTCCTTCTCTAGAAAGGATCCATTCTTGGCAACAAAGATTTTGCCCTCGGATCTTTGATAGAAGGTATACCCAATAGTTTCCTTCGGTTATCCTATGAAGACGCATTTTTCCGCTTTGGGTTCAAGATTGTCGGGCTGTAACTTCTTTACATAAGCTTCGCAGCCCCAAACTTTAAGGAACGACAATTTAGGTTTCTTCCCAAACCATAATTCATACGGTGTCGTTTCAACGGATTTAGATGGTGCCCTATTTATAGTGAATGCGGCTGTTTCTAATGCATAACCCTAAAACGATAGCGGTAAATCTGTAAGTGACATCATAGAACGAACCATTTCTAAGAGAGTTTGATTACGACGTTCGGACACACCATTACGCTGTGGTGTTCCTGGCGGTGTCAATTGTGAAAGTATTCTGCATTTCTTCAAATGCTCGCCAAACTCGTAACTAAGATATTCACCTCCACGATCAGATCATAGAAATTTAATCTTCTTGTTACGTTGATTCTCCACCTCACTTTGAAATTCCTTAAACTTCTCGAAAGTTTCGAACTTATGTTTCATGAAATAGATATACCCATATCTACTCAAGTCATCCGTGAAAGTAAGAACATAACGATAACCACCGCGCGATGCTACACTCGTTGGGCCACACACATCGGTATGTATGATTTCCAATAAGTCTGTAGCTCGCTCCATCATACGAGAAAATGGAGTCTTAGTCATTTTACCCATCAGACATGCTTCGCATCTTTAAAGTGATTCGAAATCAAGTGATTCAAGATGTCTATCAGACTGGAGTTTCTTCATACGTTTCACTCCAATGTGACCAAGACGACAGTGCCACATATAGGTCGAGTTATCGCTTGATTTCAAACGTTTATCCTCAATGTTATTAATGTGTGTATTACTACAATCGAGATTCAATAAGAATAGACCATCTATCAAAGGTGCATGTGCATAAAACATATTACTCATATAAATCGAACAACCATTATTCTCAGACTTAAACAAGTAACCGACTCGCAATAAACATGATCCGTATATAATGTTCATGCTTAACGCAGGCACCAAATAACAATTTTTTAAGTATAAAACTAATCCCGATGGTAGATAAAGAGGTAGCGTTCCGACCGCGATCACATCAACCTTTGATCCATTTCCAACGTGCATCGTCACCTCGTTCTTCGCTAGCTTCCGTTTATTCTGCAGTACCTGTTTCGAGTTACAAATATGAGCAACCGAACCAGTATCAAATACCCAGGCACTAACACGAGTACTAGTGAGATACACATCAATAACATGTATATCATATATACCTTTCTTCTTGATGTTGCCGTTCTTCAAATCCACCAAGTACTTTGGACAATTCCGCTTCCAGTGACCCTCTTTCTTGCAGTAAAACCACTCAGTATCAGGCTTAGGCCCAGCCTTGGTCTTCTTCGCCGGCGCGACAACTTTCTTACCGCCCTTCTTGAAGTTTCCCTTTTGCTTAGACTTGCCTTGCTTCTTGAATTTGGTGGTCTTATTGACCAACAACACTTGGTGCTCTTTCTTGATCTCCACTTCTGCAGACTTCAACATGGAGAAGAGTTCTGGCAATGACTTGTCCATGTTTTGCATATTGTAGTTCATCACAAAGTTCTGGTAACTTGGTGGTAGTGATTGGAGGACACGGTGAATCCCCAAAGCATTAGGAATCACTATACCTAAGCTTTGAAGCTTGCTCGTGTGCCCAGACATCTTAAGCACATGCTCACTGACGGAGCTGCCCTCTTCCATCTTGCAGTTAAAGAACTTTTCAGAAGCCTCATAACTCTCAACTGTCGCGTGAGCCTCAAATATCATTTTAAGTTCACGGACAATATCATGTGGGTCATGGTTCTCAAACCTTTTCTGAAGCTCCAATTCCAAACCATACAAGATAGCACACTGAACTGTGGAGTACTGATTCTTTCGAGCGAGGAAAACATTCTTTACCTCATCGGTAGCATCAGCTGCGGGCGGGTCACCCAGCGGTGCATCCAGCACATAGGTCAAATTACCAGCATTGAGGACAATCCTCAAATTGAGGAACCAATCCGCGAAGTTGCTTCCAATGTTTTTCAACTTTTCTTTCTCTAGGAACGCATTAAAATTGATGGTAGGGGCCACCATTGATCTACAACATATTTGCAATAGTTTAGACTAAGTTTATGACAAATTGAGTTCTAATTAATAGTTAAATTAATCTAGGTGAACTCCCACTCAAAACAATATCCCTCACATTGTTTTAGTGATCACACGAACCAAATCCACCACATCAAAACCGATCATCATGAGAATTGATGTAGCTTCAATGGCGAACAATCAACATGTTCAATCTACTATATGACTCATGCTTTACCTTGAAATTTGAAATTTTGTGCATGAGGGATCATCTTATAATGCTACCGTCGTGAACTAAGCAATACAAGATGCATAAAAGGATTAACATCACATGCAATTCATAATATGTGATATGATATGGCCTTTATTCTTGTGCTTCCGATCTCCATCTTCAAGCACGAACATGATCTCCATCATCACTGGTATGACGTCAAGGTCAATGTCGTCGTTTCATGGTTGTCTTCCACCAGCTTCAACTATTACAACTACTTTGAATAGACACGCAGGTCTTAACGGAATTTAAAGAACAACCATATGGCTCCTGCCGGTTGCCAACTTACAAAAAGGAACATTGCATACATCATATATAATCACAATCATGGCCATATCACATCACAGCAGACCCCTGCAAAACAAAGTTAGACGCCTCTAATTTTCTTTGCATGTTTTACGTGGTTTGGGGCATTCAATAAGTTTCATTCTAACTTATGAACAAGAACCACAACGTTGATGTTTGAACTATGAAGTGCCCATTGTAAATTGAATTTATACTATGACGGGAGAGACACACACCCGCAAAGCTACTTATGCAATACAAGTTGCATGTTGAGCGTGGAGCAAGTCTCATGAAACGATGTCATGTAAGGTTAGCCCGGGCCGCTTCATCCCATCATACCGCAAGATGCAAATTACACAAGAAGCAATTGATAATAAAAGCACCACCGCCCATAATGACCATTGTGTTCTACTCGTGCAACAAATCTACATATAGACACGGCTCTGATACCACTGTAGGGGTTCGTAGCATGGAAAACAAAAAAATTCTGCCGCATGCACAGAAACAAGCCAAGATCTATCTACTAGATTGTAGCAACGAGTCGATAGAAGAACTCACCCTCGAAGATTCCAAAGCGGTTAACGAGAGCATATTCTCGTGGGTGATGTAGTCGTACACTTGCCGATCTCAAGATCGCGTAGACGATCCTTCCGGCGCTGCGTTCCGGCAGCGCTTCCGCAGTCGGTCACACGTTCGGTACTCGATGAAGACCTTCCTCTCCCTTGTTCCAGCAGGCGGCGGAGGTTGTAGCACTCTCCTCGTGATTCCGGTAGCACGACGGCGTGGTGTCGGAAGTAGAGAGAAGATCTCGCAGGGCTTCGCCTTAAGCTGGAGCGAGTATGGTGGAGTATGAAAGAGGCCTTGGTGATCTAGGGTTTAGAGGCACCAAGGGGAGGGTGTGGCCAGCGTCTAGGGTTTGGGGAAACCCTAGTCGGCGACTTGGAGATCCCTAGGCGGCGGCGACACTTGTGATGGAGGCGCCAGGAGCTAGGGTTTTGGGTGTAACGGTAGGGGCAGCCCTACCCCTCCTTATATAGGTGGGAGGGAGGTGGTTGGGAGGAGGGAATCCTTCTCCAACTTCTCCTCCTTGGCTGGCGGGTGGAGGGAGTGGGACTTCCTCCCCAAGTAGGTTTCCTACTCTCCCTCCACCAAGCAAACTTCAGATTTGACTTTTTCAAATTGGCGTTTGACTTTCAAACTTGGATTTGATTTCTCTCACCATATTGCCCAGCCAAGTGACCTAGTACATGATGCAACCATTACACATTGTTATGACACATCCATGTACCATTCCCCTCCGGAGTGCCGGACCTTCTAGACCCTTCTAGAACATTCCCCGGTGAAAACACCGGAATCTTTTCCGAACTCCGAAATAGGACTTTACTTATATGAATCTTATTCTCCGGACCATTCCGGATCTCCTCGTGATATCCCGAATCCCATCCAAGACTCCAAACAACATTTGGTCTCTTACTCATCATTCCATAACTACTAAACAACATCAAATCCTTAAGTGTGTCTCCCTACGGTTCGTGAATTATGCGGACATGATCGAGACACTTCTCCGATCAACAACCAATAGAGGAATCTGGAAATTCATATTGTTCCCACATTTTTCTACGATTACTTTGCGATCGAATGAACCACTTACATACGATACCAATTTCCCTTTGTCTCACGATAGTTTACTTATTCGAGGTTTTGATCATCGGTATCTCTGCATACCTAGTTCAACCTCGTTACTGATAATTACTCTTTTCTCGTTCCTGTGATATGTGATCCCTTGTGAGCCAGTCACATGCTTGCAAGCTAATTGGATGACATTACACCGAGAGGGCCTAGAGTATATCTATCCATCATATGGATGGACAAATCCCACTCTTGATCCATGTGCCTCAACCCATACTTTCTGAACACTCAATGCCACCTTTATAGCCACCCAGTTACGGTGTGGTGTTTGATGTCATCAAAGCATACTTCCGGTTATGGTGATTAGCATGATCTCATGGTTGAAGGAATTAGGTTACTATGTATCAGAAAGCTTATAGCAATTGAACTATTAAAATTACTTGATCTTTATGCTACGCTTATATATATAGGAGTATGTCCATCATACCATTCTCTTAATGATATGATCTCGTTGTTAACAACATCTCAATGTTCATGATCGAGAAACCACGATCATCTATTAACCAACAAGCTAGTATTTAAAGAGGCTTTACTAGCGACTCTAATCTAGTTTACAAATCACACAAGTATTAATGTTGCCGGTTAATACTGTTATAGCATGAATGTAAAAATTTATCATAAACACAAAGATATATTAATAACCACTTTTATTATTGCCTCTAGGGCATATCTCCAACACACACACTATTGTTTCTATCAATTCCAGCTTCCCTTTCCCACCTAGCATGAAGTTGAGCTAACAGCCTAACATTTTCATCAATGGTAACTTGTATGGCATGAGCAGTAGCAAAGATATTTTCCATAGTTTCAGGTTTAGGAGCCATTTTATTAACTAAGGAAGTTTGAGCTTCAGACAAAGAGGATATATTTTTCACAACATTTAAAAGTTTTTCCTCTATAGTCTTATTGAAAGTGGTTTGTTTACTAATAAAGTCTTTGAGCATGACTTCAAGTTCAGAGGGGGCACTTCTAGCATTGTTGTAGGAGTTTCCATAGGAATTGCCATTATTAGGAGGATAAGGCCTATAATTGTTGTTACTACCAAAATTATTCCTATAGGCATTATTGTTGAAATTGTTGTTTCTAATGTAGTTCATATCAACTTGCTCTTCTTGATCAACCAAAGAGGCCAAGGGAACACTATTAGAATCTAGAGGAGCTTTCCCCTTAACAAGCATAGCCATAATAACATCAATCTTTTCACTCAAAGAGGAAGTTTCCTCAACAGAATTTACCTTCTTACCATGTGGATCTCTCTCAACATGCCATTCAGAATAGTTAACCATCATATTATCAAGGAGCCTTGTTGCATCACCCAAAGTGAGGCCCATAAAGTACCTCCAGCAGCAGAATCCAATAGGTTTCTTGAGGATAAGTTCAAACCCGCATAAAAAGTCTATATAATCATCCAATCAGTGAGACCATGAGTGGGGCAATTCTTAACCAAGGATTTCATTCTTTCCCAAGCTGGAGCAACTTGTTCACTATAAAGTTGTTTAAATTTCATAATGTCACTTCTCATAGATATAATCTTAGCAGGAGGATAGTACTTTCCAATATTAAGTTGCAAGCAACAGACAACTACTTTAAGCAAAGTGTGTAAGGTAAACAGTCCACATGTTCCATGAACAAGAGATCGTTTGAAAGGATACGGATCTCGCCTAGAGGGGGGGTGAATAGGCGATTAAAACTTTTCCTAGAGGGGCTCAACAAAGGCGGAATAAAACTAGTGTTTACTTTGTTAAGCACAACCTAGAACAACTAAGGTTCACCCATGTGCACCAACAACTTATGCTAAGCAATACAAGCAACAAAGTGATAGAAAGATATATATTTCTTCAAGCACGAGGGCTATCACAATGTAAAGTGCATAAGTAAAGAGCTCGGGTATAGATATAACCGATGCACGCGGGGACAACAATATTTTACCAAGTTCCTCCCAACATGGAGTATGTCTCGTTTGGAGAGGGGGTGGTATCAAACCACCAATGCCACAAAAGGCCTCCCTTATTCTCCGGTGAATCTCACCCCAATGGTATCGATCCATGCTTCCACTATCGGTGCACTTGTCGGTGGCAACCGGAACCTCTCACAAGTTTGGGGCACTTCTCCACAACTTAATTGGAGGATCCCAACAAACGCCACAAAGGCCACAAGGTTGGGGCACTTCTCCACAACTTAATTGGAGGCTCCCAACAAATGCCACAAAGGCCACAAGGTTGGGGCACTTCTCCACAACTTAATTGGAGGCTCCCAACAAACACCACCAAGGCCTCAACCTGCAACACAACAAACCGTCTAGGGTTCCAAGAACCCAAGAGTAAAAAGCTTCTCAACTTTCACTCACCAAATCCTCCAGAGAGAACTCAAACCGATGCACCGAATGCAAATGGCAAGAACACCACAAAGGTGTTCAAATCCTTCTCTCCCAAATTCCACCAAAGCTACAAAAGGTTATGGGGGAATAAGAGAGGAAGAACAAATGGAGGAAATCCACAAAAGACACCAAGATCTAGATCCCAATATGTTCCCCTCACTTAGAGGAGAGATTGATTGGTGGGATTGTAGATCTAGATCTCCTCTTTCAAATCCCTCAAGAATATGCAAGAATCATAGGAGGGATTTATAGGAAGCAAGCTCAAGAAGGTCAACAATGGAGGGGAAAACCTGCAAGAATAGTTGAGGAACCATTGGGGAAGAAGGCCCCTTATATAGGTCCCTCCAAAATCCAACTGCTGCAGCCCAAAAACGTGATTCCCGGTACTACCGGACTTGTTCCCGGTACTACCGGACTTTCGCGGTACTATCGAACATTCCCTGGGGTTCCTGGGGCGCCAAACGCATTTTTCTCTGCGCTTCCCGGTACCAAAATGCGGTACTACCGGACCCGGTACTACTGGATCCTGGTCCGGTACTACTGGTCATCACAGAACGAAAACAACCATAACTTTTGCATCCGGACTCCGATTTCGATGATCTTGGGCTCGTTTCGAATAGGACAACAACCTCTACAAGATCATGCAAAGAAACATCATAGTACATCAAGGGAGGATAGATACAAATTACGAAGTCAAAAACCTTCTGCCGCGCTAGGTACTAAAATGCGGTACTACCGCTTTTTGGTACCTAGCCCGGAAGTGGCTTTTGGCAACTTGTCAAAAACCTTCTGCCGCGCTAGGTACTAAAATGTGGTACTATCAAATTTTGGTACCTAGGAGGGCAGTGGAATTTGGCAACTTGCCAAAACCTACTGCCGCGCTAGGTACTAAAATGCGGTACTCGTACCTAGGCAAATTCAAACCGCTATAACTTTTGATTGGTAACTCTGATCGACCCGATTCCAATTGCATTGGAAAGAGGACGACATGAGCAACCCTATTAAAGGTGAAAATATTGGTTATCACCAAGTGAGAATGTATCATGTATAATAATGTGAGATACCTCACTTGGTGAGAAACCGAAAAGCCGCCAAGATCAAAATCGCAACAAGATACAAACAGAAGATCCGATTTTGATGAACAAGAGCTTGTTATGGAGATTACCACAAGCCCTATATCCTCACATGGATAAGATCAAATAACAACCAAATATTATGATGCAAATATGCAAAGATTTGAGCTCTCTCCGAACAAAGAGACTGAGTTTGAAAGAACATGTTGGGCCCCCATGTGTGGTTTTGGTAATTAATGACAATATTTATGGACTAATGTGTGTATTAATTTATAATTGTAGGATTGGTCCATTGGCATCTCTTGGAGCATGTGTTGGCTTCAAGGTCGATGAAATGCAAAGAAGATATGTTGTGCAAGCTCAATATGCGAGGTCGATGATGAGGAATTAAGAAAGGCGTTCCATCTTGAGAAGGGCAAGACCGTCTACATAGAGATCAAGTGGAATGCTCAAGGTAAAGGTATAATATTGATAGATTTTCCCTTTTGCCGGTCTCACGTTGTGTGTGTGAGACAGGGTTTAGGATAGATAACCGTACTATCAAGAGGGGCTCTCGTATGAGTAATTCGATCACATCGTTCGGAGAGAGCTCAAACCTTTGCATACTTGCATCATCGTATTTGGTTGTTATTTGGTCTTACCCATGTGAGGATATAGAGCTTGTGTTAATCTCCATAACAAGTTCTTGTTCATCAAAATCGGATCTTCCGTTTGTATCTTGTTGCGTTTTGATTTATGCGGCTTTTCGGTTTCTCACCAAGTGAGGTATCTCACATTATTCTACTTGATACTTTCTCACTTGGTGATAACCAATACTTCCAATTTTTATTGGGAATCCAGTTAAAAGTTATTGTCGTTTGAATATTTGCCTGTCAATCTGTTTTCTGGGCCGAGCGATAGTACCGCCTGGACGGGCCGGTACTACCGCCCGCCCCTGAGAGCGGCCCGTTTTCTTTCTGCCCCGCTGGGTACCTAAATCCGGTACTACCGGCCGGCCCGGTAGTACCGCCAGGGTGGGCCGGTAGTACCAGTCGGCCCAGATATTTTTCTAGATCCAGATCCAGATCCGCTCTCGCCCAGCTCGCTTCGCTGGCCCCACGTGGCCCCACGCAAGTTCGGGTCGCTTGCGCTGCTGCCGCCGCCAGGCCCCGCTCTGCTGGCCTGCTGGCCCCACCGCGGCCCCGCTGCAGCTGCTGCTTCGCTGCACCCGCCTGACCCCGCGTTGACCTGGCTGTTGTTGTTTTTTTGCTGGGCCTAGGACTGGGGCTGTATTACCGGTTAAATCCGGTAGTACCAGACCGTTCTGAAAAACGCCCCAACGGGCAGAATCTACCCGTGTCTTTAAATAGCCTTGTCCCTATGTCTTTTAGAGTTGCTTCTTCTCTCTCTATTCTTGCTCAAGCTTTGCCCCATATTCTTATTCCCTCTTGAGCTTGATTCTATGATTTCTCTCCAATGATTCATGCCAATATTTGAGAGAAATATAGAGGAGGTCTAGATCTACGTTTTGACCAAACCAAAACATCTCTTTGTGAGTGTATCTTTGGGGATCTAGATTTTGGGGATTTTGTGTCTCTCTTTGATTCCTCCTCTCTTGTTCCCCCAATAGCTTTAGTAGCTTTGTTTGAACTTGAGAGTGAGGGATTTGAGCATCTTTGTGGTGTTCTTGCCATTTGCATTTGGTGCATCGGTTTGAGTTCTCCTCGGAGGATTTGGTTTGAGTTGCTCATTGGAGCTTGTCCCTCTTGGGTTCTTGGAACCCTAGACGGTTTTGTGGCCTTGGTGGCATTGTGGCCTTGGTGGCATTTGTTGAGGCCTTTTGTGGCATTTGTTGGGAGCCTCCAATTAAGTTGTGGAGAAGTGCCCCAACCTTGTGAGAGGTTCCGGTTGCCACCGACAAGTGCACCGATAGTGGAAGCGTGGATCGATCCCGTTGGGGTGAGATTCACCGGAGAATAAGGGAGTCCTTTTGTGGCATTGGTGGTTTGATACCACCCCCTCTCCAAATGAGACGTACTCCATGTTGGGAGGAACTCGGTAAAATATTAGTGTCCCCGCGTGCCTCGGTTATCTCTATACCCGAGCTCTTTACTTATGCACTTTACATTGTGATAGCCTTCGTGCTTGAAGTAATATATATCTTGCTATCACTTTGTTGCTTGTATTGCTTAGCATAAGTTGTTGGTGCACATAGGTGAACCTTAGTTGTTCTAGGTTGTGCTTAACAAAGTGAACACTAGTTTTATTCCGCCTGTGTTGAGCCACTCTAGGAAAAGTTTTAATCGCCTATTCACCCCCCCCCCTCTAGGCGACATCTGTATCCTTTCAGAGTTACTCATTCGAGAGCCCCTCTTGATAGTATGGCTATCTATCCTAAACCCGGTCTACTACTAACAATATGAGACCATCAAAAGGGAAAACCTATCAAGATTATACCTTTGCCTTGAGCATTCCACTTGAGCTCGATGTAGACGATCTTTCCCATCTCAAGATGGAACGCCTTTCTTAATTCCTCATCATCGATACATGATCACCGAGGATGGCAAGCATCAAACATGAGATCTTCTATAGATGGCACATTTTGAGCTTGCACAACATATCTTCTTCTCATTTCATCGACCTTGAAGCCGACACAAGCTCCAAGCGATGCCAATGGACAATTCCTACAAGTATAACTTAATACACACATTAGTCCATAAAGATTGTCATTAATTACCAAAACCACACATGGGGGCCCATATGTTCTTTCAATCTCCCCCATTTTGGTAATTGATGGCAATCCCTTTAAGAGGGTTTATATAAGGAATCTTAATGAACAAAATGGTAACACCAATATCAAATACTACAAAGTATGTGATATTGGTATCACCATCATATATAGGGCAAACTCCCCCACAATCTATGCATGTGTGATGAACTTGAATTTCATTGCATATATTGCCAATCATTATCATTGGTGGAGTTTCCTATATATATACCACATGCTAAGCAACAACAAATATGCAGGAGCATGAGAGGCAAATGCACAAGAACAAACTCAATGCATAAACCAACTTCTCTTAAACCCTCGAAAACTTCCCCATTGGCATCGATTGCCAAAATGGGTGACAAGTTCTAGAAGGCAAATATAGTAATAATTCCTCCAAAGGTGTGTCTTCGCACATATCCAATTATGAATACTTGGGAGGGAGTATAACTATATCGAGGACCCTAAGATTGCCAAAATAAAGTCAAATGATGCAAGCAATTACAAGGTCCGACAAATCAATTTGAAAATAACAAATGAGTCCAAATGGAAACTACAAGATATTATGATATGAGCAAAAGAGTGTTTTAAATAAAAATAGAGAAGCTCCCCAAGATTTGTGAATACTTTAGAATCGTTGTATTTCAATACACAAAAGCACAAATATGGAATCATCACTCATCCATCAACATTTAAGGCACAATAAATGAGAAAAAAGACAAATGAGCATTATTAAATGAATTAGATGAGCTCCCCAACGATAATGCACCAATTATGATAATTGCATTTGGGAACAAGGTGCATAATCATGGAATCCTCACTCATCCAAGTTCATTTAAAAATACAAGGCATGAGAGAACAAATATGAGTGCCCAAAGATGCAAACAAGAGGAACAAGCACTCATAGGCAATTAAATTTGGAAGCCACTGAAGAATCAAAAGAAATAGAAAGGTGGTCTCCAAGGATTAAAAATCAACTAAAATTATCTTCTCATATGTGTATATGTCTCTAAGTGGAAAACATCACAAAGACATATGCCAACAAAGAAATATGCACACATAAGGAATATATACAATAAAGCACATGGAAGCAACAAAATGAAGTCATAACATATACTAATAAGATTTTTGCTTCAAAGCATGGCCAAAGGCTCAAATATATCTTATTGTACATGAATGAACTTCAAACACCAACACACTACATATATTACAACTATCACCAAGGGAAAAAGGATAAAGTTGGCATATATGGAGAAAGGCAACAAGTATCACACAAAAAAATAAACTAGCAAAATCTCACTATTGCACATGAGAGAAGTTGAGGAAAAGATAAGCAATAGAATTGCTAGATTGACATATTTGGGATTGGATGATCATATGTATGATTTTGTATAGTCCCAATGATATGCACTCATCTCAACTTATACACATATACAATAGAGAGTTCTCTTAATACCATGGCTAGAAGTACAACGATAAATACAATAACAAAAATTCATGCCAAGATGCAACCTACAAAAGGTTGGAAGCAAGATAAATATGAATGATCAAGAGTTACTTGTTACCGAGAGATAATTGGTAGGATGTAGAGGATATGAATTCGTTGATCATCCTATAGCTTTCCTGCAATTTTCATGTATGCATCATTTCTTCAAAATTGAGAGACAAGCATCCAATCTATCTCCAATGTACCTAAAACACATTTAAGTACAAAATGGTCTCCAATCTTATTGGGTCCAATGTAGTTAGTGCAACTACAATGCATAGGAGAGACTCCACATAAATATGTGCATATTGATATGAAATTGAATTTCATGCACAACTTAGCTGATGGGATTTGGTGGAGTTTCCCCTATACATTGGATCAAAGAAAGCAAACATGCCATAATATAAACATATAGTAAATATGCATGCATAAGCTTTCAAGAACCAAAAAGGATATACAATTTGAACAAAAATACCAAGTAAATCGAGATTGCACACACAAGAGTGTGACACGACAAATGATGTCCAAAGTATATCAAAGAACCAATTCAACACATGAAAGATCACAAATTCAACAAATGAACTAGGCAAAAGCCAAAGAGCAAAAGATATATAAAAACACAAATGATCAAGGATTTATCTCATTCTAAAATTGGACAAAACATGAAACAAGGAATGAGACAAAACCAACTCCCATAAGAGCAAGGTTCCAACAAGAAACCAAACTCCCCAAACTTTTCAAGATGGCACAAAATACCAAAACGAAAAAGATTGAGCTTCCAAGCACATAAAACATGATATGGAACAAACACAAGAATGATAAAAGGATTGTTCTAGATAATATAGGAGAGCTCACTCATAGGTAGTACATTATATATAATTTTTCTTTTGAATGCAAAATGCACACAAATGAGATCATCACTACTACCTACATTAAATAAAAAACAAGAGGATACCAATAAAATAAGAAGATCCAAAAGTAGCAAGGAATACATGGGAGCACACAAAACATTTTCTTGACCAAAAATAGGACAAGATTAAGCAAAGGCCAAATTGAATATGATCAATCAATTCTACCATAAATTGAGTACTCATTGTCCAAGGACAATAAATATTGGGAATAATTTTCCCAAGGTATCTTGCATGGATATCCAAGATCATAGTCATAACAAGAAGCATATAACAAAATATAAGAATTAAGCTTGATGCTTCGAAAGAGATTCTTGATAGCTTCCAATAGTCACACAATCACTAGTGATTAGAGTAACTTGAAGTAAATGGTTTCCATGAAGATATATATATATATATATATCTAACTATGAGGAAACACATACCAAGAAACACTCTCATGTATAAGATCCAAAATATGAGCAATAAAGGCATTCAAGCAAATTGGAACTTGTATGAGCAAATGTGTCACGTAGGAGCTAGATAATTATCAATATCAATTCTAAGTGACACAACCTCGAATGTTCACATTTTCTAGGATTGTAATATGCACTAAGCATATGACTCCCCCATAATGTGATACTACCATAAAACCAACACGAGGCAAAAAGATACAAATAGAGATAATTAATGGACATTATAAAACTTAAATTTCTCATGAGAATTATACCACATAGAGACTAGACAATAATCCAATATAAATACTAGGTAGTATTGCTCATGTACACACATTTTTAGGATTGTGGAATGCCCAAGCATAACACTCCCCAAAATGGGATAATCCATTAGTCTCTCACAAGATCCAAATAAGATACCAAATATAACCAAGTAAGGCTCAAACACAATAAACACACATACATGGAGTGCCACCTAATCATACACAAATATGCTTGATACCTCAAGATAATTAAGTGGAAAGCACAACATGTACAAAAGCATGGAAGATACAAAACCAACACATGCACAAGGGGGCGAGTAACTTTCAAAGAAATGAGTTAAGCATATGTTACCGCAAGGAGGAACATTGGAAATATAATATGAGCAATATAATCCACATGACTTGGCTTGACAAATATAATAATGAAGATCCCTCAAATCTTTATGATGTAGACAAGTCTCCAAAGCCCTCCCAAAACATCTAATGATCAAGTTTTGGCTTGTTGGTCCCCAACCAAGTTGGGTCCTAAGAAGTTAGTCACAATAGGCTTAGCAACCCCAATGGTTCTTTTCTTGAACCCACATTGAGCACCAACAAATTTGGCAAACACATTGCCAACCTCATCCTTACAAAGAGAATAAACATCGTCAATAATGATAGGGTTGGATGAGGAGATACCAATAGTGCATGAGGAAGAAATGTGTCCCTTCTCACGGCATATGTAGCAAGTTCTAATCTTGCCATCTTTCTTATTAGGTGAATCCACGACTCGAGGAAGAGCTCGAGTAGTCCTCTTAGGAAGAGGCCCAGTAATGACTTGAGGTGGAACTTGAGGCTGCTTCCCTTGATGCTTCACACTAAGAGGCTTTTTCTTCACTGGGCAAGATCTAACATGGTGCCCTTCTTCCTTGCACTTGAAGCAAACAATGTTGGCTGAATTCTTGAGTTGATCTTGGCCATTCTTCTTGTTGTCCTTGTGCTTCAACTTGATAGTGGACTTGTTCTTGACATTGGAGTTGAATCCAAGCCCACTCTTGTCATTGGGGGATTTTTGCACACTCAAGATTTTGTTGAGTGCGGCCTTCCCTTGATGACCCTTTTTCAAGTCATTCTTCAAAGAAGTGACTTGAGCCTTGAGCTCTTTGATTTCCTCTACATGGTTAGTTTCAACAAAATTGCTAGAGGAAGTAGATGCTACATTGTTAGAGCAACAAGGCATGGAATGTGATTCATCACGAGATATATCATGGTTGTGAGAGGATGAATTACAAGGACTAGCATATGGCAATATAACATTTAGAGTATATATAGTGCTAATGTCCACATGAGTCCCACTAGATGTTACCTTTGACATGATGGCCTCATGAGCCAACTTTAGCCTACCATGGGAGACTAGGAGATCCTCATGCGAGATTGATAGCTTAACATGGATTTCTTATAATTTCCCATAGTTGCTAGTGAGCAAAGCAAGTTGAGCCTTTAGCTCAACATTCTCCTTTAAAATAGATGCTTCGCAAGAAATAGAGTTAGTAGCACAAGCATTATCATTATTATCTAGAGGTGAGGGCAAAATGGCAAGCTCTTTTGAATATGAAGCTTTAAGTTGCTCATGCGACTCAGTGAGTTTGATGAGCTCACCCTTTATGACCCTAGAGCCATTTTTGAGGTGCTCAAAATCCTCAAGGAGTTTAGCATAAGCAACTTGAGTCTCATTATTTTTACTTTTGAGATCACTTGCCACCTCAAGATCTCTATCATGAGATTCCTTTACTCTAGATAGCTCTAAAGCAAAGGTCTCCTCAAGAGATTCCTTAGTGCTTTGTTCCTCTTCAAGAGATTTATTTAGGTTTGCAATTATATTAGCATACTCACGCTCAAGACTACACATTTTATCAACGTTGTTATCATGCACCTCAATTTGTGTTTCTAACTTATCAATATGTTCTTTGCTCTTAATATCAAAGTCCAAGACTTCAAAAAAGTTAGAGAAAGCAATATCCTTGTTAACAAGGGCACGATAAACAATCTCACCCTTTTCATATAAATCATCAATATCAAGCTCTTCTTCCACATTATCCACATCCTCCTCATCACAAGAGGTAATGGGTTCCAAAGTAGGAGTTACCTTAGACTCCCTAGCCATAAGGCATAGGTGGGTACCGGAATAAGGTGAAGATGAGATTGCATTTGTGGCTTCATTCAAAACCATGTCTTGGCCCATAGAATATTCGGTTTCCTCATTTTTTATCATGGCAACAAGACAACACAAGCATATCATCATGAGATTTATTCAAGTCATTTCTACATGATATGCAAGGACTATTAACACAAGCATGTAAGAAGTTTGTAGTGCTAGAAGTGTTAAGGTCCAAAGATAGATCATTGCAACTAGATAGAGATGAGGGATTACAGATAGTAAGCACACTATCCAAATTGCAATTTCTATCACCACTCACCATATCATTACCTTGTGAAAAGTCACATGTTGGTGAAGTGGTAGAGGATGAGAACTCATCTCGACCGGAAGTGGAAGCAACACAATCATCCTCAATAATGTTGGACACAAAATATTTATCTTTAAGTTTTGTCCATAACTCATGAGCGCTCCAAAAAGGAATGATTGAAGAGGTAACTACATAGCTCAAAGCATTAACAAGCACATTAGAAGCTTGAGCATCGAGATATAAGTTTTTCTCATCCTCACAAGATAGATTTTTGAAATCCATAGGAGGAGAAAAACCCATATCTACAATACGCTCCAAATTTGGATCCATGTCCCAAAAATGAATGAGCATGCGATTTTTCCATATATCATAATTTGTGCCATCGAATATGAACATGTCATTGTGCACTAATCCCCTAGCCGACATCTTTACTCTTAAGGCGGTGAAGCCTAAAATGAGAGACCGGGCTCTGATACCAATTGAAAGGATACAGATCTCGCCTAGAGGGGGGTGAATAGGCGATTAAATTTTTTCCTAGAGGGGCTCAACAAAGGCGGAATAAAACTAGTGTTTACTTTGTTAAGCACAACCTAGAACAACTAAGGTTCACCTATGTGTACCAACAACTCATGCTAAGCAATACAAGCAACAAAGTGATAGCAAGATATATATTACTTCAAGCACGAGGGCTATCACAATGTAAAGTGCATAAGTAAAGAGCTCGGGTATAGAGATAACCGAGGCACGCGGGGACAACGATATTTTACCGAGTTCCTCCCAACATGGAGTACGTCTCGTTTGGAGAGGGGGTGGTATCAAACCACCAACGCCACAAAAGGTCTCCCTTATTCTCCGGTGAATCTCACCCCAATGGGATCGATCCACGCTTCCACTATCGGTGCACTTGTTGGTGGTAACCGGAACCTCTCACAAGGTTGGGGCACTTATCCACAACTTAATTGGAGGCTCCCAACAAACGCCACAAAGGCCACAAGGTTGGGGCACTTCTCCACGACTTAATTGGAGGCTCCCAACAAATGCCACCAAGGCCTCAACCTGCAACACAACAAACCGTCTAGGGTTCCAAGAACACAAGAGTAAAAAGCTTCTCAACTTTCACTCACCAAATCCTCCGGAGAGAACTCAAACCGATGCACCGAATGCAAATGGCAAGAACACCACAAAGGTGTTCAAATCCTTCTCTCCCAAATTCCACCAAAGCTACAAAATCTTATGGGGGAATAATAGAGGAAGAACAAATGGAGGAAATCCACAAAAGACACCAAGATCTAGATCCCAATATGTTCCCCTCACTTAGAGGAGAGATTGATTGGTGGGATTGTAGATCTAGATCTCCTCTTTCAAATCCCTCAAGAATATGAAAGAATCATAGGATGGATTTAGAGGAATCAAGCTCAAGAAGGTCAACAATGGAGGGGAAAACCTTCAAGAATAGTTGAGGAACCATTGGGGAAGAAGGCCCCTTATATAGGTCCCTCCAAAATCCAACCGTTGCAGCCCTAAAACGCGATTCCCGGTACTACCGGACTTTCCCGGCACTATCGGACATTCCCTAGGGTTCCTGGGGCGCCAAACACATTTTTCTCTGCGCTCCCCGGTACCAAAGTGCGGTACTACCGGATCCTGGTCCGGTACTACTCGTCATCACAGAACGAAAACAATCATAACTTTTGCATCCGGACTCCGATTTCGATGATCTTGGGCTCGTTTCGAAGAGGACAATAACCTATACAAGATCATGCAAAGAAACATCATAGTCCAGAAATGGTGGATAGATCCAAATGATGAAGTCAAAAACCTTCTGCCGTGCTAGGTACTAAAATGCGGTACTACCGCTTTTTGGTACCTAGCCCGGCAGTGGCTTTTGGCAACTTGTCAAAAAACTTCTGCCACGCTAGGTACTAAAATGCGGTACTACCGCATTTTGGTACCTAGGCAAATTCAAACCGCTATAACTTTTGATTGGTAACTCCGATCGACCTGATTCCAATTGCATTGGAAAGAGGACGACATGAGCTATCCTATTAAAGGTGAAAATATTGGTTATCACCAAGTGAGAATGTATCATGTATAATAATGTGAGATACCTTACTTGGTGAGAAACCGAAAAGCCGCCAAGATCAAAATCGCAACAAGATACAAACGGAAGATCCGATTTTGATGAACAAGAGCTTGTTATGGAGATTACCACAAGATCTATATCCTCACATGCATAAGACCAAATAACAACCAAATATGATGATGCAAATATGCAAAGGTTTGAGCTCTCTCCGAACGAAGTGACCGAGTTACTCATTCGAGAGCCCTCTTGATAGTATGGCTATCTATCCTAAACCCCGTCTCCTACTAACAATATGAGACCGACAAAAGGGAAAACCTATCAATATTATACCTTTGCCTTGAGAATTACACTTGAGCTCAATGTAGACGATCTTTCCCTTCTCAAGATGGAACGCCTTTCTTAAATCCTCATCATCGATCCATGATCACTGAGGATGGCAAGCATCAAACATGAGATATTCTATATATGGCACATTTTGAGCTTGCACAACATATCTTCTTCTCATTTCATCGATATTGAAGCCGACACAAGCTCCAAGCGATGCCAATGGACAATTCCTACAAGTATAACTTAATACACACATTAGTCCATAAAGATTGTCATTAATTACCAAAACCACACATGGGGGCCCACATGTTCTTTCACCATTGTTTTCTCCCTAGTAGCAACAACACATCTACAAACAAAGAGATTATTGTCACTTCCCTTGGAAACTAGAGGCATGAACCCACTATCGAGCACAAATAACCCCTCTTGGAGTCACTAGCAACTACATGGCCAAGATAGCTACTAACAATGGAGATCATGCAAGATCACAAACAACACAGACATGATAGAATCATAAAGACAAAACCATTAATCAAACCAACATAATAATCTCAATATCCATCAGATCCCCACAAACACAACATGCATGATTACAAATAGATTAGATTTTGATCATGAACGGAGCTCACAAGATCTATACATGAAAGCACAAAGGAGGAGATACAACCATCTAGATACTACATGGACCCGTAGTCCAAGGTGGAACTACTCATGCATCATACCAGAGAGAAGGCCTCCGGGATGATCTCCCCTACAGCAGGGTGCCGGGAAGAACTTCAGATCCCCGATCTAGGGACAACGGTGGCAGTGGCTACAGAAGGTTTAGTGGAGATTTGATCGAGTACTTAGGGTTTCTACATCGGCAACTTCTTATAGGCGAAGGGGGAGGCCGAGGCGGTGGCCAGAGGGGCCACACCCCTCCCAGGTGCGGGGCAGGTCCCACCCGTGCCTAGGGGGGTCTGGATACCCTGGCCCGCTTCACCGTATCCCCTCTAGACTACTTATTCCCCACGGAAAGTAATTGACTTTGACGTTTGTCCCGTCCAATTCCGAGAATATTTCTTTACTAACTTTTCTGAAACAAAAAACAACAGAAAATAGGCAACTAGCACTGTGGCAACTTGTAATAGGTTAGTACCAGAAAACATGTAAAATGTACCTCAAAGTGTATACAAAGCAAAGCAAAGTAGATACTAAACAAGCATGGAGCATCAAAAATTATAGATCTGTTTCCGACGTATCACAATCCCTTAGACCACCATGGACGCATTCCATCCTATCATCACTACCACCTTCTGTCCATCTAGATGAGTTCTTGCAACTTAGTTGGTCAAGGCAGAGCCCATATGCCATGTGGTTGCACTGGAAGCTTCTCAACACTAAACATCTCAAATCTGTTTGTTCCTGGGTGGCCATCCACAAGTGAGATACACCAGGGTAAACCATAGAAATGGGCCCTGGGTAACCACTCAACATAAACCATACTTACCATTCCACCTAGATGTTTCATTAACAAGTTGTTTTCTTAGTAAAAAACACATAGGCATAACTTTTCCATAATATCATAACATGAATTCCCACCCTTGAATTCTAATAGCTAGGCTAAGCATACTAGCATAACATGTCTCTTACCTCAGGAGGATTTCTACCAAGATATATTATATAGGATCTACCATAGCATAGCAATATACAAAATAGTCCTATCATGCATACTACAAAAATATTACTAATGTAATATTGAAAAGATAGGATTTTTTATGACCAAAGTATCACTTGCCTTTTTAGTATAAAATCTAGGTACTCTCCTTGATCTTTTAATTGTCACACTCCTCAAAGTTCACTACATCACAATCAAGCAAAGCACACATTCAAAACTAGCACACAAAATAACAAAACAAAGAAGTGCATGGAAGCATGCAAAAGGTTGTTCTATTGAAAAGGTGGTTTCTAACAAGGTTCTAAGCATTTCAAAACACCTACTGGTCTTTTATAAAAGGGGAATTCTATTTGAAACCAAGTTAGTGAAAATAAGTCATTTAAATTATTTTCCTTTTGTTAGAAAAGCTTTTATTCAAAGGAATAATTCTAGTGTAAACAATTTTTTTTAATTTCACATGTTAGTTTTTATGGTCAGAGGGTCCAAAACAAATCATTTTCAAAAGGATTTACTCAAAAATAATTTTTAGAACAATTTTTATACTCAAAATAGCCCTAAACAAGTCTCTGCATAAAACTCTAATTTTTACGAAGCAATTGACCAAAGTAAGGCCATAGGTGCAAAGGCCTCATTTTTCTGAATCCATAGACACCAAATTTGTAATTTTTGGATTTACGGATCAAAAGTTATGAATTTCCAAAGTTTAACCATCAAAAATCATTTTCTGGAATTTTGTCTGAAATGAACTGGCCACGTGGTGTGTTCTGGTTGGCCTATACCGATTCGGTTGGATCGAGCGATGCGGGCCGTTAGATCTAACTGAAAATTCATGGACCAGATCAGGTGATACCTCTTCGACTAGTGATCTAATCCTAACCCTACGATCTAGATCCAACAGACCTGAGCTCACTGGCCAGGGACTGGCGGCGCGAGAGGCAAGTGCGGCGGCGGTGTGTCTGGCGACGATGGTCCGGCTATGCTAGGGGGCAAGGGAGGGGGTACATAGGCTCACCAGGGTCGCAGTGGCGAGGCGGTTCTCAAGGTGGTCGTGGGTGAGGCCGGGGCGCATGGATTCGTCTGTGATTCCTCGTCGGAGTTGCGTGCTCCATTGGGTGCTTGCAGATATAGTCGTGGGCGAGCCTGCAGGTCACAAGCGAGTGTGTGCCAAGCATCAGAGGAAGCACAAGACGATGGCGAACATGAAATAAAGAATTAGAGGGCAAGGAGCGCACGAGGCTCGCCAGATTTCGTCACCGGAGTTGTGCGCACCGTCGGGCGCTTGCAGTCGGAGTCAAAGGCGAGTTTCTGGGACGCACGCAAGCAAGGGAAAGGGTTTATCAGATGCGTCTGGTGGCGATGGATGCAAGGTTGCAGGGTAGAGGCGAGGGGGTGGTCAGAGCTTTACTGAATTGGTCGCCGAAGTGCTCGGGACGATGGCGGTTGCGAGCTCGAAATTTGAGCATCCCGGTGGCTCTCTAGTGCGGGAAAGCAAGGGGAAACGGAGAGGCGGGAGAGGTGATTAAGTGAGCATGGTAGAGGGAGGAGATTGCTGGCGCAATTAAGCGAATTCACGCGAGTTAATACCATGCAGAAACGACCAGGGGAGGAACGGGTCTAGCGCGTGGGGTTGACGACAATGGCAACATGGCGGTGGGGCCACGTGGTCGGTGGGGGTGTGGGTGGGCACGCGGGTGATAAATAGAGCGGGGGGAGAGAGGTGTGACCCGGGTGGGCTGTTGGGCTGGGGCTTGCTGGGCCTGGGGTTTGGGCAGGTTAGTTCCCTTTTTTTCAAATCCTTTTCTTTTCTTTTTCTGTTTTCTATTTTTATTCAAAATAATTTGATTTCAACTCCAAATTGATTCAAATCTTTACCAAAATTTTTAGTAGCTTTTATACTAAATAATAGTGTGTTATTTAGTACAACTTGGAGTAAACCAAATATTTTTCTTATGATTTAATATTCATTTAAATTAAGTGAGGCATTTTGGCTTTTATTTAAATAAAATTGATTATGGTTCATAAGCCCATAAAATTTTATTTAAATAAACTCTTATTCTTTTATATTATTGAAATTAATTTTTTTCCATTTACTTATGGATTTAGCCATGGTTTAAATTGTCTTTGAAATAATCCTTATTTGTTTATTTATTTATTTCTTTGTCTTATAAAATTCATACCATTTTATTTATAGCTCCAAAAATAGTGATTCCAATTTGTATAATTCCATTTAATAATTATTTATCTTTTCAAGTCCTTTTAGGATTACTTTGTTCACAATTTGGCATTGATTTTAGCTATGAGCTTTATTAGCCTTGGAATACATTCTTTTATCTTATAAAAATCATAAGTTTTTATCCATGGCTCCAAATGGAGTGAAACCAATTCCCAAGGTTTTATAATATATTTTTACCATTATTGATAACTTAGGAATGTTTGTTGCTAAATTTTTATATGGAACAAAGTCATAGTCTTGGAGTGATCTTGATGATGATTTCTCTTATTAGGATTTAGGTTTTTGGTTTAACTTTTCCAAGTGCTCAAAATCAAGATACATTCCATGCATGGATGCATTTGATCTTTTTGAAAATTTGTTTATCACTTTCTCATTCAAAATTTGTTCAAGTAAGGTTTTGATGTTTCCATTTATAAACAAAAAGTTTCTTTTACCCCTAAATTTCAACATTTGTTTCTTTTGTTTGTTTATTTTTCACATTTCAAAATTTGGAAAATTTTGGGATGTGACAGACTACCACCCTTAAAAGGAATGTCGTCCCGAGATTCGGGAAGGCTAGAAGCAACAAGTTGTTTTCGGGACAGCTAGTGTACTACCATCCTTAAAAGGATTTTAACTAGATTGCATCTTGGCTTATTTGGTGTCTTGATGTAACTTCTCTGGACAGTTGTTTGCATAGTTTCCTTTGTTACCACATTTGAAACATGTGACAAGGTTGAGGTCCTTCACAGGTTTGCTTGTCTTGTTCTTCTCCTTTTCTGGATAATTTGATGCATAATGGCCTAGCTCTTTGCATTTGTGGCACATCACCTGGCTAATATCTCTCTTTATCTTTGGTATCACTATCTCCTGTTTGTTTCCTTGGCCCTTCTTATTTTTGGGTCTCTCCAAGGCTAGGAGGTCTCTTAGTTCATGTTCTTCATATTTCACCACAAATGTAGGGAAACTTCCTCGGTTCTTAGAACGGTTCCTACAATAACGTCCACGTTTCCTATTTTGCTCGCAAAAATTGGTTACATTGTATGGAGATGCATACTAAGATTTGACTTTGTCTTCTTCATTCTTGGTAGAAGTTGTACCTTCATGGATGTTTCCAAACACTTGATGTATTCCATATTTAGCTTGATATTTCATCTGTTGAACTATAGGATATATGTGGCATTGGAGAGGGACATGATCATTTCCTTCACACAGGAAACAAGTAGCTTGAGACGTGGGGCATTGTCTAGTTAGATGGTTCTCTTCACAATTTGGGCACTGGTCAATATGCTATTTATAAGTATGTCCTATGTCTCCACAGATTTTGCAAGCTTGTGTTCCTTTCATAATATCATCCTTGAAATCATTGTTGTCACAATCTCTTTGGGAAGGGTTGATTCTCATGTTGATCATCTGATTGGTCATCCTTTGCAACAATTGGGATTGGGATCCCAAGAACTTTAGCATGGCTGGGTTTAACTCAATTTTGTTGTGGTTGTTGGCTAAAAACTGGGTTTTCACTTGATTCAACTTAGTTTGGGTTGCTAGCAGTTGTTCTGTCATGTACATCTCTAGGTTGTTATTGTCACCATCCTTGATGTTGGAGTTGTGGTCTCTTGGAGAAGTCATCTATTTGGGTTGGGTTGGGATTAGAATAGGCAAAATATTTCTAGGGAAAGAATTCTACCCGCACACAACAAATCACACAAAACAATATACAAGCAATCACAATCATGCACTCCACTCAATCAACAAGGTTCAAGCATAATTTTAGGCAACAAAATATTATTGCCATACCACATAGGTGGGTATGATCAATAAAAGATCAGTAAATCGATTTTTACACGAAACACTAGTATGGTGGTCCAACTATAGGGTATCACTTGAGATCATTCCATCCTTATTAGTTGTTACATTAGGAACAAGATCATAGTTTCCTTGGAAGAAGTTATTGCATCTTGGTCACATAGCTCCAAAGGTGATAATGGTTCCTCCTAAGTTTTGGTTCCTTAGTCTTCAAGTCTTGAGTATTATTCTTATCTCACTTGAAGTCCTTAGTGATGTCCAAGTTGAAGTCCTTGGTGAAACTGAAGCTAAAATCCTTCGAGATGTTTAAGCTGAAGTCATTTGTGATGTTAAAGTCCTTGCTCATGTTGAAGTCTTTGTCCATCAAGTTGGAAAAAAGGGAGATATATAGAAACAAAACAAAATGTTGAGGAAAGAGTTTACAAGAATGTTTGTAAATAAGTTAGAACAAATACAACTCCTATCCCTAAGGGGTTTTGTCCAATCCTAGGGTTACAATCCTATAGGCAACACAGTGCTCTGATACCATCTATAGAGGCCTGAACCCAATAAGGTACAAGTCCCTATGTTTACAGTGCTAGTCCCTGGATCGAATAGCTAGCACCCACAGTTTAAGATGTAATATTCAGAAACAAGGGGCATATTACAACTCATAACCAAGAATAAAATAGTTCATTACAACTTGCGTAGCTCGTATGGCTATCTTATTACAAAAGAACAAATATAACTATAAAGCATGGAGTCCTTCATCTTCATATGCCATAGGCAAACATGTTGGTTGTAGACTTGTAATCCCTACTCAACACACTTCACTAACATCAAACAAACCTACAACATAATAAGTTACAACCACAAGGGTCAATACATTTGAATTGTATTGGCAAGTGATATCATATTGATATGGAGAATCTAACATCTACATGAATATATGGCTAAGTGGATTTCTGGCTGGCCTTTGCATAAAATAAGTTTTTCCTATACTTTGCAAAATAGTTCTCTTTTTCAAAACACTTTATCAAACAATGGCACACTGGATACACACCAGGTGCTTCCCTTGTTCACCCAACAAGTTTTAACTTAGAGAAAGTGGGATGAGGAGATTCTTGACCATTTTAATGTCTTTGATGCTCAAAATGTCCATTACCGGGGACACGGCTAAGTACTTAGGTTTTACCCTCTTGAGAGGTGGTGCACTTTTCCCACAAGACTCGAGATGCATCGAGACGAGACTTTTCAGAAGCAATCCATCAGACCACCATGGACGTGTTCCATCCTATCATCACTACCACCTTCTGTCCATCTGGCTGAGTTCTTGCAACTTAGTTGGTCAAGGCAGAGCCCATATGCCATGTGGTTGCACTGGAAGCTTCTCAACACTAAACATCTCAAATCTCTTTGTTCCTGGGTAGCCATCCAAAAGTGAGATACACCAGGGTAAACCATATAAATGGGCCCTGGGTAACCACTCAACACAAACCATACTTCCCATTCCACCTAGGTGTTTCATTAACAAGTTTTTTCTTAGTCAAAAACACATAGGCATAACTTTTCCATAATATCATAACATGAATTCCCACCCTTGAATTCTAATAGCTAGGCTAAGCATACTAGCATAACATGTATCTTACCTCAGGAGGATTTCTACCAAGATATATTATATAGGATCTATCATATCATAGCAATATACAAAATAGTCCTATCATGCATACTACAAAAATATTACTAATGCAATATTGAAAATATAGGATTTTTGATGACCAAAGTATCACTTGACTTTTACTAATGCAATTGACCAAATTAAGGCCATAGGTGCAAAGGTCTCATTTTTTCTAAAACTATAGACACCAAATTTGTAAATTTTGGATTTACAGATCAAAAGTTATGAATTTCCTAAGTTTAACCATCAAAAATCATTTTCTGGAATTTTGTCTGAAATGAACTGGCCACGTGGTGTGTTCTGATTGACCTATACCGATTCGGTTGGATCAAGCGATGCAGGCTGTTATATCTAACTAAAAATGCACGGACCAGATCAGGTGATACCTCTTCGACTAGTGATCTAATCCTAACCCTATGATCCAGATCCAGCGGACCTGAGCTCACTGTCCAGGGACTGACGGCGTGAGTGTCAAGTGCGGCGGCGGCGCGTCTGGCGACGGTGGTCCGGCGATGCTAGGAGGAAAGGGAGGGGTATAGAGGCTCACCAGGGTCATAGTGGAGAGGCGGTTCTCAAGGTGGTCGTGGGTGAGGCCAGGGCGCATGGATTTGTCGGTGATTGCTCGCCGGAGTTGCACGCGCCATCGGGTGCTTGCAGATATCGTTGCGGGCGAGCCTGCAGGTAACGAGATAGTGTGTGGCGAGCATCAAAGGAAGCACAAGACGATGGCAAACATGACATCAAGAATTAGAGGGCAAGGCATGCACGGGGCTCACCGGATTTCGTCACCGGAGTTGTGCGCACTGTCAGGCGCTTGCAGTCGGAGTCGCAGGCGAGTTTCTGGGACGCACGCAAGCAAGGGAAAGGGTTTAGCAGATGCGCATGGTGGCGATGGATGCAAGGGTGCAGGGTAGAGGCGAGGGGGTGGTCGGAGCTTTACTAAATTGGTCGCCAGAGTACTCGGGATGGAGTCGGTTGAGAGCTCAAAATTTGAGCAGCCCGGTGGCTCTCTGGTGCGGGAAAGCGAGGGGAAACAGAGAGGAGGGAGAGGTGGTTAAGTGAGCATGTCGAGGGAGGAGATTGCTGGCGCAGTTAAGCGAATTCATGCGAGTTAATACCGTGCAGAAACGACCAGGGGAGGAACGGGTCCGGCGCGCGGGGTTGACGACGATGGCGACGTGGCGGTGGGGCCACAGGGTCAGTGGGGGTGCGGGTGGGCGCACGGGTGAGAAAGAGAGCGGGGGGGGGGGGGGGGAGAGGTGTGACCCGGGTGGGCTGTTGGGCTAGGGCTTGCTGGGCCTAGGGTTTGGGCAGGTTAGTTCCCTTTTTTTCAAATCCTTTTCTTTTTCTGTTTTTTGTTTTTATTCAAAACAATTTGATTTCAACTCCAAATTGATTCAAATCTTTACCAAAAATTTTAGTTGCTTTTATACTAAATAATAGTGTGTTATTTAGTCTAACTTGGAGTAAACCAAATATTTTTCTTATGACTTAATATTCATTTAAATTAAGTGTGGCATTTTGGCTTTTATTTAAATAAAATTGATTATGGTTCATAAGCCCATAATTTTTTATTTAAATAAACTCTTATTCTTTTATATTATTTAATTTACTTTTATTCCATTTACTTATGGATTTATCCATGGTTTAAATTGTCTTTGAAGTAATTCTTATTTATTTATTTATTTATTTATTTCTTTGTCTTATAAAATTCATACATTTTTATTTATATCTCCAAAAATAGTGATTCCAATTTGTATAATTCTATTTAATAATTATTTATCTTTTCAAATACTTTTAGGATTACTTTGTTCACAATTTGGCATTGATTTTAGCTATGAGCTTTATTAGCGTTGGAATACATTCTTTTATTTTATAAAAATCATAAGTTTTTATCCATGGCTCCAAATGGAGTGAAACCAATTCCCATGGTTTTATAATATTTTTGTTTACCATTATTGATAACTTAGCAATGTTTGTTGCTAAATTTTTATATGGAACAAAGCCATAGTATTGGAGTGATCTTCATGATGATTTCTCTTATTAGGATCTAGGTTTTTGGTTTAACTTTTCCAAGTGCTCAAAATCAAGATACATTCCATGCATGGATGCATTTGATCTTTTTGAAAATTTGTTTGTCACTTTCTCATTCAAATTTGTTCAAGTAAGGTTTTGATGTTTCCATTTAGAAACAAAAAGTTTCTTTTCCCCCTAAATTTCAACATTTGTTTCTTTTGTTTGTTTATTTTTCACATTTCAAAATTTGAAAAATTTTGGGATGTGACAATTTAAGACCTTGATCGAACTCCTTCTCTAAGTATTTTGTCTTTCTTTCAAAAAATCCCAATGCTATCTAGACTTTCTTAGCTCGTGAATAAGAACAGAAGATGTTTGATATCCTTTGCACCAACTATGCATGTCACCCACCCGTTCTCAATACAGCAAGTGACTCTCTCTCTCACAAGACAAAGAAAGATTACCAATTCATCCAATCCAATTTGATTAGAACTGAGTTCATTATTATTGTATAGCTCCTTGACAAGACCATTCTCAGCTAATAGAAACCGAGCTATCTATCCATATCAGGGTTGAACGAAGCGAATGGAAAAGGCCATTGGCCACTAAACTTTATACGCCAATTTTCTAGCAGCATGGGAGAGTACCATCCATAGTTTTCCATGTGAACAATTCTATCACACCCCAAGTTTTACCCTATTTAACATTCTATCAAGTTTTACCATATTTAACATCTTTTTTCTTTATTCAAGTCATCTACATCCACTTGTTAGACCAACGTGACCGGTGATTTAGGCTCCAACATATAAGAACGTGCCAACAGAACATCCTCTCTACTATGCATGACCCGACCCGCTTCCTCTCCCACCCCTTAACGATACCTTGTCGATTTTCCCATGAGGATATGAACTATGGGCGATAAGGGAACATATGGAGCAAGGAGCGGAGGTGGTGTTTTGGCTCATATGTGCGTATAAACCTCTTATGAGAATTGCATAAAAATTAAATATCAAAATGTCAAAAATGAGAGAAAAACTCGCATGAAATCCGGACAATGTTATGTTCCTACACAAGTTTTGGATAAGAAAGAACATTTTATGTGGCATGTGTAAAAAATACAATTTTTTTTTTATGAATAGTCATGTTGAAGTGTTGAAAATTATCTTTTCTACACATGACACATAAAATGTTTATTTTTTCCTAAAAATTGGTGGCCGAACATAGAATGCCCAAAAGTACATGCAAATATTTTCTAATTTTTTTGACATTTTGAGATATGGGCTCAAACAATGGGTTCATATGCACCCATGAGTTCAATTGGATTTCCCTGGTCACCAACCCACACATGTCTGTGGCGTACAGAAAATTAAAGTCAATCGTTGTCTCTTATAGCGTTTGTATGTCATCTAAAGTGAACACTAAATTATTTCGTACTACTACTATGTATCCTTTCCGTTGTAGTAACACCTAAACCCTTCATTTGGTTGTACTAGAACAGACCATGACAGGGCTGGATTAGCGTCATTATACCTTGTTGGAGTGTGGTTTTGGAGAGGCACCCCCTGTAAGCTTCTTGTTGTGGTTCTCGAGCAAAAACTCTACGACAACAACGCCTACGGGTGTCATTTTACTTGTTGAAGGCATCACAATTGAACCTTGTGTTGCTTGTCTGGCGGAGGCATTTAGGCTAGTTTGGTGCCCTTGCTAGCTCTTGTTGGTCGTGCAAGCTTGGCTAAAATCCAATGGTGATGGTGCTATTTTGTCACAAGCTTCGTGTTACTGTTGCGCTCTTGGTTGATTAGCCCCTTCCACGGCACAAGAAACTCCTCACCTCACAAGTGGTTGGGGTTGTACCTTTGGTTGAGTTAGTTGTCAAGGTTCATGGCGTTAGTGGATTCTCAGCCTTGCAATACCCTTCGATGGCGTTGGGAGAAACTCCCCACAGTTTTGGCACTCAATCAGCCACGCGGCCTTCGTTTCTACATCGTTCTCTCGACGGAGTAAGGCCCTTTGACTATGCCATCTTCATTCGTTGATCCTATTATGCTTATGGTCTGGCAGCTAGTGGATAGTCGCCATGCAAGGAGGTGGTGGTGCTACAATATGCAAGGTCTCGGGACTGTGATTCCCTTCGATAGTGTCATTAACACTCCTCAAGGCGCTACCTATGCATGTGTTCATGGTGATGGCCATTGTGCGAGCATGCCGATAGTGCTTCTCAAGTGGAGCACCTGTAACCCTTCCCTATTGTGTGTGTTTTGTTTTATCTTCTCGAAGGATGATTATATGCAATGGTGAACCTTGGAGAGAAATTAAGGGGGGGGGGCAAGATGCTAATTAAACCCGTTTAAGAGCTATAACTATTGCTAATCGTTATTAGTTTAGTATTAACAATACTACTAATTAGAGAATTTGCAACAATGTTGGGGGGAGGGCATGGCCCAGTTTGGCCTCCATGAAGGTCCGACACTGATTATATGAGACATGGAAGATCATGTTTGTATTGTGAAATACAAACTAATGATGATCGTTACAAAAGATAAATGTATCTTGGTGTTATTGGTCAAATTATTCAAGAGCTTACAATCGGTTTAACGAGGTTAAGATGGAGTTGCTTATTTGCATGCTAACTTTGAATCCCATGAATTCATTTGCTTCTTATGATGCACAAAAGGTAACGAGACTTGCCAAATTCTACCCCCATGACATATGAAGCATGGATTTGATAAGACTTGAATTCCAACTTAAAACTTTTATTGGAGCTATGAGAAGAGATGACAGGTTCAGAAGTGTAAATCATCTCGGTCACCTCTCTATTAGGCTTGTTGAAACAAAAAAAATTCTTGTTTATGATTTAGTTTACTTGTTTCTCAAATTGATATTTTTTTTACTGGTGGCGACGGCTAGTGTCCAAAGTGTATTTTCTGCAACGAGTCTAGTGAAAAATAAGTTGAGAAATGAACGATGAGCTCTTAAACCATTGCTTAGTGACATTTATTGAGTGAAATGTGTTCATGAAAGTATGTGAACCTGGCATAGTTGAAACTTTCGTAGAAATGCGACAACGTAGAGTTATCAAGAGATCCGGAGTTATCAAGTCCTAGTGATGTAATTTACATTTATGTTATATTTCATGATGTGAAACTTTGTTGATGTTTTGTACTATTTGTATTGGAATCATGCACATTTGAAACATATGTATAGAACTAGTAGTGTGCAATGTTGTGAACCAGTTGGCTACTCTTATTGTTTGTTTGTTTGGCAAACTTTTATCGTATAAAGGTTTGTGCAAAAAGAAAATTTGAGGTGTGCCACCCTTGAATTTTTTCATGCTTGTCCGCCGCTGAAAGCCTTGTAGGCAAAATTGAATCTACTTACTCGCAGGTAACCATTCAAAAAAAAATGCATTTTTGGTGGTGATTTTGGCGCCCGAATCCCACACCTGCGTTTCAGAATCCCGCGCGACGGGCTTATCGATTCCTAACCGTCTGATCTCCTGCGCCCGCGGCCTCATCCCCTCATCTCCATCGTACATCCACCCCCCATCCCCAATAGCAACAACAACGCTGTCTCGCTCGCGCTGTCTTCCTCCTCCTTCCCGCCGTCGCCTCTACTCCCTCCCCCCCTCTCCGGCAGGAAACAAGAAGAGAGCGAACGAGAATCAGAGGTGAGGAGATGCAGCCCAAGATCAACGCCTTCTTCAAGCGCCAGGATCCAGATCCGGATTCGCTCAGGTTCTTCTTCTCTTTCCCCCTCTTGGATCTGATCAGTGATCACTGCTGGTACCAAATGTTGCCCGATTCGAACCTAGGCTTGCAACTGATACACGATTTACCTCGAACTGGAAATTTTGATCTGTGATCTCGCCCTCATTTTCTTCTTTCGAGTGGAGGTATTTTTTATGCCTTTGAAAAATCTCGAAGCAATCCACAAGCAACAAACTGGCGTTCTCTGGTCTCGCGTGTGCAATTCTATCGGACTGATCCGTGTCTACGGTCTTGGGCAGTGGCGCGACGGAGGAGGAGGCGAAGAGGCCCAGGAGCTGCGGCGGCGCGGACGCCAAGGTCCTGAACAAGAAGAGGAGCTACAGGCAGTTCCACCTGGAGCTGGGGCAGCCCGACTTCCTCCTCCACATGTGCGCGGTCTGCGGCATGATGTACGCCCGCGGGAACGACGAGGACGAGAAGGTCCATAGGGCCTACCACAGGAGCTACTTCCAGGGTGTCCCCTTCAAGGTGCACTTGTGTTCCCGGTTGTCCTTGTGAAAGTGCAGTGTGACTGTCCCTGTTTCTTGTGTTTTCTGTGACAGAAGAGTTCTTTCTGACCGACGAGTTGCAGGGTTGGCGCGACGAAACTGTGGTTGCGAGGTCTGAGGGCGGCGACCGGATAATTGTCACAACCGGTGAGAACTCTTCCACGCGGAGCAGCAAGGTATTTTGTTTTTTGCCAGACTCACTTTGCTATGTCCAGATGCATGACTTTCTGAAGAAATGCAGACTGTAAGTTTACTGACAGCTATAATCTGTATGTGTTTGTGACTAGTTATTGCTAGTCTGCTAGAAGCCTGAACCACATGACAAACAATTTAATCTTGACATTAAAAATGTAGACTACGTAATGTCATGTGCATATGTCAGGTTCAGGAGGTGATCAGAGTGGTGGAGAAGGAGCTGGGGTTTGGTGAAGGCCAGCTGCTTCATAAGCTTTGCAAGGTAGCTTACAGACCTAATTCTCATATACGCTATAACAACATTAATGCAATATGTAAAAGGATCTTTGTTCGGTAGGTTTATTTGTTCGTATCTGGTGGGAGGATAGTGGGATGTCTCGTTGCCGAACCGATAAAAGCAGCACACAGAGTTATTCCAAGCTCCTCATCGCAAGACCCGACTGATTTGCCGGTCAAAAAAATCGAGCCAGCACAAGCAAACCATACATTAGAGTTTGGGAAAATAAGTTTCAAGAGGGAGGTCCTAAGACAGCATAATCATGTCGACAAGAACAAAAAAGAGAGCCAGGGCCCTGGTGCTATAATCTGCGAAGAAGAAGCTGTGCCCGCGCTCTGCGGATTCCGGGCCATCTGGGTGGTGCCATCGCGCAGAAGAAAGGGGATAGGGTCACAGCTAATGGACGCCACAAGGTACCTTCTCCAGGCCCCCTTTCCATGTTTTGCCTGCTCTGAGAGCATCTCCACTCGTTGGCCGAACCCAGGCTGAAATCTGGACCAAACTTCGGCCGGACGGCGCAAGTTTTCAGCCTGGGTACGTCCAGTTTCCCACTCGCGTACCTAGACCGAGTTCCCGGGTCGCCCGTTTCTGCTCAAATTCGGCTAAACTTCGTCTAAATTTTGCATAGTTCGGCATACGACGAATACAGAACACTTTAAGACCAAAATTCGGCAAAATTTTTAAGCAGAGTTCGGCGTTTTGTAAACATAGTTTGGCCTGCAATAAAATTACAACATATTTCGGCCAAATTCGGCCAGTTCATGCTCAGCATCTACGTCGTGTTGCCCCTGCGTGTCCATAGGTGCTCGACAAGATCATCCTGCAGCTGTTGATGCATCACCGGATCTCGGATCTCCTGACGCATTGCGATGAATGCAACCCATGTTGGAGGCACCTGCTGATCAGGCTCGGCAAGAGGACCCTGTCTGTAGTATGGCTCGTCCTCTTCGAGCAAACTCATTGGATCCTTCTTCTCATCCTTAATGATCATGTTGTGCAAGGTCACACAACAGTTCATCACTTTCCACATCTGATCTTTCGACCAGGTCATAACAGGGAACCGGACAACTGCAAACCTCTGCTGGAGCACACCAAATGCCCGCTCCACGTCCTTCCTGCAAGCTTCCTGTTCCTTGGCAAAGTGAGAATGCTTGGGGAGCATTGGGCCTGAGATAGTCTTCACAAATGTTGGCCATCTTGGATAGATGCCATCTGCTAGATAGTATCCCTTGTTGTAGTGATGCCCGTTGATCTCAAATTCCACAGGGGGAGCATGACCCTCAACAAGCTTGGAAAAGACAGTTGAGGAGTTGAGGACGTTGATGTCGTTGTTCGATCCTGCCATGCCAAAGAAGGAGTGCCAGATCCAAAGATCACGTGTAGCAACTGCCTCAAGTATCACAGTGCATCCTCCTTTGTGGCCTTTGTACATTCCTTGCCATTCAAATGGACAGTTCTTCCACTCCCAATGCATGCAATCTATGCTTCCAAGCATACCAGGAAATCCTCTACTTTCATTGACTGCGAGGATCCGAGCAGTGTCTTCAGCAGTGGGTGATCTCAAGTACCGTTCCCCGAACACTGCAATCAGTGCCCTGCAGAACCTGTACAAGCATTCAAGGGCGGTGGACTTGACGATGCGGAGATAGTCATCGGCAGCATCAGCCGACGCTCCATATGCAAGCGACCTCATCGCCACGGTGCACTTCTGAAGCGACGAAAACCCAACCAAGCCGGTGCAGTCCTTCTTGCAAAGGAAATATGGGTCGAACTTCCGGATGGCATGCACGATCTTGAGGAAGAGCTTCCGGCTCATCCTGAAACGGCGGCGAAACACGTCTTCTCCATGGAGTGGTTGGTCGGCGAAGTAGTTGGCGTACAACATGCAGTAGCCTTCTATCCTCTGTCTCGCCTTGCACTTCATGTGACCTGGCGCCGAACCACCGCGCTTCGGCTTCGCCATCTGCATGTACAGCTGGGCGAGCGATGCGAGAATCTGCAAGTGCTCTTCACTTTCGACGACCTCGGCGCTCTCCTCTTCCAGGAGTGCGGCGAGCAACTCCTCGTCGTCGGAATCCATGGCGAGTATCTCGCCCTCGTCAGAGTCAGTGGATAGCACCTCGTCGCCGTCGGAGTCCATGGCCGAATCCGGCCAAATGTCGAACACCTGGCGGGCGTGGTGGTGGGCGCACCGAGCCGAAGCACAGCTACGACAAGGGTAGGTAGGCGAAAGCGGCGTCGACAGAGGCGTGGAGCTGGGCGGCAACGACGGCGAGCGTAGCTAGAGGCGTGGGCATGTCTCGGCGCGAGGGAGCTCCGCCGGCGAAGTCATGGCGACAGAGCTCTCGCGGCAGTCTGGGCGAGCGGAGTGGGTGGAAATGGAACTGTCTCGCCGACAGAGCTGGCCCATGTCCTTTTTTGCGGCGTCCGGCGTTCCCAGGACGTATCCGGAAACCTGGGTTCGGTCTAGATAGGCCGGACCAAAACATGCCGAAAATCCAGACGAAAACAGGTCCTTGGATACGCGACTGGGCCAATTTTCGGCGTCCAGACCGAAATTCGGTGTCCGGACGAGCGTCCTGGGTAGGCGAGTGGAGATGCTCTGATGCCTGTAACTTTGTCATACCTTGAGAACTCATCACTGTCAAACATGAACTGTTCTACTTAACAATGAGACATGAACATGCCATGTCGATCTGCTCAAAGACCACCCTTTACCAGTCTTGCTAGCTTTCTTGCCATGTTCTAACGATGCTACTTTGATTCGTCTCCTGCAGGAAGAGCTTCTCCGAAGGCCGTACCTTGGGGATCTCACAATGCGCTTTCACTCCACCAACCTCTGCTGGGAAGGCACTGGCCTCAAGCTACTGCAAGACGAGTGCATTCTTGGTCTACAGGGAGGGAGATGTATAGGAGATGTATAGGAGATGATGCTCCCATATATGCATAGCTAATTGAAAAAAACAGTTGTAAAGTACTGTACTCTCGAAAAAAACAGCGCACATTCTGATCTACTATGGCTGAGGTCAAATACCAGAAGAGGTTGTACTGACATTTTGCATATGTGATCCTCATCAGTAACCAATGTCATGATGTTCAGACGATGATGAAGAAAATAGCAGTGGACAAACACAACCAGAATAACTTGAACATCATAAGCAGGACTGTATCATCCAACCGGCCAGCAATTGCATTATCCAAGGATGACATTGTCTAAATAGATATAACATGTTTTAATGTCTTGTCGTTGATGGACCATGGATGGCTGCAGCTGCATACTCATCAACTTCTGCTTTTGTCAGTGTTGGCTTTAGCGACCTTACTGCGGTCTCAAAGTGAGATTTGTGTATTGAACTTGCCGTGAGATCTTCCCTCAGTGCCAGCATTCCTGCTTCCCTGCACAGGCTTTCGAGATCAGCACCAGTGAACAGCTCAGTGCACTCCGCTATATTCCCAAGGTCCACATCCTCCCCCAACTTCATCTTGCATGTTTTGATGCGTAATATCTCGTGCCGACCCTGAGCATCTGGTGGTGGAACATACAACACCTGCAGGTCAAGAGAAAGTTGTGGTCAATTGTTGCAGATGAACATGTCAAAGAGACGTAGAGTCAGCGGCATACCATATCAAATCGCCCTGGACGGAGAAGAGCTGCATCGATTGCCTTGGGACGATTAGTAGCAGCCAAAACAATAATCCCCTGCAACAGAAAGCCAGATAACCTCTTAATGAACAAAGAGGTAATGCTACGTAGAATCATGTTGAAACTATCAGCAAGCTAAGATGTACCGTAGCCAGTTCTAAACCATCCATTTCAGTCAACAAAGTTGATAGGAGCCTTTCTCCTACTGTGGCATTGCCACTGTCCCCATCAGGACCAGTTCTGCAAGATCATGTACGCAGTACTGAAAACAAGATTCACAAGTACACAAATAAAGCTCACCTAAACCTTAGTTTTGGTCCAGATAAAAAAACCAGTAACAAATTTCTAAGAAAATAGCGGACACTCCTAGTTCCTAATACACGACTAAGTTTCTACATTGATGTGCACCACAACATATGCAAAATTCTTGATCAGATAGTTGCAAAGAAGTATATATAAGTTTGTATCCATTCTCATTATTTCTACAAGTTCTCTTTTAGTAAAATTATTAAATACTTAATGTAGATCATAAGTGTTTATGTTTGATGTCTAGGACAAAAAGATCTCAGTGTACACCTTTTAGGGGCAATTGCATCAGCCTCATCAAAAAATATAATGCTGGGAGCAGATAGACGCGCCCTCTGGAATGTTCTTCGCAACAAAGCTTCACCTTCTCCAACATACTTCGAGTATAGTTCTGCGCCACTGGTTGACATATGTTTCAGAACCTAGATAGCAGGTGGCGAGGCTAAGCTTTTCTATTAATTTGTACGCTTATCCAAACTGTACGATACTATAACAACTAAACCGACAAATATTTATATTATGCCAGCTCGATCTGAATACCATATGGTATGAATTGTGAAAGAAGTGTTTTTGTGCCCAGAAAGAAGTTCATGTTTATTCCTTCCTCTGAACACTATCTCAGTTCTCAGAATAACTGGGATTAATTGGGCAGCCTGACTAAATAAAACGTACAGATTCTTTCATATAGTGGAATAGAGAGCTGCAATTTGATTCAAGGAATGGACAGAGTAACCGTTCTACTACAAACCTCAAAGAAAAGAAAGAAGCTTGGGCAGCATGTGCTGCAGCCTTGGCAAGGGTGGTCTTTGAGCACCCTGGAGGACCATGTAAAAGCACACCACGAACTGGTGATATGCCTAGTCTAGCAAATGCAGCAGCATGCTTGATGGGCCACTCAACAGCTTGCTGAAGCTTTTTCTGAAACATAGAAACAATCACCATTACAGCAGTTTTTTATTGCAAGAAGACTAAAAACAAACATATCTCACCTTTAGATCTTTCAAACCTCCTATATCATCCCATGAAACAGTAGGAGATTCTTTAGTTATCCCTCTTATCATGCTTGCTTTGACTTCAGATCTAGCAGATTCCCAATCTTCCATGAGTAGTGTGAGCACCTTCTCATCCTCAGATGAGTTTGATAATCTACGATAAGAAAATCTGGCAGCTTCTCGACATAGAGCTTCTAAATCAGCTCCAACATAACCATTGCAGGATCCAGCAATAGATTGAAGATCGACACTTTCATGAAGATGTAGATTCTTGGTATAAAGCTACAAAAGGAAGGTCTGTAAGATTATACTTGAGGTAAAAAAACGTAATAGTATCAGTTAATGGATTCGGAGAATGCAGGTTTTCAGTGTTATGTTACAGACATTTTAGACGTAGTGCAGATCAAGTAGTGGGCAATGACAATACTACCTCAGTTCTGTAAAAACATTCCAAGTCATGCATCCAAAAGGATAATACTTTGCAGATTTGACCATAAAATCGGATAGTAAGAAGAATTATACAACAAAGAAGTTATCAAAGAGAAAGGCATAACGAATTGAATACTGACCCAAAGAGAAATCTTATACTACCTCCGTTTCAAAAAACAAGGCTTATATTTTTTTTGGGAAAAGTCAAACTATGTGAACTTTGACCAAATTTTTAGAATTAATCATTAACATGTACAATACAAAATTAATACAGTCACTCAGTCAGATACATTATGATATATATTTCCATATTATATCTATATAGTATTAAAATTGTTACTAGTTCTTTCTAAAAGTTTGGTCAAACTTTGCATAGCTTGACTTTTGAACCAGTGTCGGAAAAAGGATTTCAATGGGTATTCGAAGTCACAATTGTTTTCAGCACAACAATATAAGTACTCCCTTCGACCCATATTAGTTGACTTGGATTTGGCATGTCTAGATACATCCGAATCTAGCCAAATCCAAGTCAACTAATATGGGTCGGAGGGAGTACAAAATTTACCAAGGACAAGAACAAATTGTTTCCAGCAGTGACAACGTCTCCAACAATTTAGTTACATTACCAGAACAATGAGGAGGTCGGAATTTAACTCTACATTTTCCCTTCTGAAAGGGATAAATGGTGTCACACAATCATCGTTTATTTACAAATAGATAGTACTCCGCCTATTAAGGATTATAAGGATCACCTATGCTCAATCGGGATAATTTTTTTTGAGAAGTTGAACAAAACGAAGAAAAACTGACTCACGGTCACGGTGCAGGCGTGCTGCTGCTGCGCTGTGCCCGGCGCGTGTGTCGCAGCGTCCGCCGACTCTGGCGTGGAGAAGCAGTGCGCCGCCGTGCCGGAGTTCCGAGGATGAGGGCCAGGCGACTGCCGAGCGCTGCTCGGCTGCGTGGCAGGGGATGCGCCGGAGGGTCAAAGCACGCAGGGCATGCTCGAACAGCTCCGCCGCCACAAGTCGTCGCCCAGGCGTTAGCGGAACGTCAAGCCGCGGCGACGACGGAGAGTCTTCGGGAATCGCCGGAGCTACGAGGGAACCCCCACCCAGATAAACCCTAAGCCCTTCCATTTCCGGCCCATTCCGTTTCCAAAATTTAGGCCCACTCTAGTTTCAATTTCAACGGGCTTGAGATGCAATCCTCTTCCTGTCTTTGATGCTATAGGCCCACACTCGACGGCGTCTTTTTCGCTGCGCTACGCTGCCGCCGGCAAGTCTGGCCGCCGCTGCGCCGTCCCGGCCGACCATGCGGGGCCCGCACCACCCCCACTGCACGCGGGCCCATCAGGCAGGCGCTCTCCTCCTCGTCGCCGTCACCTTCCTCCTCACCCGCCTCTTCTCCGCTCCTCCTCCGCCCTTCCCCACATCCCGCTCCCACTCCGCCACGCCGGGCCCATGGCTCGACCTAACTCCCCACCAGGACCACCTCCGCATCTACGTCTACGACGAGGACGAGATCGGCGGCCTGCGCGCGCTGCTCCGCGGACGCGACCACACCGTCTCCGCAGCTACGTGCCTCAAGGGCCAATGGGGAACACAGGTGCGGACTCACGCCCCATACGGGATCTCCCATCGCCTCCCTCTCAACGCATGCCAACCCTTGTGCTTGGAAATAAATATGCCTGACTGTCGCTGCTTACTATAACGGCTGTCGTCCTCAATTGTTATTTTGATCTGTTGCAAACCTGGTCTCCTTAGTTGCCAGCGATGGTTTATTACTACAATGTTCAAAACAATTTTTACTGGTCCCACAATCCTCATGCCAGTCATTTCCTTTTTCTCCCTACAATGGTGATGATAGGTAAAGATCCACCAGCTTCTTCTCAAGTCAAGGTTTAGAACATTGGACAAGGAGGAAGCGCATCTCTTCTTTGTTCCCAGTTATGTTAAATGTGTTCGCATGACCGGAGCTCTCACTGATAAGGAAATTAATAACACATATGTCAAGGTATAACTCCCCTGAAAAAATTACTTCACTTCACTCATGTTTGTTTAAGTCTAACAACAATAAGATCCCTTCTTAACTGTGTTACTTCTCATTCTATACAGGTCCTGAGTCAGATGCCATATTTCCGTAGATCGGGTGGACGTGACCATGTTTTTGTCTTCCCAAGGTACCACTTACTTTACTCTTTCAACACCCAAAATCACACGGTTAGTCAGGGTTGCCTTTTGATTGAAGATCGTTGATGTATTTGTAGTGGTGCTGGAGCTCACCTGTTTCGCTCGTGGGCGACATTTCTGAATCGATCCATCATCCTCACTCCGGAGGTACATAGCCACTTGTGTTGCTCCTCATACTCCGCCTTGTTCATTTTTAATGGCTACTAGTATAGCCTATCCAAGTATTAGGGATTGCTTCCAAAACTGTCTTTGTTGTTTCATGTTTATATGAGAAGGCCCCCTAATTCAACCATGGCACAAGAGTTCATGCAATGCCACTTGATCCTTTCAAGTATTATTAAATACAGTTTGGATTACAGATGTGTATATACATACATGTGGTACAATCTTGGCACTTGTTGTATTTGCTCTTTGCTATGCCATCTGATGTACACTGGTGATGTATCGATCTGTGTGCTCTAATATTATCATGTTGATGTTTTCCCAAATCCTAACACGAATAATGGCAGTTGTGGGTGCTGGTCTAATTTAATGCATTTCATGAGATACCTGCAACTTGTTTGGAAAGATTCTGTAGGCAATTGACTTGGCTCTCAGTTAGTCCTGCAGTATTTGTATTTCATATAACTCACCTTGCAAGTTACTTCTGACATCTTCTTACATCGCGACTCGCGTTCTGTTTATAGGTGCATCTTCTTACATGGCGATTTGCATTCTGTTTATAGGGTGACCATACTGACAAGCGAGGTATAAGCGCATTTAATACATGGAAAGACATTATTATACCTGGAAATGTGGATGATTCTATGGTGAAGCCTGATGCTCGTGCTGTCCAACCGATCCCGTTAGCGAAGAGGAAGTATTTAGCAAACTTCCTTGGTCGTGCGCAGGGAAAAGTTGGCCGCCTTAAACTGGTGGAACTTGCAAAACAGTATCCTGACAAGGTTTGCCTACCTTTTGTTATCTAAATACAGTCCAACATGGTATTAAACTGTATGCCTTCTGTGGGATAAACTGTACGATATAAAACTGCCTTCTCAACTATGTGCTTCAGTAATACTAATGAATTGGCATAAATACTTTTAAAAATTCTGGTATACATTTTTATTGCTAGTCCACCATGCTATATTTTCAGAAAATTAATCACTTACATTGCAACACATGCAAGTTAGTATTCTAGGGTGCTAGCAGAAGTTTTTTATATGTACGCCAGGTTAATTGTGCACGCAAAAATATTTCCAAAAGTTTATGCTTGAAAAATACTGTTTTATTTATTTGTTACTAGTTTCATTTCTATTTAATGAGGCTTATACATATTTTATCCAGACTGGGTGTACGTTTATTTTATGAACAGCTTGAGTCTCCAGAACTGAAGCTGTCTGGGCCTGACAAATTGGGAAGGGTTGAATACTTCAAACACCTGGGGAATGCAAAGTTCTGCCTAGCTCCTCGTGGGGAGTCCTCGTGGACACTTCGCTTCTATGAGTCTTTCTTTGTGGTGAGCTCTTCCTCCCAAAAGAAGAGTTTGAGTGCATACCTACACCTAGTATCTGAGTGAGCTGGTTACGACTTTTTACGACAGGAATGTGTGCCGGTGCTTTTATCAGATGAAGTTGAGCTCCCTTTCCAGAACGTGATAGACTACACGGAGATATCGATAAAATGGCCATCTTCCAAGATCGGTCCTGAACTTTTCCACTACCTTGAGTCAATACCAGGTAGGCTCCCATTTTCTCTCTCCTCCTATACCATTGTTTAGCCTTGTTCCACTTAGCATCCAAGTTCTGGAATATTCACGCAGAGGAAAGAGTGGAGGAGATGATCGCCCGTGGGCGCGAGATGAGATGCATGTGGGTGTATGGCCCAGATACAGAGCCCTGCTCTGCGATGACCGCGATCATGTGGGAGCTGCAAAGGAAGGTCAGGCGATTCCATCAGTCGGCACAAACCTTCTGGCTTCACAACAGGTCGATTGTGAATAGAGATTTGGTGGAGTTCCACCAGTGGAGAACTCCTGTTCCGTTACCATGACACTCTACTTGTAGTATATTGAAATTGAACAGTCAGTTTTTCGGATCGTTCTTTGTATATTAGACAGCTTGGTCCATGGTCGATGTTTGAGGGAGGTGACTGGGTAAAATTTCTTTTGATTTTTTTGTTATCGCCTTGAGGATGGAGGCCACTTATTCTTTCAGAGAATCGGTGCATACTGGTTGAGAACTCAGTTGTCGACAAAGTTGCAACGTTTTTGTAAAGAAAGTCCATTAATTGTCCATCGCCATTGTGTGCAAAACAATTCAGTTATATTTTAAATGAAATCTTTACGCTGCCTGAAGTTCAGGGGGGCAAGTGTCTTGTGGCATGGCGTAATGTCTGCAGCCCAAGTGTTTTGGTGGCTTGCGTGTGGATGATCTAGAGGCATTGCTCCAGATGGGAATGGCTTCGAGGGACTGACCCTGATAGGCAGTGGCAGGCCTTGGAGTTGATCTGTCCAAATGTGCCCGCCTGTGGAACGCGGGGATGTCAACTCTGAGGATCAGTTTATCTGGAGATGCTGCAGCTCGGGAAGGTACTCAGCTAGCAACCTCCTGTGCCAGGGATCCATTGGGTTTCCTGCAGCGAGTTGCATTTTGGAAGAGCAGAACGCCCATCATCATCTCAAAAAAAGAGCCGGGCACCCATCTCTTGCAAAATCTTTGTCTGGTCAGCGATCCCGTACAGGATTTGAACATCGTATCCTGGAGTTAGGCATGAGATTCAGTGCCGTACTGCTCCATGCTATTTCTGCCTTCTGTAAAAACATGTCTCGGGAAAAAAATGACAGACCAGTTTCGCACCAATTATGTGTTTTCCTTTTACTTCGTGCGAATGTGGATGAGTTACAAATCTATGACAAGCTAATTTTTGCACTATGAATAGTCAGACTGCTACTGTCATTACCACAACCAGTTTGACGTACAAGAGAGCCAAAGGATACATATATACTCCATAAAACACAGCTAATGAACAAACCAGATCAAAATTGCGAGCATATTTCAGGTGCGATGAACTCAGCTAGTCTTCCAGCCTACCTAGAGGAGGAGGAGGGCTTCAGTTCCTGGAGGAACGGCGCAGGCCTCACATAGGTGAACCCTGCAAAGTTGCCTTGCCCGCCGCCGGCTGTGACGGGGGTGGCTGCAGGGGAGTCGAGCACGGACGTGTTTGTCCAGCACACGTCAAAGTTAGCGATGCATGTCAGGCCGGCGACGTCTGGCCTGAAGCTCGGCAGGATCTCCCGGGCGTCCAGCTTTCGCCAGTTGATCGGCTTGAACCACTTGTGCTTCTTTATCTCGTCGCTGCCGCCAGGTCCTGTTCCCAGCCGTTTGCCAGCTTCTTTGTGGAGCAACTGAAATGTACACGGGGTTGGAATTTTGTTCAGATAAAATGGAAAGTAAATATTAGCCAGCTTGTACTTTTTGAGAGATGCCAGCTTGTACAGTTTTACTGAACTACTAATGTACTTGATATAGCACGTCTATTGATTTTCAGACAAAAATGACACACAAACTAAAATCTTGGCCAGTTTGTACTTGATAGCACGTCTATTGATTTTCAGACAAAAATGACACACACAAACTAAAATCTTGGCCAGTTTGTACTTGATAGCACGTTTAGTTATATCCTTAGCAGGAATATTTCCATTTACTTGCAAATGGTAGGCATTTCAGTGTGTTCTCTGGTTGTTACATGGCAGTATAGGTGCTTCATGGCAACATCCATTAATAATGAGAGCACACGAAGTTTGAAAACTTACTCCTTTGAGGAGTGAGTGAGCTTCACTAGTCAAAAAGGAAGGAAGCTTCAACTTCTCCTTCACTATCTTCTGCTGAGTTTTCTCCCTGTTACCGACAAACGGGGGCTGCAATGTGTTGCAAAAGGTAGGAACTATAAGGCATCACATATCTGCATGCAAGACCGCTCTGATAACAAGCTTGCCCTTCCGTGCAAATATGCAACTCACCTTCCCTGTCAGCATTTCAAACAGGAGGATTCCTACACTCCACCAATCTGCGGCTTTATCATGCCCCTGGCCAAGAATAATTTCTGGGGCCATGTACTCGAGAGTACCACACATCGAGTTTGATCTGGTATTCTCACGGAATTGTTTCGCAAGGCCAAAGTCAGTTAGCATGGCCTACAAAGCGTCAAATAAAAAGATGTCAGGCAATTGAATAGAAGATGAAGTGGGATTGTCGTTGCAATAAAGATTTCTTACATGGCCTTCAGCATCCAATAGGATGTTCTCGGGCTTAAGATCTCTATGCATAATCCCATTAGCATGGAGGTGGGATACAGCAGATATAATTTCAGCCGTATAGATTCGTGCAAGTTCCTCCCTGTTATATCAAAGGATTTTAGTTCAAAGGCATGCGCAGTTATCTTCTCCCAAACAAAGTTACTACTAACAAGAAGTGGAAGAGCACCTAAATAATCCTTGCTTGTAGAGCTGGAAGAAGAGATGCCCCCCATTTATGAAGTCCAGGACAAGGTAAAGTCGATATTTGGTCTGCACAGGCAGAAGCATTCTGAATATTTGTACCAACATTTGCATGTCAACATAGAGATGACAATATGGATACAACTGGCCTACCTGAAAGGAGTACCTCAGCTGCACTACAAAAGGATGGTCAATTTTTGTCAGTATGTCTCTCTCAGCTTTCATGTACTCGGAATGGTTTTTTTCCAATATCTTGTCCTTCCTCATAACTTTCATTGCATATATCTCTGAAGTACCCTTCTTTCTCACCTGAAAGACTTTGCCAAATGCACCTTGGCCTACAAGCTTCAAGATTTCAAAGTCATCAAGACCAACACCCTCATCATCCGTCACAGCATCATCAAGCTCTTCATCACTGAACTGCTCTAAGTTAATTTCCTTATCTTCTGTACTGCAGTCTTCAAGTTCTAATGATCCATCTTCTTTATTTAGAGTGAGTTTGCCAAGTCCCAAGGAGCAGCTAACAAGTGATGATGGGCCGACAAGAGAATGTGAACGCTTGACGATGACATCAGGATCATTATAAATCTCCTCACTGGACTCAACCAGAGCTACAGGGCTGTCTGGACCAACAACACAAAGGTCTGTTGACGTCTGGACTGGACTGGAACCAAAAACATCAGAGAAATCATATTCAGCATTCTCAGAGTTGCCAACATTCAGGGGATCCATTGGGGGAAGTATCTTTGTAGTAAAGAGCTTGGGTCCTTGTGCAAGCTTTACTGTCAGAGAGGACGCCTGAGAAGAAACCATCTATCAAAGGCCCAAGAAGTGTGGCAGCTCCAGGGCAAGTCTTCAACTAACTGAAACTAAGTACTTCCGCTACATCGCATTCTAATGATGTAAGATGATGCACTGCAGTTAACAAAAGCTTTGAGCAAGTTAAAGCTTCTGCTAGGAATTCCCAAGTATCGTGCGAAAAGGCAGAGCAAAACGATGCTGCTGCTCTCTGCACCTACTACAAAACTTGCTTGATGCCAATGTTCTTACTAGACGCATGAAGCAGGACCTAAAATGGACACAGAGCAGATATATTGTTAGTCTAATTCTCATTGTAAGAAGTATAAAAAGTAGAGCATAAATTTCAGGACAAGTATTAGATAGGGATACCCTATGCAAAGGATCACAGTTTAAACTAACATATCTTTTGTGGGAAGCGTACAAAGGGTTATTTTTGGTCAGTTCTAACTTCTAAGAATAAATTATCTTGCTTATCTAAAAAAAGAAAATATCTTGCTAGGAATTCAACATTCTGCGACACTAGAAACATGTGTTCCATGCAGGCATGAAGCAAATAATATGTTCCCAGGAATTTGTCTCTGGACATCGAAGCTCACCGGACACCTATGAAGCTCCCACACAGTAATCAATAAGCAGGCAGCCAGCAAAGACCTCTGCAGATTCACCATTCACAAATATCTAAGTTGCATCACTGCACCATTAGCAATTCGAGCATCTCGAATGCCCTCAAACATTCTGAACAGTGCCCCCTAGTGTACTAGACACTGAGCACAAGGACTCGAAGCTTAGCTATGTACTCCCTCCGTTTAGAAATATAAGATGTTTTAGGTTTGTAAAGGAGATGTATCTAGACACCTTTTAGTGTATAGGTTCAAACGAATCTAAACACTAAAAGATGTCTAGATACATCTCATTCACAAACCTAAAACATCTTATATTTCTAAACGGAGGGAGTACGTAGCAAGGAGACGAGATTTCGTGTAAGTTACAGTGTCCCTAGTGTACTAGACACTTAGCACAAGTAGTCGAAGCTTAGCTATGTAGCAAGGAGACGAGAGTTCTCGTAAGTTGGTTCCAGATTCTTAGAGCAAAGTCTTACATGCTAGCTAAAAGCACATGTGCCTTTGGTGCAAAATTGTACTACTTCCAAATTCTAACACCGCTATTATCCTAGGCAGGCTATGTTGTTCAACACCTCGAATTAGCCTTAGCATCGACATTCATTTACTGAATAGCCAACCAATTCGCAATGGATACCCGATCAGATCGAGTTCTATCCCAAGACAGAGATGATATCACACACGCTCTCCTTCCCCGCCGGCCCGACCACATCGAAATCGTCGCAAGCAATCACTCGAAGAAACCACAAGATCTGCGCTGAGAAGCGAGAGATGGAACCAATCCAGCGAACTAGCCCAGATCGAGAACCCGAAGCGCGGCACAGTACTGATCTGCTCAACTCACTTTCCGCGAGCGCTGAGCCCGTGAGCAAATCGTAAATTTCAGATAAGAGATGCGATCAAAGCATGGGGCGGGGTGGGGAGTTCACCTTGCGTGATTTGCGGGATTCGAGGAGGTGAGAGCGGTAGCGGCGCTGAGCTCCGCTCCGCTCCCCGTGCTGCGGGAGCGACCGGGCGAGCAGCGCGGTTGGTGGAGCGAAGCGAGGTGGGCGGCCTGGAGGATGGGGAAAGGCGAAGGAAGGGGACGAACGGACCGGCCAGCCGCGTCCAACTACCCAGGCTGGGAAAGGCCCACACGGGAGTCGGGAGTGGGTTTATGGGCCTGACTAGCCACGCCGCCGGGTGGGTCCACATTTATAAGAAGCGAAACAAGATTTCCCGCGAACTGGATATGCCGTTGCTCTCTGCACACATGTGGAAAGCATATCTTTTGCCGCTCATTCAAGCCGTTGGATTCTGAGATGAACAATTCACCAAACTCCTATTACTACACTTTTTCATTACATTAAGTCTATTTGCAAGAAAAATACATTAAGTCTCGTTGGATGAACACGTTTCGATCACAGCGCGTGCTAAGCTCCGGTAAATTGAGGGAACTCACACATTGCTTGAAGTAGACATGGCACCAGCAGAAGATCACTCGATGCGCCTCTATTGTCACCAGTTCGAGGACAAGTTGGCCCTTCACAAGGGGGTGATGTCGTGAGCAACCATGGGGTGGCAGCTACACGCGGCGTTGAGGTCAAGCGTCGAGGCATAAAGATTCGATGCAACATACTGCCTCAGGAAAATGAGCCTGGATTAGAAGCGTAATAAATCAAACAGTAATGCAACTAAAATCTTCCATAATGAAATAGAATCTTCAATTCCAACTAGCTTTTTTCCTGTTCTTCCTAGATTTCTACTCTATTTCTCTATCATTCCATCATAGAACGGTTTTTTCAACAGGAAAGGGGCCCAGAGGCCCTATAAGTTGTTTTACTCAGTGGGAACTTTTACACGGAGGACCCTGGTCCAACCAGGAATTATAGAGGAGTCCTCGAATTTTACAAGAAGGACCTAAAATAAGAAAAGAAAAACGCAATCGAGCCATTCTTCTCCACATGTGCTGCTGCAAGAACTGGAGCAACCACCCTCGTCGATGCCGTCGGGGACTACGCCACTTGTGTCGCCATCAACTAGGGTGCCACGCTGAGATCGAAGATCCTCCAAAACGGCACGTTGGCTTAGAGGAAGAAAGAGTCGTGGTGCCTCGTACACGACACGATGTGAAGTGGCTTCTGTTGGCACTGAATCACGTTGGCAGACATGTCCTTTGTGAATGGAACTCCACAAATCAATAGCTTCGGACATGTGCATGATCATGCGCGTGTCCCTTCTTCGCCTTCTTCCAGCGATGATGCTTTCCAAGTCGAGCTCCTCCTCACCCTCGCCTCAACGACCGGCCAAGAGAAGGAGTCGAGCTTTGAGCTCGCCATGCTAAAGAAGCCCGTACTTATTGACGAAGCTCACTTGGGTCTCCTCGCTCGTCTTCCTCCATGGAAGGTTGACAGAGTAGAACAACGATGGTTGCCTGAAGATGTGCGCGACCGACAGAGGAGCATCAGAGCTCCAAATCCCGACTTTATTGGCGGGGACCCCTACGCCCTAGGTGCCAGCTTGAGAGGACTCCTACCAACAGAGAACCACAACAAGTACCACAAAGCATAGGCCGGGCCGGAGCCAGCCGAGCAACTTCGACGACCTACTCCCACTCGCCACATGGGCACGACCCATCCTAAACCAAATCCATAAGCTATCAGCGCCATCATCTCGCCTTGGCCGCCACCGCAGGGCATCGCCGGTGGGGAGAACCTCAGGTCGGCCCGGAGGCGCGAGAAGACTCTCAAGGAAGCGATGGTCATCATAGATCGGGTCACGCCAATAACACCTCTTAAGGGAGTGATGGTCATCATAGATCGGGTCACGACAATAACACCGTTACAATGATTGGTCACCTAACCGTCGCCTGGAGATGAAATTCATGTACAGTGAAATTACGCTCGCCATTCTGCTAACAGAATAATTCGCCCTTCATTTTAAACGTTCTTGTAGTAGGAAATTCGGTCGAACGTTCCAAACCATCCACACACACACACTGACAGTCTGACACACGCACGCGATAACTGTACGATGCAAACAAAAATCGTCACGTTCTAAACGGGTCGGTCATCAGTCCCTAGCTTCCAGGAGAATACATCTTCTTTTTTTGCGGGGGACCAGGAGAATATATGCAGGGTACCCGTAGAAAATGACCTGCGGCTGAGCTGCCGTGTCCGCCGTGTCCCCTCTGGCTCAGAAAAACTCGCTCCCGGCGACGCGCGCGTAGCTGCCTCGGCCTCGCGGTAGGTCGCCTGGTTTGGTGGCGGTGCGCCCCGCTGCAGTTTTTACTGTTTTTGGGCAGGCGGCGCCGCGCGCGGCTGGCACGGCACCGTCCGAGTGCGCCGGCCCGCGGCCACGCGTACGCACCAGCGACGTCTCACGGCCCACCGACCACCGACGACGCCACCTACGGGCTACAGCCGCGCAATCTCCCGAGCTGATCGCCGTTGACAAAACGCTCCCTCGAACGCTTGACTTGCGTGTCACCGACGGATCCTCGTAGCACATGCGGCCAAGAAACGCCTTTTTTCCGTTTCAGGGTCGGGCGGCCAGGCGGCGGCTCCACATTTATTCGGCCCTCCTCACCACCCGTGGCGACGGCGTGGTCACTGGTCAGTGCCAACCGTTCAGCAAGTCCTGCTCTGTGCTTGTTCTGAATTACTAGTATGAAATCCTCGCGTGAACCGGTCGTGTGAGCGTGGGCGAGGCCTGCCGAACAGTCTTATCGCAGCACCACGTACTACGACTTTGCTGGATTTCGTAGCGCTTTTCTTTCTCTTGTGTGAGCGCTGCTGCTGCCGCTGTCAACGGAAGGAGGTCGTTCTTTGCGTCACTCCGGTTTCTCCCCTTGCTGCCATTGTGTAGACGCTAGTAGTGGTGGTTCCGTTCTGCAGTAGTAGTAGATATAGATCCACCAAATCTCAAAAAAAAAAAAACTAAACAAAGAGAAGAAAACAACGCAATCCTGGCTTCTCTTTTAGTCGCTCAGATCCAAGATTTGTGGGTGCCCGAATCCATCCCCACACGTACTTAACTAGTACATCACGTAGTCAACTACTTAAGCACTGGCGCTAAACATCACGAGGTTGGCGAGGCTGCCAACCTGATTAGACAAAGACGACACGGCGCGCGCGCTTTGGTAGGGCCGTGGAGGCAAATTTAAAATTTTATAATCCGTTTCTTTCTCCACTCCCATCGGTCGCGCCCCGCGCGGGCGCGCGCTGACAGCGACGGCGAGCGGGGGGGCATCGTCAGCCGATACGTCCCCAGCTAGCCTGCCCACCCGTCCTGGCCGGGCCCCCGCGAACCCGGCCCCGCGGGAGAAAATGCGGCCGAGCACGAGCAACCGGTGCACCACACACGGCTCCACGGCGGATATCCAGAAGGGCGCGACCACGACGACGCGGTGGCAGCGTGACTGGCGTCGGCGACACGGTCGCATCTCCTATTCTCCCCTCCCGCGGCCCGGACGTAGTACGACCTGGCCGCTCCACTCGCTCGCCCAACCCCAAACCTTTCCACTCGCTCTTCCCCCAAGCCTTTCCACTCGTTGTCATTGAAGCGGTCAGCCGCACACAACGCCTTCCTTCCCCCGGCCTTCTTCCTCCTCCTCCTCCGGTCCTCCCCGTCGTCCAGTCCACCCCCCACCCCCGCGCGTATAAATATTTCGACGCACCGCACGCATCGTTTTACATGAGCTCAGCTAGCGTCCCTGTTTCCCACAATTACTCTATTTGCTCTCTCGCCCAACAGGGACGCGTCTGCTTCCTCTCTCTTCACACGTACCAGCAGCCATTCATATATCCTCTCTTCGCTCGTTGTCCGGTAGTAGTCCGGAGTTCGGCCAGTGCGCCCGGACGCGACCGCAAGAACTGGAGCCGGAGAGATCGAGGCGCCCCTGCCGCGCATAGATTGTTCCGGAAATTGGAGGGGCAGTACCGAGGATCGGGGGCGGACAGGGGAGAAGAAGGCAAGAACGCACGCAAAGGGGGAACGTCTCTCGTCTCGAGTGGACGCCAGGGGGAAAGGTAGTGGGAAAATTATAGCTCCCGAGTGGGCGCTTTCCGTTCGCTGTCCCTGTCCAGGCCAGCGAGTGATGTTCTTTGGCCCGACCGGCTCATGGCGATCTCCGACACCACCAGCGGCGGCGGCGGCGGCGTGCGCCATGTGCGGTGCCCCAAGTGCCACAGCGTCCTCCAGGAGCCCGCCGGCGTCCCCGTGTACCAATGCGGCGGCTGCGGCACCAGCCTCCGAGGTAAATTCGGGTTTCACGTTGAATTTTCCGTACTATTTCGGTGCTGTTTATCGCAGGTTTCTGATTTGGATTCGATTGTGTTTTGTGCAGCGAAAATCCGCAGCGGTGACGCGCAGGCCGCGGCGGCCGCCGGTGCAGCTCCGTCCTCGGAGAGTGTCTTGCCGTCCCCGCGTCTGAGCCGGAGCGGGCAATTGGGCTCCGGCTATGTCGCGAGCACCAGCGCCCCTGCCTCCACCCCTGACGCTCCAACCACCAGCGGACAAGGCGCCGGCACGACACGCCCACGCGAGGCGACCGGCGATCTCACGCCCTCGAGGACGCATCGTGCCTCCGTGCAAGAGCCACCGATCGTCGAGAACAAGGGGCGTGATCATCGGAGTGCCGATCGGGGCGAAGTTCTCGGCAGTTCTGGACGTCACAGGGCTGTCAGTGCTCCTGGCGCCAGTGCCAACTTCTCCAGGGGAAGCAGGGGTGCCGCCGCAGAGTTGCAAGGTTCAGAGAGGAGACGAGAAGAAGTTCAGCCTGAACCTGTTGGTGCCACGCCCAAGAGAGGTTCAGACGAAGCAGCGCGGCCTCGGCCCCGGGACCTCGGAGAAGCTGCTGCGCCAATGTCCGCTCGTGCCGCGGAGTCCCGATCTGCACCGGCTGCGGTGACCTGGAAACTGCGAGAAGATGCCGATGTTGCCGAGGAAAAGGCACCGAGCCCTCCTCCTCGCCACGCGGTACAGCCACAGAAGATGAGTCCCCTGCACGAGAAGATCCTGAAGACGGTGGATGAGCTGAAGGACGATCTCTCCGAGCTTTTCAGCAAGTCCCCGGAGCTCAAGCCGAGCACGCCGCCGCGCACTCCTCGCCATCCCGCGCAAGAAGGCCACGCCTCCCGCCCGGCCATCCCTACAGGCAGAGCGCGCCACGCCGCGGCCGCTGCTGCTCTGCACCGTCGCGGCAACGCGGGTCACGCAGGGGACAAGTACGCCCGAGCTGCTCCCCGCGGCTTGCCGTCGCGACGGTACCGGCGGTGCAGGGCCGACTCGTGCGGCGGCTACGACACGCGCCCTGCGGGACCGGGACCATGCCGTCGGCACGGCTGCTGCGATCACGGGCACGGCAAGCCCGAGTGCGGCAGCTGCAGAGGACACTGCTGCGGTTCGTCCAGAGCGCAGCAGCCCGCGCGGCCGGCCGCCGTGGAGGCCAAGCGGCGCGCGCCGCCGCCGAAGCATCACTGCCGGCCGGTCCTGAAGGGCGCGCCGTTCATCGTCTGCTCCAGCTGCTTCACGCTCGTCCAGGTGCCGGCGGGCTTCGCCGTCGCGAGCGCCAGGGTGCGCGACCTGCGGTGCGGCGCCTGCTCTGCCGTCCTCTCCTACTCCTACCGCGACCCGGACAGGAAGAAGCCCGTCGACCACCACGGCGCGGTCGGATCTTCTCCGGTACGCCACGGCGCCGGCGCGCGGCCGGACCTGTTCTCGTTCATCGAGGACTTCGCGGGCGGGGTGAGCAGCTACTCCACCACGGAGGACGAGCGGCCGCTGCACGTGTCGAGGAACTCGTCGTTCGACACCGTTGTCGCGGCGGGGGAGACGGGGGCGCGGCGGCACGGCAACAGCCTGCACCGGCTGATGGGGTACGGCTCGGCCAGCGAGCTGCTGCTGCGGCGCTCACCTAGCCTGTACGAGTACGGGAGCTTCGATAAGAGATCGACGCCGCCTTCGAACGCCAGTAGGCGGTACGACGACAGGAAAGGGAAGGCCGTCTGCCTCGAGACAGACGACGACGACGACGACGCCGGCGACGATGATTCGGACGACGGCAGCGCGCTGAGGCGATCGAACATGAGAGGAGCTGGTTTGGGGCGCGGCAGGGGCATTCTTGCACCGGGAGCTAGGGCTGGACTATCGAGTAGCTCGACTCGTTAAGGCTCGGCTCGTTAAGGCTCATACTCGTTAAGGCTCAATCATTAAACTCGTTAAGGATAATGAGCAAAAAGTAAAGCTCGGCTCAGTTCGTTAGATGTTAACGAGCGTTCACGAGCTACTCGTTAAGAAAATACGAACGAGTAGGGCTCCAGGCTCCAGAGTCCAGTCGGCAAGGCTCGATGGGCGCCGTCGCCACGGTCAAAAGATCTAGATCGAGAAGATGGGAATGCGGTGGGGACTGAGAACTGGGTCTGGGGAGACGACGAGTCTAGGAGAAATAAGGGGTCTGTCGACGACGTTGAACGGTCGCTCTCGCCTCTCGGGCTCTCGGCTTCTCGCTCCTGATCGATTGGTCTTCCTGGGCCAAATGTTTGTCTTAAATGGGCTGTCAAATTAGACATAAGTGGGCTATACCTTGGTTGTTACCGAGTTTAACGAGTAGCTGACGAACATCGTTAGCTCGATCGTTTAGCTCGTTAAGGATAACGAGCAAAAACTTCAGCTCAGCTCAAATCGCTAAGAAAACGAGTCGATTTCGAATGAGCCGAGCAAACGAGTGCTCGTTAAACTCGTCGAGTTTCGAGTTTTATGTCCAGCCCTACCGGGAGCCATCAGAATCAGGTCGTGACAGAGGAGATCGACTCGTATATACTGTAGAGAGAATAGATTCAGGTGACAGAATTCTGCAGGTATAGTATAGTGAGCTGTTTTTTTTTGTTTCGCGCCATTCGTTTTGGTAGTGAGAGAGTGGGGATTCATCTGTGTTTGGTTGATTTTTTTCACTATTTGAGGTTAGCAATGTTGCATAAATGTGGATACTCAACCTCAACATTGTGATTCTTTGGACCCCTTGTTGATTCTTTGGACCCCTTGTTTAGAAGTGTCAAGTGTTTGACCATTGTTTTGGTCCAAATTGCAAATATTTTAGTTGGTGATTCTATTATGTACATAATAGCCATACTAATTAAAAAAATTCAACATTGTTAGCCATTCATCGATGCCGAACAAAACAGTAAAAATGAAGGTTATCTGCTTCTGGATAGTATCTCCACAAACCTATTGTAGACACTATGTCTTCAGGATGGATTCATCCCACTTGTGCCTATTATGATAGTTCAACATAGGTTGATCTCTGATTTTTATCTCAAAACCAAGCTGCGAACCACCACCTTTAACAAGGCCATGACGCAGGAGCGCCAATATTGTATTGTATGGATCTTGTGTTTTCACCAGAGTACTCACATACTTATCGATAAACTATAAAAATTCTCTAATAAAACAAGAACAAAAAGTCGTCATAAAAGAAAATAACTTACAACGGTCACATTTGATATCCATTTTTACCCTATCTTTATCAATGTCTTCAGCCTTTACACATAAGACATATATAGCTCATACTATAGGGGTCCCCGTTTCTGTCAACGCACTATGAAATCACTTACTCGAGGAGGTGTTATCGTTGAAAAATCAACTAGTGAGAAACATGCGCCAATTGAAGCAGCAAACCTCAAATGTTTAAAACACCACACGAGTCTCTATCCCAATAGTGTAAACCTCGTTAGATGAACCATTATGGCCAAGAACATGTCAAATTAGCAAAAATGGGAGCATCATATACAAAATCAAAACCAACACCAACATCACTACCGCCACAACCAAGAGAGGCATCTGACGACAGTTTGATTGACCGAGAAGTGTCGATCCATGGGACTAAAACATCATGGTGTCAAATATACACCAACATGAGGATAGAGCCACGAGATAATTATTTTTTGCAATATCACCTCCATTGTTGATGTGTGTCCGCCAAAGTCGCATACCACTGGTGCAAAATAGCCTATTGATGATGTGTCAAAATGAGCGTTAGTGGCATGACCTTGACATGCCACGGTATTATCGCCATTGGTAAATGTTACTGGTGTCCACCGATAGCAGATATATTAGTGGCGTGTCCAGAGCACACTACTAGTAGTATACATACCGCTAGCGTATCATTGAGATGACACGTCACTAATTTTTTAAAATAAAAAAGGTTTTTTATTAAATTTAATAATATTATTATATATAGGATAGCAATATCAACTTCACGCATGAATGTTCAATAAGTAAATAACTAGCTAGTAACACATGGTAGTACCATAGGATGACCACGAACTCCTAAAAAAGGGAAGACCATTGATCCTTCCATGATGAGCTTCATGAATACTCATCCAGATGGTCCCTTGGCTCTAAATGTCAATACTTTGGCAAGTTCTCTCCAAGGAGCGCAAACAAAAAAAGTTTTGTCGGCTTCGTTTGTGATATAGACATTAAAGTTATGGCAACTCCTTATAATTATGTCGACTATACCTATTGGGTCTTCTCATTCTCGCCAACTTTGATCTTCTCAGCTTCACGTCTTGCAAGACAGGGGATGTACTGAGCAAAATTTAAGAAACAATAGTTAGATATTTTCTTGAGCGCAAGAACAGACAACTGCGCGAGAGCATGTTAAATTAAAACATACCGTTTTAGATAAAAGGTTGTTTGAAACCTCCATGAAGAGGGTTTTGGATCTCCCCTTAGGCCTCGTTTTGCAGGAGAGGTTCGGTGTGTGTTCCAGAGTTTTATCCCTAGTGTTTTGGATGAAAACACTTTCATCACCTAATCCTCTTCCATCCTAATCCCCTATAAACCCTCTTCTAAAAATGTTGTTTTGTAAACCAGGAATGTTACACCCAATGGCAGTGATGTTATCACATATAAAATGTAGTACTTCACCAACAGATGTTGCCTCTTTCTTTAACTCTCCTTCATTCTCAAACTCACCATAACTTTCTATGTTGGTGACATCATCTTTCTATGGTGGCTCAGTCGTAGAGGTAAAGTTAAAGTCCCCTTCGGCTATTTGGCATGCAAAAAGCATGTGTGTAACCAAACTATGTGTACACAAACATAGAATTAAATATATGATTGTCAATATGACTAAACTTACTTTCATACGATTCTCCTAGAAAATCATACAGAAGAAACCTTGAGTCCTCCGTTCTAAATTTCCTGATCTTTTTGCCAAAGGACTACAAGAGTAAGAAAAATAAATGTTAGTATGATTAAACTTGTGACCCAATTTTATAACAAGAGATGGTTAGAATGAAGTAACTTACAACTTCTAAGTCATCCCAAAGATGTGTCTCGGCTTGTATCATGCACCAGTGTGCATTCCACCCAACACCAGTTTGCTTACATGCATCTCTCAACATCCTTTGAGTATTGCAAAACTTAGTACTCTTGCATCGATGACAGAACCCTCCCAGCCACATAAATAAAAGTGACGTTTAGATCAAAATCGCAAGCAATCATGACATTCTGGCTAGGAGGGCCTTTCCTATTCCTCCATGGAGCTTGGAATTGAGGAGATAGACTAATAGGCACATGGGACTCATCTATAGCACATATACAGTTCTGAAATGAAATGGATTTTTTTTTGAAATTATACTAAATAGGTAAGATAAGAAAATTTTGAAGTTGTCAAAGAAGAAGATGGAACCTTGAAGTATGGAAAGAAGAGAGCATCCATATAAATCTTGGGTGTGGTTCATGAATATACCGAGGCCTCAAAAATCGAGTTGCTAAGATGGGAATAATGTCAAAGAAATTTGATATATACTTAGTTGTTGCTATCATGATTTATATTTTGAAATTAATTGTGAAAATTATGCCTAATTGTTCAACATGTTTTCTAACTAAAACTAACTCCACACATTTTGTAGATCAGCTAATACATTTCCTAAATCATCTACACTAACTAATCTAACAACTATATTTTCTAACACATGCACATATCACAACTACACATTTAACAACTAACCAAACCAACTAAAAAATAGGGGAGACGACGGACCGACACTCACTGAGAGGCGTCTAAGTACATTGTCGATGCATACGTGGGCGGCGGCAATGCGATGCGGATGACAGCGTTAGCAACGTGAATGCAGATCGAAGCAACAAAGGCAAGAACAAACAGCCGGGGGAGGCATCACTGTTTGGATGGAGAGGAGGAGCGGCGGGGGTGTAGCGCGATATGGTGATGTAGACACGAGTGGGGGGTGGAAACACAATGCATAAATGATGGTCGGAGAGAGAATGGAGATGATTTCGAGTGAAGTGTATATTAGGGGAGGAAGGGAGAGAGAGAGGACGGACAGGAGGACCGACGCGAGTTGGACCGCCTCAAACTACTAGTGGTGTGTATTTTTCCACGTTGGGATACGCCAGCCCTAGTTTTGGGCGGGACGAGGACATTTGGGCCCGCGTAGCATTGGCACATTATTCTAGTGACACGCCACTAATAAGAAATTACTGGCGGCGTGGTCATATTTGTGCGTGCCATTGCTATTTTGTCTAAATAACAACGGTCTATTTTATCTATGTACCTAGGCATAGAGCACATTAAATTGCACTCTAAACATTGATCCATGATCGTCGTATCACAAAGTGATGAATAGGCCACCAGAGAAGAGGTAAACCAACACAACCCACATTTGTAGATTACCGACGACTAAGATTTTTTTATGTTCACTTTAGTCTTGAAGCTACAATTGTTTTGATGCATGAGAACTATGAAAACTAAATTTGATGCAAAGATTTAGCACATCCTCAATTCCTCATAATTCTGTAGCAAACTTTATCTTTTCAACATGATAATTTTTTTCTTGACTTACCCAAAACTTTACAAGATTATGACATGAATATGAAGAGCGTAGGATTGTACTATCCTCCCCATTCGAATCCTACATAATTTTGGGTTGTTTATGCACCACATAAAAACCAAAATATTATTTCCAAGATGTTTGAGTGGTTGTAAAGTTTCACATGAAATGTAGTATAAAGATACAAACTATGCTACAGAGAAATGTTTTGGAGAAAATCTCCTATGATATTCAATCCTACGAGTCAAACAACAAACACAAACTTTTTCTTATGATAATCCCCGTCCTCCAAAATCATTTGAATCACATGTGACCTTAACATAGGATTTCATAGAATTGTCATAGAATTTCAAGGCCCCGTTAACAACGGAAAAAACGTAGGATTTCATAGATTTTTCTTATGTGGTGTTTTTGGACTAGAATAGGAATCTTATCTTAGATTCTCTTTAAATTTCATGTAATAGCTCATTCACTAGGAATTCTGAAGCAAAACAAACACTTGGTCTTACCTCATGATTTAATCTATCTTTCTACATTTTTCTTGCATGATTTCCAAATGACACGTTTGAATTTCATGTGTGATCTTGGTTCCCATAGAAATTCAGCATAAATGATACCTCAATTCAAGTGCTTCTCTAATTTCTATATTTTCGTTTTTGAATGGATTACCATTTGAATGGCATACTAGGTTTAAGCAACATATACGGTGGTGCTCCAATGTCTAAGTATCTTCCTAAAACCTAGTCGCCGCCTCCACCTTCACCTCCTCCATACACCGCCTCTCCTCTCCCTCTTGCCGGCCTTCGACGTCGAGAGGGGTGGAGAACACAATATATGGATAGAGTTTTTAATTAAACTAGTGTTTTCAATATATTATGTTAGGGTTTTGGTAGTCGTCTTCTTTTTGGCCTTCACGTTAGTGCAGACAACATCATCTACAATATGTGTTCTTCGATCATCCATTTGACGACGAAATCTCCTTTCCGACGATAACAATGGTGCCGAAGTATTAAATTCTCTAGGTATGGTACTTTAGATATTCCGCTTCGCTAGATCGATTTTGGATTATTTTCTCATTGTTTTCCCCAAGGAGGATTGTTCTCTCGGGGCATGTTCACATGCATGCAACTTGCACACGCAGGGAGTGCACACGCAGATCAGCCTCTAGGCCAAAATCTTCCAGTTATTTGGTAGCCCGCATTGACACTATTCAGGAATTGGGCAGAAATAAGGCCCTGTCGTTTGGTGGGATGTATTAGGTCTCGGATAAAGGATTGCACGTGTTTGGTTTTAGCATTCTCGTGTGGCCTGGTAACCACTTCCCCAAATGGTGAGCTTGCCAGACATCACAAGTAAGGCTTAACCACAACAAGAAGACACCAATATACACATGACATAAACATTGTAGCAAGGCAACCGTACAACGTACAGAGAAAGTTCACAGCAAACGAAACATGCAAGGTTCACATGTAAATCATGGCAAGGACTGGATCATGCTCCAGCCACTTCTTCATCACTTTAGTCATTGTGTATTCAAATATGCTGACCTTGAACAAATCACCCTTCAACATCTTGAAGGTCATGAAGTACCCGACCTTGATCTGGTGGGAAATGGCGAAGCCATACCACCCCTGGTCAAGGCAAATCCTGTCGCTGACATCCCAGAGCTTCACCATCTAGCTGCGTCCGGCGTTCTTCTTGAGCATGATCGTCCTCGGCACAGTGCCGAGGAAAGGTCTGAAGCCATCAGGGACTGGCAGCGGGTCCTATGTGCCAAGATCACCTTGGCAAAATGGGTTGGACCTACCTAGTCATGGAAGTGCCCATTCTTCAGAGGCCCGCCCCTCGGCCTCTTGGAGCCATTGCCCTCACCACCATCGTTGGCCCTCTTGGAGGCACTACCCTCACCAATATCCCTAGAGCATTCTCCTTCATTGGTGGGGAGAGCACCTCCGATCAGCATCTTCGAGCACTACAAAAAAAACAACACATGTAAGGACATTCATTTTGGTGATCAGACATGAACAATCAACATGGGCCTCCTATGTGTCAACACCCGGATTTTTAATCCCAGATGTCTGTTATGCCATACATCGCAATCCCAGGATTACCATTTTTGCGAGACATAACATATTGGTACCATAGTTCATCATCCATTAACCATAATAAAGGTCTTACACAAATAAAGGATCTCATGATCTAGTCTTAGTACATTCAAAACAGCGGAATAATATAATAACGGTAGCATGGGTGAAGCTCCATCTTCATGGTCACAGGCAATGCTGATGATGGGAGATGATCCTAGTTGTCATAACCTTCCTGTGGTCCATCCTCCTGATAGTCATCTTCATAGTCTGGCCACGGGAATAGCCAGGGACAAAGTCATGAGTACTCTTTAAGTACTCACAAACTATCACTAACATGTAAAGTGGTTTCAAGTAGGAAATACTAAGATCTAGATTGTTTTGCAAAAAGCCAGATTTACCTCTAACTAAGTTTAGAAGCAAAGAAAACTACTTTAAGGTTTTATAACACCTAAGTGGGAACTTGAGTTTTCATATCACAACCCTGATGTGGTCAAGTCAAAGTCATGTTTCATCACAAGTCATTTTGAAAACATCTGACGACGAAACAGTATGGCCACTCCAACTATCCATAATCGCGGACGCGGCTATTCAAATAATTTGACACTCTACAGAGGTGGTACACTTTCACCACAATATTCGATACATCCGTTAGGAACAATCCTGAATTCACCATACTCGGTATGCGGATAATAAATCCTAACCTTTCAATTACACACCCTAGTATAGGCACCTCCACCATGAGTTTGGCCTCCCAACCATGACCATCTGTCATCTTGGGAACTACACAAGTGGACAATCATCACGAGGCAGCCTCAGCTCAAACCTCGGCCGCAAGGGAACCAATACTAAGATATATAAACTTCCAGTCAAGCCCTACCCAAATTTCGGGTATTGTGGTTGTACGGTAAAATTGGAATGGTATCGCATCCAGACACAATCATCGATTTTATAAAGGGCTAAGGCTCATGCCTCAACATTTTCATCGTCAAAATCATCTGGTGTTCAAGAACACATGTCAAAACATTTCATTAGAATGACTCATCATTCTAAGGTTTTCATAACCATTTTCACCAAGTATTCCCATCTAAAGTGATCAAGTTTTATGCTTAGCACTAGCAACTAAATTTGGGGGTAAACACTAATGAGGGTGGTAATCAAGTGTGACTTATCTAAGTTCCATCTCATGCCTTAGGATGACATCAAGATCTACCTAACTTAGGCCAAGTTTTATGCTCTTTATGCTACCTTTAAATAACTTTCCAACACTTCACAAGTCACTAAGTAAACATAACTCAGGAGCTTTGATAAAGAAATAAAAGAATCAAGCTTGCAAGTAAAACTGGGATTTGGTATATTAAAGGGATATAACCCAATATGCTTAAGTCATCTAGTTTGCATAGTTTTCATGTAAGGGTTAACTTGCAAAGTCACTTGTTTTGTGAAGCTTCCCTTGTGTAGTGCAGTGGTTGAAGTTCTCCTAGGCTTCTTCCTCGCAGTAGTCTCCTTCCTCTTCGTATCCTTGGTTGGTACTAGCGTCTATAAATAAATACGAAGTACACAATCACCAAACAATACTTAACTACTTCTATTTATCACACTAGGGTTTTTACTAGATGATCTAGCATCATCACAAGGATTAAGGCAATAGTTTTATTTATTTCATTTTAGAAAAGTAATTTCTACTCATTGAAAAACTACTTAAGATTTAATATTCTCCAATTATAACATGGGATTATGTTGATACATGTCATCACCACATATTTCAATACTTGTGAATGTGATTTAAAGTGGTGTCACAATTTAATAAGGTTTAACCTTTTTATTTTAATTAAATATAGTGACTAGAAATGCCTGTGGGGCATTCTTTTATTACTTGTTCTTTATTATTGCAAGTAAACCTAGATATTTTTATATATTCATAAAGGTCTTATCAAATATGATTTTTGAGAGTTGGAATCAACTCAAAAGCTTTTATGGTTGAATTTTGAAAAATGTTTGAATGCAGGAAAATCTCTGCCTTGTTATTTTCACTATAGGTGATCTATAATTTCAAATGGTTTGAATCCAACGGGCTTGGATTAAGAATTTCCATACATTTCTAACGAAATTAGTTTCATGCAATTTGGTTCAGTAAATCTCTCCGAATTGGTTTTTGAATCTATAGCCAGAACTAGGTTTGAAACTAAATAGATAAATCTAAATTCAAACGAATTGGGTCGCGCGGGAGAGCTAACTAGGCCGGCCCACTGCGCACAGCGCGCGCGGGGGCGGTTTAAGTGTTGTCCCCACACGTCAGTGGGACAAGGGGGTGTGAAGGGGTACGGGGCTATTACAACCATAGGATTAGATGTAAGATCAACAACCGAGGGTCGTCGTCCTCGTCGAACAGAATGCGACGAGTTCGAACCCTAGCGCGGCTAGTGGGGGTCTGTGGCGGCTCACCAGGGCTCAGGAGATGGTCGGCGATGGGGGCGAACGACTAAGTCGACGACGGCGGTTCTCCTGGTACTGGTAGCTCCTCCTGGGGTGGTTCCACTCGATGGCGCCCTTCTCCTCCAGCAGCGGTTGGCTCCGGTGATGCTGCGCTCTCCTTGCTCCGAGAAGAAGTAGGAACGATCGGTGAGAGGTGGGGAGTGTAATTGTGTGAATAAATCGAGCGGGGTAGGCCTCTATTTATACTGCGACGAGGGAACCGAAGGGTGCGGGCTGAGCTCATCGAGGTCAGGGTTACAACGAACTATGGGCATGGCTGACCGTAGGGGACGGTGCGCGGTCTCCTGGCGAAGCTCAATGTCTTGATGGCACGGCAAGGGGCGGTGCGGTTCGGTCGGAACACGTCGACGCTCTAGGCGGCATCGACGGCGGTTTTAATGGCGCACAGTCGCTACGGGTCGCGCGGCGGCGAACGGGGTTGTCTCGAAGGTTCCTGGAACGATGGTGATCACGTACGCGGGCGGCAAAGGCGGGGCATGGTCTGTGCTAGCGTGTCGAGAGTGGCGCTCTGGCGCACTCTGGACATGGTCGCAGAGAAATGGGCGCGTGCATTCTCTGTGGTCCATTGCCTGGCAAGGGTCAAGGGCTGGACAGGGGGTGGCGGTGGATGGTGGCGTGCTTCCCAGACACGATGGCTAGGCGTGGCGCTTGCTCTGGCTAGCTAGCCATGGTCGGCTGGCAAGGGTGCTCTCGTCATGGCTCGACATGGCGCATTGGGTAGGGGCTAGGTTGGTTTAAGGCATTGGTTGGCACTGGGGGAGACAGGGATGATCAATGGTGAACAATGATTGCAAAGATCACTGCTCAAAACAGTAAAGTTTGGCCAAATTGATTTTCTGTCTCCAAGTGTTTGATGAAATGGCCACAAGAAGTTCAAATTTGAATTTTTGGTTGAAACTTGGTGAGTGCAATGGTCACACACTAGATAGTATCTGGTTGATTGGATTTGCCAAGGTGCACTGGTTTGGTTGGGTTTTGAGAAATGATGATCATCCCATATGAACTAGATTCAATTTCGAATTGTCATTTGAATAGGGTTGCCAAATGTTCCTGTGGTTTTGCAAGGTGGGCTTGGGTTCACTTTCACTTGGTCTAGCAAGGGGTGAAAAGAAATGGATTTGTTTCTGCTTGAAATCTTGGACTAGAAACACTCAAAGTGGTCTAGTGAGCAAGATTGACAAAAATGACCATTTTCTTATTTTGTTTGTTTTTGAATTTCTCTTAATTTGGTTCTGCTTGGAAATGATTTAGATGATGTTGTTTTCATCTTTAAACCAATCCTTGCCATTCACAACAATGACACAAGTCCGTTCAAGCATTCATGCATTCATCACATACACACATGCATTCATATGGATTTAATTAACAAAAGTTTTTGTTAACCCTAATTTTGGGTGATTGGAATTGATAACCTTGATTAATATTTTTGGGATGTTACAAACCTTCCCTCCTTAAATAAAATCTCGTCCCGAGATTTGATAAAAAATAAAACTAGGATTTAAAGAGATCTGGAAACTCTGTCCTAATGGAATCTTCTCGCTCCCAGGTAGCTTCTTCTTCAGTGTGGTTACTCCACTGGATCTTGAGAAATTTGATACTCCGGGTCCTGGTGGTTCTGAAATCTTCCTACAAAATACGGATGGGTACTTTGGGATACGTCAGGTCATCGTTGATCTCTATGGTTCGGTGATCAATATTCTTGAAAACTTCGGTCTTCTCCAGGACTTCTAGGCATTTGCAAAGTAACGAGATGTGAAACACATTATGCACGGCTGACATCTCCTCTGGCAGTTCCAGTTGATACGATACTTCTCCTTGATGATTCAGAATCTTGAAAGGTCTAATATATCTGGGGGCTAACTTTCCTTTGAGCTGGAAACGTTGCATTCCCTTCAAAGGTGACACTTTGAGATACACAAAATCTCCGATATTGAAGGATAGGTCTCGACGTCTCTTGTCGGCATAACTCTTCTGTCTAGATTGGGCGGTCTTGAGGTGCTCACGGATCTTGTGAACTTTCTCTTCGGCTTCTCGTAGGATGTCGGGTCCGGAAATCTGGCTCTCTCCTACTTCCGACCAATTCAAAGGGGTACGACACTTTCTTCCATACATGAATTCAAATGGGACATTTGCAAACTGGTTTGGTAACTGTTGTTGTATGAAAATTCTGCGAACGACATACAGTCTTCCCATTTAGATCCATATTCTAACACACAAGCTCTCAACATATCTTCAAGTATTTGGTTTACTTGCTCCGTTTGTCCATCTGTTCGAGGGTGATAAGCTGTGCTAAAATCCAGTCGGGTTCCTAATCCTTCTTGGACTTTCTTCCAAAACCTCGAGGTAAACTGGGTTCCTCGATCCGACACAATGTTCTTGGGAACTCCATGCAAACTGACAATCCTAGCAATGTACAACTCTGCTAGCTTCGAACTCTGATTGGTGGTCTTGACTGGTAAGAAATGGGCAACTTTGGACAGTCTATCTACTATGACCCAAATAGAGTCATTTCCCCTACTAGATGTAGGCAAACCGGTGATAAAATCCATTCCAACTGAATCCCATTTCCATTCCGGAATCTGCAATGGTTGCAACAGTCCTGCGGGTCTCTGATGTCCCGCCTTGACTCTCAGACAAATATCACACTTGGATATATAGCTTCCGATTTCTCTCTTCATCTTATGCCACCAAAATTGCTCTTTCAAATCCTGATACATCTTCCTTCCTCCGGGGTGGATAGAATAAAGAGTATCATGGGCCTCTTTCAAAATAGCTTGTTTCAACTCTGAGTCTGCTGGCACACAGATACGTCCTTTGTACCACAAAACTCCTTCGGTGAATCCGGGTACTTTCCCTGTACCGATACGATGTTTGATTTCGTCGATACTAGCATTTCCTTTCTACGCCTACTTGATCTGACTGATCAAATTGGGTTGAAGTTCTATGCTAGACAAAAATCCTTCACTTACTAGCTCCATTCTGAAATCCTCCATCTCCTTGTGCAAACTTGGTTGCTCCTTCAGAATCATGGAGTTCAAGCGACACAAAAATCTGCTGAGGGCATCTGCTACCACATTGGCTTTACCGGGGTGATATTGGATGTCCAGATCATAGTCCTTGATTAACTCTATCCATCTCCTTTGCCTCATATTCAGCTCCTTCTGAGTGAAAATATACTTCAGGCTCTTGTGATCCGAATAAATCTCACAACGATTACCCATAAGGTAATGTCGCCATGTCTTCAAGGATAGAACTACGGCTTCTAGTTCAAGGTCATGGGTAGGATAATTCTGCTCATGTTGCTTCAGTTTCCGGGATAGATATGATATAACTTTGCCTTCTTGCATCAACACACATCCGAGACCGATCTTGGATGCGTCACAATACACATCAAAAGGCTTTGGGATATCCGGCATGATCAAGATTGGGGCTGAGATTAATATCTTCTTAAGCTCTTGAAAACTTGCTTCACATTTGTATGTCCATTCAAACTTCTTATCTTTCTTCAACAATTGAGTCATGGGTCTTGTGATGCTCGAAAATCCTTCTACGAACTTGCGGTAATATCCCACTAGTCCGAGAAATGCACGAACTTGGGTTTGAGTGGTTGGGGCTTGCCATTCTTCAACATCTTTAACTTTTGCAGGGTCAACAGCAATTCCTCCGGCCGACACAATATGTCCGAGGAATCCTACTTCCTGTAACCAGAATTCACATTTGCTAAACTTGGCATACAACTAATGCTCCCTAAGGGTTCCAAGGATGGTCCTTAGGTGTAGCTCATGTTCTTCTTCTGATTTGGAATAGATCAGAATGTCATCGATGAAAACAACGACAAACTTATCCAGGAAGTCCATAAAAATCTTATTCATGAGGTTCATGCAATAAGCGGGTGACATGGTTATACCCTACGGGTACATGATCTCAGCATACCTTGTCCAGCCCAAGGAAGGCCCACGGCAGATGTACGCCGGCCCATGAAGATTTTTGGGTGGCCAAGGCCCATGATGCCTTCGGATCCTTGGAGAGCAAGACTAGCGTAGATAGAAAATTCAAAGGGGTAAAACCCTAGAACCTGTAACCGACTAGGTCTATGCCCGGGACCTGCCTGAGTCTATATAAAGGCTAGGAGGGCACGACCTAGATCTCTCTCTCATACTTTCGCATACACACCTCCACGCCAGATCGAATTTGCGCACCCCTGTAACCTTCGGTTCCACCGTAATCAAGAGCATACAAGCAGGAGTAGGGTTTTCCCTCCGGGGGCCTGAACCTGGGTAAACCTCGTGTCCCGTGTTGCTTGTTTGCTAACCGTTCCGTGATCTCCAACATCCCCATCTTCTCCAAAACCCAAGTCCATAACAATGGGCATTGACGAGATTAAACCTCGTCAATTGGCACCGTCTGTGGGAACTGGGGACGCTGATTGTGCGATCGTGACGGTCCCAACCCGAACGATCTACAACTCTGCGGTGACAGAGAGTCACCTCCTCTTCGGCGCTTTCGACTTCACCGCCCACTCGCCGGCCACCATGAAGGACTTCGAGCCCGTAGGCGACGGACTCGAGATCTTATTCGGGAGCTTCTGCTTCCAGGTGGGACAGACTGGCACCCTCCGCCTCCCTGAGCGGGTGCCCCTACCATCGATCAGGCCCGCTTCATGGGCTCCACACCCTGTGTTACGCACATCATCATCAACAGATGAGTCCTACGACAGCAGCAGCTGCAACTCCAATCTGTGCGATCCGCCATCGGATGAAGGGACCTACGGTTCCGGATCCGAAAGCTGCGACAGCAGCGGACCAATCTATGAGTGCTACCAATGCACCATAGTCATCCAGAGCGACATGGATCAGCAACCACCCAACCCGCCGCCCAACTCGAACCCCAACCCGCAGGACAGAGACGGCGGGAACAGAAGAAGCCAGTCCCCCCACCCGACGAGGAGAACAACGGCCACGTCATCCGCCTCAACAAGGAGGGATGGGCCCAAGCACGCGCCGTCGTGGCGGGCAACACAGTCTTGCCTGCAGACGCCTCACGGGAACTACTGATGGCATACCACTTCCTCCTCATCGAGGAGCACAAGAAACAGGTCAAGATGCAAGAGACGCTTGACAAACGCAAGCAAGCAGCCTCAGAGTCCAGCGCGCGACGAGCTGCGCTCTCCGCCATGGGCATCGGCTCTAGCACGAATGGCAACCAAGGAAACAAGCACCGCTCTCGGTTGGATAACATGGATCCCAAAGGGCGCCGCGAGGTGACCCGAACCCTCCACACATCCTTCATGGAGATGGACGCTGACGGCAACGTCATCCCGAAAACGCTGCAGGCTGCGATCATGGCAGCCACTGCGTACCTAGCAGCCCACCCACCTCCGGAGGGGGACCCAAAAAGAGCCATGCACAAGTCCGCACTTACCGGACTCGGACTCGTCGGAGCCGCGCTCCACCAGGAAGCTCCTACGGAGCCAAAGAAGAAAGATCCGGCCAGGCACGACCGCAGCCCCACCCCTTCATCCGAAGAAGAGGAACATGACCTTCCTCGAAGGAAGAAGAGCTCGCGCCATCATAACCGTGACTACGACGCCAGGGACGCGCTGACACAGTGCAAAATAGACAAAGCGCGGGCCAAGCGCGCATGCTCGTCTGAATCTGAGATGGACGAAGACGAAGGAGAACTTTGCGGAGCCCGATGCTTCAGCAGATCTGTTTGACGAACAAAGATGCCGTGTAATTTCAAACTTCCTTCGGATACTCTGAAGTTCGATGTCACACAAGACCCAAAGGCATGGCTCAGCGATCACCTGTCATCCGTCAAACTCCACGGCGGCAACAAAGAAACCGCCATGCAATGCCTTCAGCTGCAGCTAATAGGCGCAACTCGGATCTGGCTTAGCAGCCTATCCTCAGGGTCCATCCGAAGCTGGGAGGAGCTGGCTTACAGTTTCATCCGAAACTTTAAAGGCACTAGCAAGAGGCCCGCTTCGATCGAAGAATTGCGGGCCTGTACTCAAAGAACGGGCGAATCCATTCGCTCATACATACTACACTGGTCCAACACCAAGAACTCCGCAGCACACATCTCCGAAGAGAGGGACATCAACGCCTTCAAGGACGGCGTCAAGCGCCAGGACTTCAAGGAGGAACTCGGGCGTGTCAAGCACAAAACACTCGACCACCTCATGGACATCGCCAATAGGTGGGCCGACGGCGAAGACTCCGTCCATCGGGCACACTCGGAGAAAGAGGACGACTACGGCCAACGATGAGAGTGCCGTAGCAAGAGGAGATCGCCCGTCTACGATGATCACGACGGACCCGACATGGTCGCGGCCGGCTACACCGATCGCCGCAACGACGCCAACCGCAATAGCGGAGGATACCGCGGAGGAAACTTTCGCGATGGAGGACGCCCAGCACAGTCGTGGCAGCGCCGTGACCGCGATAACGGACCCTCAGCATACGAAAAACTTTCGGGTCCATGCACCATCCACTTCTACATCGACAAGCAGGATGGCAAAAAGAAGGCAAGCCACATGCTCAAGGACTGCCGCGAGTTCCAGAAGCTCAGCAAAAGCATGGTTCAGATGAGGCAGCAAGCCCCAATTCCTGCGTTCGGGAACGCACCTGCGCCAGGTGAGGTAGCACACGGAGCTCCTCCACCACCACCTATAGGAGGCCCGAATCACCCAGTCGCACCAGCACAGAACAACGGCGGGAACGGGTATCCCCCGCTGAAAGGAGCACTGATGATCCAGAAGGGGCGCCCAACGAATAGGGTGCAGAAGAAAATCACCCGTCAGATCAACCTGGCCGTAGCAACTCCACCCGCCATCCCTGAGTACCTCAGTGGATCGGAGTCCTGCATTACGTTCAGCCGTTCGGATCACCCTTGCCAGATCCCTCGCCCAGGTCATGCTGCCCTGGTGCTGGAGGCGCAGATCGGAGGTTTCGAGATGAGCCGCGTCTTCATGGATGGTGGCAACGGCATCAACCTGATGTTCGCAAGCACTCAAGCAGCAATGCGGATCCCGCAGTGCAGCCTGGAACAGTCATACACAACGTTCCACGGCATCGTTCCAGGGAATGGCATATTCCCCTGGGCAAAATATGGCTCGACATCATCTTCGGCAAGCCGGATAACTTTCGACTCGAGCGGCTCGAATTCGAAGTGGTGGACTGGCCATCGCAATACCACGCCATCCTCGGGCGTGTAGCATTCGCAAGGTTCTTGGCCGTCCCACACTACGCATACCTGCTACTCAAGATGCCAGGACCCAAGGGCGTCATCACAGTCCACGGGAGCTTCACCCGATCGGACCAATGCGACAGGGATTTCAACAGAATCTCCCAGTTCTTCGGCATGCAAGACAAGCTCGTAAAGCTGCGCGAGGTGACGGACAATGGGGCACCCCCAGTCGCAAGACAAAACGCACCCGACATGTCTTTCGACTCTACTGTCAACACAAAAAAGGTGCAGGTCCACCCGACGGATGCCTCCAAGACGGCGCTGATCACCAACGACCTCAGCCCCGCATAGGAAAGCGCGCTCGTCGAATTCCTCTGTGAGCACTGGGAAATCTTCGCCTGGTGTCCTGCGGACATGCCAGGAGTTCCCTGGGAATTCGCCGAGCACGCACTCAATGTCTTTCCAGACACCAAGCCCGTCAAGCAGTCCATCCGGAGACTGTCCGAGCCATGGGCCGAAGCTATTGGGAAGGAAATCAACAAACTACTCGCTACAGACTTCATCAGGGAGATTAAAGAAAGCGAGTGGCTTGCAAATATAGTGATGGTCCCAAAGAAGGACACGGACATCCTGCGGATGTGCGTGGATTTCACGTCGCTAAACAAGCACTGCCGAAAGGACCACTTCCCTCTTCCTCGGTTCGACCAGATCATCGATTCGACTACAGGATGCGAGAAACTCTCCTTCCTCGACGCCTACTCAGGCTACAACCAGATTCGACTCAAGGTCGAAGATCAAGAGAAAACAATGTTTATAACACCGTTCGGAGTGTTCTGCTACAATACAATGCCCTTCGGGCTAAAGAACGCAAGGTGCCACGTACCAGCGATGCATGCAGGCATGCCTGAAGGACCAGATCGGTCGCAACATCCAAGTCTATGTCGACGACATAGTCATCAAAACCAGAGAGGCGAAAATGCTCATCGACGATCTCCGCGAGACGTTCGATAATCTCGACCGCTATAGGATCAAGCTCAATCCCGAAAAATGCGCCTTCGGCGTCCCATCAGGACAACTCCTTGGCTACTTCATCTCCCAGCGAGGGATCGAGGCGAACTCGAAGAAAAACTTCCGGGTCCATGCACCATCCACTTCTACATCGATAAGCAGGATGACAAAAAGAAGGCAAGCCACATGCTCAAGGACTGCCGCGAGTTCCAGAAGCACAGCGAAAGCATGGTTCAGATGAGGCAGCAAGCCCCAATTCCTGCGTTCGGGAACGCACCTGCGCCAGGTGAGGTAGCGCACGGAGCTCCTCCACCACCACCTATAGGAGGTCCGAATCACCCAGTCGCACCAGCACAGAACAACGGCGGGAACGGATATCCCCCACCAAAAGGAGCACTGATGATCCAGAAGGGGCGCCCAACGAATAGGGTGCAAAAGAAAATCACCCGTCAGATCAACCTAGCCGTAGCAACTCCACCCGCCATCCTTGAGTACCTCAGTGGATCGGAGTCCTGCATTACGTTCAGCCGTTTGGATCACCCTTGCCAGATCCCTCGCCCAGGTCATGCTGCCCTGGTGCTGGAGGCGCAGATCGGAGGTTTCGAGATGAGTCGTGTCTTCATGGTCGGCGGCAGCGCCATCAACCTGATGTTTGCAAGCACTCTAGCAGCAATGCGGATCCCACAGTGCATCCTGGAACAGTCAGACACAACGTTCCACGGCATCATTCCAGGGAATGGCATATTCCCCCTGGGCAAAATATGGCTCGACATCATCTTCGGCAAGCCGGATAACTTCTGACTCGAGCGGCTCGAATTCGAAGTGGTGGACTGGCCATCGCAATACCACGCCATCCTCGGGCGTGTAGCATTCGCAAGGTTCTTGGCCGTCCCACACTACGCATACCTGCTACTCAAGATGCCAGGACCCAAGGGCGTGATCACAGTCCACGGGAGCTTCACCCGATCGGACCAATGCGACAGGGATTTCAACAGAATCTCCCAGTCCTTCGGCATGCAAGACAAGCTCGTAAAGCTCCGCGAGGTGACGGACAATGGGGCACCCCCAGTCGCAAGACAAAACGCACCCGACATGTCTTTCGACTCTACTGTCAACACAAAAAAGGTGCAGGTCCACCCGACGGATGCCTCCAAGACGGCGCTGATCACCAACGACCTCAGCCCCGCATAGGAAAGCGCGCTCGTCGAATTCCTCTGTGAGCACTGGGAAATCTTCGCCTGGTGTCCTGCGGACATGCCAGGAGTTCCCTGGGAATTCGCCGAGCACGCACTCAATGTCTTTCCAGACACCAAGCCCGTCAAGCAGTCCATCCGGAGACTGTCCGAGCCATGGGCCGAAGCTATTGGGAAGGAAATCAACAAACTACTCGCTACAGACTTCATCAGGGAGATTAAAGAAAGCGAGTGGCTTGCAAATATAGTGATGGTCCCAAAGAAGGACACGGACATCCTGCGGATGTGCGTGGATTTCACGTCGCTAAACAAGCACTGCCGAAAGGACCACTTCCCTCTTCCTCGGTTCGACCAGATCATCGATTCGACTACAGGATGCGAGAAACTCTCCTTCCTCGACGCCTACTCAGGCTACAACCAGATTCGACTCAAGGTCGAAGATCAAGAGAAAACAGCGTTTATAACACCGTTCGGAGTGTTCTGCTACAACACAATGCCCTTCGGGCTAAAGAACGCAGGTGCCATGTACCAGTGATGCATGCAGGCATGCCTGAAGGACCAGATCGGTCGCAACATCTAAGTCTATGTTGATGACATAGTCATCAAAACCAGAGAGGCGAAAACGCTCATCGACGATCTCCGCGAGACGTTCGATAATCTCGACTGCTACAGGATCAAGCTCAATCCCGAAAAATGCGCGTTCGGCGTCCCATCAGGACAACTCCTTGGCTACTTCATCTCCCAGCGAGGGATCGAGGCGAACCCGAAGAAAATCCGGGCCATCATGGCGATGGAGAAGCCAAAGAATCTCAAGGGTGTCCAGTAGCTCGCAGGGTGAATAGCGGCATTGAGCAGATTTATCAGCCGCATGGGCGAGAAGGCCCTGCCATTCTACCAACTGCTACGCAAGGCAGATAAATTCGAGTGGACACCCGAAGCCGACGACGCATTCGAAAGTCTCAAGCGCCTACTCTCCACCTCGCCCATTTTGGTCACACCAAAGGAGCGCGAGCCTCTGCTGCTGTACATAGCAGCCACACATCAGGTGGTCAGCACCGTGCTAGTGGTCGAACGACCCGAAGAAGGCAAAACCCATGGGGTCCAATGCCCAATTTACTACCTCAGCGAGGTATTGATGCAAACAAAACAGAGGTACCCTCACTACCAAAAACTCGCCTACGGCGTGTTCATGACGGCTCGTCGGTTGAGCCATTACTTCCAGGAGCACCAGGTGATGGTGGTCAACGAGGCACCTTTGAACAGCATCCTAAATAACCCAGAGGCCACAGGACGCGTGGCCCTATCGGGCATCGAGCTGTCACCCCTAGACATCGTCTACGAGAAGCGACTCGCAATCAAATCTCAAGTCCTCCCGGACTTCCTTGTACATTGGATGGAGCTGCAGCTGCCAGACACCCCAGACATGTCGCAGTCATGGACGATGCACTTTGACGGCTCCAAGCGTGAGGCTGGAGCAGGAGCCGGGGTAATACTGACCTCCCCGCAGGGCGACCAGATGAAGTACGTCCTCTGGATGAAATTCCGAGCTTCCAACAACGAGGCCGAATACGAAGCCCTCATCCACGACATGAGGATGGCGAAGATCTGCGGCGCAACACGCCTGGTCATATACGGTGAATCCAACCTCGTTGTCCAGCAGACGATGAACGAGTGCAACGCACACGTCGAAAACATGATCGCGTACCGCGCACTCTACAGCGCCTCGAAGGAGAATTTGACGGCTGCGAGCTTCGGCACGTTGGAAGAGAAAGCAACGAGGAAGCTGACAGACTCGCCAACATCGGCTCCACCTGCGCAGAGGTGCCACCGGGTGTGTTCCTCGAACAAATTTGTGTGCCATCCATCAAGCAGAAATTCCCCAAGGGATCACCCGAAGAAGCAAAACACTCGGGGGCCACGCTGCCCGAAGGACACGAAGGACCCGAGAAACTGGACGCAGAGGTCGCTATGGTCAACCTTCTGCAGGTCATGGCAGTCGAAGAAACTTGGACACGACCGTACCTCCAGTTCTTGATAAACGGAGAGCTGCCTGATAGCCCGAAGGATGCCCGGCGCATATCTCACCGGTCAAAAGCTTTCACCATCATATATGGCGAGCTATACAAGCGCAGTATTACGGGTGTACTACAAAGATGCGTAAACATTGGTGACGGGAAAACCATCCTCCAAGACATCCACGAGGGCATCTGCGGCCACCACGCAGGCAGCCGCTCCCTTGTCGCCAAAGCTCTATGAGCTGGATTCTACTGGCCAACGGCCATGAGCGACGCAAAGGACATCATCCGAAGATGCAAGGGGTGCCAAAGGTTCGCCGATAAACCACATGCACCCGGTTCAGAGCTCAGGCCCATACCTATAGCCTGGCCCTTTGCTCAATCGGGCCTCGACAGGATTGGCAAACTACCAAAGTCCTCGAAAGGGGGGTACGTCTACCTCCTGGTCGCAGTCGACAAATTCACCAAGTGGGTCGAAGCCATGCCGGTCACTAACCAAAAGGGCAAGACTGCCGTGAAATTCTTTGAGTCCACTGTCTACAGGTTCAGCGTACCGCACAGCATCATCACCGATAATGGATCGAACTTTATCTCCAAAGAATTCCAAGACTTCTGCGAAGGCCTCGGAATCAACATCACATACGCCTCAGTGGCACACCCACAAATGAACGGGCAGGTGGAAAAGGCCAACGTCCTAATCGGCGCTGGCATCAAGAAGTGCCTCATGAGCCTACTCGAACGAAAGGCCGGAGCCTGGACGGAAGAGCTACCATCCGTCCTATGGAGCTTGCGGACTACGCCAAACAGCTCCACCGGCTACACACCGTTCTTCATGGTGCATGGAGCCGAAGCCGTACTACCAGCCGAAGTACGCCACCAGGCCCCCCGGGTCATCGCTTACAGCGAAGCCGAATCCACGTCTGCACTCGAAGATGCCATCGACACACTCGACGAGGCAAGAGACGTAGCAGCAGCTCGATCAGCGGTGTACCAGCAGAGTCTCCGCAACTACCACAGCCGCCGGCTGCGCCCAAGGTCCTTCGTCGAAGAAGACCTCGTCTTACGACTCAAGCAAGAGCGACCGAAGAAATTCGAGTCACCATGGGAAGGACCCTACATCATCACCGAAGTCATCCCAGGTGGCGCCTATCGCCTCAAGCACGTGGAGTCTTGTCAACACCCGGATTTTTTCAATCCTAGATGCCTGTTATGCCATACATCGCAATCCCAGGATTACCATTTTTGCGAGACATAACAGAATTGGATACCATAGTACATCATCCGTTACAACGATACATAAGTTCTTACACAAATAGGGATCTCATGATCCAGTTCTTAATACAACGTCAAGCAGCGGAATACGTAATAATAACGGTAGCGTAGGCGAAGCTCCATCTTCAAGGTCACATGCAATGCTGACGATGGGAGATGATCCTAGTTGTCGTAACCTTCCTGGGGTCCATCTTCCAGGTACTTCTCTTCATAGTCTGGCCATGGGAATAGCCAGGGACAAAGCCATGAGTACTCTTTAAGTACTCGCAAACTAATGCTAACAGGTAAGGGGTTTTTGGATAATAGGACACTAGGCTCTAGGGTTGTTTTGCAAAAAGCCAGGTTTATCTCTACTCAGTTCCAAAGCTAGTCACAATTTTATAACTCCTAAGTGGGATCTTGTAATTCAGGTCACAACTCTGTTGTGGTCAAGTCAAAGTCTCAATTCTTTTCACAAGTCATTTTGAAAAGTCTGACGGGGGAACAGTATGGCCACTCCAACTGTCCATAACCGCGGACGCGGCTATTCGAATAGTTTGACACTCTGCAGAGATTGTACACTTTCACCACAACATTCGATACATCCGTCATGAACAAATCCTGAATTCATCATACTAAGTATGCGGATAATCAATCCTAAACTTTCGATTACACGCCCTAGTATAAGCACCTCTCCTGTGAGTTTGGCCTCCCAACCATGACCAATTGTCATCTTGGGTACTGCACAGGTGGACAATCTTTACAAGGTAGCCTCAGCTCAAACCTTGGCCGTGAGGGAACTAATACTAAGGAATATAAGTTTCCAGTCAAGCCCTACCCAATCTTCGGGTATTGTGGTTGTACGATAAAATTGGAATGGTATCGCATCCAGACAACCATCAGTTTTATAAAAGGGCTAAGGCTCATGCCTCAACATTTTTATCACCAAAATCATCAAGTGTTTGGAAACACATGTCCAAAACATTTCAATAGAATGATCCATCATTCCAAGGTTTTCATAACCATTTTTCCACCAAGTATTCCCATCTAGGGTTGATCAAGTTTTAGGCTTAGCACTAGCATCTACAGGTGGGGTAGTACTAAGGAGGGGTGGTAAACTAGTGGAGTTTCAACTAAGTACAACCTCATGCCTTAGGATGACATCAAGGTTTCTATCTTAGGCCAAATTTTATGCTCTTTATGCAACCTTCAGCACAACTGTCTAGTATCTACCAAACTCTTAGGTAGACTCTAAGTAAGCCTTGATAAAGAAATAAAGCAAGAAGCTTGCACATAAAACTAGGATTTGGTTTATCAAGTGGGTATGATCACCTATGCTTAAGGCATATAGTAGTCATAGCACAAGTATGGGTTTGTGGCATCAGTAGGGTATCTTGCAAGGGTTAGCTTGCATCAATACCAGTATAAGCATGCATAGTTACTAGCTTGCATTGGTATAGTATCAACTTGCATCGTTACTAGCTTGCATTGGTATAGTATCAGCTTGCATCGTTACTAGCTTGCATTGGTATAGTATCAGCTTGCCTTGTGCAGAGCAGTGGTTGAAGTTCTCCTTGGCTTCCTCTTCGTAGTATCCTCCTTCCTCCTTGTATCCTTGGTCGGTACTAGCGTCTATGAATAAATACGAGGTACACAATCACCAAACAATACCTAACTACTTGCAATCATCACACACAAGGGTCCTATAGATGATCTAGCATCATCTCTAACATTACAAGGTTAAGGCTTGGTTTAAATCTTTTTATTTTTAGAAAAGTAATTTCTACTCATTGAAAAACTACTTAAGATTTAATATTCTCCAAACTAAACATGGGATCATGTTGACACATGTCATCACCACATATTGTAGTCCATGGGAATGTGATTTAAAGTGGTGTCACAATTTAATAGGGTTTTACCCTTTTATTTTAATTAATTAAAGTGGCTAGAAATGCTTATGGAGCATTCTTTTATTAATTGAACAATATTTCTGCAAGTAAACCTATATATTTTTATATATTCTGAAAGGTATGGTTAAATGTGATTTTTGAGAGTTGGAAACAACTCAAAAGCTATTATGGTTTAAATTTGAAAAATGTTTGAATGCAGAAAAGCTTCTACCTTGTTATTTTTACCATGGGTGATCTATAGATCCAAATGACTTGAATCCAACGGGCTTGGATTCAGCATTCACAGACTTTTCCAACAAAATTGGTTTCATTCAAATTGGTGCACTGAATCGATCTGGGTTGATTTTTGAAGTTGGGTACAGAAGTGTGTTTGAAATGAAATAGAAAAAGATTTAATTTGAATAACTGGGTTGCGCGGGAAATTCTAATGGGCCGGCCTGCTAAGCGCAATGCTCCCGCGGGCTGCTTAAGTGGGTGTCCCCACTCGTCAGTGACACGGGGCTGGGCGAAGCGGTATGGGGCAACATGGGTCGTTCGATCTGGTTCTAATCTAACGGCTGGAAGTCATCGTCGATGCGAGACAGCTCCGGCGAGAACGAAACCTAGCGCGGCCAGTGAGGGTCCCTAGGGGCTCACCGGGGTACTGGCGACGGTCGGAGAGGCGGGCGAACGACGAAGTCGACGACTACAAACTCAGGGGTGGTCGCGGCAGCTCCTGGGGTGGCTCCAATCGCTGGCTCCTTTTTTCTCCGGCAGCAGCAGGCTCCAGTGAAATTCCGGCGAGTGGTGCTCGCCTTGCTCTGAGGATGGTGTGGCACGATCAGTGAGGATAGGGGAGTGAGATGGTGTGAAGAATTCGTGCGGGGGTGGCCTCTATTTATAGTCAAGCGAGGGGACCGTCGGGGCGCACGGTGAGCTCGTCGGGGGCGACGTTACAGGCGGCTACTGGCATGGGCACGGGTAGGGGATGGTGCTGTGTCTCCTGGCGATGCTCAACGACATGGTCGCGAGGCATGAGGCGGTGTGGTTTGGTCTGGAACGGGCGGTGCTCTGCACGACAGAGGCGGCGTCTTTGACGGCGGGCGGTGGTTGTGCGGCACGGGGCGGCAAATGGGGATGTCTGGCGGTCTCCTGGGTTGATGGCGATCGTGTATGCACGCGGCGAGGGCGGCGCGCGGTCTGTGGGTGCTGGTCGAGGGTGGCGCTCTGGCGCATGCTCGGCATGGTCTGGGCGCGGCTTGTGCGCGTGGTCCATGGCTTGGCAACGCTTGCGGCTGGGACAGTGAGTGGCGGTGGACGGTGGGCTGCCTCGTAGACAAGTTGGCACGGCTAGTTCTTCCTCTAGCTTGCTGTCCACAATGGGGTGACATTGGGGTGCTCGGCTGTTCACCATTAATGGCAATGGCAAGCTCACAGGGGTGCTAGTGTTGGGCTAATCTTTCTAGATGATCTACTGAGCTGTGTGTGAGCTAACTAGGGGAAAAGTTAGGCAAGAATCACTGCACACTATAGTGTTTGATGTTTTGTTTGATTTGTGTCTGCAACCTGTTTGATGAAATGGCCGCATGAAATCAAGTTTTGAATTTTGAAATGATTTTTGGTGGGTTTGCTAGTTTGGTGCTGGTGAGTCTCCAGATGCTTGGGTTTTGAAAGTTGAGCTTGTTTAAGTGGGTTTTGAAAAAGTGGGATCTTCCCATATGAAGAAGATTCAATTTTGAATTGTCATTTAAACTATGCATTTGAAAGTTTCTGGATGATCACAAAGTGGGCCTTGATACTCTGTTATGAGTACATTCAAGGGGTGCAAAGATCCAGAAAAGTTTCTATTAGGTTCTAAAAGTTTGAGACAGCCAAAGTAGGCATGGGAGTTAAATTGGTCAAAATGACCATTCACTTAATATATTTGTTTTGATTTACTTGCCTTTAAGAAAAGTGTGGGAAATGTTTTAGATGATGTTTATTTCACCTAAGAAACATTTTACAAGCAATGGATCACACAAACAAGGTGGTTTTTAAAGAAATTCAAAATCTATGCATACACATATGCATGCATTCATGATTTTATTTAGAAAAGTTTTTGTTAACCCTAATTGTGATGATTAGTGTTTGATGATCCAAGCTTAGTATTTTTGGGATGTTATAAACCTTCCCCCCTTAAACAAAATCTCGTCCCGAGATTTGAAAAAGGACGAAAAGATTACCTAAGATTTGAAGAGATCGGGAAACTCCGTCCTGAGGTGATCTTCGCGCTCCCAGGTAGCTTCCTCTTCTGTGTGGTTGCTCCACTGAATCTTGAGAAACTTGATGCTTCGGGTTCGGGTAGTTCGAAAAGCTTCTTCCAAAATGCGGATGGGCACTTCGGGATAGGTCAGGTCATCGTTGATCTCTATGGTCCGATGATCGATATTCTTGAACACTTCGGTCTTCTCGGGGACTTCGAGACATTTGCGAAGTAATGAGATATGGAACACATTGTGCACAGCTGACATCTCTTTAGGTAGTTCCAGTTGATACGATACTTCTCCTTGACGGTTCAAAATTTTGAAAGGTCCGATATATTTGGGGGCTAACTTTCTTTTGAGTTGGAAACGCCGCGTTCCCTTCAATGGCGACACTTTTAGATAAACAAAATCTCCTATGTTGAAGGCGAGGTCTCGACGTCTCTTGTCGGCATAACTCTTCTGTCGGGATTGGGCGGTCTTGAGGTGCTCACGAATCTTGTGAACCTTCTCTTCTGCTTCTCGTAGGATGTCGGGTCCGAAGATCTGACTCTCTCCTACTTCCGACCAGTTCAAAGGGGTGCGGCACTTTCTTCCGTACATGAATTCAAATGGGGCCATTTTCAAACTGGCTTGGTAACTATTGTTGTAGGAAAATTCTGCAAACGGCAGACAGTCTTCCCACTTGGATCCATATTGTAGCACGCATGCTCTAAGCATATCTTTGAGTATTTGGTTTACTCGCTCCGTTTGTCCATCGGTCTGAGGGTGATACGCGGTACTGAAATCTAGGCGGGTTCCTAAACCTTCTTGGACTTTCTTCCAGAATCTCGAGGTAAACTGAGTTCCTCGATCCGATACTATGTTCTTGGGGACTCCGTGCAAACTGACGGTTCTAGCGATGTACAACTCCGCTAGCTTTGAACTCTGATAGGTGGTTTTGACGGGCAAGAAATGGGCTACTTTGGACAATCTGTCCACTATGACCCAAATAGAGTCATTTCCCCTACTAGAAGTAGGCAGTCCAGTGATAAAGTCCATTCCTACAGAATCCCATTTCCATTCCGGAATCTGCAAAGGTTGCAACAATCCAGCGGGTCTTTGATGTCCTGCCTTGACTCGCTGGCATATATCATATTTAGCAATATAGCTTCTGATTTCTCTCTTCATCTTATGCCACCAAAATTGCTCTTTCAAATCTTGATACATCTTAGTTCCTCCAGGATGGATAGAATAAAGAGTATCATGAGCCTCCTTCAAAATAACTTCTTTCAATTCCGAATCTGCTGGTACACAAAGGCGTCCTTTGTACCACAGAACTCCTTCTTCGTCCTCTGTGAATCTGGGTACCTTGCCTGTACCGATACGACGCTTGATTTCGTCGATACTAGCATTTCCCTTCTGCGCCTCTTTAATCTGACTGATCAAAGTGGGCTGAAGTTCTATGCTAGCCAAAAATCCTTCACTTACTAATTCTATTCTAAAATCTTCCATCTCCTTGTGCAGACTTGGTTGCTCCTCCAAAATCATGGAGTTCAAGCGGCACGGCAATCTGCTAAGGGCATCAGCTACCACGTTGGCTTTACCAGGGTGATAGTGAATGTCCAGGTCGTAATCCTTGATTAGCTAAATCCATCTTCTCTGCCTCATATTCAACTCTTTCTGTGTGAATATATACTTTAGGCTCTTGTGATCCGAATAAATCTCACAACGATTTCCCATTAGGTAATGTCTCCATGTCTTCAGGGCTAGAACTACTGCAGCGATTCGAGGTCATGGGTTGGGTAGTTTTGCTCATGTTGCTTCAATTGTCGAGATAGATAAGATATAACCTTGCCTTCTTGCATTAGCACACATCCGAGACCAATCTTGGATGCGTCACAATACACATCGAAGGGCTTCGTGATATCCGACATGATTAAGATTGGGGCTGATATCAATCTCCTCTTGAGTTCTTGAAAACTCGCTTCACATTTGTCGGTCCATTCAAACTTCTTGTCCTTCTTCAGCAATTGGGTCATGGATCGGGCGATACTCGAGAATCCTTCTACGAATTTGCGGTAATATCCCGCCAATCCGAGAAATGCACAAACTTGGGTTTGAGTGGTTGGGGCTTGCCAATCTTCTACATCTTTCACTTTGGCAGGGTCAACAGCAATTCCTCCGGCTGACACAATGTGACCGAGGAATCCTACCTCCTGTAACCAGAATTCACATTTGCTAAACTTTGCATACAGTTAATGCTCTCTAAGGGTTCCAAGAATGGTCCTTAGGTGTAGCTCATGTTCTTCTTATGATTTGGAATAAATCAGAATGTCGTCGATGAAAACAACGACAAACTTATCCAGGAAGTCCATAAAAATCTTATTCATGAGGTTCATGAAATAAGCGGGGGCATTGGTTAATCCAAAAGACATGACTGTATACTCGTACAATCCATATCTGGTGGTAAAGGCAGTCTTTGGAATATCCTCTGCACGAATTTTGAGTTGATGATAACCAGTTCTAAGATCAATCTTAGAAAACACCTGGGCACCAGTCAACTGATCAAACAAATCTTCTATCTTGGGCAAGAGGTACTTGTTCTTGATGGTGACATCATTTAACTTCCGATAATCCGTACATAAACGGTTACCTCCATCTTTCTTGTCCACAAATAAGACAGGTGATCTCCATGGTGACGCACTTGGTTGAATTAGTCCAATTTCTAGCATGGAATCCAGTTGCTTCTTCAGTTCTTCTAACTCCGATGGGTTCATACTATAGGGTCTCTAGGTGTAACACCGCGGTTCTGAAAAGACCGTGGCTTCTATGTGACATGCCAATCCCTGGATCGGTTCATTGGCCCACAATAGAATGAGATGAATAACATAGCAAAATATCCATGTATCATAAATAACGAAGATCCAGAGTACCATTATTACAATGAAAGCTTAGCTCAAGGCTAGCTCAAATTATTCAGGTAGCAACATAAACAAAGTAAATCCTCCATTCTTCAAATTGCCCACAAGTGAACAAGTGCCGAGTGGAGTACCGTGGCCTATATAGATTACTCAGAATCGGAATAACCTGCAACATGAAACGTAGCAGCCCCGAAGGGTCAATACATGGAATGTATGGCAAGTAGAGCTAGTAATGGAGACAATAGTACTAACATCTACATGCATATTTGGCAAGTGGAGTTGTGTCTGGCTTGCATTTGCAAATACCTTTGCCCTACTTTCATAAACAGTTTTTGATTTTCTTTGAAAAGATCCCAATTAAGTTAACCCAACAATATTAAAACAATTATGAAATTGGAATGAGCGAGAAACATGTCATGGAATCAATATCAAGCAACTCAGTTGTCCATAACCGGGGACACGGCTAATCGATTAGGTTATACACCCTGCAGGGGTTAGTACACTTTACCCATGTGACTTGGCCAGCCCAGCTCGTACCATCACTCTCATTTTGAGTGGTGATAGGGAGAAGTCCAAGAAGAGACTGTTCGGGAAGTAGCTCCTCGATCCCGACGCGCACCGGTCCAACCTACCAAAATTCTACATCTCTGGATACGCGGGTTCGAGTTACCACAACCTACTAAGCCCAACCAACCGCCCATTTCATTATTGGCACATGGTTGTACACGTAAGCTACACAATAAAGAAGCCAATCAATTTCTCTCGATACCTGGGTGCCTTTCCGCAATGAAACCACCAAAAATTATCAATACCATCACACCCAGGGGATTCATTGATTAAGTTGTTTTAGTTTTCACAAACCAATACTTTTAGAAACGAGTCTCAATGATGTAACCCAGCCCTCGTTCAACATAGCATGGCTAAGCACATCTACCAATGGTGGTTCATCTACAGGGAAGGCCCTACCACATAATAGGACATAGCATAGCGATAGTATCATCCTACACATGCATCTACAAAATACACGACAATGCATTGAAAATAGTAGGACGATATCATGAACAAAGTAGCATCTACTTGCCTTGGTTGTAGCAGTCGGAAGAACAATCCACACACGAGCAAGCGTTGCACTCGTCACAATCTACACGATACAATTGCAATTATAAACAAACAATCCACAAGCATATGCAACAAAGATGATGCATGAAGGTATGCAAGGCAAGTGAATTGGTGCTACAGCTGCACTACATAATCCTATGCAATAATACTACTAATTGCATGCATGGAAAATAGTTTTAGCGCTAGGAAAACTATTACGCAAAAAGTAATGCCCAAAACTAGAGCTAGAACTCAAATAATTCACTACCGGTAGTATACTGTTTGTAAAATCTTGGAAAAATTCTACCGTATAGGCATAGCTATTTAGGAATAGTACCAATTGGAATTACTCAAAAAGGAATTATAAAACTCCCGAAGTAATTAAAACACTGCAGAAAGCCACTAGACAGTTTCTGCAGAAGTTTTTACTGTAAGCCTATCTTTTTAATTCACGATGAGATTCCCCTCGTTCCACTGAATTTAGGGACATATCATACTCAATTTTTGGAGCTACAGATCTTTTTCTACGAATTAATTACTCCAAAAAATCCATTAACCTATTTGATTAAACTGTACTAATTCACGATGAGATTACTGTAAGCCTTTTTGATTACTCCAAAAAGGCCATTAACCAATTTTTGGAGCTGCAGAAGTTTTTACTGTAAGCCTATCTTTTTAATTCACGATGAGATTCCCCTCGTTCCACTGAATTCAGGGACATATCATACGCAATTTTTGGAGCTACAGATCTTTTTCTACGAATTAATTACTCCAAAAAGGCCATTAACCTATTTGATTAAACTGTACTAAATCTTGCTGCAAAAGTCTGAACCAAAGGTACAGCAAGGTTCTACACGACTCACTGAACCTACACATATTTTATTTGCAATTTTTGGCCCAGCGGTTTAATTTCTACGCAATTTACAAGTTTCTACCGAAATCTGTCAACTAAATCGATTAAAGTAATTACCCAGTCAACTGTGTCTGTTGACTGGTCAACGCAGCTTCTGACCGGGCGCTGACTGGGCGTCTGACTAGTCAACGCCTCGGTACTGACCGGTCAACGACCGATCTGGACCGCTGATCTGAAATCTAACGGTGGCTGCAGACTCACCGGAGATAAACGGCGAAACGAACGGCGGCGAGTTCCGAACGGTGGCGGCGATCGGTTCTGACGACGGCGTTTTTCCTGCGCGGAAGAGAGACAGTCAGCACGCGGATCAAGACGGTCACACAACGGCGGCGCGAGGTGGTGGCACGGCACGCGAGGCGTGCGTGCATGCGGGCGAGCGCGAGCGGCAGCGGCAGCGAGCTACGCGGGCAGCGAGCGCAGGCGCGGCGCGCTGCGAGCGGGCGCGGAGCGGCGGCGGCGGGGTGGCGCGGCACGCTGGCGGGCAGCAGCGGCGGCGGCGGCGGGTGGCTGCGGCGGTGGGGCGGCAGCGGCGGGTGGCTCTCGGGCGCGGCGGCGCGGGGCGGTGCAGCGTCGCGGCGGCGAGGCGCGACGCGGCGGCGGGGGTGGCGGCAGGCGGCGGCTCGGCGGCGGGACAGGCGTGCGGCGGCGGGGAGAGGAGGCGGCGGCGCGGGCACGCTTACCGAGGGTGGCGGCGCAGATCCCGAGGGCGACGGCGCGCGCGGTCTTCGAGGAGGCGGGGTCGGTGGGTACGGGAACCGAGGCAGCGGTGGCTGCCTCTTATGTGGGGCCCCCTCGTGGGGTCCTACGCGGATACGGCGCGCGGTTGGAAAATGACTCGGAAAATGGCCCGTTTTTCTATCTTTTAATAAAACGGCCGCAACTTTTCCGTACGAGCTCCGAATCGAGCGATTCTTGCTCCTACGGTTTTGTAAAATCGAGGGGAACAATCTAGGTTCAAGGGTTGAGCGAAACCACTAGGCTACAAGGGTGGACAACGCTAGTCCTACTAAAGCCTCCCGCAGGAGCCTCGTATTAAAATAGAAAAGGGTTTGAAAATAGCGTTTCACCGATTCTTTTCAATCGATGGTTTTGCATGGAAGAGTATGATGCAATGATATGAATGATATGCAGAACCAAATCTAAAATTTGGGATGTGACAAGACTAACCCCCTTAAGATGAATCTCGTCCTCGAGATTCGGCGCGGCTAGCAAATAGGTGTGGGTAGTCCTCTCGGATGTCATCCTCACGCTCCCAAGTGGCTTCCTCTTCGGTGTGGTGGCTCCACTGTACCTTGCAAAACCTGATCGTCTTGGTACGGGTAGTCCTCTCCACTGTCTCCAGAACCCTGACCGGTTTCTCCTCATAGGTCAAGTCGTTCTCAAGCTGAACCTCCTCTAGCGGTACAGTGTCTCTCATTGGTGTATCCACCATCTCCGGATGGCACTTCTTCAGCTGGGACACGTGGAACACATTGTGAACAGCGGACAAAGCTTCTGGCAACTCCAACTGGTAAGCAACTTCCCCTTTGCATGCTAAGACACGATATGGTCCAATAAACCGAGGTGCCAGCTTACCCTTAATTCCAAATCTCTTGATTCCACGAAGTGGCGACACTCTGAGGTATGCTCTATCACCTATCTCATACACCACTTCCTTGCGCTTGGCGTCAGCGTAGCTCTTCTACCTTGATTGTGCTACCTTCAGTCTGTCCCTAATCAAGGCGACCTTCTCCTCAGCGTCCTTGATCAAATCAGGTCCAAACAACTGGCGTTCTCCTACCCCATCCCATAGCAATGGCGTCCGGCACCGTTTCCCATATAGCACATCGAACGGTGACGTCTTGATGCTGGTTTGATAGCTGTTGTTGTAGGAAAACTCCGCATACGGCAAATTCTCATCCCAACTAGAGCCATGAGCCAAAGCACAAGCTCTCAGCATGTCCTCCAAAATCTGATTCACCCTCTCGGTCTGTCCATCAGTCTGTGGGTGAAACGCTGTGCTAAACTCCAATCTAGTACCAAGTGACTCGTGCAGCTGGCGCCAGAAGTGCGAGGTAAATTGGGTGCCTCTATCAGATACGATACTCTTGGGAACTCCATGTAGGCACACAATTCTGTCCATGTAAATCTTGGCCAACTTTGCACTCGTATAGGTTGTCTTCACCGGTATAAAGTGGGCTACCTTGGTCAAATGGTCGACCACTACCCAAATGGAGTCATATCCTGACCTGGTCCTGGGCAATCCTGTGATAAAGTCCATTCCCACTCTATCCCACTTCCAATCCGGCACGGGCAATGGCTGTAGCAATCCTGCGGGCTTCTGGTGTTCCGCCTTCACTCGGCTACATACATCACATAGGGCAATATGCTCTGCGATGTCTCCCTTCATGTTGTTCCACCAGAATCTGTCCTTTAGGTCCATATACATCTTCGTGTTGCCTGGATGTATGGAATATGGCGAGTCATGAGCTTCCTGCAGAATCAACTTCCTCAACTCCGGATCGTTGGGGACGCACAAACGATCTCCATACCACAAGGTTCCTTGCTCATCCTCGTGGAATTCCCTTGCTCGACCCTCCTTCATCTTTTCCTTAACTTCATCTATCTCTTTGTCTCCCACTTGAGCTTTCCTGATTCTGTCCTGTAGCATTGGTTGGACTTCCATTGTTGCCAAGTATCCTTCAGATACTACCTCCAGTCTAAGGTCCTTGAATTGCTTGCACAAATCCTCAGGCAATTCACCAATTGTCAATCCATTGGCGTAAACCTTCCGACTCAGAGCATCTGCTACTACATTGGCCTTTCCTGGGTGGTATTGCAGATTCATATCATAATCCTTGATAAGCTCCAACCATCTCCTTTGTCTCATGTTCAGTTCCTTCTGCGTAAATATGTACTTCAGGCTCTTGTGGTCGGTGTACACATCACAGTGTTTTCCCATTAAGTAATGCCTCCATACCTTGAGCGCATGAACCACTGACGCTAACTCCAAGTCGTGTGTGGGGTAATTCCGCTCATGGTGTTTGAGTTGTCGCGAGGCATATGACACTACTCTCCCATCTTGCATCAGCACACTCCCAAGTCCCTGTCGAGAAGCGTCACAGTACACTTGGAAATCCTTCTGAAGGTCTGGTAGACACAGAACAGGCGCAGTCACTAGTCGACGCTTCAGTTCCTGAAAGCTGGCTTCACATACGTCTGACCATTCAAACTTCCTCTCCTTCTTCAGAAGTTCCGTCATCGGCTTAGCAATCTTGGAAAAGTTTTCAATGGACCTCTTGTAATATCCAGCAAGTCCCAAAAAGCTTCGAATCTCTCCCGCATTCTTGGGTGCTTCCCACTCTGTCACTGCAGTCACTTTGCTTGGATCAACAGCGACTCCTTCTCCTGACACTACGTGTCCAAGAAACCCAACGGTGTTAAGCCAGAATTCACACTTGCTGAATTTGGCATACAGCTGATGTTCCCTCAGCTTCTCCATAATTAGTCGCAGATGTTTCTCATGCTCAGCATCATCCTTGGAATATATCAGTATGTCATCAATAAACACCACCACGAACTTGTCCAAATACTCCATAAATACCTTGTTCATCATGGTCATGAAATATGTCGGGGCATTCGTTAGTCCAAAAGACATAACCGTATACTCATATAAACCATACCTAGTAGTGAAAGCGGTTTTTGGTACATCCTCCTCCCGGATCTTCAATTGGAAGTAACCTGATCGCAGATCAATCTTGCTAAACACCTTCGCTCCTTCCAGTTGATCAAACAAATCATTTATGTTCGGCAGAGGGTACTTGTTATTGATGGTTACTTCATTCAGCGAGCGATAGTCCACCACTAATCTCTTGCTGCTGTCTTTCTTCTCCACAAACAGAACAGGTGCACCCCATGACGACGAACTAGGCTGAATGAATCCCTTTTCCAGCTGCTCTTTCAACTTCTTCTTTAATTCCTTCAGCTCATCCACATCCATCTTATATGGTTTCTTTGCTATTGGTCCTGTTCCCGGCATCAGGTCGATAAGAAACTCTACTTCCCTGTCAGGTGGCATGGCACAGTATCCATGCTAATCCCCTTAAGAGAATTCAACTTACACCCTCCTGGTCGTACAACCGACTTGAATCTAATCCTCTTACCATCCGGGGTTTTGAGTGAAACAGCTCGCTGTGCATAATCTATGTGTCCCCCATGCATAGACATCCAATCCATACCCAGAATAACGTCTAATCCCTGTGAATCCAACACTACCAAATGTGCACTGAAGTTGTGTGTTCCAATCCTCACAGTTAAATCGCGGCATCCTGCGCTAGCTATCATATCTCCTCCAGGTGAACTCACTCTAATAGACCCTTTCATAGACTCAGTAGGTAGCTTATACTTATCCACAAATGCCCTTGATATGAATGAATGCGATGCACCAGTATCGAAAAGTATAAATGCAGGGTAAGTGTTGATTGGAAACTTACCAATCACAAGGTCAGGCTCATCTGGAATCTCCTCCACATTCATGTGGTTCACTGTGGCCTTCTCGTTGTTGGTTGGCTTCAATCCCTTCTTCTCCGAATAGTTGTCAGCATAGTGTCCCTTCTGTTTACACTTGAAGCATGTCACCTCACTCAGATCCTTCTTCACAAAGCTGCGATCGCGGTTGCGGTCATGTCCACCGTGTCCTCCAGAGTGGTGAGAGTGTCCTCCCTTGTGGCTGTGGTGGCTGCTCCTATGGTTGTCATGACGATGCCCATCGCCTCCATGGTGGTGGCGGTCATGGCTCCCATGGTCACTCCCTCCATGCTTGGAGTATCCATCATATGAAGTGCGAGACTTGTGGTGTGAACCAGAGTGATGATTGTTACTCTTTCTCTTGCGGTTTTCCACCTGCTTGTGCTTCCCTTCCAAGATCCTGGCCTTGTCCATAAGCTCCTGGAAAGTGGGGAAATAAACCACCAGTAGCTGCACTGAAAGCTCATCACTGAGGCCATCCAGGAATCTCTCCCTCCTTTTTGCATCAGTGTCAACATCCTCAGGTGCGTAACATGACAGGTTGTTGAACTCCTCAATGTACTCGGCCACGGTGCGATTGGTTTGGCGCAAGTTGCGGAACTCCTTCCTCTTCAGGCTCAGAACTCCTGAAGACACGTGGTTGGTCCTGAAACCTTCCTCAAACATTGCCCAAGTCACGGTGTCCAGCGGGTGGGTGATCTGAAAAGTGTCCCACCAAGAAGCGGCTGGTCCCTCCAGTAGGTGAGCGGCAAATCTCACCTTCTCAGCATCAGTGCATCCAATAGTTACCAGATCCTTGTTGACTGAAGGCAACCAGTCGAGAGCAACCATTGGTTCTGTTGCAGTAGAGAACTTAGCTGGCCTTAACCTCAGAAATCTGGTGAGAGCATCTCCCTGAGGCTGATTTTTTCCATTGTTGTTGTTCTGAGCTGCCATGAACTGAGTCATCACTTGGGTTAGCTGTGCCTGGGCTGCCATGAGCTGCTCCAACTCAGTGGGTTGACGGCGGGGAGGCATCTGCGGTTCAGCACAAGTATGTTTAGAAAGAATCAACTACGATAATAGGATTCTACCCATGCATATGATCAAACAACATCAAACAATAGCAGACAATCACAAGCAAGCAACACATCAATAAACAAGTGATCCAACAACATCCCAGAGGTTATCCTAGGAGTATATACCTACTAAAATAGTTTTATAAGAGTTGGCAATGGTTAACCAAACAGTTGATCAACTAAACAACAAAAACAGCAATCTGCCAGAACAGTCCAGCAGCGTTCGCAAATTTTTCCGTCTGACTTAAACTTGTCAGAAAATTTAGCTGAGTTTTGCACATATAGTACAGAGAGTTACGCATCAGCCCAATGTTTTTCAGATTTTTCCCAGTTACCAGAAAAATATGAAAAATCATACAGTACTGCTGTACCAGCAGAAAAACTGCAGCGAAAATAACACAGATAGTAACCAAACTTGCCATAACTCTTTCATATTGTTTTGCACAAATAATTCCTGGAATATTTTTAGTACACAAATAAGCAACTAATCACTCTTAAACTAACACGAACTAAGCTTCACAATGATCGAGACTAATCCTAACGAATTTGCCTAACATGGACTAATTGGTGGACTTCTATCTACTTCTTGAAGAGGTTGCGGTTGGTCCTTGCTGTCATGCGTTGGCGCTTCGGTTCGCGGTACAACCATGGTGGCGGAGTGTACACCTCTCCTGAACCATCACTTGAGATCTCAAACTCCACCTCTTCTGGATCCTCCTCTTCTTCTTCTTCACTTTCAGCTGCAACTGCAACAGCTTCATCTCCTCCACCATCATCGTCTCCATCATCATCATCCTCGTCCTCATCATCATCATCGTTCCCACTGTCATCATCATCCCCATTGTTGCCATCATCTCCATTGTCATCATCAGAGGGTGGATTTAGCTATGCTTGGAGAGCGGCAATCTGGGCTGTCATAGCTTCAATAGTTTGGTCCCTTTCCTGGACGGTCCCTTGCAACTGTTGTATGTTCTGGGTGTTCTCCTGCACAGTACCATGAAGATGAGCTATGGTTGCATCTCTGGCTATCAGGGCATTCTCCAGAACTCCCACAGCTTCATGCAGGGTGTCAATCTCCTGTCCTTGGACCACCATACCATTGCTAGCAAAATCTGCAATCTCCTTTATCATCATCACCTTCTCAGCTAGAGCTCCATTCTCCCTTTCCATGTCCTCTATGTGCCTCCGACGGGGCGGCATGTTGTTCCTGTCGCCCGGGGTAACCACAATGTGCCCATCTTCATCACGCCTTCCATAGTCACGGTAGGGTGAATCTGCTGGCAGTAGGTGTCGGACTTGATGGCACTGGCGAGACAGGCTTCATGTATGGCCAAGTTGATTCCAAGTCCCCAGTTGCAGTATGTCTTGGTGTAGATCAAGTGCACGGGATTTGGCAAGGCGGCATCTCTGAATATGAAAGTAGTGATCTCCCATGCATCCTCCCCATATCCATAGGTGTACAGCCTTCTTCCCTTGAACATGGGCAGTGGCAATCCCAATGACTGCGAGAGCTGTGCTAACTGCCTTGCAAAGGGCCTTGGTGACTCCATGGTGGCATACCTAGTCCTGACTTCTCCCATCTATCAAGAATTTACGAGGGTGAAAGGCATAAGATGAAAGACAGAGTTAATATAGGCTTTAATAAATCTAAGGCTTCCTAATCCAATCCTAGGTCACGATCCTACAGTCGACACACGGGCTCTGATACCATCTTGTGACACCACGGTTCTGAAAAGACCGTGACTTCTATGTGACATGCCAATCCCTGGATCGGTTCATTGGCCCATAATATAATGAGATGAATAACATAGCAAAATATCCGTGTATCATAAATAACGAAGATCCAAAGTACCATTATTACAATGAAAGCTTAGCTCAAGGCTAGCTCAAATTATTCAGGTAGCAACATAAACAAAGTAAATCCTCCATTCTTCAAATTGCCCACAAGTGAACAAGTGCCGAGTGGAGTACCGTGGCCTATATCGATTACTCAGAATCGGAATAACCTGCAACATGAAACGTAGCAGCCCCAAGGGTCAATACATGGAATGTATGGCAAGTAGAGCTAGTAATGGAGACAATAGTACTAACATCTACATGCATATTTGGCAAGTGGAGCTGTGTCTGGCTTGCATTTGCAAATACCTTTGCCCTACTTTCATAAACAGTTTTTGATTTTCTTTGAAAAGATCCCAATTAAGTTAACCCAACAATATTAAAACAATTATGAAATTAGAATGAGCGAGAAACATGTCATGGAATCAATATCAAGCAACTCAGTTGTCCATAATCGGGGACACGGCTAATCGATTAGGTTATACACCCTGCAGGGGTTAGTACACTTTACCCATGTGACTTGGCCAGCCCAGCTCGTACCATCACTCTCATTTTGAGTGGTGATAGGGAGAAGTCCAAGAAGAGACTGTTCGGGAAGTAGCTCCTCGATCTCGACGCGCACCGGTCCAACCTACCAAATTCTACATCTCTGGATACGCGGGTTCGAGTTACCACAACCTACTAAGTCCAACCAACCGCCCATTTCATTATTGGCACATGGTTGTACACGTAAGCTACACAATAAAGAAGCCAATCAATTTCTCTCGATACCTGGGTGCCTTTCCGCAATGAAACCACCAAAAATTATCAATACCATCACACCCAGGGGATTCATTGATTAAGTTGTTTTAGTTTTCACAAACCAATACTTTTAGAAACGAGTCTCAATGATGTAACCCAACCCTCGTTCAACATAGCATGGCTAAGCACATCTACCAACGGTGGTTCATCTACAGGGAAGGCCCTACCACATAATAGGACATAGCATAGCGATAGTATCATCCTACACATGCATCTACAAAATACACGACAATGCATTGAAAATAGTAGGACAATATCATGAACAAAGTAGCATCTACTTGCCTTGGTTGTAGCGGTCGGAAGAACAATCCACACACGAGCAAGCGTTGCACTCGTCACAATCTACACGATACAATTGCAATCATAAACAAACAATCCACAAGCATATGCAACAAAGATGATGCATGAAGGTATGCAAGGCAAGTGAATTGGTGCTGCAGCTGCACCACATAATCCTATGCAATAATACTACTGATTGCATGCATGGAAAATAGTTTTAGCGCTAGGAAAACTATTACGCAAAAAGTAATGCCCAAAACTAGAGCTAGAATTCAAATAATTCACTACCGGTAGTATACTGTTTGTAAAATCTTGGGAAAATTCTACCGTACAGGCATAGCTATTTAGGAACAGTACCAATTGGAATTACTCAAAAAGGAATTATAAAACTCCCGGAGTAATTAAAACACTGCAGAAAGCCACTAGACAGTTCTACAGAAGTTTTTACTGTAAGCCTATCTTTTTAATTCACGATGAGATTTCCCTCGTTCCACTGAATTCAGGGACATATCATACGCAATTTTTGGAGCTACAGATCTTTTTCTACGAATTAATTACTCCAAAAAGGCCATTAACCTATTTGATTAAACTGTACTAAATATTGCTGCAAAAGTCTGAACCAAAGGTACAACAAGGTTCTACACGACTCACTGAACCTACACATATTTTATTTGCAATTTTTGGCCCAGCGGTTTAATTTCTACGCAATTTACAAGTTTCTACCGAAATCTGTCAACTAAATCGATTAAAGTAATTACCCAGTCAACTGTGTCTGTTGACTGGTCAACGCAGCTGCTGACTGGGCGTCTGACTAGTCAACGCTTGGGTACTGACCGGTCAACGACCGATCTGGACCGCTGATCTGAAATCTAACGGTGGCTGCAGACTCACCGGAGACAAACGGCGAAACGAACGACGGCGAGTTCCGAACGGTGGCGGCGATCGGTTCCGGCGACGGCGTTTTTCCTGCGCGGAAGAGAGACAGTCAGCGCGCGGATCAAGATAGTCACGCAACGGCGCGTGAGGCGTGCGTGCATGCGGGCGAGCGCGAGCGGCTGCGTGCGGGCGAGCGCGAGCGGCAGCGGCAGCGAGCTGCGCGGGCAGCGAGCGGGCGCGGAGCAGCGGGCGAGGCGCGCGCAGCAGGCGGGCGGCGGCGGCGCTGCGGCTGCGCGGCGCGGCAGCGCAGGCGGCGGGGTGGCGCGGCGCGCTGGCGGGCAGCAGCGGCGGCGGCGGCGGGGCGGCAGCGGCGGGTGGCTCGCGGGCGCGGCGGCGGCGGCGGGGCGGCAGCGGCGGGTGGCTCGCGGGCGCGGCGGCGCGGTGCGGTGCAGCGGCACGGCGGCGAGGCGCGACGCGGCGGCGGGGGTGGCGGCAGGCGGCGGCTCGGCGGCGGGGCAGGCGCGCGGCGATGGGGAGAGGAGGCGGCGGCGCGGGCACGCTTATCGAGGGCGGCGGCGCAGATCCCGAGGGCGGCGGCGCACGCGGTCTTCGAGGAGGCGGGGTCGGTGGGTGCGGGAACCGAGGCAGCGGCGGCTGCCTCTTATGTGGGCCCCCCTCGTGGGGTCCTACGCGGATACGGCGCGCGGTTGGAAAAGGACACGAAAAACGGCCCGTTTTTCTATCTTTTAATAAAACGGCCGCAACTTTTCCGTACGAGATCCGAATCGAGCGATTCTTGCTCCTACGGTTTTGTAAAATCAAGGGGAACAATCTAGGGTCAAGGGTTGAGCGAAACCACTAGGCTACAAGGGTGGACAATGCTAGTCCTACTAAAGCCTCCCGCAGGAGCCTCGTATTAAAATAGAAAAGGGTTTGAAAATAGCGTTCCGCCGATTCTTTTCAATCGATGGTTTTGCATGGAAGAGTATGATGCAATGATATGAATGATATGCAGAACCAAATCTAAAATTTGGGATGTGACATTGGGCTATGGGTCCTGTTCTGGGGATTAGTTCGATGATAAACTCGATATCCCGATCTGGGGGCATACCGGGCAAAACATCTGGAAATACATCGGGGTATTCACAGACTATCCGGACTTGGTCAATGGTAGGTTGGGCTATACTCTTGTTACACTTGAATTGGCAAGGTAAGGTTTCAGATATATGCTCGGCTGATATTCCGGTGGTACTGGTCATGGTGATGGCTTTCTTGGCACAGTCAATCAATCCCTTATGTTTGGACATCCAATCCATTCCTAGTACTACTTCCAAACCTTTAGTTCCGAGTACTATTAGATTAGCATAAAAATCTATGCCATGGATTCGGATAGGGACGGCTTTGCAAATTTGCCTAGCCTTGGTGGTTGATCCGGGGATTTTCACAATCATCACATGCTTCAGTTTGGTTGGTTGAATTTTACTAGTGCAGGCAAATTCTTCGGTGACAAATGAATGCGATGCACTAGAATCAAACAACACTCTGGCAAGTACTGAATTAACAGAAAACATACCCAGCACGACGTCTGGCGCTTCCTGGGCTTCTTCAGCATGCATGAGAAAAAGACGGCCATTGCGGTTGAGTGAATTTCCTGGGGCAAATCTTCTCCCTGGCTGAATACGACACTGTTGCTGAGCTGGGGCATTGGCATTAGGGGCTGTAGCATTCTTCTTGTTGGGGCACTCGTTGGAATAGTGGCCTTTATTTCCACAGTCATAACAGGTCACTTGTGACTTGTCCTTGGCTGCGACAGGCACAACATTGCTTCCAGTCCTCGGGGCAGTGTTGGGGTTGGCGGTAGCATTGTTGGTGTTGAACTTGGGTGGGGCACGGGTGAAATTGCTAGAGTGGCCGGGGTGGTTGTGATTTCCTCCGGGTCTAGGGTTTCCACGGTTGGGATAGGTTGGACGGGTCATAGGGGGTCTATTGGTTCTTGGGGCAAATCCTGGAGATGGGTTGGGGCGATACTTTGGGGTCTGATGGGTTCCTGGTTGATGCATCATGCGACGCTTGCGGTTCTCATTGGCTTGGTTGATCTTTCCTTCCATCTGGATGGCTGAATCGACAAGGGCTTCAATATCAGCAAAGGGGATATTGACTAACACCGTCTGCATCTCGTCATGCAGACCATTCAGGAATCTTTCTTTCTTCTTGGCTTCGGTATCGATCTCATCTGGGGCATACCTAGCTAAGGACAAAAATTTGTCACGGTATTCCACTACAGTCATCCTTCCTTGCTTCAGCTCTCTGAACTCGTCTCTCATTATCTTGATCAAACCTGGTGGCACATGGGTTCTGCTAAACTTGACCTTGAATTCCTCCCAGGTCATCATCTAGCCTCCGGTCATGGCACGAACACTGTTCCACCATGCCCTGGCATCTCCGGCTAGATAGTGGGTGGAAAATAGAACTTTCTCGTTGGCTTCGACTCCTGCTACTTCTAAGTTATTTTCCATGGTTTGCAGCCAATCATCAGCGTCTAGGGGTTCTTCTGACTTGGTGAAAATAGGTGGGTTAGTATTCTGGAAATTCTTGAGCTTAGATCCATGGTTGTCCTGATTTCCATGGCCTTGGTTGTTGTGGGCTAGCTGGGCTATCTGTTGCAGAGTGGCTAGGTTGGCTTGACGTTCCGCTCTTTCAGCTTCGCGGTCAGAGGTCAACATTTGCAGAATCTGCAACATCGGGTCCGGGGCTGAACCACTTCCTCCACGTGGCATCTGAAGATTTAGATAAATCATGAGAAAAGAGGGAAATTTTCTAAGGTTTAGGGTCTTTGAAAAGTTTTAAAGGTTTGACTCAGATTTTTCTAGCAACTTTCTTTTTCATTCATTCACTCATAGCACACAGTACAACACACACCACAACCAGGAAAAACAGATGGTTTTAAGAACCATTCTAAAATCTACGATACAGTGGGACAGACTACTACTCACTATGCTAGTGCTCAGTGCTACTACTCCTCGGAGTCTGTGGCTTCATCATCTTCATTATCATCGATGAAGGCGAAATCCTCCTCATCGGTGAAGAAGTCCATGGCCTGATCCTCCAGAAAATCATCGTCATCACTGAGATAAGAGTAAGGGTCTCCACGAAGATCCTCTCTTGCATTCTCCCTTTCCTCCAACTGCATGTCCCTCTCGTGGATGGTCTCCTCCAGAGATGAGATGCGGTGGCGAAGACGGGCAATAATGCGCTCCTTCTTGTCGAGTTGACGGCGACGAGACTTGCGATCCTTTGCTAGCATGGCTATGGTATGATCCTTCGTCTTGATGATGGCAGACTTGTGGTTGCAATAGTCACGGCAGTTGTCCAACTCCTGCTGACGATCATACATCATGAAGCTAAGGTGGTCAATTGAGTCTTCAGCTCGGGGTGGTATGGGGCTTCCAGTGGTTGTCCATTTGCATCACGCCTTGGGAAAAAATCAAAGCGGGTTCCCTTGATCTGATTGATGCTCTGCCCACACAAACGGGAGAGAGATTCCTGCATTGCTCTGGCAAGTCCATCGAGCCATTTGTTCTCTCTTAAGGTAAACTGAATTCCTTCCGTAGTGGGAGGTTCAATATTTCCTCGGAGACTTGCAACAATTAACCACTGCAGATCTTCTCCTCCTTGATCATTGAGCTGAGCTCCGAAGAACTCGGGGTATGGACGTTCCAGAAGTTCCGAAAGCTGATCCAGATCCCTCTCAAAGATAAGGTCTCCTCCATTCCCCAACTGATAAAACTTGCTGTACTTCACGTCCATCTATAAAAATAGAGGATGAGTAGATTAGCAGAGTGATCAAGTGTGTCAAAATTTTATGTATTTTGCAAGAGTTTTTGAGGAACATGAATTTTTATGAAAGAATCAAAGAGATAAGAATGAGAATAGGTTTTTGTAAATATTTGTTTTTCTTTGGTTTTGAAACTAAGTTTTTGGTTCAACGTCCAGTCTAACTAGGGTCTCCTATGGTCAGGATGGCTCTGATACCAACTTGTCAACACCCGGATTTTTTCAATCCTAGATGCCTGTTATGCCATACATCGCAATCCCAGGATTACCATTTTTGCGAGACATAACAGAACTGGATACCATAGTACATCATCCGTTACAATGATACATAAGTTCTTACACAAATAGGGATCTCATGATCCAGTTCTTAATACAACGTCAAGCAGCGGAATACGTAATAATAACGGTAGCGTAGGCGAAGCTCCATCTTCAAGGTCACAGGCAATGCTGACGATGGGAGATGATCCTAGTTGTCATAACCTTCCTGGGGTCCATCTTCCAGGTACTCCTCTTCATAGTCTGGCCATGGGAATAGCCAGGGACAAAGCCATGAGTACTCTTTAAGTACTCACAAACTAATGCTAACAGGTAAGGGGTTTTTGGATAATAGGACACTAGGCTCTAGGGTTGTTTTGCAAAAAGCCAGGTTTATCTCTACTCAGTTCCAAAGCTAGTCACAATTTTATAACTCCTAAGTGGGATCTTGTAATTCAGGTCACAACTCTGTTGTGGTCAAGTCAAAGTCTCAATTCTTTTCACAAGTCATTTTGAAAAGTCTGACGGGGGAACAGTATGGCCACTCCAACTGTCCATAACCGCGGACGCGGCTATTCGAATAGTTTGACACTCTGCATAGATTGTACACTTTCACCACAACATTCGATACATCCGTCAGGAACAAATCCTGAATTCATCATACTCAGTATGCGGATAATCAATCCTAACCTTTCGATTACACGCCCTAGTATAAGCACCTCTCCTGTGAGTTTGGCCTCCCAACCATGACCAACTGTCATCTTGGGTACTGCATAGGTGGACAATCTTCACAAGGTAGCCTCAGCTCAAACCTTGGCCGTGAGGGAACTAATACTAAGGAATATAAGTTTCCAGTCAAGCCCTACCCAATCTTCGGGTATTGTGGTTGTACGATAAAATTGGAATGGTATCGCATCCAGACAACCATCAGTTTTATAAAAGGGCTAAGGCTCATGCCTCAACATTTTTATCACCAAAATCATCAAGTGTTTGGAAACACATGTCCAAAACATTTCAATAGAATGATCCATCATTCCAAGGTTTTCATAACCATTTTTCCACCAAGTATTCCCATCTAGGGTTGATCAAGTTTTAGGCTTAGCACTAGCATCTACAGGTGGGGTAGTACTAAGGAGGGGTGGTAAACTAGTGGAGTTTCAACTAAGTACAACCTCATGCCTTAGGATGACATCAAGGTTTCTATCTTAGGCCAAATTTTATGCTCTTTATGCAACCTTCAGCACGACTGTCTAGTATCTACCAAACTCTTAGGTAGACTCTAAGTAAGCCTTGATAAAGAAATAAAGTAAGAAGCTTGCACATAAAACTAGGATTTGGTTTATCAAGTGGGTATGATCACCTATGCTTAAGGCATATAGTAGCCATAGCACAAGTATGGGTTTGTGGCATCGGTAGGGTATCTTGCAAGGGTTAGCTTGCATCAATACCAGTATAAGCCTGCATAGTTACTAGCTTGCATTGGTATAGTATCAGCTTGCATCGTTACTAGCTTGCATTGGTATAGTATCAGCTTGCATCGTTACTAGCTTGCATTGGTATAGTATCATCTTGCCTTGTGCAGAGCAGTGGTTGAAGTTCTCCTCGGCTTCCTCTTCGTAGTATCCTCCTTCCTCCTCGTATCCTTGGTTGGTACTAGCGTCTATGAATAAATACGAGGTACACAATCACCAAACAATACTTAACTACTTGCAATCATCACACACAAGGGTCCTATAGATGATCTAGCATCATCTCTAACATTACAAGGTTAAGGCTTGGTTTAAATCTTTTTATTTTTAGAAAAGTAATTTCTACTCATTGAAAAACTACTTAAGATTTAATATTCTCCAAACTAAACATGGGATCATGTTGACACATGTCATCACCACATATTGTAGTCCATGGGAATGTGATTTAAAGTGGTGTCACAATTTAATAGGGTTTTACCCTTTTATTTTAATTAATTAAAGTGGCTAGAAATGCTTATGGAGCATTCTTTTATTAATTGAACAATATTTCTGCAAGTAAACCTATATATTTTTATATATTCTGAAAGGTATGGTTAAATGTGATTTTTGAGAGTTGGAAACAACTCAAAAGCTATTATGGTTTAAATTTGAAAAATGTTTGAATGCAGAAAAGCTTCTACCTTGTTATTTTTACCATGGGTGATCTATAGATCCAAATGACTTGAATCCAACGGGCTTGGATTCAGCATTCACAGAATTTTCCAACAAAATTGGTTTCATTCAAATTGGTGCACTGAATCGATCTGGGTTGATTTTTGAAGTTGGGTACAGAAGTGTGTTTGAAATGAAATAGAAAAAGATTTAATTTGAATAACTGGGTTGCGCGGGAAATTCTAACGGGCCGGCCTGCTAAGCGCAGTGCTCCCGCGGGCTGCTTAAGTGGGTGTTCCCACTCGTCAGTGACACGGGGCTGGGCGAAGCGGTATGGGGCAACATGGATCGTTCGATCTGGTTCTAATCTAACGGCTGGGAGTCATCGTCGACGCGAGACAGCTCCGGTGAGAACGAAACCTAGCGCGGCCAGTGAGGGTCGCTGGGGGCTCACCGGGGTATTGGCGAAGGTCGGATAGGCGGGCGAACGACGAAGTCGACGACGGCGAACTCAGGGATGGTCGCGGCAGCTCCTGGGGTGGCTCCAATCGCTGGCTCCTTTCTTCTCCGGCAGCAGCAGGCTCCAGTGAAATTCTGGCAAGGTGGTGCTCGCCTTGCTCTGAGGATGGTGTGGCACGATCAGTGAGGATAGGGGAGTGAGATGGTGTGAAGAATTCATGCGGGGGTGGCCTCTATTTATAGTCGAGCGAGGGGACCGTCGGGGCGCACGGTGAGCTCGTCGGGGGCGACGTTACAAGCGGCTACTGGCATGGGCACGGGTAGGGGACGGTGCTGCGTCTCCTGGCGATGCTCAACGACATGGTCGCGAGGCATGAGGCAGTGTGGTTTGGTCTGGAACGGGCGGTGCTCTGCGCGGCAGAGGCGGCGTCTTTGACGGCGGGCGGTGGTTGTGCGGCACGGGGCGGCAAATGGGGATGTCTGGCGGTCTCCTGGGTTGATGGCGATCGTGTATGCACGCGGCGAGGGCGGCGCGCGGTCTGTGGGTGCTGGTCGAGGGTGGCGCTCTGGCGCATGCTCGGCATGGTCTGGGCGCGGCTTGTGCGCGTGGTCCATGGCTTGGCAACGCTTGCGGCTGGGACAGTGAGTGGCGGTGGACGGTGGGTTGCCTCCTAGACAAGGTTGGCACGGCTAGTTCTTCCTCTAGCTTACTGTCCACAATGGGGTGACATTGGGGTGCTCGGCTGTTCACCATTAATGACAATGGCAAGCTCACAGGGGTGCTAGTGTTGGGCTAATCTTTCTAGATGATCTACTGAGCTGTGTGTGAGCTAACTAGGGAAAAAGTTAGGCAAGAATCACTGCACACTATAGTGTTTGATGTTTTGTTTGATTTGTGTCTGCAACCTGTTTGATGAAATGGCCGCATGAAATCAAGTTTTGAATTTTGAAATGATTTTTGGTGGGTTTGCTAGATTGGTGCTGGTGAGTCTGCAGATGCTTGGGTTTTGAAAGTTGAGCTTGTTTAAGTGGGTTTTGAAAAAGTGGGATCTTCCCATATGAATAAGATTCAATTTTGAATTGTCATTTAAACTATGCATTTGAAAGTTTCTGGATGATCACAAAGTGGGCCTTGATACTCTGTTATGAGTACATTCAAGGGGTGCAAAGATCCAGAAAAGTTTCTGTTAGGTTCTGAAAGTTTGAGACAGCCAAAGTAGGCATGGGAGTTAAATTGGTCAAAATGACCATTCACTTAATATATTTGTTTTGATTTACTTGCCTTTAAGAAAAGTGTGGGAAATGTTTTAGATGATGTTTATTTCACCTAAGAAACATTTTACAAGCAATGGGTCACACAAACAAGGTGGTTTTTAAAGAAATTCAAAATCTATGCATACACATATGCATGCATTCATGATTTTATTTAGAAAAGTTTTTGTTAACCCTAATTGTGATGATTAGTGTTTGATGATCCAAGCTTAGTCTTTTTGGGATGTTACAAGTCTGGAGTCGCATACTCCAACCCATGGAACATCGCGCACTTGCGACGATTCTACCCCTAGCTATCTACCTCTTTACTTTCAATAAGGCTATTCAGCCAAGGCTACTCAGCCGAACAATGTACTTCCTCCATTACGATATAAATAAAGCTAAGTGTCTCGCCTCAAAATTTTGTTTTACTATTTACACCTTTACTACATGCTACAAACGCACTCGGGGGCTCCCCCCACCTCACGATCTCATCGACTGAGGACAACATGTGTATACCTGAGTAGCTGATCACGTCAGGCTAACGAAAAGGACACGTACGCAAACAAAGCACTACGTGCTCAAACAACAACTGCATCTTTATAACAAAGAGGCAAAACACGCCCAGACACATACATACAAATTTTACATCTATCTCTTTTACAGGTACTACCTATTTTGAAGAATAACTTGAGCACGCTGCTCAAACAAATCTACAACCTGTTCGGCATACTGCCTTACAGCCGCATAATGCGGACGCATATCCCACTCACCACCATCCGGCCGAAGAGGTGGTCCAGCGGCTACAGAAGACAAATCTACATCAGGGCGGTGTAGCCTCACAAGGGACAAAGCAACCTTCACTCCTGTGACGAGCTGTTGCCGCACCAGCTCCTTGACATTATTCACGCTCCGAAACTTCGACAAAAGACCAGCAAGACTTGTTGGCACAGCATCCAATGGAAACATGACATGCAACACTGACGCAAGCGAAGTCTGCACCTGACGAAGCACCCGCGAAACTTGGTGCACACGATCCTACACCGTCGCCAGTGCCATGGCACGGTCACGATCCATCCAGAAGAACCCACCAGCTTCCATGTCTTGTTGAGTCAAGCAATTGACCCGAACAGCGACACGCTCTTTCTCCTCCCTCGGAGCAAGGTTAGCACCTGCGATACTCGCACAAAATAAGACGCAAGGCCAGCAGGCGCATCCAAAGAACTGAGCTGCAGCTCGAAACAAAGAACAACTTACATTGAAGCTGCTCAGACAGTCGAAGCAGTTCCACCATCAAGTACTCCTCTCTGGCTGCACCGCGATCTGCCTTGGACGTCCAAACATCGGCGTGACCACGCACCCAAGCAACTCCTTCTCAAGACTACGAACACGGTCTCGAAGAAAAGCAAGTTGTGAGGAATCATCCAAAGATGGCCGCAGCATGTGCTGCAGGCGAGGTGTCAACGGGATCAACACCCGAAGAAACCTAGAGCAGCAGAAAAGAAAAGGACATAAACACTCAGACGGAGAAGAGCACAACTCAAAAAAATTCATTAAGCAGATAAAGGCCACTACGTGGCGTAGTGATTTTGTTTCCTCAACATAATTACAGCAAAAGAAGATTACAAACTATCCTACAGCTACAACGCCTAAGACGCGGCACCCTGAGTAGCCTCGGTGCCGGATTGCCTCGCCTTGGCTTCCCCCTGCTGCCATAGCGCGTACTCGGATAGCAGATCAATGAGCTTTGTCCCATATCACTTGCAACGAGCAGAATAGGTAGAAAAGGCTACCTCAGATCCATCCGTGGTCATCGGCATCCAGGAGGTGATCTGGGGAAGGTCCAGCTCCGCTCTAGCCGCCAAGGCCATCACCAGCCCGACGGACACGCCGATGCCCTTCTGCTTGCGCTTGTACGCTGCAGGCGCTTCGGCTGACAAGGCCTCCGCCAGGGCATCAACATCATCAAGGGCCGCGCCCTTGGGGACAAGCTCCTTGTAGAAGCGGCCAAGGACCTCATTGCCCTTGGCGAGTGAGTTGACGACGGTGCTGCAGCGATCTTCGACCGCTGCAGTAGCATCATCTAGAGCACTCCCGTGCTCCAGAGCGCTGCGGTCAAACTCGATGCCTGCGGCATCTGAGACAAAAAAAGAAAATGAATGAAGAAAGCATCACAGAAGAAAGAAAAGAAAACAAGCAAAAAGGGGAAAAAAGAAGATACTCACCCGAAACAGCCTTGGCAGCAGCCATGAGCTTGCCTGCCACCTCTCTTTCACGCGTAGTCACAGCAGTGGCAAGATGCTCCTCGCGGTCCGTGGCCTCCTGCTGCAGGCGCTCCTTAGCCTCGGTCGTAGTGGCCAGCTGCAGCTCGAGGCGCTCTTTCGCACCAGCGGCGGCCTCGGCCTTCTTCTCCGCTTGACCAAGGCTCTTCTTGAAAGCATCAATCTCACGGAGGGAAGTGTTATGCTCCTCTGCATTCAAATCATACAAGCATTAGAAAACAAGACAATAATACAAAAAGAAAGAAGCAATAAGGCATACAAGTACCTCAAAGCTGTTGGAGATTGGCCTCCAGCACCAGGTGCTCCTGCACCAGTCGCTTGGCATCCTGCACAAAAGGCTGCAGGAAGAAGACCTACCAGTAAGGAAAAGGACTCGGGGGCTGCGCCCAATAGAAAAGAACAAGAGCAAAATACGCACACGAAAACGCTCGGGGGCTCCCCCCGAAGACTCGAAGAAAGAACAAGACAAGAAAACTTTTTTTCAGACGCTCGGGGGCTCCCCCTGTAGCATGAGACAGAGACACTTACATGATCCAATGGCGACTCCGAAGGCCCGCTCGTAGCCTTCTGAGGCGCAACCACCTGAACCTCCTGCGGAGAAGGGACCGGCGCAGCACCCTCAGAGGTAGCCACCATCTGAGGAGGAGGAGATGCAACCTTCGACTCTCCCATCATCTCCCGAGCACCATCGCTGGAGGAGTCGCCGGAGGAGTGCCTGCATAAGAAAAAACTAGCACAAGTACAAAAGTCAACAGCAAAAAGGACAGCAGTATAAAAAAACTTACGAGTCCAGTGAGCTCAGGTCGAATACAGGAGGAGTCCTTCGGGCTCTCTTCTCCCCCTTCTTCTCTTCCTTCTTCTCTTCCTTCTTTTCTTCCTTCTTCCGCTTCGCTGGCGGGTGCGGCACTACAGCTCACATGGGAAGAGCAGGAATAGGAGAGGAAGAACCTCCATGCCCGTCACTGTGACGCTCAAGGCACAGATGGTTCCTGGGAGTCGGAGGAGTCGAGGCATCCTAAGACTCGCTGGAGCTCCGCCGATCGTTTGCGAGTATGGTCCTCGCTCCACTCGTTGACCTCTTCAGCTGGAGATCGTGCCGAAGGCAGCTCGTACATGGAATCCACCACATCATTATCCGGAGCATTCGGAAATATTTCGGGCAATGGCGGCACCATACCTGGCACTTTGAAGCTCTGCAGAAAAGAAGATACTTTGTTAGCAAACAAAGGAAAATAAAATGCAGCCGACAAAAAGCGCTACACGCACGAATCTACACCTATGGAACGACCAACATGGAAGAAAACGGAGGAGTCAGCGACTTCCCCGGGATATCTTCTCCAGCCTTGTACTTCAGCAGCGTACGAAGGGCCCTATCGAGATCTCCCTGAGAGAGCTTCTCAGCCGACACCCTCGTCGGATCATGGCGCCGAGCATTAAGAAACATCGGGTGTGCCCTAGCCTCGAGGGGCTGCACCCGACGCTCAAGAAACATGCGGATAATATCCACACCGTTCACTTACTTCTCCGGAATCAACTGGAGATCCTCCACTCGACGGTAGAGGGCCTCTATCTCCGCTACCTCGCCATCCAAGATCTGGTTTTTCCAGGACCTTGTTGGCTCGATTATTTGGAAGGAGTCGAAAGGAGCAAGACCAAAATGCTGCCCAGCCACTGTGGAATCGCGAATGTAAAACCATCGCCTCCGCCAGTACTGGACAGATTCAGACATGGAAAAAGAAAAGAAAAGAATATTGGCCTTGAGGGAGATGATGCAACCCCCAATGGGATACACACCATCCGAACCGGATTGCCTCTTCACGGAATAGAGTTTCCGGAGGAGGCCAAAGTGCGGCTCGATGCCGAGCCAGCACTCGCAGAAAGTGATAAAACAAGCAATGTGAAGAAGAGAATTGGGGGAAAGATGATGCAGTTGGATGCCATAGAGAAAGAGCAGCCCACGAAGGAAGTCATGGACTGGGAAGGATAACCCGCGAATAACGAAGACAAAGAACATAACCCGATACCCAGCGGGGGGACGGGGGATTACCTTGTTGCCTGGGAGTTTGACGACCTCCCTATATTGCGGGATCAAGCCCCGCTCGCGAAGCTTGCGGAGGTCACTCTCCCGTGTCTCTGATCGCCACCAACCACCGTCGATGACACGGGAAGCAATGGCGCCTTTCTTCCCTCCGGCGGTGCTGGTACCAGCCGCAGATGACGACTTCTTCGGTTTCCCCATTGCGGTACGACGGCGCCGGCGTTGAGAGCGCAGAAGGGAAGAAGGAAATGTGCAAGGATATTCCAGCGCGCAGCAAGAACTCTTAGAGCACAAGGAGGCAGTGAAAACAAGAATAGATGCGGTGAAAACAAACTGCATCTTTCCCCAATGATTATAACAACGAAGACGATGCACGACAACCGTCCATTGAGAAGACCTAACGCCAATGGCAGATCTGGCCATACACGTGTCAGCATCACAATGAACCGTCGCTAACACGCCGTCCACTACGCGCGGAAATCGAGGCGAGACCGTAATTATCTCCACGCCGCGCGTGACCGGTCAATTCAAGGTCAGCAAGTGGGACCCACGTTCGTCCAGTCAAGTCATCTCTGGCATAGCAGACGTTTGAGGTCATTGATCGTCAGCACTGATGCCATCAAAAGCTATACTAGCAACAACTACAATTTCTTCGGCTTCAAAAGTTAAGAGTACTCACTCGAATCTACGATTCGACTAATTACTCGGGGGCTACTCCCATAGGGAGCGCTGGTCGTGCACCCGAAAGATGAATAGAAGCGAACTATTTCTTCGAGTCCTACGTCGAGTCTACGACTCCACTACGGACTCGGGAGCTACTCCCATAGGGAGGATGGTTTTAAGCATCCGAAAATTTTTGTGTCCTACGGACTTAACACTGAACAATGTCTGAATTAAAGTCTCCGCTCGAGTCTACGACTCGAACAGACACTCGGGGGCTACTCCCATAGGGAGCGCTGGTCGCGCACCCTATGAATTCTTCGACTGCGATCATTCGGATCAGCATGCAAAACTTTTCGGCAACTCTGCCCCAACTAAATGCTAAGTGAGCAACGTTCTCCTTGGCCACCTGAAACACCTCCGCGGTGATAAACATTCGGATGATGCGTCTATGACGCAAAGATAAGACCTATAGATACCATCTGATGGCCTGACAACGCACACGACTGCGCTCTGCTAGTAAAAATCCGTACCAACAGGCACGATGAAAAATCCCGACGGACGCGTTGGGTATATCAATTAAAATCACTGGAATTCCACTCCTGTAAGTCCTCCGCGGCCTGAGTCGAATTACGCCAGCATATGTTCTAGGTCCGAGTTGAGGGACTCGAACCTGAAGAAGATCGTGTTGTTTCGTCCTAAGACAGTTAACTGACCCTGATCCGTCGGGTGAGTCAAACACACGCATCAATAATCCCTACACACATACTATTAATATATAGTTGCACCCGAAGGATTGAAGAGTCCTCAGCCGAATCTACGATTCGACTGATCATTCGGGGGCTACTGACATGGTTATACCCTATGGGTACATGATCTCAGCATACCTGGTCCAGCCCAAGGAAGGCCCACGGCAGATGTACGCCGGCCCATGAAGATTTTCGGGTGGCCAAGGCCCATGACGCCTTCGGATCCTTGGAGAGCAAGACTAGCGTAGATAGGAAATTCAAAGGGGTAAAACCCTAGAACCTGTAACCGACTAGGTCTATGCCCGGGACCTGCCTGAGTCTATATAAAGGCTAGGAGGGCACGACCTAGATATCTCTCTCATACTTTCGCATACACACCTCCACGCCAGATCGAATCTGCGCACCCCTGTAACCTTCGTTTCCGCCGTAATCAAGAGCAGACAAGCAGGAGTAGGATTTTCCCTCCGGGGGCCTGAACCTGGGTAAACCTCGTGTCCCGTGTTGCTTGTTTGCTAACCGTTCCGCGATCTCCAGCATCCCCATCTTCTCCAAAACCCAAGTCCATAACAATGGGCATTGACGAGATTAAACCTCGTCAGCGGGGGCATTGGTTAATCCAAAAGACATGATGGTGTACTCATACCGTCCCTATCTGGTGGTAAAGGCGGTCTTTGGAATATCCTCTGCATGAATCTTGAGTTGATGATAACCAGTTCTAAGATCAATCTTAAAAAACACTTTGGCACCAGTCAATTGGTCAATCATATCTTCTATCTTCGGCAGTGGGTACTTGTTCTTGATGGTGACATCATTCAGCTTCTTATAATCTATACACAAATGGTTACCTCCATATTTCTTATCCACAAACAAGACATGTGATCTCCATGGCAACACACTTGGTTGAATCAGTCTGATCTCCAGCATAGCATCTAGTTGCTTCTTTAGCTCCACTAATTCAGATGGGTTCATACTATACGGTCTCTGGGCTATGGGTCCGGTTCCAGGGATTAGTTCAATGATAAACTCGATATCCAGATCTGGGGGCATACCGGGCAAAACATCTGGAAATACGTCGGGGTATTCACAGACTACTATGACTTGGTTAATGGTTTGTTGGGCTAGACTCTTGTTGCACTTGAATTGACGGGGCAAGGTTTCAGATACATGCTCTACTGATATTCTGGCGGTACTAGTCATGGTTATGGCTTTCTTGGCATGGTCAATTAATCCTTTATGTTTCGACATCCAATCCATTCCTAGTACTACTTCCAAACCTTTGGTTCCTAGTACTATTAGATTAGCATAAAAATCTATGCCATGGATTCTGATAGGTATGGCCTTGCAAATTTGTCTAGCTTTGGTGGTTGAACCAGGTATTTCACTACTAGGAAACCCTTCATCAGTGGCGCATCTATATTGGTCTTCTGTGGCGCATGGCAGGGACGCCACTGTTACGTCACCACTGATGAAAACTTCCGTGGCGCATTCCGAAATGCGCCACAAAAGTCATGATACTTCTGTGGCGCATTTTGGTTGATGTGCCATAGGACTCTGTTCAGTGGCGCACTCTGGAAAATGCGCCACTGAAGCTCTATGCGCCACAGAAGGTAAAAACGATGCGCCACTGGTTTGAATATTAGGTATTAAAAAAAATCGAAACTTGTCCAAATATATAGTATTATACAGTATTATATAGAAATAGTATATTTGACTTAGTATATGAAAGTAAATATAATACAAACACGAATATAGTGCCATCACACTACTTAGAGCCAGAACGAGATAGACAAGTGGTCATCATATTACAATACAAGTCAAATGAAGTGTTTGTTACATTTATACAAGTGTTTGTTACAAAGTTCACCATCTCATCACATTACAAATGAAGTGTTCATCCCCTACACTAGAATCAAACACAATACAACTGTGATGACGATGAGCAAGAGCAAGAGCACTAGCAATATCTTCATCCGGTTCTCCTTCCACAGGTGGTTCCTCCACTTGGCTACCGCCTCCTCTCGAGTCGCGTATCCTTTGTAGCTGTTGCCGCTAAACTTGTTCAACTGTTTCTAATAGTCCTCCCACTCATCGTAGACTCCTGGAACCCAACCCTTGTACACCACGTACCACTTCGTCATCTCTATAGATAAGGCATATTAGTAAATCATGCAAAAGAAAGAACTAAATTGGTTCACATGCATATATATTCACATAAACTAAAGCAAAAGATCAGTAAACATAGAAGATAGCACATCGATCATAATCATAGAACTTCGACGACAACGACCACAATAGTAAAGTTTACAACATACGACCATGGTAGTATATAGTTTGTGACACAACACTACACACAGACATCTATGATAATTCTAGGCGCACACATCGATCAATGTTGAGAACTGATAACGCTCGGTTTCGGGAATGGTAGATAGCCATCCTTCGTCATCCACGTCATGTTGTCACCCTATTGACGAAGAATATTTTCAATCTCCCTCTTAGTCAACCCTCTATTGTGTTTTAGGACCCCTTCCCTTGTGTTGGCATCTTCCACGATGATTTCCGACAACTTAACCTGGATGCGATGGAAGTCTTCTCTAAGATCATCATTGTCCCTTCACGCCAAATTTTCGGCCCATGCTCGGAAACTAGATGGCAGAGTTAGGTTCTGGCAATCCCGGACAAACCCTTTAAGGTGATGCATGGCGTAGAAGGCCTCCTTGGCACCGCCAGTAGATGGCTGCTTGACGCAGGGGAACTCGAGCACATGCTTGAACACGTGCTTGTCATCCTTGATACATTCCCCCTTGTTGACGAAGGGGCATCCCTTTTTAGCGTAGCCCTCGAGAGCCTCATTCAAAACACCCCTTATTCTGGTGTAGTCCTTCTTCTTCTTCTGACTTGCCGAGTCGAAATACGATGTTATCGAGTACTTTGTGCAAATGACGATGAGTGTGCAGTATTTGTCTCTGCACAACACGATTGAAATGGGATGTTGGAAAATGGCAAAGGAAGAAAGCTATAAGATAGCCTAAGTTAACAATGCTAGGGGGTGTGTGTACTTACTCGGGAAAGAAAGGCAAAATAAGTGTGTTCGTCCTCTTGTGATCCACCATGAACTTCTCGATGTACGCCATCGCCTTGGCACGTGTCTCAGATCCTTCCCTCAACTGGCTATCACGCATGTAGTAGGGATCCACTATCGCGATGTAGGGGGTCTGCTCTCTCTTGGTCTTCATCGCCAGATTGAGAGTGAATAGGCGGACCATGTTATAGTCCAGCCGTTTCGAGAGAAACAGCTTGAAGACGTCCTCGTACACTATGAAGAACACGTCCACTGGGGCTTCATGGACGAAGTCCACGTCCGATGGCACCTTGACAGTGAAAACCGGCTAATTTGGATCTTTGTCTTTAAGAAGAATGCCCTCTAGTGTCTTGATACTATCACTCAAAGCGAGCATATGTCCACCAGCAAGGCGAAGTAGCTCCAGAGTCAGTATCGCTTCACCGGCTATATGTATCCTGGGCAAGCCATCCTCGCGGGCTGGTACGACATCATCCTTAGCTCGGATCCTCTTCGGGGGAGGTTGGCTCTCGGCTTTCTTACCTCTCTTCCTGTGCTTCTTCGTCTTCTGAGCAGGCTCCTCCACTGGGGATGCTAAGTGCTCAACAACCGCCTTTTGGACTGTGCCAGGGCTAAAGACGAATCCAACAGGTTTCTCCTATTGATCGGCGGCCGGAGGCGTCTCTTGAGAGAAACCATGGAAGACCAGCATTGCATGCATGTAGTGGGACGCCCACCTTGACCCTCGCGAGCGATGAAGGGTTCTTCATCCACAACAGGCATGTACAATCCTATGTCGGCGCCGGTGTTGATGTAGTCGTTGATGTTGACAAATTCTTCATCATCATCGTTGTTGCCGCCATATGGTGATGGTGGTGGCGGGGGCGATGGCGGTTGCGTTGCGACGACGGCATCGCCTTGGGGCGGCCCACACGCTCCCAACAATTGTTGGTGGCGACTGGTGGTGGCAACGACGATAGGTGGCTTCCGAGGTGGTGGCCGGACGATCGAGGTGGCGTTGGTGACAGGTGGTATCCGAGGTGGTGGCCGGATGATCGAGGTGGCGCTTAGGTGCCCCGTAAGACGAATCTGAGTCTTCGTCCATGTCAAGGGCCAACCGTGGCATTCTGCAAGGGTCTTGTGTTCGTTGGCTCCCTGAGGTTGAAAGGGGGGTCCATGTCGTCGCACCCTAGCAACACCCGAGCAATTCGGACCCTCATCACGGCATCATCCATTGCATTATTGTGCATCATGCGGTTCGCCGGTTGTATGATATTGCCCTTGGCAACATCCCTCAACTCGCTGTCGGCAACTTTGTGGAGTAGTACGCAAGCAACGTCCTGAATATCGACACATATGTATTGGGAATCATGATCGAGGTGGCAATCACCAAAGGCGCATAAAGAAGATGAAGCGGAGTATGATATTAGTTACCTTGGTGAGGGCGTTGAGCTCGGCTAATGTCGACACACGGCCGATCCCGGCGATAGGCCTATCATCAGCATTCTCCCGCGGTACTGGTGCCACCGCCGGCTGTGCGATACTGGTATTTTTGGCGGGAGCAGCAGGGGCAGCTGTGCGACAACAAGCTCTTGCGGCTGCGCTGCAGCGATGGTGGCCGGCGGGGTCACCAAGTCTGGCGACGCGTTAACGTTGATGCTCGAGTTGCTGCCGCTAAAGCTGGGCACGTTTATCGGCCCCTGTCGACCTCCCACATTCCAAACAACTAGCCCCTCCATCAACCCAGGGGGATGATCGCGCGAAGCTTCTCCTCCAATAATTTGTCCATTGGTTTCTCGTCCACTTTTGCCTCTAATGTCTTCACATTCAACTTCATCTCTTCAACCTCGGCTTTATCTTTAGCCGCCGACTGGTTCTTCCTCTCCCTCCTCTTCTTTGCGTCCTCTTTGTAGTACTCGGTAAACTTCATGCTTGTACCGAAGCCAGACACACGGCCAGCTGATTTTGGCGGCAACTTCTTCTCCCTCTTCTTGTAAGTGTTCGTCGCCCTATTAAAAACAGTGTCCCATGGCTCCGCCGCCGAATCTTGGGACGAGAAGTCCTCGCTAGCGTTCAATTCCTTCTCCTGCAGAGATACAAGGAGAGGTTAACCCATGCATACATTTAGATTCTTGTCTTAATTATTTTAATGAGAGATCCACGGTAAATTCCTTACCAGCTCATCCTCAAAGGCCTTCACATCCGGGTCATCGGTGATGAACTCTCCTGTAACAGGGTCCAGGTAGTAGCGGGCCCGGACAAATTGTTGGATCTGCAGGTCTGTGATTTTATGCCATGGGTTCTCTTTACCCAGGCGTTCAAGCTCGGCGTCCTCCTTGTCCCAAATGGGTTGTTTCCCTCTGTATCCGCCGCTTCCAAGCCGGTGGTTACCTATGTTCTTCTCTCGCATAGTCTTTCCACACTCAGTCCATGCTTCAGAGGCAGTGGTATCTAAGTCCGCCTTGGATATCTTGAACTCTTCTTCGTCGAGCATCGGATTTTTCCTACTTATAATCTCCCAGCTTTCACCTTTGTCAATGTTGTTCTTTACCCGGGTTTTCCAGCTGCTCAAGGCGTTGCTCATCTTTGTCAGTGCTAGTTTGTTCACCGGGTTCTTATTACTCTCCAGGTTTCTGAACTTCTCTGGGAATGTGTATCGCTTGTGAAGCTTCTTAAGGAGGTTCTCGACCAAAGCATGATTACGTTGGATGTACTTCGTGTTGATCGACATGCTTTCCCGGACGATGCACCCGAGTTGCATGTTGTACCTGCAGGCAATCGATGAAGGCGTAATGGGTTGGCCACCTTCTGTGACCTCGGTGAACTCATCACAGACGTTGGCAAGCACTTGCGGCTTCCGATCCTTAATATCCTTCTTCTTCTTCTGTATGGTGGCCGGGTTGCCGCTACCACCATCTGTGCGCTCGCCACCATCCGTGGTGGTGTTACCCTCCTCCCCGCCTTCACTAGTTCTGTCGTAGTCGTCGTTGTCCCCCTCGTAATCTGGATCTTCCTCGCCCCCAGCACCTCCGACGACGGTCGTCGGTGGTGGTGTCATTCTCATCTCCTCCGCCTCCTCATGCTCTTGGGACGGCCCCTAGAACGACTTGTTGGCCTCTCGGGCTAGATCCTCGATGCTCATTTGTTTAGAAGGACCGGCCTCGTCGTTAGTTGACATGTTTGTGCTTTATTACTAAAAAAGAGGCAAAAAGTTAGCACAAATATCGATCGAAAAATTCGGCATGACCTTTGCTAATTTTTGGACCTACGAGTGCCCATTTCTCAACCGAAATGGGAGTGAATCAACACTTCGGGAGAAACAGGCAACTCAATTGAAATCCCTGCAAGAAAAAACACCCCAGCCCCATTGATAACCCCATTAACACCATCCATCATCATCCAACACCATCTCATTTACAAAATAAACAAACCTCTGCAGCACCATCTCATTCACAGATTCAAATGAAGCATAAACAAGATGGCAGCACCATCTCATTCACAAAATAAACAAACCCTACAGCACCATCCCATTCATTCACAGATTCAAATTCAAAACCATCATTTATTATCTGGAAATCATTAGTGTATATACATCATAGACAAGTTGGCAGGATCAAAGTTATATGTCAGTTTGGAAGCACCATAGTAGTAGCACAGCATTGGCAGCACATCATGCAAATTACACAAAGCTACAACACCATTTCATTCATAGTACCAGCTGTAGAGGATGTACTTAAAACAGATACAATATCAGCACCTATACACAACACAATAGCAGCACCTATACACAACACCTACACTTGACACATTCCCAGGTTCTACACATCATCAGGTCACTTGACACATTCCCAGGTTCCCTCAGTTTTATAATATAAGCCTTTTTAGCAAGCTAAAATAGCTACTAATAAAACAACTACTAATATAAGCCTTTTTTGCAAATCGGAAGGTAACAAAGGTCATGATTAGCACTGATTGATGCAAGTGGGTCTCGGTTGTAATAAGTGCCTACCAATAGCTGTAAACTTTTTTTTCTTTTTGCTAGTACAATATTGCCTTTGTTTGTAGGTGTTGCATTGATTATTGAAGCCACCATTTTCTTTGATTACGACTGTGTGATAAGATGAGGTACAGTCATTCAGAAACAACGCACAATCTGACCGTATGTTTTTGAAGCATCTTGGACCTGGTAGAAGACAGACAACGTAACTTGATCCACTGTTGGCGAGAATATATAATATAGGAAGATGCAAATGGGGGATTATATATGTCGCCACCCACTGCAGTAAATACTGTAGGGCATGTCCAAAGGAGGATTAGAGACACTGCTGATCTAGGAGTACATGAACTAAACACATAGGAGGGAACACCAAAAAAAGGGAAGGTAACATTTGGTCCTTTTTCTTTCCTCTCTGCATTCTCATGCTTGCCATCCTAGGCTCCTCTCAGAATTCAGAAACTACCCCTATACTTCCTTTCTACAGTTAGGGCGTGCAGCCAGGAGCCCATCACACAACCCCTGTCTCCATTTGCCATATCCAACACAAACACTGAAACACACACACACACAAATTCATGCATCTTGTCTGATCGTATGTTTTTAAAGGATCTTTGACCTGGTAGAAGACAAACAACTATAACTTGATCCACTGTTGGTGAGAATATATAATATAGTAGGAACATGTAGGCTGCTCATCCGTTCGTGATATACTAGTACTGGTGGTAAAACCCAGAAAGAGAAAATGGAGGATTATATATGTCGCCACTCACTGCAGTAAATACTGTAGGGCGTGTCCAAAGGAGGATCAGAGACACTACTGATCTAGGAGTACATGAACTAAACACAGAGGAGGAGAGAACACCAAAAAAGGGAAGGTAACATTTGGTCCTTTCTTTCCTCTCTGCATTCTCATGATTGCCATCCTAGGCTCCTCTCAAAATTCAGAAACTACCCCCTATACTTCCTTTCTACAGTTCATTACCAAGCAAGAATAGGCTACAGAAGTCTTAAAGCAACATTAGTGGCGGCCAGAGGAATGTTGACTCTTACCCACCAACTCTTGTTCAGATAAATCTTTAAACATGAAAACAAAATAATGTGGTCCTCTAGCGTCTACATTCCTCAGGAGAAGAATCTACTGGAAGATTATGATCATTATATACATCTTGATTGTAACTTCGCAACTTCACAGGATGCAGAGGGGATTGCAGTTGGGAAGTCACCATCTTCAGAACTCAATCAGATGCTCACTTGGCATGGACGGCGAGGTGGCGCGGGATGGGGAGGTGGTCCTCGACGGCGGTGTGCGCCGCCCTTCTCCTCCTCGGGGGCGGCTGGTGTGTGCTACCCTTCTTCTCCTCGGGGGCGACAGCAGGTGGCTCCTCCTCCACGGGCTCCGGCGGCTGCAGGTGGCTCCTCCTCCACGGGCTCCAGCGGCGGTAGACGGCGACAGGTTCGTCGGGGGCGCGCGAGAGAGGTAAGCTAGGGTTCGTCGGGGGCGAGAGTAGCAGGTTGGGGAAAGAAAAGGGGAAGGGGGTGAACAGTTATTTGGCTAAGTGCCAATGTTCTGTGGCGCATATCGCTCAAATGCGCCATAGAATTTGAAACTTCTGTGGCGCATTCGAGCGATATGCGCCACAGAACATTGGCACTTAGTCAAAACCGCCGTGAGGCTGTAGTTCGACATCAAACATAGATTAGCCTAGTGGTTATGATGCATAGACAAACCTTTCCCAGCCAGGTTCGAATCCTGGTTGGGTCACTTTTTTTTCTTTGTTTCAAAATTATATGTTACTAATATATTTAAAACTAAGCACATACACATGTATATTTATTAAAAAACACTCCCCGAATTATTGTATATATTGTGCTTGTCACAAACACATGTGAATTTGTATACCCACACGAATATCATGATATATTTTTAGTCTCTAACTAATACAAAAAAGGTCACACATCGTCGTGTGATATTTCGAGCTAGCTAGCCTCTCTTCACAATCTTCTTGCCTTTTTGCTTCGTGGTTGAATACTTTAGCCCGGGCACTATGAGATTTCTTCTCGTGAACGGACAACCTTTAGTAGGTAGTGTGGTCTTTCTTCTTACTGTAGTAGTAGTAGGCATGTTGAAGTACTTGTCAAACTCCTCTTCGATCTTCGGATCGCCATTCTTGTCGAAGTCTTGCTCCTTGGCAGATCCTTCCATTCCAATGATGCTCCTCTTGCCCCTCCTCACTAAAACACGACTGGGCTTTGACGGGTCAGTAATAAAGAAACATTGATCAACTTGGCTAACGAGTATCCATGGCTCATTTTTCATGGAGGCCTTCTTTGCCGACTTGGCATATGGTATAACGCAGGTGGTGAAATATCGGCCTTCTTTTTCGACGTTCTTGGCCCATCTAACACGGAACATCGGTACCGTATCTCCACAGTAGTCGAGCTCCCATATCTCCTCGATCCTTCCGTAGAATCTTTCCATGACAGTAGTCTCGTCATTGGCGAAGGACATCATAGTAACTCTTGAGTTTTGATATTTGCTATCCATATCCTTTTCCTCGGTGTAGAATCTGTAACCGTTGATGTCGTATGACTGATAGGTCTTTATGTTATGCGATGGGCCCTATGACAAGGAGAATATGAGTTGTTAATCTTCCGTAGAAGGCGTCTGCGGGGGATTATCCAGCAGCCTTTTCTTGAACCAACCCGTGAAGTTGGAGTTGTGTTCTCTTGTTATGTCTCCTTTCTTCCTCGGGCAGGCCCGGTCCACGTACTCGTGCTCGATCAAGCTTTTGTGCTCTTCCACACAAGGGCTGGCCAATTCAATGTGTTGTACTGCGACTCGGTGTGCCCTGCCAAAGTTGGAGCATCGATTAGCAATGCCGACATGCAGTGAGCGGTGGCCCTCGCGGTGACCATACCCAGCGAGCCTGCCGAGGTGCTTCTTGGTGGGTATTCCAACACCCTCGTTCTCGGTGGTTAGATAGTTCTGGCAGAAAGAGATGCACTCGTAGATCAGAAAGCCCTTGGCTATGCTTCCATTTGGACGAGACCTGTTGAGGTGACCCATCATACCGCTGCATGATGTAGTACACTATAGTCGTTGACATAACACCAATGAAACATCGTTCACTAGTATTACATCCCTCAGAGTAGTACAACAGAAACATAGTAGGTCCAAGACATGACTATAGGTTACAACTCAACTCTTTACACAAGATCCAGAGAACCCTCTAGGTTAAAGAGAGAAAAATAAACCTCTTACAAAGAAGAATCAGGAATAAATAACTCATAGCTACCATACTTATAAAACTAGTAGATAACTACGAGGCTTGCATTGCTGCTATTGCAATACTCTACAGAAGTAGGATCTATGGTTAGAAATTCTATTCTTATCTAATCAGCCACTTCGTCTTCACTTGAGTTGATGTATATGTTGACTTTCTTGACTTCATTGAAGAGCGTTAGCTTTTGGTGATGATTCCTGGAGCATAACTTGATGTGGACGTCGTCTGTACTGGCTTTAGAACCTAGCAAGGGTTAAGAAGATACTTTGAGTACGAGCGTACTCAGCAAATTCACTAGAAAAGGAGTGTTTGATGCACTATATCTACAGCCATAGACCATATGTCATATGCAATGCAAGTTTTCGTAAACATTTCTTCAAAGGTTGCTTTTATTCTGAAAAGCTATGTCCATCAGCCTTCACGGGTTTACCAGAACTTTCATGGAGTTCCTTTCCCGCCGTGTTCGCAGCTCCTTCCCGAGACAGGGAGTAACAAGTTATAGTTCTTACACTCTGCAGAGGTGTGTCACTTTACCCATGAGAGATCTTAGCTTTGTTGCACATCCGAATTGCAGGTTCGTTCACACTTCCTTGGTGTGAGGCCCAGACAAAGATCCAAGCCAATCACTGCCTTCTCTGTGACCCCGCATGTCTCTTTGGTGTATGCCAGCCCACCTATTGAATTACGGCAATGGCAGTACAGACCGTTCAGATGCCGGAACTATCGTGGGACGTTGAGGGCTCCCACCCATATGCTGCATATCCTCTACGAATTACCATATAATATGCATGCTACGAGTGATAACAGCCACGACCCGCACATCCAGCTCCATGCGAGAGGGAAAAGATACACCTGACTTCTCCGTCCCATTCCAAATCTCATGGTCAACGCGTAATATACGGCACAAGAATCACTGGCGACATTGGTTGTTAAGTCCTAGATAATATGTTCCTTTACCACTGGAACTCTTATAGTAGGTTATTACCTTATGGTAAATAACCTGTAATCACATTATTATGAAAATAGTGTTTTCTGACATTTTTCAAATGCAGGTGATGACAACACTGGATTTGTAAAATACTTTACAGAAAATAATCAAAGGACATGAGCAAGTGTGAACTTGCCTTTTGTGATTGCAAGATTATGCACTCACGATCTTCAAGACAATATAAGATCCAATAGTTGAAATCTGCATCATTGGTTCGGTAAGGACTAATGTTTAAAGAAGCAAGATGCAATTATGCATAAGTAATGATATGCATTTTGTAAAACTCTCAATTCGAATCCCCAATACTTTGAGTGAAGTGAATTCAAATGATTCTTTTAAGAGTTGGTTTATCTTCAAATTTTACTTTATAAGTAATGATCTTTATAAGGAAACTAAGTGAGAATAATTCTTAATACACAGGTAAAGTATAAAGTAATGTGATTATGTTTAATTGTTATTTGGTGATTAAGGTAAGAGTTTTTGTTTTTAGTTGTTAAGAGTTGAAGAATTTATTATGAGATTATTCTTTGAAGTGGCAAAAAGAATAACATTTGAAGAAAAGATTTCCTTTCTAAGGTTTAAACAATCTTCATGGTTAATAGAACATGAGGAATGTCTTTTGGTGTTTGATTTATTATTTTGGATTTGAGATGCTTGTGTCTTAAGTAAAATAGACCAAATTTAACTATAAAAACATAAGTGATTTATTAGACCTGATGTTTATAAGGTTTGAGACTAAAGTTAACTTTAAAAGGTTAAGTAAACTTAAAATGTAATATATTTCAATTATTCCCAAGTTTTAGATTTATGATAAGTATAACTAAGGTGTGGAATTATTCACTTTATTTTTAAGTGAATGATTTAGATTAAATTTGTTTTGCTTATTAAGAAAATACTTTGTATTTATTTAATGGGATCATAATTAGATGGTTTTAGTAATTTGTTAAAATTTAAAGTTATGCTAATAGTGGTCCAGATATAATGATTATTCATCATATCATTTAAATGGGTGATACTCAATGTTTATTTAAAAGGATTCTTAATAAGATTTTTAAAATAATATTTTAAAGTTAAAGGCTATACTTAAGTTCGATTATGAATTCAAGTTGTGGGTTTGGAATTAGTATTAAGACACTAATTGCTCAAGGTTTTCTAAGAATTATGTTTATTTATTTCTTAAGAATTGTTTTTAAAGAATTCACAAAATAGGTATTAGGTAAGGACTTATTATTTAAAATATTAAAGCCTTTCCTAATAATATATTTAATATTTTTCTAGTGTAATATATTTATTCAAGACCTTAAAAATGGATATTATTTATTTTTAAGTATTATCTTTATTTTTATAAAATTCATCAAAGAATTAAGTGTCTTTAAATATTTGCTTTATGTTTTATTTGTAAAACTCTAAGTTAGTATTTTTATAAAATAATAGAGCTATTTTGATACACAAAAATGATTTTTTATTTATTTTTAGGGTTTTTGTTATTTCACAGAATTTCCTTTAGGATTTAATGGTGTTAATAATTATTTAATTTATATTTATTTAAAACAATTTAAAATTATATTTTCATTAAGTAGATCTTATTTTTATGATAATTTACATATATTATTTATATATTGTTAGGATTTTTTTATAATTTTCTAGAGCTCAAAAGGTTTAGATGATATTTTGGTAGATTTCCATTTTATCTTTTATTATTTATTTGTAAGATCTGTTTTACTTCATAAATTTGGGCCCATTAGGTAGCCTAGCCCACTGGGTTGGGCTAGACCACTTGGCCTGGTTCTATGGGTCGGTTGACCCCGACCCTATCTCCTTCTTCGTTGCTCGTCCTCTCTTAGGCGATGTGGTTGTCGCCATCCCTCTCTGGCTCGATTCCGGCGAACGCCGCCATTTCGGCCACTGCTGCCGACCATTAAAGCTCCATCGCCGCCTGGACAATCGGGTCCTCCAATTAGATTTGGCCCTAAGGCCTTACCGAGCTCGCCACCTCTCATCTCCTTGTGCGGGTTCGGTGTTGGGGTCGCCGTGTGCCGGTGGTCTTGTGGAGCTCTTCGTCTGCCTGGCTCAGCTCAACGCCAGCGGAAAGGTGCGCAGGCGCAACCCTGGCGTCTCCTTCTCCTGATGCCTGCGGGACGGCGCTGTCAGCGCAACCCAAGCATCGGAGGCTTCCACTGATTCTGTGGTGTTGTTGTTTAGGACCTAATCCATGTCTTCATCAAGCCAACACTCCAGGTGCTCGGCACCATCGGTGAGTTTTGATTCCATGTGACCAACTTTAGTGCTGATGGCCCTAATCTATGATTCTGCTATGTTTGTTTGTGGCTGACTGATTACTAGCTAGAATTCCTAGATTTGGATGAGCAAGTGCTCAGTGGTATAATTTGGGTTAATGATTGTGCTGCTAGTGTTGGTGAGTGCTAAACTATGGTTCAGTGATGTTGTTCTTAACATACCTAGGATTTTCTATTGGCTCTGATGTACTGGTGTGACTTGCAAATAAATTCTGGATGGATTTAATTGTTGTATATCAAATGTGTATTACTACAGCAACCCTACTCTCATAAATTGATCAAAAACATATCTTGCTCACTTACTTGGCTAGCAAATGGTGCAAACGCTTAGGTTTTATCTTGAGTCAAACACATACTAAGGTGGTTATCCTTAGACGATCATAAGCTAGGTAAAATGATTGTAGAGATGAAATGATTTCTAGATTGGTGGCTAGGCTTAATCTTAAAATAGATATATTTGATGCCCTGAATCTGATTCATTGATGATCTTGATCCTCTCTTGAATATAGTTGCATCATTTCTAAATGATTCCTAGCAAAAGATAGCTAGGAAAATGATTTAGATTCTTGTTTGGTTACTTGCAGATGGTTTTGAATGAGTTGATGTGGATCAGATCATGCACATGCATGATCTTGGGTCAGACAAGAATTGGAATATGCAAAGTAGATCCTCTTTGGCTATTTTATGGCTTGATATCTAGACAAATGATTCCTAGAAAATATAATTTGGGGAAAATGATTTGAAATAATACCCCATGGATGTAACTCATTCTTTTAATCATGGGTATTTGATGTTAATCTTGGCTGTTGATTTCAGTGGCTTCTAATATTGGAATGTTCCTACTGTGGTGCCTCCATCTGGAGTGTGCACAGTGGTGTTTCTAGTATTATGATCTGTTACTGAATTAGTTAGTTATTGATTGCTTGGCTAATAGAGCACCTTGTGGCTTCTGTTAATATGGTCATGTTATTGTGCTGTCTTCCTGGAGGTACACAGCCATATGATCATTTTTTTCTTAAAGACACCTGCTGTCATTTGAAGTGACTGTTGGATGAACATCATGTTGGAATAACTTTGTTGTGGATTGAGATGCAGCCTATGATGCAAAGGCTGAGGCCCCAATATAAGATGAGAATAGATACTATTTTTGCCTATTAGCTCTATGATGTGACTAGCATAGCATCTATGCTAATCTGAGAGCACTCTTACTTCTACTCTTTTTTGGAATTTGGTGCAACTATTGCTTGAATTGAAACTGATGAGAGGCATTGGTATGATCTTAGTACATAAACTTGTTGCTTGTAGAGTTGTGGTTGCTGTTGGGCTAGTGCTGATCTTGATCACCTTGCTTGTGCTGCTTGTTGATCTTCTAGCCGGTTCCTTCTGAGCTACTGCCTTCCCTGTGGAACTCCTCCCCTCCTAGCTCTTGGATGGTGAAAGGGCATGTATGCCCCCATGTGTGGTTTTGGTAATTAATGACAATCTCTATGGACTAATGTGTAAATTGAGTTTCACTTGTAGGTTTGTCCATTGGCATCGCTTGGGCCATGTGTTGGTCTCAAGGTTGGGAGATGAAGAAATGTCCAAGGGTTTTGTGCCCTTTGGAATCTTCTAGAAGAAGGAGCTTGAAGGTTGATCAAGGCATGTGCAACGAGTTGCATCAAGATGGATCAACCTCAAGAAGGGATGAAGAAGGGCGAGCTCAAGATGCGCCATCTCTAGAAGATCTCATGCTTGAAGCTTTCCATCCTCGTGTTCATGGAGTGATGAAGACAAAAAGTTCAAGAAGAGGTTTCTCCATGGAGTATGGGGGAGCTTTTTGCAAGTCTTCATCAAGCAAGAGCGAGCAAGAGCAAACAAGAAAGGTGTTCCCACTATAGAAGAACAAGACGGTCTACATCAAGGTCAAGTGGGATGCTCAAGGCAAAGGTATGTTGATAGGGATTCTCTTTTGCCGGTCTCGTGTTGTTAGTTGGGAGACCGGGTTTAGGATAGATAGCCGTACTATCAAGAGGGGCTCTCAAGCGGGTGTCTCGTTTGGACCATTCGGAGAGAGCTCAAACCTTTGCATTCATAGCATCATGTTTCTTGGTTTTTATTTGGTTCTTGTCCATGAGAGGATCTAGAGCTTGTGGTCATCATCATAACAAGCTCTAGTTCATCATCTAAGGATTTCACTTGCATATCTTATTGCGGTTTTTGATCTTGCGAGTTTTCCGGCTCCACACCTTGGGGGATACTTCACATATATATTTATGATATTTTCTCCCAAGGTGATACCCAATATTTCACATTTTGTTGGGTTCTACTTGGTTTTATCTTTCCAACAAAATTGGTTTCATCCCAATCGGAGTTTCCAAGCTCAACTTCTTGTGTTTTGGGTTTTGGAGGTTTTACCGGTTCATCGCTTCTATAGAGGTCATATCTTTCTCAATTTGGTTTTATACTTCCATGTTGTACTATTATGTTTCTTTTCATAATCTTGTAAAACTTTCCGTTCTCTTCAAAGCGAGCCCAAGATCATCAAAAAGGAGTCTGGGATCAAAAGTTATTGAAGTTTTCGTGCAATGTTGTCCTGTGTTTTTGCTTGAGCGGAAGTTCCGGCCCAAGTTCCGACCCAAGTTCTGGTCAGGTTCAGTAACTTGTTTTTCTATTTGTCGGAAGTTCCGGTGGGAGGCCGGAAGTTCCGGTGGGGGCACGAATCTGGCCCAAACGGTCAGTTTTTCCTTGTCCTATTTAAGGGGGGCTTCTTCCCCAATGGTTCCTTATCTTTTGAGCTCGTTTTTGACCACCATTGTTGACCTATTTGAGCTCTCTTACTCCCTCTCACTCCCATGATTCTTACATCTTTTTGAGGGAAAAGTGAGAGGAGATCTAGATCTACAATCCCACCTAGTCAAATCCCTTCTTTGTGAAGGAATCATTGGGATCTAGATCTTGGAGAGTTTTGTGTTCTCCTCTTGTGTTCTTCCTCCCTTATTCCCCAGTAGCTTTTGTAGCTTTGTTGGAATTTGGGAGAGAAGGACTTGCCCTTGCATTTGGTGCATAAGTTTGAGTTCTCCTCCTGTGTTCTTCCTCCCTTATTCCTCCAATAGCTTTTGTAGCTTTGTTGGAATTTGGGAGAGAAGGACTTGCCCTTGCATTTGGTTCATAGGTTTGAGTTCTCCTCGGAGATTAGGCGAGTTCAAGCTTGTGAGCTTGTTTCTCTTGGGTTCCTTGGAACCCTAGACGGTTGTGTGGTTGGACTGTTGACCTTTTGTGGTCTTGTTGACCTTTTGTGGTCCTGTAGCCTTTTGTGGCGTTGTTGGCCTTTTGTGGCATTGTTGGCCTTTCGTGGCTTTGTTGTTGGGAGCCTCCAATTGAGTTGTGGAGTTAGCCCCAATCTTGTACGGGTTCGGTGACCGCCCTCAAGCGTCCCATAGTGGAGCAAGTGCCCGCCTTTTGTGGTGCGCACTTGGGAGAATAGGGTGAGCCTTTTGTGGCGTCGGTGAGTTGCGTGCTTCCGCATCCGGGGTGAGGCCTTGTGTGGCGTTGGGTGAGCATCGAGCCACCACACCTCGAGGTGAGCCATTTGTGGAGTTCGGAGAGCATTGCGCCATCGCACCTCTCCAACGGAGACGTAGCTTCTTTGGAAGTGAACTTCGGGAAACAAATCTTCGTCTCCGTGTCCATCGGTTATCTCTCAACCGAACCCTTTACTTATGCACTTTACATTGTGATAGCCATCCTGCTTGAAGTATTTATACCTTGCTATCACCTTGTTGCTTGTATTGCTTAGCATAGGTTGTTGGTGCACCTAGGTGACCTTAGTGGCTAGGTTTTGTGCTCAATACATTAAATGTTAGTTTTATTCCGCATTTACTTGAGACTAAACCGTAATAATTTTAAAAGCCTATTCACCCCCCCCCCTCTAGGCGACTTCCTTTGTACTTTCAATTGGCTTTCCTAGCAACCAGATGCTGGTGATGTGGTGGTGTGGTTTTCTTGTCCATGGAGTGAAATGGATATCTCTAGTGCTAGTGTTGTATTGTGGCTGGTGCTCTATCTCTTGTGTGCTTTGATGGATTAGGTGCAGTTCTTGAGTCCTTGCTTGGGTGGAGAAGCAAATAGTACTCTAGCAGATGTGCTACGGCTGCACCCTCCCTTATCTACTTCCCAAACTCCCCTTGCTGTGTTGACACCACAACTGCTGCATGCAGTGACTGTGTTGTGTGCCTGATTGTGTCATATGTGGATCAGATTGAGTGAAAACTTGATATTTGCTGTTGATTTACCTTATTACCATTTTACCTGGCTTTGGTGAAACTTGCCCCTTACTAGCCAATGATGCATTAGTCTGAGGCAAAATCAACTGATAAGAACAGATCTTATATTTTTGGCCCATTCCAATCTACTCAGTGATGATCTAGCAGAGCACCTCACTGCAATTCTGAGAGTATAATACTAACCCACTAACCCCTCTTTTACCTTTGATTTGTTCTTTTATGTTATGTTGCAGGTATAAAACTAATGATAGAAGATCAATGAAGACTAGATTAGGAAATAGATAGATTATAGTTTAGGATTCAATCTTAAATGTAATCTTTTATTTATTCTCTTGTAAAGACTCCTTGTAAGAACCTTCTTTTCTTTAATAAAGTTTATTTTTCTACTGTAATTATTCTTGTAAGGTAATATTTTTCTAATTCCATTCCAGTTGATTTGTTGTTACTGAATAAGGAAAAGAATAAGAAATATTCATTTGTTTATCATATAAAGGGCAATAAATATTCATATTTATTTTAAATATAAGATTTTCTAGTATGGTATTTTTTTGTAATGCCTTTATTATAAAGAATGTTGTAACAGGTATTTATTATAATAAGAAATAATTTTATTCCCTATTTGCAATTTCTTATTCCCCTTAATTATAAATGTTTATCTAAATGATTGAATATATTTTGTACCACAATTTTTTACTTTATTGGTTAAATACTATTTTCTTAACTTGGAAATATTCCCAAATATTCAAATTTGAATTTCAATTCTCAATTTCAAACATGAATTGAATTGTTTTCCCAAGACACAAGAATATATTAGAAATCATGTCAAAATCCATACACTTGCGCTGACGTTATCATTAGAACAAGAGAGATCCCGATCTCTCTACAGCTCTTTGCGTTTTGCGCGAAAATTCCCTGGATTTTCTTATGCATGAATGCAATGCACACGCCTGCGTCCTCTATAATTCTAGATGCTAATCCTGGGATGTTACAGACTCTCCCCCTTAAAATAAACTTCGTCCTCGAAGTTCATATACTCTCACTTTTTGGAATGTGGAACTGGTTTGTATTGGTGATGACCTTTCTCAAGTTCATGGTAACCTCAAATGGAAATAATTGTAATATCCTGTATCCATAACTTTTCCTTGAATTCTCCTCCCACTTGGCAATGTCCAACATGTTGTCTACAATGCACTAATGTTCCTCTTACTATATTCCCTTAGGGCTATGTCCTTACTAGAGGATCCTTCAATTGGGGTCTCTGATTTAGTTCATTACCCGTATTAGGTATCCTAACTCCTTTACTTGATCATCAAACTTCCGGATTATACTATATAAGGTCCAGGAAGTATTACTAAATAAACCAGGGTTTTTAACTCTATTAAACAATAACTATGGTCAAAAGACTAACTTTTGATTTGTGAGGATATTGGTTTATACTGGTAGTCCTTCTGAAAATTGGATTTGAACACATTTAGTCCATACCCATTGGAAATTCCTTGTTCCTCTACACATGTCCAATTGTATGTGCTATATTACCTCTTCAGAATCACTTAAGAATTGTTTCTTTTAGGATTAGTTTGTTAGAACTATTCTATTTTATTACTTCAGGCTTTTACCTTATTAGGCTTTTAGACAATCTTTCGTTATTATCTTCAGTACTTTTATAAGAATAACTTCCTTTTAACCTTATGAAAATAAGTCTTGCTGTTGTTGTAGGTTAGTCCTTCTCCATCCTTTATTCAGAAATTCAAATAATAATACCTTCATTTCTAGGGTTTACTCTCCCCTTAGGGTTTACTAATGGTCTTCAAAAGGTCTATATAGTATTCCTTAATTTTATGAATAGAATATTGGTCCCTATCCAGCTTATGCTCAACCTAATGAGGGTCTGATGAAAGATTGTACGGTGTATCCACACATTTGTGGATCTCCGAAGTGAATCTTTCAGCATTATTTGTCTTACTTTCTATGTTGACATTTTCACTTTGATAGGTCAACTTTCGCGAAGAGTCTCAAAATACGATCGCTTTCAAAAAAAATTATACTCCTTTGTGTCTTACTTAACTTAGGCCAAATTTTATGCTCTTTATGCAACTTAACTATGTCAACCAACACCGATTGCGGACGAGATACCAACTGTGGATCAAAGACCAGCTGTGGATATTTACCAGCTACGAACCATCCTAGGGTGTATGTATTACCCTATGGTTTCTAACATCCTTATGGCATTCCCTATGAATTATCAGAGCTTGAATACCATTTTGGGGTTTCAAAGCTACTTCTTTGTATTTATTCATGATACTTCCATGAACTTACATAATTACTCCATTGACTTCTTAGCAGTATACCTACTTTGATTGAACCTTAAGTTCATTAATTCTTGTTGCTCCATACATCTTCTACACTAATCTTCCTTCTTACTGCTGATTAGTAATGATCTGAGCTTGATCCATCCTTCAAATTGGATTAATACTCCTATATTTGGCTTTACCCTTCAGGTAAGTCTTCATCTTGGTCTTTGAAAACCGTCACTCCCTTACACGAATTCCCATTTCTATCTAGGTCTATAACATCAAGTAGTAACTGGATGTTGCAACATGCATTTGCACACCAAGTCAAACTTAATGTACAGATCTAGTCAATCAAGAAGATCCAAGAAAAACAAATAAATCCAAATGTGGTACATATAACACACAATATTCTAAGCCCAGAATACAGTAGTTGAGTATAATGTCTCTAGAATTTCGGCTTAGTTGTGTAGTCTATGACACCTCCTCGTATATGTTTACATCGTGATACTTAGCATATAGGGTCAAACTATTCTTTATTTCTTAATTTACCCAAATTGCTCAATTGTAATAGGATAATCTTAAGCAAAGTGGTCTCAAATTTGGTTTTGACTAGACTTTTGTCTCACCTTTGGGATGATTAACTATATTCAACCTTTCCTTATTAGCCATCTAACCTCACATGATCTCTTCAAATGACTAATCAGATTCTTTTTGTTAACTAAAACCAAAGATTATTAGAAATTTTTAGCACCTATGACTTCTATCATAGCTCTAACATATTATTTTCATACCTCTACTCCAAGATAAATCACTAAGTACTTGTCATACTTAATCCTACATCATGGTTTCGAAGCTAATCTCACCATGATCTGGTCCTGTCTACCTATACATCTTGATTTAGGGGTTGATCTAACCATGATGACTTTGTTTCTCATTGCACTATTATTAAGTTTTAACATAATTTCACTTCATCACGTAGAATTCTCAAGTGAATCCCACATGATTACTACTCATTACATCAACATTTAACCTAATGATATTCATCATATTGTCTTTGGGTTATCAACTAACACTAAGATTCCACTGTCTCGCATGAATTCTAGGGTTAGGCTACACTGTTAAGACTACTTCAATTGATGTCTTACACTTGCTCCTAATCTACTATGGCCAATTGAATTTCCTACAATACTTGGTAGGTTATGTCTCCTTCAGAAGACCCAAAATAGCACTATAATGAGAAAAAAATTACTCCTAAGAATTATGACTTAAGCATTTTGTGACAAGGTTTATCCTCAAGTGGATACTCATCACCAGTCATAAGATCATTTGGTTTAGATAAGATGGCTCCTATAGTCACTATCCAACCTACAGATCTTCCAAAAAGGGTTTCAATCCTAAGGTCAAAGCATAGGCTCTGATACTAACTGCGGTGACCCAGCATACCACTGCATGATGTAGTACACTATAGTCGTTGACATAACACCAATGAAACACCGTTCACTAGTATTACATCCCTCAGAGTAGTACAACAGAAACATAGCAGGTCCAAGACATGACTATAGGTTACAACTCAACTCTTTACACAAGATCCAGAGAACCCTCTAGGTTAAAGAGAGAAAAATAAACTTCTTACAAAGAAGAATCAAGAATAAATAACTCATAGCTACCATACTTATAAAACTAGTAGCTAACTACGAGGCTTGCATTGCTGCTATTGCAATACTCTACAGAAGTAGGATCTATGGTTAGAAATTCTATTCTTATCTAATCAGCCACTTCGTCTTCACTTGAGTTGATGTATATGTTGACTTTCTTGACTTCATTGAAGAGCGTTAGCTTTTGGTGATGATTCCTGGAGCATAACTTGATGTAGACGTCGTCTGTACTGGCTTTAAAACCTAGCAAGGGTTAAGAAGATACTTTGAGTACGAGCGTACTCAGCAAATTCACTAGAAAAGGAGTGTTTGATGCACTATATCTACAGCCACAGACCATAGGTCGTAGACAATGCAAGTTTTCATAAACATTTCTTCAAAGGTTGCTTTTATTCTGAAAAGCTATGTCCGTCAGCCTTCACGGGTTTACCAGAACTTTCATGGAGTTCCTTTCTCGCCACGTTCGCAGCTCCTTCCCGGAACAGGGAGTAACAAGTTATAGTTCTTACACTCTGAAGAGGTGCGTCACTTTACCCATGAGATATCTTAGCTTTGTTGCACATCTGAATTGCAGGTTCATTCACACTTCCTTGGTGTGAGGCCCAGACTAAGATCAAGGCCGATCACTGCCTTCTCTGTGACCCCGCATGTCTCTTTGGTGTATGCCAGCCCACCTATTGAATTACGGCAATGGCAGTACAGACCGTTCAGATGCCGGAACTATCGTGGGACGTTGAGGGCTCCCACCCATATGCTGCATATCCTCTACGAATTACCATATAATATGCATGCTACGAGTGATAACAGCCACGACCCGCACATCCAGCTCCATGCGAGAGGGAAAAGATACACCTGACTTCTCCGTCCCATTCCAAATCTCATGGTCAACGCGTAATATACGGCACAAGAATCACTGGCGACATTGGTTGTTAAGTCCTAGATAATATGTTCCTTTACCACTAGAACTCTTATAGTAGGTTATTACCTTATGGTAAATAACCTGTAATCACATTATTATGAAAATAGTGTTTTCTGACATTTTTCAAATGCAGGTGATGACAACACTGGATTTGTAAAATACTTTACAGAAAATAATCAAAGGACATGAGCAAGTGTGAACTTGCCTTTTGTGATTGCAAGATTATGCACTCACGGTCTTCAAGACAATATAAGATCCAATAGTTGAAATCTGCATCATTGGTTCGGTAAGGACTAATGTTTAAAGAAGCAAGATGCAATTATGCATAAGTAATGATATGCATTTTGTAAAACTCTCAATTCGAATCCCCAATACTTTGAGTGAAGTGAATTCAAATGATTCTTTTAAGAGTTGGTTTATCTTCAAATTTTACTTTATAAGTAATGATCTTTATAAGGAAACTAAGTGAGAATAATTCTTAATACACAGGTAAAGTATAAAGTAATGTGATTATGTTTAATTGTTATTTGGTGATTAAGGTAAGAGTTTTTGTTTTTAGTTGTTAAGAGTTGAAGAATTTATTATGAGATTATTCTTTGAAGTGGCAAAAAGAATAACATTTGAAGAAAAGATTTCCTTTCTAAGGTTTAAACAATCTTCATGGTTAATAGAACATGAGGAATGTCTTTTGGTGTTTGATTTATTATTTTGGATTTGAGATGCTTGTGTCTTAAGTAAAATAGACCAAATTTAACTATAAAAACATAAGTGATTTATTAGACCTGATGTTTATAAGGTTTGAGACTAAAGTTAACATTAAAAGGTTAAGTAAACTTAAAATGTAATATATTTCAATTATTCCCAAGTTTTAGATTTATGATAAGTATAACTAAGGTGTGGAATTATTCACTTTATTTTTAAGTGAATGCTTTAGATTAAATTTGTTTTGCTTATTAAGAAAATACTTTGTATTTATTTAATGGGATCATAATTAGATGGTTTTAGTAATTTATTAAAATTTAAAGTTATGTTAATAGTGGTCCAGATATAATGATTATTCATCATATCATATAAATGGGTGATACTCAATGTTTATTTAAAAGGATTCTTAATAAGATTTTTAAAATAATATTTTAAAGTTAAAGGCTATACTTAAGTTCGATTATGAATTCAAGTTATGGGTTTGGAATTAGTATTAAGACACTAATTGCTCAAGGTTTTCTAAGAATTGTGTTTATTTATTTCTTAAGAATTGTTTTTAAAGAATTCATAAAATAGGTATTAGGTAAGGATTTATTATTTAAAATATTAAAGCCTTTCCTAATAATATATTTAATATTTTTCTAGTGTAATATATTTATTCAAGACCTTAAAAATGGATATTATTTATTTTTAAGTATTATCTTTATTTTTATAAAATTCATCAAAGAATTAAGTGTCTTTAAATATTTGCTTTATGTTTTATTTGTAAAACTCTAAGTTAGTATTTTTATAAAATAATAGAGCTATTTTGATACACAAAAATGATTTTTTATTTATTTTTAGGGTTTTTGTTATTTCACAGAATTTCCTTTAGGATTTAATGGTGTTAATAATTATTTAATTTATATTTATTTAAAACAATTTAAAATTATATTTTCATTAAGTAGATCTTATTTTTATGATAATTTACATATATTATTTATATATTGTTAGGATTTTTTTATAATTTTCTAGAGCTCAAAAGGTTTAGATGATATTTTGATAGACTTCCATTTTATCTTTTATTATTTATTTGTAAGATCTGTTTTACTTCATAAATTTGGGCCCATTAGGTAGCCTAGCCCACTGGGTTGGGCTAGACCACTTGGCCTGGTTCTATGGGTCGGTTGACCCCGACCCTATCTCCTTCTTCGCTGCTCGTCCTCTCTCAGGCGATGTGGTTGTCGCCATCCCTCTCTGGCTCGATTCCGGCGAACGCCGCCATTTCGGCCGCTGCTGCCGGCCATTAAAGCTCCATCGCCGCCTGGACAATCGGGTCCTCCAATTAGATTTGGCCCTAAGGCCTTACCAAGCTCGCCACCTCTCATCTCCTTGTGCTAGGGTTCGGTGTTGGGGTCGCCATGTGCCGGTGGTCTTGTGGAGCTCTTCGTCTGCCTGGCTCAGCTCAACGCCAGCGGAAAGGTGCGCAGGCGCAACCCTGGCGTCTCCTTCTCCTGATGCCTGCGGGACGGCGCTGTCAGCGCAACCCAAGCATCGGAGGCTTCCACTGATTCTGTGGTGTTGTTGTTTAGGACCTAATCCATGTCTTCATCAAGCCAACGCTCCAGGTGCTCGGCACCATTGGTGAGTTTTGATTCCATGTGACCAGCTTTAGTGCTGATGGCCCTAATCTATGATTCTGCTATGTTTGTTTGTGGCTGACTGATTACTAGCTAGAATTCCTAGATTTGGATGAGCAAGTGCTCAGTGGTATAATTTGGGTTAATGATTGTGCTGCTAGTGTTGGTGAGTGCTAAACTATGGTTCAGTGATGTTGTTCTTAACATACCTAGGATTTTCTATTGGCTCTGATGTACTGGTGTGACTTGCAAATAAATTCTGGATGGATTTAATTGTTGTATATCAAATGTGTATTACTACAGCAACCCTACTCTCATAAATTGATCAAAAACATATCTTGCTCACTTACTTGGCTAGCAAATGGTGCAAACGCTTAGGTTTTATCTTGAGTCAAACACATACTAAGGTGGTTATCCTTAGACGATCATAAGCTAGGTAAAATGATTGTAGAGATGAAATGATTTCTAGATTGGTGGCTAGGCTTAATCTTAAAAGAGATATATTTGATGCCCTGAATCTGATTCATTGATGATCTTGATCCTCTCTTGAATATAGTTGCATCATTTCTAAATGATTCCTAGCAAAAGATAGCTAGGAAAATGATTTAGATTCTTGTTTGGTTACTTGTAGATGGTTTTGAATGAGTTGATGTGGATCAGATCATTCACATGCATGATCTTGGGTCAGACAAGAATTGGAATATGCAAAGTAGATCCTCTTTGGCTATTTTATGGCTTGATATCTAGACAAATGATTCCTAGAAAAGATAATTTGGGGAAAATGATTTGAAATAATACCCCATGGATGTAACTCATTCTTTTAATCATGGGTATTTGATGTTAATCTTGGCTGTTGATTTCAGTGGCTTCTAATATTGGAATGTTCCTACTGTGGTGCCTCCATCTGGAGTGTGCACAGTGGTGTTTCTAGTATTATGATCTGTTACTGAATTAGTTAGCTATTGATTGCTTGGCTAATAGAGCACCTTGTGGCTTCTGTTAATATGGTCATGTTATTGTGCTGTCTTCCTGGAGGTACACAGCCATATGTGTATGGTTTCGTAGCATGGAAAACAAAAAATTTCTATCGCATACAAACAAACAAGCCAAGATCTATCTACTAGATTGTAGCAACGAGTCGATGGAATAACTCACCCTCGAAGATTCCAAAGTGTTTAACGAGAGCGGATTCTCGTGGGTGATGTAGTCGTACTCTTCCCGATCTCAAGATCGCGTAGACGATCCTTCCAGCGCTGCGTTCCGGCAGCGCTCCCGCAGTCGGTCACACGTTCGGTACTCGACGAAGACCTTCCTCTCCCTTGTTCCAGCAGGCAGCGGAGGTTGTAGCACTCTCCTCGCGATTCCGGCAGCACAACGGCGTGGTACCGGAAGTAGAGGGGAGATCTCGCAGGGCTTTGCCTTAAGCCGGAGCGAGTATGGTGGAGTATGATAGAGTCCCTCGACGATCTAGGTTTAGACACGCCGAGGAGGAGTGCTAGGCCGGCAGCTAGGGTTTATCTAGGCGGCGGCGAGTTGCCCTAGGGCGGCGGCGGCAGCAGCAGGTGGTGGCGCCGACGGCTAGGGTTTAGAGGTGGAGGAGTTGTGTGTTGGGAGGGGCAGCCCTGCCCCTCCCTTTATAGGTGGGATGTGCGGCCAAGGGGAGGGGAGTCCATCCCCAACTCGGCTTGGAGGTGGGCCGGCGGTGGGAGGAGGAACTCCTCCCCGAACTCGGTTTCCAACTCCCTCTCTACTTCCCAAAATAGCCGTTTGACTTTCAAATTGGCGTTTGACTTTTTCAAACTAGGATTTGAATAAACCCTCTATTTTGTTCAGCGATGACACCTAGTACATGATGCAATCATACCAACTTGATATAACACATTCATGTACCCTTCCCCTCCGGAGTGCCGGACATTCCGGAACCTTCTAGAACATTCCCGATGAAAACACCGGAACCATTCTCCAACCCCGAAACAAGACTTTCCTTATATGAATCTTATTCTCCGGACCATTCCGGATCTCCTCGTGATATCCCGGATCCCATCCAAGACTTCGAACAACATTCGGTCTCTTACTCATCATTCCATAACTACTCAAACAACGTCGAATCCTTAAGTGTGTCTCCCTACGGTTCGTGAATTATGCGGACATGATCGAGACACTTCTCCGAACAATAACCAATAGAGGAATCTGGAAATTCATATGGCTCCCACATATTTGTACGATTACTTTGCGATCGAATGAACCACTTACATACGATACCAATTTCCCTTTGTCTCACGATACTTTACTTATCTGAGGTCATGATCGTCGGTATCTCTACATACCTAGTTCGACCTCGTTACCGATAAGTACTCTTTTCTCGTTCCCGTGATATGTGATCCCTTGTGAGCCAGTCACATGCTTGCAAGCTAATTGGATGACATTCCACCGAGAGGGCCCAGAGTATATCTATCCGTCATATGGATGGACAAATCCCACTCTTGATCCATGTGTCTCAACCAATACTTTCTGAACACTCAATGCCACCTTTATAGCCACCCAGTTACAGTGTGGTGTTTGATGTCATCAAAGCATCCTTCCGGTGAAGGTGATATGCATGATCTCATGGTCGAAGGAATTAGGTTACTATGTATCAGAAAGCATATAGCAATTGAACTATTAAAATGACTTGATCTTTATGCTACGCTTATCTATAGGAGTATGTCCACCATATCATTCTCCTAACGATATGATCTTGTTGTTAATAACATCTCAATGTTCATGATAGGGAAACCACAATCATTTATTAACCAACAAGCTAGTATTATAAAGAGGTTTTACTAGGGACTCTATTTAGTTTACAAATCACACAAGTATTAATGTTTCCTTGTTAATACTATTATAGCATGAATGTAAACATTTATCATAAACACAAAGATATAATAATAACTACATTTATTATTGCCTCTAGGGCATATCTCCAATAGTCTCCCACTTGCACTAGAGTCATCTAATCTAGATTACATGGTAATATACCGAACACCCATGGCAGTTTGGTGTTGGTCATGTTTTGCCCTCGGGAGAGGTTTAGTCAACGGATCCGCCACATTCAGATCTGTGTGTACTTTGCAAATCTTTATGTCCAAATCTTGGACATGTTCTCGAATAGCGTGAAAACGTAGCTTGATGTGCTTCAGCTTCTTGTGTGACCTTGGTTCTTGCGCATTGGCTATGGCGTCCATGTTATCATAGTAGATAGACATTGGGTCCAGCGCACTAGGAACCACACCCAGCTCTGTAATGAACTCTTTCATCCATATCGCTTCTTGTGAAGCCTCCGAAGCAGCCATGTATTCCGATTCAGTTGAAGATCTAGCCACAACGCTTTGCTTTGCACTCCTCCAGCTAAGTGCTGCACCATTCAAAGTAAATACGTATCCAGATTGTGATTTAGAATCATCCGGATCGGTGTTTCAACTAGCATTGGTGTAACCATTAACAACGAGCTGTTCATCACCTCCATAAGAAAGAACCATATCCTTAGTTCTTCTCAAGTACTTAAGGATGTTTTTGACCGCTGTCCAATGATCCACTCCTGGATCACTTTGATATCTGCTAGTTAAACTAACAGCATATGCAATGTCGGGTCTAGTACATAGCATGGCATACATTAGAGATCCTATGGCTGAGGCATAGGGAGTCTTACTCATCCTTTCTCTATCTTCTGCCGATGTCGGACTTTGAGTTTTACTCAACGTCGTATTGGGCAACATGGGCAAGAACCCTTTCTTTCTATCTTCCATTCCAAACCTCTTTAGAACTTTGTCCAAATATGTACTTTGTGACAATGATATTAGGCGTCTCGATCTATCTCTATAAATCTTTATGCCTAATATGTAAGCTGCTTCGCCAAGATCCTTCATTGAAAAACTATTATTCAAATATTCCTTGACACTATTAAGAAGGTCTACATCATTCCCAATCAACAATATGTCATCTACATATAGTATTAAGAATGCTAGAGAGCTCCCACTCAATTTCTTGTAAATACAAGATTCTCCATAAGTTTGTATAAAACCAAAACTTTTGATTACCTTATCAAAACGTTGATTCCAACTTCGTGATGCTTGCTTCAATCCATAGATGGACCGTTGAAGTTTGCATACTTGTTAGCATCTTTAGGATCGACAAAACCTTTGGGTTGCATCATATACAACTATTCATCAATGTCTCCATTGAGGAACGCTGTTTTGACATCCATCTGCCATATTTCATAATCGTAATATGCAGCGATTGCTAACATAATCCTGACAGACTTTAGCTTCGCTACCGGTGAGAAAGTCTCATCGTGGTCAACTCCTTGAATTTGTCGAAAACCTTTTGCGACAAGTCGAGCTTTATAGACAGTAACATTACCATCAGCATCTGTTTTCTTCTTGAAAATCCATTTATTCTCGACGGCCTTTTGGCCATCCGGTAAGTCCACCAAAGTCCATACTTGGTTTTCGTACATGGATCCAATCTCGGATTTCATGGCTTCTTGCCATTTATTGGAATCTAGGCTCATCATCGCTTCCTCATATGTCTCAGGGTCATCGGTGTTATCCACCAACATGACACTCATAACGGGATCATACCAATCAGGAGTGGTACGAGTTCTTGTTGACCTGCGAGGCTCTGTAGCAACTACAACCGAAGTTTCATGATCATTATCATTAGCTTCCTCTCTTATTGGTGCAGGCACCACAGGAACTTCTTCCGGTGCTGCGCTACTCGCAAGTTCGAGAGAAGGTTCGACAACCTCGTCGAGTTCTACTTTCCTTCCAGTCACTTCTTTCGAGAGAAATTCCTTCTCTAGAAAGGATCCATTCTTGGCAACGAAGATTTTGCCTTCGGATCTATGATAGAAGGTATACCCAATAGTTTCCTTCGGGTATCCTATGAAGACGCATTTTTCCGCTTTGGGTTCAAGCTTGTCCGGCTGTAACTTCTTTACATAGGCTTCGCAACCCCAAACTTTAAGAAACGACAATTTAGGTTTCTTCCCAAACCATAATTCATACGGTGTCATTTCCACGGATTTAGATGGTGCCCTATTTAAAGTGAATGCGGCTGTTTCTAATGCATAACCCCAAAATGATAGCGGTAAATCTGTAAGTGACATCATAGGACGAACCATATCTAAGAGAGTTCGATTATGATGTTCGGACACACCATTACGCTGTGGTGTTCCTGGCGGTGTCAATTGTGAAAGTATCCCGCATTTCTTCAAATGCTCGCCAAACTCGTAACTCAGATATTCACCTCCACGATCAGAACGTAGAAATTTAATCTTCTTGTTACGTTGATTCTCTACCTCACTCTGAAATTCCTTAAACTTCTCGAAAGTCTCGGACTTATGTTTCATGAAATAGATATACCCATATCTACTCAAGTCATCCGTGAAGGTAAGAACATAACGATAGCCACCGCGCGACGCTACACTCATTGGACCACACACATCGGTATGTATGATTTCCAATAAGTCCGTAGCTCGCTCCATCATACCAGAAAATGGAGTCTTAGTCATTTTACCCATCAGACATGCTTCGCATCTTTCAAGTGATTCAAAATCAAGTGATTCAAGAATTCCATCGGAATGGAGTTTCTTCATATGCTTCACTCCAATGTGACCAAGACGACAGTGCCACATATAGGTCGAGTTATCGCTCGATTTCAAACGTTTAGCCTCAATGTTATTAATATGTGTATTTCCACTATCGAGATTCAACAAGAATAGACCATCTATCAAAGGTGCATGTGCATAAAACATATTACTCATATAAATCGAACAACCATTATTCTTGGATTTAAACAAGTAACCGTCTCGCAATAAACAAGATCCCGATATAATGTTCATGCTTAACGCAGGCACCAAATAACAATTATTTAAGTATAAAACTAATCCCGATGGTAGATGAAGGGGTAGCGTGCCGACCGCGATCACATCAACCTTTGATCCGTTTCCAACACGCATCGTCACCTCGTTCTTCGCTAGCTTCCGTCTATTCTGCAGCACCTGTTTCGAGTTACAAATATGAGCAACCGAACCAGTATCAAATACCCAGGCACTACTACGAGTACTAGTGAGATACACATCAATAACATGTATATCGGATATACCTTTCTTCTTGATGTTGTCGTTCTTCAAATCCGCCAAGTACTTTGGGCAATTCCGCTTCCAGTGACCTTCTCCCTTGCAGTAAAAGCACTCAGTATCAGGCTTAGGTCCAGCCTTGGTCTTCTTCGTTGGTGCGGTAACTTTCTTACCACCCTTCTTGAAGTGTCCCTTTTGCTTAGACTTGCCTTTCTTGAATTTGGTGGTCTTATTGACCAACAACACTTGGTGCTCTTTCTTGATCTCCACTTCTGCAGATTTTAACATGGCAAAGAGTTCTGACAACGTCTTATTCATGTTCTGCATGTTGTAGTTCATTACAAAGTTCTTGTAACTTGGTGGTAGTGATTGGAGGACACGGTAAATTCCCAAAGCATTAGGAATCACTATACCCAAGATTTGAAGTTTGTTTGCGTGCCCAGACATCTTAAGCACATGCTCACTGACGGAGCTGCCCTCTTCCATCTTGCAGTTAAAGAACTTTTCAGAAGCCTCATAGCTCTCAATTGCCGCATGAGTCTCAAAGATCAATTTGAGATCACGGACAATATCATGTGGGTCTGAATTCTCAAACCTTTTCTGAAGCTCCGATTCTAAACCATACAAGATAGCACACTGAACTGTGGAGTACTGAGTCTTCCGAGTGAGGTAAACATTCTTTACTTCATCGGTAGCAGTAGCTGCAGGTGGGTCACCCAGCGGTGCATCCAGCACATAGGTCAAATTACCAGCTGTGAGGACAATCCTCAAATTGCGGAACCAATCCGCGAAGTTGCTTCCATTGTTTTCAACTTTTCTTTCTCTAGGAACGCATTAAAATTGATGGTAGGGGCTGCCATTGATCTACAACATATTTCCAATAGTTTAGACTAAGTTTATGACAAATTGAGTTCTAATTAATAGTAAAATTAATCTAGGTGAACTCCCACTCAAAACAACATCCCTCACATTGTTTTAGTGATCACACGAACCAAATCCACCATATCAAAACCGATCATCACGAGAGTTGATATAGCTTTAATGGCGAACAATCGACATGTTCATCATATCTACTATATGACTCATGCTTTACCTTTCGGTGATCCGTGTTCCGAGACCATGTCTGTACATGCTAGGCTCGTCAAGATCACACCTTAGCTTCCGCATGAGCAAATCTGGATTGCTCACGTTGTATACACTTGCGGAATCTAACACACCCAATCATCACGTGGTGCTACGAAACAACAAGCTTTAGCAACGGTGCTAACTAAGGGTGAACACTTTATGACTTGAAATTTATGTGCATGAGGGATCATCTTATAATGCTACCGTTGTTAACTAAGCAATACAAGATGCATAAAGGATTAACATCACATGCAATTCATAATATGTGATATGATATGGCCTTTCTTCTTTGTGCTTCCGATCTCCATCTCCAAGCACGAACATGATCTCCATCATCACCGACATTCCATCAAGGTCCATGACACTGCTCCATGGTTGTCGTCCACCGGCTTCAACTATTACAACTACTTTGAATAGACACGCGGGTCTTAACAGAATTTAAAGACAACCATATGGCTCCTGCTGGTTGCCAACTTATAATAAGGAACATTGCATACATCAAATATAATCACAATCATGGCCATATCACATCACAGCACACCCCTGCAAAACAAAGTTAGATGCCTCTACTTTCTTTGCATGTTTTACGTGGTTTGGGGCTTTCAATAAGTGTCGTTCTAACTTACGAACAAGAACCACAACATTGATACTAGTATTGACAATCACCCGTTGTAAATTGAATTTTAACTATGCTAGGAGAAACAGGCACCCGCAAAGCCACTTATGCAATACAAGTTGCATGTCAAGCGTGGAGCAAGTCTCATGAACGATGTCATGTAAGGTTAGCCCGGGCCGCTTCATCCCAACGTCCCGCAAGATGCAAAGTACACAAGAAGCAATCGACAATAAAAGCATCAACGCCCATAATGACCATTGTGTTCTACTCGTGCAACAGATCTACATATAGACACGGCTCTGATACCACTGTATGGTTTCGTAGCATGGAAAACAAAAATTTTCTATCGCATACAAACAAACAAGCCAAGATCTATCTACTAGATTGTAGCAACGAGTCGATGGAATAACTCACCCTCGAAAATTCCAAAGTGTTTAATGAGAGCGGATTCTCGTGGGTGATGTAGTCGTACTCTTCCCGATCTCAAGATCGCGTAGACGATCCTTCCGGCGCTGCGTTCCGGCAGCGCTCCCGCAGTCAGTCACACGTTCGGTACTCGACGAAGACTTTCCTCTCCCTTGTTCCAGCAGGCAGCAGAGGTTGTAGCACTCTCCTCGCGATTCCTGCAGCACAACGGCGTGGTACCGGAAGTAGAGGGGAGATCTCGCAGGGCTTCGCCTTAAGCCAGATCGAGTATGGTGGAGTATGAGAGAGTCCCTCGACGATCTAGGGTTTAGACACACCGAGGAGGGGTGCTAGGCTGGCGGCTAGGGTTTAGCTAGGCGGCGGCGACAGCAGCAGGTGGTGGCGCCGGCGGCTAGGGTTTAGAGGTGGAGGAGTTGTGTGTTGGGAGGGGCAGCCCTGACCCTCCCTTTATAGGTGGGAGGTGCGGCCAAGGGGAGGGGAGTCCCTCCCCAACTCGGCTTGGAGGTGGGCCGGCGGTGGGAGGAGGAACTCCTCCCCCAACTCGGTTTCCAACTCCCTCTCCACTTCCCAAAATAGTCGTTTGACTTTCAAATTGGCGTTTGACTTTTTCAAACTAGGATTTGAATAAACCCTCTATTTTGTTCAGCGATGACACCTATTACATGATGCAATCATACCAACTTGATATAACACATTCATGTACCCTTCCCCTCCGGAGTGCCGGACATTCCGGAACCTTCTAGAACATTCCCGATGAAAACACCGGAACCATTCTCCAACCCTGAAACAGGACTTTCCTTATATGAATCTTATTCTCCGGACCATTCCGGATCTCCTCATGATATCCCGGATCCCATCCAAGACTCCAAACAACATTCGGTCTCTTACTCATCATTCCATAACTACTCAAACAACGTCAAATCCTTAAGTGTGTCTCCCTACGGTTCGTGAATTATGCGGACATGATCGAGACACTTCTCCGAACAATAACCAATAGAGGAATCTGGAAATTCATATGGCTCCCACATATTTCTACGATTACTTTGCGATCGAATGAACCACTTACATACGATACCAATTTCCCTTTGTCTCACGATACTTTACTTATCCGAGGTCATGATCGTCGGTATCTCTGCATACCTAGTTTGACCTCGTTACCGATAAGTACTCTTTTCTCGTTCCCGTGATATGTGATCCCTTGTGAGCCAGTCACATGCTTGCAAGCTAGGATGACATTCCACCGAGAGGGCCCAGAGTATATCTATCCGTCATATGGATGGACAAATCCCACTCTTGATCCATGTGTCTCAACCAATACTTTCCGAACACTCAATGCCACCTTTATAGCCACCCAGTTACGGTGTGGTGTTTGATGTCATCAAAGCATCCTTCCGGTGAAGGTGATATGCATGATGTCATGGTCAAAGGAATTAGGTTACTATGTATCAGAAAGCATATAGCAATTGAACTATTAAAATGACTTGATCTTTATGCTACGCTTATCTATAGGAGTATGTCCACCATATCATTCTCCTAACGATATGATCTTGTTGTTAATAACATCTCAATGTTCATGATAGGGAAACCACAATCATTTATTAACCAACAAGCTAGTATTATAAAGAGGCTTTACTAGGGACTCTATTTAGTTTACAAATCACACAAGTATTAATGTTTCCTTGTTAATACTATTATAGCATGAATGTAAACATTTATCATAAACACAAAGATATAATAATAACTACATTTATTATTGCCTCTAGGGCATATCTCCAACAATATGATCATTTTTTCTTAAAGACACCTGCTGTTATTTGAAGTGACTGTTGGATGAACATCATGTTGGAATAACTTTGTTATGGATTGAGATGCAGCCTATGATGCAAAGGCTGAGGCCCCAATATAAGATGAGAATAGATACTATTGTTGCCTATTAGCTCTATGATGTGACTAGCATAGCATCTATGCTAATCTGAGAGCACTCTTACTTCTACTCTTTTTTGGAATTTGGTGCAACTATTGCTTGAATTGAAACTGATGAGAGGCATTGGTATGATCTTAGTACATAAACTTTTTGCTTGTAGAGTTGTGGTTGCTATTGGGCTAGTGCTGATCTTGATCACCTTGCTTGTGCTGCTTGTTGATCTTCTAGCCGGTTCCTTCTGAGCTACTGCCTTCCCTGTAGAACCCCTCCCCTCCTAGCTCTTGGATGGCTTTCCTAGCAACCAGATGCTGGTGATGTGGTGGTGTGGTTTTCTTGTCCATGGAGTGAAATGGATATCTCTGGTGCTAGTGTTGTATTGTGGCTGGTGCTCTATCTCTTGTGTGCTTTGATGGATTAGGTGCAGTTCTTGAGTCCTTGCTTGGGTGGAGAAGCAAATAGTACTCTAGCAGCTGTGCTACGACTGCACCCTCCATTATCTACTTCCCAAACTCCCCTTGCTGTGTTGACACCACAGCTGCCGCATGCAGTGACTGTGCTGTGTGCCTGATTGTGTCATATGTGGATCAGATTGAGTGAAAAACTTGATGTTTGCTGTTGATTTACCTTATTACCATTTTACCTGGCTTTGGTGAAACTTGCCCCTTACTAGCCAATGATGCATTAGTCTGAGGCAAAATCAACTGATAAGAACAGATCTTATATTTTTGGCCCATTCCAATCTACTCAGTGATGATCTAGCAGTGCACCTCAGTGCAATTCTAAGAGTATAATACTAACCCACTAACCCCTCTTTTACCTTTGATTTGTTCTTTTCTGTTATGTTGCAGGTATAAAACTAATGATAGAAGATCAATGAAGACTAGATTAGGAAATAGATAGATTATAGTTTAGGATTTAATCTTAAATGTAATCTTTTATTTATTCTCTTGTAAATACTCCTTGTAAGAACCTTCTTTTCTTTAATAAAGTTTATTTTTCTACTGTAATTATTCTTGTAAGGTAATATTTTTCTAATTCCATTCCAATTGATTTGTTGTTCTTGAATAAGGAAAAGAATAAGAAATATTCGTTTGTTTATCATATAAAGGGCAATAAATATTCATATTTATTTTAAATATAAGATTTTTTGGTATGGTATTTTTTGTAATGCCTTTATTATAATGAATGTTGTAACAGGTATTTATTATAATAAGAAATACTTTTATTCCCTGTTTGCAATTTCTTATTCCCCTTAATTATAAATGTTTATCTATTATATGATTGAATATATTTTTTACCACAATTTTTTACTTTATTGGTTAAATACTATTTTCTTAACTTGGAAATATTCCCAATTATTCAAATTTGAATTTCAATTCTCAATTTCAAACATGAATTGAATTGTTTTCCCAAGACACAAGAATATATTAGAAATCATGTCAAAATCCATACACTTGCGCTGACGTTATCATCAGAACAAGAGAGATCCTGATCTCTCTACAGCTCTTTGCGTTTTGCGCAAAAATTCCCCGGATTTTCTTATGCATGAATGCAATGCACACACCTGCGTCCTCTATAATTCTAGGTGCTAATCCTGGGATGTTACACCTGTTGCAAACGAACCCTTTGATTACACCATTCAACCTTTCAAACGGTATCATGTTATGCAGGAATGTCGGCCCAAGCTGGATGGTGTCATCCACGACATGGATAAGTAGATGCACCATGATGTCGAAGAATGCAGGCGGAAAGTAAATCTCGAGCTCGAATAGTATCACCACGATCTCTTCCTGTAGCCTGTCGAGCTGCTTCATGCCGATCGAGTTCCTAGAGATGACGTCGAAAAAGTTGCACAAGCCAAACAGCGTCTCACGGACTTGCTCGTCCATTATCCCTCGTATGGCAACTGGAAGTATCTGTGTCATCAACACGTGACAGTCGTGGGACTTCATACTACTGAACCTCTTCTTCGCTACGTCGAGATACCTGCTTATCTTGCCCGAGTAACCGTGAGGAACTTTGACTCCTAGGAGGCACCTGAAAAACTGCTCGATCTCCTCCTGACACAGAGTGAAACAGGCAGCATGAAGCACAACCACCTCATTCTTCTTAACCCTTTTGCGGCGACCCTGAGTCCCTTCCGTTTGATCGTCATCATCATCACTATCAGGGTACTGAAGCTCCTTCTTGATGTCAAGCAATTTCAAGTCATTACTTGCTTTGGCCCATCCTTGGTCCTCTCCATAATGAGAGTGCCAAGCAGACTTTCGGTAACGTTCTTCATGATGTGCATTACATCGAGGCTATGGGGCGTGTGGAGGACCTTCCAGTACGGCAGGTCCCAGAAAACAGACCTTGCTTTCCATACACCTAGAAGCGGCTTTGTCCTTGGTCGCTTCTTTCCTGGCGTTGGGCACTCATCCCAATTATTCAGAAGATCCTCGATTTCTTCGCCGCTCCTCGTACGTGGGGCTCTTTCGATCTCGTCTTTACCATTGAACAGGTCACCGCGTTTTCTCCACGGGTGATCCATGCGAAGCCACTTTCGAGTCCCTTGGAACACGGTTTTCGAAGACCCGGGATCCTTGGGTAGCTGGAGATGCGGGGTCTTATCCATGCACTTGACACATGCATTGTGTCCGTGGTTCACCTGGGCCGATACATATGCGTAACCAGGACAGTCCTGCACCATCATGAGCAACGCGGCTCTCAGAGGGAAATATTCTTTAGTGTAGGCGTCCCACGTATGGGCTGGCGTCTCCCACAACGTGGCTAACTCCTCTTTCAACAGCCCGAGATAAAGATGCATATCGACACCTGGCTGTTTCGGCCCCTGAATAAGAATGCTCATGTGTACGTACCTTTTCTTTGTGCAGAGCCACGGGGGGATATTGTACGGCCATACAAACACGGGCCAGGTGCTATGCGTGCTACTCTGGTTGCCAAAAGGATTGAGTCCATCGGTGCTCATACCCAGCCCCACGTTCCTTGCATCGCCCCCAAACTCTTCGAACTCGATGTCCAATGCATTCCACTGGCTAGCGTCTAAAGGGTGTGTTAGGATCTTGCCCTTCTCTGGATCATCTTCGGGTTTCTCCCTTTCCGCGTGCCATTGCATTAGCTTTGCTTTCTTAGGATCTACGAAATATCTTTGTAGACGGGAAGTGATAGGAAAGTACCATACCATTTTTCGAGGAACTTTCTTGTTCCCTCTCTTGTACCGTCCATGGCCGCACACCAGACATGTGGTTCTCTCCGCATACTCGTTATGATAAAGTGCGCAATCATTGATACATGCGTGGTATTTAACGTGCGGTAGGTCGAGAGGGCACACGATTTTCTTGGCCTCCTCTATACTTGTTGGCAATGTGTTCCCGTTAGGAAGACGATCGTGCCAGAATTCCATGTTAGCATTGAAGCTCACGTCGGTCCATTTGTGTTCCGCCTTCATCTCTAGAGCCTTGAGCATTACACTCAGGCGTGTATCCTCGGGCCGACACCCAGGATACAATGGAGTCATCCCATCTAACTCCATCTGCGCCAGCTTGGCTTTCTCTCTGGCTGCAGCTTTGGCGTTGCTCGTCTCTTTGAGAAGCAGTTCCTGAACATGAGGGTCCCTTAACACCGAAGTTCACAGCGTCTGGGTGTTCGCTTCTTCTCCTTCTTCATGATGGTCATGCCCGTCGACATCTCCTTCTTCGTCATGATGATCATGCCCGTCGCCGGTATATTCTTCGTCATCATGACCATGCCCGTCAGGAGACTCTTCGTCTTCTCGACCGCCCAAGTCTTCATGATGACCAACACCATTTACTGCCAGCTCCTCATCGAAGTCGTCGTGCATGAAACCGCGCCTGAGTAGGTGATCCTCCAATTGTCCAGAATCAGGATCGATCCAGCGCTGGAGTTTGCATGTTCGACATGGACATCTTATCTGGGTCTTGTTGTTCCGAATCATGTCCGCCTTGGCGTCTTTCTTATACCTAGTAACTCGACCTTCGCTCATGCTGACGACCATGGTAGCCTGCGCGGTATGCACATATAGAGCAAAAGACAGAGAGTAGATTAATTAGAAATAACACCTTATGCACACACAAAACACACATGCATGGTCGTCGCCGGAAAAATTCGGCATGACCTTTCCTAAAAGTAGGACATATGGGTGGTGCAAAAAAATTCTGAAATGGAAATGAATCAACATTTCGGCAAACATCCATGCACCACACCGGGACAGAGACAAGCAAAAACAAGAATCTTCTTCCCATGCAAGCATTCATGCACCACACAAGCTTCATGCACAAACATCATCTTCGCGCCATGCATGCATCGCATATACACACCTCCCATGCGACAAGCTTTACACCTACAAAACATGCATATTCATGGCCAATTACTCACCGGGTAGATTGAATACCGAGTCGAGAGCGCGATGTGAGAGAGTGTGGATCAATAGATCTATAGAGAGATAATAGTACACAAATAGAGATGTGGAGGAGAAAAGTAGGTGTGTTTTAGATCTACTAGTTGGAGAAAGTCTTTCCCTAACCAATCTATCAATTATAGTAGGTTTAAATACAACAAAATGTAGAAAAGTATAGACAGAATGGGGTGGGAGAGAGGAGGAAGACGAGCTGGGAGGAGGGGGAGAAGGATGTGAAATGGATGGTGGTAGATAGAGGGGTGCAAAGCTGCCACCTTTGTGCAGATCTGGTCGAAGGATTTTGTGGCGCATACAGGCAATATGTGCCACAGAAGTTCAATCTTCTGTGGCGCATACTGGGTGCATGCGCCACAGAACCTTGGCCATAGGGTGCAGTGGGCCATGTGGGCCCCGTGACTTAATGTTCTGTGGTGCATGGCGCATATATGCGCCACAGAACCTTGGCCAGTGGCCAGACACTGTGGTCCATAGGGTGCAATGGGCTAGACACTGTGGGCCCTGGCACTCAGTGTTCTGTGGAGCATGTTGTGGTTATGCGCCACAGAAGGTTAAACTTCTGTGGTGCATAGCTGTCATATGCGCCACAGAACACTGAGGGCAGATCTACACCAAATAAAGGTGGCAGATAGAGCTGCTTTAATGACACCCCTCTATATATATACCACACTCCCTGTCCAAAGCAACATACCTGCCCCTCATGTCTTCTTCCCACAACTCGTCAGAAGACTCGCTGGAGAGCACAGCCCGCTCGCGTTCCCTGCAGCCTACTCGCAGTGGAGGGGCGAGGTCGAGAGGAAGTGCTCGGAGTTAGCCGCCGCGGGATTCAGAGGTTAACTTAATCGAGGAGGAGGCCAGACTGCGGCACGAGGCCCCCTACAACAAGGCCATGAGGTTGTACGCCGTGCTCGCGTCTCCGGAGGAGAGGGCACGCATGGCGGAACCAATCGGGTGGCGGCCGGTGTTCGACCCCAACGTGTCCATGGAGGACCACGTCCGCAGGCTGCAGGCGCGCGTGAACAGGGAGGTTTGGCATCTTCCACCGCCATCGCCCCCACCAGCTCTATGAAGGGATTTGCAATGTTGTAGTTTGTGTATTTGCAATGATGTATGGCATTGTTGTTTTGCTGTTCAAGGCTATGTGCATGTGCATTTTGCAACGATGTATGCCACTGCACATGTCTATCTACTAGATTGTCTAGTATATTCTACCTATTCCACTACTAGTTGGGAAAATCACAAGAGAAGTTTGTTTCTAGGAAACACGAAGCATTCTATGGCGCATATTGGAGGAATGCGCCACTGAAGTTTGTTCTTTTGTGGCGCATATGCACACATGCGCCACAGAAGCTTGTACATGGCTATCCAGAGTGTGGGGCCCACATAATTCTTCTGTGGCGCATATGATGATATGCGCCACAGAAGATATAAACTTCTGTGGCGCATCATCTTGTATGCGCCACAAAGTTTGGTCAGAGCACAGTCGTACTCCGCCTGCTGTGGGTCCCACCAAACTTCAGTGGCGCATATGGAGTGATGCGCCACAGAAGATTCATGGTCCAACCGCTGGTGCGGGTCCCACCAAACCTCTGTGGCGCATCACTCTGTATGATGCGCCACAGAAGTTTGGTGGTTCTGTGGCGCATTGCTCCGGATGCGCCACTGGATAACTTTTGTGGCGCATGGTCAGAACCATGCGCCACAGAAGGTATGTCTATCTATAGCTAGTTTCCTAGTAGTGTTTGAACTATCATAACATGCTTCAATTTTGTTGGTTGAATCTTACTAGTGCATGAAAATTCTTCTATAACAAATGAGTGCGATGCTCCAGAATCAAACAACACTCTTGAAAGTACTGAGTTAACAGAAAACATACCCAGTAAAACATCGGGCGCTTCTTGGGCTTCTTCAGCATTCATGAGAAACAGACGGTCGTTGCGGTTGAGCGAATTCCCTGGGGAAGATCTTCTTCCAGGCTGAACATGACGCTGCTGCTGAGCTGGGGCATTCACATTGGGGGTTGCTGCAAGCTTATTGGGGTACTCATTGGAATAGTGACCCTTGGTTCCACATTCATAACAAGTCACCTGAGACTTGTCCTTTCATGCAACAGGCATAGCATTGCTTCCAGTCCTTGGGGCAGTATTGGTGTTGGTGGTGACATTGTTGTTGTTGAACTTGGGCGGTGCACGGTTGAAATTCTTGGAGTTATCGGGGTTGTTGTTGTGGTTTCCTCTGGGTCTTGGGTTTCCTCCTCTGATGTCTACGCACTTCTATTCTTGTAAACAGTTGTTGGTCCTCCAAGTGCAGAGGTTTGTAGAACAACAGCAAGTTTCCCTTAAGTCGATTGCCCAAGGTTTATCGAACTCAGGGAGGAAGTGGTCAAAGGTATTCCCTCTCAAGCAACCCTGCAATCAAGATACAAGAAGTCTCTTGTGTACCCAACACACCCAATACACTTGTCAGGTGTATAGGTGCACTAGTTCGGTGAAGAGATAGTGAAATACAAGTGGTAACAGTGCCAAAAAAGAGCTGATGGCATGGAGGAACAGACTAAAGGCAAACTGAAGGAAGCAAGCAACATGCAACAGATCTAGTAGCAAACGGTGTTTCAATGTTTAGAAACAAGGCCTAGGTATCATACTTTCACTGTGAACACTCTCTCATATAAATATCCTCTCTTCATGATACTACTCTCCGGTTGGACACTCTAATCCATGGTAGGGTCTTCCCCAATCTAGATAACCCCACACTATCACCTTGAGCGCTAGATGGTTCCAACAAACACCACAATTTCATCGACACATCCAACTCCAAATATAACTCGTAACAAATATTCAATCTAGCCAAAGTGCCACACACGGTATGCATGCTATCACTTTCACACACATGGAGAAAAGCATAGATCTATTAAAGCACAAAGAGTATTTATGTAGACTCAAACCTAAGTGCCACCATGGCGTGCACACTGTCACTTTCACACACATGGGGAGAGCATATATCTAATGAAGCACTTGAGTACAAGGTAGATCTACTTGATTACAAAGCTCATGATCACAATATGACCATGCATAGAGAGAGATGAACACATAGCTACCGGTAGAGCCCTTAGCCTCGAGGAAGAACTACTCCCTCCTCATCATGGGAATCAACAATGACGATGGAGATGGTGGTGGAGATCGATGGAGATGGCTCCGAGGGCACTTCCCCATCCCGGCAGGATGCCGGAACAGAGACTTTCTGTCCCCCGAATCTCCCCTTGGGTGGTGGCGGTGCTACGGAGGTTTTCGTGGCTTTCTGATGGATTAACTAGGGTTTTTGGGTCGGAGGCTTCATATAGGCGCAGGAATCAAGGTTGGTGGGGGTCCAGGATGCCCACACCCCCTCCAGGCGCCTCTAGGGCTTGCCCGCGCCTAGGGGTGGCCCCCCTCCGGCTCTGCTTCGTGGTTCTGTTTTGCTCCGGGAAAAATAATAACTTTGGCTTTTATCCCGTCCAATTCCGAGAATATTGATTTTTTGTCTTTCTGGAACCAAAAATATAAGAAAACAGGCAACTAGCACTTTGGCAACTTGTTAATAGATTAGTTCCAGAAAAGATATAAAAACACCTCAAAGTATAGACAAAGCAAAGCAAAGTAGATACAAAACAAGCATGGAACATCAAAAATTATAGATACGTTTCTGACGTATCAAGCATCCCTAAGCTTAACTCCTGCTCGTCCTCGAGTAGGTAAGTGATAAAAGAATAATTTTTGAGGTGACATGCACCCTCACAATAAAGATCCAACCATTTGAAAGCATTGAAAGTTGGGATCAAAGAACTCTAAACATGTGCATGAAAGATGGAGTTCTAACAATAGGACATAGTAACTATGCATGCGACATGGAAGGCTACAAACAAAGATCATGAATAACATGCATTCAAAAATGTTTGTTTGTTTCACATACAGAAAACATAGCATAGTGGCATTCAGCTTTTCCCTAATAGAGTACCAATATAGATGCATAGGAGACCTTCAAATTTCACAAGGGTGACTAGAAACAAATAGCACAAGAACAAGTAATATCACAGTATGCATCAATTAATAAGCTTTGGAACACTGCACACAGAATGACAACTATGCTCTCTTAATGGTGCCTAAAGGTAGAAGGTGGAGACTCAATAATGGTGGAAGAAAGGCCTTTTTTGTAAAGGAAGCAAGGATTACAAGTTTCAAAAAGAGCTTCCAAAAATTATGGTACTTGTTAGCTTTCAGCCCTCATTGCCCCTATCATAAGCATCTTGAAGTGATTAAGGTTAAAGTGAATAAACTATGGAGTATATGCTTGACGAAGTATAAGTTGACAATATCAAGTCCCTAGAATACGAGGGCCACACCTCATGCTACTCAAATTTAGTCACCTGTAAGTTCTTGACATTGTAAGTATTTGCATATCATAGAGAACCGCCAACAGGGTACCCCTTGCACATGGTACAGGAGCTATCCCATAACCAAAATGACAAGGCAAGCAGACAATGAGCATCTCAGCAATCTTTTTATTTACTATGTGCATAGCTTTTTATTGAGGATGCTTCATAGATAGCTCATTATGGTGATGCTGCAAGTTTCCACCATGATTATGCATGGTTTAGGCTAGCAGCCCAGGCGTTTCTCTAACACAAAATACATAACTCTATGTACTTACAAGATCCCTCTTTATTTCACACCGGTGACATCCATAGACAAAAGAGCATGATATCAACTGAGTACAAAGTACAAGTGCAATGTTGAAAACGTTCCCTGTGACAGCATGGTTCTACTAATTCCAACGTATAAGTGCAAGCATATACAACAAAGTTGTCACAATGGTTCAAGTTTATTAGGGGCAAAGTATATAAAGTGTGCCATCAAGTTCGTGAGGGCTTTAATCACTAAGTTTTCACATAATAAAATATTTTTTAATTGGAAGATAGTTGAAAACAAGAATATACTTGGAATGGTGTGACACACCATGCATATGAGTTTATAGTGGACACTTTTGGAATAACTTGGTTTCTTGGGAGTTGGAGGCATGAGTAGAACTTACTCATACAAGTGGAGGCTAGCAAAAGACTGGGAGCAACCAATTAAGAGAGCAATAGTGGCCATAATCATGCAGAGCAACAAAACATTACTAATCAAAGCATAGAGTGGTACTACAAGTCAAGGAATAAATGATCAAAGAGGCTCTGGTGACTTGTTCATAGTCATAAGATGGTGTGAGAATATGCCAATTCAACCCAAACAAAGCATCAAAGAAGAATACCACAATACTATGCTTTTGCATGCTAAAACAACGCATAATTTTTTCAAGGCACACTAAGCAAACCCAATTGTTTGGAACAAGACATGCTACAACAATAATCACTAAGCATAAGGTCAAAACAACACCTAGCATGTCCTGCTAAAGTCCAAGTCATAGTCAAAACAAGCTCCCTTTTGTACCACTTAAGCATGAAGCTTTCTACTCTTTCCAACACCAAACAACTTATTTGAAACAACTCACAAAGATAATAATCAATAAATATCAGTGAGCTTGTCTCACAAATCCAAAAATAAGATCTAAAAAGTTCTAAGCTGATAGCACAAGAAAACTAAGGCCGAACGCAGTGCTAGCAAAAGTGAACACTCACAGAACAATAAGAATGAAAACTAGAGTGTTCTAGGCAATGGAAACATAGTGTGTCTCTCTCCAAAAGAAGTGTGGTGTAACCAACCAACTTACTCAAGCAAACTAAGCAAACGAAAACCAAAAACAAAAACTAAGATGCTCCAAGACCAACACAACAATGCATGAAACAATAAAAACGAAGTGTCTAGAAAGACCTGCAAGCTTTGACGCTTGTACCTCTTGGATATTTCTTGGGGTGACACCGAGGTGGCATCCCAAGATTGAGCTTTTTTCCATTCTTCATCTTATTGCATCATTCTCTCTCTACACCTGAAATTTTTCCTTCATACAATCTTCATTAGCAACTTTAGTGTATTCGAAAGATATTAGACCTCTGGCAAAGCTTTGGAACAGCAAAACTTTTCACTAAAAACACAAGCTACTGTAGCAACTTCTTCAAAAAGATCAATTTCCCAAAAAGAACCAAAAAAGGAATCAATAAGAAGCAAATGCAAATAATGGCAGAAATCTGTCAAAACAGACCAGCAGGTATAAACCGATTTTTTCGAAGACCTTCTGTTGCTCAAATCAAAAAGTGTTGAACTAACAAAAGTTATCTAACATACTGGGAGATTTATTCGTAAATTTTCAGCTCAATCCACGTTACAAAGACTAATCACGATTTTTTATGGTGGAGGACAGAAATCTGTTTCGGGACAGCAACTCTCCAAATCTTACTCCCCTCTCATTAGAGGTCATTCTAGGCACAAAAAGCAAACAAAAAGGATAAGGAGAGGTCATTACTGAAGTAATAAGTTCCAATACTCAAGAAAACTCTTGGGTTATCTCCCAACAAGTATTTTTCTTTAATGCCTTTAAGTTAGGCTTTATAGCTTGAGAAGATACTCACATAAGAAATATGAATTGAAGTAAAAGAGAGCATCAAGAAGCAAATTCAAAACACATTTAAGTCTAACCCACTTCCTATGCATAGTAATCTTGTAAAGAAACAAGTCATGAAAGCACAAAGCAACAAGCATAGGAAAGCAAAACAAATGCAACTTCAAGATTTTTAACATAAAGAGGGGAAATCTAATATTTTTTAGATACATAAAACCATGTTTCCCTCTCTCATAATAACTTTCAGTAGCAACATGAACAAAATTGACAATATAACTATCACATAAAACATTCTTATCATGAGCCACATGCATAAAATGATTATTACTCTCCACATAAGAATAGCCATTCTTATTAATTGTAGTGGGAGAAAATTATAACATCCCTAAAATCATAATTTCAAAGTTTGCATATCATTCATGTATGCATATAGATTTGAGATCAAATTTCAAACTCATTTCAGAAAAACAGAAGCACATGGTGCTATGATTTTATGTGAGCAGATTTAAATCAAATGGCCATCCCCATTTGAAAGTTTGATTGTTTATGAACCAAGTTTGTTGCCTTCTTTGAGGAAAGGTTTGAGTGTAGAATTTAAACCAAGATTTACAATTTGGAAATGGTTTCAAAAACCATTTTTCAAATTTTGCAAACCAAGTGCCAAGTCTCTGTTATTTTGATCTCCAAGCTTGACCAAGCCTTTGCAAAACAACCACATGATCTTATGCCTATATTTGAGACTACTGCTCACTGCAAAAATCCTAGGAAAGTTTGAATTCAAATGAAACTTGAATTCATTTGAAAACCTATTCAAAAAATAGAATCAGAAAAAGAAAAACAAGCAAACAAATGAAAAAGGCCTAGCGCCACCAATCTAGCCCAGCAACGGAACATACCAACTAGCCCACCCAGGCCATTTCTTTTCCTCTCGCACGCGCGAGCACACCCACTCAGCCGCTGACGACCGGACCCCACCTCCACTTCGCGCACTTCGCTGACGAGCGGGCCCTCTCCACGTCAGCTTCGTCTTCCCCAGATTCCGCGCACGAACTTCGCCGCTGCCCGTTGCTGCACTGAATTCGCGAGGTTAATTGGCATTGATGCAGCAAGCGTTTCTTGTCGAGCCTCTGGCTATAAAATCCCCACATCCTCGCGACCATTTACCCCCAAACAATTTCGCCTTCACGCCACCAGGCTGCCCACAACTTGCACGACACCGCCGCTGTTCCGACTACTGCGCCGACGAATTCCGGTGAGCTTCGTGTTCCCCTCTGTCTCTAGTTCATGCTATCAAGTTCAGCGAGTCTTTGCGCACCTACTGACACTCCCCATTTGCCCTCGCATGATCTGTAGCTCCAGCAACGTCGACGACCGGCCGCCACCGTCCTCTGCACGAACTCCGGCGACCTCCCTCCGTAAGTAGCCACCGCCCCTTGCCCTCTAACTGATACGCCTAGAATCCTCATCGTCTTGCGCATCTAACAGTACCCCTGTTTTGGCTTAGCGCGACGAGGAACCTCGCCAACATCGACGACTTACCGTGCCCGACGTCTGCCTCTACTCCGACGAGGAATCCCCGCCGTGTCCGCGCCCCTCGACGAACCATCGCCACCTTGAGCATCGGCAGCCTCCTGCGGTTCTGGTAAGCATCTCCTCCCTTTCCGGGGCGACCTAGAACGCCGGCACCGTCACTGACCGACGCGCCGCCGCCATCCGCCGCTGCTAGCGCCGCTTAAGTTTGGTCGTTTGAACCAGGACCGTCAGATCTGGATCCAACGCGTAGATTTAGATCACTTAACGAATCGTTTTTGGTAGATCATACTTGTTATTTGTGAACTTGTTATTGGACCATCCGACATGTGGATGGCTTGCCACTTGTGTGTTTTACTTTGAGAACTTGTTATTCTGTTGTTGAACTTTTATCTTTGTGTTGCATGCTATGTGTTTGCTTATGTGATGTAATGTGCATAAAAACATCTATGGGTATCTCATTCTTATCTCTATTTGAACCAACCACAGATGCCTCCCCGTCGCGCAAACCCCAACCCCAACAACATCACCCCGAAAATGCAGCAAATGATGAATGCGCAAACACAGCTTATGCAGATGATGACAACATTCATCCAAAACCAGAATAACAACAACAACAACCCCAATAACAACAACAATAACAACAACAACAACCCTCCGGGCTTCGATATGCTCACCAGATTTCTGCGTTTGAGGCCAGCTAAGTTCTCGGGGACGACTGATCCCATGGTGGCCAATGATTGGCTACGTTTTGTAAACAAGGACTTAGTGACCGTGGGCTGCACGGACGCTGAAAAGGTCAGATTTGCAGCACATCTGCTGGAAGGGCCAGCTGCCACATGGTGGGACAACTTCCAAATCACCACTCATATAGATGAGGTGACTTGGGCTATCTTTGAAGATGGCTTTCGCACTGCTCATATCTCATCGGGAATGATGAGCCTGAAAAAGAAGGAGTTTCACAACCTGAAGCAGCGCCACCGCAGCGTGGCTGAATACATAGAAGAGTTCAACAATCTGGCGCGTTATGCACCGGATGAGGTTGACACAGATGCCAAAAGAAAGGAGAAATTTCTAGAAGGCTTGAATGATGAGCTGAATCTGCAGCTGGCTGTGGCATATGTTCCCACTTATCAGTCGCTCTGTGACAAGGATGCTATATTGGAGAACAAAATGAAGCAAGTCGAGAGTAGGAAGAGGAAACACTCCGACAAGCACAGCTCGGGATCGTCTCACAAACGATCTCACTATGATGACAGTGGCAGCTCAGGATCCCATAAGCATGGGAAATTCAACAAGCACCACAACCACAACCGTCATGACAACAAGCATCACCGCAGTCATGACAATGACAAGTATAAGAACCACAAGAGTGGACACAAGAGCCACCACAGTGGGAATGGTAGTGGAAGTGGAAGTCAGACTGCAAAAAGGGAGATCAGTCAGGTTGAGTGCTTCAAATGCAAGAAGATGGGACACTATGCAAATGAGTGCCCCGAAAAGAAAGTTGAAGGACCTGTCAAGCCCAATCCTTTCCAGAAAGGTTAGGTGAACCACATTAATGTGGAGGAGGTCTATGAGGAACCTGACGCTGTTGCTGGTAAGTTCAGACTCAATTCCATTCCAGCATTTGTACTCTTTGATACTGGTGCATCTCATTCATTCATATCAAGAGCATTTGTTGAAAGAAATGAACTACCGGTAGAAACTATTGGGTGTCCTATAAAAGTAAGTTCTCCTGGTGGAGAAATGATAGTGAATTCAGGATGCCATGACCTAGTCATAGAATCCGGGAAGTATAAGTTTACCGTTAACCTGATAATACTAAACTCCCAAGGTTTGGATGTCATTCTGGGGATGGACTGGATGACTAAGTACAAAGGAGCGATAGATTGTGCCAGCCATACTGTCTCACTCACAACTCCGGATAATAAAAGGATCAGATTCAAGACCAGCTTTGGAGCAAAGAAGAGTATGCTAAATTCTCTTAAGGGGGTTAGCATGGACAGTGTGCCAATTGTATGTGAGTATCCGGATGTATTTCCGGAAGAATTGCCAGGAATGCCACCAGATAGAGATGTGGAGTTTCTGATAGATTTGGTACCAGGTTCTGGACCAATAGCAAAGAGACCATACAAAATGTCAGTTGATGAACTGAAGGAGCTCAAGAAGCAACTAGGAGAACAGTTGCAGAAAGGATTTATCCAACCAAGTTCTTCATCTTGGGGAGCCCCAGTATTGTTCGTGGAGAAGAAAGATAGAAGCCAAAGGTTATGCATAGATTACCGTTCACTCAACGAGGTAACTATCAAGAACAAATATCCTTTGCCTAGAATCAATGACTTGTTTGATCAGCTAGAGGGACCATGTGTGTTCTCGAAGATTGATCTCCGGTCAGGCTATTTTCAACTCAAGATAAGAGAGCAAGACATACCTAAAACAGCATTCACCACAAGATATGGATTGTATGAGTATACCGTAATGCCTTTCGGCTTAACCAATGCTCCAGCATACTTCATGAATATGATGAACAAGGTGTTCATGGAATTTCTTGACAAGTTCGTTGTCGTTTTCATCGATGACATCTTAGTCTACTCCAAGAGCAAGGAAGAGCATGAAGGACACTTGCGTTTGATACTTGAGAAGTTGAGAGAGCATAAACTTTATGAAAAATTCAGCAAGTGTGAGTTCTGGTTAGAGGAAGTTGGTTTTCTTGGTCATGTTATGACAAAGGATGGTGTAGCAGTTGATCCTACTAAGGTTTCAGCTGTGACAGAATGGGAATCTCCCAAGAATGTAAAAGAAGTTTGTAGTTTCCTTGGCTTAGCAGGTTACTACAGAAGTTTCATCGAGAATTTCTCTAAAGTAGCTAAGCCTATGACTGAATTGTGAAAGAAAGACAAGAAGTTTGCTTGGACTGAAGGTTGTGAAGTCAGCTTTCAAGAATTGAAGAAGAGACTTGTGACAGCACCAGTTCTATGTCTGCCAGATTTGGAAAAGGATTTCCAAGTATATTGTGATGCGTCTCATCAAGGTTTGGGTGCCGTACTTATGCAAGACGGTAAAGTTGTGGCCTATGCCTCGAGACAACTCAAAACTCATGAAGTAAACTATCCTACTCATCATTTGGAGTTAGCCTTTGTCGTCCATGCACTCAAAACATGGAGACATTACCTTTTGGGAAAGCGTTGCGAAGTGTTCACCGATCACAAGAGTTTGAAGTATATCTTCACCCAGAAGGAAATCAATATGAGACAAAGAAGATGGTTAGAGCTTATCAAGGATTATGACTTAAGTCTGCAATACCACCCCGGTAAAGCAAATGTTGTAGCAGATGCTCTAAGTCGTAAGGTATTTGTGAATGGTCTTACCAAAGGAGAATTGCCGGACGAATTGTGTGCCCAATTCAAAGAACTCAGATTGGAGATTGTGCCAGAAGGACATCTCATGTCTTTAGATGTTCAACCCACTTTGTTGGACAAGATTCGAGAAACTCAAAAGACTGATAAGGAAATTGAAGAGATTAAGGAAAAGATTAGCCAGGGGAAAGCTAAGAATTTCCATGTAGACGAACAAGGTACTTTATGGCACGGGAAACGTATTTGTGTTCCACAAGATCCGGAGATGCGGAAACTGATTCTATAAGAAGCCCATAACTCTCCGTATTCTATTCACTCGGGAAACACTAAAATGTACATGGATATGAAGGAAAGATTTTGGTGGAACAACCTGAAGAGAGACATCGCCGAACATATTGCTTTGTGTGATGTGTGTAGTAGAGTAAAAGCGGAGCATCAGAAACCAGCAGGTTTGCTTCAACCACTACCTATTCCTGATTGGAAATGGGACAAAATTGGAATGGATTTCATCACCGGATTGCCAAGGACCAGATCAGGATATGATTCCATATGGGTAGTAGTAGATCGCTTAACTAAAGTGGCTCATTTTATACCCGTGAAGACAACTTATACAAGTGCCAAGTTAGCCAAAATCTACATGAGTAGAATTGTATGCCTTCACGGTGTGCCTAAGAGTATTGTGTCCGATAGGGGAACCCAATTCACTTCCCATTTTTGGAGACAGCTACATGAGTCATTGGGAACGAGGTTGGAATTCAGTACTGCTTTTCATCCTCAAACCGATGGACAAACAGAAAGGACTAATCAAATTCTGGAAGACATGTTGAGGGTATGTGCCCTAGATTATGGAGCAAGTTGGGACGAAAGTCTGCCTTACGCAGAATTTTCTTATAACAACAGCTATCAAGCCAGCATTGAGATGGCACCGTTTGAGTTTCTCTACGGAAGAAAATGTACCACCCCATTGTTATGGAATGGTGTGGGAGAAAGAAGTTTATTTGGACCAGATCTTATTAAAGAAGCCGAAGAGAAGGTCAAATTGGTTAAGGACAGGTTGAAGATAGCACAATCCCGATAGAAAAGCTACGCAGATCCTAAGCGTAGAGAAGTCACCTACGAAGTTGGTGATAGAGCCTATCTTAGAGTATCACCACTTCGTGGAGTGAAAAGATTCGGAGTCAAAGGAAAGTTGGCACCAAGATATGTTGGGCCATTCAAGATTCTGAGTCGCAAAGGAGAAGTTGCTTATGAAATTGAACTGCCAGCATCTCTATCAGCAGTCCATAATGTGTTTCATGTGAGTCAGCTTAAGAAATGTCACCCAGAAATGGAAGAATCTTCTTTGAAGGATACCATACCTTTGGAAGAAGTTCAACTAGAAAGCGATCTCACTTATGAAGAAAAGCCTATCAAGATTCTTGAGACTGTAGAAAGAGTCACGAGAACAAAGACTATCAAGTTTTGCAAAGTGCAATGGAACCATCATACCGAAGAGGAAGCAACATGGGAAAGAGAAGATGATCTTCGGAAAGACCACCCTCACCTATTTGCTAGCCAATCCGAATCTCGAGGGCGAGATTCACCTTAAGGGGGTTAGATTTGTAACATCACTAAAATCATAATTTCAAAGTTTGCATATCATTCATGCATGCATATAGATTTGAGATCAAATTTCAAACTCATTTCAGAAAAACAGAAGCACATGGTGCTATGATTTTATGTGAGCAGATTTAAATCAAATGGCCATCCCCATTTGAAAGTTTGATTGTTTATGAACCAAGTTTGTTGACTTCTTTGAGGAAAGGTTTGAGTGTAGAATTTAAACCAAGATTTACAATTTGGAAATGGTTTCAAAAACCATTTTTCAAATTTTGCAAACCAAGTGCCAAGTCTCTGTTATTTTGATCTCCAAGCTTGACCAAGCCTTTGCAAAACAACCACATGATCTTATGCCTATATTTGAGACTATTGCTCACTGCAAAAATCCCAGGAAAGTTTGAATTCAAATGAAACTTGAATTCATTTGAAAACCTATTCAGAAAATAGAATCAGAAAAAGAAAAACAAGCAAACAAATGAAAAAGGCCTAGCGCCACCAATCTAGCCCAACAACGGAACAGACCCAACTAGCCCACCCGGGCCATTTCTTTTCCTCTCGCACGCGCGAGCACACCCACTCAGCCGCTGACGATCGGACCCCACCTCCACTTCGCGCACTTTGCTGACGAGCGGGCCCTCTCCACGTCAGCTTCGTCTTCCCCAGATTCCACGCACGAACTCCGCCGTGCCCGTTGCTGCACTGAATTCGCGAGGTTAATTGGCATTGATGCAGCAAGCGTTTCTTGTCGAGCCTCTGGCTATAAAATCCCCACATCCTCGTGACCATTTCCCCCCAAACAATTTCGCCTTCACGCCACTAGGCTGCCCACAACTTGCATGACGCCGCCGCTGTTCCGACGACTGCACCGACGAATTCCGGTGAGCTTCGTGTTCCCCTCTGTCTCTAGTTCATGCTATCAAGTTCAGCGAGTCTTTGCGCACCTACTAACACTCCCCATTTGCCCTCGCATGATCCGTAGCTCCAGCAACGTCGACGACCGGCCGCCACCGCCCTCTACACGAACTCCGGCGACCTCCCTCCGTAAGTAGCCACTGCCCCTTGCCCTCTGACTGATACGCCTAGAATCCTCATCGTCTTGCGCATCTAACAGTACCCCTATTTTGGCTTAGCGTGACGAGGAACCTCGCCAACGTCGACGACTGACCGTGCCCGACGTCTGCCTCTACTCCGACGAGGAATCCCCGCCGTGTCCGCGCGCCCCTCGACGAACCATCGCCACCTTGAGCATCGGCAGCCTCCTGCGGTTCTGGTAAGCATCTCCTTCCTTTCCGGGGCGACCTAGAATGCCGGCACCGTCACTGACCGACGCGCCGCCGCCATCCGCCGCTGCTAGCGCCGCTTAAGTTTGGTCGTTTGAACCAGGACCGTCAGATCTGGATCCAACGCGTAGATTTAGATCACTTAACGAATCGTTTTTGGTAGATCTAGGCCGTGTGTTTTAAACAGATCCTACGGCTCGCGAGCGTGATCCGGAGCGAATCGGTATCAGCCAATAGAAATAAGACGCGTGGCTAGGGTTTGAATTAAAACTGAATTTGAAAACAGATTTAGATCCAAATTTCAAATGGCTATAACTTTTGATTCCCACGTTAGATTTTTGCAAATTTTATACCGTTGGAATCAGTGAGTCAAGCCCTTTCTGAATCTGCAATGTGTTTAACAAAAAGTTTCTGTTAAAATGACTTTGTATGCAGAAACTTATTTAGGATCATTTTGAGTATAGAAATTGTTTAGTAATTGGTTTGAGTGCTAAATAAGTTTAGTTAGCAAGTCTTTGACTTAGTTTTGTTTCTGTATCATGCACTTGCTTGGTGGGTTTTCAAAAATCATCACTTAGCATTTTCTTGCATGCATGCATTCATATTTTTGTTTGTATATGAAATTGTGTGTAATTATGTGCTACAAATTTTGTGTAGATTTTGCTAGTGACTGTGATTGTGAAGAGTGCTACTCTCCCCATTACCAAGGCAAGTGATACTTCATGATATTTTCATCCCTATATTTTGTATAGCATTAGAAATATTTTTGCTAAGACTTGCATGCTACTTTTTGCCAAATGATATGTTGGGAAATCCCAAGTAGATGTAGAATTGGTAGAATTGCTAGGAAAATTCCTAAGTTAAGTTACTATACCATGCTTAGCCTAGCTAGTAGCAAACAAGTGTTGGTAAAATTCATACATGCTATGTTAAAAATATTTCTAAGTCTTGAGACTTAGGTTTTCTTAATAAAACAACTAAGTCAATGAACCTCCTGGGTGGAATGGGACTTGAATGGTGGATTCTGGTTGAGTGGTTACACAAGGCCATGGATATGGCCTGTGTATCTCACTTGTGGTATGCCACCCAGGCACAAAGGGATTTGGAGGCCAAGTGTTGAGAAAGCTTACAGTGCAACCACTTGGCAATTTGGGCTCTGCCTTGATCATATAGGTTGCTAGAACTTAGTCATTTGGACAGTTGGTGGTAGTGGGATGATAGGTTGGAACGCGTCCATTTGGCTAAGGGAAGGCTTCTGAAAGGTCCTGTCTTGGGAAACCAAGTCTGGTGGGGAAAGTGCACAACCTCTGCAGATGGAAAATCTAAGTACTTAGTCAAGTCCATGGCAATGGACAACTTGAGCATCAAGACATGGAAGCTACAAGAATCTCATCACTCCAACTTCTAAGTAAAACTTGTGGGTGAACAAGGGTAAAGGACCCCAATGTCTATTGGTGGTTTCTTGGGAAAGTTTTTGACAAAGAAAAACTTAGTGATTTCAACTAATAGGAAAAACCTATTTTGAGCAAAGCAAGCCAAGCTACACTTAGCCAAATGCATATAGTAATATAGTCCACTTAAAATTTACTAAGGTATCACTTGCCAATACTATTCCAAAGTATTGACCACTGTGGCTGTAACTTGTGATGTTGCAGGTTACTCCGATGATGAGTAGGAGTCATGAGTCTACACTCAACATGCTTGCCTGTGGCACATGAAGATGAAGACTTATGTTTATTTACTTATTCCAAAAACTCTTGTATTAGGCCTATGGCCCTGAGTTGTAAAAGACTATGTTTTATCTCTGGAATGAATGTAATAAACGACCTTTGTATCTGTGTACTTCATCTTAAACTGTGGATGCTAGCAATGATCCAGGGACTAGCATTGCAATCACAGGGATCCTTTTCCTTTACAAAGGAGGGATCTTACAGATGGTATCAGAGCACTGTGTTGCCTGTAGGATTATGACCCTAGGATTGGAAACCACTAAGGAAAAATTTTCAACTACTTCTACACTTGTCTATTCTTCTCGTAAACTTTTCTAATCTTCTCATTCTCCTCTCTATTTGTAGATGAACTCCATCAACGAAGCCGTGAAGAAAGGACCACTCATGACCATGACCTTGGAGTGTGAAACTGATTTTCCCAAAATTCTCAAGGACCTCATGGTGGCAATGGATGCACATGGTGCAGCTGTGTACAAAGGCTTTCCAGTAATGGATGAAGGAGTGGAGTACTGGTGGGTGCAACTTCACTTGTACAAAAACAAGGAAGACAACCACAAGGAAAGAGGATTCTGCATGTACACCAACACTGTGATGCATACCACATTCTTTGAGTCAGCAAGAGAAGCAGCTTGGAGGACTATCAAAGAACTCAGTGCTAGAGTCAAGTGCAGAATGCTCAACCTCCAAAAAGACTTAGAGAAAGAGAAGGAACATACCCAAGAGTTGGAAGCCACCAACCAAACCTTAAGAGGAGATATTATAGACTTAGTGATGGAATCATGTGAGCAAGATAGGCTGATTGCCTCTAGGAACATTGTGTTAGCCAAAAGATCCTGTGAGATAGGATTGTAAATGCACTTCGCTAGTTGGACCACCACCTATCACCTTATTTTCCAAAATGATACCTTAAATAAGTTTGGACCTTGATTGATGTAATGGATTCATGTATGCATGACTTGTGTGATTTTGTGTTCCAAGGATATGTATGAAATGTTTGTCTTGTTTTATCTTAAATTGTGTTGTCCTAACTTTTATATCTTATAAATAGATGCCTATTACCATCAGCACTGTTGAGGAGTTCCAGGTTACCCGTTTTGGTCCTCGTATCGTTGAGCTTACCACGTTGCTCAATCTCCCTCTTCCCACCATCATGGTGCACCCACTCACCAAGTTCGAGAGGAAGGACCTCTGGGGCTTCAAGGTGAACCAGCCCGGACGCCAGCCAGAGCCTACTACGGAGGCCATCGTCTTCAAGCTTATGCACGATGACAGGGAGAGAGGCATGGAGGTAGTCATGCAGGACCTGATAGGACGTCTACTAGGCCGTCACTCCCGACAGGTTAGAGGCACCCACTTCCACGTCTTCGGAAGACGTGATGATGACGGAGAGTCCATCGACTTCGAGGACGACTCGAGGGACGCAGCAGAGCCGATACGTCTCTATCTCCAGGACTTAGAGTCTCTTATTAGGCACGTGGACACGGACAGGACCAATGTCATGCTCAGTAATGACGAGCTCCAGGTGCATCTTCGCGAGAAGGACAAGCTTTTCGCACAGCAGGATGAGATAGTCAAGGAAATGGAGGCAAAGTTCGAGACCCAGGACCGGAAGTTCAAGAGTCAGGAGAAACGCGTCCAGGATAGGAACAAGAAGATCCGGGATATGACTGAAGAACTGAAGTCTAAGGATTTCGAGCTAGAGCAGCAGCAGATGGTGATTGAGAGGCTTCGCTCCCAGAAGAGGGCTCTCAAGACCAAGATCGAGTCCTTGACCACTACCATTGAGGAGAACAAGACCACGATGGAGAACGCAGGTCTTACTTTTGTCGAGGAGGAGATTGATGCTGATGAGTAGACTTGACTACTCGTTTATCTTTTATTATCATACTTGTTATTTGTGAACTTGTTATTGGACCATCCGACATGTGGATGGCTTGCCACTTGTGTGTTTTACTTTGAGAACTTGTTATTCTGTTGTTGAACTTTTATCTTTGTGTTGCATGCTATGTGTTTGCTTATGTGATGTAATGTGCATAAAAACATCTATGGGTATCTCATTCTTATCTCTATTTGAACCAACCACAGATGCCTCCCCGTCGCGCAAACCCCAACCCCAACAACATCACCCCGGAAATGCAGCAAATGATGAATGCGCAAACACAGCTTATGCAGATGATGACAACATTCATCCAAAACCAGAATAACAACAACAAAAACCCCAATAACAACAACAATAACAACAACAACAACAACCCTCCGGGCTTCGATATGCTCACCAGATTTCTGCGTTTGAGGCCAGCTAAGTTCTCGGGGACGACTGATCCCATGGTGGCCAATGATTGGCTACGTTTTGTAAACAAGGACTTAGTGACCGTGGGCTGCACGGACGCTGAAAAGGTCAGATTTGCAGCACATCTGCTGGAAGGGCCAGCTGCCACATGGTGGGACAACTTCCAAATCACCACTCATATAGATGAGGTGACTTGGGCTATCTTTGAAGATGGCTTTCGCACTGCTCATATCTCATCGGGAATGATGAGCCTGAAAAAGAAGGAGTTTCACAACCTGAAGCAGCGCCACCGCAGCGTGGCTGAATACATAGAAGAGTTCAACAATCTGGCGCGTTATGCACCGGATGAGGTTGACACAGATGCCAAAAGAAAGGAGAAATTTCTGGAAGGCTTGAATGATGAGCTGAATCTGCAGCTGGCTGTGGCATATGTTCCCACTTATCAGTCGCTCTGTGACAAGGCTGCTATATTGGAGAACAAAATGAAGCAAGTCGAGAGTAGGAAGAGGAAACACTCCGACAAGCACAGCTCGGGATCGTCTCACAAACGATCTCACTATGATGACAGTGGCAGCTCAGGATCCCATAAGCATGGGAAATTCAACAAGCACCACAACCGTCATGACAACAAGCATCACCGCAGTCATGACAATGACAAGTATAAGAACCACAAGAGTGGACACAAGAGCCACCACAGTGGGAATGGTAGTGGAAGTGGAAGTCAGCCTGCAAAAAGGGAGATCAGTCAGGTTGAGTGCTTCAAATGCAAGAAGATGGGACACTATGCAAATGAGTGCCCCGAAAAGAAAGTTGAAGGACCTGTCAAGCCCAATCCTTTCCAGAAAGGTTAGGTGAACCACATTAATGTGGAGGAGGTCTATGAGGAACCTGACGCTGTTGCTGGTAAGTTCAGACTCAATTCCATTCCAGCATTTGTACTCTTTGATACTGGTGCATCTCATTCATTCATATCAAGAGCATTTGTTGAAAGAAATGAACTACCGGTAGAAACTATTGGGTGTCCTATAAAAGTAAGTTCTCCTGGTGGAGAAATGATAGTGAATTCAGGATGCCATGACCTAGTCATAGAATCCGGGAAGTATAAGTTTCCCGTTAACCTGATAATACTAAACTCCCAAGGTTTGGATGTCATTCTGGGGATGGACTGGATGACTAAGTACAAAGGAGCGATAGATTGTGCCAGCCATACTGTCTCACTCACAACTCCGGATAATAAAAGGATCAGATTCAAGACCAGCTTTGGAGCAAAGAAGAGTATGCTAAATTCTCTTAAGGGGGTTAGCATGGACAGTGTGCCAATTGTATGTGAGTATCCGGATGTATTTCCGGAAGAATTGCCAGGAATGCCACCAGATAGAGATGTGGAGTTTCTGATAGATTTGGTACCAGGTTCTGGACCAATAGCAAAGAGACCATACAAAATGTCAGTTGATGAACTGAAGGAGCTCAAGAAGCAACTAGGAGAACAGTTGCAGAAAGGATTTATCCAACCAAGTTCTTCATCTTGGGGAGCCCCAGTATTGTTCGTGGAGAAGAAAGATAGAAGCCAAAGGTTATGCATAGATTACCGTTCACTCAACGAGGCAACTATCAAGAACAAATATCCTTTGCCTAGAATCAATGACTTGTTTGATCAGCTAGAGGGACCATGTGTGTTCTCGAAGATTGATCTCCGGTCAGGCTATTTTCAACTCAAGATAAGAGAGCAAGACATACCTAAAACAGCATTCACCACAAGATATGGATTGTATGAGTATACCGTAATGCCTTTCGGCTTAACCAATGCTCCAGCATACTTCATGAATATGATGAACAAGGTGTTCATGGAATTTCTTGACAAGTTCGTTGTCGTTTTCATCGATGACATCTTAGTCTACTCCAAGAGCAAGGAAGAGCATGAAGGACACTTGCGTTTGATACTTGAGAAGTTGAGAGAGCATAAACTTTATGAAAAATTCAGCAAGTGTGAGTTCTGGTTAGAGGAAGTTGGTTTTCTTGGTCATGTTATGACAAAGGATGGTGTAGCAGTTGATCCTACTAAGGTTTCAGCTGTGACAGAATGGGAATCTCCCAAGAATGTAAAAGAAGTTTGTAGTTTCCTTGGCTTAGCAGGTTACTACAGAAGTTTCATCGAGAATTTCTCTAAAGTAGCTAAGCCTATGACTGAATTGTGAAAGAAAGACAAGAAGTTTGCTTGGACTGAAGGTTGTGAAGTCAGCTTTCAAGAATTGAAGAAGAGACTTGTGACAGCACCAGTTCTATGTCTGCCAGATTTGGAAAAGGATTTCCAAGTATATTGTGATGCGTCTCATCAAGGTTTGGGTGCCGTACTTATGCAAGACGGTAAAGTTGTGGCCTATGCCTCGAGACAACTCAAAACTCATGAAGTAAACTATCCTACTCATCATTTGGAGTTAGCCTTTGTCGTCCATGCACTCAAAACATGGAGACATTACCTTTTGGGAAAGCGTTGCGAAGTGTTCACCGATCACAAGAGTTTGAAGTATATCTTCACCCAGAAGGAAATCAATATGAGACAAAGAAGATGGTTAGAGCTTATCAAGGATTATGACTTAAGTCTGCAATACCACCCCGGTAAAGCAAATGTTGTAGCAGATGCTCTAAGTCGTAAGGTATTTGTGAATGGTCTTACCAAAGGAGAATTGCCGGACGAATTGTGTGCCCAATTCAAAGAACTCAGATTGGAGATTGTGCCAGAAGGACATCTCATGTCTTTAGATGTTCAACCCACTTTGTTGGACAAGATTCGAGAAACTCAAAAGACTGATAAGGAAATTGAAGAGATTAAGGAAAAGATTAGCCAGGGGAAAGCTAAGAATTTCCATGTAGACGAACAAGGTACTTTATGGCACGGGAAACGTATTTGTGTTCCACAAGATCCGGAGATGCGGAAACTGATTCTATAAGAAGCCCATAACTTTCCGTATTCTATTCACTCGGGAAACACTAAAATGTACATGGATATGAAGGAAAGATTTTGGTGGAACAACCTCAAGAGAGACATCGCCGAACATATTGCTTTGTGTGATGTGTGTAGTAGAGTAAAAGCGGAGCATCAGAAACCAGCAGGTTTGCTTCAACCACTACCTATTCCTGATTGGAAATGGGACAAAATTGGAATGGATTTCATCACCGGATTGCCAAGGACCAGATCAGGATATGATTCCATATGGGTAGTAGTAGATCGCTTAACTAAAGTGGCTCATTTTATACCTGTGAAGACAACTTATACAAGTGCCAAGTTAGCCAAAATCTACATGAGTAGAATTGTATGCCTTCACGGTGTGCCTAAGAGTATTGTGTCCGATAGGGGAACCCAATTCACTTCCCATTTTTGGAGACAGCTACATGAGTCATTGGGAACGAGGTTGGAATTCAGTACTGCTTTTCATCCTCAAACCGATGGACAAACAGAAAGGACTAATCAAATTCTGGAAGACATGTTGAGGGCATGTGCCCTAGATTATGGAGCAAGTTGGGACGAAAGTCTGCCTTACGCAGAATTTTCTTATAACAACAGCTATCAAGCCAGCATTGAGATGGCACCGTTTGAGTTTCTCTACGGAAGAAAATGTACCACCCCATTGTTATGGAATGGTGTGGGAGAAAGAAGTTTATTTGGACCAGATCTTATTAAAGAAGCCGAAGAGAAGGTCAAATTCGTTAAGGACAGGTTGAAGATAGCACAATCCCGATAGAAAAGCTACGCAGATCCTAAGCGTAGAGAAGTCACCTACGAAGTTGGTGATAGAGCCTATCTTAGAGTATCACCACTTCGTGGAGTGAAAAGATTCGGAGTCAAAGGAAAGTTGGCACCAAGATATGTTGGGCCATTCAAGATTCTGAGTCGCAAAGGAGAAGTTGCTTATGAAATTGAACTGCCAGCATCTCTATCAGCAGTCCATAATGTGTTTCATGTGAGTCAGCTTAAGAAATGTCACCCAGAAATGGAAGAATCTTCTTTGAAGGATACCATACCTTTGGAAGAAGTTCAACTAGAAAGCGATCTCACTTATGAAGAAAAGCCTATCAAGATTCTTGAGACTGCAGAAAGAGTCACGAGAACAAAGACTATCAAGTTTTGCAAAGTGCAATGGAACCATCATACCGAAGAGGAAGCAACATGGGAAAGAGAAGATGATCTTCGGAAAGACCACCCTCACCTATTTGCTAGCCAATCCGAATCTCGAGGGCGAGATTCACCTTAAGGGGGTTAGATTTGTAACATCCCTAAAATCATAATTTCAAAGTTTGCATATCATTCATGCATGCATATAGATTTGAGATCAAATTTCAAACTCATTTCAGAAAAACAGAAGCACATGGTGCTATGATTTTATGTGAGCAGATTTAAATCAAATGGCCATCCCCATTTGAAAGTTTGATTGTTTATGAACCAAGTTTGTTTACTTCTTTGAGGAAAGGTTTGAGTGTAGAATTTAAACCAAGATTTACAATTTGGAAATGGTTTCAAAAACCATTTTTCAAATTTTGCAAACCAAGTGCCAAGTCTCTGTTATTTTGATCTCCAAGCTTGACCAAGCCTTTGCAAAACAACCACATGATCTTATGCCTATATTTGAGACTATTGCTCACTGCAAAAATCCCAGGAAAGTTTGAATTCAAATGAAACTTGAATTCATTTGAAAACCTATTCAGAAAATAGAATCAGAAAAAGAAAAACAAGCAAACAAATGAAAAAGGCCTAGCGCCACCAATCTAGCCCAGCAACGGAACAGACCCAACTAGCCCACCCGGGCCATTTCTTTTCCTCTCGCACGCGCGAGCACACCCACTCAGCCGCTGACGACCGGACCCCACCTCCACTTCGCGCACTTTGCTGACGAGCGGGCCCTCTCCACGTCAGCTTCGTCTTCCCCAGATTCCGCGCACGAACTCCGCCGCTGCCCGTTGCTGCACTGAATTCGCGAGGTTAATTGGCATTGATGCAGCAAGCGTTTCTTGTCGAGCCTCTGGCTATAAAATCCCCACATCCTCGCGACCATTTCCCACCAAACAATTTCGCCTTCACGCCACTAGGCTGCCCACAACTTGCACGACGCCGCCGCTGTTCCGACGACTGCGCCGATGAATTCCGGTGAGCTTCGTGTTCCCCTCTGTCTCTAGTTCATGCTATCAAGTTCAGCGAGTCTTTGCGCACCTACTGACACTCCCCATTTGCCCTCGCATGATCCGTAGCTCCAGCAACGTCGACGACCGGCCGCCACCGTCCTCTACACGAACTCCGGCGACCTCCCTCCATAAGTAGCCACCGCCCCTTGCCCTCTGACTGATACGCCTAGAATCCTCATCGTCTTGCGCATCTAACAGTACCCCTATTTTGGCTTAGCGTGACGAGGAACCTCGCCAACGTCGACGACTGACCGTGCCCGACGTCTGCCTCTACTCCGACGAGGAATCCCCGCCGTGTCCGCGCGCCCCTCGACGAACCATCGCCACCTTGAGCATCGGCAGCCTCCTGCGGTTCTGGTAAGCATCTCCTCCCTTTCTGGGGCGACCTAGAACGCCGGCACCATCACTGACCGACGCGCCGCCGCCAGCCGCCGCTGCTAGCGCCGCTTAAGTTTGGTCGTTTGAACCAGGACCGTCAGATCTGGATCCAACGCGTAGATTTAGATCACTTAACGAATCGTTTTTGGTAGATCTAGGCCGTGTGTTTTAAACAGATCCTACGGCTCGCGAGCGTGATTCGGAGCGAATCGGTATCAGCCAATAGAAATAAGACGCGTGGCTAGGGTTTGAATTAAAACTGAATTTGAAAACAGATTTAGATCCAAATTTCAAATGGCTATAACTTTTGATTCCCACGTTAGATTTTTGCAAATTTTATACCGTTGGAATCAGTGAGTCAAGCCTTTTCTGAATCTGCAATGTGTTTAAACAAAAGTTTCTGTTAAAATGACTTTGTATGCAGAAACTTATTTAGGATCATTTTGAGTATAGAAATTGTTTAGTAATTGGTTTTAGTGCTAAATAAGTTTAGTTAGCAAGTCTTTGACTTAGTTTTGTTTCTGTATCATGCACTTGCTTGGTGGGTTTTCAAAAATCATCACTTAGCATTTTCTTGCATGCATGCATTCATATTTTTGTTTGTATATGAAATTGTGTGTAATTATGTGCTACAAATTTTGTGTAGATTTTGCTAGTGACTGTGATTGTGAAGAGTGCTACTCTCCCCATTACCAAGGCAAGTGATACTTCATGATATTTTCATCCCTATATTTTGTATAGCATTAGAAATATTTTTGCTAAGACTTGCATGCTACTTTTTGCCAAATGATATGTTGGGAAATCCCAAGTAGATGTAGAATTGGTAGAATTGCTAGGAAAATTCCTAAGTTAAGTTACTATACCATGCTTAGCCTAGCTAGTAGCAAACAAGGGTTGGTAAAATTCATACATGCTATGTTAAAAATATTTCTAAGTCTTGAGACTTAGGTTTTCTTAATAAAACAACTAAGTCAATGAACCTCCTGGGTGGAATGGGACTTGAATGGTGGATTCTGGTTGAGTGGTTACACAAGGCCATGGATATGGCCTGTGTATCTCACTTGTGGTATGCCACCCAGGCACAAAGGGATTTGGAGGCCAAGTGTTGAGAAAGCTTACAGTGCAACCACTTGGCAATTTGGGCTCTGCCTTGATCATATAGGTTGCTAGAACTTAGACATTTGGACAGTTGGTGGTAGTGGGATGATAGGTTGGAACGCGTCCATTTGGCTAAGGGAAGGCTTCTGAAAGGTCCTGTCTTGGGAAACCAAGTCTGGTGGGGAAAGTGCACAACCTCTGCAGATGGAAAATCTAAGTACTTAGCCAAGTCCATGGCAATGGACAACTTGAGCATCAAGACATGGAAGCTACAAGAATCTCATCACTCCAACTTCTAAGTAAAACTTGTGGGTGAACAAGGGTAAAGGACCCCAATGTCTATTGGTGGTTTCTTGGGAAAGTTTTTGACAAAGAAAAACTTAGTGATTTCAACTAATAGGAAAAACCTATTTTGAGCAAAGCAAGCCAAGCTACACTTAGCCAAATGCATATAGTAATATAGTCCACTTAAAATTTACTAAGGTATCACTTGCCAATACTATTCCAAAGTATTGACCACTGTGGCTTTAACTTGTGATGTTGCAGGTTACTCCGATGATGAGTAGGAGTCATGAGTTTACACTCAACATGCTTGCCTGTGGCACATGAAGATGAAGACTTATGTTTATTTACTTATTCCAAAAACTCTTGTATTAGGCCTATGGCCCTGAGTTGTAAAAGACTATCTATTATCTCTAGAATGAATGTAATAAACGACCTTTGTATCTGTGTACTTCATCTTAAACTGTGGATGCTAGCAATGATCCAGGGACTAGCATTGCAATCACAGGGATCCTTTTCCTTTACAAAGGAGGGATCTTTTCTTAGTGATTTCAACTAATAGGAAAAACCTATTTTGAGCAAAGCAAGCCAAGCTACACTTAGCCAAATGCATATAGTAATATAGTCCACTTAAAATTTACTAAGGTATCACTTGCCAATACCATTCCAAAGTATTGACCACTGTGGCTGTAACTTGTGATGTTGCAGGTTACTCCGATGATGAGTAGGAGTCATGAGTCTACACTCAACATGCTTGCCTGTGGCACATGAAGATGAAGACTTATGTTTATTTACTTATTCCAAAAACTCTTGTATTAGGCTTATGGCCCTGAGTTGTAAAAGACTATGTTTTATCTCTGGAATGAATGTAATAAACGACCTTTGTATCTGTGTACTTCATCTTAAACTGTGGATGCTAGCAATGATCCAGGGACTAGCATTGCAATCACAGGGATCCTTTTCCTTTACAAAGGAGGGATCTTGGGAAAGTTTTTGACAAAGAAAAACTTAGTGATTTCAACTAATAGGAAAAACCTATTTTGAGCAAAGCAAGCCAAGCTACACTTAGCCAAATGCATATAGTAATATAGTCCACTTAAAATTTACTAAGGTATCACTTGCCAATACTATTCCAAAGTATTGACCACTGTGGCTGTAACTTGTGATGTTGCAGGTTACTCCGATGATGAGTAGGAGTCATGAGTCTACACTCAACATGCTTGCCTGTGGCACATGAAGATGAAGACTTATGTTTATTTACTTATTCCAAAAACTCTTGTATTAGGCCTATGGCCCTGAGTTGTAAAAGACTATGTTTTATCTCTGGAATGAATGTAATAAACGACCTTTGTATCTGTGTACTTCATCTTAAACTGTGGATGCTAGCAATGATCCAGGGACTAGCATTGCAATCACAGGGATCCTTTTCCTTTACAAAGGAGGGATCTTGGGAAAGTTTTTGACAAAGAAAAACTTAGTGATTTCAACTAATAGGAAAAACCTATTTTGAGCAAAGCAAGCCAAGCTACACTTAGCCAAATGCATATAGTAATATAGTCCACTTAAAATTTACTAAGGTATCACTTGCCAATACTATTCCAAAGTATTGACCACTGTGGCTGTAACTTGTGATGTTGCAGGTTACTCCGATGATGAGTAGGAGTCATGAGTCTACACTCAACATGCTTGCCTGTGGCACATGAAGATGAAGACTTATGTTTATTTACTTATTCCAAAAACTCTTGTATTAGGCCTATGGCCCTGAGTTGTAAAAGACTATGCTTTATCTCTGGAATGAATGTAATAAACGACCTTTGTATCTGTGTACTTCATCTTAAACTGTGGATGCTAGCAATGATCCAGGGACTAGCATTGCAATCACAGGGATCCTTTTCCTTTACAAAGGAGGGATCTTACACAAATTCAACAAAATAGCTATCGTTATTATTCTCATCACCATAATCATCAAATATAGGAGGCATATTATAATCACAATAATTTTTCTCCTCAATAGTAGGTGGACTGAAAATATCATATTCGTCATTGTAATCATCATACATTGGAGGTATAGTATCATCATAAGCAATATAATAACTATCTTCCCAAGTGTGTTCATTTGTAAACATATCATCATTGGAAGGAACATGGATAGCACTAATAGCACATCAATTACTAATATCATCATTTTCAGAATTGGTACCAAAGAGATTTTCAATATCAAAAGTAGTGTGTTCCCAATCATGATCACTAATATAGGTAACAGGCATAGGAACATCATATAGTTCAGACTCATCATCAAAAACTATGATAGGAGCAACATGCTTAGGGGAAGATACCGTTTCCTCTCTCCTTTTACTCCTATTCTTCTTCTTCTCCTCTTTAGGAGAGAGAGGCTTGAAAGGAATCTTCTCCACATACCCTGGCTTATTGTTAGAGACAATAGAATAAACTTTGGAGGATTCCTCCTTTTCATTAATAAGATCACAACACATATCAGTCCTGTCATAATTTGGTAAAATATCATCTTTTATAATATTTTGTATGTAAGTATTTGTGTGGCAGTTTTCAACACAATAAAGATGACAACCATGCAGGACACTATTCATATCAAAAGTACTCATGTCTATCAAAGAGGTTTTTCTTGATAACTCTTCACACCCCAAAAATAATGTAAGTTCATCATGTTGATTATCAGTGATCATGTTATCACAATTCAAACTTGCAGGATTATTATGGCCAGAGCATTGAAAATTGAAATGACCCATTTCAAAGCAAAGTTCACAAATAAAAGGATAGAGGGCACAAACTTTTTTACCAAGATCATCTAGAGCCTTATACCACTTTCTAGTTTTTTCATTCCAGTGGGTGATACAATATTCTTCTTCTATTTGATTCTTCTCACAAGGTCTATGCATACAACAAAAATTAACATGCTTATAAGAAATAGTACTTTCAGAAGTTTGAGCATGTTTATTGCAATCATTAATAACATTTTCATTTTCCATGCAAGTGTCTTTAAAAGGTTCATGATACATGTCCCTTTTTCTTTAGGATCATTAATATGGGAAGCAAAGGCTCTATAGTATCTAACAAGAATTTGAGGATCAAGACCATATTTAGCACTAAGCTCTTGAAAATCAGCAGTTTTAGCGAAAGACTTAATGCAATCATACTCATAGTTTATACCTGGTTTTTTACCTTTGTCGTTATCCCAATCTTCAGTATTGCTTTGAATTGTTTCAAGAAGATCCCAATTAGCTTTGACCTTCTTACTTGTGAAGGATCCCTCTGAACAGGTATCTAGGTAGTCCTTCTAATGTCCCGAAAGCCTTGCATAAAAATTATTGATAATAATATTACTGTGGAGCTCATGAATGGGACATTTGAGCATTAGTAACTTCAATCTCCCCCAAGCTTGGGCAATACTTTCTCCCTCACGAGGATGAAAATTATAAATATGATTCCTATCTTTATGAATTTCATGAGGAGGATAAAATTTATAATAAAAGAGAGATTCAAGTTCCTTCCACTCCAAATGATGAGGATCATCTAGTAGCTCATACCACTCCCTTGCTTTGTCCCTAAGTGAGAAAGGAATAGCTTCCTCTTAACTTGGTCCATTGAAATACCTGCACACTTGAACAACTCGCATAATTCATGTATAAAGAGTAAATAATCACTAGGATGGACAGTTCCATCTCCAAAATAGAAGTTATTCATAACACATTCAACAATTCCAATAGGTATTTTAAAAGGGACAATTTCAGTATGTGGATTTAAAATATCACAAGTATCATTAGAATTACCACATATGGGAGATAAAGTATCATCAGAGCAAATTTTCTTCCCTATAGCTGGGGAGCTAAAAATATCTTTCTCATAAAAACTAGCTTCCCCAAGCTTAGACCTTTCCATGCCATTAGTAACAATGGTGTTCAAAAAAATCATACTAATAACATTGCTATTAGCATGCAAAGAAGGTTCCATAGGTTTTTTGATTTTCTTTTCAAAACACTCAAGTTCTAACTTAGGAAAAATACTAAAAAGCTCTCTATTTTGTTGTTGTTTTCCATTAAGCCTAACTAGTGAAAACAAGAAACAAAAAGACAAAACTGCAAAATCTAAAGGAAATATCTTCGAGCACTCACACACCAAGAGGATGTGAGTACCTTTTACCTTACCTCCCTGGAAACTGCGACAGAAAAGAGCTTGATGTCTAAGCACTTCTATTCTTGTAGACAGTTGTTGGGCCTCCAAGTGCAGAGGTTTGTAGAATAGCAACAAGTTTTCCTTAAGTGGATTACCCAAAGTTTATCGAACTCAGGGAGGAAGTGGTCAAACGTATTCCCTCTCAAGCAACCCTGCAATCAAGATACAATAAGTCTCTTGTGTCCCCAACACACCCAATACACTTGTTAGGTGTATAGGTGCACTAGTTCGGCGAAGGGATAGTGAAATACAAGTGGTAACGGTGCCAGAAAAGAGCTGATGGCGTGGATGAACAGACTAGAGGCAAACTGAAGGAAGCAGGCAACATGCAACATATCTAGTAGCAAACGGTGTTTCAATGTTTAGAAACAAGGCCTAGGTATCATACTTTCACTAGTGAGCACTCTCTCATATAAATATCCTCTCTTCATGATACTACTCTTAACTACTCTCCTTTTGGACACTCTAATCCATTGTAGGGTCTTCCCCAATCTAGATAACCGCACACTGTCACCTTGAGCGCTAGATGGTTCCAACAAACACCACAATTTCATAGAGACATCCAACTCCAAATATAACTCATAACAAATATTCAATCTAGCGAAAGTGCCACACATGGTATGCACGATGTCACTTTCACACACGTGGGAAAAAACATAGATCTATTAAAGCATAAAGAGTATTTATGTAGACTCAAACCTAAGTGCCACCATGGCGTGCACGCTGTCACTTTCACACACATGGGGAGAGCAGAGATCTAATGAAGCACTTGAGTAGCAAGGTAGATCTACTTGATTACAAAGCTCATGATCACAATATGACCATGCATAGAGAGATAGATGAACACATAGCTACCTGTAGAGCCCTTATCCTCGAGGAAGAACTACTCCCTCCTCATCATGGGAATCAGCAACGGTGATGGAGATGGTGGTGGAGATCGATGGAGATGGCTCTGGGGGCACTTCCCCATCCCTGCAGGGTACCGGAATAGAGACTTTATGTCCCCCAAATCTCCCCTTCGGTGGTGGCAGTGCTACGGAGGTTTTCGTGTTGCTCCGGGAAAAATAATAACTTTGGCTTTTGTCCCGTCCAATTCTAAGAATATTGATTTTCTGCCTTTCTGGAACCAAAAACAGAAGAAAACAGGCAACTGGCACTATGGAAACTTGTTAATAGGTTTGTTCCAGAAAAGATATAAAAACACCTCAAAGTATAGACAAAGCAAAGCAAAGTAGATGCAAAACAAGCAGGGAACATCAAAAATTATAGATACGTTTTTGACATATCATCCTCCACGGTTGGGATAGGTCGGACGGTTCATCGGGGGTCTATTGTTCCTTGGGGTAAATCCTGTAGATGGGTTGGGGCGATACTTTGGGGTATGGTGGGTTCCTAGTTGATTCATCATTCTACGCTTGCGATTGTCATTGGCTTGGTTGATCTTGCCTTCCATCTGAATGGCAGAATCCACTAAGGCTTCAATGTACGCAAACGGGATATTGACTAACACTGTCTGCATCTCATCATGCAGACCATTTAGGAATCTCTCCTTCTTCTTGGCTTCAGTGTCAATCTCATCGGGTGCATATCTAGCTAAGGTCAGAAATTTGTCATGGTACTCAACTACTGTCATCCTCCCTTCCTGTAATTCTCTGAATTCATCTCTCATCCTCTTGATTAAACCCGGTGGCACATGGGTTCTACTAAACTTGAGTTTGAATTCATCCCAAGTCATCATTTGTCCTCCGGTCGTGGCGTGAACGCTGTTCCACCAAGCTCTTGCATCTCTTGCCAGATAATGGGTGACAAATAGTACTTTCTCGTTGGCCTCCACTCTTGCAACTTCTAAGTTGTTTTCCATGGTTTACAGCAAATCATCTGCATCTAGGGGTTCTTCAGACTTACTAAAGACGGGTGGATTGGTGTTCTGAAAGTTCTTGAGCTTAGATCCATGGTTGTCCTGGTTTCCATGGCCTTGATTGTTGTTGGCCATCTAAGCTATGTGTTGAAGGGTGGCTAAGTTGGCTTGACGTTTGGCTCTTTCAGCTTCGTGGTCTGAAACCAACATTTGCAAGATTTGCAACATTGGGTCTAGGGATGAACTGCTTCCTCCGCGAGGCATCTGAAGATTGAGATAGATCATGAGGAAAGAGGGAAATTTCTAGAGTTCAGGGGTTTGTTTTTGAAAAGTTTTTGAAGTTTGACTCAGATTTTTCTAGCAACTTGCTTTTCATTCATTCATTCATAGCACACAATACAAACACACACCACAATAAGGAAACATATGGTTTTAAGAACCATTCTGTGAAACTACGATACAATGGGACCGGATACAACTTCACTAATGCTAGTGCTCAAGTGCTACTACTCCTCGGAATTGGTGGATTCATCATCATCTTCATCATCATCATCATCACCATCAATGAAGATGAAGTCATCCTCATCGGTGAAGAAGTCCATGGATTGATCCTCCAGGAAGTCATCGTCATCACTGAGGTAAGAGTAGGGGTCTCCACGGATGTCTTCTCCTGCATTATCCCTCTCCTCAAGCTGCATGTCCCTCTCGTGGATGGTCTCCTCCAAATCTGTTGTCCTGCAATGAAGGCGGGCAATGATGCGTTCCTTCTTGTCAAGATGACGACGACGGGACTCGCGATCCTTCACCGGCATGGCAATGGTCTGGTCCTTCTTGACTGCGATGGCATGTTTGTGGTTGGCGTAGGTGCAGGCATTGTCCAACTCCTTCTGCCGGTCATACATCATGAAGCTGAGATGGTCCACTTGATGCTTCAAATCCGGGTGATATGGTGCCTCCAATGTGTCAACACCCGGATTTTTAATCACAGATGCTTGTTATGCCATACATCGCAATCCCAGGATTACCATTTTTGCGAGACATAACAGAATTGGATACCACAATACATCATCCATTACAAACCATACATAAAGTCTTACACAAATAAGGATCTCATGATCCAGTTCTTAATACAACTCAAACAGTGGAATACGTAATAATAACGGTAGCGTAGGCGAAGCTCCATCTTCGGGGTCACAGGCAATGCTGACGATGGGAGATGATCCTAGTTGTCGTAACCTTCCTGGGATCCATCATCTTGGTACTCCTCTTCATAGTCTGGCCACGGGAATATCCAGGGACAAAGCCATGAGTTCTCTTTAAGTACTCGCAAACTAATACTAACAAGTGCAGGTTTTTTTGATAATAGGACACTAGGCTCTAGGGTTGTTTTGCAAGAAGCCAGATTTATCTCTACTAAGTTCATAAGCAAGAGAGCTAGTTGAAGTTTAACACCTAAGTGGGAACTTGTATTTCATATCACAACCCTGTTGTGGTCAAGTCAAAGTCTCAATTCATTTCACAAGTCATTTTGAAAACATCTGACGGGGGAACAGTATGGCCACTCCAACTGTCCATAACCGCGGATGCGGCTATTTGAATAGTTTGACACTCTGCAGAGATTGTACACTTTCACCACAACATTCGATACATCCGCCAGGAACAATTCCTGAATTCACCATACTCAGTATGCGGATAATCAATCCCAACCTTTCAATTACACGCCCTAGTATAAGCACCTCTCCTGTGAGTTTGGCCTCCCAACCATGACCAACTGTCATCTTGGGTACTGCACAGGTGGACAATCTTCACAAGGTAGCCTTAGCTCAGACCTTGGCCGTGAGGGAACTAATACTAAGGTATATAAATTTCCAGTCAAGCCCTACCCAATCTTCGGTTATTGTGGTTGTACGGTAAAAATTGGAATGGTATCGCATCCAGACAACCATCAGTTTTATAAAGGGCTAAGGCTCATGCCTCAACATTTTCATCACCAAAATCATCTGGTGTTCGGAAACACATGTCAAAACATCTCAGTAGAATGATCCATCATTCTAACGTTTTCATAACCATTTTCACCAAGTATTCCCATCTAAAGTTGATCAAGTTTTATTCTTAGCACTAGCATCTACAAGTGTGGGTGAGTACTAATGAGGGGTGGTGAACAAGTGGTGTTCTAACTAAGTTCAATCTCATGCCTTAGGATGACATCAAGATTATCTAGCTTAGGCCAAATTTTATGCTCTTTATGCAACCTTCAAATATATCTTTCTAGAATCTACAAGTTACTTAAGCACATTCTAAGGAAGTAGCTTTGATAAAGAAATAAAGTAGAAAGCTTGCACTTAAAACTAGGAGGGGGTATCAAGTAGGTATAAACACATATGCTTAAGGCATATAGTTGGCATGGTAACAAGCAAGTATTAGCTTGCACAATTGCAGGTATAAGCTTGCATAGGTCAACTTGATTAGTAAGGCTTGCATAGGTAAAGTATCTTGCAAGTGTTAGCTTGCCTTGTGCAGAGCAGTGGTTGAAGTTCTCCTCGGCTTCTTCTTCGTAGTAACCTCCTTCCTCCTCGTATCCTTGGTCGGTAGTAGCGTCTATAAATAAGTACGAGGTACACAATCACCAAACAATACTTAACTACTTGCAATCATCACACAAAAGTGTCCTATAGATGATCTAACATCATCACTAACATTACAAGATTAAAGCTTGGTTTAATCCCTTTTATTTTTAGAAAAGTAATTTCTACTCATTGAAAAACTACTTAAGATTTAATATTCTCCAAACCAAACATGGGATCATGTTTACACATCTCATCACCACATATTTTAGTCCATGGGAATGTGATTTAAAGTGGTGTCACAATTTAATAAGGTTTTACCCTTTTATTTTAATTAAATAAGTGACTAGAAATGCCTATGTAGCATTCCTTTATTACTTGGACATTATTTCTGTAAGTAAACCAATATATTTTTATATATTCTGAAAGGTATGGTTAAATGTGATTTTTGAGAGTTAGAATCAACCCAAAAGCTATTATGGTTTAAATTTTAAAAATGTTTGAATGCAGAAAAGCTTCTGTCTTGTTATTTTTACCAGGGATGATCTATAGATCCAAATGACTTGAATCCAACGGGTTTGGATTGAGCATTTCCAGACCTTTCTAACAAAATTGGTTTCATTCCATTTGGTTCACTGAATCGATCTGGGTTGATTTTTGAAACTGGGTACAGAAGTGTGTTTGAAATAAAATGGAAAAGGTTAAATTCAAATAACTGGGCTGCGCGGGAAACGATACTGGGCCGGCCTGCTAAGCACAGCGCTTACGCGGGCTGGTTAAGTTGTTGTCCCCAGGCATCAGTGAGACGAGGGGGTGCAAAGCGGTATGGGGCGATGTGAGCCGTGGGATCTTGTTCTAATCTAACGGCTGAGGGTCATCGTCGACGTTGGGCAACGCCGGCGAGACAGAAACCTAGCGCAGCAGATGGGGGTCGTTGGGGGCTCACCGGGGCACAGGCGAGGGTCGGCGAGGCGAGCGAACGACGAAGTTGACGATGGCGAACCTCCTGGTACCGGCAGCTTCTCCTGGGGCGGCTCCAATCGCTGGCCCCCTTCTTTTCCAGCAGCGGCAGGCTCCGATGAAATTCCGGCGAAGTGTTGCTCGCCTTGCTCCGGGAACGGGGTGGCACGATCAGTGAGGAGAGGGGAGTGAGGTGGTGTGCTCAATTCGGCTGGGGGTGGCCTCTATTTATAGTCTCGACGACGAGACCGAACGGAATGGGCAGGGGACAGTGGCAACATGGCTACGGGCGACTAGAGGCATGGCCGGTGGTGGCGATCGCTTGGTGGTCTCCTGGCGATGCTCTACGGCTTTAATGCGCGCGTAGGGGTGGTGGCAATTGGTCTGGAACGCGTGATGCTCTGCGCGGCAAAGGCGGCGTCTTCGACGGCGAGCGGTGGCTGCGCGGCATGGGGCGGCGAACGGGGATGTCTGGCGGTCTCCTGGGTCGGTGGCGATCATGTATGCACGCGGCGAGGGCGGCGCATGGTCTGTGGGCGTCGATCGAGCGTGGCGCTCTGGCGCATGCTCGACATGGTTGCTGGCGAGCTGGGCACGGTCTGTGCGTGTGGTCCAGGGGTTGGCAACGCTCGCGGCTAGGACAGGGAGTGGCGGTGGACGGTGGGCTGCCTCCTAGACAAGGTTGCCACGGCTAAATCTCCTCCTAGCTTGTTGTCTCCACTAGGGTGGCATGGTGAGCTTCAGTTGTTCACCATTGATGGCATTGCCCAGCTTACAGTGAGGCTAGTGCTTGGTTTAGTTTGCTAGATGATCTACTGAGGTTGTTGTGAGCTAGAGAGGGAACAAGTTAGGCTTCAATCACTGCTCACAATAGTGTTTAGGATTTTGATGATTTGTGTCTGCAAGGTGTTTGATGAAATGGCCGCAAGAATTCAAGTTTTGAATTTTGAAAAGAATTTTGGTGGGTGTGTTAGGTTGGTGCTGGTGAGTCTGCAGATGCTTGGGTTTTGAAAGTTGAGCTTGTTTGAGTGGTTTTTGAAAAAGTGGGATCTTCCCATATGATAAAGATTCAATTTTGAACTGTCCTTTAAACTATGCATTTGAATGTTTCTGGATGATCACAAAGTGGGCCTTGATACTTTGTTAGGATTACTATCAAGGGGTGTAAAGATCCAAACAAGTTTCTGTTAAGTTCTGAAAGTTTGGAACAACCAAAGTAGGCATGGGAGTTAAATTGGTCAAATGACCATTCACTCAATTTGGTTTGTCTTGATTTATTTGTCTTTGGGAAAAGTTTGGGAATTGTTTAGATGATGTTTATTTCACCTAAGCATCCATTTACAAGCAAAGAAACACACAAACAAGATGGTTCAAAATAATTCAAATTGGAAGGCATACGCACATGCATGCTTTCGTATTTTTATTTAGAAAAGTTTTTGTTAACCCTAATTTTGATGATTAGAGTTTGATGATCCAAGCTTTGTATTTTTGGGATGTTACAAACCTTCCCTCCTTAAACAAAATCTCGTCCCGAGATTTTAAAAAGGGCGAAAAAGATTACCTAGGATTTGAAGAGATCGGGAAACTCCGTCCTGATGTGATGTTCGCGCTCCCAGGTAGCTTCCTCTTCTGTGTGGTTGCTCCACTGAATCTTGAGAAACTTGATGCTTCGGGTTCGGGTAGTTCTGTAAGCTTCTTCCAAAATACGGATGGGTACTTCTGTTGGAATTATGCCCTAGAGGCAATAATAAAGATATTATTATTATAATTCTTGTTAATGATAAAGTTTATATTCCATGCTAGAATTGTATTAAGCGGAAACTTTAATACTTGTGTGGTTTTTGAACAACACCGTGTCCCTAGTACGCCTCTATGGACTAGCTCATTGATTAATGATGGTTAAGATTTCCTAACCATAGACATGAGTTGTCGATTAATAATGAGATCATATCATTGGGAGAATGATATGATGGACAGACCCAAACTAAGCGGAGCAATTAGATCGTGTCATCGTGTTCGTCTTTGCGAAGCTTTTCTTATGTCAAATATTGTATTCCTTAGACCATGAGATAATGCAACTCCCTGGTATCGGATGAAAGCTTTGAGTTCATCAAACGTCATCCTATGAGAGGGTGATCATAAAGGTGTCTCTCAGGTGATCGGAAAGTACCTGTTGGGTTGTATGTATCGAGATGGGATTTGTCCCTCCCAAGTCGGAGAGATATACTTCAGGCCCACTCTGTAATCGATATCAACACCTCTTGCAAGCATGTGGTTAAGGAGTTAATCACAAAGTGATATCGGATTACGGAACGAGTAAAGTACTTGTTGTGAACGAGATTGAACTAGGTATGACGGTACCGACGATCGAATCTCGGGCAAGTAAAATATCGCGCGACGAAGGGAATATATATATGGGATTGATTGAATCTTGGCATCGTGGTTCATCCGATATGATCATCGATGAATGTGTGGGAATCAATATGGGTTTCCAGACCTCGCTGTTGATTATTGATAGAAGATCATGTCTGCATATTCTCAAACCCGAAGGGTCACACACTTAACTTGTCTCGACGATAGGATAGATTGGATAATTGGTTTATGAGTTTTTGTTCGGAGTCTCGGATGGGATCCAAGACATCACGAGAGGTTCCGGAATGGTCCGGAGAATAAGATTCATATAAGGCAATGCAGTTTTTGGAGTTCGAAATTGTTTCGGGTTAATCGTTATTGTACCGGAAGCTTCTAGAACCTTCCGGAGTGGGACCAACGTGGCCCCACTTGTCGGGAGGGGGCATGGTCCTATGAGAGAGTGCCCTGGCCACATTGGGCCAGGGGCACAAGGCCCCATAGGGCCCAGCCGGCCAAACACCTAGGAAACCCTAGGGGAGCTTCTAGAAGGGAGGGGGAAACTTGCCCCCACTCCTCCCTCCTTGGCCGTCGGCCTAGGGCTTGGGGAAGGGGCTAGGTCTGGCCGACCACCCCTCTATATAAAGAGGGCTAGGGGCGCACCCTCCCCCTACACCTCCTCCACAACCCTAGCCGCCCTGCTGCCCCTCCTCTCTCTCTTCCTCCCGACTGCGCGTAGGCGAAGCCCTGCCGCAGAAACTCTCCACAGCTTGCACCGCGCCGTCGCGTTGTAGATCCAATCCATCTATCCACCCCACTTGCTGGACCGAGGAAGGAGGAGACGTCGAGGTGCCGGACGTGTGCATCTCTCGGAGGCATCGCCACTTGCGGTGTTGGATCGGATCGGATCGCGAGGAGGAGAAGCGAGTACGAGTACATCACCCACGTTCCGTCGAACGTTCCGCTATGTGAATCTTCAAGGGTATGAAGATCTCATCTATCCCCTCTCATTGTTTGCATCTCCTAGATTAGATCTTGGCTTTCCCGTTCGCATCCGTAGAAAATTTTGATTTACTATGCTGCGAAACCCATCAGTGGTATCAGAGCTGGATCTATGCGTAGATGTGTTTCACGAGTAGAACGCAACATGGTTGTTGCGGGCGTTGATGTTTTCTATTGCAAGCCTCTTGTTTGTGTACTTCTTATGACGCGGGATAGTGAGATCGAAGCGGTCCAGGCCAACTTTACGCGACGTCGTTCGCGAGACCGGCTCCGCACTTGACGTGTGGCTTGTTCCACACATGCGGCTGGTGGATGCCAGTTTCTCTCACTATAGTTGTCATGGGATTTACACCGGAGTTTGGCAACCATAATATCACCGTTGTGGCTTTCTGTAGGTAAGAATCGTTCTTAGCTTGCTACTCTCATAAGCCACGTAAAACATGCAACAACAAAGTAGAGGTGTCTAACTTGTTTTTGCAGGGAGTGTTTTCTGTGATATGGTATGGCCCAAGATGTGATGTGTATTTGTATGCAATGATCATGTTTTGTAATGTTTCATGACTTGCATGTCGATGAGTACACAACCGGCAGGAGCCATATGGTTGTCTTTATAATTGTGTATGACCTGTGTGTCAACTTCTTATACGCCATGTAATAGCTTTACTTTATCGCTAAGTAGTTAGCAATAGTTGTAGTTGCTATTCGTGGTGGAGGCAATCATGGTGGAGTGATGGAGATCATGCCGGCACGCACAAGATGGAGATCATTGCGCGAAGATTGGCTATACCATGTCACATAAAGTTATATGCATGTGATGTTTATCCTTTTATGTATCTTATTATGCTTAGATCACGACGGTAGCATTATAAGATGATTCCTCACTTAAAGATCAAGATAAAACTGTGTTCTCCCCATGTATGCACCGTTGCGAAAGTTCGTCGTGTTCAAGCATCACGTGATGATCGGGTGCTATAAACTCTACGTTCACATACAACGGGTGCAAGCCAGTTTTTGCACATGCGGAAATACTTGGGTTTGACTTGACGAGCCTAGCATGTACAGACATGGCCTCGGAACACATGAACCGAAAGGTTAAGCATGAGTCATATGAATGATATGATCGACACTTCGTTGTCCACCATTGAAACCACATCTCTTCTCGTGAAGATCGGATTAGGTGTGGTGAATTTGGATCATGTTCACTAAACAACTTGAGGGATGTTGAATTTAGTGGGAGTTCATCTAGTAATTTGATTAAGTTGAACTAGTTATCATGAACATAGTCTAAATTGTACTTGCAAATTTTGTAGATCAAATGGCTAAGTCCAACTTCAACTTCAACGTTTTTGCTGAGAAAGAAAAGCTTAGAAACAATGGGTCTAACTTCACCAACTGGTTCCGCAATCTGAGAATCATTCTCGCTGGCGGACAAAAGGACTATGTACTTGAGGATGCGCTAGGTGACGCCCCTGCTGTAAATGCGTCGGCTGATGATAAAGTTGTTTATCAGTCGCGCAAAGATGATTATGGTGTGATTAAGAGCACCATGTTGTTTGCTATGGAATCGAACCTTCAAAATCGTTTTGAAGATTATCCCGGGCCCTTTGAGATTCTTGAGGAACTGAAAACTATGTTCCAGACTCAGGCCCGTTCTGAGAGATATGAGATCTCTGAGAAATTCTTTAACTGCAAGATGGAGGAAGGGAGTTCCGTTAGTGAGCACGCCATAAAGATGTCGGGCTACACTCAACGCCTTGAGCAACTGGACTGCAAGATTCCAGAGGAGCTCAAGATTGACAGGGTTCTGCAATCACTCCCTCCTAGCTACAAAAGTTTTGTAGTTACTCATAATCAGATTGGTTCCACTGATACAATCACCGAGCTCTTCGCTAAGCTGAAAGCTGCGGAGGTGGACATCAAGAAAGATAATCATGTGTTGATGGTCAACAAGCCCCCCAGCTTTAAGAAAGGTAAGGGTGCAAAGAAGCCCTTCAAGAAAGGTAGCGGCAAGTGCGTTGCCCCTGCTGAGAAGAAGCTCAAGTCTGGACCTAAGCCGAACACTGAGTGCTTCTATTGCAAGGACAAGGGTCACTGGAAGCGCAACTGTCTGAAGTACTTAGCGGACAAGAAGGTTGGCACCATCAAAGGTATATTTGATATACATGTTATTGATGTTTTCCTTACTAGCCCTCGTTGTAGTGCCTGGGTATTTGATACTGGTTCAGTTGCTAATATTTGTAACTCGAAATAGGAGCTACGGAATAGACGGCAGCTTGCGAGGGATGAGGTGACGATGCGCGTTGGCAACGGATCAAGAGTTGATGTGATGGCCGTCGGCACGCTCTCCTTAGTTTTATCTTCGGGATTAGTTTTAAACCTTAATAAATGTTATTATGTGCCTGAGTTGAGCATGAACATCATATCTGGATCGTGTTTATTGCAAGACGGTTATTCATTTAAATCTAAGAATAATTTTTCTTCTATTTATATGAGTAATATCTTTTATGGTCATGCACCTGCTGTGAATGGTTTATTTCTTCTGAATCTCGAAAGGGATGAAACACACATCCATAACATTGAGGCTAAGAGATGCAAAGTAGATAGTGATAATACTACTTATTTGTGGCACTGTCATCTAGATCATATTGGTGTAAAACGCATGAAGAAACTCCATTCTGATGGACTTTTGGAGTCTATTGATTTTGAATCATTTGACACATGCGAACCATGCCTCATGGTCAAGATGATCAAAACCCCATTCTCCGGTATGATGGAGCGAGCAACGGACTTGTTGGAAATCAGACATACCGATGTATGCGAACCGATGAGTGTTTCGACGCGCGGTGGATATCGCTATTTTCTCACTTTTACCGATGACTTAAGTAGATATGGGTATATCTATTTGATGAAACATAAATCTGAAACATTTGAAAAGTTCAAGGAATTTCAGAATGAAGTGGAGAACCATCGTAACAGAAAAAATAAGTTTCTACGATCCGATCATGGAGGTGAATATTTGAGTTATGATTTTCTCACGCATCTTAAAGCAAGCGGAATCGTTTCGCAACTCACGCCACCCGGAACACCACAGCGCAATGGTGTGTCTGAACGCCGGAATCAAACTCTATTAGATATGGTCCGATCAATGATGTCTCTTACTGATTTGCCGTTATCATTTTGGGGTTATGCATTAGAAACCGCTGCATTCACTTTAAATAGGGCACCATCTAAATCCGTTGAGATGACACCGTATGAACTGTGGTTTGGTGCTAAACCTAAGTTGTCGTTTCTTAAAGTTTGGGGATGCGAAGCTTACGTCAAGAAGTTGATGCCGGACAAGCTCGAACCCAAAGCGGAGAAATGCGTCTTCATAGGATACCCTAAGGAAACTATTGGCACTACAACAGGACAGAGCTTTGGTAACATAGTCTTATGTTACCACAGGTCCAAAACAGTGTTACTAGGCCATATAGTAACATGTTATGTGATGTGTTCCATTAGGCCGTGTTACTAAGTAGTCCCCCAGGTCACACATCATAATTGTTACCATATGTGTAAAACGGTGTTACAATTCACATTGTAGTAACATGTATATTATGTGTTACTTTGTGCGTCGGTAACACAATTTTTTAACTATAGTAACACCAGTAGTAACATATTTTTCTATATATAAAACATTGTTGGTAACATATTTTTACAACTACGGTAACATAACTAGTAACAAATTCTTTATCTTTAATATACAATTAGTAACATAATATTCCAACCTTGTAACACTAGAGTTTACAGTTGTCAACTACTCTAGTAACACATCTCATACCCATAGTAACACCATAAGTAACACTACTACATTAATATTGTATCAACATTAATGTATATTTATTATTATAATTAGAAAATTAGGTAACAATTTAAGGAATATACATTAAATCTATTGTATGAACCATTCGTTAATTATTTTTATTACAATGCACCATCAAAAAGATGGCAAACATACACACATCATATCCATAAATCTAATCTATATCAAGATACTTATTACCAATATACAAGTGTAGAATACATATGCATTACTATAAATAAATGACAATATTATTGGTGCAATGACACAATATCCATATCAATTTGATTATAAAAAACATAATTGTCAAGAAGACTACACCATAGCATGTGCATTAATTCGGCCATAGAATAATATCATGTGAATAATATTACATTTTTCAACATAGAAGATATTACATTTTCAGCTTAAACTATAATAATTGCTACGGAAAATCTTCAAAATTTATTTGCTTCTTGATCCAACCGGTGTATTCAGCTGGAACTCAATTGTCCTTTATTCTCTGCTACAACTCAGTCATCCTTCTCTCGAATCTGTAGATGAAAATGAGAACTTATAGTTAAGAACATGTACACCCATATAATTCTATATGGAAGAACAAAATAACTTACAAATGCCCACGGCCAAGCAATTAAGAATCCTTCAGAAAAAGCATCACCAATTGTTTTGCAATCGCCTACTTCCCTTACCAACTCCTCATTTTGTATAATAGGTCCATCTATGCGCACGAGTGCAAATTCGGCACCTAACTCTATGCCACCGGCCTTAGTTGTAGGATTAGTACTTCGGATAGTAGCATACGCAATATTCCGCTTGTTTGGATAGGTTGAAGTCTTTAGAACTACTCTGGAACCATCTTGCATTATGATCAACATTAGTATTTAACGACAAAGATGATATCAATTTCCATGAACATTATGCCAAAGTATATACATGGTCATAGTTAAGTAAGGTTCTTATGACCATTAACTCCGTTAGGAATACACATACATGCACTAGGAATTTTTAAGAGAAACGAACAACAATGCATAATCCACTATTTAACATGCAACACTAGTAGCCGATGCTGAACTCCTGCAAGTATATTAGTTTTTTAAGAGAAACTATGTCTCGTTGTTACTACTTGCTGATATCAATGTGTAAGTCAGAAATCCATACTAGCAATCAGCTAACTCAATACGAACACAACATGTTATATTCTTATATTTTTATATTTAACTAAAATGCATCCCCTGGCAGCCTGCCCGGATGATCCACAAGAGTACAAATGTTTCCAGATGATCGAAATCTCTGTCCAGGTTTCATTAGTACATGAATTATTTCATAGTGACGTTGCTAACAGATGAATTGCATTAATATATGTTCTAGAATTCTTAGTATAGAGCAGCTGGATTCATACTTTGTGACAGAACTAAGATTTCAAAGAACATTGCCCTCTTGTCTCACTGCATAATTAACAAGTTGTCAAGCTTATGGATAATTCATCTTATACATATGTGACTAAAACCTCGATAGTTCATCTTATATAGAAGTGCAGTTTCAGTTGCAGTTTACACTTGTTATTTCCTCATTTCTGATCCTTAGGTCTTTGTGTGAAGAGCGTGTGTGATACCCAAATAAATAATCTGCCTCTCCTTCTTGTAAATAGGAGTATTTAAAGCTAACTATTTAATAAATAATTTAATGGTTTCAGTCGAGGATTACATGACTCTGTTCATTTGAGGTTAGACCAGATGAATTGTGCTGTACTCTTGATGACTATGCTGATGGATGATATATTTGCACCAAGAGGCAATTGGCATGACCAAATCTAGCAATAATGTTTGAATCCTCTCTGGTAGGGACATGGATCCTTTAGGAGCAAGGAGAAAACTACATTGGCAGGCGAAAAAAGACAGATCAAGGGATCCTTGTGTGTAGTTTGGAGTAGATGTTTCTAAATATATACTCCCTCTGTATTGATGTCTGAAATATTAGATTTATTTCATTCTCGGGTGCTTCCTGATCCCCATTACCCCATGCCTTAATCCCCATGGAAACCAGGTTAATTAGGTGCTCCATTCACGCCCAGGTTCATTGATTCGTTTTGATTTGACGTCTCGCTGCCCTTGTTTCCTGCTAGAATAAGATTTACTCTTGTTTATGTTGATCTTGAGTCTCCATATCCTAGTTCTATTCCTCTAGTATAAGATTCACTCTTGTTCATGTTGTGAAATTTTTATGCTGATTGTCAGGATGTGGCCCTGTGTGGGCATCCTCCGGTTCCTTTTTACCATGCCCTGATTCAGCTATCCTTCCTAACTGAGACTGCTCTCTCCTCTCTGATTAAGATTGCTTTCTAACTGAATCCTAGATGCTAGCTAACAACATGCAGATAATCGTCAAGGGGCACATGACCAGAGTCCAACGTGCACACGAGTTTAATCCTAGTTTGGCGATAGATTGGGATTATCTAAACAAGAGGAGACCAACATGCACACGACCAGAGTCCAACACGCACATTGGCGAGCGTGAAGATGCCGCGTCGTGTCGGATGCGGCACCATTTAACCGCACAAAGATGCGAGACAAATTAAACGGCCGCCACAAAACACACTAAATTAATATGCGGCGGAAGCAGCAGTTCTCGTATCATCCAGCAAGCACGCCACTTACATCCTGAACGACACATGAATGACATGTAATAATGCACTACGAAACCATCCATCCAGTTTGATATATTAAAATGGAAACATTGAAAATTTTCATGCCAACTTAATGCTTATTAATATTTTTAAATATTCTTCAATTTACTATTGATTTCATTGCAAACGATTTAAATTGTAAGTTGTGATTTATTCTCCTTCCTCTGATTGCTACACAGTCTAAACAAGGGGACTAAACCAATGATAAAACTTTGATTAAAAGAAAACTTACTGGATCATCAAACAATGAGTTCTATTTTAATGTCAATCGAGCATAGATTACCCTAAAGAAGTAAATAAACTATAGCAGATATTTACCTTGAGTGAAGAAGTTCTCCTTCTTTTTGAGGGAGCTGATTGTGGGCGTTTACTTCTTGTTCCCTGCCGGTTCAGTCTTGTATAAGATTCATCTAGTTGCTCTGTTGTTACAGTCACCTGTAGAGAAGTATAGTACATGGAATGAAATTCATATGTTGGAGCTAGAAAGTTGAAGCTTAAAAACTCAAAAGCACACAATATTACCTTTGGCACAGAATCAATAACATGGCCAAGTGCAGATGATGATTTTTGTTGAATCAGTAATTGATTGACATTATCATGCTCGTCATCCTGGTTACGTGACACAACAATGTTAAGTGAGTAGCCATATTATATCTACTTTGTGACATGAGTAAGAGCAGCCATAACCTTTTCACGTGAAAGCGATAAATTATTATCCTCGGACGTGTCATGTTGCATAGACGAGCGTGCTTCAACAGGTCCATCGCATTGGACTCTCTATAAACTAAAATATTAATACGGAGGTTTCAAGTGACAAGCAATGATATAGCTGCATCGTGTGTTGACATTACCTTTCTTTTACCAGGTAGTATTGGTGACCGAGAAACAACATTATTGTTTGATTGGAGATTTTCCTACACAACTAGCAAACCTGAGTAAAATATTGGTAGAAATGCATACGGAAGGAGGAGAAAAGGAATCCATTTACCTCTTATAATCCAATATTCCCATAGCCTTCTCTGTTATTCCTATCTTCAAGCCTTTTTATATGTTCTTTCATCTTTGCTATTTCCTTCCTAACATCATCTTCACCATCACATGGTGATCCATCATTTGTAGTCATATTGATGTTCTTGAGATACCGTGGTGTCCGACCATAGACTTGCTTAGGGGTTGGAAGTAATCCCATGCCATGCACCTGTCCATTCTTTTCTTCCCCTAACACTTCCTGCAAGGCATCACCTTCCCATGCGACTCTTCCATTTGCACTTTGTGCCAACTCTGGTCGTTGAGCTATTATTTCCTCCAATCTATCCTATAAGAAAATAATCACACATATGGTAATTGTTAGATTGAATTTGTAAGTTGCCCACCCCCCCCCCCAAAGAAACCTTAGATGCATATTAATTGCCTACCAGACGGTTATTTTTCTCTATATTGTTAGCATTATCCTTGTTCTTGTGAGTTGCTAAGTAAACCGTTGATCGGTGTGGCCGTTTCTTTTTAGGATCTGCTTGCCTCTACAAAACAGAAAGAACACTGATATGACAACTGGCATAGAGAAAAAACTTCACAAATTAGGATAACTCACAATATCTTCACTCCAACGAGCATAACTCTTAGTCCCAGCATTATGTGAATTGTTCACAAGGGAACGACCAATTATGTTCTTCTCAGTTATGGCCTGTTATGATGGAACTATATATGAGTGCGACTTTTAAGTAAGCCCAAGAACTCTGATTTAAATGTCGAAACAGAAAAGTATAGTATCTCATTTATTACCTTTCCTTTCTTCAATTTCCGGAATTTCACAAGTCCACGCCATTGATCTTTGTCCACATCATCTGGACAGAGCTTATATAAAGCCTTCTTCCTAATGTCCGGATTTTTTTCAATGGATGGGTTGAAGATAGCCTTTTTCAAACTAGACTTAAATTTCCTCCAGTCTCTTCCAATTGATTTGAGTATCCATTTTTCACATGATTTAGGATATACAAACTTTGTCTGAAATACGAAATAAATAGTAAATGTAAATAGACCTATATAGAGCTTTTAGACGAAAATAGAAGCACAACAAATAGCATATTGTGAAGTACCTGCAATATTGTTTCCTCTTGCCTATTCTTCTTGAGATCACGCCAATCATTTATGTTTAGTGGGCAAAGTCCTCCGATTCTAGCTATTGTGCCTAGAAACTTCCCCAAAATTGCACCTTCTTCTCCTATAGGTTGGCTTTCTTCATTGCATTTTACAACTATTCTTTGCCGTGGTGGCATGTTTCAAACAATTGGCAAGCTTGTTCTCTTCCTCTTGACTACTTCTGCGCATACTACAAATTGTTTTTAGAAAAGCATGAATTAAGTTATGCCCACTATTAGATAATTAGCATATACAGAATTACTTAATAGAAGTACAAAATTTTAATAGGTCATTACATTGTTTATAAACCCGATCATCTTCATCTTCCAATGCTTGTGATTCAGCACATGGTGCGATATATTGCTCGCCATTGTTGAAGTCCTCATCTTCATCATTATGTTGGTCGATGATCTAAATCATATTCAACCTTTTTAACCTATGCAATTGTTCTGAAAAACAGCCAATAAATCATCTATTAAAATAATGATAACAACAGATACATATATTGAATAAGAAAGTATGAATTATAGTTCAGGAAGGGACATACTATGTGAACTTCTCGTAGTAAGTTGCTCTTCCAGTTCAGAAGAGACATCGCCATCCTGTAGGAGAACGCTCTCATTGCGATGGTTAGATGGAGCAATATCATTGGTAGTCTTCTCCTTAGACACATATAGGTGGGCAGTTTTCTCAATCTCAGGGTCGGACAACATTTTTATGACAGCACTTTGATCTTCGATCTGAACAAAGTAGGCGTTGCCTTGCGGGTCTTTTTTTGCATAGTATAGGAAGTCCATTGTATCGAAGCCAACTTCCTCGATCATCAAGATGAAATCATAATGCGAGACATGATGCCTCATCATAGATCTTTGTAGAATATGGGCCTCTTGATTCTCATCTTCGTAGTGTAGGTATATGGTCAACATGTCCATCACCATCCTACATATAAATAAAAATGTCAACCAGACCTTCCTTTAGACTACATGGTGTATTAACTTGTCGAAAACAGTGTAGTGGTCAACTACTACTATCAAAGACTTAACAGGAAATTGACATTTTTTATATCCATGTAAAATAAGATGTAGAATTGGTAATAACACTACGGGGATGTTATGCTCAGAATTTGCTGGGACTCAAGTCATTGTTATAGTTTGTTCTATCATTTATAGAGCTATATGTTGGGCAGTAGTGAATGTTTTCTCAAAAGATATCAGCAGCACTCGTGTATATTATGTTCTCAAAAGATCTTTGCAAAGTAACAAAAAATTCCAAAGCTTTTATTATTGAATAACAAGGAACAACTATAACAGAATTAATTACTCATTGCAATGTAAATAACAAGGAGATGCGATCCCCAAAACTTATTAGAAAGGGGCAAGTGCTCTAGAGGGTGACCTGGACGGCGGAGAACAGCAGGAGGGGCCTGGGCGACCGAGAATAGCGGGATGGTCGGGGCGACGGAGAATAGCAGAAGAGGCAGGGGTGATGGAGAACAGAGGGCAGACCTGGGCGATGGAGAACAACTGATGGGGGTCATTAAAATCAGTATATATTTCATTGGATGATACAAACTATACACTCCATTTGGTTAAAAAAAGACATGTTAAACGGATGGGGGTCTCTAATATGCCTCAAATTATCCTATAGTCAGCAACATACTCGCTGAGGTTGCCACATTTAGAGGACCTTCATTAATAATGTCCAGAAATACCATTTAAAAAATGTCCACAGATTTCAGATGAAAGTACAAAGAAATTTTTTTAGATGAATAAATCCATATATTGTCACATCTGATATCAACAACACCTACATCATGTATATTATGTTCTCAAAAGATCATTGCGAAGTAACAAAAAGTCTGAAGCATTGGATAATTGGATTTAACCACAACATCTGTGTGCAATATGCATATGCAGGTATACTGCTATAGGCTAGATGACTAGAACGAAATACAACATTGGTTATAGCAATACGCGCTATCATGCGGAATCAGTACTTGCATTATTATAGCTAATTAGTTTGCTGGTTGCTGTAACTTAATTGAAGTATACCGGCTGATACCCTCTAGTCACCCACCGGCAGCTAGCTAGCAGTAGCAATGAGATGGGAACGTGGGCGTGTGTACATGGCGTGAGCAGATGAAACCGATATATATGACTGTTGTTGTTGTTGTTGTTGTTGTTGTTTCTTAGATAGGTTATTTATTCTTGGCCATCCGGTTGCTTGCGCTGTAGCCATTGAAGCTCTGAAAATCTATAAGTATACTGCACTTTCTATAGCACAAACTATCCCCGACCTTATTGGCTTTCTTGTTCCTGACGAATCTTTCACAACTATATGGTATCAGGGAAAGGAATGTTCCTGATCATGTGAAGCAAATTGTTCCGTGCTTGTAGGAGGGAACGAAGGCCTATGTAGGAAGCCCAGTTGTTGGGGAGGTACCCATCTTTTATTTTTTGTTAGCAGAGACTCCTTTGTTGTCCAATAGCATAACCTATATGCTTTTGTATGCAGATCCGTGGTGTAGGATTGATACTCGGAACTGAATTTGCTGAAAGTAAATCATGAGATAGTCCATTCCCTGCTGAATGGGGTAAGTTACAGTAAACTAATGATAACATATCCCTTTTATTCAGTAGAATCCAGTAATAATATGTAATTCTTTCTAAAAACTGTAATGGTCGCAGCATGTTTGCCACACCACTAGCTTTTTCCCTTCAAGTTATGCTTGAAATAATTAATTCCAGCACTAATGCTCAATTTGCATCAAGCTAGTAAAATCTTTTATCTCTTACATTTTGTCCTTCCATTTGTTAAATACACACTTCACTTTTCATTGCCCATGTAGGTTTTCTAGTATTATAGTGATTGCAGTTACACAGTGAATCAATGGATTTGAAATCTATAAAGGACTTACTTCTTTCCCCTAGACCAAGTGACGAGTACTTGGCTGGCGTAAATGGTTTTCTTGACTTTGCGTACATGGGAAAAATTTCTGATGCAAAGATCCGTTGCCCATGTGTTAAATGTGTCAATGCATTGTTACTGAAGCGCCAAGACGTGTATGATCACTTAGTTTGTCATGGCATTTCAAATGGATATACAGTTTGGGGATGCCATGGTGAAACAACAGCATACATGTCTACTAATAAACATGGTAAAACTGCACCATACATTTCAACTAAGAAACGATCACGGTCACAGTGTGAACGAGCAAAATCTAATATGTGCCAGCTTGTCGAAGATGTTTATAGAGATTCTCCAATGATTGAACCCGAGAACCAAAATCCTTTTGAACCAGGACCAGATCCGGAATCCCAAGCTTTCTATGACTTGGTGAGAGATGCAGACGAACCCTTATGGCCAGGGTGTGAACTATCTAGGCTTTCCCTTTTTGCCATTCTCTTCCACTTAAAATCCACTAACAAGTGGAGCAATAAATCTTTAAATGATCTGCTACCAGTTCAGCAGAGGGCAATTCCTGATGGTATGAATCTGCCTAGTACATTTTGTGAGGCTAAGAAGATTGTGGGAAAACTTGGGCTTAGTTATGTGAAAATCCATGCTTGTGAAAATAACAGCCAGCTTTATCGAAAAGAGAAGGCAAGTGATGACTTTTGTTCAAAGTGTGGAACTTCAAGGTGGAAGAACGTACATAATAAAACTACTCTAACTAATAAGGAAAGAAGGAAGGCCATCCCGCTGAAGGTGGTACGGTACTTTCCAATTAAGTCAAGGCTTAAGAGGCTCTTTATGCACAAAGACACTGCTACATCTTTGAGATGGCATGACAAGGAACGCATAAAGGATGGAGTATTGCGTCATCCAGTCGATTCAGAGGCCTGGAAGGCCATTGATTCTAAGTATGAGCACATTGCGGCAGACTCCCGAAACATTAGGTTTGCAATGGCAACTGATGGGTTCAATCCATATGGGACGATGAGTTGTAAATATAGTTGTTGGCCTGTCGTCTTAGTGCCTTATAACCTTCCCCATGGTTATGCATGAAAGCCTCTTCTCTTTTGCTTACTCTGATTATTCCAGGTCCATCTTACCCTAGAAAGAACTTCCATGTCTTCATGGAGCCAGTTTATGAAGAACTAGCTGCGTTGTTTGAAGTTGGAACATTTACATATGATGCATCTCGAAATGTTATGTTCCAACTTTATGTTGTTGTCTTGTGTACTGTGAGCGACTATCCTGGGCTTGCAATCGCTTCAGGGCATAGCACCAGCACTGAGTCCGGGTGTTTTCCTTGTAGTGATGAAACCTTTTCTATAAGGTTGAAACATGGGCAGAAATACAGTTTCATGGGGCACCGCCGGTTTCTGCACCCAGATCATGAGTTCCGTTATGATGCTGAATCATTTGATGGATCTGAAGAACATAGACCTGAGCCTAGTGCTTATTCCCAAGTTCAAGTTTTGGAGAAGATAAAATCAATCAAGGACTTTGATGGTTCAAAAACTTGGAAGTTTGTGAGTGGCCTATTCACCTATTTGCCTTATTGGGACTTTAAATTGCTCCGTCACAATCTAGATATCATGCATATTGAGAAGAATGTATGTGAGAATATATGTGGGACACTTTTAGGCATAGAGGAAAAGTCTAAGGATAATTTAAAAGCACGGCTAGATCTACAGGACAAGAATATCAGGGAAGAATTACATCCTGAAAACAAACCTAACGGTAAGTATTTTTTGCCCGCGGCATCGTATACCTTGGATAAAAAAGGGGTGCAACAGTTTTGCAGAGTACTTCATCGTATAAGAGTTTCTGATGGGTATTCGGGGAACATCTCAAAATGTGTAAACATTTCTCAGGGGAAAATTTCAGGCCTTAAAAGTCACGATTGTCATATTCTAATGAAACAACTTTTGCCTCTTGCTTTGAGAGGATTACTTCCAGATAATGTCACATCTGTCTTGTTTGATCTATGTGCATACTTCAGAGAAGTTAGTGCAAATGTTCTCTATGTGAGAGAGCTTGAGAAATTGGAGCAACGGATAAAGATAGCATTATGCCGTATGGAGATGATATTCCCTCCTGGTTTTTTTACTATTATGGTGCATTTGGTAATTCATCTAGCAACCGAGGCAAAAAAAGGTGGTCCTGTCTCCTACCGGTCAATGTGGTTTACCGAAAGGTATGCTAGCTTCTTTTACAAATATATGGAATTCATTAGCTATCTCTACAATAATATATTGTTCAACTATTTTCTTATTCAGTTTGCTGTTTTGTTCATGCAGATACCTCGGTAAATTAAAGTCAACTGTTCGCAATAAAGCTCACCCCAAAGGATCTATTGCTGAAGCATATTTGGCAAATGAGTGCATGACTTTCTGTTCGAGATATATTGTTGATTTTCAGACCAAACATAACATGTCTTCACGAGACGAAGGTAACGAAGATGGGCATCCTAGTTTTAGTGGAGGTTCAACTTTATTTCCTCATGATGGGACACCACTGGGGAAGCCTCGCAATTATGTTATCAGGGGCTTGGCTAAAGTACAGGCACATAGATACATGTTGTTTAATTGTTCCGATGTGAATCCATACCTTAGGTAATATTCCTAAACTTGTAAATTACTTTAGTTTTCCCCTTTTTATATCGAAAAGTTCATTATCAATTACTCTGCAGAGTTCATGCTGATGAGATCACCAATAGGCGCAGTGTCAACCCAAATACTTTCGAGAAAATTCAAAACGAGACATTCCACGAATGGTTCAGATCTCATGTAAGTGACATATTTCCCATGCTCTACATGTACCACTAGTTCTATTAACTAAGATACTTCTAAATATTTAGATAATGAAATTGGAGACAGAAAACAGTATTTCTAATATTGAAAATGATGTTAGATGGCTCGCTCGGGGCCCAGTTGATGCAGCAAAGAGCTATCGCGGTTTCATCTCTCGAGGCATGTGTTTTAGGCCTAAAAGCTTGGATAGAATGACACAAAATAGTGGAGTCATGGTAACCGCAAAAACATCTACTTATTCTACACCTCGTGATGCAAGTCCAGTTCTTGGTGATGTGACGTACTACGGAGAATAATTGATATTGTCGAGCTAAACTATGCCGGACAATTTTCAGTTGTGTTGTTTAAATGTGATTGGGTTAATGTTTTTTCTGAAAATGGAATTCAAAAGGATAGGTACGGGTACAAAATTGTGAACTTCTCACATCTGATACACATCGGAGATAAAATCGAGCATGAGCCCTTTATATTTCCTAACCAAGCTGAGAAAGTGTTTTATGTGGATGATGAAACAAACCCGGGTTGGTCTGTTGTAATGAAGCCATCGAAACCTAGAGGTCTCTATGACACTGGAAACGAGTAGTATGCAGAGGACACAGAGCCCTTCCATGTTTCGCACCTTGCGAATATGTTCAAAAACAAAAGGCATGAGAAACATTGGGTAAGAACTGACATTGAAGGAACAGAAGTTGATGATGATAACACCAATGCTCCGAGAGGTGAAGAATAGTGGAAGGTAATTTATTGAGTTGTAGCAGTACATTTGTGCGCCTTGTGCCTTTTACTTCTTTTCTGTAGCTATATGAGATGCTGTTCTATTGTTCTCCTATTACTAAAGACTAGATGATACCCCGCGCATTGCTGCGGGAAAGTAGATAGTATTTACTATGAGTTAGATACAAATGGCAATCAATATGGGAGTTTTATAAAATTGCATTTGAAAAAGCTAAGTTTCTTAAAATGCTTGATATATGATCCCCAAATGTCCTGTATATGTTCTATCCAAGATTTAAGGAATCCAACTTTTGTTGGTGTACAATTGGTAGTATGCAAGACATAACTATAGTGAGGAACAAACATAACATCCGAGTGTCGGTTCCATGTGAAAGTACACACATGCATTCCAAAATAAGTAACATACATATATGCCTTATAGAAGAGACAATAGATCTGATATAGGACTGGTCTTACCTAGAAAATCTTATACCATCTCTCTCTCTGTCTCAAAATATATGTCGCGGGTTTTTGAAAATTTGGATGAATCTATATATTAAATAGTATGTAGATTTATCCAAATTTTGATAAATCTACAATATCTATTTTGAGACGGAGTGAGTAGTACATGTGCATAAGCCATGCCATAGTTCATTGCAAAGGAGGGAGTAAAATGAGGGTATTTTAACTTCTAAATAGTGTTTCTAAAGAATAATATATGAACACGTATAATCAAGCCAAAAAGGGGGGAAATGAGATTACATACCTACCTGAGTGAATTGGAAAAGGCACTTTGCACATAGAAACATCTGGAAAAGGACATGACATATCATAAAGAAGAAATGGGAAAATGGACATTTAAAATCATATGACATAAAAAATGGATAAATCAAATATAACAACGGGCATTCAAAATCTTAGGGGAAATCATAGAAATCAAAGTTGTATGATACCAAACACAAAAGAAGAAAGAACAACAACTTTTCAGGTAAATGGGTTCATTTTATTTTTTTCTTGTTTCCCCTTGATAGCTAGACAACCATGTGCAGCAAAACATTTCCCATCCCTCCAATTGTGTATGACGGTTGCACACACATACCAATATAATCCTACAAATGAGAAAAGGGTTACATCTGACCATGCTAACTTCAACCCTGAAGGGGCCTACGATATTGAAGTACAACCGACAGCAGATAAACCAAATGGTTCGCACATTACACGAAGCCCTCACATGACCAAATTACTTTTCTATTAACCAAGGTTTTTCCCTGTCTGACAAATTGGTTCGAATTTCAGAAATTACTGAAACAATAACAGCAAAAGATATACCTGAAGTAAAAGCTTCCAGCTGCTATTTGTGTGTCCTTATTTTCTCTTCTATGGCTCAATGGTACGTATATCTGTTTCTAAATAATGAAAATTACGGGTGCTATGCACTCTCTTCCATTAAAAAATGAAAATTATTAGTGCTGCAAAAATACATGCCATACTTGAGTTATGATCAGTCTAATGAATTATCAGTAATCTGACGAAAGCACTTCTTGAATCTTGATATAATCTACGTAATATAATTATATAGAGTTATGGAGAATTTACCTGTGACAAACGATAGTTAAGATTTTTCACCCATTTCATCAACACATATTAGCAATCTAGCGGCTTCATTCATTTCATCAGAAACATTATTTGAGAATAATGTGTAGAATATGACACGTCACTTACAGTTCATGAAAAACAAAAACGGATTGCCCTCTGTAGTACACCGGGTTGAAGTAAATCCATGTCAGAATGATACCCAGCCCAAACACCATCTAGATGTACCATTTATATCAAAAGGTAATCAGCATATCAAGATGTCCTCATAGAGAAAACACATGTCCTATCCGGCCCTGGGATCAGACAAAAAGAAAGGATGTTGATTCCTTGGTAGAAACAGCAAGCTAACACTGACTCTGATTTTTTGGCTCTATGATGGTTTTGTGGTCGTCAATCCCGTTGCTAATGCACCTCACTTCATTGCAGGGCATCGAATCATGCTGGCTTGGCTCAGCGCGACAGCGCGCATGGCAGCCTCAAGAACTTCATTTTTAAGAATTTTTGCAAGTGGATATTAGAAGAATTGTTCTGAACCGACGGATGAAACTATGCATTCTATTAGCAAAGTTTTATATCTTTGCTTAGTATTTGCTACCTGAAGCTTGGGAAATTCAGAAAATTGGTACTAAGTTAAGCTGCATGGATGTCATATTTTCATCGGGAACATAGACTGTCTTATTTATGTGGTATGTACGTTTGGTATGAAAACATAGACGTCTGATTCAGTTTTTGTGAGCCAGCCTGTGCGTATGTGACTTTCCTGTACGCATTGTGATGCCATTCTTGTAAAGGCTGTGTTTTGGATCATACAGGATTATTAAGATGGTTAATCTTTCGGTCATTACTCTGCTGGAATAAATGCATGTCTCAAATGTCCCTATGTACTTAGAAACTATGAGCTTTGGTGCTGACCAAGGCTAGGTTTTGGTAATCTTGCACCGTCCTTTCCTATAGTCTGCATGAATAACTTGGTCGTTTAATTTTTATATCTTTATTTTCTGAATATTATGTGCAGCTGGGCTGTTTTCTATTGTTTTTCTAGCACAATTGTTGAAACTGTCGGCTAACAGCGACGAGATTCCAGCTTGTGTTGTGTTTTGCCCTGTTTGGTTTTGCTTTAATGTATTCCTCCGATCCATATTAGTTGACTTAATTTGTCTACATACGGATGCACCGACTAGATATTTAACTAGATATATATGAATTTAGATAAGGTGAGTCAACTAATATAGATCGAAGGGAGTATTTTGTTTGCACCTGGGTGTTGACAGTCTTTAAGGGTGGCTGTCTTGTGCCCGTGGAACCAAAAGGGCCCAAGCTAGCAGCTACGGTGTGTAATATGGTTGGGCTAAATTAGCGATCCAAATTGGGTTGAAATAGCGATCCAAATTGGAACATGGTGTTGCGCCATCTTAGACCAGATAAATTATTACCGAGCTAAGCTGACCTAAAGAAGTAGCCTAGCGTGCACTTTATTTCTCCATTTGCTAGTTGTAACTTAGCACTTGGGAAATGTATCATATAAAAAAATAGAAAAATATACTATGCATGTTAAAACAGGAAAATTGGCAAAATGTACCACGCTGGCATGTATATGGTCATCTGGTCATCGAGTCATCCAAAAATTCACGTCTACCTTTGTTAATATTGTATTTACTAAAACTGTACCCTATAGTTCTGTATTTACCAAACTAAACTATATGTCATCTACCGGATTTGCCAAAAAAAAATATTTATTATTTTTAAATAAATAATTTCACGTTCTAACGTGGGCCCTATGTGTATGGTAATAATGATATACACGTGCGGTTGATTATAGTTTTTATAATTGCACATATAATAGAGCTTGTAACACCATGGATCAACATAGTTTTATGTGTTACTCCCACTCAAGTTTGTAACACACTCGCACCAACACATATCTATGTGTTGCTTCATCAATATACCTGTAGCACATTACCTCTCACACATACTTGTATGTTACTGTGCTGTTATATCTGTAACACATTTTCAGACCCTATATCGTTTGTGTTACTGTCGACTGTCGGCTCATAAATGATGTGTTACTGTAATTTTACACGTAACATATGTCACTATGTGTTACATGGTTGTGTTACCAAAGCTCTATTGTGTTGTAGTGTGGATATACCTTCTATCACAGAACCAAAGGCAAAGTGTTTGTCGCAAAGAACGGATCCTTTCTTGAGAAGGAGTTTCTCTCGAAAGAAGTGAGTGGGAGGAAAGTAGAGCTAGACGAGTTTGTTGAACCTTATCTTAAATTGGAGAGTAGCGCAGCACCTGAAATTGTTCCAGTACCGCCTGCACCAACAATAGAGGAAGCTAATGACAAGGATCATGAAGCTTCGGACGATGCTACTACTGAACATCGCAGGTCGACAAGGTCGCGTGCCCCTCCTGAGTGGTACGGCAACCCTGTCTTAACTGTCTTGTTAGTAGACGATAGTGAACCTGCGAACTATGAGGAAGCGATGATGAGCCCAGACTCTAAGAAATGGCTATAGGCCATGAAATCCGAATTGGGATCCATGAGCGAAAACCAAGTATGGACTTTGGTGGACCCTCCTAGCGACCGAAAGGCCGTTGAGTGCAAATGGATCTTCAAGAAGAAAACGGACGCGGATGGTAATGTTACCGTCTATAAAGCACGGCTTGTCGCGAAAGGTTTTCGACAAGTTCAAGGTGTTGACTACGATGAGACTTTCTCTCCCGTAGCGATGTTTAAGTCCATTCGGATTTTATTAGCAATTGCTGCGTTTCATGATTATGAAATATGGCAGATGGATGTCAAGACTGCGTTCCTCAATGTCAACATTGATGAAGAGTTGTATATGATGCAACCCGAAGGTTTTGTCAATCCTAAGGATGCTGATAAAGTATGCAAACTTCAGCGTTCCATTTATGGACTGAAGCAAGCATCTCAGAGTTGGAACCTTCGTTTTGATCAAGTGATCAAGAGCTTTGGATTTGTTCCAAACTGCTACGAAGCTTGCATCTACAAGAAAGTGAGTGGGAGCTCGGTGACGTTTCTGGTACTATATGTGGATGACATATTGATTATTGGAAATGACATCAACATGCTTAACGATGTGAAGAGTTATTTGAACAAGTGTTTTTCAATGAAAGACCTAGGTGAAGCTGCTTATATATTGGGCATCAAAATCTATAGAGATAGACAAAGACGCCTGATAGCTTTAAGCCAGAGTACATACCTAGACAAAGTTCTGAAAAGGTTCAGAATGGATAAGGCATTGAAAGGTTCAGTGCCTATGTTGTCAGGTAAGATATTGAGCAAGGCTTAGTGTCCAGCTACGGTAAATGATAGGGAAGCTATGAGCAAAGTGCCTTATGCCTCAGCCATAGGTTCCATCATGTATGCCATGCTGTGTACTAGACCGGATGTGTCCAATGCTCTTAGTTTGACGAGCAGATATCAAAGTGATCCAGGAGTGGAACACTGGACAGCCGTGAAGAACATCCTAAGGTACCTAAATAGGACTAAAGAAATGTTCTTAGTCTATGGAGGTGATGAACAGCTCGTCGTAAAGGGTTACGTCGATGCTAGTTTCGACACCGACAAGGATGATTCTAAATCTCAGACAGGATACATTTATATTTTGAATGGAGGAGTTGTGAGCTGGAGAAGCTGCAAGCAAAGCGTGATCGCGGGATCTACAGTAGAAGCGGAATACATGGCTGCTGCAGAAGCGTCAAGTGAAGGAGTTTGGATCAGGAACTTCATCACTGAGCTTGGTGTGGTTCCAAGTACCTTGGACCCACTGGAGATATTGTGTGACAACACTGGCGCCATAGCACTGGCTAAGGAACCAAGATATCATCCAAAGACCAAGCATATTAACCGCAAGTTTCATATAATCCGGGATTATATAACAGATGGAGATCTGAAGATTAGCAAAGTACATACATATCTGAATGTCGCAGATCCATTGACTAAACCTCTTCCACGTGCAAAACATGATCAGCACCTTAGTGCCATGGGTGTTAGATTGTTGCCAGATGTAAACTAGATTATTGACTCTAGTGCAAGTGGGAGACTGTTGGAATTATGCCCTAGAGGCAATAATAAAGATGTTATTATTATAATTCTTGTTCATGATAAAGTTTATATTCCATGCTAGAATTGTATTAAGCGGAAACATTAATACTTGTGTGGTTTGTGAACAACACCGTGTCCCTAGTACGCCTCTATGGACTAGCTCATTGATTAATGATGGTTAAGGTTTCCTAACCATAGACATGAGTTATCTATTAATAATGAGATCATATCATTGGGAGAATGATATGATGGACAAACCCAAACTAAGCGGAGCAATTAGATCGTGTCATCGTGTTCGTATTTGCGAAGCTTTTCTTATGTCAAATATTGTATTCCTTAGACCATGAGATAATGCAACTCCCTGGTATCGGATGGAAGCTTTGAGGTCATCAAACGTCATCCTATGAGAGGGTGATCATAAAGGTGTCTCTCAGGTGATCGGAAAGTACCTGTTGGGTTGTATGTATCGAGATGGGATTTGTCCCTCCCAAGTCGGAGAGATATACTTCGGGCCCACTCGGTAATCGATATCAACACCTCTTGCAAGCATGTGGTTAAGGAGTTAATCACAAAGTGATATCGGATTACGGAACGAGTAAAGTACTTGCTGTGAATGAGATTGAACTAGGTATGACGGTACCGACGATCGAATCTCGGGCAAGTAAAATATCGCGCGACAAAGGGAATATATATATGGGATTGATTGAATCCTGGCATTGTGGTTCATCCGATATGATCATCGATGAATGTGTGGGAGTCAATATGGGTTTCAAGACCCCACTGTTGATTATTGATAGAAGATCATGTCTGCATATTCTCGAACCCGAAGGGTCACACACTTAACGTGTCTCGACGCTAGGATAGATTGGATAATTGGTTTATGAGTTTTTGTTCGGAGTCTCGGATGGGATCCAAGACATCACGAGAGGTTCCGGAATGGTCCAGAGAATAAGATTCATATAAGGCAATGCAGTTTTTGGAGTTCAGAATTGTTTCGGGTTAATCGGTATTGTACCGGAAGCTTCTAGAACCTTCCGGAGTGGGACCAACGTGGCCCCACTTGTCGGGAGGGGGCATGGGCCTATGAGGGAGTGCCCTGGCCGCATTAGGCCAGGGGCACAAGGCCCCATAGGGCCCAGCCGGCCAAACACCTAGGAAACCCTAGGGGAGCTTCTAGAAGGGAGGGGGGAACTTGCCCCCCACTCCTCCCTCCTTGGCCGCCGGCCTAGGGCTTGGGGAAGGGGCTAGGGCTGGACGCCCACCCCTCTATATAAAGAGGGCTAGGGGCGCACCCTCCCCCTACACCTCCTCCACAACCCTAGCCGCCCTGCTGCCCCTCCTCTCTCTCCCTCCCGACTGCGTGTAGGCGAAGCCCTGCCGCAGAAACTCTCCACCGCTTGCACCGCGCCGTCGCGTTGTAGATCCAATCCATCTCTCCACCCCACTTGCTGGACCGAGGAAGTAGGAGACGTCGAGGTGCCGCACGTGTGCATCTCTCGGAGGCATCGCCACTTGTGGTGTTTGATCAGATCGGATCGCGAGGAGGAGAAGCGAGTACGACTACATCACCCACGTTCTGCTATGCGAATCTTCAAGGGTATGAAGATCTCATATATCCCTCTCGTTGTTTGCATCTCCTAGATTAGATCTTGGCTTTCCCATTCGCATTCGTAGAATTTTTTTGATTTACTATGCTGCGAAACCCATCAACTTTGGGATAGGTCAGGTCATCGTTGATCTCTATGGTCTGGTGATCGATATTCTTGAACACTTCGGTCTTCTCTGGGACTTCGAGACACTTGCGAAGTAACGAGATATGGAACACATTGTGCACGGCTGACATCTCTTCGGGTAGTTCCAATTGATACGACACTTCTCCTCGACGGTTCAGAATGTTGAAGGGTCCGATATATCTAGGGGCTAACTTTCCTTTGAGTTGGAAACGCTGCATTCCCTTCAATGGCGACACCTTAAGATATACAAAATCTCCTATGTTGAAGGCTAGGTCTCGACGTCTCTTGTCAGCGTAACTCTTCTGTCTGGACTGGGTTGTCTTGAGGTGCTCATGAATCTTGTGAACCTTCTCTTCTGCTTCTCATAGGATGTCGGGTCCGAAAATCTAACTCTCTCCTACTTTTGACCAGTTCAAAGGGGTGCGACACTTTCTTCCGTACATGAATTCAAATGGGGCCATTTGCAAACTGGCTTGATAATTGTTGTTGTATGAAAATTCTGCAAACGGCAGACAGTCTTGCCACTTAGATCCATATTCTAACACACATGCTCTTAGCATATCTTCGAGTATTTGATTTACTCGCTCCGTTTGTCCGTCGGTCTGAGGGTGATAAGCGGTGCTGAAATCTAGGCGGGTTCCTAAACCTTCTTGGACTTTCTTCTAGAATCTCGAAGTAAACTGAGTTCCTCGATCCGATACGATGTTCTTGGGGACTCCATGCAAACTAACTATCCTAGCGATGTATAACTCCGCTAGCTTCGAACTCTGATATGTGGTCTTGACGGGTAAGAAATGGGCGACTTTGGACAATCGGTCCACTATGACCCAGATAGAGTCATTTCCCCTACTAGAAGTAGGCAATCCGGTGATAAAGTCCATTCCAACAGAATCTCATTTCCATTCCGGAATCTGCAAGGGTTGCAACAATCCAGCGGGTCTTTGATGTCCTGCCTTGACTCGCTGACATATATCACATTTGGCGATATAGCTTCCGATCTCTCTCTTCATCTTATGCCACCAAAATTGCTCTTTCAAATCTTGATACATCTTAGTTCCTCCGGGATGGATAGAATAAAGAGTATCATGAGCCTCCTTCAGAATAACTTCTTTCAACTCTGAGTCTGCTGGTACACAAAGGCGTCTTTTGTACCACAGAACTCCTTCTTCGTCTTCGGTGAATCCGGGTACTTTGCCTGTACCAATACGACGCTTGATTCCGTCGATACTAGCATTTCTCTTCTGTGCCTCTTTGATCTGACTGATCAAAGTGGGCTGGAGTTCTATGCTAGCCAAAAATCCTTCACTTACTAATTCTATTCGAAAATCTTCCATCTCTTTGTGCAAGCTTGGTTGCTCCTTCAAGATCATAGAGTTCAAGTGGCACGGCAATCTGCTAAGGGCATCTGCTACCACGTTGGCTTTACCAGGGTGATAGTGAATGTCCAGATCGTAATCCTTGATTAGCTCAATCCATCTTCTTTGTCTCATATTTAGCTCCTTCTGAGTGAATATATACTTCAGACTCTTGTGATCCGTATAGATCTCACAACGATTTCCCATCAGGTAATGTCTCCATGTCTTCAGGGCTAGAACTACGGCTGCGAGTTCGAGGTCATGGGTTGGGTAATTTTGCTCATGTTGCTTCATTTGTCGGGATAGATAGGATATAACTTTGCCTTCTTGCATTAGCACACATCCAAGACCGATCTTGGATGCATCACAATACACATCGAAGGGCTTCGTGATATCCGGCATGATCAAGATTGGGGCTGAAATCAATCTCCTCTTGAGTTCTTGAAAACTCGCTTCACATTTGTCTATCCATTCAAACTCCTTGTCCTTCTTCAGCAATTGGGTCATGGGTCTGGCGATACTCGAGAATCCTTCTACGAACTTGCGGTAATATCCCGCCAATCCGAGAAATGCACGAACTTGGGTTTGAGTGGTTGGGGCTTGCCAATCTTCTACATCTTTCATTTTTGCGGGGTCAACTGCAATTCCTCCGCCTGATACAATGTGACCGAGGAATCCTACCTCCTGTAACCAGAATTCACACTTGCTAAACTTGGCATACAACTGATGCTCTCTAAGGGTTCCAAGAATGGTCCTTAGGTGTAGCTCATGTTCTTCTTCTGATTTGGAATAAATCAGAATGTCATCGATGAAAACAACGAAAACTTATCCAGGAAGTCCATAAAAATCTTATTCATGAGATTCATGAAATAAGCGGGGGCATTGGTTAATCCAAAAGACATGACTGTATACTCGTACAATCCATATCTGGTGGTAAAGGCAGTCTTTGGAATATCCTCTACACGAATCTTGAGTTGATGATAGCCTGTTCTAAGATCAATCTTAGAAAACACTTTGGCACCGGTCAACTAATCAAACAAATCTTCTATCTTGGGTAAGGGGTATTTGTTCTTGATGGTAATATCATTCAATTTCCGATAATTCGTACACAGACGGTTACCTCCATCCTTCTTGTCCACAAATAAGACAGGTGATCTCCATGGTGACGCACTTGGTTGAATCAATCCAATTTCTAGCATGGCATCCAGTTGCTTCTTCATTTCTTCTAGTTCCGACGGGTTCATACTATATGGTCTCTGGGCTATTGGTCCAGTTCCGGGAATTAGTTTGATGATAAACTCGATATCCCGATCTGGGGGCATACCGGGCAAAACATCTGGAAATACATCGAGGTATTCATAGACTATCCGGACTTGGTCAATTGTAGGTTGGGATATACTCTTGTTGCACTTGAATTGGCGAGGTAAGGTTTCAGATATATGCTCGACTGATATTTCGGCTGTACTGGTCATGGTTATGGATTTCTTGGCACAGTCAATCAATCCTTTATGTTTGGACATCCAATCCATTCCTAGTACTACTTCCAAACCTTTAGTTCTGAGTACTATCAGATTAGCATAAAAATCTATGCCATGGATTAGGATAGGGACGGCTTTGCAAATTTGCCTAGCCTTGGTAGTTGATCCGGGAATTTGAACAATCATAACATGCTTCAGTTTGGTTGGTTGAATTTTACTAGTGCATGCAAATTCTTCGGTGACAAATGAGTGCGATGCACCAGAATCAAACAACACTCTTGCAAGTACTGAATTAACAGAAAACATACCCAGCACGACGTCTGGTGCTTCCTGAGCTTCTTCAGCATGCATGAGAAAAAGACGGCCATTGCGGTTGAGCGAATTCCCTGGGGCAAATCTTCTTCCGGGCTGAACACGACGCTGCTGCTGAGCTAGGGCATTTGCATTGGGGGCTGCGGCATTCTGCTTGTTGGGGCACTCATTGGAGTAGTGACCCTTATTTCCACAGTCATAACAAGTCACTTGCGACTTGTCCTTCGCTGCTACAGGCACAACATTGCTTCCAGTCCTCGGGGCAGTGTTGGTGTTGGTGGCAGCATTGTTGTTGTTGAACTTGGGTGGGGCACGGTTGAAATTGCTAGAATTGCCGGGGTTGTTGTAATTTCCTCCGGGCCTAGGGTTTCCACGGTTGGGATAGGTCGGACGGTTCATCGGGGGTCTGTTGGTTCTTGGGGCAAATCCTGGAGATGGGTTAGGGTGATACTTTGGGGTCTGATGGGTTCCTGGCTGATGCATCATGCGACGCTTGCGGTTCGCATTGGCTTGGTTGATCGTTCCTTCCATCTGGATAGCTGAGTCGACAAGAGCTTCAATATCAGCAAAGGGGATATTGACTAACACAGTCTGCATCTCATCGTGCAGACCATTCAAGAATCTTTCTTCTTGGCTTCGGTGCAATCTCATCCGGGGCATACCTGGCTAATGACAAGAATTTGTCACGGTATTCCACTATGGTCATCCTTCCTTGCTTCAGTTCTCTGAACTCGTCTCTCATCCTCTTGATTAAACCCGGTGGCACATGGGTTCTGCTAAACTGTTGGAATTATGCCCTCGAGGCAATAATAAAGATGTTATTATTATAATTCTTGTTCATGATAAAGTTTATATTCCATGCTAGAATTGTATTAAGCGGAAACATTAATACTTGTGTGGTTTGTGAACAACACCGTGTCCCTAGTACGCCTCTATGGACTAGCTCATTGATCAATGATGGTTAAGGTTTCCTAACCATAGACATGAGTTGTCAATTGATAATGAGATCATATCATTAGGAGAATGATATGATGGACAGACCCAAACTAAGCGAAGCAATTAGATCGTGTCATCGTGTTCGTCTTTGCAAAGCTTTTCTTATGTCAAATATTGTATTCCTTAGACCATGAGATAATGCAACTCCCTGGTATCGGAAGAAAGCTTTGAGGTCATCAAACGTCATCCTATGAGAGGGTGATCATAAAGGTGTCTCTCAGGTGATCGGAAAGTATCTGTTGGGTTGTATGTATCGAGATGGAATTTGTCCCTCCCAAGTCGGAGAGATATACTTCGGGCCCACTCGGTAATCGATATCAACACCGCTTGCAAGCATGTGGTTAAGGAGTTAATCACAAAGTGATATCGGATTACGAAACGAGTAAAGTACTTGCTGTGAACGAGATTGAACTAGGTATGACGATACCGACGATCGAATCTCGGGAAAGTAAAATATCGCGAGATGAAGGGAATATATATATGGGATTGATTGAATCCTGGCATCGTGGTTCATCCGATATGATCATCGATGAATGTGTGGGAGTCAATATGGGTGCCCAGACCCCGCTGTTGATTATTGATAGAAGATCATGTCTGCATATTCTCGAACCCGCAGGGTCACACACTTAACGTGTCTCGACGCTAGGATAGATTGGATAATTGGTTTATGAATTTTTGTTCGGAGTCTCGGATGGGATCCGGGACATCACGAGAGGTTCCGGAATGGTCCGGAGAATAAGATTCATATAAGGCAGTGCAGTTTTTGGAGTTCGGAATTGTTTCGGGTTAATCGGTATTGTACCGGAAGCTTCTAGAACCTTCCGGAAAGGGACCAACGTGGCCCCACCTTCCGGGAGGGGGCATGGGCCTATGAGGGAGTGTCCTGGCTGCATTGGGCCAGGGGCACAAGGCCCCATAGGGCCCAGCCGATCCTAAAGAGTTTAAATCGTTTAAACTAGAGATAAGATAAGATAGGATTTCTAGATAAGGGAGAGTTTAAATTGTTTAAACTAGAGATAGGCTTGGAGGAGAGGCTAGGGCTGGCCTCCCCCCCTCTATAAATAGAGGGCTGGTGCGCCCCCCTCCCTACACACCTTCCTCCAAGCCCTAGCCTCCCTGCTGGCCCTCCTCTCTCCCTCCCGACTGTTTGTAGGCGAAGCCCTGCAGCAGAAATTCTCCACCATATACACCACGCCGTCGTGTTGTAGATCCAATCCATCTCTCCACCATACTTGCTGGTACGAGGAAGGAGGAGACGTCGAGGTGCTGCACGTGTGCATCTCACGGAGGCACCGCCACTTGTGGTGCTAGATAGGATCGGATCGCGAGGAGGAGAAGCGAGTACGACTACATCACCCACGTTCTGACGAACGTTCTGCTGTGCGAATCTTCAAGGGTATGAAGATCTAATCCAATCTCTCTCGTTGTTTGCATCTCCTAGATAGATTTTGGCTTTCCTTCTGTTCGCTTCCGTAGAAAATTTTGATTTACTATGCTGCGAAACCCTTCAGTGGTATCAGAGCTAGATCTATGTGTAGATGTGTTTCACGAGTAGAACGCAACATGGTTGTTGTGGGCGTTGATGTTTTCTGTTGCAAGCCTCTTGTTTGTGTTCTTCTTATGACACGGGATAGTGAGATTGAAGCGGTCCAGGCCAACCTTATGCGACGTCGTTCGCGAGACCGGCTCCGCACTTGACGTGTGGCTTGTTCCACACATGCGGCTGGTGGATGTCTGTTTCTCTCACTATAATTGTCATGGGTTTAACACCGGAGTTTGGCAACCATAATATCACCGTTGTGGCTTTCCGTAGGTAAGAATCGTTCTTAGCATCTACTCCCATAAGCCACGTAAAACATGCAACAACAAAGTAGAGGCGTCTAACTTGTTTTTGCAGGGAGTGTTTTCTGTGATATGGTATGGCCTAAGATGTGATGTGTATAATGTATGCGATGATCATGTTTTGTAATGTTTCACGACTTGCATGTCATTGAGTTCACAACCGGCAGGAGCCATATGGTTGTCTTTATAATTGTGTATGACCTGCGAGTCAACTTCTTATACGCCATGTAATAGCTTTACTTTATCGCTAAGTAGTTAGCAATAGTTGTAGTTGCTATTCGTGGTGGAGGCAATCATGGTGGAGTGATGGAGATCATGCCGGAACGCACAAGATGGAGATCATTGCGTGAAGATTGGCTATACCATGTCACATAAAGTTATATGCATGTGATGTTTATCCTTTTATGTATCTTATTATGCTTAGATCGCGACGGTAGCATTATAAGATGATTCCTCACTTAAAGATCAAGATAAAAACTGTGTTCTCCCCAAGTATGCACTGTTGCGAAAGTTCGTCGTGTCCAAGCATCACGTGATGATCGGGTGCTATAGACTCTACGCTCACATACAACGGGTGCAAGCCAGTTTTGCACACGCGGAAATACTTGGGTCTAACTTGACGAGCCTAGCATGTACAGACATGGCCTCGGAACACAAGAACCGAAAGGTTAAGCATGAGTCATATGAATGATATGATCGACACTTCGTTGTCCACCATTGAAACCACATCTCTTCTCGTGATGATCGGATTAGGTGTGGTGAATTTGGATCGTGTTCACTAAACAACTTGAGGGATGTTGAATTTAGTGGGAGTTCATCTAGTAATTTGATTAAGTTGAACTATTTATCATGAACATAGTCTAAATTGTACTTGCAAATACTGTAGATCACATGGCCAAGTCCAACTTCAACTTCAACGTTTTTGCTGAGAAAGAAAAGCTTAGAAACAATGGGTCTAACTTCACCAACTGGTTCCGCAATTTAAGAATCATTCTGTCTGGCGGACAAAAGGACTATGTCCTTGAGAAAGCGTTAGGTAACCCCCCTGCTGCAACTGCGCCGGCTGATGAGAAAGCTGTTTATCAGTCGCGCAAGGATGATTATGATTTGATTAAGATCGCCATGTTGTATGCTATGGAATCGGATCTTCAAAATCGTTTTGAGGAGTTCGCTGGGCCCTTTGAGATTCTCGAGGAGCTGAAAAACATGTTTCAGACTCAAGCCCGTTCTGAGAGATATGAGATCTCTAAGAAATTCTTTAACTACAAGATGGAGGAAGGGAGTTCCGTTAGTGAGCACGCCATTGAGATGACGGACTACACTCAACGCCTTGAGCAACTGGACTGCAAGATTCCAGAGGAGCTCAAGATTGACACTCCTAGCTACAAAAGTTTTGTAGTTGATCACAATCAGATTGGTTCCACTGATATGATCACTGAGCTCTTTGCTAAGATGAAAGTAGCGGAGGTGAACATCAAAAAGAATAATCATGTGTTGATGGTCAACAAGCCCCCCACCTTCAAGAAAGGTAAGGGTGCAAGGAAGCCCTTCAAGAAAGGCGGCGGCAAGCGCGTTGCCCCTGCTGAGAAGAAGCTCAAGTCTGGTCCTAAGCCGGACACTGAGTGCTTCTATTGCAAGGACAAGGGTCACTGGAAGCGCAACTGTCCGAAGTACTTAGCGGACAAGAAGGCTGGCACCATCAAAGGTATATTTGATATACATGTTATTGATGTTTTCCTTACTAGCCCTCATTGTAGTGCCTGGGTATTTGATACCGGTTCAGTTGCTAATATTTGTAACTCGAAACAGGAGCTACGGAATAGACGGCGGCTTGCGAGGGATGAGGTGACGATGCGCGTTGGCAACGGATCAAGAGTTGATGTGATGGCCGTCGGCACGCTCTCCTTAGTTTTACCTTCGGGATTAGTTTTAAACCTTAATAAATGTTATTATGTGCCTGCGTTGAGCATGAACATTGTTTCTGGATCGTGTTTATTGCAAGACGGTTATTCATTTAAATCGGAGAATAATGGTTGTTCTATTTATATGAGTAACATCTTTTATGGTCATGCACCTATTGTGAATGGTTTATTTCTTCTAAATCTCGAAAGGGATGAAACACACATCCATAACATTGAGGCTAAGAGATGCAAAGTAGATAGTGATAATACTACTTCTTTGTGGCACTGTCGTCTAGGTCATATTGGTGTAAAGCGCATGAAGAAACTCCATTCTGATGGACTTTTGGAGTCTCTTGATTTTGAATCATTTGACACATGCGAACCATGCCTCATGGGCAAGATGATCAAAACCCCGTTCTCCGGTATGATGGAGCGAGCAACGGACTTGTTGGAAATCATACATACCGATGTATGCGGACCGATGAGTGTTTCGACGAGCGGTGGATATCGCTATTTTCTCACTTTTACCGATGACTTAAGTAGATATGGGTATATCTATTTAATGAAACATAAATCTGAAACGTTTGAAAAGTTCAATGAATTTCAGAATGAAGTGGAGAACCATCGTAACAGAAAGATTAAGTTTCTACGATCCGATCGTGGGGGCAAATATTTGAGTTATGATTTTCTCACGCATCTCAAAGCAAGTGGAATCGTTTCACAACTAACGCCACCCGGAACACCACAGCGCAATGGTGTGTATGAACGCCGGAATCGAACCCTATTAGATATGGTCCGATCGATGATGTCTCTTACTGATTTTCCGTTATCATTTTGGGGTTATGCATTAGAAACCGCTGCATTCACTTTAAATAGGGCTCCATCTAAATCCGTTGAGATGACACCGTATGAACTGTGGTTTGGTGCTAAACCTAAGTTGTCATTTCTTAAAGTTTGGGGATGCGAAGCTTACATCAAGAAGTTGATGCCGGACAAGCTCGAACCCAAAGCGGAGAAATGCGTCTTCATAGGATACCCTAAGGAAACTATTGGGTATACCTTCTATCACAGAACCGAAGGCAAAGTGTTTGTCGCAAAGAACGGTTCCTTTCTTGAGAAGGAGTTTCTCTCGAAAGAAGTGAGTGGGAGGAAAGTAGAGCTAGACGAGGTTATTGAACCTTCTCTTGAATTGGAGAGTAGCGCAGCTTGAAATTGTTCCAGTGCCGCCTGTACCAACAATAGAGGAAGCTAATGATAAGGATCATGAAGCTTTGGACGATGCTGCTGCTGAACGTCGCAGGTCGACAAGGTTGCGTGCCCCTCCTGAGTGGTACGGCAACCCTGTCTTGACTGTCTTGTTAGTAGAAGACAGTGAACCTACGAACTATGAGGAAGCGATGATGAGCCCAGACTCTGAGAAATGGCTAGAAGCCATGAAATCCGAATTGGGATCCATGAGCGAAAACCAAGTATGGACTTTGGTGGACCCTCCTAGCGACCGAAAGGCCGTTGAGTGCAAATGGATCTTCAAGAAGAAAACGGACGCGGATGGTAATGTTACCGTCTATAAAGCACGGCTTGTCGCGAAAGGTTTTCGACAAGTTCAAGGTGTTGACTACGATGAGACTTTCTCTCCCGTAGCGATGTTTAAGTCCATTCGGATTTTATTAGCAATTGCTGTGTTTCATGATTATGAAATATGGCAGATGGATGTCAAGACTGCGTTCCTCAATGGCAACATTGATGAAGAGTTGTATATGATGCAACCCGAAGGTTTTGTCAATCCTAAGGATGCTGATAAAGTATGCAAACTTCAGCGTTCCATTTATGGACTGAAGCAAGCATCTCGGAGTTGGAACCTTCGTTTTGATCAAGTGATCAAGAGCTTTGGATTTGTTCCAAACTGCTACGAAGCTTGCATCTACAAGAAAGTGAGTGGGAGCTCGGTGACGTTTCTGGTACTATATGTGGATGACATATTGATTATTGGAAATGACATCAACATGCTTAACGATGTGAAGAGTTATTTGAACAAGTGTTTTTCAATGAAAGACCTAGGTGAAGCTGCTTATATATTGGGCATCAAAATCTATAGAGATAGACAAAGACGCCTGATAGCTTTAAGCCAGAGTACATACCTAGACAAAGTTCTGAAAAGGTTCAGAATGGATAAGGCATTGAAAGGTTCAGTGCCTATGTTGTCAAGTAAGATATTGAGCAAGGCTCAGTGTCCAGCTACGGTAAATGATAGGGAAGCTATGAGCAAAGTGCCTTATGCCTCAGCCATAGGTTCCATCATGTATGCCATGCTGTGTACTAGACCGGATGTGTCCAATGCTCTTAGTTTGACGAGCAGATATCAAAGTGATCCAGGAGTGGAACACTGGACAGCCGTGAAGAACATCCTAAGGTACCTAAATAGGACTAAAGAAATGTTCTTAGTCTATGGGGGTGATGAACAGCTCGTCGTAAAAGGTTACGTCGATGCTAGTTTCGACACCGACAAGGATGATTCTAAATCTCAGACAGGATACGTGTATATTTTGAATGGAGGAGTTGTGAGCTGGAGAAGCTGCAAGCAAAGCGTGATCGCGGGATCTACAGTAGAAGCGGAATACATGGCTGCTGCAGAAGCGTCAAGTGAAGGAGTTTGATCAGAAACTTCATCACTGAGCTTGGCGTGGTTCCAAGTGCATTGGACCCACTGGAGATATTGTGTGACAACACTGGCGCCATAGCACTCGCTAAGGAACCAAGATATCATCCAAAGACCAAGCATATCAACCGCAAGTTTCATATAATCCGAGATTATATAGCAGATGGAGATCTGAAGATCAGCAAAGTACATACAGATCTGAATGTCGCAGATCCATTGACTAAACCTCTTCCACGTGTAAAACATGATCAGCACCTCAGTGCCATGGGTGTGAGATTGTTGCCAAATGTAAACTAGATTATTGACTCTAGTGCAAGTGGGAGACTGTTGGAATTATGCCCTAGAGGCAATAATAAAGATGTTATTATTATAATTCTTGTTCATGATAAAGTTTATATTCCATGCTAGAATTGTATTAAGCGGAAACATTAATACTTGTGTGGTTTGTGAACAACACCGTGTCCCTAGTACGCCTCTATGGACTAGCTCATTGATCAATGATGGTTAAGGTTTCCTAACCATAGACATGAGTTGTCAATTGATAATGAGATCATATCATTGGGAGAATGATATGATGGACAGACCCAGACTAAGCGAAGCAATTAGATCGTGTCATCGTGTTCGTCTTTGCAAAGCTTTTCTTATGTCAAATATTGTATTCCTTAGACCATGAGATAATGCAACTCCCTGGTATCGGAAGAAAGCTTTGAGGTCATCAAACGTCATCCTATGAGAGGGTGATCATAAAGGTGTCTCTCAGGTGATCGGAAAGTATCTGTTGGGTTGTATGTATCGAGATGGAATTTGTCCCTCCCAAGTCGGAGAGATATACTTCGGGCCCACTCGGTAATCGATATCAACACCGCTTGCAAGCATGTGGTTAAGGAGTTAATCACAAAGTGATATCGGATTACGGAACGAGTAAAGTACTTGTTGTGAACGAGATTGAACTAGGTATGACGATACCGACGATCGAATCTCGGGCAAGTAAAATATCGCGAGACGAAGGGAATATATATATGGGATTGATTGAATCCTGGCATCGTGGTTCATCCGATATGATCATCGATGAATGTGTGGGAGTCAATATGGGTGCCCAGACCCCGCTGTTGATTATTGATAGAAGATCATGTCTGCATATTCTCGAACCCGCAGGGTCACACACTTAACGTGTCTCGACGCTAGGATAGATTGGATAATTGGTTTATGAATTTTTGTTCGGAGTCTCGGATGGGATCCGGGACATCACGAGAGGTTCCAGAATGGTCCGGAGAATAAGATTCATATAAGGCAGTGCAGTTTTTGGAGTTCGGAATTGTTTCGGGTTAATCGGTATTGTACCGGAAGCTTCTAGAACCTTCCGGAAAGGGACCAACGTGGCCCCACCTTCCGGGAGGGGGCATGGGCCTATGAGGGAGTGTCCTGGCCGCATTGGGCCAGGGGCACAAGGCCCTATAGGGCCCAGCCGATCCTAAAGAGTTTAAATCGTTTAAACTAGAGATAAGATAAGATAGGATTTCTAGATAAGGGAGAGTTTAAATTGTTTAAACTAGAGATAGGCTTGGAGGAGAGGCTAGGGCTGGCCGCCCCCCCTCTATAAATAGAGGGCTGGTGCGCCCCCCTCCCTACACACCTTCCTCCAAGCCCTAGCCTCCCTGCTGGCCCTCCTCTCTCCCTCTCGACTGTTTGTAGGCGAAGCCCTGCAGCAGAAATTCTCCACCATATACACCACGCCGTCGTGTTGTAGATCCAATCCATCTCTCCACCATACTTGCTGGTCCGAGGAAGGAGGAGACGTCGAGGTGCTGCACGTGTGCATCTCACGGAGGCACCGCCACTTGTGGTGCTAGATCGGATCGGATCGCGAGGAGGAGAAGCGAGTACGACTACATCACCCACGTTCCGATGAACGTTCCGCTGTGCGAATCTTCAAGGGTATGAAGATCTAATCCAATCTCTCTCGTTGTTTGCATCTCCTAGATTAGATCTTGGCTTTCCTTCTGTTCGCTTTCGTAGAAAATTTTGATTTACTATGTTGTGAAACCCTTCATAAACTTGACCTTGAATTCCTCCCAGGTCATCATCTGGCCTCCGGTCACTGCGCGAACACTGTTCCACCATGCCCTGGCATCTCCGGCTAGATAGTGGGTAGCAAACAGAACTTTCTCGTTGGCTTCCACTCCGGCTACTTCCAGGTTATTTTCCATGGTTTGCAGCCAATCGTCAGCATCTAGGGGCTCTTCTGACTTAGTGAAAACAGGTGGGTTGGTATTCTGGAAATTCTTAAGCTTAGCTCCATGGTTGTCTTGATTTCCGTGGCCTTGGTTGTTGTGGGCAAGCTGAGCTATCTGTTGCAGGGTGGCTAGGTTGTCTTGACGTTCCGCTCTTTCAGCTTCGCGGTCCGAAACCAGCATTTGCAGGATCTGCAACATCGGGTCCGGGGATGAACCACTTCCTCCGCGTGGCACCTGAAGGTTGAGATAGATCATGAGAAAAGAGGGAAATTTCTAAGGTTCTGGGACTTTGAAAAGTTTTTAAGGTTTGACTCAGATTTTCTAGCAACTTGCTTTTCATTCATTCATTCATTCACACGATACAAACACACACCACAACAAAGGAAAACAGATGATTTTAAGAACCATGCTGGAAACTATGATACAGTGGGACCGAATACTACTCACTACGCTAGTGCTCAAGTGCTACTACTCCTCGGAATCGATGGCTTCATCATCCTCATCATCATCGATGAAGGCAAAATCATCCTCATCGGTGAAGAAGTCCATAGACTGATCCTCCAGAAAATCATCATCATCGCTGAGATAGGAGTAGGGGTCTCCATGAAGATCCTCTCCGGCATTCTCCCTTTCCTCCAACTGCATGTCTCTCTCGTGGATGGTCTCCTCCAAAGATGAGATACGGTGGCGAAGACGGGCAATAATGCGCTCCTTCTTGTCGAGCTGACGGCGGCCAGACTTGTGATCCTTTGCTAGCATGGCGATGGTTTGATCCTTCGTCTTGATGATGGCAGACTTGTGGTTGGAGTAGTCACGACAGTTATCCAACTCCTGCTGACGATCGTACATCATGAAGCTAAGGTGGTCCAATTGAGTCTTTAGCTCGGGGTGGTATGGGGCTTCCAGTGGTTGTCCATTAGCATCACGCCTTGGGCAAAACTCAAAGCGGGTTCCCTTGATCTGATTGATACTCTGCCCACACAGACGGGCAAGAGCTTCCTGCATGGCCCTGGCAAGTCCATCGAGCCAGTTGTTCTCTCTTAAGGTAAACTGAATTCCCTCAGTAGTGGGAGGTTCAATCTTTCCTCGGACACTTGCAACAATTAGCCACTGCAGATCTTCTCCTCCTTGATCATTGAGCTGAGCTCCGAAGAACTCGGGGTGCGGACGCTCCAGAAGTTCCGAAAGCTGGTCCAAATCCCTCTCAAAGATAAGGTCTCCTCCATTCCCCAACTGATAAAACTTGTTGTACTTCACGTCCATCTATAAGAATATAGGATGAGTAAGTTAGTAGAGTGATCAAGTGTGTCAAATTTTATGTATTTTGCAAGAGTTTTTAAGGAACATGAATTTTTCTAAAAGAATCAAAGTGATAAGAATGGGAATAAGTTTTTGTAAATATTTGTTTCTTTTGGTTTTGAAACTAAATTTTTGATTCAAACGTCCAGTCTAACTAGGGTCTCCTATGGTCAGGATGGATCTGATACCAACTTGTCAACACCCGGATTTTTAATCACAGATGCCTGTTATGCCATACATCGCAATCCCAGGATTGCCATTTTTGCGAGACATAACAGAATTGGATACCACAGTACATCATCCATTACAAACCATACATAAAGTCTTACACAAATAAGGATTTCATGATCCAGTTCTTAATACAACTCAAGCGGCAGAATACGTAATAATAACGGTAGCGTAGGCGAAGCTCCATCTTTGGGGTCACAGGCAATGCTGACGATGGGAGATGATCCTAGTTGTCGTAACCTTCATGGGGTCCATCATCTTGGTACTCCTCTTCATAGTCTGGCCACGGGAATAGCCAGGGACAAAGCCATGAGTACTCTTTAAGTACTCGCAAACTAATACTAACAAGTGCAGGGGGGTTTTGATGATAGGACACTAGGCTCTAGGGTTGTTTTGCAAGAAGCCAAATTTATCTCTACTAGGTTCAGAAGCAAGAGAGCTAGCTGAAGTTTAACACCTAAGTGGGAACTTGTATTTCATATCACAACCCTGTTGTGGTCAAGTCAAAGTCTCAATTCATTTCACAAGTCATTTTGAAAACATCTGACGGGGGAACAGTATGGCCACTCCAACTATCCATAACCGTGGACGTGGCTATTCGAATAGTTTGACACTCTGCAGAGATTGTACACTTTCACCACAACATTCGATACATCCGTCAGGAACAATTCCTGAATTCACCATACTCAGTATGCGGATAATCAATCCTAACCTTTCAATTACACGCCCTAGTATAAGCACCTCTCCTGTGAGTTTGGCCTCCCAACCATGACCAACTGTCATCTTGGGTACTGCACAGGTGGACAATCTTCACAAGGTAGCCTCAGCTCAGACCTTGGTCGTGAGGGAACTAATACTAAGGTATATAAATTTCCAGTCAAGCCCTACCCAATCTTCGGGTATTGTGGTTGTACGGTAAAAATTGGAATGGTATCGCATCCAGACAACCATCAGTTTTATAAAGGGCTAAGGCTCATGCCTCAACATTTTCATCACCAAAATCATCTGGTGTTCGGAAACACATGTCAAAACATCTCAGTAGAATGATCCATCATTCTAAGGTTTTCATAACCATTTTCACCAAGTATTCCCATCTAAAGTTGATCAAGTTTTATGCTTAGCACTAGCATCTACAAGTGTGGGTGAGTACTAATGAGGGGTGGTGAACAAGTGGTGTTCTAACTAAGTTAAATCTCATGCCTTAGGATGACATCAAGATTATCTAGCTTAGGCAAAATTTTATGCTCTTTATGCAACCTTCAAATATATCTTTCTAGAATCTACAAGTTACTTAAGCACATTCTAAGGAAGTAGCTTTGATAAAGAAATAAAGTAGAAATCTTGCACTTAAAACTAGGAGGGGGTATCAAGTAGGTATAAACACATTCGGATGGGGGTGGCCTCTATTTATAGTCTCGACGACGAGACCGAACGAAATGGGTAGGCGACGGTGGCGACATGGCTACGGGCGGCTAGAGGCATGGCCGATGGTGGCGATCGCTTGGTGGTTTCCTAGTGATGCTCTACGGCTTTAATGCGCGCGTAGGGGTGGTGGCAATTGGTCTGGAACGCGCGATGCTCTGCACGGCAGAGGCGGCGTCTTCGACGGCGAGCGGTGGCTGTGCGGCATGGGGCGGCGAACGGGGATGTCTGGCGGTCTCCTGGGTCGGTGGCGATCGTGTATGCACGCGGAGAGGGCGGCGCACGGTCTGTGGGCGTAGGTCGAGCGTGGCGCTCTGGCGCATGCTCGACATGGTTGCTGGCGAGCTGGGCACGGTCTGTGCGTGTGGTCCAGGGGTTGGCAACGCTCGCGGCTGGGACAGGGAGTGGCGGTGGACGGTGGGCTGCCTCCTAGACAAGGTTGGCACGGCTAAATCTCCTCCTAGCTTGTTGTCTCCACTAGGGTGGCATGGTGAGCTTCAGTTGTTCACCATTGATGGCATTGCCCAGCTTACAGTGAGGCTAGTGCTTGGTTTAGTTTGCTAGATGATCTACTGAGGTTGTTGTGAGCTAGAGAGGGAACAAGTTAGGCTTCAATCACTGCTCACAATAGTGTTTAGGATTTTGATGATTTGTGTCTGCAAGGTGTTTGATGAAATGGCCGCAAGAATTCAAGTTTTGAATTTTGAAAAGAATTTTGGTGGGTGTGTTAGGTTGGTGCTGGTGAGTCTGCAGATGCTTGGGTTTTGAAAGTTGAGCTTGTTTGAGTGGTTTTTGAAAAAGTGGGATCTTCCCATATGATAAAGATTCAATTTTGAACTGTCCTTTAAACTATGCATTTGAATGTTTCTGGATGATCACAAAGTGGGCCTTGATACTTTGTTAGGATTACTATCAAGGGGTGTAAAGATCCAAACAAGTTTCTGTTAAGTTCTGAAAGTTTGGAACAACCAAAGTAGGCATGGGAGTTAAATTGGTCAAATGACCATTCACTCAATTTGGTTTGTCTTGATTTATTTGTCTTTGGGAAAAGTTTGGGAATTGTTTAGATGATGTTTATTTCACCTAAGCATCCATTTACAAGCAAAGAAACACACAAACAAGATGGTTCAAAAGAATTCAAATTGGAAGGCATACACACATGCATGCTTTCGTATTTTTATTTAGAAAAGTTTTTGTTAACCCTAATTTTGATGATTAGAGTTTGATGATCCAAGCTTTGTATTTTTGGGATGTTACACAATGGCTGTCCCATAACATCACGCCTTGGATATAACTCAAAGCGCGTGCCCTTGATCTGATTGATGCTTTGCCCACACAAACGGGCAAGAGCTTCCTGCATGGCCCTAGCAAGTCCATCTAGCCAGTTGTTCTCTCTTAAGGTGAACTGGACTCCCTCTGAGGTGGGGGCTTCAATCTTCCCTCTGAGACTTGTAACAATCAGCCATTGCAATTCTCCTCCTTCCTGATTGTTGAGCTGAGCTCCGAAGAACTCGGGGTGCGGGCGCTCCAGAAGTTCCGAGAGCTGGTCCAAGTCACGCTCAAAGATGAGATCTCCTCCATTTCCCAACTGATAGAACTTGCTATACTTCACATCCATCTATAAGAATGTAGGATGAGTAAGTTAGTAGAGTGATCAAGTGTGTCAAATTTTATGTAAGTTTGCAAGAATTTTTGAGGAACATGAATTTTCATGAAAGAATCTAAGTGATAAGAATGATAATAGGTTTTCATAAATACTCACTTCTTTTGTTGTGAAACTAAGTTTTCGATTCAAGCGTCCATTCTAAACTAGGGTCTCCTATGGTCAGGATGGCTCTGATACCAACTTGTCAACACCCAAAATTTTAATCCCAGATGCCTGTTATGCCATACATCGCAATCCCAGGATTACCATATTTGTGAGACATAATAGATTGGTACCATAGTTCATCATCCATTACAAACCATAATAAAGGTCTTACACAAAGAAAGGATCTCATGATCCAGTCTTAGTACATTCAAAGCAGCGGAATGATATAATAACGATAGCGTGGGCGAAGCTCCATCTTCATGGTCACAGGCAATGCTGACGTTGGGAGATGATCCTAGTTGTCATAACCTTCTCGTGGTCCATCCTCCTGATAGTCATCTTCATAGTATGGCCACGGGAATAGCCAGGGACAAAGCCATGAGTACTCTTTAAGTACTGGCAAACTATCACTAACAGGTAAAGTGGTTTCAAGTAGGAAATACTAAGCTCTAGGTTGTTTTGCAAAAAGCCAGATTTATCTCTAACTGAGTTTAGAAGCAAAGAAAACTACTTTAAGGTTTTATAACACCTAAGTGGGAACTTGATTTTTCATATCACAACCCTGTTATGGTCAAGTCAAAGTCATGATTCATTTCACAATGTCATTTTGAAAACATCTGACGATGGAACAGTATGGCCACTCCAACTGTCTATAACCGCGAACGCGGCTATTCGAATAGTTTGACACTCTACAGAGGTGGTACACTTTCACCACAATATTCGATACATCCGTCAGGAACAATCCTGAATTCACCATACTAAATATGCGGATAATAAATCCTAACCTTTCAATTACACACCCTAGTATAGGCACCTCTCCTATGAGTTTGGCCTCCCAACCATGAACATCTGTCATCTTGGGAACTGCACAGGTGGACAATCATCACGAGGCAGCCTTAGCTCAAACCTCAGCCACAAGGGAACCCATACTAAGATATATAAACTTTCAGTCAAGCCCTGCCCAAATTTTGGATATTGTGGTTATACGGTAAAAATTGGAATGGTGTCGCATCCAGACACAATCATCAGTTTTATAAAGGGCTAAGGCTCATGCCTCAACATTTTCATCATCAAAATCATCTGGTGTTCAAGAACACATGTCAAAACATTTCATTAGAATGACTCATCATTCTAAGGTTTTCATAACCATTTTCACTAAGTATTCCCATCTAAAGAGATCAAGTTTTATGCTTAGCACTAGCCACTAAAGTTGGGGGTAAACACTAATGAGGGTGGTAATCAAGTGCGACTTATCTAAGTTCAATCTCATGCCTCATGATGACATTAAGATCTACCTAACTTAGGCCAAGTTTTATGCTCTTTACGCTACCCTTAAATAACTTTCCAACACTTCACAAGTCACTAAGTAAACATAACTAAGGAGCTTTGATAAAGAAATAAAAGAATCAAGCTTGCAAGTAAAACTGGGATTTGGTATAGTAAAGGTATATAACCCAATATGCTTAAGGCAACTAGTTTGTATAGTTGTCATGCAAGGGTTAACTTGCAAAGTCACTTGTTTTGTGAAGCTTCCCTTGTGTAGTGCAGTGGTTGAAGTTCTCCTCGGCTTCTTCCTCGTAGTAGTCTCCTTCCTCTTCGTATCCTTGGTCGGTACTAGCGTCTATAAATAAATACGAAGTACACAATCACCAAACAATATTTAACTACTTCTATTTATCACACCAGGGTTTTCACTAGATGATCTAGCATCATCACAAACATCACAAGGATCAAGGCAATAGTTTTATTTATTTCATTTTAGAAAAGTAATTTTTACTCATTAAAAACTACTTAGGATTTAATATTCTCCAAATAAAACATGGGATCATGTTGACACATGTCATCACCACATATTTCAATACTTGTGAATGTGATTTAAAGTGGTGTCACAATTTAATAATGTTTAACCTTTTTATTTTAATTAAATATAGTGACTAGAAATGCCTATGGGGCATTCTTTTATTACTTGTTCATTATTACTGCAAGTAAACCTAGATATTTTTATATATACAGAAAGGTCTTGTCAAATATGGTTTTTGACAGTTGGAATCAACTCAAAAGCTTTTATGGTTGAATTTTGAAAAATGTTTGAATGCAGAAAAATCTCTGCCTTGTTATTTTTACTATAGGTGATCTATAATTTCAAATGGTTTGAATCCAACGGGTTTCGATTAAGAATTTTCATACCTTTCTAACAAAATTAGTTTCATGCAATTTGGTTCAGTAAATGTCTCTGAATTGGTTTTTGAATCTATAGCCAGAACTAGGTTTGAAACTAAATAGATAAATCTAAATTCAAACGAATTGGGTCGCGCGGGAGAGCTAACTAGGCCGGCCCACTGCGCACAGCGCGCGCGGGGGCGGTTTAAGTGTTGTCCCCACACGTCAGTGGGACAGGGGTGTGTGAAGGGGTACGGGGCTATTACAACCATAGGATTAGATGTAAGATCAACAACCGAGGGTCGTCGTCCTCGTCGAACAGAATGCGACGAGTTCGAACCCTAGCGCGGCCAGTGGGGGTCTGTGGTGGATCACCGGGGCTGAGGCGATGGTCGGCGATAGGGCGAACGATGAAGTCGACAATGGCGGTTCTCCTGGTACTGGCAGCTCCTCCTGGGTCGGCTCCAATCGACGGGGCCCTTCTCCTCCAGCAGCAGCAGGCTCCGGCAAAATTCCAGCGATGCTGCGCTCTCCTTGCTCCGGGAAGAAGTGGGGACGATCAGTGAGAGGTGGGGAGTGGAATGGTGTGAAGAAATCGAGCGGGGGAGGCCTCTATTTGTACTGCGACGAGGGAACCGAAGGGTGCATGCTAAGCTCGTCGGGGTCGGGGTTACAACGAGCTACGGACATGGCTGACGGTAGGGGATGGTGTGCGGTCTCCTGGCGAAGCTCAACGTCTTGATGGCGCGGCAAGGGGCGGTGCAGTTCGGTCGGAACACGTCGACACTCTAGGCTACATCGACGGCGGTTTTGATGGCGCACAGTGGCTACGGGTCGCGCGGCGGCGAACGGGGTTGTCTCGGAGGTTCCTGGAACGGTGGTGATCACGTACGCGGGCGGCGAAGGCGGGGCGCGAACTGTGCTAGCGTGTCGAGCGTGGCGCTCTGGCGCGCTCTAGACATGGTCGCAGAGAAATGGGCGCGTGCGTTCTATGTGGTCTATTGCCTGGCAAGGGTCAAGGGCTGGACAGGGGGTGGCGGTGGACGGTGGCGTGCTTCCCAGACACGATGGCTAGGTGTGGCGCTTGCTCTGGCTAGCTAGCCATGGTCGGCTGGCAAGGGTGCTCTCGTCATGGCTCGGCATGGCGCATTGGGTAGGGGCTAGGTTGGTTTAAGGCATTGGTTGGCACTGGGGGAGACAGGGATGATCAATGGTGAACAATGGTTGCAAAGATCACTGCTCAAAATAGTAAAGTTTGGCCAAATTGATTTTCTGTCTCCAAGTGTTTGATGAAATGGCCGCAAGAAGTTCAAATTTGAATTTTTGATTGAAACTTGGTGAGTGCAATGGTCACACACTAGGTAGTCTCTGGTTGATTGGATTTGCCAAGGTGCACTGGTTTGGTTGGGTTTTGAGAAATGATGATCATCCCATATGAACTAGATTCAATTTTGAATTGTCATTTGAATAGGGTTGCCAAATGTTCCTGTGGTTTTGCAAGGTGGGCTTGGGTTCACTTTCACTTGGTCTAGCAAGGGGTGAAAAGAAATGGATTTGTTTCTGCTTGAAATCTTGGACTAGAAACACTCAAAGTGGTCTAGTGAGCAAGATTGACAAAAATGACCATTTTCTTATTTTGTTTATTTTTGAATTTCTCTTAATTTGGTTCTGCTTGGAAATGATTTAGATGATGTTGTTTTCATCTTTAAACCAAGCATTGCCATTCACAACAATCACACAAGTCCATTCAAGGATTCATGCATTCATCACATACACACATGCATTCATATGGATTTAATTAATAAAAGTTTTTGTTAACCCTAATTTTGGGAGATTGGAAATGATAACCTTGATTAATATTTTTGGGATGTTACAATATGCAATGACACAGATGGAACGATATTCTCCTCATGAGCAACATAAATGAACAATGAATTTGGTTAGCACACAAGTTTGTTCATGAAGAAGACCCCCTTGCATTTCATTGTGCTACTTAGTAATCATCGGCCCAAGGAAGCAAAACACAATGACCAAACCAATGCCCAGCTTTAGAATAACTAGCAAAAAAATGGTAGAGCTGGTGCTACTGGAAACCAGAGGACGTGCACAACCAACTATATTGTCCATACCATCCGGTTCCTACAACACCAGCTCTATGAACGAATTATACTAAGTGTTATCACAAGCTAGGTTCACAACATTTGCCTCATTGTTCACATTATTTACAGCATGAAGCGATAATTCTACCGAACCAAGATCCATCATCTTGAATAGATGGTAGAACCAGGTTCGATAGGATCATCACTTCCATTTTCTTGTGATGCGTATGTAATCATCAGCGGTCGCATAAATGAACAAATATTTGTTGTGCCTCATATTAGGCATGGTGTCCAAGATCAATCACAACAAGCATGGTATGAAGCAACCTATTGAGATCTTGGCCACATAATGCAAAGTATCATCGGCCTATAAGAAGAACATGAAGAGTGAAATAATCCCCCAATTCTCAATGCCTCATATATGATGTGCACACAAACACTAGGGAGATGACTCCGTACAATCGAGTACAATTCACAACATTGTTTGTTATGAACGATTCGAGGTACTATAGATTCACCCGCCGACCACATTCGGTGACAATTTTAATCATCGGCCTAGAAATAAGAAGATGAACAATGCATAATCCCCAATTTTCCCAATCGGTTTAACCCTAATCATAACATCTGTATAAATCTAGCCACTTACAAGCATAGATCGAACAACGTTATCTGTATATCTAGTGCTCATGTAGGCACCACTTGCAGTATAAGATCATCTAAGAAAAAAAACCTATCAAATCGGTTGAAAGAGCGAAAAATAGGCACAAATCTATCGTGCATGCCGCTTATGTGCTTAGAGCTACAAGCTAAACGTTCAGATCTGCGGTGCAAAAGAAAAACTAGCATGGTTTAAGGCCTTACCGTCATTGTTGCAGGTCGGGAGCACCGTATCTGCCGACAAAGAAGCTACTGCAACCGTTGCTCCGCTGCCGGCAGTATGACCGCAATACTCGCCCTCGATCCGCCGTCGTCTGCTGCCCTTGTGGTGGTATTGAATTTGTCGGCGATAGAGGACCACCTACGGTGAGAGGGGAGAGAAGAAAGAGTGGCTGCTAACAGGGAGAGTGAGAGTGGTGAGTGAGCGGTGAGGGGATTTATGGCGTGCATTCTCGATGCGTCGTGCGGTCTCCCGCTCTTCTCCCCGCGTGCAGTCACATGCCACCTCTTGGCTCCCCAGCGACTATCCCCGCAAAAAAATCCGATTTTAGCGTTCCTAGCGGGCCAAGTTTTCGGGTGCTTTAAAACCCGTGCGATGCGAGTTCGGCCCACCGCATGATTATCTAAACAGGCTTATTTCTGCTGGCCAGGTGCAGAAAACGGCCGTGCGGCCTATCAAACACGTCCTCAATATTTGTCCCGGTTGCTACGTCCTCGCAATGATGATTCGTACTCTCGAACACCAGCGATGTCGATCAAACTGTTCAATTACTTTTTCTTGTAATACCGATTCAATTCCGTTTCCTTGTAATACTAATGTTAGTGTTGCTTGATTAGTTTGATGGATGTGTCGTACATGCAGCTTTGATACTACAACTTAAATTTTAAATTATGGGCGAATCCTCATTGACATTCACTCTATGGTTTGCTATCTACGTCATTTTTAGGCTACCTTCAAAGAAAGTAGAAAATCCTATCATGGAAGAAGAAAGAATCTGAAGTTCTCCAAGATTTGCTTGTTTCTTTGACACTTTATTTTGTAATAATGTTGGAGACAGCTCATGCATCTCTATCTTGTACTACTACTATAAATATGGCATAATATTGATTGCAAAAAAAAAGTTTTGAGCAACGTATAGTTTCCAAAACCAGCACAAATTAACTCCGAGGCGTTTTTTTCTTCCCCAAAACAAAACTCGGATGCGTTTCCACGGCGGTTTTACACTTCCGTGACGCGGGCTGTGACTTCACCCGTCCAAATTGAACCCCAGTTCAGGGTGATTTCGGTAAATCCTGGAAATTTAGTCAATCCTTGGTTGGATCTTGTCCATAATTTCAACAACTTACCCTTTGCCTCTTCAAAAACTTCACCACGACTGCCCTTGTTCCTCTTCCCCCCGTTCAGTTCGTGCAAAACCCCTCCCCCTCTCGCCGTCTCGCGTCGCCCCCCCAAGGAGACAGACGCGACGAGAATTGGAAATCCACAATCCCCAGAGCCTCCAATCTCCTGAGCCGCCCTTCCGCCGCAATCCCCAATCTAATCCCGATTCCTTCCTTCTCGTGTCCCAATCGCGAGGATTTGGAGGATTTTGTAGTCGCCCAATTCCGCCCCCTTCTGCAAAACCCTCGCCCTCCTCCAATGCTCGAGCGAATCGCTTGAGAACGCCAGATGGGGAGGAAGAAGGCGCAGCCGTCGAGAGCGAGGGGAGTCGCCGGCGGTGCCGCCTCCTCGGAGCCCGACTCGCCGAGCCCTAGCGGCCGCGCCCCCTCCAAATCGAAGCGCGCGGCCAAGGGCGAGGCGAGGAGGGACGTCCTGGTGGAGGTGGATGGCAGCACGCGTGGCCGTGCCGAAGGCGCCTGCCGCGACATCGCCGAGTTGGTTCTCCGCGGCGTGAGGCTCGACGGCGAGGGGAAGGACGGGGTCGACTTCAGGGCGCTGGACGAGGGGTACACGATGTCGGGGGACAGCAGCAAGAGGTGCTCGCTGCGCCTGCGGGTGTCGGACGCGCCGGGGGACGGGTTCAGGCTGGGCCAATGGCCCGTGGTGCCGTCGGAGTGCGTGCTCCTGGAGTATCACTCGGAGAAGTTTGCAGGTCGTGTGTTTATGTCAGGCCATTTCGATGGCCCCGACGAAGGTGTATCTGGTCTCGTCCATCTGGTTAGCCTGGGGTTCATGACGCTGCGGGTTGTGGGGAATAGCTTTATCCAGATTGACGGTTCGGTGCCGGTTATAGTGCTTAAGGTTAGAGTAGAGGTGATGGACCAGGCTTTCCGTGCGTGTGAATCGCTTCTGGAGGTCGCGAGGCATCCCTGGAGGAAGAGCATGATGAATGTTATGGCTTGGATTCGCCCTGAGGTTACGACCTCGACTGTAATATATGGGATGGATGGTCTTGTTCCACCAATGGGCGGTGATGCTGATTGTGATTTCACCCCAAAGAGTGACTCACAGTTCGATCTTGCTGCTTTCTACGAAGCCGTTAAGCCTTTGACGTGCGTGCCTTACATCTCATGATCTCATGTGTTGTTATTAGAAATATATCCGAGGCATTTATTCTGAACTATTAAATGAATGCTTCAATAAATATGTCAAAAATTAGACAGAAATAATTATGGCATGCAAATGCTGGCTTGGTAGAAATATTTAGTTTTATGCAATCCGGAATCGCACCTAACAAAGTTATTTGTCTTATGATAGCACCGTTCTCTTTCTGGCTGTTATTTGATGTTTTTCTCTACTACTTGTTGATATAGGGGCGCAGGGCTGTTAGAAGAGAAGCTGCCTGATTTACTTCCCCATCTCAGACCATATCAACTTCGTGCAGCAAATTGGATGGTTGAGCGTGAAAAGGGGAATACAGCTGTTTCATCACCCAATGAGGGTTATGTTCATCCTGCACCCTATTGTGTTCCAGTAGATTATATTAGCAAGAAGTCCAGGATGTTCTACAATCCCTTCAAGTAAGAGGCCAATGCATTTCACTTGTACTTCCGCGACGTTGCTGTGCTTTCCTAATATTTAGATTAACATGTTTGAACTATTGTTATATTAATTATCCTTGAACTTTTGTGACCATGAAACGAAAATATACAGAAATTTGGTTCATGTGGGATCGTGGGGTAGTGTTGTCTGAAGGAAAGAAGTTTGTATGTGGTCAAGTATGTTGAGATTTTTTTTGGGTGTCAAGGTTTAGCTTGATTTAGAATTTTAGTCATGGACACAGAACAAGAGCTCAATGCTTATAGGATATGACATTGAGAACATCTTAGACTCCCATGCATATTATTATCTGCTTTGCATATTTGTTGTCCTTTTACTCGGTTGATTTTTTTCCCCGAAAGTATATTATTCCCAATGCTCTAGATTTGGATTTTTTTGTTCCTATCAAATACCCTGAATATTTCAGTTTCATGTAATATGTTACTTTGCAGTGGGAATGTTTCACTTCAACCAGAGCCTTCTCCACCTTATGTCTCCGGGGGCATTTTGGCTGGTATGTGGATACTAAGTGTCTGGATATAATTACAACCTACTAATGTATTGGGCTAATTTGTTTTCTATGGCTAAATAATTACAGATGAAATGGGCTTGGGGAAAACTGTCGAGCTTTTGGCTTGCATTTTTGCCCATCGTAGCACAGTTTCCATAGACCGTTCTGTTTCTCAAAACAGAAAAGAATCGGAGCAGATAAGTAGGCAAAAAAGAGATAGGATTGAGTGCGTTTGTGGGGCTGCAAGTGAAAGTTCTTCCTACAAGGGGATATGGATCCAGTGTGACATTTGTGATGCTTGGCAGCATGCTGATTGTGTTGGTTACTCACCCAAGAAAGATTTAGCCTTCGATGATGATAATATTTTGTCAAATTGTGAAAAAGACACCATGAAGTCAAAACTCAGAAGGGGAAAGAGAGTCAGATATTCTATTGCAGAGACGGAAGATACCTACAGTTGTGCAGTGTGCTTGGAACTTGCTGAAGCTGCTCAAACTACTATTTTCAGTAATGCTACATTGATAGTATGCCCATCGCCAATATTGGCACAGTGGCACTCTGAAATTACACGGTATGATTTCTCTTGTCCAAATAATAGTTGCGCAATATTGTCTCAATTCTTGAATGAATAGTGGAACTCTGCATTTTTTAAGTTCATAGATAGCCAGACCACTTATCAGAGAACTTAAAGCATGTGCATGACCAGTTGACCATTATATGTGCTGTTATTTCTTCTTTTTGTTAGATGTATGTTTCTTTGATTGGAATGTAGAATGGTTATTTTGCTTTAGCCATGCCATTCACGCAATAACTTCCTCTTCTTCTCTGTTTGTAATCGGATCATTGTAGAAGTTCTGCAACTTTTGAGTTGAAATCCTTCTCACGTGTCTAGGAATTAAGAATGCTCATGACCAAAAGGCTTTTTTAGAATAAGACGAGTACAGTTTAGATTTTAAGAAGTTCCAAACTATTAAGAAAATTTGTTTGTATCCCTCAAAAAAGAAAATTTGTTTGCATGTGCAACAGATTTTGCCAGCTGCTTCCAGTGTGGTCCAATAAATGCATATAATTGAAGCTTCAAGTGCCTTATCCAGTCTCAGATTTTTGGATGCTTAGCATTACCTGTTCTGTTCAGTGATTATCTGCATACTATGATAGTGCTGACTATTACGTTCCTTTTCACATAGACACACAAGGCCAGGATCTCTGAACATCCGCATTTATGAAGGTGCACGGAACTTGGACTCAGCTTCTAACCAAAGAAATGATCTGACTGAGATAAGCACTGCCGATGTTGTTTTGACAACTTATGATGTCCTCAAAGAAGATCTGTCGCATGATTCTGATAGACATGATGGAGATCGCCGCTTCTTGAGATTTCAGAAGAGGTAATGTTTAATTTTCTCGGGAAGTTTGGTCATACTCCTACATGATATCAACTAATTATGTTATTTTAGAAGTTGACTATATATGGCATTCTGACCCCTCAGTTAATAGTGTCCTTAACTGAAAAGGGAGTGTTGTTCCTTTCATTGTAGACGTTCTATAGCCTCTCCCTCCCTAGTGGGCGGGCAAGGCTGTTAGCCTATTTGATCTGCAGGGTGTTTACACGTTCATTATTGCACTTTACGTCATATGGTTGCTTCAAAGCAGGGGAGAGATGCTCATACTTGTATTGTATCTTTAAGGGTGCTCTTTATTGTGTTCTGCTGAGTTATGATTATGAGTTTATGATACGTATGAATTGGTCTTGCATGGTTTGAATGTGGAAACTTGCTAAACCTGAAAATATTAGCATTTACATGTAATTGATTTGAGCTTTTGGTCTGCTTAGAATGATGTTTATTCTAGTAATAGCTGACATAGAAGCGAACTAACAAGTGCCATTAGGCCCGCCAATCATTCAATAGTATGAAATAACTATGGGTTAACTTCTACTGAACTCTCATTGCACACCTAGGTACCCTGTCATTCCAACTGTCCTAACAAGGGTCCACTGGTGGCGGCTTTGTTTGGATGAAGCTCAAATGGTAGAGTCCAGCAAAACTTCTGTTACTGAGATGGCAATGAGGCTAAATGCGCAACACCGCTGGTGTATCACAGGAACTCCAATACAGCGCAGGCTTGATGATCTTTTCGGCCTTCTCCGCTTTCTCAGGACAAGTCCATTTGACACATACAGGTGGTGGGTGGACATTATTAGAGACCCATATGAGGTACATAGACTGCCAGCACCATCTGCGAGCATTCAATACATCTTTATTAAACCTGTATGTTGCTCTAACTACATGACAAAAGAGTAAACACCATGATGTATTATGTACCATTCTTAGAATCTTAGGAATATTATAATCACTTATTGCACAAATATCATTAATGGTGAAGAAGGTTTAGAAAGGCACTAATAACCTATTAACCTAGGATGATACGAGTGTTACTGTAAGCTCATAAGCTAATTGCTCATCTGTAGGTTCATGCATGGATAATGAGGATATTTTAAAGAACTGTACAATCTAATTAAAGAATGCCAATCTTAGTGCCATTTGTTGATTCACATAGCAACATATGAATGCTGCTGTGATGGAAGAGCATGTAATGCTGGTTACTGCTCTGCAGCTTCCATGACATACATTTCTTGAGATGGTTGAAATAATTAAATTAATCCTTTTCCTCATTTCTTCATTGAATTGAACTGCAGAGGGGAGATATGATAGCTATGAATTATACACACAAGTTCTTCAAGGATATCATGTGGCGCTCCTCTAAAATTCATGTCTCGCGGGAATTACAGCTGCCTCCACAAGAAGAGTGTTTCTCATGGCTCATCTTTTCGTCAATCGAAGAGTATTTCTATCAGAAGCAGCATGCAACTTGCATGGACCATGCACATGAAATTATTAGACGTTTAAGAAACAATGCCAACAAAAGGGAACCAACATCAGGTACTTTGTCCATTATATCAGCTATTTTTTGCTTCTAGTTGCAAGATTTATACTGCAGGGACAGCATTTAACAATTTTGTTTCTTTTCAGCTGCCTTCTTTATTTTTGTGTTTGGATGGAAATAATTATAAAGTCTAATTGACATGTATATTACAGCAATATATAAGACAATGATGAATATCTGCATCTTTTCTTGTTTTTCTCTCTCAAATGCCATGCCAGTGAGATAATTTCTGCCTGAATTTTCCATTTTTTCCACATCTGGCGAACAAAGAAATCATGTGTACTACACACACCAGAGGGTTTTGTTAATGAGCACATGGTTACAGTACGGTTAATGGTTTTATTCAGTTGCCATAACAGATCACGCTATAGAACTGTATTAAAAAAAATCTGAAACCTCCTTTAACTTTTATTTTTGTTTTTTGTAGATTCAAATGCTTTATCAAATGTGTACCTCTCCAACAATGACACTGCCAAACTTCTAGTTCCACTGCTCAAGCTTCGGCAGGCCTGTTGCCACCCTCAAGTTGGGAGTTCTGGTCTCTGCTCTTTGCAACGCACTCCTTTGTCGATGGATGAAATTTTACAGGTGAACAACTAATGGTTTTACCTCCCATATTGGCTGTTATTTTTTTCATGTGATTTTGTGCTTAATGTTGTCGGTGATCCTTTTCTACCCAGGTACTTATCGGTAAAGCAAAAGTTGAAGGGGAGGAAGAACTTAGGAAAGTAGTTGTTTCCCTAAACGGTCTTGCTGGAATCGCTATCATCGAACAAAAGAACCAAGAAGCTATTTCTTTGTACAAGGAAGCACTAGATTTTGCTCGTCAAAATATCGATGATTTTCGTGTTGACCCTTTGTTGAATCTTCATATCAACCACAATCTTGTGGAGCTGCTCAGAACTAGTTCCGAATATTTACAAGAATGCCCACTGAAAATACAAACTTCTGTTCTCTACTACAAACGAAAAAGAAAAGAAACTAGCCCTGTGGATTCAGATCTACGTGGTATAAAGCGAAATAAAATATCCGAGAACATTGGCTCAGATTCGGCAGCTGATGGTGCTGAAACCTCTGAGGACATTGGTATTATTGGACAAGCACCCAAAAGTGTAGATGCAGGGAATGGTGCGGGATGCCACTCATCATCTGAATGTTTTGCTGATGGTTGTTTGAGAAAGACATGCAGCACTCTCAAAGAAAAATATTTGTCAGTTTTTACTACAAAGCTACTAATAGCACAGAAGGATTTCAGAGCATCAATGGAAGAGGTGATCTCGTCACTATACTGTTATTTTTGGGGTCGCAACTTGCAACGAGTGATCTTGATCCATGTCTTCTTTTCTTCCTTGGAATGTTCTATGTATTGCTATAATATTCTTGTGTGTATTCGATCTTTCTTAGTGCTTTACTCCATGATGTTTGCCTTTACTATAGTTCTTACAGTCTTCTAGACTAAATTCATCACTGTTTTCTGATGAACTTCTGCCTCTAGGTCACCACTCTTAATAAAGAATTACAGAATCAGGGTAAGCATTGGTGGCTATATGCTTTAGATTCCATTGAGAAGCATAAAGAAGCCGCTGATGAGCTATTTAAGAAGGTCGATAGTTTTTCCACTAAGAGCACCACTGGCTTGGGTATAGGAGGAATATCGTCCAGGTCAGCGCAGAACTTTGTTCAGTTTGTTCTCCTTGCAATTTGTGGTGGTTTTAATATTTAGGAACTTGTAGTGGTTTAACTATCTAGGAATGAGTATCACGAAATTAGCATCTTTATAGTGGTTGATGGATAACTTGGTTTTTTGTTCTATGCATAGGGTTCAAACTATTGCTGCCTTGAAGTATACCATTCAATCTGGGATTGATTCCCTGCGAGGTTCAAGGCAACAATTAATGAATAGGCTTTTGGAAATAGACAAAACGATGGATAACCCAAGGGACGATGATATTGAGGGTCAGCGATATTGTCCGAAGTGCTATGATGGTACTGGTTCTTTGTGCATACAGTGTGAATTAGATGAGCTGTTTCAGGTAATCTTGTATGCTTGTGCTCTTTAATGTATCCGTTATCAAATGAAATTAATCATGTGTTATTTATGTCATCACTTCTAGGGGTATGAGGCACGGCTCTTTGTTGTAAAGAAATCAAACAATGATTCTGTTATTGCTTCAGTAGATGAAGCACAGGATTTGCAAAGACGAAAATACGAGTTGAATCACTTCTTCCGTAACAAAAAAGCTAATGAAGGATCTGAAGTTGACGGTGACAGTAACAATCCAAGATCTGCCCGGGAAAACATACAGGTGACTTTTGCTATATCTTCATCCAGATGAGTGTCATGTCTTCCATTTGTACATATAGTTTGGTAGTTGTCAGTTGTCACTTCATTTAATTATTCATTGAAGTTATTCTTGGGGACTGTTACACATTTCCATTTTTGAAGGAGCGTGTATACCCTTTATTTTACCCTGTTAGAGTTCACCCATCTTTGTATTGTACCGAATATCCCTTTTTTCCTTCTAGAAACTTCCATTCATAACCTGTCTAGGTTGTCCTTTTTATCTCCTTTACTAGTTTGTACTCGGGTGATCATTATCCTTTCAGTACTAGTTTGGTTAAAAAGAGTATGTTTGTTCCAATTGTGGAAACATTGTGTGTTTTACAATTCACATTTGAACATCTTGCATGCCTGCATATAAATTATGTAATCACATGCTCATGCGATCTGCGTTAACCTTTTGAAGTCATATCGTATGTTTTTCATTCCTAACCATCTCACTCTTTTTTATAAGCTGTTTTTTCGAGCTTATACAAGGCTATTCTTTCTAATAATGTCTTAGTTTCATGATTTATATATGATACGTAAGGGCCTAAATACATCACTGGACCACTGTCAGATACAATTTTGGTTTAACTTCTATCTAGCCTAAGTTAGCTAGACATGTTTTTTTCTAGTGTCAGGCTGTCAGCTATCTTCAATTAAACCTGGCATTTAAAGGAATCTGAAGTGTTCAACTATCCTTTTACAACAACAACATCAAAGAATTTTTGTACCTCTTATGGAACGTTATTTATAACACTTCTTAAAATCCATTGCCCGGACCCACGCAAACGGGAGCTTGGTGCACCGGGGTTGCCCTTAAAATACATTATTTGTCTTATATGCTCCTTCTCTTTACAGGTCTACAGGCATCCTTCTCGAACCGAGACTGCTCTGAGGGCTATTCGGACCCAGTCAAAGACAGTTCTTGGAAATCAATATGTCGAAATTGCGAAGAAACATTTGCTTCTTTTTGAAGTACGTCATAGTGTGTATATTGACACTTTCTCTTCTCACATGCTGAGATGGTCATTTCAATGACCATTGGTAAAGAAGCAGATTATAGCAAAAAGGAGTACCTTTTCTTTGAAAGTCAAAAATGATATTTTGTCATGTAATAATTTTGAATAAGAGGAAGAATTTGTTGTTCTCAGCCAACACTACTCAATGTAAAACCTGCTCTATCTTGTTTGATGATCGGTAGTATTTGGTAATATCTGAGAAAACATCAAGGGGACATAATGACAGAGAACTATAAAGGAGACCCCTACATAAATAGGAACACAAATTTGCATCCATGGGACTTGAACCCAGGTGATGAGGTCATACACCCACTCCCCCTAGCTCACTTCCTACATCAAGTGGACATACATGCCAATCTTCTTAGTTAGCCATCATTTTAGAAATCCTGGCTTATCTCAAACCTTGAAATACTGCTTACCTAGTGGTCCAGTCCTGCTAGGTTCTGTATATTTAGTTAAAATATTAAGGTTCAAAACACATCCGGAGCTAGGATATTCTCTGACCATGATCGTTAATTTAGGCAATGCGCAAGGAGTTTTCTCTTGCAAGGAGTTTGTCAATTTGTCAGAACCAATTATTGCGTGCTCATGATGAGATCAAGATGTCTATCTCGCGGCTGCAGCTCAAAGAGAATGACGATGAACCCAGTGCTGTCAATATTGTAACCAGAGAAGAGCTCATACCATACAACGTGCAGTTCACGAGTGAAAAATTCTTAGCCCTTTCATCTTTAGCTCGTATAAGAGGCCAACTCCGGTACTTGAAGGTAAATAATCAACTCTGTCTACCTGATATTTTGTTCCCAAATTGTCTACGCAAAAGCAGAACTATTTTCTGTCTGGATAACTTCTAATCATTTAGTTTAAATCTACTTGTATGTTTCCACAATCTGTGTCAGCGAGTTCTTTTATAGATGTTGACCACATTTTCATGTACTTTTAGGGATTGATGCTGCCCAAGTCAGGCAATACTGTTGCTACAGCAGCTTCCTCCCCTGTCACAGCGCAAACTGGTTCTGAAATTAGCAATGAACAATGCCCAGTTTGTCAGGAGAAGATTCTCGAGCAGAAAATGGTTTTCCAATGTGGCCACTCCATGTGCTGCAAGTGTGAGTACCAATGTTTTCTCTTCAAATTTATATTTACAAGTGATTCACTGATACTCTATGTAACTATGCTTAAATTTACTTCAGTTGTACCTTTGGCCCTTCTGTTATATGGATATGATGTGTCTGCCTGCTTGTTGTATTACGGAATTTGCTTTATATATTTTCAGTTCTCAAATCTAATTGCAACTCCTTTTTATAGAAATATTGCAACACTGATATGACATCTGGGAAAACCATTGATTATTCATGACATATGTCCCTTTGATGTATAGCGAACTATTTATCTTCACTGAATTTATCTCCTTGTTGCTCTCAGGTTGTTTGTACCTGACAGAACGAGCTGCTGCGAGGCACCAAAAATGGATTATGTGCCCTACATGCCGTCAACGTACTTTTCTTGAGAATGTTGCTTTTGTGGTTGAGAAACAGAGTGAAAATGCTGATAAACAAGCTGAGGATTTGGCAGAAAGCGCTATTTCTGTCCAAGGTTCATACGGAACAAAGGTTTCATTTATTTTCCTTACTTACGACCATTCTTTCGGTTTCACGTTTCAAATCTATTGTTTCTGATTATTTGTCTGTTTGTAATAGTTTAGCATGGAAGGTGGCAGGTAATGCTCCAGTGCAAAAAGTAACCTTTTGTGCTAACCAAACTTTCTGTAAAACTGAGTTGCTTGAAGCTTGATTCTTGGCCAAGTGCATGATTTGATATGCAACTGATGTATTTGAATGTTTCTGTAAAAGATGATTATCTAAAATGTTGGCCAAATCTATCAATAATGTCAGAGTTTCTAAATGCCATTAGTTGGTTGCACTTAATTCTTTTTCCGAGGAGTTCTTACGATTTTGCGAAGTGAACGCACATGCTGTTAAATAAATTTTAGCAGAATAACTGGTTCATAGGCCATGTAGCTCACCGAGTTCTCCAACTCAGTCTTGTTTAATTAGGGCAATAATCCATTTAATTCTTTTTCTTTTATTTTCTTGAACCAAGATTGAAGCTGTGACAAGAAGGATTTTGAGGATCATTTCAACTGATGGAGCAGCCAAACTACTTGTTTTTTCAAGTTGGAATGATGGTCTTGATGTATTAGAGCACTCCCTTGCTGCTAACAATATCTCTTATGCTCGGATGAAAGGAGGAAGGTGAGATACTTGTAGCCTAGCATGCACGCTTTAATTATCTGTCTCACTGTACTGAGTACAGTAATGTTATGAAATTAGATTTCCTGAACTCGATCGTTTTTATTTTCTTTTTTCCTGTTTGCTTTGAGTCCTGCTAGTTGTTATTTTAGCAAAGTCTTTTTGTATATGCTGATCTTGTGGATAATGCAGTCGCTTAATGAAAGTTCATTTTCTTTCAGAAAATCACAAGTGGCGCTCTGTCAATTTAAAGGGCAGGCATCCAGTATAAACGGAGAGAAAGTGAAGAAGGCTGTTTCGAAAATGCAGCCTGTTCAAGTATTGCTAATGCTTATCTAACATGGCGCAAACGGTCTGAATCTACTGGAAGCACAACATGTAATTCTACTGGAGCCATTGCTAAACCCATCAGCTGAGGCACAAGCTATCAGTAGGGTCCATAGAGTTGGGCAAGACAAGAGCACATATATCCACCGGTTTATAGTAAGCACCATTTCCTGTGTCTATTTATTTTATTTGAAGTATAATTCGAAAAAAAATCTCAAAGCATTATTGTTGTTCAGGTGAAGAAAACAATAGAAGATAGCATATACAAAATGAACAGGGGTAGAGCTGTCTGCTCCACGATCAACCGTAAGTCAAAGAGCTTCAAAGACGAGCTTGCTTTGACGTTGAAGGATGTCGAGTCACTGTTTCCTGTGAAAGCACCTGATCAGCTTTCAGATGAGGAGAGTGAGGATCATGGTGACAGCTTGAGGAGTTTGGCTCCATCTGTTGCTGCGGGGCTGGCTGCTGAAATGAGGGCCATCAATGGAGCAACATGATAATCAGCATCAAGTTAAGAGAAGTTGTCTTCGTCTGATTGGAATTTTTCAGTGTTCTGAAAGCTCAAGGCGTCCAAATTCAGATCACAGTAGGAAGACACCAATAGTTTGAGATGAATGGATACGATATGGTCATGAAGTTGCCACATTCGAAGATCTGGCATGCCTGATAGAATGTCGTAGATCACCGGAGCCAGCGAGGCCGTGAAGGTGTAGTTTAGGGAGATGATAAATGTGTAAGATAGGCTGGTTAGTTTGGCAGAAGCATGGGCATGTAACATGGCCCATCTCATTTTTGATCCTTTGTTATGGTAATTCTGCCATTACAGCTTGTGTCCCGTGTACAATGTTTATGAACGTACCATGTATAGTTTTGTCTTAAAACTAATGCAACATGTACGGTTGGTGTTACTTATTATTCCCGGCATAATTTAGCTTCTGCGCCTGGGCACGCCCACTTGTGACTGCCGCTTACGTCGAGTATTCAGCCGTGCAAGCCGACAGGGCAAATGGGCGACAGTGTCTTGTGTCTTTGCTTACTTCGTTTGGTTTTCTGTTTTTCTTCTGAATTTGTCTTCTTGTCGTGTTCCTTTGGAGTTGTCATCTTGTCCACGAATGCACCTACGTGGAAGAAATAGACATGTCTTCTCCACAGCACGAAAATAACCATATCTGTTTGGCCCCTTGCCCCCTAGTTTTTCTTTGAGGGACCTTGCCCCCCTAGTTTAAACTAGGGGTTTCCGTGTTTCCCTCATGCATATGCATGTGCCAAGGCAAAGACCAGTCAATCCTATAAACAAATATGTTGACAAGAAAACTGTCTATGAGTGGCAGTCAGTTGACTTGGCAGATGCTCCCTCCTTGTAGTTTGTTGATGACTGCACACAAGAACACATGTGGCAATTTTTATTAGTCCGTGAGTGAGAAATTTATTAGTTCTCTAATGTACTTGTACGCGTAGTTTAGGGGGTAAACTATCAGCGAGATGACTTGTGCCCTGTAAGAGAAAGTGGCACGCATTGACCCTTTCCCTCCCGCTTGTACTGCATGGCAAGTGCAAACTCTGAAGTGCCAACGTGGCAAAAAAAAGTTCTGGTATATATATGCATATCATGTATTATTTGAGAAAACTATGTATGCGGTAGCCCACTGCTAAACCCCTTGATATATAGCCTGGCGGTTTGGTGCCTTGTTTTTGTCCGCTTCATGAGATGAAGAGGTTGATTTTACACCAAAACATGCTCTCCAAACAGTCTTTCTTGTTGCTTTATAAATATAAAGCCACAAACTCGGACAAACTGATGCAAGTGATGAGAAAATCCTCTTACAAGCAGATTAAAGATAAATACGAAAACAAGAACACCAAAACCTGTTAAGATGTTGGTTCCAAAGAAACACGAAGCATGTAAAACGTATGTCAGGACTCAGATGTATTTGTACATGTTTTTGAACGTCGCATGTATACTTTCTGTTACTGATGGATGCAGCTGGTAGTTTGTCAGCTTCTTCACCCTCCTACGCTCACTTGTGACTGCGGTTCCGCGGCTTTGCAAGTTGGTCGGCAGGTGCAAAAGGGTACCTTCACTTTTTTTTTTAGAAGTAGTCATCCTACGTGGAAGAAGTAGACGTGTCTTCTCCATACATGAAAACAATCTTATCTACTGGGGCCCCTTGTGTTCTTAAACATTTAAGGGACTCTTTGGTTCAAAGAAGATTCGTAGGTGTTGCAGGGAATTCTGTTTCTTAGGAATTTTTGCTTGGTAGTGTTGGAAATCATGCCGATTTTTTCTATGATCTGCTTTGCATGCAATCGTAAATAAAGCTTCTCATCATGTCCAGTCTAATCTTTTTGAACAAATTCTTGTATATTTTCTATGGTACAATCAAACAACATGTATTACACATCTCTAGTTTTCAGTTCCCGTAGGATCCAACATGTTAGATCATCTAATTCCTACGGTTCCTCTATCGCTTTGTTTTAAAAGAAATCCCCAGAATCAAATAGACAGTAAACGTGTTTTCATGAGGGGTTGTCTCTGAAAGGCTCCATGTCGCCATCATGCGCGATTCATGTGCTGGGTCAAATACCAGTCTTTCTAGATGCAAATGTTTTCATAAGAAGATTGTCTCCGAGCAGTTAGTTGTCTTGGCAAATGCTCCCCACTTGGGACACAACTTGTTGGGCCGCTGCTAAATGATTAGTAGTAGTTCCCTCAATGATAAGTTCATTAGCTTGTAAGTACGTAGTATAAGGTTAAAGTGTTGAAGTGTATAAGTGGATTGCACTAGTTCTTTCCATTAGTTCGAACTTTTGGTTGCGTTGGCTAGTGCATGAAGCTTGGTTGCGTTGGCCAATTTTTTTGACTAAATGAGTGCCACGCTTATTAGTTATATGCATATTGCGTGTATGGTTAAAGTCATGTACCAGCAGACTTCCATGACCGGAATAAAAGTGGCACACGTTTGATTTCCATCATGTACAATTCATCTTCCGCGGGTCAAATACCAGCAGTCGGCCGAGATGCAAATTTTTTGTTAGAAGATTGACTCCAAGGAGTTAGTTACCTTGGCAGATGCTCCCACTTGGGGCAACTTGTAGGCGGGCATGGTGCACTGCACACATAATACTCCTAAACTATTAGTACATACTTAAATGATAAATTTATTAGTAGTTATAGACATTGGGACATGGACTAATAGGACCTGGGTATGCCCCTCCCCTAAGAGCAAGTTTAATAATATAGCATGTTGTTCGCTATAAAAAAGTGACACGTTATCTATAACTAATATATAATTCCAAAGGATATTTTAGCACAAAGGGCAGCATTTCAACCGAAAAATACCATTTGTGCTAGAAATACAACACCATTGTGCTAGAAATATAAATGGTATTTTGTCTTAAATGTGGTACTATTGACGAATACCCTTTGTGCTAGAAATACAACACCATGAACACCATACCTGCTACAAAGTACCACATTGAGTACAACTGAAGAATACCCTTTGTGCTAGAAATACAACACCATGAATATGCTAGGGTTACACATAATGGATGACTTTTGAGTCTTGATGGTGAGCAGAGGGTGAGATTTGGGGTGGGGACATTAGCAAGTTCTCCACCGCAATTCTCCAGACATTGCCCTTATATTAAAGAGAAAGTTTAGATTATTGCTTCATTGAGTACTAAACTTATTAGTTTTACGCATTGTGCTTATGGTTAAAGTCATCTGTTTTTATTCATAGAATCGAACAACATATATTCCACATTTCTATTTTTTCAGTTCCTTTAGGATCCAACATGGGTTTTTTGTAACGGAGGAAAACGTTTTGCCCCATTTCATTAAATAAGGAGCTTTACATAGTCTCTATCTCTACTACCTAAAAAGAATCTCGCGTTCCGTCTCCGTCGATACGTCGCTCCGCCTTCGTCCAACTCTTCGCGATGTCCCGTGTTTCTCTCAGAGCTGTCAATTCCTATATCTCCTGAAATCTCTCGCCGCTTCCCACGCCCTCTAACTCGAACGCTCGGTCGATCCCGCAAGAAACCGACGCCAATAAAACACGCAGATACTCCTCCCCATAACGCCGGCTTCACGGGCAAGCAGGGGAACTTACGGGCGGCGGCCTGAGCGGACGCGTCGTAGACTCGCTGCCGGCAGCCGACGACCCCGCTAAGGCCTGATCCAGAACGATCTCCCCAGCTCCACTCTTAACTCTTTGGTCATCTCCTGCCATGGCGCCACTGTGACTCCATCCGCGCATCAATGGGGGACTCGGCCCTATCCGGGCCCAAATCGCTACTGCTACATCAGCACGCGCCTGCCCTCCGCGGCAAGCGGCCGCGCGTCCGTCCCTAAGCGGATTCAGAGTGTCCGCGACACTTCCTGCTTGCACCACGGAGAGTCCGCTGCAGGTTCCTTCAGATCATGGTCTCCATCCATGAATACTTTAAATCTCACCGATCTTCACAATTTCTGACCTGCAGCTGTTTAACCGGGTGTCTGCTGTAACATGACGAGGTTGGCGTCGACTTCCCTCATCAGGGGGCTCATTTGTTTGTGCGCCGTGTCCAACGAAGTGGTAAGTGCCAGCACTTTCCTTAGTTCATAGTATGAATCTTCCGAGCTTTTCTCCAATTTTACACAATGATCCGAAATCATATCAAACCCATAAAATCCCAAATTCTTGTCATGTTCATTGGGACATGGTAAGCTTGAAAATTCACTCTTCTACTTTTCTCTTAATGTGTAATGGTATGTGCATAGGCCTCACCAACGTCTCAACGAGATGTATTATCTTCAGATGTTCACCATCCCACTTGATGCGCTCCAGCGGCAGGTGATGATTGTTGTGGCAGCACTTCCGAGTTGGCTATGCCGGGACGTCATAGAGCAGTACATGCTGGATGCGGACTCGCACGCGGGGGCATGAGACAGAGCAATGGCAACTTCGTGTGTGCCATGCTCTCCATATATGCTGGTCCTTAACTGTGTTGGCGCATGTAATCGTGTGTGTATATATATATATTAACGTGGATTTGCTATCTAGGATACTACCAATGCATGCAAGCGTTGATGTTGGATACAGGGAGTACGTGAACTAGCTGCCAAGATGAGAGAGAGCCAAAATCTTGTATGCAGTTAACGATGTTATTTGCCGTTTGTAGAATGACAAGACCAGACTATATTATAGCATACCAACCAGCCTCTATTGTTGCAAATTTTTTTACAAACTAAACGCGGTATGCTAGTTGTACTTGCATACACTAGACCTGTACTTGCATACACTAGACCTGCTAGCTGTACTAGTTGATGGGATATGTGCATGTTAGCATGAATCCTAACATGAAAATATACAAGAATTTCTACAATAAAACCAACGTGGTAGTAGACCAACATATGGGTTGCTCAAATATTAGTCTACTCAATGAGTTGCTCAAATATTGGTCTACTTAATGGTCTATGTGTAGTGCTAATTTATATGCTCGAAAAATGGTTTGTTTAATGGTCTACGTGTAGTGCTAAAATGTGTGCTAAAATTTTGGCCGGTTTAATGGTCTGAATGTATTGCTAGAATGCGTGCTGAAATTTTAGCCAGCTCAATGATCTACTAGTATTGCTAGCTCCATACATGTGTGAGCTGTTGCTAGTTTGCATGCATGTGCTAGTTTGCATGTGTACTTGCATGTACTAGCAAATGCATGCAAAAAATGCTCTTGATGTAACGGGATGTGATGTTTTCCCTTAGATATTTTGTGCTCCTGCTGCTCAACTTCATGATCTCTATAAAATATCCAATGGTTGGATTAGTATGCATAGGTAGCATCCTAGATAGCCCACTATTTCCCATATATATATATATATATATATATATATATATATATTACTTCAGTTTATCTCATTCTAAATTTTTATTTATGGGTTATCGTCCCTCAAAGATTGATTTGTTACAATTTATCCTCTTCTGCATCCATGGATGTAAAAGAGTGGATGCTAGGGAATAATTGGCAAGTGACCCTTGGTCACCATCATTACGGATTATGCAAAGTATGAATGCAAGATTAAAACTACAACTGGGTAAACTTCTTTTGTACATGCTTCTCTCTTTATCTTTCTGTTACATGTTTCACTTGGATACATGAAGGTATATACATTTTGACAGGACTGATCAAGAGAGATCGACCAAGATCACTAAATTTTTCCTGTTAAAACTGGAGTACTTGATACTCAGACAACAAATATTTTGGCCAGAGATAAGCAGCAGTTGTATGCTGTCTTTTTTTTTAATCATACTTTGGTTTGTAAATCAATTAATGATGTCAATTCAATTGCTTCAGAGGTTATGTTGATTGTAATATAAAAAGGTTAAGTTTTTTGTAAGCGGGGATTTCTTTTGCTCATGCCTCCGAACTGCGCCCTGTTGTAAGTGTGTTGATCTCACCATTTCCATCAAATGTTACTTGGATTCCTATGATATAAGATTATAAGGTGGGCTTACGTCATATTATCTTTTCCATAGTTTCACTATTGTGAATGACATTGAAGATTTTTTCTTTGAGGAGACAAAATGCCTATCTACCATGGAAGGTGAGCTTTTCTGAAACCATCATGAATTTGTCTGAGGCTGTTGTGTTCCATGGCTGAAGACACCGTCTTCAACAAGATATCTAACATACAGTAAAGTCTACCTTCCAATGAGCATATTTATTTGCACCTATTATTGATCTTAACAACATCGGTGGTCTGATATATTTGTAATACATGCTCCGGTGAGTCATGCTAGAGACTGTATCCATTGCTGTGGTTTTCAAACAAAGGTCCATGTTGAGGACTAAGACGTGTGTGTGACTGATCCATCTTGGATTATGCCAAGGGATTTATTTTTGTTTTGTTAGGAACTGCACTATGTGTGGATGGAATATTTGGTGACATTTCATTTTTGTGGTTGTTTCATATGTGCTCCACTGGACATCGTCACTAGCAAGTTGCCTAGGGAGCATGAATATGATCTAGGTCTGAAGAAGAATTTCCGTTTGCTAGCATAATTCTTATATTTTGTAGTTTGATGCAAGGCATGCAACTATTGACCCAGCTGTAACGTGTCATGGTGAGTGAGATCTCCCTGCATCTAACATATTATGAACCTTCTGAGTGTTTAGTTCCTCTTATATTCTGCCATGCCTAGCTTGTCCAAAAATGTATTGCAATTGAGCCGTACGGGAAACTGGTAATTCAAAAAAGTAGGTGAACCATCCTTCCGATTTACTATTTAATATGTGATATCTTGTTGCTTGTACTTTTGTTTCTAGCTTTCTGAAATATGTGCATGCTGAAACATTGAGAAGTTGGGATTTGGTGGGTGTAAAATAAACTCAGATTTACTCAGTATCCCAGTTTATCCTGAATGGAGTATTGGAGTTTAAGTTTCAGTCAGTTGGTGACTACAGATAGCTCGCGAACTAAACATAGTGGACATTTCCTTTATGAATTACCGTGTCACTTTTTGCTGCTTTGAAAGTTGTGCATTGAAATATTTTGGTCATAATATTTAGTATTTGAGTTCCCTTATTAAGTGCCATCTATTATATACTAGAAGCAATTTGATCAACTGGGGACGCAGAAACGTGGTTGGTAGTACATAAAGTCACGAGCCTTTCGCCACATTATTCGTCCTAGATGGATTTATAAGAAGGTCTATAGTCTAGATAACATGTTAATATTTTTTGGTATCTAGCATATTTGACTACTCACACGGTGCACAAGTTGCGTAAATTTTTAACCTCTCGTATTTGCAAGGTTTACAAAATCTGGATCGGTATTAATAAGGTGTTTTTGTTCCATGGGAATCGGGAATCCAAAGAAGATAGGTCTTGGGAGGAAAACAAAAGATGGCAATGAGGGTCATTTGTCAGCTCTGAGATTGTATTGTCGTCGTGATCAGGCTAGGGGAGAGCCTTGCGGACCACCTTTCTCAGCCACGCAGTTTTACTAAATTAGAGGATTCTTGGAAAACTTAGATAAAAAAGGACAACTGAGTTTCATTGTCTTAAAGGTGTACATGCCATCCTTTCTACTAAGATTAAACAAATATATAATTAGATTCTATATGGGAGTCTCATTAACTTTGTTGCACATTCATAAGTGAACGATATAAAATGATTATTTACACCAATGATAAACCAATAATTCAAAGGCAGAGAAAGAGGAAAGTTTATTTGGTAAACCCACTGAAGTGAGAATTTATTTGGCGATGGCAAATAGCTATTTTTAGTTTACAACGAAGCGGGCGAGTCAACTAGAGTACATGCATGTTTGTTTATACAAGATGGTCTGAAGGCAAACACAAGAAAATAATCTTATACCCCACAAAAAAAACTTATAACAAGCCTATGCTTTCTTTCTTTGGGATATATGAATAGACAAACAAGATTACTCTCTATAATCATGCACCAAACGGGAGGGAGAATAGAGTTTCTGATCTCTATTAGCGAGCATACAACAACTGATCTAACCAATGTCCACATTGCTTCTTAGTTATGTTGGTGTCGTCACAAAGCCCACATCTAACTACAAGAATAGACATTGAGGAAACAAGGACCAATATCGTTATGTGTTTCAAGAAAATATTTTATTATTATTCCTAGAAAATAAAATCATATACTCCTTCCATCCTAAAAAGGATGTCGTAGATTTGTGTAAATTCGAATGTATCTAAAACTATTTAGTATATAGATTCAACCAATTTTGACAAACTTGCGACATCCTTTTCAGAACAGAGGGAGAAATAAATAAAGTCAATGTTATAACTTGAAGAATGTGCCACAACAAAACACTATGTATTTTGAAATGAAGAATTTGTTAAACAGGAGGGAAGATATCCACATATTATAAAAATAAATGCTTCAAACTAGATATACCCTCGCATTTGCGAGGGCCACTTTGCTACTTACTGTAAATAGGACTAGGCTACTATCAGTCGTCAAAGTATTTAACATGAGCGGGTTATTAACTTTGTGGTTCTCCAGTATACCGATTGATGATCGCTAATCAATTTTCAATTCGGAATGTTGGATACACATAATTTCCTAAGTGGGGAGAAGAGCCTAGAGCAGTCATTGGTTACAGAATTTAGGGAAGAAAGTTGTATATTTCATAGGCGAAAATCGTGCGAAAGGTTAATTGTGAGCCTTACAATTACTTTGGATGTTTTTGCAGTCCCTATATTACTTTGCAAATACTGTGGAAATGTCTACACTCAAACTTTAGCTCTTTTAATGAAATATATATTAAATGCATCCAAATGCGTGGTTGAGGCAGTTGCCTTCCCTGTTCTTATGACATGTTCATTGCCAAATGTGGGACCGACTTAATTTCACATAATATCAGAATGACTGGACTTAGAGATTGTAAAGCATGCTATATTTGGCACTGGCACATCGTTGTCTGGTGGGTCACGGAGCAGCTTTTGGTTCTTCGTCTTGCCGAGCCAGAGCGGCCATGTTCACAAGAGGAAGGGGAAGGGCAGAGACAATTCGGATTGCCGCGGCGAGGTGTGTTTCTTCTTGGTCTACTCTGTCCATACTGTTTGGTTGCAATTTAGTTTCAATTAGATATAGGGAAAAAGTATGCTTGAGTTGATACTGAATTGAGCTCATGAAGAAACTACAGGATGTTGAGTATGAGGCGACTGAAGAGACTAAATCGTCGAGGCGACATGGGTCAAAGGGGAGGAGCAGGGCAGCTGAAGTTCATAACCAGGCAGACATGGTGAGATCAGATGCTACTTGTACTCTTCTATATTGACCAAGGTTACTTGTTTTCGGGTTTTGTTCTCACTGTGTTGTTTCTGATGGATGGTATAGCAAAGAAGAAACATGATTAATGAAAAGATAAGAACTCATATCCCGTTGCAACAAGGTAAGAAACGAGTAATATGTATCTGCTCTGATCAGGCGCAAGTATCTGAATTGATTCATTTGACATATCTAATTTACCATGTACACATGTTTCTTTCCTCTCCAAACTTTATGGATTATATACTTGAGTGAAAATTTCAGGCCGACAAAGCATCAATATTAGATGAGGCAATTGAGTACCTGAAATCCCTCCAGATGCAAGTTTAGATTATGTGGATGACTGCCGAGATGGCGCGCATGATGTTTCCTGGTGCTCACCGGTTCATGCTACCCATGGTTGTGGTCAGCATGATTTCAGCATGCATGTCTACGGCAAAGGATCCAAATTAGATGGCAAAACATTCACCTCAGGGAGGCAAGTAGTCACTTCCTTCAGCCAGATGGCGGGCAAGCAGTGGCACCTCACGTACAAACCAATCATAGCCATACATGTAGGGTTGTTTATTACCACATACTCCATTCGCTGGTTTAAAAAAATGGTCTCTGACCCTTTGAAAAGAGAAAATTTGTTTCATATTTGTCCAGTAGAAAAAGTTGCTTGGAGATACAATACTGGTTTGGTGTTCCAGTTTTACTGTACTTACAACTATGACACAACTAACAATAACATGGCTAGGGGATTTTTGGGCCGTCCATGAGCATGTATATTAAGTGAGCAATGGAGCTTTGCCTTGTAAAATTATCCACGTTGACTTTTCTTTGAAGGGTTTTATTTCTTTTAATATAACATTGGTTGTAATTGGGAATGAGCTAGCATTTTTCAGATGTTGACTCATATTTTGCCATGCACACATGTGCAGACATGATTCTGATGCTTGTCTTTTTAGCTAAAAATTTATACCATATTTTTCTTAATGCAGTTTTGTTGAAAAAAAATAGAAAATGCTCAACTCTAGCGCTGCCGAGACGTAGATAAAATCCGAAACTTTGCAGATAAAACCCTAGAAGATCGAAAAATACAAAAAGAATCCTAGGGTTTTCTGCAACCGTCGCCCAACTCTAGCGCCACCGAGACAAATGTTGGAAGAGACACCAAGCCCCATTACCAGACCCAAAAAATACCATCTCTAACAAGGAGGCTTTGTGTCGATGAATAGGCATGCTGCATGCAATTAGCACATGTCGTTGTAGCACATCGACTGGGGGATGCCCATGTGCTCTCTTGGACCAAGATCCATCGCCTTCCATCGACGAAGTCAAAGAAGAATAGCATATCCACCACCTCTGGACCAACATCCTTGTTCAAGAGAAACCACTTGGCCCGGCTTCCAGTGCGGTCATGAATAACGACAAACGCTAGAGATACACCATGAAACTGATCTTGTCTGATCAGAAGAACGACGAAAAGACCAAGCTTCCAATCTAAAGGACCTACTAGCACATGTTTCCATTAACTTCGGGACGTCGCTATGATGGTTGCCACCGGTGTGGGAATAGAGTTGAGGCTGATTTATTCACTCCGGTGCCGTTATCACCACCTAACGACACATCACAACAGACATACCCTAACTCTAATTACTAGATAGAGGAATGAGGTGCCTTCTCCCTCATGCCGCCGGAGTGGCAAGCGAAGGGTGTTGGGGGTCGCTGCCTGCTGCGTGCAAGACGCGACCTGGAAGGTTGGGAAGAGAGCAAAATGCATGGGGTATTTGAAAAATTATGCTGCCAGGCATAACAAAATTAAATTATTTGTCTTTATAGCTTGTCTCCCGTGGCAACGCACGGGCATTCAACTAGTAAATATAAGCGAGAAAGGATGCTCGGAATACAAATTCCTACTCTCCCGACATAATTAACCCCAAGTGTTTTCCACCCTCCACACTCCACAACCCCGCATGTACTTTGATTTTTTTTGAACTACCAAGGTCGGCATGATAGATACTTTGCGAAAGACTTGCGTTGCGCTCGTTCCAACTCTCCCAAAAAACCGAGCATGATGAGAGACACCAAAGATTTCCTTCTAGTGCCTTTTGTGTATATGACTGATTCCAACCAATCCTCGACGGTACTGCATAAGTCCCAACTTAACGCATCAATGGAGAGAAGCCCAAGCCAATCAATAATTATGTTCCAAATGTGAAGAGAATAAGGACATCTAAAGAACAAATGCACCGTGGGTTCGTCCTCCCTCTTGCATAATTGGCAAAGCCCACAATTAGGCCACCCCCTTATTTGAAGGCAGTCAACCGTCCACACCCGATCTTGAAGAATTAGCCATGCTGATGGCGAGGAGTGTACGATGGGGGATCCTGGTGTTGGCGGTGTTTTGGCTTTGGCACCTCCCTGATCACGTTTTGGAGGCCTAACTCGGTGACAAAGTGCGGTCTAAGACCGGGAGCACGACGAAGGTCTTTCTTGGCGAAAGCTTAGCCTTGACGCCAACGATGGCGATGCCTGAGGGCTTTGTCACCCTCTTGGGAGCGCCGTTGTGGTCACCTTCTATGTGCTAGGGCTCTAGGTAAAACCCCTCTTGGGGTGTCGTCTCGGAGCCCCGATCATGGAGCGTCGTCTTGGAGCCCCGATCCCCTCGGCCTCGATTTTGTATCTTTGGTGGCAAGTTTTGGTCTTTATTGTTTATCTTGATCTGCTTTATAGGGGGGAGGGGGGGGGGGCTTCCCATCACCTTGTATCGACCAGTCGTCGTGGTTTTATTTATAAAGCAGAGGAAAAGCCTATTTTGAGGAAGAATTAGCCAGGCAAAAAGCTTACACTTGGGAGGTGCCAATTTTTCCTTGACAGAGCACCTAGGAGGTGCCCAATTTTTCCATGCCAACTTCGGCATTGAGGACCAAGTCAAGCCTTCAAGTTGAGTTTTATATGCCGAGCTTGCTGTATAGATCCCGAGGTAGTGAATTTTCATGTGATGTTATCCGCCATGCCATCCACAAGTTGAACCTAGCTTATCAATGTCCAAAGCTCGACAAACTCGAGATGTGTTGCGCCGTGAGGCCCGCGGAAGGATTTATTTGTTGATCCAAAAATCATCGGAGATGTGGACTGTAATTTTTCCTGAGTAGATAGCGCAGAGATACCAAAAGTTTGCAATATATGACCGTCTCATCATCTAACTCACACGGTTTTCCTATTAGCTTGTTTTAAAAATCCTTCGGTCCAAGTAGACAGTAAACGTGTTTCTGTGAGAAGATTGACTGTGAAAGACCAGTCTTCGGCCGGTGCTGCCATCATGAACATTGCATGTGCCGGGTCAAAGAGCAGTCGTCCTAGATGCAAATGTTTTCGTAAGATTGTCCACTTGACAACTTGTTGAGGGGGCGCAGTGCACTGCACACCGAGGACACTGCCAAATTATTATTACTTTGTTTTGCATTATTATATGTCGCGGACATATGTATCTTGATAAACCTGCGACATCGGTTTGGAATCCAATGGGAGTAGTAGTTTTCTGAATGATAATTTTTTTTTTGCGAAACCTGAATGATAAGTTTAGTATTTACATGAATTTCCCCTATGTATGGTTAAAGAGCATAACCGGAATATTGGTTTCCTACGGGGTGGTTAACTTATTAATTACTATCTCAATCCAATAAATAAGGCTTATAAATTTAGTCAAAAGTCAAATCTTACTAAGTGAAGGGTTTTGTGATTACATAATTTTTGATATGTGCTCTTTTAACTGGGACAAAGAGAATAGTTTTGTTCAAAACATTGGTCAAAGTTAGAAGCTGTTTGACTGTTGACTAAATTTGTAAACCTTATTCGTTAGAATGGAGGGAGTATGTTCCCATTTCATGCGCTTATGGTTAATTAAAGTCATACGAGTCGACCAGAGGACTTTCATGACACAATAGAAAAGTGGCACACGTTAACTCGCTCTTTTCTTAGCCTCAAGCTTGCAGTAAAAAATTATTACTCGTAGTAGATTAATCGTAGTGGTAACGTCATGACTGTGCAATCCAATCTCTGCGAGTGATCTGTCCAGGAGACCGAGCCATGACCGTGTGCACGCATGAGAGACGGCCGCGCTGATGATCTCACCCCGCTGCGTCACAGCGATGACGCCCCGGCGTCGCCTTGGGCGCGCGCAGGGACACACATCTGCCCGCGGGGCCCGCTGCGCGCGCCAAGCCCGCCACGTTCCGCGCCACTTCCTCCTCCCTCTCTCTGTCGCCTCTTACTTTTCCCCACAACTTCCCGGCCGGCGCGCGCAGCGCAGCTAGCCCACCAATAAAAACTGGAGCCGGGACTCAGGCTTTGCCTGCTCGCTCTGCTCTCCTACTAGCATGGCGTCTTGCGGCGGCGGCAGCGGCGGAGATGATGGTGGCAGGCGCTCACCGCCGGCGGTGCTCTACGACGACCTGGTCGAGGTGCGGGAGCAGGCGGCGAGGCTGCAGTCCATGCTGCGGGTGTCGCCCAGCGCCGCGGCAGTGGACGCGAGGGAGGTGGTGGACGGGATGATGGCCAGGCTGTCGAGCGCCATGTCGGCGCTGGACACCGCTGGCGCCGTCGCGGCGGCGTCGCCGGCATCTTCGGGGACAGGACGGGGACCGGGCGGGAGAAGGAGGAGACCGGGCGCCGCGGCGTCGTCCGGGCCGCACCGCAGGAGCGGCTCGAGGAGAAGGTGAAGAAAGTCTAAAACCCACCCTGCTTAGTTAACCTGTAACAGTAACATACACCCTGCAACTAGCTTTGCTACAAGTAGATTTCACCTCTCAGTCTCAGTATACATGCACGCGATTTTAACAGATTATGAGTGGACCATCAATTTGGCCTAGTGGGGGAACTTTACGTGCCAATTATCACCGGGTAGAAAAGTGGCCCTTGTTGTGTTGTCAGATACTGTACTAGAAAATACAAAAAAAGTGCATAGGCATATCTAATAGGGGATCACTTGGGTGTTGGGCATGGGTCGATGCATGCATATGTACATCAAATCATGGTTGGGCACGGGGAGTAGTTGCTATTTCGCAAAAAAAAAAAACATGTATATAATTGCTAATTATTTCTGTTTGTTTAATTTTATGCATGGCAGGACGAAGAGCCCTTTCATCAAGATGGTCACTGCTGCTAAGCTCGACGACGGCAAGTCATGGAGGAAGTATGGGCAGAAAAACATACACGACTCTACTAACCCAAGGTACACATATATCTATTATGAAGTACTCTTTCTATTTAGAAATATAAGAAGATATTTTAGATTTGTGAAATAAATGTATCTAGACACCTTTTAGCATATATGTTTACTCCAAACCTCTATAAATCTATACAATAAAAGACGTCTAAATACGTTCAATTTACAAAACTAAAGACCTTATATGTCCGAACAGAGGGAGTAGCTAGTGAGATCCGAAAATCCCAGTCTACATACAAAAGAACAACACACAAATATGTCGAGTTGTCCAAGTAAAGAGTTCATGTTGAATCATTCATTGAAGCTAGCCAGGGACACTTGCCCACTGGTCAGCTAACTAGTTGATCAACTGGCCATGGACCACCCTAGCTAGTTGAGCTGGTCAATTTGATCCTTGGAAGAATCTATAGGAATTCATAAAGAGGTGTGTTTCAATGTCCTCCCCTCCTTCGAAACTTAAAAAACTAATCTTAGTTGTGTTTTAAAAAATTTAAATTTGGTAAGAGGGGGACGACACCGAATCAAAACTGTATCTAGACATGTTCTATACATATATATCTAAAAGTATTGAGGCAATTTATATTAGGACTAGGTAGTATATACCAGTAGTTGTTGCCAAAGTGTTCTAGGCCCTAGCTAGCTAGCTGGTACTAGATTTATGCATGCATAGATAGGCTCGGGCAGGAGTACTAACTTCCTCCTAACTTTCATATGAGAATATGTATCCAGGAGCCTGCGTTGCATGGATACGGCAAAAAAGTGTCGTATCCGTATCAGATACGGTCGGATACTCGGATACGTATCGGATACCTACGGATACCTATTCCGTATGTATTATACTATTTTTTAAAGAAAATATATCTGATAAGAAAGAGATACAGCTGCACCACTAGAGTTGTCAAGCTTTTGTGGCAAACAACCCTGTCAAGATACTTCTATACTCCTACGGATTATATAGTATTTCTCATTTGGGTAAAAAGCAGTAAATTTTAAATATTATCAATATTATTATATATATAGAAACGTATCCCCGTATCTGTGTTTTTGTAAAATCACCGTATCGGCGTATCGCGGTATCTGTATCCGTATCCGTATCGCCGTATCCGGGCAACATAGCCAGGAGCTACTACAGGTGCACGTATAAGACAGATCAAGGCTGTATGGCCACGAGGCAGGTCCAGAAGTCCCACTCCAACCCCTCGGAGCTCGAAATCAGCTACTACGGCCAGCACACCTGCAGGGACCCCGCCACGTTCTCATCATTCATCGTCCAAGGTGCCGCCGCTGCGGCCGCCGCCACCGCACCGTCGTCGGATGGCGCCAAACTCATCAGCTTCGCGCCCATCAATGGCGACGCGGCCGTAAGCACGAGCACGGGCGCTTTTCCTCATCGTTTCGTGAAAGAGACGATGGATCAGGATCATCGGGTGCCCTTCTCCCGCTTCTCCAGCTACAGCTCATCGCCGGCTCAGGAGGGGCCCAGCGGCTCGCCGTCGCCTGCTTGCTACGAGAAGTTCACGCAGTATGCCGGCGGGCAGCTCGCGGATGTTCTGGGCCGGACGTCCGCGTTGACCGTGGGGTCAGCGCCGGCGGGGTACTGGCCCGTCGCGAATATCGCCGGCGTCGACATGGATGCTGCTGCAGGCGCAGGCATGGACAGCTTCCCTTCCTCGCCGAGCAGCCTCGGGTTCATGTCAGGCTCTCTCGGATCCTTTGGCGGCAATAACCTTGGTGGCGACGACGACCTGTTTGACTTCGATTCCTGACGATGGCTGATGGATGAACCCATGTGCATGCATGCAATTTACACGCATGGTGGAATAGTACGTGATGTATTAGTATGGGCATGTAAAGATATGGACATGTATATTATGTATATATATATCTGCTCGCTTCGTTCAGAAATATAAAATATTTTAACTTTATCAAATAAATATATCTAGACGTCTTTTAATATATAAGTTTACTTCAAACTTTTACGAATCTATACACTAAAGATTCATAAAACTAAAATGTCTTATATTTCTGTACGGAGGGAGTAGTAAGTAGCTACTACATAGTCGGTATTGTATCGACATATATGACAAGTTGTCAGTTTGCATGTAAGTGTATGGTATAATTGAGACAAGTATAACCATGCAAAAAAAAAAGTTTGCATGTAAGTGCGTACGACCTTAGATTGTGGTCTAGTAAATGTTGATACCTGTGTACTTCCCCCGTTCCTGCCTACAGGCCACTCTCCCATTTTAAGTGGGATCTGTGGAACCTCGAGTGATAGCAAAACTATTGTCTGACAGGTCAGCGCATGCTAAAGCTATGGAGGCAGCTTTAGGATGGATCTGGTGCCCGATGAAAGGAGCAACCTGCAAAGATATGGGTGATAATATTTTCATGTTTACTTTCCGTCAGGAATCAGGTAAAAATAAAGCTCTTGATGAAGGACCGTGGATGTTCAATAAATCTTTGTTGGTACTGGAAGATTTTGTGCCGAGAAAAACTTTGAAGGATTATGAGTTTAGTACGATCCCGATTTGGGTTCGTATGTTTGGGCTGCCTCTTGGAATGATGGATCGGGATACAGGGGAGTCCATTGGTGATGAGATTGGAAGTTTCATGGAAGCTGATGTAGACGAGTTTGGTTTCGCAAAAGGAAAATATTTGAGAGTCAGGGTTCGTTTAAATATTAAGAAGCCCTTGATGCGAGGTATTATGCTGAAAGTGGGAGAAGGAGAAGATGGCCTCTGGAGTCGTTTTGAATACGAATTTCTACCTGACTTTTGCTACAGATGTGGTATGCTGGATCATATTGATAGAGATTGCAGAATGACTTTGGCAAAGGGAGAGAAGGCACAGTTTGGGAGCTGGCTTAAAGCTTTCATCCGACGACAAAGAAATGATCAGTATGGAGGCATGTGGGAAGGAGGAAGATCCATGAGTAGTGGTCGTGGCAGCGGTAACACTCGACGCTATAGTTTTAATACCCCAAGCAATAAGTTTGGCAGAGAAAGTGATAGTTGGAGAAATAAGAGTTCATCAAACCTGACTATACGTGATCCTGAAAAGAATACCGAGGGGAACAATACCGTCCAGCTGATTACAGAAAATGGCCATGCAATCAGCGAGGCAGGCGGTCTGAAAGAGGTTGTAGGGGATTTCAATACTACTCAGTGCCACGATGAAGACAAAATTGACGGGCATGGAGTGGCCCTCATAGGCATAGCCACACCGACTTTGGCTGGTGAGACGGCTTCTATGCTCGTCGATCAAGGAGGAGGTGCAGGTACCGAGCTGCAGGATATGGAGGCGAATAAAGCGGAGGTTCAGGGAGAGGATAATAAATTAAAAAAGGGGAAGAATGGAAAGTTCCAGAGGATCAAAAATCAGAATCGGTCGGGAGAGGCGTCTACGGATGTCCAACTGGCTAAGGATGTGAAGTTTAAGGAGAAAAGGAGGGTTTTGGAGGGCAGCGAGAATGTAGATGTTGTTCAAATAGCAAAAAAGAGCAGGCATGGTGGGTTTGAAAAGGATAAGACAGAGAATTTCGCGGGACTGCAGGATCAGCCCCGCGAGTCCCAATGAGACTTGGTGGTTGGAACAGCCGGGGGATGGGGAACGGGCCGGCTGTTCATGGTCTTCTGTCCTTACAGAAGAAGGAGGACCCTGACATCTTGTTTTTGTCCGAGACAAAATTGAATAAGAAGGTGATTGTGAGGTTGAAATATACTCTTGGGATGCCAAATGTGGTGTTCAAAGAATGTGTTGGCAAGAGCGGTGGTTTAGCTTTGTTTTAGAAGAAGGAAATAAATTTGAGTCTTAGGTGGCTAGGTAGAATGCATATTGATGCAATAATAACAGAGAATGATGGTTTTAAGTGGAGGTTCACAGGAATATATGGCGAACCAAGAGCAGAAAAGAGGGAGGAGACCTGGAGATTGCTACGTACTTTGCACTTGCAGATCAAGCTCCCGTGGTTGTGTGTTGGGGACTTTAATGAAATTCTTTACAATTTTGAGAAACAAGGTGGTCTCCCGAAGCCCCAAGCTCAGATGGATAAGTTTCGTGATGCTCTAAGTTTTTGTAATCTAAATGATCTGGGTTTCGAAGGTGATATTTTTACGTGGAGAAATAACAATTATCGAGTTGATGGATATATTCGTGAGAGATTGGATAGAGCGGTGGCCAATCCGGAATGGTGTGCTCGTTTCCCAAATTATAAGGTCGTGAATGGCTGTCCGAAACACTCTGACCATCGTCCAGTCATTGTCTCGGTGGACCATACATACAGAAGAAATAGGCCGCGGCAACATAGTCTAAATAAACGTTTTGAAGCACGGTGGCTATTAGGAGAGGATTGTGAACATGCGGTTAACACTGCATGGGAAGAAGCACGCGCAAGGGGAGCACATGGTACTATGGAGTATCTGAAATCTGTCTCAAAAGACCTTCACGTGTGGAGTAGAGATGTCCTGGGTGACTTGCAGCAAAGGATAAAAAAGATGCGCATAGAGCTTGAAGGTTTGAGGTGTGGGGATATCTCTGAAGCGTCTATCAGGAAAGAGCAGGTTGCTCAGTACAAGTTGGAATGTCTGGAAGAACAACTTGATGTGTTTTGGAGACAAAGAGCGCATGTGCACTGGTTGGAGAAGGGGGACCGAAATACTAGTTTTTTCCATGCCCATGCTACTGAAAGAAAAAAGAAAAATATGATTAAAAAATTAAGAGGAGATGATGGTGTCGTGGTGGAGGGAGAGGAGGGCTTGAAGGCCCTCATTACTAATAGTTTTTCATCCTTGTTTACCCCCATGGCAGGTGCTGATATTAACCGGGTGTTGGAGGCTGTGACACCCCGAGTCACTACACAAATGAATGAATTCCTTACGGAAGATTATACAGAGGAGGAGATAAAGAATGCTCTTGATGAGATGGGGGATCTTAAAGCCCCTGGAGCGGATGGTATGCCGACAATTTTCTACAAGAAATTCTGGGGTACGGTTGGAGAGACTGTGGTGAAGGAGGTGTTACAAGTGTTGCGAGGCGGCAGTATACCAGAGGGATGGAATGAAACCGTGGTTGTGCTCATCCCAAAGGTTCAGAACCCAGATCGCCTAAAAGATCTACGCCCTATTAGCCTCTGCAATGTTGTATACAAGCTCATATCCAAAGTCTTAGCCAATAGACTGAAGATGATCTTGGGGGAGGTGATTTCGCCAAACCAATCGGCGTTTGTCCCAGGGAGATTAATTTCAGACAATACCATATTAGCCTATGAGATGTCGCATTATATGAGGAGAAAGAGGAAAGGGAAGGATGTATATATGGCACTTAAATTGGATATGAGCAAAGCTTATGACCGTGTCGAGTGGCCTTTCTTAGAAGGAATTATGAGAAAGATGGGGTTTAATGAGACCTTTTTGCAGCTGATCATGAAGTGTGTTTCCACGGTTACATACAGATTTCGAGTCAATGGAGAGCTAACAGACATGGTGAAGCCTGGACGTGGTATAAGACAGGGGGACCCGATCTCCCCATATCTTTTTCTTTTGTGTGCTGAGGGTTTTTCTGCACTTTTAGCTCAAGCGGAGAATGAAGGAACTTTGAAAGGGATCAAGTTGGTGCCAGCTGCACCGCGTGTCAACCATCTGCTGTTTGCCGACGACTCGTTGCTATTAGTTGAAGCTACGGTGCAGGGAGTTGATAAGATAAATTCTATCCTTCAAATCTATGCGGAAGGATCGGGGCAGATGATCAACCGGGAGAAATCTTCAGTTATATTTAGTGCCAACACGAAGAGAAGGGTGAAACGTGGGCTTCTACATGCGCTGGGCTTGCGGGCTGAAACAATGGAGGGGAAGTATCTTGGCCTTCCAATTTATATTGGTCGTTCCAGGGCAAAATGTTTTGCATACATAAAGGATAAAATTTTGAAACGACTGATTGGGTGGAAGGAGAAACTAATGTCTATGGCAGCGAAAGAGATATTAATAAAAGCGGTCACCCAGGCAATCCCTACGTATGCTATGGCATGCTTCGACCTCTCCAAAAGCCTATGTGATGAAATCAGTAAGTTGATTTGCCATTATTTGTGGTCTCAAAACGGTGAGGAGAAGAAAATGCATTGGGTAGGATGAGAAAAAATGAAGCTACCAAAGGATCAAGGAGGACTTGGTTTCAGAGACTTACACTCGTTTAATTTGGCGATGCTTGCACGTCAAATTTGGCGTCTGATTCAGGCTCCCGACTCTCTATGTGCACAGGTACTACGGGCCAAATACTATCCAAGTGGAGACCTTCTATCCGCACAACCAGTGACCGGAATGAGCTATACGTGGAGGAGTATTTTGAAGGGACTTGAGGTCTTCAAGGAGGGTATGATATGGAGGATCGGCGATGGAACTAAAGTGAACATCTGGCAAGATCCTTGGTTCCCAAGAGGTAGTACACGTCAACCCTCTTCATTCAAAGGGGACTGTCCTTTAGAGAGAGTGTCTGAGATGATTGACCAAGAGACTTGTACATGGAAGGAGGAACTCGTCACACTATATTTCAGTCCAGAAGACATACCGATAATTTTGAGCATTCCACTGAGGGAGCAGACCGAGGATTTTATTGGATGGCACTTTGATAGCAAAGGATTTTTTTCGGTCAAATCAGCCTACAAAGTGCACGTTGATATGGTGAAGAGAGAAGAAGTAAGCCAGGTTGGCCAAGGATCGGCCGTCAAACCGCTAAGAAATGAAGTTTTTCAGAAGCTTTGGAAACTGCAGTGCCCACCCAAGGTGCATCATTTTTTATGGCGTTTTGCGTATAATAGCCACCCTCTATACATGAATATTGAACGGAGGGGAGTTGATCTGGATACAAGGTGTGCGGTGTGTCATAAGCTTTTTGAAGATGGAGGCCATCTTTTCCTCCAATGCAAACATGCAAAACAGCGATGGCGTTCTCTTCTTCTAGAGGATGTCCGAATGAAACTGCTTCCCTGCTGCTCGGCAATTGAGGTACTCGACGAGATTCTGAATTTACAAGAGAAGGAGAGGTTGCTAACTGTGGCCCTGCTATGGAGCTGGTGGTATGAAAGAAACAAAGGAAATCATGGCGAAGCGAGAATGTCAGTCGAGGGTTTTCAGTTTGCGGTTAGAAGGCATGTTGATGAATGGTCTTCTTTGTTGAAAAAACAGGCTCAAATTGGTCTACCTTCCGTCAGTAAGTGGGAGGTTCCACCGTCAGGCTTTATCAAATTGAATATTGATGCTGCTTTCAACGAAGAGACGAGAAGTGGCGGATGGGGGGTTATTGGTAGAGATGAATCCGCTGACATCTGCGTGGCTGCTGCTGGTCCTCTACAACATATGTCAGATTCTATGCATGCTGAAGCTACTGCCATGTCCCATGCGATGCAGCTGGTCGAGCGAATGGGAATGGGGAGAGTTATATTTGAAACTGATTGTCTGAATCTTAAGCATGCCATGACGACGTCTGATTATTCTCTGTCTCCAATTGGGAACCTGTTTAGTGACATGAAATTTCGGTTACATATGTGCTTCATTGAGGCTAGAGTGGTTTTTGTTCCAAGAGCTTGTAATAGGCCAGCGCATGTTCTTGCGGCCAAGGGTGTAGGCGAAGTCCAGGAGAACCATGTTGTCTGGACGTCGGACTTTCCTACTGATGTAACCCGTCTGGTGACCGGCGAAAGTGCCGTGTCTTAATGGAATACGAGTGTTCCATGTCAAAAAAAAAGATACTACCAAAACAGGCTAATAAATGTGCGATTAATCGCTCAAAAAAAATTCGAAGCTAATTAAACCACTCGGTGAAAGTAACATGTAACTATATATGTATATGCATGGCCAACTAAGCATTTGATCTACAATTTTTTTAAATGGGGAACGGGTGCAAACGCACCCGACATATATTGCTGCTCAGAAACGCAGGAGTACAAAAGGCCTAAGAAATAAAAATTACATCGAGGCCCAAAATAAGCACCGAGGATCCAACAGAAAACTTGAGAAAGCAATCAAGTCCTCCATCCTCTTCCATCTCCAGATCGACGAAGCACCGGCGAAATCCTGCAACCGCACAGCGATCAACGCACGGGCCGAGCAGCTGCGGAGCGGCAGCCCTACTGCCATTGGGTTCGATGTGCTGACGAACTAACTGTCGCCAGAAGACGCCGGAGAGAATGCTCCAAAACTGAGCCGCCGCCGCAAGCATCTGGACCATCCACCAACAATGCCACCACCATGACGGCTTGAGAGAAGAAGGGGAAACCCACCACGACAAGTACCACCCCAGCATCCAGACAAGGAAGAAGACGACGATGACGCAGCACTCCAGATCCCCCTCGCCTCCACGGCCGGTCGAGAAGAAGAAGTACCCAAGTCACCATCACCACCACACCTTCCTCCCCCGCCACCACGGCCGGCCAAGAAAGGGCCAAAGCTTCAGCTCCCTCATCCGATCACCTCGACTGCCTCCGACCACCGGAGTACTGCAAGAAGGGAGATCCACCGCGCCCCGCTCCAGATCTGACCGACAATCTGGAGACGACTCCGGGCAGAAGACGCCCAAGACAGCGACGAGACCGCCTCAAACTACCTACAACCTAACCCTAAACTACTCTGTAGCCTCTCCTCCGCCACCTCCGGCTAGGGGCTCGGGATCATCCCGGAACCACTGAGCTCCTCTCGAAGTACTGTTCACTGGAGAGGGGGGGGGGGCATTTGATCTACATGACATGTCATCAAATAAGACAAGAGATGATTGTTGTAACATATAGCGTTTCTCAAAATAAATAACTATACACACTAATAAATGAAGTCTTGTATGGTACCATCACTATGATACACAACACAATGGCAAGGACTGCCCTTTCACATGCGCCACTTTAGACAAGCGCTAAAACTGTGATTGGGGATCCCAACTCATGCTCACAATCTGGTTGAGGGTTGGTGGAATCTTTTTCTAGCAGACACAACGATAAGACAATTGCAGTGGTCATAAGATTGGCCTAATCTATGCCATGTGAAATATCTGTCTGCAGCGAAAGTTCAGCTTTTTTAGTGAACGAGGATCCCTCCCTGCAAGGTGACATTCTCAAGTCTCAACAACATTGGTCAACGCCATGTGCTGCTTTCTAGGAATAGTCGGTATCTAGATGTTCGGAGTTTCGAGGTTTGACCCTTGTTCAACTCGCATGTAAGTTGTAAGAGCATCTCCAGCAGCGGCGCTAAACTTTGGCGCTGTAAAACAGCTTTGCCGCGCGCTGTATCATGTTTGCCGCGCGCAACTTAGTTCGCTAAAAGACAGACGCTGTAAAAACACGTTTTAGCGCGCGCGCAAAAAATAAGCGCAAAGACAGGCGCTGTAAAATGCAGCGCGCACCCAGCAAACAACAAAATGCAATGCAAATGATCAAACAAAGATCAAACACACACAATAAATCAAGAATAAATAGTTTAAATATTCATACAACATCAACACAAATGAATAGTTCAAAGTACCGATGCACCATCACCACATACAATAAGCATACAACAAATGTATCTCAAAGAACATACAACAAACAATGGAGAACATCACTTTCCTCCATTCCAAACCCACCACTCCGCCATGACATCCTTTTGGAGAGTATCATGCACCTCATTTGTTCGAATGGCATGGTAGGAGGCAAGGAACCGGGCTAGCCTATCTTCCCTCCTTCGAATTCGGACGGGTTGTCCCACATGCTCATAGTTGTAGTCGAGGTCTTCCTCACCACGCTCATCCTCTATGATCATGTTACGCAATGCGGCAGTCACCTTTTGGTATGTGCTATGCCCAAGCTCTCCGGCGGCATTCCTCCTTTGCTCAAAGAACCGATCAAACTCCATGACACTCTCGGCGATGCCCTTGAACAATCTTGTGCTCATCCTAAACCGGCGCCGGAAGTAGCGCTCGGGGAAGATGGGCTTCACGATGAAATAGCTTCTCATCAATTTGGCATGCCCTTCCAACCTCTCCCTCCACAATCTCTCTCGCCCAATCACGGAACCACCATGCTTCGGCCGCTTCATCCTCGCCCGCACGGCCAAAATGATAGCAAGGTCTTCCTCTTCTTCCGCATCCCATTCTTCGTCGGACTCTTCCCTTGACCGGCGGCGCACCATCTACATATGACGGCTACATCTAAAAATGGTATCCTAGAACAAGAAGGCATGGCAATGGAGGTGAGCACATACCTTGGTGGGGACTAGCGCCGGCGGTGGAGCGGGAGCGACGGCGGCGGCGGTGGACGGCCGGGGCAGCGCCGAATTTGAGTGCGCGGAGCTCGAATCGGCGAGTTGTGGCGCCGGTTCTTGCGCGGAAGCGACGGGGGCGCGGCGGCGGTCGTCGATTTAGCGCGGCGGCGGCGACTCGCGAGGCGCCATGGCGACGACGGCAGGCGCAGCGGCAGTGCGTAGCGTCGGCGCGGCGGCGGTCACTAGCGGGGCGAGGCGCGGCGGCGAGCTGTCGGCACCGGCGGGATTTGGGAATGGGGAGCGGAAGCGCGGGCGCGGGGGTGAAATTTCAGCTCAGCGCGCGCAGCTCGTGTTTCCAGCGCGCGTCAACAGAGGCTCTAGATCTAGCGCTCGCGATAGCGCAAATAAGGCACGCTGAAAATTTATTTTGGGCGCGCGCTATTTTAGCGCCGCTGCTGGAGCGCCGAAAACAAGGCGGCGCGCGCTAAAAACGCAGTTTTTTGGGCACGCGCCATATTTAGCGCCGCTGCTGGAGATGCTCTAACTATCACCCTATTGCGTGGTACTGAAATGCACCAGTACTGCCATTTTCTCGGAAAAAAACTGGACACAAACTCCATCTTTGCAAGATTTGGAATGCATATTTTGATTAACTTGTACTACCTTACCATTATATGTCTTAGGTTTATTAAAATTTGGATAAACTTAGAACGAAGAGAGTATGTTAAACACTTAAGAGGCTTGCTTCAGTATCCCCCCTGAGGGCAATCGAAGAGAAAAACCGGGTCTGGGTGGTTCAACAGTATGTCCCGGGTTAGTTTAGGAGCCGGTTTATCGCTGTATATTTTTTGTATCGGTGTACGTATCCGTTTTGTATAGGGCGTGTTTAGGGGGAAAAAAGTTTAGGTCCCACGTTCTAGTGGTGTTGTTACTCAGAACCTCTACGCAGAGTAGCGCCCTTGTGAGATTCACGGCGATCCGACCGGCGGCGTAACCCTAGCAGCCGACGAGATCGCACCTCATTGCCGCTCCTCTCTCCTCTAGACACGGCGTCACCCTAAGACGCGGGACAGACCTCATCGCCGCTCCTGTCCTCTAGAAAAATTCGAGATCGGAGCACCTCCAGATCGTACGAGTCTAGATCGCAGCACTTCCAGATCGGAGACGATCTGGACCTAGTACGCGTCAGAGGTGAGATCTCGTCGGCTGCTAGGGTTCGGTGACGGCTCCTCCTCCTACTCCTCCGTGTTGTCGTAAGATAATTCCGACTCTCATGGTTTCTAGTGGTTGCAGATAATGATGGATAGCAGTGGTTCAAGTATGATGGAAGAAGATGACGAGTACTTGGACAATGAGGCCGAGTCCTCTCACCACCATGGATCAGATTCCGAGTCCTCTGACCACCATGGATCAGATTCTCATGTAGATGGGCACGTCCATCCTGATGATGCATCAGACGAAAATGTGAGTGGCCTTGATTTTATGTGGTGTACTAGTAATTGCAATGAAGACAAAAAAATAAAATTATGTTCATTTTCATTTGTGTTGTGTAGATTGAGTTAGAAGTTGCTAATGAGGAGAACGATTCTGAGGTATTGGACAGTGAGTACGTGAATAAGGTATGTGCATTATTGTAGGTATATATGTGGATGAAATTAGTTGCATGAAAATAGAACTTACTATTATTTTCGTATTGAATTGTTCAGTTAATAGTTGGGAGTGATAAATTTTTTGACTACTATGGTGATTAAGACTTGGAGACATGTGATAATGTTGAGGTATGTGTTTCATATTTTATGTGATATATATACCCAAGTTGTACCATTATACTAATAACTTATGTGTTATATGTTATGGATTTGTAGGTGGTTGGGAATGTTCTTAAAGAGAAAGAATATAAGGGGGAATGTGACAGGGATATTGGGCATCCAGGTGAAGAGCGGGAGAAGTATTGGAAAATAATGGATATGACTTTTGTTTCTGAACCTGCGGCATATTATTTTTACAACAACTATGCTAAAGACCATGGATTCAGCATAAGAAAGGGCAGGTATAAGGAAAACAAAAAGGCATCGCATGATATACGTAAGAGGCAGTTCGTATGCTCCAGGGAAGGGAAACGTAGTAGCAAATACTTGCCTTTGGAAGGCAGAAAATACAAGCCAAGAGCAGAATCTCATTGTGGATGCACAGCGCAACTGGTCGTGAAGCTAGATAAATCTAAAGGTGTTTGGTGTGTTGAGAAGTTTGATGACAAGCACAATCATATTTTAGCTAGACCTGATGAGGTGCCTTTTCTTTGGTCTCATAGGAAGATCAAAGATTTCCAAAGAGCAGAGATATTAGCAATGGCAGCTAGTGGTATTAGAAAGCATATGATCATGAGTTGTTTCATCAGCAAGTACGGTAGATACAATCAAGTTGGATTCACGAGGAAGGATTTGTATAACATGTGTGCCAGAGAGAAAAGGAAGCCACTTTCAAGCGGCGATGCGGCCACGGCCATCGGCATTATGCAAAGCAGGAAGGAAAAGGACCCTGACTTTTTTTATGATCATCAGCTTGACGATAAGGGACGTTTGAAATGTCTCTTCTGGTGCGATTCTCAGTCACGTCAGGACTACCAAGATTATGGTAACGTTTTGGTGTTTGACAGCACCTACAAGATGAATCGATACGGCATGCCTTTTGTTCCGTTTGTCGGCCTGAACAATCACCGGAAGACTACCGTATTCGGGTGTGCCATCATATCAAACGAGACCGAGGATACTTATGCTTGGCTCCTGAAAACATTTTTGAAAGCAATGTGTCAGAAGAGGCCACGGTCTATAATCACGGATGCGGATGCTGCGATGATGAGAGCGATACGAAGTGTATTACCAGACGTGTGGCACCGTATTTGTACATGGCACATTGAAAAGAACATGTGCAAGCACCTAAGTTCCAAATCATTGCGAGAGTTTCGATCTCTATTATATTACTCCACCACGAAGGCCAAGTTTGAGGAAGGATGGCACGCATATGTGAGAAAATGGCAGACAGATAAGACAAAACCGTGGCTAAATAGAATGTACAAGAAGAAGCACCTGTGGGCGGCTGCTTACCTCGCATATGGATTTTGGCTAGGGATGAAAAGCAACCAGCGCAGTGAAAGTCTCAACTCGTCCCTTCATCTTCACCTCGATTATGGAATGACGCTTGTGAATTTAATTGTGCACTATGAGAATGCCATTGTACGTATCCGGGAAACAGAGGCGCGAGATGACTGCACGACTTCACAGACTATGCTTGTGATTGTTACCAAATGGCAGCAAATTGAGTTAGCAATGGCCAGCACATTCACCCCAGCTATTTTTTATATCTTGCAGGATGATCTTCATAAGATTGAATGCATGACGACCGTAGAAAAAAGTGTGGGAATAGAAGATTCGGCAAGGTATCTTGTGGCATGGTCAAATAACCGACGCCATAATTTTTCTGTGGACTATACACCAAACAATCCAGTACAAAGTATAGATTGCAATTGCCGGAGGATGGTACATAGAGGAATTCCTTGCAAGCATATTCTGTTTGTGTTGACGGAGCTAAAATTGGTTGAACTACCAAGGTATATTGTTCTTGCACGATTCTCAAAAAATGCCAGAAGTGGGTTACCTTCGAGGCGCACGAGCGATCTGTTTGGCTGAGGATTTGCTGGGGCAGAGGAGCGAAATCAGTATTCCGAGCTTAGTGTGATGTCGTCTGAAGCATTACATATAGCCTGCAATAATCCTGAGTTGTACAAACAAGTAAAGACCTTGTACCAGGAAATTATATCGAAAAAGTGGCATACGATGCAGGAGTACGTGGTCCAAGAAATTCCATTAATACTGATGGAGGACCTTCTGCAAGTGCAACTACTCCAATAAGTGATCCTGCTAAAGTCAACACAAAAGGTGCTCCGAAGGGAAAGAATAAAGGGAAGAACAATGTTGTGAGTAAAAACGGTAGACCACTCGGATATGATGAGAAAAAACGGTTAAAGTTGTGTAGTGTTTGCAAAACGCCTGGACACAACAAAAATAGTGTGAAATGCAAACTCCATGACAGGTAACCACTATATTTAATTTTGGATTAATTATTGTAATATAGTTATTTATGATTTTTGTGTTTGTAAACTGCAGGTATCTTGCAGAAATGTTAGTTCGACGTGAGCAGCAGTAACAAAGTATGCTGACGAGAGGGAGCTCATCATCATGATTATCCGGAAGTGAAAAAGATCATAAATAGTAGTTGAGAATTTTATCTTGTTTATGAGAACGTTGTTTGGTTATCTTGATTGGTTATCTGAATAGCGGTCTGTAAGGCTTGATTAGAGACATAATAGCGACATGTGGGTATTATGTTTATTTATCTTGATTGGTTATCATGAAATTAAGCTGGATTGATGTTGCAGTCCGTTTTGAAGAAAACAATGGCTATGTATGAATGGTTGTTGCTAAAGTTTTCAAAAAAACAATGATGAAAACTTGATGTGTAAAGTTGTCGTGGCAGGAAAACAGGGCAAAATCGTACCGCGGCAGAAATCTGGCAGCCCTGTCGCGACAGAAAAAACAGCCTTTTCTGTGCCGCGGCAGATAGAATTTGTCACGGCAGAAAAAACATGGCGTGATTCGGTTTATATAGCGTGATTCCCCCTCTGCGTCCGCGTCCCCATCGTCTGTTGCGTCAGCCGACGCATGTGGCGACGTACGGAGCGGGGACAGAGTGGACCCTGGCGGCCCTGGCGACGTACGGTGCGGGGACCGTGTGGAGAGGACTGAGCGGGAACTGGGGGGACCGAGGTGACGCGGGAGTAGACTCCCCCTGGTCCCAGCGTGGAGAGGAGGGAGGCGTCAGCACCGGGGACACCGAGTCGCGCGCAGCTCCTGGATCCGGCGACGTGGCACGCGAGGAGTCGACGCGTGGAGGTGGAACCGAAGCACCTGAGACAGAGGGGGACCGGGCAGAGGACGACGGTCCCACATAATCTGTCTCGGTTGTTGCAGCGTTTTGGCTTGTAGCGACTGTTTCTTTAGATGCAATATTTGATGTAGTATGAGGGCTGTAGGCTCTTGATTCCGGTGCTATTTGTTCAGACAAACTAGCAGGCATGTGAACAGCTGGAACCTGAAGGGGATCAACAGTAGGAACAATATGCAAATATGTATCATTACTGTGCAAAATAGATCCACTGGATGGTGATATTGCTTACTCTGTTGAAACATGGACTAATAAACACAAAATATTAAATATGTTCACACCAGGAGTAATAAACACAAAATATTGAATATGTTCACACCAGGAGTAATAAACACAAAATATTGAGTATAAACCCAAAATATTCAGTATATTTTACAAGCATGTCATGGTAAAATAGGAACAAAAAAACCTGTAGGGTGGGAAACCTTCCACGGGACTAAAACCCAACCTACAAGCCATAATTCGTTCCTCAAGTTTTCATGTGTTTGGCCGCCTCAAGAACCTTGGTTCTGACAGTGCAGATGTTTGAAGGGGACAGAACAACCTGAGCAACCTTCAGTCTTCTGTTATCATTCACTGTGGACTGCATTGACAAATCTAAGTAAGTACAGATATTTTTGCTACAGCTGGTCGGGTAGTGATAGTTAAAAGAACATGCAAACCTGCGAAATTTTCGTAGTTATTTTATCGCTATCCTAGTGTTCCATACACTCCAACACAAATAATCTAGATGAATTTCTGGGACACAGGACAAGAACTAATTTTATTTTGCATGATGGATAACATAAAATATACAAGGCAAAAAAAAGTAAACTAAACTCACCCATCTCTTTGCCGAGCCAATTCATAACGTTTTATAGGCCATTTTGATACGTCGAGGTATTGTGATTTTGTAATCATGTTAGTTTGTTTTATGTTATACGCTATTTAATATCTCTGAAAAATGCAAAAATTAGTCTAATGTACACAAGTATTAAGGTAGTACATGATAAAGTTAAGAGAATAAATTACCATTGTTTTAATTATTTTTTTCGTTGTAGATAAAGAGTACAAAGAGTTTAGAACTTGAAATTCTTGTTTCGGTATGTTCATGACTACTGTCGTCCAATGCGCGTCATTTATATTTAGAGGGAAATATACCTACAGAAATTGAAGAATGTAATCAACAAAACACTTTTCAACATACAAATGATGTACGTTCTAATTACCTTATTTCGCAAGAAATATTTATCCATGACTCTTCCGATTGAGCCACTTTTGGACATAGTGAAGTCCATGTTATGCTTGGATTTTTTCGCTTCTTCCAAAGTTGTACCCTTCTTCACAAGGAACGTTGTTCTTAATGCACTGAAAAAGGTACCTATCATGTCCCACACGAAGTGACAAATCTTCAATGTAACTGTCTATTAACTGTAACCATAAGAGGAATTAATTTTATCAGAGTGGTAACATAATTATGTATTAGCATGATATAAAATAATCATAACACAATACAACTTACACGTTCGCTAACCTACTCATGGTCCAACACATCTTTAAGCTTTAATGAATTCAACATAATTCCATTTGCATGTTGGTAAACAACCTTTTTACCATTCGATTCATCCTTACATGCGTTTTCAACCAATATCACGGCTGCTTGTATTTGCTTAGCAGTCAGGACTCGTGTATCATCATCTTGGTTTACAAATAATCCTACGAAAATGGTAAAAAAAACTCGTTATAACTACATAAAGATGTAAATAGTAGGTACACATTAAATAATTGTCAAATCTATTTATAGGGAACACATGCATCGGTTGAAACTAATTCCTCAGCATGCATGCATAGTGCCAATATGTGTTCCCACTTGCATGCACATTACTCACAAACCGATTCACATGGCTGAATGTGAAAGGAAAGAAAAAAGATTGTACTAGGCTAAAACGCCACAATTATTCAGTAATAAATGGCTATGCGTCTAAACCAGCATTCCTAGTGAAACTGCATGAAAAATGAAAGGTGCCATGTAAACTGAACCGGAGGGAGTACCTTTCTTAAGTGCACGACGTTTGGGGGGCTCATATCCCACGTAACCTTCAAGTTTTGTAGAAATTTTGCGCTTACGTTTTCCCAAACCTTGTTCCGGCTCATTGTTAACGTCCAACTTACTATCGATGCTGTTGGAATCGTCTGACGCAGTTGCTACATCCAGCTCTTTTCCATTTTTGCTAATTTCATACATTTCCGATGGAAGGTCTGACACGGCTTTGTAGAAATATCAAGCACTAACTCTGGGTTGGAAGGTGTGCTGCCTATTGCGTCTTTACAACCATCCTTATGTGCGCCATCGTCGGGTGTTGCATTAACATTCAACCCAGTGTGTTTCATTGAATCAATAGTTTCCTTAATAATCTGATCAGCATAAACACCTGCACTCTCTTTCCCATACCAAAAATCTTTTCCCGGAAAAGAGGATCCATTATTCAATGATAGGTTGTCATCTCCATTTTCAACTTCTTTGCTTTTGTACATAATGCCATTTTTATTCAACTTCACAATTAATTCCTGAAAAATTAAATGGAAAATATAATGTACTCGTAGGCTATCAGATATAAAAATAGAAACTCCTAATAGTACATGCAATAACACGGTGATTACCTGTGCATATGAGTCCATCATTTTTTTGATGATTTTCTCCATTGTTGACTCCATCCTATTCATTGTTCGCTCCATCACTCGATCCATCATAGACTCCGTCAGTACCTCCTGCATGTTTTTAGTAGTTTTTTGGTTTGAATTTCTGGCTACAGCCTTCCTAGCCGAACTTGCCTTTGGCTTGAGAACTGGCGCCGGTTTATTTAGCATTTCAATCCTATACTCCAACGTTATATTATCTTCAACCTGATACATACAGATTAGTAAAACTCAATGTTATTAATCAAAGTAGAGGCGTAAGTTTTTTAACATAACCACATGATATATATACAGATGATATTAGAAACATGGATCGTTACCAGAATAGGTCCTTCACCTGACCATGATCACAGTCCATTGTATCCCTAATCCTAGCGGCATCATCTGTCCAATTACGCATGAGTGGTCTCAAGAACAAACTTGGATTTATCCTACAAGGATCATCTACATGCTTGACTTTCTCCCAATAAACATACTGCATGTGAACCAAGTGTAATGTTAGTGCATCATAAAATAAGATGATCTACCATATTAAAAATAATATTGAGAAAATATTTAATACCTGTATTAAAGACAAATTTCCCTTAGGCCACTACCTAATTTGTTTATATCTAGTTACAAGCCTGAAGTATAGAATGAGATGATCTACCGTGAACTCACTTCAATTAATGGTGGACATACGGTCTAGGTCCTTCACTAGTACCCAATAATCCTTTGGTACAATCCTCTTAGTCATAGGCGCCAGGACTGTACCAAGGAGAACAAGGGCAAATTTGCGGAGGAAATCATCGTCCACAGCTTTACTCATGACAATATCAGCTATTAAATCTTCAATAACAATGTTGCCAATAGTTGCACTGAGAAAATGTGGTGGAATACGGGACTTTCCGTCTTCACCTTTCTCATCAATTATACGATTAGCAGACATACCATAGTTTCGTAATCCATAAATGCACTCTGCATCTTGTGCAGTCAATACAAATTTGCCTTTATTAGGCAGGACAAAAGTGCTAGACTCATGATCATAAATGTGAAACATGTACTGCAGCAAGACAACTCGCATCCGAATTAGTGGAATTTGTAACATAATTCGCATATTTGATTCCATAAATTTGCTATGTTGTTGACTTGTAAAATTGCCCATAAGTCTACACCATGTTTCAACAGAGCAAGCAATATTACCATCCAGTTCCATCACGCTGCAAGAAAAATCACCATGAAAAAAATAAACAAGTGTAAAGTTAGTGCATGCATGTGTTTATACTATGTAAAGGAAATTGTTGGCATATATATAATATATATATTACAGATCGATAAAATTACAACTAGCACTAGGGATCATACTCAATTACAACTAGCACTAGGAATGTCCAGTGTAGCACTACAGTCTACACCACACCTACGACTCGGTCTAACTATTTTTTAGTTGTCCAAAACCTACCGATGAGAGGAGGAGGAGGGTCGTGGCATTTTTTTTCCGGCGACGGCGACGGCAGAGGAGCAGAGCGGCCAAGGCTGATTCTAGCCACTGGACCGTCCTGTAATGGAGGAATCTGGCGACAAAGAAGATGGAACGATCAACATAAACGTACGTGTGGTGGTGCGTGCTGGGAGATTCTTCCCTCCGATCCGGCCTTCCCGGATGCGTGACGTGAATTAGATCCTTCTCCGATCGAATAGAATTAGTGCGGCTAAACCCCGGCCTCTCTCCTAGTAATCCCCACCACCGCTGCACCCTACCATGTTACCTCCGCCGCCACAGCTCAAAACGTCCCCCTGGCCCCGCCAACCCCTCTCTGCACACAACAAAGCCATGCGATCATAGATCTACGTGATCATAGATCTAGGTACATAGAGATACGGTGCATGCGATCATAGATACATGCGATCATACCTGATGGGCCGCCGCAGTACTTCTCCCGCGCGCCGCCGTTATACGAATGGCGCACTCCGCCGAGTCGCCGCAAGGTTGAGACGGTCGCTCCTCGAAGGAGTCAACTCGAAAGGCGGTTGTAAACTGGGACAGAGAAGGCGGCGATAGGGCGACGATGTAGCCACGATGCGGTCGTGCCTATCTGACCCACCACGTTGCTGCGCGATTGACTAAAAAAATATGTGAAAACGACCCTAAAGGCCCAGTTTAGGCCGAGGTACGCAATACATTAATTGGCAAAAAAAATCATGTAAAAAAATTTGACACTCTGGAGGTTGGGTTCCATACACGGGCCTAGCTCAAGCCCATTACAGGCGAACTAGACCAGAGTAGTACTGCCTAGCGGCCCCAGAGGTCAGCCCATTACAGGCGAACGATACCAGGTGAATCAGATTTGTTTTTTGAGAGAAGCTCGAGGGTGACCATCGACCGGGGTATATAAGCCGGTCGTCCTCGCCTCCAACTAGCAAGGTGGGACTAAAACTCCAACCCTCATCGGCACCGCGCGCAGCACGCGTACACGGGCCGGTTTTACTGCCGGCCCACCACGATGCGGCGCTGCGACGGGCACGAGAGTTGGGCCAGTGCTTAGGTTGTCTTGCTGGGCTGGTTCTCAGGTACGTTTATTTATTTTTTCCTCTTATTTCTTTTTTGTTTTTCTATTTCTAATTTCTGTTTCAATTCAAATCAAATGATTTCAAAACTCAATTTGATTTTAAACCTTTACGAAACCTTTTAAGTAGGTTTCATCTTATTTTTTACTGTGTTATTAAATTCACTCAATTATAATTTTCTTGTTATTTAATATTTATCTATGATTAGGTATTTTCTCTTTTTTCAAATTAAATTTAATATGATTCAAACCCATATAATTTTTTCCAAATAATCCTTTATTCTCTACCAATAGATCCATGGTTATACCACATCTAAGACTAATGGACAAGGTTTCACTATTTTTTGATTTTCTGTGATTTTATACTGCCAGGTCAAAGTCTGGTCAAAATTTGCGTCAAACACCGAGTAGCCATATGGATGAACCTAGCTGATATACCAATAGATCCATGGTTAAACCACATCTTCTGGGCCTAAAAATGATTTTTCCCAAAATATTAGAGGTTCCAATTGTGTAGCTCTAGTTCAAATTTTCCATATTTTTCATATTTGACCAAACTTTGACTTGTGATACAAATTGAGCAAAATAGAAATTAAAAACCAACAAAGTGGTTATGTTCCCACCAAATGTCCCCATCTACCTAAACATGCTAGTGAAACAAAGGTTTCAACTATAAATTTTGTACTTCCTTCACAAAATATAGCTGAATTTGAAATTTTAAAATGGAAAATGGTATTTAAAAGCATACTTGCTGACAGACACCAAAAGATGAAATGTATGCCATGCCAAGACACAACTCTCTGCCAAGTTTGAGTCAATTCTGAGAAAGTATGACATGGAGCTGGTCATGTCCTATGAAATTTGGGTACACACCAATGAGACTCACACTTGGAACCAAGAGTGAGAGAGCAAAATCATCTTTGCTTCCACAAACTCAAGGTTTATTATTTTTCATTCTAACTAGGGTACAATCTAAGACCAATGGACAAGGTTTTACTATTTTTTGATTTTCAGTGATTTTATACTGCCAGGTCAAAGTCTGGTCAAAATTTGCGTCGAACACCGAGTAGCCATATGGATGAATCTATCTGATCTACCAATAGATCCATGGTTAAACCACATCTTCTGGGCCTAAAAATGATTTTTCCCAAAATATTAGAGGTTCCAATTGTGTAGCTCTAGTTCAAATTTTCCATGTTTTTTCATATTTGACCAAACTTTGACTTGTGGTACAAATTGAGCAAAATAGAAATTAAAGACCAACAAAGTGGTTATGTTCCCACCAAATGTCCCCATCTACCTAAACATGCTGGTGAAACAAAGGTTTCAACTATAAATTTTGTTCTTCCTTCACAAAATATAGCTGAATTTGAAATTTTAAAATGGAAAATGGTATTTAAAAGCATACTTGGTGACAGACACCAAAAGATGAAATGTATGCCATGCTAAGACACACCTCTCTGCCAAGTTTGAGTCAATTCTGAGAATTTATGACATGGAGCTGGTCATGTCCTATGAAATTTGGGTACACACCAATGAGACTCACACTTGGAACCAAGAGTAAGAGAGCAAAATCATCTTTGCTTCCACAAACTTAAGGTTTATTATTTTTCATTCTAACTAGGGTACAATCTAAGACCAATGGACAAGGTTTCACTTTTTTTTTGATTTTCTGTGATTTTATACTGCCAGGTCAAAGTCTGGTCAAAATTTGCGTCGAACACCGAGTAGCCATATGGATGAACCTAGCTGATCTACCAATAGATCCATGGTTCAACCACATCTTCTAGGCCTAAAAATGATTTTTCCCAAAATATTAGAGGTTCCAATTGTGTAGCTCTAGTTCAAATTTTCCATGTTTTTTCATATTTGACCAAACTTTGACTTGTGGTACAAATTGAGCAAAATAGAAATTAAAGACCAACAAAGTGGTTATGTTCCCACCAAATGTCCCCATCTACCTAAACATGCTGGTGAAACAAAGGTTTCAACTATAAATTTTGTACTTCCTTCACAAAATATAGCTGAATTTGAAATTTTAAAATGGAAAATGGTATTTAAAAGCATACTTGCTGACAGACACCAAAAGATGAAATGTATGCCATGCCAAGACACGCCTCCCTGCCAAGTTTAAGTCAATTCTGAGAAAGTATGACATGGAGCTGGTCATGTCCTATGAAATTTGGGTACACACCAATGAGACTCACACTTGGAACCAAGAGTGAGAGAGCAAAATCATCTTTGCTTCCACAAACTCAAGGTTTATTATTTTTCATTCTAACTAGGGTACAATCTAAGACCAATGGACAAGGTTTCACTATTTTTTGATTTTCAGTGATTTTATACTGCCAGGTCAAAGTCTGGTCAAAATTTGCGTCGAACACCGAGTAGCCATATGGATGAATCTATCTGATCTACCAATAGATCCATGGTTAAACCACATCTTCTGGGCCTAAAAATGATTTTTCCCAAAATATTAGAGGTTCCAATTGTGTAGCTCTAGTTCAAATTTTCCATGTTTTTTCATATTTGACCAAACTTTGACTTGTGGTACAAATTGAGCAAAATAGAAACTAAAGACCAACAAAGTGGTTATGTTCTCACCAAATGTCCCCATCTACCTAAACATGCTGGTGAAACAAAGGTTTCAACTATAAATTTTGTACTTCCTTCACAAAATATAGCTGAATTTGAAATTTTAAAATGGAAAACGGTATTTAAAAGCATACTTGCTGACAGACACCAAAAGATGAAATGTATGCCATGCCAAGATTTATAAGTTTGCTTGTTCAATTATATAGATCTAGTTCAAAATTTTGCTTGTTCAAAATTTATAAGTTTTCTTGTTCAAAATTCATATTTGACTATGATGGTGGTGTGGTTTGTCGCTCGGAAGATAATATGCTACCTCGTTCTGCTACTATGATGCAGCAAGGTCGCCATATGTGATTCTCAAAAAACATAACATATTTTTCAAATAACAAATTCAAACATAATGGCAAAAGTGCAAAATAACAGGTATTTTCACACACATTTTAAAAGGACAGATTCAGACCATCATAGATAACTAAAACATTAGATTATTCACAACATCCAGAGCAAAAGAGCACCTTCATCACAGGAAATTGCATCAAAAGATCATACCTACCATGTCCAGAACTAACAAACATAGACTAGATGTTCTTACATAGCATACATAACATTCCAAATATTCAACACCTAACTAACAACTACACCAAGTCTGCCTGGACAAGCACCTCCCACAGAGTCTTATGCTGAGCCTTCTCACGAGCATCTGAACTGTCCTTGGCGAGCTGCTGAACGTGCTGCAGCAGGTTCACAAGCATCCCACCCCTAGGCTTCCTTAGATGGTATGGGCACCTGTACCTATTGTTCACCACATATGGGTCGCGGTTGTTTGCTTGCAGCTGGATCACTTCCTTCTGAATGAAGGAATTTTCATTTCTCTTGTCCACAGACTTAGCACTGTCCTGCGAGTCAAACTACAATGCACACAACAAACATTCAATCTTACAAAATTCAAAAAAAAAATACAAAATGAATGTGCAATGTAATATGTAAAAAGTTGAATGTATCACCTAAAGTGGGCTTCCATCCTCCTGGAACTCATATGGATCAATGTACTGTACCTCCATATTAAAACAAACAGATGCAAAGTTAATTGTTTCACACTTTGTAATAAACTATATATATGAAAAAACAAATGGATAACACAAATCTATATGGACATAATTGGTCAACAATATGCATTTCCTATCAAAGGATAATCTTGACAAGCCCATAGATAAAATCACAGGCTTTAAGCAATAAACCAATAACATATTCCACTTCAAAACCCACAAAATTTAGCTGAAGATGGATTAACATGCATCATATGAAACAAACCACTAGGAAAGAGTAAACTAGGACATGTGGTAACTTGCATCACATGAGACCACGTGGTAGAAACACACAAGCATGATGCAACTTATCTAGGCATCAACCTAGAGAAAACATCATAAACAACATATAAGCAACACTGGCCATCATACAGGAGACTTCGAAAGCAAGGTTTCCCATCTACACACCAACAAGGAAACTAGAAACACCCAAGAATTGATTTAGAGCAAGATGGTGAGCTAGAGAAACTTGGAAACATGCCAAACATCTAGGGGATGTACAATAACCTTAAAAAGTAGGCTATTCAACATCCAAAAAAACAAGCTACAATTCAACAACATGGTTGATTAGCTAGATCAAGTTTGTAGCAGCAGTTCATCTAAGTTTACATAGACAGATCACAAGTTTCTACACTAGATAGCTAGCAACATATGGAAATAGGATGGAATAAATCTAGAAGATCATGTCATAACACTTATGCACCATCAATATCCTAGGGACAATAATGAATGTTATTATGTATTTCCATCTTCATTATTAATGCTTATATCTTTATGCTATAACTTCTGTAGATAGCTAGCAACATATGGAAATAGGATAATCAAAAAGTTTTTGTTTATCGGTAAATTGGAAAATTATGATTACTGAGGGTTCAACAGTGGGATTTGCTCCTCTGTGAATGCAGAGATAGGCCTTCAAACGTTATTTTTAAGAATTACTGTGAACTCCTAAATGATAAATAGATCACATTACATCATTTAACAATATCTGGCTTTGATCCAATCCAACCATTTTCCTTACAATAGGAAATTCCATCATCTAACATATCACCGATTCCGGATCACGCGGCTAATAGATAAATACAAGATGAAGGGGAAAAACTATGGTTTCAATCAATCTAGAATAATGATGCATAGCCGGTAGATTCGCCCCTGCCTAAGTACAAACCCTAACTACAAACCAAAACCCTATCCACAAACCCAAAGTACAAATCAAAACCATAAATACGAACCCTACAATCTAAAAGAGACCGTCAAATTTAACTCACCCGAGGCTCGCCAACATGCACTGCAGGCTCCGCGATGCCAGGCTCCACGATGGCAGGATCCACGACGCCAGGCACCGCCACGGCAGGCGCTGCCACGGCATCCACCACCACGGAAGTGACCTCCACGTCCTGCACCGCCACCTGCGCCCCCACATCCGCCACAACGAGATCGACGCCCGCCAGGATATCGTCGCCCACCACCAGATCCACGATCACCCGGGCCTCCTCCGACACCACCTGATCCAGATCAACACCGAGAGCGGACTCGGCACCGCCCTCCTCCGGCACCACCTCCAGCTCGTCTCCCGCCTCCTTCTTCCTCTTGCAAGAAGAAGAGCCCCCCACATCCTCCTCCCTCGCCCGCTTCCGCTCCAGATCAGCACCGGGCGCCATCATCTCCACCCCCGCCTCCTTCTCCTCCGCAACCGCCACGGCCACCTCCACCTCGTGCACCACGGCCTCGCCCTTCTCCTCCCTCTTCTGCAGATCCGCGGCGGACACGGCACGGCCGCGGCCTTCCATCGTCGTCCTAGTTGGAGAGAAGCCGATGCGGCGAGGCGACCCCGGTGGCTATTGCTGGGTGTGGGCGGTGGGAGTGGGTAGGTGAGATCTTTTGCCAAATCCAGGTGGGGAATGAAACGTCGAAGGGGGGCGGACGGTTCGGCTGTTCCTTATATATGAAGGGGGAGGATGACGACCGCACATGGATACGCTCGTGCATACATCGATACACTCGTGCGTATACGTCAAGTGGGTATACGAACCGGCTAATACGACTTCCACCGGTCCGTGCCGAACCAGCAACCACCCTGAACCCCACCCAGACCTGGTTTTTCTCTTCGATTGCCCTCAGGGGGGATACCGAAGCACAGATGAACACTTAATTGTACATGGTTTGCCGGTTTACCAATCGGGTTTGTATAGTTTAGTCAAGGGCCAGCATGCATGTCACTAGATAGCCCTTAAGACAACCACAACTAGGGTCGGCATCGATGCCTGATACCGATGGATATCCACGTTGGCCCTAGCGACAACGGAAGGTGGAAAATATATTGTTTGCAAACAGAGTTATTGTCACACCAACTTTCCAAGTCTTTCGCCCCAAAGACTTTGACTCCAGAGCATATGTAGTACAGTGAAAACTAGTGCAAGTGGCTCAACTACTCGACACATGGCTCCAAATTAACATTTCTTCATAAATTAATTAACAAAAGCAAGAAAAAACTCATGCACGCGTTAGTTCTCCTGGCGATAAGCTCAGGGAAACAAAAACAAAGAACATGTGTAGTTTCTTCTACATGATTATTTTTATTTTATGTTCCTCGAAAAAAACAAAGCAATGGCGGCTGAAAACTACTTTCCTGGCCACCACGCGAGTATTGGTCTTTAGTTCGCAGGTCAGTCAGTTAACATCCAGCTCTTATATGAGAGAACTTTACATGTGTAAAAGTCGACTGCTTTTCCTCACTTGGCGTATATGCTACCTAGTAAAAGTTGAGCTAATAGAAGCTTCACCGCTCAGCAAAGTCTATAAATGGTCCTTTCAGTTCCTGAAGAAGTTTCAACTACATAGTGTGAAGTGTGAACCTTCTCTCTGTCTGCTAGCTCGTAGTGCATTGTTATCCTACTTTTGGTGCGTGTGGATCTAGCTTTCTGCTTGTGTTCATGGATTGTCCCTAATAGTAAACTATAATCAAAGTACGATCCAAGAATGTCGTGCAATAATAGTCATAATATGAAACTACTATACAATATACTACTTTCTCTATTTCAAAATATAAGAAGTTTTGGTAGACTAAAATAGTCGAGTAGTACTAGGGATCAATATTTTACACATGGTATCAGAACGGTTTGTCTCACGACGCCGATCCTAGGTTCTTCCACCACTTTCGCAACACGCCGCCCCCGGGAAGATTACTCCTCAGAGGCGCGGCACCCGATCTAGATCAAAGATCTGATCGCTTCTTTAGACTAGATTAGATCCAATTTCAAGTTCTCCAATTCCATAGATTAGATTCAACTATAGCTAAATAAATCCCTAGATCCAAAACCCAATCATCCGGCGGCGCTTGCCGGATCCAACCTGATCTCGCGTCCGACGGCGTCCCATGCCTACACTAGAGAAGCATGGCAGTCAAGCCGACATTGTCGCCACGTATCCACGAGCTACACCAGCGGATACGGCGTGTCCCACTACTGGAAAAACCATCTTCGGTTCGATGTGAACAAGGCCAACAGTCCCGGCCTGGCACAGCCCGCGACTAGTGGGAGCACTAGTCCCGGACCGTGAGGCCTCTAACGGCTAGAAACGGCCGAAGTGACTAGTCCCGGGCCGGACCAGGTCATTAGTCCCGGTCCGTAATACGGCCCGGGACTAATAACCTGGAGCAGGCCAGCTGGTCCTTTCGTGGACTATTAGTCCCGGGTCGTATCACGACCCGGGACTAGTTGTCCACGACTATATATTCTGCCTCCTGTCCTGCTGCCCTAAAGCATATGGTGGCCATTTTTATCAAAGAAGCAAGAGAGTTCATGCCATTTTTTTCTCAAGATTGGTCAAGATTTAGTTTGCAACACCTAAATCCAAAGCTTTAAAAGGTTAGAACTTCATTCTTTCATCTCTTATTGCTACTTTAGCTCTATAATGCTCTAGAATTATAGAGATATGGATCAAATGCATGCATGCTCTAGAAGTAGTTAGAAGGATTTTGATATATATGTGTAACAAATTTTGATTAGGCACATAGTTACTGAAAATTGAAATGTGTAATTTTAGAGTTTCAAAGCTTAGAATGGAATGAGGTTTTCACTGATAGAACAATAATAAAAAACTCCACATTTATCATGTTGATTGTTTTCTCCAATTCACAAATTGGTGCATGTAAATTTTTCAAAATTCAAAATTAATGCTCTAGAAGCTCTCAATATAACTTGTAATAATTTTATCATGTTGTGTAATGGTTTTTGATATACTTTTACTACAATGCATATGGTCCGGGAATGGATGTACGGTACTGACTGACGCTCTGGCGAGTTCATTAATGGTGTGCATGAATTTATCCGTGTTGCTGATGCAAACAAGCGCAATGGTTTTATATTCTGTCCATGTACTGGATGTAGGAATCAAAAGGATTACTCTGACTCAAAAATCCTTCACAGCCACCTGTTGAAGTCCGGCTTCATGCCCAGTTATAATTGTTGGACCAAGCACAGAGAGAGAGGGGTTATAATGGAAGACAATAAAGAAGAGGAGGAGGATGACAACTATCATGGTTTTCCTGAGTACGGAGATACTTCCATGGCGGATGCTGAAGGGGAGGATGAAGAAGAGACACATGATGAACCCGCTGATGATCTTGGTCGGACCATTGCCGATGCACGAAGAGATTGTGAAACTAAAAAGGATAGGGAGAAGTTCAATCACATGTTAGAGGATCACAAAAAGTTGTTGTACCCAAATTGCGAAAATGGTCTGAAAAAGCTGGGCAGCACACTGGAATTGCTGCGATGGAAGGCTCAGTGTGCTATACCTGACTCCTCATTTGAAAAGTTGCTGAAAATAATGAAAAATATGCTTCCAAAAGATAACGTATTGCCCGCCAGAACGTACGAAGCAAAGAAGGTTGTCTGCCCTCTAGGTTTAGAGGTTCAAAAGATACATGCATGCCCTAATGACTGCATCCTCTACCGCGGTGAGGAGTATGAGAATTTGGATGCATGCCCGGTATGCACTTCACTTCGGTATAAGATTAGACGAGATGACCCTGGTGACATTAAGGGCGACCCCCCCCCCCAGAAGAGGGTTCCTGTGAAGGTGATGTGGTATGCTCCTATAATACCACGGTTGAAACGCTTATTCAGAAACAAAGAGCACGCCAAGTTGTTGTGATGGCATAAAGAGGAACCTAAGTCAGACGAGATGTTGAGACACCCCGCTGATGGGTCGCAATGGAGAAAAATCGATAGAAAGTACCTGGAATTTGCAGATGACACAAGGAGTTTAAGGTTTTGTCTAAGTACAGATGGCATGAATCCCTTTGGGGAGCAGAGCTCCAGTCACAGCACCTGGCCCGTGACTCTATGCATCTATAACCTTCCTCCTTGGTTGTGCATGAAGCGGAAGTTCATTATGATGCCAGTGTTGATCAAAGGTCCGAAGCAACCCGGCAACGACATTGATGTGTACCTAAGGCCATTAGTGGAAGAACTTTTACAGTTGTGGCACGAACCTGGGATACGCGTGTGGGATGAGCAGAAGCAGGAAGAATTTAACCTCCGAGCATTGCTTTTCGTAACAATCAAAGATTGTCCTGCTCTTACTAACCTTTCAGGACAGTCAAACAAGGGATACAATGCATGCACACACTGTTTAGATGAGACTGAAAGTATATATTTGGAACATTGTAAGAAGAATGTATACAATGAGCATCGTCGATTTCTTTTGGCCAAGCATCCCTTAAGAAAGAAAGGCAAGCATTTCAACGGTCTGGCATGTCACCAGACGAAGCCTAAGGAGCGTATTGGTGCTGATATATTTGATATGGTCAAAGATTTGGATCAACTGGTAACCTTTGGAAAGGGTCCTGGAGGAAAATCTGTTCCGAAGGACGCTGAAGGACACGCACCCATGTGGAAGAAGAAATCTATATTTTGGGAGCTACCATATTGGAAATTCTTAGAGGTCCACTCTGCAATCGATGTGATGCATGTGACGAAGAATCTTTGCATGAACCTGCTAGGCTTCTTGGGCGTGTATGGGAAGACAAAAGATACACCGGAAGCACGAAAGGACCATCAACGTATGAAGACCCAGATGGCATGCATCCCGAATGGTTTCAAGGTCATGCCAGCTACGCTCTTACCAAACAAGAGAAGGAAATATTTTTTGAATGCCTAAGCAGTATTAAGGTCCCGTCTGGCTTCTCGTCGAATATAAAGGGAATAATAATATGGCAGAAAAAAGTTCCAAAACCTAAAGTCTCATGACTGCCACGTGATTATGACGCAAATGCTTCCGATTGCATTGAGGGGGCTTCTACCAGATAATGTTCGAGTACCCATTGTGAAGCTATGTGCATTTCTCAATGCAATCTCTCAGAAGATAATCAATCCTGAAGATCTACCACGGTTACAAAATGATGTGGTCCAATGTCTTGTCAGTTTTGAGTTGGTGTTCCCACCATCCTTCTTCAATATTATGACGCACCTGCTGGTTCACCTAGTCGAAGAGATTTTCATTCTCGGTCCTGTATTTCTACACAATATGTTTCCCTTTGAGAGGTTCATGGGAATCTTAAAGAAATATGTTCGTAACCGTGCTAGGCCAGAAGGAAGCATCTCCAAGGGCTATGGAACAGAGGAGGTCATTGAATTTTGTGTTGAATTCGTTCCTGACCTTAAGCCGATTGGTCTTCCTCAATCGCGGTATGAGGGGAGACTGAGTGGAAAGGGTACTCTAGGAAGGAAATCAATAATATGTAGGGACGGACATTCTTACACCGAAGCACATTACACCGTTCTACAGAATTCTATCTTGGCAGCCCCATATATCGAGGAACACAAGAAAATCTTACGCTCCAACAACCCTGGAAAGCATGACTCTTGGATTAGAGATGAACACATGAAGAGTTTCGGCGGTTGGTTGCAACATCTCATCAAAAACAACACTCTTGGAGATCAGCTATACTTGTTGTCTAGGTCACCATCTTCGACTATATCGACTTTCCAAGGGTACGAGATAAATGGGTATACATTTTACACGATAGCCCAAGATAAAAGAGCACCAACCAAAACAGTGGTGTCCGCTTTGATGCAACAGACAACAATGGGTCAAAGACCACATATTATGGTTACATAGAGGAGATATGGGAACTTGACTATGGACCTACTTTTAAGGTCCCCTTGTTTCGGTGCAAATGGGTCAAGCTGACAGGAGGAGGGGTTGAGGTAGACAAGAAATACGGAATGACATCGTTGGATCTCAACAATCTTGGGTACTTAGACGAACCATTCGTCCTAGCCAATGATGTGGCTTAGGTTTTCTATGTGAAGGACATGTCTACCAAACCTAGAAAAATAAAAAATAAGAAAAAGAATACAGCAGACGATGAGCCAAAGCACCACATAGTTCTTTCGGGAAAAAGAAATATCGTGGGAGTGGAGGACAAGACAGACATGTCAGAAGATTGTGATAAGTTTCATAAAATTCCGCCCTTCGCGGTGACGGATGACCCAAGCATCATGTTAATAAATGAAGATGCTCCATGGATACGACGGGATCAGAAAGGAACACACACGAAGAAATGATATGTAATAATTATAACATTTTATGAGTGAAGATGCTCCATGTGTCCATTTTTATAGTGTTGTCTGCAAACAATCTTGAGTGTGTTAGTCTCGTTTTGTGGCTGGACCGGGACTAAAGGAGGGCCTTTAGTCCCGATTCATACTTACCATTAAGATCCGATCTCCAAACGCGTGAGGTCACATATTAGGGAGTGCCTCTATGACAAGTTTCTTGGAGATGCCGGAGGACTAGGATCCGGCGGCATCTCCCTGAAACTGGCCTAGTGGTGTCCCTGCTCTCGAAAACCATCTTGCAGCTTGTAACTTATCTAACTAGATCAATACGCCTGGGAGCTAACTAATTTCACATATTAGGGAGTGCCTCTATGACCAGTTTCTCGGAGATGCCGGAGGACTGGGCTCCGGCGGCATCTCCCTGAAACTGGCCGTAGTGGTGTCCCTGCTCTCGAAAACAATCTTGGAGATGCCTCAAACTGGCTGGAGGACTGGACTCACAAGGATGCCTATTTATAGTACAAGCAGCTCGGCATAATGTCCACACTCACGACATAATATCGACACTCACCCCTATTATTAGTGCTAACTCATGTTTTGTACCGGTTGGTGTCTCCAACCGGGACTAAATGTTCATCTTTAGTCCCGGTTGTTGACACCATCCGGGACAAGGTACAAGCCGCAGGACATAATGTCGACACTCACCCCTATTATTAGTGTTGCCTGGCCCAGTCTGCTTCAATCCCTTCAGTCGCGGTTGGTTTCTCCAACCGGGACTAAATATGAACCCTCTCTTTATAGGCATTTCCCTCTATTTATTAGGTAACACTCAAGACATTTATTAATATTAAAAACCGGGACAAACCGAGACTAGCTAACACTCAGGACTAAAGCCGTCCCCTTTAGTCATAATCATGCCTAGTCCTATAGTACGCAGCTTCAGGGTCTTCTTCGTCATCGTCATCATCATCGTCATCGTCACCTGCCACTCCGGGGATCCTCAGCCCATCCATGGCATATACCAGGGGCCATTCCAGCCTCGGATTCACGGCAGGCGGGGGAGGGGTCTCCTGGAAGACGATGCCGCTACCGCCGGGCCGGTGTGGGGCCTTTTTGTGGCTCTGTGGTGGGTGGACTCGTGGGCACCACAGGCAAGGATGGTCTCCCCGGCGATGTAGCATCACTCCGATGATAGTATGGTTCGCCCACCACAGACGACGGCCGGCTTCGTTGTGGTTCACCGGGGGCAGGCCATCACCCTCGTACCTGGCGAGCTCCCTTTCCCGCCTATTAGCGAAGAAGGCATTCTAGGTGTCGTAGTTGTCGGGATCCCACTGGGGATCCATCCGCTGCTCCGGCGTGAGCTCGTGGTAGAAGTGGTTTGTGATGGCCACCTGGTGTGCGGAACCTTGAGGGACAGGAGGGATAGGAACCCCTCCAGCACTCAGCATCCAGCCGGCGGGCGGCCGGTAGCCCGGCGGACAAGGGTAGTTGGAGGCGCACATCGCCTCGGTCTCCTCGAGGGTCAGAATGGCCTAGTAGGCGTTGTCCACTGTTCTAAGAGAGGAAGGTGTGGATGTGTGGATAGCCATGGCGCGATCGCCCTAAATATAGAGGGAAAGGGCGGGAAAACTTGGCAAGAAGCTTTGGGAAATGGCAGGAAATATCTTTAGTCCCGGTTAGTGACTACATCTGGGACTAAAAGCTCTACGTAGAAAGGAAAGGGCGGGAAAACTTGGCGGGAAGCGGTGGGAAATGGCGGGAAATATCTTTAGTCCCAATTTGTGACTACAATCGGGACTAAATGGATATTATATTAAGATTCTTTATATTTTTATGATAATAATAGACATATTATTTGTTTTATTTGGATTATTACAATAAAAGATATGATTTTCCAAAGTTTTTATATTTGATTTGAATTAAAAAAAGAAAATTTACAAATGAAATAATTTATAAATGATGCAAACAGATAAATGGATATTATATTAGGATTCTTTATATTTTTCTGATAATAACAGAAATATTATTTGTTTTATTTGGATTATTACAATAAAAGATATGATTTTCCAAAGTTTTTATATTTGATTTGAACTAAAAAGAAAATTTACAAATGAAATAATTTATAAATGATGCAAATAGATAAATGGATATTATATTAATATTCTTTATATTTTTCTGATAATAATAGACATAATATTTGTTTTAGTTGGATTATTACAATAAAAGATATGATTTTCCAAAGTTTTTATATTTGATTTGAATTAAAAAAATTAAACTTACAAATGAAATAATTTATAAATGATGCAAACATATAAATGGATATTATATTAAGATTCTTTATATTTTTCTGATAATAATAGACATATTATTTGTTTTATTTGGATTATTACAATAAAAGATATGATTTTCCAAAGTTTTTATATTTGATTTGAATTAAAAAAATAAAATTTACAAATGAAATAATTTATAAATGATGCAAACAGATAAATGGATATTATATTAAGATTCTTTAGATTTTTCTGATAATAATAGACATATTATTTGTTTTATTTGGATTATTCCAATAAAATTTATGATTTTCCAAAGTTTTTATATTTGATTTGAATTAAAAAAAGAAAATTTACAAAAAAACAATTAGTCGCGGGTGGTGGCTGGACCCGGGACTAAAGGGTGCCTGCGCGCGCGAAAAGGAAGCGGCGGAAAAAAACCTTTAGTCCCGGGCCGTGGCTTAACCCGCGACTAAAGACCCCCTTTAGTCGCGGGTTAGGCCACGGGCCGGGACTAAAGACCCTTTAGTCCCATCCCGTGGCTTAGCCCGGGACTAAAGGGGTGGCCCTTTATATTCCGCGCGCCATCACGCCTGCTCAGCACTTGCATTTCTCGACGAAGACGAAGCACACAGACGACGAACGCAGAGACGAAGAAGACGAGGTGTTGTCCAGCCGCCGATTCCACCGCGCCGCCGTGCCGTGCTCCACCGTGTCGTGCTCCGCCGCTTCACGCTCCCCCGTGCCGCGCTCCGTGCCGCCTCGCAGTCGCGCTCCGGCGTCAGTGAGCGCTCGATCGAGGCCGGGGTGGTTTTTTATTTTAGTTAGGATTAGGATTATTATTGTTTTAGTTAATTATTAGGATAATTATTAGGATTATAATTATTGTTTTAGTTATTAGGATTATATTGTTTTAGTAGTTATTAGGATTAGAATTATTGTTTTAGTTATTAGGATTCGTATTAGGATTATTGTTTTAATTAAAATATTAGAATTGGGATTAGGATTATTGTTTTAGTTATTTTTTTGTTTTATTTATTAGGATTATATTGTTTTAGTTATTTTTTGTTTTACACAAATAATATTAGAATTATTGTTTTATTAGGGTTATTTTTTTTGTTTTAGTTATTATGATTATTGTTTTAGCACAAATAATATTAGGATTATTATAATTAGGACTATATTGTTTTATTTATTAGGATTAGTATTAGGATTATTGTTTTAATTAAAATATTAGGATTAGGATTATTGTTTTAGTTATTTTTTTGTTTTATTTATTAGGATTATATTGTTTTAGTTATTTTTTTTTTACCACAAATAATATTAGGATTATTGTTTTATTAGGGTTATTTTTTTGTTTTAGTTATTATGATTATTGTTTTAGCACAAATAATATTAGGATTATATTGTTTTAGTTATTAGGATTATTGTTTTTTCTATCCTGTTTAACTCTCTTTTTGTTATAGATAATTAAGTCATGGATCCATCCGAAGATCCTGGTCGCATCGGTGAAGGTTTTCATCAGGGCATGATAAGATGTGAAATTCCTCTTAATATTACTACCGGCGCCGAAGATATTTTGCTCAAGGAAGAGATATCCTCATATCTGAATCCATCCAGTGATGGACTAGAGGAAAACCTAATGTACCAAGGGGAAGACCAGATGGACGAAGGGCAAACAAATAACAACAATAATGATGGCCACTCGACAGGATCCGGCGAGGTACATATATATATTAATGATGGTGAACCACCGGATTAATCACTATTCATTTACTGATCTATATATATATTAATCACTCTCTCTTCTTCTTTTAGCCCACCGGATTGAAGCAACCGACAGCTCGAAAGAAACGAGGGCCGAACAAAAAGTTGGATGGTAATCAGAGGTTCACCATCGAAGAAATAGATGATGATGGTGAACAAATTGCTCCAGAGAAGCACCGGAGGATGTTTATAAATCAATGCGGGGTGCTTGTTAGGGACAACCTGCCGATCACCATCCAAGAATGGAATAAGTCAAAGAAACCCGGTGAAGAATCCAACAGCTAAGTCACCGATGATGCCAAAGATGACCTTTGGCAGAAGCTCATAGCGCATTTCATACTACCTCCAGAGTATGAGGAATTTGAGGTAGATGGTATTACCCCAAGGCCGGGTGGGCTTGAAAATAGAGCGAAAGTCAAGGAGTGGGCATTGAGCAAGATGGCTGAACTGTACCGGAACCAGAAGAAAAGTTTATACGCGAAATATGTCGCGAAAAAGAAAACTCCAGACTTCAAAGGTGTAAACGATAAGTTGAGAGAATAGTGGCCCGATTTTGTACAGTACAAGCAATCTGATAAAGCAAAGGCAAAGTCGGCAAAGAACGCGTTAAATGCTGCCAACAAGAAATACCATCATAAAATAGGGACAGGTGGCTACAAGAGTGTCGTCCCTAAGTGGGAAACTATGGAGAAGGAAATGAGGGCTAGAGGTGTCACTCCTGGTACAGATGGATGGCCCGAGAGGTCAAAGCACTGGTGGTACGGGCACAGGGGATCCTTGGACCCAGAAACAGGGAAGACATTATTTCATGAGAAAATTCTAAAACCCTCCCAAGACCTTATTAAAGCAATGAACGATGCTCAATTGGGATTGTTCCGTCCTGAGAGAGAGAACGACGAGCTGACACGCGCCCTAGGGAATCCTGAAAAGGGAGGAAGAACACGAGGCAAAGGCGTCGGTGTCTCGTGGAAGAAAGGGTTTCCTCAGTACGATGCCAGTTACAGAAGCCGTCAGAGAAAGAAGGACCGGGAGGCAGACCGGATCTCCAGGGTAGAGCAGGACCTAGCTGATCTGAAGAACCTCATGCATGAAATTAGCCAAAGGCCACCGTCGTCAACTCACCCGCGGTCTGATGATCCTGCATTGGATCTTAGCCAACAGAGAAGCAGCGTGGCTTCCACGGAGGTCCGTGCTGATGATCAAGCACTGCTGGATGATGCACCGGCTCCTCACTACCCCGTGGATGATGTCAGAGAAATGGCACAATGTGAGCTACATCAGCCAATGAACAACCTGTCCTTCAAGGTGGCAATCGGCACTACTTTACCTTGTCTACCTGGAGCACTCCACCATTCACTTCCGATTCCACCAGGCTATGCTCGTGTCACGGTGGATGACATAGTGGAGGATTTTGCGGACTAGAGATTGAAATCGCTACGCCTGAAGGCCTTACGAAACTAGGAGATGTCAAGCGCAACATCATTCTATGGAATAAGAAGTACATCAAGTTTCCAGGCTCGGCGCCAAGGCCACCGACTCCAAGGAATCCAAGTCCACCCTGCATCGAATATCGTCAACCTCCAAGTCCACCCCAACCCGATTATCGCCAACCTCCAAGTCCACCCCGCCCCGCTGACGATCGCCGCAGCAGGAGTACATCAACTCGATTTCCGCCTCCGCCTCCGTGCAATACTACTACCTCGTCGAAGAAACGGAAGTTCGACGGTCCCCCACGCCCCACATTGAAGAAAGGTCAAACGGCAAAGATAGTCGATATCCCACCGGCTCTTCCAAAGAGACCTTATGACAAGACCGATGAGGAAACTAACGCGGATGTGGCTGCCCAAGTTAAAGGCGCATTTTGCACCCAAAAAGCCTGAGCCAAAGCCGGTATATAATGAAAAAACCAAAAAGTGGGCTAAGACCTTTCTTGAGCAAACATCCCAGATATCGATGAATCTGGAATCAGACTATGACCGGGAGATTATTAAGCAAGCACAGAAGAAAAAATCACAAGTGCAAAAAGCGGGAAGCAAGTTGCCCAGCTCAGAGCACAGAAGAATCAATCGGTCGTCCCGCTCAAAGTCATTTCAGACCTCGACAAGGCCTTCAGAGCTGAAATGGATATGGACATGCAAATAATGGACCCCAGAGCCCGTAATAATGTTGCACTTATGGGAATCATTGTATCGTAGGCCAAAGCACTTGCTAACGAAGCAAATATGTCTCTTGGTCAATATTTAGGCTATGAAGATACGCCAGTGGGTCAGATAGTATGGCAGTATGTCCAAGGGGAGCCTCTAGTCAGTAATGAAGAGCCCGCGCGTCTATCCACACATATGCAAAATCTGCACAAATGGTACATGTCGCAAGCAGAAAAAAGCATCAGAAAGATTGGTTTCCGATGGACGTTAGAATGGAGCATCACTTCAAACCATACTCGATACAGGTTCAAATGACCGAACTGTTTCAGTTATACAACCAGCGCGCCCTCGACAAATCTATCATTGGTTGCTACTGTCTGTAAGTTATTTATTTCTATAATTAAGTTTGTAGCTTTAGCTCGTTCATTGCATTTAATATATTATCCTAACTATATATCCTTTTGTATAATGATATTATATTCTGCAGAATGAATATGCTTGAATGCAAAAGAGCTAGAAGATACGACGTTGGGTTTATTGACCCATATATCATTAATGAATATACGTTAAAAAATCACCCCAAGGACGTGGAGGTAGACCTGTGCAGGTTCTTAACCGAGAATAATTTTGTTAAGGAAATACTATTTCCTTACAACTTCAAGTGAGTGTCTATATCTTGTACACATTTTATTTTTGCTTACTGGATGAGCTATGCATGTATGCTTATGTAAATGTCCGCAGATTCCACTGAATCTTGCTAAACATTCAAGTTGACAAATCCCTAGTTGAAGTCCATGACTCATTAAGTTGGGACCAAGAGCAGGGGAGGGACATGAAAACAATGCTCCATAAGTAATTTCAATCATTATCGCATTATATCGTCCTCTTTCATTCATTTCCTGATGTCAAGTAACTAATAACTCCTTTGTTCATTTTCTTTGCCGAGCAGGTGTTGGACACGGTTCAGATAGAAAATACCAGGTCCATTCAAAGAGGAGCTAACTTATAAAATGGTGAAGAGTTTACAGCAGCCACCGGGAACTCATTTATGTGGATACTACGTCTGCGAGTACATCCGCGAGTTGACCGGTGAGCGAAAAGTTGACTCACATTATATTTATGATTTGCGGGAGAAACTAGAGCCAGACCAACGCATAAGAGCAATTCAAGAGGAGCTGGCGGGATTTATGATGAAAGAAGTCCTCGATGTACATGGAGAGCATTATACGGATGACATGGAACTCGATTTGCCTTAGTCATCTCCATGTAGCTCATATGATATATATATTCATCAATGACCATATAATTTCAAAAGATTTCTTCCTTTTGATATGATTGATTATATGTATGCTTGCAAGGGATCGATTAATTATATAAATGCATTGACGTGTAGTGTGTATGTAGTAGCGTATAATATGTATATTAAAATATATGTTTGAATTATAGTAAAACACAAAACAAAAAAGGAACGAAATGGCAAAAAAAAGGAAATATACAATCTCTGCCGTGACAGAAAAACACACAATTCTCTGCCGCGGCAGGAAACCTTATAGTCCCGGGTGGTGTTACGGCCCAGGACTAGAGGGTTTCCGTCCTCCCGTGGCGCTGAAACAGTCACGTGGCTGTTATCAGTCGCGGGCCGTAACGAGTCAGGACTAGAGGGGGCCTCTAGTCCCGTTTTCGTAGTCCCAGGCCCAAAACCGAGACTAGAGCTAGTTACGACCCGGAACTAGATGCCCTTTTTCCACCAGTGTCCAAGCTGCAGCAGCAGCTCATCTCCGATGACACTCAGATGCCGTGCAATTTCTGATGTACACGGACACGTGAGTCCTCATGCATGCACATCAAGTTCGAAGGCAAGGATCTCACGTGAGAATCAAGACGAGGCCTATGAGCATGCATTCGCATCCATGATTTTTCATGAGGCCAGGACCTGGCTCACGGCGGGTTCTGCTGCTGCTATTCGGATCACGAGGGCGAGTACATCAACTACATCGCGCTCTGGAAAAAGTCATCTATGTCGAGCCACGCACCGATCTACACCGCTCCGAGACACGACTACACCAACACCAAGATCTGCACTGTTTCGAGACGCGACTTCACCGACACCAAGATCTGCACTACACCGAGCCAAACTACATCGACCCAAATTACGACGTCAAGTTGTACGACTACACCAAGATCTTTGTCAAGTTCTACATCGCCAAGATCAACATCACGTAGTCCCGCCGCCGCCGTAGCCCGACTCTCTGCTAGGGCGATCCCACGATCGCCTCGCCCGCCTGGTCAAAAACCCGCCGCCGCCGCTGATCCTATGCGATCCGCCGCCGCCATAAAAACCTTGCCGCTGCCGCTTGCCTTGTGCCCCGGCCGCAGCCTACAAAAACCTACAACCAAAAACCCGTTGCCGCCGCCGCACAAAACCTAAAACCCTACGACACAAACCGCGCAAAATTTTTGCGCCTCCGTCGCGGCTACAATGACCACGACATCCACGACCACGGCTACATCATGACTTACTACCTCGACATCGACATCAAGAACAACATCTACAGCAACTCAAGAACTCCACTCAGCAGCGTCCGCGTCATCACTTGCATCCAGGCTACTCCCGCTGTGACTGTGGGAGGGAAGAGAGGCACCAGAAGGGGACGCAGTCACCGCCCCTAGGTGCCAGCCATGATCATGTCCAAGCATGTGATGATGATAAGGAGATGAAGACGACGAAAACGTAATACTTCAAATCCAGTCGTAAGCGTCCGCTTCACTCCCGCTCCGACTGAGGGGGATGTTAGAGTATGTATACGTGTATAGGCTAGGGATAGACTAAGACTCTACATCTTGTACTCCAAGTCTCCACATATCCCCGTGTAGCTCTATATAAACCCCCAAAGGGTCTGGTCAATAAAACACAATATTCTAGGGATCAATATTTTCCACAGTAATTACGCGTACCCAAACGATAAATCTTGTTTAATGGCACTGAAATCTAGATACTTAAAGCTGTTAATAACACGAACGTGGTTTAGGGCACGCAGCTGGTTCCGGGGCAACAAAACGGGATTGTTTGGACTTTGACTACAGACGAAAACTACAGTTCTAGCTCTGCCTACCTTGCACGATTCCATGGAAGCCACCCTAAGTTCATCGCTATAAAATTATGGGCCGCCCACGCCAAGGTTAAGTGCAAGATTTTTGGATGGCTGGCCATGCACGGAAAGCTACTTACGGCTGATAACTTAGCCACCAAAGGGTGGACGCATGACACCATATGCGCCTTATGCCTTAGAGCATCGAAGACACCTACCACCTTTGCAAATACCTCCTTGTTCACTATGGCAGTCTCGAACCTCACTCAAGTTTGGGACAATTGTTATGGGGTAACCCTGGGGTTGGCCCGATCTTTCACGAATTCCACGAGGAACGATGGGAAAGCGGTGGTCGGGGGATGAAATCGAGGAAGACGATGAAAACCACGAACACACACACACCAAAACACGATACACGCCTACTCCTCACGCCGGTGGCAACCGGTCCAACATAATCCCTAGGATCGGTGTTGGGCGAAGCTCGCTCTCCACGCCAACAACGGGGGACGAGGTGCTTGGTGAGATCTTGACGACTTGGGGGCGAGAAACCGAGAACCCAAAGCCTTGTACAAATTGAACGCACTAGGCAAGATCCAAGAGGGGGTGGATAATCCGGTGCTCCTTGGTAGGAGCATGAGACCAATAGATATAAGTTCCTCAAAGGGTTTCCTTAATATCTATTATTATCCAAGTCTAGGGTTTACAATGGAGGGTGGGGGCTATATATAGTCCAGCCACAAAACAGGGGTAGTTTCGGAACGAAAGGGTAAATTATAGGTAGGGTTACAAGGCACAGGGCCGAACTTAGGCGTTCAGGATCAGACAGGACAGGTAGTACCGGTCCGGCAACCGGTAGTACCGCTTGAGGGCCTGGAGCTTCTGTCGGAGGCGCCTGTGGCGAGCGGTAGGAGGGGGCGGTAGTACCGCTGTCCGGTAGTACCGGTTGATGGGCCGGTAGTACCGCTTGCGTCTGGGGCGTGGAGTGGTGCTTCCTGGATCGTCCGGTAGCTGGGGCCGGTAGGACCGCTGGGAGCGGTAGTACCGGTCGGCTCAACCGGTAGTACCGCTTGCGTCTGGCAGCGACTGGTTTCTTTCCCTCCGCTCCTTGGGTCCTTCTCTTCGTACCTGATGATGCACAGTGTATGCGTATGAAGTAGCAAGCCATCCAAGGGTGTGTCGAAGTCACACAAGGAGAGGAGCGTGTTCACCTTAGCTTGAAGGAGTTTGGCTCGAGCGCGAGTCATGGGTCCACTTGGGGAGCTCGTGGGAGTAGATGTAGTAGCGGTTGTAGGACGGGCTGCATCAGCTCATCCCCCTTGGGAAAGAGTCGTCCTCGACTCTTCAACCGTCACAACTTCCTCTTCGCCATGGTAGGGTGAGAGGTCCTTGACATTGAATGTCGAGCTCACAAGATACTTCGATGTTGGTAATATCGATGACGTAGGCGTTGTTGTTGATCCGCTTTAGCACCTTGAATGGTCCATCGCCTCTTGGCTTTAGCTTGGAGTCGCGTTCCTTGGGAAAGCGGTCTTTACTCAAGTGTATCCACACAAGGTCACCCTCATCAAAGATCATCTCTTTCTTGGTCTTGTTTAGCCGTGATGCTTGGCGAAGGACTTGTTGCTCGATAGTAGCTCGTGTGTCTTCATGGAGTTTCTTCATTGTTTGGGCACGCTTGACAACGTCCATATTGGCATGTTCATGAAGTGGAAGTGGAAGGATATCAAGTGCGGTGAGAGGCTCGAAGCCATAGACGATCATGAACGGGCTTCTCATGGTGGTGGAGTGCTTGGCGTGGTTGTAGGCGAACTCGGCGTGTGGAATACATTCCTCCTAGTCTTTAAGGTTCTTCCTTATCAACACCCGGAGGAGTGTGCCAAGACTTGGATTGACGACCTCGGTTTGTCCATCGGTTTGAGGATGCGAGGCGGACGAGAAGAGGAGCTTGATGCCGAGCTTGGCCATGAGAGTCTTCCAGAAGTAGCTCATGAATTTCACGTCGCGGTCGGAGACGATTGTTCTAGGCACACCATGTAGCCGAATTATTTCCCTGAAAAACAAATTGGCTACATGTGAAGCATCATCGGTCTTATGGCACGGAATGAAATGTGCCATTTTAGAAAAGCGATCCACGACTACAAATATGGAATCATGACCATGTTTAGATCTAGGCAAGCCTAACACAAAGTCCATGCTAATGTCCGACCAAGGTGTATGAGGAATAGGCAATGGCATATAAAGACCAAAGGGGTTGGACTTAGACTTAGCTTGGATACATGTAGTGCATCGTTGGACGTGGCGCTCCACGCCGCGCTTCATCTTTGGCCAAAAGTAGTGAGTGGAGAGCATGCCATATGTCTTGTCATGGCCAAAGTGACCCATAAGGCCTCCACCATGGGACTCTTGAAGAAGCAAAAGTTGGAGAGACGATTTCGGAATGCAAAGCTTGTTTTGTTTGAAAAGAAAACCCTTATGCAAATAGAAATCATCAATCCCTTTGTCTATTGAACATTGTGCAAATATTGGTCCAAAGAAAGAGTCGGACGTGTACAAAGATTTGATGTCATCAAGACCCAAGACATTGACTTCGATTCGTGTAAGAAGGCTTGTGTTTTTGCGAGACAAGGCGTCCGCTACCACATTTTCTTTGCCCTTCTTGTATTTGACAATGTAAGGAAAAGACTCCATGAACTCAACCCATTTTGCGTGCCTTTTACTCAAGTTGGCTTGGCCCTTAAGATACTTCAACGACTCATGGTCGGAATGGATGATAAATTCTTTGGGCCAAAGATAGTGTTGCCAAACTTGAAGAACTCGAACCAAGGCAAAAAGTTATTTGTCATAAATGGGATAATTGAGGCGTGCGCCATCAAGTTTCTCACTATGGTAAGCAATAGGACGCCCATTTTGCATAAGGACGCCACCAATGCCAATACCGCTAGCGTCACACTCAATCTCAAAGGTTTTTGTGAAATCCGGCAATGCAAGAAGTGGTGCTTCGGTGAGCCTCTTTTTGAGCTCATCAAAAGCCTTTTGTTGTGCTTTTCCCCAAATGAACGTGACATTTTTCTTGGTCAATTCGTTGAGGGGGCAAGCAATTGTAGAAAAGTCTTTGACAAAACGACGGTAAAAGCCAGCCAACCCATGAAAACTACGAAGTTCACTAACATTTGTAGGGATGGGCCAATCCCGTATGTCCTTGACTTTTGAGTCATCAACTTCAATGCCATTAGAAGACACGACAAAACCAAGGAAAATCAGCTTGTCTTTTGCAAAAGTGCACTTTGGGAGATTAGCATAAAGCTTTTCATGACGAAGGATTTGAAGTACCTCCTTAACATGAGTAAGATGCTCCTCTAGTGACTTGCTATAGACAAGAATGTCATCAAAGTAAACAACTACACTCTTCCCAATGAGAGACCTCAAAATATGGTTCATGAGACGCATGAAGGTAGATGGGGCATTAGATAAGCCAAAAGGCATAACCAACCATTCATAGAGACCAAGCTTGGTCTTGAAGGCGGTTTTCCACTCATCACCTTCAGCCATGCGAATTTGATGGTAACCACTACGAAGATCAATTTTTGAAAATATAGTGGCTCCACATAATTCATCAAGCATGTCATCAAGACGCGGTATAGGATGTCGATAACGCACGGTGATAGCATTGATTGGACGGCAGTCCATGCATAACCGCAACGTATCATCCGTTTTTGGGACTAGAATCACGGGGACCGCGCTTGGGCTAGTGCTTACTTGGATCAAACCTTTGGAGACGAGTTGGTTGATTTGACGTTCGATCTCCTTCGTCTCTTCCGGGTTCGTGCGATACGCGGCGCGGTTTGGGAGTGGTGCGCCGGGTATGAGGTCGATGCGGTTCTCTATTCCACGAAGAGGAGGAAGGCCATGAGGAAGCTCTTCGGGAAATACATCTTGGAATTCCTGCAAAATAGCCATCAAAGAAGGAGGAACATTTGTCAAGTCGTTAGTTCCTTGCGCTAGTCCCTTGCATACAAGGACATAGTGCAAGATGGATGGGTTGTTCCGCACTTCTCTCATCTCACTTTTGGTGGCAAGAAGAACACTCTTAGTTTTTCCACTCGAGTTTGGCTTGTAGCTCTCACTCACTATGGTGTGGTTCTCTCGCTCACCACTCTTCTCACAAGTTGTTTTTGTGTATTGCGCCCTCGCTAAAGCCTTTGCATTGTCCGCAATTATTTGGCTAGGAGTCATTGGTTGCAACACACAAGTTTTATCAAGCCATTTGAAGGTGTAAGTGTTTGAGTGACCATTATGCAAAGCACGTTTGTCATATTGCCACGGTCTTCCGAGCAACATGTGACAAACCGTCATTGGGACCACGTCACATTCCACGGTGTCCTTGTAGTGCCCAATAGAGAACGTCACCGAGACAGTGTGCTTGATTTTGACGGATCCTTGGTCACTTAGCCATTGAATATGGTAGGGGTGTTTATGCGGATGGAGGGTGAGGTTGAGTTTCTCACACAATTCCGTGCTTGCAAGGTTGTGGCAACTCCCTCCATCGATGACAACTTTGATGGACTTCCCATTGATGCCGGCACGAGTTTGGAAGATGTTCGAGCGTTGGTCTTCATTTTCATTGACTTGGGTAGTCAAGACCCTTGTGACCACAAGCGATGGACTTGCGTCATGCTCACACACAAGAAGTTCTTGGTCCTCTTCCAAATGTTGCCTTGCCATGGCTTCCTTGACCCTTGCATCAAACTCTTCTTCACTCAAGTATTCTTCATCGCCATTGTCATGGATGAACAAAACTTTCTTGTTTCCACATGCGTTCGACTTGTGCCCTTTGCCTCCACACTTGTAGCATTCACCATTGAATGGTTGATCATCCCTTGTGTTTTTGCCACTTGGGGGCTGTTTTCCTTGAGAGAGAGTCGGCTTGAAGGGCAGCTTGGTGGTACTTGAGGAGCTTCCACTTGGTGTTGTTGGAGTAGTGGTTGGCGCTTGCTTGTAGGTGAAGTACGTCTTTGGCTTGTTGTACTTGATGTCCTCTTGCACTTGACGCTCGGCCTTTGAAGCGATGTGCACAAGCTCAACCATGTTGTTGTACTTTTGGAACTCGGTGATGCGCTTGATTGGATGGTTCAAGCCATTGAGGAAGCGTGCCATTGTTTGTTCATCTCGCTCTTCAATGTTGGCACGGATCATGTTGAGCTCCATTTGCTTGAAGTACTCTTCCACGGTCTTTGTTCCTTGACTAAGCGTTTGAAGCTTGTTGAAGAGGTCACGTGTGTAGTGTGAAGGAACAAAGCGGGATCTCATATGAGCCTTCATATCTTGCCAAGTTGCGATTGGAGGCTCTTCTTTTGCTTCGCGAGCGAGTTGGACTTGTTCCCACCAAAGGTTGGCATACTCATCAAACTCGAGGGATGCCATGGCCATCATCTTCTCATTGCTATAGTTGTGCATGCGGCAGATCTTGTCGACCTTGAGTTCCCAAGAGAGATATTCCTCGGGCTCATTGGAACCGGTGAACTTTGGCATGGTGAACTTGAGCTTGCCGAAGGTTTCTTCTCCATTGCGGTTCCGGTTGCGGCGGTTGCCGTGATTTTGGCGGTCATCATCATCATCCGAGCTCTCATGTCTTGCTTGGTGATTGTTGCGTTGCTCTTGCGGTTGTTGAGGTGCCGCGTTTGGTGGTGGAACTTGTTGTTGACGACGAGCTTGGGGAGCTTGCTCGTTTTGTTGACGCGGTTGATGCCGAGGAGCATGAGCTTGCGCCATGTGGCAAGGAGGACGTCGAGCCGCATGCGCAATGGGCTGCTCTTCTTCTTCTTGGTGTAGGGGAGGGTCGTCATGACCATCATATTGCCGACGTGGACGATCATGTCGATGATGACGCCTTGGAGGATCTTCGAGTGCTTCCCGTCGACGGTGATCTTGTTCGTCCTCTTCGGAAGCTTCACTTGTTGTTGAAGGGGCATGTCGACGTCGATGGCCTTGGTGGTCCATGCGAGGTTGCTCTTGTTGAATCACAAGTGCCCTTGGTTGTGGCCGGTTCGCTTCGCGTCTTGGAGGTCTTGCGGAGAGGTCACCATCATAGCTTGACGTTGCGGCGTGACGCGGAGATGGTACCGCTTGCGAAGAGCTCATGGATTGAAGAACGGGTCCCTCCCGGTGCCTTGAAGCGTGACGGCGAGGTGCACTTGATTCGCTTGAGGAGTGCCGAGATGAGCTTGATTCGCGCGATCGTGGCCTTGCGAGTCCATCGATGATGCGTTGAAGCTTCTCATCCGTTGAGGCGAGTGCACGACCAAGAGCTTCACTTTGATGCCCGAGGTTGTGTTGCATTGCATGCATTTGGCCACGGACTTCTTCGAAGCGGTTGTCGATGTTCTTGAATTCCACACGGGCCTCGCTAAATTGTTCATCTTGGCGCCGCTCGAGAGCTTCACAACGGTAGTTGAATTCACCTCGGACCTTCCAATGGTCCCATCTTGTCATGAATTGTGTGTCATCCTCCGGAGGTGGTGGTGGTTGGGATGGCTCTCCATGCCTGTCCATGATGCAAAGCCAACAAGGGTTGTATATGGAGAGAAATGGTTCGGAGAGTTAGCCTTTTACCTCACCTTGGAGATTATATCAAACCAATTTCCACACAAGTGAGCGAAAAGCGTGCAAAGTGAAATGGGCAAGAAACTCACACACAACTATGCTAGAACTCTCAAAAGCTTTTGGTGGAAGGTTAGGATTGTGGAAAACCAAACGAAACGATCCAAGCAAAAGGTTATTGTCCTACGTGGTAAAGAACCAAAGATCAAAAGCAAAAAGGATACGATCTACCAAAAACACGGAAAACACACACGTGGAGAAAAACGGGGTTATCACGACAATGAAAATGAGCACAAAAGGTCCTAACGAAGACTACGCTCGGTTGTCGTGCCAACACAAGGAGAGACCACAACTCGTTTGCTAAAAGAGGATAAGCAATAGATTTGTGCACTTGCCTCGGTGCGCTCTTTTCTTCTCTCTTGTTGTCTTACAATCTTGGTATTCTCTTTGTATTGGGAGACTATGTATCTTTCTACTCTATCTTTTTCTTTTCCTTTTCTGTTTTTTTATTATTCTTTTTCTCCCTCTCTATACTACTATGTTAGCTTTTGTATTTGGCCTCACACTCTCACTTTCCGAAGGCAAGTGCACAATGCTTAGACAAACACAAAATGAGTTGCTCTCATAGGATAGATACACACAAAGGAAGATATGGGGCTGTCAAGGTGGTGCAAGTTATACCTTTGGTATTGTTGACGACTTGCAACCGTTTGTGGGGGATGATGTTTGAGTGTCGCGGTGTCGTTGAGCGCGGAATGACTTTAATGCGGAAGCTGTTGTGAAAATGGCGACAAACACGCGAAGCACGAACAAGCGAGGTGGAAAGGTCAGCAAACGAAACTGAGGCGATAAAGGGCAAAGAGGCACGGTCAGAGTCAAGCGGTAGTACCGCTTGAAATGACCGGTAGTACCGGTGAGCGGTAGTACCGCTTGTACTACCGGTAGTACCGGTTACTTGCGGTAGTACCGCTTGCTCGGCCGGTAGTACCGCTTGGCCCAGAACTGGAACGAGAAGAACTTGCCAAAAACCTCAAATTCGTGGGAAATCTGACCGAAAGGCTGGGATAGGAACAACAGGGGCTATAGATCGACTCCCAAAACAACAGATCTATGGACCAAAACCACGAAAAACTCACCAAATCCAGAGATCGATCCGAAGGCAAATTGGGGCTCTTTTTGGTGGGATTTTCGATTTTAAGGTGGATAAAAGAAAAATTGGGGGGAAATTCGTGATCAACCGTGCTCTTGATACCAATATGTTATGGGGTAACCCTGGGGTTGGCCCGATCTTTCACGAATTCCACGAGGAACAATGGGAAAGCGGTGGTCGGGGGATGAAATCGAGGAAGACGATGAAAACCACGAACACACACACACCAAAACACGATACACGCCTACTCCTCACGCCGGTGGCAACCGGTCCAACATAATCCCTAGGATCGGTGTTGGGCGAAGCTCGCTCTCCACGCCAATAACGGGGGACGAGGTGCTTGGTGAGATCTTGACGACTTGGGGGCGAGAAACCGAGAACCCAAGGCCTTGTACAACTTGAACGCACTAGGCAAGATCCAAGAGGGGGGTGGATAATCCGGTGCTCCTTGGTAGGAGCATGAGACCAATAGATATAAATTCCTCAAAGGGTTTCCTTAATATCTATTATTATCCAAGTCTAGGGTTTACAATGGAGGGTGGGGGCTATATATAGTCCAGCCACAAAACAGGGGTAGTTTCGGAACGAAAGGGTAAATTATAGGTAGGGTTACAAGGCACAGGGCCGAACTTAGGCGTTCAGGATCAGACAGGACATGTAGTACCAGTCCGGCAACCGGTAGTACCGGTGGTGACCGGTAGTACCGCTCCGGGAGCGGTAGTACCGCTTGAGGGCCTGGAGCTTCTGTCGGAGGCGCCTGTGGCGAGCGGTAGGAGGGGGCGGTAGTACCGGTTGATGGGCCGGTAGTACCGCTTGCGTCTGGGGCGTGGAGTGGTGCTTCCTGGATCGTCCGGTAGCTGGGGCCGGTAGGACCGCTGGGAGCGGTAGTACCGGTCGGCTCAACCGGTAGTACCGCTTGCGTCTGGCAGCGACTGGTTTCTTTCCCTCCGCTCCTTGGGTCCTTCTCTTCGTACCTGATGATGCACAGTGTATGCGTATGAAGTAGCAAGCCATCCAAGGGTGTGTCGAAGTCACACAAGGAGAGGAGCGTGTTCACCTTAGCTTGAAGGAGTTTGGCTCGGGCGCGAGTCATGGGTCCACTTGGGGAGCTCGTGGGAGTAGATGTAGTAGCGGTCGTAGGACGGGCTGCATCAACAATGCTGCGGGAGGGCTCCATGGCCAAGACTTTTATTCCGTCACGGAATGGTGGGACAATCTTGTTGCCAAAAGACCAACGAACGAGAAAAGAAGATTAGGTGGGCGTCTGCTATATGTTCTTTGGAACGCTTGGAAAGAGAGAAACGGACGAATCTTTACTAACCGGCGTCTAACTTATGTCGAGGTGGCTGGGATCGCTAGGGACGACATCCTCCAGCGAGCTCATGCTTTCGTGGCCTTTGGGCCTGCCATTCCAGCGAAGCCTGATTAGACGTTTTTGTTTTTTCCGGCATGTTTGCAGCTTAATCAAAACATGCCCCTTAACTGCATGTTGGATTTTCCTCTATCTATTTGAAAAGGCAGAGCTCCTGTCGGTTGCTTCAAACTTTTTTTACTTTCAATGTACCAAGTCGCATGGAGAAATGTCTTACTCCCTCTGATCCAGATTACTCAACTAGCTTTCTTTCGTGAAAGAGAATTGATCCAGTATCCAGGAGACGTACGGCGTGTATCTGCTGGACGTAGACCGTCAGATATGTGTCCGAGACTTCAACGAAGGGATCAAGCAAGGATATGCGAGGCTTGTGTACTAGCATGAAGTAAGTAAATAAATCTTAGTGACAGCTACTTTTTAGGTCTAGGGATTTTACGTGCAGATAAAAACCACCTCTGCCACGCAAGTAGAATCTTAGTGACAGAACGATGAGTTAGTAAATACTCCTTTGGATCTATTAATAATTTAATATTGTCTAGATACCAATACATCTAGTCTAAGTAATTAACTATATGTTGGATAGATCTCTCCCACGTTCGGGCCCAACGGTCCGAACGGAGACCCTCATCGCGCCCTAATCGGGGGCGCCCAACCCTATCCATGGTTGTGGGCCCCTGTCGCCAGTGCGTATATAAAGAGGTGGGGGGGCCGGACGCACGAGGTACGAGGTTAACCGGTGCGCCGCAGCCCCCACAAACACACCCACCGATTAGGGTTCGCACTAGGCCGACGGAAAGCTCCGCCGCCACCGCTCTCAACCACCCACGCCCACGCCGTCGCCCCTCTCCGTCATGGACACCACCTCTGGCATCCCCTCTGGCTCGTGTTCCTCGAGCCAAGACGCAGGTAGTACCTCTCCGGTCTCTCTCTACTCTCTCAGATCCAACCCAAAGAGCGCTACTGTAATCATCTAGGCTAGAAGATCCAAATGGCCAATCTAACATTGGTATCAGAGCAAGGTTCTAGTCCTATTTTTTCGGTAGAAAAGCAAAGAAGAAAAGAAACCCTAGATCTATAGTGCGCCTGCCCTTACGGCCGCGCCGTTCCTCTCTATCTCGACGCGCATCGGCATGCCGAGGCGTCGGAAGAAGAACACACCCCTTCGGGGGCAAAGAAAATCCCCAAAGATTTAAATCCTAACCCTAGTTCCTCCCAGATCCCGCATGCAAGTCCCCACCCGAAAAAGAAAATCCAAATCGAAAGAAAAGTCACACCGGCCATCGCCGGGAAAGGATGTGCCTCCACCTCGGCCACTTGACGGCGGCGCACCCACCCTCGGGTGGATGCGCGCATCGGCAAGGAGCCAAGGGGAGGCGCCGCCGCTGTTCCCCCCTTGCTGCTACATTGCTGGGTGAAAGGGGAACGTGGACGGGTAAGGAGGGCCGGGGGGCCATGGTTCGGAGCAAGCAAAGGAGGGAGGGGCGCGCCGGAGGCGGCCGCCTCGCCTCGTGCTCGGGCGGGCCACGCCAAAGCAGAGAGGGAGAGGGAGGTGCGCGCGGAACGCGGCCGCCTCTCCTCGGCCTCACGCGGAGAGGGCGCAGCGCCGCCGCGGTGACCACACGGGGTGCACGCGGGGCCACGCGCCGCCGCCGGCGCAGCCGACGCGGGGCAGACGCGGTGGAAACGCGGCGCCGCCGCGGAGAGTGGACGCGGGGAGAGAGAGGGGGGAAAATGGATTAGGGTTTTGGGGGGCTGGCGGCTGGGGGGTTCTTATAGCCCTGAAACGCGCGGCCGACCGTCGGATTTAGGTCACGCGCGATGGAGGGCCAGGATCGTCTGCCGCGGGCGGCGCGGGGCTGGCGGGCCAGGCAGGCCGGCCCGTGGCTGGGCCAGTTGGGCCACTGGCGGGCAGGCCGAGCGGCCGCTGGCGGGCGGCGGTTAGCGCCGCGCGCGTGGCCGGGCCGGGTGGGCCGTTGCTTGCCGCCCAAGGTTGTCGGCCCAGCAAGTTTTTAAGAGCCAGTTTTTTCTGTTTTTATTTTACAGAAGTTGTTTTAATTGTTTTGCTTAGAGTTTTTAAGCAATTTTTGCATAGTTTTCTCTAGTCATCTTATTGCAAGTATATTTTTACTAGAGAATGATTTAAAGGCAGAATTTTTTCTGTAAAGTTCAAAGTATCGTGAAAGTTATTTTTTAATGTTTCCGCTGCAAATAGATGGTTTAAATTGCAATAATGCAATAAAAGTTGTTTAAATTTTGATATAAAGATGTGATAAAGTGATTAAAGTGATTATGTCTCATGCTATTAATTGACCAACGTTATTAATAAACATGACCATAATCTTTTCCATTAAGTATTAAAGGTGCATTTAAATTTATTTCTGCCCAACGGTGATGTAATTTTAAATAGCACGAAACGATTGCATGCTTGATTTATATCAACGTTGAATTAAAGCATACAGTTGTTTTCCTTAGTGATCTCACATCTTCTGTGATTTTCAGGAGGTCTCAACCTCATGGCATGTTTGAAGGACATCCCGCTCCTAAGGGGGGACAACTACTCCGAATGGAGGAAGAAAGTTGATTTGGCGTTCGTATGCGCCGAAGTGGATTGGGTGGTTGACACCAAGCAACCGGTCAAGCCCGCTAACCCGGTCAGGGGGGCTGCTGAGGAAAGTGCTGACTTTGAGAAAAGAAAGAGGGACCATGCTCCATTGGAGCTGGCCTACTCTATTGATAACCAGAAATGGGTGAACGCCAACAAGAAGTGTCTGGCCTTCGTAAAGAACACAATTGAGAACGCAATAGTGGGCTCAATTGGAGAGTGTGCTACCATTGGCGAGTATCTCGCCAAGATAAAGAGCCAGTTTACTGACTCTTCAAAGATGTATGCGACCCAGCTGTTAAAGCAGCTGGTTACTGAAAAGTATACGGGAGGACCCCACGGAATAAGTGAAGGGATTCGCAGCATAGTAAATCAGAGCTTTCTACGGAAGCGAACAGAGGGAAAGCCAAGATCTAATCTAGGAGATGCAAACAACGAGAGAGATTGGATTAGATCTTCATACCCTTGAAGATTCGCACAGCGGAACGTTCGTCGGAACGTGGGTGATGTAGTCGTACTCGCTTCTCCTCCTCGCGATCCGATCCGATCTAGCACCACAAGTGGCGGTGCCTCCGTGAGATGCACACGTGCAGCACCTCGACGTCTCCTCCTTCCTCGGACCAGCAAGTATGGTGGAGAGATGGATTGGATCTACAACACGACGGCGTGGTGTATATGATGGAGAATTTCTGCTGCAGGGCTTCGCCTACAAACAGTCGGGAGGGAGAGAGGAAGGTAGCAGGGCTACTAGGGTTTGGAGGAAGGTGTGTGTTAGGTGGGGGGGAGGGGGCGCACCAGCCCTCTATATATAGAGGGGGGGTGCGGCCAGCCCTTGCCCATCCTCCAAGTCTATCTCTAGTTTAAACGATTTAAACTAGAAACCCTATCTAGAAACCCTATCTTATCTTATCTCTAGTTTAAACGATTTAAACTATGTAGGATCGGCTGGGCCCTATGGGGCCTTGTGCCCCTGGCCCAATGCGGCCAGGACACTCCCTCATAGGCCCATGCCCCCTCCCGGAAGGTGGGACCACGTTGGCCCCCTTCCGGAAGGTTCTAGAAGCTTCCGGTACAATACCGATTAATCCGGAACAATTCCGAACTCCAAAAACTGCACTGCCTTATATGAATCTTATTCTCCGTACCATTCCGGAACCTCTCGTGATATCCCGGATCCCATCCGAGACTCCGAACAAAAATTCATAAACCAATTATCCAATCTATACTAGCGTCGAGACACGTTAAGTGTGTGACCCTGCGGGTTCGAGAATATGCAGACATGATCTTTTATCAATAATCAACAGCGGGGTCTGGGCACCCATATTGACTCCCACACATTTATCGATGATCATATCGGATGAACCGCGATGCCAGGATTCAATCAATCCCATATATATATTCCCTTCGTCTCGCGATATTTTACTTGCCCGAGATTCGATCGTCGGTACCGTCATACCTAGTTCAATCTCGTTCACAGCAAGTACTTTACTCGTTCCGTAATCCGATATCACTTTGTGATTAACTCCTTAACCACATGCTTGCAAGCGGTGTTGATATCGATTACTGAGTGGGCCCGAAGTATATCTCTCCGACTTGGGAGGGACAAATCCCATCTCGATACATACAACCCAACAGATACTTTCCGATCACCTGAGAGACACCTTTATGATCACCCTCTCATAGGATGACGTTTGATGACCTCAAAGCTTTCTTCCGATACCAAGGAGTTGTATTATATCATGGTCTAAGGAATACAATATTTGACATAGGAAAAGCTTCGCAAAGATAAACACAATGACACGATCTAATTGCTTCGCTTAGTTTGGGTCTGTCCACCATATCATTCTCCCAATGATATGATCTCATTATCAATTGACAACTCATGTCTATGGTTAGGAAACCTTAACCATCATTGATCAATGAGCTAGTCCATAGAGGCGTACTAGGGACACAGTGTTGTTCACAAACCACACAAGTATTAATGTTTCCGCTTAATACAATTCTAGCATGGAATATAAACTTTATCATGAACAAGAATTATAATAATAACATCTTTATTATTGCCTCTAGGGCATAATTCCAACAATAAGAGAGCACATCTTGAGGATGTCAAACATGGCAGCGAAGCTCAAGCCCATGGATGAGGACCTCGAGCTAAAGCCAGCACTCTTGGTGCACCTTGTGATGGCCTCACTTCCACAGCCTTTTGAAAACTTTGTGATAAACTATAATATGTCCCCTAAAAAGTGGGACATAGAAAAGACCATTGGGATATGCTCCCAAGAAGAGGAAAGGCTGAAAGCCCTTCACGGCGGTTCTCTGAACTTCGTGAAGGACAACAGGAAGAGAGGCTTCACAGACGGCAACCATGGTGGCTCACCCTCCAAGCCCCATGGCAAGGGTCCAATGCAGCACCAGTACCAGCATCACCAGTCCACCCCTGGGGAGAAGGATCAGTGCCATCACTGTAAAAAGTCGGGCCACTACAAGAAAAACTGCCCGATTTGGCTAAAGTACATCATGGCCAAAAAGGTAAAGATATTGTTTCTTTTGTTAATGAATCTTTGTATGAAAAGTTTACTAGATCCACTTGGTGGATTGATTCTGGAGCAACTGTTCATGTTGCCAACTCTTTACAGGGGTTCCATTCGACAAGGACCACGCCAAGAAGAGAAAGACACATTGAAGTGGCGAATGGAATAGAAGCAGAAGTGGAGGCCATTGGTGACGTCCCTCTGGAGCTGGCTGATGGCTCTTTGCTTTTGCTCAAAGATGTGCTTTTCGTTCCTTCATTACATAGGAATTTAATAAGTGTTTCCTGTTTGGACAAAGATTCTTACGAATGTTATTTTGGAAATGGCAAGTGTGCCATTTGGTTGAAAGACAAATGTGTGGGTGTTGCTACATTATTTGATAAGTTATATTTGTTATCCCTGCATGAGAAAGTTCTTTCTGTGTGTGATGTGAATGAAAAAGTTTCCTTGTCGAACAAAGAACAAAAGAAAAGAAAGCGAACTCTTGACTCATCGAAACTATGGCACTGCAGACTAGGCCATATTTCGAGGGGAAGAATAGAAAACCTCGTTAAAAATGACATTCTTCCTCCATTAGAGTTCTCCGACATAGAACAATGCATAGATTGCATTAAAGGAAAGTATGTCAAACAAATTAAAAAGGGTGCAAACCGAAGCATAGCTACACTAGAAATAATCCACACGGATATTTGTGGACCGTTTCCAGTGAAAAGTGTGGATGGCTATGATTCATTCATAATATTCACGGATGACCACTCCCGGTATGGTTATATTTATCCAATTAAAGAAAGATCAGAAGCATTGGATAAATTTAAAATTTTCAAAGCTGAAGTAGAAAATCAGCACGATAAAAGAATCAAAATAGTCCGGTCCGATCGTGGGGGGGAGTACTATGGTCGGCATACTCCATATGGACAAGTACCAGGACCCTTTGCAAGGTTCCTGCAAGAAAACGGAATAGTCGCCCAGTATTCTATGCCGGGCGAACCTCAACAAAACGGAGTAGCTGAAAGGCGCAACCGTACCCTTATGGATATGGTGCGCAGCATGATGAGCTATTCCACCCTCCCATTGGGATTGTGGATGGAGGCGCTTAAAACCGCCATTCATATTCTCAACAGAGTACCAAGTAAGTCGGTGCCCAAAACACCGTATGAATTGTGGACAGGCAGAGTCCCCTCTCTGCACCACTTGAGGGTCTGGGGGAGCCCAGCTGAGGCAAAAGTTTTCAATCCAAACATCACAAAGTTAGACCCCAAAACAGTATCTTGCCATTTTATTGGCTACCCAGATAAGTCCAAAGGCTATCGTTTCTACTGTCCTGACAGATACACAAAGTTTGTAGAAACGAGACATGCAGTCTTCTTGGAGGACGAACTGATGAGGGGGAGCACGGTAGCTAGGAAAATTGATCTTGAGGAGAAGAGGGTGCATGCACCTAATCCGATGACTCAGGAGCCATTTTTCTTGCTACCTGTTGTACCACCATCTATGACCCCTGAGGTTGTGGTGTCGGCACCTGTTGTGACTCCACACGTGACAACAATGGGCGAAAGTTCGGAACCTGTCCATCAGGAGCCACCTGAACCCACTGTTGAGCACGAAAGGGAGCCAGAACAGCCACCTACTATAAATGTGCCTGAACCCGAGGCAAGAAATGAGCAAGAGTCTGATGAACTCAGACGGTCTAAAAGAGAACGAAGACCAGCCATTTCCAAAAACATCTACAAAGTTTACAATGTAGTTCATATGGAGGGCGATCCTACCTCATATGAAGAAGCCATGAGTAGCCCTCACTCAGCCAAGTGGGTGGAGGCAATGGAAGATGAAATGAAATCGATGAGTTCCAACAATGTTTGGAACTTAGAGGAAATTCCCAAAGAAGCCAAAACAGTAGGATGCAAGTGTTGGAGATATGCCCTAGAGGTAATAATAAATGTAGTTATTATTATATATCTTTGTGTTTATGATAAATGTTTGCATTCATGCTATAATAGTATTAACAAGGAAACCATTAATACTTGTGTGATTTGTAAACTTAATTTGAAGTCCCTAGTATAGCCTCTATACTTCACTAGCTTGTTGGTTGATTGATGATGTGGTTTCTTTGTCATGAACATTGAGATGTTATCAACAACAAGATCATATCGTTAGGAGAATGATATGGTGGACATACTCCTATAGACAAGCGTAGCATAAAGATCAAGTCATTTCAATAGTTCAATTGCTATATGCTTTCTGATACATAGTAACCTAATTCCTTCGACCATGAGATCATGCATATCACCTTTACTGGATGGATGCTTTGATGTCATCAAACACCACACCGTAACAGGGTGGCTATAAAGGTGGCATTGAGTGTTCGGAAAGTATTGGTTGAAACACATGGATCAAGAGTGGGATTTGTCCATCCACATGACGGATAGATATTCTCTGGGCCCTCTCGGTGAAATGTCATTCAATTAGCTTGCAAGCATGTGACTTGGTCACAAGGGATCACATATCACGGGAACGAGAAAAGAGTACTTATCAGTAACGAGGATGAACTAGGTATGCAGAGATACCGACGATCATAACCTCGGATAAGTAACATATCGTGAGACAAAGGGAAATTGGTATCGTATGTAAGTGGTTCATTCGATCGCAAAGTAATCGTAGAAATATGTGGGAGCCATATGAATTTCCAGATTCCTCTATTGGTTATTGTTCGGAGAAGTGTCTCGATCATGTCCGCATAATTCACGAACCGTAGGGAGACACACTTAAGGATTCGACGTTGTTTGAGTAGTTATGGTATTATGAGAAAGAGACCGAATGTTGTTCGGAGTCTCGGATGGGATCCGGGATATCACGAGGTGATCCGGAATGGTCCGGAGAATAAGATTCATATAAGGAAAGTCCCGTTTCGGAGTTCGGGAATGATTCCGATGTTTTCATCGGGGATATTCTAGAAGGTTCCGGATTGTCCGGCACTCCGGGGGGGAAGGGGTACATGAATGTGTCATTACATATTGGAATGATTGCATCATGTACTAAGTGTTCTTGCTGTCCCAAATATAGGATTAAATTGAATCCTAAAACAGAAAAGTCAAATGTCCAGTTTGAAAGTCAAACTGCCAAAACAAGAAACTGTGGGAAACAAGCAAGAGGAGTTGGAACCAACCTGGAGGAGGAGTTGGACTCCTCCAGGCCGGCGGCCAGCCCAAGGCCGAGTTGGGGAGGGACTCCCTCCCTCCCCTGGCGCGCCCACCCCTCCCACCTATATAAGGAGGGGCAGGGCTCCCTCCTAGCACACACAAGTTTCCTATCCTCTAAACTAAACCCTAGATCTAGACCCCGGTTTAGAGCTATTCGGTTTAGAGCCTTCTAATTGGTTTAGAGCCCTCTAATTGGTGTGTCTAATTACTAGACCACTAATAGCCTCTCTCATAAGCTCCACCATACTCGCACCGGCTTAAGGCGAAGCCCTGCGGGATTTCCCCTCTATCTCCGGTACCACGCCGTTGTGCTGCCGGAATCGCGAGGAGAGTGCTACAACCTCCGCTGCCTGCTGGAACAAGGGAGAGGAAGGTCTTCGTCGAGTACCGAACGTGTGACCGACTGCGGGAGCGCTGCGGGAACGCGGCGCCGGAAGGATCGTCTACGCGATCTTGAGATCGGAAAGAGTACGACTACATCACCCACGAGAATCTGCTCTCGTTAAACACTTTGGAATCTTCGAGGGTGAGTTATTCCATCGACTCGTTGCTACAATCTAGTAGATAGATCTTGGCTTGTTTGTTTGTATGCGATAGAAAAATTTTGTTTTCCATGCTACGAACCCCTACAGTGGTATCAGAGCCGTGTCTATATGTAGATCTGTTGCACGAGTAGAACACAATGGTCATTGTGGGCGTTGATGCTTTTATTGTAGATTGCTTTTTGTGTACTTTGCATCTTGCGGTATGTTGGGATGAAGCGGCCCGGGCTAACCTTACATGACATCGTTCATGAGACTTGCTCCACGTTTGACATGCAACTTGTATTGCATAAGTGGCTTTGCGGGTGCCTGTTTCTCCTAGCATAGTTAAGATCCAATTTACAACGGGTAATCAACAATGCTAGTATCAATGTTGTGGTTATTGTTCGTAAGTTAGAACGACACTTATGGAAAGCCCCAAACCACGTAAAATATGCAAAGAAAGTAGAAGCGTCTAACTTTGTTTTGCAGGGGTGTGCAGTGATGTGATATGGCCATGATTGTGATTATATTTGATGTATGCAATGTTCCTTATTGTAAGTTGGCAACCGGCAGGAGCCATATGGTTGTCTTTAATTTCTGTTAAGACCTGCGTGTCTATTCAAAATAGTTGTAATAGTTGAAGCTGGTGGACGACAACCATGGAGAAGCGTCATTGACCTTGATGCTATGCCGGTGATGATGGAGATCATATTCGTGCTTGAAGATGGAGATCGGAAGTACAAAGAAGAAAGGCCATATCATATCACATATTATGAATTGCATGTGATGTTAATCCTTTATGCATCTTGTATTGCTTAGTAGACGACGGTAGCATTATAAGATGATCCCTCATGCACATAAATTTCAAGTTCTAAAGTGTTCACCCTTAGTATGCACCGTTGCCAAAGCTTGCTGCTTCGAAGCACCACGTGATGATCGGGTGTCTTTGATTCCGCGGGTGAATACAACGTAAGCAAGCCAGATTTGCTTATGCGGAAGCTAAGGTTTGATCTTGACGAGCCTAGCATGTACAGACATGGCCTCAGGAACACGGATCGCCGAAAGGCAAAGCATGAATCATATAGTAGATATGATGAACATGATGATTGTTCGCCATTAAAACTATATCAGCTCTCGTGATGATCGGTGTTGATGTAGTGGATTTGGTTCGTGTGATCACTAAAACAATGTGAGGGATGTTGTTTTGAGTGGGAGTTCACCTAGTTTAATTTCATTAATTAATTTGAACTCAATTTGTCATAAACTTAGTCTAAACTATTGCAAATATGTTGTAGATCAATGGCAGCCCCTACCATCAATTTTAATGCGTTCCTAGAGAAAGAAAAGTTGAAAAACAATGGAAGCAACTTCGCGGATTGGTTCCGCAATTTGAGGATTGTCCTCACAGCTGGTAATTTGACCTATGTGCTGGATGCACCGCTAGGTGACCCACCTGCAGCTGATGCTACCGATGAAGTAAAGAATGTTTACCTTGCTCGGAAGAATCAGTACTCCATAGTTCAGTGTGCTATCTTGTATGGTTTAGAATCGGAGCTTCAGAAAAGGTTTGAAGAGTCAGATCCATATGATATTGTCGAGGATCTCAAATTAATCTTTGAGACTCATGCGGCAATTGAAAGTTATGAAGCTTCTGAAAAGTTCTTTAACTGCAAGATGGAAGAGGGTAGCTCCGTCAGTGAGCATGTGCTTAAGATGTCTGGGCACGCAAATAAACTTCAAAGTTTGGGTATAGTGATTCCTAATACTTTGGGAGTTTACCGCATCCTCCAATCACTACCACCAAGTTACAAGAACTTTGTGATGAACTACAGCATGCAGAACATGAACAAAGAGTTGCCAGAACTATTTGCTATGTTAAAATCTGCAGAAGTGGAGATCAAGAAAGAGCACCAAGTGTTGATGGTCAATAAGACCACCAAATTCAAGAAAGGCAAGTCTAAGCAAAAGGGACACTTCAAGAAGGGTGGTAAGAAAGTTACCACGCCGACGAAGAAGACCAAGGCTGGACCTAAGCCTGAAACTGAGTGCTTTTACTGCAAGGGAGAAGGTCACTGGAAGCGGAATTGCCCAAGGTACTTGGCGGATTTGAAGAACGGCAACATCAAGAAGAAAGGTATATCTGATATACATGTTATTGATGTGTATCTCACTAGTACTCGTAGTAGTGCCTGGGTATTTGATACTGGTTCGGTTGCTCATATTTGTAACTCGAAACAGGAGCTGCAGAATAAACGGAAGCTAGTGAAGAACGAGGTGACGATGCGCGTAGGAAACGGATCAAAGGTTGATGTGATCGCGGTCGGCACGCTACCTCTTCATCTACCATCGGGATTAGTTTTATACTTAAATAATTGTTATTTGGTGCCTGCATTAAGCATGAACATTATATCAGGATCTTGTTTATTGCGAGACAGTTACTTGTTTAAATCCGAGAATAATGGTTGTTCGATTTATATGAGTAATGTGTATTATGCACATGCACCTTTGATAGATGGTCTATTCATATTAAATCTCGATAGTAGAAATACACATATTAATAACATTGAGGCTAAACGTTTGAAATCAAGCGATAATTTGACCTATATGTGGCACTGTCGTCTTGGTCACATTGGAGTGAAGCGTATGAAGAAACTCCATTCCGATGGACTTCTTGAATCACTTGATTTTGAATCACTTGAAAGATGCGAAGCATGTCTGATGGGTAAAATGACTAAGACTCCATTTTCTGGTATAATGGAGCGAGCTACAGACTTATTGGAAATCATACATACCGATGTGTGTGGTCCAATGAGTGTAGCATCGCGCAGTGGTTATCGTTATGTTCTTACCTTCACGGATGACTTGAGTAGATATGGGTATATCTATTTCATGAAACATAAGTCCGAAACTTTCGAGAAGTTTAAGGAGTTTCAAAGTGAGGTAGAGAATCAACGTAACAAGAAGATTAAATTTCTACGTTCTGATCGTGGAGGTGAATACCTAAGTTACGAGTTTGGCGAGCATTTAAAGAAGTGCGGAATACTTTCACAATTGACACCGCCGGGAACACCACAGCGTAATGGTGTGTCTGAACGTCGTAATCGAACTCTCTTAGATATGGTTCGTTCTATGATGTCACTTACAGATTTACCGCTATCATTTTGGGGTTATGCATTAGAAACAGCCGCATTCACTTTAAATAGGGCACCATCTAAATCCGTTGAAACGACACCGTATGAATTATGGTTTGGGAAGAAACCTAAATTGTCGTTCCTTAAAGTTTGGGGATGCGAAGCCTATGTAAAGAAGTTACAGCCGGACAAGCTTGAACCCAAAGCGGAAAAATGCGTCTTCATAGGATACCCGAAGGAAACTATTGGGTATACCTTCTATCATATATCCGAAGGCAAAATCTTCGTTGCCAAGAATGGATCCTTTCTAGAGAAGGAATTTCTCTCGAAAGAAGTGACTGGAAGGAAAGTAGAACTCGACGAGGTTGTCGAACCTTCTCTCGAAATTGCGAGTAGCGCAGCACCGGAAGAAGTTCCTGTGGTGCCTGCACCAATAAGAGAGGAAGCTAATGATAGTGATCATGAAACTTTGGTTGAAGTTGCTACAGAGCCTCGGAGGTCAACGAGAACTCGTACCACTCCAGATTGGTATGATTCCGTTATGAATGTCATGTTGGTGGACAACACCGATGACCCCGAGACATATGAGGAAGCGATGATGAGCCCAGATTCCAATAAATGGCAAGAAGCCATGAAATCCGAGATTGGATCCATGTACGAAAACCAAGTATGGACTTTGGTGGACTTACCGGATGGCCGGAAGGCTGTCGAGAACAAATGGATTTTCAAGAAGAAAACAGATGCTGATGGTAATGTTACTGTCTATAAAGCTCGACTTGTCGCAAAAGGGTTTCGACAAATTCAAGGAGTTGACTACGATGAGACTTTCTCACCGGTAGCGAAGCTAAAGTCTGTGAGGATTATGTTAGCAATCGCTGCATATTATGATTATGAGATATGGCAGATGGATGTCAAAACAGCATTCCTCAATGGAGACATTGATGAAGAGTTGTATATGATACAACCCAAAGGTTTTGTCGATCCTAAAGATGCTAACAAGGTATGCAAGCTTCAACGGTCCATCTATGGATTGAAGCAAGCATCCCGAAGTTGGAATCAACGTTTTGATAAGGTAATCAAAAGTTTTGGTTTTATACAAACTTATGGAGAAGCTTGTATTTACAAGAAAGTGAGTGGGAGCTCTGTAGCATTCTTAATACTGTATGTGGATGACATATTGTTGATTGGGAATGATGTAGACCTTCTTAATAGTGTCAAGGAATATTTGAATAATAGTTTTTCAATGAAGGATCTTGGCGAAGCAGCTTACATATTAGGCATAAAGATTTATAGAGATAGATCGAAACGCCAAATATCATTGTCACAAAGTACATATTTGGACAAAGTTCTAAAGAGGTTTGGAATGGAAGATAGCAAGAAAGGGTTCTTGCCCATGTTGCCCAATACGACCTTGAGTAAAACTCAAAGTCCGACATCGGCAGAAGATAGAGAAAGGATGAGTAAGACTCCCTATGCCTCAGCCATAGGATCTCTAATGTATGCCATGCTATGTACTAGACCCGACATCGCATATGCTGTTAGTTTAACTAGCAGATATCAAAGTGATCCAGGAGTGGATCATTGGACAGCGGTCAAAAACATCCTTAAGTACTTGAGAAGAACTAAGGATATGGTTCTTTCTTATGGAGGTGATGAACAGCTCGTTGTTAATGGTTACACCGATGCTAGTTGGAACACCGATCCAGATGATTCTAAATCACAATCTGGATACGTATTTATTTTGAATGGTGCAGCAGTTAGCTGGAGGAGTGCAAAGCAAAGCGTTGTGGCGAGATCTTCAACTGAATCGGAATACATGGCTGCTTCGGAGGCTTCACAAGAAGCGATATGGATGAAAGAGTTCATTACAGAGCTGGGTGTGGTTCCTAGTGCGCTGGACCCAATGTCTATCTACTGTGATAACATGGGCGCCATAGCCAATGCGCAAGAACCAAGGTCACACAAGAAGCTGAAGCATATCAAGCTACGTTTTCACGCTATTCGAGAACATATCCAGGATGGGGATATAAAGATTTGCAAAGTACACACAGATCTGAATGTGGCGGATCCGTTGACTAAACCTCTCCCGAGGGCAAAACATGACCAACACCAAACTGCCATGGGTGTTCGGTATATTACCATGTAATCTAGATTAGATGACTCTAGTGCAAGTGGGAGACTGTTGGAGATATGCCCTAGAGGTAATAATAAATGTAGTTATTATTATATATCTTTGTGTTTATGATAAATGTTTGCATTCATGCTATAATAGTATTAACAAGGAAACCATTAATACTTGTGTGATTTGTAAACTTAATTTGAAGTCCCTAGTATAGCCTCTATACTTCACTAGCTTGTTGGTTGATTGATGATGTGGTTTCTTTGTCATGAACATTGAGATGTTATCAACAACAAGATCATATCGTTAGGAGAATGATATGGTGGACATACTCCTATAGACAAGCGTAGCATAAAGATCAAGTCATTTCAATAGTTCAATTGCTATATGCTTTCTGATACATAGTAACCTAATTCCTTCGACCATGAGATCATGCATATCACCTTTACTGGATGGATGCTTTGATGTCATCAAACACCACACCGTAACAGGGTGGCTATAAAGGTGGCATTGAGTGTTCGGAAAGTATTGGTTGAAACACATGGATCAAGAGTGGGATTTGTCCATCCACATGACGGATAGATATTCTCTGGGCCCTCTCGGTGAAATGTCATTCAATTAGCTTGCAAGCATGTGACTTGGTCACAAGGGATCACATATCACGGGAACGAGAAAAGAGTACTTATCAGTAACGAGGATGAACTAGGTATGCAGAGATACCGACGATCATAACCTCGGATAAGTAACATATCGTGAGACAAAGGGAAATTGGTATCGTATGTAAGTGGTTCATTCGATCGCAAAGTAATCGTAGAAATATGTGGGAGCCATATGAATTTCCAGATTCCTCTATTGGTTATTGTTCGGAGAAGTGTCTCGATCATGTCCGCATAATTCACGAACCGTAGGGAGACACACTTAAGGATTCGACGTTGTTTGAGTAGTTATGGTATTATGAGAAAGAGACCGAATGTTGTTCGGAGTCTCGGATGGGATCCGGGATATCACGAGGTGATCCGGAATGGTCCGGAGAATAAGATTCATATAAGGAAAGTCCCGTTTCGGAGTTCGGGAATGATTCCGATGTTTTCATCGGGGATATTCTAGAAGGTCCCGGATTGTCCGGCACTCCGGGGGGGAAGGGGTACATGAATGTGTCATTACATATTGGAATGATTGCATCATGTACTAAGTGTTCTTGCTGTCCCAAATATAGGATTAAATTGAATCCTAAAACAGAAAAGTCAAATGTCCAGTTTGAAAGTCAAACTGCCAAAACAAGAAACTGTGGGAAACAAGCAAGAGGAGTTGGAACCAACCTGGAGGAGGAGTTGGACTCCTCCAGGCCGGCGGCCAGCCCAAGGCCGAGTTGGGGAGGGACTCCCTCCCTCCCCTGGCGCGCCCACCCCTCCCACCTATATAAGGAGGGGCAGGGCTCCCTCCTAGCACACACAAGTTTCCTATCCTCTAAACTAAACCCTAGATCTAGACCCCGGTTTAGAGCTATTCGGTTTAGAGCCTTCTAATTGGTTTAGAGCCCTCTAATTGGTGTGTCTAATTACTAGACCACTAATAGCCTCTCTCATAAGCTCCACCATACTCGCACCGGCTTAAGGCGAAGCCCTGCGGGATTTCCCCTCTATCTCCGGTACCACGCCGTTGTGCTGCCGGAATCGCGAGGAGAGTGCTACAACCTCCGCTGCCTGCTGGAACAAGGGAGAGGAAGGTCTTCGTCGAGTACCGAACGTGTGACCGACTGCGGGAGCGCTGCGGGAACGCGGCGCCGGAAGGATCGTCTACGCGATCTTGAGATCGGAAAGAGTACGACTACATCACCCACGAGAATCTGCTCTCGTTAAACACTTTGGAATCTTCGAGGGTGAGTTATTCCATCGACTCGTTGCTACAATCTAGTAGATAGATCTTGGCTTGTTTGTTTGTATGCGATAGAAAAATTTTGTTTTCCATGCTACGAACCCCTACAGCAAGTGGGTCTACAAAACAAAGTATGACTCCAATGGGAATGTAGAAAAGTACAAAGCTAGACTCGTGGCAAAAGGCTTTACGCAAAGAGAAGGCGTAGATTACAATGAGACTTTTTCTCCGGTCTCATGTAAGGACTCCTTTAGAATCATCATGGCACTAGTTGCACATTTTGATTTAGAGTTACATCAAATGGATGTCAAGACGGCATTTCTAAATGGAGATTTAGAAGAAAATGTTTACATGAAACAACCCAAAGGTTTTTTCATGGAGGGGAAGGAACATATGGGATGACGCCTAAAGAAATCCATTTATGGGTTAAAGCAAGCCTCTAGGAAGTGGTATTTAAAGTTTAATGATACCATTAAAAGATTTGGATTCAAAGAAAATGTTAAGGACAATTGCATTTATGCAAAGTTCAAAAGTGGGAAATATATTTTCCTAATTCTATATGTGGATGACATTCTGCTTGCTAGCAGTGATGTTAGTCTACTACTAGAAACAAAGAAATTCTTGTCATCAAACTTTGACATGAAAGACCTTGGTGAAGCATCTTATGTTTTGGGCATAGAAAGTTACCGAGACAGAAAGAATGGAGTGTTAGGACTGTCGCAGAAAGCGTATTGTGAAAAGTTTTTAAAGAAATACAATATGCATGCGAGTAATTCAACACCTGCTTCCATAGTCAAGGGCGACAGTTTTGGAAAATCCCAATGTCCAAAGAATCAATATGAGATCGATCAAATGAAGTCAGTACCATATGCTTCGGCTGTTGGAAGCTTACGGTATGCACAAGTGTGCACTCGCCCTGACTTAGCATTTATCACCGGGGTACTCGGTAGATATCAAGAGAATCCAGGCATAGAGCACTGGAAAATGGTAAAGAAAGCTTTGCGTTATGTGCAAGGCACAAAAGGCCTCATGCTAACATATAGACGATCTGATTCCCTAGAGATAAAAGGGTATTCAGATGCAGATTTTGCGGGAGATAAAGACGACCGAAAGTCCACGACAGGGTATGTATTTAGTCTCGCAGGAGGTGCTATTTCTTGGAGAAGCGCCAAACAGTCAATAGTTGCATCGTCTACGATGTATGCAGAATTTATAGCATGTTATGAGACCATGGGACAGGCGTTATGGTTAAAGAAATTCTTACCCGACTTGAAAGTGGTTGACTGCATCAGCAGGCCACTAAAGATGTACTGTGACAACGAGCCCGCAGTATTCTATGCTCACAACAACAAGTCGAGTAATGCTTCAAAGTCTATAGATATAAAGTATTATGTTGTGAAGGACAAAGTCCAGGATCAAACTATAAGTCTCGAGCATATAAGGACAAAGGATATGCTTGCGGATCCGCTAACGAAAGGCTTACCACCCAATGTGTTCAAGGAACACATAGCCGGCATGGGTTTAACGGCAAGCCTATGATTCCTAGACTATAGAGGCCCAAAAGTAACAGGATTTGTTTCAGAACATGAAGGTATATAGTGACTGTCTGATTCTATCGGCAATTGAGCTGAGACGATGAAACATGCTCTATGTATCATTCTGTGATGAAATAAATAAAGAACAAGGTTAAAAGTAAAATCGAGATCTAGGGGGAGAATGTTGGATAGATCTCTCCCACGTTCAGGCCCAACGGCCCGAACGGAGACCCTCATCGCGCCCTAATCGGGGGCGCCCAACCCTATCCATGGTTGTGGGCCCCTGTCGCCAGTGCGTATATAAAGAGGTGGGGGGCCGGACGCACGAGGTACGAGGTTAACCGGTGCGCCGCAGCCCCCCACAAACACACCCACCGATTAGGGTTCGCACTAGGCCGACGGGAAGCTCCGCCGCCACCGGTCTCAACCACCCACGCCCACGCCGTCGCCCCTCTCCGTCATGGACACCACCTCTGGCATCCCCTCTGGCTCGTGTTCCTCGAGCCAAGACGCAGGTAGTACCTCTCCGGTCTCTCTCTACTCTCTCAGATCCAACCCAAAGAGCGCTACTGTAATCATCTAGGCTAGAAGATCCAAATGGCCAATCTAACACTATATACATATAAATCTAGATATAGTTGACGCCATTAATATAAACGGAGGGAGTAAAATCTTCCATCTTCACAGTCCATCGAAGGGGAAAATAATACTTCCAAAGATGTGGCAAGCGTGCTTAATTTCTAACTATGGTCGATGACTATAATCCTCAGCTGACAGCTATGGGCACTGCTAAGTGGTAGAAAATTAGGGGTACGACTAGCATATCCACGACCATGCATGAGACAGCCGCGTGCCGATGAGCTCACCCCGCTGCATCAGAGCGATGACCGGCGATGACGACCCGACGTCGCCTTGGGCGCGCACAGAGACATACATCTGGCCGGGGCCCGCCTGTACGCGCCTAGCCCTCCATGTTCCGCCCTTCCGCGCCACTTCCTCCTTCTCTATCACGCTTACTTTTCCCCCCAACTTCCCACCGGCGCGCACCAATAAAAACTGAAGCTCTGAGCGGCGAGCACACCCTTGCACCCTAACTACTCTACGGCCGGCCGGCCCTCCTTGGTATTCTTTGCGGCGTCCGACTAGCATGACGTCCTGTGGCGGCGGTGGCGGGGACGATGCTAGCGGGCACTCGCCGCCGGCGGCGGTCTACGACGACCTGGTCAAGGTGCGCGATCACGCCGCGACGTTGGAGAACATGCTGCAGGGGACGCCGAACGTTGGGGACGCGGGGGAGCTGATGAAGGAGATGTTGGCCAAGCTGTCGAGCGCCATGTCAGTGCTGGGCACCACCGGCGGCGCGGCGGCGTCGTCACCTGCGGCAGGCGGGAGGAGGAAGAGGTCAGGCGCCGCAGCGTCCTCCGGGCCGCACCGCCGGAGCAGCTCCAGGAGAAGGTGAAGAAAGTCTAGAACCCACCCTTAATTTGCCACCGTGCAAGTGTGCAACTAGCTTGCCAGCTCTCGGTATACATACACTTCACCATGCACAACCTCTTTAGCAAATTGGACTATTAATTTGGGCTAATGGGGGAACTTTACGCGCCAATGATCAGGGGAGGAAAAATAGCACTTCTCCTCTTGTCACATGAAAAAATAAAGTACATGCATGCATCAGATTGCTTGGGTCTTGGCCTTTTTTTTGGGTATGGATGCATGCATGGGTATATCAAATCATGTATACTAGTTGCTATAGATTAATTCTGTCTGTTACATGCATGGCAGGACGAAGAGCCCTTTCATCGAGATGGTGACTACCACCACGCTCAACGATGGCAAGTCATGGAGGAAATACGGGCAGAAAAACATACATGACTCTACTAACCCGAGGTAATACACATATGCATATGCATATGTCAAAACTATTCTACTAGTAATGTTTTTGTTTGTTTCGGAAAAGAACTCATGTTTTGTGTCCGTTCTACTGTGTTGTGGGGTCTCTTTGTACCGTCCTTGATGATTTTAATAGATCGGTGAAATTTAAAGAAAAATTCTACGGGTGTTTTTGTTTGTTTCGAAAAAACCTCAAGTTTTGTGTCTGTTCTGATGTGCCGTGGCTCGTGGCTTAATTTGCAACAAGAAAATAACTGACGTTGCAAGAAGTGAGATCTTGCCGCATCAAGTCCCAGAAAAGAACAAAACAATTCAAAGTGTCAAGTTGTCGAGTGAAGAGTGATTATTGAATCATTCAATGAAGCTAGCCGGCAGACAAGGACACACTTGCCAACTGGTTGATTGTAGGCTAGCAAGTTGAATATTTAATTTCATTTTTGGGGTCAAGTTGAGCTTTTTGACTGATCACTCGTTGATGAAATGCGTATGATGCTTCTCTATGTACTAGTATAACACTAGTTGCATAACAGCATAAGTATTCATATATAGACCCTAAGTACTACTAGTAGGTAGGAGTATACTAACTTGCATTGCACATAATGTATCCAGGAGCTACTACAGGTGCACGTATAAGCCAGATCAAGGCTGCATGGCCACCAGGCAGGTCCAGAAGTCCCAGTCCAACCCCTCGGAGCTCGAAATCAGCTACTACGGCCAGCACACCTGCAGGGACCCCGCCACGTTCTCATCATTCATCGTCCAAGGTGCCGCCGCCACTGCAACGTCGGATGGCGCCAACCTCATCAGCTTCGCGCCCATCAATGGCGGTGCGGCCGCAAGCACGAGCACAAGCGCTTTTCCTCATCAGGTGCCCTTCTCCCGCTTCTCCAGCTACAGCTCCTCGCCGGCTCAGGAGGGGCCCAACGAGGGCACGCCCAGCGGCTCGCCGTCGCCTGCTTGCTACGAGAAGTTCATGCAGTACGACATCGGGCAGCTCGCCGACGTTCTGGGGCGGAGGACGTCCGCGTTGACCGTGGGGTCAGCACCGGCGGGGTACTGGCCCGTCGTGAATATCGCCGGCGTCGACATGGATGCTGCAGGCGTAGGCATGGACAGCTTCCCTTCCTCGCCGAGCAGCCTCGGGTTCATGTCAGGCTCTCTCGGATCCTTTGGCGGCAATAACCTTGCGGGCGACGACGACCTGTTTGACTTCGATTCCTGACGGTGGCTGATAGATGAACCCATGCATGCATGGGTGCATGTCTACTGCAACACTTGCAAATTACACCATGGTACAGTATAATGTACTGAGCATGTACAGATATGAACATGTATGTAAACGTGTATAAAAATAAATAAGGATAGCTAGCTAAATATGTATTGTATTGGCATAGACAAGTTATTGTTGCATGTGACAAAAAATGTAAATACGTACGAGATCTTAAATTGTGGTTTAGTAAATGTTGATACCTGTGCAGTGTACTCCCCCGTTTTTGTGTACATGGCCACTCTCGCATTTTACGTAGAATAAGGCAAAACTAACTAATAATTGTGAGATTGATCGCTGGAAAAATTACTCATTTCCTGAGCTAATTAAACCATGGCATATTGTTTCGATTTCTTAAATTACTCGTGTTAGGAGTAACATGCAACTACATGTCGTGCCAACTAGGTATTTGAATACCCTAAAAAAAAACTAGGTATTTGAATGAGATGACATGCCATTGAATGAGAGGAGAGATACCATGGGACAAAAAACGACCTTTCACCACCGCCACTTTGGGCCTCGTAAACCTGTGATTGGGGTTGTTCCCCAACTCATGCTCACAATTTGTTCATAATTGATGAAGGTTGGTGGAATGATTTTCTAGCGATGCAACGCTTTGACAAGTGCAACAGCCCTAACTGTGACCTAATCTATGTCGTGCGAAATATTTTGTAAGGAGAGAAATTGCCGCATTTTTTGTGGAACGATGATAGCCTTCTGGAAGGTGTCATTCTCTCTTTCGACGACATTGGTCAAAGTTTCGAGGTATGTGGATGCTCTGTAGCTTTCTAAGAATAGGCGGTATGTGGATGCTCGAAGTTTCGAGGTTTGACCCTTGTTCTACCGCTTGTATTGCTTCGTAATTGAAATGCAATGGTCCTGCCAGTTTTTCCTCCAAAAAAACTAGACAAAACCTCCATCTTGGCAAGATATAGAATGCATGGTTTCCATTAACTTGTACTCCCTTCGTTTCAAAATATAAGATATTTTAGCTTTATGAAGCAAATGTATCTATACTATTTTTAGTATATAAGTTCACTCGGGTTTGGAATGAATCTATACACTAAAAAAAGTCTAGATATATTTTCTTTACAAACCTAAAATATCTTATATTTTAAAAAGGGGGAGTATAACAATTGCAGCACATGGTTTGCCGGTATAGTAACCGGGTTTGTGGCTACCTTTTATAGCGCTTTAAGTGTACTTACTTGTATAGATTTATTTTCATAAGATGATGAATACCAATAGCTAGCCCTTGAAACCAACAAACAACTGGGGTCTGCATCGATACCTGGCTGGACCAATGGATATCGTCCATGTTGGCTATAGCGAAAGTTGGAAAATATTTTCTTTGCAAACAGAGGTTATTGTCACGCCAACTTTCCAAGTCTTTTCGCTCCAAAGACTTTTAGTACAGCGAAAACTATAGTGCAATTGGATCAACCACTCGACACATGGCTCCAAACAATTTTACATAAAAAAATTAACAAAACTAAAAAACTCATGCACGAGCGCGTTACTTCTCTCCAGGCGATAAGCTCAGGGAAACAAAAGCAAAGAACGTGTGTAGTTTTCTTCTAGTACACATTTTTATTTATTATTACTTTACATATGTTTCCTCGAAAATACAAAGCAATGAAGTGAAAGCTACTTTCCATGTCACAACGAGTGGTCTCAGGTTCTCAAGTCGGTCGGTTAACATCCAGTTCTTATCTGAGAGAGGACTTTACATCTGTAAAAGTCGAGTGTTTTTTCTCCCTTGGCGTATATGCTACCCAGTAAATTAAAGTAGCTAAGAGAAGCTTCACCATTGAAGAAAGTGGAAAGATGGTTCTTTCAGCTGTTCCCGAAGAAGTTTCAGCTATGTTCAGTGCATGAAGTGTGAAACCTTCTCTATCTAGTGAATTTGTTATCCTACTTTTGGTGCATGCGGATCTAGCTTTCTGCCTGTGTTCATGGCACTTAAAATCTTGCTAAAGAAAGTTATAATCTAGCTAAAGCCGTCAGTAACACGACAAATATTTACTTCCAAGTCACATGGAGAAATGTCTTAGCTTGCTTTCAGTAAAGCGGATTGATCCGGTATCCGGGAGGCGGCGCATCCAGTGGATGAAGATCCTCAGATATACGTCCGAGACATCGAATGAAGGCAGCTTGGATATGTGAGGCCTATGCGTTCTAAAGTAAATAAAATCCTAGCGACAGCTACATTTTAGGTCCAGAGATTTTACACATGCGGATCAACCACCTGCCACGCAAAGTGGAATCTTAGTGATAGTGTGTGTGTGTTGGTACATAAAATCTTCTTTCTTCAGTTCACCAAGTCAATCGAAACGGAAAGAGATTGGCTCCAAGGATGTAGCATGCAAGCTTTCCTACTATGGTCTCGACAACTACTATAATACTCGGCTGTTAAGTAGAAATTTACCGCAAGAACAATAATTCTTTACATGAGTGTGTTTAGCAGAAGACTTGCACGCGAAGCCACTGCCTAGTGATGGGGTCCCCATAGTGATGTGGTGTCATTGATTGTTTGGTTCATGGAAAAGTTCAGCTCTCATTAATCACATGTTTTTCATGAGTTATTTGTGTGATCACCATAGTTTACTAGGGGTGTGATAGTTATTTGAACAGGAAAAGTCTGGATTGATGGTGCCATTTGGTACGCATGAATCGCGTTTGGAAATGAATACAATTGTGTGGGCCTATTCGCAAAGTTACATGTCTAGCCGGTAACCTTCCTGGGCCCTAATGTCGACGTGGCGGTGGTCAATGCACCACGTAGACCGGTCAAAACGGTCAAAGCAAAATTGGACCTCGACTGAAGCACTTATGAAAGATTTAGGACCTACATGTGTAATTTCGAAGATTTAGGATCTAAGTGAAGGTGCGGAACAAGAATTAGGACCGCTGATGTGGTTTACTCTTTGTAGAAAGATCTGATCCTGGCCCTCCAACGCCAATGGAACAAAGCGCGTCAATGGTTTCGTCAAATCAATCTTCACCAGGGCGCGATGGAAATCTTCGAACCTAGTATGAACAGTCGTGAGATCAATAGAGACAACTTGCCTCACCCTTCTAGCTAACTGATTTAGAACTGCATTGTTTCTGAATAGTGGCGGGACTTTGTGGATTTGGATCCACGCCTAGACATTCTTAGGAGCAACCTTAGGAGCTATAGTCACGCCGTCAAATGGATCCACCATCAGATCATTGTTGCGGAAGAGCCATGGTACCTCCAATATGATCTTAATCCAACCCCCAAGGCATAACGCCTACAACATAAACAAATTCTCCTCAACGGCATGAAAAGAGACATCATGAGCAGGATTCCAGGAAGGCGAGCATCGCATTCTTCAAAAATTGCATATTGAAGATTTTACTCGTTAACACCTTTGCCACCAGCAACAACTTGACCTCCAACCATTATCGGATCTCCTCTTTGCCCAGGACAACATCATGCAATTCTTCCCCATGCAGCTGCAAATTCTTCAGCAACCCCTCCATATCATAAACCCTCCTCAACTTTCCTACGCCCATCTTCAAACTTTTGGCCATGGCGATCTCGAAGCCCTCTCCTCGCACAAACCCAAGCAGCCAAAACCCTATCTCCCAAGGCTAGGCAACATGACTAGCTTGCCCCTTGATCAACCAGAGTCAACAGGGATCATGGAGGTGGGAGATCCGTGGAAACTTCCAAAGGAAATAAATCGCTGCCAGAATCGCCTGCACTAGGAGCCTAGGAGAGAAACCCTAGGCAGAGGGAGTAATTTTTTTTACTTTGAGCAAACGGAGGGAGTGCTTTTTTTTTTAGGGTCACGGAGGGTGTACTTGAGGATATGCTAATTGCGGGATGAAAATATCACTGGAGTTTCATACAGCGAACCGGCCAGAGCGCACCGGCCCATGTGAAATACAACTCTAGGCCCATAATATGCACCGGCCCATGTGCCAGAGTTCTTTCTTCCTCTGCTGTCTTCGCATAGGCCCATCAGGACGCGCAAGAAGGAACGGATTTTAACAAGTCTTCTCCTTCCTCCTCTCTCATCGTAGTATTTCGGTTTCCTCACCTGCCTCCGGAAAAAAGAGAAAGCAACGAGACGCAAATTAGCGGCGGCGATGGCTCCCCCGGTGTCGACCACCACCATCTCCCGTTTCCTCTCGTCCCGCCGCATCCAGCCCGCGGACGTCACCGCCCTCGCCACCTGGGGCGTCGCCGCCGGCACCGCCGCCTTCTACCTCGTCCAGGTTGGTATTAAAACTGTTGATCCACGACGATTCCTTTGATCGTATCCGCCGTCCAGTACCCCCCGCTCGTTTATCCCGTTTTCTCTCGTAGCCGTCGCTTGATCCGTGGTTTTATGTATGTTTCGACTGTTTTAGGGTTTGGTTTCCGTAGATCTGATCTGCCATGCTCGCGTGCTCATTGTTGGTTTAGATCTGCGCTCGTGCTGGATCGCCCGGGATCTGACAGTCAATGGTGTGATCGGGGAGGGATTATCGGAATTTTATTACGTTAGTCAAACTTTGTTTGGATCTGAATAGTACTCCATTGGTAGCCAAATGATTATGTGATGGTCACATGTATTTTCTCTATAACAGCTATGTTTAAGGTGCTTTAGGGATAGGAATGTGTTTCAATAAATACGACAGGACAAGATGTTGAAATAGCTATACTCCCATCAACATCGTGCTAACATGATACTTGACCAACTGATTAAATACGCAATGAACTTCAAATGGTTAGCAAAACAGAAACTTCTAATAGTTACGACACTTGGCTCATTGTAACTTAATCTGGATGCAACTGTTATTTGAATTTTGCAACATTTTGATGGATATCATATGGTTTTAGTTACTCTAGTCTGGTAACAGTATTTCTGTTTTGCCCCCATTTTGTTAGTTTTCCACCAGACACCTTGATTTCCTTTAGCTTTTGCCTTACCTATTTTTCACATTGCCATGACCTACATGGTCCACATGCTCCTGCAAAGTTTCTCTTAACCCCTGTTCAATCATTTTTCAAGAAACGTGATCAATATAGATCCTATTACTTAGAGATGTGCTTCAACATCATCTAGATACCTCAAAATAACCCTTTTTGGAATGGGAGGTTTCATATTGTACTACTAAATGAATGGAAATGTTTCTATTTGTGTAGGATGGCATCAATATTACTGGTCTATGAAAATCTGAAATGCATTGGTCAACTATTTTAGTTGTATTATGCTGCAAGTTTGGGTTGTTACATTCTGCTAAGAATTTAGGTATCTAAATGTGTCCTGCACAGCCTATTTGTTATTTTCTGTGGGTTATATGTTCTCAGCTTTAAAGTACACATGGAATTTCCTTGGCGAAACTGGAACTTCCTAACTGTAGTTAACATGCTTTATTTCCTATCCACTCGCCAGATCCAACATTCCGTCCTGCAATGCTGAACATCCAATGGCTCATGCAATTTTGATGAACATCCGACATGCTAATTTCATGCAGTTAGTGTGTCTTATCCACTCTTAGTATGCCCTTGTTACATTTTTAGCCACATGAGAGACCTTGGTCATTCTTGAAACCTACAAATAAGATTTTGGTGAGCATCTATATGCTCGACGTCTTTAGGATTACTCTATTTAACCCATACATCGAGTTGGGTAACCCATACATCGAGTTGGGTAATCAAATAAGTAGTTGGGCAATCAATCAAGTAGTTTATCTTCCTTGAAGTTGCAATCATGCTGGTAATTTGTTTTCTTCTGATTCATATTTGTAAAGGAGATCACCATATTATTTGGTTTAGCTTCTTGGTCTCCACTATTCTGAAATCCTTTTGATTTATTTTTGCAGCCATTTGACTTCATTAAGAAAACTTTCTTCGAGAAGCCAGAGCCAGAGGCATGAGTGTCATGGGCACGGACGGCTGCAACTTTTGATAAGTTTACATTTCCGGAATGATCTCTCTGAGCTGAAGAGAACTTGGATGACCCAGCCAATAATATATAAGACCCTCATGTTCCCTTGTTTGATTTTTCATCCAGATGTAGATTTCCTCTTGCATGTAATCCTCACCAGGGGAGTGGAGTGATCATGTTAACATTATTTTTCATCACAGAGAAACAAACTGTGTCTTGTGTTCAGTTCTTGTGCACCGTCGAGTGAGCTTAGCAGCGGAGCCAGAGAACCTCAGTTCTGTTGTGTGCTGCTCCCTCTCTTGGAACTCTTAACTGCAGAGCGCATGAGATAATCTCCGCTGCCATCTGAGCGAGTGCTTCCCTTCCAGCAATTCAAAAATTAATCAGTTCTGTTTTTTCAGCCAGAAAACAGCACCATTTTGAGTACTTGATGGATGTGAGCATGTTACGTAGGCAAGCTTCGTTTTGTTCCGTGAAACTAAATCGACCAAGTATTCAAAAACTTTGCACACTTGGGATCTGTTTTGGTTCTTTTGATTTTAAAAATGCTGGAATAGGAAAAATATAGGATTGGGGGTACCATTACCTTATAAACCATCCAACCACATGTTGGTTATTTTTGTCTCTAATAAACACGCTATGAATGTAACCCCATCTAATCTACTTCCTAGGAATAAAGTTTATCCAGATTTAAATGTATTTATACACTAAAATGCGCCTAGCTACATTCGAATCTAGACAAAACTAGTTGAATGCCCGTGCATTGCCATGGGTATTTAAATTTTTATGTCACACTCTATTTAGTTGCCATGGTGTATTTTTATCTTTTAATTTGTCAAATATCTCTGATATGGTTCACTTGCTATTTTTTTCAAATTCACCCTTTGGTTAAACCGACAACATCATTCTCTGTCTCTTCCCCTTTGCTATAGTGAAAAAGAGGCAAAAAGGAGGAACTCCACTTCCCCCGCTCCGTAGCTAGCCAGACCGTCGGTCCCTCCCTCTCCATCATCCACTTTATTTGTGGGAGAGTAGAGGGACCACAGATCGTGTCACCTGCGTCTAGGTAGTGGTAGGGTTAGGGTTCTGGCTGTTATTTTTTGGGTGGTGGTGACAATAACGGTGAGGAATAATCTACTGTAGCTTCAGCCCCACTTTGATGGCTACGTTAAGTACCTGGCAGCAACGTCTTCATGCTTTCTCTTGGAGGGAGCAAGATTTGGTGCGCTAGGTGTGGGTGTCGCGGTTACAATGTCACCCACACAACAACTTTTTTCTCCAATTCCGTCGTGGCGACGACGCATCCTTCGGTGTCGCGAAGTGTGTGAGACCTTGTACATGAGGTAGTCACAAGGCGCCAATTTTGCCTCCTTTCTATGATGTAGGAGTGGGAGGGGAGGACCTTGGCGCTGGTGGTTCTTCAACTTGATGTTGCTTTCTAGTGTTGGCATGGAGATACAAAAGTCGAGAACTTTGTGACAACGGAGATCCCATCTGCAGATACAAAGTTCAGGGCGACTTAGAGTGGAAGTGGCAGCGATAGCGGTACAGTGGACCTCTACAAATACAAAGTTCACGCGACTCCAGGTGGGAGTGGCAGCGATAGAGCAGCAAGGTGGATCTCGTGTTGAATTGTACCCCAGGGACTTGGGAGTAGTATTTTATTTATTAGTGTGGTGTTGTGTACCACTTGTCCTCCTTAATAGACATAGGGTCTAAATCGCAAAAAAAAACACAATCTCCAATAAATTACACTGATTTTAGATGTATAAATTTATTTTATAAAACACCTTATTTCAATCACAAATCAACCTTACAAAAAAATTGCCTTCATAGTACGGTACATACATTAGAACTCCATGTTGACTTGTTGAGATAACAAATCAAGTTAGCACGGACAAAAGCCTATGTGGTTTAGTGCCAGGGTCTCAGGGAGGTCAAGGATTCATTTCATTAGGTGGGTATGCGTGCTTTGCCGCGCCGTCTTCAGAACGTTTAGGCATTATGTGGCCAACGTGAAGGATTAGCATGTGTACTTGGATGCATGGCTAATGCCTGTAAAATAGGCTATCGGCACTTTGCCACCCTGGTACTACCAAGGGTTGATTTATGCATCCAAGCTAAAAAAAAACTTTGTGTTTAGACAACTTGTCCAGAATAGTTCTTTCATAAGCTTAGACGAATAACGATTCTTTGATACCATGGAGATAGCTACCACTTTATATTATAAATGGTAGGCCTTCTTGCTAGAGCTACAACCTGATGTAATATATAAAGCGCTAGAATAGCATAAGCTGGACGTTGCCTTCCCTAACAAATAATGCTAGCTATACGTGGCACAGTCAAGGAGACATGAGTAGACCACCAGCAACAACGGTGGCCATCCTACCTTGGCCTCCTTTCTCTGCTCCCTTATCCTTGAACCAGTGTTAATACTATGGCGCTTGTGAAAGCCCATACCAGCACCCATTGCTAGGCCTCAGATCGGCAATGGCATGCCATACATCAGGAAAGTAGTAGTAAGCATGGACTCAGCCTCCTACATCCTATCTTTCAAGCATGTACTAACAGACGTGGGAGTCAAGACAAACAAAAAAACGGAGAGTCGATCGTGGAGGAGAAACCGGGTTGTAGAGCGCTAGAGGTGGCGTAACTAAGCTGAAGCAGGCGCCCACCACGATTATAGTGGTGGCAAACCCCATGGCGTCAAAGCGGCAATGAGCAAGGCGAGATTGGCAACCTTAGATGGGGGTGAGCCACGACGGTCATATCTGCAAGAGGCACACCGTCATTAAAAACTATTATGGTTTCCCTGGAGGTCCAGCCGGCGCCTAGAAATCAAGAGTTGTGCTCCAGGTTGGCAAACCACAACTGAAGGGTGCCTTGTCCTCCATCCGTCGAACAAGTGGCCGAGGTGGAACTGGATGGAGGAGAGCTACAACATCAAGGCTAAGATGAACCAACAATGTATAGCCAACTCGGTGAACAGGTAAACTCTGTGGAGTGGAAAGTCGACGGTGAGGCCGAGGTCGACGTGGACGATGAAAACAACTTTCTCGGGCAGAGATTTGGAGATAGAGGTCGTTGTCGGGGCCAAGATTATGACGTCCATGAAGATTTGGCTAGCATCTAGTCCTCGAGGGCGAGCGAGTGGGATCCAGACTGTAAGGGCAGCGGCGAAAACCCTAGGATGGGAGGAGATATGCCCGAGAGAGTTGCTGCGAGAGGAAACCGTTCTTGTTCTTTCATGTCAGCTACATGCCTCTAGCAGAAGCACTCGAGCTTGGCAAGGCCCATATGACAGCGTCAAAGCGATAGTTGAGAGAAGCCACAACACGGCACTTAAAAAGCGACGCTAGCATTAAAATCCTGTTGTCTCACACAATTGAAGCCTTGAATCCTGGGCGCCCCTTGCAAATATTTTTGTTCAACACTATTCATTTTTTCCCGCGTGAAGAGCGAAAGCCTATTCGAGCTATAATTAGCGTCTGAACTAAGCGCCTAGTTTTGCGTAGCTTACTGCTTTCACTTTATATTTTTTTAATTTATCTTTGTTCTATAAGCGCCTAGGTAAGTGTTTATCCATTAAGAGTGCTCTGATGGACCGAGAAGGCTCGCATATATCTAAGATTAAGCTATAGAATAATTATCTAGTGGCACGTAGAATGTGGCTCAAAACCATTAGATTAGGGATTATAATTAATGCACGAGGTTCAATTTAGTGGGATTAGTTGGTACTACACATGCCTATCTAGATCTCTCGTGGTTGAGAAGTTGACTGCTTGTGGATAAGACTTAGCTGGAGATATTTTTAAATCACTATAGTAAAATTCGGAACAAAAATGAAAGTAGATTCATCAGTATTAACATCGCATGAAACACATGTAGTTCAACATTTATAACCGGAACAATAACAATTCCCCCAATCTTTGAGCCCTAACATTTCATAAATAAAGCTTGGACTTCCACCAACCTAAGAGAAATACATGGAAAGGCTCTTAAATTTTATAGCAGTTACACTTCCTGAAGAAGCAAGGAGGACACAAGGCTTACTGGGTTTGAGCATCATGCTGCACTGTTCTGATGTAACCATCAAATCTAGTCGGACTGCTCAACTGCGCATTTGAATTTCAATACTCCCTCTGACTCATATTAGTTGACTTAGATTCATCTAGATATAAATGTATCTAGTCAAGATTTAGTTCTAGATACATCTGTATCTAGACAATTAATATGGATCAGAGGGAGTAATTCAAGGCATGTATGCTGGTATAGGGAAATATGATCCACAGTGTACACTCTGAAATGAATTAGAGAGAATCGAGATTAAAACTCAGTTGAAAAGCACAGATTATTTTATGTTGTCAATTCAATTAGCCCTCAGAAAATACTTCTCGGAGAATAATTTATCTTGATCACGAACTACGTTATGATGTTAAGAGGTCTTTATGCCCATTTATTTTGCATCCTCCATGAAATCGCATTGCTGCATAAACATCCCCTGAGAAGATATATAAGTAGCTGAGATAATGCACGGCCACACTTAGCAATAAAAGGAAAATTGAACTACATGTAGTTGCATTGTTTGAATTACTACACGAATAACAATGCTCATAACTCAGGTGAAAGGGCATGTATGCCCCCATGTGTGGTTTTGGTAATTAATGACAATCTTTATGGACTAATGTGTAAATTGAGTTTCACTTGTAGGCTTGTCCATTGGCATCACTTGGGCCATGTGTTGGTCTCAAGGTTGGAAGATGAAGAAATGTCCAAGGGCTTTGTGCCCATTGGAATCATGAAGAAAGAAGGAGCTTGAAGGTTGATCAAGACATGTGCAAAGAGTTGCATCAAGATGGATCAACCTCAAGTAGGGATGAAGAAGGGCGAGCTCAAGATGCGCCATCTCTAGAAGATCTCATGCTTGAAGCTTGCCATCCTCATGCTCATGAAATGATGAAGACAAGTTCAAAGAAGAGGTGTCCCCATGGAGTATGGGGGAGCAATTTGCAAGTCTTCATCTTCATCAAGCAAGAGCATCCAAGAAAGGTGTTCCCACTATAAAAGAACAAGACGGTCTACATCAAGTTCAAGTGGGATGCTCAAGGCAAAGGTATGTTCTTGATAGGGCTTCTCTTTTACCGGTCTCGTATTGTTAGTTGGGAGACCGGGTTTAGGATAGATTGCCGTTCTATCAAGAGGGGCTCTCAAGCGGGTATCTCGTTTGCATTGTTCGGAGAGAGCTCAAACATTTGCATTCATAGCATCATCTTTCTTGGTTGTTATTTGGTTCTTGTCCATGAGAGTATCTAGAGATTGTGGTCATCATCATAACAAGCTCTAGTTCATCATCTAAGGATTTCACTTGCATATGTTATTGCGGTTTTTGATCTTGCGAGTTTTCCGGCTCCACACCTTGGGGGATACTTCACATATATATTCATAGTATTTTCTCCCAAGGTGATACCCAATATTTCTAATTTTTGTTTGATTCTATTCGTCATTATCTTTCCAACAAAATTGGTTTCATCCCAATCGGAGTTTCCAAGCTCAACTTCTTGTGTTTTGGGTTTTGGAGGTTTTACCGGTTCATCGCTTCTAGAGAGGTCATATCTTTCTCAATTTGGTTTTATACTTCTATGCTGGAATATTATTTTTCTTTGCCTAATCTTGTAAAACTTTTCGTTCTCTTCAAAACGAGCCCAAGATCATCAAAAACGGAGTTCGGGATCAAAAGTTATTGAAGTTTTTGTGCAATATTGTCCTGTGTTTTTGCTTGAGCGGAAGTTCCGGCCCAAGTTTCGACCCAACCCAAGTTCCGGCCCAAGTTCCGACCCAAGTTCCGGTCAGGTTCAGTAACTTGTGTTTCTATTTGCCGGAAGTTCCGGTGGGAGACCGGAAGTTCCGGTGGGGGCGCGAATCTGGCCCAAACGGTCAGTTTTTCCTTGTCCTATTTAAGGGGGGCTTCTTCCCCAATGGTTCTCTATCTTTTGAGCTCGTCTTTGCCCACCATTGTTGACCTATTTGAGCTATCTTACTCCCTCTCCCTCCCATGATTCTTACATCTTTTTGAGGGAAAAGTGAGAGGAGATCTAGATCTACAATCCCACCAAGTCAAATCCCTTCTTTGTGAAGGAATCATTGGGATGTAGATCTTAGAGAGTTTTGTGTTCTCCTCTTGTGTTCTTCCTCCCTTATTCCCCCAATAGCTTTTGTAGCTTTGTTGGAATTTGGGAGAGAAGGACTTGCCCTTGCATTTGGTGCATAGGTTTGAGTTCTACTCTTGCGTTCTTTCTCCCTTATTCCCCTAATAGCTTTTGTAGCTTTGTTGGAATTTGGGGGAGAAGGACTTGCCCTTGCATTTGGTGCATAGGTTTGAGTTCTCCTCGGGGATTCGGCGAGTTGAAGCTTGTGAGCTTGTTTCTCTTGGGTTTCTTGGAACCCTAGACGGTTGTGTGGTTGGATTGTTGACCTTTTGTGGTCTTGTTGACCTTTTGTGGTCTTGTAGCCTTTTGTGGCATTGTTGGACTTTTGTGGCTTTGTTGTTGGGAGCCTCCAATTGAGTTGTGGAGTTAGCCCCAATCTTGTACGGGTTCGGTGACCGCCCTCAAGCGTCCCATAGTGGAGCAAGTGCCCGCCTTTTGTGGTGCGCACTTGGGAGAATAGGGTGAGCCTTTTGTGACGTCGGTGAGTTGCGTGCTTCCGCATCCGGGGTGAGGCCTTGTGTGGCGTTGGGTGAGCATCGAGCCACCACACCTCGAGGTGAGCCATTTGTGGCGTTCGGAGAGCATTGCGCCATCGCACCTCTCCAATGGAGACGTAGCTTCTTTGGAAGTGAACTTCGGGAAACAAATCTTCGTCTCCGCGTCCATCGGTTATCTCTCAACCGAACCTTTTACTTATGCACTTTACATTGTGATAGCCATCATGCTTGAAGTATTTATACCTTGCTATCACCTTGTTGTTTGTATTGCTTAGCATAGGTTGTTGGTGTACCTAGGTGAACTTAGTGTCTAGGTTTTGTGCTCAATAAATTAAACGTTAGTTTTATTCCGCATTTACTTGAGTCTAAACCGTAATATTTTTAAAAGCCTATTCACCTCCCCTCTAGGCGACTTCCTTTGTACTTTCATCAGGCCATCATTCTTAGCATTAGTTTATCACCAGTTACACAAAACTTTATATTCCATAGCAGTTTTTTCATGTTCACCAACCGAAAACCTAAGAAAAAGACTTCCAGGAGTGCCTGTATCACTCACTCAACCATCTATATTAGATGTAGAGTATGTCAATTGTAAAATCAGCACCCTGTTTGTTGCGTGAGAGAGCATAGCTAGGGCTTCTTAATATTTTGAACTGCTAGCTTCAAGTTTCACATGGAGGGCCATTGGAGATGTTGAATAATTTTTCTATGTGAACAGAGTCGATCTCTAAACCTTCAAGAAAGAAAATTTCGTTATCTGACCTGGTAAAATTATTGCTGATACTATTAGTTCATAAGTAACTTTGGATTGGCTATTAGTCAACCAGTGTGTTGTTCAACCATGCAATAGGATTGATAATCCGCTAGATAAACAACAATTGGTAATAACCCATGCAAGATTCAAATTATGCAAAGAAAGCTCAGGTGTTGAAGCACAAGCACGACCACAATGTGATATATTTGTAAAACAATATTAGTTTTTACACTTGATCAAGGTCATTCTGTTGTAAAATTATTCGGTAGAACTGAAAATTAGTGTTCTTGAGAAGAACAGTGAACTGTAACTATAAGACACACCACAATTTGCTCATTTAGCACTAATTGTATGATTTACAATAGTTTTAAAAATATAGCAACAAACGGTAATATTATTGGAATCTAAAACTCGCTTTCTAACAAATGTTTACTTCTTTAAGCATGACCAAAACCACAAAAGAAAGAGCATGTAAAAACAAAATACTTGAATATGGCAGTAACCAGTTTCATTTAAAGTGCACACAATTTGTATATAGCAAGAGGAACACCTATATTTGCTATCATGTCAACCTCTTTCATGACTTTTTAATGACAACAGCATCATCGCCAATACACTCCAAAAAATATGAATAGGCAACGATGCATCGTATCAATTATATTCAGTCGTCACCATGAAGAAAGTCCTAGAAGGGCGACATCATAGTGTCATGGCAGCAATTCCTACATGTTCATTCTTCTGCTTATGAGTTAGGATGTAGTTCACGTATTCCGATCTACTACACGGAAGATCTTATCTCATCGAGCCAAGAATCAATTCTATCCATCCATTTATTCTATCAGCCTACTATACATATTGAATGGCATAAATCTCTTTCGCCATTTTTATTGCAATGGAAAGATCCGAAAAGAAGGCATAGATTAAGGGGGAAAACTAGGTGTAGCACATATATTACATACATACCTTATCCCCTGAAAAAGCTAGAAGCAGGAAATATTTTACTCATGAAGCAATCTGATGGCAGACAAAAGCACGTATGTACTTACTCTAATGGAAAGTTTGTAGCGCTACAGCCGGCAGCAAATGGAATTTGACAAAAATAAGGTGGTCAAAATGAAGGATATCTTAACAAAAGACATCGACAATATTAAAGTCGTCTATTTCTTCCATTTGAGATTCACTAACTGAAATAACATTATGTGTAAATCAATACAGACAAAATTTCGTAGATGTGGTATTTCATCTCGATAACTCACAACATAGTAGCTCTCCTATGCCACCTTAAATAAATCCATATGCCATGGCATTTATAACCATTGAAGGCTAAAATCAGTAGGCAAAATGTGCGTAGACTGTCAGACATGAGAAACGCATCCTTTTTTCCTTTCTTTTCTACCTTAACCATTTATATCTATCGACTCAAGTGATAAACCTTGAACGTCCTACTTATAGGATAATCGAAGCATATACAGGACTTATGACTTATCTACAGGTTGCATGGCTACAAATTTCCCCTTAAAACATGATGTGGTTAACTTGACTTGACATAATAACATGAGGAGACTATCATACTTGAAGATTTTTTTTATGGAAGCTGAAAATATATGAAGCTACGTATAATGATGTGGCCATTTAATTTAAATACACAACAATGCCTTTTTTGTTAACTAAGATGCAGAAGCAAATCTAGATTATCTGAGCTACGAAATTGGAACTATTCAAGACATCGATGTATTGAATCCAAAATATGCGCTCCATTTAATATCATAGATTCTGCCAAAAACTACTCTCTCTGTTTCAAAATATAAGATGTTTTAGCTTTGTGAAGCAAATGTATATAGACTTTTTTTTGTATGTAGGTTCACTCAGGTTTGGAGTGAATCTACACACTAAAACAAGTTTAGATATATTTTCTTCACAAACCTAGAACATCTTATATTTTGATACGGAGGGGTACTAATTTAATTGCACACCCAGCACTAAGATCTCAATTCTCAAATACACTAAGAGGTACCGTTTGAGGCCATTTAGCTTCTTGTCTGGAAGGGCAGCAACAACGATGCAAGCTACCTTTCCTCGTACAGGATTGGACATGCTCCAACTTGCCCTCGATATACATGAAGAATCTCATGGCTCCAGTACCAGCTCTAGTTCCCTGCATATAACCTCGGCTTTGTCCATCCTGTTGTTCACCAAAACTTATTTCAACTCAGCAAGCTAATAATTAAAGTCCCTCTAAAACATTTTATGCGAGAAAATGCTCTGTCCTGAACATATAAAATCTATTTTATGCTCTTCTGACTCGTATGATCGAAACCACTCCCTTTTGTGGACACCACGCACTCACACGGGAGAAAAAGCGATTGCAAACAAACATCAAAAGTCTCACCATTTTTCTTCAATGTGGATGAAAGCACAATCTTCTTGGAAAAAATGTGCACGGATTTTAGACATGTTGTCTAGTGTTTAAGTAAAAAATGTGTCTTCTAGTTGCTTTTGGCTAATACAATCGTAGAATCAAAGAAGTTCGAAGAGAAATCTTTTGTAGCAGCCCCATTACGTAAAGAACAGTTTCTGTGAGCTTGAAACAGGCTAATCTGCAACGGAAAACAAAGTCTAGTTATTAATGCATGAGACCAAATCAACTAATCTCAAAGTTGGGAGTCAGCCAAACACTTGGAATCAATTCGCATCCCTCAATAACTACCAAAATGATAAGTGTATGTATAATAAAACAATAAGAATATACGGGAAACATGAGCATCCGAAACTATAAATAGAACCAGCAAATTATACTGGAGGGCTCACATATGCATCTGCTGATATATCATTCTATAGGCCTGAAATTCATGGAAGCCTTTTGTCCAGAGCTGGCCTCCCAATCGCCTCCACCAATTCTTGACGATTTGATGTGCAGATACATCTAGTGGGATCAGCCAGGAGGTAGGGGTGATGATCAACAAAAAAATAGGCAAAAAAAGAAGTGAAACAAAAGAATGAGAGCCTGAGAGAAACAACATCCAGATTCATAGGAGACAAACACTGCTGAAAGACCAACTGCAGATAACAGAACCAATAATAACCTATAATAAAAGCATATGTGTAACATCCCAGCATAAGATTAAAAGAAGTCATCATTATAAAAGTACTCTTAGAAGTAAGTCCGGATGAAAGATAGAAGTTTATTTCAGGATAGTAGTACTCAAACCTTAAGGCAATTATTAAATAGTAATTGAAAAAGTACTTAAGGTAATAATAAAAGATTATTAAAGCGTGATAAGGTAAAAGCTTGAAGGAGATTAAATAGATTAATCCTAATAGACTAATTCTAAAGAAAAAACTCTTAAGTAATCCTTAAGAGGGAATTAAGCACATCCAATTGGATATGTATAGTGAAACAAGAAATTCCGATGGGTATGGACTAAATGTGTTCACATCCAATCTTTGGAAGGACTACCAGTATAACTCATATAATGACAAATCAAAAGTTAGTATTTTGACCATAGTTATTGTTTAATAGAGCTAAAACCCTATTTTAGTAAGACTTCCTAGTCCTTACATAGTATAGTAAGAAAGTCTGATGATTAAATAAAAGGAGTTGGATTAGGATACCCAATCATGGAAATGAACTAAAGAAGAGACCCAAATTAAAGAATTTTGTAATAAGGATATATCCCTAAGGGATTAAAGTAAAAGGAACTTTGGGTATTGGAGACAAAAATTTGGAGATTTCCAAGTATGGTGTGAATTCAAGGAAATTGTTTGGATATGGAATACTACAATTATTCCCATTCGAGGTTACCATGATTTTGAGAAATGTTGTAACCAATACAAGTCAATTCCTCATTCCGAAACGTGAGAGTTTACAAACTTCGAGGACAAAGTTTATTTTAAGGGGGAGAGTCTGTAACATCCCAGCATTAGAGCTTAAAAATAAGCTGAACCTAGATGTGTGCATTGCATTCATGCATAGAAAATCCGAATAATTTTCGCGCTTTTGAATAAAACTTGTCAAAGTGATTGAAGCTTCTCTCAACTTGATGGAATTGAAGTAGATCATCAAGTTGACTACGATAAGTTTCAATACGACCTTTGCTAAAAACCTGATTTTTGGGTAAACATAATTTGATCTAAGGGTAGATCAAATGTAATAAAAGTTAAACCCTAATACATTACTTAATGATTTATATTTGATCCTTAAGTAATCATCTCCTAGTATTCATTACACAACTCATGAATACCAAGTTATAAACATAACCTAAGTAATAGGAATGTAACAACTAAATCTTAATCTCATCTATTTATACCATGAAATCATGGTAGTACAATCTTAACTCTTTAGTGAGTTTGAGTAGGAAAGGAATCAGGTCAAGATCATTCACCATATATCTTTCTTTCCATGTCATCCTTATGGAATCATATCTCAATATCTGTTGTTCATCAATGTTGAGTAATCAACTATTGATTCAACCATTCTTCATCTATCAATTCTTGATCTATCAACTCTTGTCCTTATCCTAGCTTTCACTTCAGTCCTTTAGAGAAAGAAGTAAGAAGAGGTAGGTGGTAATGTTAGTTTTAAGTATCATCTATAGGATGGGAGAATTGGAAGAGAATAAGATCAATGTGATAATGGATGGAGTTAATTCACTCCTGTAATGATAGAAGAGTTCATTTGAATATATATATTCATATGGTAACAAATAAGAAATATACTCCAAATCTACAATCACACATCATTATTCCACTTAATTAAATATTTGTTATTTATTAAGTATTTATAAAGTAATAAGTATTATAAAAATCATATCTTATTATTTTTAAATCACAAAAATAAGTGTAATATACCAAAATGATCACAAAAATAATACCTATATGTTAATAATATAATATTCCACTTTTAAGTTAAATAAAAAGTTAAACACTTTAATAACTTGAATTTAAGCCTATTTCTTTAGTTAATAATTCATATAATGTCAAATAAAATTTGTTAATATTTCTTAAATTAACCAATTAAATCTAATAAATAGTATTAGTCTTAAATACTAATATTATGAAGTCAAATGGTTCGACACATTTTAAAAATGCAATTTTATTGAATTATCATTCAACCATAAGTGTAGATTATTTTCTAAAAAGATTCTTATCCAATATAAAATCTCCAAGAATAATTTGTAATGAGATAAAACCCATTCCTTTACTTTAACCACAAGTTTATAAACAAATCAAAACACTATAGTGAGTTCATAAGTAGTAAATAATATTGTTTACTTATTCACAAACCTTAACCACACCCTTATTGGAAGATAAATCCTTTTATACATTTATAATGTAAAGAAACCACTACCAAATAAAAATAATACCATTCTTAAGTAACTTTAAAGAAACATTATGAAGTAAACAAGGTATACGTATAATAAGCATTACACCTAAAGTCCATCTATGTTTTAAAGTTAACTTTAGTCTACCAGACTTTAAGTATAATGCTAAAAACTTTATTATATACTTTATAGTTAACTTTGGTTTGTTATAATTAAGTTATAAAATATTTTTATACCAAACTAACCAAGTTAAAAACCAAGATAGATAAGTCTCAAATACTAATGATGTCATTATTCAAATGGAATAATTCTTTCTTACTTAAAGACTATAACTAGAAAGAACACCTCATAAGGTTAACTTAAAAGTTTAAATGCTTCTGCTTAGTTAAGTAAGATTTTCTTCAAATGTTATTCTTTTTGCCACTTCAAACAACAAATGACAATTAATAATAATCACAATACATTATGCTTTACTTGTATATTTAGGATTAATAACACTTAATGTTCTTTATAAGTGACACTACTTGTAAAGTAAATTTGAAGATAAACAATTGTTGTATAAGTAGTCTTTAAGTAGCATACCATATGTGTGTACCTTATTGTTATATATATATATATGTGTTGTTCACACACACTCACAAGTCTTAATAAGAAGCACAAGTGTGAAACTTATCTAAAAGGATAACACATTCTAAAGAAACCATTTTCAGTATCCAAACCCTAGAACAACGTTAACCCGGGATTCGAGTTTACGAAATTGCATTACATTACTTATGCATAATAGCATCTTGCTTCTTTAAACATTATTTCTTATCAGACCAATGATGTTGATTTCAGATATTGGATCTTATATTGTCTCGAAGACCGTGAGTGCATAATCTTGTAATCACAGCAGACAAGTTCACACTTGCTCATGTCCTTTGATTATTTTCTGTAAAGTATTTTGAAAAGTGTTGTCATCGCCTGCATTTGAAAAAGGACAGGAAACACTATTTTCATAATAATGTGATTATAGGTTATTTACCATGAGGTAATAACCTACTATAAGAGTTCCGGTGGTAAAGGAACATATTATCTAGGACTTAACAACCAATGTCGCCAGTGATTCTTGCGCTGTATATTACGCGTTGACCATGAGATTTGGAATGGGACGAAGAAGTCAGCTGTATCTTTTCCCTCTCGCATGGAGCCGGATGTGCGGGTCGTGGCTGTTATCTCCGTAGCGTGCATTTATTGGTAATTCGTAGGAGATATGCAGTATATGGGTGGGAGCCCTCAACGCCCCACGATAGTTCTGGCATCTGAACGGTCTGTACTGCCAATTGTCGTAATTCAATAGGTGGGCTGGCGTACATCAAGGAGACATGCAGGGTCGCGGAGAAGGTAGTGATTGGCTTGGGTCTTAGTCTGGGCCTCACACCAAGGAAGTGTGAACGGGTTCGTGACCCGGATGTGCAATAAAGCTAAGATCTCTCATGGGTAAAGTGATGCACCTCTGCAGAGTGTAAGAACTATAACTTGTTACTCCCTGTTCCGGGAAGGAGCTACGAACGCGGCGGGAAAGGAACTCCATGAAAGTTCTGGTAAACCCGTGAAGGCTGACGGACATAGATTTTCAGAATAAAAGCAACCTTTGAAGAAATATTTACAAAAACTTGCATTGCCTATGACCTATGGTCTGTGGCTGTAGATATAGTGCATCAAACACTCCTTTTCTAGTGAACTTGCTGAGTACGCTCGTACTCAACGTATCTTCTTAACCCTTGCTAGGTTCTAAAGCCAGTACATACGATGTCTACATCAAGTTATGCTCTAGGAATTATCACCAAAAGCTAAAGCTCTTCAATGAAGTCAAGAACGTCAACATATACATCAACTCAAGTGAAGACGAAGTTACTAATTAGATAGGAATATAATCTCTAGCCATAGAACCTATTTCTATAGGGTATTGCGATAGCCGCAATGCCAGACCATTAGTTAAGATACTAGTCTTAATAGTATGATAGTTTTTGAGTAATTTATTTCTGATTCTTCTTTGTAAGAAGATTCTTTCTCTCTCTTTAACCTAGAGTGTTCTTGGGATCTTGTGTAAAGAGTTGATTTGTAACCTATAGTCATTGTCTTGGACCTGCTGTGTTTCTGTTGTACCACTCTAAGGGATGTAATACTAGTGAATGGTGTTTCATTGGTGTTATATGAACAACTATAGTGTACTACATTATGCAGTGGTATGCTAGGTCACCGCAGTTGGTATCAGAGCATATGCTTTGACCTTAGGATTGAAACCCTTTTAGGAAGATCTGTAGGTTGGATAGTGACTATAGGAGCCATCTTATCTAAACCAAATGATCTTAGGACTGGTGATGAGTACCCACTTGAGGATAACTTCGTCACCAAATGCCATAAGCATCTTTCTTCAGAGTAAATATTTTATCTTTTCTCAGTCTAGTGCTATGTAGTGTCTTCCGAAGGAGACATAAACCACCCAGATACTGTAGGAAAGTCAATTGGCCGCAATAGATTAGGATCAAGTTTAAGACATCAATTGAAGCAGTCCTAATGGTGTAGCCTAACTCTAGAATTCAAGTAGCACAGTGGATTGTTAGTTAATAACCAAAGACAACATGATGAAAATCATTAGGATAAATGATGATGTAATAAGTAGTAATCATGTGGAATTCACTTGAGAATTTTACGTGATTAAGTAAAATTATGTTAAGACTTAATAATAGTGTAGTGAGAAACAAAGTCATCATGATGTGATTAGCTCTTAAATAATGATGATTAGGTAGACCATAACAAGATCATGGTGTGATTAGCTCCGAAACCATGATGTAGGTGTGATAATTGACAAGTAATTAGTAAATTATCCTGAAGTATAAGTATGAAATTAACATGGTAGAACTGTGATAGAAGTCAAAGGTGTCATAAAATAGTGATAAACTTCAATTTTAGGGGTTCAATAGAAACTTATTAGTCATTTAGAGAGATCATGTGATGTTAGTTATTAAATAGTGATAGGTTGGTTATATTAATCATTTCAAAAGTGAGACAAAAGGGTTAGTGAAAACCAAATTGAGACCACTTTGTTTAAAATTATCCTGTTGCAATTGAGCAATTAGGGTAAATATTGAGACAAGGTATAAATTGACCATATGTGCTAAGTATCACGATGTAAACCTATACGAGGAGGTGTCATATACTACACAACTAAGCCTAAATTCTAGAGATACTATACTCAACTACTATATTCTGGGATTAGAATATTGTGTGTTATATGTACCATATTTGGATTTATTTGTTTTTCTTGGATCTTCTTGCTTGACTAGATCTGTACATGAAGTTGGACTTGGTATGCAAATGCATGTTGCAACATCCCGTCACTACTTGATGTTATAGACCTAGATAGGAATGGGAATTCGTGTAAGGGAGTGATGATTTTCAAAGACCAAGATGAAGAATTACATGAGGAATGAAGCCAAGTATAAGGAGTATCAACGTAATCTGAAGGATGAATCAAGTTCAGATCATTACTAAATAGTAACAAGAAGGAAGATTAGTATAGAAGATGTATGGAGCAACAAGAAGTAATGAACTTAAGGTTCAATCAAAGTAAGTGTTGTTGCTAAGAAGATTATGGAGTAATTGTACTAAGTTCATGGTGGTATCATGAATTAGTACAAAGAAGAAGCTTTGGAACCAAAATGGTATTCAAGCTCTGACAGTTCAGAGAGAATGCCATAAGAATGTTGGAAACCATAGGGTAATACCTACAACCTAGGATGATCTACAGCTGGTATTTGATCCATAGTCGGTATTTGATCCACAGTTGGTATCTTATCTGCAGCTAGTATTTGGTTAACTTAGTTAATCAGATCATCTTAATGGTTGCATAAAGAGCATAAAACTTGGCCTAAGTTAATTAAGACATAAATGAGTATAAAATTTAAGCGATCGTCTTTCGAGACTCTTCGTGAAGTCAGACCTATCAAAGCGAAAATGTCCAAATAGTAAGTAAAACTAATAATGATGAAATATTCGTTCGGAGATCCACAATTGTGTGGATACACCGTACAATCTGCCATAAGACCCTAACTAGGTAGAGCATAAGCTAAACAAGGACCAACAATCTAATTATAAAGCCAATAAACACAATATATAAACATTTTGAAGACAATTAGCAAACCCTAAGGGGGAGAGTAAACAGTAAAATGGAAGTATTGTTATCGAAATATCCGAGTAAAGGTTGGACAGGAAATACTAATCTACAACAAAATTAAGCCTTATTTTCATAAGGTTAAAAGAAGTCATCATTATAAAAGTACTCTTAGAAGTAAGTCCGGATGAAAGATAGAAGTTTATTTCAGGATAGTAGTACTCAAACCTTAAGGCAATTATTAAATAGTAATTGAAAAAGTACTTAAGGTAATAATAAAAGATTATCTAAAGCAAGGTAATAATAAAAGATTATCTAAAGCATGATAAGGTAAAAGCTTTAAGGAGATTAAATAGATTAATCCTAATAGACTAGTTCTAAAGAAAACAACTCTTAAGTAATCCTTAAGCGGGAATTAAGCACATCCAATTGGATATGTACAGTGAAACAAGAAATTCCGATGGGTATGGCATAATGTGTTAACATCCAATCTTCGGAAGGACTACCAGTATAACTCATATAATGACAAATCAAAAGTTAGTCTTTTGACCATAGTTATTGTTTAATAGAGCTAAAACCCTATTTTAGTAAGACTTCCTAGTCCTTACATAGTATAGTAAGAAAGTCTGATGATTAAATAAAAGGAGTTGGATTAGGATACCCAATCATGGAAATGAACTAAAGAAGAGACCCAAATTAAAGAATTTTGTAATAAGGATATATCCCTAAGGGATTAAAGTAAAAGGAACTTTGGGTATTGGAGACAACAATTTGGAGATTTCCAAGTATGGTGTAAATTCAAGGAAATTGTTTGGATATGGAATACTATAATTATTCCCATTCGAGGTTACCATGGAGTTGAGAAATGTTATAACCAATACAAGTCAATTCCTCATTCCGAAACGTGAGAGTTTACGAACTTCGAGGACGAAGTTTATTTTAAGGGGGAGAGTCTGTAACATCCCAGCATTAGAGCTTAAAAATAAGCTGAACCTAGATGTGTGCATTGCATTCATGCATAGAAAATCCGAATAATTTTCATGCTTTTGAATAAAACTTGTCAAAGTGATTGAAGCTTCTCTCAACTTGATGGAATTGAAGTAGATCATCAAGTTGACTACGATAAGTTTCAATACGACCTTTGCTAAAAACCCGATTTTTGGGTAAACATAATTTGATATAAGGGTAGATCAAATGTAATAAAAGTTAAACCCTAATACATTACTTAATGATTTATATTTGATCCTTAAGTAATCATCTCCTAGTATTCATTACACAACTCATGAATACCAAGTTATAAACATAACCTAAGTAATAGGAATTTAACAACTAAATCTTAATCTCATCTATTTATACCATGAACATCATGGTAATACAATCTTAACTCTTTAGTGAGTTTGAGTAGGAAAGGAATCAAGTCAAGATCATTCACCATATATCTTTCTTTCCATGTCATCCTTATGGAATCATATCTCAATATCTGTTGTTCATCAATGTTGAGTAATCAACTATTGATTCAACCATTCTTCATCTTCTTGATCTATCAACTCTTGTCCTTATCCTAGCTTTCACTTAAGTCCTTTAGAGAAAGAAGTAAGAAGAGATAGGTGGCAATGTTAGTTTTAAGTATCATCTATAGGATGGGAGAATTGGAAGAGAATAAGATCAATGTGATAATGGATGGAGTTAATTCACTCCTGTAATGATAGAAGAGTTAATTTGAATATATATATTCATATGGTAACAAAGAGGATTCCAAGGACGAATATTGAAGATAGTTACCAAGGAGCGGTCCTATTGGATCAAGTAGGTATAGTCAATCAATTATATCTCTTAATCCAATAGAGCTAAACATAAGATAATTATACTACAACTATAATGTTGTATGGATGGAAGTCTTGATTAGCCAACTGGAAACCTAAGACATATATGATTAAAGGATTATGATGACCATGCCTTATTCACCAAGATTGAATGCTTATATCATGTATAAGTTTCATTGGTGGGTAAAACATGATTGAACCCTAGTATAAACTATTGGAGTCAAGTAGAGGTAAGATAGTATGATTAGGATGATGTTAGAGTAACATTGAATTATAGAGTTAGTATTTTCCTCTTGGAAAATAATAAACACTTGAGGTGAAGTACGATTTGATGTATATCTAATTATAAATACATCTACTGAAGTAATATTAGTGGTGGATGATTAAGGAAGTGTATGAATGGAGTAGAAGTAACTACTTGTTGGATTGAAGGTTATCAGCAGAAGAGTAGTTGATATCACCAAGTCTGGATATGAGATGATTATGAAAAGCTTTAATGTCAAGATCATTGCATTTATAAATGGATTTAGAAGAATTAAAGGTGAATAAGAAGATTCTAGTAAAGTAAAGCTCATCATGTTAACACATGATGAAGGATAGGAAGAAGTAATATATCTAGGAAAGGAATTCCTTAATTAGAAGTCAAGAATTGTGAAGTATAGAAGATGGGAATTTTGGATAAAACACTAAACCCTAAATCTTTAACCAAACATGAAATCCATTTCATCTGACTAGTCTATCATCTTGTTTCCACAATGGTTTATAGGAATATTTTCCTATATCAAATCACTTAAGCACATCTTTGTCATTCTCAACCATCATTATCCTAGATGCTTAAAAACTATCTTTATCAATTCTGTCTCATAAGTTAGCCTAGAAAACAATCCCACTATTTTAATTTAAATAGTGATACCATTCAAGATCACAGACATAAAAATAATCTGTCTTAGCCATTAATCTTTATTCACATCTACAGAAGAATATAAGTATATTAAGAACCCTAAACCCTAGGGTAAGTATTTACAATTCAAATCCTAACTCTTTTGATAGTTATAATAAAATTTATATACCTTGTTATTCCCTAGATTCATGGGAGTAATATTAACCATATTAAATCATTAGGATATTATGCATCAAATAATAATAAAGGATCACCATATAAAAATTTCCTTAACATTATGAGTTAGTGAGAATCAAATCTCCTGAGTTAATAGTAATGCATTCTATAATAAGTTTATGGATATTAGCTCAATTAAATGCATATCAAAAGCCCTATAAGGAATAATAGGAAAAGTACTTGTTTAAAGAAAATAAAGAAACTCTAAACAATATATAATAAAAGCTCACAATGACTTTAAAATACATTCATTGTTGCTGCAAGTATTCAGCAAATAAAATTCCATAAATAAAAATTCAAAACAAGTATTAAAATACAAAAGCTTGAAATAAAAGAAAACAGAAAATAGACAAAGAAAAGGAACAAGGAAAAAACAAAAGAAAACTGTTTCTGGCCGTGGCCCATTTCTTTTCTCTTTATTCGCCGCTCACGAGCAATTCATAGCAGCCCAGTAATGGCCCAACAAGGGGCAGTTCAAGTTAAATCTCTCTGGCTGACAAGTGGGCCAGCAGAGGAATGCGGGTTGAATCTTGACACATGATAGGGGATTATCCGCAAAACGACCTTCGTCGTCTTCCCCGTCTACTAGAAGCTGCTCGGTGGCAGTGGCGGATGCCGTCCGTCACCGCCGTGCGCTGCGATGCTCGCCGCTGACACTCGGGGTGGGGATAAGATTGCCACCGCAGCGTTCCCGCTCGTCCTCATCCCCATTTCTCCTTCTGAATCCTCTCTCTCTCCAGTTCCTCTTCTGAACCGAAACCCTAGCTCCATGTTGCCAGCGATTGCCGTTGTTCCGAGCTCTCCCGTGCTCCGTTGATCAAACAATCATCCTCGCCTTGTCCTTCTGAGCCTCCTAGTCAAAGGAATCGAGGCGAGGCGGCGGAAATCGATGCCGCGAGGTCATCTTCCCGAAGTCCGGCCACCGTGGTTCTCGTTGATTTCGACCACCTCCCGTCTCGCAAATTACTCCACGAGCTTCCTAGTAATGCTCTGAGCATGATAGTGCTTTCCCTTTTTCTCGTTTGCTTCCTAGTTTAGGATTTGGTCGAACACCGCCGTCGACCACCACAGTTACTGGTCGCCGGAGTAGCTCCGGTGACCAAAGTTGAGCGGCGCCGCCACCATTGAACGCAGCATGCTCGCCCGCGTCCAACGAAACCCTTCCCGTGTGCAAGCATTCTCCCAATCGATCGATCGAATGTCGATCTGAGAGTAGCAGTTCGTGTGACGTCATGATGACGTCGTGCTTGCGTCATCTTGACCTGGTCCATCCTGTTGACTGGTCCACGCCAACGTGGCACACCAACGTGGCCCTGAGCCCCACCTGTCTGTGACTTAGGGTAGACCTAGTCTGGGTAAGAAAAGGATTCCCCTGTTTGTAATATTGTTTAAAATTTAATTAGAAAATGATTCAATCTTAAAAATTTAATAACTTTGTTTTATAATTCAGAAAAATATGTTTAATATATGAAAACTTTCAGAAAAATAAAATTTATAACATTAAACTATTATCAAATATTATTATGTTAATTATTTAAATAAACATTATTTAATAAAGATTTTATTAGTAATAAAACTTTAATAATTCATATTTTAATAATGGTAGATGTTAAAATATTAATAAAATACCAAAAATCTTAGAAAAATAAGAACTATACTCCAAATATAAAATCACACATCATTATTCCACTTAATTAAATATTTGTTATTTATTAAGTATTTATAAAGTAATAAGTATTACAAAAAACATATCTTATTATTTTTAAATCACAAAAATAAGTGTAATATACCAAAATGATCACAAAAATAATACCTATATGTTAAAAATATAATATTCCACTTTTAAGTTAAATAAAAAGTTAAACACTTTAATAACTTGAATTTAAGCCTATTTCTTTAGTTAATAATTCATATAATGTCAAATAAAATTTGTTAATATTTCTTAAATTAACCAATTAAATCTAATAAATAGTATTAGTCTTAAATACTAATATTATGAAGTCAAATGGTTCAACACATTTTAAAAATGCAATTTTATTGAATTAGCATTCAACCATAAGTGTAGATTATTTTCTAAAAAGATTCTTATCCAATATAAAATCTCCAAGAATAATTTGTAATGAGATAAAACCCATTCCTTTATTTTAACCACAAGTTTATAAACAAATCAAAACACTATAGTGAGTTCATAAGTAGTAAATAATATTGTTTACTTATTCACAAACCTTAACCACACCCTTATTGGAAGATAAATCCTTTTATACATTTATAATGTAAAGAAACCACTACCAAATAAAAGTAATACCATTCTTAAGTAACTTTAAAGAAATATTATGAAGTAAACAAGGTATACATATAATAAGCATTACACCTAAAGTCCATCTATATTTTAAAGTTAACTTTAGTCTACCAGACTTTAAGTATAATGCTAAAAACTTTATTATATACTTTATAGTTAACTTTGGTCTGTTATAATTAAGTTATAAAATATTTTTATACCAAACTAACCAAGTTAAAAACCAAGATAGATAAGTCTCAAATACTAATGATGTTATTATTCAAATGGAATAATTATTTCTTACTTAAAGACTATAACTAGAAAGAACACATCATAAGGTTAACTTGAAAGTTTAAATGCTTCTGCTTAGTTAAGTAAGATTTTCTTCAAATGTTATTCTTTTTGCCACTTCAAACAACAAATGACAATTAATAATAATCACAATACATTATGCTTTACTTGTATATTTAGGATTAATAACACTTAATGTTCTTTATAAGTGACACTACTTGTAAAGTAAATTTGAAGATAAACAATTGTTGTATAAGTAGTCTTTAAGTAGCATACCATATGTGTGTACCTTATTGTTATATAGATATGTGTTGTTCACACACACTCACAAGTCTTAATAAGAAGCACAAGTGTGAAACTTATCTAAAAGGATAACACATTCTAAAGAAACCATTTTCAGTATCCAAACCCTAGAACAACGTTAACCTGGGATTCGAGTTTACGAAATTGCATTACATTACTTATGCATAATAGCATCTTGCTTCTTTAAACATTATTTCTTATCAGACCAATGATGTTGATTTCAGATATTGGATCTTATATTGTCTCGAAGACCGTGAGTGCATAATCTTGTAATCACAGCAGGCAAGTTCACACTTGCTCATGTCCTTTGATTATTTTCTGTAAAGTATTTTGAAAAGTGTTGTCATCGCCTGCATTTGAAAAAGGACAGGAAACACTATTTTCATAATAATGTGATTATAGGTTATTTACCATGAGGTAATAACCTACTATAAGAGTTCCGGTGGTAAAGGAACATATTATCTAGGACTTAACAACCAATGTCGCCAGTGATTCTTGCGCTGTATATTACGCGTTGACCATGAGATTTGGAATGGGACGAAGAAGTCAGCTGTATATTTTCCCTCTCGCATGGAGCCGGATGTGCGGGTCGTGGCTGTTATCTCCGTAGCGTGCATTTATTGGTAATTCGTAGGAGATATGCAGTATATGGGTGGGAGCCCTCAACGCCCCACGATAGTTCTGGCATCTGAACGGTCTGTACTGCCAATTGTCGTAATTCAATAGGTGGGCTGGCGTACATCAAGGAGACATGCAGGGTCGCGGAGAAGGTAGTGATTGGCTTGGGTCTTAGTCTGGGCCTCACACCAAGGAAGTGTGAACGGGTTCGTGACCCGGATGTGCAACAAAGATAAGATCTCTCATGGGTAAAGTGACGCACCTCTGCAGAGTGTAAGAACTGTAACTTGTTACTCCATGTTCCGGGAAGGAGCTACGAACGCGGCGGGAAAGTAACTCCATGAAAGTTCTGGTAAACCCGTGAAGGCTGGCGGACATAGCTTTTCAGAATAAAAGCAACCTTTGAAGAAATATTTACAAAAACTTGCATTTCCTATGACCTATGGTCCGTGGCTATAGATATAGTGCATCAAACACTCCTTTTCTAGTGAACTTGCTGAGTACGCTCGTACTCAACGTATCTTCTTAACCCTTGCTAGGTTCTAAAGCCAGTACATACGATGTCTACATCAAGTTATGCTCTAGGAATTATCACCAAAAGCTAAAGCTCTTCAATGAAGTCAAGAACGTCAACATATACATCAACTCAAGTGAAGACGAAGTTACTAATTAGATAGGAATATAATCTCTAGCCATAGAACCTATTTCTATAGGGTATTGCGATAGCCGCAATGCCAGACCATTAGTTAAGATACTAGTCTTAATAGTATGATAGTTTTTGAGTAATTTATTTCTGATTCTTCTTTGTAAGAAGATTATTTCTCTCTCTTTAACCTAGAGTGTTCTCGTGATCTTGTGTTGAGTTGTAACCTATAGTCATTGTCTTGGACCTGCTATGTTTCTGTTGTACCACTCTGAGGGATGTAATACTAGTGAACGGTGTTTCATTGGTGTTATGTCAATGACTATAGTGTACTACATCATGCAGTGGTATGCTGGGTCAGCGCAATACGTGGGAAACAAAGGAGGGGCCAAATGTCTCTGACGGACGACGTTCACCCAAAGGAACAGCTACAAAAAGTGGAAGACCAACTTTGCTGTTGACTGAGATGTCACTGCGCCGTTCTCATCGGCTGATTCGCCATAGCCGTCGTCGCCTTAGTTCCTGCCAGCTCCGAATGCCTTCCTAGACGCCGCTTGCTGGCAAAGCATCACGCCAGTCTCCTCCGTAGAGTGGTGTTGCTCTTGAGGCGTCATGGCGAAGGATGTCGTTTTTTTCTTTTTGGCAAAACGAAGGATCTCGGTATGGAAGGGGATCGATGTAGGAGTTAAAAGAGACAAGTGAGAATAACCGAGCCTTTCAACAAATCCCCATACCACTTCTTGGCGACCTGAACCGATGAGCCGGCCCCTCCGCCATTGTCCATCTACACCACTACCTCCGTCTCCATCTCCACCTCCGTCAGAAATAGGCTAGGCCACGGCGAGAGGAAGTAGTAGTCGGGGCAAAGTGGATTGATTCGTCATTCACCTTGAGGTTCCTTAGCATGGTCGAGAGCCCCTTCTTCGCCGACATCTCGCCGCCGCTGCCGGTCGTCGCTGATTCAGACCTTCTTCTCCTAACCTAGGGTTAGGGTTTGGTGGAGGCAGCGACCGTCTCGCGCGAGGAGGAACATCGGACGGAATAGAGGAGGAGCATGGATGGCTGGGGAAGTCGTGCAGGAGGCGAGATAGGGCAGGTGCTCCATGAGGACGTGAGGGTCGAGGAGAAGGCGCAGGTCGGCCGAGAAGCGAACCGGGGACCTGCATCTTCCATGCCGCTGGCTAGCAGCGCCGGCAACCGCGTCCATGGCTAAGGTTTGGAGCGAAGTATGTACGGGGGTAATAACGCAGCGGCGGCGGGTATCAGTGGAGAGAATTAGAAGAATTCGTGTCGGTGAGGAGCTGCACCATTAAGTGGCAGAGACGGCCGGAGGCGGCGGCCCAGACGGCGGCGATTTTGTGAAGAGAGAGGTCATCAGAGAGAGGCAATTCTAGCGTGCACTTGATATAGCATGCATAGGCCCACATTCTCTCTCCTTTCACTTTTGTCAGTATGTACTAGTCTGTGCTATTGCATGCAGAGTAAACAGTGATTTTTTTACTTTGACAGCATGCATTTCAATCAGTTTCTTCGCTTTAAACTTCTATATCTTTCGAATAAAAGGTCCAATTAATAATTCATTTTAACATATGAGTTTTTAATTGCCAGAGCTTCGAAACAAGTCCAATATTGTATATATTTTGATAAATATTAATTTCAAAATATGACACTTGATAAAACTTCATGAAACAAAATATTCTTAAACTTGTTGTGTTTTGTGGTCATGTAATTTATTTTGCACGCACGAGAGAGTTTATTGTATTAGCACCATCTACCATAATATAATACAAAGGTTTCAAAATAGTTTATTTGGATTCATTGATTTTTCAATAATTTCAAAATAGTATGTTATTAGGATAAAATGTTTTTCTATTTTTATTGAGGCCCATTGTTCTCCAATAAGTTTCAAGAGATATTGTCATATAAATTCACATAATATGTTTAATTGTGTGACCAATTTAAAACCAACATATTAATGTTTCAAAGTTACAAAAACATGTGACAATATGACTCAAACAGTTTCATACGGTCGTACAAGAGTTTGTAAAATAATAATTCTACAAGTTGTATCCAAAGAGAGAATTTAAATGCTTTTTTGTGTAACTTTATTTTGCACGTGTGCACAAAATTTTACCAAGTTCCATAGAGTTTCATCATGTTATAATAATCAAAATTTAAAAGTAGTCGGAATATATTCAAAATTAGTTTTATTTCAACGTCCTCGTCATTTGGAACATAAATATGGAATTAGAATATACATCAAATATTTAATTGTAAAGATAAGATATAAACAAACTCCAAAATCAAATAAAAAACATGGAAAGAGAAGAGAGAGAGTGCACTAGTAGTGACGGGATGAATAGGAAAACCCATGCACGCATGTCAGACCATATGTTATAAAAAATGTATAGAAGCAGAGGAGAGAGAGTTCTATGTTCTAATCTCAAAGAAAATAGACGGCAATCGCGTGCACGTGAGATACAGTGCATGCTAGAAAGACAATTCTCGGTCATCGGAAGAAAGAAGGAAAGTGATGAGCCTATGTGTGTCTAGTTTTTCTTAGGTGCTGCATGAAGGAGGGGACACAGAGCAAATACAAACGACTAAACGAGCGACAATACGCCCCGCGGGTGGCCTGAGAGGCCGTTCTTTTGCTCACGTTTAAGCTAATAGAATAATTTCCAAGATAAAATAAAAAATAAGTATCATATGAGAAAATTAAGTGCCATTCACAACACCGGTAGATCTTCTCTTTCGAGAATCCAGCTGAGGATATTTTTTTTAGAAATGAGGTCATCAGACCCAGCTTTATTACTCCCTCAGATCCATATTAATGTTCTTAAATTAGTCATACATTCGAATCTAGACAAATATGACAACAGTAATTTGGATCGGAGGGAGTAAGAGTGCGGTGTCAACCACCCTCATCGGCATTCAGCAAAGGCGACAATTGCTGTATCGATATCGTCGCTGCAAACCTTGGTTGCACACCTGTGGCATCCGTCCGTAGAGATAATCGCCTCCAACACGACGACCACCACAATGATGGTCTTGATCTCATCGTTGCTGGACGTTCTTGTGCACCACCCGCTCGTACTCCATTGGCGCTCTGATCCTGTGCGACGCGCCTCCTGGAGCTAGACGAAGACCATGGGAGGACTGCGAGGGCGTGGAGAAGTCGCTCGAAATCGCGCACCTCCCGCCAACACTCCACTGGCGCTCTGATTCTAGGGCAGCCGCGCATCCTGGAGCTCGACGGAGACCGCGCCTCGTGACAGCGAGGGCGTGGAGAAGTCGCCTGAAATCGTGCACCTCCCGCCGGCACTCCATTGGTGTTCTGATCCTAGAGCGGGCGCGCATCTTGGAGCTCGATAAAGACCGCAACCGGGACAACAAGGGCGTGGATCGCGCCTGCTACGCGGGTGAAGCTGAACTCCATTGTTGTGGAGACGGTCGACATCCCAACGATGAAGGGAAACCGGCGCCTGAAATCGTGCACCTCCCGCCGGCACTCCGTTGGTGTTCTGATCCTGGAACGGCCGCGCGTCTTGGAGATCGATAGAGACCGCAACCAGGACAACAAGGGCGTGGATCACGCATGCTACGCGGATGAAGCCGAACTCCATTGTTGTGGAGACGGTCGACATCCCGACGATGAAGGGAAACCGGCGCCGACAGAAGGAGAGATCCTCTCTGCGGCGACATAGGTGGGGAGGAGTGGGTGGGGTGAAAGATCGGGTGGACCGGGCATGGTGCCTGATGTTGGGCTTAGCCATTAGGTGCGTGCGGGACGAGCGGAGCGACGCACGACAAAGAAATCGACGTAGTGCGGAACGGTAGAAAACAGAACACCTTCTTTTTAGATAACTAGCAAAAGTGCCCGTACGCTGCACCGGGAGAAACACTCGTGCATTGCGACAGCTCTCTAATTTTTTATCTTCATTGCGAAGGCCTAAAAGTAAAACTATAACTGGAGCCACTCGACCGTATGAAATATGGATGCCCTTAGGGCTTAGGGTGCTTAGGTAAAATGGTTCAAAATCTCCCATGCACACATGAAAAACCTTGCACATGCTAACATGTTTTTGTACTACCGTGGGTCCTTTGTTTTTGAGTAAAGATGACTACCCTGATGCTTAGTTGTTTTCAAAAGAAGTCCAATCTTCCTTATTAGTTGTTGAAAACACTCCCGAGATTACCATTAAAAGAGCTCCAAAGAAGTATGAGGATGCTGTCAATGACAAACTACAAGGGTACTTCACCAAAATCAGAGACTGGAAGCAGAACGAACTGCAACACATTTCTTCTATCATAAGTTTCAGTTCTGAAGGCAAAATATCAGAATACTTGAGTAAAATCAAATAGAACACAGCCATAGAATTATTTGTAACAGCGTATGATCTCCTCATATTATACTCCCTCCGTCTCTAAATAGATGTCTCAAATTTGTCAAAATTTGGATAAATCTATACACTATTTAGTATATAGCTTAATCCAAATTTTTAAAAACCTAAGACACCTATTTTGGGACGGAGGGAGTACAATTTCTTAGCCCATGACAAATCTTCTTTTTACTAACCACAAACAGACAAAAATCAGTACTTAGTGTTGTTGTTCCCAGTTGGTCATACTCAGACATCAAAATAGGATGTGTCGTTTATAGCGAAAGAATCTGAAAATATGTTAAAACTGAATTTGTTCACTTAAATGGAATCCTCTCAAGCCTCGATAAATTTAATGACATCTTAATTAGTCCTAGATTACTGATCTAACTTCTCAGTATACCAATGAAAATTGCCACGAAAGCTACAGTCCTTTTCACGATTACGAATCCTCACTGTCAGATCCTTAACCAATATCCCTTCACTTTTTCTCCCTCCACACGGTCTTCTTTGTTTGTCCAACGCGGGACACGCACGGGAGACACGAGTCCCGTCATCAACGTCATTCCCCAGCGCGACCAAGCCTCGCCGAAGGATGGAGCGAGACCCTGCCTCACGCCGCACTCGGGGAGAGGAGGCACGGCACCATGGAGCCAGGGAAGACAACGTCGAAGCTCGGCCCGCACGACCATAGCGGAAGCTTGTTGGATTCGATCCTGCAGAGCTTCAGACGACCTTCTGCTGTGATGGGGACGGATCTACGGGTAGTAGGGGACTGACCGCAGGGTTCATAGGGGAATGGAGGGGTCGAGGAGTCGGGCCACTTGTGGAGCTCTAGACCGATGGAGGGGTACCTGCTACGGTGATTGGGGTGGAAGGCGGGCAGGGGAAGGTGATCGGGAAACAATGGAGGTAGCAGTAGAGGCCAAGGGGGGGGCTGGAGGAGGATGGGGTGGCGGGACGCCAGCGGCAGGGAAGAAGCGGGAGCGCGTCATGCCGCCAGCGGAGAAGAAGCTGCCGCCGGTGGGGAAGAAGCAGGGTGGAGAGCGCGAGCGTCAGAGAATTGGGGGCGGTCGGTCGCTGCGCGGAGACGGCCGGCCAGAGATGGAGCTTGCCCACCCATGGCGCCCCGCATCTACATCCCCGGACGCGAGGAGATGGGCGGCCAGACGCGGCAGCTTGCCTTGCGCGGCGACGGGCGGCCAGCCAGGCCAGCGCCCAGCGTTGTAGCCACGATTCCGTTGGACGCATCAGAGGTGGAGCAAGCGATGGAGAGCGCGAGCGGCGGCGAATTGGGGGCGGTCGGTAGCTGCGACGCGAAAAAAGAAAAATAACGTTTCGGAGTACTGCGGGTAATGTACTCAAACTGACAGGGGTAAAACCGTCCAAAAAAGTGTAGGTATTACAAGAAACACTCCTTCCTTTATTAGATATAGATAGAGATAGATAAGATAAAGTTTGTTAGTCTTGTTAGATAAGGTTTGTTAGTCTTTTTTATGGAGATTAGACAATTTGTTAGCGGTGCATTTTCTGTAATTTTCGCTGACACCAGGCATTTCATCACGCTTTTAAAATTAATATACAGTAAAGAAATATAATATCCGTCTTGTTGAACTTCAGAACGTGCTTGTAAATTGTCTAGGAGGTTTGTTATCCGTGTTAAACGTGATACTGACCGCGGGATGGCGACTCAAGGATCCAGACTCCATCGCTCGAGGCACACTTGGAACCATCGACTGACTCTCCACAAGTCGTCGTCACAGAAGTCCGTACCTCGATGGGCGGTTATTGAAAGTTTAAATTTGTTTAAGCATTTGGGAGCTACCTTCTGATCACACTCTACCTCCGTTTACCCGTGAAACCAGCAGGAACCACCGCCGCCACGCCACCGCGTGGACCGCCTCGGGCCGACACACGCCGGAGCAAGCACGCGTCGCCCGCGCCCGGCAGGTGTTTTCCGCGCGGCGCGATGTCGCCTGGCGGCGGCGGCGGCGGGTGGTGCCCGCCCATGGATCTGTTGCGGTCGGAGGCGATGCAGCTGGTGCAGGTCATCATCCCTGTCGAGTCGGCGCGCCTCGCCGTCTCCAACCTCGGCGACCTCGGCCTCCTCCAGTTCAAAGACGTACGTACGCACGCACCTATGCTTCCTGGCCGATTCCAATCTGTTTCCCGACCACCCTCTCCGTTTCGGTCGCGTAGTGGTGCTGTAACAATCGCCGGCCGGTGGGTGCGTAGGTGGGCAATGAATCGCGTGCTGTGATACTCCGGAGTTGACCGCGGCGAAGGTGGACGGGGATGGGTGGGAGGAGATGCCCTGTCAGCACTGGGGTAGGCTTGTAAGCGAGTTTGCTGAGCGAAGAGGCCTGCGTGCCAGCTTGGGACCACCTGTCGGCCAGGGCGCGTGCGTTCCTATAATAAGGAACCTGTCACATTAAGCGATCGGTCTAGATGCTGAATTAATCTGATTCTGAATCCCCTCTTCTCTGCTCTGCTCCCATCTCATGTTGTTCTCTTCTCACCCCAAATCCTTAAATTATCTCCTAAAATAGTGTGATCCGAATAAAATGGCTGAAGAAAGACGATATGGTGAGCGTAAAGTGGCCTGGCCTTCGCGAAGACTGAAACATCACTAGGATCATACATGGCTCTCAAGTAGATAACAGCCTAACTGGACGTCCTCATGATAAGTGCGAACTGAAAACATTTGAAATTTAATTAATATTTGAAGTACTCCCTGGATCAGAGGGAGTAGTATTTTTCTATAACCGTTGCCATGTAATCTGTGTATGTAGCTCTATGTCATGAGATTATGAATCAGGTGATATTTATTTGGTAAAGAATGTAAAACCTTAAACCCGTTGACATTGGTGATTTTGATCTTCCTTAAGTCATGCCTTTTTTTTCCCTTTTGGTTGAGTCCAGGAGATCAATCTAATATTTACCATTTTGTTTCAGCTTAATGCGGACAAGAGCCCATTCCAACGGACTTATGCTGCCCAGGTACTCGACCATTTTCAATGCTTTCTCGTTGCTGTGCATGTTTTTTTTCTTTTCAAAAAGGCAGGAGCCCCCGGCATATGCGTCAATTGATGTATGCAGCCACCTCCATGTTATGTTATATAGCCCTGTCTGTCGAGCTTATTATGAGGATTGAGGAGCAGTTTCTTGAACACTTGAAGGGGCAAAATCCCGTAATGTTTTGCAATCAGCTTCTGTCATTGATTAAATTTGGTGTGGCTCTGTTGGTATTTTACTCTATGTGGTGGAAAAAATATCCTATTCCGATGAGACGAACTGGCAAGGATCTGAAACATTTGTAACCTCAACTTTTTTCAAGACAACTTCTAGACTCAAATTCAAACAAAATAGTGCCCAAGTTATCACTATTTACCTATGATGCACTGTGGTTAATACATGTCTTCATGATTTCAGTACGGAATCAAAACACTTTAATGCAATGATTTGGTTTTCAACATCCTAAGTTATTATTATTAATATATATCCCAATGTGAAAATAACTCTACCCGTATAGTCTGCAATGAGGTTTTGTCATTGATTAAATTGCATCTGGAATTGTTGGTCGTTTTGGAAGTCCTTTCATCCACGTTGTGCTCCAAATAATAATTATTTTTACTTGTGCATACTATATGTGAATTTTATAATCTTGTTTCTGCGCATAAACCTTGTGCAGATCAAAAGGTGTGGTGAAATGGCTCGCAAGTTGCGGTTTATCAAGGAACAAATGTCTAAAGCTGAAATATTGACTTCTTCCACGCAATTTTCAGGAACTCCTTTGGAAATTGATGATTTGGAGGTGTTTAGTTAATGAACTTACGCCCTCACTCATCGTGTACAGTTGTAAATATAGAATTATCTTCTGACATTATCCAGTAACAGATAAAACTTGGGGAAATTGAAGCTGAGCTAATGGAAGTAAATGCAAATAATGGGAAGTTGCAGAGGACATACAATGAGCTGGTGGAGTACAATTTTCTTCTACAAAAGGTATGGCTCCGTTAAAGTATCATGGCATAATTTGTTTGAGGTGGTTCTCTTATCTCTTTTCATGCATTGACGATAGCATCATATAGCCATGTATAAATTGAAAGGAGATAAACCCTGAAATTTCCCTGAGTTGCAAGGTATACAAGAAACAATAAAAACTTGCCTGTAGAATGTTTGTAAAATAAGGGAAAGAGAATTACGTAGCTAATATCACTCTTTAGTTTTTTTTCATTTCCATTAATCGTGCATTACTTGGGGGGGGGGGGGGGGGGGGGGTGTAAGCACCATGACACCTACAACCCCACCAAATTTTCATTTTCTATACTAAGTCACGACAAAAAGGATGACTGTAGTATAAGATCTAACACTAAAATATTCATAGGGAAAACTTATAGTATGTGGCCTACACAAAAGTAACAAGTGGTAGAAAATACGTATATGTGAATGTAAAATACATCAAAATTTATCTTCTTTGTTTCTCTCAAATATCACTACTTATTAACCTCAAACTTCACAGATCAACATAAAGTTTGTACTACAGTGTGTAGATTTGTTTTTCAAATTTTTGGTACACCAAAAATGTCTAAAAGAAGTGAGGGTGTAGGTGTACACCTGCTTAGAAAATCCCGTCTCTTTTTTTGGGGTTTTGTTGTACATGCCATGAAATTTCTGAGAATAAAATCTAACACAGTTAAGTATAAGTAGTTGTTGTCGATGCAGTCTTCGCCAAACAAAAGTTGCTATATGACTTGTGCAGTGCAATTTGTTTTTCTCGTTGTGTGTTTCCAGTCAGTCGAAGGCTTTTACTCACTACACAGGGCACCTAATTATCTAATTGTGCACTTTTTACTGCAGTAAGCACCTTTTTTTTGCATGCCACATTTAAGCGTGTGTCTTTTGGTATTATTATTATTTCATCAAAGGTGAACAAGGAGAGAAACTCGGATGTTCCATTTTTTGCTGCACGGTTGCACATGTAAACATGTTCGACAGTTTGAGACGAAGGATGTTCTCAAATTGACTAGTACTAAGATACCTAGCAGCAAAAATCTCCTGGGTTGCTGATTGAGTCGGCCCTGAATCAATGCAGTACGAGTTTATCCTTGGAGGCAGTCCCATCGTCAAGGCAGGAAGAGAAATTGGAGAGGACGGCTGGGATGACTTTCCTCTTCATTTTTTGATCGATATGCCTTGCTATTATGTAGCCTGCTTACAACTTGGGGTCGAATATGAACTTACAAACCTTTAGGAAAGAAACTAACTTGAAAATCACAAATATCTCAAGAGATTTAAATTTTTCTAAAAGGATAAGTGGGTAGCTAGGGATACATATACCTTAAGGAGCTGCAGTGGCTTTCTCCTTGGTGGTCCTCTTGCATTGGGCAACCTTATGCCCCCATGTAACAATAGACATATTTGAACACAATTCGACTCAATTCGAGAGTACATGCTTCAATAAGTTTTGCGGTTCTTCGACATGGGCATCTCTCACTACTAATCAGCTTATGGTTCTTGGACCACTCAGTACTTACTAGATGCCTTTTATACCGAAAATAGAAACGTTGAGGGTTGTTAACTTGTTATACGTTGTTCATTCCTGATTCTATTTACTTTCAGACTGGTGAGTTTTTCGATTCAGCTCAAAGAAGTGCGACACATCAACAGAGCGAACTGATGGCAGATCAATCTGGTGATTATTCTCTGGAGAATCCTTTACTTGAGCAGGTGTGGACCATTATTAGGAAAGGAATATCTTTTTTAAACCAAAAAGGCCATGGCCCAGCTTTATATTATAAAGCCACAAACGAGTTCACGACAGAAGAAACGAGTACGGGGATATCTTGAATCTCCTTCCGTGTCTTCATGCTTTTTCTTCAAGTTCTCATTGTTTTTCATTTCAGGAAATGGTGGCAGATCCATCGAAACAAGTGAAGCTTGGTTTCCTGAGTGGTCTTGTGCCAAAGCAAAAGGCTATGGTCTTTGAACGTATACTTTTCCGTGCCACCAGGGGCAATATGTTACTCCGACAAGAATCTGTTGATGAATATGTAACTGATCCACAGTCTGGAGAGAAGGTTACTGCATTCCTTTGTTATCAACAAATTTTCACAAGTATTAGGAGTTATTTCTGTGCATCCAACATGATGCTTCCATTTTTTTGTGTCGATGACGAAGTTCGTAAGTTCCTCATGTCATATGATTGAAAATGTACCTAACCAGTATTACTGTGAACCTGAAAGGCTGAAACAACCTGTCCCGCAACCTTTTTTTTATATAAATTACTAGTATTTTCTGGGTAGTGAAATTTTGTATTCAGCAGTTAGTGTCAAGCGAATTGAATTGTTATGTTTTACCCACTAGTTATGTAGTTTGGAAATAAAAGTTTCCTCAATACTATATTATTGACAGGTCGTGAAAAATTCTTTTGTTATATTCTACTCCGGGGAGAGAGCAAAATCCAAGATTATGAAAATTTGTGATGCTTTTGGTGCCAACCGTTATCCGTTTCCAGAAGACCTTGCTAAACAACTGCATACTATTCAGGAGGTTGGTGTTTATTCCCATGTGCTGTTTACATCTTTGTGCTCATTTCATTTTGTGGATTAGTTTTCTTAAGGAGACTGCTGAAACCTCCACAAGTGGTTGCTTTTGTACATATATATGCAATGTGGTCATGCATATACTATAAATTTGAAACTGATGTCATGCATTAGACAACACACTATCCTTGTTGTCCCATTTTCTAATAATTAAACCCAGAATTATTTAGTGCTTAAATCCAAAGTGACATGTTTCTGTAAACTGGATGGAGTATATATTTTACTTCTATTTTGATCTTTCATGTTGGATGAGATAGGTGATGTTGAAATTTGCTCCTTTCTATCTCAAGCTTGTGCATTTTTAGAAGTGTTAATTATAATCCAAGGCTCTTTCGATAAAATTTTGCTATGTTTTGTGGTACTAAGTTTACTTCTAGTTACTATTATTTGTTCTGAAACATTAACAACTTTTTAGGTATCTGGACAAGTGTCTGAGTTGAAGGCAACTATCGAAATAGGTTTAGCTCATCGTGACAGCATACTTAAAAACATAGCCTCTGAGTTCGAACAATGGAATAACCTGGTAAGCTCGTAATATTTTTTTTAGGGAGGTAAGCTTGTAATATTTCTTGGCATACAAATCAGAAGTCAGGGTTATTTGAACAACCCTTGCGTAATATCTTATCTATTCCTTGCACTCAAGTTCAATTCTGATTGAAATACAAATGCTTCAGTTAAAGAAGGAAAAAGCTATTTACCACACGTTAAACATGTTCAGTCTTGATGTGACAAAGAAATGCTTAATTGCTGAGGGGTGGAGTCCAGTTTTTGCTACAAGTAAGGTATCCAGATGTTACTCTTGTCCTTCCGGTCATTGGCCAATGATTTTTTTCTGCCTGGTTTCTCGTTTCGATGCTCTTCTTTTTACTATAAAGTTTAGAGTTCATTTTACGTATTGCAGGTCCAGGATGCACTTCATCGTGCTACTACTGATAGCAACTCACAAGTTGGTTCCATTTTCCAAATTCTGAACACACAAGAATCTCCTCCAACATATTTCCAGACAAATAAATTTACTTCCCCCTTCCAGGGCGTTGTAGATGCTTACGGGTAAGTTCCAAAAGTAAGAACATTGTTGGAGTGGACTAGGTAGCACGTCGCATTTTAGGCTTCCCATGCGGCACCACCCTTCCCTCTTAGAAACCCCTGGCCTCAGCACTGATTGGTGCATACATCCCTTCATTATTGTAACCCAAGTAAGCTCCAAACATAAAGAAAAACTCAGATATTTATGGTAATTTAAGGATATAGTTACCACCAACCAGGAATAAACGAGTCCCTTCTACTACAAAAAAAATTGTTGGGGTCCGTGGTATCCATTAGTTTGACTGTGCGCTAACTTATATTAAACATGTATTGCAGTGTTGCGAAGTATCAAGAAGCAAATCCTGGTCTGTTTACTATTGTAACATTTCCCTTCTTATTTGCTGTCATGTTTGGAGACTGGGGTCATGGAATTTGTCTACTACTTACCGCACTGTACCTCATAATCCGAGAGAAGAAGCTAGCTTCACAGGTTTTCTCACGAGCATTCTCTTATTTCATTCACTGGATATATGTTTTGCAACGAAATTTTTGTTTGCTCGCAGAAACTAGATGACATAGTAGAGATAATGTTTGATGGGCGCTATGTAATTTTGATGATGTCCATTTTCTCAATTTACACTGGGTTAATATATAATGAGTTCTTCTCGGTTCCGTTTGAGCTATTTGGTAAATCTGCCTATGCATGCAGTGATCCTTCATGTGGGTAAGGGAACCTAAACTACCGAAACTCCTACTTGAATGTTTTATGAAAACCTTAGTTGAGTTTCCATTTTCTCTTGTTTTCTTTATAGGGATGCAACAACTGAAGGATTGCTTAAGGTGAGGCAAGTGTACCCATTTGGTGTCGATCCTGTGTGGCATGGTAGTCGCAGTGAGCTGCCATTTCTCAACTCTCTAAAGATGAAAATGTCAATTATTCTTGGAATTTCTCAAATGAACCTTGGAATTGTGTTGAGTTTCTTTAATGCAAAGTTTTTCAAAAATACTATTAATGTTTGGTAAGTTGCTTCTCAGGAATAGTCACGTGACATCGTCTTCACAACTATCCTCAAAATCTCATTAAAACAGTAGACCATACTCATTCAGTTGCTATATAATTATTCAACAGGTATCAGTTTCTTCCTCGGTTGATATTCTTGAACAGCTTATTTGGTTATCTGTCAGTCCTCGTCATTATTAAGTGGTGCACGGGCTCAAAAGCTGACCTATATCACGTGATGATATATATGTTCCTCAGTCCAACAGATGATATTGGGGAGAACCAGCTATTTCCTGGGCAGAAAATTGTGCAGGTTTGGTGATATTCATTGCTGCTGCTATGGTGTTTATTTTGTGAATTATGTATAATGTTTCTTGTTTTCTTACAGCCTGTTCTACTTCTTCTTGCTCTGGTATCTGTGCCTTGGATGCTGATTCCGAAGCCATTTATTTTAAAGAAGCAACATGAGCAGGTTGCAGGCTTTCTGAAATCCTTTTTTTTGTTGCGGGGGAGACTTTCTGAAATCTTTAACTGACTTCCCACTGGAATTTCTATACCCACTTGTTGATGTTATCTTTTTGCTCCGTCAGAGGCACCAAGGCCATCACTACACCATGCTCCAGGCCACAGAGGAATCAGTGGTGCAATTAGGAGGACATCCTGAAAACCAACATCACCATGAGGAGTTCGAATTTAGCGAAGTTTTTATTCACCAGCTGATCCACACGATCGAGTTTGTGCTCGGTGCTGTCTCGAATACCGCCTCATATCTTCGTCTTTGGGCTCTCAGGTACCACCCGTCCTTGACATCGTACATCACCCCAAATATGTCAACTTTCTCCCTACTGGGCAGGCATTGACAATTAACTGATGTTTTTGTTTGTGCAGTCTTGCGCACTCGGAGCTGTCAAGCGTCTTCTATGATAAAGTTCTTCTTCTAGCATGGGGGTAAGACGCACTCTACCTATTGTTCTTTCCATATTCTATAGTTGTCGTTCTAATCTGTGCTCTCTTTGCAGATACAACAACATAATCATCCTTGTCGTTGGAGTAATCGTCTTTCTCTCTGCCACCATTATTGTCTTGCTCTCGATGGAGACCCTAAGTGCATTCCTGCATGCCTTGAGGCTCCACTGGGTCGAGTTCCAGGACAAGTTCTATGAGGGTGATGGGTACAAGTTTGCACCGTTCGCATTCTCATCGATCCTCGAGGAAGAAGAGTGAGTCCCTTCTGTTGTCTGTAATGTATATGTTCCTTGAGCTGGAGCAAGGTATGCTGAATCATCATTTTGCAATTACTATTAGCCATACCTTGGTTATTGTGTAGTAAATTATGATGTGTTGTAACTGTGACGGTGGCTGCTGATGCCGCTGATTCAGAAAGTCAGCATTCCATCACTATATTTTTCGTGGTGCGATGTTGATTCTTTTGTAACTTATGTCTGACACCAGCAAGCAATGTGTATTTTGTACAACGATTCTGTAAGTAAATAAGATCTTTGTTTTGAGCTTCTTCATTATAGGCCATCACAGCTTATCTGTCTCAAAATTAACTAACTTGTGTAGTGATATACAACATGAGGAAGATGGGGATGGATGCGGAAGGTAAATCGGGACTACCAACCTGGAGATGCGGAAGTCACATTATTCAACCCTGGGAAAATGGTATTTTATATGATTCAGTTATCTTTAATTGAAGCACAGATGATATCTAAATGACAGAATTTCAGCGGTGGTGCGCATGGTTAGCGCACCTCGTCATGCCCTAAACTCAATGCATAAACACCCAATGATATAGGCAAACAAGGAAATAAGAGCAAGAAAATTGATGATTGTAACACCCAGACCATACCTGAGCAATCATGAGATTTATTAAGATAAAGATAAAAGATAAAGTCTATGTTACTTCAAGGGAGAAGTTGTATATATATCTGCAATCACGGCAATTACACCTCTACTTCTTGATCTCTCGGCCATGTACATCAGAAAAAAGGAAGTTACTAAGACATAAGTATCCAACAGCTACATTAAAATTTAAGGTCCTCCTACATTCGCCCCTGCAATATGCATCAAAGGTTCAAGCTCTGGTTTATATCGCTTTTGCGAGCCCTCCTCAATTAAACATAGTATAGTGGCACCCTTATGTGATCCTCTAACATAAAGCATACACTCATAGATTAGAATACAAGAACATATTATAAAATAACATACTTGTACAGAACCGACATACTGAAGAATTTCACCATTGTCGTGAAAATATTTCTTGACTCCACTAGCGAACCTCTCCCTAACCTCCCCCGACCCCCATGGCGGCGGCACCTGTTCTGCACCGGGGCCTCCCCTGCTGGCACCGCTAGAGCCCCCCACCCTCACTCCCTCTGAAAGTGCAAAGATGGTTAACCTAGAGGGGGTGAATAGGTTTCTACAAATTTCTTTATAATCTTTTATAAGTTTTAGGCTTTGCGAAATATAAGTGTGCCTAAATGCAAACTAGGTGAGGCAACCTAGATGATAATACAAGGTACTTCAAGCACAAAGGCTACCACAAAGTAAACAACACAAGTAAGAGTTTGTTTTAGGGATAACCAAAGCACACGGAGACGAAGATGTATTCTCGTGTTCACTTCCTTGGAAGGAAGCTATGTCACATTTAGAGAGGTGTGGGATCTCACGAAGGATTTCTCCAAGCCACGAGCACCTTATCTCTGAGCCTATCCCGATGAAGGAATGTCTCACTTACTCGTGGTAGACTTTAACGTAGTCTCCAAACCCTCACAAATTTTCCGCAGGAAAAATCACAAGCCAAAAGTCTCCGGTCGACCCTAGCCGCCTAGGGTTTCCCACGAACCCAAGAGTAACAAGAAAACTCGATGAACTCAAGGGAGATGAAATATGGCTTGGTGGAAACATAGACCAGGACCTCCTCTTGCTTCCTACCAAGGGGTCTGGAATTGGTTGGTTAAAATGGGAGATCATCAAGCTTTGGTGTTTCAATAATGGAGTGAGAGAGAGAGCTCAAAGAATGAATATGAATAGTTGACCTAACTTCTCAATGGAGAAGAGAGGGTATTTATAGTCTCGGTGGAAAACTAGCCGTTTTAGGGGAGCAAACGATAGAACCGGCGATAAGTTTGGCAGGGCTGGATTCTGGGCCGGAAGGTTCCGGTGCCAGTCCCGATGGGCCGGAAGCCAGGCCAAAAACTTTAGGTGCCAGCTGAGAATTCCAGCAGTGATACGTCGAAAACGTATCTATATTTTTTTATGTTCCATGCTTGTTTAGCATCTACTTTGCTTTGTCTACACTTTGAGGTATTTTTATATGTTTTCTGGGACTAACCTATTAACAAGATGCCACGGTGCTAGTTGTCTATTTTCTTCTGTTTTTGGTTCCAGAAAAGGCAGAAAATCAATATTCTTGGAATTGTACGGAACAAAAGCCAAAGTCAATATTTTACCGTGGGGAACACGGAGCCAGAAGACGAGACGGAGGAGGGCCTTGAGGGGGCCACACCCCCTGGCCGCGCGGCCAGGCCTGGCCTACGCCTGGGGGTGCAGCCGCCTCGGGCACCCCCCTCGGCCTCCCTCTTTGTCTATAAGAAGCCCCCGATACCTAAACCCTAAGGACCCGATCAATCTTCCCTGAAATAGTCTGTAGCCCCCGCCACCATCGTCCCTAGATCGTGGGGGGTCTGAAGCTCTTCTTGGCACCCTGTCGAAGGGGAGAGATCATCCCGGAGGCCTTCTTCATCACCATGCCAGCTTCTGGTATGAAGCGTGAGTAGTTCCACCTTGGACTACGGGTCCATGTAGTAGCTAGATGGTTGTTTCTCCTCCTCTGTGCTACCATGTTTAGATCTTGTGAGCTCCGTTCACGATCAAGATCATCTATTTGTAATCATGCATGTTGTGTTTGCGGGGATCCAATGGATATTGATATTACTATGTCAGATTGGTTAATAATTCTATCTAATTGATTCTATCATGTCTGTGTTGTTTGAGATCTTGCATGCTCTCTGTTTCTAGTAGCTATCTTGGCCAAGTAGATGCTAGTGACTCCAATAGGGAGTATTTATGCTCGATAGTGGATTCATGCCTCTATTTAATCTGGGGAAGTGACAAAAATCTCTAAGGTTGTAGATGTGTTGTTGCTACTAGGGAGAAAACAACGATCTCTTGTTCATAGAACAAGTGGATTGTTTACCTTACACACTTTGCTTAAAACAGTTATCCGTTGCTTGCAACTTAATACTGTAGGGGGGTCGGATGATAACCTGAAGGTGGATTACTAATCATAGATGCATTTGGATGGCGGTCTATGTATCTTGTTATATTGCCCAATCAAATCTCAGAGGATCATGAATGTCTAGTATTGCATTGTTATGCCTTGCTCTGTCCTGTCAATTGCCCCGCTGTAATTTGTTTACCCAGCATGTTATGTTGTTTATCTTAAGGAGAACACCTCTAGTGAACTATGGACCCCGGTCCAATCTTTACCATTGATACATCTTCCACTGTTCCTGTTTACTTTCTGTAAACCACCATTACCTTCCACACCATACAGTTAATCCTTTGTTTTCAGCAAACATGTGAGATTGACAACCTCACTGTTTTTTGGGGCAAAGTCTTGAGTTTGTGTTGTGCAGGTTTCTAAGTTGCTAACAACATCTTTGAGTCGTTTCCTTCCTCCTACTGGTTCGATAACCTTGGTTTCTTACTGAGGGAAAACTTACTGATGTGCTCATCATACCTTCCTCTTGGGGTCTCCCAACGAAGCTCTATAGTAATCTAAGCTACACATCATCAAGCTATTTATGGCGTTGTTGCCGGGGAGGCTAAGGACGGCTTCACAAGGGGAGTCCTTCACAACCTTTCTCTTTACTTTGTTTTTGTTTTGCTTAGTTTCTTTTGCCTTGTTTTGTTTGCCTATTTTTATTAAAAACTCTAAAAAATAGTTTCGTTTGGTTTGCTTTTTTCTTATAAAAAACACACTAAAAATAGTTCCTACTCTAGTTGCTGGTATGTTATTGCCTTGTTTTGTCATGCTTTCTATCAATGGATGGTTTCTTTAAAACTAGTTCTTATTGGCAAGGTGGGTTCACGAAATAATAAAAGTATTATTATAAGAAACACCGTTTGTCACAAAAAGGAAAACACTTATGGGAACAAATTGATAAATTGAATACTATTGCTAGAGAGGTGTGCTCTACTTATAATGTTACTTATTGTTTTGATAAATCTTGTTGATGTAGGAGGTATAAACACCTACCTTTTCAATGTGAGTATAATGATAATGTTACCATATCTTCTTATGTTAAAGGAAATTATGACTTTTATGATGTGGAACAAATTGAAGAATTTATTGCTTTCAAGGATGCATTTGAACTTGCTAGTTTGCTTGAAAATACTGATGATTCACCTTATGAATATGAGGTTTTTGATATACTTAAGTTTTGCTTTGATAATTACAAGGAAGAAAATAGCTATATTCTTGAATATTTTAATAGATGCTTTCCACAAACGGAAGAGACTAATGCTTTGCAGGAGCTTATGAAAGAAGAAATTGTTGAAACTGGAAGCTCTTTAGATGAAAAAGAGGAGGAGAGTGATGAACAAAAGGAGGAAGAATGGATCTACCCATGCCTACCTTATAATGAGAGTAAATCTTTACCTCTTACATTATTTGATTGTCTCCCATGCTTACCAAAGGAGGATGAATGTTATGTTCTTGTGGATTCTTTTGAAATATCTGCTATGGGTAAAACTTGTGATAATAGTTATGCTCCTGTTATCTATGATAATCCTATATTTGTGCCTAACTTTGAAATGCATGGTACTAAAGAGTTTTCCTTAGAAAATGTTTATGATAAAGCTCTAGATGATGGTCCTATATTGAATGATTAGTCTTCTTGTTATAAAATTGTTAAAAGTGGGTTTGAAGGTTTTAATCCTGCTATTTTTGAGCTTGATAAAAATTATGTGTTTGTATATCATGAAAATCATGCTTTATGTGATAGTTATATTGTTGAGTTTATTCATGAGGCCATTGAAAATTATTATGAGAGAGGAAAATATGGTTGTAAAAGTTTTCATGGTACTGAAACACCTCTCTATGTCCTGAAAGTTTTGAAGTTACTCTTGTTTTATCTTCCTATGCTTGGCACTTTGTTCTTTGTGAATTTATTTGTGTACAAGATTCCCATGCATAGTAAGTGGGTTAGACTAAAATGTGTTTTGAATTTGCTTCTTGATGCTCTCTTTTACTTCAATTCATATTTTTTATGTGAGCATCTTCTCAAACTATCATGCCTAACTTAAAGGCATTAAAGAAAAGTACTTCTTGGGAGATAACCCAATAGTTTTATTGAGTCTTGGAAGTTATTAATTTTGTAATAACCGCTCCTTATCCTTTTATTTGATTTTTGTGCCAAGAATAACCTCTAATGAGAGGGAAGTAAGATTTGGGGAGTTGCTGTCCCAAAACAGATTTTTGTGCTCTACCGTAAAAATTCGTGTAAAATCTCTGTAAGTCGGATTGAGCTGTAATTTTCTGAATAAATCCCCCAGGTTGTTAGATAACTTTCGTTAGTTCAACACTTTTTGATTTGAGGAATATAAGGTTTAAAAAAAATGGTTTCTACCTGCTGGTCTGTTTTGACAGATTTCTACCATTATTTGCATTTGCTTCTTATTGATTCCTTTTTGGGTTCTTTTTGGGAAATTGAGATTTTTGAGGAAATTGCTACAGTAGATTGTGTTTTTAATAAAAGTTTTGCTGTTTTAGAACTAAAACCCAAAGGTCTATTATCTTTTGAATACACTAATGTTGCTAATGAAGATTGTGTGAAGTTTTGTATGAAGGAAAATTTTCAGATGTAAGGAAAGAATGATGTAATGAGATGAATAATGGACAAAAGCTCAAGGTTGGAGATGCCACCCCGTGTCACCCCAAAAAATATTCAAGAGGTACAAGCGTCAAAGCTTGGGGATGCCCAAGGCACCCCATTCTTCATCAATAAAAATCCCAGGTCTTTCTAGACACTTTGTTTTTATTATTTCATGCACTGTTGTGTTGTTCTTGGAGCGTCTTAGTTTTAGTTTTTGGTTTTTGTTTGCTTAGTTTGCTTGAATAAAGTGATTGGACCCCCGTTCTCGTTGTGTTGTTTCAAATAAGTTGATTGGTGTTGGAAAGGAGTAGGAAGTTCTTGCTTAGTAGTACAAGAGGAGCTTGCTTTGACTATGACTTAGACTTTATCATGTCATGCTAGATGTTGTTTTGACCTTATGCTTAGTGATTATTGTTGTAGCATGACTTGTTCCAAACAATTAGGATTGCTTAATGTGCCTTAAAAAATCATGTATTGTTTTAGCATACAAAAGCATAGTATTGTGGTATTCTCCTTTGATGCTTTGTTTGGGATGACTTGGCACATGCTCACACCATGTTATGACTATGAACAAGTCACCTTAGCCTCTATGATTATTTAGTTTTTGACTTGTGGTACCACTTTATGCTTTGATCAGTAATGTTTTGTCGCTCTGCATGAGTATGGCCATTATTGCTCTCTTAGTTGGTCGCTCCTAATCTTTTGCTAGCCTCCACTTGTATGAGTAAGCTCTACTCATGCATCCAACTCCCAAGAAACCAAGTTATTCCAAAGTGTCCACTATAAATTCCTATGCATGGTGTGTTACACCATTCTAAGTATATTCTTGTTTTATCTATCTTCCAAATTAAACTTGTTATGTGAAACTTAGTGATTAAATCCCTCACAAACTTGATGGCACACTTTATTTTTATTGCCCCTAAATAAACTTGAACCATTGTGTCTTCTATGTTGTATATGCTTGCACTTATACGTTGGAATTAGCAGAGCCATGCTGTCATGGGGAATGCTTTCAACATTGCACTTGTACATTGTACAGAGTTGATATCATGCTCTTTCGTTTGCGGATGTCTTTGGTGTGAAATAAAAGGGGAGCTTGTGAGTCCATGGAGTTATGTATGTGTGTTAGAGAAACGCCTGGGCCGCTAACCTAAGCCATGCCTAATCATGGTGGAAACTTGCAGTATCACCATAGTGAGCAATCTATAAAGCATTCTTTTTATAAAAAAGAGATAGAGATTGAGAAAAAGAGAGACATATTGAAAAGAGGAAAGAGAGAAAAAACACCATTTTCCCATGGTAAATAAGAAGATTGTTGATATGTTCATTGTCTGCTTGCCTTGTCATTTTGATTATGGGATAGCTCATATATCATCTCTAAGGGGTACCCCATTGGCGGTTCTTTATGATACACATGTACTTACTATGACAAGAACTTATCGGTGACTAAAGTTGAGTAGCATGAGGAGCGTCCCTCGTACTCAAGGGACATGAGATTGCCAACTTATACTTTGTCTAGCATATACTCCATATTTTGTTCACTTTAACCTTAATCACTTCAAGATGCTTATGATAGGGGGAATGAGAGCTGAAAGCTAACAAGTACCATAATTTTTGGAAGCTCTTTATGAGACTTGAAATCCCTGCTTCCCTTTATGAAGGGCCTTTCTTCCATCATTATATTGAGTCTCCACCTTCTATCCTTAGGCACCAATTAAGAGAGCATAGTTGTCATTCTTAGTTCTATGTGCATTGTCCCAAAACTTATTGATTGATTCATATTGTTGATATTACTTGCTCATGAACTATTTGTATCTAGTCACTCTTATGAACTTTGAAGGTGTCCTATGCATTTATTGCTACTCCATGAGGTACAAGCTGAAGCCACTATGCTATGTTTCTATATGTGAAACAAACAAACGTCTTTCAATGCATTGTTATTCATGATCTTTGTTTGTAACCTTTCATGTCGCATGCATAGTTACTTTGTCTTATTGTTAGAACTACATCTTTCATGCTCATGTTTATAGTACTTTGATCCCATCTTTTAATGCTTGCAAATGGTTTGATCTTGATTTTGATGGTGCATGCCACCTCAAAAATTATTCTTTTTATCACTTACCTACTCGAGGACGAGCAGGAGTTAAGCTTAGGGATGCTTGATACGTCGAAAACGTATCTATAATTTTTGATGTTCCATGCTTGTTTAGCATCTACTTTGCTTATCTTTGCATACACTTTAAGGTACTTTTATATGTTTTCTGGGACTAACCTATTAACAAGATGCCACAATGTCAGTTGTCTGTTTTCTTCTGTTTTTGGTTCCAGAAAAGGTAGAAAATCAATATTCTCGGAATTGGACGGGACAAAAGCAAAAGTCAATATTTTACCGTGGGGAACACGGAGCTAGAAGACGAGACGTAGGAGGGCCTCGAGGGGGCCACACCCCTGGCCGCGCGGCCAGGCCTGACCCACGCCTGGGGGTGCAGCCGCCTCGGGCACCCACTCAGCCTCCCTCTTCTCCTAAATAAGCCCCCGATACCTAAACCCTAAGGACCCGATCAATCTTCCACGAAACAGTCCATAGTCGCCACCACCATCGTCCCTAGATTGGGGGGATCTGAAGCTCTTCTCGGCACCCTGCCAGAGGGGAGAGATCATCCTGGAGGCCTTCTTCATCACCATGCCAGCCTCCGGTATGAAGCGTGAGTAGTTCCACCTTGGACTACGGGTCCATGTAGTAGCTAGATGGTTGTTTCTCCTCCTTTGTTCTACCATGTTTAGATATTGTGAGCTCCGTTCATGATCAAGATCATCTATTTGTAATCATGCATGTTGTGTTTGCGGGGATCCGATGGATATTGAGATTACTATGTCAGATTGGTTAATGATTCTATCTTATTGATTCTATCATGTTTGTGTTGTTTGAGATCTTGCATGATCTCCGTTTCTAGTAGCTATCTTGTCCAAGTAGATGCTAATGACTCCAAGAGGGAGTATTTATGCTCGATAGTGGGTTCATGCCTCTATTTAATCTGGAGAAGTGACATAAATCTCTAAGGTTGTAGATGTGTTGTTGCTACTAGGGAGAAAATAATGATCTCTTGTTCATGGAACAAGTGGATTGTTTACCTTACACACTTTGCTTAGTTATCCGTTGCTTGCAACTTAATACTGGAGGGGGTTTAGATGATAACCTGAAGGTGGATTACTAGTCATAGATGCAGTTGGATGGCGGTCTATGTATCTTATTGTATTTCCCAATCAAATATCATAGGATCATGAATGTCTAGTATTGCATTGTTATGCCTTGCTATGTCCTGTCAATTGCCCCACTGTAATTTGTTTACCCAGCATGTTATGTTGTTTATCTTACGGAGAACACCTCTAGTGAACTATGGACCCCGATCCAATCTTTACCATTGATACATCTTCCACTGTTCATGTTTACTTTGTGCAAACCACCATTACCTTTCACACCATACAGTTAATCCTTTGTTTTCAGCAAACCGGTGAGATTGACAACCTCACTATTCGTTGGGGCAAAGTCTTGAGTTTGTGTTGTGCAGGTTTCCAAGTTGCTAGCAACACCTTTGATTCGTTTCTTTCCTCATACTGGTTCGATAACCTTGGTTTCTTATTGAGGGAAAACTTGCTGTTGTGCTCATCATACCTTCCTCTTGGGGTCTCCCAACGAAGCTCTACAGTGATCTGAGCTACACATCATCAGGCGACCTGCTGGAACACTAGTCGGTAATAGGTTCCGTTAGGTGTTGGGAATTTCCAGCGGCACTTCCGATGGTGCCAAGAATCTCTCCGATTTCGCAAAACCCCTTCACGAGCTAGTTTTCCACTTTGACTTTTGGCTCTTCTTAGGTGGGTGTGGTGGCTATTTTGAATTAGGATGTGTATATGGTATTTGGCATACCCAAAGAGCTCATTGAGACCACGTCTCTTAATAGTGTGGTGTTTCATAATCGGCTCGAATAATAATAAAAGAGAAACGCAACAAAAACACCGACTCTTCTCATGATTAGCGAATGGGGGTATAACACCACCTCTCATCATCACTTGTGGGGAAAAACCCATGTAAACACTAGCAGGTAACATTAGTCCACACTTTACTCTACTGTCAACATTAACCAAAATAATGGATAAGGGCATTTTGCCCTTACAATCTCCCCCTTTTTGGTTAACGGTGAGAAAGCGAGCTAGAGTCATAATATGATATTATCATAAGCTTATAAAAATGTTTCCATGGAAAATATTAGATAAGCTCCCCCATAATGTATGCACTTGGTTGAATTTTCTTTTGAATGTAAAGTGCAACAATAGGAATATGGAGTGCTCCCCCAATATATTTAGGAGATAAGCATGTCATAGATAAGTTAAAGGCATGGATATCTAGCAATAATTAAACATGATAGCATAAGGATATACTTATTTAAAAATACAACTTGTCCATCACACTACGAAAATTTAAAAGGTTCGATATAAATACCAAATAGTCACATAAGCCATAAGAACCAAATAAAGTAGCAAGTCTTGTGCGAAAGGCGAACCCCGTCAAGGAACCCATATCCTAAGTAGAATCTACTCTCTTCTCCCCCTTTGGCATTGAAACACAAAAAAGAGACAAAGGAGTAGATGATGCTAGAGCTCAAATAACAAAGTGAGAATCATCACGAACACGAGCAGCAGCAGTCTCAACCTCTTCTTCATCTTCGTCCTCATCGTAATTATCATCACCATCCTCCTCAACATCTTCTTCTTAAATCTCAGGGCTGGGGCTTGTTGATGCTGAAATCCGGCTGCAAACTGACAGAAGTCATACCCTTGGAACATGTCATTGTTAATGGGAGGCATGACATGGTTCACGTAGGGAACCGATACCAAGTTTGTGCCATCATCAGGAACTTCCATCCCTCTCTCCTCAAGAAAATCATTGTGCATCCTCTGGTTTTCCTGGCTTATCTAAAGACTCTTGTGGCAACATCATATGAGCCCCAACACACCTCAAAGAGGAAGTGAAAAACCTAGCAAGACCCTTCTTGCGATAAGAAGTGACGCATCGAGAGTGGGATCCGGATTCAGAAGCCACAAACTATGGGTCATGCATAGCCTTGGTCTTGTGCTCGATATGCTTCATCTTAGGAATATCCACAGAGTGGCCACAAAGGGGAAGGGCATACAAATCCATCTCAACACGATGTCCTTTGTTCATGCCTTGGTCGGTGTGGATGTTAACCACACGCTGGATAAACTTATAGTAGTTGGGTGTTATGTGCTTCTCTATGGACCATTGGATTTCTTGAAATATAAAGTCACAACCATTGATCTTCTTCAGCCCATTGGGGTGGCAATAGTGCATCAAGTTTTGGTGGTAGACACAACAACTAGCATCATCACCCGCCTTGCTTACAAGGTTGCAATGGAAGAGCTTGGAAAGGGCATTGTAGTAGTAGTACATGTCGGAGAGGCTCGGTGAAGGTTGAATTAGGTCCTCAAGATAACAATGAGAAATTTCATATTTGGACAAGATCTTCTCGGTGTGAATGCAAAAACAAGTTGGATTGCCTTCCCCATATCCCAAGGCCTCACAAAACTGAGCAAAAATGATAGTATAAGGTGTAGGGCATATCATACAAGTGATAGAATGCTCGCCGTCTGAGTAAAAGAACATCATGCAATGAAACTGATGAATGATCTTGGGCTGAAGGACCTCTCTGATCGTGACGATATCATACACATCAATATAGTGAAAGTCCATGTTGAGCTATTTTTGAAAGTGAGGCACATTGAGTGCCTTGGGGGTAACATAGTAACCACTCTTCATGTAATCCTTTTGGGAGTATAAATCATCCCAAAAGCAACAGTGGTCTCAATCTAGAACATATTGCCGGAGAGGGTATAGGTCCTCTCACGAAAGCAATAGGGATTGATTCTCCTAAGCTTCCTCCACTAAGAAATGTTCTCCACATAGCGAGTGTCAGTTGGTGCTTCTTCTTCGAGAGTTGGACCAAGGCCCCTATCCTTTTATGCTTGAGACTCATGTTGGCGACTTCTTTCTTTTTAATCTCTAGAGCACTACCCCCTACACCTAAACTGTCTAGAGTTGTTGCAGTTGTCTGGGCTATCTTCGTAGTTAGGTGGGCACTAGTACGGCCCCTAGGTGGTTGTGGATCAAGCTTTCTTTTATCCCCCTCAAATTAATATCTCAGTTGTGCTTTAGAACCACTGTACTCGTTGTGCTCGCTTTTCTAAGAATCTGCACCAAAACAAAATCATATAGAGGGATAAAACAAGGTGAGTTTGAAGGGGTACGCAACAGAAAACAATAATTTTGCATGACTAGCGCAACACCAATTGGCAGGATCTATCTAGGAGTAATGATGTAATGAAGAAGGTTTCGGTGACATACCCTTGTACACCAAAAGCGTTAACATTCACGATGAACATGGATGATGTATTCAAATGATGTAGTCGACCTCAAGGGTGTGTTGCTCCTCGCATGACAATCTAGGTGCCACAACTGGAAACACCTTCATGGTTTTGCACACATTCGGTGCTCAACGACTACTCCCGGTCTCTCTGATCCAGCCGAGATTGCAAAAGTAGATCTTTTGGAACAGGGACCTAGCAACGCGGCGGTGTGCCAAAGATACTTAGTCTACCACGCGCATAGTTATTCTTGGAACCGTGAACACGAGAACCATAAAGAGTGAGAGAGAATTTCCCTATGGAAAATTCCTTAAGAAATATTGAGTTGTTGTTATGTCTTTTCCCTACCCATATACCCCTCTTTATATAGGGGAAGGGAAGGGACTCCACCAAGACAAGTCCCGAGGTGGGACTAAAGGAGGAAGGAGGAGGCGCCAAAGGGGAGGCCGATGTCTAGGTGGGCACCACCCGCGCGCCATGCCATGTCGGCCGGTGGCAAGGGTGGACCCCAATCCCGTGCGCCTCTTGCCCTAGGTGGTGACGCTCCCCTTCCTCCTCCATGGGGTGTCTATCCCTATATGGGCCACTCCCTCTAGGAGTTGGCCCATTAAGGTGAGCTGCCCCAATAAATTAAATTTAAATATTAATTCAATTAGTTAATACTAAATACATATTAGTTAATTCCTTATGACCTGAATCACCCTTGGATCATTTTGAACATCCTTGAGACTCTCAAGGAACACTTCCAACTTTCTATTCTTTTTCTTCCAGTGATCCTGATGAATCGAAAACCACCTCTAAGCGTCATCAAACCCTTAAGTGTGTTACCCTACAGTTCGGAAAGATCATAGACATGATCGAGACGCTTCTATGATTAATGATCATCAGCGGGACCTAGATACCCATAATGACCCATGTGCATTCCACGATATAAATGTTGTTTGAACCATATACGTTGAGTCTAATTCCCTTTGTTACTTTGATACCTGAGTTGTCATGATGTGATGGAGATTACCTATATAAGTATTGCAACATGATCAAGTCACATGATTTGTTGTTGCAATAGTTAGAAACTAAGTGACCTCTCCTTAGACCGTAAGATCATATTTAATCACTATCTCATGTGGCTGCTTTGATTGTATCATCTGTCACATCATAATTGGATAATCATAAAGGTACATGTTGGGTATTCCATAGGAACGGGCCGAGGCGTATGCATTAAGATCGGAATTTGTTCACCCGTGTGACGGGAAGATACACTGGGCCAATTTGTATCCAACAGGTTGCAACTAATGACTAGGTCATGGGATACAATATCACGGTAACGAGTTAAGTAGACTTCTCAATAATGATATTGGTATGTTGATACTAAAGATCAAATCTCTGACAAGTCATGTGTAACATCCCAAAAATCATGATTTGTAAAATTTTCATATCATTCATGCATTCATAAGCATTTGATCTTTTTCAAATGAATTTCAAACATAAGAAACCATATTTGTGCATGTTACTTATTCAAGTGAGGCAAGGTTTATATTTTATTTTCTATATGTGTTTAGTATTTGATCAGTATTGTTTGGAAAATAAATACAAGGCCACACAAAAGTTTTAAAAACAATTCAAATTTAAAACCATTCATATGTCTATTATCTATATACAAATAAGGCATGTTTTTATTTTATTTTTCAAAGTGTCAAAATACATTGGTCTAAACAGTAGTGTTTTATACACAAATAAGTGCAAGGTTTACACTACAAAAATCTAGAGGTTGTTTGATTTCAAACCCATTTGAATTTGATTTGAATTTGGTTCCTGAAAAATCAATTAGAAAAAGAAAAGGAGAAAAGAATAAGGAAAAGGCCGGCGCCACCAATCTGGCCCAGCACCAAAAGCAGCCCACGAACCCACCCGGCCACTTTCCCCTTCCCCCTCTCTCTCACCCGCACCCACTATACCCCGCAGTCACTATACGGTGGACCCGCGCTAGCTCAGCCTTCGTCTTCCCCAAATCACGCGACAGACCGCGTCGCTGCTACCGTTGCTGCCGTTGATGGCGCGGCGTAAATGCCATTGATTCGGCGAGCGTTTCTCGCCGAGCCTCTGCCTACTTAAGCCCCTCCACACCGCGAGCCTTTCCTCTCACTCGCCACACTCTCTCTGCCACCAGGCTGCCCAGAATTCAGCCTGCAACGCCGCTGCCCGAGTATCTTCGGTGAGACATTGCGGTGAGCTCCGTCCACCCCGCCCTTTCTCATTCACGCTAGCATGATTCCCTTGCTCGCACGCTTTGTCTCATGCCTTTATTTTGTCTGCTCGTGACCTAGGTCGACGGATTCGACAACCACTGCAAGTGCCCGACGCCCCTCTCATCTCCGGTGAGAAATCACGGTAATCTCCGAGCACCCCTTGTCTTCTCTTTGACCCTGTCGTGCTCGTCGTGACCTTGCGCACCTCCTGATACCCTTGATTCGTGCTAGGGCGGTCTAGAACTTCGGCAACGTCATTGTCTGCAAGAACCCGACGCCGCCTGCAACCGCGACGAGCTCCTCCGGCCAACACAGCACGCCCCCGGCCACACCAGCGAGACGTTGAGCATCAGCGTGACCTCGCGAGTCTGGTAAGCGCCTCTGCCAACCCCAGCCCCCTCTGTAGCCTCCGGAACCCCACTATCAATGCACCGCCGCCGCACCGTTGTCGCTAGCGCCGCCCATCCATGGTCGCGTGCTCAGCAGCCGTTGGATCTAGATCTAGCGTGTAGGATTAGATCACTTAACGAAAGGGTACGAGTAGATCTGGCCCGTGCGATTTAATTTAGATCGTGTGGCTCATGTTGATCGATCTGGCCGAACCGGTACGGGCCAATCAGACACGCCCACGTGTCTGGATTTTTGATTTAAAATCTGTTTTTGAATCTATTAGTTATTCAAACTTGTAAATTCAATAACTTTTGTTCTATTTATCCAAAAAAATGCAAATAATATACCATTAGAATCACAAAAATAAATCCTACACATATGTAGGCTTAGTTTTGTATTTTGCCTCTGTTAAAATAGAATTTTATGCAGAGACATTCATAGGCCTATTTTGTGTATAAAATTTATTTGGAAAATGTTTTAAAGGCCAAATGAAGTTTATTTGGTGTATAAATGTTTAGTTTATTGCTCAGTACTGTTTTACTTGTCTTGTTTAGTTCAGAAAAATCATCACATGGCATTTGCATGCATTCATATATTTTTGCTTGATTATTTGAAATGTGAAATTGGTGCTATCATTTTATGTGTAGATTTTGGTGCTAGTGGTGATTGTGACTGTGAGGATTGTAGTTACTCCCCCAACTACCAAGGCAAGTGGTGCTTCATATTTTGTCCCAGTATTTTGACTATGAATTAGTGATATTTTGTATAGGGCTTGCATGGTAATTTTGCTAAGTATCTATATGCTATGCTTGGGAAATCCTAATAGTTGTAGAATTGTTAGAATTTTCTCTAAGTTAAGATAATTGCTATTGCCATTCTTAGCCTAGCTAGTAGCAACCAAGGGTGGATTATATATATGCTATGAAAAATATTGCTAAGTCTTTGACTTGTGTTTTTGCTTAATAAAACAACTAAGTGAATGAAACACCTGGGTGGAATGGTTGTTTGGGTTATGTTGAGTGGTTACACAAGGCCCATATATATGGTCTACCTTGTGTATCACACTTGTGGGAATCCACCCAGGAACAAAGGAATTTGATATGCCATATGTTAAGAAGCTTCTAGTGCAGCCACATGGCATTATGGGCTCTACCTGGATCATATAGGTTGCAATAACTTAGCCAAATGGACAGTTGGTGGTAGGGGTGATAGGTTTGGAGCGCGTCCATTTTGGTCTAAGGGAAGGCTTCTGAAAGTTCCTGTCTTGATGAAAGTCAAGTCTTGTGGGGAAAGTGCACCACCTCTGCAGAAGGAAGAATCTAAGTACTTAGCCGTGTCCCCGGAAATGGACAATTTGAGCATCAAGACATGGAAGCTATCAAGAATCTCCTCATCCCAATTTTCTAAGTTAAAACTTGTGGTTGAACAAGGGTAAAGGTTCGCCAATGTCTATTGGTGGTTCCTTAGGAGTTTTTGCCAAACAAAAACTTAGTGTTTTCAACTGATAGGTAAAATCTATTTTGAGCAAAGCAAGCCTAAGCTACACTTAGCCAAATTCATGTAGAAGCTAGATACTATTATTCTACTAAGGTATCACTTGCTAATACTATTCCAATGTATTGGCCCGCTGTGGCTGTAACTTGTGGTGTTGCAGGTTACTCTGATGAGGATTAGGGTTATGAGTCTACACTCAACATGCTTGCATGTGGCACATGAAGATGAAGACTTTTATTTATATTATTAAGTTAAACTCTTGTACTAGCCTATGGATATGGAGTTGTAAAAGACTATGTTATCTCTGGAATGATGATGTAATAATGACCTTTGTTTCTGTGTACTTCATATTAAACTGTGGATGCTAGAAATTGATCCAGGGACTAGCATTGCAATCACAGGGACCTTTACCTTTATAAAGGTGGGGTCTTACATCATGTATCAAAGAAACAAAATGAATTGGACGCAGAGTTTATGGTTCAAACGATAGAGCATTGTGGAATGCATGGAGGTCATTATGGGCATTTTGATCCCGCTATTGATCATTGATCTAAGAGAGATCTCGATCATGTCTATGACATTCAAAAACCATAGGGGTAATACACTTAATGGTCTTACAACGTTCCGATATCATTGTGGAAGCAAAGGGATCATAGTCAACAGAAACAAAATGTAGTAATCATTCCAAAGGATTACCGGAATAGTTCCGAGGGGAATCTAAAGATGTTTGGAATGAACCGAAAGGTGTTTCAGATCAAATGGTATTTTATAAAATGAATTTATATATTAGTTGTGAGAATTATATTAAATAAATATTTAAAAAGAATTTTTTGGGCAACCTTTCGCTAATGGGCCAAAAGGCCCGAGAGGGAAGGCCACCCGAAAGGAGCAGCCGCCGTTGTGCCTCCTCTACCTCCTCCTCTCCTTTAATCCCACTTCGGGACTTTGGGGAGAAGGGGTCCTCCCCTTTCCCCTATATAAGAAGGTCTGTATTGGTGGATTCAATACACAGTAAATAACAAGGGAATTTCCTAAGGCATTTTCCTTAGGGATTTTTCCTCTCTCTCCCCATTGAATCTCGCGAATGCGGTTCCAAAAAGAACTGCGCACGTGGGACACAACACCACCTAGCACGCCGTCGTGCTGCTGGATCCTAGTTCCAAAGGGTCTACTTTCGCATCCTAGCTAGATCAAGGAGAACGAGAGTCGTCATTGGACACCGTACGTGTGCGATACCTCGAGGGCGCTGCCACTTTTGGCGTCAGAGTTGTTGCGCAAGGACCAGTAGACGATGTGCGAGGTTCAACGCGACCTTGAGATTGGCTACGAGTATGACTACATCACCAACATTCAAGCGTGAATGCAAAACTTTCGGTCTATAAGGGTATGTCACCGAAACACCATCTTCGTTACTGCATTAACTCATAGACATTAACTCATAGATAGTTCCTGGCATTGGTGTTGCGCTATCTAGGGATTTTTTTTGTTTTCTGCTACGAATCCCTTCAATATCATCCCCCGAATTGGGCCCGGTGTATATTTTTTTAAGATCATGATTGTAGGGGAAGCCCCTACGGTATATATATTCCTTTATTTATGAACACAAGAAGGCCTGGTGTATCTTTCCGTCACATGGGAGGAAAAATCCCGATTTCGATGCATACGCCTTAACCTATCCCTTTGGAATACCTGAGAGGCACCTTTGTCAACCTATTATGGTGTGACGGTTGATGCAATCAAATCAGCCACAGGTGATAGCAATTAGATATGAACTCACGGTCTAAGGAGTAGGATACTTCGTTTCCTAATTATTGCAACAAAGAACTTTATGACTTGATCGTGTGGCGATACTTGTGTTGGGTAAGCATGTCCATCATATCATTTGCTAATGATATAATCTCATTGTCAATTGACATAGATGCCCATGACTAGGAAATCATTGATCATCAGTTAACAAATGAACTAGCTGAATAGAGGCTACTAGGGACTTGGTTTGTTTATATACCACATGTGTACCAATATTACCGATTGATATAATTATAGCATGGTATAAACTATTATAAACTAATAAAGTATGATAATAAACATCTTTTATTATTTGTCAGTAGGATATATTTCCAACAGATTGTACATGTCATTGGAAAATAACCTACAAGAAATTGTGTTTGAACAAGTGCACTTACAAAAAAACAACCTAATTACTTCTCGGCGCATAGGCGCCAGAAAGACGTGCTGGGCGCGCCCGAAATATGTCGCGGGCCGCACGGGCGGTTGTTACGGCGTTGTCCAGCGTGGCGTCGTGGGGTAACGGGCCCAGGTTATTATTTGTCCAGTCCGTGAATTTATTCCCTACCTCCCGTTTCTCTCGCACCACCCTACTCTCTCTCGTTTCCAAACCGCAGTGCGAGGTGGTTCCCTCCCGTCTCTCCGGTGATTGGCGGCGGTGGTGGGCCCGTTCCAGCGAAGGGGAACTGGCGCGCGGCCGGGGAAGGTCTACATCAGCGAGTTTGGGAGGTGGAGGCGGTGGAGGCGTTGATTTTCTCAGATATTCTTGGGGATTATCGGTGGAATCTGACAATTGACGTTGTGCGAGCACATTTTCGGCACAATTCTTGCACCGCGACAGATTAGGTACGTTCTGATTCCATGAATCCCCTTGATTTTTGTCTCCTCTATGTGTGTTTTTTCACGCAATTTTTGTGTGGTTCTCTCGGGGTGGATTTGGGCGCCAGGGGGTTCACATGTGATGTTGGGTGGTTCTCTATGGTTTCGATTTCACGGTGGATTGCTCGGTAGGGGTTATATGAAGCGTATTCATGCTTTCGTAGGGGGTGGATTGGCGCATTAAGGAAGGGGATCTAGGGGGATTTTGATGCGCACTGTTACCAGAGGAATAGGATATGATTTTGGGCGATTAGTTTGCTTTTTTGTTTGATTAGTTGTTTTTGTTTTCAACTAAGTTGCCAGTACAAACATCAGTTGTTTCATACATGACAATATTATTTGCTAGTAGAAGTTGTTGTTTCGTAGTATGTGATGAGGATCATGATTTAGTCTACGATAATAGAAGTTGCTTGTCTCACACTGTTAGTTGCTCAACCTATGATGTTTGTTGGCTAGATGATAATAGAAGTTGCTTGTCTCACACTGTTAGTTGCTCAACCTGTGATGTTTGTTGGCTAGATGATAATAGTAGTTGCTTGTCTCAAAATATTAGATGCTCAACCTGTGATGTTTGTTGGCTAGATGATAATAGAAGTTGCTTGTATCAAAATATTAGTTGCTCAACCTGTGATGTTTGTTGGCTAGATGATAATAGAAGTTGCTTGTCTCACAATATTAGTTGCTCAACTTGTGATGTTTGTTGGCTAGATGATAATAGAAGTTGCTTGTCTCAAATTATTAGTTGCTCAACCTACTAGTTGATTTAGTAGTTGATTAGTTGTTTTTTCTGTTGATTAGTTGCTTTTGTTGACAAATAAGTTGCTAGTTTAAACATCGTTTGTTTCATACATGAAACTACTGGTTGCTAGTAGAAGTTGTTATTTCGTAGTCTGTGACAAGGATCATGATTTAGTCTGTTATAATACAAGTTGCTTGTCTCACACTTTTTAGTTGCTCAACCTGTCAAGTTTGTTGGCTACATGATAATAGAAGTTGCTTGTCTCACACTATTAGTTGCTTGTCTCACAATATTAGTTGCTCAATCTGACATTTTGTTTCTGACATTTTTATTAGTTGTTGAACCTGACATTATTTTGTTGCCTGCCATTTAGTAGGTACTAAGACACAAGTAGTTGGTTTTGCCAAACATGTTTGTTGCCTATATTGGACTATTAGTTGCACATGTTTTTATTACCATGGTGCCTATAAGTACTGTTTTTCATGTCATTATAAGTTTTGCTCAACCAGACCTGTCTGTTTGCTTATTTGACATAAGTAGTTGCTAAATACAACATGTTTGTTTCATACATCCACGAATAAGTTGCTAGTTTTCATAAAAGGTTTCTGTGTTTCCATGATATTGGTTAAGCAGGTTTGCATGATGGATGGGTCTGATCCATCAGCAGGTGGGGGCTCATCTTCAGTGAGCCAACAAACAAAGGTTTCACCTACGAATGAACCTAAGCAAAAGAAAAAGAAGGCTCTCGCTAATCGTGGAGTGCCTCCTGCGAAGCAGTCAAAGAAGACAACAATTGCAAAGAAACCTGTTGTTGATATTGTTGAAATGGCGGACAATCCAAAGAACAAGGGGAAAAAGGTTGCAACCATAAAAACAGCGGACAACTCTGATGTAAGTTCTACCCATGCTATCTACATTGTACTCATGCTAAATATTATTACTTGTCATTTTTATCTTTTCAGTAGGTAGTTGCTTTTTCTGCAGTAGGTAGTTGCTTTCCTTCAATAGATAGTTGCTTCTCTGCAGTATGTAGTTGTTTCTCTACACTAGGTAGTTGCTTCTCTGCAGTGTGAAGTTCCTACTCTACAGTAGGTAGTTGTTAAATTTCAGTATGAAGTTGCTTCTGTATAGTGGATAGTTGCTATTTTCCAGCCATATTTTAAGTCTATATGGAAACTATCTCATATTTTTTTGTTGCATGCTTGAATTATAGGCTCAGGAAATTGGTGAAATCATAAACAGGTCATCGCCTTTGCGTTTTGTCGCACTAAACCACAAACTGACAGGTCCACAAAAGATTGCACTGATCAAGAAGAAATTTGGTGGCCTATTAAACATAGGTGCATGCACCATGCCTCTTGAACTCAGTCAGTGGGTTATGAAGTGCTATGACCCTGACACCTCTGAGTTGATCATACCAGACCGCAGAAAGATCCCGGTTGATGCACAAAGTGTGCACGGGATCTGGGGGCTGCCAAACTCAGGCCTAAAAGTGTGCTACGAGATGAATGCTGATATTACATGGCAAATGCTGGAGGATTATGGTTTCCCGCCAAATGGCAGTCCCGATCTTACCAGCTGGTGCAAGATGATTGAGGAGATGGGCGGGAAATCAGATGATCTGTTTGTTCGAGCTTGGGCTGTAATGTCCTACAACTTTCTCGCTCCCACAACTGGTCTAAAAGTTAGCCCACGCGCATATCCTGATGTGTATGACGTTGACCTAATCCCCCGCATGAACATCTGTCAGTTTGTTGTTGACCAGATCAGAATTGCTTTTAGTTCACTGAAAAGCAAGAAGTCTATGTGTTGTTGTCTTTATCACTTGATGGTAAGTGCACAGTTTTTTTAATCATAGACAGATGTTCTATGTAGTTGCTTTTATGACTCATCAAGTTGCTCAACACAGACTGTTTGTTGCTTATATACAACTAAAAGTTGCTAGGCCATGTTCTCTTCTGTAGCACCTCTGAATTATGTTTACCTCTTCTGTGTAGTTCTTTTTTATACTTTCTAGTTGCTCAACCTGGCAAGTTTGTTAGCTACATGATAATAGAAGTTATTTTTATGACTCATCTAGTTGTTCAGCATAGCCTATTTGTTGCTTACATACAACTAAAAGTTGATGCAACATGTTTTTTGTAGCACCTCTGAAGCATGTTTGCCCTAAATCATGTTTAGTTGCCTATATGATACCATGAATTGCTAATAACCATGTTTTCATTACAGCCCCTTATAAAATATGTTTTTGCATTTAATTCATGTTTATTCTCCTGTTTTCCCCTGTCACGCAATTACTGTACCTAGATTCCATAGAGGTTGATGAACTCATCAGGAGTGTTACCCTCGAGTAGATGCTTGGGACAGTGCCTTGATAAATAAGGTCAAGAAGAAAGACATGATCAAACCAGGGATTTTGGTGAAACTGCAAATAAGCATGATATGCTTGTTTTTTTTTTACATTTTACTCTCCTTCTATGCCTACTTTCCTATATCAATCTAGTTTGAGTAACCTACTTTTTCAAAAAACAGCTCAAGGAAAAATACAGAGACACGCATCATGAAGGACTTTTCGGCGGATTGCTAAAGGCTGAACAGTTCGTCACCGCAAATTTGCCGCCAAACTACGACCAGTGTGTGAGTACCTTATTTTTTTAGTTGCTCAACCTGACAAGTTTGTTGCCTGCATGACAGTATAAGTTGCTTGTCTTACACTATTAGTTGCTTATCATGACAACTAACTTGTGTTATTCATTCCTAATAACAAACTTGCAGAGAAAAAGGAAACTTTCTGCTTTGGTCCATGTAGCATGCTCAAAATTTTAAAATATCATGGCAAAGTTTGTGAATGGCATTGGTGAAATAGAAGAAAGTATTGTAACTGGCAGAGGTCAACCAAGACCTACGAAGAGACAAAGAAACAACAAGAAAGACAAAGAACCGGTGTTTGAAGAACTGGTGTTGCCTGATGAGGACTCCGACAACTCTGATGATGAAAACAGCAGGCAAGACTACGATCTTGTGGTTTATCGTGTGTAGTTTGAGCAACTACCTTACTGTTTTTTTACCAGTACCTTACTTTTACTTTTTTGGCCTTTTTTATTGTACACAACCAAGAATACATCAAGAACAACGACGATGATGAGTCTGACCAGCAAGAAAAGGATGAGGATGACGAGGATAGGGATGACAATAGCAGCAACGATGGTGATGATAATGATGGCGGCGCTGGGAACATAGGATCTGGCAGAGGAGAAGATGGAGACGATGGCGGTGACAACGACAAGAGCATGGATGATAGTTGCACAGATTAGTTCTATGTTGAAGACATGGAAACAAGGTCCGCCGCAAGGTCGGGGGCAAAAAGGAAGAGGGCAGTCGAAGGCGATGCTGAACAGACTGAGGAAGAACTTGCACATGCTACAGAACAAGTTAGTCAGCCTATTGGGAAGTCACTGGCGCAGACCAGGGTTGAAGTTGCTCAGATAAGTAAGCAAGTTGCTCAGACCAGCAAGGAAGTTCTTCAGACCAACAAGGAAGTTGCTCATTAGGTCAACAAGGATTTTGCTGGGAAAACATCTGAGGTAGATGCTAAACAGCCAAGGGGGAAAGTTGCTAGTTCCAGGGAGCAAGTTGTCCATACCAGTACAAAAGTTGCTGAAACCCGGGAGAAATTTGTGCAACAAACCAGAGAGAAAATTGCTGATACTAGGGAGAAAGTTGTTTATACCAGGAAGGAAGTTGCTGCTACCAGGAAGGAAGTTGCTGAAAGTACCCAGAGAACTACTGAACCGGCTATTGAACAGAAAATCATGGATCAAAAATCACAAACCAGGGAAGAAGTTGCCCCTACCATGCAAGAGGTAGTTCAGCAAAGCAAGATTGATTTTGTCCAACAGACAATGCAAACAAGTGTACCACAAACCATGAAACATGTTGTACAACAGGAGACCAGGGGGAAAGTTACTGATCCTAAAGGTAAAGTTGCTCAGTCAAATGTGAAAGTTGCTCCGGCTAGTGGGAAAGTTGCTCAGGCCAGTGAAAAACATGGACAACCTGCCCAACAGCAAATACCAACCAGAGAAGTCACAGTTATCAAGAAGGCTAAATTAGTGGCTCGTGATGGAAAAATGTCTTGCCCCGCCGGCATCCCATTAGTTTTGGCCGGCACCACTATTTTGGATACTTCAAAAACTAGTCCTGATGCACATGGAGGCACCGTTGGAGGCGCCATTACTCGGGATATTGAGCAGAACACTAAGATAGTTGGATCTGATGCACAGTCCAGTGAACAAACTAAGATAGTTGCTCAGGATAGAGAGGAAGTTACTCCTGGGCAGCATGGCGATGCTAGGAGCAGCCAAGAACAAGACTATGCACAAATGTCTTTGTTGGATTTGTGCAAGATGAACATCGGGAAGAAAAAGTTGCCAGAAATTTATCTCATCGAAGAACCCGCCATCTTTGAAATGAATTCACAAAGTGAGTTGAAGTCTATTTTGCAAGAAGAGTTGAAAAAACTAGGTGACTCACAAGACACTGGTTTGGAATGGATCGATGGTGGAGTACAATGTAGTCCAGGGACTTTCAAGGGGTATCTTGATTCAGTTGACATGGAAAGTAAGACGGATATGCAGTCCAGCAAAGGGGAGCCTGCGAAACTGAAGGAACCAGCAAGTGCAGTGGTTCCTCAGACAACTTCAGAGAATAAGCAGGCAACTTCTCTTGTTCTGCAGGCAAGTTCTCTAGCTCTGCAAGCAACTTCTCCAGCTATACAGATAACTATTGCACAGACCAAGGCAACTACAGTGCACCCAAAGGCAACAGCACAGGGAAAACAACCGCTGAACAACCCATCAATGGCAAAAAGAGTGCACTTTAGCCCACCACCAACTAGACAAACTTGCCCGCCACCATCATCCATCCGAGAGAAAAGAGCAAACAAGTTTCCCGAAGCAAAAGTGTAGGAACAACACACATACAAGATGCCGCTTCCAAGGTCCAGGTATGCTATCGCTATGGATTTCCCATCTTTTAGCCTAGGTCCAGATTTTGATGATGACGGTGGTCCAGAAGTTGATGATGACGATGATGAAGTTGCTCAGAAAACGGAAGCTGCTGAATCTGTTGACCCCGACGTTTTAGCGAACATCGATCCTGAAGAGATTGAGAGAGTGTGTGTTGAAGCAGAAATATCTCGGAGGGCAGTGGCTCAGGCAGCAACATGGAAGACAATGAAGAATCACATGGCGAGCTGCAAACGCCCGACAAAGCCCCTGCCCCCACAGCACCAGATGCAGACACTGATGGTTCAGGCAGCTCCACAACTCCTCAATAGTATGTGAGAAGGTTAATCAAGCCTCCCCCTTGCCAACTATCGTCGTACGTCGATGTAGACAGCAAGAAACAGTTCACAAGCATGGAAAGTTCTAACAAGCTATATGCAAAAGTAATTCAACATGGAGGTAGCGTCAGAACAAACCAGCAGAAAAGTAACGAAAGGTGGTCTTTAACACTGTTTTTTTTTACAAACTTCTCTTATCGCTTTTTAGTTACAGTACAAGTTGCTTATACAGGATGCATAGTTGCTTTACTAATAGAAAAAGTTGTTAGAATACATATGTTTTGTTGCCAACATGACTATGTGTTTGATGAAAACTACTTTGTGCAGCCCGATAGTCGTCAACTTTGGCACCTACCATGTTACAACATGGGAGCTTGCAACTTCTATGAAACCGGGAGGATGGCTCCACACTTCGGTCATGGAAATTGGAATCATGGCGATTGCGAAAACCATTCCTGAATCTGTAAAGAAGATAGTCATGCCTTTGAGGATATCTGTAAGTGAAATCATGGGCTCAAACCAACCTTGTTTACTTTTTTTCGAAAAAAACTTGTTTCGTTACTCACAGTCACTACTTTTTTGCCTTTTTTCCCAAAGACATGGCTGTAGGATTTAGAGTTTAATCGGAAAGAACTAAAGGTACTGTTCAGCAATTCACGGCGTTTGGACCGACAAGATATGGTGCGTACACTTTCCCACATGAACAGAACAAGCACCCCCCACACCACTGCATACTACTTGTTTTTTGGGCCTGTAGTTGCTTAGTTCAGCTTACTTTGTTGCTTTTCACTATGACACTAGTTGCCTATCTAGAAATAAAAGTTATCTCAATTAGTTTTTTATTGTACAACATTTCAAAATTTTCTCCCACTATCTCAGTAGTTGCTTTTACATATGTTAGTACTTGCTTCTGACTATACCACAACTTCCCTAGCTGTAGCTTTTTTCCTACAAAAAAATACTATTTATGTCGGTCTATTTCCTAGTTGCTCCATCAAGCTCACTAGTTGCCTACACAATATAAATAGTTGCTTTCCGTGCAGTTAACTAATTGCCTAACTATACAGGTTGTGTTCCCAATTATCCAAGCCCTCGACCCAAAAGCAAAGGATGTTGTCAATCATTATTGGTTGTTCAACTTAAACATCAGAGACAAGCAATTTCAGATCCTTGACTCATGGAGGACAATTGAGGATAAGCTTCTGAAGAAAAGTTACCAAGCCATCATCGCATCTCTACGAATTCACTGGGATAATAACTACGGTGCATCCAAAGTCAAACTTGACAATTTCCGTGTTCAAGAAATCCAAGTTCCAAAGCAGAAAAACAAGTAAGCAATCTTAGTGAGCAACTTTCCCACATGCATACTTTTTTCCCTGTTCAATGTTAGTTGCTCAACCTACTAGTTGCTTGCCTCACACTATTAGTTGCTCAAACCAACCTATTAGTTGCTTGTCTGACAATGTAAGTTGCTCAAACCAACCTGTTAGTTACACTAGCTATCATGCTTTTTTGACTAAAAGTTGCTTTCTGACTAGCATTTATTAATTCTAGGACCTGACATTTTGTTGCATACACAACACTAGAATTTACATGCATAAGTAGTTGCTTTGCCCAACATGTTTGTTGCCTTTTTTTGTTCAAGATTACATCCATACTGAAATTATGGATGTGTTTTTACAGCGATGACTACATGGTTTTCACCTTAATGAACATCAACTGGGATGGTAGAGCATCTCAGAACTACACAAGAAAGGATATCCCAGACATCAGGAAGATCATGACAAACGGTTGGGTGACATCGGAGGACAACAAAGCTGACTGGAAGAAAGTCCTCAAGCTTTAAACAATGAAGGCATGCCCCGCAGAAACTATGATCTCCATTTGTCTTTTTATTGTTCATATCAAATGTCTATAGTTGCTCAAAATTACATACAAATTGTTTATGTGGATTTAACAGTACCTAGGTGCACTTCAAATGCTGAAAGTTGTTTCTCACCGTAACATAGTTGTCAGAAACAAAAAATTTCTTATCTAATAAAACTTGCCAGGAATAATGGTACTAGTTGCTAGAACTACAATAAAAGTTGCCACAGAACTAATAAAAGTTGCCTAGCCTAAAATGTTTTTGTTCCTGCCTACACCAGCCTCTCTACACATGTTGCAGAATTGTGCTCAAACGAACCACACGTCCTGCACTGGTTTTCTATTTTGGATGAAGTTCAAGGGCAGATTTTGTCCGATGTGCCTTCGTTCACCCTTTAGTAGTTGACTTTGGCGGGTCCCTAGGAATAGTAGGATCAACAGGGGCGCTTGCCAATGGTTCAGCAACAGCTGGTTTCTTCTTTTTCTTCCGCGACTTGTTCAGTTGAGTATTTTCCGTCGCTGCAAGTCGCATGTGTTTGTTCACAATCGCAGTAGCAGCATCCGTTGTGCAAGCCACACGAGCAAGTTTCTGAAACGACATGTTCAGGTTTGCATGTCGCACTTGCTGCTGCGACTGTGGTGGCATCACATCTGGTTGCTCCACAACTTCGGCTTCCTGTCCACGAGATACTGCTTGTGGCGTCCACCTTTTTATGATGTACCTCTCGGGTATCACATCAACACCAAGGTGGGTGGAAACCTTCAATATGTGGCAACAAAGCATGCCATCCCTATCAAACTTTGAACACTCGCATGAGTAGATGCCTTCATCCTTGTTCGCTGTAACCATGTAGGTCCTTGCCCCATACTTGGCACACCATGTCCTATTTGGCTCAAGCCTGTAGTGCAAACCACCAAAGTGACTCACATTGTACCTGACAATAAGCTCAAACTCATGACGAAACTTCAAATATATGTCTCTACAGTACACATTGAACGCTTGTTCCTCAATGGGATATGGCGACCATCTCTGGACCTCGAGAAATTCCGTACGGCAGTCGGTGCCACCCTCCTTCACAAGCACATGCACCTGGATCTTCTCATACTGTTTCATAAAGTTTAATAGTGACTTGTGTGGGTTCACATAGCGTTTCAGCACCACATTAAAACACTCACTGCGCAGCGTGGACTGAAGGGAAAACCGGTGCAGGAAGTAGCAAGGAACCCACTTGTCCGTAATGTCATACAGCTCCCTAAAGTGCGAGTGTTCCAGCAACAGCAGGCCACTTGCCTAAAAATAGAGCCCATTTCGCCTCAAACTCCTCCGACGAAAAGGTGAAGTCTATGCAGACGTTGAAATCTTCTGCTAGACCTGGGTTTCTCCTAGAACAGTACCACACCTACCCTGTGCTTTCTGCATGATGTGCGAGCGGCAAAAATGGTGGATAGTTGCTAGGAATATCATGTCAATTGACATCTTCATAGCAACATCTTGGTCAGTGATCAAGTTGCCCGGTGCTCGACCATTCATCGCGATAAGGAAACTCTCAAACAACCAATCAAAACTGGTTGCCAACTCTTGCCTCACAAATGCGCAGCTCAACATGATAGATTGGCCATGCTTGTTGATCCCGATGAACGGTGCAAAGGGCATATTGTACTTGTTCGTCAAGTACGTGCTGTCAAAGGATACACAGTCATGGTAAGCCTTCGATATGCTCTCCTAGCAGGCCCATCAACCCAAAAGATGTTTTCACCCTGTCCTCCTCGTCACATTCTAATATGAAGTAAAAATTAGAATCCTTATCTTTTTGCTCTTGAAAATGATTGATCACTTCGGTCATGTCACCATCTTTTGTTTCTTCTGCAGTCAAAGTTGAACAGTAGTTGGTGATAGTTCTCGCAGTGTACGGGGATAGCAACTCTGAGCCATAGAACTTTGACATTATATCCATCATCCTCCCTGCAATTTTTTTTGTAGAAAGCAAACAAGTGAGGAAAACTTTATTTTTACAGTAGCTACTAGCAACTAACATACTGAGTTCTGCCAAGGTTTATATTACTAGCTAGCAACTAATACATACTGTTCTGGCAACTTTTTCCTGATTACATTTTTTGAAAATGCAACAACTTAATCTGTTACACCAGCAACTAACAACTTAATTTGTTACACAACAACATACATTACTAGCAACTAGCAACTTAATCTGTCACACCAGCAACTATGTATACTACAACTAACAACTTCATATGGTCTTCCAACAACTATGGGTACAACTAACAAAAACACAGGAAATAGAATTAGTAACATACCACCAGTCAGGTTTGTGATGTGCAAATTCTTCACGAAATCTTTTTCTTATACTGGTATACCTTGGTGTGACCTAAGATACTTGTTCATCGATGGCTTGTGGACAAGAGGATGATTATGCCCCGCTGTAAAAGTAATAACTTTCCATCTACCATCCTTTAGCTTCACCACCATCTCCGCCTTGCAATTAGTTGGTATTATTGTCTCCCTTTTCCGCTTCTTCGCCTTTCTGCTTAGCAATCTCAGCAACAACTGACGCAAGTTTTGCGTTCTGCCGGTCCTCCTCATCCGATGATTCTGAGGATGGTACTGGCCTAACTACATCTTGTTTGTCACCTCCGCCATCATTATTCCTAAGTTTCCTGAATTTATTGCATACAAATTGCTGTTTAGAAAGCTCATTGGTGCGCGCTGACTTTCTGTTCCTATTGACCTTGATTGAAAATCCAGTCCTAGCAGCATATGTGTTGTAGTGTTCCTTAGCACCCTGTAGCGTGTCATAACACATTCCAATATGTGAGTCCATTGGCTGAGATGAAGCCTCGTTGTCATCTGCATCGTCTTGGGCAAGCGATGTTATGTTTGTATCGGCAACAAACGGTCCATTTTCACTGTCAGTTGGTACTGTATGTACATCAACAACGGGGGCGTCAATGTCAACTAGCAACTCCAGAGTCTCGTCAATAGCTTCTTCCATCAGGAGATGGTAATTATGCGGTAGCAAACCAGCCTGCTCATTAAGGTCATACGGCTCCTCATTGAGGTCAAGGATACCCATTGGCCGCAGAACAAAAATGAATCAGAAAAACAAATAAGGGAAAAAGACAACTTCAAAGTATATATAGACAAAAAACTATGCATTGTTTGGCTAAACAGTACTTCTAATTCTATTTTTGGCCTCACAAGTTCTCACATTTTTATTGCTGTTTTTTAACATGTAGATACTGGACAAGAGCCACTTCAGGTGGGGAAAAGAAGAGGAAGGGATGACCAGATTCAAAGAAATGAAGGCAACAAATGTTTCAAGTCATGTTTTACATGTGCTGTAATTAGGATTAGTAAGTTGCAAACTCTGTTATAGTTTTCTGTTATTTTCGGTGCAAGTATCTACTGTTTGATGATACCAAGTTGGATGACAATTATGTGAAACTAAGTTGCATACTTATGTAAGAAAGTTGCTTGCAGATGCTACCAAGTTGTCTATGTCAATTAGTTGCCTACTGTTAACGTGATGATTCTGTGAATTCAAAAACTAATGTTGGTACTCTCTGTTCACATGATGTTTCTGTGCGTAAAAAAGGAGCATATTTTTTGACAAGTTTAGTTGGCATAAACAAAAGTTGCCTCGGGCACAAAAGTTGGCTCAACTAAGATGCAAGTTGCAAATTGCCTCAGACACAAAAATTGCCTGCGATGTGGTAAAAGTTGCTATGTAACAGGGGCTAATTGCCTACCCCTAGAAAAGCCTCATATGGAACATGGAAAAAATGCAGCAAGCAGTAGAAGTAGTTGCTAAGAAACATGATAATTTTGCCTCCAACCTCATGAAAGTTGCTACGTAGAAACATGAAAAGTTGCAATTTTATCAATCTGAACTGCAATCTACAAAAAAGAAGTTGCCAGGGATATGATAGAAGTTGCTAAAAAACAGAGAAAAGTTGCTAAGAACATCACAAAAATTGCAACTTTCATCTGAACTAAAAAATTGCAATTTTCTCCATCTGAACTGCAATCTACGAAAAATAAGTTGCCTGAGATATGATAAAAGTTATTACAGAAAAGAAAAAAGTTGCTAAGAACAACACAAAAGTTACAACTTTCATCTGAATTGCAAGAAACAGATAAAAAAACTAGAAGGACATAGCAACATAGGTTGCCTATGAGCTGGGGAAGTTATTAAGGAGCAGAGAGAAGTTGCTTGTGTTTGGCACAAAGTTGACTACAGCAAAAAAGAAAGCAACAAGAGAAAAAGAAGAGAGAAAAAGATGGATGAGTACCTGTGTTGAATCTGAGAGATCAATTCTAGATGCACGTGCGTTCCTAGAGCTGCTCTCCCCATGGAACATGTTAGTATGGTTGAGGATTGGGTAGTTGACATGTTGTGGGTTCATGGAGCAAGCAAAAGAGGAAGCAATGGCGGCTAAGTTGGAGGAAGAAGACGATGTAGGGGATGAGATCTGGGGACGGTAGGGTTAGAGACAGGACGCGGGAGGATCATGGGTTAAACGCAGTGGGGACGCCAGATAAAGATAGACGAGCGCCCTCCCTCGCAGGAACCGAGAAACAGTCAAAAACGAAAAAAGAAAACTTTCTAAAAGCGGACCAGCCCAGCTGGCGCATATACCTGGCAAACCTGGCGCGCCCGACTCGTTTGTTTGGCGTCCGGGCGGTCGCTAGACCAGCCCAAAAAACAAATATGAGCACGCCTTTCTCCATTGTCATATTCATTTCACTGAACGCAAAATCGGCAGCACGGGGCAGGAACACACTGGCACAGCGCGCCTCCTCGATCCGTCTCACCCATCTCTAACCAATCAGGTCACTCGAACCACCTCCCCACAGATCAGCCCCCACAAAAACCAATCTGAACCGTCCACACCGTACCGGATCCAACGCTACGCACTCCCCTCCCCTCCCGAAAACACAAAACTCACCCGCCCAGGATGCCACCGTCCCCCGAAAATCTCCCGCCCGCGCGCCGCCTATTTAAAACCGCCCTTCCCTTCTTCCTCCTCACTCCAAATCCAATCCTTCAAATCCCAATCGACCTCTGCTCCTCCTCCCCCACCCCACGAACCAAGGCCATGGCCCGCACCAAGCAGACGGCGAGGAAGTCCACGGGCGGCAAGGCCCCGCGCAAGCAGCTGGCGACGAAGGCGGCGCGCAAGTCGGCCCCGGCCACTGGTGGCGTGAAGAAGCCTCACCGGTTCCGCCCCGGCACCGTCGCGCTCCGGGAGATCCGCAAGTACCAGAAGAGCACGGAGCTGCTCATCCGCAAGCTCCCCTTCCAGCGCCTCGTCCGGGAGATCGCGCAGGACTTCAAGACCGACCTCCGCTTCCAGTCCTCCGCCGTCTCCGCGCTGCAGGAGGCCGCCGAGGCGTACCTGGTCGGGCTCTTCGAGGACACCAACCTCTGCGCCATCCACGCCAAGCGCGTCACCATCATGCCCAAGGACATCCAGCTCGCGCGCCGCATCCGTGGCGAGAGGGCCTAGGCAGGCTGTGACGTTCGTGACTGCACCTGCAGAGATGTGTTAGGTCGTTGTTAGCCCGTGTGGAGTAGTGGAGATGTTCTAGTGCTGTAGGAAGTTCCTTTGTTCTTGCCATGGCGTGGTCTGATGTTATCATCTTGTTGTCATCAGCAATGGAAATCTTGTTATCATCTTGTTATCATCAAGTTCACAAACTGGTGAAATCACATTCGAGCACAGAATCAAGTTCTTCGTTTCATGTGATTCTGTGCTCGAATGTGATTTCACCAGTTTGTGAACTTGACTGTCAGTTTCGCTAATCTTCTCTAAATTTGTATGGATCTCAGCTTGAATGGTTGCTGCTTGCCTAAAGCATCACTAATCTGGTTGTTTAGGGTTCAGTGTGCAGATTCTTGTGAACTCCTGCCAGTGCTGGAATGTAATTTCTCCAAATTGTGTAGTAGTATTAGATTTATCCAACTTATGAACTACCAGTTTTAGCTAGTGTGTTTTAAATTGGCTTGATCTTTAGCTTAAGCGATGCCATGTCATCATCATTTTTTGCAATCCTCTGCCTCTGAAACTGAACGAACTTGTTGATATACTCGTGTTCAGTTCTGTGGATGCAATCGTTGCATGTCAGTACCAATACATGTTTTATGTTCAGTGTGCAGATCCTTGGAAGCTTCTCTCGGCTTCTGGGCCACAGCTCCTGGAAGTTTCTGAACCCTTCTCCTTTGCTGTATAATCTTGAATCTACTTAGTTACAGTACAACTTAAATGGCTGTCTTCATCCACAGTGCTTATTTTCTGATAAAGTGTTAATCACAACATTCAGTAGTGTTTATTCAGAGAACTTTAGCTGCTCCCAAGGTAATACAAGTGCCAATTTGTCAGCACCTATTCTATTTTATCCAATGAGTTAGCACATCACGCTCTCAACACAAAACACAAATTCTCGGAAGTTTAGAACCGTGCTAAAAAGGTTAGATTATCTGATATCGATCATATGCTTGGCAATGCATGTATTTTCTTGTATGTGAGGCTGTGTCCGTATGCTAATTTCAGCAAATCGAGTCGAATAGATTATCGCAACTTGTGAATTTTGCTGCCACTTTTAGCTAGTGCGTTGTGGACTGTCTTTCTTAGCTTAAATAAATGATGTTGTGACTGAAAAATTCCGCAGTCACCATCCTCTGTCTTTCCTCTGAACCTGAACTAACAGTATAGTCCGCAGATTCTTGAAAAGATCATAACAAACCTAGAAGTTTTCGTGATGGCTAATCTGTCTGCATGCCTCTGAAACTGAACCAACTGGCTGTTAATATTCTCCTGCACAATTTCGTCTATCTACAAGTTGCATAACACTACCAGTATGTTTTATGTTCAGTGCGGAGACCATTGCGCCTAGTGATCACAGCAATCCTCTGATCCCTGTTCCCGTGCTGTATAATTTGAACACCGCATCCAGTCTGAACCCTGCCACTGCTTAGTTAAGGTACATCTTACTACATGGGTGTCTTCAACTACGGTAGTACTTTTTTTAAGTGTTTATCTATTATGGTCGGCCCCAATATACACGGAAGAGACCCAATTAGGAGCTTAGCCTAAGTTATCTAGGATTTAGAGGAGCTGCCCTCCTATATAAACGCATGTACCCTTTGATTATAATCAGACAATAAACATATCTTGCTGTCGTCTCCCTCAGGAGACGGGAGCCCCAAACCCTAGCCGCACCCTGCCCTAGCCACCGCCTCCTCCCTCTCGTAGCGACGGCGCCCAGCCGTCGGCGTCTGCGCCTCCAACCTTACCGCCCTCACTTCCACCCCTATAATCTACGCCCGAGATCTGGTAGAACCGTAGCCTCTACCAATTTGGTATCAGATTGCTCTGGTTCGATGAGTTCTTCCGGCCTCCCCACCATCGTTGCCGCCTCCACCGGCGTGGCCACCGCCGCCTCGCAGCAGCCGCCACCGCCGGCCACTTCGGGTCGGCCCGCCTCGGGCGCCGCGGCCCCCGTCCTATCTCCGGCGGAGATGTCGTCGGCGATCCGCGACCTCACCCGGGCAGTCTCGAACCTTCAGACCTTACTCCAGGCTCCCTACGCGCCACCGCCGCCACCGCCCCCGCCGGCGGCGCCCTTCGCGCCACCACCACCGTCCACCGCCGCGCCCCAGGGAATCCCGATCACCCAAATCAGGTTCACGTCGTCGCCGTCCCCACTGCCGACGTGGATCGACACGCCGACCTACACGTCGGCGCCACCACAACCGACGGTGCTGCCGCCTCCCGCCACCACCTTCGGCAGGTATACTAACCCATATGCTGGGAGCTCCATGGTGCTGCAGTACTCCCCTCACGCCGCGACGGGCCGCCAAGACTACACGGCCTCGTCACATGTGCAGCAGCCGCCTCGCTTCACCAAGTTGGAGTTCGCCACCTACGACGGAACCGTTGACCCCCCTGAACTGGCTCAATCAGTGCGACCAGTTTTTCCAGGGGCAGCGGACCATGGCGTCCGACCGCACGTGGATCGCCTCCTACCACCTCCGTGGCGCCGCACAGACGTGGTACTATGCTCTCGAGCAGGACGAGGGCGGGATGCCTCCGTGGGAGCGCTTTCGCGACCTGTGTCTCCTCCGATTTGGCCCCCATACGTGGGAGCCGCCTTGCCGAGCTCGGTCGCCTCCCCTTCACCTCGGTGCAGGACTCCGCCGACCGCTTCCAGACGTTGGCCCGCCATGCGCCTGGCGTCACAGCTCGCCAGCGCGCCGAGCTCTTCGCCGGCGGTCTTCCCGACCACATCCGCATCAACGTCGAGATGCGCGACCCCCAGGACCTGCAGATGGCCATGTACTACGCGCGCGCGTACGAGCAGCGCGCCAACGCCATGCAGCAGGCGTTCCCGGGCCGCGGCGTGCGTCCCCCGACCTGCTCCGCACTGGCGGCCACCACCCCGACGCGCCCCGCCCTGCCGGCCGCTACTGTAGCCGCCCCCGCGCCGACGCGTACCTTCTGGCGCTTGACGTCAGCCGTGCAGCTCGAGCGGCGCCGCAAGGGCCTGTGCTTCAACTGTGACGAGCCTTATGCGCCGGGTCATACGTGCGCCCGCCTGTTCTACTTGGAGACTGTCGATGATGCAGAGGTGGAGTCCCTCACCGCAGAGCTCGACGCCACCACAATCTTCGAGGCCGGCGTCACGACCTACGGGCCGGTCGATGCGACCGCCTTCGTCGTCTCCCTTCATGCCATGGCAGGCATCAAGACGGCAAAGATGATGCTGCTTCCGGTGACGATCAACGGGGAGCGTCTCACCGCGCTCGTGGACACGAGCTCGACGCACAACTTCCTGTATAGGTACGCCATGCGCCGCATCGCACTTCAGCCGGCGGGCGCGGAAAAGTTCAGCGTCACCATCGCCAGCAGGGACCGCCTTACTTGCCACGGCGTGGTGCGGCAGGTTCCCGTCCTCATCGGCGACGAGCCTTTCTCCATCAATTACGTCGTCATCGACCTGGGCTGGTACGACTTCATCCTCGGCGTCGATTTCCTGTCCACACTAGGCCCCATCCTTTGGGACCTCGACGTGCTGTCCCTCATCTTCTGGCGCACGAGGGGCCGTCGCGTTTAGTGGACGGGCATCGGAGGATCCAGCGCCACGACCCCGCAGCTTCAGTTGATGGCGGCCGCACTTGACGAGGCGCATCCACTCCTGGCCGACCTCCTGCAGCAGCACATCGACATCTTCGATGAGCCACAAGGCCTCCTACCCGCGCGGCCCTGTGACCACCGCATCCACCTGCTGCCAGACACGACGCCTGTCGCCATGCGCCCGTACCGGTACCCCCAGCTGCAGAAGGACGAGCTCGAGCGCCAGGTGGTGGTCATGCTCGCGCAGGGCATCATCCGGATTTTGACATCGCCGTTCTCCGCCTGGTGCTCCTTGTGCGCAAGACCAACAACACATGGCGCTTCTGCATCGACTACCGCGCCCTCAACGCCATGACGTCCAAGGACAAGTTCCCCATCCCCATCGTGGATGAGCTATACGGAGCGCGCTTCTTCACCAAGCTCGACCTGCGCTCGGGCTATCATTAGGTGTGCATGCACCCGGGCGACATCGAGAAGACGGTGTTCCATACTCACCATGGCCACTTCGAGTTCCTAGTGATGTCGTTCGGCCTTTCCAACGCGCCGGCCACCTTCCTGGCCCTGATGAACGACGTGCTCAGCCCATACTTGCGCCGCTTTGTGCTTGTTTTCTTTGATGACATTCTTATCTACAGTTTATCCTGGGCAGAGCACCTGCAGCACGTGGCCATCATCTTCAACGAGCTTCGAGCGCATAGTCTACACCTCAAGCGCTCGAAGTGCTCGTTTGGCACGACCTCCGTCGCGTACCTGGGGCATGTCATCTCGGTGGAAAGTGTCACGATGGACACGAACAAGGTCGCCGCCGTCGCCGCGTGGCCGACCCCGTGGTCCCCGCTGGATCTCCACGGCTTCTTGGGCCTCGCCGGCTACTACCGGAAGTACATACGGGACTTTGGCCTTATCGCCATGCCACTGACGTGCCTCCTTCGCTGCGACGCCTTCTCCTGGGACAAGGAGGCGACTATGGTGTTTGAAGCTCTCCAGCGGGCGCTCACGACTGGACCCGTCCTCCAAATGCCGGACTTCGACATGCCGTTCATGGTGGACTGCGACGCCTCCGGCATCGGGTTCGGCGGCGTCCTCCACCAGGGCGAAGGGCCACTGGCTTTATTTAGCCGCCCCTTCGCCGCTCGCCATCACAAGCTCGCGACATACGAGTGCGTGCTTAGCGAGCTGGTCCAGGTAGTGCGCCACTAGCGACCTTACCTTTGGGTCCGGTCGTTCCGTGTGCGTATGGACCACTACAGCCTCAAGTTCTTGCTGGACCAGCTCCTCTCAACTGTCCCGTAGCACCATGGATCAACAAGCTCTCCCGGCCGTCTCAACACGGTCGCTGACGCCTTGTCCCGCCGCGACACTGAGGATGTCACGAACGACGTTGCCACGACGGGTGCCGTCCTATGCATCCGCTTTGGGCGTCCTTCGCCTTCATCGACAACATTCTTTGGGCAACTTCTACTGCCGCGGACGCACAGGCGCTCCGCGGGCACCTTGACGCCGGCGAGCTGGGGGAGGCCTGGCGCTTGGACGATGGACTACTTATACATGGGCGCCGCCTCTTCGTGCCCGACCACGGTGACATGCACCACCAGGTCTTTTCCCTGGCACTCTGCAGGACACGAGGGCGTGCAGAAGACCCTACATCGCCTCCGTGCTGATTTCGACATCCCCGGTGATGGTGCGCTAGTCCGTGACTAGGTGCGGTCATGCGTGACGTGCTAGCGGAACAAGACGGAGACGCTGCGACCCGCGGGTATGGTACATCCGCTGGACATACCCTCCCAGGCGTGGGCTGATATCTCCATGGACTTGATCGAGGGCCTTCCGAAGGTGGGTGGCAAATCCGTCATCCTCACGGTGGTTGAACGTTTCTCCAAGTACGCGTACTTCATCGCCCTCGGCCACCCCTATACAGTCACATCCGTGGCACGGGCCTTCTTCGACGACATCGTCCGCCTCCACGGGTTTCCTTCGTCCATCGTCAGCGACCGTGATCCTGTGTTCACGGGTCACGTGTGGCGGGATATCTTTCGGCTGGCGGGCGTGAAGCTCCACATGAGCACGTCGTTTCACCCTCAGACGAACGGCCAGTCCGAGGTGGTCAATAAGGTGATCGCCATGTATTTGCGTTGTGTTACGGGTGATCGTCCACGAGCTTGGGTGGACTGGTTGGCGTGGGCGGAGTACTACTACAACACCTCCTATCACTCCGCTCTGCATGCCATGCCTTTTGAGGTGGTCTATGGATTCCCACCTCCGGCGATGCTTCCTTATGAGCCTGGCATGGCTCGGTCCGAGACGGCGGGCGACTTACTCCGCACCCACGACGAGATCCTGACTAAGACGCGCCAGCGTCTCCTCCAAGCACAGCAGCTGGCCCAGAAGTACTATGATGCTCATCATCGCGAGGCGGAGTTCGCGGTGGACGATTGGGTGTGGCCGTGCCTCCTTCACAGGACCACACAGTCCCTGGACCCGCGCTCCAAGCGCTAATTAGGACCCCGCTATGCCAGTCCCTTTCATGTGCTGGAGCGTGTTGGCACACTCGCATACCGCCTTGAGCTGCCAGCTGGGTCTCGCCTCCACGACGTCTTCCATGTTGGCTTACTGAAGGCCTACCGCGAGGACCCTCCTACAGCGCCACCGGCCCTTCCTCCTACTTTGGATGGCCGACTTCTGCCAGCTCCCGCGAAGGTGGCAAAGGTGATGCAGGTGCAGAAGTGTCGCGGCGTGTGGCATGTCTTGGTGCAGTGGGCCGGCCTGCCCGAGGAGGAAGCAACTTGGGAGCAGCTCGACGATTTCGGCCAGCAGTTTCTAGATGTTCAGCTCGAGGACGAGCTGTTTGAGAATGAGGGGAGAGATGTTATGGTCGGGCTCCAGTATACACGGAAGAGGCCCAATTAGGGGCTTAGCCCAAGTTATCTAGGGTTTAGAGGAGCTGCCCTCCTATATAAATGCATGTACCCTTTTGATTATATCAGACAATAAACATATCTTGTTGTCGTCTCCCTTAGAAGACGGGAGCCCCAAACCCTAGCCGCACCCTGCCCTAGCCACCGCCGCCTCCCTCTCGCAGCGATGGTGCCTAGCCGCCGGCGTCTGTGCATCCAACCTCACCGCCCTCACTTCCACCCCTATAATCTATGCCCGAGATCTGGTAGAACCGTAGCCTCTATCGTTATCACAGAATACAGTAGAAGCCTGTGCAAAAAGTAAAACCGGTCAAACCTCTCAGACCGGCCAAAAATTTCCTAGTGCAATCACATTCACAAATCCAATCTAAACTTTGAAGCTAGTACAAAATTTTGAACTAGCCCAAATCGGTCAAACTGGCCAAACTGTATTTGCACAGGCTTAGCTGAAATCTTGCACGAGTGGCCTCTGAACTTGAAGGAACATGATGTTACCCTGGTCGTGTTCAGTTCCATGTATCCACGAGTCGTCAAGTACCGGTGCAGTGTACCGGCGAGCAGAGAGCCTCGCAACTGCTCTTCTCTTGAGGCCTTTTCTCTGATTCTGGAGCAAGAGTGGTACATAATTCCGAATGTGCGCGAGAGAGCCATCATTGTTCAAAGGTCGGGGCCGATGTATTTGTGTTCCCAGGAGCATAACGAATCTCCACTGCACACACACCACCATTGAAGGACACAACACCGTAAGATTTCAGAACAGGGGAGTCTGAATCCTCTCTCTCGCCTGGAACCACCAGCTCTCAAGAGTACTTTCTGCCTGTGGCTCTTCCAGTTGTAGCCCAGCCGCTCCGAGACAGATGAACCGGACCTGCCTGGCATAGATGCACTGCACCATGATATGATCAACGTTGTCCTCCTCCTATAGACACGTGAAGCAAGCACTCGTCCGATCCTGTAACCCATGTCAAAAACGTCTGTCAGATGTCCAGACTCTTTTCTTTATCGCTAACCAGCAGAGCACAGCTACCGTATTGATCAGATCCCAAGAGAATCGAACCACATTTAGCTGCAGCTATGAAGAAAGACATTAATGACATTAATGATAACGCAAAAGAATGAAACTAGAAGAGGCACAAGAATAATAGTAATCAGTTTGGCAAGCGCTGTCATAGGAACCCAGATCAGTAGCACCACAAATAACTGTGATGGATTAGATATCAAGGGTATAATTAATGGACTATTTAATTTAAATAAGATGAAGCTCCAATTGTTAAAAGCTCCTGACATCTAATTTGCACAGAGGAACACACAAGGCATAAGGGCAGTTCACATAACAGAAGCACTGAACCAGTGGTGACAGAACAGTAGAACACCATTTAAACAAGGATTAAGTTTAGCCACAATTAGCCAGGGGGAAAAGGTAGAACCCAGAAACTGAATGCGATACAATGTGCAACACGGGATGGCAATAGTAGATCAAACTGATGGATAAGTCTCTGTGCTGTTGGTCTTTGTGGGGTTATAGCACACATGGTTCTTGGAAGTTATAATAGAGCATCAAGGACACCAAGGACTGGCTGTTAGGATAGCATCCTTGACTGCCTTTAGGGCAGCATCTTAGACTAGCATCTAGCATATGCTTGACTACTTAGCAGCCTATAAATATGTACCCCCAACCCCTGTGGTTGGCATGGCACTTGTGTGAGTTTGTGTGAAGAAATAAAACCAGAAAATTGCCCCAACTCCTAGTGTCATCCTCTTCTTCAATGAGAGTAAATCTAGAGATCCTATCAAGTGGTATTAGAGCGAGGTTTTCTTGTAGGCTGAGTGTTTCCTGCTCATCCCCTTCACCAGGTGTGCAGCAGCCCCAACGGGCTAGTGCAGCAGCTCGAGCTGTCCCTAGTGGCCTCTCTCCTTCCGCGCAGTCGAGTAGCAGCTCGTCAGCAGCAGCTCTCCCTCCATGCAATAGCCCCTCAACGGCTAGCCATGTCCCAAGGTCGCTCTCAGCACTCGACTACCTCGAGTGTGTGGCATCGACAGGAGCCCGAGCTCGCCGTGGCAGCAGCCGTTGCGGCGACAACCAGGGACTCAAGGCTGGCAGCAGCCAGAGCAGAGGCAGAAGCAACAATAATGGTGGAGGCAGCACGTGCAACAGCGGCAGAGGTCCAGGCTCTGCGCGACATCATCAACGGCTCCATTTCAGGCGACGGCAGCGTCGACGCAGCCCATGAGCGGAGGGCACGGTGGGCAGCCGAGCATGGCCAAGCACACAACAATGTCGCTCCCGGAGGAGGTGAGCATTGCGCTGGCGCTCCCGGAGGAGACGCGCACGACGGTGGCGCTCCCGGAGGAGGCGAGCACTGCGATGGCGCTCCCGGAGGAGGCGCGCATGGCGGCAGTGACCAAAACAACCAAGACCGTGGCCTCTACGAGGTCCGGACTGTGGTCAGGGATGTTGGTCCCGGTGCTGGGTGGCCTACCCTCACCAAAACCAACTACGTCTAGTGGGTCGCGGTCATGAGGGTCCGGCTCCAGGTGCGACACATGTGGGAGGCAATCCAGGATGCCTATATCGACCACCATGACAATCGACGGGCGCTGGATGCCCTCATTGCCGCAGTCCCGCGTGAGATGCATTTCTTGCTTTCCAACAAGCGGACTGCCAAGGAGGCCTGGGATGCCATCGCTGCGTCGCGCATCGGCAGTGACCGAGCTTGCAAGTCCACTCTGCAGTCACTCCACAAGGAGTGGGATAACCTGGCCTTCAAGCCAGGTGAGGACGTCGATGACTTTGCTCTCCGTCTCAACACTTTGCTGCAGAAGATGGTGCGGTTCGGCGACATCACCTACGACGAGGAAAGATCTGTCTAGAAGCTCTTCCGCTGCGTCCCCGCGAAGTACAAGCAGATGGCTCGCTCGATCGAATCCCTGCTGGACCTCAGCATGATGTCGATCGAGGAGGAAATAGGTCGCCTCAAGGTCGTCGACACCGACGAGCCACAACCTCTCTCGGGGACCATCACCACTGATGGGAAGCTGCTCCTCACTCGGGAGCAGTGGGATGCCGGCCACAGCGACAGGAAGAAGGGGGAGTCCTCTTCCGCGACAGGCGGCCACAAGCGCGGCAAGCCGTGCAAGGGGTGCAAAGACGGCCAGGGCAGGGTGCAAGGTGATTCCCGCAGAGTCGCCCGAGGAGGCGCCACCGACAAGCCCAAGAGAGCCCAAGATGACGCCTGCCACAACTGTGGCCGACTTGGCCATTGGGCCAAGGAGTGTCGACAACCACGATGCGGTCAGGCCCAGGTCGCATAGACAGGGGAGGAGGAACCGACTTTGTTCATGTATCATGCGAGCATCGAGCTATGAACTGTGGCACCGGCTGCAGCGGATCCCCTCCACCTCTATGAGACAAAGGCACATGCCCTTCTCGGTGATGGCTCCGGGACCGACAAGACTGGCGGGTGGTGCCTCGACACTGGTGCCACACATCACATGACCGGTCGATGGAGTTCTTCGTCGAGCTCAATTCCGACGTGCGAGGCTCCGTCAAGTTTGGAGATGCCTCCACCGTGGAGATTCAGGGTGTCAGCTCCCTCATCTTCACCGCCAAGACTGGAGAGCACTAGATGCTCACCGGTGTCTACTACATCCCCGCGTCGAGGAACTCCATCATAAGCTTGGGACAACTGTGTAAGAACGGCTCACGCGTGCCGATCGAGCACGGGATCCTGCGCATCTGGGATCGCCATCGTCGCCTTCTTGCCAAGGTAACTAGAGGCGCAAATCGGCTCTATGTCCTTGATGTGCAGGTGGCACAGCCCCTCTGCCTCGCTACTCGTCGGGACGACGAGGCATGGCAGTGGCAGGAGCACTTTAGGCACATTCACTTTGAGGCCCTGAAGCGGCTCAACATCAAGGAGATGGTGCAAGGCCTATCGTGCCTCGAACACGTGGAGCAGTTCTATGATGTCTGCATGGTGACGAAGCAGAGGCAACTCCCCTTCCCCCAGCAGGCGAGCTTTAGAGCCAAGGAGAAGCTCGAGCTCGTGCACGGGGACTTGTGTGGACCGGTGTCTCCGGCTACACCGGGAGGACGACGCTACTTCCTGCTGCTCATCGACGACTTCTCCTGCTACATGCGGGTGGTGCTTCTCGGCAGCAAGGGAGAAGCAGCGGACGCCATCAGGCGTGTGCAGGTTGCTGCAGAGGCAGTGTGGCCGCAAGCTGCACGTACTGCGCACCGACAACGACGACGAATTCACAACAACTAAATTCGCGTCGTACTGCGCTGATGAGGGCATTCAGTGCCAGTACTCCGCCCCATACAGCCCGCAGCAGAACGGTGTCGTCGAGCAGCGCAACCAGACGGTTGTGGGGATGGCTCTAGCCCTCCTCAAGCAGAGAGGGATGCCGCTTGTCTTTTGGGGAGAGGCGGTGCTGACAGCCATCTACATCCTCAACCACTCACCTATGAAGGCACTCGATGGCAAGACACCATACGAGGCTTGGCATGGGCGCAAGCCGGCGGTCTCCCACTTGCGGGTCTTCGACTGCCTCACGTTCGCCAAGGAGCTTGGCCACATCGGCAAGCTTGACGATAGGAGCACTCCAAGAGTGTTCATCGGCTACGCAGAGGGCTAGAAGGCCTACCGCATCCTTGACCCGAAGACACAGCGTGTGCGCACGACGCGAGATGTTGTGTTCAACAAAGGGCAAGGATGGGCGTGGGACAAGGCGGTGGACGACGAATCGACTCCGACGTATGACGACTTCATTGTTGAGTACGTCCACTTCGAGGGAGACGGGGGAGCAGGTAGCTCCTCCTTGCCGAGCACGTCTACCTTAGTTTCCAAGTCTCCATCAATCCCGGTGGCTGCCACACCGACGACACCATAGCCGCCGATGCCACGTGCTCCAGCACCAGCAGTCACACCTCCGGGCATGTCTACACCAGCACCAGCTCACGTCGAGCACAACCCGGCGGAGTTCGCTTCCCCGCTCACTCTCGACGAGAAGAGCATCGAGGCGTATTACGACAATGAGCCGTTGCGGTACCATACGCTGGAGGGTCTTCTCGGCGACCAGCCAGTGCCGGGACCGGTGCCACGCAACTTGGAGGCGTAGCTACAACTTGCATGTGACGACGGTGAGCCTCTGTCTTTTGTAGAAGCCGATCAAGACGCGGCATGGCGCGCCGCGATGCAGTTGGAGACGGATGCGGTCGAGAAGAACTACACCTGGGAGCTCGCTGACCTCCCTCGAGGTCACCAGGCGATCACCCTTAAGTGGGTGTTCAAGCTGAAGAGGGATGAAGCCGACGCCATCATCAAGCACAAGGCTCGCTTGGTGGCCCGAGGTTTCTTGCAGCAGGAGGGGGTCGACTTCGACGACGCCTTCACTCCCGTGTCACGGATGGAGTCCGTGCGACTCCTCCTTGCGCTAGGCGCTCAGGAGGGCTGGCGCGTCCATCACATGAATGTCAAGTTTGCCTTTCTCAACGACTACTTGAAGGAGGAGGTCTACGTGCAACAGCCGCCAGGATTTGCGATTCCTAGCCAGGAGGGCAAGGTACTTCGTCTACGCAAGGCTCTCTATGGTTTGCGGCAGGCACGAAGGGCATGGAACACCAAGCTGGATTCCACGCTCAAGACGATGGGCTTTGGGCAAAGCCCGCACGAGGCGGCCATCTACCGACGGGGCAATGGAGGAAATGCCCTGTTGGTAGGTGTCTACGTCAACAACTTGGTCATCACCGGCACCAAGGATGAAGAGGTGGCGGCGTTCAAGGAAGAGATGAAGGCCGCCTTCCAGATGAGTTATCTGGGGCTCCTCTCCTTCTACCTCGGGATTGAGGTGTACCAGGACCACTCCGGGATCACGCTTCAACTGACCGCCTACGCCAATCACGTTGTTGAGCTAGCCGGGCTCACTGACTGCAACCCAGCTCTCACTCTAATGGATGAGAGGCTGAAGCTGAGCCGTGACAGAACGGCGGAGGAGGTGGATGCTACACAGTACCGACATATTGTGGGGGAGCCTTCGCTACCTCGCCCACACACGGCCGTACTTGGCATTCTCCGTCGGCTACGTTAGTCGGTTCATGCAGCGAACGACGACGGAGCATCAACAGGATGTGAAGAGGATCGCCCACTATGTTGCGGGGACTCTTGACCATGGCCTCTACTACCCTAGGTTCCCTGGGGTGACACGCTTCATCGGGTACAGTGACGGCTACCACGCCAGTGACATCGACACCAACAAAAGCGGGATCCTCTTCTTCCTCGGCAAGTGCCTCGTGAGCTGGCAGTCGGTCAAGCAGTAGGTGGTGGCCATGTCCAGCTGCGAGGCCGAGTACATAGCAGCCTCCACTGCCTGCACTCAGGATCTCTGGCTTCCTTGACTACTTGGTGACCTCCTCGGTCGAGACACCAGCGCAGTGCAGCTCATGGTGGACATCAAGTCCGCTCTGGCCCTGGCGAAGAACCCCATGTTCCACGAACAGAGAAGCACATCCGGGTGAGGTACCATTTCATCTGACGTTGTTTGGATGAAGGGAGCATCACGGTGAGCTACATCAACACGAAGGATCAGCTTGCGGACCTGCTCACCAAGTCTCTTGGGCGGATCACGTTCCTTGGACTCTCCAGGATTGGGATGGTCTAGCCTTCCCACAAGACAACACATAATACTTAGGGGGAGAATGATGAATAAGTCTCTGTATTGTTGGTTTTTGTGGGGTTACAACACACATGGTCCTTGGCAGTTAGAGCATCAAGGACATCAAGGACTGGCTGTTAGGATAGCATCCTTGACCGCCTTTAGGGCAGCATCTTAGACTAGCATCTAGCATATGCTTGGATATTAGCAGCCTATAAATATGTATCTCCAACCCCTATGGTTGACATGGCATTTGTGTGAGTTTGTATGAAGAAATAAAACCATAAAATTACCTCAACTCCTAGTGTCACAAACAAACAACCATACAGTTTAGATTCCTCATGCCAAGCTGCATAACGATTTTCCTCTTACCGTCACTTTATTTAATTAATACAAAGATGAACAGTTCTAAGAAATTCTAAAGAAGAGGATGAGTCAAAAATAAAATAACAAATCAAGTTGCTGCCTATAAGGGATTTCTGCATAGCCATGTAGCTAGACTTTATAGGTATTTATCTTCTGAATATTTCCATTCAGGGGTATTCGTAGTGATCATGGATGAACTCAAATGATTTTCCTCTTCCAATGGGGTGATGCACCACTGCCTCCTTGATTTTTTTTGTAAAAGGTGCCTCGTTTGGTAGGAAGTCCATTCCCACGAAGAAGTGATTATCCAGAAGAAATGCATACCAAACCGGTACAGATGGATGGTTTTAATTACCGTAAGTGAGGCCGCAGTATCGTCGCTGGCTAACCGGTACTACCGGGTAGTTCCGATTTAGTACCGTGGAGCACACTATTTGGCCAGTTCATTTTACCAGTAGTGAACCGGTAGTACCGACACCTATTACCGTCCCAGCTCGAGCGGTAGTACCGGTGCGATAATATCCCCTCACTCCCCTCCCTTCGAGTCGTTGGAGGGACATTCTAAGCTTAAATGGCTGGATTTTGGAACCCCTTTAAAAGGAGGCCTTCTTCCTCCTTCCACCTACCAGTCTCACAGACTCTCTCTTCACCATTAGTGATTGAGATCTAATCCCTAGATCTCTCTCCCTACCCACCCAATTTTTTATCTTTTGAAGATCAGGAGAGATTACCTAGATCTACACCTCTATCAAAGGAAATTTGATCTCCCCTTATTTTTCCTTATGGATCTTGTTACTCTTGGGTTGTTGGGAACCCTATACGGAAGTGGTCGTCCATGGAGTTTGTACATTGGTTGTGAAGCTTCGTGGTCATGTTGGGAGCCTCCAATTTAGTTATAGAGATTGCTCTGATTTTGTTTGTAAAGGTTTCGATCATAGCCTTCAAGGCCACCGCATAGTGGATCATGAACCCACCCTTTGTGGTGTTGGTGGCCTTTGTGGCACCACACCCTCCAACGTAGACATACTTCCCCTCAAAAGGAAGAAACCACGGGAACTACATCTTCGTGTCTATTCTTCGATTACTTTGTTCTCTTGACTTTACTACTTGTTATTACTTTGTTCTTGCTTTCTTGCTTGTTCCTTATCATATAGGATTGTCACCTAGTTTCATATCTAAACAATCTATTCTCTTGTCAAGCCTATATTAAAAATAAACTAAAAACTGGTAGTCGCCTATTCACCCCCTATAGTCGACTGTATTGACCCTTTCAGTACATTACATATTGCTTTATGAGACTTCTAGGAATTAACCGTATAAGCATTCTTTTGGATCTTAACCAAAGGACCCAATGAGAAGAACGCGAATTGGTGTAGGAATATGTTGGGAATATGCCCTAGAGGCAATCATGTATGATATAATTCCCAATGTATTCATAAAGTTATTAAGTTGTCCTTGTGCGAACATCTGATATGTATCATTAAATATGTGATTCGGTCGTGGAACTATATATTCATGTTGTTCATACTAAATGTACTTAGTAGTCGAGGTTGTGTTGGACACACAACTTGAAAAAATATGAAAGTCGACTGATGCCGGTTACACTTGTCATGGTCATGGTGATGCTATTCTGACTTACATGGATTCGATTAAGGGTTTAGTGAGTTGGACTGACCCATATTGAGATACAAAGAGTAAATCATCATTTGTATATCTCAATCAATGTAATTCTTAGACCTGAGGTTGCTGCACAATCCAAATTGTGGATCAACCGACTTAGGTTTTGTAAAATGATGTTCTGTCACAAGACAGTTATAAAGGCAGAGTTGGAGTCGGCTAAATCAAGTTGCGTGATGTGGATAACTAAGATGGGACTTTTCCCCTCCGATTGGAGAGATAGTCTCTAGGCCCTCTCGGATGATATGATTCTAAAAGCCTGACATGCGCGAGTGGGAAAAGTGTTAACTAGAGTGATCGACTAAGAGTTAGTCGGATGAATCACATACCATATATCGAGAAGAGAGTTGATCTATTAAATGGATGATGATAATTCACTTATAACGCGACAAGGTATATCGTGAGGCAAAAACAACTTTGGTGTAAATCACATTAAAAGGTATGCCATTATGACTCTATGGCACTTGGGAGTTTGCACGTTATGCTAGGAGCCGCTACATATTGATTGATTGGACTCAAATCGTGTCCAAGTCGACATGAGACCGCGGGGTCACACACTTAAGAGCATGAGAAATTCGGATGATAATCCGCCTGAGAAGTATGTTAGTTGGGTTGGACCCAAACCGGACACAGACTGTCTCACTGAGTTGGACTCGTAGTGACCAAAACAAGGCTTTAGTGAATGGGCCACAAGTGTTGTGTATCCCACTATCACTCCCTATATAGAGTGGGGCGTAGAATGCACAAGGTGCACGGTTAAACATTTCCATGTGTTGGAAATCCGATCCCTATTCAGTCTAGCCGTTATACTGGACCTAGAAGTCCACCGTCGGTGCTCCTCCTCGTACGCGTGGATACCGATAGAAATGTTGTATGTTTAGCACTTGGACGATCGTGAGATCGAATTGAATCGTGGCACTGCACTTCTTTGACACGCTTTTTCGATAATCCTTACTCGCACGCCTAGTGGTAATTCCCGTGGGCTTCTACCTCAGCTAAATCTTGGGAGTTCTGCATAGAAAAGGTTTTGTTTATCTCTACGCGTCCTAACAGAATATGTCCATACATGACCAATAATATAAAACAAGTTTATGCCTCGATAATGGTTTGTTATCGGTGGCACGAAGACCGGGTCCTCCATGGCCGCCTGGGGCACCTCACGTCATAAGCCTTAGGCCAACCACCTGCAGGCGCTGCCTGCACGACAGTTCGTGGGGAACTATGAGCCACCCAGGAACACCTCCTCTTAAAGCCCCTAGGCTGGCACCTATAGGGTTCATTGCATGGAAAACAAAATATTTCTATCACAAGAACACATAAAACCAAGATCCAATCTATGGCAAATCCAAGATCTAATCCACTAGATCGATGCAACAAGATTGAAGAGAACTAACCCTCATAGATCCAAAGCGTTTAATGAGATCAGATTCTCATGGTTGATGTAGTCAATCACTTGTCGATCTCAAGATCATGTAGACGATCCTTCTGCGCCGCGTTCTGGCAGTGCTTCCGCAGTCGGTCACACATACGGAGTCGATGAAGACCTTCCTCTCCCTGTTCCAGCGGGCAGCAGAGGTAGTAGATCCCTCAGAATCCCAGCAGCACGACGGCGTGGTGGTGGAGGATATATCCCTGCAGGGCTTTGCCTAAGCTAGAGCAGGGCAATGGAGGAGGGAGGAGGGAGGTGCCTAGGGTTAGGTGGCGCCAGGGTTTAGAGGTGAAGGGGCAAGGGACAAGAGGGGGTGCGCCCCCACCCCTCCTTATATAGAGGGGGTTGTGCGGACAAGAGGTTCCCAGCCCTTGGGTGAAACCTTCCCTAACTCGGCCAAGAGGGAGAGTTGGAAATTCCCCCCCCCCCAAAGCTTTCCCTTCCTTTCCAAACTAGGGTTTGATTTCTCAAACTAGGGTTTGACCCCAATTCTTTGGTAGCCAGATTTTCCCCTTTGGGCTTTGGTGCGGCTGGACCTAGTGTTCCTTTATATGAATCTTATTATCTGGACCATTCCGGATCTCCTCATGATGTCCTGGATCCAATCCGAGACTCCGAACAACATCCGGTCTCCAACTCATATTCCATATCTACTTAAACAACATCGAACCTTAAGTGTGTCACCCTATGGTTTGTGAACTATGCAGACATGATCAAGACACCTCTCTGATTAATAACCAATAGCGGGACCTGGAGATCCATAATGTTTCCCACGTATTCAACAATGACTTCGTGATCGAATGAACCATTTACATACGATAACCGATTCCAATTGTCGCGTGATACTTTACTTATCCGAGGTTTGATCGTCGGTATCTCCATACCTAGTTCAACCTCGTTACCGATAAGTACTCTTTACTCGTACTGTGACATGACATCCCTTGTTACCTAGTCACATGCTTGCAAGACAATTGGATGACATTCCACCGAGAGGGCCCAGAGTATATCTATTCGTTATATGTACGGACAAATCGCACTCTTGATCCATGCACTTCAACACATATTTCCATAATACCCAATGCCACCTTTATAACCACCCAGTTACGGAAGTGGCGTTTGATGTCATCAAAGTACTCATTCGGTGATGGTGATTAACATGATATCATGGTCAAAGGATTAGGTTACTATGTATCTGAAAGCTTGTAGAAAAATGAACATAATGACGTAATCTTATGCTACGCTTACTATGGGTGTGTGTCCATCACATCATTTTACTAATGATATGATCTTGTTATTAATAACATCAAATGTCCATGATCAGGAAACATGATCATCTATTAATCAACAAGCTAGTTTAATAAGAGGCTTACTAGGGACTCTTTCATGTTTACAAAACACACAAGTATTAATGTTTCCGGTTAATACAGTTATAGCATGGGATGTAAACATTTATCATAAACAGAAAGATATAATAATAACCACTTTATTATTGCCTCTTGGGCATATCTCCAATAGAGCCACTAGGCCCGGGAGGAAGGGCCCGAGGTCGCGACCATCGGGCCTCTAATTCCTTCCACTAAGGAACCCAAGGGTGCTCCACCACATTCCATCAATCCCCTGACCCCTTGTCACTGGGTTTGTAGCCAGCTCACCAGGGACTCCACGCGCCCGTGCCTTCCTGTAACATCCCAGTATTTGAGGCTAGAAATAGAGAGGACACATGTTTGTGCATTGCATTCATGCATCAGAAAATCGATAGATTTTTCGCGCATTTTTTCAAAACACAAAGTGATAGAGGTTCCTCTTATGCCAATGACTTGAGTTTAGGTCATCAGGTGAGTGCTATGGATTTTTACATGACCTTTGTAGAGCTCTTTGGTTTGGGGGAAAAGTTATTCAAACATGTATTCGATTTCAAATTTGAATTAAAATGAATTAATAAAATTCACAAACTGAATTATGGAATATTTAATTACTTAGGAGAAATGGAATGGAAATTCTAGAATAAAGTAATATGATATTACAATAGATAAATAATAATAAAGTAATTGGAACAAATAAATAAAATAATAAATGAATGCTTTATTACATTAATATAAATATTACAATGTCTTTACACTTATTCAAATAGAAAAGAATATTACAATAAGAATAATACTAGAATAAGAAATTACAATAATTATAATAGAAACAAAAAGAAAGAATAGTTTTTACACCAATAATATTACAAGGTTGTTATAAGTGTTAAAAGGAAAAGCAAATTAAAATGAATAAAGGAAAAAGTCCTAAATCTACTCCTGATCCTTTATCTTTATCTTATTCTTATTCTTGATCCTACAAAACAACATAAAAGAAAACAAAAGTAAGAGAATAAGGGGTTAGTATATTAATTATACTCTAAGATTGGGGCACAGAAATGCTTTGCCTAGTCTCATCATTGAGTTTTAGAGAAATGGGGCAAGGTAGTAATCTATTCTTATCACAAGTATGGCCTCAGTCTATGCATCACATACATGTGGCAAGTTTCACCATTGGTAAGTTTTGGGAAACAAGCAAAAGTTAGTAAAAGTTCACACTTTTACTTGAACCCATCCACAACTTGAAAATCTACATGATTAGGAACTTGCACCGCATCAGGCCCACTCAAAAGCAGCACACACACCTAACTGCATGGCATGAGCTGTCAACACAAGGAAGCAGCCAAGAAATGGATGGATAAGAGGGGGAAACTGTAGCACCATCTCTCTCTGCTCATTCTTTCACCTCCAAGTACAATACCACAAGAGAGCATCAGATATAGAGAGTGCACAACCATAGTAGAATTACTAGTACTTCAATTACACACAAACCACCAAGGACACCAACCATGTCATTGCTTGATCTTGCAATCATCACCTAATAGACATAGATCACAACCACCATAGTTATTTAGTGGAACCAAGAAGAAGGGTAAGAAGAAGATCAATAGTAGTTTGAGGAGGAGCATGTTGTTAATAATAGAGAAGTTGTAGATACTTCAGTAGATCAAGAGAAATGATAATAGATCAAGATCTACAACATGACATAAGCCACTCACCAACAATAGGTAAAAACCATCAGAACTAACCACTAGATCATGCAACATCTGTTCTTACATCTTGCATAAAGATCTTGGAATACAAGGTAAATAATACACATACACCAGTTCCATCTACCCTTCAACTAGATTTTTTATTTAGGAGGATTGGATGGGGAGATTATCTCAGACTTGCATGAAAATGCCATGCAAGGTTCATCATAGAGGTTTAAAGCCAACCGAAATATCTGTCCTTATCCAAAGTATGGCTCAACCTTTGCATCATAGTCCAAGCAAAGAAATTAAGCATAGTACATGTTCTTATCAGTCTATAGAGAGAGGAAGAAATAAAGACATGCAAAGAAGGGAGCTTAATCAACCAGTGGAGCTAGTGATCCCTGATAAACTAGCACTATGGCTTAGGGACAAGTAGCATCAAACTTTGGCTCACTAGCCAAACTACCAGCAACACCATAACCTTTAGCACAAATAGAATCCCATATGTGAGCACTATGGCTCATTGTCCAGGCCATTGAACATCACAAAAAAGAACCTATAGTTCAGGATCTTACAAGTACCACTACCACCTAGCAATAGAGGTACCACATTGAATGTATAGCAACCCATAGCCAAAGCAATACCTAAACAACAAGCTACCATAGTACTAACATCAGTACTTGTAGTTGTACCATGCTTAAAACCAAGGGTACGTGAGTAAACATATGACTGAAATTCTTTAGTTAACTCCACTGTACCCGTCAAATGAGTAAGAGATAAAAACAACAACAACAACAACAAACACCCATCACGAGCAATAGATCAACATCAATCGATCACATCACAACCATGAATCACCGTCATCAGCATGAAGGCTGGTCGCAGATAGAACCATACCCGTGACCTCGGGGTTGTGCCTCATACGCCTTCGCACCAGAGTTAGAGTCGAATAATAATAATAGAAGAAATTCAGGGAAGAGGAAACCGTAAGTGTCCGCATTTAATAATCCCAACAACATCACCACTGTTCACCCCCATCATAGCAAGGTCGCGAGGCAGCAGATCATGGACTCAAGTTTGCAGGCACCCTACCGTCCTACAGGCGTCAACTCGAGTAGGGCATTATGAAGGAGAGGGCGAAGTCAAGGTCTTAGAGTTGGGGCATAGGAGGCGCATGAGATGGAGGGGAGCAACCATGGATCGAGGGCGCTACCGCACTGGCGCACCAGACCCACATAGCTAGGGTTGGCCATGGATAGGAGCTTGTGTGGATAAAAGCAATGTCGAGGTGGTGGGGACTCGATGAAGAATACCGGGCAAGGCGGCGTCATCAAGCATAGCGGTAGATTTTACATGTGGCCACCGGAGCGGCAGCCAGGGCGGAGGGTGGTGGTGGCGACATTGAAAGGGGAAGGGGAACGAGATAAAGGAGATAATGATGTGCGTGCTCGTGTGTGCGTGCATTGTGTGTGTGCGGGTTGGGGGCTGGGTCGGGGTGTGGTGTGCCCGATCCAGGATTGTCTGAACTGGGTCGACCTAGGCATCCAACCAAATAAGCCAGATTAGAATAGAATACAGAAAAACAAAATAAAACTACCAAAATAACCCTATAGTACTTTTAGCTCTAGGAAAATGTAGAAAAATCCTAAAAATACATATAATATATCAAAATGCTCACAAAAATGGTACCTAGGAAAAATATAGCATTACTTAATTGAGTTAAATAAAATGCAAATATATATTAAAAACATAAATTCCTTAATGAAATAAAAAATAAGGAAAAATCCTAATAATAAATAAAAATCACTTTTGAATATTAAATATAATCCACTATCATAGAAAAATACTAAATATGAAATTATAAGTCATTTTAGTATTACTAAAAATAATGGCTATAAAAAGAGTTTATAAAATCCTTTTCTTGTAAAAAAATCAAAGACTATATTTTCCTTAATCAAAATAAATCCTCTTTAGCTTTATTAAACTACTTAGAATTTATTCTAACATAAAAATATAATTCTTGTCTTTAAACTAAAAGAAAATGCTTTTAATAATTTAATTCATTTTAATTGAAAAGAAAACCACTTTTAATCTAATGACTTGGGAAAAACACCAAAGAAGGATACATAACTTAAACCATTAATTTGGTTACATTATTATGCATAATTTAATCTATGTGATTTCTTTTAACTCTTAGCAACTTAAAACATGGACTTTCATAATAGTTACATGATATCAATTAACCTTAATCATATGTTGTTATTGTACTTTACTTTTATGTCTTGTATGTTAATCTTAAGCTTCTTGTAAATATAATTTCTTGTGAAGCAAACTTAAAGGTGAACCAAATCTTAAAGAAACCACCTAAGTGCAACTCACTTATAATGTTGGGCATTTACTTCGGAGGTTTTACAAAATGCATATCATTACTTATGCATAATATTATATTGCTTCTTTAAACATTAGTCCTTACCGGACCAATGATGTTATTTTCAGATATGAGAGTTTATATCGTCTCGAAGAGCGTGATTGCATAATTTTGTAATCACAAAGGCAAGTTCACACTTGCTCATATCATTTGATTATTTTCTGTCAAGTATTTGCAATCTGCTATTATCATCACCTGCATTTCGAAAAGGACAGAAACTCTATTTTCATAATGATAGTTCTAGTGGTAAAGGAACATAAGATCTGGAATGGGACAAGGAAATCAGCTCAATCTTCTTCCCTTCGCATATCAACGGACATTGGTCTGGGCATTTTGTGTGTTGCCAGTCATGGGTAAAGCTATATATTTCAGGAGAAGTGTAACACCCCCGCATTTAGGAACCAACGAAGGTTAGAAATAGGACTCTGTGCATGTGCATGCATTCATCTATAAAATACGGGCAATTTTTCGCCAAACAAAAAACCTAAAGTGATTAGAGTTTCTTTCACTATCTAGAGGTAGGAATAGCTCTTGATAGTGATTGTTATAAGCTTTGACATGATCTTTATGAATTTTTGTGTTTTGGAGGGAAATAATTTGAATTCAAATTTGAAATTTGAATCATTTGGAAAATATTTAAAAATTAGAAATTAATATTTTAAAATGTTTTCCAAAATTATTTAGTAATATGGTTTGTTATATTAAAGAAATATTAAACAGTAATAAAAATTTAAGATAAAGATATTCAAATAAGAAAGGAATTCTTATTTCTTTTTCTTTATTCCATAACCATTTTACAATGTAGAAATTATACAACCAATAGAGTAATTCATTATAGTAAGAGAATTACAAGAAATGAAATTCTATTATAAATAAATTATTACAAGATTCTTACAACAGAATAAAATGAAAATTATAATAATAATCTATAAGTCTATCTAATCCTATATTACATCTTGAGCTTCCAGATCTCGTACCTACAAAATACAAAGAACATAAAAAGAGAAATAAAGGTGTTATTTTTGTTAGTTTTACTCTCAGTTAGGAGCAGTGAAGTGCACTGCTCAAGATTACATCATTGAGTAGTTAAAGGGCCAAATTCCATCAATATAAAGAATATGTTCTTTTCATACAAAAGAACTTCAGGTTCATATCATTAGCACAGTAAAAAAGGGGCAAGTTTCACCAAGGCAGTTATTAGTAAAAGGATAGAAGTGAGAACATCTTCACTTGATCTGATCCACAAACAGCCTAAGTAGCCAGGCATCACATCCAACTAATTGCATGTTGTGTGCTGTCGAAGCAGCAACAACAGCAAAGACAATCAAAAGGCAAATACACAGCCGTAACACAGCTCCCAGCATCTCATTCCCATTCTCAAGCACAAAGCCAAGAACACAACAAGCCGGTCAAAGCCCAAACAGAACCACCAACCAAGATACACAACCAATCATTCAACCATCTACAGGACATTTCCATAAGGAGGGGGTGGAGTGTAAGACCCCACCTTTAAGGTAAAGGTCGCTGTGATTGCAATGCTAGTACCTGGATCAAATGCTAGCATCCACAGTTTAAGATGAAGTACACAGATACAAAGGTCATTATTACATCGTCATTCTAGAGATAACATAGTCTTTTACAACTCCATAGCCATAGGCTAGAGCAAGAGTTTAACTTAACAAAATATAGTAAGGTCTTCATCTTCATGTGCCACATGCAAACATGTTGAGTGTAGACTCATAACCCTAATCCTCATCAGAGTAACCTGCAACATCACAAGTTACAGCCATAGTGGGTCAATACATTGGAATAGTATTGGCAAGTGATACCTTAGTGGAATATTAGTATCTGACTTCTATATGAATTTGGCTAAGTGTAGCTTAGGCTTGCTTTGCTTAAAATAGGTTTTACCTATCAGTTGAAAACACTATTTTTTTTTGACAAAAACTCCCAAGGAACCACCAATAGACATTGGTGAACCTTTACCCTTGTTCAACCACAAGTTTTTAACTTAGAAATTTGGATGAGGAGATCCTTGATAGCTTCAGTGTCTTGATGCTCAAATTGTCCATTGCCGGGGACACGGCTAAGTACTTAGATTTTTTTCCTTCTCGAGAGGTGGTGCACTTTTCCCACAAGACTTGACATTCATCAAGACGAGACCTTTCAGAAGCCTTCCCTTAGACCAAATGGACGCGTTCCAACCTATCACCCTACCACCAATTGTCCAAATGGCTAAGTTATTGCAACCTACATGATCAAGGCAGAGCCCAAATGCCATGTGGTTGCACTAGAAGCTTCTAAACACTAAGTATCTCAAATCCCTTTGTTCCTGGGTGGCTTTCCACAAGTGTGATACACAAGGTAAACCATAGATATGGGCCGTGTGTAACCACTCAACACAAACCATCAAACCATTCCACCTAGGTGATTCATTCACTTAGTTGTTTTATTAAGCAAAAACATAAGTCAAAAGACTTAGCAAAATTTCCATAACATGAATATATCTTCCACCCTTGTTTGCTACAAGCTAGGCTAAGCATGTCAATATATCAAGTATCTTAACTTAGAGAAAATTCTAACAATTCTACAACTACTAGGATTTCCCAAGCATAGCATATAGATACTTAGCAAAAACATCATGCAAGCCCTATACAAAATATCTCTAATGCATAGTAAAAATATTGGGACAAAATTATGAAGCACCACTTGCCTTGGTAGTTGGGTTAGTAGCAACAATCCTCACAATCACAATCACCACTAGCACAACAATCTACACATAAAATGATAGCACCAAATTCATACCTCAAATAATCAAGCAAAAATATATGAATGCATGCAAATGCCATGTGATGATTTTTCTAAACTAAACAAGACAAGTCAAACAGTACTGAAACACTAACTAAACAATTATACACTAAATAAACTTAATTTGGCTTTTAAAATATTTTCCAAATAATTTTTATACACAAAATAGGCCTACAGATGTCTCTGCATAAAATTATATTTTAACATAAGAAAAATACAAAACCAAGCCTACAGATGTGTAGGATTTAATTTTGTGAATCCATTGATATATTATTTGTATTTTTTGGATAAACAGAACAAAAGTTATTGAATTTACAAGTTTAAATAACTAATAGATGAAAATCCAGATTTTAATTCTAAAACCTAGCCACGCGGCAGCCTCTGATTGGCGCGTACCGGTTCGGCCGGATCACGCTTGCGAACCGCAGGATCTAAGTGACGATGCACAGTCCAGATCTAAACGTACAGCTTGATCTAAACATCTAATCGTGGCCTTTAGATCCAGATCCAACGGACCGGACCTGTTTGACCAAATTCCAGCGGCACGAATGGCGCTGGCGGCGGCGACGGCTCTGCCGACGATGGATCAGCGAAGCTAGGGGGTAGGAGAGGGAGTGTAGGCGCTTATTCAGATCGCGAGGTCGTGGGGATTCTCAACGTGGATGCGATTGGGGCGGGGGCGTGCTGTAGCGGTGGCTAGGGCTCGTCGGAGTTGCTGGAGGCGTCGGGCGCACGGTGGCGAAGACATTGGCGAGGTTCTGTACCGCCCTAGCACATACCAGGAGTATTAGGATATGCGCAAGGATGTGGCGAACATGACAGGGACAAGAAGAAGGCAAGGGGCGCTCGAAGATTACCAGGATTTCTCGCCGGAGTCAAGCGGAGCTTCGGTCATTCACTGGGCTCGACGGAGGCGACATCCTTTGGCATTACCAAGCAAACAGAGAGGGTGTGAAGATGCGTAATCACCAGGCAAACAAACTCATATGAACTAGAGGCGAAGGGGGCACGGTGCTCACCGAAATTGGCCACCAGAGAAGCTCGGTACCGTGGCGGAGTGAGATCGAATGTGGGCAGCCTGGTGGCTCTCTGTGGGTGTGGCTTGAGGGGAAATGAGCGGAAGGAGGGGGATTAAGTAGCCGGGGCGAGAGAGAGAATTACGCCGGCAGTAAATCGCAATCAAGTGCGGAATCAATCGGGCAGAAACGGCCGCGGCGGAGCTGGTCGCGGGCGTGATTTGGGGACGATGATGACGGGGCGTGTGGGTCCAGAGAGTCAGTGAGAGGGGGGGGGGTGCAGGAGTGGGTAAGAAACAGAGGAGAGGGGAAACCGGGTGGGCTGGTGTTTGGGCCGATTCTGCTGTTGGGCTGGAATGGTGGCGTTGGCCCTTTTCCATATCTTTTCTCCTTTTCTATTTCTTATTTGATTTTCAGAAACCAAATTCAAATGAATTCCAAATGAGTTTGAATTCAAACCACTTCTGGATTTTTGTAAAGTGAACCATGCTCATTTTTGTGTATAAAACATTGCTGTTTGCTCACAAATGTCTTGGCCCATTGAAAATAAAATAAAACCATGCCTTGCCTATTTAATTATATAAGGCATAAAAATGGTTTTAATTTAGATTCTTTATTTTGAAAACTTGAGCAAGCTTCAAAATCAACATTCAAACCTTTTCTGGTTGAAACAATGTATTCTCATATTTGAGAGTAGAATTAAAGCCATTGTCTTGCTTACATGAAATAATATGCAAAACAAATGGTTTCTGATTTGAAACCTTGTTTGAAAATAAACCAAATGCATGAGGATTCATGAATGATATGCAAACTTTATAAATCATGATTTTTGGGATGTTACATGGAGCAGGTGGATAGCAAGGTCAAGATCAAGCTCACAGGAATCAGGAGGAGCAGGAACAACACCAGGAGGTGTAGAGCCAGATCAAGCCAACAAGAACAAGCTAGCCAGATCAACCAGCACCATAGCAACATCACTAACAACCAAGTTGTGTGGTGAGTACTGATGACCCACAAGTATAGGGGGTCTATCGTAGTACTTTATACAAATAGGAGTGTCGATCCCAACGAGGAGTAGAAGGTGCTGAAAAGTGGTATGGATCATGAAATCTCTGTAAATACTTAACAAACGGATTTTTAGTGGTTTTATGATAAGGCAACAAAACAAAGAGCAAGTAACAAAGAACAAACACAGCAAGTGGCCCAATCCTTTATTAGCAAAGGACAAGCCGGTGGAAATACTTATAAAGACCAAACGTTCTCGAGGACACATGGGAATTCTGTCAAGTGCTTTCGCTTGAAATAGCTGAGTACTCTTCTTTGGTGTTGTAAGTGTTGTGTGGGTGAACCTGTGCTAATGTACCGACCTTACTTGGACTAATACATACTTGTGATTAAACCCCCTACAAACATCCGTAACTACAGGAAAGTAATTAAGATATAAATCTAACCACAGCCTTAAACTCTGAGATCCTACGCTCCCTTATGCAATGGTGTCCTAACGGGGGTTCAGGTTTCTGTCACTCTGGCAACTCCACAATTAGTAGCCAAATACACAATGCATTCCTCTAGGCCCATAAATGGTGAAGTGTCATGTAGTCGATGTTCACATGACACCACTAGAAGAATATCACCACAACTTAAATACTAAACCATTGAATAATAACTCAACACAGATCCACTAATAACAACATGACTTCTCCCATGTCCTCAAGAACAAGACGAACTACTCACAAGACATCATATGGATCAATATCAAATATGATATGATAATGGATAACAATCTAAACATAAATAATAATCCAATGGTTCCACTCACAAGCATCAACTACAATAGTAATTAACACCGGGAAAGTTTCCCCTAAGAACTAAAGCAATATCCAACACAATTGTTACAGCGGGATGGAGTGGTGATGATGGTGCTGGCGGAGATGATGGTGTGGATGATGATGATGATCACGATGAAGCCTAGCTTGATGACGGTGTTGATGGCGACGATCTCCCCTCTCCGGGAAGGAATTCCCCCGGCAGAAATCCGTCTGCCGAAGAGATCTTTCTCTCTCGGTGTTTTCCGCCCCCAGAGGCGGTGGAAATCTATCTGTGGTCGCTCCCCTAGCCTTAGGGTTTCGTAGGGAAGAAATAGGCGAAGGGGCGGAGCCAGGAGCCGGGCAGGTGGGCCACACCTGCCCTAGGCGCGAGGTTAGGTGGGCCTGCGCCTAGGGGGTGTGGGCCCCCTGTAGCCCCTCTTCGCTCCTCCTTCTGGCTTCCTTCGTCTTCTGGTAAAATAATATGTTTCCATATTTTTCTGGTATTTTTCTGATGTTCGTGAAATTGCACCGAAACGCCTTCTTTTCCATTAGAATCCAGACTCTGGCAGTCCATCCTCCAAGAATCCCCCAACATGCATAAACAGATGAAAAGACATAAGTAAGACCTCATAATAAGACAAATATCAATGACTAGAGGTAAATTATGATATACAGTGGTGATGCAAATTGGGCGTATCAACTCCCCCAAGCTTAGACTTCGCTTGTCCCCAAGCAAAAACTGAGCTCAGTAAACATGTCCACAGGTTTATGGAGTGAAGTGTCGATAAAATAATACGAACAAGAAGCATCACACTTACCATTGCACAACTCATAGAAGAAAGCAACTCACCATTATATAACTTAGCTTGCAACCAAGTACAACAGTCACAATAGAGATGCATAAAGATAAATCATAATTGGAATTGGCAAACTTGTTCTTAGTCAGAGAACACCTGGCAAATAGTTTTCACAAAAGCTTTTTGTAGAAGTTTCAAAACAGGAGCACTCTTTGCACAAAAGGTTTTTCACAAGTGAAAGCTTTCAAAGTAATACTCAATAGATAAGAGTCTTGTGCATACAAGGAAAATAAAGAACATTATTGAATAAATCACCATATGAATGCTTGAAACACAACAACTCAAAAGCTTGCTGGAGATAGAGAGGAAGTAGGTTTACTGACTCAACTTGGAAGTGGGAGAAAGGTCCCTTTATAGTGGGTAGCAGGGATTACAAGTCATAAAGAGCTTCCAAAAGATTATGGTACTTACTAGCTTTGATCCCTCATTGCCCCTATCGTAGGCATCTTGAGATGATTAAGTTTAAAGTGCGCAAAGATGGAGTATATGCTTGACGAAATATAAGTTGGCAATCTCATGTCCCTTGAATATGAGGACCACTCCTCATGCTACTCAACTTTGGGCCTAGGTAAGTTCTTGTCACTGTAAGTATTTGCATATCATTGAGAACCGCCAATGGGGTACCCCTTGCACATGGTACAGGAGATTTCCCATAACCAAAATGACAAGGCAAGCAGACAATGAGCATCTCAACGATCTTTTTATTTACTATATGTATAGCTTTTTATTGAGGATGCTTCATAGATAGATCACTATGGTGATGCTGCAAATTTCCACCATGATTAAGCATGGCTTAGGCTAGAGGCCCAGGCGTTTCTCTAACAGAGAATACAAACTCCATGGACTTACAAGTTCCCTCTTTATTTCACACCGTTGACATCCATAGACAATAGAGCATGATATCAATTGAGTACAAAAGTATAGGTGCAATGTTGAAAACGTTCCCCGTGATAGCACGGTTCTGCTAATTCCAATGTATAGATGCAAGCATATACAACTTCGATGGCATAATAGTTCAGGTCTATTAGGGGCAAGAAAATAAGGTGTGCCATCAAGTTCGTGAGAGCTTTACTAACTAGTTTTCACATAGCAAAATACTTTTTTTTAACTCGAAAGGTAGATGAAGCTTGAGAATTTGCTTGGAATAGCAAAATCTACTAGGTAGATATGTTGGACACAAATGGCAAAGGTTTTGGTTAAAGGGTTTGGAAACATGAGAAGTATGCCTTCTCAGAACAGGTTTTTGGCTCGCAAGGCTGGGTAGCAAGCAAGAGAGTTGAAAGAAACAAGTAAACATACAAGTAATAAAGCCAAACATGCAGTCTTCCTTGAAGACACAAAAGATCTTAAATATAGAATACTAAGCTTATGAGCCGACAAGAAAACAAATGATACAAAATACCTGTAATCCCTTTCTCTTTTATTTCAAATCTCAAAAAGTATTGCTACTGACCAGAGCTCGGTTTGCCAAAACCAATTTAGATCCACTTGATGCTCCCAAAGTGATGCCAATACTGATCAACAAGATCCATCATATAATAGATATCGCAAACTAAAATAAGAAGTGCAAAAAGTAAAAGATGAAACTTCTCATTAATATTCCAATAAAGGCACTCACACCAAGGGATACATAGATAATCAACTAAAGGAGAGATACTTCCACATGCAAACCAAACTATAAGATAACCTCTCTACCAAAGATACGAATCCACTAAAAAGGTAAAAGATAAAAGATAATGGTGGTGATACCGCGGCACTCCCCCAAGCATGGAACAAGCCAAGGGGATGCCAAACCTGATGATGAATTACTCTTTTGGCGGTGGTGGTGTTCTCTTGTCATCATAAAACTTCCAAGGCAAAGGTTCCCCATCCAAGAAGGATGTCCTTGTCTTTGCAATCCTGAAACTAGCAACAGAGCTTATGCGATAAAATCTAGCCTCATACTCACAGTTTTGATTTTGTATGTCGTAGAGTTGTGCTTGTAATTGGTTGGTGGTCTGACGGAGCGAGAAGATTTCTTCTCGAATCTCAGACACCTCCTCCTCATGTTTGGCGATGAGCTCTGAACTTATCTTGTGAATAACATCCACTTCGTGTTCCGCCATCTTCTTGTACCTGAAAACCTCCTGCTCCAATGCTTCCATCCTGTCTTCAAGACTTCCTTCTCCCTTGGGACCTTGAACTTCTTTCATCTGTACCTTCCAATCTTTGAGAATGAACTCTCTGGGATGGATCTTTAACTCATACATGTATGGGTTGAGGACATCTGCAGAGGAATCCTCTATGGGTGATCTAGAGGAAGACATTGTAGCTCCAAAACCGAGAATTTGCCTGACAGAAATAGATTGAAACAAAAACACGATGAGAACTCGATGCAAGAACCTCAGGAAATCCGGGGGGTTATATATTACGAAGTTTCAAAGCATAAGGAAGGTTTTGACATGGATACGAGGAAGAGTCGGAGTCCGGGGGAGTCAAACCCCCTCAAGGCGCGGCCAGGCTGGGCCCGCGCCTGGGGTGGGTTTGTCCACCCCGGACTCCAGTTCCTCCTCTGTTTCATCTCGTAGTCTTCCTTATATATTAAAAACATCAAAAATATAAAAAGATTGGGGTTTCACGAACCTTCTGTTTTCACCACTTTTACCTATTCAAAGACGAGCTCTGCAGTTTCTGGTGTTTGGTTTCTAATAAATTCCTCTGGGGTTACCATTTGAATAACACCAACATCTTCATTATAAGAATCCCCAGAAATATAATGTTTTAGTCTTTGACCATTCACCACCTGTGTTGTGTCGTCCTTCAGAGAAGATATTTTGATATCTCCTGAACGATATACTTCCTCAATAACAAAAGGTCCTTCCCATTTTGATAGTAGTTTCCCTGTAAAAAATCTGAGACGAGACCTATACAAAAGAACTTTCTCACCAACATGGAACTCTCTTTTGAGAATACTCCTATCATGCCATCTTTTTACTTTTTCCTTAAAGAGTCTAGCATTTTCATAAGCTTCACTCCTCCACTCATCTAAGGCACTCATGTCAAGCAATCTTTTCTCACTAGCAAGTTTAAAATCTCTATTTAACTCTTTCACTGCCCAATAAGCTTTGTGTTCTAATTCTAAAGGCAGGTGGCAAGCTTTCCCATAGACCATTTTGTAAGGAGACATCCCCATAGGATTTTTATAAGCAGTTCTATAAGCCCACAAAGCGTCATTCAGCTTTTTAGCTCAATTTTTTCTAGATCTATTGACAGTTTTCTGCAAGATAGACTTAATTTCCCTATTGGAAAGTTCCACTTTCCCACTGGTTTGGGGGTGATAAGCTGAAGCAATTCTATGGTTTACATCATACTTAGCAAGAGTTTTTCTAAAACCCCCATGAATAAAATGAGAGCCTCCATCAATCATGAGATATCTAGGCACACCAAACCTAGGAAAAATAACATCCTTAAGCATTTTCAAAGAGGTCTTACCATCAGCACTATTTGCAGGTATGACTTCTACCCACTTTGTAACATAGTCTACAACAACAAAAATATGAGTATACCCTTTTGAAGGGGGAAAAGGACCCATAAAGTCAAATCCCCAACAATCAAAAGGTTCAATAACAAGAGAATAATTCATAGGAATTTCGTTGCGTCTAGAAATGTTACCTACTCGTTGACATTCATCACATGATAAGACAAACTTCCTTGCATCTTTGAAAAGGGTAGGCCAATAAAATCCAGATTGTAAAACCTTCTGTGTAGTCCTATCCCCTGCATGGTGTCCTCCATAAGCACTGCATGACATTTTTTCAATATCTCTTGCTGTTCAAATTCTGGAACACATCTTCGCATAATGCCATCTACTCCTTCTTTATATAAGTGTGGGTCATCCCAAAAGTAATGCCTTAGATCATAAAAGAATTTTCTTCTTTGCTGAGCTGTAAAGGTTGGCGGCAAATACTTGGAAACAATGAAGTTAACATAATCAGCATACCAAGGACTCTCATGCGTACTTACCCTTATTGCAACCAACTGCTCGTTTGGAAAGCTATCATTAACAGGCAATGGTTCAAAAGAAATATTTTCCAAACGAGATAAATTGTCAGCAACAGGATTTTCAGCACCTTTCCTGTCTACAATGTGCAGATCAAACTCTTGTAAAAGCAAAACCCACCTGATAAGTCTAGGCTTAGCTTCCTTCTTTGTCATAAGGTACTTGATAGCAGCATGATCAGTATGAATAGTAACCTTTGAATCAACAATATAAGGTCTAAACTTATCACAAGCAAAGATTACAGCTAAGAACTCTTTTTTAGTAGTAGCATAATTCTTTTGAGCAGCATCTAGAGTCTTGCTAGCATAATGAATAACATTCAACTTCTTGAAAACACGTTGTCCAAGGACAGCACCCACAACAAAATCACTAGCATCACACATAATTTCAAAAGCTTTCTTCAAAGTTTCAAAAGCTTCCTTACAATCATCATAAAAAACAAAAGGTACATCTTTTTGAAGAAGATTAGTAAGGGGCTTTGAAATTTTAGAGAAATCTTTAATAAACCTCCTATAGAAACCAGCATGACCAAGGATACTACGAATACCTTTGATATCTCTAGGACAAGGCATCTTCTCAATTGCTTCAATTTTGGCTCTGTCAACTTCAATGCCTCTTTCAGAGATCTTGTGTCCAAGAACAATCCCTTCATTAACCATGAAGTGGCATTTCTCCCAATTAAGAACAAGGTTGGTTTCTTCACATCTCTGCAAAACTTTATCAAGGTTGTGCAAACAGTTATCAAAAGAAGTTCCATAGACGGAAAAATCATCCATGAAAACTTCCACAATTTCTTCACAAAAACCATGAAAGATAGGAGACATACATCTCTGAAAGGTAACAGGAGCATTACATAAACCAAAAGGCATATGCCTATAAGCATAAGTACCTTAAGGACAAGTGAAAGTAGTTTTCTCTTGATCTTGTGCTTTCACAGCAATTTGAGAAAACCCAGACTAACTATCAAGAAAACAAAAGTGAGTCTTCTTGGACAACCTCTCAAGCATTTGATCAATAAAGGGCAAAGGATAATGATCTTTCTTAGTAACTTTATTGATTTTTCTAAAATCAATGCACATTCTATACCCAACCACTACTCTTTAGGGTATAAGCTCATTATCTTCATTAGGCACAACAATTATTCCCCCTTTCTTGGGAACGCAATGAACATGACTAACCCATTGACTGTCAGCAATAGGATAAATAATACCAGCATCAAGGAGTTTCAATACCTAATTTCTTACCACATCCTTCATCTTAGGATTTAGACGGCGTTGGTGCTCAACAACTGGCTTTGCATCAGGCTCAATATTAATAGCATGCTGACATATAGTAGAAGAAATTCCTTTTAAATCATCAAGAGTATAACCCATAGCTCCTCGGTGTTTATTCAACACTTCCAATAACCTTTCTTCTTCTTTTCCTAAAAGTTTAGAACTAATAATAATAGGATACACTTTCTTATTGTCAAGATAAGCATATTTATGATCATCAGGTAAATGTTTTAATTCAAAGACAGGGTCCTCTTTAGGTGGTAGTGTGGTACCCAAATCTTCCACAGGTAGATTATGCTTAAGTAACTCAGGCTGACGAAGGAAAACCTCGTCAATCTCATTTCTTTCCTTCATGAAGACATCACTTTCATGATCTTCCATGAACTACTGCAAAGGCATTGTTAGGAACAAGAGAAATAGCAGAAAGTTGTTCAACCCTGAAATCATCATTAGGCAGTTCATTTTCATAAGGAGTTTTGGAAAATTTGGAAAAATTAAACTCATAAGACTCTCCATCAAACTTAGGAAAACCTTTTTCCTTCCTACAATCTATAATAGCCCCACAAGTATTCAGGAAGGGTCTACCAAAGATAATAGGATAGGTTTTACTAGCTTCTTTACCAAGTACCAGAAAATCAGCAGGATATTTAATCTTACCACAAAGGACCTCCACATCTCTTACAATGCCAATGGGGCAAACTTGCTCTCTATTGGCAAGGTGAATAACCACATCAATGTCTTCAAGCTCACAAGGACCAATTTCATGCATAATTTCCCTGTAAAGCTCATAAGGAATAGCACTAGAACTAGCACCAATATCACATAAACCATAATAGCTATGATTACCAATTCTAACAGAAAGCACAGGGACACTAGCTTTTCTAGCTTTTTTAGGATGAGAAACAATATTAGTAGCGTCTTCACAGAAGACAATATGATCATCCTCTATATTTCTAGTGACAAGATCTTTCACAATAGCTACCGTAGGCTCAATATCAATGAGCTCATCAGGCTCCACAGTTTTCTTTGCACTTTTGCTAACCACATTGGCTATAATGGAATGTTCCCTTACCTTAGCAGGAAAAGGGTTTTTCTCCACATAAGGTTCAGGCAAAATAGGATCAACAGTACAAACCTCTATGCTGACACGAACATGGGTGACAATGTATTTATAAGGAGAATGGTACTTGTCCCACTCTTTCTTGGGAATTTCAATATAAGAGGCAAAGGCATTAAAACATTTTGCAAGAACTTGAGGATCAAGACCAAACTCATTACTAATATCACGGAAGTCATCAGTTCCCATAAAATATTTAATACATTCATAATCATAGTTTATACCTAACTTTCTTCCTTTGTCATTCTCCCAAGCTTCAGTGTTATCTTGAATATGGTCTAGTAGATCCCATTTAGCTTATTCCTTCATATGTGTGAATGATCCAACACAAGAAGCATCTAGTAAATCATTATCATGAAGAGAAAGCCTAGCATAAAAGTTATTGATAATAATATTGTTAGGGAGTTCATGAATAGGACATTTAAGCATTAGTAACTTCAATCTCCGCTAAGCTTGAGCTGTACTCTCTCCATCACGAGGCCAAAAGTTATATATCAGATTTCTATCCTTATGAATCTCACCGGGAGGATAAAATTTAGAATAAAAGAGAGAAGCCATTTCCTCCCATTCCATGGATTGTTCATTCTTCAGGAGCTTATACCATTCTTCAGCTCTCCCTTTCAAGGATATGGAGAGTAACTTCTTCACCTGTTCGGTTGTGATACCTGCACACTTAAACAACCCGCATAATTCATGGATAAAAATCAAGTGATCACCAGGATGGACAGTTCCATCCCCAAAATAATAATTATCCATAACACAATCAACAATACTTGTAGGTATCTTAAAAGGATCTATCTCAACAGGTGGTGGTTCATCTACTACCCTAGTAGCGGTAGTAGTTTTCCCAAACAGGAAACCAAGTGGGTTATCCATATTGGAAACAAAGTAACAAGCAGTAACAAAAAGCAATACTCACAATAGAAGTTTCCTTTACCAGTTCCGCTCTTCAATAACGCTTTACTCCCCGACAACGGTGCCAGAAAATAGTCTTGATGACCCACAAGTATAGGGGGTGTATCGCAGTACTTTCGATAAATAGGAGTGTCGATCCCAACGAGGAGCAGAAGGTGCTGAACAGTGGTATGGAGCAGGAAATCTCCGTAAATACTTAGCAAACAGATTTTTAGTGGTTTTCTGATAAGGCAACAAAACAAAGAGCAAGTAATAAAGAACAAACGCAGCAAGTGGCCCAATCCTTTCTTAGCAAAGGACAAGCCGGTGAAAATACTTATAAAGACCAAACGTTCTCGAGGACACGTGGGAATTATGTCAAGTGCTTTTGCTTTAAATAGCTGAGTACTCTTCTTTGGTGTTATAAGTGTTGTGTGGGTAAACCTGTGCTAATGTACCGATCGTACTTGGACTAATACATACTTGTGATTAAACCTCTTGCAAACATCTGTAACTACAGGAAAGTAATTAAGATATAAATCTAACCACAACCTTAAACTCTGAGATCCTACGCTCCCTTATGCAATGGTGTCCTAACGGGGGTTCAGGTTTCTATTACTCTAGCAACCCCACAATTAGTAGCCAAATACACAATGCATTCCCCTAGGCCCATAAATGGTGAAGTGTCATGTAGTCGACGTTCACATGACACCACTAGAAGAATAGCACCACAACTTAAATACTAACCATTGATTAATAACTCAACACAGATCCACTAATAACAACATGACTTCTCCCATGTCGTCAAGAACTAGAAGAACTACTCACAAGATATCATATGGATCAAGATCAAAGATGATATGATAACGGATAACAATCTGAACATAAACAATAATCCAATGGTTCCACTCACAAACATCAACTACAATAGTAATTAACACCGGGAAAGTTTCCCCTAAGAACTAAATCAATATCCAACACAATTATTACAGCGGGATGGAGTGGCGATGATGGTGCTGGTGGATATGATGGTCTGGATGATGATGATTATCCCGATGAAGCCTAGCTTGATGATGGTGTTGATAGCGACGATCTCCCCTCTTCGGGAAGGAATTCCCCCGGCAGAAATCTGTCTGCCGGAGAGATTTTTCTCTCTCAGTGTTTTCCGCCCCCTAGAGGCGGCGGAAATCTATCTGTGGCCGCTCCCCGAGTCTTAGGGTTCCGTAGGGAATATATAGGCGAAGGGGCGGAGTCGGGAGCCGGGCAGGTGGGCCACACTTGCCCTAGGCGCGGGGTCTGGTGGGCCCACGCCTAGGGGGTGTGGGGCCCCTGCGGACCTTCTTCGTCCCTCCTTCCGGCTTCCTCATTCTTCTGGAAAAATAATATTTTCCCATATTTTTCTGGTAATTTTTTGATCTTTGCGAAATTGCATCAAAACGCCCTCTTTTCCATCAGAATCCAGACTCCGGTAGTCCATCCTCCAAGAATCATCCAACATGCATAAATAGTGGAAAAGATATAAGCAATATCTTATAATAAGACAAATATCAATGAATAGAGGTAGATTATGATATAGAATGGTGATGCAAATTGGGCGTATCACTGTCATATTTTTCTCTTTTTGCAAGCAACGGTTACACATAGTACACTCTCTCTTATATATTAACATAACTATTTTATTTTCAATCTCATATTTGAAAATATAGTATGTGTCAGAATAAATATTAAAATAACAATAATTTTGGACCTCCATTTTTATTTTGACAATATCTTTTAAACAAACCCAAAATTAACAAAATTTCAAAAACTAAACTATGAAACATAATAGAACTTCAAGATTCACAATGAAACATAGTCCATATCTTTTATCTTGTTTCTCGTTGATATATTTTATGGTTTAAAATCTAAGGAAATTATCAATTATTTCCTACTATGATTAATAAAGTTTGAGACAGAGAGAAGCAAGGGGTTTGAAAAAAAATTCATCAGGTGTCATCATGTTTTACAAAGTTTCGTTTAGGTTTCAAAATTTTATTTTCAAATATTGTGAAAAATATATTTAATATTGTTCTTGTTTTGAAGACCTCCTCATATGAACCCAAATATTCAAAGGATTTTCAAATTAATTATCCGATTTAAAAGTTATAAAGCTTTTAAGTTGTAGAACTAGCTCTTATAAGGTATGGAATGACAAAGAAATGAGCCGACACAAAGTCTAAAAAGTATAAGAGAAGAAAATGAATGGTAGAAACACTGCTCCCCAAATACAAGGAGCAGACACAAAGCCGCTCGGTCGGTGGTTTCATTATGATTGCCGGTGATGATGTCGCTTCCTTTGAAGTCAAAATAAGGCCCTCCTAGCCTTATCCTCGTTCTTTTTAGGTCATTTTTAGTGTATTTTCGTGGTCGTGAGACAATGACCATATCTTAAAGTCAGAATAAGGCCCTCCTTCTCCCTATCCTCCCTTCGATGGTGCGTCTAGCGCCATCGGAGGACGTGTGGAGTCATGTATCCGGTGGATCTCCTAGGATCTGGTCGATTTTCATGTCCGTCAGTGTGGTTTCATGTCTGTCTCTTTCTATCTACGATTTTCATCGTTAGTAGTGGTTGCTGATCTAGCGCTCTGTTCCTTTGAGGCCTTAACACTGTGACTTTTTGTCTGTCTACTTCTAGGCCTAGTCATCCGGTTAGACTACTGCAACATACTATAATACAACAAGCTTTGTACGGTTTGGTGATGGAGGGGCAAGGATGGCGGCGTGCCTTCGGCTCGCACTAGTTTCTTAGAGCAACTCCAACAGCTTACCCATATATAGGTAAGAGGGCTTTTATGGGTAAGATGACCAAAAAATCAACTCCAATAGTGTAAGATCCCAAAAATACTAAGCTTGGATCATCAAACACTAATCATCAAAGTTAGGGTTAACAAAAACTTTTCTAAACAAAATTATGGAAGCATGCATGTGAGTATGCATTTCATTTTGAATTCTTTTAAACCACCTTGTTTGTGTGTTCCTTTGCTTGTAATTGGATGCTTAGGTGAAATAAACATCATCTAAACATTTCCCACACTTTTCCTAAAGACAAGTAAATCAAAACAAATAAAATAAGGGAATGGTCATTTTGACCAATTTAACTCCCATGTCTACTTTGGCTGTCTCAAACTTTCAGAACCTAACAAAAACTTTTCTGGATCTTTGCACCCCTTGAATGTACTCATAACAAAGTATCAAGGCCCACTTTGTGATCATCCAGAAACTTTCAAATGCATGGTTTAAATGACAATTCAAAATTGAATCTTTCTCATATGGGAAGATCACACTTTTTCAAAAACCACTCAAACAAGCTCAACTTTCAAAACCCAAGCATCTCCAGACTCACCAGCACCAACCTAGCACATCCACCAAAAATCTTTTCAAAATTCAAAACTTGAATTCTTGTGGCCATTTCATCAAACAGGTTGTAGATACAAATTATACAAAATCTAAACACTATAGTGAGCAGTGATTGAAGCCTAACGTGTTCCCTCTTTAGCTCACAACCATCTTAGGAGATCATCTAGCAAGCTAAACCAAGCACTAGCCCCATTGTAAGCTTGGCATTGCCATTGATGGTGAACAGCCGAGCACACCCATGCCACCCTAGTGGAGACAGCAAGCTAGGAGAAGATTAAGCCGTGCCAACCTTGTCTGGGAGGTAGCCCACCGTCCACCGCCACACCCTGTCCCAGCCGCGAGCGTTGCTAGCCACTGGACCACACGCACGGACCGCGCCCAGCTTGCCAGCGACCATGCCGAGCGTGCGCCAGAGCGCCACCCTCGACCGAAGCCCACAGACCGCACGCCGCCATCGCCGCGTGCATACATGATCGCCACCGACCCAGGAGACCGCCAGACATCCCCGTTCGCCGCCCCGTGCCGCACAGCCACCGCTCACCGTCGAAGACGCCGCCTTTGCCACGCAGAGCATCGCCCGTTCCAGACCAAACCGCACCGCCCCTACTCGTGCATTAAAGCCGTAGCGCATCGCCAGGAGACCACCAAGCGATCGCCATCGCCGGCCATGCCTCTAGCAGGCCGTAGCCATGTCGCCACCGTCGCTTGCCCATCCCGTTTGGTCTCGCCGTCGAGCCTATAAAAGGAGGACTCCCCCGCTTGATTTCTTCACACCATTCCACTCCTCTCTCACCCAGAACCACCCCACCTCAGTCCCGGAGCAAGGCGAGCAGCGCATCGACGGAATTGCGCCAGAGCAGGCCGCCTCTGGAGGAGAAGGGCACCATCGATTTCGTCCACCCCAGGAGCTGTCGCGACCACCCCTGAGTTCGCCGTCGTCGACGTCGTCGTTCGCCCGCCTCGCCGACCCTCGCCTGCACCCCGGTAAGCCCCCAACGACCCCCACTGGCCGCGCTAGGTTTCTGTCTCACCGGCGTTGCCCAACATCGATGATGACCCTCAGCCGTTAGATTAGAACAAGATCCCACGGCTCACATCGTCCCATACCGCTTCGCACCCCCTGTGTCACTGATGCGTGGGGACAGCCACTTGAACAGCCCGCGGAAGTGCTGCTCTTAGCAAGCCGGCCCAGTATCGTTTCCTGCGCAGCCCAGCTATTTGAATTAAACCTTTTTCTTTTTATTCCAAACACGCTTCTGTACCCATTTTCAAAAATCAACCCAGGTAGATTCAGTGCACCAAATTGAATGAAACCAATTTTGTTAGAAAGGTCTGTGTATGCTGAATCCAAGCCCGTTGGATTCAAGTCATTTGGATCTGTAGATCATCCCTGGTAAAAATAACAAGGCAGAAGCTTTTCTGCATTCAAACATTTTTTCAAAGTTAAACCAGAATAGCTTTTGAGTTGATTACAACTCTCAAAAATCACATTTAACTATACCTTTCAGAATATATAAAAATATATAGGTTTACTTACAGAAATAATGTTCAAGCAATAAAAGAATGCCACCTAGGCATTTCTAAACATATTATTAAATTAAAATAAAAGGGTAAAACCTTATTAAATTGTGACACCACTTTAAATCACATTCCCATGGACTAAAATATGTGGTGATGACATGTGTCAACATGATCCCATGTTTGGTTTGGAGAATATTAAATCTTAAGTAGTTTTTCAGTGAGTAGAAATTACTTTTCTAAAAATAAAAAGGGATTTTTTTAAACCAAACCCAAATCTTGTAATGTTAGTGATGATGCTAGATCATCTATAGGACCCTTTGGTGTGATGATTGCAAGTAGTTAAGAATTGCTTGGTGATTGTGTACATCGTATTTATTTATAGACGCTAGTACCGACCAAGGATACGAGGAGGAAGGAGGATTCTACGAAGAAGAAGCCGAGGAGAACTTCAACCACTACTCTGCACAAGGCAAGCCTAATGCTACTAGTTGATGGTGCAATCTAACACTTGCAATATACTCTATTGTGCAAGCAAATACTTGCTTTTTACCATGCCAACCATATGCCTTAAGCATATGTGATCGTACCCACTTGACAACCCAATCCTAGTTTTATTTGCAAGCCTCTACTTTATTTCTTTATCAAAACTTTAACTTAGAGTTGACTTAAGTGACTTATAGATCCTAGAAAGATATATTTTGAAGGTTGCATAAAGAACATAAAATTTGGCCTAAGTTAGAAACCTTGATATCATCCTAAGATATAAGGTTATACTTAGTTGAAATTCCACTAGTTTACCACCCCTCATTAGTGCTACCCCCCACTTGTAGATGCTAGTGCTAAGCATAAAACTTGATCAACTTTAGATGGGAATACTTGGTGAAAATGGTTATGAAAACCTTAGAATGATGGATCATTCTACTGAGATGTTTTGACATATGTTTCCGAACACTAGATGATTTTGGTGATGAAAATGTTGAGGCATGAGCCTTAGCCCTTTATAAAACTGATGGTTGTCTGGATGCGATACCATTCCAATGTTACCGTACAACCATAATACCCAAAGATTGGGTAGGGCTTGACTGGAAGCTTATATACCTTAGTATTAGTTCCCTCACGGCCAAGGTCTGAGCTGAGGCTACCTTGTGAAGATTGTCCACCTGTGCAGTACCCAAGATGACAGTTGGTCATGGTTGGGAGGCCAAACTCATAGGAGAGGTGCTTATACTAGGGCGTGTAATTGAAAGGTTAGGATTGATTATCCGCATACTGAGTATGGTGAATTCAGGATTTGTTCCTGACGGATGTATCGAATGTTATGGTGAAAGTGTACAATCTCTGCAGAGTGTCAAACTATTCGAATAGCCGCGCCCGCGGTTATGGACAGTTGGAGTGGCCATACTGTTCCCCCGTCAGACTTTTCAAAATGACTTGTGAAATGAACTGAGATTTTGACTTGACCACAATAGAGTTGTGACATGAGTTACAAGTTCCCCTTTAGGAGTTATAAAATCATGACTAGTTTCTTTCTGAACTTAGTAGAGATAATCTGGCTTTTTGCAAAACAACCCTAGAGCCTAGTGTCCTATTATCAAAAACCCACATTCTCTTGTTAGTATTAGTTTGCGAGTACTTAAAGAGTACTCATGGCTTTGTCCCTGGCTATTCCCGTGGCCACTATGAAGAGGAGTACCTGGAAGATGGACCCCAGGAAGGTTACGACAACTAGGATCATCTCCCATCGTCAGCATTGCCTGTGACCCCGAAGATGGAGCTTCGCCTACGCTACCGTTATTATTACGTATTCCGTTGCTTGAAGTTGTATTAAGAACTGGATCATGAGATCCTTATTTATGTAAGACCTTATATATGGTTTGTAATGGATGATGTACTATGGTATCCAATTCTGTTATGTCTCGCAAAAATGGTAATCCTGGGATTGCGATGTATGGCATAACAGGCATCTGGGATTAAAAATCTGGGTGTTGACAAGTTGGTATCAGAGCCATCCTGACCATAGGAGACCCTAGTTAGACTGGACGTTTTAACCAAAAACTTAGTTTCAAAACCAAAGAAAACAAATATTTACCAAAACTTATTCTCCTTCTTATCCCTTTGATTTTTCATGAAAATTCATACTCCTCAAAAACTCTTGCAAAATACATAAAATTCTGACACACTTGATCACTCTGTTAACTTACTCATTCTATACTCTTATAGATGGACATGAAGTAGAGCAAGTTTTATCAGTTGGGGAATGGAGGAGACCTTATCTTTGAGAGGGATTTGGACCAGCTTTCGGAACTTCTGGAGCGTTCGCACCCCGAGTTCTTCGGAGCTCAGCTCAATGACCAAGGAGGAGAAGATCTGCAGTGGCTAATTGTTGCAAGTCTCCGAGGAAAGATTGAACCTCCCACTGCTGAGGGAATTTAGTTTACCTTAAGAGAGAACAACTGGCTCGATGGACTTGCCAGGGCCATGCAGGAAAGTCTTGCCCGTCTGTGTGGGCAGAGCATCAATCAGATCAAGGAACCCGCTTTGAGTTCTGCCCAAGGCGTGATGCAAATGGACAACCACTAGAAGCCCCATACCACCCCGAGCTGAAGACTCAATTGGACCACCTTAGCTTCATGATGTACGATCATCAGCAGGAGTTGGATAACTGCCATGACTACTCCAACCAAAAGTCTGCCATCATCAAGAAGAAGGATCAAACCATCGCCATGCTGGCAAAGGATCACAAGTCTCGTCGCCGTCATCTCGACAAGACGGAGCACATTATTGCCCATCTCCGCCACCGCATCTCATCTTTGGAGGAGACCATCCACGAGAGAGACATGCAGTTGGAGGAAAGGGAGAATGCAGGAGAGGATCTTCGTGGAGACCCCTACTCCTATCTCAGCGATGATGATGATTTTCTGGAGGATCAGGCCATGGACTTCTTCACCGATGAAGAGGATTTCGCCTTCATCGATGATGATGAAGACGATGAAGCCACAGACTCCAAGGAGTAGTAGCACTTGAGCACTAGCGTAGTGAGTAGTATTCGGTCCTACTGTATCGTAGTTTACAGAATGGTTCTTAAAACCATCTGTTTTTCCTTGTTGTGGTGTGTGTTGTATCGTGTGGATGAATGAATGAAAAGCAAGTTGCAAAAAAAAATCTGAGTCAAACTTTAAAACTTTTCAAAGTCCCCGAAACCTTAGAAATTTCCCTCTTTTTTCTCATAATCTATCTCAATCTTCAGATGCCACGTGGAGGAAGTGGTTCATCCCCGGACCCGATGTTGCAGATCCTGCAAATGTTGACTTCTGACCGCGAAGCTGAAAGAGCGAAACGTCAAGCCAACCTAGCCACCCTGCAACAGATAGCTCAGCTAGCCCACAACAACCAAGGCCACGAAAATCAAGATAACCATGGATCTAAGCTCAAGAATTTCCAGAATACCAACCCACCTGTTTTCACTAAGTCAGAAGAGCCCCTAGACGCAGATGATTGGCTGCAAACCATGGAAAATAACTTAGAAGTCGCCGGAGTGGAAGCCAACGAGAAAGTTCTATTCGCCACCCACTATCTAGCCGGAGATGCCAGGGCATGGTGGAATAGTGTTCGTGCAATGATCGGAGGACAGATGATGACCTAGGAGGAATTCAAGGTCAAGTTCAGCAGAACCCATGTGCCACCGGGTTTGATCAAGAGGATGAGAGATGAGTTCAGAGAACTGAAGCAAGGAAGGATGATTGTAGTGGAATACCGTGACAAATTTTTGTCATTACCTAGGTATGCCCCGGATGAGATAGACACGGAAGCCAAGAAGAAAGAGAGATTCCTGAATGGTCTGCATGATGAGATGTAGACAGTGTTAGTCAATATCCCCTTTGTGGATATTGAAGCCCTTGTCGACTCTGCCATCCAGATGGAAGGAAAGATCAACCAAGCTAATGAGAACCACAAGCGTTGTATGATGCATCAGCCAGGAACCCATCAGATCCCAAAGTATCGCCCTAACCCATCTCCAGGATTTACCCCAAGAACCAACAGACCCCCTATGAACCGTCCCACCTATCCCAACCGTGGAAACCCTAGACCTGGAGGAAATCACAACAACCCCGGCAACTCTAGCAATTTCAACCGTGCCCCACCCAAGTTCAACACCAACAATGCTGCCACCAACACCAACACTGCCCCTAGGACTGGAAGCAATGCTCTGCCTGTTGCGGCAAAGGACAAGTCGCAAGTGACTTGTTATGACTGTGGAAATAAGGGTCACTACTCCAACGAGTGCCCCAACAAGAAGAATGCCGCAGTACCCAATGCCAATGCCCCAGCTCAGCAACAGCATCGTGTTCAGCCCGGAAGAAGATTTTCCCCAGGGAATTCACTCAACCGCAATGGCCGTCTTTTTCTCATGCATGCTGAAGAAGCTCAGGAAGCGCCAGACGTCGTGCTGGGTATGTTTTCTGTTAATTCAGTACTTGCAAGGGTGTTGTTTGATTCTGGTGCATCACATTCATTTGTCACCGAAGAATTTGGATGCACTAGTAAAATTCAACCAACCAAATTGAAGCATGTAATGATTGTGCAAATTCCCGGATCAACCACTAAGGCTAGGCAAATTTGCAAAGCCGTCCCTATCCGAATCCATGGCATAGATTTTTATGCTAATCTGATAGTACTCGGAACTAAAGGTTTGGAAGTAGTACTAAGAATGGATTGGATGTCCAAACATAAAGGATTGATTGACTGTGCCAAGAAATCCATCACCATGACCAGTACAACCGGAATATCAGTCGAGCATATATCTGAAACCTTACCTCGTCAATTCAAATGCAATAAGAGTATAGCCCAACCTACCATTGACCAAGTCCGGATAGTCTGTGAATACCCGATGTATTTCCAGATGTTTTGCCCGGTATGCCCCCAGATCGGGATATCGAGTTTATCATCGAACTAATCCCCGGAACAGGACCCATATCCCAGAGACCCTATAGTATGAACCCATCGGAGCTAGAAGAACTGAAGAAGCAACTGGATGCCATGCTGGAAATTGGATTGATTCAACCAAGTGCGTCACCATGGAGATCACCTGTCTTGTTTGTGGACAAGAAAGATGGAGGTAACCGTTTGTGTACGGATTACCGAAAGTTGAATGATGTCACCATCAAGAACAAGTACCCCTTGCCCAAGATAGAAGATTTGTTTGATCAGTTGACCGGTGCCAAAGTGTTTTCTAAGGTTGATCTTAGAACTGGTTATCATCAACTCAAGATTCGTGCAGAGGATATTCCAAAGACTGCCTTTACCACCAGATATGGACTATACAAGTATACTGTCATGTCTTTTGGATTAACCAATGCCCCCGCTTATTTCATGAACCTCATGAATAATATTTTTATGGACTTCCTGGATAAGTTTGTCGTTGTTTTCATCGATGACATTCTGATTTACTCCAAATCAGAAGACGAACATGAGCTACACCTAAGGACCATTCTTGGAACCCTTAGAGAGCATCGATTGTATGCCAAGTTTAGCAAATGTGAATTCTGGTTACAGGAGGTAGGATTCCTCGGTCACATTGTATCAGCCGGAGGAATAGCCGTTGACCCTGCCAAAGTAAAAGATGTAGAAGATTGGCAAGCCCCAACCACTCAAACCCAAGTCCGTGCATTTCTCGGATTGGCGGGATATTACCGCAAGTTCGTAGAAGGATTCTCGAGTATCGCCCTACCCATGACCCAATTGCTGAAGAAGGACAAGAAGTTTGAATGGACGGACAAATGTGAAGCGAGTTTTCAAGAACTCAAGAGGAGATTGATTTCAGCCCCAATCTTGATCATGTCGGATATCACGAAGCCCTTCGATGTGTATTGTGACGCCTCCAAGATCGGTCTCGGATGTGTGCTAATGCAAGAAGGCAAAGTTATATCTTATCTATCTAGACAATTGAAGCAACATGAGCAAAATTACCCAACCCATGACCTCGAACTCGCAGCCATAGTTCTAGCCCTAAAAACATGGAGACATTACCTGATCGGAAATCGTTGTGAGATTTATACGGATCACAAGAGTTTGAAGTATATATTCACTCAGAAGGAGCTGAATATGAGACAGAGGAGATGGATTGAGCTAATCAAGGGTTACGATCTGGACATTCACTATCACCCTGATAAAGCCAATGTGGTAGCCGATGCCCTTAGCAGATTGTCGTGCCGCTTGAACTCCATGATTTTGAAGGAGCAACCAAGTTTGCACAAGGAGATGGAATATTTTCGAATGGAATTAGTGAGCGAAGAATTTTTGGCTAGTATAGAACTTCAGCCCACTTTGATCAGCCAAATCAAAGAGGCGCAGAAAGGAAATGCTAGTATCGACGGAATCAAGCGTCGTATCGGTACAGGCAAAGTACCCGGATTCACCGAAGACGAAGAAGGAGTTCTGTGGTACAAAGGACGCCTTTGTGTACCAGTAGATTCTGAGTTGAAGGAAGTTATTCTAAAGGAAGCTCATGATACTCTTTATTCTATCCACCCCGGAGGAACTAAGATGTATCAAGATTTGAAAGAGCAATTTTGGTGGCATAAGATGAAGAGAGAAATCGGAAGCTATATCGCCAAGTGTGATATATGTCAGCGAGTCAAGGTAGGACATCAAAGACCCGCTGGATTATTGCAACCCTTGCAGATTCCGGAATGGAAATGGGATTCCGCTGGAATGGACTTTATCACTGGACTGCCTACTTCTAGTAGGGGAAATGACTCTATCTGGGTCATAGTGGACAGATTGTCCAAAGTCGCCCATTTCTTGCCCGTCAAGACCACATATCAGAGTTCGAAGCTAGCGGAGTTGTACATCGCTAGAATAGTTAGTTTGCATGGAGGCCCTAAGAACATTGTATCGGATCGAGGAACTCAGTTCACCTCGAGATTCTGGAAGAGAGTTCAAGAAGGTTTAGGAACCCGCCTAGATTTCAGTACCGTGTATCACCCTCAGACCGATGGACAAATGGAGCGAGTTAATCAAATACACGAAGATATGCTGAGAGCCTGTGTGTTAGAATATGGATCCAAGTGGGAAGACTGTCTGCCGTTTGCAGAATTTTCATACAACAATAGTTATCAAGCCAGTTTGCAAATGGCCCCCTTTGAGTTCATGTATGGAAGAAAGTGTCGCACCCCTTTAAACTGGTCGGAAGTAGGAGAGAGTCAGATTTTCGGGCCCGACATCCTACGAGAAGCAGAAGAGAAGGTTCACAAGATTCGTGAGCACCTCAAGACAGCCCAGTCCAGACAGAAGAGTTACGCCGACAAGAGACGTCGAGACCTCGCCTTCAACATAGGAGATTTTGTTTATCTGAAAGTGTCGCCATTGAAGGGAATGCAGCGTTTCCAACTCAAAGGAAAGTTAGCCCCCATATATATCGGACCTTTCAAGATTCTGAACCGTCAAGGAGAAGTGTCGTATCAATTGGAACTGCCCGAAGAGATGTCAGCCGTGCACAATGTGTTCCACATCTCGTTACTTCGCAAGTGTCTTGAAGTTCTAGAGAAGACCGAAGTGTTCAAGAATATCGATCACCAGACCATAGAGATCAACGATGACCTGACCTATCCCGAAGTACCCATCCGTATTTTGGAAGAAGCCTTCAGAACTACCCGAACCCGAAGCATCAAGTTTCTCAAGATTCAATGGAGCAACCACACAGAAGAGGAAGCTACCTGGGAGCGCGAAGATCACATCAGGACGGAGTTTCCCGATCTCTTCAAATCCTAGGTAATCTTTTTCGTCCTTTTTCAAATCTCGGGACGAGATTTTGTTTAAGGGGGGAAGGTTTGTAACATCCCAAAAATACTAAGCTTGGATCATCAAACACTAATCATCAAAGTTAGGGTTAACAAAAACTTTTCTAAACAAAATTATGGAAGCATGCATGTGAGTATGCATTTCATTTTGAATTCTTTTAAACCACCTTGTTTGTGTGTTCCTTTGCTTGTAATTGGATGCTTAGGTGAAATAAACATCATCTAAACATTTCCCACACTTTTCCTAAAGACAAGTAAATCAAAACAAATAAAATAAGGGAATGGTCATTTTGACCAATTTAACTCCCGTGCCTACTTTGGCTGTCTCAAACTTTCAGAACCTAACAGAAACTTTTCTGAATCTTTGCACCCCTTGAATGTACTCATAACAAAGTATCAAGTCCCACTATGTGATCATCTAGAAACTTCCAAATGCATGGTTTAAATGACAATTCAAAATTGAATCTTTCTCATATGGGAAGATCACACTTTTTCAAAAACCACTCAAACAAGCTCAACTTTCAAAACCCAAGCATCTGCAGACTCACCAGCACCAACCTAGCACACCCACCAAAAATCTTTTCAAAATTCAAAACTTGAATTCTTGCGGCCATTTCATCAAACATGTTGTAGATACAAATCATACAAAATCTAAACAATATAGTGAGCAGTGATTGAAGCCTAACTTGTTCCCTCTTTAGCTCACAACCATCTCAGTAGATCATCTAGCAAGCTAAACCAAGCACTAGCCCCACTGTAAGCTTGGCATTGCCATCAATGGTGAACAGCCGAGCACACCCATGCTACCCTAGTGGAGACAGCAAGCTAGGAAAAGATTAAGCCGTGCCAACCTTGTTTGGGAGGCAGCCCACCGTCCACCGCCACACCCTGTCCCAGCCGCGAGCGTTGCCAGCCACTGGACCACAGGCACGGACCGCGCCCATCTCGCCAGCGACCATGCCGAGCGTGCGCCAGAGCGCCACCCTCGACCGAAGCCCACAGACCGTGCGCCGCCCTTGCCGCGTGCATACATGATCGCCACCGACCCAGGAGACCGCCAGACATCCCTGTTCGCCGCCCCGTGCCGCACAGCCACCGCTCGCCGTCGAAGACGCCGCCTCTGCCGCGCAGAGCATCGCCCGTTCCAGACCAAACCGCATCGCCCCTACTCACGCACTAAAGCCGTAGCGCATCGCCAGGAGACCACCAAGCGATCGCCATCGCCGGCCATGCCTCTAGCAGCCTGTAACCATGTCGCCACCGTCGCTTACCCATCCCGTTCGGTCTCGCCGTCGATCCTATAAAAGGAGGACTCCCGCACTCAATTTCTTCACACCATTCCACTCCTCTCTCACCCAGAACCACCCCACCTCAGTCCCGGAGCAAGGCGAGTAGCACATCGCCGGAATTGCACCGGAGCAGGCCGCCTCTGGAGGAGAAGGGCGCCATCGATTTCGTCCACCCCAGGAGCTGTCGCGACCACCCCTGAGTTCGCCGTCGTCGACTTTGTCGTTCGCCCGCCTCGCCGACCCTCGCCCGCACCCCGGTGAGCCCCCAACGACCCCCACTATCCGGGCTAGGTTTTTGTCTCGCCGGCGTTGCCCAACGTCGACGATGACCCTCAGCCGTTAGATTAGAACAAGATCCCACGGATCACATCGTCCCATACCGCTTCGCACCCCCCTGTGTCACTGACGCGTGGGGACAGCCACTTAAATAGCCCGTGGAAGCGCTGCGCTTAGCAGGCCGGCCCAGTATCGTTTCCCGCGCAGCCCAGCTATTTGAATTAAACCTTCTTTTTATTCCAAACACACTTCTGTACCCATTTTCAAAAATCAACCCAGGTCGATTCAGTGCACGAAATTGAATGAAACCAATTTTGTTAGAAAGGTCTATGAATGCTGAATCCAAGCCCGTTGGATTCAAGTCATTTGGATCTGTAGATCATCCCTGGTAAAAATAACAAGGAAGAAGCTTTTCTGCATTCAAACATTTTTTCAAAGTTAAACCACAATAGCTTTTGAGTTGATTCCAACTCTCAAAAATCACATTTAACTATACCTTTCAGAATATATAAAAATATATAGGTTTACTTACAGAAAATAATGTTCAAGCAATAAAAGAATGCCACCTAGGCATTTCTAGACATAATATTAAATTAAAACAAAAGCGTAAAACCTTATTAAATTATGACACCACTTTAAATCACATTCCCATGGACTAAAATATGTGGTGATGACATGTGTCAACATGATCCCATGTTTGGTTTGGAGAATATTAAATCTTAAGTAGTTTTTCAGTGAGTAGAAATTACTTTTCTAAAAATAAAAAGGAATTTTTTTAAAACCAAACCCAAATCTTGTACTGTTAGTGATGATGCTAGATCATCTATAGGACCCTTTGGTGTGATGATTGCAAGTAGTTAAGAATTGCTTGGTGATTGTGTACATCGTATTTATTTATAGACGCTAGTACCGACCAAGGATACGAGGAGGAAGGAGGATTCTAAGAAGAAGAAGCCGAGGAGAACTTCAACCACTACTCTGCACAAGGCAATCCTAATGCTAATAGTTGATGGTGCAAGCTAACACTTGCAAGATACTCTATTGTGCAAGCAAATACTTGCTTGTTACCATGCCAACCATATGCCTTAAGCATATGTGATCATGCCCACTTGACAACCCAATCCTAGTTTTATTTGCAAGCCTCTACTTTATTTCTTTATCAAAACTTTAACTTAGAGTTGACTTAAGTGACTTATAGATCCTAGAAAGATATATTTTGAAGGTTGCATAAAGAACATAAAATTTGGCCTAAGTTAGAAACCTTGATATCATCCTAAGATATAAGGTTATACTTAGTTGAAATTCCACTAGTTTACCACCCCTCATTAGTGCTACCCCCCACTTGTAGATGCTAGTGCTAAGCATAAAACTTGATCAACTTTAGATGGGAATACTTGGTGAAAATGGTTATGAAAACCTTAGAATGATGGATCATTCTACTGAGATGTTTTGACATATGTTTCCGAACACCAGATGATTTTGGTGATGAAAATGTTGAGGCATGAGCCTTAGCCCTTTATAAAACTGATGGTTGTCTGGATGCGATACCATTCCAATGTTACCGTACAACCACAATACCCAAAGATTGGGTAGGGCTTGACTGGAAGCTTATATACCTTAGTATTAGTTCCCTCACGGCCAAGGTCTGAGCTGAGGCTACCTTGTGAAGATTGTCCACCTGTGCAGTACCCAAGATGACAGTTGGTCATGGTTGGGAGGCCAAACTCACAGGAGAGGTGCTTATACTAGGGCGTGTAATTGAAAGGTTAGGATTGATTATCCGCATACTGAACATGGTGAATTCAGGATTTGTTCCTGACGGATGTATCGAATGTTGTGGTGAAAGTGTACAATGTCTGCAGAGTGTCAAACTATTCGAATAGCCGCTTCCGCAGTTATGGATAGTTGGAGTGGCCATATTGTTCCCCGTCAGACTTTTCAAAATGACTTGTGAAATGAACTGACATTTTGACTTGACCACAATAGAGTTGTGACATGAGTTACAAGTTCCCCTTTAGGAGTTATAAAATCGTGACTAGTTTCTTTCTGAACTTAGTAGAGATAAATCTAGCTTTTTGCAAAACAACCCTAGAGCCTAGTGTCCTATTATCAAAAACCCACCTTCTCTTGTTAGTATTAGTTTGCGAGTACTTAAAGAGTACTCATGGCTTTGTCCCTGGCTATTCCCATGGCCAGACTATGAAGAGGAGTACCTGGAAGATGGAACCCAGGAAGGTTACACCAACTAGGATCATCTCCCATCGTCAGCATTGCCTGTGACCCCGAAGATGGAGCTTTGCCTACGCTACCGTTATTATTATGTATTCCGCTGCTTGAAGTTGTATTAAGAACTGGATCACGAGATCCTTATTTGTGTAAGACCTTATATATGGTTTGTAATGTATGATGTACTGTGGTATCCAATTCTGTTATGTCTCGCAAAAATGGTAATCCTGGGATTGCGATGTATGGCATAACAGGCATCTGGGATTAAAAATCCGGATGTTGACAAATAGCTTTCATACAAGTGGTCCCCCACTATTTTTTTTGGGATGATCACCCATTTTTTGGCACCTCTTAGAGCAACGCCAACAGCTTACCCATATATGGGTAAGCAAAAAGCGTTTGGCTAAGAGGAGAGAGAAGGTATAGGTAAGATGATTTTGGTTTGCTTTTCTAGCTTACCCATATTAGCCTACCCAAAACTAAGCTGAGAAAAATATGGACATGGGACCCACTTGCCAGTGGGTATTTTTCTCTCCTCTGTTTTCCCTCTTTCTTCTTCCCTGTCCACACCACCTACCCAACGCATCCATCCCCCGCCACCAGCGCCCCTCCTTATCTGCCAGTGCCGCCGTCACCACTCTCCCACCCCGCCACCAGCGCCCCTCCGTTCGCTAGTGTTGCTGCCATCTCCTCTCCTCCCCTTCCATGGCCCGCAACGCCGCCCTGTCTCAAATCAAGATTTCTCTGGCCAAAATCGAGGTTCCCCAATCAAAAATCGAGCTTCCCTAGCCAAAAGTTGAGCTTTCCCTGGTCAAAATCGAGGTTCCCTGGCTGGAACCGAGCTTCCTGGTCTCAAATCGAGGAAGGCATGGGCGGGTTTTTTTGGCTGCTGTAGCAGCCAGAAGCATGACAACAGAGGAGGGATGGTTGGCGGGGGCTTGAGGGAGGGAGGGAAGATTGGCCATGGTTCGTCGGTGGTCGGAGCGACTACTGCGAACGACGGTGAGGTCGGGTCAGTGCGGTCGAGATGGGCGGAAACTTCCGCTCAGGCTGTTGGAGCCTCCCGCATGCATTTTGTGCTGATGTGACCACATATGGGTAGAGATTGTCTCTTACCCATATTTTGTGTCCATCTACCCATAAATGGGTAGGAGGTGGAAAAAAATGGGTGATCACTCAAAAATTTCTGGTGGGGGACCACTTTCACGTAAGCTGTTGGAGCTATGTTTTTGCCCATCTTACCCAAAATAACGGTTATTGTCCCTCTTACCTAGATTTAGGTAAGCTATTGGAGATGCTCTTACCTATATATATGGGTAGATGGACACAATTTTTGGGTAAGATACAACTCTTACCCATGTGTTGCCACATCAGCAAAAACGGATGCGAGAGGCTACCAACCGCTCGTGCGCAAAATTTATCCCGACCCGTGCAACGATGGAGTCACTCGTTGCCATCCCTCTGGCTGCCGGAGATAACCTCGCGTCCCGCCACTCTGCGTCCCTCCACCTGCGAGCCACCCGCCGGCCTCCTCCACCCATGCACGCCCCTTCTACCAGCCAGAATCGAGTCACATCGGCCAACCCGATTAGCACATCGCCGGTTCCGATTCGGCGTAGATGGGTGCTTTCTAGGACCGCCCATAGCTCCGTCACCACCCTACCTGCGAGCTCCGCCACCCATCCCCACTAGCGAGCACCGTGATGCCTCACACGCACCCAACATGCAAGCTCCCGAGCCGCCAGGACCTCATTCCTCGACGGCCACTGGCGTCGATTCAGCCGAGCACGAGCTCCGCGCACCTTGTCAGCCGACCACAAGCTTCGAGCGGTACAAGAAGATGGGCGGCGGGGCAGAGGCACCTGGGCTATGGGGACAGGTGTGTTGGGAACAAAATGATAAAAGGAAGATAAAAAGGAAAAAAGAAAGAAAAATTGGATTCACTGACAAGTGGGTCCCATGTGCAAAACAGTTTTGGGTAACCACATTAGGGGTAAGCTAGAAAAACAGAGACTAGACTAGTTACCTAAACCTTCTATCTCCTCTTACCCAAACTATTTTTGCTTACCCATATATCACTACAGGAAACAGGCCAGGCGCCGATGGCCAGACCCCGTAGGCGTAGCCACCGATTGTCATCGGCGTATGACCGTCGGTGTACGACCCCGTAGGCGTAGCCTGTTTGCCCGTCGGCGTAAAGGATGTGGGTCCCAAATCACACGGTTGACGGTTGTTTGCTTTGGCGGCAGCTATGCCGGCGGCATTGCCGTCGGCCTAGAGGATTTGGCTAGAGCTACGATGACGGCAATGCCGTCGGCCTATCTTTTTTCAATTTTTTTCCATTTTTTTGTTTTTGTTTTGAATTATTAATTTCACAAGCATTTTTTAATTATTTAACTCGTTAATTTCACAAACATTTTTTTAACTCTAAGTATAATTAATTTCTGGTTAAATTATATTAATGGTCAAACTTTCCCATCAATCACCCATCCTAGCACTACTTCATCCCCAACACGCTTAACTTCTCTGTTCCTTTCAGATAAGCTTCCAATCACAAAATTAGACCTTACTAATAATATTATCATATCAATCCTATTAACCCTTGGACGATGGTATCACATGCCTTTATTTTTAAAATTTCAACCATTTATTTAAGTAAACAACAATTAATAAGTAATAATAATCTTGAATTCAAATTAAAATAAAACAAATTTTATTTATTTTGCCTTTTTCTATTTAATATTAAATAATTCACAACTACAAATCCGTAAATCGTAATTCGACAAATAATATATCCAAATCGATCAAAAAAATGAGAGGAATCCAAATATTACATCCCTATCATATATTTAATTATGTATCATATCTTGTTAACACTAGAACAACCGAAACTATGTTAGGATTCATGAAACACCCTTTTTTGCACTCGGAAAAAAAGAAAATGGCTTATTGGTGCGACGAAAAAGAAAACTTCAAGTGGATATCTAATGAAATATAATGTTGTGCGTCTAAATATCATGACCATCAGATAATGTACATGTAGTTCAAATCGGATCCACTTCCTACTGATTCAGCATGAATTTGTCTTTTTCACCAGGGGTGGATGGAAAGGTTCGAGCTCCCACGATTGTCACATTTTCCATGTAAGGTGGTCTAGTATTTTTGAAAAATGGAGTGGTAGCATTTTGAAATAGCCATTTGGTGGTTGCTTCACAAAACACCCGTTTTCGGCGCTCGGAAAATAAAAATGGCTTTTCGGTACGATGAAAAGGAAAACTTCCTCCTGCAACATTGTTCGCCGTCCCATGATACACATGTGTGCATAATATATGCATATTATCGCAAACTATACCACGATTCTAGCAATAACATTGGTCATTTGACCTGAAATCCAGAAAACCTCGATTGAGATAGGTCATTTTGTGAAGGGTTTTTTGAGACACAATGCACATACCAAGTTTGGTATTTTTCCATGCAACTATTTCACATAATATGACACCACGCGAAGGTTTTTCATTATTTTGATCGTTTTTGAATTTTTTATGCCCATTTCAAACTATCGTCAAACTTTCTAAATTGAGGGGCATGAAGATTCTTAGCTCGGGGCTGAGCCTCACTAAACTTGCATTAGATATCTGATGAAATAGCATATTGTGAACCTAAAAAATATTTTTGCAAAAAATCATGAGCATCATATTATGTACTTGTAGTTCAAATCTAACTCATTTCCTACCGATTCGGCATGAATTTGTCTTTTTCACGAGGTATGGACGGAAAGGTTTGATATACTCAGGTTGGAAAATTGTCTATTAAATATGGTCTAGTATTTTTAAAAATATGGTATTATCATTTTGAAACTTTTATTTGGTGGTTGCTTCACAAAACACCCCTTTTTTGCACTCGAAAAATTGAAAATGGCTTTTCGGTGCGATGAAAAGTAAAACTTCCTCCTGCAACATTGTTCACCATCCCATGATACACATGTGTGCACAATATGGGCACATTATCACAAATTATACCGCGATTCTAGCAATAACATTGGTCATTTGACCTGAAATCGAGAAAACCTCGATTGAGATAGGTCATTTTGTGAAGGGTTTTTTGAGACACAATGAATATACCAAGTTTTCTATTTTTCCATGCAATTATGTCACATAATATGATACCACGCGAAGGTTTTGCATTGTTTTGATTGTTTTTTATTTTTTTATGCATATTTCAAATTATCGTTAAACTTTCTAAATTGAGGGGCATGAATATTCTTAGCTCGGGGCTGAGCCTCACTAAACTTGCATTAGATCTCTGATGAAATAGCATATTGTGAATCTAAAAATTATATTTGGAAAAAATCATGAGCATCATATCATGTACCTGTAGTTCAAATCTAACTCATTTCCTAGCGATTCAGCAGGAACTTATATTTTTCACCAGGGGTGAACGGAAAGGTTTGAGATAGCCAGGTTGGGAAATTTTCCATTTAAATGGTCTAGTATTTTTTTTAAATGTGGTATTATCATTTTGAAACTTTCATTTGATGGTTGCTTCACAAAACGCCCGTTTTGGCGCTCGGAAAATAGAAAATGGCTTTTCGGTGCGACGAAAAGGAAAACTTCCTCCTGCAACATTGTTCTCCATCCCATGATACACATGTATGCACAATATGGACATATTATTGCAAACTATACCGCTATTCTAGCAATAACATTGGTCATTTGACCTGAAATCCAGAAAACTTCAATTGAGAGGTCATTTTGTGAAGGTTTTTTTAAGACACAATGAATATACCAAGTTTAGTATTTTTCCATGCAACTATGTCACATAATATGATACCACGCTAAGGTTTTGCATTGTTTCGATCGTTTTTGATTTTTTATGCCCATTTCAAACTATCGTCAAACTTTCTAAATCGAGGGGCATGAAGGTTCTTAGCTCGGGACTGAGCCTTACTAAACTTGCATTATATCTTTAATGAAATAGCATATTGTGAACCTAAAATTGATTTTTGCAAAAAATCATGAGCATCATATCATGTACCCGTAGTTCAAATCTAACTCATTTCCTACCGATTCGGCATGAATTTGTCTTTTTTACGAGGGGTGGACGAAAAGGTTTGAGATATCCATGTTAGGAAATTGTCCATTCAATATGGTCTAGTATTTTTGAAAAATGTGGTATTATCATTTTGAAACTTTCATTTGGTGGTTGCTTCACAAAACACCTCATTTTTTGCACTCAAAAAATAGAAAATGGTTTTTCGGTGCCACGAAAAGGAAAACTTCCTCCTGCAACATTGTTCACCATCCCATGATACACATGCGTGCACAATATGATCACATTATCACAAACTATATCGTGATTCTAGCAATATCATTGGTCATTTAACCTGAAATCCAGAAAACCTCGATTGAGATAGGTCATTTTGTAAAGGTGTTTTTGAGACACAATGAATATACCAAGTTTGGTATTTTTCCATGCAACTATTTCACATAATATAACATCACGCGAAGATTTTGCATTCTTTCGATCGTTTTTGAATTTTGTACGTCCATTTCAAACTATCGTCAAACTTTCTAAATTGAGGGGCATGAAGATTCTTAGCTCGGGGCTGAGCCTCACTAAACTTGTATTAGATCTCTGATGAAATAGCGTATTGTGAACCTAAAAATAATTTTTGCAAAAAATCATGAGCATCATATCATGTACCCGTAGTTCAAATCTAAGTCATTTCCTACCGATTCGGCAGTAATTTGTCTTTTTTATGAGGGGTGAACGGAAAGGTTTGAGATACCCAGGTTGGAAAACTGTCCATTCAATATGGTCTAGTATTTTTGAAAAATATGGTATTATCATTTTGAAACTTTCATTTGGCGGTTGCTTCACAAAACACCCACTTTTTGCACACGGAAAATGAAAAATATGTTATACGAAAGTATTTGTATTTTTTAATAAAAATATATAATATTTAAGTTTATATAGATAGATCTTATTTTTCTGCAAATTTTGATATATTATATGTATTTTTTTGAATTTAAATGATTTAGTTATGATTTTTCTAAGATTAATGTGGCAAAAAAAATAGCTACGCCGACGGCTTTGCCGTTGGCATATGTGTGAATTCCGTCAGCGTAGGCTTGACGTCGTATCTCTGTTGTTAGCCTAATAGGCTACGTCGGTGGTCCTGTTTGCGCCGACGGCTGCCGTCGGCCTATTTGTCCTATGCCGATGGCCATACTGGGCCGATGGCCCATCAAGCTACGCCGTCGGCCTATCTGGTTATTCCCCTAGTGTATAGATAAGCTCTTGGAGTTGCTCTTAGTCTTCACAAGCTAGGTGGTTTAAGGACCTATTTATAAATTTTGTTACTTTTTAGGCTATTTGTAATGTCATTATTATCAGTGGATTTTTCAAAAAAAAAATGGTTAAGCCGTCTCAAGTCCGCGCACACGGCTAGCCAATCCATCGATATCGACGCACTGAACACAGCGCCAGTGTATCGCATTCGTCTCCACTCTCCGAACACAAGCAGCGGACGCAAAGGTGTTCGAGCCCTGCCGAAGCCCCCCACGCTGCTCTCATCTCACGGCGCGGCGCACGATCACAGCGTCCAAAAACCAAACCCTTCCGTCCTCGTCACCACGCACGGACACGGACAGAAACACATAACGAAAAGGCGGGAGGGGAGTCGCTTTGCTTCCACGGCCAAACTAGCGCCTTGGAAGCGTTCCAACCCGCCACACGAGGAGGAGGCCGCGACGCGACCTGCCCCGCCACGTACCTCGCCCCGCCCCCGTCCCGCTCTAGATCTCTCTCTCTCTCACTCCATACCTCAGAGCCGCAGACAACACCACCACTGCTCGCTCGCTCGGCCTCTCCCTCCCAACCCCCCCGGTCAAATCCATCCTTCGCAGCCAAGACACGCTCGCCTTTTCCGCACACAAGCCACCCCCAAATCGCACGTAAACCGCGCTGCTTTCTAATCGATCCATCATCCATCGCACCGCCACCCCCTCCGAGATCAACAGGTTCGTCCTGCTGTTGTTGTATTGCTGATCAGGAAGGGGGCGTGGATCGACTGGGCGGGCGGAGATGGGAGGGAGATCGCCGGCGGCAGGATGGCGGTGCGCTCTGCTTCTTCTTCTCCTGACGACGATGGCGATCACGGCGGCGGAGGGGAGGTTCGTGGTGGAGAAGAACAGCCTGCGGGTCACCTCCCCGGCCGCGCTCCGGGGCGTCTACGAGTGCGCCATCGGCAACTTCGGGATGCCGCAGTACGGGGGAACCATGCACGGGGTCGTCGTATACCCCAAGGCCAACCGGAAGGGCTGCATGGACTTCGGCGACTCCGGGCTCTCCTTCAAACCCAAGGCCGGCGGACTACCCGTCTTCCTCCTCGTCGATCGCGGAGGTGAGCCACAGATCGATCGAGACCAAAACCATTCCTTCTTTCTTCTACATTCCACTTTGTCAGATCGAGTAATCTGATTTAACGACTACACACGTGCGTTTCCTTTTGTCGATCACGACTACATGCGTGAATAATTTAGTACTCGTACGATTTCCCATTCCCCCATCAGCTAGATATAGTAGTACTCCGTATTAAGAATACACACGTTTAAATTGGAACCTGACATTAGGATTTGGACCTTTTGGAAGTTGGAAGTATGGGCAGTATCTATGTCTTTTATTTATAAAAAATTTGGATGCAGTCTTCCTCGTGTCGTTTTCAGTGAATAATTTTGTCCTAATCGAGCTATGACATGTTTAATATTTCAAAAATTATATTCGTACGACATTTTTAGAAAATTATATCGGCAAGACATGCCCTCCCTGGTCGCTCCGTGCGACGGATTTGGTAAGTTGCGAGTTAATTTCGTTTGGGTCCTAGCAATTTTCATTTTTCTTTTTGATGAAAAAAAACATCGTTGTCGACGTCTTGGATGTGTGAACCAGATCCCATCGTACAAGAGCGCGTGAGTGGCCTAATAATATTTTTACCTTTTCTAGTTGTTTGTTTGGATTCTATTGGATATTTGATTTGTAATTTAGTCATAATTCCTAAATCCTAATACAAAAGGCACCTGGTTGCTCATGTTCTTTGAGTAGAGAGGTTTTGTTAGACATAATACTTGTAGAGCTGCATTCAGTTAACCGAAGCACTTTGACCGGGTGCCCTCTCTGTCATGTTCTTTGAGTGAATATTAATATACTACATGGTTGCTCATGTTCTTTGAGCGGAGAGGCTTTTGTCACACATATTTGTATAACTGTATTCAGTTAGCACAGCGGGTCCATTAGTTAAGATTATAGTTAAAAATGTTTGCATGTCGTTATTGTGTTTTTTATCTTTGACTCAACCAGGATAGGACTTGCGGACTAAGAACATCTCTAGCCGATCCCTCAAAATCGATTAGAAGAGTAAAATTTCGGTTTTGGGCTAAGCCTACTTGTACTTTCTCCGGCCCATATTAGTTGACTCACTATTTAGTATATAAGTTCATTCAAATTTTGGCAAATGTAAGTCAACTAATATGGATCGGAGGAAGTACTAAAATTTATTAGAGGAGTATTCCTGGAACCCAGGATTCTAAAGGCAACAGTATTTACTGGAATGTCACGTCAGCATCATGTCACTCGTGTGCTGACCAAACTTCTGTTGTGAAACAAAAATAAAACTTGTAAAACATGACTAAAACTTATGAAACATCTTCTATAGTTTTAAAAAATCATAATTTTTTCACAAACTTCGCTCTGTTTCGACATAGAAGTGAGTTCTGTTTCTATTAGTCATGTTTAACCCATGTGCTGAAAAAAAAAGATAACTGGCCCATGGTAGATATAGGACACCGGCACATGCGTTGCCTTCAGAAAAAAGTTTTCGAGTACTCCCCGGCCTCTCCGAAATCCGAATGCTAAAAAACACTCGCTCGCGGCTCCTCCCCTTCGGTCTTCTCCCCAGACGCTGGCGTCTCCTCCGCGGGATTTGCCGCTCCACGAAACTGTCGGACGGTTCATGATGGAGTGGGAGGAGGTGAGCTTGGGTGAGCCACGAGTGGAGGGGGAGGGGCGAGGAGGCGGGGGAACGGGGTAGTCGACGTGGTCGCCATGGCTTCCGTTTTGGTTTGCTCAGCGAGGACGAGGCAGCATCCTTCAAGGTCTGGTCCAATCATCTTCAACGTCGCCGAGCTCGTCCCGACATTATCTTCATCGTCGCTGCTCGCCGCGGAGATGCATAGCATGTGTTCGACAAAATGTGTGAGCCAAAAGTAAGTTTTAGGAAGTTCGGTTAGAAACCACAATTTTTCAGAGGAGTAAATATACTCCTCTAAAAGATAGGAGGCGGTTTACTCCTCTAAGTTTGATTCTCTAGAGATGCTCTAACTTGATTGTCTGCCTTAAACTGTTCAGTTTGCCGTCATACTATTTGATATCGGCATATCGTTCTTCAGAAAATATTTCCCCTCTACAGTGAAGGGAATAAATAGTCTTCAGTGAAGGAACTGGTAATGCCCCAAAGAAGGGAATCTCTACTGCAGTTCACGTGTCATAATTCTATCCAGCCATAGTTGTTCAACAAAGCCGATAGCTACCATGATAACGCTATCATCTTAAATTTGTTACCCTGGTTACCATCTTAAACCTTCTTTCTCCTAGCTGTTAAATGTGTTAATCTCACTGACTAATATCTTAGATCATTACAACAAAAATGGTGCCTTAATTCTCTGTGACGTCTCTGCAACGTGCAGACTGCTATTTCACAACCAAGGGATGGAACGCGCAGACCGCTGGAGCAGCTGCAGTCCTCGTCGCCGACGACAGAGCAGAGCCTCTGATCACAATGGACACCCCAGAATCAGCAGGAAAGGAGCACCTAGAGAACATCACCGTCCCATCAGCGCTCGTATCCAAGAGGTTCGGGGACGACCTGAAGACCGCCCTGGAAAATGGAGACATGGTGAATGTGCTCCTGGACTGGAGGGAGTCCCTCCCCCACCCCGACGAGCGCGTGGAGTACGAGTTCTGGACGAACAGCAACGACGAGTGCGGTGCCAAGTGCGACATGCAGATGAACTTCGTCAGGAACTTCAGAGGGGTCGCGCAGGTTCTGGAGCAGAGGGGCTACACCCAGTTCGCGCCGCACTACATCACCTGGTACTGCCCGGAGGCCTTCATCCTGAGCAAGCAGTGCACCTCGCAGTGCATCAACCACGGGAGGTACTGCGCGCCGGACCCGGAGCAGGACTTCACCACCGGATACGATGGGAAGGACGTCGTGGTCCAGAACCTCATCCAGATCTGCCTCTTCAAGGTGGCCAATGAGAGCCGGAAGCCATGGCTGTGGTGGGATTACGTGCACGACTTCGCGATCAGGTGCCCGATGAAGGAGAAGAAGTACACAAGGGATTGCGCCAATGGCGTTATCAAGTCACTTGGTGGGTCAAGCTAACAGTACTCTCTATAAATGTTCCATCGTTGGAGCTGATGAAAAAGAAAATTAGCTTGACCACTGTCATTTTTACAGGAATGGACATTGACAAGATTAACACGTGTGTGGGAGACCCTGACGCCGATGAGGACAATCCGGTGCTCAAAGCGGAACAAGATGCTCAAGTAAGACTCTTGATAAACTCTCAAACCATAATGCGTTTGTTACTTAATGACAGACTGATCTTTGTGCATTTTGTCCCTCAGATTGGTCATGGTTCTCGAGGGGATGTCACCATACTGCCAACTTTTGTTGTCAATAACAGACAATACAGAGGTGCTTCAGTTGTCCTACCGTACATTACTTTTTAGCCCAATGCTCTTTATGTTTATGTTTATTTTACTGTTTAGGGAAGCTGGATAAAAGAGCTGTGCTAAGAGCAATATGCTCGGGATTCGAAGAGACAACCGAGCCTGATATCTGTTTGACTCAAGGTTCGTGGATTGTTTACCTTTTAAATAAATGTATCTGAATTTTTATCTTCATGATTTTTTTTTGGCTTCATCTACTATGTACAGATATCCAAACAAACCAATGTTTGGAAAACAATGGAGGTTGCTGGCTGGACAATAGAAATAATTTTACTGCATGCAAGGTACAGTTTCGTTAGAGAAATGCTGCTGAAATTGTTTATTCTGTTTGTGTTGTGGTACACAGTTCTAATTTCCTTGCTGGCATATTGTAGGATACCTTCCGCGGGAGAGTTTGTGAATGCCCAATTGTCAATGGTGTACAGTTTGTTGGTGACGGGTACACCCACTGTGAAGGTATATACTTTTGCATTTTACTCCTTCAAATTGTACTGTTAGCAACTTCATAAGGCATGATTTCATTGAAGATTTTTTTTTGGTTGGCAGCTTCCGGTGTCGGCAGATGCCAAATCAACAACGGAGGCTGCTGGAAGGAAACCAGAAATGGGAAGGCCGTCTCTGCCTGCTCCGTAAGATCATCTATTTTAGTTGTCTTCACCATGCAGCTCTCTTGTGCCTGTTGTGCGTGGTACAAACTGATTTTGGAAATTTACAGAATGAAGAATCTAAAGGCTGCAAATGTCCACCGGGTTTCAAGGGTGATGGCATACACAGTTGCGATGGTAATACTGTTAGAAAATGTTGTTCTGCAACCTTGTCGGCAATATTACTGCTCCATGTTTACAGATGTTGCAAGACTATGCGTTCATACATATGGATATCTGCGCATTAGAAACTCATCCTATAAACTAGTAGAGTACTAGCTAACTTAGAACAGTGGCCAAGTACTGAACTTTTGAGCTTCTTAGTCAATTTCCTTTATGTAATATTTATCTCTCTGCTTGACACTTGCAGACATTGACGAATGCAAAGAGAAACTTTACTGCCAGTGCAACGGCTGCAGCTGTGAGAATACATGGGGAAGCTATGAGTGTGGCTGTGGTGGTAGCAGCATGCTATACATAAGAGAGCATGACACTTGTGTCAGTGAGTTGCCTAACCCGAACTTTTTCCTAGTCTTACTAGTATATGTGGGTTCAGTCAGTCAGTTATCGTCATAATTTCAGTTTTCTATACCAAATTGTTCGAAGTTTTCACGTCAAAATAAACGCGCATCTAACGCATTTCACTGCAGGCAAAGTTGCCAATGCATCAGTGGGCTGGGGCTTCCTGTGGGTTATTTTCTTCGGCCTCGGTTTCGCAGGAGTTGGAGCATATGCCGTCTACAAGTATCGGCTACGGGTAAACAACTCCTCATCCTTTCTACAAATCGGATTCAATTGCTACTTAGCTCTACAGAGAACTTGTTTACTAATTTGACGGACGGGAGACTCATGCTTTGTGCTGTCGACAACATTGCCATTCCAGAGCTACATGGACTCAGAGATCCGCGCGATCATGGCGCAGTACATGCCTCTGGAGAACCAAGACACGTCGAGCCATCAACGGACAGTGGAGCGCGCTGACATCTGAGATAGCAAGGGTTTCTACACATCGACGATCACAGGTCAAGCATAAGAGCTAGTCGCGTAGCGTCGTGAACTCGACGGAGAGGATTGATTCCCATATATATAGCTTGCGATTTTGAAAAGAGCCTCTCTTTCTTTCTTTTTTTCGTTCTGGAACTCGAAGAACAGGTTTAGGATCTCACCTAGTAGTCATAATCTTGAGCTTCTGGTCTTGATAGCATTGTGTAAATACCGTTGCCCGGACTGATTCATCGTCGTCGTTACTGTCGTTTAATAAAGAGACCGGAAGAGCATTTAGCCAGTTATTATTAACCTACTGTCTGAAAGGTACTTCTGCAGGTATCAGAATGCAGAATTTTTATTGTCTTTCTCAGCTGTTCCAGACCTGCGGTAAGATAGTAAAATTTGTATGATCTTCACTCGGATAGTAATATATTGAGTGAGGTTGGGGTCTGTCAGGTTACACAGCCTTACAGGCTGGCGAGTGCAGCAGAGAAGTAATCATGATGTGTCATGCGTGTATGGAATAATACGGGCAGAATTATACGAGGAGTACACTGGATTCGATTGCCGCAGGCGTCCAGTAGTGCTTAGGTGGTGGACCAGAACCAGAACGAGGATGAGAGGATCCATGATTATACTCTGGAAACAAAGAAATCGGGGGCTCTGCTGGGCTGGACGTTTCGACCGTTGGGGTTAGAGCATCTCTTCGACTACCCAGCACGCCGATCCCAATCCAGACCCGTCGAAAATAGGTCTGGTCGCTGAAATTTCGCCCATCGTGTATCTAGAAACCTGTTTTCGTCCGGATTTAGGGTAATTTTGGTCCGGACTACCCAGACCATACCCAGGATCCTGGATACACCCTGGGAACGCCGGACGAAGCGAATTTGGCGAGTGGACCCGCTCAGTCAGCATATATTCGCTCATATTCATCCAAAGTTCGCCCAAAGTTCACCATATTCGCTCAAAGTTCGCCCATATTTGCTCATATTGGCCCAAAGTTCGTCCATATAGACCATATTCGTCCAAAGTTCGTCCATATAGACCATATTCGCCCAAAGGTCGCCCAAAATTTGGGCATATTTGCCCAAAGTTCATTCGTATCGCCCATATTCGCCCAAAGTTCGTCCATATAGACCATATTCGCCCAAAATTCGGGCATATTCGCCCAAAGTTCATCTGTATCGCCCATATTCGCCCAAATTTTGTCCAAAGTTCGTCCATATAGACCATATTCGTCGAAAGTTCGCCCAAAATTCGGGCATATTCGTCCAAAGTTCGTCCGTATCGCCCATATTCGCCCAAATTTCGCCCAAAGTTCATCCATATAGACCATGTTCGCCCAAAATTGGGCATATTCGCCCAAAGTTCGTCCGTATCGCCCATATTCGCCCAAAGTTCGTTTGTATCGCCCAAAGTTCACCCATATTCGTCCAAAACTATTTATATTCGCCGAAAGTTTGCCGAAATTTCTTAAATTTTAGTCAAACACGGGAACTCGCCTGGGTACGCGAGTGGGAAAATCGGCGTATCCAGACCGAAAACTTGTTTCGTCCGGCCAAAAAAAGGTTCGAATTTTGGCCTGGGTTCGTCCAAAGAGTGGAGATGCTCTTAGGCCATCCCAAGCGGCCCCCGAAAAACGGACTTCCATCGCTTCCTCCCAGACCGAGCCCAAGGCTTAACGCGCACCCGCAATCGGACTGGATATCGCGACGCGGTTTGATTCGACGCAAACCGGGTCAAAACCTGGGGTTGGTTATGGGGTCTCGGATGCCGGCCTCGTCCGGGGCGGTCCAGCCGAGTCTTCCTCGACTCCCATCTGGCGGTGTCCTAGAGAGAGGGATCGCGTCGTCTCCATCCACACTCCACTTCCAGTCCCCACTTGGGACAAACCCCAAAACCCTAGCCACTCCCTCCCCACCGTTGATGTCTACGCACTTCTATTCTTGTAGACAGTTGTTGGGCCTCCAAGTGCAGAGGTTTGTAGAACAGCAGCAAGTTTTCCTTAAGTGGATTACCCAAGGTTTATCGAACTCAGGAAGGAAGTGGTCAAAGGTATTCCCTCTCAAGCAATCCTGCAATCAAGATACAAGAAGTCTCTTGTGTCCCCAGCACACCCAATACACTTGTCAGGTGTATAGGTGCATTAGTTCGGCGAAGAGATAGTGAAATACAAGTGATAACGGTGCCAGAAAATAGCTTGACGGTGAGGTAAAGACTAAAGGCAACAAGAAGGAAGCAAGCAAACATGCAACAGATCTAGTAGCAAACGGTGTTTCAATGTTTAGAAACAAGGCCTAGGGATCATACTTTCACCAGTGAACACTCTCTCATATAAATATCCTCTCTTCATGATACTACTCTTAACTACTCTCCGGTTGGACACTCTAATCCATGGTAGGGCCTTCCCAAATCTAGATAACCCCACACTGTCACCTTAAGCGCTAGATGGTTCCAACAAACACCACAATTTCATAGAGACATCAAACTCCAAATATAACTCATAACAAATATTTAATCTAGCCAAAGTGCCACACACGATATGCATGTTGTCACTTTCACACATGTGGGGAAAAGCATAGATCTATTAAAGCACAAAGAGTATTTATGTAGACTCAAACCTAAGTGTCACCATGGCGTGCACGCTGGCACTTTCACACACATGGGGAGAGCAGAGATCTATTGAAGCACTTGAGTAGCAAGGTAGATCTACTTGATTACAAATCTCATGACCACAAGATCATGCATAGAGAGAGAGATGAACACACAGCTACCGGTAGAGCCCTTAGCCTCGAGGAAGAACTACTCCCTCCTTATCATGGGAATCAGCAACGGTGATGAAGATGGCAATTGATATCGATGGAGATGGCTCCGGAGGCAGTTCCCCGTCTCGACAGGGTGCCGAAACAGAGACTTTCTGTCCCCCGAATCTCCCCTTCGGTGGCGGCGGCGCTACGGAGGTTTTCGTGGATTTCTTCTGGATTCTTTAGGGTTTTCCCATCGGAGGCTTCTTATAGGCGCGGGAATCAAGGTCAGTGGAGGTCCAGGGGGCCCAAACCCTACCCAGGCGCGGGGTGGGCCCACCCGCGCCTAGGGGGTTTTGGCCGCCCTGTGGCCCCCCTCCGGCTCTGCTTCGTGGTTCTGTGTCGCTCCGGGAAAATAATAACTTTGGCTTGTGTCCCATCCAATTCCGAGAATATTGATTTTATGCCTTTCTGGAACCAAAAAACAGAAGAAAATAGGCAACTGGCACTGTGGCAACTTGTTAATAGGTTAGTTCCAGAAAAGATATAAAAACACCTCAAAGTGTAGACAAAGCAAAGCAAAGTAGATACAAAACAAGCATGGAGCATCAAAAATTATAGATACATTTCCGACGTATCAAGCATCCCCAAGCTTAACTCCTGCTCGTCCTCGAGTAGGTAAGTGATAAAAATAATAATTTTTGAGGTGACATGCACCCTCACAACCAAGATCAAACCATTTGCAAGCATTGAAAGCTGGGATCAAAGAACTCTAAACATGAGCATGAAAGATGGAGTTCTAACAATAGGACATAGTAACTATGCATGCAACATGAAAGGCTACAAACAAAGATCATGAATAACATGCATTGAAAAAAGTTTGTTTGTTTCACATACAGAAAACATAGCATAGTGGCAATCAGCTTGTCCCTCATAGAGTAGCAAATAGATGCATAGGACACCTTCAAAGTTCACAAGGGTGACTCGAAACAAGTAGCACAAGAACAAGTAATATCACAATATGCATAAATCAATAAGCTTTGGAACACTGCACATAGAATGACAACTATGCTCTCTTAATGGTTCCTAAAGGTAGAAGGTGGAGACTCAATAGTGGTGGAAGAAAGACCTTTTATAAAGGAAGCAGGGATTTCAAGTTTCAAAAAGAGCTTCCAAAAATTATGGTACTTGTTAGCTTTCAGCCCTCATTGATCCTATCATAAGCATCTTGAAGTGATTAAGGTTAAAGTGAACAAAGATGGAGTATATGCTTGACGAAGTATAAGTTGGCAATCTCAAGTCCCTTGAATACGAGGGCCACACCTCATGCTACTCAACTTTAGTCACCTGTAAGTTCTTGTCATTGTAAGTATTTGCATATCATTGAGAACCGCCAACGGGGTACCCCTTGCACATGGTACAGGAGCTTTTCCATAACCAAAATGACAAGGCAAGCACACAATGAGCATCTCAGCAATCTTCTTATTTACCATGGGAATATGGTGCTTTTTTCTCTCTTTCCTCTTTTCTCAATGTGTCTCTTTTTTTATAAGAAGAATGCTTCATAGATGTCACTATGGTGATGCTGCAAGTTTCCACCATGATTAGGCATGGCTTAGGCTAGCGGCCCATGCGTTTCTCTAACACATGATACAAACTCCATGGACTTACAAGTTCCCTCTTTATTTCACACCGGTGACATCCATAGACAAAAGAACATGATATCAACTGAGTACAACAAGGTACAAGTGCAATGTTGAAAACGTTCCCCGTGACAGCACGGTTCTGCTAATTCAAACTTATAAGTGCAAGCATATACAACAAAGTTGTCACAATGATTCAAGTTTATTAGGGGAAAAGAATATAAATCATGCCATCAAGTTTGTGAGGGCTTTAATCACTAAGTTTTCACATAACAAAATACTTTTTTAATCGGAAGATAGCTGAAAACAAGAATATACTTGGAATGGTGTAACACACCATGCATAGGAGTTTATAGTGGACACTTTGGAATAACTTGGTTTCTTGGGAGTTGGAAGCATGAGTAGAGCTTACTCATACAAGTGGAGTCTAGCAAAAGACTGGGATCAACCAACTAAGAGAGCAATAATGGCCATAATCATGCAGTGCAACAAAGCATTACTAATCAAAGCAAAGAGTGGTATTACAAGTCAAGGACTAAATGATCATAGAGGCTAATGGTGACTTGTGAGAGTCGTAACATGGTGTGAGCATGTGCCAAGTAAACCCAAGCAAAACATCAAAGGAGAATACCACTATACTATGCTTTTGCATGCTAAAACAACGCATAATTTCTTCAAGGCACACTAAGCAATCCCAATTGTTTGGAACAAGACATGCTACAGCAATAATCACTAAGCATAAGGTCAAAACAACACCTAGCATGTCATGCTAAAGTCTAAGTCATAGTCAATGCAAGCTCCCTTTTGTACCACTATAAGCATGAAACTTTCTACTCTTTTCCAACTCCAAACAACTCATTTGAAACAACTCACAAAGATAATAATTAATAAAGATCAGTGAGCTTGTCTCACAAATCCACTAAGAAGAACTAAAAAGTTCTAAGCTGAAAGCACAAGAAAACTAAGGCTAAACATAGTGCTAGTAAAAGTGAACACTCACAAAACAATAAAAATGAAAACTAGAGTGTTCTACGCAATGAAAACAGAGTATGTCTCTCTCCAAAATAAGTGTGGTGTAACCAAACAACTTACTCAAGCAAACTAAGCAAACGAAAATCAAAAGCGAAAACTAAGACGCTCCAAGAATAACACAACTATGCATGAAACAATAAAAACGAAGTGTCTAAACAGACTTGAGCTTTTTATTGATGAAGAAGGGGATGCCTTGGGCATCCCCAAGCTTTGACGCTTGTATCTCTTGGATATTTCTTGGGGTGACACCATGGCGGAATCCCCAAGTTTGAGATTTTGTCCATTCTTTATCTCGTTACATCATTCTTTCTCTACACCTGAAAAATTTCCTTCATACAAAACTTCACACAATCTTCATTAGCAACATTAGTGTATTCAAAAGATATTAGACCTCTGGCAAAGCTTTGAAACAACAAAAAATTTCACTAAAAACACACGCTACTGTAGTAACTCCTTCAAAAATCTCAATTCACCTAAAGAGAACTCAAAAAGGAATCAATAAGAAGCAAATGCAAATAATGGCAGAAATCTATCAAAACAGACCAGCAGGTAGAAACCGATTTTTTCGAAGAACTTATGTTGCTCAAATAAAAAAAGTGTTTAACTAACAAAAGTTACCTAACATACTGGGGGATTTATTCATAAATTTTCATCTTAATCCGAGTTATAGAGACTCCTCACGAATTTTTATGGTGGAGGACAGAAATCTGTTTTGGGACAGCAACTCCCCAAATCTTACTTCCCTCTCATTAGAGGTCATTCTTGGCACAAAAAAGCAAACAAAAAGGATAAGGAGAGGTCATTACAGAAGTAATAACTTCCAAGATTCAAGAAAACTCTTGGGTTATCTCCCAACAAGTACTTTTCTTTAATTCCTTTAAGTTAGGCATGATAGTTTCAAAGATGCTCACATAGGAAATATGAATTGATTTAAAAGAGAGCATCAAGAAGCAAATTAAAAGAACATTTAAGTCTAACCCACTTCCTATGCATAGGAATATTGTAAATAAACAAGTCATGAAAGCACAAAGCAACAAGCATAGGAAAGCAAAACAAGTGCAACTTCAAGACATTTAACATAAAGAGGGGAAACTTAATATTTTTGAGATGCATAAGACCATGTTTCCCTCTCTCATAATAACTTTCAGTAGCATCATGAATGAAATTAACAATATAACTATCACATAAAACATTCTTATCATGAGCCACATGCATAAAGTAATTATTACTCTCCACATAAGCATAGTCATTCTTATTAATTATAGTGGGAGAAAATTCAACAAAATAGCTATCATTGTTATTCTCATCACCATAATAATCAAACATAGGAGGCTTATTGTAATCATAATTAATTTCCTCCTCAATAGTAGGTGGACTGAAAATATCATACTCATCATTGTAATCATCATACATTGGAGGTTTGGTATCATCATAAGCAATACAATAGCTATCTTCCAAAGCTGGGGAACTAAAAAGATCATTTTCATCAAAACTAGCTTCCCCAAGCTTAGACTTTTCCATAGCATTAGCAATAATGGTGTTCAAAGCATTCATACTAATAACATTGCTATTAGCATGCAAATAAAGCTCCATAGGTTTTTTAATTTTCTCTTCAAACACTTCATGTCCTAACTCAAGATAAACACTATAAAGCTCTCTAATTTTGTTGTTGTTTTCCATTAAGCCTAACTAGTGAAAACAAGAAACAAAAAGACAAAATTGCAGAATCTAAAGGAAATAACTTCGAGCACTCACACCGGAGGATGTGAGTACCTTTTAACTTACCTCCTCGGCAACGGCGCTAGAAAAGACTTTTGATGGCGCTTTATTGATGAGGGAGCTTCTTCTTCTTTATTCCCTAGCAACGGCGCCAGAAAAGAGCTTGATGTCTACGCACTTCTATTCTTGTAGACAGTTGTTGGGCCTCCAAGTGCAGAGGTTTTTAGAACAGCAGCAAGTTTCCCTTAAGTGGATTACCCAAGGTTTATCGAACTCAGGGAGAAAGTGGTCAAAGGTATTCCCTCTCAAGCAATCCTGCAATCAAGATACAAGAAGTCTCTTGTGTCCCCAATACACCCAATACACTTGTCAGGTGTATAGGTGCATTAGTTCGGCGAAGAGATAGTGAAATACAAGTGATAACGGTGCCAGAAAATAGCTTGACGGTGAGGTAAAGACTAAAAGCAACAAGAAGGAAGCAAGCAAACATGCAACAGATCTAGTAGCAAACGGTGTTTCAAAGTTTAGAAACAAGGCCTAGGGATCATACTTTCACTAGTGAACACTCTCTCATATAAATATCCTCTCTTCATGATACTACTCTTAACTACTCTCCGGTTGGATACTCTAATCCATGGTAGGGCCTTCCCCAATCTAGATAACCCCACACTGTCACCTTGAGCGCTAGATGGTTCCAACAAACACCACAATTTCATAGAGACATCCAACTCCAAATATAACTCATAACAAATATTCAATCTAGCCAAAGTGCCACACACGGTATGCACGCTGTCACTTTCACACACGTGGGGAAAAGCATAGATCTATTAAAGCATAAAGAGTATTTATATAGACTCAAACCTAAGGGTCACCATGGCGTGCACGTTGTCACTTTCACACACATAGGGAGAGCAGAGATCTATTGAAGCACTTGAGTAGCAAGGTAGATCTACTTGATTACAAAGCTCATGACCACAAGATCATGCATAGAGAGAGAGATGAACACATAGCTACCGGTAGAGCCCTTAGCCTCGAGGAAGAACTACTCCCTCCTCATCATGGGAATCAGCAACGGTGATGAAGATGGCGATGAAGATCGATGGAGATGGCTCCGGGGGCACTTCCCCGTCCCAACAGGGTGCCGGAACAGAGACTTTCTATCCCCCGAATCTCCCCTTCGGTGGCGGCGGTGCTACGGAGGTTTTCGTGGATTTCTTCTAGATTCTTTAGGGTTTTCCCATCGGATGAAGGGTTTCGCAGCATAGTAAATCAAAAAATTTCTACGGACGCAAACGGGAAAGCCAAGATCTAATCTAGGAGATGCAAACAACGAGGGGGGTAGATGAGATCTTCATACCCTTGAAGATTCGCATAGCGGAACGTTCAACGGAACATGGTTGATGTAGTCGTACTAGCTTCTCCTCCTCGAGATCCGATCCGATCCAACACCGCAAGTGGCGATTCCTCCGAGAGATGCACACGTACGGCACCTCGACGTATCCTCCTTCCTCGGTCCAGAAAGTGGGGTGGAGAGATAGATTGGATCTACAACACGATGGTGTGGTGCAAAGGTGGAGAGTTTCTGCGGCAGGGCTTCGCCTACGTGCAGTCGGGAGAGAGAGAGATCTGGAGGGCAGCAGTATGGCGGCTAGGGTTGAAGGAGTGGGGGGAGGGCTACGCCCCTGCCATCTATATATAGGGGGCTGGCCGGCCCCCTTGGCCCCTCCTCCAAGCCCTAGGGCGGCGGCCCCAAGGGTTGGAGTGGGGGCAAGTTTTCCCCCTCCTTCTAGAAGTTTTCCCTCGGGTTTCCCTAGGGTTTTGGTCGGCTAGGCCTATGGGGCCTTGTACCCCTGGCCCAATGCGTCCAGGGCACTCCCTCGTAGGCCCACGCCCCCTCCCGACAAGTGGGGCCACGTTGGTCCCACTCCGGAAGGTTCTAGAAGCTTCCGGTACAATACCGAACAATCCGAAACAATTCTGAAATCCAAAAACTGCTTTCCCTTATATGAATCTTATCCTCCGGACCATTCCGGAACCTCTCGTGACGTCCTGGATCTCATCCAAGACTCCGAACAAAAACTCATAAACCAATTATCCATTCTATCCTAGCGTCGAGACACGTTAAGTGTGTGACCCTACGGGTTCGAGAATATGCAGACATGATCTTCTATCAATAATCAACAGCGGGGTCTGGAAACCCATATTGACTCCCACATACTCACCAATGATCATATCAGATGAACCACGATGCCAGGATTCAATTAATCCCATATATATATTCCCTTCGTCACGCGATATTTTACTTGCTCGAGATTCGATCGTCGGTATCGGCATACCTAGTTCAATCTCGTTCACAGCAAGTACTTTACTCGTTCCGTAATCCGATATCACTTTGTGATTAACTCCTTAACCACGTGCTTGCAAGCGGTGTTGATATCGACTACCGAGTGGGCCCGAAGTATATCTCTCCGACTTGGGAGGGACAAATCCCATCTCGATACATACAACCCAACAGATACTTTCCGATCACCTGAGAGACACCTTTATGATCACCCTCTCATAGGATGACGTTTGATGACCTCAAAGCTTTCTTCCGATACCAGGGAGTTGCATTATCTCATGGTCTAAGGAATACAATATTTGACATAAGAAAAAGCTTCGCAAAGATGAACACGATGACACGATCTAATTGCTCTGCTTGATTTTGGTCTGTCCATCATATCATTCTCCCAATGATATGATCTCATTATTAATCGACAACTCATGTCTATGGTTAGGAAACCTTAACCATCATTAATCAATGAGCTAGTCCATAGAGGCATACTAGGGACACGGTGTTGTTCATAAACCACACAAGTATCAAAGTTTCCGCTTAATACAATTCTAGCATGGAATATAAACTTTATCATGAACAAGAATTATAATAATAACATCTTTATTATTGCCTCTAGGGCATAATTCCAACATCGGAGGCTTCTTATAGGCGCAGGAATCAAGGTCGGTGGAGGTCCAGGGGGCCCAAACCCTACCCAGGTGCGGGGTGGTCCCACCCGTGCCTAGGGGGGTTTGGCCGCCCTGTGGCCCCCCTCCAGCTCTGCTTCATGGTTCCGTGTTGCTCCGAGAAAAATAATAACTTTGCCTTTTGTCCCGTCCAATTCTGAGAATATTAATTTTATGCCTTTCTGGAACCAAAAACAGAAGAAAACAGGCAACTGGTACTGTGGCAACTTGTTAATAGGCTAGTTCCAGAAAAGATATAAAAACACCTCAAAGTGTTAAAAAAGCAAAACAAAGTAATACAAAACAAGCATAGAGCATAAAAAATTATAGATACGTTTCCGACGTATCAACCGTCAAGCTCCTCTCTCGCCGGCCGCCATGATGAAGGGAATCTGGAAGGGCTGGTTACGGCGAGGCTAGAACGACCACAGATCCAGCTCCTTCGCTGCTGGTGGCTGTGGTCGCCATTGCGTCTCGAGGTCCCTGTCACGGCGCTGCTCCTCCTTCCGCGGCCCGCCACCTCGCCCGCGCTCCGAGCGGCGCGTGTACGTGAGCCTCGAGGCCGCACACATGCTTGCCAAGGTAGGCATGCCCCGCCCGTGGCCGGACGTCCACCTGCCGGCGGGGTGGCACCTCAACAGTGCCCGCGTGCCGACCATCCCAGGCTCGAGCCATGCGCGTCGCTGCGAGATCTATCGACGCCAGGCCTTTCTCCCGCCAAATCTGTGACGGGATTCGGCCTACGCCATCGACTCGCTGGTCTGGGGCTGGTGGTTCGAGGCGAAGCATGCGGCCCGACGCGAGGCCATCGAGGCCCACCTCGAGAACCTCTACGACAACGACGAGGACTACCGGGAGGGGTCCCATAACGAGGACTTCGGTGTGGAGGACGACGACGGCCTCCACTTCCCACCGCTGCAGCCTGGCATCCCGGACTGGTCGCTCTATCGGGCGCCGACATCGTCGCGTCTGAGGTGTGGCCTTGGCCGCAGCCGGAGGATGACCCGGAGCCGCCCCGGCTGGTGGTGGTCAAGCGGGAGGAGGGGGGGCGGAGCGGCAGCGCCGGCCAATGACGGAGGAGGAGGAGGAGCTCCAGGCCGTCATCCTCGTGTCCCAACTGGAGAAGGAGAACCGGTGGGATGGCACCGCCCAGGCCTAGATGCCCCCCGCGCTCCCAGCGCCGCCCGCGCTCCCGGCACCGCCTCCGCCTCCTGCTTCGGGCCGACGCGTGGCCCCCGCCACAGGTCTTCATTAACCTCGCCGATCGACGACAACGAGGAGTAGGCGACGCAGCCGCGGGACCAGGGCGCCGGCCGGCTAGCAGCAACGCACGCCGCCTCACATCTCTTCCACGCCAAGACACCCCATAATATTAGAGCTTTTTTTGGTGTATATTTTGTGACCGGTGGACCTAGGACTAGACCTAATATATAATATGTTTAATTATTTTCGTTCTTGTTATTTTTTTGCACTTTTTTTTGGGTGAGTGATCGTTTGGAGACACAAGCCACTGCAACCGGACTGAATCCGGCCGGCCTGTCATCAACCCCGCAAACAGACTGATTTGAACCAAACCATTGTCCGAAATGCGGGGCCCATTGGAGTTGGCCTCAGGGAGGAACGAGCAGCAGTACTTCTGTTTGGCCACACGTAGCAGCAGGCTGCTACGGTACTACTCCTAGCCTTTTTTATTTGCTTTGCCGTGGAAGCGTTTTCGGATTAGACACCACCCCACCACGACGCCATCTTTTTACTGATCGTCCGTTTCGTTTCGTTCCACTCCGCACTTCAGTTTTGTGTCGCTGTCTGCGGGCTCTGTCCTCTGTGTCTGTCACAATCACTCGCTCCCGCGCGCGCGCACACACACAAAGTGGATTCCCTACCGTTGTCTTGGGGATCCAAACCCCGATGTCGATTTCCCAACCACCTTGGCTTGTTTAAAACGTTAACATATTTTAATTCCTTTTTCTACCATTTGTCCCTAATTTTTTAGCCAAAATGGTGAGGATGATGCAACATATCCGCGTAGTCCCGCATAGGAGCGTCTCTACCCGCGCCGCCCCTCTCTCTCACCCCCACCGTCCCATGCTCACCTCCTCCTTATCCTCCTCACCACCGGCAAAGCATGGCGGTGGACGATTGCGCGAGGTCGGGGGCGATGTTGAATCGGTACTGGGCAGGTTCGACGCGAGGAAGCAGAGGCGACCGACGCTGGATGCGGGAGCTGGATGGGAGGTAGTGGCCTTGTGAGGGAGGGGCAGAGGGAGCGGAGATGAGAGGGGGAGCTCGGGAGCGGAGGGGCCTTCTCCTTTTCAATTCCTTTTTCTGCCATTCGTCCCTAACTTTTCCAGTCAAAGCGATGAGGATGATGCGACATACTCACGTAGTCCCGCGTAGGAGCGTCTATACCCACGCTGCCCCCTCTCTCTCACCCACACCGTCCCACGTGCTCACCTCCTCCTTATCTTCCTCACCATCAGCAAAGCGTGGCGCTGGCGGGGAAGCAAAGGCGGCCGACGCTGGATGTGGGAGCTGGATAGGAGGCGATGGCCTCGTGATTGGAGGGGACGTAGGAAGCGGAGGTGAGAGGAAGAGCTCGGGAGCGGAGGGGACCGCGTACGTTGCTGGGGGAGACAGATGAGGGGCTGGATGGGCGGGAGCTCGGGACTTGGGTGCTCGGGTGGAGGGAAACGGGATCGAGATGAGGGTAGGGGTGGTGACATGGTTATACCCTACGGGTACATGACTTCAGCATACCTGGTCCAGCCCAAGGAAGGCCCACAGCAGATATACGCTGGCCCATGAAGATTTTCGGGTGGCCAAGGCCCATGACGCCTTCGGATCCTTGGAGAGCAAGACTAGCGGAGATAGGAAATTCAAAGGGATAAAACCCTAGAACTTGTAACCGACTAGGACTATGCCCGGGACCTGCCTAAGTCTATATAAAGGCCAGGAGGGCACGCCCTAGAACTCTCGACTCATACTCTCGCACACGCATCCACGCCAGATCGAATCTGCGCACCCTGTAACCTTCGGTTCCGCCGTAATCAAAGAGCAGACAAGCAGGAGTAGGGTTTTCTCTCCGGGGGCCTGAACCTGGGTAAATCTCGTGTCCCCTGGTTGCTTGTCTGTTAACCGTGCCACGATCTCCAGCATCCCCATCTTCTCCAAAACCCAAGTCCATAACAATGGGCATTGATGAGATTAAACCTCGTCAATTGGCGCCGTCCGTGGGAATTGGGGCTGCTGATTGTGCGGTCGTGACGGTCCCGACCCGATCGATCTACAACTCCGCGGCGACGGAGAATCACCTCCTCTTTGGCGCTTTCGACTTCACCGCCCACTCGACGGCCACCATGAAGGATTTCGAGCCCGTAGGCGACGGACTCGAAATTTTGTTCGGGAGCTTCTGCTTCCAGGTGGGTCAAACTGGCACCCTCCGTCTCCCTGAACGGGTGCTCATGCCATCAATCAGGCCATGTTCGTGGGCTCCACACCCCGTGCTACGCACATCACCATCAACAGATGAGTTTTACGACAGCAGCAGCTGTAACACCGATCTGTGTGATCCACCTTCGGACGAGGGGACCTACGGTTTCGGATCCGAAAGCTGCGGCAGTAGCCGACCAATCTGCGAGCGCTATCTATGCGCCGCAGTCATCCAAGGCGACGAGGAAACACCTCACCCGCCGCCCAACCGAAACGGCGGAAACGGCGAAAACAGAAGAAGCCAATCCCCCCCACCCAACAGGGAAAACAACGGCCACGTCATCCAACTTAGCAAAGAAGGATGGGTCCAAGCACGCCGTGCCATCGCAGGCGACATAGTCCTACCTGCGGACGCCTCGCGCGACCTACTGATGGCATACCACTACCTCCTCATCGAGGAGCACAAGAAGCAAGTCAAGATGCAGGAGACACTCGACAAACGCAAGCAAGCAGCCTCCGAGTCCAGCGCGCGACGAGCTGCGCTCTTCGCCATGGCACCCGGCTCTAGCACAAACGGAAACCAGGGAAACAAGAACCGCTCTCGGGTGGAAAACATGGATCCCAAGGAGCGGCGTGACGTGACCCGAACTCTCCACACATCGTTCATGGATATGGATGCCGACGGAAACATCATCCCGAAGACGCCACAGGCTACGATCATGTCGGCCACTGCGTATCTCGCGGCTCACCCACCTCCGGAGGGGGACCCGAAGAGAGCCATGCATAAGTCCGCAATCACCGGACTCAGACTCGTCGGAGCTGCGCTCCACGATGACACTCCTACGGAAGCGAAAAAGAAAGCTCCGGTCAGGCGCGACCGGAGTCCCACCCCTTCATCCGAAGAAGAGGAAGAGCATGAACTTCCTCGAAGGAAGAAGATCTCGCGTCATCATAAACGCGACTACGACGCCAGAGACAAGCTTACACAGCGCAAGATCGACAAAGCACGCGCCAAACGCGCATGCTCATCTGAATCTGAGATGGATGAAGACGAAGGAGAACTCTGCGGGGCCCGATGCTTCAGCAGATCTGTTCGGCGAACACAGATGCTACGCAACTTCAAGCTTCCTTCGGATACTCCGAAGTTCAACGGCACGCAAGATCCAAAATCCTGGCTCAGTGACCATCTGTCATCCGTCAAGCTTCACGGAGGCAACAAAGAAACCGCCATGCAATGCCTTCAGCTGCAGCTGACAGGCGCGGCGCGAGTCTGGCTCAGCAGCCTATCATCAGGATCCATCCGAAGCTGAGAGGAGCTTGCTTACAGCTTCATCCGAAATTTTAAAGGCACCAGCAAGAGGCCCGCCTCAATCGAAGAGTTGCGAGCCTGCACTCAGAGAACGGGTGAATCTATTCGCTCGTACATACTACGCTGGTCTACAACCAAGAACTCCACATCACACATCTCCGAAGAGAGGGCCATCAACGCCTTCAGGGACGGCGTCAAGCGCCAAGACTTCAAGGAGGAACTTGGGCGTGTAAAGCCCAAGACACTCGACCACCTCATGGAAATCGCCAACAGTTGGGCAGACGGCGAAGATTGCATCCAGCGAGCGCAATCAGATGAAGAGGACGACTACGGCCGAAGACGCGAACGCCACAGCAAGAGGAGATCGCGCGTCTACGAGGACCGCGACGGACCCGACATGGTCGCGGCCGGCTACGCCGACCGCCGCAACGACAACAGCCGCAACAGCGGAGGATACCGCGGCGGAAACTTCCGCGACAACGGGCGACCAACGCAGTCGTGGCAACGCCGCGACCGCGACAACGGACCCTCAGCATTCGACAAACTTTCGGGTCCATGCACCATCCACTTCTACATCGACAAACAGGACGGCAAAAAGAAAGCCAGCCACATGCTCAAGGACTATCGCGAGTTCCAGAAACTCAGCGAAGGCATGGTGCAGATGAGGCAACAAGCCCCAATCCCTGCGTTCGGAAACGCACCTGCGCCAGGTGAAATAGCACACGGGGCTCCTCCACCGCCGCCTATTGGAGGCCCAAATCAACCAGTCGCACCAGCGCAAACAATGCCGGGGTCGCATACCCCCCACCAAAGGGAGCACTAAATATGATCCAGAAGGGACGCCCCACAAACAGGGTGCAGAAGAAAATCACCCGACAAATCAAATTGGCCGTGACAACTCCACCCGCAATCCCTGAGTACCTCAGCGGATCGGAGTCTTGCATCACATTCACTCGCGCGGACCACCCTTGCCAGATCCCTCGCCCAGGTGATGCTGCCCTGGTGCTGGAGGCGCAGATCGGAGGCTTCGAGATGAGTCGCGTCTTCATGGACGGCGGCAGTGGCATCAATCTGATGTTTGCAAGCACTCTAGCAGCAATGCGGATCCCACAATGCAGCCTGGAACAATCAGACACAACGTTCCACGGCATCGTCCCAGGGAAGGGCATATTCCCCTTGGGCAAAATCGGGCTCGATGTCATCTTCGGGAAGCCAGACAATTTTCGGCAGGAACGACTCGAATTTGAAGTGGTAGACTGGCCGTCACAATACCACGCCATTCTGGGGCGTGTAGCATTCGCAAGATTCCTGGCCGTACCACACTACGCATACCTACTACTCAAGATGCCAGGACCAAGAGGCGTCATCACGGTCCACGGGAGCTTCACCCGATCGGACCAATGCGACAGGGATTTCAACAAAATCTCCCAGTCTTTCGGCATGCAAGACGAGCTTGTAAGGCTCCGCGAGGTGACGGACAATGGGGCACCTCCAGTCACAAGGCAGAACGCACCTGACATGTCCTTCGACTCCACCGTCAACACCAAGAAAGTGCAGGTCCATCCGACGGATGCCTCCAAGACGGCGCTGATCGCCAACAACCTCAATTCCGCATAGGAAGGCGCGCTCGTCGAATTCCTCCGTGAGCGCTGGGAAATCTTCGCCTGGTGTCCTGCGGACATGCCAGGAGTTCCCAGGGAATTCGCCGAGCACGCACTCAACGTCTTTCCAGACACCAAGCCAATCAAGCAGTCAATCCGAAGACTGTCCGAACCACGAGCAGAAGCCATCGGCAAGGAAATCAATAGATTACTCGCAGCAAACTTCATCCGAGAAATCAAAGAAAGCGAATGGCTGGCAAACACAGTCATGGTCCCAAAGAAGGACACGGACATCCTGCGGATGTGCGTAGATTTCACGTCACTGAACAAGCATTGCCCAAAGGACCACTTCCCTCTTCCTCGGATCAATCAGATCATCGATTCGACTGCAGGTTGCGAGAAACTCTCCTTCCTCGATGCCTACTCAGGCTATAACCAGATTCGACTCAAGGTCGAAGATCAAGAAAAAACGGCGTTTATCACACTGTTCGGAGTATTCTGCTACAATACAATGCCCTTCGGGCTAAAGAACGCAGGTGCAACGTACCAGCGATGCATGCAGGCCTGCCTCAAGGACCAGATCGGTCGCAACGTCCAAGTCTATGTCGACGACATAGTAATAAAAACCAAGGAGGCAAGGACACTTATCGACGATCTCCGCGAGACGTTCGACAACCTTGATCGCTACAGGATCAAGCTCAATCCAGAAAAGTGCGCCTTCGGCGTCCCCTCGGGTCAGCTGCTTGGATACTTCATCTCTCAACGAAGGATTGAGGCGAACCCGAAGAAAATCAGAGCCATTATGACAATGGAGAAGCCGAAAAACCTCAAGGGCGTTCAGCAGCTCGCAGGACGAGTAGCGGCACTAAGCAGGTTCATCAGCCGCATGGGCGAGAAGGCCCTACCATTCTACCAGCTGCTGCGCAAGGCAGACAAGTTCGAGTGGACACCAGAAGCCAACGACGCATTCGAAAGCCTCAAGCGGCTTCTCTCCACCTCGCCTGTTTTGGTCACGCCAAAGGAGCGCGAGCCCCTGCTGCTGTACATAGCAGCCACACATCAGGTGGTCAGCACAGTACTCGTGGTCGAACGACCCGAAGAAGGCAAGACCCATGGAGTCCAACGCCCAATTTACTACCTCAGCGAGGTTCTCACTCCAACAAAGCAGAGGTACCCTCACTACCAGAAGCTAGCCTACGGCGTGTTCATGACGGCTCGACGGTTGAGCCATTACTTCCAGGAGCACCAAGTGATGGTCGTCAACGAGGCACCCCTGAACAGCATCCTGAATAATCCAGAGGCAACAGGACGGGTTGCCCTGTGGGGCATCGAACTATCACCCTTGGACATCGTCTACGAGAAGTGACACGCAATCAAATCTCAAGTCCTTCCGGACTTCCTGGTGCACTGGATGGAGCTGCAGCTGCCAGACACCCCAGACATGTCGCAGTCCCGGACAATGCATTTCGACAGCTCCAAGCGCGAAGCCGGAGCAGGGGCAGGAGTCATACTGACCTCCTCGCAAGGTGACAATATGAAGTACGTTCTTCGGATGAAATTCAGAGCCTCCAACAACGAGGCCGAATACGAAGCCCTCATCCATGGCATGAAGATGGCAAAGATATGCGGCGCAACGCGCCTGGTCATCTACGGTGACTCCAACCTCGTCGTCCAACAGACGATGAATGAGTGCGACGCACACGCCGAAAACATGATCGTGTACCGCGCGCTCTACAACGCACTCGAAGGAGAATTCGACGGCTGTGAGCTTCGGCACGTCGGAAGAGAAAGCAACGAAGAAGCCGACAGACTCGCCAACATTGGCTCCACTTGCGCAAAGGTGCCACTAGGTGTGTTCCTCGAACAGATCTGCGTGCCGTCCATCAAGCGGAAATTTCCCAAGGGATCACCCGAAGAAGCAGAACACTCGGGGACCACGCTACCCGAAGGTCATGAAGGACCCGAAAAATTGGACACCGAGGTCGCCATGGTCAACCTGATGCAGGTCATGGCAGTCGAAGAAACTTGGACGCGCCCATACCTCCAGTTCCTGTTAAATGGATAACTGCCTGACAACCCGACAGATGCCCGGCGCATATCTCGTCGGTCAAAGGCCTTCACCACTATCAATGGCGAGCTGTACAAGCGCAGTATCACGGGTGTACTACAACGGTGCGTCACCATCGATGACGGAAAAACCATTCTCCAAGACATCCACGAGGGCATCTGCGCCCACCACGCAGGCAGTCGCTCCCTTGTCGCCAAAGCTCTACGAGCAGGATTCTACTGGCCAACGGCCATGAGCAACGCAAAGGACATCGTCCGAAGATGAAATGGGTGCCAACGGTTCGCTGACAAACCGCACACACCCGGGTCCGAGCTCAGACCCATACCCATAGCTTGGCCTTTTGCCCAATGGGGCCTCGACATGATTGGCAAACTACCAAAATCCTCGAAAGGAGGACACGTCTTCCTCCTGGTCGCAGTTGACAAATTCACCAAATGGATCGAAGCCATGCCGGTCACCAACCAAAAAGGCAAAACTGCCGTCAAGTTTTTCGAATCCATTGTCTACAGGTTCGGCGTACCGCACAGCATCATCACCGACAACGGGTCGAACTTCATCTCCGAAGAATTCCAGGACTTCTACGAAGGCCTTGGGATCAACATCACGTACGCCTCAGTGGCACACCCGCAAACGAACGGACAAGTGGAAAAGGCCAACGGCCTAATCGGCGCTGGCATCAAGAAACGCCTCATGAGCTCCCTCGACCACAAAGCTGGAAACTGGACAAAAGAGCTACCATCCGTCCTGTGGAGCTTACGGACTACGCCAAACAGCGCCACCGGCTACACACCATTCTTCATGGTACATGGAGCCGAAGCCGTGTTACCAGCCGAAGTGCGCCACCAGGCCCCACGGGTCGTCACTTACAGCGAAGCCGAATCCACGGCTGCACTCGAAGATGTCGTCGATACACTCAACGAGGCAAGAGACATAGCAGCAGCTCGATCAGCGGTGTACCAGCAGAGTCTCCGCAACTATCACAGCCGTCGGCTGCGCCCAAGGTCCTTCGTCGAAGGAGACCTCGTCTTGCGACTCAAGCAAAAGCGACCGAATAAATTCGAGTAACCATGGGAAGGACCCTACGTCATCACCGAAGTGATACCAGGTGGCGCCTATCGCCTCAAGCACGTAGAGTCTGGAGTCGCATACTCCAACCCATGGAACATCGCGCACCTGCGACGATTCTATCCATAGCAACTTACCCCTTTACTTTCAATAAGGCTTTCAGCCAAGGCTACTCAGCCGAACAATGTACTTCCTCCGTTACGATATAAATAAAGCTAAGTGTCTCGCCCCAAAACTTCGGTTCACTATTTCCTGCATATTTACTATATGCTACAAACGCGCTCGGGGGCTCCCCCCACCTCACGATTTCATCGATTGAGGGCAAAACGCGCTCGGGGGCTCCCCCCACCTCACGATTTCATCGACTGAGGACAGAACGCACTAGGGGGCTCCCCCCACCTCACGATTTCATCAACTGAGGACCAAACGTGTACACCTGAGTAGCTGACCACATCAGGCAAACGAAAAGGACATGTACTCAATCAAAGCACTGCGTGCTCACAAACAAGCAAACCTTTACAACAAAGGGCACAAAAACGCTCAGCCGAAATATACAAATTTTACATCTATCTGTTTATTTTTAGGTCCTACCTATTCTGAAGAATAACCTGAGCACGCTGCTCAAACAAATCTACAATCTGTTCGGCATACTGCCTTACAGCCGCGTAATGCGGACGCATGTTCCACTCGCCACCATCCGGTCGAAGAGGTGGCCCAGCTGCCACAGCAGCCAAATCTACGTCAGGGCGGTGCACCCTCACAAGAGACAAGGCAGCCTTCACTCCTGCGACGAGCTGCTACCGCACCAGCTCTTTGACATTGCTAGCACTCCGAAACTTTGACAGAAGACCTGCAAGGTTCGTCGGCACGGCATCCAAAGGAAACATGACGTGCAGCACTGAAGAAAGTGATGTCTGCACCTGACGGAGCACCCGCGAAACTTGATAAACACGATCCTGCACCGTCGCCAGAACCATGGCACGATCGCGATCCATCCAAAAGAAGCCGCCGGCCTCCATGTCCTGTTGAGTCAAGCAATTGACCCGAACAGCGACACGCTCTTTTTCTTCCCTCGGAGCAAGATTCGCACCTGTGACAATCGCACAAGACAAGAATAAGGCCAGCAGGCTCATCCGAAGAACTGAGCTACAGCCCGAAAGAAGGATCAACTTACACTGCAGTTGCTCGGACAACCGACCCAGCTCCTCCATCAAGTACTCCTCTCTGGCTGTGCCACGATCCGCCTTGGACTTCCAAACGTCGGCACGACCGCGTAGCCCGAGCAACTCCCTCTCCAGACTGCGCACACGATCCCGAAGGAAAGTAAGCTGCGAGGAGTCATCCAACGATGGTCGCACGGGCTTTGCGGATGAAGTGTCAGTTGGGTCAGCACTCGAAGGAACCTATAGCAGCAGAGAAAAGAAGGCACACAGACATTCAGCCAAGGATAGAGCACAACTCGGAGGAATTCATTAAATATATAAGGCCACTACGTGGCACAAGGACGGTACTACAAAAAATATTTACAACAAAAGTAGACTACACACTACCCTACGTCTACTATGCCTAAGGAGCAGGACATTAAGTCGCCTCGGAGCCAGACTGCCTAGCTTTGGCCTCGCCTTGCTGCCACAGTGCGTACTCAGACAGCAAGTCAATGAGCTTGGGTCCATATCGTCTGCAGCGAGCGGAGTAGGCAGCGAAGGCTACCTCGGATCCATCCGCAGCCATCGGCATCCGAGAGGTGATCTGGGGCAAGTCCAGCTCCGCTCCAGCCGCCATGGCCATCGCCAGCCCGACGGACGCGCCGATGCCCTTCTGCTTGCGCTTGTACGCCGCAGGCGCTTCGGCTGACAGAGCCTCGGCCAGAGCGTCCACATCATCAAGGGCCGCGCCCTTCGGGAAGAGCTCCTGGTAGAAGCGACCAAGGACCTCTTTCGCCTTGGCAAGGGAGTTGACGACGGTGCCGTAGCGGTCTTCGACCGCCACAGTGGCATCATCTAGAGCACTCCCGTGCTCCAGAGCACCGCGATCGAACTCGATGCCTGCGGCATCTGAGACAAAAATGAAGAAAAGCATGAAGAAAGGCAGCATAGAAGAAGACCCGTAGAAAAAGAAACAAGTACAAAAATTCAGCATTCACCCGAAATAGCCTTGGCAGCAGCCATGAGCTTCGCCGCCACCCCTCTTTCACGAGCAGCCGCAACGGTGGCTAGCTACTCCTCGCGATCTGCGGCCTCCTGCTGCAGGCGCTCCTTTGCTTCGGCTGCCTTCGACAGCTCTAGCTCAAGGCGCCCTTTCGCGCAGACGGCGGCCTCGGCTTTCTGCTCCGATTGGCCAAGGCTCTTTTTAAGAGCATCAACCTCACGGAGAGAGTCGTTATGCTCCTCTGCATTTAAGACAAGCAAGTGTCAAAAGAATAGGACCAGGATAAACAAGAGAGGTACTAAAAGGCAGAAGGATACCTTGAAGCTGCCGAAGTTTCGCCTCCAGCACCAGGCGTTCCTCCACCAGCCGCTTGGCCTCCTGTACAAAAGGCTGCAGAAAAAGGAAGTAGCAGTAAGAAAAGGACTTGGGGGCTACGCCCAACACAAAGGAGTAAAAACAACATTAGCACTCGAAGACACTCGGGGGCTTCCCCCGTGACATGAGGCAGAAAACTTACATGCTCCGACGGCGATCCCGAAGCCCCGCCTGCGAAATTCTGAGGCGCAACCACCAACACCTCCCGCACAGGAGGATCTGGAGCGGCGCCACCCGAAGTCGCCACAGTCTGAGGAGGAGGCGACGCAATGTTCGACTCCCCCATCATCTCCCGCGCACCATCACTAGAGTCGTGGGAGGATTGCCTGCATACGAACCAATCAACACAAGTGCAAAAATCATACAGGGAAAAGGACAACAGTACAACAAGAAAACTTACGAGCCCAATGCGCTCAGGTCGAAGATAAGAGAAGACCTTCGGTCCCTCTTCTCCTCTTTCTTCTCTTCCTTCTTCTCCTCCTTCTTTTCTTCCTTCTTCCGCTTTGCTGGCGGGTGCGGCGCAACAGCCCGCACAGGAATGGCAGGAAGGGGAGAGGAAGAACCTCCATGACCATCATTATGACGCTCAAGGCCCAGAGGATTTCTGGGAGTCGGAGGAGTCGAGGCATCCGAAGACTCGCTGGAGCTCCGTGATAGCTTGCGCGTAAGGTCCTCACTCGACTCGTCGGCATCCTCCGCCGGAGATCGCGCCGACGGAAGCTCGGATACGGAATCAACCACTTCATTATCCGGGGCATTTGGATACCTTTCGGGCAATGGTGGTACCATTCCCGGCACTTTGAAGTTCTACAAGATGATAAGAAACTTTGTTAGCAAACAAAGGAAACAAATACACACCCAACAACAAAAAAGGGGGGAGAGCACTACGTGCACAAATCTACACCTTCGGCACGACCAACGTCGAAGAAAAGGGAGGAGTCAGCGACTTCCCTAGGATTTCTTCTCCGGCCTTGAACTTCAGCAACGCACGAAGATCCTTGTCAAGATCCCCCTCGGAGATTTTCTCACTCGAAACCCTCGTCGGATCACGGCGCCCAGAATAAAGAAACATCGGGTGCGCCCTCGCTTGGAGAGGCTGCACCCGACGCTCAAGAAACGTCCGGATGATGTCCACGCCGTTCACCTCTTTCTCCGGAATCAATTGGAGATCCTCCACCCGACGATAAAGGGCCTCTATCTCTGCCACTTCACCGTCCAGGATTTGGTTTTTCCAGGATCTTTTCTTCTTAATCAATTGGGAGGGGTCAAAGGGAACAAGACCAAAATCTTGCCCGGGCAAAACGGAGTCACGGATATAAAACCATCGCCTCCGCCAGTACTGGACAGATTCGGACATGGAAAAGGAAAAGAATTGAAAATTGGGATTGAGGGAGATGATGAAACCCCCAATGGGATACACACCATCCGAACCAGATTGCCTCTTCACGGAATAAAGCTTCCGGAAGAGGCCAAAGTGCGGCTCAATGCCAAGCCAACACTCGCACAATGTGATAAAACACGCAATGTGGAGAAGAGAGTTGGGAGACAAATGATGGAGTTGAACCCCATAGAAGAAGAGCAGTCCACGGAGGAAGTCGTGGACCGGAAAAGAAAACCCGCGCACCACGAAGGCAAGAAACATAACCCGGTACCCAGATAGGGGACGGGGGATTACCTCATTGCCGGGGAGTTTGACGGCCGTCGTATCTTGCGGGATCAGGCCTCGCTCGCGCAGTTTGCAGAGATCGCTCTCCCGCGTCTCTGATCGCTGCCAGCCACCATCGGTGACGCGAGCAGCGACGGTGCCCTTCTTGCCTCCGGCGGCGCTGGTCCCAACCGCAGATGAAGACTTCTTCGCTTTCCCCATGGCGCTACGGCGGTGGTGGCGTTGCCAACGAAGAAAGAACGAAGGAAATGTGGAAGAAAATCTCAGCGCGCAGCAAGAATAGCTCAAGAACAAGGAGGCAGTGAACAGATGAACTGGTGCGGTGAAAAACAAACCACGATTTCACCAAGGATTATAACAGCGAAGACGACGCACGCTGGCCGTCCATCGAGAAGACCTAACGACAACGATAGATCTGACCGTACACGTGTCAGCATCACAACGAACCGTCGTTACCACGCCGTCCACTACGCGCGGAAATCGAGGAGACGCTGTAATCATCTCCACGCCGCGCGTGACCGGTCAATTCAAAGTCAGGAAGTGGGACCCACGCTTCGACCAGTCAAGTCATCTCTGGCGTAGCAGACGCTTGAGGTCATTGATCGTCAGCACTGACGTCATCAAAAGCTATACTAGCACCAACTTCGGCTGCACAGCTAAGAGTACTCACTCGAATCTACGATTCGATTAAATACTCGGGGGCTACTCCTATCAGGAGCACTGGCCACGCATCTGACAGACACATGAGAATAAAATTACTTCTCTGAGTCCTACTTCGAGTCTACGACTCCACTACGGACTCGGGGGCTACTCCCATAGGGAGGATGGATTTAAGCATTCGAAAATTTTCGAGTCCTGCGGACTTAACAACTGAAACAATGCTTGAACTAAAGTCTCCGTTCGAGTCTACGACTCGAACAGACACTTGGGGGCTACTCCCATAGGGAGCGCTGGTCGCACACCCTATGAAATCTTCGACTGCGATCTTCCGGATCAGCACGCAAAAACTTTTTGGCAACTCTGCCCCAACAAAACGCTAAGTGAGCGACAATCTCCTTGGCCACCCGAAGCACCTCCGCGGTGACAAACATTCGGATGCTGTGTCTGCGACACAAAGATAAGACCTACAGATATTATCTAATGGCCTGGCATCGCACCTGACTGCGCTCTGCTAGTATGAATCCGTACCAGCAGGTACGATGAAAAATCCCGACGGACGCGTTGGGTACACAAATTAAAATCACTGGGATTCCACTCCTGTAAGTCCTCCGCGGCCTGAGTCGAATTACGCCAGCATATGTTCCAGATCCGGGTTGAGGGACCCGAACCTGAAGAAGATCGTGTCGTTTCGTCCTAAGACAGTTAACTGACCCTGATCCGTCGGGTGAGTCAGACACACGCATCAACAAACCCTACGCACATATACTATTAAAATATAGTTGCACCCGAAGGATGGAAGAGTCCTCAGCCGAATCTACGATTCGACTGATCACTCGGGGGCTACTGACATGGTTATACCCTACGGGTACATGACTTCAGCATACCTGGTCCAGCCCAAGGAAGGCCCACAGCAGATATACGCTGGCCCATGAAGATTTTCGGGTGGCCAAGGCCCATGAGGCCTTCGGATCCTTGGAGAGCAAGACTAGCGGAGATAGAAAATTCAAAGGGATAAAACCCTAGAACTTGTAACCGACTAGGACTATGCCCGGGACCTGCCTAAGTCTATATAAAGGCCAGGAGGGCACGCCCTAAAACTCTCGACTCATACTCTCGCACACGCATCCACGCCAGATCGAATCTGCGCACCCTGTAACCTTCGGTTCCGCCGTAATCAAAGAGCAGACAAGCAGAAGTAGGGTTTTCCCTCCGGGGGCCTGAACCTGGGTAAATCTCGTGTCCCCTGGTTGCTTGTCTGTTAACCGTGCCACGATCTCCAGCATCCCCATCTTCTCCAAAACCCAAGTCCATAACAATGGGCATTGATGAGATTAAACCTCGTCAGGTGGGGACCGGCTCGTAAGACTTCGGTCAACATCTGAAATTGCACGGTTGAGATGACTCGGAGTGAAGATCAGACGACTAGAAACACGCGTGCGGGCAGATGGCCTCAGATGACTCGCTTTTGCTCAAGTTTAAGCTATAGTATAATGTACTCCATCCGCCGTTCAAAAAACAAATGTACTCCATCCTTACAAAAATGTAGTGCATGTAATATTATTTAAAAACAAACGTATGTGAAGTTTGACCATATGTATGGAAAAGTATCAACATCTAAAATACTTAATCAATACCATTATATTCTTTATGATGTATATTTTCATATGGTATGTATTTGGTATCGTAGATATACACAATTTGCTCAAAAATTTGGTCAAAGTAAACAGAGTTTAATTTCTTAAAAATCTTATATGCACTATATTATAGTAACGTAGGGAGTAGGTACATACACGCACATGCATGGCGTATGCAGGTTAGACCAAGAATAATTCATTAGAGGGGACACAAAGTTTGAGTGGGGCTAATTTCCTGTCTTCCTAGTAGCATATCAACGTTGCTTTCGGGTTAGCAACCGTTCCTCCAATCTAAAAGTTTAGGTAATTTCTCATCTCGTTTAAACAATCCTACAGGACATTCTTGTTGGAAAGGAGTAAGAAATAAGCATATATCCTGTTTTTTTTTCCATCCGGTGCTTCATCGATCTATCTTTCCTATCAGTTAAATACTCGACTTTATGGATTATGGTAATAATTTCCCATAAGAATAAAGGACGAATTTCGTTCACGGTCTCACCTACTATATAGATGGGCAAGACCTCCTATTCAACCATTCGTCCAGACATCTCTTTCTTCTAAGAACAGGAAGAACATCCACCACCATCTTCGACGATAGCAGCATTGATTGCCACAGCTAGGCGCCAGAAAGGAGAAGAGAATCAAGACCAAGAATAACATATCATGATCTCCAGGATAGGTCACAATGTTGGAGTAAGAGATAACGAGTCAAAATGGCAACCTCTTGACTACTAAATCATGGGCGGTGGAGCTCTTGTTCTTGCTAGATCACTGGCAATGTCCTCAGCCTTGTGTGTTCCAGGTGCTCATCATCTTTGATGTCTTCCTTCATCATAGAAGCGACATCTCCTTATAGACTGATCATCGACACTCATATACCCATAGTGTGCTATTCTGGTGCTCATTTGCTTTGATGATACCCTTCATAGGAAGGGAGCCCTCGTTCCTGCCAGATTATCTGCACTACGATATCCATGCATCCATGTGTGACCTAAGTGCAGATCTTTTTTCAAGCATGGCCACTTATGCTTGTCCCAAACATATGAAAATTTTCCCTATACACCTAGATTTTATGATGTATTTTCTTCTACCATTTCATAAAAAAATCACATGAGAAACTAATATAAACAATTTATCTAAAAAGATCATCTAAACTTACTATGTTTTACCATAGTTAGAACTCACGGTGAGAGCATTGGGGACATCTGGGAGGGGATAGTCGTCGGGCGGCACATCATTTTGTTGAGCAATGGCAGTGGCCCGAAGGTCGTCGGCTACTTCTTCAGTATCTTCTTAGATGGCAATGTGTGATGGTGTTTGCCAAGGAATACTTAGGGGGCATAAATCTTGATTTTTTGGGAGCAAAATGCGGTAATTTTCCTATTCTAAACCTTGTAGAAAACTTCTTTATATTAGAGTGGAAGGGGTTTATTTACTGCGATTTATCCCTGGGCCGGTTTGTCATGCACAAGCGACTATAACTTACAACCATAAAGTCGGTTTTACACGCAGAACACACCGGGGTAGCGTCAGAGATGGTACTGAGTACTCTAAACTTAAAGTTATGATCTAAAAAAACTTAAGTTCTGCACATGAACCAACTAAAGTAAGTACTCCTCCGTGGATTGTATTCTTTTTCTGCCAACCTGTTCTTGTTGCTGACTCCATTACTCGTTTTTCTATAGTTACCCTAAGTAGAGTGAATATTTGGTGTACATGGGCACGAGTGATCTGGGTTTTATTTTTAATTCCGGAATGTTGCCAATGATTTTATCCTACAAAGGTGTAAAATACCAATTAAAAATATTTTGTATTATGATCTACAAAAAATGTGGATCTGACTATATATACATAGTTTTTATCAGATTTTTTTATTTTCGTTTAGCCACAATATAAAGAATTTCGGGTTGTGATTTTTCATGCTTATAGGATACAACATTGACTATGCTTGGAATTTATTTATTTAAAAAAATATATAAATATGCTTTTATTTTTTAAAATGAAAGGAGCACATGCGGCGGGAGCAAAAAAAAAACACTTTCCACTAAGTCTTACTAGCTGCTAAAGAGAGTTTGGTCGTTGTAGGAAAAAGCAGCTCCATCTTCTCCATCTTATTAGTAGTACTCCCCTTCGTCCAGAAATAATTGACTTGAGTTTATCTAAATTTGAATTGTGTCTAGATACATTCGAGTTTAGACAAACTCAAATCAGTTATTTCTGGATTGATGAAGTATGATCTTTCCTCTCAAAAAGCTACTCCATCCATTCATAAATAACTGACTTGATTTGTTTAAATTTGAATGTATATATACACTAAAATACGCCTGAATATATTAAAATCTAAACAAATCCAAGTTAGATATTTTAGGACGGAGGGAGCATATAGGATCTTGAGTAACTACCGGCTCAAGTTGTCAACGATAACTTAATTAAGCGATGCAAACACGCAGCATGTGGTGCATGCACGGCAGTTAGTCTGTTCACGCGTGCATACAACAACTACATCTGTGTAGTCTGTTCACACGTAGTGTGTCGTGTTTTTTCCCCTCTCTTCCGCAGGGATTACATGAATTATAACGCGAGATGACTGTGGCATGACAGTCTTGACAGTCAGAGCAGTCCGGTTCAGTTGTGATTGCGCGAATAGCAACACGTTGCGTAAGGTTCACCCGTTGACGTGGAAGTGTATTACAGACAACCACCGTCTAAACTATTGTATAGTTAAGACGGTATCTGTCTGTAGCAGCTTGCCATGTCATCTCTAGACAGCATTAAAGACGGGTTATACAACATGCTATATTTTTAGTTGTCTCCACAATTTTGAACGGAGATAACTGCCAACTTATTGGTTTAGGAATATTTGGGGCACAGCTACACGTAACAGACGCCATCTCTATACAACGGGAGAAGTGTTGTCGTTAGCGAGCGGATTTCACACGTATCGACCGTCTGGTGATTTATCGACGACCTCCTCCTATTCTTTCCTTCTCTCTCCTCCAGTTCACAAAATATCCTAGGTGGCCATGCTTACAGACAGTTTTATCGTTGCAATGAAAAGGAAGCCCCCTTGTTAAAAAAAAAAGGAAGCCCCATCTTATTATTAGTAGTACTAAGGGCATGAGCATTGGTCTAGACAACTATCGTCTGTATCACACCTCCACGTCACATGCAGACTCTGATGTAGACGATGGGTACAACAAGACCATCTGTTTAGGTGTCCGAACAAGAAACTGTCAATTGAAAAAACGATTGCATTCTTTCTAGGATCTATAGCGCTTTGACTAGAGAAACTGCCAACTACAGATACCCTAAGCGTACAACAGCAAAAAGCTTGTCTATAGCGAGCGATTTTCAAGCATACCGACCGTCCTTAGAACTACAGACGCTATTCTTCTCTCTCATCTTACAACCGTTTCCACATAAGAAAAAATCAAACGTGGCACTTGTTATAGACAGCTGAGGTGGACCACTATACACGCCCTAAGCTATGTACGATCTTGAGCAACTACTTGCCCAAGTTGTTAACAATGTCTTAATTAGGCGATGCAAACACGTAGCGCGTGGTGCATGCGATGCACGGCAGTTAGTCTGTTCAGGCGTGCATACAACAACTACATATGTGTAGTCTGTTCACGTAGTGTGTCGTGCTGTTTTTCCCTCTCTTCCGCAGGGATTACTTGAATTATAACGTGAGATGACTGTAGCATGACAGTCTTGACAGTCAGAGCAGTCCGGTTCAGTTGTGATTGCGCGCATAGCAACACGTTGCGTAAGGTTCACCCGTTTAATTAATCTCCAGGCAGGGGACCCCACGGTCGACGAAGAAGTCATTCTTATCCGTTCGTTTTCTTTGTAGTAGTACTAGGCGAGATGCATTTGCGGGTTTCCCGTCTCCGTCGTCGGATCGTTTGTTTAACCATCGCTTTTTGTATCAGTGTCGATTTGCTTATCGGTGGAGAATCTAAAATGACAGCGACGACGCCTTCTTCTGTCGCCATGCCGCGCTGTAGTGGTAGATTAAACTAGCCGGTCGACTCTACAGCACCGCAGCAAGGCCATCAATTTGCATGTCTGCAGTGCAGGGGCTAGAGACTACTACTGTAATAAAGTGGTAGGGCAGAAAAGCAGGAGCCTGGCGCCATGGACGAACAAAAAAAAAGGGGGTGCTTTTCTCCTCGTACCATCAAACAGTACGCTGCCGGTGAACCGGACGTCGCCGCCGACGTTCGGCGGAGGGCGTCCCGGCGACCGATCTCACGTTGGAAGTGAAGCGCGGCCACCATTTTTTTTAGCCCAACCGACGAGCCAACCGCTCCAAAACCGAACCCAATCCAAGCCCTCTCGCGCGGGCCCCCCTCCAACTGCCACGGCGCCAGATCAGCTGCCTCGGCCCCGCTGCTCCCACGCACACCCACGCCACGACTCCACCAGTAGCCTAGCCTATACCCTAGGGACGGGGAATATGTTTACGTACGTATCCCCCATGTCACGTTGGTTCCTTCCCGACGCGTGCGCCCGTCATCATTCCCCTCCCCTCTCCCCTCTCCTCCCACCAACACCGTCTCTCTCCCCCGTAGTCGCCATCAATCTCCGTCTCAAGAAAAGAAAAACCACTCGCCGAGTCACCGTCTCTCTCTCCCCCTCACGTCGCTTCCACGCGGGGCCCATCCCCGCGCCCGTGCGATCGATCGATCTATCCGTCGTTGTCGACGATGTGCGCCATGTCGGGTGCACGTAGCCTCAGCCTCACCTCGTGGCCACGCAAACGCTGCTACGTAGTACTGCTCCTCCTGCTCGTACGTACGTACGTACTGTAGTATATATACGTCCACACTTGGCGAGTTGCGTTGGCACCTCCTTTTCACCCGTACCCGTCGTACCCGACGTTGAGCCGTGGGGCCCCTGGAAGCGGGGCCCATCCGTCAGTTAGGGTCACACGAGGGGCGGGCCGACGGCAGCGTGCGTTCGCGCGGACGCAAGCACAGGATGCACGACTGACGTGAGCAACAGCGGCGGCAACGTGCGCGGCCGGTGGGGATCGCAGAGCTCGCTCGCTCACGTGACGCGCGCGCGCGAGAGAGAGAGAACCCCACCGGTTGCGGCGTCCACGTCGTCGTGGCCAGCCACGTCCGTCTCCTCGACCGCGACGGCCACCTCGTGGCGTGGGCCCCGCCGCTCCGGCCTCCGGGCTGCCTGCCGACGCCTTCAATGGCCGTGCCGCATTTTTCCCTGCCCTGACCCTGATTCGCTCGTTACGAGGTGGTTCGTACCCCTACGTACGTCCTCCGCGTGCGTGAGCACGTGTGCCGCGCCGGAGCGCGTACGTCCCCTGTACCTGTAGTACGTGGGAGGAAGCGCGCGTGGCCGGCCGAGAACGTGCGGCGCCAGCACTCGGGCTCCCCCCACCTGAAGGCGACGTCACACGCGGGATCGCGGCGGTCTGCCGGCGCCGGCGCCGGAGCCGGTGGGCATTGAAGAAGGCCGGCGGCGACGGGCTGGCATTCCAATTCCCTCCGCATTCAATACGGCAGGCGTGCAGAGTTCGCGGACGGAGGAGGCACGGACACGCATGCATGGCGTCGTCTACCTTTTGTTTTCTTCCCAGAGAACAATCCGCGATAAAGTATAGTAGTACGCAGCGAACCTAAGCCCTGTCACGCATGCGCAAAAGTAGCACGTCTCGCTAATGCAAAAGTAGTACTCTACCGCCGCTACTTGCTCCCCTCGGCAACATCTGCTGTAAACACAAGCCTGACGGCTGGTTATTGATTGGCATTTGTGCCCATGATACCATGGCAAGTCGTCCAGGAGCAGTACAGCAGCGCCTGCATCTGGAGGTCGTGGAGGGGAGCAACACGACGGCCAGCCAAGCCAGCGCGGCAGGAAACATAGAAAAAGCAGCAGGGCATGTCCGTCCGTCCGTCGTCGTTCTCGTCGTGCATGCACGCACGCACAGGCACGCACAGCACGGGAACAAAAAGCCACGCCCGCTTTAGACTAGCCCCAATGAGGGTATCATAGCTAGTATCATGCATGCCATGTTGGCAAAATTTTGACGTGGCATCCTAATTAATGATGAAAGAGGTTGTGTTGGTATCATAGGTAGATACCATATCATAGCACGTGGTACTAGAAAAACTAATCTCAAATGAATCTTGTACACAATTTTGCATTGAGATTCTACAAAACAATAAATATACTAAGACTATGGTACTACTACATGATACTATGCATTGTGGAGGTGGTATCATATACTAGTATCATATGCATGATACTACTATATGATACTTTGACTAGTCTTACAATCAAATCCCCACCCCGACCCGAACTCGTCGCTTTCAGTTTTTTTTTCTCTTTCTCGCAACAAAAATAATATATTCTCCATCGAGTACGAGTAGTGCATCGCTGCCGCGGCTCGGCTCGGAGTCCCCCATCTAATCTCGCCTCGTTTTCCTTGGCTTCCCCGCATCCAATCCGCGCCCCCGCATGCACCAATCGCCAGCGATCGCTCGCCCGCCCGCCCGGTCGTGCGCGCGTCGGTTGCTCTCTCCACATCCAGCGGAAAACTACGCCTCCCCTACCCCCGCTCCCCGTTCCCTCCGTATCCGGGGGGCGGGCGATGAGCTGAGGTGAACTGGTCTTTCCCGTTTTGGTGGGGGGCCTGTGTGGCGGCTCTGATCGGAGTCGGCGATGGCGGCCCTGGCGGCGGCGAAGAGGTGCATGAACGCGGCGTGCGGCGCGACGGCCCCGACGGCGGCGGCGGGGGCAGGGGAGTGGAGGAAGGGCTGGCCGCTGCGATCCGGCGCCGGCTTCGCGGTCCTCTGCGACAAGTGCGGGTACGTACGCCGCCCCACTCCACTCCGCTACATCCTCCTCCTCCTCCTCATCCCCGATGCTTGCTCTGCGCGTCCGTTCGTCTGTGCGCGACTAACTGCCAGTTTGCCGGACGGATTAGTACTTCGTCTCGATGCTTTGCCCCTCTTTCTCTGAACTCTTTCTCTGAAGGGAGAGTTCCTTCTTACGGCGGGCGATTCGCGGATTCTGTTTTCTGTTTTTATTTTCTCTCGTTCGTTCCCCACTTTCCAGCGGCTAGATGCTCCAACCCAAGCAATCCGATCTGTGCGCAGGCTGTGCCAAGTGGAAACAGTAGATTGGCACATGTAGCGGTTTTCAGAAAGTAGCGTTGACTCCGTGGCTCCGCTGATGCTTGCGGTAACTACCAGCGAGATACTAGAATACAACAGATTGCCTGCTTGACTAGACTCTGTAGTAGTAGTAGTAGAACTCATGCTCAATTCAAGACTATGAAGAGAGATGGTGGGTAACTGATCCCGTGTGTGTGTGTGTGTGTGTGTGTGTGTTGACCGGACTGGTCTCCCTGACGGGCACCATCTTCTGCTGGGTAAAAATCTGTTAGTCAAACATCTGCGTGTTGTACCGTTGACTGAGAAATTGCTGCGTGGTAAAATTTTGGTGCTGTGACACTGGACGGTTTCTTCTGATGATGGGAGAAACATGTTTATAATCGAATAATTTAAGAGAGTTTTCCTTCGGTACAGGAGTTTACTGTTGCTCGCTCACAGTTTTGCTGTTCAATTTTCTGCTCTAGTCAGATTAATTTTTTACCATATCATTTATACTCTACTTAGGTTGGCGTACGATCAGCTTGTCTTCTGTGATATATTCCACCAAAAGGAGTCTGGCTGGAGGGACTGCTCGTTTTGTGGGAAGGTGAGATTGCTTGCTGACACATTTTGTGAATTAAGTATATGCCACTAAATCGCTTCTCGGCAACAATTCTAAGGAGCTCTGCTATTTCAGCATCTACATTGTGGTTGCGTTGCTTCAAAGTTTTCCTTTGATCTACTTGATAGCGGAGGTGTTCAGTGTATGAACTGCATAAAAAACTCAGGAGCTCAGTCTGTAAGTATCTCTCTCGCATGATCTGCCCTTTTGTTTTTCCAAATCTGATTGTCCTTTCCGCAGGTTCCGTGTCAAGTGTCTCCGAAGCTTTTTCTGTCCCAAAGTAACCAGAGACTCTTTGGTAAAACCGATGAATTGTTGCCAGGTAGACCGTTGGAGTCACCTTCCCTGATGCTTGACTCAAGAAACGATGATGTTGCTATTATTTCCAAGAGCCATCATCCGTTCATGGTAAAAAACATAGAACCTGGGCAAAGCAGTAACGTTTTGAGGCAAAAAGAGATTGAGAATGGCGCAAGGCAGATTAAATGGGAACAGTCAACCCTCAGTATTGGGGATATGGGAAGGTTGCCTTTCTTAATTAGGTCTCAAAGTGCACTAGAGTCTCCCCAATCCCAGTGTACTCGGAGAGATGATAATAGAGATCCAACAGCAGATAGCACAACAAGTGAATCAATTTCTGAGGCCGGGCTCAGCATGAGCTTGGGCATTGCTAGCAACGGAAACAAGATGGAGGCTACTTCAACAATGGAAAGACCTATGCTATCACCAACGACACCATTTTCTGAAGGAAGGGAACTTGCCACTACATTATCTCCCTATCAGCATGCACAAAGAGCTCGGCATTTTCTGACCAGACCACCAAGGGTGGCCGAAGGTGCTGCTGCTTTTGATCCAATGAAAGATGGCTTTCCACATCTTCGCGTTGCGAGACCACCTGCTGAGGGAAGGGGCCGCAATCAGTTACTTCCACGGTATTGGCCAAGAATTACAGACCAAGAGCTGCAGCAAATTTCTGGAGAGTATCCTTAATATTTTTTCTTTAACTCCTTGGCAACACTGATATTGAAATCATCTACTTGCATATTATATGATCCATATTTGATCAAGTAGGACAGGAATGTCCTCAATATGTTGTGTACTTTCTTTTTATTGTCTATACTGTGTTGTCTTCCTTAACCTTATTTTGCTTCAAGTTCAAATTCAACCATCGTCCCACTGTTTGAGAAGGTTTTAAGTGCTAGTGATGCAGGCCGCATAGGACGCCTTGTTCTCCCAAAAGCCTGTGCTGAGGTGATTTGTTTCTTCTTTAGCAAGCCTTCCTTCCTCTTCATAAAGTTTAGTATGTTGTTGCCACACATTACTGATTTATCTTTGGCATATAATGTTCCTTATGAATAAAAACCTTTGTGCAAAGGAGCACACTGAAGCCCCCCATTTGGGGAAAACTTATGTGAAGAAATTACATACAACACATCAGTCAATCCAATACTAGGGTTTAGTCCCTTGACCCTTGCTGTTCTACCGGTGAGATGTCTTTATTATGGTGGTAGTATTTTGAGGATACATCTATTCTTAGTAGAATCCTAATGAGGCCATCCGTACTCCTTGATTGATAAAATTAAGCCTGTTTCATGGCTATGCTATTTTGCTTAGATTAGAAAGTGACATTCACAAAGTTGTGGGGTGATGATGGTGTATGAATTTATTTTACTTTCCTGCCATTCTGAGTTGCTGAGATACTCTATGTAGGCATATTTTCCCCCAATCTCTCAGCCAGAAGGCCGGCCCTTGACAATTCAAGATGCAAAAGGCAAAGAATGGCATTTTCAGTTTAGATTCTGGCCAAATAACAACAGCAGAATGTATGTCTTGGAGGGTGTTACACCATGCATACAGTCCTTACAATTACAAGCTGGTGATACAGGTGATTTGCAACTTCTTGGATTTTATTATAAGAGGCACTTGCGCTATTGCATCATACTCATTACTTTTTTCATGGTTTAAGCGTGATTTTACATATCTCTCAAAAAAGAATTTTGCAGGATTCTATTCCTTATTTATTAATCCTATAAAGCTTGTTTGCTTTGTTCGATTGAAAACCATGGAACCATAGCAATTTTCCCTATGCACTACTTTTGCATTATTTGCTGTCATGTGAGACCAATTTTCAATAAGTTTAACCTCATGGGAATTTTCTGTCGTGTCTGACGGCTAGGGCAAATACCTAGATGTTCAGAAAGTTTCTGTCCTTTTCTTGTGGTCCGACCAAACAACTTTCCGATTCCTATGTTTTTTTGTCCTTGTATTTCTAGAACCCCATGAATTAAAGAGGACCTGTGTGAATCTTATTCTATGGATACTTAGTATTGCTTTTGGCCATCTGCAGTAAAACTGTACTTCCGTAAGAAAAAAAATCATGAATCTCCTTAAGTAGTTCAATCTTTCTAAATAGACGTATTGCCAGTTAGTATGCACCAGATAAGTGCAAATGAGATGTAAGGCATGATTGTTATGTCCAGTGTCAGATCATACATTATAAGTAATCTTTGTCATTTCCTACGTAGTTTCCTCACTACATAATTTTTTTGAAATTTAGTACACGGAATTATCAGCTGCATACCATATTCTGTGTATGTGATTTTACTGTGAAGGTTCTTATATGTCCTGGTATTCTTCTTTGTCTACAGTGACTTTCAGTCGGATAGAACCAGGAGGGAAACTTGTTATGGGCTTCAGGAAGGCCACAAACACTGTCAATATGCCAGTAAGTTAGAATTTCAAAGCAATCTTTGCCCCAAGTCGATTGTTCCTCTAAATTTTTGTTCCGCGCTTATGCCCTTATCTGTTCTCCAGATTTACTTTAATGTATTTATGTTACTCTCCTACACAGGACTCACAGATCACAGCTATTGCAACTGGTTCCCTTCTTGGAGATACATTCTTTTCTAATACAAACGACAATCTAGCAATAGTAAATGGCTATTCAGGATTTCTTCAGTCAATGAAGGGACCTGCAGATCTCCAGCCAAGCTCTCTATATGATCATCATGTGAACCCAGCTGACGGAGATGTTAGTTGGCTTAAGACGGATAGATTTGGCAGCAGGCCAGATGAGGGATCTTTGCAGTCTTTACAAAAAAGAAGCCGCAATATTGGTTCTAAAAGCAGGAGGCTTTTAATCGATGCTGAAGATGCCTTAGAACTCAAGCTTTCATGGGAAGAGGCCCAGGAGTTGTTGCGTCCTGCTCCATCTGCAAAACCAACAGTTGTGATGATCGAGGACTATGAATTTGAAGAATATGATGTAAGCTTGCTTGCCATTCATTCTTCACGTTCATCACTTGAGGGAACCCTTTATTGGGACACAAAAATACAACCGTTCATTCTCAGGAATGGACTTGGATATTGAACCTATTCTAACTTAATAACTACATAAATGCAGGAACCTCCTGTCTTTGCAAAGAGATCAATTTTCAACGTACGTTCTACAGGGTAAGAGACTTTGGATTAACATTAATTGTCATGTTTTGTCCTTGCATAGTGGACATCGATGTTATTAGTATTAGTTGTACTCCCTCCGACCCATATTAGTCGACTTCAATTTGGATGTATCTAGACAAGTTTTTGTGATAGATACATTCAAATTGGAGTCAACTAATATGGGTCGGAGGGAGTACCAATTTTGGCAAATACCTGATATGTTTATTTAGGGAACAAGATCAATGGATTCAATGTGACGATTGCTCAAAATGGCGTCGGTTGCCTCTTAATGTTATTGTTGCCTCCAAGTGGACATGTGCTGACAACACATGGGATCCCAAAAGGTATACTATTTCACACCTGTAATAAAATCTATCATTTTTTTATCTGTGAAAGGAAAGACCTGTCAATTATGATGACCAGTATGCTGTGCAATGATGAATTGCATACTGAAGAGCTCTAAGAATTTTACAAATTCTTGTTTTGTTGATCCACACCTTACTCGATCAAGATTGTTTGCTAACTAAACAACCTTAGTTTTATTATCTGACTGATTACTTGATGAAGGATTTGTTGGATTTACCTACATATTTGAAGTGATATGAAGCTTTGTACTCTTATGTATATGATCTCTTGAAAAATTCCTGCCACGACATATTGTGATGGTATGCCGAATATTGTTTTCTGTTAGGTCTTGATTCTTCAAACACTATGTTGGTCCTGCTTCATCGCATTTTTCCTGAATTTGTGCTCATTTTAGTCATAATATATTAAGTGTAATACCATTTTTCTCATTGTTACCGTTTCATATTATTTTGATTCATTAGTGCTTTCACATTCTGTTTAGCGGCTTAGACTTAAATCTGTTGCTACGTATATGCAGCTGTTCCTGCTCTGTACCTGAAGCATTAGCCCCGAAGGAGTTGCAGAGTATTCTCCAGCAGTACGAAGGTATGCCCGACTCAGATTTACTAGCGATAAAGTAGGCACTAAGATAGCTTGACCTCATGAAAAATAAAAATAGAAAGCGGAACATTTTGCATAAGACATCACTAGTTGACAGAATTCAAATGGCTGACTATCACCGCAGATATCAGGAGGCGGAAGAGCAGTTTTTTTCTGAAGCAGAACATTCCAGAAATGGATGCATCAAGTCTTGATGCCTTGGCCACTGCCGCGGTCTTTGGTGAGGTCGGGAACCAAGGTGCTGCTTCGGTTGCGACGACTACCAAGCACCCCCGGCACCGCCCTGGCTGCACTTGCATAGTGTGTATCCAGCCACCTAGCGGGAAGGGCCCGAAGCACAACCCGTCGTGCACTTGCAACGTCTGCATGACCGTCAGGCGCCGTTTCAAGACACTGATGATGAGGAAGAAGCAACGGCAGTCTGAACGAGAGGAAGCTGAGGCGAGCAAGAAGATCCCTTGGGTGAGCAGAGACGATCCCGAGGGAAGTAACTTGTCGCGGTCCCCTCAGACGGTGGATACCACACGGGATGGCGATGCGATCATGTTCGACAAGGTTGACACGAACAAGGGTCATATAGACCTCAACTTCCATCCCGGCAGCCGGGAAGAGGAGCAGCACCGCGGGCAGCCTCGGGTGAGCATGATCAGCCTTCTCGAGGTGGCAAACCGTCCGCTTGAGAGCTACATGAAGCAGAACGGCCTCGTAAGCCTGGTGGAGCAAGGGAACCCCATCATGGCTCCGGTTCTTCCTCAACCTGCTCCAATGGAGAGCGAAGAGCGACCCTCCGATGAGGGTCACGTTGTGTCGGTGGGGCGGGAGAGAGATCCCGCAGACAACATGGCCATCGACGAGGCATCTGATAAGAATCGGGGTAACGCTGCCAGTGCCAGTGACAACGCTGCTGCTTGAGCCGAGCTTGCTGACCGTGCGCTTGTATTAAGTAGTGGGTGCGTATTGTGACTTGCTTACGTGTGTTTATCTGATCGGCTTACCCTTTTTTTTCTCAAGGAACAGCTGGTGAGTTTTAATGTGAAAATCGATAGAAAAGCATAGGGTTTCATCGTGACTCTCGTTGTAACATACGTGTACAGGGCTGTGTAATCCCTTTTGTACGTCGTAACATCGATGCTGTGTATGAAAGGTGGCTTGGTAATCGACTGGCTGGTGTTGTTACCTGTACTATCCGACTCTGAAGCATTCGATAGGACAACTCGTACCGTATGCATCATACTAGACAAACATGCGCACTTCGTTGCGCCACCTGTAAAACAATCTTGCATGGTGTGGCCATGGTAGCACATTCAAAGGCACTTTTTCCTGGGACATTCGAACGCACTTTGACCTGGGAACATCATGGTGTAAACTGTAAAGCTTGCGTGTTCTTGCTATAAGAAGCTAGTTGCAACTAATGTTCGGAGGAATGCTGAAACCTCATATACATGTCTGTTATTTTTTCAAGGATACATCCTAGAAACAGAAGAATCTACCCAGCAACTGAAGAAATCTCACATACAAGTGAGTTTTTTTTATAGGCAAAAGAAATTTACTCCAAGACAATCAAACATTAGTTGTGACTTATAGGCAAGAATATACATGAAGAAACCATCTATTCATGAACAAACCAAGAATACATATGCCACCAAATGTCATCTTGGTTTGCATAAATAATCCACGTATCTTTGGTTCCCTTGAATTTCTTAAGAGACATGCAACATTTTGATGATCTGAAAATGTTCAAACAGTTTTATCTGTTAAATCCAGTAAGCACGGATGTCTTTTAGGACAATAAAACAATTTACTGAAGAGAAATGGCTAAGACCAGACACAAAGATTTATACATACAATGCACTGGACCATACAAATGTATGACTGTGATTGTCTCCAGTGTGATTCTAAATCCTAATAAAGCTTTTAGAACCCAAGGGAATCGGCAATTTAGTATGTCAGCATGTCATCGTGAAATCACCAGTGGTCTTAACAAAGGCATCATTTGACATAGTCTGATGCATATCCAATTACGAACTAATTTAAAACCTAATGCACTACATATGCACGGCTGATATACGGAATTGATGCGGCCATAAAGGGAAGGTTAGGAGGCCAAGGGACTCACTGGAATCACTGTCGCCATGCCGACGAGGATGATGGAGGCGGAAGAGCTCCACCCCACAATCAAGGAAATACATATGGATTGTTATCTGGCACCCTACAACTCAAGAAATGCAATAATGAAGTGTGTATACCTGGTTTTCTTTTCCACGTATGTTATATATTTATATCAGTTTGCTCGAATTTGTTAGCCCAAATGTCTTTGGTCTTTGGATTATTCTTAGTCCAGTAGGATAACAGCGATATAAACCTTTGCTTTGCTTGGAAATAACAAAGATGTGACTGGGGCAGTACAAAAATATGTGTTTCTTTCAATCGAATTGGCAAAAAAATGCTAGACCAAAACCCATGTGAAAAAAATACAATTTATATGTGGCTACAAACTATGATGGAACTGAATAGAAAACACGTATCAAACCATTTAAATTTCTATTTGATTTAAAAACATACAGATTCAGCTATGCCCAGAAATATGTAATATATGCAAGAACACCATACTCACGGCAACATCTTTCATCAGATATGTTTTAAAAAAATGGCTAGTATTGATTCTAACTTCTAAGCACAACTACCTGTAAAACAGAAATTTAAAACTCTATTGTGCAGTGGTGTACAAATATGAGAACAGGGGGAAATAGAACATAAGATAATTATACAAACGTCAGTAGAACATTACATTTACACTTGAGAATTTATTTTTACTGAAGGTAGAACCTGAACTTCACTAAGAGGACCCTTTTAGTTTCTTCACCTCTGACCGGAACAAAGTAAATGAATGATAAAGTTTGGAAATAAAATTCAACAATAGCTAGAAAGAAGAATATGCTTAAAATACAAACAGAAAGTTATTTTCCTGCTCTCAAGCTCCAATGAGGTAAAATTTAAGTTTCTCAATTAGTGCATCTTATACATTGCTTTCTAATAACGCAATTAATTGACAACAAATCATCACTAAGGATATCTCAAAGCATCCCAGTCATAACACTACAGTGTGATTGACACACCAATCAACCCAGCAAAATACTAATTTTACCCTGTAGACAACAAGCAGAGCAAGGAGTGGGAAGTTCTCCCGCTGTTTTTTACCTCAAAAAAAGCAGAGCAAGTATAAGGGAACATGTATTTACCCCAAAAGTATTTCTTCTCCTAACTGAAAAAACGCATGTTGATGACCACACAGTTTCACTCGGGTTGCCTCTCTTGTACATGGCAGACAGTGAAAGAGGAAAACTGATTTAAGTCATGCAACATTGGATATATGCAAAGAAAAACCTTGTGGAGATTAGCACCAAAAATTGGTAAGAGGAAGAGATGAGTAGAGATCTCACACGATGAAAATCCGTGGTCACAACAGAGGATGCCGGATATGCCAGAACCGTATAGCATTTCAACAAACAGGTGGTGGGCACAATACTATGATAGTCCTCAAGACCAAACTACGAATTCAACATAACGTAATCCTGTCCATGATCAAAATCTATCTACTGAATGCTTCTCAAACCATATGAAAAATGAGAATTGGCTTGCATCAATACAACTAAATAAATCACAAGCAATTTAGAAGTTAGAACTGTAGCCTGCTGCTACCTATACAAAACAAATAGATAATAGATAGACTACTTTTTTGGTGAACAATAGATGTACTCAATCTATACATGTTATCACAATAGTAGATCAATCATCAACAGAAAACACGCCAGGCATATACTGACACCGATCCAATTTAGAACTCAATAGAATATATACCTTGATGAAAAACATGGAGGAGAAGGCATCACCGTACAGGAGGGAGATGGCATCACCCTCTTGCTGGAGGTGAGGTTGGAGTTGCATGAGTGTTTCCATCGCCTGAGCAGATGCAGAGCTCTTTCCCGCGTGATGGGGATTGGGGATGCGGTGACTGATGGCTACCAGTTTGTCGGGAAGGATTGGGGATAGGCGGGCTAGGCAGGGGCAAGAGAGGAGGCCACTGGAGCTCGTACCATCATCGGATGGGATTCAGATGCCGCCGCCGGCGACGGTGGTGCGAATACACGAACGATGGCTGCACACCTGTTGACGTCAAGACGAATTCAGAAGTTCTTGAGTAGGGGAGGTCAGGCACCTTTCCCATGCCGGAGGCAGCGGAGCTGGCCGGCGGCGGCCCATTCCCGGTGGTGGAAGAGGCAAACCCTAGCCGCCTCTTTTTTTCTAGCGTGGCGGCCTGTCCCCAGCGTCGGAAAGGAGAGAGAAGTTGCGGAGAAAGGAGCGAGGAAGCAGCGGTGAGAACTGAGAACCCGTGGGCCGATGTACCCAGTTCGCTGGTTTTTTTACTATATTTACTGTAGCTAAGCGCCTGAGCCGGTGCTCACTGCACAGATCTTCTCTCACACGTAATTTATAGAGTAATAGCAACAAATATTGCAACTCAACACCTACCTCATGAGTATCATTCCAATCCTCCAAAACTCCTATGAAAATTCTTTAAATCAAAGATTCCTTTAGTGGATGGAGATTTTCTTAAAAAATGAAGAACAAAGAAATCATTAGGAAACCCTTCCAAATGTTCTATTTCTGTAAATCAAACAATCAATACATGAAAAAATCTTGAGGACATGAATCTAGAGTTTTGTTTTGAATATAGATTTGAACTTTTGTGTCATGATTGATATACACTAGTTACCCTTTAGACGCCAACGTTGTTGGATATGACATGGCGGAGACGATCCACGTGAAGGCTGTGCCGGGAGACATGGAGGAAGATGGAACCCTAACGCTTAGGGAAGAAGAGAGGATGATGGACAAGAGTGATGGGTTCCTTGGTTGGGTTGGGTTTAGCGGTCGGTGCGAGACAACATGCCTTTTCACCTTGCCATCCTTATTGTTCTAACATAAAATCAAATGCGTAACTCTGAGAGGGCCAGAGGAGACAAGAAGAAAGCTCCACATCAAATTGTAAAGTAATTGTATTTATGTGTTTATTTTTTCTTGGAATTTGCATGAATTTTACTATGAGATTTGGAGTTGGGCCATGCTAGGCGGTCCCCGCCCCGGGTACCTACTTGACATCTCCCAAAATAAAGTCCCAAATCCTGCTTTTGCTATATTGAGCAAATTTCACCCCGTGTTTGCTACACTGTAGCAAAAAAAAGTTTTATCAGAAAAAGAATAAATAGATAACCCTCGTCGGAGACCTGGCCGAAGTTCTTGTAATAAAAATAAATACTATTATAGCAAAAACGACCTCGTCGAAGACATTGTGAGAGAACGGATAGCAAAAGATTTATACTATATTGTACTAAAATTATAAAACAGTTGTAGAAAAATCATTTCATAGGATAGTTGTAGCAAAACCACATGGCAGTTGTATCTCTATCTTTGTCTTGATTTTTCTTGGAATTTTGCATGAATTTTACGGTGATATTTGGAGTTTCGGTGTAATTTTAAATTGCCGGCAATTCAAACAAAAATAACACAAACTTGTAACAAATTTAAATACTAATACATGAAACAATTTCACACCTCTAACCCTTTTCTATAACTCCAGCCACGACGGAGCTGCAAATAACAATGTGGCTCCACAGCCCACCTCGCTGCACAATGGGCTCCGGTGCCACACCAAAATTATGTAGCCCTCTGCGGTGACCCAGCATACCACTCCATGATGTAGTATACTATAGTCGTATACATAACACCAATAAAACACCGTTCACTAGTATTACATCCCTCAGAATGACACAACAGAAACACATCGGGTCCAATACATGGCTAAAGGTTACAACTCACTCTTTACACAAGATCCAGAGAACACTCTAGGTTAAAGAGAGAGAAAGAACTTCTTACGAAGAAGAATCAAAGATAAATAATGCAAGAACGATTATACTATTAAGTCTAGTATTCTGGCTAAGAGGTTGGCATTGCTGCTATTGCAACGCACTACATAAATAGGTTCTTTGGCTAGAGTTTATGTTCCTATCTAATCCGTAACTTCGTCTTCACTTGAGTTGATGAATATATTAACTTTCTTAACTTCATTGAAAAGCTTTAGCTTTTGATGATTCCTGGAGCATATCTTGGTGTATACATCGTCTTAATGGCTTCAGAATCTAGCAAGGGTTAAGAAGGTACTTTGAGTACGAGCGTACTCAGCAAATTCACTAGAAAAGGAGTGTTTGATGCACTATAACTATAGCCACAGACCATAGGTCGTAGGCAATGCAAGTTTTCATAAACATTTCTTCAAATGTTGCTTTTATTCTGAAAAGCTATGTCCGTCAGCCTTCACGGGTTTACCAGAACTTTTATGGAGTTCCTTTCCCGCCGCATTCACAGCTCCTTCTCGGAACAGGGAGTAACAAGTTACAGTTCTTACACTCTACAGAGGTGCGTCACTTTACCCATGAGAGATCAACTCTTTGTTGCACAACCGGGTAGCTTATTCCCGTCCACAATTCTATGATGTGGGGCCCAGAAGATGATCCAAGCCAATCACTGTCCCCTTCACGACCTCGCATGCTTCCTTGGTGTACACCATGCTCACATAAAGAATTACAACAATGGTTTGTACAAACTGTTAGATGTCAGAACTATCGTGGGACGTTGAGGGTTCCCACCCATATGCTGCATATCCTCTACGAATTGCCAATTAATATGCACACAACGAGGATAACAGCCACGACCTACACATCCAGCTTCATGCGAGAGGATAAGATACAACTGACTTCTCCGTCCCATTCCAAATCTCATGGTCAACGCGTAATATACGGCATAAGAATCACTGGCGACATTGGTTGTTAAGTCCTAGGTGATATAGTTCTGAACAGTGGTATTCCAACTGTCAGATTTAATAGATTAGCTGATCACCCTGGATTAGTAACCAATAGTTCACATTATTATCAAAAATAGTGTTTTAAGACCTTTTTCAAATGCAGGTGATAACAACACTGGATTTGTAAAATACTTTACAGAAAATAAACAAAGGACATGAGCAAGTGTGAACTTTCCTTTTGTGATTGCAAGATTATGCACTCACGGTCTTCGAGTCAGTATAAGATCCAAAATCTGAAATCAGCATCATTGGTCCGGTAAGGACTAATGTTTAAAGAAGCAATATGCATTTATGCATAAGTAATGTGATGCACGTTCTAAGCGCAAATCCCGGGGATATCGTTTTCCTAGGGTTTGGGATCTCAGAAATGGTTACTTTGGAATGTGTGGTTCTTTTGAATAAGTTTCACAGTTGTGTTTTTATTAGAGCTTATGAGTGCGTGCGAGCAACACATATTTATGTAGCAATAAGATATACACTTATGAAATGCTAGTCAAGATTGCTTATACAAGAGTTCTTGTTTGAAGTGGCAAAAAGGATAACCTTCGAAGAAAAGGTTTCTCTTCTAAGGTCTAAACAAACTTTATGGTTAGTTAGTGGTGGTTGATGTTATTGGTTTGCTCAAATGGTTTGGCTTGAGTTGCTTCATGACTTAATTACTTCAGACCAAAGTTAACTATAAAACATATAATAATGTTTATAGTGTTGTATTAAGATTCTGTAGACTAAAGTTAACTTTAAAGCAAAGATAGTTTGAAAGTATAAAGTTTATAATATTTGTATCTTGAGTATCTGGAATGTTTCCTTTATGTTACTTAATATTAGTGATCCTTTTACTTAGTGTAGTGGTTTCTTGATTTAATAATGGAGTAGTATCATTTATCTTTTATAAAGGAGTGAGTATAGTTTCTAAACCAGGATATACTGTCACTTAATTACTTTTGAACTTTCTATAATGTTGTGGTAGTTTTTGTAATTTGGTAGTTAACATGGATGGAAAGGATCTGATTTATTCACAAGGTGTTCTTTAAGGTTTTTATCATGAATTGAAATACTTTGAGAATATAATCTTCACTTAGGGTTGATGATAATTTAATAAAAAGACATTTATAATGTTTTAAACCACTTAAGCTTCAATTTATTAATATTTAAGACTAATACTATTTATTAAATTTAATTTATTCATTTTAGGAATATTAATAAATTTTATTTATCCTTATATGAATTATTAATGAAGGGAATAAGTTTAAATTTGAGTTATTAAAATATTTAATTTTTATTTAACTCAAAAGTAGAATATTAGATTTTTAACATGTAGATATTATTTTTGTGATCATTTTGGTATATTACATTTATTTTTGTGATTTATAAATAATAAGATATGATTTTTATAATTCTTATTACTTTATAATTACTTAATAAATAATAAATATTTAATTAAGTGAAATAATAATATATGATTATAGTTTTAAATTAGAATTCTTATTTTTCTAAGATTTTTGGTATTCTATTTATATTATTAACATTTATCATTATAAAAATATGAATTATCAAAGTTTTATTACTTATAAAACTTTTATTAAATACTATTTATTTAAATATTTATCATAATAATATTTGATAATAGTTTTAAGTTGTAGATTTTATTTTTCTGAAAATTTTCATATATAATACACATTTTTCTGAATTATAAATCAAAAGTTATTAATTAAACAAGATTTAATCATTTATTTGATTTATGGAATATTCTTAATTGAATTATAATATTTTATTTATTTCTTAACAGAAAATACTTTTTACACCACACCTAGAGCTAGCCCCAGTCACTGACCCGTGGGCCATTGTCCACCTCATCTCTCAGGTGAAAGAAATGCATTTGTTACCGATCCAGTCTTTACCCCCAGTCAATGACATATGGGCCCTAGGCCATGTCACTTGCCACGCGGGACAAAGACTAGGTCAAACAGGAAACTGGGTCCAGGCTGACCCCAGCACGTCGTCACGCTGACGTCAGCGCGACCTCCACCACCAGATCAAGGTCGCCGGCGATGATCTACAGCGTTTTAGCATGCTGCGCGGTTTGGTGCGTTGGAAAGAGGGTGCAACGGCAAGTCGAACTATGGTTGCGCCACCTCGGAATGATCACCGGAGCACTAGCTCCGACGAGCTCCGACGATGACCGGCTCAGGTGCATGCGTACAAGGCGCTACATATGACTAGGATCAAATCGGAGAGAACGAGCAGAAGCAGAAGCTCACCAAGAAGCTTGTAGTGGCAACTACAAGAGGAGGCGAGCTTAGACGACGTGACCATGGTCGACGGAGAATGGCGGACAGACGAGCTCGATGCACATGGTTTCAGGCTTCCCGGCTCGATTCCTCCACCTAGCAGACGAAGTCCACCATGGCGGTGCTAGTGGAACCTTCAGTTGGCCTTGGGGTGGTCTCAAACAACGACAACGAGCAACTCCAGCGAGTTAGGGTTTCGGCATGGTTGGGGAAATTTTAGAGAGAGCACGAGAGAGAGTGATTTGGGTATGAATGGATAGAGGAGCTCGCGGGCGTTCTTATCCCCCTCCTTGGCGCGCATCGTAACGCGTCGGAGATCGACGACCACCGTGACGCCACGTAGCTGCTTCCGTCGGCGAGGAAGACGACGAGAAATAGAAGGCCGAAGTGGTACGGGTTGCTGGTGGGCTGGTCGCGGGCCGAAGTGGGTTGCACCTGGGTGTCAGGCAAGCAAGTAGGTTTGGGCTGCGGCTAGGTTTAGTTTTTCTTTGTTTTATCCTTTTTTCTATTTTCTGTTTTCTTATTCAGATTTGAATTTGATTTATATTTTGAATCTTTCTTTGTATAATTTATTTGCTGGATATTTGCAACAATACTAAAATATATTTTGTATTATTTGTGAATTTTGATTATATCATCTTTTTGTATTTCTTTTATTTACTCAATATGAATCCCGTTGTTAATAGTTTGTAGAAACTTTTCTTATTATTTTTCTCTCCTATTTTAGTTAGGGATTTCTTGAATGATATATTCTTATTTGTTTATAAACTTAACTCTAATTGGCTCATAGTTTGAATATAATTTTTATATGTATAATGATCCTGGATCATATTTGATGCATGAAACATGAAAGACATTGATATGGTTATTACTACTCCCATTAATTTGGGAAAATGACAATGTATATATTCTATTGTAATAAACAAAAAAGTTTAGGGTTTTGAATTATGAATCTTACCCTGGGCTTTAGGGTTTTGTATATACTTAGATTCCTTTATGGATATGGGTCAAGATTTCATGACTAAGCGCATTGTCCTATGTTTATGATATTTGATGAAATCTCCCTTTATAATAGAAAGTTATAATTAGAATGTTTTATAAAAAGGAATGGATAAAGATACTCCTAAGCACATATAATTATGATGGTTGAAACTGACAGAGATGTGCTTATGTGATTTGCTATAAGAAAATATTCCTATTAAGTGATATAGATATAAGATAATGGATCAATAGTATGAAATGGATATTATGTTTGATTTGAGATTTAGAGTTGCTTGTTTACCAAGAATTACTATCTTTCATAATTCATAATTCTAGACTTCCTATTAAGGAATTCCTTTCCTAGATATAATACATCTTCCTATCCATCATCATGGTTAGTATGATGAGTTTTACTCCTTCAAATCTTCTTATTTATATATCATTCTTCTAAACTCATGGATGAATCCAATGAGTTTAATATCAAAGCATTTCATAGCTTTCTTATATCCTTGCTTGATTATACCCACTATATTACTATTGAAAATCTTCAATCCAACAAGTAGTTTTTTCAAACTCCACTCATAACCTTCCTTAATCCTTCATCACTAATATTTCTCTAATAGTAGTATGCATCCAACTACCTTTCTCTGAGTTGTCTATCCTTTAAGATTAATGATACTACTTCTATCACTCGATGCTCTACTAGCTTTAACTGAATAATATCATCTTAGATTCACTTTACTTCAATAACTCTCATTCCAACCCTAAATCATATTTATGTGGTTTGTAATAACTACTCTAGGATAACTTATCTTTACTAGGGTTTCAATCATGTTTTGTCCACCAACACCACTTATACATGACATAAGTACTCAATCTTGGTGAATAAGGCTTGATCATTATAATCTTGTGACCTTTTATGGTTTAGGTTTCTAGTTGGCTGATCAAGGCTTCCATCCACACAACATTGCAGTTGGATGATAATTATCTTCTATTTAGTTTTATTGGATTAAGAGATATAATTTATTGATTATACCTACTTGATCCAATAGGTCTACTCCTGGCAACTATCTCCAGACTTCATCCTTGTAATCTTCTTTTCTATCAAGGAGGGATTTAACTCCATCAATTATCCTATTGCTTTGATTCTTTGCAATCATTCTTATCAAATAAATGTCATCTGAAACTAGCATCACTATTCATCTCTTCTTGGTTGTTTCTTTGTAGATACTTATTTGTAAGCTGTGTTATGATCAAGTACTTGTTAGGTTGAGAATGGGTGAATCAATAGTTGATTTCTCAACATTGATGAACAACAGACATGGAAATATAGCTCAACAGAGATGATAAGGATTGATATGAAAATAAAGATATATGGTGAACGATCTTGACTTAGCTTCTTTCCTACCCAATCTTATTCCAGAAGTAGGATTGGATATTACCATGATACTCAAAGTACATGCAAATGGAACTAAGATATAGTTGTTAAATTCATATTTGGTGTTATATCCTTAACTTGGTACTTATGAGTGATTATAATGAATACTATAATATGATCACCTAATGATCAAATATAATTCACATAGTATTAAGGTTTAACTTATAGTACATCTGATCTACCCTTAGATCAAATCTCCCTTACCAAAAAATGAGGTTTTAGCAAAGGTCTTATTAAAACTTATCGCAGTCAACTTGATGATCTACTTCAATTCCATCAAGCTAAGAGAAGCTTCAATCACTTTGACCAGTTTTGTTTTAAAAGCGTAAAAATTATTCGGATTTTCTATGCATGAATGCAATGCACACATCTGGGTCCAGCTTATTTCTAAGCTCTAATGCTGGAATGTTACACCCTCGTGACGCCGCACAATAGGTTGCGATGTCGTTTCTTATGAAGCCACACAGTTATTTACAGCTCGGTCGTTGGTGAGAGCTGCAGAAAAGGGTTAGATACTGTGAATATTTTTCTAGAAAGTTTAACATTTAAATTTGTTATAAGTTTGGATTATTTTTGTCTACATTACCACTCTGCTACGGCACTCCAGTGGAGTGTAAACCGGTACAGTACACCAGCTCTACTAGTAGTGGAAGGCTCTGTTTCCCGACCTAAACACACGAACACCCACGTGGTCAGAGTGTCGGAGACAGGAACACTGACGCACCTGCGCTGCCAGCGCAATGGCGATGCCGCCGAAGCCCGGCGAGCCTCCCAAGCCCCCGCCCGGGCGCAGCCCCAACCTCAACCTGCCCTGCCCGCTACCGCCCATCCCCGGCGGAGCCCAGACAGGCCATTCCTCCGCGGTGGAACCGGCGCGGTCTCACCACCGCCGCGCTAGATCTGAGATGGCCTTCCGCTTCCCGGAAGCCGACGGCGGAGGCTTCGACGAGATCGGCTCCGAGGACGACCTCTTCTCCACGTTCATGGACATGGACAAGATATCCGGGGCTGACCGTGACCGCGCTGCCGAGACGTCCTCGCCGCCCCGGCCCACCAAGCACCGCCACAGCGCCTCGTTCGACGGGTTTGCCATGGGGTGCGGCGGCGGCCCTGGGAGGAGTCAGGATGGCGGCGGAGGCGGAGGGTTGTTCGCCGATGTGCTGGAGGCTAAGAAGGCAATGTCCTCTGAGCAGCTCTCTGAGCTCGCCTCCGTCGACCCCAAGCGTGCCAAAAGGTGAACCCGCCCTTTCTTCGTCCTTCTTCGCGTTCTGGAGCTACCTTGGATTTGAGCTGCTGGTTGGTTGGTAGGATTCTAGGATTACTTTTGATAGCCAACTGGAGTGCGGTTAAGGACCAACAAGAATTATGGTCGAACTAGGTAGGCGTGGGTCGTTTTGGTTCTGCAAACAAAGAAAAGAGGTAGCCAAAATGCAGGTCACAGACTATTACGTGGTTGAGTCACATCACATTATTAGTGTTTAGTGGTCTTGATTCTGGATGGATAGTGACAGAAAGATCATAGTACAAGGCTGGAGCAAGATGGCCAACCTAATTGGGTATCACAGGGTCTCATTCTGACATTTCTCGCTTACGTAGGTTTCTTTTTTGAAATACAAGCGGCCATAGAACTGGTACAAATGCTAATTTTGTTGTTTTCTAAGTTGCTGTCATTGTTCGTAAAGTTGCTTAATGCCATTTAGTTCTTAAATAAGCGAAGGGCGTGAGATGAAAGGGGCGGGAGATGGCAACGATTGTCGCATGCCGCCTTCTTATGGTATTTTCTCTCCATTGGCTATGGCTTCTTTGTATATATTTCTATGGGCCTCCAAATTAATTCAATGAAGCCCGTGCGGCATATCTTTGAATTTATAATTCTCCTGTTTCAGCCGTTTTCCATTTTTGCATACATTAAGGTGGTTATTTGATGTAAAATAGTAATATACGTTTCAAATGTTTCGTATGTTGTTTTCTTAGTAATAAAGCTTCTTGGTGCCATTTCTAGTTTTTACATAAGCTCTTAATTTCACAAAGCATATGGTGTGGAAGAGGCGGGAGATGGCGATTTATTGCATGCTGCTTAGGCCTGCACTATTTACGATGCATTCACCCCACATTGAAGGCTCTCGTTGTTTCATGCCCTGGGTCTGCAAGATCTTCAATGAAGTTGCCGTGATCGAGTTTTAAGTATTCTCTTATTTTGAAATAACTAGCAGAATTATAAGAATTTCCTGTTTTGTATACATTAAGCAACATTACAGTTTAGTTCTCTCTGAGCATATTTTGTACTACAATCAAATTATATAAATACCTAGAGTTCTAATGTAGGTTCCATTTGTGCCAGCCGCAAAATTTTCCCCACTGCAGTCCACGCATTGATGTTGATGATACTTCCTCAAATGTGCTGTTTTCTAGCGTCAACCAATCTTCATCGTAATAGTGAAGCTTTACTGATTATGAACTAGTTTTCCTTGGCCAATCAAATTTGTCCCAACTGGCCAGCTGATGTAGCAAAACTTCATTTGAGATGTGATTCTTTCCATCTCCAAAAGAGAGAGTTTTTCCTTTAAAGCTATGCTGTACTTCCCATCATTCTACAATGGTTATTAGCCAGTGCATTGTGTTAGTTGGCTGCATTTAGTAAAGGCCAATTAAATTCCTGAGCTTTCTTTGTTTCAGAATTCTAGCAAACAGGCAGTCTGCAGCTCGGTCAAAGGAAAGAAAGGCTCGATATATAACAGAATTAGAGCGGAAGGTTCAAACTCTTCAAACCGAGGCTACTACTCTTTCCGCACAGCTCACGCTATTTCAGGTAACATGTCATCCATCTGTTTGCTTCATGGATTGCAGTATTCACTATTATGTTTGTCGATGCACAAAACAAAAGCACGGTACTCCTTAAAGAAAGACACACGTGAATAGTAATTCTTCCTTTAAACTTGTATTGAACAGCCAGCTGCACCCCATACTCGGTAACTGCCGTATACTCGGTGAATCACCAATCATCATGCTATTCTTTTTGAACTGATGCACATGCCATGAGAGCTATAGTACGTGTTAGTATAATTTATGTGTTTTTTGTTGACTAAATCATATGTAGTGGTATCGCCAAACCATCTCAAGTGGTGATTCTCTGTGGGTATATTAACAATCTGGAGAGCTGAACAGTGATACCCTGTAGCATGAGACAATAAAAAGCTGCGACTCTATTTACCGGAACACCAGAAATGTTAGGTTTCTGTTATTTGGGATGTTTTGAATGTTTTAGTCAATCTATGTCTTGACCAGGACCACAAATTTAACATGATATTTTGTATATACAATGTTTGTTTTCATAGACTTGCTGGATATTCTTTAAGCAATTATATTTTGCTGGGCAGAGAGACACAACAGGACTTTCTTCAGAAAAGACGGAGCTCAAAATAAGGTTGCAGGCCATGGAGCAGCAAGCTCAACTGCGTGATGGTGAGTTTCTTAATACCTTAACCAGTATAATCATGTAAACTCTTGGTTTTTCATTGTTTCCGATAAGTTTGTGCAGCAAGGTGCCTCATTGTTGCTCCGTAGATTTAAATAGAAAAAAACCCTCCTTCCAAATAATGTCTATGCTTATTAACACATGCAACTTTGTATGTACTTGATAAAAAAAGTTGTATGTAAAGGAGAATGTCATTATCATCGTATGATCGGACACTTGGGGATCTTAATTCTTTTCACTAACTGGAGGTGCATTTTCTGAAAATGTTATTGTTCTCTTTTCTCTTGATTGCATACTTTATGCTTCCGTCTGGTTGAAAGAGTATTGGAGCAGCTAGTTTATACTGCTGTTAAGTACCATGCTCGAGTAATTAGGCATAGACATATACTGAAAGCTGACACATTGTGTCTCTCTGAAATGTCACATGAGGTCAGCCATATTTTTCATGCTAATAGTGTTGACATGTCTTAACATTCTGTAAACATCTGAAACCATTTCATGGATTAGGAGATGGATGTTGTCTAACTGGCGTACCTGATGTTTTCAGCTCTGAATGATGCACTGAAGCAAGAAGTGGAGAGGCTTAAGATCGCTACAGGCGAGACGGCGAAGTCTGATGAACAATATAATACGGGAATGCATCAAGTCTCATACAACCCGTCTTTCTTCCAACTCTCCGAGCAACACGCGGCTCAGCACCATGCAAGTGTTCATCAACTGCCACCCCAATTCCAATCGTCTCATCCCAATGTCCCAAGCCACCAGATGTTATCCCACCCCAATACCTTCTCGGAAATGATGCAGCAAGACTCGCTTGGGCGGCTCCAGGGCCTGGACATTGGCAAAGGATCAGTGGCTGTGAAGTTGGAGGCAGAGGTTGCTGCGAAGTCAGATGGCAGCTCGATATCTGCAGGTTAAAGAAATACTTTCTAATTATAGACCTACCTGCAAACACATACTTGCTTCATTTAGATTTATTTTTTCATGTAGATGGCAGCTCTAGGCATAATTTTTATCCAAGTTTCTGTTTACTTGCATTGATTGGTTGTAAGACCTTGATATGTTTTTTTTTGGGTTCATTTCCTATGTGTGGAGTGTTGTTTCTCATTTAGGGGGACTGGACAAACAACTTGTGTTTTTTTCCTTGCCTTGCAGGCTGATCAATCACGAGTTTTCAATTTGGAAATTTGTAGTACATTTTTCTGTCAATATGCTAATTCTTAATGATCACATTCTGGGAATCTTGAAGTATCAAGTTGCTGGAGAACCATGTTGTTTCAGACATATGAACTTCCTAGAAAATGTTTTTACTCACTTTTTATACTAGTATAAAAGATGATTTACACACATCTATCTACAACTGTTTGAGTGAAGTTTTTAAAGCTGACTACAAAATAAGGCTGAAGAGCGTGCCACATGATCTTATTGTTTACCAGCGACCTGAGGTCAAAATGTATGAAATTGGATTGTCTGAGCCTAGGATCCGATGCTTCCCAGCGGCATCCTTGCCTGCTGAATCTGATTAACGGCTCCCTTTGGTTGCTTCTTGGCGTGTGCAATGCCTGGACGTGGGATTCTTCGACCATCTGGAAGGTAAGGCCAGGTGGTTCCACGGTGGCGCTCATTTTGACTGGAACAACGGCCCTGTGCATCAACATGCAATATTTGGCCCTTGTTTCAAGGTTATTTTTTTGCAGAAATGTTCTCACTTTTATATGTAATTTTTTTTGGGGGACACCACAACATCCATGAAGCTGGCTAAAATATAGGGGGAAATTAGTTCTGTACCATTAAAAGATCTGAACTTTAGAGAAATACCACAGTATGGCTGGGCTTTAGAAAAATACTACTACTACTACCAAACGAAACCTTGCTCCATCATTGATTTCTACCATCACCGGGAAGTCCACTGAACTGGACCAAATTGACCGAAATCAGCTCCCAGACTACCTGCCCCGGCGGCGTGCCTCCAGGCAGCGAGCTTCCACAGAGGCGGTGGCTCCTCCGGCCTCTCCATGGTGTGCCCTCCCTCCACCTTTCTTCTCATTCGCACTTCTTCTCTTGCTCTCCCGTGGTGTACAGTTGGTATTTGGTTCTTTAATTCCTATTATGATTGTGTGGGGGTGGATGCTGTCGAAGTTTCATACCGGCAATCTCACCTAATCCTCTTAGAGCACCTCCACTCGACGTTCAGCGTTCTTAGGCCCAAATCCGGCGCTATTTAACCATGGACAGAGCAGGATTTTCAATTTGGGTGTACGGAAAAAAAAATTCAACAACCAACATGTTGACTTGTACCACAATATAGTTGTTTGCAAAAGAAAACATCTCACAAGCAAGTAGAGTTCACAAAATACAATATCTTACAACAATTTAGATATATTATAGAAGGAGCAAATTAAAGTGCTCCCCATCGCTCGAAACCGGAAAATGATGGCCTCATCCTCCACTTGGGCAAAGAATTCCCGCTCAAGAAATGTACTAACTAAATAGTCATTCATGTATTGCTCTCCCATTCTGTTTCTCGGTTTATTCTTCACATACTTCATTGAAGAGAAGACTCTCTCTATACTTGCAGTTGCAACAGGAAGAACCAAAATCAATTTGAGAAGCTTGTATACAAGTGGAAAATTCAAGTCCTCTGTCTCAATAGGCATAATGGAAAGCCTTGCAAGATTTTTTCACTTCTGGAAACATTTGATCTCTACGCATGTCACTAATAAAGGTTGTGAGTTGAAAGGAAAGACGCACAACATCAGCCTTTGAGAATATTGAGCAAGCTTCACCAAACTTTTTTGGTCATAAGAAGCAAATGAATCTGTGGGCTTGAATGATGCCATGCAAATAAGTAAATCTGTGTTTACCTCATAAAACCTGTCATTAAACTCTTGAAGTTGTCTATCGATGAGACTCGAGAACATATCAACATGGAAGCGATGGAGATTCTTTGCTTCCTTGAAGAACTTTGGGGATCTTTGAACCGGCTTGTAGAAGCCATCCATGTCAGGAACTTGGATCTTGAGCTTCAAACAAAAAGAAGTCACCTCTCGAAGAAAAGCTTTCCATCCACGATCTTCCCGCAAGTTTTGCAATTCTTGTTTTGTCAGAGAAAGAAGCTCAATAGCATTCACAATGTCCTGATCTCTCCTTTGCAAAGCGTTGCACAAGGCATCTGAGTACCCAAATATTTCTTGCAGCAAGTGTAACATGAAAACAAACTCAAAACTCTCGAATGATGTCAACATAGTTTGAGCCCCTGTAGCCTCGACACTTCTATACTCTTCTCCAATCTTGTTCAAAACTTCCCGTCCCCCATCGGTCCCACCAGACCATAGTCCGAGGAATGACAGATCGACTCCCGTCGGCATCTCGGCAGTTGGTCGTCGCAGGAGTACACGCAAATCGACCTAATCACCCTTTTTAGCTAAATATGTATATTTAGCACCGGATGGATAGAACTTTCTGTCTCGAATTTCCACTCGCGTTTCTAGGTGGGGTTCCAGGCAGGCTTTTTTGAGCAAATATGGCGACATTTTGTCCAATTTAGCTCAATTTCACACAGTTCGGCATAATATGAATATAAAGCATTGTTCCTCATAAAATTAAACACAACACGGTTCGACATAGTTTGCCATAGAATGAAACACAACATAATTCGGTATAGTTCGACCAGATCATGTTTGGCATAGTAGCTATGTGTTGTCTCTGTGTATCCATATGTACTCGACCAGATCATCCTGCAACTGTTGATCACTGTCGGGTCTTAGATCTCCCGACGCATGGCGATGAAAACAACCCACGATGCCGGCACCTGGTGATCAGGCTCTGCAAGAGGCCCCTATCAACCAAAAATCCACTTGAGAATACCAGAGTGCAAAAATTACACTGGCCAAGTTTGATTGATTTAGGTAGAAATCAAATTTGTTTCCAATCCATATCCCTAATTGGTTTATTCAAATATGAGCTTAGTTCAATATGATATGGCCAGTCTCCGGTGCTTTTTTGGTCTGGTTTGAGACAGTGAAGTTAAACACTACGCTCCCCGGTACGATCACGTCTGTAAAGCAATAACAAAAACCAGTTGAACTGCATCAACCATTAAGATTTTATGATAAATCTTTGCAGGTTGCAACAGTGCCTGCGTCCATGCTTATTCAGAAATGACAGCCTAACGTAACGCAGACGACAAACATATTTTACCATCAGTTACCAGAACGTGAATAGCACAATAGCATAACCACAGCCAGAAGAAAGGCACAACAACAATAATCAAGGACTGTTTCTTTGAAATTGATAGAAAAAAATGGACTCGGTACCCTAGGTTTACATTCGGAATGTTCATGTGACAAGCAGCGCAATCGGGGGTAAACAAACTCCATTTGGATTGCTAGTAGGATAGCATCAGTAGCGTGGGGAGGTTGTTATCGTAGAACAACTGCTGCATTTCTAATTGCCAGATATCTTTGGACATATTCATCAGGGAGATTTCTTATTTGCTTGAACACCTCTGGATCAGCGTACCGCAGCTTGGTCCTAGGATCCACGTATGGTGCCTGCATGAAGATTTATACAAGTAAAAAGATCAGACTTGCAAAAGGTACTTCATAATGGACGACCAAAATGCCTTGTCAGATAATGCATCAGTCAGTGCTACTGAAAATCTACAACAAGCAATGCAATAAATATTTCACTTCAAGTTTCACCTCAAAGATCTAGCGTATATATATTTCACTTAAATTCACCTTTTATAGGAATTTGGCATATCAAATTATAAGATATTGTCACTTATTTGTTCATGCAGTTCCTAGTCATTCATATATGAATCAGTTAGAAGATCAGACTTAGTTAAATATTTGAAGGGGTGTTCATGCTGGGTTCAAACTGTTCTAAACCGTGATCAGACTGCCAGATTTGCAATTCTCCAGAAGTGCTATACATAAGTACTAGTAAGTTAGTTGATCCATGGGTTAGTTATTTGAACACCCTGTATTGCAGCAGGGAAATACAAAAAATCAGGTTGATAGCGAAATCTTTTCACAGCATCTTCATTTTCAAAATGAGCCACAGTACGAGCATTCATGCAATCTGAATTTTGATCCCAAATCAATCCCACTGGATCTCTACAGTCCAACAAGCTGAGTTGCAAACCATTAGTATAAACTATAGGATCCATGAACTACAGAAATCAAGATTGTAACAATATTACATTAGCCTGGCATTATAGTAGCTCTGCCACATGGATGAATATACATACGCAAAATTTAAAGCAGTCAGCACTGAATAAAATCACAGAAACATTGGAAAAGATGTACATTCAACACGAATATGGAATTAACTCTACTGAACAGAAACAATAAAAGTGGAGTAAGGCGGCTAGAACAATGCTGACTTAGAGCTTGCGGTGGGTCGCATACACAACCAGCCAATATTCTTATTATTGGGCAGTATTTTTTACAATAATTATAGTCACAAAATAAGGTCAAGTTCAGAAAACCACAAAGTAAACTGACTAGTGTTTTTTGGTTCCAACTTACACACAACCTGATCATGCAGTATCAAATGATAAATTGCACACATAAACTTATACTGTTAGTAATCTTCTGCTTTGTTTTCCAAAAAGTGTACTATTTGTACAAGATAAGTGAAGCCAGTGAAGAAGAAACCCAAACAAAATGTGTTTGAGGGTAGAAAAAAGATATATAAAAAAACGATGACGGACATAGTCAAAAACATATATATTACGAATCGTTGATTCCTACAAATACTGCTATATCTCAGAACTAGCTTCTATGAACATACTGATTTTTTTTATAAGCTAGCTATTGGGAGAACAGCATAACACTAACTCAATGTGCACAGCTTATCCCTTCAAACTTATAGACCTTGTTAAGCAAGGCAGAATATTTCAGTTCCCTGGGGTTGTTTGTTAGGTACACATGTATTTTTATGTACAAAGTTACAAACCAGAAGTTTCACATGAAACTTTTAGTAGTAAACATATTACACAGAATTATAATCTATTTCGAATCTAGAAACCTTCCATTTTCAAATCCTATCGTTTAGAAAAATTCCAGGATATGTATTATCAACAGGGGGAATTCAGTACTGGGGTGAAACTTACCTCAAAACCTGTTACGTCACAGTATCTCTTTGGTGGATAAATGGATGGCGGTGACTGAATATTTAGATCTGCACAAAATACGATACAGTAAACAATTTGTTTGATACAGTTTTCTCTTTAAACTACGCAGTGCAGACCAACTGGACACACCAGTAACATGATTTCACTAATACCAAGTTCTTTTTCTATTATCCAGCCTTATCCTCGTAACTGAGAGACACAAGTTCAGATGGGAGCTGTCTAATCATCTTAACAATGGAAGCTAATATTTCAGAAGGCGAGAAAAATAAAAAAATCTAGCAACCTATTGATTCTACAGCATGCCATTCTATCAAGCACTGTTGATGCAGTGGCTAAACTAGATGATGAAGTTCAGTGAAGTTCAGAGAACTCAGAGCACACCAAGATTTTGTGCAGCGTAGTGGCTTGCTGCCTTTTCTGTTTCTCTTGTTATTTAAACGGTCAAAGCCGATCTGATTACAACCAAATCAAACGAAAAGATAGCTAGAGCGAGTAATGCGGCCATGCCATCCCACGTCCACCCACACTAGGCTATGGTGCCGCTGCATGAACGGGTCTCGTGCCATCCCATGAAGTTCATGCATCGGCCTACTAACTTCCTATGTCTATCTGAATGAAAACAGTGTCGAGACGTGCACAGAACACATGATACACGACTAAACTTATTCTCTGAAACTAAATAAACAGTAACTGAAGCTCAACTGGGTTACCGCTAACATCACAAGTGCAGAACCAACTTTTATTCAACGGAGACTACTCCCTGTATGTCGAAAAAATGATGATTCTGCAAGATTTTTTGTTTTTGCATCTGAGGCTCTAATATAAACCGTAAGCTTGTATTTTGTAGCATTAGAAGCAATTCAGCTGCTGCTATATTTGTTAGCATAAAGAAACAGCACAATGTGCAACCTCTAAGCATTGGTAGTCAGAAAAATATATCATACAGCACCAATTCTCAAATCTTAGCGACCACAAGTTTGTAGGCCTCAGGTAGATCATCAATTTAGTCTTAAACACTCAGTTAACTACAACCTCATGTCTCCACAAACCAAGAAGCACAGCAGAGGAAGCCCTAAAATCTACAATTTCGCTTGATTTGCAGATCAAATCTCAGACAGTTGACCCATTAGCAGCAGGAAGGGTATCAAGGAGCTCACAGTTGGGGCGGTCCGGGGGAAGCGAGGAGGCGTCGGCGGCCTGGAGGAGGTGGCGCAGGTGCTTCCACTGGCGGCCACGGGACTGGCCCTTGGGGTACTTGTCCGCCGTCTGCACCTTCTTGAACGCCATCGTCGGCGCCAGCAGCATCTCCGTCCTCTGTATCTCCGGCTCCATTATCCTCCTCCCGATTCGACTCCTCGACAAGGAGCGGCTCCGATTCGCGGCAACTCAATCGATAGGCGTTTAGGGTTCGAGACGATGCGGCCTATAGGCTAGCGCTTGCTTCAGCCGCCGGAGGGGGGAGAGGGAGGCAGCGGCGAGCCGGCGAGACGGTTCGAGAAGTCACGAGTCGGTGGCGGCGGCGCTCGGGACTCGGGAGAGACGGGGTTGAGAGAGTAACCGCGTGGTACACGTCACGCGAAATTTGGTCGTATTTTTCATTTTGAGAAAATTGTTTCTGTACCACTAAAAGACGTTTAGAAAATACTAGTATACCATTAAAGGATGGGCAAATCTATTCTCAGACCTAGTTGTTCAAACCTGGCAGGAGGTGGGAACACGCTGCTGTCACCTAGCTTATAATCAAATCGAAAATTTAAAATGTCTTATAGATCAAACCGTTTGTTCGATTTAGGATCCGTTTTTACCGTTGGACTAGTTACGATGAGATCTTCAAAACTAGATCCCGTATTGATATGTTTCGCTGAATTTTTTCGTACCAAACAGTTATCCGCTCCTAATACATGAGTTATTCATGCTATAATATGTAAGTTATTCACCATGTAACACATAGGTTATCCACCATATAAACGTGTTTGATAGACGTTCTCGTATACGTATTGAGCATCATCAATTGGAACATGACAGTCTAGATGTTAGGGTACCGAGACTTTATCGTCGTCGATGCGTTAGTATAAACGAGCGATAAAGACTCGGTACCTAACATCCTTCGAGGTTTCATCATCCATATACCGCGGTAGCAATAATATGCAAAGAAGCCGAGCCGCTAGACTACTGGTTGCACGGTTTGTTTATTACGACTTAGAATCGTGGATGGTAGGGTATAAGACCCTATTTATTATATTGTATAAAAAATTAAGATTTAGTTTAAAAAAATTATCCTTTGTGTTTAACGTGGTAGCCTTTCAAGATTGAGTCACGCATACACCAAAAGAGCGGCGATGGACGACGAAGCCGAGGTGATAGAATAACTTGTATATTTATCTATCAGTAATTTTTATAGTGATCATAATTTATATGTTATTTGGTGGGTAACTTACATACTGAAGCCTGGATAACATTAGTATTACCCGTGGATAATTTCTGGGACAAACAAAGTTGTGTTATCCACCATTAACACGTGACTTATCAATGCCATAGTAGTTAAGTGATCCATCATGATACATATAAGTTACCCACCATATAAGTTAATTTTATTAGAACGGTCGCCGGATACTTTTCCTACATCCATGTAAAAAAATCTTCGTGCACATGGTTTATAGAGTGGGTAACTTATATATTACAGCATGGATAACTTATGTGTTACACGTGGGTAACCTTTTGGTCCAAAAAAAAGTTCTTAAAACATATTAATATGGAATCTAGTTTCGAAGATCTCGTCGCGACTAGTCCATCGGTGAAAACGGATTTTTAATCGGATAAACGATTTGTGCTAGAAAACTTTTAAAATTTTTCGATTTTGCATTAAATATTGATGATGTCAGCTGTTTGCATGCATGATAGGACTGTCTTTTGCCATCCGAAATTTCTCTCCGTACATGCATGCATGCATGTTAGAGGGATTGGTTTTTCTAATCACACGGAATGTTAAAATTGTCCGCTAGATTTTATCAATTCTAGACCGGTCGCCACGTAGCAATGTCCTAAAGGATTGTGCTTTATTATCACTGGAAGCTTGTTCTGTTACTGATATGTACCATAACCGTCAACTCCAGGGGCGGAGCCAGGATTTGACATTGAGGGGGACGAAGATACTAATGATCATATATAAGATTTTTTTTTCTCATGAAAATAATAATTAGCTACCATTTTGTGTTGGAAGAACTATTTGGATAAAAGTCATAACAGTATATCAAAGTATCGGCATATAACTAATATTAATATGTATCACTAAATCTTAGACAATAGAAAACAAAAGATTAGTTTATATTGGATCTACTTTATTTCTACGAGTATAAAGCCTGATAATTCTATTGCAGGTGACCTTCCTATTATTATTTTCCAATTATTTTGCAATAAGTTGTCATCATCATCGAGCAAAAATCAAACAAAAGACGCATATTTTTTTATAAATTAATCAATTAGACTATAGATTATGCAATCTATCGACAAAATACTAATGGTTTGGTACCTTCAATCAAAGTAAGGAAGATTGATTCCTATACTCGATGGCACAACATGCTTATTGTTGGCGTTGCGGCATGATTAACAAAGAATGAAACTGGCAAACAACATGGTTGGCTAGCATGGCTCCACGGCCACGGCATCGTGTGGCGTATGACTACTGAGTAGGAGCGAGCGATGGTGGTAGACATCGAGTCAGTTGATCTGAACAATTGCATATAGTGCTAGCTATTAGGTCTAGTTACACAAATGAAGAATGTTGGGACATATTACTACGGTTAACTAATAAAACGAATTCATGGGCTATATTTGGCTTTCGATATAGAGAAGCACACCAAATCAATTAAATTTGGGATTAGTGTTAATTAAGCCTATAAGACCATTAGTTTAGTACTAAAATATGCACCTATCTATTAAGGGTGGCTGATGGTTAGGGGGGTCTAGCCCTGCTAGCCCCCCCTTGGCTCTGCCCCTGGTCAACTCCGATTGACTTGACACCTTGCAGAAAATATCCGAAGGAGCGAAGCTGCAAAATGAAATGTAATTTTTTAAGCCAAATCAAATGATAGCAACAAGGTAGTATTCGTAGTATTTTCATGAACTTATATATTGAGATTGATCTTGTCCATAAAATACAGTTATAAGATCAATATATGTATAACAGTATAAGGTAGTCCAAAAAAACCCGTCTACTATTTAACCATGCATAAGGTAGTCCAAAACAAAAGTAGCATGTTAGTGCTCAACTGTCCAAATTCGAGCAACAAGGAAGAGAGTTGTACATGAATTGGTTCTGCTGTTAATTTTTTAGGGTCGGCTTGTTTATGAGCTTCAGAGTCATCTCTCTTTTTTAAAAAATAAATCAATGGTTTGCCCTTACCCATTGTCACTTCCTGCCTATATAGTTTAATAATTATGTAATCGACAACTTTAATTTATGGCAATCTATGACTAGCTAGCATTTTTCTCAATTCTAAGATGCAAGAATCGGTACATCAAGGACTTAAATTGAGATTTTGAGCCTGTAAAAAGGGATTACGAGCAGGAGGTCGCTCGCTGGACGGTCGGCCGGCCGGCCGGAAAGCTAGCTTGCACATGGGACGAAGGGAGGAAGCGGATAGAGCTGCCTGCGACTGCGAGTCCCTGCTTCTGATCTTCTCGGTGCGCCAGCGCGTGACTGGGAAGAGACGGGATGGTCTCCGGTAGGCTGCCTCCTTCACTGAGTGCCACCGGCAATCGGTCACGCTCAATCCCTCACGGCCTCACGGCAACACCGTCCCGGTCGCCGCCTAAGTCGCCGTGCGTGCTGTTAGAGACGAGAGACAGAGAAGATCCAACTTGAGCAGACAGTTTTTTTTGCTTTCAGGTAGAACGAGAAGGGATATTTGGGCCTTTTGGGATGGACATATGACGGGATACTCAGCAAAAGTTTTTTTCATTGAGGGGGCGACCGCCCAGGTTCGCCCCCTGAAGGTTCGCCCGTGGACTTGAGCTAAGAAAAATCAAGAAGATATCTATAGAATCATTGGAATTCTTATAGTGTCTTGTCTTTCTTCCAAGGAAGCTCTTACCAAGAAGATATCTATAGAATTAATCTATGAGTTGTATAAGATTTTTTATTTGCGTGCTCGGAACTAGGTTGTTAAGGACCTCTCCAAGGAGGTCATACCTCTCCATTTTGATCGAGGGAACGTATTGCCCAATCTTTCATTGCTAGAGGACTCTATTGGACCGGCGGCCACCAATGAAAGTAATCGGCTATGTATCATGTACTACGTTTAATCCCATATTGCTAGTTAAGTGGAAGTTGAAGCAGCTTTAAGAAAAGCTATTCCACCACTTGTACGAGTTTAAGAAGAGAAGACATATACACGTGCGCTGCTCCTCCTCCTCGCTCGCCTCGCCACATCACGTCACGACGCGCGCACGCCGCGGGTTGCGGTAATCTTGCCGAGTCGAGCTTTATTTTGCCACGCATGCATGGTATATGAACAATTGTATATAAGCTGAAACATTTTGCTCGAGTGAATTTTTAATACGAGCTAAGTGAAAATGATTGCGAACTGGGTGTAGGTTGTCCAGTTTTTGTAGGGTTTCGTAGCATGTAAAACAAAAAAATTCTACCGCATACAAACAAACAAGCCAAGATCTATCTACTAGATTGTAGCAACGAGTCGATGGAATAACTCACCTTCGAAGATTCCAAAGTGTTTAACGAGAGCGGATTCTCGTGGGTGATGTAGTCGTACTCTTCCCGATCTCAAGATCGCGTAGACGATCCTTCCGGCGCTGCGTTCCGGCAGCGCTCCCGCAGTCGGTACTCGACAAAGACCTTCCTCTCCCTTGTTCCAGCAGGCAGCGGAGGTTGTAGCACTCTTCTCGCAATTCTGGCAGCACGACGGCGTGGTACCAGAAGTAGAGGGGAGATCTCGCAAGGCTTCGCCTTAAGCCGGAGCGAGTATGGTGGACTATGAGAGAGCTCCTCGGCGATCTAGGGTTTAGACACACCAAGGAGGAGGCTTGGCCGGCGGCTAGGGTTAGCTAGGCGGCGGCGGTTTGCCCTAGGCCGGCGGCGGCTATGGAGGGCGGCGGTGGCTTGGAGCTAGGGTTTTGGGTGGAGGTATTGTGTGCTAGGAGGGGCAGCCCTGCCCCTCCCTTTATAGGTGGGAGGCACCGGCCAAGGGGAGGGGAGTCCCTCCCCAACTCGGATCCCAAGTGGGCCGGCGGTGGAGGAGGAACTCCTCCCCAACTCGGTTTCCCACTTCCCTCCACTTCCCAAAATAGCCGTTTGACTTTTCAAATTGGCATTTGACTTTTCAAACTAGGATTTGATTAAACCCTTTATTGTGTTCAGCGATGACACCTAGTACATGATGCAATCATACCAACTTGATATAACACATTCATGTACCCTTCCCCTCCGGAGTGCCGGACATTCTGAAACCTTCTAGAACATTCCCGATGAAAACACCGGAACCATTCTCCAACCCTGAAACAGGACTTTCCTTATATGAATCTTATTCTCCGGACCATTCCGGATCTCCTCGTGATATCCCAGATCCCATCCGAGACTCCGAACAACATTCGGTCTCTTACTCATCATTCCATAACTACTCAAACAACGTCGAATCCTTAAGTGTGTCTCCCTACGGTTCGTGAATTATGCGGACATGATCGAGACACTTCTCCGAACAATAACCAATAGAGGAATCTGGAAATTCATATGGCTCCCACATATTTCTATGATTACTTTGCGATCGAATGAACCACTTACATACGATACCAATTTCCCTTTGTCTCACGATAGTTTACTTATCCGAGGTTATGATCGTCGGTATCTCTGCATACCTAGTTCAACCTCGTTACTGATAAGTACTCTTTTCTCGTTCCCGTGATATGTTATCCCTTGTGAGCCAGTCACATGCTTGCAAGCTAATTGGATGACATTTGTAACTACCTCGGTGAATTACGCTCTTAGTTACAAGCCTGGATGAGCGGAAATGGTTAAAATAGTACAGTGGGGCCAAATGCCACTCACAGGTAGACCTTTCGGCCGTCCTAACCATTTCCAAAACATCGGGACAAGAACGAGCAGCGTAATCGGCAGGCGAAGGGATCAACTACATACACAAGTGAGTATGTATGCAAGCCACCATACAACTGTTCACAGAGCCATTCCATCTAAAAGAAATAGAAATATTGCAACGCCATACGACAAGATCCAAATATCCTAGATAGATATAATAGTTTAGGATATCTCCTCATACATCAAACATCAGAGCATCAGGCGGAAGCGGAAAACAAGATCCGAGTACGGATAAGAAGCAAATCGGCATAAGATGCCCCATAAATAAACACATCCCGCCCACAGATCTCACGGATCCCCGTTCCCGGAATCTCTACACCGAATGATCGTTGTCCACATCGTCCGTCTGCTCCACCCAGTATCCATCTTGCGAGTATACCTGTTCATCTGAATCAAACAATTTATCGTGTGAGACCCTAGAGGTACTCAACAAGTCTTTATGCCTCTAAAGGGGACACAACCTGGGGTGACGCAATTGCAGCAAAAGATAATACCTAACAATTCTAGAGATACTCGCTAACCATCCGCCTAACCAAAGATAGACGGATGTCCGTGAATTAATAACAACAGTTATAACGGTAATATTAACAGGTCCATCCTCCTCCTCGCTTACCAACGAGGAAGCGGACGAACAACCCCCCATCCGTTGGCAGTTTTATTATCCATTCCATGAGTGTTGCACTATTTACTAGTCAGGTACTTAGTCAAATTAAAAGCGGTACTTTAGTTATACTTGTCTATGATCGAGAAACTGTGCTCCAAGTCGTCCATAACCGCGGACACGGCTTTCAGAAAGTTTTACCCTACAGGGGTGCACAAATAGCAACACACACTCGATCAACCTCGGAAAAACCAAATCAAAACCCAACGAGGCATTCACGACAAAGCGATCACAGGATTCAGAAATATTTCAGGGGGCCACCCCATTAAGCTACCCGCAACGAAGTTGGCCGGCTCCGAGACGGACTCAAGGTTTGCGTCAATGGCTGTAAACGACTGGGAACCCGAAAGTGTGACTGGGCTTGTCGATACCGCGAAAACACTCCGCTTACCTAAACAGTACAGGTGCTCCTCGCACAATCTTAAATTAAGCAGTAAAGCATGGCATAAGTACGGGATAGTAATAAAGCCCCAAACTACTTTGTGGCCCCAAGAAATAAGAATGAATCAAGCTCTGGCTCAGGAGGGTCCATAGGCCTCCCGGATGTGGATAGCGCGAATATTCAAGGAACAGGAATCAAGTACTCGGGGTCCTACGGGACACAAGTGAGCATGAAGAACCAAATAGCAGATATTGCTCACTGGTGCCACTGTCATTAGTTATCCCATTACTACTCAGGTTAAGTTGTTTAGGTACCTCGTTATCCATCAGACACTCACATACCCTACACATGCTGTTCTACGACCCGCATGGCTCAAACAACTCCTGTAGTAATGGCTCATGGGATGGAGGAACAAGCTTCGGTGGGGTTTAAAAGTAAAGGCTATGCAGTACTTGGGATTCAGATTAATGCAATCGCGACTCGATGATGCAAGAATAAGATAGAGGCAATAGGTACTATATGTATGCAAGCATGTGGTAGTGCTTTCCTGGCAGCTCAGTTGAAGCGAGAGAAGGATCTGGGTAGTGCTCCTGGGTTTCTTGATATATCCCCTGCTCAGCGTCTATTCGAAGAAGAACCAAACAAACAAGGGCCAACATAAATAAAATGCACAAGCATAAGAATAAATGCGACAAGCAAACAATCATGCCATGATGAATGATGCACAATTTGCATGGCAATGAAGTAGCATGGCATGGGTGAGGTGTGGAATACAAGATATAAGCATTTTATTGAGTTTTAATCATATTTTATACTCAAATAAGTTGCTGTATACTTTATAATTATATGATGCATGCTGCAATTCAGAACATGGAATGCATAAACAGAAAGGTCTCGTCGCGCTGATCGATTTAGACATATTATTTGTCGAATTTGGAGTTATAAAACAAAAGTTATTAATTAATTAAGGAAAAGGGCATTTTATTGTAATTTTAATTATCTCGAAAATGTAAAGTGGTCAAATAATATTTTGAATGGAAGATTTGAATTCCTCACATTTTTCTGATTTCAAAACATATATTACATGTTTAATTTGGAATTATATTTTAAAAGTTATTTAAATACAGATTTGAATTTGAAATTTAAAACAAAATTTGAAAAGTTTAAATTAAACAGAAAAGAACAGAAACTTTTGTTACTCAGCCCAGACCTAGCCACAGTCATTGACAAGTGGGGCTAGGGCTGACTGGGACACACGCGCACAGAAAGGGTTTCTTCACCGCGGCTTTACCTAGCCCCTGCGAATGACAGGTGGGGTCAGCGGCCATGGGCCCACGTGTCAGCGAACGAGCGCGCAGGGACTGCCAGGCGGGGCCGAGCTGGAGCGCGGGTTACGGCCAGAGAAAACAGAGGGGCTTTTCTGCAAGAACGACGGGGTGGCTAACAGGTGGGGTAGGCTGGTCCGCGGGTTTAGGAATTAAAAAGGTTGGGGAGTTTTCTGAAAAACGGCCACGGCCCCACTGTTCCTCTTCTCCGCGACGCGCAGACAGATCGGTGCACGAACGACGCAGGGCGCGGCACGCGGGGATTCGATCCGGGGACCTGGGGCTCGCGCTCGGCGGCGGTAGCCACTGCGGTAGGCTGGGGTTGTTGTCAGGGAGGTAGCACACAGCTAGGTGAGGCTCTCCGCGGCGCAAAAAACGTGCAGACAAAAGCGACCGAGGGCGCACCGAGGGCGTTCGGCGAAACGCCTGGCGCAGCTAGGGTTACCCGGTGAGGCGGAGCATGTCCAGGAGGTAGAGGAGCTCACCGCGGGGCTCTCGGTGGCGGTGGATCGGACTGGAGTGCAGGGGATCTGCGACGGCGCTGGCGGACCGGAGTTAGGGTTTGGCGTCGGCGTTGTGGTACTGCAGCAGAAGTGGACTTCTCCTCCTCGCTGGCACGGTCCAGGGTGAAGCAGGGGTACCGCGCGGTCTTCCTCGACACCCGTGATCGCCACGCCACCGGCTGGTATGAGAAGGGGCGGTGGAGGCCGACGGTGGCCGTCGATGGGGTAGATGGTGGTAGGGGTAGACGGAGAGGAAGGGGGCAGCCTGGGGAGATCTGGGAGAGGTCGAGGAGACGGGAGGTGGTGGTAGATAGCAGAGAAAGAGGGGAGGGTGCCGTGGGGAAAAGGTGGAGGAAAAAGGTGGTCTCGGCCACCTTTGCTTCTCCCTCTCCTCACGTGCTCGGGCAAGCTCGGCCTGGGGCTGGTCCAGGGTAGGGCAGGGCAGGTGGGGCTCGGCTGGTTCGGTGGGGAGGCTCGGGCTGGGGGGCCCTCATGGCAGGGAGAGAAGAAAGGGAGAGAGAGGGGAGGCTCGGTTAGGAGCTAGGTTAGGTATGGGCTCGGTTAGGTTAGAGAGGAAACTAGGGTTAGGAGAGAGGGTAAAGAGAGAGGGTGAGATGAGAGAGAGAGATGAGGTAGGGTGGTGTGTTTTCCTTTGACAAGATCAAGCAAGATCAAGCCAAGCTCAAGCAAGATCTAGTCAAAATAGAGGATGAGATGAAAGGTGGTGAGGGTTTAGAGATAGAAAAGAGAGAGGGGGTTTAGGGTTAGGGATGGTTTGGTTTAGCCCAACCAAAGAGGTAGGTTTATATTATGGTTAAAGAGATTCAAAAGCAAGGAAACATCTAGTTTGTATTTAAAAAATAAAGCTCAAACCAAAAATAAAACAAAACAAAGAGGAGAAGGCCAAGGGTTATGATTGCATGGCCCATGCATAGACATTAATGCTAGGTTTTATCTTGTGAAAACAAAATAAATATCCATGGCATTTATACATATGCATTCAAAAATATGGAATAAGGCCAAGCAAAAGAATTTGTAGAATTGGATCCACCCTATCTCCCATGAGCTAGATTAAATACCAAAAGAAAATAATTACAAGCTCATGGATAATGGGATGGTGGGATTGTAAGGTGGTGAAAAGAAAGGGTAGTGGAGTGCAATAAAAGATATGCCCCCAACTCAACTTGGGCATTTAAACAATATATCAATAACCAAATACAATATCAAGAGGCAAATACAATTAATGATGCATATGAGAGAAGAACCAAAACAAAAAGGGTTTTATATGATGCTCAAATGCAAGGTGGCATGATGACATGAGCATGATATAATTATGATGCAACAATTATATATAGGAAGTAGCCATTATATATACTAGGCTAGTAGCATTGCAATTGTTAGACAATTGGGATGCTACAACTCTCCCCCACTAAACAAGAATCTCGCCCCGAGATTCCTAGGAAAAAGAAAACAACACAAGGAGAGGCGGGTGTTCGAACGAAGGTGACCCTCACGTTCCCAAGTTGATGAACCATGGAATGGTGCGACCACTACACCTTGCAAAACTTGCTAGACTTGTTGCGAGTCCTGCGTTTTGCTTGAGAAACAACGGGTTAGAAGAGTTGAAGGATTGTCGTGAGACAAGAAGGATAGGATGGACATAGCTTCGGTTTTCTCAAGAAACAAGATAAAAGACTAGAACCACTTGTGAAAGAAAGGACAAGATGATGTATCATGGATAAAGAAAGACACATCATTAAGATTAAAGATTTGTCGATACTAGAGAGGATGAAAACTTTGTCTCGCTGGAGAAAAGAGCTAGATTGGAGAGGTTTGAACCACTATGACAATAGCATCGTATGTTCTCTCGGATTTGAGAAATGAAGTACGGAAACAATATTGCCTTCAAACAATAGAGTCCCTTGATATCAACAGAAAGATTTAGTTAGACATCGTCAGATTAGATTCTTCTTGCGCTGGTAAGACCCAACGGATCACGCAATTGAGGTGCGCGGATATAACTTCTGGAGACGGATGTGAAGCCAGATCATGGTGGAATCCCGAGAAGCAAAGAATATGGAGGATCTAGAGTTTATTGTAGATATACTTATTGCTTTCTTTAGCCTTGAGGCTAACGCAATATATTTGCGGCTGATGACCTCAACCATAACTGGCTTTACCACAGAAAAAGAATTGATGAAACAAAGAGAGAGATAGTTTCCTTTCATCTTGTTTGGGGTGTCAAGCACCGGTAGAAAGACGAGGAACAAAAGGAGTTTACGTTTGTTTCCACCAGATAATTGAAGATTTTGCTCCATCTAGAATAGACAGACCACCAACAAGAGATTATTGGTTACTTTCTTCGAGAGAGCACTCCGGAAAAACAAGGACGGAAGTAAAAGTATCGAGGGATAAAGGCCACTTCTAACTTCCGTGGAATGAGTGAAATCACATTAATTCACCAATTCAATGTACAAGAGCGAATGATAAGAGTAGTGGTATGGTAGCTACTCCATCCCGCACTCAAAGCATTACTCCGCACATGAATAAGAAAACCATGCAACCCAACTACCGAAACAGACTAAAGGTATTGACAAGGATAACTCATGGACTCCGTTAGAAAACAAGGATAGATGCAAACGATTCGCCGGATTCATAGATAGATAAATATGATGATGTTGTCGTCATGTCAGAAGTACCAAGCCACCGGAAAGATATGAAGGAAGATTACGGAGAATAACTGCAAGATTCCATAGACAAGGAAAAAGATAGCATCACTTGCACCTAAGGATTACAAAAGATCTGAAAAATCTTCATGGCCTCCAGTGGATTGAGCATAGACGATAGAGCGAGAGGGTTTCAAAGGTTACTTGACGAGACAGAGGTGAAAGAACTCCATGTTCTTCTTGAAATGTTTGAGAAAGATTTAGCAGTCTTGAGGAAATCTACGGCGGAACGACGATGATAACTCGCCAACAAGGAAAACTCCGGGTTGGTTGAAGATGGAGGATGGAATTAACAATGGACTTGCCGATTCCAGAGTTGAAGTAATGTATTTAGCAGAAGGACGTGGTCGAGATAGGTGACTTCAAGAAGCCAGAATTTCCACTTTGGGAACTTTGCACACGACAGTGTTAACAAAGCTTGAGAGAAAGGGACACAGATGATCTTCCATGTTCTTCCATTGATATCGAATAGGCAAGCATATTATCAACATATACCCCCATGGATTACCAAAGTATTCCTAGAATACCAAGTTCAAAAGGCGAGAGAAACGAACAAATGCTCGAACACTTCCTGAGCTCAACGCTCTTAGAAAGATCAATATTAAGAGCACGGGTTCGTGTTGAAGAAGATGCACTGGAAGAATAGATTATCTGGTCCTTCGGAAGGAAAAGAGATGTCATCTGGTTCACATTGTCGATTGGATCACCGGTTACGAAGATAAAGAGATCTTGGATAAAGAAACGATGATAACTCATACCTCAAGCAAAGCTACCAGAGACGAAAAGATGCAATTCCCTCGTCTCAAAGAGAATTTTGCAGATATGGAGTTCCAAAAAGATGTGCAGCATGATGGATAGATGATAGACCGCCGTAGTGCTTGGGAAACTCCGGATTGCCAAAGATGCTTGAATCTGCAAAGATATGATCACGGTGTACTCAAAATCACAGGAGATAACCGTCACCATTTGGAGGATAGTGTTGATAGCATTTTCCATATTCCACTCATGATAAGTGTCATATAGCTATGCCGAGAACCAAATTACAATCACCAGCATCGGATCGACACATGTTATGTAATTAGCCCAAGAGAATTGGAGATGAAATGAAACTCTAGGATTAAGCGCCGGTGACAAAAGAATGAGTTAGCATGGACATGCTGATAAAAGGGAGATAGATAATGTTTCACACACGACTGAAAAGGAGTGTGGAAGCACAGTTGTATCAAAGAAAAATTTTCCGCATTTTTCGGCATTAAAATACCAATAGATGCGCAAAATCACTTATCAGGTAGAGATTAGCAACTGATGATTTCACAGAATGTGGAGTTGCTATAAGGAAGGACACCCTTAAAAAGATGGCACCGGTTAACAAGGAGTCAGATAGATCGCCCCGGTTTTCAAAAGCCTGTCAGTATGGAATGTGCCAACAGTTGATAACCAAAGGCAGATTATGATAACAAATTGGATGCAACAGATAGACAAGGAATTCACACACACACACACACTTTCTATGGTACTACGGAAAACCCAGAACACGTGAATCCTAGTTTGAATTTTAAGAAGAGGATTGAAAACGTTACACTTCCTTACCAGAAAAGGGTGGGTGGGTGGTTAAGAAGAAAAGTGGAAGCAGTCCTACTCTCGCGTTTTGTTTTTCCCTAGTATACATAGCTACCAAAATATTCGCTAGACTGACAACGACCATTTGGCTGAGACCCTGAAGGGCGGGATGGCTCTGATACCAATTGTAACTACCTCGGTGAATTACGCTCTTAGTTACAAGCCTGGATGAGCGGAAATGGTTAAAATAGTACGGTGGGGCCAAATGCCACTCACAGGTAGAACTTTCGGCCGTCCTAACCATTTCCAAAACATCGGGACAAGAACAAGCGGCGTAATCGGCAGGCGAAGGGATCAACTACATACACAAGTGAGTATGTATGCAATCCACCATACAACTGTTCACAGAGCCATTCCATCTAAAAGAAATAGAAATATTGCAACGCCATACGGCAAGATCCAAATATCCTAGATATATATAATAGTTTAGGATATCTCCTCATACATCAAACATCAGAGCATCAGGCGGAAGCGGAAAACAAGATCCGAGTACGGATAAGAAGCAAATCGGCATAAGATGCCCCATAAATAAACACATCCCGCCCACAGATCTCACGGATCCCTGTTCCCGGAATCTCTACACCGAATGATCGTTGTCCACATCGTCCGTCTGCTCCACCCAGTATCCATCTTGCGAGTATACCTGTTCATCTGAATCAAACAATTTATCGTGTGAGACCCTAGGGGTACTCAGCAAGTCTTTATGCCTCTAAAGGGGACACAACCTGGGGTGACGCAATTGCAGCAAAAGATAATACCTAACAATTCTAGAGATACTCTCTAACCATCCGCCTAACCAAAGATAGACGGATGTCCGTGAATTAATAACAACAGTTATAACGGTAATATTAACAGGTCCATCCTCCTCCTCGCTTACCAACGAGGAAGCGGACGAACAACCCCCCATCCGTTGGCAGTTTTATTATCCATTCCATGAGTGTTGCACTATTTACTAGTCAGGTACTTAGTCAAATTAAAAGCGGTACTTTAGTTATACTTGTCTATGATCGAGAATCTGTGCTCCAAGTCGTCCATAACCGCGGACACGGCTTTCAGAAAGTTTTACCCTGCAGGGGTGCACAAATAGCAACACACACTCGATCAACCTCGGAAAAACCAAATCAAAACCCAACGAGGCATTCACGACAAAGCGATCACAGGATTCAGAAATATTTCAGGGGGCCACCCCATTAAGCTACCCGCAACGAAGTTGGCCGGCTCCGAGACGGACTCAAGGTTTGCGTCAATGGCTGTAAACGACTGGGAACCCGAAAGTGTGACTGGGCTTGTCGATACCGCGAAAACACTTCGCTTACCTAAACAGTACAGGTGCTCCTCGCACAATCTTAAATTAAGCAGTAAAGCATGGCATAAGTACAGGATAGTAATAAAGCCCCAAACTACTTTGTGGCCCCAAGAAATAAGAATGAATCAAGCTCTGGCTCAGGGGGGTCCATAGGCCTCCCGAATGTGGATAGCGCGAATATTCAAGGAACAGGAATCAAGTACTCGGGGTCCTACGGTACACAAGTGAGCATGAAGAACCAAATAGCAGATATTGCTCACCGATGCCACTGTCATTAGTTATCCCATTACTACTCAGGTTAAGTTGTTTAGGTACCTCGTTATCCATCAGACACTCACATACCCTACACATGCTGTTCTACGACCCGCATGGCTCAAACAACTCCTGTAGTAATGGCTCATGGGATGGAGGAACAAGCTTCGGTGGGGTTTAAAAGTAAAGGCTATGCAGTACTTGGGATTCAGATTAATGCAATCGCGACTCGATGATGCAAGAATAAGATAGAGGCAATAGGTACTATATGTATGCAAGCATGTGGTAATGCTTGCCTGGCAGCTCAGTTGAAGCGAGAGAAGGATCTGGGTAGTGCTCCTGGGTTTCTTGATATATCCCCTGCTCAGCGTCTATTCGAAGAAGAACCAAACAAACAAGGGCCAACATAAATAAAGTGCACAAGCATAAGAATAAATGCGACAAGCAAACAATCATGCCATGATGAATGATGCACAATTTGCATGGCAATGAAGTAGCATGGCATGGGTGAGGTGTGGAATACAAGATATAAGCATTTTATTGAGTTTTAATCATATTTTATACTCAAATAAGTTGCTGTATACTTTATAATTATATGATGCATGCTGCAATTCAGAACATGGAATGCATAAACAGAAAGGTCTCGTCGCGCTGATCGATTTAGACATATTATTTGTCGAATTTGGAGTTATAAAACAAAAGTTATTAATTAATTAAGGAAAAGGGCATTTTATTGTAATTTTAATTATCTCGAAAATTTAAAGTGGTCAAATAATATTTTGAATGGAAGATTTGAATTCCTCACATTTTTCTGATTTCAAAACATATATTACATGTTTAATTTGGAATTATATTTTAAAAGTTATTTAAATACAGATTTGAATTTGAAATTTAAAACAAAATTTGAAAAGTTTAAATTAAACAGAAAAGAACAGAAACTTTTGTTACTCAGCCCAGACCTAGCCACAGTCATTGACAAGTGGGGCCAGGGCTGACTGGGACACACGCGCACAGAAAGGGTTTCTTCACCGCGGCTTTACCTAGCCCCTGCGAATGACAGGTGGGGTCAGCGGCCATGGGCCCACGTGTCAGCGAACGAGCGCGCAGGGACTGCTAGGTGGGGCCGAGCTGGAGCGCGGGTTACGGTCAGAGAAAACAGAGGGGCTTTTCTGCAAGAACGACGGGGTGGCTAACAGGTGGGGTAGGCTGGTCCGCGGGTTTAGGAATTAAAAAGGTTGGGGAGTTTTCTGAAAAACGGCCACGGCCCCACTGTTCCTCTTCTCCGCGACGCGCGGATAGATCGGTGCACGAACGACGCAGGGCGCGGCACGCGGGGATTCGATCCGGGGACCTGGGGCTCGCGCTCGGCGGCGGTAGCCACTGCGGTAGGCTGGGGTTGTTGTCAGGGAGGTAGCACACAGCTAGGTGAGGCTCTCCGCGGCGCGAAAAACGTGCAGACAAAAGCGACCGAGGGCACACCGAGGGCGTTCGGCGAAACGCCTGGCGCAGCTAGGGTTACCCGGTGAGGCGGAGCATGTCCAGGAGGTAGAGGAGCTCACCGCGGGGCTCTCGGTGGCGGTGGATCGGACTGGAGTGCAGGGGATCTGCGACGGCGCTAGCGAACCGGAGTTAGGGTTTGGCGTCGGTGTTGCGGTACTGCAGCAGAAGTGGACTTCTCCTCCTCGCTGGCGCGGTCCAGGGTGAAGCAGGGGTACCGCGCGGTCTTCCTCGACACCCGTGATCGCCACGCCACCGGCTGGTATGAGAAGGGGCGGTGGAGGCCGACGGTGGCCGTCGATGGGGTAGATGGTGGTAGGGGTAGACGGAGAGGAAGGGGGCGGCCTAGGGAGATCTGGGAGAGGTCGAGGAGACGGGAGGTGGTGGTAGATAGCAGAGAAAGAGGGGAGGGTGCCGTGGGGAAAAGGTGGAGGAAAAAGGTGGTCTCGGCCACCTTTGCTTCTCCCTCTCCTCACGTTCTCGGGCAGGCTCGGCCTGGGGCTGGTCCAGGGTAGGGCAGGGCAGGTGGGGCTCGGCTGGTTCGGTGGGGAGGCTCGGGCTGGGGGGCCCTCATGGCAGGGAGAGAAGAAAGGGAGAGAGAGGGGAGGCTCAGTTAGGAGCTAGGTTAGGTATGGGCTCGGTTAGGTTAGAGAGGAAACTAGGGTTAGGAGAGAGGGTAAAGAGAGAGGGTGAGATGAGAGAGAGATGAGGTAGGGTGGTGTGTTTTCCTTTGACAAGATCAAGCAAGATCAAGCCAAGCTCAAGCAAGATCTAGTCAAAAGAGAGGATGAGATGAAAGGTGGTGAGGGTTTAGAGATAGAAAAGAGAGAGGGGGTTTAGGGTTAGGGATGGTTTGGTTTAGCCCAACCAAAGAGGTAGGTTTATATTATGGTTAAAGAGATTCAAAAGCAAGGAAACATCTAGTTTGTATTTAAAAAATAAAGCTCAAACCAAAAATAAAACAAAACAAAGAGGAGAAGGCCAAGGGTTATGATTGCATGGCCCATGCATAGACATTAATGCTAGGTTTTATCTTGTGAAAACAAAATAAATATCCATGGCATTTATACATATGCATTCAAAAATATGGAATAAGGCCAAGCAAAAGAATTTGTAGAATTGGATCCACCCTATCTCCCATGAGCTAGATTAAATACCAAAAGAAAATAATTACAAGCTCATGGATAATGGGATGGTGGGATTGTAAGGTGGTGAAAAGAAAGGGCAGTGGAGTGCAATAAAAGATATGCCCCCAACTCAACTTGGGCATTTAAACAATATATCAATAACCAAATACAATATCAAGAGGCAAATACAATTAATGATGCATATGAGAGAAGAACCAAAACAAAAAGGGTTTTATATGATGCTCAAATGCAAGGTGGAATGATGACATGAGCATGATATAATTATGATGCAACAATTATATATAGGAAGTAGCCATTATATATACTAGGCTAGTAGCATTGCAATTGTTAGACAATTGGGATGCTACAACATTCCACCGAGAGGGCCCAAAGTATATCTATCCGTCATATGGATGGACAAATCCCACTCTTGATCCATGTGTCTCAACCAATACTTTCCGAACACTCAATGGCACCTTTATAGCAACCCAGTTATGGTGTGGTGTTTGATGTCATCAAAGCATCCTTCTGGTGAAGGTGATATGCATGATCTCATGGTCGAAGGAATTAGGTTACTATGTATCAGAAAGTATATAGCAATTGAACTATTAAAATGACTTGATCTTTATGCTACGCTTATCTATAGGAGTATGTCCACCATATCATTCTCCTAACGATATGATCTTGTTGTTAATAACATCTCAATGTTCATGATAGGGAAACCACAATCATTTATTAACCAACAAGCTAGTATTATAAAGAGGCTTTACTAGGGACTCTATTTTAGTTTACAAATCACACAAGTATTAATGTTTCCTTGTTAATACTATTATAGCATGAATGTAAACATTTATCATAAACACAAATATATAATAATAACTATATTTATTATTGCCTCTAGGGCATATCTCCAACAGTCTCCCACTTGCACTAGAGTCATCTAATCTAGATTACATGGTAATATACCGAACACCCATGGCAGTTTGGTGTTGGTCATGTTTTGCCCTCGGGAGAGGTTTAGTCAACGGATCCGCCACATTCAGATCTGTGTGTACTTTGCAAATCTTTATGTCCCCATCTTGGACATGTTCTTGAATAGCATGAAAACGTAGCTTGATGTGCTTCAGCTTCTTGTGTGACCTTGGTTCTTGCGCATTGGCTATGGCGCCGATGTTATCACAGTAGATAGACATTGGGTCCAGTGCACTAGGAACCACACCCAGCTCTGTAATGAACTCTTTCATCCATATCGCTTCTTGTGAAGCCTCCGAAGCAGCCATGTATTCCGATTCAGTTGAAGATCTCGCCACAACGCTTTGCTTTGCACTCCTCCAGCTAACTGCTGCACCATTCAAAATAAATACGTATCCAGATTGTGATTTAGAATCATCCGGATCGGTGTTCCAACTAGCATCGGTGTAACCATTAACAACGAGTTGTTCATCATCTCCATAAGAAAGAACCATATCCTTAGTTCTTCTCAAGTACTTAAGGATGTTTTTGACCGCTGTCCAATGATCCACTCCTGGATCACTTTGATATCTGCTAGTTAAACTAACAACATATGCAATGTCGGGTCTAGTACATAGCATGGCATACATTAGAGATCCTATGGCTGAGGCATAGGGAGTCTTACTCATCCTTTCTCTATCTTCTGCCCTTGTCGGACTTTGAGTTTTACTCAAGGTCGTATTGGGCAACATGAGCAAGAACCCTTTCTTGCTTTCTTCCATTCCAAACCTCTTTAGAACTTTGTCCAAATATGTACTTCATGACAATGATATTAGGCGTCTCGATCTATCTCTATAAATCTGTATGCCTAATATGTAAGCTGCTTCGCCAAGATCCTTCATTGAAAAACTATTATTCAAATATTCCTTGACACTATTAAGAAGGTCTACATCATTCCCAATCAACAATATGTCATCTACATATAGTATTAAGAATGCTACGGAGCTCCCACTCACTTTCTTGTAAATACAAGCTTCTCCATAAGTTTGTATAAAACCAAAACTTTTGATTACCTTATCAAAACGTTGATTCCAACTTCGGGATGCTTGCTTCAATCCATAGATGGACCGTTGAAGTTTGCACACCTTGTTAGCATCTTTAGGATCGACAAAACCTTTGGGCTGCATCATATACAACTCTTCATCAATGTCTCCATTGAGGAACGCTGTTTTGACATCCATCTGCCATATCTCATAATCATAATATGCATCGATTGCTAACATAATCCTCACGGACTTTAGCTTCGCTACTGGTGAGAAAGTCTCATCGTAGTCAACTCCTTGAATTTGTCGAAACCCTTTTGCAACAAGTCGAGCTTATAGACAGTAACATTACCATCAGCATCTGTTTTCTTCTTGAAAATCCATTTGTTCCCGACAGCCTTCCGGCCATCCGGTAAGTCCACCAAAGTCCATACTTGGTTTTCGTACATGGATCCAATCTCGGATTTCATGGCTTCTTGCCATTTATTGGAACCTGGGCTCATCATCGCTTCCTCATATGTCGCAGGGTCATCGGTGTTGTCCACCAACATGACACTCATAACGGGATCATACCAATCAGGAGTGGTATGAGTTCTCGTTGACCTGCGAGGCTCTGTAGCAACTACAACCGAAGTTTCATGATCATCATTAGCTTCCTCTCTTATTGGTGCAAGCACCACAGGAACTTCTTCCGGTGCTGCGCTACTCGCAATTTCGAGAGAAGGTTCGACAACCTCGTCGAGTTCTACTTTCCTTCCAGTCACTTCTTTCGAGAGAAATTCCTTCTCTAGAAAGGATCCATTCCTGGCAATGAAGATTTTGCCTTCGGATCTATGATAGAAGGTATACCCAATAGTTTCCTTCGGGTATCCTATGAAGACACATTTTTCCGCTTTGGGTTCAAGCTTGTCCGGCTGTAACTTCTTTACATAGGCTTCGCAACCCCAAACTTTAAGGAACGACAATTTAGGTTTCTTCCCAAACCATAATTCATACGGTATCGTTTCAACGGATTTAGATGGTGCCCTATTTAAAGTGAATGTGGCTGTTTCTAATGCATAACCCCAAAATGATAGCGGTAAATTTGTAAGTGATATCATAGAACGAACCATGTCTAAGAGAGTTCGATTACGACATTCAGACACACCATTACGCTGTGGTGTTCCCGGCGGTGTCAATTGTGAAAGTATTCCGCATTTCTTCAAATGCTCGCCAAACTCGTAACTTAGATATTCACCTCCACGATCAGAACGTAGAAATTTAATCTTCTTGTTACGTTGGTTCTCAACCTCGCTTTGAAATTCCTTAAACTTCTCGAAAGTTTTGGACTTATGTTTCATGAAATAGATATACCCATATCTACTCAAGTCATCCGTGAAGGTAAGAACATAACGATAACCACCGCGCGATGCTACACTCATTGGACCACACACATCGGTATGTATGATTTCGAATAAGTCCGTAGCTCGCTCCATCATACTAGAAAATGGAGTCTTAGTCATTTTTCCCATCAGACATGCTTCACATCTTTCAAGTGATTCGAAATCAAGTGATTCAAGAAGTCCATCGGAATGGAGTTTCTTCATATGCTTCACTCCAATGTGACCAAGACGACAGTGCCACATATAGGTCGAGTTATCGCTCGATTTCAAACGTTTAGCCTCAATGTTATTAATATGTGTATTTCCACTATCGAGATTCAATAAGAATAGACCATCTATCAAAGGTGCATGTGCATAAAACATATTACTCATATAAATCGAACAACCATTATTCTCGGACTTAAACAAGTAACCGTCTCGCAATAAACAAGATCCCGATATAATGTTCATGCTTAACACAGGCACCGAATAACAATTATTTAAGTATAAAACTAATCCCGGTGGTAGATGAAGGGGTAGCGTGCCGACCGCGATCACATCAAGCTTTGATCCGTTTCCAACGCGCATCGTCACCTCGTTCTTCGCTAGCTTCCTTTTATTTTGCAGCACCTGTTTCGAGTTACAAATATGAGCAACCGAACCAGTATCAAATACCCAGGCACTACTACGAGTACTAGTGAGATACACATCAATAACATGTATATCGGATATACCTTTCTTCTTGATGTTGCCGTTCTTCAAATCCGCCAAGTACTTTGGGCAATTCCGCTTCCAGTGACCTTCTGCCTTGCAGTAAAAGCACTCAGTATCAGGCTTAGGTCCAGCCTTGGTCTTCTTCGTTGGCGCGGTAACTTTCTTACCACCCTTCTTGAAGTGTCCCTTTTGCTTAGACTTGCTTTTCTTGAATTTGGTGGTCTTATTGACCAACAACACTTGGTGCTCTTTCTTGATCTCCACTTCTGCAGATTTCAACATGGCGAAGAGTTCTGGCAACGTCTTGTTCATGTTTTGCATATTGTAGTTCATCACAAAGTTCTTGTAACTTGGTGGTAGTGATTGAAGGACACGGTAAATCCCCAAAGCATTAGGAATCACTATACCCAAGCTTTGAAGTTTGTTTGCGTGCCCAGACATCTTAAGCACATGCTCACTGATGGAGCTGCCTTCTTCCATCTTGCAGTTAAAGAACTTTTCAGAAGCCTCATAGCTCTCAATTGTCGCATGAGTCTCAAAGATCAATTTGAGATCACGGACAATATCATGTGGGTCTGAATTCTCAAACCTTTTCTGAAGCTCCGATTCTAAACCATACAAGATAGCACACTGAACTGTGGAGTACTGAGTCTTCCGAGTGATGTAAACATTCTTTACTTCATCGGTAGCAGTAGCTGCAGGTGGGTCACCTAGCGGTGCATCCAGCACATAGGTCAAATTACCAGTTGTGAGGACAATCCTCAAATTGCGGAACCAATCGGCAAAGTTGCTTCCATTGTTTTTCAACTTTTCTTTCTCTAGGAACGCATTAAAATTGATGGTAGGGGCCGCCATTGATCTACAACATATTTGCAATAGTTTAGACTAAGTTTATGACAAATTGAGTTCTAATTAATAGTTAAATTAATCTAGGTGAACTCCCACTCAAAACAATATCCCTCACATTGTTTTAGTGATCACACGAACCAAATCCACCACATCAAAACCGATCATCACGAGAGTTGATGTAGCTTCAATGGCGAACAATCAACATGTTCATCATATCTACTATATGACTCATGCTTTACCTTTAGGTGATCCGTGTTCCGAGACCATGTTTGTACATGCTAGGCTCGTCAAGATCAAACCTTAGCTTCCGCATGAGCAAATCTGGCTTGCTCACGTTTTATACACTTGCGGAATCTAACACACCCGATCATCACGTGGTGCTTCGAAACATCAAGCTTTAGCAATGGTGCTTACTAAGGGTGAACACTTTAGGACTTGAAAGTCATGTGCATGAGGGATCATCTTATAATGCTACCGTCGTTAACTAAGCAATACAAGATGCATAAAGGATTAACATCACATGCAATTCACAATATGTGATATGATATGGCCTTTCTTCTTTGTGCTTCCGATCTCCATCTTCAAGCACGAACATGATCTCCATCATCACCGTCATTGCATCAAGGTCAATGACGCTTCTCCATGGTTGTCGTCCACCAGCTTCAACTATTACAGCTACTTTGAATAGACACGCGGGTCTTAACAAAATTAAAGACAACCATATGGCTCCTGCCGGTTGCCAACTTACAATAAGGAACATTGCATACATCAAATATAATCACAATCATGGCCATATCATATCACAGCATACCCCTGCAAAACAAAGTTAGACGCCTCTACTTTCTTTGCATGTTTTACGTGGTTTGGGGCTTTCAATAAGTGTCGTTCTAAGTTACGAACAAGAACCACAACATTGATACTAGTATTGTCAATCACCCATTGTAAATTGGATCTTAACTATGTTGGGAGAAACAGGCACCCACAAAGCCACTTATGCAATACAAGTTGCATGTCAAGCGTGGAGCAAGTCTCATGAACGATGTCATGTAAGGTTAGCCCAGGCCGCTTCATCCCACCATCCCGCAAGATGCAAAGTACACAAGAAGCAATCGACAATAAAAGCATCAACGCCCATAATGACCATTGTGTTCTACTCGTGCAATAGATCTACATATAGACACGCTCTGATACCACTGTAGGGTTTCGTAGCATGGAAAACAAAAAATTTCTACCGCATACAAACAAACAAGCCAAGATCTATCTACTAGATTGTAGCAACGAGTCGATGGAATAACTCACCCTTGAAGATTCCAAAGTGTTTAACGAGAGCGAATTCTCGTGGGTGATGTAGTCGTACTCTTCCCGATCTCAAGATCGCGTAGACGATCCTTCCGGCGCTGCGTTCCGGCAGCGCTCCCGTAGTCGGTACTCGACGAAGACCTTCCTCTCCCTTGTTCCAGCAGGCAGCGGAGGTTGTAGCACTCTTCTCGCAATTCTGGCAGCACGACGGCGTGGTACCGGAAGTAGAGGGGAGATATCGCAAGGCTTCGCCTTAAGCCGGAGCGAGTATGGTGGACTATGAGAGAGCTCCTCGGCGATCTAGGGTTTAGACACACCAAGGAGGAGGCTTGGCCGGCGGCTAGGGTTAGTTAGGCGGCGGCGGCGGTTTGCCCTAGGCTGGCGGCGGCTTGGAGCTAGGGTTTTGGGTGGAGGTATTGTGTGCTAGGAGGGGCAGCCCTGCCCCTCCCTTTATAGGTGGGAGGCGCCTGCCAAGGGGAGGGGAGTCCCTCCCCAACTCGGATCCCAAGTGGGCCGGCGGTGGAGGAGGAACTCCTCGCCAACTCGGTTTCCCACTTCCCTCCACTTCCCAAAATAGCCGTTTGACTTTTCAAATTGGCGTTTGACTTTTCAAACTAGGATTTGATTAAACCCTTTATTTTGTTTAGCGATGACACCTATTACATGATGCAATCATACCAACTTGATATAACACATTCATGTACCCTTCCCCTCCGGAGTGTCGGACATTCCGGAACCTTCTAGAACATTCCCGATGAAAACACCGGAACCATTCTCCAACCCCGAAACAGGACTTTCCTTATATAAACCTTATTCTCCGGACCATTCCGGATCTCCTCGTGATCAGGGACGGAGACAAGGGGGGACGATCAGGGGCTACGCCCCCCCTATGCTTGTGATTTTTATTGAAAATTTAGCCATGGAAGCTCCTTGTTTAAGCTAATTTAGCTAGCTTAGCCCCCTCATTGAGATCACACACATGTCTTGCCCCCCTTGAGCTTAGTTTCTTGCTCCGTCCCTGCTCGTGATATCCCGGATCCCATCCGAGACTCCGAACAACATTCGGTCTCTTACTCATCATTCCATAACTACTCAAACAACGTCGAATCCTTAAGTGTGTCTCCCTACGGTTCGTGAATTATGCGGACATGATCGAGACACTTCTCCGAACAATAACCGATAGAGGAATCTGGAAATTCATATGGCTCCCACATATTTCTACGATTACTTTGCGATCGAATGAACCACTTACATACGATACCAATTTCCCTTTGTCTCACGATATTTTACTTATCCGAGGTTATGATCGTCGGTATCTCTACATACCTAGTTCAACCTCGTTACTGATAAGTACTCTTTTCTCGTTCCCGTGATATGTGATCCCTTATGAGCCAGTCACATGCTTGCAAGCTAATTGGATGACATTCCACCGAGAGGGCCTAGAGTATATCTATCCGTCATATGGATGGACAAATCCCACTCTTGATCCATGTGTCTCAACCAATACTTTCCGAACACTCAATGCCACCTTTATAGCCACCCAGTTACGGTGTGGTGTTTGATGTCATCAAAGCATCCTTCCGGTGAAGGTGATATGCATGATCTCATGGTCGAAGGAATTAGGTTACTATGTATCAGAAAGCATATAGCAATTGAACTATTAAAATGACTTGATCTTTATGCTATGCTTATCTATAGGAGTATGTCCACCATATCATTCTCCTAACGATATGATCTTGTTGTTAATAACATATCAATGTTCATGATAGGGAAACCACAACCATTTATTAACCAACAAGCTAGTATTATAAAGAGGCTTTACTAGGGACTCTATTTTAGTTTACAAATCACACAAGCATTAATGTTTCCTTGTTAATACTATTATAGCATGAATGTAAACATTTATCATAAACACAAAGATATAATAATAACTATATCTATTATTGCCTCTAGGGCATATCTCCAACAGTTTTTGGCTATCGCTTGTATGCTTCAGCTTCCGTCTCTTTGTTTCATCTCCTGTGCAGCCTGTCTGCCTTTCTTCTGTGCCTATAAGAGAGAGAGGCCACACCTCCTCTCAGATACATGATTACACACCCCGTTGCGCCTCCAGTTCTAGAGCACTGCGCTACCTAGATCTTCCCCATCCCGTCTTGCAGCGTGCACCGTGAGCCGGGATAGTAGACCTCCGAGAATCCGCTGCTTCGAGTCCTGTACGGGAGAATGACCATAAGGTTTTTAGGGAGCGCTATTGGCGTGACTGTTGGCTTCATCATGTACTCCTTCACGGATAGCGGAAGTGCTATTGGCGTGACTGTTGGCTGATGACGGTGCCAACACCAACACTGGCGGTTCCTCTATTGCGATGTACATCCTCTTCCTCAATCTTGTTTATCTTAGTCAGATAGTTTGTAGTTTCTTTTGGTTTGCTGTATACCTTGTTTTGATCTTATCTTAAGTTCTATGTCTTGCAATCCTCTTGGTTATCTGTCTTAATCTGTATCCGTCAATTCACATGATTAGTTTAATTTATATTATTATATTCATGTTTTGTCTAGCGTTTATCATGGTTAATTATCTTGGTAAATTGCTCTTTTATTCAACAATCCAAAAACCTTATTTCAAACAATTTGCCGCAAGTGGCTTTGTTGCTTCCATGAAGCCACCTGTGTTTGAAGGTGTCAATTACAAAAGATAGCGTGCGAGAGTAGTGCTCTGGTTTTAGACCGTGAGCTGCTATAACGTCATTTATGACGCACCTGAGGGAGATCTTAATTCTGCTCAGGAAGAGGCCTTTCAAAAACTTGATACCACTTTTAAGGATGCCTTGATCAGCATTCTTGGTGACAATATTGCCGATTCATACTTGTCATTTAGCAATGGCAAGGATATGTGGGATGCGCTCGAGAGAAAATTTGGAGTCTCTGATGCTGACAGTGAACTGTATGTCATGGAATAATTCTATGAATATAAGATGGTTTATGACCGCCCCATTGTGGAGCAAGCTTATTAAATACAGTCACTTACCAGGGAGCTCGAGCACTTAACTTGTGTGTTACCGGACAAGTTTTTTGTCGGATGCATTATTGCCAAGATTCCCTCGTCATGGAGGAATTTTGCTATTTCTCTGAAGCACAAGAGACAAGAGTTTTCTGTGACAGACCTCATTGGGACTCTTGATGTGGAAGAGAAGGCGAGAGCAAAATACACACGTGCTCGAGGTACCGAGGGAGGTTTTAATGCCAATCTGGTACAGAAAAGGAACTTTCATCCTCATAAGTTCAAGAACAAGGGCAAGTTTGATGGCAAAGGAACGTTCGATGGAAAGAACAAGGCCTCGGAGTCTACCAGTTTTAAGAAAAAGATTGATAAGAAAAAGGTGCTTGTCATGTGTGCGGTGATCCTGATCATTAGGCTCCTGCTTGTCCCAACCGCTTACAAGCGCCAGCATGGTAAGGGCAGTAATACTGTTAATGTTGTCATGAGCGACGCTGAGATGAAAGATGTTGGGTATGGTATATTACCTACTATTCTTTCATTATATCATTCTCCTGATTGTTGGATTTACATGTGCGCTAATGTACATGTCTGTTCTGATATTTTTATGTTTTCTTCATATTAGGTCAGAGGGACTCAAACCGTGCTGATGGGGAATGACTCGCATTCTTCTGTTCATGGTGTTGGTATGATCGATCTGAACTTAACTTCGGGAAAGACCGTGTGCCTGAAGAGCATGCATCATGTTTCCTCAATAAATAAAAATCTTGTTAGTGGATCTCTTTTATGTCGAGACGACTACAAGATTGTATTCGAGTCCAATAAATTTGTAATTTCTAAGTATGGAACCTTTGTTGGTAAAGGTTATGAGTGCGTAGGCTTGTTCCGCTTATCTAATTCAGACGTTTGTAATAAAGTTGTTAATCATATTTACATGAATTTTGAATCAAATGTCTAGCATTCTCATCTTTGCCATATGAATTTTGGTTGTATGACGCGGCTAGCCAAAATAAGTTTAATCCCTGATTTCACAACTGTTAAGGGATCTAAGTGCTAAGTCTGCATGCAAGCTAAACAACCTCGCAAGTCACATACGACTATAGGGGTGAGAAATTTAACACCACTAGAGCTCATACATTCTGATCTTTGTGAGATGAATGGTGTGTTGACAAAAGGTGTGACGAGGTTCGATCTCATCAATGCCCATTGTTATGGACTTGGATTTTGGAGAAGATGGGGATGCTGGAAGTCGCGAGACGGTTAACAGGTAAGCAACACGGGAATACGAGGTTTACCCAGGTTCAGGCCCCCGGAGGGAAAACCCTACTCCTGCTTGTCTTTTCTTGATTACGGCGGAACCGAAGATTATAGGGGTGCACATATGCAATCTGGCCTGAGGTGTGTATATGAGTTGGAAGATCTTCCTCGCCGTGCCCTCCTGGCCCTTATATAGATAGGCTGGGGGTAGGTCGAGTCGGTTACAGGTTAGGGTTGAACCCTTTGAAATTCCATCTATAACTAGTAGTGTCCTTCAAGGAGTCAAACTTGTAATGGGCTTGGGCCACCTGCAATCTTCTTGGGCAACAAGTCTTCTAGTAGGCCTTCCCTGGGATGGACCAGGTATACCAATGTGAGGCACCCATATGGTATATCCATGTCAAGGTGGAAATAAATATTTCATGACTTTGATCGATGACTCCACGAGATACTATCATGTGTATATTCTGAAATCAAAAGATGAGGCTTTTGAGTTTCTTCAAAATCTGCAAAGCTGAAGCAGAAAATAAACTTGACCGAAAGATTAAGAGGCTTAGGTCTGATCATGGTGGAGAGTATTTTTCCAACGAGTTTGATTCCTTTTATGTGGAACATGGCATAATTCATGAGCAGACGCCTCCCTACTCACCTCAGTCAAATGGAGTAGTCGAAAGAAAGAACCGTACTCTAACAGATTTGGTTAACGCCATATTAGACACATCAGGTCTCTCCAAGGAATAGTGGGGGGAGACACTATTTAATGTGTGTCATGTCCTAAACCGAGTTCCCACAAAGAACAAATAAATTACTCCATTCGAAGAATGGGAGAAGAAAATATTAAAACTCTCTTATTTACGTAATTGGGGTTGTTTGATAAAGGTTAATGTACCAATCCTCAAGAAGCGCAAGCTTGGACCAAAAACCATTGATTGTGTTCTTCTGGGCTATGCTTTCCATAGCATTGGTTATAGATTCTTGATAGTAAAATCTGAAGTACCTGACCTACATGTTGGTACAATCATGGAGTCGACTGATACGACTTTCTTTGAGGATATATTTTCGAGGAAAGATAAACCTAACTGATCAAATCTGGGGATACCTAGTTCATCTAGTCAGGAATTTACTACTCCCTTCGATCCATATTACTTGTCTTTGAAATGGATGTATCTAGCACTAAAACATGTCTAGATACATCCATTTTAGTGACAAGTAATATGGATCGGAGGGAGTACAATTTCTGAACATATCATTCCAACTGAACACTCTAAAAGTCCTAAGGAGGATGATAACGAAATTTCTAAAAGGAGCAAGAGATAGAGGACTACAAAGTCCTTTGGTGGAAGTTTCATTGTGTACCTTGTGGATGACACTCCCACTTCCATTTCAGAAGCCTATGCATCTCCTGATGCTGACTACTGGAAGGAATGAATGGATATGCCCGAGAGGCAATAATAAAGTGGTTATTATCTTATTCCTTGTTTATGATAAATGTTTATTTCTCATGCTATAATTGTATTAATTGGAAACGTTAATACATGTGTGTTTAATAAACAAATAAGAGTTCCTAGTTATGCCTCTCATATAAACTAGCTCGTTGATTAACAAGATGATCAAGGTTTCCCGATCATGGACATTGGATGATGTTAATAACGAGGTCATAACATTGGTAGAATGATGAGATGAAAATTCATCCGAAGTATAGTAATACGATTAAAGTCATTATGTTTAAATTACTATATCATCATTACAAAGTAACTTTAGTCCTTAGACCATGAGATCATGTCAACCACTAACAACGAAAGAGTAGATTGATCACATCAAACGTCACACCGTAACAGGGTGACTATAAAGGTGAGTTCAGATACTCCGATAGTGTTATGTAGAGGCTCATGGATCAAGAGTGGGATTTGTCCATCCCGATGACAGAGAGATATACTCTAGGCCCTCTCGGTGATATCATATTGACATAGCTTGCAAGCAAGTGATGGGGATCACTAGAATGTTATATCACGAGAACTAGAAAAGAGTACACATCGGTAACGAGATTTAACTAGGTATGGAGATACCGATGATCGAATCTCGAAAATGTAAAATATCATGAGACAAAGGGATTTATTTACAACGTTTAAGGTTCACACGATTACAAGAAGTCATCGTTGAATATGTAGGAGTTAGTACGGATCTCCAGGTCCCATTATTAATTATTAATCAGAGAGGGGGTATCGATCATGTCTGCATTATTCACGAACCGTATGGTGACACACTTAAGGGACACCGACACCATTTGGAGCAAATAAGATGCCAGAGAAAGAATATGAAAGCGCTATAATTATTTCAATAGACATCGGAATTGTTTCGGGTAAAATTGCTGAAATTGGTTCTGCATGTGAAATTAAAATGTTGCAAGGGGTTTTATGTGAATGTTTGTTAATTAATGTAATTAAAAAAATTATAATTAAAATAAATAAAAGAGTTTTATTAAATGTGAGATTGTATTAAATTTGGTGGAAGTTTAATGGAGTTGAGTGAAATTTTGAGTGGGGGCATGTTTATGTGAATGGAGCCTTTTTTATGTGAGTGAGAGCTCCACCCACATGAATGAGGAAGAGGTGGGGGCAGCCACCATGGCCACCACGCCATGGCCCTTGGCTACCTCCCCTTTCCCTATAAAAGGCCCCCCTCTCCTCCTCTCATCTCACACCTCCTCGTGAAGGACCCCTCTCTCCCTCTAGAATATTCCCCGTGGTCTCGGCTTAGCGAGATACATGTTCCCGGTGGATTTTTCTAGAGCAAGGATTTGCTGCTTCTGCTGTTTTGCTGGAGTGAGGACTCAAAAGTTGTCGGGGGTACCGGACGTGTGTGCAATCACGGATGCGTCACTGCTTTGTGGTGCTGGACTTGCTGGTGCTGAACCTGCTGAACTTCATCACGATCTTGAGATTGTCAAATGAACGACTACATCATCCATGAGAACCAATCTCGTAACACTTTGTCGGTCTTCAAGGATAAGTTCTCTATGGATGTATATCCACCTGTTGCTTGTATCTAGATAGATAGATCGTGGTGCTTATTTGTTCATATCGTAGGAAATTTATTGTTTTCTATGTTGTGAACCCAATAGTGGTATCAGAGCTGGATCTATGCATAGATGCTTTGCATGGGTAGTACACATATGGTTATGTGGGTGCTGATGGCCACGTTATTGCTTCTTTTGTGTATTTTGGATATTGGTGACATAGTAGGATGAAGCGGTCCAGACAAATTTTACATGTCCTCGCACATAAGACATGCTCCACGTTTGACATGAAACTAGTATTTACTATTAAAAGGCTTATGATCTTGATGGTAAGGTCATTTTTAGTTTCTGATTTTACCCCTACGTGTTAAAAAATATTATCCCTTTTGCCACCCCTAAGAGCAAGTATAATAAGGTCCAGTCAGCTGGCTATAAGAACTAAAATAATATATATGTGCTTAGTTGGGGGAAAGAGAATAGGAGAGAGAAGGGAGTGGACTCTCATGCAAGAGTCAGCTCTAGCACGTGCTCCTAGACATTGTGTGAGAGTGTCAAGTGAGCCATATATTCATAAAATACTACCTCCGTTTCAAGGCTTAAGGCGCACACGCTTTCCAAAGCAAAGTTTGACCAAAAGAATTGAGCAGAAAAATCTTGATTATATTATACATAAATAGTACCGTTGGATTCATATTGAAAAATACTTTCTGATGATACTAGTTTTATATCAAAACTCTTTACGTATTTAGAGTAATTATTGGTCAAAGAAAAAACACGCAAAACGAGGACGCCTTAAGGTAGTAGTAAACTTTTATAGCTAACTATTGTACATATTGGCTATAAAATTGACCAGCTGGTTCTACTATTATTCTTGCTCTAATCAAGACAGACTACCAGTTGCCACCGCAAGTCAAACTGAACCGTTCGGTGCCGTAGTCCGCCCTCTTTATCCTCTTCGTTTCACGACCGCACAGGACGAACCCAAACCCAGCTCCATAACATGCGCAGTCCCGGCGCCGCCGCGAGCCCAGCCGGCCTCCATCAGAGCCACGGTGGGGAACAAAACCCAAAACCAACTCCATAACCAGCGCCGTACCAGCGCCTCCGCACCTCCATCTATACCAAGTATTACCGACCTGCGGCGCCACAGCCACTCAGGACCAGCCCTGAATCGCTCGAGCAGTCGTTTCCTACTAACTCCGGCTGCCCGTTCCACCAATAAGCCCATCCCCTGGACGGAGCAACCGTATTCTCCTACCTCTAGCATCCCGTTCCACCCGTAAGTCCCTTACCTAACCACCCAAGACGGCCCCGATCTGGGTGGATGTGGATCCCGCGAGGTCGGATTCCCCTACGTCGAGCCGGAGATGCAGGTCCCAATCCGAGTGGACCTGGTCCTTCATGCCTATGAGATGGACGACTACGTCTTCAGGTGAGGTGCCGGCGAAAAACGCTCTGAACACATCGAGCTGCTGGAGCCTGGAAGAGGTGGACATGGTGCTCGCCAACCAAAGTGGTCGACATGGTGCCCTCCATGACCAACCTGCCGTCGTGATGATCCACGGCAACTGCACCTTCCGTGCGGTGTACGTACACCTTGCTATCGATCTCCTCGTGGAGCAAGTCAAGAATTTGCTCAGAGCGGCATGACCCATGTGCGCACGAGTCAGCTCTCTCGTTGCTTCTTTGTCTGTAGTTTCAAGTGCTTTATTTGATTCACTATCTATCTTACTTTGCTATTCAGTACCTGTCCGGAGTATTCAATTGCTAACAAACCATTTCATTTCAGTGAATGCTCTTACTCTGAAGCTAAAGTATCGTGATATATCAGTTGCTTCAGCTGATCAACAGAAGCTGTTAATTCTTCAAAGGAACAACCACTAAGATCCAACAGAAGTGTGTTTCATAGTACCGGGAACATATCCGCTATATGCTTTGTTACTCGCAATTTTTGCAAAACACTGCATTTGCTCTGCTTACCAAATATTTGGAAATTGTTGATTCCTCATCGTACTTCCATGAAAAACAAATTAGTGTCATGTTATAGTCCAAATGTAGTGATCCTGACTTGAATGTACTATTATGATGTTTCATCTCAAATGAGGAAGTACTACATATTCTAATGTTCCACTAATTTTTTTATGGCTGCTGGATTAATGGAAACTACTACTAGCTATTCCATATGTTGACCCGTAGCAACGCATGGGTTTTGTGCTAGTTTTGCATAAGTGGCTTGCGGGTGTTTGTCTATTCTACTATAGTCAATATCCGATTTACAACAAGTTGCCAATAATTTTATTATCATCGTTGTGGTTCCATGTTCGTAGGTAAGAATGGTTCTATCTCCAAAAGCCCTCATCCACGTAAAAACATGCAAAATATAAATTAGAGACGTCTAGTTTTTTGGTTTTGCGGGACAAGTATTATGATATGGTAGGATTATAATTTGTAGTATGAATTCATACTATTGGAAATTATACTATGCCCAAGTGTAAGTTTTATAGACCTTGGCCTTACACGTATATGAATGATAAAGATCATAACACGATGCACAAGATAGTGATCAAGTGCAAGAACCATATCATATCACTTTTAGCATATGATGTTTGTTTGCATCTTATATTGCTTGTTTGGCACTTTAGTAGCATTATAAGATGATGCCTCATTTAAATATCAAGATAACAATGTGTTTTTCCTTTAGTATGCACCATTGAGAAAGTTTACTATTTCACTTTCAAGACAACACGTGATGATCGGTGTGATAGACTCAACATTCGCATACAATGGGTGTAAGACAGTTTTACACACGGGGGTACTAAGGTTCTTACTTGGAGAGCCTAGCATGTACAGACATCGCCTTGGAACATAAATCAAAAGATAAAGCATGAGTCATATGGTTGATATGATGACCATCTAGATGCTCGCCTTTGAAGCTACAACAATTCACGTGATGATCGGTCTTGTTGTAGTGGATCTGGTTCATGTAATCACCAAAATGACTTGAGGGATGTCGGTTTGAGTGGGAGTTTAAATAGTAATAAGATTAAAGTTGAACTCAATTTATCGTAACTTAAATCAAAGTGAATTTACATAATTTGTTGTAGTCATTGGCATTCGTTTACTACCTTATACTTAGTTATAATTGAGATAATAGAACTATAGAATTCTGGATATTTACTTTATGAACTGGTATCGTATTATTTTGAGTGTCAATCTAAAGTTTAGAAGTCCTATTGCAAACTTTCAGCAAACTTCATTTACTCCATAAAGTTTAATAAGTAGTATTAAATCAAGAGTAACAATTCCAGTGTTAGTATCTAAAGTATCATGTTTGCCTCCATGATTATTGATACTCAAAAGATATTTTAGTATCAAGGTTATCTAGGATATGAAAGGATTGTTTCAGAAACCATCATGTGTGGAAGATATTGTGATATCCGAAATAATGTTTTGGTTGCAATATGATAGAGTATAATGTAGAAAAATACATGTTCTCATATTGTATGAGAATTTGCGAAGGTTGGAGATGCTAGGCGTCCTAATCCTCCAAAAAGGTTTTGTAAAATAACATTATAATCGCGATTCTCCTTTATAAGCTATAGTATCTTGATCATGAAAGTTGTCATGATAAGTATGAATAGAAGATGTAGGTAAAATGTTTACTACACTAAAAGATTACTAAAGAATGGATTTTAAAAGAATACCAATCATTTGATGATGGTGATATACTTCAAAGTGCAAGTCCAAAGGTATTAGTATTTGACTATACACACTTTGGACTATGTGTCATGTGTATGGCACCACTATTAATGTTGATACATTCTTTTAAAAGGGAAAGGAAATGCTGAAAGAGAATCTCAGAAATATTTGGCAAAAAAAGAAAAGACTGGAAATGTCCACTTAAGAGTATAGATGATATACATGTTATGGCTGTATTCTTTGCTTATTAAACAATGTGGTTCTTGGGTATTGGATACCAAATTTTTTGGTGTGAAGTGTCATACAGAACAACACAATTCATGAACTGCAATGGCCTAAGTAACTAGCAAGAGAATATGTGATGATGTTCATCGAAAACAAATAAAGTGTTGTTTTGTTTCTCGTTGAAATCAAAGCTTGACTTCAAGATTTGTTTGAATACTTGTTATTTTGTCCAGGTATTATGAGAACAAAGCTTGTTCAAATAATTACCGTATTCCATAGAAGATGGATGATTTACAAGTCTAGTTGGAGAAATCACGTCCATTAAAACTAATGTTAAAAATGTCGTTAGATAAATGATTAAAAGATCACTTACGAAGTGACATCATCTTTTAAATTATATTGGAAAGAAAACATGTAGAAACTCCATGTTGATGGAATTTTGGAGTCTTTGATATTGATCAACTGACGCTTGTGAGACTTTCCTAAAGATAATTGAAACTCCGTTCATAGGCCAAAGAGGAATGGATGACTAACTTATTGGAAATTGTGCATGTTGATGTATATAGTCCATTATGTGTAGCCATGAGTGGTGGATCTTTCATCTTCATATGCTTCATCCGGAATTTAAGTGAATATATGTGTATATTTACTTAATGAGGAAGAAGTGTGAAATATTTGAAAATGTTCAAAGACTTTCAAGATGAAGTGGAAAATCATTGTAACAAGAAAATAAATAATTTATGATTTGATCATAAAGGAAGATATTTGAGTTACAAGTTTAGCAAAACACCTAAGATTTGAGGAATCGTTCCATGGATTCATATTTCCCAAAATACCGTAGGAGTATAGAGTGTTCGAGATATGTAATGAAACCTTGTTTGACATGGTAAGATCAAAGATGTCATTTATAAAACTACCATTATATTTTAAAATATTAAAGCTTTAGTGACTACGCTTTTACACTGAAAAGAGCACCATCATGATCCGTTGAAATGACACCATATGAGTTATGGTTTGGGATAAAATCCAAGTTGTATTTTCTTAAATTTTGGTATGCTAGGCATAAGTAAAATATTTATAACCAAAGTCAGATAAGCATGTATTTGTAGGTTATCCCAAACAATTTGTTGGGCATTTCTCCATAACACCAAGGACAAAAGAGTTTGTCACTTGGAACGTCAATTTTCTTGAGAAGGAATTTTTTTGGTGAATAGTTAAGTGGGAGGACAATAGAACTTTTATTAGGTTGATGAACGTAAGCAACATGTGCTAAGTAGCACAATGCCGGAAAGTTTCCCGGAGGCGACCACAATGCTCATGGTTCTCGTGGTTACAAAGGTTGTGATCTAGGATATTTGAGTTCCTATTGAACCGTGTAGGTCTGGTGACAATCAAATAGTAAGTTTGAAGAACAAGTTGTTATTGTTTTGATAATGATGAACCGACTACATGCAAAGAAGCGATGATGGGCCCTAATTCCATAAAATGACTAGAAGTTATAAAGAATCTGTGATAGTTTCCATACACGAGAAATCAAGTTTTTGAACTTGGAAGACCCTCTGGAAAGGTGTAAAGCCTATCAGTCGTATTTGGATCTATAAAGAAATAGACATGGATGTTTCACATCTATGAAATAGTTGACATATCAGGAAAGAGCTTACGACAATGTTTAAGGAGTTGACTATAACAAGATTTGATCTTTCATAGCGATATTTAGTCTAGACGGATTATTGTAGCAACCACTACATATAATTTTGGTATATGGTAGTTAAACAAAAAAAAGTTCTTCTAATAGAATGGTTACCTAGAACGTGTACATGACACAATCCAAAGGATTTTTTAATTCAAAGAATGCTAAAAGGGCATGCAAACTTCAATGGTTGAAATAAGCATTGCGGAGTTAGAATGTTCGCCGTGATAAAACTATTAAAAGGTTTAATTTCCTCAGAGACGATGAAGATGCTTGCATTTGGAAGAAATTAAGTGGGAGCGCTGAGTCATATTTCTAATACACTATGTAGAAGACATCTTATTGATTAGGAATGATGTATCTTTTATTTACAAAGGTTAAGAATTTCATTAAAATTTGATTTCAATGAAAGACTTAGGAAAAACCAGAATATTAGGCATAAATGTCTATATGGATAGACTGAGATGCTAATATGGTTGTGCCAAATGTACATAGATGAGATATTGAATGAGTTCAATATGGAAACGATGAGAAAGGTTCCTGTCGCATGGAAAGGATTGAATCAATATTCAAGTGTATTTACACTTGGCAAGTGAAACGAGATTCAAGTGTTTTAACACTTGGTGAGTGAAATCACATGAATATTTTGATCAATCATACCGTGATATGTACACATACATATATGTCATATGCTCTAAATATTATGAGCATATACTAGAATGATTCATAAGATGATCATTGGACGATAGTAAGGATATTCTTATGATCTTTGGAAGAACTAAGAATATGTTCTATTTATAGAAGAGACAGATAGTTCATTGTAAAGTGTTATATTGGTACTAGACAAATTGCTCATTTTAAAGTGTTACATTGTTACTAGTTTTGTCAAAAAATTAAGTTTATCTCTATTTACACGATGGGTGGCACAATGTAATGAAAAGGAAGTTCCATGATGGATTTGGATGAGTTCCAAAGTTAAGACATTATGATGGATACTACAACAAAAGGCTAAGTATATAACTGCTATAGTAGCAGCAAAAGAGGGAATTTGTGTCAAGTAGTTTGTTATCAAACTATGTGTGGTTCATAGTGGGCTAATAATATGAAGATATATTGTATGACAATAGTATCGACATGATTTAACCCCAACGAACTAAAGGCCACACCAAAGGAAAAATTTATAAAATGCCATCCCATTAGAGAATGAGTGATGCGTAGAAACACAAAGACATGCAAATACACACGGACCTGAAAGTATCAGATCTGGAGATTATGTTTACCACTAGCAAACGCGTATATACAACAAAAGAAAGCCATAGGTGTCGAATGCGCAAGTTTTTCAAACTAGATTATTGACTCTAGTGCAAGTGGAAGAATGAAGGGAATATGCACGAGAGGCAATAATAAAATGGTTATTATCTTATTCCTTGTTTATGATAAATGTTTTCATGCTATAATTGTATTAATTGGAAATGTTAATACATGTGTGTTTAATAAACAAATAAGAGTTCCTAGTTATGCCTTGCATATAAAATAGCTCGTTAATTAACAAGATGATCAAGGTTTCCCGATCATGGACATTGGATGTTGTTAATAACGAGGTCACAATGTTGGTGGAATGAATGTGATGGACATTTATCCGAAGTATAGTAATACGATCAAAGTCATTATGTTTAAATTACTATAACATCATGATACGTCCAAAACGTATCTACTTTCCCGAACACTTTTGCTATTGTTTCTCCCCTAAACTTGTCTGATTTGGATACAAATAACACAGACTGACGCTGTTTTCAGCAGAACTACCTTGGTGTCTAGTTTTTGTGCAGAAAATCAACTATCAAGAAAAATCCCGGAAAATATGCCAAAAATTCTGTTCCACCAGAAGACTCACGGAGCCAGAAGACGAGACGGAGTGGGGCCCTAGGGGGCCCACACCCCCAGCCGCGCGGGCCAAGCTTGGCCACGCCTGGAGGGGTGTGGCCACCCCAGGCACCCCCTCGGCCTCCCTCTTCGACTATAAGTTGCCTCTTGACGTAAAAACCGAGGGGGGTTCGACATTTTTCCAGAAAGAGTTCCGTTGCGCCGCCATCATCAGAAACCGCAATTTGGAACCAGAAACTCCGTTCTGGCACCCTGCCGGGACGGAGAATTTGGAGAGGATCATCGCCATCATCATCCACAACGCCTCTCCATCAACCGTCCATGTTTCCCTCATCCATGAGTGAGTAATCCCCCGCTGTAGGCTATGGGGATGGTAGGGATTGTATGAGTTCTATCATGTAATCGAATAAGATTGTTAGGGCATGGTGCCTAGTATCTCTATTAGTGCTATTTGACTTTGTTGCAAATTGTTGTGCTTAATGCTTGTCACTAGGGCCCGAGTGCCATGATCTCAGATCTGAGCTTATTATTGATTCATTATGATAGTATTGTTTATGATCTTATCTGCAAGTTGTGTACACATATCATTGTCCGGATCCAAAGGCCCCGAAGTGACAGAAATTGGAACAACCTGAGGGGATGGCTATGATGTGAGGATGATGACTCCTTGGTGGCGCCAGAGAACTTGGTGCTTGATATGGAGTCTTGTTGGGAACCCCAAGAGCAAGGTGTGAAGTAGCACAGCAACAAGTTTTCCCTCAGTAGAGACCGAGGTTATAGATCCAGTAGGAGGAAGGAAACGTCACACAAGTGTTGCAAACAATGCGGAGACCTGGACAACACAAACTCAAGACTTTGCCCCAACGAATCAGTGAGGTTGTCAAGATCACCGGTTTGCTGTAATAAAGGATTAAACGTATGGTGTGGAAGGTAATGGTTTGCAGCAAGTAAATAAGTAACAGTGGAAGATGTATCGATGGTAAAGATTGGACCGGGGTCCATAGTTCACTAGAGGTGCTCTCCTTAGATAAACAACATGGCATGAAGGGTAAATAAATTACAGAAGGGCAATTGACAGGAACTGAGCAAGTCATAACAATGCAATTACTAGTCAGAAAGATCCTATGAGATTCGATTGGGTAATACAACAAGATACATAGACCTCCATCCAACTGCATCTATGACTAGAAGTCCACCTTCAGGTTATCATCCGAACCCCCTCTAGTATTAAGTTGCAAGCAACAGACAACTGCTTTAAGCAAAGTGTGTAAGGTAAATAGTCCACATGTTCCATGAACAAGATACCGTTGTTTTCTCCCTAAAGCAACAACACATCTACAACCAAAGAGATTATTGTCACTTCCCTTGGAAACTAGAGACATGAACCCACTATCGAGCATAAATACCCCCTCTTGGAGTCACTAGCAACTAATTGGCCAAGATAGCTACTAACAACGGAGAGCATGCAAGATCACAAAGAACACAGACATGATAGAATCATAAAGACAAAACCATTAATCAAACCAACATAATAATCTCAATATCCATCGGATCCCTGCAAACACAACATGCATGATTGCAAATAGATTAGATCTTGATCATGAACGGAGCTCACAAGATCTATACATGATAACACAAAGGAGGAGATACAACCATCTAGCTACTACATGGACCCATAGTCCAAGGTGGAACTACTCACACATCATACCGGAGAGAAGGCCTCCAGGATGATCTCCCCTTCGGCAGGGTGCCGGGAAGAACTTCAGACCCCCCTGATCTAGGGACGATGGTGGCGGCATCTACAGACGGTTTCATGGAGATTTGATCGGTTCCTTAGGGTTTCTGCATCAGGGGCTTCTTATAGGCGAAGGGGGAGGCCGAGGCGGTGGCCAGGGGCCCTACACCCTGCCTAGGTGCGGGGCAGGGCCCACCCACGCCTAGGGGGGTCTGGGTGCCCTGGCCTGCCTCTCCGGCCCGCCTCTCTGGCTCCCCTCTAGACTTCTTGTTCCCCATGGAAAGTTATTGACTTTGACGTTTGTCCCGTCCAATTCCGAGAATATTTCCTTACTAGCTTTTCTAGAACCAAAAACAGCAGAAAACAAGCAACTGGCACTATGGAAACTTGTTAATAGGTTAGTACCACAAAACATGTAAAAAACACCTCAAAGTGTAGACAAAGCAAAGCAAAGTAGATACTAAACAAGCATGGAGCATCAGAAATTATAGATATGTTTCTGACGTATCAAGCATCCCCAAGCTTAACTCCTGCTTGTCCTCGAGTAGGTAATTGATAAAAAGAATAATTTTTGAGGTGACATGCACTCTCACAATAAAGATCCAACCATTTGCAAGCATTGAAAGCTAGGATCAAAGAACTCTAAACATGTGTATGAAAGATGGAGTTCTAACAATAGGACATAGTAACTATGCATGCAACATGAAAGGCTACAAACAAAGGTCATGAATAACATGCATTGAAAAACGTTTTTTGTTTCACATACAGAAAACATAGCATAGTGGCAATCAGCTTGTCCCTCATAGAGTAGCAAATAGATGCATAGGACACCTTCAAAGTTCACAAGGGTGACTAGAAACAAATAGCACAAGAACAAGTAATATCACAATATGCATCAATCAATAATCTTTGGAACAGTGCACACAGAATGAAAACTATGCTCTCTTAATGGTTCCTAAAAGTAGAAGGTGGAGACTCAATAGTGGTGGAAGAAAAGCCTTTTATAAAGGAAGCAGGGATTTCAAGTTTCAAAAAGAGCTTCCAAAAATTATGGTACTTGTTAGCTTTCAGCCCTCATTGCCCCTATCATAAGCATCTTGAAGTGATTAAGGTTAAAGTGAACAAAGATGGAGTATATGCTTGACGAAGTATAAGTTGGCAATCTCAAGTCCCTTGAATATGAGGGCCACACCTCATGGTACTCAATTTCAGTCACCTGTAAGTTCTTGTCATTGTAAGTATTTGCATATCATTGAGAACCGCCAATGGGTACCCCTTGCACATGGTATAGGAGCTTTCCCATAACCAAAATGATAAGGCAAGCAGACAATGAGCATCTCAGCAATCTTTTTATTTACCATATGCATAGCTTTTTATTGATTATGCTTCATAGATAGCTCACTATGGTGATGTTGCAAGTTTTCACCATGATTAGGCATGGATTAGGCTAGCGGCACATGCATTTCTCTAACATAGGATACAAACTCCATGGACTTACAAGTTTCCTCTTTATTTCACATCGGTGACATCCATAAACAAAAGAGCATGATATCAACTGAGTACAAAGTACAAGTGCAATGTTGAAAACATTCCCCGTGACAGCACGGTTCTGCTAATTCCAACATATAAGTGCAAGCATATACAACATAGATGACACAATGGTTCAAGTTTATTAGGGGCAAAGAATATAAAGTGTGCCATCAAGTTCGTGAGGGCTTTAATCACTAAGTTTTCACATAACAAAATAGTTTTTAATTGGAAGATAGCTGAAAACAAGAATATACTTGGAATGGTGTAACACACCATGCATAGGAGTTTATAGTGGACACTTTGGAATAACTTGGTTTCTTAGGAGTTGGAAGCATGAGGAGATCTTACTCATACAAGTGGAGGCTAGCAAAAGACTGGGAGCAACCAACTAAGAGAGCAATAATGGCCATAATCATGCAGAGCAACAAAGCATTACTAATCAAAGCATAGAGTGGTACTACAAGTCAAGGAATAAATGATCATGGAGGCTATGGTGACTTGTCATAGTCATAACATGGTGTGAGCATGTGCCAAGTCAACCCAAACAAAGCATGAAAGGAGAATACCGCAATACTATGCTTTTGCATGCTAAAACAACGCATAATTTCTTCAAGGCACACTAAGCAATCCCAATTGTTTGGAACAAGACATGCTACAGCAATAATCACTAAGCACAATGCCAAAACAACACCTAGCATGTCATGATAAAGTCTAAGTCACAGTCAATGCAAGCTCCTCTTGCACTTACAAGCAAGAACTTACTACTCCTTTCCAACACCAAGCAACTTATTTGAAACCAACACAGCGAGAACAGGGGTCCAAACTACTCAAGCAAACTAAACAAACTAAGCAAAGCAAACGAAAAGTAAGACGCTCCAAGAACAACGCAACTTGTGCATTAAACAATAAAAACAAAGTGTCTAGACAGACCTGAGCTTTTTATTGATGAAGGGGATGCCTTGGGCATCCCCAAGCTTTGACGCTTGTACCTCTTGGATATTTCTTGGGGTGACACCATGGTGGCATACCCAAGCTTGAGCTTTTGACCATTCTTCATATCATTACATCATTCTCTCTCTACACCTGAAATTTTTCCTTCATACAAAACTTCACACAATCTTCATTAGCAACATTAGTGTATTCAAAAGATATTAGACCTCTGGCAAAGCTTTGGAACAACAAGGCTTTTCACTAAAAACTCAAGCTACTATAGTAACTCCTTCAAAAAGCTCAATTCCCCAAAAGAGAACTTAAAAAGGAATCAATAAGAAGCAAATGCAAATAATGGCAGAAATCTGTCAAAACAGACCAGCAGGTGAAACCGATTTTTTCGAAGATCTTCTGTTGCTCAAATCAAAAAGTGTTGAACTAACAAAAGTTAGCTAACATACTGGGGGATTTGTTCGTAAATGTTCAGCTCAATCCGATTTACAGAGACTCCTCACATTTTTTTTGGTGGAGGACAAAAATCTGTTTTGGGACAGCAACTCCCCAAATCTTACTTTCCTCTCATTAGAGGTCATTCTTGGCACAAAAAGAAAATAGGATAAGGAGAGGTTATTACTGAAGTAATAACTTCCAAGACTCAAGGAAAATCTTGGGTTATCTCCCAACAAGTATTTTTCTTTAACGCCTTTAAGTTAGGCACAAGAAGCAAGACGAATCAAGTATTTTCAAATGAAGAATTGAGATCAATACCTGCAAAGTCTTCAATTATGAGAGGTATCTCATCCAAATGAGTTTTGGAGGATCCCCTCTCATTTGTCTTTGGTTTACTACTTTCATGAAAAGGATTTTCAGGAATAATCCAATCAAAATTCTTTTCAAAGGCCTCATGCATTCCAACAAGCTTAAAAGGGTATGAGTATCTTAAATTCATCTCTAGGCTTTGTTTTATCTGAAGTACCCACAACATCTACACATGAGCCTAGCATATTAAAACACTCAAAGACCTTTTTGGCTTCCCTAGCAACATCATGGAACTCTTTGAGTAAAGTTTCAAGAATAAATTCTCTCTTTTCCGCATTCTTTTCTTCTTTTAGTTTTAGGAACAAAATTTGCATCATGGGGTTAAGGCTAACAAACCTAGCCTCCAGCATATGAACTAAAGAAGCTAAAGCAATCTCATAATTAGGAGCAAGCTCTGCTATATATTTATCCTCAATATCCTCATGCTTGCTAACATAATTAAAGAATTATTCAATATTATCTTTCCCAATTATCGAGCCACTACCTATAGAAAGGTCCTTAAGGGTGAACTTGGGGAGCAACATGGTGAGCGAGAACGAGGTGGCAACTAGAGTAAGAACTAATTTTTTGTGTTTTTGAATAAAGAAAGCAAACCAAACTTGACTAATGTTTTTTGGGTTTTTTGAAAAGAGGCAAACAAAACCAAGCAAAAGAAACAAAGCAAACTAAAAACAAAGTAAAGAGAAAGGAAGTGGAGGACTCCCCTAGTGAAGACGTCCTTAGCCTCCCTGCCAATAGCGCTAGAAAACTTGTTGATGACTCCTTGGTGGCGCCAGAGAACTTGGTGCTTGATGTGGAGTCTTGTTGGGAACCCCAAGAGCAAGGTGTGAAGCAACACAGCAGCAAGTTTTTCCTTAGTAGAGACCGAGGTTATCAAACCAGTAGGAGGAAGGAAACGTCACACAGGTGTTGCAAGCAATGCAGAGACCTGCACAACACAAACTCAAGACTTTGCCCCAACGAATCAGTGAGGTTGTCAAGCTCACCGGTTTGCTGTAACAAAGGATTAAACGTATGGTGTGGAAGGTAATGGTTTGCAGCAAGTAAACACGTAACAGTGGAAGATGTATCGATGGAAAAGATTGGACCGGGGTCCATAGTTCACTAGAGGTGCTCTCCTTAGATAAACAACATGGCATGAAGGGTAAACAAATTACAACAGGGCAATTGACAGGAACTGAGCAAGGCATAACAATGCAATTACTAGTCAGAAAGATCCTATGAGATTCGATTGTGCAATACAACAAGATACATAGACCGCCATCCAACTGCATCTATGACTAGAAGTCCACCTTCAGGTTATCATCCGAACCCCCTCTAGTATTAAGTTGCAAGCAACAGACAAATGTTTTAAGCAAAGTGTGTAAGGTAAACAGTCCACATGTTCCATGAACAAGATACCGTTGTTTTCTCCCTAGTAGCAACAACACATCTACAACCGAAGAAATTATTGTCACTTCCCTTGGAAACTAGAGGCATGAACCCACTATCGAGCATAAATACCCCCTCTTGGAGTCACTAGCAACTACTTGGCCAAGATAGCTACTAACAACGGAGAGCATGCAAGATCACAAACAACACAGACATGATAGAATCATAAAGACAAAACCATTAATCAAACCAACATAATAATCTCAATATCCATCGTATCCCCGCAAACACAACATGCATGATTACAAATAGATTAGATCTTGATCATGAACGGAGCTCACGAGATCTATACATGAAAGCAGAAAGGAGGAGATACAACCATCTAGCTACTACATGTACCCATAGTACAAGGTGGAACTACTCATGCATCATACCGGAGAGAAGGCCTCCGGGAATATCTCCCCTCCTGCAGGGTGCCGTGAAGAACTTCAGATCCCCCGATCTAGGGACGATGGTGGCGGTAGCTACAGACGGTTTCGTGGAGATTTGATCGGGTTCTTAGGGTTTCTGCATCGGGGGCTTCTTATAGGTGAAGGGGGAGGCCGAGGCGATGGCCAGGGGCCCGACACCCTGCCTAGGCACGGGGCAGGTCCCACCCGCGCCTAGGGGGGTCTGGGTGCCCTGGCACGCCTCTCCGGCTCCCCTCTAGACTTCTTGTTCCCCATGGAAAGTTATTGACTTTGACGTTTGTCCTGTCCAATTCCGAGAATATTTCCTTACTAGCTTTTCTGGAACCAAAAACAACAGAAAACAGGTAACTGGCACTGTGGCAACTTATTAATAGGTTAGTACCAGAAAACATGTAAAAAGCACCTCAAAGTGTAGACAAAGCAAAGCAAAGTAGATACTAAACAAGCATGGAGCATCAAAAATTATAGATACGTTTCCGACGTATCAGAGGATCACATGTGTTCAAGGAGTGTTAATGCTTTGCTCCGGTGATCTATTAAAAGGAGCACCTTAATTGCCAGTAGTTCCCTTGAGGCCCCGCTGCAACGGGCTGGCAGGACAAAAGATGTTGTGCAAGTTCTCATTGCGAGCACTCATGACTATATATGGAGCACATGCCTATGATTGTTTAGTACTTGGATGCTTATTATTATTTATCTGCAATTGCCTTAGATCTTGAAGTTACATGTTTAGTCTCGTCCATGCAACGCTCGTCCATCCATCCCTATGCCTACCGCGCTCATATCCTACTGTTTACTACTACAGTTACTATTGCTCTTGTTTTACTGCTGTTGTTGCTTTGCTTTTGCTACTACAAAACTGTTGCTACTGATAAACTTCTGTGAGCAAGAACTATTTACAGGTGCAGCTGAATTGACAACTCAGTTGTTGAGGCTTGCAAGTATTCTTTGGCTCCCCTTGTGTCGAATCGATAAATTGGGTAATACTACCCTAGAAGACTGTTGCGATCCCCTATACTTGTGGGTCATCAAGACTATCTTCTAGCGCCATTTCTGGGGACCATAACTTTATTTGTAAGTTCACTTGGATCTATTATTGTTCACTGCTACTCCTTTCATCATGGGTAAGTCTCGTGATGGAAAGTTTCCTATTTTACCATCCACTACAAGAAGATGAACAGTCCTAAACACCTCTGCTGCTCTTGATTCACCGTATGTTATAAGTAAGTTTGTTACACCACCACCACATACACATGCTACACACAGTGCTACTACTGCTGAATCTAAAACTGCTTCAGATACTCATGATGTTATTTCTACTATGCTTGACGCGAGTGGTTCATTAGGTCCTTTCCTAGATGCTACTATTGCTAAAACCATTTTGGGAAACACTGAAACTCCTAGTGAAGACACTGTTACACCTGTTAGATCACATGGGTCTAGAGAGAGATACAATATTAGTGATGGTTACATTGAAATGGCTGATGATTTTATTGAAGAGTACCAAAACACACATGGTACTAGTGCTATTAAGAGTCTCCTTGAGAGATGTACCATTATTCCTAAACTGTCTTCTGATCCTAAGTTTGCTACTTCTCCCATAGATATTAAATATGAAGATTATGATTTCTCTCTTGATTTATCCTATATAGACATTGTTGAGAAAGAACCTTTTTGTGGGACTAAGAATGAGAGTGCTATGGCACATATGAATGAGCTTTCCACTATGAGTGCTTTATTCTCTGATGATTTTAAGATGCGCAAGTACTTTGTTACTAAGATCTTCCTCTTTTCACTAAAAGGAGAAGCTAAAGCTTGGTTTAATAGAGTACCACCTGGATCCATTGATAGCCCTGATTGATTGATTGCTTCTTTCTTCCAGAAATATTTTCCTCCCAGTGCTAGACATGCTGCTTTGCAGAGACTTTTTGATTTTAAACATGGAGAAGAAGAGAAATTGCCTGAGTCATGGACAAGGTTCTGTGCCTTGATTCATGCACATCCTAGATGTCCATTACCTAAAAATGAGCTTCTTGATATTTATTATAATGGACTAACTGATGATTCTAGGACACACCTAGATAGTTTTGCTGATTGTGCTTTCAGGAAAAGAACTCATACAGATGCTAAAGAATTAATGGCTAAAATAAGCAAGAATTATGATGATTAGACTTCAACTGAGCTAAATACACATGAGCCTATTACTCCTGAACCAGTTGTGCTTGAACCAGTTCCAACACCAACACAAAAGAAGAGGGGAGTAATTGCATTAAATGATGAAGTGATGAAGGAATCTAAGAAATGTCTTAAGGAGAAAGGTATTAGAGCTGAAGATGTGAAGAATCTACCTCCTATAGAATAATTATGTAAGCAAATTCCCCACTCATCTACTATTGAGGTACACTCTCTCCACTTTGATGAATGTGATATTCCCTATGGTAAGCCTCCTAATCAATGCTTAGATGAACTTGACACATTTATTGTTAAACAAGGTAATTTTAATAAACAAGTTCAAAATCATTTATTGGAAAACTCTAGAGCTATTAATGAGTTGAAAGATATTGTGGAAATAACTGTTAATGATATTAAAATGCTTTGTAAACACTTTCAAATGGTTCAAACCCAAATTGATCAACTTGCTAAGGTACAAAAAGATATGCTAGTTAATGCCTCAGAAGATAAATATGCTTATGGAATTAGAACTAGGAGTGGTATAGCTACTCAAGATCCTTTATATCCTGAAGGACACCCTAAAAGAATTGAGCAGGATTCTCAACAAGGTAAAAGTAGTGGTAGTCCTCGTAAGAGAAAGAAAAAGAAACACAAAATAGTTGAGGAACCCTCTGAACCCGTTGTAGATCCTAATAGTATATCTGTCTCTGATGTTGAAACTGAGAGTGGTGATAAAAATGATGCTCCTGACAAGGAGGAAGTTGAGAAAGAACCTGAGAAGCACACTAAGAATACTAGGTACACTAAGGAAGATTTTATTGCTAAACATGGTAGTGAAAGAGAACCTTGGGTACAGAAACCTATGCCTTTTCCCAATAAGAAACACAAGTCAAAGGAGGAAGAACACTACAACAAGTTTTATAAGTGGATGAAACCTTTAATTTTGAAAATTCCTTTGACCGATTCTATTAAGTTGCCTCCATATTCAAAGTATATGAAGGATATCGTCTCTAATAAAAGGAAGATTCCTAATGAGGAAATTTCTACTTTGCTTGCTAATTATTCCTTCAATGGTAAGGTTCCAAAGAAACTTGGTGATCCAGGTATACCAACTACTCCTGGCTCTATTAAGAATAATTATGTTAGAACTGCTTTGTGTGATTTGGTAGCTGGAGTTAGTGTTATGCCTTTTCCTCTCTACAAGAGACTCCAGCTAAAAAAGTTGATACCAACTGATATATATTTGCAAATGGCTGATAAGTCAACTACTATTCCTGTTGGTATATGTGAGGATGTTCCTATTCAAGTGGCTCATAATTGCTTGGTTTTAACTGATTTTGTTGTGCTTGAGATGCCTGAAGATGATAATATGTCCATTATTCTTGGGAGACCTTTTCTTAATACTGTAGGTGCAGTCATCAATTGCAATCAAGGAAAAGTAACATTTAATATTAATGACAAAGAGCATACTGTCTATTTCCCCAAGAAGATTGATAAGAGCTATTGCCTGAATTCCATTGAAAATATTGAGGGCATCAAAGTTGGAGAAATATATTGTCCCATTCCACAAGAATGTTTTGAAACTATTATGATTGGGACTATTGCTATCAAGCTTGAGGTAACATAATCACTTTGTGGAATGCAAAGTTTTGCTTCATATAAAATTGTTTTGGTAACAAGACTTGATCAACCTTGTTAACAAAGGGATTTTCATGAACAAAACAATGCTTTCACCGTGGTTATACTTGCTCACTTTTATTTTTCTCCTTCCTAGTCTTTGCTCTTTGTCTTGTTAGCTTTAGTTTTGCTAGTTGTTTGCTTGTTAGAGTGTCTTAGAACTTCTGTAGTTTTGGTTCTTGTTTGCTTTTGCTTCTTCTAAAAAATCTTTTCTGTGAGAAAATCAATTTTCATACCCTGAAAATTGGCCAAAAATAAAGTTTCCCGAAAAATCCCAGAAAATTCATATTAAATTTTTCCTCGAAAAAGGGGCAGAGGGACACCCAGAGTGGCCCAGGGGGACCCAACAGGCCAGCACACCCCTGGTGGCATGGACAGCTCCCAGGGCGCGCCTGGCCTGGTTGGGACCCACCTGTGGCCCTCCAAGTTGCCTCCTCCCAGTCACTTCTTTCTCTCTCCTGAAAAACACCAGAAAAATTTCTCAAGCTCGAGTTCCTGATGTTCTTTCTCCCAATTTTCGATCTCCTTGCTTAGTCCATCTTTGCTGCTAATTTTTGGAGGGATTTCTCCTTGGTATGTGCCTCCTCCGCTTGTCCAATTAGATTTGTGATTGGTAGATTGTATCTTGAGTATTTTGCTGCTATAGGCGTCAGGTTGTGTGATCTTGCATGCTTGTTCTATGCTTAGATATTTCATTTTGATGCATGTTTAGCCCTCTAGCAAGTTCCTATAGTAGTTTCTCATCATTTATCAACTTGGAAATCACTTGGTTTGATGTTTGTCTAAAAATTTCAGAAAAAGGGGTCATGGACAACCATACCTTTGGTGAAATATTTGAGAGTGATGCACCTAGGAGGATAAGGCCTTCAAGATCATCCTACCGAGCTAGGCCCTCATACAATGAGGATCTCATTACATCGCGATTTGGCAACGAGAGAGATGAGGGGGATGCACACCCTTCTACCTTACCTTGTCCAACCTTTTTGTGGGCTGCAAGGATTCTTAGCGATTTCCTAACCTTGGTTCAGAGGGTTGGACTAACGAGTTATATGCAGGATGAGAGTGTGCAATATGCTTTGCTCACTAAGACTTCCGTGGAGAGTTTCTCTTTTTCTAATAGTCCTTTCAAACCAGATGTGTCTTTCAAAATCTATAACAGGCATATCTCCATGACATTGAAGAAATTTTGTGAAATCTTGGGAATTGGCACAGCTGGGACGGTGAAGAAGATTCCAGCTCAACCCGCTGATTTGTTGGAGCTCTACCACGGGATAACCAGTGATGATGACCGCAGAGCCCAGCGCGGAAAGATCCAAAATATTCAACTCCCAACTATGAAGTATTTTGCTTATTATCTTGCCACTAGTGTTCTTGGTAGGGAGAACACTAGCAATATTTCCAACTATCATTTGGCTTTCCTAGTTGCTACACTCAACAATGAAACTAGGTACAATCTTGGTTCTCTCATTGCTCGTCGCTTAGCTGCTAAGGGACCCATTTATGGGAGAATTATTGCCGCACGTGTTGTTGCTGCCTTAGACCTTTCTGTTGATCCAAATGATACAGTTTTGGCTCCTCAGAGGCTTGATTTAGCTGCCATGAAAGTGCATCACTTTGTCAATGCTAGCTCTACCCTTGATAGTTTGGTTTATAGGATGATGTTTACTGACGGGGAAGAGAGGGAAATTCCTTTGCCCCAAACCACTTTGTTCTATATTTCGGAGGGACCTTGATCATGCTCCAAGGAGGAGATGTACGAGCATCTATGCATTCATGGTTTCCACGGACACTACCAGGGGGACGCGCCCTCATACGACCCCTCTGTGCACTACACAGGGGAGTCCTCGAGCTCATACCAGGACGAAGGGGCCTCTTCATCGTATAATGGAGGTGCACCTTCTTAGTCACCATGGAGTTGAGCCCCACTTAGGACAAAAGCCTAAGCTTGGGGGAGGTATACCGACATCACACTCATCTATATATCATGTTTCGTCGGTTCTTTGTATATCCATGTTTTGCTTTCTTTTTGGTTTTTGTTTCTGCTTTCTCAAAACACGAAAAGACCAAAAATATTTTTGTTGTTTCTCTTGGTTAGTTTCATTGCTTTTTAGATTTGGTTTGCCTTAAAGAAAAATCCAAAAAGATTTTGCTTTGTTTGTTTTTGCTTTGTGTGCTTGCTTTAAAAAATCAAAAACACCAAAAATATTTGTTGTTCTTCTTTGGTTTTGTGAAGTTCTTTGCAGGGTTCAACAGTCCTCAGTGGATTTTGGTTTCATGTTATTATTCAAGCCACACGAGTGAAGGGCAATAATGAAGATTAAGACAACTTGAGGTGTGGTAAGAAGCTGGTAACAAACTCTATTTGTTTTCATTTTTGTACATATACTCATCATGGTGAGAATGCTTAGTCTGTTCATGTAAGGTGTATGTTATTTATGAATGCTTAGTAGTTCTTGCTTTCTTGTGATTAGCTCCAGCTTTCTAATAGTTTGTAGCATGTCATATGAATGTTTGCTTGCATTGTTATATTCATAAATTGGTATGATATTGTGGTATCCTCCTCTGAATGTTTCATGAGAATCGACTTGGCACATGCTCACGCATGCATATGACTAAGCAATAGTCAGTAAGCCTCGATGATTTATTTTGCCTCAGAGTTCTTGTATCACTTTCATGCCATAATTAGTCTTGTTTTGTTGCAAGCATGATTATGAAAGTTATTGCTCTCTCGTTTGTTGCTCCCTCTCTATTGCTAGCCTTCACTTGCACTGGGTATTGGCTCTACTTGTGCATCCAACTCCCCAAAACCAATATTGCCAACAGTGTCCACCATACCTACCTATTAGCATCATTTGCTATTCCGTGCATATTCATTATGCCTTGTTTTCTTCGAAATAAAATGTTTGACTGTTTTGAGAAAGTTAGTTAGTAAATCTCTCACGAACTTGATGGCACACTTTATTTCTTGCACTCAATAAACCTGAACCATTGTGACTGTCCATGAAAGTTATATGCTTGCAAATTATAGGCCAGGAGTTAGCAGAACCGTGTTGTCACGGGGAACGCTTTCAACACTTATGGATACATATCCAGTTGATATCATGCTCTTTTGTTTGTGGATGTCTTTGGTGTGAAATAAAAGGGGAGCTTGTAAGTTCATGGAGTTATATATATGTGTTAGAGAAACGCATGGGCTGCTAGCCTAAGCCATGCCTAATCATGGTGGAAACTTGTAGCATAACCATAATGAGCAATCTGTGAAGCATCCTCAATCAAAACATATGCAAATAGCAAATAGAAAGATCACTGAGATGCTCATTGTCTGCTTGCCTTGTCATTTTGATTATGGGATAGCTCCTATATCATGTACAAGGGGTACCCCATTGGCGGTTCTCTATGATACGCATGTATTTATGATGACAAGAACTTACAGGTAACTAAAGCTGAGTAGCATGAGGAACGGCCCTCGTACTCAAGGGACATGAGATTTACAGTTTATGGTTTGTCAAGCATATAACTCATATTGGACCTCACTTTCACCTTAACCATTTAAAGATGCCTATGATAGGGGCAACGCGAGCTCAAAGCTAATGAGTACCTTACTTTCAGCATTTGGAAGCCTTTCAAACTTTTCAAAACCTTTTCACTTCCTTGTTGAGTCACCACTTATTCCGTGAGCACCTTCTTGAGAGCTTAGTTGTCATTCTTAGTGTAATGTGCTTGTCTCAAAACTTGGTTAATTATGTCATGACTTTGATGCTTGTATCTATGATATCTTTACTTCTAGTCTTCACTTGAACTTCAGAGGTGCCTTGGCATTTATATTGTGCTCTACAAACAAAGGCAAGCGAGATACCACTCTATCATACCTTATTATGAGCATTGCAATGTTGCTTATGTTTATGTTTCATGCTACTTATTATTATTGAGTTGGTTTCTCTTCATAGCTTGCAATGACTATTGAGTAGACTTAGTTGCATACTTCTTATTATGAATGGTTTAAGTATCTACTCCTGTGCTGAGAATATATACATCATATGAAGAAAATGTGTTCGTGAAAGTTCTTTTATTGCACTCAGTTGTCAACTGAATTTCTTGAGGATAAGCAATAAGCTAAGCTTTATGGTTGCTGGCAGTCGGAGCATACGGCTTCAAAGCAGACATCCAGTCGAATCGGCGGCGGGCTCCTGAATAAAGGAGAAAACTAGTCATTCCGGTCGCAGCTTTGCCGAGTCGAGTCGGGGAAACACTCAGTCACTGTTGTAGTGATCGGGTCGGCGAGCCAAGTGGCTGAAGTTGGACCGTCAAACGCAGTCAAACTAGCCGTTGGGGTAATCCAACGGTAACTTTTGGCTTAATCACCGCATAGTAACGGCTCCCTAATTTGGCGGGTAACAACCGCTATATAAAGGGAATGGTAGGCGATCAGAAAACCACCCCCTCGCCATTTCCTCCGATTGCGCGCATCTCCGTTCTCCTCCGCATCGCGATCCAGCCGATCTCAGATCCTCCGACCTCCTCAAACCTTCTCGCAAATGGCCCCCTCCACCGAGCCATGGGGCAGGTCCAAGTGTACGAGGGCGCTCCTGGCGTCCTTTGAGGAAGCCGGGATCCTATGCGCCGGTAGGTGGCGCATCCCCGTAGCCGGAGAGGTGACTCCGGACCCGCGCGAGGGAGAGTTTGTCTGCTTCACCAGCCACCTGGAACGGGGGCTGGTATTCCCTACATCCCTTTTCTTCCGGCGCTTCTGCGCCTTCTACGGGATCCAACCGTCGGACCTGGGCCCGCACAGCATCGAGCAGCTCACCATCTTCGTGGCGTTCTGCGAGTGCTACCTGGGCTGCAGGCCCTACTTCCCTCTGTGGCAAGATCTGTTCCACGGAAGGATCAGTCACGAGGAAGCGGGCGGCCTAATGCTTGCCGCGGGCGGCCTGACATTTTAGCTGAAGTCGAAGGCTTCATTCTTCGACCTGATGCTGCCCGCCAAGGCGGCGAGCGAGTGGAAGAAGTCTTGGTTCTATGTTACCGAGGCGACTCCGGAGGGCGAGGCGGCGATCCCACGATACTCCGCCGACCGGCCCGAACCGCGCCGACTTCAAGTCGGCAAGCTCCCCATCGACCAGCGGATGGTCGTGGACGAAATGCTTCAAACCATCCGCGGTCTAAAGAAGGGTCTTCAGACCATTAACCTATACAACTGCTGGCTCGGGCGGCGGCTCATTCCCCTGGCCCGACGTGATCACTATATGTACCAATACACGGGCCGGGAGGACTCGACGAAGTCTTGCCTCGCCGAGTGGAAGCTCGAGGATTACATTCCAGCGCTGAAGAAGATCACCCAGGCGGTGTACCTGGACGTGAAGGCCGGGGTCGCCCCTACACCACGAAGCATCCAGCCCCAACGGTAAGTCACTTTACATCATTCGCAGTCGCAGTTTATGTAGTCGCGGTCATTCTAATTCCATCTTGTGCTCATTGCAGCTATTCCAAGTGGTGGAAGGGTGGCTTCCACCTTCATACGACGAGAACTCGAGCTCGTCCGTCCGGGACATGGGCGAGTCGCCTCCTGCCAAGGGTGACATCGAGAGCGACGACGACGAGGAGTCCGAGGAGGAGGTCGCCCCGCTGGTTCGCAAAACCCGCGGGCAACGTCAACACGAGCTCGAGGCGAGCAAAAGCCTCGAGCGTCATGACGATGATGACGATGAACTTCCGGAGACCACTTCGCATCGCCAGGCCACTCCGTCGAAGAAAAAGAAGAAGGAGGTGAAGGCCCCTCCGAAGAGGAAAACGAAGCCTGTGAGACTGGCATCCCCGCCTCATTCGGCGAGCAGCTCCGACGCCACCAGCCTGGCCAAGGGCGAAGCGCCGCCGACGGCAGCCACGTCGTACATCGCCACCGTCCTGAGTGAGGTGCCTCTGGCCTCGATGCCTCCGATGTTCGCCCCAGTCTCTGGTCTAGGGGACGCTCCGGTCGCGGCGGCTTCACCTCGCAGGGAAGTTCCTGCCGAAAATGTCTCGGAGGCTCCCGTCGCGGCCTCGACGACGAAGAAGCCGTCCGTGACTTGGGAGCACGATATACTGGAGATGGGTCTCAGTCGCAAACTGGGCCCGGAACTGGAGAAGCCGGCCGGCATCCGAAAACGGGGCTGCGATTCCTGCCAGTCACCAAGTGAGTTCTATTCACCTGTCTTTCTTTTTCATTTGTACTCAAGCCACATTACTCATGTGATCAATTTGTAGGACTGGAGCTAAGAAAATAGGCCATCCGTCCGTGGCTAAGGTGCCGCCAGTCGTCGCCGAGGAGGACCCCTCTCGGAAGAGGAAGCGGACGAAATCATCGCCCCTGCGGACAGCGCCAAGAAGACCAAGGGAGACGAAGTCGTCATGGTGTCTGACGACACAACGATCGCTCCAAGTGATCCCATGGTGGAGGCGGCCTTGACAACCAAGGAGGGTTCTCCCTCGCCTGGGGCAGCCGAGCCGGCCTCCTTTGGTGCCGGTGCCTCCATCGCAACGTTCCCGCGCTTCATAACCAGAGCGGCTACGGCGAGCGGTACCTCACCCTCGAGCCATGCGCCTGGGGTCGCCGACACGGAGGTCGAGAAGCGTCGCGGGCACACGCCAGCTCTTCTCGCGTTCGTGGATGCGATACAGCTTCATGTCATGCTTGGTGCAGCCATCTAGGTGTGTCCAGTCCCCGAGGATCGGGCCGCTGACTTGCAGCGGTCAGATTCTTTTAATGTCTTGTTTTATTTTTCACGTCCAGTCCCCGAGTGCGCACTCGCTGAGTTTCAGCGGGTGGCCACTTAGGATTTTTGATTGCCAGTCCCCGAGTGCGCACTCGCTGAACTTCAGCGGGTGGGCGCTTAGGATTTTTTGATTGCCAGTCCCCGAGTGCGCACTCGCTGAACTTCAGCGGGTGGGCGCTTAGGATTTTTTGATTGCCAGTTCCCGAGTGTGCACTCGCTGAACTTCAGCAGGTGGGCGCTTAGGATTTCGCTATTGTTAACCATTTGAATTATGTGCAGGGTTTACAGCATGAGTCAGCCGAGCGGCTTGCTGCGAAACGCCGCGCGGAGAAGGAACTGGCCACCGTCCAAGAGGCGAACAAAGGGCTCCAGGCGATTGCGGCGAAGGCGGAGGAAGCCCGCCAGGGCCTTGTCCCAGCGAGTGAGTTGGCAGTAGCTCAGTCGGCGTGGAGCTCAGCTGAGAAGCGTATCGCCGACCTCGAGCGCGAGCTGAAGGAAGCGAAGGAGGAAGCGAGTTCGGCGGATGGGCGAGCCAAGGCAGATGTTACAGCCGCCGCTGAGGAGCGTAAGGTGTCTGACGCCCTTGTTGCTGGGCTTCAGGATGACTACACCTCTCTTCAGAGCTTCATCACGGATCTCTCCCGTCCCTTGATTGGTGAGTGTGCCTGCTTCTGTCTGTTACGTGTGCGTTATGTAATCTTTGATGTGTTCGCTGACATCTTCTGTCTGCAGGTCGGATCATTGATAGCGCGGAGGAGGCGAATTCGTTAGACGCGCGACAATGTGTGGCCACGCTTGTCGACTCGGCGACGTTGTCGGCGACAAGCATACGGGCATACCTTCAGGAGATGTCGCCCACAGAAGTAATTCCCAGTGACCTCGTTGAGGTGTGGCGATACTTGGAGAAGGCTCCGTCGGTCGTCGAGTTCATGACGCGATCGGCATTCCGACGCGGAGCGGCGACGGCGCTTAGCCTTGGGCTCGCTCACTTCCCGGAGGACTTCGACCTGGATGACGTGACGAGTGGCTACCCGTCGTCGACTGGTTCGGTGGAGATCTCCGAGGTACTGAAGTTGACGGACCGCACCGTGGTGTACTCTGAGCGCGTCTGGGCGATGGGCGACCTCCTTCCTTACCAGGAGACGGTCGTCACACCCAACGACCCCGAGCCGCAGCACCGGGACTTCAAGATCGAGCAACCCTTCCGTGCGGCGATGGCGGGTGAGCTGACGACGTACCCGTCGAACCCGTATACTCCCTTCATTCGCAATCGCAAGGGTGGTGGAGAGTCGTCGTCGAAGCCTGCGGAGTAAAATAGCTTGCCATGGGGCGTTAGTAGCAGTTCTGCCGTCGGGCATACTTTGTATACTGCGACATGCTATTAATGAGATATCGTGTTGTTTTGTGAATTGTCGTGTGTTTTTGATTGAGTGTTGAATGAGTCCCCGAGCGCGTCCGCCCTTTTTACGGGGTTTACCTCGTTTGTTATGTGTTTGCGGTTTTGAATGTTTTGTTAATTGAGGTCGACTCACCCGAACTCGGAGAGCCAGTCGCAAGGCGACTCCCATGAGTGCTCTGTACTTCACCGTTTTTCCCTTGCACGAACGAGGTCGGGTGGCCGAGTCCCCGAGCGTGGTACTTGGTTGTTCTAGGCGCGACTCGAGGGTGGGTGAGGACTTGGCGCGTTAGTTTGAGAGCATCACTCCTGCCTGGCCCGTAGGGTCAGTCGCATGGCGAGTCCTGGGCATGCTCTCATACTTGGCGTTTTCCCTAGCCGCCCGCGCTGAACTGGTCGTCAGTCCCCGAGCGTGGTACTTGTCCGTTCGAGTCGCTATGTCGAGGATGCGGAGAATCATGGTCGCTGTGAGAAGCGAAGGCAGTTGTCTTGGCTCGTTGAGCCAGTCGAGCTAGGCGACTCCAATGGGGCTTCGGGTAGGCGTTTTTCATGGACGTTACAAGACCTGGGGTACCCCAGTGCCCTTGTAGCGCACTACTTGGCTGTGCCGATCACTGTACCAGAGGTTGACTTCCGCAGTTAGCTTAGCGCTGTTATTACGAGTGCCAGTGGCACAAGACGCGGAGAGTAGACGCAATTTGCGGTAACCAATATTTTTTATTTCATAGCGAGTGGAGGATACATATGTGGGGTTCTAGGAGTAGAACTTACGTAGGAGGTTTACATTCCATGGTCGCTTGACGTCGAGTTTGCCGTCCCTGCGGACGTCGATGAGGTAGTAGGCGTCGTTGCCGAGTACTCGCCCTATGGCGAATGGTCCCTCCCACGGGGGGATAGCTTGTGCATGCCCTTCTTATCCTGGATGAGGCGCAGCACCAGGTCGCCTTCTTGGAAGGTGCGAGTTTTCACCCGCCGGCTGTGGTAGCGGCAGAGTCCTTGTTGGTAGATGGCGGTGCGTGAGCGAGCTAGGTCGCGTGCCTCGTCGATTTGATCGACTCCATCCTGTCGTGCGAGTTCGTTCGCAGCCTCCGTGTAGTGGACGACCCTCGGCGAGTCGTGCTCGAGGTCAGTGGGCATGACTGCCTCGGCACCGTACACCATGAAGAAGGGGGTGAACCCTGTCGACCTGTTGACCGAGGTGAGGATGCCCCAGATGACGGAGGGTAGCTCCTCGACCCAGCACCCAACGGTGCACTCGAGTGGTACTTGGAGCCGCAACTTCAGGCCGTGGAGGATGCTCTGGTTGGCCCGTTCCGCCTGGCCGTTGGACTCCGGGTGGGCGACTAACGCCATGTCGAGCCTGATGTGGTGTTCCTCGCAGAACTCGGCCATGGCCCCTTTGGCGAAGTTGGTGCCATTTTCCGTGATGATGCTGTTTGGGAACCCGTAGCGATATATGAGTTCGTGTAGGAATTTGGTGGCAGTCTTCCCGTCGCATTTCCGGACTGGGTTGGCCTCCACCCAGTTTGTGAATTTGTCGACCGCAACCAGTAGGTGGGTGAAGCCAGAGGGGGCCTTTTTGAAAGGGCCTACCATGTCCATACCACACACGGCGAATGGCCGGTGATGGGGATTGTCTTGAGCGCTGAGCTCGGCACGTGTGTCTGATTGGCGTACTTCTGGCACCCGGCGCATCGCTGGACAATGTTAACGGCGTCGGCGTGTGCGGTGGGCCAATAGAAACCGTGCCGCATGGCCTTTGCGACCAGAGAGCGGGCTCCGGCGTGGTGGCCGCAGTTGCCGGAGTGGATGTCGTGGAGGATCTTGCGTCCTTCGGCAGGTTGGACGCAGCGTTGGAACACGCCGGTCATGCTGTGCTTGTGGAGTTCGCCGTCGATGATGGTGAAGGATTTGCACTGACGTGCAACCATCCTGGCGTCGGTCTCGTCTGCCGGCAAGGTGCCAGCCTCAAGGTAGGCGATGTACGGCTTGGTCCACTCGTCTGGCTCGGCGATGAGTGCGACCAGGGCTGCCTCTGGTTGCAGTGGGACTCCGATGTCAATCTCCCTTGGGGAGAGACTGATGGCTTGGTGATCGTGTCGAGGAAGACGCCGACGGGTGGTGCGAGTCGAGCCGACCCGATGCGAGAGAGTGCGTCGGCCTTCTCGTTCTTCTGCCTGTCGATCCACTCGACGGAGTAGCCTGCGAAGTGTCCTCCCAGCTTGTCTACTGCTTGGCGGTAAGCCGCCATGGTGGGGGAGACGGCATCGCAAGTACCAGCGACTTGCCCAGCGACGAGGTCGGAGTCTCCATAGCAACGTAGGCGGTTGACGTTCATCTCCTTGGCAGCTCGCATGCCGTGGAGTAGGGCCTCGTATTCGGCCATGTTGTTAGTGCAGGGGGTGAAGTCGAGGCAGAGGACGTAGCGGAGCTTGTCACCCTTTGGTGAAGTCAGCACGATCCCTGCTCCTGCACCGTCCGCGTTCTTGGAGCCGTCGAAGTGTAGGCTCCAGTAGTGGAGGTAGGGCAGCTTTTCTGGCTGCTGGGCCTCTTCCCAGTCGGCGATGAAGTCCGCTAGAGCCTGCGACTTGATTGCTTTTCGTGGCTCATACTTGATGTTGTGGACGCCGATTTCGATGGCCCACTTGGCGACTCGCCCGGTCGCCTCACGGTTGCGGATGATGTCCTGCAACGGTGCTGAGGAGACAACCGTGATCGGGTGCTCCTGGAAGTAGTGTGGCAGGCGCCGCTGTGCTCTAAAGACCGCGTATACCAGTTTCTGGTACTGCGGGTATCGCTGGCGTGACTCGGTGAGGACCTCGCTGATGTAGTACACCTGTCGCTGTACCCGGCGCACCTTTCCTTCCTCTGGCCGCTCGACGACCATGACGGCGCTGCGACGCGTTCGGAAGCCGCGACGTAGACCAGCATAGATTCTTTGTCGACGGGGGCGGCGAGTAGTGGTGCTGCGAGTAGCACCTTCTTGAGGTCGCGGAGTGCGTCGTCCGCCTCCTTGTCCCACTGGAAGGTGGGGTTCTTTCGCATCAGGCGGTATAGGGGCATCGCCTTTTCGCCCAGTCGGGGGATGAAGCGGCTGAGAGCCGCGACTCGCCCGGCCAGCTTCTGGACGTCGCGTAGGCACTCGGGTTTGCCGAGTCGGGCGATCGTGTCGATTTTGGTGGGGTTCGCCTCGATTCCGCGCTTGGAGACGACGTACCCCAGTAGTTGTCCTGCTGGTACACCGAAGGTGCATTTGCCTGGGTTGAGCTTTATCTTGTATTTTCGCAGGTTGACGAATGTTTCCACCAGGTCGGCGAGTAGATCGTTCTGGCGAGCGGACTTCACAACCACGTCATCGATGTAGACGTGGATATTGCGGCCAATTTGGCTCGCGAGGCACTCCTGCATGCAGCGCTGGTAGGTCGCCCCGGCGTTCTTGAGGCCGAAGGTCATGGCGGTGTAGCAGAAGGCTCTGAATGGCGTGATGAACAGCGTCTTCTCCTCGTCTTCGACAACCATTTTGATCTGGTTGTATCCTGAGTAGGCGTCGAGGAAACACAGCGACTCTGAGCCCGCGGTGGAGTCGATTATTTGGTCGATCCGCGGGAGGACGAACTGCTCCTTCGGGCAGGCGCTGTTTAGGTTTGTGTAGTCGATACACATCCTCCAGGTCCCGTTCTTCTTCTCGACCAGGACTGGGTTTGCCAGCCACTTGGAGTACTTGATTGGCCGGATGAAGCCTGCAGCGAGTAGACGCTGCACCTCCTCGGCGATAGCCCGGCGACGCTCTTCATTGAAGGGTCGCAGCGACTGCTTGACGGGTCGCACTTTGGGGTCGGCATTTAGTTTGTGCTCAGCGAGTTCCCTAGGGACACCAGGCATGTCAGAGGGCTTCCATGCGAAGATGTCCCTGTTCTCACGGAGGAACTCGATGAGCGTGCCTTCCTAGGCTGGGCTCATCCCTGTCCCGATCGTCACCGTCTGGCTGGAGTCGCTTGGGACCATCTCGACGGTGCGGGTGTGCGTCGTTGCCTCGAAGGCTAAGGTGTTTGCGCCCTCCGAATTGGGCTTCTTGAGTATGGTGGGGTCGTCATTGTTCACCCCGCTCGCGTACTTGGCGAGCTCGTCGGCGTGGTTGGCCTCTGCCGCGATGACGGCGTCGGCGAGTTCGGCTCCTTTGGCCTCGCACTCGGCGGCCATGTCGGGGTCGCCGTTGATGGTGATGACGCCGCACGGCCCGGGGAGCTTCATCGCGTTGTACGCGTAGGGGGCGCTGCCATGAACTTGGCAAACACCTGGCGCCCCAGGACGCAGTGGTAGGGGCTGTCAAAGGGTACCAGCTCGAAGACGATCCGCTCGGTACGAAAGTTTGCTGGCATGCTGAAGGTGACTGGCAGCGTGACCTTGCCGATCGGGTACACCTTCCGAATGGGGACGATGCCGTGGAACGTGGTGTGGGTCGTCTCGACCATCGACTGCGGGAGCCGCAGCCGCCTGAAGGTGTCCAGGTACAGGATGTTGATGGAACTGCCGCCGTCCATCAATGTCTTGGGGAGCCAGTAGTCGCCCACCTTAGGCTTGACCACCAGGGTGACTCGGCATGGGTACTCGATGCGTGACGAGTGGTCCTAGAGGCTCCAGGTGATGGGTTGCTCCGACCAGTTGAGGAACTGGGGAACGTCCACCTGGGCCACCGCGTTGACGGCGACGGCGCGGGTGATGATCTTCTTCTCGCGCTTCGTGTTGAAGCTTGTGAAGGTATGGAGCAAGCCGGCCATGTTGCCGAATTTTCTGCCGTTCGGCGGGTTGTTGTCGGGGTCCTCTCGCGCTCGCCATGCCTTTTCGATCTCCCTGAGAGTGTGGCAGTCGGCGGTCGTGTGCGTTGCGGGTTTCCCTTCCCTCCTATGAAACGCACATGGTTGGTTAAGGAGGGCCGCGGGGTCGAACCTAGGTTTCGCCTTGTAGTTGCTGCCGTCGCGGCGTTGTCCTCCGTCACAGCGGAAGCTCTTGGGCTCGCGCTGCGCGTGCCCGGTGTTGGCGACAAAGTCGACTCGCCCGTCACTGCGGCGCTTGCCGGTGAGGCGAGTGTTGCTGTAGCGTAGGTAGGACCGTCGTCCGTTGTCATTGCCGCTCGTGCGGCGTTGGCCTCCCGACTCGTCGTCGGTTTCCTGGTTTGGATCTTCCTCCGTGTACCATTTGGCGATCTCGAGGAGGTCCGGTATGTTGTCGAGCGTGCGAGAATGTCGCTTGAGCTTGGCGACCAAGGGCTCATAGCGACATGAGGTCTTGAAGCAATGGATCGCGGTGTCCGGGTGGATGCCGACCGTGTTGTACCATAGATCTTGCCACCGCTGGACCCAGTTGCGGGTCGACTCGCGGGGTCCCTGGACGCATCGCTCCAGGTCCTTGATGGTGGTGGCGCGGGTGTAGGAGCACTCGAAGTGACTGACGAAGGCGTCGCGCATCTCCTCCCAGGAGTCGATGCTATCCTGGGGGAGGGTGTTGATCCACTGCCTGCACGTCCCCTCCATCATCAAGGGGAGGTAACGGGCGGCTAGCAGGTCCATGTGACCAGCAATCCCCATCGCCATGAGGTATGTGTCCAGCATCACGGAGGGCTCGTATGAAGGGTCGTACTTCTCTATTTCCTTCGGCGCTTTGAAGTTTGCCAGGTATTTTTCGCCTCGGATCATTGGTCCGAAGCACCTGGGCCCGAGTCAACTTAGCGACCCCATCGGCTCGCCATCGCGGCGATTGGTTAGGGTGTGTCGCAGGTCGTCGGGCTGGCGTGCGCGCCAACTTTGGTTGTTGATGATGTGGGTGCGGGCGTCGACGGGCTGGCCGTTGGCGGCGACGAAGTTGGTCGCTGGCCTGGGGTTGTTGGTGGAGAGTGCCGCGTTTGCGGGTCGATGTTGGAGCTGTAGTGGCTCTGGTGGCGGGCAGTTGAGGGTGTTTGCCGCCAATGGGCGGTCTCTTGAGGCCGCTCTGCTTCCCGAAGAACGCGAGTACACTCGACCCTGCGAGTCGGCGCCTGCGTTTTGCTGCTCAACGGCCTTTGCGAGCAGGGCCCTAACATACTGGATCTGTAGGGCGCCATCGCCGGTGGCCGTGATGTTGTCAGCCGCTGCTCGTCCCGCCACGAGGTTGTCCATCGGGGTGGAGAACAGTGGTAGGCCGTTCACGTCTCGCTCCCGTGAGGAGACGACTATCCGCGGCTGATCCCTGGGGGGGGTGTATGGTTGGGTGGAGGTGGGGCGCCCATCGCCGTCGATCCTGGTGGGGGCCGGGCGCTTCCTCCTGGTGGCGCATTCTCGCAGATCGCACGCTCGACCGCACGTGCCGGGTCGTTCTCGTCGTCGAAGTTCAAGGCGCGCCCCTGAACGGTAGGGTTCAGGCGTGTCCTGATTCGCTGCGCGTGGTAACGCGACAGCTCCTGTGCCATCACCTGCTCGAGGCGAAATTTTTCGCGCTCGGCTTGCTCCTTGCGGACTGCCTCCGCTAGCTTCAGGCGGAGTTCCTCGACCTCCGTTGCCGTGGCGTTAGGTGGGATCGGGGTGGAGAAGGGGTCCTCGGCGGATCGGTGCCAGTCGCCATGTAGGTCGCGGCGTGACGACCGGTCCCGTCGCGGAGATCGGCGGAGTTTTCCGACCCGGAGTCGAAGTCGAAGATCCCAAGGATGGAGGGATCCTCGAAGTCTCCCACGTTGGAGACCTGGGTGATGGAGCCCGCAGGTGAAGCCGCGGTGATGGATCCGGCGAGTGATGCCGGGGTCGCCGAGTCGGCGTCGTCGTTGAGGGCTGCGTCTTCCGCGGCCGCGGAGTTTTCGGCCATGTCGCTGTGGGCCGAATTGTACTCGGAGGCGAGGCGATGGACCGTGCGGACCTGGCTCTCGAAAAGCCGGTCGCATGGCGGCGACTCGCGGATGCGAGCCGAGTCCTCCGAGATGATGATGTCGGTGAGGCCGACGAAGAGGCTGATCGTGCCAACCGGCAGGATCATGCTGTGCGTGATGGGTCGCGCCGCCGGGACGTAGCTGCTCGACAAGATCTGGAGCTTCTCGCTGATCGCTATCATGCGGCCGGTGGCGACCGACTCGTTGATGGGCAGATTGGATCTCGCCGCAGAACACCGGCCAGACCGGCCAGGCCCCACGGTGGGCGCCACTGTCGTGGGAATGGTCATGGTAGATGCTGCAATCGGCAGCGAGTAGTAGAACGAAGGGCAAGGGCGGCCAGCCATCTGCGGTGCAAGATGAGGGCGGAGACACAAGGTTTTACCCAGGTTCTCCCCCCCGGAGGGTAAAGACCTACTCCTGCTAGATTGTATTATGGTGGAGGTACAATGGGCGAGCTCGACGGCTAGGCGGAGAGTCGCTTGGGTGTATGATGGAACGTGCTTCTACACGCCCTGTAAGGAGGTTTATATAGAGTCACCTCCCCCTAGGGTTTACATATCTCAACCGAATCAGTTAAGGCTTCGGTATTCGTTTAACCTAATCCGACTGGGCCTATCTACTCTTCCGGGCCTTCAGCTTCCAGTCGCTCGGATCCACGCCAGGGCCTGATCCAGTCGCCATCTTGCAGGCCCACTCGCCAGTTCCTGGGCCAGTCGGAAACGTCCTGCTGGGCATACCCCGGTAGGCATATCCCCATCAAAGACATCTTTCCTAAATGGAGAGTTGGATGAGGAAATTTACATGGATCAGCTAGATGGTTTTGTGGTAAGTGGTTAAGAAGGAAATGCGTGCAAGTTTTTAAAGTCTTTATATGGCCTAAAACAAGCCCCTAAGAAGTGGCATGCAAAGTTTGAAAGAACTTTAACTGCTGCATGATTTATTGTAAATGAAGCTGACAAATGTGTGTACCATCGCCATGGTGGGGGTGAGGGACTCATCCTTTGTTTGTATGTTGATGACATTCTGATTTTCAGAACCAACCTTAACGCAATTAAGGAGGCCAAGGATTTCTTATCTCATTATTTTGAGATGAAGGATTTAGGAGTAGCTGATGTTATCCTGAACATAAAGCTATTGAGAGATGATGATGGTGGTATTATGTTGCTTCAGCCTCACTATGTGGAAAAGGTCTTGAGTCATTTCGGGTATAGCGACTGCATGTCTTCTCCTACACTTTATGATCCTAGTGTGTTGCTTCAAAAGAATTGAGAAATTTCTAGAGACCAACTACGGTACTCTCAAATTATTGGCTTGCCTATGTACTTAGCTAGCGCCACGAGGCCTGACATCCCTTTTGCTATAAGAAAACTCAGTCGATTTGTTTCAAATCCAGGAGATGATCATTGTCATGCTCTTGAGAGAGTTATGCGCTATCTAAAAATCACTACGAGCTACGACATTTACTATACCGGGTATCCGAGGGTACTAGAGGGTTATAGTGATTCAAATTGGATATCTGATGCTAACGACATAAAGGCCACGAGTGGATATGTATTCACACTTGGTGGTGGCGCTGTGATGACCGCAAGTGCACATATCATATGTAGCTAGTTTTGAAATAAAGATATCGATCCCACAGGGAGCAGGAGTCTGAAGTCTAAGAATTCTTGAAATAAATAATGAAAATAGAATTGCTAAATAAAGTTCTAAGTGACAAGATAAAATGTGAGTAATGTGTTTTTGGGTTTTTGGTATAAGAGAACAATATGTAAAGTGAATAAAAATGAATACAGAAAATAAGTATCGCGTATGTAAAAGAGATTTGAAACTTTAGTGGGAGAAAGCGTTTTCAGGAATTGGCGGATACAACACTAGCATTATAAAGGGATAAAGTAAAGATTATTATCATGAACATTCTCAACTATGTATGTGTGGGAGGAACTTCGTATTTGGACAAAGAGGCAGCAACCATTATTCAAATCATCCTCATAACCACATCTGACAGCAATCAACATCAATTGAATTACCGCGCTATTAAGGGACATAATCCCACAGGACGTATCCCATGGAATGGATAGTGTTTTTTGAGTTTCCTCGATTCCCAAGTTGATACGTAAGGGGTGCCAACAGCTTTATAGTCACTATATGTGCTAACACCCCTCTGTCTACCAACAAGTAGTTCCCTACATCATGTCCCCACAAGAGGCAAATATTGGAGTGGTCGACTTCTCCCAACATCAAGATGTAGACAATATAACACATGGTCACAACAATGAATATCATAATAAACCTTATCTTATTCAAATCGCATACTAAGTTTTCTCCATCTCCCCAAGAACTAATGATCTACTCAGACATAGAGGCAGACAACATCATAGTAATGGTAATGGAAGCAATCATTGATGAATAGTACTTGTATAAATCCACAACTAGTGCAAGAATTACAACAAGATCTAGATGGGATGGATGAAGATGATGGTGGTGATGAAGATGCAGTGGTTGATGAAGATGGAGATCGATGCCTTGGCCTCCCAGATCTGTGTAGGGCGAAGATGGATCCCTAGGGTAAGTTCCCCCTCCAGATGCCTTCCGAAGGTTAGGTTTCGGCAATTTCTAGGTGTTGTGTATGTTGTCTCTCTGAACCAGTTGCACAGGGTGAAACTATTTGAGGAGGTGGAGGCGGCGCCAACTATACGGCGGTCGCCGTATAGTTGGTCGTCAACTCTTATTTCTCCACTTCTCGCTTCGAGTTTTCTTCTGGTATTATTAATATTCCCCAAATAAGCGATTTGCATAGTTTTTGGCTCCTTTTCTCTCTAGTACAACTGCTCTAAGAATTGTGTCCTCTGGATCCATCATCTTATCTGATCTTGGTGAAAATAAATATAAAGTGCGCGCGAACGCCATAAAATACCAAAATCCTACGTCTAGAATGCAAAATAACAATGTAAATCATGATGCAAATATGCACTCATCAACTTCCCCAAGATTAGACCCTTGCTCATCCCTAGCAAGTTTAGCTTAATGTATGTGATCCTCATATTCATGAAGCTAAGTCGATAAAATAAATGAGGCAGTTTCAGCATGTGTTTATCATAAAGGATACATATAAATAAGTTCATGAATAGTACCTTACTCGAACCATCTGAATAATATTAGAAGGCTTCCACACCTTAGCAATTAATAGTTTATAAAATATTATTCTCAACATGATGTAAAAGTATTCGGTTAAATCGAATGAGTTAGTGAGGTAGTCCCAAGTGTTTTTAGGATTAACATATTCACTTGGGATTCAAAATCTCAAACGTCTCTTTGTATTACTACAATACAGTGGTATATGCCTATTTGCTCTTTGCACTTTCGCTCTTTTTCTTCATCTTTCTTTTTCTTATTTTTCTATATATACTTGTGCTCACACTTTTGTTTAAGTGTTGTGCAAAGAAGCTAGCCATATAATCCACTTCATGTAGGAATTTCAAAGTTTAACAATCTCAATTATCAAATTCCAAATATATATGAAGCATCTTTATAACTTGAGTATTCTACTTCAAACTTGTTGTCACTCTTTTTGATAGCACTTATATTTTCTCCTTTGTTCAAGGTTTTTCTTTTTCATCTTAATTAATTAGATAGTTTATCTTTTTTGTAAATCAAACAATTACCTACAACATATTAATCAAACTATCTCTATATGTTCCATTAATACCAATGGTGTGGAAGACTTCTATTGCTATGATCAAGTGCAAGTAAAATTGTACTCAAGTCATTCATATATCCAGTAGGACAAAATCAAACTCAATAATACTCCATATATTATAGGGATCGACTATTCCTAAAGGAAATCTAATGATGCAAACTTTATTTATGATTTCGAACTAATGCAAAACTAGAATAAAAACTTGTAAGATATATTACAAGGTCTTAAAGATCTCCCCAAGTTTGGAATCAAGCCAGGCGGGATCAAATAATCCCTTGCAATTATTTGATATCGTGTTTTATTGAAGGTCACTGTGGTGCCATGGCACGTGGTATCTTCTCCTCATGAGCCAGCCTGAGACGGAGGGATTGATTGATGGCCTCCAGCTCTTTAATGCGCAGTTTGTAGAGAAGGTTATTATTCTCCATCACTTTCACTTGTTCTTTGATGATCTCATTGTTGCTTTGGAGGGTTTGTATCGCCTTGAGACTCAGTAAAACCTGCTTCAGTGGTCTTCTTGATATCTTCATCGAGTTTATCAAGATAAACACGCAACCACCAAAGATGCCTAGGTGTCCCCGGCACCTCCTTGTTTAATTCTTCAATCTCCAGCTCGAGGGCCTTCAGCTCCTTCTTCCGACGCTCCTTGTCATCGTCTAAGAACTCAAAGGGGGTTATATTGATCTCCTTGCCTTGCTCGCTATTGCTTCCGATCTCCATAAGAACTCCTCTCCTTGGCATCTTGGATCTTGGTGGCTCTATGTTGTATGTCCTCTTGTATGAACAAGAAGTAGATTTGTTCCCGGTGATTTGTGATTAGAGAGAGACATAAGGGCAGTATATAAGAGCGGTCAGAGGTCGATAAAACTCGCGAGAAACACCAAATTGTTGTCCAAGAAAACAATCCAAACCAACTAGAAAAAGAAATCACGGATTTGGAGGAGTCGTGAGCCGTAACGACCAACTATACGGTCGCGTCCCGTATAGTTGCAGACGTATAGTTGGTTCCGGGCAGAAACTTCTAAAATTTTCTAGTCCAAGTCGGTTAGATTACCGACTAAGAACAGACAAAAATGTTTTTATTAAAAAACAACCAAAACGGGTCGAGGGTACTAAATCTTTGACGACCAACTATACGGCGGGAGAATTTTCTTCGGCCATATAGTTGCGGCCGTACAGATACCGCATCTCAAAAAATATTTTTGTAAAAGGATACAGAATGTTTAATGACCAACTATACGGCAGGAGAATTTTCTCCGGCCGTATAGTTACGTTCGTATAGTTACAACACCCGAAAATTATTTTGCAAAGGGGGTACAGAACGTTTGACGGACAACTATACAGCGGGAGAATTTTCTCTAGCCATATAGTTGCGGCTGTATAGTTGCAGAAACCCCTCAAAAACTTCAGAAAAACAAGAGAAATTCAAAGGCAAAAAATTTAATAGTAGGAACTATGAAAACAAAGCACTTATTAGAGTTAGAAAACTTACCTTACACTTACCGTTTATTTAGTCGGGAGTGACAAGATCCTCCAACAACAAGGACTTCTTCGTTTTGGACGGATTTGGCTTTAGCTCATATAATAATTATTGAAAGAAAAAATCATCAAGACTAAAAATCCTCTCAATAAGATTGATGTCTTGCTGGGTGAATATAGATGATGCATCCACTATCTTTGCTTCTTGTCTCTGCATAATCCGCAACTCAAATTCTTGAAGTAAAAGGATCCAACAGATCAGTCTTGGCTTATGAAAATTCCTCTCGAGGAGTTCTTTTAAACCATCACGATCCATATGGACTCTTACTTTTGTATCAACAATGTAAGAATAGAACTTATCACAAGATAAAAATATAGTAAAGAGTTTCTTTTCTTCCTTAGGATAATTCTTTTGAGCACTATTGAGGGTTATACTAGCATGATGTATAATATTAAATCTGTGACCTATATGTTGTACCAGAGTTACTAATACAACATCATCACTAGCCTCACATAGTAAATCAAAATTCATATCCCATATAGGTGGTTTAATGATGGGAGCTCGAGACAAAGCATATTATCAAAGGCAATAAGGCATTTATCCTCAAAATTAAATCTTACTCTCTTTTGCAACAAATTAGTCAAAGGTTTGGAAATTCTAGAAAAATTTCTAATGAACCTTTTATAAAAGCCTACATGACCAAGAAAACTTCTTATACATTTTACATCCCTTGGTTGTGGCATTCTCTCTATTGCTTCAACTTTAGCCCTATCTACTTCAATACCCTTACCTGATACTTTGTGTCCAAGAACTATGCCTTCTTTGACCATAAAATGGCACTTCTCCCAATTCAAGACAAGACTAGTCTCTTCGCAATGCTGCAAAATTCTATTGAGATTTTCCAAGCAACTAGTAAATGAAGTTCCATAGATAGAAAAATCATCCATAAATACTTCCATTAAAAATTCTATAAAATCTGCAAATATAGCAGTCATGCATCTTTGAAAAGTAGCTGGAGCATTACATAGACCAAAAGGCATACGTCGGTAAGCATGTAAACCGTAAGGACTAATGAAAGTTGTTTTAAGTTGGTCTTCAGGATGAACAACTATTTGGGAAAAACCAGAATATCCATCCAAGTAACAAAAATGAGTGTGGTTTGCTAACCTCTCTAAAGTTTGATCTATGAATGGTAAAGGATAATGATCTTTCCTAGTCTCCTTATTTAATTTTCTAAAATCTATGCACATCCTATGTCCAACAACAATGTTCTAGTAGGTATCAATTCATTGTTTTCATTGGGAACAACTATAAAGCCGCCTTTCTTAGGAACACAATGAACAAGACTTACCCATTCACTTTCTTTTACGTGATAAATTATACCTGCATCAAGTAGGCATACTATTTCTTTTCTTATCACTTCCTTCATTTCAGGCTTTAATATTCTGTTAAATTCCGCAACTGGTTTGGCACCTTCCTCCATGAATATCCGATGGGAGGTTATCAAGGGACTTATACCCTTCAAGTCATCCATTGAGTACCCCAAAGGCCTTGCGGTGCTCCTTTAATACCATCATAAGTTCTTCTTCTTCCCCTGAAAGTTTAGAACTAATAATAATAGGGAATTTATTAGTATCATCTAGGAATCTATACTTCAGATTATTTTGTAGAGTTTTTAATTCCGGGGGTGGTAATTCTTCATCCCCTCTCTTTTCTGGTTCTTCAAAAGCTTCATCAGTTGGAGGTTCTTCAAATTCTTCTAGAGTTTTATCTTCCATCATTATTTCTCCACAATTTGGATCTTCATTTATTTCTTCATCTTGATTATTTAAGAAAAGAGCTGCCATTTCTTCAATAGTTTTCCCCTTCTCTTCTTCTTGTATGATTAGAGGGTTGTCTTTGAATTTGGAAAAATGTAATTCTTTTTCCACTTCCCTATGCTTAAGGGATACAACCTCCTTTCTGAAGTCAACTGTGGAACCTATATCACTCAAAAAGTTTCTTCCAAATTTAATTGGGAAAAGAGTGTCAATTGGCATATCAACAACTACAAAATCCATAAGAATTTTTTATTGTTAATTATGATAACTACCATTGGAATTCTAAGATTTTTATTGGCTAACATGATTGTCATATCAGTATTTTCTATTGTAGCCGATGTTATTTATTCTTTTATTTCTAGATAAAAATCATAAGATATAACATTAACTTCAGTGCCAAGATCACATAAACCGTAATGCGAGGTTTCTTTAAATATGCAAGGAAGAATAGGCTTACCCACATCTTTTACCTTAATTTTATCTTCAACCAATATGGAAGTCTCTTCATCAAGTTCAACTATGTTACAATGTGCATACATAGCCATGATTGCTTCCTTGGTTACCTCTTCATCTTTGGTTTCATCTAGATGTTTTTCAAATATTGGCACACTTCCCTCTTCTTTCTCCTCCTATACTGCTTTGCCCTGTTCATATTCCAAAATATGCTTTTTGTGCAGGGTTAGGAAAAGGTATCTCATTCATTGGCTCTAGGGAGGCTATAGTCTCTTTAAATTCTCTTTTCTTTTCAGGTTCAGGTGGTGGATCAAACTTGACCAGACCCACCTTTGGAGCTTTGATGTGTTCTATAAAGGCTTTAACAACTTGCAATACAAGATCTGAATCTAAACAAAGCTCTTTAGATAATTCATTAACATGGCCTTTTTATTATATTCATGAATACATCCATGATCTATTTCCGTGCCTCCTTCACTTCCTAGACCAAAATTCCATGAAACTCTATGATCGCGAATTCTATTAAGTAAAGCCCAAGCTTTAGTTATAGGTAAATCCATAAAATCTCCTCTCGCGTAAGAGTCTAATTCAATTCTATTAGGTTTAATCAAACTGCCATAAAAGATATGCAATAAATACCATTCAGGTAAATCATGATGAGCACATTGTCTAAGAAAATCTTTAAATCTTATATGAGCTCTTACTAGTCCTTCATTGGGATGGTTCTTCCAAGTCATTATAAGACGCCTGATTCCAAAATATTTTGATAATGGGTAATATTTAGATAAAAATTCGCAAGCTAAATCGTCCCAAGTAGTAGTGGCTTCTGAGGGTAGAGATCTATACCATGAGAGAGTTATTCTTGTCAAAGTTTGACTAAAAAGTTTAACCCTTACCTCATCGGTGGTATACCCCGTTAATTGAAACGTACCACATATATCTTTGAAACATGCAATATGCTCATATGGATCAGGATCTTTTTCATCTTCAGTAAATTTCTTCTTGTGTAAAATACCAAGTAGTAGAGGATTTATTTCAAACCCCCTTGTCTTCTTGTTGGAGTTGTCTCTTTTATAAATATCATAGGGCTTCCCAAAATGGTTGAGTGGGTTAGCACTAGTCATATGCTCAAACTCCATCATGTTGGTGGTAACCCGTAACTCAAAACAAAACTTAACAAAACTAAAGTAAATAAGCAAAAACTAAAAGACCTACAACGCTTAGCTCTCCGGCGACGGTGCTAGAAAATAGCTTGATGACTGCAAGTGCACAAATCAGATGTAGCTAGATTCAAAATAAATATATCGATCCCACAGGGAGTAGGAGTCTGAAGTCTAAGAATTCTTGAAATAAATACTGAAAATAGAATTGCTAAATAAAGTTCTAAGTGACAAGATAAAATGCGAGTAATGTGTAAAAAGGTGTTTTTGCTATAAGAGAACAATATGTAAAGTAAATAAAACTAAATACAAAAATAAGTATCGCGTATGTAAAAGAGATTTGAAACTTCAGTGGGAGAAAGCGTTCTTAGGGATTGGAGGATACACCACTATCATTTTAAAGGGCTAAAGTAAAGATTATTGTCATGAACATTCTCCACTATGTATGTGTGGGAGGAACTCCGTATTTGGACAAAAAGGCAGCAACCAGTGTTCAGATCATCCTCATAACCACATCAGACAGCAATCAACATCAATTGAATTACCGTGCTATTAAGGGACATAATCCCGCAGGACGTATCCTATGACATGGATAGTGTTTTGTGAGTTTTCTCGATTCCCAAGTTGTTACGTAAGGGGTGCCAACATCTTTATAGTCACTCTAAGTGCTAACATCCCTCCGTCTATCAACAAGTAGTTCCCTACATCAAGTCCCCATAAGAGGCAAATATTGGAGAGGTCGACTTCTTCCAACATCAAGATGTAGACAATCTAACACATGGTCACAACAATGAATATCATAATAAACTTTATCTTATTCCAATCTCATACTAGGGTTTCTCCATTTCCCCAAGAACTAATGATCTACTCAGACATGGAGGCAGACAACATCATAGTAATGGTAATGGAAGCAATCATTGATGGATAGTACTTGTATAAATCCACAACTAGTGCAAGAATTACAACAAGATCTTGATGGGATGAATGAAGATGATGGTGGTTGATGTCTACGCATGCTTCTATTCTTGTAGACAGTGTTGGGCCTCCAAGTGCAGAGGTTTGTAGAACAGCAACAAGTTTCTCTTAAGTGGATCACCCAAGGTTTATCGAACTCAGGAAGGAAGAGGTCAAATGTATCCCTCTCAAGCAACCCTGCAATTACGATACAAGAAGTCTCTTGTGTCCCCAACACACCCAATACACTTGTCAGGTGTATAGGTGCACTAGTTCGGCGAAGAGATAGTGAAATACAAGTAATATGGATGATTATAAGTGGTAATTGCAATCTAAAATAAAAATGGCAGCAAGCAAACATGTAACAAGACTGGTTATAAACGGTGTTTCAATGCTTAGAAACAAGGCCTAGGGATCATACTTTCACTAGTGGACACTCTCAATAAACACATAAATATCTTCTCTTCATAATGCTACTCTGAACTACTCTCCGGTTGGATAACTGCAATCCACGGTAGGGCTACAAAAGCTCTCCTTAAAGTTCGCATTCCCCATCTAGGTAACCCCACACTGTCACCTTGAGCGCTAGATGGTTCCAACAAACACCACAATTTCATAGAGACATCCAACTCAAATTATAACTCATGATAAGTATTTTTGTAACCTTTAGCCTAAGTGCCACACGGTGTGCACACTGTGTCGTGGGAATGACCACGGCAGACGCTGCAATTGGCAGCGAGTAGTAGAACGAAGGGCAAGGGCGGTCAGCCATCTGCGGTGCGAGATGAGGGCGGAGACATAGAGTTTTACCCAGGTTCGGCCCCCCGGAGGGTAAAGACCTACTCCTGCTAGATTATATTATGATGAAGGTACAATGGGGCGAGCTCGACGGCTAGGCGGCGAGTCGCTTGGGTGGATGATGGAACGTATCTTCTACACACCCTGTAGGGAGGTTTATATAGACTCACCCCCCTAGGGTTTACATATCTCAACCGAATCAGTTAAGGTTTCGGTACTCGTTTAACCTAATCCGACTGGGCCTATCTACTCTCCTGGGCCTTCAGCTTCCAGTCGCTTGGATCCACGCCAGGTCTTGATCCAGTCGCCGTCCTGCAGGCCCACTCGCCAGTTCCTGGGCCAGTCGGAAACGTCCTGCTGGGTATACCCCGGTAGGCATATCCCCATCAGTAGTCCCCGAGGCCGTCGTCGATTGAGCGCAGGTGGTTGCTGGCAGTCGGAGCATACGGGTCCAATGCGGACACCCAGTCGAATCGGAGGCAGACTCCTGAATAAAGGAAAAAACTAGTCATTCTGGTCGCAGCTCGGCGAACGGGTCGGTGAAATATTTAGTCACTGTTGTAGTGATCGGGTCGGCGAGTCGAGTGATTGAAGTTGGACCGTCAGACGCAGTCAAAACTAGCCGTTGGGGTAATCCAACAGTAACTTTTGGCGTAATCACCGCGTAGTAATGGCTCCCTGATTTGGCGGGTAACAACCGCTATATAAAGGAAATGGTAGGCGATCGGGGAATCACCCTCTCGTCATCTCCTCCGATTTCGCGCATCTCCATTTTCCTCCGCATCGTGATCCAATCGATCCAAAATCCTCCGACCTCCACGAATATTTCCGCCAATGGCCCCCTCCGCCGAACCATGGGGCAGGTCCAAGTGCACGAGAGTGCAACTGGCGTCTTTCGAGGAGGCATGGATCCTGCGCACCGGTAGGTGGCGCATCCCCGCGGCCAGAGAGGTGACTCCGGACCCGCGCGAGGGAGAATTCTTATGCTTCACCAGCCACCTGGAGCGGGGGCTGGGGTTTCCCACATCTCTCTTCTTCCGGCGCTTCTGCGCCTTCTACGGGATTCAGCCATCGGACCTGGGCTCGCACAACATCGAGCAGCTCGCCATCTTCGTGGCGTTCTGCGACTGCTACCTGGGCTGCAGGCCCTACTTCCCCCTGTGGCAAGATCTATTCCACGGGAGGATCAGTTGTGAAGAATCAGGCGGCCCAATGCTTGCTGCGGGTGGCTTGACGTTTCAATTGAAGTCGAAGGCCTCTTTATTTGATCTGATGCTACCTGCCAAGGCGACGAGCGAGTCAAAGAAGTCCTGGTTTTACTTCACTGAGGCGACTCTAGACGGTGAGGTGGCGATTCCAAGGTACTCCGCTGACCGGCCCGAATCGCGCCGACTCCAAGTCGGCAAGCTCCCAACAGACCAACGGATGGTCGTGGATGAGATGCTCCAAACCATCTGCGGCCTGAAGAAGAAGGGTCTTCAGACCATCAATTTGTACAACTGTTGGCTCGGGCGGCGACTCGTTCCCCTGGCCCGCCGTGACCATTACATGTACGAGTACACGGGCCGGCAAGACTCGACGAAATCCTGCCTCGCCGAGTGGAAACTCGAGGACTACCTCCCGGCGTTGAAGAAGATCACCCAGGCAGTGTACCTGGACGCGAAGGCTGGGGTCGCCCCTACACCGCGAAGCATCCAGCCCCGACGGTAAGTCACTGTCTACCATTCGCAGTCGCAGTTAATGCTGTCGCGGTTATACTGATATTGTCTCATGCCTACTGCAGTTGTTTCAAGTGGTGGAAGGGTGGCTTCCGCCCGCAGACGACGAGAACTCGAGCTCGTCCGTCCAGGACGGGGGCGAGTCGCCTCCTGCCAAGGGCGGCGTCAAGAGCGACAGGAGCGACGACGAGGACGAGTCCGAGGAAGAGGTCGCCCCGCTGGCTCGCAAAACTCGCGGGCAGCATCAGCGCGAACTCGAGGCGAGTAGAAGCCTCGAACGTCAGGACGATGACGATGACGAGCTTCCCGAGCACACCTCGCGTTGCAAGGCCACTCCGTCGAAAAAGAAGAAGAAGAAAGAAGTTCTGATAGGCCCCTCCGAAGAGGAAGACGAAGCCGGCAAAACAGGCATCTCCGCCTCGTTCGGCGAGTAGTTCCGATGCAACTAGCCTGGTTAGGGATGAAGCGCCGCAGACGACAGCAGCACTGGATGCCACTGCTGTCCTAAATGAGGTACCTCTGGAATCGCTGCCCCCCTATTCGCCCCAGTCTCTGGGTTGGAGGCTGCTCCAGCCGCGGCAGTTTCGCCTCCCAGGAGAGCTCCTGCCGAAATCATTTCGGAGGCTCCTATCGCGGCCTCGTCAACGAAGAGGCCGTCCATGTCTTGGGCGCATGATGCCCTGGAGATGGGTCTCAGTCGGAAACTGGGCCCCGAACTGGAGAAGCCGGCTAGCATCGGCACGGGGCTGCGGTTCATACCAGTCGCCAAGTGAGTTTTGTTCACCTGCCTTGCTTTTCGTTGTACTTGGACCACTTTGCTCATGTAATCAATTTGCAGGACTGGAGTTAAAAATATAGGCCACCCGTCCGTGGCCAAAGTGCCGCCAGTCATCGCCGAGGAGGACCCCTCTCGGAAGAGGAAGGCTGATGAGGTCGCTGCCCCCACAGACAGTGCCAAGAAGGCCAAGGGCGACGATGTCGTCACGGTGTCTGACGACACAACGATTGCTCCGAGTGATCCTGCGACAGAGGCGACCCTGACGATCAAGGAGGGTGCTTCCTCGCCTGGGGTGGCCGAGCTGGTCTCTTTTGGTGCCGGCGCATCCATCGCGACCTTCCCCCGCTTCATGGCCAGAGCGGCTACGACGAGTGGTACCACGCCATCGAGCCGCATACCTGGGGTCACCGAAACAGAGATCGAGCAGCGTCGCGGGCATACTCCGGCTCTTCTCGCATCCGTGGATGCGCGAAAGCTCCATGGCATGCTTGGCGCGGCTATCCAGGTATGTCCAGTCCCCGAGGATTGGGCCGCTGAATTGCTGTGGTCAGATTCTTTTGGTGTTTTGTTTTTATTTCTCGCGCCCAGTCCCCGAGTGCGCAATCGCTGAATTTCAGCGGGTGGGCACTTGGCATTTTTGATCTCTAGTCCCCGAGTGTCCAGTCGCTAAATTTCAGCGGGTGGGCACTTAGGATTTTTGATCACTAGTCCCCGAGTGTCCAGTCGCTGAATTTCAGCGGGTGGGCACTTAGGATTTTTGATCTCCAGTCCCCGAGTGTCCAGTCGCTGAATTTCAGCGGGTGGGAACTTAGGTTTCCGTTGTTGTTAACTATTTGACTTTTGCACAGGGTTTGCAACATGAATCAGCCGATCGGCTCGCTGCGAAGTGTCGCGCGGAGAAGGAACTTGTTGCCGTCCAAGAGGCGAACAAGGCACTCCAGGCGACTACTGCGAAGGCAGAGGAGGTCCGCCAGGGCCTTGTCCCGGCGGGTGAACTGATTTGGCGGCTCAATCTGTGTTGAGTTCAGCTGAGAAGCGGATCGCCGAACTTGAGCGCGAGCTTAAGGAAGCGAAGGAGGAGGCGAGTTCGGCGGATGGGCGAGCCAAGGCTGCTGGTACGGCCGTGGCTGAAGAGCGTAAGGTCTATGACGCCCTCGTTGCTGGGCTACAAGACGACTACTCCTCTCTTCAAAGCTTCATCACGGGTTTATGCCGTCCTTTGATTGGTAAGTGTGCCTGCCTCTGCCTGTAATAGCTGCATTACGTGATCTTTGTTGTGCTCACTGCCACCCTCTGGCCACAGGTCGGATTATCGACAGCTCGGAAGAGGCGCAGTCGTACGACGCGCGGCAGTGTGTGACCACTCTGGTCGACTCGGCCATGTTGTCCGCGACTTGCATTCGGGCGTACCTTCAGGAGATGTTGCCCATGGAAGTGATTCCCAACGACCTCGTCGAAGTGTGGCGGTACTTGGAGAAGGCGCCGTCGGTCGTCGAGTTCATGACGCGGTCAGCGTTCCGGCACGGGGCGGCGACGGCGCTTAGCCTTGGGCTCGCCCACTTCCCGGAGGATTTCGATCTGGATGACGTGACGAGTGGCTACCCATCGTCGACGGGCTCGGTGGAGATCGCCGAGGTGCTGAAGCTGACGAACTGCGCCGCGGTATACTCCGATCGTGTATGGGCGATGGGCGACCTCCTTCCTTATCAGGAGACGATCGTCGCACCCAACGACCCCAAGCCGCCGCACCGGGACTTCAAGATCGAGCAGCCCTTCCGTGCAGCAATGGCGGGTGAGCTGACGACGTATCCGTCGAACCCGTACACTCCCTTCATTCACAACCGCAAGGGTGGCGGCGAGTCGACATCGAAGCCTGCGGAATAAGACATTGTGCCCTGGGCGTTAGTAGCAGTTCGGCCATTGGGCGCACCTTGTACTTTGTAACACCTATGATCTGCTATAATGGGGTATCGTGTTATTTTGTGAATTGTCTTGTGTTTGTGATTGAGGGTTGAACGAGTCCCCGAGCGCGTCCGCCCTTTTTGTGGGGTTTACCTCGTTTGTTATGTATTTGTGATTTTGAACATTTTGTTATTGAGGTCGACTCGCCCGAGCTTGGAAAGCCAGTCGCAAGGCGACTCCCATGAGTGCTCTGTACTTCACCGTTTTCCCTTGTGCGAACGAGGTCGGGTAGCCGAGTACCCGAGCGTGGTACTTGGTTGTTCTAGTCGTGACTCTAGGGTGGGTGAGGACTGGGCGCGTCAGAGTAAGCGCATCACTCCTGCCTGGCCCGTCGGGTCAGTTGCATGGCGAGTCCTGGGCATGCTCTCATACTTGGTGTTTTCCCTAGTCGCTCGCGCTGAACTGGTCGTCAGTCCCCGAGCGTGGTACATGGCCGTTCGAGTTGCTGTGTCGAGGATGCGGAGGATCATGGTTGCTGTGAGGAGCGAGGGCAGTTGTCTTGGCTCGTTAAGCTAGTCAAGGTAGGCGACTCCAATGGGGCTCCGGGTAGGCGTTTTTCGTGGACGTTACGAGTCCTGGGGTAACCCAGTGCCCTCATAGCGCACTACTTGGCCGTGCCGATCGCTGTACCAGAGTTTGACTCCTGCAGTTAGCTTGGTGCTGTTATTACGAGTGTGAGTGGCACAAGACACGGAGAGTAGACACAATTTGTGGTAACCAATATGTTTTATTTCATAGCGACTGGAGGATACATATGTGGAGTTCTAGGAGTAGAACTTCCGTAGGAGGTTTACATTCCATGGTCGCTTGACGTCGAGTTTTCCGTCTCCGCGGACGTCGGTGAGGTAGTAGGCGTCATTGCCGAGTACTCACCCGATGGCAAATGGTCCCTCCCACGGGGGGGGGGGGGGGGGGGGGGGAGAGCTTGTGTATGCCCTTCTTGTCCTGGATGAAGCGTAGCACCAGGCCGCCTTCCTGGAAGGTGCGAGTTTTCACCCGCTGGCTATGGTAGCGGCGGAGTCCTTGCTGGTAGATGGCAGTGCGGGAGCGAGCTAGGTCGCGTGCCTCGTCGAGTTGATCGACTCCATCCTGACGTGCGAGTTCGTTCGCAGCCTCCGTGTAGTGGACGACCCTTGGCGAGTCATGCTCGAGGTCGGTGGGCATGACTGCCTCGGCGCCGTATACCATGAGGAAGGGGGTGAACCCTGTCGACCTGTTGACCGAGGTGCGGATACCCCAGATGACGGAGGGTAGCTCCTCGACCCAGCACCCGGCGGTGCGCTCGAGCGGTACTTGGAGCCGCGGCTTCAGGCCGTGGAGGATGCTCTGGTTGGCTCGTTCCGCCTGGCCGTTGGACTCCGGGTGGGCGACTGACGCGAGGTCGAGTCGGATGTGGTGTTCCTCGCAGAACTCGGCCATGGCTCCTTTGGCGAAGTTGGTGCCGTTGTCCGTGATGATGCTGTTTGGGAACCCGTAGCGATATATGAGCTCGCATAGGAATTTGGTGGCGGTCTTCCCGTTGATTTTCCGGACTTGCTTGGCCTCCACCCACTTTGTGAATTTGTCGACCGTGACCAGGAGGTGGGTGAAGCCGGAGGGGCCTTTTTGAAGGGGCCTACCATGTCCATACCCCACACGGCGAATGGCCAGGTGATGGGGATTGTCTTGAGCGCTGAGCTCGGCACGTGTGTCTGGTTGGCGTACTTCTGACACCCGACGCACCGCTGGACAATGTCGACGGCATCTGCGTGTGCGGTGGGCCAGTAGAAGCCATGCCGCATAGCCTTTGCGACCAGGGAGCGGGCGCCGGCGTGGTGGCCGCAGTCGCCGGAGTGGATGCCGTGAAGGATTTTGCGTCCTTCAGCGGGTTGGACGCAGCGTTGGAACACGCTGGTCACGCTGCGCTTGTGGAGCTCACCGTCGATGATGGCGAAGGATTTGCAGCGGCGTGCTACCATCCGGGCGTCTGTCTCGTCCGCTGGCAAGGTGCCAGCCTCCAGGTAGGCGATGTACGGCTTGGTCCAGTCGTCTGGCTCGGCGATGAGTGCGACCAGGGCTGCCTGTGGTTGCAGCGGGACTCCGATGTTGATCTCCCTTGGGGGAGAGATGGATGGCTTTGTGATTGTGTCGAGGAAGACGCCGGCGGGTGGTGCGAGTCGAGCTGAGCCGATGCGAGAGAGTGCGCCGGCCTCCTCGTTCTTCCGCCTGTCAATCCACTCAACGGAGTAGCCTGCGAAGTGTCCGTCCAGCTTGTCCACTGCTTGGCGGTATGCCGCCATGGTGGGAGAGACGGCGTCATAGGTGCCAGCGACTTGTCCAGCGACAAGGTCGGAGTCTCCGTAGCAGCGTAGGCGGTTGACATTCATCTCCTTGGCAGTTCGCATGCCGTGGAGTAGTGCCTCGTACTCGGCCATGTTGTTGGTGTAGGGGGTGAAGTCAAGGCAGAGGACGTAGCGGAGCTTGTCGCCCTTCGGGGAAGTCAACACGATCCCTGCTCCTGTGCCGTCTGCATTCTTGGAGCCGTCGAAGTGCAAGCTCCAGTAGTGGAGGTACGACAGCTTTTCCGGCTGCTGGGCCTCTTCCCAGTCGGCGATGAAGTCCGCGAGAGCCTGCGACTTGATCGCTTTGCGTGGCTCATACTTGATGTTGTGGACGCCGATTTCGACGGCCCACTTGGCGACTCGCCCGGTTGCCTCACGGTTGCGGATGATGTCCTGCAACGGTGCTGAGGAGACGACCGTGATCGGGTGCTCCTAGAAGTAGTGTGGCAGTCGCCGTTGTGCTCTAAAGACCGCGTATACCAGTTTCTGGTACTGCGGGTACCGCTGGCGCGACTCGGTGAGGACCTCGTTGATATAGTACACCGGTCGCTGTACCGGGCGCTCCTTTCCTTCCTCTGGCCGCTCGACGACCATGATGACGCTGACGACGCGCTCGGAAGCCGCGACGTAGACCAGCATGGGTTGTTTGTCGACGGGGGCGGCGAGTAGCGGTGTTGCGAGTAGTACCTTCTTGAGGTCGCGGAGCGCGTCGTCCGCCTCCTTGTCCCACTGGAAGGTGGGGTTTTTGCGCATCAGGCGGTACAGGGGCATCGCCTTTTCGCCCAATCAGGGGATGTAGCGACTGAGAGCCGCGACTCGCCTGGCCAGCTTCCGAACGTCGCGCAGGCACTCAGGTTTGCCAAGTCGGGCGATCGTGTCGATCTTGGTGGGGTTCGCCTCGATCCCGCGCTTGGAGACGACGTAGCCTAGTAGTTGCCCTGCTAGTACACCGAAGGTGCATTTTCCTGGGTTTAGCTTTATCTTGTATTTCTGCAGGTTGGCGAATGTTTCCGCCAGATCGCCGAGTAGGTCGCCTTGGCGAGCGGACTTCACTACCACGTCGTCGATGTAGACGTGGATATTGCGGCCAATTTGGCTCGCAAGGCATTCCTGCATGCACCGTTGGTAGGTCGCCCCGGCGTTCTTGAGGCCGAAGGTCGTCATGGCGGTGTAGCATAAGTCTCCGAATGGCGTGATGAACGCCGTCTTTTCCTCGTCCTCGACGGCCATTTTGATCTGGTTGTACCTAGAGTAGGCGTCGAGGAAACACAGCGACTCCGAACCCGCGGTGGAATCGATTATTTGGTCGATCCGCGGGAGGACGAATTGCTCTTTCGGGCAGGCGCTGTTTAAGTTTGTGTAGTCGATACACATCCTCTAGGTCCCATTTTTCTTCTCGACCAGGACTGGGTTTGCCAGCCACTTGGAGTATTTTATTGGCCGGATGAAGCCTGCAGGGAGTAGACGCTGCACTTCCTCGGTGATGGCTCGGCGGCGCTCTTCATTGAAGGGCCGTAGCGACTGCTTGACGGGTCGCACTTTGGGGTCGGCGTTGAGTTTGTGCTCAGCGAGTTCCCTAGGGACACCAGGCATGTCAGCGCGCTTCCATGCGAAGATGTCCCTGTTCTCACGGAGGAACTCGATGAGCTCGCCTTCCTATGCGGGGCTCATGCCCGTCCCGATCGTCACCGTCTGGCTGGAGTCGCATAGGACCAGCTCGACGGTGCGGGTGTGCATCGTTGCCTCGAAGGCTGAGGTGTTGACGCCCTCCGAATTGGGCTTCTTGAGTATGGTGGGGTCGTCGTTGTTGACCCCGCTCGTGTACTTGGCAAGCTCGTCGGCGTGGTTGGCCTCTACCGCGATGACAACATCGGGGAGTTCGGCTCCTTTGGCCTCGCACGCGGCAGCCATGTTGGGGTCGCCGTTGATGGTGATGACGCCGCGCGGCACGGGGAGCTTCATCGTGTTGTACGCGTAGTGGGGCACTGCCATGAACTTGGCGAACGCCTGGCGCCCCAAGACGCAGTGGTAGGGGCTATTGAAGGGTACCAGCTCGAAGACGATCCGCTCGGTGCGAAAGTTTGCTGGTGTGCCGAAGGTGACTGGCAGCGTGACCTTGCCGATTGGGTACGCCTTCCGACCGGGGACGATGCCATGGAACATGGTGTAGGTCGTCTCGACCATCGACTGCGGGAGCCGCAATCGCCTGAAGGTGTCCAGGTACAGGATGTTGATGGAGCTGCCGCCGTCCATCAATGTCTTGGGGAGCCAGTAGTCTCCTACCTTGGGCTTGACCACTAGGGCGACCCGGCCTAGGTACTCGATGCGTGGCGAGTGGTCCTGGCGGCTCCAGATGATGGGCTGCTCCGACCAGTTGAGGAACTGGGGAACGTCCACTTGGGCCACCGCGTTGACGGCGACGGCGCGGGCGATGACCTTCTTCTTGCGCTTCGTGTTGAAGCCTGTGAAGGTGTGGACCGAGCCGACCACACTGCCGAACTTTCCGCCATTTAGCGGGTTGTTGTCGGGGTCCTCCCGCGCTCGCCGTGCTTTATCGATCTCCTTGAGAGAGTGGCAGTCAGCGGTCGTGTGCGTGGCGGGCTTCCCCTCCCTGCTGTGAAACGCACAAGGTTGGTTAAGGAGGGCCGCGGGGTCGAACCTTGGTTTTGCCTTGTAGTTGCCGCCATCGCGGCGTTGCCCCCCATCACGGCGGAAGCTCTTGGGCTCGTGCTACGTGTGCCTAGTGTTGGCGACGAAGTCGACTCGTCCGTCACTGCGGCGCTTGCCGGTGAGGCGAGTGTTGCTGTAGCGTAGGTCGGAACGTCGTCCATTGTCGTTGCCGTTTGTGCGGTGTTGACCACCCGACTCGTCATCGGTTTCCTGGTTTGGGTCTTCCTCCGCGTACCTTTTGGCAATCTCAAGGAGGTCCGGTATGTTGTCGAGTGTGCGGTATGCTCGTTTGATCTTGGCGACCAAGGGCTTGTAGCGGCACGAGGTCTTGAAGCAGTGGATCGCGGTGTCTGGGTGGATACCGGCCGCGTTGTACCATAGTTCTTGCCACCGTTGGACCCAGCTTCAGGTCGACTCGCGGGGTCCCTGGACGCATCGCTCCAGGTCCTCGATGGTGGTGGCGCGGTTGTAGGAACCCTCGAAGTGCCTGACGAAGGCGTCGCGCATCTCTTCCCAGGAATCAATGCTATCCGGGGGGAGAGTGTTGATCCACTTCCTGCACGCTCCCTCCATCATCAGGGGGAGGTAGCGGGCGGCTAGCAGGTCGGTGTGGCCAGCGATCACCATTGCCATGAGGTAGATGTCCAGCCACACGGACGGGTCGTACGAAGGGTCGTACTTCTCGATTTCCTTCGGCGCTTTGAAGTTCGCCGGGTATTTTTTGCCTCGGATCATCGGTCCGAAGCACCGGGGCCCGAGCCGGCTTAGCGACCCCATCGGCTCGCCGTCGCGGCGATTGGTTAGGGTGTGTCGCAGGTCGTCGGGCTGGCGTGCACGCCAGCTTTGGTTGTTGATGATGTGGGTACGGGCGTCGACGGGCTGGCCGTTGGCGGCGACGAAGTTGGTCGCTGTCCTGGGGTCGTTGGTGGAGAGTGCCGCGTTCGCGGGTCAGTGTTGGAGCTATAGTGGTTCGGGTGGCGGGCAGTTAAGGGTGTTTGCCGCCAGTGGACGGCCGCTTGAGGCCGCTCTGCTGCCCGACGAACGCAAGTACATCCGACCCTGTGAGTCGGCGCCTGCGTTTTGTTGCTCGACCGCCTTTGCGAGCAGGGCCTTGACGTACTGGATCTGTAGGGCGCCATCACCGGTGGCCGTGATGTTGTCGGCCGTCGCTCGGCCCGCCACGAGGTTGTCCATCGGGGTGGAGAACAGTGGTAGGCCGTTCGCGTCTCCCTCCCGTGAGGGAACCACGATCCGCGGCTGGTCCCTGGGGGGTGCGCGGTTGGGTGGAGGTGGGGCGTCGTTCACCGTTGACCCTGGCGGGGGCCGGGCGCTTCCTCCGGGTGGCGCGTTCTCGAAGATCGCGCGCTCGGCCGCGTGGGCTGGGTCGTTCTCGTCGTCGAAGTTCAGGGCGCGCCCCTGGACGGTGGGGTTCAAGCGTGACCTGATTCGCTGCGCGTGGTAACGCGACAGCTCCTGCGCCGTCACCTGCTCGAGGCGAAATTTTTCGCGCTCAGCTTGCTCCTTCCGGACTGCCTCCGCCAGCTTCAGGCGGAGTTCCTCGACCTCCGTTGCCGTGGCGTTAGGGGGGATCGGGGTGGAGAAGGGATCCTCCGGCGGATTGTTGCCGGTCGCCATGTAGGTCACGGCGTGGCAACCGGTCCCGTCGCGGAGGTCGGCGGAGTTTTCTGACCCGGAGTCGAAGTCAAAGATCCCAAGGATGGAGGGATCCTCGAAGTCCCCCACGTTGGAAACCTGGGTGATGGAGCCCGTGGGCGAAGCCGCGGTGATGGATCCTGCGAGTGACGCCAGAGTCACCGAGTCGGCGTCGTCGTTGAGGGCCGCGTCTTCCGTGCCGCAGTGTTTTCGGCCACGTCGCTGTGGGCCGAGTTGTACTCGGAGGCGAGGCGGTGGATCGTGCGGACCTGGCTCTCGGAGAGCCGGTCGCGTGACGGCGACTCGAGGATGCGAGCCGAGTCCTCCGAGACGATGACGTCGGTGAGGCCGACGAAGAGGCTGATCGTGCCGACTGGCAAGATCATGCTGTGCGTGACGGGTCGCGCCGCCGGGACGTAGCTGCTCGGCAAGATCTGGAGCATCTCGCCGACCGCTATCATGCGGCCGGTGGCGACCGACTTGTTGATGGGTAGATTGGATCTCACCGCAGAACACCGGCCAGACCGGCCAGCGCCACTGTCGTGGGAATGACCACGGCAGACGCTGCAATCGGCAGCGAGTAGTAGAACAAAGGGCAAGGGCAGCCAGCCATCTGCGGTGCGAGATGAGGGCGGAGACACAGGGTTTTACCCAGGTTCGGCCCCCCGGAGGGTAAAGACCTACTCCTGCTAGATTGTATTATGATGAAGGTACAATGGGGCGAGCTCGACGGCTAGGCGGCGAGTCGCTTGGGTGGATGATGGAACGTATCTTCTACACGCCCTGTAGGGAGGTTTATATAGACTCACCCCCCTAGGGTTTACATATCTCAACCGAATCAGTTAAGGTTTCGGTACTCGTTTAACCTAATACGACTGGACCTATCTACTCTCCTGGGCCTTCAGCTTCCAGTCGCTTGGATCCACGCCAGGTCTTGATCCAGTCGCCGTCCTGCAGGCCCACTCGCCAGTTCCTGGGCCAGTCGGAAACGTCCTGCTGGGTATACCCTGGTAGGCATATCCCCATCACACTGTCAACTTCACACACGTGGGGATAAGTGGAGATTACATTAATTAAAGCACTTGAGTAGCAGAGTAGATCTACTTATTCAACTAGATTACAAAGCTCATGATCACAGTAAGATCACGCATAGAGAGAGAGAGAGAGATGAACACATAGCTACCGGTAGATCCTTAGCCTCGAGGGATAACTACTCCCTCCTCATCATGGGAGTCAGCAACAACGATGAAGATGGTGGTGGAGTCGATGGAGATGGCTCTGGGGGCAATTCCCTGTCCCGGCATGTGCCGGAACAGAGACTTCTGTCCCCCGAATCTCCTCTTCGGTGGCGACGGTGCTGTGGAACTTTTCATGGAGATCTGATCTGGTTAGGGTTTATGTCTCGGGGAGACATATATATAGGCGAAAGGGCAAGGTCGGTGGAGCCTCGAGGGGCCCACACCATGGGCTGGCGTGGCCTAGGGTAGGCCCGCGCCACCCTATGGTGTGGCCTCCTCGTGGCTCCCCTTCGGTCTCCGTGTCATGCCAGAAAAAATATTGACTTCGGCTTTTGTTCTGTCCAATTCCGAGAATATTTCTTTACTGGATTTTCTGAAACCAAAATCAATAGAAAATAGGAAACTGGAACTGCAGCATCTTGTCAATAGGTTAGTTCCAGAAAATGTATAAAAATGCCTCAAAGTGTAGACAAAACATAAGCTAGTTGGCACAAAACAAGCATGGATCATCAAAAATTATAGATACATTTACGACGTATCAAGCATCTCCAAGCTTAACTCCTGCTCGTCCTAGAGTAGGTAAGTGATCAAAAGAATAATTTTTGAGGTGACATGCACCATGACAATCTTGATCAAGGTATTGTAAAGCATTGATAGCTGGGATTATAGTACTCTAAACATGAGCATGAAAGATATATTTCTAACAATAAGACATAGCAACTATGTTGTAACATGAAAGGCAACACAAACAAAAGATCATGAATAATGCTTTGAAATACGTTTGTTTTTTACATATAGAAAACATAGCAAGAGTGGTATTCAACTTGTCCTTCATGGAATAGCAAAACATAAATGCATAGGACACATTCAAAGTTCATAAGGGTGACTAGATACAAATAATTTAAGAACAAGCAATATCATAGTTATGAATCAACCAACAATTTTTGGGACAATGCACATTGAACTAAGAATGACAACTATGCTCTCTTAATTGGTGCATAAGGATAGAAGATGGAGACTCAACATAAAAGTAAAAAGAAATACCCTTCGCAGAGGGAAGTAGGGATTTCAAGTTTCATAAAGAGCTTCCAAAAATTATGGTACTTATTAGCTTTAAGCTCTCATTGCCCTATCATAAGCATCTTGAAGTGATTAAGGTTAAAGTGAGACAAATATGAGGTATATGATTGACAAATCATAAGTTGAAAATCTCATGTCCCTTGAGTACGAGGGCCGTTCCTCATGCTACTCAACTTTAGTCACAAGCAAGTTCTTGTCATTGTAAGTATATGTGTATCATAGAGAACCGCCAATGGGGTACCCCTTGTCCCATGACACTGGAGCTATCCCATTTCAAAATGACAAGGCAATAGACAATAAGCATATCATTGATCTTTTTATTTACCATGAGCATGGTGCTTTTTCTATATTTTTTTCTAAATATGCTTCATAGATTGTTCACTATGGTTATGCTGCAAGTTTCCACCATGATTAGGCATTAGGCTAGCCACTAAAGCGTTTCTCTAACACATATACAATACTCCATGGACTTACAAGCTCCCCTTTTATTTCACACCGCTGACATCCATAAACAAAAGATCATGATATCTATTAGATAGATATGTACAAGTGTTGAAAGTGTTCCCCATGACAGCATGGTTCTGCTAACTCCCAACTTATAATTTGCAAGCATATAAGCAACATAGATGGACACAATGATTCTAGTTTATTAAGTGCAAGAATATAAAGTGTGCCATCAAGTTCGTGAGAGCTTTAATCACTAATTTCACATAACAAAAGTTTAATTTGGAAGATAGATAAACACATGAATATACTTAGAATGGTGTAACACACCATGCATAGGAGTTTATAGTGGGCTCTTTGGAATAACTTGGTTTCTTGGGAGTTGGATGCACGAGTAGAGCTCATACTCAGTACGGGTGGAGGCTAGCAAAAAGACTAGGAGCGACCAACTAAGAGATCAATAATGGCCATAATCATGCAAAGCGACAAAACATTATTAATTAAAGCATAAAGTGATATCACAAGTCAAAAACTAAATTATCATAGATTCTAAGGAGACTAAACTTCTCCAAGAATTGTGTCCTCTAGATCCATCATCTGATCTGATACTGGTGAAAATAAACATAAAAGTCCATGCGAACGCCGTAAAATACCAAAATCCTACGTCTTCAATGCAAAATAATAATGTAAAACGTGATGCAGATATGCACTCATCACACTGTTTCTTGGAAGTCTTGCAAGTAGACCATCTTAGCGAGGTCAACTATGGAATCATAACTCATAGCATTAGACAAAACCATTGTTGATGCAGAGTGGCTTCGTAAACTCTTGGTGAACTTGCCTATGGTTGAAAAACCAATACCCGCAATCTGTTGGAATTTTGGTGTGGGCCTTGGCCCATAGCCTAATACAAATTCTGAAATTCTCATGGCCCATTCATGCTTAGCAAGGGGTGGCACCAAAGTTTAGTACCACCTTGCTAGTTTAGAGGGAGTTGGACCAATATATATAGTGGAGTGTTTCACTACCTCGTAAAGAGAGTGAAGAGGAGTGGCATACACGCGCGCTCCTGCTCCTCCGCCGCCCGCCTCGCCACGCCTCGCCACGACGCGCGCGTGCCGCGGTTTTGCGGAATTGTGTCTCGATGCCGATCCTATCTTTTTGCTGCTTAGGAAAATTATTGTGCGAGTTATTTTCTGTCAGCCGTTTCCGGTCCTTCCGGAAACGTGGGCTACGTCCCACGTCTCTTACCCGACTGGCACTATATAAACGGCCTTAGGCGAAAACCCTAATACGCGAAATACACATCGCTCTGCCTCCAGAACCTTGCGCCGCCGCTACACCTTCTCCATCCCCTCTCCTGGCATGCACCGGACGACGTGACAGTAGGCTTCCGGAACCACCGCCTCTCGTGAACCTGTACGAGTGAGGGGCGATCAGGTTTTTGGGGAGCGCGTCTGTGCGACTACTGACGGCATCACGTCAACCGACCACTCCTTCCCCGACGTGGACTTCTTCCCGGACATCAGCAGCCTCTACATCGACTCCATGGCTGACGACACTGGTGTCAACACGAACCTCAACCCCAACCTGAACGTGAACCCGATTCCTCCTCCAGCACCGTACATAATCTTTTCCTATCTAGTTCAGTTTCTGTTGCAGTTTCTTGTGCTACCTTTTGGAATAGATGCGATCTGCTTATTCTGGTTGAATATGATCTATTCTTCTATTCTGCTAGTATACATGATTAGGTTAATTCCAACACTTATAGTCATGATTTATTATTGCTTATTTCGGATTGAATATTATGGTAATTTGCTTATATTTTCATCAATCCAAAAACCTGATTATAGGCAACTGAATTCAACTGGTTTAGCAACGGCTACAAGGCCGCCTCCTTTTGACGGTGTCAATTATAAGAGATGGCGAACGAGAGCAGTTCTATGGTTGAAAAACCTAGGTTGCTATAGCGCCACTCTTGGCAAACCTGAGGGAGACCCTTCTCCTGTTCAAGAGGAAGCGTTTCAGAAAGTCGACACCATGTTTATGGGGGCTTTGTTCAATATTCTTGGTGACAACATTGTGGACACCTATATGTCATTTGATAATGGCAAGGATGCGTGGGATGCACTCGACGCCAAGTTTGGTGTTTCGGATGCTGGCACTGAACTATATATCATGGAGCAATTCTATGACTACAAGATGACTGATGACCGTCCCATCGTGGATCAGGCTCATGAGATACAGTCCCTTGCCAAAGAACTCGAGCAGTTCAAGTGTACCTTACCGGACAAGTTCGTGGCCAGAGGCATTATTGCCAAGCTTCCTCCTTCTTGGAGGAACTTTGCCACCTCTCTGAAACATAAGAGACATGAGTTTTTTGTTTCGGATCTCATCGGATCTCTTCATGTTGAAGAAAAGGCGAGAGCAAAAGATACACGTCCCCGAGGCTTTGACAGAAGTTCTAGCGCACATGTAGTGCAGAAAAATAACTTCCAGACCCACAAGTTCAAGAATAAGAACAGGTCTGATGGCAAAGGAAAGTTTGATGGCAAAAACAAGGCCGCACAGACTACCAACTTCAAGAAGAAGACTAAGTATAAGAAGAAAGGATCCTGCCATGTCTGTGGTGATCCTAATCATTGGGCTCCTAGCTGCCCCAATCGCTTTGACAAGCGTTCACATGGAAATAGTGGCAAGTCCGCTAATGTTGTTCTTGGTGATACTGAGATGAAGGATGTTGGGTACAGTATATTTCCTACTGTTCTTTCAGTTTGTAATTCACCTGATTGGTGGATAGACACTGGTGCAAATATACATGTATGTGCTGATATTTCCATGTTCTCTTCTTATCAGGTCGAACGGGCTGGCTCCATGCTGATGGGAAACGGCTCACGTGCTTCTGTTGAAGGTGTTGGTACGGTGTATCTGAAGTTTACTTCGGGGAAGATCGTATAGCTGAAGAATGTGCAGCACGTTCCCTCCATCAATAAGAATCTCGTTAGCGGATCTCTTCTGTGTCGAGATGGTTTTAAGTTAGTCTTTGAGTCCAATAAAGTTGTAATTTCTAAGTGTGGACAATTTGTTGGAAAGGGTTATGAGTGCGGAGGCTTGTTCTGCTTATCTTTGTTAGACTTATGTACTCAAGTTATTAATCATGTTTGCAATGATAGTGAATCCAATATTTGGCATTCACGACTTTGTCATATTAATTTTGGATGCATGACGCGGCTTGCCGATATGAATTTAATTCCGAAATTTACTATTATCAAAAGTTCCAAGTGTCAAGTGTGTGTGCAAGCTAAGCAACCTCGCAAGTCTCACAAGACTTCCGAGGTACGAGATTTGGCACCACTGGAACTAATACATTCAGATCTTTGCGATATGAATGGTGAGTTGACAAAAGGTGAAAAGCGATATTTCATGACTTTAATTGATGATTCCACTCGATACTGTTATGTGTACCTTCTGAAATCTAAAGATGAAGCTTTTAATCACTTCAAAATCTATAAAGCTGAATCAGAAAACCAACTTGATCGAAAGATTAAGCGACTTCGGTCTGATCGTGGTGGAGAGTATTTTTCCAACAAATTTGATTCTTTTTGTGCGGAGCATGGTATTATCCATGAGAGGACGCCTCCCTACTCACCTCAGTCAAATGGGGTGGCCGAAAGAAAGAATCGTACTCTAACTGATTTGGTTAACGCCATGTTAGATACATCGGGTCTATCCAAGGAATGGTGGGGGGAGGAAATAAAGACTGCGTGTCATGTCCTAAACCGTGTTCCCAAAAAGAACAAAACCATTACTCCATTTGAGGAATGGGAAAGGAAAAGGCTGAAACTCTCCTACCTACGGACTTGGGGTTGTTTGGCGAAAGTGAATGTGCCGATACCCAAGAAGCGCAAGCTTGGACAAAAAACCGTGGATTGTGTCTTTCTGGGATATGCATTTCATAACATTGGCTATAGATTTTTGATAGTGAAATCTTAGGTATCCGACATGCATGTTGGTACAATCATGGATTTGAATGATGCGACTTTCTTTGAAGACATCTTTCCCATGAAAGATTCGTCTAGTTCATCAAATCAGGAGATGCCTAGTTATCTAGTCAAGAATTAATTACAATTCCTGAACCCACCATTTCGATAGAACACCCTGATAATCCTGTGGAGGATAACAATGAAGCTCCTACCAGAAGTAAGAGATAGAGGACTGCGAAGTCCTTTGGTGATGATTTCATTGTATACCTCGTGGATGATACTCCCACTTCTATTTCAGAAGCTTATGCATCTCAAGATGCTGAGTACTGGAAAGAAGTCGTTCGCAGTGAGATGGATTCCATCATAGCAAACGGAACTTGGGAAATTACTGATCGTCCTTATGGGTGCAAACCTGTAGGATGTAAGTGGGTGTTCAAGAAGAAGCTTAGACCTGATGGTACTATTGAGAAGTATAAGGCACGCCTTGTTGCCAAGGGTTATACCCAGAAAGAAGGCGAAGACTTATTTGATACTTATTCACTTGTGGCTAGATTGACCACCATTCGAGTACTTCTATCCTTGGCTGCCTCGTATGGTCTTCTTGTTCATCAAATGAACGTTAAGACGGCTTTCCTAAATGGAGAGTTAGATGAGGAAATTTATATGGATCAGCCGGATGGATTTGTGATAGATGGTCAACAAGGCAAGGTGTGTAAGTTACTGAAGTCTCTGTATGGTCTTAAGCAAGCACCTAAGCAGTGGCATGAGAAGTTTGAAAGGACTTTAACTGATGAAGGCTTTATTGTAAACTAAGCTGACAAGTGTGTGTACTATCGCCATGGTGGGGGCGAGGGAGTCATCTTATGTCTGTATGTTGATGATATACTGATATTCGGGACCAATCTTAATGTTATCAATGAGGTCAAAGACTTTCTATCTCGTTGTTTTGAGATGAAAGATCTAGGAATGGTTGATGTGATATTGAACATCAAGCTGCTGAAATATGATGATGGTGGGATAACACTGCTTCAGTCTCACTATGTGGAAAAGATCTTGAGTCGTTTTGGCTATAGCGAATGTAGATCCTCTCCTACACCATATGATCCTAGCATGTTGGTTCGAAAGAATCAGGGAGATCCTAAGGCTGCTAAAGATCAGCTGAGATATTCTCAGATTATTGGCTCGCTTATGTATTTAGCCAGCGCTAAGAGGCCTGACATCTCCTTTGCTATAAGCAAGTTAAGTCGATTTGTCTCAAATCCTGAAGATGTTCATTGGCAAGCCCTTGAAAGGGTTTTGCGTTATTTGAAAGGCACTGTGAGCTATGGGATTCACTACTCCGGGTATCCAAGGGTACTTGAAGGGTATAGTGACTCAAACTGGATTTCTGATGCTGATGAGACTAAGGCCATGAGTGGTTATGTGTTTACACTTGGTGGTGGCGCTATTTCTTGGAAGTCTTGCAAGCAGACCATCTTAAGGAGGTCAACTATGGAAGCAGAACTCATAGCATTAGACACAACCACTGTTGAAGCAGAGTGGCTTCATGAACTCTTGATGAACTTACCTGTGGTTGAAAAACCAATACCCGTAATCCTTATGAACTGTCATAGTCAAACTATGATCATCAAAATAAACAGTTCTAAGGACAATATGAAGTCATCAAGACATGTGAAGAGGAGATTGAAATCTGTCAGGAAAATGAGAAACTCCGGAGTTATTGCATTAGACTATATCCAAACATCTAAAAATCTGGCAGATCCCTTCACAAAGGGTCTATCACGTAATGTGATAGATAATGCATCGAGGGAGATGGTTTTGAGACCCACTTTTTGAGTTGCTCACAGTGGTAACCCGCTCTATGTGATCGGAGATACCGTGAAGTAGATTTGGGAGACAAGTTGTTGGTCAACTAGGAGGAGAGTATCCTTACAGCATACTACCACTCCATATAGATACAATACTCCCCTATTCTGCATGGCAGGTTGGTATTTACCTTAATGTGTTCTGAGTGGCTTGTTTAAATCAAAGATGTTGTCCCGTAGAACATCTTTTGAAGAACACACCTATATGAGTCTGACTGTCAAACGTCGCAGTCTGTGGGAGTTGGGTGCTCTCTAATAAACTCATGAAAGGCCATGCAGTATGACGCATAAGCTCCAAACCGCGGGGAAGCTTCACGGCAGCCCTGTATCGGTCTAGACCTTGTGTGAAACTAGTGCGCACCAAACTTGTAGTTCAAGGCATAGTCCACTATTCAAGTTGCAATCTAGTGTAGCATGAAGTTCTAAGTGGAAGTTCAACTTAACAGTCTCCACCTCGCACCGGTATATAAACAATGTTCTGGAACTGATTGATGTGATGTGATGATATGTGCCTATGAAAATTTGTGGGGGATTGTTGGAATTTGGGTGTGGGCCTTGGCCCATAGCCTAATACAAATTCTGAAATTCTCATGGCCCATTCATGCCTAGCAAGGGGTGGCACCAAAGTTTACTCCCATCTTGCTAGTTTAGAGGGAGTTGGACCAATATATATATTGGAGTGTTTCACTACCTCCTAAAGAGAGTGAAGAGGAGTGGCATACACGCGCGCTCCTCCTCCTCCGCCGCCCGCCTCGCCACGCCTCGCCTCGTCACGACGCGCGCGCGCGCCGCGGTTTGCGGAATTGTGCCTCGGTGCCGATCCTATCTTTTTGCTGCTCGGGAAAATTATTGTGCGAGTTATTTTCTGTCAGCCATTTCCGGTCTTTCCGGAAACGTGGGCTGTTACTACTCGGACGTGGGCTACGTCCCACGTCTCTTACCCAACCGGCACTATATATGAACGGCCTTAGGCGAAAACCCTAATACGCAAAATACACATCTCTCTGCCTCCAGAACCTTGCGCCGCCACTACACCTTCTCCAACCCCTCTTCCGGCGTGCACCGGACGACGGGACAGTAAGCCTCCGGAACCATCGCCTCTCGTGAACCTGTACGGGTGAGGGGCGATCAGGTTTTTGGGGAGCACATCTGCGCGACTACTGACGGCATCACGTCGACCGACCACTCCTTCCCCGACGAGGACTTCTTCCCGGACATCAGCAGCCTCTACATCGACTCCATGGCTGACGACACTGGTGTCAACGCGAACCTCAACCCCAACCTGGACGTGAACCCGATTCCTCCTCCAGCACCGTACGTAATCTGTTCCTATCTAGTTCAGTTTCTGTTGCAGTTTCTTGTGCTAGCTTTTGGAATAGATGCGATCTGCTTATTCTGGTTGAATATGATCTGTTCGTCTATTCTGCTAGTATACATGATTAGGTTAATTCCAGCACTTATAGTCATGATTTATTATTGCTTATTTTGGATTGAATATTATGGTAATTTTCTTATATTTTCAACACAATCCTTATGGACTGCGATAATAAAACTATGATTTTCAAAGTAAATAGTTCTAAGGATAATATGAAGTCATCAAGACATGTGAAGAGGAGACTAAAATCTGTCAGGAAAATGAGAAACTCCAGAGTTATTGCATTGGATTATATCCAAACATCTAAAAACTTGGCAGATCCCTTCACAAAGGGCCGATCACGCAACATGATATAAAATGCATAAAAAAGATGGTTATAAGACCCACAATATGAGTTTTCCATAGTGGTAAACCACTCTATGTGATCGGAGACCCCATGAATTAGAATTGAGAGACAAGCTGTTGGTTAGGTGAGAGGAAAGTAACCTACTTTAAGAAACACCACTCCATGAAGATGCAATACTTTCCTATTCTGCACGACAGGATGATTTTATTATCTTAATGTGTTTTAAGTGGCTTATCTTAAGCAGAGATGTTGTCCTGCAGAACATCTTTTGAAGAACATAATTATATGAGGCTGACTGTTAAACGTCATAGTCTATGAGAGTAGGGTGCTCTTTAATAAACTCATGAAAGACCATGGAGTATGGCGCATAAGCTCCACCCGCGGGAAAGTTCCATGGTAGCCTAGTATTGGTCAAGACTTTGTGTGAAGCTAGGTTTGTAGCAAACTTGCAGTTCAAGGCATAGTCCATTATACAAGTTGTATCTTAGTATAACATAAAGCTCTAGGTGGAATTTTAACTTTTTTTTGCGAAAAAGGTGGAATTTTAACTTAACAGTATCCACTGCAGTACCGTTATATAAACAATGTTTTGAAACCAAAGGAAAACTTCATGTGCCTCTTGGATCTGATGGGGGATTGTTATTTTTTTGCCTAAATAGGTCCAGCCTATTTATTACATGCCAATAAATTCCTAAAATACCATAGGCCCACTTGGAAAATTCATGCAAGGTAAGTGGTGGGACAAAAGTTTAGTACCACATGAGTGGAAGTTGAACCAGCTTATAAGGAGAGTTCTTCCATTACTTGTACGAGCTTGAGAAGAGAAGACATATACACGCGCTCTCCTTGATGGATGTGAAATATAGCCATCCATGTCCACATTTAAACTAGATATTATTCATATATTTGATGAAATATCTCTCTAAAACCTGCCACTAATGCCTAATGATCAAAGGGGTATGCAATACTTTGTTGCTATTTTTCCTTGCACAAATAATGACGTATGATGATGGGAATCACTACATAAATGCCAAAGATATGAGATTTCCAACACGTCAAAGAAACAAGGAGCCATGAAGTTAATGCCGAAGCTTTAACGACCAACTATACGGCGGGAATTTTATTTCGGCCATATAGTTCCGTACGTATAGTTGGCATCGAACTCATTAGGTTAAATAGAACAACTTTCGCGAAGGGACCCCTATATAAAGAGGCTTCAGGCGACGGGAAACATCTGCTTCTTTTCGACCTCAACTCTCCCTGCCACCAGAAGCCGCCACGCCGGAGGAATAGATCTAGATCTAAACCTCTAAACCCTTCTCCACCACCATAACCATATTCCACCACTTGTAATAGTAGATCTCTTCTCCAATTTGTGACATTATAAGACTATTTTCTATCAACCTTATGATCTCTATTACAATGTTTATGATTGTCGATTTCATCTCTATGTGAGTAACTCTCCTTGGGCTACGGGCTTCGGCCTAGCCATGTAGCTTTTGTGCATGTTATTTATTATAGATGGGATCATGTATTAGTTTGTATGACATGATGATTGTAGTACCCTCTCTTGCCTCAATCTAAGGACTTTTCAGGTACCCAAGACCCTGAGGATTGATCAAGGTAAAGGGAGTGTGAGTAATGATCTGCAGGATGGGAACCCCAGTGACAGAAGGGGTAGTACGGCTATATGTGAGGAATTTACTTGGGATTAATGGTGACATCATGATGTATATATCATTAGTTCTCTTTCTTCTATGAATGAGACTAGTAGGTTATTGCTATAAGTAGTTGCGGGGGCGATAACATTTATGGATGTGATGGCGCTTCGTTGATGTGGGAGCGCTTTGTCGGGAAACCCCAAGAGCAAGGTGTGATGCAACACAACATTAAGTCTTCCCTCAGTAAGAAACAGAGGTTATCGAACTAGTAGGAGGAAGGAAACGTCTCAAAGGTGTTGGAAGCAACTTGGAAACCTGCACAACACAAACTCAAGACTTTGCCCCTACGAATAGTGAGGTTGTCAATCTCACCGGTTGCTGTAACAAAGGATTAACTGTATGGTGTGGAAGGTGATAGTGGTTTGCAGAAAGTAAACAGTAACAGTGGAATATGTATCAATGGTAAAGACTGGACCAGGGTCCATAGTTCACTAGAGGTGTTCTCCTTAGATAAACAAACATGACATGCAGGGTAAACAAATTACAACAGGGCAATTGATGGGACTGAGCAAGGCATAACAATGCAATACTAGACATCATGATCCTATGAGATTCGATTGGGAAATAGAACAAGATACATAGACCTCCATCCAACTACATCTATGACTAGAAGTCCACCTTTGGGTTATCATCCGAACCCCCTCCAGTATTAAGTTGCAAGCAACAGACAATTGCTTTAAGAAAAGTGTGTAAGGTAAACAATCCACTTGTTCCATGAACAAGAGACCGTTGTTTTCTCCCTAGTGGCAACAACACATCTACAACCTTAGAGATTTCTGTCACTTCCCTTAGATTAAATAGAGGCATGAACCCACTATCGAGCATAAATACCCCCTCTTGGAGTCACTAGCAACTACTTGGCCAAGATAGCTACTAACAACGGAGAGCATGCAAGATCACAAACAACACAGACATGATAGAATCAATAAGACAAAACCATTAATCAATATGACATAGTAATCTCAATATCCATCAGATCCCCGCAAAAACAACATACATGATTACAAATAGATGAGATCATGATCATGAACGGAGCTCACAAGATCTAGACATGAAAGCACAAAGGAGGAGATACAACCATCTAGCTACTACATCGACCCGTAGTCCAAGGTGGAAATACTCATGCTTCATACCGGAGGCTAGCATGATGAAGAAGAAGGCCTCCGGGATGATCTCCTCTCCAAAAGGGTGCCGGGAAGAGCTTCAGATCCCCCCGATCTAGGGACGATGGTGGCGGCGGCTACAGACGGTTTCGTGGAATATTGATTGGGTACTTAGGGTTTAGGCATCGAGGGCTTCTTATAGGCGAAGAGGCGAGGCAGGAGGGCGGCCAGGGGGCCCACACCCTGCCCAGGCGCGGCCTAGGGTGGGCCCGCTCCTGGGGGGGTGCGTCGCCCTGTGGCTCCCCTCCGTCTCTCCTCTGGACTCCGTGTTCTCCTCGGTGAAATATTAAATTTGGCTTTTGTCGCGTCCAATTCCGAGAATATTTCCTTACTAGCTTTTCTGGAACCAAAAATAGAAGAAAACGGGCAACTTGCACTGTGGCATCTTGTTAATAGGTTAGTACCAGAAAACATATAAAAACACCTCAAAGTGTAGACAAAGCAAAGTAGATACTAAACAAGCATGGAACATCAAAAAATATAGATACATTTTCGACGTATCAAGCATCCCCAAGCTTAACTCCTGCTCGTCCTCGAGTAGGTAAGTGATAAAAGAATAATTTTTTAGGTGACATGCACCATCAAAACCAAGATCAAACCATTTGCAAGCATTGAAAGTTGGGATCAAAGAACTCTAAACATGAGCATGAAAGATGGAGTTCTAACAGTAAGACAAAGTAACTATGCATGCAACATGAAAGGCTACAAACAAAGATCATGAATAACATGCATTGAAAAACATTTGTTTGTTTCACATACAAAAAACATGGCATAGTGGCATTCAGCTCATCCCTCGTGGAGTAGCAAATAGATGCATAAAACACCTTCAAAGTTCATAAGAGTGACTAGATACAAATATCACAAGAACAAGTAATATCAACCATATGCAGCAAGGACAATGCACATAGAACTAAGAATGGCAACTATGCTCTCTTAACTGGTGCCTAAAGGTAGACGGTGGAGACTCAATAAATGGTTGAAGAAAGGCCCTTCATAAAGGGAAGCAGGGATTTCAAGTTTCAAAAAGAGCTTCCAAAAATTAGGGTACTTGTTAGATTTCATCCCTCATTGCCCCTATCATAAGCATCTTGAAGCGATTAAGGTTAAAGTGAACAAACTATGGAGTATATGCTTGACAATGTATAAGTTTGCAATCTCATGTCCCTTAAATACGAGGGACGCTCCTCATGGTACTCAACTTTAGTCACCTATAAGTTCTTGTCATAGTAAGTACATGTGTATCATAGAGAACCGCCAATGGGGTACCCCTTGCACATGGTATAGGAGCTATCCCATAACCAAAATGACAAGGCAAGTAGACAATGAGCATCTCAATGATCTTTTTATTTGCTATTTGCATAGGTTTTTATTGAGGATGCTTCACAGGTTGCTCATTATGGTGATGCTACAAGTTTCTACCATGATTAGGCATGGCTTAGGCTAGCAGCCCAGGCATTTCTCTAACACAAAATACATAACTCCATGGACTTACAAGCTTCCCTTTTATTTCACACCGATGACATCCATAGACAAAAGAGCATGATATCAACTGTGTACAAAGTACAAGTGCAATGTTGAAAGTGTTCTCCATGACAACACAGTTCTGCTAATTCCAACGTATAAGTGCAAGCATATACAACATAGATGACACAATGGTTCAAGTTTGTTAGGGCAAGAAAAATAAAGTGTGCCATCAAGTTTGTGAGAGCTTTAATCACTAAGTTTTCACATAACAAAATACTTTTAATTGGAAGGTAGATGAAAACAAGAATATACTTGGAATGGTGTAACACACCATGCATAGGAATTTATAGTGGACACTTTGGAATAACTTGGTTTCTTGGGAGTTGGATGCATGAGTAGAGCTTACCCATACAGGTGGAGGCTAGAAAAAGACTAGGAGCGACCAACTAAGAGAGAAATAATGGCCATAATCATGCAGAGCGACAAAACATTACTAATCAAAGCATAGAGTGGTACTACAAGTCAAGGAATAAATGATCATAGAGGCTATGGTGACTTGTTCATAGTCATAACATGGTGTAAGCATGTGCCAAGTCAAGCCAAACAAAGCATCAAAGGAGAATACCACAATACTATGCTTTTGCATGCTAAAACAACGCATGATTCTTCCAAGGCACACTAAGCAATCCAAATTGTTTGGAACAAGTCATGCTAAAGCAATAATCACTAAGCATAAGGTCAAAACAACATCTAGCATGACATGCTAAAGTCTAAGTCACAGTCAAAGCAAGCTCCTCTTGTACTACTTAAGCAAGAACTTTCTACTCCTTTCCAACACCAATCAACTTATTTGAAACAACACAGCGAGAATGGGGGTCCAAACTACTTTATTAAAGCAAACTAATCAAAGCAAACAAAAACTAAGATGCTCCAAGAACAACACAATAGTGCATGAAACAATAAAAATGGAGTGTCTAGAAAGACCTGAGCTTTTTATTGATGAAGAAGGGGATGCCTTGGGCATCCCCAAGCTTTGACGCTTGTACCTCTTGGATATTTCTTGGGGTGACACCGGGTGGCATCTCCAAGCTTAAGCTTTTGTCCATTCTTCATCTCATTACTTCATTCTCTCTCTACACCTGAAATTTTTCCTTCATACAAAACTTCACACAATCTTCATTAGCAACATTAGTGTATTCAAAAGATAATAGACCCTTGGGTTTAGCTTTATAACAACAAAACTTTCACTAAAAACACAAACTACTGTAGCAATTCCCTCAACAAGCTCAATTTCCCAAAAAGAACCCAAAAAGGAATCAATAAGAAGCAAATGCAAATAATGGCAGAAATCTGTCAAAACAGACCAGCAGGTAGAAACCGATTTATTCGAAGACCTTCTGTTGCTCAAATCAAAAAGTGTTGAACAAACTAAAGTTAGCTAACATACTGGGGATTTATTCGTAAATTATCAGCTCAATCCGACTTATAGATACTCCTCATGAATTTTTACAGTGGAGCACAAAAATCTGTTTTGGGATAACAACTCCCCAAATCTTACTTCCCTCTCATTAGAGGTCATTCTTGGCACAAAAAAGCAAACGAAAAGAATAAGGAGAGTTCATTACTGAATTAATAACTTCCAAGACTCAACAAAAACTCTTGGGTTATCTTCCAACAAGTACTTTTCTTTAACGCCTTTAAGTTAGGCACAAGAAGCAAGAATCAAGTATTTTCAAATGAAGAAGCATTAACATCAAACCTTCCTTTCAAAGGAGGAGCAAAAAGCAAATTCTCTCTCCTCATAGGTTAGTTTTCAATTCCTTTCTTGAATGGAAATTGATATTTAATGGTGCCTTCTTTCATATCAATGATGGCACCAACAGTTCTAAGAAAAGGTCTTCCCAAAGTAATAGGGCAAGAAGCATTGTATTCAACATCCAAAACATAGAAATCAACAGGGACATAAGCATTGTTAACCATAAGGAGAACATCATTAACACTTCCCATGAGTTTCTTCTTAGCATTATCATTAAGTGGAACATCCAAATAACAATCTTCCAAAGGTGGCAAATCAAGCATTTTATAAATCTTCCTAGGCATAATAGAGATACTAGAACCAAGATCACATGAAGCTTTGAGATCAAAGTCATTCACTTGCATATTAATAATGGGTTCCCAACTATCTTCTACTTTCCTAGGAATAGAAGCTTTGTGTTTCAACTTCTCTTCCTTAATTTTAACAAGAGCATCTGTAATGTGTTTGGTAAAAGCTACACGCATATCACTAGCATCAGGACTTCTAGCAAGCTTTTGCAGGAACATAATGACTTCAGATATATTGCAACCATCAAGATCAAAATCAAACTTAGCATCACTAGTAGTAGACTCATTGGGCTTAGGCATTGTAGGAGGAGGAATAGGGACTTCTTATGGAATATTGGTGGTGGTGATGGTGCACACACTATTGTTTCTAGCAATTTCAGCTTCCCTTTCCCACTTAGCATGAAGTTGGGCTAACAATATAACATTTTCATCAATAGTAACTTGTATGTAATGAGTAGAAGCAAAGGTACTTTCCATGGTTTCAGGTTTAGCATCCATTTTATTAATCAAAGAGGATTGTGCTTCAGACAAAGATGAACTATTTTTCTCTACATTCAAAAGCTTTTCCTCCATAGTCTTGTTGAAAGTGGTTTGTTTACTAATAAAGTCTTTGAGCATGACTTCTACTTCAGAGGGGGCACTTCTAGCATTGTTGTAGGAGTTTCCATAGGTTTTGCCATTATTAGGAGGATAAGGCCTATAATTGTTGTTACTGCCAAAATTATTCCTATAGGCATTATTGTTGAAATTGTTGTTTCTAATGAAGTTCACATCAACTTGCTCTTCTTGAGAAACCAAAGAGGCTAAAGGAACATTATTAGGATCTAAAGGAGCTTTCCCATTAACAAGCATATCCATAATAAAATCAATCTTATCACTCAAAAAGGAGGTTTATTCAACAGAATTTACCTTCTTACCATGTGGAGCTCTCTCAGTGTGCCATTCAAAATAATTAACCATCATATTATCAAGAAGTTTTGTTGCAGCACCCAAGGTGATGGTCATAAAGGTACCTCCAGTAGCTGAATCCAACAGGTTTCTTGAAGAGAAGTTCAAACCTTCATAAAAAGTCTGGATAATCATCCAAGTAGTAAGTCCATGAGTGGGACAATTCTTAACCAAAGATTTCATTCTTTCCCAAGCTTGAGCAACATGTTCATTATCAAGTTGTTTAAATTTCATAATATCACTTCTCATATATATAATCTTAGCAGAAGGGTAGTACTTTCCAATAAAAGCGTCTTTGCACTTAATCCAAGAATCAATACTATTTGGAGGCAAGGATAGCAACCATTCTTTAGATTTTCCTCTCAAGGAGAAAGGAAACAACTTGAGCTTAATAATATCTCCATATACATCCTTATACTTTTGCATATCACAAAGTTCAACAAAGTTATTGAGGTGGGCAGCAGCAGCAGCATCAGAACTAGCACCAAAAAATTGCTCTCTCATCACAAGATTCAACAAAGTAGGCTTAATTTCATAAAAGGTAGCATCAGGAGCAGGTGGAGCAATAGGAGTGCTTAGGAAATCATTGTTATTTGTGCTAGTGAAGTCACACAACTTGGTGTTCTCAGCAGAGTTCATTTTGGAAAAAGTGGAGCAAGCCAACAGCAGCAACAACTAGAGCAGGAACTAACTTTTTTGTGTTTTTGATAAGGGAAATCAAACCAAAAACTAAACTATTTTTTTGGAGTTTTTGATAAGAAGAGGCAAACAAAAACAAGCAAAATAAACTAAGAAAAACAAAAACAAAGTAAAGAGAAAGGTTGAGAAGGACTCCCCTTGTGAAGACATCCTTGGCCTCCCCGACAATGGCGCCAGAAAACTTATGATAACGCTTTGTTGATGTGGGAGCGCTTTGTCGAGAAACCCCAAGAGCAAGGTGTGATGCAGCACAGAAGCAAGTCTTCCCTCAGTAAGAAACCGAGGTTATCGAACAAGTAGGAGGAAGGAAACGCCTCAAAGGTGTTGCAAGGAACTTGGAAACCTGCACGACACAAACTCAAGACTTTTCCCCAACGAACAGTGAGGTTGTCAATCTCACCGGTTGCTGTAACAAAGGATTAACTGTATGGTGTGGAAGGTGATAGTGGTTTGAATAAATTAAACAGTAACAGTGGAAGATGTATCAATGGTAAAGATTTGACCGGGGTCCATAGTTCACTAGAGGTGTTCTCCTTAGATAAACAAACATGGCATGCAGGGTAAACAAATTACAGCAGGGCAATTGAATGGACTGAGCAAGTCATAACAATGCAATACTAGACATCTTGATCCTATGAGATTCGATTGGGCAATACAACAAGATACATAGATCGCCATCCAACTGCATTTATGACTATAAGTCCACCTTTGGGTTATCATCTGAACCCCCTCTAGTATTAAGTTGCAAGCAACAGACAACTGCTTTAAGCAAAGTGTGTAAGGTAAACAATCCACCTGTTCCATGAACAAGAGACCATTGTTTTCTCCCTAGTGGAAACATCACATCTACAACCTTAGAGATTTCTATCACTTCCCTTAGATTAAATAGAGGTATGAACCCACTATTGAGCATAAATACCCCCTCTTGGAGTCACTAGCAACTACTTGGCCAAGATAGCTACTAACAACGGAGAGCATGCAAGATCACAAACAACACATACATGATAGAATCAATAAGACAAAACCATTAATCAATCTCACATAGTAATATCAATATCCATCGAATCCCCGCAAACACAACATGCATGATTACAAATAGATGAGATCTTGATCATGAACGGAGCTCACAATATCTAGACATGAAAGCACAAAGGAGGAGATACAACCATCTAGCTACTACATGGACCCGTAGTCTATGGTGGAACTACTCACGCTTCATACCGGAGGCTGGCATGATGAAGAAGGCCTCAAGGATGATCTCCCCTCTAGCAGGGTGCCGGGAAGAGCTTCAGATCCCCCTGATCTAGGGACGATGGTGGTGGCGGCTACATGCAGTTTCATGGAATATTGATCGGGTACTTAGGGTTTAGGCATCGGGGCATTCTAATAGGCAAAGAGGCGAGGCAGGAGGGCGACCAGGGGCCCACACCCTGCCCAGGCGCGGCCTAGGGTGGGCCCATGGCTGGGGGTGGGGTGCGGCTGCCCTGTGGATCCCCACCGTCTCTCCTCTAGACTCCGTGTTCTCCTCAGTGAAATATTGACTTCGGCTTTTGTCCCGTCCAATTCCGAGAATATTTCCTTACTAGCTTTTCTGGAACCAAAAACATAAGAAAACATGCAACTGTCACTGTGGCATCTTGTTAATAGGTGATACGTCCAAACCGTATCTACTTTCCCGAACACTTTTGCTATTGTTTCTCCCCTAAACTTGTGTGATTTGGATACAACTAACACGGACTAATGCTATTTTCAGCAGAATTACCTTGGTGTCTAGCTTTTGTGCAGAAAATCAATTATCTAGAAAAATCCCGGAAAATATGCCAAAAATCCTATTTCACCAGAAGATCCACGGAGCCAGAAGACGAGACGGAGTGGAGGCCTAGGGGGCCCACACCCCTGCTAGGCGCGAGTGGGCCCAGCCCGTGCCTAGGGGGTGCGGCCACCCTAGGCACCCCCTCGGGATCCTTCTTTGCCTATAAGTTACCCCTTGACCTAAAAACTGAGGGGGGTTTGATGTTTTTCTAGAAAGAGTTCCGCTGCGCTGCCACCACCAGAAGCCGCGATTCGGAACTAGAAACTCCATTCTGGCACCCTGCCGGGACAAGGAATTTGGGGAGGATCATCGCCATCATCATCACCAACACCTCTCCATCAACCATTAATGTTTCCCTCATCCATGAGTGAGTATCCCCCGCTGTAGGCTATGGGGATGGTAGGGATTGGATGAGTTCTATCTTGTAATCGAATAAGATTGTTAGGGCATAGTGTCTAGTATCTCTATTAGTGCTATTTGACTTTGTTGCAACTTGTTGTGCTTAATTCTTTTCACTAGGGCCTGAGTGCCATGATATCAGATCTGAACTTATTATTGAATCATTATGATAGTATTGTTTGTCATCTTATCTGCAAGTTGTGTACACATATCATTGTACGGATCCAAAGGCCCCGAAGTGACAGAAATTGGGACAACCGGAGGGGATGGCTGTGGTGTGAGGATCACATGTGTTCAAGGAGTGTTAATGCTTTGCTCCTGTGCTCTATTAAAAGGAGCACCTTAATTGCCAGTAGTTCCCTAGAGGCCCCGCTACCACGGGCTGGCAGGACAAAAGATGTTGTGCAAGTTCTCATTGCGAGCACGCATGACTATATGTGGAGCACATTCCTAGGATTGTTTACTACTTGGATGCTTATTCTCATTTATCTGCAATTCCCTAGATCTTGAAGTTACATGTTTATACTCGTCCATGCAACGCCCATCCATCCATCCCTATGCCTACCGTGCTCATATCCTACTATTTGCTGCTACTATTACCATTGCTCCTATTTTACTGCTACTGTTTCTTTGCTGTTGCTACTGATAAACTTCTGTGAGCAAGAACTATTTCTAAGTGCAGCTGAATTGACAACTCAGTTGTTAAGGCTTGCAAATATTCTTTGGCTCCCCTTGTGTCAAATCAATAAATTGGGTAATACTACCTGCGAAGACTGTTTCGATCCCCTATACTTGTGGGTCATCAAGACTATTTTCTGGCGCCGTTGCCGGGGAGCATAGCTTTATTTGTAAGTTCACTTGGATCTACTATTGTTCACTGATAATCCTTTCATCATGGGGAAGTCTCATGATGGAAAGTTTCCTATTTTACCATCCACTACAAGAAGAGGTAGAGTCCTAAACACCTCTGCTTCTCTTGATTCGCCGTCTTTTATAAGCAAGCTTGTTACACCACCACCACATACTCATGCTACACACAATTCTACTACTGCTGAGTCTGAAACTGCTTTTGATACTCATGATGTTACTTCTACTGTGCTTGATGCGAGTGGTTCATTAGGTCCTTTCCTAGATGCTACTATGGCTAGTCTAGGAAATACTGAAACTCCTAGTGAAGACACTGTTACACCTGTTAGCTCACCTGAGTCTAGAGAGAGTTATGATATTAATGATGGTTACATTGAGTTCACTGATGAATTTGTTGAAGAGTGACGAAACACACATGGTGCTAGTGCTATTAAGAGTCTCCTTGCAAGACGTACCATTATTCCTAAATTGTCCTCTGATCCTAAGTTTTCCACCTCTCCCATAGATATTAAAGATAAAGATTATGATTTCTCTCTTGATTTATCCTATTTAGACATTGTTGAGAAAGAACCTTTTTGTGGGACTGAAAATGAGTGTTTTAGCTCATATGAATGAGCTTTCTACTATGAGTGCTTTATTCTCTGATGATTTTAAGATGCGCAAGTACTTTGTTACAAAGATCTTCCCTTTTTCACTAAATGGAGAAGCTAGGGCTTGGTTTAATAGATTACCTCCTGGTTCCATTGATAGCCCTGATTGCTTGATTGCTTCTTTCTTCCAGAAATATTTTCCTCCCAGTGCTAGACACGTTGCTTTGTACAAACTTTTTGATTTTAAACAGGGAGAAGAAGAGAAATTGCCTGATTCATGGACAAGGTTTTGTGCCTTGATTCATGCACATCCTGGATGTCCATTGCCTAAAAATGAGCTTCTTGATATTTATTATAATGGACTAACTGATGATTCTAGGACATACCTAGATAGCTTTGCTGATTGTGTTTTTAGGAAAAGGACTCCTACAGATGCTGAAGAACTAATGGCTAAGATAAGCAAGAATTATGATGATTGGACTTCAACCGAGCTAAATACACTTGAGCCTATTACTCCTGAACCAGTTGTGCCTGAACCAATTCCAACACCAACACCAAAGAAGAGGGGAGTTATTGCATTAAATGATGAAGTGATGGAAGAAGCTAAGAAATGTCTAAAGGAGAAAGGTATTAGAGCTGAAGATGTGAAGAATCAACCTCCTATAGAAGAATTATGCAAGCCAGTTCCCCACTCATCTACTATTGAGGTACACTCTCTCCAACACTTTCATGAAGGTGATATTCCTTATGGTAAGCCTCCTGATCAATGTTTAGAGGAACTTGACATTTTTATTGTTAAACAAGGTAATTTTAATAAACAACTTCAGAATCATTTATTGGAAAACTCTAGAGCTATTAAAGAGTTGAAAGTTATTGTGGAAAGAACTTCTAATGATATTAAAATGCTTTGTAAACACTTTCAAATGGTTCAAACCCAACTTGATCAACTTGTTAAGGTACAAACGAATATGCTAGTTAATGCCTCAGGAGATAAACATGCTCATGGAATTAGAACTAGGAGTGGTATAGCTACTCAAGATCCTTTATATCCTGAAGGACACCCTAAAAGAATTGAGCGGGATTCTCAACAAGGTGAAAGTAGTGGTAGTCCTCGTAAGAGAAAGAAAAAGAAACATAAAATAGTTGAGGAACCACTTGAACCTGCTATAGATCCTAATAGTATATCTGTCTCTGATGCTAAAACTGAGAGTGGTAATGGTAATAATGATGCTCCTGATAAGGAGGAAGGTGAGGAAGAACCTGAGAAGCACACTAAGAATACTAGGTACACTAAGGAAGATTTTATTGCTAAGAAACATGGTAGTGAGAGAGAACCTTGGGTGCAGAAACCTATGCCTTTTCCAGGTAAGAAACACAAGTCAAAGGAGGAAGAACACTACAACAACTTTTGTGAGTGGATGAAACCTTTATTTTTGCAAATTCCTTTGACTGATGCTATTAAATTGCCTCCTTATTCAAAGTATATGAAGGATATTTTCTCTAATAAAAAGGAAGATTCCTAATAAGGAAATTTATACTTTGCTTGCTAATTATTCCTTCAATGGCAAGGTTCCAAAGAAACTTGGTGATCCAGGTATACCAACTATTCCTTGCTCTATTAAGAATAATTATGTTAGATCTGATTTATGTGATTTGGGAGCTGGAGTTAGTGTTATGCCTTTTTCTCTCTACAAGAGACTCCAGCTAGAAAAGTTGATACCAACTGATATATCTTTGCAAATGGCTGATAAGTCAACTACTAGTTCTATTGGTATATATGAGGATGTTCCTATTCAAGTGGCTCATAATTGCTTGGTTTTAACTGATCTTGTTGTGCTTAAGATGCCTGAAGATGATAATATGTCTATTATTATCGGGAGACCTTTTCTTAATACTGCAGGTGTTGTCATCAATTGTAATCAAGGAAAAGTAACATTCAATATTAATGACAAAGAGCATATTGTTTATTTGCCCAAGAAGGTTGCTAAGAGCTATTGCCCGAATTCCATTGAAAATATTGAGAGCATCAAGGTTGGAGAAATATATTGTCCCATTCCACAAGAAAACTTTGGAACTATTATGATTGGGACCATTGCTATCAAGTATGAGGTAACATAATCACCTTGTGGAATGCAAAGTTTTGTTTCATATAAGATTGTTTTGGTAATAAGACTTGATCAACCTTGTTAACAAAAGGATTTTAACGAACAAAATAATATTTTCACTGTGGTTATACTTGCTTTCTTTTACTTTTCTCCTTCCTAGTCCTTGCCTTTTATTTTTCTAGCTTTGGTTTTGTTAGTTGTTTGCTTGTTAGAGTGTCTTAGAGCTTCTGTAGTTTGGTTTTTGGTTTGTTTTTGCTTCTTCTTAAAAAAACTGTTTCTGCGAGAAAATCAATTTTCATACCCTGAAAATTGGCCAAAAATAAAGTTTCCCAAAAAATCCCAGAAAATTCAAAATAAAATTTTCTTCGAAAAAAGGGGCAGAGGGACACCTGGAGTGACCCAGGGGCCACCCCAAGACACCACACCCCTTGTGGGCGCGAGCACACCCTAGGTGGCGCCTAGGTGGGATGTGGCCCACCTGGGCCCCTCCAAGGTGTCTCCTCCCAGGCATCTTCTTTCGCTCTCCTGAAAAGCACCGGAAAACTTTCTCAAGCTCGAGTTCCTGCTGTTATTTCTTGTGATTTTCGATCTCCTTGCTCAGCCCATCTTTGTTACTGATTTTTGGAGGTATTGCTCCTTGGTATGTGCCTCCTCCACTTGTCCAATTAGATTTGTGATTGATAGATTGTATCTTGAGTATTTTGCTGCTATAGGTGACAGGTTGTGTGAGCTTGCATGCTTGTTCTATGCTTAGAGATTTCATTTTGATGCATGTGTAGCCCTCTATCAAGTTCCTATAGTAGTTTCTCATCATTTCTCAACTTGGAAATCACTTGGTTTGATGTTTATCTAAAAATTTCAGAAAAAAGAGGTCATGGACAACCACACATTTGGTGGAATATTTGAGAGTGATGCACCTAGAAGGTCAAGGCATTCAAGATCATCCTCCCGAGCTAGGCCCTCATACAATGAGGATCTCATTACTCCGTGATTCGGCGACGAGGGAGATGAGGGGGATGCTCACCCTTCCACCTTTCCTTGCGAGACCTTTTTGCGGGCTGCTGGAATTTTTGATGATTTTATGACCTTGGTTCAGAGGGTTGGACTAACAAGCTATATGCAGGATGAGAGCGTGCAATATGCTATGCTCACTAAAACATTTATGGAGAGCTTCTCCTTTACTAACAGCATGTTCAAGCCAGATGTGTCTTTCAAAATTTATGGTAGGTCTTACAATATGACATTGAAGAAATTTTGTGAGGCCCTGGGACTTGGTACAGCTGGGTCGGTAAAGAAGATTCCAGCTCAACCCGCTGATTTTTTGGAGCTCTACCGCGGGATAACCAAAGATGATAACCGTAGAGCCCAATAGGGAAAGATAAGAAATATTCAACTCCCAGCCATCAGGTACTTTGCTTACTATCTTTCCACTAGTGGTCTTGGTAGGGAGAACACTAGTAATATTTCCAACTATCATTTGGCCTTCATAGCTGCTGCTCTCATCAATGAAACTAAGTATAATCTTGGTTCTCTCATTGCTCATCGCTTAGCTGCTAAGGAACTCATTTATGGGGGAATTATTGATGCGCGTGTTATTGCTGCCTTGGACCTTGCTGTTGATCCAAATGATACAGTTTTGGCTCCTCAAAGGCTTGATCTTGCTGCCATGAAGGCGCACCACTTTGTCACTACTAGCTCTACCCTTGAGAGTTTGGTTTATAGAATGCTGTTTATTGACGGGGAAGAGGGAGATCCCTCTCCCCCAAACCACTTTGTTTAGTATTTCTCAGGGACCTTTGTCGCTCTCCAAGGAGGAGATGGATGACAAGCTGCGCATTATTGGCTTCCATGGACACTATCAGGGGGACGCGCCCTCATACGACCCCTCTATATACTACATAGGGGAGTCCTCGAGCTCGTACCAGGACGAGGGAGCCTCCTCGTCGTACTATGGAGGTGCACCTACTTGGTCACCATGGAGTTGAGCCCCACTTAGGCCAAAAGCCTATGCTTGGGGGGAGGTATACCGACATCACACTCATCTATATATCATGTTCGGTCGGTTCTTCGTATATCCATTGTTTCGCTTTCTTTTTGGTTCTTGCTGTCGCTTTCTCAAAAACACAAAAAATCCAAAAGGATTTTGCTTTGCTTGGTTTGTTTTTGCTTTGTTTGTTTTTGCTTTGTTGGCTTGTTTGAAAAATCGTAAACACCAAAAGTATTTGTTCTTCTTCTTTGGTTTTGTGAGTTCTTTGCAGGGTTCAGCCATCCTTAGTGGATTTTGGTTTCATGTTATTGTTCAAGTCACACAAGTGAACGGTAATAATGAAGATTAAGACAACTTGAGGTGTGGTAAGAGGCTGGTAACAAACTCTATTTTTTTCATTTTTGTACATATACTCATCATGGTGAGCATGCTTAGTCTGTTCATGTAAGGTGTATGTTATTTATGAATGCTTAGTAGTTCTTGCTTTTTTGTTATTAGCTCCAGCTTGCTAATAGTTTGTATCATGTCATATGAATGTTTGCTTGCATTGTTCTATTCATAACTTGGTATGATATTGTGGTATCCTCCTCTGAATGTTTCATGTGAATCGACTTGGCACATGCTCACGCATGCATATGACTAAACAATAGTCAGTAAGCCTCGATGATTTATTTTGCCTCAGAGTTCTTGTATCATTTTCATGCCATAATTAGTCATGTTTTGTTGCAAGCATGATTATGACAATTATTGCTCTCTCGTTTGTCGCTCCCTCTCTATTTCTAGCCTTCACTTGCACTGAGTATGAGCTCTACTCGTGTTTCCAACTCTCCAAAACCATTATTGCCAACTGTGTCCGCCATACCTACCTATTAGCATCATTTGCTATTTCAAATCATATTCTATATGCCTTGTTTTCTTCCAAATAAAATGTTTGTTTGTTTTGAGAAAGTTAGTTACTAAAGCTCTCACGAACTTGATGGTACACTTTATTCCCTGCACTTAATAATCCTGAACCATTGTGACCTGTCCATTAAAGTTATATGCTTGCAAATAATAGGCTGGGAGTTAGCAGAACCGTGCTATCACGAGGAACGCTTTTAACACTTATGGATACATATCCAGTTGATACCTTGCTCTTTTGTTTGCGGATGTCATTGGTGTCAAATAAAAGGGGAGCTTGTGGTTCATGGAGTATATATATGTGTTAGAGAAACGCCTGGGCCGCTAGCCTAATCCATGCCTAATCATGGTGGAAACTTGCAGCATCACCATAATGAGCATCTATGAAGCATCCTCAATAAAAATCTATGCACATAGTAAATAAAAAGATTGCTTAGATGCTCATTGTCTGCTTGCCTTGTCATTTTGATCATGGGATAGCTAATGTATCATGTGCAAGGTGTACCCCGTCGGCGGTTCTCTATGATATGCATGTATGTACAATGACAAGAACTTGCAGGTAAGCAAAGTTGAGTAGCATGCGGAGCGGCCCTCGTACTAAAGGGACTTGGGATTTCCAGTTTATGGTCTATCAAGCATATAACTCATATTGGACCTCACTTTCACCTTAACCATATAAAGATGCCTATGATGGGGGCAATGAGAGCTCAAAGCTAGTGAGTACCTTACTTTCAACATTTAGAATCCTTTCACACTTTTCAAAACCTTTTCACTTCCTTGTTGAGTCACCACTTATTTTATGAGCACCTCTTGAGAGCATAGTTGTCATTCTTGTGTTTGTCTCAAAACTTGGTTAATTATGTCATGACTTTGATGCATGTATCTCTGATATCTTTACTTCTAGTCTTCATGTGAACTTTAGAGGTGCCTTGGCATTTATATTGTGCTCTACAAACAAAGGCAAGCGAGATACCACTCTATCATACCTTGTTATGAGCATTGCAATGTTGCTTATGTTTATGTTTCATGCTACTTATTATTATTGAGTTGGTTTCTCTTCATAGCTTGCAATGACTATTGAGTAGACTTAGTTGCATACTTCTTATTATGAATGGTTTAAGTATCTACTCTTGTGCTGAGAATATATACATCATATGAAGCAAATGTGTTCGTGAAAGTTCTTTTATCGCACTCAGTTTTCAACTGAATTGCTTGAGGACAAGCAATAAGCTAAGCTTGGGGGAGTTGATACGTCAAAAATGTATCTACTTTCCCGAACACTTTTGCTATTGTTTCTCCCCTCAACTTGTGTGATTTGGATACAACTAACACGGACTGACGCTGTTTTCAGCAGAATTACCTTGGTGTCTAGCTTTTGTGCAGAAAATCAACTATCAGGAAAAATCCCGGAAAATATGCCAAAAATCCTATTTCACCAAAAGATCCATGGAGCCAAAAGATGAGACGGAGTGGAGGCCTGGGGGGCCACACCCCTGCCAGGAACGTGTGGGCCCAGCCCGTGCCTAGGGGGTGCAACCACCACAGGCACCCCCTCAGGTTCCCACTTCGCCTATAAGTTACCCCTTGACCTAAAAACCGAGGGGGGTTCGACGTTTTTCTAGAAAGAGTTCCGCTGCACCGCCAGCACCAGAAGTCGCGATACGGAACCATAAACTCCGTTCTGGCACCCTGCCGGGACGGGGAATTTTGGGAGGATCATCGCCATTGTCATCACCAACGCCTCTCCATCAACCATCAATTTTTTCCCTCATCCATGAGTGAGTAATCCCCCGCTATAGGCTATGGGGATGGTAGGGATTGGATGAGTTTTATCTTGTAATCGAATAAGATTGTTAGGACATAGTGCCTAGTATCTCTATTAGTGCTATTTGACTTTGTTGCAACTTGTTGTGCTTAATGCTTGTCACTAGGGCCCGATTGTCATGATCTCAGATCTGAACTTATTATTGAATCATTATGATAGTATTGTTTGTGATCTTATCTGCAATTTGTGTACACATATAATTGTCCGGATCCAAAGGCCTTGAAGTGACAGAAATTGGGACAACCGGAGGGGATGGTTGTGGTGTGAGGATCACATGTTTTCAAGGAGTGTTAATGCTTTGCTCCGGTGCTCTATTAAAAGACGCACCTTAATTGCCAGTAGTTCCCTAGAGGCCCCGCTGCCACAGACTGGCAGGACAAAAGATGATGTGCAAGTTCTCATTGCGAGCACGCATGACTATATATGGAGCACATGCCTAAGATTGTTTAGTACTTGAATGCTTATTCTCATTTATATGCAATTCCCTAGATCTTGAAGTTACATGTTTAGACTCGTCCATGCAACGCCCGTCCATCCATCCCTATGCCTACCGCGCTCATATCCTACTGTTTGCTGCTACTGTTACCATTGCTCCTGTTTTATTGCTACTGTTGCTTTGCTGTTGCTACTACAAATTGTTGCTACTGATAAACTTCTGTGAGCAAGAACTATTTTCAGGTGCAGCTGAATTGACAACTCAGTTGTTAAGGCTTGCAAGTATTCTTTGGCTCCCCTTGTGTCGAATCAATAAATTGGGTAATACTACTCACGAAGACTGTTGCGATCCCCTATACTTGTGGGTCATCAATAGGTTAGTACCAGAAAACATATAAAAACACCTCAAAGTATAGACAAAGTAAAACAAAATAGGTACTAAACAAGCATGGAACATCAAAAATTATAGATACGTTTCTGACATATCAGGATGCACTGCCCACATATTATTATCTTGCTCTAACAATTACATGAATACTTTATTATTATCTATTATTCCCATCAGTTGTTTTGCATAGCTACTGGTGAAAACCGAAGAACCTAGGCCCTCTCTCTCTCTCCATCGTCAACAACAACAAAGATCGCAAACTCTTGGTCCAGTGAAAACACAATAGGAATTCTAAAACTCTCGGAGGTCTGTTTAAGTAATCTCACTTTGCTTTCTGCTTCCCGAGGATTCGATAAACCTAGGTCTACTAGGGAAAAAGAGCTATACTATATTCATAATACGGATCGAAGGTATCATTCCTCCTCCTCGCCCGCCACACCACGCCATGCCATGCGACGTCACGATACGATGCGCTCTCCGTGGGTTACAGGAATCTCGTCGAGCCGAGCTTTATTTTGCCACGCATGAATGATATATGAACAGTTGTACATAAGCTGAAACGTTTTGCTCGAGTGGATTTGTAATACGAGCTAAGTGGAAATTAATGCGAACTAAGTGGAGTCTGTCCGTTTTTGGCTGCCGCCTGTTCGCTTCAGCTTATGCCTCTTTGTTTCATCTCCTGCGCAGCCTGTCTGCCCTCCCTTTGTGCCTATAAGAGAGAGAGGATGTGCCTCCTCTTAGATACACGATTGCACACCCATTTTCGCCTCTAGTTCCAGAGAATTGCGCTACCTAGATATTCCCCATCCCGTCTTGCGGTGTGCACCGCGAGCCAGGACAGTAGTCCTCCGAGACCCCGCTGCTTTGAGTCCTGTGCAGGAGAAGGGCGATAAGGTTTTTAGGGAGCACTATTGGCACGACTACTGGTTTTATCACAGACTCCTTCACGGATAGCAGCAACGCCGACGTCTTTCCCAATGATGACTTCTTCTTCGACATCAACAACATCTTCCTCAATGATATGGCTGATGACGGTGCCAATGCCAACAATGGCGGTTCCTCTGCTGTGATGTACATCCTCTTCCTTAATCTTGTTTATCTTAGTCAGATAGTTTGTCGTTCCTTTTGGTTTGCTGTAGACCTTGTTCTGATCTTATCTCAAGTTCTATGCCTTGCAACCCTCTTGGTTATCTGCCTTAATTTGTATCTGCTAATTCACATGATTAGTTTAATTTCTATTATTCTATTCATATTTTATCTAGTGTTTATCATGGTTAATTCTCTTGGTAAATTGCTCTTTTATTCAACAGAGGTTAGCCCTTAATATTTTCATTTTAATATAATCCTAATTTTTTAGTATTTGACTTTTTGCACAAACATTAATATTGGATACTAATTGGGAGTATATGATAGATAGACCAACAATTACATTATTAACATATGCTTTCTGCTATACAAAATCACGAACATTGATAAGTTTTGTTAACATAAGTATCCAATGACATCAATTTTATGGTGCATAAGCTACATCAATTCTAATCGGATGAGCATGTGGTGGCAAAGTTCATCAAGCTTGTCTGCAACTGAGTTGGTGGCTCACATGATTGATGGGGCAACTGAGGAGCACGTGATCAAGGACAACCGTTTCGCCTAGTGACGAAGGAACTAGAGGTCGAGAGACACACATGAGAGGAGGGAAGTTATGTGGGGCATCCGTCGATGATTGTGACCTTCGAGACTGCAAGTACGAACTACATCTTATTGATTAATATATTTTTTAAGTTATGTGTCCCACAAAGGCAGCCTTAGTCTTGCGATCAATTATTGGTAAAATGCAACTAAGGTTCTGCGGGTTGAGTTGGAATATCAGGGTCCCCTATTTTACTGATGTCGCTCTTTCAAAACATATTGACACAAGTTATCAACTATATCTAACACTAGTTGCTCTTTATGGTTGTTATTTTCTTTAGCCACATCAAAATTGTTGATATCCGACAGAAAACCACAATTCGTTAGTTACAGTAGAGCCATGCCAAGTCTTCTACCAAGCAACTTTGAGTTCTTGCTGTACTCTTTCAATCTATATTCAAGCTAGCCACTCATGCCACCAAATCCGACCAATTTATACCTATTAGCTGCCTTTTTTGGCCAATCTGATCGTGTAGCCCTAGTAAGGACAATGCAATATGCTATTTTGCGCAATGTCAATCTTAATAATTGTACTTACTAGATGTGATTTGTCACTCAATCTACCACCGTAACCCTAGTAATAGCAACCGACAATATAATTACCACCCATAAAGACTTGCGATTCACCATGTTTTTGGTTCACCGTTAGTTTTTTTATCCCCGAGAAATTGCTAATCTGGGCCTTCGGCTAATTTTCTTTTTCTTGTGGACTGTTCTGAAAGGGCTCTGGTTTGTATCACTTGATCTTTCCCGCAAAAAAAAAGAACTAACACCGGGACTTCTGCCACCAACAATTTACTACCTACCTCATAATAGATATACAAAAGATCCATGTATACTACAATATATGGGAGGACATAATGTCATTAACAATTATTAACCACAATATATTTTGGATATGCTATTTACTACTAAACACGGGCATCTATTTTCACCATTAACTCCTCGTATCTTTTGACAATCCATATCTTTGCACCAATTAATTAATGACATATAAAAACCCATTAATTAAATTGGGACCACCTACCCTATATAAATGTGCCCAGGCCATGGAGGCCATATGCAACTCATCCTATTCGTATCATTCACCCGATACCTTAGTGCCCTCTCCGGACCGATCCATGGTCACCATGACGTTCCCTATCGTGCAACAGCCATTCACCCGTGACGATCCTGTCTCGTACGTACATGCTCTCTCCCTCATGCTTTTCATGGCTTACGTGCACGTATTACTAGTTAACAAAAAGATTTCTTTTAAGTTAAACATATATTCTATGTTCAATCTTCTCTTTCATGTTGCAAATGAAGAATGCCTAACTGGTCGGCTTTACCACCCGAAGTGATCCAGCATCTCGTGTACCTAGGGACAAGCAACGATCTGATCCGGTACCGCGCGGTGTGCAGGCAGTGGAGGAATGCCCTCCCACACCCGGATTCCCAACCTTGACTACTGCAACATGGTGTACACCGTCACCAATATGTAACCTGATGGTCGATTATATCCATGCTTCGGGAGCTAAGCTTGCTAGCTAAAGTATCTGTATCTTTGATGTTATGTTGCTTCGATCAGTACTTCTATGAATAAAATATGTTATGATGCCTCGGTCAATATTTTGATGTTATGTTGCCTCCGTCAATATTTTGATCACTTGTTAAGAACTAACTAGTAATATTTTTTTTCGAAATATAGCTCCTTTTGTATCTACTAGGGAACGTCAGCGAAAAACAGTGTCACGGGACACACAAAGTTTTGGTTGGTACAAAACCTGTCGTCTCGAATCCTAGCTGCCGTCTCCTACAGTACCTCCGTCCGATCTGTTCCTCCTCCTCCAGCCAGCCTTGCAAGGCGTCATGAGGGGCGGGGAACCTGATCTAATGATGGAGTCCTTCAATAAAATTAGTTTTCAGCAGTTTAGTGTCGAATTTGGTGGTTGTCTTCTTGGCCTTCGCGTTGATGAAGATGACAACTTTTTTAATAAGGGTTCTTCACCCCTTCGATGATGTGGGTTCCTTCCTAGCGTCAATGTTAGTGTTGGAAGATCAAAATTCTTTAGATATGGTCTTTCAGATTTTGCTTGGCCGGATCGATCTTGGATGATATTTTATGGTTGTCGCGAGGAGATTTTTCTTTGTAAAATCTATCCCGACTGCTACGTCCTTGATAATATTGACTCATGCTCTCGACTTCCCAGCGACATCGACCAAACTGGTCAATTCATCTTCCGTGCAATACTGGTGTTGGTCCTTTTTTTGATGTTGGTTGATTACTCTAGTGTCTGCCCACGTGAAGTATGGGCACTATGGCTCAAAAAATTATGGGAGAACTCCCAGTGGTATTTAGAGGTCTATCGTTTGTTGTCTTTTTTGTGTGGCTGCTTTCAGAAAACTACAAGATTGTGCCATAGGAGAAGAAGACGTTTGGAGTCCTTGATGTTTTGCTAGTTTCTTTTAGGATTTATTTTGTAATTGATGAAGACAGGTCATGTACCTTTGCCATGTATTATTTGTTATGATATAAATATATATGGTATTGATTGTAAAAAAACAAAGTTTTAGTTGGTACAACAACCTCCCTCGTCGCTCTTTCTCGACACCTGAAGCAACCACCCAATCTCCGCTCATGTCCCTCTGCAACCCCCCTCTCCTCTCTCACCCAGGGTCGGCCCTGAGGGGGATCTGTAGGGGCAGCCGCCCCAGGCCCCCGAAACCAAGGGGCCCCAAAATCCGAACTAGCTAAGGCATAGTCAACGGAGGCGAAGATTATTTGACAGCACCATTAGAACAGGTTGCAAGCTTCTGTAGAAAGACAAAGCGTTATGCTTTGTGCAACTGGAACTTTTGGGCCTCCCATTTGGTTAATTCGGGCCTTCCCTTTTGATTTGTTTGGAATTTTTTCCATTAATTAGGTATGAAGTGATTAAGTGGAGCTGTGTCTCACCTAAAAAAAGTGGAGCTGCATGTGTCGTTTGCTAAAAAAGAGTGTGGAGTTAGTTGTCTCCGCTTGATAAAAAAATCAGGTGAGTCCGGTGGTAACGATTCAAAAATCTACTACTCTCTCCGTCTCATATGTATGTATGTAGATATATTTTAGCACTCTCTCCGTCTTAAAAAAGATGACTCAAAGTTATCTAAATCAGGATCTATCTAGGCACTATATAATGTATATATAGATACATCTCAATTTATACAAATCTGCAACATCCTTTTTTAAAACGGAATGCGTATATAGGTTTGCTTATTTTGAAAAAGTTACGATAGCTAATGTAGGACGGAGGGAGTATTAGCACAGGGTGGACTCCCTCAGAAAAGCACACAGTCGACTCATTTTTTCTTAGACAGAAAATAACTTGTTTTCTGTTGCAAGTTGATTTCTCTTATAGTCCTAAAAGTGCAAGCCCATGACAGATACCGCTCTGACTGTGCTTACATAAAGCGATGCTGAACAGTAGCCGGAGACGATAGTTCGTCAGCACTCAGGCAGCCACGTTGAGAGGCAAGAAGCCGAGTCATCGACAAGAGACTGCAATGCATCCATACCCTTAACGATGATACTGTTCAAGGCATAATCGACATAATAATAACATACCATTATCAATGACTTCACAGCTAATAATGTTAGAAGAAACTTTCAAAATGATACATATTATTGGATATCAAATGTTGCTTTAACCCACAAAAATGTTGCTTTCATGCACACTTTAAAATTTTATTGTAACACTTCACATTTATTTATGCCTATAGGGCCTCTGAGTTTAGTTTTGCCCGGGCCCCTAAAACCTTAGGACCGGCCCTGCGCCTATAGTGGCCACTACAAGTTCCAAGAGGTCCAGCGAAACCCTCCAAGCCACCGCATCCTCTCTCGTCTCCGATCCGGATCCCGCAGACCGTTCTCGTACGTCGACCTCGACGACCCCAACCCGAGCGCTCCCATCACCGACCCACCTCGCCCAACTCGTTCCGGCGCTGCACCGTGGCCATGCTCCATGGATTTCGCCGACACGCGCCTCTCAAGATTCTCTCCGCTGTCGCTGCTCCATGGCAGGAGGTCGGCCTCGGCCACCACATGGCACATGTACCAGGAGCTCGCTCCAGCGCGAGCCGACGTACGGGACTTTGAAGGCTTCAAAATGTGGCCCTAACTTTTAGGGCAATATCATGGCGCCTAAATTTTTTATGTGCCTCTCGACATGTTCCGAACATAATTTGTATCTGAAACGTGTAAAGTATTAGTCAAAGCTAGGAAATCTTGACTCCATACTTTCTAGGAATGATCTATGAGCGGAGAGAATATATGTTTCGTTCTGAAAGAAAAAGGAAGAGATGGGTGTGTGCAAAAAAATTCTACTATGCTTTTTTCCTTGGAGCATGAAGTATAAATATATGATAGAGAGAAAATTACTACATTCAGTTCATTATTAGATGAATTTGCATGAACAAGTCATTTAAGATTTTTTTGTAACATGTACAGATGAGAAAAAAATCAAGGAGCACATATACCATGCACGTCCTACTACCTTCGTCTTCAAATATATCTTAATTGTCATGAATGAAATTCTTGTACAAACATACTTGAGTCATGATATTTACACAGATATTCGTCTTCAAATCTCTCTCTCTCTCTCTCTCTCTCTCTCTCTCTCTCTCTCTCTCTCTCTCTCTCTCTCTGTGTGTGTGTGTGTGTGTGTGTGTGTGTGTGTGTGTGTTAATCTTTAGTATTTCACTTTCTTCAAAGTCACTAAATTGGAGTTTGATTTGGAGCTATGGACTTGTATATGCAACTTACATATGTGATATATATACCAACCGTTACAACATTAATATATGGTTTCTGCTATACAAGTCACGAAAGTTTAAGCTACATAAGCTGAACCAATTATGTACCAAATGAGCATGTGGAGGCCAAGTTCGTCTCTCTTGGCTGCGGTGGAGTTGGCAGGAGAGGCGGGATGCGATGTGGGTCTGCCGTCGATGGAAGTGAAATTTCGAGACTGCAAGATACAGCGTAACTGCTTGATTTGCCATCGGCAAAAGTCAGTATTAGTACACAGCTTAATGCACTTCTGCTTTTTCATATAAAATTTAAGGGAAAAGGTAGATAGCCTTCATTAGCTTTTTTCATACAGTGAACTGCAGATATTCAAATAGTGGATTGTTTTTTACACAGTTAACCCATGTAGTTTGAATCTTGAACTTGAGGTGTTTTCACATTGTGAATTATTTTAGTTTTTCAGAGTAAAAATGCCTAAGGGTTTGGATATTTAATTGCCAGTGCTCAATGTTAGTAGACTGTCGCTGCTCCTATTGCTGGATCCTAGAGACCAGACGCAAAAACAACAGCGTTTTAGCCTAGCTACATCAAATTTAAAAGACGTTGGTTGTTGGTGTGGGAAGGCATACCAACATCCATGAGCAAAGGTCTACTATTAGAATTCTCTCCAAGCCTAAACTAAGACTAGAATAGATTACGTTACTAGTCCTTAATAAAAGATAAATAAAAGGTACCCACTTTTCGAAGGTGGGTTCATCAAATGAGTTCGCCTAGGTATATTGTCTTTCGATTAAATCAAACTCACATAAATATAAAATAGCAATGACAACATGGAAAAGAGGTTAAAATATCATTATTCTTACATTCTCCGTGTCAGATGATACAAGAGTCACCATCTTGTAAGTAAGGGAGGATCTCTATATAGAACACCATACCAAATGAATCAAAGCATCTAGTATTCTAGTTTGAACTCGGTTGTGCCGCCTCATGAACTGTGACTACCCCCATTGAACCCCATCTGCTTTGTTTTATTGTTGGTACTTCACACAAAAGTTCCCCAAGTAAATCGTGCAGGTCAAAATTTGTAAACTCAACACCCAAAAAGGATGTCTCCTTGCTCGACTGAAAGGGAAATACTAACGACATGTACTGTGTGTGTGTGTGAAATTCCTATTTGAGTTTCTATAACCATGCTAATCAAGTTTTTTGTTCTTTTACTAATCCTAAATGTGATACTGCGTAGCTAAGTCTACAATGCTCTGTAGTTCCAAAATATGCCTCTATTAACATAGTTTTTAAGTTCACGAGCAAACAAAGGCAACCTTAGAATTGACGAGGATTAGGTTAGAAAAATATCAGGGTCGTCTCTGAATCCCCCAGGCACTCTTCCAAAAGACATTTACACAAATTATGAAGTACTAAATCCAGTTGCTCTTTATGGTTCTCAACTTCTTCAACCACATCATTCTTTTTTCACTTAAAGATTCTACCATCCGGTTGTGCTCCCACTTTTATTGAAAGTAATAGAATCCTCGGTGTCTACTCCATTTCCACCTAGTAAAATGCCAGTTCAAGAAATACTAGAGGGTATGGTAAAAGTAAACTTCTTTAGAAATAATGTACCTTTCCGTAGGTTGAATGTGGTTAGGATAAATTTTGACAAAAACCGTACTAAATTCGATGGTACAAGAAATGGTAAGACCTTTTGACATCCCAACACAATCCAGTCTGGACCCTAGCCCGGTTGACAGGATAAGGTAGTGATAATAATATACGGCGATGTATGGTCATATTTTAAGTTTGGATAATCATACCGTCTGAATATGGTTATCCTATTTATTGGTAAATTTAATTATTAACTACAAAATGTAGATATCATAGTTGTCTATGAGATGACACAAATGCTTGTAAGTATTTTATTTCAGTTTTAATACCCTCTAATGTTTTATGTGTGCTTAGTGTGTACACATATTAATTCATGCCCATTTTTTACATAGCTTTACATTTGAACATGTTAATTGATCAGTTTTTAGTTTACTTTTATTTGTATATTGTTTTGACTTTGGGTGTAAGTTGCACATTTAGGAATTTAATTGAAATAATATAGGGGTGCGACGCAAGTGACAAGAATGTGGAAGTGATTTATGTTTTCATAATTTTGAGGTTTATATAGAACACCAAAATTTCTTGTGTTTTTTCATTGTCATTTTAATTTTCGCGTGCAAGTTTGCACTTTTTGAATGCCGTAGTTGCAAAACTAATATATGTGCATGTCTAGCGGTATGAATGTTCTGCAATTAAGGTTGCACAAAATACAGGGTTATATATTTTATGTCTTATTTTCTTTTCATGACAGCTACTCTGTCCGTTAACAAATAAGTGTAGTTCTAGTTTTTCTTAAAATTTTATCAAGTTTGCAAAAAGGAATTATCAGCATATATCACAAAGCGTTATATTATGAAACTACATTTCAAAATGGGCCCAGTGATACTATTTTCATTTTTTGTTGACTTTGGAAAAAAGCTAGAACTACAGTTATTTACGGACCAAGGGCGTACATGTTTGGAGACCACACTTCAACAAATAACTCCACCAAGCAAAAAAAAATCCCATAAATACATATATCATATATGGGATGCAAGTGTTGAAAACTTGAAATATATATATTTTCAAATTATTCATCATTAGACCTCATGGGAAATTATCATAGTATATCTTTTCCTTTCTATGCAAGTATCTTTCCTTAGACCGATGGTCCAAACTTAACCAGTTTTATCTTCCCTACTGGACTCATTATTGGCCATATTGCATATGTATTTTTTTTAGTACGGTATCATGTCTATATGTGATTCCACATCCATCTTATTCTAATTTACTATGTCACATGTCCAAATTATTAAAATTTCTCATATATATAATTGATTGAAATTGTGGAGGAAATAATCTCTTAATCAAGGCAAAGCTTGTCCTATCTTATGGGCACTCACTTTTTTATCGACATATATTATTTTTGCATAACTTAAGCGAATCATTATGTGCATCACATCATGTGTTGTTTCAAACTTTTAGGGGCATGTCCATTAAAACGTTATGCTTCCTTAATTTGTATGATGAGTTCATTTGCACACGTAGGTTCCATTGCATTGCAGGTCAGCATTAACTCATGCAGTCCTCCCCTAGTGGACGTCTCGTGTTGATATTAGTTTGAACAATCTTTAGCCCATGTATGTAATATATCTAAGAACTAATGTATGCAGATCATGTTTCACCCTGGTCCTCCATAACTACATAGTATATCATAGGGCCTATAGAATAGAAACACAAACTAAATTAATTTTATTATATATACTAGATTAATGAGTTTTTTGTATGTGAATTCAACCGTTAATATATATGTTAGGAGCATGTTGACCGTTGGAGGCTGCTTAGTGTTTAGTCCCACCTCGCCTACAGGAGGAGTCCACACCCAGCTTATAAGGGAGAGATTTCTTCCTCTCACTAGTCAAGGCTTTTGAGATGGAGTGGCCTCTCTGCTCAAAGTTGGACCGTGAGCGCATGAACGTCCAGAACATGTGTCGAGTCTAGGCTAGCCTAAGTGGACGCTAACATCTGGTATCAGAGCCAGCATCGCCATGCCTTCTCAGGGGGATGGGATGTTAGGACCCCTCTGTTGACCGGTGGAGGTTGCTTGGTTTAGCTCCATATTGCCTACGGGAGGAGGCCACACTCAGCTTATAAGGGAGATTCGTTCCTCCCTTCAGTCCAGACTTTTGACATTCTTCTTATTGTTGGGTTGTGTATGTATGAACATTCAGAACATAGGCTGAGCACTAGGCTGGCCAAGTGGATGCTAACATCTGGTATCTACGCCAGCATCGCCATGCTTTCCGGAGGGGTTCTTAGGGGGATGGGATGTTAGGAGTCTGTTGACCAGTGGAGGTTGTTTAGTGTTTAGTTCCACCTGGCTTACGGGAGGAGGCCACACCAAGCTTATAAGGGGATATTCCTTCCTCTCACTAGTCTAGGCTTTTGAGATAGAGTAGGCTCTCTGCTGAATGTTGGGTCGTGAGCGCATGAACGTCCAGAACATGGGCCGAGTGCTGGGATAGCCTAAGTGGATATGCATATATATGATATTTACTCTAAAATTTGTCTAATTATGGATTCCATATGGAGTATCTTTATGTATAAAAGGATCATTCTTTATCAACCAAGTAAGACTTTGTCTGGCATTTTTATATTGTATTTTATTTATAAAAACTATAGATAGAATTCCCTGTTATAAATATTAACAAAGGGATCACACACATGCATTATGCATATCCATGCATCTACAATACTAAAATTTAAAATGGATATATGTAGGCTAGCTAGTAATATGTTATGTAACACACTTCTAATCAAATATACTAGGTAGTAGCTGCTTCGATCATGTATAGCATGCTTTAATAAAAAAAGTATAATAGCTGCTAAGAATACATAGATCTTCTACTCATTGTTACGCTGTTCCAAATTATAGATTGGCGATTGCATATGCATTAATATTGGATACTAATTAGTAATATATGATAGATATACCAACAATTACATTATGAATATATGCTTTGTGCTATACAAAATCACGAACATTGATAACTTTTGTTAATGTGAGTATCCAATGGCATCAATTTTATGATACATAAGCTACATCAATTCTAGTCGAATGAGCATTTGGTGGCAAAGTTCATCAAGCTTGGCTGCAGCTGAGTTGGTGGCTCACATGATTGATGGGGCAACTAAAGAGCACGTGATCAAGGACAACCGTCTTGCCTATTGATGAAGGAACTAGAGGTCGAGAGACACACATGAGAGGAGAGAAGTCGTGTGGGACATCCGGCGATGATTGTCAACTTTGAGACTTCAAGGCCATCTTATCTTATTGATTAATATATTTTTAAGTTCCGTGTCCCATAAAGGCAGCCTTAGTTTTTCAGAAATCTCTAGCGATTAATTATTGGTAAAATGCAACTAAGGTTTATGCGGGTTGACTTGGAAAACTAGGGTCCCCTGTTTCACAGCTGGCGCTCTTTCAAAACATATTGACACAAGTTATCAACTATATCTAACACTAGTTGTTCTTTATGGTTGTTATCTTCTTCAACCACATAAAAATTGTTGATATCCGATAGAAAACCTCAATTTGTTAGTTACAGTATAGCCATGCCAAGTCTTCAACCAACCAACTTCGAGTTCTTGCTGTAGGCTTTGAATCTATATTCAAGCTAGCCACTCGTGTCACCAAAGCCGACCAACTTATACCTATTCACTCCTTTTTTGGCCAATCCAATTGTGTAGCCCCAGTAAGGACAATACAATATACTATTTTGCGCAATGCCAATCTTAATAATTATACTTACTAGATGTGATTTGTCGCCCAATCTACCACCATAACCCTGGTAACAACAACCGACAATATAATTAGCACCCATAAAGAATTGCGATTCACCATTTTTTGGGTTCACCGTTAGTTTTGGTATCCCCGAGAAATTGCTAATCTAGGCCTTCAGCCAAGAACTAACACCGGGACCTTTGCCACTAACAATTTACTACCTACCTCATAATAGATATACAAAAGATCCATGTGTACAATATATGTGCATAATATCATTAATAATTATTAAACGCAATATATTTTGGATATGCTATTTATACTATGAATATATAGCGTATACCCCTCAAACCCGGGCATTTATTTCCACCATTAACTCCTCATATCTTTTGACAATCGACATCACCACCATCGCATGCACTTCAAAGGTCAATAAGGAGTTTTATGAATTTTGATGCATAATAGAAGGATAGTTATGATAAACAAGGTATAACTTTATTATATGAAAAAAATAGGTAATCATTAATTGCTTTATTTAGCGCCTTATTAATTGGTAGGAGGCATTTAACAAAAACGACTAGAAAGATATTGTCGGCGACTAGGATGATAAGGTTGTTCGTATCCCAACATTAAAAATAACAAGTCATACATCCAAAGATTCATGTGTATAAAGAGAAGGGGAGCGGGAGACAGACAATTACCACAGATCTATCTAGTGTGCAACTAGAAAACACAAAACTATTCCCGTGCAAGAATAGCTACCCGGAACCGGATGTCCCAGAGAATTGCCAACCGTGTGGCCGAGAAAGAGTATGCACTCATTGTTTCTAATGCACACATACACTTTGTTTTAGCAACGAGCATGCACTCTGATCCCATGATATGCAATGCTATTTACTTTTATTTCTTTGATGATTGGAAAAGGGATGCAATATTTATCTAGATTACAAAACAGCTTGTTTGTTGTGTTGGATCGTCGGATCTAATACTCTCGCCAAAGTTGGTACTATTATTGACAAGATCTGAAAGTGGCTTTTGTGTTGTGTTGAATCTAAGTAATTTGTTGTTGGTTTTGAAGGCGTGACTGGGCCGCTCTACCATCTGATCTAGTGGAGGACGTGGCGAACTTGTTACTGAACAACGATGTAGCCGATCTGATTTGCTTCCGGCTCGTGTGCAAACCATGGAAGGACACCGTCAAACTAGATGCCAATGCACTCCTCGACCACCGCTACCACCCTCGCCGGTGGATCCTGCTCCCAAGGTCAGATGACAACAGCACATCGTGCATGTTCCTCAACGTCGTCACAAGGAAGACCATCGAGATGGATCTCGAAGCACTCGGCAACCACGCTGTGGTGGCCGGATCTGCGGCGGCGCCGGAGGGCATGCTCGTTCTGCGTGACGAGGCCAGCCTCGTCATCCGCATTCTCAACCCTCTGACTGGCCACGTCATCGACCTGCCATCGGTGAAGACACTGCGGCGTGGCCGCCGCAGGGGCCCTGTCTCCAGCAAGTTCCGGGCGGAGCACAAGGTGACGGCCGCGGGATTCGCCGGCGGCAACAGCGTCGTGATCTACTTCGGAGAGGTCAACCGAATGGCCGTGGCCAAGCCCGGAGACGCGCGTTGGACGCCTGTCCGGGGCCTCGGGTCTCCGATTCTGACCACTATCACGTTCCAACGCCGGTTCTACTGCATCGACCACCAGAACCTGCTGGTGCTGGACATGGCAGGAGTGTTCCCACGGCTGGCCGTCGCCGTCGCCATGAACACCAGACTCTACAGCGTCAACCTGCTTGACAACTCCGGGAAGAACCTCATGGTGCAGTGTCGTCGCATGCCGTGGGATAGCAGGGAGTTCTGTTACAAGAACGTGATCCTCGTATACAAGGTGGATCTGGAGGAAGGGACGGTGATGCCGGTCCATGACCTGGCCGGACAAGCCGTGTTCGCGGGTGATCTCGGCGCGGTGCTGCTTCCTAGCGCCGGACACTGGCCCTGCGTCGAGCCCAACGCCGTCTACTTCAAGTTCGGCCGGTCACAGTTGTTTGGCGAGCACCACATGGGGAAACCGTATCCTGTCTACCGTGATGTGGTGGGCACACTCGCCAAATACCTGGCTACGTACGTCAGTTGCGCTTACAGTGTGTGAACCATCGTCCATGCCTTGAGATCGATGGGGTCAAGTTCATGTATTGAGTCATGATGATGTTGTTGGGATTAAGTTTAGTGCTATATGCATGCTTGGGTGAAGAAAAAGAAAACTGCAGTGTATTTTTGAGATTCTTATCAATAAATTTTTGTTGCATGCAATTTTACGGCTTTTAACACTAGATTGGATCATTTTACAAATTCCTTTTTAGAGAAAATGACTGCCTTTTGTTACTGCTCGGACAAATCCGTAGCCAAAAGGTTCAAAATACAAACAGGAGGTAAATGAAACCAAGTTCTACAAGATTCTAAAACTCAGCCTTCCTTTGCCAACTTGTGGGCAGCTTGGTTCGCAGAACTCCTCTCACCCATTTGACCGAGTGGTCATCAACCAATCGAGGCAAGCCTTTAAGGCCATCCCAACGGCCCTCGCATTTCGTACAATAGTTTGGTCCGAATCGGTCCGTTTGCGGGGGAGGAGGACAGGCTGTCCGGGTTTAGCCCAGTTGCGGTGGCCTGTAGCCCCAACCGGCTACCCCGTATGCCCCCCCCCCCCCCCCCCCCCCCCCCCGTTGTCCACCCGGATCCATCAAGCTCGAGATGAACAAAGGATCAACGCTAATGGCGGCCGGCGATTGTCCCGCCAGAACTCCAGTTCACGGCCGCTGCTCCGGCCTTTCCCGCCTTTGCCGCACCATTTCCCGCTCGCCATTCCAGCCGAGCCCCGTGAATATAAATAGGGGCCAGCCGCCAGCTGCAACCCCTCGCCGTTCCCTCCCTCCCTCGCCATGGACAACCTCCCTATAACCTGGGCTGACCTCAGCAAGTTCGCCCTTGCCGCGTATACCCCTTCTCCCTCCTTTCCCTGCCCGCCGGGAGCCGGTGAATCGTCGGAGGGGAACATGGACATGGGAGAGTTGGTGCCGAGCGAGGCGGAGTTGGTGGCGCAGGCCGAGGCGGAGGCGGCGGAGGGCGAAGTCGACAACGCCGATGCCGCGCACTATGTCCTGGAGAAGTACGTCCACGAGCTGTACACGGCCTTCAAGGCTGGGGAGGACGCCGGTCGGCAACCCGTCGAGCGGCTTCGGCTGGAGGCTGAGGAGATGGCGAGAGAGGCGGAGGTGGCCATCGAGGACCGCATCGAGCGGGAAGCGCAGCAATCGCTGGCGGTCGAGGAGACCGCACGGCTTGCCGCCGAAGCCATGATGGAGGGAGAGGGGCAGCGGCAGGACGCGCAGGAGACGGTGCAGACCGCGGCCTTAGGCAGCGTCCTGTCCAAGGCCGTCGCCGAACGGTGCGAGCTGGCCCAACGGAAGGACCTGGTGGATGTGCATGCGGGGGTGTGGCGGGAGGTGCCGACGGAGGTGCTGGAGGACGTTGCCACCTTGTGTGCTGCGGTGGTGGTTGTTAGCATTAATTTTAATTAGGAAAGTGTTGGTCTTGAGTTTTCGTGTGTGGCAGCCGTATACACCATGTTTGAGTCTAATTAGGTTTCTTAATTAGGTATTTTCTAGTCTAGTTCTAGTCGGTTTGGCTTGCATGCCATATATGTGAGTCCTAGTGTGAGTCTTTGTTGTGTAGTACGTACTACTATATTGGGTGTGTCCTAGTACGAGCAGGTATATGACATCGGGTTAGTTGGCCGTGTATATATACACGCCGGTGTATCTGAATTGTGTACTGTGTGAGTTGAGAAGAAAATAAGAAAAGAACGGACACGACACGTGCTCTTGGCCATAAGATTTTTTCGAGCGTACTTGTTTGTCTAGTTTGATGTAGTCGATCTGTGGGCAAATTCCAACAATTGGTATCAGAGCGAGGTAGAAGATTTGAAGCTTGCCCCGGGGAGGCGACCCAACTAGCTCCTCGGGGCGGGCGATATTGTCGCTCGACGGAGCGACAAGGAGGAAGATGGCGGGCGGTGGTGGTCGGCGGAGCAACACGAGGGAGGCAACAGGGCGCTGTTGTCGGAAAAGCGGTGGAGGTGGATGATCGTTGATGGGAGAGGAGGTGCTGAGGTGCGGTGCCGGGAGTCTCGTCAAGATCGTCGTCCGGGAGAGTATGATTCACGGAGTCATGGTCGTGCGGGTTAGCACGTTGAGTCGGCGTCGTGTTCGTGAGTCGCTGTCATGTCCAAGTGCTTGTCTCTGTGAGGATCTGTTGCAGTTGAAGCGTGTCACGTCGTGTTGCTGTCTGGTGCTAGGTGCGACCAAGGGTCTCGACAAGGAGGATGATGCTCAAGCGTATAGTGGGACAATGACTAGTGAAGAGGAGTCTCTTCAATGAGGACTTGTCTCTACATGTGATGATGTGGTGATCATCGTTGGCATATATTGCGTTAGGGGTGGACGATGGTGTCTGCCTGGCAGCGTAACTGGAAGTCTGGATCATACGTTGAGTTGAGTCAAGATGTCGTGAAGCTGCAAGGAGTCAAGATCAGGAGGAGCGCGAGGAGACTAAAATTCAAAATTAGAGGGAGATTGTTGGCATTAGTTTTGATTAGGAAAGTGTTGGTCTTGAGTTTTTGTGTGTGGCAGCCGTATACACCAAGTTTGAGTCTAATTAGGTTTTTTAATTAGGTATTTTCTAGTCTAGTTCTAGTCGGTTTGCTTTGCATGCCATATGAGTCTTAGTGCGAGTCTTGGTTGTCTAGTACGTACTACTATATTGGATGTGTCCTAGTACGAGTAGGTATAGGACATCGGTTTAGTTGGCCGTGTATATATACACGCCGGTGTACCTGAGTTGTGTACTATGTGAGTTGAGAAAAAAATAAGAAAAAAACAAACACGACACGTGCCCTTGACCATAAGATTTTTTTGAACGTACTTATTTGTGTAGTTTGATGTAGTCAATCTGTGGGAAAGTTCCAACAGTGGTGACAGCCCAATGGGAGTGCTCCTGGCCAGGGGCAACTGGGAGACACGAGCGGCGCTCCTCTGTAATATATACAGCACGCTTCGCTACAAGCTCCGGGTTCTCCATGATTCTCGTGTCCCTGGCATCACTCCTAGACAGCCATAGAAGATACAACACCATCATTGTAGTGTCCATCTCTTCTTCCTTCACCGTATCCAAACCCAACCACTGCATTAGCCATTGTGTTAACTCACATTGGGAACACGTATCAGCAGGCGGATCAAGCAACAGATTTTCTACCAGACGCCGAACCAACCCCAAGAAATGCATGGAGTAAGTGCACTGCCAAAATCTGTCTATTGCAGTCTTCTCACGACCACATACAATGCAGAGCACTCCCGGCTTAATTCTTCTCTATGTAGCTGTGAACCTACTGCCGGGCCATTCTTCATAAGCCTCCACACATGATTTTCTTTATCTTGCCCGGCACTGGAGCACCCCACAAAGCCAGCCAGACTTTGTGCGTTGCCGAGGTTGTGGCTGACTCCGTCATGCCAGTCGGTCCCCGCTCCTCCCCGGCCGACCTCCCTCTCGCGATCCCCCCGTCGCCGCCCGGAGCGTCACCGGGCAAAGATCTGGTGGCGTGGCGGCAGCGGCGGTGACCCTAGCGACGATCTGGCGGGGAATAGCGGCGGCGTCCGTGCCCGCGCTGGTTCAACGGCGGCATCGTGGCTGGCAACGGCCGGAGATCCTTGGTCCAGATGGCTGCAAGCGGTTACAGGGATCCGGGCCTACAGGCCAAGATCTGATCCGTTTGTCGCCCGACGACGGTGCCCTGGAACCTCGGGCCATGTTCGCGACACTAGGGAGCTTGGGGCTTCTGCCCCCCGCATGGTGGTGGTGACCTTCTTCTCCGTTGGAGTGGTCGGCCGGGTGGTCTTGCCGTTCAGCGGTGGATCCTGCTAGTTTCTGGCGGATGGTGTGGGGGCTACTGGCTCGGTTTCAATAAAGGTGGCGGTCCTAGATCCCTCTCAAGCAAATATGAAGATCTTCCTGATGTTTGTCTCTATTGATCTGGTTTCTGTGTCGTGTTCCGGAAGGCTCCGCCAGCGAAATCCATAGTGCGCTCATGCCGAGAGATTGCTGGATCAAATGGGATTCGGTCGTGTGCAGCCATGTTTTACTCTGACCGTTTGGTTTCAGAGGGTGCGCTTTGAAAATCTGTTGGTTGTTATTATCATTGGGCATGTTCTCGTTCCATGGTGCCGACGGAGAAAGTCATGGAGACTGAGATTTGAGGACTAACAATGGTGGTTCGAGTCTGGGTGGTGATGAAAAATTGGCTTGGTGCCTCGTGACTTATAGCAGTGGCATGCAAGTGGGGGCGATGACGGTGCTCATGCACTGTTTCCTTCCTGGAGGCGTCGTTTTTAGAGAAGCTAGACTTCTGGTGTTGTCTTGGTGGTGGTAGTACTGATATTTCAATGAATGAGTCACTGTAGCAGGATTTTTCTTTTTTGTAATTCTTTTTTTGGCTGTGTGTATCCGTATGGCCGCTAAGGCAATGTATATTGTAGAGGCTGAGTGTAATTGATATTCTCTGATATTAATATATGCTCCTTTTCAAAAACACACGGCAAATGCCACATGGTAACGTTTGCCACGACAAAGCCTTTGCTGTGTGTCTTACGCATAGACGCAACAAAGTAAAGTGAGATGATAGTTTCCGTGGATATGACGGCATCTATTCTTTGCCATGTGTCTCCTAAAAAAGTAAACGGCAAAGAGGCTTCCTTTGCCGTGTGTCTCGTGAAAAAGTACATGGCAAAGATGTTGTCTTTTCAAAAAAAATGAAAACAAAATTCAATTGTTTTTTAATCTTTTTTGAATATTTTTTACTCGTTAATCTCATATAGGATATTTTAACCCTTAGTATGCTTAATATTAGGTCAAATTACACTCATAATCAAACCTTCCTCCGGTCACCCATCCTAACACTACTCTAGCCCTAGCACGCTTAATTTTTTCGTTCCTTCCGAATAAGCATCCGAGAAAGAAACCGTACCTTATCGATAATACTTTCATATCAATCCTATTAACTCTTGGACTATGATGTAACATATCTCAATTTTAGATTCTAAACAAATATTTAAGTAGACAATAATGAATAAGTAATAATAATCTTGAATCCAAATAAAAATAAAATAATTTTATTTTTTCCTTTAATCTAAATCAATAAGAAAAATGTGAGGAATCCAAATATGATATCCATATAATCTTATAAAAATAGGGTGGTAGCATTTTGAATTAGCCATTTGGTGGTTGCTTCACAAAACCTCTCGTTTTTTGTGTTCGGAAAATGGAAAATGGCTTTTTGATGTGACAAAAAGAAAAACTTCCTCCTAAAACATTGTTCGCCATCCCATAATGCACATGCATGTATAATATAGACACATTACCGCAAAATATACCTTGATTATAGCCATAACATTGGTCATTTGACCCGAAAGTTAGGAAACATCGAATGAGATAGGTCATTTTGTTAAGATTTTTTTAAGACATAATCAATATACCAAGTTTGATATTTTTCCTTCCAACTCCGTCACGTAATATGACACCACGCGAAGGTTTCTCATTGTTTCGATCGTTTTTAAAAAATTTATGCCCGTTTTAAATATCGTCAAACTTTGTCAACCGGCGGGCAAGAAGATTCTTAGCTCGGGGCTGAGCCTCGCTAAAATTGCATTGGATCTCTGATGAAATATCATATTGTGAACCTAAAAATGATTTTTTTAATCATGAGCATCGGATCATGTACCTGTAGTTCATATCTGACCCATTTTCTACCGATTCGGTAGGAATTTGTCCTTTTCACCTGGGGTGTATGGAAAGGTTTGAGATCCCCTTTTGGGACATTGTCCATGTAAGATGGTCTAGTATTTTTGAAAAATGGGATGGTAGTATTTTGAATTAGCCATTTGGTGGTTGCTTCACAAAATCTCTCTTTTTTTGCGCTCGGAAAATGGAAAATGGCTTTTTGGTGCGACGAAAAGGAAAACTTCCTTCTGCAACATTGTTCGCCATCCCATGATGCACATGCATGCATAATATGGGCATATTAGCATAAACTATGCCTTGATTCTAGCCATAACGTTGGTTATTTGACCCAAAAGTTAGGAAACCTCAAATGAGATAGGTCATTATGTGAAGGTTTTTTTAAGACATGGTCAATATACCAACTTTGATATTTTCCTTCCAACTATATCACATAATATGACACCGCACGAAGGTTACACATTGTTTTGATCATTTTTGAATTTTTTATGCTTGTTTTAAACTATCGTCAAACTTTGTCGAACGACGGGCAAGAAGATTCTTGGCTCGGGCTGAGCATCGCTAAACTTGCATTATATCTCTGATGAAATATCATATTTTGAACCTAAAAATGATTTTATAAAAAATCATAAGCATCAAATCATGTACCTGTAGTTCATATCTGATCCACTTCCTACCGATTTGGCAAGAATTTTTATTTTTCACATGAGGTGGATGGAAAGGTTTGAGTTCCCTCTTTTAGGACATTGTCCATGTAAGGTGGTCTAGTATTTTTGAAAAATATGGTGGCAGCATTTTAAATTAGCCATTTGGTGGTTGCTTCACAAAACCTCTCGCTTTTTGCGCTCGGAAAATGGAAAATGGCTTTTTGGTGCGACGAAAAGGAAAACTTACTCTTGTAATATTATTCTTCATCCCATGATGCACATGCATGCATAATATGTGCATATTATCATAAACTATGTCTTGATTCTAACCATAACATTGGTCATTTGACCCGAAAGCTAGGAAACCTCGAATGAGATAAGTCATTTTATGAAGGTTTTTTGAAACATAATCAATATACCAAGTTTGATATTTTTTCTTCCAACTATAGCACATAATGTGACACCACGCGAAGGTTTCACATTGTTTCGATCGTTTTTAATTTTTATGCTCATTTTAAATTATGGTCAAAACGGCGAGCATGAAGATTATTATTCAACATAAATATCTAATATTTGAGTGTAGATAGATAGATCTTATTTTTTATTTTTGCAAATTTTGATATATTATTTGCATTTTTCTGAATTAAAATGATTTTTTATGATTTTCCTAAGAGTAATGTAATAAAAGGGAAAAAAATGACTTTGTTGTGTATACTGCAGAATACACACAACAAAGGCCCTTTGTTGTATATAAATCAGAATACACACGGGAAAGAGCCAGCGAAGACACACGGCAAAGAGGCCACCGTCTACAGCCGTTAGCTCCTCCCGTCAAGTGGACCTATGTGTCGTGGGTCCCACCTCGTTGCCGTGACGACACCTATGCCGTGTGCCGCTATCGACTTTGCCGAGTGTGTTTTCTTTTTCGTGTTCCTTTATGTGTCTTTACCGTGTATATTTTTTTGCTGTGTTCCTTTTTAGAAATTTGCCGTGTTCGCATACTTTGCCGTGTGCTTTCTGGGTTACACACGGAAAAAACAAACTTTGTCATGTTCCGATCCATTTGGCACACATCAGCCGCGCCGTCGCCTCCTCCTCACCCAGAGCTATTTTTTTCCTCACCCGGAGCTATGTTGGTCCATCACTGCACACGGGTAGTGCAGACACTTCCACCATCGGCCCCACACAGGCAACACCCGACGGCGGCGGCTGAAGGGAAGGGAGAGGGGTCGCTGGAGGAAGGAGGGCGGGGAAGCGGCGCTTGGGGTACTAGGGTTGGTTCTTTTCGAGAGGGCTCACTCGAAAATTGTTGAAATACATATATTGCTTTAATTTTGTTCATCATTAGACGTCATTGGAAATTCTCATAGAGTATCTTTTCCTGTGAAGGAAAAGTACCTTCCCATAGTAAAACATGGGAATAAATTAGTAGTCTAGAAATATTGTGTGATTGTGTGTGGATATGTGAATGTGAATAAATTAGTAGTCTAGAAATTTCTTCTAATTTACCAATATTGAGAATGTGTGTCTTACCCCATTAATTGATGGTTTATCTGGCAAAATATCACGCATGTGCTTGATAAGGAAGTGAGTAAGTGGTGACTCAACGGTCGTCCCGGCTGGATAATTCATGGGTAATGAATAGAGAATTACCTGGAACAGCCTACCTTCCATTTTGCATAGATACGAATTTTACCACGTTGTGTTTCGTTCTTCTTTCGCTCTCCGGATCCTGCTTATATACTCCCCAGATCGATGGCTCCATCATCCCCACCCTAGCTAGATCCCAGCAAGAGCAGACGAGCGCCGCCACCCCACCCCCTCTACGTTTCCTCCTCCCCCCTTGCACCCATGGCCACCATGTCCTCCAACCTTCGCCGCCGACCATCAACGACCTCCGTCGTTGGGCCGCTCGCCCGCAACCCCAACCCCAACTGGTACGTCTCCTTCTCTCTCCCTCACGCTTCTAGTTCTAGCTCGCCGATCGAAATGAAGTAGTAGTAATTCTGTACGTGCGCGTGTGTAATTCTGTACATTAGGAGGAACTGGGCAGACGTCTCCAAGAGCATCGCGTCCAAGATCGCCAAGCACGCCCTGGACAATGACGTCGCCGACTACCTCAACTTCCGCGCGGCGTACGCTCCATGGAGGGACTGCACCGAGGACCCCAAGAATCACGGCTTCCTCGACCAGCGCCTCCACCCGCGCCGCTGGATCCTGCTGCCCAAGGAGAGCAGCGGCGACGAGGACAGCCGCGGTTGGCGCCGCATGCTGAACCTTTACCACGGGACGAAGATCACCGTGGAGCTGCCTCAACTCGTGGACCACTCCATCGCCGCCGGGACCGGTGGCTCCCCCGGCGGCATCCTCGTCCTCATAGATGAGCAAAGCCTCGTGGTCCGGCTTCTGAACCCGCTTACCGGGCACTCCATCGACCTCCCATCCGTCGCTCCCGTGCTGAGCCGCCGCAACGAGGGCCGCCTGGGCCTTGCCAAGGCGTTTTCGGGCCTCTGCAACGTCACGGGGGCGGGCTTCGCCGGCAACTCTACGGTGGTGCTCCATTTCGGGTACGACCGCAAGCTCGTCTCCGCCAAGATCGGTGGCGACCGTTGGGAGATCATCAGCGAAGGCTCGCTGCTCTACTCGGCCTTCCCGTTCTACGGCAAGACCTACTTCGCCAACGGGGACGGGCTCATGGTAGTGGACGCGGAGGCCGAGGCGGCGCCGCCGAAGCTGGTGCTCGCTGCCAAGTGGCCACCGACGGAGATCACGTTCGTCCACATGGCGGACTGGTCCGGCGAGCTCATCGTGGTGACCAACTACGCTCGTTTCCCGACCTGGACCGACGACTACATGGTGGAGTTCGAGATCTTCCGGCTGGACGCGGACGCCGGGGTGCTGCGCCCCGTGACGGACCTCGGGGAGCGTGCTGTGTTCGTCGGCGATTACGGCGGCGGGCTGGTCGTCCCGGCCAAAGCAGGTATCGTGCACAACACCATCTACTTCCAGCACGACGAGCACAACGAGTTCTATGTGCGCCGTGTCTCCGATGACGAAACTTGGCTGCTGACTGAAGCTGAGAAGGGCAGCTTCATTGATAATCTTACATCTTATGTGGCTTGGAACGGGCGCAATAGCAGGTCTCAGGTGGTGTTCCCTGGTGGGCCGATGATCCAGCAGGCTGCAGAAATTTGATTATTATATATCTGCAGAAATAATGTACGCGTGGTGCCTGTGCCTACGCCTTATTGGAAGATTTAAGTTTGTGTGTGGCCGACTGTTAGAGACTAAGTGATATATCGGTTATATGAGACAGAAGTGATATATATCATTATATTTGTTATATAAACATTTTTCAGATATATATTTCTCGTGTTGGATTCTATTTTCACCAAAGAGTAAAAACCCCACATTTCTATTTCGTCATCATTGGTCAAGCTTATTCTTGAAACCTGTCCTGCCCACTTCAGTTAGATGAATGTTGTTGCATCTTCTTCTTATAAAAAATTATATATGTATGCATGTGTATATACCGGCCGGCATGTTTTAATCAACTGAGCCTAACCTTGAATATTCTGATCAGGAATCATGGTTGTTTTGATTATCAGAAGTATATACTCCCCGTGAAATATATATATGTTGGTGTCTACATGTTCAAATACTAAAATTTGATTAAGATCTAGATCGACCAACGATATGCATGCATATGCATGCGTGTTATCTATCAGAAGAGTGATATCATTAGATTCAGGTTTTTCGTTTCTTTATGCATGCCGCCTACATAGCCCATATATATTCTATTTCCTAATCATCGGTCAAACTTAAGCCTTGGATTCCTTCCTAACCTTTCAACCTTTTGCTAGCATTTCTGATATGCTCTTTCCCTAAGGTTTGTGGAAATTAGGGAGGGTGTTCGCCGACGACACCACCACCCAACTACACATGTTTTCCCCCAATTTGGTTCCACTGCAGAAATCACTGTCGAATGAATAGGTAACTACAGGAGTGTTTTCTTTATTAGTTGCATCTCTATTTTAGCTTTCATATTGCAGGTCTCAGGTGTCCACACAAACTATTTGAACACATGTCCGATCAGAAATATTGCACAAAATAATGCTTTGTATTGCCACGGAGCTGCAGCTAGCTTCCTCCTGCTACAGCTTCCTTTAGTAAGCTGCAATTTTCACACGCAAATCCAGTTGTTGTTCCTTCCATATAGTCATAGTTCTTGTGCAATTCGAGTAGCAGCGTCGACCTGCTCCATGCTTATACATAGATCCATCCATCTCTCATTGAGGTTTTGATTACATGGAACTTCTAATTTGGGTTTTATAATTTACATCTTTTCCCATTTGTATCTATTTCTCATGTAACATTAGTAATAGGAGGTTTAGGTTTGACGATGCAAAAAAATTGAGCTGAAATTCATCTTAGCATGATTGTATTGCATATTTTAGCATGTACCACTAACGTTTCAAGTTTGTGTTTACTTTAAAGTGAAACAATCTGTGGTAGTGGTATTTATGGATGGTGTTGGTCTGTCATGAGATGTTCTAGCATAATTTTTCTAATAGCAGTTAGTGCATATACTTGAGATCATGCTCATGCATGACATTAAATTTGCTAGATCAAATCCAAGACGGTAGATCTTCTTTAACTAATGTATTTCAGTTTAGAATAATTTAGTTGGAATCATGAACTCTGCTATATGCAGTTCAAAATCTAATATCAACGCATTGCTTTTATCATTTCCTGATTATTTGTCGGTAAATATATTGCTTATTGGTTTATCTTATTGTTTACAAGCTAATGGTATCATGGAACATGTTTATATTACCAACCAATTATTAAAGATGGTTAGTATCTTTTTAATTCATTACTTTCTTGAGCGATAGATTTGTTTCCTACTTCAAAGCTCATACTATTGTTATTCATGTCTGGATCTAGTGGGATTTGTGGGTGTCCCTCAGAGTTAATTTAACAAGTACCGCTTCGATCGTTTGCTTGTGACACCTCATTTTATGCTGGTAGGCAGTAGTTTTTTTTGCTATGGTATGCAGTTAGATATGATTATTTACCATTAGGATTTAAGAAGGTAGGATTTGGGTATTAACGAATTATGTTTGGTTTATTATTGATTTGTATATTATGGATTTCATATCTTGATAATTTTTTGTATGATGTTCATGTATAAACATTTAAAATTTAGTTATTATCTACAAGAAACCCAAGGCTCCAAGGAGGGCCTCTACTCTGGAGGTTGAAGAGACGCTTCCATGGCGTCGAATCGGGCCACCCTTCTGGCCCTAGATCATGGCGACGATGACGGTCACCATGTGATTAGCTCGAATCGGCAGCAGGAGTTCTCCCCACCAACGAGGGGGGGCCGGCGGTGCCCCGCGGAAGCCACTCCCCTCGCCTCCACGGCCGGACGGAGCACCCTGCAAAGCACCACCACACCACCACGAGAAGTGGACAAACGCAACTTGATTATTTGCGGAGACGGTGGTCTTCTCCAGCGTCTTCAGCTTTGCTCTCCCCTCGCCACCATGGCCGGCCAGCGAACACAACAAGACAAGGAAGAAGAACCCTAAATGGATCCATATCCCGTTGCTCAGATCCTTCACCCTGCTCCAAACTACAGGCACAAGGCCAACAACCCTACACCTACTTCTACACTCTACAAGCTGAGCTCCTCCTCCTCCCCGACTCCAAGCGGCAACGCCGCCGGAGCGAGTACGGAGGAGAGTTCGGGAACGAGCACCGACTCTCAAGGCTTAGAGGAGAAGGAGGACCAGGGGCGAGGGGGGGAGGGGGAGGTATCTTTCACGTGTGATGTCTATTCACTCAATATGGAAGATGATGGGAACCATCATCAACATGTACATGGTGATCGATATCCATGTTTGGGAGCGGAAGAATCTCTAATATCTGGAACTTTTGTACTTCTATCATTGATGTTATGTTGCCTTGTTACTTTTAATCTGATTAATGGACACAATGTCGTGCATTAAGTCTATGGTACAAATTTTACAACTCTTTTGCTATGGTCTACATTATACAAACAGAAAAGTTGAAGTTGGCAATGTACGACATGTGTGCATGCTTTAAATTATATGATGTGTCAAGCTTCATACACTACCCAATGCAATCAAAAATCCGAAGTTACGGAAATGGCCAGTGAAATCGACATATACACTTTAAACCCCGCTCTCACGTGTGCCGCAGGAAATCAACACATGAATAGACTCATAGGCCTATAGTGGACTCAAAGGGGGCAAGAGATTTTTTTGGATAAATTGCAAAAGTTAGTACCCGAAATCGAAACCTTATGTTATGATACCATGTCAAGCTTCATGCACTAGCCAATACAAAAAAGTCCGAACTAATGGAAAGGTCTATGCAATTCACATATATACTTCAACACCCCCTCTCAAACACGTACTTTCATGTATGACTCGAGGAGGCCAACACGTGCATGAAGTCTCAAAAGGATGGCTCAAGAGGCATATACAAGGACTGAGGGGTGATGAGAAACTTTTCAATAAATTGTGAATGTCAGGACTCGAACTCGAAACCTAATACCATGTCAAGCTTCATGCACTAGCCAACATAGTAAATTATCTGAGCTGATGAAAATGGCTAGTGAAATCCACATATACACATCAACATCCCCTCTAACGTGTGACGCATAAAATCAACACATGAATAGACTTAGAGTTATGACTTTGTATTCTCCTTCTCCCTCCTATCGCCGCAAGTGTTTAGGACCCGATCGCATCCCACCACTCTTTTTATGGTGTCCATTCCGTGGACAATAGACGACAAGGCATGGTTGAAAGTCGCTGGCGAAGGTTGGAAGACATGATGGTCGTTCGGCTTCTCTTGCAAGGAGCTAGGTTATGGATGGTGCCATCGATCATGTACCTACAAAAAAGGAGAGAAACTTTAACCCAGACTGGCAATGTAGTACGCACATAAACGTGGCAACAACGGGGTGGTATGACTACACTCGGCTTCTCTTGCAAGGAGCTAGGTTATGGATGGTGATGTAGCCCGATCTACGGTCGTTACCACATATTGGTCTCCAACTTACGCCAAGTCGTCATGGACTCCAAAGGTGAATCCGTTCCTCTATGCGAGCCCCCTTCCTACCCTATTGAATGGTATGCTACTTCATACTCCGTCACATATGCATGATAGGATCACATTGACAAGTACGGAGGCAAGGGAGGAAGCCTGGAGCATCAAGCCCGACAAGACGGAGGCTTGGAAGAGGAGGCGGAAGAAGACAGATCGCCAAATGCTCTCTGTCTCCAGCGGTACTACCGGATCTGGCGACCGGTACTACCGGCGAGTGGTGCTACCGCCCCCTACTACCGCCCCCTACAGACGACACCAACAGAAGCCCCAGGACTGCAAGCGGTACTACCGGATCTGGACCCGGTACTACCGGTCAGCGGTACTACCGTCCCCTGATACCGCTCGCTACAGACGGCTCCAACTGACGCTCCAGGACCGCAAGCGGTACTACCGGTCCCAGAGCGGTACTACCGGTGTTGACCGGTATTACCGGTCCCAAGTCCGGTACTACCGGTCATGTGTGCCTGCGCGCACCTGTTGGGCCTTCGGCCCATGTACCCCTCTAGCTCGTCCAAACCCTAGTTTTATCCCCAATCTACCCTTGTTTAGTGGTTGGCCTATAAATAGAGCCCCCACCCCTCATGTATCCCTTAGGCATAGATGATAGACTAAAGAAAACCCCCATTATGGAATCTCTAGTTTTGCCTCATCCCCTTTACCAAGGGGACCGACTATCGTCACCAACCTCGATTGGAATTTGCATCACGCATCCATCGTTGAACAAGGCCTTGGAGTTCGGTGTCTCGTCTCCAAGTTGTCAAGACCCTCCCCAAGGTGTTCTTCCCTCTCCAATGTGGATTTGAGGGAGCATGTTGACCGATCTTTCCTTGCGAGGATTCTATCGGACCGGTGGCCGCCGTTCGGGAGCAATCGGCCTTGTATCGTGTGAGTTTTGCGTGTGTTCATCGTGTTCCTCGCGAGGTGTGTGTTCGCTTCCGCTACCTTCTCCCTTTCCCCTCGCTTTCCCATCGATTTGACCACGAGATCCGTGAAGATCGGGCCACCCAAGATGTTAACCCCTCCATCATCTGGTATCAGAAGCTTTTGGTTGCCACGGATCTCCATCATCTGGTATCAACAGCTTTTGGTTGCCACGGATTTCTCATCGATTTGGTCTTTTCCCCATAAATTCGAAAATTTCACCAAAAATAGCCCCAATTCGTGTTTTGGATTGATCTGTGATTTGAGTGCGTTTTGGTAGGTTTTGATCCGTGGATTGCTTGCTAAACTTGTTGATCTACCCTCCTTTGCGTTCCCATGGCCTAATTTCTTGATTTCCCCCTTCGATTTGGTGCTTTTCTTGAAGATTTTCCGCCCAAATCACCCCAAAGTCGTGAAAACGCGTCAAAACTGGGAGTTTCTGGACCCAGCGGTACTACCGGGCTTAAAATCCGGTACTACCGCCCTTATCCGGTACTACCGGGCCCAAAATCCGGTACTACCGCCCAGTATAGAAAGAAAACAGCAGGTTCCCAGATTTCAGCCTCTCACCGTTTTGAGCATAACTTTTGCATTCGAACTCGGATTTTGGTGTTCTTTAGCTCGTTTCGAAGAGGAGAAGGAGCTCTACATCATAATCCACGTTGTTCATGCTATATACTCCATCCAAATTCCGTAAGCAAGGCGGAATCCAACAATAAAGGGTGAAGATCGTCGACGAAAGGTATAAACATTCCGCGACTTCTCCCCACTTGCATTCCTTTGTGAACCCCAATATCTTTGCGAGCAACAAACACCTATTGAGACTAGTTACTATTATGATTGCTTGGGCTATGCACATTTGATACCTTGTAGATTCCGAGCAAACATTTGTGAGCGCTATCTCATATAGTTATCTTGTATAGTTGTTGGCACAAGGAAGAGGCAAGTGAAAAGAAAAAGAAAATAAAAGAGTGATACAAAAAGAGAAAAAAAAGAAAAAAAAGAAAAAGAAAGAAATATACATGTGCCTCATAGAATAGGAAGCGCAAGCTCGATGAACATCATATAGGTGGTACTTATTGTGCATATCTTGTAGCCCACCAATTTTGTGCAATCGAACTAGCGTCTCTCCTTGTACTTGTGTGACACGAGCTTATAGTCTTCGCTAGGTAATCATTTGGTTCTTAGCTCACTTTCTCCGTCGCACAAGTCCCATTTATCCCACCGTGTGGGTTTCCTTGTACATATTTCCTATCTTGTGGATTGACGTGTTTGCTTTGTGATCATTGTGGTTCTTTACTTGCCATTACAACATCTTGATTTCAGATTGGTTCTTGACATGCCACTTTCCATACCTATCCACCATAGGCCTTGTGTGTGTTTGTTTTTTGGTTAGTAGTTGGTTTTGGTGTTCCGTGTGAACTTCACTTTGCTTGGTTTATTGCTCTCAAGTGTGGCCACTTGCACGATACGATCTTCCAAGGTAAAGTAAGGTTCGACGTTGTATCCCTAACACCCTCTACCACTTCCATATACAACACTTGGTCTTGTGAAGCATGTCTAGGGACTCCGGGACCGAGGATGATTTCCATGAAGAATCCATGATGAGCCACCATGCATATGTCTCCACAAGCATGGATAACATGATGGAGCACTACACCAACAATGGCTCCACATGCTTAGGTGACATGGAGTGCTACAACAACAACGACTCCCCAAGCATGGGCGACTTCAAGAACGACAACGACAAGCTCCTCAAGTCGCACCGGCCAAGACGGAGCCTACACCTCGAGTGCGCCAAGGTCCACCATGAAATGGACAAGTTCCAAAGCGACCTCCACAACTTAAAGAAGGACATGGACAACGACTTCGACAAAAACATGAGGATGGTCGCCAATACTAATGATGCTTTGCGCTCATTAGAAAAACTTACAAGGAAGAGTGCCAAGGTCAAGGGCCATCGTCGTGAGCGTCATATGGATGACCAAGTGCGCCACCTACATCAACCATCGGCAAGGCACGCCAATGACCTCCGTCGACACCGTCATAAGGCACCTTCAACTACTAGTGCCACCACCAAAATGGCACCAACAGCAAGCCTTCGTCCACGCCATCAAGCTTCAACGACTACGCTTGCATTTGAAGACCTCATGAACGAGGAAAATGAAGACCTCTACTTCGCCAAGTTGGATAGCATGATCCTACCTCCACCACTACTACAAGATGGCCACAAGACGGTCGAGCATGGGATTTTCCCTTCGACCATGGAGGCGAGCAATGATGCCCATCTTATGGCATCCAACCTTGAAGGCGACAAGGTCAAGAATGGTGAGCATGGGATTTTCCCTTCACCAAAGGAGGCGCTTGGAGTTGAGGAACCCGAGCCTACCCCTATAAGCTTGAGTGATGATGTGGTACCAATCCCATGTGAGCATGAGAGCCACTGAGCCCACTTGAGTGAGAACAAGAGTGAGATGAGTGACTCCACCTTATGTGAGATTGAGTGCTTCCACTTTGAGGGCATGAGTGATACACCGAGTGAGTTGAGAGTGGTAGTTGATAGGTCAAGTGAGACCATTCCTATTTCTAACAACTTACCCTCTACCTCTAGTGTGTTCTCTTATGTTGTGATAGGTTCCATGGATGAAGAAGCGCCGAGCTATGAAGCAATGATGCCTCAATTGGAGAAGATGTACATGGTGCACGAAGATGATGCTACGCCATGGCTACATCAAGAAGACGAAGTCGTCCACAAGGAGGCCACAACACCCACTTCATATGAGAGTTATGAACAAGGTAACAATAATGGTGTTGATGATGCCATGATCCCACTAGTGGACATGATGAATTGTGAGGATATGCATGCTATGGATGATACTTGTGACATTACATATGCTTCATTCATATTCCCATGTGATGCTTTGCCTTTGCATAATATTTCTCATGTTGAATTGTTTGATTGCGATACCACTGCCATAAACATGCCATGCTATGCATCTTGTGTGTATCCTCCAATTGCTTCGGACTTGCTTTGTCGTGCTAGTCATTCAATTTCTCCCGTTGCTTGCAATAAGATGAATGCTTGCTATTTCACTTGTTTTGCTTGCAACAACATTGATCATATGCGTTATCATGAGATGGCCCCCATAGCTTTCTCAAATTTTTGGAGATTTTGATGATTGCCATGATAAGCATGTTCCCCACTTGCATACTCACCATGCATCTATTTCATACTTGTTTGACATTAATGGTGATGTGCACAAGAAGAGATACATCATGATGGATGATGTGTATCTCTACCATGCACACACGTTCTTCCTTTTGTGTATGATGTGTGTAGGTACCCGCACTATCATGTCAACCTCGGTTGAGCACGAGTTGACAAAAAGATCTCTTGAGAGCATCCAACAAGTGAGTTCAAGATCGAACCCAGCTCTGATACCTTTTGCATGCTTTGCATCTTTCATGTTGACAAATTGTTCTTTCCTATGGTTTGCTTGCAAGCATGTTAATGGTATTATCTTCCCTTGTGACATTCATGTTTCTTCGCTTTTAGATAATGATGCTTTGTGTGTTGCAACAAAAATGTTGAACAATTTAAATTTCTGATGTTTTGTGTGCAACCACAATTCCATTAAGAACATGTATTGTCATGAGAGCTTCCAAGAATCTCGTCTTGTTGTTGCAACAAACATAAGGACCACTTGCTCTTTCATTTGGTTTGTTTGCAAACACGTTACTTTGGCTTCCGCTTGGGATACTCATATTCCCATGATATTTGCTATCTATGATTTGTGTGTGACATCCAACATGTCGAACAATTTCTCTTTCCAATGGTTGGTTGGCACACATAATGATGTTATTTTGGATATTCTTCCTTTTGTGTTTTTGCCAAATTCTCCTAACTTTGCATCAAATATGTTGATCAAATTTCTATTCGATTGCTTTGAGTGCCCCACTACTATGTTATATGGAGTTTTTGAGTTTCCACATTTGGATGATGTTCAAATGATTTCCATGCACATTGACCATGCATATGCATCCCATTTGCTATACTTGAGTTGTGCTAATCGTGTTGTGATCAAGAATGGACATGCCACAAATGACATGCTCCTCTATGACACACAAACATATGTTGCTTGGTCTTTGTTGTATGAAGGTACAAATGCGTACACGTCAACCTCTATGGACCATGTGTTGACAAGAAGAATCGAAGAGAGTTACCTATGGCCACCCTTCATCGAGCTATCTCTACAAGATAAGGTGACTTCCTTCTACTTAAGGACTCATGCAATAATCTTCATGAATTGGCTACGCTTTGACTGTTGCTTTGCTTTTGTTGTGAGCTTTGTAGGCTTCATGGAAGGTCAAGAAATATTGAAGTGTTGTCAAGTCAATATTCTCGAGGACGACTATATGGTGAACCCCAGGATCAAGAAGGTCTCTCGACCGCTTCTACTTTGTGACGAGCATGTAGAGTCGAGGACGACTCTTTTTGAAGGGGGAGAGCTGATGTAGCCCGACCTACGGTCGTTACCACATCTTGGTCTCTAACTTACGCCAAGTCGTCATGGACTCCAAAGGTGAATCCGTTCCTCTATGCGAGCCCCCTTCCTACCCTATTGAATGGTATGCTACTTCATACTCCGTCACATATGCATGATAGGTTCACATTGACAAGTACGGAGGCAAGGAAGGAAGCCCGGAGCATCAAGCCCGACAAGACGGAGGCTTGGAAGAGGAGGCGGAAGAAGACAGATCGCCAAATGCTCTCTGTCTCCAGCGGTACTACCGGATCTGGCGACCGGTACTACCGTCCAGCGGTGCTACCGCCCCCTACAGACGACGCCAACAGAAGCCCCAGGACTGCAAGCGGTACTACCGGATCTAGCCCGGTACTACCGGTCAGCGGTACTACCGTCCCCTGATACCGCTCGCTACAGACGGCTCCAACTGACGCTCCAGGACCGCAAGCGGTACTACCAGTCCCAGAGCAGTACTACCGGTGTTGACCGGTACTACCGGTCCCAAGTCCGGTACTACCGGTCATGTGTGCCTGCGCGCACCTGTTGGGCCGAATGTACCCCTCTAGCTCGTCCAAACCCTAGTTTTATCCCCAATCTACCCTTGTTTAGTGGTTGGCCTATAAATAGAGCCCCCACCCCTCATGTATCCCTTAGGCATAGATGATAGACTAAAGAAAACCCCCATTATGGAATCTCTAGTTTTGCCTCATCCCCTTTACCAAGGGGACCGACTATCGTCACCAACCTCGATTGGACTTTGCATCACACATCCATCGTTGAACAAGGCCTTGGAGTTCGGTGCCTCGTCTCCAAGTTGTCAAGACCCTCCCCAAGGTGTTCTTCCCTCTCCGATGTGGATTTGAGGGAGCACGTTGACCGATCTTTCCTTGCGAGGATTCTATCGGATCGGTGGCCGCCGTTCGGGAGCAATCGGCCTTGTATCGTGTGAGTTTTGCATGTGTTCATCGTGTTCCTCGCGAGGTGTGTGTTCGCTTGCGCTACCTTCTCCCTTTCCCCTCGCTTTCCCATCGATTTGACCACGAGAGCCGTGAAGATCGGGCCACCCAAGAGGTTAACCCCTCCATCAGATGGTGCCATCGATCATGTACCTACAAAAAAGGAGAGAAACTCGATGTAGTATGCACATAATCGTGGCAACCCGACAGTTTATGCAGGCTGGTTCAGAGTTAGCTGGAACAACTTAGCTTCCCAACTAGCATTGTTTGTCTAGGCTATCAGATTAACGACACTATAATTTTTGTTAGAGACACTAATTAATTTTTTGTATTCTCACTCTCTCTGTTGTCCCCTCAACTGCTTTGGGTTCGAGAAGGTCTTACCACTCTTTTTACGTGTCCATTCCAAAAATACTGTGGATCCAAGGAGAAAGAAATGTATAAGGGTGTGGTGGGGTGCTCACATTCTCTAGCTAGGACTTAGGTTGTGGCACTGGTGGAAAAAGGGCCAATAGTCCTCGCTAGGACTTAGGTTGTGGCACTACTATTGATAATTATTGATGGGCGGGTATTATCCGTGGGTCTTTTTTACCCTCGGTTATGGAACAAAATCTATATCCATATGCGGGTGCCGATGCGGGTTGCGATAAAGATTTAAGATTACAGGTGTAGGTTTGGTTAAGCTTCGTTTAGGGTTTAAGGTTTAGGGTTTAGGGTTTAGGGTTAAGCTTCACCCGTACCCAACAGCAGCGGGTGCCATCTGTAATCCATACACCTCTATGTGTTCCTAGCAAGAGCAGCCGAACGCTGCCAACCTACCCCTCTATGTTATGTTGCTAGCAAGAGCAGCCGAGCGCTGCCAACCTACCCCTCTATGTTATTTTCCTCTTCGAAAATTTGTGAAATATGCCATGTATATGCAAAAGACATAGTCCCATGGTAAAGACACACTGTTCCAATCACTAAAACGTGGGCTGCTATTTCCCGCCAGACACGTGTGAAACCATCGCCCCGCATGCAGCCTTCTTCTCGTGGGCCGCCCCCAAAGTGACCTAAACAAACAAGGATGTGATTTTTAATTTTTCCAAATTTGAACAGTTTTCAAGTTCAAACGATTTTGAAATTTTAGCAGTTTTCGTAGCTATTCAAAATTTTCAAATTCCAAAAATGTTCATATTCAAAAACTGTCCAGATTCGAAATTTGTTCATACTTAAAAAGTGTTTTAATTTTGAAAATTGTTCAAATTCAAAAATTATTCTAATTTAAAAGGTGTTCAAATTCGAAAAGTGTTCCAATTTAAAAATTATTCACATCTAAAAAATGTTCATATTTTAAAAATATTCAGAAAACAGAGAAAAGCAAAAGAACTAGAAAAGAAAAACCAAGAAAAAAACACATAAAAAAGAAACAAGGAAAAAGGAAGAACGCTAATTAGGCCGGTCCAACGCGCGCATGCGGGCGATAAATAGCATTCGCCCACTAAAACTGGCTACAACGGCTGAGCTACATGGTGAAACAGGGACTTCTATACACCGACCTGTATACGGCTGGCCGCACATCCTTTTGTCCCTTGGCCTGGCCCATTCAGCGCCAGTGGTTTTCTGTCTGGGGATTTTTTTTGCCTTGGATAATTTTTAAAATCTGAACATTTTTCAAACATGAACACTTTTCAAATCTTAATATTTTTTAGATTTAAATATTCTTCAAAATCTGAATATTTTTTGAATCTGAACATATTTCCGTATCTGAACATTTCCGAATTTAAACTCTTTCGAATTTTAAAATTTTTGAACTAAAAAGAAAAAGAAAAGATAAAGAAAAAATAAATGAAAAAACAGAAAAAAGAAAGCCGAACTTGGCGGGCCCATACCACGCACAGGGTGTGCGGCATGCAGTAGGAGCCGACCTGTATATTGAGCGGGTAGAAAAGAAGACGATACAGGTTGGGCCTTCGGCAGGCAATGTTGCTGGGCTGCATTATACCCAGTAGTACACTGCTTTGTGTGTTCTTTAAGGCTCCGACTGATCGTCATTCAGGCACTGCATGAGTTATGAGATCGACACTAGACATTAAATTTTGCATTCTTTCGAGGGAAAGTAGCCAAGTATCGCGGTATCTTTTCAGGGAAAAGTTGAGGCTGGACGGTGGCAGTAGTGTAGTACTTTTTTACCGGCTGTGGACGTGATGCATAGCAAACGGTACCGGCTAACCGGCAGTGAAAATAATGCAAGGGAGACAGCATAACTACATATATGAAAGACAACTGCTTCAGCGATCGATGGATCATGCCAATTCAGCGATCGCACTGTAGATATGAAAGTTTTGCACATCTACAGTGCTTTTCGTCTGGTACGTTTCCTCCTGCCGTGTGGCCCTCTAGAAAAATCCTAACGTCTCCCGTTTCCTCTCTCCCATCTTATCCTCTCCCGAACGAGCAGTCCATGGCCGACCGAGACCAACGAGCGGTGCCCTAGTTTCGCTCTCTCTCCTCGCCGCCCGCTCCCCTTTCCCAGACCGACGCCCTTTTACCTCTCCCTAGCGGCCGTGCCGTGCCTTTCCGTCATGCGGCGGCTGTTGACGTGGAGGAATTCCAAGTGCTCCTCTGCCCCTGAGGTGATTATCGATATCCTTCTCTCCCTCCGGGGCGGCATGGCTATAGGAGGATCGAACACGCCCCGTGCTTCCCCCCGGGTGTATTTACTGTGTATTTGATTTTTGTCTATGGTTCTTCATCTATTCAATTTCCTCTCTGGTTTATATTCAGCTATTATTTTGTGGGTGTGTTTCCACAGATCTGATTCCAGGCAATAACCATCACCAAGCTGCTGAGATTCAGCTTCACCACCTTCGACCACTTCCAATCGGTCTTGCACGCGGTCGGCACATCTCTGTTTGCCACGAGCTTCGAGCCTAGATAAAACCAGTGTGAGGCTCGCGTCCCAGGGCGTCGTCGCACGACAGCTTGAGAACGACACGTTGGCTAGCACGGGGATCTTCTTAGCGCCCTTTCCAAGCATGCTCCACGCCTCGGTCGTCCCGAACTTTCCAACCGGTTCTGACCCTTCGAGTCGGCAGCGGCGGCCCGTGGTTGCCACAGTTCGTGCTGGAGTTGATGAGACGTCAAACGTGTGTGGGGTTTCATACTTCTTCATCTATACTTGATTCTGTTTCCTTTTCTTTCTATTGATATTATTTGGCATAGATTTTTTATTGGGATTTTGGGCAGATGGACAGTATGTCAATCCTAGAGGGCTTCATCAACTACATGATGGAGCTGCAGAAGAGAAACGAGCGGCTGTAGGAGAAGATGGAGGAGCAAGAGAAGGATGCCGGTAGTGTGGCGGGGATGTTGTTTAGCCTTTTCCGGGAGTTGAACTCGGATGAGATGCCGGGTGGGAACATGCAAGTTCGAGGTGGAGCTCAGCGAGGCGGCACCCAGGTGAACGTGTACTGCGGCGCCGAGCAGTGGATGATGCTCTAGACTGTCAACATCCTCGACGCGCTCGGCCTCGACATCCAAACAGTACATCGTGAACTGCTTGATGTTGGAAATTTGAGAGATGTATGTTTTTGACTTCTGTCCCATTCATATGTTCTTGATATTGGGCAAAGAATTGTCAGGAATTAGGCAAATGATTGTTGGGAAAGGCCTACAGTTGGGGTTGGACTGTAGTGTTATAGGTTTCATTGCCTCCATTCAATGGGGAAGGGAGAAAAATTATGTATTTGTATCTTTCTTTCTCTTTTTTACACGCACGTAGTGCTGAATAAACATGGCATCTATTTTCATTGGCTTAAAGATTCAAGTGCTATGCAAGGGTTAAGAACAAACAATTTTATGTGTCCCATTACATGATATGTCAAACCTTCTTGCATGAATCACATGGAACAGCTGCAGCCATAATCTATTCAATTATTGGCCGCTTTGGGTTTAGGACTTTGGATTGGAGAAAATGAAGAGAGTATAAAAATGGGATGACCACGATTTTCTTATGTCAAGAATTAATTCTAATGATTTATTTGCGCTAATACTTTGTTTAACTGTCCTTTGTTATTATTGTAGTACTACCACCTTTGGTTCTACTGGTGTTCTTGAGTATACATGCTCCCTTTGCTAGCTTTCCTTCCACTCCTTCAACTCGGCTCAGGACAACTCCTGAACTTCTTGCTGCCATGAATTTCTGCCTTTCCAGCAAAGTTTATTTACATTATAAATTGCTTTGGTCAAGAGCTAAGGCTGAATAGGACGAGTTATTTCAGTTTGCTCCCAATGGATTATCTCAGTGCCATTAGCAGATGATAGTGCAATGACATCGAACATACATGACTGCTCTCACAATCCCTCTTAGAATCTGAAAATATTAGGCAAATAAGATAAACCAGGTAGTCTTTTGACTGTGCTTTGGATAATTTTTGACATCTTGCTTTGTGTTCTACAGTACGAATGTGCATCTAGGTGAAGTGAATATTGTTTCCTATGCCTACAAGTACCTTTGGTTTACTTCGTCAGCCAGGGTTAGTACCTGCACGGTTGTTGATGGTGTCTTCTTCAACGGTGAAGATCTGAATCGAGCTTATTTGCAATAAATACTTACAAGAAATATTATATAAAAATAGGCGCTCGACCATCTGTAGAGATATATATTGCAATGTATAGTTTCATGTATATTCAGTGCTATGCCCATGCTTCCAGTATATGTAGGTTGTGCATCCAGTTAGTTAATTTTCAAGGATATCATCCAGTTAGTTAATGATGCTTTATGCCTTTGTTTTCAGGGTGTTTTTCATGCTGTGGAGATCAGATAGTACATGCCTTCGTTTTGATATCTATTGGCTTGCAATGAAGCTGATTGTGGTCCGGTGGTTGGTGTTTTGCTTCATGAATGTTTGATCATCGTCGGCTAAGAGACGGTAGAACCAGAGCTAACTTTATGAAGGATGCAGCGTGCTTTCAATTATTAAAGTTACCTGTAACCATATACAGATCATACACTTTGTAACCAGATACAAAGTATATTTTTGCACGAAAATATTTTAGCCATAATTTTTCTAAGGTAACTTTAGAGCAACATACACAAACTATGTTAATGACACGGCGCGACGTGTCGTCGTGCCTACTTCCCTAGTAGTCTCTAATGTGTTTGTACTTTGCCTGCGTTTACCGGCAGTGGACGGGAGTAAAAAATATAGATGTCGCGGATTTGTTAAAATTTCGATTAATCTATATACTAAGTAGTGTCTAGATTTATAATTTCTTTGACAAATCCGTAACACTATTTTAAGATGGAGGGAGTAGTAGTTACATCAAATGCAAGACGGGCTCCGCCGAATGTTGATCTGAAAAAGGACTTGAGAAATCAGCAATAACGAGCAGCCACGAAAATATGACGTCTGGCCGACTGCAAGCCTTATGTATCGTTTAAAAAAAAGTTCGTTGTGCACTCTTGCCAGCGGCACCATGGCGCAAGCTTGCTCACCATCAGCAGATGTGCCAATGCAGCTGGTTAACCATACATGGATGTAATGTAATTGTGGTTACCGCAGAGCCTGCCCACATTCGGGTTCTGAATTTTCACTGAAGGCGTTGTTTCGAAAAAGATCACTGAAGCCGAGACAAGACGCCATACTTACGCGCAAGAGCAGCTAAACGTTTCCGCAAACTCTGAACGTTGCTACTGATTTGCAACAGACATGATTCCCGGGTAAAAACTGGCTCAGTTTCTACATCGCCAAAGACGTTTCAGCAAAAACTGGATCGTCCGGCCACGGCCAGCTAGACAGTGAGACAATGTCAGTTTGGCTACATGTAAGTAAGTACGGAACATTTTCCGAAAGAGTGCAAAACTTGATTAACGCCGGTGGACAGTTTCAGAGCATTGCCCGGCCGCAGCCACCCAAAGCAAGGCCAGATCCCGGTCAGAAAGCGACGAGTTACAGCGGGGCGGGTAAACTGGTAACGTCGTATCACCGTTTTAAGGGGGGAAGAAGCTAACGCCGAGTGTGGCTGGACGGTGGCGGTTAAGTGCAATTTCAGGCTTTTCGACCGGGATCAGGGAGGCGGGCTGCTTTACCGCCGGTGAAATTTATGGTGGAAACTGCCATTCCGACGTCTCTCCGGCGTTGCCCCGGGCTACCGGCCGGCGATCAGTGGGCTGTGAAAGCCGGGACAGTTCATCTGAGGAAAGACACTTTATCAGCGCATTGACCAACTGTGGTGGATGATGCCACGGATCGTAGCCAGTGGAAATAGTATGATATCACTCAAGCTAGAGCTAATGTCCGTTTGTGGTTTAAGCCTTCCGTTTCCTTTTCTTATTTCGAAGACCTATAGTGCTCGACAGCGCGGTTCAGTCTGAGTGACGTTGTTGCATTGCATGCATCCGAATTGTATGTATGCATTACCCGAGAATTGTTCAGAGAGCACATTTGCACCGCAAGAGTTGCTAGTTAATTTACATTTTACATTGAGTTGAGCTGATTCCTATGCGAAGCTAACATAAATAATCGCATGGTGGATCCATCGGTGCCTCATGTTAATAACACCAACTATTTTTCTTACTCCCTCCGGCTCCGATCCATATTAATTATTTTAACTAAAATGGATGTAACTCGATCAGAACCATATTGTTCTTGCGCTTCTATGTTCCTGTGTGCGCTGTGGAAAATTAACAAAGTTGTACCGCCTGTCTTCTGACTTTTTGGCCATGGACCTGACCCTGAGGACAGGACAGAGAAATTCAGAGAACACTCGCTGCCGCTATCCAGTGGCAGCGGCATGCCGTCATAGACGTCTCAGAGAAAGAGAAAAACCATGGAGGGTAGATCCAAAGTATCGATATCTTGTAGCTGTTGTTGTGTTGCATACTGTGTATATTTTTGCCAGCCGTGAGCATTTTGTTGTACATGCATTTCTTATCAGAGAGCTATAAATGTGTTATATTACGTATATTTAGACATAGATGGACGGCACCGACTTTTGGCCCTACATGCGTATTGCTTCTTTTTTTTAAGGGAAAGCGGTGGAGGAAACCCCACAGCATGTTTGATTTTTAAAATAATAAAAACAAATTTCGCATCCATGAGGACTTAAACCTGGGTGGCTAGGTCGTACATCCACTCTCCTAACCAAGTGAGATAGGCTCACTTTTTGCGTATTGCTTCGCTTGAAAATAATACGGTGCTACACAAAAATTTTGTTGTACATGCATTTTATATTTTTGTTATTTTGCACACCCTCCATGCCGTTTTCGCTAATGGGCACATTTGCTTCCTGATGAGCAGTAAAATAAAAAAACGAAAGTCTGAAAAGGCTGATTTTTTAGGTTTATATTTGTGTCTTCTATGTGCTTGAAAAGTTTTTTTTCGCGAAGAAAAGATATCTAATGTGTCCCTAGGAAAAATAAACAAAAACCATGTATCTGAAAAAGTAATAAAAGCACTAGATTTGTTTCTTAACACATGCCTCCAAACTTACCTTGCATTTATGATACTTTCCATGTGCTAATGGAACATGGACTTGAATATGCATAAACATTTTCAGATTGCTTACACTTCACTTGTAACATTATTTTTGCAACACACGAATAAATGCTCCTCACTGTAACTTTGAACCGACCCATCCTTTCCTTGGTTGTAAAATTGACTGCACGTTCTACAAAAATATCAGTTGTTTACAATGGGCGCAACAGTTCATTGTGCACGCTAGCTTCTGTTCCCTGCTATCGGAAAGCTTTATCACAGATTTAATTGTAGTTACCGCAGAGTTCATTGTGGGCGCAACAGTTATTTTCCGCTCACCGTCAGCAGATGTGCCAATGCAGCCGGTAAAATTATCACAGATTTAATTGTAGTTACCGCAGAGCATATATACCCGCATTCGGCTTCTGAATTTGCACTGAACCATTGTTTCGAAAAAAACATCACTGACGCCGAGACAAGACGTCAGACGTGCAAGACCCGCTAAACGTTTCCACGATCTCTGAACGTTGCTATTGATTGGCAACAGACATGATTCCCGTGTAGTAAAAAATGACGCAGTTTCTACATCGCCAAAAACGTTTCAGCAAAAGCTGGATCGTCCGGCCACGGCCAGCTACACAGTGAGGCAATGTCAGTTTGGCTACATGTGACTAAGTACGGAACAGTTCCGCAAAACTTGAAACGTTTGCAAAACGTTGCATCTCCTCCCTCCTTCCTCCCGGTGAACAGTTTCAGAGCATTGCCCGGAGCCACCCAAAGACAGGATTTACAGCGGGGCGGGTAAACGGGTAACGTCTCATCGTTTTGGGGGAAAAGGGGCAGAAGAAACTAACGCAGACTGTGGCTGGACGGTGGCGGTTAAGTGCAATTTCAGGCTTTTAGACCGAGATCAAGGGCTCCTGCTTACGGCCAGTGAAATTAACTGCCATTCTGACGTTTCCCTGGGCTACCGGGACAGTTCATCTGAGGAAAGACCCTTCATCAAACCCAGCATTGACCAGATGCGAATGATGCCACCGATCGTAGAGATAGTGTCCATTTGTGGTTACCGATCGTAGAGATGGTGTCCACCGATAGTGCCAATGGACATGTCACTCGAGCTAGAGATAGTGTCCATTTGTGGTTTAAGCCTTCCGTTTCCTATTTCTTATCTCGAAGATATATGATGAGTGCTCGACAGCGCGGTTCAGTGTGTTGCTTCTCGAAGATATATATAAGATAAATGAGATAAATCTCGAAGATATATAAGATACATGAGATAAATCTCGAAGATATATAAGATAAATGAGATAAATCTCGAAGATATATATATGACGTTGTTGCATGCGTCCCGATGATTGTATGTATTACCCAAGCATTGTTCAGATAGCACATTTGCAACGCAAGCATTGCTAATTTCCATTTCACATTGAGCTGAACTGGTTCCTACAAAACTCTAATAACCAAATGATTTTCTGCTCCCGGTCTGAAAAGATTCTGCTTCTCTAAGAGACTGTCACTGTCACCACGTACGAGCACGAACTCGATCAGAACCATATTGTTCTTGCACTTATGTTCGGGTGTTCACTCTTGAACTTTAACCAAAAGAATGTACTGCCTTTCTTCTGACTTTTTGGTCATGGACCAGACCCTGAGAACAGAAAAGAAAAGTTCAGAGAACACTCGCTGTCGCTATATCCAGTGGCAGCCGCATGCCGTCATAGACGTCGTTTCCAAGGAAGAGAAAAAAAAATCAAACGTAAGCATGGACCATAGAGGGTAGATCCAAAGTATCCATATCTTATATCTATTGTTGTGTTGCATACTGTGTATATTTTTGCCAGCCGTGCGCATCAGCGAGCCATAAATGTGTATATTGCGTTTATTTAGGCACAGCCGGACGGCACCGATTGTTTGGTTCTACACGTGTATTGTTTTTCTTGAAAATAATATAGTGCTGGCTGCACCGATTTTTCGTTGTGCATGCATTTTCTATTTTGTTGTTTTGCAGACACTCCTTTGTTTCAAGATCCATCGAGCATGCTCTCCCTGTGGTCAGATGTAACTTCACCCTCAAATGTTCCTTCCAGACACATTTGCTTTATTTTTTTCAAATGGCTGTTTTTTTTAAACTATACATAATAAGATATCTAATCTGTCCCTAGGAAAAATAAACAAAAACATGGTATAAAAATAATAAAAGCACTATATCCGTTTCTTAATACATGCCTCCAACTTACCTTATATTTACGATATTTTACATGTGCTATGTTTTTGAACGGATAAGGCTCCGAAGGACCACAGCTTTATTCCAGTGGTGGGTGAACAATTACATGGAGGCCCAGAAAGAAAATTTAAATTACAACAAGGCCCCACAGTTTTACATAGAACACCCAAAAAGAGATTGCAAAAACGCAATCGAGTCCTAGGAATCTGCCGGCGATGAACAACATCGAGCTCAATCCGGGGGCGAAATCACTTGGTTGAGCGGGGGGGAGGGGGGCTGAAGGCCACTTCGAGACTAGGCAAGATCCTCCTGACGAGGAAGAAAACACGCAACCCACAGTGCCAAGCACGTCGAGGCCATCCATTTGGCCTTGAATAGTGGCCACGGAACTTAGCCGTTGCTTGGAAGACGCCGCAGGGAGGACAACCTCCAGATGCTCCCAAAGGCTCCAAACATGCCCAACAACCTTCTTCCTATCCTTCTCCACCTCCTCGCCTCCATGGCCGGCCAGTTGGACTAGAGCAGTAAGAGATTCACCAGGAAGACGATAGTTGTGCTTGATGAAGAGGGAGTTGGTAGGTCACCAGCGCAATCCCTTCTTATTCCCCTCATCGCCATGGCTGGTCGGAAGAAGAAGAGCAGCAGACGAAGACGAAGTCGGCCACCACCTGACGTCGCGCACACGCGCTAGAGAGGAAACACTGTCGCCATGCCCAGAACCGCGCATCAGAGCATTCCCCGTCTCCTATGCGAAAAAGTATAGTGCGAAAAAGTAGAGAGACTTATTCCAATCATTTGTACTTTGTATGGATATTCAAGCATCCCATCTTAATAAACAAATCTTACTAAAATACAAAATTAACATATTAAATTCTATAAAATGAAGAGTTTTTATCATGCATCATTTAAAAACTCAATTTCAAATGCAACTGGCGCTAGCCCAGAAAACAAAATGTAGGACCAGTTTTATAATTATACTTGTGTGTCATAAGAACTTTGCGGAATACAAGTGTGTTTTATGCATTAATTTCCATGGTGAGTGACCTATATTATCTTGGTATGTGGTCACACAATTTTTTCTTCATTTCCCCTTTCTTATCCTTTAAAGGAAGATCCTAGCTCTAGTGTCAATTAGGTTTGCGACTGTCATAAAGCAATTAAAGAAGAGTCATATGTAGATGTTCTCCAACTCCAAAAATGAGTAAATCATCCAAATTTTAAAAAGCAAACATAATGTTACATAACAACACCCATATGAGGCCAATCACTTAATACTCATTATGACCACTTCATAAGTTGGGATTTCATTGTTGGTCATCAGCATGGCAAGTTACATGCATTATATCCACCATTATTTAACCTCCAACTCTTAATATATATGCATATGGATTCCATATTACATATGTGATTATTGTAGATAGTAATTCTTCATCTACCATAATATTGTGTATGAGTGCATCGACTTCATCACTAACCATAAAAATGACTAATGTGATATCTTAGCTATTTGAAGACTTATTTGTGATTTATTTCCATGTATGTGTCGGGAGAGAGAAAGGGGTGTACAAAAAAGAGGTTGTGTGGTATCCTTTTGAGAAACAAGTTAATGTGTAAAATATTTTTTGGTAGCATATTGCTATCAAGAAATGCTAAGCAAGAAATATTGCTGAAACAAAGTCGAGAATTACTTGTTTAAAAAATATATCACAAATCCAAAATATAAGTATTGGGTTTGTAGTGTTTCAAAATGTAAATGTGGACACAAAAACCAACCCACACCCCCACCCCACCCCCGAAACACTAGCCTTAAGGTCATCAAAAAATCCTAGCTAGCAATCAAGAAGGCAATTCCTAGAATCTACCTTCGAGTGTATCTAGCCATGCAAGCAATCCAAAGAAACATTATCATCCTAGAAGTTGACTTTGAGGAATCCTTTTTCACGACTAGGCATGATACCATTAAAAAAACAAATGTTACCTTGGCTTGGATATCACTTGCTAGGCTAGATCAAAGACTTCCTCGTCTCATTTTTGTTACATCATTTTTATGACCTAGTGCAACACCCATTTTTGTGTGCACTGTAAAACTAGGCAACGTTGGCTTCATATACCATAAACGGAAACCACTTTGATCCTTCGGCATTGGTCCCACCACATAGTCACTAATAGAGTGAAAGCAACTAGAGTATGCCATCTAGGGTTGGAAGTGGAGTGTGTGAGAGCAACCGACGTGGGATGGTTAAATAGACCAAGAAGGAAAGGTAAGTGGGCTTCAAAAGGTTGGTAAATCTATACATCTATGGACAATATACTTCACATCGCAAACAACGACTATATTTATTTGTTGCCATGTTGATGGGCCCATGGAAACCCACATTAGCAATTGAGATATGTAGATCTCTATATCCAATGTAGGTATCTTAGTGGGGGCCCATTTTTAACAGGCCTCATTGGCCATGTGTTTTTAATTTTAGTCGTGGGCCTTGTGATTTATGTTTTTGACGGGTATGTCCTTTTTACCGGTTTGTACTAATGGTTTTTCCATTACCCAATTCTTACTTAAAATGGTAATTTCCAAATGTTGTCCAATATGTTTCCCTCCTTAATTAAATGCAAGTTCAAATATGTTCTCTACCTTAAGGTCCTTTTGGAGGACTTTGGTTAATCCACATGTATTAAGGTTAACTACATATATAACATTGAGGCTAATAAACAAATGGATCTCACAGCTAATATTTTTGGTTGCCATGTGTGAGTGCACCTCTTTACTTAACTTTATCTCCTGTTGTTTCTTGCACATCATCAATAATATTACTCCTATGATGAAAAAAATGAACACATACTTTCTTATTTTCCTCCTTTCTCTTAGAGGGAAAATTTAGTGCGTCTCCCCCAACATACTACTTATGTCTAATCAATTCCTTAAGTCACCAACGAAATTATTGGTCGTGTGTTGTGGCCCTAATGGAAATATGAATTGATTAGTCACATCCATGTCCTTGTCATGTGAAATATGACATGCAAAATACTCCCTCCATTTCAGTGAATAAGGCGTCCTTGTTTTTGTGTTTTTTCTTTGACCAATAATTACTTCACATATAAACTTTATCATAAAAATTAACATCATTAGAAAGTTTTTGTAAATATAAATCCAATGATAGTAATTGTGTTCAAAATAATCATGATATTGTTGGTCAATTTTTCGATCAAAGTTCGTCTTGGAATGCGTGTGTGCATTACTCATAGGAATGGAGGTAGTAGAAGATAAGAGAATTTGGTTGTTTCTGACCTTGTGTTATAAATGATGCTCTTATGCTCAAACAATTTCATTATTATTAAAATTAACACCATGGGTTCATTTAATTAACAATACTAACAATTGTTTGTTTCAAATTTGGCCAAAAAATGGTTTGATATGATGGAAGAATGTATGTAGCCTACATGATAAGTTCAAACAAATCACTTATTCCCATGTTGCCTCTTGTTATTTGGAATTGTGGGTGTGATAACTCGTTTGGTGATAAAATTATTTCTATTTTCCATATTGCTTTTTTTGGCTAAAAATAATGAGATTGTCTTTATGCCAACGTTCATGAACATAGTTGGATATAATTAATGAACTCTTTCAGTCTCCCATGTCGACACAAGATTTTGAATTTCTATAACCTATAGGTATTTATTCATCTCCTCATAGTGTACGGTGACTTAAGATCCAACGGTTCATGGAGATATATTTGGGTCTCCAATAGCTGTAGTTCCAAAAAAAAATATGCACATGCAGTAGTAGATATTGGGTTGAGGTAGTGGGGGTAATGGGCTACATAGGCATGTCGAATCAATATTGGGGAGGGGCAATGGACAAAATACTACCATTTTTGGAGTACATGGGCCAAATACTACTAGTTCTTTGCTATTTTTTCATGGGCTGGGGCCGCGGAGGCCTCTGAGGACTCAACATAGCTCCGCCTTTGTGCATAGGGGTGATAGAGTTATACCTACTTCAAACATTGTCAAATGTATTCAAAAATGTAATTTTCCAAGATTAAATATTTCACCTTGTTGTTTCTTCAATATCGCCTGACACCAAGAGATAATTATGTGAACCAACTTAATTGTCGTCAATAGCTTGAACCATGTTATTTTTTAGGATTACGCCTTAGCGACGCTTGATCATCTATTCTTCTCATGCCCTCTTAGACATTCTTGTTGGACTCACAATTTTACTCATTAGCGGTCTTCTAGCAACCTCCATTTATGTCGGGCCCTTCTTTTTTGAGATATTCACAAAGCTCCATGGAACATTTGGAAGCAAATAAATGTAACTATATGACTATTGTTATTATATACATTTATGTCATCTTTTTTTTGCACCATTAGTTTCTTAACGTAAATTTCCTAAACTTGCTTGTATCCAAAAAAGGAATGGACTTTACCTATCAATAAATCAATGGTTCCCATGTTCCCTAGTATCAGTTGGTTGTAGAACACAATTAATCTAAGGGCCTTCTCTAAAACCTTGTGTAAACTATTTTGTCAGTGACGATTACTCCCTTCCATGGCAATCCATTTTGGTAGGTATCACCTTATTCAATCTCTATCTCATACCATGCTTTGAGGACGGATGAGATATTTCAGATGTTGTAGAATCTTTGAAAACCTTTTATTGCGGTATCATGAATAGTACATGCAGTAGTGATAAATTACGCATAAGACTTGTCGGTGTATCATCATCATTAGCAATCAAACATGCTCCTAGATCTCTTGGAGGGACCTATTTTAGATTTATGAACATGTAGCGGTCCATCACCTATTTCCTTTTGGTTGATCTACCTTCATCTAGTATATTGTTCAATAAATCATTATATACGAAAATAATGTCCAACAAAAATCTAGGCGTTATAATAAAAGAATGCAAAAGATATCAATAAGATAAGTAGTTGGGTTATAACACAGATTATAATCAAGAAACAATTTAAGTGGAGTTATGCCTACTATGAAATGGCATTCAGTGCTCATGAGACAAGCCTCTAGATATCAGTCTCATATGTAATTTCTGTATTCAATTCATTGATATCTCACAAACAGCATAATTTGAACCTACCAGCTTCCAACAATTGTTCTGAATGCTAAAACCATACCTCAACTCAAACTGAAACATACCTACAAACTATTTTGTAATGCAACACTTATGAATTATACATTCATGTCTACTTTATGTCACTCAAACAACTTTTGCAACTCTAGTTGTAATTATGTGACTATTGGATAGCTTCATAGTGTCACACTTTCTAGTTATATATATTCATGTCATAACTTTTTTGCACTTATAGAAGATACCATAAAACTGACTAAACTTGCTTGTAGCAAACAAAAGAATGGACTTTGTCCATCAATAACTCCATGTTCCTTAAGCAACAATTGTTGTGGAACACAACCAATATAAGGGCCTTCTCTAAAACCTTTTCATGTAAACTATTTCATCAGTGACGGATCACTCCCTTCCACGCTAATCCACTTTTGTAGCTCTAACCTTATTCAAATCTCTATCTCATACCATGCTTGGAGGACAAATCGGATATTCCAGATGTTGTAGAATGGTTGTAATCCTTTTACTATGGTATCATAACAAGTACATGCAGTAGTGATAAATCGCTCATATGACTTGTCGGTGTTCATCATCATTAGCAATATGCAACATGCTCCTATATCTCTTGGAGGGACCTATTTTATATTTATGTACACGTAGCAGTCCACCACTTATCCCCTTGTGGTTGATATAGCTTCATCTAGTATATTATTCAATAAATTATTTCATATAATAATAAATAGTATGGATTCACTACCTAGGTGGGTAGCTGTGCACCCACTGGCTGCCATTGGATGTGCCTTAAGGTTCTTTTGTTTGCTAGCTGGCATGTTGACCAGAATCTTGTTGGCAGCCCGTAACATGTGTTATGTCAGAAGACCGCCTTCTCTTAAATTTTGGCGCGTGTTGTTAGATTACTGACGCGAAGCTAGCACCCGTTTGAGCTCTTTGCCCACTTTTTCATTACGCGCAAAGTGATAATAGATCTGAAATCTATGTAAAAGAGGAATACAAATTTAAAAATATCACATCGGCAGATTTGAGTAGCATCGAGCTAGCATTACAGGCCATGGAGGCCACCACCAGCGGTATCGTGGAGGGCCTACAACGATGCCTCTTCTCCAGCAACCTAGGGCGCCAGCACTAGCAATGGCCTATGGATCTTTTTGGAAGCAAACAACATGTGGATCTTCTTGAGCGCGACGAAGAAAAACAAGTAATCGACCGTGAAGACCCGGCGCAAGTAGTAGCAACAACAACAGCAACGCATTAGCTCATATGGAACACAATGAATCGATCGCGGAGAATAAAAACAATTATTAGCAACCTCACATGCGGGCTGTTCATGGACTCAAAAGATAAAAATCCAGATTAGACAGAACAAAATAAAATAAAAAATCGATATTGAGGTCTTGTATTGCAAAAAATGGCAAGGTCGTCGGATGCGGTGGATGTCCTCTGCTCCTAGGCCTCCAACGCAACTCCTAGAGCCACTGCCATTGGATCGTAGTGGAATCCCACCAAGGGACCGTCCCGCCAACCATGAAATCGCTTAGGCCACCATCTAGATTTGCACGATGGCTTGCGCTGGCTCGTGTCGCCCCTTTCCCGCAACCAACATCGAGGACAAATGTCATGTCCATTGAAGGAATACGGATTGTCCGTATAGCCCCAGACACATCTCAAATAAAAGGTTGATGCCTCCGGTGCTGCAACAAAAATTCACTGTCCTTAGATTCGAACCGAAAAAATAAACAAAAAGAAACGAGCTCCAGAACTCACCTAAATTGCAAGTCCTTGAATCAATTTGGCCAGGCAATCTGCGGTGGCATTTGGTTGTTGTTGGAAAGGATAGATTTAGAGAGTGTGAGAAGGCATAGAGGGGAGGAGTTTGTGGTGGGATGTGGCTCCATAGGTGAAGGCGGCCTTGGTAGGTGTACCCGGCGGCACTGGTGGAGGCGGGGTGGGAGGCGCTTGGGGAAGGGGATTGGTACATTGAGAGGTGGAGAGGATAAGGCCAGGAGTGGGCCTAGATTCCTCAAAGATCCGCTCACCGAAGGCACATTAACTCTTAAGCGTGTGGGGGGTGTTGCTGATTTGGGATAATATGACCGCTAGGACACGTGTCGCACGTGATATTTGGTAATAATAATGTCTAACCAACTAGCTTCCGTTATTATGGCTTATCCAGAATTTCCATATCCGACAAAACAATGTGTCAGTTACTGGAAGAGTGGCATCAGCTCTTCGACCAACTAGCTTTAGTTATTTGTCGCAATCGTTCGATCTAATTTTGAAGCTACTAATGCCATCAAATCCGACATACCTTTCTGTAATGCTACATCCAATGATTATTCCTTTCAACCGCCTTATTTCGGTCAATATACTCATGCAACCCTAGTACTGACAACACGGTTCGCTGGACTATTCTGTAACATCACGATTCATAATTATACTTTCTATATGATGTATTTTAATGCCTGATCTACTATAGCAACCCTAGTAACGACAAAGCAATGTACTAGATAGTACAGTAAATGCCACTCAAAGTGGATTTTTGTTCCCGCAATATTTTTGTTGCGCGTACTATTAGTCTTATTTTTTTATTGAGGAAATTACACTGGGAGAGTCTCCTGCTGCTCTTTAAATCAAACAAAAGGTGATATTTAAAAAGGTTTTTACAAGGCTTAGACCATTTTTTACATGCCGAAGGTGCTAAGCAAAAAAGAGATTACAAATGTAAAAGGTTAACGATTCTAAGGAGCACCTCTTTAGCCCCTTAGACCTTATGAATCACCAATCTAAGCTAAGCCTTTAGCTAAGAACTAACCATGGAACTATCATCCACCAACCATGTAGATACCCTATGCTCCTATATACACAGAAGATCCATGTCCAGAATGTGATGACAAAATAGTTAGTGAGCGCAAAATTATTAACCGCATGCAATGCAATATATTTGGATGTCGTAATACTAGTATCACTTTATACTAGTGTCTTATCCATTACCCCATTCATACTTAGAAAGGTATTTTACTCATGTTTTCAATATGTTTCCTTCCTTAAATGCAAGTTCAAATATAATTCCTCTATATTAAGGTCCTTATGGAAGCCTTTGGTTAATCCACCTATCTTATGGTTAACTGCATATATAAGAAATTATGCATGCCTCCTAATAACATGGAAGGTAGCCAAATGGATCTCAGAGATGAGCTTTTTGGTTAACATGTATTGTGTGTACCTCTTCACTTAAATTTTCTCCCGTTGTTTCTTGCACATCATCAAGAATTTCACTCCTATGATGGACAAAATGAACATACACTTTCTTCTTTTCCTGCTTTCTATTGGGGGGATTTATAACTAGGGTATAACCATTCTTAGTGCCCCTTCCCCGACATACTACTTATGTCTAATCAAAATTCCTTAAGTGGCCAAGGAAATTATAGGTCATGCATTGTGGACCTCAAGGACATATGAATTGACTAATCACATCACCGGTTGTCATATGAAGCATGACATGAAAAATTGAAGATAAGAGGGTTTGGTTGTTTCTGACTCCTTATGCTCAAACTATTTCATTAGTTTTATAATAAACTAAACTCTCTGGGTTTAGTTAATTCAGCAATACTACAATGGCGTTGTCTCAACTTCCTAGCAAAAAGGGCTCACTCTGGTGTACTCATGTCCATAGCCTCTATGATGAGTTCAAATAAATCATTAATTCTTATATTTGGAATTTTTGATGTGATAACTCGTTTGGTGAAGGCCTTATTTCTATTTTCCATATTGCATATTTTTGGTTGAAAACAATGATATTGTATGTATGAACATTCATTAACATTGTTGGTTACAATTAAGAAACTCTTTCACTCTCCCATGTCCACACAAGATTTTTACTTGCTATAATCTGTAGGTACTTATTAATCTCCTCATATTGCACGCTGACTTAAGATCTAATGATTCCTGGAGCTATATTTTGGGCTCTATCAAAGACAGGTGGGATCAGACAAGACCTATATCCCATATAGTACGACCCTTGTACCACTTCCAGCCCATGAGGGCCTTGATGTCTGCGACCTAAAGGCCTCTATCTAGAAGCTCCCAACCGACCTAATGATACGTCCAAAACGTATCTACTTTCTCGAACACTTTTCTATTGTTTTTCCTCTATACTTAGAATATCACAAGTATAATTAGAATTACCACATATGGTAGATTGAGTATCATAAGAACAAACTTTCTTCCTTAAAGCTAGGGAACTAAAAAGATCTTTCTCTTAAAAACTAGCTTCTCCAAGCTTAGACGTTTCCATACCATTAGTAACAATAGTGTTCAAAAAATTCATACTAATAACATTGCTATTAGCATGCAAATAAAGTTCCATAGGTTTTTTAATTTTCGCTTCAAACACTTCATGTCCTTGTAGGGGTTCATAGCATGGAAAACAAAAAATTTCTACCGCATGCACACAAACAAGACAAGATCTATCTACTAGATTGTAGGAACGAGTCGATAGAAGCACTCACCCTCGAAGATTCCAAAGCGGTTAACGAGAGCAGATTCTCGTGGGTGATGTAGTCGTACACTCGCCGATCTCAAGATCGCGTAGACGATCCTTCCGGCGCTACGTTCCGGCAGCGCTTCCGTAGTCGGTCACACGTACGGTACTCGATGAAGACCTTCCTCTCCCTTGTTCCAGCAGGCAGCAGAGGTTGTAGTTCTTCCTCTCGTGATTCCGGCAGCACGACGGTGTGGTGTCAGAAGTAGAGGGAAGATCCCGCAGGGCTTCGCCTAAGCCGATGCGAGTTATGGTGGATTAGGGTTTCCTGGAGATCTAGGGTTTAGACAACCGGGAGGAGGAGGAGGTGTCGACGGTGGCTAGGGCGGCGGCGACGAACCGGCAGTGCACGAGGCGGTGGCGATGAACCGGCAGTGCACGAGGCGGCGGTAGCGGCGTGGTGGCGCGGGGAGGCGGCGCGGCGGCGGCTTGGGCGCGGCGGCGGCGGCGCGGGTGTGTGGGGAGGGCTTGGCTCTTATGGTGTTGGGGCATCCCTCCCCTTCTATTTATGAGAGGAGGGCAGCCTTGGGAGGCGTGGGTTTGAATCCAAACCCAAACCCAAGTTGGATTGAGAGAAGGACTTGTTTCTTCTCCCACTAGGAAACCATTGTTCCAGTTTGACTTTTCAAACTTCCCGTTTGACTTTCAATTTAGAGCTTTAATTCTCTCTTAAAAATGCCAACACCAAGTGACCTAGGATATGATCCAATCATTCCACATATCCATGACACATTCATGGACCATTCCCCTTCCGGACCGGTGAACCTTCTAGAACCTTCTAGAACCTCTCCGATGAAATCATCGGAAACTTCCCGAACTCCGAAATCGGACTTTCCTTATATGAATCTTATTCTCCGGACCATTCTATATCTCCTCGTGATATCCCGGATCCCATCCGAGACTCTGAACAACATTCGGTATCCCTTATTAATATTCCATATCTACTAAACAACATCGAATCCTTAAGCTTGTCTCCCTACGGTTCGTGAATTATGCGGACATGACCGAGACACTTCTCTGATCAATAACCAATAGAGGAATCTGGAAATTCATATGGATCCCACATATTTCTACGATTACTTTGCGATCGAATGAACCACTTACATACGATGCCAATTTCCCTTTGTCTCACGATAGTTTACTTATCCGAGGTTTTGATCGTCGGTATCTCTGCATACCTAGTTCAACCTCGTTACCGATAAGTATTCTTTTATCTTTCACGTGATATGTGATCCCTTGTGAGCCAGTCACATGCTTGCAAGCTAATTGGATGACATTCCACCGAGAGGGTCCAGAGTATATCTATCCGTCATATGGATGGACAAATCCCACTCTTGATCCATGTGCCTCAACACATACTTTTCGAACACTCAATGCCACCTTTAAAGCCACCCATTTACGGTGTGGTGTTTGATGTCATCAAAGCATCCTTCCGGTGATGGTGATTAACATGATCTCATGGTCGAAGGAATTAGGTTACTATGTATCAGAAAGCTTATAACAAATGAACTATATTAAATGACTTGATCTTTATGCTACGCTTAACTATAGGAGTATGTCCATCACATCATTCTCCTAATGATATGATCATGTTGTTAATAACATCTCTATGTTCATGATCAGGAAACTATGATCATATATTAACCAACAAGCTAGTTTAACAAGAGGCTTTACTAGGGACTCTTTTATGTTTACAAATCACACAAGTATTAATGTTTCCGGTTAATACAATTATAGCATGGCATGTAAACATTTATCATAAGCATGAATATATGATAATAACCACTTTATTATTGCCTCTTGGGCATATCTCCAACAGTCTCCCACTTGCACTAGAGTCAATAATCTAGTTTCAAACCTTTGTGCATTCAACACCTATGGATTTCCGGTGTTGTATTTACACGATCGTTAGTGGTCAACTGATCTCCGGATCCGACACTTTCAGGTCCGTGTGTAATTGCATGTCTTTGTGTCTCTACGCATCACTCATTCTCTAATGAGATGGCTTTGTACAAATTTGGTCCTTTGGTGAGACCTTTAGTTCCTTGGGGTTAAAACATGTTGATCATATTGTCATACAATATATCTTCATAGTACTATCCCGCTGTGAACTACACCTAGTTTGATAACAAACTACTTGACACAAATGCCCTTTTTTGCTGCTATAATAGCAGACATATACTTAGCCTTTTGTTGTAGTATCTGTCACAATGTCTTAACTTTGGAACTCATCCAAATCCATTATGGAACTTACTTTCCATCATATTGTTCCACCCTTAGTTTAGATTGAGATAAACTTAATTTGTACTTTGTGACAAAACTAGTATCAATGTAATACTTTTACAATGAACTAACCATCTATTTGTCACTTCTACAAAATAATATATTCTTAGTTCTTCTAAAATATCATAAGAATATCTTTACTATCATCCAATAATCATCTTATGAATCATTCTGGTATACGCTCATAACATTTAGAGCATAGGACATATCTGGATCTGTACACATCACAACATGATTGATAAAATACTCTTTGTGATTTTATCTATGAAGTATCAAAAATACTTCAATCCTTCTTGTGCAACAAGAACCTTTCTTGTAGTTTCTATATTGAACTCATTCAATATCTCATCTATGTACTTCTGGCACAACCATATTGGCATCACAATTTATCCATATAGACATTGATGCCAAATATTCGGGTTCTGCCTAAGCCTTTCATCGAGATGAAATTCTTAACATGTGTTAATAAAAAGATACATTATTTCCAATCAACAATATGTCTTCCACATAATGTATTAGAAACATGTCTTAGCGCTCCCACTTAATTTCTTGCAAATGCAAGCATCTTCATCGTCTCCGATGAAATTAAACTCTTTTAACAGTTTCATCATAGTGAAGATTCCAACTCCGCGATGCTTACTTCAACCATTGAAGTTTGCATATGCTTTTAGCATCCTTTGAATTAACAAAACCCTTTGGACCATGTTATGCACATGTCCTAGGTAACAATTCTATTAGAAGAACTTGTTTTGTTTATTCAACTACCACATAACAAGTTATATGTAGTGGTTGCTACATTAATTCGTCTAGACTAAATATTGCTTAATGAAAGATCAGATCTTGTCATAGTCAACTATTTGAACATTGTTGTGAACTCTTTCCCAATATGTCGACAATTTCATAGATGTGAAACATCCATGTCTAATTCTTTATAGATCCAAACACGACTATAAGGTCTTACACCTTTCCAGAGGGTCTTTCAAGTTCAAAGCTTGATTTCTCATGTATGGAAATATCACGGATTATATGGCTTCAAGCCATTTGACGGAGTCAGGTCCCATCATTGCTTCTTTGCATGTAGTCGGTTCATTATTGCCAAATAATGATTCAAACCTCAAATCTTGGTATTTTATTGTTTATCCGACCTACTTTGTTCAATAGGAACTTAGATCTCCGTGTCCACAACCTTTGAAGCACGTGAGCCATGAGCGTTGTTGCTGCCTCCGGAACACTTTTCGGCGCTGCGCAACTTTGCACATATAGCTAAGGTTCGTTTAACCTTATCAAAGTTCTATTTTCCTCCCACTTAACTTTTCATGAAAAAATTCCTTCTCAAAGAAACTTGACGTTCTAAGCGACAAACACTTTTGTCTTCGGTGTTATGGAGGAATACTTAACGGCTATCCAAATAACATAAAAGAAATATTCATTCGACTTTGGTTGCAAACATCTTTCTTATGCATAGCATACCAATTTTTAAGAAAGGACAACTTGGGTTTTATCCCAAACCATAACTTTATATGGTGTCATTTCAATGGATTATTATGAAGCTCTTTTCTGGTGGAAAAACGGTAGTCTCTAAATCTTTTAATCTTTAAAATATAATGGCAGTTTTATAAATGACACCTTTGATCTTACCATGTCAAACAATGTTTCATTACATATCTCAAACACTCCATACTCTTATGATATTTCGGGAAATGCAAATCCATGGAACGATTCCTTAAATCTTAGGTGTTATGCTAAACTTGTAACTCAAATATCTTCCTTTATGATCTTATCATAAACTATTTATATTATTGTTACAATGATTTTGCACTTCATCTTGAAAGTCTTTGAACTTTTCAAATGTTTCACACTTCATCCTCATTAAGTAAATATTCACATATTCACTCATATTTTCGGAGAAAGCATATGAAGTTGAAATTCATCGCTCTTGACTACACATAATGGGCTTCATACAACAATATGTATAAGTTCCAATAAGCTAGTCATTCATTCACTTTTGGCCTATGAACGGCGTTTTAATTATCTATAGGAAAGTTTCACAAGCGCTATTTGATCAAAAATCAAAAGACTCCAAAATTCCATCCATATGGAGTTTTTTCATGTTTTCTTTCCAATATAATTTAAATGGCGATGTCACTTCCTAAGTGATCATTCAATCAATTCTCTTTCGACATTTTTAGCACTTGTTTTATGGATGTGATTTATCCAACGAGATTTGTAAATCATCCATCTTTTATAGATTACGACAATTATTTGAACAACCCTTTTGTTCTCATAATACCTGATAAAACAAATCTTGAAGGCAAGCTTTGATGTTAACGAGAAACATATCAACACTTTATTTGTTCTCGATGAACATCATCACATATTCTCTTGCTAGTTACTTAGGCCATTGTAGTTCATGAATTGTATTGTTTTGTATGACGATTCACACCAACAAATTCAGTATCAAATACTTAAGAACCACATTGTTTAATAAGCAAAGAATATAGCCATAACATGTATATCCTCTATATACCTAAGCTGAACAATTCTAGTCTTTTCTTTTCTGCCATATATTTATGAGATTCTCTTTCAGTATTTCCTTTTCTGTTTGAAAGAATCTATCAACATCGATAGTGGAGTCATACATATGACACATAGTCCAAAGCGTGTATAATTAAATACCAATGTCTTTGGACTTGCACTTTGAAGTAGATCACCATCATCAAATGTTTGGTGTGCTTTCAAATTCCATTCTTTAGTAATCTCTTGGTGTAGTAAATATTTTACCTACATCAAATATTCACCCTTATCATGGAATTATTCATGATCAAGCTACTTTAGCTTATTGCGGTGAATCGCGAGTATAATGTTGCTCTCCAAAACCTTTTGGAGGATTAAGACGACCAGCGTCTCCAACCTTTTGCAAATTCTCATCAAATATGAGAACATGACTTTTTCCATATTATACTCTATCATATTGCAACCAAAACTTTGTTTCAGATATCACAATATCTTTCACACATGATGGTTTCTGAAACAATTCTTTCAGCTCCCCAATAACCTTGATATTAAAACAATCTTTTAAATATCAAGAATCATGGAGAAAAACATGATATTTACATACTAACACTGGAATTGTTACTCTTGATTTAATACCAACTATTAAACTTCATGGAGTAACCGGAACTTACTGAAAGTTTGCAATAGGACTTTTAAAACTTTAGATTAACACTTTAAAACAATATGATACCAGTTCGTAAAGTAACTATCCAGAATTCTATAGTTCTATTATCTCAATTATAACTAAGCGCAAGGTGGTAAACGGATGCCAATGACTACAACAACTATGCAAATTCACTTTGATTTAAATTATGATAAATAGTGTTCAACTTTTAATCATATTGTTGTTGAACTCCCACTCAAAACAATATCCCTCACATTGTTTTAGTGATCACATGAACCAAATTCACTATACCAAGTCCGATCATCATGTGACATGATATAGTTTCAAAGGCGAACAATCATCATGTTCATCATATCATCTATATGACTCATGCTTTACCTTTCGGTATTCCGTGTTCCAAGACCATGTCTGTACATGCTAGGCTCGTCAAGATTAAACCTTAGCTTCCGCATGAGCAAATCTGGCTTGCTCCCGTTGTGCCCGTTGTTCCGCATAAGTGTCGTACTAAGTTATGAACAAGAACCACAATGTTGATGCTTTAACTATCAAGTGCGCGTTGTAAATTGAATCTTTACTATGATGGGAGAGACAGACACCCGCAAAGCCACTTATGCAATACAAGTTGCATGTGGAGCGTGGAGCAAGTCTCATAAACGATGTCATGTAAGGTTAGCCCGGGCCGCTTCATCCCACCATACCGCAAGATGCAAAGTACACAAGAAGCAATTGATAATAAAAGCACCACCACCCACAATGACCATTGTGTTCTACTCGTGCAACAGATCTACATATAGACATGGCTCTGATACCACTGTAGGGGTTCGTAGCATGGAAAACAAAAAAATTCTACCGCATGCACACAAACAAGCCAAGATCTATCTACTAGATTGTAGCAACGAGTCGATAGAAGAACTCACCCTCGAAGATTCCAAAGAGGTTAACAAGAGCAGATTCTCGTGGGTGGTGTAGTCGTACACTAGTCCAATCTCAAGATCGCGTAGACGATCCTTCCGGCGCTGCGTTCCGGCAGCGCTTCCGCAGTCGATCACACGTACGGTACTCGATGAAGACCTTCCTCTCCCTTGTTCCAGCAGGCAGCGGAGGTTGTAGTTCTTCCCCTCGTGATTTCGGCAGCACACCGGTGTGGTGTCAGAAGTAGAGGGAAGATCCCGCAGGGCTTCTCCTAAGCCGGTGCGAGTTATGGTGGATTAGGGTTTCCCGGAGATCTAGGGTTTAGACGACCGGGAGGAGGAGGTGTCGGCGGTGTCTAGGGCGGCGGCGACGAACCGGCAGCGGCGCGAGGCGGCGGCGGCGCGGGGAGGCGGCGGCAGGCGGCGGCTTGGGCGCGGCGACGGCGGCGCGGGTGTGTGGGGAGGGCTTGGCTCTTATGGTGTTGGTCAACCCTCCCCTTCTATTTATGAGTGGGGGGCAGCCTTGGGAGGGGTGGGTTTTAATCCAAACCCAAACCCAAGTTGGATTGAGAGAAGGACTTGTTTCTTCTCCCACTAGGAAACCATTGTTCCAGTTTGACTTTTCAAACTTCCCGTTTGACTTTCAATTTAGAGCTTTAATTCTCTCTTGCAAATGCCAACACCAAGTGACCTAGGATATGATCCAATCATTCCACATATCCATGACACATTCATGGACCATTCCCCTTCCGAACCGGTGAATCTTCTAGAACCTCTCCGATGAAATCATCGGAAACTTCCCGAACTCCGAAATCGGACTTTCCTTATATGAATCTTATTCTCCGGACCATTCTAGATCTCCTCGTGATATCCCGGATCCCATCCGAGACTCCGAACAACATTCGGTATCCCTTATTAATATTCCATATCTACTAAGCAACATCGAATCCTTAAGTGTGTCTCCCTACGGTTCGTGAATTATGCGGACATGACCGAGACACTTCTCTGATCAATAACCAATAGAGGAATCTGGAAATTCATATGGATCCCACATATTTCTACGATTACTTTGCGATCGAATGAACCACTTACATACGATGCCAATTTCCCTTTGTCTCGTGATAGTTTACTTATCCGAGGTTTTGATCGTCGGTATCTCTGCATACCTAGTTCAACCTCGTTACCGATAAGTACTCTTTTCTCATTCCCGTGATATGTGATCCCTTGTGAGCCAGTCACATGCTTGCAAGCTAATTGGATGACATTCCACCGAGAGAGCCCAGAGTATATCTATCCTTCATATGGATGGACAAATCCCACTCTTGATCCATGTTCCCCAGCACATACTTTCCGAACACTCAATGCCACCTTTATAGCCACCCAGTTACGGTGTGGTGTTTGATGCCATCAAAGCATCCTTCCGGTGATGGTGATTAACATGATCTCATGGTCGAAGGAATTAGGTTACTATGTATCAGAAAGCTTATAACAAATGAACTATATTAAATGACTTGATCTTTATGCTACGCTTAACTATAGGAGTATGTCCATCACATCATCCTCCTAATGATATGATCATGTTGTTAATAACATCTCTATGTTCATGATCAGGAAACTATGATCATATATTAACCAACAAGCTAGTTTAACAAGAGGCTTTACTAGGGACTCTTTTATGTTTACAAATCACACAAGTATTAATGTTTCCGGTTAATACAATTATAGCATGGCATGTAAAAAATTTATCATAAGCATGAAAATATGATAATAACCACTTTATTATTGCCTCTTGGGCATATCTCCAACAGTCCTAACTCAAGATAAACACTATAGAGCTCTCTAATTTTTTTTTTGTTTTCCATTAAGCCTAACTAGTGAAAACAAAAAGTCAAAATTGCGGAATCTAAAAGAAATAACTTCGAGCACTCACACCGAAGGATGTGAGTACCTTTTACCTTACCTCCCCGGCAACGGCGCCAGAAAAGAGCTTGATGTCTATGCACTTCTATTCTTGTAGACAGTTGTTGGGCCTCCAAGTGCAGAGGTTTGTAGAACAACAGCAAGTTTCCCTTAAATGGATCACCCAAGGTTTATCGAACTCAGGGAGGAAGTGGTCAAAGGTATTCCCTCTCAAGCAACCCTGCAATCAAGATACAAGAAGTCTCTTGTGTCCCCAACACACCCAATACACTTGTAAGGTGTATAGGTGCACTAGTTCGGCGAAGAGATAGTGAAATACAAGTGGTACGGTGCCAGAAAATAGCTTCTGAATTGTTGTTGACGTGGGGTAACGATGCCAGAAAAGAGCTGACAGCGTGGAGGAAAGGTAAAAGCCCAAAACCTCCCCGGCAAACGGAACAAAGATGGAAGCAAGAAAACATGCAACATATCTAGTAGCAAAGGTGTTTCAATGTTTAGAAACAAGGCCTAGGGATCATACTTTCACTAGTGAACACTCTCTCATATAAATATCCCCTCTTAATGATACTAATCTTAACTACTCTCCGGTTGGACACTCTAATCCATGGTAGGGCTATTACAGCACTCCTCAAAGTCCGCCTTTCCTAATCTAGATAACCCCACACTGTCACCTTGAGCACTAGATGGTTCCAACAAACACCACAATTTCATAGAGACATCCAACTCCAAATATAACTCATGACAAATATTCAATCTAGCCAAAGTGCCACACACGGTATGCACGCTGTCACTTTCACACACGTGGGGAAAAGCATAGATCTATTAAAGCACAAAAAGTATTTATGTAGACTCAAACCTAAGTGCCACCATGGCGTGCACGCTGTCACTTTCACACACATGGGGAGAGCAGAGATCTAATGAAGCACTTGAGTAGCAAGGTAGATCTACTTGATTACAAAGCTCATGACCACAAAAAGATCATGCATAGAGAGAGAGATGAACACATAGCTACCGGTAGAGCCCTTAGCCCTGAGGAAGAACTACTCCCTCCTCATCATGGAAATCAGCAATGATGATGAAGATGGTGGTGGAGATCGATGGAGATGGCTCCGGGGGCACTTCCCCATCCCGGCAGGGTGCCGGAACAAAGACTTTATGTCCCTCGAATATCCCCTTTGGTGGCGGCAGTGCTACGGAGGTTTTTCGTGGATTTCTTCTGGATTATTTAGGGTTTTCTCCCCGGGGGCTTCTTATAGGCGAAGGGGGAGGCCGAGGCGGTGGCCAGAGGGCCCACACCCTTCCCAGGCGCGGGCCAGGCTTGGCCGTGCCCAAGGGGTCTGGCCACCCTCTGGTGCCTCTTCGTCCCTCCTTCTGGATTCGTGTCCCTCATGAAAAGTTATTGACTTTGGCTTTTGTCCCTTCCAATTCCGAGAATACTGATTTTCTGCCTTTTTGGAACCAAAAACAGAAGAAAACAGGCAACTGGCACTGTGGCAACTTGTTAATAGGTAAGTTCCAGAAAAGATATAAAAATACCTCAAAGTGTAGACAAAGCAAAGCAAAGTAGATACTAAACAAGCATGGGGCATCAAAAATTATAAATACGTTTCCGACGTATCAATCACACAAGTTTAGAGGAGAAACAATAGCAAAGTGTTCGAGAAAGTAGATACGTTTTGGATGTATCAACTCCCCCCAAGCTTAGCTCATTGCTTGTCCTCAAGCAATTCAGTTAAAAACTGAGTGCAATAAAAGAACTTTCACGAACACTTTGCTTCATGTGATGTATATATTCTCAACACAGGAGTAGATGCTTAGACAATTCATAATAAGGAGTATGCAACTAAGTCTACTCAATAGTCATTGCAAGCTATGAAGAGAAATCAACTCAAAAATAATAAGTAGCATGAAACATAAAAATAAGCAACAATGCAATGCTCATAGTAAGGTATGATAGAGTGGTATCACGCTTGCCTTTGTTTGAAGAGCACAATATAAATGCCAAGGCACCTCTAAAGTTCACATGAAGACTAGAAGTAAAGATATCAGAGATACAAGCATCAAAGTCATGACATAATTAACCAAGTTTTGGAACAAACACAAGAATGACAACTATGCTCTCAAGAAGGTGCTCATAGAATAAGTGGTGACTCAACAAAGTTGTGAAAATGGTTTTGTGAAGGTTTGAAAGGCTTCCAAATGCGGAAAGGAAGGTACTCATTAGCTTTGAGCTCTCATTGCCCCTATCATAGGCATCTTCATGTGGTTAAGGTGAAAGTGAGGTCCACTCTGAATCATATGCTTGATAGACCATAAACTGTAAATCCGAAGTCCCTTGAGTACGAGGGTCACTCCGCATGCTACTCAACTTTGGTCACCTGAAAGTCTTGTCATTATAAATACATGCATATCATCGAGAACCGCCAACGGGGTACCCCTTGCACATGGTACATGAGCTTTCCCATAACCAAAATGACAAGGCAAGCAGACAATGAGCATCTCAGCAATCTATTTATTTACCATATGCATAGCTTTTTATTGAGGATGCTTCATAAATGCTTATTATGGTGTTGCTGAAAGTTTCCATCATGATTAGGCATGGCTTAGGCTAGCGGCCCAGGCATTTCTCTAACACAATGTATAAACTCCATGGACTCACAACCTCCCCTTTTATTTCACATCGTCGACATCCGTAAACAAAAGAGCAAGGAATCAACTGGATGAGATATCCAAAAGGTGTTGAAAGTGTTCCCCGTGACAGCACGGTTCTGCTGACTCCCAGCATATAATTAGCAAGCATATAACTTTCATGGACAAGTCACAATGGTTCAGGATTATTAAGTGCAAGGAATAAAGTGTGCCATCAAGTTCGTGAGAGCTTTACTAACTAACTTTCTCAAACCAGACAAACATTTTATTTTGGAAGAAAACACGGCATATATAAAATATGCACTGAAGTAGAAAATGATGCTAATAGGTAGGTATGGTGGACACCGCTGGCAATAATGCTTTTGGGGAGTTGGAAGCACATGTAGAGCACATACTCAGTGCAAGTGAAGGCTAGCAATAGAGAGGGAGCGACAAACGAGAGAGAAATAGCTGTCATAATCATGCTTGCAACAAAACAGGACTAATTATGGCATGAAAGTGATACAAGAACTCTGAGGCAAGATAAATCATCGAGGCTTACTGAATATTGATTAGTCATATGCATGCGTGAGCATGTGCCAAGTCGATTCACATGAACAATCAGAGGAGGATACCACAATATCATACCAAAATATGAATAAAACAATGCAAGCAAACATTCATATGACATACTACAAACTATTAGCAAGATGGAGCTAATCATAGACAAGCAAGAACTACTAAGTATCCATAATGACATACACCTTACACAAACAGGCTAAGCATGCTCACAATGATGAGTATATGTACAAAAATGAAACAAATAGAGTTTGTTACCAGCCTCTTACCACACCTCGAGTTGTCTTAATCTTCATTATTGCCCTTCACTTGTGTGACTTGAAGAATAACATGAAACCAAAATCCACTGTGGACGGCTGAACCCTGCAAAAAACTCACAAAACCAAAGAAGACCAACAAATATTTTTGGTGTTTTCGATTTTTAAAAGAAAGCAAACAAAGCAAAACCAAACAAAGAAGCAAACAAATCAAAGCAAACAAATCAAAGCAAACAAAGCAAAATCTTTTCGGATTTTTCTTTTAAGGCAAACCAAAGCAAAGAAAACCAAGAAAAACAACAAAAATATTTTTGGTATTTTTGGGTTTTTATAAAGAAGCAAAAAAACCAAAAAGAAAGCGAAAACAATGGATGTACAAAGAACCGACCGAACATGATATATATATATATATATATGAGTGTGATGTCGGTATACCCCCCCCCCCCCCCAAGCATAGGCTTTTGGCCTAAGTGGGGCTCAATCCCATGATGTCCAGGTAGATGCACCTTCGTAGTATGTCGAGGAAGCTCCCTCGTCATGGTACGAGCTCGAGGACTCCCCCGTGTAGTGTATCGCAGGGTCATGTGAGGGCGCTTCCTCCTAATAGCGCCCATGGAAGTTAAGAGAGCGCATCTTATCATCCATCTCCGCCTTCGAGCGTGACCAAGGTCCCTAAGAAATACTGAACAAAGTGGTTTGGGGTAGAGGGGTCTCTCTCTTCCCTGTAAGTAAACAACATTCTATAAACCAAGTTCTAAAGAGTAGAGCTAGTGGTGACAAAGTGGTGCACCTTCATGGCAGCAAGATCAAGCCTCTAAGGAGCCAAAACTGTATCATGTGGATCAACAACAATGTTCAAGGCAGCAGCAATACGAGTAGCAATAACTCCCCCACAAATGGGTCCCTTAGCAGCTAAACAATGAGAAATGAGAGAACCGAGATTATACTTATCCTCATTGTTGAGCGCAGCAGCTAAGAAGGGCAATTGATAGTTGGAAATATTACTAGTGTTCTCCCTGCCAAGAACACTGGTGGCAAGATAGTAGGCAAAGTACCTGATGGCTGGAAGTTGAATATTCTTTATCTTCCCTCGCTGAGCTCTGTGGTCATCATCATTGGTTATTCCTCGGTAAAGCTCCAACAAATCAGCGGGAAGAGCTGGAATCTTTTTTAATGACCTAGCTGTACCAAGTCTCAGGGCCTTGAAAAATTTCTTCGAAGTCATAGAATGAGCCCTGCCATAAATTTTGAAAGACACAGAAGGCTTGAACATGCTGTTAGTAAAGGAGAAACTCTCCACAAATGTTTTAGTAAGCAAAGCATATTGTGTGCTCTCATCCTTCATGTAACTTGTTAGTCCAGCCCTCTGAATCAAAGTCATAAAATCGTTAATAATCCCAGCAGCTTGCAAGAAAGTTTGTCAAGGAAAGGTGGAGCGGTGTGCATCCCCTTTATCTCCCTCGTCACCAAATCACGAAGTGATGAGATCCTCATTGTATGAGGGTCTAGTATTAGTAGATGACCTTGGAAGCCTTTCCCTTCTAGGTGCATCACTCTCATATATATATCACCAAATGTGTGGTGGTCCTTGACTTCAGTTTTCTGAAATTTTAAACAACCATCAAACCAAGAGATTTCTAAGTTGATAAATGATGAGCAACTACTATAGGAACTTTCTAGAGGACTACACATGCATCAAAACAAAGTTTTATAAGCCTAGAACAAGCATGCAAGCTCAAACAACCTGTCACCTGTAGCAGCAAAATACTCAAGATACAATCTACCAATCACAAATCTAATTAGACAAGTGGAGGAGGCACATACCAAGGAACAATCCCTCCAAAAATCAGCACTTGAGATGGGCTGAACAAGGAGATCAAAAATTGCGAGAAAGAACAACAAGAACTCAAGCTTGAGCAAGTTTTCCGGTGTTTTTCAGGAAAAATAAAGAAGGTGGCTTTGAGGAGGCAGCCTGGAGGGGCCTAGGTGGGCAAGACCCCTCCCCCCCCCGGCGCCACCACCTAGCAGGCCGCGCCTACCACAGGTGTGGTGACCCCCTGGGTCACTTCAGGTGTCTCTCTGCCCCTTTTTTCGAGGAAAATTTTATTTTGAATTTTCTGGGAATTTTTGGGAAACTTTATTTTTGGCCATTTTTCAGGGTATGAAAATTGATTTTCTCGCAGAAACAGTTTTCTCAGAAGAAGCAAAAGCAAACCAAAAGCCAAACTACATCAGCACTAAGAAACTCTAACAAGCAAACAACTAGCAAAACTAAAGCTAATAAGAGAAAGGCAAGACTAGGAAGGATAAAAGTGAAATAAATCAAGAATAACCATAGTGGAAACATTATTTTATTTATTAAAATCCTTTTGTTAACAAGGTTGATCAAGTCTTGTTACCAAAACAATCTTATATGAAACAAAACTTTGCATTCCACAAGGTGATTATGTTACCCCATACTTGATAGCAATGGTCCCAATCATAATAGTTTCAAAATTTTCTTGTGGAATGGGACAATATATTTCTCCAACCTTGATGATCTCAATATTTTCAATAGAATTCAGGAAATAGCTCTTAACAACCTTCTTGGGGAAATAGACAGTGTGCTCTTTTTCATTAATATTGAATGTTACTTTTCCTTGATTGCAATTGATGATAGCACCTGCAGTATTAAGAAAAGGTCTCCCAAGAATAATAGACATATTATCATCTTCAGGCATTTCAAGCACAACAAAATCAGTTAAAACCATGCAATTATGAGCAACTTGGACAGGAACATCCTCACAAATACCAACAGGAATAGTAGTTGACTTATCAGCCATTTGCAAAGATATATTAGTTGGTATCAACTTTTCTAGCTGGAGTCTCTTGTAGAGAGAAAAAGTCATAACACTAACTCCAGCTCCCAAATCACATAAAACAGTTCTAACATAATTATTCTTAATGGAGCAAGGAATAGTTGGTATACCTGGATCACCAAGTTTCTTTGGAACCTTACCATTGAAGGAGTAATTAGCAAGTAGAGTAGAAATCTCCTCATTAGGAATCTTCCTTTTATTAGAGACAATATCCTTCATATACTTTGAATAAGGAGGCAACTAAATAGCATCAGTCAAAGGAATTTGCAAGAATAAAGGTTTCATCCACTCACAAAACTTGTTGTAGTGTTCTTCCTCCTTTGACTTGTGTTTCTTACCTAGAAAATGCATAGGTTTCTGCACCCAAGGTGCTCTCTCTTTACCATGTTTATTAGCAATAAAATCTTCCTTTGTGTACCTAGTGTTCTTAGTGTGCTTCTCAGGTTCTTTCTCAACTTCCTCCTTATCAGGAGCATCATTATTATTACCACTCTCAGTTTCAGCATCAGAGACAGATATACTATTAGGGTCTACAGCAGGTTCAAGTGGTTCCTCAACTATCTTATGTTTCTTTTTCTTTCTCTTATGAGGACTACCACTATCTTCACCTTATTGGGAATCCTGCTCTATTCTTTTAGGGTGTCCTTTAGGATATAAAGTATCTTGAGTAGCTATACCACTCCTAGTTCTAATTCCATAAGCATGTTTGTCTCCATCACGAGACTTTCCCATGATGAGAGGAGTAGCAGTGAACAATAATAGATCCAAGTGAACATACAAATAAATTATGCTCCATGGCAACGGCGCCAGAAAATAGTCTTGATGAACCACAAGTATAGGGGATCACAACAGTCTTCGCGGGTAGTATTACCCAATTTATTGATTCGACACAAGGAGAGCCAAAGAATACTTGCAAGCCTTAACAACTGAGTTGTCAGTTCAGCTGCACCTGGAAATAGTTCTTGCTCACAGAAGTTTATCAGTAGCAACAGTTTGTAGTAGCAATAGCAAAGCAACAGCAACAACAACAATGAAACAGTAGCAATAGTAACAGTAACGGTAACAGTAGGATTCGAGTGCGGTAGGCATAGGGATGGATGGACGGGCGTTGCATGGATGAGTCTAAACATGTAACTTCAAGATCTAGGGCTATGCAGATAAATAATAACAAACATCCAAGTACTAAACAATCCTAGGCATGTGCTCCAAATATAGTCATACATGCTCGCAATGAGAACTTGCACAACATCTTCTGTCCAGCCAGCCCGTGGCAGCGGGGCCTCTAGGGAACTACTGGCAATTAAGGTGCTCCTTTTAATAGAGTACCGGAGCAAAGCATTAACACTCCGTGAACACCACAGCCATCCCCTCCGGTTGTCCCAATTATTGTCACTTTGGGGCCTTTGGATCCGGACAATGATATATGTACACAACTTGCAGATAAGATCACAGACAATACTATCATAATAATTCAATAATAAGTTTAGACCTGAGATCATGGCACTCGGGCCCTAGTGACAAGCATTAAGCACAACGAGTTGCAACAAAGTCAAATAGCACTAATAGAGATACTAGGCACTATGCCCTAACAGATCTTATTCGATTACATGATAGAACTCATCCAATCTCTACCATCCCCAAGCCTACACTGGGGGATTACTCACTCATGGATGAGGAAAACATCGGTGGTTGATGGAGATGCATTGGTGATGATAATGGCGATGATCCTCTCCATATTCCCCGTCCCGGCAGGGTGCCAGAACGGAGTTTTTGGATCCAAATCTTAGTTTCTGGTGGCGGCGGAGGAGCGGAACTCTTTCTGGAAAACTATCGAACCCCCCTCGGTTTTTAGGTCGAAAGGCAACTTATAGGCGCAGAGGGAGGCCGAGGGGGTGCCTGGTGTGCCCCCCCTAGGCCTCCTCTCCGTCTCGTCTTCTGGCTCCGTGGATCTTCTGGTGAAATATAATTTTTCGCATATTTTCCGGGATTTTTCCTGATAGTTTATTTTCTACACAAAAACAAGACACCAAGGTAATTTTGCTGAAACAGCGTTAGTCCGTGTTAGTTGTATCCAAATCACACAAGTTTAGGGGAGAAACAATAGCAAAGTGTTCGAGAAAGTAGATACGTTTTGTACGTATCAATAGCTCTCACCTTATTCATTCTCTAGCTCATACCATGTTTGGAGGTGGATGAGAAATTCTAGATGTTGTAGAATTGTTGTAATCCTTTTACTATGGTATCATGAAGAGGATGTGTGGTAGTGATATATTACCCATACGACTTGTCGATGTTCGTCATCATTAGCAATATGCAAAATGCTCCTAGATCTCTTGGAGGGGCGTACTTTTACATCTAGCGGTCCATCACCTTTCCCCTTTTAGTTGATCTAGTTTATCTAGTATATTGTTCAATAAATCATTTGATATGACAATAATGTCCAACCAAAATCTAGGCATTATACTATAAGAATACAATAGATACCAACAAGACAAGCAGTTGGGTTATAACACATCTTAATGAAGATAAAAAAATTAAGCGAAGTTACGTCTATATGAAATGGCATTCATTCCTCATGAAATAAGTCCCTAGATATCCCTAACATATTCAATTCATTTGATATTTGACAAAACAACATAATTCGCCAGTTACCGGAAGCGCCACGTCAACTCTTCTACCAACTAGCTTTCGTTTTTATGGCTTGTCCATAATTTCTATATCCGACAAAACAACGTGTCGACCGGAAGAGTGGCGGTAGCTCTTCGACCAACTAGCTTCCATGATTTGTCGTGACTCCTCGATCTAGTTTCGAGCCACTAGCGGACCTTTCGGTAACGCTGCATCCAATGGTTATTCCTTTCCACCGTCTTTTGTCGGCCAACCTACTCTTGCAACCCTGGTAAACGACAACACGGTTTGCTGGACTATTCCGTAACATCACGGTTCATAATTATACTTTCTAGATGTCCACCACAAAGAAGTTGGTTTAAAAAGGCCGACCTTATGCCTCGTTTAAAAAGAAGTTCATTGTGCACTCTGGCGTGTCTATTGCAGTAAATGTCACATTTGCTTCTGGAGAGTTGCGAGCGTCTGACTCTGTTTTTGCTTTTTTGGCTTACCTTCAGCAGTGGTACCCGCTATCCAGGCAGAGGGATAGGGAGCACCTGGACGGCTCCTTGCTGGCGCTGAGGACGGTGGCGCGGCGCTTCACGGTGGCTGAGCCTTAGGAGCCACCATAGAGGCATCCTCTAGTGCCTTTTTTTTCTTTTCCGGTTTGGGTTTTGTTGTGTTGTGGCCCTAGCTTGTTTGGACCTCTTTTTTCCCCTTTGTCCATTGCTTGGGGTATTGCTAAGGCCTGTGGTGTTGTTGAACTTTGTATTCGGTTATTGTTTTATTTATAAAGCGGCGTGAAAGCCTGATTCGAGAAGAATTGCCAGCGATACCATCGCACAAGCTTTGCTCACCGTCCGCAGATGTGCCAATGCAGTTGTTTGCCACGGATTTAATTGTTTTTTACTGCAGACCATACCCGCATTCGCGTTCTGAATCTTCACTGAAACGTTGTTTCAGAAAAGATCACTGAAGCCGAGAGAAGACGACATACTTACGCGCGAGAGCAAGCTAAACGTTTCCACAAACTCTGAACGTTGCTAGTGATGTAAAACAGACATGATTCACGGGTAAAACTGGCACAGTTTCTACATCGCCAAAAACGTTTCAGCAAAAACTGGATAGGGTCCGGCCACGGCCAGCTAGACAGTGAGACAATGTCAGTTTGGCTACATGTATGCAACTATGGAACAGTTTCCGAAAGAGTGCAAAACTTGATTAACATCTCCCGGCGAACAGTTACAGTTTCATGAGGCCGTAAATTCAGTGACCACCCAAAGCAAGGAGGGTTCAAAGAGAAGGCCAGATCCCGGTCAGAAAACGACGAGTTACAGCGGGGCGGGCAAACGGGTAACGTCTCATCGTTTTGGGGGAAAAGAGGAGAAGAAAACTACGCCGAGTGTGGCTGGACGGTGGCGGTTAGGTGCAATTTCAGGCTTTTCGACCGGGATCAGGGAGGGTTGCTTTACCTCCGGTGAAAATTTATGCATGAAACCCAGCACTGACCAGATGTGAATGATGCCACACCGATCGTAGCCAATGGACATAATATGATGTCACTCGAGCTAGAGCTAGTGTCCGTTTGTGGTTTAAGCCTTCCGTTCCCTATTTCTTATCTTAAAGATATATATCATGAGTGCGCGACAGCGCGGTTCAGTGTGTTGCATCTCGAAGATATATATATATATAAGATAAATGAGATAAATCTCGAAGATATATGACGTTGTTGCGTGCATGCATCCCGATTGTATGTAGTATTACCCAAGCATTGTTCAGATAGCACATTGCGTTATTGCTAATTCCCATTTCACAATATGATGTCACTCGCGCTAGAGCTAGTGTCCATTTGTGGTTTAAGCCTCCCGTTTCCTTTTCTTATCTCCAAGATATATGATGAGTGCGGTTCAGTGTGATACAATAGATGCAGTGCAATGTGACGTTGCTGCATGCATCCAGATTGCATGTATTACATGAAATTGTTCACAGAGGGTAGATCCAAAGTATCTTTTTTTTTTGCGGGTAGATCCAAAGTATCTATATCTTATATCTGTTGTTGTGTTGCATAGTGTGTATATTTTTGCCAGCCGTGCGCATTAGCGAGCCATAAATGTTTCATATATTACATTTATTTAGACACAGCCGGGCGGCACCGATTGTTTGGTTCTACATGCGTATTGTTTCTCTAGAAAATAATACAGTGCTGGCTGCACCGATTTTTCGTTGTACATGCATTTTCTATTTTGTTGTTTTGCAGACCCTCCTTTGTTTCAAGATCCATCGAGCATGCTATCCCTGTGGTCAGATATAACTTCACCCTGAAATGTTCTTTCCTGACACATTTGCTTCCCGATAAAGAGTAAAATAAAAAATTGTTTTCAAATGGCTGTTTTTTTAACTATACATAATAAGATATCTATATCTAATCTGTCCCTAGGAAAAATAAACAAAAACCTGGTATAGAAAATAATAAAAGCACTAGATCTGTTTCTTAATGCATGCCTCCAACTTACCTTATGTTTACGATATTTTACATGTGCTATGTTTTTGAACGGATAAGGACCCGAAGGACTAGAGCTTTATTCCGGTGGTGGGTGAACAATTACAAGGAGGCCCAAAAAGAAAAATAAAATTACAACGAGGCCCCACACTTTTACATAGAGCACCCAAAAGGAGATTGCAAAAACACAAGTGAGTCCTAGGAATCCGTCGGAGATGAACAACATCGAGTCCTGAAGGCCACTTCGAGACTGGGCAAGATCCTCGTGAAGAGGAAGAAAACGCGCAACCCACAGTGCCAAGCACGGCGAGGCCACCGATCTGGCCTTGAATAGCGGACGCGGAACTTAACCGTTGCTTGGAAGACGCCGCGGGGAGGACAAGCTCCAGATGCTCCCAAAGGCTCCAAACATGTCCAGCAACCTTCTTCCTGTCCTTCTCCACCTCCTCGCCTCCATTGTCGTCCAGTTGGACTAGAGAAGTAAGAGATTCACCAGTAAGACGATAGTCGTGATTGATGAAGAGGGAGTTAGTAGGTCACCACCGCAATCACTTCTTATTCCCCTCGTCTCAATGGCTGGTCGGAAGAAGAAGAGCAGAGGAAGTCGAAGTCGGCCACCACCTGGCGTCGCGCACATGCACTAGAGAGGAAACACTCCCGCCACGCCTAGAACCGCGCATCGGAGCATTCCCCATCTCCTATACGAAAACGTAGAGAGACTTATTCCAATCATTTGTACTTCAGGTACGTACGGATATTCAAGCATCCCATCTTAATAAAAATATCTTATTAAAATACAAAATTAACATATTAAATTCTATAAAAATGAAGAGTTTTATCATGCATCATTTAAAAAATCAATTTCAAATGCAACCTGGCTCTAGCCCAGAAAAACAAAAGGCAGGACCAATTTTATAATTATACTTGTGTGTCATAAGAACTTTGCGGATTACAAGTGTGTTTTATGCATGAATTTCCCGTGGTGATTGACCTATATTATCTTGGTATGTGGTCACACAACTTTTTCTTCATTTCCCCTTTCTTAGCCTCTAAAGGAAGATCCTAGCTCTAGTGTCAATTATGGCAACTCACTACAAGAAAACCCCTCATATAGCAATACATATTCTGCAACGATGTAAATATTGGTTGCAAAAAAATATCATAGATACATATGCATGTGTTGCAGCCTAATCTGTTGTCTTTTTTTTTAGCGGAAGCCTGATCTGTTGTCTAGTATACGTATTGCTCATACAGGAAAATGAGCCCAGCCCACTAAGCACGATTACCCCTCCCTTAACCCACCAACCACGATTAGTCTGGAGCGCACGCCCGCACCTACAATCCCACTCCTTGCTTCCCCAGACCTAGCCGCCTCCTCCGCTTCCCCAAATCTCCAAGGCGTCTCTCGGTCGTTGGGTAGCAGGGCTTCCTTCGCCGGCGACTAGTGGCGGCCGGTGATGCAGGTCGTCTCCTACCATGAGATCCCTAACTCTAGGAAACGCTTGTTCTGCCAAGATTGATCTGGGAGGCTATTACGCGGAGGTTTGTCGACGTTGAAGGGCCACGACGGAGAGTCGGAGCACAATGGGGTTCCGTGGCGCAAGGGCATGATAGAGGTTCATGCTGTAGGTACAATTTCCCTTAGCTTAACTCGTGTCCTCAGTTTTTTTTAGGAATTTTGTGATCCTTGACAAGTCAGATGACCTATATGCATAGGCAACAGGGCAGGCGGCAGTTGCAAGATAGGTCGCACCAAGAAGCCTCAAGCGGGCATGCATCAGCAGCAACAACCAGTAGCCGGACAACTTGCAGGTGTTAATCCCCCAGTTTTGTCGTTTTTATGTATCACACATCTAATACTTCTCCAGATCATGCGTTTTGAGTTTGCAATGTTCAGTTTGTTGTTTCTGCAGAGTCTTAATATTTTACAGCTTATTGTAAAAGTGCCAAGAATAATTACCTGCTGAACAGGTAAGCTCAAGGAATGCTTACTAAACAGATGCATGATAAAACTAATTTGCTTTATTGTAACCTTTGAAAGGAAATATGCAAACAAAATTCAGTTCCTTGTATCTGATTTGAGAGGACCAGAGAAGATCTATCACATATCCAGATTGCATGTATTACATGAAATTGTTCACAGAGGGTAGATCCAAAGTATCTTTTTTTTTTGCGGGTAGATCCAAAGTATCTATATCTTATATCTGTTGTTGTGTTGCATAGAGTGTATATTTTTGCCAGCCGTGCGCATTAGCGAGCCATAAATGTGTGATATATTGCGTTTATTTAGGCACAGCCGGGCGGCACCGATTGTTTAATTTGGTTCTACATGCGTATTGTTTCTCTAGAAAATAATACAGTGCTGGCTGCACCGATTTTTCGTTGTGCATGCATTTTCTATTTTGTTGTTTTGCAGACCCTCCTTTGTTTCAAGATCCATGGAGCATTCTCTCCCTGTGGTCAGATCTAACTTCACCCTCAAATGTTCCTTCCAGACACATTTGCTTCCTGATAAACAGTAAAATAAATATTTTTTTTCAAATGGCTGTTTTTTTTAACTATACATAATAAGATATCTAATCTGTCCCTAGGAAAAATAAACAAAAACATGGTATAAAAAATAATAAAAGCACTATATCCGTTTCTTAATACATGCCTCCAACTTACCTTATATTTACGATATTTTACATGTTCTATGTTTTTGAACGGATAAGGCTCCGAAGGACCACAACTTTATTCCAGTGGTGGGTGAACAATTACAAGGAGGCCTAGAAAGAAAATTAAAATTACAACAAGGCCCCACAGTTTTACATAGAACACCCAAAAAGAGATTGCAAAAACGCAATCGAGTCCTAGGAATCTGCCGGCGATGAACAACATCGAGCTCAAACCGGGGACGAAATCACTTGGTTGAGCGGGGGGGAGGGGGGCTGAAGGCCACTTCGAGACTAGGCAAGATCCTCCTGACGAGGAAGAAAACACGCAACCCACAGTGCCAAGCACGTCGAGTCCACCCATTTGGCCTTGAATAGTGGCCGCGGAACTTAGCCGTTGCTTGGAAGACGCCGCAGGGAGGACAACCTCCAGATGCTCCCAAAGGCTCCAAACATGCCCAACAACCTTCTTCCTATCCTTCTCCGCCTCCTAGCCTCCATGGCCGGCCAGTTGGACTAGAGCAGTAAAAGGTTCACCAGGAAGACGATAGTTGTGCTTGATGAAGAGGGAGTTGGTAGGTCACCAGCGCAATCACTTCTTATTCCCCTCGTCGCCATGGCTAGTCGGAATAAGAAGAGCAGCAGACGAAGACGAAGTCGGCCACCACCTGACGTCGCGCACGCGCGCTAGAGAGGAAACACTGCCGCCACGCCCAGAACCGCGCATCAGAGCATTCCCCGTCTCCTATGCGAAAAAGTATAGTGCGAAAAAGTAGAGAGACTTATTCCAATCATTTGTACTTCGTATGGATATTCAAGCATCCCATCTTAATAAACAAATCTTACTAAAATACAAAATTAACATATTAAATTCTATAAAAATGAAGAGTTTTTATCATGCATCATTTAAAAACTCAATTTCCAATGCAACTGGCGCTAGCCCAGAAAACAAAATGTAGGACCAGTTTTATAATTATACTTGTGTGTCATAAGAACTTTGCGGAATACAAGTGTGTTTTATGCATTAATTTCCATGGTGAGTGACCTATATTATCTTGGTATGTGGTCACACAACTTTTTCTTCATTTCCCCTTTCTTATCCTCTAAAGGAAGATCCTAGCTCTAGTGTCAATTATGGCAACTTCGGTTTGCGACTGTCATAAAGAAATTAAAGAAGATTCATATGTAGATGTTCTCCAACTCCAAAAATGAGTAAATCATAGAAATTTTAAAAAGCAAACATAATGTTACATAACAACACCCATATGAGGCCAATCACTTAATACTCATTCTGACCACTTCATAAGTTGGGATTTCATTGTTGGTCATCAGCATGGCAAGTTACATGCATTATATCCACCATTATTTAACCTCCAACTCTTACTATATATGCATATGGATTCCATATTCCATATGTGATTATTGTAGATAGTAATTCTTCATCTACCATAATATTGTGTATGAGTGCATCGACTTGATCACTAACCATAAAAATGACTAATGTGATATCTTAGCTATCTGAAGACTTATTTGTGATTTATTTCCATGTATGTGTCGGGAAAGAGAAAGGGGTGTAGAAAAAAGAGGTTGTGTGGTATCCTTTTGATAAACAAGTTAATGTGCAAAATATTTTTTGGTAGCATATTGCTATCAAGAAATGCTAAGCAAGAAATATTGCTGAAACAAAGTCGAGACTTACTTGTTTAAAAAATATATCACAAATCCAAAATATAAGTATTGGGTTTGTAGTGTTTCAAAATGTAAATGTGGACACAAAAACCAACCCACACCCCCACCCCACCCCCCGAAACACTAGCCTTAAGGTCATCAAAAAATCCTAGCTAGCAATCAAGAAGGCAATTCCTAGAATCTACCTTCGAGTGTATCTAGCCATGCAAGCAATCCAAAGAAACATTATCATCCTAGAAGTTGACTTTGAGGAATCCTTTTTCACGACTAGGCATGATACCATTAAAAAAATCAAATGTTACCTTGGCTTGGATAGCACTTGCTGGACTAGATCAAAGACTTCCTCATCTCATTTTTGTTACATCATTTTTATGACCTAGTGCAACACCCATTTTTGTGTGCACTATAAAACTAGGCGACGTTGGCTTCGTAATACCATAAACGGAAACCACTTTGATCCTTCGGCATTGGTCCCACCACATAGTCACAAATAGAGTGAAAGCAACTAGAGTATGCCATCTAGGGATGAAAGTGGAGTGTGTGACAGCAACCGGCGTGGGATGGTTAAATAGACCAAGAAGGAAAGGTTAGTGGGCTTCAAAAGGTTGGTAAATCTATACATATATGGACAATATACTTCACATCGCAAACAACGAATATATTTATTTGTTGCCATGTTGATGGGCCCAAATCTATACATATATGGACAATATACTTCACATTGCAAACAACGACTATATTTATTTGTTGCCATGTTGATGGGCCCATGGAAACCCATATTAGCAATTGAGATATGTAGATCTCTATATCCAATGTAGGTATCTTAGCGGGGGCCCATTTTTAACAGGCCTCATTGGCCATGTGTTTTTAATTTTAGTCGTGGGCCTTGTGATTTATGTTTTTGACTGGTATGTCCTTGTTATCGCTTTGTACTAATGGTTTTTCCATTACCCAATTCTAACTTAAAATGGTAATTTCCAAATGTTGTCCAATATGGTTCCCTCCTTAATTAAATGCAAGTTCAAATATGTCCTCTACCTTAAGGTCCTTTTGGATGACTTTGGTTAATCCACATGTATTAAGGTTAACTACATATATAACATTGAGGCTAATAATCAAATCGATCTCACAGCTAATATTTTTGGTTGCCATGTGTGAGTGCACCTCTTTACTTAACTTTATCTCCTGTTGTTTCTTGCACATCATCAATAATATCACTCCTATGATGAAAAAAATGAACACATGCTTTCTTATTTTCCTCCTTTCTCTTAGAGAGAAAATTTAGTGCGTCTCCCCCAACATACTACTTATGTGTAATCAATTCCTTGAGTCACCAAGGAAATTATCGGTCGTGTGTTGTCGCCCTAAGGGAAATATGAATTGATTAGCCACATCCATGTCCTTGTCATGTGAAATATGACATGCAAAATACTCCCTCCATTTCAGTGAATAAGGCATCCTTGTTTTCGTGTTTTTTCTTTGAACAATAATTACTTCAAATATAAAGTTTATCATATAAATTAACATCATTAGAAAGTTTTTGGAAATATAAATCCAATGATAGTAATTGTGTTCAAAATAATCATGATATTGTTGGTCAATTTTTCGATCAAAGTTCGTCTTGGAATGCGTGTGTGCATTACTCATATGAATGGAGGTAGTAGAAGATAAGATAATTTGGTTGTTTCTGACCTCGTGTTATAAATGCTGCTCTTATGCTCAAACAATTTCATTATTATTAAAATTAACACCATGGGTTCATTTAATTAACAATACTAACAATTGTTTTGTTTCAAATTTGGCCAAAAAATGGTTTGATATGGTGGAAGAATGTATGTAGCCTACATGATAAGTTTAAACAAATCACTTATTCCCATGTTGCCTCTTGTTATTTGGAATTGTGGGTGTGATAACTCGTTTGGTGACAAAATAATTTCTATTTTCCATATTGCTTATTTTTGGCTAAAAATAATGAGATTGTCTTTATGCCAATGTTCATGAACATAGTTGGATATAATTAATGAACTCTTTCAATCTCCCATGTCGACACAAGATTTTGAATTTCTATAACCTATAGGTATTTATTCATCTCCTCATAGTGTGCGGTGTCATAAGATCCAATGGTTCATGGAGATATATTTGGGTCTCCAATAGCAGTAGTTCCAAAAAGAAATATGCACATGCAGCAGTAGATATTGGGTTGAGGTAGTGGGGGTAATGGGCTACATAGGCATGTCGAATCTATTGGGGAGGGGCAATGGACAAAATACTACCATTTTTCGGAGTACATGGGGCAAATACTACTAGTTCTTTGCTATTTTTTTCATGGGTTGGGGCCGCGGAGGCCTCTGAGGACTCAACATAGCTCCGCCTTTGTGCATAGGGGTGGTAGAGTTATACCTACTTCAAACATTGTCAAATGGATTCAAAAATGTAATTTTCCAAGATTAAATATTTCACCTTGTTGTTTCTTCAATATCGCCTCACACCAAGATATAATTATGTGAACCAACTTAATTATCGTCAATAGCTTGAACCATGTTATTTTTTAGGATTACGCCTTAGCGACGCTTGATCATCTATTCTTCTCATGCCCTCTTAGACATTCTTGTTGGACTCACAATTTTACTCATTAGAGGTCTTCTAGCAACCTCCATTTATGTTGAGCCCTTCTTTTTTGAGATATTCACAAAGCTCCATGGAACATTTGAAAGCAAATAAATGTAACTATATGGCTATTGTTATTATATACATTTATGTCATCTTTTTTTTGCACCATTAGTTTCTTAACGTAAATTTCCTAAACTTGCTTGTATCCAAAAAAGGAATGGACTTTACCTATCAATAAATCAATGGTTCCCATGTTCCCTGGTATCAATTGGTTGTAGAACACAATTAATCTGAGGGCCTTCTCTAAAACCTTGTGTAAACTATTTTGTCAGTGACGATTACTCCCTTCCATGGCAATCCATTTTGGTAGGTATCACCTTATTCAATCTCTATCTCGTACCATGCTTTAAGGACGGATGAGATATTTCAGATGTTGTAGAATCTTTGAAAACCTTTTATTGCGGTATCATGAATAGTACATGCAGTAGTGATAAATTACGCATAAGACTTGTCGGTGTATCATCATCATTAGCAATCAAACATGCTCCTAGATCTCTTGGAGGGACCTATTTTAGATTTATGAACATGTATCAGTCCATCACCTAGTTCCTTTTGGTTGATCTACCTTCATCTAGTATATTGTTCAATAAATCATTGCATACAAAAATAATGTCCAACAAAAATCTAGGCGTTATAATAAAAGAATGCAAAAGATATCAATAAGACAAGTAGTTGGGTTATAACACAGATTATAATCAAGAAACAATTTAATGGAGTTATGCCTACTATGAAATGGCATTCAGTGCTCATGAGACAAACCTCTAGATACCAGACTCATATGTAATCTCCGTATTCAATTCATTGATATCTCACAAAACAACATAATTCGAACCTACCAGCTTCCAACAATTGTTCGGAATGCTAAAATCATACCTCAACTCAAACTAAAACATACCTACAGACTATTTTGTAATGCAACACTTACGAATTATACATTCATGTCTACTTTATGTCACTCAAACAACTTTTGCAACTCTAGTTGTAATTATGTGACTATTGGATAGCTTCATAGTGTCACACTTTCTAGTTATATATATTCATGTCATAACTTTTTTGCACTTATAGAAGATACCATAAAACTGACTAAACTTGCTTGTAGCAAACAAAAGAATGGACTTTGTCCATCAATAACTCCATGCTCCATAAGCAACAATTGTTGTGGAACACAACCAATATAAGGGCCTTCTCTAAAACCTTTTCATGTAAACTATTTCATCGATGACGATTACTCCCTTCCACGGTAATCCACTTTTGTAGCTCTAACATTATTCAAATGTCTATCTCATACCATGCTTGGAGGACGAATCGGATATTCCAGATGGTGTAGAATGGTTGTAATCCTTTTCCTATGGTATCATAAAGAGTACATGCAGTAGTGATAAATCGCTCATATGACTTGTCGGTGTTCATCATCATTAACAATATGCAACATGCTCCTATATCTCTTGGAGGGACCTATTTTATATTTATGTACACATAGCAGTCCACCACTTATCCCCTTGTGGTTGATATAGCTTCATCTAGTATATTATTCAATAAATTATTTCATATAATAATAAATAGTATGGATTCACTACCTAGGTGGGTAGCTGTGCACCCACTGGCTGTCATTGGATGTGCTTTAAGGTTCTTTTGTTTGCTAGCTGGCATGTTGAACAGAATCTTGTTGGCATCCCGTAACCTGTGTTATGTCAGAAAACCACCTTCCCTTAACTTTTGGCGTGTGTTGTTAGATTCCTGACGCGAAGCTAGCACCCGTTTGAGCTCTTTGCCCACTTTTTCATTACACGCAAAGTGATAATAGATCTGAAATCTATGTAAAAGAGGAATACAAATTTAAAAATATCACATCGGCAGATTTGAGTAGCATCGAGCTAGCATTACAGGCCATGGAGGCCACCACCAGCGGTGTCGTGGAGGGCCTACAACGATGCCTCTTCTCCAGCGACCTAGGGCGCCAGCACTAGCAATGGCCTATGGATTTTTTTGAGAAGCAAACAACATGTGGATCTTCTTGAGCGCGACGAAGAAAAACAAGTAATCGACCGTGAAGACCCGGCACAAGCAGTAGCAACAGCAACAACAACGCATCAGCTCATATGGAACACAATGAAATGAATCGATCGCGGAGAATAAAAACTATTATTAGCAACCTCACATGCGGGTTGTTCATGGACTCAAAAGATAAAAAATCCAGATCAGACAGAACTAAATAAAATAAAAAATCGATATTGAGGTCTTGTATTGCAAAAAATGGCAAGGTCGTCGGATGCGGTGGATGTTCTCTGCTCCTAGGCCTCCAACGCAACTCCTAGAGTCACTGCCATTGGATCGTAGTGGAATCCCACCAAGGGCCCGTCCCGCCAACCATGGAATTGCTTAGGCCACCGTGTAGATCTGCATGATGGCTTGCGCTGGCTCGTGTCGCCCCTTTCCCGCAACCAACATCGAGGACGAATGTCATGTCGATCGAAGGAATACGGATTGTCCGTATGGCCCCAGACACATCTCAAATCAAAGGTTGATGCCTCCGGTGCTGCAACAAAAATTCACTATCCTTAGATTCGAACCGAAAAAATAAACAAAAAGAAGAACAAGCTCCAGAACTCGCCTAAATTGCAAGTCCTTGAATCAATTTGGCGAGCCAATCTGCGGTGGCATTTGGTTGTTGTTGGAAAGGATAGAGTTAGAGAGTGTGAGAAGGCATAGAGGGGAGGAGTTAGTGGTGGGATGTGGCTCCATAGGTGAAGGCGGCCTTGGTAGGTGTACCCGGCGGCGCTGGTGGAGGCGGGGTGGGAGGCGCTTGGGGAAGGGGATTGGAACATTGAGAGGTGGAGAGGATAAGGCCAGGAGTGGGCCTAGATTCCTCAAAGATCCGCTCACCGAAGGCACATTAACTCTTAAGCGTGTGTGGGGTGTTGCTGGTTTGGGATAATATGACCGCTAGGACACATGTCGCACGTGATATTTGATAATAATAATGTCTAACCAAAATATAGACATTATACTATATTAATACAATAGATACTAATGAGAAAAGTATTTAGGTTATAACACAAATTAATCAAGAAAAAAGTTAAGCAGAGTTACACCTACTATAAAATGGCATTCAGTCCCTTGAAATAAGCCTCTAGATAATTTCTGTATTTATTTCATTGATACCCGAGAAAACAACGTAATTCAGTTACCGGAAGAGCCACACCATCTCTTATACCAACTAGCTTCCATTATTATGGCTTATCCAGAATTTCCATATCCGAGAAAACAACGTGTCAGTTACTGGAAGAGTGGCGTCAGCTCTTCGACCAACTAGCTTTAGTTATTTGTCGCAATCGTTCGATCTAATTTTGAAGCTACTAATGCCATCAAATCTGACATACCTTTCTGTAATGCTACATCCAATGATTATTCCTTTCCACCGCCTTTTTTGGCCAATATACTCATGCAACCCTAGTACTGACAACACGGTTCGCTGGACTATTCTGTAACATCAGGATTCATAATTATACTTTCTATATGATGTATTTTGATGCCTGATCTACTAACGCAACCCTAGTAATGACAAAACAATGTACTAGATAGTACAGTTAATGCCACTCATAGTGGATTTTCGTTCCCGCAATATTTTTGTTGCGCGTACTGTTAGTCTTATTTTTTATTGAGGAAATTACAGCGGGAGAGTCTCCTGCTGCTCTTTAAATCAAACAAAAGGTGATATTTACAAAGGATTTTACAAGGCTTAGACCATTTTTTCCATGCCGAAGGTGCTAAGCAAAAAAGAGATTACAAATGTAAAAGGTTAATGATTCTAAGGAGCACCTCTTTAGCCCCTTAGACCTTATGAATCACCGATCTAAGCAAAGCCTTTAGCTAAGAACTAACCATGGAACTATCATCCACCAACCATCTAGATACCCTATGCTCCTATATACACAGAAGATCCATGTCCAGAATGTGATGGAAAAATAGTTAGTGAGCGCAAAATTATTAACCGCATGCAATGCAATATATTTGGATGCAGTAATACTAGTATCACTTTATATAGTGTCTTATCCATTACCCCATTCATACTTAGAAAGGTATTTTACTCATGTTTTCGAATATGTTTCCTTCCTTAAATGCAAGTTCAAATATAATTCCTCTATATTAAGGTCCTTATGGAAGCCTTTGGTTAATCCACTTATCTTATGGTTAACTGCATATATAAGAAATTATGCATGCCTCCTAATAACATGGAAGGTAGTCGAATGGATCTCAGAGATGAGCTTTTTGGTTAACGTGTATTGTGTGTACCTCTTCACTTAAATTTTCTCCCGTTGTTTCTTGCACATCATCAAGAATTTCACTCCTATGATGGACAAAATGAACATACACTTTCTTCTTTTCCTGCTTTCTATTGGGGGGATTTATAACTAGGGTATAACCATTCTTAGTGCCCCTTCCCCGACATACTACTTATGTCTAATCAAAATTTCTTAAGTGGCCAAGGAAATTATAGGTCGTGCATTATGGACCTCAAGGAAATATGAATTGACTAATCACATCACCGGTTGTCATATGAAGCATGACATGAAAAATTGAAGATAAGAGGGTTTGGTTGTTTGTGACTCCTTATGCTCAAACTATTTCATTAGTTTTATAATAAACTAAACTCTCCGGGTTTAGTTAATTCAGCAATACTACAATGGCTTTGTCTCAACTTCCCAGCAAAAAGGGCTCACTCTGGTGTACTCATGTCCATAGCCTCTATGATGAGTTCAAATAAATCATTAATTCTTAAGATTCCTATGCATATTGGAATTGTTGATGTGATAACTCATTTGGTGAAGGCCTTATTTCTATTTTCCGTATTGCATATTTTTGGTTGAAAACAATGATATTGTATGTATGAACATTCATTAACATTGTTGGTTACAATTAAGAAACTCTTTCACTCTCCCATGTCCACACAAGATTTTGACTTGCTATAATCTATAGGTACTTATTAATCTCCTCATATTGCACGGTGACTTAAGATCTAATGATTCCTGGAGCTATATTTTGGGCTCTATCAAAGATAGGTGGGATCAGACAAGACCTATATCCCATACAGTATGACCCTTGTACCACTTCCAGCCCATGAGGGCCTCGATGTCTGCGACCTAAAGGCCTCTATCTAGAAGCTTCCAACTGAACCTGATGATACGTCCAAAACGTATCTACTTTCTGGAACACTTTGCTATTGTTTTTCCTCTATACTTGTGTGATTTGGATACAACTAACACGGACTAACGCTGTTTTCAACAGAATTACCTTGGTGTCTTGTTTTTGTGCAGAAAATGAACTATCAGGAAAAATCCCAGAAAATATGCCAAAACCTATTTTTCACCAGAAGATCCACGGAGCCAGAAGGGGAGACAGAGAGGAGGCCTGGGGGCCAGACCCACCCCAGGCGCGGGCCCACCTGACCCCGCGCCTGGAGGGGGTTTGGCCACCCCAGGCATCTCCTCGGCCTCACTCTGCGCCTATAAGTTGCCTTTCGACCTAAAAACCGAGGAGGGTTTGATAGTTTTCCAGAAAGAGTTTCGCTCCGCCGCCACCACCAGAAACTAAGATTCGGATCCAAAAACTCCGTTCTGGCACCCTGCCAGGACGGGGAATTTGGAGAGGATCATCGCCATCGTCATCACCAACGCATCTCCATCAACCACCGATGTTTCCCTCATCTATGAGTGAGTAATCCCCCGCTGTAGGCTTGGGGATGGTAGGGATTGGATGAGTTCTATCATGTAATCGAATAAGATCTGTTAGGGCATAGTGCTTAGTATCTCTATTAGTTTTATTTGACTTTGTTGCAACTTGTTGTGCTTAATGCTTGTCACTAGGGCCTGAGTGCCATGATCTCAAATCTGAACTTATTATTGAATTATTATGATAGTATTGTTTGTGATCTTACCTGCAAGTTGTGTACACATATCATTGTCCGGATCCAAAGGCCCCAAAGTGACAATAATTGGGACAACCGGAGAGGATGGCTGTGGTGCGAGGATCACATGTGTTCATGGAGTGTTAATGCTTTGCTTCGGTGCTCTATTAAAAGGAGCACCTTAATTGCCAGTAGTTCCCTAGAGGCTCCGCTGCCACGGGCTGGCTGGATAGAAGATGGTGTGCAACTTCTCATTGCGAGAACGTATGACTATATTTGGAGCACATGCCTAGGATTGTTTAGTACTTGGGTGCTTATTATTATTTATCTGCAATGCCCTAAATCTTGAAGTTACATGTTTAGACTCGTCCATGCAACGCCCGTCCATCCATCCCTATGCCTACCGCACTCGAATCCTATTGTTACCGTTACTATTACTATTGCTCATGTTTCACTATTGTTGTTGTTGTTGTTGTTGCTTTGTTGTTGCTACTACAAAATGTTGCTACTAATAAACTTCTGTGAGCAAGAACTATTTCCAGATGCAGCTGAACTGACAACTCAGTTGTTAAGACTTGCAAGTATTCTTTGGCTCCCCTTGTGTTGAATCAATAAATTGGGTAATACTACCCACAAAAACTGTTGTGATCCCCTATACTTGTGGGTCATCACCTGACATGTCATGCTACAAGAGGAATTCATCAAGGATCCCAAGGCCAGATATACATTGAAGGGAGATCACGAGATCAGTTTAACATGCAAGACAAGATGAAGATCTAACGTGCTACTACACTGATGGCTATATATACTCAAGACCATTCACCTGAAGAGGACACGCTATTCTTGCCAATGTCAAAGCCCTAGTCTCCATAGTATAAAACAGTAGCTTCATATACTTTCGACAGGTGCATCTATAAACCTGATGGGATCCATCATGTAATCGATCTTATGCACCTTAAAATCACACCATGAATAAATTCTGGGGAACTTCATCACCATCATCTTTGATCCTAACTTGTTGACTCGAGCTCTTGCCTAACAAATAAACTCTCTTCCAGTGTTCAGAAGTGAGATTTCCATGGGATCATGAAAACTATCCTTTATCTGGCTTCAATTGCTTAATTCCAAAAAACATGCACATGAGTGCTACATATATACCTACCTCTTACATTGTCAAATGGATTCACAAATATAAATTCTTAAGTTTTAAGCTTTCACCTTGTTATTGCTTCAAGATCGTCCCACACGCCAAGGCATAGTTATACTGACTAACTAAATTGTCACAAGTAGCTTAGACCATGTTCTGTTTCAGGATTACGCCTAGAGAGTCCTGACCATCCGTTCTTCTCATGTCTAATTTCCTATTGGATCCACAATTTCACTCATAGCAGTGTTGTAACAACCTCCATTTCCGATGATCCCTTCTTCTTTGAGATCTTCACAAAGTTGCATGGCGCATCTATACGCAAACAAATCAAAATATATCTGAAATAACTACCCTAGATTTACATCCTTGAAAAGATGCTTAAAGATCAAGCTTGAGATGCACTCACATTGAATAAGCCTCGAGTCTAACTATCATCTTGTTTATCTTGGACTGATTTTTATTAGAAATTGTTGTTTCTATTTTATATTAAGAGGGCCTTCTCGTCTATATAATTGACTAAGAGTTCTATTTGTTTATAAACGCCACTATTGGGGCCTTCCAAATGGTCTATATTTTATACAAATTGTATATGAATAGAAACGAAACTACCATCACTATGGAACAACTTAACATATATAAAAGTTGTTTGCCTCCCTCGTGAAAACAAAACCTTGGATATTTATACATTCTACTTATTAATATCCACACTATCTATATATGGATAACTAATACATGCCTAAAACACATTTTTACCCCGATTAGGAGATACACGTCAGAGCTCAAACCTACTAGCTTCCAACAATTGTTCGGAATGCCAAAAACATTCCTCAACTCAAATAATACATACATCCTATAAACTATTTTGTAATGTAACACTCAACAATTACACATTTATGTCTGTTTTACATCACTCAATCAACTTTTGCAACTCTAGTTATAACTATATGACTATTGGGATAGCTTGATAGCGCAGCACTTTGTTAATATATACACTGATGTCATCTCTTCTTTTGCACCATTAGTTTCTTACCATAAAACTACCTAAAGTTGCTCGTAGCAAAAAAAAGGATGGACTTTTTCCATCGATAAATCAACGATCCCTAATCAACAATTGGTTGTTCTCTAAAACTTTTTCATGTAAACTATTTTATTGGTGATGATTACTCCCTTCCTTGGTAATCCACTTAGGTACCTGATGACCCACAAGTATAGGGGATCGCAACAGTATTCGTGGGTAGTATTATCCAATTTATTGATTCGACACAAGGGGAGCCAAAGAATACTTGCAAGCCTTAACAACTAAGTTGTCAGTTCAGCTGCACCTGAAAATAGTTCTTGCTCACAGAAGTTTATCAGTAGCAACAGTTTTTAGTAGCAATAGCAAAGCAACAGCAACAGCAACAACAATAGCAACAGTGAAACAATAGCAATAGTAACAGTAACAGTAATAGTAGGATTCGAGTGCGGTAGGCATAGGGATGGATGGATGGGCATTGCATGGACGAATCTAAACATGTAACTTCAAGATCTAGGGCATTGCAGATAAAAATAATAAGCATCCAAGTACTAAATAATCCTAGGCATGTGCTCCAAATATAGTCATACGTGCTCGCAATGAGAACTTGCACAAGATCTTCTGTCTAGCGAGCCCATGGCAGCGGGGCCTCTAGGTAACTACTGGAAATTAAGGTGCTCCTTTTAATAGAGCACCGAAGCAAAGCATTAACACTCCGTGAACACATGTGATCCTCACACCACAGCCATCCCCTCCGGTTGTCCCAATTATTGTCACTTTGGGGCCTTTGGATCCGGACAATGATATATGTACACAACTTGCAGATAAGATCACAAACAATACTATCATAATGATTCAATAATAAGTTCAGATCTTAGATCATGGCACTCGGGCCCTAGTGACAAGCATTAAGCACAACAAGTTGCAACAAAGTCAAATAGCACTAATAGAGATACTAGGCATTATGCCCTAACAAATCTTATTCGATTACATGATATAACTCATCCAATCCCTACCATCCCCAAGCCTATAGCGGGGGATTACTCACTCATGGATGAGGAAAACATCGGTGGTTGATGGAGATGCGTTGGTGATGACGATGGCGATGATCCTCTCCAAATTCCCCGTCCCGGCAGGGTGCCAGAACAGAGTTTTTGGATTCGAATCTTGGTTTCTGGTGGCGGCAGTGGAGCGGAACTCTTTCTGGAAAACTATCGAACCCCCCTCGGTTTTTAGGTTGAAAGGCAACTTATAGGCGCAGAGGGAGGCCAAGGGGGCGCCTAGGGTGGCTGCACCCCCTCCAGGCGCAGCCAGTGGTGGGCTCGCACCTGGGGTGGGTGTGGGCCCCCCAGGCCTCCTCTCCGTCTCGTCTTCTGGCTCCGTGGATCTTCTGGTGAAATATAATTTTTAGCATATTTTCCGGGATTTTTCCTGATAGTTCATTTTCTGCACAAAAACAAGACACCAAGGTAATTCTGTTGAAAACAATGTCAGTCCGTGTTAGTTGTATCCAAATCACTGATGTCTACGCACTTATATTCTTGTAGACAGTTGTTGGGCCTCCAAGTGCAGATGTTTGTAGAACAGCAGCAAGTTTCCCTTAAGTGGATCACCCAAGGTTTATTGAACTCAGGGAGGAAGTGGTCAAAGGTATTCCCTCTCAAGCAACTCTGCAATCAATATACAAGAAGTCTCTTGTGTCCCCAACACACCCAATACACTTGTTAGGTGTATAGGTGCACTAGTTCGGCAAAGAGATAGTGAAATACAAGTGGTACAGTGCCAGAAAATAGCTTCTGACTTGTTGTTGGCGTGGGGTAACGGTGCCAGAAAAGAGCTGATGGCGTGGAGGAAAGGTAAAATCCCAAAACCTCCCCGGCAAACGGAACAAAGATGGAAGCAAGCAAACATGCAACAGATCTAGTAGCAAACGGTGTTTCATTGTTTAGAAACAAGGCCTAGGGATCATACTTTCACTAGTGAACACTCTCTCATAGAAATATCCTCTCTTAATGATACTACTCTTAACTACTTCCGGTTGGACACTCTAATCCATGGTAGGGCTATACCAGCACTCCTCAAAGTCCGCCTTTCCCAATCTAGATAACCCCACACTGTCACCTTGAGCACTAGATGGTTCCAACAAACACCACAATTTCATAGAGATATCCAACTCCAAATATAACTCATAACAAATATTCAATCTAGCCAAAGTGCCACACATGGTATGCACGCTGTCACTTTCACACACGTGGGGAAAAGCATAGATCTATTAAAGCACAAAGAGTATTTATGTAGACTCAAACCTAAGTGCCACCATGGCGTGCACGCTGTCACTTTCACACACATAGGGAGAGCAGAGATCTAATGAAGCACTTGAGTAGAAAGGTAGATCTACTTGATTACAAAGCCGATGACCACAACAAGATCATGCATAGAGAGAGAGATGAACACATAGCTACCGGTAGAGCCCTTAGCCCTGAGGAAGAACTACTCCCTCCTCATCATGGGAATCATCAATGGTGATGAAGATGGCGGTGGAGATCGATGGAGATGGCTCAGGGGGCACTTCCCTGTCCTGGCAGGGTGCCGGAACAGAGACTTTCTGTCCCCCGAATCTCCCCTTCGGTGGCGGCGGCGCTACGGAGGTTTTCGTGGATTTCTTCTGGATTATTTAGGGTTTTCTCCCCGGGGGCTTCTTATAGGCGAAGGGGGAGGCCGAGGCGGTGGACAGAGGGCCCACACCCTCCCCACGCGCAGGCCAGGCTTGGCCGCGCCCAAGGGGATCTGGCCACACTCTAGTGCCTCTCTGTCCCTCCTTCTGGATTCGTGTCCCTCACGGAAAGTTATTGACTTTGGCTTTTGTCCCGTCCAATTCCTAGAATATTGATTTTCTGCCTTTCTAAACCAAAAACAGAAGAAAACAGGCAACTGGCACTGTGGCAACTTGTTAATAGGTTAGTTCCAAAAAAGATATAAAAATACCTCAAAGTGTAGACAAAGCAAAGCAAAGTAGATACAAAACAAGCATGGAGCATCAAAAATTATAGATACGTTTCCGACGTATCAAGCATCCCCAAGCTTAACTCCTGCTCGTCCTTGAGTAGGTAAGTGATAAAAAGAATAATTTTTTAGGTGACATGCACCATCAAAGCCAAGATCAAACCATTTACAAGCATTGAAAGCTGGGAACAAAGAACTCTAAACATCTGCATGAAAGGTGGAGTTCTAACAATAGGACATAGTAACTATGCATGCAACATGAAAGGCTACAAACAAAGATCATGAATAACATACATTGAAAAATGTTTGTTTGTTTCACATACAGAAAACATAATATAGTGGCAATCATCTTGTCCCTCATACAGTAGCAATATAGATGCATATGACACCTTCAAAGTTCACAAGGGTGACTAGAAACAAATAGCACAAGAACAAGTAATATCACAATATGCATCAATCAATAAGCTTTGGGACGATGCACACAGAATGGCAACTATGCTCTCTTAATGGTGCCTAAAGGTAGAAGGTGGAGACTCAAATAATGGTGGAAGAAAGGCCCTTCACAAAGGGAAGCAGGGATTTCAAGTTTCAAAAAGAGCTTCCAAAAATTATGGTACTTGTTAGCTTTCAACCCTCATTGCCCCTATCATAAGTATCTTGAAGTGATTAAGGTTAAAGTGAACAAAGATGGAGTATATGCTTGATGAAGTATAAGTTGGCAATCTCAAGTCCCTTGAATACGAGGGCCACACCTCATGCTACTCAACTTTAGTCACCTGTAAGTTCTTGTCATTGTAATTATTTGCATATCATTGAGAACCGCCAACAGGGTACCCCTTGCACATGGTACAGGAGCTATCCCATAACCAAAATGACAAGGCAAGTAGACAATGAGCATCTCAGCAATCTTCTTATTTACCATGGGAATATGGTGCTTTTTTCTCTCTTTCCTCTTTTCTGAATGTGTCTTTTTTTATAAGAAGAATGCTTCATAGATGTCACGATGGTGATGCTGCAAGTTTCCACCATGATTAGGCATGGCTTAGGCTAGCGGCCCAGGCGTTTATCTAACATAGGATACAAACTCCATGGACTTACAAGCTCCCTTTTTATTTCACACCGGTGACATCCATAGACAAAAGAGCATGATATCAACTGGGTACAAAGTACAAGTGCAATGTTGAAAATGTTCCCCATGACAGCATGGTTCTGCTAATTCCAACGTATAAGTGCAAGCATATACAACATAGATGACACAATGGTTCAAGTTTATTAGGGGCAAAGAATATAAAGTGTGCCATCAAGTTTGTGAGGGCTTTAATCACTAAGTTTTCACATAACAAAATAGTTTTTAATTGGAAGATAGCTAAAAACAAGAATATACTTGGAATGGTGTAACACACCATGCATAGGAGTTTATAGTGGACACTTTGGAATAACTTGGTTTCTTGGGAGTTGGAAGCATGAGTAGAACTTACTCACACAAGTGGAGGCTAGCAAAGTACTGGGAGCAACCAAATAAGAGAGCAATAATGGCCATAATCATGCAGTGCAACAAAGCATTACTAATCAAAGCAAAGAGTGGTACTACAAGTCAAGGACTAAATGATCATAGAGGCTATGGTGACTTATCATAGTCATAGCATGGTGTGAGCATGTGCCAAGTCAACCCAAGCAAAGCATCAAAGGAGAATACCACAATACTATGCTTTTGCATGCTAAAACAACGCATAATTTTTTCAAGGCACACTAAGTAATCCTAATTGTTTGGAACAAGACATGCTACAGCAATAATCACTAAGCATAAGGTCAAAACAACACCTAGCATGTCATGCTAAAGTCTAAGTCACAGTCAAAACAAGGCCCCTTTTGTACCACTTAAGCATGAAGCTTTCTACTCTTTCGAACACCAAACAACTTATTTGAAACAACTCACAAAGATAATAATCAATAAAGATCAGTGATCTTGTTTCACAAATCCACAAAGAAGAACTAAAAAGTTCTAAGCACAAAGCATAAGAAAACTAAGGCTAAACGCAGTGCTAGCAAAAGAGAACACTCACATAACAATAAGAGTGAAAACTAGAGTGTTCAAGGCAATGAAAGCAGAGTGTGTCTGTCTCCAAAAAGGTGTTGTGATCAACCAACTTTATTCAAGCAAACTAAGCAAACAAAAACCAAAAAAAACTAAGACGCTCCAAGAACAACACAACAATGCATGAAACAATAAAAACGAAGTGTCTAGAAAGACCTGAGATTTTTATTGATGAAGAAGGGGATGCCTTGGGCATCCCCAAGCTTTGACGCTTGTACCTCTTGAATATTTCTTGGGGTGACACGGTGTGGCATCCCCAAGCTTGAGCTTTTGTCCATTCTTCATATCATTACATTATTCTTTCTCTACACCTGCAAATTTTCCTTCATACAAAACTTCACACAATCTTCATTAGCAACATTAGTGTATTCAAAAGATATTAGACCTCTGGCAAAGCTTTGTAACAGAAAAAAATTCACTAAAAACACAAGAAACTGTAGCAACTCCTTCAAAAAGCTCAATTTCCCAAAAAGAACCCAAAAAGGAATCAATAAGATGCAAATGCAAATAATGGCAGAAACCTGTCAAAACAGACCAGCAGGTAGAAATCGATTTTTTCGAAGACCTTATGTTTCTCAAATCAAAAAGTCTTGAACTAACTAAAGTTATCTAACATACTGGGGGATTTATTCGTAAATTTTCAGCTCAATCTGACTTACAGAGACTCCTCAAGAATTTTTATGGTGGAGGACAAAAATCTGTTTCGGGACAGCAACTCCCCAAATCTTACTTCCCTCTCATTAGAGGTCATTCTTGGCACAAAAAGCAAACAAAAAGGACAAGGAGAGGTCATTACTGAAGTAATAACTTCCAAGACTTAAGAAAACTCTTGGGTTATCTCCCAACAAGTACTTTTCTTTAATGCCTTTAAGTTAGGCTTTATAGCTTGAGAAGATGCTCACATAAGAAATATGAATTGAAGTAAAAGAGAGCATCAAGAAGAAAATTCAAAAAACATTTAAGTCTAACCCACTTCCTATGCATAGGAATCTTGTAAAGAAACAAGTCATGAAATCACAAAGTAACAAGCATAGGAAAGCAAAACAAGTGTAACTTCAAGACTTTCAACATAAAGAGGGGAAACTTAATATTTTTGAGATGCATAAGACCATGTTTCCCCCTCTCATAATAACTTTCAGTAGCAACATGAGCAAAATTAACAATATAACTATCACATAAAACATTCTTATCATGAGCCACATGCATAAAATGATCATTACTCTCCACATAAGCATAGTCACTCTTATTAATCAGAGTGGGAGCAAATTCAAAAAAATAGCTATCACTATCATTCTCATCACCATAATCATCAAATATAGGAGGAATATTGTAATCACAATAAATTTGCTCCTCAATAGTAGGTGGACTAAAAATATCATACTCATCATTGTAATCATCATAGATTGGAGGTTTGGTATCATCATAAGAAATATAATAGCTATCTTCCCAAGTGTGTTCATTTGTAAACATATCATCATTGGAAGGAACATGGATAACACTAATAGCACAACAACTATTAATATCATCATTTTCAGAATTGGTACCAAAGAGATTTTCAATATCAAAAGTGGTATTCTTTTCCCAATCATGATCACTACTATATGTAACAGGCATAGGAACATCATCTAGTTCAGACTCATCAGCAAAAACTATGATAGGAGCAACATGCTTAGAGGAAGATACCATTTCCTCTCTCCTTTTACTCCTCTTCTTCTTCTTCTCCTCTTTAGGAGGGAGAGGCTTGAAAGGAAGCTTCTCCACATACCCTGGTTTGTTGTTAGAGACAATAGAAGAAACTTTGGAGGAATCCTCCTTTTCATTAATAAGATCAAAACACATATCAGTCCTATCATAATTTGGTAAAATATCATATTTTTTAAGATTTTGTATGTAAGTATTTGCGCAGCAGTTTTCAACACAATAAAGATGACAACCATGCAGGACGCTATTCATATCAAAAGTACTCATGTCTATCAAAGAGGTTTTTCTTGATAACTCTTCACACCCCAAAAATAATGTAAGTTCATCATGTTGATTATCAGTGATCATGTTATCACAATACAAACTTGCAGGATTATTATGGCCTGAGCATTGAAAATTGAAATGACCCACTTCAAAGCAAAGTTCACAAATAAAAGGATAGAGGGCACAAACTTTTTTACCAAGATCATCTAGATCCTTATACCACTTTCTAGTTTTTTCATTATAGTGGGTGATACAATATTCTTCTTCTGTTTGATTCTTCTCACAGGGTCTATCCATACCACAAAAATTAACATGCTTATAAGAAATAGTACTTTCAGAAGTTTGAGCATGTTTATTGCAATCATTAATAACATTTTCATTTTCCATGCAAGTGTCTTTAAAAGGCTCATGATACATGTCCCACTTTTCTTTAGGAGCATTAATATGGGAAGCAAAGGCTCTATAATATTTAACAAGAATTTGAGGATCAATACCATATCTAGCACTAAGCTCTTGAAAATTAGCAGTTTCAGCGAAAGACTTAATGCAATCATACTCATAGTTTATACCTGGTTCTTTACCTTTGTCATTATCCCAATCTTCAGTATTGCTTTGAATTGTTTCAAGAAGATCCTACTTAGCTTTGACCTTCTTACTTGTGAAGGATCCCTCTAAACAGGTATCTAGGTAGTCCTTGTAGTGTCCTGAAAGCCTTGCATAAAAATTATTGATAACAACATTACTGGGGAGCTCATGAATGGGACATTTGAGCATTAGTGACTTCAATCTCCCCCAAGATTGGGCAATACTTTCTCCCTCATGAGGATGAAAATTATAAATATAATTCCTATCTTTATGAATTTCATGAGGAGGATAAAATTTAGAATAAAAGAGAGATTCAAGTTCCTTCCACTCCAAATGATGAGGATCATCTAGTAGCTCATACCACTCCCTTGCTTTGTCCCTAAGTGAGAAAGGGAATAGCTTCCTCTTAACTTGGTCCATTGAAATACATGCACACTTGAACAACTCGCATAATTCATGTAAAAAGAGTAAATGATCACTAGGATGGACAGTTCTATCTCCAAAATAGCAGTTATTCATAACACGTTTAACAATTTCAATAGGTATTTTAAAAGGGACACTTTCAGTATGTGGATTTAAAATATCACAAGTATCATTAGAATTACCACATATGGTAGATTGAGTATCATAATAACAAACTTTCTTCCTTAAAGCTGGGGAACTAAAAAGATCTTTCTCATAAAAACTAGCTTCCCCAAGCTTAGACGTTTCCATACCATTAGTAACAATGGTGTTCAAATCATACTAATAACATTGCTATTAGCATGCAAATACAGTTCCATAGGTTTTTTAATTTTCTCTTCGAACACTTCATGTCCTAACTCAAGATAAACACTATAGAGCTCTCTATTTTTTTTCCATTAAGCCTAACTAGTGAAAATAAAAAACAAAAATACAAAATTGCGTAATATAAAGGAATTAACTTCGAGCACTCACACCGAAGGATGTGAGTACCTTTTACCTTACCTCCCCGGCAACGGCGCCAGAAAAGAGCTTGATGTCTATGCACTTCTATTCTTGTAGACAGTTGTTGGGCCTACAAGCGCAGAGGTTTGTAGAACAGCAGCAAGTTTACCTTAAGTGGATCACCCAAGGTTTATCGAACTCAGGGAGGAAGTGGTCAAAGGTATTCCCTCTCAAGCAACCCTGCAATCAAGATACAAGAAGTCTCTTGTGTCCCCAACACACCCAATACACTTGTCAGGTGTATAGGTGCACTAGTTCAACAAAGAGATAGTGAAATACAAGTGGTACGGTGCCAGAAAACAGCTTCTGACTTGTTGTTGACATGGGGTAACGGTGCCAGAAAAGAGCTGATGGCGTGGAGGAAAGGTAAAGTCCCAAAACCTCCCCGGCAAACGGAACAAAGATGGAAGCAAGCAAACATGCAACAGATCTAGTAGCAAACGGTGTTTCAATGTTTAGAAACAAGGCCTAGGGATCATACTTTCACTAGTGAACACGCTCTCATATAAATATCCTCTCTTAATGATACTACTCTTAACTACTCTCCGGTTGGACACTCTAATCCATGGTAGGGCTATACCAGCACTCCTCAAAGTCCACCTTTCCCAATCTAGATAACCCCACACTATCACCTTGAGTACTAGATGGTTCCAACAAACACCACAATTTCATAGAGACATCCAACTCCAAATATAACTCATAACAAATATTCAATCTAGCCAAAGTGCCACACACGGTATGCACGCTGTCACTTTCACACACGTGGGGAAAAGAATAGATCTATCAAAGCACAAAGAGTATTTATGTAGACTCAAACCTAAGTGCCACCATGGCGTGCACGCTGTCACTTTCACACACATGGGGAGAGCAGAGATCTAATGAAGCACTTGAGTAGCAAGGTAGATCTACTTGATTACAAAGCTCATGACCACAACAAGATCATGCATAGAGAGAGAGATGAACACATAGCTACCGGTAGAGCCCTTAGCCCCGAGGAAGAACTACTCCCTCCTCATCATGGGAATCAGCAATGGTGATGAAGATGGCGGTGGAGATCGATGGAGATGGCTCCGGGGGCACTTCCCCATCCCGGCAGGGTGCCGGAACAGAGACTTTCTGTCCCCCGAATCTCCCCTTCGGTGGCAGCGGCGCTACGGAGGTTTTCGTGGATTTCTTCTGGATTATTTAGGGTTTTCTCCCTGGGGGTTTCTTATAGGCGAAGGGGGAGGCCGAGGCGGTGGACAGAGGGCCCACACCCTCCCCACGCGCAGGCCAGGCTTGGCCGCGCCCAGGGGGATCTGGCCACACTCTAGTGCCTCTCTATCCCTCCTTCTGGATTCGTGTCCCTCACGGAAAGTTATTAACTTTGGCTTTTGTCCCGTCCAATTCCGAGAATATTGATTTTCTGCCTTTCTGAACCAAAAACAGAAGAAAACAGGCAAATGGCACTGTGGAAACTTGTTAATAGGTTAGTTCTAGAAAAGATATAAAAACACCTCAAAGTGTAGACAAAGCAAAGTAGATACAAAACAAGAATGGAGCATCAAAAATTATAGATACGTTTCTGACGTATCAATCACACAAGTTTAGAGGAGAAACAATAGCAAAGTGTTCAAGAAAGTAGATACGTTTTGGATGTATCAACTCCCCCCAAGCTTAGATTATTGCTTATCCTCAAGCAATTCAGTTGAAAACTGAGTGCGATAAAAGAACTTTCACGAACACTTTGCTTCATATGATGTATATATTCTCAACACAGGAGTAGATGCTTAGACAATTCATAATAAGGAGTATGCAAGTAAGTCTAATCAATAGTCATTGCAAGATATGAAGAGAAACCAACTCAATAATAATAATTAGCATGAAACATAAACATAAGCAACATTGCAATGCTCATAGTAAGGTATGATAGAGTGGTATCTCGCTTGCCTTTGTTTGAAGAGCACAATATAAATGCCAAGGCACCTCTAAAGTTCACATGAAGACTAGAAGTAAAGATATCAGAGATACAAGCATCAAAGTCATGACATAATTAACCAAGTTTTGGAACAAACACAAGAATGACAACTATGCTCTCAAGAAGGTGCTCATAGAATAAGTGGTGACTCAACAAAGTTGTGAATATGGTTTTGTGAAGGTTTGAAAGGCTTCCAAATGCGGAAAGGAAGGTACTCATTAGCTTTGATCTCTCATTGCCCCTACCATAGGCATATTCATGTGGTTAAGGTGAAAGTGAGGTCCACTCTGAATCATATGCTTGACAGACCATAAACTGGAAATCCCAAGTCCCTTGAGTACGAGGGTCGCTCCGCATGCTACTCAACTTTGGTCACCTGAAAGTTCTTGTCATTATAAATACATGCATATCATCGAGAACCGCCAACGAGGTACCCCTTGCACATGGTATAGGATCTTTCCCATAACCAAAATGACAAGGCAAGTAGACAATGAGCATCTCAGCAATCTTTTTATTTACCATATGCATAGCTTTTTATTAAGGATGCTTCATAAATGCTTATTATGGTGTTGCTGCAAGTTTCCACCATGATTAGGCATGGCTTAGGCTAGCGGCCCAGGCATTTCTCTAACACAATGTATAAACTCCATGAACTCACAACCTCCCCTTTTATTTCACATCGTCCACATCCGTAAACAAAAGAGCAAGGAATCAACTGGATGAGATATCCAAAAAGTGTTGAAAGCGTTCCCCGTGACAGCACGGTTCTGCTGACTCCTAGCATATAACTTTCATGGACAAGTCACAATGGTTCAGGATTATTAAGTGCAAGGAATAAAGTGTGCCATCAAGTTCGTGAGAGCTTTACTAACTAACTTTCTCAAAACAGACAAACGTTTTATTTTGGAAGAAAACACGGCATATATAAAATATGCACTGAAGTAGCAAATGATGCTAATAGGTAGGTATGGTGGACACCGCTGGCAATAATGGTTTTGGGGAGTTGGAAGCACAGGTAGAGCACATACTCAGTGCAAGTGAAGGCTAGCAATAGAGAGGGAGTGACAAACAAGAGAGCAATAGCTGTCATAATCATGCTTGCAACAAAACAGGACTAATTATGGCATGAAAGTGATATAAGAACTATGAGGCAAGATAAATCATCGAGGCTTACTGACTATTGATTAGTCATATGCATGCGTGAGCATGTGCCAAGTCGATTCACATGAACAGTCATAGGAGGATACCACAATATCATACCAAAATATGAATAAAACAATGCAAGCAAACATTCATATGACATGCTATAAACTATTAGCAAGCTGGAGCTAATCATAGACAAGCAAGAACTACTAAGTATCCATAATGACTTACACCTTACACAAACAGGCTAAGCATGCTCACAATGATGAGTATATGTACAAAAATGAAACAAATAGAGTTCGTTATAGCCTCTTACCACACCTCGAGTTGTCTTAATCTTCATTATTGCCCTTCACTTGTGTGACTTGAATAATAACATGAAACCAAAATCCACTGTGGACGGATGAACCTTGCAAAGAACTCACAAAACCAAAGAAGACCAACAAATATTTTTGGTGTTTTCGATTTTTAAAAGAAAGCAAACAAAGCAAAACCAAACAAAGAAGCAAACAAAGCAAAGCAAACAAAGCAAAATATTTTTGGATTTTTCTTTTAAGGCAAACCAAAGCAAAGAAACAAACCAAGAGAAACAACGGAAATATTTTTGGTATTTTTGGGTTTTTAGAAAGAAGCAACAAAAACCAAAAAGAAAGCGAAAACAATGGATGTACAAATAACCGACCGAACATGATATATATATGAGTGTGATGTCGGTATACCTCCCCCCCCAAGCTTAGGCTTTTGGCCTAAGTGGGGCTCAATCTCATGATGTCCAGGTAGATGCACCTCCGTAGTATGTCGAGGAAGCTCCCTCGTCCTGGTACAAGATCGAGGACTCCCCCGTGTAGTGTATCGCAGGGTCATGTGAGGGCGCTTCCTCCTGATAGCGCCCATGGAAGTTAAGAGATCCCTAAGAAATACTGAACAAAGTGGTTTGGGGTAGAGGGATCTCTCTCTTCCCCATAAGTAAACAGCATTCTATAAACCAAGTTCTCAAGAGTAGAGCTAGTGGTGACAAAGTGGTGCGCCTTCATGGCAGCAAGATTAAGCCTCTAAGGAGCCAAAACTGTATCATGTGGATCAACAGCAATGTTCAAGGCAACAACAATACGAGTAGCAATAACTACCCCATAAATGGGTCCCTTAGCAGCTAAACGACGAGCAATGAGAGAACCAAGATTATACTTATCCTCATTGTTGAACGCAGCAGCTAAGAAGGCCAATTGATAGTTTGAAATATTACTAGTGTTCTCCCTGCCAAGAACACTGGTGGCAAGATAGTAGGCAAAGTACCTGATGGCTAGAAGTTGAATATTCTTTATCTTCCCTCGCTGAGCTCTGCGGTCATCATCATTGGTTATTCCTCGGTAAAGCTCCAACAAATCAGCAGGAAGAGCTGGAATCTTCTTTGATGACCCAGCTGTACCAAGTCCCAGGGCCTTTAAAATTTTCTTCAAAGTCATAGAATGAGCCCTGCCATAAATTTTGAAAGACACAGAAGGCTTTAACATGTTGTTAGTAAAGGAGAAACTCTCCAAAAATGTTTTAGTAAGAAAAGCATATTGTGCACTCTCATCCTACATGTAACTCGTTAGTCCAGCCCTCTGAATCAAAGTCATAAAATCGTTAAGAATCCTAGCAGCTTGCAAGAAAGTTTGGCAAGGAAAGGTGGAGTGGTGCGCATCCCCTTCATCTCCCTCGTCACCAAATCACGGAGTGATGAGATCCTCATTGTATGAGGGTCTAGTACTAGTAGATGACCTTGGAAGCCTTGCCCTTCTAGGTGCATCACTCTCAAATATATCACCAAATGTGTGGTGGTCCATGACTTCACTTTTCTGAAATTTTAAACAACCATCAAACCAAGTGATTTTTAAGTTGATAAATGATGAGCAACTACTATAGGAACTTGCTATAGGACTACACATGCATCAAAACAAAGTTTTCTAAGCCTAGAACAAGCATCCAAGCTCAAACAACTTGTCACCTATAGCAGTAAAATACTCAAGATACAATCTACCAATCAAAAATCTAATTGGACAAGTGGAGGAGGCACATACCAAGGAACAATCCCTCCAAAAATCAGCACTTGAGATGGGATGAACAAGGAGATCGAAAATTGCGAGCAAGAACAGCAAGAACTCAAGCTTGAGCAAGTTTTTCGGTGTTTTTTGGGAGAAAGAAAGAAGGTGGCATTGAGGAGATAGCAATGGTCCCAATCATAATAGTTTCAAAATTTTCTTGTGGAATGGGACAATATATTTCTCCGACCTTGATGCTCTCAATATTTTCAATAGAATTCAGGCAATAGCTCTTAACAACCTTCTTGGGGAAATAGACAGTGTGCTCTTTGTCATTAATATTGAATGTTACTTTTCCTTGATTGCAATTGATGACAGCACCTGCAGTATTAAGAAAAGGTCTCCCAAGAATAATATACATATTATCATCTTTAGGCATTTCAAGCACAACAAAATCAGTTAAAACCATGCAATTATGAGCAACTTGGACAGGAACATCCTGACAAATACCAACAGGAATAGTAGTTGACTTATCAGCCATTTGCAAAGATATATCAGTTGGTATTAACTTTTCTAGCTGGAGTCTCTTGTAGAGAGAAAAAAGCATAACACTAACTCCAGCTCCCAAATCACATAAAGCAGTTCTAACATAATTATTCTTAATGGAGCAAGGAATAGTTGGTATACCTGGATCACCAAGTTTTTTTGGAACCTTACCATTGAAGGAGTCATTAGCAAGCAAAGTAGAAATCTCCACATTAGGAATATTCCTTTTATTAGAGACAATATCTTTCATATACTTTGAATAAGGAGGCAACTTAATAGCATCAGTCAAAGGAATTTGCAAGAATAAAGGTTTCATCCACTCACAAAACTTGTTGTAGTGTTCTTCCTCCTTTGACTTGTGCTTCTTACCTGGAAAATGCATAGGTTTCTGCACCCAAGGTTCTCTCTCTTTACCATGTTTATTAGCAATAAAATATTCCTTTGTATACCTAGTGTTTTTAGTGTGCTTCTCAGGTTCTTCCTCAACTTCCTCCTTATCAGGAGCATCATTATTATTACCACTCTCAGTTTCAGCATCAGAGACAGATATACTATTAGGGTCTACAGCAGGTTCAAGTGGTTCCTCAACTATCTTATGTTTCTTTTTATTTCTCTTACGAGGACTACCACTATCTTCACCTTGTTGGGAATCCTGCTCTATTCTTTTAGGGTGTCCTTCAGGATATAAAGGATCTTGAGTAGCTATACCACTCCTAGTTCTAATTCCATAAGCATGTTTATCTCCTGAAGCATTAACTAGCATATCCTTTTGTACCTTAGCAAGTTGATCAAGTTGAGTTTGAACCATTTTAAAGTGTTTACAAAGCATTTTAATATCATTAGAAGTTCTTTCCACAATATCTTTCAACTCATGGATAGCCCTAGAGTTTTCCAACAAATGATTCTGAACTTGTTTATTAAAATACCCTTGTTTAACAATAAATGTGTCAAGTTCCTCCAAACATTGATCAGGAGGCTTACCATTAGGAATATCACCTTCATAAAAGTGTTGGAGAGAGTGTACCTCAATAGTAGATGATTGGGGAACTGGCTTACATAATTCTTCTATAGGAGGTAGATTCTTTACATCTTCAGCTCTAATAACTTTCTCCTTTAGACACTTCTTAGCTTCCTTCATCACTTCATCATTTAATGCAATGACTCCTCTCTTATTTGTTGTTGGTGTTGGAACTGGTTCAGGAACAACTGATTTAGAAGTAATAGGCTCAGGTGTATTTAGCTCAGTTGAAGTCCAATCATCATAATTCTTGCTTATCTTGGTCATTAATTCTTCAGCATCTGTAGGAGTCCTTTTCCTGAAAACACAATCATCAAAGCTATCTAGGTAGGTCCTAAAATCATCAGCTAGTCCATTATAATAAATATCAAGAAGCTCATTCTTAGGTAATGTACATACAGGATGTGCATGAATCAAGGCACAGAACCTTGTCCATGACTCAGGCAATTTCTCTTATTTTCCCTGTTTAAAATCAAAAAGTCTCTGCAAAGCAGCATGTCTAGCAGTGGGAGGAAAATATTTTTGGAAGAAAGAAGCAATCAAGCAATTAGGGCTATCAATGGAACCAGGAGGTAATCTATTAAACCAAGCCCTAGCTTCTCCTTTTAGTGAAAAATGGAAGATCTTAGTAACAAAGTACTTGCGCATTTTAAAATCATCAGAGAATAAAGCACTCATAGTAGAAAGCTCATTCATATGAGCCACAACACTCTCATTTTCAGTCCCACAGAAAGGTTCTTTCTCAACAATATCTAAATAAGATAAATCAAGAGAGAAATCATAATCTTCATCTTTAATATATATGGGAGAGGTGGCAAACTTAGGATTAGAGGACATCTTAGGCATAATAGTACGTCTAGCAAGGAGACTCTTAATAGCACTAGTACCATGTGTGTTTTGGCACTCTTCAACAAAATCATCAGTAAACTCAATGTAATCATCATTAATATTATAACTCTCACTAGCCTCAGGTGAGCTAACAGGTGTAACAGTGTCTTCACTAGGAGTTTCAGTATTTCCTAGACTAGCCATAGTAGCATCTATAAAAGGACCTAATGAACCACTCGCATCAAGCACAGTAGAAGTAACATCACGAGAATCAAAAGAAGTTTCAGATTCAGCAGTAGTAGCAGTGTGTGTAGCATGTGTATGTGGTGGTGGTGTAACAAGCTTACTTATAACAGACGGTGAATCAAGAGCAACAGAGGTGTTTAGGACTGTACCTCTTCTTGTAGTGGATGGTAAAATAGGGAACTTTCCATCACGATACTTCCCCATGATGAAAGGAGTAGCAGTGAACAATAATAGATCCAAGTGAACTTACAAATAAAGCTATGCTCCCCGGCAACGGTGCTAGAAAATAGTCTTAATGACCCACAAGTATAGGGGATCGCAACAGTCTTCGCGGGTAGTATTACCCAATTTATTGATTCGACACAAGGGGAGCCAAAGAATACTTGCAAGCCTTAACAACTGAGTTGTCAGTTCAGCTGCACCTGGAAATAGTTCTTGCTCACAAAAGTTTATCAGTAGCAACAGTTTGTAGTAGCAATAGCAAAGCAACAGCAACAGTGAAACAGTAGCAATAGTAACAGTAACGGTAACAGAAGGATTCGAGTGCGATAGGCATAGGGATGGATGGACGGGCGTTGCATGGACGAGTCTAAACATGTAACTTCAAGATCTAGGGCATTGCAGATAAATAATAACAAGCATCCAAGTACTAAACAATCCTAGGAATGTGCTCCAAATATAGTCATACGTGCTCGCAATGAGAACTTGCATAACATCTTCTGTCCAGCCAGCCCGTGGCAGCGGGGCCTCTAGGGAAATACTGGAAATTAAGGTGCTCCTTTTAATAGAGCACCGAAGCAAAGCATTAACACTCCGTGAACATCCTCACACCATAGCCATCCCCTCCGGTTGTCCCAATTATTGTCACTTTGGGGCCTTTGGATCCAGACAATGATATGTGTACACAACTTGCAGATAAGATCACAAATAATACTATCATAATGATTCAATAGTAAGTTCAGATCTGAGATCATGGCACTCGGGCCCTAGTGACAAGCATTAAGCACAACGAGTTGCAACAAAGTCAAATAGCACTAATAGAGATACTAGGCACTATGCCCTAACAGATCTTATTCAATTACATGATAGAACTCATCCAATCCCTACCATCCCCAAGCCTACAGTGGGGGATTACTCACTCATGGATGAGGGAAACATCGGTGCTTGATAGAGATGCGTTGGTGATGACGATGGCGATGATCCTCTCCAAATTCCCTGTCCCGGCAGGGTGCCAGAACGGAGTTTTTGGATACGAATCTTGGTTTCTGGTGGCGGCGGCGGAGCGGAACTCTTTCTGGAAAACTATCGAACCCCCCTCAGTTTTTAGGTCGAAAGGCAACTTATAGGCGCAGAGGGAGGCCGACGGGGTGCCTGGGGTGGCAGCACCCCCTCCAGGCGCGGCCAGTGGTGGGCCCGCGCCTGGGATGGGTGTGGGCCCCCCAGGCCTCCTCTCCGTCTCGTCTTCTGGCTCCGTGGATCTTCTGGTAAAATATAATTTTTGGCATATTTTTCGGAATTTTTTCTGATAGTTCATTTTTTGCACAAAAACAAGACACCAAGGTAATTTTGCTGAAAACAGCGTCAGTCTGTGTTAGTTGTATCCAAATCACACAAGTTTAGAGGAGAAACAATAGCAAAGTGTTCGAGAAACTAGATACGTTTTGTACGTATCAGTAGCTCTCACCTTATTCAATCTCTAGCTCATACCATGTTTGGAGGTGGATGAGAAATTCTAGATGTTGTAGAATTGTTGTAATCCTTTTACTATGGTATCACGAAGAGGATGTGTAGTAGTGATATATTGCCCATACGACTTGTCGATGTTCATCATCATTAGCAATATGCAAAATGCTCCTAGATCTCTTGGAGGGGCATACTTTTACATGTAGCGGTCCATCACCTTTCCGCTTTAAGTTGATCTAGTTTATCTAGTATATTGTTCAATAAATCATTCCATATGACAATAATGTCCAACCAAAATCTAGGCATTATACTATAAGAATACAATAGATACCAACAAGACAAACAGTTGGGTTATAACACATCTTAATGAAGATAAAAAAATTAAGCGGAGTTACGTCTATATGAAATGGCATTCAGTCCTCATGAAATAAGTCCCTAGATATCCCTAACATATTCAATTCATTTGATATTTGACAAAACAACATAATTCGCTAGTTACCGGAAGCGCCATGTCAACTCTTCTACCAACTAGCTTTTTTTTATGGCTTGTCCATAATTTCCATATCCGACAAAACAACGTGTCGACTGGAAGAGTGGCGGTAGCTCTTCGACCAACTATCTTCCATGATTTGTCGCGACTCCTCGATCTAGTTTCGAGCCACTAGCGGACCTTTCGGTAATGTTGCATCCAATGGTTATTCCTTTCCGCCGCCTTTTGTCGGCCAACCTACTCTTGCAACCCTGGTAAACGACAACACGGTTTGCTGGACTATTCCATAACGTCACGGTTCATAATTATACTTTCTAGATGTCCACCACAAAAAAGTTGGTTTAAAAAGGCCGACCTTATGCCTCGTTTAAAAAGAAGTTTATTGTGCACTCTGACGTGTCTATTGCAGTAAATCTCACATTTGCTTCTGGAGAGTTGCCAGCGTCTGACTCTGTTTTTGCTTTTCTGGCTTACCTTCAGCAGTGGTACCCGCTATCCAGGCAGAGGGATAGGGAGCACCTAGACGGCTCCTTGCTGGCGCTGAGGACGGTGGCGCGGCGCTTCACGGTGGCTGAGCCTTAGGAGCCACCATAGAGGCATCCTCTAGTGCCTTTTTTTTCTTTTCCGGTTTGGGTTTTGTTGTGTCGTGGCCCTAGCTTGTTTGGACCTCTTTTTTCCCCTTTGTCCATTGCTTGGGGTATTGCTAAGGCCTGTGGTGTTGTTGAACTTTGTATTCGGTTATTGTTTTATTTATAAAGCGGCGTGAAAGCCTGATTCGAGAAGAATTGCCAGCGATACCATCGCACAAGCTTTGCTCACCGTCCACCGATGTGCCAATGCAGTTGTTTGCCACGGATTTAATTGTTTTTTACTGCAGACCATACCCGCATTCGCGTTCTGAATCTTCACTGAAACGTTGTTTCAGAAAAGATCACTGAAGCCGAGAGAAGACGACATACTTACGCGCGAGAGCAAGCTAAACGTTTCCACAAACTCTGAACGTTGCTAGTGATGTAAAACAGACATGATTCACGGGTAAAACTGGCACAGTTTCTACATCGCCAAAAACGTTTCAGCAAAAACTGGATAGGGTCCGGCCACGGCCAGCTAGACAGTGAGACAATGTCAGTTTGGCTACATGTATGCAACTATGGAACAGTTTCCGAAAGAGTGCAAAACTTGATTAACATCTCCCGGCGAACAGTTTCATGAGGCCGTAAATTCAGTGACCACCCAAAGCAAGGAGGGTTCAAAGAGAAGGCCAGATCCCGGTCAGAAAACGACGAGTTACAGCGGGGCGGGCAAACGGGTAACGTCTCATCGTTTTGGGGGAAAAGAGGAGAAGAAAACTACGCCGAGTGTGGCTGGACGGTGGCGGTTAGGTGCAATTTCAGGCTTTTCGACCGGGATCAGGGAGGGTTGCTTTACCTCCGGTGAAAATTTATGCATGAAACCCAGCACTGACCAGATGTGAATGATGCCACACCGATCGTAGCCAATGGACATAATATGATGTCACTCGAGCTAGAGCTAGTGTCCGTTTGTGGTTTAAGCCTTCCGTTCCCTATTTCTTATCTTAAAGATATATATCATGAGTGCGCGACAGCGCGGTTCAGTGTGTTGCATCTCGAAGATATATATATATATAAGATAAATGAGATAAATCTCGAAGATATATGACGTTGTTGCGTGCATGCATCCCGATTGTATGTAGTATTACCCAAGCATTGTTCAGATAGCACATTGCGTTATTGCTAATTCCCATTTCACAATATGATGTCACTCGCGCTAGAGCTAGTGTCCATTTGTGGTTTAAGCCTCCCGTTTCCTTTTCTTATCTCCAAGATATATGATGAGTGCGGTTCAGTGTGATACAATAGATGCAGTGCAATGTGACGTTGCTGCATGCATCCAGATTGCATGTATTACATGAAATTGTTCACAGAGGGTAGATCCAAAGTATCTTTTTTTTTTGCGGGTAGATCCAAAGTATCTATATCTTATATCTGTTGTTGTGTTGCATAGTGTGTATATTTTTGCCAGCCGTGCGCATTAGCGAGCCATAAATGTTTCATATATTACATTTATTTAGACACAGCCGGGCGGCACCGATTGTTTGGTTCTACATGCGTATTGTTTCTCTAGAAAATAATACAGTGCTGGCTGCACCGATTTTTCGTTGTACATGCATTTTCTATTTTGTTGTTTTGCAGACCCTCCTTTGTTTCAAGATCCATCGAGCATGCTATCCCTGTGGTCAGATATAACTTCACCCTGAAATGTTCTTTCCTGACACATTTGCTTCCCGATAAAGAGTAAAATAAAAAATTGTTTTCAAATGGCTGTTTTTTTAACTATACATAATAAGATATCTATATCTAATCTGTCCCTAGGAAAAATAAACAAAAACCTGGTATAGAAAATAATAAAAGCACTAGATCTGTTTCTTAATGCATGCCTCCAACTTACCTTATGTTTACGATATTTTACATGTGCTATGTTTTTGAACGGATAAGGACCCGAAGGACTAGAGCTTTATTCCGGTGGTGGGTGAACAATTACAAGGAGGCCCAAAAAGAAAAATAAAATTACAACGAGGCCCCACACTTTTACATAGAGCACCCAAAAGGAGATTGCAAAAACACAAGTGAGTCCTAGGAATCCGTCGGAGATGAACAACATCGAGTCCTGAAGGCCACTTCGAGACTGGGCAAGATCCTCGTGAAGAGGAAGAAAACGCGCAACCCACAGTGCCAAGCACGGCGAGGCCACCGATCTGGCCTTGAATAGCGGACGCGGAACTTAACCGTTGCTTGGAAGACGCCGCGGGGAGGACAAGCTCCAGATGCTCCCAAAGGCTCCAAACATGTCCAGCAACCTTCTTCCTGTCCTTCTCCACCTCCTCGCCTCCATTGTCGTCCAGTTGGACTAGAGAAGTAAGAGATTCACCAGTAAGACGATAGTCGTGATTGATGAAGAGGGAGTTAGTAGGTCACCACCGCAATCACTTCTTATTCCCCTCGTCTCAATGGCTGGTCGGAAGAAGAAGAGCAGAGGAAGTCGAAGTCGGCCACCACCTGGCGTCGCGCACATGCACTAGAGAGGAAACACTCCCGCCACGCCTAGAACCGCGCATCGGAGCATTCCCCATCTCCTATACGAAAACGTAGAGAGACTTATTCCAATCATTTGTACTTCAGGTACGTACGGATATTCAAGCATCCCATCTTAATAAAAATATCTTATTAAAATACAAAATTAACATATTAAATTCTATAAAAATGAAGAGTTTTATCATGCATCATTTAAAAAATCAATTTCAAATGCAACCTGGCTCTAGCCCAGAAAAACAAAAGGCAGGACCAATTTTATAATTATACTTGTGTGTCATAAGAACTTTGCGGATTACAAGTGTGTTTTATGCATGAATTTCCCGTGGTGATTGACCTATATTATCTTGGTATGTGGTCACACAACTTTTTCTTCATTTCCCCTTTCTTAGCCTCTAAAGGAAGATCCTAGCTCTAGTGTCAATTATGGCAACTCACTACAAGAAAACCCCTCATATAGCAATACATATTCTGCAACGATGTAAATATTGGTTGCAAAAAAATATCATAGATACATATGCATGTGTTGCAGCCTAATCTGTTGTCTTTTTTTTTAGCGGAAGCCTGATCTGTTGTCTAGTATACGTATTGCTCATACAGGAAAATGAGCCCAGCCCACTAAGCACGATTACCCCTCCCTTAACCCACCAACCACGATTAGTCTGGAGCGCACGCCCGCACCTGCAATCCCACTCCTTGCTTCCCCAGACCTAGCCGCCTCCTCCGCTTCCCCAAATCTCCAAGGCGTCTCTCGGTCGTTGGGTAGCAGGGCTTCCTTCGCCGGCGACTAGTGGCGGCCGGTGATGCAGGTCGTCTCCTACCATGAGATCCCTAACTCTAGGAAACGCTTGTTCTGCCAAGATTGATCTGGGAGGCTATTACGCGGAGGTTTGTCGACGTTGAAGGGCCACGACAGAGAGTCGGAGCACAATGGGGTTCCGTGGCGCAAGGGCATGATAGAGGTTCATGCTGTAGGTACAATTTCCCTTAGCTTAACTCGTGTCCTCAGTTTTTTTTAGGAATTTTGTGATCCTTGACAAGTCAGATGACCTAGATGCATAGGCAACAGGGCAGGCGGCAGTTGCAAGATAGGTCGCACCAAGAAGCCTCAAGCGGGCATGCATCAGCAGCAACAACCAGTAGCCGGACAACTTGCAGGTGTTAATCCCCCAGTTTTGTCGTTTTTATGTATCACACATCTAATACTTCTCCAGATCATGCGTTTTGAGTTTGCAATGTTCAGTTTGTTGTTTCTGCAGAGTCTTAATATTTTACAGCTCATTGTAAAAGTGCCAAGAATAATTACCTGCTGAACAGGTAAGCTCAAGGAATGCTTACTAAACAGATGCATGATAAAACTAATTTGCTTTATTGTAACCTTTGAAAGGAAATATGCAAACAAAATTCAGTTCCTTGTATCTGATTTGAGAGGACCAGAGAAGATCTATCACATATTCAGATATATGTGCATTCTTTCTGCTAATTCCGTATTTATCTTTTCTGTCATCTCTAGAACGTACCAGTGTCCATTTTGTTTCTCATTTCTTTTCTAAAAATTCGTTTATCTGGCCCCACATCATTATGGTCTCCAGTAGTGTACTTAATACTGAATTTTCTTGGCATAGAATCTGGCATAACAAAAGAGCGAGCTGAGAAAGTTTCGAAGGCCTGTGCTAATGTTGTATTTACATCCAAGGGAATTTATTATATCTCACTGAAGGTAAGCTTTCATTATTCAAGCAGAACCTTTTCCTGTTCCTATTTTAAATTTTATTTTGGAGGTAGTTTCAGAGTGCTTTTGGACAAACTATTTATGTAATCTTGTACCGACTAATTATGTACTCTAGCACAGACTATTTATGTAATCTAGTACTGACTAATTATGTACTCTAGCACAGACTATTTTGTACTGAAATATTCTGACTAGCTGTTGGTGGTTTAATTTGGTGGATGCCACATACAACATCTGTCGTATGACACAATATATTTTAAATTGTAGTTAGTTCTTTCCCTCCGGTTAGTTGTACAACGACTTACTATAAGCTACTATTCACCAAAAAAGGACCTATTGTTATTAATTATTCCCTCGTGTTACTTGTACAATAACTTTTTTTTGCGGGTACTTGTATGACAACTTACTGTAAGCTACGACTATTAATCACACTAGTGATGAGATTTAATTCATTTCTTTTTTTTGCTTTCCATGATATATGTCTGTCTCAGAATTAGAATCACACTGTATGGAAACCAATTAATTTTCAAGCGACAGGAGTGTACATGTTAATAGTTTCTTTGTTTTGTTAAATACACATATTTCTGTCTTAAAAGAATTCATACTTTATTAGATGTCCGTCCCTTGCAAACTTTGGTATCCTGCCAGTGTATATGAATTTTTCTAATACCTGTATGATTAATTTTTTAGCTTTGTGATATACTATGATTGACCATTCTTTTGATTCGTTCGTGCACTATACCCTACACTATGTTTTGCCACTTTGACACTAAAAATATTTTTTTGTATTTGCAGGTCCCATACAGCCGGAACACTTGATACGTTTGGTTATCAGCTCTAAACATGTTGGGAAAATATTGGAATAGATATATAGGACTTAGTAGATTATTATGTTTTGATGCAAGATTGTAATTGTCCCTCTTCTATATATATAGCACTAGGTAAATCTGATATTGGTGCACGTTTGTAAAGTGTTTACTCTTCGAATAATATTCATGTATGAGATGGTGGTCCCACCTAATAAATATCGAGTTCTTTGGTGTACAATACATTCATATTCTACAACTTCTGCTCTGTGGTACAACGCATGTTAACTATGTTCTCTCGCTGTGAAGAAAATCTACCACATGTTATAAGTCAAACAACCTTGTCATGAATATAGTATTTTTAAATAGAAATTTCAATTCGTGTAGGATCTCTCTACCAACGCATACAGTTGTTGCTTGAAATATGTAGCTATTTTGCAACAATTATCCCGATGGTTACCAACGGAGGGATATCCGTTGCATTATGTCCTTGCAACGCCCAAAAACGCAACGCACTTTAATCCGTTGGTATTGTCGCTTGCAACGCTTATATGAGCAATTAGATACGCACAAATGCGTTGTTGTAGGGGTGGTCCTCTTGTAGTGACTTCGGTCTGCGACTGTCATAAAGCAATTAAAGAAGAGTCATATTTATATGTTATCCAACTCCAAAAATGAGTAAATCATCCAAATTTTAAAAAGAAAACATAATGTTACATAACAACACCCATATGAGGCCAATTACTTATTTATACTCATTCTGACCACTTCACAAGTTGGGATTTCATTGTTGGTCATCGACAAGTTACATGCATTATGTCCACCATTCTTTAACCTCCAACTCTTACGATATGTACATATGGATTCCATATTACATATGTGATTATTGTAGATAGTAATTCTTCATCTACCATAAAATTGTGTATGATTGCATCGACTTCATCACCAACCATAAAAATGACTAATGTGATATCTTAGCTATTTGAAGACTTATTTGTGATTTCTTTCCATGTATGTGTCGGGAGAGAGAAAGGGGTGTACAAAAAAGAGGTTGTGTGGTATCCTTTTGAGAAACAAGTTAATGTGTAAAATATTTTTGCTAGCATATTGCTATCAAGAAATGCTAAGCAAGAAATAATGCTGAAACAAAGTCGATACTTACTTGTTTGAAAAATATATCACAAATCCAAAATACAAGTATTGGGTTTGTAGTGTTTCAAAATGTAAATGTGGACACAAAAACCAATCCACACCCCCACCCCACCCCCCGAAACACTAGCTTTAAGGTCATAAAAAAATCCTAGTTAGCAATCAAGAAGGCAATTCCTAGAATCTACCTCCGAGTGTATCTAGTCATGCAAGCAATCCAAAGAAACATTATCATCCTAGAAATTGACTTTGAGGAATCCTTTTTCACGACTAGGCATGATACCATAAAAAATCACATGTTACCTTGGCTTGGATAGGACTTGCTGGGCTAGATCAAAGGTTTCCTCATCTCATTTTTGTTACATCATTTTATGACCTAGTGCAACACCCATTTTTGTGTGCACTATAAAAAGGCGACGCTGGCTTCATAATACCATAAACGTAAACCGCTTCGATCCTTCGGTCTTGGGCCCACCGCATAGTCACTGATGAAGTGAGAGCGACTAGAGTATGACGTCTAGGGTTGGAAGTGGAGTGTGTGAGAGCAACCAGGATGGGGATGTTTAAATAGACCAAGAAGGAAAGGTTAGTGGGCTTCAAAAGATTGGTAAATCTATACATCTATGGACAATATACTTCACATCGGAAACAACGACTATATTTATTTGTTTCCATGTTGATGGGCCCATGGAAACCCACATTGGCAATTGAGATATGTAGATCTCTATATCCAATGTAGGTATCTTACCAGGGGCCCATTTTTAACAGGCCTCATTGTCCATGTGTTTTTAATTTTAGTCGTGGGCCTTGTGATTGATGTTTTTGACGGGTATGTCCTTGTTATAGCTTTATACTAGTGGTTTTTCCATTACCCAATTCTTACTTAAAATGGTAATTTCCAAATGTTGTCCAATATGTTTCCCTCCTTAATTAAATGCAAGTTCAAATATGTCCTCTACCTTAAGGTCATGTTGTAGGTCTTTGGTTAATCCACATGTCTTAAGGTTAACTACATATTTAACATTGAAGCTAATAATCGAATGGATCTCACAGCTAAGCTTTTTGGTTGCCATGTGTAAGTGCACCTCTTTACTTAACTTTATCTCCTATTGTTTCTTGCACATCATCAATAATTTCACTACTATGATGAAAAAAATGAACACATACTTTCTTATTTTCCTCCTTTCTCTTAGAGTGAAAATTTAGTGCGTCTCCCCTAGCATACTAATGTCTAATCAATTACTTAAGTCACCAAAGAAATTATTGGTCATGTGTTGTGGCCCTAAGGGAAATATGAATTGATTAGTCACATCCATGTCCTTGCCATATGAAATATGACATGCAAAATACTCCCTCCATTTCAGTGAATAAGGCGTCCTTTTTTTAGTGTTTTTTCTTTGACCAATAATTACTTAAAATATATAAATTTTATCGTATAAATTAAAATCATTTGAACGTTTTTTTAAATAAAAATCCAACGATAGTAATTGTGTTCAAAATAATCATGATATTGTTGGTCAATTTTTCGATCAAAGTTCGTCTTGGAATGCGTGTGTGCATTACGCATAGGAATGGAGGTAGTAGAAGATAAGAGAGTTTGGTTGTTTCTGACCTCGTGTTAGAAATGATGCTCTTATGCTCAAACTATTTCATTATTATTAAAATTAACACCATGGGTTCATTTAAGTTAACAATACTAACAATTGTTTTGTTTAAACTTCCGCCAAAAAATGGTTTGCTATGGTGGACGAATGTATGTAGCCTACATGATAAATTCAAACAAATCACTTCTTCCCATGCTGCCTCTTGTTAATTGGAATTGTTGGTGTGATAACTCGTTTGGTGACAAACTTATTTCTATTTTCCATATTGCTTTTTTTTGGCTAAAAATAATGAGATTGTCTTTATGCCAACATTCATGAACATAGTTGGATATAATTAAGGAACTCTTTCAATCTCCCATGTCGACACAAGATTTTGAATTGCTATAACCTATAGGTATTTATTCATCTCCTCATAGTGTGCGGTGAGTTAAGATCGAACGATTCCTGGAGATATATTTGGGTCTCCAATAGTTGTAGTTCCAAAAACAAAGATGCACATGCATCGGTAGATACTGGGTTGAGGTAGTGGGGATAATGGGCTACATAGGCATGTCGGATCAATATTGGGGAGGGGCAATGGAAAAAATACTACTATTTTTAGGAATACATGGGCCAAGTACTACTAGTTCTTTGCCATTTTTTCATGGGCTGGGGCCGCGGAGGCCTCCCTGGACTCAACATGGCTCCGCCTTTGTGCATAGGGGTGCTAGAGATATACCTACTTCAAACATTGTCAAATGGATTCAAAATGTAATTTTTCAAGTTTAAAGATTTCACCTTGTTATTTCTTCAATATCGCCTCACACCAAGACATAATTATGTGAACCAACTTAATTGTCGTCAATAGCTTGAACCATGACATTCTTTAGGATTACGCCTTAGCGACGCATGATCATCTATTATTCTCATGCCCTCTTAGACATTCATGTTGGACTCACAATTTTACTCATTAGCAGTCTTCTAGCAACCTTCATTTCTGCCGAGCCCTTCTTTTTCAGATATTCGCAAAGCTCCATGGAACATTTGGAAGCAAATAAATGGAAATATATTTGGAAAAACTACCCTAGATTTACATCCTTCAAAATATGCTTAAATATTAAGCTTCTAGTGCACTCACATTGAATAAGCCTCGAGTCTAACTATCATATTGTTTATCTTGGACTAATTTTATTGGAAACTATTGTTTTTATTGTTGTCTTAATAGGCCATTATTGTGTATAGAATTGACTAAGAGTTCTCTGTCTTTATAAATATCATCATTGGGCCAACCAAATGTTCTATAGTTTATATAATTCATACCAAAAGAAACAAAACTACTATCACTATGGAACAACTTAACATATACAAAAATTGTTTATCTCCCTCATGAAAACAAAACTTTGGATATTTATACACTATACTTATTATTATCCACACTATACATATATGGATAACTAATACATCCATAAAACACAATTTTGCCCCCGTTAGGAGATGCATGTGAGATCTCGAACCTACCAGATTCCAACATTTGTTCGGATTTCAAAAACCATTCGTCACTCAAACTGATACATACATCCTACAAACTATTTTATATTGTAATACTTAGTAATTATATATTCATATCTACTTTATGTCACTCACTCAACTTTTCCAACTCTAGTTGTAACTATATGACTACTGTTATTATATACATTCATGTCATCTTTTTTTTGCACCGTTAGTTTCTTAACGTAAATTTCCTAAACTTGCCTGTATCCAAAAAAGGAATGGACTTTACCTATCAATAAATAAATGGTTCCCATGTTCCCTAAGTATCAATTGGTTGTAGAACACAATCAATCTGAGGGCCTTCTCTAAAACCTTGTGTAAACTATTTCGTCAGTGACGATTACTCCCTTCCATGGCAATCCATTTTGGTAGGTCTCACCTTATTCAATCTCTATCTCATACCATGTTTTGAGGACGGATGAGATATTTTAGATGTTGTAGAATATTTGGAATCCTTTTATTGGCGGTATCATAAAGAGTACATGTGGTAGCGATAAATTACGCATAAGACTTGTCGGTGTGTCATCATCATTAGCAATCAAACATGGTCCTAGATCTCTTGGAGGGACCTATTTTAGATTTATGAACATGTAGTAGTCCATAACCTAGCCCCTTTTGGTTGATCTACCTTCATATAGTATATTGTCAATAAATCATTACATATGAAAATAATGTCTAACAAAAATCTAGGTGTTATACTATAATAATGTGAAAGATATCAATAAGACAACTTGTTGGGTTATAACACTGACGAGGATCGATAACGTCAATGCCTATTATTATGAGCTTGGGTTTTGGAGAAGATGGGGGTGTTGAAGATCGCGGAATGGTTAACAGACAAGCAACCAGGGGACACGAGATTTACCTAGGTTCAGGCCCCCGGAGGGAAAACCCTACTCCTGCTTGTCTGCTCTTGATTACGATGGGACTGAAAGTTACAGGGGTGCGCAGATGCAATCTGGCGTGAAGATGTGTATGCGGTGGTATGAGAGATGCCCTCCTCGTCGTGTCCTCCTAGCCTTTATATAGAAGTAGGCAGGTCCTGAGCACAGATCGAGTCGGTTACAGGTTTAGGGTTTGCCCCTTTGAATATTTTATCTAATCTAGTCTTGCTCTCCAAGGATCCGAAGATGTCATGGGCTTGGGCCACCCGAATATCTCCATGCGTCGCGCACATTCTCGTGGGCCTTCCTTGGGATGGACCAGGTATGCTGAAGTCGTGTACCCACATGGTATAACCATGTCAAACACAGCTTATAATCAAGAAACAATTTAAGTGGAGTTACGCCTACTTTGAAATGGCATTCAGTTCTCATGAGACAAGCCTCTAGATATCATACTCATATGTAATTTTCATATTTAATTCATTGATATCTAACAAAACAACGTAATTCGAACCTATCAGCTTCCAACAATTGTTCGGAATGCCAAAACCATTCCTCAACTTAAACCGATACATACCTACAAACTATTTTGTAATGCAACACTTACGAATTATACATTCATGTCTACTTTATGTCACTCAAACAACTTTTGCAACTCTAGTTGTAATTATGTGACTATTGGATAGCTTCTTAGCGCCGCACTTTCTAGTTATATATATTCATGTCATATTTTTTTGCACTATTAGTTCTTTCCATAAAACTGACTAAACTTTCTTGTAGCAAACAAAGGAATGGACTCTGTCCATCAATAACTACATGTTCCATAAGCAACAATTGTTGTGGAACACAACCAATCTAAGGGACTTCTCTAAAACCTTTTCATGTAAACTATTTCATCGATAAAGATTACTCCCTTCCACGGTAATCCACTTTTGTAGTTGTAACCTTATTCAATCTCTATATAATACCATGCTTGGAGGATGAATGTGATAATCCAGATGTTGTATAATGGATGTAATCCTTTTACTATGGTATCATAAAGAGTACATGAAGTAGTGATAAATCGCGCATATGACTTGTCGGTGTTCATCATCATTAGCAATATGCAACATGCTTGTATATCTCTTGGAGGGACCTATTTTAGATTTTTGTACATGTAGTAGTCCACCATTTAGCCCATTTTGGTTAATATAGCTTCATCTAGTATATTATTTAGTAAATCATTCTATATAATAATAAAAAGTATGGATTCACTACCTAGGTGGGTAGCTATGCACCCACTGGCTACCATTGGATGTGCTTTAAGATTCGTTCGTTTGCTAGCTTGCATGTTGACTAGAATCTTGTTGGTAGCTCGTAACCCATGTTATGTCAGAAGACCACCTTCCCTTAACTTTTGGCGCGTGTTGTTAGATTCCTGGTGCGAAGCTAGCACTCGTTTGAGCGCTTTGCCCACTTTTCCATTACGCGCAAAGTGATAATAGATCTCAAATCCATGTAAAATAGGAATAGAAATTTAAAAATATCACATCGGTAAATTTGAGTAGCATCGAGCTAGCATTGCTGGCCATGGAGGCCACCACCAGTGGTGTCGTGGAGGGGCTACAAAGATGCCTCTTCTCCAGCGACCTAGGGCGCCAGCAGCAGTAACGACCTATGGATTTTCTTGAGAAGCAACAGCTTGTGGATCTTCTTAAGCGTGACGAAGAAAAACAATTAATCGACTGTGAAGACCTGGCGCCAGCAGTAGCAACGGCCACACATCAGCTCATATGGAACACAATGAATCGATCGCGGAGAATAAAAAACTGTTATTAGCAACCTCACATGCGCGCTATTCATATACTCAAAAGATAAAAAATCCAGATCAGACAGCACAAAATAAAATAAAAAATCCATATTTGAGGTATTGTATTGCAAAAAATGGCAAGGTCGTCAGATGCGGTGGATGTCCTCTGCTCCTAGGCCTCCAACGCAACTCCTAGAGTCACCGCCATTGGATCATTGTGGAATCCCACCAAGGGCATGTCCCGCCAGCCATGGAATCTCTCAGGCCGCCGTGTAGATCTACATGATGGCTTGCGCTGGCTCGTGTCGCCCCTTGCCCGCAACCAGCAAGGATGAATGTCATGTCGATCGAAGGAAGACAGATTGTCCGTATAGCCCTAGACACATCTCAAATCTAAGGTTGATGCCTCTGGTGCTTCAACGAAAATTCACTGTCCTCAGATTCAAACCAAAAAAATAAACAAAAAGAAGAACAAGCTTCAGATCTCACCTGAATTGCAAGTCGTTGAATCAATTTGGCCAGCCAATCTGGCGGTGGCATTTGGTTGCTGTAGGGAAGGATAGAGAGTTAGAGAGTTTGAGAAGGAATAGACGGGAGGAATTAGTGGTGGGATGTGGCTCCATAGGTCCTGGCAGCCTTGGCAGGTGTACCCGACGGCGCTGGTGGAGGCGGGGTGGGAAGCGCTCGGGGAAGGGGATCAGAACATTAAGAGGTGGAGAGGATAAGGCCAGGAGTGGGCCTAGCTTCCTCAAATCTTCTCACTGACGACACATTAACTCTTAAGCGTGTGGGGGGTGACATGGTTATACCCTACGGGTACGTAACTTCAGCATACCTAGTCCAGCCCAAGGAAGGCCCACGGCAGACATACGCTGGCCCATAAAGATTTTCGGGTGGCCAAGGCCCATGACGTCTTCGAATCCTTGGAGAGGAAGACTAGAGTTTGAATACAACTTGTAACTTACTCGTATCGGCACCCGAGACCTAGCCTCCCCATATATAAAGGCTAGGAGGGGCCAACGAGGGGAGGCACGTACACAATAGACCTAGATCTCTCGACTCATACTTTCGCATCCACGCCAGATCGAATCTGCGCGCCCTGTAACCTTCGGTTCCGCCGTAATCAAAGAGCAGACAAGCAGGAGTAGGGTTTTCCCTCCGGGGGCCTGAACCTGGGTAAACCTCGTGTCCCCTGGTTGCTTGTCTGTTAATCGTGCCACGATCTCCAGCATCCCCATCTTCTCCAAAACCCAAGTCTATAACAATGGGCATTGACGAGATTAAACCTCGTCAATTGGCGCCGTCTGTGGGAACTGGGGCTGCTGATTGTGTGGTCATGACGGTTCCGACCCGATCGATCTACAACTCCGCGGCGACGGAGAATCACCTCCTCTTCGGCGCTTTCGACTTCACCGCCCACTCGCCGGACACCATGAAGGATTTCGAGCCCGTAGGTGACGGACTCGAAATCTTGTTCGGGAGCTTCTGCTTCCAGGTGGGACAAACTGGCACCCTCCGCCTCCCTGAGCGGGTGCCCGTGCCGTCAATCAGGCCCGCTTCATGGGCTCCACACCCCGTGCTACGCACGTCACCATCAACAGATGAGTTCTACAGCAGCAGCTGCTGCAACTCCGATCTGTGCGATCCACCTTCGGATAAAGGGACCTACGGTTCCGGATCCGAAAGCTGCGGCAGCAGCCAACCAATCTGCAGGCGCTATCTGTGCGCCGCAGTCATCCAAACCGACGAGGAAACGCCTAACCCGCCGCCCAACCCCAACCCGCAGGACAGAAACGGCGAAAACGGTGGAAACGGCGAAAACGGGGACAACATGGGCCACCTCATCCAACTTAGCAAAGAAGGATGGGTCGAAGCACGCCGCGCCGTCGCAGGCGAAATAGTCCTACCTTTGGACTCCCCACGTGATCTGCTGATGGCATACCACTACCTCCTCATCGAGGAGCACAAGAAGCAAGTCAAGATGCAGGAGACGCTCGACAAACGCAAGCAAGCAGCCTCTGAGTCCAGTGCGCGACGAGCTGCGCTCACCGCCCTAGGACCCGGCTCTAGCACAAACGGAAACCAGGGAAACAAGCACCGCTCTCGGGTGGAAAACATGGACCCGAAGGAGCGGCGTGACGTGACCCGAACCCTCCACACATCGTTCATGGATATGGACGCCGACGGCAACATCATCCCGAAGACGCCACAAGCTGCGATCATGGCAGCCACTGCGTATCTCGCGGCGCACCCACCGCCGGAGGGGGATCCGAAAAGGGCCATGCATAGGTCCGCACTCACCAGACTAGGACTAATCGGAGCTGCGCTCCACGAAGACGCTCCTACGGAGCCGAAGAAGAAATCTCCGGCCAGGCGCGACCGGAGCCCCACTCCCTCATCCGAAGATGAAGAAGAACACGATCTTCCTCGAAGGAAGAAGAGCTCGCACCGCCATAAACACGACTACGACGCTAGAGACAAGCTTACACAGCGCAAGATCGACAAAGCACGCGCCAAACGCGCATGCTCGTCTGAATCTGAGATGGATGAAGACGAAGGAGAACTCTGCGGGGCTCGATGCTTCAGCAGATCCGTCCGGCGAACACAGATGCCATGCAACTTCAAGCTTCCTTCGGATACTCCGAAGTTCAACGGCACGCAAGATCCAAAGTCCTGGCTCAGTGACCATCTGTCATCCGTTAAGCTTCACGGAGGCAACAAAGAAACCGCCATGCAATGCCTTCAGCTGCAGCTGACAGGCGCGGCGCGGGTCTGGCTTAGCAGCCTATCATCAGGATCCATCCGAAGCTGGGAGGAGCTCGCTTATAGCTTCATCCGAAATTTCAAAGGCACCAGCAAGAGGCCCGCCTCAATTGAAGAATTGCGAGCCTGCACTCAGAGAACGGGTGAATCCATTCGCTCGTACATACTACGCTGGTCTACAACCAAGAACTCCGCAGCACACATCTCCGAAGAGCGGGCCATCGATGCCTTCAGGGACGGCGTCAAACGCCCAGACTTCAAGGAGAAACTTGGACGTGTAAAGCCCAAGACACTCGACCAGCTCATGGAAATCGCCAACAGTTGGGCAGACGGCGAAGATTGCATCCAGCGGGCGCAATCAGATGAAGAGGACGACTACGGCCGAAGAGGAGATCGCGCGTCTACGAGGACCGCGACGGACCCGACATGGTCGCAGCCGGCTACGCCGACTGCCGTAACGACAACAGCCGCAACAGCGGAGGATAGCGCAGCGGAAACTTCCGCGACAACGGACGACCAACGCAGTCGTGGCAACGCCGCGACCGCGACAATGGACCCTCAGCATTCGACAAACTTTCGGGTCCATGCACCATCCACTTCTACATCGACAAACAAGATGGCAAAAAGAAAGCTAGCCACATGCTCAAGGACTGCCGCGAGTTCCAGAAACTCAGCGAAGGCATGATGCATATGAGGCAACAAGCTCCAATTCCTGCGTTCGGAAACGCACCTGCGCCAGGTGAAATAGCGCACGGAGCTCCTCCACCGCCGCCTATTAGAGGCCCAAATCAATCAATCGCACCAGCGCAAAACAACGCCGGGGTCGCATACCCCCCACCAAAGGGAGCACTAAATATGATCCAGAAGGGACGCCCAACCAACAGGGTGCAGAAGAAAATCACCTGACAAATCAATTTGGCCGTGGCAACTCCGCCTGCAATCCCTGAGTACCTCAGCAGGTCGGAGTCCTGCATCACATTCACTCGCGCGGATCACCCTTGCCAGATCCCTCGCCCAGGTCATGCTGCCCTGGTGCTGGAGGCGCAGATCGGAGGCTTCGAGATGAGTCACGTCTTCATGGACGGCGGCAGCGGCATCAACCTAATATTCGCAAGCACTCTAGCAGCTATGCGGATCCCGCAATGCAGCCTGGAACAATCAGACATAACGTTCCACGGTATTGTCCCAGGGAAGGGCATCTTCCCCCTGGGCAAAATCGGGCTCGACGTCATCTTCGGGAAGCCGGACAACTTTCAGCGGGAGCGCCTAGAATTCGAAGTGGTGGACTGGCCGTCGCAATACCATGCCATCCTGGGACGTGTAGCATTCGCAAGGTTCCTGGCCGTCCCACACTACGCATACCTACTACTCAAGATGCCAGGACCAAGGGGCGTCATCACAGTCCACGGGAGCTTCACCCGATCGGACCAATGCGACAGGGATTTCAACAAAATCTCCCAGTCCTTCGGCATGCAAGACGAGCTTGTAAGGCTCCGTGAGGTGACGGACAATGGGCTACCTCCAGTCACAAAGCAGAACGCACCTGATATGTCTTTCGACTCCACCATCAACACCAAAAAAGTGCGGGTCCATCCAACAGATGCCTCCAAGACGGCGCTGATCGCCAACGACCTCAGCACCGCATAGGAAGGCGCGCTCGTCGAATTCCTCCTTGAGCGCTGGGAAATCTTCGCCTGGTGTCCTGCGGACATGCCAGGAGTTCCCAGGGAATTCGCCGAGCACGCACTCAATGTCTTCCCAGACACCAAGCCAGTCAAGCAGTCCATCCGAAGACTGTCGGAGCCACGAGCCGAAGCTATCGGCAAGGAGATCAACAGATTACTCGCAGCAGACTTCATCCGGGAAATCAAGGAAAGCGAGTGGCTGGCAAACACGGTGATGGTCCCGAAGAAGGACACGGACATCCTGCGGATGTGCGTGGACTTCACGTCACTAAATAAACACTGCCCTAAGGACCACTTCCCTCTTCCTCAGATCGACCAGATCATCGATTCGACTGCAGGTTGTGAGAAACTCTCCTTCCTCGACGCCTACTCAGGCTATAACCAGATTCGACTCAAGGTCGAAGATCAAGAGAAAACGGCGTTCATCACACCATTCAGAGTATACTGCTACAACACAATGCCCTTCGGGCTAAAGAACGCGGGTGCCACGTACCAGCGATGCATACAGGCCTGCCTCAAGGACCAGATCGGTCGCAACGTCCAAGTCTATGTCGACGACATAGTCATAAAAACCAAGGAGGCAAGAACACTTATCGACGATCTCCGCGAGACGTTCGACAACCTTGATCGCTACAGGATCAAGCTCAATCCAGAAAAGTGCGCCTTCGGCGTCCCCTCGGGTCAGCTTCTCGGGTACTTCATCTCTCAACGAGGGATCGAAGCGAACCCGAAGAAAATCAAAGCTATCATGACAATGGAGAAGCCAAAAAACCTCAAGGGCGTTCAGCAGCTCGCAGGGGCGAGTAGCGGCACTAAGAAGGTTCATCAGCCGCATGGGCGAGAAGGCCCTACCATTTTACCAGTTGCTGCGCAAGGCAGACAAGTTCGAGTGGACACCAGAAGCCAACGACGCATTCGAAAGCCTCAAGCGGCTCCTCTCCACCTCGCCAGTTTTGGTCACGCCAAAAGAACGCGAGCCCCTGCTGCTGTACACAGCAGCCACACACCAGGTGGTCAGTACAGTACTCGTGGTCGAACGACCCGAAGAAGGCAAGACCCACGGGGTACAACGCCCAATTTACTACCTCAGCGAGGTTCTCACTCCAACAAAACAGCGGTACCCGCACTACCAGAAGCTGGCCTACGGCGTGTTCATGATGGCTCGACGACTGAGCCACTACTTCCAGGAGCATCAGGTGATGGTCGTCAACGAGGCACCCCTAAACAACAAACCGTCTCTACCACGCCGTCCACTACGCGCGGAAATCGAGGAGACGCCGTAATCATCTCCACGCCGCGCGTGACCGGTCAATTCAAAGTCAGCAAGTGGGACCCACGCTTCGTCCAGTCAAGTCATCTCTGGCGTAGCAGACGCTTGAGGTCATCGATCGTCAGCACTGACGTCATCAAAAGCTATACTAGCACCAACTTCGGCTCCACAGCTAAAAGTACTCACTCGAATCTACGATTCGACTAAATACTCGGGGGCTACTCCTATCAGGAGCGCTGGCCGCGCACCCGAAAGACAAATGAAAACAAAGCACTTCTCTGAGCCCTACGTCGAGTCTGCGACTCCACTACGGACTCGGAGGCTACTCCCATAGGGAGGAAGGATTTAAGCATCCGAAAATTTTCGAGTCCTACGGACTAAACAACTGAGCAATGCTTGCACTAAAGTCTCCGCTCGAGTCTATGACTCGAACAGACACTTGGGGGCTACTCCCATAGGGAGCGCTGGTCGCGCACCCTATGAAATCTTCGACTGCGATCTTCCGGATCAGCACGTAAAAACTTTTTGGCAACTCTGCCCCAACAAAAACGCTAAGTGAGTAACAAATCTCCTTGGCCACCCGAAGCACCTCCGTGGTGACAAACATTCGGATGCTGTGTCTGCGACACAAAGATAAGACCTATAGATATCATCTGATGGCCTGGCAACGCACCTGACTGCGCTCTGCTAGTATGAATCCGTACCAGCAGGTACGATGAAAAATCCCGACGGACGCGTTGGGTACACCAATTAAAATCACTGGAATTCCACTCCTGTAAGTCCTCCGCGGCCTGAGTCGAATTACGCCAGCATATGTTCTAGGTCTGGGTTGAGGGACCCGAACCTGAAGAAGATCGTGTTGTTTCGTCCTAAGACAGTTAGCTGACCCTGATCCGTCAGGTGAGTCAGGCACACGTATCAACAATCCCTACACATTCTCTTGAAAGACAGAGTTGCACCCGAAGGATTGAAGAGTCCTCAGCCGAATCTACGATTCGACTGAACACTCGGGGGCTACTGACATGGTTATATCCTACGGGTACGTAACTTCAGCATACCTAGTCCAGCCCAAGAAAGACCCACGGCAGACATACGCTGGCCCATGAAGATTTTCGGGTGGCCAAGGCCCATGACGTCTTCGAATCCTTGGAGAGCAAGACTAGAGTTTGAATACAACTTGTAACCTACTCGTATCGGCACCCGAGACCTAGCCTCCCCATATATAAAGGCTAGGAGGGGCCAACGAGGGGAGGCACGTACACAATAGATCTAGATCTCTTGACTCATACTTTCGCATCCACGCCAGATCGAATCTGCGCGTCCTGTAACCTTCGGTTCTGCCGTAATCAAAGAGCAGACAAGCAGGAGTAGGGTTTTCCCTCCGGGGGCCTGAACCTGGGTAAATCTCGTGTCTCCTGGTTGCTTGTCTGTTAACCGTGCCACGATCTCCAGCATCCCCATCTTCTCCAAAACCCAAGTCCATAACAATGAGCATTGACGAGATTAAACCTCGTTAGGGGGTGTTGCTGGTTTGGGCTAATACGACCACCAGGACATGTGTCGTCTAGGGGGTGGGTGCGCAGCTACCCACCTGGGTAGCATGCGATATTTGATAATAATAATATCTAACCAAAATATAGACATTATACTATATTAATACAATAGATACCAATGAGAAAAGTATTTGAGTTATAACACAACTTAATCAAGAAAAAAATTAAGCGGAGTTACACCTACTATAAAATGGCATTCGGTCCCATGAAATAAGCCTCTAGATATCCTTAACTCGTATTATGACTTATCCATAATTTTTGTATTCATTTCATTGATACCCAAGAAAACAATGTAATTTGTCAGTTACCAGAAGAGCCACGCTAGCTCTTATACCAACTATTCCGTTATTATGCTTATCTAGAATTTCCATATCCGACAAAACAGAGTGGTGTCAACTCTTGATCAACTAGCTTTCGTTATTTGTCGCAATCATTCGATCTAATCTCGAATCTACTAATGCCACCAAATCCGACAGACCTTTCTGTAACGCTACATCCAATAATTATTCCTTTCCACCGCCTTTTTTCAGCCAATCTACTCATGCAACCCTAGTACCGACAACACGGTTCGCTGGACTATTCTGTAGCGTCACGATTCATAATTATACCTTTTACACGATGTCTTTTGACGCCTGATATACTAACGCAACCCTAGTAATGACAAAACAATGTACTGGATAGTACAGTTAATGCCACTCTTAGTGGATTTTCGTTCCTGCGGTATTTTTGTTACGCGTACTGTTAGTCTCGTTTTTTATTGAGGAACTTACAGCGGGAGAGTCTCCTGCTTCTCTTTAAATCAAACAAAATATGATATTTATAAAGGTTGTTTACAAGGCTTAGACCATTTTTGGCATGCCGAAGGTGATAAGCAAGAAAGAGATTACAAATGTAAAAGGTGAACGATTCTAAGGAGCACCTCTTTAGCCTCTTAGCCCTTAAGAATCACCGATCTAAGCCAAGCCTTTAGCTAAGAACTAACCATGGAACTATCATCCACCAACCATCTAGATACCCTATGCTCCTATATACACGGAAGATCCATGTCCAGAATATATGATGACAAAATAGTTAGTGAGCGCAAAATTATTAACCGCATGCAATGCAATATATTTGGATGTTGTAATACTAGTATCACTTTATACTAGTGTCTTATCCATTACCCCGTTCATACTTAGAAAGGTATTTTCCTAGCATTTTCCAATATGTTTCCTTCCTTAAATGCAAGTTCAAATATAATTCCTCTACAGTAAGGTCCTTCTGGAAGCCTTTGGTTAATCCACCTATCTTATGGTTAACTACATATATAAGAAATCATCCATGCCTCCTAATAACATAGAAGGTAGTCGAATGGATCTCAGAGATGAGCTTTTTGGTTACCATGTATCGCATGTACCTCTTCACTTAACTTTCTCTCCTGTTATTTCTTGCACACCATCAAGAATTTCACTCCTATGATGGACAAAATGAACATACACTTTCTTCTTTTCATGCTTTCTATTGGGGGAAAATTTATAACTAGGGTATAACCATTCTTAGTGCCCCTTCCCCGACATACTACTTATGTCTAATCAAAAATCCTTAAGTGGCCAAGGAAATTATAGGTCGTGCATTGTGGCCCTAACGGAAATATGAATTGACTAATCACATCACTGGTTGTCATATGAAGCATGGCATGAAAAATTGAAGATAAGAGGGTTTGGTTGTTTCTGACCTCTTATGCTCAAACTATTTCATTAGTTTTATAATAAACTAAACTCCCTAGGTTTAGTTAATTCAGCAATACTACAATGGCTTTGTTTCAACTTCCCAGCAAAAAGGGCTCACTATGGTGTACTCATGTCCATAGCCTCTATGATGAGTTCAAATAAATCTTTTGTTCTTAGGATGCATTTGTATATTTGGAATTGTTGATGTGATAACTCGTTTGGTGAAGGACTTATTTCTATTTTCCATATTGCATATTTTTGGTTGAAAACAATGATATTTTATGTATGACATTGATCAACATTGTTGGTTACAATTAAGAAACTCTTTTACTCTCCCATGTCCAAACAATAATTTGACTTGCTATAATCTGTAGGTATTTATTCATCTCCTCATATTGCACGGTGACTTAAGATCCAATGATTCTTGGAGCTATATTTTGGACTCTGTCGGAGACAGGTGGGATCAGACATGACCTATATCCCATACATTACGACCCTTGTACCACTTCCAGCCCATGAGGGCCTCGATGTTCGCGACCTAAAGGCACTATCTATAAGCTCCCAACCTACTTGACATGTCATGCTACAAGAGGACTTCATCAAGGATCCCAAGGCCAGATGTACATTGAAGGGAGATCACGAGATCAGTTTAACATGCAAGGCAAGATAAATATCTAACGTGCTACTACACTGATGGCTATATATACTCAAGACCATTCACCTGAAGAGGACAAGCTATTCTTGCCAATGTCAAAGTCCTAGTCTCCATAGTTTAAAACCGTAGCTTCATATACTTTCGACATGTGCATCTATAAACCTGATGGGATCCATCGTGTAATCTTATGCACCTTACAATCACACCATGAATAAATTATGGGAGAACTTCATCACCATCATCTTTGATCCTAACCTATTGACTCGAGCCCTTGCCTAACAAATAAACTCTCTTCCAATCTTCGGAAGTAAGATTTCTGTGGGATCATGAAAACTATCCTTTGTCGGGCTCCAATTTCTTAATTCCAAGAAACATGCACATGAGTGCTACATATATACCTTCCTCTTACATTGTCAAATGGATTCACAAATGTAAATTCTCAAGTTTTAAGCTTTCACCTTGTTATTGCTTCAAGATCGTCACACACGCCAAGGCATAGTTATACGGACCAACTTAATTGTCACTAGTAGCTTAGACCATGTTCTGTTTCAGGATCACGCCTTAGAGAGTCCTGACCATCTGTTCTTCTCATGTCTAATTTCCTATTTGATCCACAATTTCACTCATTAGCAGTCTTGTAACAACCTCCATTTCCGATGATCCCTTCTTCTTTGAGATCTTCACAAAGTTGCATGGCGCATCTGGAAGCAAACAAATCAAAATATATTTGAAAGAACTACCCTAGATTTACATCCTTGAAAATATGCTTAAAGATCAAGCTTGAGATGCACTCACATTGAATAAGCCTCGAGTCTAACTATCATCTTGTTTATCTTGGACAAAATTTTATTGGAAATTGTTGTTTCTATTTCGTATTAAGAGTCCCTTATCGTCTATATAATTTACTAAGAGTTATATTTGTTTATAAATGTCACTATTAGGGCCTCCCAAATGATCTATATTTTATACAAATCATATACCAATAGAAATAAAACTACCATCACTATGGAACAACTTAACATATACAAAAGTTGTTTACCTCCCTCGTGAAAAAAAACTTTGGATATTTATACATTGTACTTATTAATATCCACACACTATCCATATATGGATAACTAATACATGCCTAAAACATATTTTTACCCCAATTAGGAGACACACGTCAGATCTCAAACCTACCAGCTTCCAACAATTGTTCGGAATGCCAAAACCATTCGTCAACTCAAACTAATACATACATCCTATAAACTATTTTGTAATGTAACACTCAATAACTATACATTCATGTCTTTTTTACGTCACTCAATCAACTTTTGCAACTCTACTTGTAATTATAGGACTATTGGGATAGCTTAATAGCGCCGCACTTTGTTAATATATACATTGATGCCATCTCTTTTTTTGCACCATTAGTTGCTTACCATAAAACTACCTAAACTTTCTCGTAGCAAAAAAATGATGGAATTTTCCCATCGATAAATCAACAATTTTTTATTCTCTAAAACATTTTCATGTAGGTAATCCACTTCGGTAGCTCTCACCTTATTCAATCTCTAGCTCATACCATGCTTGGAGGATGGATGAGAAATTCTAGATGTTGTAGAATTGTTGTAATCCTTTTACTATGGTATCATGAACATGATGTGTAGTAGTGATTATTGCCCATACGACTTGTCGATGTTCATCGTCATTAGCAATATGCAAAATTCCCCTAGATCTCTTGGAGAAACCTATTTTTACATGTAGCGGTCCATCACCTTGCCCCTTTAGGCTGATCTAGTTTTATCTAGTATATTGTTCAATAAGTCATTCCATATGACAATAATGTCCAACCAAAATCTAGGAATTATACTATAAGAATACAATAGATACTATAATTATACTATAGGAATTATACTATAACACACACCTTAATCAAGATAAAAGTTAAGCGGTGTTACGCCTATATGAAATGGCATTCAGTCCACATGAAATAAGTCTCTAGATAACCCAAACGTATCACGACTTATCTGTAATTTCCATATTCAATTCATTGATATCTAACAAAATAATGTAATTGTCAGTTACCGGAAGAGCCACGTCAGCTCTTCTACCAACTAGCTTCCGTTATTACGGTCTATCCAGAATTTCCATATCCGACAAAACAAACGTGTCGGTTACCAAAAGAGTGGCGTCAGCTCTTCGACCAACTAGCTTCCGTTATTTATCGCGACCGCTCGATCTACTTTCGAGCCACTGACGCCATCAAATCCGACAAACCTTTCTGTAAGGCCACATCTAATGATCATTCCCTTCCGCCGCCTTTTGTCGGCCAATCTACTCCTGCAACCCTGGCAATAACGACAACACGGTTCACTGGACTATTCCGTAACGTCACAATTCATAATTATACTTTCTAGATGTCCTTTTGTCGCCCAATCTAGTGACGCAACCCGGCTAACGACAAAACAATCTACTGGATAGTACCATAACGTCACGCTTAGCGGATTTTCGTTCCCGCCGCCTTTTCGTTGCACGGACGGTTAGTCTTTTTTTTTTGGAGGAACTTATAGCAGGAGAGTCTCCTACCGCTCTTTAAATAAAACAAGAGGTGATATTTGCAAATGTTACTTACAAGGTTTAGGCCAATTTTTATTTTGAGGAACTTACAACAGGAGAGTCTCCTAGTGTTTTTTAAATAGAACAAAAGGTGGTATTTGCAAATGTTACTTACAAGGCTTAGGCCATTTTGGCCATGCCGAAGATGCTGATCAGAAAGAGATTACAGATGCAATAAAAGGTTAATGATTATAATGAGCGCCTTGTTTAGCCTCTTATTAGTTAGCCCTTAGGAATAATCGCCGTTCTAAAGCCAAAGCCTTTAGCTAAGAATTAACCATGTGGAACTATTACCCACCAACCATCTTAGATATATACTGGTAGATACACAAAAGATCCATGTCCACAATGTGCTGACAAGAAAAAAAGTTAGTGAGGCGCTTGGCGGTGACAATTACTAAGCAAGGCAATATATTTGGATACCGTAATAGCTAGCCCCCTGCATTAAGATCCATCCCGAAGATATGCGTACCAACATTAAGTGGTCAGATCATGATGCCCCTGGTTTTGGCAGCCCATATCTTGGCACCAATTAATGACACATAAAAACCTCTGAAATAAATTTGAGTCCGGAGATAAGCCGCGGCAGGGGCTGCGCGGCGGGGGCTGGCTCCTGCGCTATATAAGGGGCCCCACGGCAGGCCCTGGAGGACCCAGACCCACACCCACAGCACTGAGCAACAGTAGCAGTTGTGTACTTGTGTGCTTGTGTGCTTCTCTCTTTCTGTTCCTTCGAAGTTTCAGTCCGACACCACCATTCATTCAGAGAGCAGGAGAGTTGAGAGTGTATGGCGGAGTAGGGAGAGACAAGCCCCACCCCTGGAAAGGAAGGAAGCAAGGAGCGAATCCCCCTGCATCTGCGTGCGCCCCAGCCGTCAGAGTGTAAGTGCACGGCACACAGAGGGAAAGGAAAGGTAAGGGAGGAAATAACTAAAAATGATTTTGGTACGTATATAATATTTTTCCCTTGCTTAACCCCGTGGATTTCGGGCGCTTTCTCTCCCCCCCCCCCCCCCCCCCCCCACCCACTGCAGCGGATTATTCCCCCCGCCCGCGGCCACCGCCGCGGACGCTGTCGCGCGCGGCCCCTCTCTTCCTCTCGCTCGCTGCAATGGAGTACCGCCCCAGGTCCAAGCCCTACTACGGGCCCAACGGGTACGGCTACGGCGGCTACTACGGTGGTGGCCACTGCAACGGCAACGGCAACGGCAACGGCGCGTACGCGGATGGCCACTGGAACAACGGGTACGGCTACGCGGGAGGGCAAGGGAGCAGCGGGTACGGCTACGGAGGCGGGCAAGGGAGCAACGGGTACGGCTACGGCGACGGCAGCAGGTACCGCCCCTGCGGCCGAGGCGCCGGCCCCAGCTACGGCCCGGGACGGGGCGCGTACCAGCCGCTGGGGGCGGCGGCGGCGAGGCCGTCAAGTAGCCACGGCGCCTATGGCTGGGGCGCGAACAGGCACTACGTCCCCGTAGTCAGGCCCCCGCCGCTGATCCTCCCGGAGGCGATGCGGGCGGCGGAGGCGGCCGCGGGCGAGGTGCTGGTGCGGCTGCACCCCACGGAGGCGGCGGAGCGGCGGCGCCAGGAGATCATCTGCTACGTCAAGCGCCTCATCGGCACCACCTTCGGCTGCGAGGTACATCCCCCTCCCCTCTCCCCCACGAAACCCTCGCGCGTCTGTTCCGCTCTGTGTCCTCCTGTCTCACGTGCTCCTCCTCCTTCCCTCGTCCTACCTGAAGCAGCAGCTAACCCTCTCTCGCAAATAACCAAAAGAGTCTTCCCGTTTCTTCCTTCCTTTCCGTCCCCCCTCCGCATCCATCCATCCCCACAACATACAGTTCAGTTCCTCCTCGTGCTGCCGCGTCCCCCCGTCGCTTTCAGCTGCAGCAGGATCCCCCATCTCCACCTTCCTCGCTGCTCGGGGAATTCTTCGATTAGTCTAATCCGGCATCTGTCGTCAGGGTCAGGATAGTACTACGACTCTACCTCACTAATTAATTCTTATCCTCTTCATACCCTGGTCTTTGTTTATTTTTTTCTACGAGTTCCCAGTAGTGATTAGTCCCACCACTGTATGTACACTTGCAATTGCTGTCCATGGTCTTTTTTAAGTCACTTCTCAATTGCTGTGCAAAGTGACATCAGTCTAGTTAAGTCAAAGCTCGGTCAGATATACTCCTACCGTCAGGAGCTTCAGTTTTGACCCTTTCTAAGTACAGGTTGCCTTTACCCCTTTTTTAAGCACTGTGATTAGGACCTTAATTAAATTTTTTTATCAGAGACACTCCAAAAGTTGGAAGCCTTTTAAACAGCAAAATTGCTTCTGTCGCTGTCGCATGATCCACATGTACAGTCCCTGTTTTAGTACTACTAGACTAGATCCTCAAGGCAAAGTGCATGATACGGCTATGTTCAGGCAGTGGTCCTTTTCTGCTAGTAATAGAGCATGCATGCGTGGGCAGGCTCACCAACAACATCCCATGAACAATTTGGGATTATTCGTCCAGCACGTGCTTCAGCCACACTGCACAATCATCTCTGCATGGCTATCTATCTTCTATGGAGTACTCCCAGTTAACCTTTTGAGTGCAACAGAGCAGCAGGGACAAGATTCAGATTCTTACATTCGAATGTGCTGCATTTAACTTCCAGCCCAATCATTTAAAAGGAGTTAGGCAGTACCATTCATATATAGTGTTAATTTGTGGTACTGTACAAGTTTCTTCCTCACACAGTATACCCACCAGCCATACATACATCTTGAAATAATGTAGTCCTCCACAGTTGTTGTCTTGCTTGTCTCCTCTTTACTGTTTCGAAGTAGAATTTCATAGGAATTTTTTAAGGCATATATGCATTAGATGCATCACATGATATATAGACTGATGCATCACATTTGAGGATGTCTTGCTTCGTTGCACTTGTCAACAATTGTTCGAGTTCTTATTTATATATGGGCTGGAAAACAAGTAGCATATCTCTGAATGTGTCATAAATATTTGAATTGGTTCCCTCTTTTCTTCTAAATATTCTCTTCCTGTTAAAAATAACAACGATGCTCGTTGCTTTTGATGTGTCGTTTCGTTAAATATTCTATTAGCAATTTAGCATACAACACGTTTTCTAATGCGTGTTTTCTTTTTTTCCGTTATGCAGGTGTTTGCATTTGGATCGGTCCCATTGAAAACCTATCTCCCTGATGGAGACGTTGATTTAACCGTACTTACAAACACATCCGTGGACAGTGCTTTCATCGATGATGTGTACCTTTTACTTTGTTCAGAAGCGCAGGATGATGATGCTCAGTTTACAATAAAGAAAATAGGAATCATCAATGCTAAGGTGCATTTTTTTTGTCGATGATGTTTTGACCTTTTCCTTAATTTCTCACATGTCATCATGCATGGTCTTTTAGTTTATTTACTTTCCATATTGATGCTCCACATATTTTTTAGAAACTAAAGGAGATTAAACTATATGCTGCTTGCTATGTACTTATATAGTCATACACATGCTACTCATAATCAATCTAGTATCAAATCTTCTTCCGTTGTTTTGTGCACCCAGGTTAAGCTGATCAAATGTGTTATTGACAATGTTGTTGTTGACATCTCATTCAACCAACTTGGAGGGGTGTCCGCATGCTCTTTTCTTGAGAAGGTACGTAGATGTATTTTGAACTATCCGTTGCAATTCAAATATCCTCCATGACTAGAATCAATCAATCAATAAAGTAAGTAATATGTAAGTTGAATGTATGTTCATACTTCAGGCTGATAGAGAAATTGGAAAAGATCATTTATTCAAAAAGAGCATCATTTTGATCAAGGCTTGGTGTTACCATGAGCGTAAAATACTTGGATCAAGTCAGTGGCTAATATCTACATACGCATTGGAAATTCTAATCCTGTACATATTCAATATGTTCCATGAGTCCTTGCATGGCCCTTTGGAGGTAATTCCTTGAAAAACAATCCTGTCAATTTTACAAGATGCACAAATTTAAATTATTTGCATGCATGCATGATCTTTGTTTAACAGGCCTTGTACAAGTTTTTGGACTACCACAGCAAGTTTGACTGGGACAATCATTGCCTTACTTTGAATGGTCCGGTGCCCATGCCACCCTTGTGTAACTACAACGGTGAGTCATTCTACTGCATGATTTTCCTTTGTTATGGGGAATCACCTCAAATATACTCACTTGTGTAATCAGTAATCTTTTGTGACTTGCAGTTGAGCCCGTTGCCTTGAATAATGGATTATTGTTGAGCAACGAGTCCCTTAGGGGCTCACTGGATAGACTTATTGTACTTCCAATAGGTTCTAATAGACTTGACACAGAATTTTGTCGGAGGCCTCTAAACATAATTGACCCCCTGAAAGGGGACAATAATCTCGGCAATAGCATCAGCCCAAGTAAGAATAACCAAGCTATCCATCTGTTTGTTTGGGTCAGGTTTTTTTTTTTTTTTGCTATGTTACCATACCATGTGTGTACATTCTTCTATAATGTAATAAGAGTTGTGCTGCTGTGCATGCGGTGAAACATGCATGTTTTCCTAACAACACACATAGGATTTATCTTTTAAGGAAGGCTGGATATTTCTTTTAAGTTCTGTTGAACTAAACATATGCTAATTTATGCAGGTAACTCGCGTGTCATACGGGATGCTTTTAAGTTTGATGCACAAAAGCTTGGGAAAATTCTCAAGCTACCGTCTGAAGTTATTCCTGAAGCAATTTATGGATTTTTCACTACCACACTTAATAGACATGGAAGAGGAGAGCGACCAGACCTTGGTGAATGTTTCTTCTTCCAATCCATGCTTGATTCTGGAAATGGACGCGGGGAAGATATGTCTAGTTTGAAAAATTCTTACGCCAAAAAAGATGAAAATACAAGTCCTGTACAGCTGATTGACAAGGAATCAGGTATGAAAGCAAATACGCACCAGAGCTTAGGTATTTTCTTTTTGATGCTAAAGATCGTATTTGAAACAAAATTTGGGATTTTTCTATCATTATTATGAGATGGAACAAGGAGACATTCATTCATCATTTGTTGTTGTAGGTTTAACCAATTGCAAGAGCCACCGATCATCTTCCGTAGAGAATGGTAATACATATATTGACTCAATTTCTCAGCATACATTGACTTCCTCGAGTCAGGCGAGTTCTTCGGATGACGGGACTGATGGTCGTCAACAAAAGTTGCAACTTCCTCCATTTTCACCATCTAATCTCTTGGATCTCTCAGGAGATCTAGGATTGTCCTCCAAATGCTTTCGGAGTGTTCAGTACAACCTCGAGGCTATGATTGATAAGTTACTCGATTCAATTCAGAAAGCATCTTTTGCTGGTGTGCTAGATGAGAACCGTTTCCAAACTTTGTGCTCCTCTCATACTGATGGGAGGAAATTATCTACCGCTAAGTGTTCTCAGGGCACAAGAGATGTTCATCAGCAATCAATCACCGACGCCGAAGTTGGTGCACCTTATCAGCCGTTGTCTGGAACACATATTCCATCCAACGGATTTTCACTGCATCCACCTATTGAGTATCAACCTTGGTTTCAAAACACAGAGGATACTCCTCAGACTTATGGACCCAGCATGTACATTCCTAACATGGTAAGAACCTTCCGCACATGTTCCTTTTTGTTTACAGCAATCTTTGTTTCAAAACACATTGGATACTCCTCAGACTTATGACTCTATCTGCTAATTAAGTCTTCTTATGATCTTTGTTTGCTCCTGCTTATTTTTGAATATCCAGTGATTAGTCCTACTGTATGTACTTTGAATTGCTGTTCCAAATCTTCTGATTCTCCTAGTATCTCGCTTTTGATTTATTAAAATTGGTTTAGTATTGGATATGCTATTACAAAGATTATTTAAGCCCATGATCTCGTCCTTAGTCCGGGATCAAGAACAAGTCTGAATGGACAACGATGAATCTTCCATTACCAACTCCATACCGAATAACAATTCATGGAACACAGAGAAGTGTTTAACTATTTTTTTAAAGCATGCACAGTTACAGTGCATAGAATATACTAGTTACGCTCAGCTTTTCATAAGGGGAGATAAATAATGATCTTTTACAGAGGTCTGTGAAGCCAGAGGGGCGTGCAGACAAACATTTCAAAAGATAATGTTCCATGCGCTATCACCTCATTCTTGTCAAGTTATTAACTGGTTAGCCCACCTGAAAATTTCATGCATTCACACATATCCCCAGGACATCTGATCAGTAGTAGGCGCAATCTCTTATGTTTCTGCTCTATGTTTATTTTTCAATAAAAGTGACTTAATCTTTTATTTTTTTCCTATGCGCAGAATTTTTCATTGCCCCCTAGAACGGATACTCTGTCCAACGGATCGTCATTCTATCCAGTTCATGATAAGAATTATCCAATTTCTTCGCCTTATATACCAGGGGATACTAAGACAAATGGAACTGGCACATATATTCCTAAACAGGTGGGCCTTGAGATATGCCGTGTTCGCTTATGTTCCCTATTTAAAAAAAAATGTTCTATTTTCAGTAATTTGACTCAACTGTTGATTACTCCTTATGCACCAATGAAAATGGTCCACTGCCTATATGTTTCGCTTTTCCTCTCATTTAAGGGTCAAGAGAAACTAACATATGAAGTGTCTAGGTTCAATCTTGATAGTGTGGCTTACAGAAGCAGAATACACCTTTGATGTAAACATGAAAGCATTGAAACATGCATTTCTGTATTAGCTATTCACTTATTCTTGCAGCCTCATGAAATTTGGAAAGGAAAGGAAAAACAGAGTCAATCAGATGAGGTTTATCCAGAGGAGAGACCAGATCGAGTTAGCTCATGCAATGGGCATGCTGCCGTTGAAAAAGCATTGACAAATGGTGAAATCGAACAGGTGCCAACCAGCGAGACTACAGAGAATGGTGAACAGAGGTATACCATACTTCTCAAGCATGAAACCATTGGCAACAAAAAAAGTTCATACTAATAAAGTGCTTGTCAGGTATGAAAATGGATCGAGGGACACGCTGATGTGGCTACCTCCTCCAAGGATAGCGGTTCCATATTATGGTGACGGAGGCCAAGGAAATGTTCGGGTACCCAGTACTGGCCAGTCCTCTTCACCTGCTGGCACAATGGTGACACCTGCTGTCGAAGAAGTTAACGGTCAACCCAGACTAGGGTTTGGAACTTTCGCACCTAACTTCAGCCAGGATTTCCCTCCTCTAGCTGGCACCAAGAAACCGGTACAAGCATCCCCTGTGAAGAGACCTAAGCGTGGAGCCAGTGCTTCCAAAAGCTGGCCTGCTGAAGCCTCAGGTTCAGCAGTGCAGAGCCCTAGGGCCGATGTGAGTGTGACCCAGAGCAGGCCCGTAGAAGCCCCTGCCTCAGCAGCACAGAGCCCTAAGCCAAGTGAGAGTGGGGCTCAATACTCCAGGTACATCATTTCTTTCAGGTCTATGACGCTCATGTTCTTGCATCACCCTTTAAGGAATATAAACGCGCCTAACATTGTCAATGGAATTTCTGCAGCCCTGATGAAGAGTCTTACCGACTGAAAGATGACGCTGAATTCCCACCTCTCCAGGCTGGCACCCGCAAGAACAAACGCTGACTCTTCCCTCCTCCTCTCCGAGCTGCGGCCCGCTGACACTCCGCAGCACTTCATCGTAGAGTTGAGATGAGCAACTAATCCTTACTGTGCTCGAAGCGAGCAGGATTTTCGTCCAGCGGCATAAAAACAGTTCAGATCGATCGAGGCCCATTCATCGTGTAATGGCATGTTGTGTGTGTCTGTGTTGTAAAAAACTCTAATAATTTCCTGCCTTTTTCTTACTCTTGTTATCAGTAGTCCGTAGCTCTGTACAAGAGAGGGGCTGCTCTATATAGTGCAACTGTACAAGCACTATAGCTTGCACCCTCTGTAGCTTTTTACATAACCCAAAAAAATAGAAAAATAGAAAATGCTAAAAAAAACCTTACCCTTTGTAGCTCACCCATTTAGCTTTATATATAAAAAAATAGTTAGGATATATATGCCTCTTGTTTGTCCTTGTGATTCTGCGGTGTTTTTTCTTTCCATGATCATGATATATATGCTGCGTGAGAACTGTGGCAGCCAGCAGCACTAGCCTTGTTTATGAATTGCAGCGGTACTATACAGTCTACAGATCGCTCGTCTTCCTAATAATGATGGTTCAGGCAATGATATGTTTCCAGCAGCACAAATACATCTACAATTGCTGGATTTCTCCTTATGGTGTCCCCTGACTCTATTCAGTATGCTGCTGAAAATGACAAGGTAGAAGCTTATAAAAAGTGGTTGCTAGTGTTTAACTGGCCGTGCTGTTTCCAGGTTTTCTCGATGTGCTCCATTTTCCTGCTAGTTTTTCTATGATGCCAAGGGAAGGTTCTTCCGTAAGTGTTACCTGCTCCACTCTTATGCTTCCATAACCAGTGTCCATTCATGAGATTTTCGTTCATTTATTTAAGATGTGTTTTGTGTGTATTACCACTTTAGGTATGTGGAGGACTACATCTTCTAAAATGAAACCGAGGCAAGGTTCTTCACTGAAGTCTGTGGGTGGGTCGGAGGTAACTACTCATTCCCCTTGCAACATTTTTCCTACGGTTACTAATGTGCTGCTGACAAGTTACATCTGCAAATTTGTAGACTGGGAATGTCAAGGAGATTTTTTTGAAGATATCACAACTGCTTCTTGCTTTGCGAAAACAAAAGAGGATTGCTGTGATTTACTCAAGGTGCAGAGCCAATAGTTGCTGCCGGATGGGAAGGTATATGCTCTCTTCAGTTTGATGCATAATAATTGATTTGTACGCTTACATATTTAATTTTATGCATATTAGTCACTGAAACCTCTGCTATAGTGATATGCGACTGCTTGTTTGAAAGTATCGAAATACTTTTGTTCTGTTTTTTCCAACCATACATTGTATGACACATAGGAAGATTGCACCTGTTTAAGGAAGCTAATTCTTTCCTCTGACAATAAGTCTGTTTTTTTAAGTAAACTGGTAAACGGTCTGTTTCCCTAATACTACCTCTGTTTGAGATTATAAGTCCCGCGCGGATAACTAGGTTGCCAATTTAAACAACAAAATATACATATTATAGTATAAAAATTATACCATTAGATACCTTAGAGATTATATTTTCTAATGGTATAATTTTTATAATACTCCCTCCGTCTAAGAATAGATGTCTTAGGTTTTTCAAATTTTGGATGAATCTATATACTAAATAGTGTCTAGATTCATTCAAATTTTGACAAATTTGAGACATCTATTTTAGGACGGAGGGAGTATATAAGTTATATTTTGTTGGTCAAATTAACAACCTAGGTATGCGCGTAGGACCTATAATCCCGAACAGAGGGAGTAATTGTTTGCTTATTCAAATATGTTGCGTCTGTAATTTTGATTCAGCGAATAATGAACATTGCGATAATATGCGGAACCTACATATTATTATGTTAAGAATAGGTGAAACATACTCTGTGATCCTAAAAAAAATTCTGGCATGCCTACCAACCATTTACTTCCTTTTTTGTTCTTCATGTAAATTTACTATGGAGTATATTATTTACTAAACAATGTTGTGAATTATTCAACCAGTGTCGGCATATGCTGATAAAGTATAAATCATCGGCATATACGCTGATAAAGTATAAATCCCATAGCAGCAGAAAAAGGGACATCTGAACCAGTTTTTAACAGCACTTATTGATGATCAAATGTATAATAGAGGCATTTCAGTAGTCCAAGGAATGCCACTAGGTTTTGTGTCAGATCTCATAAGTTGTAGAGTTGCAGAACAAATACAATTAGTCTTCTCAATACTAACGGTTGCGGTATCTAGCCCGCACAATTGCCTGAAATTCAGGTTGTTAGTGTGTAAAACTGATAATCTTTTTTTTTTTGGGAGTTGAAAACTGATAATCTGAAACAGACGCGTGTCTTGTGGATATATTCATTGATAGTGCTACAAGAACAGCAGATGATTTGGAATTTGGACAGTGGGATTCATTCAGTTAAAATTTTGTTGTTGTGCTTGACTAGCTACATTCCGTTTCTTATCAGGTGATGCTTCTGTCGGATGCTTCCTCTCTCTCTCAGTTGGTTAAGAGAAAGAGCAGCGGTACTGTACAGTCTACAGATCGCTCGTCTTCCTAATAATGATGGTTCAGGCAATGGTATGTTTCCAGCAGCAGAAATACATCTACATTGCTGGATTTCTCCTCATGGTGTCCCCTGACTCTATTCAGCATGCTGCTGAAAATGACAAGGTAAAAGCTTATAAAAAGTGGTTGCTAGTGTTTAACTGTCTGTTCTGTTTCCAGGTTTTCTCGATGGACCACTCTGCTCCATTTATCTGTTAGTTTTCCTATATGATGCCAAGGGAAGGTTCTTCCGTAAGTGTTACCTGCTCCACTCTTATGCTTCCATAACCAGTGTCCATTCATGTCGAGAGATGTTCCAGTTTTTACCGCATGCTAATATTTCAGCCTGTTAAAGCCTGCTAGTTCATGAGATTTCCTTTCATTTATTTAAGATGTGTTTTGTGTGTATTACCACTTTAGGTATGTGGACTACATCTTCTAAAATGAAACCGAGGCAAGGTTCTTCTCTCAAGTCTGTGGGTGGGAGGTAACTACTAATTCCCCTTGCAACATTTTTCCTACGGTTACTACTGTGCTGCTGACAAGTTACATCCATAAATCTGTAGACTCGGAATGTCAAGGAGATTTTTTTGAAGATATCACAACTGCTTCTTGCTTTGCGAAAACAAAAGAGGATTGCTATGATCACTCAAGGTGCTGATCCAGTAGTTGTTGCTGAGGATGGGAAGGTATATGTTCTCTTCAGTTCGATACATAATAATTGATTTGTATGCTTACATATTTAATTTTATGCATATTAGTCATTGAAACCTCTGGTATAGTGGTATGCAACTGCTTGTTTGAAAGTATCTATATCATTTTGTTCTGTTTTTTCCCTAATAATTGTTTGCTTATTCAAATATGTTGCGTCTGTAACTTTGATTCACCGAATAGTGAACAATTGCAACTTCATGTAAAATTCATCTCAGTCAATTTACGTCGATAATATGCGTTGATTTTTTCGTCTTTTCCTTCAAAACTAATCACTGTTATAAGGATCCTGCTTAAAAAATGATTCATGTCCTTAAATACTAGAGATCCATTCTCGGATAGCTGTTGTATTTACTGGCATGCCTACGGACCATCTTCTACCTTTTCATTTTCATGCACATTTACTATCCTATTAGTAAGCAATGTTGTGCATTATCAGACCAATGTTGGCATACGCTAAAAAACTATAAACCCCACAGTATCTGAAAAAAGGACGCCTGTCTCAGCTTGTTAACGACACTGATTGATGGTCAAATGTACAATGCAGGTGTTTCAGTTGTACAAGGAATCCCACTAGATCTTTAGTCATAGCCCATAAGCTGTAGAAGTTGCATAACATGATACAACTCTTCTTCCCCATACTAGTTGAAGCCTCAGCTGAAGATCTGTGGGTAAAACACTCCTTACTCTGTTGTGCCTGGACTGAAGGCTGCCTGTTTTCAGAGTATACTTTGTACAGTTTCCTCCATGTGACCTCCGGAATTGAAGTGCACTCCGATATAAATCCGCTTAGGATGGAACATCATCCTCCCTGTAATCTGAAGCCGTGTTGTTTGTTTGTTATCATGGACAGTATGTACTCACAAAATTTGGATCACAAATGCTGACGCCAAAGCTCATCACAATAAGCGCGAACGAGCCTCGTGCTTATCATCACATGTGTTTTGTGTGTATTACCACTTTAGGTATGTGGACTACGCATTCCCCTTGCAACATTTTTCCTACGGTTACTATTGTGCTGCTGACAAGTTACATCTGTAAATTTGTGGACTGGGAATGTCAAGGAGATTGTTTTGAAGATATCACAACTTCTTCTTGCTTCACGAAAACAAAAGAGGATTGCTGTGATTTACTCAAGGTGCAGAGCCAATAGTTGCTGCCGAGGATCGGAAGGTATATGCTCTCTTCATTCCCCTTACAATATTTTTCCTTCGGTTACTATTGCGTGCTGACAAGTTACATGTGTAAATTTGTAGACTGAGAATGTCAAGGAGATTGCTTTGAGGATATCACGACTGCTTCTTGCTTGGGGAAAACAAAAGAGGATTGATGTGATTACTGGTGCTGATCCAGTAGTTGTTGCTGAGGATGGGAAGGTATATGTTCTCTTCAGTTTGATGCATAATAATTGAATTGTACGCTTGCATATTTAATTTTATGCATATTGAAACCTTTGGTATAGTGGTATGCAACTGCTTGTTTGAAAGTATCTATATAATTTTTTTGTGTTTTTTCCAACCATATGCTGTATGACATATAGGAAAACTGCACCTATTTAGTATTTAGGGAAGCTAATTCTTTCCTCTGACAATAAGTCTGATTTTTAAGCAAACTGGTGAACAGTCTGTTTCCCTAATAATTGTTTGCTTATTCAAATATGTTGCATCTGTAATTTTGATTCACCGAATAGTGAACAATTGCAACTTCATGTGAAATTCAGCTCAGCCAATTTACGTCGATAATATGCGGAACCTACATATTATTATGTTACGAATAGGTGAAAACATACTCTGTGATCCTAAATATATTTTTCTGGCATGCCTACCAAGCATTTTCTTCCTTTTTTGTTCTTCATGTAAATTTACTATGGAGTATATTATTTACTAAACAATGTTGTGAATTATCCAATCAATTTCGGCATACGCTGATAAAGTATAAATCATCGGCATACGGTGATAAACTATAAATCCCACAGTAGCAGAAAAAGGGACAAGGAATGCCACTAGGTTCTGTGTCATATCTCATAAGCTGTAGAGTTGCAGAACAAATACAATTCGTCTTCTCGATTGCCTGAAATTCAGGTTGCGGTATCTAGCCCGCACAATTGCCTGAAATTCAGGTTGTCAGTGTTGAAAACTGATAATCTTTTTTTTTTTGGAGTTGAAAACTGATAATCTGAAACAGACGCGTGTCTTGTGGATATATTCATTGATAGTGCTACAAGAGCAGTATTATGATTTGGAATTTGGACAGTGGGATTCATTCAGTTAAAATTTTGCTGTTGTCCTTGACTAGCTGCCTTCCGTTTCTTATCAGGTGATGCTTCTGCCGGATGCTTCCTCTCTATCTGTTGGTTAAGGGAAAGAGCACTGAGGACAGTGTAAAGGCTGGTTGCTACGCAGTAAATGTCACCAATGTAGCGTTCTGGCTGCACTTACCCTGAGAAGCCTGACTTCAACTAGTAGAACAAATTCAGTGACATTACACAAAGAAACCCCAGGGCAGAGCAGCTAAGATCAGAGCCTACTTAGCTGTGAAGAAGCCCCAGGGCACAGATGGAGTGAACCTTTAATTTCAGTGGAAGAGTACTTCGCGTAGCTTCCTTCGAAAGCTTGAGAAGCTGATGAAAGCTCAAGGAACGAAAATTGTACTGTGGTACCCAAAGAAGAAGTGCACTCTGATCTAAACCCGCTTAGGACGGAACATCATCCTCCCTGTAATCTGAAGCCGTGTTGTGCTGTTTGTTATCATGGACAGTACTCACAAAATTTGGATCAGCAATGCTGACGCCAAGCTCATCACAATGAGCGCGATTCAACGAGCCTCGTGCTTATAGCATTCCTAGTAGGGATTTCCACGCCTTTTTTTTTATCATATGGCGGAAATTTGACCAGCCATGTTTCCATGTGTCCAGTTTTCGCCGAATTTGGCCCAATTACATTTGGGGTTTTTAGGCCGAACCCGGGGCATCACCTCAGAATTTGGTCATGTTTCAATAAATTCAGTATTTTTTCCATACATTTTATAAAAGTTATTGTGATTTCATATAGTATCCCATGAGAGTTTTGGGCAGTGCTATTCACAAACATTACCCAACCTAGTAATATTTCACGCACAAACCCTAGTGGACTTCCATCGAGTCAAAAAAAAATCTGACAAACTTCATAAAAAATCACCAAAAAGTTAAATTAGTTCCACTTTAATTTTATATAAATGTTCCTGCTCTTGTTCAGAAACATTCTGATTGAATCCCACAATTCAGTATGATTTAAAATAAATTCAAATGGAAGTTCACTGTTTTTGAGCACTAAACATACAATATACGTTTAATTTTCAAATACACGTACGTCATCCCAAATTTCACATATCAATTGGATTCAAGGACATTTGACATCTACAAACTCTCCAAAAACCAAACAAAAATATGCTAAGGAAAAGGAGCAAAAATTGAAATAAAATTGCCGAGGCAGTCCGTACTCTCACCTTCATGGAGTAAGTACTAAGTAGGTTTGTTGATGATGCACATGCGTTGGATTATTAGCAGTTACTACTTTGCTTCTGTAAACAGAGTTCTCAACAGCGCACGGTCATGAGAATGCGAGGACCATGCATGCGCGGATGATTGACCGGCATGGATACACCGGCTCCGGCTGCTTGTGTTTGTGCCGGCCCCGAACCAGGTGAGTCCAAATTAACTGACTCTACCTTTTTTTTTTTTTTTTTTTTGCGAAACGACTCCACCTCAAATCCTGGGTTCTGCCGTTCTGCGCGGCATGTAGGTAAGGCGGCCGTGAATCCGTTCCAAAACCCAAACCGACTCGATCGGACCTGCATAAAACAACCTAGCTAGATCCATACATATTGGACTCCCACGCGCACACATCTAGACCAGGTCTGCATCCACCGACGATGGCCGCCGCCGACCGTCTCTCCGCCCTCCCCGACGACGCGCTCCAGCGCGTCCTATCCTTGGCGCCCGCGAGGGAGGCCGCGGCCAGCGCCATCCTCTCGCGCCGATGGCGTACGCTCTGGAGCCGGACGAGCGCCATCAACCTCGACAGCAGGCCCTACAGCAAAGCAGAGCGCGACCAGGGCTGCTACGTTCCGACGTTCCAGGCCTTCTTCCGCGACGCCCACGCCGCCATCGCCCAACGCCGCCGTCAAGAGGCTCACCCTCTTCCTGGAGACGGCCACGTACCGACGCCCCAACAGCAGTATCAGGACTTGCGGCGCCGAACCGGAACAGGACAGGAGAGCCCTCCTCGCAGGCCTCCTCGCCGACCCTGCTGTGGCCCAGTTGGAGGAGCTCAGCATCGCCAGCCAGGATCAATCTTACCTAGGACGGTACAACCCTCCAATGGCCTCCCTCTCATGCGCCGCCACGCTCCGGGTCCTGGATCTGCGCTTCTGCGACCTACTGTCGTCGTCGCCGTCCCCAGACGACCTGGCCTTCCCGAGCCTGACGGATCTGACGCTGCGCAACTGCCTTTTCTCGGACGGGTATCTCCAGGCCATGGTCGACGCCGCGCCGGCGCTCGCCAGCATGACGATCGTGAACATCAGGCAAAGGCCGAAAGACTTATGTGTTCCCCTCTGCCTCCGTTGCCCGACGGCCACCGTCTTGGTAATTGTAGAGACCGACGTCAAGGTTGAGGAGCTCAAGGAGTCCCCCGACGCCGGCATCCATCTCGACATGCCAAGCCTTCGCGTCTTCCGCTACCGCGGGTACCCCATCAAGCTCTCGCTGACATCGCCGACCCCTGAGCTCACGCGAGTCGACCTCGATGTTGCCCAGCGCCATACGCTCGGCTACTGGGACATGAAGTACGAGCCGCCGTCAAGCATGCTCGCCACCTTCGCCAGCACGAGGGCGCTGAAGCTGCGCCTACGGTACATCGAGGACCTCCTTTTCGACGAACACAACAACCAGCACCGCGGGGTTGTTGTCCTGCTGCCCACCTTCCCCAACCTCGAGCTTCTAGAAATAGACGCGGCGTACCAGTACGACTACAGAAACACCAACACTTCCGTGGCAACAGCAACGCTGCTCCGCTCCTGCCCGGCCATGTCCGAGCTCCGGCTCAGGCTGGCCATGCACAGGAACTACTGCTACCCCGATCCGGTCGGAGGAGGCCCCTTCGAAGAGTCCGTAGAACGGTTCGAGAGGCTCGTGTCCAAGTCCTCCGCGCAGCGCGCCGCCATTCAGCTCGACGGCGTCTCGGAGCTCCCCGACGTCTTTACCACCAAGAGCGGCGCATTCAAATGCCGGCAGAAAAGCCTAAGGAAGGTGACAATGCAGTTCACGGCCAAAGAGGTCAATTGCTTCCAGGTACAGCTCGCCAAGTTCCTTGTGGAGAACGCCATGGTTCTTGAGGAGATGCACATTGACGATGGGAGCCAGTTCTTGCCGGATCACCTCCTCGACAAGGTAGAGAGATGGCGAGCAGATGCCTTCCAAAGGAGGAACCTGCAGCCGGACACTGCTGGCTTCCGGGCGTACCAGCTGGCTAGCCCTGTGACAGATTCTGGAAAATCCTTCGGATAGCACATCATGCTAACTGAAAACTGAAAGTTATGTACTTATACTGTTTTTCTTCTTCTCTCTTGTTATTTAATCATCATCACTCAATAATTAATTCTTGAGTCCTGGTGGTTCATGTTGCGTTTGAAATTGTGATGAGTTTTGTGGAATACAATTATTACCGACACCTTTGATCAAAAATGACAGTTTTGTTTGCACTTTGTTAATGACAGCTTTAGACAACACGTCTAAGATTGTGACAAGTCTAGACCACATGTTAGTGACGCAAGGCTGTATCATTTTGGCAAAGAAAAGTACTAGTGTGTATTTTGTCAAATTTCTCTGCCAAACTTGACCAAGTAATAGCTTTATCCTAAATCAGATATATTTAAACTTGACCAAGTAATAGCTGATGCTTTCTGTTTCCCTTCAGTAATAGTAATAAACTAATAATTAGTTCTTGGACATAGTCCACTCGCATGAACTTAATTTCCCGAAGAGAGATGGCACTCATTTTCCACACCATGCTGGATATATGATTGATCGAGTTTATTTCAAGAACATGCTTTGATATATACACCGTAGTATTACCGTGTGGATGATCGAACGAGTTTATTCTCAAAACATGCTGATACACCGCGTGGGTTTGACCTTTCTCGTCAAATTGAAGATACGCTGACGGCAGGAGTAAAAATGTACATCTTGCAGTCGTGCGCACCAACTTGGGCTCCGAAAGTTCCTACAGCGTTCCCCGATAGTGTTTCATGCTAGAGAAAATGCAATTCAGCAGGTGGTCAACACAGAATACAGAAATCGTTAACGAGAGAAAGTACTAATGAAAACTGTATAACTCACCTTCCACAGGTCTCTAACAGAATAAGCAAATGAACCATCAAGGCCTACATCTGGCAATGTCATCGTGATATTAGCTGACTCTGAACAACGATTCCATAAAGTAACAGCCAACCGCTTGCCAGAGAGGGGTCCAGCCCAGACCTGCAAAAATTTGACATATTATGAAATGGCACAGGGATGCACTGATGCATGGAGCGTTATGAACAGGTGAATTTATTTATAGTATAGTTATTCCATCTGCAAGCAGCTAAATCACCTCACGGCATCCACCTTTTCCTTGACTTAAAACTTTTCTTCCTTGAATTCCAAGAGAATCTGTGGAAAAAACATGCTCAACTCAATTGATTGCGTAACAAAAGCATATAGATAAATGGTCCTACTATGTGAATCGAACAATATGTCAGAAATCTTAAGTAGAAGAAACACGATCAGCTACTTGGGAAACAGATGTTGACATCCCCCGAAAAATAAACTCCAAGAGGAATAGAGAAATGGTGACTGGCCAGTTCAATGCTCACGAGTCAAAAAAAACATAAACCGTAATAGAAAAGTGACTAAAGTTCTTTCAATCTATCGGTGGTTCAAACATCTCATGTGAAGATGCCTACATGAGTTAGCTCAAAATAACTTCGAAAGACCAGCTAAAGATGACAACAGTGCATGGAAGTTTTGCACCACCAAGAAAGGTCACTTTCATTATCATGTGTAAATGACAGTAGAAAAAACTGTTTTCCAGTTTCAACATGAGAACAAAGACAAGATTCTGAGCAATACCTTGGTTTACTTGAATTACTTCTTTGTTGCTCAATATCTCCATTGTTTCTGAAGTCATATTTCTGACATCGCATCCAATTAAAAGGGGTGCCTGAAACATGACCAAGAAGGGCATTTGCTAGTCAGCGCAACAAATGTAAACAACAGATAATGTGCATCCGTTGATCAGCTTTGTTTTACATGCATTGTGCAAGGACAAACTGATTGTATAATTTCTTGTGTAGGATTTCATGAGACGATCGTAGAATTCAACACTACTGTAATGAGTACTAACTTATTTAGGAACTGTGCAGCCAAATTATTAATGCTACACAAATTTGTGCTTCCCTGCCGATATCAAACAAATTATGCTCATTCTACACATTCCTCTGTGTCGCTGTCATAGATTTGAAGGCTATGAGCCACTAGGTTTTGGCTCCCGGACGAACTTTATTTACCACCGTTATGGAATATACCAGACTGGAAGTGGTTTCCAACAAATTTTTGAATTTACACTATTATATTCAGTTAGAAACATAAAATGTAAGATCATTACACCAGTGCAATGCCGTCCCGGTTCATAGCATGCAAAATTACCACTACACCATGTGACGAGATCAATTGAGAATTGACATATTAACAATTTATCAATACATTCAAAGTTTATATTCAAACTTTTCAAAGTATCTCAGTGTTTTTTTGGTTCATCAGCCCCTTTACTGGGTGGTGCTGGGAAAAGCGGTTACTGGGCAGTAACCGGAAATACCACCAGGTAACCAAAACCCACATGTCACAAAATATTTAAGACAATTAGCCTTTATTCCTACGTAACTCTTTAGCTTGCTTGTTTGTCCGAAAGCACTATAGGTAAGTGTGAATGGATGCAATGAGGTCATAAGCCATTGGCATAATTTCAGTGATTACAGATACGCTCAACAAGTTCTTACCTTCATGAGTGCCCAAATGCTGAAATGCGCACGGTACTCTGATAAGGTCATGCCACCATTTCCAACTTCCAGCATGTCTGGGTCTGGCAAAAATGAGTTGGTTGAGTAACAGCGTAATCATTTATTTTAGAGGCTCTTACAGCGTGAGGAAAGCCTATACTCCTCTCTAACATAGTTACCATTCCATCCGCCTGGTCCAGCATATGATGCCCACTTGTTATTCTTATCAGCAATGTCAGTCATGCTTGTTTTAACATAAAACAGACAAGTTAATTCCACAGCATGTCAGCATACTGGTATATGTTTTGTTTTACGAAAGAGCATGTATCACCTCTTCCATGTATCCTCTATATCACCTGTTGTACGCCAACTGTTTCCAACTTTTCCAGCCCATAGAGCTGGATCATCCTCGCCCCTAGAGACAACACATATTTAAATTCAACAAGTTTGGATACTGATCACAACGTAGAACTGCTATTTATTTCCAAAGAATTGAATAGCATACCATTCACATAGAGAGTAGAATATCTTCCGGCCAGTTGAATTTAGAGCATCACGCATCGGAGGATACCTGAGATATTACATCATTGGAAAACAAAATAGCACTAAACATTGAGGTAACAGTTCTGTAAGCCTGTGGCCGAGACAAAGGAAAGTCATGTGACCTAACCTTTCCTTTGGCTTTATTCCCAAATTGTAACAGTTGTCGTACTTTAGATAGTCAACACCCTGGACAAAAAAATCCAGATTATGTTAGTGAAATTATCTACAAATGTGATAGAAACACTGAGAAGAATGTTTCATCGCAAGGTTGTACAGCAACTCTTTTATGCATCAATAGTCATGACCGACTCTAGCTCATACCCATGAAGCAAAAAGGGCAGCATCATCGTTTTCATGACGGAGTGATCCTGGTCGAACTTGACAAGTAAATGCCCTGAAAGCTTTAAATTCTTAGATTTTTTGATACATCAAGAACCATAAAAGCTACTCCCTCCGTCCCAAAGGAGGTGGCGTATAAACTCAAACAAAAACTCAACGTTTTCAAAGTTTGACAATATATACAAAAATATGAAGATATGTAACAACAAATCAATATCAATACTCACCATAAGATATATTTTCATAATATTCAATATTATAGTTGTTATTATTTTATTTAATATATTTATATTTAGTCAAAGTTAGAAAGCATTGAATTTTTTACTAAGTTTATATGCCACCTATTTAGGGACAGAGGGAGTAGAAATTTAAATCATTTATAACTGAATTACTGACTTACCCAGCGTCAGAATAGATACCAAGTTTTAGACCTTTACTATGCACATAGTCTGCAAGCGATTTGATTCCAGAAGGGAAAGTCTTTGGATCAGGTAGCAATTGATCCTGTATGTTCCAGCAAATGATCAGTTTAAAAATGTACACATGTACTCATGCTGTGCGCTTTTTTATAAGCATATAAATGAGATCAGTGCAATGTCATAAATAGGTTTACTGGAGAAAAAACAACAAAATTTATCCACCATAACGCCTCAGGTAGCACAATGGAAAGAATGTATTTATTTATTTAACCCAAAAATCACAATATTATAATTGTATGGATCCCTAGAGCACACGAAAATAATCAACTTCGCAGAAACAGGGCTCTAGAAAAAAACAGTTATTGGAAACAGAAGAAGAACGAGACTGGAGTTTCAAAATGTTGGAAAGATGAACCAAGTATAGAACACCATTCTGGTAAATACGATTTGCAAAACATGATTATACATTGGACTACTGCTGAAGGTCTTTAGAGTTTCAGACCACGTGCAATGAGTGTCCACTGTCCAGTAATCATCAACACAAGAAAAATCTTAGATTTCTATGGATGCACACAGAAAAAAACCAAAAAAATATTTTGATCACTTTTATTCAAGCTTTAGCATCATACTCCCAAACAGAATATGGGACAAGTATCAGAACGTAAAAGGACAATTTCCCGCTTTGATAATCATGGTATAAAGTAGCAGAATAAATCGTATTACCTTATTTCCTCGTTTCACATAGGACCAACAGTCATCTGAAAAGAAAAGACAAACATAGCTTGAGACAACACACAGAAAACTTCGTTTCTCCCAACAATATATACCAGTGTCAAGCTAAGTGACATACCGATGTTCACATAGTCGTATCCCAAATCAGCCAGCCCCGTGGAGACCAATGCATCAGCTGTTTCAGAAAAGGGCGAAGAAACCATAAATGGCATGCCTGAGGAATTTAACTATGGTGCGTATAGAAGACATTGGCCGCGTATTGCCAGAAAATTCTACAAACACGAAATCGATGCGCTTGCTGTGTGACAATATTTGACAGTTCTATCCATATGTGTTTGAGATTGCGTGGGTGAAGTAAAAGTGTGCCCCAAAAGGGACCATTTAATGCCGATATAGACACAAGGTTGAACCAGATCGGAAATTGCGATGGTGAGTCGCAGATTTAACAAGGATTTATTTACGCGGCCGAACCTGTCTCGCGGATGACCGTCTCGTTGATGTCGCAGGCGAAGAAATTCCAGCTGTTCCACCTGCACGCCGTGCCGAAGCCGCGATTAGTCGCTCAGATTTCGACACCACAACCCAACAGAGAAAGCAAACGCGAGCCAAAGCAGCAGCAGCAGAAATAGAAGAATCTGCTGAGGAGCGGGGGAGAAGGCGAGCGAAGTTACCCCATCTGGGGCACGAGGGCGAGGCCGTTGTTGAGCTGCAGCCTGCCGTAGTTGGAGGTGTCGTAGAGGCGGCGCAGCGCGGCGGTGGGGAGCGGCGCGATGCGACGCGCCGCCGCCCCCGCCGAGGCCGCACATGAGGCGCCCGGCGACGAGAGGACTACGGCGAGGAGCAGGAGGACCCGGAGCGAGACCCCCATCATTGCCGCCTCGTCTCGATGCTTCTCGCGCACACTGGCCCCCTTCCTCCGAAATCGAAGCCGGTGTGCGGCGCTTGCGGTGCGGTGCGGGGGGAAGGGGAGACGGGCCGGTGACGCGCCTGGGTGTGGAAGACGTGTAGAAGGACACTTGGCCCAAGATGACGGCCCCACAGACCAGTCAAGGCGCGCAGAAGCCGGGCCCACTATATGGATAACGCTTTATTAGTACAGGTAAACATACGTGTCACGCGTAGAGCTGACACGTGCGTTATCCGATGCCGGCAGAGGAGGGCGACCGCCACTTGCGTTAATCTCGGCTGGCGATGGGTAGGTAACATGCGTTAATCTCGATCGGCTGCAAAGCGTGGAGTGTTGGACTAGAGAATGGACACTAATGGAAATGTCTCGGGTCGTCCTAATTAGCAATGCTAAATACCCGGACAGTGACATGGCACCGTCCACCTATCGTTGGAGGGAGTAGAGTAGAGATGTTGACCTGTCATCATATATATGTAGATCAGTGCCATCATTTTATTCCGAATTTCCCCGATGTTTATTTGTGTACTTACAATTGAGTAAAATCCATCAAGTGTAACATAACTTTTTTTTTTGCAAATTAAGGAGCATCATTTCATCAATCCGTGGGATTATAGTCTCTAGCTAAGATGTATCCTAGAAACGGCGGTGCGTAGTTAACCCACAACCACCTCCTTCTATCAGAACTAGCCATCTTAGCACAAGCATGGGCTGTCTCATTAGCAAACCTAGGAACAAAGGAAAATTCTATCCTAGCAAAAAAACACTAAGCTTCTTGATTTCCTGGCAAATGCTGGCAATTTCAGATCTGCCACCACCGGTAACTTTCATCAGGTTGATCACTTGAATAGCATCACTCTGTATCTCCAGATAATACCTCTCTTGTGCAAACCTAACACCGTCAAGAACACCTTGCGCCTCCATAATCAAGGTATTGGCAGCATTATTATACCAGAGTGCTTGTCCATGGGGTCATACATCCCTCGTGGTCTCTTACTACCAAGCCCGTAGCACCATGAGTCCATGACTAGACTCTGCTAGGTGGCATGCATCCACATTAATCTTTAGAGTTTCCTCCTCGGGTTTTGACCACTGCGGTTTTGTCTTGATAGTCTTCGGCTCCTTTTTCTTTCCAAGATGAGCGAGATCAAACGTCGTATCCAAAACCCATCTGACCGATTTTGACACAGACTTTCCACCAACCCCTGTGCCAGAGATCGTTCCTCTCTGACCATATTGACCAACATCCACATAGAATAACACAAGTGTCCGTTTTAGACACCACCTCGCCTTCAATCAAGTCCCTAGCCCGTGAATCCAGATGTAACATAGGAACCTTGATCGAAGTGACCTTCCATAATTCTTGCCAGAACCGTTTAGCCCATATACACTGAAAAAACGCGTGGTAGATAGTCTCATGCTCTGCACCACACATTTTACAAAATGCAATCTCCTCCATGTGGCGTTGGTTTAGAACTTGTCGACATGGAATAAAGTCGTTAATCACTCGCCACCAGAATGCTTTTACTTTTGGAGGGACTTCGGCTTTCCACAGATTGTTCTAGCATTGCATATTCCCTTCACCTGAGCTAGATGGTTGATCATGCCGTTGTTGTGAATAAACCAACAACCTATAGCATGACAGCATTGTGAAATTGCCATGCTTCTCCTGCGACCAAGCCCAAAAGTCATCGGTGAATCTGCCGATTGGGATGCCGCTGATTGAGATCACATCTACAGGTTCAAAGTTTTCCTCTAACTTCTCCATATTCCAGCAGGGTAAGTCATGATCTATCAACTCACTCACCATAGTTATTTCCGGGTCGGGAGATCTAACCATAGGTCTCCTCGTAGAATTACCAGGGATCCAAGGGTCCTCCCAAGCTCTGATCGATGATCCGTCCTCCACTCGTTTGATCATCCCTTTCTCTAGAGCTTCTCTTCCAAGCAGAATTACATTCCACACATGAGATGCATTCCTCTTCCTCCTAGCAGACATAAAGTCTGAGTTGTGATAATATTTACACTTCAACACTTTAGCCCACAACGAATCAGGGTCCTGCGCGATACAACCATCGACCTCTGAAAAAGGTCCTCAAATGCGGTTGGGTGTTCCATCTATGGCCAATCGTTTCAATACAGCGGTGTATTTTCAGACGTATTGTGCTTTAACTGGCCGCCACGCCAGTGAATACACCAATATACTGAAGATAGTAATCGTGGATAAAACACCCAACTGTATTTATATATTATAAGTAGTGTGGTCTCCAGCCGCAGTCGTCGTCGGAGGAGAACAAGCATATGTAGCTGTCGCCTCTCACCGGAATCTGCCCAGGGATGAGTCCACAGAGCTGATCACCAAGACATGAACGATCTTACAGCACACCAGATTAGCGTAGAGAGTTCACAGTATCATCATAGTAAAAAAAATCCCATGTCAAAATCGCGATTACAACGTAATAATCCAGAAATATATGTACACGCCCCCAGTCCCATAATTAATCTCCTCCTCGTCGTCGTTGTATAGGACATGTTCATGGCTCCATCCTACTGTGTTGTCGCAGCAGTTATTGGAATTATGCCCTAGAGGCAATAATAAAAATGTTATTATTATAATTCTTGTTCATGATAATGTTTATATTCCATGCTAGAATTGTATTAAGCGGAAACATTAATACTTGTGTGGTTTGTGAACAACACCGTGTCCCTAGTACGCCTCTATGGACTAGCTCATTGATCAATGATGGTTAAGGTTTCCTAACCATAGACATGGGTTGTCAATTGATAATGAGATCATATCATTGGGAGAATGATATGGTGGACAGACCCAAACTAAGCGAAGCAATTAGATCATGTCATCGTGTTCATCTTTGCGAAGCTTTTCTTATGTCAAATATTGTATTCCTTAGACCATGAGATAATGCAACTCCCTGGTATCGGAAGAAAGCTTTGAGGTCATCAAACGTCATCCTATGAGAGGGTGATCATAAAGGTGTCTCTCAGGTGATCGGAAAGTATCTGTTGGGTTGTATGTATCGAGATGGGATTTGTCCCTCCCAAGTCGGAGAGATATACTTCGGGCCCACTCGGTAATCGATATCAACACCGCTTGCAAGCATGTGGTTAAGGAGTTAATCACAAAGTGATATCGGATTACGGAACGAGTAAAGTACTTGCTGTGAACGAGATTGAACTAGGTATGACGGTACCGACGATCGAATCTCGGGCAAGTAAAATATCGCGAGACGAAGGGAATATATATATGGGATTGATTGAATCCTGGCATCGTGATTCATCCGATATGATCATCGATGAATGTGTGGGAGTCAATATGGGTGCCCAGACCCCGCTGTTGATTATTGATAGAAGATCATGTCTGCATATTCTCGAACCCGCAGGGTCACACACTTAACGTGTCTCGACGCTAGGATAGATTGGATAATTGGTTTATGAATTTTTGTTCGGAGTCTCGGATGGGATCCGGGACATCACGATAGATTCCGGAATGGTCCGGAGAATAAGATTCATATAAGGCAGTGCAGTTTTTGGAGTTCGGAATTGTTCCGGGTTAATCGGTATTGTACCGGAAGCTTCTAGAACCTTCCGGAAGGGGGCCAACGTGGTCCCACCTTCCGGGAGGGGGCATGGGCCTATGAGGGAGTGTCCTGGCCGCATTGGGCCAGGGGCACAAGGCCCCATAGGGCCCAGCCGATCCTAAAGAGTTTAAATCGTTTAAACTAGAGATAAGATAAGATAGGATTTCTAGATAAGGGAGAGTTTAAATTGTTTAAACTAGAGATAGGCTTGGAGGAGAGGCTAGGGCTGGCCGCCCCCCCTCTATAAATAGAGGGCTGGTGCGCCCCCCTCCCAACACACCTTCCTCCAAGCCCTAGCCTCCCTGCTGGCCCTCCTCTCTCCCTCCCGACTGTTTGTAGGCGAAGCCCTGCAGCAGAAATTCTCCGCCATATACACCGCGCCGTCGTGTTGTAGATCCAATCCATCTCTCCACCATACTTGCTGGTCCGAGGAAGGAGGAGACGTCGAGGTGCTGCACGTGTGCATCTCACGGAGGCACCGCCACTTGTGGTGCTAGATCGGATCGGATCGCGAGGAGGAGAAGCGAGTTCGACTACATCACCCACGTTCCGACGAACGTTCCGCTGTGCGAATCTTCAAGGGTATGAAGATCTAATCCAATCTCTCTCGTTGTTTGCATCTCCTAGATTAGATCTTGGCTTTTCCTCTGTTCGCTTCCATAGAAAATTTTGATTTACTATGCTGCGAAACCCCTTCAGTGGTATCAGAGCTAGATCTATGCGTAGATGTGATTCACGAGTAGAACGCAACATGGTTGTTGCGGGCGTTGATGTTTTCTGTTGCAAGCCTCTTGTTTGTGTTCTTCTTATGACGCGGGATAGTGAGATTGAAGCGGTCCAGGCCAATCTTACGCGACGTCGTTCGCGAGACCGGCTCCGCACTTGACGTGTGGCTTGTTCCACACATGCGGCTGGTGGGTGTCTGTTTCTCTTACTATAGTTGTCATGGGTTTAACACCGGAGTTTGGCAACCATAATATCACCGTTGTGGCTTTCCGTAGGTAAGAATCGTTCTTAGCATCTACTCCCATAAGCCACGTAAAACATGCAACAACAAAGTAGAGGCGTCTAACTTGTTTTTGCAGGGAGTGTTTTTGTGATATGGTATGGCCCAAGATGTGATGTGTATAATGTATGCGATGATCATGTTTTGTAATGTTTCATGACTTGCATGTCGTTGAGTACACAACCGGCAGGAGCCATATGGTTGTCTTTATAATTGTGTATGACCTGCGAGTCAACTTCTTATACGCCATGTAATAGCTTTACTTTATCGCTAAGTAGTTAGCAATAGTTGTAGTTGCTATTCGTGGTGGAGGCAATCATGGTGGAGTGATGAAGATCATGCCGGAACGCACAAGATGGAGATCATTGCGCGAAGATTGGCTATACCATGTCACATAAAGTTATATGCATGTGATGTTTATCCTTTTATGTATCTTATTATGCTTAGATCGCGACGGTAGCATTATAAGATGATTCCTCACTTAAAGATCAAGATAAAAACTGTGTTCTCCCCAAGTATGCATCGTTGCGAAAGTTCGTCGTGTCCAAGCATCACGTGATGATCGGGTGCTATAGACTCTACGCTCACATACAACGGGTGCAAGCCAGTTTTGTACACGCGGAAATACTTGGGTCTAGCTTGACGAGCCTAGCATGTACAGACATGGCCTCGGAACACAAGAACCGAAAGGTTAAGCATGAGTCATATGAATGATATGATCGACACTTCGTTGTCCACCATTGAAACCACATATCTTCTCGTGATGATCGGATTAGGTGTGGTGAATTTGGATCGTGTTCACTAAACAACTTGAGGGATGTTGAATTTAGTGGGAGTTCATCTAGTAATTTGATTAAGTTGAACTATTTATCATGAACATAGTCTAAATTGTACTTGCAAATACTGTAGATCACATGGCCAAGTCCAACTTCAACTTCAATGTTTTTGCTGAGAAAGAAAAGCTTAGAAACAATGGGTCTAACTTCACCAACTGGTTCCGCAATCTAAGAATCATTCTGTCTGGCGGACAAAAGGACTATGTCCTTGAGAAAGCGTTAGGTAACCCCCCTGCTGCAACTGCGTCGGCTGATGAGAAAGTTGTCTATCAGTCGCGCAAAGATGATTATGGTGTGATTAAGAGCACCATGTTGTTTGCTATGGAACCGGAACTTCAAAATCGTTTTGAAAACTATCCCGGGCCCTTTGAGATTCTCGAGGAGCTGAAAACCATGTTTCAGACTCAGGCCCGTTCTGAGAGATATGAGATCTCTGAGAAGTTCTTTAACTGCAAGATGGAGGAAGGGAGTTCCGTTAGTGAGCACGCCATTAAGATGTCGGGCTACACTCAACGCCTTGAGCAACTGGACTGCAAGATTCCAGAGGAGCTCAAGATTGATAGGGTTCTGCAATCACTCCCTCCCAGCTACAAAAGTTTTGTAGTGACTCATAATCAAATTGGTTCCGCTGATACGATCACCGAGCTCTTCGCAAAGCTAAAGGCTGCGGAGGTGGACATCAAGAAAGATAATCATGTGTTGATGGTCAACAAGCCCTCCTTTAAGAAAGGTAAAGGTGCAAAGAAGTCCTTCAAGAAAGGTGGTGGCAAGCGCGTTGCCCCTGCTGAGAAGAAGCTCAAGTCTGGTCCTAAGCCGGACACTGAGTGCTTCTATTGCAAGGACAAGGGTCACTGGAAGCGCAACTGTCCGAAGTACTTAGCGGACAAGAAGGCTGGCACCATCAAAGGTATATTTGATATACATGTTATTGATGTTTCCTTACTAGCCCTCGTTGTAGTGCCTGGGTATTTGATACCGGTTCAGTTGCTAATATTTGTAACTCGAAACAGGAGCTACGGAATAGACGGCGGCTTGCGAGGGATGAGGTGACGATGCGCGTTGGCAACGGATCAAGAGTTGATGTGATGGCCGTCGGCACGCTCTCCTTAGTTTTACCTTCGGGATTAGTTTTAAACCTTAATAAATGTTATTATGTGCCTGCGTTGAGCATGAACATTATTTCTGGATCGTGTTTATTGCAAGACGGTTATTCATTTAAATCGGAGAATAATGGTTGTTCTATTTATATGAGTAACATCTTTTATGGTCATGCACCTCTTGTGAATGGTTTATTTCTTCTAAATCTCGAAAGGGATGAAACACACATCCATAACATTGAGGCTAAGAGATGCAAAGTAGATAGCGATAATACTACTTATTTGTGGCACTGTCGTCTAGGTCATATTGGTGTAAAGCGCATGAAGAAACTCCATTCCGATGGACTTTTGGAGTCTCTTGATTTTGAATCATTTGACACATGCGAACCATGCGTCATGGGCAAGATGATCAAAACCCCGTTCTCCGGCGTGATGGAGCGAGCAACGGACTTGTTGGAAATCATACATACCGATGTATGCGGACCGATGAGTGTTTCGACGCGTGGTGGATATCGCTATTTTCTCACTTTTACCGATGACTTAAGTCGATATGGGTATATCTATTTAATGAAACATAAATCTGAAACGTTTGAAAAGTTCAAAGAATTTCAGAATGAAGTGGAGAACCATCGTAACAGAAAGATTAAGTTTCTATGATCCGATCGTGGGGGCGAATATTTGAGTTATGATTTTCTCACGCATCTCAAAGCAAGTGGAATCGTTTCACAACTCACGCCACCCGGAACACCACAACGCAATGGTGTGTCTGAACGCCGGAATCGAACCCTATTAGATATGGTCCGATCGATGATGTCTCTTACTGATTTGCCATTATCATTTTGGGGTTATGCATTAGAAACCGCTGCATTCACTTTAAATAGGGCTCCATCTAAATCCGTTGAGACGACACCGTATGAACTGTGGTTTGGTGCTAAACCTAAGTTGTCGTTTCTTAAAGTTTGGGGATGCGAAGCTTACGTCAAGAAGTTGATGCCGGACAAGCTCGAACCCAAAGCGGAGAAATGCGTCTTCATAGGATACCCTAAGGAAACTATTGGGTATACCTTCTATCACAGAACCGAAGGCAAAGTGTTTGTCGCAAAGAACGGTTCCTTTCTTGAGAAGGAGTTTCTCTCGAAAGAAGTGAGTGGGAGGAAAGTAGAGCTTGACGAGGTTATTGAACCTTCTCTTGAATTGGAGAGTAGCGCAGCACCTGAAATTGTTCCAGTGCCGCCTGCACCAACAATAGAGGAAGCTAATGACAAGGATCATGAAGCTTCGGACGATGCTGCTACTGAACGTCGCAGGTCGACAAGGTCGCGTGCCCCTCCTGAGTGGTACGGCAACCCTGTCTTGACTGTCTTGTTAGTAAAAGACAGTGAACCTACGAACTATGAGGAAGCGATGATGAGCCCAGACTCTGAGAAATGGCTAGGAGCCATGAAATCCGAATTGGGATCCATGAGCGAAAACCAAGTATGGACTTTGGTGGACCCTCCTAGCGACCGAAAGGCCGTTGAGTGCAAATGGATCTTCAAGAAGAAAACGGACGCGGATGGTAATGTTATCGTCTATAAAGCACGGCTTGTCGCAAAAGGTTTTCGACAAGTTCAAGGTGTTGACTACGATGAGACTTTCTCTCCCGTAGCGATGTTTAAGTCCGTTTGGATTTTATTAGCAATTGCTGCGTTTCATGATTATGAAATATGGCAGATGGATGTCAAGACTGCGTTCCTCAATGGCAACATTGATGAAGAGTTGTATATGATGCAACCCGAAGGTTTTGTCGATCCTAAGGATGCTGATAAAGTATGCAAACTTCAGCGTTCCATTTATGGACTGAAGCAAGCATCTCGGAGTTGGAACCTTCGTTTTGATCAAGTGATCAAGAGCTTTGGATTTGTTCCAAACTGCTACGAAGCTTGCATCTACAAGAAAGTGAGTGGGAGCTCGGTGACGTTTCTAGTACTATATGTGGATGACATATTGATTATTGGAAATGACATCAACATGCTTAACAATGTGAAGAGTTATTTGAACAAGTGTTTTTCAATGAAAGACCTAGGTGAAGCTGCTTATATATTGGGCATCAAAATCTGTAGAGATAGACAAAGACGCCTGATAGCTTTAAGCCAGAGTACATACCTAGACAAAGTTCTGAAAAGGTTCAGAATGGATAAGGCATTGAAAGGTTCAGTGCCTATGTTGTCAGGTAAGATATTGAGCAAGGCTCAGTGTCCAGCTACGGTAAATGATAGGGAAGCTATGAGCAAAGTGCCTTATGCCTCGGCCATAGGTTCCATCATGTATGCCATGCTGTGTACTAGACCGGATGTGTCCAATGCTCTTAGTTTGACGAGCAGATATCAAAGTGATCCAGGAGTGGAACACTGGACAGCCGTGAAGAACATCCTAAGGTACCTGAATAGGACTAAAGAAATGTTCTTAGTCTATGGGGGTGATGAACAGCTCGTCGTAAAAGGTTACGTCGATGCTAGTTTCGACACCGACAAGGATGATTCTAAATCTCAGACAGGATACGTGTATATTTTGAATGGAGGAGCTGTGAGCTGGAGAAGCTGCAAGCAAAGCGTGATCGCGGGATCTACAGTAGAAGCGGAATACATGGCTGCTGCAGAAGCGTCAAGTGAAGGAGTTTGGATCAGAAACTTCATCACTGAGCTTGGCGTGGTTCCAAGTGCATTGGACCCACTGGAGATATTGTGTGACAACACTGGCGCCATAGCACTCGCTAAGGAACCAAGATATCATCCAAAGACCAAGCATATCAACCGCAAGTTTCATATAATCCGAGATTATATAGCAGATGGAGATCTGAAGATCAGCAAAGTACATACAGATCTGAATGTCGCAGATCCATTGACTAAACCTCTTCCACGTGTAAAACATGATCAACACCTCAGTGCCATGGGTGTGAGATTGTTGCCAAATGTAAACTAGATTATTGACTCTAGTGCAAGTGGGAGACTGTTGGAATTATGCCCTAGAGGCAATAATAAAGATGTTATTATTATAATTCTTGTTCATGATAATGTTTATATTCCATGCTAGAATTGTATTAAGCGGAAACATTAATACTTGTGTGGTTTGTGAACAACACCGTGTCCCTAGTACGCCTCTATGGACTAGCTCATTGATCAATGATGGTTAAGGTTTCCTAACCATAGACATGGGTTGTCAATTGATAATGAGATCATATCATTGGGAGAATGATATGGTGGACAGACCCAAACTAAGCGAAGCAATTAGATCATGTCATCGTGTTCATCTTTGCGAAGCTTTTCTTATGTCAAATATTGTATTCCTTAGACCATGAGATAATGCAACTCCCTGGTATCGGAAGAAAGCTTTGAGGTCATCAAACGTCATCCTATGAGAGGGTGATCATAAAGGTGTCTCTCAGGTGATCGGAAAGTATCTGTTGGGTTATATGTATCGAGATGGGATTTGTCCCTCCCAAGTCGGAGAGATATACTTCGGGCCCACTCGGTAATCGATATCAACACCGCTTGCAAGCATGTGGTTAAGGAGTTAATCACAAAGTGATATCGGATTACGGAACGAGTAAAGTACTTGCTGTGAACGAGATTGAACTAGGTATGACGGTACCGACGATCGAATCTCGGGCAAGTAAAATATCGCGAGACGAAGGGAATATATATATGGGATTGATTGAATCCTGGCATCGTGGTTCATCCGATATGATCATCGATGAATGTGTGGGAGTCAATATGGGTGCCCAGACCCCGCTGTTGATTATTGATAGAAGATCATGTCTGCATATTCTCGAACCCGCAGGGTCACACACTTAACGTGTCTCGACGCTAGGATAGATTGGATAATTGGTTTATGAATTTTTGTTCGGAGTCTCGGATGGGATCCGGGACATCACGAGAGGTTCCGGAATGGTCCGGAGAATAAGATTCATATAAGGCAGTGCAGTTTTTGGAGTTCGGAATTGTTCCGGGTTAATCGGTATTGTACCGGAAGCTTCTAGAACCTTCCGGAAGGGGGCCAACGTGGTCCCACCTTCCGGGAGGGGGCATGGGCCTATGAGGGAGTGTCCTGGCCGCATTGGGCCAGGGGCACAAGGCCCCATAGGGCCCAGCCGATCCTAAAGAGTTTAAATCGTTTAAACTAGAGATAAGATAAGATAGGATTTCTAGATAAGGGAGAGTTTAAATTGTTTAAACTAGAGATAGGCTTGGAGGAGAGGCTAGGGCTGGCCGCCCCCTCTATAAATAGAGGGCTGGTGCACCCCCCTCCCAACACACCTTCCTCCAAGCCCTAGCCTCCATGCTGGCCCTCCTCTCTCCCTCCCGACTGTTTGTAGGCGAAGCCCTGCAGCAGAAATTCTCCGCCATATACACCGCGCCGTCGTGTTGTAGATCCAATCCATCTCTCCACCATACTTGCTGGTCCGAGGAAGGAGGAGACATCGAGGTGCTGCACGTGTGCATCTCACGGAGGCACCGCCACTTGTGGTGCTAGATCGGATCGGATCGCGAGGAGGAGAAGCGAGTTCGACTACATCACCCACGTTCCGACGAACGTTCCGCTGTGCGAATCTTCAAGGGTATGAAGATCTAATCCAATCTCTCTCGTTGTTTGCATCTCCTAGATTAGATCTTGGCTTTCCCTCTGTTCGCTTCCATAGAAAATTTTGATTTACTATGCTGCGAAACCCCTTCAGCAGTAGCTTCGTCGCCCTCCCTCCCCCCCGCTTCTTCACAGGTCTCCACCTCGTTGGCGTCGGCCGCAATCTTCTCCCGCAGGCGGCGCGCCTCCTCCCTGAGCCCCTCCCTCCACTCACTGCCGCGTGGGCCCGCAGACTTGACGCGACCCCACCTGTCAGATCTTCCTCCTTCCTTCCGACCCGCCCCGCGACCCAATCTCTGCCCTTGCTCGTCGCCAACTGTGGTCGAATCCTCTCCTCCCTCGAGAAACAGGCTTGCGGCCACCACCGTCCGGCGAACTCTCAGTCCAATCCATCCTCCAACATTCTCCCCTGGGGTCCAATCCATCCTCCAACATCTCTCTCCACGACGCCATCTCTCCTCTACCGTGGGCTGCGAGCACACAGTTCCTTCCATCGCCTCCACCAACGGCCAGCCAGTGGTGGCCGACTGGAGTTCGCCGGAACCTTGTCGGGAGCGATTGGGGACGGACGGGAATCGACCGGTCGGTCAATCGATCTCCACTTTACCCGCCTAAATACGTACCGTACAACTATACATACGTAGAGAGATTTTGCAAAAAAAAAAAACCATAAACAGGCCTCCGCTCTGACCCGGAACCAACTCAAAACAAACCCCACAACCCGTTTTCGCTGACAAAAATTTCTCTAGGGGGGGATACCGAAGCAAGGGTCGACTCGTGTGTGCGGTTACTTTCTTGTTGCACGGGATACTTTCCAGAAAGATAAGGATTCACGAGGCTGTCCAATCTTCACACAAGAAAGTACTCCTCCGTATTTCATCCGCAAAAAACCCTATTCGCTAGTACATAATTCTCATCGTCACCACTTGATTTTAGCACTCACTCGTGGAGTTCCGTCTAGTTTTATCAGATTTTCGTGGCCTTGTCCCTTGTGTTGTGTCGTTCTACCCGGCCTTTAAGGTGACGGCACGGTAGAATAAGTACCTTCACACCTGAGCCCATTGCATGACGATGGCTTCGTTGTTGCTATGTGGCTCGTGAGGGGATTGTTTCCCCACATCCAATTTGTTGGTTGTAGGGGAGGGTTGTCAACCAGGCTCAGGCTCGTATTGGTGGTCTCCTAAGATATCGTGACAACATTTCCATGTGAGGTTGAGTGTCTCCCTGTCCGATCTTTGCCTTCTTCTCAATTGAGGTCTACGGTATGTGCTTCCGATCGTCGAAACATTGGCATCTTGCGATTATGGAGCAGGCGCGACGTTGAGTTAGGATCACGGCATGCCATCCGCTTGTGCATGTCAAATATGATGACAAATTCATATTGGGTTTGTTTGTAATTTATTTTTATCAAGAATTTCTTGCAGGCCTCGGACTTGGTTAATATATGCCTTTTGGATTTGGTATTAGAAAAAAGGGCTTATTAACGGTGGCGAACCCAGCTAAAAAAACAAGTGGGATCCAAGTGAGTGGGGGCCTGGTTGTTGGGCTGATTGGGAGCCCAACTTATTTAACTTAGCCTCCAAAGCACACAATAACAGAAATTGAGTTGGGTCCTAGGCCTCCGCTCAGCCCAATATGGGCCCGTCCCTGCTTATTAACCTCATTTTTTGTCCTGTGTCTCACATTCTCGTGTTTCTTTCGCTGCTTAGTCTATTGTTTTTTTTTTGCGAAATTCCACTGATGTAGTAGATACTTTTGAATTTAACATCGGAGTAGAAGAAACTATAGGATCAAAACTCTCTGCCTCTTGTAGTAGAAGAAAGTTATACCATCAGTCCAACTTAGATCAAACTCCACGTTTGCTTTTATGTATTTTGCATAAAGTTACATTATTTGTCCGAGTAGAAAATGATCTTCAATTAATGACCGAGAGGTTTGTGATTACTTTGAAACTGTGTCACCCTGTTCCTGTATGCATTGTTTTCGACTGCGTGCATGTCAGCGTACACGTGTGTGTGTGTCTACTTTATACTCAGATGTTTCTAACAAGATATATTGGTTTGTAAGTATCAGTGGTACTTTGCTCAATATATCAGTTCGATGAAGCAAAATGTGTTTTTTACAACTTTGTTCATGCAGCACAATTTTGTTTGCTTACACTGGTACAATTTTGTTGTTCCACATACAATTTTTTTGTTCATAAGGTCAATAATTGTTGATGTGTCACAAAAAGAGTAGGATGATATATATTAGCCAACCGAGATTTAACTAATTCTCGGTCGACCGAGTTCTAGGCACTCCCTTATTTTAAGAAAAGGATGGCGGACTCATACTATATTACACATGTCTTTTTTTTTCTTTCTCAAAAACGTCTTTTTTGATTTTTCCACATTTCACTATTCCATAGAAATATGGTGCTGAATTTCTCGGCACCACCCTCCACCCATTCCACCACGCCATTATAGAAAGATGACGGTCTCGCACTACATTAGACCTGTCTTTTTTCTAAATAAAATTCCTTCTTAATTTTTCACATTTCACTATATTCATGGAAACATGATGTTGAATTCTCGGCAGCACCATCCATCCATTCCACCACGCCATGACGCCATCGGTCGCGGCAACGGAATGGCATCCACGTACGCCCTGCTCCGTCTGCAACAATTCCCGCATGTAGCAGCTAGCTAGCTAGCGCCTCCCTTCGTCATCTGCACCGATCGCAGTCGCGGAGGACGCCCTCGCCTCGCCTGGCCTCTCCCCATTCCCAGCTATCCGCAGAACACGCATGTGTGCGTGCGTGCGCTGATCTTACCGTGGATCGCGCTGCCGCGCAAGCTGCCAGATGCAGCCCAGGGCATGGGATCAAGCCACGGGCTGCGATTCCGATGGCGAAACATTTGTAGGATTGCGCTTGTTGCCTTCCCCCGAACAGGTGTTGCATCAGTGCACGCGCGATTCAGGCCTGATCAGACTTGAGAGGCTGAGATGAAGGAAGAAAACCCACACGCGCGCTTATGGATTACTGTCTTTTTGTTGAGAAACACCCATTATATTCTTTTTAGGTAGTAGAGATTTTGGTGCTCTCTCGATGCTCCATGCCATGCCATCGATCGACCATCATCCATTCTGATGAGTGGATCTCCCTAAAAGTCGGCGCTGCTCATTGCGGCCACTGGCTCAAGAAAAAGGAGGAGGCCCTACTCCTGTGATCCTGTCCTGCCCATCGCCATCGGCATATTGCAGACCAGCCCCAGGCCCAGGCGGATCCATCTTTTCCACACGTCACGCATCAGGGCATCAGCAAGTCAGCCGCGTCAGACGACGGCCCATGCATGCAGCCCTGGGATAGATCCTGGCACATCAATCTTACAGCGCGTACATGTACGTACATCCATGGCAGATTGGCAGGATGGAAGAGGGCTTTCCTGGGCGTCTGTTTCTTCAGTCGGTGACCCTGGGGAGCGCAGCAGGAGAGCCTGTGTGGCGAGCCAAGCAAGCGGATGCTTGCGGGATGGAGTGTAGCAGTACACGGGCGGAACCGAAAACGGCTTGCAGGTATGCTGTGGCGCAGATCTATGAACTCTATATATGAAGAATGGAATGGACGGTGAAATTGGAGCTAGTAGATGAGAGGCTGAAGGGCGAAGGCTCAGCACAGAGGACACCCGTCCTGCCGTCCATTTCACTCCTGTGAGGGAGACTGACAACGATGTGTAGTCCTGCTCCTTATCTTTGTTGCTGGATTCTTTGGTGGTTCCTGATCACTTCATCACTGCATAAAAGATAGTAGAATGTTTTCCATCAGAGTTAATTTCCACATATACTACGCTTTGACACTTGGTCAAAAGAAAACAAAAAGCTTTAAAAAGGCTCAAACCGGAATGTTCTGCTCCTAGTCATGTATATCTTTTTTTTTGCGAATAGGACCCTAGCAATAAAAGAAACATCGAGCAGTGCAAAGCATCTCAAGGAAAACAAAAAAAAAGTACAACGAGATCCTTGAGAAGCCCTTCATCTTCAACCTTTAGGCCATGTCGACGGCGCGCTGCCGCTGCCGCTCCTTCCTGAGCCGGCCTGACGTTGTTTGTTGCGGACGAAAAGTCTCCGAACGAGTCAAAAAGACCACATCCGCCCGGTAGAGGATGAAGAAGGATGAACTGCCGATGAAGTTTCTTGATGATCCGAAGATCTCCACAGACAGATGAAGCCATTGAAGACCACACCACTACCACAATCTTCTCGACGTCGTCGTCGAGATGGGGCTGAAGCCGGGAGACCTTATTGAAAGAGACGCCGCTGCCACCATCTGAACACTGCCCCACCAAATATGAACCCTAAAAACAGGAAAAACGGAGCCCTCCATCCAAAAGGGGCTTAGATTCACCCCGTCTCCATGGTCCGGGTTTCACATAGGCGAGGCAAATCGGTGGTGTCGCCGACGAGAGGCGAGGAGCCCAACCGCTCGTGCGTGTGTGGGAGGAGGAGGGGAATGGTTCGGGTCCGTGCATTTGGTATCCGACAAAGTTCCTAGTCACATATATCATATCCACAAGTTTTAAAAGTCTTACAAAATCATATGTTTAAAAGTTATATAGACACATACACATGTGGAATTTGGTAACGAAATATGATAATTTCTAGGTTTTAGGAAATAATAATGAGTTAAGCTAATGTACACCAACCTATTTTTAGTGACTGTCACATGGTGAAGAAATGTATGTAAGTTACCAAATACACACCATAATTAATAATACATTTTTTGCCGACATTCACATATGTGTCGCAATTTGTCATTTATACATATGGCTTATTCATAATGTATAATAAACTCAGAAATATGATTTCGATTCTAACTTATAATACCATTCATGATCATATAACACCATGACCCCTTTGACATTTTGTAATTTCACACTCATTCCTCATATTATATCCTTGTGCGTATTGTTTCTTATGTTTAGCTTTTCATCCTCATTAGACTAATTATATCCACTTGTAAGAATATGGAACAGACGCCAATTCAAAAAATAAATTTTATTTTAGCTTATTTAGCCCATTCCTCCACATTAATTACAATTTTTAAATTTTTGGCATGGCATATTTCCACCAGGCAACTTGAAGTTTATTGATACTTGTTCCAATTATTTTTGGATTGTAATAATATACATTATGCTACATTTTTTAAATATTCTTATAAATGGCAATTTAAGGTAATTTACATTATTAAACTTCAATTCTAATCATTTATCTCTGTAAAAATCCCAACATATATGTAACATCCCAGCATGAGAGCTTAGAAATAAGCTGAACACAGATGTGTGCATTGCATTCATGCATAGAAAATCTGATTAATTTTCGCACTTTTAAATAAAAAGCTTGTCAAAGTGATTGAAACTTCTCTCAACTTGATGGAATTGAAGTAGATCATCAAGTTGACTGCGATAAGTTTCAATATGACTTTGGCTAAAACCTTATTTTGGGTAAACATGATTTGATCTAAGGATAGATCAAATGTAACAAAATTAAGCCCTAATACATTACTTAGTGATTTATATTTGATCGTTAGGTGATCATATCATAGTATTCATTATAATCACTCATGAGTACCAAGTTAAGGATATAACACAAATAATAAGAATGTAACAACTATATCTTAATCTCATCCACTTATACCATGAATATCATGGAAATACCTAACTTTAACTCTCTAGTGAGATTGAGTAGGAAAGAAATCAAAGTAAGATCATTCACCAGATATCTTTCTTTCCATATCAATCTTTATTATCTCTATTGAATCCTATTCTTATATTTGATGTTCATCAATGTTGAGCAATCAACTATTGATTCACCAATTCTTAACCTATCAATTCTTGATCTATCAACTCTTGTCCTTATTATAGCATTCACTTAAGGCTTATAAAGAAAGAAGTCAAAAGAGGTAAATAGTGATGCTAGTTTTAGATGTTATCTATAGGATGGGAGTGATTGGAGGAAATCAAATCAATATGGTAGCAAAGAAGATTACAAGGATGAAGTCTGAAGATAGTTACCAAGAGTAGTCCTATTGGATCAAGTAGGTATAGTCAATGAATTATATCTCTTAATCCAATAGAGCTAAATAGAAGATAATTAGAATACAACTGTAGTGTTGTATTGAAGAAGCCTTGTTTAGTCAACTAGAAACCTGAACCATAAAGGATTAAATGATCATCATGATCATGCCTTACTCACTAATATTGAATGCTTATACCATGTATAAATGACATTGGGGGATAAAACATGATTAACCATAATATTAATTTATTATCCTAGATTAGTCACTACCAGTCACATTAATATAATGTGAGGTTGGAATGTTAGATATTGGAGTCAAGTAGAGACAAGATAGTATGATTAAAATGATGTTAGAGCAACATTGGATTAAAGAAGTAGTATTTCCCTCTTTGGAAATACTAAGCACTTGAGGTGAAGTAGGATTTGATGTATACATCTATTGAAGTGATATTAGTGAAGGATGATTAAGGAAGAGTATGATTGGAATTAGAAGTAACCACTTATTGAATTGGGGATTATCAGCAATAGAGTAGTTGATATAGCCAAGTATAGATATAAAGGATTATGAAAGGCTTTAACGACAAGCTCATTGTATTTATCAATGGGTTTAGAAGAATAAAAGGTGGATAAGAATATTATTGTGAGGTAAAGCTCATCATGTTAACACCTGATGATGGATATAGAGAAGTAATATATCTAGGAAAGGAATTCCTTAATTAGAAGTCTAGAATTATGAATTATGGAATATAGGAATCCTTGCTAAACACTAAACCCTAAATCAAAGACCAAACCTAGTACCCACTTACTATGGTTGATCTGTTGGAATTATGCCCTAGAGGCAATAATAAAGATGTTATTATTATAGTTCTTGTTCATGATAAAGTTTATATTCCATGCTAGAATTGTATTAAGAGGAAACTTTGATACTTGTGTGGTTTATGAACAACACCGTGTCCCTAGTACGCCTCTATGGACTAGCTCATTGATTAATGATGGTTAAGGTTTCCTAACCATAGACATGAGTTGTCGATTAATAATGAGATCATGTCATTGTGAGAATGATATGATGAACAGACCCAAATCAAGCAGAGCAATTAGATCGTATCATCGTGTTCATTTTTGTGAAGCTTTTTCCTATGTCAAATATTGTATTCCTTAGACCATGAGATAATGCAACTCTCTGGTATCGGAAGAAAGCTGTGAGGTCATCAAACGTCATCCTATGAGAGGGTGATCATAAAGGTGTCTCTCAGGTGATCGGAAAGTACTTGTTGGGTTGTATGTATCGAGATGGGATTTGTCCCTCCCGAGTCGGAGAGATATACTTCGGGCCCACTCGGTAATCGATATCAACACCGCTTGCAAGCACGTGGTTAAGGAGTTGATCACAAAGTGATATCGGATTACGGAACGAGTAAAGTACTTGCCGTGAACGAGATTGAACTAGGTATGCCGATACCAACGATCGAATCTCGGGCAAGTAAAACATCGCGTGACCAAGGGAATATATATATGGGATTAATTGAATCCTGGCATCGTGGTTCATCCGATATGATCATCGATGAATATGTGGGAGTCAATATGGGTTTCTAGACCCCGCTGTTGATTATTGATAGAAGATCATGTCTGCATATTCTCGAACCCGTAGGGTCACACACTTAACGTGTCTCGACGCTAGGATAGAATGGATAATTGGTTTATGAGTTTTTGTTCGGAGTCTCGGATGTGATCCAGGACATCACGAGAGGTTCTGGAATGGTCCAGAGAATAAGATTCATATAAAGGAAAGCAGTTTTTGGATTTCGGAATTGTTTCGAAATGTTCGGTATTGTACCGAAAGGTTCTAGAAGCTTCCGGAGTGGGACCAACATGGCCCCACTTGTCGGGAGGGGGCATGGGACTATGAGGGAGTGCCCTGGTCGCATTGGGCCAGGGTCACAAGGCCCCATAGGCCCAGCCGGCCAAACCCTAGGGGAAACCCTAGTGGATCTTCTAGAAGGGGGGAGACTTGCCCCCCACTCCACCCATGTGGCCGCCGGCCCTAGGGCTTGGAGGAGGGGCAAGGGCAGCCGGCCAGCCCTCTATATAAAGAGGGCAGGGGCGCACCCTCCCCCCACACCTCCTCCAACCCTAGCCGCCTACCTGCTGCCCTCCTCTCTCTCTCTCCCGATTGCGCGTAGGCGAAGCCCTGCCACAGAAACTCTCCACCTTTGCACCATGCCATCGTGTTGTAGATCCAATCTATCTCTCCACCCCACTTGCTGGACCGAGGAATGAGGAGACGTCGAGGTGCCGTATGTGTGCATCTTTCGGAGGCGTCGCCACTTGCGGTGTTGGATCGGATCGGATCGCGAGGAGGAGAAGGCTAGTATGACTACATCAACCACGTTCTATTGAACGTTCCGCTGTGCAATTTCTTGAAGGGTATGAAGATCTCATCTATCCCTCTTGTTGATTGCATCTCCTAGATTAGATCTTGGCTTTCCCGTTCGCATCCGTAGAAACTTTTTTAATTTACTATGCTACGAAACCCATCAGTGGTATCAGAGCTAGATCTATGCGTAGATGTGTTTCACGAGTAGAACGCAACATGCTTGTTGCAGGCATTGATGTTTTCTGTTGCAAGCCTCTTGTTGTGTACTTTTTATGACGCGGTATAGTGAGATCGAAGAGGTCCAGGCCAACTTTACGCGACCTTGTTCGCGAGACCGTCTCCGCACTTGACGTGTGGCTTATTCCACACATGCGGCTGGTGGATGTCAGTTTCTCTCACTATAGTTGTCATGAGATTTACACCGGACGTTGGCAACCATAATATCACCGTTGTGGTTTTCCGTAGGTAAGAATCGTTCTTAGCTTGTTACTCCCATAAGCCACGTAAAACATGCAACAACAAAGTAGAGGCGTCTAACTTGTTTTTGCAGGTAGTGTTTCTGTGATATGGTATGGCCCAAGATGTGATGTGTATGTCACTATGTTGTATGCAATGATCATGTTTTGTAATGTTTCACGACTTGCATGTCGATGAGTACACAACCGGCAGGAGCCATATGGTTGTCTTTATAATTGTGTATGACCCGTGTGTCAACTTCTTATACGCCATGTAATAGCTTTACTTTATCGCTAAGTAGTTAGCAATAGTTGTAGTTGCTATTCGTGGTGAAGGCAATCATGGTGGAGTGATGGAGATCATGCTGGCACGCACAAGATGGAGATCATTGCGCGGAGATTGGCTATACCATGTCACATAAAATTATATGCATGTGATGTTTATCCTTTTATGTATATTATTTTGCTTAGATCGCGACAGTAGCATTATAAGATGATTCCTCACTTAAAGATCAAGATAAAATTATGTTCTCCCCATGTATGCACCGTTGTGAAAGTTCGTCGTGTTCAAGCATCTCGTGATGATCGGGTGCTATAAACTCTACGCTCACATACAACGGGTGCAAGCCAGTTTTGCACACGCGAAAATACTTGGGTTTGACTTGACGAGCCTAGCATGTACAGACATGGCCTCGAAACACACGAACCAAAAGGTTAAGCATGAGTCATCTGAATGATATGATCGACACTTCGTTGTCCACCATTGAAACCACATCTCTTCTCGTGAAGATCAGATTAGGTGTGGTGAATTTGGATCATGTTCACTAAACAACTTGAGGGATGTTGAATTTAGTGGGAGTTCATCTAGTAATTTGATTAAGTTGAACTAGTTATCATGAACATAGTCTAAATTGTACTTGCAAATTTTGTAGATCAAATGGCTAAGTCCAACTTCAACTTCAACGTTTTTGCTGAGAAAGAAAAGCTTAAGAACAATGGGTCTAACTTCACCAACTCGTTCCGCAATCTGAGAATCATTCTTGCTGGAAGACAAAATGACTATGTCCTTGAGAAAGCGCTAGGTGACGCCCCTGCTATAGATGCGTCGCCTGATGAAAAAAACTGTTTATCAGTCGCACAAAGATGATTATGGTGTGATTAAGAGCACCATGTTGTTTGCTATGGAATCGGACCTTCAAAATCATTTTGAGGAGTTCGCCGGGCCCTTTGAGATCCTTGAGGAACTGAAAACCATGTTTCAGATTCAGGCCCGTTCTGAGAGATATGAGATCTCTGAGAAATTCTTTAACTGCAAGATGGAGGAAGGGAGTTCCGTTAGTGAGCACGCCATTAAGATGTCGGGCTACACTCAACGCCTTGAGCAACTGGACTGCAAGATTCTAGAGGAGCTCAAGATTGACAGAGTTCTGCAATCACTCCCTCCTAGCTACAAAGGTTTTGTAGTTACTCATAATCAGATTGGTTCCACTGATACGATCACTGAGCTCTTCGCTAAGCTGAAAGCTGCAGAGGTGGACATCAAGAAAGATAATCATGTGTTGATTTTCAACAAGCCCCCCAGCTTTAAGAAAGGTAAGGGTGCAAAGAAGTCCTTCAAGAAAGGCAGCGGCAAGCGCGTTGCCCCTGCTGAGAAGAAGCTCAAGTCTGGACCTAAGCCGGACACTGAGTGCTTCTATTGCAAGGATAAGGGTCACTAGAAGCGCAACTGTCCGAAGTACTTAGCGGACAAGAAGGCTGGCACCATTAAAGGTATATTTGATATACATGTTATTGATGTTTACCTTACTAGCGCTCATTGTAGTGCCTGGGTATTTGATACTGGTTCAGTTGCTAATATTTGTAAGTCGAAACAGGAGCTACGGAATAGACGGCGGCTAGCGAGGGATGAGGTGACGATGCGCGTTGGCAACGGATCAAGAGTTGATGTGATGGCCATTGGCACGCTCTCCTTAGTTTTACCTTCGGGATTAGTTTAAACCTTAATAAATGTTATTATGTGCCTGCATTGAGCATGAACATCATATCTGGATCGTGTTTATTGCAAGACGGTTATTCATTTAAATCGGAGAATAATGGTTGTTCTATTTATATGAGTAACATCTTTTATGGTCATGCACCTGCTATGAATGGTTTATTTCTTCTGAATCTCGAAAGAAATGAAACACACATCCATAACATTGAGGCTAAGAGATGCAAGGTAGATAGTGATAATACGACTTATTTGTGGCACTGCCATCTAGGTCATATTGGTGTAAAACGCATGAAGAAACTCCATTCTAATGGACTTTTGGAGTCTTTTGATTTTGAATCATTTGACACGTGCGAGCCGTGCCTCATGGGCAAGATGATCAAAACCCCGTTCTCCCGTATAATGGAGCGAGCAACGGACTTGCTGGAAATCATACATACCGATGTATGCGGACCGATGAGTGTTTCGACGCGCGGTGGATATCGCTATTTTCTCACTTTTACTAATGACTTAAGTAGATATGTGTATATCTATTTAATGAAAAATAAATCTGAAACGTTTGTAAAGTTCAAAGAATTTCAGAAGGAAGTGGAAAACCATCGTAACAGAAAAATTAAATTTCTACGATCCGATCGTGGAGGTGAATATTTGAGTTATGATTTTCTCACGCATCTTAAAGCAAGCGGAATCGTTTCGCAACTCACGCCACCCGGAACACCACAGCGAAATGGTCTGTTTGAACGCCGGAATCGAACTTTATTGGATATGGTGTGATCGATGATGTCTCTTACAGATTTGCCGTTATCATTTTGGGGTTATGCATTAAAAACCGCTGCATTCACTTTAAATAGGGCACCATCTAAATCCGTTGAGACGACACCATATGAACTGTGGTTTGGTGCTAAACCTAAGTTGTCATTTCTTAAAGTTTGGGGATGCGAGGCTTACGTCAAGAAGTTGATGCCGGATAAGCTCGAACCCAAAGCGGAGAAATGCGTCTTCATAGGATACCCTAAGGAAACTACTGGGTATACCTTCTATCAAAGATCCGAAGGCAAAGTGTTTGTTGCAAAGAACGGATCCTTTCTTGAAGGAGTTTCTCTCAAAAGAAGTGAGTGGGAGGAAAGTAGAGCTAGACGAGGTTATTGAACCTTCTCTTGAGTTGGAGAGTAGCGCAGCACCTGAAATTGTTCCAGTGCCGTCTTCACCAACAATAGAGGAAGCTAATGACGAGGATCATGAAGCTTCGGACGATGCTACTACTGAACGTCGCAGGTCGACAAGGTCACGTGCCCCTCCTGAGTGGTACGACAACCATGTCTTAACTGTCTTGTTAGTAGACAACAGTGAACCTGCGAACTATGAGGAAGCAATGATGAGCCCAGACTCTGAGAAATGGCTAGAGGCCATGAAATCCGAATTGGGATCCATGAGCGAAAACCAAGTATGGACTTTGGTGGACCCTACTAGCGACCGAAAGGCCGTTGAGTGCAAATGGATTTTCAAGAAGAAAACGGACGCGGATGGTAATGTTACTGTATATAAAGCATGTCTTGTCGCGAAAGGTTTTCGACAAGTTCAAGATGTTGACTACGATGAGACTTTCTCTCCCGTAGCATTGTTTAAGTCCATTAGGATTTTATTAGCAATTGCTGCGTTTCATGATTATGAAATATGGCAGATGGATGTCAAGACTGCGTTCCTCAATGGCAACATTGATGAAGAGTTGTATATGATGCAACCCGAAGGTTTTGTCGATCCTAAGGATGCTGATAAGGTGTGCAAACTTCAGCGTTCCATTTATGGACTGAAGCAAGCATCTCGGAGTTGGAACCTTCATTTTGATCAAGTGATCAAGAGCTTTGGATTTGTTCCAAATTGCTACTAAGTTTGTATCTACAAGAAAGTGAGTGGGAGCTCAGTGACATTTTTAGTACTATATGTGGATGACATATTGATTATTGGAAATGACATTGATATGCTTAACGATGTGAAGAGTTATTTGAACAAATGTTTTTCAATGAAAGACCTAGGAGAAGCTGCTTATATATTAGGCATCAAAATCTATAGAGATAGACAAAGACGCCTAATAGCTTTAAGCCAAAGTACATACCTAGACAAAGTTCTGAAAAGGTTCAGAATGGATAAGGCAAAGAAAGGTTCAGTGCCTATGTTGTCAGGTCAGATATTGAGCAAGGCTCAGTGTCCAGCTACGGTAAACGATAGAGAAGCTATGAGCAAAGTGCCTTATGCCTCGACCATAGGTTATATCATGTATGCCATGCTGTGTACTAGACCGGATGTGTCCGATGCTCTTAGTTTGACGAGCAGATACCAAAGTGATCCAGGAGTGGAACACTGGACAGCCGTGAAGAACATCCTAAAGTATTTAAATAGGACTAAAGAAATGTTCTTGGTCTATGGAGGTGATGAGCAGCTCGTCGTAAAAGGTTACGTCGATGCTAGTTTTGACACCGACAAGGATTATTCTAAATCTTAGACATGATACATTTATATTTTGAATGGAGGAGCTGTGAGCTGGAGAAGCTGCAAGCAAAGCGTGATCGCGGGATCTAGAGTAGAAGCGGAATACATGGCTGCTGCAGAAGCGTCAAGTGAAGGAGTTTGGATCAGGAACTTCATCACTGAGCCTTGTGTGGTTCCAAGTGCCTTGGACCCACTGGAGATATTGTGTGACAACACTGGCGCCATAGCACTGGCTAAGGAACCAAGATATCATCCAAAGACCAAGCACATCAACCGCAAGTTTCATATAATTCGAGATTATATAACAGATGGAGATCTGAAGATTAGCAAAGTACATATGGATCTGAATGTCGCAGATCCATTGACTAAACCTCTTCCACGAGCAAAACATGATTAGCACCTTAGTGCCATGGGTGTTAGATTGTTACCAGATGTAAACTAGATTATTGACTCTAGTGCAAGTGGGAGACTATTGGAATTATGCCCTAGAGGCAATAATAAAGATGTTATTATTATAATTCTTGTTCATGATAAAGTTTTATATTCCATGCTAGAATTGTATTAAGCGGAAACTTCAATACTTGTGTGGTTTATGAACAACAGCGTGTCCCTAGTATGCCTCTATGGACTAGCTCATTGATTAATGATGGTTAAGGTTTCCTAACAATAGACATGAGTTGTCAATTAATAATGAGATCATGTCATTAGGAGAATGATATGATGGACATACCCAAATCAAGCAGAGCAATTATATTGTGTCATCGTGTTCATCTTTGCGAAGCTTTTTCCTATGTCAAATATTGTATTCCTTAGACCATGAGATAATGCAACTCTCTGGTATTGGAAGAAAGCTTTGAGGTCATCAAACGTCATCCTATGAGAGGGTGATCATAAAGTTGTCTCTTAGGTGATCGGAAAGTACTTGCTGGGTTGTATGTATCGAGATGGGGTTTGTCCCTCCCGAGTCGGAGAGATATACTTCGGGCCCACTCGGTAATCGATATCAACACCGCTTGCAAGCACGTGGTTAAGGAGTTGATCACAAAGTGATATCGGATTATGAAACGAGTAAAGTACTTGCCGTGAACGAGATTGAACTAGGTATGCCGATACCAACGATCGAATCTCGGGCAAGTAAAATATCGCGTGACGAAGGGAATATATAAATGGGATTAATTGAATCCTGGCATCGTGGTTCATCCGATATGATCATCGATGAATATGTGGGAGTCAATATGGGTTTCCAGACCCCGCTGTTGATTATTGATAGAAGATCATGTCTGCATATTCTCGAACCCGTAGGGTCACACACTTAACGTGTCTCGACGCTAGGATAGAATGGATAATTGGTTTATGAGTTTTTGTTCGGAGTCTCGGATGTGATCCAGGACATCATGAGAGGTTCTGGAATGGTCCGGAGAATAAGATTCATATAAAGGAAAGCAGTTTTTGGATTTCGGAATTGTTTCGGAATGTTCGGTATTGTACCAGAAGGTTCTAGAAGCTTCCGGAGTGGGACCAACATGGCCCCACTTGTCGGGAGGGGGCATGGGCCTATGAGGGAGTGACCTGGCCGCTTTGGGCCAGGGGCACAAGGCCCCATAGGCCCAGTCGGCCAAACCCTAGGGGATCTTCTAGAAGGGGGGGAGACTTGCCCCCCACTCCACCCATGTGGCCGCCGGACCTAGGGCTTGGAGGAGGGGCAAGGGCAGACAACCAGCCCTCTATATAAAGAGGCCAGGGTCGCACCCTCCCCCCACACCTCCTCCAACCCTAGCCGCCTACCTGCTGCCCTCCTCTCTCTCTCTCTCTCTCTCTCTCTCTCTCTCTCTCTCTCTCTCTCTCTCTCTCTCTCTCTCTCTCTCTCTCTCTCTCCGACTGCGCGTAGGCGAAGCCCTGCCACAGAAACTCTCCACCTTTGCACCACGTCGTCGTGTTGCAGATCCAATCTATCTCTCCACCCCACTTGCTGGACCGAGGAAGGAGGAGACGTCGAGGTGCCGTACGTGTGCATCTTTCGGAGGCGTCGCCACTTGCGGCGTTGGATCGGATCAGATCGCGAGGAGGAGAAGGCTAGTATGACTACATCAACCACGTTCTATTGAACGTTCCGCTGTGCGATTTCTTCAAGGGTATGAAGATCTCATCTATACCTCTCGTTGATTGCATCTCCTAGATTAGATCTTGGCTTTCCCGTTCGCATCCGTAGAATTTTTTTGATTTACTATGCTGCGAAACCCATCATGATCTATCATCTTATTTCCACAGTGCTTTATAGGAATATTTTACCTTAGCAAATCAATTAAGCACATCTTTATTATTTCTAATTATCATCATCATAGGTGCTTAGGAACCATCTTTATCAATTCCTTCTCATAAGATAGCCTAGAAAAGCAATCCCACTATTTTACTTTAAATAGTGCTATTATTAAAATCACAATCATAAAGACAATGTGATTAACCATTAATCTTTATTCACATCAATAAATAAACTTGTGAATATTAAATCTTCTAAGAACTTATGATAAAGCATTTTCAATTCAAAATTTAACTCATTAGTTAGTAGTAATACATTCTATAAAAAGTTTATGAATTTATGTCCAATTAAAATTCATATTAAGGGCTCACACAAATAATAAGAGAAAAATGAACTATTAAAATAAAATAAAAATTATAACATTATATAATAAAAGATCATTATCTGATTCTAAATACACCACATTACTGCTGCAAACACTTATCAAGTAATTTCTATAAATAAACCTTTAACCAATGGTGCAAAATTCAAATCTAAAAATGAAACCGAAAATAGAAAATCAAAACAGAAAGAAAAAAAATAAAGGAATCAGCATCTGGCCTGCGGCCCATCTCCCCTCTTCCCTATCTGCTGCTCACAAGCAACCTACTGCAGCCCACCTGGCCCAGCATCAACCCGCTAGGAGCCCATACTCCTTCGTTGTCTTTTCCCCATCTTCCTCCTCGCCGACGGATCGAGCAAGCAGCTCGTTGTCGAGCTCCGCCGCGCCGGCATGTGCCAGGATTCGAGCCGCCGCCTGCCGTCGCCTACAATATCCCCTATCTCGCCAAGGACGAACCCTAACACGACATTACCTCTCCTTCCTTCTCCAACGCGCAAACCCTAACTCCAGAACTCTCAGACGCCGTCGAGTCCCGTCGTCTCCGGCTGCCCCGAGCCTCGCCGTGGCTCCTGGAAGCTCCGCCTTGCCGCGGTGAGCATCCTCGCAGGAGGAATCGACACGGGAAGCTTCCAATCGTCAACAAGGACACCGCCTTCCCTAGCTCCGGCCGCCGCTTCCTTCCTCGATTATGGCGTTCTCCGTGCTCGCCTCGCCTCGGCATCACCACTGTCATGCTCCTGGTGAGCCACCGGTGCTCAAGAAGGGACGGAGACAAGGGGGGACGAGCAGGGGCTACGCCCCCCTATGCTCATGATTTTCTTAGAAATACTAGCCATGTAAGCTCCTAGTTCATGGTGTTTTAGCTAGTTCTGCCCCCCTCAAATGGATCACACGTACACCTTGCCCCCTTGAGTTATGTTCTTGGCTCCGTCCCTGTGCTCAAGCACCCTTCTGTTTTCTCTCTTTCTCTCTGAATCGACCCCCGCGAGAGACCGCCGCCGCCGCCGCTCGCCATCGTTGCACCATAATCACCAGTAGCCATTTCGAGGCGGCACCGCCACTATACTGCATCCCGCAACGCCCTCTTCTCGATAGGCCCTAACACCAACTCGCGCAACCAGCAAATCCGTAGAATCGAAGGCTACTGTGAGGATTCTCCATTGATGATGTCACCATGATGTCATGGTGATGTCATATTTAAATTTCTTTTAATTCTTTTCAGTAATAATTCTGTAATAAATAAAACAATAAAAATGACATGGCATTTGCCCCACCAGTCAGTGACTGGGGGTAGGTTAGGCTCTGGTGAGAAAAAAACTTTAGTCTATGCTGACATCAGCATTACCTAATAAACACATTTAATTATTTAATAAAAAATTATAAAATGATTAAATTTTGTAAATTTGATATCTTTTGTTTTATAAATCAGAAAAATACATATAATATATGAAAATGTTTAGAAAAATAAAATCTACAACTTAAAACTATTATTAAATATTATTATCATAATTATTTAAATAAATATTATTTAATAAATACTTTATCAAGTTTTAATACTTTGATAATTAATATTTTAATAATGGTAAATGTTAAAAATCTAAATAAAATACCAAAAATCTTAGAAAAATATGAATTAGAGTTTCAAACTATAATCATGCATTATTATTCCTCTTAATTAAGTATTTACTATTTATTAAGTATTTATAAAGTAATAAACCTTATTAAAATCATATCTTATTATTTTTAAATCACAAAAATAAATGTAATATACCAAAATGATCACAAAAATAATACCTACATGTTTAAAATGTAATATTCCACTTTTGAGTTAAATAAAAAGTTAAACACTTTTATAACTTGAAATTAAACCTATCTCCTTAATTAATAATTCATATTAAGGTAAATAAAACTTGTAAATAATTCTAAAAATTAACTAATTAAGTCTAATAAATAGTATTAGTCTTAAATATTGATGATATGAAGTTAACATGCTTCAAAACATTTTAATACAATTTTATTAAATTATCTTTCAACCATAAGTATAAATTATGTTATAAAAGAATTCTTATCCATTATAAAATCTCCAAGAATAATTTGTAAAGAAATAAAACCTATTCCTTTACTTTAACCACAAGTTTATAAACAAATCAAAACACTATAAGTGAATGCATAAGTAATAAATAATATTGTTTACTTATCCATAAACCTTAACCACATCTATATATAAGAAGGTAACTCCCTTTATACCATTATAATATAAATAAATCACTACTCCAATAAAAGTAATACCATTCTTAAGTAACTCTAAGGAAACAATATAAAGTGAACAAAATACAAGTATCATAAGTAATACACCCTAAGTCTATCTACACTCTTAAAGTTACTTGTAGTTTGCAAAGCTATAAGTATGATACTAAATACTTTATTACATATCTTATAGTTTACTTTGGTCTGTTATAAATAAGTTATAAAACATCTCAAGTCCAAACTATTCAAGCAAGCACAAACAACATCAACCACATCTAATTAACCACAAAGATTGTTTAAACCTTAATAAAGGAATCTTTTCTTCAAATGTTATTCGTTTTGCCACTTCAATCAACATATGATAATTAATGGAAAAACACCTTACTTTATACTATACTTGTATAATAAGATTGTTAATACTTAAATTCTTTATAAGTGACATTACTTGTAAAGTAAAACTTGAAGATAAACAATTAAGATGTAAGCAACCTTGAGTAGCATTCCATACTATGTATTTTATTGTTGTATAAATACATGTTGTTTTCCACACACTCACAAGCCTTAATAAGAAGCACATGTATGAAACTTAATCTAAAAGGGCAACACATTCCAAGGAAACCCTTTCCAGTATCCAAACCCTAGATCAACGTTATCCTCGGGATTCGCGTTTATCAACTTGCATCACATTACTTATGCATAAAAGCATCTTGCTTCTTTAAACATTAGTCCTTACCGGACCAATGATGCAGATTTCCGCAATTGGATCTTATATTGTCTTGAAGACCGTGAGTGTATAATCTTGCAATCACAAAAGACAAGTTCGCACTTGCTCATATCCTTTGATTATTTCTGTAAAGTATTTTACAAATGTAGTGTTATCATCACCTGCATTTGAAAAAGGGTCAGAAAACACTATTTTCTTAATAATGTGATTATAGTATTTACCATGAGGTAATAACCTATTATAAGAGTTCCAGTGGTAAAGGAACATCTTACCTAGGACTTAACAACCAATGTCGCCAGTGATTCTTGCGCCGTATATTACGCGTTGACCATGAGATTTGGAATGGGACAGAGAAGTCAGCTGTATCTTTTCCCTCTCGCATGCAGCTGGATGTGCGGGTCGTGGATGTTATCACTCATAGCGTGCATATTATTTATGGTAATTCGTAGAGGATATGCAGCATATGGGTGGGAGCCCTCAACGTCCCACGATAGTTCCGGCATCTGAACGGTCTGTACTGCCATTGCCGTAATTCAATAGGTGGGCTGGCGTACACTAAGGAGACATGCTGGGTCGCGGAGAAGGCGGTGATTGGCTTGGATCTTAGTATGGGCCTCACACCAAGGAAGTGTGAACGAACCTGCAATTCGGATGTGCAACAAAGCTAAGATCTCTCATGGGTAAAGTGACGCACCTCTGCAGAGTGTAAAAACTGTAACTTGTTACTCCCTGTTCCGGGAAGGAGCTACGAACGTGGCGGGAAAGGAACCCCATGAAGGTTCTAGTAAACCCGTGAAGGCTGACGGACATAGCTTTTCATAATAAAAGCAACATTTGAAGAAATGTTTACAAAAACTTGCATTGCCTATGACCTACGGTCTTTGGCCGTAGCTATATGTTGGAGATATGCCCAAGAGGCAATAATAAAGTAGGTTATTATCATATCTTCATACTTATGATAAATGTTTACATACCATGCTATAATTGTATTAAAAGGAAACATTAATACTTGTGTGATTTGTAAACATAAAAGAGTCCCTAGTAAAGCCTCTTGTTAAACTAGCTTGTTGGTTAATATATGATCATGGTTTCCTGATCATGAACATAGAGATGTTATTAACAACAGGGTCATATCATTAGGAGAATGATGTGATGGACATTCTCCTATAGATAAGCGTAGCATAAAGATCAAGTCATTTTAAATAGTTCAATTGCTATATGCTTTCTGATACATAGTAACCTAATTCCTTCGACCATGAGATCATGCATATCACCTTTACCGGATGGATGCTTTGATGACATCAAACACCACACCATAACTGGGTGGCTATAAAGGTGGCATTGAGTGTTCGGAAAGTATTGGTTGAAACACATGGATCAAGAGTGGGATTTGTCCATCCATATGACGGATAGATATACTCTGGGCCCTCTCGGTGAAATGTCATCCAATTAGCTTGCAAGCATGTGACTGGCTCACAAGGGATCACATATCACGTGAACAAGAAAAGAGTACTTATCAGTAACGAGGTTGAACTAGGTATGTAGAGATACCGACGAGCATAACCTCGGATAAGTAAACTATCGTGAGACAAAGGGAAATTGGTATCGTATGTAAGTGGTTCATTCAATCGCAAAGTAATCGTAGAAATATGTGGGAGCCATATGAATTTCCAGATTCCTCTATTGGTTATTGATCGGAGAAGTGTCTCGGTCATGTCCGCATAATTCACGAACCGTAGGGAGACACACTTAAGGATTCGATGTTGTTGAGTAGTTATGGAATGATGAGTAAGAGACCGAATGTTGTTCGGAGTCTCGGATGGGATCCGGAATATCACGAGGAGATCCGGAATGGTCCGGAGAATAAGATTCATATAAGGAAAGTCCTGTTTTGGGGTTGGAGAATGGTTCCGGTGTTTTCATCGGGAATGTTCTAGAAGGTTCCGGAATGTCCGGCACTCCGGAGGGGAAGGGTACATGAATGTGTCATTGCAAGTTGGAATGATTGCATCATGTACTAGGTGTCATCGCTGTACAAAATAAAGGGTTTAATCAAATCCTAGTTTGAAAAGTCAAACGCCAATTTGAAAAGTCAAACGGCTATTTTGGAAAGTGGAGAAGAAGTGGGAAACCGAGTTGGGGAGGAGTTCCTCCTCCACCGCCGGCCCACTAGGCATACGAGTTGGGTAGGGACTCCCTCCCCTTGGCCGGCGCCTCCCTCCACCTATATAAGGAGGGGCAGGGCTCCCCTCCTAGACACACAAGTTGCCTCCCTCTAAACCTAAACCCTAGCCACAGCCTAGGGATTTCTCCCAAGCCGCCGAGTTAGAGCTTCTAATTGCCCTAGCCTCTGGTTTAGCACCTTCTAATTGGTGTGTCTAAACCCTAGATCACCAAGGCTCTCTCATAGTCCACCATACTCGCTCCGGCTTAAGGCGAAGCCCTGCGAGATCTCCCCTCTACTTCCGGTACCACGCCGTCATGCTGCCGGAATCGCGAGGAGAGTGCTACAACCTCCGCTGCCTGCTGGAACAAGGGAGAGGAAGGTCTTCGTCGAGTACCGAATGTGTGACCGACTGCGGGAGCGCTGCCAGAACACAGCGTCGGAAGGATCGTCTACGCGATCTTGAGATCGGCAAGAGTACGACTACATCACCCACGAGAATCTGCTCTCGTTGACCGCTTTGGAATCTTCGAGGGCGAGTTCCTCTATCGACTCGTTGCTAAAATCTAGTAGATAGATCTTGGCTTGTTTGTTTGCATGTGGTAGAAATTTTTTGTTTTCCATGCTACGAACCCCTACAGTGGTATCAGAGCCGTGTCTATATGTAGATCTGTTGCACGAGTAGAACACAATGGTCATTGTGGGCGTTGATGCTTTTGTTGTCGATTGCTTCTTATGTACTTTGCATCTTGCGGGATGGTGGGATGAAGCGGCCCGGGCTAACCTTACATGACATCGTTCATGAGACTTGCTCCACGCTTGACATGCAACTTGTATTGCATAAGTGGCTTTGCGGGTGCCTGTTTCTCCCAACATAGTTAAGATTCAATTTACAACGGGTGATTGACAATACTAGTATCAATGTTGTGGTTCTTGTTCGTAAGTTAGAACGACACTTATTGAAAGCCCTAAACCACGTAAAACATGCAAAGAAAATTAGAGGCGTCTTAACTTTGTTTTGCAGGGGTGTGCTGTGATGTGATATGGCCATGATTGTGATTATATTTGATGTATGCAATGTTCCTTATTGTAAGTTGGCAACCGGCAGGAGCCATATGGTTGTCTTTAAATTATGTTAAGACCCGCGTGTCTATTCAAAGTAGTTGTAATAGTTGAAGCTGGTGGACGACAACCATGGAGCGGCGTCATTGACCTTGATGCAATGCCGGTGATGATGGAGATCATGTTCGTGCTTGAAGATGGAGATCGGAAGCACAAAGAAGAAAGGCCATATCATATCACATATTATGAATTGCATGTGATGTTAATCCTTTTATGCATCTTGTATTGCTTAGTTTACGATGGTAGCATTATAAGATGATCCCTCAAGCACAAAATTTCAAGTTTTAAAGTGTTCATCCTTAGTAAGCACAGTTGCTAAAGCTCGTTGTTTCGAAGCACCACGTGATGATTGGGTGTGTTAGATTTTGTGAGTGTATACAACGTGAGCAAGCCAGATTTGCTCATGCGGAAGCTAAGGTTGATCTTGACGAGCCTAGCATGTACAGACATGGTCTCGGAACACGGATCACCGAAAGGTAAAGCATGAGTCATATAGTAGATATGATGAACATGTTGATTGTTCGCCATTGAAGCCACATCAACTCTCGTGATGATCGGTTTTGATGTGGTGGATTTGGTTTGTGTGATCACTAAAACAATGTGAGGGATATTGTTTTGAGTGGGAGTTCAACGGCAATGTGATTAAAAGTTGAACACTATTTATCATAAATTAAATCAAAGTGAATTTGCATAATTGTTGTAGTCATTGGCATCCGTTTACCACCTTGCGCTTAGTTATAATTGAGATGATAGAACTATAGAATTCTGGTTAGTTACTTTACGAACTGGTATCGTATTGTTTTGAAGTGTTAATCTAAAGTTTAAAAGTCCTATTGCAAACTTTTAGTAAGTTCTGGTTACTCCATGAAGTTTAATAATTAGTATTAAATCAAGAGTGACAATTCCAAGTGTTAGTGTATGAGTATCATGTTTGTCTCCATGATTCTTGATATTCAAAGGATTGTCCTAATATCAAGGTTATCTAGGATCCGAAAGAGTTGTTTCAGAAACCATGATGTGTGGAAGATATTGTGATATCTAAAACGAAGTTTTTGTTGCAACATGATAGAGTATAATATGGAAAAAGTCATGTTCTCATATTTGATGAGAATTTGCAAAAGGTTGGAGACACTAGTTGTCCTAATCCTCCAAAAGGTTTTGGAGAGCAACATTATACTCGCGATTCACCGTTATAAGCTAAAGTAGCTTGATCATGAATAATTCCATGATAAGGGTGAATATTTGATGTAGGTAAAATATTTACCACACCAAGAGATTACTAAAGAATGGAATTTGAAAGTACACCAAACATTTGATGATGGTGATCTACTTCAAAGTGCAAGTCCAAAGACATTGGTATTTAATTATACACGCTTTGGACTATGTGTCATATGTATGACTCCACTGTTGATGTTGATAGATTCTTTCAAACAGAAAAGGAAATACTGAAAGAGAATCTCATAAATATATGGCAGAAAAGAAAAGACTAGAATTGTTCAGTTTAAGTATATAGATGATATACATGTTATGGCTATATTCTTTGCTTATTAAACAATGTGGTTCCTAAGTATTTGATACTGAATTTGTTGGTATGAATCGTCATACAAAACAACACAATTCATGAACTACAATGGCCTAAGTAACTAGCAAAAGAATATGTGATGATGTTCATCGAGAACAAATAAAAGGTTATTGTGTTGCTCGTTAAACATCAAAGCTTGCCTTCAGGATTTGTTTTATCAGGTATTATGAGAACAAAAGGGTTGTTCAAATAATTTCCGTAATCCATAAAAGATGGATGATTCACAAATCTCGTTGGAGAACTCACATCCATAAAACTAGTGCTAAAAATGTCGAAAGACAAATTGATTGAAAGATCACTTCGGAAGTGACATCGTCGTTTAAATTATATTGGAAAGAAAACATGAAGAAACTCCATGCGGATGGAATTTTGGAGTCTTTTGATTTTGATCAAATGATGCTTGTGAAACCTTTCTAGAGATAATTAAAACTTCGTTCATAGGCCAAAAGGGAACAAATGACTATCTTATTGGAACTTGTACATATTGTTGTATGAAGTCCATTATGTGTAGTCAAGAGCGATGAATTTCAACTTCATAAACTTTCTCCAAAAATTTGAGTGAATATATGAATATTTACCAAATAAGGATGAAGTATGAAACATTTGAAAAGTTCAAAGACTTTCAAGATGAAGTGCAAAATCATTGTAACAAGAATATAAATAGTTTATGATAAGATCATAAAGGAAGATATTTGAGTTACAAGTTTAGCATAATACCTAAGATTTAAGGAATCGTTCCGTGGATTTGCATTTTGTTGGAGATATGCCCTAGAGGCAATAATAAATGTAGTTATTATTATATCTTTGTGTTTATGATAAATGTTTATATTCATGCTATAATAGTATTAACAAGGAAACATTGATACTTGTGTGATTTGTAAACTTAATTTGAAGTCCCTAGTAAAGCCTCTATATAATGCTAGCTTGTTGGTTAGTAGATGATTGTGGTTTCCCTATCATGAACATTGAGATGTTATTAACAACAAGATCATATCGTTAGGAGAATGATATGATGGACATACTCCTATAGATAAGCGTAGCATAAAGATCAAGTCATTTTAATAGTTCAATTGCTATATGCTTTCTGATACATAGTAATCTAATTCCTTCGACCATGAGATCATGCATATCACCTTTACCGGATGGATGCTTTGATGACATCAAACACCACACCGTAACTGGGTGGCTATAAAGGTGGAATTGAGTGTTCGGAAAGTATTGGTTGAAACACATGGATCAAGAGTGGGATTTGTCCATCCATATGACGGATAGATATACTCTGGGCCCTCTCGGTGAAATGTCATCCAATTAGCTTGCAAGCATGTGACTGGCTCACAAGGGATCACATATCACGGGAACGAGAAAAGAATACTTATCAGTAACGAGGTTGAACTAGGTATGTAGAGATACCGACGATCATAACCTCGGATAAGTAAACTATCGTGAGACAAAGGGAAATTGATATCATATGTAAGTCGTTCATTCGATCACAAAGTAATCGTAGAAATATGTGGGAGCCATATGAATTTCCAGATTCCTCTATTGGTTATTGTTCGAAGAAGTGTCTCGATCATGTCCGCATAATTCACGAACCGTAGGGAGACACACTTAAGGATTCGACGTTGTTTTGAGTAGTTATGGAATGATGAGAAAGAGACCGAATGTTGTTCGGAGTCCCGGATGGGATCCAGGATATCACGAGGAGATCCGGAATGGTCCGGAGAATAAGATTCATATAAGGAAAGTCCCGTTTCGGAGTTGGGGAATGGTTCCGGTGTTTTCATCGGGAATGTTCTAGAAGGTTCCGGAATGTCCGGCACTCCGGAGGGGAAGGGTACATGAATGTGTTGTATCAAGTTGGTATGATTGCATCATGTACTAAGTGTCATCACTGAACCAAATAAAGGATTAATTCAAATCCTAGTTTGAAAAGTCAAACAACTAGTTTGAAAAGTCAAACGGCTAAATTTGGAAAGAGGAAAAGAGGAGAAGTGGGAAACCGAGTTGGGGAGGAGTTCCCTCCTCCAACCGCCGGCCCACCTCCAAGCCGAGTTGGGGAGGGACTCCCCTCCCCTAGGCCGCGCCTCCCACCTATAAAGTAGTTGTAATAGTTGAAGCCGGTGGACGACAACCATGGAGAAGCGTCATTTACCTTGATGCAATGCCGATGATGATGGAGATCATGTTCGTGCTAGAAGATGGAGATCGGAAGCACAAAGAAGAAAGGCCATATCATATCACATATTATGAATTGCATGTGATGTTAATCCTTTATGCATCTTGTATTGCTTAGTAGACAACGGTAGCATTATAAGATGATCCCTCATGCACATGAATTTCAAGTCATAAAGTGTTCAACCTTAGTTGGCACCGTTGCTAAAGCTTGTTGTTTCGAAGCACCACGTGATGATCGGGTGTGTTAGATTCTGCAAGTGCATACAACGTGATCAAGCCAGATTTGCTCATGCGGAAACTAAGGTTTGATCTTGACGAGCCTAGCATGTACATACATGGTCTCGGAACACGGATCACCAAAAGGTAAAGCATGAATCATATAGTAGATATGATGAACATGTCGATTGTTCGCCATTGAAACTATATCAACTCTCGTGATGATCGGTGTTGATGTGGTGGATTTGGTTCGTGTGATCACTAAAACAATGTGAGGGATATTGTTTTGAGTGGGAGTTCACCTAGATTAAATTTATTAATTTGAACTCAATTTGTCATAAACTTAGTCTAAACTATTGCAAATATGTTGTAGATCAATGGCAGCCCCTACCATCAATTTTCATGCGTTCCTAGAGAAAGAAAAGTTGAAAAACAATGGAAGCAACTTCGTGGATTGGTTCCGCAATTTGAGGATTGTCCTCATAGCTGGTAATTTGACCTATGTGCTGGATGCACCGCTGGGTGACCCACCTGCAGCTGATGCTGCTGATGAAGTAAAGAATGTTTACCTTACTCGGAAGACTCAGTACTCCACAGTTCAGTGTGCTATCTTGTATGGTTTAGAATCGGAGCTTCAGAAAAGGTTTGAGAATTCAGACCCATATGATATTGTCGAGGATCTCAAATTGATCTTTGAGACTCATGCGACAATTGAAAGCTATGAGGCTTCTGAAAAGTTCTTTAACTGCAAGATGGAAGAGGGCAGCTCCGTCAGCGAGCATGTGCTTAAGATGTCTGGGCACGCAAACAAACTTCAAAGCTTGGGTATAGTGATTTCCAATGCTTTGGGGATTTACCGTGTCCTCCAATCACTGCCACCAAGTTACAAGAACTTTGTGATGAACTACAACATGCAAAACATGAACAAGACGTTGCCAGAACTCTTTGCCATGTTGAAATCTGCAGAAGTGGAGATCAAGAAAGAGCACCAAGTGTTGTTGGTCAATAAGACCACCAAATTCAAGAAAGGCAAGTCTAAGCAGAAGGGACATTTCAAGAAGGGTGGTAAGAAAGTTACCACACCGACGAAGAAAACCAAGGCTGGACCTAAGCCTGATACTGAGTGCTTTTACTGCAAGGGAGAAGGTCACTGGAAGCGGAATTGCCCAAAGTACTTGGCGGATTTGAAGAACGGCAACATCAAGAAGAAAGGTATATCTGATATACATGTTATTGATGTGTATCTCACTAGTACTCGTAGTAGTGCCTGGGTATTTGATACTGGTTCGGTTGCTCATATTTGTAACTCGAAACAGGTGCTACAGAATAAACGGAAGCTAGCGAAGAACGAGGTGACGATGCGCGTTGGAAACGGATCAAAGGTTGATGTGATCGCGGTCGGCACGCTACCTCTTCATATACCATCGGGATTAGTTTTATACTTAAATAATTGTTATTTGGTGCCTGCGTTAAGCATGAACATTATATTGGGATCTTGTTTATTGCGAGACGGTTACTTGTTTAAGTCCGAGAATAATGGTTGTTCGATTTATATGAGTAATATGTTTTATGCACATGCACCTTTGATAGATGGTCTATTCTTATTGAATCTCGATAGTGGAAATACACATATTAATAACATTGAGGCTAAACGTTTGAAATCGAGCGATAACTCGACCTATATGTGGCACTGTCGTCTTGGTCACATTGGAGTGAAGCGTATGAAGAAACTCCATTCCGATGGACTTCTTGAATCACTTGAAAGATGCGAAGCATGTCTGATGGGTAAAATGACTAAGACTCCATTTTCTGGTATGATGGAGCGAGCTACGGACTTGTTGGAAATCATACATACCGATGTGTGTGGTCCAATGAGTGTAGCATCGCGTGGTGGTTATCGTTATGTTCTTACCTTCACGGATGACTTGAGTAGATATGGGTATATCTATTTCATGAAACATAAGTCCGAAACTTTCGAGAAGTTTAAGGAATTTCAAAGTGAGGTAGAGAATCAATGTAACAAGAAGATTAAATTTCTACGTTCTGATCGTGGAGGTGAATATCTAAGTTACGAGTTTGGCGAGCATTTGAAGAAATGCGGAATACTTTCGCAGTTGACACCGCCGGGAACACCACAGCGTAATGGTGTGTCCGAACATCGTAATCGAACTCTCTTAGATATGGTTCGTTCTATGATGTCACTTACAGATTTACCGCTATCATTTTGGGGTTATGCGTTAGAAACAGCCGCATTCACTTTAAATAGGGCACCGTCTAAATCCGTTGAAACGACACCGTATGAATTATGGTTTGGGAAGAAACCTAGATTGTCGTTCCTTAAAGTTTTTGGGTGCGAAGCCTATGTAAAGAAGTTACAGCCGGACAAGCTTGAACCCAAAGCGGAAAAATGCGTCTTCATAGGATACCCGAAGGAAACTATTGGGTATACCTTCTATCATAGATCCGAAGGCAAAATCTTCGTTGCCAAGAATGGATCCTTTCTAGAGAAGGAATTTCTCTCGAAAGAAGTGACTGGAAGGAAAGTAGAACTTGACGAGGTTGTTGAACCTTCTCTCGAAATTGCGAGTAGCGCAGCACCGGAAGAAGTTCCTGTGGTGCCTGCACCAATAAGAGAGGAAGCTAATGATGATGATCATGAAACTTCGGTTGAAGTTGCTACAGAGCCTCGCAGGTCAACGAGAACTCGTACCACTCCAGATTGGTATGACCCCGTTATGAGTGTCATGTTGGTGGACAACACCGATGACCCTGAGACATATGAGGAAGCGATGATGAGCCTAGATTCCAATAAATGGCAAGAAGCCATGAAATCCGAGATTGGATCCATGTACGAAAACCAAGTATGGACTTTGGTGGACTTACCGGATGGCCGGAAGGCTGTCGAGAACAAATGGATCTTCAAGAAGAAAACAGATGCTGATGGTAATGTTACTGTCTATAAAGCTCGACTTGTCGCAAAAGGGTTTCGACAAATTCAAGGAGTTGACTACGATGAGACTTTCTCACCAGTAGCGAAGCTAAAGTCTGTGAGGATTATGTTAGCAATCGCTGCATATTACGATTATGAGATATGGCAGATGGATGTCAAAACAGCATTCCTCAATGGAGACATTGATGAAGAGTTGTATATGATGCAACCCAAAGGTTTTGTTGATCCTAAAGATGCTAACAAGGTATGCAAACTTCAACGGTCCATCTATGGATTGAAGCAAGCATCCTGAAGTTGGAATCAACGTTTTGATAAGGTGATCAAAAGTTTTGGTTTTATACAAACTTATGGAGAAGCTTGTATTTACAAGAAAGTGAGTGGGAGCTCTGTAGCATTCTTAATACTATATATGGATGACATATTATTGATTGGGAATGATGTAGACCTTCTTAATAGTGTCAAGGAATATCTGAATAATAGTTTTTCAATGAAGGATCTTGGCGAAGCAGCTTACATATTAGGCATAAAGATTTATAGAGATAGATCGAAACGCCAAATATCATTGTCACAAAGTACATATTTGGACAAAGTTCTAAAGAGGTTTGGAATGGAAGATAGCAAGAAAGGGTTCTTGCCCATGTTGCCCGATACGACCTTGAGTAAAACTCAAAGTACGACATCAGCAGAAGATAGAGAAAGGATGAGTAAGACTCCCTATGCCTCAGCCATAGGATCTCTAATGTATGCTATGCTATGTACTAGACCCGACATTGCATATGCTGTTAGTTTAACTAGCAGATATCAAAGTGATCCAGGAGTGGATCATTGGACAGCGTTCAAAAACATCCTTAAGTACTTGAGAAGAACTAAGGATATGGTTCTTTCTTATGGAGGTGATGAACAACTCGTTGTTAATGGTTACACAGATGCTAGTTGGAACACCGATCCGGATGATTCTAAATCACAATCTGGATACGTATTTATTTTGAATGGTGCAGCAGTTAGCTGGAGGAGTGCAAAGCAAAGCGTTGTGGCGAGATCTTCAACTAAATTGGAAAACATGGCTGCCTCAGAGGCTTCACAAGAAGTGATATGGATGAAAGAGTTCATTACAGAGCTAGGTGTGGTTCCTAGTGCGCTGGACCCAATGTCTATCTACTGTGATAACATGGGCGCCATAGCCAATGCGCAAGAACCAAGGTCACACAAGAAGCTGAAGCATATCAAGCTACGTTTTCACGCTATTCGAGAACATATCCAAGATGGGGATATAAAGATTTGCAAAGTACACACAGATCTGAATGTGGCGGATCCGTTGACTAAACCTCTCCCGAGGGCAAAACATGACCAGCACCAAACTGCCATGGGTGTTCGGTATATTACCATGTAATCTAGATTAGATGACTCTAGTGCAAGTGGGAGACTGTTGGAGATATGCCCTAGAGGCAATAATAAATGTAGTTATTATTATATCTTTGTGTTTATGATAAATGTTTACATTCATGCTATAATAGTATTAACAAGGAAACATTGATACTTGTGTGATTTGTAAACTTAATTTGAAGTCCCTAGTAAAGCCTCTATATAATACTAGCTTGTTGGTTAATAGATGATTGTGGTTTCCCTATCATGAACATTGATATGTTATTCACAACAAGATCATATCGTTAGGAGAATGATATGATGGACATACTCCTATAGATAAGCGTAGCATAAAGATCAAGTCATTTTAATAGTTCAATTGCTATATGCTTTCTGATACATAGTAATCTAATTCCTTCGACCATGAGATCATGCATATCACCTTTACCGGATGGATGCTTTGATGACATCAAACACCACACCGTAACTGGGTGGCTATAAAGGTGGCATTGAGTGTTCGGAAAGTATTGGTTGAAACACATGGATCAAGAGTGGGATTTGTCCATCCATATGACAGATAGATATACTCTGGGCCCTCTCGGTGAAATGTCATCCAATTAGCTTGCAAGCATGTGACTGGCTCACAAGGGATCACATATCACGGGAACGAGAAAAGAATACTTATCGATAACGAGGTTGAACTAGGTATGCAGAGATACCGACGATCATAACCTCGGATAAGTAAACTATCGTGAGACAAAGGGAAATTGATATCATATGTAAGTGGTTCATTCGATCGCAAAGTAATCGTAGAAATATGTGGGAGCCATATGAATTTCCAGATTCCTCTATTGGTTATTGTTCGGAGAAGTGTCTCGATCATGTCCGCATAATTCACGAACCGTAGGGAGACACACTTAAGGATTCGACGTTGTTTTGAGTAGTTATGGAATGATGAGAAAGAGACCGAATGTTGTTCGGAGTCTCGGATGGGATCCAGGATATCACGAGGAGATCCGGAATGGTCCGGAGAATAAGATTCATATAAGGAAAGTCCCGTTTCGGAGTTGGGGAATGGTTCCGGTGTTTTCATCGGGAATGTTCTAGAAGGTTCCGGAATGTTCGGCACTCCGGAGGGGAAGGGTACATGAATGTGTTGTATCAAGTTGGTATGATTGCATCATGTACTAAGTGTCATCGCTGAACCAAATAAAGGATTAATTCAAATCCTAGTTTGAAAAGTCAAACAGCTAGTTTGAAAAGTCAAACGGCTAAATTTGGAAAGAGGAAAAGAGGAGGAGTGGGAAACCGAGTTGGGGAGGAGTTCCCTCCTCCAACCGCCGGCCCACCTCCAAGCCGAGTTGGGGAGGGACTCCCCTCCCCTAGGCCGCGCCTCCCACCTATAAAGGGAGGGGCAGGGCTACCCCTCCTAGCACACAAGATCCTCTCCTCCAAACCCTAGCCCCAAACCGCCGCCGCCTCCATAGCCGTCGCCGGCCCTAGGGCAAACCCTAGCCGCCGTGTAGCTAATCCCTAGCCGCCGGCTTGCCCCCTCCTTGGTGTGTCTAAACCCTATAACACCGAGGGACTCTCTCATACTCCACCATACTAGCTCCGGCTTAAGGCGAAGCCCTGCGAGATCTCCCCTCTACTTCCGGTACTACGCCGTTATGCTGCCGGAATCGCGAGGAGAGTGCTACAACCTCCGCTGCCTGCTGGAACAAGAGAGAGGAAGGTCTTCATCGAGTACCGAACGTGTGACCGACTGCTGGAGCGCTACCGGAACGCAGCGCCGGAAGGATCGTCTACGCGATCTTGAGATCGGGAAGAGTACGACAACATCACCCACGAGAATCCGCTCTTGTTAAACACTTTGGAATCTTCGAGGGTGAGTTATTCCATCGACTCGTTGCTACAATCTAGTAGATAGATCTTGGCTTGTTTGTTTGTATGCGGTAGAAATTTTTTGTTTTCCATGCTACGAAACCCTACAGTGGTATCAAAGTCGTGTCTATATGTAGATCTGTGGCACGAGTAGAACACAATGGTCATTGTGGGCGTTGATGCTTTTATTGTCGATTGCTTCTTGTGTACTTTGCATCTTGCGGGATGTTGGGATGAAGCGGCCCGGGCTAACCTTACATGACATCGTTCATGAGACTTGCTCCACGCTTGACATGCAACTTGTATTGCATAAGTGGCTTTGCGGGTGCCTGTTTCTCCTAGCATAGTTAAGATCCAATTTACAACGGGTGATTCACAATACTAGTATCAATGTTGTGGTTCTTGTTCGTAAGTTAGAACGATACTTATTGAAAGCCCCAAACCACGTAAAACATGCAAAGAAAGTAGAGGCGTCTAACTTTGTTTTGCAGGGGTGTGCAGTGATGTGATATGGCCATGATTGTGATTATATTTGATGTATGCAATGTTCCTTATTGTAAGTTGGCAACCGGCAGGAGCCATATGGTTGTCTTTAATTTATGTTAAGACCCGCGTGTCTATTCAAAGTAGTTGTAATAGTTGAAGCCGGTGGACGACAACCATGGAGAAGCGTCATTTACCTTGATGCAATGCCGATGATGATGGAGATCATGTTCGTGCTAGAAGATGGAGATCGGAAGCACAAAGAAGAAAGGCCATATCATATCACATATTATGAATTGCATGTGATGTTAATCCTTTATGCATCTTGTATTGTTTAGTAGACAACGGTAGCATTATAAGATGATCCCTCATGCACATGAATTTCAAGTCATAAAGTGTTCACCCTTAGTTGGCACCGTTGCCAAAGCTTGTTGTTTCGAAGCACCACGTGATGATCGGGTGTGTTAGATTCTGCAAGTGCATACAACGTGAGCAAGCCAGATTTGCTCATGCGGAAACTAAGGTTTGATCTTGATGAGCCTAGCATGTACAGACATGGTCTCGGAACACGGATCACCAAAAGGTAAAGCATGAATCATATAGTAGATATGATGAACATGTCGATTGTTCGCCATTGAAACTATATCAACTCTCGTGATGATCGGTGTTGATGTGGTGGATTTTGTTCGTGTGATCACTAAAACAATGTGAGGGATATTGTTTTGAGTGGGAGTTCACCTAGATTAAATTTATTAATTTGAACTCAATTTGTCATAAACTTAGTCTAAACTATTGCAAATATGTTGTAGATCAATGGCAGCCCCTACCATCAATTTTAATGCGTTCCTAGAGAAAGAAAAGTTGAAAAACAATGGAAGCAACTTCGCGGATTGGTTCCGCAATTTGAGGATTGTCCTCACAGCTGGTAATTTGACCTATGTGCTGGATGCACCGCTGGGTGACCCACCTGCAGCTGATGCTGCCGATGAAGTAAAGAATGTTTACCTCACTCAGAAGACTCAGTACTCCACAGTTCAGTGTGCTATCTTGTATGGTTTAGAATCGGAGCTTCAGAAAAGGTTTGAGAATTCAGACCCATATGATATTGTCGAGGATCTCAAATTGATCTTTGAGACTCATGCGGCAATTGAAAGCTATGAGGCTTCTGAAAAGTTCTTTAACTGCAAGATGGAAGAGGGCAGCTCCGTCAGCGAGCATGTGCTTAAGATGTCTGGGCACGCAAACAAACTTCAAAGCTTGGGTATAGTGATTCCCAATGCTTTGGGGATTTACCGTGTCCTCCAATCACTGCCACCAAGTTACAAGAACTTTGTGATGAACTACAACATGCAAAACATGAACAAGACGTTGCCAGAACTCTTTGCCATGTTGAAATCTGCAGAAGTGGAGATCAAGAAAGAGCACCAAGTGTTGTTGGTCAATAAGACCACCAAATTCAAGAAAGGCAAGTCTAAGCAGAAGGGACACTTCAAGAAGGGTGGTAAGAAAGTTACCACACCGACGAAGAAAACCAAGGCTGGACCTAAGCCTGATACTGAGTGCTTTTACTGCAAGGGAGAAGGTCACTGGAAGCGGAATTGCCCAAAGTACTTGGCGGATTTGAAGAACGGCAACATCAAGAAGAAAGGTATATCTGATATACATGTTATTGATGTGTATCTCACTAGTACTCGTAGTAGTGCCTGGGTATTTGATACTGGTTCGGTTGCTCATATTTGTAACTCGAAATAGGTGCTGCAGAATAAACGGAAGCTAGTGAAGAACGAGGTGACGATGCGCGTTGGAAACGGATCAAAGGTTGATGTGATCGCGGTCGGCACGCTACCTCTTCATCTACCATCGGGATTAGTTTTATACTTAAATAATTGTTATTTGGTGCCTGCGTTAAGCATGAACATTATATCGGGATCTTGTTTATTGCGAGACGGTTACTTGTTTAAGTCCGAGAATAATGGTTGTTCGATTTATACGAGTAATATGTTTTATGCACATGCACCTTTGATAGATGGTCTATTCTTATTGAATCTCGATAGTGGAAATACACATATTAATAACATTGAGGCTAAACGTTTGAAATCGAGCGATAACTCGACCTATATGTGGCACTGTCGTCTTGGTCACATTGGAGTGAAGCGTATGAAGAAACTCCATTCCGATGGACTTCTTGAATCACTTGAAAGATGCGAAGCATGTCTGATGGGTAAAATGACTAAGACTCCATTTTCTGGTATGATGGAGCGAGCTACGGACTTGTTGGAAATCATACATACCGATGTGTGTGGTCCAATGAGTGTAGCATCGCGTGGTGGTTATCGTTATGTTCTTACCTTCACGGATGACTTGAGTAGATATGGGTATATCTATTTCATGAAACATAAGTCCGAAACTTTCGAGAAGTTTAAGGAATTTCAAAGTGAGGTAGAGAATCAATGTAACAAGAAGATTAAATTTCTACGTTCTGATCGTGGAGGTGAATATCTAAGTTACGAGTTTGGCGAGCATTTGAAGAAATGCGGAATACTTTCGCAGTTGACACCGCCGGGAACACCACAGCGTAATGGTGTGTCCGAACATCGTAATCGAACTCTCTTAGATATGGTTCGTTCTATGATGTCACTTACAGATTTACCGCTATCATTTTGGGGTTATGCGTTAGAAACAGCCGCATTCACTTTAAATAGGGCACCGTCTAAATCCGTTGAAACGACACCGTATGAATTATGGTTTGGGAAGAAACCTAGATTGTCGTTCCTTAAAGTTTTTGGGTGCGAAGCCTATGTAAAGAAGTTACAGCCGGACAAGCTTGAACCCAAAGCGGAAAAATGCGTCTTCATAGGATACCCGAAGGAAACTATTGGGTATACCTTCTATCATAGATCCGAAGGCAAAATCTTCGTTGCCAAGAATGGATCCTTTCTAGAGAAGGAATTTCTCTCGAAAGAAGTGACTGGAAGGAAAGTAGAACTTGACGAGGTTGTTGAACCTTCTCTCGAAATTGCGAGTAGCGCAGCACCGGAAGAAGTTCCTGTGGTGCCTGCACCAATAAGAGAGGAAGCTAATGATGATGATCATGAAACTTCGGTTGAAGTTGCTACAGAGCCTCGCAGGTCAACGAGAACTCGTACCACTCCAGATTGGTATGACCCCGTTATGAGTGTCATGTTGGTGGACAACACCGATGACCCTGAGACATATGAGGAAGCGATGATGAGCCCAGATTCCAATAAATGGCAAGAAGCCATGAAATCCGAGATTGGATCCATGTACGAAAACCAAGTATGGACTTTGGTGGACTTACCGGATGGCCGGAAGGCTGTCGAGAACAAATGGATCTTCAAGAAGAAAACAGATGCTGATGGTAATGTTACTGTCTATAAAGCTCGACTTGTCGCAAAAGGGTTTCGACAAATTCAAGGAGTTGACTACGATGAGACTTTCTCACCAGTAGCGAAGCTAAAGTCTGTGAGGATTATGTTAGCAATCGCTGCATATTACGATTATGAGATATGGCAGATGGATGTCAAAACAGCATTCCTCAATGGAGACATTGATGAAGAGTTGTATATGATGCAACCCAAAGGTTTTGTTGATCCTAAAGATGCTAACAAGGTATGCAAACTTCAACGGTCCATCTATGGATTGAAGCAAGCATCCTGAAGTTGGAATCAACGTTTTGATAAGGTGATCAAAAGTTTTGGTTTTATACAAACTTATGGAGAAGCTTGTATTTACAAGAAAGTGAGTGGGAGCTCTGTAGCATTCTTAATACTATATATGGATGACATATTATTGATTGGGAATGATGTAGACCTTCTTAATAGTGTCAAGGAATATTTGAATAATAGTTTTTCAATGAAGGATCTTGGCGAAGCAGCTTACATATTAGGCATAAAGATTTATAGAGATAGATCGAAACGCCAAATATCATTGTCACAAAGTACATATTTGGACAAAGTTCTAAAGAGGTTTGGAATGGAAGATAGCAAGAAAGGGTTCTTGCCCATGTTGCCCGATACGACCTTGAGTAAAACTCAAAGTACGACATCAGCAGAAGATAGAGAAAGGATGAGTAAGACTCCCTATGCCTCAGCCATAGGATCTCTAATGTATGCTATGCTATGTACTAGACCCGACATTGCATATGCTGTTAGTTTAACTAGCAGATATCAAAGTGATCCAGGAGTGGATCATTGTACAGCGTTCAAAAACATCCTTAAGTACTTGAGAAGAACTAAGGATATGGTTCTTTCTTATGGAGGTGATGAACAGCTCGTTGTTAATGGTTACACCGATGCTAGTTGGAACACCGATCCGGATGATTCTAAATCACAATCTGGATACGTATTTATTTTGAATGGTGCAGCAGTTAGCTGGAGGAGTGCAAAGCAAAGCGTTGTGGCGAGATCTTCAACTGAATCGGAATACATGGCTGCTTCGGAGGCTTCACAAGAAGCGATATGGATGAAAGAGTTCATTACAGAGCTAGGTGTGGTTCCTAGTGCGCTGGACCCAATGTCTATCTACTGTGATAACATGGGCGCCATAGCCAATGCGCAAGAACCAAGGTCACACAAGAAGCTGAAGCATATCAAGCTACGTTTTCACGCTATTCGAGAACATATCCAAGATGGGGATATAAAGATTTGCAAAGTACACACAGATCTGAATGTGGCGGATCTGTTGACTAAACCTCTCCCGAGGGCAAAACATGACCAGCACCAAACTGCCATGGGTGTTCGGTATATTACCATGTAATCTAGATTAGATGACTCTAGTGCAAGTGGGAGACTGTTGGATATATGCCCTAGAGGCAATAATAAATGTAGTTATTATTATATCTTTGTGTTTATGATAAATGTTTACATTCATGCTATAATAGTATTAACAAGGAAACATTGATACTTGTGTGATTTGTAAACTTAATTTGAAGTCCCTAGTAAAGCCTCTATATAATACTAGCTTGTTGGTTAATAGATGATTGTGGTTTCCCTATCATGAACATTGATATGTTATTCACAACAAGATCATATCGTTAGGAGAATGATATGATGGACATACTCCTATAGATAAGCGTAGCATAAAGATCAAGTCATTTTAATAGTTCAATTGCTATATGCTTTCTGATACATAGTAATCTAATTCCTTCGACCATGAGATCATGCATATCACCTTTACCGGATGGATGCTTTGATGACATCAAACACCACACCGTAACTGGGTGGCTATAAAGGTGGCATTGAGTGTTCGGAAAGTATTGGTTGAAACACATGGATCAAGAGTGGGATTTGTCCATCCATATGACGGATAGATATACTCTGGGCCCTCTCGGTGAAATGTCATCCAATTAGCTTGCAAGCATGTGACTGGCTCACAAGGGATCACATATCACGGGAACGAGAAAAGAATACTTATCGATAACGAGGTTGAACTAGGTATGCAGAGATACCGACGATCATAACCTCGGATAAGTAAACTATCGTGAGACAAAGGGAAATTGATATCATATGCAAGTGGTTCATTCGATCGCAAAGTAATCGTAGAAATATGTGGGAGCCATATGAATTTCCAGATTCCTCTATTGGTTATTGTTCAGAGAAGTGTCTCGATCATGTCCGCATAATTCACGAACCGTAGGGAGACACACTTAAGGATTCGACGTTGTTTTGAGTAGTTATGGAATGATGAGAAAGAGATCGAATGTTGTTCGGAGTCCCGGATGGGATCCAGGATATCACGAGGAGATCCGGAATGGTCCGGAGAATAAGATTCATATAAGGAAAGTCCCGTTTCGGAGTTGGGGAATGGTTCCGGTGTTTTCATCGGGAATGTTCTAGAAGGTTCCGGAATGTCCGGCACTCCGGAGGGGAAGGGTACATGAATGTGTTGTATCAAGTTGGTATGATTGCATCATGTACTAAGTGTCATCGCTGAACCAAATAAAGGATTAATTCAAATCCTAGTTTGAAAAGTCAAACAGCTAGTTTGAAAAGTCAAACGGCTAAATTTGGAAAGAGGAAAAGAGGAGGAGTGGGAAACCGAGTTGGGGAGGAGTTCCCTCCTCCAACCGCCGGCCCACCTCCAAGCCGAGTTGGGGAGGGACTCCCCTCCCCTAGGCCGCGCCTCCCACCTATAAAGGGAGGGGCAGGGCTGCCCCTCCTAGCACACAAGATCCTCTCCTCCAAACCCTAGCCCCAAGCCGCCGCCGCCTCCATAGCCGCCGCCGGCCCTAGGGCAAACCCTAGCCGCCGTCTAGCTAATCCCTAGCCGCCGGCTTGCCCCCTCCTTGGTGTGTCTAAACCCTAGAACACCGAGGGACTCTCTCATACTCCACCATACTCGCTCCGGCTTAAGGCGAAGCCCTGCGAGATCTCCTCTCTACTTCCGGTACCACGCCGTTGTGCTGCCGGAATCGCGAGGAGAGTGCTACAACCTCCGCTGCCTGCTAGAACAAGGGAGAGGAAGGTCTTCGTCGAGTACCGAACGTGTGACCGACTGCGGGAGCGCTGCCGGAAGGATCGTCTACGCTATCTTGAGATCGGGAAGAGTACGACTACATCACCCACAAGAATCCGCTCTCGTTAAACACTTTGGAATCTTCGAGGGTGAGTTATTCCATCGACTCGTTGCTACAATCTAGTAGATAGATCTTGGCTTGTTTGTTTGTATGCGGTAGAAAATTTTTGTTTTCCATGCTACGAAACCCTACACATTTCCCAAAACACCATAAGAGTATGGAGCGTTCGAGATATGTAATTAAAACCTTGTTTGACATGGTAAGATCAAAGGTGTAATTAATAAAACTGCCATTATATTTTAAAGATTAAAAGCTTTAGAGACTACCGTTTTTCCACTGAAAAGAGCTCCATCATAATCCGTTGAAATGACACCATATAAAGTTATGGTTTGGGATAAAACCCAAGTTGTCCTTTCTTAAACATTGGTATGCTATGCATAAGAAAGATGTTTGCAACCAAAGTCGGATGAACCTGTCTTTGTATGTTATTTCGAATAACTGTTAAGTAATCCTCCATAACATCGGAGACAAAAGTGTTTATCACTTAGAACGTCAAGTTTCTTTCAGAAGGAATTTTTCGTGAAAAGTTAAGTGGGAGGACAATAGAACTTTGATAAGGTTAAAAGAACCTTAGCTATATGTGCAAAGTTGCGCAGCGCCGAAAAGTGTTCCGAGTCAGCAACAATGCTCATGGCTCATGTGCCTCAAAGGTTGTGGTTACGAAGGTCAAAGTTTCTATTGAACCAAGTAGGTCAGGTAAACAATCAAATAACAAGATTTGAGGGTTGAATCATTATTTGAGAATAATGAACGTACTACATGCAAAGAAGCGATGATGGGCCCTGACTCCGTAAAATGGCTTGAAGCCATAAAATCCGTGATAGTTCCATACATGAGAAATCAAGTTTTGAACTTGAAGGACCCTCGAGAAAGGTGTAAGACCTTACAGTTGTGTTTGGATCTATAAAGAAATAGACATGGATGTTTCACATCTATGAAATAGTCGACATGTTGGGAAATAGTTCACAACAATGTTCAAAGAGTTGACTATGACAAGATCTGATCTTTCATTAAGCGATATTTAGTCTAGACGGATTAATGTAGCAATCACGACATATAATTTTGTTATGTGGTAGTTGGATAAACAAAACAAGTTCTTCTAATAGAAGGGTTACCTAGGACGTGTGCATGACACGGTCCAAAGGGTTTTGTCAATTCAAAGGATGCTAAATGCATATGCAAACTTCAATGGTTGAAATAAGCATTGCGGAGTTGGAATCTTCACTATGATGAAACTGTTAAAAGAGTTTAATTTCATCAGAGACGATGAAGATGCTTGCATTTGCAAGAAATTAAGTGGGAGCGCTAAGACATATTTCTAATACATTATGTGGAGGACATATTGTTGATTGGAAATGATGTATCTTTTATTAACACATATTAAGAATTTCATCCCGATGAAAGACTTAGGCAAAACCCAAATATTTGGCATCAATAGACGCTAATATGGTTGTGCCGAAAGTACATAGATGATGTATTGAATGAGTTCAATATAGAAACTACAAGAAAGGTTCTTGTAACACAGAAAGGATTGAATGAGTTCAATATTGATGATATATTCAAGTGTATTGACACTGGGTAAGTGAAACAAAGATTCAAGTATAGATTGATACTTGATGTATGAAATCACAAAGAATATATATATCAATCATACTGTGATATGTACAAATCCAGATATGTCCTATACTCTAAATGTTATGAGCATATACCAGAATGATTCATAAGTTGATCATTGGACAATAGTAAGGATATTCTTATGATCTTTTGGAAGAACTAAGAGTATATTATTTATAGAAGTGACAAATAGATGGTTAGTTCATTGTAAAAGTACTACATTGATACTAGTTTTGTCACAAAGTACAAATTAAATTTATCTCAATCTAAACTAAGGGTGGAACAATATAATGGAAAGTAAGTTCCATAATGGATTTGGATGAGTTCCAAAGTTAAGACATTGTGACAGATACTACAACAAAAGGCTAAGTATATGACTGCTATAATAGCAGCTAAAGAGGGCATTTGTGTCAAGTAGTTTGTTGTCAAACTAGGTGTAGTTCATAGCGGGATAATACTATGAAGATATATTGTACGACAATATTATCAACATGTTTTAACCCCAAAGAACTAAAGGTCTCACCAAAGGACCAAAATTATACAAAGCCATCTCATTAGAGAATGAGTGATGCGTAGAGACGCAAAGACATGCAATGACACACGGACCTGGAAGTGTCAGATCCGGAGATCAGTTGACCACTAGCAATCGTGTACATACAACACCAGAAAGCCATAGGTGTTGAATACACAAAGGTTTTGAAACTAGATTATTGACTCTAGTGCAAGTGGGAGACTGTTGGAGATATGCCCAAGAGGCAATAATAAAGTAGGTTATTATCATATCTTCATACTTATGATAAATGTTTACATACCATGCTATAATTGTATTAAAAGGAAACATTAATACTTGTGTGATTTGTAAACATAAAAGAGTCCCTAGTAAAGCCTCTTGTTAAACTAGCTTGTTGGTTAATATATGATCATGGTTTCCTGATCATGAACATAGAGATGTTATTAACAACAGGGTCATATCATTAGGAGAATGATGTGATGGACATTCTCCTATAGATAAGCGTAGCATAAAGATCAAGTCATTTTAAATAGTTCAATTGCTATATGCTTTCTGATACATAGTAACCTAATTCCTTCGACCATGAGATCATGCATATCACCTTTACCGGATGGATGCTTTGATGACATCAAACACCACACCGTAACTGGGTGGCTATAAAGGTGGCATTGAGTGTTCGGAAAGTATTGGTTGAAACACATGGATCAAGAGTGGGATTTGTCCATCCATATGACAGATAGATATACTCTGGGCCCTCTCGGTGAAATGTCATCCAATTAGCTTGCAAGCATGTGACTGGCTCACAAGGGATCACATATCACGGGAACGAGAAAAGAATACTTATCAGTAACGAGGTTGAACTAGGTATGTAGAGATACCGACGATCATAACCTCGGATAAGTAAACTATCGTGAGACAAAGGGAAATTGGTATCGTATGTAAGTGGTTCATTTGATCGCAAAGTAATCGTAGAAATATGTGGGAGCCATATGAATTTCCAGATTCCTCTACTGGTTATTGATCGGAGAAGTGTCTCGGTCATGTCCGCATAATTCACGAACCATAGGGACATGGCGCATTTGTACTGCGGGAGCGCTGCCGGAACATAGCGTCAGAAGGATCATCTACGCGATCTTGAGATCAGCAAGAGTACGACTACATCACCCACGAGAATCTGCTCTCGTTAACCGCTTTGGAATCTTCGAGGGTGAGTTCCTCTATCGACTCGTTGCTAAAATCTAGTAGATAGATCTTGGCTTGTTTGTTTGCATGCGGTAGAAATTTTTTGTTTTCCATGCTACGAACCCCTACACTATAGTGCATCAAACACTCCTTTTCTAGTGAATTTGCTGAGTACGCTCGTATTCAAAGTATCTTCTTAACCCTTGCTAGGTTCTAAAGCCAGTACAGACGACGTCTACATCAAGTTATGCTCCAGGAAACATCATCAGAAGCTAAATCTCTTCAATGAAGTCAAGAAAGTCAACATATACATCAACTCAAGTGAAGACGAAGTTGCTGATTAGATAAGAATAGAATTTCTAACCATAGAACCTACTTCTGTAGAGTATTGCAATAGCAGCAATGCAAGCCAGTAGTTCAGCTACTAGTTTTATAAGTATGGTAGCTATGAGTTATTTAATTCTTGATTCTTCTTCGTAAGAAGTTTCTTTCTCTCTCTTTAACCTAGAGTGTTTTCTAGATCTTGTGTAAAGAGTTGAGTTATAACCTATAGTCATGTCTTGGACCTGCTATATTTCTGTTGTACTACTCCGAGGGATGTAATACTAGTGAACGGTCTTTCATTGGTGTTATGTCAACGACTATAGTGTACTACACCATGCAGTGGTATGCTGGGTCATCGCAATATATTATATTATAATTCCTAGATATATGACTTTGATTTGAAGGGTTTTTTTATAGAATGCATTAACGGTATGTCAACGATGTTTAGTACTCTCTTCGGTCTATAATAAGTGTCGCTGATTTAGTAAAAATTTGAATGCAAGCCCAAGCATTGAAACACAAAAAAGTATTAAACTTATGAACAAATAGCACTAATTCATAGTTAAACTAAGTGATAATACTTTTAATTTGATTTATCGAATAGAGCTAGAGTGGTATTCTTTATTTGGGTAAAAAGGGATAAATTTTATAGATGGAACAATTCATAAATAACTTCAGGTAAAAAGAGACAAACTTGCGAGCAAAATATGGAATGCATAACTAGCTTAAGGTAAAATGATACAAATTTTAAAAATGATGAATATTTGACACTTGGCAATGATAATAAGTGTACAACTAGTTAGATAGGCGACATGTCATTAGTAGCATTTTAGAGGAAAGAGAGAAGCGTAAGTTGAATTTTCTCACTAGTTTTTCCCCTCCTCTGCCCCGCACCTTCCTCTAGGCTAGTTGAGAGTCGGCCCCCGCTTTCTCCCGCCGCCCCTGTCCCTCTTGCTCCCCGGCGGCTCTACCGGACGACGAGATGATGGATCAGGTGGTCTGGCTCCTGGTAGTTGTAGCTCACGTAGTAGTCCTGTCTTTGCCTCGATGGCGTTTGCCCCTCTGGCGACTGGGGGTAGGTGGGAGTTCGTCGGCAGTTAGATCCTCCCCGCCTTTCTCTTCCTCTGTTTCACGGTTCCCTGTTGGTGGCAAGTGGTGGCACCGACGATGTGGTGGAGGACAAGCATCTCTCTAAATAAGATCTGCCATGGGTGCTTCGAGAAGAACGAGATGGATCCCGTTCGGCTCGATGCGGCCCGTCTCGCTCCGGTGAAGATGCTCTCATGGGGAGAGCCAGCGCTGGAGAAAACCACCACACGCTCGCATGATAAGATCTGTGTCCCCCTGGTGCGCCACCACCCCTATATCCTTGGCTTGCCTCCTCGAGTCCGTGGAAGGTGCTCTGGGTTTGACGACGAGCGGCTTCTCCTAATGTGGTGTTGGTGTGTTGTTGCCGATCCGGCTCTCCGGTTATCCCCGCCTCTCTTTGTTTCCTTGAGCTCCATGGTGGGGATAGGGGAAGAAGGGTGCAGTGCCAACGAACAGCTGGGAAAGCGCTGGAGTTCTAGAGCCTTTTTTTCCTGGAGCAATTCCTCCAAGTTTGATGCAAAGATTTGGATATCCTTGGCCAAGATGGCCTGCTTCAAGCCGGTGAGCTCCGGCATCCATTCAACCTCCATTGAGAGGCCCTGTTTGAGCTTGGGCACTAAGGGCTTCGCGGGGCCGGAGACAAGTGGTCATGTCCCCGTCATCCATGGCTGTAGTGCTCTGCTCTCGCTGCTCCGCAGTGGGGAAGAGATTGGACTAATTTGTAATCTCAAATCTTTTAGCAAGGTGCGTTCTACAAATGCCAGGGATCCATGTATAGCTTTGCTAATTTATGGGGTCCTTTGTAATCACCGTATACACCTACTATAATATTAATGAAAGGCTCTAGCCCCTTCTGGGGCGCTCCGTTGTTAAAAAAATTAGTACTAGCATTTTACTTCCAGGGCAAAAATAGCCCATGACGAACTCCTGGAAACTGCAGGAGCTTGGTACTATCGGATAAAAGAAAGTGCAGGCAGGGAATTGCACGTGAGATGGAACGCTGCGATGCTGTGACGAATGCCTGCACTCCAGGTCGGTACTATCGGTAAAACGGAATTTTGTACCATGCGGATGACAATATGCGCAGATGCTTCTCTGGTATCCTACTAGTAGCTACCAACGGATCGGTCAGCAACAAGAAAAGATAGACGAGTTCTTCCAGCAACAGCAAAATCTGACGCAGGTAGGCCTACTCCAATCTGTAAAGACAGCACACGCTCGATCGATTCCCTTCCGAAAGGCTGAAACCAAATTAAAGCAGGGCAGCCTTTCGGAATTGCAGGCAGCGATCGACAAAACCGATCGATCGATCAAAACGGAAACAGTTCTTCTGAGATTTCTGCAAAAATACTGTCCCGGATTAAGCACGCCTGTCAATTCGATCACCACCGGAATTTTCAGAGGGGAAACGCGCGCGATCGACGCCGCGGCGTCGTCGTTACTGTACACGGCCACGCGTACGTGGTGAGAAGCTAGCCCTGCAACGGCCTGCGCTGCTTGGTGCTGCCGGTCGTCGTGTCGTCGAGCGCGAGCCAGGCGCGCGCGAAGGCGCCGACGATGGCGCGGTGGTGCTCGGCGGCGTTGAGGGCGAGGTAGCATGCGAGGAGCTCCTAGAGGCCCCTTGGCGACGCCCGGACGTCCTCGTTGGCCGCGATCATCTCCGCCATGCTCGCCAGGAAGTCCTCCTCCGGCTCGGCCGACTCCTTCACCACCACCAGGCTCTCCCGCAGCCACCGCCGCCGCCTCGCGCGACGGCTCCGCGGCCTGGCCGCCGGCGCGTCCCCCTTCCGTCCGCTGCTCGGCTTCACGTGGAGCCGCCGCCGCTGATGCCGCCGCACCCTGGCCGTCGGCGACGCGGCCGCGCTGCTTCCGTCGCTGCCAGAGCCCTCTACCCCGTCGATCTTCTTGGTGAGGATCGGCCGCAGCTTGAGCTCCGGCATCGCCCTGATGCCGTCGAACCGGCCGGCGCCGTCGCAGGCGGTGGGCTGCTGCTGCTTGACGGTGACGACGTCGAAGACGATGTCGTTGGGCTGCGGGCTGCGCGGGAACTGCGTGTCCAGGCGCTTGGGGTTTCCCTTGGCGGGCACGCGGTCTCTGCTCGGGACGTAGTAGGACGCTCTGTTCGGGGAGCAAGGCGGCGCCGCCAGCGCCGCGGGCTCCGCCAGAGCCCGATCGCCTCTCGGCCTGCTCGCAACCCATGCCACGGCGTCGTCGTAGTAGCCGTCGTCGTCGTCGTCGGCGGCGGCGGCGGCTTGGCCTCTCGCGACGCCTTTTTTGCGCCGCAGCTTGTAGAACCAGGAGCCAGGCAGTGGCATCGTGCGGGAGCTGCAGGAAAGCGGCTCACACTAGCTCCTTTCCCACTCTCGCTCTGCCTTGCGTTGCACTTGGCCACTTGCAGCAGCACAGTAGGGGCGGTGGGGGAGAATGTGGGAGTGAGCTGCCGTGCGCGCACTTTTTATCGCGCAAAAGTTTGCCGCGGGTGGCAGTGGACACAGGCCGCGGTGGAAAAGCGTCAGCGGCATCTTATAACAATCTGTCATACCTCTATCTATCTGTTTCCGTGGGCAGCCAGATAGGTTAGCATATCCTAAAAACACTTAAATCCCATGCTAAAATTGTATATCCCACTAGGACAGTATATCATGGAACATCCAACCTTTTGGGTCTGCTCGTTTCATTAATGAAAAAATCAGGTGGGGAACCTCTCCCCCCGGTGACCATTCAAAAAAAAAAAAAAACTATATCATGGAACCTTGAACCGTCTCTGATCACTCTCTTGTATATCCACTTATATGAATTGTGAACTTACGACAGGTCTGAAATTCAGTTGGCATTCGTCCATCAACTGAGCTTCATAAGTAAGCATTATTTTTTTACAATGGACTCACTATATGTCAAAACGTGGTTCACCCACCGTTCCACCAAGTCAAAACGTTTGAATTCGACGACCGATCCAAGACCACGCGCACAGTGATTGAGCTAGCACAGGGGCATGGAGCTCGATCTTTCCACCACAAGGCCGCCCTGCAGGCAGCACTAATTGTTGTCTCTATCCAGCTCAAAACCAAACCTGGAGGAGGACCATCTGCGACAGTGCAATTTGGTTTTCGCGTTGCATCGATCGATCGTTAGGCAGGTAGGTAGGAGTGTGAACCAAGTTAGTACTAGTTTCTTGAGGCAGGCAGGCAGGCAGGCAGCTATGATTCGGTGCCTGCAGGGGACACTGATCGCTTCCAAAGGTCCAAGCTTTTTGGTCCACCACGTACGCAACGCATCGGTGTAGCTAGTACGGCGTGTGGTTTCGCTCTGGTCCTAGCGCGGGGCGGCTGCGCCCGGTTCTTTTGATGGCTTCTTTTCCCAGAAGCTGTCCTATCCTTGTTTTTTTTTGGAAAAGCCGGTTTAAAAAAATTGTGAGGCTTTTAAATTTGTTTAGGCTTAACTATTTTAAAAGTCTTACAAATTTTTTAGACCGGTTTTTCAGGAAGCTGAGGGTGGGCGGCTTCTCGGAGAAGTCCTAAAATTTGTGAGGCTTCCAAAATAGTTAAGTCTCGCACAATATTGCAGGTCAGAGCATCTCCACCTTCGTACCCAGGAGGCTGATCCGGACGCCAAAATTACGTCCAGACGCCGAAAATCAGCCCAATCGCGTATCCAGTGATCTCTTTTTGTTTGGATTTAGGCCAACTTTGGTACGGACTACCCAGGCCAAACCCAAGATCTCGGACACGCCCTCGGAACGCCGGATGCAGTGAATTGCCCGAATGGACCGGCCTGTCAGCGACAGAAGCCGAGTCGTCGCCATTCTTCTCGCCGTTTTCCTTTTCCCGCCCTTGCCGCTACACCCCTCCCGTCCTCGCCGCCGAACTCCGCCTATAAAAGGCGTATATCTCGCCGTCTCTCTTCACAGTCTCTTACACCACTCCCAACTCCGGCGAACTTCGGACGTTCGCACCTTTCTTCCTCCTCAACTCCGCCGAGAAGCCATGGCCGAGGGATTTCCCGGCCGACGCACGATGCCGCCGTGGGAAGCCCGGCTGCTTCGCGAGGCGCGCTATACGGCATCGTCGGACACTCGTCTCCCCTTCGGCTGGCAACTCAGCGCCGGCGGGATCCCTGTTCCGCCGGTACCGGCTGACGAGGACCTCGCCGGAGAGATCCAGGTGGCTATTGCCGCCATGCAAGACCCGGATCTCGCCGAGGATCCTGGCAACCTGGTCTTCTGGAGGCGGTTCTTCGCCGACAGGCGCCTCGAGGAACTCGCCCGACACGACGGACCGCTGGGCTCGCCCGCCGCGTCACAATGTGGCTTTCCGCCGCCACTGGTGGAGCGTTCCAGGGCGAACTCTCGCCGACGTCATGGAGCACATCCAGACCGGCAACAACCCCCGCCTCGGCCTATAGTTGCGGCGTCCGGCTTCGACCACGGCGGCGACGGCCTTTTTTCTAGTTATTAAATTCGATGTAATATGTGCGCTCTTTCCCTACTTAATGAAATCCGCTTATATTCACCCATATTTCGCCGAGTTTAACTGAATTTAGCCGAATCTGAGACTCGGCATGAGTACGCGAGTGAAAAACTGGACATACCCAGGCTGAAAACTAGTTTTGTCCGGCCAAAAAAGGTCCGATTTTCGGCCTGGATTCGCGAGATGCTCTCACATATATGGCTAGTGCATGCGGCCGGACACCAAATGCAGTGTGTTCTGGACAGTTGCAACCGCAGTTTGCTTAATTACAGAGTGCTGATTTATTTGACCCGACCGTGCAGCCAGCGTGTGTCGCACGAAGAAGCTATATGGCGCGCCATGCTTTTCGATCCCCCCCTCCCTCCTTTGTCGTCTGTGGTTTCCAGAAGAGAACATGTGGAACAGTAAGACGGATGAGCAACGGGGGGTGTCTCTCTGCGATGCATTTGTTTCTTGGCTGCACAGCGAGGCTACAAAAGCTGTGAGCTCTACAGTGGTTGCCGCTCCCGGGAGTTCAACGAGAAGTTCTACATGCGATGCGGCGCGGACCAAGAGCAAGTACTGATTTGAATATTCGGATATGTCTGCGCGGGGTGCAGCAGCAAGCGAGAAGTTCTTCTCAGGCCGTGTCCTATTTTTACTGCAGGTCAGCCCGGCTTCTCACCTGGCAACATGCTTTCAAATTTCGCATAGCCAAAGTACTACGGTTCTATACCAATTTCAGATTCTTTTTTCTTCCACATACAGTTCGACAGTATATAGGAGTACGTACTGATTCTGATTTGACCAGCTCAGGTTAAAGCTGCTTAAACCCAGTGGTACGAATCATTCTCTGTTACGTGCCGATGATCGCGCTCATGATTTCGCGCTCTGCCTGCCGGACGACCGATCGCCTCCTGCCTGCCAGTGGTTGCGGGGACACTAGCGGCTACTACGAGATTATCGATCTCGTCTCAGCGCGCGACCGAGACAGAGACGCGGAACGATCCAATCCAATCCAATCCAATCCACCGGTGCTAGCTAGCTGCTGCTACTTACCAAGTTAGCTCGTCCGAGCATTGCCAAATTGGCGATTACCAGTCCCAGATTTGCGGGGATCGAGCGAGCAACCACCGGTCTAGTAGTACCTGCATAGACAACACATGGAACGGGGAAGAAGTGGAAACGAAACTAGACCCTCAAGTTAGTTTCTACTATCTGGGTACTGCAGTGCCGTACTGGAGTACTGCGGATGAGGTAGAGCTAGGCAGGGTGGAGGAGGGTGGCGACTTGTGTATGTTAGGTACGAGCAACGACTGGTCGACTGGAGAGAATAAACAAGAAACCAAAGGGAATTTAGTGAGACCCATGCATGATTGTGGCTTTGCAAATCTTGCTCGAGTAGTGCAATCATTCCGAAATGGCGAGCTTATTTTATGTGTGTGGAAGTTTCCGTCGCTGAGATCATTACTGGCCGTAATCATGCATGCTGCGACTAATCTAGTACTCCCTCCGTTCGTAAATAAGTGTACTTCTATCCTTGTCCTAAGTCAAACGTAATAAAGTTTGACTAACTTTTTAGAACAAGGTACCAACATTTATGTACTGAATTGTTACCATTAGATTTATTTTTAAATCTAGTTTTATAATATGTCAATTTGATGTAATATATGTTTCTATATTTCTCTATAAAATTGGTCAAATTTGATTATGTTTGACTTAGCCAAAACCTAGATGTACACTTATTTACGGACAAAGGAAGTACAGTAGTACTATGCCACATGCTGACATAGGAGATACGACACGACTATGGGCACGAGAAAGGTGTACGTATCTACTCCTTCCGGCCATATTAATTTACTCAAATTTATCTAGATTCAAATAAATCTAGACACTATTTAGAGGTTCATATTTTTTTCTTTAAAAAAGGGCACTTTATTGCATCACACAATGTTTACACCCGGCCTTTGTATAACTAGGATGCATACAGCCAACCATGCGTACAAAAAGACGGTACTGAGTACAAAAATTATAACATAAGAAAAAAGAATCCTTCGCCCAACTAAGACATATCTATCCGCATATCACGCTGTTATCCATGTCAGGAGAAAATTTCCCTCGCTGTTTCCTCCAATCGCGTACACCCCACCACAAATAAGTCGCGGAACTCCATACGCTGAAGAGCAGTCCACGACCTGAGGATGGCCGTGGCTCTGTAGATAACCTGCAAGGTAGAAAAATAATATTATTAAAAATCTTGTCATTTCTACATAGCCAAAGCGACCAAATAATGGCCAGCGCCCCCACCCTAAATAAAGTCCCAAATTTATCTACAATCTCATTCAGCTAGTTACCGAATACACTGATGACCGATCTAGGGGGAGACAAACCCGAGGCTACTGGATGATTGACCATATAGCACGAGCAAATTTACAATGGAAGAATAACTACCAAATTATCTTATTATGATGACAAAACACACATTGTGTACTTTCATGCCAATTCCTCTTAGCAAGATTATCTTTTGTAAGAATAACACCTTTACGAAGATACCAGGCGAATATCTTCATTTTAAGGGGTATTTTTATCTTCCAAATTTTACAATTATCATCGACAGGAATCTCAGGTTGGATCAGAGCTCTATACAAAGAATCAACAGTAAAATTACCATTAGGCAACAAATTCCATTTAAACTCATCTATGCCCTCTGACAGTTGTACATTGGCTAGTCTTGCTAAAAGATCGTGCCAAGATACTAATCTAGGGCCTAACAAACTTTTTCTAAAGGAAACATTAGGAGGGCTAGACTCCATTACTACTGAAAGTGTATCTCCTTTATGTCCAACAATTGAGTAAAGAGCAGGATATTGTTTCCGGAGAGAGGTTTGGCCAAGCCATGTATCTTTTCAAAACCTAATATGCGATCCATCCTTAATATTAAAAATGCCAAAACGGAAAAAATGTTGCTTGGAAGCCATTAGCCCAGCCCAAAAGTGTGAATCTCCAGGTTTCCACACCACTTGAGCCACAGCTTTTGACCCAACATATTTCCTCTATAGAATTGTTTGCCAAATACCCTCTTGTGTGAGTAACTTAAAAATCCATTTGCCCAAAAGAGCGGTATTTTTGACCTTCAAGTCATGAATTCCAAGGCCTCCATATTCTTTTGGTCGACAAACAACATTCCATCTGGCTAATCTATACTTATTTTTCTCATTATCCGCTTGCCAAAAAAATCTTGATCAGAAATAATCCATTTTCTTCAAGACCCCTTTTGGCAGCTGGAAGAACGAGATCATATACAGTACCATGTTGGTAAGTACCGAATTGATGAGCACAAGTCTTTCGCCGAGAGATAATAATTTGCCTTTCCAACTATTAATATGTTTCTGTAATCTTTCCTCAACGAGTTTCCATTCAGCAATCATGAGCCGCCGATAATGGATCGGTATTCCCAGATAGTTGATTGGAAACAGCCCCTGAGCGCAGCCAAATAATTCGGCATACTGATGGGCCTCGTTTTGAGCCTCGCCAAAACAATACATATCACTCTTATGAAAGTTGATCTTTAAACCCGAAAGCTGCTCAAAAACTGATAGAATTAACTTCAGATTCTTGGCTTTCTCTAGATCATGTTCCATAAAAAGGATAGTATCATCAGCATATTGAAGAATAGATAATCCACCATCCACCAGATGGGGAACTAATCCTTCAATTTGGCCATCAGCTTTTGAAAGAACATGTGGGCCCCCATGTGTGGTTTTGGTAATTAATGACAATCTTTATGGAATAATGTGTGTATTAAGTTGCACTTGTAGGATTTATCCATTGGCATCGCTTGGAGCTTGTGTCGGCTTCAAGGTCGATGAAATTAGAAGAAGATATGTTGTGCAAGCTTAAAATGTGTCATCTATAGAAGATCTCATGTTTGATGCTTGCCATCCTCGGTGATCATAGATCGATGATGTGGAATCAAGAAAGGAGTTCCATCTTGAGAAGGGCAAGATCGTCTACATCGAGCTCAAGTGGAATGCTCAAGGCAAAGGTATAATCTTGATAGGTTTTCCCTTTTGCCGGTCTCATGTTGTGTGTGGGAGACCGAGTTTAGGATAGATAACCGTACTATCAAGAGGGGCTCTCGAATGAGTAATTCGGTCACATCGTTCGGAGAGAGCTCAAACCTTTGCATACTTGCATCATCATATTTGGTTGTTATTTGGTCTTATTCATGTGTGGATATAGAGCTTGTGTTAATCTCCATAACAAGTTTTTGTTCATCAAAATCGGATCTTCCGTTTGTATCGTGTTGCGATTTTGATCTTGCCGGCTTTTCGATTTCTCACCAAGTGAGGTATCTCACATTATTATACTTGATACTTTCTCACTTGATGATAACCAATATTTTTACTTTTATAGGGTAGCTTTTGTCGTCTTCTTTCCAACGCAATTGGAATCGGGTCAATCGGAGCTACCAATCAAAAATTACACTTGTTTGAATATCTGCCGGTCTTATTTAAAAAGAAAAAGAAAAACCTGTTTTCTGGGCCGAGCGGCAGTACCGGCCGGGCGGTACTACCGCTCGCATCTGAGCGTCCCCCAACTATTCACTGCCTCCCTCGGTACCATTTTCCGGTAGTACCGGCTGGCCCGGTAGTACCGCCCGGGTGGGCCGGTACTACCGGCCGGCCCAGATAATTTTCCCAGGTGCACCTCGCCCAGCTCACTCCATCCTGCCAACACGCATGCGTCGCCGCCCGCGTTGACTCCCGCTCGCGTGCCCTGCTCCGCGCCAGCTGGCCCCGCTGCTGCCGCCTGGGTCCTGCGCTCTCGCGCGCGCCGCTCGCTGCGCCCGCCCGCGTTGACCATCGCCAGTACCCGCGCGCTAGCTGCTAGCTACCGCTGTTGTCTCCTGCTAGGCCCGCGCCGCTGCCGACTGCCTCGCTGCGCGCGCCCGTACATTGCCTGCATGCGCTACTGCATGCGCTACTGCTTTGGTTCCCTGGCTCGCTGCTGCTCGTGCGTGTGGGCCTATCGCTGCGCCGCTGCATCCCGTGCGGTCTCTGGCTCTCGCTGGTATAGCTCGCCCCCGCTCCCTTATTCTCTCGCATGCGCTGCTCCCTCTGCCTGGCGTTTTTGGTCCGTTTGGTCCGGTAGTATTTCATTCAGAAAAATAGCCCCAACGGCCAGATTTTGGGGGCCCCTATTTAAGACTTTGTCCGTTTTGAGTTTAGTAAGCTTCTTTCTCTTCTATTTGGCTAAGCTTTGTCCACACTTGCTCTAGATCTTGAAGCTTGCCTAGTCTTTTCCCTCCGATGATTCTTGTCCATATTTGAGTGGAAGAGAGAGAAGATCTAGATCCACGTTTTGACCTAACCAATTCATCTCTTTGTGAGTGCATCTTTGGGGATCTAGATTTTGGGGGATTTTGTGTCTCTCTTTGATTCCTCCTCTCTTGTTCCTCCAATAGCTTTAGTAGCTTTGTTAAAACTTGAGAGTGAGGGATTTGAACACCTTTGTGGTGTTCTTGCCATTTGCATTTGGTGCATCGGTTTGAGTTCTCCTCGGAGGATTTGGTTCGTGTGACTCATTGGAGCTTGTCCCTCTTGGGTTCTTGGAACCCTAGACGGTTGTGTGGCCTTAGTGGCATTGTGGCCTTTTGTGGCATTTGTTGGGAGCCTCCAATTAAGTTGTGGAGAAGTGCCCCAACCTTGTGAGAGGTTCCGGTTTCCACCGACAAGTGCACCGATAGTGGAAGCGTGGATCGATCCCGTTGGGGTGAGATTCACCGAAAAATAAGGGAGGCCTTTTGTGGCGTTGGTGATTTGATACCACCCCCTCTCCAAACGAGACGTACTCCATGTTGGGAGGAACTCGGTAAAATATCGGTGTCCCCGCGCGCCTCGGTTATCTCTATACCCGAGCTCTTTACTTATGCACTTTACATTGTGATAGCCTTCATGCTTGAAGTAATATATATCTTGCTATCACTTTGTTGCTTGTATTGCTTAGCATAAGTTGTTGGTACACATAGGTGAACCTTAGTTGTTCTAGGTTGTGCTTAACAAAGTAGACACTAGTTTTATTCCGCCTTTGTTGAGCCACTCTAGGAAAAGTTTTAATCGCCTATTCATCCCCTCTCTAAGCGACATCCGTATCCTTTCATCTTTGGCTCTCTCAATAAGGATAGACAACATATCCGACACTATATTAAATAGCATAGACGATAATGGATCCCCTTGTCGAAGTCCTTTTTGTGTCTGGAAGTATTTGCCCAGATCATCATTAACCTTTATGGCAACATTATCTCCAGAAACAAAGGAATGTATGATAGAACGCCACTCCTCCGAAAAACATTTCATACGAAGCGTTTGCTGAAGGAAAAACCATAGATAAATTAAATTCAATTAATATAGATCGAAGGGAATAGTATAGTTGAGTAGTTTCGATTATACTATATCTCATTGCAACGCTTGGGCGCCGATCGTGGTTGTTGTGGGCTTGTGGCCTTGGATGACTAAGAACATCTCTAATGGAGTCCCTAAAAAGGCGAAACATGTGAAATTCCGGCGAGAATACGGGCCGTGAGCCAAGAGACCGAACTAATCGAGCCCGTAAATACCCTGGTCCGTATTCTTATTTCACGGCCCACCTTGAACTACCCTCCGCAACCCCTACAAGTAGTGTGCGTGCGGGCGAATACGGTTTCCAACCCACACGCCGCCGCCGCACAACAAACTCTATCCCCTTGCCGCCAACGTGCAGACTAACCTCCTCCGGCAAGCGAATCAGGCCACCGCGGTTGCGGATCGATGACGGCGCCCTCGCCATGTCAATGCTGCAAGGCGGATGCGGGTAGGAAGGAGGCCGTAGCGGCGGCGGAGGAGGTGGTGGCCGTCGGCCACTCTCCTGGTCGTGATCCCCGCATCCATGCTCCGACGAGGTGGCCGCGAAGCTAGTGCGGTCCATCGGGGAGGTGGAGGCCGAGGCGGTCGTGCATGGATCCGGAGGCGGCGCTGACGAGGAGATGGAGGCCAGCGTCACGGATGACGAGTTGGAGGTGGAGCTCGTCGTCCTCGACGACTAGATGGCCGGCGCAGGAGCTCCGGTCTTCACGGAGAGCTTGATTTTGGCCACACGTGAACGCGTCAGCGTCCCTGGCGAGCTCTCCCCCTATTTAAGTTTTTTATGATTTTGATATATTTTGCATGAACGGCTCGGTATGCCAACGAACTAGTGCATTCGCATGTTAATTTTCTTGCTAAAGTTATTAAAATTCAAATTTACGGATTGATTTCACGGGCTTCGATCTATGCAGATGAACTCAAACCTATAAATCACGTGTACAACCGCATGTACTCGCGATTTACAGGCCTGACGTTTAAGAGCTCCATTAGAGATGCACTAACACATTCAGTGGCGGAGCTAGGGGACCCGCATGGGTCTGCCCCCTATGGCGTTGTGCAGCATGAAGAAAAATCTTGCTTAAGGCTAAATTAGACAGATTTTTTAGAGAATTAGCTTAGTTGCCCCTTTTAATTAAAAATTATCAAGCTTGGCCTCTTTAAGATGGAATCCTGCCTCCGGCGCTGTAACTGCGTACCTCCAGCTTTGTTCTGATGATCTGGTACGTGTTCATGGAACCACGTACGCATGCAAGCAGCAAAATGCATTGCAGGATCTATATATTTCTATCTTGTCTCCCTGACACGTGCGGAAGTGGAACAATACAATATTTGTGTCCACCTTTGCGGCGGAGCATGGCATATCCTCTGGAACCAAACAGCTGCATGCAACGGTTTAATACGGTTGCAGGTTGCTGGCAGACGGAGGATGCGACAGTATGTGTGCACGCGCGCGTAGGGTCGACCGATTAAACATCCCACGTCCTACGGTCGTCCCATCGAACCCTCCACCTTCATTCCGTTTAGCGCCTTCATCTAGTACATTGGCCTGAATGTAAGATTTTCTATAAATCTCAAATTTCATGTGTGTGAAAGTCTATAAGTGGTTACTCAGGTGTGTGTGGCAAGAGGAGTAACGGCTAAAGTTTAATTACACATGAAAATTAGGAAAAAAGTTACACCACCTTATAAAATGAAGTGTCTCATCACTTTGTAAGTGAGTGAGAAAAAAGTGTTACACACGTGCTCCTCCGACGATGACGTCCGTTCGCTCGTCACCACGACATGCAGTTTGCGAAATAAGTATCGAACCGAGCTTATCTTTTAGCTACCCAGGCAAACAGTTGTAGTTTTGACAGAAGTGTCAACAGTTAGAAGGTTTGGAGCACTCCCGGATCGTGGCTACTATAAATACCGACTCGAACTTGTGCGCGACAAGGCATCGGTCGCCGCTCTATATAAGGATATGTGCCTTCTACCACTCAACATACTGAAACCGATCTAGGGTTTTGCCAGCCTCTCTGGTCTCTGCTTGCTTCGTCACCATAGTCTACTCCATCCCGGCGCCAGCTTGCACGGCGAACGGGAGAATAGGTCTCCGAAACCACTCGCATTTGCGATCATGTACGAAAGAGAGCAAATAAGGTTTTTAGGGAAGCGTTATGCGTGACTGCACAATTTCGTTATGACGATGTGTCTTTCTGACCGTCAAGAGCATCGGCGTGCATGGCATCTGCTGTGTCTTCTTCTTTAACAGTCTACAACAAACCTCTGCACCAATGGTGACTTCTCGGCAACAAATTAGAGTACGTATACCGTGATCTGATCTATTGCTACTATACTGTGGCTATTCTTGTCTATGCACTTTTACTGTTCATGTTGATCAACACATGTAGTAGTATGTTAGAGTTCACGTGTTTATAGATGGTGTAGTTATAATTTATATTTAAAAATTAATTATGAAAATCATGCCTAATAATCTAAACGGTACATGTACCGGTAGTACACTGTACACGCAGCTAATTAAGCACGCTCGTACCGCCTCCACCTGGTTACCTATTGAGGTGTTCCACCCATGAGGTCGATGCACATCGGGGGTTCACAGATGTTAGGATTTAATTAGTTCTTTTAATTAAATGTATAAATTCCTGCTTGTAATTAATCACAGTAGTTGCTATTTGTACCACTTGTATGTCGGTTTGTACATGTCCTTCCGAACAGACGCGCCCGTTGTAAACACTTGTTCAGGTGCTATATATATAACACTATTCATCATCAATGGAATTATAGTTTTTACTCCTATCATTTGATTGTGTTCTCTCTCGGTGATATCTCAATCTCAACACGTTATCAGCAGCTCTATGTCTCAGTGTATTTGGAGAACCAAAGAATCGGAAGATAGGAAGAACAGGCAAATTGGTAAAAGAAAAAAAGATTGCCTGATGCATCTTGTAGCCGTATATTCTCCTTTTTCACAAGAAAATCAAGAACGCGGAAGAACGTAGAAAGAAGGAAGAAGAGACGCTCAGTACATGAAGCGCATCAGCAGCATCGTCAAGCAAACCGATGAAAATTCAATCTAGTTCCTAGATTGCCAGGTGCTCTTTTCCAGTTTTGTTCATACAACAAATGCTACCAAGAATCAGTACCTTCAGAACTTGCTAAGATGATGTCCTTCACGGGCGCGAAGCCGCGACGAACTGCAACGTTCGATCAGGCACCAACGGTGGTGTTTTTCAGCCCGGCTGTTCCTACGGCCGGCGTGCTCCAGACTGGGCGCGGCAACGCCCGTGCCCGCGGCCTCCCGGCGTGGCTCCCCACGACAAGGACGCCCAAAGCGACTTCCAGCGCGGTGACGGCATACTTGGTCTTCACGACCGGCCATCCGCAAATGTCCGTGCTCCGCGACGCATCCGACGCGGCGGCACCTGCAACGAGGCGCTCGGACCCCTGTCGCGGCCTCCTAGTGCGGCTCCCCGCTACATCAATAAAGATCACTCATTCACTACAATCTCTAGATTCTCTTCAAAATTTTCCGATAATTATATCATTGGCAGTGAAAAATCATCTATCTATGCAGTTGATAGATGTAGCGACTATATTTCGTGTGTATCACTAGATTTGGACATGTATGGTTCCCGATGGAATCTCTATCCAAATCATAATATAAATGCAACATCCATTGTGTAAAAATCAAAAAGTCATTACATGGCTTATTATTGTCGGTATATTTTGGTACAACCGACGTAGTGAGTTCCTTATACACAAGGATTACTCCTACAATGATGATTACCCATGCGTGTTTATCATGCACAAGGATTACTCCTGCAATGACGAAGCACGTGATCATCTAAATGACGGAATTTGAGATAACGGATTTGGATAAAACCAATTAGTGCTTATAACGAATACTCGTGCACCTTCTCTCAAGTATTATGGTACACCAAGTTGGCCGTGTCAGAAAATATTGGATAAACTTATTATGGACAAGTCATATCCATCTCCCATGCCGGTTGTTCGATCTCTAGACGTAGAGAAAGATTCACTCAAACCACGGGATGATGTAGAAAGGATGTGGGGACTTGAAGTTCCATATCCCAGTTCCATTGGACCCACCAACACAATTGGTTGGGAATCAAGAATATCTTTCGATATCTCCAAGGCACCACACATTATTTGACATGTTCATGTAATTTTAGAGAAATCTAAACTCTAATATCATCAAAATACACTGATCTTGGCTACTTGAATGATCCCCATAATGTGTACCTACATGGTAGAAGTGTCACTTCATTGATGTCTTCGAAATAGACTTCGGTGACTACACCTACCAATCATTCTGAAATACAAGGCTTCATGTTAACATGTGTGGCTTCAGAATGATAAACCACATACATCAGTCATGTGGTATTGGTTCTCTTGAATGATAAACCATTATCTACATAGATAATGTTGCTTTTGTTGGAGATATGCCCTAGAGGCAGTAATAAATATAGTTATTATTATATCTTTGTGTTTATGATAAATGTTTACATTCATGCTATAACAATATTAACAAGGAAACATTAATACTTGTGTGATTTGTAAACTAAATTAGAGTCCTTAGTAAAGCCTCTTCATAATACTAGATTGTTGGTTAATAGATGATAGTGGTTTCCCTATCATGAACATTGAGATGTTGTTAACAACAATATCATATCATTAGGAGAATGGTATGATGGACATACTCCTATAGATAAGCGTAGCATAAAGATCAAGTCATTTTAAATAGTTCAATTGCTATATGCTTTCTGATACATAGTAACCTAATTCCTTCGACCATGAGATCATGTTTATCACCATCACCGGAAGGATGCTTTGATGACATCAAACACCACACCGTAACTGGGTGGCTATAAAGGTGGCATTGAGTGTTTGGAAAGTATGGGTTGAGACACATGAATCAAGAGTGGGATTTGTCCATCCATATAACGGATAGATATACTCTGGGCCCTCTCGGTGGAATGTCATCCAATTAGCTTGCAAGCATGTGACTGGCTCACAAGGGATCACATATCACGGGAACGAGGAAAGAGTACTTATCGGTAACGAGGTTGAACTAGGTATGCAGAGATACCGACGATCAAAACCTCGGATAAGTAAACTATCGTGAGACAAAGGGAAATTGGTATCGTATGTAAGTGGTTCATTCGATCGTAAAGTAATCATAGAAATATGTGGGAGCCATATGAATTTCCAGATTCATCTATTGGTTATTGATCGGAGAAGTGTCTCGATCATGTCCGCATAATTCACGAACCGTAGGGAGACACGCTTAAGGATTCGATGTTGTTGAGTGGTTATGGAATGATGAGTAAGAGACCGAATGTTGTTCGGAGTCACGGATGGGATCCGGGATATCACGAGGAGATCCGGAATGGTCCGGAGAATAAGATTCATATAAGGAAAGTCCTGTTTCGGGGTTGGAGAATGGTTCCGGTGTTTTCATCGGGAATGTTCTAGAAGATTCCGGAATGTCCGGCACTCCGGAGGGGAAGGGTACATGAATGTGTCATTACAAGTTGAAATGGTTGCATCGTGTACTAGGTGTCATCGCTGAGCAAAATAAAGGGATAAATCAAATCCTAGTTTAAAAAAGTCAAACGCCAATTTGAAAAAGTCAAACGGCAAGTTTGCTTGGTGGAGGGAGAGTAGGAAACCTACTTGGGGAGGAAGTCCCTCTCCCTCCACCGCCGGCCTTGGAAGCCGAGTTGGGGAGGGACTCCCCTCCCCTTGGCCGGCCCCCTCCACCTATATAAGGAGGGGCAGGGCTGCCCCTCCAAGCACACACCTTGCACCCTCCAAACCCTAACCCTAAGCCACCGGCGCCACCACCTCCTGCTGCTGCCGCCGCGTAGGGCAAACCCTAGCCGCCGACTTTGGCTTCCCCAAGCCCTAGCCGTCGTCCTAGCCCTCTCTCCTTGGTGTGTATAAACCCTAGATCACCGAGGCCTCTCTCATAGTCCACCATACTCGCTCCGGATTAAGGCGAAGCCCTGCGAGATCTCCCCTCTACTTCCGGTACCACGCCGTCGTGCTGCCGGAATCACGAGGAGAGTGCTACAACCTCCGCTGCCTGCTGGAACAAGGGAGAGGAAGGTCTTCATCGAGTACCGAATGTGTGACCGACTGCGGGAGCGCTGCCGGAACGCGGCGCCGGAAGGATCGTCTACGCGATCTTGAGATCGGGAAGAGTACGACTACATCACCCACGAGAATCCGCTCTCGTTAACCGCTTTTGAATCTTCGAGGGTGAGTTCCTATATCGACTCATTGGTACAATCTAGTAGATAGATCTTGGCTTGTTTGTTTGCATGCGGTAGAATTTTTTTGTTTTCCATGCTACGAACCCCTACAGTGGTATCAGAGCCGTGTCTATATGTAGATCTGTTGCACGAGTAGAACACAATGGTCATTATGGGCGGTGGTGCTTTTATTATCAATTGCTTCTTGTGTACTTTGCATCTTGCGGTATGATGGGATAAAGCAGCCCGGGCTAACCTTACATGACATCGTTCATGAGACTTGCTCCACGCTAAACATGCAACTTGTATTGCATAAGTGGCTTTGCGGGTGTCTGTCTCTCCCATTATAGTAAGATCCAATTTACAACGGACACTTGATAGTTCTAGCATCAACGTTGTGGTTCTTGTTCGTAAGTTAGAGCGACACTTATTGAAAGCCCCAAACCACGTAAAATATGCAAAGAAAATTAGAGGCGTCTAACTTTGTTTTGCAGGGCTGTGCTATGATGTGATATGGCCATGATTGTGATTATATTTGATGTATGCAATGTTCCTTATTGTAAGTCGGCAACCGGCAGGAGCCATATGGTTGTCTTTAATTTCTGTTAAGACCCACGTGTCTATTCAAAGTAGTTGTAATAGTTGAAGCTGGTGGACGACAACTTTGGAGCAGCGTCATTGACCTTGATGCAATGCCGGTGATGATGGAGATCATGTTCGTGCTTGAAGATGGATGATCAGAAGCACAAAGAAGAAAGGCCATATCATATCACATATTATGTATTGCATGTGATGTTAATCCTTTATGCATCTTGTATTGCTTAGTTAACGACGGTAGCATTATAAGATGATCCCTCAAGCACACAAATTTCAAGTTTTAAAGTGTTCATCCTCAGTTAGCACCGTTGCTAAAGCTTGTTGTTTCGAAGCACCACGTGATGATCGGGTGTGTTAGATTCTGCAAGTGTATACAACGTGAGCAAGCCAGTTTTGCTCATGCAGAAGCTAAGGTTTGATCTTGACGAGCCTAGCATGTACATACATGGTCTCGGAACACGGATCACCGAAAGGTAAAGCATGAATCATATAGTAGATATGATGAACATGTCGATTGTTCGCCATTGAAGCTACATCAACTCTCGTGATGATCGGTTTTGATGTGGTGGATTTGGTTCGTGTGATCACTAAAACAATGTGAGGGATATTGTTTTGAGTAGGAGTTCATCTAGATTAATTTAACTATTAATTAGAACTCAATTTGTCATAAACTTAGTCTAAACTATTGCAAATATGTTGTAGATCAATGGCAGCCCCTACCATCAATTTTAATGCGTTCCTAAAGAAAGAAAAGTTGAAAAACAATGGAAGCAACTTCGCGGATTGGTTCCGCAATTTGAGGATTGTCCTCAATGCTGGTAATTTGACCTATGTGCTGGATGCACCGCTGGGTGACCCGCCTGCAGCTAATGCTACCGATGAAGTAAAGAATGTTTACCTCACTCGAAAGAATCAGTACTCCACAGTTCAGTGTGCTAGTATGGTTTGGAATCGGAGCTTCAGAAAACGCTTGAGAATTCAGACCCACATGATATTGTCCGTGAACTCAAAATGATATTTGAGGCTCACGCGGCAGTTGAGAGTTATGAGGCTTCTGAAAAGTTCTTTAACTGCAAGATGGAAGAGGGCAGCCCCGTCAGTGAGCATGTGCTTAAGATGTCTGGGCACGCAAACAAACTCCAAAGTTTGGGTATAGTGATTCCTAACTCTCTGGGGATACATCGTGTCCTCCAATCACTACCACCAAGTTACAAGAACTTTGTGATGAACTACAATATGCAAAACATGGACAAGACGTTGCCAGAACTCTTCTCCATGTTGAAATCTGCAGAAGTGGAGATCAAGAAAGAGCATCAAGTGTTGTTGGTCAATAAGACCACCAAATTCAAAAAAGGCAAGTCTAAGCAAAAGGGACACTTCAAGAAGGGTGGTAAGAAAGTTACCACACCGGCAAAGAAGACCAAGGCTGGACCTAAGCCTGATACTTAGTGCTTTTACTGCAAGCAAGAGGGTCACTAGAAGCGGAATTGCCCAAAGTACTTGGCGGATTTGAAGAACGGCAACATCAAGAAGAAAGGTATATCTGATATACATGTTATTGATGTGTATCTCACTAGTACTCGTAGTAGTGCCTGGGTATTTGATACTGGTTTGGTTGCTCATATTTGTAACTCGAAACATGTGCTGCAGAATAAACGGAAGCTAGCGAAGAATGAGGTGACGATGTGCGTTGGAAATGGATCAAAGGTTGATGTGATCGCGGTCGGCATGCTACCTCTTCATCTACCATCGGGATTAGTTTTATACTTAAATATTATTATTTTGTGCCTGCGTTGAGCAAGAACATTATATCGGGATCTTGTTTATTGCGAGACGGTTACTTGTTTAAATCCGAGAATAATGGTTGTTCGATTTATATGAGTAATATGTTTTATGCACATGCACCTTTGATAGATGGTCTATTCTTATTGAATCTCGATTGTAGTAATACACACATAAATAACATTGAGGCTAAACGTTTGAAATTGAGCGATAACTCGACCTATATGTGGCACTGTCGTCTTGGTCATATCGGAGTGAAGCGTATGAAGAAACTCCATTCCGATGGACTTCTTGAATCACTTGATTTTGAATCACTTGAAAGATGCGAAGCATGTCTGATGGGTAAAATGACTAAGACTCCATTTTCTGGTATGATGGAGCGAGCTACAGACTTATTGGAAATCATACATACCGATGTGTGTGGACCAATGAGTGTAGCATCGCGCGGTAGTTATCGTTATGTTCTTACCTTCATGTATGACTTGAGTAGATATGGGTATATCTATTTCATGAAACATAAGTCCGAAACTTTCGAAAAGTTTAAGGAATTTCAAAGTGAGGTGGAGAATCAACGTAACAAGAAGATTAAATTTCTACGTTCTGATCGTGGAGGTGAATATCTTAGTTACGAGTTTGACGAGCATTTGAATAAATGCGGAATACTTTCACAATTGACACCGCCAGGAACACCACAGCGTAATGGTGTGTCCGAACGTCGTAATCAAACTCTCTTAGATATGGTTCGTTCTATGATGTCACTTACAAATTTACCGCTATCGTTTTGGGGTTATGCATTAGAAACAGCCGCATTCACTTTAAATAGGGCACCATCTAAATCCGTTGAAACGACACCGTATGAATTATGGTTTGGGAAGAAACCTAAATTGTCGTTCCTTAAAGTTTGGGGTTGCGAAGCCTATGTAAAGAAGTTACAGCCGGACAAGCTTGAACCCAAAGCGGAAAAATGCGTCTTCATAGGATACCCGAAGGAAACTATCGGGTATACCTTCTATCATAGATCGGAGGGCAAAATCTTCGTTGCCAAGAATGGATCCTTTCTGGAGAAGGAATTTCTCTCGAAAGAAGTGACTGGAAGGAAAGTAGAACTCGACGAGGTTGTCGAACCTTCTCTCGAACTTGCTAGTAGCGCAACAGCGGAAGAAGTTCCTGTGGCGCCTACACCAGTAAGAGAGGAAGCTAATGATGATGATCATGAAACTTTGGTTGAAGTTGCTACAGAGCCTCGCAGGTCAACGAGAACTCGTACCACTCCTGATTGGTATGATACCGTTATGAGTGTCATGTTGGTGGACAACACCGATGACCCTGCGACATATGAGGAAGCGATGATGAGCCCAGATTCCAATAAATGGCAAGAAGCCATGAAATCCGAGATTGGATCCATGTACGAAAACCAAGTATGGACTTTGGTGGACTTACCAGATGGCCAGAAGGCTGTCGAGAACAAATGGATTTTCAAGAAGAAAACAAATGCTGATGGTAATGTTACTGTCTATAAAGCTCGACTTGTCGCAAAATGGTTTCGACAAATTCAAGGAGTTTACTACGATGAGACTTTCTCACCAGTAGCGAAGCTAAAGTCTGTGAGGATTATGTTAGCAATCGCTGCATATTACGATTATGAAATATGGCAGATGGATGTCAAACAGCCTTCCTCAATGGAGACATTGATGAAGAGTTGTATATGATGCAACCCAAAGGTTTTGTCGATTCTAAAGATGCTAACAAGGTATGCAAACTTCAAAGGTCCATATATGGATTGAAGCAAGCATCCCGAAGTTGGAATCAACGTTTTGATAAGGTAATCAAAAACTTTGGTTTTATACAAACTTATGGAGAAGCTTGTATTTACAAGAAAGTGAGTGGGAGCTCTGTAGAGTTCTTAATACTATATGTAGATGACATATTGTTAATTGGGAATGATCTAGACCTTCTTAATAGTGTCAAGGAATATTTGAATAATAGTTTTTCAATGAAAGATCTTGGCGAAGCAGCTTACAGATTAGGCATAAAGATTTATAGAGATAGATCGAGACGCGTAATATCATTGTCACAAAGTACATATTTGGACAAAGTTCTAAAGAGGTTTGGAATGGAAGATAGCAAGAAAGGGTTCTTGCCCATGTTGCCCAATACGACCTTGAGTAAAACTCAAAGTCCAGCAACGGCAGAAGATAGAGAAAGGATGAGTAAGACTCCCTATGCCTCAGCCATAGGATCTCTAATGTATGCCATGCTATGTACTAGACCCGACATTGCATATGCTGTTAGTTTAACTAGCAGATATCTAAGTGATCCAGGAGTGGATCATTGGACAACGGTCAAAAACATCCTTAAGTACTTGAACTAAGGATATGGTTCTTTCTTATGGAGGTGATGAACAGCTCGTTGTTAATGGTTACACTGATGCTAGTTGGAACACCGATTCGGATGATTCTAGATCGCAATCTGGATACGTATTTATTTTGAATGGTGCTGCAGTTAGCTGGAGGAGTGCAAAGCAAAGTGTTGTGGCGAGATCTTCAAGTGAATCGGAATACATAGCTGCTTCGGAGGCTTCACAAGAAGCGATATGGATGAAGGAGTTCATTACAAAGCTCGGTGTGGTTCCAAGTGCGCTGGACCCAATGTCTATCTACTGTGATAACATGGGCGCCATAGCCAATGCGCAAGAACCAAGGTCACACAAGAAGCTGAAGCACATCAAGCTACGTTTTCACGCTATTCGAGAACATGTCCAAGATGGAGACATAAAGATTTTCAAAGTACACACGGATCTGAATGTGGCGGATCCGTTGACTAAACCTCTCTCGAGGGCAAAACATGACCAACACCAAAATGCCATGGGTGTTCGGTATATTATCATGTAATCTAGATTAGTTGACTCTAGTGCAAGTGGGAGACTGTTGGAGATATGCCCTAGAGGCAGTAATAAATATAGTTATTAATATATCTTTGTGTTTATGATAAATATTTATATTCATGCTATAACAGTATTAACAAGGAAACATTAATACTTGTGTGATTTGTAAACTAAATTAGAGTCCCTAGTAAAGCCTCTTCATAATACTAGCTTGTTGGTTAATAGATGATAGTGGTTTCCCTATCATGAACATTGAGATGTTGTTAACAACAAGATCATATCATTAGGAGAATGGTATAATGGACATACTCCTATAGATAAGCGTAGCATAAAGATCAAGTCATTTTAAATAGTTCAATTGCTATATGCTTTCTGATACATAGTAACCTAATTCCTTCGACCATGAGATCATGTTTATCACCATCACCGGAAGGATGCTTTGATGACATCAAACACCACACCGTAACTGGGTGGCTATAAAGGTGGCATTGAGTGTTTGGAAAGTATGGGTTGAGACACATGAATCAAGAGTGGGATTTGTCCATCCATATGACGGATAGATATACTCTGGGCCCTCTCGGTGGAATGTCATCCAATTAGCTTGCAAGCATGTGACTGCCTCACAAGGGATCACATATCACGGGAACGAGAAAAGAGTACTTATCGGTAACGAGGTTGAACTAGGTATGCAGAGATACCAACGATCAAAACCTCAAATAAGTAAACTATCGTGAGACAAAGGGAAATTGGTATCGTATGTAAGTGGTTCATTCGATCGCAAAGTAATCGTAGAAATATGTGGGAGCCATATGAATTTCCAGATTCCTCTATTGGTTATTGATAGGAGAAGTGTCTCGATCATGTCCGCATAATTCACGAATCATAGGGAGACACACTTAAGGATTCGATGTTGTTGAGTAGTTATGGAATGATGAGTAAGAGACCGAATGTTGTTCGGAGTCACGGATGGGATCCGGTATATCACGAGGAGATCCGGAATGGTCCAGAGAATAAGATTCATATAAGGAAAGTCCTGTTTCGGGGTTGGAGAATGGTTCCGGTGTTTTCATTGGGAATGTTCTAGAAGGTTCCGGAATGTCCGGCACTCCGGAGGGGAAGGGTACATGAATGTGTCATTACAAGTTGGAATGGTTGCATCATGTACTAGGTGTCATCGCTGAGCAAAATAAAGGGATAAATCAAATCCTAGTTTGAAAAAGTCAAACGACAAGTTTACTTGGTGGAGGGAGAGTAGGAAACCTACTTGGGGAGGAAGTCCCTCTCCCTGCACCGCCGGCCTTGGAAGCCGAGTTGGGGAGGGACTCCACTCCCCTTGGCCGGCCCCCTCCACCTATATAAGGAGGGGCAGGGCTGCCCCTCCAAGCACACACCTTGCACCCTCCAAACCCTAACCCTAAGCCGCCAGCGCCACCACCTCCTGCTGCTGCCGCCACCGCCTAGGGCAAACCCTAGCCGCCGACTTTGGCTTCCCCAAGCCCTAGTCGTCGGCCTATCCCTCTCTCCTTGGTGTGTCTAAACCCTAGATCACCGAGGCCTCTCTCATAGTCCACCATACTCGCTCTGGCTTAAGGCGAAGCCCTGCGAGATCTCCCCTCTACTTCCGATACCACGCCGTCGTGCTGCCGGAATCACGAGGTGAGTGCTACAACCTCCGCTGCCTGCTGGAACAAGGGAGGGGAAGGTCTTCATCGAGTACCGAACGTGTGACCGACTGCGGAAGCGCTGCCGAAATGCGGCGCCGGAAGGATCGTCTACGCGATCTTGATATCGGAAAGAGTACGACTACATCACCCACGAGAATCCGCTCTCGTTAACCGCTTTAGAATCTTCGAGGGTAAGTTCCTATATCGACTCGTTGCTACAATCTAGTAGATAGATCTTGGCTTGTTTGTTTGCATGCGGTAGAAATTTTTTGTTTTCCATGCTACGAACCCCTACAGCTTTGTGTTGCAAGGATGCAAACATGATACATCAGGAGCAATATCACTAAGCGCATTGCCCCTTATTTGTTTTATCCTTATGAACTCCAAAAGAGTCAGAAAATAAACATCATGCAAATCAAACCATGTGAAAACATTGCTGGTTTGTTCATGAAGTCTCTACCAACTTTGTTATTCTTGAAATTGGTGTTCGACGGCTTCAAGATATGTGAGTCAGGGGGAGTATCCTCCTTAACTAGTCATGTCCAAAGCATCATATTACACTCTTTTTCCCTTTATAAGTTTACTATATAGGTTCTCATCAAGGTTTTTAATGAGGTAATATCAACACAAGATCATATGTCATACTTTTTGTTTTCCTCATCTGGGTTTTTAAGAAAGTATACACCATATATATATTGCTCTCTAAACTCTATGAGTTTTTTCCCTTTGACAAGGCTTTTCTTATATGGAGTTAACAAAGAGGCAATACCAATAATATGTTGTATCATTTTCTCCTTATTTTTCCACTGGGTTTGAAAAAGTTTTAACAGCATATCCAACTATTATATGTTGCACCATTTTCTTCTTATTTTTCCACTGAGTTTAAAGGAGTTTTAGCAACATATCATACACACTACTCCTCGCATTTTTTCCACAGGATTTTTGGAGGAGACTATTTCAAGATGATGAACACTCAAAAGGACAAGAATGGATTAGGAGGAAGTGTTATGATTTAATTAGTTCTTTTAAATAACCACAACAGTTGCTATCTGTGCAACTTGTATGTCGGTTTGTACTTGTCCTTACGATCAGACGTGCCTGTTGTAAGCGTCTGTTCGGGTGCTATATATATAGCCACTGGCGGACCTTAGTGGAGGCTAAAAGGACCGTCGCCCCCCAGCCCATGTAGAATTTGTCTGCTGTTTATAGGTATTTGGCTCATTTATCAATTGAAAATCTGACTAAAGCCCATATTTCGCCCCCTCAGCCCATTTTGTCCCCCCCCCCCCCCCCCCGAATTTTGGCCCAAGGTCCGCCGGTGTATATAGCACTATTCATCATCAATGAAATTACAGTTTTTACTCCTACTAGCACAATGCCCGTGCGTTGCAACATGTATAAAATAATATTATCGCGTATGTATAAACTTTAGAATCTTATTTGTCGAACGATTTTGGTTGTATACCATCATGAATATGTTATGTTAACCCTTATTTTATTTTTTCAGTTGTAAATGAACATAGGTTACACTACCTTTCTGTTGTGGCGACGAAGGATTACTGCCCGAAGCCAAATGATCGATGCGGTGTTGTCTTACTGCTATTATACTGTCTTTATGTAAGAGAACTCAAAAAAAAAATCTCAGGTGCAAAACTAACAGCGTCCTCATGATTAGAATCAAAATTTCCGTGTTTAAATATTTAAAATACTAAAAGAAACCTAGAAGGAAGTTAATAACAATGGGCAATGAAATCACTCCTTCCACTTTCTCAGCTGAAGAATTGTTTTACAATGCCTAACATCATGGATGCGAGTTAAAGAAACTATACTGGAAGTGCATGCTTTCACACGTATAAACTTGAAAATGACTGACATGATGTACAACAAAAGGACACATAAAGAAATTTGAGGAAAGTTGTAGTTTAGTTTCATACTTCAATTGATGACTAAATTCCATCAGTTACTCAAAAATCACTTGTAATATCACAGCGATTGTGAGATCATAGTAACCAAGTTCGTCGGACTGTTCTGTGCCGAGCTAGTCGACCATTGCCGCCCGCGCTTCATATTGAGGACCGTGACAATGTGGGCATTGGGGCGGTGACCTTCAGGGACACGGCAGTCCACGCATGGAGCAAGATGGGACAGAATATATGCATGCTAGCTAATTATTTCGAAGCCCAGTTGTGTATAATCAGATGCTCACTTAGATAAAGTATGAATGATAAACTGTGGCCATTGCAAATTAGCAAGCTGAAAAAACATCGTCGTTCCTTTATTCAAGGCTCGGAGCCAACTTAGCACACTGTCTTCATGCAGAAATGTCAGTTCCATGTTTAAATCTGAGAGAGTAGCATATGTGAATAGCAACCAAAAAGTATCTTAGGGTCTGTGCCTGTGTAGGACCCTGCAAAATAGCCAATGACTCTTATAGCGAGCATACTTGGTGGGTTTCCTAGAGTATATTGGCGTGTGACGTGAAACAGTTTCAGAAACAGGGGAAGAGACTACCAGAGAGAGGAGCCAGAGCAACAAGTTCCTCTGATGGCAACCATAGAAAGGAACAGTCGCGAAAACTACAGATTCCATGACAGAGGTATAAAATCATCGAGAAACCACACTAGAAATTGGATCGGATCTGCAAAACAGTCAGATCCGTCACCACATCCCCTGATTCTTGCAGCTGGAGGGGAGTTTTATTCAAGTAAAGAAAGGACAGAGGGCCCGATCTGGGCCTGGCGGGCCGCGGTGGGCACGTCCGGACCAGGCTGCTGTGCTCTTCGGTTTCTTGCCATGGTGGCTGGGAACCCCGATCCGGACCAGGTAGGGATGGCAATGGGGCCCCGAAACCCGATAACCCGGTGGGTACCCGCCTTAAATGGGGCGGGTCTGGTAAAAAATTAGACCCGCCAAATTATATGGGGCGGGTATGGAGGAGCCGGACCCATACCCATAGACCCGCAGACCCGCCACTGGCCCAACATATTGTCTAGATTTATACTAATAGCCTCAATGACCGGCCCACCAACAGGCCCACCATCGGCCAGACAATAGACTCCCAGCCCAGTAGCCCACTATTCCGTCTAGGGAATTCTCGCGAGTCAACGCCGCCTCCCACGATCCTGCAGGCGCGCCGCCATCACCTCACGCTTCTGTGTCGCGCCTGCCTCGCGCCTCCGCGCTGCCCCTGCCCCGACACCTCGCGCTGCCCGCCTCGCGTCTCCGATCCGCCCTTGCACCACCGCCTCGCGCCTCCACGCCGCCCCTGCACCGCCACCTCTCGCCTCTGCACCATCCCTGCACTGTCGCCTTGCCCCTTTGCGCTGCCTACCTTGCGCCTCTGTGTCACTGCGACACCGCCTCTCGCACGTCTGCGCCATCATCGCGTCCGCCCCGCGCCTCTGCGCCATCATCGCCACTGCCTCACAGTACATGGACCCGGGTACCCATCGGGTACCCGGGACCCGACGGGTGGCGGGTCTGGAGAAATTTTTGACCCGACAACAGAGTCGGGGCGGGTATGGGAGGGCCGAACCCGGCCCCAAACCCAGCGGGTGCCATCCCTAGGAACAGGCGGGTCCAGATCTGGTGGCCGGATGACATCCATAACCATGGTTTGCGAGGTTGACTTGCACACAACACGCATGGATGTCTTGCTCGTCAGCCTCCTGCCGCCTAGGATAGTCTTCGTGTGCCGACATCCCCCGTCTATGCCAATGGACCCGTTATGGTGGTGTTTGCTGACCCGTGGGCGCGAGATCGTGGAAGCTGGGGCGGCGGCCCTGGAAGGTGGTCTGTGCGGGCAGCCCTCCGTCGAAGGTGGCTCCGGGAGTTAGCTCGTGGTGTTGCTCCTCAGAATGGCGGTGGTCCGGCAAGCCCGGGTGATCACGAGGTCGATGGCGTTGCTGCTTGGCAGCGGGGCTCTGCCGTGGTGGATCTTCTGGTAGGAGGAGCAGGAGGGACTAGTGTTGGAGTTGGTGAGGACAGTGGCACCCTTGCTGCAGTGCGGTGGAAGGGCTTCACGCGCCCATTTGGGCCTGGCTAGGCCAATGAGGGTCTGGTTTGCCCCTCTCGCTGCATCCGGTCGGCTACCGCCGGAAGGTGGTGGAGGAAGTTCCCTCCCGTGTGTTGCTATCCTGCCAACTCTCGCCGATGTTCCTCCTTTTTCGCTCTTGCAGGCCTCACAACGTGGGTCGCGGTGAGATGTCGGGGTTGACTGCAAGGCTGTGGTGGCGTATGCTGGTGGGCGGTCGAGATTGGTGGAGCCTTCGAAGGGTCCAGGAGTGTGGTTTTTTTGAGGGGTCGGGAAAATCCTTGTCGACTAGACACCGACGCGGTGACGCCTGCGGGTGTCACCTTCCTTCATGAAGGGTATCGGGTGTACCTCTTTTCCACCTCTTGTAGCGTACCGGGGGAAACCCTAGGAGTAGTCCGGGCAGCAGCGTCGTCGTCGCTTCCTTCTTGGAGGTGCTGCTTGGTGCGTGACACTTCGGAGTGCTAGGAGCGTGGTGGAAAGTCTCCGGAGGGCGCAGCGGCTGTGGGTCATCCCTTGTCGTCAAGCCACTATTGTCGGCTTTGCTTTCTCTGCTTTTTTCCTTTTTAGTCTTCTTTGTTTTTTCTTTTGGGCGATGTGCTGTCTGGCCCAGCAGCGGTCTCAACTTGATTGCTATATTTATATAGCTGGGCGTATGCCTGTTTCGAGGAAAGAAAGGACAGAGGGGCAGAGGAGAGCAGGCACAGAACCCGTCGAATGCATGGAGGCTGTGGCCGGCGGCGCGTTGGGAAGAGACCAGGACGACAGTTGGCTGAAACAGCAAAGACATCGGCAGCAGGACACGCGTCGGCGAGGTTGAGCCGAGGATGCATCCGGACTCGATATCGATGTGGAGAAGCGGGCGATGGATCCGGTAGCCATGGCGTCACAAGGTAGAGTCGTGGATGCGTCGGGGCTCGAGATCGACTCGGAGGAGCAGGGGAGGGGGCGGCAGCCATGGCGCGGTGGAGCGACCGGAGCGAGATACAGAGGAAGCGGTCTGTTTTTTGGCTTTTTTTTAACTGAGCGGTGGCACTCTCTGTAATATGTTCAAACTTGCAGAGGCAAAACTGTCAAGTCCCAATCTTTTTAATAATATAGATCATTTGACTGTATTCTCTCTGGATTAGATTATATCTCAATCTCAACAAGAGAGAGCGCGGATGCATGCACGTACGGTGGATCACTGGATGGATCGATCTGGAAAAACACAGGAAGAATGTTTTGCGACCGACGGGGACCGGTCGGTCCATTTGGCGTGCGCCCGTTGGCGGCCCGACCATTCGGTGCCGGACCACGCCCGCGGCTTTAAAGCTGCCGTTCTCGTGCCCGCGAGCCGAATGCGACGTGATTCCGTTCATCCCTTATCTGTAGCACCGGCAAATTCGGTTTCCTATACGTACAGATGCTACGTATGTGTGCGTGCGTACGTGGGGCGGATCGGATCACTAGAGTAAAAATGGCTATCCGTTCGCGACCCTTCGGAGCATTAGTCCCGGTTACGTCACCAATCGGGACTAATGCTGGCACGCGTCCCGGTTGGAGCGGGCAGGCCAGAGGGCATGCGTCCCGGTTGATAATGGGGCATGCGTCCCGGTTGGAGCCACCAACCGGGACTAAAGGTTTGGCCACAGCCACGTCGCGTGGCACGCACCTTTAGTCCCGGTTGCTGGCTCCAACCGAAACTAAAAACCCCCTGTCCTCTATAAATGCAACGCCCTAGCCCCCTCTGCCTCCACTCTGTTTTTTCGAATGGTGGAAGGTGTGAGGGGGTGTGCTAGTTTTTTCTCATGCATGCATTGAAGGTGTTTGTTGAAATATTTGAGTGAATAATCCCGTTGAATTTCTCATAGAACAAAAATATAGAAGGTGTCCGAGACGCACTTAAGCTTTCTCCTCTTTATTTCCCTCGATCGAGGTTAGCAATCTTATCTTTTCTAGGTCATTGATACAATTCATGTGTCGGAGTGAATTGGTTATTTCACTATTTATGATGTCCTGTTTTTTGATAAACTTACTTATATGATGCAGATGAACGGTCGGGAATGGATGTACGGTGACCGGCGGGTAGCCGGGTATATCAAAGGCGTGGATAAATTTATCGATGTGGCTACGGCAAACAAAGAGAATGGATTTATACGTTGTCCATGTGTTCAATGTCGGAACAACAAGGAGTACTCTTCCTCGAAAATCATTCGCGGCCACCTGATTATGAAAGGTTTCATGCCCAACTATAATTGCTGGACCAAGCACGGGGAAAGAGGGGTTATGATGGAAGATGGTGAAGAAGAAGATGATGATAACAACTATCATCATATGTTTCCTGAATACAGTGATACTGCAATGGAAGACAATGGAGAGGAAAGAGGTGAAGAACGGGCATCAGATGAGCCGGCTGATGAACTTGGTAGGGTCATTTCTGATGCAAAGCGAGACTGTGAAACAGAAAATGAGAAGTTGAAGTTAGAGGGCATGTTAGAAGATCACAAGAAATTGTTGTACCCAAATTGTGAAGATGGCAGCACAAATCTCGGTACCACACTGGAATTGTTGCGATGGAAGGCAGAGTGTGGTCTAACTGACTCCTCATTTGAAAAGATGCTGAAAATAATGAAGCCGAAGTTTCCAAAACATAACGAACTTCCCGAGAGTACCTACGAAGCAAAGAAGACTCTCTGTCCTCTGGGATTAGATGTGCAAAAGATACATGCATGCATTAATGACTGCATCCTCTACCGCGGTAAGGAGTATGAGAATTTAGATAAATGCCCGGTATGCAACGCGTTGCGGTATAAGATCAGACGAGATGACCCTGGTGATGTTGAGGGAGAGCCCCTCTGGAAGAGGGTTCCTGCTAAGGTTATGTGGTATGCTCCTATAATATCAAGGTTGAAACGCATGTTCAGAAACAAAGAACATGCCAGGTTGTTGCGATGGCACAAAGAAGACCGTAAGAAATACGGGAAGTTGAGACACCCTGCTGATGGGTCACAGTGGAGAAAAATCGAGAGAGACTTCCCAGACTTTGCAGGTGACGCAAGGAACTTATGGTTTGGTCTAAGTACGGATGGCATGAATCCTTTTGGGGAGCAGAGCTGCAGTCACAACACCTGGCCCGTGACTCTATGTATCTACAACCTGCCTCCTTGGTTGTGCATGAAGCGTAAGTTCATTATGATGCCAGTGCTCATCCAAGGCCCGAAGCAACCGGGCAATAACATTGATGTGTACCTTAGGCCATTAGTTGAAGAACTCTTACAGTTGTGGGGCAAACCAGGTGTACGTGCGTGGGATGAGAACAAACAGGAGCCATTTAATCTACGAGGGTTGTTATTCGTAACCATCAATGATTGGCCTGCTCTTAGTAACCTTTCAGGACAGACAAACAAGGGATATAAGGCATGCACCCACTTTTTAGATAAGACCGAAGGTACATATTTACATAAATGCAAGAAGGTTGTGTACCTGGCGAATCGACGATTTCTTCCGACCAATCATCCCGTAAGAAAGAAAGGCAAGCATTTCAAAGGTGAGGCAGATCACCGGAAGAAGCCTGAACTCCCTGCTGGTGATGATGTATTTGGTATGGTCAAGGACATAGAAGTAATATTTGGAAAGGGTCCCGACGGTCAATCAGTTCCGAACGACGTCGCTACAGGACACGCACCCATGTGGAAGAAGAAATCTATATTTTGGGAGCTGCCATATTGGAAAGTCCTGCGTGTCCGCTCTTCAATCAACGTGATGCACGTGACGAAGAATCTCTGCGTGAACCTGCTAGGATTCCTAGGCGTGTATGGGAAGACAAAAGATACACCTAAAGCACGGGAGGACCAACAAATTATGAAAGACCCAAAGAACATGCATACAGATAACAAGACGGATAAAGGGCGTCACTTAAGTCGTGCCAGCTATGCTCTTACCAAAGCAGAGAAGGAAATATTTTTTGAAGTCCTTTACAGTATCAAGGTGCCGTCGGGCTTCTCATCTAATATAAAGGGGATAATAAATATGGCGGAGAAAAAGTTCTAAAACCTGAAGTCTCATGACTGTCACGTGATTATGACGCAGTTGCTTCCGATTGCATTGAGGGGGCTTCTACCGGAAAATGTTCGAGTACCCATTGTGAAGCTGTGTGCATTCCTCAATGCAATATCTCAGAAGGTAATCAATCCAGATATTCTGCCAAGGTTACAGAAGGATGTGGTACAATGTCTTGTTAGTTTTGAATTGGTGTTCCCACCATCCTTCTTCAATATTATGACGCATCTCCTGGTTCATCTAGTGGAAGAGATTGCCATTCTCGGTCCGGTATTTCTGCACAATATGTTCCCCTTTGAGAGGTTCATGGGAGTCTTAAAGAAATATGTTCATAACTGTGCTAGACCAGAAGGAAGCATCTCCAAGGGATATGGAACAGAGGAGGTCATTGAGTTTTGTGTTGACTTTATTCCTGACCTTAAGCCGATTGGTGTTTCTGACTCGCGGCATGAGGGAAGACTAAGTGGAAAAGGCACGCTGGGAAAGAAAGAAATGATATGTAGGGACGTGGATTCTTTCACTAAAGCACACTACACAGTTCTACATAATTCCACCTTGGCAGCTCCGTATATCGAGGAACACAAGAATATTGTACGCTCCAAAAACCCGGGGAAGCCTGAATCATGGATTACAGATGAACACATGAAGTCTTTCGGTGGTTGGATGCGGACACATCTCTTGAATGTCACCACTGTTGGAGATCAGCTATACTTGTTGGCCGCGTCACCATCTTCTACTGTATTGAATTTCCAAGGGTACGAAATAAATGGGAATACATTCTACACGATCGCCCAAGATAAAACAAGCACCAACCAAAATAGTGGTGTCCGCTTTGATGCAATAGACGAGAATGGACAAAAGGACACATATTATGGTTACATAGAGGAGATATGGGAACTAGACTATGGAGTCTCTTTTAAGGTCCCTTTGTTTCGCTGCAAATGGGTCAACCTGAATGGGGAAGGGGTAAAGATAGACCAGTTGTACGGAATGACAACAGTGGATCTCAACAATCTTGGTTATAGAGATGAACCATTCGTCCTAGCCAATGATGTGTCTCAGGTTTTCTATGTGAAGGACATGTCCTCCAGACCGAAAAAAAGAAAAAATATGCAAACGAATACATCATATGATGAGCCAAAGCCCCACGTAGTTCTTTCAGGGAAAAGAAACATCGTGGGAATCAAGGACAAGACAGACATGTCAGAAGATTATAATAAGTTTGATGAAATTCCGCCCTTCACAGTGAAAACTGACCCAAGCATTTCGTTAAGTAAAGAAGATGCTCCATGGTTACGTCTGAAGCGGTCATAAGGAATGACATATGCCAAGAAGTTCATGCTCATATTATGTAACTCTAGTTCATGTCTTTCGCGGTTTGTGGCTTGACCGAAGGATATCTTTCGCGGTTTGTGGCCTTTAGTCCCGGTTTTGTAGTCTCAGTTTTTAATATTAATTTCACATATTAGGGAGTGCCTCTATGACCAGTTTCTCGGAGATGCCGGAGGACTGGGCTCCGTCGGCATCTCCCTGAAACTGGCCGCAGTGGTGTCCCTGCTCTCGAAAACCATCTTGCAGCTTGTAACTTCACTAACTAGATCAATACATCTCGGAGCTAACTAATTTCACATATTAGGGAGTGCCTCTATGACCAGTTTCTCGGAGATGCCGGAGGACTGGGCTCCGTCGGCATCTCCCTGAAACTGGCCGCAGTGGTGTCCCTGCTCTCGAAAACCATCTTGCAGCTTGTAACTTCACTAACTAGATCAATACGCCTCGGAGCTAACTAATTTCACATATTAGGGAGTGCCTCTATGACCAGTTTCTCGGAGATGCCGGAGGACTGGGCTCTGTCGGCATCTCCCTGAAACTGGCCGCAGTGGTGTCCCTGCTCTCGAAAACCATCTTGCAGCTTGTAACTTCACTAACTAGATCAATACGCCTCGGTGCTAACTAATTTCACATATTAGGGAGTGCCTCTATGACCAGTTTCTCGGAGATGCCGGAGGACTGGGCTCCGTCGGCATCTCCCTGAAACTGGCCGCAGTGGTGTCCCTGCTCCCGAAAACCATCTTGGAGATGCCTCAAACTGGCTGGAGGACTGGACTCACAAGGATGCATATTTATAGTACAAGCAGCTCGGCATAATGTCGACACTCACAACATAATGTCGACACTCACCCCTATTATTAGTGCTGACTCATCTTTAGTCCCGGTTGGTGTCTCCAACCGGGACTAAAGGTTCATCTTTAGTCCCGGTTGGTGACACCATCCGGGACAAGGTACAAGCCGTACGACATAATGTCGACACTCACCCCTATTATTAGTGTTGCCTGGCCCACTCTGCCGCAATCCCTTCAGTCGCGGTTGGTTTCTCCAACCGGGACTAAATATGAACCCTCTCTTTATATAGGCATTTCCCTCTATTTATTAGGTAACACTCAAGACATTTAATAATATTAAAAACCGGGACAAACCGGGACTAGCTAACACTCAGGACTAAAGCCGCCCCTTTAGTCATAATCATGCCTAGTCCTATAGTACGCAGCTTCAGGGTCTTCATCGTCGTCGTCATCATCATCGTCATCGTCACCTGCCACTCCGGGGATCCTCAGCCCATCCATGGCATATACCAGGGGCCATTCCAGCCTCAGATTCACGGCGGGTGGGAGAGGGGTCTCCTGGAAGACGATGCCGCTACCGCCGGGACAGTGTGGGGCCTGTGGCGGGTGGACTCGTGGGCACCGTAGGCGAGGATGGTCTCCCCCGGCGATGTAGCGCATCACTCGGATGATAGTACGGTTCGCCCACCACAGACGACGGCCGGCTTCGTTGTGGTTCACCGGTGGCGGGCCATCACCCTCGTACCTGGCGAGCTCCCTTTCCCGCCTATTAGCGAAGAAGGCATTCCAGGTGTCGTAGTTGTCGGGATCCCACTGGGATCCATCCGCTGCTTCGGCGTGAGCTCGTGGTAGAAGTGGTTTGTGATGGCCGCCTGGCGTGCGGAACCTTGAGGGACAGGAGGGACAGGAACCCCTCCAGCGCTCAGCATCCAGCCGGCGGGCGGCCAGTATCCCGGCGGACAAGGGTAGTTGGAGGCGCACAGCGCCTCGGTCTCCTCGAGGGTCAATATGGCCCAGTAGGCATTGTCCATTGTTCTAAGAGAGGAAGGTGTGGATGTGTGGATAGCCATGACACGATCACCCTAAATATAGAGGGAAAGGGCGGGAAAACTTGGCGTGAAGCTTTGGGAAATGGCGGGAAATATCTTTGGTCCTGGTTAGTGACTACATCCGGGACTAAAAGCTCTAGTAGAAAGGAAAGGGTGGGAAAACTTGGCGGGAAGAGGTGGGAAATGGTGGAAAATATTTTTAGTCCCGGTTTGTGACTACATCCGGGACTAAATGTCTGCCGAACAATGAAAATCCTTCGCGTGGTAGTCCATAGTTAGAAATTTAGATAATTCAAAACGGGCATAATAAATTCAAAAAAATCCGAACAATGAAAATCCTTCGCGTGGTGTCATATTTTGTTACATAGTTGAAAGGAAAAATACCATACTTGGTATATTGATCATGTTTCGAAAAAACCTTCACAAAATGACCTATCATGTTCGAGGTTTCATGGCTTTCGGTCTAAATGACCGATGTTATGTGTTGAATCACGGCATAGTTTGTGATGTTGTGCCCATATTATGCATGTGTGTGTACATTGGTATGGAGAACAATGTTGCAGGAGGAAGTTTTCCTTTTTGTTGCACGGAAAAGGCCTTTTTCATTTTCCGAGCGCAAAAAACGGGTCGTTTTGTGAAGTAACCACCAAAATGCCGTTTCAGAGTGCTACCGTCCCATTTTCCTAAAATACTAGACCACCTTACATGGACTATCTCTCAACCGGTACATCTCAAACCTTTTCGTCCATCCCGGGTAAAAAGGACAAATGCCTGCCGAATCGGCAGGAAGTGGGTCCGGTTTGTACTACAGGTACATGATCTATCGCCCGTGATTTTTTGAAAAAATCATTTTTAGACTCGCAATATGTGGTTTCTTCAGAGATCCAATGCAAGTTCTAACGATGCTCGTCCCCTATCTTCATGCACACCGGTTCGACCATAGTTAGAAATTCAGATAATTCAAAACAGGCATAATAAATTCAAAAAAAAATCCGAACAATGAAAATCCTTCGCGTGGTGTAATATTTTGTTACATAGTTGAAAGGAAAAATACCAGACTTGGTATATTGATCATGTTTCGAAAAAACCTTCACAAAATGACCTATCATGTTCGAGGTTTCATGGCTTTCGGTCCAAATGACCGATGTTATGTGCTGAATCACGGCATAGTTTGTGATGTTGTGCCCATATTATGCATGTGTGTGGACATTGGTATGGAGAACAATGTTGCAGGAGGAAGTTTTCCTTTTTGTCGCACGGAAAAGCCCTTTTCCATTTTCCGAGCGCAAAAAACGGGTCGTTTTGTGAAGTAACCACCAAAATGCCGTTTCAGAATGCTACCGTCCCATTTTCCTAAAATACTAGACCAACTTACATAGACTATCTCCCAACCGGTACATCTCAAACCTTTTCGTCCATCCCGGGTAAAAAGGACAAATGTCTGCCGAATCGGTAGGAAGTGGGTCCGGTTTGTACTACAGGTACATGATCTATCGCCCGTGATTTTTTGAAAAAATCATTTTTAGACTCGCAATATGTGGTTTCTTCAGAGATCCAATGCAATTTCTAACGATGCTCGTCCCCTATCTTCATGCACACCGGTTCGACCATAGTTAGAAATTCAGATAATTCAAAACGGGCATAATAAATTCAAAAAAAATCCGAACAATCAAAATCCTTCGCGTGGTGTCATATTTTGTTACATAGTTGAAAGGAAAAATACCATACTTGGTATATTGATCATGTTTCGAAAAAACCTTCGCAAAATGACCTATCATGTTCGAGGTTTCATGGCTTTCGGTCCAAATGACCGATGTTATGTGCTGAATCACGGCATAGTTTGTGATGTTGTGCCCATATTATGCATGTGTGTGGACATTGGTATGGAGAACAATGTTGCAAGAGGAAGTTTTCCTTTTTGTCGCACGGAAAAGCCCTTTTCCATTTTCCGAGCGCAAAAAACGGGTCGTTTTGTGAAGTAACCACCAAAATGCCGTTTCAGAATGCTACCGTCCCATTTTCCTAAAATACTAGACCACCTTATATGGACTATCTCCCAACTGGTATATCTTAAACCTTTTCGTCCATCCCGGGTAAAAAGGACAAATGTCTATCGAATCGGCAGGAAGTGGGTCCGGTTTGTACTATAGGTACATGATCTATCGCCCGTGATTTTTTGAAAAAATCATTTTTAGACTCGCAATATGTGGTTTCTTGAGAGATCCAATGCAAGTTCTAACGATGCTCGTCTCCTATTATTATGCATGTGTGTGGACGCGCCATATTATGCATGTGTGTGGACGCGCCATTTTTCATCTTTAGTCCCGGTTGGTGACACCATCCGGGACAAGGTACAATCCGCACGACATAATGTCGACACGCCATTTTTCCCGCCATTTTTCTTCCCGCCATTTTTTCCCGCCAGTTCTTCACTATATATATATATGTAGGGTTGGCCTCCATTGTCATTGCACATCTCTAGACTCATATCTACAACCTCATCACTCTTTCCCATGGCTTCCACCGTAGCACTAACTCCCAGGGAGGCGGAGGCGCTTTGCGCCTCGAACTATCCCTGCCCACCGGGCTACTGTGTCCCCGTCGGCTGGATGCTGAGCGCCGGAGGCGTGCCGGTTCCTCCTGTCCCTCTAGCTGTGGCGCGTCGGATGGCCATCACGAACCACTACTACTTCGAGCTCACTCCGGAGCAGCGGAGGAATCCCATATGGCATCCTGACTATTTCCCAACTTGGGAAGCCTTCTTCGTGGATCGGCGTGAGAGGGCACTCGCCAGGCACGAGAAGGAGGGCCCACTTCCTCCGAACTTCAACGAGGCCGGCCGGCGGATGTGGTGGCGCGGACGGACTCTCCAGAGCGTCATGGCCTACGACACGGCCGCCGACTCTAGACCCTGCCTGTGCTACCCTCAAGTCTAGCCCACTCGTACTCAACCTTCAAGGTTCAACTACGGCGACCCCGACGACGATAGCGACGACGGCAGCGGCGAGTACGACGACTACAGTGGCGAGTATTACAAGTGTAGGCAGGAGCATGACTGAATTATTCCAACATTGCAAAACAAGTTCGGCCGATTGTGGCTTAATCTGGCCATGTATCTTAATTTTCAGTTCTTCTATGTAACTTTGTGTTAGTTGTGTTATGTACTTTAATTCCAGTTCTATTCTAATCAAATTTTATTTCCGCCCATTATTTTCCGTCCTCTTTTTTCCGCCCATTAAAAACAGAAAATGGTTTTGAATTACTTATAAGTTAATTCATTTTTAATTGTAAATGGTTCATATTTTAAACGGTTACATTAATTATTTTTTAAAAATAGAAAATGGTTTTGAATTATTTATTCAAATCCAAACACTTTTTATGTTTAAAGTTTTTCTAAATTCCAAATTAATATTTAAAAAATATAAGTTAATTCATTTTTAATTTTAAATGGTTACATTAATTATTTTTTAAAAATAGAAAATGGTTTTGGATTGTTTATTCAAATCCATACACTTTTTATGTTTAAAGTTTTTATAAATTCCAAATTAATATTTAAAAAATATAAGTTAATTCATTTTTATTTTTAAGTGGTTACATTAATTATTTTTTAAAAATAGAAAATGGTTTTGGATTATTTATTCAAATCCATACACTTTTTATGTTTAAAGTTTTTCTAAATTCCAACTTAATATTTAAAAAATATAAGTTATTTCATTATTAATTTTAAATGGTTACATTAATTATTTTTTTAAAATAGAAATTGGTTTTGGATTATTTATTCAAATCCATACACTTTTTATGTTTAAAGTTTTTCTAAATTCCAAATTAATATTTAAAAAATATAAGTTATTTCATTATTAATTTTAAATGGTTCATAGTTTAAATGGTTACATTAATTATTTTTCAAAACAGAAAATGGTTTCGAATTAGTTATTCAAATTCAAACACTTTTTATGTTTAAAGTTTTTCTAAATTCTAAAGTAATTATTATTTAAAAAACATTACAAATTTAAACCCCAAAAATAAAAAATAAGGCGGGAACAGAGAGAAAATAACTGAAAAAAATTTGAAAACAGAGGAATACGTCCCGGTTGGAGCCACCAACCGGGACTAAAGAGCCCCCTGCGCGCGCGTCCCTTCAGCTGCTGAATATTGGACTATACGTCCCGGTTGGTGGCTCCAACCGGGACGTATGCACTTTTAGTCCCGGTTGGAGCCACCAACCGGGACGTATACCCCCTCCCCTTTATATAACTTCTCTTCTTCTCTGCTTCTCTTCTCTGCTTCTCATCGACGACGCCGCCAAGCTGCCCGCGCCTCCGCCTCCGCCTCCGTCGTCGTCAATGCCTCCGCCTCCGGCCGCCATTGTCGCGCGCTCCCCGTAGCGTCTCCTTCCCCGACGCCCGCCGCCCGCGTCTCTTCCCGCCGACGACCGTGCCACCCGCGTCTCTTCCCGCCGACGACCGCGCCGCCCGCACCCTTCCCCCACCGACGCGCGTCAGGTACGGCGCCCCTCCCTGCTTCTGTCCTCCCCCTCCCTCTGCTGCTGCTGGTGGGCGCGGCGGCTTCGATCGGGTGGTGCACCGTCGCCGGCGCCGTTTCCTCCACCGCCGTGTCCTCCTTGACAGCGGCGGCGAGGTGGCTCCGGGCCCCACCTCTGTTTCCCCTTTGCTTGCGTGGCGAGGTGGCTCCGCGTCCTCTGTTTCCCCTTTGCTTGCGTGGCTGCTGAGGTGGCTCCGGGCCCCACCTGACAGCCACTATGGCTAGTTGTTACTATGGTGCAAAAGGTTTAAACATTTGATTTAATAATTTCAGAATTTGAATAAAACTTGTAAATTCAATAACTTTTAATCTGTAATACAGAAAAATACAAATAATATACCAAAATGTTCAGAAAAATGAGAACTATCTATCTATGCTATAATCATGCATTGTTCAACAACTTAAATGACAAGTTTAATTAGAACACCCTAGTAACCCTAACAGGTGATTCCGGAGTTCCTTGAGTTAGGGTTTGCGCCCCTCGGAAGCCCGATTAACTTGTCGAGCATGCTTTAGGGTTACATTCCAATGCACATTAACTTGTCGTATCATCATCATTGCTTGAGCATTGCATCGATGTCATGTGCTGATTGTTTCCCTTTCTTTCCGGTGATTTGGTTCTTCTCGGTAGAATACGATATCGAGATCGAGATCGAAGACCAAGATCAAGACCATAGATAGATCGAAGACCTTTTGTAGCCTTATACTCATGTTCCCCTCTCATAGCCTTAGGGTTTAGGGTTTCTCTTCATTTTTATTATTGTGTATGTATATATTAGGGTTTCACCTTCGATCCAGAAAATATTCGTTAGCCGCTTTGACTTATTCGTAACTTTCTCCTTTAGCCGCTTTGACTTATTCGTTTTTCCACCTATGCAGAAAATATGGACCCACACGTTAGAGACGAAGAAAAGGAAGAGTTGATCCAAGGTGTGATCCGTGGGGAAGATAATTTAGACGTATCAACGTTTCTGAACAACTCCGGTGAGGGTGATCCTCTTTTTACCGGAATAGACAACTTGTTTGAGGTTGAAGGTGTTGCCTTCCGCGAGGGAGAAGGCGATGCCTTGTGTAATCGAGAAGACGACCGCTCCGGCGAGGTGCATGTAATATAAATCAATTCATTAATTAATCATTTGCTATCTATATAGAAATAGTAACGACGATCTTTCTTATTTTAGCCCTCCGGATCAAAGGAATCTACTGAAAAGAGCAGACGAGGCCCAACCAAAAAGTTGCAAGACCATGAGAGGTTCAGGATCGAAGATGTCGCTGAAGACGGCAAACCGACAGCTCCCGAAGTTGTCGCAACCAAATTTGTGGCACAATGCGGAGTAATCGTTAGGGACTTAATCCCGATCACCATTAGAAATTGGCATGGCCTGCTAATGCGGATGAAGAGGGAACATGTTTATTTGTCCCTAACCTCGCCAAAGATTTACTGTGGAAGAGGCTCATGGTTAATTTCAAACTACCGAAGATAGAGCTGGATCCAAATGCGGAGGATCCAGTTGAGGACGCCTTACAACATGGGAGAGCCATGGAGGCTAAGGTCAGGGAGTGGGCTTTGAAGAAGATGGCCCAGTGTTTCACCAACTGGAAGAAAAGATTGCACCTTGACTATGTCGTGAAAAAGAAGACTCCCGATTTCAAGAATATTCAGTTTGAGAAGATAAAACCATTCTGGGCTGAGTTTGTGGAATACAAGAAATCAGAAAAAGCTAAGAAAATGTCTGAAACGAATAAGCTGAATGCTGCTAACAAGAAGTATCACCATACTATGCGGCAAGGTGGCTACAGGGTTGGCATTCCTAAGTGGGAGAAACTTGAGCAGGAACTGCGTGATAAAAGGATCACCCTAGAGACAGACGATTGGGTAGAACGTGCAAGGAATTGGTTTTACGGGCATGGGGGCACGTTGGACTCGGAAGGGAGGTGTATATATAACATACGATATAAAGAAGACCCCTTGCCAATCGAGAGGATCAGAAAAGCAGTAAAGGCTGTTAAAGATGGGGACTTCATTCCCGATAGAGAGAATGATGAGCTCACACTCGCCCTTGGAAATAAGGAACATGATGGACGAACACGAGGCACAAGAGGCTCCCAACCATGGAGGACTGGGTTTCCCGAAGAGAGGAAGAAATATCCTGATAGAAGTCGTCAGAGGAGAAAGGACAGGGCGGCAGTTGAAGCAGATAGTCAGAAAGAGCGAATGCGTTTAATTGAAGAACGATTAAAGCAACAACAAGATGAAATTAACGCACTTAAAGAGCAAAGTACTACCGGCCCATCTCAGCAGCACACTGCATTCGATGCTACCGGCCTATCGAATAATCGAAAAAGCAGTGTGGCTTCCACCGAGGTCCCGGGTGATGACAATGGCGATGACGATGATGCACCGACGATGGCTCCTGTTGGCTACCCAGTGGATGATATCACAGAGATGACACACTGCGAGCTACATGTCAAAGTTGTGGACATATCAATGAAGGTGGCGGTCGGCTATGCCTTACCAATTGGACCCACACCAACTTACCACTGTCGTCCGGTTCCAGAGGGCTACGCTGTTGTCCGCGTGGATGAAATCATGCCCACCTTTGAGGTTTTGGATCTTCACTACCCTGCTGGTGAAGGGGATGTGACTGTGCTGGGTGACGTAAAAAACGTCACCATTCTATGGCCGAAGGAATGTATCGTGCTTCGAAATCACACGCCAAGGCCATCTTCGCTGCCGCCTCACCCGTCTCCAGCGAGGTCGTCGCCGCCGCGGCAGCCGTCTTCGTCGCCTCACCCGGCTCCGTCGCCTCACCAATCTCCGGTGCAGCCATCGCCGCGGGAGCCATCGCCGGCGCCTCAGGATAAAAAGCGTAAGCGTACCGCTACTGTGCATCGTAAGCGATCGCCGAAACGTAAACAAGAGCCTCTTCCAAAAGTACCAAAGGTTCCTCCCAAGAGAGCTTATGACTGTACTGAAGAGGAGACTGCGGCGATCGTTGATGCGGAAACGACAGCGTTTTTCGCTAAGCTGAGGCGGCCGAAAGAGCCAGAGTTCCCCAGCACCAAAGAAGAAAAAGCCAAAGTGTTTAAAATGCTAAAGAATCTTCATCAACCCGAGCCAAAGCTGTCATCAGACTATGACCGTTCTATTCTCAAGTCACATGCGACACAAAAAGCCTCGAAGAGCAATACTGATGCAAGCGGGAAATCTATTGCCCAGCTCGGAGAACAAGCAAAACAGACTTGCGCCCCTCTCAAGGTGATTTATCAAACCAATGTGGGGTCGAGCAAATATGGGGCCGAAGAGCAGTATGATCCAGAGGTAGTTGCACAATACGGAGAAGCTACGCTGCTCAAGGTATGAGTATTGTCCAGTACTTATCCCAGTTAGAGTTCTTCCCCGTGAGTGAAGTAGCATACAAATACCAGTACGACAAACCTCTCGTCAAACCTGAGGAGGTAAACAATCTTTCAACAAAAATGCGAAGATTGCATAACTGGTACATGCATGCCACGTCCGCCGGGGCTAACTGGATAGTGCTGAGGGTTACAAAAAAGCATCATGGGAAAGAAAAGGATGACATGATATCCATTGAATTTGATGAATTATTTCAATTATTCAATCAAGACGCCTTGGACAAATCGATCATCAGTGCCTATTGTCTGTAAGTACTAATTCTGTAATTAATTTAGTCTCCAGCTATATTATTTTGTTTATTGCATGTATATAATCATACTTTAATATGCAGAATGAAGATTCTCGAATGCAGCAGAGGACAAATCTATGACATTGGCTTTATTGACCCATATTGGGTTCATGAAGCTAATCTCAAAATAAGCCCCCCCAGGATACGGAGGATAATATAGTACACGCGTTAATGTTTCAAGAAACCAAAAGGGAGATACTATTTCCTTACAACTTACAGTGAGTGTTATTGTCTTGTATACACTTTCTATTTCGTTTACTCGATGTTAAGTATATAATTGATTAGTTATGCATTCGCAGGTACCACTATATTCTGTTAATCATTCAACTTGACAAAGGGCGTGTACTAGTCATGGACTCGAAATATAAACCCCTTGAGACGTGGAAGGACATGCAGATACTTCTCCAGCGGTAATTCTAATCATTACGACACTATATCGGCAACGTTCGTGAATTTTATGATATCAAGTACTTAATAACTTATTTTATTCGTTTTCTTCACCGGGCAGCGCTTGGAAAAGGTTCACCAAAAAGGCTAGGGGTGTTTGGAAAGAGGACTAGATGTAAGCATCACTAGCTATATCGGCGCATCTCTTTGATTCTAGTTTTGATACAGTTATTATCATGCTTGATTATTAATTTGATTGAACTCTGTTCTCGTAAAGTGCCTGACGCAGGGACCAGGTAACAATCTATGTGGATACTATGTTTGCGAGTTCATCCGGCAGACGTGCGATGAGAAGGGCAGAAATTTAGAGCAACTCCACGTACGTAAACAATTTCTATAGTTTTTAATTTCAAACAAATTGTGTTTAGTTTCATTCATATAGGCTGACTTCTTTTTTAAATCAGATCGAACGTCTACGGGACGGTCTTCTGCCAAAAGATCGCGTACGAGCAATTCAGGAGGAATTGACGGGATTCTTGGATGCAGAAGTCCTAGACCCGAAAGGGGAATACTATTCTGCTGTGTATAGACAATAGGGATTGTAAAAATAGCAACTTTGAAGGAATTGTTTGTATGTAGTGCATGAACTCGATCCGTGTATTGAATGTAATATTGTCATGATGATCTTGTGTAATATAAGGTTCCTTCGTTGATAAGTGTAAAACACTAAATAAACAATAAAACAACCTAAATGAATTCTCTGCCGCGGCAAAAAAAGTGGCGAAAATGCTGCCGCGGCAACAAAATGTGCCAAAATGAATTCTCTGCTGCGGCAGAGAAATGGGCCAAATCTCTGCCGCGGCAGCAGGTTATTAGTCCCCGTTCGTGTTACGAACCGGGACTAATGTTCCACCCCCCTCGCGCTCTGATGCCGCCACGTGTGCCCCTATTTGTCTCGGTTGGTGGGGCAACCGAGACTAAAGGTTGAGGCTTTAGTCCCGATTGTCCCGTCCCGGTTGGGTAACCGGGACTAAAACCCCTTACCAACCGGGACCAATGGGCCTCTCTGTACTAGTGGATGCGGCGACATCCATCTCTGACATGGACGGCTCGATGCACGCGTGATCCACGGTCCACGGCTTTCCTCGCCGACCCACCGACCGCGGGAAACGCGGCGATTTTAGCCAGGCAACGGGACGCATGCACCGGATACGTCTCGCGACCTGACAATCCGGGAGGTTGGGAAGCCCCTACGTACGTGTCGAACACCCGAACTAGGTAGCATCTCATTCTCATCAGCAGGTACACCATGCATGCATGCATGCATGTAGCGTGGCTGACTTGTAGTACTGTAGTAGTCTTCCGAGATCGATCGATCTCAATATCTCTCATGGCAGAGAACATGAGATCCGACTCACGCTCGTTTTTGACATTACGTGCAGCCGTCAGATAATTAAGTTCTCTCTGAGTTACAGTTCCAGTTCTTCCGGCACGTCTTAGTTAAACTCGCGATTAATAAAGACAGGAAAAACTCGCGATATATATGTATGTGTGGTCCGGTAGCCGTACGTCCCATTCGATTTGTCTTTGCAGAATTATTAGTGGCATCGATCATGGTCGCGGGCAGTATATCTCATGATGTGCGTATGCGACGCCTGCTCGCGGACTTGTAGAGGCCTACTGTAGTTAGTACAGCACAGCGTCTCACCAGATCGAGAGGCTCGTTGTAGGGAAATCGAGAGTAGTAGCTGTGGAAACAAGTGGCCTGCCACCACGTACGTACTCCCGCCGCTGACCGATGCTTGTATGTTACGCGATCGTGCGTGGCTGCACACTTTGTTCGTTGGCAACGATGATCGCAAATGAAGAAGGGTCAAAAAAGGTTTCCGTGGAATCTGTTCACGTTTTTTATATGTTCATGATTTATCAAAAACGGTTCATTTATATTTTAAAAAGGTCAGATTTTAGAATAAGAAACATAAAAAAAAAAACAGTGAAGGGAAAAAAGAAGAAGGAAAAACGCCTCAATTGGGCCGGCCCATCGGGAAAACTGCACGCGCTGCAGTGGGCGGCATATAGCACCGCCGCGCTCCAAGAAGGGTCGATGGATTTGGCGAAGAGAGACTCCCTGCTCCTCTGCCGCACATGAACCCCCTCCCCCTACACTTGGTCCGACTGTTGCTCCTCCCTCCCTTGTTACTGTTGCTCTTTCGCCTCCGCACGGATGACGTTGTTAACCCGCTGGTACTTCTCAGCGCATTGGTGCTGCTACTGATGTAACTTCTCGGCCCAAGGTTTCTTTTTATATATATGGGCAGAATTTATTTTCATATTTTTTTGAACTTATAAATATGTATAACTTTTAAATTTATTTCAGTGACAGGAGCACCCAGGCCCAAATACACGACGCACGGCCCATTAAAGTTAGATTTGGACTCGTGCTAAAACTACAGCCCGGTATGTACAGGACCCGGACGCCCAGATAAGTATCGAACTCTGCAAAAGAAAAAAGTTCAGTCACATCAATTATTTTTGTACCCTAAAAAAAATCAATTATTTTTGTTCTAACAAAGTATTTCCTCTGTCTGAAAATAGATATCTTAGGTTATTTAAAATTTAGATAAACCTATATACTAAATAGTGTTTAGATTTATTAAATGTTAATAAATTTGAGATATCTATTTTGACACTGAGGAAGTAAAAAAAATTCCCTCGGAAACAAAAAATAACAGGTCAAGGGAATTATTAATTTTGCGCGTCAAGCGAATTCACAACTGTGAAAATTATTATGTAAAGAAGTTTGATGCTTTGCACGTACCACTGGACGCCTCCTCCTCCGATTACTCTAGCTCCCTCTGCAAAGCAAGGCTGCAGCTAGCTATCAACCAACTGTTACATTTATTGTTAATCAGTTCATTTCCCCTTAAAAAAAGAAAATCAGATCATTTTGTGCCGTTTTCTGGTCGACCATTCACCAGTTTAAGTCGTATAAAAAAAGAAGATCGTGAACCCACATTTTTTGTATTTTCTGCCGCAGCTTTCGACGCCTGTAAATTTCCGGACTTGGAGCTGATCGTGTGCACCCACTTCGCTACTCCATACGTGAACGCCACCTCCCAAGACAATCGACGCGCACTCACGCACCCATAAGAATCCCACATTTCAGTCAGCAATCAAACACCCCAATCTAGGATCGAGGATCTTCGCCATCAACAAATAAGCGGTGTAAAGCTCACACCGATCACCGATCGATCATGCCGACGTCTAGCTCGGAGTGCAGCCCGTGCAGCGGCATGCTCGCGCTCTTCAGGAGGCGGCCAAGGGCGCAGCAGCTGTCGCAGCCGCCGAAACCCACGCTGCTCCGCCGCGCGCTCGGCAGGATGACCACGAACCGCCGCCGCCGCCGCCACCGCGCCAGCAGCTTCAGCTCCGTCCGCGCCGTCTTCTGGCCGCTCATGTCCATGGGGTCGGACGCCGACCGCGGCGACGTGCCCCGGAGCTCGTCCGCCGACAGCGGCGGAACCGCCGTGCGCGCGCCGTCGCCCTCGCTCGACACGCCCGCCGCGACCACCACGGCCGCGCGGGTGCTCGCGATCCAGGCCCAGCTCGGCGAGGCGGCGGCTTCGACGGCGCCGGTGAAGACGAGAGCCAAGGCTGATAATGACGCGCGCGCTCTGCCGGCGACGCTCGGCGCGCAGACGGGCACGGCCGCGCGGGTGCTCGCACTGCAGGCGCGGCTCGGATCGGCAGCGGTGTTCGCGGCGCCGAAGACGAAGCCGAGCAGCGTGGCCGCGCATCGTCTCAGCGACGTGGCCGCGGCCTGCGGCGGCGACGGAGACGTGGAGGACGCGTGCAGGGGCTTCGAGAGGCAGCTGATGGAGATGCTGGTGGAGGAGGCCAAGGTGGGGGATCTCATGGACGTCGAGGAGCTTCTCGGATGCTGGGAGAATCTCCGCTCCCCGGTGTTCGTCCGCCTCGTCGGCCGCTTCTACGGTGACCTCTGCGTGGACCTCTTCTCCGGCCTGGACGACGACGTGTCATCTGATGAGTCGTCTGATGATTCGACTGTTTGACCGCGCAAGGTTCTTTTTTGGGGGTTTTCACTTTTTCTTTGCACAGTCACGAGTTGACCCGGATGTGATATTTTCAGCAACATTTTTTCTTCGAAAGTGAGTCGTGTATTAATTGTGCAAACAAGCAGTTCTTACATTCTTGCAAGACAAGTCCAGACATGCCAGGACAGCATTAACATTATCTTGCTCTTGAATACCACCGCGATACAAGACTATTTACGCTCAAATTGGGTTAGATTATGCGTTTCTCAATTATATTGATAGTGAATTCTATTATTTCCCCATAGTTTATGCATTTGTGTTACAAATTACTCCTACTTTTCCCACAAATTTTTTTTACTCCAACTTTATAAAACTTTGGACCCTTTTTCTAATGCATATCTGCTGCACGAGGTGTTACGTGATGATCGATGCACGAAAATATCAGGATGGCGACAAGTTTTATGAAACAGATAGCAAAATGCTACATTGAGGGTAATACCATATCAAAAAAAATCCCGGTTAAGATTTTTCGGTAGAATTTTGAATAAATAGAGTAATATGTGTCACAAATACATTCGGAGGCGCCATATCGATCTTATACAAGCAATCATGACAATTCACACCAAGATGTAGTAACACAGTTGAGTGAATAACGCCTACACATCTGCGGGGCATATTTCACCACGGGTGTACAAACACATCAGATCTACAAACGCCACACCAATCTAGCATCCCTGCTACGGGTGTCGGACAGTCTCGTAATTTTTTTGACCTTGTGTCTAACCTAGCTCGCATCTAGTCAATTTTGGTTACTCATGTCGTCTTTATATATTAGACCAGATTTCAGGTGTTCGAATCCAACATGTAAACTTCGGCTAATTACAAGTCCATCTGTAGCATAACTCGTAGGCATATCTCAACAAACTTAACCTTGCAAATATGGCGTTCACCATCTTGAATCTGTCGTGCACAAATCTTTGTGTACCTGGACTTGAACCATTTGTAACACGCCAAGCCAACCAAACACTTGAGATGTTATCACATACATTACACATAGAAAATAGCCAAGACTTATAGCAAAATTCAGTAGAGTTTCCTCTCTTTTTTATATAACCACATATTTCATTAAACCAAAAGTTTACAGAGATTACACATATGGTCACGATATGAGAAAAACACGCTTGTCAAGCAACTTTGCGCAAAGAACCTCGCAAGAAGTAAAACTAAAATTTCACCTTTAGAAAAACTTGTGCCTCGCCAAACCGATGTCCACCACTGTCCTCCGCCGCCACCATGGCAACGCCGAAAAAAGAGGCGAAAAGCCGCCATACCAAGATCTGGAAGAGCACCTTTGTATGCAAGGATGCTTTTAAGCCGATGAACCGGACCTCCACAAGCGACGAGACCGAGACTGTGTGACACGTCGACCGGGGATCTTCCCCGTGATCACTAGATCCCGATGTCGTCACCTTCATCCGATGTAGTCGAAGAAGAGGAACGCTGCCACCTCCCGTCATCCATGTGCCTAACTACAGGACAACAAACACAACTACAAAATCCGACAAGACCGCCACCCGCGAAAGTGTCGATCGCCAACCACGAGACACGAGTCTTGCCGGATCATGACAACTAGGCCCCAACAACTTTGTACGGTATGCCGGGGAGCCAGGGGCGGAGCCAGGATTTGACCTTGAGGGGGGGCGAAAAATATATTGATCATAAAGAAGATAAAGCATAGGTCTGTGAAATATTTTTTTGTTTAGTGGTGTTTATGTTCGGCTAAAACAGTGAAATAAAAATAGATTTAGTTACTAAGAAATCAAGAACAACATTATGGCACTGCGACGGGTTCAGGGATAAGACGTGGGGAGTGAAGTTTGTGTGTTGTGAAACCTCAAAAATTAATTGTCTCACAAGAAAATGTATAGACCAATATCTAAATTAGCAGTTTGTAAACTGTATACACTGTCTATTAAAATTGTACCGATTAGATGTAATGGTAACTTGTGTAAGCTAATATACCTTTAGAACTAAGTGCTTTATCAAGAAATATGATTTATAAATTCACAAAATAAATAAATAAGTTTATGCATATGTGTATTTATGGTTCATTGGACTCAACTGCACAACCTCACACCCCACACCGTGGCGGGCGACCCGCATGATCACATGATCAATAGAGAGTGAGAGCGAATAGCACCATGGCAGTGTCGTCGGATAGCGAGCGTTGGTGGATTAGCAACGTGTTGTTGAGTTAGTTCCATCTATTTGATCTACTATGAGATGATGGTCAGATGGATTGTTGGTGTAGAAAAAAGTGCATACAACTTCCAAAACACAATGACCTAAAACTTGGGCAAATGGGACGTCTGTTTAGTTCGGTTTTCCAAGATTGTCACACACAAGTTTGTAGCTAATGAATTAAGCTAGGTCTTAGGAGTTAAGACTAATCAAGAAATTATATATATCCGTCAATAGTGTATATTATAAAATATACGGCTAATTTTACCAGCCTAATACATCGAGGGGGCAGATGGTTGGGGGGTGTCTAGCCCCTGCTCGCCCCCCGGGGGAGCTAAAATCCTCATGTTCGCTCAATAGCATGGCTCAATTTTATTTTTGAGATAAAAAAGTGGAATATATCTTTTTAAAAACTTGTAATTTCCCATGACAGGACCAGCCCATTCACTTGAGCCGATGACTCGCAAGCCGAATTCAAACAAAACCGATACATCTAGCTATTCTCAGAACCTGCTACTGCACGGTTAGCTAGCTGGTACACCCTGAAGCCGGCCGTGTCCGGCAGGTTCCTCTTCATGAACGCATCGGCTCGCCATCTCCCAACCTTGTGGAACAGATGGTCCGGCCAGAACCGGCTCCCATCATCGACGTGCATCTCCTCGAGCACCATGGCGTTCTCCACGAGAAACTTGGCGAGCTGAACCTGGAAGCAGTTCATCTCCTTGGCCTTGAACCGCAGAGTGACCTTTCGCAGGTTCTTCTGCAGGCAGATGAAGGTGCCGTTGTTGGTCAAGGCATCTGGGAGCTCCGAGATGCCGCCGATCTGCACGGCGTCGCGATGCGCAGAGGACATGGACCCGAGGCTCTCGAAACGGTCCATGGCCTCATCGAAGGAGCCTCCGGCATGATCCTTGTACTTGCGGTCGTGGTGGTAGTCCCACCGCATGTCTAGCCTAAGCCGGAGCTCAGACATCGCCGGGCAGGAGCGGAGAAGCATCGCTGTTACCACGGCCGTGTTGTGGTTCATGTACTGGTAATCTCCGTCGATTTCCAGGAGCTTCAGGTTGGGGAACTTGGGCAGCATGCCCCTCACGTTCTCCTCTTCGTCATCGTCCTCGTCCTCGTCGGCGGCGGCAGTGACGAGATCCTCGATGAGGCTGAGGCGCAGCTTCAGAGCTCTCGTGCTAGAGAAGCTTGCGAGCATGCGCGACGGCGGCTCGTACTTCAAGCCATAGTGGTGCTGATGACGCGGAGTGACATCGAGATCAACTCGCTCAAGGCCCGGCGTCCGCGATGCCAGCAAGATCTTGATTGGGAATCCGTGGTAGCGGAAGAATCGGAGGCTCGGCGTGTCGAGTTCGACGCCGATGCTGCGGCCGTCGTCGATGTACGCCTCGAGCTCCTTCTTGTTATCATAAGTGGCGGGCACCACCAAGCTTACGGCGGTGACCGTCGGGCAGCGGAAGCAAAGGGGCAGCATGAAGTAGTCTGAATGGTAGAAGTCCTTCTTGGTGGAACCAGCCGGCTCCGGCGCCCTTCGTATGACGTTCTCCAGCGCTATGACGGCGAGCGCCGGCGCGGCGTCGATCATGTCCTGGAGATACCCCTCCAAGAAATAGCAGCATCGCAGCGTCAGATCCGTCAGATGCGGGAAAGACAGGCATGTCGGGGACGGCTGCTCGAGCCTGCAGCCCGTGATCTCCAGCACTCGGATCGTGGCGACGCACGGCAGGGAGTCCAGCGGCGGGGAGTACCAGTTGTGATAGTTGTCCACGCAGATGATGACGAGCTCTTCCAGTCGGGCCACGGCGGGGTCGTCCAAGAGATCGGCGACCCTGGTGTCCTTTTCCGGTTCCGGGTCGTTGTACCCGCGGCTGATGTGGTAGGTGCCTTCCTCCAAGAAGAGCGTGAGCCTCTTGAGTCCCCTTCCGCGGCGGCGGCCAGGGCGACATCCATGGCGGCGAGGACGGAAGGCGGCGAGGGCAGCGTGAGCGTCGCGGAAGAAAGCGTGGAACTTCGGACGGATGTAGCTGTAGAGTTCGCGCTCTACTTCGCTGTAGGGCCTGCTGTCGAGGATGACGGCGGGCGTGCGGCGCCACAGCGAACGCCACCGACGCGAGAGGATTGCGCTGGCAGCGGCCTCCCTCGCCGGCACAAAGGAGAGGACGCGCTGGAGCACGTCGTGGGGGAGGACGGAGAGACGGTCTGTGGTGGCCATCGTCGACGCGAACGCCGCCAGTGGACGGATGACAGGTTTGCGTGCGCCGGAGTACTCCCGTATTTATGGATCTAGCTAGGGTTGTGGCCGATTGAGTCGGTTTGAGGTGGAGTCGGTTTGAAGTTTTGTATTGCGTCATCTTGGACGCGATTGGGCATGTACAGGCTTGAGATGCACGCAGCCACGACAACATAGTACAACAAGTTGCGAGTTTTCTTTATAAACCGTTTCGTGCTTGACAGAAGCAACATCCAAACACTAAAATACGAATCTACACAAATAAGTTACTAGATGTCTAGATTCACATTTAGGTGTCTAGACGAACGGATTACTACTAAATTCAAGTTAATTATTTCCGGACGAACGGATTACTACTAGATACTAGTTGAATGCCCGTGCGTTGCTATGGGATAGCGAAAAAATTATATAAAAAATAAAACAATCTATCTACTAATCTATCTATCTATCTACTAATTTTTCTAGAGGTAGGTTTGTCTAATACGTTTTCGTCAGCCAAAAATATGTTTTCCCACGGATGCCGCTCCGAAGTCCCAAGAGAACGGTTCGAACGAGAAAAAAAGTCCGCCTCAGCCGGTCTTCGTTCCCGTGGCCGGAGGGGATTTTGAGGGCCCATCTTCTACCTCCCGTCCCGATCCAAATCCCAGGAGATCACCACCTCACCTACCCCGCCGTACTCCCCTGGTTCTTCCCCACCACGCGGCAACGTACCCCTTCCTCCGGCCGCGGCGCCAGGTGGGATCCTAATCTCTTCCATGGCGCCTGGGTGCTCCTCCACGCGCCCAGCAACTGTGTCAGGGAGGCCGCTGTGGGGTATAAGAACACCTAAATTACTACTAAATTACTAGATGTCTAGACGAACGGATTACTACTAAATTCAAGTTAATTATTTCCGGTCAAACGGATTACTACTAGATACTAGTTGAATGCCGCGCGTTGCTACGGGATAGCAAAAAAATTATATGAAAAAAAATATTTTTTCTAATTTTAAACAAGACGTTAGACGACATATGGTCTATAGTGATACATAGAAAAATACCAATTCTTTCTACAACCTCTTTCGTCTTCCATATTGTTTTTATATTTTAGCACACCTACTAACACTTCTTACATAAAATCGCTGCAAGCTAGCTGGTTAGAAAAGTTTACAAGTTGATGTAGTTATAATTATTTGAAGGATTTCTTTTGAATTCGCCGGGAGCCGCGCCCCTGGCCATATACCACGGCATAGGACAGCGTGATGTTGTTTTCCACGAGGATCAACACCACGTCGGGACAATCTCGGTTGATGGCGCTGACGCACGGCAAAGATGCGAGCGCGACGACGCTGCGGGCAACGCCACAGCCGGGACAAGGCAGATACAGGTGTTGCGCTTGAGGGGTCAAACACCGTGGGCCACCATATTGTGCGGTCGCACCTCCGGGAATCTTCCCACAAACGAGGTACCCATCAGGGGACGACGTGAAAGAAGGAATACGTATGTTTACTTATTTTGTTCTGAACCTAAACTCTAAAATTCGTTAAGATACATACAAAACATCTTATATTTTGGAGCGAAAGAAGTATTAGATATTGCGAATTTTCTTTATAAAACGTTCATGCTTGACAGAAGCAACATTCAGATGATCTAGTCTCTCCATCCAAAAATAAGTTAGTATACTAGATTGTCTAGATTCACATTTACACGTGTCTACATATATACGAATCTAGACAAATTAAAGTCAATTATTTCCGGACAAAGGGAGTAATAATAGACATAGTAGACATGCGAATGTTTACTTATTTTATTTTGAACCTAAACACTAAAATTTATTTAAATACGTATACAATATCTTATATTTTGGAGTGAAGGAAGTATTAGATATTGTGAATTTTCTTTATAAAACGTTCGTGATTGACAGAAGCAACATCCAAATGATCTAGTCTCTCGGTCCAAAGTTACTAGATTGTCTAAATTCACATTTACGTGTCTAGATACATGTGAATTTAGAAAAATACAAGTCAATTATTTTCGGACAAAGGGAGTACTAATACATAGAGTATATATGCGTATATTCACTCATTTTGTTCTAAACCTAAACACTAAAATTCATTTAGATACACACGCTTAAGCGAAAGACTAAAACATCTTAGAGAGTGTATTAATTTGTGATGGCCGACGGATCAGTGCTATATGCGAATCTTAGAGGAGAAACCAACGTTTTTTTTTTGAGAAATGGTGCCTTTTTTATTCCTAGACTCAGTTGTTATGGTTTCTTTTTTTTTTCAATTTTCACCATTTGCACCTTCCCTGTAATTAGGCATGTACCTCCTCCTTTTTCAAAATATAAGATGTTTTAGCTTTGTGAAGCAAATGTATCTAGACTATTTTTAGTATATAGATTCACTCAGATTTGAAATGAATCTAGACACTAAAAGAAGTCTAGATACATTTTCTTCACAAACCTAAAACATTTTATATTTTGAAGCGGAGGGAGTACTATGTACTATAGTTTTTGTCCTTCTGGATGTAACTCCCAAGCACATTCGTCGAAAGCCCACCAACATGATCACAGCGGAAGGCTGAAGCTGACGCCGGTAGAACGGCATTGATTATGTTTACCATTTAAGCGATACAAGAACATGTAAAATACAGTCCACAAGTAGAAGTTTGCCTTTAGGCACAAGCCTGTACGTGGCTTATTTACCCAATGCATGCTTAGCAAGACTTTCACAATTCTGAAATGCAATGCCTAATTACTTAGAGGTAACCATAAGCTGGTTATTTGTTAGAATCTACAACCGGAGTAGACAGCTGATACACCCGAAAGCTAGCCGTGTCCGGCATGTTCTTCCTCTGGAACGCAGAGGCTCTCCATCTCACAACCTTGTGGCAGAGGTGGTCCCGCCAGAACTGGCTGCCATCACTGACGTTCATCTCCTCGAGCACCATGGCATTCTCCACGATGAACCTGGCCATCTGCGCCTGGAAGCAGTTGACCTCCTTAGACTTGAACTGCAGCGTCACCTTCCGCAGGAAGGTGAAATCGCAGTTGCTGGCGAAGGCATCCGGGAGCTCCGAGACCCTGCTGAGCTCAACGATGTCGCGATGCGCGGAGCCCATGTACGCGAGGCTGTTGAATCTTTCCATGGATTCGGCAAAGGAGCCTCCGGTTCGACCGTCGTGATTCCATTCGTCGGACCAGCCGTGCAGCTTGAGCCGCAGTTCGGCCATCACCGGGCATGAGCGGAGCAACGTTGCCATTGCCAACTCCATGCTGCCTTTCAGCAAATTTGCGTCTACATCGAGGAGCTTGAGGTTCGGGAAGGTGGGCAGGGTGACCTCGCCATCCTCCACGTCCTCGCCGACCATGTCCTCGATGAGATTGATGTGAAACTTGAGGGCCCTCGTGTTGGATAAGCTCGCGAGCATGCGCGCCGGAGACTCGCACTTCCAGAAGTAGCTCTTGGTGGTTCTGGCGTCGAAGACGACTCGTGCCAGCCCCGGCGCGGGCGATGTCAGCGAGAGCTTGACGGGGGACCCCTTGTAGCGGAAGGAGCGTAGGCACGGCATGTCGAGCTGGATGCCGATGGCGCGGGGTTCGTCGCGCTCCTTCGTGCGCATATCGGTCACGAGCACCAAGTCGGTAACCGTCGGGCAGCGGACGCGGAGGGGCAGGCTGAAAGACTGCGTCAAGGGGTCGGGCTCCTCTTGGCGCTCCGGCGACTTGTTCCTGACGTCCACCAGTGTGAGGCGGGTGAGCGCCGGGGCGGCGTCGAGCATGGCCTGGAGGGACCCCTCCACGTAAAAGCAGTAGCGCAGCCTCAGATCCGTGAGGAGGGGAAAAGCCAAGCGCGCCGAGGGTGACGGCTCGAGGTTGCAGCTGTATAGATCGAGCGACCGGAGCGCGGCGGACGGCAGGGAGGCCAGAGGCGGGGAGTAGGGGTTTCCGTAAGAACCGAAGCCGGCGACGAGGAGTTCCTCCAGCTCTGCCGCGGCGGGGTCGGCGAGGAGGCCGGCGACACGGGGGTCCTGTTCCGGCTCCACGCGGGACAGCGTGTCCTCGCAGATGCCGCGGACGCCAGGGAGGTACGCGTCTTCCGTGAGGGAGAGCGTGAGCCTCTTGAGCGGCGTTGAGCGGCGGTGGCGGAAGGCGGCAAGGGCGGCCTTGGCGTCGCGGAAGAAGAGGTCCATGAACCTGGCGTAGTAGTAGGGCCAGCTGTCGAGGTTGAGGACGGTGGTGCTGCGCCACAGCGGACGCCATCGGCGCGAGAGGACGGCGGATGTCGCGGCCTCCCTCAGCGGCGCGAAGGAGAGGATATGGTGGAGGAGATTGTCTGGGAGGGCGGAGAGACGGTCGGCGGCGGCGGCCATAGTGCGATGATCGACTAGATGGATGCGCGCGGCAGAGGAGGCTTTCCAATATTGACGGATCTAGCCATCTAGGTATGCTTTGAGCGTAAAGGCTGATCGAGTCGGTTTGATTTAAAAAAAAACGGAGAGTCGGTTTGAATTTAATTGCGCCGCTTCGCGCAGTTCGTGTAGATTCCCAGATTATCGACGCCGGACGGCCGGGCTCTGATATTCTGAAGAGAGATGGGGCCGCTTCGGCTTCCAAGTTCCAACTAGACGTGGGCCCAATATTTTCACACATTGTTCTCACACTAAGTTTCTCCTTTTCTCCCAAACTAAAGCAAAACGATCCAGTTCCCCCCCGGGATCGCGCGTTTCAATCCCCCGGGTCTGTCCTGCACGCGGCCTTTTCAGAAAAATTGACCGGGTGGTTGAAAACTTGCGTACGCATCGGACTGCACGCGTGATGTGCTAGGCCCACCTTATCTTCTTTCAGGTCAAATCCTCTTCTCCCTCGTGAGTTCTACTGTGTGCCGCGTCCAGTGGCGGACCTAAAACCAGAATGACCCGGTGTCACTGTCTTAGTCGTACATAATTTTTGTCTAAAGTTGGGGGTGTCACACACTATAAATGAGTAAAACATAACAAAGAAATCAATTTTCACCGGGTGTCATGTGACCCCTACTACCATAACCTGGGTACCGCCCTGGCCGCGTCGCCGGCGGGGCGACCTCCTAGGTGGAGCCCCTCACACCTGGCCTGGCTCCCAATCCTTGGACCCCGCGCCGGAATCTGCCGTCGCCGCGCTGGACTTCGCCGCCGACGCACTGCCATAGGAGCCGGCGCACGCACGCCGTTGTGCAGCACCCTGATTCCTTCGGGCGCCGCAGCCATGGCCGGCTCCATGGACCTCCAGTGGTCCATGCTCCTTTCCTCGGAACGCCGCCGCGCCAACCCAACCTCGCTCCTCTGCTCCGTTAGTATCCTCCTTCCCTAGTCTCTCCTCCTCCTAGCGGCCTCCAATTCATGGTCGTGGTGGACTAGAGCTCGGGTTGTCGCTGCCGGTGGCGGTGTTGCCGATGTCACTGCCGGTGGCAGTGCTGCCGACGTTGTCCATCCTCCATCTCCATGTGCGTGCTCTGCCATGGCCGAGATCTCCATGGTTTGCTAAGTACAGCCGGCGGAGATGCTACCCGTGGCCGGCAACGGTGCTACAAGTGGCATCAAGTTTGCTACACACAGCCGGTGGCGGTGCTACATGTGGCGCTCGGCTTTGCTACCGACGGTGCCTGGCCTTGCTACATGCGGCGCCAAGCTTTTTGCTACCGACCATGGATGGCCTTGCTACGTGCGGTGCCAAGCTTTGCTACGGACCATGGCCGGCCTTGCTACATGCGGCGCTCGGTTTTTTGCCACATTACCACAGTTTTGCGATTTTGCTATAATAACGTAAAGTTTTTGCTACACGGTCTCCCGCGAGGTCTATCGACGAATACATCCGGCAAGTCTCCGGTGAGGTCGGGTTTGCTACATTAGCACAACTTTTTTGCTACATGGTCGTCGGCGAGGTTTTCGGCGAAGTCTCCGGCGAGATCCAGTCTGTTTTTCTATTTTTTGGGCCGAACCGTTTTCTGCTACGTTGTAGCAAAAGCAGGACTATTTATAGCAAAAACAGGTATGTCTGTAGAAAAAGCGGGATTTTGATCCAAAAAAGAGGACACGTGGTTGGCTGGGAACCCGGGGGATAAAAAACACAAATTCGCCTGGGACGCGTAGTACTGCCCCAAACTAAAAGGGTATACAATCGTAGAATTTGGAAGATGACTGTACACTAGAACATGATTTAGGAAAATGAATATAAATATTTCTATTTCTCATCCGACTTTACTCAGCTTCTGTGATGACATGTCAAAAAAAAGTAACAAAGATGATAACACGTGTCATGACATATCATTAAATTATGAAAAGAACCATGTGATAACTAGCTATGTTACAATAACGTCAAGACAAGAAAAGTTTACCACCTAATAAATGAGACCCTACCCGCTATGAAGATGGTAATATATACGAGTATATATATAGTAGCAAAGAATACATTGATGTTTCGGGAGTTGCAGGATCCGAGTAGATCGGTTGCCGTCATGCAACCCAGACTGCTATGGCAACCACGGATTCGTGGTGTGTGGCCACCTGATACCTTGCATATGTGATCTCAGAGGCCATTTGGTTGCCATCTCAAGGTCCTAGATGGCCCATGCCCCGAGGGGCGATGCCTCCTGGTCTACCACAACGCACACTTATGTGCGGATGAATCATCGACAGTGTAGAAGGCTATGTGCTCACGTGATGTCTGACCGTCACTCGCAAAATGTCGAGACATTGGAGATGTCAGCATCGACATCTCCATATCCCCGATTACCAAAAGGTTGACATGAGATCAAGGAGACCGTGCTTAAAGGTTGGCTAGGCTTCGAAGGTATTATCTCCCATGCTCATGTCGAGTTGAGAGGACTTATTGCCAACGGCTATCTGAGGGAGTACTTGTAGAGGATGGGGAGAAGACGATGATTCACTACTCGTTGTGTGATGCTTATACAATTGATGACTCTAAGAGCATCTCCACTCTTTTCCCCTCCCCAAACGGGGTCCATCGGCTCGCCTTATGGAGGGACGCCGGCGTAGGTACCTCCTATCGGGGGTCACCACCTCCTAGCCGTTGGCCCCAAACAGCCACCCAAATCGCAATTGACAAATTAAAACATTTAAAAAGTCACCGGAAATTTGCTGCCACCGGGCCGCAAACCACTGAATACAAGTCAAGCGATCAAAATAAACATGCGACAAACACGAAAATCAAACAAGGAGATCATCCGCCATGGTAGGAGACACCTACGGGGTTTCCGATAGCAGAACGGTGGTGCTGGCCTGGGTGCTGATCGGCGTCGGGGTCGTAGTCACCTGTATCGGGGTACTCCTGGTTGGCGGCCGCTTGGCTCACGGAGAGGATCAAGGCGCACTAATCAACACACCACACCTTCACCTCGTTGTCCATGTCCTTCGTGTCGACCATCAAGATCGGCAAGTCCGCCCTCCTCTTCTTTGCCGCCACGTTGGCCTTCATGAGGCCGATCTTGATGTCCTGCCATTCGATGACTGACACCCACCTTGCCACGGCGATCACTTCCATCTTGATGGTCTGCTCTGCTATCATGACGGCATGTTCGGCGGCATTGGCCATGCAGGCTAGGATGGACAAGTGTAGCTTCTCGATGGCCGGCGCCACGTCCCTCATGGCCTTGGCCTTCTTGCGGCCAACGGGTCGACCCTCCGAGGCCGCCGATGGCGCCGCCCCGGTTAGAGCGGTCCGTGTCTCCGCCCACTTGTCACACCCCTCGATCTGTGAAAAGACGTGGGTGAACTTGAACTTGTTGTCATCGTTGTCCTCTCGGTAGGCGGCGATCATGGCACACATCTATGAACAATACCAATAATGGGATACAATTTCAAACGGGTGGGAATGAACGACAATGGGGGATGTTAACCTGGTCGTCGTAGTTGGTGCCGCTGAGACATGCTGGATCATGCCACTTGTTGCAGGCGTGTTGGATCATGGACCAACGGTGAGACATGCTGGAGTCGTTGTGGTCATGGCACAAGGACTTGAAGTAGGGATCCAAGAGCCACCGCTCATTGTACGCCGCCTTCACCCTCTTCCAATAGCAGACCGAGTTTTGGTTGGCACCGGTGAAGGGGTCTATGCTGATGGTCTTCCAAGCTTCAACAAGGCACTCGTCCTCCCTCGGGCTCCACTTGGGTCCATGGCCACCACCTCTTTTATTCCTTTTCTCCCCATCCACCTCCACCGACTTCTTCTTCCCTTTCGGGTCGGCCACGATGGTCACTGGCACCTCCACTACCTCACAGTCGGCCTTCCGCCTCCGCATAGACCTCTTCCTCCCAAGGCTCGTCGTCGTCTTATTCTTCGTCAGCATATGCAACAACTTCTTCTTGCGTGAATACGTGGGCGAGTCGCCGCTGATGATGTCGGCAATGATGGAGTCATCGTTGTGCGTTTTGCCGAACAGGCTAGGGTGCTCTGGCTACTGCATACTGCGGCAAACTAGGTGAATGCAGCCCGCGGTGAGGGTACGCTGTCATTGGAAGGAGGGCGGCGATGGGCCGGCGAGGTATCATTGACAAAGGAGTTGGGGTCGAAACCGCTGAGCGGATGCGAACCCTTGTTTGCCTGGCCGGACGGCGACGTGCTAGACGGCGACAGAAAGGAGATGCTGTGCTCTGGCTCCCGAGGATGTGCAGGCCAGCGCTGTAAGACGGCGCCGCTGCCCACCGCTCCATGCGCCTCCGGTGCCTGATGAGTTCATATTTGCATCATGTTTTAGATTATTATTTTGCATTGTAGTAGTAGGATCTTGGTATTTAACGGCGTTCGAGCGCACCTTTTATGTTTATTTTCACCAGGATCAGATTAGATGATGGATACGATGGACACAATTCTTGAACCAGTTATATTGGAATAAAAATGAGCCAAAAACTATGTAAATTGCTTATTTGAAAAATATTAATAACACCAGAAGAAAACCCGAAGCAATTGAAGGGTACAGAAGGGTTAACGACCGACTATACGACGGGCATAAATATTCCGGCCATATAGTTCCCGTCGTATAGTTGGCGTCGACACCACCTCCTCAAATAGTTTCACCTCGTACAACTGGATCGGAGAGAAGACATACAGAACACCCAGAAATCGCCAAAACCTCACCTCCGAAAGGCATCTGGAGTGGGAACTCATCCACCTGGATCCATATTCGCCCTGTGCAAATCCAGGAGGTCAAAATTACGGAGAATCATGATGCTATGCTTGATAAATTATCTAACTAAGCTGTTAGTTTGAGAAATGATTTGCAGGCCCTCCAAGAAAGAACAAGGATCATTGATGCACAGCCAGGTAAGATAACCGAGAGTCAAACTCTCATTCTAGCAAAATTTGCAGGTAAAGTTGAGCCCAATCCAGTTGAAGAGCTCAAGATGATAAGAATCCAAAGGGAGGAGCCCAAAGAACTTGATTATAGCAATGCCCCTTCACCAAACTATATTGTTGAAGATCTTGTAAAAAGGATCAATGTCAAGATTCTGATAAGTGAAGGAATTGAGTAAGCCATGTATTAACACTTTGTTAATCAGGTAGCAATAAAGGTACGTGAGCTTGAGGAAGAGTATAAGAAAATTGCTGAAAAATTGCCTGTTAAGCTAGATGATATATTTGAGCATACCATTAAGATTAAAATTGGGACTAATGAAATAGTTGCACTCTTTGATCTAGGTGCAAGTGTTTCAACAATTCCAAAGAGTCTTTTTAACAAGTTAAATCTTGGCTCTTTTGAAATTACCGACTAAAATTATATCTAGAAGATTCTACCTATAAACAAACAGTAGGAATTAAAGAAAATACTTTAGTTTACATTAAAGGTTGTTCTGCTCTTATTAATTTTGTTATTGTTCACATGTCTGAAGATGCTAAAGCTCCTATCATATTAGTCCGTCATTTCTTAAGAACTATTAAGGCTTTAATCAATTTGCATGAAGGGAATGTGAAGCTTCAATTGCCTTCGTGGGATCCTTTTGTTATTCATTTCCCCAAGAAAAAGAAAGCACAACAAGATGATAAGGAGGCCATCACTTTGAAGGCCAATTACTTCGGAGTGGGTGTTCCACTCATATGGCCTAAGTGAGCAATATCAATGCCAAGCTATTGACCATAAAAGAGCGCTGCATGGGAGGCAACTCATGTGAAATAAATGTTTGAATTAAGTTTTAAGTTTTAGTTTTAGTTTTATATAAATAAAGAGTGCTAGAACACTCCAGTGAGAGGAAGAGATTCAGCGGTACTAAAAATTCCTGTTTTATATATGCCATAGTTGGTCGAAATTTTAGTCTGTCATTTTTCTGTCAAAATAAGGTGATTCGCTAAGTTTCAGTCTAAAAAGTAATTCTCAAAGAAATAGAATTTTTTGATGTGTACAGAAAGGTTAACGACCAACTATACAGCGGGAATAAAAATTCCTGCCATATAGTTGCGGCTGTATAGTTATGTTACCCATCGACAATTTTTCATCCCAGAGTACAGAAGGTTTGACGACCAACTATATGGTGGGAACAAAAGTTCCGGCCGTATAGTTGTCGCAGTATAGTTACAGCCGCTAGACAGAAACCCTAGGAAACCCTAAAATTTTGCCGTCAGACCAACTATATGGCCGGAACATCCTGTTCCAGTCGTATAGTTGCGTCCAACCACTTAAACGCTCGGGGAGGTACCCAAAACATCAAAAACACAATCCTTTTTATCTCTTCTACCTCCAAACTCTCAAAAACCTCAAGGTATCTTCACCCCTGCTCGATTTCGTTCGAATTCCTCGCACACAAGTGATCTACGGTATGTTTCTCCTCCGATCATCCAATTACTTTTCCAAATTCATATTTGATCTATTATCATTATCAATCTAGTGTGAGACTTGTTTTCAACTATTTTCAATGATTATCTTGCCTAGGTCATTATGTTGAGGAGATTCTTTAGTATGCTATGATGAGGATTATGATATGACTATTACTGTTGGATCAAAAAGTTTTATATTTGTCTCTTTTATTATTTTTAGAAGATGAACACGAGGAGCCAAACACATGCTTTTGCCGCAGCTAGTTCTTCTCGGGCTGCAGCTCTAGAACGCATGGGGATTCGATTCAAGAACGAAGCCCACCATGATCGCTTTGACAAGATAAAAAACCGAGAAGTCAAGGCAACCAAGTGGGCTTGCCCTGTCACTTTTAACCAACTCAGTATTTCTGATGATTTTAATTTACTTTGAATAGAGTTTGCATACAAACCTTTGTATTCCATGATGCACCAACCTATCAACGATTAACCCTTGAATTTCATAGCTCTTTGAGTAGCACCGTCAAAGCATGGCATGAGGAGGATAGAATTTCTTTCCGACTCATGAACACTAATTATTCTCTATCACTTGATGAATGGTGCAATTATTTTGGTCTACCCAACAATGATCCTAATGCTCTGCACGCAACTTTTACCAACATGGAACCTTCCCCTAAACACTGTTATGGTAGAATGAGCTTTACTTCTAGAGTTAGTAGAGGGAAGAACATTCAACATCCTGCTATTCTCTATTTGTTCTATGTTATTGCTAATACCTTGCAGGCGGGTAATGCATTTACAAGACTCAATGAGGAGGACATCTTAGTTCTCGCAAAAGCTGCTTTCAACTATGACAACTTGTCACTTCACTTGGGCGCAATACTTGTGCACTACTTGGAGTACCAATCCCACCAGAGCCAAGGACCAACCACTTGTGGAGGCGTCATCACCGTGCTTGCCAATGCATTGGGCATCGACCTAGGTGAGTTACAGCCGGTGCTAGGTGAGCGACGTGTTGATTTCTCTACTCTAAGGGCTTGTGGAATGCTTACTAGGAGAGGTGGTGTTTATTATCTGCATATTGCTGGAGCTGGGCGTCTCTACCCCGCTCCTTTGCCTAATAATCTTTTCTCTATAGAGGAAGGACGTGTGCTTTATGACTTGCAGGTTGAGCAACGCCAACCCGAGGAGGAGATTCCGGAGGAGGATGGGTACCAAGAGGAGGAGCAAGAAGTCCATCATCAGGAGCATAATCCACCTAACCTGTTTGCTACATATCAATATTTCCAAGAACTTGGAGGAACTGTGGAGGGAATGCATGATACGTTGGAAACGTATCTATAATTTTTTATGCTCCTTGCTTATTTAGTATCTACTTTGCTTTACTTGTCTACACTTTGAGGTGCTTTCTACATGTTTTATGGTACTAACCTACTAACAAGTTGCAACAGTGCGAGATGCCTGTTTTCTGCTGTTTTTGGTTTCAGAAAAGTTAGTAAAGAAATATTCTCGGAATTGGACAGGACAAACGTCAAAGTCAATTACTTTTCGTGGGGAACAAGAAGTCTAGAGGGCAGCCGAAGGGGCCGGCCAGGGCGGCCAGACCCACCCTAGGCGTGGGTGGGCCCCACCCTGCGCCTGGCTAGGGTTTGGCGCCCCTGGCCGCCGCCTCGGCCTCCCCCTTCGCCTATAAGAATCCCCCGATGCAGAAACCCTAAGGACCCGATCAAATATCCACGAAACCGTCTGTAGCCGCCGCCACCATCGTCCCTAGATCATGGGGGGATCTGAAGTTCTTCCCGGCACCCTGCCGGAGGGGAGATCATCCCAGAGGCCTTCTCTCCGGTATGATGCGTGAGTAGTTCCACCTTGGACTATGGGTCCATGTAGTAGCTAGATGGTTGTATCTCCTCCTTTGTGCTTTCTTGTATAGATCTTGTGAGCTCCGTTCATGATCAAGATCTAATCTATTTGTAATCATGCATGTTGTGTTTGCGGGGATCCGATGGATATTGAGATTATTATGTTGGTTTGATTAATGGTTTTGTCTTTATGATTCTATCATATCTGTGTTGTTTGTGATCTTGCATGCTCTCCGTTGTTAGTAGATATCTTGGCCAAGTAGTTGCTAGTGACTCCAAGAGGGGGTATTTATGCTCGATAGTGGGTTCATGCATCTAGTTTCCAAGGGAAGTGACAATAATCTCTTCGTTTGTAGATGTGTTGTTGCTACTAGGGAGAAAACAATGGTCTCTTGTTCATGGAACATGTGGACTGTTTACCTTACACACTTTGCTTAAAGCTGTTGTCTGTTGCTTGCAACTTAATACTGGAGGGGGTTCGGATGATAACCTGAAGGTGGACTTCTAGTCATAGATGTAGTTGGATGGAGGTCTATGTATCTTGTTGTATTGCCCAAACGAATCTCATAGGATCTTTCTGACTACTAATTGCATTGTTATGCCTTGCTCAGTTCCTGTCAATTGCCCTGCTGTAATTTGTTTGCCCTTCATGCCATGTTGTTTATCTAAGGAGAGCACCTCTAGTGAACTATGGACCCCGGTCCAATCTTTACCATTGATAAATCTTCCACTGTTACTTGTTTACTTGCTGCAAACCATTACCTTCCACACAGTACGTTTAATCCTTTGTTACAGCAAACCGGTGAGCTTGACTACCTCATTGATTCGTTGGGGCAAAGTCTTGAGTTTGTGTTATGCAGGTCTCCGCGTTGCTTGCAACACCTGTGTGACGTTTCCTTCCTTCTACTGGTTCGATAACCTCGGTTTCTTACTGAGGGAAAACTTGCTGCTGTGCTGCTTCACACCTTGCTCTTGGGGTTCCCAACGAAGCGCTCCTACATCAACTCAGTGTTGCATCAAGCTTTTCTGGCGCCGTTGCCGGGGAATAAAGGGACATCAAACTTCTTCCTCCCCGTCATGCACCAAGTTTTCTAGCTCCGTTGCCAGGGAGGCTAAGGACGTCTTCACAAAGGGAGTCCTTCACTTCCTTTATTTTTACTTTGTTTTTAGTTTGCTTTGTTTCTTTTGCTTGGTTTTGTTTGCCTCTTTCCAAAAAAAACCCAAAAAATAGTCTAGTTTGGTTTGCTTTCTTTATTCAAAAACACAAAAGAAAATAGTTCCTGCTCTAGTTGCTACCATGTCTGGTTTTGGACCAAACTTTGTTTCCCCTGTGGTAGAAATATCCACTTTTAAGCAAAAAAGTGAAGAAAGTTTTAAAGAAGCTTGGTCTAGAATCTCTGCTTTCTAGAGAGAAACTGAGCCTTAGCTTGGTTATTGATAGTTTCTACCGAGGATGCTGTGGCTAAGAAATATTTATTGCTTTGTACCGAGGATGAAGATTTTGAGGCCATAGAGAAATTAATCATGATTTATGGTACACCTGGCAAGTCTGATTCCTCTTTTACAAATATTTTTGCCAGGTTGAGACTAGTATTGCTGCTATGAATAGTTGCTATCACACGCTTAGGGATTACCATGATTATGTTCCCTAAAACTCCGAGCCTTCAAAGTGGCTTCCCACAATCAAAGTCTCAATAAACACTACACTTTTTGATGCTCGCTGTGATATCATGTCTAAATTTTGCCTCATGCCTAAAAATATTTATGATTCCTTGAGTCTTTGGGGGATTATTGAAGAAGGAGAGGAGATATATCTTACCAACAATTCCACTATATTGCCCACTGGAATAGCTGAAGGTGTGTTTACAAAAATCTCAGGGAAAATGGTGTCTACTGATTATCTTGTTATTGAATGTGTAGGCAAGGGACATATTACACTTGGAAGATCCCTACTGAAACACTTTGGAGCAGTAATAGATGTGGGAAAAGGCATTATGCACTTTTCTCATCCGGTAAGTAATCACATCTTCCCTAAAGAGAAGAAGAAAGGTAAGAAAGGAAAGAATAAGAGGGGCAATTCTTCATTTGAAAATAATTGATTCTTCTTGCTTCTTGTGCCTAACTTAAAGGCATTAAAGAAAAGTACTTATTGGGAGATAACCCAAGAGTTTCCTTGAGTCTTGGAAGTTATTACTTCTGTAATGACCGCTCCTTATCCTTTTTGTTTGCTTTTTGTGCCAAGAATGACCTCTAATGAGAGGGAAATAAGATTTGGGGAGTTGCTATCCTGAAATAGATTATTGTCCTCCACCAAAAAAATTCGTGAGGATTCTCTGTAATTCGGATTGAGATTAAAATTTACGAATAAATCCCCCAGTATGTTAGCTAACTTTCGTTAGTTCAACACTTTTTGATTTGAGAAACAGAAGATGTTATAAAAAATCGGTTTCTACCTGCTGGTGTGTTTTGACAGATTTCTGCCATTATTCGCATTTGCTTCTTATTGATTCCTTTTTGAGTTCTCTTTAGGTGAATTGAGCTTTTTGAAGGAGTTACTACAGTAGATTGTGTTTTTAGTGAAAATCCTTGTTGTTTCAAAGCTTTGCCAGAGGTCTAATATCTTTTGAATAAGCTAATGTTGCTAATGAAGATTGTGTGAAGGAAAAATTTCAGGTGTAGAGAGAGAATGATGTAATGAGATCAAGAATGGATAAAATATCAAACTTGGTGATGCCACCATGGTGTCACCCCAAGAAATATCCAAGAGGTACAAACGTCAAAGCTTGGGGATGCCCAAGGCATCCCCTTCTTCATCAATAAAAAGCTCAGGTCTGTCTAGACACTTCGTTTTTATTGTTTCATGCACAGTTGTGTTGTTCTTGGAGTGTCTTAGTTTTCATTTGCTTTGCTTAATTTGTTTAGTTTTCTTAAGTAGTTTGGACCCCGTTCTCGCTGTGTTGTTTTGCAAATAAGTTTGCTTGATGTTTGGAAAGGAGTAGTAAGTTCTTGCTTGAAGTGCAAGAGGAGCTTGCATTGATTGTGACTTAGACTTTAGCATGACATGCTAGGTGTCGTTTTGACATTATGTTTAGTGATTATTGGTGTAGCATGTCTTGTTCCAAACAATTGAGATTGATTAGTGTGCCTTGAAGAAATTATGCGTTGTTTTAGCATGCAAAAGCATATTATTGTGGTATTCTCCTTTGATGCTTTGCTTGGGTTGACTTGGCACATGCTCACACCATGTTATGACTATGACAAGTCACCATTAGCCTCTATGATCATTTAGTCCTTGAATTGTAGTACCACTCTTTTATTTGATTAGTATGCTTTGTTGCACTGTATGATTATGGCCATTATGCTCTATTAGTTGGTTGCTCCCAGTCTTTTGCTAGCCTCCACTTGTATGAGTAAGTTCTACTCATGCTTCCAACTCCCAAGAAAACCAAGTTTTTCCAAAGTGTCCACTATAAACTCCTATGCATTGTGTGTTGCACCATTCCAAGTATATTCTTGTTTTCAACTATCTTCCAATTAAAAACTATTTTTTATGTGAAAACTTAGTGATTAAAGCCCTCACGAACTTGATGGCACACTTTATATTCTTTGACCCTAATAAACTTGAACCATTGTGACAACTTTGTTGTATATGCTTGCACTTATAAGTTAGAATTAGCAGAACCATGCTGTCACGGGGAACGTTTTCAACATTGCACTTGTACTTTGTACTCAGTTGATATCATGTTCTTTTGTCTATGGATGTCACCGGTGTGAAATAAAGAGGGAACTTGTAAGTCCATGGAGTTTGTATCCTGTGTTAAAGAAACGTCTGGGCCGCTAGCCTAAGACATGCCTAATCATGGTGGAAACTTGCATCATCACCTTAGTGACATCTATGAAGCATTCTTCTTATAAAAAAGAGACACATTGAGAAAAGAGGAAAGAGAGAAAAAAGCACCATATTCCCATGGTAAATAAGAAGATTGCTGAGATGCTCATTGTCTGCTTGCCTTGTCATTTTGGTTATGGGAAAGCTCCTGTACCATGTGCAACGGGTACCCCTTTGGTGGTTCACAATGATATGCAAATACTTACAGTGACAAGAACTTACCTGGACCCAAAGTTGAGTATGCATGAGGTGTGGCCCTCGTATTCAAGGGACTTGAGATTGCCAACTTATACTTCGTCAAGCATATACTCCATCTTTGCCACTCTAACCTTAATCACTTCAAGATGCTTATGATAGGGGCAATGAGGGCTGAAAGCTAACAAGTACCATAATTTTTGGAAGGTCTTTTTGAAAATTGTAATCACTGCTTCCTTTACAAATAAAAGGTCTTTCTTTCACCATTATTGAGTCTCCACCTTGTACCTTTAGGCACCATTAAGAGAGCATAGTTGTCATTCTGTGTGCAGTGTTCCAAAGCTTATTAATTGATGCATATTGTGATATTACTTGTTCTTGTGCTATTTGTTTCTAGTCACCCTTGTGAACTTTGAAGATGTCCTATGCATTTATATTGGTACTCCATGAGGGACAAGTTGATTGCCACTATGCTATGTTTTCTATATGTGAAACAAACAAATGTTTTTCAATGCATGTTATTCATGATCTTTGTTTGTAACTTGCCATGTTGCATACATAGTTACTATGTCCTATTGTTAGAACTCCATCTTTCATGCACATGTTTAGAGTTATTTGATCCCAGCTTTCAATGCTTGCAAATGGTTGGATCTTTATTGTGAGGGTGCAAGTCACCTAAAAAATTATTCTTTTTATCACTTACCTACTCGAGGACGAGCAGGAGTTAAGCTTGGGGATGCTTGATACGTCGGAAACATGTCTATAATTTTTGATGCTCCATGCTTGTTTAGTATCTACTTTGCTTTACTTGTCTACATTTTGAGGTGCTTTTTACATGTTTTCTAGTACTAACCTATTAACAAGTTGCAACAGTGCCAGATGCCTGTTTTCTGCTGTTTTTGGTTTCAGAAAAGTTAGTAAAGAAATATTTTCGGAATTGGATGGGACAAACGTCAAAGTCAATTACTTTCCGTGGGGAACAAGAAGACCAGAGGGGAGCCGGAGGGGCCGTCCAGGGCGACCAGACCCACCCCAGGCGTGGGTGGGCCCCACCCCGCGCCTGGCTAAGGTTTGGCACCCCTGGCCGCCGCCTCGGTCTCTCCCTTCGCCTATAAGAAGCCCCCGATGCAAAAATCCTAAGCACCCAATCAAATCTCCACGAAACCGTCTGTAGCCGCCGCCACCATTGTCCCTAGATCAGGGGGATCTGAAGTTCTTCCTGGCACCCTATCGGAGGGGATATCATCCCGGAGGCCTTCTCTCCGGTATGATGTGTGAGTAGTCCCACCTTGGACTATGGGTCTATGTAGTAGCTAGATGGTTGTATCTCCTCCTTTGTGCTTTCATGTATAGATCTTGTGAGCTCCGTTCATGATCAAGATCTAATCTATTTGTAATCATGCATGTTGTGTTTGCAGGTATCTGATGGATATTGAGATTATTATGTTGTTTTGATTAATGGTTTTATCTTTATGATTCTATCATGTCTGTGTTGTTTGTGATCTTGCATGCTCTTCGTTGTTAGTAGCTATCTTGGACAAGTAGTTGCTAGTGACTCCAAGAGGGGGTATTTATGCTCGATAGTGGGTTCATGCCTCTAGTTTCCAAGGGAAGTGACAATAATCTCTTCGGTTGTAGATGTGTTGTTGCTACAAGGGAGAAAACAACGGTCTCTTGTTCATGGAACGTGTGGACTGTTTACCTTACACACTTTACTTAAAGCAGTTGTTTGTTGCTTGCAACTTAATACTGGAGGGGGTTTGAATGATAACCTGAAGGTGGACTTCTAGTCATAGATGCAGTTGGATGGCGGTCTATGTATCTTGTTGTATTGCCCAAACGAATCTCATAGGATCTTTCTGACTGCTAATTGCATTGTTATGCCTTGCTCAGTTCCTGTCAATTACCCTGCTGTAATATGTTTACCATCCATGCCATGTTGTTTATATAAGGAGAGCACCTCTAGTGAACTATGGACCCCGGTCCAATCTTTACCATTGATACATCTTCCACTGTTACTTGTTTACTTGATGCAAACCATTACCTTCCACACAGTATGTTTAATCCTTTGTTACAGCAAACCGGTGAGCTTGATAACCTCACTGATTCGTTGGGGCAAAGTCTGGAGTTTGTGTTATGCAGGTCTCCGCGTTGTTTGCAACACCTATGTGATGTTTCCTTCCTCCTACTGGTTCGATAACCTCGGTTTCTTACTGAGGGAAAACTTGTCGTTGTGCTGCTTCACACCTTGCTCTTGGGGTTCCCAACAAAATGCTTCTACATCAACTCAGCGCTGCATCAATCTTATCTGGCGCCGTTGCCGGGGAATAAAGGGACATCAAACTTCTTCCTCCCCGTCAAGCACTAGGCTTCGGCCTAGCCATGTAGCTTTTGTGCATGTTATTTATCATAGAGGGGATCATGTATTAGTTTGTATGACATGATGATTGTAGTACCCTCTCTTGCCTCAATCTAAGGACTTGTCAGGTACCCAAGACCGCGAGGATTGATCTAGGTAAAGGGAGTGTGAGTAACGACTGATCAGTAGGATAGGAACCCCAGTGATAGAAAGGGTAGTATGGCTGTATGGAGGAACTTACTTGGGATTAACGGTGACATTATGATGTGTGCACCCAGTGTTGACGTGGGACACTTCGTTGGAACCCCAAGAGCAAGGTGTGATGAGCACAGCAGCAAGTTTCCCTCAGTAGAGACCGAGGTTATCAAACCTGAAGGGGGAAGGAAACGTCTCAAAGGTGTTGCTGGCAACATGGAGACCTGCACAACTCAAACTCAAGGCTTTGCCCCAACAAATCAGTGAGGTTGTCAAGCTCACCGGTTTGCTGTAACAAAGGATTAAATGTATGGTGTGGAAGGTAATGTTTTGTAGCAAGTAAACAAGTAACAGTGGAAGATGTATCAATGATAAAGATTGGACCGGGGTCCATAGTTCACTAGAGGTGCTCTCCTTAGATAAACAATATGGCATGAAGGGTAAACAAATTACAGCGAGGCAATTGACAGGAACTGAGCAAGGCATAACAATGCAATTACTAGCTAGAAAGATCCTATGAGGTTTATTGGGCAATACAACAATATACATAGACTGTCATCCAACTGCATCTATGACTAGAAGTCCACCTTCAGGTTATTATCCGAACCCCCTCCAGTATTAAGTTGCAAGCAACAGACAACTGCTTTAAGCAAAGTGTGTAAGGTAAACAGTCCACATGTTCCATGAACAAGAGAGCGTTGTTTTCTCCCTAGTAGCAACAACACATCTACAACCGAAGAGATTTCTGTCACTTCCCTTGGAAACTAGAGGCATGAACCCACTATCGAGCATAAATACTCCCTCTTGGAGTCACTAGCAACTACTTGGCCAAGATAACCACTAGCAACGGAGAGCATGCAAGATCACAAACAACATAGACATGATAGAATAAAATAGATAAAACCATTATTCAAACCAACATAATAATCTCAATATCCATTGGATCCCCGCAAACACAACATGCATGATTACAAATAGATTAGATCTTGATCATGAACGAATCTCACAAGATATATACATGAAAGCACAAAGGAGGAGATATAACCATCTAGCTACTACATGGACACATAGTCCAAGGTGGAACTACTCACGAATCATACCGGAGAGAAGGCCTCCGGGATGATCTCCCCTCCGACAGGGTGCCGGGAAGAGCTTCAGATCCCCCATGATCTAGGGACGATGGTGGCGGTGGCTACAGACGGTTTTGTGGATTTCTGATCGGATACTCAGGGTTTCTGCATCGGGGGCTTCTTATAGGCGAAGGGGCGAGACCGGGAGGCGACCAAGGCCGCCAAACCCTAGCCAGGCGCGGGCCCACCTGCCTCGCGCCTGGGGTGGGTCTAGCCCCCCTGGCCGGTGCCTCCGGCTCTCCTCTGGACTTCTTGTTCCCCACGAAAAGTAATTGACTTTGGCGTTTGTCCTGTCCAATTCCGAGAATATTTCTTTACTAACTTTTCTGAAACCAAAAACCGCAGAAAACAGGCATCTGGCACTGTTGCAACTTGTTAATAGGTTAGTACCAGAAAATATGTAAAAAGCACCTCAAAGTGTATACAAGTAAAGCAAAGTAGATACTAAACAAGCATGGAGCATCAAAAATTATAGATACGTTTCCAACGTATCAGCATCCCCAAGCTTAACTCATGCTCGTCCTCGAGTAGGTAAGTGATAAAAAGATAATTTTTGAGGTGACATGCACCCTCATAATAAATATCCAACCATTTGCAAACATTGAAAGCTGAGATCAAAGAACTCTAAACATGTGCATGAAAGATGGAGTTCTAACAATAGGACATAGTAACTATGCATGCAACATGACAGGCTATAAACAAAGATCATGAATAACATGCATTCAAAAACGTTTGTTTGTTTCACTTGCAGAAAACATAGCATAGTGGCAATCAGCTTGTCCCTCATAGAGTAGAAATATAATGCATAAGACACCTACAAAGTTCACAAGGGTGACTATAAACAAATAGTACAAGAGCAAGTAACAACACAATATGCATCAATTAGTAAGCTTTGGATTACTGCACACAGAATGACAACTATGCTCTCTTAATGGTGCCTAAAGGTAGAAGGTGGAGACTCAAATAATGGTGGAAGAAAGGCCTTTTTGTAAAGGAAGAAGGGATTACAAGTTTCAAAAAGAGCTTCCAAAAATTATGGTACTTGTTAGCTTTCAGGCCTCATTGCCCCTATCATAAGCATCTTGAAGTGGTTAAGGTTAAAGTGGCAAAGCTGGAGTATATGCTTGACGAAGTATAAGCTGGCAATCTCAAGTCCCTTGAATACGAGGGCCACACCTCATGCATACTCAACTTTGGTTCTAGGTAAGTTCTTGTCACTATAAGTATTTGCATATCATTGAGAACCGCCAACGGGGTACCCCTTGCACATGGTTTTCCCATAACCAAAATGACAAGGCAAGCAAATAATGAACATCTCAGCAATTATTCTTATGTACCATGGTAATATGGTGCTTTTTTCTCTCTTTCCTCTTTTCTCAATGTGTCTCTTTTTTTATAAGAAGAATGCTTCATAGATGTCACTACAGTGATGCTGCAAGTTTCCACCATGATTAGGCATGGCTTAGCCAAGCGGCCCAGACGTTTATCTAACACGGGATACAAACTCCATGGACTTACAAGTTCCCTCTTTATTTCACACCGGTGACATCCATAGACAAAAGAACATGATATCAACTGAGTACAACAAGGTACAAGTGCAATGTTGAAAATGTTCCCTGTGACAACACGGTTCTGCTAATTCCAACTTATAAGTGCAAGCATATACAACAAAGTTGTCACAATGGTTCAAGTTTTTTAGGGGCAAAGAATAAAGTGTGCCATCAAGTTCGTGAGGGCTTTAATCACTAAGTTTTCTCATAACAAAATAGTTTTTAATTGGAAGATAGTTGAAAACAAGAATATACTTGGAATGGTGTAGCACACCATGCATAGGAATTTATAGTGGACACTTTGGAATAACTTGGTTTCTTGGGAGTTGGAAGCATGAGTAGAGCTTACTCATACAAGTGGAGGCTAGGAAAAGACTGGGAGCAACCAACTAAGAGGGCAGTAATAGCCAAAATCATGCAGTGCAACAAAGCAAACTAATCAAAGCAAAGAGTGGTACTACAAGTCAAGGACTAAATGATCATAGAGGCTAATGGTGACTTGTCATAGTCATAACATGGTGTGAGCATGTGCCAAGTCAAACCAAGCAAAACATCAAAGGAGAATACCACAATACTATGCTTTTGCATGCTAAAACAACGCATAATTTCTTCAAGGCACACTAAGCAATCCCAATTGTTTGGAACAAGACATTCTATAGCAATAATCACTAAGCATAATGCTAAAACAACACCTAGCATGTCATGCTAAAGTCTAAGTCATAGTCAATGCAAGCTCCTCTTGCACTTCAAGTAAGAACTTACTACTCCTTTCCAAACACCAAGCAAACTTATTTGCAAAACAACACAGCGAGAACGGGGGTCCAAACTACTAAAGAAAACTAAACAAACTAATCAAAGCAAACGAAAACTAAGATGCTCCAAGAACAACACAATTGTGCATGAAACAATAAAATCAAAGTGTCTAGACAGACCTGAGCTTTTTATTGATGAAGGGGATGCCTTGGGCATCCCCAAGCTTTGACGTTTGTACCTTTTGGATATTTCTTGGGGTGACACCATGGTGGCATCCCTAAGCTTGAGCTTTTATCCATTCTTCATCTCATTGCATCATTCTTTCTCTACACCTAATTTTTTCCTTCATACAAAACTTCACACAATCTTCATTAGCAACATTAGCTTATTCAAAAGATATTAGACCACTGGCAAAGCTTTGGAACAGCAAGGATTTTCACTAAGAATACAATATACTGTAGTAACTCCTTCAAAGAAACTCAATTTACCTGAAGAGAGCTCAAAAAGGAATCAATAAGAAGCAAATGCAAATAATGGCAGAAATCTGTCAAAACAGACCAGCAGGTAGAACAAAAAATTTCGAACATCTTCTGTTGCTCAAATGAAAAAGTGTTGAACTAACGAAAGTTAGCAAACATACTGGGGGATTTATTCGTAAATTGTGAGTTCAATCCGAGTTACAGAGCCTCCTCACGAATATTTTTGGTGGAGGACAGAAATTTGTTTCGGGACAGCAACTCCCCAAATCTTACTTCCCTCTCATTAGAGGTCATTCTTGGCACAAAAAGCAAACAAAAAGGATAAGGAGAGGTCATTACAGAAGTAATAACTTCCAAGACTCAAGGAAAATCTTGGGTTATCTCCCAACAAGTACTTTTCTTTAACGCCTTTAAGTTAGGCACAAGAAGCAAGAAGAATCAAGTATTTTCAAATGAAGAAGCATTAACATCAAACCTTGCTTTCAAAGGAGGAGCAAAAATCAACTTCTCTCTCCTCATGGGGAAGTGTTCAATACCCTTCTTGAATGGAAAATGATATTTAATGGTGCCTTCTTTCATATCAATGATGGCAACAACTGTTCTAGGAAAAGGTATTTCCAAAGTAATAGGACAAGAAGCATTGTATTCAACATCCAAAACATAGAAATCAATAGGGACATAAGCATTGTTAACCATAATGAGAACATCATTAATACTCCCCATGAGTTTCTTCTTAGCATTATCATTGAGTGGGACATTCAAATAACAATCTTCCAAAGGTGGCAAATCAAGCATTTCATAAATCTTCCTAGGCATAATAGAGTCACTGGAACCAAGATCACATGAAGCTTTGAGATCAAAGTCATTCACTTGCATATTAATAATGGGTCCCCAACTATCTTATACTTTCCTAGGAATAGAAGCTTTGTGTTTTAGCTTCTCTTCCTTAATCTTAACAAGAGCATATGTAATGTGTTTGGTAAAGGCAACATGCATATCACTAGCATCAGGACTTCTACCAAGCTTTTGCAAGAACATAATCACTTCAGAAATATTGCAACCATCAATATCAAATTAAAACTTAGCATCACTAGTGGTAGGCATAGTAGGAGGAGGAATAGGGGCTACTTGTGGTTTAGTGGTGATAGTGCACATACTATTGTTTCTATCAATTTCAGCTTCCCTTTCCCACTTAGCATGAAGTTGAGCTAACAGCCTAACATTTTCATCAATAGTAACTTGTATGGCATGAGCAGTAGCAAAGGTGTTTTCCATAGTTTCAGGTTTAGCAGCCATTTTATTAACCAAGGAAATTTGAGTTTCAGACAAAGAGGATATATTTTTCTTAACAGTTAAAAGCTTTTCCTCTATAGTCTTATTGAAAGTGGTTTGTTTACTAATGAAGTCCTTGAGCATTACTTCAAGTTCAGAGGGGGCACTTCTAGCATTATTTCAAGAGCTTCCATAGGAATTGCCATTATTAGGAGGATAAGACCTATAATTGTTGTTGCCACCAAAATTATTCCTATAGGCATTGTTGTTGAAATTGTTGTTTCTAATGGAGTTCACATCAACTTGCACTTCTTGAGCAACCAAAGAGGCTAAGGGAACACTATTAGGATCTAGAGGAGATTTCCCATTAACAAGCATAGCCATAATAACATCAATCTTTTCACTCAAAGAGGAAGTTTCCTCAACAGAATTTACCTTCTTACCATGTGGAGCTCTCTCAATATGCCATTCAGAGTAGTTAACCATCATATTATCAAGGATCCTTGTTGCAGCACCCAAGGTGAGTCCCATAAAAGTGCCTCCAGCAGCAGAATCCAACAGGTTTCTTAAGGAGAAGTTCAAACCTGCATAAAAAGTTTGGATAATCATCCAAGCAGTGAGTCCATGAGTAGGGCAATTTTTAACCAAATATTTTATTCTTTCCCAAGCAGGAGCAACATGTTCACTATCAAGCTGTTTAAATTTCATAATGTCACTTCTCATAGCAATAATCTTAGCAGGAGGATAGTACTTTCCAATAAAAGCATCTTTGCACTTAGTCCAAGAATCAATATTATTTTTAGGAAAAGATAGCAACCATTCTTTAGCTTTTCGCCTCAAGGAGAAAGGAAAAGGCCTGAGCTTAATAATATCTTCATCTACATCCTTATACTTTTGCATCTCACAAAGTTCAACAAAGCTATTAAGATGGGCAGCGGGATCATCAAAACCAGCACCAGAAAATTGCTCTCTCATCACAAGATTCAACAAAGCAGGCTTAATTTCATAAAAGGTAGCATCAGGAGCAGGTGGAGCAATAGGAGTGCTTAGGAAATCATTGTTGTTGGTGCTAGTGGAGTCACACAACTTGGTGTTCTCAGCGGAGTTCATTTTGGCAAAGGTGGGCAAGCCAAAAACAGCAGCAGCTGCTAGAGCAGGAACTATTTTTTGTGTGTTTTTGAATAAGGCAAGCAAACCAAACTAGACTATTTTTTTTGAAAAGAGGCAAAAAAACCAAGCAAAATAAACTAAGCAAACTAAAAACAAATTAAAGAGAAAGGAAGTGAAGGACTCCCCTAGTGAAGACGTCCTTAGCCTCCCCAGCAACGACGCCAGAAATCTGATGCGTGCACCTAGTGTTGACGTGGGACACTTCGTTGGAACCCCAAGAGCAAGGTGTGATGAGCACAGCAACAAGTTTCCCTCGGTAGAGACCGAGGTTATCGAACCTGAAGGAGGAAGGAAACGTCTCAAAGGTGTTGCTGGCAACGTGGAGACCTGCACAACACAAATTCAAGACTTCGCCCAAATGAATCAATGAGGTTGTCAAGCTCACCGGTTTTCTGTAACAAAGGATCAAACGTATGGTGTGGAAGGTAATGGTTTGCAGCAAGTAAACAAGTAACAATGGAAGATGTATCAATGATAAAGATTGGACCGGGGTCCATAGTTCACTAGAGGTGCTCTCCTTAGATAAACAACATGGCATGAAGGGTAAACAAATTACAGCGAGGCAATTGACAGGAACTGAGCAAGGCATAACAATGCAATTACTAGCCAGAAAGATCCTATGAGGTTGATTGGGCAATACAACAATATACATAGACCGTCATCCAACTGCATCTATGACTAGAAGTCCACCTTCAGGTTATCATCCGAACCCCCTCCAGTATTAAGTTGCAAGCAACAGACAACTGCTTTAAGCAAAGTGTGTAAGGTAAACAGTCCACATGTTCCATGAACAAGAGACCGTTGTTTTCTCCCTAGTAGCAACAACACATCTACAACCGAAGAGATTTCTGTCACTTCCCTTGGAAACTAGAGGCATGAACCCACTATCGAGCATAAATACTCCCTCTTGGAGTCACTAGCAACTACTTGGCCAAGATAACTACTAGAAACAGAGAGCATGCAAGATCACAAACAACACAAACATGATAAAATCAAATAGATAAAACCATTAATCAAACCAACATAATAATCTCAATATCCATCGGATACCCGCAAACACAACATGCATGATTACAAATAGATTAGATCTTGATCATGAACAGAGCTCACAAGATCTATACATGAAAGCACAAAGAAGGAGATACAACCATCTAGCTACTACATGGACCCATAGTCCAAGGTGGAACTACTCACAAATCATACCGGAGAGAAGGCCTCCGGGATGATCTCCCCTCCGGAAGGGTGCCGGGAAGAGCTTGAGATCCCCCCGATCTAGGGACGATTATGGCAGCGACTACAGACGATTTCGTGGATTTCTGATCGGGTACTCAGGGTTTCTTCATCGGGGGCTTCTTATAGGCGAAGGGGCGAGACCAGGAGGCGACCAGGGCCGCCAAACCCTAGCCAAGCACGGGCCCACCTGCCCCCGCACCTGGGGTGGGTCTGGCCCCCTGGCCGGCCCCTCCGGCTCTCCTCTGGACTTCTTGTTCCCCACGGAAAGTAATTGACTTTGGCGTTTGCCCCGTCCAATTCCGAGAATATTTATTTACTAACTTTTCTGAAACCAAAAACAGCAGAAAACATGCATCTGACACTGTTGCAACTTGTTAATAGGTTAGTACCATAAAACATGTAAAAAGAACCTCAAAGTGTAGACAAGTAAAGCAAAGTAGATACTAAACAAGCATGGAGCATCAAAAATTATAGATATGTTTCCAACGTATCACATCACTATGCATATTATTAGTCCTCTTTCTTCTATGGATGTGAGTAGTAGGTTATTGCCATAAGCGGTTGCGGAGGCGATAACATTTATGGATGCACTACCCACATATAATTATCTTGCTCTAACAATTACATGAGTACTTTATTATTATCTGTTATTCCCATCAGATGGTTTGCACAGCTACTGATGAAAACTGAAGACCCTAGGCCCTCTCTCTCTATCAACAAAAACAACAACAACAACAACAACAACAACAACAACAACAACAACAACAACAACAACAACAACAACAACAACAACAACAAGATCGCAAACTCTTGGTTAGGCAAAAACACAATAGGAATTCTGAAACTCTCGAAGGTCCTTTTAAGTAATCTCACTTTGCTTTCTGCTTCCCAAGGATTCGATAAACCTAGGTCTACTAGGGAAAAAGAGATATACTACATCCGTAATCCAGATCGAAGGTATCAGGGTCCCAAAGGATTTTCAGAGTATGAGATATAGTAATATATGTGTTTTATATTAATTAGTTGAGTTAATATTAAAACATATTAAAATAGATTGGGGGGATTGCAGGTTGGGAAAGAAAAATTATGGGGGCCTAAGTACAAAAGTTTCTAGGTGGCCTAACAAAACTGATGAAGAAGGTTGTGGTTTTTCAGCAGATCGGCACAGTTTCGGAGGTCAGTGGCGACTGGCGAGCAATCGGTGGCGAATCTCCTGACACCGTGAACGGGAAATATGAAGAGGAGAACATGGGATCCAACTCCGGTGAACGCATCCTTGATGAACATGCCAGATTCAGACATTATTGTTGGACAGATTCATAGGTATTTTCTCGGCCGATCTTCTCATGATGATGGTGGGCGGCACGGTGCTCCGATTGACATGCGGTTTGAAGCAACAGCGAGCTGGCTCTACCAGGAACAAAAATCTTATAGGTTGTTTCGCCAGAGGTGGACCAAAGACGACGGGAAACACAGAGAAATAGATATGCTCGCAGGGTTCTGCCGCTGTGACGCGCTGCGCGTGACTGCGACATGCGTGGCTTGCTTTTGGGCATACGCGCGAGCTGGTGAGCGAACAGCTTCTACCACTACTTGCGCGGGGCACGATAGAAAACCAACGGGCGGATGGGGTCACAGGGAGGAGGCAACTCACCTAGGGGGTTGTGGGAGGTGGGTTCGAATGGAGGCGGTAGACGGTGACGGGTACTGCGTCGGAGTGCTTAGTCCGGACAGGAAGAAGACGGGGGGAAGCTACGGCCGTTCGGGCTCCTCCTAGCGCTGCAGCTGACGCGGCTCACAGTGAAAACCGCCCGCACATCCTTCGACTACTGGAGGTGATCACGGCGACGGCGCAGCGAAGCTCCCCTCGCTGCTGCATTCGGACCGAAGGGGAACATAGGAAACAGAGGAAGATGGAGAGGATGACGGCGCGATGCTAGGGTTCCTAGAGCTGCTTTAGCTGGAGATAAGAAGGGGGTAGGCGAGTGCGGGGTGACGAGGCAGGGAAGCACATCTCGCTCGTTCTTTCTGCCGAGGAAGGAGATAAATAGGAGAAAGGGTTAGGTGGGCCGGGAGAGGGAGGAAGGAAGGTAGGGAGCTGGGCCGGATGGAGTGGTTTGCGCCCAGGTAGGGTTTTTATCCTTTTCTTTTTCTGTTTCTTTTTCTGTTTTTTGTTTTCTTTGGTTTGTTTTCAAAACTTTCAAAGCATCTTGCTATATACATAAATATTTGAAAATACCATATCCAAAACCAAGACATGGGATAGGTAGATGATCAACTAGGAGGTGTAATGCTAGGGTAGAAGAAAGATAGGTTATATGTCACTTACAAGAAGAGAAATAAAATATCACAAAGCAAGAAATATATGAGAGGAAGGTGGAGTGGTTTGGGACATGGCCATGCATGATGTAGGGATATAACTATTACACTTGCAAGCATGTGAATTGTGCTAAGAGATGAACCAATCAAGCCCTAGCATGAGTTCATTTAAATAAAAGTTTATTTGAATGATATACCGATATAGTGTGTATAATCCACTATGTTTTAACATGGCCAAATCAAGTCAAATAACTCCCTTACTCAAAGCAACCCAATGAATTGGTTGGAGTGGCTTTTACCTCCATAGAATCCAAGAATGAGCCAAGGAGAAGCCCATATCAGTATTATGAGAACAATATAGATCATATATGGGCAAGGAGAACAATATAGGATCCACCCAAATTATTTATGAGCTAGATTTAAATACCCAAATGAAAAACATGGGCTCAGATATAATCAAGATGGTGAGGATGATGAAAAGAACCAAAAGAAGGTGTCAAGGTGGATGATGGAATTAAAAGGTGGTGGAGATATAAGATATATGCCCTCAACTCAACTTGGGCATCAAACAATACATCAAGATCCAACAACAATATATCAAGACGCAAATACAAGTAATACAATACAAATGCATATAGGATAAGAACCAAATAAAAAGGGTTTTATATGATGATCAAATGCAAGGTGACATGGTGGCATGAGCATAATATAATAATGATGCAATGTAAGAATAATATGTAGAAAATAGCACTATATAGACTAGGAAAATAGCATTGCAATTGTTAGACAATTAGAATGCTACAACAATTCTGAACCATGTTCACAATTGTGGTGGATGGACTAGCTAGGCATTTTGTAGCACCCGAGTGCGAGCCTATATTGAACTTCAAAATAGTGAGCTCAGAACCAGATAGTATTTCAACAAACACACACACACACACACACACACACACACACACACACACACACACACACACACACACACACACACATGAACATCAGACCAAATCCGACCTTGAAATCTCCTTGCCTGATACAACACGGAGACTAACCACGCGCGTGCACACACACAAAAACATGGAAACCGTGGATACCCGTTCCTCCGGGTGAGGACCTATCTGCCCACGAAGCAAGGTGGAGAAGGGCCTGAGAACATACAGCCATAGGCTGAACGGTGCCCCGGTGCTAGTCGTTCGCACCGAAGCCGACGAACAATAAGTCGTCCCGGGAAACAACCTACAAACCTCCGGCGCCACCTGTCAAGCGGCCTACGATGGATCTCGTGGGTTGAGTGGAGATGGCACGACGGGACATGATGTGATAACTCTGGTCATAAAGGCGCTAGGGCCCCCCACCCCGTTCTCCCTCCCCCACCCTCCCCCTTGAGAGTCTACCGCCGCCTCCCGGGCCCTTCCTTCCCCTCTGTCGGAATAGCCGGCCGGAGTGGGACTGGATGTGGCACCGGAGTAGTTAGGAGTAGGATGTTCGGCGGTTTGCCGGAGTTGGGATTTATGCCTAGTAGTTTGAGGCGGGCGGCAGATCTTGGCAGCCAGATCTGGTGCATTGTAGGAGGCTTCTTCCTGGCCATGGTGCTCCTCTGGTCGGAGTCTATGGTGGTGGAGAGAGACACCGTCTCTTTCAATAAAGTTGTCTCTGGCGGAGATCTAGTGATGCAAGTGTTGGTGCCTCCCCTGGACGGCCATGGTGGCGAGGGTGGGAGGCATCTCATCGAGCGTGGTGGTGTTCTGGAGCTTCTCCCGGCCAGCCAAGGTGGCGAGGGGGAGTGGGATCCCGACGAGCCGCACTCTACATCGACTTGGATCTTCGTCCAGCCTCCTGCGGCGGATCTGATCAGTTCTCCGACTCTTCTGGTGCACCATGGTGGTGGTGAAAGGGAGAAGGAGACGGTGCTGGGCTGGCAGGAGGCGTCTTGGACTGGCATCGATGACGGCGAATTATCTTCTGCTACTGCAACGATCTCCTCTGCTCCTGGAGTTGCTGTGCTCCCTTCGAATCCTCTCCAGTGAGATTTCAGTGTGGCTAGGGTGGTACTCCAGCATCAATCTGCTTCGCCGGAAATTTCCGAAGCCACATAGACTAGGGTGATACTCCATGTCAGTGCACTTCGCCGATGTCAAAAATCAGGATACGACAGTGCGCGGAATTCAGCGCCAGGGGAAACGAGAATGGCCAGCGTGAGGTGGAAAACAAGCCTGACGTGCAGAGCCCACACACTGAGAGAGGAGGGGAGAAAATAGGGAAGGGGCACAAGAAAGTCGATTTGGAGGACAGGCTCCATGGAGGACTTTAATTGCTTTTGAAAAAAAATCAAATTTAAAGATTCAAAAAAATCCTAAAAAGTTACAAGGATGTATAAAATGATTTCTAATACACGTTTGCAAAACATTATGTGAAAAATACTTTGTATTTTGGTCAGAAAAAAATATGAAATTTCAAATCTAGAGGTAAACACTACAATTTTGAATGGGCCTCCGTTTTCTCAAAATTTGTCTTTTTTCAGTGTGAGAAATAAAAGATATTTTCCATTAAATATTTGCATCCGTTTATTTTATATTGTTGGCTACACGTTGGTATTTTTGTCGAAAATATTTAACGAATTTTAAAAATTTAAAAAGAGCTCTGTAAAGCCTGTGCTAAAAGCAAGTCTAACAGCACCCTTAAAACACCGACGCCCTTATAATTCCGGCGGTTACACGGGCTTGTGGCCGGGCCGTCGAGCTAACAGCGCCTATAAACGGCCCGGCCTGTAAACGGAATTCACAGGGTCTGTGAAAGGCCCGAAGCAGCCCCTATTTCTACCGGCCGGACGGGCGGAGATGGGTCAGAACCCGTGTCTCTCCGCCGCAAACCCTAGCCGCCGCCGTAATTTGGCCGCGTACTCCGGCAAGCAATTCCTCCCATTTCCGCGCGCGCGCGAGAGAGAGAGATGGCGACCAGGAGCGGGAGTTGCGGACTTGGCGGCGACCGTGCTTGGGGGTGGAGGAGGAGGGAGTGGCCGTCGCGCACCCGGCGGCGACGGCGAGGAGAAGCACCGCATCCGCTCCATCGGGGCCAAGAAGCGCGTCTGCAGGCGCTGGACGAACTACGGGCTGACCCCCCAGCTTCTCTGGCCCCCAATGCCGCCGGCGCGCGCACCGTGTCGTCTCCGTGATTGGATCTTGTGGAGGCATCTTCCTCTGCGAGCTCGTGCGTCCCGTCTTCCTGCCTGCGCCCGTGCCGCAGAAATGAAGAGGAGGAGGCGGTTGTCCGCGCAGCGCTCGCTGCGTCCCTCGCCGACCTCGAGGCCAAGAAGCGGCGCGAGGAGGAGGACGCTGCCGCCATCACCGTCGTCGAGCTTTCCAAGAAGCAGGAGGAGATCGAGGAGGCGGTCGCGGCCATCCGCGTCGAGGAGGAGGAGGAGGAGGTCGGACTGGCATCCGTCGATGACATGGACGTCGACATGATCGGCAGGCGGCGACTTAGAGCTCGCTGCCGACTAGGAGCTCGCATTTTGAACATACTAGGACGCGGCTACGTCCTCCGTGACCAACGCTAATTTTCTTTTTTAGGATGTAATTTTGCAATATATATGTACTGGATGCTGAACGCACACATGATTTTTTCTTGTTAATTTAAATTTCTGTTCAAATCGCGATTTAAGAGTTGGATGTATAGACACTGTTCTTCGCTGATGAGTTTGAAATCATAAATCGTGAGTACACGCACCTGTACTCTCGATTTAAGTGTTGCCGATTTGAGGGTGCTATTAGTCATGCTCTAAGTGATTTTTCGGAAGGGATATGGCTAGCATCGAAAGAGTATGGCTAGCATCTACTCACTCCGATTTCAAAATATAAGATGTTTTAGCTTTATAGAGAAAATATATTTAAACTCTTTTTAATGTGTAGGTTCTGAATAAAACCTATACTCTAAAAATAGTTTAGATATATCTTTTTCACAAACTAAAACATCTTATATTATAAAACGGTGATAGTACTCATCAGATGGTCCAAAAGTTGCGGTAGGTCATCAGTTCGCATTCCCTGATCTTCAGTCACCAACCAAATGGTTCGGCTGATAATGTTGGGTTTCTCTTGTTTTTCCTAAAAAAATATGTAGGAATTGATTTGGGATTTTAGTACTACCCAAAATATTTTCTAAAAAATCTAGAAAAATTATATAATATCAAAATAAATATTTAGGAAAATAAAACAACCACGATGGCCTTCCAAAAGAATAAAATCTTAACATCTTTAGGAGCTTTAAGTCTAGCCGGATGGGACTAACCAACCGGCTAGAGCTCTTCTGCTTGAAGGCCAGACGACCAATGTTTTCTGAAGCCGGCCTATTTAGGGTTTTCCCGACCCGGGGATTATCCCGGGATTGTAGGTGTTTTTTAAGGGACACATCATCGCGGGGATCGGGTGAAGTTATCTCGGGCACTCTCCAAAATAAAAGAGGTATATATAATTTTAGTCCCACGTCTTGCACCGTGGAAGCGTTTTATTCCCACATCTTGTAAAGTAAGCAACACTAGTCCCATAACTCGCATCCGGTGAGCATGTTAGCCCAATTTTAGCGAATTTCAGCAAGTTTGACTTATTTTGACTAAATTCGTCCACACCTACGACGTTGCAATTTTCTTTAAATATCCCCTTTGAATTTTTCTCTATCACTTAAGAGGTTGGTACGACCTGACAAGAGGGTCCATCAGTCATTGCAAATAATAAAATATCTAAGAATCTAAGAATAGTAGAGAGATCACTAAGTACACACTGCCACTAGAGCACAAACAAAGACGTGCTAAAGTGAGGTATACGTTATTTTATTATATGTTATTTTTTACTAGATAAATGCCCGTGCATTGACAACAAATACCGGCTAAAGTTTCTGGTCAATTTTTAATGTGATATTTTAATTATTTTCTAGTTTGCATTATTGTTCATTATCTACATTTTAGTGTATGGAAGAAAAAAATATACCTCCATACTCTTGCATCTATGTGTAAATATGTATTTCTATCATTTGCTCCATCCGTTTCAAATTATAAGATGTTTTATCTCTTTTCTAAAATGAATGTATCTAGATATATTTTGGTGTGTAAGTTCACATCAAAATTAATGAACATACACATTAAAAGGTGACTAGATATACGTATTTTAGAAAAAACTAAAACATCTTATATTATAGAATGAAGAAAGTACACGTGTACATCTTTTCTTGTCGTTGTACAACAATGCTCCTAATTCATCGGATCATTACATTATTATATGGAAAAAATAAAATTCTCTATCAGATAGATTCACAATGATAATAATCTTCTAAAAAAATGTCTTGGACGAATGTCAATACCTGCTGACTGGTTAAATTTTTTTTAAAGGAAATTTTCTGGTACTTGTAGCTTGCCCAACAACTTGGACAAGTCTAAACCAAGTCCAAATAGCTATACGGAGAACTGTCTCGCTATGTGTACAATCAATTTGCCTGGAGCTGCACATCCGTAGCTGCCCAGCAAGTTCACATCCCAGTGCTGATCTGAAAATCCAGAGACCGCTCACCCACACCCCTGGATGGTGGGCTCGAGGGACACGACTGGGCGACCAAATAGAGGGCCCGAGACAGAGAGTAGTAGGCGGCAAGTGCGGCCTCTCACCGCCTCACCGGGATCACAGAAGGATGCTCGGCTCCATCCAGGAGGCGCGGGAACGATGATGTCGGCGCTTGGCTGCTGCCTGGAATTGAAGAAGACGAACACGAATCGCTTGATTCCGTGGTGGGTGGCATCGGCCTGGTACAGTGCCTGTGGTACTCCTCCGCTCGTAGTAGTCCTAGTCCCTAGCACGCTTTGTCGCTGGCCATGGCGAGCCGCGGTGAAGCGCCTCGAGGAATTGGCGAGGAGACGAAGAGGTTTGAGGCCTCGCGTGTTCACCTCCTGCCTGGTAGCGACCTTGTGCCGCCTCCTGGCCTCGCGACCATGCCCGGAATCGTGGAATCGCGCGTCGTTGACCTCCACCGGCTGACCGCTCTCCCTCACCTTTCTTCCCGAGCTCGTCGGCGCCCTTGCCGAGCCGCACTTTACCGCCGCCTCGTCCCCGCGGCTAGAGCGGCGGCGCCTAATGCACACACCACGTGCGCCCCGGTCATGGTTCGGCCGTGCGGCGTGGCAGCCTTGTTCCCGAGCGACACCACCACAAACGCGCAGGACGAAAACGTATTAGTATTGAAAGAAGTCCAGATCACCCCCTATCTTTTGAGTTCTAGATGCTAACCCTCCAAGTAACAACTAGACTATTTAACCCCCTAAGTATTTAAAACCGGGCACATTACCCCCTAGACACTAATGACGGTATTGAGTCTGGTTTTGGACACGGCAGACACCTGGTTTTGGCTACGTTGGACACGTGGTTTATGGTTCAGGCTGGTGGAGACGCACCATATCGTACCTTGGGCACCTGAGAAGTTATTCACCTGGTTGAGATGCACCGCTGATCGTGGGAAGATCATCATCGACGGAGCATCTCCCCGCGCTGTGCCGTTGATCCTCTGCTACGGCCGAACCTAGGTAAGATCAGGATCTCCCTGGCAGCGACCGCCGACCCTCTGTACTCTAGCACAGCGGCCTAACACTCTCTGCTCTCGGCTTAGCCGCGGTGGCACTTCCTCCCGGAAGGCGCCTACGGTTACTCCGGGACGGTGACGACGTTGGACAATCAGTGTAATGCTCTGTTGATTGCAGTGCGGCATCGACGAGCAGGTCAGCTCCCCCAATCCTTGCTCTCCATCTGATCTTGCTCCCTATCTGATTGATCGGTGTAAAATTCAGTCAGTTTCTTCTGACAGTTCAAATTGTGCAAAGTGCAGTTAGAGCTGATCATAAGTTGGTGCAGATACAATTAGTTCAGATATAGTTGCTACAAATTCTATTACTTATGTTCCTTTATGTTTGTAGGATGGAGACTTTGTCCGTTCGGTTCCATTTTCGTGGGAGGTTGGAACAACAGACAAATACACAAACATCAGCCAAGTGCACAACAGCAGACAAATGCTGTCAAATTTCAGTGCACAAACAACAACTTAAATGCTGTCAGATATCAGTGCACATTTGAAAAGCACAAACAGTAGCAGCACTACATATCATGGTTGCAAAATGCTTTCTAAATGTAGTGCTTATTTCCAACATACATAATGCCAATCATTTTTCATAACTTTTGTAGGGGTTCGTAGCATGGAAAACAAAAAAATTCTACCGCATGCAAACAAACAAGTCAAGATCTATCTACTAGATTGTAGCAACGAATCGATAGAGGAACTCACCCTCGAAGATTCCAAAGCGGTTAACGAGAGCAGATTCTCGTGGGTGATGTAGTCGTACTCTTGCCGATCTCAAGATCGCGTAGACGATCCTTCCGGCGCTGCGTTCCGGCAGCGCTTCCGTAGTCGGTCACACGTTCGATACTCGATGAAGACCTTCCTCTCCCTTGTTCCAGCAGGCAGCGGAGGTTGTAGCACTCTCCTCGCGATTCCAGCAGCACGACGGCGTGGTACCGGAAGTAGAGGGGAGATATCGCAGGGCTTCGCCTTAAGCCGGAGCGAGTATGGTGGACTATGAGAGAGGCCTTGGTGATCTAGGGTTTAGAAGGCACCAAGGGGAGAGTGTAGCCGGCGGCTAGGGTTTGGGATCACCCCAACTGGCGAGTTGGTGGTGCCCTAGGCGGCGGCAGCAGGGGTTGGTGGCGCCGACGGCTTAGGGTTAGGGTTTGGGGTGTGTTGGGTGTGTCGGAGAGGGGCAACCCTGCCCCTCCTTTTATAGGTGGGAGGGCGCGGCTTGGGAGGAGGGAGTCCTCCCCCAAGTCGGCCTCCTTGTCCGGCGGGTGGAGGAAGAGGAACTCCTCCCCAAGTAGGTTTCCTACTCTCCCTCCACCAAGCAAACTTGCTGTTTGATTTTTTCAAATTGGCGTTTGACTTTCAAACTAGGATTTGATTTCTCCCTTTATTTTGCCCAGCCATGTTACCTAGTACATGATGCAACCATTCCATATTGTCATGACACATTCATGTACCCTTTCCCTCCGGAGTGCCGGACATTCTGGACCCTTCTAGAACATTCCCGGTGAAAACACCGGAATCATTCCCCAACTCCGAAACAGGACTTTCCTTATATGAATCTTATTCTCCGGACCATTCCGGATCTCCTCATGATATCCTGGATCCCATCCGAGACTCCGAACAACATTAGGTCTCTTACTCATCATTCCATAACTACTCAACAACATCGAATATGATCGAGACACTTCTCCGGTTAATAACCAATAGAGGAATCTGGAAATTCATATGGCTCTCACATATTTCTACGATTACTTTGCGATTGAATGAACCACTTACATACGATACCAATTTCCCTATGTCTCACGATAGTTTACTTATCCGAGGTTTTGATCGTCGGTATCTCTGCATACCTAGTTCAACCTCGTTACTGATAAGTACTCTTTTCTCGTTCCCGAGATATGTGATCCCTTGTGAACCAGTCACATGCTTGCAAGCTAATTGGATGACATTCCACCAAGAGGGCCTAGAGTATATCTATCCGTCATATGGATGGACAAATCCCACTCTTGATCCATGTGTTTCAACCCATACTTTCCGAACACTCAATGCCACCTTTATAGCCACCTAGTCTCGGTGTGGTGTTTGATGTCATCAAAGCATCCTTCCGGTGATGGTGATAAGCATGATCTCATGGTCGAAGGAATTAGGTTACTATGTTTCAGAAAGCTTATAGAAATTGAACTATTAAAATGACTTGATCTTTATGATACGCTTATCAAATAGGAGTATGTCCATCATACCATTCTCCTAATGATATGATCTTGTTGTTAATAACATCTCAATGTTCATGATAGGGAAACCATAATCATCTATTAACCAACAAGCTAGTATTATGAAGAGGCTTTACTAGGGACTCTAATTTAGTTTACAAATCACACAAGTATTAATGTTTCCTTGTTAATACTGTTATAGCATGAATGTAAACATTTATCATAAACACAAAGATATAATAATAACTACATTTATTATTGCCTCTAGGGCATATCTCCAACAGTCTCCCACTTGCACTAGAGTCAACTAATCTAGATTACATGGTAATATATCGAACACCCATGGCAGTTTGGTGTTTTGCCCTCGGGAGAGGTTTAGTCAACGGATCCGCCACATTCAGATCTATGTGTACTTTGCAAATCTTTATGTCACCATCTTGGACATGTTCTTGAATAGCGTGAAAACGTAGCTTGATGTGCTTCAGCTTCTTGTGTGACCTTGGTTCTTCCGCATTGGCTATGGCGCCCATTTTATCACAGTAGATAGACATTGGGTCCAGCGCACTTGGAACCACACCGAGCTCTGTAATGAACTCTTTCATCCATATCTCTTCTTATGAAGCCTCCGAAGCAGCTATGTATTCCGATTCAGTTGAAGATCTCGCCACAACAATTTGCTTTGCACTCCTCCAGCTAACTGCTGCACCATTCAAAGTAAATACGTATCCAGATTGAGATTTAGAATCGTCTGGATCGGTGTTCCAACTAGCATCGGTGTAACCATTAACAACGAGATGTTCGTTACCTCCATAAGAAAGAACCATATCCTTAGTTCTTCTCAAGTACTTAAGGATGTTTTTGACCGTTGTCCAATGATCCACTCCTGGATCACTTTGATATCTGCTAGTCAAACTAACAGCATATGCAATATCGGGTCTAGTACATAGCATGGCATGCATTAGAGATCCTATGGCTGAGGCATAGGGAGTCTTACTCATCCTTTCTCTATCTTCTGTCGTTGCTGGACTTTGAGTTTTACTCAAGGTCGTATTGGGCAACATGGGCAAGAACCCTTTCTTGCTATTTTTCATTCCAAACCTCTTTAGAACTTTGTCCAAATATGTACTTTGTGACAATGATATTAGGCGTCTCGATCTATCTCTATAAATCTTTATGCCTAATATATAAGCTGCTTCGCCAAGATCTTTCATTGAAAAACTATTATTCAAATATTCCTTGACACTATTAAGAAGGTCTTCATCATTTCCAATCAACAATATGTCATCTACATATAGTATTAAGAATGCTACAGAACTCCCACTCACTTTCTTGTAAATACAAGCTTCTCCATAAGTTTGTATAAAACCAAAGCTTTTGATTACCTTATCAAAACATTGATTCCAACTTCGGGATGCTTGCTTCAATCCATATATGGACCGTTGAAGTTTGCACACCTTGTTAGCATCTTTAGGATCGACAAAACCTTTGGGTTGCATCATATACAACTCTTCATCAATGTCTCCATTGAGGAACGCTGTTTTGACATCCATCTACCATATTTCATAATCGTAATATGCAGCGATTGCTAACATAATCCTCACAGACTTTAGCTTCGCTACTGGTGAGAAAGTCTCATCATAGTCAACTCCTTGAATTTTTCGAAACCCTTTTGCGACAAGTCGAGCTTTATAGACGGTAACATTACCATCAGCATTTGTTTTCTTCTTGAAAATCCATTTGTTCTCGACAGCCTTCCGGCCATCCGGTAAGTCCACCAAAGTCCATACTTGGTTTTCGTACATGGATCCAATCTCGGATTTCATGGCTTCTTGCCATTTATTGGAATCTGGGCTCATCATCGCTTCCTCATATGTCGCAGGATCATCGGTGTTGTCCACCAACATGACACTCATAACGGGATCATACCAATCAGGAGTGGTACGAACTCTCGTTGACTTGCGAGGCTCTGTAGCAACTTCAACCGAAGTTTCATGATTATCATCATTAGCTTCCTCTCTTATTGGTGTTGGCACCACAGGAACTACTTCCGGTGCTGCGCTACTCGCAAGTTCGAGAGAAGGTTCAACAACCTCGCCGAGTTCTACTTTCCTTCTCTAGAAAGGATCCATTCTTGGCAACGAAGATTTTGCCCTCGGATCTGTGATAGAAGGTATACCCAATAGTTTCCTTCGGGTATCCTATGAAGACGCATTTTTCCGCTTTGGGTTCAAGCTTGTCCAGCTGTAACTTCTTTACATAGGCTTCACAACCCCAAACTTTAAGGAACGACAATTTAGGTTTCTTCCCAAACCATAATTCATACGATGCCGTTTCAACGGATTTAGATGGTGCCCTATTTAAAGTGAATGCGGCTGTTTCTAATGCATAACCCCAAAATGATAGCGGTAAATCTGTAAGTGACATCATAGAACGAACCATATCTAAGAGAGTTCGATTACGACGTTCGGACACACCATTATGCTGTGGTGTTCCCGGCGGTGTCAATTGTGAAAGTATTCCGCATTTCTTCAAATGCTCGCCAAACTCGTAACTTAGATATTCACCTCCACGATCAGAACGTAGAAATTTAATCTTCTTGTTACGTTGATTCTCTACCTCACTTTGAAATTCCTTAAACTTCTCGAAAGTTTCGGACTTATGTTTCATAAAATAGATATACCCATATCTACTCAAGTCATCCGTGAAGGTAAGAACATAACGATAACCACCGCGCGATGCTACACTCATTGGTCCACACACATCGGTTTGTATGATTTCCAATAAGTCTGTAGGTTGCTCCATCATACCAGAAAATGGAGTCTTAGTCATTTTACCCATCAGACATGCTTCGCATCTTTCAAGTGATTCAAAATCAAGTGATTCAAGAAGTCTATCGGAATGGAGTTTCTTCATACGCTTCACTCCGATATGACCAAGACGACAGTGCCACATATAGGTCGAGTTATCGCTCAATTTCAAATGCTTAACCTCAATGTTATTTATGTGTGTATTACTACAATCGAGATTCAATAAGAATAGACCATCTATCAAAGGTGCATGTGCATAAAACATATTACTCATATAAATCGAACAACCATTATTCTCGGACTTAAACAAGTAACTGTCTCGCAATAAACAAGATCCCGATATAATGTTCATGCTCAACGCAGGCACCAAATAACAATTATTTAAGTATAAAACCAATCTCGATGGTAGATGAAGAGGTAGCGTGTCGACCGCGATCACATCAACCTTTGATCCATTTCCAACGCGCATCGTTACCTCGTTCTTCGCTAGCTTCCGTTTATTCTGCAGCACCTGTTTCGAGTTACAAATATGAGCAACCGAATCAGTATCAAATACCCAGGCACTACTACGAGTACTAGTGAGATACACATCAATAACATGTATATCGGATATACCTTTCTTCTTGATGTTGCCATTCTTCAAATGCGCCAAGTACTTTGGGCAATTCCGCTTCCAGTGACCTTCTCCCTTGCAGTAAAAGCACTCAGTATCAGGCTTAGGTCCAGCCCCGGTCTTCTTCGCCGGTGCGGTAACTTTCTTACCGCCCTTCTTGAAGTTTCCCTTTTGCTTAGACTTGCCTTTCTTGAATTTGGTGGTCTTATTGACCAACAACACTTGGTGCTCTTTCTTGATCTCCACTTCTGCAGATTTCAACACGGAGAAGAGTTCTGGCAACGTCTTGTCCATGTTTTGCACATTGTAGTTCATCACAAAGTTCTTGTAACTTGGTGGTAGTGATTGGAGGACACGGTGAATCCCCAAAGAATTAGGAATCACTATACCCAAACTTTGGAGTTTGTTTCCGTGCCCAGACATCTTAAGCACATGCTCTCTAGCGGAGCTGCCCTCTTCCATCTTGCAGTTAAAGAACTTTTCAGAAGCCTCATAACTCTCAACTGCCGCGTGAGCCTCAAATATCATTTTGAGTTCACGGACAATATCATGTGGGTCATGGTTCTCAAACCTTTCTGAATCTCCGATTCCAAACCATACAAGATAGCACACTGAACTGTGGAGTACTGATTCTTCCGAGCGAGGAAAACATTCTTTACCTCATCGGTAGCATCAGCTGCAGGCGGGTCACCCAGCGGTGCATCCAGCACATAGGTCAAATTACCGGCATTGAGGACAATCCTCAAATTGCGGAACCGATCCGCGAAGTTGCTTCCATTGTTTTTCAACTTTTCTTTCTCTAGGAACGCATTAAAATTGATGGTAGGAGCCGCCATTGATCTACAACATATTTGCAATAGTTTAGACTAAGTTTATGACAAATTGAGTTCTAATTAATAGTTAAATTAATCTAGGTGAACTCCCACTCAAAACAATATCCCTCACATTGTTTTAGTGATCACACGAACCAAATCCACCACATCAAAACCGATCATCACGAGAGTTGATGTAGCTTCAATGGCGAACAATCAACATGTTCATCATATCTACTATATGACTCATGCTTTACCTTTCGGTGATCTGTGTTCCGAGACCATGTCTGTACATGCTAGGCTCGTCAAGATCAAACCTTAGCTTCTGCATGAGAAAATCTGGATTGCTCATGTTGTATACACTCACAGAATCTAACACACCCGATCATCACGTGGTGCTTCGAAACAATGAGCTTTAGCAACGGTGCTTACTAAGGATGAACACTTTAAAACTTGAAATTTGTGTGCTTGAGGGATCATCTTATAATGCTACTGTCGTTAACTAAGCAATACAAGATGCATAAAGGATTAACATCACATGCAATTCATAATATGTGATATGATATGGCCTTTCTTATTTGTGCTTCCGATCTCCATCTTCAAGCACGAACATGATCTCCATCATCACCGGCATTGCATCAAGGTCAATGACGCCGTTCCATGGTTGTCGTCCACCAGCTTCAACTATTACAACTACTTTGAATAGACACGCGGGTCTTAACAGAATTTAAAGACAACCATATGGCTCCTGCCGTTTGCCAACTTACAATAAGGAACATTGCATACATCAAATATAATCACAATCATGGCCATATCACATCACAGCACACCCCTGCAAAACAAAGTTAGACGCCTCTAATTTTCTTTGCATATTTTACGTGGTTTGGGGCTTTCAATAAGTGTCGCTCTAACTTACGAACACGAACCACAACGTTGATGCTTTAACTATCAAGTGCCCATTGTAAATTGGATCTATACTATGATGGGAGAGACAGACACCCGCAAAGCCACTTATGCAATACAAGTTGCATGTTGAGCGTGGAGCAAGTCTCATGAACGATGTCATGTAAGGTTAGCCCGGGCCGCTTCATCCCATCATACTGCAAGATGCAAAGTACACAAGAAGCAATTGATAATAAAAGCACCACCGCCCACGATGACCATTGTGTTCTACTCGTGCAACAGATCTACATATAGACACGGCTCTGATACCACTGTAGGGGTTCGTAGCATGGAAAACAAAAAATTTCTACCGCATGCAAACAAACAAGCCAAGATCTATCTACTAGATTGTAGCAACGAGTCGATAGAGGAACTCACCCTCGAAGATTCCAAAGCGGTTAACGAGAGCAGATTCTCGTGGGTGATGTAGTCGTACTCTTGCCGATCTCAAGATCGCGTAGACGATCCTTCCGGCGCTGCGTTCCGGCAGCGCTTCCGCAGTCGGTCACACGTTCGGTACTCGATGAAGACCTTCCTCTCCCTTGTTCCAGCAGGCAGCGGAGGTTGTAGCACTCTCCTCGCGATTCCAGCAGCACGACGGCGTGGTACCGGAAGTAGAGGGGAGATCTCGCAGGGCTTCGCCTTAAGCCGGAGCGAGTATGGTGGACTATGAGAGAGGCCTTGGTGATCTAGGGTTTAGAAGGAACCAAGGGGAGAGTGTAGCCGGTGTCTAGGGTTTGGGATCACCCCAACTCGGCGAGTTGGTGGTGCCCTAGGCGGCGGCAGCAGCAGGGGTTGGTGGCGCCGGCGGCTTAGGGTTAGGGTTTGGGGTGTGTCGGAGAGGGGCAGCCCTGCCCCTCCTTTTATAGGTGGGAGGGCGCGGCTTGGGAGGAGGGAGTCCTCCCCCAAGTCGGCCTCTTGGCCGGTGGGTGGAGGGAGAGGAACTCATCCCCAAGTAGGTTTCCTACTCTCCCTCCACCAAGCAAACTTGCCGTTTGACTTTTTCAAATTGGCGTTTGACTTTCAAACTAGGATTTGATTTCTCCCTTTATTTTGCCTAGCCATGTTACCTAGTACATGATGCAACCATTCCATATTGTCAAGACACATTCATGTACCCTTCCCCTCTGGAGTGCCGGACCTTCCAGACCCTTCTAGAACATTTCCGGTGATTCATGTGTCTCAACCCATACTTTCCGAACACTCAATGCCACCTTTATAGCCACCCAGTTACGGTGTGGTGTTTGATGTCATCAAAGCATCCTTCCGGTGATGGTGATAAGCATGATCTCATGGTCGAAGGAATTAGGTTACTATGTATCAGAAAGCTTATAGCAATTGAACTATTAAAATGACTTGATCTTTATGCTACGCTTATCAAATAGGAGTATGTCCATCATACCATTCTCCTAATGATATGATCTTGTTGTTAATAACATCTCAATGTTCATGATAGGGAAACCACAATCATCTATTAACCAACAAGCTAGTATTATGAAGAGGCTTTACTAGGGACTCTAATTTAGTTTACAAATCACACAAGTATTAATGTTTCCTTGTTAATACTGTTATAGCATGAATATAAACATTTATCATAAACACAAAGATATAATAATAACTACATTTATTATTGCCTCTAGGGCATATCTCCAACAACTTTCTCATTCATGTATACCAAAAGGTTGCAGCACTAGATATCATGGTTCCAAGAGTACATATCTAATCTTCACTAGTCCACTATGTCTCATTAACCAAAAGGTTGCAGCAGTACATAAAGCTATAAACTACACTAGTACTACTCTACAAACTGCACTACTACTTAAACCATCTCCTTCATCTCTGAATTCATCTCCTTCTTCTCTGAACCCATCTTATTTTTCCATACGATTTTCTGTGGCAACACCAAGGAGGATAGTGGGCAGTCAACTCCTGATGCGTTGACATCAGAGTCCCAATGAAGGACAAGATCACTGCCTCTATGCCTGCACTTCACCTAGGGACTCCACCCCAGATGGTGGAGATCTCTCCCGGAACGAGGCGCATTCAACTCCTGCTGCGCTGCCCCAGCCATATCGAACATCGCCGCCGCCGGTACCTCCATTTGCTGCCCTTCTTTGGTTGGTGGCTGCAGGTACCACTGCAGCTCTATCTCCATCGTCGCATGCTGTGGAAGAACGAGGCGAGCAGATTGGCGTGGGACGGAGGAGGACGATGTCGGATTGGTATAGGACAATGGAGGGGGCGGCTGGATTTGTGTGGGACGGAGGAGGAGGCGGCGACGCTGACGGGAGGACGGGGAATGAAACATCAGGGGGTTATCTAGATCGGAGGTGTCCAACGTGGCCAAAACCAGGTGTTCACCATGTCCAAAACCAGGCTCAATACCGTCATTAGTGTCCTAGGAGGTAATGTGCCCGGTTTTGAATACTTAGGGGGGTTAAATAGTCTAGTTGATACTTAGGGGGGGGGGGGGGGGGGGGGGTTAGTGTCCAGAACTCGAAAGATAGGGGTGATCTGGACTTCTTTCTATTAGTATTGGACGAAAGATTATTTGGAGTTCTTTTCGGATAAAGTGGTGGCAGCTATTTTTTTCTTTTTGTAAACAGGTTGGACGATGCGGCTGACGACGGACGAAAATTTGAGGAGATGACGAAAATCACCCAACAAAAATTATATAGTAGAGATTAGGCTGATGTCCGCGTTGTGTGTCCTAGCTAGACACGCGTGCTAAGTACCAGATAATTTGATGCGTGCTAGTACGAGATATTTGGATGGGTGCTAGTACCAATTGAAGGTCCACCGTCACTAACGGTTATATGCCGAAGGCCCAAGCCCTCGGCGTAGGCAAAAAAATCTTCGACATCGTGATGGTGGAAAAATATATTTAAAAATAAAAATAAAAAATCTACGTCGAGGGCCATGGCCGTCGGCATATGTTAGCCTAGAGCTACGTCAACGACTATCCGTTAGAGCCGTCGGTGTATCTCTGACGCCATCCATCCGCCGTCATCCGCGGGCACGACAGGAACACATGGCAGGTTGTTATGCCGAAGGCTGAGCTACGCCGATGGTGACCGTTGGCTTTGGTCTATGTATGCCGAAGGCTGAGATACACCGAGAGTGACTTTCGACGTAGCTCAAGGTACACCGAGGGTTTTATACCAGATGATTTTATTATGGCGATCGGCGTAGCTGCCCGTAGGGTAGCCATCGGCATAGATTCCGGTCTCGGCGTATAACAGTTTTCCTGTAATGCGTTAATAAAACCAGATTTCTAATTTTTTCTTTTCTATGTAGCTCATAACACAAATTATTTCTGACTGAAAATTTGCATACTTGAAACATAAATCATCCCTTACAGGTGCATCTTCTTTTAGAATCTTTCAAAACTTATTCTCAAAGAAAAAAAAGAAAATCTTTCAAAACTTACAACACATATTTTTTAATGTCCAAAATAAATGCTTATATATGTAGCATGGGTGTATACACTTAATCAACCAATCTTCACTTCTCTCACGTGTGTACGCTACTATACGTATTTGTTAGACTATGTATAGCTTCTGTATATGTGTACATGTATAGTATCACTTGTAACACACCTATTATATATATGTGTGTGTGTGTGCGTGTGTGATAGGCCACCCTATTGAGGGTTGAGTCGGTTCCCCTAATTATATTGTTTAACATGGTATCATACTTGGTTACGACCTCCGCTTACGCCGCCTCCATCAAACCCTAGTCGCGCCCCCGCCCCCGCCACCGCCGATCGTCGCCGCCGCCGCCATGTCGTGTGTCGCCGCCTCCGGCTCCACCAACGCGGGCTACCTGCCCGCCTCCCTCACTGCCCTCCTCTCCCGCCCCATCGACACCGTCGCCATCCGTCCGTACTCGATCGGGACGAGGAGCGTCGGCTCCTTCTTCTACTATCCCCCGACCCTTTCATCGTCGGGGCACTCCCTGACGGTTCACGCGTCCAGCGCCTCCTCACCCGCCTCCACTGCCGCCGCTGTCTTGTCGCTCGCATTCGCGCCCGCGGCCTCCTCAACGGCCTGGACCATCGGGCCCTCTGCGTCGGTGATGGCGTGTAGTAGCGCTTCGTTGGGATACCCCAAGAGCAAGGTGTGATGAACACAGCAGCAAGTCTTCCCTCAGTAAAAAATCGAGGTTATCGAACTAGTAGGAGGAAGGAAACGTCTCCAAGGTATTGCTAGAAATTTGGAGACCTGCACGACACAAACTCAAGAGTTTGCTCCAATGAATAGTGAGGTTGTCAGTCTCACCGGTTGCTATAACAAAGGATTAACTGTATGGTGTGGAAGGTAATAGTGGTTTGCAGAAAGTATCAATGAAAGATGTATCAATGTTAAAGATTGGATCGGAGTCCATAGTTCACTAGAGGTGTTCTCCTTAAGATAAACAAACATGGCATGTTGGGTAAACAAATTACAGCAGGACAATTAACAAGACTGAGCAAGGCATAACAATGCAATACTAGACATTCATGATCCTATGAGATTCGATTGGGAAATACAACAAGATACATAGACCGCCATCCAACTGCATCTATGACTAGAAATCCACCTTCAGGTTATCATCTGAACCCCCTCTAGTATTAAGTTGTAAGAAACAGATAACTGCTTTAAGCAAAGTGTGTAAGGTAAACAATCCACTTATTTCATGAATAAGAGACCGTTGTTTTCTCCCTAGTGGCAACAACACATCTACAACCTTAGAGATTTTTGTCACTTCTCTTAGATTAAATAGAGGCATGAACCCACTATCTATCATAAATTGAAGGGATATATGTAGGCTACACTAGCGCAAATCAAAATTTTCTACCGCGTAAACCAAGAATACTATTGTCATAGATCACAGGATTACCACTAGACGCGCGGTTGCGGAACTTGATGAAGCGCGTGGAGGCAGTGTAGATGTTCTACGTCTCCTCCTTGTCCTCGTCCCATGAGTAGATCCCCTTGCGCAGCTCGTCCAAGTGCCACAGATGCAGCACCTCCAAGGTATCCACACGTGCAGGGTGGAAGCGTCAGACGCCGGACTTCTAGGTACGTGCGTTCAACACAGGCGTGAGGAGTGGCGGCTGGGTGGAATGGTCTAACCTTGGTCAGCTCGCCCCACCCTCTCTTATATAGGCGTCCCTAGTGGGCTTCTACATTAACATCCCATTAGTAGCCTAAGACTGGTCTAATTCGGATCCAATCCTCATTAGGCTTCCAGCCCCTTAAGTGTGTGACCCTATAGGTTCATATATGTGTAGACATGACACGAATACACTTATTCTGTCAATAGTTGGTAGCGGCCTCTAGCAAGACGTGTCAACTCTTAAACGCATACAAAGATCATATCAGACGAACCATCACAAGGTTTAGTACATATCTTTCCCTTTGCCTCACGATATTTGGTCTAGCTCCAAGCTGACCTCCCTTTCTAGATACTGTAATTCGGAATCCTTTTACTAGGTTAACTCTTAACCTTATATAGCACGGCCATGCATTTTTGTATCCTATCACTCAAGGGTCCCAGAGATATATCTCTCAAGTAGAGAGGGGCAAATCCCATCTTGATTGACCATGCGTTGCAGCATGCTTCATGACAAACCCGAAAGCTACCTTTATAACTACCCAGTTACGGAGTAGCGTCTGATAGCCCCAAAGTAGGTCGATCCATATCTCAAGTACATGCGACAATCTCAGGTCTAAGAACAAAACGTACACGATGTGCAGAGAGATCTGCAAGTCCAATTGCCAGTCTCAAGTTGGGTCAGTCCAGCCCCATGTTCATAACATATGTCCACATTATTGGTTTGACATCTCCATGTCTATGACTTGCAAAACATAGTCATCAACCAATCGATGAGCTAGTCTAATATTCACGTGTGTCCTCATATGAACTCCGACTAGGGACAACTATTAAATAACCATACAAGTAAAGAGTTTCACAAACAATTCACATAATTTTCAATCAATACAAGTTGCCTGATATGGATATTTAAGGAACATTACAATAACTCCTAGATACATATGAAATATAATCATCTCTATGATTGCCTCTAGGGCATATTTTCTTCAGTCTCCCACTTGCACTAGAGTCAATCTAAAATTTATCTAATACCAATTGCTCTTGTGTGTGGTTCATGCGCGGGCTGCGGGAGAGGTTTTGTCAAGGGATCGACAACATTAGAGTCCGTATGTATTTTGTATATCATGACACTACCATCCTCAACGAACTCACGAATCTGATGGTAACACATTCGAATATGTTTGTTCTTCTGGTGCTGTCTAGGTTCCTTGGCTTGTGCAATAGCACCATTGTTGTCACAATAAACGTCCAAGGGATTGGACGCGCCCTGAACCACACCGAGAGCGATCAAGAAATTCCTAATCCAAATAGCTTCCTTTACAGCCTTCGAGGCAACAGTATATTCAACTTCTGTTGAAGAGGAGGTCACCGTATCTTGCTTGGAACTTTTCCAGCTCACAGCACCACCATTCATGACAAACACATAACATGATTGCGATTTGGAGTCATCTGAGTCGTTAAGGTAACTCGCATCTGTGTAACCCTTTACACCGAGTTCATCCTCACATCCATAAACTAGGAACACATCCTTAGTCCTTTTCAAGTACTTAAGGATGTTCTTTACCACTATCCAGTGACCTTCACCTGGATCAGCCTGGTATCTGCTCGTAACACTTAGAGCATAGGAAACATCTGGGCGAGTACATATCATTGCATACATGATGGATCCATAGCCGAAGCATATGGAATCCTGCTCATGCGCTCACGCTCATCAGTAGTCGAAGGACACTAAGTCTTGCTGAGTTTAATGTCGTGAGACATGGGCAAGAACCTCTTCTTAGCCTCTTCCATGTTGAACCGTTTCAACACTTTGTTAAATGTATGTACTCTGGCTTAATCCAATTAGCCTTCTTGATCTATCTCTATAGATCTTGATGCCCAGAATATATGCCGCTTCTCCTAAGTCCTTCATCGAAAAACTATTTTTCAATGAGTTCTTAACAGACTCGAGCATAGGAATGTCATTTCCAATCAGCAATATGTCATCTACATATAAGATTAGAAATACAAGTTCTCTCCCACTTTCCTTCTTGTAAACACAAGGTTCTCGTTCGTTTTTGATGAAGCCAAACTCCTTTACAACTTCATCAAATCGAATGTTCCAACTCCGAGATGCTTGCTTCAGCCCATAAATGGACTTTAGAAGTTTGTGTACCTTTCCAGCATTGTTTGGACAAAACCTTCGGGTTGCATCATATACACGTCCTCAGTTAGGATTTAATATAAGAAAGCCGTCTTGACATCCATCTGCCATATTTCATAGTCGAAATGTGCAGCAATGGCTAGAATTATCCGTATAGATTTAAGCATCGCTACGGGCGAGAAAGTCTCGTCGTAGTCAACTCCTTGAACTTGTCGAAAACCTTTTGCAACAAGTCGAGCTTTATGGATGTGAACATTTCCATCCATATCAATCTTCTTCTTATAGATACATTTGCACTCGATGGCTTTAAAACCATCAGGCAGGTCAACCAAGTTCCAAACTTGATTGTCTCCCATAGACTCTAGCTCGGATCTCATGGCGATCAGCCATTTCTCAGAGTCTGGGTCCACCATCGCTTCTGCATAGGTCACAGGCTCATCATTGTCTAACAATAATAATTCCCGCGCTTCGCGGAGCCTCGCCGACCTTCGTGGTTGTGGTGCTTCTATTGCCACGGGTTCCTCAACTTGTTCTGCTACAATAGCATTACTCGTAGAAGCATCCCCGACTGGCTCATCTTGAACTTCTTCAAGTCGCACCGACCTTCCACTTGTTCCCTTTGTGAGAAACTCTTTCTCTAGGAAAACACCGCTACGAGCGACAAACACTTTGCCCTCTTCTCAGTTGTAGAAGTAATACCCTAAGGTTTCCCTCGGATATCCCACAAAAATGCACTTATCCGATTTGGGTGTTAGCTTGTCCGACTGAAGTCGCTTGACAAATTCATCACAACCCCAAATCTTTAGAAAAGACAAACTGGGATTCTTTCCAGTCCACATCTCATATGGTGTCTTAACTACAGATTTAGATGGTACCCTATTAAGTGTGAAAGCTATCGTTTCTAGAGCGTAACCCCAAAATTATAATGGTAAATCCGACTGGATCATCATCGATCGAACCATGTCCAACAAAGTTCGACTGCGCCGTTCGGAGACCCCGTTCCTTTGAGGCGTTCTGGGCGGCGTGAGCTGTGGAACAATTCCGCAACTCTTAAGATGATTGATAAATTCATGACTCAAATATTCACCTCCACGATCAGATCGCAAGGCCTTTATTTTCTTGCCAAGTTGATTCTCTACCTCACTATGAAACTCCTTGAACTTTTCAAAAGTTTCAGACTTATGCTTCATCAAGTAGACATAACCATATCTACTGAAATCATCAGTGAAAGTAATGAAGTAGTGATATCCTCCGCTGGCCCTCGTGCTCATTGGTACACATACATCAGTATGTATGAGTTCCAACAAGTCTGTCGCTCTCTCAGGTAAAACCTAAAAAGGCGACTTGGTCATCTTTCCAAGTAAACAAGCTTGACATGTCTCATATGATTCAAAATCAAACAAAGTTAGAAGACCATCACCATGGAGCTTCTTCATGCGCTTTTCACTTATATGCCCTAAACGACAATGCCATAAATAGGTAGGACTCAAATCATTAGGCCGAAGCCTTTTAGCACTAACATTGTAAACAGATGCATCATCAAGATTTAAAATAAATAACCCATTCACAATGGGAGCATCAACCATAAACATAGCATTTTTAGAGATTACACAACCATTGTTTGCACTCGCGAATGAATAACCATCCCTCATGAAACATGAAGGTGATAAAATGTTTCGACCCATACTTGGAATGTAATAACAATTATTCAACTCCATAATAAATCCTGATGGAAGGTGAAGTTGCATGACGCCGACGAACAATGCAGCAACCCTTGCTTTATTTCCGACGCGAAAATCCACTTCGCCTTTCTAAACTTCTCTAGTCCTTATTAGCCCCTGCATTGAATTTCAAATATGAGCAACCGATCCAGTATCAAATACCGAAGAGTTAACATAGGAATCAGCAAGAAGAATGTCCACAACATTTACAACAAGCGTACTTGAGTGGGAAGTACTCTTACTTCCACTCTTCCTCAAAGAAGCCTGGTACTTGCTGCAGTTTATCTTCCAGTGGCCATGTTCATGACAAAAGAAGCACTCAGTGTCATCTGCAGGTCCATCCTTTTGCTTGGGTGCAGGCTTAGGGATCGTATCCTTAGCCTTGCCCTTCTTCTTCGACCAAGAAGTACCCTTTTTCTTAAAGCTAGGCTTGTTCTGCACAACCATCACATGGCTATGCCCTGCACACTTCTTCATGTCACTTTCTTCTGTTTTTAGCATCCCACATAACTCATTACGTCCCTTCTCCACCCCATGCATATGGAAGTTCGAAATGAACTGCCCATAGCTAGATGCAAGAGACGCCAAAATGAAATCAGTAGCCAACTCTTGTCCTAGTGGAAAACCAAGCTTTTCCAAAGTCTGACTGTAACCACATGGGGGCCTACAGCTGCTCCCTCTACCAGCTTGCATTCCACAAAGGACTTGGCAACATTGTACCTCTCAGTCCTTGCCTGATCTTGGAACATGTCCTTAAGCGCGATGATCATATCGTACGCATCCTGATCCTCAAACTTCTTTTGGATTTCAGGTTCCATGCATGCAAGCGTAAGACAACTAACCTCAAGAGAATCATCACATGCTCTCTTGTAGACATTCTTAAGGGCAGCAGATGCATTATCAGCAGGTTCATCGGGGTTTGGGGTATCTAGAACCGTTTCCTTTTTATCATACCTGAGAACAATTCTCAGGTTACGGACCCAGTCCGAATAGTTTGTTCCATTTAGTTTATCTTTGTCAAGAATCGAACGCAAAAAACGGTGATGCAGTGTTCGGTGCCATTGATATACAACAGAAAACATGCAAAATACTAAGCCATGTAACCATGAAAGAGTAAAACATATTAAACAATTTAATAGCATATACTCCCACTTAAATCAACATCCCTCTATTGATACTAAGTGATTCAAGATCCACAATTAACAAGTCGACTAGTGAGCTTTTGCATCACTGCTAGAAGACAAGGTAAATCGGTAAGCAACTCTTGCTAATCATATCACATATGACTCTTGTTGTTGGGTGACATCTCTATGTCAAAACTAGGCGCCCAACCTTTATGCCCCAAGGTCCTTAACTATTAAGATGACCTTGTCAAGCTCACCAACCCTTATGCGTGTAGGTATCCGATACAAACCCATCCAGCCAAGGAAAACCGCGGCACCCTAATTTCATAGGCCCACCAACGATTGTACATGGCATAGGATGGTGCAAGGTTTGGTTGGGAGGGCATGGTTTAACTTAAACTTTGTGAGGGATCGTTCTACTTGTATCATCTAAGCATGCATAGTAGTAAAATGCGTAAGAATAGCATTCACATAGATGTGACACAGTATGGCCCATTTTCTCATGGTGATCTCTATCGCCATAGAACCTGTCCACCATGACGATCTCCATCTTCATGTTCCATGTGAGCCATCCTCCAAGTGATGATTCCTCCAAGAACTAATACAAGTTATTACTCCGAACAGCCAGTAATCAAAATTACATAGTATTGGGATCATCACAAGTTGGCAAGCAGGCCATTACAATAAATGACAACACATATGGCTCCAGCCGTGTTGCCGTACTCACGACACGCGGGTCATGATAAATTTCATATATGCATCACATACATATATGGGCCATACTGATCACATACATCCTGCAGAAACAAGCTGTGCATAGAATCGCATTCTACAAGATACAAAAGGGGCTACGATTAAGGGGGGTCTAGGGGGTCTCCCCCTGTGGGGTTTGAAGGGACAGCGCCCCTTGCGGTATCTACACAATTTTCTTTAAGGATTTTGATCGGCAAATCAAATTTAGCATAAACCGACTATCACTCTGATTCAATCAAACTCCTTTGATCACGGTACATCGATTTTAGATCTAGGTTCCGATTCGATCAATCATATTGATCTTCGCGTGATTCAGCAGGATTTATGTGTCACTGTCTACCCCGATGGCGGAAACCGACCGGTAGGGGTAAGTTGTTCGACGAACTCAGAAACATAATCACGGAAAGCAAGATCACAGATCAATCCTGAACCACCGCCATATAAACGATCACATCATTCATATCAATCTTCATATCACCATATGCAAACATACCGAACCTATAACTGAACAGAATCAGCTCTGATACCAATGAAGGGATACGGGTAGACTACACTAGCACAAATCAAAATTTTCTACCGCGTAAACCAGGAATACTGTTGTCATAGATCACGGGATTACCACTAGACGCACGGTTGCGGAACTTGATGAAGCGCGTCGAGGCAGTGTAGATTTTTTACGTCTCCTCCTCGTCCTCGTCCCACGAGCAGGTCCCCTTGCGCATCTCGTCCAAGTGCCACAAATGCAGCACCTCCAAGGTATCCACACGTGCGGGGTGGAAGCGTCAGACGCCGGACTTCTAGGTCCACGCATGCAACACAGGCGTGAGGATTGGCGGCTGGGTGGAATGGTCTAACCTTGGTCAGCTCTCCCCACCCTCTCTTATATAGGCATCCCTAGTGGGCTTCTACATTAGCAGCCCATTAGTAGCCTAAGCCTGGTCTAATTCGGATCCAATCCTCATTAGGCTTCCAGCCCCTTAAGTGTGTGACCCTATAGGTTCATATACGTGTAGACATGACACGAATACACTTATTCTGTCAATAGTTGGTAGCGGCCTCTAGCAAGACGTGCCAACTCCTAAACGCATACAAATATCATATCGGACGAACCATCACAAGGTTTAGTACATATCTTTCCCTTTGCCTCACGATATTTGGTCTAGCTCCAAGCTGACCTCCCTTTCTCGATACTGTGATTCGGAATCCTTTTACTAGGTTAAGTCTTAACCTTATGTAGCACGGCCATGCATTTTTGTATCCTATCACTCGAGGGCCCCAGAGATATATCTCTCAAGTAGAGAGGGGCAAATCCCATCTTGATTGACCATGCGTTGCAGCATGCTTCAGGACAAACCCGAAAGCTACCTTTATAACTACCCAGTTACGGAGTAGCGTCTGATAGCCCCAAAGTAGTTCGATTCACATCTCAAGTACATGCGACAATCTCAGGTCTAAGAACAAAACGTACACGATGTGCAGAGAGATCTGCAAGTCCAATTTCCAGTTTCAAGTTGGGTCAGTCTAGCCCCATGTTCATAACATGTGTCCACATCATTGGTTTGACATCTCCATGTCTATGACTTGCGAAACATAGTCATCAACCAATCTATGAGCTAGTCTAATATTCACGTGTGTCCTCACATGAACTCCGACTAGGGACAACTATTAAATAACCATACAAGTAAAGAGTTTCACAAACAATTAACATAATTGTCAATCAATACAATTTCCCTGATATGGATATTCAAGTAACATTACAATAACTCATGGATACATATTAAATATAATCATCTCCATGATTGCCTCTAGGGCATATTTCCTTCATAAATACCCCCTCTTGGAGTCACTGGCATCTACTTGGCCAAGATAGCTACTATAAACGGAGAGCATGCAAGATCACAAACAACACAAACATGATAGAACCAATAAGACAAAACCATTAATTAATCTAACATAGTAATCTCAATACCCATTGGATCTCCGCAAACACAACATGCATGATTACAAGTAGATGATCTTGATCATGAACGGAGCTCACAAGATCTAAACATGGTAGCACAAAGGAGGAGATACAACCATCTAGCTACTACATGGACCCGTAGTCCAAGGTGGAACTACTCAGACTTCATACCAGAGGCTGGAATGATGAAGAAGAAGGCCTCCTGGATGATCTCCCCTCTCGAAGGGTGCCAGGAAGAGCTTCAGATCCCCCCGATCTAGGGACGATGGTGGCAGCGTCTACAGACAGTTTCGTGGAATATTGATCGGGTACTTAGGGTTTCTGCATCGGGGGGTCTTTATAGGCGAAGAGGCGAGGCAGGGGGCGGCCAGGGTGGTCACACCCCCTAGGCACAGCTAACCCTAGCCTTGCCACCAGGGGGTGTGGACCCCTGGTGCCTCACCTCCGTCTCGTACTCTGGCTCCGTGTTCCCCATGGTAAAATATTGACTTTGGTTTTTGTCCCGTCCAATTCCGAGAATATTGATTTTCTGCCTTTCTAGAACCAAAAACAGAAGAAAACATGCAACTAGCACCATGGCATCTTGTTAATAGGTTAGTACCAGAAAACATATAAAAACACCTCAAAGTGTAGGCAAAGAAAAGCAAAGTAGATACTAAACAAGCATGGAACATCAAAAATTATAGATATGTTTTCAACGTATCAGTTGGACCTCGTGCCGATGCACCCTGCCTTCACGGCGTCCGCGCCTCCTGCAGGGTCTCACCTCGTGCCGCCCAAGGGTTCTCCCTCGGCACCATCGGCCACGCCGCCCGTATCTGCCCCTATGGCGTACGTGTCCCCGATAGTCTTCTCGACGGGCTCGCTGCCTCCGCCGTTTCACTTCGGCAACCTCATCACCGCCAAGCTATCGCCGGATAACTACATCTTCTGGCGTGCGCAGGTCCTTCTGCTCCTTGGGAGTCACTACCTGCTCGCCTATGTCGACGGCACACTTCCTTGCCCCCCCTCGGGCTATTGGACAGCGTGAACGAACCGGTCTATAATCCGGCGCACCGTCTGTGGACGGGGCAGGACCAGGCGAACCTCTCCTCCATCCAGGGGTAGCTCACCCCGGATGTTGCCGGTCTCATCGTCTTTTCCAAGATGTCTCATGAGGCATGGATAATCCTTGAGCGCTCCTTCGCGTCGCAGTCGCAGGCCCGTGCGAGCGCTCTTTGTCGTGAGCTCTACGAGTGTGAGAAGATCGACACCACCTCCACGGAGTTCTACAACAAGGTCAAGGCCCTCGTTGACACACTGGCGATGGCCTCTCAACAACTCCGAGTTCAACTCCTTCATCGTCAACAGCCTCGACGAGGAGTATGATGGCTTGGTAGAGATCATCAACGAGCGGGGCAACTCGACGCCCATGATGGCACATGAGGTCTACTCCCGCCTTCTCCTCATCGAGCAGTGCGTCGAGGCGCGCCGCACCAATCGCAGCCATGGAGGGGGCTCCTCCGCGAATGTTGCCTACAGGGGTAGCCGGCCCTCTTCGGGTGCCCTGTCATCTGCCTCGGGCAAGGGGCCCACACCGCTGACCCCATCTCCGTCTGGTCCCCCTTCGATGTTGTGTTCCAGCGGAGGTCGGCGGGTGTGCCAGCTGTGTGGTCTTGAGGGGCACTGGGCCTCCAAGTGCCACCACCGCTTCCAAAAGAGTTTCCTCGGTCTCGGCAATGACGGTAAGGATGCGCGTAATAATGCGTGCCAGGCGGCTATGGCCGATTGTCCGGCGCCGCCCCCGAAGCCCTAGGCGAACCTTGGACAAACTCAGTCCTACTCCATTGACCCATATTGGTACATGGACTCGGGGGCAACAAAGCACCTGACGAACGAGATGGGGAAGCTCCACACCCGCGAGCCATATCACGAGTCTGACAAGGTCCACACCGCCAATGGAGCAGGTATGCACATATCCCATATTGGTCAAGCATCTCTTCTCACTAGTCATGCCAATAGGAGTGTCCAACTTCGCAATATTCTTCGGGTACCATTTGTGACGCGTAATCTTCTTTCAGTTCCTAAACTCACTTATAACAATAATGTGTTTTGTGAATTTTACCCGTTTAATCTTTTTATTAAGGATCGGGACACGAGGGACGTTCTCCTTATGGACGTCTGTATCAGGGCCTCTATCGTCTAGAGCATCCTAGAGTCTCTCGCATTTTCAGTGGAGTTCGCGTTTCGTCGTCACAGTGGCATGCTCGCCTTGTTCATCCTGCCACTCTTATCGTTCGTCATGTTTTGCATCGTCATGAGCTTCCTATCATGCCTAGTAATAAAGATGTAGCAGTGTGTGATGCTTGTCAGTAGGGGAAAAGTCATCAATTTCCCTTTTTGGAGTCTAGTCGTGAGGTGAAACATCCTCTAGAACTTGTGTTTTTAGATGTATGGGGCCCTTCCCAAGCCTCTGGTAGTGGTCATAATTATTATATCAGTTTCGTTGATGCTTATAGTCGTTTTACCTGGCTTTATCTTATTAAGCGTAAATCTGACGTGTTCGATATCTTTGTTCAGTTTTAAAAACATGTTGAATGCCTTCTCAAGCATAAAATTGTTCATGTTCAATTAGATTGGGGTGGTGAATATCGCAACCTCAACTTCTTTTTCCAGTCGCTTGGGATCGCTCACTGTTTAGCATTTCCACATACACATCAGCAGAATGGCTCCGTAGAACGTAAGCATCGTCATATCGTTGAAACTGGTCTTACTCTTTTGGCCCATGCATCGGTTCCGTTTCGGTTTTAGAGTGATGTCTTTACCACTGCATGTTTTCTCATCAACCGTACTCCCACACGTGTTCTAAACATGAAGACTCCTATTAAACTCCTTCTTAATGAACAACCTGATTATACATTTTTTTAAAGTGTTTGGGTGTGCTTGTTAGCCGCATCTTCGCCCATAGAATAAACGCAAGCTGGAATTTTGGTCCAAAAAATGTGTCTTTCTTGGCTATATTTCCCTTCGTAAAGGCTACAAATGTCTTCATGTTCCCACTAATCGTGTTTATATATCTCGGGATGTCGTGTTTGATGAGCATGGTTTTCCCTTTGCCAAACTCACTGTGTCCACCGATGAACCTCCATCCATGCATTCATCCTCCATTGACTCTGACCGTCCTGATCATATTTGTCGTCTTACCAAAGCACTCTATGGCTTGAAGCAAGCTCCTCGTGCCTGGCATGCCCGTCTTGCTACAGCCCTTCGTGCTCATGGTTTTGCACCGTCCACTGCTGATTCATCGCTGTTTCTTCTATAGAATCCCGAGGTCACTATGTACTTGTTGGTCTATGTGGATGATATTATTTTGGTCAGCTCCTCTCAGTCAGCTGCCGGTGCTCTTGTTCGCTCTCTTGGTGATGATTTTGCTATCAAGGATCTTGGGAAGCTCCATTACTTTCTTGGTGTGGAAGTTGCTTCTCGTGCTGATGGACTTGTGATGATGCAAAAGAAATATTCATTGGACTTGTTGCAGCGGGCTGGGATGCTTAAGTGCAAGACGACTAATACGCCTATGTCTACCACCGAAAGATCACTGATGTTGATGGTGAGCTTCTGTATTCCGCTGATGCGACGGAGTACCGGAGTATTGTTGGTGGTCTCCAGTATTTAATGATCACGAGACCAGATATATCTTATGCTGTCACCAGAGTTTGTCAGTATCTCCAGACGCCTTGCGACACTCATTGGTCAGCTGTTAAGAGTATCTTGTTCTATGTCCGTCTGACAGTGTCTCATGGGCTGCATATACGGCCAAACCCCTCTGGGGTCCTCTCGGCGTATTCTGATACGGACTGGGCTGGCAGTCCGGATGACAAGCGATCCACGGGGGGCTATGTTGTGTTCTTTGGCTCTAATTTGATCGCCTAGAGTGCTCGAAAACAGGCTACTATCTCACGTAGCAGTACTGAAGCCGAGTATAAGGTTGTGGCTAATGCTACTGCAAAGATTATTTGGGTACGGTCTTTGCTTCAGGAGTTGGGTATATCTCAACCGTAGCCTCCTATCCTTTGGTGTGATAACATCGGTGCTACATACCTTTCTGCAAATCCGGTATTTCATGCCCGAACGGAACACATTGAAGTTGACTATCACTTTGTGCGGGAACGTGTGTCACAAAAGTAACTACAGATCAGGTTCATATCCTCTAAGGATCAACTTGCAGAGATCTTCACCAAGCTGTTGCCTCTACTGGCGCAATCTTATCCTTCTAGACTCTTTAGGAAGTGGCTAAGATTGAAGGAGGATGTTAGACTATATATAGCTTCTATATATGTGTACGTGTATTGTACCACTTGTAACATACCCATTATATATATATATATAATAGGCCACCCTATTGAGGGTTGAGCCGGTTTCTCCAATTCTATTGTTTAACAGTATTTATCTCTAGCTCACCAATGAAATGAGCGACGACGGCCACACCATGGGCTCCATAGCCGTCACGTATGTGTGCATCTTGGAGGCGAGCACCAAGCTGCTAGGACACAGCGCATGGCAGTGTGTGGACGAGCTAAATCATCGTCAACGATCGTGCCAAGGAGGCTCCGCGCTGCGTCGGTTTCTCCGTCCTCACATCGTCATCACGCTGGCCTGTCTTCGCCATCATCGACCGGGACGCACGTCCCCGAGTACGTGCCTCGCCGTCAACAAAGGGCTTCACCTTCATCACCCATGGTCATCATCGCCGACAACCATCTACACCAACAACATCGTCACATCGTCGCCGCCACCACCAATCGTGGTCATCGTTAACGCCAACAAGTTCATCTACACGAGCGACGCCGCACTCATACAAGCGGAAAATACGGGTCTTATCCCCAAAATCAACTACCGCAACAATTCAATCGTCATCAACATCTACCTCGTCGTCTTCGTCCACCATGACCTCGCCGCCAGAGTCGCAGTCTAATTTTTATTTTGCACTAAATTTATTTTCTTCTTGCAACCACTTCATCTACTCCAACACGGCGGACAACTTCTACGCACCGACCATTCACGGAGAATTTCTCTGCTGCTCCCTCCGGCTCTGGATCGCATGGCTCGTGATGGTCCCTGTCTTCGCACGCTCGGTATCGGCAACACCGACGCGTGCCTTCGTCCCCGACACGCTCCCGAGTTTGGCAAGCTCGGCATTGCGGGTCGAGCTACTTCTCAAACTACGTCTACTTCAACCACTACGGCGAATTCTCCCGGCTCAACGACGACATCGACCACAACACAACGACATCATCAACTTCATCGACTTCATCAACGGCGACTACATCACCAATGGCATCATCGACCACGACTACAACGCCCTACTTCCGGTTACATCGACATTGACATCCTCTTCCATCTCCGCCTTTGGATTATGCTCCAGTCAGACCGTTCGCGTCACTACCGATCTGACTGCGGGGGAGTGTTAGAGTATATCACGGTTTAGACATATTAGGTAGTTTTATATTGTAAACCAATTCTATCTCTAGTAGTCTTCTTGTCCCCCAAGTCTTCTAGTACTATATAAACAGTCCAAGGGCTCATGTTGTAATTACCACAAGTAATATCAATACAGATAATATTCCGCAATTCTACAGCTAGCACGACATCAGCGTAGTAGTAAAGTAACGTATTACGTCCCCGCGTGCGCTGTATTGGCAAACATGTATTTTTTACAACTAAATGTCGTGAGTTTAAATCCTTACACTGCTCTGTTGCTAGATATTTTATTATTTGCACTAACAGATGGGTCTGTCGTACAATGGTCGCAAGTGGTAGAGAAAAAATAAGGGTCATTTCTAAAAGTCGATAAAATTGGACTAAAATACTCATGGGATATAAGTTGTGGGACTTGTGTTGCTTACTTTATAAGATGTAGGACCAAAAACACTCCCGCTATGTAAGATGTGAGATTAAAAGTATATATATCTCGGAAGCTGATGCAAATGATATCCTATCGATCCCCGTCAGGCCCGATATGGAAGATTCTATAGCATGGCATTTTGATAGTAAGGGAATGTTCAATATGAAATCGGCATATCATGTGGGAATTTCAGTCCGAGATGCTTGCAAGGGTCATGATGCTAGTTCTTCCTCAACTGTTGTACATGTTACACAAGATTGAAAGAAGATCTAGAAACTTGAAGCACCTGCGAAACTGCAGCTCTTTTTGTGGCGTTTTGCCCATAACAGTCTACCTCTGCGGATGAATACTGAGAGGAAGTGTATTGATCTTGACACTAGATGCCCCGTTTGCCACTGTCATAATGAGGATGCTGGACATATTTTTTTGAAATGCAAGCACGTGAAGAAAGTTTGGAGAGCGCTAAATATGGAAGAGCACCGAGCACAGTTCATCTCTTGCCAAAGTGCACCGGCTTTTATGGAGAAATTATGGTCTCTGCCAGCAAAAACATAACTCCTTATAGTTGTGACCCTCTGGGATTGGTGGTCGGCTAGAAATAAAGTTAATGTCTGAGAGAAGCAACGATCTATGAATGAGCTCGAACTCACAATCACCAGACACTTTAGGAAATTCACTAAAGATGAGATTCAGCAGGGACCCGTCCTGGCAGTGAATGAAAAATCGCACGCCCCTCCGGCGGGCTTTTTGAAGACAAATTTTGATGCGACGTATCACATGGAAACGCATGAAGGTGCGTTTGGGTATGTTATAAGATCAGAGGCAGGCCAGGTTAGGGCTGCGGGGGCTAGGAAGCTGACTCATTTGCGTGGTGCTTTACATGCTGAAGCTGAAGCGCGTATTGATGCAATGAAAGCAGCAGCGAACTTGGGGGCAAACCGGATCATCTTTGAGTCTGATTCATCAATTCTTGCCGCTGCAATCAATATTGGTTCCTATGATTTGGCCGATACGGGTATCCTCTTCAAAGAAGCTAGAAGCTTATGCGCACTCCACTTTGATTTAGCAGATGTTGTCTTCTGTAGACGCACTCGTAATTCTGTTGCACATTGTTTGGCACAGTTTGGCTATCAGGACATCGCTCCTTAGTCTACCTGGGAGGACGATGTACCAGACTTTGTAGTTGCCTTGGTTGCTGGTGATATTGCCGAGCAACATGTTTAGTGGAAAGCATTTTCCTTTAAAAAAAGTGTATATATCTCAAAATAAAACAGCCATGATGGCCTTCCAAAGGAATAAAACCTTAGCATCGTTTTTTTTCTTTCCTGCGAAGAGTTCTCCGAAAACCCAATTCGATTACAGTCCAATTACAATTTGCTTCTCTTATTGGTTTTCGAAACCACCAATTTCTATTCTAATCGATCTAACTAGCCACGCGCGCCAGATCCATAAAATTAGCACTAACGCGATCTAATCGATCGCGTGGCTGTCATCAATGGCCGGCATCGTGGGCAGCAGCAGGTCCTCGTCCAGGTCCGACGCGTACCTACGCGCCGCCGAGATAGCCCAAGGCGTCTTCCGCGGACGCCCCGCCACCCGACTGAGACCCGGCACGCGCCTCAAGAAACTCACCTTCTTCTTGAGCGAATCCGCTCTCCACCGCGCCAAACCGTACTGGATTGTCAACGACGACTACACCAAGGCAGCAGATCTCGACGATAGGGTCGGCGACCTCGCTCTCGCCCACCCTGCCGCGGCCCAAGTGGAAGAGCTGCGCCTATTAGGCCTCGTTTGGCAGGAGTGGTTTCAGGAGTTTTGGTGAGTATTATCCAATGGGGTTTGGGTGAAAACCCGTCATTCACCCAATACTCTTCCCTACCCAAATCCTCTTCCCCATCTATCAAGTTTTGTTGTTTGGTAGACAGGGTTTGATTCAGCAACAAATAGGGCTATATTATCAACTGAATTTGTGCAGCAGCAGGAACTTTTATAACATTCAGAGAGTCATGCGTACTACCAAGAGAAGACGATGCTTGATCTTGACGCATCCATTCTTCATAAACTCAGAGCAGAAACATCCATTGATCGTGGAAGCAGCTGGTGGTGCCTCTTTCCAACACGCCCGTACATGACATAGAAAGCTCGTCTTCCTTGTCCAGGGGAGGGCAGAGGAGCATAGCGTGCTTAGTAGGAGAGGGGAGGGCAGCGGACGAGATCTTACCGGCGAGAAATCATCTTGCGTCCGGCGGAGAAGGCGGCGGCCGGTCGGAGGAGACGGAGGAGTCTAGAACGGGGTCGCCGTGATCGGGACGTGTTGAGCAACTAGAAAAACGCGAGGGGGTACTCGCGTCTCTAATCCACTCCAACCCGACGAGTTTTCACGGAATTACAGGGGCTCAGCCCGTTCAACCCAAGCCTGCCAAACGGTCTGGGAAGAGTATTCGAGTGTACCGATTTGCTTGGCCGGGGAAAATACAAAGCAAAACCAGCAAAAACACCTGTACCAAACGAGGCCTAAATTGGAAGAGTTACGGTGATCGCTATCTCTATCGCCCACGGCTCGAATACCTTCCGTGCGCCGCCACGCTACGGCTGCTGGAGCTCACCTCCTGCAACCTCGAGCCACCAACACCGTCAAAAGACCGCCTGACCAGCATGGATCTTCCCCGCCTGACGGATCTGCGGCTGGATGGGTGCGTTGTCTCCGAGGGGTTTCTCCAGGTCGTGGTCGATGCCGCGCCGAAGCTCAACAAGCTCGTGATGGTGAACGTCCACCACAAGGTGGGGGAGAAGACCGACACCGCCTGGGGCACCAGCATAGTCCCCGACTGCAGGCTGCGCCTTCAACTTGGGTGCCCAACAGTCACAGCCCTGGTGCTCGACACCAACGAGTGCAGGGAGGAGTTCAGGGCTTGTGCTGCCGACGAGAGCGGCATCCAGCTTGACATGCTGAGCCTGCGCTCATTCAGCTACCGGGGATACCCCGTCAAGCTCTCCCTCACATCGCCTGCGCACGAGCTCGCGGTGGGCGACCTCTGTCTAACGCACTCTTCCCAAGGAAACAATGGAATCGAGCCCGCGTCACGCATGCTCAGAAGCTTCTCTAGCACGAGGGCTTTGAAGCTGCGCCTAAACTGCATCGAGGACATCCTCGTCCGCGACGGTGAAGAAGAAGGCGGAGCCATCCCGCCAAGGTTCCCAAACTTGGAGCTCCTGGAACTACACGGACAGTATGACGACACGAACCATGGCACGGCCACGGCATTGACAGTGGCAAGGCTGCTCGGCTCTTGCCCGGGGATGTCAGAACTACGGCTTCTGCTGAAGATCAAACGGGACGGACACGATCGCTATCAGAAGCTGAGCAAGGATGAGCTCCCACCTGAAGGGGCCTTCGGCGTATCCATGGATCGATTCAATAGGCTCGCCTCCCTGCTGGCTTACATGCAAGGCCACGATGATGGCGTCGAGTACCACGAAATCTCAGACCTCGCTGCTGCTGCTCTGAGCGGCTGCATGCTCGGTTGCCTGCGTAAGGTGACGTTGAAGTTCGAGTCCATAGAGCTCAACTGTTTGCCGGTGCAGCTCGCCAAGTTCCTCGTGGAGAATTCTATGGTGCTGCAGGAGATGCGTGTCGACGACGGGAACCAGTTCTGGTCAGATCACCTCTGCAACAACGTTGCAAGATGGAGAGCTAATTCGTTACGGAGAAGAAACACCTGCCGGACACGGGAGATTTTCAAATCTATTAGCTACTCCCTCCGTTTAGAAATATAAGATGTTTTAGATTTGTGAATAAGATGTATCTAGACATATTTTAATGTCTAGATTCATTTGAACCTATACACTAAAACATGTCTAGATACATATTCTTTACAAACCTAAAACATCTTATATTTGTAAACGGAGGGAGTAGCTACGTAATATAACCCTGTGTTACATTATTCTCTGGTGTGTTTTGGTTCAGCCCGAGACCAAGATTTTTGCTGGTTCGATCGTTGTTCAGGGTTGGCTTGCTTGCTTGGAGCAAACTAATCGGAAAGAAACTGATGATGAAGAATCGATCAGTAACAAACTCAGCTCTTCAGCTTCAACGCCACCACCCACTGAAATGTTGAAGCTGTAGATGCGTCTCACGCGGTTGAGGTGAGATACGACGACTCTGTCGGTCGTGAGTGTGAGTGGTGATGTCAGACATGCTTAGAGAGCAAGTTTAATAGAAGAGCCCGTTGTTGACTATATAGACATGACATGTCAGCTAAAGCCATCATAAAAGCCCACTAGTACAATAGGCTGGCTATTAATATGCTTTAATTAGGATTTAACTATTCTAAGTATGCGTGTTATTGGGTTAAGGCTATCTACTATGCTCTTTTCCCTCAAACGTTGTGCTGCAGCCGGCGATATACCAAGAGCCGGCTTCCCTCTCTCTCATCTATTCTCTCTCTTCCACATAGAATTCTCATGCATTGAAAACTGTTATAGCTAGCTGACTAAGCATTGCTGTACTTGCTCTTATTACATTCGGACAAGCAAGTTTTCGGTGCCTTTGGAGCCATGCATCCGTTTCGGTTGCTGCTCCTAAACTGCAATTCCAACACGGAAGCCACGTTCTGACTCTGCTCGTGCATGGCGTGCGTGCGTGCGTCGGTGCATGTTCCATCTTGGAGGCGCGCCTATATATTCCGCACCACGTGAGTGAGACCAGCAGCGTGCCGCTCGGTGCCAACGGTCCACGCCGGCGCGTCGCCGTCATGGGCCACCGTAGCTCGGGAAACCCGGGCGACTTCTCTCCGCAGTCCGTGCTTCTCGGCGACGGGCCCCCAAATTGTTGTTTTCCTCATGTGACACACCGATCGATGTCCTTGTCGTCAGTGACTCACCCACAGTCCGCGGCAAAGGCAGCCGTCCCGTGGGCACGTCCCACGAGAAGGCTCGATCGGTGGCGCCGAGTCAGCGTGGCGTTGCGACTGATGCGGCTGTCGGTATATAGCAACGTAGTAACGTGCCATGCGGGCTGCCGCGCGCCGTCGGTGCCAAAAATAGAACGACGTTCTATTCCTTTCTTTGGAAGGAACGGACGGCATTGTCATTTACCATACGGTCAATGTGCGCTCGGCTACCGCTCTATCCAGTTCCTACAACCATAATTAGAGTAGTTTCTTTTGACCTGTAGTTTGTCGTCCTACGTTGAGTATACGGATACGATTCTGTTCGATCTCTTTGCTCATGCATCCATGTAGGTCCTGAGATCCACGAGGTGAGAGCATCTCCACTCGCCGGGCGAATCCAGACAAAAACCGGACCAATTTTTGGCCGGACGATACGTGTTTTTGTCTAAGTACGCACATTTTTCTACTCGCGTATCAGGCCGAGTTTTCAAGTTTGGCTAAATTCAGTTAAACTCGGCGAAATATCGACAAATATAGGCGGAATTTCATTAATTAGGGGCACATAGTACATCGGATTTCATAACTTGAAAAAGGCCGCCGCCGTGATTGACGCCGGACGCCGCAACTACAGGCTGAGGCGGGGGTGGTTCCCGGCCTCGACGTACGCCATGTGACATGGTTATACCCTATGGGTACGTGACTTCAGCATACCTGGTCCAGCCCAAGGAAGACCCACAGCAGATATACGCTGGCCCATGAAGATTTTCGGGTGGCCAAGGCCCATGATGCCTTCGGATAATTGGAGAGCAAGACTAGCAGAGATAGGAAATTTAAAGGGGTAAAACCCCAGAACTTGTAACCGACTAGGACTATGCCCGGGATCTGCCTAAGTCTATATAAAGGCCAGGAGGGCACGTGCTAGATCCCTCGACTCATACTTTCGCACACGCATCCACGCCAGATCGAATCTGCGCACCCTGTAATCTTCGGTTCCGCCGTAATCAAGAGCAGACAAGCAGGAGTAGGGTTTTCCCTCCGGGGACCTGAACCTAGGTAAATCTCGTGTCCCCTGGTTGCTTGTCTGTTAACCATGCCACGATCTCCAGCATCCCCATCTTCTCCAAAACCCAAGTCCATAACAATGGGCATTGACGAGATTAAACCTCGTCAATTGGCGCCGTCTGTGGGAATTGGGGCTGCTGATTGTGCGGTCGTGACGGTTCCGACCCGATCGATCTACAACTCCGCGGCGACGGAGAATCACCTCCTCTTCGGCGCTTTCGACTTCACCGCCCACTCGCCGGCCACCATGAAGGATTTCGAGCCCGTAGGCGACGGAATCGAAATTTTGTTCGGGAGCTTCTGCTTCCAGGTGGGTCAAACTGGCACCCTCCGCCTCCCCGAGCGGGTGCCCGTGCCATCAATCAGGCCATGTTCGTGGGCTCCACACCCCGTGCTACGCACGTCACCATCGACAGATGAGTTCTACAGCAGCAGCAGCTGCAACTTCGATCTGTGCGATCCACCTTCGGATGAAGGGACCTACGGTTCCGGATCCGAAAGCTGCGGCAGTAGTCAACCAATCTGCAGGCGCTACCTATGCGCCGCAGTCATCCAAACCGACGAGGAAACGCCCAACCCGCCGCCCAACCAAAACGGCGAAAACGGCGAAAACAGAAGAAGCCAGTCCCCCTACCCAACAGGGAAAGCAACAGCCACGTCATCCAACTTAGCAAAGAAGGATGGGTGCAGGCACGCCGTGCTGTCGCAGGCGACGCCGTCTTACCTGCAGACGCCTCACGTGACCTACTGATGGCATACCACTACCTCCTCATCGAGGAGCACAAGAAACAAGTCAAGATGCAGAAGACGCTCGACAAACGCAAGCAAGCAGCCTCCGAGTCCAGCGCACGACGAGCTGCGCTCTCCGCCATGGCACCGCTCTAGCACAAACGGAAACCAGGGAAACAAGCACCGCTCTCGGGTGGAGAACATGGATCCCAAGGAGCGGCGTGATGTGACCCGAACTCTCCACAAATCGTTCATGGATATGGATGCCGACGGCAACATCATCCCGAAGACGCCACAAGCTGCGATCATGGCAGCCACTGCGTATCTCGCGGCTCACCCACCTCCGGATGGGGACCCAAAAAGGGCCATGCATAGGTCCGCACTCACCGGAATAGGCCTAATCGGAGCTGCGCTCCACGAAGACGCTCCTGCGGAGCCGAAGAAGAAAGCTCCGGCCAGGCGCGACCGGAGCCCTACCCCCTCATCCGAAGAGGAAGAGGAACACGATCTTCCTCGAAGGAAGAAGAGCTCGCACCGCCATAAACGCGACCACGACGCCAGAGACAAGCTTACACAGCGCAAGATTGACAAAGCACGCGCCAAACGCGCATGCTCATCCGAATCTGAGATGGATGAAGACGAAGGAGAACTCTACGGAGCTCGATGCTTCAGCAGATCCGTTCGGCGAACACAGATGCCACACAACTTCAAGCTTCCTTCGGATACTCCGAAGTTCAACGGCACGCAAGACCCGAAGTCCTGGCTCAGCGACCATCTGTCATCCGTCAAGCTTCACGGAGGCAACAAAGAAACCGCCATGCAATGCCTTCAGCTGCAGATGACAGGCGCGGCGCGGGTCTGGCTCAGTAGCCTATCATCAGGATCCATCCGAAGCTGGGAGGAGCTCGCTTACAGCTTCATCCGAAATTTCAAAGGCACCAGCAAGAGGCCCGCCTCAATCGAAGAATTACGAGCCTGCACTCAGAGAACGGGTGAATCTATTCGCTCGTACATACTACGCTGGTCTACAACCAAAAACTCCGCAGCACACATCTCCGAAGAGCGGGCCATCGACGCCTTCAGGGACGGCATCAAGCGCCCAGACTTCAAGGAAGAGCTTGGGCGCGTAAAGCCCAAGACGCTTGACCACCTCATGGAAATCGCCAACAGTTGGGCAGACGACGAAGATTGCATACAGCGAGTGCAATCAGATGAAGAGGACGACTACGGCCGAAGACGTGAACGTCACAGCAAGAGGAGATCGCGCGTCTACGAGGACCGCGACGAACCCGACATGGTCGCGGCTGGCTACGTCGACCGCCGCAACGACAACAGCCGCAACAGCGGAGGATACCGCAGCGGGAACTTCCGCGACAGCGGATGACCAACGCAGTCGTGGCAACGCCGCGACCGTGACAACGGACCCTCAGCATTCGACAAACTTTCGGGTCCATGCACCATCCACTTCTACATCGACAAACATGATGGCAAAAAGAAAGCCAACCACATGCTCAAGGACTGCCGCGAGTTCCAGAAACTCAGCGAAGGCATGGTGCAGATGAGGCAACAAGCCCCAATCCCTGCATTTGGAAACGCACCCGCGCCAGGGGAAATAGCACACGGAGCTCCTCCACCGCCGCCTATTGGAGGCCCAAATCAACCAGTCGCACCAGCGCAAAACAACGTCGGGGTCCCATACCCCCCACCAGAAGGGACGCCCTACCAACAGGGTGCAGAAGAAAATCACCCGACAAATCAACTTGGCCGTGGCAACTCCGCCTGCAATCCCTGAGTACCTCAGCGGATCGGAGTCCTGCATCACATTCACTCGCACGGATCACCCTTGCCAGATCCCTCGCCCAGGTCATGCTGCCCTAGTGCTGGAGGCGCAGATCGGAGGTTTGGAGATGAGTCGCGTCTTCATGGACGGCGGTAGCGGCATCAACCTAATGTTCGCAAGTACTCTAGCAGCTATGCGGATCCCGCAATGCAGCCTGGAACAATCAGACACAACGTTCCACGGCATTGTCCCAGGAAAGGGCATATTCCCTCTGGGCAAAATAGGACTCGACGTCTGTTGGAGATATGCCCTAGAGGCAATAATAAAAGTAGTTATTATTATATCTTTGTGTTTATGATAAATGTTTACATTCATGCTATAATAGTATTAACAAGGAAACATTAATACTTGTGTGATTTGTGAACTTAATTTGAAGTCCCTAGTAAAGCCTCTATATAATACTAGCTTGTTGGTTAATGGATAATTGTGGTTTCCCTATCATGAACATTGAGATGTGATTAACAACAAGATCATATCGTTAGGAGAATGATATGATGGACATACTCCTATAGATAAGCGTAGCATAAAGATCAAGTCATTTTAATAGTTCAATTGCTATATGCTTTCTGATACATAGTAATCTAATTCCTTCGACCATGAGATCATGCATATCACCTTTACCGGATGGATGCTTTGATGACATCAAACACCACACCGTAACTGGGTGGCTATAAAGGTGGCATTGAGTGTTCGGAAAGCATTGGTTGAAACACATGGATCAAGAGTGGGATTTGTCCATCCATATGACGGATAGATATACTCTGGGCCCTCTCGGTGAAATGTCATCCAATTAGCTTGCAAGCATGTGACTGGCTCACAAGGGATCACATATCACGGGAACGAGAAAAGAGTACTTATCGGTAACGAGGTTGAACTAGGTATGCAGAGATACCGACGATCATAACCTCGGATAAGTAAACTATCGTGAGACAAAGGGAAATTGATATCGTATGTAAGTGGTTCATTCGATCGCAAAGTAATCGTAGAAATATGTGGGAGCCATATGAATTTCCAGATTCCTCTATTGGTTATTGTTCGGAGAAGTGTCTCGATCATGTCCGCATAATTCACGAACCGTAGGGAGACACACTTAAGGATTCGATGTTGTTTGAGTAGTTATGGAATGATGAGAAAGAGACCGAATGTTGTTCGGAGTCTCGAATGGGATTCAGGATATCACGAGGAGATCCGGAATGGTCTGGAGAATAAGATTCATATAAGGAAAGTCCCGTTTCGGAGTTGGGGAATGGTTCTGGTGTTTTCATCGGGAATGTTCTAGAATGTTCCGGAATGTCCGGCACTCCGGAGGGGAAGGGTACATGAATGTGTTGTATCAAGTTGGTATGATTGCATCATGTACTAAGTATCATCGCTGAACCAAATAAAGGATTAATTCAAATCCTAGTTTGAAAAGTCAAACAGCTAGTTTGAAAAGTCAAACGACTAAATTTGGAAAGAGGAAAAGAGGAGGAGTGGGAAACCGAGTTGGGGAGGAGTTCCCTCCTCCAACCGGCGGCGCCCACCCAAGCCGAGTTGGGGAGGGACTCCTCTCCCTCCCCTTGGCCGGCCGGCCCCCTCCACCTATATAAGGAGGGGCAGGGCTCCCCTCCTTGACACACAAGATCCTCTCCTCCAAACCCTAGCCCCAAGTCGTCGCCGCCTCCATAGCCGCCGGCGGCCCTAGGGCAAACCCTAGCCGCCGTCTAGCTAATCTCTAGCCGCCGGCTTGCCCCCTCCTTGGTGTGTCTAAACCCTAGAACACCGAGGGACTCTCTCATACTCCACCATACTCACTCCGGCTTAAGGCGAAGCCCTGCGAGATCTCCCCTCTACTTCCGGTACCACGCCGTTGTGCTGCCAGAATCGTGAGGAGAGTGCTACAACCTCCGCTGCCTGCTGGAACAAGGGAGAGGAAGGTCTTCGTCGAGTATCGAACATGTGACCGACTACGGGAGCGCTACCGGAACGCAATGCCGGAAGGATCGTCTACGCGATCTTGAGATCGGAAAGAGTACGACTACATCACCCACGAGAATCCGCTCTCGTTAAACACTTTGGAATCTTCGAGGGTGAGTTATTCTATCGACTCGTTGCTACAATCTAGTAGATAGATCTTGGCTTGTTTGTTTGTATGCGGTAGAAATTTTTTGTTTTCCATGCTACGAAACCCTACAGTGGTATCAGAGCCGTGTCTATATGTAGATCTGTTGCACGAGTAGAACACAATGGTCATTGTGGGCGTTGATGCTTTTATTGTCGATTGCTTCTTGTGTACTTTGCATCTTGCGGGATGTTGGGATGAAGCGGCCCGGGCTAACCTTACATGACATCGTTCATGAGACTTTCTCCACGCTTGACATGCAACTTGTTATGCATAAGTGGCTTTGCGGGTGCCTGTTTCTCCTAGCATAGTTAAGATCCAATTTACAACGGGTGATTAACAATACTAGTATCAATGTTGTGGTTCATGTTCGTAAGTTAGAACGACACTTATTGAAAGCCCCAAACTACGTAAAACATGCAAAGAAAGTAGAGGCGTCTAACTTTGTTTTGCAGGGGTGTGCTGTGATGTGATATGGCCATGATTGTGATTATATTTGATGTATGCATTGTTCCTTATTGTAAATTGGCAACCGGCAGGAGCCATATGGTTGTCTTTAATTTCTGTTACGACCCGCATGTCTATTCAAAGTAGTTGTAATAGTTGAAGACGGTGGACGACAACCATGGAGAAGCGTCATTGACCTTGATGCAATGCCGGTGATGATGGATATCATGTTCGTGCTAGAAGATGGAGATCGGAAGCACAAAGAAGAAAGGCCATATCATATCACATATTATGAATTGCATGTGATTTTAATCCTTTATGCATCTTGTATTGCTTAGTAGACAACGGTAGCATTATAAGATGATCCCTCATGCACATGAATTTCAAGTCATAAAGTGTTCACCCTTAGTTAGCACCGTTGCTAAAGCTTGTTGTTTCGAAGCACCACGTGATGATCGGGTGTGTTAGATTCTGCAAGTGCATACAACGTGAGCAAGCCAGATTTGCTCATGCGGAAACTAAGGTTTGATCTTGACGAGCCTAGCATGTACAGACATGGTCTCGGAACACGGATCACCGAAAGGTAAAGCATGAATCATATAGTAGATATGATGAACATGTCGATTGTTCGCCATTGAAACTATATCAACTCTCGTGATGATCGGTGTTGATGTGGTGGATTTGGTTCGTGTGATCACTAAAACAATGTGAGGGATATTGTTTTGAGTGGGAGTTCACCTAGATTAAATTTATTAGTTTGAACTCAATTTGTCATAAACTTAGTCCAAACTATTTCAAATAAGTTGTAGATCAACGGCAGCCCCTACCATCAATTTTAATGCGTTCCTAGAGAAAGAAAAGTTGAAAAACAATGGAAGCAACTTCGCGGATTGGTTCCGCAATTTGAGGATTGTCCTCACAGCTGGTAATTTGACCTATGTGCTGGATGCACCGCTGGGTGACCCACCTGCAGCTGATGCCGCCGATGAATTAAAGAATGTTTACCTCACTCGGAAGACTCAGTACTCCACAGTTCAGTGTGCTATCTTGTATGGTTTAGAATCGGAGCTTCAGAAAAGGTTTGAGAATTCAGACCCATATGATATTGTCGAGGATCTCAAATTGATCTTTGAGACTCATGCGGCAATTGAAAGCTATGATGCTTCTGAAAAGTTCTTTAACTGCAAGATGGAAGAGGGCAGCTCTGTCAGCGAGCATGTGCTTAAGATGTCTGGGCACGCAAACAAACTTCAAAGCTTGGGTATAGTGATTCCCAATGCTTTGGGGATTTACCGTGTCCTCCAATCACTGCCACCAACTAACAAGAATTTTGTGATGAACTACAACATGCAAAACATGAACAAGACGTTGCCAGAACTCTTTGCCATGTTGAAATCTGCAGAAGTGGAGATCAAGAAAGAGCACCAAGTGTTGTTGGTCAATAAGACCACCAAATTCAAGAAAGGCAAGTCTAAGCAGAAGGGACACTTCAAGAAGGGTGGTAAGAAAGTTACCACACCGACGAAGAAGACCAAGGCTGGACCTAAGCCTGATACTGAGTGCTTTTACTGCAAGGGAGAAGGTCACTGGAAGCGGAATTGCCCAAAGTACTTGGCGGATTTGAAGAACGGCAACATCAAGAAGAAAGGTATATCTGATATACATGTTATTGATGTGTATCTCACTAGTACTCGTAGTAGTGCCTGGGTATTTGATACTGGTTCGGTTGCTCATATTTGTAACTCGAAACAGGTTCTGCAGAATAAACGGAAGCTAGCGAAGAACAAGGTGACGATGCGCGTTGAAACGGATCAAAGGTTGATGTGATCGCGGTCGGCATTCTACCCCTTCATCTACCATCGGGATTAGTTTTATACTTAAATAATTGTTATTTGGTGCCTGCGTTAAGCATGAACATTATATTAGGATCTTGTTTATTGCGAGACGGTTACTTGTTTAAGTCTGAGAATAATGGTTGTTCGATTTATATGAGTAATATGTTTTATGCACATGCACCTTTGATAGATGGTCTATTCTTGTTGAATCTCGATAGTGGAAATACACATATTAATAACATTGAGGCTAAACGTTTGAAATCGAGCGATAACTCGACCTATATGTGGCACTGTCGTCTTGGTCACATTGGAGTGAAGCGTATGAAGAAACTCCATTCTGATGGACTTCTTGAATCACTTGATTTCGAATCACTTGATAGATGTGAAGCATGTCTGATGGGTAAAATGACTAAGACTCCATTTTCTGGTATGATGGAGCGAGCTACGGACTTATTGGAAATCATACATACCGATGTGTGTGGTCCAATGAGTGTAGCATCGCGCGGTGGTTATCGTTATGTTCTTACCTTCACGGATGACTTGAGTAGATATGGGTATATCTATTTCATGAAACATAAGTCCAAAACTTTCGAGAAGTTTAAGGAATTTCAAAGTGAGGTAGAGAATCAACGTAACAAGAAGATTAAATTTCTACGTTCTGATCGTGGAGGTGAATATCTAAGTTACGAGTTTGGCGAGCATTTGAAGAAATGCGGAATACTTTCACAATTGACACCGCCGGGAACACCACAACATAATGGTGTGTCCGAACGTCGTAATCGAACTCTCTTAGATATGGTTCGTTCTATGATGTCACTTACAGATTTACCGCTATCATTTTGGGGTTATGCATTAGAAACAGCCGCATTCACTTTAAATAGGGCACCGTCTAAATCCGTTGAAATGACACCGTATGAATTATGGTTTGGGAAGAAACCTAGATTGTCGTTCCTTAATGTTTGGGGGTGCGAAGCCTATGTAAAGAAGTTACAGCCGGACAAGCTTGAACCCAAAGCGGAAAAATGCGTCTTCATAGGATACCCGAAGGAAACTATTGGGTATACCTTCTATCATAGATCCGAAGGCAAAATCTTTGTTGCCAAGAATGGATCCTTTCTAGAGAAGGAATTTCTCTCGAAAGAAGTGACTGGAAGGAAAGTAGAACTTGACGAGGTTGTTGAACCTTCTCTCGAAATTGCGAGTAGCGCAGCACTGGAAGAAGTTCCTGTGGTGCCTGCACCAATAAGAGAGGAAGCTAATGATGATGATCATGAAACTTCGGTTGAAGTTGCTACAGAGCCTCGCAGGTCAACGAGAACTCGTACCACTCCAGATTGGTATGATCCCGTTATGAGTGTCATGTTGGTGGACAACACCGATGACCCTGAGACATATGAGGAAGCGATGATGAGCCTAGATTCCAATAAATGGCAAGAAGCCATGAAATCCGAGATTGGATCCATGTACGAAAACCAAGTATGGACTTTGGTGGACTTACCGGATGGCCGGAAGGCTGTCGAGAACAAATGGATCTTCAAGAAGAAAACAGATGATGATGGTAATGTTACTGTCTATAAAGCTCGACTGTCGCAAAAGGGTTTCGACAAATTCAAGGAGTTGACTACGATGAGACTTTCTCACCAGTAGCGAAGCTAAAGTCTGTGAGGATTATGTTAGCAATCGCTGCATATTACGATTATGAGATATGGCAGATGGATGTCAAAACAGCATTCCTCAATGGATACATTGATGAAGAGTTGTATATGATGCAACCCAAAGGTTTTGTTGATCCTAAAGATGCTAACAAGGTATGCAAACTTCAACGGTCCATCTATGGATTGAAGCAAGCATCCTGAAGTTGGAATCAACGTTTTGATGAGGTGATCAAAAGTTTTGGTTTTATACAAACTTATGGAGAAGCTTGTATTTACAAGAAAGTGAGTGGGAGCTCTGTAGCATTCTTAATACTATATGTAGATGACATATTATTGATTGGGAATGATGTAGACCTTCTTAATAGTGTTAAGGAATATTTGAATAATAGTTTTTCAATGAAGGATCTTGGCGAAGCAGCTTACATATTAGGCATAAAGATTTATAGAGATAGATCGAAACGCCAAATATCATTGTCACAAAGTACATATTTGGACAAAGTTCTAAAGAGGTTTGGAATGGAAGATAACAAGAAAGGGTTCTTACCCATGTTGCCCAATACGACCTTGAGTAAAACTCAAAGTCCGACATCGGCAGAAGATAGAGAAAGGATGAGTAAGACTCCCTATGCCTCAGCCATAGGATCTCTAATGTATGCCATGCTATGTACTAGACCCGACATTGCATATGCTGTTAGTTTAACTAGCAGATATCAAAGTGATCCAGGAGTGGATCATTGGACTGAAGGGTTTCGCAGCATAGTAAATCAAAATTTTCTACGGAAGCGAACAGAAGGAAAGCCAAGATCTAATCTAGGAGATGCAAACAACGAGAGAGATTGGATTAGATCTTCATACCCTTGAAGATTCGCACAGCGGAACGTTCATCGGAACGTGGGTGATGTAGTCGAACTCACTTCTCCTCCTCGCGATCCGATCCGATCTAGCACCACAAGTGGCGGTGCCTGCACACGTGCAGCACCTCGACGTCTCCTCCTTCCTCGGACCAGCAAGTATGGTGGAGAGATGGATTGGATCTAGAACACGACGGCGTGGTGTATATGGCGGAGAATTTCTGCTGCAGGGCTTTGCCTACAAACAGTCGGGAGGGAGAGAGGAGGGCCAGCAGGGAGGCTAGGGCTTGGAGGAAGGTGTGTAGGGAGGGGGGCGCACCAGCCCTCTATTTATAGAGGGGGGCGGCCAGCCCTAGCCTCTCCTCCAAGCCTATCTCTAGTTTAAACAATTTAAACTCTCCCTTATCTAGAAATCCTATCTTATCTTATCTCTAGTTTAAACGATTTAAACTCTCTAGGATCGGCTGGGCCCTATGGGGCCTTGTGCCCCTGGCCCAATGCGGCCAGGACACTCCCTCATAGGCCCATGCCCCCTCCCGGAAGGTGGGACCACGTTGGCCCCCTTCCAGAAGGTTCTAGAAGCTTCCGGTACAATACCGATTAACCCGGAACAATTCCGAACTCCTAAAACTGCACTGCCTTATATGAATCTTATTCTCCGGACCATTCCGGAACCTCTCGTGATATCCCGGATCCCATCCGAGACTCCGAACAAAAATTCATAAACCAATTATCCAATCTATCACAGCGTCGAGACACGTTAAGTGTGTGACCCTGCGGGTTCGAGAATATGCAAACATGATCTTCTATCAATAATCAACAGCGAGGTCTAGGCAGCCATATTGACTCCCACACATTCATCGATGATCATATCGGATGAACCACGATGCCAGGATTCAATCAATCCCATATATATATTCCCTTCGTCTCGCGATATTTTACTTGCCCGAGATTCGATCGTCGGTATTGTCATACCTAGTTCAATCTCGTTCACAGCAAGTACTTTACTCGTTCCGTAATCCGATATCACTTTGTGATTAACTCCTTAACCACATGCTTGCAAGCGGTGTTGATATCGATTACCGAGTGGGCCCGAAGTATATCTCTCCGACTTGGGAGGGACAAATTCCATCTCGATACATACAACCCAACAGATACTTTCCGATCACCTGAGAGACACCTTTATGATCACCCTCTCATAGGATGACGTTTGATGACCTCAAAGCTTTCTTCCGATACCAGGGAGTTGCATTATCTCATGGTCTAAGGAATACAATATTTGACATAAGAAAAGCTTTGCAAAGACGAACACGATGACACGATCTAATTGCTTCTCTTAGTTTGGGTCTGTCCACCATATCATTCTCCCAATGATATGATCTCATTATCAATTGACAACTCATGTCTATGGTTAGGAAACCTTAACCATCATTGATCAATGAGCTAGTCCATAGAGGCGTACTAGGGACACGGTGTTGTTCACAAACCACACAAGTATTAATGTTTCCGCTTAATACAATTCTAGCATGGAATATAAACTTTATCATGAACAAGAATTATAATAATAACATCTTTATTATTGCCTCTAGGGCATAATTCCAACAGTCTCCCACTTGCACTAGAGTCAATAATCTAGTTTACATTTGGCAACAATCTCACACCCATGGCACTGAGGTGCTGATCATGTTTTACATGTGGAAGAGGTTTAGTCAATGGATCTACGACATTCAGATCTGTATGTACTTTGCTGATCTTCAGATCTCCATCTGCTATATAATCTCGGATTATATGAAACTTGCGGTTGATATGCTTGGTCTTTGGATGATATATTGGTTCCTTAGCGAGTGCTATGGCGCCAGTGTTGTCACACAATATCTCCAGTGGGTCCAATGCACTTGGAACCACGCCAAGCTCAGTGATGAAGTTTCTGATCCAAACTCCTTCACTTGACGCTTCTGCAGCAGCCATGTATTCCGCTTCTACTGTAGATCCCGCGATCACGCTTTGCTTGCAGCTTCTCCAGCTCACAGCTCCTCCATTCAAAATATACACGTATCCTGTCTGAGATTTAGAATCATCCTTGTCGGTGTCGAAACTAGCATTGACGTAACCTTTTACGACGAGCTCTTCATCACCCCCATAGACTAAGAACATTTCTTTAGTCCTATTCAGGTACCTTAGGATGTTCTTCACGGCTATCCAGTGTTCCACTCCTGGATCACTTTGATATCTGCTCGTCAAACTAAGAGCATTGGACACATCCGGTCTAGTACACAGCATGGCATACATGATGGAACCTATGGCCGAGGCATAAGGCACTTTGCTCATAGCTTCCCTATCATTTACCGTAGCTGGACACTGAGCCTTGCTCAATATCTTACCTGACAACATAGGCACTGAACCTTTCAATGCCTTATCCATTCTGAACCTTTTCAGAACTTTGTCTAGGTATGTACTCTGGCTTAAAGCTATCAGGCGTCTTTGTCTATCTCTATAGATTTTGATGCCCAATATATAAGCAGCTTCACCTAGGTCTTTCATTGAAAAACACTTGTTCAAATAACTCTTCACATCGTTAAGTATGTTGATGTCATTTCCAATAATCAATATGTCATCCACATATAGTACCAGAAACGTCACCGAGCTCCCACTCACTTTCTTGTAGATGCAAGCTTTGTAGCAATTTGGAACAAATCCAAAGCTCTTGATCACTTGATCAAAACAAAGGTTCCAACTCCGAGATGCTTGCTTCAGTCCATAAATGGAACGCTGAAGTTTGCATACTTTATCAGCATCCTTAGGATCGACAAAACCTTCGGGTTGCATCATATACAACTCTTCATCAATGTTGCCATTGAGGAACGCAGTCTTGACATCCATCTGCCATATTTCATAATCATGAAACGCAGCAATTGCTAATAAAATCCGAATGGACTTAAACATCGCTACGGGAGAGAAAGTCTCATCGTAGTCAACACCTCGAACTTGTCGAAAACCTTTTGCGACAAGCCGTGCTTTATAGACGGTAACATTACCATCCGTGTCCGTTTTCTTCTTGAAGATCCATTTGCACTCAACGGCCTTTCGGTCGCTAGGAGGGTCCACCAAAGTCCATACTTGGTTTTCGCTCATGGATCCCAATTCGGATTTCATGGCTTCTAGCCATTTCTCAGAGTCTGGGCTCATCATCGCTTCCTCATAGTTCGTAGGTTCACTGTCTTCTACTAACAAGACAGTCAAGACAGGGTTGCCGTACCACTCAGGAGGGGCACGCGACCTTGTCGAACTGCGACGTTCAGTAGCAGCATCGTCCGAAGCTTCATGATCCTTGTCATTAGCTTCCTCTATTGTTGGTGCAGGCGGCACTGGAACAATTTCAGGTGCTGCGCTACTCTCCAATTCAAGAGAAGGTTCATAACCTCGTCAAGCTCTACTTTCCTCCCACTCACTTCTTTCGAGAGAAACTCCTTCTCAAGAAAGGAACCGTTCTTTGCGACAAACACTTTGCCTTCGGTTCTGTGATAGAAGGTATACCCAATAGTTTCCTTAGGGTATCCTATGAAGACGCATTTCTCCGCTTTGGGTTCGAGCTTGTCCAGCATCAACTTCTTGACGTAGGCTTCGCATCCCCAAACTTTAAGAAACGACAACTTAGGTTTAGCACCAAACCATAGTTCATACGATGTCGTCTCAACGAATTTAGATGGAGCCCTATTTAAAGTGAATGCAGCGGTTTCTAATGCATAACCCCAAAATGATAACGGCAAATCAGTAAGAGACATCATCGATCGGACCATATCTAATAGGGTTCGATTCCGGCGTTCAGACACACCATTGCGCTGTGGTGTTCCGGGTGGCGTGAGTTGTGAAACGATTCCACTTGCTTTGAGATGCGTGAGAAAATCATAACTCAAATATTCGCCCCCACGATCGGATCGTAGAAACTTAATATTTCTGTTATGATGGTTCTCTACTTCATTCTGAAATTCCTTGAACTTTTCAAATGTTTCAGATTTATGTTTCATTAAATAGATATACCCATATCTACTTAAGTCATCGGTAAAAGTGAGAAAATAGCGATATCCACCGCGCGTCGAAACACTCATCGATCCGCATACATCGGTATGTATGATTTCCAACAAGTCCGTTGCTCGCTCCATCATACCGGAGAACGGGGTTTTGATCATCTTGCCCATGAGGCATGGTTCGCATGTGTCAAATGATTCAAAATCAAGAGACTCCAAAAGTCCATAAGAATGGAGTTTCTTCATGCGCTTTACACCAATATGACCTAGACGACAGTGCCACAAATAAGTAGTATTATCACTATCTACTTTGTATCTCTTAGCCTCAATGTTATGGATGTGTGTTTCATCCCTTTCGAGATTTAGAAGAAATAAACCATTCACAATAGGTGCATGACCATAAAAGATGTTACTCATATAAATAGAACAACCATTATTCTCCGATTTAAATGAATAACCGTCTTGCAATAAACATGATCCAGAAATAATGTTCGTGCTCAACACAGGCACATAATAACATTTATTAAGGTTTAAAACTAATCCCGAAGGTAAAACTAAGGAGATCGTGCCGACGGCCATCACATCAACTCTTGATCCGTTGCCAACGCGCATCGTCACCTCATCCCTCGCAAGCCGCCGTCTATTCCGTAGCTCCTGTTTCGAGTTACAAATATTAGCAACTGAACCGGTATCAAATACCCAGGTACTACAACGAGGGCTAGTAAGGAAAACATCAATAACATGTATATCAAATATACCTTTGATGGTGCCAGCCTTCTTGTCCGCTAAGTACTTCGGACAGTTGCGCTTCCAGTGACCCTTGTCCTTGCAATAGAAGCACTCAGTGTCCGGCTTAGGACCAGACTTGAGCTTCTTCTCAGCAGGGGCAACGCGCTTGCCACCACCTTTCTTGAAGGGCTTCTTTGCACCTTTACCTTTCTTAAAGGAGGGCTTGTTGACCATCAACACATGATTATCTTTCTTGATGTCCACCTCCGCAGCCTTCAGCTTTGCGAAGAGCTCGGTGATCGTATTAGTGGAACCAATCTGATTATGAGTCACTACAAAACTTTTGTAGCTGGGAGGGAGTGATTGCAGAACCCTGTCAATCTTGAGCTCCTCTGGAATCTTGCAGTCCAGTTGCTCAAGGCGTTGAGTGTAGCCCGACATCTTAATGGCGTGCTCACTAACGGAACTCCCTTCCTCCATCTTGCAGTTAAAGAACTTCTCAGAGATCTCATATCTCTCAGAACGGGCCAGAGTCTGAAACATGGTTTTCAGCTCCTCGAGAATCTCAAAGGGCCCGGGATAGTTTTCAAAACGATTTTGAAGTTCCGGTTCCATAGCAAACAACATGGTGCTATTAATCACACCATAATCATCTTTACGCGATTGATAGACAGCTTTCTCATCAGCCGGCGCAGTTGCAGCAGGGGGGTTACATAACGCTTTCTCAAGGACATAATCCTTTTGTCCGCCAGACAGAATGATTCTTAGATTGCGGAACCAGTTGGTGAAGTTAGACCCATTGTTTCTAAGCTTTTCTTTCTCAGCAAAAACGTTGAAGTTGAAGTTGGACTTGGCCATGTGATCTACAGTATTTGCAAGTACAATTTAGACTATGTTCATGATAAATAGTTCAACTTAATCAAATTACTAGATGAACTCCCACTAAATTCAACATCCCTCAAGTTGTTTAGTGAACACGATCCAAATTCACCACACCTAATCCGATCATCACGAGAAGAGATGTGGTTTCAATGGTGGACAACGAAGTGTCGATCATATCATTCATATGACTCATGCTTAACCTTTCGGTTCTTGTGTTCCGAGGCCATGTCTGTACATGCTAGGCTCGTCAAGTTAGACCCAAGTATTTCCGCGTGTGCAAAACTGGCTTGCACCCGTTGTATGTGAGCGTAGAGTCTATAGCACCCGATCATCACGTGATGCTTGGACACGACGAACTTTCGCAACGGTGCATACTTGGGGAGAACACAGTTTTTATCTTGATCTTTAAGTGAGGAATCATCTTATAATGCTACCGTCGCGATCTAAGCATAATAAGATACATAAAAGGATAAACATCACATGCATATAACTTTATGTGACATGGTATAGCCAATCTTCGCGCAATGATCTCCATCTTGTGCGTTCCGGCATGATCTCCATCACTCCACCATGATTGCCTCCACCACGAATAGCAACTACAACTATTGCTAACTACTTAGCGATAAAGTAAAGCTATTACATGGCGTATAAGAAGTTGACTCGCAGGTCATACACAATTATAAAGACAACCATATGGCTCCTGCCGGTTGTGTACTCATCGACATGCAAGTCGTGAAACATTACAAAACATGATCATCGCATACAATATACACATCACATCTTGGGCCATACCATATCACAGAAAACACTCCCTGCAAAAACAAGTTAGACGCCTCTACTTTGTTGTTGCATGTTTTACGTGGCTCATGGGAGTAGATGCTAAGAACGATTCTTACCTACGGGAAGCCACAACGGTGATATTATGGTTTCCAAACTCCGGTGTTAATCCCATGACAACTATAGTGAGAGAAACTGACATCCACCAGCCGCATGTGTGGTACAAGCCACACGTCAAGTGCGGAGCCGGTCTCGCGAACGACGTCGCGTAAGGTTGGCCTGGACCGCTTCAATATCACTATCCCGCGTCATAAGAAGAACACAAACAAGAGGCTTGCAACAGAAAACATCAACGCCCGCAACAACCATGTTGCGTTCTACTCGTGAATCACATCTACGCATAGATCTAGCTCTGATACCACTGAAGGGTTTCGCAGCATAGTAAATCAAAATTTTCTACGGAAGCGAACAGAAGGAAAGCCAAGATCTAATCTAGGAGATGCAAACAACAAGAGAGATTGGATTAGATCTTCATACCCTTGAAGATTCGCACATCGGAACGTTCGTCGGAACATGGGTGATGTAGTCGAACTCACTTCTCCTCCTCGCGATCCGATCCGATCTAGCACCACAAGTGGCGGTGCCTCCGTGAGATGCACACGTGCAGCACCTCGACGTCTCCTCCTTCCTCGGACCAGCAAGTATGGTGGAGAGATGGATTGGATCTACAACACGACGGCGTGGTGTATATGGCGGAGAATTTCTGCTGCAGGGCTTCGCCTACAAACAGTCGGGAGGGAGAGAGGAGGGCCAGCAGAGAGGCTAGGGCTTGGAGGAAGGTGTGTGGGGAGGGGGGTGCACCAGCCCTCTATTTATAGAGGGGGGCGGCCAGCCCTAGCCTCTCCTCCAAGCCTATCTCTAGTTTAAACAATTTAAACTCTCCCTTATCTAGAAATCCTATCTTATCTTATCTCTAGTTTAAACGATTTAAACTCTCTAGGATCGGCTGGGCCCTATGGGGCCTTGTGCCCCTGGCCCAATGCGGCCAGGACACTCCCTCATAGGCCCATGCCCCCTCCCGGAAGGTGGGACCACGTTGGCCCCCTTCCGGAAGGTTCTAGAAGCTTCCGGTACAATACCGATTAACCCGGAACAATTCCGAACTCCAAAAACTGCACTGCCTTATATGAATCTTATTCTCCGGACCATTCCGGAACCTCTCGTGATATCCCGGATCCCATCCGAGACTCCGAACAAAAATTCATAAACCAATTATCCAATCTATCCTAGCGTCGAGACACGTTAAGTGTGTGACCCTGCGGGTTCGAGAATATGCAGACATGATCTTCTATCAATAATCAACAGCGGGGTCTGGGCACCCATATTGACTCCCACACATTCATCGATGATCATATCGGATGAACCACGATGCCAGGATTCAATCAATCCCATATATATATTCCCTTCGTCTCGCGATATTTTACTTGCCCGAGATTCGATCGTCGGTATCGTCATACCTAGTTCAATCTCGTTCACAGCAAGTACTTTACTCGTTCCGTAATCCGATATCACTTTGTGATTAACTCCTTAACCACATGCTTGCAAGCGGTGTTGATATCGATTACCGAGTGGGCCCGAAGTATATCTCTCCGACTTGGGAGGGACAAATTCCATCTCGATACATACAACCCAACAGATACTTTCCGATCACCTGAGAGACACCTTTATGATCACCCTCTCATAGGATGACGTTTGATGACCTCAAAGCTTTCTTCCGATACCAGGGAGTTGCATTATCTCATGGTCTAAGGAATACAATATTTGACATAAGAAAAGCTTTGCAAAGACGAACACGATGACACGATCTAATTGCTTCGCTTAGTTTGGGTCTGTCCACCATATCATTCTCCCAATGATATGATCTCATTATCAATTGACAACTCATGTCTATGGTTAGGAAACCTTAACCATCATTGATCAATGAGCTAGTCCATAGAGGCGTACTAGGGACACGTTGTTGTTCACAAACCACACAAGTATTAATGTTTCCGCTTAATACAATTCTAGCATGGAATATAAACTTTATCATGAATAAGAATTATAATAATAACATCTTTATTATTGCCTCTAGGGCATAATTCCAACATGGACAGCGGTCAAAAACATCCTTAAGTACTTGAGAAGAACTAAGGATATGGTTCTTTCTTATGGAGGTGATGAACAACTCGTTGTTAATGGTTACACCGATGCTAGTTGGAACACTGACCCGGATGATTCTAAATCACAATCTGGATACGTATTTATTTTGAATGGTGCAGCAGTTAGCTGGAGGAGTGCAAAGCAAAGCATTGTGGCGAGATCTTCAACTGAATCGGAATACATGGCTGCTTCGGAGGCTTCACAAGAAGCGATATGGATGAAAGAGTTCATTACAGAGCTGGGTGTGGTTCCTAGTGCGCTGGACCCAATGTCTATCTACTGTGATAACATGGGCGCCATAGCCAATGCGCAAGAACCAAGGTCACACAAGAAGCTGAAGCACATCAAGCTATGTTTTCACGCTATTTGAGAACATATCCAAGATGGGGATATAAAGATTTGCAAAGTACACACAGATCTGAATGTGGCGGATCCGTTGACTAAACCTCTCCCGAGGGCAAAACATGACCAGCACCAAACTGCCATGGGTGTTCGGTATATTACCATGTAATCTAGATTAGATGACTCTAGTGCAAGTGGGAGACTGTTGGAGATATGCCCTAGAGGCAATAATAAAAGTAGTTATTATTATATCTTTGTGTTTATGATAAATGTTTACATTCATGCTATAATAGTATTAACAAGGAAACATTAATACTTGTGTGATTTGTGAACTTAATTTGAAGTCCCTAGTAAAGCCTCTATATAATACTAGCTTGTTGGTTAATGGATGATTGTGGTTTCCCTATCATGATCATTGAGATGTGATTAACAACAAGATCATATCGTTAGGAGAATGATATGATGGACATACTCCTATAGATAAGCGTAGCATAAAGATCAAGTCATTTTAATAGTTCAATTGCTATATGCTTTCTGATACATAGTAATCTAATTCCTTCGACCATGAGATCATGCATATCACCTTTACCGGATGGATGCTTTGATGACATCAAACACCACACCGTAACTGGGTGGCTATAAAGGTGGCATTGAGTGTTCGGAAAGCATTGGTTGAAACACATGGATCAAGAGTGGGATTTGTCCATCCATATGACGGATAGATATACTCTGGGCCCTCTCGGTGAAATGTCATCCAATTAGCTTGCAAGCATGTGACTGGCTCACAAGGGATCACATATCACGGGAACGAGAAAAGAGTACTTATCGGTAACGAGGTTGAACTAGGTATGCAGAGATACCGACGATCATAACCTCGGATAAGTAAACTATCGTGAGACAAAGGGAAATTGATATCGTATGTAAGTGGTTCATTCGATCGCAAAGTAATCGTAGAAATATGTGGGAGCCATATGAATTTCCAGATTCCTCTATTGGTTATTGTTCGGAGAAGTGTCTCGATCATGTCCGCATAATTCACGAACCGTAGGGAGACACACTTAAGGATTCGACGTTGTTTGAGTAGTTATGGAATGATGAGAAAGAGACCAAATGTTGTTCGGAGTCTCAAATGGGATTCGGGATATGACGAGGAGATCCGGAATGGTCCGGAGAATAAGATTCATATAAGGAAAGTCCCGTTTCGGAGTTGGGGAATGGTTCCGGTGTTTTCATCGGGAATGTTCTAGAATGTTCTGGAATGTCCGGCACTCCGGAGGGGAAGGGTACATGAATGTGTTGTATCAAGTTGGTATGATTGCATCATGTACTAAGTATCATCGCTGAACCAAATAAAGGATTAATTCAAATCCTAGTTTGAAAAGTCAAACAGCTAGTTTGAAAAGTCAAACGGCTAAATTTGGAAAGAGGAAAAGAGGAGGAGTGGGAAACCGAGTTGGGGAGGAGTTCCCTCCTCCAACCGGCGGCGCCCACCCAAGCCGAGTTGGGGAGGGACTCCTCTCCCTCCCCTTGGCCGGCCGGCCCCCTCCACCTATATAAGGAGGGGCAGGGCTCCCCTCCTTGACACACAAGATCCTCTCCTCCAAACCCTAGCACCAAGCCATCGCCGCCTCCATAGCCGCCGCCGGCCCTAGGGCAAACCCTAGCCGCCGTCTAGCTAATCCCTAGCCGCCGGCTTGCCCCCTCCTTGGCGTGTCTAAACCCTAGAACACCGAGGGACTCTCTCATACTCCACCATACTCGCTCCGGCTTAAGGCGAAGCCCTGCAAGATCTCCCCTCTACTTCCGGTACCACGCTGTTGTGCTGCCGGAATCGCGAGGAGAGTGCTACAACCTCCGCTGCCTGCTGGAACAAGGGAGAGGAAGGTCTTCGTCGAGTACCGAATGTGTGACCGACTGCGGTAGCGCTGCCGGAACGCAACGCGGGAAGGATCGTCTACGCGATCTTGAGATCGGAAAGAGTACGACTACATCACCCACGAGAATCCGCTCTCGTTAAACACTTTGGAATCTTCGAGGGTGAGTTATTCTATCGACTCGTTGCTACAATCTAGTAGATAGTTCTTGGCTTGTTTGTTTGTATGCGGTAGAAATTTTTTGTTTTCCATGCTACAAAACCCTACAACGTCATCTTTGGGAAGCCGGACAACTTTCGGCAGGAGCGCCTAGAATTCGAAGTGGTGGACTGGCCGTCGCAATACCACGCCATCTTGGGGCGTGTAGCATTCGCAAGGTTCCTGGCCGTCCCACACTACGCATACCTACTACTCAAGATGCCAGGACCAAGGGGCGTCATCACAGTCCACGGGAGCTTCACCCGATCGGACCAATGCGACAGGGATTTCAACAAAATCTCCCAGTCTTTCGGCATGCAAGACGAGCTTGTACGGCTCCGCGAGTCGACGGACAATGGGCTACCCCTAGTCACAAGGCAGAACGCACCTGACATGTCCTTCGACTCCACCGTCAACACCAAGAAGGTGCAGGTCCATCCGACAGACGCCTCCAAGACGGCGCTGATCGCCAATGACCTCAGCACCGCATAGGAAGGCGCGCTCGTCGAATTCCTCCGTGAGCACTGGGAAATCTTCGCCTGGTGTCCCGCGAACATGCCAGGAGTTCCCAGGGAATTCGCCGAGCATGCACTCAATGTCTTTCCAGACACCAAGCCAGTCAAGCAGTCCATCCGAAGACTGTCGGAGCCACGACCCGAAGCCATCGGCAAGGAAATCAACAGGCTACTCACAGCAGACTTCATCCGGGAAATCAAGGAAAGCGAGTGGCTGGCAAACACGGTGATGGTTCCAAAGAAGGACACGGACATCCTGCGGATGTGCGTAGACTTCACGTCACTAAACAAGCACTGCCCAAAGGACCACTTTCCTCTTCCTCGGATCGATCAGATCATCGATTCGACTGCAGGTTGTGAGAAACTCTCCTTCCTTGACGCCTACTCAGGCTATAACCAGATTTGACTCAAGGTCGAAGATCAAGAGAAAACGGCGTTCATCACACCGTTCGGAGTATACTGCTACAACACAATGCCTTTCGGGCTAAAAAACGCGGTTGCCACGTACCAGCGATGCATGCAAGCCTGCCTCAAGGACCAGATCGGTCGCAACGTCCAAGTCTATGTCGACGACATAGTAATAAAAACCAAGGAGGTAAGGACACTTATCGACGATCTCCGCGAGACGTTCGACAATCTTGATCGCTACAGGATCAAGCTCATTCCGGAAAAGTGCGCCTTCGGCGTCCCCTCGGGCCAACTGCTCGGATACTTCATCTCTCAACGAGGGATTGAGGCGAACCCAAAGAAAATCAGAGCCATCATGGCAATGGAGAAGCCGAAAAACCTCAAGGGCGTCCAGTAGCTCGCAGGTCGAGTAGCGGCATTAAGCAGATTCATCAGCCGTATGGGCGAGAAGGCCCTACCATTCTACCAGCTGCTGCGCAAGGAAGACAAGTTCGAGTGGACACCAGAAGCCAATGACGCATTCGAAAACCTCAAGCGGCTCCTCTCCACCTCGCCCGTCTTGGTTACGCCAAAGGAGCGCGAGCCACTGCTGTTGTACATAGCAGCCACACACCAGGTGGTCAGCACCGTACTCGTGGTCGAACGACCCGAAGAAGGCAAGACCCATGGGGTCCAGCGCCCAATTTACTACCTCAGCGAGGTACTGACACCAACAAAACAGCGGTACCCGCACTACCAAAAGCTAGCCTACGGCGTGTTCATGACGGCTGAGCCACTACTTCCAGGAACATCAGGTGATGGTCGTCAACGAGGCACCCCTGAACAGCATCCTGAATAACCCAGAGGCCACAGGACGCGTGGCCCTATGGGGCATCGAACTATCGCCTTTAGACATCGTCTACGAGAAGCGACACGCAATCAAATCCCAGGTCCTTCCGGATTTCCTGGTGCACTGGATGGAGCTGCAGCTGCCAGACACCCCAGATATGTCGCAGTCCTGGACAATGCATTTCGACGGCTCCAAGCGCGAAGCCGGAGCAGGGGCAGGAGTCATACTGACCTCCCCGCAAGGTGACAAGATGAAGTATGTTCTTCGGATGAAGTTCAGAGCCTCCAACAACGAAGCCGAATACGAAGCCCTCATCCATGGCATGAGGATGGCAAAGATATGCGGCGCAACGCGCCTGGTCATCTACGGCGACTCCAACCTCGTCGTCCAGCAGACGATGAATGAGTGTGACGCACACGCCGAAAACATGATCGCGTACCGCGTGCTCTACAACGCACTCGAAGGAGAATTCGACGGCTGCGAGCTTCGACACGTTGGAAGAGAAAGCAACGAGGAAGCCGATAGACTCGCCAACATCGGCTCCACTTGCGCAAAAGTGCCACCAGGTGTGTTCCTCGAACAGATCTGCGTGCCATCCATCAAGCGGAAATTCCCCAAGGGACCACCCGAAGAAGCAGAACACTCGGGGGCTACGCTACCCGAAGGTCACGAAGGACCCGAAAAGCTGGATACCAAAGTTGCCATGATCAACCTAATGCAGGTCCTGGCAGTCGAAGAAACTTGGACGCGACCATATCTCCAGTTCCTGATAAACGGAGAACTACCTGACAGCCCGACAGATGCCCGGCGCATATCCCGTCGGTCAAAAGCCTTCACCATCATCAACGGCGAACTGTACAAACGCATCATTACGGGTGTACTACAACGGTGCATCACCATCGACGACGGCAAGGCCATACTCCAAGACATCCATGAGGGCATCTGCGGCCACCACGGAGGCAGCCGCTCCCTTGTCGCCAAAGCTCTACGAGCAGGATTCTACTGGCCAACGGCCATGAGCGACGCAAAGGACATCGTCCGAAGATGCAACGGGTGTCAATGGTTCGCCGACAAACCGCACGCACCTGGGTCCGAGCTCAGACCCATACCCATAGCTTGGCCTTTCGCTCAATGGGGCCTCAACATGATCGGCAAACTGCCAAAGTCCTCGAAAGGGGGACACGTCTTCCTCCTAGTTGCAGTCGACAAATTCACCAAGTGGATCGAAGCCATGCCAGTCACCAACCAGAAGGGCAAAACCGCCGTCAAATTCTTCAAATCCATTGTCTACAGGTTCGGCGTGCCGCACAGTATCATCACCGACAATGGATCGAACTTCATCTCCGAAGAATTCCAGGACTTCTGCGAAGGCCTCGGAATCAACATCACATATGCCTCAGTGGCACACCCGCAAACAAACGGGCAAGTGGAAAAGGCCAACGGTCTAATCGGCGCCGGCATCAAGAAGCGCCTCATGAGCTCACTCGAGCACAAAGCTGGAAACTGGACGAAGGAGCTACCATATGTCCTGTGGAGCTTGCGGACCATGCCAAACAGCTCCACCGGCTACACACCGTTCTTCATGGTGCACAAAGCTGAGGCCGTGCTGCCAGCCGAAGTACGCCATCAGGCTCCACGAGTCGTCGCGTACAGCAAAGCCGAATCTATGGCTGCACTCGAAGATGCCGTCGACACACTCGACGAAGCACGGGATATAGCAGCAGCTAGATCAGCGGTGTACCAGCAAAGTCTCCGCAACTACCACAGCCGCCGGCTGCGCCCAAGGTCCTTCGTCGAAGGAGACCTCGTCTTGCGACTCAAGCAAAAGTGACCAAATAAACTCGAGTCGCCATGGGAAGGACCCTATGTCATCACCGAAGTCATCCCAGGTGGCGCCTATCGCCTCAAGCATGTGGAGTCTGGAGTCGCATACTCCAACCCATGGAACATCTCGCACCTGCGACGATTCTACCCATAGCAAACTACCCATTTTTACTTCCAATAAGGCTTACAGCCAAGGCTACTCAACCGAACCATGTACCTCCTCCATTACAACATAAATAAAGCTAAGTGTCTCGCCCCAACCTTCGGTTGACTACTTTTCCGCACCTTTATTACATGCTACAAACGCACTTGGGGGCTCCCCCCACTTCATGATTTCATCGACGGAGGACCAAACGTGTACACCTGAGTAGCTGACCACGTCAGGCAAACGAAAAGGACACGTACTCAATCAAAGCACTGCGTGCTCACAATAAACAAACCTTTACAACAAAGGGCACAAAACGCCCAGCCGAAATATACAAATTTTACATCTCTCTGTCTATTTTCAGGTCCTACCCATTCTGAAGAATAACCTGAGCACGCTGCTCAAACAAATCTACAATCTGTTCGGCATACTGCCTTACAGCCGCGTAATGCGGACGCATGTTCCACTCGCCACCATCCGGTCGAAGAGGTGGCCCAGCTGCCACAGCAGCCAAATCTACGTCGGGACGGTGCACCCTCACAAGAGACAAGGCAGCCTTTACTCCTGCGACGAGCTGCTGCCGCACCAGCTCCTTGACATTGCTGGCACTACGAAACCTCGACAGAAGACCTGCAAGGGTCGTCGGCACGCCATCCAAAGGAAACATGACGTGCAGCACTGAGGAAAGTGACGTCTGCACCTGGCGGAGCACCCGCGAAACTTGATGAACACGATCCTGCACCGTCGCCAAGGCTATGGCGCGATCACGATCCATCCAGAAGAAGCCGCCGGCCTCCATGTCCTGTTGATTCAAGCAATTGACCCGAACAGCGACACGCTCTTTTTCTTCCCTTGGAGCAAGATTCGCACCTGCAACAACAACACAAAACAAGAATAAGGCCAGCAGGCTTACTCGAAGAATTGAGCTACAACCCAAAACAAGGACCAACTTACATTGCAGCTGCTCGGCCAACCGACCCAACTCCGCCATCAAGTAATCCTCTCTGGCTGCACCACGCTCCGCCTTGGATTTCCAAACGTCGGCGTGACCACGTAGCCCGAGCAATTCCCTCTCCACGCTGCGCACGCGATCTCAAAGGAAGGAAAGCTGCGAAGCATCATCCAACGATGGTCGCAAAGGCTTTGCGGATGAAATGACAGTTGGGTTAGCACCCGAAGGAACCTATAGCAGCAGAAAAATGAAGGCACACAGACATTCAGCCAAGGATAGAGCACAACTCGGAGAAATTCATTAAATATATAAAAGCCACAGCGTGGCACAAGGATGGTACTACAAAAGATATGTACAACAAAAGTAAACTACACACTACCCTACATCTACTATGCCTAGGGCGCAGGACACTGAGTCGCCTTAGACCCAGACTGCCTAGCTTTGGCCTCGCCCTGCTGCCGCAGTGCGTACTCAGACAGCAAGTCAATGAGCTTGGGCCCATATCGTCTGCAGCGAGCGGAGTAGGCAGCGAAGGCTACCTCTGATCCATCCGCAGCCGTCGGCATCCGAGAGGTGATCTGGGGCAAGTCCAACTCCGCCCCAGCCGCCATGGCCATCGCCAGCCCAACGGACGCGCCGATGCCCTTCTGCTTGCGCTTGTACGCTGCAGGCGCTTCGGCTGACAGAGCCTCTGCCAGGGCATCCACATCTTCAAGGGTTGCGCCCTTCAGAAAGAGCTCCTGGTAGAAGCGACCAAGGACCTCCTTCGCCTTGGCCAGGGAGTTGACGACGGTGCTGCAGCGGTCTTCGACCGCCACAGTGGCATCATCCAGAGCACTCCCGTGCTCCAGAGCACCGCGGTCAAACTCGATGCCTGCGGCATCTGAGACAAAAATGAAGAAGAGCATGAAGAAAGGCAGCATAGAAGAAGACCCATCGAAAAAGAGAAGTACAAAAATCCAGCACTCACCCGAAATAGCCTTGGCAGCAGCCATGAGCTTCTCCGCCACCCCTCTTTCACGAGCAGCCGCAACAGTGGCCAGCTGCTCCTCACGATCTGCGGCCTCCTGCTGCAGACGCTCTTTCGCTTCGGCTGCCTTCGTCAGCTCCAGCTCAAGGCGCTCTTTTGCGCCAACGGCGGCTTCGGCCTTCTGCTCCGATTGGCCAAGGCTCTTTTTAAGAGCGTCGACCTCACGGAGAGAGTCGTTATGCTCCTCTGCATTTAAAACAAGCAAGTGTCAAAGAACAGGACAAGATAAACATGAGAAGTACTAAAAGGCAGACGAATACCTTGAAGCTGCCGCAGTTTCGCCTCGAGCGTCAGGCGTTCTTCCACCAGTCGCTTGGCCTCTTGGACAAAAGGCTGCAGAAAAAGGCAATAGCAGTAAGAACAGGACTTGGGGGCTACGCCCAAAACAAAGAAGCAAAAACAACATCAGCACACGAAGACACTCGGGGGCTACCCCCGTGACAGGAAGCAGAAAACTTACGTGCTCCAAAGGCGAGCCCGAAGGCCTGCCTGCGAAATTCTGAGGCGCAACCACCAGCCCCTCCCGAACAGGAGGATCTGGAGCAGCGCCACCCGAAGTCGCCACCGTCTGAGGAGGAGGCGACGCAATGTTTGACTCCCCCATCATCTCCCCCGCACCATCACTGGAGCCGTTGGAGGATTGCCTGCATACAAATCAATCAGCACATATGCAAAAAACTCATGAAGGGAAAAGGACAACAGTACTACAAGAAAACTTACGAGCCCAATGCGCTCAGGTCGAAGATAGGAGAAGCCCTTCGGGCCCTCTTCTCCTCTTTCTTCTCTTCCTTCTTCTCCTCCTTCTTTTCTTCCTTCTTCCGCTTTGCTGGCGGGTGCGGAGCAACGGCTCGCATAGGAATAGCAGGAAGGGGAGAGGAAGAACCTCCATGGCGCTCAAGGCCCAGAGGATTTCTAGGAGTCGGAGGAGTTGAGGCATCCGAAGACTCGCTCGAGCTCCGCGATCGCTTGCGCGTATGGTCCTCACTCGACTCGTCGGCATCCTCCGCAGGAGATCGCGCCGAAGGAAGCTCGGACACGGAATCAACCACTTCATTGTCCGGGGCATTCGGATACCTTTCGGGCAATGGTGGTACCATGCCAGGCACTTTGAAGCTCTGCAAGATGAGAAGAAACTTTGTTAGCAAACAAAGGAAACAAAAGCACATCTAACAATAAAAAGAGGAGTACTACGTGCACAAATCTACACCTTAGGCACAGCCAACGTCGAAGAAAAGGGAGGAGTCAACGACTTCCCCGGGATTTCTTCTCCGGCCTTGAACTTCAGCAGCACGCGAAGATCCTTGTCAAGATTCCCCTCGGAGATTTTCTCACTCGAAGCTCTCGTCGGATCACGGCGCCCAGAGTAAAGAAACATCGGGTGCGCCCTCGCTTGGAGAGGCTGCACCCGACGCTCAAGAAACGTCCGGATGATGTCCACGCCGTTCACCTCCTTCTCCGGAATCAATTGGAGATCCTGCACCCGACGATAAAGGGCCTCTATCTCCACCACTTCACCGTCCAGAATTTGGTTTTTCCAGGATCTTTTCTTCTCAATCAATTGGGAAGGATCAAAGGGAACGAGACCAAAATCTTGCCCAGGCAAAACAGAGTCACGGATATAAAACCATCGCCTTCGCCAGTACTGGACAGATTCAGACATGGAAAAGGAAAAGAATTGAAAATTGGGATTGAGGGAGATGATGAAACCCCCAATGGGATATACACCATCCGAACCAGACTGCCTCTTCACGGAATAAAGCTTCCGGAAGAGGCCAAAGTGCGGCTCAATTCCAAGCCAACACTCGCAAAGTGTGATAAAACACGCAATGTGGAGAAGGGAGTTGGGAGACAGATGATGGAGTTGAACCCCATAGAAGAAGAGCAGTCCACGAAGGAAGTCGTGGACCGGATAAGAAAACCCGCGCAACACAAAGGCAACAAACATAACCCGATACCCAGATGGGGGACGGGGGATTACCTCATTGCCGGGGAGTCTCACGGCCGTTGTATCTTGCGGGATCAGGCCCCGCTCACGCAGTTTGCGGAGATCGCTCTCCCGCGTCTCCGATCGCTGCCAGCCACCATCGGTAACACGAGTAGTGGTGGTGCCCTTCTTGCCCCCGGCGGCGCTGGTCCCAACCGCAGATAAAGACTTCTTCGCTTTCCCCATGGCGCTACGGCGGTGGCGGCGTTGCCAACAAGGAAAGAACGAAGGAAATGTGGAGGAAACTCTCAATGCACAGCAAGAATCGCTCAAGGACAAGGAAGCACTGAACAGACGAACTGGTGCGGTGAAAAACAAACCACGATTTCACCACGGATTATAACAGCAAAGACGACGCACGCTGGCCGTCCATCGAGAAGACCTAACGCCAACGGTATATCTGGCCGTACACGTGTCAGCATCACAACGAACTATCGTTACCACGCCGTCCACTACGCGCGGAAATCGAGGAGACGTCGTAATCATCTCCACGCCGCGCGTGACCAGTCAATTCAAAGTCAGGAAGTGGGACCCACGCTTCGTCCAGTCAAGTCACCTCTGGCGTAGCAGACGCTTGAGGTCATCGATCGTCAGCACTGACGTCATCAAAAGCTATACTAGCACCAACTTCGGCTGCACAGCTAAGAGTACTCATTCGAATCTACGATTCAACTAAATACTCGGGGGCTACTCCTATCAGGAGCGCTAGCCGCGCACCCGACAGACAAATGAGGATAAAATTACTTTTCTGAGTCCTACGTCGAGTCTACGACTCCACTGCGGGTTCAGAGGCTACTCCCATAGGGAGGATGGATTTAAGCATCCGAAAATTTTCGAGTCCTGCGGACTTAAAAGCTGAAACAGTGCTTGAAATAAAGTCTCCGTTCGAGTCTACGACTCGAACAGACACTTGGGGACTACTCCCATAGGGAGCGCTGGCCGCGCACCCTATGAAATCTTCGACTGCGATCTTGCGGATCAGCATGCAAAAACTTTTTGGCAACTCTGCCCCAACAAAACGCTAAGTGAGCGACAATCTCCTTGACCACCCGAAGCACCTCCGCGGTGACAAACATTCGGATGCTGTGTCTTCGACACAAAGATAAGACCTACAGATATCATCTGATGGCCTGGCAACGCATCTGACTGCGCTCTGCTAGTATGAAGCCGTATCAGCAGGTACGATGAAAAATCCCGACGGACGCGTTGGGTACGCCAATTAAAATCACTGGAATTCCACTCCTGTAAGTCCTCCGCGGCCTGAGTCGAATTACGCCAGCATATGTTCCAGGTCCGGGTTGAGGGACCCAAACCTGAAGAAGATCGTGTCGTTTCGTCCTAAGACAGTTAACTGACCCTGATCCGTCGGGTGAGTCAGGCACACGCATCAACAATCCCTACGCTCATATACTATTAAAACATAGTTGCACCCGAAGAATGGAAGAGTCCTCAGCCGAATCTACGATTCGACTGATCACTCGGGGGCTACTGACATGGTTATACCCTATGGGTACGTGACTTCAGCATACCTGGTCCAGCCCAAGAAAGGCCCACAGCAGATATACGCTGGCCTATGAAGATTTTCGGGTGGCCAAGGCCCATGATGCCTTCGGATCCTTGGAGAGCAAGACTAGCAGAGATAGGAAATTCAAAGGGGTAAAACCCCAGAACTTGTAACCGACTAGGACTATGCCCGGGACCTGCCTAAGTCTATATAAAGGCCAGGAGGGCATGTCCTAGATCCCTCGACTTATACTTTCGCACACGTATCCACGCCAGATCGAATCTGCGCACCCTGTAATCTTCGGTTCCGCCGTAATCAAGAGCAGACAAGCAGGAGTAGGGTTTTCCCTCCGGGGACCTGAACCTGGGTAAATCTCGTGTCCCCTGGTTGCTTGTCTGTTAACCGTGCCACGATCTCCAGCATCCCCATCTTCTCCAAAACCCAAGTCCATAACAATGGGCATTGACGAGATTAAACCTCGTCACCATGACTCCGGCGAGAGTCCGCCCTGAAACGCTCCACCAGCGGCGACGGTAAGCCGCATTGTTACGCGGCGGCAGCAGCGAGCCCGGCGGTCCGTCGTGTCGGACGAGTTTCTCGAGGCGCCTGTCGGCGAAAAACTGCCTCCAGAAGACCAGGTTGCCCTGATCCTCGGCGAGATCCGGGGATTGCATGGCGGCGATAGCGGCCTGGATCTCTTCGGCGAGTTCTGGGTCTTGCATGGCGGCGATAGCCGCCTGGATATCTTCGGCGAGGTCCTCTCCGTCCGGCACCGGCGAAACAGGGATCCTGCTGACGCTGAGTTTCCAGCCTACGGGGAAGCGAGTGTCCGACGGCGCCGTATAGCGCGCCTCGCGGAGCAGCCGGGCTTCCCGCGGCGACAGCGTGCGTCGGCCCTCGGCCATGGCTTCTCGGCGGAGTTGAGGAGGAAGAAAGGTGCGAACGTCTGAAGTTCGCCGGAGTTGTGGTGGTGTGAGGGACTGTGAAGAGAGACGACGAGATGTACGACTTTTATAGGCCGGAAAAATGGCGAGAGTAGTGTAGTGGCGAGGGCGGGAAAAGGAAAACGGCGAGAAGGATGGCGGCAACTCGGCTTCTGTCGCTGACAGGCTGGTCCACTCGGCCAATTCACTTCGTCCGACGTTTTCAGGACGTACCCGGAATCCTTGGTTTGGCCTGGGTAGTACGGACCAAAGCTGTACCAAATCCGACCAAAAAAGGTCCCTGGATACTCGACTGAACCGATTTTTGGCTGTGTAGACGAGTGAACTAGCAAAGATAGCAGGCAGCCGGCCGGCCGGCCGGCCGTGTGATAGGCTGTCAAGCGGGATCCATCCCGTCTCGCTCAGCCCCTTCCGTTGCATCAGATGATCACGATTTGCGTATTTTATTCAGGGTCAGAGATTATGGCATTGACATGACATGTGACGAGGTGTGTCAGTCTGTCAGACAGAAAAGAATAAGCAGTCGCAGATCCTTCCAATGATTCTTCCGGCGTCTTCCAGCATCAATCGATCCCCTGTCTGTTGCACTGCAACAGAAGGTCAGTCAGAAACTGGGTTCCAGTCTGTTTGAATATTTTGATCTTTCTGATCCCACATGATGACAAGACAAAAAATGTTGGATCTGACGGGGAGGAAGTGGTATGGCACTTGAGCAAACCCGCTGCGTTCGTTCATGAATGTTGAGTTCTTGCCAACCCTTAAAAGCCGACTTCCAAAGGTCAGGCAACCGTGTCGCACTGCTTCGCGGCAAATTGGAAGAAATCCTACAAGTTTTAGGCACAAATCGGTAGACACGCATGATTAGAGACCATGACGCTCACCATTAACGAACACACAGGACAGTGTTGATCTAGGGGAGGTTGTCCTGGTCCGCATTTCTGAAAGCTAAACGTAAAGTTGACAGGGGGTAGAGTGCGTGGACCAGCGTCACAAAACTATATACTCCTTCCATCCTGAAATAAGGGTCCAATTTGGCACCAATGTTTTATTGAAGTATTCCAAGAATACTTGAGTTTCTAAAAATACCATGGTTTTAATTACTATGAGGTGTTTGGTTTCAGCAAGAACCGCAGTTTTTCATACTTTGTTTTTTACAAAATAACACTAATTTTGAAGTGTAGAAAAAGGAGGTCTAGGGCTAGTTTGGGAGCTCCGCATTTTCTAAATCATAGTATTCTAAAAACTGAAATATTTCAATACATTTTTTTGAAAAGGAGTATTTTTGAAGTATTACAATGCGTAAGTCACTATTAGAAAAAATCCTATCCGTGACGCACCTGTTTTGGCCATTCATGGCGCATTAGGGGTGCGTCACTAAGCATGCACCACGACTAAAACTTACCTATAGTGCACTATCTAAAACGTTACGGGTAAAAATAAAGAGAAAGTTGTTGCATTTTATATAGTACCTTGCACGTGGTTATAGTTTAAAAATTGACTAGTCCAATCATACATCAAAAGGTCGCTAAATGCAACGGTCCTAAGAAACAACGGTTAAAAAATGCATTGAATTAAAATGGCACCACTGGACTTTGGTGACAACTTAACGTCCTCCTGCTTGGCGATCAAGGGGAAACCCTAAATCGCGCTGACAAGGTTTGATCTTGTCAATGCCCATTATTATAGACTTGGATTTTGGAGAAGATGGGAATGCTGGAGATCGCGGAACGGTTAGCAAACAAGCAACACGGGAACACGAGGTTTACCTAGGTTTAGGCCCTCGGAGGGAAAACCCTACTCCTGCTTGTCTGCTCTTGATTACTGCGGAACCGAAGGTTACAGTGGTACGCAGATGCAATCTGGCATGAGGTGCGTATGAGGTGAGTTGAGTCGTGTTCCTCATCATGCCCTCCTAACCTTTATATAGATCGGCAGGTCTCGGGCGTCAGGTCGAGTCGGTTACAGATTAGGGTTTACCCCTTAAAAATCCTATCTTTAGTCTTGCTCTCCAAGAATCCGAATGCGTCATGGGCTTGGGCCACCCGAAAGTCTCTGCGGGCCGCGTATGTTCTCGTGAGCCTTTCTTGGGCTGGATCAGGTATACTAATGTCGTGTACCCGTAGGGTATAACCATGTCAGTAGCCCCCAAATATTTAGTCGAATCGTAGATTTGGCTGAGGACTCTTCAATCTTTTAGGTGCAGTTGGTTTTGTTCATAAGAGAAAAAATGATTTTTAGTTTGTAGAGATTGTTGATACGTGTGCCTGACTTTCCTGACGGATCAGGGCCAGTTAACTGTCATAGGACAAAACAACACGATCCTCTTCAGACTCGAGTCTCCGGACTCGAATCTGGAACGAATACTAGTGCAATTCGACTCAGGCCGCTGAGGTCTTATAGGAGTCGAATCCCAGTAGTTTTCGAGTGATGTACCCAACGCGTCCGTCAGGATTTTTCATCATGTCTGTTGGCACGGTATTTTACTGGCAGAGCACAGTCAGGTGCGTTACCAGGCCATCAGATGATATATGTATGTCTTATCTTTGTGTCGTAGACACAGCATCCATCACCGCGGAGGTGTTTTGGGTGGCCAAAGAGGATGCTTCTCACTTAGCGTTGGTTTGGGCAAAGTTTGCCAGAAGTATTTTTGCATTTTGATCCGACGGATCGCAGTCGAAGAATTCATAGGGTGCGCGACCATCGCTATCTATGGGAGTAGCCCCAGAGTGTCTGTTCGAGTCGTAGACACAATTTTTTCGAATTCTTTTAGCTTAAGGTCCGTAGGACACAATTTTTTCAAATGCTTGATCAATCCTCCCTATGGGAGTAGCCCCGAGTCCTTAGTGGAGTCGCAGACTCGACGTAGGACTCGAAGATAGTCGAGAGTTGTAGTTCTTCAATTACTTCTCATGTGCGCGGCCAACGCTCCTGATAAGAGTAGCCCCCGAATAGTTGTTCGAATCGTAGATTCGAGTAAGTACTTGATTTATCGGTCGAAGATTTCCAGCCGTTGCTAGACTGCTTTTTGATGACGTCAGTGCTGACGGTTGGTGATCTCAACAGTCTGCGGCGCCAGAGGTGACGTAACAGGACGAATGTGGGTCCCACTTCCTGACTTGGAGTTGACTAGTCATGCGCGATGTGGCGAGAATTACGGCGTCTCCTCGGTTTCCGTGCGTAGTGGATAGCATGCGGGCGGCGGTTCGTTGCCGTGTTGACACGTGTAGGGTTGGATTTAGCTTGCGTGTTAGGGATTCTGGATGAACGGTTCATGTTCGTCGTCCTCGTCCTTCTAACCGTGGGGAAAATAGTGGTTTTCTTTTCAACCTTTTGCCATTTGCTTTCACCATTGCCTCCATTTTCGCGAGTACTGCTTCTTTTGCACGCACTGGACGTTCTTCGATCCTTTCCCTCTTAATTTCTTCACATGCATCGCCACCATCGACGCTCCGCAATGGTAAAATCAAAGAAGACCTCTGCCGAAGCAGGCTCGAGCGCCGCCGTCGGTGGCAAGAAGGTTGCCGGTGCATCGCGCATCACTGATGGCAACTGGAGGCGCGCACGGCTGACTTGCGCAAGCTGCGCGATGCGGGATTGACCCCGCGGGACAAGGAGGCTACGAAGCTTCCAGGCGATGAGGTAATCCCTCGTCCACCCGTAGGGTTTCGGGTGATGTTTGTCGCTTTTGTTCTTCGCGGCTTGTCGCTCCCTGTCCATGATTTTCTTCGTGGGCTCCTTTTTTTCTATGGCCTCGAACTTTATCATCTTTCGTCCAATTCTCTCCTGCACATCGCATGTTTTATCACCTTCTGCGAGTGTTGGCTCGGTATCGAGCCGCACTTTGGCCTCTTCCGGAAGCTCTATTATGTGAAGAGGCAATTTGGCACCGGAGGAGTCTATCCGCTCGGTGGCTGCGTCATTTCCATCCGATCTTCTGTTCTCTTCTTTTCCTTTTCTATGTGCGAGTCCGTCCAATACTGGCGGAAGAAGTGATTTTATATCCACGACTCCACAGTGGACGGGCAAGAGTTTGGCCTCGCCCCTTTCGACTCCTCCCAGGGAATCGTTCCGAAGAGGTCCTGGAAGAACCACATCCTAGAGGGCGAGGTAGCGGAGGTGGAGGAGCTCTACGGTAGGTGGAGGCGCTCCAGATGGTTGCTGAGAAAGAGGTCAATAGTGTGGATATTATCCGCATCTTCCTCAAACATCGGGTGCAGCCACTCCAAGCAAGGGCGCATCCGATGTTTCTTTAAAGTGGCCACAACGACCCGACGAGGGTTACGGCTGAGGACCTATCCAAGGGCGACCTTGATAGAGTTCTTCGGTCGTGGCTGAAGATCAAGGCCGAGGAGGAACTCCCGAAGAAGTCCTTGATCGCCCCCCTTTAGTGCTTCGAATCCAGTTCCTCAGGTGTAGAATTGCGTCATGCGCATTGCGCCTTTTATTCGAGTGCTTTTCTATTTATGATTGAGGTACTAATCAATATTGTTAATGTCTTTGGTGTGCAGGAGATCAAGGTGGCTGGCATGGTGCCCCCGCTGCCTGAAAAGTTTTCGGTTGCGCCAGAAAACGAAGTTGTGGACTATGAGTCCGAGCTTCCGCCAACCCAATGTCTATCTATTGTGATAACATGGGCGCCATAGCCAATGTGCAAGAACCAAGGTCACACAAGAAGCTGAAGCACATCAAGCTACGTTTTCACGCTATTCGAGAACATGTCCAAGATGGTGACATAAATATTTGCAAAGTACACACAGATCTGAATGTGGCGGATCCGTTGACTAAACATCTCCTGAGGGCAAAACATGACCAACACCAAACTGCCATGGGTGTTCGGTATATTACCATGTAATCTAGATTAGTTGACTCTAGTGCAAGTGGGAGACTGTTGGAGATATGCCCTAGAGGCAATAATAAATGTAGTTATTATTATATCTTTGTGTTTATGATAAATGTTTACATTCATGCTATAACAGTATTAACCGGAAACATTAATACTTGTGTGATTTGTAAACTAAAATAGAGTCCCTAGTAAAGCCTCTTCATAATACTAGCTTGTTGGTTAATAGATGATCATGGTTTCCCGATCATGAACATTGAGATGTTTGTTAACAATAAGATCATATCATTAGGAGAATGGTATGATGGACATACTCCTATAGATAAGCGTAGCATAAAGATCAAGTCATTTTAATAGTTCAATTGCTATAAGCTTTGTGATACATAGTAACCTAATTCCTTCGACCATGAGATCATGCTAAACACCATCACTGGAAGGATGCTTTGATGACGTCAAACACCACACTATAACTGGGTGGCTATAAAGATGGCATTGAGTGTTCGAAATGTATGGGTTGAGGCACATGGATCAAGAGTGGGATTTGTCCATCCATATGACGGATAGATATACTCTGGGCCCTCTCGATGGGATGTCATCCAATTAGCTTGCAAGCATGTGACTGGCTCACAAGGGATCACATACCACGGGAACGATAAAATAGTACTTATCAGTAACGAGGTTGAACTAGGTATGCAGAGATACCGACGATCAAAACCTCGGACAAGTAAAACATCGTGAGACAAAGGGAAATTGGTATCGTATGTAAGTGGTTCATTCGATCGCAAAGTAATCGTAGAAATATGTGGGAGCCATATGAATTTCCAAATTCCTCTATTGGTTATTGATCGGAGAAGTGTCTCGGTCATGTCCGCATAATTCACGAACCGTAGGGAGACACACTTAAGGATTCGATGTTGTTTAGTAGATATGGAATGTTAGTAGGGATACTGAATGTTGTTCAGAGTCTCAGATGGGATCCGGGATATCACGAGGAGATCCGGAATGGTTCGGAGAATAAGATTCATATAAGGAAAGTCCTATTTTGGAGTTCGGGAAAGTTTCTGATGATTTCATCGGAGAGGTTCTAGAAGGGTCTAGAAGGTTCACCGGTCCAAAAGGAGAATGGTCCATGAATGTGTCATGGGTGAGTGGAATGATTGGATCATGTCCAAGGTCACTTGGTGTTGGCATAGGCAAGAGAGAAATAAAGCTCTAAATTAAAAGTCAAACTGGAACAATGGTTTCCTAGTGGGAGAAGAAACAAGTCCTTCTCTCAATCCAACTTGGGTTTGGGTTTGGATTCAAACCCACCCCTCCCAAGGCTGCCCCTCCCTCTCGTAAATAGAGGGGGAGGGCCTCCCCAAACAACACAAGTTCCAAGCCCTGTCCACGAGCCGCCGCCGCCGTCCTCTGCCAGCGCTGCTGCTCGCCGCCGCCACGGTGCCGCCTCGCAGCACCGTCGCTGGTCCGTCGCCGCCGACACCTCCTCCTCCTCCTCCTGGATCTCTAAACCCTAGTTTTCTAGGAAACCCTAATCCACCATAACTCGCATCCGGCTTAGGCGAAGCGCTGCGGGATCTTTCCTCTACTTCCGACAGCACGCTGTCGTGCTGTCGGGATCGCGAGGGAGAACTACAACCTCCACTGCTTGCTGGAACAAGGGAGAGGAAGGTCTTCATCGAGTACCGAACGTGTGGCTGACTGCGGAAGCGCTGCTGGAACGCAACGCCGGAAGGATCGTCTACGCGATCTTGAGATCGACAAGTGTACAACTACATCACCCACGAGAATCTGCTCTCGTTAACCGCATTGGAATCTTCGAGGGTGAGTTCTTCTATTGACTCGTTGCTACAATCTAGTAGATATATCTTGGCTTGTTTGTGTGCATGCGGTAGAATTTTTTTGTTTTCCATGCTACGAACCCCTACAATGACTATATTTGGAGCACATGCCTAGGATTGTTTAGTACTTGGATGCTTGTTATTATTTATCTGCAATGCCCTAGTTCTTGAAGTTACATATTTAGACTCGTCCATGCAATGCATGTCCATCCATCCCTATGCCTACCGCACTCGAACCCCACTGTTTACTGTTGCTCCTGTCTCAAAGTTGTTGTTGCTTTGCTGTTGCTACTACCAAACTATTGCTACTGATAAACTTCTGTGAGCAAAAACTATTTCTAGGTGCAGCTGAACTGACAACTCAGTTGTTAAGGCTTGCAAGTATTCTTTGGCTCCCCTTGTGTCGAATCAATAAATTGGGTAGTACTACCCACGAAGACTATTGCGATCCCCTGTACTTGTGGGTCAACACACAGCACGAACCTTCTCATCCAGCAGCATCTGGCACTAGAGGCCAGCATGCAGCAGCTACGAGGTACTCATCTTGCTCGTTTCTGTTTTATTTCGCATGTCGCATGAACAATACTTGTGTTGTTCGTCCGTGTTCTTGTTTGTTTTGCAGATGAAAATAATGTGGCCCTTCGTCGGCTGGACGCTCTCGAAAAGAGCATCGATCGAGCGGAGAAGAAGGTTGCAGATGCTGTGGAAGCGAAGGAGCGCCTGCAAAAGGAGGTGGCTGATGCTGTCGAGGCCAAGGAGCGCCTGCAGCGAGAGGCTTCTGATCGCGAGGAGCAGCTCGCGACTGTTGCGGCTGCGCACGGGAAGGAGGTGGCCGATAGGCTAATGGCTGTGGCCAAAGCTTTCTCCGGTGAGTATCTTATCCTTGATTTGGTCTTCGAATTTTTGGCCGCTCCTTGTCACATTCTTATTCAGCTCTTGCTTTTCTTATTTGCCTCAGATGCTTCAGGAATTGCGTTTGATCGCGGTGCCCTGGAGCATGGGAGTGCTCTGGATGATGCCACCGCAGCGGTCGAAGATCACTACGGCACTACTGCTAGTTCTCTGGCAAAGGCCAAGGGGGTGCTTCGACGCTTCTACAAGGAGATCGTCCCCAAGGGCGCTGCTCTTGAGGATGTCGACTCTCTGGCGGATGCCCTGTCGGAGGATGCTCCCGCAGCCTACAATCGCAAGCATAAGGGCATCGGCGCCTCCATGGGGTTGGCCATGGCCATGGCCTCCGGAGCGGAGCTGGATCTGTCGCACGTTACCTCCCAGATGCCGACGGCTCCTGACGGCTCAGAGGTAGCCTTCACTCTCTTCGCCTCCTGATGTAAGTGTTATGGGCCGAAGCTCATTGAACTGTTGGCGGATTATGCGGCGAAGCAGCAGGGAGAGGCCAAGAGCAGGCAATCTGGCTTGAGGCCACCCCAGATGTGGGTGCCTAAGTCCAAATGATGTAGCTTAGGATAGTTTATCTTCTTCCTTTTGTTGTAAGATTTTGTTGATGAACAATTTATCCTTGTGCCATGCAGTGGCTTTTGATGTATATAAATTATATTTCCACCTATCGCCAGAGACGTATTTGATGTTCATATCCTTACTTGCTTGTCCTTAGGGACCTTCGGGTGAGATTACCGTGGATACTTCGGCTGTCCTAGAGCCGTGACCATCTTTGGATGACGCGTCATAGATTTTTTTTCTTCGTGACCACGTCCGTAGCTTGGATAAGGAGCTCCTTGGCGTTCGAGGCCATGCAGACATGTGGAAGTCGAAAGCTGGGCGGGCTACTGCTAGGGAGGAGTTTTTTATGGGGGATCTACGACACTTGAGTGAGAAGCTGCAATGTGAGTCTTCTTGAGCTGCTGCTCGTTTTCGGATGCACCTTGTTTGCGAGCCCTCTTATTCTGTACTTGTTGCAGGTGTTAATCTCATTCCGAGGGAAGAGAAAGAGCGCGTTGCAGTTTGGATGAATTCCCTGACCCAGCAAGACCTAGAGGCTGGTGGCTTCTTCTGGATGGACCGCGATCGAGCCGTCATCCTTGCGACGATGCAAGATCGTGTGCACCAGGTTTCGCGGGTGCTGAAGCAGGCGAAGACTTCCTTGGCGTCCATCATGTTCGTCATGTTCCCCCTAGACGAGGCGCCTTCCACCCTTTGGGGTCTTTTGTTGAAGTTTTGAGATGTGGGCCGTGTGAGGGAGTTGGTGCGACACCGGCTGGTTGCGGGGGTGAAAGCTGAACTTTCACTTGTTCGGCTGCATCGCCGTGATGTTGACCTTGCGGCAGTGGCGACTGTGCCGCCCCTTCGACCAGACGGTAGCCTCTGGGACATGCGCCCGCATTATGCGGCTGTTAGGCAGTATGCCGAAGAGATCGTGGATCTTTTCGAGCAACGGGCGAGTGTGATTCTTCAGAGTAGACGGACCCTGTAAAGAAATAGAATGATGTAAAACTTGTATATATTCGAGTGGGCTTATTGTGCCCTGTATAAAGTGTATTTGTATTTGCATGTTGTGCTTTGTTGTATGCATGCCCTTTTTGTTAGCCTAACGTGGTCAGGTACTCAGGTTGTATGCTTTGTTCTCAGTCGACGGAGTCGTGAGGTGAGGCGTAGCCCCCGAGCGCGTTATAGCAAAAAGTAATGCAAGGTAAAAGAAATTTCGGACGGGGAACTTAGCTTTTATTCATATCATAACGAGGAGGCACATCATTCGACTGAGTAGCCTTGGCTGAGTAGGCTTATTGGAAGTAAAGAGGTAGCTAGGGCTAGAAGCGTCGCAGTTGTGCGACGTTCCATGGGTTGGAGTATTCGACTCCTGACTTGACGTCCATGAGGCGGTAGGCGCCACTTGGGATGACTTCGATGACGATGTAGGGTCCTTTCCAGGGTGACTCGAGCTTCTTCGGCCGCTCTTTCTTGAGTCATAGGACTAGGTATCCTTCGACGAAGGACCTTGGGTGCAGCCGACAGCTGTGGTAGTTGCGGAGGCTCTGCTGGTAGACTGCCGAGCAAGCCACGGCGATGTCGCGTGCTTCGTTGAGTGTGTTGATAGCGTCTTAGAGTGCGGCCGATGATTCGGCTTCGCTATAGGCGACGACCCGCGGGGCCTTGTGGCGTACCTCTACAGGTAGCACGGCTTCGGCTCCGTGCACCATGAAGAATGGCGTGTAGCCAGTTGAGCTGTTCGGCGTTGTTCGCAGGCTCCAAAGTACAGAGGGTAGCTCCTCCACCCAGGCTCCCGCGAGCCTTTCGATTGGGCGTCATAGGCGTTTCTTGATGCCGTTGCCTATGAGGCCATTGGCCTTTTCGACCTGTCCATTGGTCTGCGGGTGCGCCACGGAGGCGTACAATATGTTGATGCCAAGGCCTTCGCATAAGTCCTGGAATTCCTTCGAGATGAAGTTCGAGTCAGTGTCCGTGATGATACTGTGGGGCATGCCGAACCTGTACACTATGGACTCGAAGAACTTGACGGTAGTTTTGCCACTTTGGTCGGTGACGGGCATGGCCTCGATCCACTTGGTGAACTTGTCGACTGTGACCAAGAGGTAGACGTGGCTTCCTTTCGATGATTTTGCCAGTTTGCCGATCATGTAGAGGCCCCATTGGGCGAAGGGCCAGGCTAATGGTATGAGCCTTAGCTCGGATCCGGGTGCATGTTGCTTGTCCGCGTACCTCTGACAGGCGTTGCACCTTGTGACGATGTCCTTGGCATTGTTCATGTCCGTTGGCCAATAGAATCTAGCTCGCAGAGCTTTGGCGACTAGAGCGCATCTGCTTGCGTGATGACCGCAGATGCCCTCGTGGATGTCTTGGAGGATGGTTTTTCCATCATCGATGGTGACACACCTTTGGAGCACACCTGAAATGTTGCGCTCGTACAACTCGCCATTGATTATGGTGAAGGCCTTGGACCGGCGAGATAAGCATCAGATGTCTGTCGGGTCATCAGGCAGTTCTCTGTTTATTAGGTACCGAAGGTATGGCTGTGTCCATGTCTCTTAAATCGCCGTGACCTGCATCAGGCTGACCAGCTCGACCTCGGTGTCAAGTTTTTGGGTCCTTCCTGTCCTTCGGGTGGCGCAGCCCCCGAGTGTTCCGCTTCTTCGGGTGATCCCTTGGGGAATTTCCTTTTAATGGAGGGTACACAGCATGTGGAGCCGATGTTGGCGAGTCTATCGGCCTCCTCGCAGCCGTTGAAGTCTCCTTCGAGTGAATCATAGAGCGCGCGATACATGATCATGTTGGCGCTGTGAGCGTCGCACTCGTTTATCGTCTGTTGGACGACGAGGTTCGAGTCACCGTAGATGACTAGGCGTGTTGCACCGCAGATCTTGGCCATCCTCATGCCGTGGATGAGGGCCTCGTATTCGGCCTCATTGTTGGAGGCATAAAATTTCATCCAAAGGACATATTTCATCTTGTCACCTTGAGGGTACGTCAGTATGACGCCAGCTCCCGCTCTGGCCTCGCGCTTGGAGCCGTCGAAGTGCATCGTCCAAGATTGTGTCATGTCCGGAGTGTCTGGCAGCTGGAGTTCCATCCAGTGTACGAGGAAGTCAGGGAGGACCTGAGATTTAATGGTCTTGCGCCGCTTGTAGACTATGTCTAGATAGGATAGCTCGATGCCCCACAGAGCTACGCATCCCGTGGCGTCGGGGTTGTTCAGGATGTTGGACAGTGGTGCCTGATTGACGACCATTATCTGGTGCTCCTGGAAGTAGTGGCTCAGCCGATGAGTCATCATGAATACGCCGTAGGTGAGCTTCTTGTACTGAGGGTACCTCTGCTTTGTTGGGGTCAATACCTCGCTGAGGTAATATATTGTGTAGGGTTCGCAACATAGAAAACAAAAAATTTCCTACGATGGGAACTATGTACCAAGATCTATCTACTAGATACAAACAATGGGCGGATGTATATCCGTAGTGAACATACCCTTGAAGACCGACAAAGCTTAACGAGTTCAACTCATGGTTGATGTAGACGATCTCTTGTCGATCTCAAGATCGAGAGGAAGTCCTAGCGCCGCAAAGCAGCAGCGCATCCGTGCTCGTACACACGTACAAGACACTGGGAAACCTCCGCCTCCTCGCTCCAGCGATGCAGCGGAAGCACAACCCTTTCTTGCCAAATAGCCACCGGGAACATGTATCTCGCTAGTCCGAGACCATGGGGGATAAATTCTAGAGGGGGAGAGAGATCCTTCACGAGGAGGTGTGAGAGACAAGTGAGAGGAGGGGCTCCTTTTATAGGACGAGGGGGGGCACCCAAGGGGGTGGGGGCTGCCCCTCCCCTCCTTCATTCATGTGGGTGGACACTCCACTCACAAAATGTCCCTTCAATTTTCTCCACTCAAAAGTCCACTCAAATTCCCATTAAATTTCCACCAAATTTAATGCAAACTCTCATTAAATAAAACTCTTTTATTTTATTCAGAATTTTGTCAATTACTTTAATGACAAACATTCACAAATAACCCCTTGCTAGAATTCCATTTCACATGCATAACCACTTTATGCAATTTCACCCGAAAACCTGTTTCGGTATCTAGTGAAATAAATTCCTGCGCTTGTTTATTCTTTCGGCATGAAACATTTGCTCCAACTGGATGCCAGTGTCCCTTAAGTGTGTCACCCTACGGTTCGCGAATAATGCGGACATGATTGAGACCCTTCTCCGATCAATAATCAGTAGCGGGACCTGGAGATCCATACTAACTCCCACACATTCAACGATGACTTTTCCTGTGATCGTCGGAACTTTTTACGCTTGTATCTTAATCCCTTTGTTTCACGATATATTACATGTCCGAGATTCGATCATCGGTATCTCCATACCTAGTTTGATCTCGTTACTGACATGCACTCTTTTCTCGTTCCCGTGATATAACATTCTAGTGATCAAATCGGTTGCTTGCAAGCTAACCAATGTGATATCACCGAGAGGGCCCAGAGCATATCTATCCGTCATCGGGATGAAAAAATTCCACTCTTGATCCATGATTCTCAACATAACACTTTATTAGCTTTGAAGCCATCTTTATAATCACCCAGTTACGGAGTGACGTTTGATGTCAACAAGAAACTCTTCCAGTGTTAGTGATTGGCATGATCTCATGGTCTAAGGATTAGGACTACTTCGTAGTTTGTTTATAGCAATATAAACTCAATGACTTTGATCGTAATGCTATACTTCGGATAAATGTTCATCACACCATTACACTAATGTTGTGATCTCGTTATTAACAACATCCAATGTCTATGATCAGGAAACCGTGATCATCTTGTTAATCAACGAACTAGTTTATGAGAGAGGCATAACTAGGAACTTTCTGTTTGTTTATTAAACACACATGTATTAACGTTTCTGTATTAATACAATTATAGCATGCAAAATAAACATCTATCATATACTTGGAATACACATAATAAACATTTTATTATTGCCTCTCAGGGCATATTCCCTTCAGTCTCCCACTTGCACTAGAGACAATAATCTAGTTACATTGTGATGTATCTAACACCCATGGAGTTCTGGTGTAGATCATGTTTTTCTCTAGGGAGAGTTTTAGTCAACGGATCTGCTACATTGAGATCCGTATGTACTTTACAAATCTTTATATCTCCATCCTTGACATGCTCGCGGATGGAGTGAAACCGGCGCTTAATATGCTTGGAATGCTTGTGAGACCTTGGCTCTTTGGCATTGGCAATGGCACCATTGTTGTCACAATAGATCACCATTGGGTCCAACGCGTTTGCAACCACACCTAGTTCGGATATGAACTCCTTCATCCAAACTGCTTCCTGAGCCGCTTCTGAAGCAGCATCATATTCGGCCTCCGTTGTTGATCCCGCCACCACAGGTTGTTTGGAGCTCCTCCAACTAACCGCTCCGCCATTCATGAGAAATACGTATCCGGATTAAGACTTAGAGTCATCCGGATCGGTGTCAAAGCTAGCGTCGACATAACACTTAGCGACGAGCTCTTCTTCACCTCCGTATACAAGAAACATATCCTTAGTTCTTCGTAAGTACTTAAGGATATTCTTGACCGCTTTCCAATGTTCTGAACCTGGATCCGATTGGTACCTACTAGTCAAACTAATAGCATGTGCCACATCCGGTCTTGTACATAGCATGGCGTACATTATAGAGCCTATGGCTGAAGCATAGGGGACCTTCTCCATTATCTCTCTTTCTTCCGCCGAAGCCGGACTTTGAGTCTTACTCAATGTCGTGCCTTGTGTCATAGGTAAGAACCCCTTCTTACTATCTTCCATTTTAAACTTCTTTAAAATCTTATCAAGGTATGTACTTTGCGATAGCCCTATTAGGCGCCTAGATCTATCTCTATAGATCTTTATTCCTAATATGTATGACACTTCACCTAGGTCCTTCATTGAAAATTTGTTGTTTAGATAACTTTTAACACTGTTTAAAAGATCTATATCATTTCCGATCAATAATATGTCATCCACATATACTATCAGAAATGCCACATTGCTCCCACTCACTTTCTTGTAAATACAAGCTTCTCCATAAGTTTGGACAAATCCAAACTCTTTGATCACCTCATCAAAGCGGAGATTCCAACTTCGTGATGCTTGCTTCAATCCATAGATGGATCGCTGAAGCTTGCACACCTTGTTAGCATCCTTAGGATCGACAAAACCCTTTGGTTGTATCATAATTGAGAAACGTGGTTTTGACATCCATCTGCCATATCTCATAATCGAAATATGCAGCAATTGCTAACATAATCCTAACTGACTTTAGCATCGCTACGGGAGAGAATGTCTCATCGTAGTCAACTCCTTGAATTTGTCGAAACCCCTTTGCGACAAGTCGAGCTTTATAGACGGTTACATTACCATCAGCATCAGTTTTCCTTTTGAAAATCCATTTGTTCTCCATGGCCTTTTGGTCGTGAGGTAAGTCCACCAAGTTCCAAACTTGATTTTCATACATGGATTCCATCTCGGATTTCATGGCTTCTAACCATTTGTTGGAATCCGGGCTCATCATCGCTTCTTCATACGTCGCAGGGTCATCATTTTCATTAACCATGAAATTCATGACAGGATTTCCGTACAGCTCGGGAGCTACACGCATCCTGCTTGACCTGCGAGGTTCGGTAGTACTCTCTTTCGGAGTTTCATGATAATTATCATTAGTTGCCTCTTCAACAGGTGGAGCCAACTCCGGAACAACTTCCGGCGCTGCGCTACTCGCCATACTTTGAAGAGAAGGTTCAATAACCTCTTCGAGTTCTACCTTCCGACTACTCACACCTTTCATGAGAAACTCTTTCTCTAGAAAGGATCCATTCTTGGCAACAAAAACCTTGCCCTCGGATCTGTGATAGAAGGAATACCCAATAGTTTCTTTAGGGTATCCTATGAAGACGCATTTTTCCGCTTTGGGTTCGAGTTTATCCGGTTGAAGTTTCTTCACATAAACATCGCATCCCCAAACTTTAAGAAATGATAGCTTAGGTTTGTTTCCAAACCACAATTCATACGGTGTCTTTTCAACGGATTTAGATGGTGCCCGATTTAAAGTGAATGCAGCAGTTTCTAGTGCATAGCCCCAAAAAGACAATGGCAAGTCCGTCAAAGACATCATAGATCGAACCATATCTAATAAAGTACGATTATGATGTTCCGACACACCATTTCGCTGTGGTGTTCCGGCAGGTGTGAGTTGTGAAACAATTCCACACTCTTTCATGTGAGTGCTAAACTCGTAACTCAGATACTCACCTCCATGGTCGGACCGTAGAAATTTGATCTTTCTATTACGATGATTTTCCACTTCATTCTGAAATTCCTTGAACTTTTCAAAGGTTTCAGACTTGTGTTTCATCAAGTAGATATAACCGTATCTACTCAAATCATCCGTGAAAGTAACAAAATAATGATATCCACCTCGCGCCGACACACTCATTGGACCACATACATCAGAATGTATGATCTCCAATAAATCTGTCGCCCGTTCCATTGAACCGGAAAACGGCGTTCTAGTCATCTTGCCCATAAGGCATGGCTCACATGTATCAAATTGATTCATAATCAAGTGATTCCAAAAGTCCATCCGAATGGAGCTTCTTCATGCGTTTAACGCCAATATGACCTAGACGGCAGTGCCACATATATGCGGATATATCATCATTTAGTTTAATCCTTTTAGCATCAACATTATGAATATGTGTAACATTATTATCGAGATCCAAAAGAAATAAACCATTCATCATCGGTGCATGACCATAAAAGATTTCATTCATATAAATGGAACAACCATCGTTCTCGGATTTAAATGAATAACCACTTCGCATCAAACACGATCCAGATACAATGTTCATGCTTAGTGCAGGCTCCAGATAACAATTATTCAAGTTTATAACTAATCCCGATGGCAAGTGGAGAGGCAGCGTTCTGACGGCGATCACATCAACGCTTGATCCATTGCTGACACGCATCTTGACCTCACCCCTTGCTAGCGGTCGCTTGTTCCGCAGCCCCTGATTCGAGTTACAAATATTAGCAACTGAACCGGTATCAAATACCCAGGTGCTACTGCGAGCACTAGTCAAGTACACATCAATAACATGTATATCATATATACCTTTGTTTGCCTTGCCGGCTTTCTTGTCTGCCAAATACTTGGGGCAGTTGCGCTTCCAGTGGCCAGTCCCCTTACAATAGTAGCACTCGGTATCAGACTTGGGTCCAACTCGGGGTTTCTTTTCAGACACGGCAACAGGCTTGCCGCCCTTACTTCCCTTCCGTTTTCCCTTCTTGTCTTTCTTGAAACCAGTGTTCCTATTGATCATCAACACTTGATGTTCCTTTTTGATTTCCACTTCTGCAGTTTTAAGCACTGACAGAAGCTCGGGGAGAGACTTCTTCATGCCTTGCATATTATAGTTCATCACGAAGCTCTTATAGCTAGGTGGCAGAGACTGCAGAACACGATGGATGCCTAAGTCAATGGGAATCGATATTCCCAAGGACACAAGCTTATCGGCGTAACCCGACATCTTGAGTACATGCTCACTAAGGGAGCTATGCTCTTCCATCATGCAGCTAAAGAACTTTTCTGAAGCGTTGTAGCTCTCTACAGCAGCATGTGTGTCAAAAATCATTTTCAACTCACCCATTGTATCAAAAGCATTGCCATTTTCGAAACGCTTTCGAAGTTCCGGCTCTAGCCCATACAATATGAAGCAATGAACTAAGTTGTGGTCCTCCTGACGAGTCTGATAGACATTCTTCTCCTCGTCAGGGGCATCATCTAAAGGTGGGGGCCCTAACGGCGCTTCTAGCACATATTACTTTTGTGCAGCAGAGAGGAGAATCCTCAAATTCATGGCCCATTCGGTAAAGTTGCTACCGTTCGTTGCAAGTTTCTCTTTCTCCATGAACACATTGAAATTAAAAGCAGGTGGTGCCATCTACAACAGAATTTGTAAAGTTTAGATTAAGTGTATGATAGATTGAGTTCAACTAATCCATATTACGAATGAACTCCCACTCAAAAACGACATCCCTCGTGCCTTTTTGGTGATTACATGAACCAAATCCACTACACCAAGTCCGATCATCACGTGAGTCGGTGTAGCTTCAAAGGCGAGCATCAAATGGGCATAATATCAACTATATGACTCATGCTTAACCTTTCGGTCCGTGTTCCGAGGCCATGTCTGTACATGCTAGGCTCGCCAAGTTAGAACCTTAGTATTCGCGTGTGTAACTGTTTTACACCCGAAATATGGTCGTGGATCCAAGAACACCCGATCATCACGTGATGTCTTGGAGCGACGAATACATAATCGGTGCATACTAAAGGAAGAACACATTCTTATCTTGATATTTAAAAGAGGGATCATCTTATTATGCTAACAAAGCGCTAAACAAGCAATATAAGATGCTATCAAACATCACATGTTTATTAGTGAAATGATATGGTTCCCGCATATGATCTCTATCATGTGCACCGTGGTATGATCACTATCATACCTATATGTGTAAATCCAAGGTCTATGGAGTTTACACGCTATGTGTGTTGTAAGAGTATCATCTCATACTTCTACTTACAACATCACCATATCATAACACTAGCCCAGCAACAATCTAAACTAGACGCTTCTAATTTATCCATTGCAAGTTTTACGTGGCTTGGGGCTTTCGAGATAGAACCGTTCTTACCTACGAACATGAACCACAATGAGGATAACCAAATTGTTGACATCCCGATTACAAAATAGATATTGACTATAGTAGGAGAGACAGACACCCGCTAGCCACTTATGCAAACTAGTTGCATGTCAAGCATGGAACAGGTCTCATTTGCGAGGACATGTAAAGTTTGTCCGGGCCGCTTCATCCCACTATGCCACCAATATCCAAAATTACAACAAAGGAGCAACAACATGATCATCATCGCCCACATACTCATATGTGTACTACCCGTGTAAAGTATCTACGCATAGATCCGGCTCTGATACCACTGTAGGGTTTGCAGCATAGAAAACAAAAATTTTCCTACGATGGGAACTATGTACCAAGATCTATCTACTAGATACAAACAACGGACGGATGTATATCCGTAGAGAACATACCCTTGAAGACCGACAAAGCTTAACGAGTTCGACTCGTGGTTGATGTAGACGATCTCTTGCCGATCTCAAGATCGAGAGGAAGTCCTAGCGCCGCAAAGCAGCAGCGCATCCGTGCTCGCACACACGTACAAGACACCGGGCAACCTCCGCCTCCTCGCTCCAGCGATGCAACGGAAGCACAACCCTTTCTTGCCGAATAGCCACCAGGAACATGTATCTCGCTAGTCCGAGACCATGGGGGATAAATTCTAGAGGGGGAGAGAGATCCTTCACGAGGAGGTGTGAGAGACAAGTGAGAGGAGGGGCTCCTTTTATAGGAGGAGGGGGGCACCCAAGGGGGTGGCCGCCGGCCATGGGGGCTGCCCCCTCCCCTCCTTCATTCATGTGGGTGGACACTCCACTCACAAAATGTCCCTTCAATTTTCTCCACTCAAAAGTCCACTCAAATTCCCATTAAATTTCCACCAAATTTAATGCAAACTCTCATTAAATAAAACTCTTTTATTTTATTCAGAATTTTGTCAATTACTTTAATGAAAAACATTCACAAATAACACCTTGCTAGAATTCCATTTCACATGCATAACCACTTTATGCAATTTCACCCGAAAACCTGTTTCGGTATCTAGTGAAATAAATTCCTGCGCTTGTTTATTCTTTCGGCATGAAACATTTGCTCCAACTGGATGCCAGTGTCCCTTAAGTGTGTCACCCTACGGTTCGCGAATAATGCGGACATGATTGAGACCCTTCTCCGATCAATAATCAGTAGCGGGACCTGGAGATCCATACTGACTCCCACACATTCAACGATGACTTTTCCTGTGATAGTCGGAACCTTTTACGCTTGTATCTTAATCCCTTTGTTTCACGATATATTACATGTCCGAGATTCGATCATCGGTATCTCCATACCTAGTTTGATCTCGTTACTAACATGCACTCTTTTCTCGTTCCCGTGATATAACATTCTAGTGATCAAATCACTTGCTTGCAAGCTAACCAATGTGATATCACCGAGAGGGCCTAGAGCATATCTATCCGTCATCGGGATGAACAAATTCCACTCTTGATCCATGATTCTCAACATAACACTTTAGTAGCTTTGAAGCCATCTTTGTAATCACCCAGTTACGGAGTGACGTTTGATGTCAACAAGAAACTCTTCCACTGTTAGTGATTGGCATGATCTCATGGTCTAAGGATTAGGACTACTTCGTAGTTTGTTTATAGCAATATAAACTCAATGACTTTGATCGTAATGCTATACTTCGGATGAATGTTCATCACACCATTACACTAATGTTTGATCTCGTTATTAACAACATCCAATGTCTATGATCAGGAAACCGTGATCATCTTGTTAATCAACGAACTAGTTTATGAGAGAGGCATAACTAGGAACTTTCTGTTTGTTTATTAAACACACATGTATTAACATTTCCGTATTAATACAATTATAGCATGCAAAATGAACATCTATCATATACTTGGAATACACATAATAAACATTTTATTATTGCCTCTCAGGGCATATTCCCTTCATATTGGGCATTGGACCTTGTGGGTCTTGCCATCTTTGGGTCGTTCAAACACGAGTACGGTGCTTATCACCTGATGCGTGGCTGCGATGTATAGCAGCAGGGGCTCGTGCTCCTTTGGCGTGACCAGGACAGGCGAGGTGGAGAGCAGCCGCTTGAGATCTTCGAATGCATCGTCTGCTTCAGGTGCCCACTCGAACTCGTCAGCTTTGCGCAGCAGCTGGTAAAAGGCAGGGCCTTCTCACCCATGCGACTGATGAATCTGCTTAGCGCCGCGATGCGCCCCGCTAGTTGCTGGACTCCTTTGAGGTTCTTCGGCTTATCCATGGTCAGTATGGCCCGGATTTTCTTCGGGTTTGCCTTGATCCCTCGTTGGGAGATGAAGTAGCCAAGTAATTGGCCAGATGGGACGCTGATGGGGATATGCCTACCGGGGTATACCCAGCAGGACGTTTCCGACTGGCCCAAGACTTGGCGAGTGGGCCTGCAAGACGGCGACTGGATTAAAGCCCATTGAGGAACCAAGCGACTGGAAGCTGAAGGCCCAGGCGAGTAGATAGGCCCAGTCGGATTAGGTTAAACGAGTATCGAAGCTTTAACTGAATCGATTGAGATATGTAAACCCTAGGGAAGGTGAGCCTATATAAACCTCCCTGCGGGGCGTGTAGAGATACGTTCCATCATACCCCCACGCGACTCGTCGCCTAGCCGCCGAGCTCGCCCATTGTACCACCTTCATAATACAATCTAGCAGGAGTAGGTCTTTACCCTCCGGGGGGCCGAACCTGGGTAAAACCCTGTGTCTCCGCCCTCATCTCGCTCCGCAGATGGCTGGCCGCCCTTGCCCCTCGTTCTACTACTCGCTGCCGATTGCAGCATCTGCCGTGACCATTCCCACGACAGTGGCGCCCACCGTGGGGCCTGGCCGGTCTGGCCGGTGTTCTGCGGCGAGATCCAATCTTCCCATCAACGAGACGGTCGCCACCGGCCGCATGATAGCGATCGGCGAGATGCTCCAAATCTTGCCGAGCAGCTACGTCCCGGCGGCGCGACCCGTCACGCACAGCGTGATCCTGCCGATCAGCACGATCAGCCTCTTCGTCGGCCTCACCGACGTCATCGTCTCGGAGGACTCGGCTCGCATCCGCGAGTCGCCGCCACGCGATCGGCTCTCCGAAATCCAGATCCACACGATCCATCGCCTCGCCTCCGAGTACAATTCGGCCCACAGCGGCGTGGCCGAAAACTCAGCAGCCGCGGAAGACGCGGCCCTCAACGACGACGCCGACTCGGCGACCCCGGTGTCACTCGCCGGGTCCATCACCGCGGCTTCACCCGCGGGCTCCATTACTCAGGTCTCCAACGTGGGAGACTTCGAGGACCCCTCCATCCTCGGGATCTTTGAATTCGACTCCGGGTCGGAGAACTCCGCCGACCTCCGTGACGGAACCAGACGCCACGCGGCGACCTACATGGCGACCGGCACCGATCCGCCAGAGGATACATTCTCCACCCCAATCCCTCCTAACGCCACGACGACGGAGGTCGAGGAACTCCGCCTAAAACTGGCGGAGGCAGTGCGCAAGGAGCAAGCCGAGCGCGAGAAATTTCGCCTCGAGCAGGTGATGGCGCACGAGCTATCGCGCTACCACCAACAGCGGATCAGGTCGCGCCTGAACCCCACCGTTCAGGGGCGCGCCGTGAACTTCGACGACGAAAACGACCCGGCCCGCGTGGCCGAGCGCGCGATCTGCGAGAACGCGCCACCAGGAGGAAGCGCCCGACCCCCGCCAGGGTCGACGGCGATGGGCGCCCCGCCTCCACCCAACCGCACACCCCCCAGGGACCAGCCACGGATAGTAGTCTCCTCACGGGAGCGAGACGCAAACGGCCTCCCACTGTTCTCCACCCCTATGGACAACCTCGTGGCAGGCCGAGCAGCAGCCGACAGCATCACGGCCACCGGCGACGGCGCCCTACAGATCCAATACGTCAGGGCCCTGCTCGCAAAGGCCGTCGAGCAGCAAAGAGCGGGCGCCGACTCGCAAGGTCGAGTATACTCGCGTTCTTCGAGAAGCAGGGCGGCCTCGAGCGGCCGCCCAATGGCGGCAAACACACTCAACTGCCCACCACCGGAGCCACTGCAGCTCCAACACCGACCCGCGAACGCGGCACTCTCCACCAACGACCCTAGGCCGGCGACCAACCTCGTCGCCGCCAACGGTCAGCCCATCGACGCCTGCACCCACATCATCAACAACCAAAGCTGGCGCGCATGCCAGCCCGACGACCTGCGGCACACCCTAACCAATCGCCACGACGGCGAGCCCATGGGGTCGCTCAGTCGACTCGGCCCCAAGTGCTTCGGACCGATGATCCGAGGCGAGAAGTACCCGCCAAACTTTAAGGCGCCGAAGGAGATAGAAAAGTACGATCCCTCATACGACCCCGCCATCTGGCTCGACACATACCTCATGGCAATGGGGATCGCAGGCCACACCGACCGACTGGCCGCCCGTTACCTCCCCCTGATGATGGAGGGGACGTGCAGACAGTGGATCAACACCCTCCCTCAGGACAGTATAGACTCCTGGGAGGAGATGCGCAACGCTTTCGTCAGGCACTTCGAGTGCTCCTACACCCGCGCCACCACTATCGAGGACCTGGAGCGATGCGTCCAGGGACCCCGCGAGTCGACCCGCAACTGGGTCCAACGGTGGCAAGAACTCTGGTACAACGCGGTCGGCATCCACCCGGACACCGCGATCCATTGCTTCAAGACCTCATGCCGATACGAGCCCCTGGTAGCCAAGCTCAAGCGACACTCTCGCACACTCGACAACATCCCCGACCTCCTCGAGATCGCCAAACGGTACGCGGAGGAAGATCCAAACCAGGAAACTGACAACGAGTCAGGAGGTCAACGCCGCACGAGCGGCAACGACAGTGGACGACGGTCCGACCTGCGCTACAGCAACACTCGCCTCACCGGCAAGCACCATAGTGACGGGCGAGTCGACTTCGTCGCCAACGCCGGGCATGCACAACGCGATCCCAAGAACTTCCGCCGCGACGGAGGACAACGCCGCGACGGTGGTAACTACAAGGCCAAGCCAAGGTTCGACCCCGCGGCTCTCCTTAACCAACCATGTGCGTTTCATAGCAGGGAAGGAAAGCCCGCCACGCACACCACCGCCGACTGCCACACCCTCAGGGAGATCGAGAAGGCACGGCGAGCACGGGAGGACCCAGACAATGACCCGCCAAACGGCGGAAAATTCGGCAAAGTGGCCGGCTCGCTCCACACCTTCACGGGCTTCAACACGAAGCGCGAGAAGAAGGTCATCGCCCGCACCGTCGCCGTCAACGCGGTGGCCCAGGTGGACGTCCCCCAGTTCCTCAACTGGTCGGAGCAGCCCATCACCTGGAGTCGACAAGACCACTCGCCACGCATCGAGTACCCAGGTCGAGTCGCCCTGGTGGTCAAGCCCAAGGTCGGCGACTACTGGCTCCCCAAGACATTGATGGACGGCGGAAGCTCCATCAACATCCTGTACCTAGACACCTTCAGGCGGCTGCGGCTCCTGCAGTCGATGATCGAGACGACCCACACCACGTTCCATGGCATCGTCCCCGGTCGGAAGGCGTACCCGATCGGCAAGGTCACGCTGCCAGTCACCTTCGGCACACCAGCAAACTTCCGCACCGAGCGGATCGTCTTCGAGCTCGTGCCATTCGACAGCCCCTACCATTGCGTCCTGGGGCGCCAGGCGTTCGCCAAGTTCATGGCAGCGCCCCACTACGCGTACAACCCGATGAAGCTCCCCGGGCCGTGCGGCGTCATCACCATCAACGGCGACCCCGACATGGCCGCCGAGTGCGAGGCCAAAGGCGCCGAGCTCGCTGACGCCGTCATCGCGGCGGAGACCAACCACGCGGATGAACTCGCCAAATACGCGAGCGGGGTCAACAACGACGACCCCACCATACTCAAGAAGCCCAACTCGGAGGGCGCAAACACCTCAACCTTTGAGGCCACCACGCACACCCGTACCATCAAGCTGGTCCCAGGCGACTCCAACCAGACGGTGACGATCGGGACGGGCATGAGCCCGACATAGGAAGGCGCGCTCATCGAGTTCCTCCGTGAGAACAGGGACATCTTCGCATGGAAGCCCTCTGACATGCCCGGTGTCCCCAGGGAGCTCGCTGAGCACAAGCTAAACACCGACCCCAAAGTGCGACATGTCAAGCAGTCGCTGTGACCCTTCAATGAAGAGCGCCGCAGAGCAATCGCCGAAGAGGTGCAGCGTCTACTCGCTGCAGGCTTCATCCGGCCGATCAAATACTCCAAGTGGCTGGCAAACCCAGTCCTGGTCGAGAAGAAAAACGGGACCTGGAGGATGTGTATCGACTACACAAACCTGAACAGCGCCTGCCCAAAGGAGCAGTTCGTCCTCCCGCGGATCGACCAGATAATCGATTCCACCGTGGGCTCGGAGTCGCTGTGTTTCCTCGACACCTACTCTGGTTACAACCAGATCAAAATGGCTGTCGCGGACGAGGAGAAGACGGTGTTCATCACGCCATTCAGAGCCTTCTGCTACACCGCCATGACCTTCGGCCTCAAGAACGCCGGGGCAACCTACCAGCGGTGCATGCAAGAATGCCTTGCGAGCCAAATTGGCCGCAACATCCACGTCTACATCGACGACGTGGTCGTAAAGTCCGCTCGCCAGGGCGACCTACTCGCCGACCTGGCGGAAACGTTCGCCAACTTGCGAAAATACAAGATAAAGCTCAACCCAGGCAAATGCACCTTGGGTGTACCCGCAGGGCCGCTACTAGGCTACGTCGTCTCCAAGCGCGGGATCGAGGCGAACCCCACCAAGATCGACACGATCGCCCGACTCGGCAAACCCGAGTGCTTGCGCGACGTTCAGAAGCTGGCCGGGCGAGTAGCGGCTCTCGGTCGCTTCATCCCCCGCTTGGGCGAGAAGGCAATGCCTCTATATCGCCTGATGCGCAAGAACCCCACATTCCAGTGGGACAAGGAGGCGGACGACTCCCTCCGCGACCTCAAGAAGGTGCTACTCGCCGCACCGCTACTCGCCGCCCCGGTCGACAAAGAACCCATGCTAGTCTACGTCGCGGCTTCCGAGCGCGTCGTCAGCGCGGTCATGATCGTCGAGCGACCGGAGGAAGGAAAGGAGCGCCCAGTACAGCGACCGGTCTACTACATCAGAGAGGTCCTCACCGAGTCGCGCCAGCGGTAGCCGCAGTACCAGAAGCTGGTATATGCGGTCTTCAGGGCACAGCGACGCCTGCCGCACTACTTCCAGGAGCACCCGATCACGGTCGTCTCCTCCGCACCGTTGCAGGACATCATCCGCAACCGTGAGGCGACCGGGCGAGTCGCCAAGTGGGCCGTCGAGATCGGCGTCCACAACATCAAATACGAGCCACGAAGAGCGATCAAGTCGCAAGCCCTAGCGGACTTCATCGCCGACTGGGAAGAAGCCCAGCAACCAGAGAAGCTGCCATACCTCCACTACTGGAGCCTGCACTTTGACGGCTCCAAGAACGCGGACGGCGCAGGCGCAAGGATCGTGTTAACTTCTCCGAAGGGCGACAAGCTCCGCTATGTCCTCTGCCTGGACTTCACACCCTGCACAAACAACATGGCCGAGTACGAGGCCTTACTACACGGCATGAGGGCCGCCAGGGAGATGAATGTCAACCGCCTACGCTGCTACGGCGACTCCGACCTTGTCGCAGGACAAGTCGCTGGCACCTGCGACGCCGTCTCCCCCACCATGGCGGCGTACCGCCAAGCAGTGGACAATCTGGGCGGACACTTCACAGGCTACTCCGTCGAGTGGATCGACAGGCGGAAGAACGAGGAGGCCGACGCCCTCTCTCGCATCGGGTCGGCCCGACTCGCACCACCCGCCGGCGTCTTCCTCGACACGATCACCAAGCCATCAGTCTCTCCCCCAAGGGAGATCGACATCGGAGTCCCGCTCCAACCAGAAGCAGCCCTGGTCGCACTCGTCAACGAACCAGACGACTGGACCAAGCCCTACATCGCCTACCTGGAAGCCGGCACCTTGCCGGCAGACGAGACGGAAGCTCGAATGATCGCCCGTCGATGCAAGTCCTACGCCATCATCGACGGTGAGCTCCACAAGCGCAGTGTCACTGACGTGTTCCAATGCTGCGTCCAACCCGCCGACGGACGCAAGATCCTCCACGACATCCACTCCGGTGACTGCGGCCACCACGCTGGCTCCCGCTCTCTCGTCGCCAAGGCTATGCGACATGGATTCTACTGGCCCACCGCACACGCTGACGCTGTCGACATCGTCCATCGGTGCGCCGGGTGCCAGAAGTACGCCAACCAGACGCACGTGCCGAGCTCAGCGCTCAAAACAATCCCCATCACCTGGCCATTCGCCGTATGGGGCATGGACATGGTGGGCCCCTTCAAGAAGGCTCCCTCCGGTTACACCCACCTCCTAGTCGCAGTCGACAAATTCACAAAGTGGGTGGAGGCCAAGCCAGTCCAGAAATGCGACGGGAAGACCGCCACGAAATTCCTACGCGAACTCATATATCGCTACGGGTTCCCCAACAGCATCATCACGGACAACGGCACCAACTTCGCCAAAGGAGCCATGGCCGAATTCTGCGAAGAGCACCACATTCGGCTCGACCTCGCGTCAGTCGCCCACCCGGAATCCAACGGCCAGGCGGAACGGGCCAACCAAAGCATCCTCCACGGCCTGAAGCCGCGACTCCAAGTACCACTCGAGCGCACCGCCGGGTGCTGGGTCGAGGAGCTACCCTCCGTCATCTGGGGAATCCGCACCTCGGTCAACAGGTCGACAGGATTCACCCCCTTCTTCATGGTGTACGGCGCCGAGGCAGTCATGCCCACCGACCTTGAGCACGACTCGCCAAGGGTCGTCCACTACACGGAAGCTGCGAACGAACTCGCACGACAGGATGGAGTCGATCAACTCGACGAGGCACGCGACCTAGCTCGCTCGCGGACCGCCATCTACCAACAAGCACTCCGCCGCTATCACAGCCGGCGGGTGAGAACTCGCACCTTCCAAGAAGGGGACCTGGTGCTGCGTCTCATCCAGGACAAGAAGGGCATGCACAAGATTTCCCCTCCATGGGAGGGACCATTCGCCATCGGCCGTGTACTCGGCAACGACGCCTACTACCTCACCGACGTCCGCGGGGACGGCGAACTCGACGTCAAGCGACCATGGAATGTAAACCTCCTACGGAAGTTCTACGCCTAGAACCCCACATATGTACTCTCCAGTCGCTACGAAATAAAAAGAAACGGTTACCGCAAATTGCGCCTACTCTCTGTGTCTTGTGCCACTCGCACTCGTAATAACAGCAACACGCTAACCACAGAAGTCAACCTTTGGTACAGCGATCGGCACGGCTAAGTAGTGCGGTGCAAGAGAACTGAGTCACCTCATGTCTTGCATCGTCCACGAAAAACGCCTACCCGGAGCCCCATTGGAGTCGCCTAGCTCGACTGGTTCTACGAACCAAGACTACTGCCTACGCTTCTTACAGCGACCACGGTCCTCCGCATCCTCGACATAGCGACTCGAACGGCTAAGTACCACGCTCGGGGACTGTGGACCAGTTCACCTCGAGCGGTCCGGGAAAACGCCAAGTAGGAGAGCATGCCCAGGACTCGCCACGCGACTGACCCCACGGGCCAGGCAGGAGTGACGCGCACAAACTAACGCGCCCAGTCCTCACTCACCCTCGAGTCGTGCCTGGAACAGCCAAGTACCACGCTCGGGGACTCGGCCACCCGACCTCGTTCGCCCACGGGAAAACGGCGAAGTACAGCGCGTTCAAGGGAGTCGCCTAGCGACTGGCTCTTCGAGTCCGGGCGAGTCGACCACAATAATAAAACACACAAAGACAACAAACACATCACATACGAGGTAAACCCCATAAAAGGGCGGACGCGCTCGGAGACTCGTTCAAACAACAATCACAAACACTTGACAAATACCAAAATAGACACGACATCTCATTCGATAGCATGTTGCATTGTCTCGCATTACAAAATATGCCCGCATGGCAGAACTGCTGCTAACGCCACAAAGCAAACTATCCTATTCTGCAGGCTTAGACGACGACTCGCCAACTCCACGGCGATTGCGGATGAACGGCGTGTACGGGTTCGACGGATACGTCGTCAGTTCACCCGCCATCACCGCGCGGAAGGGTTGCTCAACCTTGAAATCACGATGCGGCGGCTCGGGGTCGCCAGACACGACGACCGTTTCCTGGTACGGAAGGAGGTCGCCCATCGCCAAGACACGCTCCGAGTACTTGGCGGCACGATCTTGCAACTTGAGGACCTCGGAAAGCTCCACCGCGCCGGTCGACGATGGGTAGCCACTCGTCACGTCGTCGATGTCGAAGTCCTCGAGGAAGTGGGCAAGTCCAAGACTAAGCGCCGTTGCCGCTCCGCGCCGAAACGCCAACCGCGTCATGAACTCAACGACCGCGGGCGCCTTCTCCAAATACCTCCACACCTCAACGAGGTCGCTGGGAATCACTTCCGTGGGCGATATCTCCTGGAGATAGGCACGGATGCACGTCACCGACAACGTTGCCGAATCGACAAGCGTGCTCACACACTGCCGCGTGTTGAACGTGCTTGCTTCTTCCGCGCTGTCAATGATGCGACCTGCGAGTAGAAGACAATAATGAATACGACGGACACCACAAATGGCACAACTACTGAAAGAGGCAGACGCACTTACCAATCAACGGGCGGGCGAGATCCGTGATGAAGCATTGAAGCGACGTATGGTCGTCCTGAAGCCCAGCAATAAGGACTTCCGACACTCTGCGATCCTCCTCGGCGGCTGCAACGGCGGCCTTGGCTCGCCCATCGGCTGAGCTCGCTTCTTCCTTCGCCTCCTGCAGTTGGCGCTCGAGGTCGGCGATCCGTTGTTCGGCCGAACTCAAAGCCGACTGCGCCGCCGTCAATTCACTAGCGGGGACAAGCCCCTGGCGAGCTTCCTCTGCCTTCGCGGCAACAGCCCGAAGCCCTTCGTTCGCCTCCTGGACGATGGCCAGTTCCTTTTCCGCGCGCTCCTTTGCCGCCAATCGGTCGGCCGATTCAAGTTGCAGACCCTGCACATCACCAAAAGATCAATCAAAGAAACTCCTAAAGTGCCCACTCGCTTAAATTCAGCGAGTGCGCACTCAGGGACTGGCAATCAAAGAAAACTCCTAAAGTGCCCACCCGCTGAAATTCAGCGAGTGCGCACTCGGGGACTGGTACTCAAAGAAATTCCTAAGTGCCCACCCGCTGAAATTCAGCGAGTGCGCACTCGGGGACTGGATGTACCTGGATGGCTGCGCCAAGCATGCCGTGGAGTTGTATCGCGTCCACGGACGCGAGGAGAGCTGGCGTATGCCCATGGCGCTGGTCGACTTCAGCGTCAGCGACTCCTGGAGCGTGGCTCGAAGGCGAAGTTCCACTCGCCGCGGCCGCCTTGGTCATGAAGCGCGGGAAGGTGGCGATAGAGGCACCCGCCCCAAAGGAGGTCGGCTCGGCCGTTCCAGGCAACAGAGCGCCCTCCTTCGTGGACGCGGCCGCCTCCGTTGTAGAACCAGCCGGCGCGGTCGCCGTGTCGTCAGAAATCGTGACGACGGCGTCACCCTTGGCCTTCTTGCCGCCATCCGCAGGGACGACGACTTCGTCCGCCTTCCTCTTGCGGGAAGAATCCTCCTCGCTGACAACGGACGGCACCTTAGCCACGGTTGGGTGGCCCATCTTCTTCACTCCGGTCCTGTACATCGATCATATAAGCAAGATAATTCAATGATTATGGGAGACAAAGGAAGGCGAGTGCACTCACTTGGCGACCAGAATGAAGCGCAGCCTCGTACGGAGGCCGGCTGGCTTCTCCAGCTCAGGGCCCAGTCGGCGGCTGAGCCCCATGTCCAGGACGTCACGTGCCCAAGACACGGACGGCTTCTTCGTCGTCGAAGCTGCGACCGTAGCCTCTGTAACTTCTTCGACAGGAGCTTCCCTGCAAGGTGAAGTCGCTGCGGCCGGAGCCTCCCCCAGCCCCAAGACCGGGGCGAATGGCGGAGGCATCGACGCCAGGGGAACCTCGATGGTGGCCGTGTCCAGCGCGGCCGTCATCGGCGGCGCCTCATCCTTGGCCGGGCGGGGGGCGTCGGAACTGCTTGCCGAGTGTGGTGGCGAGGCCGGCCTCGTCGGTTTCGTCTTCCTTCTTGGAGGGGCCTTCGCCTCCTTCTCCTTCCTCTTCTTCTTTGACGGAGTAGCTTGGCGGCGCGAGGTCGTCTCCGGAAGTTCTTCTTCATCATCATGGCGCTCGAGGATCTTGCTCGCCTCGAACTCGTGCTGACGTTGCCCGTGGGTCTTGCGAGCCAGCGGGGCGGCTTCCTCCTCGGATTCGTCGTCGATGTCGCTTTCGTCGCTCCTAGCGGGCGACCCGCCCATGTCTTGGACGGACGAGCTCGAATTCTCGTCATCCGAGGGCGGGAGCCACCCTTCCACCAGTTGGAACAGCTGCAACAAAGGCAAGTTGAAGTTAGTATGACTGCGATTGCAAAAGGACTGCGACTGCAAATGATACAAAGTGATTACCGTTGGGGCTGAGCGCTTCGCGGTGTAGGGGGCGACCCCAGCTTGAGCGTCCAAGTACACCGCTTGGGTGATTTTCTTCAGGGCCGCGGTGTAGTCGTCGAGCCTCCACTCGGCCAGGCTAGCCTTTGTCGGGTCGTCCCGGCCGGTGTACTGGTACATGTAGTGCTCGCGCCGGGCCAGCGGGACGAGTCGCCGCCCGAGCCAGCAGTTGTACAGGTTTATCGTCTGGAGGCCCTTCTTCTTTAGACCGCGGATGGTCTGAAGCATCTCGTCGACGACCATCCGCTGGTCGCCGGGAAGCTTGCCGATTTGAAGGCGGCGCGGCTCGGACCGATCGGCGGAGTACCGCGGAATCGCCGTCTCGCCTTCCAGAGTCGCCTCGGCAACGTAGAACCACGACTTTTTCCAGTCGCCCGCTGCCTTGGCGGGCAGCATCAGGTCAAAGAGTGAGGCCTTCGACTTCAGCTGGAAGGTTAGGCCACCCGCGGCGAGCATTGGGCTGCCCGCCTCCTCGCGGCTGATCCGTCCATGGAACAGATCTTGCCAAAGAGGGAAGTAGGGCCGGCAGCCCAAGTAGCACTCGCAGAACGCCACAAAGATGGCGAGCTGCTCGACGCTATGGGGGCCCAGATCCGACGGCTGGATCCCTAGTAGGAGCAGAAGCGCCGGAAGAATAGGGACGTGGGGAACCCTAGCCCCCGTTCGAGATGACTGGTGAAGCAGATGAACTCCCTCTCTCGCGGGTTTGGAGTCACCTCTCTGGCCGCAGGGATGCGCCAGCAGCCGGCTTGCAGAATCCCGGCCTCCTCAAAGGAAGCCAGTTGCGCCCTAGTGCATTTCGATCTGCCCCAAGGTTCGGTGGAGAGGGCCATGGCGGAAAGATTTGTGGGGGCTCGGAGGATTTCCGGTTGGCTGGGTCACGGTGCGGAGGGAGGCGAAAGGTGCGCGCAGTCAGAGGAAATGGTGAGACGGTGGTCCTCTGATCGCTAGCCATTCCTCTTATATAACGGTTGCTACCCGCCAAATCAGGGAACCGTTACCGCGCGATGATTACGCCAAAAGTTACTGTTGGATTAACTCCAAGGGCTAGTTTGACCATGTTTAACGGTCCAACTTAAGCCACTCGGCTCGCCGACCCAACCACTATGACAGTGTTTCGCCGACTCGACTCGCCAAAGCTGCGAGTAGTGTGATTAGTTTTTCCTTCATACAGGAGCCCGCTGTTGTTTCGACTGGATGTCTACTCAGCAGCCGTATGCTTCGACTGCCAGCAGCCACCTACGCCAAATCGACGACGGCCTCAGGGACTACTGATGGGGATATGCCTACCGGGATATACCCAGCAGGACGTTTCCGACTGGCCCAAGACTTGGCGAGTGGGCCTGCAAGACGGCGACTGGATTAAAGCCCAGCGAGGAACCAAGCGACTGGAAGCTGAAGGCCCAGGCGAGTAGATAGGCCCAGTCGGATTAGGTTAAACGAGTACCGAAGCTTTAACTGAATCGGTTGAGATATGTAAACCCTAGGGGAGGTGAGCCTATATAAACCTCCCTGCGGGGCGTGTAGAGATACGTTCCATCATACCCCCACGTGACTCGCCGCCTAGCCGCCGAGCTCGCCCATTGTACCACCTTCATAATACAATCTAGCAGGAGTAGGTCTTTACCCTCCGGGGGGCCGAACCTGGGTAAAACCTTGTGTCTCCGCCCTCATCTCGCTCCGCAGATGGCTGGCCGCCCTTGCCCCTCGTTCTACTACTCGCTGCCAATTGCAGCATCTGCCGTGACCATTCCCACGACAGACGCCGAAGATCTCTAGGTTCATCTTGATCTTATAGTGATCAAGGTTATCTAACGTCTCGTGGAGATCGTCATTCAATGTCTTGGCTTCCCTGGTCTTGATGACTATGTCGTCAACATAGACTTGGATGTTGCAACCGATCTGGTTTTTCAGGCATGCCTGCATGCACCTTTGGTACATGGCACCTGCATTCTTCAGCCCGAAGGGCATTGTGTTGTAGCAAAATACTCTAAACGGCGTGATGAACGCCGTTTTCTCCGGGTCTTCAACCTTTAGCCGAATGGTTGTAGCCTGAGTAGGCGTCGAGGAAGGAGAGATTCTCGCATACTGTAGTCGAATTGATGATTTGATCGATCCGTGGTAGAGGGAAGTGGTCCTTAGGACAGTGCTTGTTGAGCGATGTGAAGTCCACGCATATCCGCAGGATGTCCGTGTCCTTTTTGGGGACCAGCACAGTGTTGGCTAGCCACTCGCTCTCCTTGATTTCTCGGATGAAGTCGACATCGAACAGTCTGTTGACTTTGATTCCAATGGCTTCGGCTCTTGGCTCGGACAATCGTCGGATAGACTGTTTGACAGGCTTTGCGTCCGAAAACACATTGAGTGCATGCTCGACGAATTCCCTGGGAACTCCTAGCATGTCCACATGACACCATGCAAAGAGTTCCCAGCTCTCATGGAGGAATTCAACGAGCGCGCTTTCCTATGCGGGGATGAGGTTGTTGGCGATCAGCGCCATCTTGGAGGCATCCATTGGGTGGACTTGCACCTTTTTTGTGTTGACTGTGGAGTCGAACGACATGTCAGACGCGTTTTGCCTGGAGACTGGGGGTGCCCCGTTGTCTGTCACCTCTCGAGCCTCGTGAGCTCCTCCTGCATACCGAACGATTGGGAGATTTTGTTGAAGTCTCTGTCGCAGTGGTCGGATCGGGTGAAGCTGCCTTGGACGGTAATGACGCCCTTGGGTCCTGGCATCTTGTGTAGTAGGTACGCATAGTGCGGTACCGCCAGGAATCGTACGAATGCCACGCGCTCGAGGATGGCGTGGTACTGGGATGGCTAGTCTACCACCTCGAACTCTAGTTGCTCGCGTCTGAAGTTTTCAGGTTGGCCGAAGATGACATCGAGCCATATCTTTCCCAGGGGGTATATGCCCTTCCCTGGGACTATGCTGTGAAATGTTGTGTCAGATTGTTTCAGGATGCACAGTGGGATCCGCATTGCTGCTAGGGTGCTAGCGAACATCAAGTTGATGCCCCTGCCGCCGTCCATGAAGACGCGACTCATCTCGAACCCTCCAATCTGTGCCTCGAGCACCAGGGCAACATGACCTGGGCAAGGGATCTAGCGGGGGTGATCTGAACGATCAAATGTGATGCAAGACTCCGAGCCACTAAGGTACTCAAGGATGGCGGGTGGAGCGGTCACGGCCAGACTCACTTGGTGGGTGATCTTCTTTTGCACCCTATTTGTCGGGCGCCCCTTCTGGATCATCAGGGACCCCTTTGGCGCTGGGTACCCTCCCATGCCGTTGTTAGGCGCAGGTGCAATTGCTGGATTCGAAGGTCCAACGGGTGGTGGTGGAGGAGCTCCGAGGGCGCTATCACCTGGTGCAGGTGCGGGCCCAAACCCATGGTTCACGATCTGGCGTCACATCTGGGTAAGGCCCTCACTGAGTTTCTGGAACTCGCGGTAGTCCTTTAGCATGTGGCTAGCTTTCTTTTTGCCATCCTGCTTGTCAATGTAGAAGTGGATGGTGCATGGACCCGACAACTTGTCGTATACCGAGGGATCATCGTTGCGGCTGCGGCGTTGCCACGTCTGTGTGGGCCGTCCTCCATCACGAAAGTTTCCTCCGCGGTATCCGCTGCTATGGTTGTTGTCATTGCGGCGGTCGGCGTAGCCAGCCGCAACCATGTCGACTCCGTCGCGATCGTCGTAGATGCGCGATATTCGTTTGCTGTGGCGCTCGCGCCTGCGGCCATAGTCATCCTCATCATCTGAATGTGTTCGGTGGAGGGAATCATCACCATCTGCCCACATGTTGGCGATGTCCATGAGGTGGTCGAGCGTCTTAGGCTTGATGCGCCCAAGTTCCTCCTTGAAGTCCGGGCGCTTGACACCGTCCTTGAAGGCATCGATCGTCCTCTCCTCGGAGATGTGCGTGGCGAAATTATTGATATTGGACTAACGTAGGATGTATGAGTGAATGGATTCTTGCAGGCCCGCAGTTCCTCGATCGAGGCTGGCCTCTTGCTGGTGCCCTTTAAGTTTCGGATGAAACTATAAGCTAGTTCTTCCCAGCTTCGGATGGATCCTGAGGACAGGCTGCTGAGCCACATCCGAGTTGCGCCTGTCAGCTGTAGCTGAAGGCATTGCAGGGCGGTATTCCTATTACCACCGTGCAGCTTGACGGATAAAAGGTGGTCGCTGAGCCAGGCCTTTGGGTCCTGCATCCCATCGAACTTCTGAGTGTCCGAAGGGAGCTTGAATTTTTTTGGCATCCACGTCTGCCGAACGGGTTTGATGAAGCATCGGGCTCCACATAGCTCTCCGTCGTCATCCTCGTCGGATTTGGTTGAACACGCGTGATTGGCATGTGCCTTGTCGACCTTGCATTGGGCGAGGTCGCTTTGAGTGTCGTAGTCGCTGCTGCGATGCCTTGGGCTCTTGCGGCGTCGAGGCATATCGTGCTCGTCCTCGTCGGATGAGGGTGTGGGGCTACGATTGAATCTGACAGCAGCTTTCTTTTTCGGCTCCGCAGAAGCCTCATCATGGAGCGCAGCTCCTACGATTCCGATTCCGGCTAGCACGGACTTGTGCATGGCGCTCTTTGGGTCACCCACCGGAGGTGGATGGGATGCAAGGTATGTCGTGGCTGCCATAATCGCAGCCTGCAGCGTCTTCGGTATGACGTTGCCATTGACGTCCATCGCCATGAAGGACATGTTGAGGGTCTTGGTGACCTCACACCATGCGACAGGATCCATGTGCTCTGTGCGAGAGAGATGCTTGTTGGCATGGTTGCCGTGCGAGATGGAGCAACCAGCGGCGGAGAGCGCAGCTCGCCCCGCGCTAGACTCCGAAGCTTCATGCTTGTGTTTGTCGAGGTCCTCCTGCAGTTTTACCTGCCGGTTGTTCTCGCCGATGAGGAGGAGGTGGTATGCCATCAGCAGATCCCGTGAAGCATTCACAGGTAGGATCCTGTTGCCCGCCCTGGCTTCGTGTGCCTGGCACCATCCGTCCTCGTTGAGGTTGGTCTTCTGGTAGGTATTGGCGTCGCCTTCATTGGGCTAGAGGGATGGGTTTCCTTCCTTTCCTCTGTTCCCGTCCTATGGGTTGGGCGATGGATTGGGTGGTGGTACGTGGGCACCCAAACCTGGTGGTGGTTATGATCACTGCTCAACGAGGACAGCGCATTGGTAATGCTCGCGGATTGGATCGCTGCTGCCGCAACTTTCAGATCCAGAACCGTAGGTTCCTTCGTCTGATGGAGGGCCGCACAGATCTGAGTTGCAGCTGCTGCTGCTGTCGTATGACTCGTCTGTCAGCGTCAGCGTGTGTAACACACTGGGATGCGGGGTGTTGGAGATATGCCCTAGAGGCAATAATAAATGTAGTTATTATTATATCTTTGTGTTTATGATAAATGTTTACATTCATGCTATAACAGTATTAACCAGAAACATTAATACTTGTGTGATTTGTAAACTAAGTTAGAGTCCCTAGTAAAGCCTCTTCATAATACTAGCTTGTTTATTAATAGATGATCATGGTTTCTTGATCATGAACATTTGAGATGTTGTTAATAACAAAATCATATCATTAGGAGAATGGTATGGTGGACATACTCCTATAGATAAGCATAGCATAAAGATCAAGTCATTTTAAATAGTTCAATTGCTATAAGCTTTCTGAAACATAGTAACCTAATTCCTTCGACCATGAGAACATGCTTATCACCATCACCGGAAGGATGCTTTGATGACATCAAACAACACACCGTAACTGGGTGGCTATAAAGGTGGCATTGAGTGTTCGGAAAGTATGGGTTGAGACACATGAATCAAGAGTGGGATTTGTCCATCCATATGACGGATAGATATACTCTGGTCCCTCTCGGTGGAATGTCATCCAATTAGCTTGCAAGCATGTGACTGGCTCACAAGGGATCACATACCACGGGAACGAGAAAAGAGTACTTATCGGTAACGAGGTTGAACTAGGTATGCAGAGATACCGACGATCAAAACCTCGGATAAGTAAACTATCGTGAGACAAAGGGAAATTGGTATCATATGTAAGTGGTTCATTCGATCGCAAAGTAATCGTAGAAATATGTGGGAGCCATATGAATTTCCAGATTCCTCTATTGGTTATTGATCGCAGAAGTGTCTCGATCATGTCCGCATAATTCACGAACCGCAGGGAGACACACTAAAGGATTAGATGTTGTTGAGTAGTTATGGAATGATGAGTAAGAGACCGAATGTTGTTCGGTGTCTCGGATGGGATTCGAGATATCACGAGGAGATCCGGAATGGTCCGGATAATAAGATTCATATAAGGAAAGTCCTGTTTCGGAGTTGGGGAATGATTCCGGTGTTTTCATCGGGAATGTTCTAGAAGGTTCCGGAAGGTCCGACACTCCGGAGGGGAAGGGTACATGAATGTGTCATGACAATGTGGAATGGTTGAATCATGTACTAGGTATCATGGCTGGGAAAAATAAAGGGAGAAATCAAATCCTAGTTTGAAAAGTCAAACGCCAATTTGAAAAGTCAAACGACAAGTTTGCTTGGTGGAGGGAGAGTAGGAAACCTACTTGGGGAGGAGTTCCTCTCCCTCCACCCGCCGGCCAAGGAGGCCGACTTGGGGGAGGACTCCCTCCTCCCAAGCCGCGCCCTCCCACCTATAAAAGGAGGGGCAGGGCTGCCCCTCTTCCCTACACCCAACACCACCAAAACCCTAACCTTAGCCGCCGGCCTCCTGCAAGTCGCCGCCGCCCTAGGGTTTCTCCTAGCCACCGAGTTGGGGCTCTCCCCAAGCTCTAGCCACCAGCCAAGCTTCCTCCCTTGGTGCCTCTAAACCCTAGATCGCCAAGGCCTCTCTCATAGTCCACCATACTCGCTCCGGCTTAAGGCGAAGCCCTGCGAGATCTCCCCTCTACTTACGGTACCACGCCGTCGTGCTGCCGGAATCGCGAGGAGAGTGCTACAACCTCCGCTTCCTGCTGGAACAAGGGAGAGGAAGGTCTTCATCGAGTATTGAACGTGTGACCGACTGTGGAAGTGCTGCCGGAACGCATCGCCAGAAGGATCGTCTACACGATCTTGAGATCGGCAAGAGTACGACTACATCACCCACGAGAATCTGCTCTCGTTAACCGCTTTGGAATCTTTGAGGGTGAGTTCCTTTATTGACTCGTTGCTACAATCTAGTAGATAGTTCTTGGCTTGTTTGTTTGCATGCGGTAGAAATTTTTTGTTTTCCATGCTACGAACCCCTACAGTGGTATCAGAGCCGTGTCTATATGTAGATTTGTTGCACGAGTAGAACACAATGGTCATTATGGGCGGTGGTGCTTTTATTATCAATTGCTTCTTGTGTACTTTGCATCTTGCGGTATGATGGGATGAAGCGGACCGGGCTAACCTTACATGACATCGTTCATGAGACTTGCTCCACGCTCAACATGCAACTTGTATTGCATAAGTGGCTTTGCGGGTGTCTGTCTCTCCCATTATAGTATAGATCCAATTTACAACAGGCACTTGATAGTTCAAACATCAACGTTGTGGTTCTTGTTCGTAAGTTAGATCGACACTTATTGAAAGCCCCAAACCACGTAAAATATGCAAAGAAAATTAGAGGCGTCTAACTTTGTTTTGCAGGGGTGTGCTGTGATGTGATATGGCCATGATTGTCATTATATTTGATGTATGCAATGTTCCTTATTGTAAGTTGGCAACCGGCAGGAGCCATATGGTTGTTTTTAAATTCTGTTAAGACCTGCGTGTCTATTCAAAGTAGTTGTAATAGTTGGAGCTGGTGGACGAAAACCATGAAACGGCGCCATTGACCTTGACGCTATGCCGGTGATGATGGAGATCATGTTCGTGCTTGAAGATGGAGATCGGAAGCACAAGAAGAAAGGCCATATCATATCACATATTATGAATTGCATGTGATGTTAATCCTTTATGCATCTTGTATTGCTTAGTTTACGACGGTAGCATTATAAGATGATCCCTCATGCACATAAATTTCAAGTTTAAAGTGTTCATCCTTAGTAAGCACCTTTGCTAAAGCTTGTTGTTTCGAAGCACCACGTGATGATCGGGTGTGTTAGATTCTGCAAGTGTATACAACATGAGCAAGCCAGATTTTCCTAGCATGTATAGACAAGGTCTCGGAACACGGACCACCGAAAGGTAAAGCATGAGTCATATAGTAGATATGATGAACATGTTGATTGTTCGCCATTGAAGTTACATCAACTCTCGTGATGATCGGTTTTGATGTGGTGGATTTGGTTCGTGTGATCACTAAAACAATGTGAGGGATATTGTTTTGAGTGGGAGTTCACCTAGATTAATTTAACTATTAATTAGAACTCAATTTGTCATAAACTTAGTCTAAACTATTGAAAATATGTTGTAGATCAATGGCGGCCCCTACCATCAATTTTAATGCGTTCCTAGAGAAAGAAAAGTTGAAAAACAATGGAAGCAACTTCGCGGATTGGTTCCGCAATTTGAGGATTGTCCTCAATGCTGGTAATTTGACCTATGTGCTGGATGCACCGCTGGGTGACCCGCCTACAGCTGATGCTACCGATGAAGTAAAGAACGTTTACCTCACTCGAAAGAATCAGTACTCCAAAGTTTAGTGTGCTATCTTGTATGGTTTGGAATCGGAGCTTTAGAAAAGGTTTGAGAACCATGACCCACATGATATTGTCCGTGAACTCAAGATGATATTTGAGGCTCACGCGGCAGTTGAGAGTTATGAGGCTTCTGAAAAGTTCTTTAACTGCAAGATGGAAGAGGGCAGCTCCGTCAGTGAGCACGTGCTTAAGATGTCTGGGCACGCAAACAAACTCCAAAGCTTGGGTATAGTGATTCCTAATGCTTTGGGGATTTACCATGTCCTCCAATCACTACCACCAAGTTACAAGAACTTTGTGATGAACTACAATATGCAAAACATGAACAAGACATTGCCATAACTCTTCTCCATGTTGAAATCTACAGAAGTGGAGATCAAGAAAGAGCATCAAGTGTTGTTGGTCAATAAGACCACCAAATTCAAGAAAGGCAAGCCTAAGCAAAAGGGAAACTTCAAGAAGGGTGGTAAGAAAGTTGCCGCATCGGCGAAGATGACCAAGGCTGGACCTAAGCCTGATATTGAGTGCTTTTACGACAAGGGAGAGGGTCACTAGAAGCGGAATTGCCCAAAGTACTTGGCGGATTTGAAGAACGGCAACATCAAGAAGAAAGGTATATCCGATATACATGTTATTGATGTGTATCTCACTAGTACTTGTAGTAGTGCCTGGGTATTTGATACTGGTTCGGTTGCTCATATTTGTAACTCAAAACAGGTGCTGCAGAATAAACGGAAGCTAGCGAAGAACGAGGTGATGATACGCGTTGGAAATGGATCAAAGGTTGATGTGATTGCGGTCGGCACGCTACCTCTTCATCTACCATCGGGATTAGTTTTATACTTAAATAATTGTTATTTGGTGCCTGCGTTGAGCATGAACATTATATCTGGATCATGTTTGTTGCGAGACGGTTACTTGTTTAAGTCCGAGAATAATGGTTGTTCAATTTATATGAGTAATATGTTTTATGCACATGCACCTTTGATAGATGGTCTATTCTTATTGAATCTCGATGGTGGAAATACACATATTAATAACATTGAAGCTAAACGTTTGAAACTGAGCGATAACTCGACCTATATGTGGCACTGTCGTCTTGGTCACATTGGAGTGAAGCGTATGAAGAAACTCCATTCCGATGGACTTCTTGAATCATTTGATTTCTAATCACTTGAAAGATGCGAAGCATGTCTGATGGGTAAAATGACTAAGACTCCATTTTCTGGTATGATGGAGCGAGCTACGGACTTGTTGGAAATCATACATACCGATGTGTGTGGTCCAATGAGTGTAGCATCGCACGGTGGTTATCGTTATGTTTTTACCTTCACGGATGACTTGAGTATATATGGGTATATCTATTTCATGAAACATAAGTCCGAAACTTTCGAGAAGTTTAAGGAATTTCAAAGTGAGGTGGAGAATCAACGTAACAAGAAGATTAAATTTCTACGCTCTGATTGTGGAGGTGAATATCTAAGTTATGAGTTTGGCGAGCATTTGAAGAAATGCGGAATATTTTCACAATTGACACCGCCGGGAACACCACAGCGTAATGGTGTATCCGAATGTCGTAATCGAACTCTCTTAGATATGGTTTGTTCTATGATGTCACTTACAGATTTACCACTATTGTTTTGGGGTTATGCATTAGAAACAGCCGCATTCACTTTAAATAGGGCACCATCTAAATCCGTTGAAACGACATCGTATGAATTATGGTTTGGGAAGAAACCTAGATTGTCGTTCCTTAAAGTTTAGGGTTGCGAAGCCTATGTAAAGAAGTTACAGCCGGACAAGCTTGAACCCAAAGCGAAAAAATGCGTCTTCATAGGATACCCGAAGGAAACTATTGGGTATACCTTCTATCATAGATCTGAGGGCAAAATCTTCATTGCCAAGAATGAATCCTTTCTAGAGAAGGAATTTCTCTCGAAAGAAGTGACTGGAAGGAAAGTAGAACTCGACGAGGTTGTCGAACCTTCTCTCGAACTTGCGAGTAGCGCATCACCGGAAGTAGTTCCTGTGGCGCCTACACCAATAAGAGAGGAAGCTAATGATGATGATCATGAAACATCGGTTGAAGTTGCTACAGAACCTCGCAGGTCAATGAGAACTCATACCACTCCAGATTGGTATGATCCCGTTATGAGTGTCATGTTGGTGGACAACACCAATGACCCTGCGACATATGAGGAAGCGATGATGAGACCAGATTCCAATAAATGGCAAGATGCCATGAAATCTGAAATTGGATCCATGTACGAAAACCAAGTATGGACTTTGGTGGACTTACCGTATGGCCGGAAGGCTGTCGAGAACAAATGGATTTTGAAGAAGAAAACAGATGATGATGGTAATGTTACTGTCTATAAAGCTTGACTTGTTGCAAAAGGGTTTCGACAAATTCAAGGAGTTGACTACGATGAGACTTTCTCACCAGTAGCGAAGCTAAAGTCTGTGAGGATTATGTTAGCAATCGCTGCATATTATGATTATGAGATATGGCAGATGGATGTCAAAACATCATTCCTCAACGGAGACATTGATGAAGAGTTGTATATGATGCAACCCAAAGGTTTTGTCGATCCTAAAGATGCTAACAAGGTATGCAAACTTCAACGGTCCATATATGGGTTGAAGCAAGCATCCCGAAGTTGGAATCAACGTTTTGATAAGGTAATCAAAAGTTTTGGTTTTATACAAACTTATGGAGAAGCTTGTATTTACAAGAAAGTGAGTGGGAGCTCTGTAGCATTCTTAATACTATATGTAGATGGCATATTGTTGATTGGGAATGATGTAGACCTTCTTAATAGTGTCAAGGAATATTTGAATAATAGTTTTTCAATGAAAGATGTTGGCGAAGCAGCTTACATATTAGTCATAAAGATTTATAGAGATAGATCGAGATGCCTAATATCATTGTCACAAAGTACATATTTGGACAAAGTTCTAAAGAGGTTTGGAATGGAAGATAGCAAGAAAGGGTTCTTGCCCATGTTGCCCAATACGACCTTGAGTAAAACTCAAAGTCCAGCAATGGCAGAAGATAGAGAAAGGATGAGTAAGACTCCCGATGCCTCAGCCATAGGATCTCTAATGTATGCCATGCTATGTACTAGACCCGACATTGCATATGCTGTTAGTTTAACTAGCAGATATCAAAGTGATCCAGGAGTGGATCATTGGACAACGGTCAAAAACATCCTTAAGTACTTGAGAAGAACTAAGGATATGGTTCTTTCTTATGGAGGTGATGAACAGCTCGTTGTTAATGGTTACAACGATGCCAGTTGGAACACCGATCCGGATGATTCTAAATCTCAATCTGGATATGTATTTACTTTGAATGGTGCAGCATTTAGCTAGAGGAGTGCAAAGCAAAGTGTTGTGGCGAGATCTTCAACTGAATCGGAATACATAGCTGCTTCGGAGGCTTCACAAGAAGCGATATGGATGAAGGAGTTCATTACAGAGCTCGGTGTGGTTCCAAGTGCACTGAACCCAATGTCTATCTACTGTGATAACATGGGCGCCATAGCCAATGCGCAAGAACCAAGGTCACACAAGAAGATGAAGCACATCAAGCTACGTTTTCACGCTATTCGAGAACATGTCCAAGATGGTGACATAAATATTTTCAAAGTACACACATATCTGAATGTGGCGGATCCATTGACTAAACCTCTCCCGAGGGCAAAACATGACCAACACCAAACTGCCATGGGTGTTCGGTATATTACCATGTAATCTAGATTAGTTGACTCTAGTGCAAGTGGGAGACTGTTGGAGATATGCCCTAGAGGCAATAATAAATGTAGTTATTATTATATCTTTGTGTTTATGATAAATGTTTACATTCATGCTATAACAGTATTAACCAGAAACATTAATACTTGTGTGATTTGTAAACTAAGTTAGAGTCCCTAGTAAAGCCTCTTCATAATACTAGCTTGTTGATTAATAGATGATCATGGTTTCTTGATCATGAACATTTGAGATGCTGTTAATAACAAGATCATATCATTAGGAGAATGGTATGGTGGACATACTCCTATAGATAAGCGTAGCATAAAGATCAAGTCATTTTAAATAGTTCAATTGCTATAAGCTTTCTGATACATAGTAACCTAATTCCTTCGACCATGAGATCATGCTTATCACCATCACCGGAAGGGTGCTTTGATGACATCAAACACCACACCGTAACTGGGTGGCTATAAAGGTGACATTGAGTGTTCGGAAAGTATGGGTGGAGACACATGAATCAAGAGTGGGATTTGTCCATCCATATGACGGATAGATATACTCTGGGCCCTCTCGGTGGAATGTCATCCAATTAGCTTGCAAGCATGTGACTGGCTCACAAGGGATCACATACCACAGGAACGAGAAAAGAGTACTTATTGGTAACGAGGTTGAACTAGGTGTGCAGAGATACCGACGATCAAAACCTCGGATAAGTAAACTATCGTGAGACAAAGGGAAATTGGTATCGTATGTAAGTGGTTCATTCGATCGCAAAGTAATCATAGAAATATGTGGGAGCCATATGAATTTCCAGATTCCTCTATTGGTTATTGATCGGAGAAGTGTCTCGATCATGTCCGCATAATTCACGAACCGTAGGGAGACACACTAAAGGATTTGATGTTGTTGAGTAGTTATGGAATGATGAGTAAGAGACCGAATGTTGATCGGAGTCTCGAATGGGATCCGGGATATCACGAGGAGATCCTAAATGGTCCGGAGAATAAGATTCATATAAGGAAAGTCCTGTTTCGGAGTTGGGGAATGATTCCGGTGTTTTCATCGGGAATGTTCTAGAAGGTTCCGGAAGGTCCGACACTCTGGAGGGGAAGGGTACATGAATGTGTCATGACAATTTGGAATGGTTGAATCATGTACTAGGTATCATGGCTGGGCAAAATAAAGGGAGAAATCAAATCCTAGTTTAAAAAGTCAAACGCCAATTTGAAAAGTCAAACGACAAGTTTGCTTGGTGGAGGGAGAGTAGGAAACCTACTTGGGAAGGAGTTCCTCTCCCTCCACCCGCCGGCCAAGGAGGCCGACTTGGGGGAGGACTCCCTCCTCCCAAGCTGCGCCCTCCCACCTATAAAAGGAGAGGCAGGGCTGCCCCTCTTCCCTACACCCAACACCACCAAAACCCTAACCCTAGCCGTCGGCCTCCTACAAGTCGCCGCCGCCCTAGGGTTTCTCCTAGCCGCCGAGTTGGGGATCTCCCCAAGCCCTAGCCGCCAGCCAAGCTTCCTCCCTTGGTGCCTCTAAACCCTAGATTGCCAAGGCCTCTCTCATAGTCCACCATACTCGCTCCGGCTTAAGGCGAAGCCCTGCGATATCTCCCCTCTACTTCTGGTAACACGCCGTCGTGCTGCCGGAATCGCGAGGAGAGTGCTACAACCTCCACTGCCTGCTGGAACAAGGGAGAGGAAGGTCTTCATCGAGTACCGAACGTGTGACCGACTGCGGAAGCGCTGCCGGAACGCAGCGCCGGAAGGATCGTCTACGTGATCTTGAGATCGGCAAGAGTACGACTACATCACCCACGAGAATCTGCTCTCGTTAACCGCTTTGGAATCTTCGAGGGTGAGTTCCTCTATCGACTTGTTGCTACAATCTAGTAGATAGATCTTGGCTTGTTTGTTTGCATGCGGTAGATTTTTTTTGTTTTACATGCTACGAACCCCTACACGGGGCCCACGAAGTGGGCCTGATGGATGGTGGTGGCACCCGCTCTGGGAGGCGGAGGGTGCCAGTCTGCCCCACCTGGAAGCAGAAACTCCCGAACAGAATTTCGAGTCCGTCGCCTACGGGCTCGAAATCCCTCATGGTGGCTGGCGAGTGGGCGGTGAAGTCGAAAGCGCCAAAGAGGAGGTGGCTCTCCGTCGCTGAGGAGTTGTAGATCGCTTTGGATGGGACCGTCACGATCGCACAATCAGCGCCCCCGATTCCCACAGACGGCGCCAATTGACGAGGTTCGATCTCGTCAATGCCCATTGTTCTGGACTTGGGTTTTAGAGAAGATGGGGATGCTGGAGATCGCAGAACGGTTAGCAAACAAGCAACACGGGGACACGAGGTTTACCCAGGTTCATGCCCCCGGAGGGAAAACCCTACTCCTGCTTGTCTACTCTTGATTACGGCGGAACCGAAGATTACAGGGGTGCGCTGATGCAATCTGGCATGAGGTGCGTTTGAGGTGAGTTGAGTCGTCCTCCTCGCCATGCCCTCCTAGCCTTTATATAGATAGGCAGGTCTCGGGCGTCAGGTCAAGTCGGTTAGAGATTAGGGTTTATCCCTTAAAAATCCTATCTACTCTAGTCTTGCTCTCCAAGGATCCAAAGGCGTCATGGGCTTGGGCCACCCGAAAGTCTCCGCAGGCCGCATATGTTCTCGTGAGCCTTCCTTGGGCTGGACCAGGTATACTAATATCGTGTACCTATAGGGTAGAACCATGTCACGCGCTATCATGTCCCTCTCTCCCTTCTCATCCCTCGCCACTGCCAGGGGGACACGTGTTGGAAGTATGTTCTACAGGCAATCCTATAGATGATTATATTTTCTTCTATCCATGATTTATTGTATATGTTCCTTAAATATTTATAACATACTTGTATTAATTGGACATTACGATTATTTTTTATGAAACTCTTTACTTGTACTCCCTCCGTTCCAAATGTAAGGCGCCCAAGTTTTAGTCAAAAGTCAATATCTTCTAAGTTTGACCAAGTTTATACAAAAAAAATACGATTATCTGCAATATCGACTGAATATATTGGAAAACTATACTTTATAGTGAATTTACTAATATTAATTTGATATTGTGGATGTTTATATTTTTATATATAAATTTGGTCAAACTTAGAATATGTTGACCTTTGACTTAAACTTAAACGCCTTACATTTTGGAACAGAGGGAGTATCGTTATTCTAAAGTTATCCTTAGTTATATTTAATGCAAGGACACACTTGAATATTAGACTAGCACATGAATTGATCGATGACTATGTTTCGCAAGACATGTACTTAGAGATGGCAAACCAATGATGTGGACACATATTGTGAACATGGGGTTGGGCTGACCCAACACGAGACATGGTAAGATTTCTTACACAGTTGTCTCTTTACACGACATGTACGCTTTGTCATTAGATCAAAGATTGTCACATGTACTCAAGCTATGAATCGACCTACTTAGGGGCTATCAAGCACTATACCATAATAGGATAGTTACAAAGGTTGCTTTCGGGTTTATCATGAAATATGCTGCGAGACATGGTCTGTCAAGATGGTATTTGCCCCTCTCTATATGAGAGAGATATCTACGTCCACCTCGAGTGATCGGATCCAAAGATGAATGGGCGTGCTACTTAACGTTAATAGTTAAACTAGTAAGGGATCCTGAATCACATAATTAAGAAAGAGTGATCAACTTGGAGTTCGACCAAATATCGTGAAGCAAAAAAGAATGGCATGTACGTAGCATTGTGATGGTTCATCCGATGATATTTATGTGCGTTTTGGAGTTAGCGCGTATTGCTAGAGCCCGCGACCAACTATTAGCCGAGTAGAAGTACTTGCGTCATGTCTATACCTGGGTGAGCATATAGGTCGTGCACTTAAGGATCTAAAAATCTAATCTGAATCGGATCTTAATTAGAAGTAGTAATGGGTCTCTAGTGTAGAATCCTAGCAGGAACGCCTATATAAGAGAAAGAGAGGGTGGTGATAACTCCCAAGATCAAGGGGTAGTTTTAGCACCTCTCAATATGGAAGTAGGATATCGAACCGCAAGGGTAAGAAAGTAAATCTATTTATTCTCTCCAACTACAGTGTCACAAATCTAGTTATTTTTGCACTAGACAAATGAAATAAATAAAGGGAGTTGATTGAGTTCAAATAATTAAAGTACAACAAAATAATAAATATAAAAGTGTCACAATCCTCTGTATGCAAGAGGACATGATAAAGGATTTTACTCTATAGGAACATTGGACATGTCTTTATGGGTTCACTCAATATTTTCTCTCCAACAATTAATGGCAATAATCGTGTTATGGATGATAAACTACACACAATTGCCATGCTTTAATGGCTAACGTTTATATGGGTTACATGTTCTAAAGCACACAATTAAGAAAGAAAGTAAGATTACGTGTGCTATGTCACTCATCATGCATATTGTGATCGAGGCTAGCCATCTCCACTCCCCTCTATATACCGAGAGAAACCCTAGAACCCGTTCGATGGTCCGCACAACAACGTGATGTCTATGTTGCATATCTTCTTGAAGGTATTGCCCTCGTACTGAATGACATGTGGTGCATGTAGCGTGGTGGGACAAATTCGGAGGACGCATTGGTTGCGGGTTGTCATGCTTCGTCAACCTATCGTTGTCTTCCTTTGTATTGCTTTTCTTTCTCGTTGGGCATGTCTATGATGTTGCCCCATCATTTTACTTCTTTCAAACTTTCGTATGGTGTAGTTGCTTTATTTATAAAGCGGGGTGAAAGTACAAAGGAAGTCGCCTAGAGGGGGGATGAATAGGCTTTTAAAATTATTACGGTTTAGGCTCAAGTAAATGCGGAATAAAACTAACGTTTAATTTATTGAGCACAAAACCTAGCCACTAAGTTCACCTAGGTGCACCAACAACCTATGCTAAGCAATACAAGCAACAAGGTGATATCAAGGTATAAATACTTCAAGCACGATGGCTATCATAATGTAAAGTGCATAAGTAAAGGGTTCGGTTGAGAGATAACCGATGGACACGAAGACGAAGATTTGTTTCCCGAAGTTCACTTCCAAAGAAGCTACGTCTTCGTTGGAGAGGTGCGATGGCGCAATGCTCTCCAAACGCCACAAATGTCTCACCTCGAGGTGTGGTGGCTCGATACACACCCAACGCCACACAAGGCCTCACCCCGGATGCGGAAGCACGCAACTCACCGACGCCACAAAAGGCTCACCCTATTCTCCCAAGTGCGCACCACAAAAGGCGGGCACTTGCTCCACTATGGGACGCTTGAGGGCGGTCACCGAACCCGTATAAGATTGGGGCTAACTCCACAACTCAATTGGAGGCTCCCAACAATAAAGCCACAAAAGGCCAACAATGCCACAAAAGGCCAACAACGCCACAAAAGGCTACAAGACCACAAAAGGTCAACAAGACCATAAAAGGTCAACAATCCAACCACACAACCGTCTAGGGTTCCAAGGAACCCAAGAGAAACAAGCTCACAAGCTTGAACTCGCCGAATCTCCGAGGAGAACTCAAACCTATGCACCAAATGCAAGGGCAAGTCCTTCTCCCACAAATTCCAACAAAGCTACAAAAGCTATTGGGGGAATAAGGGAGGAAGAACACAAGAGTAGAACTCAAACCTATGCACCAAATGCAGGGGCAAGTCCTTCTCCCCCAAATTCCAACAAAGCTACAGAAGCTATTGGGGGAATAAGGGAGGAAGAACACAAGAGGAGAACACAAAACTCTCCAAGATCTAGATCCCAATGATTCCTTCACAAAGAAAGGATTTGACTTGGGGGGATTGTAGATCTAGATCTCCTCTCTCAAATCCCTCAAAAAGATGCAAGAATCATAGGAGGGGAAATGGAGAGGGAAAGCTTCTTCAAGGTTGACAATGGAGGAGAGAGAGAAAGCCAAGAACCAAGAAGAAAAGCTAGTACCCACGAAGGGGAAGAGGAGCCCCTTTTAAAGGGCTCCCAGATTTGCCCGTTATGGGCATTCGCGACACCTGGCCGGAACTTCCGGTGGGAGGCCGGAAGTTCCGGTGGCACCCAGCCATCGGTCGAAAACTGCGGAGCGAGAAACTGAAAAAATGAATCATGGCCGGAACTTCCGACTCTGGGCGGAAGTTCCGCCCAGCCAGGCTCCAACGGTCATCAGACCGTTGACGCCCGCTCCAGAAGTGCAACCGGAAGTTCCGGTCAAAACAGACCGGAAGTTCCGGTGAACTTCCGATGCAAGTTCCGACAAAGTTTTGGAGGGTTTAAGGGAAGTTGGCCTTTGCTTTGAGTGTGTTCTTAAGCATTTGCCTCTCATGCTCTTGCATCTTTGTGTTTGCTTTGCATGTTGAATATATAGAGGAAACTCAACCAACGGTAACGGTTGGCAATCTATGCAATGAAATTCAAGTTCATCACACATGCATAGATTGTGGGGGAGTTTGCTCTATATATTGTGGTTGTACCAACATCACATACTTGTGTAGTATTTGATGTTGGGGCAACCGCTTTGGTCGTTAATTGTCATATTTAAACCATCGCTAAGGGATTGTCATCAATTACCAAAATGGGGGAGATTGAAAGGGCATGTATGCCCCCATGTGTGGTTTTGGTAATTAATGACAATCTCTATGGACTAATGTGTAAATTGAGTTTCACTTGTAGGTTTTTCCATTGGCATTGCTTGGGCCATGTGTTGGTCTCAAGGTTGGAAGATGACGAAATGTCCAAGGGCTTTGTGCCCATTGGAATCATGAAGAAAGAAGGAGCTTCAAGATTGATCCATCTTGATGCAACTCTTTGCACATGCCTTGATCGACCTTCAAGCTCCTTCTTTCTTCATGATTCCAATGGGCACAAAGCCCTTGGACATTTCGTCATCTTCCAACCTTGAGACCAACACATGGCCCAAGCAATGCCAATGGAAAAACCTACAAGTGAAACTCAATTTACACATTAGTCCATAGAGATTGTCATTAATTACCAAAACCACACATGGGGGCATACATGCCCTTTCAATCTCCCCCATTTTGGTAATTGATGACAATCCCTTAGCGATGGTTTAAATATGACAATTAATGACCAAAGCGGTTGCCCCAACATCAAATACTACACAAGTATGTGATGTTGGTACAACCACAATATATAGAGCAAACTCCCCCACAATCTATGCATGTGTGATGAACTTGAATTTCATTGCATAGATTGCCAACCGTTACCATTGGTTGAGTTTCCTCTATATATTCAACATGCAAAGCAAACACAAAGATGCAAGAGCATGAGAGGAAAATGCTTAAGAACACACTCAAAGCAAAGGCCAACTTCCCTTAAACCCTCCAAAACTTCTCCCCCATTGGCATCGATTGCCAAAATGGGTGAAAAGTTCTAGACGACCAACATAGTGAGAATTCCTCCAAAGGTGTGCATATGCACAAGTCAAATGATGAGAACTAGGAAGGAAGTAAAACTATATTGAGGACCCAAAGAAAGCAAAAATAAAAGAAAGAAAAGAAAAGGGCTTCAACAATGAAGCGAGCAATCAAAAGATCCAAAAGAAACAATTGAAACACCATCAAATGATGTCAAAAGGAAAGAACAACCAAAAGGGTGTTTAAATAAAAATAGAGAAGTTCCCCAAACTTTGTGCAAAGATTAGAATACTTTTATTGAATACAATATGCACAAATATGGAATCCTTGCTCCCCCATAAGCATTTAAACCATAAGAAACGAGAAAGAAGGAACATGTGCATCATTAAATGAATTATAGAAGCTCCCCAAAGATTGTGCACCAATTATAGTAATTATATTTGGAAACAACATGCACAACCATGGAATCCTCACTCCTTCAAAACCATTTAGCAATGCACACAAAATACAATAATTTGGAAACCACCAAAGAATCAAAATGAAGTAAGAGGTGATTTCCAAGAAATACAAAAACAACCAAATATTGATCTTCTCTTGTGTGTATAAATTTTTAGGTGGAAAATATCACAAAGACATATAACCACAAAGAAACATGCACACACAAAATAGATACTCAAGAAAGCACATGAAGACCCAAAAAGAAGTCATAGAATATACCAATAAGATGTTTTGCTTGAAAGCATGCCCAAGGGCTCAAATATATCTTATTGTACATCAATGAGCTTCAAACACCAACATACCCCATACAACACAACTATTCTCAAGGGAAGAAGAGGATAGAAGGAATATATGGAGAAAGGCAACAAGTATCACAAGATAGAAATCAACTTGGCAAAAATACTCACTATTGCACATGGGAGATATTGAGGAAACGATATGCAACAAAATTGCTAGATTGACATATTTGGGATTAGTGAATCATGAGCACGATTTAGTATAGTCCCCATTATATGCACTCATCTCAACATACACACATTTGCAATAGAGAGAACTCTTCAAAGCCAAAACAAGAAATCCTACATATGGAAGAACACAAATTCATGCCAACAAGCAACCTACACAAGGTTGGGAACAAGATATGTATGCATGAGAGAGATACTTGTTATCGAGATATAATTGGTAGGATGAAGAAGATATGAATTCGTTGATCATCCTAACTTGCATCCAACTAACATGTAGACGCCACTTCTTCCTTGTTCAAGATACAAGCACCCAATATATATCTCCAATGCACCTAAAACACAATTAAGTACACTATGGTCCCCAAACAAATTGGGTCCAAAGTAGTTAGTGAAACTACAATACATAGGAGAGCCCCCACACAAATATGTGCATATTGATATGAAATTGAATTTCAGCACATCTTAGCCCATTAGGATTTGGTGGAGTTTCTCCTATATATTGGATCAAAGAAAGCAAGCATGCCATAATATATACAAGAAGTAAATATGCATGCATAGGCTTTCAAGAACCAAAAGAAGATACAATTTGAAAAAAAACACCAAGTAAACCAATAAGACACACACAAAAGTGTGACTTGACAAAAGGTGTCCAAATTGTATCGAAGAGCCAAATCAACACATGAAAGAGCACAAGTTCAACAAATGAACTCGAAAGAGGCAAAGAAAAAGGATAATAAAAATACCAAGGCTCAAGGATTTATCTCATCCTAAAAGAACAAAACAAGTGAAATGGAATGAGATAAAGCCAACTCCCAACGAGAGCAAGGAAATAATAACCAAAACAAACTCTTCACACTTTTCATGATGGCACACAAAGTACCAACACAAAAAGGATCGAGCTTCCAAGCAAGAAGGATCAAATCAAGAAGCATAAAACAATGTTCTAGATAATATAGGAGAGCTCCCCCATAAGTAGAGCATTATATATAATTTTGCCTTTGAATGCAAAATGCCCACAAATGAGATCATCACTACTACCTACACTAAATAAAACACAAGGGGAAAAAATAAAAAAAATAAGAAGATCCACAAGAGGCAAGGAAAGATTGGGAGCAAATAGAAAACATTTTATTGGCCAAAGAAAATATAAATAAGAAAAGGCCAAAACGAATATGATCAAAGAATCCTACCATATATTAAATACTAATTGTCCAAGGACAAAAAGTAATAGGGATAATTTTCCCGAGGTAGTTTGCAAGGATGTACAAGATCATATTCACACAAAGAAGCATATAACAAGATAGGAATTAAGCTTGATGCTTCGAAAGAGATTCTTGATTGCTTCAAATAGTCACACAATCACTAGTGATTGGATTAAATAGAAGCAAGTGGTTCCCATGAGGATATGTAGATCCAAATATTAGGAAACACATACCAAGAATCACTATCACGAACAAGATCCAAAAGATGAGCAATAAAAACATTTAAGCAAATTGGAAATTGTATGAGCAAATGTGCCACATAGGAACTAGATAATTCTCAATATCAAATCTAAGTGGCACTACCTCAAATGTCCACATTTTCTAGGTTTGTAATATGCACAAAGCATATGACTCCCCCATAATGTGATAAACCAAGAAATCTCAACAAGAGGCAAAAATATCAAACTAGAGGTATTAATGGACATTATGGAAACTTGAGTTTCTCATGAGAGAGACAAACCACATAGAGACAACAAAATGACTACTAAGTGGTTTTTCTCATGTACACACATTTTAGGATTGTGGAATTCCCAAGCATGACACTCCCCCAAAACGGAATAGTCCATTAATCCCTCACAAGAGCCAAATAAGATACCTACTAGAAACAATAAAGGCTCAAAACCAAGAAACACAAATACATGGTGTGCCAACCAACATACACAAAGATAATTCATAGGTCAATATAAGTAAGTGGGAAGCACAACATGTACAAGCACATGCAAGGTACAAAACCAACACATGCATAAGTGAGCAAGTAACTATAAATGTAAAGGAGTTTAGCACAAGTTACCGGAAGGAGGAACATTGTATAAGGAATAGAAGCATGATAACCAATGACTTTACTTTGACAACAAGAATATAATGAAGATCTCTCAACTCTTCATAAGATAGCCAAGTCTCCAATGCCCTCCAAAAACACCTATTGATCAAGTTTTAGCTTGTTGGTCCCCAACCAAGTTGGGTCCTAAGAAGTTAGTCACAATAGGCTTGGCCACCCAAATGGTTCTTTTCTTGACACCACTTTGGGCACCAAAAAATTTGGCAAACACATTGCCACCCTCATCCTTACGAAGTGAATAAGCATCATCAAACAAGATAGGATGGGATGAGGAGATACCCATGGTGCATGAGGAAGAAAGGTGCCCCTTCTCATGACATATGTAGCAAGTTCTTCTCTTGCCATCTTTCTTCTTGGGAGGAGCTGCACCATGAAGAAGAGCTTGAGGCTTCTTGGGAAGTGGCCCATCTTGAGCTTGTGGAGGAGCTTGAGGCTGCTTCCCTCGTTGCTTCCCACTAAGAGGCTTCTTCTTCAATGGGCAATCCCTCACATGATGCCCTTCTTCCTTGCACATGAAGCACACAATGTTGGCCGGATTCTTCACTTGTCCTTGGCCCTTCTTCTTGTTGCCCTTGTGCTTCAACGAGTTAGTGGGCTTGCTCTTGGTGTTGGAGTTGAATCCAAGCCCACTCTTGTCACTTGGGGGACGTCGCACACTCAACATCTTCTTGAGTGTGGTTTTCCCTTCATGACACCTTTTCAAGCCATTCTTCAAAGAAGAGACTTGAGCCTTGAGCTCTTTGACTTCCTCTACATGGTTAGTATCAATAACAACACTAGAGGAAGTAGAAGCTTTGTTAGAGCAACAAGGCAAGGAATGCAATTCATCACAAGATATAACATGGTTATGAGTGGATGAATCACAAGGACTAGCACATGGCAATATAACATTGTGAGTAGATATAGTGCTAACGTCCACATGAGGCCCACTAGATGTTACCTTTGACACAATGGCCTCATGAGCTAACTCTAGCCTACCATGGGAGAGTAGAAGATCCTCATGCGAGCTTGAGAGCTTGGCATGACTTTCTTCTAATCTCCCATAGTTGCTTGTTAGCAAAGAAAGTTGAGCCTTTAGCTCAACATTCTCCTTCAAGATAGATGCTTCACAAGAAATAGAGTTAGTAGCACAAGCATCATCATTTAAGGCAAGAGGTGAGGTCAACTTGGAGAGCTCTTTAGAATAAGAAGCTTTAAGTTGCTCATGTGACTCGGTGAGTTTGATGAGCTCACCCTTGATGACCCTAGAGACATTGTTGAGGTGCTCAAAATCCTCAAGGAGTTTAGCATAAGCAACTTCAAGTTCATCATTTTTAATTTGAAGGGAACGTGCCACCTCGATATCTCTATCATGAGATTTCTTCACTCTAGATAGCTCTAGAGCAAAGGTCTCCTCAAGAGATTCCTTAGTGGTTTGTTCCTCTTCAAGAGCTTCATTTAGGGTTGCAATGTCATTAGCATACTCACGCTCAAGACAACCCATTTTGTCAATAGTATCCTCGTGCTCATCAATAAGTTGCCTACTTTCTATAGCAAAAGTTAATATCTCAATGAAAGTAGAGCAAGCATTTTTATTAGGATGAAGAGCACGAAGGACTATCCCCCCCCTTATCTTTTAAAGAAGCAACATCATCATCTACTTCATCATGAACAACATTCACATCATCATGAGATATATTGGGATCCAAAGGAGAGGTTACCTTTGAACCCTTAGCCATGAGGCACAAGTGAACATTGGGAGAAGATGATGATGGGGGAACACATGAAGCTCCAATCATGGCCCACACATTCTCCGATTACCTCTACATGGTTAGCAACACAAGTACTAGAGGAAATGGAAGCACATTTATCATGGCAACAAGGCAAAGGAAGCATATCATCATGCGATATATTTAATACATTTCTACATGATATGCAAGGGCAATCAACACTAGGATGTAAGTCACATATGGTCCTACAAGTGTTCATGACCAAAGATACAACATTGCAATGAGATAGAGTCAAAGGATCATGAATGGAAATCTCACTATCTACATTGCAAGTTCTATCACCACTCACCATATCATTACCTTGTGACAATTCACATGTTGGTGTAGTGGAAGAAGATGAGAACTCATCGCGGCCAGAGGTGGAAGGAACACAATCATCCTCATTAAGCTTGGACACATCATATTTTGCTTGAAGCTTGGTCCATATATCATGAGCATTCCGGAAAGGCATGATTGAGGAAAGAACTACAAAGCTCACAACATTAACAAGCACATTAGATGCTTGAGCTTCGAGATAAGAGTTTGTCTTCTCCTCCAAAGATAGATTTTGGGGATCCTTAGGAGGAGACAAGCCCATATCTAGAATGCGCTCAATGTTTGGGTCAATGGCCCGGAAATGACTAAGCATGCGAGTACGCCAAACATCATAATGTGTGCCATCAAAAGTAAATGTGTGAGAGTGCACTAAACCCCTAGGAGACATCTTTACTCTCGAGGCGGTGAAGCCTAAAAGCGAGAGACCTTGCTCTGATACCAATTGAAAGTACAAAGGAAGTCGCCTAGAGGGGGGGTGAATAGGCTTTTAAAATTATTACGGTTTAGGCTCAAGTAAATGCGGAATAAAACTAACGTTTAATTTATTGAGCACAAAACCTAGCCACTAAGTTCACCTAGGTGCACCAACAACCTATGCTAAGCAATACAAGCAACAAGGTGATAGCAAGGTATAAATACTTCAAGCACGATGGCTATCACAATGTAAAGTGCATAAGTAAAGGGTTCGGTTGAGAGATAACCGATGGACGCGGAGACGAAGATTTGTTTCCCGAAGTTCACTTCCAAAGAAGATACGTCTCTGTTGGAGAGGTGCGATGGCGCAATGCTCTCCGAACGCCACAAATGGCTCACCTCGAGGTGTGGTGGCTCGATGCACACCCAACGCCACACAAGGCCCCACCCCGGATGCGGAAGCACGCAACTCACCGACGCCACAAAAGGCTCACCCTATTCTCCCAAGTGCGCACCACAAAAGGCGGGCACTTGCTCCACTATGGGACGCTTGAGGGCGGTCATCGAACCCGTACAAGATTGGGGCTAACTCCACAACTCAATTGGAGGCTCCCAACAACAAAGCCACAAAAGGCCAACAATGCCACAAAAGGCCAACAACGCCACAAAAGGCTACAAGACCACAAAAGGTCAACAAGACCACAAAAGGTCAACAATCCAACCACACAACCGTCTAGGGTTCCAAGGAACCCAAGAGAAACAAGCTCACAAGCTTGAACTCGCCGAATCTCCGAGGAGAACTCAAACCTATGCACCAAATGCAAGGGCAAGTCCTTCTCCCCCAAATTCCAACAAAGCTACAAAAGCTATTGGGGGAATAAGGGAGGAAGAACACAAGAGTAGAACTCAAACCTATGCACCAAATGAAAGGGCAAGTCCTTCTCTCCCAAATTCCAATAAAGCTACAAAAGCTATTGGGGGAATAAGGGAGGAAGAACACAAGAGGAGAACACAAAACTCTCCAAGATCTAGATCCCAATGATTCCTTCACAAAGAAAGGATTTGACTTGGGGGGATTGTAGATCTAGATCTCCTCTCTCAAATCCCTCAAAAAGATGCAAGAATCATAGGAGGGGAAAGGGAGAGGGAAAGCTTCTTCAAGGTTGACAATGTAGGAGAGAGAGAAAGCCAAGAACCAAGAAGAAAAGCTAGTACCCACGAAGGGGAAGAGGATCCCCTTTTAAAGGGCTCCCAGATCTGCCCGTTATGGGCATTCGCGACACCTGGCCGGAACTTCCGGTGGGAGGCCGGAAGTTCCGGTGGCACCCAGCCATCGGTCGAAAACTGCAGAGCGAGAAACTGAAAAAACGAATCATGGCCGGAACTTCCGGCTCTGGGTGGAAGTTCTGCCCAGCCTGGCTCCAACGGTCATCAGACCGTTGACGCCCGCTCCAGAAGCGCAACCGGAAGTTCCGGTCAAAACAGACCGGAAGTTCCGGTGAACTTCCGATGCAAGTTCCGACAAAGTTCCGGCAAATAGAACGCTTCAAAACAGAAGGTTACTGAGCGTGAGCGGAAGAAGACCCGGAACTTCCACCGGAACTTCCACCGGAACTTTCGGCGGCAAAGATGCCCTAGCGGAACTTCTGGTGGGAAGCCGGAACTTCCGGTCAGGGAAATTCCAGAAACCAGAAAACCAGAAACGCAATAACTTTTGCATCCGAACTCCAAAGGGATGAAACCAATTTTGTTGGAAAGATAACGACGAATAGAATCCAACAAAAAGTCGAAATATTGGGTATCACCTTGGGAGAAAATATCATGAATATATATGTGATCTATCCCCCAAGGTGTGGAGCCGGAAAACTCGCAGGATCAAAAACCGCAATAAGATATGCAAGTGAAATCCTTAGATGATGAGCTAGAGCTTGTTATGATGGTGACCACAAGCTCTAGATCCTCTCATGGACAAGAACCAAATAACAACCAAGAAAGATGATGCTATGAATGCAAAGGTTTGAGCTCTCTCCGAACGATGCAAACGAGACACCCGCTTGAGAGCCCCTCTTGATAGCACGGCTATCTATCCTAAACCCGGTCTCCCAACTAACAATACGAGACCGGCAAAAGAAAATCCCTATCAAGAACATACCTTTGCCTTGAGCATCCCACTTGAACTAGATGTAGACCGTCTTGTTCTTCTATAGTGGGAACACCTTTCTTGGATGCTCTTGCTTGATGAAGATGAAGACTTGCAAATTGCTCCCCCATACTCCATGGGGAAACCTCTTCTTTGAACTTGTCTTCATCATTCCATGAGCACGAGGATGGCAAGCTTCAACAATGAGATCTTCTAGATATGGGGTATCTTGAGCTCGCCCTTCTTCATCCCTACTTGAGGTTGATCCATCTTGATGCAACTCTTTGCACATGCCTTGATCGACCTTCAAGCTCCTTCTTTCTTCATGATTCCAATGGGCACAAAGCCCTTGGACATTTCGTCATCTTCCAACCTTGAGACCAACACATGGCCCAAGCAATGCCAATGGAAAAACCTACAAGTGAAACTCAATTTACACATTAGTCCATAGAGATTGTCATTAATTACCAAAACCACACATGAGGGCATACATGCCCTTTCACGGGGTAAAAGCCAATTTTGAGGAAAAGGATACTATTCCCCCTGGGGATTGAACGCAAAAGATCCCCTGGATGGTTGCTCGCGCTCGCGCTGCGTGCGTGTATAGGTCCTACTAGCCTTATCTCTTCGTACGGTCGTCTCCTCCCAGAAATTTCTCTTCCCCGATGAAACTACTACAGCTACCGTGGAGCTCCCCTCGCCTTCCGCCGTTGAATCGACCGCCGCCGCCCAAGCTCCTTTCACGACGCCACTCCTCCACCAAAGATGCAGGCCGCCACCGCCTTGGCCCGCGTCTAGTCGCGTGTTCCCTTTGCCGCGCCGCCATCTCCTTGGTCGTGCGTCGCGCCGTGCCCGTCACTCGCGTCACCGTGTACCTGCATCGCTGCTCGTGCCGCCATGTGCCTGCAGCTTGCACTGTCGCTTGCGCCGCCCCTTGCGCCGCCGTGCTTCCCGCAGCTCGCGCCACGCCGCTGGAACCCCTACATGCTGCAACACGCGCCCATGTAGCTTTCGCGTCGCCGTGTACCTGCGTCGCTGCTCATGCCGCCATGTGCCTGCAGCCTGCACTGCCGCTCGCGCCGTCGTGCTTCCCGTAGCTCGCGCCACGCCGCCGGAACCCCTGCATGCTGCAACACACGCCCATGCAGCTTTCGCGTCGCTCGTCTTTGCTGCTCGCGTCGTGGAGCTCTCCCACTAGGCGAGTCTCCGGCAAGAGTCGTGACCTCCATCTCCGATGTCGGGCACATCCCCATGCCTTCAAGCTCCATAGTTTTAGTGTTGCTACAAGTGGCACCGGCGTTGCTGCCAACGGCTCGGATTTGTGCTACCCTAGATATGTGACGATGCTACCATAGACATGTGGTAGTGCTAACTAGCTTCAGGGCCGGTTTCTGCTATAGAACGGCTCTACAACGATGCTATCGTGATTTCTTTGCTACAATTTGTTATATGATATTGCTACAATAGTACAAAAGTTTTACTACAAATTTCAACGGAGAGTCTTCAATGTTGTTCGTGAAAATCGGGTTTGCTACAATATTATATTTTTTTGCTACAACTGATCTGTGTTTTTGCTACACTAGTAAAAAAAATTGCTACAAGGTCTCCGACGATGCTCCGACGAATTCGATTTTGCTACGATATCTCTGACGAGGTCTCCAGCGAGGTCGAATTTGCTACAACATGACATTTTATTTGCTACAACCATTTTATTATTTTGCTATGTTACCGTAAAGTTTTTGCTATAAGGTCTCCGGCGAAAGTCTGCGACGAGTCTCCGGTGAGATCGGTTTTGCAACATTAGCACAAATTTTTTGCTACACGATCGATAGCGAGGTATCCGGCGAAATCTCTGACGAGGTCCAGTCTATTTGTCTATTTTTAGGGCCGAATCTATTTTGCTACACGTAGAAAAACGGTTAGCAAAATCGAATGTTTTATAGCAAAAATGAGTTTAAGCCAGAAAAGAATGAACACGTGGTTGACTCGAAACCGGGGATGAAAACGATCGATGATCCCGTAGGAGTGTCCGTTTTTTAATGCAATTTAGACAAGCAAGTTCTTCTAGCCAACGCTTTTGTTGTCTACAACGCCGGCAGGCAGACCGCTTTCCAATTCCGGTAGTAGATAATCGCGCTTGCTACTTGCATGCAAGTTCTAGAGCGTATACAACCTACTACTGTACTCATTTGTAACGGCCTGGCACCGCAGCTATGAGACTGGGGTGCACAAATGTTTGACCGCGCGCGCGATGCCAATCATTTGTAACGGCCGGCCGGGCACCGCAGCTCTTGAAAACCTGGTGACTTCTCGGCGACCCGGAGAACCATTCTGCTTTTTATCTATCTACGAAACCGATGTTCTTGTCACACGCGTTTAACGTGCTTTCGGCGCGTCCCGCTCTCGCCTGCCCTGCCCACCACACAAAGACCAGCCGCGGAACCCACGCTCGATCGTGGCAGGCGCGAACGGGCACGGCACGCTCGATGCCTGCTGCCAAATAATGTCCAGTAGCAGTCGACGGCGCCGATGCCGCGACGGCGAGGCGAACGATGGCAACGTAGCGTCACGTTTTGGAGGGGCCCCAGCACGATGCTGCTAGGATCCACTAGACTCTTGGGAGGAAACGGACGCCGCTGTTGTCACCTGTCATTTACTGTCGCGCGCGCCCTGTATTTTTTTTTCGGTAGTAATTACTGGCAGCCGGAGTGACGCATACGCCCCGCGCCGATCTCTGTCGACTCACGCTGCGAGATCCACGAGGAGATAGATAGACAGAGCCCATGAACCAGGTGGGTGCTCGTCATTTCTTTATCATCGTAGACCTTGCCGTGCTGCCGTGCTGGCCTGCCGTCTTGCGACTTTCTGTTCGCGTCACATGATCGGGGCCGCGCTATTTTATTCGGGATTTCAGGGCGACGACATCTGTTCTCCGGAGTAGCGAGAAGCACTGTACTGCCGCTGTTGCGAGCTCCTCCACCGCTGCGGTTCCTCTGCATTTTTCCTGCATCAGAAGGTGAGCAATTTCCCATCCTCAATCCGTTCGGGTATCGTGCCGGCGTTGGTAGTACTTTGCCTCTCCTCGCAAGGAAAAGATAAGGATCTGATCTCGATTCTCCTGCACGATCGTAAAGTTATTCTTTATTATTGGATAGTAGATCTGCGTACCGTCTCCCTGCATTAATTGGAGGAATGTCAAGATTCTTCTCCTCCCTCTTCTTCCCTCACACATGGTAGTACTAGACAGGCAGATGAGCTAGCAGCGGAGTGCGCTCGATCCGACGGAGAGGAAGAGGTATGCTAGTTGGGCAACTCTCTCGCCTTCCTCCCTTCATTCATTCATGGTGGTTGGAGCCGCTTGCCGATTCCGGACCAACCAATCAGTCTCCCCGCCGAACTCCCAAGATATCCCCATGTCTTTTTTAGCTAGGCGTCGCCAATCAATCCTTTGCATTGCTTCGCGTCAAAGGGAAAAGGCATGCTAGATTTTTAGGCGGAGGTCACTAGCCATGGTAGTGGTAGATAGACGATGCGACGGCCGACGAGTCCCCACCATTAACGGGCGCGCGCACGCACGCACGAATACAGTATTGATCCGGGGGAGGCTTGTCCTGGTCCGCATCTCCGAAAGCTAAAGCTGCCGGCGGGAGAGGACGATCGAGTCGGCCGGCGGAGTGCCGTGAGAATGTGAGTGAGTTCTCACATGCTTTTGTCCTCGGCCCCACGCTCACCACGCGGCCGGCCGCCTCCTCCTGATCTGACCGCCCGCCCAAGGTGCATCTGCACGTTGGCCACGAGAGATGGTACCCGGGCCCCCGCCCAAAAGCTCCGCCCGTGTCTACGCATATAGCCATTCTATCCGTCCATCAATGGATGCCTTTTTTACATCTCATGATTTGCTACTAGCTTTATCTGAATGAAATTTGATTATTGCTCTTTGCGCCTTTTTTTATTTATCTGAAAAAAAGAGGAGTGAGCACTAGTAGGCTATTAGTGGAGTTTGTAGGTGTGCCTCTCCCCACCACACGTGACACGTCTCTACGCAATTGGCGATAATACCTCGAGCCCGAGGCGAGGGCTCCACCATGTTTCCCTTCCCCTTGGATATGTATGCCCCTTTCCTATCACCTCCATCCATCCCCTGTTTTCCATGATCATCTCTTGGCGCTTTCCCCCCCTCGTTGCGCTCATATGCTTTATATATCAATTACTGATTCCCTAGTACCACGACCAGTATAGTATCCTCGCATACATTGCCAGCTCTTGTTCTTGTGTGTTTAACTAACACTGTTGTTTTGCGCCGATGAGCCAGCAGAAGGAACGCGTAGTGTCGTGATCATCACAGTCTAGCTGTTCTGACGATGAGCAATTATCCGATCAATCCCGAGTCTTGGAGCGCCATGGAGCCCGGGAAGGTAAGCTACTACTCTTTTCCCAGATTACTAAAATCAAGCAGCAACAGGTTCATCAATCAGAAATGCTGAACGGACAGTTTCCGGTCGCAGAGGGAGTCATGGCGGACGACGACGCTGCTGGCGTACCAGAGCCTGGGGGTGGTGTACGGGGACCTGAGCATCTCGCCGCTCTACGTCTACAAGAGCACCTTCGCCGACGACATCACGCACTCCGACACCAACGAGGAGATCCTCGGCGTCCTCTCCTTCGTCTTCTGGACGCTCACCCTCATCCCGCTCATCAAGTACGTCTCCATCGTGCTCCGCGCCGACGACAACGGCGAGGGCGGGACATTCGCGCTCTACTCGCTCATCTGCAGGCACGCCAACGTCAGCCTGCTGCCCAACCGCCAGGTCGCCGACGAGGAGCTCTCCACATACAGGCTCGAGCGCCCGCCGCAGGCCGCCGGCGGGTCGCGCCTCAAGGACTGGCTCGAGAGGTACAGGAGCCTCAAGACAGCGCTGCTCGTCATGGTCATGATCGGGACCTGCATGGTCATCGGCGACGGCGTCCTCACGCCCGCCATTTCTGGTATGTAATACTGCTTCGTACAGTATTATTCAGACTTCTGTACGTGTTTGTTTTCTCTTGGCTTTTATTCAGTTGGTTATTCAGAGAGTTAGGAGCAGTCCCTCACTGCTATTCATTTTGCCTGTCGCGTGTTGCAGTGTTCTCCGCTGTGTCAGGGCTTGAGCTCTCCTTGTCCAAGAATCAGCATGAATGTAAGTCTGAAGCTCTCTAATGTTTTAATTCCAGTGTTTTGTAGCCCTTGTATTTGTATGCTGCATATCTATGAAGTGAGTACTGAACTTTTGATCACAAAAAAGACAACTAGGCCCTGTTTGGAATGGAAGTTTTTTTGTGTGTGTGCGTGCTCCGGTATTTAATTCAAATTTGAACATAATACCAGAGCAGACACAGACAATACCTCTAATCCAAACAGGCCCTTACTAGTCACTGCTAATATTCTTTTCTTCCTACAGAAACTCTGTCCTCCAATTTTCCTAGTACAATATTCTTTTGTTCCAAACAAGGCATAATCCATCTGGTGCTTTACAACGATGCCAATAGCTTAGCAAAATTGATACGGTTTAGACAGCTCTGTTCTCGTAAGAATAATGGAATAGTGGAAAACTGCGAGGATAACAAAAACATGGAACATACTGCTAAATAGAGTAGTTACTATTCCACTTACCTTACCCAAATGCACTCTGTTATGGAGAATCATCGCCAGAATCCAGGGACATGTGAAACCAATTTTGAAAATACTTGCGAAAATCATATTTCTAGCTTCCAAAAAATTACGAAATCACCCTTTTTGACAAAGGGCTGCAATTACTACTGCAAAATTGCGTAAATTATGAAAAAAATGTGAACTTCGCAAAAAATCGCAAGATCACATATTGTTGTGTTTGAGTTACAAAATTTTGACCTTGTATACAACCTGAATATTTTGTGATTTTTGTACAGATCATAAATAGCCATATTTTAAGTTTCAATATTTACATGTTATAGATGTATCCAATCTCTAAATTCATAATTCTTTGAAACGTGAAAATATGATTCTTTTTGCTCCCTACATGTTGGTTCAATGTTAGGTTCAGATGTACCACCGTTCTGAAAAAATTCCTTACCCAGTTACCAGCTCTGTAGCAGGACTGGCATGACTTGCATAGTCTGAACTTCTGTCACAAACTGAATCTGAAAGAAAGAATGATGGAACTGTTAAACAGGGTTATACTAGTCCTGACCATACAACTACATTAGCTCTCTGTCACTTGTTTCACCTTGACATTATACTCTCCTACCATACTAATTTATTTTCCCCCTTTTCATGCAGACGCCGTCATTCCGATAACCTGCGCCATACTACTGTTCCTGTTCGCCCTCCAGCATTACGGCACCCATCGCGTTGGGTTTATCTTCGCTCCGATAATTCTGGCCTGGCTGATCTGCATGAGCGTGCTCGGCATGTACAACATCTTCCGCTGGAACACTCAGGTCTACCAGGCACTCAATCCCATATACATGCTCAAATTCTTGAAGAAGACCAAGAAGTCTGGATGGATGTCTCTGGGAGGGATCCTTCTTTGCATGACAGGTAATTAAAGCTCAGCAAAGATCCATGACTTGAAGAAATTGTTACTAACAAAATCACACAGGGTTTTTTCCATCAGTCTGGCTGACATGTTTGGGGTTGCAGGGTCTGAAGCAATGTTTGCAGATCTTGGCCATTTCTCCTACAGTTCAATCCAGGTAATTTCACACATCATTTCAGTCTCAGTTCTGTATTATTTGTGTTCAGTTCGACGAGCTGTGTTCCTAAATCTTAACTCTGTTCCTTGTTTCTGCAGCTTGCTTTTACTTCGTTAGTGTATCCTTCATTGATCTTAGGATACATGGGACAAGCTGCCTATTTAACCCAACACCATGACTTCGACTCAAGCTACCAGATTGGGTTCTACGTCTCAGTTCCAGGTACCATCTGATGACCAAGCATACTAGTAGCATATACATATATCTCGTGCTGCTCTGCATTTGCAATTTGATTTCAATAAACAGACACTAATTGACAGCGAACCATTTTTCTGTCTGTGCAAAATGCAGAGATTGTGAGGTGGCCTGTGCTGGTGCTGGCGATCCTGGCGTCGGTGGTCGGAAGCCAGGCGATCATCAGTGGGACGTTCTCCATCATCAACCAGAGCCAGTCGCTCAGCTGCTTCCCGCGAGTGAAGGTCGTGCACACCTCCGAGAAGATCCACGGCCAGATCTACATCCCGGAGATCAACTGGCTGCTCATGATCCTCTGTATCGCCGTCACCGTCGGGTTCCGCGACACCAAGCACATGGGGAACGCGTCGGGGCTGGCGGTGATCACTGTGATGCTGGTGACGACGTGCCTGATGTCGCTGGTGATGGTGCTGTGCTGGAACCGGCCGCCGGCGCTGGCGCTAGCCTTCCTCGTCTTCTTCGGCTCCATCGAGGCGCTCTACTTCTCGGCGTCTCTGATGAAATTCCTGGAGGGCGCCTGGGTGCCGATCCTCCTGGCGCTCATCCTCATCGCCGTCATGTTCGTGTGGCACCACACCACCATCAAGAAGTACGAGTATGACCTGAACAACAAGGTCACCATGGAGTGGCTGCTGGCGCTCTCCGACAAGCTCGGCATGGTGCGTGTCCCGGGGATCGGCCTCGTGTACACGGACCTCACCTCCGGCGTGCCGGCCAACTTCTCCCGGTTCGTCACCAACCTCCCGGCGTTCCACCGCGTGCTCGTCTTCGTCTGCGTCAAGTCCGTGCAGGTGCCGCGGGTGCTCCCCGCCGAGCGGTACCTGGTGGGCCGCGTCGGCCCGCCGGGGCACCGGTCGTACCGGTGCATCGTGCGGTACGGGTACCGGGACGTGCACCAGGACGTGGACTCCTTCGAGACGGAGCTCGTCGAGAGCCTCGCCACGTTCATCAGGCTGGACGCGCTGTTCCGGTCCAGCGACGCCGCAGCCGCGGGAAACGACGTCGACTACGACCCTCTGCGGGAGCGCCGAGGCTCGTTGGAGAACGCGCTCACGGTCGTCGGGAGCAACCCGCTGCGGCGGCGCATCAGCTACGAGTACGACGACTCCCACTCGCACGACGGCGCCTCGTCCTTGGAGATACGCGTGGAGAGCCCGACGGTGAGCGGCGGGACGATAGAGCTTGCGGCGGCGCCGCGGCCGGTGAAGAAGAGGGTGAGGTTCTTGGTGGAGGAGGAGAGCCCCGACGTGGAGGACAAGAAGATGCTGGAGGAGCTGCACGAGCTGTGCGAGGCGAGGGAGTCCGGCACGGCGTTCATAATGGGGCACTCGCATGTGAAGGCAAAGCCCGGGTCGTCGCTGATCAGGAGGCTGGCCATCGGGTACGGGTACAACTTCCTGCGCCGGAACTGCCGCGGCCCGGACGTCGTGCTGCGCGTGCCGCCGGCGTCGCTGCTTGAGGTCGGCATGGTCTACGTGCTATGACGCGTGGCATTAGTACATTGTTATACTCCTGTGACTCTCTTGAGTCTTGACTTGACATTCTGCTTTTTTGCTGGTGTAAATCGTGAGCCCAATCTTGAGTGCTTTCTTGGGGAAACCCAAGTACCCAACCCAGTCTTAAGAGCGCATTTTTACCGGGCCGGTCCAACCTGTCATTGCGCGTCCGAACTCGTTCGAATGGCGGACCGACCATCCATGCGTCAAATTTGGGCCTTGCTTGGGTCGGCCCGGACTCGCGGGTCCTCTCTTTACCTTTGGTGGTCCCTTCCACCGGTACAGAAACCACTTCACTTCTCTCTCCAAAAAAAAACTTTCCCAAATTTCCACTAGCACGAGCGGGAGGGAATGCGATGGATCCCGCCGCCATGGCTGATGCTAAGACCTCCGGCATTCTCGCTACCAAGAAGCGCGGTCGGCTGAAGAAACTCGCCAAGGACCCGACGACAGGAGCGGAAAGTTGAGTCGGGCAAGCGCGCTGGCCGGCGGGTAACAGCGAGAGCTCGACTCGCCGCTGCCAAGCTCGACCAGGAGCGCCAGGAGGAGAACGAGCGCTTCCTCGCCAACTAGAATAGGATCGACACTAACGAGATGGCAGTTAATGCCGCCAAGCATGTCGTTAACATGATCAAGAAGGAGGCGATGAACACCGCTTTCGGCAGCACCGTCGCTTTTGATGAAGTTGTCGCTCTTCCCGGCCTGACCATGGTCGGCACGTCCTCTACCAGCTCCGTCACTTCCACGTCTAGCGGCCGGTCGTCAGGTCATCCTAGGACGCCAGGCCCACACACACCCTCGCTTGGAGACCACACTAGGATCGTGGCCTCGCTCTCTCGGTTCGTCCACCCCCTCCCCCCCACACACGTTGACGTCGGAGGTGGGAGAGCTCGCCATCAACCTGAACCGCACTCCAATGACCGCGGACGCAACCCCGAAGGCATCGAAGAAGCGGTGGTCCATCTCCGTCGCGAACATGCCGACGTCAGTCAACCTGTTCATCGAAATGCCCGACGAGCCACCGACCGCCGACGACACAGTATGGACGCCACATTTCTTCGACATTACCAGTATACTGCTCCCGCCTCTTCATGATGGACAAATTGGGTGTAGGATTACGTGGCCGACGACGGAGAGGACGCCATGCACGGCATGATCAACGAGGGTGGAGACGGCATAGCCACCGCCGACGAGACCCAGCAAGAGACGCAGCAGGAGACCCAACAAGACACTCAACAAGATGCCTACAACATTGCGGACGAGTCATTGTTTGGAAACGATGGCACTTCGATGGGAGAGGGGGTCACGGCCGCGTCGTTGGCCGCTTCACTGCGGCGTCACTTATCGACACCAATAAGTTGTGCCAACGAACCTCGAGCTACACCATCGATGAGGACAAGATCCTATGCAAGGCATGGATGGAGATTTCACAAGATCCACTATGCAGCGTCGAGCAAAGGGCTTTGCCTATTGGAAAAAGGTGGGCAAGTTCGTCCATGAACATAGGAAATCCGGGAAGAACGCCTTCTATAGCTATCGAAATAATCTCTCCCTCTCCAAGCGTTGGGACACCATCCATGCTGAATGTAGCAAGCTCCAAGGCTCCTACGAGATGTTGATCAAACAGAAAATAAGTGGCATGATGCCGGTTGACATGTTAAACCTCTTCATCTCTTTGTCAATGTCTTGCATTTACGTTAAGCCATTGTTGGCATCCATGTGTGTAGGTCATGAAAGCAATGGATCACTTCAAGAAGGTGAATGATAACAAAGCCTTCTAGTTGGGAAATCGTTGGACGTTGATCAAGGACACCAAAAAATGAAAGACTAGCTATGCCCTTTGGAAAGAAATGGACAACAAGAAGAAGGGCAAGAGCAATGCTTCGACGAGCGGTGTCATTGACCAAGAAGATGGCAATGAAGAAGGCTTTGTCAACCCTGCAGTCCACGGGACTGTCGGTCGTGCCCGGCGGCCTGGTATCCACAAGGCTATGAAGGCCTACCTCGCACGCTAGGATGGTTCCTTGGCATTCCAGGAGACCTTGAAGAAGATCCTGGAGAAGAAGGAAGAGGCTGTTGGAGATGTGCCCTAGAGGCAATAATAAAAGTAGTTATTATTATATCTTTGTGTTTATGATAAATGTTTACATTCATGCTATAATAGTATTAATCGGAAACATTAATACTTGTGTGATTTGTAAACTTATTAGAGTCCCTAGTAAAGCCTCTTTATAATACTAGCTTGTTGGTTGATAGATGATCATGTTTTCCTGATCATGAACATTGAGATGTTATTAACAACAAGATTATATCATTAGGAGAATGGTGTGATGGACATACTCCTATAGGTAAGCATAGCATAAAGATCAAGTCATTTCATTAGTTCGTTTGCTATAAGCTTTCTGATACATAGTAACCTAATTCCTTCGACCATGAGATCATGCTAATCACCATCACCGGATGGATGCTTTGATGACATCAAACACCACTTCATAAGTGGGTGGTTATAAAGGTGGCATTGAGTGTTCGGAAAGTATGTGTTGAGGCACATGGATCAAGAGTGGGATTTGTCCATCCATATGACGGATATATATAATCTGGCCCTCTCGGTGGAATGTCATCCAATTATCTTGCAAGCATGTTACTGTCTCACAAGGGATCACATATCACATAAACAAGTAAAGAGTACTTATCGGTAACGAGGTTGAACTAGGTATGCAGGGATACCGATGATCAGACCTCGGATAAGTAAAATATCGCGAGACAAAGGGAAATTGGTATCGTATGTAAATGGTTCATTCGATCGCAATGTAATCGTAGAAATATGTGGGAGCCATATGAATTTCCATATTCCTCTACTGGTTATTGATCGGAGATGAGTCTCGGTCATGTCTGCATAATTTATGAACCGTAGGGAGACACACTTAAGGATTCGTTGTTGTTTAGTAGATATGGAATGTAGGTAGGAAGACTAAATGTTATTCGGAGTCTCAGATGGGATCCGGGATATCACTAGGAGATCCAGAATGGTCCGAAGAATAAGATTCATATAAGGAAATTCCAATTCCGGAGTTCGTGAATGATTCTGGTGTTTTAACCGGAATGATCTAGAAGGGTCTAGAAGGTTCACCGGACCGGAAGGGAAAGGGTTCATGAATGTGTCATGACTAAGTGGAATGGTTGCATCATGTCCTAAGTCAAAGGGATGTGCAAATAAAGAGTAAAATCAAACTCCAAAATTGAAAGTCAAAAGGCAAGTTTGAAAAGTCAAACTAGGACAATGTTTCCTGCTGGAGGAAGAAGAGAATCCTTCTCTCCCTCCACCACAAGCCTAGAAGGCGAGGGAGTTGGGGTAGGATACAAACTCCCCTCTCCCTAGATGCCCCTCCCTCTCATAAATAGAGGGGACGGGGCTGGCCCTCCACACAATCACAACCACCCAAGCTCGCGCCGCCGCCTCCTGCCGCCACCGTCGCCGGCCCCACCTCCTCCTCTCCGGCTTCTAAACTATAGATGCCGGGAAACCCTAATACTCCACTATAACCCGCTATGGCTTAGGCGAAGCCCTGCGGGATCTTCCCTCTACTTCCAACACCACGTCATTGTGCTGCCAGAATCGCGAGGAGAGAACTACAACCTCCACTGCCTGCTGGAACAAGGGAGAGGAAGGTCTTCATCGAGTACCGAACGTGTGACCGACTGCGGAAGCGCTGCCGGAATGCAGTGTTGGAAGGATCGTCTACACGATCTTGAGATCAACAAGTGAACGACTACATCACCCACGAGAATATGCTCTCGTTAACCGCTTTGGAATCTTTGAGGGTGAGTACTCTAATCGACTTGTTGCTACAATCTAGTAGATAGATCTTGGCTTGTGTGTGTTCATGCGGTAGAAATCTTTTGTTTTCCATGCTACGAACCCCTACAGAGGCCATCACCGAGAGGGAGAAGAGGCGACACAAAGATAAAGAGGTCGCCGCCAAGACCTTTGTCGAGCTGCAAACGAGGTCTATCGAGGTGGAGGAGGCCAATGCAAAGGCTAGACTAATGGAGATCGATGCCAAGGCAAAGGCGAAGGAGGCCGAGGCTAGGGCAAAGGAGACCGAGGCCAGGACTAGGGTGCTGGATGTAGAGACGAAGGCCAAGGAGGCTGAAGCCAAGATCATAGTCGAGGAGAATGCCATCATGCTCACCGACCTGGATAACATCACCGACACCGATCACAGGACTTGGGGCGCGTCGAGGAAGCAGACCATCCTGGCTCGTGATGCCTAAAGGGCAATGGCGGCGACGAATGCAACTTTTTAGGCACAGAAGATGCCATTTTTTGGACACTGTGTATGATATTGGCCCCTTTTGCACATTTCGGATACACTGGTGAAAGGATAGTATGGGCACCTAGAGGGGGGTGAATAGGTGCTACTTCAAATTTTCTTATTTTTCAAATTAGGGTTTGACAAGAAAGGTAAATTCTCTAGATTATGCAACTAAGGTGAATTTACCTATATGTCAAACTAGCACCAAGTAGCACAATACTAAGCAAGAACAAGTAAAGTAAAGTGCGGTAAAGGATAGAAGTAACCAAAGTGGTGGACGCAGAGACATAAGGATTTGTTTCCCGTAGTTCCTTCCTTTTGAGGGGAAGTACGTCTATGTTTGGAGAGGGGGTGGTTTCAAACCACCAACGCCACGAGAGGCCTCCCTTGTTCTCCGATGAACCTCACCCCAAAGGGTTCGATTCACCTCTTCCACTATATCGGCAACCTTCGAGGTGGAAGCCGAAACCTTTACAATAAGTTCACGACACACATCCACAACTTAATTGGAGGCTCCCAAATACAAGCAAGCTGTCAAACAATCAAAGACAAGCTTGTAAGAACCAAATCAAAAGCTAGGGTTTCCAAAGAAACAACAGAGCATTGGGTCCCTCAAGTGAATGAGGGGGAAATGAAGATCTCTCTTGGTGAAGCTGTAGATCAAGGCCTCCTCCTCTGATTCTCCAAAGATCAATGACTTTGGATGTTTGGATGTAGAGATCTTGTTGATTTGGTGGCTCTAATGGTGATGGTGTTCTTCAGTGGGTCGAGCAGCTGGAGGAAGGGGATAAGGTCCCCTATTTATAAGCAGCCCCCTCCACTGAACCATTTTCTGACCGATGGAGAAAAGTCCGACCGCAGACTCCGGCTTGCACACCGAAGAATCCGATCCATCTCCGGACCAGCATCCAGACTGTCCCAGCCCTGCTGCGAGCCAAGTGGGTCGGAGACTCCGGTCCAGAGGCACCGGAGACTCCAGTCTGAGGCTCACACCGGAGACTCCGGGCTAGTCTCCGTACCTTGCTCCGGACCCCCTATCAGACTGTCCCAGGCAGCAAACTGGAGCCCCCTCCGGGAATTCCTGCGGAAACTCCGGTCCACACCGGAGACTCCGATCCAGCCAGACCAAAGACTCCGGTCTGGAATTCCCAGAAACATGTAAATCTTGCAGGAAACTTTCCGTAGAGTAAGGGTCCTTTTCACTTTGCATTATATCAACCTGTAGACAGTAGCATACTATAAAATGATCTACTTGTTGTTAACGAACACCAAAATTGATTATGATAGTAAATGTCCTTTCAATCTCCCTCTTTTTGGTGTTCGATGACAACAAGTGATTTTGCATGGAATAATTTGCATTATGATAATAAAGCTCCCCCTGACTATGTGCATTAAGGTAAACAAGTAACACATGCATGACAGGTTGTACATAGATAAATCACATAGTTCTCACATGAGTTACAATAATATAGGTCCAACCACATAGTCACACACAAATAGTCTCGCAAGCACATAAGGCAAATAAAATGTGAAGTTTGAGATAGCAAATAAACATCAAATCCAAGCCCAAACCCTTGCAAATCCCGATGACAATGTCTTCTCCCCCTTTGGCATCAAAATGCCGAAAAGGGAGAAGACCTAAGCTAGCGCCCCAACAAATCAGTAGTCCTCGTCATCGTCCTCCTCATCGTCGTCCTCCTCATCCATGTCCTGATCCTCATCATCCTCATCATAGTCATCATCATCATCCCATCCGGATCTGTAGGCCCTTTGCCGTGATGGCGAGAAGAGGAGGTACCCTGGTACCCATATCCAGAGGTGACATCAGAAAAGGTTTTCCAGTCCACCAAGCTGTCATGTTGGGCATTCCATGCCCCAAAAGAAAGAGTGTGATCTGACTCCGTAGACTGTTGAGCGCCATGCTCATCATTGTACTCATTCTCTCATTCCTCATCATCCTCTTCTCCCCGAGCCTTGATTTCCTTGAGGAGCTTCTCAATGCGCCAGTTGCTCTTGTAGGAGGCATGTTGTTGCTTGCCGATGTCTACATTCATGCAACATAGGGTCCTCTCCCAGAATGAGGCCTTCTTGACCCTATCATGTACATAGTCACGTGTCATGGGAGGTAGAGGTGCATTGGATGCACTCTTCCTCCGGTCCCTAGTGGGAGAGGGGGCCCTCTCAGTCTTAGTAATCTCCTCCTCCTCCTCATTGCCATAGGAGAGCCTACGAGGAGATCCCATGCTCCCCTTCTGCTGCAGTGAGACAAGAGTGTGCTCGGTAAGGTTGGGAGCCAAGACAAGTGGGGAACCATGATCCTTGGAGTTGATGAGTCTCATGACAAGTGGTGCATATGGGGAGACTTCTTGTACAGAATGGCATGGTAAATCTTCTCAAATATGAAATCCATCACATCAATAGGATCTGCATCTGCCTCGGGGCCAGCCATGTGAATCATGTGAGTATGATAGAGCAAGTTGATCGGTCCACACCTGATGGCATCATCATTTCCAGCACTCGGGGAAATGGTATGACGGAAAATCCTCAGCATCAAGTTGTAGAGGGGCTGAGTCCCTTGGACCCCCCCCCCACACAACACCCTCGCTTCCATACAAAGGGGCCAGCTTGTTCTTGTTCTCCCCAAGAGCTGCAGAGTGCATGCACATACCAACAGGAGTGGACACTCCATGGAAGGTCTCGAAGATGAGATCATCAAACTCATAGAAGTCTGCAGAGCAGCGGTGTCCCCAGTCATCCAAGTAATGGTCCTGGCTTGGTCAGACCCAAACACAACTGTGGCGTAAAACTGCTGCACAAGGGTTACGTTGTAGTCTTCACGAAGCTCCATCAAGTTGAATAGCCCCAACTTCTCACTAATCCACAGTGCATCAGAGAAGTAGGAGCTGGTCCTCATCTGCTCAACACTCATATACTTCTGGGGGCACACAGGTGACTTCTTGAGCACGCTGTAAATGTCACTCATGAAAACTGCTTGCTCCTTCCTCCAATAATGTGGGTCTTCACTAGTGCGAGGCAATGCATAGAAATCAGTCTTCCGCAGCTCACGGTACTCATTCTTTGACATGTGGGCCAAAGACTGAAGATTGTCATACTTTGCCCTCTTGGCACGGTTATCTTGCTCAGCCTTTTCCTGCTCCCTCCTCAAGTATGCTGCATCATCGGCATGATGTCTCCGGTTGGATGGTGGCACAACATACTGCCCCTCTGACTCATCAAATCGTGGATTAGCCTGCCTTGTCGAGCTCTTAGTGCGAGCAGGACGACGAGAACCAGAACCTGTGAACAGCAGATAGGGAGATAACATGGAGGTAAGCATATATGTCCCAAAGATGAAACACAAGAGCCTTGAGGCATTACAGAACCTATTTGAGTCACCCCACAATGGAGTCTCCGTAGCTCACACCGAAGTCTCCGGCTCAGACCGGAGTCTCCAGTCCTTTGGATCGAAGTCTCCGGCCTGGACCGGAGTCTCCGGCCCTGGGGCTGGAATCTCCGATCGGGAGGCTCGGGCATGAACTGGGAGGCTGCTGGAGGGGGTGATTCTAACATATCGGGCAATGCAACAAGGCTAAAGTACCAGAGTGCACGCATACGAGTGATTCCAATGGACAAAACAGCACCAATCCTCCAAAACACATCTAGAGATGAACCCTGGGAGAAAATGAGGAGGAGAGGTACCAGATCTGTCCATGGGATCGATTCCACCAGTGGGAACGACCCAATGGTGGAGGGGAGAAGGCTGGCCGGTGGCACGTCGGATCCCGGGGGCTTCGTGACCTCCGGGGAGGAGTTTTGGAGGAGGAGGCGACGGGTTTGAGAGTGGGGGACGGGGTGGATGAATGAAACTAACTATTTCAATTCACCCCGTCCCCCCCTTTAAGTGGCAGAAAACTGTCTGGACCGGAGACTCCGGCCTACACCGGAGACTCCGGTCCTCCTCGCACAAAAACTCCAGGTTTTGTGTTTGGGGACATATATGAGAGAGAGTGTGTTTTTAGGAAAGGAATAGGCTTGGGTTAAGATGACATATAGTGAAAAACCAATAAGAACCATAAAAATCCACAAAAATATTCAAGAAAGCTCCAAATAGACACGAACCAAGAACCAACTCTACATTACGAAGAGGGCGGTGGCCGAGGCCACCATGTAGGAGTTTATGGCATGACACCGCGAAGAATTATCCTTGGGTTCATAGCCACTACTCATCAATGAAGCTCACATATCACAAAATGATATTAAGAGAATTGAATTTCTTAAGTTTGGCATTATGGGGGGAGGGATAGCCCAATGTATTAGGACCGCACTCCCCTATCTCCATGCCTGCACCTAAACCAAATAAGGGTCAATACATAGGTGAGTATGCAAGGTGATCAAGCCAAGCTCCTTGAATCTATGATATTTAGTTCATTCCTCAAATAACAAAACCTTGCTTCATCAAGTGGCTTCGTGAAGCTGTCAGCAAGTTGGTCTTTGGTTGACACATATGATAGCTCAATATCACCTCGAGCAACATGATCCCTAATGAAGTGATGAAGAATCTCAATATGCTTTGTCCTTGTGTGATCCACCGGGTTGTAGGCAATCTTGATAGCACTTTCATTGTCACATAGAAGATGCACTTTGTCATAATGGACACCGTATTACTTTAAAGTTTGCCTCATCCATAGCAATTGACTGCAAGCACTAGCAGCTGCCACATACTCGGCTTCAGGGATGGAGAGAGATATACAATTTTGCTTCTTAGAAGACCAACATACCAAGGACCTACTAAGGAATTGGCAAGCCCCAAATGTTGATTTTCTATCATCCTTATCACCAGCCCAATCCGAATTTGTGTATCCACAAAGGGAAAATGTTGACCCTCGAGGATACCAAAGACCATAGTGTGGGGTATGAACCAAATATTGAAAGATTCTCTTGGCTGCCATCAAATGGCTTCCTTTAGGAGCCGCTTGATATCTTGCACATACTCCTACACTCAACACAATATCGGGTCTAGATGCACAAAGGTAAAGCAAAGAACCAATCATAGACCGGTATACCTTTTGATCCACATCTTTACCATTTGGATTTAGTTCAAGATGAGTCTTTGTTGCCATGGGGGTAGAAGCACCATTTAAGTATTTCATGTTGAATCTTTTGAGCATATCTTGGGTATACTTGGCTTGGTTGAAGAATGTTCCTCCTCTTACTTGCTTGATCTCAAAACCAAGAAATACTCTCAACTCCCCCATCATAGACATCCGAAACTTATTAGTCATAAGCTTTGAGAATTCATCATTAAAAGCTTTGTTAGATGAGCCAAAGATAATATCATCAACATATATTTGGCATACAAAAAGCTCCCCATTGACCTTCTTAGTAAAAAGAGTGGGATCGATTTTCCCAACCTCAAACCCTCGGTCAAACAACAACTCTCTAAGGTGCTCATATCACGTGCGTGGGGCTTGTTTGAGCCCATAGAGCACCTTATCAAGTTTGTAGACATGGTTTGGGAAGTTGGGATCCACAAATACCGGGGGTTTCTTTACATATACCAACTCATTCAATGGACCATTAAGAAATGCACTTTCTACACCCATTTGTTGCAACTTAAAGTTATGATGTGCCGCATAAGCAAGAAGGATACGAATGGACTCAAGGCGAGCCACGGGTGCATGTGTCTCTCCATAATCAATGCCTTCAATTTGAGAGAAACCTTGTGCAACCAATCTTTCCTTGTTCCTTACTATAATTCCATGCTCATCTTGCTTGTTCTTGAATATCCACTTGGTGCCTATAACATTGTGGCAATCCTTTGGCTTCTCAACTAACTTCCATACTTTATTTCTCACAAATTTGTTGAGCTCTTTGTGCATTGCTTCCAACCAATCCGAATCTTCAAGGGATTCCCACACTTTCTTTGGTTCAATCATGGAGATGTGTGCTTGGTGTTCATTAAACCTCTTCAATTGTGCTCTTTTGGATATTCCTCTCCTTAGATCTCCAACCACATTCTCTAGAGAGTGGTCTCTTAATTCCAACATCCTATCCATTCTAGCTTCGCGACGAGTATGGATCTCCTTGTTGTTTCTTGGGGGGACCTCTTCATCATTTTGGTCCTCATCTTGACCACCAACTTGACCTTGATCATCATTGGAATAATTCTCTTCATTAAGAGGCAGAGGTTGACCTTGGTATTGATCAGGTACATTACTAGATTGGAGTTGAGCTGCTCTCACAACAGATTGTATGGATCTTCCTTGTGTAATAGACCGAGCAGCACTTGACATTCTGGTGAATGGTGACTCAATCTCCTCCTCACTAGAGATATCACCTTGATCAACATGTTGAGGGTCCACAACTTGTCTTTGGCTTGGGTCATTGTCCTCCTCGATAGATGGAGCTTGTTGTTGCTGTGAAGATGAGGGCTCCACTTGAGTAGAGCATAGTTCTTCTCGATCCGCCATAAGGGGTTCCTCAATGGGGCGGATATATCCCACACCCATTCTTCCTATGGCATCCTGAGGCATTTCATCATCTGCATCACAAGCATCAACACGCCCCCCTTTGGGACCATCATATTCTTCGAAAGTCACACTACAAGATTCTATGACAGCTCTGGAGAGCTAATCATAGATTCTATAAGTGTGAGATTCGAGACCATAGCCAAAAAAATACCCTCTAATGCTTTAGACTCGAATTTTGACAAACGAACACCCTTTATGAGATAGAAACACTTACAACCGAACACCTGGAAGTAAGATACGTTGGGCTTGTTACCGGTAAGTATTTCATATGGAGTCTTGATCAATTCTTTGCGGAGGTAGAGCCGGTTTGATGCATGGCAAGCGGTGGAGATGGATTCTGCCCAAAAGTTGTATGGATATTTAAACTCCGCCAACATGCTCCTTTCCATATCAATAAGAGTCCGGTTCTTCCTCTCAACTACACCATTTTGTTGAGGGGTATATGTAGTGGAATATTGGTGTTTTATCCCCTCGTCACTAAGAAATCCATTCAAGGTGTAGTTCTTGAACTCGGTGCCATTGTCGCTTCTTATTATCAACACGGGGACATTGTATTGACGTTGAACCACGTTGATGATGTCGATGAAGGTCTCTTGGGTCTCACTTTTCAACTTGAATAAATATACACATGAATATATTGAATAGTCATCAACAATCACCAAACAATATTTCTTCCCACCAAGACTTGCATGATATGGAGGACCAAAGAGATCCACATGAAGGAGCTCCAAGATCCTCTTTGACTTGATGCGGTTCTTTGGCTTGTGGGGAGCTGTAGGGGTTCGTAGCATGGAAAACAAAAAAATTCTACCGCATGCAAACAAACAAGCCAAGATCTATCTACTAGATTGTAGCAACGAGTCGATAGAGGAACTCACCCTCGAAGATTCCAAAGTGGTTAACGAGAGCAGATTCTCGTGGGTGATGTAGTCGTACTCTTGCCAATCTCAAGATCGCGTAGACGATCCTTCCGGCGCTGCGTTCCGGCAGCGCTTCCGCAGTCGGTCACACGTTTGGTACTCGATGAAGACCTTCCTCTCCCTTGTTCCAGCAGGCAGCGGAGGTTGTAGCACTCTCCTCGCGATTCCGGCAGCACGACGGCGTGGTACCGGAAGTAGAGGGATCTCGTAGGGCTTCGCCTTAAGCCGGAGCGAGTATGGTGGACTATGAGAGAGGCCTTGGCGATCTAGGGTTTAGAGGCACCAAGGGAGGAAGCTTGGACGGTGGCTAGGGCTTGGGGAGAGCCCCAACTCGGCGGCTAGGAGGAAACCCTAGGGCGGCGGCGACTTGTGGTGGCCGACGGCTAGGGCTAGGGTTTGGGTGGTGAGAGGTGTAGGCTAGAGGGGCACCCCTGCCCCTCCTTATATAGGAGGGAGGGCGCCGGCCAAGGGGAGGGAGTCCTCCCCCAAGTCGGCCTCCTTGGCCGGCGGGTAGAGGGAGAGGAACTCCTCCCCAAGTAGGTTTCCTACTCTCCCTCCACCAGGCAAAACTGTCGTTTGACTTTTCAAATTGGCGTTTGACTTTTCAAACTAGGATTTGATTTATCCCTTTATTTTGCTCAGCCATGATACCTAGTACATGATGCAACCATTCCACATTGTCATGACACATTCATGTACCCTTCCCCTCCGGAGTGCCGGACCTTCCGGACCCTTCTAGAACATTCCCGATGAAAACACCGGAATCATTCCCCAACTTCGAAACAGGACTTTCCTTATATGAATCTTATTCTCCGGACCATTCCGGATCTCCTCGTGATATCCTGGATCCTACCCGAGACTCCGAACAACATTTAGTCTCTTACTCGTCATTCCATAACTACTCAACAACACCGAATCCTTAAGTGTGTCTCCCTACGGTTCGTGAATTATGCGGACATGATCGAGACACTTCTCTGAACAATAACCAATAGAGGAATCTGGAAATTCATATGGCTCCCACATATTTCTATGATTACTTTGCGATCGAATGAACCACCTACAAACGATACCAATTTCCCTTTGTCTCATGATAGTTTACTTATCCGAGGTTTTGATCATCGGTATCTCTGCATACCTAGTTCAACCTCGTTACCGATAAGTACTCTTTTCTCATTCCCTTGATATGTGATCCCTTGTGATCCAGTCACATGCTTGCAAGCTAATTGGATGACATTCCACCGAGAGGGCCCAGAGTATATCTATCCGTCATATGGATGGACAAATCCCACTCTTGATCCATGTGCCTCAACCCATACTTTCCGAATACTCAATGCCACCTTTATAGCCACCCAGTTACCGTGTGGTGTTTGATGTCATCAAAGCATCCTTCCGGTGATGGTGATTAGCATGATCTCATGGTCGAAGGAATTAAGTTACTATGTATCAGAAAGCTTATAGCAATTGAACTATTAAAATGACTTGATCTTTATGCTACGCTTATCTATAGGAGTATGTCCATCATACCATTCTCCTAACGATATGATCTTGTTGTTAACAACATGTCAATGTTCATGATAGGGAAACCACAATCATCTATTAACCAACAAGCTAGTATTATGAAGAGGCTTTACTAGGGACTCTAATTTAGTTTACAAATCACACAAGTATTAATGTTTCCTGGTTAATACTATTACAGCATGAATGTAAACATTTATCATAAACACAAAGATATAATAATAATTACATTTATTATTGCCTCTAGGGCATATCTCCAACAGTCTCCCACTTGCACTAGAGTCAACTAATCTAGATTACATGGTAATATACCAAACACCCATGGCGGTTTGGTGCTGGTCATGTTTTGCCCTCGGGAGAGGTTTAGTCAACAGATCCGCCACATTCAGATCTGTGTGTACTTTGCAAACCTTTATGTCACCATCTTGGACATGTTCTCGAATAGCGTGAAAACGTAGCTTGATGTGCTTCAGCTTCTTGTGTGACCTTGGTTCTTGCGCATTGGCTATGGCGCCCATGTTATCATAGTAGATAGACATTGGGTCCAGCGTACTTGGAACCACACCGAGCTCTGTAATGGACTCCTTCATCCATATCGCTTCTTGTGAAGCCTCCGAAGCAGCTATGTATTCCGATTCAGTTGAAGATCTCGCCACAACGCTTTGCTTTGCACTCCTCCAGCTAACTGCTGCACCATTCAAAGTAAATACGTATCCAGATTGAGATTTAGAATCATCCGGATCGGTGTTCCAACTAGCATCGGTGTAACCATTAACAACGAGCTGTTCATCGCCTCCATAAGAAAGAACCATATCCTTAGTTCTTCTCAAGTACTTAATGATGTTTTTGACCGCTGTCCAATGATCCACTCCTGGATCACTTTGATATCTGCTAGTCAAACTAATAGCATATGCAATGTCGGGTCTAGTACACAGCATGGAATACATTAGAGATCATATGGCTGAGGCATAGGGAGTCTTACTCATCCTTTCTCTATCTTCTGCCGTTGCTGGACTTTGAGTTTTACTCAAGGTCGTATTGGGCAACATGGGCAAGAACCCTTTCTTGCTATCTTCCATTCCAAACCTCTTTAGAACTTTGTCCAAATATGTACTTTGTGACAATGATATTAGGCGTCTCGATCTATCTCTATAAATCTTTATGCCTAATATGTAAGCTGCTTCGCCAAGATCTTTCATTGAAAAACTATTATTCTAATATTCTTTGACACTATTAAGAAGGTCTACATCATTCCCAATCAACAATATGTCATCTACATATAGTATTAAGAATGCTACAGAGCTCCCACTCACTTTCTTGTAAATACAAGCTTCTCCATAAGTTTGTATAAAACCAAAACTTTCGATTACCTTATCAAAACATTGATTCCAACTTCGGGATGCTTGCTTCAATCCATATATTGACCGCGGAAGTTTGCATACCTTGTTAGCATCTTTAGGATCGACAAAATCTTTGGGTTGCATCACATACAACTCTTCATCAATGTCTCCATTGAGGAACGTTGTTTTGACATCCATCTGCCATATCTCATGATCGTAATATGCAGCGATTGCTAACATAATCCTCGCAGACTTTAGCTTCGCTACTGGTGAGAAAGTCTCATCGTAGTCAACTCCTTGAATTTGTCGTAACCCTTTTGCGACAAGTCGAGCTTTATAGACAGTTACATTACCATCAGCATTTGTTTTCTTCTTGAAAATACATTTGTTCTCGACAGCCTTCCGGCCATCCGGTAAGTCCACCAAAGTCCATACTTGGTTTTCATACATGGATCCAATTTCGGATTTCATGGCATCTTGCCATTTATTGGAATCTGGGCTCATCATCGCTTCCTCATATGTCGCAGGGTCATCGGTGTTGTCCACCAACATGACACTCATAACGGGATCATACCAATCAGGAGTGGTACGAGTTCTCATTGACCTGCGAGGTTCTGTAGCAACTTCAACCGAAGTTTCATTATCATCATCATTAGCTTCCTATCTTATTGGTGTAGGCGCCACAGGAACTACGTCCGGTGCTGCGCTACTTGCAAGTTTGAGAGAAGGTTCAACAACCTCGTCGAGTTCTACTTTCCTTCCAGTCACTTCTTTCCAGAGAAATTCCTTCTCTAGAAAGGATCCATTCTTGGCAACGAAGATTTTGCCTTCGGATCTATGATAGAAGGTATACCCAATAGTTTCCTTCGGGTATCCTATGAAGACGCATTTTTCCGCTATGGGTTCAAGCTTGTCCGGCTGTAACTTCTTTACATAGTCTTCGCAACCCCAAACTTTAAAGGAACAACAATTTAGGTTTCTTCCTAAACCATAATTCATACGGTGTCGTTTCAACGGATTTAGATGGTGCCCTATTTAAAGTGAATGCGGTTGTTTCTAATGAATAACCCCAAAATGATAGCGGTAAATCTGTAAGTGACATCATAGAACGAACCATATCTAAGAGAGTTCGATTACGACGTTCGGACACACCATTACGCTGTGGTGTTCCCGGCGGTGTCAATTGTGAAAGTATTCCGCATTTCTTTAAATGCTCGCCAAACTCGTAACTTAGATATTCACCTCCACGATCAGAACGTAGAAATTTAATCTTCTTGTTACGTTGATTCTCCACCTCACTTTGAAATTCCTTAAACTTCTCGAAAGTTTCGGACTTATGTTTCATGAAATAGATATACCCATATCTACTCAAGTCATCCGTGAAGGTAAGAACATAACGATAACCACCGCGCGATGCTACACTCATTGGACCACACACATCGGTATGTATGATTTCCAATAAGTCCGTAGCTCGCTCCATCATACCAGAAAATGGAGTCTTAGTCATTTTACCCATCAGACATGCTTCACATCTTTCAAGTGATTCAAGAAGTCCATCGGAATGGAGTTTCTTCATACGCTTCACTCCAATATGACCAAGACGACAATGCCACATATAGGTCGAGTTATCGCTCAATTTCAAACGTTTAGCTTCAATGTTATTAATATGTGTATTTCCACTATCGAGAGTCAATAAGAATAGACCATCTATCAAAGGTGCATGTGCATAAAACATATTACTCATATAAATCAAACAACCATTATTCTCGAACTTAAACAAGTAACCGTCTCGCAAAAAACATGATCCACATATAATGTTCATGCTCAACGCAGGCACCAAATAACAATTATTTAAGTATAAAACTAATCCCGATGGTAGATCAAGAGGTAGCGTGCCGACCGCGATCACATCAACCTTTGATCCATTTCCAACGCGCATCATCACCTCGTTCTTCGCTAGCTTCCGTTTATTCTGCAGTACCTGTTTCGAGTTACAAATATGAGCAACCAAACCAGTATCAAATACCCAGGCACTACTACAAGTACTAGTGAGATACACATCGATAACATGTATATCGGATATACCTTTCTTCTTGATGTTGCCGTTCTTCAAATCCGCCAAGTACTTTGGGCAATTCCGCTTCCAATGACCCTCTCCCTTGCAGTAAAAGCACTCAGTATCAGTCTTAGGTCCAGCCTTGGTCTTCTTCGCCGGTGCGGCAACTTTCTTACCACTCTTCTTGAAGTTTCCCTTTTGCTTAGACTTGCCTTTCTTGAATTTGGTGGTCTTGTTGACCAACAACACTTGATGTTCTTTCTTGATCTCCACTTCTGCAGATTTCAACATGGAAAAGAGTTCTGGCAACGTCTTGTTCATGTTTTGCATATTGTAGTTCATCACAAAGTTCTTGTAACTTGGTGGCAGTGATTGGAGGACACGGTAAATCCCCAAAGCATTAGGAATCACTATACCCAAACTTTGGAGTTTGTTTGCGTGCCTAGACATCTTAAGCACATGCTCACTGATGGAGCTGCCCTCTTCCATCTTGCAGTTAAAGAACTTTTCAGAAGCCTCATAACTCTCAACTGCCGCGTGAGTCTCAAAAATAATTTTGAGTTCACGGACAATATCATATGGGTATTGGTTCTCAAACCTTTTCTGAAGCTCCGATTCCAAACCATACAAGATAGCACACTGAACTGTGGAGTACTGATTCTTCCGAGTGAGGTAAACGTTCTTTACTTCATCGGTAGCATCCGCTGCAGGTGGATCACCCAGCGGTGCATCCAGCACATAGGTCAAATTACCAGCATTGAGGACAATCCTCAAATTGCGGAACCAATCCGCGAAGTTGCTTCCATTGTTTTTCAACTTTTCTTTCTCTAGGAAAGCATTAAAATTGATGGTAGGGGCCGCCATTGATCTACAACATATTTGCAATAGTTTAGACTAAGTTTATGACAAATTGAGTTCTAATTAATAGTTAAATTAATCTAGGTGAACTCCCACTCAAAACAATATCCCTCACATTGTTTTAGTGATCACAAGAACCAAATCCACCACATCAAAACCGATCATCACGAGAGTTGATGTAGCTTCAATGGCGAACAATCGACATGTTCATCGTATCTACTATATGACTCATGCTTTACCTTTCGGTAATCCGTGTTCCGAGACCATGTCTGTACATGCCAGGCTCGTCAAGAGCAAACCTTAGCTTCCGCATGAGCAAAGCTGGCTTGCTCACGTTGTATACACTTGCAGAATCTAACACACCCGATCATCACGTGGTGCTTCGAAACAACAAGCTTTAGCAACGGTGCTTACTAAGGATGAACACTTTAAAACTTGAAATTTATGTGCATGAGGGATCATATTATAATGCTACCGTCGATAACTAAGCAATACAAGATGCATAAAGGATTAACATCACATGCAATTCATAATATGTGATATGATATGGACTTTCTTCTTGTGCTTCCGATCTTCATCTTCAAGCACAGACATGATCTCCATCATCACCGGCATAGCGTCAAGGTCAATGACGCCGTTTCATGGTTGTCGTCCACCAGCTCCAACTATTACAACTACTTTGAATAGACACACGGGTCTTAACAGAATTTAAAGACAACCATACGGCTCCTACCGGTTGCTAACTTACAATAAGGAACATTGCATACATCAAATATAATCACAATCATGGCCATATCACATCACAGCACACCCCTGCAAAACAAAGTTAGACGCCTCTAATTTTCTTTGCATGTTTTACGTGGTTTGGGGCTTTCAATAAGTGTCATTCTAACTTACGAACAAGAACCACAACGTTGATGTTTGAACTATCAAGTACCCGTTGTAAATTGGATCTATACTATGATGAGAGAGACAGACACCCACAAAGCCACTTATCCAATACAAGTTGCATGTTGAGCGTGGAGCAAGTCTCATGAACGATGTCATGTAAGGTTAGCCCGGGCCGCTTCATCCCATCATACCGCAAGATGCAAAGTACACAAAAAGAAATTGATAATAAAAGCACCACCGTCCATAATGACCATTGTGTTCTACTCGTGCAACAGATCTACATATAGACACGGCTCTGATACCACTGTAGGGGTTCGTAGCATGGAAAACAAAAAAAATCTACCGCATGCAAACAAACAAGCCAAGGTCTATCTACTAGATTGTAGCAACGAGTCGATAGAAGAACTCACCCTCGAAGATTCCAAAGTGGTTAACGAGAGCGGATTCTCGTGGGTGATGTAGTCGTACTCTTGCCGATCTCAAGATCGCGTAGACGATCCTTTCGGCGCTGCGTTCCGACAGCGCTTCCGCAGTCGGTCACACGTTCGGTACTCGATGAAGACCTTCCTCTCCCTTGTTCCAGCAGGCAGCGGAGGTTGTAGCACTCTCCTCGCGATTCCGGCAGCACGACGGCGTGGTACCGGAAGTAAAGGGGAGATCTCGCAGGGCTTCGCATTAAGCCGGAGCGAGTATGGTGGACTATGAGAGAGGCCTTGGCGATCTAGGGTTTAGAGGCACCAAGGGAGGAAGCTTGGCCGGCGGCTAGGTCTTGGGGAGATCCCCAACTCGGCAGCTAGGAGGAAACCCTAGGGCGGCGACGACTTGTGGTGGCCGGCGGCTAGGGCTAGGGTTTGGGTGGTGAGAGGTGTAGGATAGAGGGGCACCCCTGCCCCTCCTTATATAGGAGGGAGGGCGCCGGCCAAGGGGAGGGAGTCCTCCCCCAAGTTGGCCTCCTTGGCCGGCGGGTGGAGGGAGATGAACTCCTCCCCAAGTAGGTTTCCTACTCTCCCTCCACCAAGCAAAATTGCCGTTTGACTTTTCAAATTGGCGTTTGTCTTTTCAAACTAGGATTTGATTTATCCCTTTATTTTCCTCAGCCATGATACCTAGTACATGATGCAACCATTCCACATTGTCATGACACATTCATGTACCCTTCCCCTCCGGAGTGCCGGACCTTCCGGACCCTTCTAGAACATTCCCGATGAAAACACCGGAATCATTCCCCAACTCCGAAACAGGACTTTCCTTATATGAATCTTATTCTTCAGACCATTCCGAATCTCCTCGTGATATCTCGGATCCTATCCGAGACTCCGAACAACATTCAGTCTCTTACTCATCATTCCATAACTACTCAACAACATCGAATCCTTAAGTGTGTATCCCTACGGTTCATGAATTATGTGGACATGATCGAGACACTTCTCCGAACAATAACCAATAGAGGAATCTGTAAATTCATATGGCTCCCACATATTTCTACGATTACTTTGCGATCGAATGAACCACTTACAAACGATACCAATTTCCCTTTGTCTCACGATAGTTTACTTATCCGAGGTTTTGATCGTCGGTATCTCTGCATACCTAGTTCAACCTCGTTACTGATAAGTACTCTTTTCTCGTTCCCGTGATATGTGATCCCTTGTGAGCCAGTCACATGCTTGCAAGCTAATTGGATGATATTCCACTGAGAGGGCCCAGAGTATATCTATCCGTCATATGGATGGACAAATCCCACTCTTGATCCATGTGCCTCAACCCATACTTTCCGAATACTCAATGCCACCTTTATAGCCACCCAGTTACGGTGTGGTGTTTGATGTCATCAAAGCATCCTTCCGGTGATGGTGATTAGCATGATCTCATGGTCGAAGGAATTAGGTTACTATGTATCAGAAAGCTTATAGCAATTGAACTATTAAAATGACTTGATCTTTATGCTACGCTTATCTATAGGAGTATGTACATCATACCATTCTCCTAACGATATGATCTTGTTGTTAATAACATCTCAATTTTCATGATAGGGAAACCACAATCATCTATTAACCAACCAGCTAGTATTATGAAGAGGCTTTACTAGGGACTCTAATTTAGTTTACAAATCACACAAGTATTAATGTTTCCTGGTTAATACTATTACAACATGAATGTAAACATTTATCATAAACACAAAGATATAATAATAACTACATTTATTATTGCCTCTAGGGCATATCTCCAACAGGAGCATCATGCATCTTTCCTTCAACACATGCCCTGCAAACACGATCTTTGGAGAATGAAACATTTTCTTTTAGTCCAACAATATGGCCATACTTGTGGAGACTTTGCAAAGTTCTCATATTGACATGGGCTAGTCGGCGATGCCATAACCAACCCACATCGGCCTTTCTGAATAGGCACATCAAAATTGTAGTGGTTTTCCCCAAAATTCCACCACATACAAGTCATTTTCGACGTACCCAACAAAAGCGACCTTGAGAGACTTGCTACACATGAGGACCACAATATCATTATCAATAAATACGACAAAGCCCATCTTTCCAAGAGCATGGAATGAAATTAAATTGTATCCAATGGTATCAACAAGCATGACGTCCACGAGTGTGATGTCGTGGGCAACCACAACCTTGCCAAAACCCATTACCTTAGACTTAGACTTGTCGGCATATGTCATGGATATTTGATCATCATTTGGTCTTAACTCCTTGACAATAGATGTGATTCCGGTCATATGACTTGTGCATCCACTATCAAGCACCCATTTGGACCTTCCGGAAGCATATGTCTAAAAAAGATCAAGCTAGTTTTTGGTACCCATTTTTCAATGGGTCCTCTTTTGTTAGCAACAAGGATCTTGGGAACCCAAATAGACCAAGCAATATAACCATCATATGGACCAACATATTGTGCATACACATCACCATAATAATCACGCATTAGAACATAGTGAGGGTTAGCACTTCCAGCAAAATCATCATGAGACATAGTTTTGCCACTTGTGGTCTTACTACTCACAATGGCCTTGTCTTTTTCTTGTGCGGGTTTGGCCTTCTTCTTTTTGTTGTTATTCTTCTTAGCTTTGGAGACAAAACCAATGCCCCCTTTCTCACCATTTGACCTTTGCTTACTCAAGAGGTCATCAATGGCCTTGTTTCCTTTTGGAAAGGTGGCCTTAGCTAGCTCCCCCTTCAACCTAGCATTTTCTTCAAGGATAGTTGTACTACTAGATGGAATGAAATTACTAGGTGAAGCAATATTGGTCAATTGAGTTTGAAGCTTTTCATGGGACTTTGTGAGTACCAAGAGTTCACTTTCCAAGGCCTTGTGAGCCTTCTCAAGCATCCTATAGTACTCGGAAAGTTTTTCATGAACAACACCAAACTCAATCTTGTACTTTTTAGCCCTTTTATATTTAGATACCGCATGGTCCCTTTCCTTGACGCGTCTATTAACAATTAAGTCATTATCCCCATCAAGCCCTTCAAGTTTTAGTTCAAGTGACACCCTAGTCTCTTGTTCTTCTTCTAGAGCATTATTGAGAGCTTCTACCTTAATCATATGTTCTCTACCAAGTTTACATCTCTCATAAAGAAGCTCTTGTGTGTGAGAAAGTTGATAGGTCCACAAAATGTCTCTTGTGTTCCCCTTGCAAGTTATTCAAGAACTCATCAAAAGCAATAATTTCCTTTTTGACCTCAAGAGACATCTCATCATCAATTTCATCATTAATCAAGGGGTAAATGTGTGATGATGAAGATACCTCCGTTCCTCTGGCCATAAGGAAAGTGACGTTCTTGTTGGATATATTCTCATTTGGAGAGTCGAAGAGGGATAACATGGCAGTAGAAGTAGTGGCAAGAGCAGCCACACCATTTGATGTTTCCTCTTCATCATCTTCATTATCAGAGGAGAATTCTTCATGAGTGATCAACACAATTTCACCCAACTTCTTATTGATAGGATTCTTCTTGATGAAAGGTTTCTTGTAAGGAGCTTTGGAAGTTTTCTTCAACACAAGTTTGCCCCCATGATCTTCTCTCTTCTCATAGGGACAACCCGCCACAAAGTGATAGCGGTCACCATAATTGAAGCATGTTCTCAATTTAGTGACATTGTCTCTTCTTCCATTTGGGTTGCTTCTTTGTCGCATTTCCATCTTGGCCTTGGAGGGGTCTTTCCAAAAGTTCTTTGCATAGAAGGCCATATATTCACCATGAGCAATCTTGAGATCATCGGGGTGGTTCATGGATAGGCCTTCATCACTATCATCATCATCCACATGTTCCACACCTTTGGCCTTCAATGCAAGGTTGATGACATTGCTCATTCCAAGGGCTAGAGCACGAGCATCTTCGGCATTCTTGGCGGCAACCTTGAAAGAATCCATCTCTTGCATAACATCGTTGGAGGTCATGAGATGGTAGTTGTGTCTTCCTTATAGGCTCTTCAAGCCGGTAGGATCAAAGGGCATGAGTGCACTCACATATTTCCTTTTTATCCAAGCATCATCAACATATGAGGCACCCACATTCCTAAAGGCGGTGGCGGTGGACTTGAGCCTACGATACATATCTTCACCATCCTTCATATAGAAGCCTTCGGCTCCATTGCTTAGTGCATCATAATTGTTCCTTCCCATGCTCTCATTTCCAACATAGAGCTCCATGAGAGCATCCCAAGCTTCCTTGGCGGTGTTGAGGTGATCAATGTGTGGGTAATATTTTGTTCCCAATCCTTGTTGGATCATGTGCAATGTGGTGGCATTGAGTTGACTATTTACCACCTCTCTTCTAGTCAAGTTGGTTGGATCCCCAATATGGAATCCTTCTTCAATGATGTTCCATAACTCAATACAAGAGTTGCACACATGAGATTTCATTAGGGATTGCCAAAGAGCAAAAGTAGATGCAACTAGCTTTGGTGGGTCACCTCTATTGTTTATATGAGGGTGAGGAATTGGAGGGTCGGGGGAGTACCATCCTTGAGAGTCATGGTGCTCTCCCTTCCACCATCCCTTTTTGTGGTGGAATTAGTGTTGTCTTGATTACCCCCCACCACCACACCCACGGGTGATGCCGGGGCATTCACCTTAGGTAATGATGGATGTACCTCTCGAGGAGAAGGGGATGATGAGTCACCTTTATCTTTAACAAGTTGAACAAGTAGCTTGTGCAATTGTTTGATCTCGTTGCCCAAGGTGGAGCTCCATCTTGTTTCCAAGTTATTGAGATCCTCCATGGTCACCGAGGTGGTAGGCTCACCATCACCTTCCCCATCTTGGCTACCCATATACTCTTAGGCGGTAAATCCCGAATAAAGAGCCGAGGCTCTGATACCAATTGAAAGGATCGTATGGGCACCTAGAGGGGGGTGAATAGGTGCTACTTCAAATTTTCTTACTTTTCAAATTAGGGTTTGACAAGAAAGGTAAATTCTCTAGATTATGCAACTAAGGTGAATTTACCTATATGTCAAACTAGCACCAACTAGCACAATACTAAGCAAGAACAAGTAAAGTAAAGTGCGGTAAAGGATAGATGTAACCAAAGTGGTAGACACGGAGACACAAGGATTTGTTTCTCGTAGTTCCTTCCTTTTGAGGGGAAGTACATCTATGTTTGGAGAGGGGGTGGTTTTAAACCACCAATGCCACGAGAGGCCTCCCTTGTTCTCCGATGAACCTCACCCCAAAGGGTTCGATTCACCTCTTCCAATATATCGGCAACCTTCAAGGTGGAAGCCGGAACCTTTACAACAAGTTCGGGGCACACATCCACAACTTAATTGGACGCTACCAAATACAAGCAATGATACGAATCAAGCCGATGATCCTTTAGTTTTGTCCCGATCTTTCACAGCGAGTCAACCAAGTAGATAATCTCCCAATTACGCGATGAACGCAACCTGAAGAAGAGGAACGAATCCATCAAGTAACGTGATGAAGATCACCATGCCTCAAATCTGAGCACGACAATCCTTGATGAACACAAGAACCTCCGCAACAATCTCTATAAGAATCTGATAATGGTATCGCCGTCCCCGGAGGGATGATACATGGTGGAGCACAATATAGTTTTTAGACTAAACAACTGAACTCCCTCAACCCTAACTCGACCAGCTCCTTATATGAGGGCTGGGGCGCCCCACTAATGGGCCGCGACTTGACTTGGTTGGACAAGCCCAAACCAAGCCCACACACATAATAAAACCTAATTGGCCCAAAACATGACCAGGAATAATAAAACCTATTTATTAAATTACAAAGACATGCCTAGCTTGGTGGAGTCCTGAAATTGGGCCGCACCTCCTCCGTCGTGCCCATATCAAGCAAGTTGTCAAACAATCAAATACAAGCTTGTAAGAACCAAATCAAAAGCTAGGGTTTCCAAAAAAACACTAGAGCATGGGGGCCCTCAAGTGAATGAGGGGGAAATGAAGATCTCTCTTGGTGAAGCTGTAGATCAAGGCCTCCTCCTCCGATTATCCAAAGATCAATGACTTTGGATGGTTGGATGTAGAGATCTTATTGATTTGGTGGATCTAATTGTGATGGTGTTCTTCAGTGGGTCGAGCAGCTGGAGGAAAGGAATAAGGTCCCTGATACGTCAGAAACGTATCTATAATTTTTGATGTTCCATGCTTGTTTACTATCTACTTTGCTTTGCTTTGTACACACTTTGAGGTGTTTCTATATGCTTTCTGGTACTAACCTATTAACAAGTTGCCACAGTGTCAGTTGCCTGTTATCTTCTGTTTTTGGTTCGAGAAAGACAGAAAATCAATATTCTCGGAATTGGACGGGACAAAAGCCAAAGTAAATATTTTACCGTGGGCAACACGAAGCCAGAAGACGAGACGGAGAAGGCTCACTAGGGGGTCACACCCCTGGCCGCGCGGGTGGGCCCATCCCGCGCCTTGGGGGGGTGCAGCCGCCCTGGTGCCCCCCTGGCTCGCCTCTTCGCCTATAAAGACCCCCTGATGCCGAAACCCTAAGTACCCGATCAATATTCCACAAAACCGTCTATAGCCACCGCCACCATCGTCACTAGCCCGGGGGATCTGAAGCTCTTACCGGCACCCTGCCGGAGGGGATATCATCCCGGAGGCCTTCTTCATCATGCCAGCCTCCGGTATGAAGCGTGAATAGTTCCACCTTGGACTACGGGTCCATGTAGTAGCTAGATGGTTGTATCTCCTCCTTGTGCTTTCATGTATAGATCTTGTGAGCTCCATTCATGATCAAGGTCTAATCTATTTGTAATCATGCATGTTGTGTTTGCGGGGATCCGATGAATATTGAGATTACTATGTTAGATTGATTAATGGTTTTGTCTATTTGATTCTATCATGTTTGTGTTGTTTGTGATCTTCCATGCTCTCCGTTGTTAGTAGCTATCTTGGCCAAGTAGTTGCTAGTGACTCCAAGAGGGGGTATTTATGCTCGATAGTGGGTTCATGCCTCTAGTTTCCAAGGGAAGCGATATAGATCTCTTCGGTTGTAGATGTGTTGTTGCCACTAGGGAGAAAACAATGGTCTTTTGTTCATGGAACAAGTGGATTGTTTACCTTACACGCTTTGCTTAAAGCAGTTGTCTGTTGCTTGCAACTTAATACTAGAGGGGTTCGGATGATAACCTGAAGGTGGACTTCTAGTCATAGATGCAGTTGGATGGCGGTCTATGTATATTGTTGTATTGCCCAATCGAATCTCATAGGATCTTTTTGTCTAGTATTGCATTGTTATGCCTTGCTCAGTTCCTGTCAACTGCCCTGATGTAATTTGTTTACCCTTCATGCCATGTTTTTTTATCTAAGGAGAGCACCTCTAGTGAACTATGAACCCCGGTCCAATCTTTACCATTGATACATCATCCACTATTACTACTTACTTGCTGCAAACCATCATCACCTTCCACACCATACAATTAATCCTTTGTTACACAAAACCGGTGAGCTTGACAACCTCATTGTTTCGTTGGGGAAAAGTCTTGAGTTTGTATTGTGCAGGTTTCCATGTTGCTTGCAACACCTTTGAGACGTTTCCTTCCTCCTACTGGTTCGATAACCTCGGTTTCTTACTGAGGAAAAAACTTGCTGCTGTGCTACCTCACACCTTGTTCTTGGGCTATCCCGACAAAGCGCTCCCACGTTGAAGCAGCGCCATCAGTCCGCTATTTATAAGCAGCCCCCTCCACTGAACCGTTTTCTGACCGTTGGAGAAAAGTCATACCGGAGACTTCGGCATGCACACCGGAGACTCCGGTCCATCTCCGGACCAGCATCCAGACTGTCCTAGCCCTGCTGCGAGCCAAGTGGGTCGGATACTCCGGCCTAGCGGCACCGGAGACTCCGGTCTGAGGCTCACACCGTAGACTCCGGACTAGTCTCCGGACCTTGCTCCGGACCCCCTATCAGACTGTCCCAGGCAGCAAACTGGAGCCCCCTCCGGGAATTCCTGCGGAAACTCCGGTCCAGCCAGACCGGAGACTCCGGTCTGGAATTCCCAGAAACATGTAAATCTTGCAGGAAACTTTCCGTAGAGTAAGGGTCCTTTTCACTTTGCATTATATCAACCTGTAGACAGTAGCATACTATAAAATGATTTACTTGTTGTTAACAAACACCTGACAGTAAATGTCCTTTCAACTGGCCATTAGCTGGCGATGCCCAAAGAGCGATGACACATGTCTGCCATATTATTTGATAGTCAATTTGTCTGTTTTGACTCGTCAATGACTGTTTAATGATTGACAATGCTTTGTCCAACAATGACGCCAACAAACGCTAGGGCGGACAGATGGATCACACCGTTGGACCGGTCGGCCGAAAAGGCCGGAACACTATAAAGAAAATGATCGCGGCCCGACCCAAACAGACAGAAACAGAGCGTTTGAATCGGTCATTTAGGTTAATCCGGTGGAAATGCCCTAAGTTCGCTAGCCTATATGCTTGTTATAAAAACCAAAAGCCCATACAATGAAAGACATGTAACTCAAAATTGGCATGCAAGCTTTGATGCGCCCTAAACGGTAACAGATTAGCTACCAGGTTCATTCAATCAAAAGCAAAAAACATTTAAGAAAAATCTATATGTTGACAGGTCGGTGCCTAACACGTGGCACACATTTCCACTCGCAGATTGGGCCGGTCTAGGTGGGGTGAGTGACAATTATTATTGATTAGAGAAAGTATTTTTTTCCTTTATTTCTGATTTGTAAGTTTTTTGTTTTATTTTTGTTTATCTGTTATGTTGTTTCATAGTTTTAGAAAGGAAAATTATTTAGATTTGTAAATGTTTGGATTCAAAAAATATTTAAATAAAAATTATTTAGGTATTTGAAAATACTCAAACTTTGAAATTTTAAAAATAGTCATATATAAAAATTATTCAAATTTTAAAATTGACTAGGTTCTAAATAAACAAAAATGTAAAGATGTTCAGAATGCAAAAAATTATGTTCTAAAAAATGTTCGGAATTAAAAAGATGTTCAGCTTTTAAAAATGTTCTAATTTTTTTTTAGAATGTTCTAATTAAAAAACCAGAAAATAAACAACATAAAAAAGGAATATAAAGGAAAACGTGGCACCTAGCCTTGTGTAGGGTGTGCGGCGCCTGGTAATAACCGACCAGATAGGAACTCCCATCCCTATCTCCCACATTCACAGGGAGATAAGAGCATCTCCATTCGCCTATCCAGGAGGCTGATCCGAACACGGAATTTCTGTTCGGATGCCAAAAATTGGTCCAGTCGCGTATCCAAGGAGCTGTTTTTAGACGGATTTGGGCCAATTTTGGTTTGGACTACCCAGGCCGAACCCAGGTTTCCGGGTACGCCCTGGGAACGCCGGAGTCAGCGAATTCGGCGAAACAAATTCGAAGCGGCGCGTTGACCCGCCGAGTCAGTGACGGAAGCTGAGTCGTCGTCATCCTCGGAACGACGCGGCGACCGCCGGACAATAACTGCCCGTCGCGTCGGCCACGCGTCTCCGAATTACGGCGCCACCGTCGCCGCATCGGCTCTCGCGACGGACCGAAGGGCACTAACTTCCCGCTGTTTCCCCTTTTCCCTCCCTCGCCGCTACACCCCTCCCGCCCTCGCCGCCCACCTCGGCCTTTATAAGCCGTACCCCTCGCCGGAGATCTGCACACACTCTCACAGCTCCCCCACCCACAAGCCCAAACTCCGGCGAACCCCTCTCTCACCGTTCCCCCTTCCCAGCCATGGCCGAACGCTACCCAGGCGACGATGCCGCGGCGAACGGCTTCGGTCGGCGCACCCTCCAGGCCTAGGAGGCGCGTGTGCTATACGACGCCGGCTACATAGCGCCGCCGGACACGCGGATGCCTCCGGAATGGAAGCTGAGCTCCGGCGGCATCCCAATCCCGCCGGCGCCGACGCCGTACGAGCTATCGTACGATGTGCAAGAGTACATCGGCGGCATGGACAACCCCGCCGAAGCGGAGAGCGCCGACAACCTCCTCTAATGGGAGCACTTCTTCGCGGAGCGGCGCGAACAGGAGCTCGCCCGCCACGAGGGGCCGCCGAACGAGTCGCCGCAGAAGCGCAACAACTCGGCGGGTCGCCGGCGTTGGTGGAGCGCGCCGGGACGGACGCTCGCGGCGGTGATGGAGCACATCAGCCGCGGGAACACGCAGCGGCTCGGCTTCCCGCGCACGCCGACACCGGTGGCCAGGACGGGTCGACGTCCTCCCGCGAACTGGACGCCGAGGAGGATGGCGAGCATGAGCTCGTCCTCCTCCGCGTTGGCGTCCCACTCCTCCGGCTCGGCGCCTCTTCGCACGCCGACGACAGTCAAACGTGAAGCGATCTCGCCGGTGCGCTCACCGCCGCAGACGCGCTCGCGCGGCATCGTCATCGGCGAGCCGCGAACAACGGCGTCGCCGACCGGCCACCTTCGTCTCCGCCGCCCCAAGATAGAAGACTCGGCGCCGACCGAAGACGCCGCCTTAAAGATGGCGCTGGAGCAATCGCTCCGCGACACGGCGCCGCAGCCGCCGCCGGTGGAGCCCTCCTCGCCGGACATCCTGGAGTGGTCCAGGATGGACTGGGAGAAGGCGGAGCGGCAGCGCATCCTCGGCTTGCAGCAACAGGCCGAGGAGCAGGCCGCCCGGCGTTGGGCGTTGTCTGGGCGTGATCTCGCCTATCAGGGTGCCCCGCTCTACGTCCTCGACGACGAGGACGAGGACGTATGCCCGTCCTTCCAGCCCTGGAGGTGCGGCGACCTAGGCCAGGGGAGCTCCCGCCAGAACCAGTCGCCGAGGGACAACGACGACGACGGCGGCGAGGATGACGGCCGTGCCGACCCCGGCTACACGACGTTCTACAGCAACTTCGGCATGTAGGACGGCGGGGGCTTTTTTTAAGTGTATTATGTATTAGTTTAGTTTAAATTTGATATAATCCGCCTATATTCGCCCAACTTAATGAAATTCGCTCATCTTTAATGAATTTTAGCCGAACTTGGAAACTTGGTCTGGATACGCGAGTGGGAAAATAGGCGTAGCCAGGCATAAAACTAGTTCCGTCCGGCCGAAAAACGGACCAATTTTCGGTCTGAGTTCGGCCAACGAATGGAGATGCTCTAATGTGCTTGGCCCGTGTTTTTGAGTCAACCCATTTAGGGTTCCCTAATTTTTTCCACGCTTATGTACAACGTTTCTTGTCTTTTTGTTCGAGGTTTTTGGTATGGAGTTTTTGCCATTTTATTCAGATTTTTTATTCTTTTTGTTTTTTGTATCCTAGGTATTGATCAAACTTTGGATTTGATTATTTTTAAGTCCAAATAATTTTCAAATTTATTATTTTCCAAGTTACAACAGTTTTTTGAATTTGAATGTTTTCAAAGCCTAAATAATTTTAAAATTTATTCTTTTTAAAAAATTGTTATTTTCTAATAATTCCAAAGTACTTTTAGAATAGTAAAAACAACATAGAATGAAAAAACATATACTTACTTGGGCTTCATTTTGGAGCGGCCCATGAAGGATGCGCTTTAGGCGGGTGTGATTTGCACCGTACTGAGCGCTCACACGCATAGTTAACTGGGCCGCAAGCCGTTAGTGTGGCAACTGGTTTCTAGCCAGATTTTTGGACGGTTTCTCTTTTGGTCGGTTTTCCTACGCTGTTTTATGGGCAGTTTTTTCGCCGGGTTTTTGTTTTATCACTATTCATTTCTGTTTTCTCAATTCGATTTTATTTCAAATCCAAACATTTTTTACATCTAAATATTTTTAGAAAATGGAAAACTTTCAAATGTAAAATTCCTCAATATTTGAATATTTCCTTAATCTGATCATTTTTTAATTTTGAACTTTCTCAAATGTGAATTTTGATATCTGAATATTTATAAAATCAGTTCATTTTTAGCTTTGAACATCTTTCAATTCTAAACTTTTTTATATCTAAATATTTTTTTAAATTACACTTTTTCAACTCCAGATTTTTATTAAATAAAATAGAACAAGAGAAAATACATAATGGAAAAAGAAACACTAACATATGTTGGGCTGTGTTAGGAGAAGTCCATGAAGGAAGTCCCGTGGACCGGATGGTATGCCTCATGAGGGGAGAGCCTATACACCGACAAGGTCGGTGTGTACCCGGCACCGCACACCCTGCATGGGTTGGCCTTGGCCCATTTTTCTTTTTCCCTTTATTTTCATTTTTGTTTTTATTTTATGTTTTTTCTTTTTGCTTTTTCTTCTTTTTCCCTTTTTATGTTGACTTACCTTTTTTTGTAAAATTTCAGATTTTAAAATATGCCCAGTTTTGTAAAGTTTAAATTAAAAAATGTTCAAACATAAAATACGTTTAGTTTTGAAAAAATGTTTAGATTTAAAAATTGTTCATGTTTTGGTAAAAGATAAGATACTTTTGAGAAAGTTTAGAATTTAAAATTTATTCAGATATGAAATTGTTCAGATTTTGAAAGTAAATTTCAAATAGTGTTCAGATCTTAACTTATCGGGGTTTGAAAATTTCAAAAAGAATCAGAAAAAAAAAAGAGAAAAGAAAAACGAAAAACATAAAAACAAAAGAGAGAAAATACCTGATCTGTTTGGGCTGCGGCCCAACTAGTTGACGCACATGGACTGGGTGTGCGGTGCAGGCACCGGACCGCGCCGGTCGGTTTATAGGCATCCGCCTGGTGAGCGGCCTATAGGCAGCTGCACTAAACGAAAACCAGGTAGCGGCTTTTTCAAACATATGCGGAATCTAGGATACTTCCTCCTTTCGTAAATAAGTGTACTTTTAGCATATGCGAAATCTAGGAGTAAGTAGCTTATGCAGGCCCGGGCCCAACTCTGATGAGAGTACGACTAAGTTTTTTGAAAAATATTGTCTCATTTTGCAATTATACTCTGCTGAATTCCTTGGATAGATTTGCATATGGCGACCAATCTTCACAAGAACGGTTTCCGAGAAGCCTATGGTAACGTAGTCGTTAACCTGAACCGCGCTAGCTGCAGCCAAATGAAGATCACGTAATCTGTATGGCGTAACTATGATGCCCACACAAATTACCAAAAGTAAATTCTGAGATCTAATTTATTTTCAGCCGTGTTACGTTGCTTCACTTTCTTCAGTTCAATGTACTTCACTGGTTCTATGAGGAGCATGCTGCATTTTCTGCGTTCTTTCGTGATTATCTTTAATATCCGAGAGGGAAAAAAGAAATAAACTGTCTGGGCTTTGTAAAAAGCCAAACAATGTGTGGTTTGAAGAGAATTTTCTACGTGTATGGCAAGGAGTTGGGGGCATTCTTAAACAAATCAATTATTAGCGGCGACCCCCATTACTAAAGAATTGTTGGACAAAGGAATTGTCCACCTGGCTAGTTTTCTTGGGGACAAACCGGCAAACTCTTTGCTGAATCGATGTGTATCAGACAGTGTTAAGTTCCTTGTCTTTGCATATTTCAGCATGCTGGTGAATGGTGATGGAGGGGAACATACTAGTAGGAGCCTGCTCCAGTTAGACAAGGCAGAAAATTAAACAACAACAATTATGGAGCTAGTGCTCCATCTACCAGCACAAAAGATGGTTGTTTCGGTAGGACACTAGTTCCTTTTGGCGTTCATTTTTTTAGTCAATCAATCATTATATTAGCAGCAAATTTGTTTGGTTTGAGCATTAGCAAGTTGCTTGCTTCAGGTGAAAGCACTAGGAAGTAGGAAGGGACTATGTGCTTTTTGGCTGGTGGTTGGATATAAATAAAGTAAGGTTACGAAATGCTTCATTAACAAGGCCCGATTAATTAACAAATTGAGCCTAAGATATGGGATGATGGGAGGGACATTTTACAGCGTTATTTCAAAGCCAGGTTTTAGAAGATCATTTCCCCGGCTGACAAGAATATGCACATGTCTCTCGTAAAAATAATGCACATATGCTGATGTGTGTGGTTCGGCCTACCAAGATGTCTGTTGTGCTTTTGGTAACAGGGACGATCGATTACCTTCTAAGTGTGCATTTCGGATGCTATGTACCCCATCTGGTGGAAATTACTCCAAAATACTCCATACGAGCCAATTCATTCGAGGTTTTACCTCCTTGACGTTTGCCGTGATGTAAGCATAGTAAATGTTTACAGAACGGCGATGCTCCCATGCTTACTGCTTGCTGTTACAGGTCAACAACATTTCCACTGTATTTACCTTCGGAACCGTGACCGCATTTGAGCAAAGGCTTTGTTTACAACAAGGTGAAAGCTCCGGCCATGTCTGTATCCGGCCTGAATGATGTACCACCCAATGCCTGAACTATTAAGTAAAGCAGATATTTTCCCAGAAAATTGCAGTTCTATGACCGATTCAGACAGGCTACGTAACCATTGAAAAACGAAGTCGTGAACATGATTAGGCACCACTTTGATTCCATCTGTCGCTAATGTCCAGTTAGGTAGGTCGATTATTAGTCTAAGCTGCTGAAAATGACGGGGTCTCTCCCTCGCCGCGCCCTCTACGGTTTCATAATCTTATCATCTCAAGGTATGGAATGGTTTAATCGCCGGAGCACCACCGGTGTGCTGAAGTTTCTTGGAAAGTCTGAACCAACGCACCTATCCGGGCATCTGAGGTCAGTGATCACCATCCATGCTCTTGTCCTGTCCGATAAACTATTTTGACCGACGAGGTAGAGATCACCGTCCACGTGAGAAAAAACGAGAAAGCAGACAAGATGAACAGCTGGTTTGGTTCTGGCCTGTGTATATACGTTCTCTTTGATTTTGTCAAAACTTTTTGAGGCTTGTTACAATTATGAGTCAGAGATGCTTAGGTCGCCAGAAATGTGTTTCTAGGACGTGATGTTTGATTTGTGAGTGTGTGATGGTGAGCAGTGCGAGGGTCGGTCTCATGGTAGTGCGGAGGTGTCGAGCTGATATTGGACATTTGGGCCATGGTATCGGAATCGGCTTACGGAAGCTAGCCAGCCAGAGGGGGATGGACTCGTACATATTGCTGTGGCCAGCGCTCGCTCGCAGCAACGGACGGCACGAACCGGCAGCATCTTCACTGCACATGACGGAGAATCGGTCCGAGGGATCGAGGCGTGCGGCTTTGACAGCTACACAGGGCCGGTCCACACATTTTGGGGGCTCCGGGACAACATGACATCAAGGGCTCCTTGTTTAAAATGGCAGATCTTTCCTACGGTTAAGGGGGGCAATAGCCCCCTACTCCAAAAAAATTCTTAAAGATATCTTTAATATTTATACTAGCATTTTAAGCATTACACAAAGTTTAAGCATGATTAGCATTCTAGGGCCTCTCAATAATGCGACCACTTGTTTCCACATGAAATACTTAAAAGATATTAGTATTTCACAAAAGAAATATTCAATAGCAAATTAAATAATCCTTATAGTCTTGCGGCATCTCTAACTATTCGGTTAGCGTCTTTCACTTATTGAATCACACGTTTTTCAAAGCATTACTCTACCTGAGTGCGGGTTCGGTGATTCATGCCATGTCGGATGAGCAAGATATGCGGAAGATGGGGGCTTGCCTCCTCCTTTCCTTTGTTGGATCAATGGTCTTTGAAATCTTGGCGAAGACATTGAAATCTACTTATTTCTGTTTATAGAGCAAACTATATACCAACATACTTATTTCTACAAATTGATCATTGTGTAGACATGTATATACATGTGTACTCTAGAATGAATCACCTAACAAAAGCTATAGGAGAAAAAGATTCGTATGCATATGAAAAAAAGAGTAGAAGAGTAGACATATTAAACACTGAATTATAAGATGGAATAGTCTACCAAACATATAAGATGGGACGAGTAGAATTGCTGGTATCAGAGAAAATTATGCGGAATGGTATAGTAATATGATTGTGTTGTTAGTCTCACTAATAAATATCACAACCTTGTAAAGACACACAAGGGCCAGTGTAGTTTCGCATATTTAGAGTGGCCAAACAAATCGTGGATTCGATAAAAAAATTCAAAAATGCAGAAATATTGAAATATTTTTTCAGAAAAGAGGAGTCAAAGTAGAGACATGGTAGACTATAGCTTCAGTCATATGTACGCTCCAAACTGAAGACTAATAGAAGTACACAAATAAGTCTTGGGCTCAGGCCCCTACATGGGGCCCTAGACGAGTGCCCCTTTGTCCCGCCCTTTGGGCTGGCCCTGCAGCTACAATTCGAGCGTGCGTCTGCATCACGTGTACATGGAGTAGGTTTTAGCACCATGTTTTCGCCTGCGCTTGTGCAGGTATGAAGATTATAAATCACGAGCCAAAGAGATAACACACACACACCGGCGTAACAAGGAGAGTGAAACAAGCATGATGCATGCATCCACGGCAAGCTAGCTGGTCAAGGTCAACCCGGTCGTGGAGTCCTAAATTTATAAGAGCAACGGCAGCAAAGTCGCACATGATCCAACTAATAATCCAAGAATCTAACAGGCTTAATCGATCACTGATACGCCTAATTTGCATCACCATTCTATATCATAATTTACCTCTATTCGTTGATATTTGTCTTATTATGAGGTATTACTTATGGCTTTTCATCTATTTATGCATGTTGGATGATTCCTGGAGGATGGACTGCCGGAGTCTGGATTCTGATGGAAAAGACGGTGTTTCAGTGCAATTTTGCGAAGATCAGAAAAATACCAGAAAAATATGGAAACATATTATTTTACCAGAAGACGAAGGAAGCCAGAAGGAGAAGCGAAGGGGGGCCTCAGGGGGCCCACACACCCCCTAGGCGAGGCCCCACCTGACCCCGCGCCTAGGGTGGGTTTGGCCCACCTGCTCGGCCTCCGACTCTGCCCCTTCGCCTATATCTTACCTACGGAACCCTAATACCAAGGGGGCGACCACAGATAGACTTCCGCCGCCTCTAGGAGGCGGAAAACACCGAGAGAGAAATATCTCTCCGGCAGACAGATTTCTGCCGGGGGAATTCCTTCCTAGAGAGGGGAGACCGTCGCCATCAACACCATCATCAAGCTAGGCTTCATCGGGATCATCATCATCCACACCATCATCTCCATCAGCACCATCATTACCACTCCGTCCCGCTGTAACAATTGTGTTGGATACTGCTTTAGTCCTTAGGGGGGCTTTCCCGGTGTTGATTACTATTATAGTTGATGCTTGCGAGTGGAACCATTGGATTATTGTTTATATTCATATTGTTATCCATTACCATATCATCTTTGATCTTGATCCATATGATGTCTGGTGAGTAGTTCATTTAGTTTTTGAGGACATGGGAGAAGTCATGTTGTTAGTAGTGAATCTGTGATGAGTTATTATTCAATGGTTTAATATTTAAGTTGTGGTGCTATTCTTCTAGTGGTGTCATGTGAACGTCGACTACATGAAAATTCACCATTTATGGGCCTATGGGGATGCATTGTGTATTTGGCTACTAATCGTGGGGTTGTCAGAGTGACAGAAACCTGAACTCCCGCTAGGACACCTTTGCACAAGGGAGCGTAGGATCTCAAAGTTTAAGGCCGTGGTTAGATTTATATCTTAATTACTTTCCTGTAGTTACGGATGTTTGCAGGGGGTTTCATCACAAGTATGTACTAGTCCTAGGAAGGGCAGTATGTTAGCACAGGTTCACCCACACAACACTTACAAACACCAAAAAAGAGTACTCAACTATTTGCAGGGAAAACACTTGACAGAATTCTCATGTGTCCTCGAGAACGTTTGGTCCTTATAAGTATTTTCACCGGCTTGTCCTTTGCTACGAAAGGATTGGGCCACTTGCTCTGTTTGTTCGTTACTTCTGTTACTTGCTCTTTGTTTTGTTGCCTTGTCAGAAAACCATTAAAATCCGTTTGCTAAGTATTCACAGGGATTTCCTGCTCCATACCACTGTTCAGCACCTTCTGCTCCTTGTTGGGATCGACACTCATATTTATTGAAAGTACTACGATACACTCCCTATACTTGTGGGTCATCAAGACTATTTTCTGGCGCCGTTGCCGAGGAGTGAAGCGCTATTGAAGAGTGGAACTGGTAAGTGAAACTTTCACTGTGAGTATTTCCTTTTGTTACTGTTTGTTAATTTGTTTCCAATATGGATAACCCACTTGGTTTTCTGTTTGGGAGAACTAATAACACTAAAAGGGTAGTAGATGAACCACCACCTGATAGATCCTTTTAAGATACCTACGAGTATTGTTAATCGTGTCATGGATAATTATTATTTTGGGGATGGAACTGTCCATCCTGGTGATCACTTGCTTTATATCCATGAATTATGCGGGTTGTTTAAGTGTGAAGGTCACAACTGAACAGGTGAAGAAGAAGTTACTCTCCATATCCTTGAAAGGAAGAGCTGAGGCATGGTATAAGCTGCTAAAGAATGGACAATTCATGGAATGGGAGGAGATGGCATCTCTCTTTTACTCTAAATTTTATCCTCCCAGTGAAATAGAAAAGGATAGAAGTCTTATATATAACTTTTGGCCTCTTGATGGAGAAAGTACAGCTCAAGCTTGGGAGAGATTGAAGCTGCTAATGCTTAAATGTCCTATTCATGAACTCCCTAACAATATTATTCTCAATAACTTGTATGCTAGGCTTTCTCTTCATGATAAAGGTTTATTAGATGCTTCTTGTGCTGGATCATTCACAAGTATGAAGGAAGAAGCTAAATGGGATCTTTTAGACCGTATTCAAGATAATACCGAGGCTTGGGAGAATGACAAAGGAAGAAAGTCAGGTATAAACTATGATTATGAGTGCATTAAATCTTTTATGGGAACTAATAACTTCCGTGATATTAGCACTAAGTTTGGCCTTGATCCTCAAGTTCTTGCCGAATGTTTTAATGCTTTTGCCTCTTATATTGAGATTCCCAATAAAGAGTGGGACAAGTACCATGCTCCTTATAAAGACATTGTTACCCACGTTCCTACCACTATAGAGGTTTGTACTGTTGATCCTATTTTACCTGAACCTTATGTTGAGAAGATCCCTTTTCCCTCCAAGGTAAGGGAACACTCTATTTTGGCTAATGTGGTTAGCAAAAGCGCAAAGAAAACTGTAGGTTCCGATGAGCTTATTGATATCGAGCCTGTGGTAGCTATTGTGAAAGATCTTGTCACTAGAAATATAGAGGATGAGTATATTGTCTTCTATGAAGACGCTTCTAATATTATCTCTCATCCTAGTAAGGCTAGAAAAGCTAGTGTTCATGTGCTCTCTGTTAAAATTGGTGATCATTGCTACTATGGTTTATGTGATATTGGTGCTAGTTCTAGTGCTATTCCTTATGAGCTTTACAGAGAAATTATGCATGATATTGGTCCTTGTGAGCTTGAAGACATTGATGTGGTTATTCACCTTGCCAATAGAGAGCAAGTTTGCCCCATTAGTATTGTAAGAGATGTGGAGGTCCTTTGTGATAAGATTAAATATCCTGTTGATTTTCTAGTACTTGGTAAAGAAGCTAGTAAAACCTATCCTATCATCTTTGGTAGACCCTTCCTTAATACTTGTGGGGCTATCATAGATTATAGGAAGGAAAAAGTTTTGACTAAGTTTGCTGGAGAATCTTATGAGTTTAATTTTTCCAAATTTGCCAAAACCCCTTATGAAAATGAATTACATGATGAGGATTTCAAGGTTGAACAATTGTCTGCTATTTCTCTTGCTCCTAACAATGCTTTGCAGCAGTTAATGAAAGATCATGAAAGTGATGCCTTTATGAAGGAAAGAAATGAGATTGATGAGGTTTTCCTTTGTCAGCCTGAGTTACTTAAGCATAATTTACCTGTGGAAGATTTGGGTACCACACTACCACCCAAAGGGGATCCTGTTTTCAAATTAAAACGTTTACCCTTAAATATGTTTATTTTGATGATAAGAAGATATATCCTGTTATTATTAATTCTAAACTTTCACGGAAGGAAGAAGAAAGGATATTGGAGGTATTGAAGAAGCACCGAGGAGCTATGGGTTATACTCTTAATGAGTTAAAAGGAATTTCTCCCACTATATGTCAGCATGCTATTAATATTGAGCCTGATGCAAAACCAGTTGTTGAGCACCAGCGCCGTCTAAATCCTAAAATGAAGGAAGTGGTAAGAAATGAGGTATAAAAACTCCTTGATGGTGGTATTATTTATCCTATTGCTGATAGTCAATGGGTTAGCCATGTTCATTGTGTTCCCAAGAAAGGGGGAATTACTGTTGTGCCTAATGAGTATAATGAGCTCATACCCCAGAGAGTAGTGGTTGGTATAGAATGTGCATTGATTTTAGAAAGATTAATAAAGTTACTAAGAAAGATCATTATCCTTTGCCCTTTATTGATCAAATGCTTGAGAGGCTGTCCAAAAAGACTCACTTTTGCTTTCTTGATGGTTATTCTGGGTTTCTCAAATTGTTGTGAAAGCACAGGAACAGGAGAAAACCACTTTCACTTGTCCTTATGGTACTTATGCTTATAGGCGTATGCCTTTTGGTTTATGTAATGCCCCTGCTACCTTTCAGAGATGTATGTCTGCTATCTTTCATGGTTTTTGTGAAGAAATTGTGGAGGTTTTCATGGACGATTTTTCCATCTATGGAACTTCTTTTGATAACTGTTTGCACAACCTTGATAAAGTTTTGCAGAGATGTGAAGAAACCAACCTTGTTCTTAACTGGGAGAAATGTCATTTCATGGTTAATGAAGGAATTGGTCTTGGGCATAAGATCTCTGAAAGAGGTATTGAAGTTGACAGAGCCAAAATTGAAGCAATTGAGAAGATGCCTTGTCCTAGGGATATCAAAGGTATTCGTAGTATCCTTGGTCATGTTGGTTTCTATAAGAGATTTATTAAAGATTTCTCCAAAATTTCAAAGCCCCTTACTAATCTTCTTCAAAAAGATGTACCTTTTGTTTTTGATGATGATTGTAAGGAAGCTTTTGAAACTTTGAAGAAAGCTTTAACAACTACTCCTATAGTCCAACCACCGGATTGGAGTTTACGTTTTGAAATCATGTGTGATGCTAGTGACTTTGCTGTGGGTGCTGTCCTTGGACAACGTGTTGACAAGAAGCTGAATGTTATTCATTATGCTAGCAAGACTCTAGATGCTGCTCAAAAGAATTATGCTACTACTGAAAAAGAGTTCTTAGCTGTAATCTTTGCTTGTAGTAAGTTTAGACCTTATATTGTTGATTCTAAGGTTACTATTCATACTGACCATGCAGCTATTAAGTACCTTATGACAAATAAGGACGCTAATCCTAGGCTTATAAGGTGGGTGTTGCTTTTGCAAGAGTTTGATCTGCATATTGTGGATAGGAAAGGTGCTGATAATCATGTTGCTGATAATTTATCTCATTTGGAAAACATTTCTTTTGACCCTTTTCCTGTTAATGATAATTTTCCAAATGAGCAGTTAGCTATAATAAGGGTAAGTCCACATGAGAATCCTTGGTATGCTGATTATGCTAACTTTATTGTTTCCAAGTATTTGCCTCCAACCTTTACATCCCAGCAAAGAAGGAAATTCTTCTATGATCTAAGGCATTACTTTTGGGATGACCCACGCCTATATAAGGAAGGAGTAGATGGCATTATGAGAAGATGTATTCCAGAATTTGAACAACAAGAGATATTGAGAAAATGTCATGACAGTGCTTATGGAGGACATCATGCTGGGGATAGGACTACACAGAAGATTTTACAATCTGGATTTTATTGGCCTACTCTTTTTAAAGATGCAAGGAAGTTTATCTTATCCTATGATGAATGCCAACGAGTAGGTAACATCTCTAGACGCAATGAAATGCCTATGAATTATTCTCTTGTTATTGAACCTTTTGATTGTTGGGGATTCGACTTTATGGGGCCTTTTCCTCCTTCAAAAGGGTATACTCATATTCTTGTTGATGTTGATTATGTTACAAAGTGGGTAGAAGCCATACCTACGAGCAGTGCTGATGGTAAGACCTCTTTGAAAATGCTCAAAGATGTCATTTTTCCTAGGTTCGGTGTACCTAGATATCTCATGACTGATGGAGGCTTCCATTTTATTCATGGGGTTTTTAGAAAAACCCTCGCTAAGTATGATGTAAACCACATAATAGCTTCAGCTTATCACCCCCAAACTAGTGGGCAAGTAGAACTTTCCAATAGGGAAATTAAATCTATCTTGCAGAAGACTGTCAATAGTTCTAGAAAAAATTGGGCTAAAAAGTTGAATGACGCTTTGTGGGCTTATAGAACTGCTTATAAAAATCCTATGGTGATGTCTCCTTACAAAATGGTCTATGGGAAAGCTTGTCACTTGCCTTTAGAATTAGAACACAAAGCTTATTGGGCAGTGAAAGAGTTGAATAGAGATTTTATACTTGCTGGTGAGAAAAGACTGCTCGATTTAAGTAATCTAGATGAGTGGAGAGGGGAATCTTACGAAAATGCTAGGCTCTTTAAGGAAAAAGTAAAAATATGGCATGATAGGAGAATTCTCAAAAGGGAGTTCCATGTTGGTGAGAAATTTCTTTTGTATAGGTCTCATCTTAGATTTTTTGCAGGGAAACTACTCTCCAAATGGGAAGGACCTTTTGTTATAAAGGAAGTGTACCGTTCAGGTGCCATCAAAATCTCTTCTCTGAAGGATGACACAACACAGGTGGTTAATGGTCAAAGACTAAAACATTATATTTCTGGAGATTCTTACGATGAAGAAGTGGATGTCATTCAAATGGTGACTCCAAAAGAATTTATCAAGAACCAAACACCAGAAACTGCAGAGTTCGCCTTTGAATAGGTAAAAGTGGTGAAAACAGAAGGTTCGTGAAACTCCAATCTTTTTATATTTTGATGTTTTTAATACATAAGGGAAGTTACGGGACGAAACTGAAGAGGAAACGGAGCCCGGGGTGGACAAACCCACCCTAGGCGTGGGCCCGGCCTGGCCACGCCTGGAGGGGGTTTGACTCCCCCGAACTCCTTCTCCACTTCGTTTCCGTGTCAAAACCTTCCTTATGCATTGAAACTTCGTAATATATAACCCCCCGGGTTCCCCGAGGTTCTTGCACCGTGTTCTCGTCGTGTTTTCATTTTCGATCTGTTTCTGTTAGGAAAATTCTCAGATTTGGAGCCTCAATGTCTTCCTCTGGATCACCCACGGAGGATTCCTCTACGGATGTCCTCAACCTGTACATGTATGAGTTGAGGATTCACCCCAAAGAGTTGATCCTCAAAGAGGGGAAGGTACAGATGAAATAAGTTCAAGGCCCTAAAGGAGAAGGCAACCTAGAAGACAGGATGGAAGCAATGGAACAAGAAGTTTTCAGGTACAAGAAGATGGCAGAACACGAAGTGGATGTTATTCACAAGATAAGTTCAGAACTAATCACCAAGCATGAGGGAGAAGTTGCTGAGCTCCGAGAAGAGATCTTCTCACTCCATCAAACCACCAATCAATTGCAAGCACAACTCTATGACATACAAAATCAAAGTTGTGAGTATGAAGCTAGATTTGATCGCATTAGCTCTGCTGCTAGTTTCAGGATTGCAAAAACAAAGAGATCCTTTTTGGATGGGGAACCATTGCCTTGGAAGTTTGATGATGACAAGAGACCACCACCACCAAAGGAGTAATTAGTCATCAGGTTTGGCATCCCCTTGGCTTGTTCCAAGCTTGGGAGAGTGCCGCGATATCACCACCATTATCTTTTATCTTTTACCTTTTTAGTGGATTCATATCTACGGTAGAGAGGTTATCTTATAGTTTGGTTTGCATGTGGAAGTATCTCTCCTTTAGTTGATTATCTATGTATCCCTTGGTGTGAGTGCCTTTATTGGAATATTAATGAGAAGTCTCATCTTTTACTTTTTGCACTTCTTATTTTTAGTTTGCAATCTCTATTATATGATGGATCTTGTTGTCTAGTATTGGCACCACTTTGGGATCATCAAGTGGATCTAAATTGGTTTTGGCAAACCAAGTTTTGGTCAGTGGCATTAGTTTGAAAGGAAAAGAAAGAAAAAAGCTTACAGGTATTTGGTATCATTTGTTTTCTTTCTTGTTGGCTCATAAGCTTAGTATTTTTTATTTAAGATTCTTTTGTGTCTTCAAGGAAGATTGCATGTTTGGCTTTATTAATTGTATGTTTGCTTGTTTCTTTCAACTCTCTTGCTTGCTACCCAGTCTTGCTAGCCAAAACCCTATTTTGAGAAGGCTTACTTCTCATGTTTCCAAAACCCTTTAAACCAAAAACTTTTGCCACTTGTGTCCACCATATCTACCTAGTAGCTTTTGCTATTCCTAGCAAATTCTCAAGATTCATCTACCTTTCGAATTAAAAATTATTTTGTTATGTGAAAACTAGTTAGTAAAGCTCTCACGAACTTGATGGCACACTTTATTTACTTGCCCCTAATAAACTTAAACCATTATGGACATCGAAGTTGTATATTGTTGCATCTATACGTTGGGATTAGCAGAACCGTGCTGTCACGGGGAACGTTTTCAACATTGCACTTGTACCTTGTCGTACATAGTTGATATCGTGCTCTTTTGTCTATGGATGTCAACGGTGTGAAATAAAGAGGGGACTTGTAAGTCCATGAAGTTTGTATTATGTGTTAGAGAAACGCCCGGGCCGCTAGCCTAAGCCATGCTTAATCATGGTGGAAACTTGCAGCATCACCATAGTAAGTCATCTATGAAGCATCCTCAATAAAAAGCTATATGCATAGTAAATAAAAAGATTGCTGAGATGCTCATTGTCGGCTTGCCTTGTCATTTTGGTTATGGGAAAGCTCCTGTACCATGTGCAAGGGGTACCCCATTGGTGGTTCTCAATGATACGCAAATACTTATAATGACAAGAACTTACCTAGACCCAAAGTTGAGTGGCTCTCATATTCAAGGGACATGAGATTGCCAACTTATATTTCATCAAGCATATACTCCATCTTTGTTCACTTTAACCTTAATCATCTAAAGATGCTTATGATAGGGGCAGTGAGGGCTCAAAGCTAGTAAGTACCATAATCTTTTGGAAGCTCTTTATGACTTGTGATCCCTGCTACCCTCTAAGAAGGGACCTTTCTACCAGTTACCAGTTGAGTCAGTAAACCTACTTCCTCTCTATCTCCAGCAAGATTTTGAGTTGTGTTTCAAGCATTCATATGGTGATATATTCAATCATGTTCTTTATATCCCTTGTTTGCACAAAACTCTTATCTATTGAGTATTACTTTCAAACCCTTCATTTGTGAAAAACCTTTTTGAGCAAAGAGTGCTCCTGTTTTGAAACTTCTACAAAAAGCTTTGTGAAACTGTTTGCTAGGTGTTCTCTGACCAAGAACAAGTTTGCCAACTCCAATTATGATTTATCTTTATGCATCTCTATTTGTGACTGATGTACTTGGTTGCAAGCTAAGTTATATAATGGTGAGTTGCTCTCTTCTATGAGTTGTGCAATGGTAAGTGTGATGCTTCTTGTTCGTATTCTTTTATCGACACTTCACTCCATAAACCTGTGGACATGTTTACTGAGCTCAGTATTTGCTTGGGGACAAGCGAAGTCTAAGCTTGGGGGAGTTGATACGCCCAATTTGCATCACCATTCTATATCATAATTTACCTCTATTTATTGATATTTGTCTTATTATGAGGTATTACTTATGGCTTTTCATCTGTTTATGCATGTTGGATGATTTCTGGAGGATGGACTGCCGGAGTCTAGATTCTGATGGAAAAGACGACGTTTCGGTGCAATTTCGCGAAGATCAGAAAAATACCAGAAAAATATGGAAACATATTATTTTACCAGAAGACGAAGGGAGACATAAGGAGGAGCGAAGGGGGGCCTCAGGGGGCCCATCCCCTAGGCGCGGGCCCACCTGACCCCGCGCCTAGGGTGGGTTTGGCCCACCTGCTCGGCCTTCGACTTTGCCCCTTCGCCTATATCTTCCCTATGGAACCCTAATACCAAGGGGGCGACCACAGATAGACTTCCGTCGCCTCTCGGAGGCGGAAAACACCGAGAGAGAAAGATCTCACCGGCAGACAGATTTCTGCCGGGAGAATTCCTTCCCGGAGAGGGGAGACCGTCGCCATGAACACCATTATCAAGCTAGGCTTCATCGGGATCATCATCATCCACACCATCATCTCCATCATCACCACTCCGTCCCGCTGTAACAATTGTGTTGGATATTGCTTTAATTCTTAGGGGAAACTTTCCCGGTGTTGATTACTATTGTAGTTGATGCTTCGAGTGGAACCATTGGATTATTGTTTATGTTCAGATTGTTATCCATTACCATATCATCTTTGATCTTGATCCATATGATGTGTCGTGAGTAGTTCGTTTAGTTCTTGAGGACATGGGAGAAGTCATGTTGTTAGTAGTGAATCTGTGATGAGTTATTATTCAATGGTTTAGTATTTAAGTTGTGGTGCTATTCTTCTAGTGGTGTCATGTGAACGTCGACTACATGACACTTCACCATTTATGGGCCTAGAGGAATGCATTGTATATTTGGCTACTAATTGTGGGGTTGCCGGAGTGACAGAAACCTGAACCCCCTTTAGGACACTTTTGCAGAAGGGAGCGTCGGATCTCAGAGTTTAAGGCTGTGGTTAGATTTATATCTTAATTACTTTCATGTAGTTATAGATGTTTGCAGGGGGTTTAATCACAAGTATGTATTAGTCCTAGGAAGGGCAGTATGTTAGCACAGGTTCACCCACACAACACTTACAAACACCAAAAAAAGAGTACTCAGCTATTTGCAGCGAAATCACTTGACAGAATTCCCATGTGTCCTCGAAAACGTTTGGTCCTTATAAGTATTTCCACCGGTTTGTCCTTTGCTAAGAAAGGATTGGGCCACTTGCTCCGTTTGTTCGTTACTTCTATTACTTGGTCTTTGTTTTGTTGCCTTGTCAGAAAACCACTAAAAATCCGTTTGCTAAGTATTCACAGGGATTTCCTGCTCCATACCACTGTTTAACACCTTCTGCTTCTCGTTGGGATCGACACTCCTATTTATCAAAAGTACTACGATACACCCCCTATACTTGTGGGTCATCAATTACTCGACCAAAATAATGCTCACCCCGGGTACTAAATCTCAGACACAACACTAAGGGCTTGTTCGTCTAATCCCTCCTTGTCATGGATTGTGGCCTGGTTCCGGTTTTCCAGCCTTGACATGTATATTTTTCAGCCCAGCAAAAGTTTGTCTTTGTTTACCCCAAGACGGGAATATTAGCCCAACATATCCGGTCCAACACAGTAGATTTGCCCTAGAAAAATATTACCGCCAATATACGCGTGGAAAATTTTCCAGGGCGAGAGAGCATGAGCGAAGGGTTAGCACTTGTTGTTTGTGTGGCCTAGCATAGTATTAACCAAACCATTGAAATTTAGAACGGATTATGAGGCATGGATTAATAGGGGTTGGTGGGGATTGGGTGAAGAGCCCGGATCCACCAAATCCATGCGTGGATTATTTTTAAGTGTGGATTCGTTCCTTTTAAAACGAACGAGGCCTAAGAGCAAGTACAATAAGTTTATGTAAGCAGACTATAACACTTTAAATAATATATTTGAGATGAGGTAGAGAAGAGAGAAAATGAGAGAGAATACTAGTGCGCTCTCATGCAAGAGCTAGCTATAACACATTCTTCTAGGCACTTTGTGTGAGTGTAAGGTGAACCTTTGCTAAATAAAATAGTACTTACTTGGCTATTAGGCTGACTATAGATGACGTGGCGATGTCTTATAGCTAAAAGTGGACTTTACTATTGAACTTGCTCTAACTGTTGTGCGCGTTGTCCCCAAAAAGAAATTATGCACTCATTCGACAAGAATACATTAATTACCTACCCTCTGAAATTTTGCATCGAATATGCTCCGACTCGCTGCATCTCTGGGCAGTAGCTGCGGTTTGCGCCGCCTTAAACTTATTCAGTTCGGTTCGAAAAGATGCCTTAATTTGAAGTTGACAGACACGGCTATCAATAATCCTACGTCTACGGACTGATCTTACGGAATTGACATACGGACAAAACGTGGCTTGAGGTGGTTGGAGGAATATTAGTGTTGGTTTTTTTTTCCGCAAACGAGGTTGCACTGCTGGGAACCATGTCATTCCGTAAGCCCTCCCCGTAACCAAATTGCCTGTACGTATAGCATTACTCCACGGCTATAGGGAGGTGTACTGCCGCGCGCCATCATCCTGCAGGGGGACAGGCGGGCGTGCGATCGATCGCGGCAAGGGCTTCTGGCGCGTTGCGGCCGGGGACCGGGGTGACGGACCTCATGATGATGATGCACATGCCGCGACAGGTAGGACGGAAGGAATGGCAAGACCGAGACGCAGCACTCGACCGACGACAATCGCTCTCGATCGAGGGAGACGTGCGCGCCCATGCAGGAACAGAACGGCGGCTTAACGCCTTTTTTCAGCGGGGTGTATATCTTAGCACGTTTTTATAGGAGAAATTAAAATTTAAAAAATAACCATGATAATGGGATGTATTTTAGATGGGGTTTCTTAGATGTTGTATTTAATGATTTTATGCTCATGCATGTGTGTGATTGGACTAGCCAATTTTTTTTTGCCTATGGTTGCATGCAGGAGATGTAGTTTAGCTAAGATACAACACCACTCTCTTTCTTTACTAACTAAGGTGCCACATAAACAAATTGTCTAGAATATAGAGCTAATATACATCCATTGTAAAAGACCTAAGAGCATCTCTAGCAGACCGACACTGTTTTACGGTGTGAAAAATACCCGGACACAACAAACGCAAAAGAAATTGTAAAATGGCATATTCAAAGCATATTCCGATCTTTTTTATTTCTCAGCTCTTCTTCCATCTCGCTACACCCGCCGCCATCCCTTACCGCACGCCCGTCTGCCTGGAAGCCTCTGGAGCCCAACCCCGTCCTACGCCGCAAGGCCAGCCCCGTGCGTGCAGGCCGCCATGGCCGCCGCCGTGGCCATTTCCAACGATTTGGCCTAAAATCGGTCCGTTTTAATATGGGTAGCGTAAAATTGGCAGGCATATTCCCTGAATCCGAACTCTCCGACGGGATTTCGCATAATTCCTGCGAGTCCTATGGCGGCGGTCCGGCTTTCCGGTGAATGCTATGGCGGTGGGTTAGGTTTGACCGGTTTAAGGTGCCCTATAATTTTTTTGGGCCAAAACAGGAGATATAAGAATTCAGGGTTCCAAATAAGGTGTCCTTTAAAAAACTTACGGGTTTGCCCGATATAAGGGGTCTGGTATGTCCATTTTTTTAACTAAAATTATAAAGTTACAGTTATTTTACGGGTTTAACCATTTTAAAAAGTCGGTTAAAGATCCTAATAATAACGAGAATGGTGAACACAACCGTGACTTCAGCGTACAAACTACTGATGGGTATTAGCTAACTTAACTTGACTGGGGTTGCTGTCGCTCGACGCGTCCCATTCACCTCTGAGTGAATACAACTATTGCCGATGGAGCGGCGATCGCGACATTAGATGGCTCCTCTTGAGCTTCGTTTTCGACCAAGGATGCGACGGTGCGCCCGTCACTTTTTACTTGATCTGTGCATATACGTTTCGTGGTGTAGAATCTCCTGTGAAGAAAAGGATCAAAATCTGCGGTCACGCACGTCCTGTCCGTCTATTCAAAGACAAAATTCTATCATATATATTTCTATTTGAAGAAAAATAGGCGCACACAAATCAAATTAGTCACATGCATGCAAATTAATTTGCAAATCAATAGTGCCACACTCTTTCTAGTACTCCCATCCGATCCATATTAGTCGATTTAGATTCATCTAGATATAAATATATCTAGTCAAGTTTTAGTGCTAGATATATCCATATCTAATTTTTTTGAATCAACTAATATGAGTCGGAGAGAGAATTTCCTTTACAAGTGTTATACTGCCATAGTCCATTGGTTCCATAGCTGAGAAAGATTTGGGGGTCTTCTCCTATACACATGAGGTGGTGTGCTAGACAGGCTAAGTTCAAATCTCACCTTCTCCTATATATGAGTAGTGTTTAGTTCTTTCTAGACACTCTTTCATCCTTGGTTCCATAGCTCTCAACTAGTGCATGCATGCATGCCATGTAGCATGCCACGCAAACCTCGCGGGCCCGATGATTTCGATCATGCATTTTTTCTTTTGGAAAATCATGTCTGTATCCGGCCTGAATGATGTACTACCCAATGCCTCAACTATAAAGTAAAGATATTTTCCCAGAAAATTGCAGTTCTATGACCGATTCAGACAGGCTACGTACGTAATAACCATTGAAAAAGGAAGTCGTGAACATGATTAGGCAACAATTTGATTCCCGCTGTCGCTAATGTCCGGTTAGGTAGGTCGATTATATAGTCTAATCTGCTGAAAATGACAGGGTCTCTCGCCCGCCCCACTCTTTGCAATTTCATAATCTCATCATCTGACGGCAGGGAATGGTTAAACCGACCGAGCACCACCGCTGTGCAGAAGTTTCGTGGAAAGCCTGGACTAATTAACTCTATAAACCAATGCACCTATCCGGGCATCTGAGGTCACTGATCACCATCCATGTTTTTTGTCATGTCCATAAACTTTTTTTTGTCACGTTTATAATCTATTTTGACTGACAAATTAGAGATCACCATCCTCGTGAGAAAAACGAGGAAGGATACAAGAGGAACAGCTGCACTGGTTCTGGCCTGTGTATACGTTCTCTTTGATTTTGTCAAAACATTTTAAGCCTTTTATTACGAACTTGTCTCTTTGATGTTTGATTTGTGAGTGTGTGATGGTGAGCATGGGAGTGCGGAGGTGTCGAGCTGATATTGGACATTTGGGCCACGGTATCAGAATCAGCTTACCAAACCTTGCCACGTTGCCCGTTGCCGCTGAGCAGGGCTTGTGGCCAGCCGGAGGTGCGGACTCGTACATATGTTGTGGCCACAGTTCGCTCGCAGAGACGGACGGCGCCAGGGCCGGCACACATGATGGAGAATCGGTCTGGGGGATCGAGGCGCGTGGCTTCGACAACTACAATTCGAGCGTTTGTATGCATCATGTGTACCTGGATTAGGTTTTAACACCGTGTGCAGGTATGAAGGTTATAAGTCGGGAGACAAAGAGATAACACGCACCGGCGTAATCAGGAGAGTGAAACAAGCATGATGCACGCATGCATCCACAGCAAGCTTAGCTAGCTAGCTGGTCAAGGTCAACCCGGCCGTGGAGTCCTAAATTTATAAGAGCAACGGCAGCAAAGTCGCACATGATCCAACTAATAATCCAAGAATCTAACAGGACTAATCGATCACTCGACCAAAATAATGCTCAACCCAGGTACTACTAAATCTCAGACACAACCCTAAATGTTGTGCACGTTGTCACCAGAAAAAGAAATCATGCACTCATTAATTCCACAAGAATACATTACCTACACTCCGAAATTTTAACTACGAGCAGGTTTGGGTAGGCTCCGGAAAAACGGAAAAAGACCCCGCTCGTGGGTCGTCCCCGCGCGTTCCTGGGGCGGTTCTCATCGTCGCCGCCTTCTCCCGTCCCCCTCACCTCTCTCCCCGGCCGCCGCCAGGCGAAGCCCGTGCGGTGCCGGCGGCGGCTGGCCGTTCTTTCCCTGGTGCGTGGAAGCCGGCGTGGGGCGGCGCTCCATGGCGGCGGTGACCTTCGGTGGGGGCAGCCAGATCTGGCGCGGCGGCGGCCGGCGGGTGGCGGCGGAGGCAGCCCCCTGCAAGTTGAGGCAGCGTGGGTCTTCCTCTCGCGGCGGTTGCGGTTCGACGGCAGCGGCCCGCCCTCCTCGACCTCCTGGAGCTTCCAGCGGCGGCGGGGCGGTTCGTGGCGGCGGGGTGCGGCGGTGATGACTCATGGCGGCGAGGCGACGCAGGCCATGCTGCCGGCGGCCGGCCGGTGCGCTGGTGGCCCAGATCTGGGCCCATGCGGGCCCCATCTGGGCCTAGGCGGGCCTCCCAAGGCGTGGCACAGTCGTCCTCTAGAGGTGGGGACCAGAGGGGCTCGTGCTCGAGGGTATCGTCGGCGTGACCTCCATGCTGCAGCGTGATGGCGGGGCCTTTATGGGTCTGACTTGGGCCCGGCCAGGCCTGTCCGGGCCTAGTGTGGCTCTGCCGCCGCGTCCGCCCGGCAACCACTTACCGTGGTGGAGGACGAGGCTCCTCCATGAGGTCGTGTTGATGAGGCCCTCCGCCTACGCTCCTCTCCCCTCCCGTGCTTGTCAAACGTCACCCGTGCCACACAGACGCGAGTCCTCGGATGCCGGGGCGGTGGCCCCAGAAGGTGGACTGCACGGGCGTCTCGACAGCGGGGCGACGTTGCAGTGGTGGTGGCTCGTCTCCTTGGACCATGTGGGTGGCATGGAGTGGGCATCAGGGGATCCTGGTGGTGGCAGCGCCCAGATCGTGTTTGGGAGCTCGGCTTGAGGATTGATCGTGGGCTGAGATACCGAATTTGGTGAGAGTTTTTCCAGGCGAAAGCCCAGCGCTTCAACGCCCACAACAGCGACGCCTGTAGGTGCCGTGACCCTCTTGGGGGCGTTGTTGTGGCTACCCTCACCATATTAGGGCTCCGGGTGAAAACCTTAGACCCTTGTGGTCTCGGCGGCGGCGTTAGTGGCGTCGTTACCTTGTGGGAGACGTTGTCGTGGAGTTCCAGTCATCTTAGTCTAGTCGTCGTCTTCGGTGTCAAGCTAGATGCTTTTTAGGCTTTACTTTTTTATCTTTGATCTGCTTGTAAGAGGATGTCCTCATCACTTTGTATCGTTTGGCCGTTTGGCTCTATTTACAAAACGGGGCGAAAGGCTATTTCGAATTTTTTTTGCCAACAAATATGCTGCATCTGTGAGCTGTAGCTGCGGTTTGCGCCCCCTTAAATTTATTCCATCCCGTTCGGAAAGATGCCTTAATTTGAAGTTGACAGGAGGTGTATACTGAGCGCCATCATCCTGCAGGGGGACAGGCGGGCGTGCGATCGATCGCGGCAGGGGCTTCTGGCGCGTTGCGGCCGGGGACCAGGGTGGCGGACCTCATGACAGGTACGTGAACGGAAGAAATGGCAAGACCACGCAGCACTCGACCGGCAACGAGCCCATGCAGGAACAGAACGGCGCCTTAAGGGCATTTTTACTGGTAGACGCTTCGTTAGACGTTTAGACAAAAATAGAAAAATACAAGAAAACTGGATTATCACCTAAGTGTTTGGGCTTCCAATGCGCGTCGCTTGGATTGGGTCGCTAGGGACAGCTAACGAGCTGGGACGTGCAGCAGACAATTAGGCATAGCGCTCGACGCCTGATGAAACGTCAACGTAAGAAATTATCTGGGAATCAGATGGGATTCAGGCCTAACCATCAGGGAATCTAGCCTAGTGTCCACTCTAAGCGTCTTCATTAAACATGCCCTAAGGACATCTCTAGCAGACCGGGAGGCACTTAAGACATGTGTATACTGTTTGAGAAAAGATTGTTTTACGGTGTGAAAAAGACCCGGACAGAACAACAACCGCAAAAAAAATTATAAATAGGTATATTCAAAGCATATTCCGTTCTTTTTTATTTCTCAGCTCTTCTTCCACCTCGCTGCACCCGCCGCCATTCCTTACCGCATGCCCGTCCTCCTGGAAGCCTCTAGAGCCCAACCCCGTCCTAGGCCAAAAGGCCAGCCCCGTACGTGAGGTCGACATGCAGGCCGCCATGGCCGCCGCCGTGGCCATTTCCAGCGATTTGCCCCAAAATCGGTCCGTTTTAATATGGCTAGCGTAAAATTGACATGCATATTCCCTGAATCCGAACTCTTCGGCGGAATTTTGCCTAATTCCGGCGAGTCTGATGGCCGCGGTACGGCTTTCCGGTGAATGTTATGCCGGTGGGGCAGGTTTGTCCGTTTAAGGTGTCCTTTAAAGTTTTCGTCCAAAACAGGAGATATAAGGATTCAGGAGTTCCAAATAAGGTGTCATTTAAAAAAATTAACGGGTTTTCTCTATATAAGGGGTCTAGTCTGTCCACTTTTCTCGACTAAAATCGTAAATTGATGGTTATTTTACGGGTTGGACCGTTTTAAGAAGTCTGTTAAAGATGCTCTAAGCCCCATCGAACATAGAATAATAACTAGGATGTCAAGTGAGATCCGGCCTAAGTCACACTTTAAGTTTGTTCATTTGTCAAAATCTAAAAATTTGCAATAGAATGTAGCAAATAAACTAGAAGTAAGACTAAAGCGGAATCCCACATAACACCTTAATAATGACGAGAGTGGTGAACAGAACCGTGACTTCAGCGCACAAACTACATACTGATGGGTATTAGCTAACTTAACTTGGGTGGGGTTGCTGTCGCTCGACGCGTCCCATTCACCTCCGAGTGAATACAACTGTCGCCGATGGAGCGGCGATCGTGACATTAGATGGCTCCTCTTGAGCTTCGTTTTCGACCAAGGATGCGACGATGCGCCCGTCACTTTTTACTTGATCTGTGCATATACGTTTTGTGGTGTAGAATCTCATGTGAAGAAAATGATCAAAATCTGCGGTCACGCACGTCCTGTCCGTCTATTCAAAAACAAAATTCCATCATATATATTTCTGTTTGAAGAAAAATAGACGCACAAAAATCCAATTAGTCGCATGCATGCAAATTAATTTGCAAATCAATAGTGCCACACTCTTTCTAGTGTTGGAATTTGGGTGTGGGCCTTGGCCCATAGCCTAATACAAATTCTAAAATTCTCTTGGCCCATTCATGCCTAGCAAGGGGTGGCACCAAAGTTTAGTCCCACCTTGCTAGTTTAGAGGGAGTTGAACCAATATATATAGTCGAGTGTTTCACTACCTCCTAAAGAGAGTGAAGAGGAGTGTCATACACGCGCTCTCCTCCTCCGCCGCCCGCCTCGCCACGACGCGCGCGCGGTTTGCGGAATTGTGCATCGGTGCCGATCTTTTCGATCTTTCCGGAAACGTGGGCTGTTACTACTCGGACGTGGGCTACGTCCCACGTCTTACCCGACCGGCGCTATATATAAACGGCCTTAGGCGAAAACCCTAATACGAGAAAACACACATCTCTCTGCCTCCAGAACCGACATCGACGCCATGGCTGACGACACTGTTGTCAACGCGAACCTCAACCCCAACCTGAACGCGAACCCGATTCCTCCTCCAGCACCGTACGTAATCTGCTCCTATCTAGTTCAGTTTCTTGTACTAGCTCTTGGAATATATGTGATCTGCTTATTCTGGTTGAATATGATCTGTTCGTCTATTCTGCTAGTATACATGATTAGATTAATTCCAGCACTTATAGTCATGATTTATTATTACTTATTTTGGATTAAACATTATGATAATTTGCTTATATTTTCAACAATCCAAAAACCTGATTATAGGCAACTGAATTCAACTGGTTTAGCCGCGGCTACAAGGCCGCCTCCTTTTGACGGTGTCAATTATAAGAAATGGCGCACGAGAGCAGTTCTATGGTTGAAAAACCTAGGCTGCTATAGCGCCACTATTGGCAAACCTGAGGGAGACCTTTCTCCTGTTCAGGAGGAAGCGTTTCAGAAAGTCGACACCATGTTTATGGGGGCTTTGTTCAATATTCTTGGTGACAACATTGTTGACACCTATATGTCATTTGATAATGGCAAGGATGCGTGGGATGCACTGGACGCCCAGTTTGGTGTTTCGGATGCTGGCACTGAGCTGTATATCATGGAGCAATTCTATGACTACAAGATGACTGATGACCGTTCCATCGTGGATCAGGCTCATAAGATACAGTCTCTTGCCAAAGAACTCGAGCAGTTCAAGTGTAACTTACCGGACAAGTTCGTGGCCGGAGGCATTATTGCCAAGCTTCCTCCTTCTTGGAGGAACTTTGCTACCTCTCTGAAACATAAGAGACAGGAGTTTTCTGTTTCGGATCTCATCGGATCTCTTCATGTTGAAGAAAAGGCGAGAGCAAAAGATACACGTCCTAGAGGCTTTGATGGAAGCTCTAGCGCACATGTAGTGCAGAAAAACAACTTCCAGTCCCACAAGTTCAAGAATAAGAACAGGTCTGATGGCAAAGGAAAGTTTGATGGTAAAAACAAGACCGCACAGACTACCAACTTCAAGAAGAAGACTGAGTATATAAGAAGAAAGGATCCTGCCATGTCTGCGGTGATCCTAATCATTGGGCTCCTAGCTGCCCCAATCGCTTTGACAAGCGTCCACATGGAAATAGTGGCAAGTCCGCTAATGTTGTTCTTGGTGATATTGAGATGAAGGATGCTGGGTACGGTATATTTCCCACTGTTCTTTCAGTTTGTAATTCACCTGATTGGTGGATAGACACTGGTGCAAATATACATGTATGTGCTGATATTTCCATGTTCTCTTCTTATCAGGTCGAACGGGCTGGCTCCGTGCTGATGGGAAACGGCTCACGTGCTTCTGTTCAAGGTGTTGGTACGGTGGATCTGAAGTTTACTTCGGGGAAGATTGTACAGCTGAAGAATGTGCAGCACGTTCCCTCAATCAATAAGAATCTCGTCAGCGGATCTCTTCTGTGTTGAGATGGTTTTAAGTTAGTCTTTGAGTCCAATAAAGTTGTAATTTCTAAGTGTGGACAATTTGTTGGAAAGGGTTATGAGTGTGGAGGCTTGTTTCGCTTATCTTTGTCAGACTTATGTACTCAAGTTATTAATCATGTTTGCAATGATAGTGAATCCAATATTTGGCATTCACGACTTTGGCATATTAATTTTGGGTGCATGACGCGGCTTGCCGATATGAATTTAATTCCGAAATTTACTATTATCAAAAGTTCCAAGTGTCAAGTGTGTGTGCAAGCTAAGCAACCTCGCAAGTCTAACAAGACTGCCGAGGTACGAGATTTGGCACCACTGGAACTAATACATTCAGATCTTTATGAGATGAATGGTGAGTTGACAAAAGGTGGAAAGCGATATTTCATGACTTTAATTGATGATTCCACTCGATACTGTTATGTGTATCTTCTGAAATCTAAAGATGAAGCTTTTAATCACTTCAAAATCTATAAAGCTAAATCAGAAAACCAACTTGATCGAAAGATTAAGCGACTTCGGTCTGATCGTGGTGGAGAGTATTTTTCCAACGAATTTGATTCTTTTTGTGCGGGGCATGGTATTATCCATGAGAGGACGCCTCCCTACTCACCTCAGTCAAATGGGGTGGCCGAAAGAAAGAACCGTACTCTAACTGATTTGGTTAACGCCATGTTAGATACATCGGGTCTATCCAAGGAATGGTGGGGGAGGCGATAAAGACTGCGTGTCATGTTCTAAACCGTGTTCCCAAAAAGAACAAAACCATTACTCCATTTGAAGAATGGGAAAGGAAAAGGCTGAAACTCTCCTACTTACGAACTTGGGTTTGTTTGGCGAAAGTGAATGTGCCGATACCCAAGAAGCGCAAGCTTGGACCAAAAACCGTGGATTGTGTCTTTCTGGGATATGCATTTCATAGCATTGGCTATAGATTTTTGATAGTGAAATCTCAGGTATCTGACATGCATGTTGGTACAATCATGGAGTCGAATGATGCGACTTTCTTTGAAGACATCTTTCCCATGAAAGATTCGTCTAGTTCATCAAATCAGGAGATGTCTAGTTTATCTAGTCAAGAATTAATCACAATTCCCTAACCCACCATTTCGATAGAATACCCTGATAATCCTGTGGAGGATAACAGTGAAGCTCTTACCAGAAGTAAGAGACAAAGGACTGCGAAGTCCTTTGGTGATGATTTCATTGTATACCTCGTGGATGATACTCCCACTTCTATTTCAGAAGCTTATGCATCTCAAGATGCTGACTACTGGAAAGAAGCCGTTCGCAGTGAGATGGATTCCATCATAGCAAACGGAACTTGGGAAATTACTGATCGTCCTTATGGGTGCAAACCTGTAGGATGTAAGTGGGTGTTTAAGAAGAAGTTTAGACCTGATGGTACTATTGAAAAGTATAAGGCACGCCTTGTTGCCAAGGGTTATACCCAGAAAGAAGGCGAAGACTTCTTTGATACTTATTCACCTGTGGCTAGATTGACCACCATTCGAGTACTTCTATCCTTGGCTGCCTCGCATGGTCTTCTCGTTCATCAAATGGACGTTAAGACGGCTTTCCTAAATGGAGAGTTAGATGAGGAAATTTATATGGATCAGCTAGATGGATTCGTGATAGATGGTCAACAATGCAAGGTGTGCAAGTTACTGAAGTCTCTGTATGGTCTTAAGCAAGCACCTAAGCAGTGGCATGAGAAGTTTGAAAGGACTTTAACTGATGAAGGCTTTATTGTAAACAAAGCTGACAAGTGTGTGTACTATCGCTATGGTGGGGGCGAGGGAGTCATCTTATGTCTGTATGTTGATGATATACTGATATTCGGGACCAATCTTAATGTTATCAATGAGGTCAAAAACTTTCTATCTCGTTGTTTTGAGATGAAAGATCTAGGAGTGGCTGATGTGATATTGAACATCAAGCTGCTGAAAGATGATGATGGTGGGATAACACTGCTTCAGTCTCACTATGTGGAAAAGATCTTGAGTCGTTCTGGGTATAGCGAATGTAGATCCTCTCCTACACCATATGATCCTAGCGTGTTGGTTCGAAAGAATCAGGGAGATCCTAAGGATGCTAAAGATCAGCTGAGATATTCTCAGATTATTGGCTCGCTTATGTATTTAGCCAGCGCTACGAGGCCTGACATCTCCTTTGCTGTAAGCAAGTTAAGTCGATTTGTCTCAAATCCTGGAGATGTTCATTGGCAGGCCCTTGAAAGGGTTTTGCGTTATTTGAAAGGCACTGCGAGCTATGAGATTCACTACTCCGGGTATCCAAGGGTACTTGAAGGGTATAGTGACTCAAACTGGATTTCTGATGCTGATGAGACTAAGGCCACGAGTGGTTATGTGTTTACACTTGGTGGTGGCGCTGTTTCTTGGAAGTCTTGCAAGCAGACCATCTTAACGAGGTCAACTATGGAAGCAGAACTCACAGCATTAGACACAGCCACTGTTGAAGCAGAGTGGCTTCGTGAACTCTTGATGAACTTACCTGTGGTTGAAAAACCAATACCCGCAATCCTTATGAACTGTGATAATCAAACTGTGATCATAAAAATAAACAGTTCTAAGGACAATATGAAGTCATCAAGACATGTGAAGAGGAGATTGAAATCTGTCAGGAAAATGAGAAACTCCGGAGTTATTGCATTGGACTATATCCAAACATCTAAAAATCTGGCAGATCCCTTCACAAAGGGTCTATCATGTAATGTGATAGATAATGCATCGAGGGAGATGGGTTTGAGACCCACTTTTTGAGTTGCTCACAGTGGTAACCCGCTCTATGTGATCGGAGATCCCGTGAAGTAGAGCTAAGAGACAAGCTGTTGGTCAACTGGGAGGAGAGTATCCTTACAGCATACTACCACTCCGTATAGATGCAATACTCTCCTATTCTGCATCGCAGGTTGGTATTTACCTTAATATGTTCTGAGTGACTTATTTAAGCAAAGATGTTGTCCTGCAGAACATCTTTTGAAGAACACACCTATATGAGTCTGCCTGTGAAACGTCGCAGTCCGTAAGAGTTGGGTGCTCTCTAATAAACTCATGAAAGGCCATGGAGTATGACGCATAAGCTCCAAACCGCGGAGAAGCTTCGTGGCAGCCCTGTATCGGTCTAGACCTTATGTGAAACTAGTGCGCACCAAACTTGTAGTTAAAGGCATAGTCCACTATTCAAGTTGCAATCTAGTGTAGCATGAAGTTCTAAGTGGAAGTTCAACTTAACAGTCTCCACCTCGCACCGGTATATAAACAATGCTCTGGAACTGATTGAAGTGATGTGATGATATGTGTCTATGAGAATTTGTGGGGATTGTTGGAATTTGGGTGTGGGCCTTGGCCCATAGCCTAATACAAATTCTGAAATTCTCTTGGCCCATTCATGCCTAGCAAGGGGTGGCACCAAAGTTTAGTCCCACCTTGCTAGTTTAGAGGGAGTTGGACCAATATATATAGTGGAGTGTTTCACTACCTCCTAAAGAGAGTGAAGAGGAGTGGCATACACACGCGCTCCTCCTCCGCCGCCCGCCTCGCCACGCGCGCGCGTGCCGCGGTTTGCGGAATTGTGCCTCGGTGCCGATCTTATCTTTTTGCTGCTCGGGAAAATTATTGTGCGAGTTATTTTTCTGTCAGCCGTTTCCGGTCTTTCCGGAAACGTGGGCTGTTACTACTCGGACGTGGGCTACGCCCCACGTCTTACCCGACCGGCGCTATATATAAACGGCCTTAGGCGAAAACCCTAATACGAGAAAACACACATCTCTCTGCCTCCAGAACCTTGCGCCGCCGCTACACCTTCCCCATCCCCTCTTTCGGCGTGCACCGGACGACGGGACAGTAGGCCTATGGAACCACCGCCTCTCGTGAACCTGTACGGGTGAGGGGCGATCAGGTTTTTGGGGAGCGCGTCTGCGCGACTACTGACGGGATCACGTCGACCGACCACTCCTTCCCCGACGAGGACTTCTTCCCGGACATCAGCAGCCTCTACATCGACGCCATGGCTGACGACACTGGTGTCAACGCGAACCTCAACCCCAACCTGAACGCGAACCCGATTCCTCCTCCAGCACCGTACGTAATCTGCTCCTATCTAGTTCAGTTTCTTGTACTAGCTCTTGGAATATATGTGATCTACTTATTCTGGTTGAATATGATCTGTTCGTCTATTCTGCTAGTATACATGATTAGATTAATTCCAGCACTTATAGTCATGATTTATTATTACTTATTTCGGATTAAATATTATGATAATTTGCTTATATTTTCAACATCTAGTACTCCCTCCGATTCATATTTAGTCAAGTTTTAATGCTAGATACATCCATATCTAAAAAAATTGAATCCACTAATATGATCAGAGGGGAGAATTTCTTTTACAAGTGTAATAATGCCAGTCATTGGTTCCATAGCTCTCGACTCGTGCATGCATGCCATGTAGCATGCCACGCAAACCTCATGGGCCCGTTCTATCATGCATTTTTTTTTGGAAAATCATGCATATATACTGTAGTGTAGTAGAGTACCATTAATAAGTTCCCAATTATAATGGAGACATGACATACATCTCGTGTACAAATAAGTTTCCCATACTAGTTTGACAATAAAGTTTTTCTAAAACTGAAGTATATTAGTAGCATGGTATTTTAGTGTCTAGCAAAGTAATATTTCAGTTTTTTTTTCTCAGTTTTAGAAAAAAGAGGGTCTGACTCTTTCTTAAATACTTCAAAAAATCACAGTTTTAAAGAATACTTTAGTTTTAAAACTGCATTATTTGTTGTATCCAAGCACTACAAAGTACTTAATACTTCGGGTTTTTTAGAAACCAAGGTATTCCCTTAATAGTTAGTGCCAAACGGGGCCTCAATCTTTAACAAAAGGCAAGCCATCAGATCCGGACGTCTCATCTGAGCATCTGGCATGTGCATCTCCATCATCGTAGCTTAATAATCTACATCAAGAGCTACATACGTACCATCATGGGCACTAATCGTGACGGCTTCGGCAACTGGGTGACAGGAGGATTAGGTAGCATCGCAGGACTACCTTAGCACTTCACTCTTGTATAGGTTTGAGGCAGCCACCAGCTATTGGACGACAGGTGGAGGAGACCATCACATTGCATCCATCGCGAGTGTTTAGTTCCATTGGTTCTCCAAAAGCAACCTACTCATCTAGCAGGTCGATCTGGCCCGCCGATGATTCGACAATTTTCTGATCTTCATAACCCACACTAAGATATTATTAGTAAAGCTTTGGCCGCACTAATTATTAACTTTTGTAGTACTAGTACTATGTGAAGACCTAAAGTAGAACATTCAAGAATTCGCAAAAGCAAAAGAACACTCAAGAGATACTGCTCATAAAGTTGCAACGACCATTCACCACTAGCTAAAATAAATCTATTTGTTCCAAGAGTTCCATGCACATCGAGCCTTTCTTTCAACCATTTTTACGCTAGACCTATTTGCAAGTTTTAAGAAGTTTCAGAGAATCATGTATGTAAAAGATAGGAAAACATACATATATACATCTGTGAAATTTGGTTAGAAAGTATAAATCATTTTTTGAAGCTACGTCAAACTAATTTGGTAGTAAGTTAAACTAAATGTAAAGTAATAATAGTTTTTTATAGAGGACACAAACGATCATATTAATATTAAAAAAACAAGGACCTATTTCTGTGGTCCTATCTATCTACGACCGTTTTCACAATTTTGGAGGACTTTAAAATATTTTTTGTTTTCTAACATACAAATATCATAGCTATATGATGCTGCAAGTCTCTCCCCCCCCCCCCCCCCCCCCCTGTTATCCAAAGAGACAAAAATTTGGGTCTGATTCCTTTTCTCCTATGGATCACATCTGATGATAATTTCCTTTTTCCCACAAGATCAAGATTGGGGGATTAGGGGATTAGGGGAGGAGATTTGATTTTGGCGCGATGAATAGAGATGAGAGAGGATGGGGAGTACTCAGTCAAAGTATGAACTTGTGAAATTGAGCTCAATGCCTCGCGACCGTCAAGTCCATCTCTCCCTCCCCACCGTTGGATCTCATGTCTGATGCCCTATTTTACATCATCTGAACTTTTGCTTGTGCCCTATTTTGCATCATCCGGAACAGGTGCCCTACATTTTGTTCCCTATAACCGAAAAAGTGGTGCCCTAAAATGATTTAGCGGTGCCCTATTTTGCATCATCTATTGAAGATGCTCTTATACCTCATCGACTTTGGTGGTTGCCTGGTGGCTTGGCAACACGTAGATTGGTAGGATTTGGCGCAAAACCATGGCGCTAGTGGTGATGTGAACCTTTTGGCAAGCCGGCTCACGTGGAGCCGGTGATATCTTGGTGTAGCTTTCCAAATGTTTGAATATTGAATATTAATAGAGAACGATAGTATAAAGCATTACATGCTAAATGTTTCTATGGATTAAAATTCAGATTAGTTTTGAGCCATTTAAGTCTTCACTTGATTCGGCCCATTTAAGTCTGAACTTAAATATGACTCACATTGTGCCCTTGGATTTTCAGAAAGCAATTAAGTAGTAGTTTGATAAGCCCGGTTATGCTACCGTCCTGTCGTGTTTTTCTTTTTCCCGCCGATTCCGCCATAGTTTGCCGTCTTGTTTTCTCCTTCCCACCCTCTCCCGCGGGAGAGGATTCCCTCCTATAAAAAGAGGATGAGCCCATGGACCGCAGGCGCACAAAACCACACAATGTCTGGCCGTCTCCCCACCACTTGGGAGATGCTCCCCGCGACCGCTCGCAGCCGCTTCCCTGTGTCGTAGGAGCTGCAGCCGGAGGAAGACGACGATGACAGACTAGACTAGGTAGACGCGCCCGTGGAAGAGCCCTTGGGACAATGGGCTAACCTCGCTGACATCTAGTCCACGTGCGCCTTGGAGGCTCAATAGGCCGCCACTGAAGAAGAGTTCGACTTCAGCGACTACTACGTGCAGACGGAGGCTCTCGTCGACCACCAGGCGCTTGAGGAATCGGCGCACCATGTGGCTTGCGAACAATGGGTGCATGAGAGCCACGCGTGTGAAGACCAAGGTTTTGTCGAAGACCCCTTCCGCCTGCAGGTTAAGGTGACGGTGGAGGTTGGTACTCGCTGGGGCAACGGCATGTCCTCCTCGACAGCAGCAATCAAAATGCAGATAGAGAGGAACCGCCACCATGCGAGGTCTCAATAGGACAGGGAACACCTTTCCACTGAGAGACACCAACGGCGTCACATCGAGGCGGCGAGGAGGCAGAGGGAGCTATGGTCGAAGGATCGAGCCAACTTCAACGTCGGGATGTATATTTCTCGTTGTATCTTTAACGTGGGGGCATAATCCATTCTTCATTCGTAAGATGGATTTGGGGACGTTCTTCAGTGTTGTTGCGATTGGCGTTGTCGCGGTTGGAGTTGTCGAGGTTGGCACCATTTCCGTCCTTACGGTTCACGTGAGCGCCGTCGCCGGCGTTGGCATTGATGGCGGTGCACATGTAGCGGTTAGCATAATCATTACTTCCACATTTCTCTGGGTCACATCCGACGTTCTCGTATCTTTTAAGAGAATTGCTTAGATCGGAGTTGCAACTGTTGTTGCTATTTGAGTCGTAAATTGATGAAGAGGCATTGAGCTCGATGAGGGTGTGAAGTGCTGATGGGATTCATGAGGTAGGTGCAATCGACGGTGGAATTGATTGCTCCGGGACCGAACGAATCTGGTCCAGAAGGCGAAGGGTGCCGATCTTGCCAATCTGAAAGCGTAGATCACTGATTTTGATGGAGTCGAAAGTCGGGCGTGTAGCCGGAGAGTGGAAGGTGAAGTCAAACTAGCCAAAGCAGATCCACCCATCCGATGCCGATGAACGTAGATCGTCAGTGATGAAGTCACCGAAGTCGCAAAATCAGCGCACATGCTTCCCACAGACAGTGCCAATTGATGTGGGGTGATCACGTCAATGCCCATACTTATTGGACTTGAGTTTAAGGGAAGAGCGTCGCGCTAGAGACTTTGTTGGATAGCAGACAAACACACAGAAACACGAGGTTTACCCAGGTTCATACCCTTGAAGGGAGAACCCTACTCCTGCTTATTCTTTCTTGATTGATTGATGATGTGAAGGTTTACATGGTCACTAAGATGGTAATGGTGTGCAGATTGGATCTAGCGGGTGTATGTGCGAGAGATTGATTCCCCTCCTCGTCGCTCCCTCCTAGACTTTATATGGGAGGCCAGGTCTCGGGAGACGTCTGAGTCGGTTACAAGTTTGAGGATGAAACCCTAAATTTTTCTATCTAGTCTTACTGTATCCGCCAAGAAGTTGAGTCCTTCATGGACTTGGCCTCACCAGAATCATCATGGGCTTGGCCTTACTCCTAATGGCCCCCATGCATTCCACGAATAACTTGATCACTTGAAACTTGAACGTCGACTCTCATTACCTTTGCTCACATGATACATGGTTTGTCCAAGAATTGATCTTCGGTATTTCTATACCTAGTATGATCTTGTTACCGACAACATATTTACTCGTTTCCGTAATATTACATCCCATGACATGGTCACATGTTTTCAAACTTATAGATGTAATCTCACCAAGTGGTCTCATGGTATCTATACATCACGCGGTTGGGCAAATCCTGATCTTGATACATAGGCCTCAACATACTCGTCTGGAATACGCAATATATACCTTTATAATCACCTTATTAAGGTGTGACTGTTGATGCAATCAAAGTAGGCTCGAGTGGCAGTGATTAAATACGATCTCATGGTCAAAGGAGTGAGTCACTACTCCCTCTGTCCAAAAATACCCCGCATTCTGGGTTTAGTCAAGTAAAGTTTGACCAAACATATAAAAAAAATTATATACATCTATAATACAACATAAGTACCATTAGAATCGTCATAAGATATATTCTCATATTATATACATTCAGTGTTATAGATGTTTATAGTTTTTTATATATGTTCTCAAACTTTACAGAATTTGACTTTGACTAAACCTAGAATGCAGGGTAAATATTGACAGAGGCGTACGTTTTATTAGTTATTGTAATGTTGAACTCCATGACTGGATCTCATTGCAATATTACGGTTGTTGTGTCCACATTATAAACCCAATGACATGACCCCGTTGTTAGTTGGCATAAATATCCATGATCCAAAAACCTCGACCATCGGCTGCCAACGAGCTAGTATTCTAGAGGATACTAGAAACTTGGTTTGTTTATTTTCCACACGTGTATTAGTGTTGGATTTATGCCCTAGAGGCAATAATAAAGATATTATTATTACAATTCTTGTTCATGATAAAGTTTATATTCCATGCTAGAATTGTATTAAGCGGAAACTTTGATACTTGTGTGGTTTATGAACAACACCGTGTCCCTAGTACGCCTCTATGGACTAGTTCATTGATTAATGATGGTTAAGGTTTCCTAACCATAGACATGAGTTGTCGATTAATAATGAGATCATGTCATTGGGAGAATGATATGATGGACAGACCCAAATCAAGTAGAGCAATTAGATCGTGTCATCGTGTTCATCTTTGCGAAGCTTTTTCTTATGTCAAATATTATTCCTTAGACCATGAGATAATGCAACTCCCTGGTATCGGAAGAAAGCTTTGAGGTCATCAAACGTCATCCTATGAGAGGGTGATCATAAAGGTGTCTCTCAGGTGATCGAAAAGTACTTGTTGAGTTGTATGTATCGAGATGGAATTTGTCCCTCCCGAGTCAGAGAGATATACTTCGGGCCCACTCGGTAATTGATATCAACACCACTTGCAAGAACGTGGTTAAGGAGTTAATCACAAAGTGATATCGGATTACAGAACGAGTAAAGTACTTGTTATGAACGAGATTGAACTAGGTATGCCGATACCAACGACCGAATCTCGGGCAAGTAAAATATCGCGTGACGAAGGGAATATATATGGGATTAATTGAATCCTGGCATCGTGGTTCATCCGATATGATCATCGATGAATATGTGGGAGTCAATATGGGTTTCCAGATCCCGCTGTTGATTATTGATAGAAGATCATGTCTGCATATTCTCGAACCCGTAGGGTCACACACTTAACGTGCTTCGACGCTAGGATAGAATGGATAATTGGTTTATGAGTTTTTGTTCAGAGTCTCGGATGAGATCTAGGACATCACGAGAGGTTCCGAAATGGTCCGAAGAATAAGATTCATATAAAGGAAAGCAGTTTTTGGATTTCGGAATCGTTTCGAAATGTTCGGTATTGTACCGGAAGGTTCTAGAAGCTTCCGGAGTGGGACCAACGTGGCCCCACTTGTCGGAGGGGGGCATGGGCCTACGAGGGAGTGCCCTGGCCGCATTGGGCCAGGGGCACAAGGCCCCATAGGCCCAGCCGGCCAAAACCCTAGGGGAAACCCTAGGGACCTTCTAGAAGGGGGGGGAAGACATGCCCCCCAGTCCACCCTTGTGGCCGCCGGCCCTAGGGCTTGGAGGAGGGGCAAGGGGGCCGGCCAGACCCCTATATAAGGTGGGCAGGGGGCAGCACCCTCCCCTCACCCCAAAACCCTAGCCGCCAGCTGCTGCCCTACCTCTCTCTCTCTCTCCCGACTGCGCGTAGGCGAAGCCCTGCCGCAGAAACTCTCCACCTTTGCACCACGTCGTCGTGCTGTAGATCCAATCTATCTCTCCACCCCACTTGATGAACCGAGGAAGGAGGAGACGTCGTGGTGCCGTACGTGTGCATCTCTCGGAGGCGTCGCTACTTGCGGCGTTGGATCGGATCGGATCGGATCGCGAGGAGGAGAAGGCTAGTACGACTACATCAACCACGTTCTGTTGAACGTTCCGCTGTGCGATTTCTTCAAGGGTATGAAGATCTCATCTATCCCTCTCGTTGATTGCATCTCCTAGATTAGATCTTGGCTTTCCCGTTCGCATCCGTAGAATTTTTTTGATTTACTATGCTGCGAAACCCTTCAATTAGTATTTCTGCTTAATACAGTTATAACATGGTATAAAACTATTACGAACTAATGAGATATGTAAATAAAACTTTTTATTCTTTGCCTCTAGGGCATATCTCCTTCAATTTTTGCCGTATGTAACATTTTGCGGAGCCAAATTTGCTGAGTTCCGAACGTTTTACAGGCAGCAAAAAAATGAAAACTCGGCAAAATGTATTCTCCAGTAGTTATGTAACTTAGTCCTTAACCTTAACGGCGATGCTGCAGACAAATGAAGATCATGTAATGAGTATGGCGTAACTATGATGCCTACAAATGAAGATCAGTGGTATCAGAGCTAGATCTATGCGTAGATGTGTTTCACGAGTAGAACGCAACATGCTTGTTGCGGGCGTTGATGTTTTCTGTTGCAAGCCTCTTGTTGTGTACTTCTTATGACGCTGGATAGTGAGATCGAAGCAGTCCAGGCCAACTTTACGCGACCTCGTTCGCGAGACCGGCTCCGCACTTGACGTGTGGCTTGTTCCACACATGCGGCTGATGGATGCCAGTTTCTCTCACTATAGTTGTCATGGGATTTACACCGAATGTTGGCAACCATGATATCACCGTTGTGGCTTTCCGTAGGTAAGAATCGTTCTTAGCTTGTTACTCCCATAAGGCACGTAAAACATGCAACAACAAAGTAGAGGCGTCTAACTTGTTTTTATAGGGAGTGTTTTTGTGATATGGTATGGCCCAAGATATGATATGTATGTTGTATGCAATGATCATGTTTTGTAATATTTCACGACTTGCATGTCAATGAGTACACAACCGGCAGGAGCCATATGGTTGTCTTTATAATTGTGTATGACCTGTGTGTCAACTTCTTATACGTCATGTAATAGCTTTACTTTATCGCTAAGTAGTTAGCAATAGTTGTAGTTGCTATTCGTGGTGGAGGCAATCATGATGGAGTGATGGAGATCATGCTGGCACACACAAGATGGAGATCATTGCGCGGAGATTGGCTATACCATGTCACATAAGATTATATGCATGTGATGTTTATCCTTTTATGTATCTTATTATGCTTAGATCGCGACAGTAGCATTATAAGATGATTCCTCACTTAAAGATCAAGATAAAATTGTGTTCTCTCCATGTATGCACCGTTGTGAAAGTTCGTCGTGTTCAAGCATCTCGTGATGATCGGGTGCTATAAACTCTATGTTCACATACAATGGGTGCAAGCCAGTTTTGCACACGCGGAAATACTTGGGTTTGACTTGACGAGTCTAGCATGTACAGACATGGCCTCGGAACACACGAACCGAAAGGTTAAGCATGAGTCATATGAATGATATGATCGACACTTTGTTGTCCACCATTGAAACCACATCTCTTCTCGTGAAGATCGGATTAGGTGTGGTGAATTTGGATCGTGTTCACTAAACAACTTGAGGGATGTTGAATTTAGTGGGAGTTCATCTAGTAATTTGATTAAGTTGAACTAGTTATCATGAACATAGTCTAAATTGTACTTGCAAATTTTGTAGATCAAATGGCTAAGTCCAACTTCAACTTCAACGTTTTTTGCTGAGAAAGAAAAGCTTAAGAATAATGGGTCTAACTTCACCAACTGGTTCCGCAATCTGAGAATCATTCTCGCTGGCGGACAAAAGGACTATGTCCTTGAGAAAGCGCTAGGTGACGCCCCTGCTATAGATGCGCCGGCTGATGAAAAAGCTGTTTATCAGTCGCGCAAAGATGATTATGGTGTGATCAAGAGCACCATGTTGTTTGCTATGGAATCGGACCTTCAAAATCGTTTTGAGGAGTTCGCCGGGCCCTTTGAGATCCTTGAGGAACTAAAAAACATGTTTCAGACTCAGGCCCGTTCTGAGAGATATGGGATCTCTGAGAAATTCTTTAACTGCAAGCTGGAGGAAGGGAGTTCCGTTAGTGATCATGCCATTAAGATGTCAGGCTACACTCAACGTCTTGAGCAACTGGACTGCAAGATTCCAGAAGAGTTCAAGATTGACAGAGTTCTGCAATCACTCCCTCCTAGCTACAAAGGTTTTGTAGTTACTCATAATCAGATTGGTTCCACTGATACGATCACTGAGCTCTTCGCTAAGCTGAAAGTTGCGGAGGTGAACATCAAGAAAGATAATCATGTGTTGATGGTCAACAAGCCCCCCAGCTTTAAGAAAGGTAAGGGTGCAAAGAAGTCCTTCAAGAAAGGCAGCGGCAAGCGCGTTGCCCTGCTGAAAAGAAGGTCAAGTCTGGACCTAAGCCGGACATTGAGTGCTTCTATTTCAAGGACAAGGGTCACTGGAAGCGCAACTGTTCGAAGTACTTAGCGGACAAGAAGGCTGGCACCATTAAAGGTATATTTGATATACATGTTATTGATTTTTACCTTACTAGCACTCGTTGTAGTGCCTGGGTATTTGATACTGGTTCAGTTGCTAATATTTGTAACTTGAAACAGGAGCTACAGAATAGACGGCGGCTAGCGAGGGATGAGGTGACGATGCGCGTTGGCAACAGATCAAGAGTTGATGTGATGGCCGTCGGCACGCTCTCCTTAGTTTTACCTTCGGGATTAGTTTTAAACCTTAATAAATGTTATTATGTGCCTGCGTTGAGCATGAACATCATATCTGGATTGTGTTTATTGCAAGACGGTTATTCATTTAAATCGGAGAATAATGGTTGTTCTATTTATATGAGTAACATCTTTTATGGTCATGCACCTGCTATGAATGGTTTATTTCTTCTGAATCTTGAAAGCAATGAAACACACATCCATAACATTAAGGCTAAGAGATGCAAAGTAGATAGTGATAATTCAACTTATTTGTGGCACTGCCGTCTAGGTCATATTGGTGTAAAACGCATGAAGAAACTCCATTCTGATGGACTTTTGGAGTCTCTTGATTTTGAATCATTTGACACGTGCGAGCCGTGCCTCATGGGCAATATGATCAAAACCCCGTTCTCCGGAATAATGGAGCGAGCAACGGACTTGTTGGAAATCATACATACCGATGTGTGCAGACCAATCAGTGTTTCGACGCGCGGTGGATATCGCTATTTTCTCACTTTTACTGATCACTTAAGTAGATATGGGTATATCTATTTAATGAAACATAAATCTGAAACGTTTGAAAAGTTCAAAGAATTTCAGAACAAAGTGAAAAACCATCGTAACAGGAAAATTAAATTTCTACGATCCGATCGTGGAGGTGAATATTTGAGTTATGATTTTCTCACGCATCTTAAAGCAAGCGGAATCGTTTTGCAACTCACGTCACCCGGAACACCACAGCGCAATGGTGTGTCTGAACACTGGAATCAGACTCTATTAGATATGGTGCGATCAATGATGTCTCTTACAGATTTGTCGTTATCATTTTGGGGTTATGCATTAGAAACCGCTGCATTCACTTTAAATAGGGCACCATCTAAATCCGTTGAGACAACACCGTATGAACTATGGTTTGGTGCTAAACCTAAGTTGTCATTTCTTAAAGTTTGGGGATGCGAAGCTTACGTCAAGAAGTTGATGCCGGACAAGCTCGAACCCAAGGCGGAGAAATGCGTCTTCATAGGATACCCAAAGGAAACTATTGGGTATACCTTCTATCACAGATCCGAAGGCAAAGTGTTTGTTGCAAAGAACGGATCCTTTCTTGAGAAGGAGTTTCTCTCGAAAGAAGTGAGTGGGAGGAAAGTAGAGCTAGACGAGGTTATTGAACCTTCTCTTGAGTTGGAGAGTAGCGCAGCACCTGAAATTGTTCCAGTGTCGTCTGCACCAATAATAGAGGAAGCTAATGACGAGGATCATGAAGCTTCGGACGATGCTACTACTGAACGTCGCAGGTCGACAAGGTCACGTGCCCCTCCTGAGTGGTACGGCAACCCTGTCTTAACTGTCTTGTTGGTAGACAACAGTGAACCTGCGAACTATGAGGAAGCAATGATGAGCCCAGACTCTGAGAAATGGCTAGAGGCCATGAAATCCGAATTGGTATCCATGAGCGAAAACCAAGTATGGAATTTGGTGGACCCTCCTAGCGACCGAAAGGCCGTTGAGTGCAAATGGATTTTTAAAAGGAAAACGGACGCAAATGGTAATGTTACTGTCTATAAAGCACGGCTTGTCGCGAAAGGTTTTCGACAAGTTCAAGGTGTTGACTACGATGAGACTTTCTCTCCCGTAGCGATGTTTAAGTCCATTCGGATTTTATTAGCAATTGTTGCGTTTCATGATTATGAAATATGGCAGATGGATGTCAAGACTGCGTTCCTCAATGGAAACATTGATGAAGAGTTGTATATGATGCAACCCGAAGGTTTTGTCGATCCTAAGGATGCTGATAAGGTGTGCAAACTTCAACGTTCCATTTATGGACTAAAGCAAGCATCTCGGAGTTGGAACCTTCGTTTTGATCAAGTGATCAAGAGCTTTGGATTTGTTCCAAATTGCTACGAAGCTTGTATCTACAAGAAAGTGAGTGGGAGCTTAGTGACATTTTTAGTACTATATGTGGATGACATATTGATTATTGGAAATGACATTGATATGCTTAACGATGTGAAGAGTTATTTGAATAAATGTTTTTCAATGAAAGACCTAGGAGAAGCTGCTTATATATTAGGCATCAAAATCTATAGAGATAGACAAAGACGCCTAATAGCTTTAAGCTAAAGTACATACCTAGACAAAGTTCTGAAAAGGTTCAGAATGGATAAGGCAAAGAAAGGTTCAGTGCCCATGTTGTCAGGTAAGATATTGAGCAAGGCTCAGTGTCCAGCTATGGTAAACGATAGAGAAGCTATGAGCAAAGTGCCTTATGCCTCGGCCATAGGTTCTATCATGTATGCCATGCTGTGTACTAGACCGGATGTGTCCAATGCTCTTAGTTTGACGAGCAGATACCAAAGTGATCCAGGAGTGGAACACTGGACAGCCGTGAAGAACATCCAAAAGTATTTAAATAGGACTAAATAAATGTTCTTGGTCTATGGAGGTGATGAGAAGCTCGTCGCAAAAGGTTACGTCGACGCTAGTTTCGACACCGACAAGGATGATTCTAAATCTCATACAGGATATGTATATATTTTGAATGGAGGAGCTGTGAGCTGGAGAAGCTGCAAGCAAAGCGTGATCGCGGGATCTACAGTAGAAGCGGAATACATGGCTGCTGCAGAAGCATCAAGTGAAGGAGTTTGGATCAGGAACTTCATCATTGAGCTTGGTGTGGTTCCAAGTGCCTTGGACCCACTGGATATATTGTGTGACAACACTGGCACCATAGCACTGGCTAAGGAACCAAGATATCATCCAAAGACTAAGCACATCAACCGCAAGTTTCATAGAATTCGAGATTATATAACAGATGGAGATCTGAAGATTAGCAAAGTACATACGGATCTGAATGTCGCAGATCCGTTGACTAAACCTCTTTCACGAGTAAAACATCAGCACCTTAGTGCCATGGGTGTTAGATTGTTGCCAGCTGTAAACTAGATTATTGACTCTAGTGCAAGTGAGAGACTGTTGAAATTATGCCCTAGAGGCAATAATAAAGATGTTATTATTATAATTCTTGTTCATGATAAAGTTTATATTCCATGCTAGAATTGTATTAAGCGGAAACTTTGATACTTGTGTGGTTTATGAACAACACCGTGTCCCTAGTACGCATCTATGGACTAGCTCATTGATTAATGATGGTTAAGGTTTCCTAACCATAGACATGAGTTGTCGATTAATAATGAGATCATGTCATTGGGAGAATGATATGATGGACATACCCAAATCAAGCAGAGCAATTAGATCGTGTCATCGTGTTCATCTTTGCGAAGCTTTTTCTTATGTCAAATATTGTGTTCCTTAGACCATGAGATAATGCAACTCCCTGGTATCGAAAGAAAGCTTTGATGTCATCAAACGTCATCCTATGAGAGGGTGATCATAAAGGTGTCTCTCAGGTGATCGGAAAGTACTTGTTGGGTTGTATGTATCGAGATGGAATTTGTCCCTCCCGAGTCGGAGAGATATACTTTGGGCCCACTCGGTAATTGATAACAACACCGCTTGCAAGCACATGGTTAAGGAGTTAATCACAAAGTGATATCAGATTACGGAACGAGTAAAGTACTTGCTGTGGACGAGATTGAACTAGGTATGTCGATACCAACGATCAAATCTCGGGCAAGTAAAATATCGCGTGACGAAGGGAATATATATATGGGATTAATTGAATCCTGGCATCGTGGTTCATCCGATATGATCATCGATGAATATGTGGGAGTCAATATGGGTTTCTAGATCCCGCTGTTGATTATTGATAGAAGATCATGTCTGCATATTCTCAAACCCGTAGGGTCACATACTTAACGTGCTTCGACGCTAGGATAGAATGGATAATTGGTTTATGAGTTTTTGTTAGGAGTCTAGGATGAGATCTAGGACATCACGAGAGGTTCCGGAATGGTCCGGAGAATAAGATTCATATAAAGGAAAGCAGTTTTTGTATTTTGGAATCGTTTCGGAATGTTCGGTATTGTACCGGAAGGTTCTAGAAGCTTCCGGAGTGGGACCAACGTGGCCCCACTTGTCGGAGGGGGGCATGGGCCTACGAGGGAGTGCCCTGGCTGCATTGGGCCAGGGGCACAAGGCCCCATAGGCCCAGCCGGCCAAAACCCTAGGGGACCTTCTAGAAGAGGGGAAGACTTGCACTCCAGTCCACCCTTGTGGCCGCCGGTTCTAGGGCTTGGAGGAGGGGCAAGGGGGCCGGCCAGCCCCCTATATAAGGTGGGCAGGGGGCGCACCCTCCCCTCACCCCAAAACCTAGCCGCCAGCTGCTGCCCTACCTCTCTCTCTCTCTCTCCCGACTGCGCGTAGGCGAAGCCCTGCCGTAGAAACTCTCCACTTTTGCACCACGCCGTCGTGCTGTAGATCCAATCTATCTCTCTACCCCACTTGCTGGACCGAGGAAGGAGGAGACGTCGCGGTGCCGTACGTGTGCATCTCTCGGAGGCGTCGCCAATTGCGACGTTGGATCGGATCGGATCGCGAGGAGGAGAAGGCTAGTACGACTACATCAACCATGTTCTGTTGAACGTTCCGCTGTGCGATTTCTTCAAGGGTATGAAGATCTCATCTATCCCTCTCGTTGATTGCATCTCCTAGATTAGATCTTGGCTTTCCCGTTCGCATCCGTAGAATTTTTTTGATTTACTATACTGCGAAACCCTTCAATTAGTATTTCCGCTTAATACATTTATAGCATGGTATAAAACTATTACGAACTAATGAGATATGTAAATAAAACTTTTTATTCTTTGCCTCTAGGGAATATCTCCTTCAATTTTTGCCGTACGTAACATTTGGCGGAGCCAAATTTGCCGAGTTCCGAACGTTTTACAGGCGGCAAAAAATTGAAAAGCAAAATGTATTCTCCAGTAGTGATGTACCTTAGTACTTAACCTTAACGGCGATGGCTGCAGCCAAATGAAGATCATGTAATGAGTATGCCGTAACTATGATGCCTACAAAACTTACCAAAAGTAAATTCTGAGATCTAATTTGTTTTCAGCCATGCCACAAACGCTTCACTTTCTTCAATTCGATGTACTTCACTGGTTCCATGAGGAGCATGCTGCATTTTCTGCGTTCTTTCATGATTATATTCTTATACCCGAGAGGAAAAAAGGAACTAAGGCGTTGTTCGGTTTGCAATGGATTGAGCTGGATTGGTATGGATTGGGAGGGATTAAATTCCATCTAAGTCAAAATCCAAACAAATCACATTCATTCCAGTCCAATCCAACCATAGGGTGGATTAACCGAACAGGGACCTAAAGTTTGCAGGCTCTACAAAAAAACAAACAATATGGGGTTTGAAGAGAATCTCCTACGATGTATGGCAAGGAGTTAGACATCCTTAAACAAATCCATTATCAGAACCCAATTATAAAAAATTGTCCACCTGGCTAGATTTATTGGGAACAAACCGGCAAGCTCTTGCTGAAACGAAGTGTATCAGACAGCGTAAAGTTCCTTGTCTTTGCATATTCCAGCATGATGGTGAATGGTGATGGAAGAGAATATACGAGTAGGAGCCTGCTCCAGTTAGTACTAGCTGCATTAGAGCTCTTAGGGCAAACCCGACCCTTAAACAAACAACAATTATGGAGCTAGTGCTCCATCTATCAGCATAAAATATTGTTGGTTTGGTAGGACACTAATTCCTTTTGGCATTCCATTTCTAACCAATCAATCATTATAGCAGCAACTTTTTGAGTATTGGAGAATTATTTTTCTTTGTTTGGTTTGAGCATTAGCAAGTTGCTTACTTCAGGTGAAAGCATCAGGAAGGGACCGTGTGCTTTTTGGCTGGTGGTTGGATATAAATAACAACCTCACGTGCATTTTTTCTTTAATTTGCAGTGTTTCTAACTTATTTTGGGAGGGACTGTTTACAGTGTTATTTCAAAGCCAGGTTTTAGAAGATCCAAGACGTCTGTTGTGCTTTTTGTAACAGAGTTCGATGCATATTCCACCTTTTACCCTCCAAGTGTGCATTTCGGAAGCTATGTACCCCATTTGACGCCTCGCTTGGTGATGTCTACTGTGATGTAATAAGCATAGAAATGTTTACAGAACGGCGGTGCAAAACAGCAAGTACAATTCAGTTCAACAGCTGTACCCCATTTGTTGTTACATGTCAACAGCTGCGAACTCTCTCCGTTTCAAAATATAAGATGTTTTAGATTCGCGAAGAAAATAAATCTAGACTTATTTTAGTGTTTAGATTCACCCCAAAGTTAAGTGAACCTATATACTAAAACAAGTCTAGATACATTTGCTTCACAAAACTAAAACATCTTATATTTTAAAACAGAGGGAGTATTTACCTTCGGAACCGTGACCGCATTTGAGCAAAGAAGGCTTTGTTTACAACAAGGTGAAATCTCCGCGCATGTCTGTATCCGGCCTGAATGATGTACCACCCAATGCCTGAACTATAAAGTAAAGCAGATATTTTCCTAGCAAATTGCAGTTCTATGAGCGATCCAGACAGGCTAATAGGTAGCCATTGAAAAAGGAAATCCGACCTTGGCGAACATGATTAGGCATCAGTTTTGATTCCCACTGTCGCTAATGTCCGGTTAGGTAGGTCGATTAGTCTAAGCTGCTGAAAATAATGGGGTCGGTCTGCAGTTTAATAATCTCATCGTCTGACGGCAGGGGATGGTTTAATGACCCGACACCCGAGCACCACTTTCCTGGAGAGCCTGGATTAACTCTGAACGAATGCACCTATCCGGGCATCTGAGGTCACGGATCACCATCTATGCTTTCGTCCTGTCCGTAAACTACTTTGACTGACGATGTAGAGATCACCATCCTCGTGAGAAAAAAACGAGGAAGGGGACAAGAGGAACAGCGCCCCTGGACTGTTCCTGGCCTGGCCTGTGTATATGTTTCTCTTTGATTACGTCAAAACTTTTTAAAGATTGTTATAAATTATGAACTAGAAGATGCTTATTAGCTCATCAGAAATGTACAGTTCCGAAAGAAATGTGTTTCTAGGACGTGATGTTTGATTTGTGAGTGTGTGATGGTGAGCAGTGCGAGGGTCGGTCTCATGGTAGTGCGGAGGTGTCGAGCTGATATTGGACATCTGGGCCACGGTATCAAAACCTTGCCACGTTGCCCGGTGTCGTTCAGCAGAGCTTGTGGCCAGCCGGAGGTGCCGGACTCGTACATATCATATGTTGTGGCCACAGTTCACTCGCAGCGACGGACGACGCCAGGGGCAGGATCTGCAGTGCACCTGATGGAGAATCGGTTCGAGAGAGGCGTGCGGCGTTGACAGCTACAATTCGACCGTTTGTCTGCATGGAGTAGATTTTAACACCATGTTTTCGCCTACACTTGTGCAAGTATGAAAATTGTAAATCACGGCCTGGCTAAAGAGATAACAAGCTTAGAGAGCGAAACAAGCATGATGCATGCATCCACAGCTAGCAAGCTGGTCAACCCGACCCTGAGTACTAAATTTATAAGAGCAACACCAGCAAAGTCGCACATGATCCAACTATAATCGAAGAATCTAATAGGGTTAATTAATTACTCGGCCGAAAATAATGCTCAACCCGGCCGAGTATACTAATGTGCGCACGTCGTTGTCCTCCGAAAACAAATAATGTATACGTACTCATTCGGCAAAAATACCCTGAGTTTTGCAATGCTGCTACTCGCGGCATCTGTGGGCTGTGGCCGCGGTTTACGACCCCTCAGTTTATTCCGGTCAGAAACAGAAAGACGCCTTAATTTGAAGTTGAAAGACACAGCTACGTACGGAGCTATAGCCAGCGCGCGCATCATGCATAATGCAGGGGACAAGCGGGCGTGCGATCGATCGCGGCAGCTGCTTCTGGCGCGCTGCGGCCAGGATGACGGACCGCATACAGATGCACATGCCGCGACAGCTACGTGGACGGAGGAAACGGCAAGACCGAGAGGCAGCACGGCGACGAGCTAGCGCCCGAGCAAGACGTCTTCCCATGCACTATCATGCGTGCTAGATCGCGTGCACCTCGCTGCCATTGATATGTGTTGATTTGTTATTTTAAGATTTGCGTTGCATGGTTTCATTAAGTTCACGTTTCAAAAATTTGTGTCCAAATGAATTGCAGTGAAACAAAGTAAAACAGATTACTTTACTCATAGAAAAAACATCTCGCTCCTCAGTCGCCCCCCGTGGGCGACCAGGAGCCTAACCTTGCCGACTCTCCCGTCTCCCCCACCTCGCCTCTCTCCCGCCGCCGCCGCCGGCGAACGCCGACGGGCAAAGGCCGTGTGGTGCCGGCGGCGGCGATTCCCCCTGGTTCATCTCTGCTACGAGGGCAGCATGGGACGGCGGCGAACTGCAGTGCTGGTCCTTGTGTTCCCGGCGCGGTGGGCCGGCGAGCCGCGGCCGCGGTGGACCAGCGTGTTGGAGGCAGCGGGGTCGTCTTCCTCACGCGGAAGATGGCTATGGCGACCGACGCTTCTTCTGGAGATCTTCTCCGACGACCACAGGGCCCTGGGCGGCGCCCTCCACCGGGCTAAGAACCGTGCTGCACGTCCGGGACGAAGGCGGATGGCGGAGCTGGCCTGGAGGCTTTCGGGCCTGCCTCGGCCCAGATCTAGGCCCATCCGGGCCCGATCTGGGTTGGCGGGCCTAGCGGCCTCTGCGGGTTTCAGGGGCAACCAGCGGGTCTGGGAGCCCATCCCCTGACCATGTTGTGGTTGGGGTGCCGGATCCGGCCTGGAGGCCTAGATCTGGCGTCTGTCTAGCAGCCCCTTTTTTTGGGTTCTGCGGGTTTAACTTGCCGGTGTGTCCTGCTCGTTGAACCCCCGTCCAAGTGCTGGAGGACTAGCTTGGTTCTTTCTTGCCCGCTCTGGGGGATGTGTCTTCGGGCGTTGTCAAGTCAAGGGCGAGATCTCGGACGCCGGGGCGGCGACCCCGGGAGGTGGTCTGCGCGGGCGTCTCGACGGCGGGGCGGTGTTGCGGCGGTGATGGCTCATCTCTTTGGTCCTCGAGGGTGGCAAGGAGTGTACTACGGGGGTTCCTGGTGGTGGCAGCGCCCAGATTGCGGTTGGAAGCTCGGCTTGAGGCTTGGTGATGGTCCAAGGTACCGAATGTGGCGAGAGTTTTTTCGGGCGATAGCCCCGCGCTCCGGCGCAGACAACGGCGAAGCCTGTGGGCGTCGTGACCCTCTTGGGGGCGTTGTTGTGGCTACTCTCACTCCATTAGGGCTCCGGGTGAAAACCCTAGACCCTTGTGGTCTCGGCGACGTCGACGCCTGTGGCGTCGTTACCTCCTTGGAGGCGTTGTCGTGGAGCTCAGGTCTCCTTAGTCTCGCCTTCCTCGGTGTCAAGTTAGATGCTTTCTAGGCTTAGTAGTTTATCTTTTAATCTTCTTGTAAGAGGAACTCCTCATCACTTTGTATCTGTTTGGCCGTGTGGCTTTATTTATAAAGCGGGACGAAAGCCTGATTCGAGAGAGAGACAAAGTAAAGCATTGCACGTGATCTAGCGTGCATGCTAGAATCACATCTCTAACCGGTCCCATCGCGCGGAGAATACTCACAGGAGGAGGCGGGGTTCAGCTTTAAGGAGGGTCAACCAAGCTACAGTAGCTACTGTATCAATGGAAGCACATACCATACACAATCGTATGGTTTAGGAAAAGCAACACAATGTGATGGGGTTTCCACTGTAGCAAAAACATCTAGTTTTGCTAGTGTTAAGGACAAGAATCCTGTTGTAGGGGATGTAACATACTATGGTAGAATAAATCAAATCATAGAGTTAAATTATTCAAATGAAGCACATGTAGTTCTGTTAAAGTGTGACTGGATAAAAAGTAATGGGGTTAAAGAGTTGGGAGATTTTGGAATAACTGAGGTAAACTTTAATCGTCTTTATGATGACAAGGAAAAGAGTTTCGAACCATTCATACTTGCAAGCCAAGCAAGACAAGTGTACTACGTGCAAGACCCAGTTGAAACTGATTGGCATGCTGTTATTTTTCCTACAATACGCGATTTCTTTGATATGGAACAAGTATTTAATAAATGTGAGCCATTTTCCAGAGTTGTACTTATTAATACTTATTTAATTGTTGTTAATTTCTTAAACTGTTGTTGATGCAGGAGCTATCATGAATGAAAGCCAAGATAGAAGATTTAAGCATCTAAATAATAAGCTGAGACAACTTGACTTGCCAGAAAGAGAGTTCAGCACCAAAGATATTGCTTCAACTGAATATCACAAGAACGAACTACTCAAGCAAGCAAAATCTAGAGGAATTTACTCTAACTATTTGGAAGTAAGTTAGCTATAACTACTTCTCCATGTATTTTTCTTGTTGTTCAGTTATGCCTTATCTATGTTGTGCAGTTAAATTGGAGTTAATATTTGGATAAATGTTACATTCCTAGTATGCAAGGATTCATGGAACTGAAGATTTTGAAGATCAGGGATATGATAGTGATGAAGAAAATGATGAAGAAACAGGTGATCAAGCATATGAAGAAGAATATGAAGAAGCAGGACATGAAGAAGAAGCTGAAGAAGCATTGGATCAGTTACAAGACCAGTTACAAGATCAACAAGTACACACTATCCAAAGTAAGAGTACTAGTAATCTTCTAGTTGCAAGTTCTTTTCATTACATGCTTGAACTGTCATACTGAAAATATAACTATATTCATTCTATTCAGGGATGAAAAAATCTGGGAGAGGACCAACAGAGATGAGAAAGTTCTGGCAGAAGCATGGACCCCATAACAAAGTGAAACTACAATTCAACTTGCTGGGACAGCCCTTTGGTATAAATGCGAAGTTAACTAATTTCATCAGTACATCGGTCAAAGGTAAAGATGTATCTCTGGCTCACTCAAATTGGAGGAAAGTCCCAAATTCTGAAAAAAAAAGGTTATGGAAAACAGTGAAGGTAAGACAAAACTTCATGTAATTTTCCTATATTTGAGCAAACTGGTGACTTATATCTTTGTCCTAACAAAAGCATATGCTGATTTAAATAGGATTTCTTTACAGTAACTGAAGCACATAAGGACTGGGTAATGACTTCAGCTGCCAAAAAGTTTAGATCTTTCAAATATTACCTAAAGAACAAGTACTGGAAACCAGAGTTGTCATTGAGACAGAATATAGAAAACGGTTGTGATAACAGAATTCCTGAAGAACAATGGAAATCCCTGAATGAGACTTGGAATACTGAGAGATCCAAGGTAAATGTATGAATAACTATTTGGAAATCCCTGAATGAGACTTGGCATGCTTAATATTTTATCCTGACGCTGAACAAGTCATCTCAGTAGGGACTGGTAATGAGAAATAAAACTACTAGAGCAAATCAGGTGAATTGTCTACATACCGCTGGCACAAGAAGTTATGTTGTAGTTCATGATCAAGAGGTAATAATTAATATAGATTGCTGCATATTTGTAATATAGACTATAAACTGCTACAAATTTGTAATGTAGATTGTAAACTGTGTGAACTGAAAAATAACATGTGCAAACTACGGGAACTGAGACGACGAGCACGAGTATCTAGGTCAGAACTGTACAGAATTGTGCATACAACCAAAAAAGGATTACCAGTGGATGCATATTCTGCAGAAAAAATTGTATGTCAAAACAACTTCTTACTTTATAATATAGATGTACATAATACAATGCCATAATTGTTTTGTTGCAAATTTATGTAGGATGAAATAACAGGACATTTCAACAATAATCCAAAACTTGTAAGTGAGGAGTTCAGTGGTGGTGATCTTTACTCTCAAATATTCAACAAACCAAGTAATACAAGAGTACATGGATTAGGGTTGATTGTAGGTAGTAAATCATCAGTGCTTCTGGATGAAGCAATATCAGCACTACAGGATTCTAGAGAGAAAAATTTCCAGCTGAGAAGTATGGTCAAGTCCCTAGTGGAAAGGAGTCAAGAAATAGAAGGAAAGATTGATTATCTCATGGCATATCAATACCATCATCGTAGCCAGGAAGAAGAAAGGACAAATAAAGGGCATATTGATGAATAACAAGAAAAAGCAGTAGCATCACTAAAAGCATTGTCAGCAGAAGCAACATATGGAAGCAAGATAGTATAGCCAGAAGCAGTAGCAAAGAAAGGAGTACAGCCAGAATCAGCAGCAAAGAAAGGAGTACAGCCAGAATCAACAGCAACTGGGAGCAAGACAAGAACAACAACATCAGTTAATCAAGGAAAAAGAACAGTGAATCAAGGAAAAAGAGAAGTGAATCCACAAGAAGCAGAAACAGGAAACAAAACATCAACAGTGAAGCAAATAGTACAGCCAGTAGAATCAAATACAACAACAACAACAGCAGCAGCAGTAGAGTCAAATTCAATACAAACTTCAACAAAGTCAAGAGTGCAGCCAGAAACAGCAGCAGCAGGAAGCAAAAAAACAACAACCACAATATCATCAATGGATCAAGCAAAAAAAGCAGTGAAGGAATCAACCTCAGCACAACCAGAAACAGCAGCAACAGGAAGCAAGACAACAACAACATCATCATCAGTAAATCAAGCAAAAAAAAGCAGTGAAAGAAGCAACAACAGATGTCAAGGAATCAACGTCAGCACAACCAGAAGCAGCAGCAGGAACCAAGACAACAACTACAGCATCATCAGTGAATCAAGGAAAAAACAGTGAAAGAAGCAACAACAGATGTGATGTTGCCACCAAAATCAGCAGTCAATAACTAAATACTGCCACAAGAATCATCAGCAGCAAGCAACTCAACATCAAACTTAATAGAAGGCAATCAAGAGGAACAACAAAAAACCACAGCAAAACTACAAGGAGGTCAAGCAATCAGACCAAGAAAAGGCAGGTCATCCAAAGAATCTCACACTGCTAATTCACAAGTACCAGAAGATTCAGAAATGCAGGAATCTGTTACAGAAGGAAGTCAAGCAACAACTAAACAGAAGAAGAAGAGAAAAGTTGATGAAATAGTTCAAGATGTGGAAATCATTTCTGTTACTCAAGTAGAGAAACAAAAGTGCTCCTACAGAGACTTGCTAGATCCAAATGTTCAGTTTGTCAAGGTTAAGAAGGAAAAGTTAGAGGAAAACAATGCAAATAACAACAAGGGTGATTGGAAAACACCAGGGAGATTCAGTTCTGAGTCAAATGATTGGTCAAGACGAAGAAAACCAATGAAGGTAACTAAGATGTTTGGTAAAATAAAAAAATTAGACATGATCTTTAAAAAAAAGTAAACTGACATTGCTTCTTTCTCCTGTAGGTAACTAATATAAAGGCAGGAATGGAAGTTGGTTTATCTTCACCAAATAGTGAACAGATGGTGGCAATGGGAACAGTTCAGGACAATGAAGATGGTGAATTTGTCAAAATTTTGGTGAATGTTGTATATAAGAGAACAACTGCACTGCCAAAACCAAGAGCAAGAATGACACTGACAGGACATCCAGAAGCACACTATATTGAATGGCCCAAAAAATATGTAAGTTAACAAATCATTTCCCTTTATTGCTTGATTGTTGGCAACTTGATTGTTGTTCTACAAATAACTTAGTTACTTGTTGTTCACAACTTGATTGGCTTCATCTTTATCTACAAACTTGATTGTTGTTCACTCCTCTTCTTAGCAATTTGATTGGCTTCATCTGCAGATCACAGATATAGCCCTTGAGAAAACAAGTGCTGAGATTGCCTGCACCCTTGAAAAGAAATTGAAGTCACAGCAACAATGTAAGAAGAGGAGACAAACTGAGGAGTCATAGCAGCAATCTCTTCCAGATAGTGTGAGTTTATTTTGAAAGTGTGAGTTCTGGAATGTGTGAGCTATTTAAGATTGTGCCAGAAAGTGTGAGCTATTTAAGATTGTGCCAGAAAGTGTGAGCTATTTAAGATTATGCCAGAAAGTGTGAGTACCTTGAAATCAGCAGTTCTACTGATTGTTACTAATGTTGTTACTACTGATTGTTACTACTATGATGGATATTTAGCAGTTCTACTGTTGTTACTACTGTGATGGATATCCTGATTGTTCAAAATTCTGCTTCTGGTTGTTCACATGTAGCATTGTTCACATGTAGTGACTCTAAAATTATTTAGGGGCACTTCTTTTATTGCCACTATACAGCTTAAAGGGCACTATGGAAAATGCCTCTAAAGGGTTTTAGGGGCATTTCTCATAGTGCCACTAAATGGGTTTAGGGGCATTTCTCATAGTGTCACTAATGGGGATTAGGGGCATTTCTCTTAGTGTCACTAATGAGGATTAGGGGCATTTCTAATAGTGCCACCAAAGCTTTTAGGGGCATTTCTCATAGTGTCACTAAAGCTTTTAGGGGCATTTCTCATAGTGCCACTAAATCTTTTAGGGGCATTTCTCTTAGTGCCACTAAAGCTTTTAGGGGCATTTCACCTAAAGTGCCACTAAAACCTTTAAGAACATGAGTATTGGTGTTATATTTCAAAGTGCCCCTAAAACCCTTTAGGGTGATCACATTTAGGCGCACTTTGAAGTGCCCCTAAATGACTACCGTGATGTAGTGCGTGGTGTAGAATCTCCCGTGAAGGAAAGGATCAAATTCGTGGTCACACATGCCCTGCCTGTCCATTATTCGAAAACGAAATCCTGTCATATATATTTCTGTAGGCGCATAAAAATCAAATTGGTCGCATGTATGCAAATTAATGTGCAAAGCAATAATGCCACGCTTTTTCTATTTTTTTTTACAAGTGCAACGCCATATATAGCCATTGGTTTCACAGCTCTTGTGCATGCGTGCATGCATACATGCATGCCATGTAGAGCATGCCGGGCCCATTTTAGATCATGCATATATACTGTAGCGTACATATTACCATTAATTAGTTCCCCAATTATTATTAAAACAGGACGCACATGTCGTATACAATGATTCCCTCCGTTCGTAAATAAGTGTACTTCTAACTTTTGCCTAAGTCAAACTTTTCAAGTTTAACCAATTTTATAAATAAATATAATAATATATATTACATCTAATTTATATATTATGAAACTAGATTTGAAAACACATCTAGTGATACCAATTTAGTGTCATAATTATTGCTACTTTTTTTATAAATTTAGTCAAACTTTACTAATTTTCACTTAGAACAAAGATAGAAGTACACTTATTTGCGGACGAAGGGAGTATACACCAGCTGAACAGTCAATCTTCAACAAAGGCAAGCCATTCGGACGTCTCATCTGAGCATGTGGCATGTGCATCTCCACCAGCACCGTAGCCTAATAATCGACATCAACAGCGACATACGTACCATCGTGGGCACTAGTCGTGACCACTTTGGCAACCGGGTGACATGGATTTAACACAACGTACAAGAAATTAATTGGGACCCACAAAGAGGACTAGGTAGAGCATCACTAGCGGACCTCTTAAAAGTGGCCAAACCTTTAAAATTCCAGCCTTTTAACCGTTTTGGTCAAGAAAACATCCAACATAGTAAAAAATAGTCAGACCTGTAAAAAGTTTAAAATGCACCGTATACGCACGCCCACGACCCTTGTATCTACAGTTTTGAAGGCAAAACCGACGGTTCTAAACTGGTCAACATCGTCCCGAGAGCAAAGTTTTCTCCCAAATGCCATCGGAACAGTACTGTACTCGCCGGAATCCGGCAAAGTACTGCCACCAAGTTTCCATTACGGCCAAATTTCCTGCCAATTTCCAGCGTCCTGCCAATTTCCAGCGATTCGCCTTGATACCGACCTATTCCGGTGAATTTGAGCCTGGCTTGTGCACGGAGGACACTACAACACGGAGCTCAGGCGCTGGCGCTTATAGATGCCGAGGCACAGACTTAATTGTCGTGCTCGTGCTGGCGTGGCAAAAAAAAAGGCGTCAGAAATAACTGTCTCACGGATTTTTTGGCCCGACACAACCTGATCCGTCGAGCTAGCGCTTCCATGGCGCGAGAGAGGATGTGCGTCGTTACATTCCTAGCACCCTAGATTCGGCCTAAGAACGCCGAATGATATATGGGCCAAATCCGATAAAAAGTGGACACGTGGAAACGCGGCTAGATGAATTTTTGTTGTCTGGATAAAAAAATTGCGCGAGAAGGTCCTCCTATTAGAGCATCTCCACTCGTTGGCCGAACCCAGGCCAAAATCCGGACCAAACTTTGGCCGGACGGCGCAAGTTTTCGATCTGGGTACGCCTAGTTTCCAACTCGGCTACCCAGGCCGAGTACCCGGGTCGCCCGTTTCCGCTCAAATTCGGCTCAAGTTCGTCCAAATTTTGGCATACGATGAATACAGAAGACTTTAAGACCAAAGTTCGGCGAAATTTTAAACAGAGTTCGGCGTAAATGTAAACATAGTTCGGCCTGCAATAAAAGTACAACATATTTTGGCCAAGTTCGGCCAGTTCATGCTCAGCATATACGTCGTGTTGCCCTGCGTATCCATAGGTGCTCGACAAGATCATCCTGCAACTGTTGATGCAAAGCCGGATCTCGGATCTCCTGACGCATTGCGATGAATGCAGCCCATGTTGGAGGCACCTGATGATCAGGTTCGGCAAGAGGACCCTGTCTGTAGTATGGCTCGTACTCCTCGAGCAAACTCATTGGATCCTTCCTCTCATCCTCAATGATCACGTTGTGCAAGGTCACACAACAGTTCATCACTTCTCACATCTGATCTTTCGACCATGTCATAGCAGGGAACCGAACAACTGCAAACCTCTGCTGGAGCACACGAAATGCCCGCTCCACGTCCTTCCTGCAAGCTTCCTGTTCCTTGGCAAAGTGAGAATGCTTGGGGAGCATTGGGCTTGAGATAGTCTTCACAAATGTTGGTCATCTTGGATGGATGCCATCTGCTAGATAGTATCCCTTGTTGTAGTGATGCCCACTGATCTCAAATTCCACAGGGGGAGCATGACCCTCAACAAGCTTGGAAAAGACAGTTGAGGAATTGAGGACGTTGATGTCGTTGTTCGATCCTACCATGCCAAAGAAGGAGTGCCAGATCCAAAGATCATGTGTAGCAACTGTCTCAAGTATCACAGTGCATCCTCGTTGTGGCCTTTGTACATTCCTTGCCATTCAAATGGACAGTTCTTCCACTCCCAATGCATGCAATATATGCTTCCAAGCATACCAGGAAATCCTCTACTTTCATTGACTGCGAGGATCCGAGCAGTGTCTTCAGCAGTGGGTGATCTCAAGTACTCTTCCCCGAACACTGCAATCATTGCCCTGCAGAACCTGTACAAGCAATCAAGGACGGTGGACTCGGCGATGCGGAGATAGTCATCGGCACTGTCAGCCGGCGCTCCATATGCAAGCAACCTCATCGCCACAATGCACTTCTGAAGCGAGGAAAACCCAACCAAACCGGTGCAGTCCTTCTTGCAAAGGAAATATGGGTCGAACTCCCGGATGACATGCACGATCTTGAGGAAGAGCTTCCGGCTCATCCTGAAACGGCGGCAAAACACGTCCTCTCCATGGAGTGGCTGGTCGGCGAAGTAGTCGGCGTACAACATGCAATAGCCCTCTATCCTCAGTCTCGCCTTGCACTTCATGCGACCTGGCGCCGAACCACCGCGCTTCGTCTTCGCCATCTGCATGTACAGCTGGGCGAGCGATGCGAGGATCTGCAAGTGCTCTTCATCTTCGGCGACCTTGGTGCTCTCCTCCTCCAGGAGTACGGTGAGCAACTCCTCGTCGTCGGAATCCATGGCGAGTATCTCGGCCTCGTCAGAGTCAGTGGATAGTATCTCGTGGCCGTCAGAGTCCATGGCCGAATCAGGCCAAATGTCGAACACTTGGCGGGCGTGGTGGTGGGAGCATGGTGCGAAGCAGAGCTACGACGAGGCTAGGTCGGCGAAAGCGGCGGCGGAGAAGGCGTGGAGGTGGGTGGCAACTACGGCGAGCGTAGCTAGAGGCGTGGGCATGTCTCGGCGCGGGGAGCTCCGCCGACGAAGTCATGGCGACAGAGCTCTTCGCGGCAGTCTGGGCGAGTGGAGTGGGTGGGAAGGAATGTCTCGCCGACAGAGCTGGCCCACGCCCTTTTTTGTGGCGTCCGGCGTCCCTAGGGCGTACCCGGAAACCTGGGTTCGGCCTGGATAGGCCGGACTAAAACACGCCGAAATCCAGACGAAAACAGGTCCCTGGGTACGCGACTGAGCTGATTTTTAGAGACCGGATAAATTTTGGCGTCCGGACCTGTTCTGGATAGACGAGTGGAGATGCTCTTAATGCTAGTGGAGATATCTCCTGAAAATTAGGAGGTTTTTGCCCCATTTTGCAATTTTATAATCTTATAAATCATACGACGTAGAGAAGTTTCCTGGAAAGCCTGGACTAACTCTGAACCAATGCACCTATCCGGGCATGTGAGGTCACTGATCACCATCCATGTTTTTTGTCCTGTCCATAAACTTTTTTTTGTCTGTTCATAAACTATTCTGACAAAGTAGAGATCACCATCCTCGTGAGAAAAACGAGGAAGGAGACAAGAGGAACAGCTGGTCTGATTCTAGCCGCCTGTCTATACGTTCTCTTTGATTTTGTCAAAACATTTTAAGCCTTTGTCACGCTTAGCTCACCTATAATACGTTTCGTGGACATGGTGTTTGATTTGTGATGAGTGTGTGATCTGAGACGGTGAGCTGTGCGAGGGCCGGTCTCATGGGGACACGACGGGTGCGCGGAGGTGTCAAGCTGATATTGGATGTCAGAATCAGATTACGAAACATTGCCACGTTGCCCGTTGTCGTTCAGCAGAACTTGTGGCCAGCCGGATGTGCCGGACTCGTACATATGTTTTTTTTTTTTTTGACGGTCACCGGGGGGAACGAAAAATTCCCACCTGAATTTTCATTTTTCAAGGATAGTTTGACAGAGGCCCCAGGATTTTTTTTTTTTTTTTGGTGTTGGGCGGGGGGCGGGGGCAGAGATTTACATCAGTTCAGGGAGAGAGGGACACCATCTAGGGGTCATTGTTACATAAGCAGGCTCGCAGCGACGGACGGACGGCCAGGGGCCGGCAGGATCTTCGCTGCACATGATGGAGAATCCGTTTGAGAGAGGAGCGCGGCGTTGACAGCTACTTCCTCTGTTTTAAAATATAAAATATTTTAGGTTTGTGAAGAGAATATATCTAGACTAGGTTCACTCATATTTGAAGTGAATCTAAACTAAAACAAGTCTAAATATATTTGCTTCACGAAGCTAAAACGTCTTATATGTTAAGGGGGAGTAGCTAGCAGTACAATTGGAGCGTTTGTGTCCATGGTGTGTTCGCGGATTAGGTTTTAACACCGTGTTTTCGTCTGCACTTGTGCTCACAGCCAAAGGGATAACCCACACAAGGGCGTAATTAATCAGGAGAGGGATACAAGCATGATGCATGCATCCACTGCTAGCAAGCAAGCTGGTCAACACCGACCCTGGAATCCTAAATTTACAAGAGCAACAGCACCAAAGTCGCACATGATCCAACTATAATCCAAGAATCTTACAGGCTTAGTTAATTACTCAGCCGAAAATAATGCTCAACCCGGGAACTTAGTACTTCCTCCGATCCATATTAGTTGACTCCAATTTGAACGTATCTAGACAAGTTTTTATAATAGATACATCCAAATTAAAGTCAACTAATATGGGTAGGAGGAAGTACTAAATCTTAGACACAAACTAATAATGTGCGCATGTTGTCCTCCGAAAACCAATTATGCATACTCGTACTCATTCGACAAGAATACTCTGAATTTTGCATACGAATATGCTGCAGCTCGCTGCATCTGTGGGCTGTGGCTGCGGTTTTGCGCCGCCTGACGCCTTAATTTGAAGTTGAAAGACACAGCTGCGGTGCGCGCATCATTATGCATAATGCAGGGGACAAGCGGGCGTGCGATCGATCGCGGCAGGGGCTTCTGGCGCGTTGCGGCCGGAGTGACGGTCCGCATACAGATGCATATGCCGCGACAGGTACGTCGACGGAGGAAATGGCAGGAAGGAAACAGGGCACTCGACTGGCGACGAGCGCCCGCTCGAGGGAGACGCGTGCCCATGCAGTAACAAATAAATGGCGCGCTAGGCCCCATCGCACGGAGAATAATAAGGAGAGTGTTGAACAAAACCATGACTTCAGCGCACAATCTACCGCTCGTTAGCTAGCTAGCTAGCGTGCATTTGCTGGCGCTCCACGCGTCCCATTCACCTCCGAGTGAAATACAACTGTCGCTGATGGAGCCGTGTGGTGATCGCGGCATTAGATGGCTCCTCTCGAGCCTCCTTTTCGGCCAAGGATGAGAATTTTCTCTTAAACTTTTGAATTATTTGATTTGTTTAATTCTTTTATTTGGAACATTTTTAATATTAACTATGCTTAATCTTAGATCAAAGTACACTATATGGTCAAATTTTTTGGTCGGTCACCCATCCTAGCCGTATTCAACCGCCAGCACGCTTAACTTTTTGCTCCATCAGGATTTCATTGTGCGAAGAATATTGTACCTTATTATCAAGACTACCATATCAATTCTATTAGCTCATATCAACATGTAACACATTTTTATTTTTTAAAACTATAAACAACTATTTAAGAAAATAACAATAAATACGTAATAATAAATATTTTATTCCAATGAAAATAATATTCATTTTTACCATTTATTCATTTAATATGGTATAAATAATATCTTTAAATCTGTAAATCGAAATTCGATATCTACTATTAATAAAAAAAAATGTGAGAAATCCAAATACGCAATAAATTTTTTTGCTAGCGTGGGTTTGCCGTCGCTCGACGCGTCCCACTCACCTCCGAGTGAATGCAACTGTCGCCGCTGGAGCGGCGATCGCGACATTAGATGGCTCCTCTCGACCTTCGTTTTTGACCAAGGATACGACGATGTGCACGTCGCTCTTTGCTTGATTTATGCATACACCTTTCGTGGTGTAGAATCTTCCATGAAGGAAAGGATCAAATCCACGGTTACGCATGGCCTGCCTGTCCATTATTCGTAAACGAAATCCTTTTCTTTTCTAGGAACCAGAAATAGCTGCATAAAAAACAAATTGGTCGCATGCACGCAAATTAATGTGCAAACCAATGCCACACTCTTTCTAAAAAATCATTGATTTCACAGCTCTTTTGTGCATGCGTGCATGCATGCATGCCATGTAGCAGGATACCACGCGCAAACCTCGCGGGCCCGATGTTTCCGATCATACAATTATAGTGTAGACATACACCATCCACTAATTAGTTTCGCAATTATTACGGGGACAGGACGTACACATCTCGTGTACTCCGGCTGAACAGTCAATCTTAACAAGGGCACGCTATCCGGACGTCTCATCCGAGCATCTGGCATGTGCATCCTTATCGTAGCCTAATAATCGACATCAACAGCTACATACTCCCTCCGTCCTAAATAAGTACTTCTAATCTTGTCCTAAGTCAAAGTAAATAAAGTTTGACTAATTTTTTAGAAAAATATAGCAATATTTCTGACACCAAATTGGTACCATTAGACAAGTTTCTAAATAGACTTTCATAATATATAAATATAATATAATATATATTATTATATTTATCTATAAAATTGATCAAATTTAATAAAATTTGACGTAGGCAAAAGCTAGATGTGACGGATGGAGTATGTACCATCATGGGCCACTATAGTCGTGTGACGGCTTTGGCAACCGGATATCATGAATTTAACACGACGTACAAAAAATTAATTTAGACCCACAAGGAGGACTAGGTAGAGCATCTCTAGTAGACTCTTAAAATTTCAGCCTTTTACGGTTTTGGTCAAAAAAAACGTCCAACACGGTAAAAATGGCCGAACCCGTAAAGAGTTTAAAAGGCACCGCATATGCACGTCCACGACCCTTGTATCCACAGTTTTGGAGGCAAAACTGACGGTGCCTTGTAAAATGGTCAACGCCCTCCCGAGAGCAAAGTTCGTCCAAATGTCGTCGGAACAGTACTGTACTCGCCGGAATCCGGCGAACTACCGCGACCAAGTTCCCATTGCGGCAAAATTCTCTGCCAATTTCCGGCAATTCGCCCTGATACCAACCTATTCCCGTGAATTTGAGCCTGGCTCGTGCACAGAGGAGGCAGCCGAGGACTGGAATAGGGCGGCCACGCCGGAGCTCGAGCCCCTCTTCGTCGGAGACGCGCGAGGCGGTAGCGGGGTGGTGCCGGGGACAGTATCAGGGATGATGCGCGGGGCCGGGCACATGCGGCCTGATGGCCGGGAGGGTGGCGACGGGATGCAGATTCATTCGCCCGTTAATTTTATGTATAGAAAATGTTCTAAATTGTAAAATATATTATGGCTTGATCGTTGGGGTTGCCAATGTAGCGGGCATCTCTAAAGTGCGGGCAGTTTGGACGCCAATCTCCAAAGTCGCCGCCGTTTGCCGGGCATCCTTTGGAGTTTGGGACGATATGATGCAACTTGTTGCTGGGAACAAGCGTGTGTCCTTGCGCGCGCCGAGATTGCGGCGGCGGTGGTTTCTGAGACACCGCGGCGGAGGAGCAAAGCCTTCAGTGACGAGCGTCCCATGTCAGCATGCTTCCATGTCGTCGCACACGTGAGCTTCGGTTAACACTCTTTTGGAGTTCCACAAAGTTGATTGACTGATTGATTCCTCCTTGATGCTAATTAAGACTCGAACAGAGCCATGGCTTCTTCACGAACAAACTAGTACGCAACGCGCGCTGTGTGGTGTGAGTGAGTGTCGACATTCAGCGCGTCTCGTTCAGCCGAGAGGGGGAATCAAGCCGTTGCCGTTCGATGGAACCAAGCAACCTGATGAATGACGACATGACCACGACATACGGTCCCTCCTTTCTCTCTCAGTTGGTTCTCGAGGAGCAAAGGTCCGCTATTTACAAGGATCACCCATGTGGCTAGTAGGTACTGTATGTCTTGCTGTGGGTATCTCGAAGCATCAAATCTACGGCGCAGCCGCCCGTGGGCCCATCCCATTTGCACACTTAACTACCTACGAACAAGCTCAAGCTCGATCCACGATAGTCTTTGTAGTCGTTATTAGATGATCTAATGATATATTTACTAAATGAATAAGCGACGGCGCGTCTTTAACCCATAATAATGTTTATAGTCGTCGCTAGATAATGTAATGGTATATTTATAGTTTTTACTTTTTTACTTTTGCATCCTGATAGAATTTCACAAAAGAAAAGTTTTATATATTGACCCGCGACCACATTCTGCCAGGATCATACCAGGTCGTACGCATGCCTGCCACGTTGCATGACACGCGAACCTACGTGTGGGACCGGTATTTCCTAATCATGCATCCCATGTACGATTAATAATTAATTTTCTCTATTATTACAGAGGCACGACGTGCGTCGGGAGTACAATCATGCACGTACGAGTTGCACAGGCCGACGTCATCTCAGCGCATCTGCATCTGCATATCCTCCCGCATCCGAATCTCTCTCTCTCGAATCTCGATCGTGGGTAGCCTAGTTAATAATAACCGACCAGGAACAGGAACTAGCTAGCCAGGTCCCGTCACGTACGCCTTGGGCAACCGGACGAACCCTAGCTAACCACTAGTAGAACGTACACGGAGGAATTAATCCATCCATCCAGCCACACACACGATTACACGGCATCGATCATTGGCGCGATGATAGCTAAGCGAGTTTCGGTACGAGTACTGTTCAGCCCCACCCTCGCGTGCTAGCGCCGGTACCAAGTACCGACATGCATGCCACCTTGAACTCTGCACCGTCACAAGCAACAACTTGGCTGATCGCCACGTAAGAAGAAGAAATCAGTGCAAGAGAAAAAGGGAGAATAAATACTTGTCACTATTACTGAGTTTATTAGAGATACTCATACATCATCGCTTAAGAATGGAGTCGTCTAGTAGCTCTCATTGACGAATTCATCGCATACGCCTTCCACTATCCAAACAAAAACATCGCTGGCAATAATTATATAATTTCCCAATTCAGACAATACAGGTGTCAAAACTATAACATGATCTATCAGGCCGGATGATACAATTACCCGCCAACAATCGAAAACCACTGTTTGGTTCTCAAACAACATTGAGTCTTGTGTCAAAGTCCCGACACAAGTTTTTTTTCGACCAAAGGGGCACATGTAATCTATAATGAACCATGCCGCTATCTATCACTCTCCCGAGTCCTAGTAGAACGGTAAAAATCTATTGCAAAATTAAATGAACCTAATTATGCAAATTCACGTTGTAACTTGTATATAACACAATATTCCTACAAAATTCACGTAAAAATAAGATAAAAGTATCACACGATAAGAGTTTATACGGTAGTTACTACACCGTTCAAAAAGCAAGTTGAACACTTTTAAAAGGGTATATCGTGCATGTTTTTAGATATAATGATCAAATTATAGCATGATGCACGTCTATATTTTTTTATAACATTTTTAAGATAGCTCAAGTAGCAAGCCTCGAATTTACAAAATCCACTCTCAAGATGCATCTACTTGAATATTTACTCTCCAAAAAGTGTCAAATCTCTTTGTTTTCATGAAAGAGAGACAGTTGTTGCGTGAAAACACACCCAAAAGAGAGACAATTGTAGTCTTGAAGCTTGAGGCACGCACCAGCTGGAAGACATGTGGAGGAAGCTACGACGAGGAGCATCATTAATCCATTATTACCACCATTACTTGGCCGGCCCGCCGGAGAGCATTCATGACCCATTGGTTCTCCAAAAGCAACTTGCTCCGCTCTAGCGCGCTAGCTAGTCGGTGTGGCCCCGGCAAACGATGATTCGACATTTTTCTAATGACCGAAGCTCCATAATGCGTGCTAAAATATTGGTGGTACTACCGAAACGGAGCCGCCACTGTTGTTAGCCAGTTTCCGTGCCAAGATATCGTAAACTATCAAGTAAAGTATATCATCGCTGCCATGCTCGTCTGTTGGAAAAAGGGAGTTTTGTGCAGACAGATGATTGAGCAACAACACATGCGATGCATGTACGCTTCTGGTCCTCTCCGATGGCACGCGGCAGCTAAAGCTAGGCTCCAAGGCGAACCATCAAATAATGCCACTATTCTAAGCGAACCGGAACCCCGTTGGCCTTTACATTTCTTGAAACAGACTTTCGTCCTGCTTTATAAATAAAGTTAAATCCAGGTTTATACAACATCTAAACCATCCCCACCGGCCGAAGCCAACGAAAAAAAAGGAAGAAGAGGAGTACGCCTGCTGGAGCCACATCACAACACGACCCAAAAAACGAAAGAAACGGCTGAGCCACAACCACACCCTAGTGCCCGCCTGGAAGGAAGGAGTCACACTGGAGCCGAAGCCGAGAAGGGAGCCGCCGCCGATCATAAGGCTCGAAGGGTGTCGTCGTAGGCCGACCGGTCACGCTGGCGCACCAACGGGGACCACTGCAGGAGAAAGGCAATAAGAGAAGAAAAAACAAGTCAGATGTCCGAGAAGGGAAAAAACGAGTCAGTCGCCCGTTGGCCTATACAAGCGCAAAAGAAGATTGGATGTCTGATTTCCGTCGATTTGTCATTGGTCCGAGGGGCTGATGGGACATGTAACAAGTTTGTGCCTAATTGGTATGCTTTTTAGCCCGTCGAGTCGACCGTCATGAAACGGGCGCCGTGTTTCACATTGGTATTTCAGAAAATTCTCGTGTAATAATTTGTATTGTTTACATGTATGATATTTTACAATGCTTTATGATACTCTCTCCATGTGGAAATAAATGACTTAAATTTGAGATTACGGTTTGTTTTGAAGATTATAAACATCATAAGGCTGGTCATAGTGGGAGTATCATAATATTAGTATCATGCATATAATACTAGTGTATGATGTAGTAGTATCATAGTAGTAGTATATTTATTGATTTGTAAAATCTCTATGTAAAATGTGTGTACAAGATTTACTTGTTATTATGATTTCTAGTTTTACGTGCTATGATACGGTATCTACGTATGATATTCTAACCACTCCTCTCTTCATTAATTATAATGCTACATCAGATTTTTGCCAAGTTAGCATGCATGATACACCTTATGATACTATCATTAGGACCAGCCTAATCACATGGTACTAGCTAGGATCATTGCTACTCCCTCCGTTTCAGTTTACAACTCTTGCGCGTATATCTAGGTTGTCAATTTGCCCAATAAAATATAAATTATAGAAAACATAAAATTATATCATTTAAAAATATAACATCTAAATTTTCTAATAGTACAATTTTTATGCTATAGAATTTAAATTTTAATGTCCAAATCGGGGACCTAGCTATACATGTATGACCTGTAAACCGATCGATCGAAACAGGGTTGAGGGCTTTTCACTTCCTGAGAACGTTTTGGATACCGTGTGTGCTATCGTGCGTGCATAGATGTGTCAAAGGTTTGCTCTGTCTGTGTCTCTCTCTCTCTGCACGCTCGGTGCTCCCAGCGACGGTCGGCGGACCCAGCTAGCTTGAGAAACAAACTACGTAGGCGCGCCGTGTGCGTGTCAAAAAGATTTAACGTTCAGCCGAGAGGGGAATAATCTGACCGGGCGAAACCCAGCTTGCTTAGCTACCTGATGATGACATAATAACCAAGATGGTCCGTCCGTCTCTTTCTCTCACTCTCGGCTCCTTCTCCGGCCACGAGCAAATTACAAGTGACGGATCATCCGTAATGATATCTTTCCTGCTCTATACTCCCCCGACCGGTTAAACCACGGGTTGCCATTCTCGATTGGACCACGCGAACCTGAATGCTAGTTTGGCCAGTACTTACCATATCTCGCAAGTTCCAGCTGCTTGAATGCACGCCTGCCACGCGAACCTTCGTGGCGCTGCTGTTTGGTGACCATCTCATACATCGCATTCGTTACAATTATTATTACGGAGACACGACCTACGTACGTACACGTCGGGCGTACAATGATATACACGAGCCGGTGTTTCCCAACACGGCAAGCCGTCCTCGGGACGTCTCGACGCATCGGAGTATCTCTCGCATCTCCATCTCTCTATCGTGCCTAGCCTAGTAGAGTAGTACAGTAATAATGGTCGATCGTTCTGAGCCAGGTCCTCAGTCGTGACGCTTTTGGCAACCGAAAGAACAGAGCGTACACGCAGAAATTAATTCAACCCCCCACTGTCGCGTGCCAGTGCCGGTACCTAGCTCCGGCAGGCCACCTCACACTCTGTACCACAGTGGCCACGCAGGTCTTCTCCGTGGAAGAGAAAGTGAAAACACTTGGCACCCCCTTGTACTATCAATGCAAGGTGGCACCTAAAAAAAGAGTACTACTCCTAGAATGGACCTAGGTATGGACACCGCGGACCCGCTTTCTAATACTTGGCAGGAAAAGGTTTGGAAAATCACTCACATATATGCTAAGCAGAAATGAGGAATCTCAAATTTCTACAAAATCATAAGATTATCTGGTAAGTCTCATCAGCATAAGAAATAATATATGCTACACCCTCTCTCTCAAAATAGATGGCGCATATTTCTCAAAATTTAAATAATTCTAGACATTATTTAATATATAGATATTTCAAATTTAGACAACTTTTCGTCGGCATCTATTTTCAGACGGATGGAGTACAATTTAAGTTATTCAAAAGTTTACATGGTAGCAACTCTAATTTTCGGCCTTGAACGAAAAATTGGGTGGAAAACCTTTCGCTCTCGCGGCTCCCCTTCTGATCATCACCCCCATTGCTGAAAGTCGCCGCGCTAGGCTCCATCCACCCATATCTGCCCTATGGGCCCAATCTGGGTTGCGCCAGGCCATCCTGCCCATGTCGACAACGATACATCCTAAGTTGGCGGTGACAGTGAGCTCGAAGAGGGGTGTTCGGTCTGTTACAGCATGGCAGCGAGCATTACTGGCCCGATCTAGGCCTAGCTGGATCCTCTTGGGACTGGTGTGCCTCCACGGAGGCTTTACGGCTCCGCTAGGCTTGATTGGACCCATCTGGCAATGCCCGGTCGGCTACCCCCTGGGTTAGGGCTGGTTCCCTCCCACCAAACCATGGTACTACTAGCCCCGATTCGAATTACCTTCGGCTTCATCGTACAAGCCTCATGACGGTTGCTTCGAGGAGACAATGACGACTTTGTGACTAGATTAGCGCATGTTAGTGGGCGACGAGTTTGGTGGAGTCGAGGCTTTGACCTTCCTAGGCTCCTACGCATCAGATTGTCTGGGGGCTGTGGATAAGGTTTTTTAGGAGAAATCCTTGCCGACTCTACCGACACCGATGGGATGCCGCCTTCGGGTGGCACCATTCCTTCTTGGAGGGCATTGTGGCTACCTGTGGTCCACTTCCCCTATGTGTCGGGGGAAACCCTAGGATCATTGGACCGGGAAGCACACTTCTCGCGTTTCTTGTTGAAGGTTTTGCTTGGAACTTGACGCTTTGATGGTAGGAGCATGGTGTAACATCTTTGGAGGGCGCAATAGTTGCGGATCACTGTCGCTTAGTCGATTCGCCTTAGTCTCCATTTTGTTTCTTGTTTTCTTCTTCTTTTGGGCTTAGTTTGTTGGTTGTATAGTATGATTGCTATATTAATATAGCGGAGCGAAAACCTGTTTCGAGGAATTCTTATTTTCCTATTTTTCCACTTAGGTCACAAATAGTCATCATGTTTCTTAATTTACCTGTCTAAGTTTCTAACCAATATCTTTGTATGTTTTTCCAACTTACAAACACATTTTATGCCGAGTTTTACAAAGTGGGCGCCGGTGTATTCCGGCTCCAAAAATATGCTAAACTTCCATTTTCAATATTGAAGAGAGAGAAGATATCGAGTGCTACGATGATCTACAAGCTATTGATCATGTTTACAAAACGTGTTACTAACATAATTGTTTCTTTTATGAACTTATCAAAAGATGTTTGTGTTGTCATAGAATATATATATGACATGGTGTTTCACGCTAGAGAGACGAATACCTGAAAACACAATCAAAATATAGTCTTGAGGCTTGGGGTAGCCACCGGCTGGAGGACAGGGTGTAGGAAGCGAACGATGAAGAGCATCATATCCCTTCAAAATTGCCTCGCGTTCTAAGCTTAGTCGAAGTCAATTGCCAATTTTGACCATATATGTAAAAAAAATATCACTATCTACAATATATAAAATCCATTGTAGTAGAATCGTCATGAAGTGTATTTTCATGTTATATGCATTTGCTATTATAGATGTCAATATTTTTCCTATGTCCCTAACCAGACTTCACAAAGTTTGTCTCTCATTGTTTCTCAAAAAGCGACATGCTCTGCTCTAGTAAGTCGGTATGGCCCCGGCAACGATATGATTTGACATTTTTCTATGCTCCATAATTCGTATTAGAATATTGGCAATGATATGGAGCCGCACTGTTATTAATCATTTTCCTGTGCCAAGATATTCTAAAATATTGAGCAACGTATCTTTCCTGCTAGGGTTGAAAACACGAACATAAACATGTGTTATTATTTCGGTTTCCTTTTGTGTCGCTGGAATCAGAAATGAAACGGAAAAATCCGAAAACAAACACAGAATCAAAAATTATCGAAGATTAATATGGACCGGATACATGATGTGTACAATGCAAAAATAGACATTTATCATAATATAATAGTGACATAAATATAATGGTTCACAAAGAATAGGTCACAATTTTGACAGATGGCAATTGAAAATAAAATAACAAACATAATTCCACACTTCGATAAAAACATAAATTGACATAAATAGTTTTACATAATCATTAAGAAACTCAGTAGTATATAGCCTGGACATATATCAATAGCTCAACAAGAGCAAGGAAAATCACTGACGCAAATTACTATTTTATACATGGGCGTGACTCATTATATTTTTGAAAACTTTTGGTGGCTTTCGTCGGAAATGGATCCCCGTTTGCTTTTCCATTTTTATTTAGAATATTTTCGTTTTCATTTTTACCTCTCTATTTTCTTTTTTAAAAAACGGATGTAAAGTTCCCTTATCATTTCCAACCCTAGTTTCTGCCGTGTCCGTTTGTTGGAAAAGAGTTTCACGGAGACGGATTGGCAGCAGCAACAACAACACTACATGTGCATGCATATTTACGTCTCAACGCATCTGCGCCTCCATTTCCTTTTCGAAGTCCGGACGAAGGATCGGAGTATCTCGCATCTGCATCTCTCTGTCGTGCGTAGCCTAGTAGAGTAATAATGATCGACCGATCTGAGCCAGGTCCTCAGTCGACAGTCGTGACGCCTTTGGCAACCGGCCGAAGAGCAGAGCGTACAAGCAGAAGTTAATTTCTCAAGCTAATTCAACCCCACCGTCGCGTGCTAGTGCTAGTGCCGGTACCAAGATCCGACAGGCCACCTCACACGCTGTACCACGGTTGACACGCAAGTCATGCAAGGTGGCACCAAAAAAAGAGTACTAGAATGGACCTAGGTATGGACACCGCAACCTGTTTTTTTTCCACTTAGGTCACATATAGTCTTCTTGATTTTTCAAAATTTACATGTCTAAGTTCCTAACCACCATCCTTGTACGTGTGTTTCCCAACTTGCATATACATTTTATGCCAAATTTTACAAAGTGGATTCCGGCTCCGAAACTATGCTAAACTTCAGTTTTCAGTAATGAAGAGAGAGAAGATATTTGAGTGCTACCATGATCTACAATGCTATTTATCATGTTTCCGAGACATGTTACTAATATAACAAAAAAAAATTACAAACTTTCAAAAAGATATTTTTGTTGTCACAGAATATACCAACCAAAATTCCATCTTCGGATTCGGTGCCAAAAGGTAAGCAAGAAAAGTCTGGATGTTCAGGAGAGATACGAATACTTGAAAACACAATCAAAATATAGTCTAGAGGCTTGAGGCAGCCACCAACCGGAGTACAGGTGTAGGAAGGGAGGGAGTAAGTCGTTCACAATTACCTCGCGTCCTAAATTTAGTCAAAGTCAATTTTTTTGTGAAGTTTGACCATATATGCAAAAAATCATCATCTATGATATAAAATCTATGGTATTAAAATCGTCATAATATGTATTTCCATATTATATGCATTTGACATTGCAGATGCCAATATCCCCCCCCCCCCCCACACACACACACACCACCACCACCTCCATATCCCAAGCCAATTTTACAAAGTTTGTCACTCTTTGTTTCTCCAAAAGCGACCTGCTCTGCCCTAGTAGGTCGGTCTAGCCCCGGCGACGACATGATTCGACATTTTTCTAGGCTCCATAATTCATATTGTTGTAATAGTGTCGAATATGTGTATAGGCTACAGTTGGACTTGGACTGTGCGGTAGGGTTAGGTGTTTGAGTCGGACACTTGTAACCTGGCCTATTACATAAAGGCACCGGGAGTAGCAAAATAGACTAGACGCAAGACAGGTTAGACACAAGATCGAGTTTCGGGACGGTCCGGTGCCCATGGCAGGCGTGCCAGACCGGCATGGCGTTCTGTAGGCTACGGTACGCGTTGTTGATGACGGCGGAACACCATCAACAAAGGACGACATTGATCGCGGGCGTGACGACGCGAGGCGGCCATGTCGTCGAAGCAGATCCGATTAGCAGGCACCGTCGGTTGGATAGCTTGGCACGCAAGTTGGGGGAGATCGTACCGACTGAGGCGGTGCAACATGGTTCGAGCGGTCAGACTGGCTGGTTCAACCGGAGAGGCTGGCTCGACGAAAGGAGACCAGGTGCAATACGGCAAAGACCCAACGTGTTATGATGTCGTGACGGTTATGGTCTCTGAGGCACGTAAACAGACGTGCGGGTGTGGACTCTAAGATTCGGAATATCAGGTGGAGTCCAATACGGTTTCAATTCGACACGGCGTGAACCGACTCTAATATGGTGTACACACGGAACAAGGAAGGCCGAGTTGGATGACGCAAGGCGTGGCTTGGAGCTTAGGAAAGAGAGTCACATACGGTTCGGTTTGAAGGTGGAGATAGATCCGAACTATCTCGAGGTAAATAAAAGGAGTGCTGAGGAGGCAACGGAGAGCTCACAAGTTGCTTTGCCCTAAGTTTGTAACATCCCAAAAATATTAAACTTGGATCATCAAACTCTAATCATCAAAATTAGCGTTAACAAAAAAATTCCAATTAAAAAAATGAAAGCATGCATAAGAAAAGCATTTCAATGTGGATTCTTTTGAATTGCCATGCTTGTGTGTTTCTTTGCTTGTAAAATGATTCTTAGGTGATATAAACATCATCTAAACAATCTCCACACTTTTTCCAAAGACAAACAAATCAAAATGAGTGAATGGTCACTTTGGCCAAATTAACTCCCATGCCTACTTGGGCTATCTCTAACTTTTAAAACTTAACAGAAACTTGTTTGGATCTTTACACCCCTTGATATTACTCATAACAAAGTACCAAGGCCCACTTTGTGATCATCCAAAATCATTCAAATGCATAGTTTAAAGGACAATTTAAAATTGAATCTATATCATATGGGAAGATTCCACTTTTTCAAAAACCACTCAAACAAGCTCAACTTTCAAAACCCAAGCATCCACAGACTCACCAGCACATGCCTAGCACACCCGCCAAAAATATTTTCAAAATTCAAAACTTGAATTCATGCGGCCATTTCATCAAACACCTTGCAGATTCAAATCAAACAAAATCAAAACACTATAGTGTGCAGTGTTTTGGGCCTAACTTGTTCCCTCTCTGGACACCACTAGCCTTAGTAGATCATCTAACAACCCTAACTAATCCCTAGCACCACTGTAAACTCGCCAATGTCATCAATGGTGAACAGGCCGAGAGCACCATGTCACCTCAGAGTGGACAGCAAGCTAGGGGAAGAACTATCCATGCCAACCTTGTCTAGGAGGTAGCCCATGCCTCACCGCCTCCTCTCGACCAGCCCTGCCTCGCGGACAGCAACCAAAACCGCCAGAAACACCGCGCCTGCGCTGCTGTCGACCATGCCGACACGCACCGCAGAGCACGCACCATTCCCACGCAACCCGACCACCTCGAGCCCTCGCCGCCCGCCAGCATGCTCCCCATCGTCCCAGGAGACCGCCAGACATGCCCATTTCACCGCTCGTACCCCGTAGCCACCGCTCGCCGTCGAAGACGCCGCCTCTGCCTCGTAGAGCACCGTGCGTTCCCGGCCGTTTTCCACCGCCCCTACACGCACATTAAAGCCCTAGAGCATCGCCAGGAGACCACCGATCGATCGCCACCATCGGCCATGCCTCTAGCCGCCCGTAGCCATGTCGCCACCGTCGCCTGCCCATCCCGTTCGGTCTCGCTGTCGAGCCTATAAAAGGAGGACTCCCCCGCTCGAATTCTTCACACCATTTCACTCCTCTCTCACCCAGAACCACCCCACCTCAGTCACGGAGCATGGCGAGCAGCGCATCACCGGAATTTCGCCGGAGAAGGCCGCCTCTGGAGAAGAAGGGCGCTGTCGATTTAGTCCACCCCAGGAGCTGCCGCGACCACCACTGAGTTCGCCGTCGTCGACTTCGTCGTTCGCCCGCATCGCCGACCTTTGCCTGAGCCCCGGTGAGCCTCCCACGACCCCCACTGAGCCGCTAGGGTTCGAGCTCGCCGGTGACTAGTTCATCGTCGACGACGACCCTCAGCCGCCCTGTACCGCTTCGCGTTTAATGAGTCGCTGACCAGTAGACCCGCCCTGTCAGTTGCACCCCGCGCTGCGGAGTGACACTGGGCCGGCCCATTAACCCTTCCCGCACAGCCCACTCGTTTGAATTTAGATTTTTTCTATTTAGATTCAAACTCAGTTATGTACTTAGTTTCAAAAATCAACCCAGTTCGATTCAGTGAACCAAATTGAATGAAACCAATTTTGCTAGAAAGGTCTTGAAATGCTTAATCCAAGCCCGTTGGATTCAAATCATTTTGATCTGTAGATCACCCTTGGTAAAAATAACAAGGCAGAAGCTTTTCTGCATTCAAATATTTTTCAAATTTAAACCACAATAGCTTTGGAGTTGATTCTAACTCTCAAAAATCACATTTGACCATACCTTTAAGAATATATAAAAATATATGGGTTTACTTACAGAAATAATATCCAAGTAATAAAAGAATTCCATATAGGCATTTCTAGTCACCTTATTTAATTAAAATAAAAGGGTTAAACCTTATTAAATTGTGACACCACTTTAAATCATATTCCTATGTACTGAAATATGTGGTGATGACATGTGTCAACATGATCCCATGTTTGTTTTGGAGAATATTAAATCTTAAGTAGTTTTTCAATGAGTAGAAATTACTTTTCTAAAAATAAAATCATTAAGTCAAATGCTTTAGTCTTGTAATGTTAGTGATGATGCTAGATCATCTATAGAACCCCTTTGTGTGATGATTGAAAGTAGTTAAGTATTGTTTGGTGATTGTGTACCTCGTATTTATTTATAGACGCTAGTACCGACCAAGGATACAAGGAGGAAGGAGGATACTACGAAGAAGAAGCCGATGATAACTTCAATCACTGCTCTGCTCAAGGCAAGATTATACCAATGCTTGCAAGCTAACACTTGCAATTATGAAAGTAGATAACCTATGCAATGCACTAAGCATGCTGGGTTAGACATATTTGATGATACCCCCTCCTAGTTTTACTTGCAAGCTTTCTACTTTATTTCTTTATCAAAGCTTCTACTTAGAGTGTACTTAAGTAATTTGTAGATACTAGAAAAATAACTGAAGGTTGCATAAAGAGCATAAAATTTGGCCTAAGCTAGATAATCTTGATGTCATCCTAAGGCATGAGATTGAACTTAGTTAGAACCCCACTAGTTTACCACCCTTCATTAGTACTCAACCCCACTTGTAGATGCTAGTGCTAAGCATAAAACTTGATCAACTTTAGATGGGAATACTTGGTGGAAAATGGTTATGAAAACCTTAGAATGATGAGTCATTCTACTGAGATGTTTTGACATGTGTTTCCGAACACCAGATGATTTTGGTGATGAATGTGTTAAGGCATGAGCCTTAGCCCTTTATAAAATTGATGGTTGTCTGGATGCGATACCATTCCAATTTTACCGTACAACCACAATACCCGAAGATTGGGTAGGGCTTGACTGGAAACTTATATACCTTATATTGGTTCCCTCATGGCCAAGGTCTGAGCTGAGGCTACCTTGTGAAGATTGTCCACCTGTGCAGTATCCAAGATGACAATTGGTCATGGTTGGGAGGCAAAAATCACAGGAGAGGTGCCTATACTAGGGCGTGTAATTAAAAGGTTAGGATTGATTATCCGCATACTGAGTATGGTGAATTCAGGATTTGTTCCTGACGGAAGTATCGAATGTTGTGGTGAAAGTGTACAATCTCTACAGAGTGTCAAACTATTCAAATAGCCGTGTCCGCGGTTATGGACAGTTGGAGTGGCCATATTGTTCCCCCGTCAGATGATTTCAAAATGACTTGTGAAATGAATTGAGATTTTGACTTGACCACAACAGAGTTGTGACATGAGATACAAGTTCCCACTTAGGTGTTATAAAACTTCAACTAGCTTTCTTGCTTCTGAACTTCGTAGAGGTAAATCTGGCTTTTGCAAAACAACCCTAGAGCTTAGTGTCCTACTACAAAAACCCCCTTCACTTGTTAGTATTAGTTTGCGAGTACTTAAAGAGTACTCATGGCTTTGTCCCTGGCTATTCCCGTGGCCAGACTATGAAGAGGAGTACCAGGATGATGGACCCCAGAAAGGTTACGACAACTAGGATCATCTCCCATCGTCAGCATTGCCTGTGACCCCGAAGATGGAGCTTCGTCTACACGACCTTTATTATTACGTATTTCCGCTGCTTGAGTTGTATTAAGAACTGGATCATGAGATCCTTATTTGTGTAAGACCTTATGTATGGTTTGTAATGGATGATATATTGTGGTATCCAATTCTGTTATGTCTCGTAAAAATGGTAATCCTGGAATTGCAATGTATGACATAACAGGCATCTGGGATTAAAAATTCGGGTGTTGACAAAGTTCGAGCACGGAATTTCGGAGGCAAGGCGACACACGAGAGAAGGCTTTGCTGAACCGAAGGAGAGGCTCTGGTCGGTTGGATCGTCCTGACCTAAACGATCTGATCGGTGCCTGTTCGTGGGAGAGCAGCGGGAGGACGCGATGTCTTCCACCAGGTTCGAGGTGACGAAGTCGATGGTACGGGCAACTTCCCGCTTTGGCAGTCGAGGGTCAAGGATTTGCTGGGGCAGCAGGGACTCCTGAGGACAATCAAGACTGATGCGGTGAAGCCTGCAAAGTTGGACGCTGATGACTGGGCTGAGATGCAAATCAGGGCGGCCAGTACTATACGGCTGAGCCTAGCTGATCAGGTCCTGTACCATGTGATGAACGAGGAGTCGCCGAGTGCAATCTGGAAGACGTTGGAGGATCAGTTCCTGGACAAGACTGCGCCCAATAAGTTGTATCTGAAGCAGGAACTGTACGGGATGAGGATGCAAGAAGGGGCGAACCTTACTGAACACATCAATACCTTCAACCGTGTGGTATCGGATCTGGAGAGGATTGGGTCCAAGGTGGAGGACGAGGACAAGGCTTTGCTCATGCTTGCTTCATTGCAAAAATCCTACAAGAGTTTGATGGTTATCCTGACATACGGCAAGTCAAGCATCACTTCAAGCGAGGTACAAACCGCGCTGTTATCATATGATCAACGTGAAAAAAAGACTTCCGAAGAAAGTACTTCCGTTGATGCTAGTGATGGACAAGGGCTGGTGGTCAAGGGCAATCATGGTGGGAAGGGCAAGAAAAAGAAGGGAAAGCCACCGTGTCATCATTGTAAGGAGTGGGGTCATATCAGAAGGTTTTATCCAACGTATAAGGCTGATGGAGCTGCAAATGTTGCTGTTAAATCTGCAGCTGATTCTGATAGTGAAGTTCTGGCTTTGGTAAGCGAATTGTTCGATGAGGTGTGGATGTTGGATTCAGGGAGCTCTTATCATGTGACGTCTAACAAGGAGTGGTTCTCTACCTACAAGTCTGATGATTTTGGAGCTGTCTATCAAGTCGATGGTGCGCCTCAGCGCATCATGAGCATGGGAGATATCAAGATAAAGTCTAAAGATGGTGGTGAAATGGTGCTCCAGGATGTTAGATATGCGCCGAGGGCTTGCAAGAATCTAATCTCACTGGGAGAACTCCATAACAGCGGTTATACCTATCGTGTTGACAGGGACAAGTTGTCTATGCGGGTCAAGAAGAACAATAAGCTGGTGCTAAAAGGCAGAAGGACTAGGAATAACCTGTACAAGGTGCGTGTGAGCATCGTTCCAGGTGGAGCTGAAGAGGAGCACGATGAGGCGGCAGGATTAGCTGGGGCGATCGGGTCCGATGAGGGATCGAACGACGGCTCATGCAAGTGAGCAACAAGAAAACCAAGTTTAACATACAATGAGGTGTTCGCGCGAAGACGGCGGTTCCATTGGCGACATATTCGCCAAGGTGGAGATTGTTGTAATAGTGTCGAATATGTGTATAGGCTACGGTTGGAGGACTATGCGGTAGGGTTAGGTGTTTGAGTCGGACACTTGTAACCTGGCCTATTATGTAAAGGCACCGGGAGTAGCCAAAATAGACTAGACGCATGACAGGTTAGACACAAGATCGAGTTTCGGGACGGTCCGGCGCCTGTGGCAGGCACGCCGGACCGGATCTGATGCGTTCTGATGTAGGCAAAGTCGTCTTCTTCGTCTATTTTCTGTAATGATCTAATCGCGTATATTGCTAACACATATTTAAATATCGGTACAAATATGGAGCCGCACTGCTATTAATCAGTTTCCTATGCCAAGATATCGTAAAATACCGAGCAAGGTATCGTTCGTGCCTTGCCCGTCTGTTAGAAAAGAGTTTCACACAAAGACAAATTGAGCAACAACGACAATAACAACACATGTGCATGCATATACGCTCGCTAGCCTCCGGTGCTCTCCTTGATGGCATGCAATGTACTAGGAGGTACTACGCTCCAAGCGAACAACAACCAAATAATGCGACTATTCTAAGCAAGCTCCTCGCCTTTATATTACAATCGGTGGAAGAAGAATATCCTTTAGATTGGACGTCCGATTAATTTCCCATTACTTTGCGCTATGTTAGTCCTGATCGTGACATGTAACATGTTTGATGTTTCTGCCCAATTGGTACTACTAGTACCTTGTACTGGACTACCTTTTACAGCTCGCTCTCAGCCCGCCGTGTTTCGGTTTGGTTCCTTCTTCCCACTTGCCATCCCGTTCTTCGCAACACCTCCCGCCGGCAAAGCGCTGGCTGATTTGCACATGGCCGTCTACAGACTACTACCCCGGCCGGGTAGACCAATTCGCGTTTCTCTGCCGCACCCTAGCACGTGTGCAACTGTTTTCCTTCTTCCACGAACCTCGTAAACGTAAGCTTTCAGTACTACAACTACTACTACCCCTAGCTCGTCCCTTCGCGGTTTTCCAGAGCTGGCGCCTTAATTTCTACAGCTTGTCACGTGTCCAGCTAATCTAGAAATTTACTGCTGTGTATCTTTTAGATCTGATGAATTACTGCTGTGAATTGATATAGTACGATTTCCTTCCTTTCTAATTGTAATGACCCCACAGACAGTGATGCTCTCTGTAAAAAAAAAAGGCACGGGGAAACAGTCAAAAAACCGCCGTGACCGCATGCGGCGCCGGCGATCCACTCGAGTCGAGAGGAGCCAAACCTCTATTCGGCGCTGCGCAGAGCAAAGCCCCGGAGCGATTCCGTCCGTCCATTGCGTCCGGGGAGGCCCGGGCCGCACGAATTATTGGCGGGGCCCACGCCTGCCCCGCCCCGGCCCAGCCAAGGGAACGGCGTAGATTCGCAGAGAACAGTGTAGTAGTAAATCGATTGACGGGCGGTGGTGGTGTGGTGGGTGGAATATCTCGGGAGATCCCTCCCTCCTCCCAGGCCAGGCCGGGTGGGGGGCTCGGGGACCGCGTATAAAACGGAGCCGCCGCTCAAGCCTAGCCTTTCGACCTCTCTGCCTCTACTACCATACCACTCTCCCCGCCCCCCCCCTCTCTCTCTTCGCAAGCACCCAAGAACAACGGAAACTCCGTCCGAAGCACAAATCCCCCCTCCGTGAAATCGTGACTGCCCACCTGCACGCGTCGCCTCCTCCTCGCCGTCGTCCTCTTCCGTTCGCGCCGAACCCGTCGCGAGCTCCTCCGGTTCTTCGCGCTCGATCGGTGGAAGTGGATCTAGCTAGCTAGCGCCGTTCCGGTGCGGCTCTCTGCCAAGTCGCCGGCCTCCGGGATCTGGTACGGACTCTGCCCTGCTCTGTTTTCGCTGTGGTTTCATTGTTGTTGTAGATGCGTCGTCTCTGTGCTGTACACTAAGTTCGTGGGTTCTGGAAGACCCTTCTGTTCCGCCTTGGCTCCGTGGTTGTTGGATGAATGTTTCATCGTACGTGAAATTTTGTGAGATCTCTTGCTAGTTATAGCGTAGTAGGTGGTCGATCGATTTACTGTCCTAGTAGAATCGTACCAATGACGAACTGCCTGTTGGCGTGGGAACCACGCCTGTCTACACTCTACAGTATTGGAGTTCGGAAAAATCTGAATCAGGTTTACCAACACGGCAGTTAGAGTTCAGAAAAACAAAACACTTAGAGTTTGCTTTCAGATTTCCCACACGGGAATTCTGCCGTGGGAGGAACATGTCTGTTTTTTTTAGATCCACAGGAGGAGGGCCTTTCCTGGTTCAGTTCATACGAAACGTAACCATCACAGAGTCTGGGTGTAGCAAATTCAGTCCAGCTTCAAAAATAACTCTTAATTAGCTGTTCTAGAGGATCTTCTTAATCAGTCAAGTAAGCTTATTATGGAAAAGGTCCTCAATACAGAAACCACTGGGACACGCATAGATGCCACCACATATCTGTTTCTGTCCGTGTTTCTAGTAGAGATTTTCTTTTCCAGTCTGTTCGTGTTTCTGGTAGAGATTTCCTTTTTCCGTCTGCATAAACATCCAGTTTTTGTTGTATTTCTCCGTCTCTTCTGAGTAGTGAAACTGACGTTATGTTTTGCTTTGTGTTTGGCAGCATCCGAATTTTCCATAAGAAGGCAACATCTTAGGGAATGCAGAAAGATGTGTTTGCATGCTAGAGATCTACCTTGCGAGAGGATTATTGGCAAGGTAGCGGCCCCAGTTTCTGAATTGATTGACCTTGATGACACCGCTTCACAACAACAACAACACACACAACTATTCCTCGATGTGCTTTTGCACAATGGGATTCGACGTGGCATCTCAGCCATCATCTTAGATTACCATCTCGGGGGGGACGGTTGAAGTCATCTACCACCTGCAGGCTCCTTGGGAGGTTCTGGGTCACTGTTTGTTTGGGTGCACATAGTATACATCTGGTGTGATGGCGGAGCAGAAAGGAAATGTTCTGATGCAGAAGTACGAGATGGGGAAGATGCTTGGGCAAGGGACTTTTGCCAAGGTTTATCATGCCCGCAACATTGAGACCTCGCAGAGTGTCGCCATCAAGGTGACCGACAAGGAGAAGGTTTTGAAGGGTGGACTCACGGATCAGATCAAAAGAGAGATCTCTGTGATGAAGTTGGTGAAGCATCCAAATATTGTTCAGATGTATGAGGTCATGGCCACCAAATCAAAGATATACTTCGTGCTGGAGCACGTGAAGGGCGGAGAGCTGTTCAACAAAGTTCAGAGAGGAAGACTCAAGGAAGATGCTGCAAGGAAGTACTTCCAGCAGCTCATCTGTGCTGTTGACTTTTGTCACAGCAGGGGCGTATACCACCGTGACTTGAAGCCTGAGAACCTTCTCCTGGATGAGGACAGCAACCTAAAGATTTCAGATTTCGGTCTCAGCACTATTTCTGAATGCAAAAGGAATGACGGGTTGCTCCACACATCATGTGGCACTCCTGCTTATGTTGCCCCAGAAGTCATCAATAGAAAAGGCTATGATGGAGCCAAGGCCGACATATGGTCTTGCGGAGTGATCCTCTTTGTGCTTTTGGCTGGGTATCTCCCGTTCCAGGACAAGAATCTGATGACCATGTATAAGAAGATTGGGAAAGCAGAATTCAAATGTCCAAGTTGGTTCTCTACAGATATTCGAAGGCTGCTGCTAAGGATTCTTGATCCTAACCCTAGTACAAGGGTATCAATTGAAAAAATCATGACAAATCCTTGGTTCAGGAAGGGTCTAGATGCGAAGCTGCTCAGATACAATTTACAAGCAAGAGATGCCATTCCTGCTGACTTGACCGTGGCATCTGATTCCTTGAGTAGCAGCAACTCAATATCCGAGTGCAAGCAGCAAGAGTCAAAAAATCCCACCAACCTGAATGCTTTTGATATAATTTCACTTTCAACCGGACTCGACCTCTCTGGTCTGTTTGAGGAGTCTGAAAAGAAGAGGGAGTCCAAATTCACATCCACCAACACAGCTCCGACGATCGTGTCGAAGATTGAGGATGTTGCAAAGCGTTTGCGACTAAAGCTCACAAAGAAAGACGGTGGAATGTTGAAGATGGAAGGTTCGAGGCCAGGACGGAAAGGTGTGGTGGGTATCGATGCTGAGATATTCGAGGTCACCCCTAACTTCCATCTTGTGGAGTTAAAGAAGACAAACGGTGACACCTTGGAGTACCAGAAGGTCTTGAACCAAGACATGAGGCCAGCACTGAAGGACATCGTCTGGGCTTGGCAAGGCGAGCAACCCAAGCAGCCGCAGCCTCAATCATGTTGAGGACTGTGGCAAGTGCAGCATTTTGCAACTTGAGGCGATTTTACCAATGTGTTCGTTTGTTCTGTAATCCTTATCCCCGTTCGTCGTTCGTTTAGTCCTTTCCATTCCCCTTGTAATGTCTGTATAAACTTTTATTACCATCCTCTGATGAGGATTTAATGGAAAGCATGATGTCTTGAGAACAGATACCAAGTCTGGGTTCAAAGTTTTGCCAATGGCAGTGTTCACGTGTACAGGAAAACTTTGTTTGCATGGTCTTTTGCTCAAGAGTTGATCACCGTGTCAGTACTATTTAGTTTTGGCCCGCATCATGATTAGACCCATCCTTGTTCTGATCTGAACCGATACTAAGTCCCAGTGCAATGTTTTTCCAATGGCAATGCATCTGCCTGTCCGCAGGAAAATTTGATTACATCAGTTTTTTTTGCTGAATAACTGTTCTTCATCATGAATAGACCCATCCTTCTTCTGACCTGAACTATTGAAGGTATCATATTAAAACCACCTTGGATCTTAGCAATCACTCTTTTCCTAAAAGCCAAAGAGATATGGTTTTGTATGTCGACAGCTTGCCATGGTCCCGAGGTAATGCAGAGCTTTTGTTCTACATAGCAACTTGCAGATAGCATGCGGTGGGTAGGAGGTAAACTTATTTTACAGCTTTGAAGTTAGGAAGATGCTGAATAAGATCCAAATTGTCAGCTGGCAGGAAGTAGCCTTATTTACAGCTATGAAGTTAGCAAGATGCTGAATAGTATCCAAGCTATAGGCTGGAGGTAGACTTATTTTACAGCTATAAGGTTAGGAATATGCTGAATAAGATCCAAACTGTAGGCTGGTACAGACTCCTGTGCAAAGAACCTGGGTCAAGATTCGTGCATCGCTGTGATGTTTCCTCCTGGTATTGTAGTCCTAAATTCTGTCTGCTAAACTGAATCATTGAGCAAATCGGTAGGTGTGGGTGCGTGATGAACCTAGAGTAGAGTTTCGAGAAACTAGCCAAGTTCTGAGTTTCCACTTAGCAATTTGGTCTCATCTCGAGAGTTCAGACGGTTGGTCAGCTCTGTTTTTCAGACATCTTCCTAACTGGACGATCAATGTGCGTAGGTAGGATCAGTAACTCTTCGTCCTGATTCTTGCGTAGTATCCGCCTGCTGTTTTCGCCTTGGGCGAGCAGTATGGAGCTCATCCAAACCCTTAGCCCAACATAACTCCAGAACACTCTCCAACTGAACCGGTGGTTGGCTGTCTAGTAGCCGATTGGCACAACTTGGCAGTGCGGACAAGGGACTCGCTGTGGAGATGAGGCGATAATGTTTGCGTCACTGGCGGTTCAGGAAGGCACTTGCAGTTTCTGTTGTAAGGCAGCAGCAGCAGCAGCAATAATTCTGCTGTATGTTTCTCGGTTGCTTTCATCCGCGGCCATGGGTGGTGGCCTGGTGGGGGTGGAATGACGGGAGGTTGAGGATGACGACGGGTCGGTTGGCTCGGTTGTGCTTGTTGTGCCCACGGTGAGGGGACGCGAGAGTTTTGGTCTTCCGGGCTAGGGTGTCCGTTCGGCGAAAGGTAGTTATCATGTCAGGCTTTAGGCTGGGACAGAGCAGCAGTAGTTTCATTAGCGATGATGCGATGGACGGAGAACGACGGTTCTACTCTCACTTCCTCGGCCCTATGATGCATTTTTTTCTTCCTTCGAGAGTATGCCAAAACGGCGTACCATATCTTTATAGAAAGAGAGCAAAACATTTACAATAAACCGTTCCGTAGCTTCGAACAGCCGGTACAGTTGACACCGCACTCACACCAAAGCAAACCAAAGCCTACTCTCGTGCTACTTCTGTAGTCCCTCCGGGTCTAGCTAAAACTCCCACATGCCTAGTTAAACTTTGATCATTACCTATGAGTTGATGTTGTTCAATGCTCTCACTTTTCGTTGCTTCCAATTAAAGCCACAAGAATTACAAGGGTGTCGAACTACCTTCTGTCAGATTTCTGGACCCTCGGCCTTGCTCCGTCCCACCAAAACTCCAGCTTGTTATTTCTGTTGCGGCTACATAATGCGTATGGGCACTGCATGAGTATATGGTCAGCGTCATCCTCCTCTCGTAGGCAGGTGAAGCAAGCATCCGACTGATCTTGGATACCATGCCGATGTCTTCTATCTGAGGTCCATAGACTATACCTGGGAGCAAGCCAGCTGAATTTTTTTGCATTTGGAATGTGCTGTCGATCTCCACACAGGCTTATACATGCTGAAACTCGTATTGTCTTGACACACACAGCGCCTCATATGCGTCTTTTGCTGAATGCCTTCCAGATACGGATCCCTTCCATGTGAGTTTATCCCGCATCTGATCATTTTCTGTTCACCCTATGTCCCTATCGATCTCTTCCCACAATCTGACACATTGGACACGGCCGTCCACAGACAACGGAGTACCTACATTCGTGACCTAGTAGGTGTGATCCGTCGGTGCCTTGGCTACCATTCTGTTGTTCTTGCGTCTGGTGGGTACTAGTTCCACCACGTCAGGTGCAATTTCCTCAGCTGTACTAGGAGCTGTGCGACTCAGCCAGTCACACCTCACTCCAACTGCCAATCCTTGCAGCTTAAGATTTTTGACTCCCAGACATCCTTGACTGAATGGCTTAGAGATGCTCTCCCAAGATACTAGACACTGCCCTCCATTGACCTTCGTCTTTCCTGCCCAAGAGAATACTCTGAGTCATTTAACCACTTCTTGTACCAGCCAATCTGGTGCCTCCTTTACCAGAATATGGTGTGTATAGATTTAGCCCTGATTACTGATTTTATAAGCGTCAGGCGCCCAGCCCTTGCAATCAATCCACATTGCCACGATGGCACGAAATAAATCACTTCGTCAAGCATGGGTTGCCACTCTGCTTTTTTAGAGCTCGCATAGCCAGTTGTAGCCCTAGATAGCATATGGGAAATTTGCGATAACACACAGCCGAAAATATTCTTAATCTCTTCCTCATTTTCGCTATCTCCTCTCGTGAGCGTCGCTGTCGTTTTTGTGTATACTAGTAAAAGTGCACGTGCACATGCACGTCTATAATTTTGAAAAGATAGCGTATGGGAAATTTCGCTAATGCACAGCCCAAAATATTCTCCTCCTCATTTCGCTATCTCCTCTCATGAGCGTCTCTGTCATTTTTGTGTAGTTCACTTTGAGCTCCGAAGCTTCACCAAACAAGGTTAGAATTTCTTTGGTAGCCTGTAACTCTTGCCTCTCCGGCCTGAGGAATAACACCACGTCATCATCATAAATTGAGGTCCGTTGCAGCGGTGTGATCACTGCCAAATTCTGAAAGATCTGTTCATGTACTGCCTTTGCGATGATCGTCGTCAGTACCTCTATCCCTGCCACAAAGAGCATCGGTGATGTTGGATCACCTTGCCTTAATCCACACACGTGCTGAATCCTCTCTTCTGGAACTCCATTAATTATGATATTTGTGTTAGCCGTGCAAAGCAGCAGCGAAATCCAGTTCAAGAACACTGCTCCAAAACCCATGCGCCGTAGAACATCAGAGACGAATGCCCGTGAAATCAAGTCAAAAGCGCGAGAAAAATCGAGGTTTAGGAGAACGAAGAAAATGTAAAAACGAACAATGTCCCCGTGTTCAGCCCCTGGGCTATATTTTTAGAAGAGTGAATTTCACTTTTTACCCCCTAGTTGTGTATTTGTACTAATTACCCCATTTAGTGAAACTAAAACTGAGATATTTCATTTAAGAGCCTTTGAACACGTCTTTATCCCAATTTAGCACTTTGCTTGTTTTTGTTACGAGTCGGCATGTTACGCCAGGGTGACACGGTAAAATGTGTAAAGATCAAAGAGCATGATCGACAATCATGTTCATACTTCCTGTATCCATATTTTCAATTCCTCCTCGTCGTCTTGATATATTTAAACTTCGTTCAACACCTTACACCTTGCCCAATAGACACACATCAGAAAACGAGGGTTCAAAACTTCTAAAAAGGGTAATTCAAACAATTTTTGACTCGACGGGGTATTAGTGTCACAAATGCATAACTAGGGGGTAAAAAATGGAATTTACTCTTTTTAGAAAAAGGGCATTAGGATCGGATTTATAAATAAAGCCCCGTGGAACCAAGGTATCAGGTTACAACATGGATGAACCAGCAAAACTAGGATACTGGAAAGCCCGTACAAACCGGTTAAGCAAACTAACAAGTTCAGAGACCAGCAAAAAACAGTAATAGAGGCGAAAGGGAACTCAACACAAAACGAAGGTTGGCGAGGCAGAGGGGAAGCATAGCTCAACGATATCGAACAGCGTAGTCCAGCTACTACGTTTGTTGACGGAGCGTGGCATTCTTGTGCTTCACCGTGTCAATCAACGAAGAACACACATATTTGTCCTTCCTCCAACATAGGGTCCTCCAAAGCTGTAGATAAACAAGAAATTTGTAAAGAACATCAGTAGGTGCTCGAATAAAACAACCTCGATTAGGGATTTATTCCTAATAATCCAAAGAGACCAAGCCATTGCAGTGAAAGCAACCCATAGCAAGTGTTTCGATTGGCCATTAAAGGCGTGGATTAAGGCATGAAACTGAGCAAAGGATCTTGGTGCCTAGAAAAATTTGGCCATGATGCAACCAAAGAAGATATGGTCCTGGTTCTCAACATGTCTTCAAAGAGGACAAGGGCCAACACCCGTACCTTGACATTTCTGCAACTGTTTCCCACTTGGGAGCTTTTGTCTGGCCATGTGCCACAAGAAGTACCTGATTTTAAGAGGGATTCTAACATTCGAAAGGTCTATGAAGCGAAAGACACGAGCACCCTTACGAAGTGCCACGTATAACGACATCGTAGAGAACATGCCAGAGGGCTCCAATGTCACTATCATCACTATGAGAACTGAAAAGCATCCAAGTTAGTCACCATGAATTGCCATTGGTTATGTTCTAGTTAACCAAAGTTTCTTCTGAAGGAAGGTATATTATTATTATAGTGAATCGCATCCACAAAAAGCTCAGGGTTGTCACAAATGGCAAAAAAATAGGGAAGACCACCACCAAAGGTTCTTGGTGAATACACTTACCACCCAAAACATGGTATTTCTGTCGTTTTCCTCAATATGTCTAGCATCCATTTTGAGAAGTTGTCTAGCTCTTAGAATAGCTTTCCATGGCTGGGAGCCATGTGTAGATCTAACAACTCCCATGCCCACTCTCTTGTAAAGTACTTCCTCATAATATCCAACCAGATCCCCCTGGCCATTAAAAAAATTTCAAGCCCATTTTGCCAAAAGGAACTTATTCATGAGCTTGGTATTAGTGAAACCTAGACCCCTGGTCTTTGTGGGTACAGATTGAACTCCACTTAACCATATGGTATTTTTGTATGACTTTGTATTTGGCCCAAAAGAACCTAGGCATAACTTTGTCAAACACACCGTGGATGTTATCCTGAAGCAAAAGAACAAATCCATCTAGTAGAGGGGCATGCTGCATAAACAAGATTGAATCATGATGCATCTTCGTCCCGAAGAAGTGTTCCTTCCCTTCCAAGGGTCAACCTTCTTGGTTACTCTCGACTTGAGAAGTTCAAAAGCTGATATAGGTAGTTTTGAACCATCAATAGGAAAACCTAGATAGGTCATAGGAAGGGAGCCCAACTTTAAATTAAGCATAAAAGTCGTTGTCATATGTTATTATTCATTAGCTCCAAGGATAAAGACTTCACTTTTGGATAAATTCAGGAGGGCTAGGAGGGCCAAACGAGCCCAGGTGGCGCACCCAGCCCAGATGGGAGCGCCACCCATGCTTGTTTGTTCCTCGGCCGTCCGATCACCTTGATTCTTTTGCCCACAGACTTCTCTTGACCTAAAAATCCTTATATAAGGACCCCCCGGGGAGTCCTCGAGACGAAGCACACCAGAGACGAAAACACCACCAAATAAAGTTAGATCTAGCAAATATTGGAGGAGAAAACTCCGCCGGAGCCACCTCTAGGGAGATCTCTACCCTCTCTAACATCTCCAGCATCATCACCATGATGAAGAGGGAGTAGTTCACCTCCGGGATATGGGTTTGTGGAAGTAGCATGATCTATTTCTCTCTCTTTTTCATATATCTAGTACCATATGCAGTGATCCAGCATACCACTGCATGTGTAGTTGATGTCTACGTACTTCTATTCTTGTAGAAAATTGTTGGACCTCTAAGTGCAGAGGTTTGTAGAACAGCAGCAAGTTTCCCTTAAGTGGATCACCCAAGGTTTATTGAACTCAGGGAGGAAGTGGTCAAAGTTATTCCCTCTCAATCAACCCTGCAATCAAGATACAAGAAGTCTCTTGTGTCCCCAACACACCTAATACACTTGTCAGGTGTATAGGTGCACTAGTTCGGCGAAGAGATAGTGAAATACAAGTGGTAACGGTGCCAAAAAAGAGCTTGACGGTGAGGTAAAGACTAAAGCAAGCAAACATGCAACAGATCTAGATGCAAACGGTGTTTCAATGCTTAGAAACAAGGCCTAGGGATCATACTTTCACTAGTGAACACTCTCTCATATAAATATCCTCTCTTCATGATACTACTCTTAACTAATCTCCGGTTGGACACTCTAATCATCGGTAGGGATATAACAACACTCCTCAAAGTTCGCCTTCCCCAATCTAGATAACCCCACACTATCACCTTGAGCACTAGATGGTTCCAACAAACACCACAATTTCATAGATACATCCAACTCCAAATATAACTCATAACAAATATTCAATCTAGCCAAAGTGCCACACACGGTATGCACGCTGTCACTTTCACACACGTGGGGAAAAGCATAGATCTATTAAAGCACAAAGAGTATTTAAGTAGATTCAAACCTAAGTGCCACGATGGCGTGCATGCTTTCACTTTCACACACATGGGGAGAACAGAGATCTATTAAAGCACTTGAGTAGCAAGGTAGATCTACTTGATTACAAAGCTCATGACCACAACAAGATCATGCATAGAGAGAGATGAACACGTAGCTACCTGTAGATCCCTTAGCCTCGAGGAAGAACTACTCCTCATCATGGGAATCAGAAACGGTGATGAAGATGGCGATGGAGATCGAAGGAGATGGCTCCGGGGGCACTTTCCTGAATCTCCCTTTCGGTGGAGGCGGCGCTACGGAGGTTTTCGTGGATTTATTCTGGATGCCCTAGGGTTTTTGGGTCGGAGGCTTCTTATAGGCGAAGGGGGAGGCCGAGGAGGTGGACAGAGGGCCCACACCCTCCCCAGGCGCGGGCCAGGCTTGGCCATGCCCAGGGGGGTCTGGCCACCCTCTGGTGCCTCTCCGTCCCTCCTTCTGGATTTGTGTCCCTCACGGAAAGTTATTGACTTTGGCTTTTGTCCCGTCCAATTCCGAGAATATTGAATTTCTGCCTTTCTGGAACCAAAAACAGAAGAAAATAGGCAACTGGCACTATGGCAACTTGTTAATAGGTTAGTTCCGGAAAAAAATATAAAAACACCTCAAAGTGTAGACAAAGCAAAGCAAAGTAGATACAAAACAAGCATGGAGCATCAAAAATTATAGATACGTTTCCAACGTATCAAGCATCCCCAAGCTTAAATCCTGCTCGTCCTCGAGTAGGTAAGTGATAAAAAGAATAATTTTTAAGGTGACATGCACCATCAAAACAAAGATCAAACCATTTGGAAGCATTGAAAGCTGGGAACAAAGAACTCTAAACATATGCATGAAAGATGGAGTTCTAACAATAGGACATAGTAACTATGCATGCAACATGAAAGGCTACAAACAAAGATCATGAATAACATGCATTGAAAAACGTTTGTTTGTTTTACATACACAAAACATGGCATAGTGGCATTCAGCTTGTTCATCATAGAGTAGTAAATAGATGCATAGAACACCTTTAAAGTTCACAAGGGTGACTAGAAACAAGTAGCACATGAACAAGTAATATCACAATATGCATTGATCAATAAGCTTTGGAACACTGCACACAGAATGACAACTATGCTCTCTTAATGGTGCCTAAAAGTAGAAGGTGGAGACTCAGATATTGGTGGAAGAAAGGCCTTTTATAAAGGAAGCAGGAATTTCAAGTTTTAAAAAGAGCTTCCAAAAATTATGGTACTTGTTAGCTTTCAGCCCTCATTGCCCCTATCATAAGCATCTTGAAGTGATTAAGGTTAAAGTGAACAAAGATGGAGTATATGCTTGACGAAGTATAAGTTGGCAATCTCAAGTCCCTTGAATACGAGGGCCACACCTGATGCTACTCAACTTTAGTCACCTGTAAGTTCTTGTCATTGTAAGTATTTGGATATCATTGAGAACCGCCAACGGGGTATCCCTTGCACATGGTATAAGAGCTTTCCCATAACCAAAATGACAAGGCAAGCAGACAATGAGCATCTCAGCAATCTTCTTATTTACCATGGGAATATGGTGCTTTTTTCCTCTCTTTCCTCTTTTCTCAATGTGTCTCATTTTTATAAGAAGAATGCTTCATAGATGTCACTATGGTGATGCTGCAAGTTTCCACCATGATTAGGCATGGCTTAGGCTAACAGCCTAGGCGTTTCTCTAACACAGGATACAAACTCCATGGACTTAACAGTTCCCTCTTTATTTCACACCGGTGACATCCATAGATAAAAGAGCATGATATCAACTGAGTACAAAGTACAAGTGCAATGTTGAAAACATTCCCCGTGACAGCACGGTTCTGCTAATTCCAACGTATAAGTGCAAGCATATACAACATAGATGACACAATGGTTCAAGTTTATTAGGGGCAAAGAATATAAAGTGTGCCATCAAGTTTGTGAGGTCTTTAATCACTAAGTTTTCATATAACAAAATAGTTTTTAATTGGAAGATAGTTGAAAACAAGAATATACTTGGAATGGTGCAACCCACCATGCATAGGAGTTTATAGTGGACACTTTGGAATAACTTGGTTTCTTAGGAGTTGGAAGCATGAGTAGAGCTTACTCATACAAGTGGAGGCTAGCAAAATACTGGGAGCAACCAACTAAGAGAGCATAATGGTCGTAATCATGCAGAACAACAAAGCATTACTAATCAAAGCATAGAATGGTACTACAAGTCAAGGACTAAATGATCATAGAGGATAATGGTGACTTGTCATAGTCATAAAATGGTGTGAGCATGTGACAAGTCAACCCAAACAAAGCATCAAAGGAGAATACTATAATACTATGCTTTTGTATGCTAAAATAACACATGATTCCCTCAAGGCACACTAAGCAATCCCAATTGTTTGGAACAAGACATGCTACAACAATAATCACTAAGCATAAGGTCAAAACAACACCTAGCATGTCATGCTAAAGTCTAAGTCACAGTCAATGCAAGCTCCCTTTTGTACCACATAAGCATGAAGCTTCTTACTCTTTTCCAACACCAAACAACTTTATTTGAAACAACTCAAAAGATAATAATCAATAAAGATCAGTGAGCTTGTCTCACAAATCCACAAAAAAGAACTAAAAAGTTCTAACCTGAAAGCACAAGAAAACTAAGACTGAACACAGTGCTAGCAAAAGTGAACACTCACAAAATAATAAGAGTGAGAACTAGAGTGTTCTAGGCAATGGAAACAGAGTGTGTCTCTCTCCAAAAGAAGTGTGGTGTAACCAACCAACTTACTCAAGCAAACTAAGCAAACTAAAACCAAAAACGAAAACTAAGACGCTCCCAGAACAACACAACAATGCATGAAACAATAAAAACGAAGTGTCTAGAAAGACCTGAGATTTTTATTGATGAAGAAGGGGATGCCTTGGGCATCCCCAAGCTTTGACGCTTGTAACTCTTGGATATTTCTTGGGTTGACACCGGGGTGGCATCCCCAAGCTTGAGCTTTTGTCCATTCTTCATCTCATTACATCATTCTCTCTCTACACCTGAAAATTTTCCTTCATACAAAACTTCACACAATCTTCATTAGCAACATTATTGTATTCAAAAGATAATAGACCCTTGGGAAAAGCTTTGGAACAGCAAGACTTTTCACTAAAAACACAAGATACTGTAGCAACTCCTTCAAAAATCTCAATTCATCTAAAGAGAACTCAAAAAGGAATCAATAAGAAGCAAATGCAAATAATGGCAGAAATCTGTCAAAACAGACCAGCGGGTAGAAACCAATTTTTTCGAACATCTTCTTTTGCGCAAATCAAAAAGTGTTGAACTAACGAAAGTTATCTAACGTACTGGAGGATTTATTCATAAATTTTCAGCTTAGTACGAGTTACAGAGACTCCTCATGAATTTTTATGGCGAAGGACAGAAATCTGTTTCGGGATAGCAACTCCCCAAATCTTACTTCCCTCTCATTAGAGGTCATTCTTGGCACAAAAAGCAAACAAAAAGGATAAGAAGAGGTCATTACAGAATTAATAACTTCCAAGACTCAAGAAAACTCTTGGGTTATCTCCCAACAAGTACTTTTCTTTAATGCCTTTAAGTTAGGCAAGATAGTTTTAAAGATGCTCACATAGGAAATATGAATTGATTTAAAAGAGAGCATCAAGAAGCAAATTCAAAGAACATTTAAGTCTAACCCACTTCCTATGCATAGGAATCTTGTAAAGAAACAAGTCATGAAAGAACAAAGCAACAAGCATAGGAAAGCAAAACAAGTGCAACTTCAAGACTTTCAACATAAAGAGGGGAAACTTAATATTTTTGAGATGCATAAGACCATGTTTCCCTATCTTATAATAACTTTCGGTAGCATCATGAATAAAAGTAACAATATAACTATCACATAAAACATTCTTATCATGAGCCACATGCATGAAATAATTATTACTCTCCACATAAGCATAGTTATTCTTATTAATCATAGTGGGAGCAAATTCAACAAAATAGCTATCATTATTATTCTCATCACCATAATCATCAAATATAGGAGGCATATTGTAATCTCAATAAATTTTCTCCTCAATAGTAGGTGGACTGAAAATATCATATTCATCATTGTAATCATCATATATTGGAGGTTTGGTATCATCATAAGCAATAGAATAGCTATCTTCCAAAGCTGGGGAACTAAAAAGATCATTTTCATAAAAACTAGCTTCCCCAAGTTTAGAAGTTTCCATAGCATTAGAAACAATCGTGTCCAAAGAATTCATACTAATAACATTGCTATTAGCATGCAAATAAAGTTCCATAGGTTTTTAAATTTTCTCTTCAAACACTTCATGTCCTACCTCAAGATAAATGCTATAGAGCTCTCTAATTTTGTTGTTGTTTTCCATTAAGCCTAACTAGTGAAAACAAGAAACAAAAAGACAAAATTGCAGAATCTAAAGGAAATAACTTCGAGCACTCACGCCGGAGGATGTGAGTACCTTTTACCTTACCTCCCCGGCAACGGCGCCAGGAAAGAGCTTTCTGGCTTGCTGTTGTTGTGGGGTAACGTGTGTGAGTGCCTTTTACATTTCCTCCCCGGCAACGGCGCCATAAAAGAGCTTGATGTCTACGCACTTCTATTCTCATAGAAAGTTGTTGGGCCTCCAAGTGCAGAGGTTTGTAGAACAGCAACAAGTTTCCCTTAAGTGGATCACCCAAGGTTTATCGAACTCAGGGAGGAAGTGGTCAAAGGTATTCCCTCTCAAGCAACCTTGCAATCAAGATACAAGAAGTCTCTTGTGTCCCCAACACACCTAATACACTTGTCAGGTATATAGGTGCACTAGTTCGCCAAAGAGATAGTGAAATACAAGTGGTAACGGTGCCAGAAAAGAGCTTGACGGTGAGGGAAAGACTAAAGCAAGCAAACATGCAACAGATCTAGATGCAAACGGTGTTTCATGTTAGATGTATATATCTGTATATTGTAGTTTCCCCATATGTTAGGGGGCTTCCTGCATATTTGCACCTATACCTGTACTATATATTGTGGCCTTTGGCCCCCAGAGAAATATATGTTGCATATTCCAGACATGGTAACAGAGCTAGGTTAGACCGTTTTTCTAGAACATCGTCACAGCCGCCACCGTCCGTGTCGTTGTCGGTTTTCCGACGTCGCCGCCGCCGGCTTGCCACTGTCTCCGGCCATCTCTCCGGCCATCCGTAGCCGCCTGCTGCGGGTTATCTGCCGCCTGCTGCGGGTTGTCCGCCGCCATCTACTGTGGGTCGTCCGCCGCCATCCGCCTGCAGGCCGTCGCCCCCGTCCGCCGCCGCCTATTGGCCTTCTCCCGTCGCCATATTACTGACATTTCAATGCTTAGAAACAAGGTCTAGGGATCATACTTTCACTTGTGAACACTCTCTCATATAAATATCCTCTCTTCATGATACTACTCTTAACTACTCTCCGGTTGGACACTCTAATCATCGGTTGGGCTATAACAACAATCCTCAAAGTCCGCCTTCCCCAATCTAGATAACCCCACACTGTCACCTTGAGCACTACATGGTTCCAACAAACACCACAATTTCATAGAGACATCCAACTCCAAATATAACTCATAACAAATATTCAATCTAGCCAAAGTCACACATGGTATGCACGCTGTCACTTTCACACACGTGGGAAAAACATAGATCTATTAAAGCATAAAGAGTATTTATGTAGACTCAAACCTAAGTGCCACCATGGCGTGCACGCTGTCACTTTCACACACATGGGGAGAGCAGAGATCTATTAAAGCACTTGAGTAGCAAGGTAGATCTACTTGATTAAAAAGCTCATGACCATAATAAGATCACACATAGAGAGAGATGAACACATAGCTACCGGTAGAGACCTTAGCCTCGAGGAAGAAATACTCCCTCCTCATCATGGGAATCAGCAACGGTGATGAAGATGGCGATGGAGATCGATGGAGATGGCTCCGGGGGCACTTCCCCGTCCCGGCAGGGTGCCGGAACAGAGACTTTATGTCCCTCGAATCTCCCTTTCGGTGGAGGCTGCGCTACGGAGGTTTTCATGGATTTATTCTGGATGCCCTAGGGTTTTTGGATCGGAGGCTTGTTATAGGCGAAGGGGGAGGCCGAGGAGGTGGCCAGAGGGCCCACACCTTCCCCAGGCGCGAGCCAGGCTTGGCCGTGCCCAGGGGGGTCTGGCCACCCTCTGGTGCCTCTCCGTCCCTCCTTCTGAATTCGTGTCCCTCACGGAAAGTTATTGACTTTGGATTTTGTCCCGTCCAATTCTGAGAATATTGATTTTCTGCCTTTCTGGAACCAAAAACAGAAGAAAACAGGCAACTACCACTATGGCAACTTATTAATAGGTTAGTTTCAGAAAAGATATAAAAACACCTCAAAGTGTAGACAAAGCAAAGCAAAGTAGATAAAAACAAGCATGAAGCATCAAAAATTATAGATACGTTTCCGACCTATCAGTAGTACACTATAGTCATTGACATGACATCCACAGAACACCATTTCGTAAATATCACATCCCTCAGAGTGGTACAACAGAAATATTGCGGCATATTGCAAACATACACACATTATTATTACAATACCATAAGTTCAAGACTTCAGAGGCTTCAACTTACAAACCAAATATAAAGTGTTTCAGCGGAAGATTTAAAGTGACAACTTAAACTCCAAATTGAGCTCAACAACTTATTGTTATATAGTGTTCATGTTGCTCGGCTCAATTGGTTCTTAGAACTACGGTAATTGTTCTGACTCGTGGTGCTCTCCTTCGTAGACGACATCGTAGTCTACCCCTTCCACGACACCGTAAATATTGGGTTCTTCATAGAAGACCTCCTCTTGACTTTCAGCTGCATACATTGCAGTATCTTCTGGATCCTCAGAGTCTAAGCAGGGGATTAAAGGAAAAGGTGAGTAACAACGTTACCCAACAAGTTCATTATATGCAAGGTGGGAATTTTGATGCTCTATCTACCACCTCGGACTATAAGTCCTTGGCACTATGCAGTTTTTGCAAATCTTTCTTCAAAGATTGATTTTATTATGAAAAACTATGACCATCAGCCTTCACAGGTTTACCAGAACTTTCATGGAGTTCATTTCCTGCCGCGTTCATAGCTCCTTCCCGTAACAGGGAGTAACAAGTTACAATTCTTACACTCTACAGAGGTGTGTTACTTTACCCATGAGAGATCAACTCCCTGTTGGATAACCGGGCGTACTTTCCCGTCCACAATTCCATGATGTGGGGCCTAGTAGTTGGTCCAAGTCAATCACTGCCCTCTCCGCGACCCCATATGTCTGCATGAACCTTCGGGGCTGGCTCACCACCGTTAAGCCCCCTTCGGACAGGCTAAAACCCTGATGAGTTCCCGAAGACTCTATGAGCTGGTGGTGCCCCTGGTAAGTACCTTATAGGTCCGGCTAAACCTCTGGCAACCACTCATAGATAATCTAGACACCAAAAACGTGGAGCCTAAGGGTCCCACCCATATGTTGGATCCGCACAAGTAATCACAACGTCACATTAAGGTAGTCTTGCCTCCATACGAAAGGAAAAGGATACATCTGACTTCTATGTTCCATTCCAAATCTCATGGCTAACGTGTTATATACGACTCTAGAATCACTAATGTCATTGGTTGTTAAATTCCTAGATGATTATCATTGTTGCAAATAGAAACCTAAGTTCTATTGCTCCATTATATCATCACTTAGGATAATCTCAAAATTTTATTTACTTGAGAAAATAATATTTGTTTCCTTGAAACATAGATGATAACACACAATTTGCAAATACTTTGATAAAGACTCTTCAAAGGACATGAGCAAGTGATGAACTTGCCTTGTGATTGCAAGGTAGTGAAGTCAGATGCTTGCACTGGACCTTGAGCTTCTATGTCTACAAAACATCATTATTGCTCGGTAAGGACAATATTTAAAGAAGCAAAATGAATGTGCATAGTAATGCAATGCATTATTTGTCATTTATCTTCTTTGTGTGTTTTACCGAATATTTTAATTTCTGGAATTTCCTTAAATAATAAAGAATTTTTTTAGAGTATAACTTTATAATATTTTATAAATATTACATTCACTATTTAAATAGAGTTAAAGCTAAGGATCTTTATTAAATATAAATTCTTGTATTTAATTGTTTACTAATTCTTTTTAAGAATTCGTATTTAGATAAAAGAGAATTTCTTTTTTATAACTCTAAATATGTATTTAGTATTTTCCTAAAATACTATAATAATAAAGCATAAAAAATAATTTTTATTTATTTTATCCTTTTTCTTTAATTTTATAAAATTCCAGAAGGAATATATATATTATAATATTCTTGACTGAAATTCTATATATATAAAAATTATCTCTTAATTTATCTAAATAGGTTGGATTATTATGAATCTAAAAATATTTTGTTTGCAATTTTTAGACTTTTATTTTATTCTCTAAAAATTTATTCAATTTTAGGGATATTTTGGTCCTTTATTAATTATTAAAACTTATTTTAAGTTTTTGGGCTGATCCTTTGGGCTTATTGGGCCAATATGGCACAAGTGGCTTGACCAAAAAGTCTCCCCGAAGGGTGCTGGCCCTATCGGCCCAATCCCTCTGTCTCTCCCTCTCTCGACCTCACCTCTTCTTCTCCTCGACCCCGTGGTCGCTGGCGCCGCTGTCGTGCGCTGCTCGCCGTCGTGGTCCTTCCTGGCCGCTGCCGTGGTGCAGGGCGAGGTTTTCGACCACGCTCCTTCATCTTCTCCTACTCAATTTGGTTTTGGGGCCCTCCTGTGGCTAGGATGGCCCCGTCCCGAACCTTAGGTTTGGGGTGGTGCTGTTAACGTCGCCGCCGATGCTCCCATGGTGACGTGCGGTGCTCATGTGCCCTCGTGTGCTGCTGTGGCTGTCGTCGTGGCTGGTTGCGGGTTGTAGCGCCCTCTGGGGTGCTCCCCGTGCCACCACGAGCTCGTCGACCCCTCTGCTTCCTCTTCAGTTCTCCAGCGAGGACCACTGGTGAGTTGTTTCTCTGTGATCACTCGTGCCTCTGGCTGCTTCGAGTATCTCTATGTGTAACTAGTGGCTAATCTTCATTAGGGTTTGTACTGGTTCTAGGGTTCATCCCTGGTTCTAGGTTTCATCCCTGGTTCTAGGATTCACTCCTCTATATGCTTGTATGATAATGCTTTAATCAAGCAGTGATGCCTAGTATGACTTGTGCTCACTGTAATTTAAGGTTTACTGTCATGATTTGATTGTCTGATGCCATTGTGAATCTGATGTTAGTAGTTATATGATGTTGCCTTTGGCGGTGATTACGTTGGTTAACCTGGTGGCATAATTGTGAAATCTGTTGGTTGAGATTGATGCTTAGTGTGATTACTTGTTGTCATTATTTTTATACAGACAGTAACACTATTAGTGGTAGTTCACTACATCAGTGGATGTTGGCTTGTATGTTTATCAGTATATTGAACTTAATCCTTAGATTCTAGTGATTCTTTGAAGATATATGGATATATTAGCTGATCTCTGAGTACAATCTCGGGGAAATGATAATTATTGGCTTCTTGGCTTATTCATGAAAGATAGAATAATTGTTTGGCTTAGTTGTAGAATTTATTCTTGTGACACCATCTTATAATGGTACACAAGTTGATTCTACTCCTGGCCATACTATGGTTACTACTTGAGATTGGATAGATGCCTAAAAATAAGTTGAAAGCTTCTCTTAATATACATGCCTATGATGTTGGTCTGAGGCTAAAGGAACTAGGTTCCTACCTTACTGTCATTTTCAAAATATGCTAAGGCATCATAGTTGCTCACTGGATCTTAGATCATGGTTGGTTAAAATGATTGGTTTGTTTGTAACTTATGAAATCTGAGGTGCTACTATTTTAAGATATGTGCCCAGATTTTCTATATGAACAATTAATAAAACATATAGATTGTTTTTGATATCACCAGATCTATGATGCTGGTCTGAGATATTTGGTGGATTTGGTAGAGTTTTGTTCTGGCCTTTATATTTGAAATCCTCTAGGATAGGTTCACCCCCTTAGGTGATCACTGAGAGGTTAACTCTGAAACATCACATGCTTTTTGTCTAGATAAAATGAACATAACAAGTGGATGTTTTATGATGCTTACCACACAATTGATGATTTGTGATGGTTGTTGGTTGATCTGAGGCTTGATCTTGCTGATTAGGTTGCTGGCTTGATCTTGCCCTTCACCTCCTGTGTTATTCATGTTTCCCCTGGTTCCTGTGCTTGGCCTTGATCAGTCCTTCTCCTCCTAGACCCTTTAGATTGACCTTGCTATCCACCAGATCCTCCCCTCCTTATGTCACCATCTGAGGATGCTAGGTTGATCTGGTGTGTGGTTTTTGCTGGTGGTTTGCTTAGCTTTGTGCAGCTCAGTGTTCTTGGTGTGGTGTGGAAAATATAGGGATGCACTAGTGGCTGTCCACGACTGTGCTTGGTCCTTTTACTTGGTTGAGTTGATGTGGCTGTATCGACATCACACCCATGCAGTTTGGTGAATGCGCTGACTATGTGTTTGTTGCATGATTGTAGATGAGATCAGTGAGGTGTTTCATCCTTTGATCTTTTTTACTGTTATCTTGTCTGGTGAAACTTGCCCCTTTTACTTGTTGTGATCATTTGAATTATGGCTTATTTATTATGAAAGATCAAATTCTTTAATATTGGTGAAACTTGCTCCTTAACAGATTTACTCAATGATGTCAACTTGAGCAGTGCAACTCACTGCTCTCTATTGAGAGTAAAATTAATAAGTTAACTTTCATTTTCCCTTTTTGTTTGTCCTTTTTTTTGTAGGTACAAGATCTGAAGATTGAGGATTTAGTATAGGTTTACTTTTAGACAGATAAATTCCTTTGTAAATTTTATTTCATTCTTTTGTAAGAAATGTGTAATAGCTTATTAATATATATATTTCTCTTTTTGTAATTTCCTGTCTGTAAAGATTCTTTATTGTCTTAATGAGTTACTCTTTGTAAATTATTCATAGAATAAAGATAAGAAATAAAGTATTCATTTCTTAATTGGATTTCTTATTTAGAGTTTCTATTTCTATAAATTATTTCTTGATTGAATAATATTACTAAATCATTTTAGAATTCATTTAAAATACCAATTCCCAACTTTAAAACATAAACTCAAGTTTCAAATTTGAATTCAAATTCTCTTTCCCCAAAACACACTAATTCATAAAGATCATGTCAAAATTTATAACGATCACTCTCCAAAGCTATTCCTACACTCAGAGAGTGAAAGAAACTCTGATCACTTTAGATTTTTATTTGGCAAAAATTTACCCATATTTTACAAATAAATGCATGCATATGCACAAATTTCTAAATCTACCCTTCGTTGGTTCCTAAATGTTGGGATGTTACACCATATGAGCTTCCCTACATGATTATGGTCATATTTATAATTCCTATGTGGTGGATCTTTGTTCTATGATTTGATATTTTAGATTAGAATATATTTTATGTAAGATGTTTTGATAGATGCATATCATGTACCATGTTCTTAATTTCTTGTTGTGATCCAACTTGTATGCAAGAACTTGTATGGGGAGAAGTATGTGTTAGATGGAGTAGCATAGTGGTAGAGATTGAATTATGACACATAATATTCAATATCTACTTTGGGTTTTACCTTTCTTTTGTTGTCTCACTAGGGATAAAGTGAAATCATGTGCTATAGTTATCATGTGACAGTTGATAACCTTGTTAGATCAAGATAGCATATTTGTATTTCAAACATCATATAATATTGCTTAAAGCTATACTCTTATTTGTTCTTAATTCAAGATTGCATGGAAATTTCCCATTCTTGAGGTGTATAAGAGGGACATGTATTCCATCTCTATGTTAGAATGTGATGCCCATATTAATTCCTTTATCAAGCATATATAGAATTTTCATGAATCTATATCATTGATGAATTGTTTTGTGATCACCACAACTTAAAAAGAGAGTAGACAAGTGAACCCGTAAATCCTGGTCCGATTTTTATCATAAGAAACACCTTTCCATTGCATCTACTATCCTTTATAATTTCTGCAATTTATTATTTCGAAAATACAAAAATACTTTCCCTACTTGCAATCACTCATAAAAAAAATCCAAAAACAACTCTACTATCTTCCATATCATCTAGTTTATTTTACTTTACATTACTTTACTTTGTTTACTTTACTTTATATTATATTATATTATATTTAATATTACTAATTCGAAATATTGTTCTTAACAACCACTTGGTGGAGTTGGGGACACAAGATAAATTATTTTACTTTACATGTTGCTTGAAAAGGACAAGACAAATATCCTTCCACAACCAATTCTCCGAGAGTTCGATATAATCCCTCGAGTCATCCTTGTAGAAAAAAGAAACTTGCTACAACACTCACTTGGAGTCCCAACGAAAAGTGGCCAAGTTTGTTGCCATCAGCAACCATAAACTTGAATTTGATATTGTTGAGAGCAATAGGCCTAAGAGTGATACGATCAACACCCTAAACTTTTGGACTAAGGGACAAGATACATTTGAGACCCGCTCTGACACATCTTATTAAAACGGTGAATCGCCTAGTGTGTCAACCCAAGATCTGTGTCCACACGTCACGAGATCACAACATACATTAATATCATCACAAAACAGGCATGAAGTGCTACAAATGGTTTTATTGGCCATTTGGGGTTTAGTTCAGGCCAACAGATCTAGGGTTTCGGCCAGTAGATCTAGGTTTATTTTTGTTCAAATAAATGTAATATATCTTAAATTTGAATGAAAATCGTAGGTAATTTGAAATGTTTCAAGTTATATTCAACTTTCAATTTAATATTAGAACATTCACGCTACCATTAGTGCGGCATGCTAGCGGCGTGAAGCCGAGCCATCCACTAGTCCGTGTAACTGGCAACATACCATCACACACGCTGCTGGTATATATGCCCCTTACCGGCAGTGTGCGTGGGCATGCCGGAGGTAACGCTTACCAGCAGGGCTGGATTAGTAGTGTGATGTTTGGCCGCCGTTAACGCCGATTTCATCACCCCCACTAATGAGTGTTTTCCTACTAGTGTTAGAATGTAGCTATCCTTTCGCCATCCGAAAAAAACACAGAAAAATAGCGTAAACAACCAACAGAATTCCCGCACCAACGAAAGGATCGTGGTCTTCCATACCTCCAAGGCTACAACGTCACCGGATGGAGCGGGCCGATGGCGTCACCATCAAGGGGTATGGAACCCTCGATGGTTTCTATAAAAATAAAACAAACCTCAGATTTTGAGAAAGTATAAAATTTAAAAGTGTTCAAATATAAAAAGGTTTAAATTTAAAATATGCTTTAATATAAAAATGTTCAAATTTAAAATTTGCTCAAATTTTTGAAATGTTTGAATTTGAAAATTTTAAGATATACAAAAGTTTGAAAATTGATCTAAAAACGAAGGCATGGAAAATAAAACCGAAACCAAGAAAACCAAAGCCTCGAAGAAAATCATCAAAAAATATATTAAAATAGAACATACTGGTGTGAATGGACGTCCAATGCGGGCAACCCTATGAGGGGAACGCCACATAATCGCTCGCATTAGACAGAAAATAGGATTTGGCGAAATGCTAATTGTTGCTCGCTGTAGCGTGGGCGGTTACCGCCGCACAAGGCACTCCTCTATTGAGCCGGCCCATTCTGCACGGTAATGGATTTTCATTCTTTTTTATTTTTTATTTTTTTATTTTCTATTTTCTATTTTCTTTTTCTTTTTTTTATGGTTTAAATTTACCTTTTTTACTTTATCCTGAATAATGTTCGCTATATTTTGGAAAAATTCACATTTTTAAAAATTGGTTTATGGTTTATGAATTTGATTCTTGTTTTTAAAATTGGTTCATAATTTTTGAATTTGGTTTACGATTTTTTAAATTGTTTCATGGTTTTTGAATTTGGTTCATGGTTTTTCAAATTTTGTTTATGATTTTTGAAATTTGGTTCATGATTTTTCGAGAAAACTTTTAAAAAAATAATAATTCTTGAAATTTTTATTTATGAATTATGACTTTCTATTCATAATTTTTGAAAATCGTCAGAACATTTGTAAAATTATTCACTGCTTTCTAATCCAAATTATATATATGTTCACGGTGTAATTTATATAAGATATAAAAAACAAAAAACAAAATAGGGGCAGTGCTAAACTGGCCTGACCCAGTCGCCGCCCGCTTCAGGCGGTGCGCGCTGGTAGTGCCGCGTCGAGCGGTGACCATAGTTTAAAAAACCAGACCGGTGATCGAACCAGTAGGGCTGTCGTTTTAGTTTTTTACTGGTCGGACCACTGGTTCACTGGTTCATTGTCTGGTTTTTTAAGATATAAAATAATATATTTTTATTTTATAAATACTACAATAAACAATAATTATGCATGTGAAAATGTTTTAGACTTCTAATTTATCATATACTAATTCATATAATAACAATATAATAGAGTAGTTGGCACGTGAGCATCATCTAGAACTCTCAACCCAAAACAGCAAGCAGCCAAAATCACAAATACATAGTACATTTTGCGTGGTGCTACCTTGTACATGATTAATAAAAGAACCGTGTCTCTTTTTCGATATCGAGCAGTCTTAGCTCGTCTAGTTAGGTGCTCGCCTACTATGTAAACTGCTGGGTTCGAATCCTAGTCTCAACGGTTCTATTTTCTCCATTGCCGCAACTAATTAACCGGTCAAACCGAAAAACGGTTTATTATGCAAAACCAACAGTTGGATCGGGTTTTCCTGGGTTTTTCTGGTTTGCTGGTGCAGCCGATCTTGTGCGCTTAACAAACCAGGAAGGCTGCTGGTTCTGGTTTTTACCGAACCAGTGAACCAGATCCGGTTTTTAAAACTATGGCGGTGACTAGCAGCTCCCTAGGATTTGCCGCCACCTTGTGCGTACAGTAGGGATCCAACTCGCATGGGCTGGGGTATTTAAACGGATTAGCTATTATGATGGTCCTGGACGTGTCGGGCATTAGATCGAGGCCTCTATGTATATGTTATATCGAGTGCCCTGGCGGTGGTCATGAAAGTACTGGATTTGTTCAGGGTCACTAACAATAGAACTTTATTTCTTAAATTTTTAATTCTCTCTCCGATGATGATGGCTTGTACGAATACAAGAATGCTTGTCGGCCCTGTAGCATACCGGCCCGTTCAACTTCAATGTGCAAACTAATGCTGGCGTAGGCAGGAAATGGTAACGCCCATGTTACTTTGCATGTTAAATGGGTGGCAAGCCGGGGTGCTGTTAGTTCCGCTCGAAGTGGCACTGCACCTGCACGCCGCCTGAAGCGGTTGATAACTTTGCCGGCCCAGTTCAGCGTGATCCTTCTTTTTTAATTTGTGTCTCCTTTTTATATGTTATTTTGGACTTTAAACATGTTTTATAATAATTATTTAAAAATAATGAATATTTTTCAAATATTACTAATAATTTTCAAAATTATGAACAAAAAATCAAAAGTCAAGAACATTTTTGTATACTCATGAACCAAATTTCCGGAATCATGAGCAAATTTTCAAAAAATCTGAACCAAATTTAAAAACCATACACAAAATTTCATAAATCATGAACAAATTTCAAAAATAATGAACAAATTTTACAAAAATGAACCTAATTTAAAAACCATACAGCAATTGTTTACAAAAATTATAATGAACATTATTCAAGAAAAACAAAAAAAAAAGTAAAAAGGCAAACTAAAAAAGAAAATAGAAAAAGGAAAAAAGAATATAGAATATAGAAAAAAGAAAAATCATCAGCGTGCAATGGGCCGGCCCAACAAGGGAGAGCACCTAAGGAAGCCGCCCGCACCGCAGGCGAAGGCAATTAGCATTTCGCGGCAAGCCCCACGCGCTTCCTATACTCCGCTATCGTTGGGAGCGATTCGCTCCGGCCTAAGCGTTTTTCTTCATGGGTCCCACGGATGTAGTCTATAAAAGGTATTCCCTCTGTCTCCAAATAGATGTTTTAAATTTGTTAAAATTTGAATAAATTTAAATATTATTTAGTATATATATTTATCTAAATTTTGAAAAACCTAAGACATCTATTTTGAAATGGAGGGAGTATTATTTTCCTTTTTTGTTTTCTTTTTCAAGGTAAGAAAAGGTTTATAATATGAAAAATGTCTAATTCAAAAATACTCGTGACTGAAAAATGTTTGAAATAAAAAATGTACAAATTTGTATATAATTCAAATTTTAAAAAAATCAACCTGAAAAGGTTCAAAATTAAAAAAACTTGAAGTTGAAATGAATTTGTAATTTGTTCGAAACTAACAATGTTCAAATTCATAAAATGTTTAAAATTTAAAATGTTTGAGAATTAAAAAAATGGACCTTAACAAACAGAAAAAGAAAAAAAACTAGAAAATCTATTGGAAAAACAAAATAGAAAACCTAAGAAAAACCTGAAAACCACCATAAAAAAGTATAAAACCAGGAAAGAAAAACCAGAACGTGATTATATAATCCCGCTAACGGGCCGCGACCCAGTTCCTCTCTGCAATGCGTCCCACAACGGGCAAAGAATAGGGTTTCTCCAAGATCAGTCACTTCTCAATGTCCCACTAGATGTCAGGAGGGGAACTTTGGCGAGAGCGGAGAGAGGGACAGAGGTATACTCCGTGGCGGAGGAGCGTCCCCGGCGGTTTGAATTTTGAACTGTGCCGCGCGGCGTTGCCCCAACCGGCGAGCCGTCGTCCTCGCCTCCATGTCGTGGCCCTCCTCCCCCGAGCCCGTCCCGCTGCGGTGGCGCGCCTCGTCGGCGTCTATCTTCACGGGCTGCCGCCCCGGCTGGTCGGAGGCGACGGTCGTGCTCCGGCCGGCGGAGGGCCTCCTCATGTTCCTCTCCAAGGCCGGTGTGGTCATCCACGCCCGAGATCGCCGCCGCGCCGAGTTCATCCGGCAGGGGGCGTCCCTTGCCTTCCCCGCCCACGCGGTGCGGGTCGGTTGCCGAGTCCCCTTGCCGTTGGACCCGACGGTGGTGGCGGCGCTGGTCGACCTTCATGGGCAAGCCTGGGGCGACGTCGAGGAGGAGGCGGGGCAGGGAGCTACCCTGTTTGGGGTGCGCGTCGCCGGCGAGGACTCCGACGGGGAACACGGGGTGCCGACCCCGAGGTGCGCCTCCTCTCTCCTGCGCCCCTCCCTGGCTGACTTCCTCCCGCTGGCGCGGGCTGCTTCCACGCGGCCTGGCCGAAGGAGGGTGTCCCAGCTGCGGCGGCCCCTGGCGGCGCCGCAGCAGGGAGTGGGTGGGGTAGGGAGAGGTCCCAGGCGGGCTGCCTCTGGCGCGGAATGGGCCGTAGGTGGGGGCCTTCCCCGGATGGCTCGTGGGCCTCGGCCCACCTACAATCTGGCCAGGTCGACCCCCCCTTGGCAGGCCCGATCCGTGTCGGCCATCGTGGCCAGGCCCACTGGACCTCGATTCGCGGCCCCCGCGTCTAGCGCGGGTCGTGCCCTAGTGGCCGACTCTGCTGCCGAAACTCCCGTGTCCCCCGCTGCCACCCCCGACGTTCTCGCCCCAGACGCGCGCGTCCCCCCGCCTCGCCTGCTCCCGACCACGCCGCCGTCCCGGTACATCCTCGAGGTGCTCATGGCGCCTCGCCGCCCCCGGAGTCCCTCGCCTCTCCCCCGCGACGACTCTCCCCTCCGCCGTCGCCCCTCCCCCCGCGGCCGGCGCCTGCCAGGGATCCCGCGCGACGCCCCCCCGGCGCGGGGCCAGGCCTCTGCCTACCGCCCCCCGGTGAGGAGGTCCCCGCCCCAGGGCCGCCGCTCCTCTCCCCCGCCCCGTCGCTCCCCGCCTCCGCCATGGGCGCAAGCTCCGTGGCATGGCTCCCGCTCTCCGCCCCGCGCTCGTCGCCGCTTGGAGGACCCACCCCGGTCGCCTCCACCCGCCCCAGAGTCGGCGCGGGAGGCCCGCCTCCGTGAGGAGGCCCTGCTCGCCATGCGGTCCAGGGACGTGCTGCCTCCCTCCCGCTCCTCCCACAGTCGGGCGGATGCTCCGTCTTGGCGCGCGGATAGGGACCATCCGCCTCCTGCTCCGGTTGTGGCGCCGACTGCGGGTCAGCGGCAGACCGGCGAGCTCGACGACCCCGCGACCCCAAAGAAGAAGAAGCGCAAGAGCAAGAAGAAGCGTAAGACCCCGACCGCGCCTCCCGCGGTGGACCCTGCCCCTGGCCTCCTGGGTGCCCGCCCTGGGGCCCCCTGGCTCTTGCGGGCATCCCCGCCCGTTGCCAGGAGACCCTGGAGTACTATGGCCATGGCGTGGACGGTGGATTCTACTTCATCGACATGGGGGGCGTCCCCATGACCGTCCCAGAGACCTTGGCCATGGTGAAGGTCCTCCCGGCTCAAGACCCTCTGATCTCGGTTGAGGTGACGGAGGGCCTCATCCAGGAGGAGCTGCGGGCGGTCCTCCCTGGCCACAAATGGCCGGTTCGTCGCGTCCCCGAGTCCGAGTTCGCAGTCTCCTTCCCCTCGGTAGCGATTCTCCGCATGTGCGCGTGTGGCACCTCCTTCACCCTCCCACTTCACCAGCTCCAGGTCTCCATCCAACCCTCATCGGCCGCTCCGGAGACAGTTGCCACGCTCTCGGAGGTGTAGGTATGTCTCCACGGCCTATCGTCTGAGGCCAGGACCCCTGCTATGGTGGCCCTCGTGGCTCAGACGGTGGGCAAGCTCACCGAGGTGGATGTGGGCTCTCTGTCCGGCCTCGCCCCGGTCCGTCTACGTCTGCTCTGCCCCGACCCCTCGGTTTTCCCGGTCTCCCTTCCGCGGGTCTTCTTCGACTGGGTGGGCCGGGACCTCCTGGTAGAGCTGGACGAGGGGGGCACATCTGCGCCGAGTCCGCTGCCCCCTCCCCAGGGGTCCCCCGCTGGCGAGGGCGACGGTGGCAAGGACACTAAGGCCCGGCGCTCGGACGACAGTGACACCGGGACGGATCCGGATTCGCCGCTGGCCGCCGACACCTCCCCGCCTCCTCCACCATCCCCTCCGGGTGGGACCTCCGGGGGCCCTGTGGCTCGCTCCCTGGTGTTCGACGGCCTGGAGGGTGGCCCCCTCGTCCAGGATCGTTGTCATCTGTCGCTGAGTGCTCCGGCCAAGGTGGCACCGGTGGACCTCCCTCACTGCCCCCGTCCTGACCCCCCGTCGCCGCTCGAGTTTGACATCGCCCAGTACGGCTCCAACCTCTCCCTGGTGCTGGCGCCGTCTCCGGACCCTCCCTCTCAGTCTCCCACCACTGAGACCTCGGGTAGCGTGGGGCTGGTTGTCTGTGCCCCACCTTTCCCGCGCTCGCCGGGGGTGGTGTGCTACTCCCTCGCCCCCGACACTCCTGACCCGACGGCCGTGGTGGGTGCTACCTCTGACTCCGACTCCCCGGCCGCCTCTTCCAAGCTCCGTCGAGCCAGGGCCCCCGCCCACCGCCCCCCCGCCTTCCCGTCACAGCTCCCGGCTGGCTGAGGCCAGGACAGGCATGTCTGGCCCAGAGCCGACGGTGGCGCAGCGGGCCGCTCGTCGTGTCGCAGCCAGGGATGAGCTCTCAGGTACTTCCTCCACTCCTTCCTCTTCCGTCCCTACTGACCCCGGTCCGTCCGGTATCCCTGGTTCTGCTTTCTGTGTTCTCTCAGAGGTTTCCCTCGCCCACTTGGGCGAGGTTGCGGAGGACTGTGGGATAGTCTTTCGCGGCGAGAAGCGGCCGCGCCTTGAGCAGCTTGCGTCCATTCAGGCACGGGAGGGGTATGCGGGTGCGATCGCTGCGGCCCGGGCACGTGACGCCCGGGTGTGGGAACGCGACCAGATCCTTACTGAGGCTAGGTCCGCGGGACCCGGCCTCGGTGAGAACCCCCCTCCGGTGCCTTGTGTGCGGGCGGTACCTCTGGGATCTGACCCCACAGTTAGGTCTCGGGGGCGACCCCCCAAGGCTGCTCCACTCCGCTCCCCTACCTGTCGTGCACGCTCGGTCCCCGCTAAGGGGACCCCCCCAGGCTTGAGGTCCACTATGGACCTCCTGCGGGCCTTCCGGGTGTTCATCTGGAACATCCGGGGGTTCGGGCACGAGGGTCGCCGGCGCTAGATCAAGGAATACATCCGCCTGGAAGCGCCGGATATTGTCGGCCTGGAGGAAACGATTCGCCAGGATTTCTCCATCGCGGAGTTGGAAGCCCTAAGCCGTTGCAAATTCTCTTGGTCGTGGCTTCCGGCCTCGGGCCACTCTGGAGGTATTCTCCTGGGTGTCAAGGAGGATACCTTTGAGGTTGAGGATATGGACCGTGGGGAATTCTTTGTGAGCATGACACTCACCCATAGACAATCTTGCTTCCGCTGGGAGATGATTATTGTCTATGGCCATGCGGACCATCGGAGGTCCGCTGCCTTCTTGCAGGAGCTCAAGTCGAAAGTGGAACAGAGAGGGTTATCGGTGGTGATTGCCGGGGATTTCAACCTTATCCGCTCCGCTGACGACAAGAGCTCGGCAAATGTGGACCTCCCTAGGATGTCACTGTTCAATGACTGTATTGACGATCTCACCCTCCGCGAGATTGCTCGGGTGGGTGCTAGATTCACATGGACAAACAAGCAGCTGGATCCGGTTCGATGCGTCCTGGATAGGGTCCTTGTGTCGGTCGACTGGGAGGTGGCCTTTCCCCTCTGCTCGTTGAAGGTTATCACGCGGATTGGGTCTGACCATACGCCCCTCCTTCTCTCCTTCGGAGGGGCCGCCCTCCAAGGCTCAACCGCTTCCACTTTGAGTCCTTCTGGCTGTAGAAGTAGGGATTCGTGGACGCGGTCCGAGCCAAATGGCTTGCGGCGGCTGCCACCCCCCTCGTGCTTATTGTGCGGTGGATGTCTGGCACCACTGTGTTAGATTGACACGCCAATTCATGAGGGGCTGGGGGCCAACGTGGGGGCTGCGCTCAGGGCACAAAAGGACGCCATCTTGAGCGAGATTCAGGCCTTGGACCGGGAAGCCGATCTTTTAGGCCTTTCTGCCGAGGCCTGGTCTCATAGGTACTCCCTTGAGACCTCCATCATGAAGATCTATAAGGGAGAGGAGGCGTTCTGGCGACAACGGAGTCACCAGAATTGGACTGTCCAGGGGGAGTCGAACACTGCCTACTTCCATGCCATCGCTAATGGCAGGAGGAGGCGGTGCTCGATCCCTTGCCTCTGGGAGGGGGACTCCCTTCTGGAGTCCCCCCAGGATCTGTCCTCCCATATTTATGCATTCTACAAGGATCTCTTCTCTTCGTCACCCTCGTCGGGCCTTTCCTTGGCTTCTGACTTTTGGTCGGGAGGGGCCTTAGTCGCCCCTGCAGAGAATGCGGACCTCACCCGTCCATTTCTCCCGGGGGAGGTGGCTGAGGCCCTGAAATCCATGAAGGCTGGCTCGGCTCCTGGTCCTGATGGGCTGCCGGTGAGCTTCTTCCAGACCTTCTGGGAGCAGCTCCAGCCGGTCATCCTGCCGATGTTCCAGGAATTCTTCACCAGGACGTTAGTCATGTGCCGGCTGAACTTTGGTGTTATTACTCTGATTCCCAAGGTGGAGGGGGCCACGGATATTCGCCAATTTCGCCCGATCACGGTCATTAATGTCATCTAGCGGCTCTTTGTGAAAGTCTGTGCCATCCGGCCTGCCCCGGTCATGGAGAGACTCACGCACCCCCTCAAGTTTGCGTTCCTTAAGGGACGCCTCATTCATGATGATGTGCTCGCACTTCATGAGATCATTCATGAGGTTAAAGCACGACGTCAGAAAGGGGTCTTCCTGAAGCTGGACTTCTAGAAAGCCTATGACCGTCTGGACTGGGCTTTCTTGAGGTTAGTTTTGGAGAGGAGGGGCTTTGACGACCGCATGATATGCTGGATCATGCAATTCATGATGAGCGGGCGGACAGCGATCAACATCAATGGTGAGATTGGCCCCTTTTTTGTCCCTTCTTGCGGGGTTCAACAAGGGGACCCGATCTCCCCTCTCCTGTTTAACGCTGCTGTTGATGCCCTGGCAGAGATCTTGGATAGAGCCAAGACCGCTGGCCACATCTCTGGTGTGGTAGGGCACCTTATTCCTGGAGGGGGCGTCTCCCACCTCCAATATGCGGACGACACGATGATCATGGTGCAGGGTTCAGATCAGGACATCATCAACCTGAAATTCCTCCTCCTATGCTTTGAAGACATGTTAGGGTTAAAGATCAATTTTGACAAGAGTGAAGTGGTGGTGCTGGGGTACTCGGATGAGGAGCGCCAACGCATTGCTAACAACCTCAACTGCAGGCTGGCCGATTTCCCCATCTCTTATTTGGGGATGCCCCTTCGGGAGACGCGAGTGCTGATCCGGGACCTGTCACCCTTGGTCACGAGGGTGTGTTCGAGGGCGGAACCCTGGCGAGCGCGACTCACGACTAAGGGTAGCAAGACGGTTCTAATCAACTCCTGTCTCTCGAGCCTACCTATGTACCAGATGGGGCTGTACTTGCTCCCCGAGGGGACCCATGCCGACTTTGCCAAAGAGTTGTCTAGGTTCTTTTGGCAAGCTAGGGACGGCCACCAGAAGTACCATATGGTGAAATGGGCGGACGTCTGCACCCCCAAATCCCTTGGGGGCATTGGTATTCTAGACTCTCGTCGCTTCAATCTCGCCCTGATGCTGAAGTGGGTCTGGCGCATTCTTCGGGACGAGGGAGGCCTTTGGCTGCAGCTCATTAAGGCCAAGTACCTCTGTGGCCGTCCACTCTTGGCTTGCGATCGCCGGGAGGGCTCCCAATTCTGGCGTGCCATCCAGGAGATCAAGCATTTCATTGGGTTGGGCATTGACTTCACCGTTGGGAATGGTCAGGGTTGCCGCTTCTGGCTGGACCCTTGGCTTTCCCAGATCCCGTTGGGGGTCCGGTTTCCTACCATATTTACTATCTCCGCTGCCCCATCGGCCCTCACGGCCGAGGCTTTCAGTGGGGCCCGCTGGAACCTCCTTTTCCGCCGTGCCTTCAGCTTGACGGAGGCAGCGGAGTTTCGGCAGCTTATGGCTTCTCTCCCTGCTTCTCTGGAAGGCGCCCCCGACGCGGTCTCCTGGAGGCTCCTCCCCTCCGGTGAGTTCTCGGTCGGCTCGGCTTGTGTTTGCGGCCATCGCCTGGACTCTCTGGAATGTCCGGAACAAGATGGTGATTGAGAAGATCTACCCCACGCGCGCTTCTGACTCTATTATTGCTTTTCTTGCTTTCATTCAGCAGTGGTCTCCTCTGGTGCGCCAGCGTGATCGGGCCGACTTCGACACCGCTCTTCGGGCCCTGAGGTCGGCATCGCTTCCCTTCTAGGCGCCCCCCCCCCTCGCTGCCGCTCGGGTCGCCTGGTGGTCACTAGCGCTTGCTCTGGCCTTCGGGGCGTTTTTTGCTTTTTCTCTTGGGCGCTTTTGTGCTGTTGCCCCAGCAGTGGTGCACTATTTTTCTTTTCGTTGTCCTTGTGGCCGCGGCCGGCTGTGTTGTTGTACCGACTGAACGGATGTTGCTTTATTTATAAAGCGGGGCGAAAGCCTGATTCGAGAATGTCCCACTGCTATCTCTCGCACCCTCAGCTAAATTCTCTGGATTCTTTGGCAAATGCTATATGTTGCGGTTTGAAGATGCATCCATCAATGGGCCGACCCATTTGAGCGGGTGTTTTTTAATTTAGTTTTTCCATTTCTTTTTGTGTTTTCTTTTTTCGCACATGGGCCGGGATGTGGGAGGTGTGCGGTGCGCAGGTAGGCACCGCTAAAAGCGGCGTATATCACCTCCTGAATTCTATATCCTTTTATAAATTTTCGCTAAATTCTCATTTGTAAGTCGTCAGTCGGTCATCGCACATGCGCGTCTATGGTAATCGCTGCGTTATTTTCACTGTTAAATAAAGCATGAGCATGTAGTTTCCGTTATTTCCCTTCTCGCAATTGAAAAGTTTTGTTACCATCTGAACTACTGATATTGCTAGATGCTGCTCATGTGCTCATCTTCTCTTTGTTTCTCGCATCCTTCCGTCAGTGTAGGTAGATGGTCCTCAAGCTTATCGTGCCTTCCATCGCGTCCTTCCGTGAGCGTAGGTAGATGGCCCTTGTGGTGTCCCTCGTCTACCATCAACCGTTCTCTATCTACACCTCTAGCATGTATGTGCTCATGGTGAATCTCTAGTTTCTACTACAAAATAAAGGCCCCACCTAGTCAAAGCTTTGAGAAGATGGTGACTTAGTGGGAACGGGTCCACTTTGGCAAGATCTGACGAAGCTCCGATGAGCCGAATCCATCGTACGCCAGCTCGGTCCTCCACATTGAATTTTGGATATATCGTTTTGCAAATTTTTAGTGTTGCATGAGTGTTTTCCAAATGTTGCAAACTTGTGTGTGTTTTGGGCGAACACATGGGCAAGATGCAACAACGATTCTGAGCGTGTTCTGCAAATGTCTCTTCAGTGCTCCAAATGGACAGCTGCAAACATTATCCTCCCATGCAGCATACGTACATGTGTATTGATTTTTTTTTCAAATATTTGCTCCAACGGATGGGATTTGCTACATATACTAATATTAGTTCCTGCAATGGAGTTTCAAAACATTGCAATGTTCTTTGTACAGTTTTGACCCACCGCGGGATGGAATGTTGCATTGGTGCTTCGATGGTACCAAAATTTCGCTACGCATGTGGGGGATCTGCCAATGAGATTTGACGTCTTAGTGACATCCGATGGTGCGAGAGTATAGGACTATATTCACGGGAGCAGCAGGACGACACAAAGTGTTGTTGTCTCGCAAATGGAAGACCTCCTCAGTTTTCGGAGAAAAGGGTACATGGCATTTGCTTGTATATACAATATAACTGTGCAAAGTGAAACGTCTACGTGCTTTCCCTCAAACAATTTGTTAATTCCTCAAAGAGGAAAAGAAAACCAAAACATCTACGCACGTACCGAGAGTCAAAGTCGCCAACTACTACTGTAGTTGGTAGTAATGTCCAGTTGGTCAACCCAATAATACCGGTGCCCCGCCGAGTGGGCAATACACCGCCAGACGCCGTCATGTGCCACCATCTCCAGAGCATCATCCTGCAAGATTTCCGTACACGGCCGTTCCGAATTATTCCACAGGTTCATCCCCTGCCACCATGTGATACGCTCCTCTTTGGAATTTCTACTGAAAACGCCACTTGACAATTGTAATGTCTACTATTTCGTCAACCCTAGTGCCCAGTGGGCGACACCACCAGTCCAGTCGTGCGTTGTCCGAACCGCGTGCCATCATCACCAGAGCACTTGTTTCAAAAAAAAAAAAACCATCACCAGAGCACATCCGTACACGACCGAACCCCGCCGAATTATTCAGCAGACTCTCCTGCCACTGCCACCATGTGATATGCTCCTCGAAGTTTCAGACCTGAAAACGCCACTTCACACATGAGCTGTACCCGTACGTGTTCCTAGCAGCCGCTTGCTGGCAAAACTTCTAGCGCCAATTAACCGTTCAGATGGCTAGCTGGTGACAGGGGCAGTTGATAGCACCACGTCTCGATTGATACGGCCGCCGCATTATCACTGCAAAAATAACCAGCCGTATTCTTCCTTCCCCAGCTGATGACCGCGCTTGTACGACACACACACTAATATAGAAGTCACGGTCCAAGTTAATCGCGTTACCAAGTTGATTATCTTCTTCTTTCTGGTGTTGCTGACAGACTTTGATGGATAATTTATCCATTACTTTGAACAGATGGTGCGTCGTTGAAAGTTACATCGGCGGCGTTAAAAAGTTGTCTTCGAATTCGCATCCTTCGGAGCACCACGTCTGAGAACATATGCAATGCACCCATGGAACCGTGCGACACTACAGAGCCGACGACCTCTTCCTACGCTCATGCTTTCCGCGCAGACCAGCAAAACGGTTGTCGGCCCGGTTAAGCCGTTGGCGTAGGACATGCTGGACCGACGACAACCGTCGGCGTAGGTACAAGGCCGTGACGGCATCACAACTACGTCCATGGCTTGGCAGTCGGTCCAAATTGCACAGGCCTCGGTGTAGTTTTGTTTTTACTTTCCACCCCTTTTTCCCAATGGGTCGCCTTTTTTAGCCTTAGCAAAATAAAAATAAAATGTAAAACACTTTAAAATTTTAAATTCTTTGATATGTAGGTAGGTAATGTGGTCTAGTTTGTAGAAAAATCAACAAATATTAATTTTGACAATTTTTACAAAAAATTTATATATTTCGATAAAACGGCCATAACTTTTGCATATGATCTCGATCAAAATGTTTTTTTTATATGAAAATCGATATACGCGAAATTCTACATCCGCTTTCAGCCACCTACGGTCTTTTACCGATTTTTAGATTTCTTAAATTCAAAAGGGATTTTTATATGATTTTTGAAGATTCAGACACTACTAAATGATTGTTAATTGGAAAACCTTGCATATTAAAAATACATGATGCATGATTCAAAAGATTATATGGATTTCATATTTGAATTTCTCTCATTTTTCGATCAATTTAGACATATTATTTGTTGAATTTTTATTTACGGATTTAAAGATATGAATTATTCCATACTAAATAGAAAAGGACAAAAAAGTGAACTCATTTTATTATTATTTGAATTTAAGATTATTATTAATTATCCGTTGTTGTTTATTTAAATAATTGTTTGAATCAAATAAATAAAAGAGTATGATATCATGACCCAAGAGTTAATAGGATTGATACGATAGTATTATCAAAAAAGTATAATTTATTTCTCAAAAGCTCATATGAAAGAAATGGAGAAGTTAAGTGTGTTTGTGCTAGAGTAGTGTAAGAATGAGTGACCGATGAAATTTGACCACAAATACAATTTGACCTTGGATTAAGGGTACTTAGAATAAAAATGTCCCTATGATATTAACGAGTCAAAGAATTCAAAAAAAATGAAAAAGAAAATTAGAAAAAAATTGAAAAATAACCTAGGCCGACGGCTTCTTATCTAAACAGTCGTCGGCCATCTAGATGGGGCCCATCTGGCCTATGCCGACGGCAATATGGTCTATACCGACAGCTTATGGTTGTCGGCGTATCGTCTGTTTCCTGTGCATTCACAGGTTTTGTTTTTAAACTGTTGGATAGAGAAGAAGATGGCCAAGGATAGAGCGTTCAAGATTTTAAAAAGTCAAACGTGCTAGACATGTAACATGTATAAATAGAATAATACTCTACCCTAATATGTATACCTCATTGTACCTTCACTAGTATATAACGAGCCTTTTACCACTAGTGCAGACCCCCCCTCTAACACCGGTTAGGAGGGCCCTCTAACAGCGGTTGTAGAACCGCTGTTGAGGGTTCGGTGTTAGAGGGGGGCCCCCTTTAACACCGGTTCTTACACGAACCGGTGTTAAAGGGTGGCGCACGTGAGGCTGCTGCAGGGCTCAGGCCCCCCCCCCCCTTAACACGAACCGGTGTTAAAGGTTCTCTGTCGCGGCAGAAAAACGGCCTAAATCTCTGCCGCGGCAGGAAAACGGCCTAAATCTCTGCCGCGGCAGAGTTCTGCCTCTGCCCCGTTCTGGGCGTATTTTTGCGGGAGGGGGGGGAGGGGGAATCGATCGGGAGCGGTATACACATACATCGTCATCGGTACATACGAGTACATGAATAATTAAGCAACTATTATTATACACAAACATCGTCATCGGCACATACATCGTCATCGTTCATTTTGGTGGATATCTAAAGAGTTCTTCGCCAGGCGTGACGACCTCATCAAGTATGAACCCCGCCAATTCCTCTTGAATGGCTTGTATGCGGTCAAATGGTAGGAGTTGGTCCCGCATCCGTTCGATCTGAATATATATAAAGAATGGGGTCAATATATATATAAGAATAAAACTCAACACAATTGATGGTAATAAAATAATGTTGTCGAATTTGTTTACTTACTCTAAGTTGTTTTAGTGCGGCTTGGCCCGTCGCACATATCGTGTTGCGAATGAACTCGCAAACATAGTATCCACATAAGTTATTGCCGGGTCCCTGATGCGCGCACTTTACGAGAATAGAGAGTTCAATCAAAATAATAATCAATAAAGCATGATATAATGGAATTGGAAGCAGAATCAAAGAGATACGCAGACCTAGCTAGCTAGTATTACTTACATTTTGGTCTACAAATTTTAGTTCTTCTGACCATTCACCCACGGCCCTGCCCGTGAACCTTTTCCAAACCCTGTCCGGCAAAAAAAATGGATAAAGGAGTAATTAATTACTTGTTGTCACGAAAGTTGCCGATCTAGTGCGATAATATGATTGAAATTACCTCTAGAGCATCTCTCTAAAGTTTGCCCATAGCTCTTTTTCTTTTCGTAACGAGTCCATGACAAGGAATTTTCCGGAGTCGGGTTGAATGACTAGCAGAATAAAGTGGAACCTACGCACGCATAACTCATCATCAGTTACACTTAACATCGAGTAAGCCGAAACAGAATGTGTACAAGAGAGGGTAACAGTACTCACGAGAAGTTGTAAGGCAATAGTATTTCCCTTTTGGTTTGTTGTCTCAGTAAAGACCTTAGAAAGTAATCTTATGTTTGCCCGGGTTTGGTTCCTACCACTTCTTCATGAACTCTATTTGGGTCAACGAATCCAATGTCAAAAGGGCCTCCTTTCATGCATTCCATAACCTTTTTCCTGCATAATAGTATATACATATATGGTGAGCATATATATATACATGCAATTAATGAAGTGAATGAGATGAGATATAAATTACAGAAATAGTACTTACACACAATAAAGGCTGATGGCAGCTTTGTCGAGTTCCTTCTGATTGAATATAAAATGCAAGTCTTGAATGTTGAAGTCGATCTCGTCGTCTCCGCACAAGAAACTCTCATCTCTTATATGCGTCGTGATCCATTCTTTCTTTCTCGTCTTGCAGAAATCAAGGTACCACTTGTGCAATTTTCGCATCTTTGTTGGTAGATTATTGAGCTCCTCTTTCTTGACGAGATTCTTCCCATACTTCCATGGCTGTATGGGGTTGGCATCGCATTTGGGCAAGTTGTCTCCCACGATGTTCAAGTATGCAATGTAAGTCATCCCCATCTCATTGGCCTTTCTTTGTAGCTCTGCCTCGTAATCATTTACGGGAGGAGCGTCCCGTGTGTCGAACATTTGGAGCGGGGCGCATGATTGGTTTTCCTGCTCTCCGAGCATGGGAACTGTTTTCTGGGGTGCCGCACGACTGCTACTTTCAGTCTCCCTACGGCGCCTTGCATCCGCCTTCAAAATCTGGCGCTCGTAGTCCGGCACAAGTGGGGTTTTAGGTTTGAAAAGATTTTTGTAAAACTTCTCCACCACCGCCGGATCTATTTTCTCCTTTGGCTCGGCCCGTCTAGGTGCAAAGAATTTCTTGACCTCTTCTTCCGAGATCCTATTGGTCTCCTCGTCGCTGCGATTCCACGGTAAAACTGGCAATGGCTTGGCGGAAGGCTACGGGACGTAGTTTTTTGAACTCTTTGGCGTACGGTTTCCTGCGGATTTTTTTGTGGCAGTGCTAGTGATGCTCTTCGTGGCAGTGCTCTTCCGCTTACGCTGAGGAGATGGCTGAAGCACCGGAGATGGCTGACGGGCCGGAGATGGCTGGCGCGCTGGAGATGGCTGGCGCGTCGGAGATGGCTGCCGCGCAGGAGATGGCTGAAGCGCCGGAGATGGCTGCCGCGCAGGAGATAGCTGAAGCGGCTCAGACTGCTGACGTTGCGGAGACGGCGGGGGTGCCAGTGGTCTCCAATTTGGAAGCACGATGTGTTCCTTCTTCCAAAGAATGGTTGTTTTCACTGCAAATTTGAGTTGAGTTTCCCCTTCACCTGTAGCATGGTCAAGCTGTGCTTCCTCATATTCCTTCACAACCTCATCCACCCCGACAATAGCATAGCCATCTGGAATCGGTCGGCAGTGGTAAGTTCTACCAGCTACAGGAGGTAAGGCATAGCTGACAGCCACCTTAATGGATAAGCCCATTAATCTCACATGCAGCTCAACGTGTTCGCTCTCCGTGATCTCATCCACGGGGTATCGAGGACCCGCCATATCAAGCGTGGGCTGCACGTTCTCCGTGGAAGCCACGCTGCTTTTCCGCGCAGAGTCTGGGCCACCGGCAACTTCCAATGCAGGCTCTTCATGCCGCTGAGATGGGTCGGTAGCTTGATGGCTCTGTTGTGCATTCACTTGCGCCTGCAGCGCCACAAGTGCATGTTCTATCTGTGTCATCCGCTCTGTACGCTCTTTTTCTTTTCTGTCGCGCCATCTGTAAGAGTCGCTCCACTCGGCAAACCCATCCTTCCACGTCATACCCCCTGTGCCTCGTGCATGTCCAGTGTGTTCTTTTTTACCGATGGCGCGTGTGAGCTGGTCATTCTCTCTGTCGGGATGGAAGGTCCTGGCGGCTGTTTCCTCGTATGCCGTGATGAGGTCAGTGACGGGTTTGACAAGGAGGGTTGGGAAGATACACAATCCTGTTTCTTGGTCCAACCTTGCCCCGATTCCGTAGAACCAAGTCTTTGCACGTAGGTCCCACTCATCTGTCTGGGGTGTGATCCCTCTAGCGCGCAGGGCCTTCTCAGCTTCCTCCCACTTAGGCCTCTGAGATATGTAGCCACCTGACCCCGTCCTCTGGTGATATTCCTTCTTCTGGGCATTTAGCGTATTGGTTTCTGACCTCTTTTTAGCTATAGCACCTTTTTTATATGCCACAAATTCGGGCCAGTGAGGTCTTATCTTTGCATAATATGCGTCTTCGAAATTTGGAGTCTCGCAAGCTTTGACAAATTTGTTCAATTTTGTCTTCCAGTTGCGGAAAGCGTCAGCCATCTTCTTTAGAGTCCACTCTTTGACCTTTTCCTTTATAACCGGGTTGTTTTCATCCTCCTCTAGCGGAAGGGTGAAATTTACCAACAACGAATTCCAAAGCATTTTTTTGGATCTTTCATCGACAAAGGTACCGTCGCCCTTCTTTGGATTATTCCAATATTCAATTATGATTGGAATTTGGTCCCTAACAAGAACTCCAGCCTGACGTACAAATTTGTCTGCGGCCTTCTCGGGCTCCATCGGCCTGCCATCAACACGGACTGCTTCGATCGTGAACTTTGCATGATCTTTCAACCGATGGCTCGCGCCTCGCTTGCTCTTTTTCGTAGAAGAAGATGGTTGCTGGTTGGTCGATCAAGAGGGCTAAAAGAAGAAAGAAGCATTAATTAATACATTTAGCTCGACAGACTTTGTAATCACTAAAGTGCGTTCACCGGAGTCGTCATCTTCTCCATGACTACTTGAGCTGTCATCATGTCCCTCCAAGTTCAGATATTGTGAGGTGTCCTCGTGGATCATGTTCTCCATTATTTCTTCATCTTCAAGGTTTCTACTGAGTGGATCCATAGTTTCTAAAACAAAATATGATCACACAAATATCAGTAATACATCTATTGAAATGCTCAAGCAAAGATGATGATATGACAGGTTAAAAGTATTGAAATGTAACCCTAATACATGCTTGGTCATTCCAAACCCTAATTCGGAGAAACCCCCGATTCATATGAGAGGGTACATTTACTTCTTCTAATTAACTTGTCATGAAAGTTGATTAACATAGCATGGTTATTATAATGCTATATTGACAACGAGAGGTGGCGGCGCTAGGGCGAGAGCGGGGCCGGGATGCGTGGGGGTGTGCGTTTGAACCAGCACGACTCCGGACATTGTAATCACTAAATTAATACAGAGGGCTAAAATAAGAAAGAAGCGTTAATTAATACATGTAGAAGAGATTGTTGGTGGAAGTCAGCAGAGGCTTAATCAATGCATATACCTCGACGGACATTGTAATCACTAAATTGCGTTCACCGGAGTCTTCATCTTCTCCATGACTACTTGTGTTGTCATCATGTCCCTCCAAGTTCAGATATTGTGAGGTGTCCTCATCAATAATGTTCTCCATTATTTCTTCTTCTTCAAGGTTTCTACTAAGTGGATCCATAGTTTCTAAAACAATAATATTATCTAGAGTAAGAGAGTAAACATTCAAGTGGACTTGGATTCATACACAAATATACATATTATTCATACAAAAAATACACAAATAAATACACAAATGAAATTAAAACCCTAAGGATGCTTGATCATTTTAAACGAGTTCCGAGGGGTCCAAACCCTAAATTGGAGAAATCCCGGATGCATATGAGAGGGGCTAGCTACAGTGGCTGACCGGCGGGTTCCAGCCACGAACCGGTGTTAAAGGGGGGGGAAATTCGTTTCGCGCGTGCACCCCCCCCCCTTTAACACCGGTTCTAGTGCACAGAAGCCAAATCTAGTTATGCTAGGAGTAGTGGATCAGGTAATATAATCTCAAGGGAGTAATGCAATAGATAGGATACTCTATATATCGATAAAAGACCATAGTAGAATCGTATGCATCATGGCAGCAATTGAAATGCTTTCGAAAACATAGGATTATATCATGGTGGGGCTATGCTTGCCTTTGCCTGTTGATAGCAGATAAACAGATCTTCGGGAGCCTTGTACTTGACTTGATTACAGTTGGTCAAGTATTGTTCGTCGATCTCCGATCTTCGACGGTGTTGTCCTCGGGCTTCGATCTCGATCTTGATATCGTATTCTACCGGGAAGAACCAAACACCGGAAATAAAGGGGAAACAATCAACACATGGCATCGATGCAATGCTCAAGCAAGTATGATGATATGACAAGTTAATTTGCTTTGAAATGTAACCCTAAGGCATGCTCGACAACTTAATCGGGGTTTCGAGGGGTGAAAACCCTAACTCGGGGGAAAACTCCGGAATCACCTATTAGGGTTACTAGGATGTTCTAATTAAACTTGTCATTTAAGTTGTTGAACAATGCATGATTATAGCTTAGATAGCTAGGTTTCATTTTTCTGAACATTTTGATATATTATTTGTATTTTTATGATTTATAATAAAAAGATATTGAATTTACAAATTTATATCAATTTCTGGAATTATTAAAGCCTTTATTGCATCAGGATGACGTCAGCTGGGGGGTTAATTTTTTTACACCGCACAGAAACCTAGCTACTATGGCTGACATGTGGGCCACTGGGTCACGTATGCAACCACGTTGGCCAAGCTGGACCAGTGCTGACGAGGGCGCCACGTCGCGGCCACGCAAACGCCACGTAGGCTCGCCGGAGACACGTCTGCAGGCGGCCAGGGACGATGGAGGAACGCGATTTGGGAAGCGGGATTGCGCGCGTTTGGATAAGCGGAGCAACGCGAACGAGATAGAGGCGACGCCGCTGATCCTAGGTCATCGGAGCACCAGATGCGTCGACGACTGGCGGCGGTATGCGGTGGTGCGCGACGCGGGCACGACAGAGAGAAGAAGGGGATTCGCGGGGTGGTGCCTGAGCACCGCATGCTCACCCTGAGCATGGTGATGACGGTGTCGAGGCCGGAGAAGCTCCAGAACGATGACGATTGAAGACAACGACGACGACCGGACCTCGGGGGGATGAGCTCGTTGGGGCCTGCTGGGCGAGGGCGGCAACGGCGAGGGCGAGGGCGAGGGCGGCAACGGCGAGGGCGGTGACGACGAGGGCTGGACGGCGCCGACGGCTGCTCTCTGTTTCTCTGCGCGGCGGGTTCGATCTGGCTCGGGGGGGAAGAAGGAAGGGGAAGGCGCGCATTTAATACCCCCCCTTTAACACCGGTTCCAGCCCTGAACCGGTGTTAAAGGGGGGGTTCGTTTCTCGCGTGCACCCCCCCTTTAACACCGGTTCCAGACACGAACCAGGGTTAAAGGGGGCGCGCACCCCCCCTTTAACCCCGGTTCGTGTCTGGAACCGGTGTTAAAGGGGGGCATTTATTTCATGCATTAAAGGGGCATTTTTAATTCAAAAAATAGGATATGAATTTAGAAAATTCATATATTTTTCATTTCAACTCAGAAAAATATGAATAATATATCATAATTTTCCGAAAAATAATATCTATCCATTCATGTAAAAACATTTTATATTTACTTTAGATGAAAATTTTCAAAATGATTAAAACACTTACATATAAATTTTGATTATTCAATTCAAACAAAAATAAATTATCAAATCCTAAAACTTTGAACATAAGAAATATTATGCATCTAAAAAGGAATCTAACCCTATTTTATTAGAGCAAATCATATTTTAATGTCGCATCTTTTGTATTAACATTTTTGAATTGATTGGATATTTAAATGCCGCATCTTTTGTATACACTTGAATCTGACCAAGCCTCGCTCAACTTGCATTGTTTTTTTTTGATAAAATAGCATATTGTGAACCTAAAAATGATTTTTGTAAAAAATCATGAGCATCGTATCATGTACCTGTAGTTCATATCTGACCCACTTCCTGCCGATTCAGCAGGAATTTGTCTTTTTTACCAGAGGTGGACGGAAAGGTTTCAGATCCCCCTGTTGGTACATTGTCCATTAAGGTGGTCTAGTATTTTTGTAAAATGTGTTGGTGGTTTTTTGAATTAGCCATTTGGTGGTTGCTTCACAAAACCGTCCGTTTTTATGCTCGGAAAATGGAAAATGTCTTTTTGGTGCGATAAAAAGGAAAACTTCCTCTTGCAACATTGTTTGCCATGCCATGATGCACATGTATGCATAATATGGCCATATTATCACAAACTATGCCTTGATTCTAGCCATAACATTGGTCATTTGACCCGAAAGCCAAGAAACCTCGAATGAGATAGGTCATTTTGTGAAGGAGATAGAACTGGAATTAAAATACAGTATGCAACTAATGTTAAGTTACATAAAGCACGACTGAAAATTAAGATACATAAAAGAACTAAAAATTAAGATACATGGCCAGATTAAGTAACAATCGGTCGAACTTGTTTCGGAATGTTGGAGTGATTCAGTCATGTTCCTGCCTACACCTGTAGTACTCGCCACTGTAGTCGTCGTACTCGCCGCCGCCGTCATGGCTGTCGTCGTCGGGGTCGCCGTAATTGAACCTTGAAGGCTGAGTACGCCGTGGGCTGGACTTGAGGGTAGCGCAGACGGGGGTTAGAGTCGGCGGCAGTGTCATAGGCCATGACGCTCTGGAGAGTCCGACCACGCCACCATAGCCGAAGGCCGGCCTCGTTGAAGTTAGGAGGAGGTGGGCCGTCCTCCTCGTGCCTTCCGAGCGCCCTCTCACGCCGATCCACGAAGAAGGCTTCCCAAGTAGGGAAATAGTCGGGATGCCATCTGGGATTCCTCCGCTGCTCCGGCGTGAGCTCGAAGTAGTAGTGGTTCGTGATGGCCATCCGGCGCGCCACACCTAGAGGGACAGGAGGAACCGGCACGCCTCCGGCGCTCAGCATCCAGCCGACGGGGACACAGTAGCTCGGCGGGCAGGGGTAGTTCGAGGCGCAAAGCGCCTCCGCCTCCCTGGGGGTTAGTGCTACGGTGGAAGCCATGAGAAAGAGTGATGAGATTGCAGATATGAGTCTAGAGATGTGCAATGACAATGGAGGCCAACCTTACATATATATAGTGAACTGGCGGGAAGAACTAGCGGGAAAAAATGGCGGGAAGAAAAATGGCGGGAAAAAATGGCGGGAAAAAATAGCGGGAAAAAATATGGAGGGAAGAAATAGAAGGAAGAAAAATGACTCATTTAATACATATACTGTTAACATAAGAAATATGACATTGTTCTAAAAATGGGACGGTTGGAGGGATTTCAGGCTGGGCCAGGCAGCACTAATGATAGGGGTGAGTGTCGACATTATGTCGTGCGGCGTGTACCTTGTCCCGGATGGTGTCACCAACCGGGACTAAAGATGAACCTTTAGTCCCGGTTGGAGACACCAACCGGGACTAAACACGAGTCAGCACTAATAATAGGGGTGAGTATCGATATTATTTCATAAGTGTCGACACTATGCCGAGATGCTTGTACTATAAATAGGCATCCTTGTGAGTCCAGTCCTCCAGCCAGTTTGAGGCATCTCCAAGATGGTTTTCGAGAGCAGGAACACCACTATGGCCAGTTTCAGGGAGATGCCGACGGAGCCCAGTCCTCCGGCATCTCCGAGAAACTGGTCATAGAGGCATTCCCTAATATGTGAAATTAGTTAGCTCCCAGGTGTATTGATGTAGTTAGAGAAGTTATAAGCTGCAAGATGGTTTTCGAGAGCAGGGACACCACTACGGCCAGTTTCAGGGAGATGCCGACGGACCCCAGTCCTCCGGCATCTCCAAGAAACTGGTCATAGAGGCACTCCCTAATATGTGACCGCGCGCGTTTGGAGATCAGATCTTAATGGTAAGTACGAATCGGGACAACTTCTCATAGTCCCGGTCCATCCACAAAACAAGACTAACACTCAAGACATTTATTAATATTAAAAACTGAGACTATAAAACCGGTCTCCCCTATATATAGTCCCGGTCAATCCGCAAACCGCGAAAGATATCCTTAGGTCAAGCCACAAACCGCGAAAGACATGAACTAGAGTTACATAATATGAGCATTAACTTCTTGGCATATGTCCTTCCTTATGATCGCTTCAGACGTAACCATGGAGCATCTTCTATACTTAACGGAATGCTTGGGTCAGTTTTCACTGTGAAGGGCAGAATTTCATCAAACTTATTATAATCTTCTGACATGTCTGTCTTGTCCTCGATTCCCACGATGTTTCTTTTCCCTGAAAGAACTATGTGACGCTTTGACTCATCATATGATGTATTCATTTGCATATTTTTTCTTTTTTTTTGGTCTGGAGGACATGTCCTTCACATAGAAAACCTGAGCCACATCATTGGCTAGGACGAATGGTTCGTCTAAGTTCTTGTCTACCTTCATAAGATTGTTGAGATCCACCGTTGTCATTCCGTACTTCTTGTCTACCTCAACCCCTCCTCCTGTTAGCTTGACCCATTTGCATCGAAACAAGGGGACCTTAAAATTAGGTCCATAGTCAAGTTCCCATATCTCCTCTATGAACCCATAATACGTGGTCTTCTGCCCATTATCTTCTGCTATATCGAAGCGGACACCACTATTTTGGTTGGTGCTCTTTTTATCTTGGCCTATCGTGTAAAATGTATTCCCATTTATCTCGTACCCTTGGAAAGTACATACATTCGAAGATGGTGTCCTGGCCAACAAGTACAACTGATCCCCAACAGTGGTGTTATTCGTGAGAAGTCTTTGCAGCCAGCCGCCAAAACTCGCCATGTGTTCACTTATAATCCATTCATCAGACTGCCCCGGGTGTTTGAGGCGTATTAAATTCTTGTGTTCATTGATATACGGGGTAACCAAGATAGATCTTTGTAAAACCGTGTAGTGTGCTTGATTGAGAGAATGCCCGTCCCTACATATCATTGCTTTACATCCTAGGGTGCCTTTTCCATGCAGTCTCCCCTAATGTCGTGATTCTGGAACACCAATCGCCTTAAGGTCAGGAATAAAATCAACACAGAACTCAATGATCTCCTCTGTTACATAGCCCTTGGAGATGCTTCCTTCTGGCCTAGCACGGTCATGAACATATTTCTTTAAGACTCCCATGTACCTCTCAAAGGGGAACATATTGTTTAGAAATATAGGACCGAGAATGGCAATCTCTTCTACTAGGTGAACCAGGAGATGCGTCATAATATTGAAGAAGGATGGTAGGAACACCAACTCAAAGCTGACAAGACATTGGGCCACATCTGTTTGTAACCCTGGTAGGCTTTCTGGATCGATTACCTTCTGAGATATTGCATTAAGGAATGCACATAGCTTCACAATGGGTACTCGAACATTTTCAGGTAGAAGCCCCCTCAATGCAATCGGAAGCAATTGTGTCATAATCACGTGGCAGTCATGAGACTTCAGGTTTTGGAATTTTTTCTCTGCCATATTTATTATTCCCTTTATATTCGACGAGAAGCCAGACGGGACCTTGATACTGCTCAGACATTCAAAAAAGATTTCCTTCTCTGCTTTGGTAAGAGCGTAGCTGGCAGGAGTTAAGTGGCATCGTTTACCCTTCTCGTTCTCAGGATACATAGGCTCTTCAGGGGCTTTCAGACGTTGCTGGTCCTGCCGTGCTTCCGGTGTATCTTTTGTCTTCCCATACACTCCTAGAAAGCCTAGCAGGTTCACGGAAACATTCTTCGTCACGTGCATCACGTCGATTGAAGAGTGGACCTCTAAGACTTTCTAATAGGGTAGGTCCCAAAATATAGATTGCTTCTTCCACATGGGCGCGTGTCCGGCATCATCATTCGGAACAGATAGACTGCCAGGACCTTTTCCAAAAATTACTTCTAGGTCCTTGACCATACCAAATATCTCCTCACCGGTACGGAGGGGAGACTTCCTGCGGGGTTCTGCCAGACGTTTGAAATGCTTGCCTTTCATTCTTACTGGATGCAGGTTTGGAAGAAATCGGTGATACCCTAGGTACACAACCATCTTACATTTATCCAAATATACTCTTTCAGTCTCATCTAAACAGTGTGTGCATGCATTGTATCCCTTGTTTGTCTGCCCTGAAATGTTACTAAGAGCAGGCCAATCATTGATGGTTACGAAAAGCAATGCTCGTAGGTCAAATGGCTCCCCTTTGTGCTCATCCCACATACGTACACCTAGTTTGGCCCATAGCTGTAAAAGTTCTTCAACTAATATCCTTAGGTACACATCAATGTCGTTGTCGGGTTGCCTCGGGCCTTGGATTAGCACTGGCATCATAATGAACTTCGTCTTCATACACAACCAAGGAGGAAGGTTATAGATACATAGAGTCACAAGCCAGGTGCTGTGACTGCAGCTCTGCTCACCAAAAGGATTCATGTCGTCCGTACTTAGACCAAACCTTAAGTTCCTTGCGTCACGTGCGAAGTCCGGGTACTCTCGCTCGACTTTTCTCCACTGTGACCCATCAGCGGGGTGTCTCAACATCGCGTCTTTCTTACGGTCTTCCATGTGCCATCGCAACAACTTGGCATGCTCTTTATTTCTGAAGAGACATTTTAACCATGGTTATAGGAGCATACCACATAACCTTGGCGGGAACCTTCTTCCTAGGGGCCTCGCCCTCAACATCACCATGATCGTCTCGTCTGATCTTATACCGCAGTGCAGTGCATACCAGGCATGCATCCAAATTCTCGTACTTCTCACCGCGGTAGAGGATGCAGTCATTAATGCAGGCATGTATCTTCTGCACGTCTAATCCTAGAGGGCAGACAACCTTCTTTGCTTGGTATGTACTGTCGGGCAACTCATTATTTCTTGGAAGAAGATTCTTCATTTTTACCAACAACTTTGAAAATGCGCTGTCAGTCACACCATTCTCTGCCTTCCATTGCATCAAATCCAGTGTGGTACCTAGCTTTTTGTGGCCATCTTCGCAAGTTGGATACAACAATGTTTTGTGATCCTTTAACATCTGCTCCAGCTTCTCCTTCTCCTTTTCAGTTTCACATTCTTCCTTTGCATCAGTAATGGCCCGACCAAGATCGTCATCAGCGGGCCCATCTGCTGCCTCTTGATCTTCATTATCTACCCCCGTTGCAGTATCATCATATTCAGGATACATATTATGATAGTTGTCATCATCCTCTTCTTCTTCGTTGTCTTCCATCACAACCCCTTTTTTTCCGTGCTTGGTCCAACAATTATAGCTGGGCATGAAACCGGATCGAAGCAGGTGGGTGTGAATGGTTCTGGTATTTGAGTAGTCTTTCTTGTTCTGATAGTGAACACACGGACAACACATAAAACCATTGTGACCACGGTTTGCATTAGCCACAACGATGAAATTTTGGAGGCCCGTAATGTACTCGGAAGTGCGGCGGTCACCGTACATCCATTGCCGGTTCATCTGCATTAATATGTAGTATATATCAAAAATTAATAGGGAGATGACCATTTATATATATAGTACATCAATGACACATGAAAGGATAGTTGCCGACCTCGACCGAGAAGGAAAGAGCAACGAGAAAACTTATTTTGAGCTCTCGGGCATTTCACCGAACACCTCTTGTGCATATGAAAAAAACACAAACTAGCACTCTTCACACCCTCTTGCTAGGCTCCAAAATGAGATAGTGAAAAAATGAAAGAGTGGGGTGTGGGCTGTGGTGTCTTATATAGCCCCCCTTTAACACCGGTTCAAGCCACGAACCGGTGTTAAAGGGGGGGGGGGCTGCGCGGGCCACTGTTGCAGGGTCCTTTAACACCGGTTCGTGGCACGAACCGGTGTTAAAGGGGGGCTCCTTTTTGCCGCACGGGCCACGCTGGTACGGCCCCCCCTTTAACAGCGGTTCGTAGAAGAACCGGTGTTAAAGCCCTTTTCCAGGATCAACGAAAAGCCTCGTTTCCACTAGTGTACGGTCCTCATTGCACATAGAAGGCCCTTACCATGTGTGGTGTGGAAGCCTTGTTGACGCCCTGAAAATTTAATGTGCCCGTGTCCCAGGCAATCCCTTTTAGACAAGCTCACAAGGAACAATTTTCTCTACAGGCGCAAATTCTCCCTCCCTTCCTGATGCTAAGGTCATGGGTCCGCTAGACGGATCCGGTCTCGTGCCCTCCTCGATCAAACCCTGGACATCGCTAATGGAGACAATACCAAGAAGGAGAAGAACCCGACCTACATGGCATGGCTAGCCTGAGATCAACCACGTTCTCGATTTTCTGCTCAAATCCATATCACATGATGTGCTTGGCGAGGTTCTCGGCCTCGAACATGTAATCGACGTGTGGGGAGTCATCATCAACCTCTATTCCTCACAATCCAAAGGCGGTTGTGTCAACATGAGGCAGGGCGCACGCACGCACGCACACACACACACACACCAAAAAAGAATGACGGGACTGCCACCACGTTTCTTGTCAAGATGAAAGGTTTTGCATCCGAGTTCGCAACGGCAAGAAAGAAGCTTGATGATGATGAGTTGAATTGTTGAAATGGCTATATCCTCGATGGATTCAATGGTGATTACAATCCCCATGTTGCCTTCGACTACTGCCAGCAGATGCTCAATGAGAGTGGCAGAATTCGTTCTCTTCTTCGGCCAGTGCGACTTTCAGCCGTAAGGCACCCTTCCGTGGTTAGGATTGTGGCCGGTGCAATGGTTCGCCAGGTAAATCAGACATATTACAAATTTATAAGTACAGATCGGCACAAATTATAAACTTTGGGTAAAAAGGTGAATAAGAATATACGTAAATGTTACTGGACTAATTTAGTGTCTCTCTTGCTAATTCAAAACCTTCTCAACGATAAGATTGAAGGATTAATTAGATAGATGTCACTTTAATTTCTGCCTATTTGAGAAACGCCACTACAACTTTTATCTTAGAAAAATGCCATTGCAATTATGTGTAGATTTGATAGATGGCATTACACGCATTTAAGCCCATATATTAGCCAATATACACAAGTATTTTTTACGTACGTACGTCTAGCTGGCAGGACACACAGAATCAGGCGAGTACTGGACTAACACGACCGATCCAAAAAATATATCTTTCTTCCTCCTTGCTCCTAGAGTACTAGCCCAACCTAGATAAAAAAAATTCTTCATCCTCTGTCCCATAATAAGATTTATTTATGTGTGCATGTGTTTAGAAAATCATTTTGTGATGTCCATTTGATGTTTCCGTATGCATGTCATCCATGTATTTATTGGCAAATTAGCTTGGAGCTATGTGATATTTTTTATTTCTCCAGTAATAATTGGTTATAATATTATTGCATGGTTTTTCCTGTCTAATCCTAATTTTGGTGGACCCCAACATATATATGTATATACGATAGAAATATGAGTGTATATTGGCCAGTATATGGGCTTAAATGCATGTAATGGCATCTATCAAATGTACACAAAATTATAGTGGCGTTTTTTCTAAAGATAAAAATTGTAGTGGCGTTTCTCAGATAGCTGAAAATTGGAGTGGCGTTTTTCTAATTAACCCAAGATTAAAATACTGTCCAATCATGAACCGACGGTCGCTGGTGCGTTACATCACATGACCACATGTTTATTCCCATATACAGACTGAATAAGATACTAATAAAGTACTCCTCGCATGTCCAGTCCAGGTCTGTGAAGTGAGAGCAGAGCATAAATCCAAAGCAACTCCATGCTCTGCTATCCGACCCAAGCCTGTCAGCAGCGTCACAACTCAGATAATTGAGCTCGCTTCTCGGCCCATCACCCGTTGCACTACTGTTGACGGTCGAGGCAATAATTGAAGACGAGCGAGGAGAGCCAAGCAGCGCCGATAATGAGAGGTGAGGTGTCACCGGAGGACTTGATGATACGGACTCACGGCTATGGTAGGACAGGAGTAGTACAATGATCGGGGTGCTGGAACAGGGACACCGCACCGCACGTAGTACGTACGTACGAACCGTGGTGGCCTCGACAAGTGTTGCACTAATCGTGACATTTGTTGTAGACTGATGATAACAAGTTTGGTGTTTACGCTGTATTGAATGATGATTATCTTTAGTTGTACGTTTAGATCGAGCAGGTCGCCTTCCTCCGTCAATGGTGCGCGAATGATCTCAGAGTGGTTTTTTCTGCTTCGGTCCGCTTCAGCGACAGTAGAGGAGGATGCCTATGTTGTCTGATTGGAGCAGCAGTTTCAGGGTCAGGCAGAGCTTTCTCGGGTAGGCAGTTCGGGGCGAATTTTGCCACGGAGCATCCGTTGAAAACGTTGCTGGGGTCTGCTGTGTTTCCGACGGATGACCATGTCGGGATCAAGTCAGTCGCGTCGGCCCATCTCGTGGGTGAGAGTGATAGTACGGAGAATTATCCGCAGGCCAGCCGGTCGATCGCGGTCGCGGTTACTTGACACCGGCGTGCACTGCACCAAGCCTCTTTTGTTTCCTACAGTACTTATCCCGACGATAACGGTAGCGACGCGGCGAGCCATGAGAGCCAAAGCTCTGGTGCACTTTCTGAGTCGGGGCTGGGACTTGGACCACCGCCTGCCACGATGGAATGACCAAAGACGCTACGGCCGAGAACGAACGTGGACCACGACGCTCGGTTCGTGGGCGGTGGAATCTCAACGCCGGTGGACGGTGTTGAACAAACCTGGGGGGCGCGTCCGCGGGCGGTGTGGTGGGCGTGCGCGTCGGCGCGTCATTACCTCACATTCTCAAATAGGAGCCACTAAAAAGTGTCTTTAAAAGTACATAATTTGTCTTAAATTATTATTTAAGAGAAAAAATACCATATCCGCTACCGTCGTTAAATATATTTGAAGGCATATTTAAAAAGTGCCTTGTAAAGTATTTTTGTAGGCATTTTTTCTAATGTCTTTTTTTATATTTCAAGGCATAACTAGAAAATGCCTTGTAAAGTTAGTTTTCTAGTCAATATCAATAATGCCTTGTAAAGTTAGTTTTAGAGGCAATATCAACAGTGTCTTGCAAAGTTAGTTTAGAAGGCAATATCAATAGTGCCTTGCAAAGTTAGTTTTAGAGACAATATCGATAGTGTCTTGCAAAGTTAGTTTTAGAGGCAATATCAATAGTGCCTTGCAAAATGAGTTTTAGAGGCAATATCGAAAGTGACTTACAAAGTGAGTTTTAGAGGCAATATCAATAGTGCCTTGTAATGTGAGTTTTAGAGGCAATATCAATAGTGCCTTGCAAAGTGAGTTTTAGAGGCAATATCGATAGTGCCTTGTAATGTTATGTAACGATTTCCATGGCTATTAATATAATATTAATTTACCACATCCAAATGCTACAATAATTTACCCTAATCCAAATACAAGAATGTCGAAGCAAATAATTTAAAACATTCTCAGTATCATCCAAATAATACTGCAAATAAATTAAAACATGCTCAGTAACAAATGACATTCTCAGTACTTATGTAGAAGCAACATTATCTCGTATAAGCAACTACTGCTATTCAGTACCAAATAATTTAAAACAATCTTAGTAACAAATTACATTCCCTTGTGCAAACAACATTCACTTTTAAACAATCTCTTGCTCCTGTGAATCAAGTACTTTTGTACTCTTTTTCCTCTTCCTTGTGCCGATTCGAATATGAGAATCTTGAACTTGTGAGCCCACTGGAATCTGAGAATCTTGAACTTGTGAACCCACTGGAATCTGATAAACTTGAACTTGTGAACCCACTGGAATCTGATAAACTGGAACTTGTGAACCCACTGGAATCTGAGAATCTGGAACTTGTGAGCCCACTGGAATTTGAGAATCTGGAACTTGTGAGCCCATTGGAATCTGAGAATCTAGAACTTGTGAGTCCACTGGAATCTGAGAATCTTGAACTTGTGAACCCACTAGAATCTTAGAATCTTCAACTTGTGAACCCACTGGAACTGCTGCAGCCTTCCTGCTCTTCATTTTTGCTACTGCTCTTGATGCAATAGTAGGTGCCTTTTTTACAGCAACTGGAGAATATTTCCCTGGAACTCTCCAGTTTTTGTCAAGATTGTGGACGAATTCAACATTATTCATGTAAATTTGATCAGAGTCAACTACCTACATGTTTTTATTCAGTATCAGCAACAGGAACACTATATTCATGGTCGAATTCAAATAATATCAAGTATGTCAGCAACAGGAACACTATATTCATGGTTGAATTCAAATAATATCAAGTATGACAGAAACAGTAACACTATATTCATGGTTGAATTCAAATAATATCAAGTATGACAGAAACAGTAACACTATATTCATGGTTGAATTCAAATAATATCAAGTATGTCAACAACAGGAACACTATATTCATGGTTGAATTCAAATAATATCAAGTATGACAGAAACAGTAACACTATATTCATGGTTGAATTCAAATAATATCAAGTATGACAGAAACAGTAACAGTATATTCATGGTTGAATTCAAATAATATCAAGTATGACAGAAACAGTAACACTATATTTATGGTTGAATTCAAATAATATCAAGTATATCAGTTAAATAACTTACATTTTTCTTAGGCCATGGGATGCAATGGGATTGAGCATGCCCGATGTGGGTCACTCTTCCCTTTGCTTGTGGCAATATGGTGTGACTACTCATAACAATATTCACCATAACTTCAACAAATTCATCTTCAACTTTCTGAATTTTTCCTATTGCTGCCATGGTATTTTCTTTAGGTGTTGTCAATCCCACGTCCATCCCAGCTCTGATGACAAAATCTTTCTTGTACTTGATACTGTTATCCTTCTTGTTTCTTTTCTTATTTTCATCTGACTTCTCAACCTTCACTCTATGTATATCATCTGCCGGTTTTCAAAAAAATAACAGTGTACAGAATATCATCTAATACTAAATGATGATAATCATATGAAGGCATGTATCAAAATGGACACAGTAGGTTGCATATATACCTTGATGTGCTTTGTTTTCTGCAGGTCTTGATGTGCTTGTTTTTCTGATGAATAGGATTCCTTGTTTGCTTACTTTGACTTGGATTGTTTGCTTCCTATCATATTTTCGTTGCATCTTTTCTGCTTATCCCCTTCCTTTGCTTGCCCATGCATTGTGTGACCCTCCTCCTTTGCTTGCCCATGCACTATGTGACCCTCTTCCTTTGCTTGCCCATGCACTGTGTGGCCCCCTTCCTTTCCTTGCCCATGCACTGTGTGGCCCCCTTCCTTTGCTTGCCCATGCACTGTGTTGCCCCTTCCTTTGCTTGATCATGTACTGGGCGGCTCCCTTTCTTTGCTTGATCATGTACTGGGGCTGATTGCTGATGATGCAATGTTTGGTTATTCTGGGAAGCTTGAAATAGAACCATCATCTCATTAATTTGTTTCTTCTGCTGTATCATTTCATCTTCTAACCTTTCACTCTTCTCCATCAAAGTTTGCACCACATGCTTAAATTCTTTGTTCTCTTTCTTGCTTTCTTCAAGTGCAGCTAGTGCAAATGAAATTTGCTCAGATCCTTTTCCACCAGCAACTAGCCCTAACCCATGCCTTCTGCTACTTTTCTGAAATATTCCGGAATACAAATCACCTTCATGTACCTCCTCATCAACAAGTGCAGGATTCTCTTCAAAATTCTGCTTTATAGTTTTCTGCAAACAAGATAATAATTTAGAAAAATTACATATAACAATATAATCAATTATATACAATAATAATTAGTTCTTCATTACTTACCATCTTCTCTGCAGCAAACTCATTAACTTGTAGTCCTTTGGCTGTTGTATGTGTCATACAGAATAGCTCAGCTCTTCCTATTGTTCTACCTTCTTTTATTTCCTGACAAATATGTCTATAAATTGTCAAATATTCTTTATTATTAGGTGAGTTTGCTTGTGAAAATAAGAACATATTAGAGATAAAAACTTACTGCTTGATCTAGTACCACTGCAAAACTTCTAGAACCTGTTGTATGAGTTGAATTTCCTTGTCTACTTCTAGTTGCTTTATTCTTCTTACTCAGAGCCTGTATGAAGCAGTATTCAGTATGATTACATATGCTTTCACCATCAATGCATAATTAATACTAATGAACCAAAAAAATTCATTAAATTTACCTTAGCTTTCCTAGTGCACCAAATTTTACACAATGATTCCCACTGTTTTGGTGGTATCCTATTTTTACAGCCTGCTTCAATATTGGCTTGCAGTGACAACTTTTTGTTGAAGAATTTTTTCTTCAACACACATTTAAAGTCCTTCCATTTCTTACTAGCTGATTTTAGGACCCATAATTTGAGATTATCATCCAAAGCAAAAAATGCCTATCAAATGCCATTACAGCATTAATCGATTGGAAGTTAACTTGCATCTGGAAATAATGGAAACCATGTCTACCAAATATGTCATTGCATACTTTACCTTAACTATATTCCAGAGTTTCTCTTTTTCATGCTTTGGAACCTTGCTCCAATTTGTAGCTCCTAAGGAGATCTCCTTTCCTTTGACCAAACTTGCTATGAAGTTAGCCAGTTTGCTTGAAGTCAAACCACATGGCTGACCCAAATGGTTATGCTGCATTGTAATTTTGTTGCTTGGATCTACATTCTTCCAGAATCCTTTCAAAACAGTAGGTCCTCTCACCCTATTCTTATTTGTTTCTGTCAGTTTTATAGAATGTATGTACATTAAAAGATTAAAACAGTAGGGATCCAGCTTGTCAGAATGTAAAGCTATTAACTATGTACCCAAACCTTGTATAATATTCTCTGCATTATCTTGTCTATTTGTTTCATTGTCAGATCCAGCTTCTGTTGTGGCATCACTATCATATTCATCCTCCTCATGATCACTGTCCTCATACATTTCTTCATAAATTATGTTATTCTACAGGTAAATCAAGTTGTTATTCCATATCATTAACAACATAAGTGATAAATAATTAACAACACAATGATGGAAAATTACCTCTGTATTGTTCTGAAGTCCTCTATCATGTATATTAAATCTTGGGAATACTTGTGTACTTGTATTTCCAGTTGACATACTTCCTTTTGGCACAATTCCTAATTCTTCCAATCTAATGTTCACCTCATTCTGTCGTCTGTCCTGACTTTCCAACAAGCTAGTTCCTGCCATTTCATGTCAAAAAGATCAACTAAGAAACAAATACATAATATAGTATTTATGAAATTATACATGATCTAATATTATCAGATTACTTACATAAACTAGTATTATCTACAATTGAAGGAGTAACAACAAAATGCCATTCTTCATCAGCATGATCTTGCACATAATAGATTTCTGTTGCTTGACTAGCTAGAATGAAAGGTTGACTAAACATTTGTTCATTTGAATGGCTGAAGTTAACTAGAGTGAATCCAAAACTATCATCTCTAATGCTAGTATGTTCAATCCAGTCACATTTGAACAGTACCACATGACCTTTATTTGAATAGTTTAGCTCTACAATATCTTGGATTCCTCCATAATGTACAACACCATTTGTTTCAGTAAACATAACCCCATTACACTGGGAACTCTTGCCATGTGCATATGAGGATGTATGATAAGTACATCCATTGATTGAGTAACTCTTGTATTTTTTTAACCATCATATATGGCTTATGTGCTAGCAATAAAACTTCTTGGTGTACTTCAATTCCTTTCACAACTTGTGATTGGACATAGTCCACAACCCAGCTAAGGAAATTACTGTCATGGTCATTCTCCACCTCTCTCCTGGATATTCTTTCATTAGCAGATAAAACCAATTTGTGTTTCTCAGTATAGAAGGAAATTGAAGGATAGTTGAGGATAACATGTTTTTGTGCTTGGGTCCAAGAAATGAAATCTAGTTCTTCAACTTGACAACTGGCAGACAGAGGTCTCCTAATGATTGTCAGATATTCAAAAACCATATCTGAGGAAGTATCACTGCTTATAGGCTCACCATTGATTTTCCTCTCATAATCATGTATAAATGTTGAGCAAAATGATATAGTTTCATCAAAAATGTACCCTTCAGCAATAGAGCCTTCGAGATGGCTTCTACTACGTACAGAACCTTTAACTTTGCCAACAAATCTCTCAGTGGACCACATATTCCTAAACTGAAATGGACCAGATATTCTAACTTCTGTTGCTAGGTGTATAACAAGATGCTCCATTATATCAAAGAAAGAAGGTGGGAATATCTTCTCTAGTTGGGATAATATTTCTGGAATCTCATCTTCTATCTTCTGAATCTCTATTACATCAGCAACTCTAGCACACACAACTTTGAAATATTTGCTTAGTCTGATCAATGGCCAAGCAACTTCTTCAGGCAATGTTCTACTAACAGCAAATGGGAACAGATCTTCCATTATTATGTGGCAGTCATGGGTTTTTAATGCCACTAACCTATTATCTTCTAACCTCACTTTGTACTCTAAGTTTGAGGCATATTCTTCAGGAAACCTAGCATATTTGATGAATCTGCAAAACATCTTCTTTTGAGCAGGGTTCATGTAGAATATTGGTCTAGGCCAATCATTTTTTGTTTGAGTTGCATCAACATGAAGACCTTCTCTAATCTTCAGCCTCTTGAGATCAAGTCTTGAATTTACATTATCCTTTGTCTTCTTATCTACATCTAGCAGTGTGTTCACAATGTTGTCAAACACATTCTTCTCCATGTGCATTGAATCCAAATTATTCCTAATAAGAAGATCTTCCCAATATTCTAATTGGAAAAAATGCTTCTCTTCTTGAAGGTTGTTTCAACAGTGTGTACTTCCTCTAGCTCCTGTTCTTCCTCCCCTGTAGCTCTTCTCCTCTTCTTCTTGGAACTCCTCTTTTGTTTCTGCAGTTTTCCATATGATTTCTGTATGCCCATTATCAGTTCTAATATTTCATGGCCTGTAGGTTGAATAGGAGGTTCCCTAATTTCAACAGTCCCATCAAATGACTCAGAATTAGACCTAAAGGCATGCTCAGGTGGTAAGAATCTTCTCTTACCTAAATAGCAGGCCTTGTGACCATGCTTAAACCTTCTGGAGCAAGTTCCTAACAGACAATGGGAGCATACAACAATACTTTCACCACTTAATATACCTCTTCCTAGCCAGTCACCAATAGTCCATAATAGAGCAGCATAAACTCTAAACTTCTTTCCAAATGTAGAATCCATAACAAGAACACCTTTATGCCATAATACTTGCAGTTCATCAATAACAAGCTGCAAATATAAACATCTATATCCTTCCCTGGAGCCTTCCTGCCAGGTATAATAACTGATAAAATGAAGTTTGACTCTTTCATACAATCTGATGGTGGCACATTGTAGGGAAACAACATTATAGGCCAAATACTGTAGGACAGGTTCATGTTTCTAAATGGATTAAAACCATCAGATGACAGACCAAATCTGATGTTCCTTGGTTCTTTAGCAAATTTGCTGCACTTTCCATCAAAGTTTTTCCAAGCAGTTGAGTCAGCAGGATGCCTCATCAACCCATCTTTAGTTCTTCCTTCAAAATGCCAACTCATTAATGTTGATGTTTTGGATGATATAAACAACCTCCTAACTCTCTTTACTAGTGGGAAATGTCTAATCACCTTTTTAGGACCCCTGCTAATCCTTTTTTCCATCAACTACACTTTTTCCAGTCTTCCATCTACTTGTATTACAAACAGGACAGACTTTAGCATTTGCATTATCTCCTTTAAAAATTATGCAGTAATTGATACAAGCATCATAGCTGTTATAACCAAGTCCAACTGCATTTATGTATTGCTTGCACTCATGAAATTTTCTAGGTAGGGAGTGCCCTTCTGGTAATGCATCTCTGAATAGTGATAACACATCCTCAAATGTAGCTACTGTCATACTGCCAACATTCTTTATGTTAAGGAGTCTAACAAGAAATTGAAACTTACATAATCTTTTGCAGCCTGGATATAACTCTTTTTTACCATCATTGACAAAATCTACATATGATTGAACATCCTCCTTCTCCTCATCATCATCTATATTATCACTCTCCTCCTCTATATCTGGTCCTAAAACATTTCTTTCAAACATGCCATATTCATGTAGAAGTTCCTGTTCCATATCATATTATGTAGGTTGACTGTTATATTGCTGTTCATTAAGTTGAGTACTATCCTGGTCCTCATTAGGCTGGCTATGTGTAGGTAAGTCCATAGATTCTCCATGGTATATCTAGCTGCTATAACCTTTCATAAAGCCTTCACATATAAGATGTTCATGGACAGTATCTAAATCTAACCAGAACCTGTTCCCACAAGTTTTGCATGGAAAGTTGATCTTCCCATCAATTGTTGAATTAGTGAATGCAAACTCTAAGAACTTAACTACAACAGCTTGATAAATCACAAAATGTCTAGGTGATTGCATCCAAGACTTCTCCAATCTACTACCTACACAATTCATGATTCAATAACTACTCTAACAGAGATGTAATAATAATTAAAATAATTCCAGTAGGGGGATCCATACCAGATGCTCTTGCATCATCAATGACATTAGCAGGGGGCCGCCGGAGGTAGCCGGTTCGCGGATCGTCTGTCATGTTGATGCCTGACGATGCCTTCTGCTTGGACGCGACGACGTGATCCTGCGTCCCAGCCTTAGGGCCGCCGCGATTTGGTGCCGCCTCGATTTTGTTCTCCATCATCCCAGCCTTGGGGGCGTCCCAGCCTTGGCGTGGTCGATTCTGGATGACCTGGCCCGATACCAGCCTTGACGCGGCGGATCCCACTCCTACTTGAGCTCGAGCCCAATCCCATTCCATTGATCCAACGGTGGGTGGATCTCACGTGGTCGAAGAGCTCGGCGGCGTGGATCTCGCGCGGTTGACTAGGGCACGACGGAGGATATCACGCGGTCGGCTAGGGCACGATGGTGGATATCGCACAGTGGCGGTGGATCTCGCGCGGACGAAGAGCTCGCGCGATGGATCCCAGCCTTGGCGTCGCGTTGGGCTACGATCTGCAGAAAAAGGATAAAACGGTTAAGTTTTATGACTTTGAAAACTATGAGGGGCTCATTAGTAAAAGTTAAAATAATAAACCTGAAAAAAAGGATAAGTCAGATAGGGGACACTGCGGGTTAAGTTTTATGACTTTGCAAACTATGAGGGATTAAAAAGTAAAAGTTAGAAGACTAAACCTAAAACAGTCATCCTTACCGTCTCTTGTTTTTTTTCTGAATAATTCAAAATGAAACATAAAAAAATCCATTTGTTCCACAATTTTAGTAACAATATAGTCTAGGTGCCATGTTCTGAATAATATGAAATTCAAAATGTTGTTGGCCTTGTAGACATACAAGCATAAAACATTATTCAACACATTTTGGCATGACAGTAATATGAAAACATGACAGCAATAGCATAAAACATTGTTGGACTTGTAGACATACAACCCAAACATTAACATGACAGTAATATGAAGAAAGTTGATCTTCCCATTACACTGCACACATTGTTCAACACAAATGACAGAAACTACACACACATGACAGAAACTAAAAACAAATGACAGAAACTACAGACAAATGACAACATCTTGATTCCTTGCACATTATCTTCAAGGGTCTTCAATCTCCACAAAGTCAAGGCAAACTTGACCATTCAATGGATTTGCAATGATTAGCAATAGTGATCCCTCCATGATATTTGCCATAGCCTTGAAATGCTGCCACCCTATTGTAAATGCAATTATGTCTTCTTCATCTTCCATGTGGTATCCGCCTTTAAGTGGCACATTTAAATCCCTCATCCACAAAGTTGAATTTCCTTGCCATGGGAACCCAACTTCTTTGAATGGTTTTGCAGATAGGAACTGGCATATTGCATATATAGATAGTGAGAAAATAATTTACCATATTGCATATACAGATAGTGAGAAAATATACAGTATATGATAGGAACTTACCAGTGCATCATGTTGAATATTTTCCTGATTATATTTGTGTACCATAAACTGCATGTCTCTGACACTCTCATAAAACTCATCTTCTGCTAGTTCTTCTCCTGGTTTCAGAGCTAACACCTTGTAGATACCATAGTTTATGGTTGCCATGTTGTCCTCTCTGATTGCTCTGATGTCTGAGGAGATGGTTTTGTGCAGTATATCTCTGATTTCTGGCATCACGGAGTAAACAACTACTCAAAAATGTAAACAAGGGAACAACAACAATAAGCAAGTTTTCATATACTGGATACAAGATCAAAGTACATAGAAATGCTTGTTATAATACCTCCATCTACAACAATATGCTTCTCTACATAAGCATGGATGACAATTTCAGACACTCTAATAGCAAACATGTTGTCTTCCTCCAGATACCTGAAAGAGACAACCTCACCTTCCTGATTACAGACGGTGTAAAGTGACTTTACCAAGAACAGAAAACCCTAATCTAGTAGAAGACCCCTAATATATTCAGAAAACCCTAATCAGAAAAAACCCTAATCTAAACAGAAAAGAAGGTTTTTTAGATTTATCGAAACCACTCACCAAATGAACAGTTGTATGAAGAGGGATGCCTTGCGCTCACTGCAAAAGTAGTAGGAAGAGGGATTAATTTAGATGGAAACGGAAAAAAATGAAGAATAAATCTAGAGGGAGAAGATTGTTGGAAGAATCAATCAATAGAACTGAACAAATGGACATGAGGGTAGATTGTTGGAAGAATCAATCAATCAAGAGTCAAAAAAGAACGAAATCCAGACGATTATAAACTCACCGAGGATTTGTGGTTGAACCGTGGATGAAATGCTACGATTTCTGTATCTGCAAGTGATGAAACAAAGAGAGAAAGAAAGATTAGAGTTATAACTCTAAAGAAAATCATGTAGAAGAGGGAGAAAATGATGTAGAAGAGGGGCGGTTGAATCTAGAACTCACCGTTCCTGGGAGACTGCCAACTGGGAGAGAGAGGAGCAGTTGCCCATTCGGTTCCCTCCTTTTTATAACGTTACTGCGTCTTTTCGGTTCCTGATATTTTGGCCCTATTCAAAGATGGGCCTTGCACCAGGAATACACTTTCAAAGATGGGACTTGCCCTAGGAATACACTTTCAAAGATAGGCCTTGCCCCAACAATAACCTTTCATTATTGCCCCAACAATAACATTTTAATTTTTGAAAAAGAAAATATTACCAGCACAATAAAAAATAAAGGAGTTTTTTAAAATCATAATTTTGGAAAAAAGAAAGGAGTTTTTTAAAATGTTAATTTTGCAACAACTTACCCTGGATATTGTGAGAAATTAACACAACAACCATATGGAGTTGTTGCACATATGTTTTCAGATAACAAAAAATATTCAGGATCATGATAAACAAACACAACTTGATACATCCACATTGGAATACAACACAAATGGAGCACACTGGATACATGGTTCAATACAAAGTTGATACATAATTCAATACAAAGTTTAACACTGAAGCCAGAAAACACACTGGATACATAGTGCAATACAGTAGCTAGAAAACATCACATAGTTAGCAGCACTGGATACCTAGTTGATGATCTCTACAAAGTTGAGACCAATATACTCTTTCACGTGCTCTACTTTCATCATAAGAAGTGCTTCATTGCCAATGTTAGCAGCATTGGTGAAATCAGTCCATCCATTCTGAAAACATACATGTTCCATGTCCCAGGCAATGGAGTAAGTGCAGTCAATGAATTCTTCTTCATCTTCTCCTAATAGTTGTCCCTCCTTGGATAGATGAGCAATGCCAAAAGGTGGATACATGTACCCATCTATAGCCTCATTAGGCATGTACTGCAAAAGAAAACTTTCATAAGTTAGAACAATTGCATTTAAATTATGTGATTCATCTTGTGGAAACTTGCCAGTGCACTTACCAGTGCATTGAAGTTAACATTCTAGTGATTCATATTGTGCACCCAGAAATGTTTCTGGGCCTTTGGTTCATAGAATTCCTTCTGCACAAACACATCTTTGTAGATGCCAAATAAGATTGCACCCAGTTCCTGCTCAGTAATGGAGTTGAGGTCTGAGAAGATGGTCCTGTATAGGATACTTCTTATTGGGCTAGGCAAATCTCCTACAACTGATCAAAAATGGATGGGTTAGTGTTTAATGTTCAACAAATATGTAACAAATTGAAAAATGATGAGTTAGTCTTCAAATACCAGTTTCTTCAACTGCATCTTTCTCAACATAGTTGGAATGAACAGTTATGTCAAATGAATTATCTAAAGGCTCAAATGGGTCATCAGTACATTGAAAATGCACAACATCTCCCAGCCCAATATCATAAACTCTAATTAAATATTTCCAGTAAGGGCCACATATCAGTGTAGCTGACTCATCCTTCTATAAGAATAAATCAAATCTGCGAAATCTTGGGCTCTTGGCAACTAACCAATTTCCTAGAACTAAAGTGTTCAACCTTTGTTTGAATGAGCATGGCACATTCTGCAATATTAACAAAACTCAGTCTAAACTATTGCAAACTATTGCAATTAGTATATCACACAAGAAAAATCAAGAGAGCTTACCACCCCACGTCTAAAACCATGGCCAATGACAACTTCAAATCCATTAGCTCTCCTGTTAGATCTGCCACAATTGTGTGCAGGCTGATCACAGACAACACATGTCATTTCATCCATCACCTACAATTAATTGTATAGAAATAAATATTAGTTATATATTGAGTAAAAAGTAAGAACATGATAGTTGAAGAGAAAGTTCTGAACTTAACTGTAACTATCTAGCGCGCTGAAGATCTAGAGAATGAACTGCAAATCCAGAAAAGGAATGATAGCATCATGATAAATGAATTAGAAGAAGGATATTTATGTACATGATTGAAGAAAATAAATCACCTTGAGAGAAATGCTCTCTGCCCCACGTCCTGTAGCAAACTGGAAAAGAAATGCGTCTGGTTTCTCTTTCTTTTATAGAGGGAGGGGAGGTAAAACTGACACACTACCCCACGTCCTCCACTTATTCCACTCGCACACACAAAATCAGGACAATTAAATAACTAATTTCTAAAAAAATGATGCGACTAATAGCACCCATTCCTACTATCAGAATATGTCAATCTTCTAAATACTGGTTAATTTAAACTAGAAATTTAGACTAGATGCCTATGTTCTGGATAGAGTATAATCCAGATCAGTGATGGCATTCTAGTCAATATAAAAGAAACTGATTATATAAAATGTTACACATGAGAACCAAATCTTACTGATCATATAAAAAGTCTTACAACACTTGACATAGTGTCAATTGCAGATTTGCAGTTACATTCCTAATCTACTCAAGCTTTATTATCAACAGCTAGAGCCATGCAGCTGGATCCCTAATTTTTACTGGAAGGGTTCTAGTATCCCTGAAACTGAACAAACATACATCTCCCTCTTTCAGATTGAATTTTTTGACAACATTTGTCCATCCAAAACTAATAACTGCTTCTCCACGGTCATTTAGCACCATTCTGCGGTACTCAGTCTTAGACATTGTTGGAATCTTCACAGTAAGAAGAATTACTTCAAAACCTTTAGGAATTCCATGCTTGGGAGCTCTTGAGCATAAGATAGGCTTCAGGAACTTCAGAAGATAAGTAGTTGTGAATTCTTGAGAAAAATCCTGCAAATCACAAAGATCTAGTATGATCAAAGCATGATGTATTTGTTGCAAATCACAAAGTTCACATAAATCTTTATGTAAGTAAGCAGTACTAACCATTTTTCCTTTTCTATGTCTCTAATGAACATAATCAAAGGTAGATATTATATTGTTTTCTGTCAATTTCCACACATACTCCTTGATTTCAGGTCTTGGTATCTCCTCTACAAAGCTTCTCAATTGCATTACTTGATTGAATGTCAATTCTACATTGTTTGCAAAAATGCATTTATGGTCAAAGGATTCTTCTCCAACATGACCAGGTCCTACATGACAAAATAAAGCAATCTGTTACTATCACCCAAATAAGTATAAGGAAGAAGCCCCCTTTCATCAATATCACTCAAATAATTCTATTTTAAAGTAAGAATCATACCTCTAATAGTAAGAAGCCCCCTTTCATCAACATTAGAGGTGTTGTGCCTACATAGATATGCATAGATATATTGTTAAATATTTTCAGATACCATATTCATGAACATAATATACTAAAAATGTTTTTTAATAAGACATAGTATTACTCTTCAAGTTTAAGAATCTCTAGTTTAAGATAAACCACTGGTGCCTGAGTCTTGGTGGGAGATACCTCTCATCTATGAAACTAAACATGCAAATGTCCCCTTCCTTCAGATTAAATGCTTCTACCACCTTTTCCCATCCAGGAGGGATGATCTGGGACTTGCCATCATCATGAAGTTTCATCATGCAGTATTTGATGGGAGATCCTAACTTGAGCTTTACACCTAAACTGATCACTTGTGATCTGGCTTGAACACAATGCATCATGATGTGCTTATCCATAAGGAACTGCAGAAGGTACTTTCTAGTGAACACTTGGCTGAATTCCTGGAAGTATTAAGATAAATTATATGAAGATCTATCAAATTACAACACTGCAGGCTAGAACTGTGAAGCAAAAAAGAAATAGAATTGAAAACATATAGACCTACCATTATCCCCTCTATAGGATCAACATTAGTTGATGTAATTGTGCTAACATAATCCATAACTGCAGGTCTTGATAGCACTTCAACAATGCTTCCAAGCTTCATTACTCACTAGAAATTCATCTCAACTAAATTTCCAAGAAAACAGTTTGTATCAATTGTTTCAAATCCTGAATGTCCAGGTCCTAACAAAGATAGATCAATGTGTGTTAGTCACTAAATGTCCTAACAAAGATAGATCAATGGCAATAACATAGCTCATGAACTATACAGAAAGGTCAATGGTGAGAAACATACCTCTAGTTGTTATCAATAGTCCTCATCTCCCTCATCATCTTGTTCTTGTTCACTGAATTGCAGATATGAAGTTGTTAAGTTCATAATTACAAACAAGGAATTACATATTTCGTCTTTAGATACTGACAGCATACAAGAAATTACACAACTGAATAATGCAAACAATTAACACTAGGATGGCTGACAGATAGTAAAAATTACATATTTTTTTAGACATGAACCAAATGATTCTTATAGAAGGATGAGTCAGATCACAAAAGAGGGGAACCCTATAATTCTAACGGATGAATAGAAAGGAGAAGCAGAGTTCTAACCTGGAGTTCTCACGCGGAGGAGAAGAATTTGTGGCCAGTACGGCGGAAACGCTCCGGATGATGCGGCGGTGGCGGTCCATTGCCGTGCAGGAGGCGGCGGAGCAGAGGATCTGGCGGTGCAGGAGGTGGTGCGGCGGCGCGGAGGAGAGGATCTAGCGGTGCAGCAGGTGGTGCGGCAACGCGTAGTAGAGAAATGGGGCGAAACCCTAGACCTGATTGCTACGGAGGACTAAAACAGGGCAGAGTAGATGCGGGGGTGTTCCTGCGAGGTGGAAGGACTAAAATAGTACAAAAAAATAAAACAAGAGATGTTACTAGAAAACGGAATAACTAAATAGACGAGGTGGAAGGACATGCAATGAAACGTTACAAACCGAGGGACTAAAATGCAAAATGATGGCACTATAACATAGCAGTCACGACCCCCACTCTCACTTTCCACTCCTCACTCTCTCCCTTCACTTAGGGTTCCTCCTCCCTCGCTGTCGTAGCTTAGGTTTTCTGACGAAACCCTCCACCGCCGCCGTACTCCACCGCCGCCGTAGCTTAGGTTTTCCGGCGAATCTCCTTGTCGGAAACGTACGGTAGATCTTTTTTGCATTGATCTGCATCTTCTTTTTTGCATTGATCTGGCATCGCCATAACATTTGAATCTTTTCTTTATTTGCTTAGGTTTTCTTTTCTTTGAATCTCCTCGCCGGAAACGTACGGTAGAGCATCTTTGATATGCATATTTTATAGATCTGTATCTTTTATTTTTCGAATATGTTCATGATCTGCATTTGTTCTTTAATCTACATCTACTAGTTCTACATTGTTAGTATCTGTTAGTTATATGATCTAGAAGTTAGTTCTGTGAATCTGTTAGTGTGTACTGGTTCTAGATCTGTTAGTTTTTTATATGCAGATAAACAATGTTTCTTGATATACTCCTAGATCAACTAGGAGCATATCCTAGATAAACAATGTTTGCTCTGTTAGTTTTTGATCTACTAGTTTAAATTATCTGCTCGTCGTTTTATATATTAGTTTATCTGCTAAATCCTGCAAATGACAGCATAAACTCCAGTGATAAATCTATTAGTTTATCATTTTAGTTTAGAATGATAATTGTGGTTAGAATGTTCTGATTATCATTCAGAACTTGGACACATGTTCAGAATGTTCTGGTTAGAATGTTCAGAATGTTCTGTAAGAATCTAGTTAGATAATTATAAATTCATGTTAGATAATTGTTCTTGATCGGTTAGTTTATCTGTTAGTTCTTGATCTGTTAGTTTCTGAACGTGATACTTTATATACTTGCAATGACAGTTAGTGTTATTGGTAATGTACATGATAATTGTATATTCATGTTACTGTCCAATTCATTGCTCATTATAGTTTCTTCCTTACTGCTACCTCATCCATGTTTCTTATTAATTATAGTCTAGTTTTGTTTCTGACTACTTATACTAATTTATATTAGATGGATTCCAATGTTTGCGATCGACATGACTGCCAGTTCTGTGCTGCAATCGACATTCCTGATGACAGTGACAACAAGGACAATGTCATCCATCTCCCTAATGACACTGACATCATGAACTCCAGTGACAGTGACAGCAGCTCTGAGGAAGAAGAGGAAGAGGAAGAGCTACTGGAAAGGGGTATGTAATTATGCATATTATAGTAGCACATGTGTTGTCTCTGTTTAACAGTGTGCACAATTTGAAATGTTACTAATATGAAGCATGTGTGTCGAATTTGTGTTGTATCAGGACCTCAACTCAGGGGACTGGAAAGGTTTGACATTCAATGTTTCTTTGGCAATCAAGTGTTTCTGAATGAAGATTAGGTGACCTTCCTTGTTGACTGGTGTAAAGACCCTAAACCAAAAATCAGATACTATGTCTACAAGATGACAGAGTCATCTGTCATGAGAAATAAATGCAAAATGGCAAGATGGTTTCTACTATATATTCCACAGTACTGTGGTAGATGAACAATTGAAAGTATGCTAACTGTCCAAAAACTCGATATTTACACAGGAATTTGCAGCAGAGTACACTCGCAAGTATCTGAAGAAGTTCCTGGATGAATCAATAACTATAAGGGTTGAGCACATGACCAGTGCAGGGATATATGATGTCAGGATGAAGATGGGTGTCTCAAACAGAGCAATTATGACAAGTGGATGGTGACCAGCTATTCAGGCTTTCAATATAGTTAAGTCTGAAGTGGTGTTGTTCGCTTTCTGGTTGGATCAGTTTAAGAATCTCAATATTATGCTTGCGTCGCTTCTAGGTGATCTCTACTTCCTAGGATAAATGAAGTAGTGTTGATGATGGTGAGTGCAAGTATAAAGTATGCATAGTTGGTCAGTACTTTTGGATGTAAGTATCTAATGGAAGTATGTAAGTTGGTTTAATCAGTACTAAACTACTAAGTTCTAATGGTTCGTGGACTACTAAGTTTATGTGGTATGTAATTATGCACTGGTAAGTTTGATCAGTAGCAGGAATTACCTGGCAATTATCTACTATGTTTACATTCAGTTATGCCTGCAATTCTACAAAAGTGTCACTAAAGGTTCAGCTTTAGAGGCATTCTTGATACTGCATCTAAAAGTAAACCTTTAGTGGCACTTTAGTTGGGACTGCCTTAGAAAGTTTTTGCCTGCATATTTTGAAAGTGCCTCTAAAGGTTCAGCTTTAGAGGCATTGTTGATACTGCCTCTGAAAGTAAACCTTTAGAGGCACTTTAGTTGTACTGCCTCAGAAAGTTTTGCCTGCATATTTTGAAAGTGCCACTAAAGGTTCAGCTTTAGAGGCATTGTTGATACTGCATCTAAAAGTAAACCTTTAGAGGCACTTTAGTTGTACTGCCTCAAAAAGTTTTTGCCTGCATGTGATGAAAATGCTATAGAAGATGAACTTTTGGAGGCACTTTTTTTTTTGACTTGAAAGATGATCTATTGGAGGCATTATATTTTTTTGTCTTGCATTATCCAACATTGTGAGACACCACACAGGAAAGTGCCTTAAAAAGGAACATTTGAAGGCACTTTAGAAAATGCCATTAGAAAAGTGCCTTGGATTCACGAACGTGACATAGTGCGTGCGAGCGACGGTGGTAAACTTCCCTGGTCCCGGGTACACGGACGTGCAGAGCTCGGTAGGCCAACTTGGCGTTTTCGTCATAACTCAATTTGGTTTCGTGACGGCGGGCAAGAGGCATGTCCACTTGGTATTGTGGTTTTGTTTGTTCAATCTGTCCAGGGTTTCACAACATGAGCTAAAGAACTCATCGGACAGCACAGTCACGCTGCCATCTACTGGAAGCAGCGCCGCCGTCGACGAGTGCCAAAATGCACAGACACAACAACACAAGTCACCATCCAAACCAAAACGCGCATGTTCTACGTTACCGATTTTGCTACCTCCCTCTGTACTTCCTATCGAGCCTAGCTAGACAGATCGATGTCGACGGCTAACCAATTCACGACGCTAAGTCTGACGAGGCTTCAAGTGGTCAGAACCAACAGACAAGACAGAAAAGCCTTCAAAAGCTCTCATCAAATTCTCTCCATTCTCTCTGAGCAACCCCATTGTCACTTTTGTGTCGTTTTCACCTGATATTACCTGCATCGCGCGCAAGCTGATCGTTAAAACCTTAGGATATGTCGTGCAACTTATACATGCCGTTCGGCGAGACGGATACACAGGCGCATGAGCAACCGTGTCGTATGCCACACTCACACTAGTCGGCCGGTCAGATGGTGCTCGTCGGTGTGGTTTATGTCTGATTTATACGGTTACCATTTCCGGCGATGGTTGTTGTTTCAGTGCGCTGAGTTTTCTTATATTAGAGCATCTCTAATTGTCAGGCGTTCTTGGGCCGAAATCTGACACTATTTAGCGTCGGATGGATGTAACTTTTGGCCTGATGACCGTTTTCTCACTCGTGTTCCAGACATGGTTTCCAAGCGAGACAAAATCGGCAACATATTTGATTTTTTTGTTTCCGCTGGTGAAATCTTGCCCAAAGGTGTTCGACACGGACAAAAGTGTTCGACAGAAGTATGCCCAAAAAGGGTCCGGTGATCAAATTATTACAAAACGGGATGAGATCCAGCGATCATTCATCGATGGGGATGGGCTCCTCAGCCAGGACAGGTCTTGCCGACGAATTGGAGTAGGACTATGTTTCACCGGAGTATTTTTTTTTGAAAACGAGTATATATTAATAGCTAGAGATATCAATTACACCTAACCTCTTCAACAACACATGGTCTAGTGGCATTATGGATACACACAGCCCAGAATAAAAGAATAAGAATTATAAAAAGTCCCGCTACATAGAACGATTCCTCTAAGCAACGACACCAACACCGCCAGAACAACACCAGTAGTCCAACCATTTCAATAACGACGCCTTCAAAAAGGAAACAGTTCACAAGCACCGTCGTCACCCGATCAAATATCATAGGTTTTCACCCTGGAGAAAGTCCTCATTAGCAAAACAATGCCTTTAACAAGGTCATTGCCACGAACAAACAATTAAGGATAGACCTTGGATTTTCACCCTGCAAGATAAGACTGAGAACTCCTCCTATGTTGTCTCCTCCCACAAACAGTCGCTGCTGCGAGTCATAGATTACTCAGCCAGTTCCTCGTCGTCACAAAGACTCAAATCACCATCGCTGCTCTCATGATCCTACTTTCCTGACATTCTCCACGTCTGACTTCACCATGAATCGTCAAACACATGAGACATGATGGTAAGAAACATCAGAGATTCGCAACGCTCTCGCTGAAACCAAATGGCCAGAAAAAAAATATGGATACGCACGACCAAATACCTTCTGATCCAGCAATCTCTAGGCATATGCGCCCATGGAAGTTCGCCGACGAAGCCTTCCGAAACTCGACACTCTGGCTAGATCACCAAGGGAAAACATCAATAGATCTTCGTCTTGGCACGGGAGGAACCCTAGGACCGCCGCCATAATTCGCGAGCCTCGCAGGCCCCCACGCCGCCAGCCTCCTCCAACACGAAGGTAGCGCAAGGAAGCACTAGAAGGCTGGGATGTCAAAAGGATCGAGGACCCCTGCAGCCGCAGCCCAACCTAGGCTCCTCCATCCCCGAAAAGGAACAAACGGGCCAGATCTCATGCGCCGGAGATCTGCACCGTCGCCGGTAGCCACACTGACGGCGCCCCGCCGCCTCCACGTTGCCGCCCCTACGCTGTAGTTCTCAGGCTCCGGCCCCGCCCCGCATCCTATATTAACGCCACGCCGCCTCCCGCGCTACGTGACCGAGCGTCCAACTCTGCCCACCGTCATTCCGATAGTGTGGACGCCGCCACCATCGCTGGCGCCGGCGGCAACAGCAGCCCCTTCTTCTAGATCGGTCGGGCCCTGAAGATGGCATAGCGGTGTCTTTGGAACCACCTAGGAGGGAGGCGGCCCGGAAGGGTTTTCTCACGTGAGATCTGTTTTCCCGTCCACTGAAGCAGATGGACAACACACAGTGATGTCGTTTCGCAAATGGAAGACTTCCTCACTTTTCGTAGAAAATTGTACCTGTATATATAACTGGATCACGTTGCGATCTTTGCTATACTGTAAAATGTGGCTTCCAGCTGTGCAAAGTGAACGTCTAAGTGCTTTTGTTCAAACAATTTGTTAATTCCTCAAAGAAGAAACGAAAACCAAAACATCTACGCACGTACCGAGAGTCAAGTCGCCAACTACTAGTTGGTAGTAATGTCTAGTTGGTCAACCCCATGACACCAATGACCGCCGAGTGGGCAATACACCGCCAGACGCCGTCATGTGCCACCATCACCAGAGCATCCTGCAAGATTTCCGTACACGGCGCCTCCGAATTATTTCACAGATTCATCCCCTGCCACCATGTGATACGCTCCTCCTTGGAATTTCACTAATCACTACTGAAAACGCCACTTGACAATTGTAATGTCTACTACTAGTCCGTCAACCCCATAACACTAGTGCCTAGTGGGCGACACCACCAGCCACGCGGTGTTCGAACCATCGCCGTCACAAGGGACGCCTTCAAGCGACGATCATCGCTGACACGCCTACTACTTCATCGCCGACACATCATCGTCAAGATATATATCTAAGTGGTCTTCATCAACATCTTCATCGATATATCGCCGCCGCCGCTATACCCGTCCACATAATGGACATACGACTATGACGTCCTCTGACAGTACACGTACTGCAAGGCATGCCGACGGCATCGCCGCGTCCATGATCCCGACGACTGCAACAACAAACTGGCATCACAATTGTGACACCCCTACGACCGCGCATATGGTTCTGGCAAAATTGTGTGTGCTTGGTGGGTTCCTCTAGTCTTGGCAAAACTGGTGGTCTCACTTATGACCGCGTCCAAGAGACGTCCCGATGGTACCTCTACAAGGTGCAAAACGTCCACAACTACAGCTCCGTCAACAACAATAACAACAACAACAACAATAAAAAAACGCGCATTTTTTTTGCGCCTCCGGCAATGGCGGCCACACCATTACGGCGACTACGACATCGACCACACCTACATCGACCACGGCAACATTATGATCGGCTACCTCGACATCGACATCAAGAACAACGTCTACAACAACTCAAGAACTCCAGTCAACAACGTCCGCGTCGTCACTTGCGTCCACGCCACTCCCGCTGTGACTGCGGGAGAGAAGAGAGACACTAGAAGGGGACGCAGTCAACGCCCCTAAGTGCCAGCCATGATCATGTCCACACAGGTGATGATAACAAGGAGGTGAAAACGATGGAAGCGCAAGACTTCAAACCAGTCGCAAGCGTCCGCTTCACTCCCGCTTCGACTAAGGGGGATGTTAGAGTACGTGTACGTACACAACTAGAGATAGACTAGGATTTTAGAGATCATCTTATATTACAAGTCATAGGATTCTTGTCCTCCAAGTTTGTATGTATATATATACTCCCCATGAGGGTTAAATCAAAACACCGAAATATTAGGGATTCAATATTTTCTACACTATCAACTAAAAAAACCTAGGTCATCCCCCTCGTACTCCAATTGGTCCTCCTTGGATGAAGGCTGAGAAAGAAATTTGGAGGATACGACGACTGCAACGTCGGGAGATGATTCACCATAGTTCAAATGGTATGAGTAGGCGGAGCAGAGGAGGGGGAGGAGGAAGAGTAGGAGAAGGAGGAGGACAACGACGACGAGATGCTCGAGGAGCAGGAGGTGCTGCTAGAGTCCTTTGTGACTCTCTGCGAGGAAGACAGAGAATGTGTGACGGAGTCTGACAATATCACCGCTGGCTAGGATTCCAAGGCTTCATGGTGTAGCACAAAACTACTATTGTGGTTGATCTTCATAGATTCAAGGTGGATTTGGGGGGATCAAAGAACACGATGAACACATGAGGAGAATCGAAGATACAAACGCACACAACACCTGAATCCGGTTTGCTCCCGTCCAAACCACCAACCCAATAGAATGCACTTGTAAAAGACACAAATATAGATATCCAAGTTAGAAAATTGGCAAGCAAAGGATAGAAGACTATTGTGAAGATATTGCAATTGATAGAGACCGAAAGAAAGAGAGAGATCAATGCAATAGAGTGAATATTAGCAAAGATCCAACTACTTGAGGAGCACCTTGTACATCTCGTAGATTAAATATTGATATATATGAAAAAATGAGTAATCCACTTTGGCTCGCAGGTGTAGATGCACCTACTGTTAAAAATACATACTTCAAAATATTGATTTTTTTAAAAAAAAATATCCGGGGTGTATATGTTGATATTCTATGTTCGTACAACAAGTTTCATGAAAAAAACATTTTATATGCATTGTGTAAAAAAGACAATTTTGGTGTTGGCAAATAGTTTTTCACAAGACATTTTTTCTTTTTAGTACATACATCAAAAAATGTCTTCTCACTGCAAAACTTTGTGTGAGGACATAGCATGTGATGCACACCCTGGATTTTATTTCGAAATTTTTAAACATTTTAAAATTCATATATAATGCACTTTTCATAATATGTGCATTTAGACCTGAGAGCCAAATTGCCATGTTCCCAGAGCATTAGCTTTCTCTAGGATTTACAGGTTGGGGCATATATATAGCCAGCTATGAGCGAGGAATAGTTTAGACATAAACAAAGGGGTACATGGGCTGAGGCCTAGCTCCAAGGCACGCATGCCCGTTTCTTAGACCGGAGACGCGGGTGCGCTAGGTAAAGCAAACACATATTACAAATTTATAAGTACAAATCAGCACAAATTATAAACTTTGGGTAAAAAGGTGAATAAGAATATACATAAATGTTATTGGACTAATTTAGTGTCTCTCTTGCTAACTCGGAACATTTTTTCAGTTAAAATCAAACCTTTATTAATTATTAGGAGGAATTACACGCGATTCGGCGGCCAGCTCCTGAAGAACAAATTCAGGACCTGATCCAAACCATATCACAGTTTTATTCTCTGTCCTCGCCCAATTGGCTAGACCGTGGCTAATTCTCACTTGACAACGGTTTACTTTTACAAGTTTGCTAATTCAGAACCTTCTCCCCGATAAGATTAAAATACTGTCCAATCATGTGCAACGGTCGCTGGCGAGTTACATCACATGGCCACATGGTATTCCCATATACAGGCTAAACAAGATACGTAATAAAGTACTACTCGCATGTCCAGTCCAGGTCTGTGATGTGAGTACATAGCAAAAATCCAAAGCAACTCGATGCACTCCTATCCCCAAGCTTGCCAGCAGTGTCACAAGATAACTGAGCTCGCTTCTCAGCCCGTCGTCCCCTGCACTACTGTTGACGCTCCAGGCAATAATTGAAGACGCGCGAGGAGAGCCAAGCAGTGAGGTGTCGGAGGAGTGATGATAAGGACTCACGGCTATGGTAGGACAGTAGTACAATGATCGGGTTGCTCGAACAGTGACACCGCACCGCACATAGTACGAGCCGAGCCTTGACAAGTGTTGCATTAATCGTACTGACTACTCTGTCAGTTTGGTGTAAACCGATGATTCAATGGCCACAAGTTTGGTGCTTACGCTGTGTTGGATGATGATTATGTTTAGTTGTACGTTTAGATCGAGCAGGTCGCCTTCCTCTGTCAACAAAAATGTCTGTCAATGGTGCGCGAATGATCTCGACTGGTTTTTTCTGCTTCAGTCCGCTTCAGCGGCAGTAGAGGATGCCTATGTGGTCTGGTCGGAGCAGCAGTTTGAGAGGGTTCATCGTGGGACAGGCGGAGCTTTCCCGGACAGGCAGGCAGTTCGGGGCTAATTTTGCCACGGAGCATCCGTTGAAAACGTTGCTGGGGTGTGCTGTGTTTCCGAGGGATGGCCATGTCGGGATCAAGTCACAGTCGCGCGTCGGCCCATCTCGTGGGTGAGAGTGAGAGCACGATGAGTTATCCGCAGCGCAGGCCAGCCGATCGATCGCGGTCGCGGCTGACACCGGCCTGCACGGCACCGTGCACTTTTTCGTTCCTCCTTATTCCGGCACGGCGTACGGAGCGCCGGCGGAACGGTAGTGACGCGGCGAGCCCATGATAGCCAAAGCTCCTTTCTGAGCCGGGGCTGGGACTTGGACCACCGCCTGCCACGAGATGGAAGGACCAAAGATGCAAAAGCACATGGCGTTGGTGGTGCCATCGTGTGCCACACTGATCACAGTGCAGCAGATACGGACAGAAAGAGCACTCTCCAATCAACATGTGCTATCAGCATGCATCGGATCAGACGAGATCTCATAGTCGTAGCTAATTAACATCGCGCCACGGCCGAGAACGAACGTGGACCACGACGCTCGGCTCGTGGGCGGAGGAATCTCAACGCCGGTGGACGGTGTTGAACAAACCTGGGGGGCGCGTCCGCGGGCGATGCGGTGCGGTGGGCGTGGGCGTGGGCGCGTGCGAGCGACCGTGGGAAACTTCCCTGGTCCCGGGGACGGACGTGCGGAGTTCAGGCCAACTTGGCGTTCGTCATAAGTCAATTTGGTTTCGTGACGGCGGGCAAGAGGCATGGCCACTTGGTATTGTGGTTTTGTTTGTTCAATCTGTCCAGGTTTCACAACATGAGCTAAAGAATTCATCGGCCAGCACAGTCACGCTGCCGTCTGCTGGAAGCAGCGCCGCCGTCGTCGACGAGCCCAAACCCCGTGTCCGGATGTGTGTGACAGGAGCTGTACCCCGTACGTGCCTGGCTGGCAAAACCAATCCAGTCCTGCTGATGGCGATCCTTAATATGTTTGGTGACAGGAGTTGATATATAACTCGAGATATGGAAATGCTGCATGATACGCCCGCCGCATTATCACGCACAAATGTTGTCACGCACGCCCACCCAGCTGGTAATAACCCACGAACAGACACAAAAACACAAGTCACCATCCAAGCCAAAACGCGCCTGTTCTACGTTACCAATTTTGCTACCTCCATCTGCTGCTTTCTATCGAGCCTAGACAGATCGATTTCGATGGCTAACCAATTCACGGCGCGAAGTCTGACGAGGCTTCAAACGGTCAGAACCGACAGACAAGACATAAATAAAAGCCTTCAAAAGCACTGATCAAATTCTCTCAATTCTCTCTGGGTACACGGGCATCCACGCAACCCCATTGTCACTTTTGTGTCGTTTTCACGTGAGATTATTTGCGTCCCGCGCAAGCTGATAGTTGAAATCTCAGGATATGCCATGCTACTTATACGTGCATGCAGTTCGACGAGACGGATACGCAGGCGTGTGAGCAACCGTGTCGTATGCCACACTCACACTGGTCGGCCGGTCAGATGGTGCTCGTCGGTGTAGTTTATGTTTGATTTATACAGTTACCATTTCCCGCCATTTCTTTTAGCAACCAACAGGAGCTGAGCTCTGACTTTTCTATTCGGAAATTCTGTTCTTAAACCCGTCGTTGGTTTGCAAAACTTAGCAGGAGACGTGAACACGTGCTCTAAGCCGGCTTAGAATCATATCGAAAATTTAAAATGTTATGTAGATCAAACCGTTTATCCGATTTAAGATTCGTTTTCACCGTTGAACTAGTCGCGACAAGATCTTTAAATTAGATCTCATGTTGATATGTTTTAAGAAAAAAATTGGACCAAAAGATTGTCCACCCTAAACACGTGAGTTATCCATGTCATAATATATAAGTTATCCACCCAGTAACACATAAGTTACCCACCATATAAACATATTGGGTAGAGGCGTTCTCACATATGTGTTGAGCTAATTTAATTGGAATACGGTAGACTAGTTGTTAGGGTACTGAGGCTTTATTGTTATCAACATGTTAGCGTCGACGAGCGATTAAGTCTCGATATCCTAAAACCCTTCAAGACTTCGTTACTCGTCCACCACGGTAGCGGCGACGGACGTCGACGAAGTCGAGTCGCTAGATTACTGATTGCGCGTGGTGCGTGGACATAAGACCCTATTAATTTATATAGTATGCAAAAGAAGATTATGTTTGATGTTTGACAAGTAGTCCGTATGCTGCGAGAGAGCGACGGACGACGAGGCCGTATCGTTAAAAAAACTTTTTATATTATATACGTGGATAAAATTTTATAGTGGCGAATAACTTACATGTTATTTGATGGGTAACTTTAATGTTAAAGCCTGGATAATTCTCGTGTTACTGATGGGTAACTTGTTGATAAACAAAAAAAATATGCATCTCTAACACATGATCTATGGGTAAATTTTGTAGTAGTGGATAATTTATATGTTATTGGATGGATAACTTACATGCAGAAGTGCGGATAACTCGCGTGTTATGGATGGATAACTTTTGGTATAAAAAAATATTGTCAGAATATACCAACATGGGATCTAGTTTCGAAGATCTCGTTACGATTAGTCTAACGGTAAAAATAGGTCTTAATTCAGACAAACGGTTTGACCTAGAAAATATTTTAATTTTTTGTATTTGAATTGAGCCGGCTAATTAAAAATCTTCTCTTTTAGTGTTTAGCAAGCTACTGTACATGCAATTATTGGACCAATTCTTGTCCAAACGCCCTCTTGTCCAAACGCCCTCCAAGTTTTTACTTCATGAGATCGGCTGCTATGTAGCAACGTCCTTTCTATTAGAAGAAGAAAATTGATCGGTTGGGAAGAGAAACCGGCCGTAATCCGATACATACATATATACACACGGGTCTGGTTAAAGGGGGAACCGGACAAAAAGAAGCCTCAAGCGGCACAATTTTCAGGAAAAAACGGCAAAACCAAGACGATAACACACTACCTAGCTCGACTAGGTCTGGAGCACCGCCGATCGACACAAGCACAACGGCAATAGCAGGTGCAACGAAACGCCTGGTCCACGTCCCCAGAGAGAAGTCAAAGATAAAGGAAACGGCTAGGCCTCTCAGGCTTCATGGCGAGAGGCAGGCCGCAGCAAACGTGCCAGCGGCACTCGCACGCCGACAAGACCCGAAGACAACGCCTCAGCCAGTAGCAGAAGCATCACCGAGAAAAGCTTCCCTTATTCCGAAAAATGACGCCTCCAAAGAGGTGACAACGTCCAGGAGACGCTGTCGTCATCCAATCTGGTAAGCTAGATATGGGTTTTCACCTCGGAGTGAGGGACGAAGGGGGGTTGGGTCTCCAACTCCATGACAGCACCCCTAAGAGGGAAACGACGCCCTCGGGCGCCGCCGATGTCGGCACCGACCAAGTCGGGCAGGACTTTCGTCCGGAGACCCGTGACCACAACCTCCAATGGACATACACAAGGATAGCCCATGCCACTCGACAAAAACGACCACGGCGAGAGACGACACCCATGCCAACGGTGGCCTGCCCCATCACCCAGGCTGCCAGGACAAGCAACAAACCACCACCTCGCTCCAGAGCCACCGCTCCGGCCTCCTCGCATAGCAGGGGAGCACCTCACGCTAACCTGCCACCGACCGCGAGACGACGGGACTAGCGCCTCGCCCACCAAAGCGGCATTGCCACACCGCCATCCTCAATCCATAGCACACCTCCGTCACGGGCCTGCATAGCCAGCCAGGGCCACCGCGCCCTAGCCAGCCTGCCACCCACGGTGACCCTCCACAGCCACCAAGAACCCGACGGAGCTGGGCGCAACCTCCATGGGACCACCACGCCGAGGCACACCTAGACCCGCCGTCCTCCATGCCACCACTATGTCGAGGTAAACTCTAGCCGCCGCCCAACCATACGCCACCGTGTCCCCGGGTCCGCTGCCCCGGCATCCTCAACTCCGGCGAATCAGGCGGCACCGATGCCGGAGCAGCAGAACGGCCTTCCCTGCTGCCCGCACGTGGTCAAGGGGTGTTTCCCCGATCGCATCCACACCCAAGCCCGCCGACTCGGCATCCCTGGCAGACGCCATGGCCGTGACCAGCCCAGCCCTACCATGGCCTAGATCGGGCCCAAGCACCACCCGCACTCCCCCGCAGCAGCGCCGACCAGGCCGCTTGCGTGAGCCCCCAAACGTCATCGCAACAGCCCACCGCCCCTACTCGTCCGCCAGATGAGACGCGCGAGCACCGCCACATGCCAACCGGGCCGCCACCACGAGCTTCCCCACTCCCGAACACCGCCATAGCAGAGGAACCAGACCCCGCCTCCCCCGGCTCCATACTGGATTTGCCCGGTGGAGGCGACCGACGACGACATGGGTGAGGAGGAGGGCGGGTTGCTGGTGGCCGGCGGGATTCGCCTCCCGGGTCGCCCCTAGGGAGGGAGCGGTGCGGGTCAATGTGGTTCTATAAGGAGTACTGGTGATGGTTGTTTGCGCTGAGTTTTCTTATATTAGAGCACCTCTAATCGTTGGGCATTCCCACGCCAAAATCTGGTGCTATTTAGCGCCGAACGGTTGTAATTTTTGGCCTGATAATACTCGTTTTCTCACTCGTGTTCCCAGGCGTGGTTTCCAAGCGAGGCATAATCGGCGATAGATTTGATTTTTTTGTTCCCGCCAGCGAAATCTTACCCAAAGGTGTTCAACAGAAATCGGCCAAAAGTGTTTGACAGAAGTACACCCACAAAAGGTTCGGTGATCAAATTATTACAAAACATGATAAGAACCGACGTTCATTCATCGATGGGTATGGGCTCCTTGGCTAGGACAGGCCCCGCCGACGGATTGGAGGAAGTGGAGGAGGAGCTCGACAAAGGAGTGGTGGCCAAGATGGTCAACACAGTACTCGGCATGTTGGCGATGATGTCCTCGTCGATGATGGCGGTGCGGCGCACCATGTACTAGGCCTTGACATGGGGGCTCATCGCCGAGGTGTCTTAGTCGCCCATGAGAAACTGGAGATTTGTGTTCCTCTTCTTGGCGACGAAGTTTTCCCTGAGGAGGCTGATCTTCCTGTCTAGGTTCTACAGCATCTGCGTCCACCTCTCGTCGGCCTTCTCCTCCCTCTCCTCGGCATGGGCCTTGGAGTCCGCGATGCACTTTTCGATGGACGTGTGGAGATGTTTTGCGGGAGATCCTGTAGCTTTCAGCATCTTCGCCTTCTTCCGGTCGACCTCTGGCCTTACTTTGTCAGTAGCTGGGGCGAGCCTCCGGGTTGTACATGCCATCCTTGTTCTTGGCAAGGGCAAGGCTCATGTGAGTATCCACCCATTTTTGACAGTTCTATATCTCGACGAAAACATGGTGGAACTTGAACTCCGTCTTAGTGTCATAACGGTAGATCCTGAGTGAATAGACGAGTTGCCAAGGTAAGGAGAAGTATGTCAGGAAAGGCATGAGGTCGGCATAGTTTTGGGTAGAGGTCGGCGAAGTACCTGGATATCCATGATTACGTCGTTGACCGGTGTGTGGTCGATCTCTTCAAAAATGTTGTGCCACTTGTTGCACGCCTGCTGCACGAGTCAAGTGTGATTGATCATGGACTTCTCTCCGTGCTCTATGTGGACCTTGCTGGATTCGGATCCAAGAGGTTGCGCTCATCGAACACCAGCTTCACACACCTCTAGTAATTCTCCAAGTTTTGGTTTGCGCCGGTGATGGGGTCCATGCTCACCGACTTCCATGCTTCGGCGAGGCAATGGTACTCAAGCTCCATCCACTTAACACGGGCCCCGGCGCCGACGTCCTCACCTTCTTCTTGCCCTTTCCCTTGGCTTTTCCTTTCGCCACCGCCAAGGCGTCCTCTTCGGCATCCTCCCCATCCTTGGCTTGTGTCTGGTCGGCCTGGCCTTTGGCGAAATTTTGGTACTCGACGCCTTGTTCGGCGTCGGCCTGGGACTGTTCTTGAGTAAAGAAGGAAATGTTGTTGGCCGCTGCGGAACCGGAGGCGATCATGTCCGCCATGTAGGCGTTGCCCGCCATTTCGCCGAACACGTTGCGGGCGTCCATGTCGCCGAAGGGGATATGCAAGGAGCTGCTGCCGGTGAACGGAAGACATCCGCGGCGGCCGACGAAGTGCCAACATACATGGGAGAGTTGGAGTAGGGGATGTTGATGTCGATGTTTAAGGCCAGAGGGCGAGGTGCGGGGCATTGGAAGAACGCGTTCGGGTTGAACCCGTCGTCGAACTCGGGGGAGGACAAGAACCTTTGGCGCGAGTTCGCCTAGCTCTCCTAGAACATGGCTGGCGAGAACCTGACCGAAGATCCTACGCTTGGTTGGCTCCCCAGTACGCAGCGTACTGCGCGTGGACGAGCGTCGTCGGGTGTGACATCGCCGTATACGCGGCGTGCTTCGAAGCCACCTGCGCTTTCCTCATCATTTGTGGTTGTTCCGACCTCGTCGTCCTATCCTTGCGACTCTCTGTTTCAACCTTCCTGCGTCGAACGTCGTACAACCACTCGGCATCGGTCAAGCCCTCCGGCCTCGGCGACGGCTTCCTCGGCTTCTTCATCTTTGGTACGCCGACGATCGATCGGGGTTTGACGAAACCCTTGGGCGGCATGGTGGACGGGAGCTCGGGTAACTCGGAGGAGATGTGGTGGAGAATGGAGAAGAAAGGCGGGAGGAGGAAGAAAGGCGGGAGCTCGGCCTTGAGTTGCCTACCGGGTCGGCCCACCCATTTTTTTGTCCGGTGTTCCCCAGGCAGTTCCCAACGCTCCGGGTTCGGCCTAAGAATGCCGGATAAAAGTTAGGCCAAATTCGGCGGAATTCGGCGTCTTGGCAACACGACTAGGCAAAATTTCGCCGTCGAGATAAAAAATGTCCTAGGGAACGCCCTTCGAGAAACACGGGTGGAGATGCTCTTAGCACCACAACTTCACGTATGTCCGAAAGGCCTGAGGCCGATATTTATTAAGATAGGGGAAGGAGTTTACAGCTTTATAGCAAGCTCCGAGATGGAGCGAGAGAAAGGAAACAGAGGCAGCACTCCTGGCTGTGTATAGGAACAGCAACCAGGAGACCACTTGACATCAACAAGCTAACAAAGAACATGCTGTAGATTACAGCCCTAGAAATCTACAACGCATCCTACAGCTCGCCACAATGAAATCTCATCCCTAATGCCGTCGAAAACCTCCTCCGTCGAGTGCTGCACATGGTCAAAGATCCTACAGTTCCTCTCCTTCCAAATCTTCCAGTGCACGAGGATAACGATCGTGTCAAAATCACCAACTTCACGTATGTCTACTATAACAAGTTTTGTCCGAATCCGGCGAAAAAAATGCAAGGACAATGATACTAACGTATGTAGCCGCTACGTGGTCCAGTGACTTATTTATAATTTTTACTTTTAATACTTTTTATACTGATGCGGATGATTACTAAAAAAACTGTGGATTTTTCGAAAAGAAAAAATAAAACTTACGCATCCCGAAAAATGATGAGAGATAGTATGAAATTTTGAGGTCTCGCGAAAAAAATATAGTATGAAATTTTGAGCTGGACAGGTGCCTCTAGCAGCATGTTTTTATTGATTGGCCGCGCGTGGCTATAACACCACTCACATTCCATGTCAGTGGAGCGCAGAGCACATAGGTCCAAAACACTGCTCTCCATCGCTAGTTCGTCAGCAGAAGCACACGATCACCGAACTTGCTTTTCAGTTTTCAGCCCACGCACGTCTCAATAATTGAGGGCGGGCGAGCGTGTATACACTCCTATACGTATATTTTGCACCGGTATAGTAGTCATCTCGCGCCAATAATGTGAGATCAGATGGCTACACTGATATGGACCCGTGGCGTTGCCAAAGAGGAAAAAGATAAGTTCACGATGTTATATACTCGTACAATATACTACTTTTCCGTCTACAAATAACTGATTTGAATTTGTTAAGTTTCGTATGTCGACGCATTTAGTGTATAGAAATTTTAATCAGTTATTTCTGAACAAAAAGAGTAGTACAATATTGAGGGTGGGGCTGGCATATGTGTGACCTCAACTCTACAGTACTCCAAATTGGAAATGACAATAATGCTCGAATCCTCCAAAGAACTTCGTTAGAAAAATGCGTGGTTGTTGACCCGCGAACACTAATTGCTGGACTGCCAATTGAAAATGGCAATAATGCTCCGAGTCCTCCAAAGACCTCGCTGACAAAAAAATGGCTTGATTGGTGACAGGCGCTAGTTTTATGTTAATTATTTTGATAAGTAGAGCAGGTCTTGGATGATCGCTTGTGGTTTTGTGTTTATAACAGGTTTGTGTTCTTTTGGTGTGATTTTTTGGAAAAAGCGCATATATTAATACTGGGAAAATACCAATTATATCCGGCCAACAACATATTGCCCCCAGCGATCTTATAGATGCACACGACCTAGAAAAATAAGAATAATTACATATTCAGAGAGGGAACGATGGAGCGGTCGACTTGCGTGGCCATGCTCCTCAATGCCCTTGCCTCGTACTCGCCGACGGTGCGGTCGACGACACGTCCGATCTACTTGCAGGGTGTTGTCTTCACGCTGGGTACCACCTTGCTGGCGAGGAGGTTGGCCGGAGGCGACGACAACGGAGGAGAGGAGGAGGTCATTGGTCTCTCCAATGGGACATGGAGAGAGAGAGAGTGGCATAGTGGTGGACGGTGACACTAGAGTGAGAGTGGGGAGGCATAGTGGAGTTGTTCGACATCTTTCGCGCTTATCCACACGTATAACGGTTGCATGGCAGCTGTAGCCTATTTTGCGTCCACCCAAGGTCGGCCGTTGTCATTGGGGATGGCTTTGAGATGCGCGCTAAACACAACGTGAGGGACGCACATAACCAAACTGGCCATTTTCGTCGTCAGCGGGCCTGCTCGGACCTAATGCAGCCTACGAAACGCGTCCTACACCCACTAGCTGATCGCATGTCCGGTCCAGGTCCGTGAAACGCAGATCATAAATCCAAAGCAACGATGCTATGCTATCCCCAAGCTTGTCAACAGTGTCACAGCATAGTTGAGCTCGCTTCACAGCCCATCATCCGCTGCAGTGCTGCACTACTGTTGTTTGAGATTTCCGTTGCACACGCTCCAGGCAATATAACTGAATACGGGCGAGGAGAGCCAAGCAGCGTTGGTCATTCGCGCCAATAATGGGAGGTGAGGTGTCTTGGTAGGACAGTAGTACAATGATCGGGGTGCTCGAACAGTGACACCGCACTGCACAGAGTACGAGCCGTGGTGTCATTGACACAATTGTTGCATTAGTGCTCTTAATCGTAGGAGGAGGAGTACAGTTGTTGTAAACTGATGATTCGATGACCACTAGTTCGGTGTCTACTTCTCTCTGTCTTTTTCATGAACGCGGCAGCAGTCTTGAATGATCATTATCTTTAGGTGTGCGCGAATGATCTCGACTGGTTTTTTCAGCTTCGGTCCGCTTCAGCAACAGTGAGTCGGGGGATGCCTATGCCGTCCGATCGGAGCAGCAGTTCCAGTGTTCATCGTGGGACAGGCTCACAGGCAGTTGGTGCCGAATTTTGCCACGGAACATCGGTTGAAAACGTCGGGATCAGTCAGTCGCGTCGTGTGATAGAGAGAGTACGATGAGTTATCCGCAGGCCAGCCGATGGATCGCGGTCGCGGTTACTTGACACCGGCGTGCACTGCACCAAGCCTCTTTTATTTCCTACTTATCCGACGGGTAACGGTAGCGACGCGGCGAGCCATGAGAGCCAAAGCTCTGGCACACTTTCTGAGTCGGGGCTGGGACTTGGACCACCCCCGGCCACCATGGAAGGACCAAAGATGCAAAAGCACATGGCGTTGCGTTGGTGGTGTCATCATGTGCCAAGTGCAGCGGATACGGACAGAAACAGCACTCTCCAGTCTCCAATCAACATACGCTATCATCACGCGAGATCACGTAGCTAACCTATATAATGCACAAACTCCATGGCGCCACACTCTCGTCTTATCACCAACCCAGATACCCATCGATGACAAGCCAGCGGCCGAGAACCAACGAACGTGGAGCACGATGGTCGTGCAGAGCGGAGGGGGGAGGAATCTCAACGCCGGTGGGAAACTTCCTGGTCCCGGGGACGGACGTTCGGAGTTCGACAAAACAGACACTAGTAGAAAACAGGTCATCCGTTCGCGCCCCCTCAGAGCATTAGTCCCGGTTGCGCCGGACTAATGCTGGCACGCGTTCCGGTTCGAGCGGGCACGGGCCCGGAGGCATGCATCCCAGTTGATAAGGGGACATACGTCCCGGTTTGTAACACAAACCGGGACTAACCTTTAGTCCCGGTTTGTGTTACAAACCGGGACGTATGCTCTCGCCCTCTATAAATACAACGCCCCAGCCCTCTGCCTTCACTCTGTTTTTTCTTGGTGAAAGGTGTGAGGGGTGTGCTAGTTTCCCCCCCCCTATGCATGCATTCAAGGTGTTTGATGAAATGTTTGAGTGAATGATCCCGTTCAATTTCTCATAAAACAAAAACATAAAAGGTGTCCGAGACGCACTTGATCTTTCTCCTCTTTATTTTCCTCGATCGAGGTTAGCAATCTTATCTTTTCTCTGTCATTGATACAATGCATGTGTCGATGTGAATTGGTCATTTCACTATTTATGATGTCCTGTTTTTTGATAAACTTACTTATATGATGCAGATGAACGGTCGGGAATGGATGTACGGTGACCGGCGCGTAGCCGGGTATATGAAAGGCATGGATAAATTTATCGATGTGGCTACAGCAAACAAAGAGAATGGTTTTATACGTTGTCCATGTGTTCAATATCGGAACAACAAGGAGTACTCTTCCTCGAAAATCATTCGCGGCCACCTGATTATGAAAGGATTCATGCCCAACTATAATTGCTGGACCAAGCACGGGGAAAGAGGGGTTATGATGGAAGATGGTAAAGAATATGATGATAACAACTATCATCATATGTTTCCTGAATACAGTGATACTGCAATGGAAGACAATGGAGAGGAAGGAGGTGAAGAACGGGCATCAGATGAGCCGGCTGATGAACTTGGTAGGGTCATTTCTGATGCAAAGCGAGACTGTGAAACAGAAAACGAGAAGTTGAAGTTAGAGGGCATGTTAGAAGATCACAAGAAATTGTTGTACCCAAATTGTGAAGATGGCAGCACAAAGCTCGGTACCACACTGGAATTGTTGCGATGGAAGGCATAGTGTGGTCTAACTGACTCCTCATTTGAAAAGATGCTGAAAATAATGAAGTCAAAGTTTCCAAAACATAACGAACTTCCCGAGAGTACCTACGAAGCAAATAAGACTCTTTGTCCTCTAGGATTAGATGTGCAAAAGATACATGCATGCATTAATGACTGCATCCTCTACCGCGGTAAGGAGTATGAGAATTTAGATAAATGTCTGGTATGCAATGCATTGCGGTATAAGATCAGACGAGATGACCCTGATGATGTTGAGGGAGAGCCCCTCCGGAAGAGGGTTCCTGCTAAGGTTATGTGGTATGCTCCTATAATACCAAGGTTGAAACGCATGTTCAGAAACAAAGAGTATGCCAGGTTGGTGCGTTGGCACAAAGAAGACCGTAAGAAAGACGGGAAGTTGAGACACCCTGCTGATGGGTCACAGTGGAGAAAAATCGAGAGAGACTTCCCAGACTTTGCAGGTGACGCAAGGAACTTATGGTTTGGTCTAAGTATGGATGGCATGAATCCTTTTGGGGAGCAGAGCTGCAGTCACAGCACCTGGCCCGTGACTCTATGTATCTACAACCTGCCTCCTTGGTTGTGCATGAAGCATAAATTCATTATGATGCCAGTGCTCATCCAAGGCCCGAAGCAACCGGACAACGACATTGATGTGTACCTTAGGCCATTAGTTGAAGAACTCTTACAGTTGTGGGGAAAACCAGGTGTACGTGCGTGGGATGAGAACAAACAGGAGCCATTTGATCTATGAGGGTTGTTATTCGTAACCATCAATGATTGGCCTGCTCTTAGTAACATTTCAGGACAGACAAACAAGGGATATAAGGCATGCACACACTGTTTAGATAAGACTGAAGGTACATATTTGCATAAATGCAAGAAGGTTATGTACCTGGCGAATCGACGATTTCTTCTGACCAATCATCCCGTAAGAAAGAAAGGCAAGCATTTCAAAGGTGAGGCAGATCACCGGAAGAAGCCTGAACTCCCTGCTGGTGATGATGTATTTGGTATGGTCAAGGACATAGAAGTAATCTTTGGAAAGGATCCTGGCGGTCAATCAGTTCCGAACGACGTCGCTATAGGACACGCACCCATGTGGAAGAAGAAATCTATATTTTGGGAGCTGCCATATTGGAAAGTCCTGCGTGTCCGCTCTTCAATCGACGTGATGCACGTGAAGAAGAATCTTTGCGTGAACCTGCTAGGATTTCTAGGCGTGTATGGGAAGACAAAAGATACACCAGAAGCATGGGAGGACCAACAAATTATGATAGACCCAAAGAACATGCATACACAGAACAAGACGGATAAAGGGCGTCACTTAAGTCGTGCCAGCTATGCTCTTACCAAAGCAGAGAAGGAAATCTTTTTTGAAGTCCTTTACAGTATCAAGGTGTCGTCGGGCTTCTCATCTAATATAAAGGGGATTATAAATATGGCAGAGAAAAAGTTCCAAAACCTGAAGTCTCATGACTGTCACGTGATTATGACACAGTTGCTTCCGATTGCATTGAGGGGGCTTCTACTGGAAAATGTTCGAGTACCCATTGTGAAGCTGTGTGCATTCCTCAATGCAATATCTCAGAAGGTAATCAATCCAGATATTCTACCAAGGTTACAGAAGGATGTGGTACAATGTCTTGTTAGTTTTGAATTGGTGTTCCCACCATCCTTCTTCAATATTATGACACATCTCCTGGTTCACCTAGTGGAAGAGATTTCCATTCTCGGTCTGGTATTTCTACACAATATGTTCCCCTTTGAGAGGTTCATGGGAGTCTTAAAGAAATATGTTCATAACCGTGCTAGACCAGAAGGAAGCATCTCCAAGGGATATGGAACAGAGAAGGTTATTGAGTTTTGTGTTGACTTTATTCCTGACCTTAAGCCGATTGGTGTTTCTGACTCGCGGCATGAGGGAAGACTAAGTAGAAAAGGCACGCTGGAAAAGAAAGCAATGATATGTAGGGACGGGGATTCTTTCACTAAAGCACACTACACAGTTCTACATAATTCCACCTTGGCAACTCCGTATATCGAGGAACACGAGAATATTGTACGCTCCAAAAACCCGGGGAAGCCTGAATCATGGATTACAGATGAACACATGAAGTCTTTCGGTGGTTGGATGCGGACACATCTCTTGAATGACACCACTGTTGTATATCAGCTATACTTGTTGGCCGCGTCACCATCTTCTACTGTATTGAATTTCCAAGGGTACGAAATAAATGGGAATACATTCTACACGATCGCCCAAGATAAAAAGAGCACCAACCAAAATAGTGGTGTCCGCTTTGATGCAATAGACGAGAATGGACAAAAGGACACATATTATGGTTACATAGAGGAGATATGGGAACTAGACTATGGAGTCTCTTTTAAGGTCCCTTTGTTTCGCTGCAAATGGGTCAACCTGAATGGGGAAGGGGTAAAGATAGACCAGTTGTACGGAATGACAACAGTGGATCTCAACAATCTTGGTTATAGAGATGAACCATTCGTCCTAGCCAATGATGTGTCTCAGGTTTTCTATGTGAAGGACATGTCCTCCAGAAAGAAAAAAAGAAAAAATATGCAAACGAATACATCATATGATGAGCCAAAGCGTCACATAGTTCTTTCAGGGAAAAGAAACATCGTGGGAATCGAGTACAAGACTGACATGTCAGAAGATTATAATAAGTTTGATGAAATTCCGCCCTTCACAGTGAAAACTGACCCAAGCATTCCGTTAAGTAAAGAAGATGCTCCATGGTTACGTCTGAAGCGATCATAAGGAAGGACATATGCCAAGAAGTTCATGCTCATATTATGTAACTTTAGTTCATGTCTTTCGCGGTTTGTGGCTTCACCGAAGGATATCTTTCGCGGTTTGTGGCTTGACCGGGACTATATATAGGGGGGCCTTTAGTCCCGGTTTTGTAGTCTCAGTTTTTAATATTAATAAATGTCTTGAGTGTTAGTCCCGTTGTGTGGCTGGACCGGGACTATGAAGAAGTTGTCCCGATTCATACTTACCATTAAGATCTGATCTCCAAACGCGCGCGATCACATATTAGGGAGTGCCTCTATGACTAGTTTCTTGGAGATGCCGGAGGACTGGGATCCGGCGGCATCTCCCTGAAACTGGTCGTAGTGGTGTCCCTGCTCTCGAAAATCATCTTGCAGCTTGTAACTTCTCTAACTAGATCAATACACCTGGGAGCTAACTAATTTCACATATTAGGGAGTGCCTATATGACCAGTTTCTCGGAGATGCCGGAGGACTGGGATCCGACGGCATCTCCCTAAAACTGGCCGTAGTGGTGTCCCTACTCTCGAAAACCATCTTGCATCTTGTAACTTCTCTAACTAGATCAATACGCCTGGGAGCTAACTAATTTCACATATTTGGGAGTGCCTCTATGACCAGTTTCTCGGAGATGCCGGAGGACTGGGCTCCGTCGGCATCTCCCTGAAACTAGCCGTAGTGGTGTTCCTGCTCTCGAAAACCATCTTGGAGATGCCTCAAACTGGCTTGAGGACTGGACTCACAAGGATGCCTATTTATAGTACAAGCAGCTCGGCATAGTGTCGACACTTACGAAATAATGTCGACACTCACCCCTATTATTAGTGTTGACTTGTGTTTTGTCCCGGTTGGTGTCTCCAACCGGGACTAAAGGTTCATCTTTAGTCCCGATTGGTGACACCATCCGGGACAAGGTACATGTCGCACGACATAATGTCGACACTCACCCCTATCATTAGTGCTGCCTGGCCCAGCCTGCCGAAATCCCTCCAACCGGGACTAAAGATGAACCTTTAGTATATTGAAAATCCGAACAATGAAAATCCTTCGCGTGGTGTCATATTATGTGACATAGTTGAAAGGAAAAATACCAGACTTGGTATATTGATCATGTCTCGAAAAAACCTTCACAAAATGACCTATCATGTTCGAGGTTTCATAGCTTTCGGTCCAAATGACCGATGTTATGTGCTGAATCACGGCATAATTTGTGATGTTGTGCCCATATTATGCATGCGTGTGGACATTGGTATGGAGAACAATGTTACAGGAGGAAGTTTTCCTTTTTGTCGCACGGAAAAGCCCTTTTCCATTTTCCGAGCGCAAAAAACGGGTCGTTTTGTGAAGTAACCACCAAAATGCCGTTTCAGAATGCTAACGTCCCATTTTCCTAAAATATAGACCACCTTACATGGACTATCTCCCAACCGGGACATCTCAAACCTTTTCGTCCATCCCGGGTAAAAAGTACAAATGTCTACCGAATCGGTAGGAAGTGGGTCCGGTTTGTACTACAAGTACATGATCTATCGCCCATGATTTTTTGAAAAAATCATTTTTAGACTCGAAATATATGGTTTCTTCAGAGATCCGATGCAAGTTCTAACGATGCTCGTCCCCTATCTTCATGCACGCCGGTTCGACCATAGTTAGAAATTCAAAAAATTCAAAACAGGCATAATAAATTCAAAAAAAATCCGAACAATGAAAATCCTTCGCGTGGTGTCATATTATGTGACATAGTTGAAAGGAAAAATACCAGACTTGATATATTGATCATGTCTCGAAAAAACCTTCACAAAATGACCTATCATGTTCGAGGTTTCATGGCTTTCGGTCCAAATGACCGATGTTATGTGCTGAATCACGATATAGTTTGTGATGGTGTGCCCATATTATGCATGAGTGTGTACATTGATATGGAGAACAATGTTGCAGGAGGAAGTTTTCCTTTTTGTCGCACGGAGAAGCCCTTTTCCATTTTCCGAGCGCAAAAAACGGGTCGTTTTGTGAAGTAACCACCAAAATGCCGTTTCAGAATGCTACCGTCACATTTTACTAAAATACTAGACCACTTTACATGGACTATCTCCCAACCGGGATATCTCAAACCTTTTCATCCATACCGGGTAAAAAGGACAAATGTCTGCCGAATCGGTAAGAAGTGGGTCCGGTTTGTACTACAGGTACATGATCTATCGCCCGTGATTTTTAAAAAAAAATCATTTTTAGACTCGCAATATGTGGTTTCTTCAGAGATCCAATGCAAGTTCTAACGATGCTCGTCTCCTATCTTCATGCACGCCGGTTCGACCATAGTTAGAAATTCAGATAATTCAAAACGGGCATAATAAATTCAAAAAAAATCCGAAAAATGAAAATCCTTTGCATGGTGTCATATTATGTGACATAGTTGAAAGTAAAAGTATCAGACTTGGTATATTGATCATGTCTCGAAAAAACCTTCACAAAATGACCTATCATGTTCGAGGTTTCATGGCTTTCGGTCCAAATGACCGATGTTATGTGCTCAATTACGGCATAGTTTGTGATGCTGTGCCCATATTATGCATGCGTGTGGACATTGGTATGGAGAACAATATTGCATGAGGAAGTTTTCCTATTTGTTGCACGGAAAAGCCCTTTTCCATTTTCCGAGCGCAAAAAATGGGTCGTTTTGCGAAGTAACCACCAAAATGACAGTTTCAGAATGCTACCGTCCCATTTTCCTAAAATACTAGACCATCTTACATGGACTATCTCCCAACCAGGACATCTCAAACCTTTTCGTCCATCCCGGGTAAAAAGGACAAATGTCTGCCGAATCGGTAGGAACTGGTTCCGGTTTGTACTACAGGTACATGATCTATCGCCCGTGATTTTTTGAAAAAAATATTTTTAGACTCGCAATATGTGGTTTCTTCAGATATCCAATGCAAGTTCTAACGATGCTCGTCCCCTATCTTCATGCACGCTGGTTCGACCATAGTTAGAAATTCAGATAATTCAAAACGGGCATAATAAATTCAAAAAAAAACCCGAACAACGAAAATCCTTCGTGTGGTGTCATATTATGTTACATAGTTGAAAGTAAAAATACCAGACTTGGTATATTGATCATGTTTCGAAAAAACCTTCACAAAATGACCTATCATGTTCGAGGTTTCATGGCTTTCGGTCCAAATGACCGATGTTATGTGCTGAATCACGGCATAGTTTGTGATGCTCTGCCCATATTATGCATGCGTGTGGACATTGGTATGGAGAACAATGTTGCAGGAGGAAGTTTTCCTTTTTGTCGCACGTAAAAGCCCTTTTACATTTTCCGAGGGCAAAAAACGGGTCGTTTTGTGAAGTAACCACCAAAATGCCGTTTCAGAATGCTACCGTCCCATTTTCCTAAAATACTAGACCACCTTACATGGACTATCTCCCAACCGGGACATCTCAAACCTTTTCGTCCATCTCGGGTAAAAAGGACAAATATCTGCCAAATCGGTAGGAAGTGGGTCCGGTTTGTACTACAGGTACATGATCTATCGCCCGTGATTTTTTGAAAAAATCATTTTTAGACTCGCAATATGTGGTTTCTTCAGAGATCCAATGCAAGTTCTAAATGAGCCATTTTTCTTCCCGCCATTTCTTCCCGCCATTTGTCCCGCCAAGTTTTTCCCGCCAGTTCTTCCCTCCAGTTATCTTCCTGCCATTTCTCACTATATATATATATGTAGGGTTGGCCTCCATTGTCATTGCACATCTCTAGACTCATATCTGCAACCTCATCACTCTTTCCCATGACTTCCACCGTAGCACTAACTCCCAGGGAGGCGGAGGCGCTTTGCGCCTCGAACTACCCCTGCCCGCCGGGCTACTATGTGTCTGTGTCCCCGTCGGCTGGATGCTGAGCGCCGAAGGCGTGCCGGTTCCTCCCGTCCCTCTAGGTGTGGCGCGTCGGATGGCCATCACGAGCCACTACTACTTCGAGCTCACGCCAGAGCAGCGGAGGAATTCCAGATCGCATCCCGACTATTTCCCGACTTGGGAAGCCTTCTTCGTGGATCGACGTGAGAGGGCGCTCGCCAGGCACGAGGAGGATGGACCACCTCCTCCGAACTTCAGTGAGGCCGGCTGTCAGTTGTGGTGGCGCGGTCGGACTCTCCAAAGCGTCATGGCCTACGACACGGCCGCCGACTCTAGCCCCCGCCTGCGCTACCCTCAAGTCCAGCCCACTCGTACTCAGCCTTCAAGGTTCAACTACGGCAACCCCGACGACGACATCGACGACGGCCGCGGCGAGTACGACGACTATAGTGGCGAGTATTACAGGTGTAGGCAGGAGCATGACTGAATCACTCCAACATTGCAAAACAAGTTCGGCCGATTGTGGCTTAATCTGGCCATGTATCTTAATTTTCAGTTCTTCTATCTAACTTTGTGTTAGTTGCGTTATGTACTTTAATTCCAGTTCTATCCTAATAAAATTTTCTTTCCGCCCATTATTTCCCGTCCTTTTTTTCCCGCCCATTAATATATAAAAAATATAAGTTAATTCAAATACAAATTAAAACACAGAAAATGGTTTTGAATTATTTAAAAATAGAAAATGGTTTTGAATTATTTTTTATTCAAATCAAGACACTTTTTATGTTTAAAGTTTTTCTAAATTCCAAATTAATATTCAAAAAATATAAGTTAATTCATTTTTAATTTTAAATGGTTCATAGTTTAAATGGTTACATTAATTATTTTTTAAAAATAGAAAATGGTTTTGAATTATTTATTCAAATCGAGACACTTTTTATGTTTAAAGTTTTTCTAAATTCCAAATTAATATTCAAAAAATATAAGTTAATTCATTATTAATTTTAAATGGTTCATAGTTTACATGGTTACATTAATTATTTTTTAAAAACAGAAAATGGTTTTGAATTAGTTATTCAAATCGAGACACTTTTTATGTTTAAAGTTTTTTTAATTCCAAATTAATATTCAAAAATATAAGTTAATTCATTATTAATTTTAAATGGTTCATAGTTTAAATGGTAAAATTAATTATTTTTAAAAAATAGAAAATGGTTTTGAATTAGTTATTCAAATTCAAACACTTTTTATGTTTAAAGTTTTTCTAAATTCCAAATTAATATTCAAAAAAATAAGTTAATTCATTTTTAATTTTAAATGGTTCATATTTTAAATGGTTACATTAATTATTTTTAAAAACAAAAAATGGTTTTGAATTAGTTATTCAAATTCAAACACTTTTTATGTTTAAAGTTTTTCTAAATTCCAAAGTAATTATCATTTAAAAAAATTACAAATTTAAATCCTAAAATAAAAAATAAGGTGGGAACAAAGAGAAAATTGCTGAAATTTTTTAAAAACAGGGTCATATGTCCCGGTTGGTGCCATCAACCGGGACTAAAGACCCCTGCGCACGCCAACCCTTGGTCTGCTGAAAATAGTGGAGTATACGTCCCGGTTGGTGGTTCCAACCGGGACGTATGACCCTTTAGTCCCGTTTGGAGCCACCAACCGGGACAAAAGGTCCTTTGGTTATAACTGACCCACCTCCTCTTCTTCTTCCCCATCTCACTTCACTACTTCTCACCGACGCGCGCACAGGAACCGCCCCCGATGTCAGCAGGCTGCCCGAGCTCGCCGCCACCCGCGCGTTCCGTCCGCCACCACCGCTGCCTCCGTCCGCGCGCGTCCCGGCTACTTTTCCCCCTCGCGCGTGACCTCAATCGCCTGGATTGGAAGCTCCGTCCGCCGTCTGTCTCCGTCGATTCCAGCGTCTCCCGAGCTCGCCCGACCTCGCCACCACCTCTGTCGTGTTCCTGGTGAGCTGCTGATCCTCACGTTGCTCTTCTTTCTCTCCCTCTCGTCCTATACTATTCTCCCCGCGTGTGCCCGCCGCCGCTCGAGCTCGACGGAGGCGACGCTCCGGTGACCAAGAAGGAGCGGCACCGCCACTCTCTTGCTCCCTGCATCGCCCTCTCTCTAACGCGCCCATACGCGCGTCCAGGCGTGCCCGCTATCGCCGTCGCTGCCGCTGCCTGGGAGCTCACCGCCAGCGTGACGTCGTGCTGACGTCACTCGTGCGTCACCTTGCTCGCGTGGCAGCTGATGTGGCCTAGGGCCCATCAGTGAGCTTCAGTGGGTAGGCTCCGCTGTGGTATAAAACTGATCTGATGCGTTTGTTGACATCAGCATGCGTGGAGGCTGAGTTGGCACTGGGACCCTTCTGTCAGTCTCACTGGCTAGGGGTCGCCCCGGTGTAAAAACTATTTGCCTTTTTGTTTTTAATTCCAGAAAATGATTTAATATTGTAAAATTAATAACTTATTGTTTATAAGTCAGAAAAATACAAATAATATATCAAATTGTTCAGAAAAATGAATCCTATCTATTTAACCTATAATCATGCATTGTTCAACAACTTAAATGACAAGTAAAATTATCAGAACAAATGCACCCCTCTCATATGTTCCGGAGTTTCCCCGAGTTAGGGTTTTCACCCCTCAGAACCCCGATTAAATTGTCGAGCATGTCTTAGGGTTACATTCCAATGCAAATTAACTTGTCATATCATCATACTTGCTTGAGCATTGCATCGATGCCATGTGTTGATCAAGCTAGGCGTTCGGTTCTTCGCGGTAGAATACGAGATCGAGATCAAAGACCAAGGTCAACACCATCGAAGATTTCTTGATAGCCATCGCATTGTAGATGCTTAGCCATGATATTAGTTGTCATAGACCCCAGTTGAATCGATGTTGCACCTAGGGTTAGCCGGTGTGTCCTCGCCAGGGCATCCCGAACCCGAGGGTTGATTGATTGCCGCCTTTCTTTTTGGTATTGGTTCTTCGTGATAGGATCCGAGCCCGATGGTTTCTCTGAATTAGGGTTTTTGATATTGTAAATTCATTTTTATTATTGTGTATGTATATATTAGGGTTTCTCCGAATTAGGGTTTATATCTCTCAACACCATACCTAACATTATCCCTTAGACGCTTTGACTTATCCGTTTTTCCACCTATGCAGAAAATATGGACCCACACGACAGAGACGAAGAAAAGGAAGAGTTGATCCAAGGTGTGATCCGCGGGGAAGAAAATTTAGATGTATCGACGTTTCTGAACAACTCCGGTGAGGGTGATCCTCTTTTTGCCGGAAGAGATGACTTGTTTGAGGTTGAAGGTGATGCCTTCCGCGAGGGAGAAGGCGATGCCTTGTGTGATCGAGAAGACGACCGCTCCGACGAGGTGCATGTAATATAATTAATTCATTAATTAATAATCTGCTATCAATATAGAAATAGTAACTACGATCTTTCTTCTTTTAGCCTTCCGGATCGAAGAAATCTATTGAAAAGAGCAGACGAAGCCCAACCAAAAAGTTGGAAGACCATGAGAGGTTCAGGATCGAAGATGTCGCTGAAGACGGCAAACCGACGGCTCCTGAAGTTGTCACAAACAAATGTGTGGCACAATACAGAGTAATCGTTAGGGACTTAATCCCGATCACCATTCAAAATTGGAATAGGCCTGCTGATGCGGAAGAAGAGGGAACATGTTTATTTGTCCCTAACCACGCCAAAGATTTACTGTGGAATAGGCTCATGGTTAATTTCAAACTACCGAAGATAGAGCTGGATCCAAATGTGGAGGATCTAGTTGAGGACACCTTAGAACATGGGAGAGCCATGGAGGCTAAGCTCAAGGAGTGGGATTTGAAGAATATGGCCTAGTGTTTCACCAACTGGAAGAAAAGATTGCACCTTGACTATGTCGTGAAAGAGAAGACTCCCGATTTCAAGAATATCCAGTTTGAGAAGATAAAACCATTCTGGGCTGAGTTTGTGAAATACAAGACATCAGAAAAAGCTAAGAAAATGTCTGCAACGAATAAGCTGAATGCTGCTAACAAGAAGTATCACCATACTATGGGGCAAGGTGGCTACAGGGCTGGAATTCCTAAGTGGGAGAAACTTGAGAATGAACTGCGTGCTAAAAAGATCACCCCAGAGACAGACGATTGGGTAGAACATGCAAGGAATTGGTTTTACGAGCATGGGGGCACGTCAGAAAGAGCGAATGCGTATAATTGAAGAACGAATAAAGCAACAACAAGATGAAATTAACGCACTTAAAGAGCAAAGTACTACCGGCCCATCTCAGCAGCACACTACATTCGATGCTACAGACCTATCGAATAATCAAAAAAGCAGTATGGCTTCCACCGAGGTCCCGGGTGATGACAAAGGCGATGACTATGGTGCACCGACGATGGCTCCTGTTGGTTACCCAGTGGATGATATTACAGAGATGACATACTGCGAGCTACATGTCAAACTTGTGAACATATCAATGAAGGTGGCGGTCGGCTATGCCTTACCAATTGGACCCACACCAACTTACCACTATCGTACGGTTCCAGAGGGCAACGTTGTTGTCGGGGTGGATGAAATCATGCCCACCTTTGAAGTTTTGGATCTTCACTACCCTGCAGGTGAAGGGGATGTGACTGTACTGGGAGACGCAACAAATGTCACCATTCTATGGCCAAAGGAATGTATCATGCTTCGAAATCACACGCCAAGGCCATCTTCGCCGCCGCCTCACCCGTCTCCAGCGAGGTCGTCGCCGCCGCGGAAGCCGTCTTCGTCGCCTCACCCGGCTCCGTCGCCTCACCAATCTCCGGCGTAGCCATCGCCGCGGGAGCCATCGCCGACGCCTCAGGATAAAAAGCGTAAGCGTACCGCTACTCTGCGTCGTGGTAAGCGATCGCCGAAACGTAAACTAGAGCCTCTTCCAAAAGTACCAAAGGTTCCTCCCAAGAGAGCTTATGACTGTACTAAAGAGGAGACTGCGGCGATCGTTGAAGCGGAAACGATAGCGTTTTTCGCTAAGATGAGGCGGCCAAAAGTGCTAGACTTCCCCAACACCAAAGAAGAAAAAGCCAGAGTGTTGAAAATGCTAAAGACTCTTCATCAACCCGAGCCAAAGCTGTCATAAGACTATGAGCGTTCTATTCTCAAGTCACATGCGGCACAACAAGTCTCGAAGAGCAGTACTGATGCAAGCGAGAAATCTGTTGCCCAGCTCAGAGAACAAGCAAAACAGTCTTGCGCCCCTCTCAAGGTGATTTCCCAAACCAATGTGGGGTCGAGTAAATATGGGGCCGAAGAGCAGTATGATCCAGAGGTAGTTGCACAATACGGAGAAGCTGCCGCTGCTCAAGGTATGAGTATTGTCCAGTACTTATCCCAGTTAGAGTACTTCCCCGTGAGTGAAGTAGCATACAAATACTAGTACGGCAAACCTCTCGTCAAACCTGAGGAGGTAAATAATCTTCCAACAAAAATGCGAAGATGGCATAACTGTTAAATGCATGCCACAAAGGTCGGGGCTAACTGGATAGTGCTGAGGGTTTAAAAAAGCATCATGGGAAAGAAAAGGATGACATGATATCCATTAAATTTGATGAACTATTTCAATTATTCAATCAAGACGTCTTGGACAAATCGATCATCAGTGCCTATTGTCTGTAAGTACTAATTCTGTAATTAATTTAGTCTCCAGCTATCTCACCTTGTTTATTACATGTATATAATCATACTGTAATATGCAGAATGAAGATTCTCGAATGCAGCAGCGGACAAATCTATGACATTGGCTTCATTGACCCATATTGGGTTCATGAAGCTAATCTCAAAACAAGCCCCCAGGACACGGAGGATAATATAGTACACGCATTAAGGTTTCAAGAAACCAGAAGGGAAGTACTTTTTCCTTACAACGTCGAGTGAGTGTTATTGTCTTCTATACACTTTCTATTTCGCTCACTCGATGTTAAGTATATAATTGATTAGTTATGCATTCGCAGCTTCCACTATATTCTGTTGATCATTCAACTTGACAAGGGCATGTACTAGTCATGGACTCGAAACATAAACCCAACGCCTTGAGCAGTGGAAGGACATGCAGATGCTTCTCCAGCGGTAATTTTAATCATTACGACACTATATCGGCAACGTTCGTAAATTTTATGATATCAAGTAATTAATAATTTATTTTATTCGTTTTCTTCGCCGGGCAGCGCTTGGAAACGATTCACCAACAAGGCTAGGAGTGTTTGGAAAGCAGGGCTTACATTTCAAGCACTAGATGTAAACACCACTAGCTATATCCGCGCATCTCTTTGATTTTAGTTTTGATACAGTTATTATCATGCTTGATTATTATTTTGATTGAACTATGTTCTCGTAAAGTGCCTGACACAGGGACCATGTAACAATATATGTGGATACTATGTTTGCGAGTTCATCCGGCAGACGTGCGATGAGAAGGGAAGAAATTTAGAGAAACTCCACGTACGTAAACAATTTCTATAGTTTTTAATTACAATCAAATTGTGTTTAGTTTCATTAATATAGGATGACTCATTTTTTAAATCAGATCGGACGTCTACGGGACGGTCTTCTGCCAAAGTATCGCGTACGAGCAATTCAGGAGAAATTGGCGTGATTCTTGGATGCAGAAGTCCTAAACCCAAAAGGGGAATACTATTCGGCTGTGTATAGACAATAGAGATTGTAAAAAGAGCAACTTTTATATGTAGTGCATGAACTCGATCCGTGTATCGAATGTAATATTGTCATGATGATCTTGTGTAATATAATGGTTCATTCATTGATGAGTGCAAAACACTAAATAAACAATAAAACAACCTAAATGAATTCTCTGCCGCGGCACAAAAAGTGATGAAAATGCTGCCGCGGCAACAAAAGTTGCCAAAATGAATTCTCTTCCGCGGCAGAGAAATATGCCAAATCTCTGCCGCGGCAGAAGGTTATTTGTCCCGGTTCGTGTTACGAACCGGGACGGTTGCTCCACCCCCCCCCCCCCCCCCCCCACACACACACACCCTCGCCCTCTGCCGTCGCCACATGTACCCCCATTTGTCCCGGTTGGTGGGACAACCGGAACTAAAGGTTGGGGCTTTAGTCCCGATTGCCCCGTCCCGGTTGGGTAACCGAGACTAATGCCCCTTACCAACCGGGACCAATGGGGTGTTTTCTACTAGTGAGACCAGCTTGGCGTTCGTCACAAGTCAAACTGGTTTTGTGACGGTGGGCGAGAGGCATGGCCAGTGGTACTATTGTGATTTTGTTTGTACAGTTTGACCAAGCATGTGTTTCACACCATTAACACCACCTAAAAGAACTCACAAATCACGAAGCAAAACGTACGCGCCGGAAGCAGAGCCGCCGTCGACGAGTTCAAACTCCATGCCATTACAGTTTGTGACAGGAGCCATACCCCGCCCGTGCCAGGCTGGCAAAACCACTCCAGTCCTGCTGGCGATCGTTGAGACGTTTGGTGACAGGAGCTGATAGCTCGAGATCTCTGGAAATGCTTCATGATACGCCGGCCGCATTATCTCGCACGAATGTTGTCACGCCCACCCAGCTGGCAACCCAGAACGTCACCATCCAAAACCAAAACGCGCCTGCTCTGAGTTACCGATTTGTTATCTTCCTTTGGCTTCTGTCGCGCCTAGACAGATCGATTTTGATGTGTAACCTATTCATGGCGCCAAGTCGTGGTGACGTGTAAAACGCTCCCACTGATAAGACAGATTAATCTCAAGCATCCGTGGAAAAAAATGATGAAAGATACTCCTACTACTGTGCAATTTTGAGCTAGGCATGTGATTCACATGCAGAGTCAATCGCCTTGGCTATAGCCAATCAACTCTTACTACATCTGCTCATGTCAACACAGACAACTTTTTTACTAGTAGTATAGTATCATATACACTGATAGCTCAGGAGCTTGTTATTACTGGACTAACCAAAAAATTAAAGAAGAAGATCTGCCGTGTATCATAAGTTCCAAATTCAAACTCTTCCACCTGGATAAAATATAACCAACAATGGCCAACGATCGCGGACGACTTCCACGCGTGGCTCCACTCACATTCCTTGTGAGTGGAACACATACCACATAGCTCCAAAACAAACGCTCTCTGTCGCTACTTCGTCAGCAGGATCACCCGATCATTGAACCTGCTTTTCAGTTTTCAACCCGGCCATGTGGACGCACGTCTCAATAATTGAACACGGGCCAGCGCGTATATATACTCGTATACTCCCTCCATCCCAGTTTAAAGGACACAATATAGAAACCATGCAATCTTAAAATATCTTGACACAATAACATTTAATTCTTGTATTTAGTACTCCATGTGCTTTCCTCACCTCTCGCACGGTCCTTTCCCCTCCCGTATCTACTAGTGCATGCATGTGAACAAGTGTGAATGGAGCTGATTTCTTGCATGCATGTAACGGAAATTAACTTGGACTATTGTATCACGCATAGAGTAGGCAGGTTTCCTCCTTTGCATTTAATTCTTAGTGTTGGTGGAGAGACAAATTAGCCCAATTAGAGCACACCTAGGGTCCAGAGATTTGCAAATTGGGTCATTTAAACCGGGATGGAGGGAGTACTATTTTCGCGCCACTAATAGTACGCCAATAATGTGAGGTGAGGTGGCTACACAGATAAGAACTGATGGCGTTGCCAGAGAAGAAAAAAGATAAGTTTCCGTTGCTATATATGATACTTTATTATAATTATGAGGGGTGCTGGCATATGAACGAGACTGACATCAACTCTACCGCAATTGAAAATGGCAATAGTGCTCGAATCCTCCAAAGAACATCGGTTAACAAAAATGGCTAATTGGTGACCGGCGAACGCTTATTCCAATTGAAAATGGCAATAATGCTGTGAGTCCTCCAAAGACCTCGCTGCAAAAAAATGGCTTGATTGGTGACGGGCGAACGCTAGATTTTATGTTAATTGTTCTGATAGGTAGAGCAGGTCTTGGAAGATTGCTTGTGATTTTGAGTTTACAACGGTTTGCGTTTCTCCATTGTGATGCACGAGTGACTCCGAGCGTCTTGTCGTTCTGTACTTCTTAGACCACCCACAGTGTTGGACAAAAGGGATTCTTAGCCTCTATCGAATCGGTTCAATACAGTGTGGGGATATACTTGAATCGACTCATACAAAAAAGCGATGCATGCAGTTGAATCGGATCAAAGCGATTCAAAGGATTTAAATATAATTTTGTGTCTGACACAAGTAAGAAATACCCAGACACCACGTCTCGATGGAAAGGATTGAGACAAAGAAAAAAGTTCTTTTATAACTCTTGGGTCCCATGTATAGTGTTTGAACCGGTTCTATACACTACAGCCAAATCAAACCGATTCGTTCTTTTACTTGAGTCGCACCACCATTATGGCTGGTCTTAGCTTTCTCTAATAGCACCTCCACTCTTTGGCCGTTCTCGCACGAAATCCGGCGCTATTTAGCACCGGACATGTGTAACTTTTTGTCTGAAAATGTTCAGTTTTCTACTTGTGTTCATAGGTGTGGTTCCCAGACAAGGCAAAACCGGCGACATATTGAATTTTTTATTCCCGCCGGCGACATCTTGCCGAAAGGAGATTGACAGAAATCGGCAAAGGTGTTCGATCAAATTATTAAAGAACATGATAAAATACGGCGAGCATTCGTCGACTGGGACAGGATCCTCAGACGTGTCTGATGCGACGGGGATGAGCTCCTCGGCCAGGGCACGGCCCGCTGACGGATTGGAGTAGGTGGAGGCAGAGCTCGGCGAAGGGGTGGTGGCCGAGATGCTCGGCGCAGTCCTCAGCGTGCTGGCGGTGCGGCGCGCCATGTACCAGGCCTTGACCCCAGAGACAGAAAGTCGGGGGACCCCCCCCCCCCCCAACTCTAGATGACGCGTCGTGGCGACCTTTGCAGAACTTCTGGGGGCGGATTATCCGGCCTGGGCAAAACTCCGGCCCTTGCCGGACAATCCGAGAGATATTATGCCCCCCTCTCTGGGTGACGCACCCTTGTGCTCTTTGTGATTGGGGGAGGGGCGGATTATCCGCCCCCCCTCCCAAAACACTTTGAGGATCTGCAGCACTTCAACACACATTAAATAATCTTTGATATTGTTATCTAACACACAAAACACTAGGAATCATGAAATGGTCTTTCAGCAACTCCGCCGGAGAAGGAGCCGGAGCCGGAGTCGGAGTCGGGATCGGAGCACCATTGGGGCCAAAACCTAGCGCCTGCGCTATCTGCACGGGGACGACGATTGGAGCCTCCAGCTGGTCCACCTCCTTCCCCTCCTCGACGTCGTCCTCCACCTCCTCCGTGTCATCGGCGTCGACGAGACCCCACGCGACCGCCGCCTCAGCGGCTAGAGCCACGCACTCCTCCTCCCCCGCCGAGTCGGCGACGTGCTCACGCTATGCCTCCTCTGCGTCACTGTGCACTTTGGCGGCGTGGCGGAGCTCGCGGATGGCGGACTTGGCGGCCTCCTTGGCCACCTCCTCCAGCATGGTCATGGCCGCCTCGTGGCGGATCTCGCGAAGAGCCGCTGATGTGGCCTCCATGGCCACCGCCTCCTTGGCGGCGACGTGGTGTATGTCGGTCGCCGCCCATTGGGCGGGAACCGTTGCCGCCACCTCCACCACCCGCTGCAGCGCACACTCGGTGATCCCGCCTTCCTTATCGAAGGCCAGCACCTGCGCTTTGCCCATGCGCCGGGCCAACACTATGGCCTCGAGGTGGACCTCGTTGACCTCCACGTCCCGGTAGCGAGTGCGGCACATCTCCCGGATCTTGGACCATGTGGCAATCTTGGGGTGAGGCATGGCTGATGGAGCTTTTTCGACTGCTGGTTTGCTCTTGCTTTGGGGTTTGTTGTCTCCGCCGCAACGGCGACGGTCTTTTATAGGCCGCGTCGGAGGCGGGAAATGGACTGGGATACGCGGGAAGTTTTCTCGCCGCAGGAAGCGAGACACGCGAGGAAAACGATGGCGGGAAATGCCGGCCGCGCGGGAAGCTGCCGACGCTGATAGCCGATATCGCGTCGCCATTAACCTTCCATCGTTAGGGTGTCAACCGGTGACAGCGGGAGGGAGACGGATAAATTGGTCGGGCAGCTAGGCGCGGTCAGCCGGACAGGCGGACCACTATCCTAAATCGACCGCGACCCGACCCAAACGGACAGAAACAAACCGTTTGGGGTGATCGGAGGAGTCGGCCCGTTAGAGATGCCCTAATAACATCATCCGATGCTTGGCCCATGTGGTATGGCTGGACGCTGCAGGAAATAATTGAAGAGTAGCGAGGAGAGCCAAGCAGCATGTGTCGTTAATCCTAAACCGATGATTCAATGACCGCAAGTTTGGTGTGTACGTCTTTTTTTTATTTCATGAACGCGGCAGTTGTCCTGAATGATCATTATCTTCAGTTGTACGTTTAGACCGAGCAGGTGGTCGCCTTCCTCCGTCAGTGGTGCGCGCGCGAATGATCTCGAGTGGTTTTTTCTGGTTCAGTGCGCTTCAGCAACAGGTCCAGCTTTCATCGTGCGACGTACAGGCGGAGCTTTCCCGGACAGGCAGGCAGTTTGGGGCGAAATTTGCCACGGAACATCGGTTGAAAACGTTGCCGGGGACTGCTGTTTCCCAGGGATGGTCATGTCGTGATCAAATCAGTTAACTCGGCCCATCTCTTGGATGAGTACGGTAAGTTATCCGCAGGCCAGCCGATCGATCGCCGTCGCGGTTGACACCGGCGTGTGCGCGGCACCAGGCCACTTTTTCTTCTTATCCCGACGGTACGGAGCACCGGCGGAACCGTGGTGTCAGCGTCACGGGCCCAGCTCCACACACTCGTGTTGCGTTTGGACGTTTCCTGGCCCACGGTTGCGCACACGGCCCTAACATTCAGCGAAGAGCCCACTCCATCCCAAAAGCCCGGACTGATAGGAGGAGAGAAATTCTCCCTTATAAGCTGGTCGTGGCCTCCTCCCGCTAGCGAGGTGGGCCTAAAGTCACGGGCAACGCTTGGTACCCTAACACCCCATCCCCCTAGGAAGCCCCCCAGGCGGGCATGGCGGTGCTGGCTTTGATACCAATTGTCAGCGTCCCGGGCCCAGCTCCACACACTCGTGTTGCGTTTGGACGTTTCCTGGCCCACGGCCGCGCACACGGCCCCAACATTCAGCGAAGAGCCCACTCCATCCCAAAAATCCGGACTGGTAGGAGGAGAGAAATTCTCCCTTATAAGCTGGTCGTGGCCTCCTCCCGCTAGCGAGGTGGGACTAAAGTCACCGGCAACGCTTGGTACCCTAACAGGTGGCGACGCGGCGAGTCATCAGAGTCAAAGCTCGGGCCACGCTTCGGACCACCCCGATGATCGAAGGAGCAAAGATGCAAAAGCACATGGCGTTGCGTTGGTGGTGTCATCATGTGCCACACTAATCGATCAGCGCCCAGTGCCAGCAGATACGGACAGAAACACCACTCTCCAATCGACATACGCTATCGTCGAGCATCCGTCCATGGCCCATCGGAGGATCAGACGAGATCTCGTCTCGTATAGCTAAGCTATAACTCCATGGCGCTACACTCGTCTTATCTATCACCCACCGGAGACGAGCCAACGGCCGTGAACGAACGCGGAGCACGACGCTCGTGCCGAGCTGTTCCCGTGTGGGCGGAGGAATCTCAACGCCGGTGGGAACAAGAAACCCGCGGGCGGTTGCGGTGGGAGCGTGCGAGAGACGGTGGGAAACTTCCCTGGTCCCGGGGACGGACGTGCGGAGTTCGATAAAACAGGCCAACTTGGCATTCGTCATAAGTCAATCGGTTTCGTGACGGCGGGCAAGATAAGCCGAGATCTGGAAATGCATGATACGCCACCCGCATTATCACGCACGAATGTTGTCATGCCCAGCTGGCAACCCAAAGCGTCACCATCCAAAACCAAAACGCGCCTGCTCTGCGTTACCAACTTGTTATCTTCCTCTGTCTTCTGTCGCGCCTAGACATATCGATTTCGACGGCTAACCAATTCATGGCAACCAGGCTTCAAACGCTTCCAGAATAAACAGACAAGACAAAGAAGCCATCAAAAGAAAAAAAAGCATCCAAAAGCTGTGATCGAATTCTCTCCATTCTAGCTGACGATGGGCGGCATCAATGCAACCCGATTGTCAGTTTTTATGTCGTTTTCACCTGAGGTTAGTTGCATCGCGCGCAAGCTAATCGTCGAAATGTCAGGCATACCAAATTGTCATGAGCCTAGGATGCTGATGTGTAGTTGCGTACCACAAATTAAAGCTTAGCATACCTGAAAAAAATTATGAAAGATACTAGTATGCAATTTTGAGATAGGCATCTGCCTCTGGTAGCATGTTTTTATTGATTACCATTACTACTCTAGATTCACCCATTTGGCGCTTAACTATCGATTCACCTGCAAAAAGTCAATCGATTCTTACTAGATCTACTCATGTCATACATGGAAAACTCTTTTACTAGTTTAGAGTATACACTAACAGCTCAAGAGCTTGTCATTACTGGACTAACCAAAAAATTAAAGAAGAAGATCTGCCGAACACGTTCCAAACTCAAACTCTTCCTCCTGGAGAAATTATAACCAACAATGGCCAACGATCACATGGCCAAGCATGGCTATAACAACAATCACATTCCTTGTCAGTGGAGAGCAGAGCACATAGATCCAAAACGCTGCTCTCCGACTCTGGTAGTTCGTCAGCAGTATCACCCGATCGATGAACTTGCTTTTCATCTTTCAGCCCATGTGGACGCACGTCTCAATAATTGAGGACGAGCGAGCGTACATATACTCTTGTATTGTTTTTGCAGCGGTATAGTACGCCAATAATGCGAGGTGAGGTGGCTACACTGATAAGGACCCAATGGCGTTGCCAGAGAGGAAAAAAGATAAGTTCCCGTTGCTATATGCCCATATTGTAGTACAATTATGAGGGGTGTGAGACTGACCTCAACTCTATCACTGCCGATTGAAAATGGCAATAATGCTCGAGTGCTCCAAAGAACTTCGTTAAAAAATGGCTAATTGGTGACCGGCGAACGCTAATCGCTGGACTGCCAATTGAAAATGGCAATAATGCTATGAGTCCTTCAAAGACCTTGTTGGAAAAAATGGCTTGATTGAGGTGACCGGCGAACAAGGCTAGCTTTTTATGTTAATTGTTTTGATACGTCGAGTAGGTCTTGGATGGTCACTTGGGGCGCGTTTGGTAGCATGCATCGATATTTTGGCTTGGTCGGGTAGTGGTACGGAGAGCACTGCCATGCTCATCCGACCTCTGAGCCACCTTTTCCATCTTGTTTGATAGTCTGCATGGAATTTTTTGCAACCACAACAGCAACGAATGCATGTTGTTTGGTTGCCTGCACCAAATTGCCTATTACACAAATATGCATTCCTAAACAGTCATTTGCTGCTCTTGTTCTTCGTCTTCGTACTGCATCCCGGCGACAGTGGGAGCGACAGAGGGTGGCATGACATAGACGGCGACGAGCTCCTTGGCGTTCCTCTACCTGCACGACCCAGCTGTCGAGTAGACTATTTTCCTCTACCTCATCTTCAACCTCGCACACAAGCTGAGAAGTTTATCCACGTATGTATAACTCGTACAAATCTTCAGAGGGATCTCTAACCCTACATCAAAACGAAAAACTTACAATGTGAGAGTTATAGGGAACAACAAGATCAACCTACCCCTCAAAGGACCCTCCGGAAAATTGATCTGTGCGACAGATTTGAAGAAATTCCTTTCAAAAAGCTCCAACTTTCACTATGAATTTGAAATGATACAGAGCACGAACCTCGGTGTAGACGGTCAGAATGGAACCCTACCATCGATGTGCCTCTTTTTCATGTAGAGATTGAGTTGATTTGGAGCATGTTTGTGTTAATCCCAAGTAGTTAGGATGAACACAGTTTAGAAGAGGAGAGAGAGAAAACATTAGACGAGTGAGTGCAAGAATTGCATCGATGGGTGCTTTAATATCCGTGCATGGGGCTGGTTTCATTGGAACGATTGATCTGAGCGGTGTCCTGGGCCTGGCTCTGGCTGCTTTGAGAATCATGTTGGTGCAGCCCAAACTCGCATGGAGGCAACCAAACGAGCCGATTTCGGCTTCCCACAGGCTGCCCGATCCTCACGCAAGCTTCCAAACATGCTCTTATGGTTTCGGTTCCTCTGTTGAGGTGCAACAGTGATTCGTTCTGTACGTCTTCTCTTTCTGTACTCTTAAAAATTTGTAGTTGGTGTGAACAAACTGCATTTCTGACTGGGACGCTTGGTTTATAGATTACAAACAGAGATTCCTGTGCATCCAGTTCCAGCTGAATTTAGCCACGCGAAGCAGCGTACTGGTAACGTCAAGTTGGCATCGCGTCAAATTGTCCGGAATGATGGAGCGTGTTCTCCATCTGATCTGTGATTGGTGAACCAGCTGCGCCACTGATAACGATTCCGTGCCGGCCGATCACGTATCGCCGGCGTGTGCTGCCGATGTTGTTTTCTTCCCCCGCGGTCCCGTCCGCGTCCGTGCACATGGCGTCGGCACGGTGGTGGTACAGCCAGCGTATGAAACACACTCATCAGTATCAGGTTAGTCATAGCGAAAGTAACATAGTTGTAACATAGTATATTACTATATACAATAGAAAAACCATATATTACTATATAGGTAAAAAGATTGACGTGACAAACAATTAATAAGAAGAGAGATAAATAAAGTAACCTAATATGTTCAAATTGTATCACACTTTTCAATACACTATAAATTAATTCGGAAATGCATTTGTGATTAATAAAGTTTTTTATATTATCACACTTATGACACTTTCACTATAAAAGGTAATAACTTAGACTATTTACTCGTCTAAGATACTCTTCATTATGACCAGCCTTAGCACCTTAGGCGAAGTGATGGACTGATAGCTAGGGGCTTATCTACTGTAGTAGGCAAAGCATGTATGCGACGATCAGAGCACCTACTGATTACTACCTCCATTTCAGGGTTTAAGACGCACACGTTTTTCAAAACAAAGTTTGACCAAAAGAATTGAGCAACAAAATCTTGATTATATTGTACATAATTAGTACCGTTGGATTCGTATTGAAAAAATACTTTCCAGTGATACTAGTTTTATACCAAAACTCTTTATGTATTTAGAGTAATTCTTGGTCAAAGAAAAAACACGCAAAACGAGGACGCCTTAAGCCTTGAAACGGAGGGAGTACAAGCCAACGACCAGCAACAGTCACGAACGTTAGGGCATCTCCAGCGGAACAACTCAAACAGTCTTGTTATGCTTGAACTGGTTCAACCAGACGGGAGCGTCGGTCACGCACTTTCCAGCGACTCGAACCATCGGCGCACCAAATTTGGGTAAGGTCGCGTCGGGGCGGACAGTAGATGCGTCCTCCGTCGTCTTCCCACGTGTACCGAGGGCTCGCATGGCAGCGACCCAGACACGGGCAGCATACTGACTGGTGGCAGCAGCCATGACCATCAATATCAATGTTGACTAAGGCGACACCGCTTCAGTGCCTGCACCGACATTGATGGCGAAGACGCTGGAGCATTCTCATGCATTGACGGCCAGAGCTTCTTAAACCGCAGTTGTGTCCTTCGGTGCCGCACACTCCATCGCCTGACATTGCCAAAAAAGGAAGCATGGTCCGCCAGTGTGATGAAGATGTCGTCGTGGCTGAAGAGGTCCAATAACGACCACGAGGCGAGCTTGAGCTCGTCGACCCGCCGCAATCGCGAACGACGGTCGCCCACTTCCTTCGCCACCTCCACGCTTCCTCTGTAGGCTACTGCCATTGCCAAGGTCAGAGGCACACGTTGGTCCTACGGCACGGATCGTAGATCCCGACAAGAACCGCCAGCGGGACCGGGTGCATGTGCCGGTGCTGGAGTGCGAGTGTCGCTGGCTGGAGGGGGCGACATCACGCACCACAATGTCTCCCCCTCCGCATCGGCTAGCACCTCAACGTGGTGAGGATGCCGATGCCGTCAGCGCCCAATAAGCACAAGGGACTGAAGGATAAGATACACCCCCGCGTCGCCAAACTCCCGCCCGTGTTCCTTTACGAATCATGCTGGGCACAACATGGGTGGTCTACAGGGAACCAAATGAGTTGAAATTGCTGCGCACAGGCCAGGCCGGACCTCCTGGGTGCTACCAAACGCGTCCTGGACTGGTGTGCGCAGATCATAAATCCTCAAGCTCGAAACAGGCTTTCGCCCGTTTTATAAATAAAGCAAACCGGTGAGACCGGTGCTAGGCCAGACAGCACAAGCCCAAAGAACTTGCTAGGGCTACAGCACAGTCAAGCCCAAAAGAAAAGAAAGAGAACAAAAGAAGAACAAATGCCAACATTGGCAGATCGATGACCGGAGACGACCCTCTACCGATGCCCTCCCCCGGACAGATCCCACCGCGCTCCTAGCATTTCAAACCGCCGTGTATCAAGCAGTACCTTCAGCAAGGAATGCAACGACGACGACGCTGCCGCCCGGACTAGTCCTAGGGTTTCCTCCGATACACGGAGGGAGGGTACGGAGGAGGTACACGATGCCCTCCAGGAAGGCAAGGCCACACCCTTGGGCGTCACCGCGTCAGTGCCGGCCGGGGCCAACAAGGATTTCTCCCACCTCCAAAGAACCACCACCCTCGGACGGTCCCAAAGTGCCCACCCACCCAACCTCCAACCAGCTCGTGCCACCACGGAACATGCGCCATCTTCGTCATCTCACCATGGACATCAACGCGAGGCTTTGAGGTCCGAGCAAGAAGACAGTGGTACCAGGGGTAGTAGCACCGCAGCCACGCGGGAGGGAACAACCTCCACCGCCGTGGCAGTAGCCTACCGGGCGCGGCAACATGGACACACCAGTGCTAACCCGGTCGGGCCCAAATAGGCCCGCAAAGCCCCCGTCGCCACGTTGCAGCAAGGGCGGCCACAGCCGCCACCACCAACCCAGGCCCTCCGACGCCCCTCCTCCACCTCCAGGAAGCCGCAAAGGGCCATGTGGGAGAAGGCCCGCCCAACCCATATGGGGCCCAAACGGGCCCAAATCTGGGCCGAGCAGAGCACCACGCGCCGCCACCAAGACCCCTACTGCCCCGCCGCCAACGCCGGCGCCGCGCATGCCTCCGCCCACCCCGCCCCTGGGAGACACTCCAGCAGGCCGGACCGCCACCGCCTAGAGCTCCGCCGCCGTCGGGAGCCCTGCCTCCCTCTGCGCGGACGGGAAGAAGAAGCAAACCGCCGCCGCCAGCACCGCACGGGAAGCCCCGACGGCGGCGACGTCGGTGATGATGAGGGGGGTTGCTCGGGAGGAGGGAGGCGGCGCCCGCCCGTCACCCTACGGGGGGCGAGAGCCCTTTTTTTCTTATGAAGTTTTCTATATTTTTCCTTTCCCTCTAAATCCTCAAGCTTGTCAGTGTCACAGGATAATTGAGCAACTGGAAGCTCCAGGCAGACGCGCGAGGAGAGCCAAACAGCCTGTGCGTCCTTCGCGCCAATAATAAGAGATGAGGCGTCGGAGGACTTGATGATAAGGACTCACACGGCTATGGTAGGACAGTAGTACAATGATCGGGGGTGCTCGAACAGGGACACCGCACCGCACATAGTACGAGCCGAGCCGTGTGGTGGCCTTGACAAGTGTTGCATTGATCGTACAAGAATTATTGTAACCTGATGAATCGATGACCACAAGTTTGGTGTTTACGCTGTCTTGAACGATCATTATCTTTAGTTCTAGGAGTACGTTTAAATCGAGCAGGACCGAATGATCTCGATTGAGTGGTTTTTTCTGCTTCGGTCCGCTTCAGCAACAGTCGAGTCGAGGGATGCCTATCTGGTCTGATTGGAGTAGCAGCAGTTTCAGGGTTCATCCTGTGACAGGCGGAGCATTCCCGGACAGAGGCAGTTTTTGGAGCGAGTTTCGCCACGGAACATCGGTGGAAAACGTTGTCAGGCGTCTGCAGGGATGGTCCTGTCTGGATCAAGGCGGTCGCGTCGGCCCATTTACTTTTTTTTTCTCCTTATCCCGAGGGTACGGAGCACCGGCGGAACGGTAGCGACGCGGGGAGCATGAGAGCCAAAACTAACCTGTAATGAAGGAGCTCCGATCCATGGCGGTAGACTCGTACTATCGGCGGCCAACCCAATTAACCCACCGCCTGTGACAAGCCAACGGCCGAGAACGAACGTGGAGCACGACACGCCTGCCTGCCGAGCTGTTCCCGCGTGGGCGGAGGAATCTCAACGCCGGTGTGTCCGTCCGGTAGGGAAGAAACGAAACCTGGGGGCGCATGCATGCATCCTCGGGCGGGGTTCGGTCGGCGCGTGCGAGCGAGCGACGGTGGGAAACTTCTTCCCTGGCCCCGGGGACGGACGTGCCGAGTTTTTTTTTTTTTTTTTTTTTGGAGGGTGGACGTGCGGAGTTCGATAAAACAGGCCAACTTGGCATTATTTCGTCATAAGTCAATTGGTTTCGTGACGGAGTTACGGCAGGGCACATGGGCCACTTGGTATTGTGATTTTGTTTGTTCAGTCTGTCCAGGTTTCACACAGCATTAATAACACGAGCTAAAGAACTCGCCAATCACCAACCAAAACGTACGCGCCGGCGCCGGAAGCGGCGCCGCCGTGGACGAAACCAAGCTCCGTGCACATACGTCTGTGACGGGAGCTCTACCCGTCCGTGCCTAGCTGGCAAAACCGTACTCCCGCGGGCGATCGTTGAGATGTTTGGTGACAGCCTGACTGACGGGCGCTGATAATTAACTCGAGATCTGAAAATGCATGATACGCCCATCGCATTATCACCCACACAAATGTTGTCTCGCCCATCTAGTAAGTAACCCCACGCACATACTACGTCACAGACACGATGACACAAGTCACCATCCAAACCTAAACGAGCCTGTTATTCGTTACCACCGATTTGTTATCTTCCTCCGTCTTCTGCCGTGCCTAGGGAGATCGATTTCGATGGCTAACCACTCATGGCGCCAAGTCCAGACAAGACCAAAAGAGCTTTCAAAAACTGTGATCAAATTCTCCATGCATTCTCGCTGACCCATTGTCAGTTCTACGTCATTTTCACCTGACAACAGGGACAGGCCGCCATCTTGGCCACCATCTGCCACCGCCGGTGGCCGCCATGGAGGCGCGGCCTGCTGCTGGCGCCGTCCTCGACAGTCGCTTCGACGGGCTCACGGATCTCGGGGAGAACCATGTCGCGATTCAGATGGCGGAAGAGGCCCTCGACGAAGGAGATTGGACGATGGTGTCTCGTCGTAAGGACCACCGGAGTTCGCTGCAGGCCTTCTGGGAGGAGGCGGGCTATCCCTCTCAGACCTCGCGCTACTTGGAGCTTCGGAAGGGCCGTCGGTCGTCTGGGGTAGGATCCCCTCCCCGGATTCGCCATGCAAGATCTTCATCGCCCCCGACGACCGGTCAGGCGCTGGGTGATCGCCGGTGTTCCTCGCCGACGCCGTCGGGTCTACGGTTGTCGCATCGTCCGCGCATGGGCATGTGGCGAGGCCCTCTGCCGAGGCGTCGGATTACGCCGCCTCCTACGCTCGCGGAGTTCGTTCCTTCTTTTGCGGCGAAAGTGGCGGAGACGGGTGGACCCACTGGCGCGGATTCTCTGGTATCGGGGCCAGGTGGGACTCGGTCGCGGGCGGGAGTCCTGGCGGGGTCGGGGTCGGGATCGGGCTGTAAGCGTGCTCCGTGCCTTCGGAGACCGATTCCCCTTGACACCTCTTCGCTTCGTCGCTCGACTGCTGCGTCTGCTTCCTCCGCGCCGCCATCGACCTCGCTCTGCCCTAACGTCCGCTGCAACTGGACACCGGGGTCGCCTTCTTTCGCCCGCGCTGTGATGGCAGGGGTGCCCCAGCCACAGACGTCGGTGGGAGGAACTGCTGCGCCGGCTGCACCATCCATGCCCCCGGCGGGAGGAACTGCTGCTGCGTCGGCGGGTGGAACTGCTGCTGCGCCGGCGGGAGGAACTGCTGCTACGTCTGCCAATCTAGCGCTGCTCTCGGTTCTACCTGGTGGAGGACAACCAGGGATGGCTAGTCAAATTCCTTTCAGGCCTCTTCAGCCACCGTTCCGTCCTGCGGGTCCATCGGGGTTCAATGCTCAGCCCATGGGGTAGTTCTTCCAGCCACAGATGAATTTTGCTAGGCCGGTTTTCCCACCAATCATCCCGCCTCAGCAATATGCGCAGATGTTTCCGCAATTTGCGCAACCTGCCGCTGCTGTTTCTGATCCGGTGGTGCCGCGGAATAAACGTAAGAAAAAGAAGAATGTTCAGGGAGCACAGCCGCAGCCATCTGCGGTGCCTACACAGCAGACTTTTCAGCCTCAGTTTCAACATACAACGGTGCTCACACCGGGCATGATGTATGGTCCTCCGCCGGCCGTGAGCATGCCAGCGCCGCTAGTTTCTGCTGTCTCTACAGCTGTGGTTGCTATTGGGGATTCTTCTGGTCAGGCTGATACTGGAAAGACCAAGAAGATGGTGAAGTGCTGGAAATGCTCTGGTGATACTCATGCTTCCAAAAATTGTCCGGTTCATCATTACTATTTGGTTTGTAATAATTCTGCTCACCCCACCGCCAAGTGTCCAACGTTGAAATTGCTCAAGCCTACGATGATTGTGGCAGGTAATGGTACCGAAGATACTCTTTTCAATCAGTTGCCTGATAGCATTTTCAAGGCAAACTTGGCTCCAAAGTGTACACCGACAGCTAAGGTGACTATGGTGGGTGCGGTGGTGCCTGCGTCTGTCATTGAGTCTCAGATGACAAGGATATGCCCTCTCAGTACTCAGTGGAAATGGGAGGCCCTTCCGCATGGTGATGATTCTTTCCTTGTTAGCTTCCCTTCTTTCGAGGATTTGCAGCGTGTCGATGGCATACAGATGTCGGTCCCTTCTCATAATGCTCGGATTGTTATCAATGTCTGAGAGATGCAGGATATCCAGACGAGTTTTGTACTACCTCAGGTGTGGGTTCATGTGGAGGGTGTTCCTCATACCATCAGGCACTTCCATGGCTTGTGGGCGGTTGGCTCTCTTCTGGGTACGACAGTGGATGTGGATTTGCCGATGCTGTATAGTCGCAATATTGTGCGTATTTGTGTGGCAATGATGAATCCAAATGTGCTTCAGAAGTGTGTGTGGATGCTAGAGGTCCCTACATTGGTACTACTGCTACTCTGAAGTTGAAGGGCTATGACTTTACTTTTCGCCCGGAGTCCCAAGATTTCTCCCCTGATCCTACGTTCACCCCTATGTTCTGGAGACGTAAGGGAGATTATTCAGATGAGGACGATGGTACTGGACAGAAGGGGAAGGACCCATCTACTGATGATACCACTACTCGGACTTAGGGGAATCAGATGGAGATTGACGCGAGTTCTCAGACAGTTGTGGGTGGTCCTCAGACCAACAAGCTTTCTACTTTGCCTGTGTTTGCGGTCACGCCTTTCAATCCTAGTCCCCAAACTCCCAAGGGTAAAGCTATTGTTGCCGCTGCACGACGCTCTTGCTCTTGTTTTCAGCGGCCTATTTTGTTCTCTACTACTGCATCTTTGGTTTTGGTTGAGGCGGATCTTTCTGGAGCCACGTCTCGTTCCCCTGCCTCCTCTCCTGCACCGCCTGTGGTGCAGCACTCTTCACCAGGTCTCGCCGACGCGTCTCTGCTTCTCGGTGTGGGGACACTCGTGGACTTGGCTGCCGTGGGCTAGCCAGCATCACCTACTTCTTCTCAGCCGGCCTCGTCGACTACCTCTTCACCTTCTACTGCGCGGGAGACACAGGAGGTTCAGCCCACTACGTGGCAGGCACCTCAGGAGAGCTCTGTGTTGGGCCAGGAGGCCGATGGTTTTGGGCCACATGATGGCCAGGGCCATGGGCTTTTTTCGACACAGGATGCGCTGGTCGAGCTGGGTTCGTTGGCGGATGCAGCTGTGGAGGATGATCAACATTTGCAGGTTCTCAAGGTCTCTCAGATACCAGTGCTGCACAGGAGTGCAAGGCATCCAGTGAGTACCGATGGTGCTTCGTCTACTGACATGGATTCTTTAGAGAAGGCCAGACGCAGGAAGGCGGAGAAGAATCTGGACACGGCTGGTAACCCCTCTTCATCCATGTCTTTTATTCCTTTTTCATCGACTTGCATTAATTCTAAGCTTAATTCTGTTGGAATTAGTTTAGGTAAGAACGTAAGTGATGTTTCTATTTCTGTTAAGGTCTTGAAGCGGATGGAATTTGACCAGTTAACGGTTGTTCCAAAAGCCTCGACCTCTTATATTTCTACCTACTCTGATGATGAGGATACAGACATCTCAACAGATGGTCTGATCCTATCTCATCTAGTAGGTGAAGTTCTTGAAGTTGGTTTGGACGAAGATAGATTAAGCTCAATTTATGAGCTAACTGCTTCTGGTCGTAAATCAACTTCTAGAAAAAAATGTAATAAATCTCGTAAACGAGAACTTGCGCCTAAATCTATTATTGTTTCCCAATGAATGGCATGTTTTTGAATAGCAGAGGTCTTCGAGACTTGGCTAAACATTTACACATTGCACTATGTTCTAGGGAACACAATTTGGATTTTGTGGCTATCTCCGAAACTGGTAGACGAGAATTTTCACAGACTATACTAGATCGCCTATCAGGCGATTTAGATTTTATGTGGCATTCTCATCCACCCAGGGGATGGTCTGGGGGCATTTTACTTGGCGTGCGGGCAGACACAATGGATATATTAGCTGTTGCGGACGGGGAGTTTCATATTAAACTACACATCCGTAACAAAGCTGATAATTTCGTGTGGACTCTGGTTGCTGTATATGGTGCGGCTCAAGAGGATTTCAAGGCCGATTTCCTTCGAGAATTGGTGAACTTAGCAAAGGACAATCCGTACCCTATCCTTATAGGGGGATTTTAACTTGCTTCGGTTTCCATTTGAGAAGAGCAAAGGCCGCTTCGACGATCATTGGTCCTTCCTTTTTAAGGCTGTCATTGACAGTCTTGATTTGAAGGAAATAAACATGATTGGTCGACAATTTACTCGGGCTAATTCTTTGGCGGAACCAACATACGAAAAACTTGATCGAGTACTGATGGACTCAGAATGGGAAGAGCACTTCCCTCTAGTTTCGGTACGCGCTCTAGAACGTATTGAGTCTTTGTCTGATCATGCTCCCATTTTGCTAACCACTGGTTTACCATTACCACGTTGTGGCCGTCCTTTCAAATTTGAGCTTGGATGGCTGCTTCGGGATGGTTTCCATGATATGGTGAAAGCAGTTTGGGAAAGACCGGTTGCTGGTGATACCCCAATCTAGAGATGGAATAATAAAGTGCGTTTGACACGAAAACATCTCGGGGGTTGGGCGCGACACACTACTGGTATTCTTGAAAAAGAAAAGCTTAGACTTTCTGCTACTATTGATGATCTCGAAGCTTTAGCAGAAACCCGGTTGCTCACTCCGCAGGAAATTGAGCTAAAAAGCCAATCAAATGCGGAGATTGCCCGGTTACTGCGTGAGGAGGAACTCAAATGGTATCAACGCTCTAAATCACAATTTATTTTGCATGGGGATTCGAATACTAGATACTTTCACAGTGTTGCCAATGGCAGGCACAAGAAGAAACGTATTCATTCCTTAAAGCAAAATGACGAGCTGATTGAAAGACATGAGCAACTAAAGTCTTACATTACGAATTATTATAAGGGTTTGTTTGGGGATCCAGAGGAAGGCACTTTCTCAATGGACGAGTCCCAAATTAATGATATACCCCAAGTTTCTGTGGAGGAAAACAAATATCTGACTGCTCCCTATTCTGAGGAGGAAGTCAAATTAGTTGTTTTCCAAATGGAGCATAATAAGGCACCTGGTCCGGATAGTTTCCCCGCTGAGTTTTACCAAACTTTTTGGGATGTAATCAAGCTAGATCTCTTGAATATGTTTAGTGCTTTACATGAGGGTCAACTTGATCTGTTTCGGTTGAACTTTGGTGAAATCATATTACTGCCTAAGGTTAATGAAGCAGAACGGATCCAACAATATAGACCGATCTGTCTTCTTAATGTTAGCTTCAAGATTTTTACCAAGGTTGCCACTATCAGGTTGAACTCTGTGGTTGATCATGTTGTTAGGCCTTCACAAACCGCTTTCATGCAAGGGAGACACATTCTGGATGGTGTGGCTACCTTACATGAAACGGTCCATGAACTCCACAGAAAGAAATTGAATGGGGTAATTCTTAAAATTGACTTTGAGAAAGCTTATGACAAAGTTAATTGGTCCTTTTTACAACAAGCTCTCAGAATGAAAGGTTTTTCTGTGGATTGGTGCTCCTTGATCGAAAGCTTTCTAGTCGGTGGTAGTGTTGCCATCAAAGTCATTGACAATGTTGGCAGCTACTTTCAGACTAAGAAGGGGCTAAGACAAGGGGACCCATTATCACCCATGCTTTTTAATATAGTAGCTGATATGTTATCTATCTTGATTGAGCGTGCTAAGTCTGATGGTCAGATTAAAGGGGTGATCCCTCATCTTGTAGATGGGGGGTTATCTATACTTCAATATGCAGGCGATACAATTCTTTTCATGGAACATGATCTTGAAAAAGCCAAGAATCTGAAACTCATACTTTCGGCTTTTGAGCATCTTTCGGGATTAAAAATTAATTTCCATAAAAGTGAATTATTTTGTTTCAGCGAGGCTGAAGAGGAGGTTGGCCTTTATAACGAACTCTTCGGCTGTTGTCATGGCACTTTTCCGATCAGATATTTGGGTATTCCGGTACACTACCGAAGGCTTACAAATTCTGAGTGGAAAATTGTCGAGAAAAGATTATAGATACGTTTGAGTAGTTGGAAAGGCAAACTTCTCTGTATAGGGGGAAGACTGGTACTCATCAACTCAGTCCTTAGTAATATGGTTTTGTATATGCTTTCTTTTTTTCAACTTCCAAAAGGTGTCTTAAAAAGGTTGGATTATTTCCGATCAAGATTCTTTTGGAAGGGAGATAATGAGAAAAAGAAGTATAGACTGGCTAAATGGAGTGTTTTGTGTAGACCCAAAGAACAGGGTGGGCTCGGTATTTATGATCTACAGGTTAAGAATACAGCCCTCCTTAGTAAATGACTCTTCAAGTTATTAAATGAGGAAGGGATTTGGCAAACTATTATTAAAAGGAAGTATATTGGCTCAAAGGCATTGTCCCAAATGGTTTGGAAACCTGGTGACTCACTTTTGGGCTGGTCTAATGGCGTCTAAAAAACATTTTTTACGCTTCGGGACTTTCTCTATTAATAATGGGACGCAGATAAGGTTCTGGGAGGATAAATGGCTAGATAATGTTACCCTTCGAGAACAATATCCTTCGTTATATTCTATTGTTCGTTATAAGGAGGAAACGGTTGTCATAGTGCTCGAATCATTCCCGCCTAATATAACGTTCAGAAGGGATCTAATTGGTTCTAGACTTGACTCTAGGATCATGTTGCTACATTGCCTGGCACATGTACAACTGTCGGATGAGCCAGATAAATTCCGTTGGAATCTAACTAAGAACGGGTCCTTTTCTGTTAGCTCTTTGTATGATGCTTTAATCCAGCCGTCTATTCCGGCGGTGGATAATAGGATGATTTGGAAGATGAAGATACCTCTTAAAAACAAAAATTTTGTTTGGTATCTTCGTCGCGGGATTGTCCTTACAAAGGACAACCTTATTAAGCGAAATTGGCATAAAAATCCTCGGTGTGTGTTCTGTCACCATGATGAGACAATCAAACACCTATTTTTCCAATGTAGTTTTGCCCGGTCTATATGGTCAATCACCCAAGCAGCTTCAGGCTTGTATCCACCACGTAGTATTGCCAACATTTTTGGGAATTGGTTACATGGTATTGATAACAAGTACAAAAATCTTCTTAGGGTCGGAGCGATAGCCATTATATGGTCGCTATGGCTATGTAGAAATAATAAGGTTTTTAATGATATAAACTGCTCTCTTCTGCAGGTTCTCTACAGGTGTACTCATACCCTTCGGGTCTGGTCGACTTTGCATAGTGCGGAATATCGCGATCTTTTCATGAAGGTGTGCATGCGGCTGGAGGATACGGCACGGGACTTTTTTACCAGACATGGATGGCAGCATAATGTTCGGATTGACTTGCCCTCTGCACCCTAGGCGTTTTACAATTTCTCAGTTTGATATGTAATTCGCCTGTATTTTCCTTCTTATGTTTTGGACCATGTGGATTGGTGTCGACTGTGTGCATTTATATGCAGAGGCCAAGTTACTGACTAAATAATAAAAGCGTCCTTTATTAAAAAAAAATTGCGTGCGCGCAAGCTGATGGTCGGAATCTCAGGTTATGCCGTGCTACTAATACATGCAGTTTGACGAGGATACGCAGAGACGGCTGAGCAACCGTGCGGTGCCACACCACGTTGTCGATCGGGAGCCCAGGCTGCTGGCATGCCACACTCACACTGGCATGTCATATTGATATGTAATTTGCCTATCACAAATTAAGCTCAAGCATCCGTGAAAAAAGTGAAAAAAAATGAAAAAAAAAGTTGACCTTCGAGGAATGATTCCTCGCAGGCTATACGTTGTTAGATAGTTAAGACTTCTTAAACAGCGAATTATACGTGTTTGGATAAAATCCAATTTAATTCAATCTTTATGGGGACTTGAAACTGGATGGGCTCGCTACGTACGTGCTAGCCTGGCTTCGTTCTCAACTGTGCAAAAAATGATGAAAGATACTAGTAGTGTGCAATTTTGAGCTAGGCATGTGATTCACATGAAGAAAGTCAATCGCCTTCGCCATAGCCAAATCAACTCTTATACAAGATCTGCTCATGTCGACACAGACAACTCTTTTACTATATCATATATATACAATGACAGCTCAAGAGGTTGTTATTACTGGACTAACCAAAAAAAATAAAGAAGAAGATCCACCGTGCATCGAAAGTTCCAAACTCAAACTCTTCCTCCTAGATAAACTATAGCCAACGATCGCGGACGAGTTCCACGCGTGGCTGAAACACCACTCACATTCGTTGTCAGTGGAGGGCAGAGCGCACATAGATCCAAAGAAATGTTCTCCATCGTACTTCGTCAGCTTAATCTCCCGATCACCGAACTTGCTTTTCAGCTTTCAGCCCATGTGAATGCACGTGCCAATAATTGAGGACGGTATAGTACGCCAGTAATGTGAGGTGAGGTGGCTACACTGATAAGAACTCATGGCGTTGCCAGGGAGGAAAAAGATAAGTTCCCGTTGCTATATGACCATATTGTAGTACAATTATGAGGGGTGCTGGCATATGAACGACACTGACCTCAACTCTATCACTCCCAATAGAAAAACGGCAATAATGCTCGAGTTCCTCCAAAGAACTTCGTTAAAAAATGGCAATAATGCTGTGAGTCCTCCAAAGACCTCGCTGCAAAAAAAATTGGCTGATTGGTGACCGGCGAACACTAGTTTTTATGTTAATTGTTCTGTGATAGGTAGAGCCAGTCTTGGAAGATTGCTTGTGGTTTTGAGTTTACAACAGGTTGCGTTTCTCCATTGTGATGCACGAGTGATTCCGTGCGTCTTGTCGTTCTCTACGTCTTCGCTTTCTCTACTCTTATGTAGAAATTGTTAGTGTGAACAAGCTGCATTTCTGGATTGGGACACTTGGTTTATAGATTCCAAACGGAGATTCCAGTGCATCCGGTTTCAGTTTGAATTTAGCCACGGGAGGAGCACCTAAATAAACAGCGAGGTAAGAACATCTTTCCGGGCTCAGAATTGATGTTTTGGCCCGCAGATGCAAATAAACCTATTACATAAAATATATTAAAAATAAAATTTAAATTATTAAAAATATCTGAACAAAATATTCACATGTACGTCTGGACATTCTATGTCCATACATAACCCTTCGTAAGGAAATAAACACTTTATGTGGCTTATGTAAAAAAGACAAAAATCATGTCTGTGAAAGGGGAAAAGCTTACCGCCATGGTTCTACGAGCAGATCTATCGTCTAGATGGCTTGGGGAAAAGTAGGAAAAGCTTACCGCCATGGTTCAGATGCGCCGTTGTTTCTCGTACTAAGACCGCCGCCTCCGATGGTGATCGCCAGCCTCGACGCCGACGATGATGGTGTGTGACCGATTCGTCGCCAGGAACAGCACCTTCAAGTGGGCGGAGAGAGGAGATTGATGTTAGCGCATAGAGGAGAGTGAGCGCGAAGAGTGGGCACTGAGGGGATTTAGGGCGGTTGGCATGGAAGCGACGCGTCGTCTCCCACCAGTGCACCGTGTCGGTAATTTCCGCTGGTCCAAGCCAGACCCCAGAAAAACAGCCGAAACTAGTGTTGTCACTGGGCTTGGCTTGGCCTGATTTAAGACGCGTGCGGGCCGCAACGTGAGGGTGCTGCAGACAACCAATCGGCTCATTTTCATTATCAGCGGGCCTGCATCGGGTGCATACAAACTAACAAACGCGCCCCAGTTGCGTGGAGGCTGGCCCCTTCTGGGTCCTTCTCAATTAGCTCGGCATATCGCGTCCTGTTCGGAGGGCAGAGTCTTCCATGGACTAGACCACTATGGAAGGCGCCCCTCTCCCTAAAAACAAAGATCTTAGTTTGGCAACTGCTTTGCGATTGGCTCCCTTCAGGGGTCGAGATCACCAAGAGACATGGGCAGGGGGACGGATTATGTCCATTATGTGGGATCCCGAAAACGGGCACTCATATACTGTTCACCGGCCCTGCAGCCCGATTTCTGTGGAACTTCACTAGGGGCCCGGAATGGCGGGCCCATGATCTCGAGGAATTCCTGGAAACCCAAGCAAACCGCACAGGAAAGGGTCGCCGCCTATTCTGGCTAGTGTTTGCCACAATGTCAGATTCTTTGGCGTCTTCTGAAGACGGCACGGCGGCTCCCCCCATAGTCCGGCATTTGTTCTCGTTGTTCAGTGTTGTCTCGCTTGGCGAGTGTGTCGTTTACTTTCGTTGGATCACCGGCATCAGTTGTGTTATTTGTTGGATCTTTGTAGCTTGTTATGCATGTTTGCTTTTTAAAAAAAAACGGAGAGAGAAGTGCACCGAACTGTCAAGTTAGCATCGCGCCGTCTCGTCAAATCGTCCGGAATGATGCAGCGTGCTCTGCATCTGATCTGTGATTGCTGAACCTACGCCACTGATAACAATTCCGTGCCCGCCGATCACGTATCGCCGGCGTGGGCTGCCGCTGTTGTTTTCTTCCGCCGCGGTCCCGTCCGCGTCGGTGCACATGGCGTCGGTACGGCGGTGGTACAACCAGCACATGTACCATACTTATCAGCACGTTAGAGCATGGTGATAGACTGATATCTAGCTAGGGGGCTTATCTTCGTTCATGATTCGTGAGACCCATCCTCCTATCTACTCTAGTGTAGTAGGCATTGATGATCGGAGCACCTACTGATGACAAGCCAGCGATCAGCGCAGCGAACGGTAGGTGCCGGACTGGAGGAAGATGCTCGTGTGCTTGTGCAGGTAGGAGTTGCCGAGGGGACAGACAACTTGCCCTAGAGCGAAGACTGAAGAGAAAACCTGCCGGTACGGAAGAAAGATGCCGTTCCCATGGCAGCACACGGTGCGCCGGCTCGGCTTCAAAGTTCAGAGATGGACGAATTTAAAAAAAAACTGGTCGAGTCTGTTCAAATATGCTAGACCTGGACAATTTCGTGATTCGAGAAGATGGTCTTCGAACCGTGCACGGAACTGGCGTCACATTGAAACAAATTCTGAGGATGTTGGAGAAAAAAATAGCACTAGTTTCAAAATTTGAAAACTTTGTTTCTCGCCATCTTTTCTACTACTCCAGTTTCGGTTCAATAATTCTGCCAGATGTTGAAACTTAACACGGACAAGTTTCTTTTACGCGTATTTTTAATAAGGATTAAACAAAACTTACGGTTGAATTTTTCTCCGAGATCTGGAAGTATGAACACCGAGATGGATATTTTTATTCATTTTTTGGCCAGCAAGAGGAACTGGGCTGGCGGTTTTAAGGGCTTGTTTGATTCATAGGATAGGAAAAATATAGGAATAGGAAAGACATAGGATTGAGATGTCATGCCAACTTGAATTCTATGGGAATAGAAATTTTGTTTGATGTAGCAAAAGAATTTTTCCATGAGCTATGATCTAATGTTTTTTTTCCTATAGAAATTGCACTACAAGATTTCTATAGGATTCCTATAGGATATGTTCCTATGAATCAAACAACAACATAGAAAAAATTTTCATAGGATTCAAATCCTACATAATTCCTATGCAATTCCTACGAATCAAACAAGCCCTAAGTCTTCTTCAGTCCGGCAGTTTCTATATCAGAATATTCAGATATGAGTATTCTCGGGGCCAAGCCAAGGCAAATCCTCTTCAGTCCAGCGTCCGATCTCAGCCACGACTCTCGCGCTTGCAGTTCTCCAACGTTTTCCTTTCCTTTCACGGTTGTGGGAGAGTTCACGCCGCTGACTGGTGCGAGGTGCCCGAGTGGCTGCTAGCGTTCTCCGACGACGACAATTTTGTCTCCACTCGCGAGAATTTTCCTTCTTCTTCTTCTTCCATTGGAGTATTGTACAGAGCAGGGTCACCGACCACCAGATGGCACGTCCTGCTTAGGCAGGCGTATGTACACGGGCCAAAAACAGCAAAAGAAATTCGCGGATGAAACAACAAATCTCGACCCGCCGCCGGCAGCGCGCACGGCGATGGTAGAATACTCTTTTTTTCCCCCGAACACGGCTCATCCTCGGCAGCTCATCGTCATCACACTGCTGCCGGGGGCTTCACGGCCGGCTCGAGCCAGTCCTTCCAGAACGCGGCGGCCTCCGGGCCGTGGCCCTTGACGACCTCGGCCACGGACACCGCGTCGGCGATCTTGAACACGGTCACCTTGGCGACAATGCCGCCGCCGCTCTCCGCTTCCACGTACACGGGCCCGGCATGGTTGTTCTTCCCTTCCCTCCGCACGCTGTGCCCTCCCTTCCTCCCGGCGTCCTCGACCCGGGCGAGCACGGCGGCCGCGGGCTCGCCGACGAACACCCGCTCCGTGCCCGGCCCGGCGCCGAAGAGCCCGGACAGGTCGGAGCCGGGGGAGAATGCCAGGATGTCGAACGCGGTCATCTCCCGGCCCATGTCCTCCTTGAACTCCGTCTTGAACCACGACGCCTCCTCCTCCTCGTGCCCGCGCATCAGCCCCGCCAGCTCGCCGCCGTCCTCGGCCGCGCCGTGGCGGAACCACGGGTGCTCCATGATGCCGTCCGCGTCAATGCGCGCGGCCGGGTTCGGGTTGAGCACGTGGCGCAGCAGGTGGCGCAGCTCGGGCGAGAACCAGCCCGGGCAGCGGAACCGGCCGGCGTAGATCTTGCGGTACATGTTGATGAGGCTGGCGTCGTTGAAGGGGAGGTACCCCGCGGCGAGCACGAAGAGCACCACGCCGCAGGACCAGACGTCCACCTTCGCCGGGTCGTACCCCTGCTTCGAGAGGATCTCGGGAGCCACGTACGCCGGCGTGCCGCACATGGTGTGGCGGAGGTTGCCGTCCGCGACGGCGCCGAGGCCGAAGTCGGCCACTTTCAGGTCCCCCGCGCCGTCGAGGAGCAGGTTCTCCGGCTTGATGTCGCGGTGGTACACGCCGCGGGAGTGGCAGTACCGGACCGCGGACACCAGCTGCCGGAAGTAGTGCCGCGCGAGGTCCTCCGTCATGCGGCCCGAGGAGTCGACCAGGGAGAAGAGCTCGCCGCCGGCGGCGAGGTCGAGGACGAAGTGGACCTTCTTGCGCGTCGCGAGGATCTCGTGGAGGCGCACCACGTGGCGGTGGCGGAGACGGCGGAGGATGGCCGCCTCCCGCTCGATGGTGCCCTCGCGTCCGCCGCCGCCGCCGCCGGCCCGCGGGTTGGGGAACGACTTGATGGCGACGTCCCGGCCCGTGAGGAGGTCCCTGGCGAGGTACACCTTGGCGGACGCGCCGCGGCCGAGGAGTCCGCCCAGCTCGTACCTCCCGAGGAGGACCTGCCCAGGGGCGGCCGGGGATTCGACGCCCGCCGCCGCGGCTGATGGGACGGAGCAGGGGGCGGTCGGCATCGTGGCGGCGGGGTATGCTCGGTCGCCGCCGTCGTCGTGTGCGGTCGCGACTGTGGAATAGTAATTTTCTCCGGCTGGATCGGAGGCCAGAAATCTGGGGGTGAGGGAGAGCTCGCTCCCGTGCAGTTTATTCAGGTATGGAATTCTGCTCTCTGCAATGGGTTTGGGTTGAAGACGATTGCCTGGCGTGCCGCCGTGGCGCTATTTATGCGTGGCAGCGGGGGGAGGCCAGTTAGTATAACGGGTGGGGCCCGAGTCGCAGCATGAACAGTCCATCGCGGTTGCGTTGGTGGCAGCAACCGCGAAGTTTCCTTTGATGGGACGCGTCACTTATGGTTACGAATTAATTCTCCGGCTTAATTACTAGGAGAATTGTGAACGTATCTTCCTGCTGCACGGTGTACGGCTGGATGTACGGTAGGTCGATTACGAGTGTACTAGCTGGCCTCTGCGGTTGCTGTTTGTATTAAAGGCGTGGAGTTTTGGACGGTTTAACGAGTGGCCGTAAAAGAAGTTAAAACTTCCGACGGAACTATGCTTGGGTTGACACTTGACTTGTGAGATACTAGGAGCGCTTGGAGAATTTTAAGACAAAAACATTGTAGAACACACATCGGTCTGACTCGTCTAAGTCATTGTTGAAAATATTCAACTAAAAAGCCCTGCTGGGATTATGAAACCTTGAATAAATTTCATTATGAAGGAGATATAGAAGGTCACAGTATATGCCAAGTACTAATAATATCCGAATGTTAGTGATGAGCTGTTTATGACATGCATAGTTACTAGCCCAAATAAATGTAGTACAATACAAATTACATGGTCAACACATACTCAACCAGCAACCATTGTATCCTCAACGAGCAATCTTTTCGGCTTGTGTTGAATTTGCAAACTCAGAATGCGTATATTCACAAATCTTTTCCACAGCAAAGTTGAATATGCAAGGATCCTACTAAATTCATTGCCATTAAATCCAGATAGCGTGGTGATTTTGCTATCTCATACTCCCTCCGTTCAGAAATAAATGCATTTGTCTCGATTCAGATGTATTTATACACTAAAACATGTATAGATAAATGCGAATTTAAACAAATGAAAATCACTTATTCAAATGAGCCAGTTGATGATCTAGTGGTGGCTTTCGGGGTCCTTTCAAGCAGCTGTGTGCCCGCCTTTGGTGGCTCGGTCCGAACCTTGGAAGTCGTGATTTCAGATCGTTGAGGAAGAAGAAGAGGAGGAAGCAAGGTTTGCAGCATCATCTCCGCAGGCATCCCAGAGTCATGCTTCTTCAGTGGTGGTGCCGCCGGATCCTATAGCTGTCGTGGTAGAACATGCACCTCATTCCGCTGCCGCGGTAGACCAACAAATCTCTGTCGTCCAGAGCAGCCAGTTCTTTTCGCCGTTGCGGCAGGGGTTTCGCCTAACGGGAAACATCTTTCTCTGCCGTGGCAGACAGTGATATGTCGAATGATCCATTATCGGTTGCTTCTCTGCACAGTGCACCTGATAGCCCTTCTGTTGTTGTCACCACGCAAGGCAGTCCTATTACTTTGGCTAAGTCACCATAGTTGGTGGCGGCCGCGGGCTCTCCTGGGTTCTCCTTAGCGAGCTCCCCCTCCCCCATGGATTCTAGATCTGGGAAGCAAGATGGTGCAGGTACTGGCTTCTTACTGGGCGGGCGTTATTCGCAGGCGGATGTGCTGGTCTTCGGTGGAATTCCGTATGCGGCAGGTGCAGGTGTACGGTCAAGTGAACTTATACGAGCCTAGCCGGACCCCGGTGATTTGCAGCTGGAGCGGGCTCAGCGTCGTGCTCAAGCAAAGAACATTTCCCCTTGTTCAGGTTATCTCTCAGACTACGCATTGGATTCGTACATGGTCTTTACTTCAGCCAGTGGAACAGCGGCCGGAGACGGAATATATGTACAACCTTTTGGAGACGGTAGCACGGGATTTGTTCATCCTATGCAGCTGGCGACCTAATTCTAGACTCGCCTTATGATGTATCAGCACTTAGTGGCTATCCTTTCTATCTTTAAGTGGCTGATACATATATCAACACTTTGTGATCCACGAGTTGTAAGACTTGTTTAAACTACAATAAGGTAATAAAAAGGCTGCATGCATCAATTGATGCAGAGGCCGGGGAGTCCCCATTTCGAAAGAAAAAAACTTATTTCTGAATGGAGAGGGGGTACCTTTTATGCTATACAGGCGGATATCTGTGAGATTATGTATAATGGTTTTGGTTGTCTATGTAGACGCATCTTATATATCATCGTACATATCATTTTCACATGTCTTGGTGAATTATATTTAGCTAACTATTTCGATTGGTATGGATTGATATACAATTGTAATCTTGAATATTTTTATTATAGATTTCATCGGTGTTAAAACCACATTACAGGAACGAGTTAACTATATGCGATTAGTTTTTCCTACCAGTACAACTACATAAAGTATAACATACTATTCGATATGCCATATCCAATATGCAAAACTAACATGTGCATCTATAGGTGTATGATGTTTTAAACCTTTGGCATTATATTAGGGTTAGTCTGATATTGTTTAGTGAATTTGCATTATCGTGCATCTTCTACAATATACTTGTATCTCCTCTATATTATACTCACATTTTCTATTATTAAGCGATTTTGTCAACTCTGAGAAACCATTTTGGTCCAAATGGCTATTTAAAATGTTTGCTGTTTGGAAGAACTACTCGCTCTGTCTCAAAATAAGTGACTTGTATTTGTCTAGATTCACATGTATCTAGAAATATTTTAGTATATATATATACATTTGAATCTAGATAAATTCAAGTCATTATTTCAAGGCGGAGTGAGTACAATATTAATATCTCGCGAGCTAAATGAACATTTAATTGAATTAACAATTTTGTTGCCTGGTATATTTTACAGTTAAGCTAATTTATATAATATAGCTAATATAGAAGATTTCTTGTAGTTGTTATATTGTACATAAACATTTTCTCGATATAAAGATCTAAAAAGACATTAAAGTGGAGTATAGATTGGTACCCTGAAATACTTTCCAGCTAAGCCAATATACATTGTACTATAGCTAATGAAAAAATGGTTTCTTGTAGCACTCCATTTTGTGGAGTAGTTGGAAAACGTACACTATTCATATCACACGTAGACATTTTGTGGATATAAAAGTTGTAAAAAGACATTGAAATCAAATTTCGTTTGGTGCCGAATAATATAGTACTTTCCAGCTCCATAGTTGGTGGCGCAGCAAACTCTGGCGATATCTAAAACCAGAATGTGACATGGCGTTTAAAACGGAAGGATCTAATTGCGGATATGCCCGCCCGGCGGTATGGGCGATGTATGCCACAGCTAGCCGAGCCGACCGGCGCGCAGCAGGCACCACACGCTCGCATCGCACGGAGCCAGCCGATGTCTCCGCGTCGCACAGGCAGAGCAGCCATGGAGAAAGAAAGAAAGAAAATGCTCGTGTGGAGACACGCGCGTCGTACGTCGGAATCGCTGCTGCCGGCGAAAGTTTTTCTTCCACCGCATCTTCCCTTTGTTGCTTTAAGCAAAGTTCCTGGATGTTTATATCGCACTAATAACTGCGAAGTCGACTGCATATTCCGCGGCAGCCGCGCGGGAATCATACTACACGAAGAAGCAAAATGACGTTCCTGGTGACCCTGGATATCATATACTCCCTCCGTTTAAAAATATAAGATGTTTTAGGTTTATGAAGAAAATATATCTAAACTTCTTTTAGTGTGTAGATTCATTTTAAACTTGAGTAAACCTAGATACTAAAAGTAGTCTAGATACATTTCCTTCATAAGCTAAAACATCTTATATTTTAAAACGGGAGTAGTAGTGAGTACACACCACGCTCGAAGATGCACCAAGCGTCACGTATACAAAGCTTCTCTGTTTCGGAATTATTTTGTGCCCTGGAACTTTGGAAGATCATTTTTTCTTTCTTCAGCAATAGTTTTTTCTGGATTGGAAGTTCATGTTTTCTTTCTAAATCTTCGCGGATGATGACCTTGCCGTTGCCGGTTCAGCAATAACATTTCCTGCGCTCTGGAGGGCTGTGTACTCTATTGCAGTTTCCGGTCTTGCTGGGGTTTGGTTTCGTCAAATCAGACGGGCTTGCTTACTTGCTAAACTTAGCTGCCTTTGTTTGATCACTTGACAGTATGTCCCAGTTGTTGGCGAGGAGAATAGAACGGGTTACGTTGCCGGCGACTTGTTGCGGAGATACATTACACGCGTGCGGGCAGGGTTTAGCTCAGACCAGCATATCTGAAACATGTTCATAAACTTGTTGCGAAATATAGTATGGCTTTCACTGGCTTTATTAGATCATAAGTTTGGATCTTGTTTGGAGACGGGATGTCGGTAGCCCGGGATTATGCCATTTTGAGTGTCCACTTCGAAAACTTGTTTGAAGTGTTCCTCGAATTAGGTTTTCGTCTCACTTTAAAGAATAAAGCTCCTGCTTTGTAGAATAAAGCCACATCGGTCAAACAGATACAAGATGGAGGAGAGACCCCCTTTTATAAAGCAGAACAAAATAAGCAAGATGATCGCGGAGAACCTAAACTTGCCACCAAGACAATGAGCCAAGACCGAGATGAGCGAGGGCTCCACGACGACGCTCCCAAGAGGATAACGACACACATCGGCGCCGCCGAGAGCAACGGTCAATGATTTTAACCCGCAGCCCTGTCGCGAGGGAGGTAGCTACGTCAGCGCCCCCAGGAGGGTAATGGTACCGTTCAAAGTACACCCACGTGACATACTGACATGACGTTTAACGGAAGGATCTGATCGCGGATATGCTGGGATGGGCGATGTACGCCACATGCCATGCACAGCCGACGCGCGCGCCAGGCACCACACGCTCGCGTCGCACGGATCCAGCCAATATCCCCGCGTCGCAGCAGAGGCAGAGCGGTTCGTGTGGAGAGACGCGACGCGGGCATCACGCATGTCCCAATCGGTCCCCGGCCGCGCTTCCGCCGGAAAGATTTTACTCCTCTGTATCTTTCCTCCTTTTTTGCTTTAAACAAAGTTTGTGGATTACGCACTAACTGCGAAGTCGACCGCACACAATTCCGCGGCAGCTGCGCGGGAAATTAAATGGTGGAACAAAGCAATGGTGTATGCACCGAAGCACAGACCTGGCTGGAAGATGCACCATGCTTCACGCAGGGCCGGCTTTGACCCATGGCCAACATGGGCAGCGCCCTAGGCGCCATGTCCTAGGGGGGCCCAAAATTCTATCCTATCTAGTTTCTTGTACACATGCATGTAGTACTTATGTTGAGCTAAAAAAAAGAACCGATTAGCCCAGTAGACCAAGCAATGTTGAGCAAAAAAAAGAGCCGATAGTAGCCCAGCAGCCAAGCAGGAAATGCACCGTGGAAACTTCAGCGATTTTCCCGTCAGATGAGAAAACAATCCAAGTGCAAATAGTTTGAATTCAACGCCGTACATAAATCGGACAGGAGTTCTCATGTGTAGCAGTTCTCGTTCGTTTGGTATTGTTGTTCGGGCGCTGCTAGGGATCGGCTCCCGATATTTGCTTCCCATCGGACCATCTTGTGGTCGTACGATTGAAGCAGTTTTGGCCGTAGGATGTCTATTACACCCAGCGTGTGGGAATAATAACCAGCATAATAATTGGATCCATTAAATAGCAGACCACCTATTAATCACTCCCGTAAAATCCTCCATTAATCACTTTCTCGATGGTTTTCAAAGAAACTTCTTTTAATCACCTTGCTTCCATATATGCTCCTAATACACTACTGGCCTGGCCAGATCCATATAGTCATGCATGATTCCATCTACGCACAATGCTTTATTTTCATTCCGTTCCTGATTGATTGTTTCCATCGTACAATAAACATGCGTCCAATGCTAAAAGCCATGCATCATTGTTCAGTCACGTTTTTCTCCAAGCAGTGTCATGATCAGGTTCTGCTACGAAGCCATATGGTTGCATTTTCGGTTTTATGATTGTTGAAGCATGAATAATGTTGTAACAAACACTGTTAATGTAGCGTGAGTGCAAGGAAGGAAGCATGTGTGTATGCATGTTCTAGGGAACATATTATGTTTTTTTAAGCATATCATATGTGAGTCTTTTGCGTTTATGTGGTATTTAGCCAATAGAAATACAGCTCGATGATTGTTGAAGCAGGAAGTAAATAGTACCGAAGCATTGCCAATCTTGTGTAAGAACGAAACACATAAATAGATACTTGGAAACATGTGTACATAAGTTCGAAAAATGTCACAAATGATGCCAAAGCACATACGGCTACTAAAACCCAGGAAGCACATACATAGGAACTAGTAAACTAAATATACACAACCCTAAAGCATTGTATATACTATTTACGGCGCACAGTTAGTCACATCAAGGAATTCAACATCGTCAATTGTAGAAAGCATCCGGGCGGCTCGCTAATCGTCGTCGTCTTTGAGACTTGGACTCCACTGCCATTGCTACCACAGATCAGCTCAAACGTGTTGCAACCGTCGCCATGCTCATGACCAAGAAAGGCAACAAAGCTGACGACCACAATACACATCCTTCATGGAGCATGGAGTTGTCTGGTGGTCTCTGCAGTTTCTAGTCGATTGTTACGGCCGTTCAAGACCTTGCTGCAAACAAGATATATAATTAAAATTATAATTATGATACTGCTTGAGAACATCAAATAACCTATAGGCGTACCTTCCCTCACAAAGCAGATGATCCATCTTGGAGCTATCGTAGAGAAATCCATGGGTAGAGTTCTTCTTCTAGAATACCCGGCGTCTCCTCGTGTCGGAGCTTCATCCATGCCGGCGTGCTATGAAAGATCCGTAGAGAGGCGGGAGAGGACAGTGCGCGGGGCCGACGGAGGAAGAAGAGCAAGGAGGGGATGTGGATGGGAGTGGATGGATTAGGGGAGACGTTTCTAGTATATGAGTCTATGCTCAATTAGTGGAGGCGTTATATGGCAACATGCATATTAATTGAAAAAAAATTGATGCGTAGGAAGCAACACCAGGCGTTGGATTGGAGAAACGATCAACGCTGCTGAAATGGTCCCGAAGAATCGTTTCCTGTCGGCCTCTATTTTATAGTATTTACCTTATCGCTAGACCTGTGGCTCGCCTGCTGAAACGGAATCCATGCATCAGTTATCACGTTATGTAGCTCCTCAATGTAGTATTAGTACTAGTCGCCATTGCATCAGTGAAAAGGTGCTTTTGGCAATAAAAATAGTGAACACCGTGCTACATAACGTATATGCAATGAATTTATGAATAACTACATTTGCTTCGTTCCTAGAGCGAATACTTCTATTTTCATTTCAAATAAAGGCTGCTACAAAACGCTTTTGTGAAGATGAAAGACCGGTGAGGCCAAGAAAATAGAGGTTATGATAAATTAGTATTTATCATTTTTATTTATGCCAGTTTCTACAGTATGTATTATACTTACTATGTGCTACAAATATTTTCTAGCTCTGACTTTTGTGATATATACATTAGCCTTAGGAACCTTGTCATAAACTTTCGCCCTAGCGCCCCGGAAAATATAGAGCCGGCCCTGGCTTCACGTATCCAAAGCTTTTCTTTCTTCGGCATTATTTTGCAGATTGGGAGTTCATTTTTTGTTTCTTCGGCATTATTTTGTGGATTGGAAGTTCAAATTTTCTCCTTTCGCCATTTATTTTGTGGCTTGGAAGTTCTAATACTGTTTCCAACTTCGTGGATGGCCTTGCCGGTTCAGCTACATCATTTCTTGCGCCGTGACAGGTTTTTTTTTTTTTTGGATTGGAAGCTCTTTTTTTTTTCTTCGGCATTATTTTTGTGGATTGGTATTCCATGTTTTATTTCTTCGCCATTTTTTTTTTCTGGATTGGAAGTTCGGTTTTTCTTTCCAACTTCGTGGATGATGACCTTGCCGGTTCAGCTACAGAGTTTCTTGCGCTGTGAAATGTTGTACAGGGACAGGCGACCGTGACAGGTTTGTCCATGCATCGCTCGCCTTGTTCGCCCTGGCAGAATAGGTGATGCGCGTTTAGTCAATTGCATAGCGTCCAACTGGGGCCAGACTTGGACGAATTACTATAGTGCAAGCTCCGGTCGTGCAAGGTTTTGTTAGCTGCCTTTGTTTGATCACCGGACAGTGTGTCGCAGTTCTTGCTGATGAGAATTGAACGGGCTTGTCAAAACAATACTCGCGTTGATCCGGCCGCCACTCCACACTGCACGTCTTGCCATGTGCACTACGAATACAGATAAATTCAAACCGAGTTTGCTTTCCAGGCCGGCATATCCGAAAAATGTTTAGAAACTTTGTTGGAAAATACCGTGCATGCAGAGTAGCTGACACGGCACCAACAAAACCGTTCAAAGTGCACCCACGTGTCATGACGTTTATAACGGAAGGTATCTTATTGTGGATATTGGGATATGCCGGTATGGGCCACGACGCGCGCGCCAGGCACACACCACACGCTCGCATCGCACGGATCCAAGCCAATATCTCCGCGTCGGAGCAGAGGCAGAGCGGCCATGGAGACGGAAAGAGAACTGGTGGAGAGACGCGTCGCAGGCGTACGTCCCGGCCGCTTCCACCGGAAAGATTTTCTCCTCCGTATCTTTGTTTGTTCTTGCTTTAAGCAAAGATTTCGCACTAACTTGCGAAGTCGACCGCACACATTTCCGCGGCAGCGGCAGCGGCAGCGCGGGAAATTAATGGGGAAGAAAGTAGTGTGATGTAGCGTACGTACGTGCACCGCAGTACACACCACGCCCCGACATGTGCCGTGCATTGCACCATGCGTCACGTATCCAAAGCTTTTCTTTCTTCGACATATTTTGTGGATTGGAAAATAAATTTTTTATTTCTTCCATTGGCATTATTCAACCGCAGCTACGTGGCATTATTTTGCGGATTGGAAATTCATCTGCCGGTTGAGCTACAACATTTTTCTGCACTAACTCTCGTGAACTCATATCGAAAACAAGCACATGTAGTGACGCCGGCGGTCCGGTCCTCTCCACCTCGGTTGGTCTTGAGGCCATGGAGGAGTGAGGGACCATGACACGTCGCCGGTGGTAGGAAATAGATCCCAACTCTATCTAAACGATCATAACAATTGTGCCTAATACTCTAACACTCCTCCGCAGTCATAGCGATAGCATCGTGAACAATAGGAACATCGTGGACGGTCAGACTAGAGAGAAACCGAAGTAAAATCTAGTAGGATGACATCCCCCCACAGCTAGGTCAATGCAGAGGACGGGGTTTGTGGCGTGAGGCTGTGCTTGGATAGCGGCGGTGGAATGCGGGCGGGCGAGTTCAAGGGGCGGAGAAACTCCTACAGGCAAGGGTAGCTACAAACTGACATGCGAGGTGGGTAGCGTCGTGTGGCGGGTGCCGACGGTGGCACGCGAGGTGGATAGCGGTGGCAGCCCAGTGTGCGAGGATCCTAGCTTTGGGGGAAATGCAAACTGACATTGGAAGTTTTTGGCTTGGTGTTGACAAGCGAGAGAGATGGAGGAGAAAGAATGTGCAAATTCAATTCGACTTACGCGTGCATATGAACCCATTGTTTAAAAACATATTTTGTAATATCAAAAAATTAGAAAACAAATTCACATGTACAACCCGAACATAGATTTTCGGAAATAATAATAATATTTTGTGTCACGTGTAAAAAAACATATTCGAATGCTCCGATGTGATTATTCTTGGACATTTTTTTATCGGTTTTGCACAAGTCACGTAAAATGTTTCCCCCAAAAACTTATATACAAACACAAAATGTCCAGATATACACGCGACATTTTCCTTTAGAATTTCTTAACATTTTTAAAATTAAGTTTTATATTTTTATAATTTATTTATTTACACCCGTCGTACGATCCTACCCTATGCTCGCGAAACCCACATGCACCGGGATAAAATGAGTCGGTATGCAGACCAGAACCGTGCGGGCCGCGCGCCAGGCGATCCGCTATAAGCCCTCACCGTGCGTCCTGCTCACCATGCTTAAAGATTAGAATATTATATAATTTCATAATGTCCAAGTGGGGGCAAGACTTGGTCGAATTATTATTAATCCTACTGAGGAGTAGTACTATATTGTGAGTTTGAGTCGTGCAGGGTTTTGGATTCGCGCCGGTCGAATTACTATAGTGCAAGCTCCGGTCGTGCAGGGTTTTCGTCAAATCAGACGGGCTTGCTTGCTTACTTACTAATCTTAGCTGCCTTTGTTTGATCTCACTGGACAGTACTATGTCGCAGTTGCTGCTGATGAGAATTGAACGGGCTTGTCAAAACGGTGGTACTATTCGCCGAGTTGATCCGGCCGCCTCGCCGCACTGCACGCCTTGCCATGTGCACTACGGATACAGATAAATTCGACCGAGTATGCTTTCCAGACCGGCATATACGTAACATGTTTAGTAACTTGTTGCCAAAAATACAGTACACTATGGCTTTCACTGGCTCTATAGAAGGTTCAGCTCTTGTTTCCGGACACGGGGTGTCGGTAACACGGGATTATGCCATTTTCAGTGCCCACTCGAGAAAACGTGTTGGAATAAAACCGGGAGACGAATCTGGTGTTCCATTCGGACTTTTTTTGGGTCTGAACGACTTTACTTAGTATTATTAGCCGAGCAGGAATGGTTCGTTGGATGGCCTGCTAATTAAAGCCGGACATGCATCGGTTTCACCGGTCTTTCGCGGCTGTTTCTGTCCGATGCGATGGTAAACATCAACGTTTCACCCACCCACCGCACCACTAAAATCAACTGCTAGTAATGCGTTCCCTTTTCTTCGAGCCCTCCCCTAAAATACCTACTTACCATTATTTTTTTTCGATTTCAACTATAGCACCGTGAAATCAGCTGCCATCAGCTGGGAAGGAAAGTGACAGCGATCGAGAGGGGAATCTGCCGTCCATTTCACTACTTCCCCACGGGACGTCATTTTCACAAGTTTTCTCTAAAGGACGTCCACATCGCATATAAAGTTGGACAGAGCTATTATCTATTTATCTACACGTACCAAGTACGCGTCGGGCCAAACATACTCATACGTCATGAAACAATTAATTGGACACGTGTTGCTCGTAAAATATAGTGAGCCATTCTGAAGGCTCACTGCAATCTTGCGTACCGTGCACCGCGTCACGGGCGATCGTTCGGCGCGGTGAAAGGCCGGGCGTGTGCGCCACACGTACGACGCCACGGACTCTGTTTGATTCCACATTTTTTATGTGGAGAACTGGGGTCCGGAAGGTTCTCGAACTAGCTAGGAAAATATCGGGGTAATAAATAAATAAATTAGCTGGTATTACTCACCACCGGCCTTACGTCCTGCCATTACCCGCCAAAACATGCAATGCAGTAGCACGTCAGGAAAAGTCGTTGCAATAGCGACCGAACTCCGCGTTGTAGTGAAGCAAAATTATCAGCCGGGCTCTGTTTCCAATTGTGTCTAGTTTCTCTAGGAGTGCACGCCTGGAGGCTGGACCTCGAGTTCGGCCGATCGATGCGACGACGACGCAACAGTAGCCGTCGTGTTTTCCACGCAACAGTAGCCTCCACGGAAAAGAATCTTTGCCGGCCGGCGTCGCTCGCCGTCGTGTTTTCCACGCGGTGGTTTTGGAAGAGCCCGTACGTGCTCTACGTACGAACGGTGCTACACGCCTCCGTGTGCCGGTCGAGGGAACGAGCGAGCCTCATGCCGCGTCCTGCAGCGAACCACATGCGGCCATCCTGTGGCCGTACTACGCGGCTTCGGTTCGGTGCCCCGCGCGAGGGCATACTTTTTTTTCCCCCAATCAATAGCTTTATATACTTCCTCAGTCCTAAAAAGATGTCTTAAGTTTGTTTGAATTTAGTACATAGATACATCCAAATTCAAACAAACTTAAGACATCTTTTTTAGGACGGAAGAAGTATTATAGTTAACAGGATTACAATCACACACAAGAGTGTCAACAAGAAAGCCCGGGTTATAGTTGATCCACATACACCTTTTCCTACCACTATTAGCTTGTTTAGCACATAAATAAGCAGCATTGTTTACGTCACGCCCAACAGCCAAACTGCTAAAGCTAGAAAAAGCTCTCCTAATCTCTCGAGCCTCCTGACAAAATGCAGTTTTGATTAGATCGTTCCTGTCCACGGGTGCACCCTCTCTGCCATTCGTGCAATCGTGTTTCTTACTTCCGGTGAACCTTACGGCTGGGTTTATCATCACGATCTAAGTGTATCCCAAACGGCCCACCACAAAATAGAGCGTTAGCTCGATAGAGCTGAGCCCATTTGCGGTGGCTCCTGTCTATGCACCCAGGCCACCCAAATATACGTTGCCCACAAAAGTAAGAATAGAAAAGCAGAATGTTAAAAACATGCACTGTTCCATGCCAAAATGTTCAAGATATTATTAAAAGAAAATTTATAATACGGCTGAAGGAATTTCATACTTAGAGGGGGCGTACATGATTCAAATGGTCTGCAATGCTGACCTCCACCGCCTGGTAGACATAACTTGGAAATTTATGGCTCTTTTGTTAACGATGGCAATGCAGGCAGGTGCTGACATGGTGCTTAGAGATGATATTGGTGCAATCATTCTGACCTCATGCCCCTCGAAGATGAACTTTTGCAGTTCATGACAGACTCTCACTTGCTCTAAACTCGAGTAGAAAGCCATTTATTGTTGAGATAGATTTCCCGGAGATATTAGACATGCTGAATACAAAGGAGCTTGATAGATCAGTCTACATGACGATTAGAAAGGAGATTAAAACCTTGTTTAAGGTCCGAGAAACTTGTATCACTCATGTGCGTACAAGTCAGAATTCTGGTAGTCATTTTATGGCGTCGTGTGCTGGAAGTAGTGCTTGTACGGCTGTGTGGTTGTCCTCTTGTCCAGGGAGGCTAACACTTTTCAAATTCTTGCAATGACTGATAGTTGAGTAATACAAGTTTTATTCGCAAAAATGTCAAAGTACACGAGAAAGTAAAATCGGTGCCCCTCCGGTGTCAATGATTAAGGGGCACATGTTTTTCAAGATTTTTCTTTTGAGCAAGTTAGGAAACTTGTGTATATAAAAATACAGGAACAATCTTGTGTTTTTCCTATTGATGTGAACCAAACAACCGTTTGCAAAATTTATGTGTCTTTTCAGTCCTATTGATGGAAGGCACGGCCTTGATCATCTTATGACAAGATGGTGAAGGCCACATTTGGTGATTTGTAATACCTCGGTCTCTCCGGATCGGCGGCTGTCACTCCTGACAGCTCAATAGGATCTCTAGACTAATCGCATAATTTAATACTAGTTTTTTATGTGTACTTTGTTCTCACTCGTGTGCACCCGGTATCCACTTCCCGGCCAGTCACACATTCTCAAATTGCTCTTAGACAAGCACGCTTAACCTTAGAGTTCTTTTCAGATGAGCTTCCAGAAAAGAAGTTGCAACTTGTTGGTATGGATATATTATCGATCCTATTAAGACATGCGCCAGGGTCTCACAAACAACCACCCTTAGAAGATCGACGTCCTCGTCGATCAACCACAAGCCAGAAACGTCCCCTCTTGGCACACGTCTGTGCGTCCAATGCTGACACATGTGGCATGTCCACTCCGGGCCACACGCGCCATGCTCCACATGTCCGCCACTGACCCCCACATGCCCGTGTAACCGCGAGGGTCGGCTTTGATACCACTTTTAACACCTCGGCCTCTCCGGACCGGCGGCTGTCACTCCTCGCAGCTAAATAGGATCTCTAAACTAACCCCACAGACCAACACTAGTCTTTTCTGTTCACTTTGTTCTCACTCGTGCGCACTCGGTACCCACTTCACGGTCGGTCATTCATCCTCAAATTTCTCTAGGCCAAGCAAGTTTAACCTCACAGTTCTTTTCAGACGAGCTTTCAAAAAAGAAGTTGCAACTTATTGGTATAGATATACTATCAATCCTATTAAGCCATACGTCAGGGTCTCATATGCTCATACTTGTAGGTGGTGACGTGCGACTGAAGGGATGTCACCCGCACGGTATGGATGCGGGTGGAGTCACCCCATACCTATAGCTGTTCTCTCTGAGTATACCTATCATCCGCACCCATACCTATCAATGGGTGCAAGTTTTTCCCATACCCATCACCCAATGGAGTTAGTGGATGCCCGCAGGTTAAAATACCCACATATACGGTACATCAAAATGAACAAAAAATTTGTAGAAAACAACATTTAACAATATAATTTATAAGCATCAACACAATAAATTAAGTTTACAAACTCACACAAAAAAAGAGGTACGGTATATAATACCACAAATAAGCATCACAATAAAGAATGTTACGTTAGCTCGATTAATCCTAAAGATATTAGGATGGAGTTATGGAAATTGACTGCGGCTATAAAAGAAAAAAAGATGTGTACGATCAACAATCATTAATATACCCCGGTGGTCTTTTCTGTCCGGTGGCAACAACCTTCCTCTATTTAGGCAACGACAACAGCCCTTCATCTAGTCAGGTTAGCTTAATCAATATTTTATCAATGGACACTTCCTTTTTTATGCCAAGCGGTGTCCTCTATTGTGAAGACGGTGCCATAAAATTTTTATTTGACATCGGTGCCAATTAGAGATGAAACTTTGGAACCTTTAGGGTATCTTCTAGTTTAGCATAGTTCAAACAAATGAACTACTCCCTCCATTTCGGTTTACAAGTCCTACGCGTATATCTAGGTTATCAATTTGACCTATATAATTTGAATTATATAATATAAAAATTATATCATTGGAAAATACAAAGTCTAAAGTTTCCGGTGATATATTTTTTGTAATATATACATCATACTAAGTTGCTCAATTTGGCGACATAGAACTACATGCAGGACTTGTAAACCGAAACGGAGGGAGTAGTTTTTTTTAAAGTAGTGTTTTGCTAAAACTTACTTCATATTTTTATACTAAGTAGGGTACCCTAATAGATACCCACTGCTATCCTTAGTGCCGATGTTTTACCTTTTCTAGGCACCGGCAACGCTATGGAAGGCCTAACTGCGAAGTAGACCGCACAATTCTGCAGCAGCTGCGCACAGGGGCGGGCGCACTTCAATTCAAGGGGTATTGAGTTGAATACCCGAAAAATTTGGACAAAAACTGGCTCTCCCAACGTGGCCCAGTTGGGCCCATATCTCCATCGCTCGCATCCAACGCCCTCTGTCCATCTGTTCGACTCGCTCTCCCACTCGAATTCGTGAATCAGACGCCGCCCAGTTTGCAATTCCCCATCACGATCAAAACCCTAGAACTGGTTCAGCCGAATAGTGACAAACCACAGCAGCACGACGGTGTACAATCCTCCCGCAGTTCCGCTGCAGCACCAGTACTCCACGGCTCGCTGCTCCTCCCCCTCCATCGCTTTGCGTCTGCACTTCCGCCAGGGCCGAAGCCAACCGCGGAGTCTACCTTCCCCAATTTCATTCCTTCTGGCCGCTGTTATAGACCCGCGGTGCTAACTGTTGGCTCCCTCCCCCTTCTTCAATTTCAATCGATGAGGTACTGTAGAAATTTGCAAACTAACTTATCATTTTTTATCTTTTGTCCTATATATATTTTGAGATGTTTTCTGAAAAATTAGTATGTACATATGTTGAACGATTTCAATTTGTAATACTATGTAATATGAATCTACAATATTATGCTCAGATTGTGTCATATGATGGTATAATCAATTATACATGCAACCCTTAAAAAAAATTATACATGCAGAAACTAGAGTTTTGGGACTGTGAAAAAATTAGGTAGCTTTAAAATTTTGAATACACACTCTCAGAATTCTAGGCCCGCTGCTGGCTGCGCGGGAAACTAACGGGGAAGAAAGCAACTTACTTACGGGAAGATTTACGGTGCATTGCACCATGCTTCACCTATCCAAAGCTTTTTCTTTCTTCGGCATTGTTTTTATTTTGTGGATCGGAAGTTCATTCTTTTCTTTGCTTCGTCATTATTTTGCGGATTTGGAGTTCATTTTTCTCTTTTTATTCGGCATTATTTTGTGGATTGGGATTTCAACTTTTCTTTCTTCACCAGTTTTTTTTTGTGGATCGACAAGAAGTGGGTCAGATATGAACTACAGGTACATGATCCGATGCTCATATATTTTTTACAAAAATCATTTTTAGTTTCAAAATATGCTATTTTATCAAAGATCCAATGCAAGTTTAGCGAGGCTCGGCCCCGAGCTAAGAATCTTCATGCCCGTCGTTCGACAAAGTTTGACGATAGTTTAAAACGAGCATAAAAAATTCAAAAACAATCGAAACAATGCGAAACCTTCGCGTGGTGTCATATTATGTGACATAGTTATAAGGGAAATTACCAAACTTGGTATATTGATTATGTCTGAAAAAGCCTTCATAAAATGACCCATCTCATTCGAGATTTCTTGGCTTTCGGTTAAAATGACCAATGTTATGGATAGAATCGAGGCATAGTTTGTGATAATGCGCCCATATTATGCATACGTTAGCATCATGGGATGGCGAACAATGTTGAAGGAGGAAGTTTTCCTTTTCGTCGCACCAAAAAGCCATTTTCTATTTTTCGAGCATAAAAAACGGACATTTTTGTGAAGCAACCACCAAATGGATAATTCAAGATGCTACCACCACATTTTACAAAAATACTAGAGCACCTTATATGGACAATGTCCCAACAGGGAGATCTTAAACCTTTCCGTCCACCTCTGGTGAAAAAGACAAATTCCTGCCTAATCGGTAGGAAGTGGGTCAAATATGAACTACAAGTACATGATCCGGTGCTCATGTTTTTTTACAAAAATCATTTTTAGGTTCACAATATGCTGTTTTATCAAAGATCCAATGCAAGTTTAGCGAGGCTCGGCCCCGAGCTAAGAATCTTTATGCCCGTCGTTCGACTAAGTTTGACGGTAGTTTAAAACGGGCATAAAAAATTCAAAAGCGATCGAAACAATACGAAACCTTCACGTGGTGTCATATTATTTGACATAGTTACAAGGAAAAATATCAAACCTGGCATATTGATTATGTCTAAAAAATCTTCACAAAATGACCCATCTCATTCGAGGTTTCTTGGCTTTCGGTTCAAATGACCAATGTTATGGATAATATCGAGGCATAGTTTGTTATAATGTTCCCATATTGTGCATACATGTGCATCATGGGATGGCAAACAGTGTTGCAGGAGGAAGTTTTCCTTTTCGTCGCACCAAAATGCCATTTTCTATTTTTCGAGCACAAAAAACGGGCGGTTTTGTGAAGCAACCACCAAATAGCTAATTCAAAATGCTACCACCACATTTTATAAAAATACTAGACCACTTTATATGGACAATGTCCCAACAGGGGATCTTAAACCTTTCCGTCCACCCCTGGTGAAAAAGACAAATTCCTGCCTAATCGGTAGGAAGTGGGTCAAATATGAACTACAAGTACATGATCCGTTGCTCATGTTTTTTTACAAAAATCATTTTTAGGTTTACAATATGCTATTTTATCAAAGATCCAATGCAAGTCTAGCGATGCTTGGACCCAAGCTAAGAATCTTCATGCCCGTCGTTCGACAAATTTGGAAACAATGCGAAACCTTCATGTGGTGTCATATTATTTGACATAGTTACAAGGAAAGTATCAAACCTGGTATATTGATTATGTCTGAAAAAACCCTTCAGAAAATGACCTATCTCATTCGAGGTTTCTTGGTTTTCGGGTTAAATAATCAATGTTATGGCTAGAATCGAGGCATAGTTTGTGATAATGTGTCCATATTGTGCATACATGTGCATCATGGAATGACGAATAATATTGCATTAGGAAGTTTTCTTTTTTGTCGCACCAAAAATTTATTTTCTATTTTCCAAGCACAAAAAACCGACGGTTTTGTGAAGCAACCACCAAATGTCTAATTTAAAATGCTACCAACACATTTTATAAAAATACTAGACCACCTTATATGAACATGTCCCAACAGGGGGATTCGAAACCTTTCCGTCCATCTCTGGTGAAAAAGACAAATTCCTGCCGAATCGATAGGAAGTGGGTCATATATGAACTACAGGTACATGATCCGATGCTCATGTTTTTTTAGAAAAATCATTTTTAAGTTCACAATATGCTATTTTATCAAAGATCCAATGCTAGTTTTCATTTTTATCGCACCAAAAAGACATTTTTATTTTCCAAGCGCAAAACGGAGGATTTTCTGAAGCAACCATCAAATAGCAAATTCAAAAATGGAGGGTTAGTGTTTAATTGATATGGATATCATATTTGGATTCCTCTTATTTTTCTGATCAAGTTAGACATATTATTTGTCGAATTCCGATTTACGGGTTTAAAGATATCAATTATTCCATATTAAATAGAAAAATACAAAAAAGTAAAATTGTTATATTTTTGTTTGAATTCAATAATATTTTTACTTATTCATTAATGTTACTTAAATAATGATTTGTAATTTCAAAAAATACAAACATGTGAGATGATGATATAAGAGTTAATATGATTGATATCATAGTATTGACAACAATGTATGAATTACTTTGCGGAAACAGATTCTGAAGAAACAAGGAAATTAAGCGTGCTGGAGCTGGAGTAGTATTAGGACGGGTGACCGGCCGGAAAGTTTGATCAGGACTGCACTTAAATTAAATATTAGGTGTAATTAGTGTTAAAAATGTTTAAATTGAGAGATTAACAATTCTAACAATTTAAAGATTAAGAAAAAAAATAAAAAATATTTTTAGAAAATACTATTTTAAAAAAATGTTTTTCAACCGGCTGACAGGCTATGCCGACAGCCACTAGCCGTCGGCGTAGCGTACGCCGAGGGTCTGTATGTGCTCCGCCGAGGAAGACCTTTGCCGAGAAGGCTACCCCGAGGGCAGCCGTCGGCGTACCATACGCCAAGGGGGCGCGCGTCCTGTAGTGGGCCTAAAACAAGTTAAATACGGAGCGCTTAGGCCCGAAAAGGATATCAAGTTTATATAAATTTAGATAAATCTATATATTAAATAGTGTCTAGATATATTTGAATTTAAATAATCTGCGGCTTTTTTTAAACTGAGGAAGTATATAATGCTACGAGGACATCGGAAAGAACAGGAAAGGATCGACCAGGGATATCCGTTTCTGATTCCTGCTACAGCCTACAAGGCGGCACGAACTAGAATGGAGCAAACCGGTGCGTCGAACCTGGACGACCGTGATCAGCAGGGCGGCGGCCCCGATCAGGATTTGCTCCATGCACACAACGTGGTCCACATGCGTGACACCGACGGCGGTGTCCTGTCCAGCGTGCAGGAGGCTGCAGCAATTTCTCTCCTCAGTCTGATCTGTGCCGCCATGTTTGACCTGAACCAAGCAACCCAAGAGGACCGAGCGGATGGTGAACATTTCTTGGACTTCGAAAACCCTTGCTCCTGTTCATTCTCACGACGGAGCATTAGGGCTTCCACTATGTACAAAAAACCGCACCTTAAATCCTATGTGGCAATACTTGTAGTCTACTTTATACATAGTGGAAGAAATAAGAGTTGTCCGTAAGCTTGTAGGTGACCTTAAGCTTATGGGTTGTCCACAAGCAATAGAAAATAATTTACTCTCTCTTTGCTCTCATGCATGAGTATGTAGGATGAGACATATGGGTCCCAGCATATAGCTAAATTTCACCTTATACATAGTGAAAGATTTTATAAGAAAGATGGATCCCATCTTATGACTAAAGTTCACCTTATACATAGGTGATGGCCGCACCGCAGCCTCTGCAGGCAATGCTAGCAGAAAACTGGGTGACGTTTAAGCTTCAAGGCTCGAAGTGGTAAAAACGAGACCTTACGCTACTGCATTGCTTTTTTCTCTTAGTTTGGTTCTAGGGGAAACGTGTAAATTTTGCAAATTGAAATTCGTTTTCTATTTTTTTTTTTTGAGAGGATGAAATTCGTTTTCTAAGGATTGCAAAGTGCGATATGTGCTGGAATAGAAGAAAAATGGCCCATAAGCTCACAAGAGAAAAGGGCCAGCCCAGTTGAAAAAAAGGAACGTGTTGAAAGAAGATGGAAAAATGAAAATCGTCGACAGCAGGGATCGAACCTGCGCGGGCGTAGCCCAACAGATTTCAAGTCTGTCTCCTTAACCACTCGGACATATCGACTTCTTGGTTGTTAAGCTATACTTCTCTTTTGAAAGAGAGCACATCTCTAAGGGTCTGTTTTTTGTGTCACTATACTTGACAGGAGAGAGCTTATACTAATTAACGAGACAATTTCCAACATCTCCGCCAATCAAGACGGATTACAACTATGCAGCACAACACAACTCCTCTTTTGCCTGCAATGTTGTGAGCTGTCTCATCCTCACTACTTTTGATCTTCATAGTAACTTCAAATACTCGCCACCCAAGAGTTGAGCGATCTTCCGAACATGTAGTTGGCACAATGGACAAACAAGCTGACTCATTTCTTCTTCGTTTTGTAATGAACAGTCCATTTGAAGGATGATAGGAGCAAGTGCATATAAACACTACTATTACAGAGCACAACAGAGTGCATGTAAACACTAGCAGAACAATGCAGATCATCAACACAGGTATCTAATCACATTGAAACAATGCACAACAGAGTAAGAAGGGGTTTCTCGGTACATCATACATAGCTACCTGATGTTTTTATGTCTACAGGGTGCCAGCCACATAGTTAACTGAACCGATATCTTCCATGTTCATAGAGCACATGATACTACTAATCTAACTACCCAACTGAGCAGCATCGGTCACCAGATATGCTAGACTGGTGCGTCGAGACATCAGAGTCTAATAGGACCTACGGACATACTTCCTACGAACATTATACAGGAACACATAAATGAATAGGAGGCCACAGCACTCACTAACTAGCTAGTGGTTCTAACAGAGTAAACACCCGCGCTAATCTGATGCTCTCTTCTTCTTGCTCTTAGCTTGTTTTGCCAAGAAAACCGACAGTCCAGTGAAGGCAAACTTCTTCCTCTTTCCAGAGAATTTCTTGCTAGCACTTGTATCGCCGCTATACAAGAATGCCTGCTTCCTGTTCAGGATCTGGCCAAGGGAGGATACGTTGGAAGTTTCGCTCGTATCGTCCGAAACGCTCTTGTCATACCCATCAGGCCCCATTAGCTTCATGCTCAGTATCTGGCCGATCGACAGTGTTGGCTTTAGGGAGTTGCTTGAAACATCAACGATATCCATGCAATGCGAGTCTTTCTGACGAGGTGCTGCATGTTTGAACCTGGGAGAGCCACGGAGCGAGCGCCTCTTGTGCACATTCTCAGATCGCCATCTGCGAATGGTCTCTTCCACCGCAAACTTGCCCCTGTTGGCGGTATCTACCCTCTTGAGGGCCTCCTGAAGTGCACTCTTGCATTCCTCGACTTCCAGTTGCGCTTCCTCCAGCCTTGTAAGTGACTCCGACCTCGATTGGTTGGCTTCGTCGACATGTACCATGGCAGCTGCAATTCTGTTCCTTGAGCTTTCATCGGCCTCTCGAGCCTTTGAAGCAAGCTCCAAGTACTCTTCCACTGAAAGGTCCACTACTCCATCTGTTCCCTGGAGATCTTCAGCCGAGGCTTCACTGCAAAGAAGGGCCTTGATCTCAGCGACAGCAAGAGCTTCAGCCGCTCTTGCTGCCTCTTCGATCTTCTTGGCCGCAAGACACCGCACTTCGGCGGTGCCGATGGCAGCCTTCGTCTCCTCGATTTCAGCAGCTAGCATCATGGCTTCAGACTTGGACGCGTTTGCGGCGTTCCTGAGCTGCTCTATCTCTGAAGTCATCTTCTTGATCTCCATGAAAATATCTGAGGGGTCTTCACGCCTTCTCTGCAGGTCCTTGAGCGTCTGCAGCCTCTGCGTGGTCTGGTCCAGCTCCTCCTCCAGAGAAGACACCATGGTGGCATCCGAGGAAACCTTCTCTCGGCGTCTCTCCACCAGCATTTTCTCTGACGCTATCTCGGTGCGCAGTGACTCGATGGAGGCTCTTATGGCAGCTAGATCAGTGGTTGTTCTACACAAGTTCGACTTGGCCTGCCCAAGCTCCATCAGAACCAAGGCAGGGTGTTGCTGCTCTTGTTGATCGAGACCACCGCCACACATCTCCACATCGGCTTCAGCATTCCCCTCAGGCAGCCTCTCTTCTTCAGGCTCTGCTGTATCCCACCCTTCTGCTGTAGCAGCATATACTTCAGTGATACAGCAGTTGTCCTGAGGCTGCTTCTCTTCAGGTTCTGCAGTGGACGCTTCAGTGATATGACAGCAGGTATCTTCGTCAGGCTGCTTCTCTTCAGGCTTTGCTAGTGTATCAGCTGTTTGGTTCTGTATCTTGAGCCTCAAATCTGCGATGACCCTCTTGGCAGACTCGAGTTCTTTGAGCACATCAAGCGTCTCCCTCTCCTTGACGCCGAGCTCCTTCTCCAGCTGCGCGGTCTGCTCCTCCAGGCTGTTGACGCATTGCTCGTCTTCAGTCCCACTCCCCACCACACACTGCTCCTGTTTCTGCAGGACGAGAAGAAGGAAGAAACAAAATTCAACGGGAGGAAGCAAAGATCTAGTATGCCGCATTTGTCACCACTCCGCACTAAGTACAACCTCTGTGCTCCTAATTGAATGCCGAACTAACCCGAACTACAGGCGCCGTGCAGTATACGTACAGGTATGGATGCGCTATATTACAGAAGAGGCAAATGTTGGTTCCGCTGCGCGATTCCTCGACGGAGAAGGTAAATCGGGGGAAGTTTGGTGCAGTGGGGAGGAGGTCTGAGGCGGCTGACCTTGTGGTTCGTGAAGATGCGGCGGACGAGGTGGGAGCTCCATGCGGCGCTGCCCCCGAAGCGGTCGACGGCTTCCCGCACGGATTCGAAAGGGGCCGAGGTGTCGATCTCCGCCCTGCCGCCCCCGACGGCGGCCGCCGGGGGCAGGTCTTGCAGCACCTCGCTGCTCATCGGGGCGCGTGCGAGGAGACGGCTGGGGCCTTCTCCTTCTCTTCCTTTCTGGGGTCCTGCGCCGCTGGGGTTCTTGGTTGGTTTTTGGGCGGAGTGGGAGGGAGGGTACTGGGAGTGGTGGGCAGGAAACGGACAAGCGGTCTCGGGTTTTAATAGGAGCGGTTGACCGTGGGAGACAGGGAGAGAGCCGTTGGCCTGACACTGCTGCTTCTTGCACGCCTGTCGCTAAACATGGCTGCAACCGTGGCGGGTGGTATATTAATCCTGACGAGTTGGATGCTGAAATCTACGTAGTCCAACAACCACTAGTAATTCCATCCCGTTGTACTCCAAGAAACCTGTGATGCATTGCAAGCTCATGTCGACTTGGATGCATTGCACTTGGGCAGAGGAAAGTGTAGTGCCTAGTGCGGTGTGAGTGTGATGAGAGCGTGAGCCGTGAGCCATTGACACGCCAAAAGCATCAGATCAGCTCACCGGAGGCAGTTCGATACTGCTGGCGTACGTAGGGGCCCGCGAGTGATTCTCTGCATCTTTTGTGACGGGGCGAGGGGCGTGACAGCCTACCACACGCTGCACGACACGAGCGTCCTGCCCGGCCGGGCTCCGCATTATTACCACGGCGTCAGCCTTGCCGTGCAGACCGTCGGCGGCGCGCATCACGAGGATGCAGTGGATCGAGCCGTTGGTTCGTTGCATCAACTCACTGGTCACACGGACCACTCTCTCGATCCTTCTATTCTATCTGGAGACGTTCTCTCTCTGGCTCACACGAAGAAAAAACAGCATGGGCCATGCTAAACAGCGGCAGATAAGAAATCCATTAGACCCGCCACACTGGTGGTGCGATTCAATAAAAAGATCGAACCGATCTCATTTTACTGCATTGTATGGAATCGCTTGGTGCAGTAACGTGGGACCCTGTTGCTGTTAGAAAATATATTTTTCTGGCCTATATTCTTCTCATCTGGATGTGGTTTCTCTCCTTTTTATCGCTTGTGTCAGATAGAAGCGAACCAAATACAGGAATCGCTTTTTTCTTGGAACCGCTTGTTTGGATGCTGCGCAGTGTATTGAACCGATTTCAGACATGATTTGAATCGCTTTTTGCCTACACTGTGGCTGGTCTTAGCGCAGCTTCCTATAGCGGCCGTATAGGCTGGTGTTTGACCGGCCCATTAACATGCATTTTATTTTTATATTTTTGTAAATTGTAGAAAATATATTTACATGTAAAAAATAAGGGTCATTTTATGGCACATCAGATGAACAGGAACCGTTTATTTACGCTGATCCAATGGCCCATATTCACCTTACTGCTCTAGTTTTTGGTGGTATATTTCAGACCAGTGAGCATTTTCGGTATTAAATTCCTACGAATCCCACGGCAAGGTTCCATAAACACAACACAAAGGGTATGGCTGAAATATTACATAGCCCCATGGCCTGCATTAACTTTCCATCCCCGTATCGCACATACCACCGTCCGCACTCCCTTCACCATTGTTGCCGCCCTGCCCTAGCATGCATATGCCAACACCCTAGCTCTCTCCATCTCCCTCTCCGAGGTCCCAACAGAAGACTGCGCCCATTCCACAATCGTTGCCAACTACACCGCCTCTCTGGCCCATCCCTCGCCATGGCTAGCCTCCTCCGCCAACTCCAGCAAGCATCCCCGCTATTTCTCTGCTCTCCCACGTAATTCACCGCGCCTCTGTCTCGCACATTCCCCGTAGTATATAAAAACCGAGCCATAACCAGCCGTCTAGTCTACGATGGGCGGCGCTTCCCAACGAGGGTGCGCTCTCCTTCGATGGGCGCTCCCAATTGACGACTAGAGCTCAAGCTAGTTTCTGACGACTCGAATCCTCTGGCAAGGCCAGGTTCAAGTACTAGCTAAAAATTGATTAAACCATTCAATTGTATTGTTCGGCTTTCATTAGGTAGCCCCTTCTGAAACTAGGCGGTGCAACCATGAGACTTACTTTAGAGCATATATGAATGATTTGGTATTTTATGGTCCTAGTGATTACTATTTCCGTGGCCCAATGAGGATAAGTTTGTTAGAATTATATTAGGAGGTTTGTTATATCTTTGTAATCTGGTTAAGAGTAGTTTTGGAGTTGTACTCTAACAGAACTTTGTAACAAACCTTGTAAACTGGCTCTTGCCGATTATATATCAACACGCAAACGCATGGAGTCCAAGGTGACGTTCATATCCAAATTCCTAAAACCTAATATGGTATCAGAGCAGGCTCTTCCTTGACCTAGCTGCCTAAAACCACACCGCCGCCGCCGTCGTAGCTCATCTACGTCGCCGTCGCCGTGACCTTGCCGCCACCCTTCGGTTCTCCGCCGCCGCCGCAAAAACCTCAAGCCCAGAAAACCAAAACCCTGCCGCCACGAAGCTTCTCCTTCGCCGCTGCCCAAAAACCAATACCAAAACAAAACAGCCACAAAAACCCTGCTGCCGCCGCCGCAATTTTTTTTGCCGCCACCGCTATGACCTCGTCGACCACATCATCCGTTACTGTGCTGGCCGCGGCTCTGGGAGCGCCGCTAGCCCAACTTCTCACCCGCGACAATTCTCTTGTCTGGAAAGCTCTCGTCGTTCCTGCGCTTCGTGGGGCTCGGGTCCTCAATCTTGTGAAGGGCCTTGAGGTTGCTCCACCTGAAGAAATCAAAGTTGCCGACAACACGGGAAAATATGTCAAGATCGAAAATCCCGAGTACTCCGCTTAGGTCACCCGTGATCAACAGGTCTTACGGTATATCTTGAATTCTTTGTCCCCTGACTTGCTCTCCCATGTCAGCGGGCTTGATACTTCTGCCGAGGTGTGGAAGGTGGTTGAGGCTCTCACTACAACCCCCTCTCGCTCTCGGACTCAAGAATTGCGTTCTGCCCTGAACGGTACCAAAAAGGGTGACCTCTCTGTTGATCAGTACTATGACAAGATGAAAGCAATTGCATCTGAACTTGCTGCTGCTGGTAAGCCAGTTGATGATGATGAGCTGATTTGGTCGATCTTGCACGGCCTTGAGGATTCTTACAACTCACTGAAGGTTGCTGTCAATGCCAATCCTAGCACTACTCTCTCTGGTCTGGTGAGTCAACTCAAAGCTTTTGATCAACTCCACAAATCTGGGGATGGTGGTGACGTGTTTGTGTCCTCTTCTCACATGGCACGCCGCACTGGAGACCGTCCTCCCCCTGCTCGTCTAGATGAAAGACCTCGCCAAGACGATTATGGACGTCAGGACCGCTATGATGACCGTGTAGGCCGCCGCGACTGTTATGATGATCGTCCAGATGATCGTGGCCGTCGGGATCATTACGATGACTGTCGCCCTAGTGCTGATCGTGATCGTCGATTTGATGATCGTCCTCGTCGATGTGATGATGATGCTGGGAGACGCCGTGATGATGTGAGGGATGATGATCGTCGCCGTGGCCGGGCACCCACCCCCTATGTTAATGTTACTTGCCAGATCTGCAAGATCCATGGTCATCCTGCCAATGACTGCTGGTGGAGGTTCCAGTCTAATCGAGATCACCGTGATGATGATGGGGCTCGTGGGGGTGATCACACTAATGACAAAGGCGCCAACGCCAACATGGCCTATTATGGGGTGGATACAACTAGTACTCTAACACTGGTGCTACTAGTCATGTTGCCAATGACATGAGCAAGCTATCCATCCATGAGAAGTACACAGGACGTGATCAAGTACACACTGCAAATGGTGGCGGTATGCAAATCTCTCATATTGGTCATTCAATGTTACATACTCCCCATAATTCCTTACATCTTAGAGATATTCTTCATGTTCCAGATGCCTCTAAAAATCTTCTTTCAGTTCATAAGCTTACACTTGATAAAAATGTTTTCCTTGAATTTCACCCACACTTTTTCTTGATTAAGGATCAGGCCACAAGGAGAACTCTGTTTGAGGGTCCATGTCATGATGGTCTCTATCCTCTAATGTCCTTGTCCAATGGATCCTCCAAGCAAGCCTTCATTACAATAAAGCCGTCGTCTTCTACATGTCATCGCCGCCTAGGACATCCATCCTCCTTTGTGGTGCAGAAATTCTTAGGAAATATCATATCTCTCATACTCCTGAAATAAATCCATATATTTGTGATTCGTGTCAATTAGCTAAGAGTCATCAGTTGCCATATCCTGTATCTACTAGTGTTTCTACCAGTCCTTTAGAACAAGTTTTTTCTGATGTATGGGGTCCAGCACGTGCCTCTGTTGGCAAACATTCATACTATGTAAGCTTTATTGATGATTATAGTAAATTCACTTGGATCTACTTGCTTAAGAAAATATCTAAAGTTTATCAAGTTTTTCTCAACTTCCAACAACTTGTTGAAAGGAAGTTTGACAAGAAAATTATCACTATGCAAACTAATTGGGGTGGTGAATATGAAAAACTCCATGGTTTCTTTCAGAAATTGGCATAACTCATCATGTCTCTTGTCCCCATGCTCACCAACAAAATCGTTCAGCAGAACGTAAACACGGTCACATTGTTCAAGTTGGTCTTGACTTGCTGGGTAATGCATCCATGCCAGTTAAATTCTGGGATGAAGCCTTTCTCACAGCCACTTTTCTCATAAACCTTCTTCCTAGCAAAGTGATAAATTTGGAAACTCTTGTTGAGCGTCTTCTTCACACTTCACCCAATTATGAATCTCTCAGAGTGTTTGGATGTGCTTGTTGGCCTAATCTTCATTCCTACAACAATAGAAAACTAGCCTTTCCTTCTACACGGTGTGTGTTCTTAGGCTATAGTCCTCGTCACAAAGGTGTCAAGTGTTTAGATCCAAAAACAGGTCGTGTATATATTTCTAAAGATGTGGTGTTTGATGAGAATGTCTTTCTGTTTACTACCTTGAATCCTAATGCCGGGTCTCGCCTCAAAAATGACAACCTTCTTTTGCCTAACAATAATGGGGAGACATACATTGATGATCATATGGATTTGCATGTTGTTCCGAATGTTACTAATCATAGTCCTGTGCCTTTAGATGTTGACATAATTGCAGATCACATTCCAGTCCAGCAAGAAACAACACAAAATTCTGCCCAAATCAGTGCAAGAATTGTAGATGGTGGTTTAGAATTTGAGGCTAATTCAGGATCTGCATCAGATCATGGTCACACAAATTCTGAGGCAGATCTTGTCTCACCCATGCATGCAACCAATGAAGATCGCTCCCGCCTGACGCTATCCCCTGAGCAATGGGCCCCCCTGCATGCAGCCGACCACCCTGGTTCTGCTGCATCCACTCGTGCTACCTCGCCTGCTTCGCCTCCCTCCGATCCTCATGCAACCGACAACGCCACCAGCTCGGGTCCCACTGACACATCGCCTTCCGCCACACATGTGCACACTACAGGGGGTACAGGGGCTCATGATGATCAGGCTACTGCGCCTGACAACGACAGTAGCATCAGGGGTGAAAGCAACTAAGGTAATAGTGATACTAATGATATTTCTGATGATGCAAATGAATTAGACTCAGTTCATGGATCTCCTGTGACATCTGTACAACCGGAACCTCGCACGCGACTACAAAAAGGTATAAGACATCCTAAGCGGTATAGTGATGACACTATTCGTTATGGATTGTTTACCTCTACAGGAGAACCTTCTACACTTTCTGAAGCTCTCTCAGATGATCAATGGCGTCAAGCTATGATTGAAGAATACAGTGCTCTTTTAGAAAACAAGACTTGGCGACTTGTTCCTCCTACTTCTACAAAGAATCTTATTGATTGTAAGTGGGTGTATCGTGTAAAAAGAAATGCTGATGGTACAATTGATAGGTTCAAGGCACGTCTGGTTACGAAAGGTTTCAAACAAAGGTATGACATAGATTATGAAGATACCTTTAGTCCAGTTGTAAAGGCAGCTACTATTAGACTTCTTCTTTCTGTTGCTGTCTCTCGGGGCTGGAGTTTACGGCAGCTAGATGTCAAGAACGCGTTTCTCCATGGCGTTCTAAAAGAGGATGTCTACATGAAACAACCTCCAGGTTTTGAGGACCAACAAATTCCACATTATATTTGCAAACTTGAAAAAGCTCTTTATGGTCTCAAGCAAGCCCCTCGAGCATGGTATTCCAGGCTAAGTACAAAATTGCAATCACTTGGTTTTGTTCCTTCTATAGAAGACACCTCACTTTTCCTGTATAAGAAGTCAGGTGTCATGATATTTGTTCTAATATATGTTGATGACATAATTGTTACAAGTTCTTCTGATCAGGAAATCTCTGTCCTGTTAAGTGATCTCAAGGATGATTTTGCTCTCAAGGATTTGGGAGATCTTCACTTCTTCTTGGGAATTGAGGTAAAGAGAGTTAATAATGGACTTCTTCTCACACAGGAAAAATATGCCACTGATCAGATTGCAAGAGTTGGTATGAAAAACTACACCACGTGTCCTACACCTCTCTCATCCACTGAAAAATTGTCTCTCAATAAGGGTACTCTTCTTGGTTCTGAGGATATTATTCAATATAGAAGTATTGTGGGTGCTCTACAATATTTGACATTGACACGACCTGACTGTTGGAATTATGCCCTAGAGGCAATGATAAAGATGTTATTATTATAATTCTTGTTCATGATAAAGTTTATATTCCATGCTAGAATTGTATTAAGCGGAAACTTTAATACTTGTGTGGTTTGTGAACAACACCGTGTCCCTAGTTTGCCTCTATGGACTAGCTCATTGATCAATGATGGTTAAGGTTTACTAACCATAGACATGAGTTGTCAATTGATAATGAGATCATATCATTGGGAGAATGATATGATGGACAGACCCAAACTAAGCGGAGCAATTAGATCGTGTCATCGTGTTCATCTTTGCGAAGCTTTTCTTATGTCAAATATTGTATTCCTTAGACCATGAGATAATACAACTCCCTGGTATCGAAAGAAAATTTTGAGGTCATCAAACGTCATCCTATGAGAGGGTGATCATAAAGGTGTCTCTCAGGTGATCGGAAAGTGCCTGTTGGGTTGTATGTATCGAGATGGGATTTGTCCCTCCCAAGTCGGAGAGATATACTTCGGGCCCACTCGGTAATCGATATCAACACCGCTTGCAAGCATGTGGTTAAGGAGTTAATCACAAAGTGATATCGGATTACGGAACGAGTAAAGTACTTGCTGTGAACGAGATTGAACTAGGTATGACGGTACCGACGATCGAATCTCGGGCAAGTAAAATATCGCGAGACGAAGGGAATATATATATGGGATTGATTGAATCCTGGCATCGTGGTTCATCCGATATGATCATCGATGAATGTGTGGGAGTCAATATGGGTTTCCAGACCCCGCTGTTGATTATTGATATAAGATCATGTCTACATGTTCTCGAACCCGAAGAGTCACACACTTAACGTGTCTCGACGCTAGGATAGATTGGATAATTGGTTTATGAGTTTTTGTTCGGAGTCTCGGATGGGATCCGGGACATCACGAGAGGTTCCGGAATGGTCCGGAGAATAAGATTCATATAAGGCAGTGCAGTTTTTGGAGTTCGGAATTGTTCCGGGTTAATCGGTATTGTACCGGAAGCTTCTAGAACCTTCTGGAGGGGGACCAACGTGGTCCCACCTGTCGGGAGGGGGCATGGGCCTATGAGGGAGTGCCCTGTCCGCATTGGGCCAGGGGCACAAGGCCCCATAGGGCCCAACCGGCCAGCAAGGGTAAAACCCTAGTTGGAGCTTCTAGAAGGGGGGGATTACTTGCCCCCCACTCCTCCCTCCTTGGCCGCCGGCCTAGGGATTGGGGGAGGGGTTAGGGCAGGAGCCCACCCCTCTATATATAGAGGGCTGGGGCGCACCCCCCCACACACCTCCTCCTCCAACCCTAGCCGCCCTGCTGCCCTCTTCTCTCTCTCCCTCCCGACTGCGTGTAGGCGAAGCCCTGCTGCAAAAACTCTCCACCACTTGCACCGCGCCGTCGCATTGTAGATCCAATCCGTCTCTCCACCATACTTGCTGGACCGAGGAAGGAGGAGACGTCGAGGTGCCGCACGTGTGCATCTCTCGGAGGCATCGCCACTTGCGGTGTTAGATCGGATCGGATCGCGAGGAGGAGAAGCGAGTACGACTATATCACCCACGTTCCGACGAACGTTCCGCTGTGCGAATCTTCAAGGGTATGAAGATCTCATCTAATCCCCCTCGTTGTTTGCATCTCCTAGATTAGATCTTGGCTTCCCTATGTTCGCATCCGTAGAAAATTTTGATTTACTATGCCGCGAAACCCTTCAGTGGTATCAGAGCTAGATCTATGCGTAGATGTGATTCACGAGTAGAACACAACATGGTTGTTGCGAGCGTTGATGTTTTCTGTTGCAAACCTCTTGTTTGTGTTCTTCTTATGACGCGGGATAGTGAGATCGAAGCGGTCCAGGCCAACCTTACGCGACGTCGTTCGCGAGACCGGCTCCGCACTTGACGTGTGGCTTGTTCCACACATGCGGCTGGTGGATGCCTGTTTCTCTCACTATAGTTGTCATGGGATTAACACCGGAGTTTGGCAACCATAATATCACCGTTGTGGCTTTCCGTAGGTAAGAATCGTTCTTAGCATGCTACTCCCATAAGCCACGTAAAACATGCAACAACAAAGTAGAGGCGTCTAACTTGTTTTTGCAGGGAGTGTTTTCTGTGATATGGTATGGCCCAAGATGTGATGTGTATGTTGTATGCAATGATCATGTTTTGTAATGTTTCACGACTTGCATGTCGATGAGTATACAACCGGAAGGAGCCATATGGTTGTCTTTATAATTGTGTATGACCTGTGTGTCAACTTCTTATACGCCATGTAATAGTTTCACTTCATCGCTAAGTAGTTAGCAATAGTTGTAGTTGCTATTCATGGTGGAGGCAATCATGGTGGAGTGATGGAGATCATGCCGGCACGCACAAGATGGAGATCATTGCGCGAAGATTGGCTATACCATGTCACATAAAGTTATATGCATGTGATGTTTATCCTTTTTTGTATCTTATTATGCTTAGATCGCGACGGTAGCATTATAAGATGATTCCTCACTTAAAGATCAAGATAAAAACTGTGTTCTCCCCATGTATGCACCGTTGCGAAAGTTCGTCGTGTCCAAGCATCACGTGATGATCGGGTGCTATAGACTCTACGCTCACATACAACGGGTGCAAGCCAGTTTTGCACACGTGGAAATACTTGGGTTTGACTTGACGAGCCTAGCATGTACAGACATGGCCTCGGAACACAAGAACCGAAAGGTTAAGCATGAGTCATATGAATGATATGATCGACACGTCGTTGTCCACCATTGAAGCCACATCTCTTCTCGTGAAGATCGGATTAGGTGTGGTGAATTTGGATCGTGTTCACTAAACAACTTGAGGGATGTTGAATTTAGTGGGAGTTCATCTAGTAATTTGATTAAAAGTTGAACTAGTTATCATGAACATAGTCTAATTTGTACTTGCAAATATTGTAGATAAAATGGCTAAGTCCAACTTCAACTTCAACGTTTTTGCTGAGAAAGAAAAGCTTAGAAACAATGGGTCTAACTTCACCAACTGGTTCCGCAATCTGAGAATCATTCTCTCTGGCGGTCAAAAGGACTATGTCCTTGAGAGTGCGCTAGGTGACGCCCCTGCTGTCAATGCGCCGGCTGATGAGAAAGTTGTCTATCAATCGCGCAAAGATGATTATGGTGTGATTAAGAGCACCATGTTGTTTGCTATGGAATCGGACCTTCAAAATCGTTTTGAAGACTATCCCGGGCCCTTTGAGATTCTTGAGGAGCTGAAAACCATGTTTGAGACTCAGGCCCGTTCTGAGAGATATGAGATCTCTGAGAAGTTCTTTAACTGCAAGATGGAGGAAGGGAGTTCCGTTAGTGAGCACGCCATAAAGATGTCGGGCTACACTCAACGCCTTGAGCAACTGGACTGCAAGATTCCATAGGATCTCAAGATTAACAGGGTTCTGCAATCACTCCCTCCCAGCTACAAAAGTTTTGTAGTGACTCATAATCAGATTGGTTCCACTGATACGATCACCGAGCTCTTCGCAAAGCTGAAGGCTGCGGAGGTGGACATCAAAAAGGATAATCATGTGTTGATGGTCAACAAGCCCACCTTCAAGAAAGGTAAGGGTGCAAAGAAGCCCTTCAAGAAAGGAGGCGGCAAGCGCGTTGCCCTGCTGAGAAGAAGCTCAAGTCTGGATCCAAGCCGGACACTGAGTGCTTCTATTGCAAGGACAAGGGTCACTGGAAGCGCAACTGTCCGAAATACTTAGCGGACAAGAAGGCTGGCACCATCAAAGGTATATTTGATATACATGTTATTGATGTTTTCCTTACTAGCCCTCGTTGTAGTGCCTGGGTATTTGATACTGGTTCAGTTGCTAATATTTGTAACTCGAAACAGGAGCTATGGAATAGACGGCGGCTTGCGAGGGATGAGGTGACGATGCGCGTTGGCAACGGATCAAGAGTTGATGTGATGGCCGTCGGCACGCTCTCCTTAGTTTTACCTTCGGGATTAGTTTTAAACCTTAATAAATGTTATTATGTGCCTGCGTTGAGCATGGACATTATTTCTAGATCGTGTTTATTGCAAGACGGTTATTCATTTAAATCGGAGAATAATGGTTGTTCTATTTATATGAGTAACATCTTTTATGGTCATGCACCTGCTCTGAATGGTTTATTTCTTCTAAATCTCGAAAGGGATGAAACACACATCCATAACATTGAGGCTAAGAGATGCAAAGTAGATAGTGATAATACTACTTATTTGTGGCACTGTCGTCTAGGTCATATTGGTGTAAAGCGCATGAAGAAACTCCATTCCGATGGACTTTTAGAGTCTCTTGCTTTTGAATCATTTGACACATGCGAACCATGCCTCATGGGCAAGATGATCAAAACCCCGTTCTCCGGAATGATGGAGCGAGCAACGGACTTGTTGGAAATCATACATACTAATGTATACGGACCGATGAGTGTTTTGACGCGCGGTGGATATCGCTATTTTCTCACTTTTACCGATGACTTAAGTAGATATGGGTATATCTATTTAATGAAACATAAATCTGAAACATTTGAAAAGTTCAAGGAATTTCAGAATAAAGTGGAGAATCATCGTAACAGAAAGATTAAGTTTCTACGATCCGATCGTGGGGGTGAATATTTGAGTTATGATTTTCTCACGCATCTTAAAGCAAGCGGAATCGTTTCGCAACTCACGCCACCCGGAACACCACAGCGCAATGGTGTGTCTGAACGCAGAAATCGAACTCTATTAGATATGGTCCGATCAATGATGTCTCTTACTGATTTGCCGTTATCATTTTGGGGTTATGCATTAGAAACCGCTGCATTCACTTTAAATAGGGCACCATCTAAATCCGTTGAGACGACACCGTATGAACTGTGGTTTGGTGCTAAACCTAAGTTGTCGTTTCTTAAAGTTTGGGGATGCGAAGCTTACGTCAAGAAGTTGATGCCGGACAAGCTCGAACCCAAAGCGGAGAAATGCGTCTTCATAGGATACCCTAAGGAAACTATTGGGTATACCTTCTATCACAGAACCGAAGGCAAAGTGTTTGTCGCAAAGAACGGTTCCTTTCTTGAGAAGGAATTTCTCTCGAAAGAAGTGAGTGGGAGGAAAGTAGAGCTAGACGAGGTTATTAAACCTTCTCTTGAATTGGAAAGTAGCACAGGACCTGAAATTGTTCCAGTGCTGCCTGCACCAATAATAGAGGAAGCTAATGATAAGGATCATGAAGCTTCGGATGATGCTGCTACTGAACGTCGCAGGTCGATAAGGTCGCGTGCCCCTCCTGAGTGGTACGGCAACCCTGTCTTAACTGTCCTGTTAGTAGATGACAGTGAACCTGCAAACTATGAGGAAGCGATGATGAGCCCAGACTCTGAGAAATGGCTAGAGGCCATGAAATCCGAATTGGGATCCATGAGCGAAAACCAAGTATGGACTTTGGTGGACCCTCCTAGCGACCGAAAGGCCGTTGAGTGCAAATGGATTTTCAAGAAGAAAATGGACGCGGATGGTAATGTTACCGTCTATAAAGCACGGCTTGTCGCGAAAGGTTTTCGACAAGTTCAAGGTGTTGACTACGATGAGACTTTCTCTCCCGTAGCGATGTTTAAGTCCATTCGGATTTTATTAGCAATTGCTGCGTTTCATGATTATGAAATATGGCAGATGGATGTCAAGACTGCGTTCCTCAATGGCAACATTGATGAAGAGTTGTATATGATGCAACCCGAAGGTTTTGTCGATCCTAAGGATGCTGATAAAGTGTGCAAACTTCAGCGTTCCATTTATGGACTGAAGCAAGCATCTCGGAGTTGGAACCTTCGTTTGTTCCATAAAGTGATCAAGAGCTTTGGATTTGTTCCAAATTGCTACGAAGCTTGTATCTACAAGAAAGTGAGTGGGAGCTCGGTGACATTTCTGGTACTATATGTGGATGACATATTGATTATTGGAAATGACATTAACATGCTTAACGATGTGAAGAGTTATTTGAACAAGTGTTTTTCAATAAAAGACCTAGGTGAAGCTGCTTATATATTGGGCATCAAAATCTATAGAGATAGACAAAGACGCCTGATAGCTTTAAGCCAGAGTACATACCTAGACAAAGTTCTGAAAAGGTTCAGAATGGATAAGGCAAAGAAAGGTTCAGTGCCTATGTTGTCAGGTAAGATATTGAGCAAGGCTCAGTGTCCAGCTACGGTAAATGATAGAGAAGCTATGAGCAAAGTGCCTTATGCCTCGGCCATAGGTTCTATCATGTATGCCATGCTGTGTACTAGACCGGATGTGTCCAATGCTCTTAGTTTGACGAGCAGGTACCAAAGTGATCCAGGAGTGGAACACTGGACAGCCGTGAAGAACATCCTAAAGTACCTAAATAGGACTAAAGAAATGTTCTTAGTCTATGGAGGTGATGAACAACTTGTCGTAAAGGGTTACGTCGACGCTAGTTTCGACACCGATAAGGATGATTCTAAATCTCAGACAGGATACGTTTATATTTTGAATGGAGGAGCTGTGAGCTGGAGAAGCTGCAAGCAAAGCGTGATCGCTGGATCTACAGTAGAAGCGGAATACATGGCTGCTGTAGAAGCGTCAAGTGGAGTTTGGATCAGAAACTTCATCACTGAGCTTGGCGTGGTTCCAAGTGCATTGGACCCACTGGAGATATTGTGTGACAACACTGGCGCCATAGCACTCGTTAAGGAACCAAGATATCATCCAAAGACCAAGCATATCAACCGCAAGTTTCATATAATCAGAGATTATATACGGATCTGAATGTCACAGATCCGTTGACTAAACCTCTTCCATGAGAAAAACATGATCAGCACCTTAGTGCCATGGGTGTTAGATTGTTGCCAGATGTAAACTAGATTATTGACTCTAGTGCAAGTGGGAGACTGTTGGAATTATGCCCTAGAGGCAATGATAAAGATGTTATTATTATAATTCTTGTTCATGATAAAGTTTATATTCCATGCTAGAATTGTATTAAGCAGAAACTTTAATACTTGTGTGGTTTGTGAACAACACCGTGTCCCTAGTATGCCTCTATGGACTAGCTCATTGATCAATGATGGTTAAGGTTTCCTAACCATAGACATGAGTTGTCAATTGATAATGAGATCATATCATTGGGAGAATGATATGATGGACAGACCCAAACTAAGCGGAGCAATTAGATCGTGTCATCGTGTTCATCTTTGCGAAGCTTTTCTTATGTCAAATATTGTATTCCTTAGACCATGAGATAATACAACTCCCTGGTATCGGAAGAAAACTTTGAGGTCATCAAACGTCATCCTATGAGAGGGTGATCATAAAGGTGTCTCTCAGGTGATCGGAAAGTGCCTGTTGGGTTGTATGTATCGAGATGGGATTTGTCCCTCCCAAGTCGGAGAGATATACTTCGGGCCCACTCGGTAATCGATATCAACACCGCTTGCAAGCATGTGGTTAAGGAGTTAATCACAAAGTGATATCTGATTACGGAACGAGTAAAGTACTTGCTGTGAACGAGATTGAACTAGGTATGACGGTACCGACGATCGAATCTCGGGCAAGTAAAATATCGCGAGACGAAGGGAATATATATATGGGATTGATTGAATCCTGGCACGTGGTTCATCCGATATGATCATCGATGAATGTGTGGGAGTCAATATGGGTTTCCAGACCCCGCCGTTGATTATTGATATAAGATCATGTCTACATGTTCTCGAACCCGAAGGGTCACACACTTAACGTGTCTCGACGCTAGGATAGATTGGATAATTGGTTTATGAGTTTTTGTTCGGAGTCTCGGATGGGATCCGGGACATCACGAGAGGTTCCGGAATGGTCCGGAGAATAAGATTCATATAAGGCAGTGCAGTTTTTGGAGTTCGGAATTGTTCCGGGTTAATTGGTATTGTACCGGAAGCTTCTAGAACCTTCCGGAGGGGGACCAACGTGGTCCCACCTGTCGGGAGGGGGCATGGGCCTATGAGGGAGTGCCCTGGCCGCATTGGGCCAGGGGCACAAGGCCTCATAGGGCCCAACCGGCCAGCAAGGGTAAAACCCTAGTTGGAGCTTCTAGAAGGGGGGGGATTACTTGCCCCCCACTCCTCCCTCCTTGGCCGCCGGCCTAGGGCTTGGGGGAGGGGTTAGGGCAGGCGCCCACCCCTCTATATATAGAGGGCCTGGGTGCACCACCACCCCACACCTCCTCCTCCAACCCTAGCCGCCCTGCTGCCCTCTTCTCTCTCTCCCCCCGATTGCGTGTAGGCGAAGCCCTGCTGCAGAAACTCTCCACCACTTGCACCGCGCCGTCGCGTTGTAGATCCAATCCGTCTCTCCACCATACTTGCTGGACCGAGGAAGGAGGAGACGTCGAGGTGTCGCACGTGTGCATCTCTCGGAGGCATCGCCACTTGCGGTGTTAGATCGGATCGGATCGCGAGGAGGAGAAGCGAGTACGACTACATCACCCACGTTCCGACGAATGTTCCGCTGTGTGAATCTTCAAGGGTATGAATATCTCACCTAATCCCCCTCGTTGTTTGCATCTCCTAGATTAGATCTTGGCTTCCCTCTGTTCGCATCCGTAGAAAATTTTGATTTACTATGCCGCGAAACCCTTCACTGACATCTCCTTTTTGGTTAATAAAGTTTGCCAATTTCTACATGCTCCAACAACTTCTCATTGGCTAGTTGCTAAAAGGATACTAAGATATGTTCAGGGAACTCTGAAGGTTGGATTTAATTTTTAGAGGTCTTCTTCAAGCTTGCTTAGTGCTTTTTCTGATGCAGACTAGGCAAGTTGTCTTGATGATAGAAGATCTACCGGAGGTTTTGCTGTATTTTTTGGACCAAATTTAATATCTTGGAGTGCCAGAAAACAAGCCACAGTATCCAGATCCAGTACTGAAGCTGAGTAGAAATCACTTGCTAACGCCACAACTGAGTTAATTTGGGTTGAGGTTCTTCTTGGTGAGTTGGGTGTTTCACTAAAAGAGAAACCATGTTTGTGGTGTGATAATCTAGGAGCTACATATTTATCTGCAAATCCCGTGTTCCATGCAAGGACCAAACATATTGAAATTAATTTTCATTTTGTCAGAGAAAGAGTTGCACAGAAGTTACTGGATATTAGATTCATTTCTAGCAAGGATCAAATAGCAGATGGATTCACTAAGGCATTACCTGTTAAGGAACTTGATGAGTTTAAGCGTAATCTCAATCTCGCACAAGGTTGTGATTAAGGGGGCTATTAGAATTATATTAGGAGGTTTGTTATATCTTTGTAATCTGGTTAAGAGTAGTTTTGGAGTTGTACTCCAACAGAACTTTGTAACAAACCTTGTAAACTGGCTCTTGCCGATTATATATCAACACACAAGCACCGAGTCCAAGGTGACGTTCATACCCAAATTACTAAAACCTAATAAAGTTTAAAATAAGAAATAATGTTTTGTGTCGTAAATATGCATGAGGATTGTGATGTGTGTGTCTCAACCACTCGCAACAAATGCTAGTATATTTTGTAAAAAAAATGTTGAACTTTGTTTTATAAATCTATCTATTATATAAGGATGTTTTTCGAGGCACTACGTTGATCCACATCACTAAAATAATTTATGATGGTTGGATCTGATATCTATGGTTAGGATTTGATTAAATAACGTAACGTAATTATGTTTCATAGACATAAATTAAGTCCCTGTCACGTCCATGATCTCTTGCCACGTTTTAAGAAAATATGCAAAGACTTTCCCTCCCACGTGTACCATGTAATGAGCTCTAACAAACTAAAAAAAATCCAAACACATTAGCGTGTAAACAAAGGCACGTATATATTTTTTAAGGGTTTTCTTTTTCTTTTGCGAAACCATTTTTAAGGGCTTATTTACGCTTCCTTTACATCAAGTATTTCACAATCCCTAGCTAACCAACCTACATGTTATCACTCGTATCAGCTTATCCATATTCACAATAGATCACAATCATTTGATTTTAACAATTGATATCGGCATGTGTAGGGTATATCTGATGATAGACCTAAAAAAACATGGCATGCGAGATCTATAATTAATGGAATCGGTTTAGTTAACAAGAGACTGTTAGTACGTAGTACTCTCTATTCACATGATCCCATTAGTAGAAAGAGTCCATGTCAAATACTCCCTCCATCCAGAAATAACTGGCTTGAATTTGTCTAGATTCGCATGTATATAAATATATTTTAGTGCTTAGATTCATTCGAATCTAAAAAAAATCAAGTCATTTATTTCTGAACAGATGGAGTACAATAACTGGCAATCGAAATCATTAGATTTCATTAAGCTGGACCAAACCTGTGTTAGCTTGTATGAAGCAAACCTCAAAATTTTCCTCGATCTCTCTTTGTCACGCTCTACTATTGTCCTCGGCATTCAATTGCACCGCCACCGTTTGCCTCAACTAGACCCCTAGATGATGATGAACATGGCTTCCACTTCATGGTCAGTAATATGCAAATAGGCAACCATTGCATACTGAGCCTAAGTCAGTGATAACCTTAGCTGCTAACTCAGCCGAAGTCTCTCTGCTATCTACGTGTTTTGTTTTTATCCTAGGATCTAGAAGCGATAAATTTCCTGAGTTAAGCATGAGATATGACCAAAGATAAGAAACAATGTTCCGTTGAGTCTGTGTTTTGAGGGGTGCTTCCGGTGTTAGGTTGGTGATCAACACCTAAGCTCATCTTTAGGATCAAGCCATGAACTCACATGGGCATCATTTTTTATGGATGTTGTGTGATTATTAGTTTTTGGTTAATATTTGGGAGGCTGAATAATTAGCAAATTAAAACCCTATATATATGCGTGCCATTTTTAAACTGGTTGATTTGTCAATGGCATAAAAGGCGATGAGAGCTTGAAACTTTTTTTTTGAGGGTAAAACAGTAGGGCAAAAAGACCCCACTGCAATTTTTATATATTGTAGAGAGTTACAAAAGAATATTTACAAAACTCATTCCACCTCAAAGAAGAGGGATAAATTCTAATCAGCTATCTCCTGTCTAAAATTGGTTTCAATCCAAACCTTAAGGCTCTGATAATACTTCTTCTTAATTCTAAAAAGGACCCATCTTAATTCCTGGGCTACAATAGCCTTCCAGGTCTCAATCGATGCATGCTGATTATTGAAAATTTCATTATTCCTGCAAATCCAAATGCCCCAAGTTCCAAGTAGCAGAATTTCCATTGCAAAAGGGACATTGAGGTCTTTTTTAATACTGGCTAACACTTCAAAGATAGTTGGATCAGCCAAATTGACCTGAGAAATTTCAGCCCAGCAGGCTCTTGCAAAAGAACATTCCCAAAACAAATGTAGGCTGGTTTCTTCACTATTGCAGCCCTGGAAGACACAGTCATAAGATGCCAGCGAGAAACATTTCCTTTTTAGAAGGTTTCTAGTGTTGAGTCTATCAAGCAGTAAGAGCCAGAAGAAGAATTTGTGTTTTTGCTGACAAGAAGATTTCCATAACCAAGAGAAATGTGGCTGAACCGGCTGGTAACCAGCTAAGGAGCAGTAAGCCTTTTTCACCGAATAATTACTGCCCCAAATGTAAGACCAACAATCAGAATCCCCTTCCCTGCCAGAATTGAGAATTTGTTCAAGACTTTGATATTCCTGATAAGCTTGCTGTGACAAAGGAAGGTAAAAAAGGTCCTGAGTATTTGGGGTATGCAGGAACTCACTGACAGAGATGTGAGGTTTTTTTTGCATAAGAGAGGAGGTGAGGAAGCTTATGTTGGAGGCAGCTATCATTCCACATATCAGACCAGAAAAGTGTGGTTTTTCCATTTCCAACCAAGCACTTTGCAAGTCCTTTAAATATGTCAATCAGTTTGAGGTGAGCTTTCCACCAAAAGGATACCTCAAGACTTCTTCCAGGGAGCTTATCATTACAATAGTAAGTGTTCCAAACCAGATGAACCCAAGGAATATCCTTATGATTATAAAATTTATCCAAATTCTTCAAAAGAAGAGCAGAATTTTGAACATTAAGATCAAGAACACCCAAACCTCCCTGGTTCTTGGGTTTACAAACTTTCTCCCATGCTACAAGAGCAGTACCTCTAGCTTGAACATCAGTAGTTTTCTTTCTCCACAAGCATTGCCTCATATATTTAACCAACTGCTCCTTGATAGTGACAAGAAGCTCAAAACAGCTCATGTAATATATATAGGAAGGGAAGATAACACGACTAACTGCAATTTCCCCCCATAATTAAGAAAGTCAGCAATTCCACACAACCTTCTTTCAATTCTCTGAACTATAGGCAAGAAATGTTCCACAACAGGTTTATTCAAGCTCAAGGGCAAACCAAGATATGTAAAAGGCAAGGAACCAGTGAGGCAAGAAAGGGTATTAGAAAAATGCCCAAGCCTCTCAGAGTCCATGTTAATAGGCATCATGCTGGACTTGGAATAATTGACTTTGAGTCCAGAGGAGAGAGCAAAAGTATGTAAAATTGCCTTAAGACACAGGAGTTGCTCAGAATCAGCCTTAAGGATTATTAAAGTGTCATCTGCATACTGAATCACAGGGAAGTCTGGATAGAAAACATTCTCAGTGGGCAAAGAAAGAAGACCCAGGTTCATTGCTTTATTGAGGATACTTTGAAGAAGATCAGCAGCCAGAACAAACAATAAAGGAGACAAAGGATCTCCTTGTCTGACACCCCTTCTACAGTAAAAAAATTTCCCAGGCACACCATTTAAAAGCATAGAAGAAGAAGCATACCCAAAGATCATCTGAATCCAAGAAATCCATTTAGCTCCAAAACCTTTGGCTTTAAGGATATTGATGATAGTAGAATGCTCAATTCTGTCAAAAGCCTTCTCAAAATCCAACTTAAGAATTAAAATTTCCTCTTTTGACTTGTGACATTGATCAAGAAATTCAAATGCCCAACCTAAACAGTCTTGGATAGATCTTTGCTTGAGGAAACCATACTGATTCTTGTGAACAAGTTTAAGAATGACTTTTTGCAGTCTGTTGGCCAGAATCTTGGTGATAATCTTAAAGACACTATTTAGCAAAGAAATAGGCCTAAAATCAGCAGGGGTCAAAGGAGCAGCAATTTTTGGAATTAGGTTGATAAAAGAAGAATTGATGCTTTCCAAAGAGGCATTCCCTTCATAGAATTCCACAAGAAGACTCTTCACATCATCCTTAATAATAGGCCAGCAAAGCTTCATGAATTCATTATTAAAGCCATCAGGGCCTAGGGACTTATCATTAGGCAAATTTGTGATGACTTCCTCAATCTCCTCATCCGAGAAAGGCTTTTCCAAAGTATCCCTTTCTTCCTGGCTTAAGCAATCACCAGCCAAGTCATTAAGATTGAAATGCATTTCAGGCTTGTCAGAAGAGCCCATTCTATTTTTAAAGGCATTCCAAAGAAGATTTGCTTTGCCATCATGATCATAGACCTCAAGATCAGAATCATCCTTGAGCATGGAAATGTAATTGTGCCTAAAACTAATGGTAGCTCTGGAGTGAAAGAACTTGGTGTTCTCATCCCCCAGCTTAACCCATTTGATTTTTCCTCTCTGTTTCCAATAAGTATTCTGGTCTTGTAAAAGAGAAATAATAAGATTTTTCAGGATATCCCTAAGATTCCATTCTTGAACAGTAAGAGTTCTCATTTCCTCCATGATATCAAGCAAGTCAATGGTGGCATTGACATTACAGATTTGTGCCTTTAGGCAAGGGAGCTGTTTGGCCCAAAGCTTCAGCCCTCTTCTCACATTTTTGAATTTAGCATTGATTTTTTTTGCAGAATCCATAAAACCCACAGGAATGTTCCAGGCATTTTGAACAATAGCTTTAAACTCCTTATGATGTAACCAATGATTTTCAAATCTGAACACCTGAGCTTTGGGAATCATTGTACCAATGGAAATGACACAGGGAGTGTGATCAGAAGTGGGCTTTGAAAGAGGAGAAACAAAAGTTGAGGGAAAACTCTGAGTCCAGGTAGCAGAAGTAAAAAACCAATCCAATCTTTCCAAGAGTGGATCCTTCTGCATGTTACTCCAAGTGAACTTTCTACCCTTAAGTGGTAATTCAATGAGACCCAAAGTATTAATGGCTTCATTGAAGAGAAGCATACCATTCACATCTCCACCCAATTTATTTCTATCTGAAGGCTGTCTACAGAAGTTAAAATCTCCCATAATAAGCCAATCCATATCATCAGGCATATCAATGCTGCCAAACCAGTCCAAAAATTCAGACTTTTTTCAGATAAACATGGCCCATAAATGTTGGAGAGGATCCAGGATTTATTGGACAAGAGGGAAGTCAAGGTTATGGAGATAGAAAACTCATTGAGAAAAGAAAGCTGTCCAGAAAACAGGGAGCCATTCCAAATGGTGATCAAGCCTCCAGATGCACCTCTGGAGGGAAGAAATTCAAACTTGGTAAATTTGGAGGGGCAAATTTTTTTAATGTAGGAGCTATCAAAATCCTCACGCTTAGTTTCTTGGAGACAGATAATGTCACAACCAGACTCCTCAATTTTTCTTCTGAGAGCAGACCATTTTTTTTCAGAGTTGATTCCCCTGATATTCCAATTCAAGATCTTCCAAGTTCTTGTGTTATTCATTAAGAAACCAGAAGTAAGTATAGATATGGGATGATATAAATAGTGTAATCACCCAGGAGAGGAAACAGCAAAAATAGAGACAAAAGTCAACCCAATTCAGGTTACCACAGAGATTATCCATAATAAGTACCATCCACATTGCAAATCCACAAACACAGAACACATAACAGGGAGTCAACAAGACTCCAGCAAAAGATATAGTTTGATACATTAGCACACTTAAGAAGAGGTTTTCATCTTGGCTTGCTGTCCACAGGTACCAGCAGCCCCTGGCTTCTTCTTGCCACCAAATCCCAAGCTGGAAGAGGGCCCTCCTTTAGTACTGCCTTTTGTAGGAGCCTTGACTGCCACATCATTGACCTTCCCTTTCTTGAGCAGCCTCTTTTCCAGGTCCCCATCCTTGACCTTGCAGAATGAAGCAGCAAGATTTTTAACCACTTTGGAATTCAGGCAAGGAGGAGCAGCATTACAAACCAGGCAATCAACAATTTGACAATTTAAGTGACTTTTAAAACCCCCATTTAATTCAACAATTCTAGGGCTTCTTCTCACCTCAGTTTCCACAAGAGGTTCCTTGCCCTTTCTCTTTCTAGCAGGGGTAGAAGGAGAGCCTGAAGATTTAGTTGCTTTAATACCCAGGCAAGAAGGAGGCATCTGGGAAAAGCTCGTATTAGGAATGATGAAAGAGATTGAACTTTCCTCAGCAATAGGTTCTTTAATAATTTCCCATAAAGGAGAAGTAAGAAATCCCTTGACCCAGTTAAACTTCTCAGGAGTAGCAAGCATTAGAGTAATGAAGTCAAACCAACTTACAGGAATATCACACTTAAGAGAGCCCATTGGAGAAGATTCCTTCTGAATATGAGGAGCAAAATAATTCTCCCAGAGCTCCAAGCCTTGTTGGGAAAATCCCTGCTTGGCAACATGCACATCAGGGATGGAAATAAAAGTTCTCACCATCCCAATCTGAAGGTGAGCCTCATTTGGAGAAAGAAGATGTTGATCCTCCATCATCCAATCATCATTCCCAGGGGCCACCGTACTTGAATCCATAGGACTTCCTGCCCCCTCCTCATCATCAGCATAGTCCTCCTCCTCATCAGCCAGATAGTTTTGAAGAATGTTCTGCAGGCCATCACCAATGCCAACCCCTTGTGGTGCAACTGCAACACCATGCTCCTCCACAGCCTCAGGCTCATTCACAGATTCGTCATCAGACCCCCAGTCTTGAACAATGATAGCACCAGTAACTCCACTGTTCACATCCTGAGGTGGCAGATGCTGATTGTCAATAGGCATATCTTCTCCAGGAGCAATGACAGGGCCTTGAACAGGGGTAGCAGTAGCCTCCCAAGGACCCCAACCTTCAGCGTGCCCACCAGCAGGAGCAGGGTCTTGCACAGGGGCCATCCACTGACCCCACTCACCCCCAGGAGCAGGAGGGGGAGGGGGGAGGTGGAACCTGGGGCCCAAAGACTGGACCATGCCCAGGAACTGGGTGTGGGTCCACATTGTCATCTGGCAGTGGGTCCTCCTCGGGTGGGCCCCCACCCAGCAAGTGACTCTGAAGAACTTCAACAGAAAAAGTCCATGACTCTGTCTCTACCAAGTCACCAATGGTAAACCTCACGCTCTTGGGGATGTCAACCAAGTCAGTAACACGAATCTTAGCAATAATCCTACCCTTCTGGTCAGGGTCCCTCTCCCACAGAAGAACTTTCCCAATGTCAGCAAAGATAGCATTCAGATCCTCCGTATGCCAGTGGTCAAGGGAAGGTCCTACCAACATCACCCAGCACTCATTATTGAACTGAGTCCTACGCCAATTATCGCCTTCATTGTGTTTCACAAAAGAGACATGCACATCTTGAAACGGAATCGGGCTCGCCACAATGAGCCTGTCACGGTCGCTGACATGATGGAACTGCACATACGCAGACCCAAAGGGACAATCTTAAATATCTCTGAAGTGCACTCCAACCTCATTGTTGAAGAAATCCACCAGGACACCATGAATATTCAAGAACGGAACAAGACCAGGAGGGAGGGGAAAAATGTTAGCAATAGCATACTGTTCATGTGCTCTTGACCTCCGAGGCACCACCACCCTTCTAACACGATTCCTCCCAGCCACCTGCATAATCTGGAAGCCGTTCGGCAGGAAAGGCGCAGGATCAATCGGAATGTTCGCCATTTCGACGTCCTTCGCCGGCGACGAGCAGGAGGGGAATGGGGTTTCAGCGGGCGGGGGAGTTGAGGAGACAGGGGAAGTGGTAGTTGTTTTTTCAGCGAAGAGATGAACTCGTGAAAACTGCCGTGAAAGATGGGCCGGGAATGAGAATCCACCTGGGCCTTAAACCACCCCTCATACGATTTGCCGGGCCAGCTACATTTAGGGAAAGAGGGAAATTTCAGAAAAGGAAGGAGTCCAGGCAATTTAAATGCCGCGCGATTGGCGCCTCCCCCAGACCTGACCGGCGTTACCATCGACTTAACACCATCATTAGTGAGCACCTGAGCATAAGATCTGTCTTGAAGACTTGATTTGATCTCACCATTAATACGTTGCGCAATCACAGGCGAATGACCCACAGGTGATGCAGGAAAATTGAGTCTTTGAAAAACCGAGCCACTTTTACTGGAATGCTTTAATGAAGGAGATTTTTTTGCACTTTCTTTTTTGTACGTGACAACTTTCCATTCCTTAGCAGATTCCTTGTAGAATTCCCTTTCTTCATGAATCCAGTTCGGACCCCCATTACCCCAAAGATTGACATGAATCACAAAAGAATGACATGAAAACTTTGAGATATTGTAGATCTCAAAACCCACTGCCCTTGAAGCAACCGAGAATCGAAAAGTTCTATCTTGAAGAAGCTTCACCTGGAATTTAGAAGCATTACCTCCAAAACAAGCTTGAAGAGCAAGACTAACAGTATGAAAGTCCAATTTAAAATTTGCTCGTCCAAAAGAACAGACCAGATAAAAAAGTCTTTTCCTGAAACCACCAATGAAATTAACTTGATGCCTGAATTTATCAAAAATCTTCTTCTCAAAATCACGCCCTAAAGAAAAATTCAGGGCAGGTCGACACGAGGCAGCATCTTCAGAAGCACACCCAGAGGGGAGATTTTCCGAGAAATCCAGAGATCTAGGCACCAACTTCTCAATATTGGAGGAAAATTTCTTAACCAAAGGGCTTGATAAAATTTGAGAACCAACCACCACCCTCTTCACCTGGAGATCAATAGAGATGCCAGAAGCCACCACCTCACCATGGACCAAGTATCTAGCATCGATCACAACCTCATTATGATTGAGGAGAACAAGCCTTTTTGAACTAGGAAAAAGCATGAGAAAACCTTTAGAAGGCTCAAGATCATCAGTCGGCAAAGAGGAGCAAAGGGCATGCCATTTAAGACCAGTGTCTTCATCTGATCCAGTGATGGTAGGAGATCTACCAAGAAATCCAGATGAGGGAACCAAAGAATCATTAACACGAGAAAGGTGAGAGGGGAACCTCAAAACAGATCCAACAGAGACCTTCTCCCCAAATTCCAGACATCGCCCCTCAAGTGGGGAGCCTTTGGCGTTGAGAAGAACCAGCCAAGAATCAACCGAGACAGCGAGAGATCCTTCAAGAAACTTACCACCCATGGTCACACCAGAGTAGGTGACCTTCCAGCAACCTCCAGAGGAATCCATGTCAGGCCTATGCCGGCGAGGCGCCGGCGAGAGCCGGAGGCCGACCAACGGTCACCTCAGAGGAGCCTCATGCCTCGGGACCAGGCGGAACCCTATGGGTCGATTTCTGTTACTTTTTAGCGAATGTGAAACTTTGTTGGTCTGATCTGCAATGGTTTGTAGCAACGTTTGGGTGCCATGGTAAAGGATGAGGTAACGGTGCACATCACTACAAAAGGACTACAAAGAGGATATACTGACACTTTGATTCTTCATGTTTAGAGTGTCGGTTGGTTCTTAACACATATGAAGCTTTGCCTAATAAGTTCAACTGAATTATTTATTACGAGAAAACGAATGAGCCATTAAAACATTTCCTTAGGTGGGATAGACTTGGATGTTCTGCATAGAACAAAAGGGTAGACTTGGGAAGAAAATGCGTTTCGATTTGAGTCAAGAAATATGTATCTGGCATAATTTAGCCTTCACAGTGCTTCCTCTAAGAGCCGAGAATTCCAATTTGATTTTACTTACATTTGAATTGAGGGTTTTAAGTGTAGTGTTGGAGACAATAAGTTGCATCTAAGTGTCAATTATTATATTTTGTTCATCTGAATGGTGGCTCAACTTAAAAAATCATTACCAGCATTTCTAAATAAGAATATATGTTTTATATGGTACTTTATCTAAAAGATACTCACTCTAACATTACAAGTTAATGTTAGTATGCAAAAAAGACTGGAGTTTTAGTTTACAAAAGCTCGATGACATGGTCAACCATAACAGTGTTTAAAAGTTACTGTCCAATGAAAGAGAGATCCAGTGCAAAATGAGGAAGGAGTGTAGGCTCAGTGGTCGTTACTAGGTATGTGCTTACACAAGAGCGGATGATGGTCTCTGTTAGAAATATCAATACCAAATACTACGTTTTCTAGAGAAAATGCATATAAGATCTGCCCATCGGTATTTGCATCACATCTTTAGCCCTTTATCCTCCACCAACTGAATATATTGAAGAATTTAAATTAATGTCTTACAGATATTTATATATATTACATTACATGAAAAAACATATGAGCAGGAGCATATAACAACTTGAATGAGAGTATAAAATAGATAGCGTTGTACATACCTTGCAATCAGCCTTCCCCAACTTTATTGATAAGTCCAAAAGAAAATAGTATAAAATATTGTTACAAATGTTTTTGCAACACACATGTACACAAAAAAAGATCAAGTTGATATTGTGGAACAGATCATGTCAACAGAACGATAAAGAATGACATATATCTTACAATAAAGGAAATTAAGAATAGAAAGGAGATATGCATGAAATAAAGTGGTAAATATTTTGGTTTAGTTGGGAAACCTTTTAATCATGATAAATTGTGCTATGTTTCACTTCAATACAAATTTATTTTCATCATTCCATTGAATAAGTCACCTCAAATCATCTCACCATTACTTGGATGATCCATAATTATAGATTTTACCATAATACATTGTACCCCGTTGATATGCTTACATATACTACAAAATGACCAACAACATGTGAATGCTAACTTCACATACTTCTCTAACACCATATAAAAAGTATAGACCAGATTTAGACCTTTTAAATATATGTACCAATTTAATATCATGATCTGAGTGACATGTATGGTCAATATACTAGACGATGCCCCGCATGGTGCAGTGTAAATCTCTTAGGGAATTTAATATTGTAAATTAAAATGAAGAAGCATGATTCAATTGCTCACAATAGTCTAAATTTATCCCGTGTGGAATGGTTGTTTATTTGACACTCTAAAGGTCGCATGATTTAGAGATACAATCAATTGATGTTACATGTGGTAATTAATTTTGTAGATAAGTTGAAATCAATGTCCTAAAAAAATCAACGACGAGGATAGTTTGCATGATGATATACACTATCAAAATTGCACTTATTTGTTTTTTCTTTCATAAGAAGTATAGATAGACATCATCACTGATCTGTAAAATTCGAGATTATTAACCATGTGTCTCACACATGATATGGTCTATTTAGCATTGAATTTGAAATGGCCATAGAACACTATAATTTCCTTTTACATAATACATATATATTAGAGAATATAAAAATCTCAGTTACTTTCGACCTGTGAAAGATGATGCCCTCGCAATTGCGAGGGACACCTTGTTAGTTTGGTAAAAGAACAATATACTCATCGTTACCACGTTAGATCAAAATTGACATTATTATTTCTTAGCAAAACATAGTTTGACGGAGGTGTTCCGCCCCCGGCGCCACCGGCCACGCTCCCTTCGCTCTCCTCAGTTTTTCTGTCCAGTTTTCCTTTACTCTCACCTCTCTTTCTCTCCAGTCGGCCTGCCCTCTCCATTTATTTTTTCTTTGTACTTGTTAACTACACCCGTTCACACGACATCGATCTCTCATATCTCTCTGTGGATACAACACAAGTTACGCACACAATACATTTTGTCCCAAAGTTACATTTATGAGGTCCGAACAAGCTCTAAGATGTTTTTTCCAAAACAAAATACAAGATAATTTAAAAAAAACACAATGAATTTTTTTCGAATTTTTAAGTATACATATAGTTATGCATCTTAAAAAATGTATGCATATACTATTAGAAAGTGAATCGAGATTGTATTGTGTGTATGGTTGATCAAATAATCCACTATTAGATATTTAATTATAAACATGTTATATACTCACTCTGTTTGGGATTATAGGTCCTACGCGCATACCTAGGTTCTTAGTTTGACCAATAAAATATAATTTGTATATCACAAAAGTTATATCATTAAAAAATATAACCTCTAAAGTTTCTAATGGTATAATTTTTATGCTATATTATTTATATTTTGTTGTTCAAATTAAATTAGGAACCTAGTTATCCACGCGGTACTTGGTACACCCGCAAAAAACTTGGTACTACATATTATATGATATTAATGAGTTACTCACCGTTGATGTTCTATTGCACCTCGCTAAAGGGGCTAATATAGATCTCCTGCCCTTTACACATTTGAACGTGAAGGGAAACTGTCTAGAAACATATATGTGGTGTACCTCATTATTGATCCAACGTGAGAGGCGCTGATTTAGCATTTCGAGAAAATTTCTTACAACCAAACGAGTTTATAGGTCGGAAAATTTTCCAGGCCCCAAAAAAGCCGTCTACAATCTTTCTCGAAGCCTGCAAGTTCAAATTGACTAAAAACATTGCTAGATGTTTTCTTCAGAAATTCTAGGGGTTCGACGGTATGTTATTACATATACTTGCATGAGGTGTATCTTATGTACTGGGATACACGATACGAAAACAAAATTTTCTAGCACGTATAAACAAGATTATATGCAGAAAGAGACAGCATATTATACCCTTGTAGATCAAGCTAACTCACGTAACAAGTCTTGGGCATGTGTTTCCATAGCATAAAAATGAATGACTTCTTGCATCCAGACTGGTCACCACAGAGAGAGCTTGGAGTTGCATATTGTGTGCTACTCTAGACAGAGCATCGACAGGCTTCAGTGGCGAAGGACGAGAAAAAATTAAGGTCGGGCAAACTCTAAAATATAAAAAATATGATGCAAAAAATCAAATTTGTATCGATACAATGGTAATAGCATAATCAGTTGACCACAAATTCAAACTTGCTTCAATAGTTCAATTGACCACAAAATCACAAATTATAGCTGTCCCCTTTGAAGCTGCAGTTTTCTTCCCCTTCTTGTCTATCTCTACCACAAATTTATGGAGCCTAGAGGCCACTAATAGGAAGGAGCATAACCCTATATTTTGAAGCAGGGTCAGAAATTATAACTGAGATGAGAAGGAGCCCTAGCTAGGTGAACCGTGTCACCGTGAGAATTTAAAATTTAAGAAAATGAGAAGGTCGGAGGAGGATTATGGGGAGGGCGGCCTGATCGGCGGGCAGTTTTTCCGCCAGGGAGTAGATTAGTAGAAGACGGCGGCGTTCCTCCTGCTCGTCGCTCGAGTCCTGGACTCGTAAGCTTCGATGGCTCTGGGGCGAAGACAGGAAGGGGCTCCGGCCACATACCACATACGCACACACGATCAGGGGGCCTACTGCTCCCTAGTGCGTGGCCCAGCAAACGACCAGTATGGCCGAATCCCCTCTAACGTAGCCTATTTTCTATTTTTGGTACTCCCTCCAGCCCATATTAATTGACTTGAATTTGTCAAAATTTAGATGATCTATATGCTAAATAGTGTCTAATTCATCCAAATCTAGACAAATGTGAGTCAATTAATATGGATCGAAGGAGTAGTAGTTTTTCTTCAGAACTCACGTACTTTGCAGAGAACTATATGTATGTCGAATAAAATGTTATATATATGCAACTTTTTGCAAAAATTCAAGGTAGGACAGCTGCCATACCTTGCCCAAAGGGGTCCTTCGCCCCTGACAGGCTTATTGTCTGAGCCCTTCTTATATTGAAACTTGTTGCTTTGCATGAACATTTAGATATTGGAAAGCGAACTCCCTTAATTAGGAATTTCATAGATAGAGAAGGACGGGCAAAAATAGAGACTGACTAACTACCCGTATTAATGCTGATTGACGACTGAATAAATAGCGAGAAGCAACAACTGCACAAGAGAGAAAGAGCGGATCCAACTAAGGAAATATAATACCTGTTCTGTCGGAGCTAATCATGCAAAGCTAGCGTAGTGCCAGCCACTTGTCAATTTCCATAATGATTGTCAAAAACTCTTGCTCATAGATAGATCATTTTTGATTTAAAGGCTGAGGGCCTTGCTAGCAGAAGTCTTTTTAAAAAGTGATTTTCATATAGTAGCAAAAGTACTAAACCAGAATTTCCCTTTGGAATGAGCCCTTTCTTTTTCGAGAAGTGATTTTTGACATAGATGGAAAAAGATAGGATTGAGGCACATCTCTCCAATTGATCAGCCGGTAGAGCTTCCATGGCGATGATAAAGTAGACCTCCATGCGATGACGGCATGGGAAACACAATGAAGAGGAGAGGCAATGATTCAGCCTGTCCTACCGACGTCTCTACATACACCCAGCCAAGTCCTCCAAGTGAAGACAGAGTCAATTGCACGCAAGATGTAGCAGAAGCTCAAATAGGCGCCAGACCCGGCCAGCCAACCCCGTCGTCACAATTGCCAACTCAAAGTCGGCGCCAGACCCGACCATCTAGACCGACCTTCGGAACTTCTGGCTCGACCCAGCCAACCCCGGCGCTCGCTGAAACGGCTCTCAGCATACCCGTTTGGCGCCCGCCAGAACTAACCTGGCCCGCCAGAGCTGAACAGGCGCCACGTCCGGCGCCGCCGGACTTACTGCCGGAACCACCTGTCTGCGCATAGATCTGGGTTTGATGTCCTGGAATATTAACTACCTCTTTGCCCCAAGTACTATAAATAGCCCCTAATGGCTCACCCTTTGAATTTAGACTTGATGATACAACTAGAACCCCCCATAGAGGAACCTTTCTAGTTTTGGTCTCACCCTTCCTACCAAGGAAGATCTATCACCCCTACCTCTTTTGATTTAGCCTTGAGTATCCATATACAAGATCTTTACTTTGAGTTGGCTCTAGCAAAGTTATCAAGACCCTCTCCAAGGTGTTTTTCCCTCTTCGATTGGGATTAATGGGAGCACATTGACCGATCTCTCCTTGCGAGGATTCTACCGAACGGTCGATGGGAGCAATTGGACTTGTATCGTGTTTGTGTTTAAGTGAGTTCATCGTTTTTTTCGTGTTGGTTGTGTTTTCTTCCACTATCCCCTTCCCTTTTCCCGCGCTTTCTCCCATGATTTTACCATGAGATCCATGAAGATCGGGTCACCCTTAAGGTTAACCCCTATAGGCAATATGGCAGCACGACAATGGGTGTTGGGCCGGTGGTGAAAGGGCAGCTTGGATCATGTGGGGGGGAGGGCTCGACTAGTTTTTTTTTTACGTTCCCCTCCTTTTATGTGGGTGGTGGCCGGCTGCCACCCCAAACCGCCCCAAGTAGGGTAAGTCCATGTAGGACTCCATCCAAACCGACTTGGGGGGATGGGGTGGGCCCAAACTTGGCCTCCCCCAGCACCGCGTGACAAGCCCTAGGGATTCCCTTGAAGCCTATGCCCATGGGCACCTTAGGTCTGGACATTCCAGAACCTTCCAAACCTTTCACACAAAATTCTGGTCCCTTCCAAAACTTTCTAGGATGTTCTAAATCATTTTAACGTTCTACATTAATGCACGAAACCATTCTGGACATTCATGGTATCATTCCGGACACCTTCCGAAATATCCCGAGACACTCCGAGCAACTTTCGGAATTACGTCATACATATAATTATTCACACTCACATGTTAAAGTTGTTGGATCTTAGATGTGTGACTCTATGTGTTCGGATATATGTGGACATGTCTGAAGCTCCGTCCTTGACAATGATCAATGTCATATGCTTGAATCACCGCATCAACCCCCACAAGTAACACATAATACTTTTGTCATGCAAACTATTCGTATTCGGTACATTCCTATTGTAACATAACCCAAGGAGAAACACTATGTTATCCTCATTACCCGACATATACTCTTTTACTCATTCTGTACTATTATTGTTTCCGTGATTAATAACTTCATCACTTGTCCGGCCAAATGATGATACCTGAGTGGGCATTGAGTGTATCTCTCCATCGCCAGGAGTAGAAATTCCCATAAATACAACATCGAAAACATTGACATACTATTCGGTATGAGCTAAAATCGACTACATTTACCCAATAACAGAGTAACGTTTGAAGATCCCGCTACATCCATATTGTATCCTAGTCTACATAAGTCTCATGGTCAAATGATCTTAGTAGCAGTAACACATTGTCATTGAGAAACTATCGATAATAATATTAATGATGTGTTTCACGGTATATCAGTTATGGTCCATCCACCGTCATCATTCCACTAACGGTTTCTATCTCATATATCATCGCGAACCCTACAATACTTTGCATGTGTCTATAGTCAGAAAACCAAAACTATCAATGATACATGAACTATTCTTAGAGGTGAGATTAGGGACATCTTATATGTTGTTAATAATTCCATACATGTATTAGAGTTTTTTTCCAAATACTCTTTATCCCAAACTAATACAATTATAGCAAATAAAAATAACCTTAATTTTGAAACAAAAATATAAATAATAACTCTTTTATTATTGCCTCTAGGATATATTTCTAATAGTCCCACTTGCAGTAGATTCAAAATCTATTTTACATTTAGCAACCTAGCAGCTATGGCTTCATGGTGTTTACATGCTTTCCAAGAGTTATAGCCTTTATCAACAGATCTACCACGTTCAGGTCGGTGAGAATTTTTCACATCTTGATTTCACCATCACTCACGAACTGTCGTATGAGGTGATATCGACGCTATACATGCTTGTTCTTCTGGTGGGGTCTTGGTTCCTTGCTTGAGCTATGACACCATTGTTGTCACAATAGACCTCCATTAGCTCTAATACATTTGGAACCACATCAAGTTCTGTGATAAAGTTCTTCATCTAAACACCCTCCTCTGTATCTTCAGATGCTTCTATATATTCCATCTTTTTGTAATGTTATGCGCTAGATGGGCCCAGGCGCCCAGCTATGGGAAGTTCAATGCATCATTTATCTATTTAACGCTTACGGGTTGAATGTCTGGGGCAGAAGGCCAATGTGGTAAGCTGTGTGTACTGTGTAGTGAGACTTTTTTATCTGAGATATGTGGACAATGAGACTACTTAAGATTAAAACCAAGAAAAAAAAGACGATGTTTCAAGTCTAGACACACCTGTGGGCCTTTTCTTTTTCGAAAGATGTTGAGACTCCGTGTCTCTACATCGAAGAGATGGGACTTTATTTGTAAGGTGATGTTAAGTGTCGATCGCCTCCTGATGAACAATGCGATCTATAAACAGTAAGCCCAGACGTCTCTTTCTACCGACGTATCTCGGTCGTGCATGCATGCCCCTGCTTAAAGGTAAGTTCAAATCAGGAGGTTGAGGATATAACTTCTAAACATGCAAAACCAATCGAGACAGCTGCTTGGCATTATCGTTTTTCAATACCTTGCTGGAGCATAAACTATAGCATTCAGGTGGTTTCTTTTCGTGTTTAACTGACAGACCCGTCCGTTTTAGTCGTGCGAAAGCTAAGTATGCAGAGAATTCTGTCGGACAGTCGGCAGGGCAGCTGGTCTGTGCCGCTGTGCAAGAAACCTCGCAATTTCGCACTACAACTTGCTTTGTTGATGGTGATCCAGTTTCTATGTTCAAAGTTTAAAAGAATGGAAGTCTACAAAAAGAAATGCAAAAGGACTACGATCCAACAAAGGCTACCGGTTTACGCGGTTTAGGTAAATTCGTAAAGTCGGCATCACCACAAGTCCGCAAGAAAGTAAAAGCCATTCCTAACTTTCGAAAAACACAAGCCAGCCTGTCAATGAGTAATCATCGATAAGATGAAGAAGAAACCGGTCTCTGTCTCTTCTTACACAAGCCTCGCACTGAGCAAATCCAAGATTCTCACCCGGTTGCTAATATCGCTGATTAAACGTGACAGGTCCAATCTATCAATCTCACCGATCGAGCTGCTATATATGAACACACGGCTCCAACTCTATCTGGCTACATCACTACCAAATCAGTCACATCTTCGAGCATCGTTTCTGATCGCTAGCTTAGCTACTAGCCACTGGTACAGACTGTTGATTTGCCACTAGCTTGATTCTACAGGGCATGGCTGCACCTCTTCTTTGCTTCGCCATCATGGCCGCGGCGGCTCTGGCCGGTGCACCGGGCGCCTTCGGCCAAGAGCTCACCGCGGACTACTACGCCGAGTCGTGCCCGCAGGCGCTGGCGACCATCCAGCTCGTCGTCGGCGCGGCCATCGTGAAGGAGCCCCGGATGGGCGCGTCGCTGGTCCGGCTGCACTTCCACGACTGCTTCGTCAACGTGAGCTCGATCAAGCAGTGACTAGCTTATTCCATGCATGTCGTTACAGAACGACTATCAGCTTAGCCATTTTGTGCCGAGTGTTTGCAGGGCTGCGACGGCTCTATTCTGCTGGATGACACCGACGACATGATCGGGGAGAAGACGGCGCAGGCAAACAACATGTCGGTGCGAGGTTTCGGCGTGATCGACGCGATCAAGTCCGCCGTGAGCACGGCCTGCTTGGGTAATGTCGTATCCTGCGCCGACATCCTGGCGGTAGCTGCTCGCGACTCCATTGTTGCAGTAAGTTCAGTAAACTCAGCAGTAGCTTGTCCCTGTAAAAGCTTACATGCAAACTGTCAGTTGAATGTACTAGCAGCGAGCACTAACCCTAGGATAAGAAATGTTTAAAGCACCTTTACGATGACGAGCAACATTTTCTCATACCTAACGGCACTTTAGTCGGCTACACATTTTTCCTAAAGAAAATTGTTACTGTCGGATCAGTTCAGCTCTCGCTGTCTTTTTGGGAAAACCTGCAGCACCTTTTTTATCCGAATAGATCGTATGCATATTTTGACTTAGTACGGCCAGAATGACACATGACCATATGATTGGCCCGTGTTGCAGCTCGGAGGAAGCTCGTACGACGTGCTTCTCGGCCGGCGGGACGCGACGACGGCGAGCCTGGACGACGCGGACGACAGCATCCCGAACCCGTTCATGGACCTCCCGGAGCTGGCGGCCAACTTCAAGTCCCAGGGCCTCACCCTGCGCGACCTCGTCGTGCTCTCGGGCGCCCACACGCTGGGCTACTCTCGCTGCGTCTTCTACCGCGACCGCATCTACAACGAAACCGGCACCCTGGACCCGACCTACGCGGCGTCGCTGGACGCGCGGTGCCCGCCCGCCGGCGAGGACGAGCCGCTGGCGTCGCTCGACGACACGCCCACCACCGCGGACACGGACTACTACCAGGGCCTCATGCAGGGCCGCGCGCTGCTGCACACGGACCAGCAGCTGTACCGGGGCCACGGCGGAGACAGCGACGGGATGGTGCGGTACTACGCCGAGAACCCGGACAAGTTCGCCGAGGACTTTGGCGCGGCGATGCTGAAGCTGGGCGGCCTCAACCCGCTCACCGGCGACGAGGGCGAGGTCAGGGAGGACTGCCGGGTCGTGAACCAAGAGTGATTACTGGTGGCGGGTGCTCAGATGGCACCATCCAGATGCCAATAATTGCCATGTTGCTTTTGCAGAGTCCTCTGCTTGCATGTATACTTTCTTGACTTTGTACACGGTTGGCCATGTATTTAAGTTGTTTTTGGAGCTAGGACATATTTTATCATTAACTAAAGACTTAAGCCTGGTGAGACCACTCCCAGCACGTGTATTCTTAACCTTTGATCTTTGGATGGAAATTATCTGGATCGTTGATTATGGATGGTAAGCTGGAACATTTTTTACCGTAGGCAAAGATTTTGCTAATCAACGATTGGGCCTACCCAGGACCCTGTCCCACGATGACAGCGACTGAGTGCTCTCCATATGCCGGGAAAAACTACAGCGGTGTATTCGTGTCTCTTCTCCCAGCTCGATCTTCCCTGCTTCTTCTCCCCTGCTTCCTCTCTATCCCGGAGTGCCCAGCCACACCAAATCAGTAGGAGCCACGACCACCCCGCCTTAATTCCCGCCACATGAGGGCAGACCGTCGCCTACCTCACAAGTCATAGGACCAATCCGACCGATTCCCGTGCCTCCAGCTCGCCATGTACTTCACCGTCACGAGCGCACCGGCTCGGGGAACGGAGGCCAGCCAGGCACGACGCGGGCCGCGGGGCGCGTCTAGCCCGAACCTATGAAGCGGCGGCAGCATCAGCCGGCCTTCTCTGTTCGGCTCTAGAGGCTCGAATGTGATGGTGATAGGTGAGGACGAGATGGTGCTTGGCTCCGGCCAGCATGAGTGGCCTCAGTAGTGACGCGTGTCACACCTTAGCTGTCCAAGTGCCACACCTGGGTCATGTGTAAGCGTGGTGTTGAGGTTGCGTGCGTGTCAAGTGTGATGTAGACAGCCATGCATGTGGGGTGGACTTTATAACCTCCAGAACTGTACCTAAAATGACTATGCTTGAATTGAGAAGAGAAAATTGAATCTCCCACCTCTTTCTTTCTCTCCCGATATTCTCTCTCTTTCAGGAAGAGCATCCGATCCCCAATCTGGCCATCACACCAGATCAGGGTGGTACAATTGGTATCAATAGCTTTTTTCCGATCCGCGGGCTGGATTGTGATGGTCTCCCAATTCGTTGTGCCGCTCCGCTGTAAAATCCCGCGAAGCAATTCTGTCGAGCGGTTGGTGCCGGCCGGTGAGGAGGCATCATGGCTCCATCAAAACCTTCGTCGCAGACGTTGCTGGTGTTGGCGGCGATGGCGGAAGCAGCGGCGTCCACCGAGGAGTCCCTCAAGGAGTGCAGACAGGCGGTTGACCTGCTGCACGGGCGAGTGGCGGCCATGGATTCCACACAACAAGGTCTCGTCGCGCAGCTTGGTTTGATTTCGGAGGCGGTTCAGGCGGCGGCGAAGGCGCAGGAAGACACAAATCGGCATCTCGGCGCTCCACGCAACGATCTTGCGCCATGGGGAGCGACAGGTTCCTTACCAGGAACGCGTGTTGTCAAGGGAGGATGACCCGGATCCAGGAAAAGGGGTCGTTATCGGTAAAGGCGTTCTCCATCCCGCTTCCGCGTCCTAGACTGGAACCACTCCAGGTGCCTCGGCTTCACGTCAGGTACTGGGTGATATTAGAGGGGTATGGCGTTGGGTATGGCGACGGTGTACTCGACGGTGCAGGTGGCGGTCGAACTGACGTCATAGGGGGTGGTAGAATTGGAGGCGCAGGCGGCGGTAGAACCAATTCGATTTCTGATTCAGTCACCAAGCACAACCTGAAGATGTCTTTCCCCAGGTTTGATGGTGATCAACCTCGTTTTTGGAAAGATAAATGCCTTGATCATTTTCGTCAATGTCCACCCATCTCTTTGGTTGATTTCGGCGACGCTGCAAATGGATGGCACGGCTGCTCTATGGCTCAAGGCTTATCGCCTCCGTCATGAGATTTGTCATGGCCGGCATTGATGACTGCAGTGGAGGAAATATTTGGGGCTGATGACCACCGAAAATTCATGAAACAGTTTCTGACATTGAAACAACATGGCACGGTTGAAGAGTATCAGATGCAGTTTAAATCTCTCTCCTATCGGATCTCCATGCTGAATCCTCATTATGATGAACAGTTCTTTGTATCCCAGTTCATCAAGGGCATGAAGGCGGACATCAGGGGAGTGGTTGAGGCTTAGGTTCCTGACACGGTTGAGAGAGCCATTTTGCTAGCTACTGTGCAACAGGAAGTACTGTAAGATACTAAGAGATGGGGACAAAGACTAACTCCTCTACAACGTCCTGCGCCAGCAATACATAAACAAGAGCCTGTCAAAACTGCACTTAAGCTTGGTGATGGTAATCTTTGGAGGGATAGGCAACTAAGGGATTATCGGCGTTCCAATGGGCTTTCCTTCAAATGTGGGGACATATATGATCCCACCCATCAGTGTCTCAAGAAACCAACTGCAGAATTGCATTTAGCTCAAACTGAAGACACACCGGAGCACTTGTCTGAAGAAGTTCTCAATATGATGGAACTCCAAGATATTGCTCAAGCAGGGGAGCTCAGTTTATCCATACACGCAATGGATGGAACAGAGGGAGCACAAACACTTCGTTTACGTGCACTCGTGGGCAACCAAGTTTTTCTGATCTTGGTCGATTCTGACAGCAGTGATAGTTTCATAAACACAAACATGCTCCATAGAATCCAGTGCAATATACAGGAGACTGCAGATGTATCTGTCAAGATTGCAGATGGTACAGTTCTACACTGTCACCAGATGGTTCCTACCTTGTCTTGGTGGTGTCAGGGGGGAACTTTTGTGACTGACATGCGAGTTCTAGAGTTGGGAGCATATGATGCTATATTGGGAATGGATTGGCTGCAGCAGCACAATCCTATGGTTACTGATCGACAAAACCATTATTTGTCTTTCCGATATAACAACAAGTTTGTTAAACTGACAGGGATTCTGCCACCACCATAAAACAGTATTAGAGAGCTACCTATAGAGCATCTAATCAAGTGGTATAAGGGTAACGAGGTGTGGGTAGTGGCAATAGTAAAATCTGATGAGGAACCTGTCGTTACTCCACTCCAGGAAAATATTCAAGCTGTGCTGTACGAGTTTGTTGATGTATTTGCTACACCCTCTACTTTACCCCCAGAAAGACCATACGATCATGCAGTGCCCCTGAAGTCAGATGCCGCTCCTTTTAATATTCACCTGCACAAAAGGATGAAATCAAGAAACAAATTAAGTTGATCTTGTAGGCTAGTATTATTGTGCCAAGTGTGTCGCCTTATGCATCCTTGTCCTTATGGTGCAAAAGAAAGATGGTAATGGCGGTTTTGCATTGACTACAGGAGGCTCAATGAACTGACAGTTAAAAACACTTTCCCTATGCCAGTTATTGATGAACTCCTAGATGAATTGGCAGGCGCTAAGCTCTTCTCCAAATTAGACCTTAGAGCGGGCTATCATCAGATTCGAATGCTGGCTGCGGATGAACACAAGACGGATTTTAAAACACATCAGGGCCATTATCAGTTTCGAGTCATGCCGTTTGGTCTCTTGCGCCAGCCACATTTCAGTGTGTCATGAATCAGGTACTGAGCCCATGCTTGCGGAAGTTCGTCTTGGTCTTCATGGACGACATTCTTATATACAGTCCGTCTCTCGAAGCTCATGTTCAGCATTTGACAGTAGTTCTGTCCCTTCTGAGGCAACACCAATTATATGTGAAAGAGAGTAAACGTTCTTTTGCCTATTCTAGTTTGGAATACTTGGGCCACATTATTTTAGTAGAAGGGGTGTCCATAGATCCAAAGAAAACAGAAGCGATGCTACACTGGACACAACCTGGCAATGTGACAGAGCTGCGAGGATTCCTTGGTCTCACAGGCTACTATCGCAAATTTGTCAGGAATTATGCCATTATAGCTCGGCCGCTGACAAATCTACTTAAGAAAAAGGGTTTTATCCGGGATGATCAAGCCACAACAGCATTTCTGACCCTCAAAGCTGCTATGATGTCCACTCATGTCTTACAGCTCCCAGATTTTCCTAAGAAATTTGTCGTTGAAACTGACGCGTGTGATTAAGGCATTGGAGCGGTCCTGATGCAAGACAGCCATCCTTTAGCATTTCTTAGTAAACCTCTGAGCTCTCAACATCTACATTTGTCCATCTATGAGAAAGAGTTCTTAGCTTTGTTGACGGCAGTCGAGAGGTGGCGCCTATATCTTCAACGATGCGAGTTTGAAATCAAAACAGATCATCACAGTTTGTGCTATTTGGAGGATCAAACACTATAGTCTCCACTCGAGCGCAAGGAATTCATCGAGGACTACCGACCGACCGAGGACTACCAACCGACCGTGGGATACCGACCGACTGAGGACTACCGACCGACCGTGGGATACCGACCGACCGGGGGATACCGACCGACCGAGGACTACCGACCGACCGTGGACTACCGACCGTGGGATACCCGATCGACCGTGGACTACCGACCGACCATGGGATACCGACCGACCGAGGACTATCGACCGACCGAGGACTACCGACCGACGGACCGAGGACTACCGACCGGCCGTGGACTACCGAACGACCGTGGGATACCGAACGACCGGGGACTACTGACCGACCGAGGACTACCGACCGACCGTGGACTACCGACCGACCGTGGACTACCAACCGACCGAACACTACCGACCGACCGAGGACTACCGACCGACCGTGGGATATCGACTGACCTACCGAGGACTACCAACCGACCGTGGGATACCGACCGACCGTGGACTACCGACCGACCGTGTACTACTGACCGACTGTGGACTACCGACCGACCGAGCACTACCGACCGACCGAGGACTACCGACCGACCGTGGGATACCGACCGACCGTGGGACTACCAACCGACCGTGGGATACCGACCGACCTACCGAGGACTACCAACCGACCGAGGACTACCGACCGACCGTGGGATACCGACCGACCTACCGAGGACTACCAACCGACCTACCTACCGAGGACTACCGACCGACCGTGGACTACCGACCGACCGAGCACTACCGAGGACTACCAACCGACCGTGGGATACCGACCGACCTACCGAGGACTACCAACCGACCGAGGACTACCGACCGACCGTGGGATACCGACCGACCTACCGAGGACTACCAACCGACCTACCTACCGAGGACTACCGACCGACCGTGGACTACCGACCGACCGAGCACTACCGACCGACCGAGGACTACCGACCGACCGTGGACTACCGACCGACCGTGGACTACCGACCGACCGAGCACTACCGACCGACCGTGGGATACCAACCGACCGTGGGATACCGACCGACCGTGGGATACCGACCGACCGTGGACTATCGACCGACCGTGGACTACCGATCGACCGTGGACTACTGACCGAACGAGGACTACCGACCGACCGTGGACTACCGACCGACCGTGGATTACCGACCGACCGAGCACTACCGACCGACCGAGGACTACCGACCGACCGTGGGATATCGACCGACCTACCGAGGACTACCAACCGACCGTGGGATACCGACCGACAGTGGACTACCGACCGACCGTGGACTACCGACCGACCGAGCACTACCGACCGACCGAGGACTACCGACCGACCGTGGGATACCGACCGACCTACCGAGGACTACCAACCGACCGTGGGATACCGACCGACCGTGGACTATCGACCGACCGTGGACTACCGATCGACCGTGGACTACTGACCTAACGAGGACTACCGACCGACCGTGGACTACCGACCGACCGAGCACTACCGACCGGCCGAGGACTACCGACCGACCGTGGGATATCGACCGACCTACCGAGGACTACCGACCGACCGTGGGATACCGACTGACCGAGGACTACCGACCGACCATGGGATACCGACCGACCGCGACCGAGGAGTACCGACCGACCGTGGGATACCGACCGACCGAGAACTACCGACCGACTGAGGACTACCGACTGACCGTGGACTACCGACCGACGGTGGGATACCGACCGATCGAGGACTACCGACCGACCGTGGGATACCGACCGACCGTGGATAGCTCTAGAGTTTTCAAGTTGGGTTTGAACCATTTTAAAGTGTTTACAAAGCATTTTAATATCATTAGAAGTTCTTTCCATAATATCTTTCAACTCATGGATAGATCTAGAGTTTTCCAATAACTCATGGAGAGAGTGTAGCATGAGTATGTGGTGGTGTGACAAGCTTACTTATAACAGACGGTGAATCAAGAGCAACGGAGGTGTTTAGGACTGTACCTCTTCTTCTAGTGGATGGTAAAATAGGGAACTTTCCATCACGAGACTTACCCATGATGAAAGGAGTAGCAGTGAACAATAGTAGATCCAAGTGAACTTACAAATAAAGCTATGCTCCCCGGCAACGGCGCTAGAAAATAGTCTTGATGACCCACAAGTGTAGGGGATCGCAACAGTCTTCGCGGGTAGTATTACCCAATTTATTGATTCGACACAAGGGGAGCCAAAGAATACTTGCAAGCCTTAACAACTGAGTTGTCAATTCAGCTGCACCTGGAAATAGTTCTTGCTCACAGAAGTTTATCAGTAGCAACAGTTTGATAGTAGCAACAACAAAGCAACAACAACAGTAAAACAGGAGCAATAGTAACAATAACAATAACAGTGGGATTCGAGTACGGTAGGCATAGGGATGGATGGACGGGCGTTGCATGGACAAGTCTAAACATGTAACTTCAAGATCTAGGGCATTGCAGATAAATAATAATAAGCATCCAAGTACTAAACAATCCTAGGCATGTGGTCCATATATAGTCATACATGCTCGCAATGAGAACTTGCACAACATCTTCTGTCCAGCCAGCCCGTGGCAGCGAGGCCTCTAGGGAACTACTGGCAATTAATGTGCTCCTTTTAATAGAGCACCGGAGCAAAGCATTAACACTCCGTGAACACATGTGATCCTCATACCACATCCATCCCCTCCGGTTGTCCCAATTATTGTCACTTCGGGGCCTTTGGATCTGGACAATGATATGTGTACATAACTTGCAGATAAGATCACAAACAATACTATCATAATGATTCAATAATAAGTTTAGATCTGAGATCATGGCACTTGGGCCCTAGTGATAAGCATTAAGCACAACAAGTTGTAACAAAGTCAAATAGCAGTAATAGAGACACTAGGCACTATGCCCTAAAAGATCTTATTCGATTACATGATAGAACTCATCCAATCCCTACCATCCCCAAGCCTACAGCGGGGGATTACTCACTCATGGATGAGGGAAACATCAATGGTTGATGGAGATGCATTGGTGATGACGATGGCGATGATCCTCTCCAAATTCCCCGTCCCGGCAGGGTGCCAAAACGGAGTTTCTAGATCCGAATCTTGGTTTTTGGTGGCGGCGGCAGAGTGGAACTCTTTCTGGAAAACTGTCAACCCCCCTCGGTTTTTAGGTCGAGAGGCAACTTATAGGCACAGAGGGAGGCCGAGGGGGTGCCTGGGGTGGTCGCACCCCCCTAGGCGCGGCCAGAGGTGGGCACGCGCCTGGCAGGGGTGTGGGACCCCCAGACCCCTTATCCGTCTCGTATTCTGGATCCGTGAATCTTCTGGTGAAATATAATTTTTGGCATATTTTCCGGAATTTTTCCTGATAGTTGATTTTCTGCACAAAAACAAGACACCAAGGTAATTCTGCTGAAAACAGCGTCAGTCCGTGTTAGTTGTATCCAAATCACACAAGTTTAGAGGAGAAACAATAGAAAAAGTGTTCGGGAAAGTAGATACGTTTTGGACGTATCAACTCCCCCAAAGCTTAGCTTATTGCTTGTCCTCAAGCAATTCAGTTGAAAACTGAGTGCGCTAAAAGAACTTTCACGAACACATTTGCTTCATATGATGTATATATTCTCAGCACATGAGTAGATGCTTAAACCATTCATAATAAGAAGCATGCAAACAAGTCTACTCAATAGTCATTGCAAGCTATGAAGAGAAACCAACTCAATAATAATAAGTAGCATGGAACATAAACATAAGCAACATTGCAATGCTCATAGTAAGGTATGATAGAGTGGTATCTCGCTTGCCTTTGTTTGTAGAGCACAATATAAATGCCAAGGCACCTCTGAAGTTCAAGTTAAGACTAGAGGTAAAAATATCAGAGATACAAGCATCAAAGTCATGACATAATTAACCAAGTTTTGGAACAAACACAAGAATGACAACTATGCTCTCAAGAAGGTGCTCATAGAATAAGTGGTGACTCAACAAGGAAGTGAAAACGGTTTTGAAAAGTTTGAAAGGCTTCCTAATGCTGAAAGGAAGGTACTCATTAGCTTTGAGCTCTCATTGCCCCTATCATATGCATCTTTATATGGTTAAGGTGAAAGTAAGGTCCAGTATTAGTTATATGCTTGATAAATCATAAACTGGAAATCCCATGTCCCTTGATTACGAGGGCCGCTCCGCATGCTACTCAACTTTGGTTACCTGCAAGTTCTTATCATTGTACATACATGCATATCATAGAGAACCGCCAACGGGGTACCCCTTGCACATGATACATGAGCTATCCCGTGATCAAAATGACAAGGCAAGCAGACAATGAGCATATCAGCAATCTTTTTATTTACTATGTGCATAGATTTTTATTGAGGATGCTTCATAGAATGCTCATTATGGTGATGCTGCAAGTTTCCACCATGATTAGACATGGCTTAGGCTAGCGGCCCAGACGTTTCTCTAACACATATATATACTCCATGAACTCATAAGCTCCCCTTTTATTTCACATCGTCGACATCCATAAACAAAAGAGCAAAGTATCAACTGGATAGGATATCCAAAAAGTGTTGAAAGCGTTCCCCGTGACAGCACGGTTCTGCTGACTCCCAGCATATAACTTTCATGGACAAGTCACAATGGTTCAGGATTATTAAGTGTAAGAATAAAGTGTGCCATCTAGTTCGTGAGAGCTTTACTAACTAACTTTCTCAAAACAGACAAACATTTTATTTGGAAGAAAACAAGGCATATAGAATATGCACTAAAATAGCAAATGATGCTAATAGTTAGGTATGGTGGACACAGTTGGCAATATTGGTTTTGGGGAGTTGGAAGCACAAATAGAGCTCATACTCAGTGCAAGTGAAGGCTAGCAATAGAGAGGGAGCGACAAACGAGAGAGCAATAACTGTCATAATCATGCTTGCAACAAAACATGACTAATTATGGAATGAAAGTGATACAAGAACTCTAAGGAAAAATAAATCATCGAGGCTTACTGACTAATGATTAGTCATATGCATGCGTGAGCATGTGCCAAGTCGATTCACATGAAAATTTCAGAGGAGGATACCACAATTTCATACCAAAATATGAATAAAACAATTCAAGCAAATATTCATATGACATGCTACAAACTATTAGCAAGATGGAGCTAATCATAGACAAGCAAGAAATACTAAGCATCCATCAGTAACATATACCTTACAATGAACACACTAAGCATGCTCATAGTGATGAGAATATGTACAAAAATGAAAACAAATAGAGTTTGTTACCAGCCTCTTACCACACCTCAAGTTGTCTTAATCTTCATTATTTGCCTTCACTTGTGTGACTTGAATAATAACATGAAACCAAAACTCCACTGAGGATGGCCGAACCCTGCGAAGAACTCACAAAACCAAAGAAGAACAACAAATATTTTTGGTGTTTTCGATTTTTCAAACAAGCCAACAAAGCAAAAACAAGCAAAGAAAAAACAAACCAAACAAAGCAAAATATTTTTGGATTTTTGTTTTAAGGCAAACCAAAGCAAAGAAACAAACCAACAGAAACAAAGAAAATATTTTTGGTATTTTTGTGTTTTTGAGAAAGAAGCAACAAGAACCAAAAAGAAAGCGAAACAATGGACATACAAAGAACCGACCGAACATGATATATAGATGAGTGTGATGTCGGTATACCTCCCCCAAGCTTAGGCTTTTGGCCTAAGTGGGGCTCAATCCCATGGTGCCCAAGTAGGTGCACCTCCGTAGTACGACGACGATGCTCCCTCGTCCTGGTACGAGCTCGAGGACTCCCCTGTGTAGTGTATAGTGGGGTCGTAAGAGGGCGCTTCCTCCTGATAGTGTCCATAGAAGCTAAGAGAACACAGCTTGTCATCCATCTCCTCCTTGGAGCATGACAAAGGTCCCTGTGAAATACTGAACAAAGTGGTTTGGTGTAGAGGGATCTCTCTCTCTTCCCTGTCAATAAACATCATTTTATAGACCAAGTTCTCAAGGGTAGAGCCATTAGTGACAAAGTGGTGCGCCTTCATGGCAGCAAGATCAAGCTTCTGAGGAGCAGAAGGTCCTGAACAATGGTATGGAGCTGGAAATCCCTGTGAATACTTAGCAAATGGATTTTTAGTGATTTTTTGATAAGGAAACAAAACAAGGAGCAAGTAATAAAGAAAACAAACAAACGGAGAAAGTGGCCCAATCCTTTCTTAGCAAAGGACAAGCCGGTGGAAATACTTATAAGGACCAAACGTTCTCAAGGACACATGGGAATTCTGTCAAGTGCTTTCGCTTCAAATAGCTGAGTACTCTTCTCTGGTGTTGTAAGTGTTGTGTGGGTGAACCTGTTCTAATGTACCGACCTTACTAGGAATAATACATACTTGTGATTAAACCCCCTGCAAACATCCGTAACTACAGGAAAGTAATTAAGATATAAATCTAACCACAACCTTAAACTCTGAGATCCTACACTCCCTTGTGCAAAGGTGTCCTAACAGGGGTTCAAGTTTCTGTCACTCCGGCAACCCCACAATTAGTAGACAAATACACAATGCATTCCCCTAGGCCCATAAATGGTGAAGTATCATCTAGTCGATGTTCACATTGAAGGAAATATGCCCTAGATGCAATCATAGAGATGATTATATTTCATATGTATCCATGAGTTATTGTAATGTTCTTGAATATACATATCAGACAACTTGTATTGATTGGCAATTATGTGAATTGTTTGTGAAACTCTTTACTTGTATAGTTATTTAATAGTTGTCCCTATTCGGAGTTCATCTGAGGACACACGTGAATATTAGACTAGCACATCGATTGGTTGATGACTATGTTTCACAAGTCATAGACATGGAGATGTCAAACCAATGATGTGGACACATGTTATGAACATGGGGTTGGACTGCCCCAACTTGAGACTGACAATTAGTTGCAGCTCTCTCTCTACACATCGTGTACGTTTTGTCCTTAGACCTGAGATTTTCGCATGTACTTGAGATGTGGATTGACCTACTTTGGGGCTATCAAACACTGCATCGTAACAGGGTAGTTATAAAGGTAGCTTTCGGGTTTGTCCTGAAGCATGCTGCAAGGCATGGTCAATCAAGATGAGAGTTGTCCCTCTCTACTTGAGAGAGATATCTCTGGGCCTCTTGAGTGATAGGATCTAGAAATGCAGGGCCGTGCTACATATGGTTAAGAGTTAACCTATTAAAGGGATTCCGAATAACGGTATCGAGAAAGGGAGGTCAGCTTGGAGCTAGACCAAATATCGTGAGGCAAAGGGAAAGACATGTACTAAACCTTCTGATGGTTCGTCCGATATGATCTTTGTATGCGTTTAGGAGTTGGCACGTCTTGCTAGAGACCGCTACCAACTATTGACAGGATAAGTGTATTCGTGTCATGTCTATACGTATATGAACCTATAGGGTCACACACTTAAGGGGCTGTAAGCCTAATAAGGATTGGATCCGAATTAGACTAGGCTTAGGCTACTAGTGGGCTGCTAATGTAGAAGCCCACTAGGGACGCCTATATAGGAGAGGGTGGGGCGAGCTGACCAGGGTTAGACCTGAGATTATTCCACCCAGCCGCCACTCCTCACGCCTGTGTCGCGTGCACGGACCTAGCAGTACGGCGTCTGACGCTTCCACCCTGTACGTGTGGATACCTCGGAGGCGCTGCATCTGTAGCGCTTGGACGAGCCGTGCAAGGGGAGCTTCTCGTGAGACGAGGACAAGGAGGATACGTGGAACGTCTGCACTGCCGCGACGCGCTTCATCAATTCTGCAACTGCGTGTCTAGTGGTAATCCTGTGATCTATGATAACAGTAATCCTGGTATACGCGGTAGAAATTTTTGATTTGCGTTAGTGTAGCCTACCCGTATCCTTTCACACATGACACCACTAGAAGAATAGCACCACAACTTAAATACTAAACCATTGAATAATAACTCAACACAAATCCACTAATAACAACATGACTTCTCCCATGTCCTCAAGAACTAAATAGACTACTCACAAGACATCATATGGATCAAGATCAAAGATGATATGATAATGGATAACAATTTGAACATAAACAATAATCCAATGGTTCCACTCAGAATCATCAACTACAATACTAATCAACACCGGGAAAGTTTACCCTAAGAACTAAAGCAATATCCAACACAATTGTTACAGCGGAATGGAGTGGTGATGATGGTGCTGGTGGAGATGATGGTGTAGATGATGATGATGATCCCGAAGAATCCTAGCTTGATGATGGTGTTGATGGAGATGATCTCCCCTCTCTGGGAAGGAATTCCCCAGGTAGAAATCTGTCTGCCGGAGAGATCTTTATCTGACAGTGTTTTCCGCCCCCAAGAGGCGGCGGAAATCTATTTGTGGTCGCCCCCCAGGCTTAGGGTTCCGTAGGGAAGATATAGGCGAAGCGGCGGAGTCGGAGGCCGGGCAGGTGGGCCACACCTGCCCTAGGCGCGGGGTCAGTTGGGTCCGCACCTAGGGGGTGTGGGCCCCCTGCGGCCCCTCTTCGCTCCTCTTTATGGCTTCCTTCGTCTTCTGGTAAAATAATATGTTTCCATATTTTTCTGGTATTTTTCTGATCTTCACGAAATTGCACCGAAACACCTTCTTTTCCATCAGAATCCAGACTCCGACAGTCCATCCTCCAAGAATCATCCAACATGCATAAACAGATGAAAAGCCATAAGTAATACCTCATAATAAGAAAGGTGATGCAAATTGGGCGTATCAACACCCCCAAGCTTAGACTTCGTTTGTCCCCAAGCAAAAACTGAGCTCAGTAAATATGTCCACAGGTTTATGGAGGGAAGTGTCGATAAAAGAATACGAACAAGAAGCATCACACTTACCATTGCACAACTCATAGAAGAAAGCAACTCACCATTATATAACTTAGCTTGCAACCAAGTACAACAGTCACAATAGAGATGCATAAAGATAAATCATAACTGGAATTGGCAAACTTTTTCTTGGTCAGAGAACACCTGGCAAACAATTTCACAAAAACTTTTTGTAGAAATTTCAAAACAAGAGCACTCTTTACTCAAAAAGGTTTTTCACAAGTGAAGGCCTTCAAAGTAATACTCAATATATAAGGGTTTTGTTCAAACAAGGAAGATAAAGAACATGATTGGATAAATCACCATATGAATGCTTGAAACACAACAACTCAAATGCTTGCTGGAGAAAGAGAGGAAGTAGGTTTACTAACTCAACTTGGAAGTAGGAGAAAGGTCCCTTTATAGAGGGAAGCAGGGATTACAAGTCATAAAGAGCTTTCAAAAGATTATGGTACTTACTAGCTTTGATCCCTCATTGCCCCTATCATAGGCATATTGAGATGATTAAGGTTAAAGTGCACAAAGATGGAGTATATGCTTGACGAAATATAAGTTGGCAATCTCATGTCCCTTGAATATGAGGGCCACTCCTCATGCTACTCAACTTTGGGCCCAGGTAAGTTCTTGTCATTGTAAGTATTTGCGTATCATCGAGAACCGCCAACGAGGTACCCCTTGCACATGGTACCCCTCATATTATTTTAACAGGAGACGAAGGAAGCCAGAAGGAGGGACGAAGTGGGGCCTCAGGGGGCCCACACCCCTAGGCACGGGCCCACCTGACCCTGCGCCTAGGGCAGGTGTGGCCCACCTGCCCGGCCTCCGACTCCGCCCCTTCGCCTCTATATTCCCTACGAAACCCTAAGGCCAGGGGCGACCACAGATAGATTTCCGCCACCTCTGTGGGGCGGAAAACACCGAGAGAGAAAGATCTCTCTGGCAGACAGATTTCTGCCAGGGGAATTCCTTCCCGGGGAGGGGAGACCATCGCCATCAACACCGTCATCAAGCTAGGCTTCATCTGGATCATCATCATCATCCACACCATCATCTCCACCAACACCATCATCACCACTCCGTCCTGCTGTAACAATTGTGTTGGATATTGCTTTAGTTATTAAGGGAAACTTTCCCGGTGTTGATTAGTATTGTAGTTGATGCTTGTGAGTGGAACCATTGGATTATTGTTTATGTTCAGATTGTTATCCATTATCATATCATCTTTTATCTTTATCCATATGATGTCTTGTGAGTAGTTCGTTTAGTTCTTGAGGACATGGGAGAATTCATGTTAGTAGTGAATCTGTGATGAGTTATTATTCAATGGTTTAGTATTTAAGTTGTGGTGTTATTCTTCTAGTGGTGTCATGTGAACGTCGACTACATGATACTTCACCATTTATGGGCCTAGGGGAATGCATTGTGTATTTGGCTACTAATTGTTGGGTTATCGGAGTGACAAAACCTAAAACCCCGTTAGGACACCTTTGCACAAGGGAGCGTAGGATCTCAGAGTTTAAGGCTGTGGTTAGATTTATATCTTAATTACTTTCCTATAGTTACAGATGTTTGCAGGGGGTTTAATCACAAGTATGTATTAGTCCAAGTACGGTCGTTACATTAGCACAGGTTCACCCACACAACACTTACAACACCAGCGAAGAGTACTCAGCTATTTGAAGCGAAAGCACTTGACAGAATTCCCATGTGTCCTCGAGAACGTTTGGTCCTGATAAGTATTTCCACCGGCTTGTACTTTGCTAATAAAGTATTGGGACACTTGCTCCTTTTGTTCGTTGTCTTTACTTTTGCTCCTTGTTTTGTTGCCTTGTCAGAAAACCACTACAAATCTGTTTGCTAAGTATTCACAGGGATTTCCTGCTCCATACCACTGTTCAGCACCTTGTGATCCTCGTTGGGATCGACACTCCTATTTATCAAAAGTACTACGATACACCCCCTATACTTGTGGGTCATCAGGTATCTTTCACAAAACTCATCCGTGGTCCGAAGGGCTTCCGCTGCCTCAGGGCAGTATCTGAAGTCTGGACCAAAGGCTATGATTCCCTGCATGTGATGAGAAAAAGCATCCGCAATGTTAATTGCTCCTACAAAAGTAGGTTTCCTTCCCCTTGTTCCTACGGCAGTTTGTTCTTCCAACTTTATCTCCATGGGCTTCTTGCCTTTGTTGTTGGCAGAGACAATGGCGCTCTAAACTTGAGAACATTTCCTGACAGAAACAGATTGAAACAAAAACACGACGAGAACACGATGCACGAACCTCGGGGTATCCGGGGGAAGGTTCTGATACGGAAACGAAGCAGATACGGAGTTCGAGGGTGGAACACCCCCTACAGGCGCGGCCAGACTGGGCCTGCACCTGGGGTGGGTTTATCCACCCCCGGACTCTGTTTCCCCTTCAGTTTCGTCTCGTAGTCTTCCTTATGTATTAAAAACATCAAAAATATAAAAAGATTGGATTTTCACGAACCTTCTGTTTTCACCAGTTTTACCTATACAAGGACGAACTCTGCAGTTTCTGGTGTTTGGCTTCTAATAAATTCTTCTGGAGTCACCATTTTAATAACATCCACGTCTTCATTATAAGAATCTCCAGAAATATAATGTTTTAGTCTTTGACCATTAACCACCTGTGTTGTGTCATCCTTAAGAGAAGAAATTTTGATGGAACCTGAACGGTACACTTCCTTGATAACAAAAGGTCCTTCCCATTTTGAGAGTAGTTTCCCTGCAAAAAATCTGAGACGAGACCTATACACAAGAACTTTCTCACCAACATGGAACTCCCTTTTGAGAATTCTCCTATCATGCCATCTTTTTACTTTTTCCTTAAAGAGCCTAGCATTTTCGTAAGCTTCACCTCTCCACTCATCTAGATTACTTAAGTCGAGCAGTCTTTTCTCACCAGCAAGTCTAAAATCTCTATTCAACTCTTTCACTTCCAAATAATATTTGTGTTCTAATTCTAAAGGCAAGTGACAAGCTTTACCATAGACCATTTTGTAAGAAGACATCCCCATAGGATTTTTATAAGTAGTTCTATAAGCCCACAAAGCGTCATTCAACTTTTTAGCCCAATTTTTTCTAGATCTATTGACAGTCTTCTGCAAGATAGATTCAATTTCCCTATTGGAAAGTTCTACTTTCCCACTAGTTTGTGGGTGATAAGCTGAAGCAATTATGTGATTTACATCATACTTAGCGAGAGTTTTTCTAAAATCCCCATGAATAAAATGAGAGCCTCCATCAGTCATGAGATATCTAGGCACACCGAACCTAGGAAAAATAACATCCTTAAGCATTTTCAAAGAAGTCTTACCATTAGTACTATTTGTGGGTATGGCTTCTACCCACTTTGTAACATAGTCTACAACAACAAGAATATGAGTGTACCCTTTTGAAGGGGGGAAAGGACCCATAAATTCAAATCCCCAACAATCAAAAGGTTCAATAACAAGAGAATAATTCATAGGCATTTCATTGTGTCTAGAGATGTTACCTACTCGTTGGCATTCATCACATGATAAGACAAACTTCCTTTCATCTTTAAAAAGGGTAGGCCAATAAAATCCATATTGTAAAACCTTTTGTGCACTCCTATCCCTAGCATGATGTCCTCCATAAGCACTGCCATGACATTTTCTCAGTATCTCTTGTTGTTCAAATTCTGGAACACATCTTCGCATAATGCCATCTACTCCTTCTTTATATAAGTGTGGATTATCCCAAAAGTAATGCCTTAGATCATAAAAGAATTTCCTTCTTTGCTGAGCTATAAAGGTTGGAGGCAAATACTTGGAAACAATAAAGTTAGCATAATCAACATACCAAGGACTCTCATGTGGACTTACCCTTATTGCAGCTAACTGCTCATTTGGAAAACTATCATTAACAGGAAAAGGGTCAAAAGAAATATTTTTCCAAACGAGATAAATTATCAGCAACAGGATTATCAACACCTTTCCTATCCATAATATGCAGATCAAACTCTTGCAAAAGAAACACCCACCTTATAAGCCTAGGCTTAGCGTCCTTCTTTGTCATAAGGTACTTAATAGCAGCATGATCAGTATGAATAGTGACCTTAGAATCAACAATATAAGGTCTAAACTTATCACAAGCAAATATTACAGCTAAGAACTCTTTTTCAGTAGTAGCATAATTCTTTTGAGCAACATCTAAAGTCTTGATAGCATAATGAATGACATTTAACTTCTTATCAACATGTTGTCCAAGGACAGCACCCACAACAAAGTCACTAGCATCACATGTAATTTCAAAAGGTAAATTCCAATCAGGTGGTTGGACAATAGGAGCAGTTGTCAAAGCTTTCTTCAAAGTCTCAAAATCTTCCTTATAATCATCATCAAAAACAAAAGGTACATCTTTTTGAACAATATTAGTAAGGGCTTTGAAATCTTGGAGAAATCTTTACGAAATCTCCTATAGAAACTAGCATGACCAAGGATACTACAAATACCTTTGATATCTCTAGGACAAGGCATCTTATCAATTGCTTCAATTTTGGCTCTGTCAACTTTAATGCCTCTTTCAGAGATCTTGTGTCCAAGAACAATCCCTTCATTAACCATGAAATGGCATTTCTCCCAATTAAGAACAAGGTTGGTTTCTTCACATCTCTGTAAAACTTTATCAAGGTTGTGCAAAAAGTTATCAAAAGAAGTTCCATAGATGGAAAAATCATCCATGAAAACCTCCACAATTTCTTCACAAAAACCATGAAATATAGCAGACATACATCCCTGAAAGGTAGAAGGAGCATTACATAAACCAAAAGGCATACGCCTATAAGAATAAGTACCATAAGTACAAGTGAAAGTAGTTTTCTCTTGGTCCTGTGCTTTCACAGAAATTTGAGAAAACCCAAAATAACCATCAAGAAAGCAAAAGTGAGTCTTTTTGGACAAACTCTCAAGCATTTGATCAATAAAGGGCAAAGATAATGATATTTCTTAGTAACTTTATTAATCTTTCTAAAATCAATGCACATTCTATATGTAACCACTACTCTTTGGGGTATAAGCTCATTATACTCATTAGGCACAACAGTTATTCCCCTTTCTTGGGAACACAATGAACAGGGCTTACCCATTTACTATCAGCAATAGGATAAATAATACCGACATCAAGGAGTTTTAATACCTCATTTCTTACCACATCCTTCATCTTAGGATTTATACGACGTTGGTGCTCAACAACTGGTTTTACATCAGGCTCTATATTAATAGCATGCTGACATATAGTAGGAGAAATACCCTTTAAATCATCAAGAGTATAGCCCATAGCTCCTCGGTGTTTCTTCAATATCTCTAATAACCTCCCTTCTTCCTTTCCTGAAAGTTTAGAACTAATAATAACAGGATATACTTTCTTATCATCAAGATAAGCATATTTAAGATCATCAGGTAAATGTTTTAATTTGAAAACAGGGTCCCCTTTAGGTGGTAGTGTGGTACCCAAATCTTCCACAGGTAGATTATGCTTAAGCCGTTCCGGCTGACGAAGGAAAACCTCGTCAATTTTTTCTTTCCTTTATGAAGACATCACTTTCATGATCCTCCATAAACTGCTGCAAAGCATTGTTAGGAACAAGAGAAATAGCAGAAAGTTGTTCAACCCTAAAATCCTCATCAGACATTTCATTTTCGTAAGGAGTTTTGGAAAATTTGGAAAAATTAAACTCATAAGATTCTCCAGCAAACTTAGTCAAAACTTTTTCCTTCCTACAATCTATGATAACCCCACAAGTATTAAGGAAGGGTCTACCAAAGATAATAGGATAGGTTTTACTAGCTTCTTTACCAAGTACTAGAAAATCAGCAGGATATTTAATCTTACCACAAAGGACCTCCACATCTCTTACAATGCCAATGGGGCAAACTTGCTCTCTATTAGCAAGGTGAATAACCACATCAATGTCTTCAAGCTCACAAGGATCAATCTCATGCATAATTTCCTTGTAAAGCTCATAAGGAATAGCGCTAGAACTAGCACCAATATCACATAAACCATAATAACTATGAATACCAATTTTAACAAAAAGCATAGGGACACTAGCTTTTCTAACTTTCTTAGGATGAGAAACAATATTAGTAGCGTCTTCACAGAAGACAATATGCTCATCCTCTATATTTCTAGTGACAAGATCTTTCACAATAGCTACCACATGCTCAATATCAATAAGCTCATCGGACCCTACAGTTTTCTTTGCGCTTTTGCTAACCACTTTAGCCATAATATAATGCTCCCTTACCTTGGAGGGAAAAGGGATTTTCTCAACATAAGGTTCAGGAAAAATAAGATCAACAGTACAAACCTCTGTGCTAGCAGGAACATGGGTGACAATGTCTTTATAAGGAGCATGGTACTTGTCCCACTCTTTCTTGGAAATTTGAATATAAGAAGCAAAGGCATTAAAACATTTTACAAGAACTTGAGGATCAAGACCAAACTCATTGCTAATATCACGAAAGTTACCAGTTCACATAAAATATTTAATGCATTCATAATCATAGTTTATACCTGACTTTCTTCCTTTGTCATTCTCCCAAGCTTCAGTGTTATCTTGAATACGGTCTAAGATATCCCATTTAGCTTCTTCCTTCATACGTGTGAATGATCCAGCACAACAAGCATCTAGTAAATATTTATCATGAAGAGAAATCCTAGCATAAAAGTTATTGAGAATAATATTGCTAGGGAGTTCATGAATAGGACATTTAAGCATTAGTAACTTCAATCTCCCCCAAGCTTGAGATGTACTTTCTCCATCAAGAGGCCAAAAGTTATATATAAGATTTCTATCCTTATGAATCTCACTGGGAGGATAAAATTTAGAGTAAAAGAGAAATGCCATCTCCTCCATTCCATGGACTATCCATTCTTCAGCAGCTTATACCATTCTTCAGCTCTCCCTTTCAAGGATATGGAGAGTAACTTCTTCTTCACTGTTCAGTTGTGATACCTGCACACTTAAACAACCCGCATAATTCATGGATAAAAAGCAAGTGATCACCAGGATGGACAGTTCCATCCCCAAAATAATAATTATCCATAACACGATCAACAATACTTATAGGTATCTTAAAAGGATCTATCTCAACTGGTGGTGGTTCATCTACTACCCTAGCAGTGGTAGTAGTTTTCCCAAACAGAAAACCAAGTGGGTTATCCATATTGGAAACAAAGTAACAAGCAGTAACAAAAGCAATACTCACAGTAAAAGTTTCCTTTACCAGTTCCACTCTTCAATAGCGCTTCACTCCCCGACAACGGCGCCAGAAAATAGTCTTGATGACCCACAAGTATAGGGGGTGTATTGTAGTACTTTCGATAAATAGGAGTGTCGATCCCAACAAGGAGCAGAAGGTGTTGAACAGTGGTATGGAGAAGGAAATCCCTGTGAATACTTAGCAAACGGATTTTTAGTGGTTTTCTGACAAGGCAACAAAACAAGGAGCAAGTAATAAAGACAATGAACAAACGGAGCAAGTGGCCCAATCCTTTCGTAGCAAAGAACAAGCCAGTGGAAATACTTATAAGGACCAAACGTTCTCGAGGACACATGGGAATTCTGTCAAGTGCTTTCACTTCAAATAGTTGAGTACTCTTCTCTGGTGTTGTAAGTGTTGTGTGGGTGAACCTGTGCTAATGTACCAACCTTACTAGGACTAATACATACTTGTGATTAAACCCCCTGCAAACATCCGTAACTACAGGAAAGTAATTAAGATATAAATCTAACCATAGCCTTAAACTCTGAGATCCTACACTCCCTTATGCAAAGGTGTCCAAACGGGGGTCCAGGTTTCTGTCACTCCGGCAACCCCACAATTAGTACCCAAGTACACAATGCATTCCCCTAGGCCAATAAATGGTGAAGTATCATGTAGTCGATGTTCACATGACACCACTAGAAGAATAGCACCACAACTTAAATACTAAACCATTGAATAATAACTCAACACAAATCCACTAATAACAACATGACTTCTCCCATGTCCTCAAGAACTAAACGAACTACTCACAAGACATCATATGGATCAAGATCAAAGATGATATGATAATGGATAACAATCTGAACATAAACAATAAGCCAATGGTTCCACTCACAAGCATCAACTACAATAGTAATCAACACCGGAAAAGTTTCCCCTCAGAACTAAAGCAATGTCCAACACAACTGTTACAACAGAACGGAGTGGTGATGATGGTGCTGGTGGAGATGATGGTGTAGATGATGATGATCCCGATGAAGCCTAGCTTGATGATGGTGTTGATAGCGGCGATCTCCCCTCTCCGGGAAGGAATTCCCCCTGCAGAAATCTGTCTGCCGGAGAGATCTTTCTCTCTCGGTGTTTTCCGCCCCCCAGAGGCGGCGGAAATCTATCTGTGGTCGCCCCAGGCTTAGGGTTCCATAGGGAAGATATAGGCGAAGGGGCGGAGTCGGAGGCCGGGCAGGTGGGCCACACCTGCCCTAGGCGCGAGGTCAGGTGGGCCCGCGCCTAGGGAGTGTGGCCCCCCTGTGTCCCCTCTTCGCTCCTCCTTCTGGCTTTCTTCGTCTTCTGGTAAAATAATATGTTTCCATATTTTTCTGGTATTTTTCTGATCTTCGCGAAATTGCACCGAAACACCTTCTTTTCCATCAGAATCCAGACTCCGGTAGTCCATCCTCCAAGAATCATCCAACATGCATAAATAGATGAAAAGCCATAAGTGATGCCTCATAATAAGGAAAATATCAATGAATAGAGGTAAATTATGATATAGAAAGGTGATGCAAATTGGGCGTATCAAACACGCACAACAATAATTCCCCCATTAATGGGTCCCTTAGTAGTTAAACGACGAGCATTGAGAGAACTAAGATTGTACTTGGTATCATTGTTGAGCGCAGCAGCTAAGAAAGCCAAATGATAGCTGGAAATATTACTAGTGTTCTCCCTACCAAGAACACTGGTGGCAAGATAGTAAGTGAAGTACCTGATGGCTAGAAGCTGAATGTTTCTTATCTTTCCTCGTTGAGATCTACGAGGTTATCATCATTGGTTATCCCGTGGTAAAGCTCCAACAAATCAGCGGGTTGAGCTGGAATCTTCTTTGCTGACCCAGCATTCCCAAAGCCTCACAAAATTTCTTCAGAGTCATGTGGTAAGACCTGCCATAAATTTTGAAAGAAACATCGGGATTGAACATGCTGTTAGTGAAGGAGAAGCTCTCCACACATGTTTTAGTGGGCGTAGCATATTGCACGCTCTCATCCTACATAAGGCTTGTTAGAGCAGCCCTTCGAACCAAGGTCATAAAATCATTAAGAATCCCAGCAGCCTGCAAGAAGGTTTGGCAAGGAAAAGCGGAGGGGTGCGCATCCCCCTCATCTCTCTCGTCGCCGAATCGCGGAGTGATGAGATCCTCATTGTATGAGGGCCTAGCACGGGAGGATGATCTTGAAGGCCTTGTCCTTCTAGGTGCATCACTCTCAAATATCTCTCCAAATGTGTGGTTTTCCATGACCACTCTATTCTAAAAAAATTAGACAAACATCAAACCAAGTGATTTCCAAGTTGATAAATGATGAGCAACTACTATAGGAACTTGCTAGAGGGCTACACATGCATTAAAATGAAATCTCTAAGCATAGAACAAGCATGCAAGCTCACACAACCTGTCACCTATAGCAGCAAAATACTCAAGATACAATCTACTAATCACAAATCTAATTGGACAAGTGGAGGAGGCACATACGAAGGAGCAATCTCTCCAAAAATCAGCATCAAAGATGGGCTAAGCAAGGAGATCAAAAATCGCAAGAAAGAACAGCAAGAACTCGAGCTTGAGCAAGTTTTTCGGTGTTTTGGGAGATAAAAAGAAGATGGCTGTGAGGGGGCACCTTGAAGGGGCCCATGTGGGCCAGACTCCCCCTAGGCACCACCCACAGGTAGGTCGCGCCTACCATGGGTGTGGTGGCCTGGGGTGCCCCCCTGGGTCACTTCAGGTGTCCCTCTGCCCCTTTTTTCGAGGAAAAAATTATTTTAAATTTTCTGAGATTTTTTGGGAAACTTTATTTTTGGCCAATTTTCAGGGTATGAAAATTGATTTTCTCGCAGAAACATTTTTTTAGAAGAAGCAAAAGAAAACAAAAAACCAAACTACAGAATCTCTAAGACACTCTAACAAGCTAACAACTAACAAAACCAAAGCTAGCAAAAGCAAGGCAAAGACTAGGAAGGAGAAAAGTAAAAGAAAGCAAGTATAACCACAGTGGAAACATTATTTTGTTCATTAAAATACTTTTGTTAACAAGGTTGATAAAGTCTTGTTACCAAATCAATCTTATATGAAACAAAACTTTGCAATCCACAAGGTGATTATGTTACCTCATACTTGATAGCAATGGTCCCAATCATAATAGTTTCAAAATTTTCTTGTGGAATGGGATAATATATTTCTCTAACCTTGATGCTCTCAACATTTTCAATGGAATTCAGGCAATAGCTTTTAGCAACCTTCTTGGGGAAATAGACAGTATGATCTTTGTCATTAATATTGAATGTTACTTTTACTTGATTGCAATTGATGATAGCACGTGCAATATTAAGAAAAGGTGTCCCAAGAATAATAAACATATTATCATCTTCAGGCATCTCAAGCACCACAAAATCAGTTAAAACCAAGAAATTATGAGCCACTTGAACAGGAACATCCTCACATATACCACCATGAATAGTAGTTGACTTATCAGCCATTTAAAATGATATATCAATTGGTATCAACTTTTCTAGCTGGAGTCTCTTGTAGAGAGAAAAAGGCATAACACTAACTCCAGCTCCCAAATCACATAAAGCAGTTCTAACATAATTATTCTTAATAGAGCAAGGAATAGTTGGTATACCTGGATCACCGAGTTTGTTTGGAACCTTACCATTGAAGGAATAATTAGCAAGCAAAGTAGAAATCTCCTCATTAGGAATCTTCCTTTTATTAGAGACAATATCCTTCATATACTTTGAATAAGGAGGCAACTTAATAGCATCAGTCAAAGGAATTTGCAAAAATAAAGGTTTCATCCACTCACAAAACTTGTTGTAGTGTTCTTCCTCCTTTGGCTTGTGTTTCTTACCTAGAAAAGGCATAGGTTTCTGCACCCAAGGTTCTCCCTCTTTACCATGTTTATTAGCAATAAAATCTTCCTTTGTGTACCTAGTGTTCTTAGTGTGCTTCTCAGGTTCTTCCTCAACTTCCTCCTTATCAGGAGACTCATTTTTATCATTACCACTCTCAGTTTCAGCATTAGAGACATGTATACTATTAGGATCTATAGCAGGTTCAAGGGGTTCCTCAACTATCTTATGTTTCTTTTTCTTTCTCTTAGAAGGACTACCACTACTTTCACCTTGCTGAGAATCCTGCTCAATTATGTTAGGGTGTCCTTCAGGATATAAAGGATCTTGAGTAGCTATACCACTCCTAGTTCTAATTCCATAAGCATGTTTATCTCCTGAGGCATTAACTAGCATATCCTTTTGTACCTTAGCAAGTTGATCAAGTTGGGTTTGAACCATTTGAAAGTGTTTACAAAGCATTTTAATATCATTAGAAGTTCTTTCCACAATATATTTCAACTCATTGATAGCTCTAGAGTTTTCTAATAAATGATTCTGAACTTGTTTATTAAAATTACCTTGTTTAACAATAAAAATGTCAAGTTCCTCCAAGCATTGATCAGGAGGCTTACCATAAGGAATATCACCTTCATCAAAGTGTTGGAGAGAGTGTACCTCAGTAGTATATGAGTGGGGAATTGGCTTACATAATTTTTCTATAAGAGGTAGATTCTTCACATCTTTAGCTCTAATACCTTTCTCCTTTAGACATTTCTTAGCCTCCTTCATCACTTTATCATTTAATGCAATAACTCCCCTCTTCTTTGTTGCTGGTGTTGGAACTGGTTCAGGAGTAATAGGCTCAGGTGTATTTAGCTCAGTTGAAGTCCAATCATCATAATTCTTGCTTATCTTAGCCATTAATTCTTCAGCATCTGCAGGAGTTCTTTTCCTGAAAACACAATCAGCAAAGCTATCTAGGTAGGTCCTAGAATCATCAGTTAGTCCATTATAATAAATATCAAGAAGCTCATGCTTAGGTAATGGGCATCCAGGATGTGCATGAATCAAGGCACAGAACCTTGTCCATGACTCAGGCAATTTCTCTTCTTCTCCCTGTTTAAAATCAAAAAGTATCTAAAAAGCAGCATGTCTAGCACTGGGAGGAAAATATTTCTAGAAGAAAGAAGCAATTAAGCAATTAGGGCTATCAATGGAACCAGGAGGTAATCTATTAAACCAAGCACTAGATTCTCCTTTTAGTGAAAAAGAGAAGATCTTAGTAACAAAGTACTTGCGCATCTTAAAATCATCCGAAAATAAAGAACTCATAGTAGAAATCTCATTCATACGAACGACAACACTCTCATTTTCAGTCCCACAAAAAGGTTTTTTCTCAACAATATCTAAATAGGATAAATCAAGAGAGAAATCATAATCTTTATCTTTAATATCTATGGGAGAGGTGGCAAACTTAGGATCAGAGGACAGTTTAGGCATAATGGTGCGTCTAGCAAGGAGACTCTTAATAGCACTAGTACCATGTGTGTTTCGGCACTCTTCAACAAATTCATCAGTGAACTCAATGTAACCATCATTAATATCATAACTCTCACTAGACTCAGGTGAGCTAACAGGTGTAACGATGTCTTCACTAGGAGTTTCGGTATTTCCTAGACTAGCCATAGTAGCATCTAGGAAAGGACCTAATGAATCACTCGCATCAAGCACATTAGAAGTAACATCATGAGCATCAAAAGCAGTTTCAGATTCAGCAATAGTAGCAGTGTGTGTAGCATGAGTATGTGGTGGTGTGACAAGCTTACTTATAACAGACGGTGAATCAAGAGCAACGGAGGTGTTTAGGATTGTACCTCTTCTTCTAGTGGATGGTAAAATAGGGAACTTTCCATCACGAGACTTACCCATGATGAAAGGAGTAGCAGTGAACAATAGTAGATCCAAGTGAACTTACAAATAAAGCTATGCTCCCCGGCAACGGCGCTAGAAAATAGTCTTGATGACCCACAAGTGTAGGGGATCGCAACAGTCTTTGCGGGTAGTATTACCGAATTTATTGATTCGACACAAGGGGAGCCAAAGAATACTTGCAAGCCTTAACAACTGAGTTTTCAATTCAGCTGCACCTGGAAATAGTTCTTGCTCACAGAAGTTTATCAGTAGCAACAGTTTGATAGTAGCAACAACAAAGCAACAACAACAGTAAAACAGGAGCAATAGTAACAATAACAATAACAGTGGGATTCGAGTACGGTAGGCATAGGGATGGATGGACAGGCGTTGCATGGACAAGTCTAAACATGTAACTTCAAGATCTAGGGCATTATAGATAAATAATAATAAGCATCTAAGTACTAAACAATCCTAGGCATGTGCTCCATATATAGTTATACGTGCTCGCAATGAGAACTTGCACAACATCTTCTGTCCAGCCAGCCCGTGGCAGCGGGGCCTCTAGGGAACTACTGGCAATTAAGGTGCTCCTTTTAATAGAGCACCGGAGCAAAGCGTTAACACTCCCTGAACACATGTGATCCTCATACCACAGCCATCCCCTCCGGTTGTCCCAATTATTATCACTTGGGGACCTTTGGATCCGGACAATGATATGTGTACACAACTTGCAGATAAGATCACAAACAATACTATCATAATGATACAATAATAAGTTCAGATCTGAGATCATGGCACTCGGGCCCTAGTGACAAGCATTAAGCACAACAAGTTTCAACAAAGTCAAATAGCACTAATAGAGACACTAGGCACTATGCCCTAACAGATCTTATTCGATTACATGATAGAACTCATCCAATCCCTACCATCCCCAAGCCTACAGCAGGGGATTTCTCACTCATGGATGAGGGAAACATCGATGGTTGATGGAGATGCGTTGGTGATGACGATGGCGATGATCCTCTCTAAATTCCCCGTCCCGGCAGGGTGCCAGAACGGAGTTTCTGGATCCGAATCTTGATTTCTGGTGGCGGTGGCGGAGCGGAACTCTTTCTGGAAAACTATCGAACCCCCCCTCGGTTTTTAGGTCGATAGGCAACTTATAGGCGCAGAGGGAGGCCGAGGGGGTGCTTGGGGTGGCCGCACCCCCTAGGCGCGGGCAGAGGTGGCCCCGCGCCTGGAAGGGGTGTGGGACCCCCAGGCCCCTTCTCCGTCTCGTCTTCTGGCTCCGTGGATCTTCTGGTGAAATATAATTTTGGGCATATTTTCCGGGATTTTTCCTGATAGTTGATTTTCTGCACAAAAACAAGACAACAAGGTAATTCTACTGAAAACAGCATCAGTCCGTGTTAGTTGTATCCAAATCACACAAGTTTAGAGGAGAAAAAATAGCAAAAGTGTTCGGAAAAGTAGATACGTTTTGGACGTATCAGGGATCAAGGTGAGCAAAATCGATCTCCAATTTTCACAATCGTGTCTTGCTCAATTGGGTGCATGCTACCATCAACTAATATTGCTTCAGAGGGCCAGAATTTGATATACAACTCGAACTTGCTGGGAACAGCATCGTCTCCCCTATTTTTCGATGGTGGCGGGCACTGTGAGCTAGCGGAAGTGCACGAGGTTCAAATCAAATCAAATCAAATGTAAGGTGCAGATATGCGGGATGTACCGATTAGAAGTTCCCTCTCACGGCTCCATCTCGTTCCCCTCATTCAGCACACCCGGCCGCTATCTAGGATTCAAATGGAATGCTGAGATCTAAATTGAGAAGGATGGGAGGGGAATTAGGGTTCCAAAAGCCACTCACCACGTTCGCCGTGGAATGAAAGCGTCGTCACCTTCAAGAATGTGGCGCCGCGGCCGCCGGGAAGGAGGGGTCAGCTCCGTCGCCGTCGGAGAAGAACAAAGCTACAAGGGGAGCTACAGGGGAGGGTGATACGTGGGCTCGGTCGGAAGTGGGTGGTTGGTCTGACTCGGTCCATCAATTGTTACTAATTGTGAGCAATTTGTGTTAACGTCAACTGGACCTAACATAAACGTGTCGATTAAGACCGTTTTAGCGCTCGTGTGGCTCTAGGCTATTTTGTACCGAACAAACGTCGCATGCGAGCTATTCTCTCCAACAAAGTCGCTCTCCTTCCAATTCCGCGCAAAGACATCGTACATGAGCTATTTACCCCTGAAAAAGAGGTGACTTGCGAGGAGCTTCACGATCTTGAGGCCGGACGTGTATGACTACATCAGTCACGTTCCTGCATGAGCGTTATACGCTTACGGTCTATAGGGACATGTTACCGATCTCTCACTCCATTACTGCATTACTTCTAAATAGATCCTTCGGTAGGTTGGGTGTTTCAACGTAGTAATTTTTTTATTTTCTGTCACGAAACCCCTTCAAAAACAATATTTGATATTAGATCTCCGTTGTCTCTGTTTGTTTTAGTTTGTTCACTATGATCTGATTGGTTCAGTTAAATAATAAAGTCTCTGGCAAAATAAATAAAGTTGACACTTTTTTCTTGGTTCATTGTTTTATTTTTTATTTGTATTTTTATCTCCTTTGATTTGCATTTTCTTTTGTTTTTGAAGTCATGTTTACGTCAATCATTAGTAGATTTATTGAGACCTTTTTAAAAAAGTCTAAATTGTTTTTTGTTCACCATAGAAAGCTATAGAAATATTACATATAATAAGTCCATCACTTTTGGCATAGCTTGTGAACATTTTTGTAAGCACACAAACATTAAAATTATATGACATTGTCTATAGACATTCAAACATAGAACACAAATTGGGGTACACTGAATGTTTATATCATCCGAGTGAAATTATTATCCAAGTTTGAAATATTTTATTTTATGCATCGGAAGAGTAATATACATGACAAAAAAAAGGAACATTATGAGTTGTAGGCACATATACTGAAAGTGAATACTGTACAATTTTTCTTTCTTAATTAGGTCATAATATGTTAGAACATATTTTATACCTTCTATTGAAATTTTTGTACAGCCAACTATTTTTGAACATTTTTCTGCAAACTATGATTTTTATTAGGTTTTAGAAGAAAAACAAAATCCACATGTCATAAATGGGCCTATGTTGTGGGCTTGTGACCGCCTACTAAACCCGGTATGCATCAAAGCTTCAGCGCATTGGGAGAGTGTCATAGATTTGGTCTAATGTATACCACAGTATTATTATGGTAGTAGTACATAAATCTTGAGGTAATTTTTCATGCCTTTGCATGAGAATTGGATACTTACATGTGTAGATGCATGCATGATTTTCTGCTGCACGTACTTACAAATACAAGCATATATTAGCGTGGCATTAATCGGTACAATTGGCCACCGGACGGTTATGTGTCCTTATTTATCCACGTGTAGTAAGGTAGGAGTATAAATGGACTCGTTCGTTAATCACGAGTTCACCTGGGAGCAGCTAAGCCTGATCTGGCCATCCGTCCCGGTCAGCGGGGAGATGTTGCCCATCTTGATCATGGCGGTCGTGAAGGCGCTGGTGAACGCCGCCGCGCTGGACGCGAAGTTCCTGACGGTGTTGTCGGTGGTGTCATTGTTGAACAGCACCTGGTCCGAGTGCAGGAGTCCCTTCTGGGACAGGAGGTTGGTGTAGTAGTTGTTGTCAAAGGCGTTGGGCGTCGTCGTGTCTAGCGGCGCCAGGCTGCTGTCACCAGAGCCGCCGGTCGCCTGGGGACAGTTGGCCTGGAGCGACGTTGCGAAGTTGGTGTTGATGTTGGTGTCACCGCCGTATATCCGCGAACGGAAGTTCTTGCACTGCGCCTGCCCGATGGTGTGCGCGCCGGAGAGCGCCACCATGTCGGTCGTGTCCAAGTTCTTCTTGGAGAACGCGTCCTGGAGCTGAGTCAGGCTGGATGTAGGACCTGGGAGGTCGCTGGTGTCCCCGGTTGCGCTGGTGGAGTCCCGTCTTCCGAGAGGAACTGTCCACGACGGCCCTCCAAGCTGCGCATGAACATTTCAAAATAGGAAAACGATAACTTTAGCACTAGCTAACTTCAGGTACTAGCTAGATCGATGATGACGTTGCTTACCGCGACGACGGAGTCACGGGCAGCGACGGCGAGGATGTCAGCGCAGGAGACGGTCTGCTTGCAGACGGCCTCCACCTGGGTCTTGATATCGTCGATGACGCTAAAGCCCCTGAGTGACCCCTTGTTCTGTACCGCGTTCTGCTCGTTGCCCGACAGTAAAACGGACGCGTCACAGCCCTGTAGCCACCAAAACATGCAGCAAGTTAGTTTGTTAGTTAATTAACGAAAGAAGTGCCACAGCTATGGTGAAACACTGGAACTTGCTCACGTTAACAAAGCGGTCGTGGAAGTGCAGCCTGAGCAGCGAGGCGCCCATACGGGGGTCGCTGCTCACGGCGGCCGCCACACCGCTCTTGATGGTGGCCAGAGCGTTGGGGCACGACGTGTCGTAGAATGTCGACGACAGCTGCCCCGACGCCGCCGTGGCTGCCAGAGCGATGAGCACAAGCAAGGAAATGCAAGAGGCAGATGCCATGGCTAAAGCTATGCTTTGCTATAGCTAGTGCCTTGTTAATTTGCTACGTGCACTTGTTATCTGGCTGTGGCTTGTGCAAGACATTGCTGCATCGCATGCATATTTATAGGCATAGATTTAGCTCACATGCACCTGGGCATCACTCTTTTTTTTTTTTTTTTTTTTTGGAGCAACCGGCAGGAGCTCTGCCTTTTCAAATAGATAGAGGGAAAACGAAACACACGGTACATGGGAGCATGTTTTGGTTAAGGTGGAAACATGCGGAAAAACACCGCAGAACAAAACCCCAAAAAAAAAAACGCCTAATCAGGCTCCGCGGGAATGGCAGGCCCGAAGGCCACAAAAGCCTGGGCGCGTTGCCTGATATCCTCCCTAGCGATCTCAGCCACCTCGACATAAGTCAGCCGCCGTCCGGTGAAGATTCGTCTGTTTCTCTCTTTCCAAGCGTTCCAGAGGACATACAAGAGTCGACCACTTAAAGTTCTTTTTGCGTTCGATGGTATTCCGACAATCACATTGTCCCACCATTCAGTGAGGGAATGGAAGTCGTGGCCATGAAACACCCCTGCAGCATTGTCCCAAAGTTGGGTGAGGGTCCAGACTGCTGTAGTAAAAGGACAATCTTTGCAGAGGTGATTGGCCGTCTCGGGCGCGCTAAGGCAAAGAGCGCAGATAGGGTCGTGCGTCCACCCCCTAGCGGCTAAGTTATCAGCCGTAAGGAGCTTGCCATGCATGGCCAGCCAACCAAAAATCTTGCATTTGGGTTCGGCATGGGCAGTCCACAACTTTTGGGCAATGAACTTGGGGTGACTGCCGTGGAATTGCGCAAGGTACGCAGAGGTAGCACTATAGTTTCCATCCGCCGTCAAAGTCCAAACTATCCCATCTTTTTGTCCTGGAGTCAGCTGCGTGCTCGCAACCACGTCCCAAACTTTGATGAACTGGGCAAGCTGCACCGGAGTGGTCAGGCTAGAAATGGCGCGTATCCAGTTTCCGTCAGCTAATTCTTTGGCCACGCTTCTGGTTTTTCTCGAAGCAATCTTGAAAAGGTCCGGCGCCCAAAGGCGTATGGGGCCATGTTGAGACCAGCTGTCGTGCCAGAATGAGGCCGTCTCACCATCACCTATGGAGATTTTCGTGGAAGCTCTGAAGAGATCCATGTCGGCATCGTCACAGGGGAGCTTAGAACCCGCCCAGGTGCGTTGGGGGTCAGTCCACTGTAGCCAAGGCCATCGGAGTCTGAGGGCCCGTCCTGTTCGTTGCAGGTGAGGCATCCCAAGCCCGCCCAGATCTTTCGGTCTACAGAGCGTCGTCCAGCTAACTAAAGCTCTTCCTCTTGCCGCGTGCTCGCCTTCGTCGCCGGCCCAGACGAAGTTCCTTGCAATACGAGTAATCTTATCTCTAGCCCATTTGGATAAGGGAATGACTGTAGCATGGTAGACTGCGATGGCCATGAGGACGGACTTGGCAAGGGCAATTCTTCCAGGTCGAGCAAGAAACTTCCCTTTCCACCCAGGAAGCTTTCCTGCAATCTTGTCAATGAGGGGCTGTAGATCTACTTTACGGAGTCGCCTGAAGTGCAGTGGCAGTCCCAAGTATTTTCCTGGGAACGTAGTGATCTTTGCCGGGAAGGCAGAGAGGACATTCCGAAGGTCGAAATTGTCACATCTAATGGGGAAGACCTCCGTCTTAATTAGGTTAGTGATGAGGCCACTGGCCTTTCCGAAGCAGTCTAGAATGTCAGAGATAGCCTGGAGCTCTTCTTTCACAGGGTTGACAAAAATTCCAGCATCATCCGCATAGATGGAGATTCTGCAACGAGGCTTGCGTGATCGGATTGGACTGAGGATACCGCGTTGACTTGCAATCGAGAGGATGCGCTGTAATGGGTCAATGGCGAGGATGAATAGCATGGGAGAGAGAGGATCACCCTGTCTGAGGCCCTTGGCGTGCTGAAATGGCCTTCCCGGATCTCCATTTAGAAGCACCCTGGAGGAAGCCGAAGATAAAGACATGCAGACCCAGTCTCGCCAAAGTTGCCCGAAGCCCAGGGCCGTCATTACCTCGATGAGATAAGCCCACCCCACGGAGTCGAAGGCTTTAGAGATGTCCAGCTTTAGGAAAAGGCTAGGTGATCTTGAAGAATGTAGCTCTTTGATGAGGTTTTGCACGTGCAAGAAGTTGTCATGGATGCTCCTTTTCTTCACGAAGGCGCTTTGGCATTGGGAAACAATTTCAGGCAGGATTGGAGCCAGCCGGTTTGCAAGTAGCTTGGAGAAAATCTTTGACAAACTATGGATGAGACTGATAGGCCTGTAGTCGCATATAGACGCAGCATCTTGCTTCTTGGGGATTAAGATGATGTTTGCAGAGTTTATCAAGCTCGTGCAGCCACCCTTCAAGCTAGCCATATGGGATATAGTGGCCACGATGTCATTTTTGATAATATCCCAACAGCTCTTGAAGAAGGCTCCGATGAAGCCGTCCGGACCCGGCGCCTTGACGGAAGGCAATGAGAAAACGGCCTCCTTTATTTCATTCTCATCAAACGGGGCTTCGAGGTCGGAGAGGTCGCGTTGTACATACTGCAAGGCGTCCCAATCAAGGCTAAGAAGCCGCTGGGCTTTTGATCCGAGAGCGCCCTTGAAGTGCTGGAGGATCACCTCCTCCTTGTCCTCTTTCGTGATGGCGGCTCCCGAGACAGTGGCGAGAGTCTGGATGTGGACCTTCCTACGACGCCCATTGGCTCGAACGTGAAACAGCTTGGTATTAGCATCACCTAAACGGATCCAAGTCAGATGGGATCTTTGGCGGAGTTTGATCTTCTGAATTGCAAGGAGGCCAAGATAGGAAGACTTTAGCTGACGTCTAAGGTCTCGCTCTTCATCCGAAAGCGTGCGAGACTCCTCCGCTGTGTCGAAGCGCCAAATGAGCTCCTTTGCCAAGGCAATTTGGATCTTGATATTGCCAATGCATTGTCTTTGCCATTTCTTTAGAGCCTTAGCCGTGCGAGAAAGCTTTATGTGCACCCGACGGATAGGGTCGGCGGCCTGGATTGGCTTGTTCCAGGCATCAGAGACCGTGTCTCGAAAGCCATGCATCTGAATCCAAAACTCTTCAAACTTGAAGGATGGCTTTCTAACAGTAGCGACCGAGCCTTGGAGAAAAAGAGGCGCGTGGTCCGAGCAGGCCGACGTTATTGCTTGGATATGGGCATCGGGGAAAGTTCATCCCAATCGACGGAGAAAAAAACATGGTCGATCTTGGTGAGGATAGGATCGTCCTGGGCGTTTGACCAGGTAAAACGACGACCATCCATTCTCATGTCTTTTAGCTCGAGGAAGTCACGCGCCGCTCGAAACTTCCCAATTAGACGTCTATTGATGTTGAGGTTGTTCTTGTCAGACGCCTTAGTGATGAGGTTGAAGTCTCCAAGCAGGATCCATGAGGCCCTCACAAGAGGCTTCAATGCCCGCAGCTCCTCGATGAAGATGACCTTCTCAGGCTCAGTCTGCGGGCCATAGACGCAGGTTATGGTCCATGTTGTTCCCTCGTTAAGCATAGTAATGGTGGCCGAGAGCGTGTGGGCGGTGAGGTGGACTTCCGATAGAGAAAAAAAGGCTGAGGAGGCCGCGATAATCATTCCTCCACGAGTACCATCGGCGGGGAGGAAAGCGTAGTTGTTGACGAATGAGATACCAAGCGTGGCAGAAATGACGGCGTCGTTTACATCTTCAAGTTTGGTTTCCTGGAGGCAGACAATTGTCGCATGAGTGTCCCTGACAATATCACGGACGGCGTCGCGTCGTACCTTACTATTCAGACCACGAGGGTTCCAGTTGAGCAAATTCACATTGTGTTGTGCCATTAAATCACACTTGCAAGCACAGGTAGACGAGGACGAAGTCCACGCAAGTAGTGTAGAAGCCCATTTTCTCTCTTGAAGCAAAAACAATTGATAGCACAAGGATTGGCAGAGCAGAGGAAGGCATCAGTCAGTGACTTAGACGGACAGCGATGAGAAGCAGCAAACTGAAGCATGCAGGCAAAGTATTGCAACAGAGGAAGTACGCGGCTACCAGGAGTCGATAACAACGAGAAGTGCAGGTAACAGGGTCTACGAAAATGAAAAACACGGGGCACCAGCCCGGGCAAACGACGCGTGGAGATGCATCTACACATCTAAACCGGTTGAAGACACTGTTGGGGCTGCAGCTACAGTCTTGTCAGTAGCCTTCTTCTTTATCTTCTTGACTTGCTTGACTAGGGCGTCGAGGGCCTGAATTGCCGATGATGCTAACGGTCCACTGAGGAACAGCTGACGGAAAGCCACCCGCGAGGCGTCGTCGAAGGAGGCCGAAGGAGCAAGGATGCCGCAGGCACGTGCGATGATCTCCTGGATGGCTTCCGCGCCCTCTGAGAGCTGTCGCGTCTTCTTCTTGATGGCGATCCGACCGCTGCGCCTAGGGGAAACAGCAGGCGGCAACGCCTTCTTTTTCTTCTTGGCCACCGGCGTGCTCAGAAGAGCGGGCTGCACAGGGGCGGCGATGTCGGACAGGAAGGCGGTTAGAGCATCAGTATCTTTCAAGGCAGCGGTAGAGGAAGGCAGAGCGGAGGCCGTGTCGCTCACCACAGAAACTTGGCGTTGCGGCGCACCCGATGGAGCCGAGGGGGGCGGTGAACCCGCCTGCGGTGAGGGGATCACGGCAGCAACGTCCCAGGCTTCATTCCGAGGCTCGATGCCCAGCTGGGTCAGAAGCAGAGCCGCATCATCCACCCCACCTTGGAGCCCTGCTGCTTCAGGAGGGCACAGCCACGCATCAGTCATGGGCGGCATGGACAAAGCCTCAAAGTGGAGGCCAGGCGGCGAGGCCAGAGGAACCTGCAGCGAGGAATGCACCCCATCCTCGAGGCCTGGAGAAGGCAGCTGGGAGGTGCGCCCATCTCCACCTCTGGCCAGGTCACCTCCCTCAACTGAGGCAGCCTCCCTCTCGTGCCGCCCTGGCGAAATAGGCGACACAGGTGAGGTGCACGGGGCAGGAGCAGTCGTAGCACGGAGGAAGTCGACGGCCCTAGCAAGCCAGTTGCGCAGCTCGATGGATTCCTCTAGGACAGGCTTGATCATTCCATTGACACACTCCAGCAACTCCTTTTTTAGCATCGTTGCTTGATCATTCAGCATAGACCGAAACACCTCTGCTGAAGGGATCATCTGGCTCCTTGCCTCAGCTGTCGAAACATGCTCGATGTAGTCGATGACCATCTCGTCGGGCCCAGCCTCGCGACGACGGCCATGGGTGCTGTCAGCGTGCTCCCGACGCCGTGGCGAGCGCGTCCGCTCACGCCTGATGGATCCCTGGGCATCCCAACGGTCAGCAGTGCCACGACGGCCCTCACGCGCGGCGTCCCTATCACGGTCGTCGTCGCGGTCGTCTTGGCGGCGATGCTGCAGACGCGGATGGTCATCATGAGGCCCGCGCCTGTCCCGCCGCGCCAGCGCAGCCGCGCGGGCAGCTGCCTCACCGTCGTCTTCAGCCATCACAGGTTCCGGTGGCATGCCATCAACCGTCAGGAAGTGCCACGCGAAGGAAATGGGTGTCGGCTTGAAGGCGTTGGCGTCGCTGCTTGACCCGAAGAATTCCAGCGGCGCCATGGAGTAATCTTCCATCTTGTCGAGGTGCACGATCACCCTGAATGTAGCTCCCCTCTTGGAGCCTGTTGGCCGCACGTCGTTGACCAGCACCTCGCCGGCAAGGCCGTTCCCCCTGCTAGTGAACGTGAGCCACACCACCTTAGGGATCGAACTTGGGTTTGCCGTCCATGCCCAGCAGTTGAGCGAGCGCGCGGAGGGCAGGAGCACAGAGGTGTCGTCGAGGCGGTCGAAGGAGCACCTACGCGCGATGATCCTCTCGGCGACGAAAGGCGTGTGGCCATAGGCCGGAACACCCTCCAGGCAGAGCTTGACGCGGAAAGACATGGCGGCGCCGAAAGCATTTTCCAGGGGCCGCCACGGCCTCAGCTGCAGGAGAGCACCGTCGGCCACGGCCCGACCGCGGCTCAGCACATCGGCACAATGTGCCTTATGCTCGAACTTGAGCAGGAACTGGGCCGGCTGGTGCGGGCAGACGTTGACGTCACGGTGGCTTAGCCTGAAGTCCTTCCTGATGGCGCGGTCGATGGCGAGCGCCTCCACCTTGCGGTTGCCGCTAACGACCCAAGCAATGGCAGCCGTCGCCTCCCAGCTCTTGATGTCTTGGTCGATCTCGAAGGAGGTGGCGATGATGACGGTGTCCTCCTCAGGGCGCGTCGCCGCGGAGCCGATGCCGTTCAGGTTGGCCATGGCAGGAGGCGGGGGCAGCACGGGCTCGGCGGATGACGGAGAGGGCGGAGTCGCGGCTTGGTGAAGTGGACGGCTGGCGACGATGGCCGCCCAGGAGCGAGCGCCCGGAGCGGAGGGAGAAGCGGGAGCTGGCTGGCGCTGAGTCGGAGGAGGAGGAGGCACGTTGCGCTTCTTCGAAGCCTTGGCAGCAAGACGGAGGGGGCACTCCCTTTCTTTGTGGCCGGAGAGGTTGCAGGTCAGGCACCTAAAGGGGTCGCGGCAGGCAGCAGCGCTGTGGTGGTGGGCAGGGGCAAGACAGCGGGTGCAGAGGCCCTCGGTGCGCCTTTTGAAGCGAAGGGCAGCCTTCTCGGCCTGGGTAGAGCGCGTCGAGGGGACAGCCCCGCCATCGCGTCGCATTGAAGCCCCGTCTCGTCGCGGGCGGCGCGGCCCTGCAGTAATCCACCCCACATCGTCGCGAGCATGGGCAGCCGTAGGCGGACGGGACACCTCTTGAAGGCGGTCAGACTTTCGGAAGCTGGAAGGCACAACGAGGAGAGAGCGAAGTCCAACGGCAGGGGCAATAACTCCATTGCGCCCACCGCGCGCATTGAAGACGGCCTGCTCGCTTTGGGGGAGCGAAGGCGTGGGCGAACGGGGCCCAACGAAGGTGGAGCTGGCAGAACCCGCGATGGAGTCGGGAACCACCTCGGAGTCAGAGCTCGCTGCCACAGACGACCGAGGAGGAGTGGTGGCCGGCGGCGTCAGGATCAGATCTCGATCCAGATCAGAAGTCGGCGAGGAGGATCGCAGGGCGCTGGGCTGCACCGCCGAGAGGAACCAAGGGGCCTGAGGGGATAGGACAACTGTTTGTAGGGCTGGGGATGAGGGAGGAGGGGTGTGGGAGGGGAGGGGCGCCGCCGGAGGGGAAGGGGGCGCGGGGGGCGGCGAGGTCGCCATACAGGCCTCGTTTTTTGGTCGTACTTCCCTGGGCATCACTCTCTGTCTCCCACTAGGGATAAAACATCCAAACTCTGTGCCCGACTAGTCCACTGCTAGGGTTGAAGCTTCCAAAATCCATGGCTTATTAGTCTAGGGCAAGTCAGTGTTGTTGACCACCGACGTCGACGCACCAGGCATCCACGATCTCTTCCGTCCTGCGGCCAGCTAGACGACCCATCGAGGATGCAGGTATTGACAAATTTGCCGTTTTTTTGGAAGAGGCAGCGCGTGCATCCAAGCGTGGCAACCTCCAGCTTAATTCGCTACCGCCAAAACAAACCATACATTTTTCCTGCAATATGTCCAACTCGAATAATGACATTTCTCGAACTTTTTGGCCTTATCTTGCGTCCATCACGTGCTCGTGCAAAAATCGGCCAACCATCGCATGTAGCATCTGTAGATAAACTTAATTTTTGTCGTCATAGATTTTTAGCTACATGCGAATTTGTGGTGCAGCAGAACTTCAAGGTGTCCATTTTAGATAAAAGACTTTGGCCCGATTTTAAATTAATAAAGCCCTTAAAGGTCCGGAATACAACACCATATTGGGATACCTACTTACAATACCGAGGCCGACAATATTGTCAGCACGACACTGTCGAGCAAGGCTTTTGCCCGAAAATGCCACCAACAGTCTCCAAACGGCCTAGGGCTACAACACCACTGCCAAGCATTGAACCGCCAGGGTACCATCAAGACCATCCTGCACTGAGGTATTCTTCTTGGAAGGATTGGCACTACACAACTAGGTCGCCTCACGCCAACCAACAAGATCTCCGCCTCGATGAACCCAAGACCTAAAGTAGCAAGATCCTTTGCCGTCACGACCCAATGAGCATCGACTTAGGTAAGGGGGAAGGGAGGAGAGAAAGCGGAGACCGCTGTCGGCACCAGCGGGAAGAAGGTCAGGGCTCTCCTAGACCTTTGCAAGGTGCGCATTAATTGTACCACTCTCCAACGTAGGCCCTAACCATCGCAGACATCACCAAAGTAGGGCTGACCCAATATCTAGACAAACACGGCCTTACAAAAATTGAACCTTTCTTGCTAAAAAGCAGAACATCACACTAGTAGTGTGGCACTCACACCGGCATGCCAGATCAAAATATGGACAAGGGCCATCTTCTCACCATCCGCGAGTGAGACAGGAGCCACTTCGTTGTCCTCACTGGTGAAAGTTGCATCACAACACCTACATGATGCCACCTGCAATTGTAACGACCCCGTGCCCACTACCTAGATCCTCCACTCCAGATCAAGAGGAAACCACCCTCACCAGCTACCTGAAGGGAGACGAGCCACAAGCACACAACTAGCAACCCTAGCTGCCGCACCAGTGGTCCCCAATTACATGCAATCCGAACTCCCCTGGGCCACGCTTGCGCCAGATCTAGACGAATTTTCTCAAGTCCATGCAATCCACTTGGATAGGGATCAGCTAATAGAGCCAAGTGATAGACATGGAAATCCTCGGCCATGGCCGTAGCCAGACCACTCTAGTCAAAGACAGCGGTGCCTTCAAACCAAATCCACTGGCCAGAGACGGCGGAGATTCCTTGCCAGAGCACCTTAGACTCTGACGAAGAGGAGGTAACCGACCATGTTGACTATCGCGCGCTTTGCCGAGGAGCACAAATCCTCCACGGCCGGAAGTCCACCACCGCATCCCTATCAAAAAAATTCAACATTTTCCGTGACATGGAAGTAAGCGGGAGAGAGGACGAAAAGGGGAGGAGGAGAGGCCTCACCGCCACCGTGATCTGACCAGGGCCACCAGCAACGAGGAGGAGGAGGAGGGCGCGAAGGGGTTGTGGCAGTGTCTCTAAACCCTAGATCCCCGATTCGACCCAGGAAGGATGACGCGGGTTCAGAAGAGCCTTCCTTTCCACTTCCTATCATCACCATCACTTCAAGGTGTCCTGGCACACTATATTAGAGCTTAATTCAGCAGTAGAACACTTCTGTTTTTAAAAACATTAACAAGGTTCATGCAACTTGCATATGGAGTTTTCGATCAAAATCGATCCACATCCCAAGAAACAAAAAAACACAAATCACACCGTGAATGATACTGCCAGGATACTATTCACATTACATAGAATTCAGTAGGCCATTTCACGAATATATTAGAAAAACTATTACACTTTACAAGTTGTTTCTTAATCAAGTTGTGGATCTAATTTTAGATTTAATTAGTTTTCCGACTGTATGGATATATACTAGATTTTTCTTGTTGCTTAGTGCACCAGTGCACCTCAACGGTGCGGTGATAATGCACGCTACATGGTGCTTTATTTGTGAACCTGTTTTTAGTGGACATGCAAAAGCAACATCCTTTTCCCAGAAGGCAGACGCCTAGCAGCAGTAGCTAATGCCGGTTAGCGATTCCCGCATCGCTTGTTCCCAGGCAGCGCCGGAGCAGCCCAGCTAGCTTCCCAAATACGCGCATGGGCCAGCTTATTAAGGCCCATTCGGATGCCAGTCTTTGCACCAGATACATAAATTAAGTCGGCCCAACAAAATGGATTTCCAGATCTGCCACATATTTTCAATTTGATGGACAAAACATTTAATATTTTGAGCGCCATGTAGCAAAAATATAACTGTGCATGTAGCATTTCTGAAAATATGACATCGACGTGTAGCAAAAACTTATGCAATATTTATTACTACTTTACATCTATCATCATATCTTAATATGGTAAACTTACTTCGCAAATATATCCTCACTAATAAATTATTTACTTAAATTCATCTGCAAATCCAATGAGCTTGACACTAAAGCTCTATATGATCTCCTCATAGAGATAACTCGCATCTCTAGAACACTTCTTATGAATCCAAGTTCACTTAAATGTTTACTCTCTTGCTTCACAAATTACTTTGTAATCTCCCTTATAAAGCTCAGAGCTTGTCACTGAAGCTTTTCATAATCTTTTCATATCTATACTTGGTTATATCAAACCACTCTACTAATGATAACCTCCAATCCAACAAGTAGTTACTCTTGAATCCTTTCATACTCTTCCTTTATCATCCATCACTAATATTACTCTAATAGGTGTATATATCAATTACTACTTCACCTCAAGTGTTTACTATTCTATTAAGAGGAATAATACTACTTCTATAACTCAATGCTTTTCTAGTATGAGCTTGGTTATACTAACTTAACTTTAGTTACCTCAGTAACTCATATTCTAACTTCACATTATACCATTGTGATTTGTTATGCTCAATCTTAAACCTTATTTTGGGTAAGGATAATCATGTTCTCTCCACCAATATCACTTATGCATCATATTATCATTCACTCATGGTGACTTAAGCATGATCATTATAATCCGTTGGTCATTTATGGATTAGGTTTCAGTTGGCTAATCAAGGCTTTATCAATATAACATTACAGTTATATTATGATTATCCTCTTAGAATTTCCATTGGACTAAAGGATAATATTCATTGTCTATGCCTACTTGATCCAATAAGAATACTCCTTGGTAACTATCTCCAAAATTTCATCCTTATGATCCTCTTTGTTAGCACATATATCTTTATTTCAGACAACTCTTCTATTCCATTCAGGAGTGAGTTAACTCCATTAATTATCATATTGATTTTATTCTCTTCAAACATTGTCATCCTATAGATGATATCTAGAACTAGCATTACTACTAACCTCTTCTTACTTCTTTCTCTAAAGGATTTAAAGTGAATGCTATGACAAGAACAAGAGTTGATAGATAAAGAATTGATAAACTAAGAGTTGATGAATCAATAGTTGATTACTCAACATTGATGAACAACAGATATTAGGACCTAGTTCAAAAGAGATGATAAGGATTGGCATGGAAATAAAGATATGTGGTGAATGGCCTTGACTTGATTTACTTCCTACTCAATATAACTAAAGAGTTAGGATTAAGTATTACCATGATCCTCATGGTATAAACATATAAGAATAAAATGGAGAAAGATTTAGTTATTAAATTCTTGTTACTTGAGTTATATACTTAACTTGGTATTCATGAGTTGTTGTAATGAATACTATGATATGATCTCTTAAGGATCAGATATTAATCATTAAGCAATGTGTGGTGCTTTAGTTTTATTACATTTGATCTACCCTTAGATCAAATTATCTTTACCCAAAACAAGGTTTTAGCAAAGGTCATATTGAAACTTCTCGCAGTTAACTTAATGATCTACTTCAATTCCATCAAGTTAAGAGAAGTTTCAATCACTTTGACAAGTTTGATTCAAAAGCAATAAAATTATTCAGATTTTTTATGCATGAACACAATGCACACATCTAAGTTTAGCTTATTTCTAAGCTCAAATGCTGGGATGTTACACTGAGTCTCTCTAAAATTGCATTGGATCTATGATGAAATAGCATATTGTGAACCTAAAAATGATTTTTTTAAAAAAAATCATGAGCATCAGATCATGTACATGTAGTTTATATCTGACCCACTTCCTACTGATTCAGTAGGAATTTTTCTGTTTCACCAGGGATGGACGGAAAGGTTTGAGATCACCTATTGGGACATTGTCAATGTAAGGTGGTCTAGTATATTTTAAAAATAAGGTGATAGCATTTTGAATTAGCCATTTGGTGGTTGCTTCACAAAACTCCTCGTTTTTACGCTCAGAAAACGGAAAATAGCCTTTTGGTGCAACAAAAAGGAAAACTTCCTCCTGCAAATTTTTTTACCATCCCATGATGCACATGCATGCCCAATATGGGCATATTATCACAAGCTGTGCCTTGATTCTAGCCATAACATTAGTCATTTGAGCCAAAAGTTAGGAAACCTCGAATGAGATAGGTCATGTTGTGAAGGTTTTTTGAGACATAATCAATATACCAAGTTTGATATTTTTAATTACAAATATGTCACATAATATGACACCACGTGAAGGTTTCGCATTGTTTCGATCATTTTTGAATTTCTTATGCCTGTTTTAAATTATCGTCAAACTTGTCGAACGACGGGTATGAAGATTCTTAGCTCGGTGCTGAGCCTCTCTAAACTTGAATTGGATCTCTGATGAAATAGTATATTGTGAACCTAAAAACGATTTTTATAAAAAATCATGAGCATCAGATCATGTACATGTAGTTCATATCTGACCCACTTCCTACCGATTCGGCATGAATTTATCTTTTTCACCATGGGTCGACAGAAAGGTTTTATATCCCCCTGTCAGGATATTGTCCATGTAAGGTGGTCTAGTATTTTTTAAAAATAGGGTGGTAGCATTTTGAATTAGCCATTCAGTGGTTGCTTCACAAAACCTCCCATTTTTTGCGCTCGGAAAATGGAAAGTGGCTTCTTGGTGCGACGAAAAGGAAAACTTCCTCCTGCAACATTGTTCGTCATCTCATGATACACATGCATGAACAATATAGGCACATTATCACAAACTATACCTTGATTCTAGCCATAACATTGGTCATTTGACCCGAAAGTGAGGAAACCTCTAATGAGATAGGTCATTTTGTGAAGGTTTTTTGCGACACAATCAATATAGCAAGTTTGATATTTTTTCTTCTAACTACGTCACATAATATGACACCATGCGAAGGTTTCGCATTGTTTCGATTGTTTTTGAATTTCTTATGCATGTTTTAAACTATCGTTAAACTTTGTCAAAGCATTGGATGTCTGATGAATTAGCATATTGTGAACCTAAAAATGATTTTTGTAAAAAATCATGAGTATCAGATCACGTACCTGTAGTTCATATCTAACCCACTTCATATCGATTCGGCAGGAATTTGTCTTTTTAATAGGGATTGAAGGAAAGGTTTGAGATCTCTCAGTTGGAACATTATCCATGTAAGGTGGTCTAGTATTTTTTTAAATAGGGTGGTAGCATTTTGAATTATCTATTTGGTGTTTGCTTCACAAAACCCCCCGTTTTTTGCTCTCGAAAAATGGAAAATAGCTTTTTAGTGCGACAAAAAGGAAAGCTTCATCCTATAACATTGTTCGTCATCCCATGATACACATGCATACACAGTATGTGCACATTATCACAAAATATGTCTTGATCAAACCATAACATTGGTCATTTGACCCGAAAGTTAGGATACCTTAAATGAGATAGGTCATTTTGTGAAGGTTTTTTGTAACATAATAAATATACCAAGTTTGATATTTTTCCTTCCAACTATGTCAAATAATATTACACCACACGAAGGTTTCACATTGTTTCGATCATTTTTGAATTTTTTATGCCTGTTTATGGTCAAAACAGCGAGCATGAAGATTCTTATTCAACATAAATATCTAATATTTGAGTGTAGATAGATAGATCTTATTTTTCTACATATTTTGATATTTTATTTGTATTTTCTGAATTAGAATGTTTTTTCAGATTTTCCAAAGAGTAATGTGATAAAAGGGAAAAAAGAAACAAAGAACCTTGCCGTGTATACTGCAGAATACACACAGCAAAGTCCTTTTACCGTGTATACTGCAGAATACACACGGCAAAGGGCCCGCGATGGCACACGGCAAAGAGGCCACCGTCTAGAGCCGTTGGCTCCTCTCCGTCAAGTGAACCTATGGGGTCGTGGGTCCCACCTCGTTGCCACTACAAGAAATGTGTTGACTAGTGACCTTTTCTTAATGACCCTGAGATTTTTGGTCACAGATCTATGACCATTTCGAACCAACTGGTCGTAGGCCATTTCGTACAAATCCTAGAAAACCACAACCTTTTTTGTCAAGAAGGTCATGATTTTCTTACACCAGTTGGTCATAACATAAGCATCGCTCGTCCATGACCTTAATTTTGAGCGACTACAATCAATTTAAATGGTCGTGGGTGCTATTCATGATAACTTAAGAAAGATCGATGGCCACCTCATCAGGTTGATCTAGGTGTCACATCCATGTGTCAAGTTTCACTGACGTGTCTACATATGTGTGATTGTATGCTAAAATTTAATGTCCATGTGGCGCTGACTACCAATTATACTACAACCCAATGACATGTGGGGCCTGCTTGCCATGTTGCTTTGACCTGTTGACCAAGAGGGGCACATACGGCTCGAACTCGCGACCTAACCAGCCACGATTCCTCCACACGCGGTCTACCAACAGGCCACATCACCGTTCTTGTACATAAATGACTACCGCACTCTTTTAACCATAAATCAGCCTTCTAAACACACGAAGGCCTCCATGTTGTGGCTTCTTGGGCTCTCCCTGGGCTTGTCTTGGGCTGAAGGAAGCAATTCATGGCGTCAGACAGAATATTAGACAAAAAAGGGCACCAGCGAGGATCGACATCGCGACGTCGTGGCCACGGTTCCTCCATACGTGGTCTACCAACATGCCACATCGACACTTTTGTATGTAAAAGACTACCACGCTCTTTTAAGCAAAAATCGGCCTTCTAAACCCATGCAGGTTGATACATCATAAACGTATCTATAATTTTTGATGCTCCAGGCTTGTTTTGTATCAACTTTGCTATGTTTTGTCTATACTTTGATGTATTTTTATACACTTTCTAGAACTAACCTATTGATAAGATGTGACAGTGCCAGTTGCTTATTTTCTGTTGTTTTTGGTTTTAGAAAGCTAAAAAATGAATATTCTTGGAATTGGATGGGACAAAAGCCAAAGTTCATATTTTTTCCTGAACGATACAGAAAATCGAAGACAAGACGGAGGGGGACACCAGGGTGTCCCCAACCTAGGTGGGCGCGGGCCCACCCTGGCCGCTCCCATAGGCGGTGTGGGGCCCTTGGCACTCCACCGACCTTGCCTCCTTCGCCTATAAGAAGCCCCCGACTCAGAAATCCTAAATCATCGACCAGAAAGCCACGAAAAGTTCCGCAACACCGCCGCCACCGAAGGGGAGATTCGGGAGACAAAGTCTCTGTTCCGGCACCCTGCGGGAACAGGGAAGTGCCCCCGGAGCCGTCTCCATCGATCTCCACCACCATCTCCATCGCCGTTGCTGATTCCCATGATAAGGAGGGAGTAGTTCTTCCTCGAGGCTAAGGGCTCTACCGGTAGCTATGTGTTCATCTCTCTCTCTCTCTCTCTCTCTCTCTCTCTCTCTATGCATGATCTTGTTGTGGTCATGAGCTTTGTAATCAATTAGATCTACCTTGCTACTCAAGTGCTTTAATAGATCTCTGCTCTCCCCATGTGTGTGAAAGTGACAGCGTGCACGTCATGGTGGCACCTAGGCTAGAGTCTACATAAATACTCATCGTGCTTTAATAGATCTATGTTTTCCCTACGTGTGTGAAAGTGACAACGTGCACACCGTGTATGGCACTTAAGCTAGGTTACATACATATTCATGAGTTATATTTTGAGTTGGATGTCTATGAAATTGTGGTGTTTGTTGGAACCATCTAGCGCTAAAGGTGACAGTGTGGGGTTATCTAGATTGGGAAAGGCGGACTTTGAGGTGTGCTGTTATAGCCCTACCGTGGATTAGAGTGTCCAACCGGAGAGTAGTTAAGAGTAGTATCATTAAGAGAAGATATTTATATGAGAGAGTGTTCACTAGTGAAAGTATGATCCCTAGTACTTGTTTCTAAACATTGAAACACCGTTTGCATCTAGATCTGTTGCATGTTTGCTTGCTTCCATCTTTATTTTAGTTTGACTTTAGTCTCTCCCACGTCACCAACAAGTCAGAAGCTCTTTTCTAGCACCGTTACCACTTGTATTTCACTATCTCTTCGCCGAACTAGTGCACCTTGATGACGGCCACACTATTTACGTCGAACGCTTCATTGGAAACCCCAAGAGGAAAGTGTGAAGAGCACAGTAGTAAGTCTTCCCTCACTAAGAAACCGAGGTTATCGAACCAGTAGGTGGAAGGAAACATCTCAAAGGTGTTGCAAGCAACGTGCAAACCTGCACAACACAAACTCAAGACTTTGCCCCAATGAATAGTGAGGTTGTCAAGCTCACCTGTTTGTTGTAACAAAGGATTAAATGTATGGTGTGGAAGGTGATGACGGTTTGCAGCAAGTAAACGAGTAACAGTGGAAGATGTATCAATGGTAAAGATTGGACCGGGGTCCATAGTTCACTAGAGGTGCTCTCCTTAGATAAACAAACATGGCATGCAGGGTAAACAAATTGCAGCAGGGCAATTGACAGGACTGAGCAAGGCATAACAATGCAATACTAGACAAAAAGATCCTATGAGATTCGATTGGGCAATACAACAATATACATAGACCGCCATCCAAATTCATCTATGACTAGAAGTCCACCTTTAGGTTATCATCTAAACCCCCTCTAGTATTAAGTTGCAAGCAACAGACAACTGCTTTAAGCAAAGTGTGTAAGGTAAACAATCCACTTGTTCCATGGAACAAGAGACCGTTGTTTTCTCCCTAGTTGAAACAACACATCTACAACCGAAGAGATTATTGTCACTTCCCTTGGAAACTAGAGGCATGAACCCACTATCGATCATAAGTACCCCCTCTTGGAGTCACTAGTAACTACTTGGCCAAGATAGCTACTAACAACGGAGAGCATGCAAGATCACAAACAACATAGACATGATAGAATCATAAAGACAAAACCATTAATCAAACCAACATACTAATCTCAATATCCATCAGATCTCCGCAAACTCAACATGCATTATTACAAATAGATTAGATCCTGATCATGAATGGAGCTCACAAGATCTACACATGAAAGCACAAAGGAGGAGATACAACCATCTAGCTACTACATGGACCTGTAGTCCAAGGTGGAACTACTCACGCATCATACCGGAGAGAAGGCCTCCGGGATGATCTCCCCTCTCGCAGGGTGCCGGGAAGAACTTCAGATCCCCCCAATCTAGGAACGATGGTGACGGCGACTACAGACCGTTTCGTGGATATTTGATTGGGTCCTCAGGGTTTCTACATCGGGGGCTTCTTATAGGCGAAGGGGGATGTTGAGGCGGTGGCCAGGGTAGGCAAACCCTAGCCAGGCGCGGGCTAGGGCCCACCCACGCCTAGGGTGGGTCTGGCCTCTCCGGCTCCCCTCTAGACTTCTTGTTCCCCACGGAAAGTAATTGACTTTGACGTTTGTCCAGTACAATTCCGAGAATATTTATTTAATAACTTTTCTGAAACCAAAAACAGCAGAAAACAGGCATCTGATACTGTTGCAACTTGTTAGTAGGTTAGTACCAGAAAACATGTAAAAAGCACCTCAAAGTGTGGACAAGTAAAGCAAAGTGGATACTAAACAAGCATGGAGCATCAAAAAGTATAGATACATTTCCGACGTATCAGTTATCTCCCAACAAGTACTTTTCTTTAACGCCTTTAAGTTAGGCACAAGAAGCAAGAAGAATCAAGTATTTTCAAATGAAGAAGCATTAACATAAAACCTTGCTTTCAAAGGAGGAACAAAAAGCAACTTCTCTCTCCTCGTAGGGAAGTGTTCAATACCTTTCTTGAATGGAAAATGGTATTTAATGGTGCCTTCTTTCATATCAATGATGGCAGCAACTGTTCTAACAAAAGGTCTTCCCAAAGTAATAGGACTAGAAGCATTGTATTCAACATCCAAAACATAGAAATCAACAGGGACATAAGCATTGTTAACCATAATGAGAACATCATTAACACTCCCCATGAGTTTCTTCTTAGCATTATCATTAAGTGGTACATCCAAATAACAATCTTCCAAAGGTGGAAAATCAAGCATTTCATAAATCTTCCTAGGCATAATAGAGACACTAGAACCAAGATCAGATGAAGCTTTGAGATCAAAGTCATTCACTTGCATATTAATAATGGGTTCCCAACTATCTTCTACTTTCCTAGGAATAGAAGCTTTGTGTTTTAGCTTCCCTTCCTTAATTTTCACAAGAGCATCTGTAATGTGTTTAGTGAAAGCAACATGCATATCACTAGCATCGGGACTTCTAGCAAGCTTTTGTAGGAACATAATCACTTCAGAAATATTGCAACCATCAATATCAGAATCAAACTTAGCATCACTAGTAGTAGGCTCAATAGGCTTAAGCATAGTAGGAGGAGGAACATGGACTACTTGTGGTTTAGTGGTGATAGTGCACACACTAATGTTTCTATCAATTTTAGCTTCCCTTTCCCACCTAACATGAAGTTGAGCTAAAAGCCTAACATTTTAATCAATAGTAACTTATATGGCATGAGTGGCAGCAAAGGTACTTTCCATGGTTTCAGGTTTAGCAGCCATTTTATTAATCAAGGAGGACTGTACTTCAGACAAAGAGGAAATATTTTTCTCAACATTTAAAAGCTTTTCATCTATAGCCTTATTGAAAGTGGTTTGTTTACTAATAAAGTCTTTGAGCATGACTTCAAGTTTAGAGGGGGCACTTCTAGCATTGTTGTAGGATTTTCCATCGGAATTGCCATTATTAGGAGGATAAGGCCTATAATTGTTGTTACCTACAAAATTATTCCTATAGGCATTGTTGTTCAAATTGTTGTTTCTAATGAAGTTCACATCAACTTGCTCTTCTTGAGCAACCAAAGAGGCTAAGGGAACACTATTAGGATCTAAAGGAGCTTTCCCATTAACAAGCATATCCATAATAACATCAATCTTATCACTCAAAGAGGAAGTTTCCTGAACAGAATTTACCTTCTTACCATGTGGAGCTCTCTCAACATGCCATTCAGAGTAGTTAACCATCATATTATCAAGGAGTCTAGTTGCAGCACCCAAAGTGAGGCCCATAAAGGTACCTCCAGTAGCTGAATCCAATAGGTTTCTTGAGGAGAAGTTCAAACCTGCATAAAAAGTCTAGATAATCATCCAAGCAGTGAGTCCATGATTGGGACAATTCTTAACCAAAGATTTTATTCTTTCCCAAGCTTGAGCAACATGTTCACTATCAAGTTGTTTAAATTTCATAATGTCACTTCTCATAGATATAATATTAGCAGGAGGATAGTATTTTCCAATAAAAGCATCTTTGCACTTAGTACAAGAACCAATACTATTTTTAGGCAAAGATAGCAACCATTCTTTAGCTTTTCCTCTCAAGGAGAAAGGAAAAAGCTTGAGCTTAATAATATCTCCATCTATATCTTTATACTTTTGCATCTCACAAAGTTCAACAAAGCTATTGAGATGGACAGTAGGATCATCAGAACTAGCACCAGAAAATTGCTCTCTCATCACAAGATTCAACAAAGCAGGCTTAATTTCATATAAGGTAGCATCAGGAGCAGGTGGAGCAATAGGTGTGCTAAGGAAATCATTGTTGTTGGTGCTAGTAAAGTCACACAACTTGGTGTTCTCAGCAGAGTTCATTTTGGCAAAGGTGGGCAAGCCAAAAACAGCAGCAGCAGCTAGAGTAGGAACTAATTTTTTTGTGTTTTTGAATAAAGCAAGCAAACCAAACTAGACTAATGTTTTTGGGTTTTTTGAAAAGAGGCAAACAAAACTAAGCAAAAGAAACAAAGCAAACTAAAAACAAAGTAAAGAGAAAGGAAGTGGAGGACTCCCCTAGTGAAGACGTCCTTAGCCTCCCTGGCAATGGAGCCAGAAAATAGCTTGCTGGTGCTGGTTAGCACTTTGTTGGGAACCCCAAGAGGAAGGTGTGAAGCAGCACATCAAAAGTTTTCCCTAAGTAAGAAACCAAGGTTATCGAACCAGTAGGAGGAACGAAACGTCACACAGGTGTTGCAAGCAACACGGAGACCTGCACAACACAAACTCAAGACGTTCCCCCAACTAGACAGTGGGGTTGTTAAGCTCACCGGTTTGCTGTAACAAAGGATTATACGTACGGTGTGGAAGGTAATGGTGGTTTGCAGCAAGTAAACAATTTACAATGGAAGATGTATCAATGGTAAAGATTGGACCGAGGTCCATAGTTCACTAGAGGTGCTCTCCTTAGATAAACAACATGGCATGAAGGGTAAACAAATTACAGCAGGGCAATTGACAGGAACTGAGGAAGGCATAACAATGCAATACTAGTCAGAAAGATCCTATGAGATTCGATTGGGCAATACAACAAGATACATAGACCGCCATCCAACTGCATCTATGACTAGAAGTCCACCTTCAGGTTATCATCCGAACCCCCTCCAGTATTAAGTTGCAAGCAACAGACAACTGCTTTAAGCAAAGTGTGTAAGGTAAACAATCAACTTGTTCTATGAACAAGAGACTGTTGTTTTCTCCCTAGTGGCAACAGCACATCTACAACTGAAGATATTTCTGTCACTTCCCTTGGAAACTAGAGGCATGAACCCACTACTGAGCATAAATACCCCCTCTTGGAGTCACTAGCAACTACTCGTCCTAGATAGCTACTAACAACAGAGAGCATGCAAGATCACAAACAACACATACATGATAGAATCATAAAGACAAAACCATTAATCAAGCTAACATAATAATCTAAATATCCATCGGATCCCCGCAAACATAACATGCATGATTACAAATTGATTAGATCTTGATCATGAACGGAGATCACAAGATCTATACATGAAAGCACAAGGAGGAGATACAACCATCTAGCTACTACATGGACCCATAATCCAAGGTGGAACTACTCACGCATCATACCGGAGAGAAGGCCTCCAGGATGATCTCCCCTCCGGCAGGGTACCGGGAAGAACTTCAGATCCCCCTGATCTAGGGACGACGGTGGCGGCGGCTACAGAAGGTTTCGTGGAATATTGATCGGGTCCTTAGGGTTTCTGCATCGGGGGCTTGTTTTAGGCAAAGAGGCAAGGCTAGGAGGCAGCCAGGGGGGCCCACACCCTACCCAGGCACAGGGCAGGGCCCACCCGCGCCTAGGGGGGTCTGGCCGCCCTAGCTTGCGTTTTCGTCTCGTCTTCTGGATTCTTGTCCCCCACGGAAAGTTATTGACTTTGGCTTTTTTCCCGTCCAATTCCGAGAATATTGATTTTCTGCCTTTCTGGAACCAAAAACAGAAGAAAACACGCAACTGGCACTGTGATAACTTGTTAATAGGTTAGTTCTAGAAAATATATAAAAACACCTCAAAGTGTATACAAAGCAAAGCAAAGTAGATACTAAACAAGCATGGAGCATCAAAAATTATAGATACGTTTCCGACGTATCAAGGCCTATAATTGTTGTTGCTACCAAAATTATTCCTATAGGCATTATTGTTGAAATTGTTGTTTCTAATGAAGTTCACATCAACTTGCTCTTCTTGAGCAACCAAAGAGGCTAAGGGAACATTGTTTGGATCTAAAGGAGCTTTCCCATTAACAAGCATAGCCATAATAACATCAATCTTATCACTTAAAGAGGAGGTTTCTTCAACAGAATTTACCTTCTTACCATGTGAAGCTCTTTCAATGTGCCATTCAGAGTAATTAACCCTCATATTATCAAGTAGTTTTGTTGCAACACCCAAAGTGATGCCCATAAAGGTACCTCCAGCAACTGAAACCAACAGGTTTCTTGAAGAGAAGTTCAAACCTGCATAAAAAGTCTGGGAGTCCATGAGTGGGACAATTCTTAACCAAAGATTTCATTCTTTCCCAAGCTTGAGCAACATGTTCATTATCAAGTTGTTTAAATTTCATAATGTCACTTCTCATAGATATATTCTTAGCAGGAGGGTAGTACTTTCCAATAAAAGCATCCTTGCACTTAATCCAAGAATCAATACTATTTCTAGGCAAGGATAGCAGCCATTCTTTAGATTTTCCTGTCAAGGAGAAAGGAAACAACTTGAGCTTAATAATATCTCCATCTACATCCTTATACTTTTGCATCTCACAAAGTTCAACAAAGTTATTGATATGGGAAGCAACATCATCAGAACTAGCACCAGAAAATTGCTCTCTCATCACAAGATTCAACAAAGCGGGCTTAATTTCATAAAAGGTAGCATCAGGAGCAGGTGGAGCAATAGGAGTGCTAAGGAAATCATTGTTGTTTGTGCTAGTGAAGTCACACAACTTGGTGTTCTCAGTAGAGTTCATTTTGGCAAAGTGGAGCAAGCCAAAAACAGCAGCAGCTAGAGCAGGAACATTTTTTGTGTGTTTTTTATAAGAGAAAGCAAACCAAAATAAACTAGTTTTTTGGAGTTTTTGATAAAAATAGGCAAACAAAACCAAGCAAAAGAAACTAAGCAAACTAAAAACAAAGTAAAGTGAAAGGTTGAGGAGGACTCCCCTTGTGAAGACGTCCTTAGCCTCCCCGGCAACGGCGCCAGAAAATCTTGATGACGGCCACACTATTGACATGGAACGCTTTGTTGGAAACCCCAAGAGCAAGGTGTGAAGAGCACAACATCAAGTCTTCCCTCAGTAAGAAACCGAGGTTATCGAACTAGTAGGAGGAAGGAAACGTCTCAAAGGTGTTGCAAGCAACGTGGAAACCTGCACAACACAAACTCAAGACTTTGCCCCAACGAACAGTGAGGTTCTCAAGCTCACCGGTTTGCTATAACAAAGGATTAAATGCACGGTGTGGAAGGTGATGATGGTTTGCAGCAAGTAAACGAGTAACAGTGGAAGATGTATCAATGGTAAAGATTGGACCGGGGTCCATAGTTTAGTAGAGGTGCTCTCCTTAGATAAATGATATGTCGAAAACGTATCTATAATTTTTTATGTTCCATGCTTGTTAGTATCTACTTTGCTTTGCTTTGTCTACACTTTGAGGTGCTTTTTACATGTTTTCTAGTACTAACCTATTAACAAGTTGCCACAGTGCCAATTGCCTGTTTTCTGCAGTTTTTGGTTCCAGAAAAGCTAGTAGGAAATATTCTCGGAATTGGATGGGACAAACGTCAAAGTCAATAACTTTCCACGGGGAACAAGAAGTCCAGAGGGGAGACGAAGAGGAGTGCCAGGGCAGCTAGACCCCCCCCTAGGCGTGGCTAGGGGTGGGCCCGTGCCTGGGAGGGGTGTGGCCCCTCTGGCCACCTCCTCGGCCTCCCCCTTCACCTATAAGAAGCCCCTGATGCAGAAACCCAAGCACCCGATCAAATCTCAATGAAATCGTCTGTAGCCTCCGCCACCATCGTCCCTAGATCGGGGGGGATCTAAAGTTCTTCCCGGCACCCTGCTGATGTCGCTCGACGTGGCACTTTGTTGGTAACCCCAAGCGCAGAGTGTGAAGAGCACAACGGCAAGTTTTCCCTCAGTTGAGACCGAGGTTATCGAACCAGAAGGAGGAAGGAAACGTCACACAGGTGTTGCAAACAACATGGAGATCTGCACAACACAAACTCAAGACTTTGTCCCAACGAATCAGTCAGGTTGTCAAGCTCACCTGTTTGCTATAATAAAGGATTAAACGTATGGTGTGGAAGGTAATGGTGGTTTGCAGCAAGTAAACAAGTAACAATGGAAGATGTATCAATGGTAAAGATTGGACCGGGGTCCATAGTTCACTAGAGGTGCTCTCCTTAGATAAACAACATGGCATGAAGGGTAAACAAATTACAGCAGGGCAATTGACAGGAACTGAGCAAGGCATAACAATGCAATTACTAGTTAGAAAGATCCTATGAGGTTGATTCGGCAATACAACAAGATACATAGACCGCCATCCAACTGCATATATGACTAGAAGTCCACCTTCAGGTTATCATCTGAACCCCCTCCAGTATTAAGTTGCAAGCAATAGACAACTGCTTTAAGCAAAGTGTGTAAGGTAAACAGTCCACATGTTTCATGAATAAGAGACCGTTGTTTTCTCCCTAGTAGCAACAGCACATCTACAACCGAAGACTATGACAAGAACTTACATGTGACTGAAGTTGAGTAGCATGAGGTGTGGCCCTCGTATTCAAGGGACATGAGATTGCCAACTTATACTTTGTCAAGCATATACTCCATAGTTTGTTCACTTTAACCTTAATCACTTAAAGATGCTTATGATAGGGGCAATGAAGGCTGAAAGCAAACAAGTACCATAATTTTTGGAAGCTCTTTTTGAAACTTGAAATCCCTTCTTCCCTTATGAAGGGCCTTTCTTCCACTTTTATTGAGTCTCCACCTTCTACCTTTAGGCACCATTAAGAGAGCATAGTTTCCATTCTGTGTGCAGTGCCCCAAAACTTATTGATTGATGCATATTGTGATATTACTTATTCTTGTGCTATTTGTATATAGTCACTCTTATGAACTTTGAAGGTGTCCTATGCATCTATTTGCTACTCTATGAGGGACAAGCTGATTTCCACCATGCCACGTTTTTTGTATGTGAAACAAACAAACGTTTTTCAATGCATGTTATTCATGATATTTGTTTGTAGCCTTTCATGTTGCATGCATAGTTACTTTTTCTTATTGTTAGAACTCCATCTTTCATGCACCTGTTTAGAGTTCGTTGATCCCAGCTTTCAAAGCTTGCAAATGGTTTAATCTTGGTTTTGACGGTGCATGTCACCTCAAAAATTATTCTTTTTATCACTTACCTACTCGAGGACGAGTAGGAGTTAAGCTTGGGGATGCTTGATACGTCGGAAACGTATCTATAATTTTTTATGTTCCATGCTTGTTTAGTATCTACTTTCCTTTGCTTTGTATACACTTTGAGGTGTTTTTATATCTTTTCTGGAACTAATCTATTAACAAGTTGCCACATTGCCAGTTGCCTGTTTTCTTCTGTTTTTGGTTCCAGAAAGGAAGAAAATCAATATTCTCGGAATTGGACGGGACACAAGTCAATGTAAATATTTTACCGTGGGCGACACGAAGCCAGAAGACGAGACGGAGAGGCGCCACAGGGCAGCCAAACCTCCCTAGGCGTGGGTGGGCCCACCCCACTCCTAGGTGGGGTGTGGCCTCCCTGGGGGCCCTCCTGCCTCGCCTCTTCGCCTATAAGAAGCCCCCGATACAGAAACCCTAGGCACCCGATAAAAACTCCACGAAACCTTCTGTAGCCGCCGCCACCGTCGTCCCTAGATCAGGGGGATCTGAAGTTCTTCCCGGCACCCTGCCAGAGGGGAAACCATCCCGGAGGCCTTCTTATCCTATATGAAACGTGAGTAGTTCCACCTTATACTACGGGTCCATGTAGTAGTTAGATGGTTGTATATCCTCCTTGTGCTTTCATGTATAGATCTTGTGAGCTCCGTTGATCAAGATCTCATCTATTTGTAATCATGCATGTTGTGTTTGCGGGGATCCGATGGATATTGAGATTACTATGTCAGATTGATTAATGGTTTTGTCTATTTGATTCTATCATGTCTGTGTTGTTTGTGATCTTGTATGCTCTCCGTTGTTAGTAGCTATCTTGGCCAAGTAGTTGCTAGTGACTCCAAGAGGGGGTATTTATGCTCGATAGTGGGTTCATGCCTCTAGTTTCCAAGGGAAGTGACAAAAATGTCTTCGGTTGTAGATGTTTTGTTGCCACTAGGGAGAAAACAACGGTCTCATGTTCATAGAACAAGTGGATTATTTACCTTACACACTTTGCTTAAAGCAGTTGTCTGATGCTTGAAACTTAATACTGGAGGGGGTTCGGATGATAACTTGAAGGTGGACTTATAGTCATAGATGCAGTTGGATGGAGGTCTATGTATATTGTTGTATTACCCAATTGAATCTCATAGGATCTTTTTGTCTAGTATTGCATTGTTATGCCATGCCTAGTTCCTGTCAATTGCCCTGCTGTAATTTGTTTACCCTTCATGCCATATGTTTATCTAAGGAGAGCACCTCTAGTGAACTATGGACCCCAGTCCAATCTTTACCATTGATACATCCTCCACTGTTACTTGTTTACTTGCTGCAAACCATTACCTTCCACATCATACAGTTAATCCTTTGTTACAGCAAACTGGTGAGCTTCACAAACTCACTGATTCGTTGGGGCAAAGTCTTGAGTTTGTGTTGTGCAGGTTTCCACGTTGCTTGCAACACCTTTGAAACGTTTCCTTCCTCATACTGGTTCGATAACCTTGGTTTCTTACTGAGGGAAAACTTGTTGCTTCACACCTTGCTCTTGGGGTTTCCGGACGAAGTGCTCAACTCAGCGCCATCACAACACGGAACCACGAAGCAGAGGTGGAGGAGGACACCAGGGTGGCCACACCCCCTAGCCGCGGGCCCACCCTGGCCGCGCCCATAGGGGTGTGGGATCCCTGGCACTCCACCGACCTTGCCTCCTTCGCCTATAAGAAGCCCCCAACTCAGAAACCCTAAATCATTGACCTGAAAGCCACGAAAAGTTCCAAAACACCGCCGCCACCAAAGGGGAGATTCGGGGGATAGAAAGTCTTTGTTCCGGCACCCTGCCGGTACGGGGAAGTGCCCCCGGAGCCATCTCCATCGATCTCCACCACCATCTCCATAGCCCGTGCTGATTCCCATGATGAGGAGGGAGTAGTTCTTCATCGAGTCTAAGGGCTCTACCGGTAGCTATGTGTTCATCTCTCTCTATGCATGATCTTTTTGTGTTCATGAGCTTTGTAATCAAGTAGATCTACCTTGCTACTCAAGTGCTTCAATAGATCTCTGCTCTCCCCATGTGTGTGAAAGTGACAGTGTGCACGCCATGGTGGCACTTAGGCTAAAGTTTACATAAATACTCATCGTGCTTTAATAGATCTATGCTTTTCCCCACATGTATGAAAGTGACAACATGCACACCATGTGTGGCACTTAAGCTAGGTTACATATATATATATTTCATGAGTATATTTGGAGTTGGATGTCTCTATGAAATTGTGGTGTTTGTTGGAACCATCTAGCGCTCAAGGTGACAGTGTAGGGTTATCTAGATTGGGGAAGGCGAACTTTGAGGTGTGCTGCTATAGCCCTACCATGGATTAGAGTGTCCAACCGGAGAGTAGTTATGAGTAGTATCATGAAGAGAAGATATTTATATGAGAGAGTGTTCACTAGTGAAAGTATGATCCCTAGGCCTTATTTCTAAACATTGAAACACTGTTTTCATCTAGATTTGTTGCATGTTTGCTTTCTTCCATCCTTTTGCTGTCTTTACCTCATCGTCAAGCTATTTTCTGGCACTCACCCACGTTACCCCACGTCAACAACAAGTCATAAGCTATTTTCTGGCACCGTTACCTCTTGTATTTCACTATCTCTTCGCCGAACTAGTGCACCTATACACCTGGCAAGTGTATTGGGTGTGTTGGGGACACAAGAGACTTCTTGTATCTTGATTGCAGGGTTGCTTGAGAGGGATACCTTTGACCACTTCCTCCCTGAGTTCGATAAACCTTGGGTAATCCACTTAAGGCAAACTTGCTACTGTTCTACAAACCTCTGCACTTGGAGGCCCAACAACTGTCTACTAGAATAGAAGTGCGTAGACATCAGTATTCAAGGGACATGAGATTGCCAACTTATACTTTGTCAAGCATATACTCCGTAGTTTGTTCACTTTAACCTTAATCACTTTAAGATGCTTATGATAGGGGCAATGAGAGATGAAATCTAACAAGTACCATAATTTTTGGAAGCTCTTTTCGAAACTTGAAATCCCTACTTCCCTTTATGAAGGGCCTTTCTTCCACCATTATATCGAGTCTCCACCTTCTATCCTTAGGCACCAATTAAGAGAGCATAGTTGTCATTCTTAGTTTTATGTGCATTGTCCCAAAACTTATTGATTGATGCATATTGTTGATGTTACTTGTTCTTGTGCTATTTGTATATAGTCACCCTTATGAACTTTGAAGGTGTCCTATGCATTTATGTTTTGCTACTCCATGAGGGACAAGTTGAATGCCACTATGCTATGTTTTCTATATGTGAAACAAACAAATGTCTTTCAATGCATTGTTATTCATAATCTTTGTTTGTAACCTTTCATGTTGCATGCATAGTTACTTTGTCTTATTGTTAGAACTTCATCTTTCATGCTCATGTTTAGAGTTCTTTGATCCCAGCTTTCAATGCTTGCAAATGGTTTGATCTTGATTTTGATGGTGCATGTGACCTCAAAAATTATTCTTTTTATCACTTACCTACTCGAGGACGAGCAGAAGTTAAGCTTGGGGATGCTTGATACGTCGTAAACGTATCTATAATTTTTGATGCTCTAGGCTTGTTTTGTATCATTTGTCTTATGTTTTGTCTACACTTTGAGGTATTTTTATACACTTTCTGGAACTAACCTATTAACAAGATGCCACAGTGCCAGTTTCCTGTTTTCTTCTGTTTTTGGTTCGAGAAAAGGCAGAAAATAAATATTCTCGGAATTGGATGGGACAAAAGCAAATCTTCCTATTTTTCCCGGAGCAACACGAAACCACGAAGCAGAGGTGGAGGAGGACACCAGAGTGGCCTCACCCCTAGGCGCGGGCCAGCCCTGGTGGCGCCCCCAGGGGGTGTGGCCCCCCTGGCCCTCCACCGACCTTGCCTCCTTCGCCTATAAGAAGCCTCCGACCCAAAAACCCTAAATCATCTAGAAAAAATCCACGAAAACCTCCACAGCGCCACCGCCACCGAAGTGGAGATTCGGGGGGCAGAAAGTCTCTGTTCCGGCACCCTGCCGGGACAGGGAAGTGCCCCCGGAGTCATCTCCTTCGATCTCTGCCACCTTCTCCATCGCCATCTTCATCACCGTTGCTGATTCCCATGATGAGGAGGGAGTAGTTCTTCCTTGAGGCTAAGGGCTCTACCGGTAGCTATGTGTTCATCTCTCTCTCTCTATGCATGATCTTGTTGTGGTCATGAGCTTTGTAATCAAGTAGATCTACCTTGCTACTCAAGTGCTTCAATAGATCTCTAGCTCTCCCCACGTGTGTGTAAGTGACAGCGTGCATACCGTGGTGGCACTTAGGCTAGAGTCTACATAAATACGCATCGTGCTTTAATAGATCTATGTTTTCCCCACGTGTGTGATAGTGACAGCGTGCACGCCGTGTGTGGCACTTAAGCTAGATTACATATATATTCATGAGTTATATTTGGAGTTGGATGTCTTTATGAAATTGTGGTGTTTGTTGGAACCATCTAGCGCTCAAGGTGATAGTGTGGGGGTATCTAGATTGGGGAAGGCGGCCTTTGAGGAGTGCTGTTATAGCCCTACCATGGATTAGAGTGTCCAACCGGAGAGTAGTTAAGAGTAGTATCATAAAGAGAATATATTTATATGAGAGAGTGTTCACTAGTGAAAGTATGATCCCTAGGCCTTGTTTCTAAGCATTGAAACACCGTTTGCTACTAGATCTGTGGCATGTTTGCTTGCTTCCTTCTTGTTGCCTTTAGTCTTTACCTCACCGTCAAGCTATTTTCTGGCACCGTTACCAATTGTATTTCACTATCTCTTTGCCGAATTAGTGCACCTATACACCTGACACGTGTATTAGGTGTGTTGGGAACACAAGAGACTTCATGTATCTTGATTACAGGGTTGCTTGAGAGGGATACCTTTGACCACTTCCTCCTTGAGTTCGATAAGCCTTGGGTAATCCACTTAAGGGAAACTTGCTGCTGTTCTACAAATCTCCGCACTTGGACGCCCAACAACTGTCTATAAGAATAGAAGTGGATAGACATCACAACCCATTTAGACGGCTGAAGTAGACTAGGCTGATTTCGATCCATGACCATTTGGTTTGGTCATAAATCTGCCATGTAGGATTGGCCACGTTGGATCCCACATGGACATGCCATATAGTCAGTGACCAAAAAATTGGTTATAGAAACTATGACCATCTATATTGGTCATAGTAGTCTATGACCAATGCACATAAAAAGTCTTTATTGTCCGTCAGTGACTCTCAGCTTTTGACCATCTGTTTTTGGTCACAGGAAGGTTATAAATAGAGAACAATAACCATTTAGTGACCAATATGGTGTTAGCAATAATCCTATCCTAACGTGTTTAAGTATAATTAGGTTTTATATTTAGGTAAGTTTGGAGTTAAGTCACGTTAAGAGTAGTACTAGCTAGTTGAGTCCAAGCCGGCATAGTTGTAGTCCTAGTACGAGTATGCTAAGTCCGATTAGCTTTGTTTAGGAAAGTTTGGCGTGAGTTTAGTCCGGGTAAGTCTAGTCTAGTTCTAGTCTGATAGCTACTAGTTTGTGTGCGTGTAGGCATAGAAGATATTTTCTAAGTCGGTCATTGGTACGTGTATATAAGCACGACGAAGGATGTCTAAGATTATACTGAGGGAGTTGAGAAGAATATAAAGAAAAGAACGGGCACGATAGGTGCCTTGGTTATAAGATTTTTTCGAGCGTGTTTATTTGTCTAGTTTGATGTAGTCGATCTGTGGCCAAATTTCAACATATGGAGGGTCAAAGATTACCACATTTCTTGTAGTGTGTCGTGACGACACCTATACCGTGTGTCGCTGTCGACTTTGCCGATTGTGTTTTCTTTGCCATGTTTCTTTGCGGATCTTTGCCATATATATTTCTTTGCCGTGTTCGTTTTCAGAAATTTGCCGTATTCCCATACTTTGTCGTGTGCTTTCTGGGTTACACACGGTTGAGGCAAACTTTGCCATGTTCCGATCCAGTTGGCACACGGCAAAGCCGTGTCTACACGCAGCGATATTTTTTCCCGTAGTGATATGGGATTCACAAATTGTGGCACTCTGAGATTTAATACTATACAAGTGAAATTTATTGTCATTGGTTAGAAATATTTATTTTATGAATCGAAACAGTAATACACATGACAAACAAAATGAACTTTGTGAATTGTCGAAGCATAAAAGTGAATACAATATTTTGTCTGGTGTCATATAAGATGTTAGAACATATTTTATACCTTCTATTGAGACTTTAGTATAGCTAATTTTTCTTAGCATTTTTGGAAACTATGATTTTCTTAGGTTTAGAAGAAAAGAAATCCACATATCATAAATGGGCCTCTATTGTGGCCACCTGCTTAACTCACCATGCATCATAGCTTCATCGCATTGGGAGAGTGTCATAAATTTGGTCTATTTGGACGAGGAACTGTGCTATCAGATCGAACCATCCATTGGAGGCATCGTAGTGCACCATACCACGAGATTTTGAATTGTACAAAGATCGGACAGAAAGAGTCATCCATACAGTAAGACACGATGTATAATAGAAGTTTTTTTTAAAGGAGCATACATTAATATCACGAAAGATATCAATTATACCCGGCTTCTGCAATAACGCAGTGTCCTAAAGACATTATGGATACACACAGCTCTATTGCAAAAAAACAAGAAAAATAGAAAAACAAAATAAAAGATCCCGTTACGATGATCAAGACATTGTAGCTGCAACAACAAACATCACCAAGACATCACCTAGAGTTTGCGCTCACAAAATAATGTTTTCAACAAGGACATTTAGAGACCTTGGATTTTCACCCTGGAGCAAGTCCGCCACTCTCAAAATAATGCCCGCAAGGCCATTGCCACTCACAACCGGTTAAAGATAGATCATGGATTTCACCCTGAAAGATAAGACCTTGTACTCTTCCTGTGCTGCCGCCCCCGCTTTTCACCGCTGCTACAAGTCAAGAATCAACAAGCAAGACCCTCATCACCACCAAGACATAGCCCATCATCACTAGCCCCATATCTCAGCTAACTGACATTCTCCGCCACTGTGTCCTCCATGGAAATAGAAGACCGACATGTCACATGTTGGCAACAGTCAGCGCAATTTCATGCCTCTCCTTTGAAACAGGAACATACGACCGAATCCCACCCGATTCAGCAATCTGCAGGCTACTTGTGTGCAAAGAAGATCGTCGACAGAGCCTTCCAGAACTCGTCACCGGCCATAAAATAAGAGTCGACATCAAGCAGACCATCTTCCAGGCAGAAGAAGCCCTGAAGGATCGCCCCCTTTATTGGGAAGATAGGCCGACCCCCTCCGGTGGAAGAGGAGGCAAGCCTGTGACCGAACCATGCGCACACATCGTCCCACTGGAAGCCAGCGAGGTCGACCACGAGCATTGCGCCGCCTTCCCACGCACCTCCGGGGTGACCAAAGGCCGCACCGATGGCAGGTCTAGGCGGGAGCCTAGGCCTACGGCCGCCGCCTTCACCTCAAGTGTGGATGCACAAGGGGAGTCTCCAAACTCTATGACTGGGGCGCCGCCCAATGGACATGAGCAGAAGAACTCCACCGCGTGGACGCCACACCCGAGGGAACACCACCGCCGTTGCATGATCGGGGTCGCCGCCCCAGATCCCGCACACAGAAGATCACCAACATTGTCTCCAACCGCCATTAGAGATCTGCCGCCACGCCGTCGCCCCCAGCACCATCGGCACTAGGGCTCACCGCCACCATGGTCCTTGCCGGCGGCAGCGGCTGCAGGGGAGGCCACCGGCCTTTGGTTTTTCGGCGGCTAGGGTTTCGCCTCGGTGCCATCTCAGGGGACGGCACCGGAGCCATTTCTTTTTCTTCAAGAGAGATAAAATATATCATGTATTACATCCATACATAAACCCTTGAGGTAATCCTTTGTGCTTTTGCATGAGAATTTGATAGTAACATGTGTAGATGCAGACATCATTTTCTGCTGCACGTATTTAATTGGGAGTGTCTACATCTCAGGCGCCTGAGAAATAGCTGACGTCGTTGTCAATTATAAGCAAGTTCCAGGCGCCTATTTCTCAGTCGCTGACGTCGTTGTCGATTATAAGCAAGTTGTAACTGGGACCCGTCAGAGCTTAGTTACAAGTAAGTTGCAACTGCACCCCGTCCACACTGATGGGTGCTCAGTTACAAGGAAGTTGCAACTGGGACCCAGCAGAGCTCAGTTACAACCAAGTTGCAACTAGCCCTCCGGCGGGGCCCCAGTTACAAGCAAGTTGCAACTGGCCCGCCGATGGAAATCAAGTCCCCCCCAAGTTACAAGGGTTTAGGAGTTAGTCACAACATACTTGCGACTAGCTCGGTACATTCCCGATTACAAAGAAAAATACAAAATGATTCAAATCCAAGTATATGTAGTCGCGACACAGTTGCAACTAGGGTTTCAGTCACACCATGCTTGCGACTGGCTCAATACATTCCCGGTTACAAAACAAGTTGCAAATGACTCAGATCCAAAAGTATATCCAGTCGCGACATGGATGCAACTAGGGTTTCAGTCACACCATGCTTCCGACTGGCTCAAAACATTCTCAGTTATAAAGCAAGTTGCAAAAATGACTCCCCGCGATGAGGTCTCGCCGATGAGGTCCCCCTCCCTCCCGATTGCAATCAAGTTGCAACTGTCCCCCCTTGGCGGGGCCCTAGTTATAAGCAAGTTGCAACTGGGACCCGTCAGAGCTCAGTTACAAGTAAGTTGCAACTGCACCCCCTCCACACCGATGGGTGCTCAGTTATAAGGAAGTTGCAACTGGGACCCAGCAGAGCTCAATTACAACCAAGTTGCAACTGGCCCTCTGGCGGGCCCCCAGTTACAAGCAAGTTGCAACTGGCCCGCCGATGGAAATCAAGTCCCCCCCCCAAGATACAAGGGTTTAGGGATTAGTCACAACATACTTGTGACTAGCTTGGTACATTCCCGATTACAAAGCAAATTACAAAATGATTCAAACCCAAGTATATTTAGTCGCGACATAGTTGCAACTAGGGTTTCAGTCATACCATGCTTGCGACTGGCTTAATACATTCCCGGTTACAAAACAAGTTGCAAATGACTCAAAATCTAAAAAACAGTATCAACATGATTGCAACTAGGGTTATCGTTCAGTTGCAAACATACGTGCGACCGGCTCGGCGCGTCCTCGCTTACAAGCAAGATGTAAATGACTCAAATCCAAAAATCCTAGTCACAGCTTGGGGCGTTCTGGTTACAAGCAAAATTGCAAAATGACTCAAATCCAAAAATCATAGTCGATACATAATTGCAATTGGGTCGGGACGTTCTCGTTACAAGCAAAACATAAAATTTCAAAAACATAAAAATGGATTTTCGGAAAAAACAACAGACCAATAAAAAACCAAAAACAAGAAAAGCAGAGAAAAACTGAACATGAGAAAAAAATAGAAGAAAACTAATTACAAAAAAGTTCATTCATGACCAAAATAGAAGAGAATTTTTTTTGAAGGGGGTTTGAAATAGTTCATTCACGACATAAGACAAAAACATACCAAAAAAACGTGAACACAAAACCTTAAAAAAGGAAAATTGAATTTTTGAAAAATCATAAACATCAACAAAAAAACATCCAGAAAAAGAAAATGCACTCCTAGTTACAACAGAAACAAAATAACAGAAATAAAACAGCAAAGTGAATTCCTGGGGTTTTCTGTGCACAGCTAGCGGCAGCGCATAGTAAATTCATACAGACCCACCTCAGCTTCCCGTTAAAAAGGTAAAAGATACAACCCACACACCACAGAGTATCATAAAAAACAGACCGAATCGCGAAGCAAATCGTACGCGCGTCTAAGAAATAGCTAGCTATTTCTCATACGCCTGAGAAATAGCAATTCCGTATTTAATTACAAGTATACGCTTCTATTAGCGTGGTATTAATGAGTATAATTGGTACTATTGGCCACCGGTTATGTGTCCTTATTCATCCACGTATTGTGATGGAGAGTATCGACTCGTACGCTAATCACGAGTTAACCTTTGAGCAGCTGAGCCTGATCTGTCCCTGCGTCCCGGTCAGCGGCGAGATGTTACCCATCTTGATCATGGCGGTGGTGAATGCGCCGGTGAACGCCGACGCGCTGGACGCGAAGTTCCTGACGGTGTTGTCGGTGGTGCCGTTGTTGAACAGCACCTGGTCAGAGTGTAGAAGTCCCTTCTGGGACAGAAGGTTGTTGTAGTAGCTGTTGTCGAACGCGTTGGGGGTCTTGGTGTCCAGCGGCGCCAGGCTGCTGTCGCCGGAGCCGCCGGTCGCCTGGGGGCAGTTGGCCTGGAGCGACGTCGCGAAGGCGGCGTTGATGTTGGTGTCGCCGCCGTAAATCCTCGACCGGAAGTTCTTGCACTGCGCCTGCCCGATGGTGTGCGCGCCCGAGAGCGCCACCATGTCTGTCGTGTCCAGGTTCTTCTTGCTGAACGCGGCCTGGAGCTGTGCTAGGCTGGAAGTAGGGGCCGGGAGGTCGCCGATGTTCCCGGTTGCGCTTGTGGAGTCCCGTCTCCCGAGAGGAACCGTCCACGACGGGCCTCCAAGCTGCGCATGACCATTCCAAGTAAAAATCGATAGCACTAGCTAGCTTCAGGTATAATAATTGATTCTGTATGTAATTGTTCGTAGATCGATGATGATGTTACTTACGGCGACGACGGAGTCACGGGCGGCGACGGCGAGGATGTCGGCGCAGGAGACGGTCTGCTTGCAGACGGCCTCCACCTGGGTCTTGATGTTGTCGATGACGCTGAATCCTCTCAGTGACCCCGCGTTCGGTGCTGCGTTCTGCTCGTTGCCCGACAGCAGAACGGACGCGTCACAGCCCTGCAGACACCAAAACATGCACGGCGCAACACTGGTTAATCACGGCTAGCTGTTTTTACCCTAGCAAGTTAGTTAAGTGACGAAAGAATTACTGCTGGTAATGGTGAAACGCTGAAACTTGCTCACGTTGACAAAGCAGTCGTGGAAGTGCAGCCTGAGGAGCGACGCGCCCATGCGCCGGTCGCTGCTCACGGCGGCCGCCACGCCGCTCTTGATGGTGGCCAGGGCCTTGGGGCACGACGTGTCGTAGAACGTCGACGACAGCTGCGCCGACGCCGCCGTAGCAGCCAGAGCGACCAGCACCACACGCAAAGAAATGCAAGAGGCAGAAGCCATGGCTATAGCTCGCTAGCTACAAGATCGAGGGGTACCGGCCGGCCTGGACTTCTTATCTGCAGGCTGTGGCTTGTGCAAGAGATAACATCATCGCATGCATATTTATATATAGACGCATATTTAGCTCACGTGCATGCACCTGCGCATCAATCCCTGTCTCCCACTAGGATAACGCATCCAAATTTTATCCTCGACTAGTCCACCGCTAGGGGCGAAGCGTCCAAAATCCATGGCCGATTAGTCCAGGGCAAGTCAGTGATGTCCGACGGCCGACGTCGAGGCACCAGGCATCCACGATCTCTGCCGTCTAGTGCGCCGCCGTGCGTGCAGCTAGACGCCCTATGGGGGATACGGGTGGTGACAAAATCGCCGCTTTTTTGGAAGGGGCACGGGTGCGTCCAAGCGTGGCAACCTCCAGCTTAACTCGCTACCGCCAACACGAACCCCGCATTTTCCTGCAAATAGGGCCAACACTCGAATGATATCTCTCGACCCCGGCTCGGTGAAAAATCTGCAAATCATCGCATGCAGCATCTGTAGATAAACCAACTTAATTTTTGGCCTCATAGATTTTTCGCCACATGCATGTTTGTGACTGGTGCAGTAGAACTTCAAGGTGTACTGGTACACTACTATATCAGCGCTTAAGTCAGCAGTATAAAACAATTTCTTATTAAAAAAACATTAAAATGCACTCTACATATGGTCCTTTGTTTGTGAACCTGTTTTCTTTGGACATGAAAAAGAAAAAATCTTTTTCAGAAGGCATAAAATGGAGGATGGTGCTTTGACTTCCGAGAACTTTGATATGTTTTCAGACAAACATTGAATTCGTAAAAATGGTGTTTAACAGAATTAGCAAAACTATTTTTGACATTGTACATGTTTGTGTCCTTTACAGTCTGCAAAGTTTCTTAAAGAAATGACACGTGTCATCGGCAAAAAAGAAAAAGGAAAACAATGCAAAATCGAATATGGAGCACCAAATTGTTTTCTGTTAACCCAAACGTTTTTTCTTGAAAAGTTATGGGTCATCATAGGCCATGAAAATGTACATGTGTAAATTGCAGATATTTTGATATTTTCTATATGTTCTTTTTTAAGGAAGGTGCATGTGCTACTGGGTTCCATTTTGATTTTCTGGCTTAAACTGCACCTAAATATCCTGAGCAAAATTATGATATACTACTCTTTTTTCTGAACGTAATTAATTAAAAGGCCCAAGCAGAGCCAGGAAACTTCATTTAGTCGCGTGGCGCGTACAAGTTGACAAGGATCCCAAGGAAACATAAAATTAGAACGCGATTGAGTCCATTGTCTTCACCGCAGAAGCCATTTAACCTCAAAGTCAGGGCATCAGCCCCAGTACTTGGAATGCTACCACTTGGGGCATCGCCAACATGGTCTCCAACATCAAGTCCAAGATCCTCCATCAAAGGAGGAAGAAATCGTCCGGAGAAAGCTTTTGCAGGCCATAGCTCTCGCTCGAAAGCAACGATACCGAGCATAGGTATAGACAGAACTATGAACGCTTATTTTCTTGGCTATTTTCAACAACATAATTTCGGATACTTGTGCGGATTCATATGTATTAAATACGTTTTAGTGTATAGATACATGTGAACTTAGAAAAATATCCAACATCTTTTTTCAGACGTAGGTAGTATATTATATATTACTAGCACAATGCCCGGGCGTTGCCGCGAAAGAACAACCTTGTTTCCATGCTTGGCCGACGCTGGCTTCGTGAGCAATATGCCCTTTTTCGCCATGACGGACTTTCCAAACTGCAACTACTCCATCGTATCGTATGCGTATATCAGTTTACAGATCAGAAGATGTGAGATGATGTGTGCAGCATAAGTGCATATGGCAGCGAGCGCGTCTCCTTTTCCGAGTCTGATGGAAGTGAAAAATCGTACTCTTTATTCTCCAACTCACATATGGTGTAGTATTATTAATTTCTTATCTCTCACTCGTTCTCTCAAAATCGAACATTTGGTACAACATAATAATTTTGATATAACAGAACAATTCCGCATTGGCGTTTTCCGTTTTTCAACAATCAGAGTTTCGCTCCGACCATACTGCGGCGGCCACCTCGCCTGCTGGACTGACGGTCGGGCTGGAGTACACCAGGGTCGACGGCATGCGCGACGCCAATATGGGCGAGGCTCTTGGCTGATTCGAAGGCCTCGAACGCAAACATCTTGTCCGCCGCCTCTGCGTGCTTCACGAGATCGGATGGTACGTCCTTGTATATGACGGCGGTTGCGAGACTACGTGTACCACGGAGTTGTCGGTTCTATGGACGGCTGGAGATTGGTTTTATGTAAAAGTCCGAAAAATTGTCCCAAAAGCCTATTTTTTATACATTAATCCCCTTCTTTAATTTTAAATAAGCTAGATATTTTGTTGTCTAAAAACTATATAGAAAAAGCTTTTAAAATATAAATAAAACGGTTTTATAAAAAACTGGGCAATGGCCATCAGGCCACCTACCCGACCGGAACCAGACCACCACACCCGGCCGGCCGACCCGCACCTGGCCTCTACACACGCACAACAGCACGCATCCCGTGTCCATCTCTACCAACCGTCCCCCGCTCCCCGCACCGCGAGATCCGATCCCGAGCTCCCTAGCGCTGTTGCCCGCCCCTCCTCCCTCTCTGGCCCGCCGCGCCGCCGCCATGCCCACGGCCGTACCTGGCACCGCGCCGCCCCGCACGCGCAGCCTCTTCTCCCGCCGTGTGCGTCTGCCTCGCCACAGAGCTCGTGGGGTTGCCCCTGCCTCCCGGACGGACCGCCCTGGTGCCCGCCGGCCCGGCCCGCTGCCGCCATGGCCTCGGCCCTACGGCACGTTGCGCCGCCCCGTCGTGTGCGTCTGCCTCGCCGCAGAAGCTCGTGGGGTTGCCCCCTGCCTCCCGGACGGACCGCCATGGTGCCCGCCGGCCCGGCTCGCTGCCGCCATGGCCTCGGCCATACGGCACGATGCGCCGCCCCGCCGTGTGCGTCTGCCTCCCGGACCGCCATGGTGCCGCGGCCCGGCTGCGCGAGCCTGCCTCCCTCCCTGCCGCTCACCATCGCCTCCTGATCGGTTCCACTTGCCTAGGACCACACCGGTGATTGCAGCCATGGTGCTCCCCATGTCCGCCTCTGCCTCCCCGAGTTTGGTGCGCCCTCCCGCGCGTGCTGCACGGACGCCACAGGGGTCGTCGCTCCCCAAGCGTGGCAGCTGCGGAGGCAGGAGTAGGGACGGCGGCAGCGGAGGAGAAGGGGCATTGGGGATGGTTCGGGGAGGAAGAGGAGGCGGTCACGCCGGCAGTGGATAGGTCGTCGACCATGGGAAGCATCAAATCGAACCTTGGGTCGGTGAGGGGCGTCGGCGGTAGAAGGTGGAGGTCCAAGCGGCAGCGGCGGCGGAGTCCGGGACGGCGCGTGCGAGATGCGGGGGAGTTGGCCATCCCCCATCCACGCGCTGGGGTATTTTTTTCCTTCTCATTTGGCGGTGGCATGCCCTTGTAATATGTTTGAACAGACAGGGGTAAAACGGTCCAACGAAAAATCGGAACCAAAACCAGGTGTGGACGTAACCTACCTTTGTGTAAATTAGTAGATAGATTTGGTCAAACTTAGCCAGCTTTGAATTTTGAAAAGAAAATACACGCCTCGTTTCTTGGAATCGGATGAAGAGCGTGATATCACTCCTTTCTTGATAAAGTGAGGTCATATGTTCTAGTACTAGAAGAATAAGAGCAAACGAACGATTTTAGGGTCGCCACGTCGAGCTATATACCATGTACTGTCGGATGCGTGACTGATAAACACGCATGGGTGCTAGCAGGCAGAGGACGGTGATACACGTACGCATGCATGGACGAACCCGTTTGGTCTTTATACTAATAACGGGGCCCATGCCCATGTACTAACTGTAAGAGTCAACGTACATCCAAGGGAATTCAGCCTCGCTTCGACCTCCTTCGGTCAAAGCGAGAAAATTCAGCTGATTTTTTGGAGAAATTTCAGCCGTCTCCAGTATTCAGTTATACAAGCTGACGTAGGCCTAGGCGGTGCTGGCCGTTTGGGCTGAGATCTTGTGGTCCTAATCAGCAAAGTATTGTTGGTCCCTCGGGGCCAGTAGAGGTAGCCGGTAGGTAGGCCGAAAAGGTCCATTGAGGCTGCTTTCGTTGGCTGGAGGCCCATCATGGGCAGGTAGGAGGAAAAGGCCCATCGAGGCTGCTTTCGTTCGCTGGAGGCCCATCTAGGCGGATAGGCTGAAAAGGTGCATCTTGTGTATACCTGGGCATGTTTCGGGCCAGGCCGGGCTCTGGCCGGGCCTGACAAAGCCTGACCGCATAAACCCCAGGCTCGAGCCCGGCCAGGCCCGACTATCGGGCCTAAAAACTCGGCCCAAGTCTGGCCCGCCACTGTGTAAATTCTTCGGGCCGGGCCTTTCCTTATTTGCGCATTTCTCTTGGCCCAAGCCTGGCCCGTGCACCCATCGGACCACAAATCTCAAGCCCAGGCCTGGCCCGTGGGCCTTTAAAGCCCGCCCGTCGGGCTTTTTCCAGGTCGGATCGGGCCGGGCTGCCCATGCCCAGGTATAATCTTGTGGCCCTAGTACCTGTCCTGTGGTTAAGGGTCGCAACAAGAAAACCGCAAATCGATTCTCAAAAAGAAACGCCAATGTCCTCTAAAAAATAGAACCGCAATAAATATTCAGGTTTAAAAACGTTTATATTTTGAAACTATTTAGATTTTAAAATATTCATGTTTTAAAACTGGTAAAATTTAAAAATGATTCAAATTCTTAAATTGTTCGATTAAAAAAATGAAATTAAAAAATTGTTTAAATTTGAATCTGTTTATATTTGAAATAATTCAGACTATTTAAAATTAAAATAAAACTAACAAACAGAAGAACAAAAACAAAAAACAAAATAAATTACAGAAAACCGGACCAAGAGGTACGGTTCTAGAACCTTCCTAAAACCGAAAATAAAACACCATACTCGATCCGTACTAGGGATTCTATTGAGCGTCCTTACACGATGCAAGCGTCTATTAGGGATTTCCTACTGACTTCAGTGGCCTAATTCCCCTTTCTGACGTGAGCATGTTTTTTTTAGGGAAACACGGTGTGATTGGTTCTGCATTTTCAGCCGATGTACTCCCTCCGCTTAGGAATAAATGATTTGGGTTTGTCTAAATTTAAATATATCTAAATATATTTCAGTGTATAGATATATTTATATCTAGCCAAACCTAAGTCAGTTACTTCTGGATGGAGGGAGTATATATTTCTTTGGTGTGTTTTTTTTCTTTTCTTGATTTAGTTTTCTCATGGTTTCTTTTTCTTTTTTATTTTTTTTCATGTTCTAAAGCATGATTTTGATGTTTAAAATCTTTATTGGTTATTCTGTCCACAACTCCACATGCAATGCAATACTGGCCCTCCTTTTTTCTATTTAATTCTGTTATAGTGCATGTTTTATCGTATGATTGTACACCAATTTGCAAGAAGTGAATACATGAAATATAATATGAGTTAACAAAAATTACAGCAAATTAAATAAGATAAGTGAAAGGTTCAAACAAATGGCAGAAACTTACAGGCTGATGATGGAAACAGATACACACTAATGAAGCAATTATTAACATGATGATGACAAACAACACATGACAATTGATTCAAACAGATAAACAGAACAAATAAACAACAAGAAAAAACAAACTAAAATGCCAATAAAGGAGACGAGTATACTTATTTGTTTTCCGGAGTTCAACTTGTAGTTCACCTCTGGACTACATGTTTAGTAGCTTGATCATCTCTCTATGTGCTATCATGTCTTAGGACCATATGAGTTGCCCTACATGATTGTGTTCATATTTGTATACCCTAGATGGTGGATCTTTGATGTTAGGCATGTTATAGGATGCAACTTTTAGCATGTTAGGTGTATTGTGGGTACATATTATATTTATAATCCTGTTATTATATGTTTGTTATGATCAAACTAGTATGCAAGCATGTGTGAGTGGTAACGTGTGTATGCTTAGATAGAGTAGAACTTGTGGTAAGTCATGGATGGTGAAGGAAAATCCGAGAAAACTATTATTTTCCCTCTCTTATGCTACCTCACTAGGGATAACTCGAAGTGATGTGATAAACTGCTCAATGACAGCATTCGTGGTCTTATGTTTTCAAAGCATCCATGGTCTTATGTTTTCAAAGCATGTACTTAATGTCATGTCACTGTACTAAGGCGATACTCTATTTAATTACTGAATTCTATAAGGATGTGAACAATCTATTTGGTTCTGGAGTATTAGCGAGATGTCGCACCATCTCGATACTAGGACATGATGCCCATACGAATAGCTATCGAATACTACAAAAACTTGCACGTATCATAACTTGTCATGAAGGGCTTATTTTGTCCCACCATATTTAGAGAGAGGGATGAAATGAACCCACGAAACCAGTCCACTTTTAAACATAAGAAACACATTTTACACCCTTTTACCGGCGGTTAAAAATTAAAGACTCTTATTCCAAAGTTACAAAACATTACCTGCATTAGTTTCTTATTAATTTTATTTTATTTTCATAGTTCGTATCATTCTTTTTACACCATTGTACCTAAAAACTGCCACTGTGGAGTTAGAGACAACAAGAGTTATTCTTGTGGAAAAAAGAATCGCTTGGTACAACACTCTATACCTAGACTCCAAACAAATGGGTCGATGTGAGCTTCATGTGGCCACTGCGGCGAATACTTCTTAGGTGTCCGTCTTCGGTAAAATTAGGGTTGCTATACCAAGGAAACCATGGGAAAACTCAACAACGGTCCTCCTTTTGGAGGTATATGTGCGTAGTTTTTCTCGAAATAGGCTTTCGCCCCGTTTTATAAATAAAGCACATAGGTGAGACCGCTGCTGGACCAGATAACACATCGCCCAAAGGATGACCGAACACAGCTGGGGCCGAACAGCACAAGCAGAAGCCCAAGAGAAAATACAAAAGAAAGAAAGAGAAAAAAAATGCACAACAACGCCGGATCGACAACCGACAAAGACTCGTGATCGCTGCGCCCCCCGAAGTAAACCCACCCCCGATCCTATGCCTCTGAATTGTCGTGTACCAAGCAACACCTTCAAGAAGGATGGCGACGATGACGACGCTGCTGCCTGGAATTCCCCTAGGATTTCTCCCGGTACACGTGAGGGAGTGGGGGGAGGTACATCCGACACCCTTCAAGAAGGAAGGTGGCATCCGCAGATGTCACCGTGTCGGAGCCAGCCGAGCCGGCCAAGATTTCTCCCGGCCCCCCAAACCACAACCCCGACCAACCCTTGCACTCCACCAAGCTTGCCGCCCACCAACACGCGCCAAAACGGTCTTGCAGTCTTCATCGGCGTCTCACCATGGCAAACACCGCGAGGTTGGCCGGACCAAGAAACCCCGCCGAAGACAAGGGACAGCGTCGCCGCTGCCACGTGGGAGGGACCAACCTCCACCGCCATAGCAGTAGCAGACCGGACACAGCGGCAGAAGCATACCAGGCCAATCTAGGCCCGGCTGGGCCCAAAGCGGGCCCATGAAGCTCCCACCACCGTGCTGCAGCAGACGTAGTGGCGTAGCCGCTCCCCCTGTCCCGAAGAGATCCCAGACCAACCAGGGTAGCGGCCTAAGAACGAGCAAGCCCGCCCTAACCCAGACCAGGCCCAAGGAGCCCAGATCTAGGGTTTGGGGCCATCGCCAATCTCGTCCCTGCCACCACCGCCACCAACCAGTAGCCCCCCACGCCCCGCCGCCATCCAGACCACCGCCGAAGCGCCGCCTGCCGAAGAGCACCGCCGCGAGAGGAGCCGCGAACGTGGCCTCGCCGCAGCCCACCATCTTCATCCAAGAGAAGGGCCTGGAAGGGCCCAGACCCGGAGGTCCAGACCTGACATTGGCGGGGCCAGACAGCCCCTCCGCGGCCCGCTCCTCGCCGGCCTCCCTGGAGCACGCCGCCAGGACCACCACGGCCGGCCGCTGCCCAGGGGCCCCTGGCTGCCCGCGCCGCCGCCCAGAACTGCGCACACACTGCCACCGCCAGGGTACGCCAACCCACGCCTCCGCCCGCTGCTGTCCGAGGGCCACCGCGCCGCCAAGCTCCCCCCGCGCGCCGGCGAGGAAAAAAGCCGCTCACCGCGAGGCGCCGTGTCCCTCCGAGCCGCGCCAGACGACGAGAAAACGAACCCCGCCGCCCCCTTCACCGGCGGTGTGCATGGCGTCCGGCGGCCGTCTCCGGGGGCGACGAGGGGGGATGTGGTATTGGGGGGCGGCGGCGGCGGGGGGGGGTAGGGTTTGGCTCCCCCGTTCGCCCTGGAGGGAGCGACGCGAGGGAGCGGTTTTTTTCGTGGTTTTGGAACTGTTGTGCGTAGTTTTTGATGGTAGCTAGGTTGGTCATGTGTGTGTGCGCGCCTCCAAGGACATCTTGTTCAATAACACTCGATGAGAATGTCTGTGTTGATATTAGACCGGTCTTCCGCTAATTAACCGACCAATTCTACATGGTAAAAAAGCTAGTTTTTTCTCTCACTCTCCCCTGGTTTATAACTTTATAGTATCACTTTTGCTTCGGTGTCCCTCCTTCTGTTTAAACTTTGATGTAGAAACTCAACACTGATTCGTTTCGAAGACCGTACGAACCCATCCGAAACATGTATGGTCCGCTACTCCGCTTAGATATATACTCACCGCACACTTATACTCACATGTCCACGAAAGGCAGAAATTGGAAGGTATATAGCAACAACAACAAAATTTTAAAATGTGGCATGCAAAGTCATAGATCATGATAAGAGGAGGTGGGATCGGCCGGTGAAAACAGAGTATACCCGGCTCGACCAAGTACATTTATACGAAGGAATACATGGCTTGGATATGGGTTTCGATGGGTCAAAAGGAAGGGGCACTGAAGCACATCTCTTGTAGTATAACAACTTCGCTATCCGGTGAGAGTGTTTTGGTTCTCACTGACAACATCAGACAGCAAAACTGACTACACAAAACAGGTGAAGTAGATAGTAACATCTCAAAGTATGGTCGGGATAAAAGGAAATCAGTAATCCTCCACATGCCTTAGCGCGAGAATTCGATATACACGCTTTCATGCATAAACAGGTACTAGAACGACGACACACTCACACGCTACGTAGTAGCTGGTGCTGGTACTGGCCAACCTAGACCTTATTTATAGTTCATGCGTAGCACCAGAGAGTCGGCGCGCGACGACCCAAATTAGGAGTTCACCTTGGAGCAGCTGAGCCTGATCTGGCCCTGCGTGCCCGTCTTGGGCGCGATGTTGCCCATGTTCACCATGGCCGTGGCGAAGGCGCTCCCGAACGTCGCCGGGTTCGACGCGAAGCTCCTGACGGTGTTGTCGGTGCCGCCGCCGTTGAACAGCACCTGGTCCGAGTGAAGGAGCCCTTTCTGTGACAGGAGGTTGGTGTAGTAGGCGTTGTCGAACGCGTTGGGCGACGTCCTGTCCAGCGGCGCCAGGCTGCTGTCGCCGGAGCCGGTCGCCTGGGGGCAGTTGGTCTTGAGAGATGTGGCGAAGGCCATGTCAATGTTGGTGTCGCTGTAGATCCTGTCCCGGAAGTTCTTGCACTGCGACTGCCCGATCGTGTGGGCGCCTGAGAGAGCGACCATGTCTGTGACGCTGAGGCCCTTGTTGCTGAACTTGTCGGTGAGGCCCTGGAGGTCCGAGGAAGGAGGAGGAAGGTCGTTTTCTGCGTTTGTCTTGCTCGCCGTGGTGGAGTCCCTCCTCCCCAGAGGAACAGTCCAAAAGGGCCCTCCAAGCTGCGCGCATGGCATGCACACACAAATTAGTTCCAATCTACGAAGCCATGGCAAAATGCATGTATACCATGTAAAGGATCGATCGCACGCGCGCGAGCTTACCGCGAAGACGGAGTCACGGGCGGCGACGGCGAGGATGTCGGCGCAGGAGACGGTCTGCTTGCACACGGCCTCCACCTGCGTCTTCACGTTGTCGATCACGTTCATGCCTCGAATGGAGCCGGCGTTCGGAGCTGCCCCTTGCTCGCCCACGAAACTCCCCGTGTCCGCCAGCAGAACAGACCCGTCACATCCCTGGAAAGAAATTCAGATATCCATTAGAACTTCGTTTTTTACAGTGTAGCTGTATAATAGTTAACTGAGTAATAAGGATACGTGGGACTTGCATCGACAAAGCAGTCGTGGAAGTGCAGCCGGACCAGTGACGCCCCCATGCGGGGCTCACTAATCACGGCGGCTGTCACGACGCGACTGATGGTGGCCAGCGCGTCAGGGCACGACGTGGCGTAGAACGTCAGCGACAACTGCGCCGACGCCGCGGAGGCCATTGCCAAGAGCACCAGTAAGCTAACACAAGCAGAAGCGAAAGCCATGGCTAATCAAGCGCAAGATCGTGCTTCTCCCTCACTATTTTGGGTTGGTCGATCGTGGCTTGATGGAGAACACTACGTCGCACTGGACATATATATAGCCAGAGGTTTTGGCGCCACGGCTAAAAACCTCCAAATTTTGTTGCCTAACTAGCTAGCACTACATGGATATGTTCGAAGACATTATCGTCGATCGAGGGTGCCCTACAAACCAGTACTATTCTGCCGGTTTCGGATGAGCTAGTTAGCGGTATAAGTTCTGACATTGATTTGATTACCAGTTTGGTACAGCGTTTCCTGACATACAGCCAATGAGCCAATACCAACTCTGCATTATTCGTGCCAACAATTAGCTACATTATTCGTTTGGTGTATGCATCGTCGCATATGGTCAGTTACGTTTGACCGGGCCTTATGATATTGCTTAGAGGAAAAAATATGCACATCAGTGGCATCTAATGTCTGCACCATCAGCGGGATACATGTATAACACGTGTGCTTTGTCTCTCTCCAAGGCTGGCAAATCGACCAATGTCTTTGGGTAATCCATTGGCATCCGACCAGAATGATACCACAAACGTATTTTTTTTTTCTAAAGGAAGATAACCCCAGATGACCCAGCCCACAATCATATTAATTGTTTAAGAAAATCAAATATTGATGTGGAATCTGGTCCTACCTGCAGCCAACTAAGGAGCAACATGATATGTGTTGGAATATTAGGAAATTTTCACATGAGATTAATTACCAAATTAACATCATTTTTTTTAGAAATGGACGCACTTTATTACTTAAAGCAATATTTACATCTGGCCTCTGCATAACTAAGATACACACAGCCAATACTCATCCACATAGAAGCAAAAAAAGAGCAAACAGGCGAAAAGTATACAATTGTCTCATAAACAAATCGCATAGGTAGATACCAGGTTAATTCTCAGATTACGCAGTCATCCATGTCAGACAAAATATCTCTCGCTGCATCCGCCAAGCATGTACAACTCTTTATAAACAGGTCTCGAAACTTCACACGTTATAGAAAGGACCATAAACTGAGAGTAGACGTACTCTGATAGGTAACCTGCAAACGAGAAGACAACTTATTGTTAAAAATCATGTTATTACTATATAGCCAAAGCAAGCAAATAATTGCAAACGCTCCCACCCTAAACAATGTTTTGTACTTATCATCAATGTATTATCAAATACACTGGCAACAAAACATGGAGGGAGATAAACTTGAAGATACTTGGATGGTTAACCAAATAGAAAGAGCCAAATTACATTGAAAGGATAAATATTTAATCGTCTCATCTTGATGATAAAAAATACATTATTTACTTTCTTGTCAATTTTGTTTTATAAGATTATCTTTTGTAAGAATAATGACACCACGTAAGTACCATGCGAATATTTTTGTCTTTAATGGTATTTTCATCTTATAAATTTATCGTTATCATCAACTGAAATATAAGGCTCTAACAATGCTCTGTACCTGGATCAACTAATTTTTTTTCATTCTCAAGTAGCTTTCACCGAAACACATCAGAACGTCTACTATGGATAATCTACATAGAAGATCATCCCATGATGTCAGTCTAGGTCCAATAAGATCCCTCCTGGGCGTCACATTTGGAGGGTTTGATTCCATCAAAATAGTCGAAAGCGTCTCTCCTTTGTGTTGCACAATATTGTATAGAGCAGGATATTATTCTCAGAGAGTAGACTGGCCTAGCCATTTATCCTCCCCAAAACGAATTTGTGATCCATTCTTGATATTAAAAACACCAAATCAGAAAAGTTCTGAACAGTTTTTATTTCACAAATATTTAAAAATTAATAAAGAAAAAACAGACAGAAAAGAAATCCTTTTTAAGCCCAGCGGAGCTAACTGGAAGAAAGAAAGAAAAAAGCTTGAGCGACTTTGGCCAACCCACCCAGGATGCCCTTCAGGCGTTGACGCGCTAGACTTCGCATCAAGCGTCAAATAGAGCTCCCCCTACCCAAGCATCATGTTCCGAGTTCTAACATTTCAAGAGTTTGGCATAGTCAACACAAAGACTCCAAATCTGATGAACACGTACGTCGATCTCTCACTTGGGCCTTGTTTACTTCTAGTATATTCTCTTAGTGTATTTGCGGAAATCAGTGCGAGTTATTTCAAATCTTGCAAAATACTTGTAGGCTGTTTACTAAGCAGGATTTGAACGGGATAATCTCGAGATATCGTTGTAAAATCTCTTATATATGTTTAGATTAAAGACTCTTCACCATTGTAGTGTATTTCTGAAAATAGTATTTGATGAAATCGGTGCTGGGGATTTGGTGTCCCCAAACCTTTTTGGGGTGAAAATACGGCAGTAAACAAATTCTTAAAAGTAGTCACTGGTGGAAACAGGCCTATAGGTCTCGATTGGTACGGGACTTTAGTCCTGGTTGCCCAACCGGGACGGGGCAATCGAGACTAAAGCCCTAACCTTTAGTCCCGGTTGCCCCACCAACCGGGACAAAAGGGTGCACACGTGGCAACGGCATAGAGCGAGGGGGGTGGAGCACGAACCGGGACTAATAACCTTCTGCCGCGGCAGAGATTTGGCCCATTTCTCTGCCGTGGCAGAGAATTCATTTTGGCACATTTTGTTGCCGCGGCAGCATTTTCTTCACTTTTTGTGCCGTGACAGAGAATTCATTTAGGTTGTTTTATTGTTTATTTAGTGTTTTGCACTTATCAATGAAGGAACCTTATATTACACAAGATCATCATGACAATATTACATTCAATACACGGATCGAGTTCATGCACTACATACAAAAGTTGCTATTCGATTTTACCGGCCAATTCCTATTGTCTATACACAGCCGAATAGTATTCCCCTTTTGGGTTTAGGACTTCTGCATCCAAGAATCCCGCCAATTCCTCCTGAATTACTCGTACGCGATCCTTTGGCAGAAGACCGTCCCGTAGACGTTCGATCTGATATTTAAAAAAGAAGTCAGTCTATATGAATGAAACTAAACACAATTTGATTGTAATTAAAAACTATAGAAATTGTTTACGTACGTGGAGTTGCTCTAAATTTCTGCCCTTCTCATCGCACGTCTGCCGGATGAACTCGCAAACATAGTATCCACATAGATTGTTACCTGGTCCCTGCGTCAGGCACTTTACAAGAACATAGTTCAATCAAAAATAATAATCAAGCATGATAATAACTGTATCAAAACTAGAACCAAAGAGATGCGCGGATATAGCTAGTGGTGCTTACATTTAGTGGTTGAAATGTAAGCTCCTCTTTCGAAACACCCCTAGCCTTGTTGGTGAACCGTTTCCAAGCGCTGGCCGGCGAAGAAAACGAATAAAAGAAGTTATTAATTACTTGATATCATAAAATTCACGAACGTTGCCGATATAGTGTCGTAATGATTAGAATTGCCGCTGGAGAAGCATTTGCAGGTCCTTCCACGTCTCAAGGGGTTTATGTTTCGGGTCCGTGACTAGTACACGCCCGTTGTCAAGTTGAATGATTAACAGAATATAGTGGAAGCTGCGAATGCATAACTAATCAATTATATACTTAACATCGAGTAAGCGAAATAGAAAGTGTATACAAGACAATAACACTCACTTGAAGTTGTAAGGAAAAAGTATTTCCCTTCTGGTTTCTTGAAACCTTAACGCGTGTACTATATTATCCTCCGTATCCTGGGGGCTTGTTTTGAGATTAGCTTCATGAACCCAATATGGGTCAATGAAGCCAATGTCATAGATTTGTCCTCTGCTGCATTCGAGAATCTTCATTCTGCATATTACAGTATGATTATATACATGCAATAAATAAGGTGAGATAGCTGGAGACTAAATTAATTACAGAATTAGTACTTACAGACAATAGGCACTGACGGTCGATTTGTCCAAGGCGTCTTGATTAAATAATTGAAATAGTTCATCAAATTCAATGGATATCATGTCATCCTTTTCTTTCCCATGATGTTTTTTTGTAACCCTCAGCACTATCCAGTTAGCCCCGGCCTTTGTGACATGCATGTACCAGTTATGCAATCTTCGCATTTTTGTTGGAAGATTGTTTACCTCCTCAGGTTTGACGAGAGGTTTATCGTACTGGTATTTGTATGCTACTTCACTCACGGGGAAGAACTCTAACTGGGATAAGTACTGGGCAATACTCATACCTTGAGCAGCGGCAGCTTCTCCGTATTGTGCAACTACCTCTGGATCATACTGCTCTTCGGCCCCATATTTGTTCGACCCCACATTGGTTTGGGAAATCACCTTGAGAGGGGCGCAAGTCTGTTTTGCTTGTTCTCCGAGCTGGGCAACAGATTTCTCGCTTGCATCAGTATTACTCTTCGAGGCTTTTTGTGCCGCATGTGACTTGAGAATAGAACGCTCATAGTCTGATGACAGCTTTGGCTCGGGTTGATGAAGAGTCTTTAGCATTTTCAACACTTTGGCCTTTTCTTCTTTGGTGCTGGGTGTTGGAGATATGCCCTAGAGGCAATAATAAATATAGTTATTATTATATATCTTTGTGTTTATGATAAATGTTTGCATTCATGCTATAATAGTATTAACAAGGAAACCATTAATACTTGTGTGATTTGTAAACTTAATTTGAAGTCCCTAGTATAGCCTCTATACTTCACTAGCTTGTTGGTTGATTGATGATGTGGTTTCTTTGTCATGAACATTGAGATGTTATCAACAACAAGATCATATCGTTAGGAGAATGATATGGTGGACATACTCCTATAGACAAGCGTAGCATAAAGATCAAGTCATTTCAATAGTTCAATTGCTATATGCTTTCTGATACATAGTAACCTAATTCCTTCGACCATGAGATCATGCATATCACCTTTACTGGATGGATGCTTTGATGTCATCAAACACCACACCGTAACAGGGTGGCTATAAAGGTGGCATTGAGTGTTCGGAAAGTATTGGTTGAAACACATGGATCAAGAGTGGGATTTGTCCATCCACATGACGGATAGATATTCTCTGGGCCCTCTCGGTGAAATGTCATCCAATTAGCTTGCAAGCATGTGACTTGGTCACAAGGGATCACATATCACGGGAACGAGAAAAGAGTACTTATCGGTAACGAGGATGAACTAGGTATGCAGAGATACCGACGATCATAACCTCGGATAAGTAACATATCGTGAGACAAAGGGAAATTGGTATCGTATGTAAGTGGTTCATTCGATCGCAAAGTAATCGTAGAAATATGTGGGAGCCATATGAATTTCCAGATTCCTCTATTGGTTATTGTTCGGAGAAGTGTCTCGATCATGTCCGCATAATTCACGAACCGTAGGGAGACACACTTAAGGATTCGACGTTGTTTGAGTAGTTATGGTATTATGAGAAAGAGACCGAATGTTGTTCGGAGTCTCGGATGGGATCCGGGATATCACGAGGTGATCCGGAATGGTCCGGAGAATAAGATTCATATAAGGAAAGTCCCGTTTCGGAGTTCGGGAATGATTCCGGTGTTTTCATCGGGGATATTCTAGAAGGTTCCGGATTGTCCGGCACTCCGGGGGGGAAGGGGTACATGAATGTGTCATTACATATTGGAATGATTGCATCATGTACTTAGTGTTCTTGCTGTCCCAAATATAGGATTAAATTGAATCCTAAAACAGAAAAGTCAAATGTCCAGTTTGAAAGTCAAACTGCCAAAAACAAGAAACTGTGGGAAACAAGCAAGAGGAGTTGGAGTCGACTTGGAGGAGGAGTTTCTCTCCTCCAAGCCGGCGGCCAGCCTAGGCCGAGTTGGGGAGGGACTCCCTCCCTCCCCTGGCGCGCCCACACCCTCCCACCTATATAAGGAGGGGCAGGGCTCCCCTCCTAGACACACAAGTTTCCTATCCTCTAAACTAAACCCTAGATCTAGACCCCGGTTTAGAGCTATTCGGTTTAGAGCCTTCTAATTGGTTTAGAGCCCTCTAATTGGTGTGTCTAATTACTAGACCACTAATAGCCTCTCTCATAAGCTCCACCATACCCGCACCGGCTTAAGGCGAAGCCCTGCGGGATTTCCCCTCTACCTCCGGTACCACGCCGTTGTGCTGCCGGAATCGCGAGGAGAGTGCTACAACCTCCGCTGCCTGCTGGAACAAGGGAGAGGAAGGTCTTCGTCGAGTACCGAACGTGTGACCGACTGCGGGAGCGCTGCGGGAACGCGGCGCCGGAAGGATCGTCTACGCGATCTTGAGATCGGAAAGAGTACGACTACATCACCCACGAGAATCTGCTCTCGTTAAACACTTTGGAATCTTCGAGGGTGAGTTATTCCATCGACTCGTTGCTACAATCTAATAGATAGATCTTGGCTTGTTTGTTTGTATGCGATAGAAAATTTTTGTTTTCCATGCTACGAACCCCTACAGTGGTATCAGAGCCGTGTCTATATGTAGATCTGTTGCACGAGTAGAACACAATGGTCATTGTGGGCGTTGATGCTTTTATTGTAGATTGCTTTTTGTGTACTTTGCATCTTGCGGTATGTTGGGATGAAGCGGCCCGGGCTAACCTTACATGACATCGTTCATGAGACTTGCTCCACGCTTGACATGCAACTCGTTTTGCATAAGTGGCTTTGCGGGTGCCTGTTTCTCCTAGCATAGTAAAGATCCAATTTACAACGGGTGATCAACAATGCTAGTATCAATGTTGTGGTTCTTATTCGTAAGTTAGAACGACACTTATGGAAAGCCCCAAACCACGTAAAATATGCAAAGAAAGTAGAAGCGTCTAACTTTGTTTTGCAGGGGTGTGCAGTGATGTGATATGGCCATGATTGTGATTATATTTGATGTATGCAATGTTCCTTATTGTAAGTTGGCAACCGGCAGGAGCCATATGGTTGTCTTTAATTTCTGTTAAGACCTGCGTGTCTATTCAAAATAGTTGTAATAGTTGAAGCTGGTGGACGACAACCATGGAGAAGCGTCATTGACCTTGATGCTATGCCGGTGATGATGGAGATCATGTTCGTGCTTGAAGATGGAGATCGGAAGCACAAAGAAGAAAGGCCATATCATATCACATATTATGAATTGCATGTGATGTTAATCATTTATGCATCTTGTATTGCTTAGTAGACGACGGTAGCATTATAAGATGATCCCTCATGCACATAAATTTCAAGTTCTAGAGTGTTCACCCTTAGTATGCACCGTTGCCAAAGCTTGCTGCTTCGAAGCACCACGTGATGATCGGGTGTCTTTGATTCCGCGGGTGAATACAACGTAAGCAAGCCAGATTTGCTTATGCGGAAGCTAAGGTTTGATCTTGACGAGCCTAGCATGTACAGACATGGCCTCAGGAACACGGATCGCCGAAAGGCAAAGCATGAATCATATAGTAGATATGATGAACATGATGATTGTTCGCCATTAAAACTATATCAGCTCTCGTGATGATCGGTGTTGATGTAGTGGATTTGGTTCGTGTGATCACTAAAACAATGTGAGGGATGTTGTTTTGAGTGGGAGTTCACCTAGTTTAATTTCATTAATTAATTTGAACTCAATTTGTCATAAACTTAGTCTAAACTATTGCAAATATGTTGTAGATCAATGGCAGCCCCTACCATCAATTTTAATGCGTTCCTAGAGAAAGAAAAGTTGAAAAACAATGGAAGCAACTTCGCGGATTGGTTCCGCAATTTGAGGATTGTCCTCACAGCTGGTAATTTGACCTATGTGCTGGATGCACCGCTAGGTGACCCACCTGCAGCTGATGCTACCGATGAAGTAAAGAATGTTTACCTTGCTCGGAAGAATCAGTACTCCATAGTTCAGTGTGCTATCTTGTATGGTTTAGAATCGGAGCTTCAGAAAAGGTTTGAAGAGTCAGATCCATATGATATTGTCGAGGATCTCAAATTAATCTTTGAGACTCATGCGGCAATTGAAAGTTATGAAGCTTCTGAAAAGTTCTTTAACTGCAAGATGGAAGAGGGTAGCTCCGTCAGTGAGCATGTGCTTAAGATGTCTGGGCACGCAAATAAACTTCAAAGTTTGGGTATAGTGATTCCTAATACTTTGGGAGTTTACCGCATCCTCCAATCACTACCACCAAGTTACAAGAACTTTGTGATGAACTACAACATGCAGAACATGAACAAAGAGTTGCCAGAACTATTTGCTATGTTAAAATCTGCAGAAGTGGAGATCAAGAAAGAGCACCAAGTGTTGATGGTCAATAAGACCACCAAATTCAAGAAAGGCAAGTCTAAGCAAAAGGGACACTTCAAGAAGGGTGGTAAGAAAGTTACCACGCCGACGAAGAAGACCAAGGCTGGACCTAAACCTGAAACTGAGTGTTTTTACTGCAAGGGAGAAGGTCACTGGAAGCGGAATTGCCCAAGGTACTTGGCGGATTTGAAGAACGGCAACATCAAGAAGAAAGGTATATCTGATATACATGTTATTGATGTGTATCTCACTAGTACTCGTAGTAGTGCCTGGGTATTTGATACTGGTTCGGTTGCTCATATTTGTAACTCGAAACAGGAGCTGCAGAATAAACGGAAGCTAGTGAAGAACGAGGTGACGATGCGCGTAGGAAACGGATCAAAGGTTGATGTGATCGCGGTCGGCACGCTACCTCTTCATCTACCATCGGGATTAGTTTTATACTTAAATAATTGTTATTTGGTGCCTGCATTAAGCATGAACATTATATCAGGATCTTGTTTATTGCGAGACAGTTACTTGTTTAAATCCGAGAATAATGGTTGTTCGATTTATATGAGTAATGTGTTTTATGCACATGCACCTTTGATAGATGGTCTATTCATATTGAATCTCGATAGTAGAAATACACATATTAATAACATTGAGGCTAAGCGTTTGAAATCAAGCGATAATTTGACCTATATGTGGCACTGTCGTCTTGGTCACATTGGAGTGAAGCGTATGAAGAAACTCCATTCCGATGGACTTCTTGAATCACTTGATTTTGAATCACTTGAAAGATGCGAAGCATGTCTGATGGGTAAAATGACTAAGACTCCATTTTCTGGTATGATGGAGCGAGCTACAGACTTATTGGAAATCATACATACCGATGTGTGTGGTCCAATGAGTGTAGCATCGCGCAGTGGTTATCGTTATGTTCTTACCTTCACGGATGACTTGAGTAGATATGGGTATATCTATTTCATGAAACATAAGTCCGAAACTTTCGAGAAGTTTAAGGAGTTTCAAAGTGAGGTAGAGAATCAACGTAACAAGAAGATTAAATTTCTACGTTCTGATCGTGGAGGTGAATATCTAAGTTACGAGTTTGGCGAGCATTTAAAGAAGTGCGGAATACTTTCACAATTGACACCGCCGGGAACACCACAGCGTAATGGTGTGTCTGAACGTCGTAATCGAACTCTCTTAGATATGGTTCGTTCTATGATGTCACTTACAGATTTACCGCTATCATTTTGGGGTTATGCATTAGAAACAGCCGCATTCACTTTAAATAGGGCACCATCTAAATCCGTTGAAACGACACCGTATGAATTATGGTTTGGGAAGAAACCTAAATTGTCGTTCCTTAAAGTTTGGGGATGCGAAGCCTATGTAAAGAAGTTACAGCCGGACAAGCTTGAACCCAAAGAGGAAAAATGCGTCTTCATAGGATACCCGAAGGAAACTATTGGGTATACCTTCTATCATAGATCCGAAGGCAAAATCTTTGTTGCCAAGAATGGATCCTTTCTAGAGAAGGAATTTCTCTCGAAAGAAGTGATTGGAAGGAAAGTAGAACTCGACGAGGTTGTCGAACCTTCTCTCGAAATTGCGAGTAGCGCAGCACCGGAAGAAGTTCCTGTGGTGCCTGCACCAATAAGAGAGGAAGCTAATGATGGTGATCATGAAACTTCGGTTGAAGTTGCTACAGAGCCTCGGAGGTCAACGAGAACTCGTACCACTCCAGATTGGTATGATTCCGTTATGAATGTCATGTTGGTGGACAACACCGATGACCCCGAGACATATGAGGAAGCGATGATGAGCCCAGATTCCAATAAATGGCAAGAAGCCATGAAATCCGAGATTGGATCCATGTACGAAAACCAAGTATGGACTTTGGTGGACTTACCGGATGGCCGGAAGGCTGTCGAGAACAAATGGATTTTCAAGAAGAAAACAGATGCTGATGGTAATGTTACTGTCTATAAAGCTCGACTTGTCGCAAAAGGGTTTCGACAAATTCAAGGAGTTGACTACGATGAGACTTTCTCACCGGTAGCGAAGCTAAAGTCTGTGAGGATTATGTTAGCAATCGCTGCATATTATGATTGTGAGATATGGCAGATGGATGTCAAAACAGCATTCCTCAATGGAGACATTGATGAAGAGTTGTATATGATACAACCCAAAGGTTTTGTCGATCCTAAAGATGCTAACAAGGTGTGCAAGCTTCAACGGTCCATCTATGGATTGAAGCAAGCATCCCGAAGTTGGAATCAACGTTTTGATAAGGTAATCAAAAGTTTTGGTTTTATACAAACTTATGGAGAAGCTTGTATTTACAAGAAAGTGAGTGGGAGCTCTGTAGCATTCTTAATACTGTATGTGGATGACATATTGTTGATTGGGAATGATGTAGACCTTCTTAATAGTGTCAAGGAATATTTGAATAATAGTTTTTCAATGAAGGATCTTGGCGAAGCAGCTTACATATTAGGCATAAAGATTTATAGAGATAGATCGAAACGCCAAATATCATTGTCACAAAGTACATATTTGGACAAAGTTCTAAAGAGGTTTGGAATGGAAGATAGCAAGAAAGGGTTCTTGCCCATGTTGCCCAATACGACCTTGAGTAAAACTCAAAGTCCGACATCGGCAGAAGATAGAGAAAGGATGAGTAAGACTCCCTATGCCTCAGCCATAGGATCTCTAATGTATGCCATGCTATGTACTAGACCCGACATCGCATATGCTGTTAGTTTAACTAGCAGATATCAAAGTGATCCAGGAGTGGATCATTGGACAGCGGTCAAAAACATCCTTAAGTACTTGAGAAGAACTAAGGATATGGTTCTTTCTTATGGAGGTGATGAACAGCTCGTTGTTAATGGTTACACCGATGCTAGTTGGAACACCGATCCGGATGATTCTAAATCACAATCTGGATACGTATTTATTTTGAATGGTGCAGCAGTTAGCTGGAGGAGTGCAAAGCAAAGCGTTGTGGCGAGATCTTCAACTGAATCGGAATACATGGCTGCTTCGGAGGCTTCACAAGAAGCGATATGGATGAAAGAGTTCATTACAGAGCTGGGTGTGGTTCCTAGTGCGCTGGACCCAATGTCTATCTACTGTGATAACATGGGCGCCATAGCCAATGCGCAAGAACCAAGGTCACACAAAAAGCTGAAGCATATCAAGCTACGTTTTCACGCTATTCGAGAACATATCCAGGATGGGGATATAAAGATTTGCAAAGTACACACAGATCTGAATGTGGCGGATCCGTTGACTAAACCTCTCCCGAGGGCAAAACATGACCAACACCAAACTGCCATGGGTGTTCGGTATATTACCATGTAATCTAGATTAGATGACTCTAGTGCAAGTGGGAGACTGTTGGAGATATGCCCTAGAGGCAATAATAAATATAGTTATTATTATATATCTTTGTGTTTATGATAAATGTTTGCATTCATGCTATAATAGTATTAACAAGGAAACCATTAATACTTGTGTGATTTGTAAACTTAATTTGAAGTCCCTAGTATAGCCTCTATACTTCACTAGCTTGTTGGTTGATTGATGATGTGGTTTCTTTGTCATGAACATTGAGATGTTATCAACAACAAGATCATATCGTTAGGAGAATGATATGGTGGACATACTCCTATAGACAAGCGTAGCATAAAGATCAAGTCATTTCAATAGTTCAATTGCTATATGCTTTCTGATACATAGTAACCTAATTCCTTCGACCATGAGATCATGCATATCACCTTTACTGGATGGATGCTTTGATGTCATCAAACACCACACCGTAACAGGGTGGCTATAAAGGTGGCATTGAGTGTTCGGAAAGTATTGGTTGAAACACATGGATCAAGAGTGGGATTTGTCCATCCACATGACGGATAGATATTCTCTGGGCCCTCTCGGTGAAATGTCATCCAATTAGCTTGCAAGCATGTGACTTGGTCACAAGGGATCACATATCACGGGAACGAGAAAAGAGTACTTATCGGTAACGAGGATGAACTAGGTATGCAGAGATACCGACGATCATAACCTCGGATAAGTAACATATCGTGAGACAAAGGGAAATTGGTATCGTATGTAAGTGGTTCATTCGATCGCAAAGTAATCGTAGAAATATGTGGGAGCCATATGAATTTCCAGATTCCTCTATTGGTTATTGTTCGGAGAAGTGTCTCGATCATGTCCGCATAATTCACGAACCGTAGGGAGACACACTTAAGGATTCGACGTTGTTTGAGTAGTTATGGTATTATGAGAAAGAGACCGAATGTTGTTCGGAGTCTCGGATGGGATCCGGGATATCACGAGGTGATCCGGAATGGTCCGGAGAATAAGATTCATATAAGGAAAGTCCCGTTTCGGAGTTCGGGAATGATTCCGGTGTTTTCATCGGGGATATTCTAGAAGGTTCCGGATTGTCCGGCACTCCGGGGGGGAAGGGGTACATGAATGTGTCATTACATATTGGAATGATTGCATCATGTACTTAGTGTTCTTGCTGTCCCAAATATAGGATTAAATTGAATCCTAAAACAGAAAAGTCAAATGTCCAGTTTGAAAGTCAAACTGCCAAAAACAAGAAACTGTGGGAAACAAGCAAGAGGAGTTGGAGTCGACTTGGAGGAGGAGTTTCTCTCCTCCAAGCCGGCGGCCAGCCTAGGCCGAGTTGGGGAGGGACTCCCTCCCTCCCCTGGCGCGCCCACACCCTCCCACCTATATAAGGAGGGGCAGGGCTCCCCTCCTAGACACACAAGTTTCCTATCCTCTAAACTAAACCCTAGATCTAGACCCCGGTTTAGAGCTATTCGGTTTAGAGCCTTCTAATTGGTTTAGAGCCCTCTAATTGGTGTGTCTAATTACTAGACCACTAATAGCCTCTCTCATAAGCTCCACCATACCCGCACCGGCTTAAGGCGAAGCCCTGCGGGATTTCCCCTCTACCTCCGGTACCACGCCGTTGTGCTGCCGGAATCGCGAGGAGAGTGCTACAACCTCCGCTGCCTGCTGGAACAAGGGAGAGGAAGGTCTTCGTCGAGTACCGAACGTGTGACCGACTGCGGGAGCGCTGCGGGAACGCGGCGCCGGAAGGATCGTCTACGCGATCTTGAGATCGGAAAGAGTACGACTACATCACCCACGAGAATCTGCTCTCGTTAAACACTTTGGAATCTTCGAGGGTGAGTTATTCCATCGACTCGTTGCTACAATCTAATAGATAGATCTTGGCTTGTTTGTTTGTATGCGATAGAAAATTTTTGTTTTCCATGCTACGAACCCCTACACTGGGGAACTCTGGCTCTTTCGGCCGCCTCAGCTTAGCAAAAAACGTTGTCGTTTCCGCATCAACGATCGCCGCAGTCTCCTCTTCAGTACAGTCATAAGCTCTCTTGGGAGGAACCTTTGGTACTTTTGGAAGAGTCTCTTGTTTACATGATCGCTTACCACGACGCACAGTAGCGGTACGCTTACGCTTTTTATCCTGAGGCGTCGGCGATGGCTCCCGCGGCGATGGCTTGGCCGGAGATTGGTGAGGCGACGTAGCCGGGTGAGGCGACGAAGACGGCTGTCGCGGCGGCGACGACCTCGCTGGAGACGAGTGAGGCAACGGCGAAGATGGCCTTGGCGTGTGATTTCGAAGCATGATACATTCCTTCGGCCATAGAATGGTGACGTTTTTTGCGTCTCCCAGTACAGTCACATCCCCTTCACCTACAGGGTAGTGAAGATCCAAAACTTCAAAGGTGGGCATGATTTCATCCACCCCGACAACAGCGTAGCCCTCTGGAACAGGACGATAGTGGTAAGTTGGTGTGGGTCCAATTGGTAAGGCATAGCCGACCGCCACCTTCATTGATATGTTCACAACTTTGACATGTAGCTCGCAGTGTGTCATCTCTGTGATACCATGGAGGACTGGGTAGCCAACAGGAGCCATCGTTGGTGCACCATCGTCATCGCCATTGTCATCACCCGGGACCTCGGTGGAAGCCACACTGCTTTTTCGATTATTCGATAGGCCGGTAGCATCGAATGCAGTGTGCTGCTGAGATGGGTCGGTAGTACTTTGCTCTTTAAGTGCGTTAATTTCATCTTGTTGTTGCTTTAATCGTTCTTCAATTAAACGCATTCGCTCTTTCTGACTATCTGCTTCAACTTCCGCCTTGTCCTTTCTCCTCTGACGGCTTCTATCAGGATATTTCTTCCTCTCTTCGGGAAACCCAGTCCTCCATGGTTGGGAGCCTCTTGTGCCTCGTGTTCGTCCATCATGTTCCTTATTTCCAAGGGCGAGTGTGAGCTCATCATTCTCTCTATCGAGAATGAAGTCCCCATCTTTAACAACCTTTACTGCTTTTCTCATCCTCTCGATTGGCAAGGGGTCTTCTTTATGTCGTATGTTATATATACACCTCCCTTATGAGTCCAACGTGCCCCCATGCCCGTAAAACCAATTCCTTGCACGTTCTACCCAATCGTCTGTCTCTGGGGTGATCTTTTTAGCACGCAGTTCATTCTCAAGTTTCTCCCACTTAGGAATGCCAGCCCTGTAGCCACCTTGCCCCATAGTATGGTGATACTTCTTGTTAGCAGCATTCAGCTTATTCGTTGCAGACATTTTCTTAGCTTTTTCTGATGTCTTGTATTCCACAAACTCAGCCCAGAATGGTTTTATCTTCTCAAACTGAATATTCTTGAAATCGGGAGTCTTCTCTTTCACGACATAGTCAAGGTGCAATCTTTTCTTCCAGTTGGTGAAACACTGGGCCATCTTCTTCAAAGCCCACTCCCTGACCTTAGCCTCCATGGCTCTCCCATGTTGTAAGGCGTCCTCAACTGGATCCTCCGCATTTGGATCCAGCTCTATCTTCGGTAGTTTAAAATTAACCATGAGCCTCTTCCACAGTAAATCTTTGGCGTGGTTAGGGACAAATAAACATGTTCCCTCTTCATCCGCATTAGCAGGCCTATTCCAATTTCTAATGGTGACCGGGATTAAGTCCCTAACGATTACTCCGCATTGTGCCACAAATTTGTTTGCGACAACTTCGGGAGCCGTCGGTTTGCCGTCTTCAGCGACATCTTCGATCCTGAACCTCTCATGGTCTTGCAACTTTTTGGTTGGGCCTCGTCTGCTCTTTTCAGTAGATTCCTTTGATCTGGAGGGCTAAAAGAAGAAAGATCGTCGTTACTATTTCTATATAGATAGCAGATGATTAATTAATGAATTGATTATATTACATGCACCTCACCGGAGCGGTCGTCTTCTCGATTATACAAGGCATCGCCTTCTCCCTCGCGGAAGGCAACACCTTCAACCTCAAACAAGTCGTCTATTCCGGTAAAAAGAGGATCACCCTCACCGGAGTTGTTCAGAAACGTTGATACGTCTAAATTTTCTTCCCCACGGATCACACCTTGGATCAACTCTTCCTTTTCTTCGTCTCTGACGTGCGGGTCCATATTTTCTGCATAGGTGGAAAAACGAATAAGTCAAAGCGGCTAAAGGAGAAAGTTAGGTACGGTGTTAAGAGATAAACCCTAATTCAGAGAAACCCTAATATATACATACACAATAATAAAAATGAAGAGAAACCCTAAACCCTAAACCTAGCTACAAAAATGAAACCGTGTAGTAGATAGGCACATCGTCGAACCCACATGCACCTAAGGGGTATTATTGATTCCTTATCTAAGATAGGGCTTTTAAGTTGCTTGACAATGTGAATCGGGTCTGGGGCTACCCACAGTGACTGACCAGTGGGGCCGAAGACCAATAATACCAAACTAATTAATAAACCTAATAATACCTAACTAATAATAAACCTAATAATCCAAACACCAAAAAGAAAGGGAAACAGTCAACACATGGCATTTATGCAATGCTCAAGCAAGTATGATGATATGACAAGTTAATTTGCATTGGAATGTAACCCTAAGACATGCTCGACGATTTAATCGGGGTTCCGAGGGGTGAAAACCCTAACTCGGGGAAACTCCGGAACATATGAGAGGGGTGCATTTGTTCTTCTAATTATACTTGTCATTTAAGTTGTTGAACAATGCATGATTATAGGTCAAATAGATAGGTTTCATTTTTCTGAACAATTTGATATATTATTTGTATTTTTCTGACTTATAAATAAAAAATATTGAATTTACAAGTTTATATCAATTTCTGGAATTATTAAATCATTTAAAATTGAATTACTGTGTCAATATGACATCAGCAAAGGGTTGGGTTTTTTTTACCCAGACAGAACCTAGCCACTGTGACTGAGTGCTGGGCCCTAGGCCACATTAGCAAGCCACCGTGGTGGTCAAAGGTCAGCGGGCCCGTGGGCCACGTCAGCGTGACGCCGGGGTGACGTCATCTCAGCGGCCACCGTCGGGTGCTCACCGGGGACGGCGCTGTGAGGCGTGCGGGGCGACGGGGCTAGGCTTGATCGAAGCAGCGCGTCGCGGTAGGCAATAAAGTGGCGGCGCCGCTCGAAGAAGCTCACCGGAGCTGGGCGCACGGTGGGCAGCGGCGGCGGTGCTTGCAGCGACACGACGCGTGGCGGCTACAACAAGCAAGCAGGCAAACAGAGGGCACTGGGAGGTGCAGAGGCTCACCGCGCGTTAGAGAGAGGCGGCGCCGCTCCTTCTTGGTCACCGGAGCGTCGCCTCCGTCGAGCTCGAGCGGCGGCGGCGGCGGGCAGGGGGGAAGTAGCTGGTGCACGCACGGACGGAGGCGGCGGTGCTGGCGGACGAAACGCGTGGGCTCGGGCAGCCTGCCGGCGTCGGGGGCGGCGAGTTCGGGCAGCCTGCCGGCGTCGGGGGCGGTTGTGCGCGCGTCGGTGAAGCAGAGAAGTGAGATAGGGAAGAAGAAGAGGAGGGGCGTCAGTTATAACCAAAGGACCTTTAGTCCTGGTTGGTGGCACCAACCGGGACTAAAGGGTTATACGTTCCGGTTGGAGCCACCAACCGGGACGTATACTCCAATATTTTCAGCAGGCCAAGGGTTGGCGCGCAGGGGGTCTTTAGTCCCAGTTGGTGGCTCCAACCGGAACATATTCCCCTGTTTTCAAATTTTTTCAGGTATTTTCTCTCTGTTCCCGTCTTATTTTTTATTTTGGGGTTTAAATTTGTATTGTTTTTTAAATGATAATTAATTTAGAATTTAGAAAACTTTAAACATAAAAAGTGTTTGGATTTGAATAAATAATTCAAAACCATTTTCTGTTTAAAAAATAATTAATGTAACCATTTAAAATATGAACCATTTACAATTAAAAATGAATTAACTTATATTTTTTTAATATTAATTTGGAATTTATAAAAACTTTAAACATAAAAAGTGTATGGATTTGAATTAATAATCCAAAACCATTTTCTATTTTTAAAAAATAATTAATGTAACCATTTAAAATGAATTAACTTATATTTTTGAATATTAATTTGGAATTTATAAAAACTTTAAACATAAAATATTTTGGTGGTTATTTCGCAAAACGACATTTTGGAACGACATTTTGGTGGTTACTTCACAAAACGACCCGTTTTTTGCGCTCGGAAAATGGAAAAGGACTTTTCCGTGCGACAAAAAGGAAAACTTCCTCCTGCAACATTGTTCTCCATACCAATGTCCACACACATGCATAATATGGGCACAACATCACAAACTATGTCGTGATTCAGCACATAACATCGATCATTTGGACCGAAAGCCATGAAACCTCGAACATGATAGGTCATTTTGTGAAGGTTTTTTCGAAACATGATCAATATACCAAGTCTGGTATTTTTCCTTTCAATTATGTAACATAATATGACACCACGCGAAGGATTTTCATTGTTCGGATTTTTTTTGAATTTATTATGCCCGTTTTGAATTATCTGAATTTCTAACTATGGTCGAACCGGTGTGCATGAAGATAGGGGACGAGCATCGTTAGAACTTGCATTGGATCTCTAAAGAAACCACATATTGTGAGTCTAAAAATGATTTTTTCAAAAAATCACGGGCGATAGATCATGTACCTGTAGTACAAACCGGACCCACTTCCTACCGATTCGGCAGACATTTGTCCTTTTTACCCGGGATGGACGAAAAGGTTTGAGATGTCCCTGTTGGGAGATAGTCCATGTAAGGTGGTCTAGTATTTTAGGAAAATGAGACGGTAGCATTCTGAAACGGCATTTTGGTGGTTACTTCGCAAACCGACCCGTTTTTTGCGCTCGGAAAATGGAAAAGGACTTTTCCGTGCGACAAAAAGGAAAACTTCCTCCTGCAACATTGTTCTCCATACCAATGTTCACATACATGCATAATATGGGCACAACATCACAAACTATGCCGTGATTCAGCACATAACATCGGTCATTTGGACCGAAAGCCATGAAACCTCGAACATGATAGGTCATTTTGTGAAGGTTTTTTCGAAACATGATCAATATACCAAGTCTGGTATTTTTCCATTCAACTATGTAACATAATATGACACTATGCGAAGGATTTTCATTGTTCGGATTTTTTTTGAATTTATTATGCCCGTTTTGAATTATCTGAATTTCTAACTATGGTCGAACCGGTGTGCATGAAGATAGGGGACGAGCATCGTTAGAACTTGCATTGGATCTCTAAAGAAACCACATATTGCGAGTCTAAAAATGATTTTTTCAAAAAATCACGGGCGATAGATCATGTACCTGTAGTACAAACCGGACCCACTTCCTACCGATTCAGCAGATATTTGTCCTTTTTACCTGGGATGGACGAAAATGTTTGAGATGTCCCTGTTGGGAGATAGTCCATGTAAGGTGGTCTAGTATTTTAGGAAAATGGTACGGTAGCATTCTGAAACGGCATTTTGGTGGTTACTTCACAAAACGACCCGTTTTTTGCGCTCGGAAAATGGAAAAGGGATTTTCCGTGCGACAAAAAGGAAAACTTCCTCCTGCAACATTGTTCTCCATACCAATGTCAATACACATGCATAATATGGGCACAACATCACAAACTATGCCGTGATTCAGCACATAACATCGGTCATTTGGACCGAAAGCCATGAAACCTCGAACATGATAGGTCATTTTGTGAAGTTTTTTTCGAAACATGATCAATATACCAAGTCTGGTATTTTTCCTTTCAACTATGTAACATAATATGACACCACGCGAAGGATTTTCATTGTTCGGATTTTTTTGAATTTATTATGCCCGTTTTGAATTATCTGAATTTCTAACTATGGTCGAACCGGTGTGCATGAAGATAGGGGACGAGCATCGTTAGAACTTGCATTGGATCTCTAAAGAAACCACATATTGCGAGTCTAAAAATAATTTTTTCAAAAAATCACGGGCGATAGATCATGTACCTATAGTACAAACCGGACCCACTTCCTACCGATTCGGCAGACATTTGTCCTTTTTACCCGGGATGGACGAAAAGGTTTGAGATGTCCCTGTTGGGAGATAGTCCATGTAAGGTGGTCTAATATTTTAGAAAAATGGGACGGTAGCATTCTGAAACGGCATTTTGGTGGTTACTTCACAAAACGACCCGTTTTTTGCGCTCGGAAAATGGAAAAGGGCTTTTCCGTGCGACAAAAAGGATGGTGTCACCAACCGGGACATTATGTCGTGCGACACATGCATAATATGGGCACAATATTATGTCAACATTATGTCGTGCGGCGTGTACCTTGTCCCGGATGGTGTCACCAACCGGGACTAAAGATCAACCTGTAGTCCCGGTTGGAGACACCAACCGGGACAAAACACGAGTCAGCACTAATGATAGGGGTGAGTGTCGACATTATTTCGTATGTGTCGACACTATGCCGAGCTGCTTGTACTATAAATAGGCATCCTTGCGAGTCCAGTCCTCCAGCCAGTTTGAGGCATCTCCAAGATGGTTTTCGAGAGCAGGGACACCACTGCGGCCAGTTTCAGGGAGATGCCGACGGAGCCCAGTCCTCCGGCATCTCCGAGAAACTGGTCATAGAGGCACTCCCTAATATGTGAAATTAGTTAGCTCCGAGGCGTATTGATCTAGTTAGAGAAGTTACAAGCTGCAAGATGGTTTTCGAGAGCTGGGACACCACTGTGGCCAGTTTCAGGGAGATGCCGACGGAGCCCAGTCCTCCGGCATCTCTGAGAAACTGGTCATAGAGGCACTCCCTAATATGTGAAATTAGTTAGCTCCGAGGCGTATTGATCTAGTTAGAGAAGTTACAAGATGCAAGATGGTTTTTGAGAGCAGGGACACCACTACGACCAGTTTCAGGGATATGCCGCCGGATCCCAGTCCTCCGGCATCTCCAAGAAACTGGTCATAGAGGCACTCCCTAATATGTGACTGCGCACGTTTGGAGATCAGATCTTAATGGTAAGTACGAATCGGGACAACTTCTTCATAGTCCCGGTCCAGCCACAAAACGGGACTAACACTCAAGACATTTATTAATATTAAAAACTGAGACTACAAAACCGAGACTAAAGGCCACAAACCGCGAAAGATATCCTTCGGTCAAGCCACAAACCGCGAAAGACATGACCTAGAGTTACATAATATGAGCATGAACTTCTTGGCATATGTCCTTCCTTATGATCGCTTCAGACGTAACCATGGAGCATCTTCTTTACTTAACGGAATGCTTGGATCAGTTTTCACTGTGAAGGGCGGAATTTCATCAAACTTATTATAATCTTTTGACATGTCTGTCTTGTCCTCGATTCCCACGATGTTTCTTTTTCCTGAAAGAACTATGTGACGCTTTGGCTCATCATATGATGTATTCGTTTGCATATTTTTTTTCTTTTTTTCGGTCTGGAGGACATGTCCTTCACATAGAAAACCTGAGAGACATCATTGGCTAGGATGAATGGTTCATCTTTATAACCAAGATTGTTGAGATCCACTGTTGTCATTCCGTATAACTGGTCTATCTTTACCCCTTCCCCATTCAGGTTGACCCATTTGCAGCGAAACAAAGGGACCTTAAAAGAGACTCCATAGTCTAGTTCCCATATCTTCTCTATGTAACCATAATATGTGTCCTTTTGTCCATTCTCGTCTATTGCATCAAAGCGGACACCACTATTTTGGTTGGTGCTCTTTTTATCTTGGGCGATCGTGTAGAATGTATTCCCATTTATTTCGTACCCTTGGAAATTCAATAGAGTAGAAGATGGTGACGCGGCCAACAAGTATAGCTGATCTCCAACAGTGGTGTCATTCAAGAGATGTGTCCGCATCCAACCACCGAAAGACTTCATGTGTTCATCTGTAATCCATGATTCAGGCTTCCCCGGGTTTTTGGAGCGTACAATATTCTTGTGTTCCTCGATATACGGAGCTGCCAAGGTGGAATTATGTAGAACTGTGTAGTGTGCTTTAGTGAAAGAATCCCCGTCCCTACATATCATTGCTTTCTTTTCCAGCGTGCCTTTTCCACTTAGTCTTCCCTCATGCCGCGAGTCAGAAACACCAATCGTCTTAAGGTCAGGAATAAAGTCAACACAAAACTCAATGACCTCCTCTGTTCCATATCCCTTGGAGATACTTCCTTCTGGTCTAGCACGGTTATGAACATATTTCTTTAAGACTCCCATGAACCTCTCAAAGGGGAACATATTGTGCAGAAATACCGGACCGAGAATGGAAATCTCTTCCACTAGATGAACCAGGAGATGCGTCATAATATTGAAGAAGGATGGTGGGAACACCAATTCAAAACTAACAAGACATTGTACCACATCCTTCTGTAACCTTGGCAGAATATCTGGATTGATTACCTTCTGAGATATTGCATTGAGGAATGCACACAGCTTCACAATGGGTACTCGAACATTTTCCGGTAGAAGCCCCCTCAATGCAATCGGAAGCAACTGCATCATAATCACGTGACAGTCATGAGACTTCAGGTTTTGGAACTTTTTCTCTGCCATATTTATTATCCCCTTTATATTAGATGAGAAGCCCTACGGCACCTTGATACTGTAAAGGACTTCAAAAAAGATTTCCTTCTCTGCTTTGGTAAGAGCATAGCTGACACGACTTAAGTGACGCCCTTTATCCGTCTTGTTATGTGTATGCATGTTCTTTGGGTCTTTCATAATTTGTTGGTCCTCCCGTGCTTCAGGTGTATCTTTTGTCTTCCCATACACGCCTAGGGATCCTAGCAGGTTCACGCAAAGATTCTTCGTCACGTGCATCATGTCGATTGAAGAACGGACACGCAGGACTTTCCAATATGGCGGCTCCCAAAATATAGATTTCTTCTTCCACATGGGTGCGTGTCCTGTAGCGACGTCGTTCGGAACTGATTGACCGCCGGGACCCTTTCCAAAGATTACTTCTATGTCCTTGACCATACCAAATACATCATCACCAGCAGGGAGTTCAGACTTCTTTCGGTGATCTGCCTCACCTTTGAAATGCTTGCCTTTCTTTCTTACGGAATAATTGGTCGGAAGAAATCATCGATTCGCCAGGTACACAACCTTCTTGCATTTATACAAATATGTACCTTCAGTCTTATCTAAACAGTGGGTGCATGCCTTATGTCCCCTGTTTGTCTGTCCTGAAAGGTTAGTAAGAGCAGACCAATCATTGATGGTTACGAATAACAACCCTCGTAGATCAAATGGCTCCTGTTTGTTCTCATCCCACGCACGTACACCTGGTTTGCCCCACAACTGTAAGAGTTTTTCAACTAATGGCCTAAGGTACACATCAATGTCGTTGCCCGGTTGCTTCGGGCCTTGGATGAGCACTGGCATCATAATGAACTTACGCTTCATGCACAACCAAGGAGGCAGGTTGTAGATACATAAAGTCACGGGCCAGGTGCTGTGACTGCAGCTCTGCTCTCCAAAAGGATTCATGCCATCCGTACTTAGACCAAACCATAAGTTCCTTGCGTCACCTGCAAAGTCTGGGAAGTCTCTCTCGATTTTTCTCCACTGTGACCCATCAGCAGGGTGTCTCAACTTCCCGTATTTCTTACGGTCTTCTTTGTGCCATCGCAACAACCTGGCATGCTCTTTGTTTCTGAACATGCGTTTCAACCTTGGTATTATAGGAGCATACCACATAACCTTAGCAGGAACCCTCTTCCGGAGGGGCTCTCCCTCAACATCACCAGGGTCATCTCGTCTGATCTTATACGGCAACGCATTGCATACCGGGCATTTATCTAAATTCGCATACTCCTTACCGCGGTAGAGGATGCAGTCATTAATGCATGCATGTATCTTTTGCACATCTAATCCCAGAGGACAGAGAGTCTTCTTTGCTTCGTAGGTACTCTCGGGAAGTTCGTTATGTTTTGGAAACTTCGGCTTCATTATTTTCAGCATCTTTTCAAATGAGGAGTCAGTTAGACCACACTCTGCCTTCCATCGCAACAATTCCAGTGTGGTACCAAGCTTTGTGCTGCCATCTTCACAATTTGGGTACAACAATTTCTTGTGATCTTCTAACATGCCCTCTAACTTCAACTTCTCATTTTCTGTTTCACAGTCTCGCTTTGCATCAGAAATGACCCTACCAAGTTCATCAGCTGGCTCATCTGATGCCCGTTTTTCACCTCTTTCCTCTCCATTGTCTTCCATTGCAGTATCACTGTATTCAGGAAACATATGATGATAGTTGTTATCATCATCTTCTTCTTCACCATCTTCCATCATAACCCCTCTTTCCTCGTGCTTGGTCCAGCAATTATAGTTGGGCATGAAACCTTTTATAATCAGGTGGCAGCGAATGATTTTCGAGGAAGAGTACTCCTTGTTGTTCCGACATTAAACACATGGACAACGTATAAAACCATTCTCTTTGTTTGCCGTAGCCATATCGATAAATTTATCCACGCCTTTCATATACCCGGCTACGCGCCGGTCACCGTACATCCATTCCCGACCGTTCATCAGCATCATATAAGTAAGTTTATCAAAAAATAGGACATCATAAATAGTGAAATAACCAATTCACATCGACACGTGAATTGTATCAATGACAGAGAAAAGATAAGATTGCTAACCTCGATCGAGGGAAATAAAGAGGAGAAAGCTCAAGTGCGTCTCGAACACCTTCTATATTTTTGTTCTATGAGAAATTGAACGGGATTATTCACTCAAACATTTCATCAAACACCTTCAATGCATGCATAGAAGAGAAAAAACTAGCACACCCCTCACACCTTCCACCAAGAAAAAAAACAGAGTGGAGGCAGAGGGGGCTGGGGCGTTGCATTTATAGAGTGTGGGAGAATACGTCCCGGTTGGAGCCAGCAACCGGGACTAAAGGTGTGTGCCACGCCACGTGGCTGTGGCCAAACCTTTAGTCCCGGTTGGTGGCTCCAACCGGGACGTATTCCCCCTTACCAACCGGGACGCATGCCCCCTGGCGTCGTGCCCGCTTGAACCGGGACGCGTGCCAGCATTAGTCCCGGTTGGTGGCGCAACCGGGACTAATGCTCTGAGGGATCGCGAACGGATGACCCTTTTTCCACTAGTGAGTCTGCTTTTGTGAGGGACATGAAGTTCGCTTTAGTAAAAGTTTGGGGCATCAACCCGAGGTTTGCTCCTTGATCGATTAAAACTTTAGAAGTACAACCAGTCCATCTTCTAGGGAGAAAGTGTTCTGGTCAGTAGCATCTTTGGCATTTACGTCTTCAACAATTTGATGAATAAGGTGATACTTTCTGAGTACATATTTGTTTTTTTGGTGTGCTCTCGGTTTTTTTTTTTTGGCTTGTGCAATAGCACCTGTATTATCACAATACACGTTCAACGGACTGGATATAGCCGAAATCATACCGAGATCTATCAGAAAATTCTTGATTCAGACATCTTCTTTTTCTTTTGCCGCCTGATCCAAACACCTTCTTCCGCAGCAATGTACTAGCTTCCTGGTAGAGCCGGCTACCATTTCGTGCTTGTAACTTTTTGAAATTACTGCGCCTCCGTTCATTAAGAACACATATCTAGATTACGAGCGAAAGTCGTCTTTGTAGGTAATATGATTGAGATAATATCATCTCGAACTATGATTGAGATAAAAGCAAGCATAATCCTCCGTGCCTTTGCACGAGAATAATTCCTTACACATTCTATGTTCGTACCGGTGCTGGTGGTACTGGCGACCGAGGCCTTATTTAGTTCATCTTACAACAACACGCGATTTACTACGAGTTCACCTTGGAGCAGGTGAGCCTGATCTCCCCCTGCGTCCCGGTCTTGGGGGCGATGTTCCCCATGTTCACCATGGCCGTCGCGAAGGCGCTGCTGAACGTGGACGCGCTGGACGCGAAGCTGCTGACCGTGCTGTCGGCGCTCCCGCCGTTGAACAGCTCCTGGTCCGAGTGCAGGAGCCCCTTCTGGGACTGGAGGTTGGTGTAGTAGGCGTTGTCGAAGGCGTTGGGCGTCATGGTGTCCAGCGGCGCCAGGGTGCTGTCGCCGGAGCCGGTCGTCTGGGGGCAGTTGGCCTGGAGCGACGTCGCGAAGGCCGCGTCGATGTTGGTGTCGTTGTAGATCCTCGCCCTGAAGAACCTGCACTGCGACTGCCCGATCGTGTGGGCGCCAGAGAGCGCGATCATGTCGGTCAGGCTGAGGCCCTTGTTGCTGAAGTTGTCGGTGAGGTTCTGGAGGCTGAAGGTAGGAGCTGGAAGGTTACTTTCTGCGTTGCTCTTGCTCGCGGTCGTGGAGTCCCTCCTACCCAGAAGAACCGTCCAGGATGGCCCTCCGAGCTGCACAAATCAGTTAGCTCCAAGCGACGAGCAGGAAAACAGTATTATCACATATGCGTGCTTGCTGCTGAAAGCTAATTGTCGAGCTTACCGCGACGACGGAGTCACGGGCGGCGACGGCGAGGATGTCGGCGCAGGAGACTGTTTGGCTGCATACGGCCTCCACCTGGGTCTTGATGTTGTCGATGACGTCCATGCCTCGAATGGAAGCGTTGTTCGGAATCGCCCCTTGCTCGCCGACGAAGCTCCCCGTGTCCGCAAGCAGAACAGACCCGTCACATCCCTGCAAAGAGGTTCAGATATCCTAATCATTTGCTGTTACTAATGCCCATCGAACTGTTTTCTGCACGGGGTGACGACTGTATAATAGGTTAGGTGGGACTTACGTCGACAAAGCAGTCGTGGAAGTGCAGCCGGACCAGCGACGCCCCCATGCGGGCCTCGCTGCTCACGGCAGCCGTCACCGCGCTCTTGATGGTGGACAGAGCGTTGGGGCACGACGTGTCGTAGAACGTCGACGACAGCTGCGCCGACGCCGCCGAGGCCATTGCCACCAGCACCAACAAGCTAAGAAAAGAGGCAGAAGCCATGGCAAACTACTAATAAGCGCAGACAATAATTGTGTGCTTCTGCCTTATTACTTTCTTGTGTTGGCCGTGGCTATCTTGCAAGAGATTACTACATCGAGCTAGACATATATATAGCCAGAGAGGATTTGGCGCCACGGGCAGCCGGGGCTAAAACATCCAAATATTGTGTCTAACTAGCTAGCTAGTCCCCGCCCAAAAAAAAAAAAAAACCCTAGCCAGTCCATAGACATTTTGCCAACCATAATGGTCGATCAAGGCTACCCTACAAACGAATACTAGTATTCGCCGTCCCTGAAAAATAATCAAATGATATCCGCAGGCTTCGAACGAGCTAGCATGGAAAGTTCCCGCGCATCGATTTGATCATGCTACCAATTTTTAGATCGATTTGATTACCACTATGCATGGTACAGCGAAGTATATTCATTGCAAAAAATTCAGCTGCATTATTACTCAATGTATGCATGATTGGAGGGTCAGTTCGAATGGGCCTTATCATATTGCTTAGGCGATAACGTAAACAACAGTGGCATATAGTATCTGCAGCACCAACGAGATACACATGCACTACACATGTGGTTTGTCTCTTGTTTTAGCAAACGTTGGACGTCACCGTAATAAAACTATAGTTACACCAAAGTTGTTTCAAACAATAATTTCTAGTTTCCCATTTGATATCTGGGTGTTCACCATGATTTATGTTATAACTACGTCGAACATGTGTGTATGGCTATGGTTGGAATTGGGTTACATGAATAGTTAGGTGTTGGAGTCCATCACATGTTAACCTGAGCCGAATTTTAACCATGGGTAGCAAAAATAGACTGAATGAATCTGGTAGGTTAGCCAAAAAGATTGCAAGGGGGCACTGGGGTGCCCGTGACATGTGTGGCTTGACCTGCGTGCCATGGTGATTGAGATGTGGTCGGGGTCGATGTACATCTCACAAAGATCAGGTTGAGCACATTTCATAATATGTGCATATTAGTCTCATTCATGCTATAGCCATAACACACTCTCAGTGAAAAAAAATACATGAGAACAATCTAACCAAAACACACTCTCAGTGAAACAACTACGAGAGGCCAAAGCTTTGGATGACTATTCATCAGATAGGAAGCCGACAATCCGCCGACATGTTACGTCGACCATGTCGCAAGAAAGATAAAACCATGAGATTTTATTTTTTGAACAGGAAAAAAATAAAAATCTCATGGTTTTGTCTACAACATATTCATCACCCTCGAGACATTACGGCACAGGACACATGAACCAAATTACTAGGAAGAAGCTAACTAAACTACTCCCCATGCATGTTCACCTCACTAAACTTCAGTATCCGTAACCGAACCCGTGCCAGCTTTTCCTCATCGTCTCCTCTTGGTCAAAAAACTGCAGTAGTAGTACAGTAGATCGTCGTCGGCTGGTCTACGGCGATTCGTCTCGTGGGGAAATTATGTACGTAAGCTAGCGGACGAAACAGTAGTCGGGAGGCACGGCTCGGTTTGAATAGTTTAGTGGGAGGGTCGATATTTGTCTATGAAATTTTTGTCACTGTCTGACCGTTGTGCAGTCACTTTCCACTAGGAGACAGAGCCTAATCTTCGGTTAGCCTTGGCATGATCCAATCTCTGTATTTTATGTATATATACTAAACCTAAAACCTTGGCTATTGGCACTTGGCCCAACTAGGTAACTCCAAATCGGGATAACAGTCAGCGATGTGGCGCATATGCATAATTTGTCGGTCTAGCATAAGAAAATGTCGTCACTACCTTCCGAACTTCGATGATTAGTCTACTTTAACCATATAGGTTTTTCTTTGCGAATCATTTACCCCTAGGCTATCAGACCCGTGAGCACATATTCTACTATTTTGATACTTTAAAACCCAAGAACTCTCATTGGCTCGCATGGTCTAGTGATCTTTTTTAACAAAAGGTTAAAAATCATATTTATAAGTTTCAGAAATATCTGAAAAATAGTCAACGATGTGTCCTGCAAGCGTACAAACTTGCAATGTTAAACTCTTTGAGTTTCTGGTTACATAAAAATGACAAAAATCTGGTATATTTCGAAGTTTTTAAAAAATATGCACTATTCACTATACTAATATTCTTACTTATTTTATTTTCGTATAGCTTAGAATGCAAAATATTTTATTAAGATATTATTACTGTAGGATACATCGGCGTATTCAGATTTTTTTACATCTTTTCAGATTAGTACACATGGTTTTGTCTTTAACAAATAAAGAAATCACTAGAGCTTTGATGTAGACCATACTCTTTAAAATCTGAGTTTGTAACCCTGAGGGCTTTTTTTTTCAACCGTGCTACCCATTCCCTTAAGAATTAATTAACCAGAGAAGTTGTTTTGCGGAAGTTTTTTTGGATTCGAGGTAGCACTCCTGGTGCTTTTGCTGCCGCGACTCTCCATTTGCTTCAACGGGGTTTTGTTTTCTTTATTCTTCTACTTTTGTTTCTTGGTTGTGTCCATTCTAGATGTCTAGACTTGCTCTAGTCATTATGTTTTTGTAGAGACTGAATATAATTGATATCTCCTTGATATTAATATATTCTCTTTGTTGAGCATTTTTTTTTTAGTTTTCTTTGCACTGTATATTGTGGATGTATTTTTTTAAAAATCGATGAAAAATATTTTCAGAGTCTTCTTATATATCTAGTTATTGTTTGGATGCAAAGTATTTATTTAAGAGTTTTGTTGTCTAGTGTGGATGCAAAGTATTATGTAGAGTTTTCTATTTGTTTAGTATTTTTAGATTTTTCCTGTATGTTGTATATTAATAAATATCTAGTTACTTTCTAGATGTAAATTATTTTACTGTGGAGTTTTCTTCAGATTTTTGAATGTATACTTAAAAAGTTGTAACAATCTGATGTTTCCACATGTGCCTAATACCTAATGCATTTTTCATGTCCATTAGAGCGAGGTGGAAGGAAGGAGCGGACAATTGTGCAGGGAACCGGGAGACGGAGGACCTCATCATGGTCTCCATCATCGATGCATTAAGCCCATATCACGGACGTTTATTTTATTTTATAGTTTCACATGGACAATGGGTGTTACTATTGTTTTATCCGAAGCTACGTATGTCCTAAAGAATACGTTTGTGTTTAGATACTGTTCGTGTGAACATGGACAAACAGTTTATGAACCGTTTGTTCTGAGGTCCCCGCATCAGTAACAACAATAATGTACCGAAGGACTCCAAAACCCTGGTCCGTGAGCTAGCACCAGTGTCCAAGACACGGATCTGTACTAGCGACTCCTTTTGATCAGTGATATTTTACTGATCTTGTGAAAAATATGGTTGAGTTTTGATAATGTTCGTTCGTGTGAGCATGGACAATAGTTAATGAACCGTCTGCATCAGTAATAACAACAATAATGTAGTGAAGGACACTTGTGTTTTGATACTGTCATGCATGGAGGTAGGCATAGAGTCAAATCAACAGTTGCAGAATAATACAATCACCCAATCTTCAAATGAACACACTCATGGTTGCTTTAGCGTGTCGGGTGATCAGCTCGGAGACGGCTTTTCAGTTTGTTGTCTAGTTTTTTTTTTGATAGAACGCGTGTGTTTTATTGATCAAACAGAAATAGAGTCATTACAAAGTTCCTTCCGGATAACATCCGGGGGCACACCACGCCACATAGACAAACTAGAAAATTCAGAAGAACGCGCTAACTTGTCAATGGGACGAATTTTCCTGCTATGCACATGGCTGTATGTGATTGGTCTCCATGCAACTGAAAAATGGAATTTCCACGGTTTCTGGCTACATACGAGCCTCAAATTGAGCGCTGAAAAACGGATTCATGGTTTTTCGTGCAGCTACGTGGTGCACCGGCCGGTACTTTTATAATACTTTAATGTATGTGACATAGTACATCTCATATAGTACATCTCATTCCACTATGGATCGATCATGGGCTGAGATTTTTCCGATGGTTGCAAAGTGGCTTGCCGTGCAATGCTTGTACTCCCTCCGTTTTAAATATAAGATGGGGTTTATCTTTTATGAAAGAAATGTATCTAAATGTCTTCTAATGTGTGGTAAAACATTCTATATTATAGAACGAAGGGAGTATATATCTTACAATGGCCTCTGTAAGTTGTACCTGGCAATGGTCCTCGTTGAACCTATTGTTTTGAGACCTCAAACTTTGTACATGACGAAAACCTAAGATACGTCGATAGAGCGATGATAGTACTTGCACACTCTTCTCTTCTTGGAGGCATTATTTTTGCAGAACATCTTTTGTATCCGGGATGATATCTTTGGTAGTGGGTTGTATGCTGCTCTGAGTGATTGATCACCATGCCAGGGCATTTTTTATTTCTCTTTTTTAGATGTATGTATCCTTAATGTCGCTTTAACATTTTGTTGGTGCAAAGTTTAAATGTAATTGATATCTTCATAATATTAATATATTTCTTTTTCCAAAAAACGTGGCTCGCCGTGCATTATCTCTCCGTCTCCCTATCTCTTGTGTACATGATCATCATTCACCCTCTCTCTTGTGTACATGATCATCATTCAGAGTTAAATAGGGTAAGGATCGCGGAATTTGATTCCAGGATGTTTTAAGTCAACATCGAATGCACGCTAGCGAAGGAAAATAAATAGTTCTAACTGCACATAGACGTCGAGCTTATCTATATACAGAAGAAAAATAATACTAATACATGTAGAGCTTTATAAGTGTCTAACTGCAGGCCCGTATTGCATGCCAGCCATGCATGTAGGATTGCTCTCGGGTCGAAACTCTGTACATGGACTAAAATTGATTGATCACGACATGCATCCATGCACGCACTCAAGTGGAGAACGAATTGGAGAGAGTACTAGTCTACAGATAGGGATGCATGCTGCATGTGGTTAGTCATGTTTTGTTGACCGGATTTGCCGTTGAAAAGGAGTTTGAGTTACGAGCAAAATTTGTTGGGTTTATTACCCTAGTTCACCTGAATATTTAATTGGAGCTATGCAATCAGCCGACACACAGTTTCGTTACGCCCGTGCCTTTGGACTTACATGACGCCATCCTCCATTACGTTTGGTTTGCTTGTCGTATGTTTGACCCTTTTTTTACATTTGGGATCTCTTCTTTGTTTCGTCAGCAGCCATAGAAACAAATAGATATGGTGCGTTCTGACATGTGGGACCAAGCAAATAACCCATCAGCAGAGTCGAAGACAATTAGATTTGTATTTCTTCTGACGTGCGGCAACCACCACTTAGCCCTGTCAGCAGCATGAAAATAACGGTCAACAAAGTCAATCCATGAGAACTTACAAGCCCTGACGGGCCACATTGGGCATGCTACAACCATGTCTGTTACGTTTTGCGGATCTCGGGATTCCATATATTAGGATGCAAACGACCGGGATTTTGACTTCGGGATTCGAACGGTCTAAGCTCTACAAATTTAGGGTTTGAAATGGACTTTTTCCTAAAAACTATATGCATCCTATTTTGAAAAGGAGGAAGTAGTTAATGAACCATTTGTTCTGAGGTCCTGTATCAGTAATAACAACGACAATGTAGTGAAGGACTCCAAAACGCTGCACACATCTGTACTAGTACGTATCTCCTTTTGATCAGTGATATTTTACTCATACATGGGAATCCTTCATGCATTGGCATGATAGGCCCTTGAGATACATATATAACCTTTGGTTCATGCATGCCACTTTCTTAGGTTTTCACAATAAGCTTATGGCCCAAGAAAGGGCGCTTCATGGATCGAGTATACGACTTCATATGGAGTATATCTATACGATAATATAAACTGGCCATCTCTGGATAGCCTTATTAATTCCACATGTATATGTGAAATGTGATCTTTGTTGGTTGATTGATTCAATACTATACGTGCACGTGCACCTGGCGATTCTTAGTTCGCCTTGGAGCAGGTGAGCCTGACCTGTCCCTGCGAGCCCGTCAACGGGCTGAGGTTGGCCATCTTGACCATGGCCGACGCGAAGGCGCTGCTGAACGCCGCCGGGTTGCTGGCGAAGTTGCTGACGATGTTGTCGGCGCTGCCGCTGCCGCCGGCGTAGAGCACCTGGTCGGAGTGCAGGAGCCCCTTCTGGGACTTGAGGTCGGTGTAGTACTTGTTGTCGAAGGATGACGGGGTGGCGGTGTCCAGCGGCGCCAGGTTGCCGTCGCCGGAGCCGGCGGGCCGCGGGCAGTTGGCCTTGAGCGCCGTGGCGAAGCCGGAGTTGATGTTGGTCTCGTTGTAGATCCTTTCCCTGAAGTTCTGGCACTGCGCCTGCCCGATCGTGTGCGCGCCGGAGAGGGCCACGATGTCGGTCAGGGTGAAGCCCTTGGGGCCGAAGGAATTGGTGAGGTCGGCGATGTTGGAGGATGGAGCTGGAAGGGCGCTGTTGGCCAGGGCCTCGTTTGCGGTGGTGGAGTCCCTCCTCCCGAGGTCAACCGTCCATGTCGGCCCTCCCAACTGCATATGCGCACCGGGAGAAAAAAAATATCCAATTGGTATTAGTTGGGGAAGGTGGAGCACCAGTCCAGTGTACGTGGAGTAAGGGTAAGGTACGGTGATGTTACTTACGGCGACGACGGAGTCCCTGGCGGCGAGGGCGACGATGTCGGCGCAGGAGACGGTCTGCTTGCAGAGGGCCTCCACCTGGGCCTTGATGTTGTCGATGACGTCGAAGCCTCGAAGCGAGCCGATGTTGGGGAAGGCGTTCTGCTCGTTGCCGGACAGCAGAACGGACGCGTCGCAGCCCTATGCATATATGGTAGTACAACAATACGTACGTAAGTACTCCACCAGTGTCACACACCGACAAATAAAACTGAAGCAAAGGTGGCGTTGTTTAATGTTTATGCATGTGAAAAGCTTAATTACTTGGACGAAGCAGTCATGGAAGTGCAGCCGGAGCAGCGACGCGCCCATGCGCTTCTCCTTGTTCACGGCGGCCGTCACGGCGGCCTTGATGGTCTTCACAGCCTTCGGGCACGACGTGTCGTAGAACGTCGTCGACAGCTGCGCCGACGCGGCCGCGGCCAGGCACAGGAGCAGCACGGCTGACAGAGAGGAGGAGGAGGCCATGGCAATGCAACTAGCGAGAGTACACTAGCCCTTCTTGTGATATGTGTCGAAACACCTGAGCTGGATGCAATGCAATGCCCTGCATTCCATGCACATATATATAGCCGGTGGCAGGCCTGGCCACTTCTAGCACATTATATGCCAACTGCGACTTGTGGTAGCCACGTTGCCGACTGCCGTCGGCGTTCGTGCCGCACACAATTTTTCCCCCTCTTTTGAGGGGGGCCGTTTCCGTTATGCCGCAACCAATTCGTGGAGTGTGTATCGTGCATGCATGGAGGTAGGCATAGAGAGTCAAATCAACAGTTGCAGAATAATACAATTGCCCAATCATCAACTGAAAACTCATGGTTGCTTAAGCGTGTCGTGGAGATCAGCTCGGAGAGACGGCTGTTCAGTTTGATATCTACATTCTTTTTTTGCAAATCAGTTTGCTGTCTACTTAACGGTCAATGGGACGATTTTTCCTGCTATGCACATGCATGCATGGCCGTATGTGATTGATCTCCATGCTGGGAATTTCCGCGGTTTCTGCCTACATATGAGCCTCAATTTGAGCGCTGAAAAACAGAATCACGGTCCTTCGTCGTGAAGCTACGTGGTGCGCACACCGGTACTTTATTTACTAGTACTTTATTGTATGTGACATAGTACGTCTCAAATAAAAATGTGGTATTCCACTATGGATCGATCATGGGCTGAGATTTTTCTGATGGTTGCATAGTGGCTTGGCGTGCAATGCTTGTATCTGGTCTGACAAGGGGTGGAGCCAGGAATTGGGCATATAAAGGGGGCGAACTCAAAATATAACATTTTTCATAGCATGTGTCACATAGTAAATGAATCTATTCGACAAAATTTCTGATGGTAAGAAATGCTCATGTCTATTTGGTAGGCTAAATTGAGAAAAATGCCACCGATCAGCACGATGTACCAAATAGTTCATTGCCAATAACACATATTTTGTACAATCATTACCACTATATATATTTGCTTTCTAAATTAATTTCGTAAAGAAAATCGTATCGAAGACTGAAGCTACCGGCGGTGGTATGCATGTGCATATTGATTTACCTTTCGATCAGAGTGTTTGATCAGGTAGAAATGAAGGATTGGGTAGCATTGGTGCGTGCTTGAATCAAAAGAGCAACGGCCGGCGAGTGCGAGCAACGAGACATCGAGCAGCGGAAGCCCTAACATTAGCAGCGGACGGCGAGATCTATAGATCTCGTCTCAACGATAGGCGCTGTCGAACAAAAGGGGCAGAACGCCGAAAAGGCAACTATGTATTTTAAATAGGGGTAGACGTGTTTTTTCTCTCATTGTGGGTATGAAAAATAGATAGATTAGTGTTAAACTTGGGCTTAGATACTAATAATACAAATTACTGCCCATATCTCCACCCTGTATATCTGACAATGGCCTTCCTTGATTCTACATGACAATGAGACTTGTTGAATGCATTGTTTTGAGACGTCGGACTTGGTCCATGGTAAAAACTTAAGATATGCTGATACAGCGATGTTAGTGCTGGTATTTTGTTCCCTTCTTGGGGGTATCCTTTTTGAAGAACTTCTTTTATCTGGGTTGATGTCTTTGGTGTTGCGAGTGGTTGATCACCACATCTGGCTCTTTTTCTCTTTCTATTTTTTAGATGTGTGTATCCTGAATATCATTTTATTATTTTATTGGTGCGGAAGTTGGATGTAATTGATATCTCCATAATATTAATATATTCCTTTTCCATAAAAATGTGACTCACCGTTATATCAGTCTCCCTCTCTCTTGTGTACATCATCATTCAAATTTAAATATGGTAACGGTTGCGGAACTTTGATTCCATGATATTGTAAGTCAGCATCGAATGCACGCGAGCGAAGGAAAATAAATAGTTCTTCCCACTAGGCACTGCACACATAGACGTGGAGGTTATCTATATACAGAAGAAAAATAGTACAAATACGTGTGGATCTTGATAAGAGCATCTTTACTCAGACACGCTATAAGTTGAAGCCGTAAAATCGTTTTGCACCGTGCTGCGTCAGTTTAGCACGCGCGACGATGACGCGACCTTCATCGGAGGTGCCATTTTGCAGCGCGCGCCGCCGAGCAAAAAACGTGCCCCCCCCCCCCCCCCCCCCCCAAGCTCATCATTTTGCAGCGCCAGAAATAAGATTTTTCAAAAACACAAACTCAAATATGATCTAAATTAAAAAAAATAGCTAGAAATATATTACATAGAACAGAAATTAAACATAGTGCAAAGATGCAAGATTCTAGTGCAGAAATTAAAACATATTGCAAACTGACACTAAAACCTATCTACTCATCCTCCGAGGTGGTGTTGTCAGAATCAGTCCATAGATCATCTTACCTCGGATCGTCGCCGGGCCCTCCAGCTGGGCGGTGATGAAGGCCTTCTTCTGACGCTGTTCCTCTCTCTTCGCCCTCCTCTCGGCCCTCTTCAAGGTATAGAACTCCTATTTCGCTTGGACGCCCTGTGGGAACTCACGCTTCCACGCGGATATGTTGTGCTCATCAATCTCGGCGATGACAAGATGCCGTTGTGCCTGGCGGTGACGGCGACGGTCCTCCTTGGTCATGAGGCATGGCGTGGGCGCGATGAACTCCTCCTCCTCGAGTGAGTTGACGTCGCCGAAGTTCATTGAGTCCCGCGGGCGACCGAGCTAGGCACCATGTTGCGCCATCGTAGGCGTGCGCGGCCTCGTGCGTGGTCTCGTACGTGCCAAGCGTGAGGCAAAAACTGGTGGCGCGCAGCTCGGTGTAGAACGTGCCGTTCTCCCACGCGCGCACACGCCCCGGTGAAAGGGCATGCATGCCCCCATGTGTGGTTTTGGTAATTAATGACAATCTCTATGGACTAATATGTAAATTGAGTTTCACTTATAGGTTTTTCCATTGGTATCGTTTGGGCCATGTGTTAGTCTCAAGGTTGAAAGATGAAGAAAGAAGGAGCTTGAGGGTTGATCAAGGCAAGTGCAAAGAGTTGCATCAAGTTGGATCAACCTCAAGAAGGGATGAAGAAGGGAAAGCTCAAGATGCGCCATCTCTAGAAGATCTCATGCTTGAAGCTTGCCATTCTCGTGATCATGGAGTGATGAAGACAAGTTCAAGAAGAGGTTTCCCTATGGAGTATGGGGGAGCAATTTGCAAGTATTCATCAAGTAAGAGCGAGCAAGAGCAAACAAAAAAGGTGTTCCCACTTTAGATGAACAAGACGGTCTACATCAAGTTCAAGTGGAATGCTCAAGACAAAGGTATGTTCTTGATAGGGCTTCTCTTTTGCCGGTCTCGTGTTATTAGTTGGGATACCGGGTTTAGGATAGATAGCCGTACTATCAAGAGGGGCTCGCAAGCGGGTGTCTCGTTTGCATCGTTTGGAGAGAGCTCAAACCTTTGCATTCATAGCATCATCTTTCTTGGTTGTTATTTGGTTCTTGTCCATGAGAGGATCTAGAGCTTGTGGTCATCATCATAACAAGCTCTAGTTCATCAAATAAGGATTTCACTTGCATATCTTATTGCGGTTTTTGATCTAGCAAGTTTTCTGGCTCCACACCTTGGGGGATACTTCACATATATATTCATGGTATTTTCTCCCAAGGTGATACCCAATATTTCATCTCGTTTGGATTTCGGATGCGAAAGTTATTGCATTTCTGGTTTCTGGAATTTCCCTGACCGAAAGTTCCGGCTTCTCATTGGAAGTTCCGCTAGGGCATTTTGCCGCCGGAAGTTCCGGTGGAAGTTCCGGTTCTTCACGTACTGTATCCTCTTTATTTGGTTTGTTGTATTTGACGGAATTTGGGCCGAAAGTTACAGCGGTAATACCGCCCCCACCGGAAGTTCCGGCCAGGGACCGGAAGTTCTGCTCGGGCCTAGTTGCCACCGGAAGTACCGATTGAAAATCCGGCTCTTGTTCTGCTCATGTTCAGTAACCTTCTGTTTTGGATGTGTCTATTTTTCGGAACTTCAGTCGGAACTTCCACCGGAAGTTCCACTCCCACCGGAAGTTCCGGTGGACCGGCGGAAGTTCCGACCAGGACTCCCGTTTTTAGATTCTCGCATCACAGTTTTTGACCGCTGGCTGTGCGGCACCGGAACTTCCGGCCTCCCACCGAAAGTCCTGTCCAGGGTCGTGAATGCCCATAACGGGCAGATCTGGGAGCCCTTTAAAAGGGGCTCCTCTTCCCCTTCGTGGGTAATATCTTTTCTTCTTGGTTCTTGGCTTTCTCTCTCTCCTCCATTATTGACTTTGAAGAAGCTTTCCCTCTCCCCTTTCCCTTCCTATGATTCTTGCATCTTGTTTAGGGATTTGAGAGAGGAGATCTAGATCTACAATCTCCCCAAGCCAAATCCCTCCTTTATGAAGGAATCATTAGGATCTAGATCTTGGAGAGTTTTGTATTCTCCTCTTGTGTTCTTCCTCTCTTATTCCCCAATAGCTTTTGTAGCTTTGGTGGAATTTGAGAGAGAAGGACTTGCCTCTTGCATTTGTTGCGTAGGTTTGAGTTATCCTCGGAGATTCAGTGAGTACAAGCTTGTAGGCTTGTTACTCTTGGGTTCTTGGAACCCTAGAAGGTTGTGTGGTTGGTTTGTTGACCTTTTATGATCTTGTTAACCTTTTATGGTCTTGTAGCCTCTTGTGGCTTTGTTGGTCTTTTGTGGCATTGTAGCCTTTTGTGGCTTTGTTGTTGGGAGCCTCCAATTAAGTTGTGGAGTTAGCCTCAATCTTGTACGGGTTCGGTGACCGCCCTCAAGCGTCCCATAGTGGAGAGAGTGCACACCTTTTGTGGTGCGCACTCGGGAGAATAGGGTGAGCCTTTTGTGGCGTCGGTGAGTTGCATGCTTCCGCATCCGGGGTGAGGCCTTGTGTGGCGGTGGGTGAGTATCGATCCACCACACCTCGAGGTGAGCCATTTGTGGCATTCGGAGATCATTGCGCCATCGCACATCTCCAACGGAGTCGTAACTTCTTTGGAAGTGAACTTCGGAAAACAAATCTTTGTCTCCGCGTTCATCGGTTATCTTTCAACCAAGCTCTTTACTTATGCACTTTACATTATGATAGCCATCGTGCTTGAAGTATTTATATCTTGCTATCACCTTGTTGCTTGTATTGCTTAGCATAGGTTGTTGGTGCACTTAGGTGAACTTAGTGACTAGGTTTTGTGCTTAATAAATTAAACGTTAGTTTTATTCTGCATTTACTTGAGCCTAAACCGTAATAATTTTAAAAGCCTATTCACACCCCCCCTCTAGGCGACGTCCATTGCACTTTCACCCAGAACCTCGACAAACCGCCGACGGCGAGGCGGCATTGCCGGTGGCGGACTACGACGTGGGAACAAAAGTGGGAGGAGAGAGAGGAAAAGGGGCGGCGGCAGGGGCGCGTGGTGCTCGAGGCGATGAAAGTGGGTTGGACACGCGCGCGCGTTATCGGTGGAGTGTGAGCGCGCGCTAAAACTTTCAGGTGATTGGACACGCGCACACTGCATATTTGACGCGCGGAATAGCATCGATGGGTGCGCGTGACAAAATACATAGAGCGTGCCAAGTTTTCCCGCGTCTGCTTGGGGAGCGTATTATTTCAGCTTTTTTTTAGCGCAACACTACTGAAAGGGCATATATGCCCCCATGTGTGGTTTTGGTAATTAATGACAATGTCTATGGACTAATGTGTAAATTGAGTTTCACTTGTAGGTTTGTCCATTGGCATTGCTTGGGCCATGTGTTGGTCTCAAGGTTGGAAGATGAATAAATGTCCAAGGGCTTTGTCCCATTGGAATCATGAAGAAAGAAGGAGCTTGAAGGTCGATCTAGGCATGTGCAAAGAGTTGCATCAAGATGGATCAACCTCAAGTAGGGATGAAGAAGGGCGAGCTCAAGATGCGCCATCTCTAGAAGATCTCATGCTTGAAGCTTGCCATCCTCGTGCTCATGGAATGATGAAGACAAGTTCAAAGAAGAGGTTTCCCCATGGAGTATGGGGGAGCAATTTGCAAGTCTTCATCTTCATCAAGCAAGAGCATCCAAGAAAGGTGTTCCCACTATAGAAGAACAATACAGTCTACATCAAGTTAAAATGGGATACTCAAGGCAAAGGTATGTTCTTGATAGGGCTTCTCTCTTGCCGGTCTCGTGTTGTTAGTTGGGAGACCGGGTTTAGGATAGATAGCCGTACTATCAAGAGGGGCTCTCAAGCGGGTGTTTCGATCGCATCGTTCAGAGAGAGATCTCAAACCTTTGCATTCATAGCATCATCTTTATTGGTTGTTATTTGGTTCTTGTCCATGATAGGATCTAGAGCTTGTGGTCATCATCATAACAAGCTCTAGTTCACCAAATAAGGATTTCACTTGCATATCTTATTGCGGTTTTTGATCTTGCGAGTTTTTCGACTCCACACCTTGGGAGATACATCACATATATATACTTGATATTTTCTCCCTTGGTGGTATCCAATATTTCACATTTTGTTGGGTTCTACTTGGTTTTATCTTTCCAACAAAATTGGTTTCATCCCAATCGGAGTTTCCGAGCTCAACTTCTTGTGTTTTGGGTTTTGGAGGTTTTACCGGTTCATCGCTTATATAGAGGTCATATCTTTCTCAATTTGGTTTTATACTTCCATGCTGGACTATTATGTTTATTTGTATAATCTTGTAAAACTTTTTTTTCTCTTCAAAACGAGCCCAAGATCATCAAAAACGGAGTCCGGGATCAAAAGTTATTGAAGTTTTCGTGCAATGTTGTCCTGTGTTTTTGCTTGAGCGGAAGTTCTGGCCCAAGTTCCGACCCAAGTTCCGATCAGGTTCAGTAACTTGTGTTTCTATTTGCCGAAAGTTCCGGTGGGAGGCCGGAAGTTCCGGTGGGGGCGCGAATCTGGCCCAAACGGTCAGTTTTTCCTTGTCTATTTAAGGGGGGCTTCTTCCTCAATGGTTCCCCATCTTTTGAGCTTGTTTTTTCCCACCATTGTTGACCTATTTGAGCTCTCTTACTCCCTCTGCCTCCCATGATTCTTACATCTTTTTTAGGGAAAAGTGAGAGGAGATCTAGATCTACAATCCCACCAAGTCAAATCCCTTCTTTATGAAGGAATCATTGGGATCTAGATCTTGGAGAGTTTTGTGTTCTCCTCTTGTGTTCTTCCTCCCTTATTCCCCCAATAGCTTTTGTAGCTTTGTTGGAATTTGGAAGAGAAGGACTTGCCCTTGCATTTGGTGCATAGGTTTGAGTTCTCCTCTTGTGTCCTTCCTCCCTTATTCCTCCAATAGTTTTTGTAGCTTTGTTGGAATTTGGGAGAGAAGGACTTGCCCTTGCATTTGGTGCATAGGTTTGAGTTCTACTCGGAGATTCGGAGAGTTCAAGCTTGTGAGATTGTTTCTCTTGGGTTCCTTGGAACCCTAGACGGTTGTGTGGTTGGATTGTTGACCTCTTGTGGTCTTGTTGACCTTTTGTGGTATTGTAGCCTTTTGTGGCGTTGTTGGCCTTTTGTGGCATTGTTGGCCTTTTGTGGATTTGTTGTTGGGAGCCTCCAATTGAGTTGTGGAGTTAGCCCCAATCTTGTATGGGTTCGGTGACCGCCCTCAAGCGTCCCATAGTGGAGCAAGTTCCCGCCTTTTGTGGTGCGCACTTGGGAGAATAGGGTGAGCCTTTTGTGGTGTCGGTGAGTTGCATGCTTCCACATCCGGGGTAAGGCCTTGTGTGGCGTTGGGTGAGCATAGAGCCACCACACCTCGAGGTGAGCCATTTGTGGCGTTCGGAGAGCATTGCGCCATCGCACCTCTCCAACGGAGACGTAGCTTCTTTGGAAGTGAACTTCGGGAAACAAATCTTCGTCTCCGCGTCCATCGGTTATCTCTCAACTGAACCCTTTACTTATGCCTTTATATTGTGATAGCCATCGTGCTTGAAGTATTTATTCCTTGCTATCACCTTGTTGCTTGTATTGCTTATCATAGGTTGTTGGTGCACCTAGGTGAACTTAGTGGCTAGGTTTTGTGCTCAATAAATTAAACATTAGTTTTATTCCGCATTTACTTGAGCCTATGCCGTAATAATTTTAAAAGCCTATTCACCCCCCTCTCTAGGCGACTTCCTTTGTACTTTCAATTGGTATCAGAGCGAGGTCTCTCGCTTTTAGGCTTCACCGCCTCGAGAGTAAAGATGTCTCCTAGGGGTTTAATGCACTCTCACACATTTACTTTTGATGGCACACATTATGATATTTGGCGTACTCGCATGCTTCGTCATTTCTAGGCCATTGACCCAAACATTGAGCGAATTATAGATATGGGCTTGTCTCCTCCTAAGGATCCCCAACATCTATCTTTGGAGGAGGAGACAAACTCTTATCTCGAAGCTCAAGCATCTAACGTGCTTGTTAATATTGTGAGCTTTGTAGTTCTTTCTTCAATCATGCCTTTTCGGAACGCTCATGATATATGGACCAAGCTTCAAGCAAAATATGATGTGTCCAAGATCAATGAGGATGTTTGTGTTCCCTCCACCTCCGGCCGCGATGAGTTCTCATCTTCTTCCACTACACCAACATGTGAGTTGTCACAAGGTAATGATATGGTGAGTGGTGATAGAACTTGCAATGTAGATAGTTGTTGGAATTATGCCCTAGAGGCAATAATAAAGATGTTATTATTATAATTCTTGTTCATGATAAAGTTTATATTCCATGCTAGAATTGTATTAAGCGGAAACTTTAATACTTGTGTGGTTTGTGGACAACACCGTGTCCCTAGTACGCCTCTATGGACTAGCTCATTGATCAATGATGGTTAAGGTTTCCTAACCATATACATGAGTTGTCAATTGATAATGAGATCATATCATTGGGAGAATGATATGGTGGACAGACCCAAACTAAGCGAAGCAATTAGATCGTGTCATCGTGTTCGTCTTTGCAAAGCTTTTCTTATGTCAAATATTGTATTCCTTAGACCATGAGATAATGCAACTCCCTGGTATCGGAAGAAAGCTTTGAGGTCATCAAACGTCATCCTATGAGAGGGTGATCATAAAGGTGTCTCTCAGGTGATCGGAAAGTATCTGTTGGGTTGTATGTATCGAGATGGAATTTGTCCCTCCCAAGTCGGAGAGATATACTTAGGGCCCACTCGGTAATCGATATCAACACCGCTTGCAAGCATGTGGTTAAGGAGTTAATCACAAAGTGATATCGGATTATGGAACGAGTAAAGTACTTGCTGTGAACGAGATTGAACTAGGTATGACGATACCGACGATCGAATCTCGGGCAAGTAAAATATCGCGAGACGAAGGGAATATATAAATGGGATTGATTGAATCCTGGCATCGTGGTTCATCCGATATGATCATCGATGAATGTGTGGGAGTCAATATGGGTGCCCAGACCCCGCTGTTGATTATTGATAGAAGATCATGTCTGCATATTCTCGAACCCGCAGGGTCACACACTTAACGTGTCTCGACGCTAGGATAGATTAGATAATTGGTTTATGAATTTTTGTTCGGAGTCTCGGATGGGATCCGGGACATCACGAGAGGTTCCGGAATGGTCCGGAGAATAAGATTCATATAAGGCAGTGCAATTTTTGGAGTTCGGAATTGTTCCGGGTTAATCGGTATTGTACCGGAAGCTTCTAGAACCTTCCGGAAGGGGACCAACGTGGCCCCACCTTCCGGGAGGGGGCATGGGCCTATGAGGGAGTGTCCTGGCCGCATTGGGCCAGGGGCACAAGGCCCCATAGGGCCCAGCCGATCCTAGAGAGTTTAAATCGTTTAAACTAGAGATAAGATAAGATAGGATTTCTAGATAAGGGAGAGTTTAAATTGTTTAAACTAGAGATAGGCTTGGAGGAGGGGCTAGGGCTGGCCGCCCCCTCCCCCTCTATATATAGAGGGCTGGTGCGCCCCCCTTCCACACACCTTCCTCCAAGCCCTAGCCTCCCTGCTGGCCCTCCTCTCTACCTCCCGACTGTTTGTAGGCGAAGCCCTGCAGCAGAAATTCTCCACCATATACACCACGCCGTCGTGCTGTAGATCCAATCCATCTCTCCACCATACTTGCTGGTCCGAGGAAGGAGGAGATGTCGAGGTGCTGCACGTGTGCATCTCACGGAGGCACCGCCACTTGTGGTGCTAGATCGGATCGGATCGCGAGGAGGAGAAGCGAGTACGACTACATCACCCACGTTCCGACGAACGTTCCGCTGTGCGAATCTTCAAGGGTATGAAGATCTAATCCAATCTCTCTCGTTGTTTGCATCTCCTAGATTAGATCTTGGCTTTCCTTCTGTTCGCTTCCGTAGAAATTTTTGATTTACTATGCTGCGAAACCCTTCAGTGGTATCAGAGCTAGATCTATGCGTAGATGTGATTCACGAGTAGAACGCAACATGGTTGTTGCGGGCGTTGATGTTTTCTGTTGCAAGCCTCTTGTTTGTGTTCTTCTTATGACGCGGGATAGTGAGATTGAAGCGGTCCAGGCCAACCTTACGCGACGTCGTTCGCGAGACCGGCTCCGCACTTGACGTGTGGCTTGTACCACACATGCGGCTGGTGGATGTCAGTTTCTCTCACTATAGTTGTCATGGGATTAACACCGGAGTTTAGCAACCATAATATCACCGTTGTGGCTTCCCGTAGGTAAGAATCGTTCTTAGCATCTACTCCCATGAGCCACGTAAAACATGCAACAACAAAGTAGAGGCGTCTAACTTGTTTTTGCAGGGAGTGTTTTCTGTGATATGGTATGGCCCAAGATGTGATGTGTATATTGTATGCGATGATCATGTTTTGTAATGTTTCACGACTTGCATGTCGATGAGTACACAACCGGTAGGAGCCATATGGTTGTCTTTATAATTGTGTATGACCTGCGAGTCAACTTCCTATACGCCATGTAATAGCTTTACTTTATCGCTAAGTAGTTAGCAATAGTTGTAGTTGCTATTCGTGGTGGAGGCAATCATGGTGGAGTGATGGAGATCATGCCGGAACGCACAAGATGGAGATCATTGCACGAAGATTGGCTATACCATGTCACATAAAGTTATATGCATGTGATGTTTATCCTTTTATGTATCTTATTATGCTTAGATCGCGACGGTAGCATTATAAGATGATTCCTCACTTAAAGATCAAGATAAAAACTGTGTCCTCCCCAAGTATGCACCGTTGCGAAAGTTCGTCGTGTCCAAGCATCACGTGATGATCGGGTGCTATAGACTCTACGCTCACATACAACGGGTGCAAGCCAGTTTTGCACACGCGGAAATACTTGGGTCTAACTTGACGAGCCTAGCATGTACATACATGGCCTCGGAACACAAGAACCGAAAGGTTAAGCATGAGTCATATGAATGATATGATCGACACTTCGTTGTCCACCATTGAAACCACATCTCTTCTCGTGATGATCGGATTAGGTGTGGTGAATTTGGATCGTGTTCACTAAACAACTTGAGGGATGTTGAATTTAGTGGGAGTTCGTCTAGTAATTTGATTAAGTTGAACTATTTATCATGAACATAGTCTAAATTGTACTTGCATATACTGTAGATCACATGGCCAAGTCCAACTTCAACTTCAACGTTTTTGCTGAGAAAGAAAAGCTTAGAAACAATGGGTCTAACTTCACCAACTGGTTCTGCAATCTAAGAATCATTCTGTCTGGCGGACAAAAGGACTATGTCCTTGAGAAAGCGTTAGGTAACCCCCCTGCTGCAACTGCGCCGGCTGATGAGAAAGCTGTCTATCAGTCGCGCAAAGATGATTATGGTGTGATTAAGAGCACCATGTTGTTTGCTATGGAACCGGAACTTCAAAATCGTTTTGAAAACTATCTCGGGCCCTTTGAGATTCTCGAGGAGCTGAAAACCATGTTTCAGACTCAGGCCCGTTCTGAGAGATATGAGATCTCTGAGAAGTTCTTTAACTGCAAGATGGAGGAAGGGAGTTCCGTTAGTGAGCACGCCATTAAGATGTCGGGCTACACTCAACGCCTTGAGCAACTGGACTGCAAGATTCCAGAGGAGCTCAAGATTGACATTCTGCAATCACTCCCTCCCAGCTACAAAAGTTTTGTAGTGACTCATAATCAGATTGGTTCCACTGATACGATCACCGAGCTCTTCGCAAAGCTGAAGGCTGCGGAGGTGGACATCAAGAAATATAATCATGTGTTGATGGTCAACAAGCCCTCCTTTAAGAAAGGTAAAGGTGCAAAGAAGCCCTTCAAGAAAGGTGGCGGCAAGCGCGTTGCCCCTGCTGAGAAGAAGCTCAAGTCTGGTCCTAAGCCGGACACTGAGTGCTTCTATTGCAAGGACAAGGGTCACTGGAAGCGCAACTGTCCGAAGTACTTAGCGGACAAGAAGGCTGGCACCATCAAAGGTATATTTGATATACATGTTATTGATGTTTTCCTTACTAGCCCTCGTTGTAGTGCCTGGGTATTTGATATCGGTTCAGTTGCTAATATTTGTAACTCGAAACAGGAGCTACGGAATAGACGGCGGCTTGCGAAGGATGAGGTGAAGATGCGCGTTGGCAACGGATCAAGAGTTGATGTGATGGCCGTCGGCACGCTCTCCTTAGTTTTACCTTCGGGATTAGTTTTAAACCTTAATAAATGTTATTATGTGCCTGCGTTGAGCATGAACATTATTTCTGGATCGTGTTTATTGCAAGACGGTTATTCATTTAAATCGGAGAATAATGGTTGTTCTATTTATATGAGTAACATCTTTTATGGTCATGCACCTATTGTAAATGGTTTATTTCTTCTAAATCTCGAAAGGGATGAAACACACATCCATAACATTGAGGCTAAGAGATGCAAAGTAGATAGTGATAATACTACTTATTTGTGGCACTGTCGTCTAGGTCATATTGGTGTAAAGCGCATGAAGAAACTCCATTCTGATGGACTTTTGGAGTCTCTTGATTTTGAATCATTTGACACATGCGAACCATGCCTCATGGGCAAGATGATCAAAACCCCGTTCTCCGGTATGATGGAGCGAGCAACGGACTTGTTGGAAATCATACATACCGATGTATGCGGACCGATGAGTGTTTCGACGCGCGGTGGATATCGCTATTTTCTCACTTTTACCGATGACTTAAGTAGATATGGGTATATCTATTTAATGAAACATAAATCTGAAACATTTGAAAAGTTCAAGGAATTTCAGAATGAAGTAGAGAACCATCGTAACAGGAAGATTAAGTTTCTACGATCCGATCGTGGGGGCGAATATTTGAGTTATGATTTTCTCACGCATCTCAAAGCAAGTGGAATCGTTTCACAACTCATGCCACCCGGAACACCACAGCGCAATGGTGTGTCTGAACGCCGGAATCGAACCCTATTAGATATGGTCCGATCGATGATGTCTCTTACTGATTTGCCGTTATCATTTTGGGGTTATGCATTAGAAACCGATGCATTCACTTTAAATAGGGCTCCATCTAAATCCGTTGAGACGACACCGTATGAACTGTGGTTTGGTGCTAAACCTAAGTTGTCGTTTCTTAAAGTTTGGGGATGCGAAGCTTACGTCAAGAAGTTGATGCCGGACAAGCTCGAACCCAAAGCGGAGAAATGCGTCTTCATAGGATACCCTAAGGAAACTATTGGGTATACCTTCTATCACAGAACCGAAGGCAAAGTGTTTGTCGCAAAGAACGGTTCCTTTCTTGAGAAGGAGTTTCTCTCGAAAGAAGTGAGTGGGAGGAAAGTAGAGCTAGACGAGGTTATTGAACCTTCTCTTGAATTGGAGAGTAGCGCAGCACCTGAAATTGTTCTAGTGCCGCCTGCACCAACAATAGAGGAAGCTAATGATAAGGATCATGAAGCTTTGGACGATGCTGCTGCTGAACGTCGCAGGTCGACAAGGTCGCGTGCCCCTCCTGAGTGGTAGGCAACCCTGTCTTGACTGTCTTGTTAGTAGAAGACAGTGAACCTACGAACTATGAGGAAGCGATGATGAGCCCAGACTCTGAGAAATGGCTAGAAGCCATGAAATCCGAATTGGGATCCATGAGCGAAAACCAAGTATGGACTTTGGTGGACCCTCCTAGCGACCGAAAGGCCGTTGAGTGCAAATGGATCTTCAAGAAGAAAACGGACGCGGATGGTAATGTTACCGTCTATAAAGCACGGCTTGTCGCGAAAGGTTTTCGACAAGTTCAAGGTGTTGACTACGATGAGACTTTCTCTCCCGTAGCGATGTTTAAGTCCATTCGGATTTTATTAGCAATTGCTGCGTTTCATGATTATGAAATATGGCAGATGGATGTCAAGACTGCGTTCCTCAATGGCAACATTGATGAAGAGTTGTATATGATGCAACCCGAAGGTTTTGTCGATCCTAAGGATGCTGATAAAGTATGCAAACTTCAACGTTCCATTTATGGACTGAAGCAAGCATCTCGGAGTTGGAACCTTCGTTTTGATCAAGTGATCAAGAGCTTTGGATTTGTTCCAAACTGCTACGAAGCTTGCATCTACAAGAAAGTGAGTGGGAGCTCGGTGACGTTTCTGGTACTATATGTGGATGACATATTGATTATTGGAAATGACATCAACATGCTTAACGATGTGAAGAGTTATTTGAACAAGTGTTTTTCAATGAAAGACCTAGGTGAAGCTGCTTATATATTGGGCATCAAAATCTATAGAGATAGACAAAGACGCCTGATAGCTTTAAGCCAGAGTACATACCTAGACAAAGTTCTGAAAAGGTTCAGAATGGATAAGGCATTGAAAGGTTCAGTGCCTATGTTGTCAGGGAAGATATTGAGCAAGGCTCAGTGTCCAGCTACGGTAAATGATAGGGAAGCCATGAGCAAAGTGCCTTATGCCTCGGCCATAGGTTCCATCATGTATGCCATGCTGTGTACTCGACCGGATGTGTCCAATGCTCTTAGTTTGACGAGCAGATATCAAAGTGATCCAGGAGTGGAACACTGGACAGCCGTGAAGAACATCCTAAGGTACCTAAATAGGACTAAAGAAATGTTCTTAGTCTATGGGGGTGATGAACAGCTCGTCGTAAAAGGTTACATCGATGCTAGTTTCAACACCGACAAGGATGATTCTAAATCTCAGACAGGATACGTGTATATTTTGAATGGAGGAGCTGTGAGCTGGAGAAGCTGCAAGCAAAACGTGATCGCGGGATCTACAGTAGAAGCGAAATACATGGCTGCTGCAGAAGCGTCAAGTGAAGGAGTTTGGATCAGAAACTTCATCACTGAGCTTGGCGTGGTTCCAAGTGCATTGGACCCACTGGAGATATTGTGTGACAACACTGGCGCCATAGCACTCGCTAAGGAACCAAGATATCATCCAAAGACCAAGCATATCAACCGCAAGTATCATATAATCTGAGATTATATAGCAGATGGAGATCTGAAGATCAGCAAAGTACATACAGATCTGAATGTCGCAGATCCATTGACTAAACCTCTTCCACGTGTAAAACATGATCAACACCTCAGTGCCATGGGTGTGAGATTGTTGCCAAATGTAAACTAGATTATTGACTCTAGTGCAAGTGGGAGACTGTTGGAATTATGCCCTAGAGGCAATAATAAAGATGTTATTATTATAATTCTTGTTCATGATAAAGTTTATATTCCATGCTAGAATTGTATTAAGCGGAAACTTTAATACTTGTGTGGTTTGTGGACAACACCGTGTCCCTAGTACGCCTCTATGGACTAGCTCATTGATCAATGATGGTTAAGGTTTCCTAACCATAGACATGAGTTGTCAATTGATAATGAGATCATATCATTGGGAGAATGATATGGTGGACAGACCCAAACTAAGCGAAGAAATTAGATCGTGTCATCGTGTTCGTCTTTGCAAAGCTTTTCTTATGTCAAATATTGTATTCCTTAGACCATGAGATAATGCAACTCCCTGGTATCGGAAGAAAGCTTTGAGGTCATCAAACGTCATCCTATGAGAGGGTGATCATAAAGGTGTCTCTCAGGTGATCGGAAAGTATCTGTTGGGTTGTATGTATCGAGATGGAATTTGTCCCTCCCAAGTCGGAGAGATATACTTAGGGCCCACTCGGTAATCGATATCAACACCGCTTGCAAGCATGTGGTTAAGGAGTTAATCACAAAGTGATATCGGATTACGGAACGGGTAAAGTACTTGCTGTGAACGAGATTGAACTAGGTATGACGATACCGATGATCGAATCTCGGGCAAGTAAAATATCGCGAGATGAAGGGAATATATATATGGGATTGATTGAATCCTGGCATCGTGGTTCATCCAATATGATCATCGATGAATGTGTGGGAGTCAATATGGGTGCCCAGACCCCGCTGTTGATTATTGATAGAAGATCATGTCTGCATATTCTCGAACCCGCAGGGTCACACACTTAACGTGTCTCGACGCTAGGATAGATTGGATAATTGGTTTATGAATTTTTGTTCGGAGTCTCGTATGGGATCCGGGACATCACGAGAGGTTCCGGAATGGTCCGGAGAATAAGATTCATATAAGGCAGTGCAGTTTTTGGAGTTCGGAATTGTTCCGGGTTAATCGGTATTGTACCGGAAGCTTCTAGAACCTTCCGGAAGGGGACCAACGTGGCCCCACCTTCCGGGAGGGGGAATGGGCCTATGAGGGAGTGTCCTGGCCGCATTGGGCCAGGGGCACAAGGCCCCATAGGGCCCAGCCGATCCTAGAGAGTTTAAATCGTTTAAACTAGAGATAAGATAAGATAGGATTTCTAGATAAGGGAGAGTTTAAATTGTTTAAACTAGAGATAGGTTGGAGGAGGGGCTAGGGCTGGCCGCCCCCTCCCCCTCTATATATAGAGGGCTGGTGCGCCCCCCTTCCACACACCTTCCTCCAAGCCCTAGCCTCCCTGCTGGCCCTCCTCTCTACCTCCCGACTGTTTGTAGGCGAAGCCCTGCAGCAGAAATTCTCCACCATATACACCACGCCGTCGTGCTGTAGATCCAATCCATCTCTCCACCATACTTGCTGGTCCGAGGAAGGAGGAGACGTCGAGGTGCTGCACGTGTGCATCTCACGGAGGCACCGCCACTTGTGGTGCTAGATCGGATCGGATCGTGAGGAGGAGAAGCGAGTACGACTACATCACCCACGTTTCGACGAACGTTCCGCTGTGCGAATCTTCAAGGGTATGAAGATCTAATCCAATCTCTCTCATTGTTTGCATCTCCTAGATTAGATCTTGGCTTTCCTTCTATTCGCTTCCGTAGAAAATTTTGATTTACTATGCCGCGAAACCCTTCAATAGTGAGATTTCCATTCATGATTCTTTGTCTCTATCTCATTGCAATGTTGTATCTTTGGGCATGAACACTTGTAGGACCATATGTGATTTACATCCTAGTGTTGATTGCCCTTGCATATCATGTAGAAATGCCTTGAATATGTCTCATGATGATATGCTTGCTTTGCCTTGTTGCCATGATGAATGTGCTTCTATTTCCTCTAGTACTTGTGTTGCTAACCATGTAGAGGAAATTGAAGAATGTGTGGGCCAAGGCAAGGTTGCCATTGGAGCTTCATGTGTTCCCCCATCATCATCTTCTCCCAATGTTCACTTGTGGCTCATGGCTAAGGGTTAAAAGGTAACCTCTCTCTTGGATCCCAATATATCTCATGATGATGTGAATGTTGATCACGAAGTATATGATGATGTTGCTTCTTTAAAAGAGAAGGGGGGCTAGTCCTTCGTGCTCTTCATCCTAATAAAAATGCTTGCTCTACTTTCATTGAAATCTTGACCTATGCTATAGAAAGTAGGCAACTTATTGATGAGCATGAGGATACTATTGGCAAAATGGGTAGTCTTGAGCGTGAGTATGCTAATGACATTGCAAACCTAAATGAGGCTCTTGAAGTGGAACAAACTACTAAGTAATCTATTGAGGAGACCTTTGCTCTAGAGCTATCTAGAGTGAAGAAATATCATGATAGAGATCTTGAGGTGGCACGTTCCCTTCAAATTAAAAATGATGAACTTGAAGTTGCTTATGCTAAACTCCTTGAGGATTTTGAGCACCTCAACAATGGCTCTAGGGTCATTAAGGGTGAGCTCATTAAACTCACCGAGTCACATGAGCAACTTAAAGCTTCTTATTCTAAAGAGCTTTCCAAATTTCCCTCACCTCTTGCCTTAAATAATGATGCTTGTGCTACTAACTCTATTTCTTGTGAAGCATCTATCTTGAAGGAGAATGTTGAGCTAAAGTCTCAACTTGCGTTGCTAACTAGCAACTATGGGAAATTAGAAGAGTCATGCCAAGATCTCAAGCTCGCATGAGGATCTTCTAGTCTCCCATGGTAGGCTAAGGTTAGCTCATGAGGCCATTGTGTCAAAGGTAACATCTAGTGGGCCTCATGTGGACATTAGCACTACATCTACTCCTAATGCTATATTGCCATGTGCTAGTCCTTATAATTCATCCTCTCACAACCATGCTAAATCTTGTGATGAATTGCATCATTTGCCTTGTTGCTCTAACAATGAAGCTTCTACTTCCTCTAGTATTGTTGTTGATACTAACCATGTAGAGGAAGTCAAAGAGCTCAAGGCTCAAGTCACTTCTTTGAAGAATGACTTGAAAAGGTGTCATGAAGGGAAGACCACGCTCAAGAAGATGTTGAGTGTGCGACGACCCCCAAGTGACAATAGTGGGCTTGGATTCAACTCCAACACCAAGAGCAAGCCCACTAACTCGTTGAAGCACAATGGCAACAAGAAGAAGGGCCAAGGACAAGTGAAGAATCCGGCCAACATTGTGTGCTTCAAGTGCAAGGAAGAAGGGCATCATGTGAGGGATTTCCCATTGAAGAAGAAGCCTCTTAGTGGGAAGCAACGAGGGAAGCGGCCTCAAGCTCCTCCAAAAGCTCAAGATGGGCCACTTACCAAGAAGCCTCAAGCTCTTCTTCATGGTGCAGCTCCTCCCAAGAAGAAATATGGCAAGAGAAGAACTTGCTACATATGTCATGAGAAGGGGCACCTTTCTTCCTCATGCACCATGGGTAACTCCTCATCCCATCCTATCTTGATTGATGATGCTTATTCACTTTGTAAGGATGAGGGTGGCAATGTGTTTGCCAAATTTGTTGGTGCCCAAAGTGGTGTCAAGAAAAGAACCATTTGGGTGGCCAAGCCTATTGTGACTAACTTCTTAGGACCCAACTTGGTTGGGGACCAACAAGCCAAAACTTGATCAATAGGTGTTTTTTGGAGGACATTGGAGACTTGGCTGTCTTACAAAGAGTTGAGGGATCTTCATTATATTCTTGTTGTCAAAGTCAAGTCATTGGTTATCATGCTTCTATTCCTTATCCAATGTTCCTCCTTCCGGCAACTTGTGCTAAACTCATTTACATTTATAGTTACTTGCTCCCTTGTGCATGTGTTGGTTTTGTACCTTGCATGTGTTTGTACATGTTGTGCTTCCCACTTACTTATATTGATCTATGATGTATATTCGTGTATGTTGGTTGGCACACCATGTATTTGCGTTTTAGTTTGGAGCCTTTATTGTTTCTAGTAGGTATCTTATTTGGCTCTTATGAGGGATTAATGGACTATTCCGTTTTGGGGGAGTGTCATGCTTGGGCATGCCACAATCCTAAAATGAGTGTACATGAGGAAAACCACTTAGTAGTTTTATTGCATGTTTATCTAGTCTCCATGTGGTATGTCTCTCTCATGAGAAACTAATTTTCCATAATGACCATTAATACCTCTATTTTGATTTTCTTGCCTCTTGTTGAGATTTCTTGGTTTATCACATTATGGGGGAGTCATATGCTTTGTGCATATTACAAACCTAGAAAATGTGGACATTTGAGGTGGTGCCACTTAGATTTGATATTGAGAATTATCTAGTTCCTATGTGGCACATTTGCTCATACAAGTTCCAATTTACTTAAATGTTTTTATTGCTCATCTTTTGGATCTTGTTTGTGAGAGTGATTCTTGGTATGTGTTTCCTCATATTTGGATCTACATATCCTCATGGGAACCACTTGCTTCTATTTAATCCAATCACTAGTGATTGTGTGACTATTTGAAGCAATCAAGAATCTCTTTCGAAGCATCAAGCTTAATACCTATCTTGTTATATGCTTCTTTGTGTGAATATGATCTTGGATATCCTTACAAACTACCTCGGGAAAATTATCCCTATTACTTCTTGTCCTTGGACAATTAGTATTTAATATATGGTAGAATTCTTTCATCATATTCGTTTTGGCCTTTTCTTATTTATCTTATCTTTGGCCAATAAAATGTTTGTCTAGTTGCTCCCAAGATTTCCTTGCCTCTTGTGGATCTTCTTACTTTATTTATTTCCCCTTGTGTTTTACTTAGTGTAGGTAGTAGTGATGATCTCATTTGTGGGCATTTTGCATTCAAAGGAAAAATTATATATAATGCTCTACTTATGGGGGAGCTCTCCTATGTTATCTAGAACATTGTTTTATGCTTCTTGATTTTATCCTTTTTTTTGCTTGGAAGCTCGATCCTTTTTGTGTTGGTACTTTGTGTGCCATCATGAAAAGTGTGAAGAGTTTGTTTTGGTTATTATTTCCTTGCTCTCGTTGGGAGTTGGCTTTATCTCATTCCGTTTCACTTGTTTTGTTTTTTCAGGATGAGATAAATCCTTGAGCCTTGGTATCTTTATTATCATTTTTCTTTGGCTCTTTCGAGTTCATTTGTTGAACTTGTGTTCTTTCATGTGTTGATTTGGCTCTTCGATACAATTTGGACACCTTTTGTCGAGTCACACTTTTGTGTGTGTCTTATTGGTTTACTTGGTGTTTTTGTTCAAATTGTATCTCCTTTTGGTTCTTGAAAGCCTATGCATGCATATTTACTTCTTGTATATATTATGGCATGCTTGCTTTCTTTGATCCAATATATAGGGGAAACTCCACCAAATCCTAATGGGCTAAGATGTGCATGAAATTCAATTTCATATCAATATGCACATATTTGTGTGGGGGCTCTCCTATGTATTGTAGTTTCACTAACTACTTTGGACCCAATTTGTTTGGGGACCATAGTGTACTTAATTGTGTTTTAGGTACATTGAAGATATATATTGGGTGCTTGTATCTTGAACAAGGAAGAAGTGGCGTCTACATGTTAGTTGGATGCAAGCTAGGATGATCAACGAATTCATATCTTCTTCATCCTACCAATTATATCTCGGTAACAAGTATCTCTCTCTCATGCATACATATCTTGTTCCCAACCTTGTGTAGGTTGCTTGTTGGCATGAATTTGTGTTCTCCCTTATGTAGGATTTCTTGCTTTGGCTTTGAAGAGTTCTCTTTATTGCAAATGTGTGTATGTTGAGATGAGTGCATATAATGGGGACTATACTAAATCATGCTCATGATTCACTAATCCCAAATATGTCAATCTAGCAATTTTGTTGCATATCGTTTCCTCAATATCTCTCATGTGCAATAGTGAGTATTTTCGCCAAGTTGATTTCTATCTTGTGATACTTGTTGCCTTTATCCATATATTCCTTCTATCCTCTTCTTCCCTTGAGAATAGTTGTGTTGTATGGGGTATGTTGGTGTTTGAAGCTCATTGATGTACAATAAGATATATTTGAGCCCTTGGGCATGCTTTCAAGCAAAACATCTTATTGGTATATTCTATGACTTCTTTTTGGGTCTTCATGTGCTTTCTTGAGTATCTATTTTGTGTGTGCATGTTTCTTTGTGGTTATATGTCTTTGTGATATTTTCCACCTAAAAATTTATACACACAAGAGAAGATCAATATTTGGTTGTTTTTGCATTTCTTGGAAATCACCTCTTACTTCATTTTGATTCTTCGGTGGTTTCCAAATTATTGTATTTTGTGTGCATTGCTAAATGGTTATGAAGGAGTGAGGATTCCATGGTTGTGCATGTTGTTTCCAAATATAATTACTATAATTGGTGCACAATCTTTGGGGAGCTTCTATAATTCATTTAATGATGCACATGTTCCTTCTTTCTCGTTTCTTGTGGTTTAAATGCTTATGGGGGAGCAAGGATTCCATATTTGTGCATATTGTATTCAATACAAGTATTCTAATCTTTGCACAAAGTTTGGGGAGCTTCTCTATTTTTATTTAAACACTCTTTTGGTTGTTGTTTCCTTTTGACACCATTTGATGGTGTTTCATTTGTTTCTTTTGGATCTTTTGATTGCTCGCTTCATTTGTTGAAGCCCTTTTCTTTTCTTTTTTCTTTCTTTGGGTCCTCAATATAGTTTTACTTCCTCCCTAGTTCTCATCATTTGACTTGTGCATATGCACACCTTTGGAGGAATTCTCACTATGTTGGCTGTCTAGAACTTTTCACCCATTTTGGCAATTGATGCCAATGGGGGAGAAGTTTTGGAGGGTTTAAGGGAAGTTGGCCTTTGCTTTGAGTGTGTTCTTAAGCATTTTCCTCTCATGATCTTGCATCTTTGTGTTTGCTTTGCATGTTGAATATATAGAGCAAACTCAACCAACGGTAACGGTTGGCAATCTATGCAATGAAATTCAAGTTCATCACACATGCATAGATTGTGGGGGAGTTTCCTCTATATATTGTGGTTGTACCAACATCACATACTTGTGTAGTATTTGATGTTGGGGCAACTGCTTTGGTCGTTAATTGTCATATTTAAACCCTCGCTAAGGGATTGTCATCAATTACCAAAATGGGGGAGATTGAAAGGGCATGCATGCCCCCATGTGTGGTTTTGGTAATTAATGACAATGTCTATGGACTAATGTGTAAATTGAGTTTCACTTGTAGGTTTGTCCATTGGCATTGCTTGGGCCATGTGTTGGTCTCAAGGTTGGAAGATGAATAAATGTCGAAGGGCTTTGTGCCCATTGGAATCATGAAGAAAGAATGAGCTTGAAGGTCGATCCAGGCATGTGCAAAGAGTTGCATCAAGATGGATCAACCTCAAGTAGGGAGAAAGAAGGGCGAGCTCAAGATGCGCCATCTATAGAAGATCTCATGCTTGAAGCTTGCCATCCTCGTGCTCATGGAATGATGAAGACAAGTTCAAAGAAGAGGTTTCCCCATGGAGTATGGGGGAGAAATTTGCAAGTCTTCATCTTCATCAAGCAAGAGCATCCAAGAAAGGTGTTCCCACTATAGAAGAACAATACAGTCTACATCAAGTTCAAGTGGGATGCTCAAGGCAAAGGTATGTTCTTGATAGGGCTTCTCTCTTGCCGGTCTCGTGTTGTTAGTTGGGAGACTGGGTTTAGGATAGATAGCCATACTATCAAGAGGGGCTCTCAAGCGGGTGTCTCGATCGCATCGTTCAGAGAGAGATATCAAACCTTTGCATTCATAGCATCATATTTATTGGTTGTTATTTGGTTCTTGTCCATGAGAGGATCTAGAGCTTGTGGTCATCATCATAACAAGCTCTAGTTCACCAAATAAGGATTTCACTTGCATATCTTATTGCGGTTTTTGATCTTGCGAGTTTTCCGGCTCCACACCTTGGGAGATACATCACATATATATACTTGATATTTTCTCCCTTGGTGGTATCCAATATTTCACATTTTGTTGGGTTCTACTTGGTTTTATCTTTCCAACAAAATTGGTTTCATCCCAATCGGAGTTTCCAAGCTCAACTTCTTGTGTTTTGGGTTTTGGAGGTTTTACCGGTTCATCGCTTCTAGAGAGGTCATATCTTTCTCAATTTGGTTTTATACTTCCATGCTGGACTATTATTTTTCTGTGCATAATCTTGTAAAACTTTTTGTTCTCTTCAAAACAAGCCCAAGATCATCAAAAACGGAGTCCGGGATCAAAAGTTATTGAAGTTTTCGTGCAATGGTGTCCTGTGTTTTTGCTTAAGCGGAAGTTCCGGCCCAAGTTCTGACCCAAGTTCCGGTCAGGTTCAGTAACTTGTGTTTATATTTGCCGGAAGTTCCGGTGGGAGGCCGGAAGTTCCGATGGGGGCGCGAATCTGGCCCAAACGGTCAGTTTTTCCTTGTCCTATTTAAGGGGGGCTTCTTCCCCAATGGTTCCCCATCTTTTGAGCTTGTTTATTTCCACCATTGTTGACCTATTTGAGCTCTCTTACTCCCTCTCCCTCCCATGATTCTTACATCTTTTTGAGGGAAAAGTGAGAGGAGATCTAGATCTACAATCCCACCAAGTCAAATCCCTTCTTTGTGAAGGAATCATTGGGATCTAGATCTTGGAGAATTTCGTGTTCTCCTCTTGTGTTCTTCCTCCCTTATTCCCCCAATAGCTTTTGTAGCTTTGTTGGAATTTGGGAGAGAAGGACTTGCCCTTGCATTTGGTGCATAGGTTTGAGTTCTCCTCTTGTGTTCTTCCTCCCTTATTCCTCCAATAGCTTTTGTAGCTTTGTTGGAATTTGGGAGAGAAGGACTTGCCCTTGCATTTTGTGCATAGGTTTGAGTTCTCCTCGGAGATTCGGAGAGTTCAAGCTTGTGAGCTTGTTTCTCTTGGGTTCCTTGGAACCCTAGACGGTTGTGTGGTTGGATTGTTGACCTTTTGTGATCTTGTTGACCTTTTGTGGTCTTGTAGCCTTTTGTGGCGTTGTTGGCCTTTTGTGGCATTGTTAGCCTTTTGTGGATTTGTTGTTGGGAGCCTCCAATTGAGTTGTGGAGTTAGCCCCAATCTTGTATGGGTTCGGTGACCGCCCTCAAGCGTCCCATAGTGGAGCAAGTGCCTGCCTTTTGTTGTGCGCACTTGGGAGAATAGGGTGAGCCTTTTGTGGCGTCGGTGAGTTGCATGCTTCCGCATCCGGGGTGAGGCCTTGTGTGGCGTTGGGTGAGCATCGAGCCACCACACCTCGAGGTGAGCCATTTGTGGCGTTCGGAGAGCATTGCGCAATCGCACCTCTCCAACGGAGACGTAGCTTCTTTGGAAGTGAACTTCGGGAAACAAATCTTCGTCTCCGCGTCCATCGGTTATCTCTCAACCAAACCCTTTACTTATGCCTTTACATTGTGATAGCCATCATGCTTGAAGTATTTATTCCTTGTTATCACCTTGTTGCTTGTATTGCTTAGCATAGGTTGTTGGTGCACCTAGGTGAACTTAGAGGCTAGGTTTTGTGCTCAATAAATTAAACGTTAGTTTTATTTCGCATTTACTTGAGCCTAAGCCGTAATAATTTTAAAAGCCTATTCACCCCCCCTCTAGGCGACTTCTTTTGTACTTTCAATTGGTATTAGAGCGAGGTCTCTCGCTTTTAGGCTTCACCGCCTCGAGAGTAAAGATGTCTCCTAGGGGTTTAGTGCACTCTCACACATTTACTTTTGATGGCACACATTATGATATTTGGCGTACTCGCATGCTTAGTCATTTCCGGGCCATTGACCCAAACATTGAGCGAATTCTAGATATGGGCTTGTCTCCTCCTAAGGATCCCCAACATCTATCTTTGGAGGAGGAGACAAACTCTTATCTCGAAGCTCAAGCATCTAACGTGCTTGTTAATATTGTGAGCTTTGTAGTTCTTTCTTCAATCATGCCTTTGGGCCTCATATGGGCCTAGGCGGGCCGACGGTGCTGCTGAGGCTGCAGTCGCTCCCTGGAGGCGGATGTGGAGTATCGGGGTTCAAAGGTGCGGTGGCATTGTTGCCGGCTTGCTGCTGCATGAAGGCATAGGCTTTGCGGGCCCGTTTCGGGCCCGGCCGGGCCAGGAGGCCTGGTGTGCCTATTCTATCGTGTCCGGTTGGCGACCGCTACGACGGTGGAGGTTGTTCCCTCCCGCACAGCCATGGGGCTGCCACACCTGATCCCTTGTACTCTCTCGCCCGTTCTCTAGGCCTCGCAGTGGTGTTCACAGTGAGACGATGACGGTGGCGTAAAGACCGTGGTGGTGCGTATTGGTGGGCAGCGTGATGGGTGGCAGACTTCAAACCGTTCAGGGTAGTGGGTCATTGGGGTTCAGGAGAAATCCTTGTCGGCCTTCGACACCGACGGGGTGATGCCTGCGGTTGTCTCCATTCCTTCCTGAAGGCCTTCGGGGGCACCCCTATCCCACTCACCTCTGCGTACGGGGGAAACCCTAGGACAGGTCCAGGCAGTAGCGTCGTCTTCGTCGCTCCCATTGTTGAAGGTGCTGCTTGTTGCGCGACGTTTTGGTGGTCTAGGTGTGTGGTGGGAATTTTCCGGAGGGTGCAGCGGTGGAGAGCCATCGTCGTCTAGTCGATCTACCGATGTTGGCATTGTTTTCTCTTTTATTTCTCTTTCGTTTTTTTGTTGGGGCTAGTTTGCCGCAACATCGTGTATCATGTTGTGTCTTTCTTTGGGCGTTGTGCTGTCTGGCCCAGCAGCGGTCTCACATGTGTGCTTTATTTATAAAGCGGGACGAATGCCTGTTTCGAGAGAAATTTGTTTGCCCTTATTCAGTAGATCTCTCTCATTCTCAAAAAGAAAAAGTAGATCTCTCTCTACATGCTTTTGCTCCGCTTTTTAAATAAAATCATGCATCCAAACCGATACAATGTGGTGAGCAAACCCTTCTTACAAGCAGATCGATGATAAAAGAAAGATACAGGAAGATCCACACCCTCTGCGATACACCCAACAAAAACAACTAGAGATGTAACTATGCCTACTTGTGAAACCGCTAGACATCATTCGCCCTAGACCCACCAAGCTATTGTCGGAAAGGAGACTCTCCTGATGTAATCTTAGGCCTTTTATAATAGGATGTATCTTAGCACGTTTTCATATAAGCAATTAAAACTTAAGAAACAACTAGTACAATTCATTGTTTTTTAAGCGGAGTCTCTAAATTTAACGTTTTAGAAGACTTGCATGCATGTGATTGGTCTAGCAATGCTTTTTGCCTATGGTTCCGTGTAAATGGTGTTTCTTAGCTAAGATACAATACTACTCTCTTTCATCATTAACTAAGGTGTCACATACTCCCTCCGTCCCGGTTTAATGGACACAATTTACAAACCATGCAATCCCAAAATAGTTAGACATAAAAGCATTTAATTTCTGTAATTACTCCCGTGTGAAAAGAACAAAATGCTTGCATGCACGTGTGTGAACAAATGTGAACGCTTTCCTAACTCTTTTTCTCCTCGTGCATGTTCTACTCCATACTATTAAATTGACCAATTAGATGACACCTATGGCCCAGAGAATTGCAAATTGTGTTCTTTAAACCGGGATGGAGGGAGTAAGCAAATTGCCTAGGATATAGAGCTAAGATACACCCATTGTAAAAGGCCTTAAAAAACTATTGTTGGAAAGGGATGCCTGCCCTCTTGCTTCCGGCACTGGAGGATCGATCCTACCAGCAGACAACAAGTACCAGGACCGGCACTCGAGCATCGATCAACCGCAGCCTCCCACACTGGAGTACCGATCAACCGCAGCCTTTGGCCCGACCTCTATCTTCATGATGGCAAGTTCGACCTCGCCCGCTAGCGAGAGGGTTTCCAGCACCGCATCCACAACTTCCCATGTCCCGGCCGTAGCGCCAAGATCCACGACTGCGAGCTCTCCGGCCATTGTCGTCGTCGCGTCTTCGAGCCTCCATAGACCCCCCCTCATCGCTAGTAAGGAGCCCCCATCAGGAAAATGCAACTCTAGCATGCACTTGATCTAACGTTCATGTGCCAAACGTCCATATTTCGCATTTGCTTTGAGATTTGCACAAAACAAAGAATCTTTGCATGTACATAGTACAATAGCTAATAAGTCCATGCCACTCTTTTCCGCTCATTTAACTCTCAATCTAAGATTTAAAACACGCATATAATTTGAAATAATTAACAAATTTATAATATTTTTGAACATGTGTATTTATATCGATTAAATCTTTTAAACAAGCCTAAAATTAATAAAAATTGAAAACTTAAATTTCTAAACACAATAAAATGACATGATTCCCAATGAAACAAATTGTGTTATGGTTTCCTTTTTTTCTTGATATATTTTATCTTTTGAACTCGAAGGAATTTGTTAGTTATTTTCTAACTATGATGGACGAACTTTAAAACACAAAGAAATAGACTTTTTTAACAACCATGTTTCATACCATTATTCATTGTTTCATCAAGTTTTAAAAGTCGATTTATAAATATTATTAAAATATATTTAATATTAGTCTAGTTTTGAAGCTCTCTTTATTACGAACTCATAAATGCAAATTGTTTTTAAATTAGACTTATGATTCAAAATATACAAGTATTTTAAATTATACAACAATATGTAAGATAAGAGATTATAAAGCTAGATCTAGGGTCGGGTAAGCATGTGCAAAACTGGTTTGGCTGGTTTAACTGGTTTGAGCTAGTACAAATTTTTGTGCTATATCGAAAGTTTGAATTTTATATGTGCAGAAAAATGAACTAAGGTGCCACTAGCCGGTTTGACTGGTTTGGACGGTTCAGGTTTTTGCACGAACTAGCTTAGGGTCGGGTATGTGTGGGTGGAGGCTCCCATTTATAGGCCAGGTATTGGGCTTCAAGACTTCAGGAAATAGCCACTCACATACGCAGATATACAAGGCTAAAGTGTAGGCAGCGGCAAATTGCCGTCGGCACAGGCTGTGCCGATGGTGGCCGTCGGCGTAGCCCCCTCGGCGTACGTCCTCGTCGGCACAGCTCCGTGACCGTCGGCATAGCCCTCCCCCTCGGCATAGCGTCTTCCAGCGGGCCCCGCATGTTAGTCAACGGCCGTCTTCGATATCGGTCTAGCCTGGAGCTACGCCGACGGCCTTATCGTCGGCACAGGAATGGAGCTATGCCGACGGCCTGGCCGTCGGCATAGCCTAAAATATTTTTTAAATTTTATTTTTTTTTATTTTTTTAATCTTTTAATTATTTGACTCCTTAATCTCTCGCTTTAATTATTTTAACACTATTTATAGTTAATAATTGATTAAATTGCAGTCTTAGTCAAAGTTCCCGTTTGGTCATCCATCCTGGCACTACTCCAGCTCTAGCACGCTTAACTTCCTCGATCCTTTAGAATCTCTTTCCGCAAAACAATTTACATATTGTTGTCAATACTATGATATCATTCCTATTAAGTCTTATATCATCATGTCACATGGTTGTATTTTTTGAAATTACAAGCAATTATTTAGTATACAACAATGAATAAGTAAAAATATTATTAAATTCAAATAAAAATATAATAATTTTATTTTATTTTGTATTTTTTATTTAATATGTAATAATTAATATCTTTAAATCTGTAAATCGGAATTCGGCAAATAATATGTCTAAATTGATTAGAAAAATGATAGGAATCCAAATATGATATCAATATCAACTTATCACAAACTATGTCGTAATTCTTATCATAATTTCATTTGCCCGTTTAAAACGGCACGCATAAAAATTCTTAGCTCGGGGCTGAGACTCGCTAAACTTGAAGTGGATCTATGATGAAACAACATATTTTGAACCTAAAAATGATTTTTATAAAAAATCATGAGCATCCGATCATGTACCTGTAGTTCATATCTGACACACGTCCTACTAATTCAGTAGGAATTTGCCTTTTTCACCAAGGATAGACGGAAATGTTTGAGATCCTCCTGTTATGACATTATCCATGTAAGATGGTCTAGTATTTTTGAAAATGTGACGGTAGCATTTTTAATTAGCCATTTGGTGGTTGCTTCACAAACCCGTCCGTTTTTTGCACTCGGAAAATGGAAAACAGCTTTTTGGTGCGACAAAAAGGAAAACTTCCTCCTGAAACATTGTTCGCCATCCCATGATGCACAGTTATACACAATATGGACACATTATCACAAACTATGCCTTCATTCTAGCCATAACATTGGTCATTTGACCCGAAAGCCAAGAAACCTCGAACGAGATAGGTCATTTTGTGAAGGTTTTTTGAGACATAATCAATATACCAAGTTTGATTTTTTTCCTTCTAAATATGTCACATAATATGACACCACGCGAAGATTTTGCATTGTTTGGATCGTTTTTGAATTTATAATGCCCGTTTTAAACCATCGTTATACTTTGTCGAAGGGCGGGCATGAAGATTCTTAGCTCGGGGTTGAGACTCGTTAAACTTGAAGTGGATGTATGATGAAACAATATATTTTCAACCTAAAAATGATTTTTATAAAAAATCATGAGCATCCGATCATGTACCTGTAGTTCATATCTGACCCACTTTCTACCGATTCGGCAGGAATTTGTCTTTTTCACCAAGGATAGACGAAAATGTTTGAGATCCCCCTGTTATGATATTATCCATATAAGGTGGTCTAGTATTTTTGAAAAATGTGATGGTAGCATTTTGAATTAGCCATTTGGTGGTTGCTTCACAAAACCGTCTGTTTTTTACACTCGGAAAATGGAAAACGGTTTTTTGGTACGACGAAAAGGAAAACTTCCTCCTGAAACATTGTTCGCCATCCATTATACACATTTATGCACAATATCGACATTTTATCACAAACTATGCCTTCATTCTAGCCATAACATTGGTCATTTGACCCGAAAGCCAAGAAACCTCAAACGAGATAGGTCATTTTGTGAAGGTTTTTTTGAGACATAATCAATATACCAAGTTTGTTATTTTTCCTTCTAACTATGTCACATAATATGACACCATGCGAAGGTTTCGTATTGTTTGGATTGTTTTTGAATTTATAATGCACGTTTTAAACCATCATTATACTTTGTCGAAGGACGGGCATGAAGATTCTTAGCTCGGGGCTGAGACTCGCTAAACTTGAAGTGGATCTATGATGAAACAACATATTTTAAACCTAAAAATGATTTTTGTAAAAAATCATGAGCATTCGATCATGTACCTGTAGTTCATATCTGACCCACTTCCTACCGATTCGGCAGGAATTTGTTTTTTTACCAGGGATAGACGGAAATATTTGAGATTCCCCTGTTATGACATTATCCATGTAAGGTGATCTAGTATTTTATAAAAATGTGACGGTAGCATTTTGAATTAGCTATTTGGTGGTTGCTTCACAAACCCGTCCGTTTTTTGCACTCGGAAAATGGAAAACGGCTTTTTGGTGCGACGAAAAGGAAAACTTCCTCCTGAAACATTGTTCGCCATCCCATTATGCACATTTATGCACAATATCGACATTTTATCACAAACTATGCCTTCATTCTAGCCATAACATTGGTCATTTGACCCGAAAGCCAAGAAACCTCGAACGAGATAGGTCATTTTGTGAAGGTTTTTTTGAGACATAATCAATATACCAAGTTTGATATTTTTCCTTCTAACTATGTCACATAATATGACACCACGCGAAGGTTTCGCATTGTTTGGATCGTTTTTGAATTTACAATGCCCGTTTTAAACCATCTTCATTATACTTTGTCGAAGGGCGGGCATGAAGATTCTTAGCTCGAGGCTGAGACTCGCTAAAATTGAAGTGGATCTATGATGAAACAACATATTTTGAACCTAAAAATGATTTTTGTAAAAAATCATGAGCATCCGATCATGTACCTGTAGTTCATATCTGACCCACTTCCTACCGATTCGGTAGGAATTTGTTTTTTTCACCAGGGATAGACGGAAATGTTTAAGATCCCCCTGTTATGATATTATCCATGTAAGGTGGTCTAGTATTTTTGAAAAATATGACGGTAGCATTTTGAATTAGCCATTTGGTGGTTGCTTCACAAAACCGTCTGTTTTTTGCACTCGGAAAATGGAAAACGGCTTTTTGGTACGACGAAAAGGAAAACTTCCTCCTGAAACATTGTTTGCCATCCCATTATGCACATTTATGCACAATATCGACATTTTATCACAAACTATGCCTTCATTCTAGCCATAACATTGGTCATTTGACCTGAAAGCCAAGAAACCTCGAACGAGATAGGTCATTTTGTGAAGGTTTTTTTGAGACATAATCAATATACCAAGTTTGTTATTTTTCCTTCTAACTATGTCACATAATATGACACCATGCGAAGGTTTCGTATTGTTTGGATTGTTTTTGAATTTATAATGCCCGTTTTAAACCATCATTATACTTTGTCGAAGGGCGGGCATGAAGATTCTTAGCTCGGGGCTGAGACTCGCTAAACTTGAAGTGGATCTATGATGAAACAACATATTTTGAATCTAAAAATGATTTTTGTAAAAAATCATGAGCATCCGATCATGTACCTGTAGTTCATATCTGACCCACTTCCTACCGATTCGGCAGGAATTTGTTTTTTCACCAGGGATAGACAGAAATGTTTGAGATCCCCCTGTTATGACATTATCCATGTAAGGTGGTCTAGTATTTTTTTAAAATGTGACGGTAGCATTTTGAATTAGCTATTTGGTGGTTGCTTCACAAAACCGTCCGTTTTTTGCACTCGGAAAATGGAAAACGGCTTTTTGGTGCGACGAAAAGGAAAACTTCCTCCTGAAACATTGTTCGCCATCCCATTATGCACATTTATGCACAATATCGTTATTTTATCACAAACTATGCCTTCATTCTAGCCATAACATTGGTCATTTGACCCGAAAGCCAAGAAACCTCGAACGAGATAGGTCATTTTGTGAAGGTTTTTTTGAGACATAATCAATATACCAAGTTTGATATTTTTCCTTCTAACTATATCACATAATATGACACCACGCGAAGGTTTCACATTGTTTGGATCGTTTTTAAATTTATAATGCCCGTTTTAAACTATATATAATGTTTTATATTTTACTTAATTTTTATTTATAAATGTGTAATATTTGAGTGTAGATAGATAGATTTTATTTTTCAGCAAATTTTGATATATTATTTGTATTTTTCTGAATTAAAATGATTTAGTTATGATTTTTCAAAAAATAATGAAAAAAGAAAAAAATCTGGAGGCCTATGCCGACGGCCTGGCCGTCGGCACAGACCAAACAAATTTTTGCTGTCGGCACAGCCTGTGTGCCTAACGCCGTTTTCGTCGTCGTGTTTGAACTGGGACTACGCCGAGGGCTATATCTACGCCAAGGGCCACCGCCGGCACAGACCTCACTACTACGCCGACGGCCACATTATGCCGAGGGCTACCCTCGGCACCGTCATCTATGCCGACGGCCGGGCTGGTCGGCTGGCCAGAGAAGTCAGCTACGCCGACGGCCCCGACCTTTGGCCGTCGGCGCCTTACTTCTTTCCTGTAGTGGAGAATTGGAGGAAATGATGCATTCAACATAAATAATCAAACAAGTTCATTTGCAGGAGGAACCTTGAGATACATTGGTAGATAGCCTAAACGGCACCCTCATTTCCGATGACGATCCAAGAGAAGAAGAAATGGAAGCAAGCAGTTGTACATGATCCAAGTCAGGACACCGATGGCCATTTGATCACCCCGGATTGTATGGACATCAGCTTTAGTTCACCCTGGAGCAGCTGAGCCTGATCTGCCCCTGAGCCCCGGTGAGCGGGCTGATGTTCCCCATCTTCACCATGGCCACAACGAAGTCCCTGCTGAACCGCGACGGCGTGGACGCGTACGTCCCGACCAGGCTGCGGGTGCGACGGCTACCGGCGCCGGTGAGCAGCACCTGGTCAGAGTGTAGGAGCCCCTTCTGGGACTGCAGGTTCCGGTAGTAGGCGTTGTCGAACGAGGTGGGCGACGTCGTGTCCAGCGCCGCCAGGTTGGCGTCGCCGGAGCCGGTCGGTCGTGGACAGTTGGCCTTGAGCGCCGACGCGAAGCCGGAGTCGATGTCGGTCTCGTTGTACAGCCTGTTCCTGAAGTTCTTGCACTGCGACTGCCCGATCGTGTGCGCGCCGGAGAGGGCGACCATGTCGGTCACGCCGAGCCCTTTGGCGGCGAAGTTGGAGATCAGGTTGGAGACGTTGAACGATGGCGGCGGTAGGTCGCTGTTGGCGAGAGCCAGGCTCGCCGACGTCGAGTCCCTCCTCCCAAGAGGAACGTTCCATGAAGGGCCCCCCAACTGCAAGAAAATAAATCAAAAGTTAATTCACTGGCTGTGGTAGTTAGTTAGTTAGTTAGTTAACTGATCACATGCACGGCCATGGCGGCGGAGCTTACGGCGACGACGGAGTCGCGTGCGGCAACGGCGAGGATGTCGGCGCAGGAGACGATCTGCGGGCACAAGGCCTCGACTCGCGCCTTGATGTCGTCGATGACGCCCATGCCTCTGATCGACGCGACGTTCGGGTTGGCCCCCTGCTCACCGGTGAAGGTGGCCGTGTCGCTCAGAAGTACGGACGCGTCGCACCCCTGTTGCATTGTCACACACATACAAAATTACTACTGGACTTCTATCCACATAGATTCACTACGTTCACCCCGCAAAATAAAAGAAAGATTCAGTACACATTTTACTTTCTGTTAGTTGGTGTGAACGGAAGAATTGAAATGTCAGATTAGTTAGAATGGGCTTAAGTAGTCTCGGAGTGTCAACTTGTCGGTAGTTAGGTACACATGCATGTAGGTGTGCTAGTGTTCTAGTATTCCATCAACTTTATGATACCGTTTCTGACATTTGCCAGCAGTTTAAACTGATCCATCTACTGGGCGAAATCCTAATTTAAATAGCAGCATTACTACTACATGCAGTAGAAACTATTAGTATATAAAGCATAGTTAAAAAAAACAGGTATGAGAACCAACCCGTGGTTGGATGGTTAGGAGGGCAGTGGTACCCCCAGCCCACCAGAGTTCAAACCCCAGGTTTGACGCTTTGGTGTCTCATAAATGCGGAATATTCTTTCAGTGGGAGGCGACGTTCCCGTCGATAGCGAGGCGCCTGCGGTGATTTCGTCAATCTCAAGACCCGCCGGCTCAGTCTCTCGGAGGTGCTCATAGGGGTAGGGTGTGCGTGTGTGTATTCATAGGGGTGAGTGTGTGTACGCATTGTGAGCGTCTGCGTTTGTATTGTGTTTCTCAAAAAAAAAAACAGGTATAGAAAGTAGGGCATATGATGAGAGGGACTTGCTTGGACAAAGCAGTCGTGGAAGTGCAGCCGGAGCAGCGACGCCCCCATGCGGGCCTCCCGCGCCACCGCGGCGGTCACGACGCTCTTGATGGCGGCCAGCGCCCCGGGGCACGACGTCGCATAGAACTTAGGCGAAAGCTGCGCCGACGCCGACGCGGCTAGGCACAGGATTAGCAATGCTGACAGAGACGAGGCCATTGCTACTATCAGTGCTACCTCAGTGTGTATGCAAGACACTAATCCTGCAGTTCAGATTAAACTCTGTGCGATGGCCTGCATTAGCATGAACTCCTTACGCCTGTATATATAGATGCCACATTTCAAGCCATTATTGTTGAGAGCCCGTGACGGTGCATTTTTTGGTAACATGGCAACACTGATAATGCATGCTTAGTTTTAGAGGCCTGATGCTCCATCTGTTTTTGGTTGGAGATACTAGATATAGTATGGTTGGTTTGGTATTCCTAATGCAAATTATGCAAACGCAACAATGAAACAATATAGGGAAGCTGTTGGCTGGCAGGGCTAGTTTTCACGAGTTCACAATTGTCGTAGCTCACCAAATGGTTCAGAATATTAGCTGGCCCTGGCAATGCTTATCAATCAGTCCATGACGCTCCACACCTGCCAAGCAGCTTTTACACCAATTTTGCAAGTAGTCTCAGCAATATCTGAAGAAACACAATCGCACAAGATATTGTTCTGACGGGAAACTGGAAATGGCGTCCAAGCAGAAGAAAAATCCAGTTCTTCCAACGAACACATGTGGTTGTTAACAGGTATAGTACGTACGCCAGCCATGCAAAGTTTGTCTGGAGCTCGAACTCTGTGAGAAAGGTCAAGAGCCGATTTCTCGAGTGATTGGGATGTGCAAGTGGAGACATAAATAGCATGTTGCATGGCCATGGCGTGCTAATCTGAAGAGACGAGGCAGGTGATTATCCTTCTTCTGTTGACGACTCTTCAGGCATGTATCCATCCTTCAGTTAAATAGTCAAAGAATTTTTTGCGTGATGAGTCTGACTGCCATTTGATCACTGATCTGATAGATCACTTTTAGCAACATGTTCCCATCCAAACACCCTGAGTTGGATGCCACTGTGTTGCTTTTTCATTTTTGGCCACTGATGATGATAGAGCCAACTTTGCACTGTTAACACACCACCTGAAACACAGTTAAAAAGGTTAGATTTACACCACTGAAATGTATAGGCCGCAGTTAGGCACACAATTAGGTATACATATAGCAGCTTGAAATCTGTCCATGTGCAGTGCGCGCTGTCAGGCTCACACGTCATCTTCATTCAACTGCTAATGCTATTCAAGCAGGGGTTAGTGAACAGTCCCAGCATTTAACAAGTTTGTGTGAGTTGATGTCAATCACGGAAGACTAGTACTCGATTATCATCACAGCTGCCCGGCCCAGCCGGCCGGCCACATTTCTCAATTTGTCACTTGGCAGCTGTTTCGAGTTTTTATTTGTCATGCATATACCAAACGCAAACAGTGCAAAATAATAATAATCCATCCGTTCAACAACGACGACGACGGCGATCTCGCGCCAGACATGTATGGGTCGTGATCCAATCGTGTTTTCGGCACGCGCCCTTGCTCATTCGGTTCTTGAAATTTCCACGGTAGCCGACGCAAGCGGTGGCGGCAACGGCGACGGCGACGGGTCACATTGGCATGGCGCCTGAAGGACAGACTTCGTCAAAATAGAATGATACATGTCGTGGACAGAGCTATATGTGGAACGAATGATCCTCTGGTGACGAAGCGCGCAGCAACAAAAAAGTTCGCCTCCATCGTGTACTACTTGGCACATACATTGGACAATGATGCCTGCAACTTGCAAAGAATATAACTACTCCCTCTGTTTTAAAATATAAGATGTTTTAGCTTTATGAATAAAATATATCTAGACTTCTTTTAGTGTATAGGTTCACTCAAGTTTGGAATAAACCTAATACTAAAAAAAGTCTAGATACATTTTATTTACAAATCTAAAACATCTTATATTTTAAAACAGAAGGAGTACTTACATGTTCTTTCGTTATGCCTCTCTATCTCTTCTTCTGACATGCGTGTGTTCGACTTTTCAGTCTCCAAGTTCAGAAGTTTCTTCGTGCAGCCCTGGCGCCCCTGCCTACGCCTACTTGTGTATGCTGATTGGGTAGCTGTTCATGTACGCACTTGGATTGTTGTGAAAAATATGATAGAGATGTAGCTCTTCCGATACAATGGAGCCATTCAGCAGCTTCCAACTGAAATTTCCATGCGAGCGAGAGCTACGGTATCGTCAGGGTGCTGCTCCCTTTTCTCAATGAAGCGCAGAAGCCGGTGAGCGATTGTGCGTGCAGAGTGGAGGCAGAATGTGGCGCTGGTGAGGGTGCGTTCGCCGTTCGGCACACGTCTGTTTCAGAGAGGGAGCTCGCGCGCAGCCCGTTACACCGGTGAGGCCGGAATGCGGCCGCTTTTGGAACCAACCGAGGAATTCAAATCCGTTCGCTGGGCTTCTCATCTTTTAGTCGTCGCTTTGGGCCTCCATTTTTAAAAATTGCCTTTTTAAATTTTTGTGGAGGAAGCTTTGTGCTCGTGCGTTTCGCGTTTGGCAACAGTGGGGAATAGGAGTGGGAGTTTGGAGCAGAGAGTTAATTGAACGACTGGATTAGGAAGCTGATTATCTATTATATACTAAAAGCAATATAAGGATGTTTTTCGAGGCAACACGTTGATCCACATCATCTGAATTTATGTTGATGGTTAGATCTAAAATTTACGGCTTGATTTAATAAAAGATTAAGCGTAACGGTAACCTATTTGACACAAGATATATCAAAAAAACATGTGTCCGTTTGGACTCCGGTATACCAGGTCCAGGGATCGAATCCCTTTGGCCACGGTTATTTATTTTAAAAAAAAGCTTATATGAGCACATAAGGACTCATGCGCACATATAAGAGTCCAAAGGATCGAATCCCTATTTGGCCACTCAAGTTCAAAACGTACTTCCGTGTCCGCTTAAAAAACAACCGTCTATGCTACAACAACGTGGTAGTTTATTTTTGTCTTGAAAAAAAGCTGGCGGAAACAAACGTGTAGGTCTTTTTTGAAGTAGCGGAAACGTGTAGTTGTGAACCTGGCTGGAACGTGGTGTTAAGGCAAGGAAGTGCCAATATGGAGAATCGTGGTAATTAATTGGTGATGGCTTGATATTATGCATAACATGACGAGAATTTCAAGAGACAAAATTCAAACAAAAGAATAAAAAAATCAAATTGTATGATTCTATTTTATTTTTACAACTTGGAGATTTATTATGACGGAAACAACACAATAGATACTACCGCCGTTCCAAGGCTTAAGGAGTATAAATTTTTTCAAAAGTGAAACTACCTAAAGTTTGACCAAATTTTAGAAAAAAATATTAATATTTACAATACGTAATCCATACCCTTTCATACATCATGAAACATATTTTCACATGGTATCTATATAATATAAAAGTTCTTGATAGTTTTTTCTAAAAGTTTGATCTTTCTCAAAAAAAAATTCTCAAAAAAATAAAAGTTTGATCAAATCTTACATGGCTTGACTTTTCAAAAAAGTTATAGGCCTTAAGCCTTGGGATGGAGGGAGTACATGATATATTAACACTATCATTCAAAATCTGATTTAGAATATTTCACAAATTTATGTATACTTATAATTTGTAGTAGTAAGATGGCATATACGTGTACACCTCCCTAGATATGCACTTCTTTTAATAACTTGCCTAAAAACGGCGAATACCAAGGAATCCACGTACTCCTTATGAATAACCGTTGAGATTTAAATCCTAAAGGCTTTCTGATGTTTAATACTTATATGGGGTGGTAATTTTATTAATTCAACATAAAAACATAGAAGTATGCATAGAATTGAAGTTATATGGAATAGTTAAAAAATGTGATATCATAGCAAGATACATTGTCCGATATCAAGTTATTGATATAAAATGGTTCATTTTGAAGTGGAACAATGTATTAAAAATCAAACTAGGTTGGTTTTTTCTAGAAACTATAAATCTAAAAAAACTAAGTATCTCCATTATATTTTATGCATATTCAAAATAAAAGATCAAAAATCTTGTATAGATACAAGAGTGACGTTGTAAAGCTATGTATACATTATCTTCGACTAGAAAAACACAGTCAATTTGGAGATGCCACGATATATTGAGATATACTAACACACAAGGGCACGTGACTTAGTGTTGTAACTAAATTGATAGTTTGTGCCAACTAAGTCGATAATTTTTTAACCCTGCGTAAGCATTAGCACACTATTTCTATGGCGGACTATGCATATTTGTTGCAAAAACTTGGTAACTATACATCTAATATGAACGAATTGACATATGAAATACTTTACCTCACATACTAATCTGACATCACATGAAACTAATGACAATCTCTCAATATCACATAATAGATTATGCATAATGTAGTGTTTTTAGAAGTGGAACAAAAATCTTATGCTTATATTAAGGATGAGTACATATAAATGTCACATGATTCACATATTAGTTTGAATAGTATTCATGGTGGATATAGAAATTAATTGCTGACCACATAAATTTGAGTATATATAAAGACGTGAGATTTATTCTTCTATACTTTTCATTAAGTATAGATGATGCCCTCGCATTTGCGAGGGTCCCTGTGCTAGTTAATCATAAATCAGAAACCTAAACCCAAAAAGCTAAATATCAGATGCAAGAAGAATCTACGATCAAGTAGGAAACCAGGCTCCTCGTCCGCATAAAAGCTAGCCGGCATGCACCCACCGGGGCCTCACAGCCATACGCGTGAGTACTGATCTTGCAGCAGCTCGACGCCTTATGTGCGCATGCAAAGAGCAACAACTTGACAATGATCGGCTCCTGGAACATGCTAATGCACCCTAGGAACAAGCATGCACGGCACATAATTGTTCTTGATGAAGGAGAACGTGTAGGTTATTTCCGTTTAATGAAAATGGAAAAGGGTGAAAGCCCGGTTGGAAAAAGAAGAACGTGTAGTACGTCTCCTTGGCGATCGCTTGATCAATTGTCAACGTTGGCCACGACATTGCCATATCGGAAACATTGGCAATCAGCACGGCGGAGCATAGTGACCTTGTCAAGTGGCGCACCTGAGGTCGTGCGGCCAAGACTCTTGCCGTTCACGAGCACCGTGAAGTTCCTGAACCACTTCCAAGGGGCGGAGCCAGGATCCATAAAAACCACGGACCAATTTTAAATTTAGTGTTGAAATTAAGCTATTTGCTAAGTTAAATCAAAAAAATTCCCTAACATATAGATAAGTACAAGGCTTGTACCCAGGACCATTGCCCCTGTTGCCAGGGGTGTGGCTCCGCCACTCCTCCCATGTCAAGGTCGTGTGCTAGCAGTGCATGCGTGTCAAGAACGAGTCGTCCTCCAATGTTGGCCAAATGTTGGTAGATAAGACCCTGGCCATCAAGCGACGTCGGCCGTGCGCGGTGCGCCTCTGTGCGATGCAGGCGATGAAGCCACGAGGCAGTTTTTCCGTCCAATTTCCTATCCCACGTCGAATTACCTGGTTCCCCCAAGGGGAGAGATCGAAGGGAGTTGACCTCCTTAATTCCCCTGTCCTTTCTCTCCAAAACTTCTATGCTTATTAACCAATCAACGGATTTTAAGCCTCGGCCCCTCAAACTCCCGTTCCCTACCCCTAACTCCCTCCAACCAAACACGGTGTAAGAGCATCTTCACTCGTTGGCCGTTCCAGGCCAAAATTCGGACGTATTTTGGTTCGGACAAAACTAGTTTTTTGCCTGCGAATGCGAGTTTTTCACTCGTGTTCTCAGGCCGAGTTCCCTTGTTTGATTAAAATTCAAAAAATTATGGCAAACTTTGGGCGTATATAACCTGTTTTGGACAAATATGGGCGAACTTTGGACGAATATGTGTGACTTTGGGCGAATATAAGCGGCTTTGGGCGAATATGGCGTATATAAGCGGTTTTGGGCGAATATGGATGAATATAAGCGGTTTTGGACGAATATGGGCAAACTTTTGGCGAATATGGGCGAACTTTGGGCTAATATGGGCGAACTTTGGGCAAACTTTGGGCGAATATGGAGAATATAGGCTGATTGGGGGGATCCACTCGCCGGCTGTTTTTTCGTCGAATTCGCTTTGTCCGGCGTCCCAGGACGTTCCCGGGATCCTGAGAATGGCCTGAGAAGTCAGGACCAAAATTGGCCCAAATCTGAACAAAATCGGGTCCTGAAAACGCGACTGGACCAATTTCCGGTGTCCGGGCTAAAAAATCGCCCTAGATTGGGCGTCCTAAACCTGAGTGGAGATGCTATAAGTGTCAGTATAAGCCATGCACTTCACCACATACACACATAGAGAGAGCGCGCTACCCATCTTATACATGAAGGAGACTCACCGTAAAAAATGTCGATCCCTAGCTAGCTTGGTGGAAGATGTACATAACAAAAAAGAGGGGGTAGAATGGGATTTCCAAGAGTGCTTCATGATCCACAAGTCCAGGAAATATTGCCGTGGTGGTGTCACGGCAGATGCCATGAGTAGTCTTAAGTTAGGGGTCGAATGAATGCTTGTGGTCACTGGGGAGGGAGTACACGGTCTAGCCGCGCACGAAGGACAAGTTGAACTCTCCACACTTGGGATTTTATTGATTCTAAAAGTTTACAAGTGCTCCTTGAACTGTATAAACAAAGACTTAGGGCACTAGTTCCCTACTTGATCCAACCTCCTTAAATCCTAGCTATGCCCCTCCTTATATAGGCATAGGATAGCTAGGTTACACCCTAGGGTTACTGTTTGGATCTTGGTCCTCACTGTACGGGCCGGATCATGGGCTAGCCCTGAGCCCCTTGACCCAGTCCACAAAGCTAGACTGCTAACGGTCTTCTCGTACGTAGCCTCCAGTTCTTTTGGCGTCACGCAGTAACTTTGTATGTCAGCCCTTTCTTTAGGCGTCACCGGCTCCTTTCGTGTCACCCGGCGTCGCTCTTCTCTTTTGACCGTGCTTTACCATGGTCCCTCCTGAACCTCACTCGAAAAGTTGCCACGCGTCCTATCAGACTCGGCCTTCCCTCGTGAGACTCGGCTCGTTGGTTCCTGCAAGATTAACAAACTTGTCTTATATGGGCCGACATAGTTCCTATGTCGACCGCACACGACCATCTTACCCGGCCGTTGTTACTCGTCCAGGTTTATTATTTACTCGGCATAAGCCAAGTTGGGCAATGTTTTACCCCTTATGACCCTACCGGGCGTTATTCCTCCGACATTAGTCCCCGAAGCTGGTGAGGCCTAGAAGTTCTAGCTATTAGGCGTCTCCAGGTTCCTTTAATGTGATTCGAACTTCTCTTTCTGCCAGCATTTACTGCTTAGGACGTACTGTTTGGTGTACCCTCGATCTTAGCCGAGTCTACTTTGCTCTTTCCACGTCTCATCTTTGGCTTTTTGGCCCATTTTTGCCTCGTGCCGAGTCATTTTGGCCGATTCTGAGTCATTTTCGGGGCGCCTTAGTCACTGATAGCTTGTAATCATGGTGACTTGCCTCAAATTTTGTCCCAAATCCTGACCGCACAGTGACGGCGGTGCAGTAACTCCCTGTCATTGTGGCAGTCACATTGCTCAGCGCCTCGTGTCTTGCGCAGCGTGACATGGCGGTGGATTTATCGTGTATCACCTACACATGGCATTTTCTAATTGGCTCACTCGGCCGAATACACGGCCACACGTTGGCCGCACGGCGCAGGAGGATCCCATGTTTTGGGTTTTTACTCCCCTTAAGTAGGGGTGAGGGGAACTTAACTTATCTCGCCTGTTCAGTTTCCTCATTGCCTTTTTGTTCTTCCTTGCGCCTCCAAAACCCCAACTTCTCCCTTGCGGTTCTTCTTCTCCACAGCTTCTTCCCTGCGATTGCTCTTTTACCCTTTCCATTCCACTACGGGTCCTCGCTCCTCCAAGCCTCTTCCAGCAGCGGAAGAGACAGAATCCAGAGAGATCATGGACACTCGCGCCGCCGCCGAGGGAGCAGAGGAACAGGAGGTCGCCGCCGACGAGCGTGGTGGCTAGGAGGGTTCGGAAGTATCCGCGGAGGAGGTTGAGTGGCTGCGCTCCACCAGGCGCATCCCACTCGAGGTGGATTGCCGCCTCCCATCAGGTGAGATTTCTCCCAAGCCTGATGCCAACGAGCGGGTAGTTTTCCTCTCCCATTTTGAGCGATGTTTCTCCTTGCTAGTGAGCAACTTCTTCGTTTCTTTTCTCTCCACCTTCCACCTTCAAACTCACCATCTTCCTGCCAATGCGATTGGCTCCTTGTCTTGTTTTATCTCCGCTTGTGAGGGCTATCTCGACATTTGGCCCACTGTCCTCCTTTGGGCCAAGTACTTTAGCTTTTAGGATCCAAGTAGTGCCAGATCCCAGCGTTCCCCATGCCGAGAAAAGGCCTATTAGGTGCGGTGCCGCTAGCATCACACCCAGGAAAGAGTCCATCTTTCCTCAGGTCAACGGCCTAGACTCTTGCAAAAGATGGCATAGGACTTTCTTCTATGTCAAAAATAGCGGGTCCACTGAATATATCCGGCTCCCCCCTTTCTCGAACGAGGTTCCCAGCAAGGAGTTCTGGAAGCTTGACCCGCGCGACAAGAATGATGCGGTGAACGAGGCCAACGGGATTCTGGAGAGGCTGATGTCGCCGAATGAGAACTTTTACTTGACTGAGGAGGATCTCATGTGTGCTTTTGTTGCACGTTGGGTCAGCTCTATCCAAGCCAGGAGCCACAAGATGTACTTCATGAGTGGCACCCAGGACCCTACTCGGAACTCCATGCTGGAACTTACCCACGACTCTGTGGCCTGCCGAGTCAGCTCGATCTTTAAGCTGGCTTTGGCGGAGGATTGGACCTAGAGCTGCCCCCCTTTTAGCCGGGATAGGCCTGTCCCCTTGGTAAGTTCCGAGTCACTCTCTATCTGACATAGCTTTTCTTATGTTCATTTTCCATTCCGTTCGTTTATTCTGTTTTTATTCGCAAAATCTCGTTCACCAGGTTGATGACAGTATAGTCCCCCTGGTGGTTATTACGAAAATCGCTCCGACTCTAACGAAGTCGATTTTGACCTGGAGTGCTTCATGCCCATCCCGCATGCAGCTGCCGCTTCAACTCCGGGTAAGACCCACACTTGAAACCCCTTACGAGATTGGTCTGACGACGATGATGATGACTGCGAGATTCTGGAGGTACTAGTCTTTTAACCTTAACCTTCTGACTTATTCGAGTGAGCTCGTCATTTACTTATGCAGCTGGCCAGGTACATGACGTTCCCCCTCTTGATGTGGGCAGAGTCGGCAAGATCCCTACTACCAAGCCGGGTAAGCGACGCGGGGCCTCTTCCAGCGCTCAGCCTGCCTAGAAGCGCAAAGTTACTCCTGCGTCCACGCTAACCAAGACTCGCAAAGCTGCTGGGCGCCAGGTCACTTGTCACATCCCGCGCGACCCGACCATATCCGGTTAAGCTTTGCTGCTTGTTACCCTCCATTTTTCTCTTCCTATTTTGTGATTACTTTCTTATAAGCATTTTTTGCTATTTTCAGTGTGACGCCTTTGTCGGCTAGCCAAGCTGCTCCTAGCATGGCCTCTTTGTCGCTAAGGCCAGACGCTTCCCCTCGTGCTGACATTGACGTGCCAAGCCCCGTCCGGGTCACTGCCCCCACCACTGAGACTCACGAGTTTCAGAGTGAGGCCGACCCAGCGGCGCATCCGTCGGAGGAGACTCGGCCCAGCTCCCCTGCTACTTTTCCAGAACAGATTCTTGACCCCGGTGCCAGCAACATCAGCACCGAGAAAACCCCAGATACTAGCTCTCCTGCTCCCGATGCATCAGTTGACCCAGTCGTCCCTTCCCAGACTGTTGCTGAGCCTGTTCATTCGGCTCCTGTTTTTTCCCAACCAGACCTGCTCACTCTCTTTCTCTGTCAAAAGATCAGACTCGGCCTGCTACTCCTGGCCAGGATCATTCCACAACCAGCAAACCCTCATCGACCAAGCAGCTGACCTTGATCCACGCCCCCGGCACCGCTCCATAGATTTGGCCCACACCAACAACAAAGGCATCCGCTTTGGTGGGTCAGTTGGGTGAGTCCGTAGCTGCCGGGTCCGGCGGCAGTTCCAGGGCTGTTGCCTTGCACACCAGTGTCGCTTCTACCCATGCCAATGTGGGAACTACCCTGAAAAAGGGGCAAGTTCTCACTCGGACGCTTAGCGGGAATGGCCTCAGTTCCGCAGAGCATTATGCTGTGGCTTGGAACGTAGCTGGCGAGCAAGAGGTCAACTCCAGTGCTGGTAAGAAGATGAAGCTGGGCCCCAAGGCCGTTTCTGCCCAATCCACCATTGATGCCTTGCACTTACAGATCAGCGAAGCTGAATTAACTTCCTAGCAACTTTGTGACCGCTCTATACTTATGTTTATTCCTTTCCCATTCTTATTTCGGCGGATCCGAGATAGCTTTGTTGTTACTGACGAGTCGTATGATTCAAATAAGCAGAGAAGCACCGGATCGAGCTCCAAAAGGAGCGAGACGAGGTAACTCGGTTGAAGAAGCAAATGGCGGATATGGAGCAGAAGCACCCGTCCTAGATGAAGGGGCTAGGGGAGGAGCTTGCCGAGAAAGATGGCCAACATGCCGCCAGTGCCGAGAAGACCAAGGAGCTGCTGAAGGAGGCCGAGTCGGCGGTTGAGTTGGCTCATCAGGATCTGGACGCTCTTCAGGCCAAGGCTAGGATTTGGCAGAGCAAGCTTGGCGCCGTCAATTCTTTCCTCGGTAGTGAGTCCTGACATTTTTTCACTGTATTCACACTCTTGCCTTCTGTCCCCTTTTCATTGTTTTGCTAATGTTCTATTGCTTTTGCAGATAATTTCCCCGAGGCTGAAATGTTTGCTATACGGGCCATGAAAAGAGTGCGAGCCGAATCTGGCGCTCCAGCTGATGACGAGTTCACTATCGACAAGCATCTCGCAGCGCTATCAGAACGTGCAAAGACCCTCAAATCATGCGGCGTTGACTTGCTCAAATCAACGATCCATGCATTTAGGATGCTCTGGCTGGATGAATACACGCCCACACTCATCGAGCCTTTGGCTGCCAGGTTGCTTCAGACTGAAGACAGGTTGGATCAATGGCGTGAGTCGGCCGGCCGAGCTGCAGCGGACAAGGCTCTTGCCTTTGTGCTTTCATGGTACGAGGACATCAATCTTGATGTTCTCGAGCGCATGAGGGCTGAAGGTAAGTGGCTCCACGATCCTGAGCTTATCAAGAAACGCCAGGAGCGGGCTTATGCCATGGTCGAATATGCCTTTGTGCATGCCTGGTGTGATGGGCCCAGCTTCCTCGACCTTGGCGAGCCTTTTGCCGAGATCGCCGATGACGAAGGTGTGGATAGCGAAGCCACCGAGTCAGATGACCCTATAGACTCGGCCGCTGACGCACCTGACTCGGCAGACGCTCTAGATGATGCTCCTAGCTCTAGCCCCAAGGACACGCCTCCGAGTCCAGCTGATTCTTAGGATGATTACAAAAACACTTGAATTTCATGAGATCCCCGGTATGCCGGGTGCATATGTATGATACAATGCACTTATTTTGGGTGTGCGCCTTGTGATAAGGCTTAAACTTTTATTTTGAATGTGAATTATCCAGGGGCAAGTCCCCGAGTTTCATTTTTTCGTTCTCCTTCTCCTTGAATTTGGCTCTTGTCTACCTTTTTTTGTGGCGTTTGACATTAGAGTATCAAAGTTCTAAGGATCGAGTTAGCGGATATGAAACTAGACCACTTGTCCTAGGATGATCTGACATACGAAGCAATATAACCTGCAGTGAGTTAGTAAAGAACATACATAGGGTCAGCTCGCGTTTTCCCTTTACTTATCCGGTGTTCATGTCTACTCGTCATTGATCTTTTCCTCTTGCTTGCCATGAAGCCGTGTTTTCGGACAATAGCATAGTCGAACAGTTGATTCTATCCGAGTAAACATTACTTGTTCCGAGATAAGTCTTAAGTGTCAACCCAGCCGACATAGAATAATCGAAGGACAAAGATAAGGGGCAGTCCCCGAGTCAGTTTTTTGAGTCATACCATTTTATTATCAGCACATAGCCGACATAAGCGTCCGACATATGAGAGTTTGAGAGTTACATACACTGCTTCTCCTAAGTGTAGAAAGGATGTAGCAGTTCCACATTCCATGGCCTTTTTGTTTCATCGCATGATCTGTCTGCCTTGTTCTTTTGTGCTTCGCGAGCATCTATTAGGTAATATGAATCATTGTGCAATGCTTTGCTTACAATGAATGGTCCTTCCTATGGGGGTGATAGTTTATGCATTCCAGCTGTGCGTTGCACTAGTCTAAGCACCATATCCCCTTCTCGGAAAACACGAGGTTGAACTTTCCGGTATGGTAGCGTCGGAGACTTTGTTGGTATATGGCGGATCTGGACAATGCCAATTTCCTTGCTTCTTCAAGTAAGTCAACTCCATCTTCTTGGGCCTCTTTCACCTCGGATTCCGAGTATTGTCTTACTCTTGGCGAGTCATACTCTATGTCAGCAGGCAAAACTGCTTCTGCCCCATACACAAAGAAGAATGGCGTATAGCCTGTTGATCAATTCGGAGTTGTCCTTAAACTCCACAGCACTAAGAGCTCGTTTGGCTCCAAGGTATTGGAGCAGGAATCATGGAATTCAATCACGATTCCGAAACTCAGGGAGTTTGGCTGCCACGGAATTCGACAGAGAATTCAATTGACGATTCCAGCCGAATGACATCAGGCATTATCCAAATCCAATCCAACTACCTGTCATTTGCCTGGAATCCCCCAAGCCCATCTCTCCCCGACGCCCCCTTCTTCCTCCCCGGCCTCTCTCGCCCACCACCACCTCCCCGCCATGATTCCCGATCACCGGCGGCCATCGGCGACGTGTATCCATGCTTCTGAACCCACGGCCCCACGCCCACTCCTCTCCCCAAGTCCTCTCCACGCCATGACTCCATCCCACGAAGATCCTCTTCGCCGCCTACTCCTCCGGTGAGCCGCCGTCAACCTCTCCCATCCTCGCAGGTATGTATCCCCCCCCTCTTTTACCCGCTCTCTCAACCGTTCTTTCTATTTTTCTTACCTCTAACCCTAGCCTCACTAGATCTGCAGTTTTAGCAGCACAAGGTCACCGGATGAAGAACCTTGGTAGCAGACGAGCACGAGCCTGGTGGAGGAGAGATTCTTTGTGGCATGCAAGACGCACGAGTGCTGGAAGACCATCGAGAAGAACATCTTCTGCCTCGCCTGGTGCACCAGCATTTGCCTGCACTGCGCGAACGACAGGCACCGCCACCACCCGCTGCTCCAGGTAACATCAGTTAACCTCTTCATCCCATAATGGTCGCTGATTTTGTCATCCTTTGTGCGTGAAGCGGCCATGTGATTGTTGGTATGGCTAATTTAGATTATTCAGTGTTGCCCACCCATAGAGGGAAAGGCTTGCACGTACTTGGTCTAATCAGGCTAATTGGCATTTTTGAGTTGTGTGGTTTGCTCTCTGAAGTAGATTACAAACTAGCTAACAACATGTTTCGGGCTACCAGCCTTGGTCTTATTTCTGCTACTCCTCTCTATAGGTAGAGAGAAGCCGTCGGAAGTTACTACTCAGGCACAGACCTTCTCCGGCACAGATCTTAATTAAATACCATATGCTACTAATTACAGAACATTATAGATAATTTGGTTGGGCTTAATTACAGCGTGTTCAAGTTCCGAAGCGTCGTGTTCGGACCATGTGCTCGTATTTCGGCTTCCGCTTGCCGTTTCTGCTGTAGTTTTACTAGACTGGACAATGAACAATGAACATGAATTAACTGGTTAATTATTACTTGACTGTTGTTTCTAATTAATTATTACTAGACTGTTGTATAATGCAGAAGGATCTGTAGGCATTGTTCTTTGTGATGTTTTCTTGAATTTTTTGTGCTGACCCAAAATATGTTAGGAGGTACAGGTTAGATGATTTTGTTGCTACTATGCTAGGAGACAAGTTGGGCAACTTCACTGCTGCACTTAAAGCTGATGTTTCCGAGACTCCTTCAAAACCAACATCTTCTAAAGAAATATGGGTTGCTCTTGGTGAAATACCAGATTTGAAAGACTTGGAAGACGATGGCCAATTAGCAATTTATGATTTTCTAGTTGCAGATTATCGCAAGTTCAAGTCCTTCACCGCATTGCCTCAAAAAATGAAGGAAAAGTGGGTTCTCAAGCAAATCAAGGAATGATAACCTCTTGATGATCTTCCTTGCTCATGTATGATGCAAAGGTTCCATCTTTATGAAATGCATTCACTTTGATTTTATTTATGATGATATGTTGTAGCAGCCTGCCTTTTGTAACTTGCATAAAACTTTGGACTTTGATTTTGCTCATCTCCATGCATTTGTGTTTTATGGACTTGAACATGGCATTTTGTAGTTGCTGCAAAGATCTCATTTTTGTTGTGAACCTGAAGCTCGGATTGTGTTACTATACGGGTTGTGAATCTTCCTATTGGTACAAATTTAAGTTTGTGGTGTAAGTTCAAGTTTACCTATGCAATCATTTCTTTATTGTTTTGGATATACCATGTTTTTATTTGAACATTATTTGAATTTTGAAGCCAAACGTGGTTTTGGTTTATTAATTGACCTCTAAATGACAGCCAAACACATAGTGCAAAGCATTTTATTTCAGAATTACTTGTGCCAGCCAAACAACTGAATTCATTTGGAATTTAAATTCAGGCAAAATGAAATGATGTGTGGAAAGTGCATTCATTTCATTTCTTCCAAATGAAATGAATGCATAGGAGCCAAACGAGCTCTAAGGGTAATTCCTATATCCAACATCTAGGTGATCTCTGGAGTGGTTCCATTAAGGGGTTTTATCCCGGAAAGAACTAAGCCATTAGCTCGTTCAACTTGTCCATTTGATTCTGGATGAACAACTGACGCTACGTCAAGTCTTATTCGGTTCTTTCCACAAAAACGAGTGAAAGCTCCTTCGGCAAAGTTTGTGCCATTATCTGTGATCACACTGTAGGGTAACTGTATCTCAAGATTATATCTTTTAAGAATGTGACGGCTGTTTTTCCATCCAATTTTTTGATGGGCTTAACTTCTATCCATTTGGTGAACTTGTCAACCATTACGAGCATGTGAGTCATGCCACCTCTTGCTAGTTTGAATGGTCCCACCATATCCAGGCACCATACTGCAAATGGCCAAGTGATTGGTATAGTTTTTAACTCAGATGCTGGTAAATGTGATTTTGATGCGTAATGCTGGCAACCGTTGCATTTTCTCACAAGTTCGTGTGCCTCTGCCAGTGCGCTTGGACAATAGAATCCATGTCGGAATGCCTTGTCTACCAATGCTCTTGACGATGCATGGTTCCCACATTCTCCTTGGTGAATGTCCAACAGTATCTCTTAACCTTTCTCTGGACTTATACAACGCTGCAATACACTTGTCGAACTTCTTTTGTATAACTCCTTGTTGATTAGTGTGTATGCTTTTTCTCTTCTTTCTGTCTGCCTTGCCAGTATCTCGTCATCTGGCAAAGTTCCATCTTTCAAGTAATAAAATATTGGTTGCACCCATGCTGGTATCAGTGGTGCCGGATCTGTTTCTTCATCAATTTCCATTGGCTCAGCCGACATATGTTCTGCAGACATAACATGAGGAGTCCCCGAGTGTGATTCGGCAACCCCTGAGGTGAGCGGAACAGTCCCCGAGTGACTCGATCCTGCCCCTGACTCAATATCCATTGGCACAACGTCTGACTCCTGATTTGCCGGGGTGAGCCTAATTGACTTGGACTCTGGTGACAGCTTGATTGATGGTTTCCTGAGATGTTCCAATGCAACTCCTGGTGGCATTGCTTGCCGATATGAGCCTAACTTGGCTAGTACATCTGCTGCCTCATTCTCTGCTATGGGTATGTGATGAAATTCACACCCGTCAAAATATCCCGAAATCTGCTGCACATGAAAACGATATAGTGCCATGTTTGCATCCAACGCGTCCCAATGCCCAGATACTTGTTGGATCACCAAATCCGAGTCACCAAAACACATGATCTTTTTGATGCCAATCTCTTTGGCCACTTTTATGCCGTGGACAAGTGCTTCATACTCGGCGACGTTATTGGATGCAGCAAAGTGGATCTGCAACACATATTTGAGTTGATTCCTCTTTGGTGATGTGAGCACTATCCCGGCGCCCAGACCCATTTTTTCTTGGATCCGTCAAAATGCATCTTCCAGTAATTCAGATCTAGCAGTGGTGGCTCGTATTGCATCTCCATCCAATCCACGAAGAAATCAGCTACATCTTGAGATTTGACTGCATCTCTCCTATCATATTGTGGAGTGTATGGTGCTAGCTCTATGGCCCATTTTGCGACTCGGCCACTGGCATCTTTGCCGCCCGATATATCCAAGATAGGTGCCTCACATATTACCCGGATTGGGTGTTCTTGGAAATAATGCTTCAGCTTCTTTGCTGCCATATACACCCCATACGTCATTTTTTGGTAATGGGGGTAATTTTGCTTTGACACAGAGAGCACTTCGCTCAAATAGTAGACTGGCCTTTGGACTGATTTGCCCTCTTCTTCACGTTCTACCATTATTACTGCACTTACAACTCTGTTTGTTGGGGCGACATAGAGCAGCATTGGCTCCTTGGATAATGGTGATGCTAATATTGGTGATGTTGCCAACATCTTTTTGAGTTCATGGAAAGCGCTATCAGCTTGTTGTGTCCATGTGAATTTGATATAGTGGTAAGGCTTTCTCGCCTAGACGACTGATAAATCTACTCAACGAGGCCAGGCATCCTGTGAACTTCTGGACATCGTTGAGGGTTTTTGGCAATTCCATTCTTTTGATGGCCCTAATCTTTGTCGGGTTAGCCTCAATTCCTCGGCTGGATACAAGGAATCCGAGTAACTTCCCAGCCGGGACACCAATGTGCATTTTTCCGGGTTAAATTTCATCCAAAATCTTCTTAAGTTTGCGAATGTTTGACGCAAGTCCTCAATTAGAGTATTACTTTGTTTGGTTTTTATCACCACGTCATCGACGTATACTTGAACATTTTTTTCCAATTGATCTTGCAAACATTTTTGCATGCATCTTTGATATGTTGCACCTGCATTTCTCAATCCAAACGGCATGATACGATAGAAATAAGCCCCATACGTGGTGATAAAAGTTGTCTTTATTTGATCACTCGGATTTAGCGGTATCTAGTAGAAACTAGAATACGCGTCCACAAACGACAACAACTCACACCCAGCAGTAGAGTCTATGACTTGATCAATCCGTGGTAGGGGAAATGGATCTTTTGGACACGCCTTATTGAGGTTCGCGTAATCAATACACATGCGCCACACCACTGCCACCTTCGGGTCATCATTTCTCTTCTTGACTAAGACTAGATTTGACAACCAATCTGGGTGCAGTACTTCCATTATAAACCCGGCAGCCAAGAGCCTGGCTATCTCCGTGGCTATCACTTTCCTCCCATCTTCGGCGAAGAGGTGGAGGGGTTGCTTCACCGGCTTGGCATCTGGCCTTACATGAAGAGAGTGCTCAGCCAGCTCCCTCGGAACTACTTGCAAATCCTGTGTGAACCATGCAAAGATATCCCGATTCTCACGGAGGAAGCTGTGAGCTTGTTTTCCTATTTGTCAGTCAGCCCAGCACCAATGGTAATTGTGCGCTCTGGGAAAGTCTCATCCACCTGTACCTTCTTGGTTTCCTTGGTAGCTTGGAATGACACACTGCCATGCGGATTAGTAAGTGTCGGCATGGACATTTGTGCTGCCTTGGCCAATGCTGCCACTTCCATCATTTGATGCTTTTACTATGCTATGACTAGTGACTCGGCCAGCGAAGATCCGGCTGAGGCACAAGCAATAGATCTTTTGTAATCTCCTTCGACTATGATAACTCCACATGGGCCTGGCAGTTTCATCTTTAAGTAAGCAATGTGAGGAGTAGCCATAAACTTTGCCATAGCCGGCCTGTCGAGTAAGGCATGATAAGAGCTGACCAGTTCAACCACCTCGAACTCTATGGCTTCAGTCTGACAGTTTTCCCTGTTGCCGAATAAGACGCCAACCCAGATCTTGCCAATTGGCTCACAGGACAATCCCGACACAATGCCATGGAAAGTTTTCTTAGTCGGCTCCAGCATGTTCATAGTGATGCCTAACTTGAGCATGGTATCCTTGTACATGATGTTGATGCTACTGCCATCATCAATTAGCACCTAGGAAAATTTCACATTAATATCAGGGCCCATGAAAGTTGGATCCAAGACAAGAGCATAGCCTCCTGGTGTCGGCATGATCTTGGGGTGATTGTTTATGCTCCAAGTTATCTCATGTTCAGACCAATGCATGTACTTTGGAATTGCCGGCATTGTGGCATTTACTTCCATCATCCGTCTTTGCTCACTCTTTTTGTCATTCGGCTCTGTGACAAATACAACATAGCTCTGGTGGTGATCTCTATACTCATTTCTGGTTCCATGGCTGACATGAGCATCGTCACCTCTTGGGTTATGCACCTGATGCACAACCTCTCTTCTTTCTTGGTTATGATATCTCGGCTGTCTGTTCTCGTATCTATGCTCAGCTCCAACAACTTGGGCATTTCCTCCTGTGAGCGGTGGAGGGGGAGATGGTGGCAGTTGCTTAGTCGGTGAATCCACTCTATCTCCTTTCTAAAACCAAGTGCATTGTCTTGTTGTGTGATTTGTTGGCTTACTAGGACTTGGCGTGTGGAACTTACACGGTTGATCCAACATCTCGTAAGTGTATTTCCGCCTGTCCTGATATGGCTTCCTTTATTCATATGGCTTCTTGCCATCATTCTTTGGTATCCACTGCTGTTGTCCACTTGTCCTTTGACGTTGGCTACTTCCAGCATCTAGATGATCCTGACTTACAACTGCAACTTGAGTCGAACCATACCTGTAGTCTGGCCTTTCGTCTCTTCTTTTGCTTCTATACTCGGCCCTTTCCTGGCACCTTTGCAACCCGGCCGCGTCGTAGATCTGAGTCTCAGTCATCCCGTCTGCCGACATGAGAAGAGGCTGAGTCGGATCTCCTAACGCATATGAGTCGGCAATTCTTATTGTTTCTGCCAAACTTCCCGGCATATCTCTCTGTAGCCTTTGCCACAGTACACTTCCATGTCTGCATCCCTATGCAAACCATGCGATGGCTTGAGACTCGATTACCCCTTCGCAAGAGTTGCGCATTGTGCACCACCTTGTGAGGAATTCCATGTTTGTCTTATTCGACCTTTTCTTGCACATAGCTAGCTGTTGTGGGCGATTCGGCCTCTTGTAGGTGCTTGTGAAATTACTCACAAAAGCATCCTGAAAATTGATCTAGCTGTTGATGCTTCCGGGTGGTAAGTTATTCAGCCACACCCGTGCTGGTCCCTTTAGCATCTGCGGCACATATCGCACCGCCCATCTCAGATTTCCTTACGTGATTTTTACAGCAGTTCCATAATCTATGAGTCGGTCTTCTGGCTTTGTGCTTCCATTATAAGTTTTTGTCCCTCGGGTCAGCTGGAAGTTTTTCACTGGCGGCTCCTTCATGATCCTTGGGCCAAAACATGGTGGACCCTGTGGACCTTGTGATTCAATTAGCTCCGCCATTTTTATCCGGTCCAGCTTGAGCCTCGCATCATCCGGCTGAAGGTTTCTGCTTCTGAGTCTACCTCCATTGCTTGGTACGCATGATCCGGCAACTCATCCCCGTCATTTACCATCGCCGAGTAACCATTATTGTATTTGTTTGCGTTAAGGACTGCAGGTTGCTGCACTGATTTTCCCGCGCTTTGCTGTCTCTTTTCTGGTTGAGCTGGCGCATTATTCGGAGCTGGATTTCCTCCTCCCGCCAAGTGAGTTCCACGCCTGGGTTGAGGCGCAAAATTTTGCCCTCCATTGTCATCCCTTTGTCCTGCTTGCCTTTCTCGGCCTGCGTTTTCCTGATTTTCATTTCCCTAAACAATATTCCTTCCTGTGCCCTGTGCACGTGCTGGGTTTCCCTGAGCCATCGTCGTGTCATAGGTAACCATTTGCTTGTTCCTTCCCAAATCCACACTCTTTTCTTTTCTTTTCTTTGCATCGACGCCACACCTGGCGAGGAAGCTGTGTGACCTGCTGATCTCGCCGGGATTGAAGTCGCCGAGTGAACCAGCTGTGACCTCCCTGCTACACCCGGATTTGCCCTGTAGTAAGCCTCATTCAGCATCCCTGCTGCTCTCACCAGTTCATTGACTCGCTCTTGTTGCTTTTTCTTTGCTTCACCCGTCAAATGGGGGAGCTCTGCCATTGCTGCCTTTGCGGCCTTCAGGTTCGCTGCTGCAGTATTGTATGTTGGCCGCATGGCTATTTTGTTGCTATTTTCTAGTGTTATCTTTGACGTTGTGTCCACCAATTCTTCGTTGAGGTTTCTTCCTCTCAACCTTTTTGCATCAAGCCGGGTCTTTGCGCCCTTGACTCGATTTGCTGAGTTGAGCTCTCAGATTGTGATATCCACATCTTGCTGTAACTGTACTAACTCCTTTGCCTTCTCCAGGACTTTTATCTTGGCCTCCTCTAACTCGTCCTGCACGCGCGCAGGGTCAGCCGCCTGCGCTACTGGATCTGCCAATTTGTTTATTGCCTCTTGCAATTCTTTGACTCTCTTACTCCTAGCTACGTTCTCAGGCTTTTCTAGAGGTGCCTTTGCTGTTCTTGCCGCCCTTGGTGTTTCCTCTTGATTTCCTCCCTCAGCATCCTCATTCACTACGGGAACTACTGGAGGTGCTGTTGGGTTAGGAGTTTTCATCATTACATCAACGGAGACGAGCTGGTGAAGTTTTCCTGTGGTAGGAACCGCAAGTGGATCCGGCGCCAGGATGACGCGCTCCGAGTACGCGCGCTCCACGCGCACCACGACGTAGACCTGGTGCTCGCCAAACTTGATGAAGCGACCGCCTCTAGGGAACGGCTTGGTCCTGAAGCAGCCTACGTTGTTGCTGACAAAGTTGAGCGCTCCAAACCTCTGGATGAGGCCGAAATAGACGCGCTCGTCGGTCTTGGCGATGATGTTGCCCGTCCGGATGAAAACTCCATCAAGCACCTGCTTTTGCCCCACGGTGGGCGCCAACTGTCGTGGTGGTGTCACGGCAGATGCCATGGGTAGGCTTAAGTTAGAGGCCGAATGGATGCTTGTGGTCACCGGGGAGGGAGCGCACGGTCTAGCCGCGCACGAAGAACAAGATGAACTCTCCACACTTAGGAGTTTTATTGATCCTAAAAGTTTACAAGTGCTCCTTGAGTTGTATGAACAAAGCCCTAGGGCACTAGTTTCCTACCACGTCCAACCTCCTCAAATCCTAGCTATGCCCCTCCTTATATAGGCATAGGATAGCTAGGTTACACCCCTTTGGGTCCTAGGGTTACTGTTTGGATCTTGGTCCTCACTGTACGGGTCAGGTCATGGGCTAGCCCTGAGCCCCTTGACCTAGTCCACAAAGCTAGACTGCTAACCGTCTTCTCGTACGTAGCCTCCAGTTTTTTGGCGTCACGCAGTAACTTTGTACGTCAGCCCTTGCTTTAGGCGTCACACGGCTCCTTTTGTGTCACCCGGCATCACTCTTCTCTGTTGACCGTGCTTTACTATGGTCCCTCCTGAACATCACCCAGAAAGTTGCCACGCGTCCTATCAGACTCGGCATTCCCTTGTGAGACTCGGCTTGTTGGTTCCTGCAAGATTAACAAACTTGTCTTATATGGGCCGACATAGTTTCTATGTCGGTCGCACACGACCTTATTACCCGGCCGTTGTTACTCGGGTTCATTCTTTACTCGGCATAAGCCAAGATGGACAATGTTTTACCCCTTATGACCCTACCGGGGATTCCTCCGACAAATATATTATTACCAAGGTGAGAGATTTAATTCAACAAAAATCAGTGGGATGAGGACCTAGTAAATCAGACATTCTGGCCGGTGGATGCATGGAGAATCAAATCCACACCATTTCCAAGCTTTGATATTGCTGGTGCTATCATATGAAATTTGACAAAAAAGAATATTGTGTCTTTTCAGTCCGTTGAGCCAGCGTACTATGCGGAATGGGAAGCTTAATATGGGAGGTGATTGAATTTTTGCCGGGCCCTCGGATCAATTAAACCACATCCTACATCGGATTTATATAGAAAAAACTACGGGTTCTGCTAAAGTCAAGATTTCCGTATAGAAGGTTGCAAGGTAGTTTAGTGTGCCGAGTTACATTCGGTAATAGACTTGTTATAAAGTTAGACCGTTAGAGTATATCGTTGTTATTAAAAGATTAGGTAGAGATATGATTTCTATTTTATCTTGTATTTCATGTTGATGCTCAATAACATGTGACAAATTCGGCCAATCTCTCTCTGTCTCATAATTCTACTTGTTATTAGCATTGAAATCCTTGACCTACTCTGCATATACGTTTCTGCACCACACCACCCTCGGGGAGGTCAATCTCTAGATTTAGGTCCAAAGTCCATGGACAACAGGAATCCAATTCCAGATTTACGTACATGAGTCATATTTATGCTAAAGACTTTTACTTATTTATAGTTTTTCTCACTAAATCAAGACTAGTACTCACTTAGATCCAAATTAATCTACTCAGATTTATCTAGATTCGGATGTATCCTGCACTAAAACATGTCTAAATACATTTGAATCTAGGCAAATCTGAATCAATTAATTTAGATCGAAATAAGTATTTAAATTGCTACAATCATTTATGATACAACTTTGGAAACTGCTATTTATATTGTGTTCAACAACATAACAACATTGTAAGATTAAAGAATCAACGTTTAATGTTATATGCGCAAACATTCTATCATTAAACTCCAAGCTACCCTAAAATGCAATACTATATCTTCACATTAGTTGTGTTGTTTATTTTTAACACTAAAACTATGTTTTTCGTCTGAAGTATATTTTGAAACATCCTGGCAAAGACCAAATTCCATCGAAATTTTAACAAAGCAAAAAATAGATCACTAAATATATTGTCCATTCACACAATAGTTTGTGCCACTAGATGTATTAAAATGTGTTATAAGTGTATGTGCATATGTTAACATATTTATATATCATGATTAAGTGTTATATAGCACACGATAATACATATCTTAATATAGGTTTACATGATGTTTGTGTAGCTTTATGTAAGTCTTGTATGGAAGTAAATTCTAGAGGATATGAGGTGTTAGTAAGTTGGTGGTCCTCAATTCCGCTTGTTGGGGTTATACTTTTCAGATATATTCATGGCCGGCAGTTATATTTGGAGACTAAGGTTGTGTTTGGGACAGCTACACTCCACTCCACTCCACTTCACCTCCTCAACTCCACTCCACCAACCCACTTGAGTTAAATACTATGGATCCACACGTGGCCCAGTCAACAAGACAGACAGAGATCCATTTGGCTGTGAGAAGGCTTAGAAATATTACCGGCTTGGGCCCGACGGCAGCTTTTTGAAGCAACCGAAGAATACAAATCCGGTCAGGCCTATGACCTTTTTGTCGTCGCTTTGGCCTTTTATTTTTAAAATTTCTGTAGAGGAAGATTGTGCTCGTGCGTTAAGTGTCAGTGTGAGCCAGGTACTTCACCACACGAAGACACAGAGAGAGAGAGTTTGCACAACCCATCTATACATGAAGGCGAAAATCGCCGTAAAATTGTAGATGCGCTCGTTTTGGTGAAAGATGTTTTTTTTTTGGAAAAGAGTATATATTAATATCATAGGGATACCAATTACATTCAGCCTCTGCAACAATGCATGCCTTAGCAACCATATGGATACACACAACTCAGAAAAAAAGAATTACAAAAAAGAAAAATCCCGCCATAGAGAACTAATTCTCAAAGCAACAACACTGACACCATCAGAAAAACACCAGTAGTCCTCCACTCCAATAACAACACCTTCAAGAAGGAAATAGTGCCCAAGCGCCGTCGTTGCCCGATCAAAGATCATACGTTTTCACCCTGGAGAAAGTTCTTGCTCACAAAACAATGCCTTCAACAAGGTTATTGTCAGGCACAACCAGTTAAGGCCAGACCTTAGATTTTTACCCTGCAAGATAAGACTAAGAACTCCCCTTGTGTTGTCATCCCGCATCAACAGTCGCTGCAACGAGTCCCAGATCACGCGGCCAGTTCTCCGTCGCCACAAGAACAAAAATCACCATCGCTGCTCTCATATTTCCGCTTTCCTGACATTCTTCGCATCTGACTTCACCATGGCTCTAAGAATGGCACTTGGAGGGAACAAACAATAGAGCTTCGCAACGCTCCCGCTGAAACCAAACGGCCAGAAAAACAAGGTGTGCATGACTGAATACCTTCTGATCCAGCAATCTCCAGGCATGATACACCCATGGGAGTTCGTCGGCGGAGCCTTTCGAAACCCGCCTCTCCAGACCAGATCAACGAGGGCAGACATCAAGCAGATCTTCGTCTTCGTGCGAAAGAAACCAAAGGACCACCTCCTTTATTAGATCCGACACAGCGATCCCCATACCGCCGGCCGGTTTTCGGAGAACGGATCGAGCAGGCAATTAGGGTTAGAGAGCTGATCTAGGTCTTCCAACGAAATCCCATGGCCGGCACCTCCTCCACCAGATCGCCACCAAAGGGAATCGCTGCCTCCACCCCGACCAAGGGACACCGCCCAGGTCGTCGCGCTTTAGCCTCCGTCGTCCCACTCCGGTAGAGGCCGCCGCCTCCAGATCTGAGCTCCCACGAAGCCACCGCCGGCCGGAGCCGCGGAGATGTCGATGGCGAGCGAGCCCCATCCAGCGCTGGCGTTCTCCTTCCTACCTCCGCGCTGGCGCCGGGAGGCCAGATCCCCGCCACCCCCATCACCGGCGTCGCGCACTTAGGCTGGCGGTCCTCCGTGGGCGACGAGGAGGGAGAAGGATGGAGAGGGAGGAGGTGGCAGCGGGGTTAGGGTTTGGCCCCCTCGGTCGCCAGGAGGGGGCGACGCGAGGGGGAGAGGAAAGGGGGTGCCCGGTCTTTTTTGGGCAGTTTGGTGAAAGATGTGCATACCAAAGAAATAGGATAGAATGGGATTCACAAGAGTGCTTCACGAAAGGTGATCACAAGTCGAGGACAACATATTAGTATTACCAGGGTGAGAGATTTAATTCAACGACAAATCAGTGGGATGAGGAGCTAGTAAATCAGACATTCTGGCCGGTGGATGCATGCAGAATCAAATCCATACCATTCCCAAGCTTTGATATGGCTGACTCTGTCGCATGGAATTCGACAAAAATGGTGTCTTTTCAGTTCTTTCAGCATGCTATGCAGCAATATGGGAGGCGATTGAATCTTGGCCAGGGCCTAGGATCAATTAAACCACACCCTATGCCGGAGTTTATATAGAAACTACGGGTTCCTGCTAAAGTCAAGGTTTCCATATAGAGGGTAATGCAAGATACTTTACCGTGCCAAGTTACGCTTGGGTAAAAGTGTTGTTATAAAGTTAGGCCGTTAGAGTATATTGTTGTTATTGAAAGATTAGGTAGAGATAGAATTTGAATCTTGTCTTGTACTCCAGGTTGACCCTTATATACCTATACATACTTGTCCGAGAGACCCAATAAAACATACAACATATTCCCTCAATCTCTATCAATCTCATAATTCTACATGGTATGAGTGGCGAGATCCTTTTCCTAGTCGCCGTACATGATTTCACACTTCGCTGCCCTGAGGTCGATCTCCATGGTCTCCGCCAGGCGTCACGCGACCCGTGGCAGGGTTCGTCCCCGATATGTGATCAGCTGCCATGGTGACCTTTTCCAACCTGCAGATCGGCTTTCTCTCCGCCAGTCGCTTGGCAGGTCTTCCACCGATCATAGATCGGATTATGTCACTCACCGCTCATCGTCCACACGCAACTATACTCCGACATCAGCGTTGACTCTGCATCGGCTGACACATCTTCACGGCCGACACGTTGGCACCAACTCTGCACCGGCTTCCTTCCCTGCTATGCCAGCTATCGCGGTCACTGGGGATGCCACCGTGAGTGTGTGCTATTGGGGATTCAATGGGGAGCAACATCCTCCATCGAGGAAAAACGTCCGCACTTCCCCAAATTGTGTCTGGACAGGAAATTGCCAGACACGATTTGGGAACTGGAGATGCTCTTATGATAGTTGTAGCTCTTCCAATAAAATGGAGCCATTCAGCAGCTTCCAACTGAAGTTTCCATGCGAGTGAGAGCTACAGTATCGCTAGTGTGCTCTCTTTTCTTAATGAAACGCGGAAGGAGCTGAGCGAACTATGCCCTGATCATGACTACGAGTATAGAGTGGAGGTAGAATGTGGCGCTGGTGAGGGGCAATTCACTTTAAGATCTAAGAGTTGAGGAGCCCGCACTCTGAGGGGCCGGACTTGCGTGTAATCAAACATAACGGACCAAAGAGTTTTGGAAACCATCCAGAGGAGCAAAAACATGGTAAATTTAAATCAAACACAAATGTTGTTGTTTGGACTCGAAGAAAAAGTTTGAACTCAAATACGACCGTGAGAAGTCCCCGCTATCTCTTGTTTGGTCCGTCCTGTCAGTATTTTTCATTATTTTTTACCAGCGTGGACTAGTTGATCCCCGTATGGACCAGGTCTTCTTCTTTCCTCTTCCATTCTGCCCCAAATACCTAGCTCACCTCCAGTTCCTCCTCTCCAAATCGGAGCTCGTTGTAGCTCTCCTTGCCTCTTCGCCGTGGCCAGTCAGCCTCTCATGCCCCTAATCATGCCCCTAATCGTACCTCATTGTTGCCTCTGTCATTCCAATCACCAGATTGAAGCTCATGTCTCTTCCCTAGCTAGCATCTCCATACTAGACGGTTCCTCTCCAACGGAGGAGCGAGGCCTGCCGAGAGATCCGAAGCAGGGACCAACCTCGAGAGGTTGCATTCTGTCTCGCACCTCATACATGGTATCCCTGGCTGCGGAGTTCGACGACCGCGCTCTCATGACCACTATGTTGGGAATATGTCCAGCCGTGTCACCGATGGACTTCCTAGCGACATTAAGGTTTCGTTTTGGGATCAGACGCAATGTTGTGAAGATTGAGGTATGCACCCCTGCTCTTCAATTTCTTCGTCAGGTTAGAGCATAGCTCAGACTGCGAGCATGTTCTTCATTCTTCTTATCCTTTCGAGTGCAGTGGAGAGAAAATGAGCTTCATGCGTTGGCATTACACCCGTGGGTGGGAGGATCGCTTGGGGAAGCTATGTTTCTTATCTAACTCGGCTTCAATGGCCTCCCTCTAGATGCTTGGAAACCGTAGGCCCTCAAGTAGGTCGTCAACACCTTGGCGGTGAGCTGGTGGAGATGCATGGCTAAAAGATTCAGATTCCGTTCTGAAGATGTACGAGATGAAGATTACCAACGGGGCAGGTGATAGCTTGACTAGAAGCACCCGGTCATCATCCTTCTGGAGCAGTTGTTGGACCCTGTCCCATGCATTCGGAACCCTGGCGAGGCGAGAATAAAAAGTCCTCCTTGTCACGAGTGTTGTCCTGAAAGGGTCGATGGCACGCGACCACCATTGTTTCGCGATGGTGCACACAGTTTTGGAGGGAAAACTTGGCGATGACAAGCGGCTGGTTCTAATTTCTCTCTAGTGAAGACTCGGGTTTAGCGCTACTGAAGAATGTTGGGAGTATATAGTTAGCTTGAATTACGCATATGTAATCATTTGGATTGCACAAGCTTGTGCTTGCAATGGTTGGAATTATTATGTACCGGATGACTATATGGAAATGCAGTACCTATATGCATTGAATTCGTAGGGCACACTTTGACTAATGCTTAAAAAGCTGTATGAACTCCTTCTTAATTTGCTAGAGATAATGCACTGAATTTGCATTCGGTATGTACTAGGATATCATAAAGAATATTCAGATAATGCACCTTACTTGAAGTGACAATGCATTGAATATCCAATCTGTTGTGATTGAATTGATGTACTGAACATTCACTGAATTGTGTTTATAATGGTGTATGAATTTGTACAAACATACACCAGTATACGGATCAAAATCCGTACGACTTTAACAATTGACTGAATTTAGCTACGAGTACTCATTTGAATAAACAAGAGACTTAATAATATTTTGTTGCATCGGAATTTATCCTACATAAGTATATGATGGTCGCACAAAAGTGGGCTACACATCTCGGAAGTTCTTAAACTATGATTCAGCCTTGTCTTCACAAAAGCTATTCTTTAGAGTTAGTCTGAACTATACTATTATAAATTGAATAAACTACAACATACATCCGGATAGGTCCAATTCCTTGGAAGTTACAGAAGTTCAGTGATCAATAAAAAGGAACTAAACGTTTACCTTCCTGCCAAACCTCAACGGATCTGCGTTCTTCATGCATGACAAAGGCGGCCCCGTCAGAGGCGGCACAAGAATTGCCGATTTATCATGAACAGTCGTGGCGCTGCAATGATTTCTTTGAATGAGAACTCCAGCAGACGCCGGCTGGGATCGTAGGTACCATTGAATCAAAACATGAAGACCAGATCCGAGTTGTTCCTCTCCTTCGCTGCCACATGTCAAACCCTCCAAACATGGGATTTCAGAGAATTGATCATAGTCACGCTCGGTGCTACATCAATGGGTTGGGTCGATTGTCTTGGGCCTAGTGGTCTCTGCTATGGACGACGTTTACCTACCGCTCCCCACTGCAGCGGCATGGCCCTCACCGTAGCCTAAACTCGTGAGTTCCTCAACACTTCCGGAACCTTATCGATGGTTTGTTCCGTCAGCGACGTGCCTGTAGATACGCAGTGCGTCGAGCTCTCCCGCACTCCTTTCCGATGAGTCCAGCACTAGAAATCTCCATTGCAAGCTTGTTCCTCGATGTGCGCCTGGTCTCTGTAGCTACCTTGACACACCACGGTGAGGTTGTTGTCACCGATGCCGATGATTTTCATGCCCCCACCGCTAAACGGTCGAAACCATCCGTCTTGGATGGCAAATGGACACTGGCCTTGGAGTAGAGCTTCATGGCATGCCTTAGCGAGGCCACATACCCTAGAGATGGTGGATCCATTAGCTTAATGGAAGATCAATCCAAGATTGCCTTCCTTGGGCCTTTGAATTCATCCATCAATGTGAACATTCAAGAAGGGAAATTATCTTACTCAAGCTAGACTTTGCTAAAGCCTTTGACACAATTGATCATAGTTCCATGATCAAGATTATGAAGCAAATGGGATTTGATGGCAAGTGGCTAAAATGGATTGAAACTATCTTTGGTTCTGGAAAATCTTTAGTACTACTTAATGGGGTGCCTGGTAGACAATTTCACTGCAAAAGGGGTGTCAGGCAAGGTGACCCCCTTTCACCTGTAATTTTTGTCTTGGTTGCTGGTCTACTCCAATCTACAATTAATAGAGCTTATTCCTTGCATATGATTGAAGCACCCTTTCCCTGTAACCTGAACATGGACTTCCTTATAGTGCAGTATTGCGGTGACCCAGCATATCACTGCATGATGTAGTATACTATAGTCGTTGACATAACACCAATGAAACACCGTTCACTAGTATTACATCCCTCAGGGTGGTACAACAGAAACACAGCAGGTCCAAGACATGACTATAGTTTACAACTCAACTCTTTACACAAGATCCAGAAAATACTCTAGGTTAAAGAGAGAGAAAGAAACTTCTTACAAAGAAGAATCAGAAATAAACAACTCATAACTATTATGCTAATAAAATTAGCATCTAACTATTTGGCTTGTATTGCTGCTATTGTAATACTCTATAGAAGTAGGATCTATGGCTAGAATTTATATTTCTATCTAATCAGCGACTTTGTCTTCACTTTAGTTGATGTATATGTTGACTTCCTTTACTTATTTGAAGAGCTTGAGCGTTTGATAATGATTCCGGGAACATAAGTTGATGTAGATGTCCTCTGTATTGTCTTTAGAACCTAGCAAGGGGTTAAGAAGATACGTTGAGTACGAGCGTACTCAGCAAGTTCACTAGAAAAGGAGTGTTTGATGCACTATATCTATGGCCACAGACCGTAGGTCGTAGGAAATGCAAGTTTTTGTAAACATTTCTTCAAAGGTTGCATTTATTCTGAAAATCTATGTCCGTCAGCCTTCACGGGTTTACCAGAACTTTCATGGAGTTCCTTTCCCGCCGCGTTTACCATAGGATCTCTAATGTATGCCATGCTATGTACTAGACCCGACATTGCATATGCTGTTAGTTTAACTAGAAGATATCAAAGTGATCCAGGAGTGGATCATTGGACAGCAGTCAAAAACATCCTTAAGTACTTGAGAAGAACTAAGGATATGGTTCTTTCTTATGGAGGTGATGAACAGCTCGTTGTTAATGGTTACACCGATGCTAGTTGGAACACCGATCCGGATGATTCTAAATCACAATCTGGATATGTATTTATTTTAAATGGTGCAGCAGTTAGCTGGAGGAGTGCAAAGCAAAGCGTTGTGGGAAGATCTTCAACTAAATCGGAATACATGGCTGCTTCGGAGGCTTCACAAGAAGCGATATGGATGAAAGAGTTCATTACAGAGCTCGGTGTGGTTCCTAGTGCGCTGGACCCAATATCTATCTACTGTGATAACATGGGCGCCATAGCCAATGCGCAAGAACCAAGGTCACACAAGAAGCTGAAGCACATCAAGCTACGTTTTCACGCTATTCGAGAACATGTCCAAGATGGGGACATAAAGATTTACAAAGTACACACATATCTGAATGTGGCGGATCCGTTGACTAAACCTCTCCCGAGGGCAAAACATGACCAACACCAAACTGCCATGGGTGTTCGGTATATTACCATGTAATCTAGATTAGATGACTCTAGTGCAAGTGGGAGACTGTTGGAGATATGCCCTAGAGGAAATAATAAATGTAGTTATTATTATATCTTTGTGTTTATGATAAATGTTTACATTCATGCTATAATAGTATTAACAAGGAAACATTAATACTTGTGTGATTTGTAAACTAAAATAGAGTCCCTAGTAAAGCCTCTTTATAACACTAGCTTGTTGGTTAATAAATGATTGTGGTTTCCCTATCATGAACATTGAGATGTTATTAACAACAAGATCATATCGTTAGGAGAATGATATGGTGGACATACTCCTATAGATAAGCGTAGCATAAAGATCAAGTCATTTTAATAGTTCAATTCCTATATGCTTTCTGATACATAGTAACCTAATTCCTTCGACCATGAGATCATGCATATCACCTTCACCAGAAGGATGCTTTGATGACATTAAACACCACACCGTAACTGAGTGGCTATAAAGGTGGCATTGAGTGTTCGGAAAGTATTGGTTGAGACACATGGATCAAGAGTGGGATTTGTCCATCCATATGACGGATAGATATACTCTGGGCCCTCTTGGTGGAATGTCATCCAATTAGCTTGCAAGCATGTGACTGGATCACAAGGGATCACATATCACGGGAATGAGAAAAGAGTACTTATCGGTAACGAGGTTGAACTAGGTATGCAGAGATACCGACGATCATAACCTCGGATAAGTAAACTATCGTGAGACAAAGGGAAATTGGTATCGTATGTAAGTGGTTCATTCGATCGCAAAGTAATCGTAGAAATATGTGGGAGCCATATGAATTTCCAGATTCCTCTATTGGTTATTGATCGGAGAACTGTCTCGATCATGTCCGCATAATTCACGAACTGTAGGGAGACACACTTAAGGATTCGACGTTGTTTGAGTAGTTATGGAATGATGAGTAAGAGACCGAATGTTGTTCGGAGTCTCGGATGGGATCTGGGATATCACGAGGAGATCCAGAATGGTCCGGAGAATAAGGTTCATATAAGGAAAGTCCTGTTTCGGGGTTGGAGAATGGTTCCGGTGTTTTCATCGGGAATGTTCTAGAAGGTTCCGGAATGTCCGGCACTCCGGAGGGGAAGGGTACATGAATGTGTTATGTCAAGTTGGTATGATTGCATCATGTACTAGGTGTCATCGCTGAACAAAATAAAGGGTTTAATCAAATCCTAGTTTGAAAAGTCAAACGCCAATTTGAAAAGTCAAACGGCTATTTTGGGAAGTGGAGGGGAGGTGGAATCCGAGTTGGGGAGGAGTTCCTCCCCTCCACCGCCGGCCCCCTTGGGAGACCGAGTTGGGGAGGGACTCCCCTCCCCTGGCGCGCCCCCTCCACCTATATAAGGAGGGGCAGGGCTGCCCCTCCTAGCAACCAACACCTCCACCCAAAACCCTAGCTCCAAGCCGCCGCCGCCCTCCATAGCCGCCACCGGCCATAGGGCAAACCGCCGCCGCCTAGCTAACCCTAGCCGCCGGACAAGCCTCCTCCTCGGCGTGTCTAAACCCTAGATCGTCGAGGCTCTCTCTCATACTCCGCCATACTCGAACCGGCTTAAGGCGAAGCCCTGCGAGATCTCCCCTCTACTTTCGGTACCACGCCGTTGTGCTGCCGGAATCACGAGGAGAGTGCTACAACCTCCGCTGCCTGCTGGAACAAGGGAGAGGAAGGTCTTCGTCGAGTACCGAACGTGTGAACGACTGCGGGAGCGCTGCCGAAACGCAGCGCCGGAAGGATCGTCTACGCGATCTTGAGATCGGGAAGAGTACGACTACATCACCCACGAGAATCCGCTCTCGTTAAACACTTTGGAATCTTCGAGGGTGAGTTATTCCATCGACTCGTTGCTACAATCTAGTAGATAGATCTTGGCTTGTTTGTTTGTATGCGGTAGAAATTTTTTGTTTTCCATGCTACGAAACCCTACAACATCCGGCTACATGCGAGAGGAAGAAGATATAGCTAACTTCTCTGTCCCATTCCAAATCTCATGGTTAACGCGTGATATATGGCACAAGAATCACTAGCGACATTGGTTGTTAAGTCCTAGATAATATGTTCCTTTACCACCGGAACTTTCATAGTAGGTTATTACCTCATGGTAAATAACCTATAATCATATTATTATGAAAATAGTGTTTTTTGACCTTTTTCAAATGCAAGTGATGACAACACTGGATTTGTAAAATACTTTACAGAAAATAACCGAAGGACATGAGCAAGTGTGAACTTGCCTTTTGTGATTGCAAGATTATGCACTCACGGTCTTCAAGATAATATAAAAGATCCAATATCTAAAATCAGCATCATTGGTCCGGTAAGGACTAATGTTTAAAGAAGCAAAACGCTTTTATGCATAAGCAATGTAATGCAAGTTGGTAAACGTGAATCCCGAGAATAACTTTGTTCTAGGGTTTGGATATTGGAAAGGGTTCCTTGGAATGTGTTGCCCTTTTTAGATTAAGTTCCACACATGTGCTTCTTATTAAGGCTTGTGAGTGTGTGTGAAACAACATGTAATTCTAATATCATAAAACAATGAGATACACAATTGTGGAATGCTATTCAAAGATTACTTATATAAGAATGGCCTTATCTTCAAATTTTACCTTACAAGTAATGGCATTTATAAAGAACTTAAGTGTTAACAATCCTAAGTATATAAGTAAAGCTTAATGTAATGTGATTATTATTGATTGTCACTTGATGTTTGAAGTGGAAAAAAGAATAACATTTGAAGAAAAGATTTCTTTTCTAAGGTCTAAACAACCCTTGTGATTAGTTGAGTCTAGTTGATATTATTTGTGCTTGCTTGAATAGTTTGGCTTGAGATGCTTTATGACTTAACTATATCAGACCAAAGTTATCTATAAAACACATAACAAGGTTTTAGTATTATATTGAAAGTCTTGTAGACTAAGGTTAACTTTAAAATATAGATGGACTTTAGGTGTAATGCTTATTATACTTATACCTTGTTTACTTCATAATGATTCTTTAAAGTTACTTAAGAATGGTATTACTTTTATTTGGGTAGTGGTTTCTGATGGAGGGGTTAACCTCTTGGGTGGCCCGATCTTCACGGATCTCGTGGTCAAATCGATGGGAAAGCAAGGGGAAAGGGAGAGGGTAGCGGAAGCGAACACACACCTCGCGAAGAACACGATGAACACACGCAAAAATCACACGATACAAGGCCGATTGCTCCCGAACGGTGGCCACCGGTCCGATAGAATCCTCGCAAGGAAAGATCGATCAACGTGCTCCCTCAAATCCACATCGGAGAGGGAAGAACACCTTGGGGAGGGTCTTGACAACTTGGAGATGAGACACCGAACTCCAAGGCCTTGTTCAACGATGGATGCGTGATGCAAAGTCCAATCGAGGTTGGTGACGATAGTCGGTCCCCTTGGTAAAGGGGATGAGGCAAAACTAGAGATTCCACACAAGGGGGTTGTATTTAGTCTATCATCTATGCCTAAGGGATACATGAAGGGGTGGGGGCTCTATTTATAGGCCAGCCACATAAACAGGGGTAGTTTAGGGATAAAACTAGGGTTTGGACGAGCTAGAGGGGTACATGGGCCGAAGGCCCAGCTGGCGGCGCGCAGGCCCATCATGTAGGCCGGAGACTCCGGTGTAGGGTCCGGAGACTCCAGTGTAGGCCGGAGACTCCGGTGTCATCTCCAGAGTGGCGTACTGACTGTCCCTGGATCGGTTGCTGGGGTCGGTCCAGAGGTCGGTCCGGAGACTCCGGTGTGCAGGCCGGAGACTCCGGTGTAGCAGGACCGGAGACTCCGGTGTAGGCCGGAGACTCCGGTGGTTTAGCCATGGCTTCTTCCGCCTCCTCTTCCAAGCCTCCGTCTTGTCGGTCTTGATGTTTCGGGCTTCCTCCCTTGCCTCCGTACTTGTCGGTGTGAACCTATCATGCATATGTGACGGACTATGAAGTAGCATACCGTTCAATAGGGTAGGAAGTGGGCTCGCATAGAGGAACGGATTCACCTTTGGAGTCCATGACGACTTGGCATAAGTTGGGGACCATGATGTGGTAACGATCGTAGGTCGGGCTGCATCATCTCCCCCCCCTTCAAAAAGAGTCGTCATTGACTCTCCATGTTCATCACGAAATAGAAGAGGTCGAAGGACATCCTTGATCCTGGGGTTCACCATATAGTCATCCTCGGGAAGATTGACTTGACAACACTTCAATGTTCCTTCACCTTCCTTGAAGCCTACAAAGCTCACAACAAAAGCAAAGAAACACTCAAAGCATAGCCAATTCATGAAGATTATTGCATGAGTCCTCAAGTAGAAGGAAGTCGCCTTATCTTGTAGAGATAGCTCGATGAAGGGTAGCCATAGGTAACTCTCTTCGGTTCTTCTTGTCAACATATAGTCCATAGAGGTTGATGTGTATGCATTTGTACCTTCATACAACAAAGACCAAGCAACATATGTTTGTGTGTGATAGAGGAGCATGTCATTTGTGGCATGTCCATTCTTGTTCACAACACGATTAGCACAACTCAAGTATAGCAAACGGGATGCATATGCAAGGTCAATGTGCATGGAAATCGTTTGAACATCATCCAAATGTGGAAACTCAAAAACTCCATATAACATAGTTGTGGGGCACTCAAAGCAATCGAATAGAAATTTGATCAACATATTTGATGCAAAGTTAGGAGAATTTGGCAAAAACACAAAAGGAAGAATATCCAAAACAACATCATTATGTGTGCCAACCAACCATTGGAAAGAGAAATTGTTCGATATGTTGGATGTCACACACAAATCATCGATAGCAAATATCATGGGAATATGAGTATCCCAGGCGGAAGCAAAAACAACATATTTGCAAACAAACCAAATGAAAGAGAAAGTGGTCCTTATGTTTGTTGCAACAACAAGACGAGATTCTTGGAAGCTCTCTTGACAATACATGCTCTTAATGGGATTGTGGTTGCACACAAAACATCGGAAAGAGAAAATGTTCAACATTTTTGTTGCAACACACAAAGCATCATTATCCAAAAGCTAAGAAACATGAATGTCACAAGGTGAGATAATACCATCAACATGCTTGCAATCAAACCATAGGAAAGAGAAATTTGCCAACATGAAAGATGCAAAGCATGCAAAAGGTATCAGAGCTGGGTTCGATCTTGAACTCACTTGTGGGATGCTCTCAAGAGCTCTTTTTGTCAACTCGTGCTCAACCGAGGTTGACATGATAGTGCGGGTACCTACACACATCATACACAAAAGGAAGAACGTGTGTGCATGGTAGAGATACACATCATCCATCATGACGTATCTCTTCTTGTGCACATCACCATTAATGTCAATCAAGTATGAAATAAATGCATGGTGAGTATGCAAGTGGGGAACATGCTTATCATGGCAATCATCAAAATCTCCAAAAATTGAGAAAGCTATGGGGGCCATCTCATTATAACGCATACGATCAATGTTGTTGCAAGCAAAACAAGTGAAAGAGCAAGCATTCATCTTATTGCAAGCAACGGGAAAAATTGAATGACTAGCATGACAAAGCATGTCCATATCAATTGGAGGATACACACAAGATGCATAGCATGGCATGTGTATGGCAATGATATCGCAATCAAACAATTCCACATGATCAATATTATGCAAAGGCAAAGCATCACATGGGAATATGAATGAAGCATATGTAATGTCACAAGTATCATCCATAGCATGCATATCCTCACAACTTATCATGTCCACTAGTGGGATCATGGCATCATCAAGACCCTTATTGTTACCTTGGCCATACCTCTCATATGAAGTGGGTGTTGTGGAAGTAGTGGCCTCCTTGTGGACGACTTCGTCTTCTTGATGTAGCCATGGCGTAACATCATCTTCGTGCACCATGTACATCTTCTCAAATTGAGGCATCATTGCTTCATGGCTTGGCGCGTCTTCATCCATGAAACCTAGCACAACATAAGAGAACACACTAGAGGTAGAGGGTAAGTTGTTAGAAATAGAAATGGTCTCACTTGACCTATCAACTACCACTCTCAACTCACTAGGTGTATTACTCATGCCCTCAAAGTGGAAGCACTCAATCTCACATAAGGTGGAGTCACTCATCTCACTCTTGTTCTCACTCAAGTGGGCTAAGTGGCTCTCATACTCACATGGGATTGGTACCACATCATCACTCAAGCATATAGGGGTAGGCTCGGGTTCCTCAACTCCATGCGCCTCCTTTGGTGAAGGGAAAATCCCATGTTCACCATTCTTGACCTTGTCGCCTTCAAGGTTGGATGCCATAAGATGGGCATCATCACTCTCCTCCATGGTCGAAGGGAAAATCCCATGCTCGACCGTCTTGTGGACATCTCGTAGTAGTGGTGGAGGTAGGCTCATGCTATCCAACTTGGCGAAGTAGAGGTTTGCATTTTCCTCGTTCGCAAGGTCGCGGAAGTCAAGCATAGGCATTGAAGCTTGATGGCTTGGAGGAAGGCTTGCTCTTGGTGCCATTGTGGTGGTGGCACGAGTAGTTGAAGGTGCCCTATGATGGTGTCGACGGAGGTCATTGGTGTGCCTTGCCGATGGTTGATGTAGGTGGCGCACTTGGTCGTCCACGTGACACTCACGACGATGATCACTTGTCTTGGCACTCTTCTTGTGTTTGTGGTGCCTTCTTGAGCTTGATTGGGCATTATGGATGGAGCTCATCATGAATTCTTCGTCTTTATGGCGAAGATGCCTTTGACGATGTCTTGTATCCTCTTTATGGTGTCGATGCTCATGGGAGGATGTTTGTCGATGAAGATTCTTGTTTCTTGGCGCCTCTTGATGTATATGATGTTTGGACGCCACTATTGTTTGGATAGGAGGTGGATCTTGGCGCCTTGGAGGTGATGGAGCTTGACGCCATCTAGGTGGTGGCACTTGATGCCTTGTAGGTGTTGGCACTTGATGCCTGTCGATGGTGGCGCTTAACGCCTTGGGTGTGGTGGCACTTGTCGCCTTGGAGGTGGATCATCGAAGTAGGTGGTGCCCTTTGGTGTGGCACGCTTGGCCTTGAAGGTCATGGAATCTTGATGATGCGCCTCCTCTTTCTCGGCATAGTAGTCTTCCATCTCCACGCGGTGAAGGAATTCTTCATGGCTCGTGGAGCAGCCATCAAAGTCGATGAAGTTCTCCGTGTCTTCCATGCTCGGCGAGGCATCGTCGATGTCGCACTCGAAGTCGTCCATGCTTGGGGAGTAATTGTTGGTGTAGTACTCCATATCACCCAAGCATGTGGAGCCATTGTCGGTGTAGTGCTCCATATCCTCCATGCATGAGGAGCCATTGTCGACGTAGAGCTCCATGTCTTCCATGCATGTGGAGTCCTTGTAGGTGTAGTGCTCCGAGTCCTCAAAGCATGCGGAGCCATTATCGGTGTTGTGCTCCGTCATGTCCTCTATACTTGTGGAGTCGTAGTCATGGTGGCTCATCATGGATTCTTCATAGATATCATCCTCGGTTCCGGAGTCCCTAGACATGCTTCACAAGAACAAGTGTTGTATATGGAAGTGGTAGAGGGTGTTAGGGATACAACATAGAACCTTACTTTACCATGGAAGATCGTATTGTGCAAGTGGCCACACTTGAGAGCAATAAACCAAGCAAAGTGAAGTTCACGTGGAACACCAAAACCAACTACGAACCAAAAAACACACACACACAGGGCCTATGGTGGATAGGTATGGAAAGTGGCATGTCAAGAACCAATCCGAAATCAAGATGTCGTAATAGCAAGTAAAGAACCACAATGATCACAAAGCAAAACAAGTCAATCCACAAGATAGAAAATATGTACAAGGAAACACACACGGTGGGATAAATGGGACTTGTGCGACGGAGAAAGTGAGCTAAGAACCAAATGATTACCTACCGAAGACTATAAGCTCGTGTCACACAAGTACAAGGAGAGACCCTAGTTCGATTGCACAAAATTGGTGGGCTACAAGATATGTACAATAAGTACCACCTATATGATGTTCATCGAGCTTGCGCTTCCTATTCTATGAGGCACATGTATATTTCTTTCTTTTTCTTTTCTCTTTTTATTTTTTTCTTTTTTTTCTTTTTCTTTTTCACTTGCCTCTTCCTTGTGCCAACAACTATACAAGATAACTATATGAGATAGCGCTCACAATGTTTGCTCGGAATCTACAAGGTATCAAATGTGCATAGCCCAAGCAATCATAAGAGGAACTAGTCTCAATAGGTGTTTGTTGCTCGCAAAGATAGTGGGGTTCACAAAGGAATGCAAGTGGGGAAAAGTCGCGGAATGTTTATACCTTTCGTCGACGATCTTCATCCTTTATTGTTGGATTCCGCCTTTCTTTCAGAATTTAGATGGAGTAGATATCATAAACAACGTGGATGATGATGTAGGGCTCCTTCTCCTCTTCGAAACGAGCTAAAGAACACCAAAATCCGAGTTGAAATGCAAAAGTTATGCTCAAAACCGTGCTGCAGTTTTTCTGTCTGCAGGGAGGGGCGGAGACTCCGGTCTGTAGGTTCGGAGACTCCGGTCTGGAGCTCAAAAAGTCCGGAGACTCCGGTCTAGGCCGGAGACTCCGGTCCGGGAGATTTCAGGACGTCCAGAACTCGAACGGGACGCGTTTTGGGCGGAAAAACTCGAACCAAAACCTCATATTGATGGGGGAAATCAAGGAATTAGGCCATGGGAACGCAGTGGAAGGTAGATCAACAAGTTTAGCAAGTAATCCACGGATCAAAACCTACCAAAACTCACTCAAATCACAGATCGATCCAAAACACGAATTGGGGCTATTTTTTGTGAAATTTTTGAATTTATGGGGAAAAGACCAAATCGATGAGAAATCCGTGGCAACCAAAAGCTGATGATACCAGATGATGGAGGGGTTAACCTCTTGGGTGGCCCGATCTTCACGGATCTCGTGGTCAAATCGATGGGAAAGCGAGGGCAAAGGGAGAGGATAGCGGAAGCGAACACACACCTCGCGAAGAACACGACGAACACACGCAAAACTCACACGATACAAGGCCGATTGCTCCCGAACGGCAGCCATCGGTCCGATAGAATCCTCGCAAGGAAAGATCGGTCAACGTGCTCCCTCAAATCCACATCGGAGAGGGAAGAACACCTTGGGGAGGGTCTTGACAACTTGGAGACGAGACACCGAACTCCAAGGCCTTGTTCAATGATGGATGCGTGATGCAAAGTCCAATCGAGGTTGGTGACGATAGTCGGTCCCCTTGGTAAAGGGGATGAGGCAAAACTAGAGATTCCACACAAGGGGGTTGTCTTTAGTCTATCATCTATGCCTAAGGGATACATGAAGGGGTGGGGGCTCTATTTATAGGCCAGCCACATAAATAGGGGTAGTTTAGGGATAAAACTAGGGTTTGGACGAGCTAGAGGGGTACATGGGACGAAGGCCCAGCTGGCGGCGCGCAGGCCCATCATGTAGGCCGGAGACTCCGGTGTAGGGTCCGGAGACTCCGGTGTAGGCGGGAGACTCCGGTGTCATCTCCGGAGTGGCATACTGACTGTCCCCGGGTCGGTTGTTGGGGTCGGTCCGGAGACTCCGGTGTAGCAGGACCGGAGACTCCGGTGTAGGACGGAGACTCCGGTGGTTTAGCCGTGGCTTCTTCCGCCTCCTCTTCCAAGCCTCCGTCTTGTCGGGCTTGATGTTTCGGGCTTCCTCCCTTGCCTCCGTACTTGTCGGTGTGAACCTGTCATGCATATGTGACGGAGTATGAAGTAGCATACCATTCAATAGGGTAGGAAGTGGGCTCGCATAGAGGAACGGATTCACCTTTGGAGTTCATGACGACTTGGCGTAAGTTGGGGACCATGATGTGGTAACGATCGTAGGTCGGGCTGCATCAGTTTCTTTACAATATAAATGTATAAAGGGATTTATCTCCCTATAAGGGGGTGGTTAAGGTTTGTGAATACGTAAACAATATTATTTACTACTTATGAACTCACTATAGTGTTTTGATTTGTTTATAAACTTGTGGTTAAAGTAAAGGAATGGGTTTTATCTCATTATAATTATTCTTAGAGATTTTAGATTGGATAAGGATCCTTTTATAAAATAATCCACACTGATGGTTGAATGATAATTCAACAAAATTGCATTTTTAGAATGTGCTGAACCATTTTGACTTCATATTATTAGTTCTTTAAGACTAATACTATTTATTAAATTTAATTGGCTAGTTTAAGAAATATTAACAAATTTTATTTAACTTTATATGAATTATCAATTAAAGGAATAAGTTTTAAATTCAATTTATTAGGGTACTAAGTTTTTATTTACTTTAAAACTAGAATGTTATATTTTTAACATGTAAGCATTATTTTTGTGATCATTTTGGTATATTACATTTATTTTTATGATTTATAAATAATAAGATATGATTTTTATAAGGTTTATTACATTATAGATACTTAATAAATAATAAACATTTAATTAAGTGAAATGATAATGCATGATTTAAATTATAGTTCTTATTTTTCTAAGATTTTTAGTATTTTATTTATATTTTTCACATTTACCATTATTAAAATATGAATTATCAAAGTTTTATTAATTATAAAACCTTTATTAAATAATATTTATTTAAATGATTATCATAATAATATTTGGTAATGGTTTTAAGTTGTAGATTTTGTTTTTTTAAGAATTTCATATATTACACATAATTTTCTGAATTATAAAACAAAAGTTATTAATTAAACAAGATTTAATTCTTTTATTTTATTTGTGTAATATTAATATTTGAATTCATATTGTGTTTATTAATTTTTACTGAACAACTAATACTTTTCTTACCAAGGTAAGAGCTATCCAAGGTCACTGACTAGTGGGGCATGTGACATGTCACATATCCAGATTAGCAAATACAATTGTTACTAAACCCATTTCTACTTTTAGTCGATGACAGGTGGGACCAGGGCCATGTCATACACCACATGGGCAAAGATCAGTCAACAGCTGACCATGTCAACCTTGACGCATGAATTATGTCATTGTGACATCAGCACGGCCTCCACCACCAGAAAGTGGTCACCGGCGGTGAACCGGAGCTCCCCGGTGACCGTGGATGGTTGGGTTAGAACCGTGAGGGCAAGGCGATCCTAGGGGTGGTGTCAATGCTACGATTTAGTCACCGGAGTTGCTCCGGTGATGACCTATAGCGGCGGCGCCCATCGGCCCGACGACGAACTCGAGCTACAGACGATGCTAGGATGTGTAGTTAGGGTTGTTCGATGCGGAAACTCACCCCCGACATGATGGTGTGGTCGTCGATTCCGGCCGGCGGCTGCGGAGGAAATTGAAGAAATTCGCTTGGCTCCGCACTCCCTTTGATTCCATCCTGCTCTCAGATGATAAACATGCGGTGGCGCTTCTCCTCGACCCCTCCACGTCTGTCAAGGTGGACTACAATGACGGCTAGCCGAAGCTCGTCGGCGGCGGCATTTGTTCATTAGGGAAGACAGAGGGAGTTTGAGGGGGAATTGAGGAGAGAGGAAGGTGGCCGAGGCTCGGGAGATCCTCATCCCGCCTTTATACGGTAAGATGAGCTCGGACACGGTGGCACGGCGACGATGACAGCCGGGATGTGGCAGCGGTGTTGAAGCTTGTTGGGGGCACGAATCACTACGCAACTCCTATTGGCGGACTCCTAGCAGCTAGGGCGAGATTTAGAAGGGTCAATTGCGTCCGTGGAAGTCCAAAATGGAGGCGGTGAGGTGGACTCGCCGTCGGTGTGTAGGCCATGCGAAGGAGAATGAGGAAGACGACCCTCTCATGAGGTGGGTCCCGTCCATCAGCCTCATACCAAAACGGTATGCGGGCTGGCTGCGTTGGTGGGTTGACTTGATGGGCCTCAGGGACACGCATGTGGCAGCAGATAGGGAAGAGGGAAGATGGGCCGCAAGCCAGATGCTGGTTCTTCTATTTTTTTCTTTCTGTTTTGATTTTCTATTTCATTTTTAGATTGGAATTTTTCACATTTGGTTAAAGGTTTCTTTATAGACATTACTTTCTAAGTGTTTGCAACAGTAATGTGGTGTATTTAGAATCATATAATGATCTTTTATTATCAATGTTATAATTTTTTTATTTTCTTTTAATAGATCCTTTTTCTCTTTAATATATTTTGAGGAACCTTGGTTATAATTTTGATTTACCTAATAAATCATATCTTATTTAAAGGATATATTATTACTCATTCATAAAATTTGATACTTATTAACCTATAGTTTTTTAGGGAACTTTTATATATAGTGATCCTTTATGTTTATTTGATACATAAAGTTCTAGGGAACTAATATGGTTAATACTATTCTCATAAATCTAGTAAATACCAAGGTTTATATTTTGTTATAACTAATATAGGAGTTAGGGTTTGAATTGTAAATGTTTACCCTAGGGTTTAAGGTTCTTGATTCATTTGGATTCTTTTGTTGATATGGATTAAGATTAATGGCCAAGCACATTATCTTTATGTTTCTGATCAGAATGATGTTACCTTTTACAATCAGTGGGGTGATTCTTTGGAATGACTTATGAGAAAGAATTGATAAAGATAGTTTTTAAGCACCTATGATAATAATGGTTGAAAATGACAAAGGTGTGCTTAAGTGATTGAATATAGGAAAATACTCCTATAAATCATTGGTAAATAAGATGATAGATCAATTATATGAAATGGATGTAATGTTTGGTTTAAGATTTAGGGTTTAGGTTTTATCCAGAATTTCTATCCTTCATACTTCAATAATTCTAGACTTCTAATTAAGGAATTCTTTTCCTAGATATACTACTTCTTCTTATCCATCATCATGTGTTAACATGATGAGCTTTACTTCACCTAAATATTCTTATCCACCTTTATTCTTTTGAATTCATTTATAAATCCAATGATCTTGACACTAAAGCTCACATAATCTTCTTATACTCTTCCTTAATCACCCACCACTAATACTACCCCCAGTAGATGTATATATCAAATTCTACTATCCTTAAGTGTTTAGTATTTCCTAAGAGAAAACTACTACTTCTATAATCCAATGTTACTCTAGCATCATCTTATTCATACTATCTTGTCTCTTCTTAACTCCAGTATCTAACATTCCAGCCTCACATTATATTAATGTGACTTGTAATGATTAATCTAGGATAATATATCTATACTATGGTTTAATCATGTTTTATCTACCAATGTCACTTATACATGGTATAAGCATTCAATATTGGTGAGTAAGGCATGATCATTATAATTCTTTGATCCTTTATGGTTCAGGTTTCTAGTTGGCTAAACAAGGCTTCCATCCATACAACATTACAGTTGTATTATAATTATCTTCTGTTTAGCTCTATTGGATTAAGAGATATAATTCATTGACTATACCTACTTGATCCATTAGGACTACTCCTGGTAACTATCTTTAGACTTCATTCTTGTAATCTTCTTTGTTACCATATTGATTTGATTTCCTCCAACCACTCACATCCTATAGATGACATCTTAAACTAGCATCACTATTTACCTCCTCTTACTTCTTTCTTTATAAGCCCTAAGTGAATGCTATAATAAGTACAAGAGTTGATAGGTCAATAATTTATAGGTTAAGAATTGGTGAATCAATAGTTGATTTCTCAATATTGATGAACAACAAATATAAGGATATGATTCAATAGAGATGATAAAGATTGATATGGAAAGAAAGATATATGGTGAATGATCTTAACTTTGGTTTCTTTCCTACTCAATCTCACTAGAGAGTTAAAGTTAGGTATTTCCATGATACTCGTGGTATAAGTATATGAGATTAAGATATAGTTGTTACATTCTTATTATTTGTGTTATATTTATAATTTGGTATTCATGAGTGATTATAATGAATAATATGATATGATCACCTAAGGATCAAATATAAATCATTAAGTAACATATTAGGTTTGAATTTTATTACATTTGATCTACCCTTAGATCAAATCATGTTTACCCAAAATAAGGTTTTAGCAAAGGCCATATTGAAACTTATCGCAGTCAACTTGATGATCTACTTCAATTCCATCAAGTTAAGAGAAGCTTCAATCACTTTGACAAGTTTTTATTTAAAAGCGCGAAAATTATTCAGATTTTCTATGCATGAATGCAATGCACACATCTGTGTTCAGCTTATTTCTAAGCTCTAATGCTGGGATGTTACAATTAGGCAGATGATACCACTATTATAATGCCTACAAACACAAACCAGGTTATTACCATGAAAAGCATTCTGGATGCTTATGCTGCTTCTATTGGACTACATATCAATTACAACAAATCTATCATGATCCCCATGAACATAAGTGACCAATTACAAAATGAATTAGCCTCTCTTCTTGGCTGTGTTGTTGGGAAAATGCCCTTCACTTACTTAGGTTTGCCTCTGGGTACCACAAAACCAACTATCACTGACCTTATGCCTCTAGTGGATAGGGTGGAGAGGAATCTTTCTGCAAACTATATGATGATGTCTTACAGTGGAAGGACAAATCTGACTTCCTATCCTGATGTTTCCAATGTGCACTCTCAAAATCCACACAAGAATTATTGAATATGTGGACAACATCAAAAGACATTGTTTATGGAACAAGAAAGATGAAAATGGAGAACACTGTAATGCTTTAATTGCCTAGGATAGGGTGTGCAGACCCAAGGACATAGGTGGTATGGGTGTGCTAAATTTAAAGATTCAAAATGAAGCACTTCTGCTGAAATATCTGCACAAATTCTATAACAAGACTGACACCCCCTTGGGTCCATTTGATCTTGGGGACTTACTATGATGGAAGAATACCTCATGCCTCTGATATGTGTGGTTCCTTCTGGTGGAAGGATGTCAGTAAACTATTCCCAATTTACAAAGGGATCTCTAACTGACATGGATATACCCTACGGGTGCATAACATTGGTATACCCAGTCCAACCCAAGGAAGGCCCACGTGAAGACCTGCAGCCCAGGGAGATTTCGGGTGGTCCAAACCCATGGCGAGTTCGACTCCTTGGAGGACAAGTCTAGTTGTAGATATAATTTCAAAGGGTTCAACCCTAATCTGTAACCGACTCGACCTATCCATGGAACCTGGCCTATCTATATAAAGGCCAAGAGAGCATGGCGAGAAGGGCGAACTGACCTCATACACACACCTCATGACAGATCGCATCTGCGTACCCCTGTAACCTTCGGTTCCGCCGTAATCAAGAACAGACAAGCAGGAGTAGGGTTTTCCCTTCGGGGGCCTAAAGCTGGGTAAACCTCATGTCTCTGTGTTGCTTGCCTGTTAACCGTTTCGCGACTTCCAGCATCCCCATCTTCTCCAAAACCCAAGTCCATAACAATGTTCATTGATGAGTCGAACCCTCATCACTAACTGCTCAGTTAAATCTGGAACCACTGTTCTAATGTGGAAAGATAATTGGCTTGATGGGATTGCACCTGAATTGTTCCCCACAGCCTTCTTGTTTGCTACCCGTGAGGATTCATCAGTCATAGATTTCTTATCTGCACCTGATCTTGCTACCAATTTCTCTCTGCCCATCTCTTCACAGGCTATGGATGAGTTAAAAGAACTGCAATCCATAGTCAGTTCTGTAGAGATGGAGGACTATGACAATGATGTGTGGACATACATAAGGGGGACAGTAACATTCACGGCCAGCAATATCTATAAGTTCGGCTTCAGAGAAATTAGACCGCACATTTCATTTTGCTGGCTATGGAAGAGCAAATGCACACCAAAGCTAAGATTCTTCTGCTGGTTGCTACTCTCTGATAGGCTAAACACAAAGAACATGCTAAAAAGAAGAAAATATAACACTGTTACTGATTTTAATTGTCTGATATGTGACGTTAATTGTGAAGAAACAGTGGAACATTTCTTCTTCATTTGCCCCTTCAGCAAACAATGTGGGCATACCCTGGGGATGCAATGGAACAATCAAGGGGGACACTTGCAGATTATTGAACAGGGTAAGAACAACTGGTCAAAAAAACTTTTTATGGAGGTTTTCATTGTGGCAGCTTGGAACCTTTGAAAAGAAAGAAATGATCTATGCTTCAACAATATTACACCACCAGTGACCTCCTGGAAGACTAGATTTCGGCAAGACTTCAGCCTTCTGGTTCATAGGACTAGACCTGATTTGCATCAGGATATCTCTGCAATCTGCAACTCTCTGTAGTCTTCTCTCTATAAACCCCCCCTTTACTTCTCAAACTCTGTTCGACATGTAATTCCCCCCTAGGGATTCCCCACCTTGGGGAGTAAAATGTTTCAAAAAGAAATAGGTATCCCAAGGTATCTGAAACGTACTCATAACCAAAAATATGTCCTGGTTGTATGCTATTTTCAAGCTAAACTTGGGTCTCCTAGTTGTATGATATTTATGGGGTAATCAAAATGTCTTTAATTTTTTCTTACTTTTTTTTGCCTAGCCGAATGTCATGCAACATGCGTGGTGGCCTATCTTTATCTCCACCGATGAATATACTAGAGTGAATTCCGCTTTTTACCCTTTATTTGTGCATTTGTGACACTAATTACCCTATGTAGTGAAAATTCATTTAAATTACCATGTTTGGAAATTTTAAACCCTCATTTTCTGATGCATATCTATTGGGCAAGGTGTGAGGTGATGATTGAACTTCGAAATTATCGAGATGGCAACAAAGAATAGAACATTTGGTCCAGAGAAGGGTAGATATGATCGATGACCACGTCCTCCGATCTTAACATATCTTGTGGCGACACATCGTCCTAACATGTCAGCATTATCCAAGAACACGTGTTAAATGCTAAAACGGGATAAAATCATACTTAGAATTTTCTTAAATAGAACATTCTGGTATAACTTTTACTAAATGGGGTAATTAGTGTCTCAAATGCACAAATAGAGGGTAAAAAGTGGAATTCACTCAATATACTACCTCTAGATCACGTACGGCAAAGTTGCATCTTCTATATTAACAAAGTCAGATGATCGACTCCTGGTCATGATACCCTTCACCCGATGTCTCTAGACCGAGCCCCCTCCAGGATGCCAGCTCCAAGGATGCACCATGGTCGCCAGCATGTGTTCCATCGAAACCAGCACCCAGAACAAGCAACAATATAGCAGCGTAGAATAAGGTGTGCCTGCAAGAGGTTCTCCGCATTCTGACCTTGTCATCGATCAGCCCTGTGAACAGGCTCATTGGCACCTTACAAGCGTCAAAAAGAGTAATTTACAACGTATGCCATTGCATCAAGATGAGAGAAGAGATGAATTTCACCGAGAATCTTACGTGTCAAAAAGAGTAATTTACAACGTATGCCATTGCATCAAGATGCGAGAAGAGATGAATTTCACCGAGAATCTTTTTTTTAACTGAATTTCACCGAGAATCTTCGTTTGGATATGGTTCCTTACGAAACAGGAATATTACTTCAAGATCCATGAGCTTTTATGTATTACTAGGACAATGCCCGCACGTTTTGCTGCGAGTTGCCTGATGCGAGGCAACTTAAGGATATAATCTCTAGTTCATTTTTCTGATTAGATTATACAACTAATATTTTTTTTAATTCAGAGACAAACAAAACCAGGCTTTTACTCATATTCCAACCTATAAAAGATCAAACGAATTTGAGAGAGAAGATTACATAGATCATTTTAAAAATAAAAAATTGGCGGCCCTCCGTACAGGCAACTTAAGGATATAATCTCTAGTTCATTCTTCTGATTAGATTATACAACCAATATTTTTTTCTAATTCAGAGACAAACAAAACCAGGTTTTTACTCATATTCCAACCTATAAAAGATCAAACGAATTTGAGAGAGAAGATTACATAAATCATTTTAAAAATAAAAATTGGCTGCCCGTAAATAGTATAGTCGAAGATTTCATTGAATCGGGCATTGAAGGTAGAGAGAGGGGCACCAACTGAACTGAGATAGTACGCCAACAACGTCGAACATGAATAGCAGTGCTCATAGAGGCATTAACGCAAACAGGTAGTGTGCATAAGACACCGAGATGAGGAGTAGGGAAAATCAACTAAGCAGAGGATGCACATACACATAGGAGCTGGCTTTGCTGACGATGCAAGGATGTAGCGAGCAGGAAAAAGCATTGGAAAAATCCAAGCACAAGAATGACCGTCGGAGGCAGGCCCTGAGGTACGGGATGTAGGCGTGTTTGAACTGGAGCTGAAAGAAGATGCCCACGCGACCAAGCGGGGTCCGGGAACGAGGCAGTGTGGTCTAGAGGCTCCGGAGCGACGCGTTCGTCGACGGGGACGGGATACGGCGTCGTCGGGACATGGCCGGGGCGAGCTGGCGGCCTGGAACTGCAAGGGCCGGGGTCGAGCAGCGTGGCTGGTGCGATGGCGATTGTAGGAGAGCAGGGGAGCGCGGGATTGTTGGAGAGCATTCCCTGTGGTGCCGTGGTGGTGCTTGTAGATCCTTAGCGACGGGGACCGGAGAAGCGACCAAGGTCAGGGACGACCTGTGCTCGAGCCAGAGGAGGCGAGGCCTTTTTTTTTTTTTAAGCAACCATATATTTCATTAATTGAAAATTAAGTTACACGAAGCAATACATGTGGACACTAAAAGACAGACTAAGATAGAATGATTATTCTGAAAACACTGCAGATAAAAGACTAAGAGATCGAAAAATACAAAACGACCCCTAGATTTTACTGCAACCACCGAATCTAGCGGCCTCCGCCAACCTCCAGCGCCACCGAGACGAACGCCGAAAGAATGAGGCACCATCGCCAATGAGGCTTTGTGAGTCGATGAACAGGCCTGCTGCACGCAGTGAGGCACATGTCGTTGTGGCACGTCGACCGGGGAACGTCCTCGTGCTGTCTTGGAACAAGATTCGTCGCCTCCTGTCGACGAAGTCGAAGGAGAAAGATAGAACCCCCACCTCCGGACCAACATCCTTGCTCCAGAGAAACCACCTCGTCCCGACCGCCAGCGCCGTCGCGGATAACGACAAGCGCCAGCGACACAACGAGAAACAGATCTCGCCAAATCTGAAGAACGACGAGAAGACCAAGCTGTCGATCTAAAAGACCAAACAGCAAACGTTGTCATCACCTCCGAGGCGCAACAATGAAGATCAGTGCCAGTGTGGAAGTAGAGATGAGGCAGATTTATTCGTCCGGGCGCCGCTCCCACCACCCCAATGGCGCGCCACGATAAAAATATTCTAACCCTAACTACTAGACAAAGGAACAAGGTTCCCCCACCCTCCAGCCGCCGGAGCGGCAAGCGGAGGGAGAGGGAACCAGTCCGATCGCCGGCTGAGATCTGGGGAAGGAGTTGGGTTTAGTGTCGCCGCCTTCCAGGAGATGTACGTCGCCAGACCAGACCGGTATTGAGAAGAGGAGGCGCGGCCTGTGGGCGCGTGTGGAGGCGGGGCGAGTGTGGAGGAGGCCAGCTTGGTTCACCAACCATCGAACCGTCAATTTTTCACACATCGCTGGCAATTGTTGTAATATGTTTAGACTCGCAGGGGTAAAATTGTCCAAAACGGACCAAACCAAAGAAACTGTTTTGCTTTTATTAGTATAATATAGGTATAGATAAACTGTATAATTTATTCTTGCATTGAACTTTTGATGGCAGCACCCAGGACATCAGTAGTGGAGTATCAATTAGTCTTATCCATCTTCAAGAAAAAATAGTCTTATCCATCGGAGGGCTCATATTTCATTTAGGGGTACTACACAACCAATGTGTAGGCTCAGTGGCTCAAATGACTCCTCGACCCAATTTTAGATTTGACGGTATTGATTTAATATCACATACTACAAACAATATATGAACAAACTTAGTGATATAAACATCAATTTTGCGTATTGATCCTAGATAATGTACGAACTGTTAGATAGATCTCTCCCCGTTCAAGCCCAACGGCCGAACGGAGTCCCTTATCCGCGCCCTGATCGGGGGCGTCCCACCTCATCTGGTGGGTGGGCCCCTGTCGCCAGCGCTATATAAAGAGGTGGGGGCCGGCAGCATGCCTCACGAGGTTAGCCGTGTCCTAGCCGTCCCACCTACAAGCCAATCCGATCTAGGCCTAGCGCTGCGCCGACGGGAAGCACCACCGCCGCCACACTCTTTCCCCTTACCACCCATGGCCAACGACGGCGGCTCTAGCTCCGGCACTAGCTCGGACATCCCCTCTGGCTCGTGCTTGTCGAGCCAGGGAGCAGGTGGTTCCTCTCCTCTCAGATCCCTCTCTCCCTCTCTCAGTTTCATGTCTAGATATGCAGAGGCAAAGAGCTACCGAATAGATCTAGACTAGTTGATGCAAATAGATTTCAACACGAACAACATATCCGTTAGTCAGTTTAGTTTTGGAAATATAAAGTAGTACTTCATCTATCTAAAACATCTTATATTATAAAACGGATAGAGTAATATATACATATATGAGAGCTAAAGTTTCAAATAGAATGACAAAATTCCCCGAGCAAATGCACGAGATACTGTGCTAGTTAGCTTTAGCTCTTTTGCTGCTCTGAACATGTACGTGTTCTCTTCAGTTGCCTTGTGGTGGATTTGGTGTACCTGCAATAATGATCGCGTGAATCGTGATCAGCTGTATATGAGCTTCCGGTTAATTCTGTGCATGTCAAACTTCAGAATGTGTCTCTGCAGCCAGTGGCGATCGGAGCCCTGTAGGTTTTTGAACTGTCTTCAGAGCACCTTTCTACGACTCAATCATGGGCTCCTTCCAAAGCAGAGTTCGCAGCTTCCAACTGAATTTTCCGTGCGTGCGAAGGCTACGGTCTCCTCGTGGCTCTAGCTCCGGCACCAGCTCGGGCATCCCCTATGGCTCGTGCTTGTCGAGCCAGGGAGCAGGTGGTTCCTCTCCTCTCAGATCCCTCTCTCCCTCTCTCAGTTTCATGTCTAGATATGCAGAGGCAAAGAGCTACCGAATAGATCTAGACTAGTTGATGCAAATAGATTTCAACAATGGTATCAGAGCCACTAGTGGCTAGTTTGTTCGGTGTAAAAGAAATTCAAAGAGAAAGAACCCTAGATCTAAAGAGCGCCTGTCCTATGGTCGTGCCTTTCCTCTCGATCTAGATGGGCATCCCTTTTGGGAGACATCTAGAAGAAGAAATACCCCTTCGGGGGCAAAGGAAACCCTAGATCTAAGCCCCAAAAGCATCCCAAATCAAAGACAAACCCCAAACCCCATAGATCCCATAGATCCCCAAAGAAAAGTCAATCACAACAAAAAAAGGGGGGGGGGGGGGTTCGCTCCGGCCATCGCCGGGAAAGGTTCTGCCCCACACCTCGGCCACTTGACGACGGTGCACCCACCCTCGGGTGGATGCACACATCGGCAAGGAGCCAAGGGGGAGGCACCGGCGCCGTCTCTCTCTCTATTCTCTGTTGCTCACGGGAGAGGGAAGGTGGGAGGTGGAAGACAAAGTAAAAGGAAGGGAACCCACCACCTGCAAAGGGCTCCGCCGCCACCCCTCTTGACGGTGGTGCGCCCACCCTCGGGTGGACGCACCGCCGGCAAGGAGGGCAGGGGCGCCATGGGCTCGCGAGCAAGGGAGAGGGAGGGGCGCGCCTCGGGCGGCCACCTCGCCTCAAGCCTCGCGTGAGCCACCGGAGAAGAGGGAGAGGGAGGGGCGCATCGAGGGCGGCTGCCTCGCCTCGTCCTCGCGCGGGTTGCGCCGCCCGAGAGAGGAGAGGGAGGGGCTCGCCGAGGGGCGGCCACCTCGCCTCGGCCTCGCGAGCTTGCGTCGCCAGTGCGAGAAGGGCGTGGGGAGGGAAGGGGCCGTAGCCGCCTCGCCATCTTATCCACAGCGCCGCGCGTGGTGGACACGGTGGGAGAGAATGGGCTAGGGTTTGAGAGGGGGCGGTGGCCTGGGCATTTTTATACGCCCAAAAGGGGCGCGCGGCCGTCTGATCTAGGGCGACGCTGATGGACGGCCAGGATCAAGCGGCTGCGGGCTGCGTCGGGCTGCTGGCGGGCCAAGTGGCAAGGTCGCGGGCCATGCATGGGCAGCGCGCAAGTAGGCTGCTGGCGGGCCGCCGCGGACCGCAAGCGAGCGGGCGCTGGCCCGCTTAGGCGCTGCGCGCGGGCGGCAGATAGCCCCAGGCTGCTGGGCTGCTGGGCCGCGCTGATTAACAGTTTTTTTTCTCTGTTTTTTATTTTACAGAGTATGTTTGAGCTGTTTTAATTGTTTTTTGCTTAGTTTTTTAAAAAAATTCAAATAGTTTTTTTCTAGTCTTTTATTTCAGAGAATATTTGACTAGAAAATATGAAAGAGGCAGATTTTTTTTCTGTAAAGTTTAAAGATTATGAAAGTTATTATAAATGTTTCCGCTGCAAATAGTTGATTTAAATTGCAATGATGCAATAAAGTTTGTTCAAATTTTGTTATAAAGATGTGACAAAGTAATTAAAGATGATTGTGTCTCATGTTATTAATTGACCAACGTTATTAATAAACATGACTATGATTGTTTTCATTGAGTATTAAAGGTGCATTTAACTTTATTTCTATCCAACGGTGATGTAATTTTAAATAGCACAAACAATTGCATGCATAATTTATACCAACATTGAATTAATGCATACAGTTGTTTTCCTTGGTGATCTCACATCTTTTGTGGTTTTCAGGAGGTCTCAACCTCATGAGCTGTTTGAAGGACATCCCGCTGCTAAGCGGGGACAACCACTCCGAATAGAGGAAAAAGGTTGATTTGGCGTTTGTATGCGCCGAAGTGGATTGGGTGGTTGACACCAAGCAACCAGTCAAGCCCGATGACCCTATCAAGGGAGATGCTGAGGAAAGTGCTGCGTTTGAGAAAAGGAAGAGGGACCATGCTCCATTGGAGCTAGCCTACTCGATTGATAATCAAAAGTGGGTGAACGCCAACAAAAAATGTTTGGATTTTGTAAAGAACACAATTAAGAACGCTATAGTGGGCTCAATTGGAGAGTGTGCCTCCGTGGGCGAATACCTCACAAAGATAAAGAGCCAGTTCACTGGCTCTTCAAAGATGTACGCAACCCAGCTGTTAAAACAACTGGTGACAGAGAAGTACACGGGAGGGCCCCACGGAATAAGAGAGCACATCTTGAGGATGTCAAACATGGCAGCCAAGCTGAAGCCCATGGATGAGGACCTCGAGCTAAAGCCTGCACTTCTGGTGCACCTAGTGATGGCCTCTCTTCCACAACCATTTGAGAACTTCGTAATAAACTATAACATGTCTCCTGAAAAGTGGGACATAGAAAAGACCATTGAGATGTGCTCCCAAGAGGAGGAAAGGCTGAAGGCCCTTCACGGTGGTTCCTTGAACTTCGTGAAGGACAATAGGAAGAGGAGCTTCACAAACGGTAACCATGGTGGCTCACCTTCCAAGCCACATGACAAGGGCCCACAGCAGCACCAGTACCAGCACCAGCACCAGCAGTCCACCCCTAGGGAAAAAGACCAGTGCCACCACTGCAAAAAGGTTGGCCACTACAAGAAGGATTGTCCCGTATGGCTGAACTACATCATGGCCAAAAACGGTAAAGATATAGTCTCTTTTGTTAATGAATCTCTGTATGAAAAGTTTTCTAGATCTACTTGGTGGATTGATTCTGGTGCAACTGTTCATGTTGCCAACTCTTTACAGGGGTTCCATTCGACAAGGATTTTGCCAAAAAGAGAAAGACACATTGAAATGGCGAATGGGATTGAAGCAGAAGTGGAGGCTGTTGGCGACATTCCTATGGAGCTGGCTGATGGCTCTTCTCTTTTGCTTAAGGATGTTCTTTTTGTTCCTTCAGTTCATAGAAATTTAATAAGTGTGTCGTGCTTGGACAAAGATTCTTATGAGTGTTATTTTGGAAATGGCAAATGTGCCATTTGGTTAAAAGATATTTGTGTGGGTGTTGCTACCTTACATGATAAGTTATATTTATTATCCTTGCATGAGAAAGTATTTTCTGTGTGTGATGTGAATGGAAAAGTTCCCTTGTCGAACAAAGAACAAAAGAAAAGAAAGCGAACTCTTAACTCATCGAACTTATGGCACTGCAGACTAGGACATATTTCGAGGGGAAGAATAGAAAGCCTCGTTAAAAATGACATTCTTCCTCCGTTAGAGTTCTCAGACATAGAACAATGCATAGATTGTATTAAAGGAAAGTATGTAAAACAAATTAAAAAGGGTGCAAACTGAAGCATAGCTACACTCGAAATAATCCACACGGATATTTGTGGACCGTTTCCGGTGAAAAGTGTGGATGGCTATGATTCATTCATAACATTCACGGATGATCACTCCCGGTATGGTTATATTTATCCAATTAAAGAAAGATCTGAAGCATTGGATAAATTTAAAATTTTCAAAGCTGAAGTAGAAAATGAGCATGATAAAATAATTAAGATAGTTCGGTCCGATCGTGGGGGGGGGGGGAGTACTACGGTCGGCATACTCCATATGGTCAAGTACCAGGACCCTTTGCAAGGTTCCTGCAAGAAAATGGAATAGTCGCCCGGTATTCTATGGTGGGCGAACCTCAGCAAAATGGAGTAGCTGAAAGGCGTAACCGTACCCTTATGGATATGGTGTGCAGCATGATGAGATATTCTACCCTCCCATTGGGATTGTGGATGGAGGCGCTTAAAACCGCCATTCACATTCTCAATAGAGTACCAAGTAAGTCGGTGCCCAAAACACCGTATGAATTGTGGACAGGCAGAGTTCCCTCTCTGCACCACTTGAGGGTCTGGGGGAGCCCAGCTGAGGCAAAAGTTTTCAATCCAAACATTGAAAAGTTAGACCCTAAAACAGTATCTTGCCACTTCATTGGCTATCCAGATAAGTCAAAAGGCTATCGTTTCTATTGTCCTGACAGATACACAAAATTTGTAGAAACGAGACATGCAGTCTTCTTGGAGGACGAATTGATGAGGGGGAGCACGGTATCTCGGGAAATTGATCTTGAGGAGAAGAGGGTGCATGCACCTAATCCGATGACTCAGGAGCCATTTTCTCGCTACCTGTTGTGCCACCATCTACAACCCCTGAGGTTGTGGTGCCGGCACCTGTTGTGACTCCACACGTGACAACAATGGGCGAAAGTTCGGAACCTGTCCATCAGGAGCCACCTGAACCCACTGTTGAGCACGAAATGGAGCCAGAACAGCCACATACTGAAAATGTGCCTGAACACGAGGCAAGAAATGAGCAAGAATCTGATGAACTCAGAAGGTCTAAAAGAGAACGAAGACCAGCCATTTCCAAAGAAACTTACAAAGTCTACAACGTAGTTCATATGGAGGGCGATCCTACCTCATATGAAGAAGCCATGAGTAGCCCTCACTCAGCCAAGTGGGTGGAGACAATGGAAGATGAAATGAAATCAATGAGTTCCAACAATGTTTGGGACTTAGAGGAAATTCCTAAAGGAGCCAAAACAGTAGGATGCAAATGGGTCTACAAAACAACGTATGATTCCAATGGGAATGTAGAAAAGTACAAAGCTAGACTCGTGACAAAAGGCTTTACGCAAAGAGAAGGACAATGAGACTTTTTCTCCGGTCTCATGTAAGGACTCCTTCAGAATCATCATGGCACTAGTTGTACATTTTGATTTAGAGTTGCATCAAATGGATGTTAAGACGACATTTCTAAATGGAGATTTAGAAGAAAATGTTTACATGAAACAACCCAAGGGTTTTTTCATGGAGGGGAAGGAACTTATGGGATGCCGCCTAAAGAAATCCATTTATGGGTTAAAGCAAGCCTCTAGGCAGTGGTATTTAAAGTTTAATGATACAATTAAAAGATTTGGATTCAAGGAAAATGTTGAGGACAATTGCATTTATACAAAGTTCAAAAGTGGGAAATATATTTTCCTAATTCTGTATGTGGATGACATTCTGCTTGCTAGCAGTGATGTTAGTCTACTACTAGAGACAAAGAAGTTCTTGTCATCAAATTTTGACATGAAGGACCTTGGTGAAGCTTCTTATGTTTTGGGCATAGAAATTCACCGAGATAGAAAGAATGGAGTGTTAGGACTGTCACAGAAAGCGTATTGTGAAAAGATCTTAAAGAAATACAATATGCATGCGAGTAATGCAACACCTGCTCCCATAGTCAAGGGCGATAGTTTTGGGAAATCCCAATATCCAAAGAATCAATATGAGATCGATCAAATGAAGTCAGTACCATATGCTTCGGCTGTTGGAAGCTTACAGTATGCACAAGTGTGCACTCGCCCTGACTTAGCATTTATCACCGGGGTACTCGATAGATATCAAGAGAATCCAGGCATAGAGCACTGGAAGATGGTAAAGAAAGCTTTGCGTTATGTGCAAGGCACAAAAGGCCTCATGCTAACATATAGAAGATCTGATTCCCTAGAGATAAAAGGGTATTCAGATGCGGATTTTGCGGGAGATAAAGACGACCGAAAGTCCATGACAGGGTATGTCTTTACTCTCGCAGGAGGTGCTATTTCGTGGAGAAGCGCTAAACAGTCGATAGTTGCATCATCTACGATGTATGCAGAATTTATAGCATGTTATGAGGCCATGGGATAGGCATTATGGTTAAAGAAATTTTTGCCCGACTTGAAGGTGGTTGACTGCATCAGCAGGCCACTAAAGATGTACTGTGATAACGAGCCCGCAGTATTCTTTGCTCACAACAAGTCAAGTAATGCTACAAAGTCTATAGATATAAAGTATTATGTTGTGAAGGACAAAGTCCAGGATCAAACTATAAGACTCGAGCATATAAGGACAAAGGACATGCTTTCGGATCCGCTAACGAAAGGCTTACCACCCAATGTGTTCAAGGAACACATAGCCGACATGGGTTTAACGGAAAGCCTATGATTCCTGGACCATAGAGGCCCAAAAGTAACAGGATTTGTTTCAAAACATGAAGGTATATAGTGACTGTCTGATTCTATCGGCAATTGAGCTAAGACGATGAAACATGCTCTATGTATCGTTCTGTGATGGAATAAGTAAAGAACAAGGTTAAAAGTAAAGTCGAGATCAAGGGGGAGAATGTTAGATAGATCTCTCCCCGTTCAAGCCCAACGGCCGAACGGAGTCCGTTATCCGCGCCCTGATTGGGGGCGCCCCACCTCATCTGGTGGGTGGGCCCCTGTCGCCAGCGCTATATAAAGAGGTGGGGGGCCGACAGCACGCCTCACGAGGTTAGCCATGCCCTAGACGCCCCACCTACAAGCCAATCCGATCTAGGCCTAGCGCTGCGCCGACGGGAAGCACCACCGCCGCCACACTCTTTCCCCTTACCACCCATGGCCAACGACGGCGGCTCTAGCTCCGGCACCAGCTCGGGCATCCCCTCTGGCTCGTGCTTGTCGAGCCAGGGAGCAGGTGGTTCCTCTCCTCTCAGATCCCTCTCTCCCTCTCTCAGTTTCATGTCTAGATATGCAGAGGCAAAGAGCTACCGAATAGATCTAGACTAGTTGATGCAAATAGATTTCAACACGAACAACATATCCGTTAGTCAGTTTAGTTTTGGAAATATAAAGTAGTACTTCCTCTATGCTAAAACATCTTATATTATAAAACGGATAGAGTAATATATACATATATGAGAGCCTAAAGTTTCAAATAGAATGACAAAATTCCCCGAGCAAATGCACGAGATACTGTGCTAGTTAGCTTTAGCTCTTTTGCTGCTCTGAACATGTACGTGTTCTCTTCAGTTGCCTTGTGGTGGATTTGGTGTACCTGCAATAATGATCGCGTGAATCGTGATCAGCTGTATATGAGCTTCCGGTTAATTCTGTGCATGTCAAACTTCAGAATGTGTCTCTGCAGCCAGTGGCGATAGGAGCCCTGTAGGTTTTTGAACTGTCTTCAGAGCACATTTCTACGACTCAATCATGGGCTCCTTCCAAAGCAGAGTTCGCAGCTTCCAACTGAATTTTCCGTGCGTGCGAAGGCTACGGTCTCGTCGTGGCGCTCCCTTTTTCAACGAAGGGCGGAAGGCGAGCGACGGCTCGTGATCCAAAGATCGCTCGCCGGCAAACTCCAAAGATCGCTCGCCATTCTCGCCGGCAAACTGCTGCAACTTGCTCTGGAGTAGGCGGAGAATGTGGCACCGGTGAGCGTGTGGGTTAGGCAGTCGTCGGTGTCAGGGGCAGATCGTGCCGCTCCATTGGCGAGGCTTTTGGAAGCAACTGAGAATAATCTGTTAATCTGGTCATTGGGCTTGACAACTCTGAACTTCTAGTCGCCGTCTTCTGCTTCCATTTCGTGGTGGAATGCCCTCCTCCGCTTGTTCATCTCAGGGAGCAAGGAGTTTACAGAATGGCAGCTACCTAGACCCCAGTTCGAACCTGTGGTAAAATTTACGGTCCCTATCGATCCTTGCAATTTTCCTCATGCTAAAACGACCGTTGGAACTTGCAAGTGACAGCGGGGATGACAATGTAAGCAGAGGAGTTTTCAGCAGGACGAAAGACGGAAAACACGGGAAAAAGAAAAAAGCAGGCCAAGAAAATTAAACATTTGGGCAGAGCTTTCATGTTTTTGAACAGGCCCGTGATCAAAATCTTGATGAAAACTCCTCAAATCATGTGTCCAATCCTTGATCCTTCACACAAAATAAGGCCCAGTATACAAGTCATGTGTCCAATCCTCACACCCAAAGAATGATTATCTGGGTTTCTCTCGGCCAATAACAACAAAACCTGAGAATCCAATGTATTTCCTGAGTCCATCACAAAAAAGTCAGAATACATGCTTCTTTATCGTTTTGGTCCTTTCGGCTATTTTTTTCTTTTATGTTTTTATTAATGGTTTTATTTTCTTTCCTTTTAAGTTAGTTTTCTTTAGTTTTATTTTAAATCAGGTTTCTATTTGTTCGCATAATTTTTCAATTCTTTTTTTTTAATCTACAATTTGCTAGTATTTTACTTTCATCTTCTTTTGTATTTCTAATGGTTTTCCTCTCTTTATTTTTTATTTAGTTTAGTTTCTTATGTTTCTTCCACTCTTTTTTCTTCCCGTCTTCCCTTTTTCTTTAACCATTTTAATATCTTTGTTTAACATTTTGTTCTTCGCGTTGTACCTTTTGCTCTCGTTTGAATATTGTAACTTTATTTAGCAAGATTTATTTTCTTATTCTATAAAATTAGTTCTACAATTTTTGTGTACCTAAATGTCCTCTAATATGTTCTTTTCTAGTCCCCACCATGTAATCATTTGTTCCTTCACTCAGAAACATTTCTTCCTTCTATTACGCTGTGTTTGGATGTATGAATTTAGGCTTGGAATTGAATTGGTCTGGAAATTCCAAATCTAAGATGGAAAGGAAATGGCTTCCAATTTCAGTTCTATCGTTTGGGTGTGATTGTAATTTCTTGTTGGAATTAAAGGGTGATATCTAATTCCAATTGTTGTTTGGATGTATAAACAATGGAATTGGATGTTTTGTTGAGTTTGGACAATATAAACCTGTGCCTATGTATGAAAAATACTATGTTTATATTAATATTGTTTATATGTTATTTTTTACACATAATATCTTTAAAATAATATAAATAAGATCACAAGATTTGGAATCAATGATCGTCCTAATTCAGTGACAACTAAAAAGGAGGGTTTGGTACTCAGTTAGCTCTACAGTACTAAACACACTAATCCAATCCAAATAGATTAAAAAAATAGTTTTATATCTCCAATCGGCCTAAAAAACAGATAAAAAAAAGATAGCCAAGAGTACATTTGTACGGCTCCTGCAATTGGAGGGTTCAGTAGAGAAGAAGATGGCCAAGAATACTCAGTCCGCCATCGCTGTCATTCACCCTCCGCGCCACCGCCGTTCACCCTCCCTCCGTCGTATTTCACCCTCCCGTAGTCGTCTAGCCGTGCCCACGATTTAGGGTTAGGACCTAGCGGGAAGGGGGCGACGAGAGGGAATAAGGGCAGGACGATAGGGTGGTGGAGGAGGGAGGCCAGGGAGAGGATAGGCCAGGGAAGGGAGACGGGGAGGGAGGCCTAATCGGCGCGCCGCCGCCTGTTTCTCTGGCCGCTCGCATCAGGGAGGAAGGGTGTCCTGTAGGGGTTCGTAGCATGGAAAACAAAAAATTTCTACCACATGAACACACAATCAAGATCTAATCTATGATCAAGCCAAGATCTATCTACTAGATTGTAGCAACAAGTCGATGGAATACTAACCCTCGAAGATCCAAAGCGGTTAACGAGAGCAGATTCTCGTGGGTGATGTAGTCGTACTCTTTCCAATCTCAAGATCGCGTAGACGATCCTTCCGGCGCTGCGTTCCGGCAGCGCTTCCGCAGCCGGTCACACGTTCGGTACTCGATGAAGACCTTCCTCTCCCTTGTTCCAGCAGGCAGCGGAGGTTGTAGCACTCTCCTCGCGATTCCGGCAGCACGACGGCGTGGTACCGGAAGTAGAGGGGAGATCTCGTAGGGCTTCGCCTTAAGCCAGAGCGAGTATGGTGGACTATGAGAGAGGCTTGGCGATCTAGGGTTTAGACACACCAAGTAGAGGGAGCTAGGCTTGTGGCTAGGGCAAGGGGATGCCCCAAGTCGGCGGCTAGGGTTTAGCCCTAGGCGGCGGCGGCAGCAGGAGGTGGCGGCGCCGGCGGCTTGGAGCTAGGGTTTGCAGGGTGCAAGTTGTGTGCTTGGAGGGGCAGCCCTGCCCCTCCTTATATAGGTGGAGGGGGCGCGCCAAGGGGAGGGGAGTCCATCCCCAACTCGGTCTCCAAGGGCCGGCAGTGGAGGGAGAGGGACTTCCTCCCCAAGTAGGTTTCCTACTCTCCCTCCACCAAACAAAATAGCCGTTTGACTTTTTCAAATTGGCGTTTGACTTTTCAAACTAGGATTTGATTTATCCCTTTATTTTGTTCAGCGATGACACCTAGTACATGATGCAACCATTCCAACTTGTAATGACATATTCATGTACCCTTCCCCTCCGGAGTGCCAGACATTCCGGAACCTTCTAGAACATTCCCGATGAAAACACCGGAACCATTCTCCAACTCCGAAACAGGACTTTCCTTAGATGAATCTTATTCTCCGGACCATTCCGGATCTCCTCGTGATATCCCGGATCCCATCCGAGACTCCGAACAACATTCGGTCTCTTACTCATCATTCCATAACTACTCAACAACATCGAATCCTTAAGTGTGTCTCCCTACAGTTCGTGAATTATGCGGACATGATCGAGACACTTCTCCGATCAATAACCAATAGAGGAATCTGGAAATTCATATGGCTCCCACATATTTCTACGATTACTTTGTGATCGAATGAACCACTTACATACGATACCAATTTCTCTTTGTCTCACGATAGTTTACTTATCCGAGGTTTTGATCGTCGGTATCTCTGCATACCTAGTTCAACCTTGTTACCGATAAGTACTCTTTTCTCGTTCCCGTGGTATGTGATCCCTTATGAGCCAGTCACATGCTTGCAAGCTAATTGGATGACATTCCACCGAGAGGGCCCAGAGTATATCTATCTGTCATATGGATGGACAAATCCCACTCTTGATCCATGTGTCTCAACCCATACTTTCTGAACACTCAATGCCACCTTTATAGCCACCCATTTACGGTGTGGTGTTTGATGTCATCAAAGCATCCTTCCGGTGATGGTGATAAGCATGATCTCATGGTCGAAGGAATTAGGTTACTATGTATCAGAAAGCTTATAGCAAATGAACTATATTAAATGACTTGATCTTTATGCTACGCTTAACTATAGGAGTATGTCCATCACATCATTCCCCTAATGATATGACCTTGTTGTTAATAACATCTCTATGTTCATGATCAGGAAACCATGATCATATATTAACCAATAAGCTAGTTTAACAAGAGGCTTTACTAGGGACTCTTTTATGTTTACAAATCACACAAGTATTAATGTTTCCGGTTAATACAATTATAGCATGGTATGTAAACATTTATCATAAGTATGAAGATATGATAATAACCACTTTATTATTGCCTCTTGGGCATATCTCTAACAGTCTCCCACTTGCACTAGAGTCAATAATCTAGTTTCAAACCTTTGTGTATTCAACACCTATGGCTTTCTGGTGTCGTATGAACACGATTGCTAGTGGTCAACTGATCTCCGGATCTGACACTTCCAGGTCCGTGTGTAATTGCATGTCTTTGCGTCTCTACGCATCACTCATTTTCTAATGAGATGGCTTTGTACAAATTTGGTCCTTTGGTGTGACCTTTAGTTCTTTGGGGTTAAAACATGTTGATAATATTGTCGTACAATATATCTTCATAGCATTATCCCTGCTGTGAATTACACCTAGTTTGATAACAAACTACTTGACACAAATGCCCTCTTTTGCTGCTATAATAGCAGTTATATACTTAGCCCTTTTGTTGTAGTATCTGTCACAATGTCTTAACTTTGGAACTCATCCAAATCCATTATGGAACTTACTTTCCATCACATTGTGCCACCCTTAGTTTAGATTGAGATAAACTTAATTTGTACTTTGTGACAAAACTAGTATCAATGTAGTACTTTTACAATGAACTAACCATCTATTTGTCACTTCTACAAAATAATATATTCTTAGTTCTTCCAAAAGATCATAAGAATATCCTTACTATCGTCCAATGATCATCTTATGAATCATTCTGGTATATGCTCACATCATTTAGAGCATAGGACATATCTGGATTTGTACATATCACAGCATGATTGATATAAATACTCTTTGTGATTTCATACATCAAGTACCAATATATACTTGAATCTTTGTTTCACTTATCAAGTGTCAATACACTAGAATATATCATCAATATTGAACTCATTCAATCCTTTCTGTGTGACAAGAACCTTTCTTGTAGTTTCTATATTGAACTCATTCAATATATCATCTATGTACTTTCGGCACAACCATATTAGCGTCTATTGATGCCAAATATTTGGGTTTTGCCTAAGTCTTTCATCGAGATGAAATTCTTATCCTGTGTTAATAAAAGATACATTATTTCCAATCAACAATATGTCTTCCACATAATGTATTAGAAACATGTCTTAGCGCTCCCACTTAATTTCTTGCAAATGCAAGCATCTTCATCGTCTCCGATGAAATTAAACTCTTTTAACAGTTTCATCATGGTGAAGATTCCAACTCCGCGATGCTTACTTCAACTATTTAAGTTTGCATATGCTTTTAGCATCCTTTGAATTAACAAAACCCTTTGGACCGTGTCATGCACACGTCCTTGGTAATCATTCTATTAGAAGAACTTGTTTTGTTTATTTAACACATAACAAAATTATATGTCGTAGTTGCTACATTAATCCGTCTAGACTAAATATTGCTTAATGAAAGATCAGATCTTTTCATAGTCAACTCTTTGAACATTGTCGTGAACTCTTTCCCGACATGTCGATAATTTTATAGATGTGAAATATCCATGTCTATTTATTTATAGATCCAAATACGACTGTAAGGTCTTGTACCTTTCCAGAGGGTCTTTCAAGTTCAAAGCCTGATCTCTCGTATATGGAACTATCACGAATTTATGGCTTCAAGCCATTTGACGGAGTCAGGGCCCATCATCGCTTCTTTGCATGTAGTCGGATCATTATTGTCAAATAATGATTTAACTCTCAAATCTTGGTATTTGATTGTTTATCCGACCTACTTGTTTTAATAGGAACTTAGATCTCCGTAACCACAACCTTTGAGGCACGTGAGCCATGAGCATTGTTGCTGCCTCCGGAACACTTTTCGGCGCTGCGCAACTCTGCACATATAGCTAAGGTTCTTTTAACCTTATCAAAGTTCTATTGTCCTCCCAATTAACTTTTCACGAAAAATTCCTTCTTAAAGAAACTTGACGTTCTAAGCGACAAACATTTTTGTCTCCGATGTTATGGAGGAACAGTTATTCGAAATAACATACAAAGATAGGTTTATCTGACTTTGGTTGCAAAAATCTTTCTTATGCATAGCATACCAATGTTTAAGAAAGGACAACTTGGGTTTTATCCCAAACCATAACTTTATATGGTGTCAATTCAACGGATTATGATGGAGCTCTTTTCAGTGGAAAAACGGTAGTCCCTAAAGCTTTTAATCTTTAAAATATAATGACAGTTTTATGAATTACACCTTTGATATTAGCATGTTAAACAAGGTTTAATTACATATCTCGAACGCTCCATACTCTTATGGTGTTTCGGGAAATGCAAATCCACGGAATGATTCCTTAAATCTTAGGTATTATGCTAAACTCGTAACTCAAATATCTTCCTTTATGATCTTATCATAAACTATTTATATTCTTGTTACAATGATTTTGCACTTCATCTTGAAAATCTTTGAACTTTTCAATTGTTTCATACTTCATCCTTATTAAGTAAATATTCATATATTCACTCAAATTTTCAGAGGAAGCATATGAAGTTGAAATCCATCGCTCTTGACTACACATAATGGACTTCATAGAACAATATGTACAAGTTCCAATAAGCTAGTCATTCGTTCCCTTTTGGCCTATGAACGAAGTTTTAATTATCTCTAGGAAAGTTTCACAAGCGTCATTTGATCAAAAATCAAAAGACTCCAAAATTCCATCCACATGGAGTTTCTTCATGTTTTCTTTCCAATATAATTTAAACGGCGATGTCACTTTATAAGTGATCTTTCAATCAATTTGTCTTTCGACATTTTTAGCACTAGTTTTATGGATGTGATTTCTCCAACGAGATTTGTGAATCCTCCATCTTGTATGGATTACGGCAATTAGTTGAACAACCCTTTTGTTCTCATAATACCTGATAAAACAAATCTTGAAGGCAAGCTTTTAACGAGCAACACAATAAACCTTTATTTGTTCTCGATGAACATCATCACATATTCTTTTGCTAGTTACTTAGGCCATTGTAGTTCATGAATTCTGTTGTTTTGTATGATGATTCATACCAACAAATTCAGTATCAAATACTTAAGAACCACATTGTTTAACAAGCAAAGAATATAGCCATAACACGTATATCCTTTATATACCTAAACTGAACAATTCTAGTCTTTTCTTTTCTGTCATATATTTATGAGATTCTCTTTTAGTATTTCTTTTTCTGTTTGAAAGAATCTATCAACATCAACAGTGGAGCCATACACATGACACATAGTCCAAAGCGTGTATAGTTAAATACCAATGTTTTTGGACTTGCACTTTTGAAGTAGATTACCATCATCAAATGTTTGGTGTTCTTTCAAATTCCTTTCTTTAGTAATCTCTTGATGTAGTAAACATTTTACCTACATCAAATATTCATCCTTCTCATGGAATTATTCATGATCAAGCTACTTTAGCTTATAACGGTGAATCGCGAGTATAATGTTGCTCTCCAAAACTTTTTGGAGGATTAGGACAACTAGTGTCTCCAATCTTTTGCAAATTCTCATCAAATATGAGAACATGACTTTTGTCATATTATACTCTATCATGTTGCAACCAAAACTTCATTTCAGATATCAAAATATCTTCCACACATCATGGTTTCTGAAACAACTCTTTTAGATCCTAGATAACCTTGATATTAAGACAATTCTTTGAATATCAAGAATCAAGGAGACAAACATGATACTCATACACTAACTCTTGGAATTGTCACTCTCGATTTTAATACCAATTATTAAACTTCATGGAGTAACCGGAACTTACTGAAAGTTTGCAATAGGACTTTTAAACTTTAGATTAACACTTCAAAACAATACGATACCAGTTCGTAAAGTAACTAACCAGAATTCTATAGTTCTATCATCTCAATTATAACTAAGCGCAAGGTGGTAAACGGATGCCAATGACTACAACAACTATGCAAATTCACTTTGATTTAATTTATGATAAATAGTGTTCAACTTTTAATCATATTGCCGTTGAACTCCCACTCAAAACAATATCCCTCACATTGTTTTAGTGACCACACGAACCAAATCCACCACATCAAAACCGATCATCACGAGAGTTGATGTAGCTTCAATGGCGAACAATCAACATGTTCATCATATCTACTATATGACTCATGCTTTACCTTTCGGTGATCCGTGTTCCGAGACCATGTCTGTACATGCTAGGCTCGTCAAGATCAAACCTTAGCTTCCGCATGAGCAAATCTGGCTTGCTCACGTTGTATACACTCGCAGAATCTAACACACCCGATCATCACGTGATGTTTCGAAACAACGAGCTTTAGCAACGGTGCTTACTAAGGATGAACACTTTAAAACTTGAAATTGTGTGCTTGAGGGATCATCTTATAATGCTACCGTCGTGAACTAAGCAGTACAAGATGCATAAAAGGATTAACATCACATGCAATTCATAATATGTGATATGATATGGCCTTTCTTCTTTGTGCTTTCGATCTCCATCTTCAAGAACGAACATGATCTCCATCATCACCGGCATTGCATCAAGGTCAATGACCCCGCTCCATGGTTGTCGTCCACCAGCTTCAACTATTTCAACTACTTTGAATAGACACGCGGGTCTTAACAGAATTTAAAGACAACCATATGGCTCCTGTCGGTTGTCAACTTACAATAAGGAACATTGCATACATCAAATATAATCACAATCATGGCCATATCACATCACAGCACACCCCTGCAAAAGAAAGTTAGACGCCTCTAATTTTCTTTGCATGTTTTACGTGGTTTGGGGCTTTCAATAAGTGTCGCTCTAACTTACGAACAGGAACCACAACGTTGATGCTTGAACTATCAAGTGCCCGTTGTAAATTGGATCTATACTATGATGGGAGAGACAGACACCCGCAAAGCCACTTATGCAATACAAGTTGCATGTTGAGCGTGGAGCAAGTCTCATGAACGATGTCATGTAAGGTTAGCCCGGGCCGCTTCATCCCATCATACCGCAAGATGCAAAGTACACAAGAAGCAATTGATAATAAAAGCACCACCGCCCACAATGACCATTGTGTTCTACTCGTGCAACAGATCTACATATAGACACGGCTCTGATACCACTGTAGGGGTTCGTAGCATGGAAAACAAAAAATTTCTACCGCATGAACACACAATCAAGATCTAATCTATGATCAAGCCAAGATCTATCTACTAGATTGTAGCAACGAGTCGATGGAATACTAACCCTCGAAGATCCAAAGCGGTTAACAAGATCAGATTCTCGTGGGTGATGTAGTCGTACTCTTTCCGATCTCAAGATCGCGTAGACGATCCTTCTGGCGCTGTGTTCCGGCAGCGCTTCCGCAGTCGGTCACACGTTCGGTACTCGATGAAGACCTTCCTCTCCCTTGTTCCAGAAGGCAGCGGAGGTTGTAGCACTCTCCTCGCGATTCCGGCAGCACGACGGCGTGGTACCGGAAGTAGAGGGGAGATCTCGTAGGGCTTCGCCTTAAGCCGGAGCGAGTATGGTGGACTACGAGAGAGGCTTGGTGATCTAGGGTTTATACACACCAAGTAGAGGGAGCTAGGCCGGCGGCTAGGGCAAGGGGATGCCCCAAGTCGGCGGCTAGGGTTTAGCCCTAGGCGGCAGCGGCAGCAGGAGGTGGCGGCGCCGGCGGCTTGGAGCTAGGGTTTGCAGGGTGCAAGTTGTGTGCTTGGAGGGGCAGCCCTGCCCCTCCTTATATAGGTGGAGGGGGCGCGCCAAGGGGAGGGGAGTCCCTCCCCAACTCGGTCTCCAAGGGCCGGCGGTGGAGGGAGAGGGACTTCCTCCCCAAGTAGGTTTCCTACTCTCCCTCCACCAAACAAAATAGCCGTTTGACTTTTTCAAATTGGCGTTTGACTTTTCAAAATAGGATTTGATTTATCCCTTTATTTTGTTCAGCGATGACACCTAGTACATGATGCAACCATTCCAACTTGTAATGACACATTCATGTACCCTTCCCCTCCGGAGTGCCGGACATTCCGGAACCTTCTAGAACATTCCCGATGAAAACACCGGAACCATTCTCCAACCCCGAAACAAGACTTTCCTTATAATCTTATTCTCCGGACCATTCCGGATCTCCTCGTGATATCCCGGATCCCATCCGAGACTCCGAACAACATTCGGTCTCTTACTCATCATTCCATAACTACTCAACAACATCGAATCCTTAAGTGTGTCTCCCTACAGTTCGTGAATTATGCGAACATGATCGAGACACTTCTCCGATCAATAACCAATAGAGGAATCTGGAAATTCTTATGGCTCCCACATATTTCTACGATTACTTTGCGATCGAATGAACCACTTACATACGATACCAATTTCCCTTTGTCTCACGATAGTTTACTTATCCGAGGTTTTGATCGTCGGTAACTCTGCATACCTAGTTCAACCTTGTTACCGATAAGTACTCTTTTCTCGTTCCCGTGGTATGTGATCCCTTATGAGCCAGTCACATACTTGCAAGCTAATTGGATGACATTCCACCAAGAGGGCCCAGAGTATATCTATCCGTCATATGGATGGACAAATCCCACTCTTGATCCATGTGTCTCAACCCATACTTTCCGAACACTCAATGCCACCTTTATAGCCACCCAGTTATGGTGTGGTGTTTGATGTCATCAAAGCATCCTTCCGGTGATGGTGATAAGCATGATCTCATGGTCGAAGGAATTAGGTTACTATGTATCAGAAAGCTTATAGCAAATGAACTATATTAAGTGACTTGATCTTTATGCTACGCTTAACTATAGGAGTATATCCATCACATCATTCCCCTAATGATATGACCCTGTTGTTAATAACATCTCTATGTTCATGATCAGAAAACCATGATCATATATTAACCAACAAGCTAGTTTAACAAGAGGCTTTACTAGGGACTCTTTTATGTTTACAAATCACACAAGTATTAATGTTTCCGGTTAATATAATTATAGCATGGTATGTAAACATTTATCAGAAGTATGAAGATATGATAATAACCACTTTATTATTGCCTCTTGGGCATATCTCCAACATGTCCACGTCGGGAGGCAGGCATGGCTCTTTTTCTCGAGCGAACCGGTACGCGCGGGTTGTGTTTCCACGCGATTCCGAGGGGGCGACCTACGAATCGTGGGCGGGCTCTTTGCATGCGAGGCAGCGGGGCTCAGAATTTCTTTCCGTTTCCAGGCAGTAATTCAGAGCGCAACCCAAACGGCGGAAATGGATCCCCAATTCTAGATTCCATGATTCCAAGCCCAAATTCATACATCCAAACACAGTGGTACAGAAATTAGTTCCACAATTATTTTGTTCATGGATGTCATGTGTTGTCCTTTTTTTGTTTCCTAGTGTACAATTATCTGTCTCTTCATGTAGAAAATATTTGTTCCACTTATTCCTGGGGTGTAGGAGCCCTTCACCTCTAGCGGTTCCACATCGTAACTCCTGCACTGATTGATCTCGGAAACGGTGATCATGTCTCGAGCGACGATATTAGGAAATTGATCTCAGCTTGATTACATCTATAATTTTTGGTGAGTTTGTGAACTTAAAATGTTTATGACTATGACCGATGTTTATCATCGATGACATGTTCCTGCTTGTGAGCACGTAATATTGTTTATGAGAATGTGTTAGTGTTCATGGCATGTTGTTGTTCAATATGCATGTGCTAATAGTTAAAATGTCGTGATGCTAAATGATGATTATATGATGTTGTTTATAACTATTTGTTGCTTGATTTGGTGTGTTTGACAACATGGGTATTTTTACCCTGTGGGTACCAAATTACCATGTCGGGCAACGGGTATGGAAAAAAGTTGTACCCTTTGAGGAGTATGTGTACGGGTCACGGGTAAACTTAGGGTGGACGGTAAGAATATGGGTTGGCTCCATCCATTATGATGCAGCCCGACCAACAGTCATGTCCACATCAAGCACCTTTGTTAAGCACACCAACATATGCCAACTTATCTTGGACATCAAAGGTGAATTCATTCCTCTGTACGAGTCTAATTCTTTCCTTTGTGAGTGGTATTCTAATTTATACCATGTCCTATGAATATGATAGGTTGATGACGATGATTATGGAAGCATGGGATGAAGCCCATGGCGTATGAGGACACAATCTTGACAAGGTTGGAGCTTGGAGGAGACGGAAGAAGAAATTGCTGCTTCTGCACTCGAGTCTCTAGTCCTGCATGCCCGGAGTTCCTAACCCTCTAAGACTGAAGTCTTTGACCACCCACGACCCGAGTCTCTGGCTTGCCAATCCTGGCTCAAGACGCCAAGTGTGACCGACCATCAAAGACCCGATCTGGAGTCTCATGCTCTGCCTACCAGACTGTAATCTCTAGTCCCACTACCCCGAGTGTTCGGCCTTAGTGATGGGCCCGCACCGAAGAGTTGCTCCACGACCTATGTATCCCCTTTTTGTGTCTAAACTACCCTACCTCATGGCTGACTATATATATGACTCCACCTCCACATGTGAACCCTAGAAAAGAGCAAAGACATGAGATTCAATTGACCTTTGCTCCTCCATCCCTCCCCTTGTGGATAAGATCCATACATGGATACCAAGGCCTCTACATTTAATCTATGAGATGTACAATATCTCTCGAAGCACTTGATATCTCTATGGATTGGTACTCTACCTAGTTTTTTCCTTTGGATTTTACTTGGAGTGATCTCTTCCCCTCGCCCTAGACTCTATCAGGTCTTGCCAATATGTCACAAGGGATTCTATCTTTCGTCTTTGTCTTGTTTTTTTTTGAAAAAGGATGTACCCCGGCCTCTGTATATCGGTCGATGCACACAACCTGTTATTAATAATTCAAAAATTCAAACTCTGGCCTTTTATTAATAATTTCTCTTTGTCTTGTGATTCTATTAGGTTGGTGGTCCAGGCCAACGAGAGAAAATTGTCTGATTAGATCGGGTGTGGTGTGTGTTTGTATCATGTTCTTTGCCATGTTCATCGTGTTTTCATCTCCTCCCTCAAATCTCACATGAATCTGTGAAGATCGGGTCATCCTAGAGGTTCAAGCCTACATCACGTTCACATACCCTGCAGAGCGCTGGCAGCCTTAGCGTTCCCAATATCTCTTTGTGGCGCGGCATTGGGTGCGCGGCTGGGATGCTATTAGATGATGGATGGTCCAATTGTGACACTTGTTTCACGCATACTCTGGAGAGACAGAGAGGCCATTGGCCATTGCAGAATTCCATGGGATCAGTACCATCCTTGTCGCCTCATTGGCAACATCCGGCCGATGCCCAAACCTGGCGGAGCTGGAAAAGCTGCGGAGCCTCTGGACTCGAGCTGATTGCTACCGGCCGAATGCAGACGACACGCACGCCCTGCGCCTCTGCAACGCTGGGCTCTCAGACACCCCTTGGAACCGCATTCAGATCCCTCTCGTGATCGACCGGTGCATGGAGGTCAGGTGACTTCTAGCTGCCACAACCTGGATCTATCGATCTAGCGTAAATCGGAGGCAACACGCCGACCACGCACGCACAGTGATATATATACATGATCGCTAGCATACTGTAATCTGCACTACTTGACACCGAAATTCAGAGAAAACGACTAGAGACCAGATTGGCCAGCAGCTCGTGGATCACGCATGATAACCAAGCTAGCTCGTGCACCCACATAGCAGCCAGCCAGGGCCAGGAGCACCCCGCCGCGCCGATCGAGCTGGCTGGCCCCCGGCCACCACATGGATGGACGTAATATTCCCTGCGCGTCCCTCGAGACATTCATTCATTCATTCGCAGCTAGCTAGCATTGTTCGTTTGTCTCTGATCAGTTCACCTCCAAGATATTCCTGTCCTGCTCGCTGGATCGCCAGAAACTGATCACGAGCGCATAGTAGGGCTCTCGTGCTCCAGCAAGAAATGGCGCCGCCTTGTTCTCTACCCTGATGACAAGCCCTTGCAGGGTGTGTGGCGTGAGCCGACCTTTCTCTTGGCCTGTCCGAGGAGATGGAGCCAGAGGAGTGTGAGTGTCCAGTGGCTCTCCAATCCGCTCCCATGTCTCCTCCTTGGCTCCTCTCCATGATTGTTGGAGCCATCCTTGTTTTGTTGGTAGCTGGTCCTGACAGGCTAGCTCATTTGCATTGGATACTCTTCCTGCCCGGCCGCTACCATAAGCATAGGTGATGATATGTATCCCCTTCTCGAAAAATATAAGCTACTGTACTAGCAAGTTTCTTCAGCTAATACTACAGTTGTAGAGCTTGGAGTAAGTACCAGATCAACTGTTTGTTAAGCAGCTCGACAGGGCATGGATATGTCTAGGAGCTCAACTGTTCGGTGACAATAACAGAAAGAGACGATCAGGGGTGGTATTGTATTGGATGAGACCGAGAGGTACGGCGAGGGAATCAACGGTCGGTCACATGTTCATGCGCTGTTCATTCGTGCATGCCAAATCGCACATTCATGCATATCAGCTATATTGTGATGTTGTTCTACAGTCTTCACCAGCTGGTACTGAATTTGTGTGATCTCGATCTTTGGCTTCACCGTTCGCCGCCGGAAAGGGCAAATGAACGCATTTTATTTTAGTCGTGCCATACTGATATTTTCTCGGTACAAGGAACATCATGAGAGCATCGTTTTGGCTCCGGCTCCGGTGCTCCAAGGATTCTGAATTTTTCATTTGAGTTGATTCATAGATGTTCTACGTACCTTCAAAGTTTGTTAAATAATACTATAAATGTGGCTCTAAAAGACCAAAAATCACAACTTTATTACCCATATTTGTCTTCTTTCTATAGATCATAGGTGAAAAGATATGTCGATAAAAGTTTGGTTGCATATACTCAGATTATATGTACTCTATAATTTCTCTAGAACTTTTTTATATGTAAAAATGCAGTTTTATTTTTTTTGTAAATAGATCTACATCGAGTTCTCGGACCTAAGAACTCTTATGGGAACATCATACTTCCCGCCTGTTCAAAAGTACACAAGTGTCACCATTGATATAATTCCATATGTATGTAACAAAATAGATAACACAATGTTTCATATGTCACATTTATATCAGTAGTCCTGCATATAAAATCTACTACAACATATGTATGATCAACAACAAGGAAGAACATGGAATATGTTTAAGGTGAAAGTGTACACAAACAATATCTTATTCAAACAAAATCTAAGATGTTTTTTAGTCCTAATGACTTACAAAAGGGAAGAGTATGCCACACCATTGGCTAACAACGGCGTACCCCACCGCCAATATAAAAGGATTTCCAAACATACACAACAGGTAGCAGCAAGGAATCTACCTTTTGCCCTTGATTTAAGATATGTGTTTTAATTCCCAAAATTACTCCAGTACATTTTCAATACATTGTGGTATGCATTTGTAAATGTGTACATATTTTGTGTGAAAATGTATGGACCATTTCTAAGTGTTATCAAAACATGACTAAAATTAAATTAATCATGTTTGGATGTTTTTAAGGATGATGCAACAATCTTATGGCAACAATGTTGGAATAAACCAGCGAAGGCAAGCCAGAACATACATCTCGCGAAAATAAAGTCCTAGAACACAAGTTTTGACCTAGCTAGTGTTCAAAACGATTCCTTGGGGAAGGAGAGGATATGTGAGAGTTGACCTTTTCGGATACCACCCACGAAGAAAAGTTGACAAAAGACACGAAAACTAGTCAGGATAACGATCAAAGTCGCACATGAAATAATAGATAGCAAAGATTCGGATTACTTTTATTAGAAGTGGCACATATCATGGTTTACGAGGGGAGACACACAATAGTGATCAACGATGAGAGTGGTCGTGTGAAGCAATACTAAGAAATATCTTTGGCGCCATCACCCATGTTTGCCTTCATTTTCACGCTATAAAATCGGAGAGTGTCACTCACCTACACGGCATTCAAAGGATGTGGAGAAGAATAGTAGAGATTGGAGTGTTAATTGTTAGATGAGTTCTCTCTCACGAAACCGATGTCTCAGTTTAGAATCCATATGTGTAACAGTATCTGGCTCGAGTGTCACCCTCCACAGTGGATCTTGTGCGCCATGGTCGACATTTGGCAATCCTGGGTAGCATGTAGAAGTGGGAAGGTGATAGGTGTAACCTAGCTAGATGATGAGGCCAATGGGAAGCCTATGGTGGATGCTATGGATATTTCTGACATAGCTACTGCCACTTAGGTCACGGGTTCTGGTTCTTCCTCGTCCGCGCCTGTGCAGGAAACTTTAGCGCCTTCATCTTCTAGTCAGGGGGTGCAGAGGGTGATTGATGTCACTCCTTTTAATGCTAATCCGGTTACTCCTCAGGGACGTGAACTTCTGGCTACACTACCTATGGATTCCTCCCTTCGTGGAAGGGGTTCTTCTTCGGCGACTCGTGTTTCTCCAGCTCAATTACAGGAGGCTCTTCGCTTTGCTTCTATGGCTGTTCGGCGGACTCTCTCAGCTTCGTCGGCGAGGTCCAGGACGCATGTTATGGGTAGATCCATTCCTGTTGATGGTACTCGGCCGGTCCTTGAGGAGGTCGTTTCTTTGGAGTGCTCGCGGAAGCTGGCCCAGGAGGGGTTGGCTGACTGCGCCGTTCGTGATCAGGTCGAGGACGATGTTCTTGTGGGGCTAACCCAGGAGGGGTTGGCCGACCGCGACGATGTGGATGACCGCGTGGCTTTGGTCAGGGAGGACCATGTGGCTCTGGTCAGGGAGGACCTGGAGATGCATCAGGACGGGTGGCCTCCTTTGGAGGGCCATGAGACCTCGTTGGATGACAGGGGTGGCCGGACCCAGGAGGGGTCAGGGCTGCCTTTGCCTCCAACGTGGGTTTCTTTTCCTGGTATTGCTGCACCAGTTGCTGTGCAGGGGAGTGGTACTCCCTTCAGGCGAAGCTCGCGCCATGGAGTCGATGCCTCTCGGGCGTCGGCTACTGATGAGGATTCCATGGTCAAGGCCATGCGTCATAAGGCTGAGAAGAACTTAGAATCGCCAGGTATAATGAGTTCTTCGAAATCCTTTTTGTCTTTTTTTTACTCCTGTTATTTCATCTAAATTAGCCAATATCGGCATTAGTTTGGGTAGTTCTGTACAGGATGCTCTTTTTTCTTTTAATGTTTTGCGACACATGGAGGTTGACCGTCTAACAGTTACTCCTATGGTCACTGTTGTTCCTGATGCTTCACTAACCGAGGAGGAGGAGTTGCATGCCATAGTAGATGGTCAACTCTTTTCTCACTTAGTTGGTGAAGTGTCGGAGGTGGACTTTGATGAGACTGGGCTTTCCTCTATGTATTAGCTAAAAGCTTCTGGTCAGAAATCAAAGAGCCAGCGGTCGCGCAAGAGATCCTGTGTATTCAAATCTCCTATAGTTTCGCAATAAATGGAATGTTTTCAAATAGCAGAGGTCTTAAGAATTAAGTAAACATTTATTCTTTGCTGATTGTGTGAGAGACCATAAGTTGGATTTTCTGGGTATTTCTGAGACTGGTAGACGAGATTTTTCACAAGCCCTACTCAATTGCCTTTCTGGTGGAGTGGACTTTACGTGGATATCACGTCCGCCGCGTGGTCGATCTGGGGGGATCTTGTTAGGCGTTCGAGATGAGACTATGGAAGTTTTAGTTAGTTCGATGGGAGATTTTTTTATAAAAATCCATATCTATAACAAGGATGACAATTTCACATGGTCTTTAGTCGCCGTATATAGAACCGCCCAGGATGTTTATAAAGCTGACTTTTTACGCGAGCTAGTGAATCTGGCAAAGGATTTAAATTTGCTTAGATTCCCTCACGAGAAAAGTCGGGGCCGGTTCGATGAACATTGACCTTTTTTGTTCAATGCTATTATAGACAGTCTGGACTTAAGAGAGGTCACAATGTTAGGAATGCAATTTACCTAGGCTAATAGTCTTTCGGAGCTAACATGCGAAAAACTAGATAGAGTGCTTATGGATACCGACTGGGAACATAAGTTTCCTATGGAAACTATTCGCCTCTAGAGCGTATTGAGGCTTTGTGTCATGGTGGTGGCACGACAGATGTCATGGGTAGGCTAAAGTATGGGGCCAATGGATGCTAGAGGGATCCGGGGAGGGAAGATATAATGATTTCTACACTCAAATGACTAACATGCAGATCTTTATTTCTCCTCTTGAGGACTACAAGTGCTCCTTGAGCTGTTTGCAGGAAGAAGAGAGCTACTACACGAGTCTTACAGCGTAGAATGAATCCATCCCCCTCAGGAGCCCGCGTCTCCCCTTATAAAGGGGTGCCTTGGTTCCTCCTAGGGCTAACATGGCAAGCATATTCAAGGAATATGCTTGCCCCAATATGGTAACTCGGCGATCCCCTTTCCGTGTCCCCCTTCTATCGATGGCAATGTTCCAGAGAGCCCCTCATGCGCGCCTCGGGCTCCCTGACTGTCACCTCCGTGACCTTCTTCTGCCTTTCTGCTGCTCTGCTCCTTGTCCTTTATGCTTGGCTCTATTCAGATTCCTCCTAGCCCGTGACTAGGGTTTGACTATAGGCACCTCCTTCTCCTGCAAGCTTCGTGTTACTCGGCCTTGTCTCGCATAACTCGGCTTGGCCTTCACCTGCATTCAAGTTATTCAGACTCGCTCGGCCGACTTAATTCGTATGTCGGCCGGATAAGGTCTTACTCCTTCTGTAGCTGTCATGGCCTTGCTTATCTCGGCCGACTCTTACATGACTCAGCCGATATAAACAGTAACTCGGCTCATGACAAGGTAGACTCCTTTCGTCCTTCCCCTGTCTTGACCCTATCCGGGGTCACCTCCCCAACATTAGTCCCCGAAGCTGGTGTGGTCCTGCCTGTAACCTCGGCCGGGCCACATCAGTTTCCCAACAGACGTCTCTCCTTATTTCCGAGTTACTTTTTTCTGTTCGAGGTATCCGTGCAGCTTCCTGAGCACGCCTCGTCCTACGTGTACCACTAATCATTATTCTTCTAGTTTTTTGTTCACCTACAGTGCCCACTGACAAGCTACAGTGATTACTGCGCCCGTCGCGTCGGCGCAGTGACGCCTCGAGTTCCGCCTCGGTCAGGAGGCCCGATCCTCTCCTGCGTCGTGTGGTCTTCGGTGTGGCTCCACTCAGTTGCGAGCGGTTCCGCCGCACGCGTGATTTGCACGGTTAGCATGCGCACCCACGATCCCACTACCGCCAGGACTGCGCGGTTATAAGGAGGGGTGCGGGGCTAGGGGATTTACTTTCCCCCTTCGCTCACCGTTCTCCTTCTTCCTTCTTGCGCCCGTGGCTCTGTTCGTGCGCTGGTGGTTGCACCATTGTCGATCTCCTCGACGGCGATGTTGCTGTTCTTCTGCTCCGACGACCTCACCGACGTGCGCTTCTTCGCCGCCTCCGCGGGTGATTTATTCTACAGCGCTGCTGCTAGATTTCCGCCCTAGGCTATCCTTCGGTTTCCCAGATTCCTCGCGGTGGTTCTCCTTTGTTGCGCCTCCGCGTTCGTTAGAACCACGACGAGGCCATGCGCTTCTAGGCCTCCCTCCGCCGCTAGTTTCTCCTCCGTTGATTCCTCCGCCGAGCCCATGTCTAGTTCTATCAGTGGAGCGCGCGTCGAAGACGATGATCTTGTGTCCGGTCCAGAACGGGGCTCTTGGCAGGGCTCCTCTGCCACTCGTCGTGAGATTGAGTGGCTGATTAGGACACGTCGGATTCCTGCCGAGGTAAGTTGTCGCTTGCCCGGCAAAGAATCCTCTCCTGTACTCAACAAAGGCGAGTACGTTGTTTTCATGTCCCACTTTGCTCGTGGGTTCGACCTCCCTCTTAGCGATTTTGCTAGGGAATTCCTTGATTACTTCGGCCTTCAGCCGCATCACCTTCCAGCTAATGCTATCGCCTCCTTGTCTGCTTACATCTCGGCCTCGGAGGGGTACTTCGGCCTCTGGCCCTCCGTGTCCGTCTGGTCTAAATTCTTCCAGATCCGATCTAACATCGTTCCGGATAAATCACTTCACCCCTCCGAGAAATCCCTTACCCAGTGTGGGGCCGCGTCCTTTACACCTCGGAGAAACTCCGAGTTCTCTCATGTCGCCAGCCTCGAGTCTTGCAAGAAATGGCATAGATCATTTTTCTATGTCAAGAACACTGGAAAAGAAGACAGGATTCGGCTCCCTGCCTTTTCTATTGGCATCCCTTCCAAGAAGAATTGGAACTACAATCCCAGGAAGAGCCATGCTTTGGCCGAGGCATTCGAGATTCGTCTCAAGGAGTTGATCCGCGCCGGACTCCGCGGTGAGGATCTGATGACCACATTCGTCAGTAGCCGAATCTGCCCTTTCCAGCTTCGCTCTCACAGCTTTGTTACATGAGTGGTCCTCTCGATCCCAACCGAGTTTCGACGGTTGAGCTCGACGACTATCTTATTTATAAGCGTGTCCGAGCTATCTTCAAGACTGATATGCCGGAGGACTGGACATGGGGACTTAAGCCGTTCACTCGCGAGAATCCCCTTCCTGAGGTAAATTTATGCATTTGTGTTTGTTTCCGAGTCGTGTTTGAGACTATTCTTTTGATAACTCTACTTTGTTTCTTTTCTCGCAAAGGTTTGCGGAGCAAAAGATCGAGGATGCCGAGGTTTTGGCTCTTCCGTGGACCGTAGATCGGAATACCCCGGACAATGGGGAACCTGACTCGGAAGAGTTTGTCCCTAAGTCGGATGTTGCTCCGGCTCGCGCCCGTGGCAAGACCTCGGCCCACGGGGATGAAGGTGACTCGGACGACGTCCAAATTCTTGAGGTAGTTGCCGTGATGCCTATCTCTTACGCATTTCCGGCTCCTACTTTCCTAGCTAATCCAACCGGTCAGGTGCACGACGCCGAGCCTCTTGCTTCTCGAGCTCCTGCTGCCTCGAAGAAGCGCACCGCTCCGGCAGGTCCCTCCGACGCTGCTCCCAAGAAGCGAGTGAAGAAGTCTTCCCAGCATATTCCGAGTCGTAAGACCATGCCTGGGGTTACTGGGTGAGTTTATTTTTATTCGTATTTCTTGTTTCTCTCTTTCTGTCTTTTGATTCGACCTTTTGTCCTTTGCAGAGCTCCTCTCTCTGCCAAGCCAAGTGGTCCAAGTATGACAAGCCACACAGCTCGGCAGCCTTCTCCTCCGCCCCCTGAAGATACTCGGGCTCCTAGTCCCTCTCGTGTTGACTCTCCTCCTGCACCGACTCATACATCGCCTCGGCGAGATGTACCCACAGCTCCCACCGTTAACGCCTACATAACTCCGCCAGTAGATCATCCTGTTGAACCTGTTGCCCCTGCTATGACCACTGAGGTTTCCCCTGATATTCCTTCGACCATCACAATTCCAGCTGCTACTCCAACTCCAGCCGAGGATATCACCATCTCGGCCCCCTTGGAAACCATAGTTCCTCCTGCATCCAAGGATGCCACTCCTAGTGGCGAGGTTGCTGCCCCTGCCGAAACCTCTTCTAAGACTAGAAAGGTTGTTGTCACCAAACCTTCAGCATCTCAAAAGGGGCCGGCTAGCTCTTCTCAACCCAACATAGCTGATGCACTCCACAAGGGGGCTTCCTCTGCTAAGCCTGTTGTCATCCCGGCCGCTGATACTCAGCTTACTCTTCACAAGAGTCCTGCGATGGCGGTAGTTACCCAACGGGTCCGAGGTAAAGTGTTGACCCGTACTGAGAGTGGGAACAACAACCTCGGCTCTTTGGTGGAATACGCCAATAATTGGAATGCCGCCGATCAGCTTGAGGGCAATCCGAGTAGCCAGCCATTTCAGCTCTCCGACATCAGCAGTCATTTGCATATGGCTGCTAAGATTGTTCTTGACAGTGATAAGATGAACGAGGTAAGCGCTTCTGTTGATATTTTGACTGTTATTCAAATGATAGTATATATACACTAGTCCTCGAAGCTTGCAACCGAATAACTTGTTGTTTGTTTGAAAGCTTTGTTAGGCTTCAAATGCATTATTTGCTAAGTCAATTTCTTGTATGACTTGGATTGATCGTGGTTCATCCATATTCCGAATTAAGCTTTGCTTAATCCGGATCTATTTCGGCTTTGATTATCCAGCCACTGAGATCCAAGTTAATTTTTACTTGATTCGGTTCTGTTCTAGTTTTGAATATCCAGCCACCTAGATCCGAGTTAAGTTTTGCTTGATTCGGATCTGTCTTAGCTTTGAATATCCAGCCACCTAGATCCGAGTTAAGTTTTGCTTGATTCGGATCTGTCTTAGCTTTGAATATCCAGCCACCTAGATCCGAGTTAAGTTTTGCTTGATTCGGATCTGTCTTAGCTTTGAATATCCAGTTGTGTAATTCACTTTGGTACTTAGGTTGCCTATGATCCGCGGACAGCCGAATTTCAAAGGTTGCTCTTTGCACACAAGAAATTGCAAGAGAAATATGAGAAAGTTCTCCCCGTGGTGAAGAAAACTGGTAATTTAATAAATCTTTGTATTGTTCCTTAAGTTCTTAACATTTTTGGCTTGATGTGCTGATTCATTCTTTGCTGGTATGCAGCTAATATCAATAATCTTAATATCCGTCTTACCAAGAAGGTTAAAGCTCTGGAAGGTTAGTTATTCCTCTCGTCTATTGATTTTCGTTCGAGACTAATCCTGGGTTTCTTATAACCTTCTGGCTTTGGTATAGCCGAGTTACAAACACTTGCAGTGTCGCATCAAGAATGCATATCCATGCATGATATGATGATGCATTTTTTAGAACAAGCCGCCACTCATTCGACGCAGCTTAAAGAAAAGGATGATGAGATAACCCGGTTACGTGCCGAGGTTGAGTCTCTCAAGCTTTCGCAGAAATCCGAATTGGAAAAAGTTGATCAGGAGTTCTCTAAAGAAAAGAATCGACTGAGCCTGCAATTTCAGAAAGACAAGGAACTCCTCGATGCTGCCGAGATGAAGAACCGGATGATGGGCGAGGAAATCACTCGCTTTGAGAAGAATAAGGCCGACTGGACCCAGGATCTCTAGAAAATGTTGAGTTATATTCATCGTAAGTTTCCGACCGTGGCCGAGTTATCTTCTTCTCTTTCTTATTTTTAACTGATATGTTTTCCTTTCACGTAGATCATTTTCCGGAAGCTAGACCAGTGAGCTCTAAGGCAGTGATTTCTGCTCGTCAGCGCCGAGGTGTCCCCGCAGATTCAAGTCCAGAATACTCAATGGAAGACTTCTTTATTGCCGTCGATGCTGCTATTGGACCCATGAAGATTATGGGCAGAGATCTGTTGCAAGCAGCCATTCGGGCCTACCATGTTCTTTGGCCGAATACCTCTGGAACTCCTGATATTGACGAGGTCAAAATACTTGTGGAGATATTAATGGCATCTCAGACCCAATTAAATCTCTAGAGGGAATTTGCTGGGAGGGTTGGTGCTGATATGGCACTTACAGCCCTTCTGTCTTGGTACGAGGACATCTCGCTCGACACTTTAATGAATTTGCGCACTGGATCCCGTTGGGTTGAGGATCCAGAGTTCGTCGCTCGCCGCCAAGCTCGTGCCTTCCGGCTTGTTGAGTACACTGACGTGCATAATTGGATTAAAGGGCCGAGTTTTCTTCCCAATCCAACGGATGATGTCAAAGTTGAAGATGCATCTGATGATGATTCGGCCGATCAGGATGAGGCAGGGGGTGACTCGGACAACTCCCGTGACTCCAATGCAAGCTCGGATGAGGATGGCGACGCGCGATCATCCTCTAAAGGGACTGAGCATTCTCGAGCTCAAGCTAATGTTTCTCAGCAGCCGAGGCTTTCCCCCGAGGCTACTATTGCTTCTGTTGAAGGTGAAGTAACTTCGGCTGAGGCGCCGTCTACCTTGGAGCGTCCAGTTCCTGACAATACCCCTGCACAGGAGACCGAGGTCGCCCCGTCGTCATCCGAGATAGCCATTCCTGATGCTCTTGATCGTGTTGCTGCCCCTTAAGGGTGCTCTGGCCCTTTTCGCTGTTTAGGTTCAAAAAAACTCTTTAAGTTGTTTTCAGTCCCCGGTATGCCGGGCGTATGATGTTTGTGGAACAATTGTCCGGCTTTTGGTGTGGTGCGAACCTTTTTGCCTTTCTCCACTGAGGCATGGGTGATGGTAATTATTATTACTTTGTTTAAACAAGTCTCATTGCTTTATATATTTGCTTTGGTGAACTTTGATTTCGTAGGTTCGGATTGTATTTTTCCATGTGGCTGACCTTAGTTCGGCATTTATCTTGCCTGCCCTTTATAAACTCGACAGCGTAGCTGTTGTGTTTTCAACTTCTATCTGAAGTACAAAGCCCGAAACCCATATCTGGTAAAGTGATACAATAAGTTGCATCCCTTATCATACTTCGATTTGCTGGGTTTGTTATTCTTTTTTGCATTATCCTTAGAAATCTTTGTTTGTTTTCGCTTTGCTATTCCTGTGATTACTGAGACAAGTTTATACCATATCTTCCAAGTTATGATCATCAATTTTGGGGAGTCCCCGAGTCTGTAGCTGAGCTATGGAGCTTTTATGTGTCTAGCAACAAACAGTGGGTGATACAAATTAGTCCCCGAGTTATCACTCGGGTTATCGAGTTCTTGCGTGTGCTCAAAAAATTATCTTGGATCATGTGGCAGTCCCCGAGTTACGAACTGGGTTGCCTAAATATAATTCATGGGTTAATGCAGAGAATAATTCGGGGTAGTCCCCGAGTCATCGCTCAAGGTGCCAAAGTTTAATATGCATTTTTAGAACAAGAAACAATCACGGGGCAGTCCCCGAGTCAATGCTCAAGGTATCGAGGTTTTAATGCATAATCCGAAATAAGGGATAATACGGTGCAGTCCCCGAGTCACCGCTCGAGGTGCTGAAACTTAACACATAATTCAGGAATAAGAAATAACATGGTACAGTCCCCGAGTCACTGCTCGAGGTGCCGAGGTTTAACACATAATTCAAAATAAGAAATAACACAGTGCAGTCCCCGAGTCACTGCTCGAGATGCCGAGGTTTACTACATAGTCTTAAAAAATAGAAACAACATTGTGCAGTCCTCGAGTCGCTGCTCGAGGTGCGAGGTTCAATACACGCTTGATACTCCAACTTGATGCGTCATATTACGACGTACAACATATGGCTCCTAAGTGTAGAATGGGCGAAGTAAAGCTATGTTCCACGGTCTTTTTGATTCGTCGCCGGCTTTGTTTGCCTTGTTCTTTTCTGGTGACTGAGTATCGATTAGGTAATATGCATCATTGTGCAATGCTTTACTCACGATGAATGGTCCTTCCCATGGGGGTAATAATTTGTGCATGCCGGCTGTGCGCTGCACTAGCCGAAGAACCAAATCTCCTTCCTTAAAAACTCTTGGATTGACTTTCTTGCTGCGATATCGTCGGAGGTCTTGCTGATAGATAGCTGATCTTGATAATGCCAATTCCCTGGCCTCTTCTAGCAAATCGACACCGTCTTGCCGAGCTACCTCATTTACCTCAGCATTTGTGTACTGGGTTACTCGTGGCGAATCATGCATTATGTCGGCTGGAAGCACGGCTTCTGCCCCATATACCAGAAAAAATGGGGTATATCCTATCGACCTGTTTGGTGTAGTCCTGAGGCTCCAAAGTACTGCTGGTAGTTCCTCGATTCAGCATCCTGTCGACCTTTGCAAAGGTTCAACAAGCCGGGGTTTTATTCCGGACAATACCACCCCATTTGATCTCTCTAATTGCATGTTTGATGCTGGGTGAGCCACCGAGGCAACATCTAGTCTTATGTGTTTCTCTTGGCAGAATCTAGCAAAGGCTCCTTCAGCAAAATTTGTGTCATTGTCTGTAATAACAATGTGTGGATAGCCGTATCTTAAGATAATATCTTTGAGGAATTTTACTGCTATTGGTCCATCACATTTTCTTTTTGGTTTTACTTCGATCCACTTTGTGAATTTATCCACCATGACTAGAATATGGGTCATACTGCCCCGGGCTGGCTTGAACGGACCTACCATATCCAAGCACCATACAGAAAATGGCCAAGTAATTGGTATTGTTTTTAACTCGGACAAGGGCATATGTATCATGTTGGCGTATCTCTGGAAACCATTACATTTTTCTACTAACTCTTTTGCCTCCTTCAACGCTGTCGGCCAATAAAATCCATGCATGAATGCTTTGGCTACTAAAGCTCTAGACGAGGTGTGATGCCCGCATTCTCCCTGATGTATATCCAGGAGTATTTCCTGGCCTTCTACCGAGTCAACACATCTTTGCAGCACGCTTGTAATGCTTCTCTTATACAGCTCATTGTTTATGATTGTATAAGCTTTTGCTCTTCTTATTGTCTGTCTAGCCAGTACCTCATTACTCGGCAAGATTGCGTCCTTAAGGAAGGAGAATATGGGTTGCTCCCATGTCGGCGTGATTTTCTCTGGGATAATTTCAATGTCGATTTCCATGTTTTCTGTCGACATAACAGCTTCAGATTTTTCTGTATTTATTCGTGCGATGGCCGGGTTCATTTTCAGAAAGCCTGGGTTGCATTCTTTGTCGATTTCCATTGGCACACTTCCTTCTTTTAATTCTGTCGAGATATGAATTGACTCGGACTCTGGTGATGGTATAATCGATGGTTTTCTCAGGTGCTCTAGGGCGATACCTGGGGGAATTGACTGCCTAGTTGATCCGAGTTTTGACAATGTGTCCGCGGCGTCATTTTCCGCCCAAGGTATATGATGAAACTCGCATCCATCAAAGTATCCACTGATTTTTTGCACATGGAATCTATATAGGGCCATATTCGCATCTAGTGCGTCCCAATTGCCTGATACTTGCTGTACTACAAGATCTGAATCCCCGTAGCATAGGATTCGACGTATACCAATTTCCTTTGCCACCTTTAACCCATGGACGAGTGCTTCATACTCGGCTACATTGTTTGATGCGGCGAAATGTATTTGTAGCACATATTTCAGCTGATCTTTTTTTGGTGAAGTCAACACTATCCCTGCCCCCAAGCCATTTCTCAGCTTGGATCTGTCGAAATTCATTATCCAATAATTCGGATCTGGTAATGGTGGTTCATATTGTACCTCGGCCCAATCCACAAAGAAGTCGGCCACTGCCTGAGATTTGATTGCATCTCGCCTATCGAATTGCGGAGCATAAGGTGATAACTCGATTGCCCATTTTGCTATTCGGCCACTTGCATCTTTGTTGCTCAATATCTCGGCTATGGGCGCTTCACAAATTACTTTTATCGGATGTTCTTTGAAGTAATGTTTAAGTTTTTTTGCCGACATGTATACTCCATAGGCCATCTTTTGGTAGTGCGGGTAGTTCTATTTTGAGGCCGATAGTACCTCACTTAGGTAATATACCGGCCTTTGTATTGACTTATCACCTTAATTCCGTTCCACGACAACCACCACACTTACCACTCTGTTAGTGGCAGCTACATAAAGTAACATAGGTTCTTTTGACAGTGGAGAGGCCAGGATTGGTGCTGTGACCAACATCTTTTTTAATTCATGAAATGCATTATCTGCTTGCGGTGTCCAAATGAACTTATCAGACTTTTTCATCAGTTGATATAGAGGTAATGCCTTTTCCCCCAGCCGACATACAAATTGACTCAGCGAGGCCAGGCAGCCCGTGAATTTTTGTACATCATTTAGACACCTCGGCGATTCCATTTTTTCAACTGCTCGGATTTTAGTTGAATTTGCCTCTATACCTCGACTGGATACGATAAAACCGAGTAATTTCCCAGCCGTCACACCGAAGGTACATTTTTCCGGGTTAAGCTTCATTCGGAACCTTCTCAGGTTTGCGAACGTCTGCCGAATATCATCCAGGAGCGTTTTGCTCTATTTGGTTTTTATAACCACATCTTCTACATATACTTGTACACTTTTTCCTATCTGGTCATGTAGACACTTTTGCATGCATCTCTGGTATGTTGCTCCTTCATTACGCAGGCCGAATGGCATGGTGCGATAGCAATAATCCCCGTACGGGGTAATAAACGTAGTCTTTATTTGATCGGCCGGATTTAACGGTATCTGGTGGAAACCAGAATACGCGTCTACAAATGACAACAGCTCGCAACCAGCGGTCGAATCAATGACTTGGTCTATCCTAGGTAAAGGAAAAGGATCTTTGGGACACGCCTTGTTTAGGTTCGTGTAATCGATACACATTCGCCATACGACGGCTACATTTGGGTCATCCTTTTTCTTTTCTACTAACACCGGATTCGATAGCCAATCCGGATGAAGCACTTCCATGATGAACCCGGCCGCAAGGAGTCGAGCTATCTCATCCCCTATTATTTTTCTCCTGTCTTCGGCGAAGCGGCGAAGAGGTTGCTTCACCGGCCTTGCTCCTGGCCTTACATGCAAAGAGTGCTCAGCCAACTCCCTCGGCACACCTTGCAGGTCTTGAGTTGACCATGCAAAGATATCCCGATTCTCACGGAAGAAGTTGGTGAGCTCGCCTTCCTATTTGGCATCTAGGCCGGCGCCAATCATGATGGTGCGCTCTGGGAACTGCTCATCTATCTGGACCTTTTTTGTCTCTTTAGTCGGCTGGAAAGAAACAATTGCATGCGGGTTGGCTAATGCCGGCATATTCAGCTGTGCCGACTGAGCGAGAGCCGCTACCTCCTGAATCCTTCTTTTTTCTCTTGCAATCACCAATGACTCAGCCAGGTTTGGTCCGGGTAACTTCATGTAATCTCCAGCTTCATGTAATCTATGGCTACTGTTATCACCCCTTGTGGTCCGGGTAACTTCATTTTTAAGTAAGTAATGTGGCAGCTGCTCATGAATTTGGCCAATGCTGGCCGTCCGAGTAAAGCATGATAGAAACTTTCTAGGTCCACCACTTCAAACTCCAAATTTTCCGTTCTGCAATTCTCCCTTGTGCCGAATAATACATCTACTCGGACTTTCCCAATGGATTCGCACGAAAGTCCCGGCACTATTCCATGGAATGTGGTTCTTGTGGATTGCAGCATATTCCGCGTTATTCCGAATTTATGCATCGCATCTTTGTACATGATATTGATACTGCTCCCATTGTCAATGAGTACTTTTGAAAATTTCACATTAATGTTGGTCCCGGCAAATGTCGGATCTAGCACGAGTGCGTATGACCCTGGATTCGGCATTATTTTCGGGTGATCCCTTATGCTCTAGGTTATTTCTTGATCTGACCAAGGCACATATCTTGGTACCGCCAGCATAACCACATTTACTTCCATATGCCGGCGTTGTACACTTTGCATGTCTTGCTGTTCTGTTGTGAACACACAATATGATTGATGATGCTCCCTATAATCATTACGTCCATTATTTCCTGGGTTTGCCCTTCCATCCTGACCTTGATTTATCACTTGATGCACTGCGTCTCTCCGGTCCGAATTATCATACCTCGGAGGAGGTGGGGGTAACATTAACTGCTGCGCATTTGCTCCAGTTAACTGTGCTTGCTGCTGATGCGCTTGATGAGGAGGCGCTTGCATGCTCGCCGGGTTCCCCATTGCATTTTTCATCCAAGCACATTGCCGAGTCGTATGATTAGCCGGCTTGGCCGGATTTGAAGTATGGAACTTACACGGTTGATCCAACATGGATTCAAACGTGTATTTCGGCCTTTCCTGCCACTGCTTCTTCTGTTCTGGTGTCCACTGTCTCTTCCCTTCGTTCCTCGGTGTCCACTGCTGAGGACCATTTTTCTATCGCTGACTGTTTCCGTGACTCGGCTGATCTTGCACTACCGCTGCCACCTGATTGGAAGCGTATCTGTAATCCGGTCTTTCCTCTCTTCTTCTACCTCTGAACTCGTTGCGCCTCGATGATCTGGCTGCATCTCTTGCATATTGATCTTGATGCTCCCAATGCTCTGCCGACATTAGTTCTGGTTCTGTCGGATCCCCCGATGCATACGAATCTGCTATCCTGATGGTTTCTACCAAGGTGGTCGGCGTATCTCTTTGCAGCCTCTGCCACAATACACTGGCGTATCGACAGCCTTGAGCAAACCAAGCTATCACTTGAAATTCTATAACCCCTTCACATGAGTTTCTAAGGTTACACCACCGAGTCAAGAATCTCTATCTATCTCATTCGGCCTCTGCTTGCACATAGCGAGCTGATGTGGCCCGTTTGGCCTTTTATAGGTACTGGTGAAGTTGCTGACAAACATCTCTTCAAAATCTAGCCAACAATTGATACTGCCTGCTGGCAGATTGTTCAACCATACTCTGGCTGGTCCTTCCAACATTTGCGGGACATATCTTACCGCCCATCGCAAGTTTCCACTAGCTATTTTTACTGCAGTGGCATAGTCAATCAACCAATCATGTGGTTTTGTGCTCCTATTGTATGTTTTCGTGCCCCTTGCCAGTTGAAAGTTTGGCACTGGTGGCTCGCCCATGATTCGAGGTCCAAAACACGCTGGACCAGGTGGACCCTGCTCATCTAATAACTCAGACCGATACAACCTGTCCAGTTTTAATCTTGCATCATTTGATGGCAAGTTTCTGTAAATGATTCTCTCCTGCATTCCATAATGGTTATTTCCACCATGCCCTGCATTCTCCATATCTGAGTAACCATCATTGTACCTCTCGTTTGCCTGATTATGGTGAGTTGGTCTCACTTCTCGCTCTTGCCGAGGCTCATACCTCGGCTGAGGATCGGGCAGTGGGTCTCTCCTTCCCTCTGCCAGATTATTGTTCTCATGATTTCCTCTTCCGAGGTCTCCATTACCTCGGCTTCCGTTGCCTTTGTTGGCACTGCCGGGGTTTCTTTCGCCACTGTTACCTCGGCTTCCATTGCCTCTGTTTTCATTGACCTTTCCGGCTACTGCCGGATCATACGGAACAATTTGCTTATTTCTTTTTCTTGAAGTTACTGCTCTATCTTTTCGCACGTTGTTTCCGGGTGAGGATGATGCTGCCACTGATAGTGCGGCGCTGCTCCAGCCGAATGAACCATATGCGAGGCTTCGGGTCTTGTCGGGTCAGCCCTAAGCATTTCTTCATTCTGCTGGTTCACAATGCGTACCAGCTCATTCACTCTTTTTTGCTGTTTCTGTCGGGCTTCGCCAATTAATCCTTCTAACTCCAATGCAGCAGCATTTGCCGCCCTTAGGTTCTTTGCCGGGGTGCTATACCTCGGCAAGCCTAGATCAACTAAATCTGCCTTATGAGTCTCATGCTCTTTGTGGATATCATTCATGAGGTTTTTTCCTCTCAACCTTAGTTCATCTACCTGCTCAGGGGAAACATCTAGTTTATTTTCCTTAGCATACTCTCGCAGGGTTCTGTTCAAGGACTCCCGCAAGGCCGACACATTTTTTGCCTCTACCAGTACTTTCTGCCTAGTCTCTTCTAACTCTTCCTGAGCATTAGCCGGATCAAGTATCGGTGCCACATGCATAGTTAGATTATCTATAGTTGTCTGGAGAATATTCTCTGGTCTTTCCAAAGGTGGCCATCTTACCCTCGCCGCCTTTGGGGTTGTCTCCTGCACCTCGGCTGACTTGGCTGCCGACAGATCTACCTCGGCGGGCTGTGGAGCTGTCTGCTTCGTGGTCACCTGTCCTCCTGTCGCCGGGTCCTTGCTTGATCCGGCGCCTGCTCCTGCGGCCTGTACTGCGGCTATGACCATCACCTCGACACTGCCGATGGGGCGTGCTCCACGCGGACCGTTAGCATCACTGAGGGGAGGCTCTCCTGCATCAACAACTTGGTGAGGATAAACGCATGAGGTGTCGACGTCGATGTAGACCTTGTGCGTGCCCAAGTTGATGAAGACGTCATTGCGTGGAGGCGCTTGCCTCCTGAAGCTGCATGCGTTATCACTGACATAGTCCCAGAGATCGAATCTCTGGACTAATCCAGAGACAACGCGCTCGACGGTGTGGATGAAGTTTCCCGTCCGGATCTTGACTCCAGCTAGCACCGTTGTTGGCCCCACGGTGGGCGTCAACTGTCGTGGTGGTGGCATGGCAGATGCCATGGGTAGGCTAAAGTATGGGGCCAATGGATGCTAGAGGGATCCGGGGAGGGAAGATGTAGTGATTTCTACACTCAAATGATTAACATGCAGATCTTTATTTATCCTCTTGAGGACTACAAGTGCTCCTTGAGCTGTTTGCAGGAAGAAGAGAGCTATTACATGAGTCTTACGGCGTAGAATGAATCCATCCCCCTCAGGAGCCCGCATCTCCCCTTATAAAGGGGTGCCTTGGTTCCTCCTAGGGCTGACGTGGCAAGCATATTCGAGGAATATGCTTGTCGCAATATGGTAACTCGGCGATCCCCTTTCCGTGTCCCCCTTCTATCGATGGCAATGTTCCAGAGAGCCCCTCATGCGCGCCTCGGGCTCCCTGACTGTCACCTCCGTGACCTTCTTCTGCCCTTCTGCTGCTCTGCTCCTTGTCCTTCATGCTTGGCTCTGTTCAGATTCCTCCTAGCCCGTGACTAGGGTTTGACTATAGGCACCTCCTTCTCCTGCAAGCTTCGTGTTACTCGGCCTTGTCTCGCATAACTCGGCTCGGCCGTCACCTGCATTCAAGTTATTCAGACTCACTTGGTCGACTTAATTCGTATGTCGGCCGGATAAGGTCTTACTCCTTCTGTAGCTGTCATGGCCTTGCTTATCTCGGCCGACTCTTACATGACTCGGCCGATAAAAATAGTAACTCGGCGCATGACAAGGGAGACTCCTTTCGTCCTTCCCCTGTCTTGACCCTATCCGGGGTCACCTCCCCAACACTTTGTCGGATCATGCTCCATTACTTTTATCTTTTGGATCACCGCCACGGAAATGTACGAATAAGTTTAAATTTGAACTCGGATGGATGATCCGTGATGGTTTCTTCGAGATGGTTAAGGCTATTTGGGACAAACCGGTTGGTGGCCAAACGCCTATCCTACGATGGAATAACAAAATGCGTGCTTTACGCAAGTTCCTTCGTGGATAGGCCAGGCACACAGCTGAGATCCTAAAAAATGAAAAAATATGCCTAACATCTATAATTAATGACTTAGAGGCTTACTGCACAAGAAATTGAGCTTAAAAGCCAATCGAATGTAGAGATAGCCCGACTCCTACGCGAAGAGGAACTCAAATGGTACCAACGCTCTAAAGAATAATTCATTTTGGAAGGAGATGCGAATACAAGGTACTTTCATGATGTTGCCAATGGCAAGCATAAGAAGAAACTTATTCACTCTCTGATCCAGGATGAAGGTATGATTGAGGGATAGGAGCAACTGAAGTCATATATTATAGCTTATTATAAATCTTTGTTTGGGGCTCCAGTGGAAAATTCATTTTCTCTAGACAAATCTCAAACTACCGATATTCCCCAGGTTTCTGATGAAGAAAACAGCTTTCTAACTGCTTCATATACCGAGGAAGAGGTTAAGAAAGCTGTTTTTCAAATAAAACATAACAAAGCACCAGGGCCTGATGGCTTCCCATCGGAATTTTACCAAAAATTCTAGGATATAATCAAGGAGGACCTGATGAATTTGTTTGGGGCTTTTACAGGTCGATCAGTTGGATCTCTTTAGACTAAACTTTGGAAATATAATTTTACTGCCTAAGGTTAACAATGCAGAACGTATACAACAGTATCGCCCAATCTATTTGTTTAAAGTTAGCTTTAATATTTTTACTAAAGTTTCCATGATTAGACTAAATTCAGTTGCTGACCATGTTGTTAGTCCGTCTCAAACTGTGTTCATGCAAGGAAGAAACATCCTAGATGATGTTGTAATTCTGCATGAAACGATCCATGAACTGCACTCAAAAAATGTAAATGGTGTATTGTTCAATATTGACTTTGAAAAGGCATACGACAAAGTTAATTTCTCTTTCCTCCAACAAACACTCTTCATGAAAGGGTTTTTTAAGGAGTGGCACGCTCTTATTAAATCGTTTGTGTCTAGGGATAGTGTTGCCATTAAAGTAATGAAGATACTGGCAAATACTTCCAGACCAAGAAAGGACTAAAACAAGGAGATCCATTATCACCTTTACTATTTAATATAGTGGCTGATATGTTGTCTATCCTTATTGAGAGAGCAAAGGCTGATGGTTAAATTGAAGGATTAGTTCCACATATTATTGATGGTAGACTCTCTATTCTTCAATATGCTGATAACACAATCATTTTTATGGAACATGATCTGGAGAAGGCTAAGAATCTGAAACTAATTTTATCAGCATTCAAGCAGCTATCTGGACTTAAAATTAACTTCTATAAGAGTGATTTGTATTGTTTTAGCGAGGCCCAAAACGAGGCTCACCTATATGCTAAACTTTTCGGCTGTGGTCAGGGGAAATTTAAATAAACTATTTGGGAGTACCAATTCATTATCGGCGTCTCACAATAGTTGAAGGGAAACTTGTGGAGGAAAGGCTACAAAAATGTCTTAATAGTTGGAAAGGCAAAATTGTTATTCCTTGGTGGAAGACTAGTTCTTATAAATTCAGTACTTACTAACATGGTACTGTATATGATCTCGTTTTTCCAATTACCAAAAGGTGTCTTGAACAAAGTGGATTATTTCTGCTCAAGATTCTTTTGGCAAGGGGATAGTGAGAAAAAGAAGTATCGATTGGCCAGATGGAATGTGGTTTGCCACCTGAAGGAGTATGGTGGAATGGGCATTCGCAATTTGCAAGTCAAAAACACTACGCTTCTGGGCAAATGGCTTTTTAAACTACTTACTGAAGATGGTGTTTGGCATACCATGTTATGGAGGAAATATGTGGGGTCCAAAGCTGTATCTCAAGTGGTTTGGAAACCCGATGATTCACATTTTTGGGCGGGTCTTATGGCCACCAAAAAACATTTCTTTCGTTTTCGTGCTTTCGAGATTAAGGATGGATCACATATTAGGTTTTGGAAAGATAAGTGGCTTAGCCAAACTACTCTTCGTTGAACAATATCCAGCTCTATATTCGATAGTTAGACACAAAGAGGATACAATTTCCACAGTGATGGAAGACAATCCTCCTAATGTGTCTTTCAGAAGAAGTCTCATTGGTCCTCGACTGGTATCTTGGAACAATCTACTATTATGATTATCCATGATACAATTGTCGGACGTTGTTGACGTGTTCAAATGGAAATTACTAGAAAGTGGTAAATTTTCTGTTGGCTCACTATATAGAGCTTTGGTCCAACCTGATATCCCGGTCAATGATAATAGTAAGAATTGGAAAATAAAAATACCCCTTAAGACGAAGATATTTGCATGGTATCTACGTAAATGTGTAATTCTAACAAAAGACAATCTTGCGAAGAGAAATTGGCATGGAAGTACACAATGCGTTTTTTGTCATCACGATGAGACAATTCGTCATTTATTCTTTCATTGCAAATTTGCTCGCTCTATATGGTCATTCATCCAAATAGCTTATGGTTTATCTTCTCCACGTTTAGTAACCAATGTTTTTGGTAATTGGTTGCATGGATTGTTGATAAGTACAGAACTTTGTTTAGGGTGGGAGCACTTGCCATCATATGGTCGCTATGGCTTTGTAGAAATGAAAAGATTTTTAATAACATGGTGTCTTATCCTCTGTAGGTTATTTATCGAGCCACGGCTATCCTCCGATCATGGACTATTCTCCAACGCATGGAGTTTCGTGACTTATTTATGAAGGGATGTACGCGATTGGAGCACACGGCAAGGGATATTTTCTCCCACCATGGATGGCCGCGTGATTTGAGGATTGATCTACCTTACATTGAAGACAATTATTTTGATAGTGCCTTTTTGTAATACTGTTCTACTTTTATTCCCTAGTTTTATCGTTCGTGTGGCTGTGTGCATCTTGGTTATGCAGAGGCCGGGTATAAACATTAAACATTTTGTTAAAAAATGCGTCCATTTCCAAAAAAATGAGTGGGTTGCCGGTGTCCAAAAAGTGGCAGCCAGTCTGTGGAGGGTGCTACCTTGTGTTGTAATCGTAAGTGACTATGTGTTTCTCCCTTTTAAGCTTAATACAAAACGCGCAAATCTTTTGCGGATACTTGAAAAAATAGAAAGTGCCTAGATCTCAGGCGTCTAAGAATTTGTCATGTCTAAGTCACTGACACCATCCTACTGTTTGTGCTAATTCTTAGTTACGACCTAGTTATGACTTCTAAGTTGATGACAGTCCACTAACAACATGATTCTGGAGCTACCTGAATCTCCAGAACAATCCCATGTGACTTCTCTCCGGTGTGTATGAAACTATGCATACATGGTTACCAAACGAGAAGGTAAGTCGTTGTCTGTTATTGTTTATGTGGACTGTGGAAATTATAGAATCCCTAATATTGTGTTGTGTTTATTTTGTTGACCCTCATGGGGTTTATATAGAAGTACAGTAGGGGAGAGAGACTTGGAGTACAAGAAGGTCATAATCCTAACTCTTAATCTCAGCCGTACATCTATTCTAACACTCCGTCAGTCAGTCGTAGCAAGAGAGAAACAAATGTTTGTCACTAAATTTGAAGTCTTGCACTTTCTGTTGGAATTATGCCCTAGAGGCAATAATAAAGATGTTATTATTATAATTATTGTTCATGATCAAGTTTATATTCCATGCTAGAATTGTATTAAGCGAAACTTTAATACTTGTGTGGTTTATGAACAACACCGTGTCCCTAGTACGCCTCTATGGACTAGCTCATTTATTAATGATGGTTAAGGTTTTCTAACCATAGACATGAGTTGTCAATTAATAATGAGATCATGGCATTAGGAGAATGATATGATGGATAGACCCAAATTAAGCAGAGCAATTAGATCGTGTCATCGTGTTCATCTTTGCGAAGGTTTTCTTATGTCAAATATTGCATTCCTTAGACCATGAGATAATGCAACTCTCTGGTATCGAAATAAAGCTTTGAGGTCATCAAACGTCATCCTATGAGAGGGTGATCATAAAGGTGTCTCTCAGGTGATCGGAAAGTACTTGTTGGGTTGTATGTATCAAGATGGGATTTGTCCCTCCCAAGTCGGAGAGATATACTTCGGGCCCACTCGGTAATCGATATCAACACCGCTTGCAAGCAAGTGGTTAAGGAGTTAATCACAAAGTGATAACGGATTACAGAACGAGTAAAGTACTTGCTGTGAACGAGATTGAACTAGGTATGCCGATGCCAACGATCGAATCTCGAGAAAGTAAAATATCGCGTGATGAAGGGAATATATATATGGGATTAATTGAATCCTGGCATCGTGGTTCATCCGATATGATCATCGATGAATATGTGGGAGTCAATATGGGTTTCCATACCCGCTGGTGATTATTGATAGAAGATCATGTTTGCATATTCTCGAACCTGTAGGGTCACACAGTTAACGTGTCTCGACGCTAGGATAGAATGGATAATTGGTTTATGAGTTTTTGTTCGGAGTCTCGGATGAGATCCAGGACATCACGAGAGGTTTCGGAATGGTCCGGAGAATAAGATTCATATAAGGGAAAGCAGTTTTTGGATTTCGGAATTGTTTCGGATTGTTCGGTATTGTACCGGAAGGTTCTAGAAGCTTCCGGAGTGGGACCAACGTGGCCCCACTTGTCGGGAAGGGGCGTGGGCCTACGAGGGAGTGCCTTGGATGAAGGGTTTCGCAGCATAGTAAATCAAAATTTTCTACGGATGCGAACGGGAAAAGCCAAGATCTAATCTAGGAGATGCAAACAACGAGGGGGAATAGATGAGATCTTCATACCCTTGAAGAAATCGCACAGCGGAATGTTCGACGGAACGTGGTTGATGTAGTCGTACTAGCCTTCTCCTCCTCGCGATCCGATACGATCCAGCACCGCAAGTGGCGTTGCCTCCGAGAGATGCACACGTACGGCACCTCGACGTCTCCTCCTTCCTCGGTCCAGCAAGTGGGGTGGAGAGATAGGTTGGATCTACAACACGACGGCGTGGTGCAAAAGGTGGAGAGTTTCTGCGGCAGGGCTTCGCCTACGCGCAATCGGGAGAGAGGGAGAGAGGAGGGCAGCAACTAGGCGGCTAGGGTTTGAGGAGGTGTGGGGGGAGGGTGCGCCCCTGCCCTCTTTATATAGAGGGCTGGCCGGCTTCCCTTGCCCCTCCTCCAAGCCCTAGGGCCGGCGGCCACATGGGGTGGAGTGGGGGGCAAGTTCCCCCCCCCTTCTAGAAGCTCTCCCTAGGGTTTCCCCTAGGGCTTGGCCAGCTGGGCCTATGGGGCCTTGTGCCCCTGGCCCAATGCGGCCAGGGCACTCCCTCGTAGGCCCACACCCCCTCCCGACAAGTGGGGCCACGTTGGTCCCACTCCGGAAGCTTCTAGGACCTTCCGGTATAATACCGAACAATCCGAAACAATTCCGAAATCCAAAAACTACTTTCCCTTATATGAATCTTATTCTCCGGACCATTCCGAAACCTCTCGTGATGTCCTGGATCTCATCCGAGACTCTGAACAAAAACTCATAAACCAATTATCCATTCTATCCTAGCGTCGAGACACGTTAAGTGTGTGACCCTACGGGTTCGAGAATATGCAGACATGATCTTCTATCAATAATCAACAGCGGGGTCTGGAAACCCATATTGACTCCCACATATTCATCGATGATCATATCGGATGAACCACGATGCCAGGATTCAATTAATCCCATATATATATTCCCTTCGTCACGATACTTTACTTGCCCGAGATTCGATCGTCGGTATCGGCATACCTAGTTCAATCTCGTTCACAGCAAATACTTTACTCGTTCCGTAATCCGATATCACTCTGTGATTAACTCCTTAACCACGTGCTTGCAAGCGGTGTTGATATCGATTACCGAGTGGGCCCGAAGTATATCTCTTCGACTTGGGAGGGACAAATCCCATCTCGATACATACAACCCAACAGGTACTTTCCGATCACCTGAGAGACACCTTTATGATCACCCTCTCATAAGATGACGTTTGATGACCTCAAAGCTTTCTTCCGATACCAGGGAGTTGCATTATCTCATGGTCTAAGGAATATAATATTTGACATAAGAAAAGCTTCGCAAAGATGAACACGATGACACGATCTAATTGCTCTGCTTGATTTGGGTATGTCCATCATATCATTCTCTGAATGACATGATCTCATTATTAATCGACAACTCATGTCTATGGTTAGGAAACCTTAACCATCATTAATCAATGAGCTAGTCCATAGAGGCATACTAGGGACACGGTGTCGTTCATAAACCACACAACTATTAAAGTTTTCGCTTAATACAATTCTAGCATGGAATATAAACTTTATCATGAACAAGAATTATAATAATAACATATTTATTATTGCCTCTAGGGAATAATTCCAACAGTCTCCCACTTGCACTAGAGTCAATAATCTAGTTTACATCTGGCAACAATCTAACACCCATGGCACTAAGGTGCTGATCATATTTTGCTCGTGGAAGAGGTTTAGTCAACGGATCTGCGACATTCAGATCTGTATGTACTTTGCTAATCTTCAGATCTCCATCTGTTATATAATCTCGAATTATATGAAACTTGCGGTTGATGTGCTTGGTCTTTGGATGATATCTTGGTTCCTTAGCCAGTGCTATGGCGCCAGTGTTGTCACAAAATATCTCCAGTGGGTATAAGGCACTTGGAACCACACAAAGCTCAGTGATGAAGTTCCTGATCCAAACTCCTTTACTTGACGCTTCTGCAGCAGCCATGTATTCCGCTTGTACTGTAGATCCCGCGATCACGCTTTGCTTGTAGCTTCTCCAGCTCACAGCTCCTCCATTCAAAATATAAACGTATCCTGTTTGAGATTTAGAATCATCCTTGTCGGTGTCAAAACTAGCATCGACGTAACCTTTTACGACGAGCTGCTCATCACCTCCATAGACCAAGAACATTTCTTTAGTCCTGTTTAAATACTTTAGGATGTTCTTCACGGCTGTCCAGTGTTCCACTCCTGGATCACTTTGGTATCTGCTCGTCAAACTAAGAGCATTGGACACATCCGGTCTAGTACATAGCATGGCATACATGATAGAACCTATGGCCGAGGCATACGGCACTTTGCTCATAGCTTCTCTATCGTTTACCGTAGCTGGACACTGAGCCTTGCTCAATATCTTACCTGACAACATAGGCACTGGACCTTTCTTTGCTTTATCCATCCTGAACCTTTTCAGAACTTTGTCTAGGTATGTATTTTGGCTTAAAGCTATTAGGCGTCTTTGTCTATCTCTATAGATTTTGATGCCCAATATATAAGCAGCTTCCCCTAGGTCTTTCATTAAAAAACTTTTTTTCAAATAACTCTTCACATCGTTAAGCATGTCAATGTCATTTCCAATAATCAATATGTCATCCACATATAGTACCAGAAATGTCACTGAGCTCCCACTCACTTTCTTGTAGATACAAGCTTCGTAGCAATTTGGAACAAATCCAAAACTCTTGATCACTTGATCAAAACGAAGGTTCCAACTCCGAGATGCTTGCTTCAGTCCATAAATGGAACGCTGAAGTTTGCACACTTTATCAGCATCCTTAGGATCGACAAAACCTTCGGGTTGCATCATATACAACTCTTCATCAATGTTGCCATTAAGGAACGCAGTCTTGACATCCATCTGCCATATTTCATAATCATGAAACGCAGCAATTGCTAATAAAATCCGAATGGACTTAAACATCGCTACGGGGGAGAAAGTCTCATCGTAGTCAACACCTTGAACTTGTCGAAAACCTTTCGCGACAAGCCGTGCTTTATAGATAGTAACATTACCATCCGCGTCCGTTTTCTTCTTGAAAATCCATTTGCACTCAACGGCCTTTCGGTCGCTAGGAGGGTCCACCAAAGTCCATACTTGGTTTTCTCTCATGGATCCTAATTCGTATTTCATGGCCTCTAGCCATTTCTCAGAGTCTGGGCTCATCATCGATTCCTCAAAGTTTGCAGGTTCACTGTCGTCTACTAACAAGACAGTTAAGACAGGGTTGCCGTACCACTCAGGAGAGGCACGTGACCTTGTCGACCTGCAACGTTCAGTAGTAGCATCATCCGAACCTTCAAGATCCTTGTCATTAGCTTCCTCTATTGTTGGCGCAGACGACACTGGAACAATTTCAGGTGCTGCGCTACTCTCCAACTCAAGAGAAGGTTCAATAACCTCGTCTAGGTCTACTTTCCTCCCACTCACTTCTTTCAAGAGAAACTCCTCAAGAAAGGATCCGTTCTTTGCGACAAACAATTTGCCTTCGGATCTGTGATAGAAGGTATACCCAATAGTTTCCTTAGGGTATCCTATGAAGACGCATTTCTCCGCTTTGGGTTCGAGCTTGTCCGACATCAACTTCTTGACGTAAGCTTCGCATCCCTAAACTTTAAGAAACGACAACTTAGGTTTAGCACCAAACCACAGTTCATACGGTGTCGTCTCAACGAATTTAGATGGTGCCCTATTTAAAGTGAATGCAGCGGTTTCTAATGCATAACCCCAAAATGATAACGGCAAATCTGTAAGAGACAACATAGATCGCACCATATCTAATAGAGTTTGATTTTGGCGTTCAGACATACCATTGCGCTGTGGTGTTCCGGGTGGCGTGAGTTGCGAAACGATTCCACTTGCTTTAAGATGCGTGAGAAAATCATAACTCAAATATTCACCTCCACGATCGGATCGTAGAAACTTAATTTTTCTATTACAATGGTTTTCCACTTTGTTCTGAAATTCTTTGAACTTTTCAAATGTTTCAGATTTATGTTTCATTAAATAGATATACCCATATCTACTTAAGTCATCAGTAAAAGTGAGAAAATAGCGATAACCACCGCGCGTCGAAACACTCATTGGTCCGCATACATCAGTATGTATGATTTCCAACAAGTCCGTTGCTCGCTCCATTATACCGGAGAACTGTGTATTGATCATCTTGCCCATGAGGCATGGCTCGCACGTGTTAAATGATTCAAAATCAAGAGACTCCAAAAGTCCATCAGATTGGAGTTTCTTCATGCGTTTTACACCAATATGACCTAGACGGCAGTGCCACAAATAAGTAGTATTATCACTATCTACCTTGCATCTCATAGCTTCAATGTTATGGATATGTGTTTCATCGCTTTCGAGATTCAGAAGAAATAAACCATTCATGGCAGGTGCATGACCATAAAAGATGTTACTCATATAAATAGAACAACCATTATTCTCCGATTTAAATGAATAACCGTCTTGCAATAAACACGATCCAGATATGATGTTCATGCTCAACGCAGGCACATAATAACATTTATTGAGGTTTAAAACTAATCCCGAAGGTAAAACTAAGGAGAGCGTGCCGACGGCCATCACATCAACTCTTGATCCGTTGCCAACGCGCATCGTCACCTCATCCCTTGCTAGCCGTCGTCTATTCTGTAGCTCCTATTTTGAGTTAAAAATATTAGCAACTGAACCAGTATCAAATACCCAGGCACTACAACGAGGGCTAGTAAGGAAAACATCAATAACATGTATATCAAATATACCTTTGATGGTGCCAGCCTTCTTGTCTGCTAAGTACTTCGGACAGTTGCGCTTCCAGTGACCCTTGTCCTTGCAATAGAAACACTCAGTGTCCGGCTTAGGTCCAGACTTGAGCTTCTTCTCAGCAGGGCAACGCGCTTGCCGCTGCCTTTCTTGAAGGGCTTCTTTGCACCCTTACCTTTCTTAAAGCTGGGGGGCTTGTTGACCATCAACACATGATTATCTTTCTTGATGTCCACCTCCGTAGCTTTCAGCTTAGCGAAGAGCTCAGTGATCGTATCAGTGGAACCAATCTGATTATGAGTAACTACAAAACCTTTGTAGCTAGGAGGGAGTGATTGCAGAACTCTGTCAATCTTGAGCTCCTCTGGAATCTTGCAGTCCAGTTGCTCAAGGCGTTGAGTGTATCCAGACATCTTAATGGCGTGCTCACTAACGGAACTCCCTTCCTCCATCTTGCAGTTAAAGAATTTCTCAGAGATCTCATATCTCTCAGAACAGGCCTGAGTCTGAAACATAGTTTTCAGTTCCTCAAGAATCTCAAAGGGCCCGGGGAACTCCTCAAAACGATTTTGAAGGTCCGATTCCATAGCAAACAACATGGTGCTCTTAATCACACCATAATCATCTTTGCACGACTGATAAACAGCTTTCTCATCAGCCGGCGCATCTACAGCAGGGGCGTCACCTAGCGCTTTCTCAAGGACATAGTCCTTTTGTCCGCCAGCGAGAATGATTCTCAGATTGCGGAACCAGTTGGTGAAGTTAGACCCATTGTTCTTAAGCTTTTCTTTCTCAGCAAAAACGTTGAAGTTGAAGTTGGACTTAGCCATTTGATCTACAAAATTTGCAAGTACAATTTAGACTATGTTCATGATAACTAGTTCAACTTAATCAAATTACTAGATGAACTCCCACTAAATTCAACATCTCTCAAGTTGTTTAGTGAACATGATCCAAATTCACCACACCTAATCCGATCTTCACGAGAAGAGATGTGGTTTCAATGGTGGAGAATGAAGTGTCGATCATATCATTCATATGACTCATGCTTAACCTTTCGGTTCGTGTGTTCCGAGGCCATGTCTGTACATGCTAGGCTCGTCAAGTCAATCCCAAGTATTTCCGCGTGTGCAAAACTGGCTTGCACCCGTTGTATGTGAACATAGAGTTTATAGCACCCGATCATCATGTGGTGCTTGAACACGACGAACTTTCGCAACGGTGCATACATGGGGAGAACACAGTTTTATCTTGATCTTTAAGTGAGGAATCATCTTATAATGCTACCATCGTGATCTAAGCATAATAAGATACATAAAAGGATAAACATCACATGCATATAATTTTATGTGACATGGTATAGCCAATCTCCACGCAACGATCTCCATCTTGTGCGTGCCAGCATGATCTCCATCACTCCACCATGATTGCCTCCACCACGAATAGCAACTACAACTATTGCTAACTACTTAGCGATAAAGTAAAGCTATTACATGGCATATAAGAAGTTGACACACAGGTCATACACAATTATAAAGACAGCCATATGGCTCCTGCCGGTTGTGTACTCGTCGACATGCAAGTCATGAAACATTACAAAACATGATCATTGCATACAACATACACATCACATCTTGGGCCATACCATATCATAGAAACACTCCCTGCAAAAACAAGTTAGACGCCTCTACTTTGTTGTTGCATGTTTTACGTGGCTTATGGGAGTAACAAGCTAAGAACGATTCTTACCTACGGAAAGCCACAACAGTGATATTATGGTTGCCAACATTCGGTGTAAATCCCATGACAACTATAGTGAGAGAAACTGACATCCACCAGCCGCATGTGTGGAACAAGCCAAACGTCAAGTGCGGAGCCGGTCTCGCGAACGAGGTCGCGTAAAGTTGGCCTGGACCGCTTCGATCTCACTATCCCGCGTCATAAGAAGTACACAACAAGAGGCTTGCAACATTAAACATCAACGTCCGCAACAAGCATGTTGCGTTCTACTCGTGAAACACATCTACACATAGATCTAGCTCTGATACCACTGAAGGGTTTCGCAACATAGTAAATCAAAATTTTCTACGGATGCGAACGGGAAAAGCCAAGATCTAATCTAGGAGATGCAAACAACGAGGGGGAATAGATGAGATCTTCATACCCTTGAAGAAATTGCACAGCGGAACGTTCGACGGAACATGGTTGATGTAGTCGTACTAGGGAGAGAGGAGGGAAACAACTAGGCGTTTAGGGTTTGAGGAGGTGTGGGGGGAGGGTGCGCCCCTGCCCTCTTTATATAGAGGGCTGGCCGGCTGCCTTTGCCCCTCCTCCAAGCCCTAGGTCCGGCGGCCACATGGGGTGGAGTGGGGGGCAAGTTCCCCCCCCCCCCTTCTAGAAGCTCTCCCTAGGGTTTCCCCTAGGGCTTGGCCGGCTGGGCCTATGGGGCCTTGTGCCCCTGGCCCAATGCGGCCAGGGCACTCCCTCGTAGGCCCACGCCCCCTCCCGGCAAGTGGGGCCACGTTGGTCCCACTCCGGAAGCTTCTAGAACCTTCTGGTACAATACCGATCAATCCGAAACAATTCCGGAATCCAAAAACTGCTTTCCCTTATATGAATCTTATTCTCCGGACCATTCCGGAACCTCTCTTGATGTCCTAGATCTCATCCGAGACTCCGAACAAAAACTCATAAACCAATTATCCATTCTATCCTAGCGTCGAGACACGTTAAGTGTGTGACCCTACGGGTTCGAGAATATGCAGACATGATCTTCTATCAATAATCAACAGCAGGGTCTGGAAACCCATATTGACTCCCACATATTCATCGATGATCATATCGGATGAACCACGACGCCAGGATTCAATTAATCCCATATATATATTCCCTTTGTCACGCGATACTTTACTTGCCCGAGATTCGATCGTCGGTACCAGCATACCTAGTTCAATCTTGTTCACAGCAAATACTTTACTCGTTCCGTAATCCGATATCACTTTGTGATTAACTCCTTAACCACGTGCTTGCAAGCGGTGTTGATATCGATTACCAAGTGGGCCTGAAGTATATCTCTCCGACTTGGGAGGGACAAATCCCATCTCGATACATACAACCCAACAGGTACTTTCCGATCACCTGAGAGACACCTTTATGATCACCCTCTCATAGGATGACGTTTGATGACCTCAAAGCTTTCTTCCAATACCAGGGAGTTGCATTATCTCATGGTCTAACGAATATAATATTTGATATAAGAAAAGCTTCACAAAGATGAACACGATGACACGATCTAATTGCTCTGCTTAATTTGGGTCTGTCCATCATATCATTCTCCCAATGACATGATCTCATTTTTAATCGACAACTCATGTCTATGGTTAGGAAACCTTAACCATCATTAATCAATGAGCTAGTCCATAGAGGCATACTAGGGACACGGTGTCGTTCATAAACCACACAAGTATTAAAGTTTCCGTTTAATACAATTCTAGCATGGAATATAAACTTTATCATGAACAAGAATTATAATGATAACATCTTTATTATTGCCTCTAGGGCATAATTCCATCACTGGCCGCATTGGGCCAGGGGCACAAGGCCCCATAGGCCCAGTCGGCCAAGCCCTAGGGGAAACCCTAGGGAGAGCTTCTAGAAGGGGGAAACTTGCCCCCCACTCCACCCATGTGGCCACCGGCCCTAGGGCTTGGAGGAGGGGAAAGGGGCAGCCGGCCAGCCCTCTATATAAAGAGGGCAGGGGCGCACCCTCCCCCCACACCTCCTCAGACCCTAGCCGCCTACCTGCTGCCCTTCTCTCTCTCTCTCTCTCTCTCTCTCTCTCTCTCTCTCTCTCTCTCTCTCTCTCTCTCTCTCTCTCTCTCTCCCGACTGCGCGTAGGCGAAGCCCTGCCGCAGAAACTCTCCACCTTTGCACCACGCCGTCGTGTTGTAGATCCAATCTATCTCTCCACCCCATTTGCTGGACCGAGGAAGGAGGAGATGTCGAGGTGCCGTACGTGTGCATCTCTCGGAGGCGTCGCCACTTGCGGCGTTGGATCGGATCTGATCGCGAGGAGGAGAAGGCTAGTATGACTACATCAACCACGTTCCGTTGAACGTTCCGCTGTGCGATTTCTTCAAGGGTATGAAGATCTCATTTATCCCCCCTCGTTGTTTGCATCTCCTAGATTAGATCTTGGCTTACCCGTTCGCATCCGTAGAATTTTTTTGATTTACTATGTTGCGAAACCTTTCACTTTCGTCGTCTTCTCCATCTTGAGGTCATCAAACTGTGTCTTGACATGATCATGGCTCGCACCTAGGGGCGGTGACTGTGTCTCCTTCTAGTGCCTCTCGTCCCTCCTGCGGTCATAGTCGGAGTGTCGTGAATGCTGCTGATGACACAGACGTTGTTGGCTAGAGTTCTTAAGTTGTTGTAGACGTTGTTCTTGATGTCGATGTCGAGGTAGCCGATCATGGTGTAGCCATAGTCGATATAGGTGTGGTCAATGTCGTAGTCGTCGTAGTGGTGTGACCACCAGTGCCGGAGACGCAAAAAAAATGCGCGATTTTTTCTTTTGGACAGAGCTATGATTGTAGACGTTTTGCACCTTATAGAGGTATCGTCGGGGGCGTCTTGCGGATGTCAGAGGACGCGGTCATAAGTGAGACCAGTAATTTGCCAGGACTAGAGAAAGCTCATCGAGCACACAATGGTTTTGAACCGTATGCACAGTTGTAGGTTGTAGGTCGTGGGCAACCGGAGGAAGCACACCGAATACAAAACGGTTTAGCCAGAACCGTATGTGTGATCATAGGGGCATCATAATTGTGACACCGGTTTGTCGATGCAGTTTTAGCTGTCGGACGCGGTCAATGCCGTCGTCGGTGTCATGGACGCAGTAATACCGTCGTTGTGTCTTGCCGTTGTACTGTCAGAGGACGTCCTAGATATTTGTCCATCATGTGGACGGACATAGATGCGGCGGTAGGTTGACAAAAAAATCTTGGTGAAAACCACATTGATATAAACCTTAACAATGATGTATCAGTGATGAAGAAGATGTGTTGGTGATGATCGTCACTCGAAGGCGTCCTTTCTAGCAGAGACGGGTGTCGATATGGTGCTACTCGACCAAGCGGCTCGTCGTCGGGATGTGGCGCATGTTCGGTTGTGGTGTTTGGAGTCATGGGCATCTTGGATCAAAGCTACTGTAACACGGCCGCATGCATGCATCGTTGATGCAAATTGGGATCTTGCATGTGATCTCCTTGTCTTGTAGTGCGTGACTGCCTGCCCACGGAACCCCAAAGGCGAGTGCACGCACAGGATGATGCCCGGGTCTCCGTTGCGCTCCTGGACGGCGGGCGTGACCGGCCGGCGGACGAGGACGCGGCTAGCTGTTGGAGCAGCGCTCACGCATGGGCCGCTTGACGCTGATGTACGGTAGTCAAATCGGCTGCTTGAGGACACGACGACACGTGCTGCATGCCCGCCGCAAATCACAAAATTCGATCTAATAAGCGCATCGCCAGGTATCGCCGCAATCCATGAGATTGGAACCGAGCTAATGATCAACTTGATGACTGGATTTTCTCACCGGGAAAAATGTCATGGGGATCAAAGATTTATTTGTGTCTAACTCGAAGAAAACTGGAACTAGAAATTTTGAAATTTGGATCTAATCTAAACCGATGTAATCTTAGATTTCGATTTGGTGCCGCGCCCCGCGGAAAGTAGATTAATTAATCACCCTGGGGCGGCACGATGCGGAAGTGATGGAAGAACGTAAGATTGGCATCATGAGACTAACCGATACTATGTACTCCCTCCGTTTGGAAATATAAGATGTTTTAAGTTTGTGAATGAGATGTATCTAGACATTTTTTAGTGTCTAGATTCATTTGAACCTATATACTAAAACATGTCTAGATACATCTCCTTCACAAACCTAAAACATCTTATATTTCTAAACGGAGGGATTAGAAATTATAGAATCCCTAATATTGTGTTGTGTTTATTTCGTTGTCCCCTCATGGGGTTTATATAGATGTATGAGAGGGTGAGAGGCTTGGAATAGAAGAAGGTCCTAATCCTATCTCCTAATCTCAGCCGTACATCTATTCTAACATGGATAAGGCAAAACGGCCATGCATTGCAAAAGGAAGTACTATGTCACGGTGACTCATAACATATCTCCATCTTACCATCTTGCCATCAAACCGAGCCCTCGATCTCACATGCAAATTCCACACAAACCGCTGTGTGAGAGTCCAATAAATACCTATTCATTCGAAGAACACCTTGCCGGACCGGACTACCTACACGGTTCTCCATATAATTACCAATCACCATCGCTCATCAACAGATATAGACATATAATAGTACTACAAGGTTGCGCTGCATACATATATATCACTGAACTTCATCTCGATCCGGAAGATCCGTGAAACTAATCAAGTGCAAGGGGCGGAGGCAACCCTGCAGGAAGAAGATGCGGGGAAACGTAGACAGCTAGCTAGAGGAAGCTCCATTAGCTACTGATCCTGTTGCTCAGCTCCGCAGTTCCTCATGGCCTGCAGCACCGCCCGCCTCACGACATCCTCATCCACGTTCTCGGCCTGGCTCTGCATCAGATCAATTCGCCAAATGCAAAACCAAGAATCAACACTTGTCGCCCGTGTGGGGAGCGCGATCAAATTATTGATCAACTAATCGTACACTATATGTGTAGAGAATAGAGATGGATCGGTTAATGATTGAGGAGGCACATACCTCTCCTCCTCCCATGGCCTCGAGGCGGAAGGTATCGGCGCAAGACGCCGTGGCTTGGAGCACGGTGAGGCCCAGCTCCTCGAACGCTTCCAGCACGGCGACGAGCAGCGCGGGGCAGCTCTTGTCGGAGGACACGTTCACGAGGAACCCATCATGCCCTAGAGTTTCCACACTCACCTGCAGAGATGTATACAATGATTGATTGAATCGTCTCGCATCATGCTACTATACCCAATTAGTACATATACACTGATATGATCCGATCGATCACATGTACATAACGTAAGGCCGTAAAGACTTGGAACTGGATAAGGATCGGTACTACCTAGATCGAGTACTATACACAGTGCAGTGATAGCTAGGGGTGTGTGTGTGTCTGTATATGTATCAAGGTATGTACCGTCGGGAAAGAGTTCTCCTTGTTGTGGGAGTTGGTGGTCGCTTCCTCGCCGCGTGCGATCTCCTGGTTGAGCCTCGCGACCTTCTGCTTCAGCTCCTTGATGTACTCCGACGCGTCCATGATTATGGATGTACTGCTCAGCTGTTGTGTGTACCATCATGAACAGCAAACAAAAACGTACATCATCAGACGTGCGCTATATCTGTGTACTCGATTCTATCATAACACGAAAAAGAAGAGCATAAGATCACACGAATGAGGGGGAAAACGAGAAGAAACATTGTTAATTTACCGCGTGGGAGTGAGTGATGGAGCGCAGGATTTGCATCTTCTCGTGTAGAGCAGCTGCTTTCTTGCGTTCCCTCGACATTATTATTCCTCTCTCTCTGCCTTCCTTCCTGTGCAATCGGTCCTCCACGTACTAACTAAACCTCAAATGGAGAGAGAGAGATAGAGAGTTTGGTGAGGGAAGGAGGCAGAGAGAGAGTGAGGATCAGGGATGAAGAGAAGCTCCGGACGGGTACGTCGTTATATAGAGATCTTTGGGGGTCGCCGCTCACGTGACCTTATTGCGTTTTGGGGAATTTAATGGATTATTATGGGATGACGAGGAGAGATTCGATTCTACATAGGTTCAAAACGTAGTTTGGCTCTTTCTCCAGCTGTTCTTTCCTATCCGTGCATAATGCTGCCGAGAAATACAAATGTGCATGTAGGATCAGCCTGCCTGCCTGCCGTCTAGTGTACCGTCACTTGCCGTGGACAGTGTGTTTCCTTGCATGTGAATGCATGCATGCAAGACTTAACTAATGTGCAACTATTATTTGTTCCGTGTTGCTGCTCCCTCTTATCTAAATTAATAGACTTATTAGATAGATTTGTCTAGATTCGAATATATCTAGCACTAAAACATAACTAGATATATATATATATTCGAATCAAGATAAATCCTAGTCCATTAGTTTGGATCGGATGGAATACAAAATTAATTGAAGAGAAGGGTTTTCCAGGTTTTGCTACTTTTCAGACAACTACTGAGAAAAACTATCTATATGTTGATGGTAAGAATCGTCCGATTTAAACACCAAGATTTATGCTAGTAGTATAAAGTCCAATAAGAATGAGAAAATTATAGAAAAAAATCAAGGAAGAAGAAATATATAACAATGTTCATGGTTATCTATGACAATTGAGGATATAACTATTTACAGCTTGACATGGACCATAATTTTTTTCAATTCAAGTGCATTGCCCCCAGCTTTAAAGCCGCACAACTTCAGTTCAGATATCATGTTAGAACTTGTCCGGGAGGCAAAACTTCCTCGCATACTTTTTAAGCACACACTCCAAACTAAAAAAACTTCAAAACATAAATAGACTGCTTACACATCTCAACTAAGCAAGAACTGCAACAATGTAACCAAGTTATGTTACAACACCAAAGGAAAAACATAGGAACGTCCTTCAATGCGCTTCACACCAAGGTTCAGCCTTTATTTCGATGAAAGAAATCATGAACATCCGAAGCAAAGTGTGTGAAATTTTCATCATTTTCATCGCCCCTTCTTGTTGTTTACTTCGAAGATCAATCTAACGACTTTCCCAGAAATGCGGTGTGTGTGAAATACGAGAAATGATGTTAACTAGATCTATAGGCAGTAGGCACTCTATTCTTAAAACAAGCTTCGTCATTTCTAATTTTCCAAAGAATCCATAGAATACAAGCAACCCTAGAAACTATCACTGGACACTTCTCTTTTTAAAATAAAAATCCCAACTATCAATATACTAGTTGGTACATTTTGCAAGTTAAAAGTACAACCTACCACATCCCACAAATATCTAGCAATAGTGCATTCAAAAAAGAGATTACCCATTGTTACCTTGCAATAGCGAAATCTACAACTTTAGTTCCCTATCCAACCTCTCTTAACTATGTTATCTTTAGTAACTATACTATTTCTAAAACATAGCCATAGAAAAACTTTCACTCATAAATGAACTCTAGCCAACTAGAATTTCCTTTAAGGAGTCTTCTAAGCTAGATACATTGATTTTACCGAAAACTGCCATTTTCAAGCATACATCTACATATATCCTGCTCATCATTAAAGGTGATAGATTTACAGCGCTCCTTTAACTCACCTGAAAGAATTGTTGTTTCGCCAAATAAATTCCAAGGAAAACGAATACAACCCCAACCTTCAGACAAAACTTTGGCAACATAAAAACTCACACAAAAAGTAAGAAGATAAAGTCTTGCAAAACATTCTCCAAGATGTTTATCAACTATCCAAACATCCTCCAAAAAAGCTTATGTTCTCCATTTCCATCTACCTACAGAACTGAAAGAACAAACCAGATACATTCATCAAACCCTGCCAAGAAATTAGTTGATTTGGGGTTTTAGCACATTGAAATAATGAGCAGTTCCTTATATCTAACAAGATCCTACCAAATACCTTCAAAATTCTCAATTTTCCAGAGCCATTTACTAAGAAGACATTTATTCATAACACCAAGATACAGCTGCTCCCAAACCACCCATGTTTTGAGGTTGAAAAATAGTCTTCCAATTAACTAAATGATATTTCTTAAGATCATATTTTCTTGCCAAAACAAGATTTTCACAAAGAAATTCATTCAGTGCAGGGGGGCTTAGGGATTTTAAAAATGGAAAGTATATACCGTGAAACATTAGTTAAACATACTCTTAACATAATTAATTTTCCACCATTGGGCAAAAAATAGTCTTGCCATGTATCTAATTTATTTTCATTTTATCTTTAGTGCAACTCCAATGCCCCCCCCCCCCCCCCCCCCCACACACACACACTAATGGACTGGGGCCGCCCGAATCTGTCTGACCGGATAGGGGCAAGACGCAACGATGACCGCAAATGGACCGCGTGCCACGGGCCAATCCATTTTTCACAATTTCTAGCCCAAATTTGGGTTGGATTTGTGCTGTCGTGGATAGCCCACGCATGCAGGTCATGCATCATCTTGTCTGGCTTGAACCCACCAGCCATCCACACACGACATTCTTTCCCACCACTCTTGACCCCGCCGCCACCTGCCCACACCAAGTCCTAGGTGATCCATGGATGACAAGGTCCCTGTCGATGTGGTCGAGGAAGCCGTCGATGTTGGGCATGACAACACAACTCCAGCGGTCGAGCCCACGACTACCGCTCATAGATGTGGTCACCCCAAAATGGTCGAAGCGGTGACCGCTATTAAGTTCAAGACAAAGAAGGAATTAACTCTGGCGCAAAGGTCGAAGGAAACGAGGAAACGAGCCGGCCCCAAAGTCAACATTAGGAACTGACTGACCGCAGGCCCAACAAAGGGCACTCGCCATCGGTCACGCTGCCGCCATTTAAGCCCACGCCACGACCGGTGCCATAGACACCTAAGCCGCCGCCCATGCTGTGCTCATGCTCAAGGAGCAGACGTGAACAACCTTGTTAGGGACCGGGGCAAGAAAGGCCCCAAGGAGCCTGGCACCCAAGGTATTCCCCGTTCCCGTAACATGTTCGCTCAAATGTCGGTGCTGCCCGGTTCACCGTCCTACAAAACTATTCATGATATCTACATTATTATATAAAGCAAGAATAATAATCCTATCTCTACCTCTACCGCTACCCCTCACTATAGGAAAGGTTCGAGGCGCCGACGGCCGGCTGTCGTTGGCATAGGGCCATATTGTCATCGGCACAGTCTGTGCCGATGGTGGCCATCGACGTAGCCCCCTTGGCGTAGCTATTGGTCGGCGTATCCCCTCGGTCGTCGGCGTAGAGGACCCCCATCAGCATAGTGCTCGCAGCGGGCCCCACGATATCAGGCGATGGCCGTTTGGTAACGGCTCGGCCCTGAAGCTACGCCGACGGCCAGGCCATCGGCATAGGCCCAGCCTAGGAGCTACGCCGACGGACAGGCCATCGGCACAGGCCTTCTACGCTGAGAACCAGGCCATCGGTATAGCCTAAATTAAAACAAATTCCATTTTTTTAATCTTTGAATCACTAGTGCAGAGAGGCCCATTGGTCCCGGTTGGTAAGGGGCTTTAGTTCCGGTTACCCAACCGGGACGGGGCAATCGGGACTAAAGCCCCAACCTTTAGTCCCGGTTGCCCCACCAACCGGGACAAATGGGGGCACACGTGGCGTCATCGGAGCGCGAGGGGGGTGGAGCATTAGTCCCGGTTCGTAACACGAACCGGGACTAATAACCTGCTGCCGCGGCAGAGATTTAGCCCATTTCTCTGCCGCGGCAGAGAATTCATTTTGGCACATTTTGTTGCCGCGGCAGCATTTTCGCCACTTTTTGTGCCGCGGCAGAGAATTCATTTAGGTTGTTTTATTGTTTATTTAGTGTTTTGCATTTATCAACGAAGGAACCTTATATTACACAAGATCATCATGACAATATTACATTCAATACACGGATCGAGTTCATGCACTACATACAAAAGTTGCTATTCGATGCTACCGGCCAATTCCTTCAAAGTTGCTATTTTTACAATCCCTATTGTCTATACACAGCAGAATAGTATTCCCCTTTCGGGTCTAGGACTTCTGCATCCAAGAATCCCGCCAATTCCTCCTGAATTGCTCGTACGCGATCCTTTGGCAGAAGACCATCCCGTAGACGTTCGATCTGATTTAAAAAAGGAGTCAGCCTATATGAATGAAACTAAACACAATTTGTTTGAAATTAAAAACTATAGAAATTGTTTACGTACGTGGAGTTGCTCTAAATTTCTGCCCTTCTCATCGCACGTCTGCCGGATAAACTCGCAAACATAGTATCCACAGAGATTGTTACCTGGTCCCTGCGTTAGACACTTTACGAGAACAGAGTTCAATCAAAATAATAATCAAGCATGATAATAACTGTATCAAAACTAGAATCAAAGAGATGCGTGGATATAGCTAGTGGTGCTTACATCTAGTGCTTCAAATGTAGCTCCTCTTTCCAAACACCCCTAGCCTTTTTGGTGAACCTTTTCCAAGCGCTGCCCGGCGAAGAAAATGAATAAAATAAGTTATTAAGTACTTGATATCATAAAATTCACGAACGTTGCCGATATAGTGTCGTAATGATTAGAATTACCGCTGGAGAAGTATCTGCATGTCCTTCCACGTCTCAAGGGGTTTATGTTTCGAGTCCATGACTAGTACACGCCCTTTGTCAAGTTGAATGATTAACAGAATATAGTGGTACCTGCGAATGCATAACTAATCAATTATATACTTAACATCGAGTAAGCGAAATAGAAAGTGTATACAAGACAATAACACTCACTGGAAGTTGTAAGGAAATAGTATTTCCCTTTTGGTTTCTTGAAACCTTAACGCGTGTACTATATTATCCTCCGTATCCTAGGGGCTTATTTTGAGATTAGCTTCATGAACCCAATATGGGTCAATGAAGCCAATGTCATAGATTTGTCCTCTGCTGCATTCGAGAATCTTCATTCTGCATATTACAGTATGATTATATACATGCAATAAACAAATAATATAGCTGAAGACTAAATTAATTACAGAATTAGTACTTACAGACAATAGGCACTGATGATCGATTTGTCCAAGGCGTCTTGATTGAATAATTGAAATAGTTCATCAAATTCAATGGATATCATGTCATCCCTTTCTTTCCTATGATGCTTTTTTGTAACCCTCAGCACTATCCAGTTAGCCCCGGCGGACGTGGCATGCATGTACCAGTTATGCAATCTTCGCATTTTTGTTGAAAGATTGTTTACCTCCTCAGGTTTGACGAGAGGTTTGCCGTACTGGTATTTGTATGCTACTTCACTCACGGGGAAAAACTCTAACTGGGATAAGTACTGGGCAATACTCATACCTGAGCAGCGGCAGCTTCTCCGTATTGTGCAACTACCTCTGGATCATACTGCTCTTCGGCCCCATATTTGCTCGACCCCACATTGGTTTGATAAATCACCTTGAGAGGGGCGCAAGTCTGTTTTGCTTGTTCTCCGAGCTGGGCAACAGATTTCCCGCTTGCATCAGTACTGCTCTTCGAGGCTTTTTGTGCCGCATGTGACTTGAGAATAGAACGGTCATAGTCTGATGACAGCTTTGGCTCGGGTTGATGAAGATTCTTTAGCATTTTAAACACTTTGGCTTTTTCTTCTTTGGTGTTGGGGAACTCTGGCTCTTTCGGCCGCCTCAGCTTAGCGAAAAACGCTGTCGTTTCCGCATCAACGATCGCCGCAGTCTCCTCTTCAGTACAGTCATAAGCTCTCTTGGGAGGAACCTTTGGTACTTTTGGAAGAGGCTCTTGTTTACGTTTCGGCGATCGCTTACGACGCGCAGTAGCGGTACGCTTACGCTTTTTATCCTGAGGCCCCGGCGATGGCTCCCGCGGCGATGGCTGCACCGGAGATTGGTGAGGCGACGGAGCCGGGTGAGGCGACGAAGACGGTTGCCGCGGCGTCGATGACCTCACTGGAGCCGGGTGAGGCGGCGGCGAAGATGGCCTTGGCGTGTGATTTCGAAGCACGATACATTCCTTCGGCCATAGAATGGTGACGTTTTTTGCATCACCCAGCACAGTCACATCCCCTTCACCAGCAGGGTAGTGAAGATCCAAAACCTCAAAGGTGGGCATGATTTCATCCACGCCGACAACAGCGTAGCCCTCTGGAATCGGACGGCAGTGATAAGTTGGTGTGGGTCCAATTGGTAAGGCATAGCCGACCGCCACCTTCATTGATATGTTCACAACTTTGACATGTAGCTCGCAGTGTGTCATCTTTGTGATATCATCCACTGGGTAGCCAACAGGAGCCATCGTCGGTGCATCATCGTCATCGCCATTGTCATCACCCGGGACCTCGGTGGAAGCCACACTGCTTTTTCGATTATTCGATAGGCCGGTAGCATCGAATGCAGTGTGCTGCTGAGATGGGCCGGTAGTACTTTGCTCTTTAAGTGCGTTAATTTCATCTTGTTGTTGCTTTAATCGTTCTTCAATTAAACGCATTCGCTCTTTCTGACTATCTGCTTCAACTGTCGCCCTGTCCTTTCTCCTCTGACGGCTTCTATCAGGATATTTCTTCCTCTCTTCGGGAAACCTAGTCATCCATGGTTGGGAGCCTCTTGTGCCTCGTGTTCGTCCATCATGTTCCTTATTTCCAAGGGCGAGTGTGAGCTCATCATTCTCTCTATCGGTAATGAAGTCCCCATCTTTAACAGCCTTTACTGCTTTTCTGATCCTCTCGATTGGCAAGGGGTCTTCTTTATGTCGTATGTTATATATACACCTCCCTTCCGAGTCCAACGTGCCCCCATGCCCGTAAAACCAATTCCTTGCACGTTCTACCCAATCGTCTGTCTCTGGGGTGATCTTTTTAGCACGCAGTTCATTCTCAAGTTTCTCCCACTTAGGAATGCCAGCCCTGTAGCCACCTTGCCCCATAGTATGGTGATACTTCTTGTTAGCAGCATTCAGCTTGTTCGTTTCAGACATTTTCTTGGCTTTTTCTGATTTCTTGTATTCCACAAACTCATCCCAGAATGGTTTTATCTTCTCAAACTGAATATTCTTGAAATCGGGAGTCTTCTTTTTCACGACATAGTCAAGGTGCAATCTTTTCTTCCAGTTGGTGAAACACTGGGCCATCTTCTTCAAAGCCCACTCCCTGACCTTAGCCTCCATGGCTCTCCCATGTTGTAAGGCATCCTCAACTGGATCCTCCGCATTTGGATCCAGCTCTATCTTCGGTAGTTTGAAATTAACCATGAGCCTCTTCCACAGTAAATCTTTTGCCTGGTTAGGGACAAATAAACATGTTCCCTCTTCATCCGCATTAGCAGGCCTATTCCAATTTCTAACGGTGATCGGGATTAAGTCCCTAACGATTACTCCGCATTGTGCCACAAATTTGGTTGCGACAACTTCGGGAGCCGTCGGTTTGCCGTCTTCAGCGACATCTTCGATCCTGAACCTCTCATGGTCTTGCAACTTTTTGGTTGGGCCTCGTCTGCTCTTTTCAGTAGATTCCTTCGATCCGGAGGGCTAAAAGAAGAAAGATCGTCGTTACTATTTCTATATAGATAGCAGATGATTAATTAATGAATTGATTTATATTACATGCACCTCGCCGGAGCGGTCGTCTTCTCGATTACACAAGGCATCGCCTTCTCCCTCGCGGAAGGCAACACCTTCAACCTCAAACAAGTTGTCTATTCCGGTAAAAAGAGGATCACCCTCACCGGAGTTGTTCAGAAACGTTGATACGTCTAAATTATCTTCCCCACGGATCACACCTTGGATCAACTCTTCCTTTTCTTCGTCTCTGACGTGTGGGTCCATATTTTCTGCATAGGTGGAAAAACGAATAAGTCAAAGTGGCTAAAGGAGAAAGTTAGGTACGGCGTTGAGAGATATAAACCCTAATTCAGAGAAACTCTAATATATACATACACAATAATAAAAATGAAGAGAAACCCTAAACCTAGCTACAAAAAGGAAACTGTGTAGTAGATAGGCACATCGTCGAACCCACATGCACCTAAGTTGCTTGACAGTGACTGACCAGTGGGGCCGAAGACCAATAATACCAAAGTAATTAATAAACCTAATAATACCTAACTAATAATAAACCTAATAATCGAAACACCGAAAAGAAAGGGAAACAATCAACACATGGCATCGATGCAACGCTCAAGCAAGTATGATGATATGACAAGTTAATTTTCATTGGAATGTAACCTTAAGACATGCTCGACGATTTAATCGGGGTTCCGAGGGGTGAAAACCCTAACTCGGGGAAACTCCGGAACATATGAGAGGGGTGCATTTGTTCTTCTAATTATACTTGTCATTTAAGTTGTTGAACAATGCATGATTATAGTTTAGATAGATAGGTTTCATTTTTCTGAACAATTTGATATATTATTTGTATTTTTCTGACTTATAAACAATAAGTTATTGATTTTACAATATTAAATCATTTTCTGGAATTAAAAAAAGGCAAATAGTTTTTACACCGGGGCGCCCCCTAGCCAGTGAGACTGACAGAAGGGCCCCAGTGCCAACTCAGCCTCCACGCGTACAGATCATTTTTATACCGCAGAGAAGTCTACCCACTGAGGCTAACTGATGGGCCCTAGGCCACATCAGCTGCTACGCGAGCACGAGTGACGTCAGCACGACGTCACGCTGGCGGTGAGCTCCCAGGCAGCGACAGCGGCGGCGATAGCGGGCACCCCTGGACGCGCTGATGGGCGCGTTAGAGAGAGCACGCTTCAGGAAGAAAGGCAGTGGCGGCGCCGCTCCTTGTTGGTCACCGGAGCGTCGCCTCCGTCAAGCTCGAGCGGCGGCGGCGTCGGGCACACGCGGGGAGAGTAGTACAGGAGGAGAGGGAGAGAAAGAAGAACACCGTGAGGATCAGCAGCTCACCAGGGACACGGCGGAGGTGGTGGCGAGGCCGGGCGAGCTCGGGAGACGCCGGAATCGACGGAGGCGACGCTCGGACGGAGCTTCCAATCCAGGCGATTGAGGTCACGCGCGAGGGGGAAAGTAGCAGGGGCGCGCGTGGACGGAGGCAGCGGCGGTGGCGGACGGAACGCGCGGGTGGCGGCGAGCTCGGGCAGCCTGCCGGCGTCGTGGGTGCGCGTGTCGGTGAGAAGCAGAGAAGTGAGATGGGGAAGAACAAAGGAGACGCGTCAGTTATAAACGAAGGGCCTTTAGTCCTGGTTGGTGGCTCCAACCGGGACTAAAGGGGCATACGTCCTGGTTGGAGCCACCAACCGGGACGTATACTCCAATCTTTAGTCCCGGTTGGTGGATCCAACCGGGATATATTCCCCTGATTTCAAATTTTTTCAGGTATTTTCTCTCTGTTCCCGCCTTGTTTTTTATTTTGGGGTTTAAATTTGTATTGTTTTTTAAATGATAATTAATTTGGAATATAGAAAAACTTTAAACATAAGAAGTGTATGGATTTGAATAAATAATCCAAAACCATTTCCTATTTTTAAAAAATAATTAATGTAACCTTTTAAAATGAATTAACTTATATTTTTGAATATTAATTTGGAATTTAGAAAAACTTTAAACATAAAAAGTGTTTGGATTTGAATAAATAATTCAAAACCATTTTCTGTTTTAAAAAATAATTAATGTAACCATTTAAAATATGAACCATTTACAATTAAAAATGAATTAACTTATATTTTTTTAATATCTATTTGGAATTTAGAAAAACTTTAAACATAAGAAGTGTATGGATTTGAATAAATAATCCAAAACCATTTTCTATTTTTAAAAAATAATTAATGTAACCTTTTAAAATGAATTAACTTATATTTTTGAATATTAATTTGGAATTTAGAAAAACTTTAAACATAAAAAGTGTTTGGATTTGAATAAATAATTCAAAACCATTTTCTGTTTTAAAAAATAATTAATGTAACCATTTAAAATATGAACCATTTACAATTAAAAATGAATTAACTTATATTTTTTTAATATCAATTTGGAATTTAGAAAAACTTCCTGCCGATTCGGCACACATTTGTCCTTTTTACCCGGGATGGACGAAAAGGTTTGAGATGTACCGGTTGGGAGATAGTCCATGTAAGGTGGTCTAGTATTTTAGGAAAATGGGACGGTAGCATTCTAAAACGTCATTTTGGTGGTTACTTCACAAAACGACCCGTTTTTTGCGCTCGGAAAATGGAAAAGGGCTTTTCCGTGCGACAAAAAGGAAAACTTCCTCCTGCAACATTGTTCTCCATACCAATGTCCACACACATGCATAATATGGGCACAACATCACAAACTATGCCGTGATTTAGCACATAACATCGGTCATTTGGACCGAAAGCCATGAAACCTCGAACATGATAGGTCATTTTGTGAAGGTTTTTTCGAAACATGATCAATATACCAAGTCTGGTATTTTTCCTTTCAACTATGTAACAAAATATGACACCACGCGAAGGATTTTCATTGTTCGGATTTTTTTTGAATTTATTATGCCCGTTTTGAATTATCTGAATTTCTAGCTATGGTCGAACCGGTGTGCATGAAGATAGGGGACGAGCATCGTTAGAACTTGCATTGGATCTCTGAAGAAACCACATATTGCGAGTCTAAAAATGATTTTTTCAAAAAATCATGGGCGATAGATCATGTACCTGTAGTACAAACCGGACCCACTTCCTGCCGATTCGGCAGACATTTGTCCTTTTTACCCGGGATGGACGAAAAGGTTTGAGATGTACCGGTTGGGAGATAGTCCATGTAAGGTGGTCTAGTATTTTAGGAAAATAGGACAGTAGCATTCTGAAACGGCATTTTGGTGGTTACTTCACAAAACGACCACCGCGGCCAGTTTCAGGGAGCAGGGACACCACGGCGGCCAGTTTCAGGGAGCAGGGACACCACTATGACCAGCTGCAAGATGGTTTTCGAGAGCAGGGACACCACTGCGGCCAGTTTCAGGGAGATGCCGACGGAGCCCAGTCCTCCGGCATCTCCGAGAAACTAGTCATAGAGGCACTCCCTAATATGTGAAATTAGTTAGCTCCGAGGCGTATTGATCTAGTTAGTGAAGTTACAAGCTGCAAGATGGTTTTCGAGAGCAGGGACACCACTGCGGCCAGTTTCAGGGAGATGACGACGGTGCCCAGTCCTCCGGCATCTCCGAGAAACTGGTCATAGAGGCACTCCCTAATATGTGAAATTAGTTAGCTCCGAGGCGTATTGATCTACTTAGTGAAGTTACAAGCTGCAAGATGGTTTTCGAGAGCAGGGACACCACTACGACCAGTTTCAGGGAGATGCCGACGGAGCCCAGTCCTCCGGCATCTCCAAGAAACTGGTCATAGAGGCACTCCCGGTCCAGCCACAAAACGGGACTAACACTGAAGACATTTATTAATATTAAAAACTGAGACTACAAAACCGGGACTAAAGGCCACAAACCGCGAAAGATATCCTTCGGTCAAGCCACAAACCGCGAAAGACATGAACTAGAGTTACATAATATGAGCATGAACTTCTTGGCATATGTCATTCCTTATGACCGCTTCAGACGTAACCATGGAGCATCTTCTTTACTTAACGGAATGCTTGGGTCAGTTTTCACTGTGAAGGGCGGAATTTCATCAAACTTATTATAATCTTCTGACATGTCTGTCTTGTCCTCGATTCCCACGATGTTTCTTTTCCCTAAAAGAACTATGTGACGCTTTGGCTCATCATATGATGTATTCGTTTGCATATTTTTTCTTTTTTTCGGTCTGGAGGACATGTCCTTCACATAGAAAACCTGAGACACATCATTGGCTAGGACGAATGGTTCATCTCTATAACCAAGATTGTTGAGATCCACTGTTGTCATTCCGTACAACTGGTCTATCTTTACCCCTTCCCCATTCAGGTTGACCCATTTGCAGCGAAACAAAGGTACCTTAAAAGAGACTCCATAGTCTAGTTCCCATATCTCCTCTATGTAACCATAATATGTGTCCTTTTGTCCATTCTCGTCTATTGCATCAAAGCGGACACCACTATTTTGGTTGGTGCTCTTTTTATCTTGGGCGATCGTGTAGAATGTATTCCCATTTATTTCATACCCTTGGAAATTCAATACAGTAGAAGATGGTGACGCGGCCAACAAGTATAGTTGATCTCCAACAGTGGTGTCATTCAAGAGATGTGTCCGCATCCAACCACCGAAAGACTTCATGTGTTCATCTGTAATCCATGATTCAGGCTTCCCCGGGTTTTTGGAGCGTACAATATTCTTGTGTTCCTCGATATACGGAGCTGCCAAGGTGGAATTATGTAGAACTGTGTAGTGTGCTTTAGTGAAAGAATCCCCGTCCCTATATATCATTGCTTTCTTTCCCAGCGTGCCTTTTCCACTTAGTCTTCCCTCATGCCGCGAGTCAGAAACACCAATCGGCTTAAGGTCAGGAATAAAGTCAACACAAAACTCAATGACCTCCTTTGTTCCATATCCCTTGGAGATGCTTCCTTCTGGTCTAGCACGGTTATGAACATATTTCTTTAAGACTCCCATGAACCTCTCAAAGGGGAACATATTGTGCAAAAATACCGGACCGAGAATGGCAATCTCTTCCACTAGATGAACCAGGAGATGCGTCATAATATTGAAGAAGGATGGTGGGAACACCAATTCAAAACTAACAAGACATTGTACCACATCCTTCTGTAACCTTGGCAGAATATCTGGATTGATTACCTTCTGAGATATTGCATTGAGGAATGCACACAGCTTCACAATGGGTACTCAAACATTTTTCGGTAGAAGCCCCCTCAATGCAATTGGAAGCAACTGCGTCATAATCACGTGACAGTCATCAGACTTCAGGTTTTGGAACTTTTTCTCTACCATATTTATTATCCCCTTTATATTAGATGAGAAGCCCGACGGCACCTTGATACTGTAAAGGACTTCAAAAAAGATTTCCTTCTCTGCTTTGGTAAGAGCATAGCTGGCACGACTTAAGTGACGCCCTTTATCCGTCTTGTTATCTGTATGCATGTTCTTTGGGTCTTTCATAATTTGTTGGTCCTCCCGTGCTTCAGGTGTATCTTTTGTCTTCCCATACACGCCTAGGAATCCTAGCAGGTTCACGCAGAGATTCTTCGTCACGTGCATCACGTCGATTGAAGAGCGGACACGCAGGACTTTCCAATATGGCAGCTCCCAAAATATAGATTTCTTCTTCCACATGGGTGCGTGTCCTGTAGCGACGTCGTTCGGAACTGATTGACCGTCGGGACCCTTTCCAGAGATTACTTCTATGTCCTTGACCATACCAAATACATCATCACCAGCAGGGAGTTCAGGCTTCTTCCGGTGATCTGCCTCACCTTTGAAATGCTTGCCTTTCTTTCTTACGGGATGATTGGTCGGAAGAAATCATCGATTCGCTAGGTACACAACCTTCTTGCATTTATGCAAATATGTACCTTCGGTCTTATCTAAACAGTGGGTGCATGCCTTATATCCCTTGTTTGTATGTCCTGAAAGGTTACTAAGAGCAGGTCAATCATTGATGGTTACGAATAACAACCCTCGTAGATTAAATGGCTCCTGTTTGTTCTCATCCCACGCACGTACACCTGGTTTGCCCCACAACTGTAAGAGTTCTTCAACTAATGGCCTAAGGTACACATCAATGTCGTTGCCCGGTTGCTTCGGGCCTTGGATGAGCACTGGCATCATAATGAACTTACGCTTCATGCACAACCAAGGAGGTAGGTTGTAGATACATAGAGTCACGGGCCAGGTGCTGTGACTGCAACTCTGCTCCCCAAAAGGATTCATGCCATCCGTACTTAGACCAAACCATAAGTTCCTTGCGTCACCTGCAAAGTCTGTGAAGTCTCTCTCGATTTTTCTCCACTGTGACCCATCAGCTGGGTGTCTCAACTTCCCGTCTTTCTTACGGTCTTCTTTGTGCCATCGCAACAACCTTGCATGCTCTTTGTTTCTGAACATGCGTTTCAACCTTGGTATTATAGGAGCATACCACATAACCTTAGCAGGAACCCTCTTCCGGAGGGGCTCTCCCTCAACATCACCAGGGTCATCTCGTCTGATCTTATACCGCAACGCGTTGCATACCGGGCATTTATCTAAATTCTCATACTCCTTACCGCGGTAGAGGATGCAGTCATTAATGCATGCATGTATCTTTTGCACATCTAATCCCAGAGGACAAAGAGTCTTCTTTGCTTCGTAGGTACTCTCGGGAAGTTCGTTATGTTTTGGAAACTTCGGCTTCATTATTTTCAGCATCTTTTCAAATAAGGAGTCAGTTCGACCACACTCTGCCTTCCATCGCAACAATTCCAGTGTGGTACCGAGATTTGTGCTGCCATCTTCACAATTTGGGTACAACAATTTCTTGTGATATTCTAACATGCCCTCTAACTTCAACTTCTCATTTTCTGTTTCACAGTCTTGCTTTGCATCAGAAATGACCCTACCAAGTTCATCAGCCGTCTCATCTGATGCCCGTTCTTCACCTCTTTCCTCTCTATTGTCTTCCACTGCAGTATCACTGTATTCAGGAAACATATGATGATAGTTGTTATCATCATCTTCTTCTTCACCATCTTCCATCATAACCCCTCTTTCCCCGTGCTTGGTCCAGCAATTGTAGTTGGGCATGAAACCTTTCATAATCAGGTGGCCGCGAATGATTTTCGAGGAAGAGTACTCCTTGTTGTTCCGACATTGAACACATGGACAATGTATAAATCCATTCTCTTTGTTTGCCGTAGCCACATCGATAAATTTATCCACGCCTTTGATATACCCGGCTACGCGCCGGTCACCGTACATCCATTCCCGACCGTTCATCTGCATCATATAAGTAAGTTTATCAAAAAACAGGACATCATAAATAATGAAATAACCAATTCACACCGACACATGAATTGTATCAATGACCTAGAAAAGATAAGATTGCTAACCTCGATCGAGGGAAATAAAGAGGAGAAAGCTCAAGTGCGTCTCGGACACCTTCTATATTTTTGTTCTATGAGAAATTCAACGGGATTATTCACTCAAACATTTCAACAAACACCTTCAATGCATGCATGAGAAAAAATTAGCACACCCCCTCACACCTTCCACCATTCGAAAAAACAGAGTGGAGGCAGAGGGGGCTGGGGCGTTGCATTTATAGAGGGCAGGGGGTCTTTAGTCTCGGTTGGAGCCAGCAACCGGGACTAAAGGTGGGTGCCACGCCACGTGGCTGTGGCCAAACCTTTAGTCCCGGTTGATGGCTCCAACCGGGACGCATGCCCCCTTACCAACCGGGACGCATGCCCTCTGGCCCCGTGCCCGCTCCAACTGGGACGCGTGCCAGCATTAGTCCCGGTTGGTGGCGCAACCGGGACTAATGCTCTGAGGGGTCGCGAACGGATAGCCCTTTTTCCTCTAGTGAATTGTTTGACTCGTTAATCTCTCGCTTTGAACATTTTTAACACTAATTACATTTAATATTTATTCAAATTGTAATCTTGGTCAAACTTTCTGGTCGGTCACCCATCCTCACTACTCCACCTCCAGCACGCTTAAATTACTCGTTCCTTCAAAATCTGTTTCCGCAAAGCAATTTATACATTATTGTCAATATTATGATATCAATCCTATTAACTCTTATATCATCATGTCACATGTTTTTATTTTTTGAAATTACAAACAATTATTTAAGTAAACAACAATGAATAAGTAAAAATATTATTGAATTCAAATAAAAATATTATGATTTTTTTTCTATTTAATATGAAGTAATTGATATCTTTAAATCTGTAAATCGGAATTGGACAAATAATATGTCTAAAATGATAAGAAAAATGAGAGGAATCCAAATATGATATCAATATAAACTTATCACAAACTATACCGTGATTCTTACCATAATCTCATTTGCCCGTTTAAAACAACACGCATAAATATAATTAGCTCGGGACTGAGACTCGCTAAACTTGAATTGGATCTCTGATGAAATAACATATTGTGAACCTAAAAATGATTTTTATAAAAAATCATGAGTATCAGATCATGTACCTGTAGTTCATATGTGACCCACTTCCTACCGATTCGGCAGGATTTTTTCTTTTTCACCAGGGATAGACGGAAAGGTTTGAGATCCCCATGTTAGGAGATTGTCCATGTAATATGGTCTAGTATTTTTTTAAATGTGGTGGTATCATTTTGAATTAGCCATTTGATGGTTGCTTCACAAAACCGCTTGTTTTTTGCACTCGGAAAATGGAAAATGGCTTTTTGGTGCGGCAAAAAAGAAAACTCTCCTGCAACATTATTCGTCATCCCATGATGCACATGTATGCATAATATGGAAACATTATCACAAACTATGCCTTGATTCTAGCCATAATATTGGCCATTTGACCCGAAAGCCAGGAAACCTCGAACGAGATAGGTCATTTTGTGAAGGTTTTTTGAGACATAATCAATATACCAAGTTTGATATTTTTGCTTCTAACTATGTCACATAATATGACACCATGCGAAGGTTTCACATTGTTTGGATCGTTTTTGAATTTCTTATGCCCGTTTTAAACTATCGTCAAACTTTGTCGAACGGTGGGCATGAAGATTCTTAGCTCGGGGCTGAGACTCGCTAAACATGAAGTGGATCTCTGATGAATATCATATTGTGAACCTAAAAATGATTTTTGTAAAAAGTCATGAGCATCAGATCATGTACATGTAGTTCATATTTGACCCACTTCCTACCGATTCGTTAGGAATTTGTATTTTTTATCAGGGATAGACGAAAAGGTTTGAGATCCCTAAGTTAGGACTTTGTCCATGTAAGATGGTCTAGTATTTTTTTAAAATGTTGTGGTAGCATTTTGAATTATCCATTTGATGGTTGCTTCACAAAACCACCCGTTTTTTGCACTCAGAAAATGAAAAATAGCTTTTTGGTGTGATAAAAAAGAAAACTTTCTCCTGCAACATTGTTTGCCATCCCATGATTCACATGTATGCACAATATGGACACGTTATCACAAATTATGCCTTGATTCTGGCCATAACATTGATCATTTGACCCAAAAGCCAGGAAACCTCGAATGAGATAGGTCATTTTATGAAGATTTTTTAGACATGATCAATATACCAAGTTTGATATTTTCCTTCTAACTATGTTACATAATATGACACCACGCGAAGGTTTCGCATTGTTTGGATTGTTTTTAAATTTCCTATGCATGTTTTAAACTATATATAATATTTTATGTTTTACTTACTCTTTATTTACAAATGTGTAATATTTGAGTGTAGATAGATAGATCTTATTTTTCTGCAAATTTTGATATATTATTTGTATTTTTCTAAATTAGAATGATTTAGTTATGATTTTTCTAAAATTAATGAGGTAAAAGAAAAAATAGCTATGACTAAAAATCTGGAGGCCTGCGCCGACGGTCCAGCCATCGGCGTAGATCAATCAATCTCTCCCAAACGGCTAGGCTGGCTACCTAACGCCGTTTCCGTCGCCGTGTCTGAACTGGGGCTACACCGAGGACGGGACGTACGCCGAGGGCCACCGTCGGCACAGCCCTCTCTGCTATGCCGACGGCCGCGCTACGCCGAGGGCTACCCTCGGCACCTTCATCTACGCCGACGATCGGGATGGACGGCTAGCCAGGGGAGACCGCTACGCCGATGGCCCCGACATTTGGTCGTCGGCGTATCGAATATTTCCTGTAGTGCCTATCTTTACTAGTAATAACAGAAACTCTACGTATGTTCAATCTCCCTAAAGAAGCAAGTCCGCTAATATGCAGGAATCGGAATCTGGATCTAAATCACTATCTTTACTACTGGAACTACTATTGTTCTCTTCATCTGAAAGTAGAGCATGAATAGCCTCACGATCAAAACTATCCAGCTTTGAACCTCTATTCACCTCCATTCCTTTATAAACATTCTTGCTAGTAACAAATAAATTAAGTCTTTCCTCTTCCAAGTCATTAATAGGCTTAAAAGATATGATTTTCTACAACATTCTTCCCAAGAGTAATACCAATACTACTAGAAACAGAAATAAAAGTATTACTAGAGGAGAAGAGATCATTGGGTATACTAGAATTAGTTTCAAAATTATTCTTTTTTTGTCAAATCTACTGCCTTTTCCATCATGTTTCTTTCAGTATTTACTCTGGTTCTGTTCCTTTTGAATTCATCTACTACATCATCCTGCTTTGAGGTTTTTATTTGCTTTTCCCAGTCTTGGATCCGTGCCTTGCTTTCTTGTTCTCTTCTTCTTTAGCTTTCTGGTACTCCGAATTGTCAATATTTTACTTGCAGCTAATGTCCAGTTAATCTCAAATTCATATCTTAAATTGATTGAGTTCCAAGTCCAATCCTTCTAGCAAAACCTTCTGCAGTACAAGCAGTTGAATGAACACTCCCATCATCAGACATGGAATTTTCTGAACGAGAAACTACATCAGCATCAGAGGATGCATTATTGTTCTCCACTTCTATTCCGACGGTCCCTTGAGCTTGCTTAAGCAGCATCTTGTTTCTCAATTCTTTCTCCATTTTTTCTATCTGGTTCTGCGTAACTTGGAGGTACTTCTTCATCATCCATAGCATCTTTGCGCAAATCTTTATCTCCATTATTCTCATCTTCTTTATTTGTGTTGTGTCAACCCCAACAATTTTGTCATGCTTCTTTCTGTTATTGTTCCCACCACTCTTCTTATTTGTGGGCTTATAGCTCCCATGCGACGTCTTTACGCGGAATTGGAAGGAACACGACATCGTTGAAAAGAATAGCTCGCATGCGACGGTTGTGAGGCAGCTAATATCTCAGGGCCACACGGGCCATAAAATGGTCGTTAAGGACACATTTAAGTTTGTTCCAAGATTAGGGTTAAGCCAAACCGGTCGGTTGGGACAGCCAGTCAAACCAACCGCTTCCGATCGAGAGCACGCGTCACACTGACTGTAGCTTCCCCGACGGCGGCGGCGGACCTCACCCATCGTTCTCGGCGCCGGCGGTGGCGGCACGGCAATTAATTTAGGCGGCGGCGCTTTCGTTCGACGGCGAAGGTGGTGAGTGCCATTTGAAAGCTAATTCCTCTCTCATTCTTCTCAATTCGAGATCTGAGCGTGCCCATTGATGCTAGATTGTGGAGGCGAGGGTGTGCTGAACGGGGCGAGGGGGAACGAGATGGAGCATGGAGAGGGGACTTCTAATCGGTATATCCCGTATCTCTGCACTTAATTTCTCTAAGGTTGAGCTCTTTGTTCCCTTTCGCTAGCTCACAGTGCCCGCCAAAAACAGGAGAGACGATGTTGTGCGCCAATCCTTCGAATTTCGCATCAATTTCTTTCCCTCTAGGGCTGTTTTAGTTGATGGCAGCATGCAGCTCATTGAGAGAGACACAGTTGATAAATGGGAGGTGGAATTAGAACATGTTGATACCCAAGAGCTAATAAACATGGGAGAGGAGGCGGTGAGGAAAATGGTGGAAAAAATTGGGGATAGTGTGGTTTGGGGGCCAGAGCAAGAAGTTTCTTTGTTACGATTTGATGATTGCAAATGTGACTATGTTAGGGTTGAGACAGGGGAACATATAGTTGATGAAATCGATGAGCGAAACGGTTGGACAAGCAAAACTGTTCTGTTTTTAGCAGAGCTCATTGATCTGAAACCTAACTCGAGGGTTGGATATGTGGCCTCGAAGCTGGCTGCTCAGATGGTCGAGGATGATTGGGCTGCACAAAGGCAAGTAATGCCTATACTTACTGAGTTGGAAGTGTTAACAGTGGAGGATGATGCTAATGCACAAGGGGATGCTGCGGATGCTAATGCACAAAGGATTGTAACTGTTGACTGGAATTCAGTTGAGATACATGACCGGACTGATTTGGTCATTGCACCAATAGATGACATTGAAATGGCAAAGCTTTTTGGCATTCCTATAGATGACAGAGACAAGGAGAAGAAGAGGGATGAAGCTGCAAATGATGGTGACAACCATTTAAGAGATGAAGAGGCAGATATAGATCTAGAGTTGTTGGAAAATGCTGCAGTTCATGTAGATGATGCACATGATGATGAGCTAGTAACAGTTTATGACAAAGAGGACCCAGTTATTAAAGTTGGGATATTGTTTCCAAGCATGGATGAATTCAGGATGTGTTTCAGGACATATGCAGTCAAACGTGAGTTTGCTACCAAGACTATGTGGACTGATAAAAAGAAGTTCTATGCAAAATGCGTAGGTTATGATGGTGGTGACAAGCCTTGCAAGTGGTATATATCTGCTAGACGCCAACCTGATGGAAGGACAATAAGAGTGAATCAAATTCCAAAACCTCATAATTGCATTACAATTTTTCAAATAGTTACAAAGATGACATCACAATTATGGGTTGCAGAAAAGATCAAGCCCATTTTAGCCACAACACCAAACAGCACTGCAAAGAGACTAAAAATAGACTTGGAAAAGCAGTACCCCATTAAGCTGAATTATACTACAGTGCGAAAGGCAAAGCAAAGGGCAATGAAAGAGCTATATGGTGATTGGGCAAATACCTTTTGAATGCTTTATAACTTCAAAGCAGAAGTAGAGAAGAGGTCACCTGGCAGTGTTGTGGAGATAGATATTGAGGTAACAGCTGGTGGGAAAGTCTTCTTCTCTAAATTCTTCATGGCTTTAAAGCCTTGCATCGATGGCTTCAAAGCAGGGTGCCGTCCATATTTGAGTATAGACTCATCTTTCTTGACTGGAAAGTGGAATGGTCAACTAGCAGCATGCAATGCTTTAGATGGACACAATTGGATGTTCCCTGTAGCTATTGGCATGTTTCAGTCTGAGACAGAGGCATCATGGACATGGTTCATGATGCAGTTGAAAAGATGCATAGGGTCAGTCTCTCCATTGGCAGTGCACACAGATGCATGTAAAGGTTTAGAAAATGCAGTGAAGATTGTTTTCCCTCATGATGAGAAGAGGGAGTGCTTCGGCCATATGTGGATGAATTTGATCAAAAAATTTAGAGGAGATGATTTTGGACGCATGTGGCCAGCAGCAAGATCTTACACCAGACAGACACATTCATATCACCTTGAGAAGATTAAGGCGGCATGCTCTGAGGAGGACAGGGTCAAGTTTTGTATATGGTTGGAAACCTACCATTCTCTTTTATGGTACAGGTCTGGTTTTAACACTGCCATCAAATGTGATCATATCAACAATAATTTGGCAGAAAGTTTCAACAACAAAGTGAAGGAGTTAAAAGACTTGCCTGTCCATGACATGGTTGACCAGATCAGGATCATGATCATGAGGTTGTGGGAATTATTCTGTAGCCATATATGCACCCATATTTGCATGAGTATTATTCTGTAGCAAAATTCAAGGCTACATATGGAACACCAATTCCAGCACTTACAGATCAGTCTTAGTGGCCTGAAGTGGACATTCAGTTCTCCTTGTGTCCTCCTTTGATGAAAAGAAAGGCTGGCAGGCCCAAGCAGAGTAGATTCAAGGCTTGGTTTGAGAAAGGTGGGAGCAGCAAGAAGGGAAAGAAAGATGCCAAGCCAAAAAGGGCCCAAAAAGGTAACAAGAATAGATGCAAACTCTATGAAGAACTTGGACACCGAGCTGGCTCTACCAAGTGTAGATACACTACTGAAAAGCCAAAGTATGTTCATCCAAAATCTATCCCATTTCTTGTTGATGATTTTTCTCCCCCGGCTAACTTGCTTGTTTTCAGGAGGAAGCGTGGAGAAAAAAGGCCCACCTCTTGTTGTTGACGAATGCTGGCAAGTGAAAAGGGCAAGAATCAATGGCCAAAGAAAGAAGAGAACTAACCAGATCATGTTTGGTGCTGCTGAGGTGCAATCTGAACTTGTTTTGGAGGATGATGTGCAAACTATTGAGGCTTTAGGGCACACCATTTCTGATTTGGAAGCTCTGGTGCAAAATGAGGGGCAAAATGAGCCTGTTGTTAAGGCTCTAGTGCAAAATGAGCATGTTGTTGAGGCTCTGGTGCAAAATGAGCCTGTTGTTGAGGCTCTAGTGCAAAATGAGCCTGTTGTTGAGGCTCAGGTGCAAACTGACCATGTTGATGAGGCTCTGGTGCAAAGTGACCATGTTGATGAGGCTCTGGTGCCAGATTGTGTTATTGAGGAGGTGTAGGAGGCGAAGGAGACTCTTGGACGTGCGGTGGGGAGACTAGATGGTAATGGTAAGAAAAAGAAGAGCATAAACCTGTTGTGTGGTGTGAAACTTGTGAAGGAGAAGAAAACGAGGGGTAAGAAGAGCCAAAAGAAATATACTTTGAATTTGGCACTTGTTGTTGTTGTAAACATTTGTTATTATAATAATTTAGCAGTTGTTGTTGTTGTAAACATTTGTTATTATAATAATTTGGCACTTGTTGCTGATAATTTGGACAAAATTCAAATATGATGGTAAATTTGAATTTCAACAAATGTACTTTTCTATGTTTGTATGAGCTTCCAACGTTTTCCTCATATGTAGGGTACAACTCATCCTCACCCTGATCCCTTTTGTGAAGTACAACTCACCCTCGCCCAAAATGTGGTAGAAATAGGCTCCAAAGCTAGGGTAAACCACCCCATTTCTAAGCAAGTTTTTTTCGACCATTTCTAAAACCAAGTTTGATATTTTTCCTCACAACTATGTCACATAACATGACACCATGCGAAGGTTTTATATTTTTTGATTTTTTTTTGAATTAGTTATGCATATTTGAATGTCTGGTCAAACTTTTTGAAGGGTTTTCATAAATATTCTTAGCTAGGGGCTGAGGCTCACAAAACTAGCATTGGATCTCTGATGAAATAGAATGTTGTGAACCTAAAAATTATTTTTACAAAAAATCATCAGCATGAAATCATGTACCTTAGTTCATATCTTACCCACTTCCAACCGATTCGGCAGAATTTGTCTTTTTTACTAGGGATGGAATAAAAGGTTTGAGATACTCAAGTTGGGAAATTGTACATGCTAGGTGGTCTAGTATTTTTGAAAAATAGGATGTTACCATTTTGAAACTTCAATTTGGTGGTTGCTTCACAAATCCCCCCTCTTTTAGCACTCAGAAAATAGAAAATGGATTTTTTGTGCGTCGAAAAGGAAAACTTTGTGCTACAACATTGTTAGTCATCCTATTATACACATGCATGCCCATGGGCACATTATCACAAACTATGCCTTGATTCTAGCCATATCATTGGTCAATTGACCCGAAAGCCAGAAAACCTCGGAGGAGATATGTCATTTTGTGAAGGGTTTTTGAAATATGATCAATAGACAAAGTTTGATATTTTTTCTCACAACTATGTCACATAACATTGACACCATGCGAAGGTTTTGTATTTTTTTGATTTTTTTTTTGAATTAGTTATGCACATTTGAATGTCTGGTCAAACTTGTGAAACCCCGTTGACTGCATCCTAAACCCGGCTAACCCTAAGGCCGAATGAGGAACGTAGATCTAACCCTAGCGCGACACTGTGGCCGTCCGATCGCGTCTTCTAGAAGGATTCTGCGGGTGACTCTGGGCGATCCGTGGAAGGGCTTGTTCTGCAACCTTATTGGTTGTCGTCTATTAGAAGGATTTCGCGGCTAGCTCTTGGCGATCCGTGGGATGGATGATTCTGGAATCTAATTGGCTCGCATCGTTTTTTCCATAAACAGATAAGGTACAGCATGGCACACTCCATTGACTGTTGGACCGAGTGTGGCATGCGAGGGCGCTGGACGGGGCTGGCTGCATCATGCATGCATGCTATGCATCGCGTCGCAGTCTAGCTATTTTGCATGCAGCCAACCGATGCAGCAGCGCGGCAACGTATTTACTCTCTTCGTCGCATTAAATAAGTGTATGTCTAACAACTTTTTTCAGTCAAACTTACTCCCTCCGGTTCATGCGCCATATAAAAAGGGGCAAAGTCAATATTTATGAACTTTGACTACGTATATACTCCCTTCATCTCGGTTTATAAGACTTACACGTATTTATAGGTTGACAAATTAACCAACTTAGCATTAGGTATATAAGATAAAAACTATATTATTAGAAAATTCAAATATTATATTTTTTAATGATATATTTTTTATATTATATAATTCATATTATATAGCTCATGCAGACGACCTAGATATACGCGTAAGTCTTATAAACTGGGATAGAGGGAGTAAGAAAAAATATCAAAATCTAAAATATGTAATAAATATAAGGTACAGTATGGCACACTCCATTGACCGTTGGACCGAGCGTGGCATGCGAGGGCGCTGGACGGGATGGGCTGCACCATGCATGCATGCTATGCAGCTGCCTCTCGCATCGCAGTCTAGCTATTTTGCGTGCAACAGTGCTGCAGCGTATTTACTCCCTCGAAGCGTGGCATGCGAGAATTTGTTGCATGCGGTGTGTAAAATCGGGCCCGTAAAAACGAACGAGTTTGTTGCGTGCGTGTGTAAAAATAAACGAGTTTGTTGCATGCGGTGTGTAAAAACGAACAAGTATCTTGGTCCTAGATTCCTGCATTTATTACCGAGTAAATCAAGGCCAAATTCTATTTTTCCTTTTATTTTTCACTGCCAATGAACAACTACCTTGGATGTTTTTTCTCTCTTTCCCATTAATGCAAGCATGCATGCAGGGGCGGGGGCGATGGTGCAGGGGTCACGTCGCATCCTAGCAATTTTTTTGCACTGACCGCATTGATCACGCACGCGGCTGTGCCAATGCTGGATTCCCACGCCGCCCTTCACACCCTGCCCTTAATAAATAGGGAAAACGCCTTTGCCTCCTCATCTCATCTTGCCCCTCATATTCAACCTCGAGCCCATCCCTTTGCCTCCTCCCAGCCCCCCAAACCCCAAAAAACACTCCGGCGACCATGGCGACCTTCCCTCCCACCCTGCTTCCCTTCGGATTCCAAAGTAAGCGACGAGGACAACCACACGGACCACAAGCAGGTCTGGGAGCAGGAGGCACCCCCGCGCCCGAGGCAGGGCAAAAAGGGGGGGCGACGCAAAGCCCCGCCCTGCCCCTGGGCCTAGGGCCACATCGTCCACAACCCCCTCCCCGGCGGCAACCTCCCCGACGACGGCCCCTCCGAAGTCTATTGGAAGGCGGCGGAGAAGGAGGAGGAGGCGGATCTCGCTGCTTACGCCAAGTGGGAGGAGAAGCAGGCCGCGCGCGCCTTGAAGAAAAGGCGCAAACGGGAGGAGGAGGACCGACGGAAGGCCAATCGCTGGGCCTTCTAGGAGGAGCAGCGGCAGCGGGAGCATCGGGAGAGGGTGGCAGCTTGGAATGCTGCGGCGGCGGCGGCTTGGAGGGCGGCGGCACCGGAACCGCCTCCACCGCCGATGGAGTAGGGCGGCAAGGTTGACCGGCAGCCGGGCTAAACCCCCGTAGTTAGGCGCCTAGTTAGGGTTAGGGTTAGGGTTAGGGTTTAGCCCAGGTGAAAGTACAAAGGAAGTCGCCTAGAGGGGGGTGAATAGGCTTTTAAAAATATTACGGTTTAGGCTCAAGTAAATGCAGAATAAAACTAACGTTTAATTTATTGAGCACAAAACCTAGCCACTAAGTTCACCTAGGTGCACCAACAACCTATGCTAAGCAATACAAGCAACAAGGTGATAGCAAGGTATGAATACTTCAAGCACGATGGCTATCACAATGTAAAGTATATAAGTAAAGGGTTCAGTTGAGAGATAACCGATGGACGCGGAGACGAAGATTTGTTTCCCGAAGTTCACTTCCAAAGAAGCTACGTCTCCGTTGGAGAGGTGCGATGGCGCAATGCTCTCCGAACGCCACAAAAGGCTCACCTCGAGGTGTGGTGGCTCGATGCTCACCCAACGCCACACAAGGCCTCACCCCGGATGCGGAAGCACGCAACTCACCGACGCCACAAAAGGCTCACCCTATTCTCCCAAGTGCGCACCACAAAAGGCGGGCACTTGCTCCACTATGGGACGCTTGAGGGCGGTCACCGAACCCGTACAAGATTGGGGCTAACTCCACAACTCAATTGGAGGCTCCCAACAACAAAGCCACAAAAGGCCAACAATGCCACAAAAGGCTACAAGACCACAAAAGGTCAACAATCCAACCACACAACCGTCTAGGGTTCCAAGGAACCCAAGAGAAACAAGCTCACAAGCTTGAACTCGCCGAATCTCCGAGGAGAACTCAAACCTATGCACCAAATGCAAGGGCAAGTCCTTCTCCCCCAAATTCCAACAAAGCTACAAAAGCTATTGGGGGAATAAGGGAGGAAGAACACAAGAGTAGAACTCAAACCTATGCACCAAATGCAAGGGCAAGTCCTTCTCTCCCAAATTCCAACAAAGCTACAAAAGCTATTGGGGGAATAAGGGAGGAAGAACACAAGAGGAGAACACAAAAACTCTCCAAGATCTAGATCCCAATGATTCCTTCACAAAGAAGGGATTTGACTTGGGGGGATTGTAGATCTAGATCTCCTCTCTCAAATCCCTCAAAAAGATGCAAGAATCATAGGAGGGGAAAGGGAGAGGGAAAGCTTCTTCAAGGTTGACAATGGAGGAGAGAGAGAAAGCCAAGAACTAAGAAGAAAAGCTAGTGCCCACGAAGGGGAAGAGGAGCCCCTTTTAAAGGGCTCCCAGATCTGCCCGTTATGGGCAATCGCGACACCTGGCCGGAACTTCCGGTGGGAGGCCGGAAGTTCCGGTGGAACTCAGCCATCGGTCAAAAACTGCGAAGCGAGAAACAGAAAAAACGAATCATGGCCGGAACTTCCGGCTCTGGGCGGAAGTTCCGCCTAGCCTGGCTCCAACGGTCATCAGACCGTTGACGCCCGCTCCAGAAGCACAACCGGAAGTTCCGGTCAAAACAGACCGGAAGTTCCGGTGAACTTCCGATGCAAGTTCCGACAAAGTTCTGGCAAATAGAACGCTTCAAAACAGAAGGTTACTGAGCGTGAGCGGAAGAAGACCCGGAACTTCCACCGGAACTTTCGGCGGCAAAGATGCCCTAGCGGAACTTCCGGTGGGAAGCCGGAACTTCCGGTCAGGGAAATTCCAGAAACCAGAAACGCAATAACTTTTGCATCCGAACTCCAAAGGGATGAAACCAATTTTGTTGGAAAGATAACGACGAATAGAATCCAACAAAAAGTCGAAATATTGGGTATCACCTTGGGAGAAAATATCATGAATATATATGTGATCTATCCCCCAAGGTGTGGAGCCGAAAAACTTGCAAGATCAAAAACCGCAATAAGATATGCAAGTGAAATCCTTAGATGATGATCTAGAGCTTGTCATGATGGTGACCACCAGATGGTAACCACAAGCTCTAGATCCTCTCATGGACAAGAACCAAATAACAACCAAGAAAGATGATGCTATGAATGCAAAGGTTTGAGCTCTCTCCGAACGATGCAGACGAGACACCCGCTTGAGATCCCCTCTTGATAGCACGGCTATCTATCCTAAACCCGGTCTCCCAACTAACAATACGAGACCGGCAAAAGAAAAGCCCTATCAAGAACATACCTTTGCCTTGAGCATCCCACTTGAACTTGATGTAGACCGTCTTGTTCTTCTATAGTGGGAACACCTTTCTTGGATGCTCTTGCTTGATGAAGATGAAGACTTGCAAATTGCTCCACCATACTCCATGGGGAAACCTCTTCTTTGAACTTGTCTTCATCATTCCATGAGCACGAGGATGGCAAGCTTCAAGCATGAGATCTTCTAGAGATGGCGCATCTTGAGCTCGCCCTTCTTCATCCCTACTTGAGGTTGATCCATCTTGATGCAATTCTTTGCACATGCCTTGATCGACCTTCAAGCTCCTTCTTTCTTCATGATTCCAATGGGCACAAAGCCCTTGGACATTTCTTCATCTTCCAACCTTGAGACCAACACATGGCCTAAGCGATGCCAATGGACAAACCTACAAGTGAAACTCAATTTACACATTAGTCCATAGAGATTGTCATTAATTACCAAAACCACACATGGGGGCATACATGCCCTTTCAATCTCCCCCATTTTGGTAATTGATGACAATCCCTTAGCGAGGGTTTAAATATGACAATTAATGACCAAAGCGGTTGCCCCAACATCAAATATTACACAAGTATGTGATGTTGGTACAACCACAATATATAGAGCAAACTCCCCCACAATCTATGCATGTGTGATGAACTTGAATTTCATTGCATAGATTGCCAACCGTTACCGTTGGTTGAGTTTCCTCTATATATTCAACATGCAAAGCAAACACAAAGATGCAAGAGCATGAGAGGCAAATGCTTAAGAACACACTCAAAGCAAAGGCCAATGGACAAACCTACAAGTAAAACTCAATTTACACATTAGTCCATAGAGATTGTCATTAATTACCAAAACCACACATGGGGGCATACATGCCCTTTCACCAGGGTTTAGGCGCCTAGTTGCCCTTCCCTTCTATATTGTACCCATTTTATTTTTATTGTAATGTTATCGGGCTATCTAATATAAATGTTATCTAATATATTATCTATCCCGTGTTTTACTCGTGCCCACAATATTTATAATCTGTTATCACTCGACTTGTGTTTTATTGTATTGTCATTTGTCAAAACACCCAAAACAACAAGTGCATAAAACAAAAGACACAAAAACAAGTTCTCATATAATACTCGTGCAATATTTATAAAATGAGTGAAATTAGAAAAGCTCAAAAGAAAGAATAAGTTAACGTTATGATGGTTGATTATTTTCAAACAACACATGGTTCATTTTCAAACAACACATTTACATATTTACATAAGTTAAAGGGGCGCCCAAGTTATGTTAGTTAAATGGATGCCCTTAGATTTTATTTATATATTTACTTTCGCAAAAAATAAAATTGTGACCTGAGCACGAGTATCTACAGATCCACACGTTCCTATTTAGATTGTAACGTGAGTATCATTTTTTTGTCCAATCTACAAGTAGTTACTATTGGGCCTGGATATGACCATTTTGGCCTGGCTAAGTTCTATTTGGGCCTGGCCTTTTTCAATCACTCCTCGTCAATTTTTTTTAACTTTTCAACCCCTCCCCTGCACATGGGCGCCCCCTGCACACTGATAAAACTGAAGGAACACTGACGAAACTGACGAAACTGAAGGAACACTGATTTCGAAAACAGAGCAGCTCAAAATTAGCCTGAATTTGTGTTGCATTTTATTCAAGCCAAAGACATAGACCATTACATCCATTACAAAGCATCACTCGAACACTGATTGCGCTGTCTAATGACTAATGATCAGGAGATAAACTAATCCGAGAGAAATTACACAAAAATAAATAAAAAACGGCTAGCAGATTGTCCTGCTTCTTCAATTCGATGATTTGCCTTAGCTGCTTGTTCATCTTCTTCAGCCCGGCCTTCACTTTCGCATCCACCGTAGTACCAGCGGAAATGGAGTTGCCACATCCCAATTGCTCCACCACGGACGGGTTTTCGAGCTCCCGGGATGCTACCTCCACCCCAATTCGCTTGATGTACTCAACAAGCCACTCAAAATGCCCACATTTTGGCAGTTCCTAAAATCGCATAGATGAACCCTAAATCCCAAATTCGATGAAATGCATGAAATTTCGAATGAAATGCGAGAAATTGGTGCTCGGAACACTCAGATCTCACCTTTCCCGGCTCGGGCTTGCTCTCACACTTCACAAATTCCCGGCCAATGTTGTCGTTCTTGTCAGTGGATGTGATCCACTAGTAGAAAACAGGACACTAGTCCCGGTTTGTAAGAGGCTTTAGTCCCGGATTGCAATCCGGGACTAACGTATCAGGACTAAAGGTTAGGCCTTTAGTCCCGATTCTGTTACAAACCGGAACTAGATTGTCTCCACGTGGCCCCGTTGTGCGCGCTGGGCTGGAGGATATTTAGTCTCGGTTCGTAACACGAACCGGAACTAAAGTTCTTCTGCCGCGGCAGCGTTTTGCACCAAACTGCTGCCGCGGCAGGAGGTGGGGTTTTAGGGTTTTCTTTTTTTGTGTTTGATTATTTTTCATTTTGTGTTTTCATATACATATTATTCTACGCTACTACATGTTGTATACATTGATGCATATAAAATATAATTTCACTCACGATAACATAAATACATATAAATATATACACAACCGAGACTAGAGCTCTTCTAATTGATTTATACCAAGATCATTACAACAGATACTGTCCTTTTGTGTCTATCCACGATTACACGAAGGTCTATCTACGTTGTACTCTCCTTTTGAGTTTATGACGTCTCTGAGCAAAAATACCGACAACTCCTCTTGAATTGCTAGTAGGCGTTCATGTGGTAGGAGCTTATCCCGCATCGCATCCAACTATATATAAAGAAGTAGATCATTATGAATGGAACTCAACAAAAACTATGGTATAGAATAAATTGCGAATATATTGTTTACGTACTTGAAAAAGTCTGTGCCATGCTCCATACACCCACGAATGAACTCGCATACGTAATATCCACATAAATTAGTTCACTGTGGATGCGTCGCACACTTTTCGATCGAGAATATAATTCAACCAGATAATAATCAAGCATAATAATTATAAGAATGATAATTGTAATATCCACATAAATTAGTCCCCTAGATCTCGTACTACTTACTGGGACCGTACGAAAAGTGAGCTCCTCACGCCATTCATCCTGAACCTCCTTCGTGAACCTTTTCTAAACCCTGTCCGGCCAAAAAGAAATGAATGAGTTATTAATTAGTTTACATCTCAGAGAATGAACGAAAGAGACATACATAGTGATTGAAATTACTTTTGGAGGCAATCAATTATGCTGCGGTAGTCTTCCATCGGCTTCTTTAACGAGTCTGAGATTTCAACTTTTGCACGATCAACGTCAATGTTTAGAAGAATCCAGTGAAAGCTGCACACGTTTATATACACTTAACATCGAGTAAACAAAAATTAAATGTGTACAAGACAGTAAGACTCTTACCCATAGTTGTAAGGAAATAGTATTTGTGTCTTGTAATGTTGCTCCATTAAAAACATTAGCAAGTTATCCTTCGTTTCCTCGAGGTTATTTATTAGCGTATGTCCATTAACTCTGTTTGGGTCAACGAACCCAATATTGTAGATTGACTTTCCTCTACATTCTTGAATCTTCATTCTGCATATATAATAGCATACAGAAGGAGCTATAGTGAGGATAACGACAGGAAATGAATTGAACTAGCTGAGTTAGTGACTTAATTACTTACAGACAATAGCAGCTGAGGAGGGACTTGTCGAGGGCGTCTAGGTTGAATAACTGAAATAGTTCACAAAGTTCAATGGAGATCTCGTCTGGACGGAAGTACTCCTCTCCAACTTTACATAGAAGAAATTGTCTCCCTTCCTTTGTGACTTTCAAGTACCAGATATGCAAGTCGCATATGTGTTGGCAGATCATCGAATACCTCATCGCTGACCAGAGGCTCCCCGTAGACAAATTTTCGTGCTATTGGTCCCTTGGCGACATTATCTCTGCCGGCTAGAAGTGCTTCGACCGGCACGTTATACTCCTTGGCTAATTTAATAGCTAATTCCATATCTATTCCACCTTGTGTGGGCTGGGGTAACACCTTGAGCGGGGCGATGGATTGTTTTGCATGTTTGCCGAGCTAGGCAACTTATTTTGATTTTCTCCCACTTGCAGTACTACTTGATGACTTCTCTTTTAGTGTCTTCGTAAGACAGCGTGTATAGTCATCTTTCCTATTTAACACATGTTGGGGTGGTTGCTCAAGGAATGCCTTGAAGTGCTTCTTGACTTTTGGATCAACTAGCACCTGTGGCTCGGGTTGTTTTGGTGCAAAATGGGCCTTCACTTCGGCCCGGGAGATCACCGCGCTTTCCTCATCAGTCCGGTGATAAGCTAACTTGGGAGGAGATGACGGTACTATTGGGAGGGGATCTTGTCGTTTTCGGCGTCGGGTCTCCCTCGACGTAGCGGTGTTATTCTTCCGCTTTCTTCCCTTTGATTCAGTGGGCGGAGGCGGAGGCGCCGGAGATGGAGATGTGTCAAACAAGCACTGACTTAAAAAACTTTCTACTACATCTTTAGTCCCGGTTGGACACACCAACCGGGACTAAAGGGGTTGCGGTAGGCTGGGGCCAACATGAACCCGTTTAGTCCTGAATGGTGTCTCCAATCGGGACTAAAAGTGGGTGACGACACTATGCAGTGAGTGGCGACACTGTTTCAGTGGGTGGCGACACTATGACAGGGGTGAGTGTCGACATTATGTCATGAGTGTCGACACTATGTTGTGCTGCTTAATCTATAAATAGGCTTCATTGTGAACTATCAACTGCAAGGAAGATCGTGTGCGAGACCAGGGACACCACTACGGCGGAGCTTCTCGAAGATGTCTTAGGACCTCGTCCTCAGACATCTTCAAGGAGCTCGCCGTAGAGGCACTCCCTAATATGTGAAATTAGTTAGCTCCACCAGCATACTAATTTAGCTAGAAAAGATATGAACTGAAAGATGGTGTGCGAGAGCAGGGACACCACTATGGCAGAGCTTCTCGAAGATGTCTTAGGATGCCTCGTCCTCAGACATCTTCGAGGAGCTCGCCATAGAGGCACGCCCTAATTTAATTTGGTAGCTCCTTGGCGTGTTCATGTTTTTGTTTTTTCTTGCTTAACCGGCCGATGATTAACTAAAATGCTAGGGCGCCACTATATATATGTGTGCCTTCAAAGTTTTGGTACTTATTTTTGTTTCAATGGATTTTGTGACGACAGGTAAAAGAAAGAAGAATATTTTGTTGCTTGACGGTGACATGATGCACTGTGAACCGACCGGATTTCAAGACAACGTGTCAAACCAAGATATGTATATAGGATAAACTCATGTATCTATGTGCTTCGATGAATCAAATGAATTTTGAGAACTATATGTGCCAAATTAACCAGATATACAGAGATAGAACCCACATAAAATCTATCCATTTCTAGAGCATGAAATGAGCTAAAACAAGCAATGAGAGCTGAAATGATGAAGTTGCTAACCTCTTAGGACCCTTGATAGATGTGGAGCCAAAAAATCTTCACAAATCTTGAGAAAAATGGGGAAGAACTCGAGCTTGAGGGGAGAAATTTGAGAGGGATGATTGTGTGAGCTTGAAATGGCTTGGGCTGGGAAGGGGAAGAAGATATAGTCGGAGACTTTAATCCCGGTTTGAGAAACAAACTGGGGCTAAAGGTCCACGCATCTGCTCTTTTTCAGCGCCAGACCCTTTAGCCCCGGTTTGTTAAACGAAACGGGGCTAAAGTTCCCATACAAACCGGGGCTAATGTCTTCTGGTCCTTGCGGCCGTTTCTAGCCGTTGGGATCAGGGCAGAACCGGGACTAATGCTCTGGACCAAAGGTCTGTTTTCTACTAGTGTGACAAGCCGCTTCAGGGGCGCGGTACGGGGGCAATCGGGGCACCTCCTCATCAGCACCGCACCATACCGAGGCCATGAGCGGAGGGAGGCTGAAGCAGAGCTCGACATCCCTCGTCGGTGTTGCCGCACTTGCTCGCCGGAGAAGAAAACGGAAGGGGATGAGATGCTGGAACGGTGGTGGAGTGCTCGGGTGCGGGAACGGAAAGGGGCCAACGGCTCTTTCAACCACAGCGTGGGTCCCACGATATGAGGTGGACATCAGGTGAGTTCCGCCGTGACGTGGAGAGGCTGTGGGTCCTATCGTGCTCAGCTGATTTGAATTCGTTGACTGTCTCGTGGGGTTAAGTGAAAGTGTCGCACGGGAGCTATTTGCCGCTTCAGAAGTATCGCATGCGAGCTATTCTTTGCAACGATGTCACGTTTCTTCCAATTCCACGTAAAAATGTCGCATGAAAGCTATAAGCCCCTTATTTGTTATGTGCTTCTTACTATAGGACTCGTTGCACCGTCTTCCACATTAACCACAAACCTAAATTGTTTCGTGATAATATACACGACTAATTAGCACTTGAACCGAGAGTGTAGTGTGGTCTGCATGAACCAACCAATCGATGTAATACTAGTTATTTTCTCCACAAGCTTCATTTAGCCGAAGAGGCGGCGTATATATATTGATTATTTGGGGAAAGAAAGATGATTTAACCCAAAAGGGTATAGATAGCCGGAAGTGGACAGCGCGCATGGAATATGCGCTGTACGTGTACGTTGTAGCGCTTGCTGCCATTCCCGTCCAACATCCATGGCACGGGTCGCATGGCCCTTTCCCCGCTATAGTTCGTCGACGGACGCACGGGTCGCGTGGCTCTTTCCCCCCGCTTCATCGGCGAGCGAGCGGGCGGGCGGCCACCACCACTAACATGGCATGCGTACATTCACGCGTAGAGTCCGGTCGATCGAGTCAAGCTCCAACTCATCATATTCTGTATGTATGCCCAAAATCGTACGTACACTGGAGACACACATGCGCGCGTCGTCTTATTTACGTCGTCGGGATCGATCGAGGGCGCGCGCGCGCACGTTCGGTGGCGTGTCGATTCGGGCTCTCTGCCCACTGCCCTCCTCCCTCCGGCCGGGACAAACACTACGCAAATGGCAGACGTGGCTGACGGTAATAGTTACGCCGACGGTTAAAGATTGGGGCCGTCGGCGTAGCCAAGATATGCCCAGGGCCGTAGCCAGGTCCAGGCAATAAGGGCCTTGGCCTGGGACGTGTTGTTAAACTTTGACACTCTTTAGAACTATAGCAATGTAGTTGGCCCGGGGCATGACTTGTGGTTGGCTATGCCCACCGCAAAAAAAAATTGTTGGCGTATCTATACCGTCAGCGTAGCAAGAGGATGCTGACGGCCACCATCAGCCCAATATCACAGTCGGCATAGTATAACCTTGACCTGACGGCCACCGTCCGCGTAACACGGCCATCGACACAGGTAGCGACCACATGGCCGCCCCGTCCCTTTTAGAAACGGAGGGTGGACCGCGTCGCTGCGGAGGCTATGCCGACGACCTTATCATCGGCATAGCGCCCAGAAACATTGATGCCTACGGTATAGCCGTCGGCGTTACAACTGCGCCGCCTTCTTGGAAGCAACCTACACCTACGGTTTAACCGTCGATGTTACAACTGCACCACCTTTCTAGAAGCAAGGTACGCCTATGGTATTATCGTCGGCGTTACAACTGCTCCACCTTCCTGGAAGCAGTCTATGCCGACAGTATTGTCGTAGGCGTTACAACTATGCCACCTTCCTAGAAACAAGCTACGCCTACAGTATTGTCGTAGGCGTTATAACTGTGCCACCTTCCTAGAAACAAGCTACGCCTACAGTATTGTTGTCGACGTTACAACTGCACCACCTTTCTAGAAACAAGCTACGCCTACGGTATTATCGTCAGCGTTACAACTGCGCCAACTTCCTAGAAACAAGGCTACACCTACGGTTTTTTCGTCGGTGTTACAACTGCGCCACCTTCCTCAAAGCAAGCTATGCCTATAGTATTGCCATCGACTTATGGTTTTGCTAGAATCACAGCATATTTTGTGATAATTTGATATGGATATCATATTTGGATTCCTCTCATTTTTCTGATCAATTTAGACATATGATTTGTTGAATTCCGATCTACGGATTTAAAGATATTAATTATTCTATATTAAATAGAAAAATACAAAAAAAGTAAAATCATTATATTTTTACTTGAATTCAATAATATTCTTACTTATTCATTGTTGTTTACTTAAATAATTGCTTCTAATTTCAAAAATAAAAACATGTGGCATAATGATATAAGAGTTAATAGGATTGATATCATAGTATTGACAACACGGTACAAATTGCTTCATGAAAATGATTCGAAGGAATGGATACGTTAAACATGATGGGGGTGGAGTAGTGTGAGGATGGGTGATCGACCGAGAAGTTTGATCAAGACTAAAATTTGATAGAAGATTAAGTATAATTAATGTTAAAAATATTCTAAACGAGAGATTAACGAGTCAAACAATTTAAAAATTAAAAAATGAGAAAAAATTGTTTTTTTTTGAATTTTTTTACATCCGGCCGCTACAATAGCACATCTTACTAGAAGCAAGTTACGACTACGGTATAGCCGTCGGCATTACAATAACACACCATACTAGAAGCGAGCTATGTTGTCGGCGTTATAACCGCACACCTTCGTGGAAGCAAGCTACGCCTACGGTATTATCGTCGGTGTTACAACAACAACACCTTCCTACCTTCCTGGAAGCACGCTACACTGACGGTATAACCGTCGGCACAGCTGCTTGCGACGTCAGTCCCCGTACGTAAGTTTGCCCGCGCTGACGACCAAGCAATGCCGACGGGTTTCCCAAACCATCGGCATAGGCAGCTACGCCGACGGTCATCGTTATGCTGACGCGACCTATGTTGATGCCGACAGTTTACAGGCATATGCCGACGGTACTTGCCGTCAGCGTTATCAGCGATTTCTGTAGTGAAACAGCTAGCGCGCTGTGGTCGATGGGAATCTGTGCGCGGCCGCGGCTCGTGAGGTGGTGGCGCCGGCCCGCGGGACACTACAGGACGCGCGCTACGCCGAGGGCAAAAAGTCGTCGGCATAGGCCAAATTGCCCTCGGCGTATGGTACACCACGCGAAGGTTTCGCATTGTTTCGATCGTTTTTGAATTTTTTATGCCCGTTTTAAACTATTGTCAAACTTTATCGAACGACGGGCATGAAGATTCTTAACTCGGGGCCGAGCCTCATTAAACTTGAATTGGATCTTTGATAAAATAGCATATTTTGAACCTAAAATGATTTTTATAAAAAAACATGAGCATCGGATCATATACATGTAGTTCATATCTGACCCACTTCCTACCGATTCGGCAGGAATTTGTCTTTTTCATCAGGGGTGGACTGAAAGGTTTAAGATTCTCCTATTGGGAAATTGTCCATATAAGATGGTCTAGTATTTTTGTAAAATATGGTGATAGCATTTTGAATTAGCCATTTGTTGCTTCACAAAACCGTCCGTTTTTTATGCTCGGAAAATGGAAAATGGCTTTTTATGCAACGAAAAGGAAAACCTCCTTCTGCAACATTATTCGCCATCCCATGATGCATATGTATACACAATATAGGCATATTATCACAAACTATGCCTTAATTCTAGCCATAACATTGGTCATTTGACCCGAAAGCCAAGAAACCTCGAATAAGATAGGTCATTTTGTGAAGGGTTTTTTCAGACATAATCAATATACCAAGTTTGATATTTTCCTTGTAACTATGACATATAATATGACATCACGCGAAGGTTCAGCATTGTTTCGATCGTTTTAAATTTTTTATGTCCGTTTTAAACTATATATAATATTTTATGTTTCACTTAATTTTTATTTACAAATGTATAATATTTGAGTGTAGATAGATAGGTCTTAATTTTCTGCAAATTTTGATATATTATTTGTATTTTTCTGAATTATAATAATTTAGTTATGATTTTTCAAAGTTTAATGGGGTAAAAGAAAAAATAGCTATGCCGAAGGCAGCCGTCGGCGTAGCATAGGATATGCCGAGGACAATTATACGCCAACGACTGCTTGGCGAGGCTGGTCTAGACGATGGCTACACCTCGACGGCCTCGACGTTTGGCCATTGACGTAGCTTTCTATTCCTGTAGTGGGAAAGGTCGCCGGCCGGCATCCATCCAGGACGTACGGTCGGCCATTCGTCGATCGGCGCACCGCAGGTAAGGGAGATCGATGCCGACGTCGATCTGCATGCATGCATGGGAATCTGGAGGGTGCCAGCCAGGGATCAGAATTCCATGCGTATATCCGGGGAAAGATCGGCCCGGCTTGCAACAAGGCCGATCGAGATGTATCACGTTGTCGATCTCGTGGTGTGTGAGTGTGACTGCAGTCTCTGGGTCATGGTCATTGCTCATTGGATTTTGATTTAAGATAAACTACTTATATAATTCAAGCTTTGCGCGTACATTGACCACAGTCACGGCAGGAACTGACCAAGGACCATGGCCACCATACCATGTTGCAATATACTACTTGGTTTTTAGGGACGGAACACTTGGTTTTTTCAATTCCCCACTAGCTAGCGCGCGCTTAATAAAGCGATTGCACCTCAAGTTGTAACTTTGGTGGGTTTTTTTTTAGCTCAACCAGCCACTTTATTCAGCAATGTTTATAGAGATACGCAAGTTATGGCCGAACGCATGGCTAGCCTGGCATGGATGGCGTCAATCATCAAGCTTAAGTTGCGGCTGCATGCCCGATGAGCTTCACATCCTCGAAATAGACATTTGTCTCGCTTTATAAATAAAGCAACCATATATATTATACATAAGTTCCAACGAACACTAATACACACGTATGCCTCTAACACCGGTTCGGAGAGGCTTCTAACACCGGTTATAAAACCGTTGTTCGGATAACATCACAAACATGCTTCGTAGAAAAGAAAAAAAATACAAAGGAAGACAATGGCATATTGACAAAACGAGATGGTCATCCGCAACCTGCGTCCACCAAAGTTGTCCCACCATGTTATATGCACCACGGATCACCGTGCATCAAGGCAACACCTTCAAGAAGGCAGCACCTCGGATCACCGGTACATTTTGAATTGGGTTAACATAGAGAGAAAGATAGGAGAGGTAGGGTTTTTTTAATTTCTTCTTTCCAATGCACAACTTCTTTAGTTCAGAATGAATGCATGCAATGCTCATGATCATGACTTCATTTATTTTCACGTAAAGTTGGGATGTTACACATGTGTTCAGTGTTGTTCTAGTTGCAAATGAACTTGTAACTCAAATTTGATGACATCACCTGACTGAGCACTTGCAACTCAAATTTGATTTCATCACCTGAAAGTGTAATTCTAGACATACCCTTCATTATTTTGCGCTATGCATGGGCCACTGGTGAAAAAAGGGCCTCCAGTCCCGGGCCGCAACTGGATTTAGTCCCGGTTTTGGGCCCGGGGCTACGAAAACGGGACTAGAGCCCCCCTCCCCCCCCCTCTAGTCCCGGCTCGCTACGGCCCGCGACTGATAACAGCCACGTGGCAGTTTCAGCGCCGCGGGGGGCGAAAACCCTCTAGTCCCGGGCCGTAACACCACCCGGGACTAGAAGGTTTCCTGCCGCGGCAGAGAATTGTGTGTTTCTCTGCCACGGCAGAGATTGTGTATTTTCTTTTTTTTTGCCATTTCGTTTCTTTTTCGTTTTGTGTTTCACTATAATTCAAACATATATTTCAGTATACATATTATACGCTACTACATACACACTACACGTTGATGCATTTATATAATTAATCGATCCCTTGCAAGCATACATATAATCAATCATATCAAAAGGAAGAAATGTTTTGAAATTACATGGTCATTGATGAATATATATATCATATGAGCTACATGGAGATGACTAAGGCAAATCGAGTTCCATGTCATCCGCATAATGCTCTCCATGTACATCAAGGACTTCCTTCATCATAAATCCCGCCAGCTCCTCTTGAATTGCTCTTATATGTTGGTCTGGCTCTAGTTTCTCCCGCAAATCATAAATATAATATGAGTCAACTTTCCGCTCACTGGTCAACTCGCGGATGTACTCGCAGACGTAGTATCCACATAAATGAGTTCCCGGTGGCTGCTGTAAACTCTTCACCATTTTATAATTTGGCTCCTCTTTGAATGGACCTGGTATTTTCTGTCTGAACCGTGTCCAACACCTGCTCGGCAAAGAAAATGAACAAATGAGTTATTAGTTACTTGATATCAGTAAATGAATGAAAGAGGACGGTATAATGTGATAATGATTGAAATTACTTATGGAGCATTGCTTTCATTTCGCTCCACTGCTCTTGGTCCCAACTTAATGAGTCGTGGACTTCAACTAGGGAGTTGTCAACTTGAATGTTTAGCAAGATCCAGTGGAATCTGTGGACGTTTACATAAGCATACATGCATAGCTCATCCAGTAAGCAAAAATAAAATGTGTACAAGATATAAACACTCACTTGAAGTTGTAAGGAAATAGTATTTCCTTAACAAAATTATTCTCGGTTAAGAACCTGCACAGGTCTTCCTCCACGTCCTTGGGGTGATTCTTTAACGTATATTCATTAATGATATATGGGTCAATGAACCCAACGTCGTATCTTCTAGCTCTTTTGCATTCAAGCATCTTCATTCTGCATAATATAATATCATCATACAAAAGGATATATAGTTAGGATAATATATTAAATGCAATGAATGAGCTAAAGCTACAAACTTAATTATAGAAATAAATAACTTACAGACAGTAGCAACCAATGATAGATTTGTCGAGGACGCATTGGTTTTATAACTGAAACAGTTCGGTCATTTGAACCTGTATCGAGTATGGTTTGAAGTGATGCTCCATTCTAACGTCCACCGGAAACCAATCTTTCTGATGCTTTTTTTGTGCTTGCGACATGTACCATTCGTTCAGATTTCGCATATGTGTGGATAGACGCGTGAGCTCCTCATTACTGACTATAGGCTCCTCTTGGACATACTGCCGTACTATCTGACCCACTGGCGTATCTTCATAGCCTAAATATTGACCAAGAGACATATTTGCTTCGTTAGCAAGTGCTTTGGCCTGCGATACAGTGATTCCCATAAGTGCGGCATTATTACGGGCTCTAGGGTCCATTATTTGCATGTCCATATCTATTTCAGCTCTGAAGGCCTTGTCGAGGTCTGAAATGACTTTGAGCGGGGCGACCGATTGATTCTTCTGTGCTCCGAGCTGGTAAACTTGCTTCCCGCTTTTTGCACTTGTGATTTTTTTCTTCTGTGCTTGCTTAATAATCTCCCGGTCATAGTCTGATTCCAGATTCATCGATATCTGGGATGGTTGCTCAAGAAAGGACTTAGCCCACTTTTTGGTTTTTTCGTTATATACCGGCTTTGGCTCAGGCTTTTTGGGTGCAAAATGCGCCTTAACTTGGGCATCCACATCCGCGTTAGTTTCCTCATCGGTCTTGTCATAAGGTCTCTTTGGAAGAGCCGGCGGGATATCAACTATCTTCAGCGTTTGACCTTTCTTCGATGTGGGGCGCGGGGGACCGTCGAACTTCCGTTTCTTCGACGAGGTAGTAGTATTGCACGGAGGCGGAGGCGGAGATCGAGTTGATGTACTCCTACTGCGGCGATCGTCAGCAGGGCGGGGTGGACTTGGAGGTTGGCGATAATTGGGTTGGGGTGGACTTGGAGGTTGGCGATAATCGGGTTGGGGTGGACTTGGAGGTTGACGATATTCGATGCGGGGTGGATTTGGATTCCTTGGAGTCGGTGGCCTTGGCGCCGAGCCTGGAAACTTGATGTACTTCTTATTCGATAGAATGATGTTGCGCTTGACATCTCCTAGTTTCGTAAGGCCTTCAGGCATAGCGATTTCAATCTCTAGGTCCGCAAAATCCTCCACTATGTCATCCACCGTGACACAAGCATAGTCTGGTGGAATCGGAAGTTAATGGTGGAGTGCTCCAGGTAGACAAGGTAAAGCAGTGCCGATGGCCACCTTGAAGGACAGGTTGTTCATTGGCTGATGTAGCTCACATTATGCCATCTCTCTGACATCATCCACGGGGTAGTGAGGAGTCGGTGCATCATCCAGCAGTGCTTGATCATCAGCACGGACCTCCGTGGAAGCCACGCTGCTTCTCCGTTGGATAAGATCCAATGCAGGATCATCAGACCGCGGGTGAGTTGACGACGGTGGCCTTTGGCTAATTTCATGCATGAGGTTCTTCAGATCAGCTAGGTCCTGCTCTACCCTGGAGATCCGGTCTGCCTCCCGGTCCTTCTTTCTCTGACGGCTTCTGTAACTGGCATCGTACTGAGGAAACCCTTTCTTCCACGAGACACCGGCGCCTTTGCCTCGTGTTCGTCCTCCCTTTTTAGGATTCCCTAGGGCGCGTGTCAGCTCGTCGTTCTCTCTCTCAGGACGGAACAATCCCAATTGAGCATCGTTCATTGCTTTAATAAGGTCTTCAGAGGGTTTTAGAATTTTCTCATGAAATAATGTCTTCCCTGTTTCTGGGTCCAAGGATCCCCCGTGCCCGTACCACCAGTGCTTTGACCTCTCGGGCCATCCATCTGTACCAGGAGTGACGCCTCTAGCCCTCATTTCCTTCTCCATAGTTTCCCACTTAGGGACGGCACTCTTGTAGACACCTGTCCCCATTTTATGATGGTATTTCTTGTTGGCAGCATTTAACGTGTTCTTTGCCGACTTTGCCTTTGCTTTATCAGATTGCTTGTACTCTACAAAATCGGGCCACTGTTCTCTCAACTTCTCGTTTACTCCTTTGAAGTCTGGAGTTTTCTTTTTGCGACATATTTTGCGTATAAACTTTTCTTGTGGTTCCGGTACAGTTCAGCCATCTTGCTCAGTGCCCACTCCTTAACTTTCGCTCTATTTTCAAGCCCACCCGGCCTTGGGGTAATACCATCTACCTCAAATTCCTCATACTCTGGAGGTAGTATGAAATGCGCTATGAGCTTCTGCCAAAGGTCATCTTTGGCATCATCGGTGACATAGCTATTGGATTCTTCACCGGGTTTCTTTGACTTATTCCATTCTTGGATGGTGATCGGCAGGTTGTCCCTAACAAGCACCCCGCATTGATTTATAAACATCCTCTGGTGCTTCTCTGGAGCAATTGGTTCACCATCATCATCTATTTCTTCGATGGTGAACCTCTGATTACCATCCAACTTTTTGTTCGACCCTCGTTTCGTTCGAGTTGTCGATTGCTTCGATCCGGTGGGCTAAAAGAAGAAGAGAGAGTGATTAATATATATCTAGATCAGTTAATGAATAGAGGTCACACGAGACTTTATATATATATATATATATGTACCTCGCCGGATCCTGTCGAGGGGCCATCATTATTGTTGTTATTTGTTTGCCCTTCGTCCATCTGGTCTTCCCCTTGGTACATTAGGTTTTCCTCTAGTCCATCACCGGATGGATTCAGATATGAGGATATCTCTTCCTCGAGCAAAATATCTTCGGCGCCAGTAGTAATATTAAGAGGAATTTCACCTCTTATCATGCCCTAAAGAAAACCTTCACCGATGTGACCAGGATCTTCGGATGGATCCATGACTTAATTATCTATAACAAAAAGAGAGTTAAACAGGTTAGAAAAAAACAATAATCCTAATAACTAAAACAATATAATCCTAATTATAATAATCCTAATATTATTTGTGCTAAAACAATAATCATAATAAGTAAAACAAAAAATAACCCTAATAAAACAATAATCCTAATATTATTTGTGGTAAAACAAAAAATAACTAAAACAATATAATCCTAATAAATAAAACAAAAAACAACTAAAACAATAATCCTAATCCTAATTCTAATATTTTAATTAAAACAATAATCCTAATAACTAAGACAATATAATCCTAATTATAATAATCCTAATATTATTTGTGCTAAAACAATAATCATAATAACTAAAACAAAAAAATAACCCTAATAAAACAATAATCCTAGTATTATTTCTGGTAAAACAAAAAATTAACTAAAACAATATAATCCTAATAAATAAAACAAAAAAATAACTAAAATAATAATCCTAATCCTAATTCTAATATTTTAATTAAAACAATAATCCTAATAACTAAAACAATAATTCTAATCGTAATAACTACTAAAACAATATAATCCTAATATTAATCCTAACAACTAAAACAATAATTATAATCCTAATAATTATCCTAATACTAATCCTAATAATTAACTATAACAATAATAATCCTAATCCTAACTAAAATAAAAAAACACCCCGGCCTCGATCGATCGAGCGGCGCTCACCGACGTCGGCGCGACTGCGAGGCGGCGCGGAGCGGCGGCGCGACTACGAGGCGGCGCGGAGCGACAGCGCGCGGCACAGCGAGGCGGCAAAACGGCGGCGCGCGGAGCGGCGGCGCGTGGCACGGGGGAGCGGCGGCGTGGAGCGCGGAGCGGCGGAGCGGCGGAGCGGCGGAGCAGCGGAGCACGGCACTGTGGAGCGCGGCACGGCGGCGCGGTGGAAGCTGCGGCCGGACAACACCTCGTCTCTTCTTCGTCTCTGCGTTCGTCGTCTGTGCTTCGTCTTCATCGAGAAATGCAAGTGCTGGGTACAGGGGCGGTGGCGCGCGGAATATAAAGGGCCACCCCTTTAGTCCCGGGCTAAGCCACCGCCCGCGATTAAAGGGTCTTTAGTCCCTGGTCGTGGCTTAATAGGGGACTAAAGACTCCCCCCCCTTTAGTCGCGGGTTAAGCCACGGCCCCGGACTAGTGTGTATTTTTCGGCCGATTCGTTTTCGCGCGCGTAGGCAACCTTTAGTCCCGGGTCTAGCCACGACCCACGACTAATTGTTTTTTTGTAAATTTTCTTTTTTTTAATTCAAAACTAATATAAAAACTTTGGAAAATCAAATCTTTTATTATAATAATCCAAATAAAACAAATAATATGTCTATTATTATCAGAAAAATATAAAGAATCTTAATATAATATCCATTTATCTGTTTGCATCATTTATAAATTATTTCATTTGTAAATTTTCTTTTTTTAATTCAAATCAAATATAAAAACTTTGGAAAATCATATCTTTTATTATAATAATCCAAATAAAACAAATAATATGTCTATTATTATCAGAAAAATATAAAGAATCATAATATAATATCCATTTATCTGTTTGCATCATTTATAAATTATTTCAGTTGTAAATTTTCTTTTTTTAATTCAAATCAAATATAAAAACTTTGGAAAATCATATCTTTTATTGTAATAATCCAAATAAAACAAATAATATGTCTATTATTATTAGAAAAATAAAAAGAATCTTAATATAATATCCATTTATCTGTTTGCATCATTTATAAATTATTTCATTTGTAAATTTTATTTTTTTAATTCAAATCAAATATAAAAACTTTGGAAAATCATATCTTTTATTGTAATAATCCAAATAAAACAAATAATATGTCTATTATTATCAAAAAAATATAAAGAATCTTAATATAATATCCATTTATCTGTTTGCATCATTTATAAACTATTTCATTTGTAAATTTTCTTTTTTTATTCAAATCAAATATAAAAACTTTGGAAAATCATATCTTTTATTGTAATAATCTAAATAAAACAAATAATATGTCTATTATTATCAGAAAAATATAAAGAATCTTAATATAATATCCATTTATCTGTTTGCATCATTTATAAATTATATCATTTGTAAATTTTCTTTTTTTTATTCAAATCAAATATAAAAACTTTGGAAAATCATATCTTTTATTGTAATAATCCAAATAAAACAAATAATGTCTATTATTATCAAAAAAATATAAAGAATCTTAATATAATATCCATTTATCTGTTTGCATCATTTATAAATTATTTCATTTGTAAATTTTCTTTTTTTTATTCAAATCAAATATAAAAACTTTGGAAAATCATATCTTTTATTGTAATAATCCAAATAAAACAAATAATATGTCTATTATTATCAGAGAAATATAAAGAATCTTAATATAATATCCATTTAGTCCCGATTGTAGTCACTAACCAGGACTAAAGATATTTCCCACCGCTTCCTGCCAAGTTTTCCCGCCCTTTCCTTTCTACGAGAGCTTTTAGTCCCGGATGTAGTCACTAACCGGGACTAAAGATATTTACCGCCATTTCCCAAAGCTTCACACCAAGTTTTATCGCCCTTTCCCTCTATATTTAGGGCAATCGCGTCATGGCTATCCACACATCCACACCTTCCTCTCTTAGAACATTGGACAACGCCTACTGGGCCATTCTGACCCTCGAGGAGGCCGAGGCGCTGTCCGCCTCCAACTACCCTTGTCCGTCGGGCTATTGGCTGCCCGCCGGATGGATGCTGAGCGCTGGAGGGGTTCCTGTCCCTCAAGGTTCCGCACGCCAGGCGGCCATCACAAACCACTTCTACCACGAAATCACGCCGGAGCAGCGGATGGATCCCTAGTGGGATCCTGACAACTACGACACCTGGAATGCTTTCTTTGCTAATAGGCGGGAAAGGGAGCTCGCCAGGTACGAGGGTGATGGCCCGCCCCAGGTGAACCACAACGAAGCCGTCTGTCGTCTGTGGTGGGCGAACCATACTATCATCAGAGTGATGCGCTACATCGCCGGGGGAGACCATCCTCGCCTGCGGTGCCCACGAGTCCGCCTGCCACAGAGCCACAAAAAGGCCCCACACCAGCCCGGCGGTAGCGGCATCATCTTCCAGGAGACCCCTCCCCCGCCCGCCGTGAATTCGAGGCTAGAATGGCCCCTGGTATATGCCATTGATGGGCTGAGGATCCCCGGAGTGGCAGGTGACGATGACGATGATGATGACGATGACGAAGAAGACCCTGAAGCTGCGTACTATAGGACTAGGCATGATTATGACTAAAGGGGGTGGCTTTAGTCCTGAGTGTTAGCTAGTCCCGGTTTGTCCCGGTTTTTAATATTAATAAATGTCTTGAGTGTTACCTAATAAAGAGAGGGTTCATCTTTAGTACTGGTTGGAGAAACCAACCGCGACTGAAGGGATTGCGGCAAACTGGGCCAGGCAACACTAATAATAGGGGTGAGTGTCGACATTATGTCGTGCAGCTTGTACCTTGTCCCGGATGGTGTCACCAACCGGGACTAAAGATGAACCTTTAGTCCCGGTTGGAGACACCAACCGGGACTAAACATGAGTCAACACTAATAATAGGGGTGAGTGTCGACATTATGTCGTGAGTGTCGATATTATGCCGAGCTGCTTGTACTATAAATAGGCATCCTTGTGAGTCCAGTCCTCCAGCCAGTTTGAGGCATCTCCAAGATGGTTTTCGAGAGCAGGGACACCACTACGGCCAGTTTTAGGGAGATGCCGACGGAGCCCAGTCCCCCGGCATCTCCGAGAAACTGGTCATAGAGGCACTCCCTAATATGTGAAATTAGTTAGCTCCCAGGCGTATTGATCTAGTTAGAGAAGTTACAAGCTGTAAGATGGCTTTCGAGAGCAGGGACACCACTACGACCAGTTTCAGGGAGATGCCGACGAAGCCCAGTCCTCCGGCATCTCCGAGAAACTGGTCATAGAGGCACTCCCTAATATGTGACCTCACGCGTTTGGAGATCAGATCTTAATGGTAAGTATAATCGGGACTAAAGGCCCTCCTTTAGTCCCGGTCCAGCCACAAAACGGGACTAACACACTCAAGATTGTTTGCAGACAACACTATAAAAATGGACACATGCATGGAGCATCTTCACTCATAAAATGTTACAATTATTACATATCATTTCTTCGCGTGTGTTCCTTTCTGATCCCGTCGTATCCATGGAGCATCTTCGTTCATTAACATGATGCTTGGGTCATCCTTCACCGCGAAGGGCGGAATTTCATGAAACTTATCACAATCTTCTGACATGTCTGTCTTGTCCTCCACTCCCACGATGTTTCTTTTTCCTGAAAGAACTATGTGGCGCTTTGGCTCATCGTCTGATGTATTCTTTTTCTTATTTTTTCTTTTTCTAGGTTTGGTAGACATGTCCTTCACATAGAAAACCTGAGCCACATCATTGGCTAGGATGAATGGTTCGTCTAAGTACCCAAGATTGTTGAGATCCAACGATGTCATTCTATATTTATTGTCTACCTCAACCCCTCCTCCTGTCAGCTTGACTCATTTGCACCGAAACAAGGGGACCTTAAAAGTAGGTCCATAGTCAAGTTCCCATATCTCCTCTATGTAACCATAATATGTGGTCTTTGACCCATTGTTGTCTGTTGCATCAAAGCGGACACCACTGTTTTGGTTGGTGCTCTTTTTATCTTGGGCTAGCGTGTAAAATGTATACCCATTTATCTCGTACCCTTGCAAAGTCTATATAGTCGAAGATGGTGACCTAGACAACAAGTATAGCTGATCTCCAAGAGTGTTGTTTTTGATGAGATGTTGCAACCAACCGCCGAAACTCTTCATGTGTTCATCTCTAATCCAAGAGTCATGCTTTCCAGGGTTGTTGGAGCGTAAGATTTTCTTGTGTTCCTCGATATATGGGGTTGCCAAGATAGAATTCTGTAGAATGGTGTAATGTGCTTCGGTGTAAGAATGTTCGTCCCTACATATTATTGATTTCCTTCCTAGAGTACCCTTTCCACTCAGTCTCCCCTCATACCGCGATTGAGGAAGACCAATCGACTTAAGGTCAGGAACGAAGTCAACACAAAATTCAATGACCTCCTCTGTTCCATAGCCCTTGGAGATGCTTCCTTCTGGCCTAGCACGGTTACAAACATATTTCTTTAAGATTCCCATGAACCTCTCAAAGGGAAACATATTGTGTAGAAATACAGGACCGGGAATGGAAATCTCTTCGACTAGGTGAACCAGCAGGTGCATCATAATATTGAAGAAGGATGGTGGGAACACCAACTCAAAACTGACAAGACATTGGACCACATCATTCTGTAACCGTGGTAGATCTTTAGGATTGATTATCTTCTGAGAGATTGCATTGAGAAATGCACATAGCTTCACAATGGGTACTCGAACATTATCTGGTAGAAGCCCCCTCAATGCAATCGGAAGCATTTGCGTCATAATCACGTGGCAGTCATGAGACTTTAGGTTTTGGAATTTTTTTTCTGCCATATTTATTATTCCCTTTATATTCGACGAGAAGCTAGACGGGACCTTAATACTGCTTAGGCATTCAAAAAATATTTCCTTCTCTTATTTGGTAAGAGCGTAGCTGGCATGACCTTGAAACCATTCTGGATGCAGGCCATCTGGGTCTTTCATACGTTGATGGTCCTTTCGTGCTTCCGGTGTATCTTTTGTCTTCCCATACATGCCCAAGAAGCCTAGCAGGTTCACGCAAAGATTCTTCGTCATATGCATCACATCGATTGCAGAGCGGACCTCTAAGAATTTCCAATATGGTAGCTCCTAAAATATAGATTTCTTCTTCCACATGGGTGTGTGTCCTTCAGCGTCTTTCGGAACAGATTTTCCTCCAGGACCCTTTCCAAAGGTTACCAGTTGATCCAAATCTTTAACCATATCAAATATATCAGCACCAGTACGCTCCTTAGGCTTCGTCTGGTGACATGCCAGACCGTTGAAATGCTTGCCTTTCTTTCTTAAGGGATGCTTGGCCAAAATAAATCGACGATGCTCATTGTATACATTCTTCTTACAATGTTCCAAATATATACTTTCAGTCTCATCTAAACAGTGTGTGCATGCATTGTATCCCTTGTTTGACTGTCCTGAAAGGTTACTAAGAGCAGGTCAATCATTGATTGTTACGAAAAGCAATGCTCGGAGGTTAAATTCTTCCTGCTTGTGCTCATCCCACACGCGTATCCCGGGTTCGTGCCACAACTGTAAAAGTTCTTCCACTAATGGCCTTAGGTACACATGAATGTCGTTGCCGGGTTGCTTCGGACCTTGGATCAACACTGGCATCATAATGAACTTCTGCTTCATGCACAACCAAGGAGGAAGGTTATAGATGCATAGAGTCACGGGCCAGGTGCTGTGACTGGTGCTCTGCTCCCCAAAGGGATTTATGCCATCTGTACTTAGACCAAACCTTAAACTCCTTGCGTCATCTGCAAAGTCCGGGTACTTTCTATCGATTTTTCTCCATTGCGACCCATCAGCGGGGTGTCTCAACATCCTGTCTGACTTACATTCCTCTTTATGCCATCACAACAACTTGGCGTTCTCTTTGTTTCTGAATAAGCATTTCAACCGTGGTATTATAGGAGCATACCACATCACCTTTGCCGAAACCCTCTTCCGGGAGGCTCGCCCTGAACGTCACCAGGGTCATCTCGTCTAATCTTATACCGAAGTGAAGTGCATACCGGGCATGCATCCAAATTCTCATACTCCTCACCGCGGTAGAGGATGCAGTCATTAGGGCATGCATGTATCTTCTGAACCTCTAAACCTAGAGGGCAGACAACCTTATTTGCTTCGTACGTACTGGCGGGCAATACGTTATCTTTTGAAAGCATATTCTTCATCATTTTCAGCAACTTTTCAAATGAGGAGTCAGGTATAGCACACTCAGTCTTCCATCGCAGCAATTCCAGTGTGCTGCCCAGCTTTTTCAGACCATTTTCGCAATTTGGGTACAACAACTTTTTGTGATCCTCTAGCATGTGATTGAACTTCTCCCTATCATTTTCAGTTTCACAATCTCTTCGTGCATCGGCAATGGTCCGACCAAGATCATCAGCGGGTTCATCATGTGTATCTTCTTCATCCTCCCCTTCAGCATCCCCCATGGAAGTATCTCCGTACTCAGGGAAACCATGATAGTTGTCATCCTCCTCCTCTTCTTTATTGTCTTTCATTATAACCCCTCTCTCTCCGTGCTTGGTCCAACAATTATAACTGGGCATGAAGCCGGACTTCAACAGGTGGCTGTAAAGGGTTTTTGAGTCAGAGTAATCCTTCTGATTCCTACATCCATTACATGGACAGAATACAAAACCATTGCGCGTGTTTGCATCAGCAACACGGATGAATTCATGCACGCCATTAATGAACTCGCCAGAGCATCGGTTAGTACCGTACATCCATTCCCGGACCATCTGCATTATAGTAAAAGTATATCAAAAACCATTACACAACATGATAAAATTATTACAAGTTATACTGAGAGCTTCTAGAGCATTAATTTTGAATTTTGAAAAATTTACATGCACCAATTTGTGAATTGGAGAAAACAATCAACATGATAAATGTGGAGTTTTTTTTATTATTGTTCTATCAGTGAAAACCTCATTCCATTCTAAGCTCTGAAACTCTAAAATTACACATTTCAATTTTCAGTAACTATGTGCCTAATTAAAATTTGTTACACATATATATCAAAATCCTTCTAGCTACTTATAGAGCATGCATGCATTTGATCCATATCTCTATACTTTTAGAGCATTATAGAGCTAAAGTAGCAATAAGAGCTGAAAGAATGAAGTTCTAACCTTTTAAAGCTTTGGATTTAGGTGTTGCAAACTAAATCTTGACAAATCTTGAGAGAAAAAATGGCATGAACTCTCTTGCTTCTTTGACAAAAATGGCCACCAGATGCTTTAGGGCAGGTGGACAGGAAGCTGTATATATACTGATGGACAACTAGTCCCGGGCCGTGACACGACCCGGGACTAATAGTCCCCGAAAAGAGCAGTTGGCCCGCTCCAGGTTATTAGTCCCGGGCCGTATTATGGACCGGGACTAATAACCTGGTCCGGTCCGGGACTAGTCACTACGGCCGTTTCTAGCTGTTAGAGGCCTCACGGCCCGGGACTAGTGCTCCCACTAATCACGGGCTGTGACAGGCCGGGACTGCTGGGCTTGTTCTGATCGAACCGAAGATGGTTTTTCCAGTAGTGGGCCTTGACATGGCAGGACTGGCATTACCAATGTGATCAAGTTTGCCGGCACACTAGTCAATGATATTATTCTCTATCACACCTATTACAAAATTGCTTAATTATTATCCACCAGTTCGATTTCATAGTTACGTTCGTGATTACTGTTGCGGTACGCTAAGTATCAGATCGAAGAACACCTAACGATGAACTTGTGATGGGGCGATTGACGGGCCATCGAGGACGTAGGTACGTGATCAGCTCGTGCCCGTCCAATGGGAGGCGTCGTCCCCAACGGCGTCGTAGCTAGCCGTACGCGTTGAGCTCTGTCACATACTCGCCATGGCGCGGAGCAGAGCACGCCCGTCCATGCTCGCACTACATACGTACTCTCGTGATCGCAGGGACGCGACCATTGGCTGCCCCCTGCCCGTAGCCTTGCATGGCAGCAGGGCTCAGCCTCGGCGTACTAGCTCCCAGCGCGGAGATCACATGCTGCAAGCAACCATGGCCGCGCTCTCCGGCCCTCCCAGCCCGACACGCGCCACGCCAGCACGGCCGATTCCTTGGCCCTGACGCACTGTACATGCTGACCGGGAAACCCGCGTGGAAGAGAATGTGACTCCTGCGTTGCTGCCGCTACACTGCCAAGCCAGCACGGGAAATTCGCCCGTGGCATCCCATCGACATCGACATCGACATCGAGGCTGCTGCGGTTATTTGGAGGCATGTCTCCGTTCAGTCTGTCGCCGGTGGCAGCGACATTCCGCGGCCGCATTCCCCCAGTTTTTCGGCAACCCGTACGTACGAATACGACCCGCTACTCGATCGCTCACGTGAGACCCATCTACGCATACTGGCATTGCTTGGCCTGGATTGGCGTACGTACGTTGTACACAGTGTGCCGTGCTGCTTGCGTTTTGGCTGCATGGAATTTTGACAAACATCTCGTGAGCGCGGACTGCTCTGAGCTTGTTCTATGTGCCTCTGCTGCAGCAAGCAAGTAATAGCATGCGTTAGGGTCCTGTATCCATGTATTGATCTGGCCTTTTGTCTTGCATACATGAAATGTGCGTTTTTGTTTTGTCTCTTTCCCCTCCGTTTTGCTTTTAAGTTTTTTATTAACTTGTTGAAAAAAATAAGGAGTGGGTCTGATTTAGGGGTGGGATGATTGGTGTCTGATTTTAGTGCCTCCAGTCCTTGACGACCATGATTAAGTTGGGTCCCTGAACTTCAGTACCACACAGTACACCCATTGGTGTCAAATTGACCAGAACTAGACCTTGCCTGAAAGTGGTACCTATTAATGGTGACATGTGACGATTTCACACATGTGGAAGCCAGAGAACACAACAAGTTGAAATAAATATATGGAAAACAATTTAAAGAAAAAGTCTAGTAAAAAGGGTTTTACTATTTCTCATGTGACTAAGAAATACCAGGTTCGTTTGGATCACAATTCCCTCCCAAAACTTTACTTGATTTAATAAACCCCCTAAACTACAAATAAATGGTCCATTTAAACCTCTCGTCCGGTTTAAAAAGTTGGGTCAAAATCCCAGATTAAGGGGATTAAATGGACCATTAGTAATAGTTTAGGAGGGTTAGTGAGCCAAATAAAGTTTTGGAGGAAAAAAATATAAGCCAAGTGAAAATTTTAGGGGTGAAAGACAGACTTTGTTCTTCTCATATACCCGAAGTCAACACGTAGCATCCCACACAAACATCATGATTTGTGTAAGTACATGGTTTATATGTGAACTGAGTAATTATTTACAAGTTGATTAAGCAAAACTCAGTCCTAGAAATCGGCTGTTGCGACTATGTCTATGGTGAGCTGGCCCTAGGTGCCTTCGGAATCTGCGGTACCTGCAGCGGTTCCCAAGCGGCGGCGAGTTGTTGCCGCTGCTATTCACGGTCAGAAGGATGGCCCCGTTGCTACTCGAGCCCGTTCTTCCTCCTTTGATGGAGTATCTTCTCCGATATCGATGAGGCGGTGTCCGCCGGTGCTTCCCCAAGTGTTGTCGTCCTCGGTGGAGGCGCAGGTGCCCGCGTCCGGAGGTCAAAGCTCGACGGCAACGCTAGACTCGATTGCATTTTCGTGATTTTCTTTAGGGTATTTGATGTAAAAGCTAGGGAGTTTGTTCTTCGTCTTTTATTTCTTGAGGTCCCATCTATAATTGTACACCCAACGCCATTTTAATGCAGATTCCAGGCCTTTTAGGGATTTTACAGTTCATAAGAAAAGATGTAGCTTGAGATTTTGTAAACGGACTGTAAGTAGTGTGTTGGGCATGTATGCCTTCTGGCTTCTGGCCTTTGTGTGTGTTAGAATGATAGAGCGTCTTAAAAAAGTAGAGCCCAACTGTTTTAAGGGCATTTGTCCTAAGATTGTTGCTCCAGCAGGTACCTGACTTATTCATACATGGTGATGTATTTTTTTTAGGACAGCCCCAGGCTAAAGTGATGCAAATTTTGGTCACATGATAAGCGCTGGAAATTTTTATATGGTGATGTATTTTTTTAGGGCAGCTCTATATGGTAATCTAAATGTGGCGGGAAACCAACTGTCGTGGTGAAATTTCTAGCCGTCGACTGTCGCCACCCCACACCAATTCTGGCCAGTTCTCGTTGTCACGTGCCACCGCCGCGATTTCGTCGGCCAAAATTTCCCTGCCACCACCTCATCGCTCATTCCCGCCACTCGGGACATCCACCACAACCCCCATGAGGCCGCCCGTCATCAATCAAATCTTTGACTATGAATTCGATCATTGCTCACCCCATTATCGTCCAAGATGGTCAGTGCAGCATCGCAAACAACCCACCGACGGTCGATTAGCCGACACCGCAACCCCCACGCGACAATCAGCGAGTTGTTGCTCCTTGCCGAGATCTTGCCGCTCAGTCAAGTGTGGCGTTGGATTTGGTTGCATGCCTTGGCTTCCCTCTGACCCCCTACCCCGACCTCGCCGCCTTTCCTCGGCCTCTGGTGACCGCGCCGGCCAAAATCGAGCTCGGGACCCGACGACCGTCAGATCCACCCCTCTCCCTCCCCACCATTTGATATGATGTTTCAATTGCTTTCCAAACTTTGGGTGACCTATTCTACATCATTTGCTATGGTAGCAATTTCCTATTTTCCATCATCTGCCAAAAAATTTCTAGTACCCTAAAATCAGCTTCTTGGTGTACTAAAACTTTTTCTAGGTGCTCTATTGTATATCACCGCTCGCTCTTATGCCATTTTACTGGTCCACTCGTTTTGGAATAATCCTTCTGGGCATGCGCTGCATGTCCTCCTGCATGGTTTTATGAAAATCGGAATCAATGCAATTTTATATGGAAAATGATACCTATCCCCCGGACGACCATCGTCCGGGTCTCTGACTTCGCGCACGCCTTCTCGCCGCACGCGCCTCGTGCTCCCCACCTTCTGCGCAGCGCGCCGCCTCCTGGAGGGCGCCTCCTTGAGTCCCTCGTCTTCCTCCTCAAGTACGGCCTCCACTCCAACCCGCTCGTCCTCACGAGGCTCTTCGCTGCCTCGGCCTCGGCCGCGCTCCCAGGGTCACCTTCCCGTTCCTCTTCAAGTCCCGTGCCGCGCTCAAGTCCCGCGCCACGCTACCAGGGTCTCCGGCCATGAGTCTCCTGCTTCGGGGCCGGGTTCCTCGGGGGACGCATAGAACGTGTTCGAGAGAATGCCCAAGGACAGAGGAGCGCTCGCATGGTGCTTGTGGCTGGTACCATGACGAAGCTACGGGCGCCCCATGACCAAGCTGTGGCGGCCAAGCTTGCTTCCATGGGCAGCCTACCTTGCTGCCACGGGCGGCCGTGGTTGCTGCCAGCGGCTACCAAACATGCTTCCACGGGCGTCCGAGCTTGCTTCCAGCGGTGGCCTAGCTTGCTTCCATAGGCAGCCTTGGTCGCTGCCATGGGCGGCCGTGGTTGCTTCCAGCGGCGGCCGACCTGGCTTTTGCTACAAGTTCTCTCGCGAGGTCTTCCGGCTAAATTCTCCAACGATGTCTCCGACGAAGTAGGGTTTTTGCTACATTAGAAGAACTTTTTTGCTACAATCGTCTTATGGTTTTGCTACAACAGTGTCAAGTATTTGCTACAAGGTCTCCGACGAAGTCTAAGACGTTCTATTTCTAAAACAAACCGTTTTTTTAGTTTTGAAAGCAAAAGTGGGACATATGTAGCAAAAGCGAGATTTTGAGCTATTTGGGGACACGTGGCGCACGAGGACCAAGACGATGGGAAGCCCCCTCGTCCGGGGGACGCCTAGCGCGGTCCATTTTATATGCAGCAATGCATGTGAGAGGTCTCCCTCCTGCATGGATTTACAAAAAACAGCATCAAGGCGACTTTATATATTATTATGCATGGGAGAGGTTGCCGTTGTCATGGTAGCTTCGCAGTGATGTAAAATAATAAAAATGCTTGCACGCAGGCCACAGCCACATAGTTTGTTTTTTCAGTATACGATTTTTTTTGTTAGGGAAAAAAATATGAAGGTAGTTGACGGCACATCAGATTGCAGGCCTAATTATGGCCCAACATTCTCAACCTGCATCCCGGGGAGGCCAAATGCAGCTTGGGCCAGGTGTCACAGCCAGTGCGAAGAGGGTCAAAAAAAATGCGCATCCAGGGAATCGAACCCTGGTCAGTACCGTGGGAGGGTACTATGATACCACTACACCAGATGCGCTTCACTGGTGTAGTTTCAGTTTAAAACTTTAATACTCCACGAGACGTTGGCAACAAACACCTCCACCTAAAAAAACGGATTCCAAGAGAAGCAGAGCTTTTATTGCTGTCGTTTCATACAACGACGATATGTTTATTTGGACTAGTTGAATGCCGGTACGTTGCTACGAATAAAAAAAAAATACACGTTGGTCAAAAAAAAGGTAGTTACACTTCTTACCCATGCAACAAGATATTTCCATGTGACAAAGAAAGTAGAAAAATCCCTCAAAAAAGTAGATTACATCATCACAGGGACATGAGTAGAATTCTACTATAGAAATTATAAGACTGACTATATCTCATGATTCTTTACAAATTTATTAGACATGCTAACAACTAAAGTAAATTTGTAAGATCCAAGTTATATATGGCATTCCGAGTCTTGAAGGTTTGTTTATCACGCTACAACATGAATGTAGAATTCCCACACAAAAAACAAAGTAGTTTGCAAAATATATTGTATGACCTATTCTCCTGCTCTTTAAGATTCTTAATCGTGTGAATGAATAAAAAATCCCTGTCTAGTTCCTTTGCTTCCTCTTTATATTTGGTGGTATATGGTATGACCTAAAAGAACAATATGCAAAAATCAGTAGATACAGTCAAGTAAACAGTTAATTGCTGTACAAATCTCTCATTTCATGATATTTCAAGAGAGCCTAGGTGGCGTACATGCATACCAAGTAGTCAACCGGTCGATGCCAATGCTCAATAAAAGCACCAAACGAAAAATTCACTGGCTCTAATTCAGCACAAAAGTAATAGTCATTCTTCTTTTGGACAAGTGTTTTTCTGCAGTCTTCTATGAGCAAATTCAACTATACTATACCGAGACTATTTTCAAGTTGAGGGTATCTTGAAAGTGAGCTAGATAATGAGCAAATTCAACTGTACTGTACCAAGAAACCAGCCATTTATCTGTTTTAATCAATCTTCAGTCAAGGTCGCTCAGATCAAAGCTTTCTATAAAATCCCCACGGAGGCAAATAATCTCTATTGAATGACTGACTGTGATACAAACACCAATTCTTGTGTCTGCATTGTCAAACCGGATGGTGAATACTGAATACAATATTTGCTCTATCAACTATATCTTTGTCTTACTTATGCACTTCAAAATCAGTTTACCCGCGTAGAGTCCTGCAAATTTCAAATAACACATACGCAACAAACTACACAGATTCATATTTGTCCACCTCTTGCTAAACATACAGTACATGGTCAACCTTACCAGTAAACCATGGGAATAACTAAATAATGAAAATTTGTTTACCATGATTTGACCGAACAGTGTAGATTGCCAACAGCTACGAAAGCATACCAGTAACATTATCGATACAGATCATTAGATGGAACATGTTGGTAGATAAATACCAGAGCCCGATGCTTGAGTAATACATCATCACAATTGAATAGATATTTTTTCATAGAACTCTCATAAAGCATTCATTTTTGTGGGGTGCAATTAACATGGTTTAACAGCTCACATATAATTCATACATGTCGATCAAAATATCTTGTTTCCCATTCCATGTATCTCTCAATACAATAAGTACAGCACATAAGTAGTAGTATTCAACCAAAATTCTAATGCTTTTCTCTTTCTAGACAAACGGGAAGAGAGCATACATATAACTGTTTCAACTCTCGCGTCGCCCCACAGGCGACTCGGGGGGCCTGAGCCCGCGCCGGCCCCCACCCCACGACCTCCTCTCCTTCGCCGCTGTCGCCGGCCTGGCCGCGGTGGCGGCGGCCCCTGCTGCCAAAGGTGGCTGGGGGAGATCCCGCGGTGGACGCGTCTCGCCCGACGGCTTCTTCTTCGTCTATCCCGGCGGCTTCTTCGGCATGGCGACGATGGGGCTCGACGGGCGAGGGGAGGCGGCGTCTCTGCGCCGTGGCGGGGCCTGGCGCTTGCCGCCGGAGCTGCGGGAGGTGGGAGCGAGGTCGGGCCCGTCCGGGGACCAGATGGGCTTGGCGGGCCTCGGCTCTGCCTCGGCTGGAGGGTGCCGCGACGGGGCTGCTGCGGCTGCGGATGGCGTGCGGGAAGCCGAGCCGGCGGGCTCGGGCGGCGTTTGGCCAGGGCGGTGTCCCTCGGCCGCGGACAGCTGGTAGGGGTGGCCGGCTTGTCGTTCTCCGTCGCCTTTCGCCGGAGATGAGGATGCCGGGGCGGCGGCCCCGGGGACGCGGCGGCTGTGTGGTGGTCAGCGGCCTGGGCTTTGCCTCGACGCGGTGGTTGCGTGGAGGACGACTGGTCGGGAGGGATCGGCGTGGTGGTCTCGTGGAGCTCGCCTTTTTCTGTTGGTGCCTTGGCGGCTTTGGTGGGCTGTTGCGTGTGGCGGGGGCTTGGTGGCCCTCGCTGGCTTTCCCTTGGCGGAGGTGCGCCGCTTTCGGTGGTCGGGGCGTTTTGGTGTGCCCCTTGGCCGGTGGCGAGTTGGCGTGTGGTTGCTCGCTCTGCTACGCGTGAAGGCCGGAGCGGCGGCTCCGGGCAAGGATGGTGTTGTTGTTTTGTCCTGGCCGTGTGGGTGGCGGGGCATGGGCGTGTGGGCGGGGGTGCCGTCTCTCCTTCCGCCGGTCATTCTCGACGAGCGGCATGGGTCGCCTTCGTGGCGGTCCTTTGGAGGTGGTGCAGGGGTCTCCGGACGAAAGTCCTGCCCGACTTCGGTTGGTGCCGACATCGACGACGCCTGTGGGCGCCGCTTCCCTCTTGGGGGCGTTATCGTGGAGCCCGGTCACCCCTCCGTCCATTACTTTGGGGTGAAAACCCAAATCTGGCTTCGCCAGATTGGATGACGGCGGCGTCCTCTCGGATGTTGTGACCTTCCTGAAGGCGTCATTTTTCGGAGTAATGTGAGCCTTTGCCTGGGGTTGCTGGTGCTTCGGGGAGGGTCGACACCTTCGGGCCTTGTCGGCGTGCGAGTGCCGCTGGCGAGTTCTCTGCGGCCTGCCTCTCGCCATGAAGCCTGTGAGGCATAGCCGTTCCTTCGGCTCTGACTTCCTCTCCAGGGACGTGGACCAGGCTTTCCGTTATGCTCGCTGTTGCCGTTGTGCTGGCGTCGTTCGGCGGTGCTCCAGACCTAGTCGAGCTAGGTAGTGTGGCCTCGTGTGGTTTCTGTCGGTTTTTCTTAAAACTGTGCCGTTGGGGTCTTTTTTTGGTCCGGTTCCCCTTTTAACCGGACCCGTGTGTATATACGTTTGTTTCGGGTTTTGGCCGGTTTCCCTTCCAAACCGGTCAATTCTCTTCTTCTAATAGAAAAGTCAATGCTCCTGCTGGTTGCTCCAAAAAAATAACTGTTTCAACTTATATGTATGCAAAACTTCTATCAGACTTACTCCCTTCATCCTAAATTTAATTGAGTTTAGTTCTTTTAAATTCGCATGTATCTATATACTAAAACACGTCTCGATACATCCGAATTTAGACAATCTCAAGCCACTTATTTTGGGATGGAGGAAGTATATGCTAACCCTTGTTATTGCCATTTTAAAAATGTACAACTTTACCTACTATGGTAGTACTCCAACACATGCCAGATGAGTTTTTTAGGGAATGTAAGGCGTTAGAAATATATAAGAAATCAGAAGCAATATGCACTTCCAGCACTCCTACAACCCCAACAAGTGCTATATTTGGTTCATGCACAAGCAGATGTATATTCACAATACAACTCCTAGGGAATGCAGTAGCGTTGTGTGGATTTAAGCTCATTTGGATGAACACCGATTACTCGTAAGATAACAGTGCCTAGAATTCAGATAAAACCAAATAAAATGCTTTAAAAAACAATAGTTTTGCTACCGACGAACTTGCTTCTCTTGCTTCGCTGCAAGAATAAATTTAGTTAATTTTCTAGAGCATTCAAAAACATTCTGTAAGCTCCAACAATTGATGTTTAGAATTTATTTCAGTCTAACCAGTATGTGAAAAACATAATCCATGGCTTCCTGCAACACATGGATCAAATTAAACATCTACATGATCAAATCTGAGCAAGAAAATTAAATAATCACAACAAGGAACCGATCAATTTATCCTCTGGCACATGGCTAAATCCAACCCACTATGAGAAACAAAAACACATTTCATCAACTACACCACACCATCAAACCGATCAAAAAAAAACCTAGCAAGTACCACAACTGCTACCTAGCGTGGTTTCTCCTGAAGATTCAGCTAAGCTATGCGTTGAACATTCGGACATTCAATGGGAGCAGGGGTCACATAGAGGAGGACGCCCAGCACTTCAGGGTCGTCTGCAGAGTCAAGGCGGAGGCTCTCTGCTATGAGACAGGTGGGATATATTTAATCAAACTATGCTACTCTGAGATAAATCCGTAAAGACTTCTTCTAATTATTCTAGAAAAAGGATCCCATCTCACATATACTTTTTTTACCTCATTTTTATAATACAACAGGTTTAACACTTCAAGTCGCCATTGTTCAAGTAAATACTGAGAACTCGTGTGATACCATTTAGACCACTCAAAAGCCATCCGTGGCACTCCTCCAATCTCAAACACAATGGTAACGAGACACCCACGAGGCTTCTTTTTAGTTCGTGCAACTACCAGATCAACAAGTTGTTCAAACCAGTAGTAATAATAAATTTATTACCACCCTAAGAATGACTCATGGACTAAGCTTAGTCGTTGATCGGATAAACATAATAAAAACAAATCTCAGTCGGGAAAACGAAACCCCAAACCAAACCTTAAACCAAACCCAAAACCACCAATAATTTCTCATTCTAAGGAACATCTCCCCTGCATGGTCTAACCCGCGAAAGCCGGCCGATGTCCAGATCATCAGAAATTTTGTTAGCCTCCATTTCATATTAGAAAACCATAAAATTGAAACAGAAGTCAAATGGAGTATGGACCATGAATACCTTGATCATCATAAGGTCCAAAAACATGATCGAATTAAGCCATTCATCTCTTTCTCTGGGAACATACTAAAGGTCAGTCTCATGGGACAGATCGACCTCAACCACTGCTGAGCATGCACTGGATATCTCATCGGCACTTTGAGGCTAGCACTGGCAGAAGACCCTGATGTTTACCCTTAGCTCAATGAGCTCATCGTACAAGACGCCGCTATGCACGCTCCTCCGTTTCTTGAGGCCATCAAACCTTGGTGCACACTCCTTGGCACACAGCCACAAGCTGATTATTACCTCCCCTACAAGCACAACAAAGAAGACCAAATATCAATAATTCTGCAATGCAACGAAGCAAAATAGGCTTTTACATCCATCCTTATGTGCATGCTTGTCGGTATACCTAGGAACTGGAGGGCAGCATCATGGTCCGGACTTGCGATCCCTTTCACCATAGCAACCGAATAAGCCAATCATCTATTTGGTATACGAACTCAAGAACAAAAATTCTAGACAGTATTAGCAAATGACAGAGTATTGATATGAATAGAAACTATGTCTTAAGAGGTGAATAGGAGTTACGAAATGCATGAGATCTGGGTGAAAGAACCCAAAATTTGCACCTCCATGAAGCCGTAAAGAGCCTCACCCTCTCCTCATCCATCCACTGCATGCATTAGCCATTGGCAACAACAATAAAAGATACCATTCCATAACCTAGTTGGCAAATCTGAAGGAGTACATGCTCAACAACAGAGCAAGGTTGTTAAAGGAGGCATTTGCACATTTTACTGCCTTAAATTGTAACCAACCAGTGAGACTGCTAGTCTTACATATGATTATAACAACAGATTTGCCATCAGCTCTTACATTTTTTATAAGAATGACATCAAAAACGATCGATGAAATTTTAAAGTTGTAGAAATAAATTCATTTTCAATATTGTACATACAGGGAGGTCATGTTGACTCGTTGAGTTCAAGTCTGGTATAATGTATAGAAAATGGCAGATCAGTACAACTGATCTCCGATCTAAACTACCCCATGTTTCCTAAAAAAATTTAGGAACCAGAACACATATATACTCATCTGTGTTTACCTAGATAGTCGTTGGGACCAGCGGCAGACGTTGATGGAGATGTCCACCAATGGCACTCTGCGAAGAGGCGGTGGGACGCGCGGTGATGACCAATCGGCAGCCACCGACCGCACCCTGCATGGAGACGGCGTCGCCCACTGTGAAGGCCCAACGGTGGAGGATCCCTGTGACGAAGTGGGCGAGCAGGGGTAGCCGAGTTGCGTGCTGGCCTTAGGAGACGAGAGGCGGGCATGAGCCTCGTCGTTTCCTCCCACCCGAGTCAGAGGCAGGGATCCAGGGCGGCAGGTGGAGGTGGGTGGATAGGGTGGCCATCAAAGTCGACTATCGAAGACGGCGTCGAGCTTGTCCGAGTTGCGCCAACGAGCATGAGGCCGGAAGGGGTGCGACAGCGGCGCGGTCGATGCTCTTGGTGGTGCTGGTGCCATGCCTGTTCAAGAAAAAAGTAAATTCATATGAGTCATTAAAGTTGCAGTTAAATCGAGAAAGGCATCGCAGAATCATAGAAAATTGAAGTATAATTTCCTGAATACACATCAAGCTAATCCTTAGTTACAACCATAGCAGCAACTATACAAATAGAAATCAAAATTTGACAGGACTCTAGAAAAAAATGGTCACAAACTGCACACAGAAAATATGCTCAAGTTTATTTTTTTTGACAAAAAGGCCGGTATCTCTGTCTGCTTTCGCTATTCTTAGAAGAATCTGAAAGAATTTGATTTATCAATGCAACCTGAAGTCCATATTTAAATTTGATTCCCGAAGTTTGCAAGTTTCTTAGCAGTAATTTAATATGGTCAGTAACATGCATATCACCTCCCAGCAAGAATTCACCCTTCAATAGCACAAAACTGACAAACTTCCTGTGCATCTTTTGGTCACACTTAGATCAGCGAGACTGAAACTGGAGACATAGAGATAGCTGATAGACCCATCCTTCTGGAAAAAAAAGAGAGAAACGAACAGAGGAGTCTGAAGAAAAAACAAACAGAGTACCGTACGCCAGAAATTGATGATTGTGTCACCGGCAAAACTCATCGGAGGCACCTGAGGGCATGTGCATGACCAGGACGATGTGAAGGTTCATTCTGATTGCTCCCATCAAAGCCCTTCCCTACGCCTTCTGCATCGATTCCTGGCCAAGATAGGTCGGGTTCGTCCGTGACTTGAAGGAGTCGATGGGGTTGGGTCCTGCTCGTGCGGGAGGAGGATAACGGCCGGCGGCAAAGCTCCACGCGGCAGGCGCTTGCGGCGGCCGGAGCCAGAGAAGGGGAAAGGGCGTCGGGTAGAGCACAGGCAGGGGCGAGATGGGAGGCAAGCGTGGTGGCGGCGAGATGCTGGCGGAGGGGGTGCAGGGGCTTGGTACAGGAGAGATGTTGTCGCCTTCTCTCCAGCGTCTTCATCGTCGGGCACGGGCGTGAGCAGCGGCGGGGTCTACGGAGGGATCCAGAGGAGAGGTTGCTGCGGTAGTCACGGGGAGATGCAAACCTGGCCAACGGGCCGGTGTTTCACGGGCCAGCCCGTGGGCCCGCTTAAAAAACCCGGCACAGGCACGGCCCGGCCCGTGGCGTGTCGGGCCCGTGCCGACCAGTGAAGCACCGGGGCCGTGCCCGTGCCACGGCTGCAGGCACGCGGGTCGGGCCGGCACGGCCCGTCAAGGCTGACGCCACCGGAAAATTTCAATATTAGCGCAAAAAGATGAGCGTGGGGATCAAACCTGCGACCTGCCCTTCGAATCCGCTCGTCCTAACCAACAAACCAAGCAACCTTTTGTGATTTAGTACAGGTTAGGACCCTTTTGTAGGCAAATTTTGACGGGCCACATGAAAAAAGGCCACGGCCCAGCGTGCCTAACGTGCCGCGGGCCAGCCCGTTTAGCCCAGGTGCCGGGCTCGGGCCGCCAGGCGGGACACGTAGCACGGCCCGACACGACACGTGGCTTGGCGGGCCACGACGGGCCGTGTCGCGTGCCGGCCCGTTTGGCACGTGCCGGCCCTGGGCCGTGCCGGGCCGGCCCGTTGGCCAGATTTGGGGAGATGGAGCGATTGTTTCGCGACAAGATTTGGAAAGCGAGGCTGAGTCACGACCAAAGTAGTGCTGGTTTCATTGGGCCTGGCGGACGACGAAGCGTGACGAAGCGCGACGACGTAGTGCGACCAGGCAGAAAACGGAACACCAATGTATTTTTTAGATAGTAGAGAAGAGATGTTTTCGTCAGACAATTTTGTACTGTAGGGGCAGAATTAGTCGAAGGAGGTTTAATTAGTTAGTCTCGTTTGTTGCTCTACCATAGGATTCTTCTGACATCTTATAGACAACCTTGTACTGCTGTATGCATGCTATCTTCATCTCGAGACTGGAATACAGGCCAATTGCGTGCATGATGTCTCTGCTTAGTCCACTCTACAAGTTGCTTAGACAACCTTGCTAGCAAGTTCTAGAAATTGATGAGTGGCCTCTCCTGTAAGAGTAGATCAACAGAAAATCAATTCTTCTATGAGTGGCCTTTCCTGTGGCTGCTGCAACTTGTAAACTAAAAGGAACAAATTGAGTGAGAAAATCATGCTATCAAATTACTAACTAACAATTTTCTAAAAAGAAACTACAAACTAAGAATCCAGGGAAAGAAAGATGTCGAGTTGTGTTGGTAGTTGGTTAGCCATGGTCGTCGTTGTTCGCACTGGACCTCAGGCATGTGTCGTGTGCACATACGCCCCCTTAGTTTTGATTATGCAAGCGATGGGCGGCCGCAGCTGCAGTGCTACTATTGTTGGTTGTCTTCCCCGCATCCCTGTTTTTGTGTCTTAAATTTCTATAAAATTTGCTAGCAACTTCATGGTTGGCAATGGGCTACAAGAACAAATCGTTGTTTGGGCCAATTTGCAAGGCACTGAGAAATCGAGCATAAATATGACCTTCAAGTAGGTCGGGCTCCCGATACATAACCATATTTTTTTTCGCAAAATATTCGACATGCCACGACCCGGCCCCTATGTACCTTCTCTCTTGGTGCTTTTCATGCTTCTACTAGATCTCGTCCCCGTCTATTAGGACCATAGGTTGTTACGAATTGATGCAAATACATTAGGATTTTAATATTTTTGGACTGTTAAATCACTTGTTGATTCGTTTGTGAATTGCACTTTTATCCACATTTGTTTAGTTTGTTGAAGCGTTGTCTTACACAATATAAATGGGATAAAATTTTGCAAAAATTCACTCGCTTCCTTCATAACAAAACAATGAGGAAGAATGAAATGTACGATATAATTTTACGTTCCTATCTCGTGCAACTGAATATTTACATATTGTTGCAAAAAATAGTTAACCCCTGGGATAAATATCATGTAGATAAATCACCAAGATGCGAAAAGTAACACGAGAGGATTCCAAACAACATATGATAAAACACATATTAAGCCCGGTAGAGCCAACATACCGTAAGTCAAAATACATTCTATTATGGAGAACTAACTTACTTATTGAATCTTTCGTGTATAGTCTGGAATTTTCTTTTGTAACAACCTCTGATCTTTCCTTGACCATTGTAGAACACCCGATTGATAGGGAATTCAAGAGTTAAAATCAAAACAATAAGTTGTCCGGACATAAATGTAGCTACCTTATGCAGACACTGGATGCATTTTTTTTAAATGTACTGTTATATAGACAACCTCCCCTTGAATTGAACAAAAGAGAGAAAGCCCACTAAATCTAGTAAAAATCACTTGTGTATATAATTACTTTCTCTATTATGAAAAATGACTCCATAACCGGTGAAACATTATGCATTGGGTCAGAAATTAAGTTTTTACCTTGGATACAAATTTCTCACGCCCAAAATCATACCTTGATAGCTTTCTCTCAAGTACCCCCTCTGTTTCATAATATAAGTTGTTTTACCTTTTATAAAACGAATGTATCTAGACATATTTTAGTGTGTGGTCACCTGAGCGAGGGAGTATGATTCTTTTCCACCAATACATCATATGGAGGGAAGCAATTTTTAGATAAAATTTGCATCAGTAAACATATTAACAAATGATCAATTTCATAGCAATCGATAATCAACATAATATTTGAGAATATGCCAATCTGAATATAGGTTGTGAGAAACAAGAGATATAATTGTTGCAAGACATAGATATTAGGGTGCTTGGGCCCAGTATACATATTCTATGCATTAGACTGTCATTTATCAGCAAAACGTGAAGTATAGGTGACGGGTTCTCTCAAGGATGTTACAAATACATTATTACAACTATAATGGCATAAAATTCAGATTAGCCGTCGTTTGTTCTGTGTCTTGTATATACTCTATATAGATCATAGTGCTGGGTAATAAGACTAGTGGAAATTTTGCATATACACTGAAAAAGGGAAAACTTTGCTTAACCTGAATGCAGAATGCTAATGAATTGCGGTACATTCTGGAGTGGCGAAAACAAGACCAAACTGAAGACTCCTTTGTTGGTCGATGCCCTTGAAAAAAGAGCATTTACAAATGCACGTGGCTCTTTGTAAAAAAGAGAGCTATATACATCTTTAGTCTCACAACTTGCACCATAGGAGCGTTTTAGTCCCACATCTTGCAAAGTGAGCAAAATTAGTCCCATAACTTACAACGTGGGAGTATTTTAGTCCAATTCATTTGAATTTTCGCAATTTTGACCAATTTTATCAACTCGTAGGCGGAAACTAATTTTGAAACCGAAATGTGCCATCATAATTTTTGCAAAATAAACTCTGTGTATTTCTCTCCAGTTGAGACCTTGATACAGCCCCATCTGATCAAATTAAATAATAAAATAGCAGGTTACATTTACAACAATCGAACTCAGGACCTGCGTCTTGAATTAGTATATTTTTGTCAATACAACGCACATACACATTTGACACTAGAAGAACGTTTTTTAGATTAATTTTAGGCTGACTCGTCTACACTGTCCGTATTGTGCGTCCTAGCCGCTTGTCTCCAGTACACACAAGTGTTAGGGCGTATTCACCGAGTCGACCTAATATGTCTAAGCGTGTTCAAACTCTTTCGCGCGAACGTGCACGACATGCGCGGCGCCCTAGCGGTATGACTTATCTGGCTTGACCTATCTGTGCACCAAATCTGGACAACGATTGCGTCGGCTTGAACATGGACGGACCCTGCCAGTCGGCCACTCGGGACCCATATATAAGTGAAATATTAATACTTTAAAAATTATATAAGTGAAACATTAATACTTTAAAAATTAGATTAGCCCTGTCAGTTAAAAAAGGGTCGTTTAAATAAAATAAAGATGGGAATGCTACTGCTACTGCCGCTGGAGGAGGACGTCACTACAGCTACTCGCCGCTGTTGCCGCGACCATCGTTGTCGCTATTGCCGACCCCGTCGATCGCTGGCCTAGCGGACCAGATGGCCCGCTGTTGGAGGCGTTCGCGGTGACAGTTGCGCGCCTGGCCGCAAACCACAGCCTTGCCCGCCGTCTTCCTGTGGTCCTTCGCCGCCCGGTTCGCGAGGGCCTTCTCCATCTTAGCGGCCTAGTGGTCCCTCGTCTCTTGGTCGGCGAGCTCTGTCACCACCGTCGCTGCTAAGGCCTCTGCCTAGCGCGCGGCTTCTCCCTCAGCCGCGATCAACCCCGCCGGAGCCGGGGCACCATTTGGGCCGAGGCCCAGCACCTGCGCGATCTGCAGGGGCGGTGATCTCCTCCTCCCCTCCTCCCCTCCTCCTCTGCCGCCTCCGGCTGATCCACCTCCTCCCCCTCCTCGTCGTCCTCCTCCATGAACCAAAATAACCGCGACCTGATCCAAACGGACAGAAACATACCATTTGGATCGACTGGTTGGGTCGGTCCGGTGGAGATGCCCTTACACGTGTCACGCAACATACTAGCTACTCGCTCAAGCGGACATGAAGCACACAAAAAAGTTAAGTATAGTAGCACACACGAGTGAAGTGAAGCTTTATTAATTAAGTGTGTACACCCGAGCTACATGTAAGTCTTTATTTTGGGCATTCAAAAATACATGTTTTAACTTTGGAAAATTTATAGAAACATACAAATTTTTAATCTGAATAATTTGTATTTTAGGCTCCATAGAAAAGTCAAATTAGAGATCCCGGTTTGTAAACGATGCACCATTAAATCCGTTAGAATTTTCTTTTTTTAGTGTAGCCCCAATACAAATCAATCCGGGCTAAAACTTTGCACACTAAAATATTATATCATTATCCACATGTCGTATATTGAAAGGTGTTTTTGATACTTTAAATTGTATTTTTTAAAATATTCAAAATAAAGGGTCCAGGTTTCAAAAAAAGACCTCCATACATGACGCACGAGATTATGCTAGAAATGGATGTGACCATTTTTTACGTCTGTCTGTGCGCTTTTATTGTATAAAAAGAGTTCTACCTTTTATAATAACAATCAGCATTCAACGTAGTGGCTTGAGGAGTGGATTTCCAATGCAGAGGTCATGCGTTCGATGCACTCCCTTGCTAGAATTTTATTTATTTTGTACTTATACTGACATAAGGACCCACATGTTGGTCAGAACCAAGGACACGAATGCCATAGAAAAAATACACGAGGGTTATTTAAAAAATATAACGCCATAGGTCGACGAATTTGGTCAAAATATGTTAAACTCAATTAAATTTGATCAAATTGGACTAAAAATACTCCTAGAATGCAAGTTGTGAGACTAGTGTTGTTCACTTTGCGAGATGTGGAACTAAAACGCTTCCATGATGCAAGTTGTGGGACTAAAAGTATATATACCTCTAAAAAAGAAGACACAAGAATAAATGGGATTTCACATAGTACTACTTCCGTATGAAATTTTCAGTCGATTTCCTGCCAACACAAATGATTATATTCAGGGATAGTGATTGATTTTTTACAAGTATTCGAGCACCCCGTCCACTAAAATTTCTCTCTAGATCTCAATGTTAGTAACAGGAGATGAAACCTCTTCGACTAATCTAGGATTTGTTGGCATCTAAACTACCCAAACAACAATAAAAATCCTCAACCATTCTAGGCAGAATTATTATTAGATCCGGCTAATTAGGGACATGAGCTGAGATCTCCATGGGAGGAACTAAGGACTAAAATCCCGAACGACTAATCTGCGGAGTATGGCCTTGGAGGTTACAGCGGCGCCATACCTCGTCTGGAGGAGCTGCGTCCCATGGAGACCGTTGCCGAAAGGGGTAGTTTGCAGGATAGATGAAAAAAGATAAGCACCCTATAAAACAACCATTGCTACGGGAGATTGTACATCCGGATAGAGAAGGTGATTGATGTGAGGGAAGAATATAGGGGGCTAGGAATTGAAGGGTGAGGAAGAGTAACAAAAAGTCACTACACCATCAACACTCGGCGCGGTGAGTTTAGGCTGGTCATAGTGGAGAGTAACATAGACTAGTAACATGCATAAGTTACTAGTCTATGTACTATCTTCATAGTGGAGAGTAACATACAAGTGATGTCATGTAAAGTATCATTTATTAGGGGATAGACTCATTTTGCCTTGGTATGTCTGATGTTACGGTAACCAAATATGTTACTACATCTTCTTCTCTCTTCATTAACTCACTGCCACATAGACAATTTTATTGAGTTGGACACTCAGTTACTCTTAAAGTTACTTGCACTATGACTAGCCTTAGCACGATAGCTGCCATCATTTTCTTGAGGAACTGAAAATTTACTGCCTCCTTAAATGCCTACGAAATCATTCTTCCTTGATTCGAATCCCGCAGTCTATAGACTTGGTACACCTGCCAAGCCCCGTATCCACGGAGGAACACTTTGATTTGTCCGCTCGGCCAAGAGGCTGGTTCAATCGCTCACCGCATCCCCCTGTGACCTCGCTTGATGTATCGCCTTTTTTACAATCTGTTATGTTGTTTCGACGGACAGTGTGTTTCTCTACCTAGCTGGGCTTTCATACGGGTTTTAGGGTCCAGTTAATAATCGGAGCAGACCAATTTGATCAGCAGAGTAGCTTTCCTTAGGGCTTTGCTTGGTTAGATCGAGTTTGAAGTGGATTGGAGGGGATTAGAGTAGATTAAATCCTATACAAGTCAAAATCCCCCTAAATCCACTTCAATACTCTCCAATCCTTTTGAGGTAGGGATTAACTGAACAATGTCCTAGGGATATGCGGCCCACCGTAGGATTTACAACAAATCTAACGCTCAGAAATGAGAAGTGAGGGAGATTGGACGACCAAGAATGCTTAGGACATGAGAGTGCTCCTTTTTATCCCAGTTATAATATCCCTAATAAGTTGAATAGGATGATCTGGTGAGAAGAATTTAACATACTACTCACATCAACTAGCATAGAAAATTTCTTGCATACACATAGGTTATCCTACCATGTTTTCTCTGCCTGTTAATGGTTTTTATTTTCCAATATTTCATTTTTACATACACTAGTGATAATATACATGCAAAACACATTCACAATAAACTTGCAAAAACAGTTCTATGGCATTTACATTTATATTTTACGTTTCTTATATGTACATTTCTCGTGTCACACACTATTTTCCACTAGTTGAATGCCCGTGCGTCGCTACGGCTTCACAATTAATCTTTCACATATATCAATATAGTACATGCAAAATTCACATGTATGAAAAAACAACCACAAGATATCCAAACCCATAGTATTCTACACATGTTTGATGTTTATTTCGATAATCGATATCATTCACATATGAAATAAGCACTCGGACTAATTAACTAATATAATTATATCTACTCCTCGATACATTACATATTGTCGCGCAATGTTAGGGGTATTCTCTTCTGCTTCATTTTCATGGTACTTGAGTAGGTACACCAAAAATTTCTTTCTCGACTCATAAACAATCTGTCTCATTAGACTGAGTATATTAAAGTGAAAAATATAAATATATGCAAGTCAGAATACCGACCGTGCATGTTGGACGAACCAATTCTTCACCATTTCACAAGAGTATAATGTAAAAAATAAAATAAGCATTCCTGTATATGAATGCCTTGGTATTATATTATTGAATAGTAAATGGAAAAAAACAAATAAGCTTACTTTAAGAGACATTACCTGTCCGTGGATTTTCTGAAATACCAACTGGTGATCTACGTGGCTAGAAAAATATATCGCCATCCCAACCAGGTTTGTGCTAATCCGAGTGCTTCGCCTAAGTAGATTCCAGTTCTTTGTAACTTTAATTGCATGTTGTGAGATCGACACGTTTTACTGTCCATTGATAGCAATACGGAGAGCCAATCGAAAACAGATACTAAAGAGAAAATGCTAAAAAGATACAGAAAAGGCATGCTAACCAGGTTGTGCTAAAATGAGCCAACTCAGTACAAATCTTGGAATTGCAAATCAAGGGGAATAATCTTGGAATTGCACATAAGAGGTGGGAAGGGGAAGGGATTTCTCATGGCAGTCGGAAGCAGCCACGGGGTGAGATATTTTTGGGCGTGCCCAGCCGTGTGTTCGATATATATAGTGTAGGGTTCGCAGCATAGAAAAAAAATTCCTACGATGGGAACTATGTACCAAGATCTATCTACTAGATACAAACAACGGGCGGATGTATATCCGTAGAGAACATACCCTTAAAGACCGACAAAGCTTAACGAGTTCAACTCGTGGTTGATATAGACGATCTCTTGCCGATCTCAAGATCGAGAGGAAGTCCTAGCGCCGCAAATCAGCAGCGCATCCGTGCTCGCACACACGTTTGAGGCACCGAGCAACCTCCGCCTCCTCGCTCCAGCGATGCAGCGGAAGCACAACTCTTTCTTGCCGAATAGCCACCGGGAACATGTATCTCGCTAGTCCGAGACCATGGGGGATAAATTCTAGAGGGGGAGAGAGATCCTTCACGAGGAGGTGTGAGTGAGAAGTGAGGAGGGAGCTCCTTTTATAGGAGGAGGGGGGAACCCCAAGGGGGTGGCCGGCGCATGGGGGCTGCCCCCTTGCCCTCCCCTCTTCATGTGGGTGGACACTCCACTCACAAAATTCCTTTAAATTCCCTCCACTCAAAATCCCACTCAAAATTGCCATTAAATTTCCACCAAATTTAATGCAAACTCTCATTAAATAAAACTCTTTTATTTTATTCAGAATTTTGTCAATTACTTTAATGACAAACATTCACAAATAACCCCTTGCTAGAATTCCATTTCACATGCATAACCACTTTATGCAATTTCACCCAAAAACCTGTTTCGGTATCTAGTGAAATAAATTCCTGCGCTTGTTCATTCTTTCGGCATGAAACTTTTGCTCCAATTGGATGTCGCTGTCTATTAAGTGTGTCACCCTACGGTTCGTGAATAATGCGGACATGATCGAGACCCCTCTCGTATCAATAATCAGAAGCGGGATCTGGAGACCCATACTGACTCCCACACATTCAACGATGACTTTCTTGTGATCGTCGGAACCTTTTACACCAGTATCTCAATCCCTTTGTTTCACGATATATTACATGTCCGAGATTCGATCATCGGTATCTCCATACCTAGTTTGATCTCGTTACTGACATGCACTCTTTTCTTGTTCCCGTGATATAACATTCTAGTGATCAAATCACTTGCTTGCAAGCTAATCAATGTGATATCACCGAGAGGGCCCAGAGTATATCTATTCGTCATCGGGATGAACAAATTCCACTCTCGATCCATGAGCCTCAACATAACACTTTGTTAGTTCTGAATACATCTTTATAATCACCCTGTTACGGTGTGACGTTTGATGTTATCAAGAAACTCTTCCGGTGTTAGTGATTGACATGATCTCATGGTCTAAGGATTAGGATCACTTCGTAAGTTGTTATAGCAATATAAACTCAATGACTTTGATCGTAATGCTATACTTCGGATGAATGTTCATCACACCATTACACTAATGTTGTGATCCCGTTATTAACAACATCCAATGTCCATGATCAGGAAACCTTGATCATCTTGTTAATCAACGAGCTAGTTTATGAGAGAGGCATAACTAGGAACTTTCTGTTTGTTTATTAAACACACATGTATTAATGTTTCCGTATCAATACAATTATAGCATGCAAAATAAATATCTATCATATACTTGGAATACACATAATAAACACTTTATTATTGCCTCTCAGGGCATATTCCCTTCATATAGCCGATGCCAGCTTTTTACGATGTACCGGAAAAATTATATAGCGCCGACATCTGCTGGAGAGGGAAAAATTCATGCCAATGTCATAAATATAATCACCTCCTTTGACCGTGTAAAACTCGATGAGTTTTCTATCCCTGCTACCAACATCACATTGTCGCATGGGTTCGATCTGAGTGTTGGTAACATCCATATCCCCTTATTTCTTAGTTCTTCGTAAGTACTTAAGGATATTCTTGACCGCTATCCAGTGTTCCGAACCTGGATCCGATTGGTACCTACTAGTCAAACTAATAGCATGTGCCACATCCGGTCTTGTACATAGCATGGCGTACATTTTAGAGCCTATGGCTGAAGCATAGGGGACCTTATCCATTATCTCTCTTTCTTCCGCCGAAGCCGGACTTTGAGTCTTACTCAATGTCTTGCCTTGCAACATAGGTAAGAACCCCTTATTACTTCCGTCCATTTTAAACTTCTTTAAAATCTTATCAAGGTATGTACTTTGCGATAGCCCTATTAGGCGCCTAGATCTATCTCTATAGATCTTTATGCCTAATATGTATGACGCTTCACTTAGGTCCTTCATTGAAAATTTGCTGTTTAGATAACTTTTAACACTGTTTAAAAGATCTATATCATTTTCGATTAATAATATGTTATCCACATATAATATCAGAAATGCCACATTGCTCCCACTCACTTTCTTGTAAATACAAGCTTCTCCATAAGTTTGGACAAATCCAAACTCTTTGATCACCTCATCAAAGCGGAGATTCCAACTTCGTGATGCTTGCTTCAATCCATAGATAGATCGCTGAAGCTTGCACACCTTGTTAGCATCCTTAGGATCGACAAAACCCTTTGGTTGTATCATATACAACTTTTCTTAAATATTACCATTGAGAAACGCGGTTTTGACATCCATCTGCCATATCTCATAATCGAAATATGCAGCAATTGCTAACATAATCCTAACTGACTTTAGCATCGCTACGGGAGAGAATGTCTCATCGTAGTCAACTCCTTGAATTTGTCGAAACCCCTTTGTGACAAGTCGAGCTTTATAGATGGTCACATTACCATCAGCATTAGTTTTTCTTTTAAAAATCCATTTATTCTCCACGGCCTTTCGGTCGTGAGGTAATTCCACCAAGTTCCAAACTTGATTTTCATACATGGATTCCATCTCGGATTTCATGGCTTCTAACCATTTGTTGGAATCCGGGCTCATCATCGCTTCTTCATACGTCGCAGGGTCATCATTTTCATTAACCATGAAATTCATGACAGGATTTCCGTACAGCTCGGGAGCTGCACGCGTCCTGCTTGACCTGCGAGGTTCGGTAGTACTCTCTGTCGGAGTTTCATGATCATTATCATTAATTCCCTCTTCAACAGGTGAAGCCAACTCCAGAACAACTTCCGGCGCTGCGCTACTCGCCATACTTTGAAGAGAAGGTTCAATAACCTCTTCAAGTTCTACCTTCCGACTACTAACACCTTTCGCGAGAAACTCTTTCTTTAGAAAGGATCTATTCTTGGCAACAAAAACCTTGCCCTCGGATCTGTGATAGAAGGAATACCCAATAGTTTCCTTAGGGTATACTATGAAGACGCATTTTTCCGCTTTGGGTTCGAGTTTATCCGGTTGAAGTTTCTTCACATAAACATCGCATCCCCAAACTTTAAGAAATGACAGCTTAGGTTTGTTTCCAAACCACAATTCATACGGTGTCTTTTCAACGGATTTAGATGGTGCCCGATTTAAAGTGAATGCAGTAGTTTCTAGTGTATAACCCCAAAATGACAACGGCAAGTCCATCAGAGACATCATAGATCGAACCATATCTAATAAAGTACGATTACGACGTTCCGACACACCATTTCTCTGTGGTGTTCCGGCAGGTGTGAGTTGTGAAACAATTCCACACTCTTTCATGTGAGTGCTAAACTCGTAACTTAGATACTCACCTCCACGGTCTGACCGTAGAAATTTGATCTTTCTATTACGATGATTTTCCACTTCATTCTGAAATTCCTTGAACTTTTCAAAGGTTTCAGACTTGTGTTTCATCAAGTAGATATAACCGTATCTAATCAAATCATCTGTGAAAGTAATAAAATAACGATATCCACCTCGCGCCGACACACTCATTGGACCGCATACATCAGAATGTATGATTTCCAATAAATCTGTCGCCCGTTCCATTGAACCGGAAAACGGCGTTCTAGTCATCTTGCCCATAAGGCATGGCTCACATGTATCAAATGATTCATAATCAAGTGATTCCAAAAGTCCATCCGAATGGAGCTTCTTCATGCGTTTAACGCCAATATGACCTAGACGACAGTGCCACATATATGCGGATATATCATCATTTAGTTTAATCCTTTTAGCATCAACATTATAAATATGTGTAACATTATCATCAAGATCTAATAGAAATAAACCATTCATCATCGGCGCATGACCATAAAAGATTTCATTCATATAAATGGAACAACCATTGTTCTCGGATTTAAATGAATAACCACTTCGCATCAAACACGATCTAGATACAATGTTCATGCTCAGTGCAGGCACCAGATAACAATTATTCAAGTTTATAACTAATCCCGACGGCAAGTGGAGAGGCAGCGTTCTGACGGCGATCACATCAACGCATGATCCATTGCCGACACGCATCTTAACCTCACTCCTTGCTAGCGGTCGCTTGTTCCGTAGCCCCTGATTCGAGTTACAAATATTAGCAACTGAACCGATATCAAATACACAGGTGCTACTGCGAGCACTAGTCAAGTACACATCAATAACATGTATATCATATATACCTTTGTTTGCCTTGCCGGCTTTCTTGTCTGCCAAATACTTGGGGCAGTTGCGCTTCCAGTGGCCAGTCCCCTTACAATAGTAGCACTCGGTATCAGACTTAGGTCCAACTCGGGGTTTCTTTTCACGCACGGCAACAGGCTTGCCGCCCTTACTTCCCTTCCGTTTTCCCTTCTTGTCTTTCTTGAAACCTGTGTTCCTATTGATCATCAACACTTGATGTTCCTTTTTGATCTCCACTTCTGCAGTTTTAAGCATTGACAGAAGCTCGGGAAGAGACTTCTTCATGCCTTGCATATTATAGTTCATCACGAAGCTCTTATAGCTAGGTGGCAGAGACTGCAGAACACGATGGATGCCTAAGTCAATGGGAATCGATATTCCCAAGGACACAAGCTTATCGGCATAACCCGACATCTTGAGTACATGCTCACTAACGGAGTTGTGCTCTTCCATCATGCAGCTAAAGAACTTTTCTGAAGCGTTGTAGCTCTCTACAGCAGCATGTGTGTCGAAAATCATTTTCAACTCACCCATTGTATCAAATGCATTGCCGTTTTTGAAACGCTTTCGAAGTTCCGGCTCTAGCCCATACAATATGCCGCAATGAACTAAGTTGTGGTCCTCCTGACGAGTCTGATAGACATTCTTCTCCTCGTCAGGGGCATCATCAAAAGGTGGGGGGCCTAACGGCGCTTCTAGCACGTATTGCTTTTGTGCAGCAGAGAGGAGAATCCTCAAATTCATGGCCCATTCGGTAAAGTTGCTACCGTTCATTGCAAGTTTCTCTTTCTCCATGAACACATTGAAATTAAAAGAAGGTGGTGCTATCTACAACAGAATTTGTAAAGTTTAGACTAAGTGTATGATAGATTGAGTTCAACTAATCCATATTACGAATGAACTCCCACTCAAAAACGACACCCCTCGTGCCTTTTTGGTGATTACATGAACCAAATCCACTACACCAAGTCCGATCATCACGTGAGTCGGTGTAGCTTCAAAGGCGAGCATCAAATGGGCATCATATCGACTATATGACTCATGCTTAACCTTTCGGTCCGTGTTCCGAGGCCATGTCTGTATATGCTAGGCTCGCCAAGTTAGAACCTTAGTATTCGCGTGTGTAACTGTTTTACACCCGAAATATGGTCGTGGATCCAAGAACACCCGATCATCACGTGATGTCTTGGAGCGACGAAAACATAATCGGTGCATACTAAAGGAAGAACACATTTCATTCTTGATATTTAAAAGAGGGATCATCTTATTATGCTAACAAAACGCTAAACAAGCAATATAAGATGCTATCAAACATCACATGTTTATTAGTGAAATAATATGGTTCCCGCATATGATCTCTATCATGTGCATCGTGGTATGATCACTATCATACCTATATGTGTAAATCCAAGGTCTATGGAGATTACACGTTATGTATGTTGTAAGAGTATCATCTCATACTTCTACTTACAACATCACCATATCATAACACTAGCCTAGCAACAATCTAAACTAGACGCCTCTAATTTATCCATTGCAAGTTTTACGTGGCTTAGGGCTTTCGAGATAGAACCGTTCTTACCTATGAACATGAACCACAACGAGGATAACCAAATTGTTGACAACTCGTTGCAAAATAGATATTGACTATAGTAGGAGAGACAGACACCCGCTAGCCACTTATGCAAACTAGTTGCATATCAAGCGTGGAACAGGTCTCATGTGCGAGGACATGTAAAGTTTGTCCGGGCCGCTTTATCCCACTATGCCACCAATATCCAAAATTACAACTAATGAGCAACAACATGATCAGCATCGCCCACATACTCGTATGTGTACTACCCGTGTAAAGCATCTACGCATAGATCCGGCTCTGATACCACTGTAGGGTTCACAACATAGAAAACAAAATTTTTCCTACGATGGAAACTATGTACCAAGATCTATCTACTAGATACAAACAACGGGCGGATGTATATCTGTAGAGAACATACCCTTGAAGACCGACAAAGCTTAACGAGTTCAACTCGTGGTTGATGTAGACGATCTCTTGCCGATCTCAAGATCGAGAGGAAGTCCTAGCGCCGCAAATCAGCAGCGCATCCGTGCTCGCACACACGTTCGAGGCACCGAGCAACCTCCGCCTCCTCGCTCCAGCGATGCAGCGGAAGCACAACTCTTTCTTGCCGAATAGCCACCGGGAACATGTATCTCGCTAGTCCGAGACCATGGGGGATAAATTCTAGAGGGGGAGAGAGATCCTTCACGAGGAGGTGTGAGTGAGAAGTTAGGAGGGGGGCTCCTTTTATAGGAGGAGGGGGGAACCCCAAGGGGGTGGACGGCGCATGGGGGCTGCCCCCTTGCCCTCCCCTCTTCATGTGGGTGGACACTCCACTCACAAAATTCCTTTAAATTCCCTCCACTCAAAATCCCACTCAAAATTGCCATTAAATTTCCACCAAATTTAATGCAAACTCTCATTAAATAAAACTCTTATTTTATTCAGAATTTTGTCAATTACTTTAATGACAAACATTCACAAATAACTCCTTGCTAGAATTCCATTTCACATGCATAACCACTTTATGCAATTTCACCCGAAAACCTATTTCGGTATCTAGTAAAATAAATTCCTGCGCTTGTTCATTCTTTCGGTATGAAACTTTTGCTACAATTGGATGTCGGTGTCTCTTAAGTGTGTTACCCTACGGTTCATGAATAATGCGGACATGATCGAGACCCCTCTCGTATCAATAATCAGAAGCGGGATCTGGAGACCCATACTGACTCCCACACATTCAACGATGACTTTCTTGTGATCGTCGGAACCTTTTACGCCAGTATCTCAATCCCTTTGTTTCTCGATATATTACATGTCCGAGATTCGATCATCGGTATCTCCATACCTAGTTTGATCTCGTTACTGACATGCACTCTTTTCTCGTTTTCGTGATATAACATTCTAGTGATCAAATCACTTGCTTGCAAGCTAATCAATGTGATATCACCGAGAGGGCCCAGAGTATATCTATCCGTCATCGGGATGAACAAATTCCACTCTCGATCCATGAGCCTCAACATAACACTTTGTTAGTTCTGAATCCATCTTTATAATCACCCTGTTATGGTGTGACGTTTGATGTTATCAAGAAACTCTTCCGGTGTTAGTGATTGACATGATCTCATGGTCTAAGGATTATGATCACTTCGTAAGTTGTTATAGCAATATAAACTCAATGACTTTGATCGTAATGCTATACTTCAGATGAATGTTCATCACACCATTACACTAATGTTGTGATCCCGTTATTAACAACATCCAATATCCATGATCAGGAAACCTTGATCATCTTGTTAATCAACGAGCTAGTTTATGAGAGAGGCATAACTAGGAACTTTCTGTTTATTTATTAAACACACATGTATTAATGTTTCCGTATCAATACAATTATAGCATGCAAAATAAACATCTATCATATACTTGGAATACACATAATAAACACTTTATTATTGCCTCTCAGGGCATATTCCCTTCATATAGCCGATGCCAGCTTTTTACGATGTACCGGAAAAATTATATAGCGCCGACATCTGCTGGAGAGGGAAAAATTCATGCCAATGTCATAAAGATAATCACCTCCTTTGACCGTGTAAAACTCGATGAGTTTTCTATCCCTGCTACCAACATCACATTGTCGCATGGGTTCGATCTGAGTGTTGGTAATATCCATATCCCCTTCTCCAATGATCTGGAAAGATGAAGCATATACCGAATATATAAATTTAAATATTGTAAGATACAAAGAAAATTATCTCGTTGCACCTTTTTTGATCCCGTTAAGCTCGCTGAATTTATGTTTCCTTCTGACATCGACGTGTCGGGGTCTATTGTCTCCATAAGTTTACTTGATCTAAAAAATTACATTAGGAATTTGGCATATATTCAGAATAATTAAATGAAATAAATTTTCCACAGACATATCTTAATAAAATGGAAGAAATATTAAAAACAAAATTTTGCATATACTTAGAGCATCTCTAGCAGACACCATAAAAGGGCGGAACCGAGAAAATAACCGCCACTTTTTGGTTTCGCGTGAGAAAAGTGGCCAGAACAGATGCCTCAAAATCTATCGAACCAAAAAAAATTTAGGGCCCCCGAGAAAACACCCCGCGGAACCGAGAAAACCCATTTTTCGAGCCCGACCTGGACGCGAACCATATCCCCAGTTTTTGTTGGCGGGAGGGAAGTTTCATCCACGCCATTCCCGCAGCCGCCACGCACGATTTGTCGTCCCGCCCCTCCCACCTCCGTCGAGCCTCACGAAAGGTCGCCATGGACGTCCAGCAGCTGCCGCTGAGCTCCGGCGAGGTCGCGCCGGTGCAGGCGACCCCTCCGACGGGTCACCATCATCTTCGTCCCCGTCGCCGGTCCCCTAGTCGGGGTTGCTGCCGCTGCTGCGACAAAGCGGAAGCGGCAGGGCTCCATCCTCATCCAGGATGGCAGCATGGGCGCTCCGGCTTCTCCCGCCAGTCCCGCTGATCCCCATGCTCAAGTGAGTGCCGCCGCCGCCTCCAAGTCGAAGCCGGCGCCAGGCAAGGTGAAGAGGACGGTCGTGAAGCGGAAGGCAGCCACCGAGAAACCATCGCCACCGCGAAATATGCCAAAACGGCCTCGGCTAGCCGACCTAGGTATGAATAATTCCCTTCCCCCTTCCGCCGCAGCCGCCGCCAACCTATGTATATGATTCGAATTGGAGCAACATGGACGAGCTCACCTTGGCGTGGCATGATCAAGCAAGGCTGGACATCTTGGAGAGAAGGAGGTCAGCGGCACTGGCAAGAGGCAATTCTCGGGCAAAGGATGGTGGTGGACATGGTGCTCCGACAAGTGGTGGCCATGGTGGTGCTTCAGCAAGTGGTAGTGGCGGTGATGCTTCTCTTGACTTCGATGCTTGATGATCATCGTGGGTTATGGTGATGATTCATATTTTGGATGATGTTCTGTGACGTGATTTTGTTAAATTTGGTTAAAACTTATGATTGTCGCAGTTGAATGGTCGAATTTGTTTAAATTCTGTCATTTGTGGTTTAGTTTTACGGTTTCGTATCGTTTTTGTCATGGCAGAAACCGTGTGCGTGAAACTGTAAAATAGAATATTCCCTTTTCTGGTCCAATTTTGAGGGGTCTGTTCCGCACCGTCGCTCATGGCCTGAAAACCCCGCCAAACGTGACCTGAGAACACGTTTTTCAGTTCGCCCTTTTACCGTGTCTGCTAGAGATGCTCTTAGAATAATAAAATGGGCTCTAACTAAAACGAGCTAACTCAGTACAAATCTTGAAATTACAAATTAAGTGGAATAGTCGATTTCCTGATGACTGCTGTTAGAAAAAAAGCTTTAGGTACAATATATACGCACAAGAACGGAACTTACTGAATAATCAAAAGCTACTAATCCAAGTAAACGGCTCACCCTTGCTACTGCAATCGACCAAATGTGTCGATGAGGCAAGGCTAGCTTTGCCGAGCTGGGCTAGTCGAGGCCCGAGCAAAGCAATCAAACGCACGATCACTAATTAATTCCCCCAATTCTCCAAGGGTTGCGGCGGTGTTCCACGCCTTCAGTCCTCCCAACCACCTGCTCTCCCCTCCCGCTGCTCACCCCTCCACCTAGTCTCTCACATCCGCAACACCTCGCCGCCTCGTCTCCCACGACACAGCCGCACGATTCTAGCCGTGGTACCGGCGCCGGGCGACACCATAATCTTCCGATTGCTCCCCATGATGGGGCCCCCATCCACAAACTCCCATGCGCCCCAATCATCGGCAGGACTGAGTCCGCGTTGATCCTCGGCACAGTCGGTGGCGTGGTGCCTCGAAGAACCGGGCGATGACGCTTATCGAACCAGGCCGCTGCAGCCTCCGGTGAGGCCCTTGTTGCTTCCACAACCAGCGTCGGCCGCCAGCGGCGCCTGTTCTCCCGCTCTGTTGCGGTCCCCAATGTGCCACACGGCACGATCCCCAGGTTCCTGAGCGTGATGGGTTCTAGCCTTCTAGGATGCGGAGTTGACATGCATGGTTGATTTCCTTCCTAGCGATCGAGATTGTTTTTTGAATTAATAGTGACCAAATTAGATGGTGCTACCTTCCTAGTATTCCCTTTCCAGCGTATGTGGTTGATTTCCTTTCTAAGGGCATATACAATGCTAGAGAAGGCATGCCTTCTCTTAGCTCTCCACATCATTTAGAGAAGACACAATATATAACTTGTACAATGCATTATCTCTTATTGCTATCTCTAGCAATTAATAGAATTAACTATTTTTAGTAAAAAATTGGTTGTCTAAGAGAAGACATATGATACAATGGAGAAAAATAGTCTTCTCTTATTGCTAAGAGATCATCTCTTAGCTAAGGGAAGACAACCCTCTCTCTCTTGTTTCTCTCTCTTGTTTCTCTCTCCTCCAACTAAGCAAAAATCCAACGTGGCGAGCATAAGGGAAGGCTGACGTCACCGCATTGTACGTGCCCTAATATTCCCTTCGTAGTATTGATGACCGTGGTTGATTTTCTTCCAAGTATTGATGACCAAGATTTAAACTTCCTAAACTGTTGTTTGGTGGTAAGTGTGCGGTCCGGAGTGCCCAAAGTTTGATATTTTCATTAGATGGCCAGGATGCTCCTAATGTTTGACCCCAAAATGAGCCACCAACTTCCATTTAATAGTATAGATTGATTATGAGAAAAGTGAGGTGTAATAGGGCAAAAAAATCGTTCACCTAAAGTCAATAATATTCCATCCGAGGACGTGCGTTTATTTATACAATAAAAGTATACATTTTGTTGAGGTTGGAAAATACATAACAAAACACATGGTTAACTACAAAGTCCAGATAAGGACCATCGATTATTTCATAGGGGTTTGATCCGGTACAACCCCTTTCCCGTTAAACTCGTACAAATACGTTCACGTACATATTGAACCCGTATCTAAATATAGTATTATTTTGTAGAGATATATGTATTGGGATATGTAGTTATACACAATTCTAAATTCTTACACACACATGATCCGGCTTGTCCCACCGTCGCCCATCATTGTGACCGCCGCCGCCAGCCGTCACGATCACAGCCGCTTCCGCCAGCCATCGTCATGACCGCCACAACCAATTTCTCCTACGGCGCCTCCGCCGGACAGTCCGACGAGTCGTCGGACAAGTCACCAGACAGTCCGACAAGCCGCCGGATAAGTTGCCGAACAAGTTGCCAGACAGTCCAGCGAGCCGTCAGACAAGTTGTCGGACAGTCCAGCGAGCCGCCGGACAAGTTGCCGGACAGTCCAGCGAGCCGCCAGACAAGTCGCCGGACAAGTTGCCAGATAGTCCAACGAGCTGCCTGACAGTTCGATAGCTGCCGCCAAGCTCTCCCACGCCGCCGGCGCTGCACGCCGCCACTGCCTTCGTGCCAGCGCCGCCGATACACACCTACGAGGCCAAGACGAGGCGTGCGCTGCCCAGGCCGAGTCACCGTCTCGCTGGACCTAACTACCACTATTACCATCGCGCGTGGACACGGCCGTTACCGGCGATGATCCGGCGTATAGCCATATTTTTTCCCTTTGCGTAGAGCTCGTACTAGTACATGTATGACTAGAAAACGTATTATTTAGTTAAGTTATATGGGGTTTTATACAGAGTTATGTATACGTGTATATAATAATTACGAAAGGGTATCAAGTGATCTAAACCGTTCTTGTGTTTGACATTATACGAGTTTAGGAGGAAGGGGGTTGTACTGGATCAGAGTCCTTATTTCATAACGATAAAACAAAGACTTGGATACTTCTATTGGGTACAAAAATACCACGTGAACAACATTTTACTTTATGAGCATGTGACAGAAGTGTTGGAGGATGTTTGTAGGCTACGATAGACAAATAAAATTTTCTACCGAGCACCACAAAAACCATGCAAGTTTACCATATGTGCAAGGCCAGGAAATAAACATGCATGTTGTAATGTGCTATCACTAGTTTATACGACCTGGGCAAGAATGGAGTGGCAAGTGGAATTGGCCTAAGAAGAACTACCAACCTCGGTGTGTTCTTCTCTTCCTATCTCTCGTGATTATTACTCCTCTTGGTCTTTATTAGCTTTCTATGCAATTCAATTTTTTCACACAAGATTGCTTAGCAACCAAGTCATTGACTAGTATATTAGTCAAAATATCTTGCCATGAAAGCCAACTTATTAGTCAGGTCATTCACTGGTCAACAACTTGTCACACAAGATGGCTTACTAGTAAGACCAAGGACTAAAAGTCAAATCTTGTCATACATGCTTACTTACTTGCAAAAATACTGTCAAGTCAAACAAGTCAAAATCTTGCAGGCTTTGTTTATTTATTAAAGTGTTTGACTTGTCATCAACATTATATCAACATGGCAATAGTTTTTGTGTAAGCTAACTTTTCACACAAAGGCAATGATTTGGCAGACAAGCTCATTGTGGTGCAAAGACTCCTATAGTAATAGTGTACACGAAAGGATATGAAAAAAATAGCAATTCTCTAGCATTTACATTTATAGTTTATGTTTTTTACATGTACATGCCTCATCTCACACATTGTTTTTATTAATTAGGTAAAAATAAGGCCAGAATTAAAAGGATAAAGTATCGCACACCTGCGGTAAGAAAATATTCCATCTTAGATTGTGCTTTCGTATCTGTATAGTATAAATATAAATTTTGTTGAGGTGGGAACATACTTAACAAAACTTGTGGTTAATTACTTACAAGAAACAAAAAACTACAAGTCCATATATGGAACATTTTTTGATTTTTTCAAAACTAAAATAATAAAGAGATGGATATTTTTACTATATAAATAAACACCCCATGAAAAATAATAAGTTCTTAGCATTGAAAGAATAATAATATGCTTGAAAATTAGAATAGAAAATTGATCTAGAGAATTTAAATATATGATTTTCAAAAGGGTGCATGTAATTCAAGTAAATTACCGTGTTTTAGCTTGTACTGCTTCCATGCTCTTTTATTTATAAAATGTTTTTGCAAGCTAATTAAGCTTGTCAAAACGTCTTGTAAAAGGGAGCAAAGGAAGTATTTTAAATATGTATGCTTACGATATTTTATACTAGTATGTATATTTAGCATGCTTATTAAGTGATGAGTGATGATTTTTTTATTTGGTGAAGTGATGACAATTAGGTAAGGCAAAATCTGCTGCAGAATGGAAAAGGGTAGTTACGTTTTTTTTAGCGGAGAAGAAAGTTGGAGATAGGCGAGATCCTTCTATAATGGGCTGAATATTAATCTAGGCCGTAGGGCCTAACGACGGAGCGACGCGAGCCGCACAACAGAGGCCTGGCCCAACTTGTGAGGCGAGCAAACCCTAATCCCCTGGAACTATAAGGCGCCGCCTGCGCCGCATTTCCGTAACCCTTGCGCCACAACCACACGGCAGGTAAGGGAGAGCGGCGGCGAAGATGGTGTCGCTGAAGCTGCAGAAGCGTCTGGCCTCGAGCGTCCTCAAGTGCGGCAAGGGCAAGGTCTGGCTCGACCCCAATGAGGTCAACGAGATCTCCATGGCCAACTCCCGTAAGCGCCTCCCGTCCCCTTCGCTTATCGTGTGGGTTGCGTAGATCTGTTCTCGAGGTAGTGATATCGGTCTATGTCGTCCGAACTCGGTAGATCGATGCTTGTTTCCGCGCCTACATCATCGATGGCCAGCGGGTTGCCCGGACTAGTGTGCTTCATGGAGCTGATAAACCTATGGTTTTAATTTCCTTCTGATGGACCGTGTTAGCTATAAACTGATGTAGAGATTAATCCCCCCTTGATGTTTTTTTTCTAATTTTAGCATGTCAACGATTCTTGTGGATGCTTGTATAAGCTGTTGTTAATGCTGGGAATCACCTAGATTGAGTTACCGCGCATGTTTAGGTTGATTTTGTATGTAGCTTACTCATCTCACTTACTGCAATTGGCTATCTTTCAGCCTATACTGCTGGTGTCAGTAGTAAACATCCATCTATGCACCTGTTGTGCTTACTGAGTTTATTTGTGTACACAATTCAATAGCTTGTTGTCTTCTAGCCCTACATGGAAAGTAGGTTTCCTAGTTTGGCATTAGTAGATGTGTTGTTGGAGATAGTAAGCTGTTTAATGTATTATACATGCCATCAAATTGCTCCCAGTTTATGTGTTAATTATTAATGCTGTGTTAGCAACTTGTTGATTATTTCTTAGATACTTTTTCTGCACTACTCTATGCCTGCATTTAGAGTTTGTACACAGGCTGCAAACTTGTAAACCACAAGTACAAACCATATTAAGGAAACAGAAGTCGGGACCTGATGCACTTGTAACTTCTAATATACCAGGTCATAGTGATCTGATTGTGGAAGCACGTTGCTCCATAAGCTTAACCATGATAACTTTAAAATGTATGAACAATGGAGCTGATAGGGTATTGCTTTAACTTCGCATATGTACCAGTTTTGCAGCTTTGTATTCTCAATGTCAATCTAGTTGAGTTTGCTCGTTATTTGCATTTACTTTTTGAGTTTCTGAAGGTTGCATTCATAGCCTATCTGGTGCTGTTTGCTGCTTCTTTGTGATATGCATTTCTCTTGTGCTTCAGTGTGATCTGTTTGTACTTCATACCTGTTTGTTGTGCTTGCTCCTGCACTGCCAATCATTTGTGGTAATAGTCGATTACATTGGAGATTCTTATACTAAAGTATGCTGTGTTTGTGCTATTGATTTGTAAGGCAGCACGAATTTGATGCACTATTTATATTAAACTTGCAGGCCAGAACATCAGGAAGTTGGTCAAGGATGGTTTCATTATCCGGAAGCCTCAGAAGATCCACTCCAGGTCCCGTGCAAGGAGGGCACATGAGGCCAAGCAGAAAGGACGTCACTCAGGATATGGTTTGTAACTAAATCTTCCATTAGCATGATTGTACTCATATTAAGTGTGGCGTAACATGCGATTATGCGTTCTGCACAGGTAAGAGAAGGGGTACCAGGGAGGCTAGGCTCCCCACCAAGATTCTGTGGATGCGCAGGATGCGTGTCCTAAGGCGCCTTCTGCGCAAGTACCGTGAGGCGAAGAAGATTGACAAGCACATGTACCACGACATGTACTTGAAGGTCAAGGGTAACATGTTCAAGAACAAGAGAGTTCTTATGGAGAGTATCCACAAGTCCAAGGCTGAGAAGGCAAGAGAGAAGACCATTGCTGATCAGTTTGAGGCCAAGCGCGCCAAGAGCAAGGCAAGCCGAGAGAGGAAGAATGCCAGGAGGGAGGAGCGGTTTGCTCAGGTATGATAAATGTTTTGATTCTAGCCTGTCCTATTCCTTGTTTAACTAGAATCATCTTAGAAACTTAGAATTATCTTTGGCTCTTTGTTGAAGATTTGGGGGTTACTACAGCATGTGACCTATTTCTCTGTTAAGCTTAGGCAACATCCTTTTTCTTTGAGTGGGGTGTTAATGCTGAATACGTTATGTTACATTTGTCAGTTCCTTGTTTCATTGCCATTGTTTTAAGCATCAAATTTGTATGTAGTATTAGCAGAGTTCTCTTTCATTTTGAAAGGTACAGGTCAAAGTTTGCTCTACTGTACAAAACTGTTATTTCTGTTGGAACATTTGGTTGACAATACTATTTGGCTTCCAGGGCCCTAAGGATCATGCACCAGCACCAGCAGCTGCAGCTCCCGCTCCGGCAGCAGCGTAAGTTTCTTAAAAGGTTTCTGCACTTCAGATTGTTTTTTGTTTGTTTCATTAAAGCTCATTTTCTCCTATGCCATTGTCAACAGGGCACCAAAGAAATCCAAGAAGTGAAAGGTTCGATGTGAAGCTTAGCATTCTGGTTCTACTATGGAGGGTTAGCCTAATTTTGGAGAATCACAAGTTCAGAACTGTTTTATGTGCTATGTCTAAGTGTCGTGTCTCAGATACCTTAAATATCATATTGTGTTTGTTCTGTTGGATGTAGCAGAGATGTTTATGCAGAGTTTCCTTGAAACTGTTGATGTCAACGTATCTGGTTATGCTTGTGGACCTATTTTTACATCCTTTTATGTGATGCATGCCCACTTTCATCGTGTATTGCTGCCTGTCTATCGAATGGTAATCTCGCTATGCCGCTAGCCCTACGTAAGTAGCCCATGTCACGTTGAACCGTTTTCAGCCGTTTGGAGAGGCTGTGAAAACCAAGGGTGGAAACGGACCGCAATTCCACGCCGCGCCCCCGCGCGTGTGCCGCGAGCCTCCAATCTTCCCGAGGTCAAAGGCTCGGAATCATGTTGCCCCCGCATACCGCTTCAACGTGAGTCTCTCCCAGCTCGCATACCGCTTCAACGTGAGTCTCTCCCAGCTTCAACGTGAGTCTCTCCCAGCTCGTGAGTCTTTCTCTCGCGACCTCGATGCAACCAGGAGCGAGGCAGGAACCCGACGGCGGCTTCTCCCGTGCGTGCTCCCTTGCCCTCCTCCTCATGTGTGGCCTCCTCTGGCTCCTCTTTCTCTTCCCTGCGTCCTCGGAGGTGGCCTGCGGCGGCCATGGCGGCGGCTTCGTCTGCCCCATGCACTCCCTGACCTAACCCTAGATCGACCTGAGGCCGACGGCGGCGGAACGGTCAGTGAAGGGAAGGGGAAAGGCGGTGGCGGGGGAGGCGGACGGCGGGTGAAGGCGGATGGTCGCCAGGCCCCTGGCCTTGACCTCTCCCTGCCGGCCTGGACATCCAAACAAGATTTAGAATTGTGTTCTAGCTGTTGATTCTGAGCGAAACATTCATATACATCCAAACAACAGAAATGGAATTGCAGTCCATTTCCTTTCCAACATGGAAATGGAATTTCTAGCCCAATTCAATTTGGAGCTAAATTTCATACACCCAAACACAGTGTTAATTTTTTTTAGAGGTTCTCACTTCATGGAATTTCATTGCATCAATGAAATTTTCAAAAAGAAAAGCTGAGAACGCTCATGGAGATACATACCATGATTTGGAAAGTTCAGCTTCAAGTCGGACTAATAGAAGGTATGAAGTGGGATTTTTCTCCTCACAGTATGGACTGAGGAGATAGGATGATCTTTCATGTTTGCGAGAACTTGGAGGGGTGCAGGGCCGGCTCTATACTTTGCGGGGCCCTAGGGCGAAGTTGGTGACATGGGCCCTAAGGGTAATATTTATGTCGGCAGCGGCAGAACCAATAATTTTTAGCTCGTACTAACTATAATATATATTTTAAAAATTGTCCTAAGTAAAAATGATAATTGCCAATTTATCATAATAAATCAAATTCGGATTATAGAGCGGTCCATTACACCGTTAATTTGAATTAAAAATGGAAGTCCTTGCTGTAGGAAGCAAATGATTAGTTATTCATAAATTCATCACCTATATTATTACGGGCACCCTGTCTTTACTATTTTTATTGCCAAAAAAGCACATCTGCACTAGTCAGAGCAGTTTGCTTTCGTCTGGTTCTCGTTCTATGAAACTAGCGGGCATCGTGGTAATCTCTGAATTCTGCGAGCGACTGAGGCGGGCGAGGCCTACATCAGGATTAGAATAGTCGCATAAGAACATATCAACTCGATTGCTTAGGTTTCGTAGGCCTAGCGTTTCAACAATGTGCCTCATGCTCCCGATTGCTGGTCCTCTGCTAGTTTGTTGGCGCTAGTTCTTTTTCCTAGCCCAACATAAATACTTGTACAGGGGAGGATGCAATCGTGGGCCCCCCCAAAGGTGTGGGCCCTAGGGTGTCGCCCATGTTGGCCATGGGTCAGGGCCGGCCCTGGAGGGGTGTCTATAGATTATGGCAGTTCCATTCACCCCGATCCATCTCTCTTACATAATCACTGTGGCTGGGGTTTAGGTGCATCGTTTTATGCAGGTTAATTTGTCATCACCCAAATCCCCAATTCAACCCGTTGGAACAGATCGATATGATCAATGACTAGAAATTTCAAAGGTCACTGATTGGAAGCCAGGCATGGCATGGTGCTTCTTGACGCCCGGTGATCGATGGGTTCTCGCCTCCTCCACTCACGCGGGCGGGAGGGGGTGGGGACCTAGGACCTATGCTTGGCGTTCTTCAAGGTCCCTAAAGTTTAGCCTTTTGTGGTATCGTGGTGGCGCAACTCAGATGGTGGTGGATGCGCTACATCGAATAATGGTATCCCGACTTCAACCCCATCTTGACGACGTTTATGACGTCGAGAAGCTTGTGGGATATGGTCGTCGTCGGGCATGTGCTCCGACTTTGTGTGGTGTTGATCTCATCGCCATCTGGTCCTGGCGGCCTTGGAGTGCGGCGGCGGATTGCTGTTGGTTTGTGGTAGATGGTGGAGGACCCGGTCGCTTGATAGGCGGGGTGGCGTTGACCCCAGATCCGGCGTTGAAGATGCTCGAAGGGCTTCTCTGGCTGATGTTCTTTAGCGGCGGGCTAGATCCAGTCTTACAGGACTGGTGGTTATTGCGGCTCAGTAACGCCTCATGGCTAGGGGTTTCTTCAGTTCCAAAGTGTGGACCAGCTGGTGGTGATCTTCTTCTCCGACGACGGTGAATGATAAGAGTTCTTAGTAGTTGCGACGAGTACCGTTTGCAGCTGTTTTACCGTTTGTTTTCTCCTTATTTTCCTTTGCTTGTGTGTACCTTCTTTATATTGCTACACTTACAGATATAAGTAATATTTGCCCATGAAAGTACATAGTCAAAGAATAAAAACTTAGAGCGGTACATTTTTTTCTACTCCCTCCGACCCATATTAATTGACTTAGATTTGTCAAATTTTGGATGAACCTATATAGTAAATGGTGTCTAGATTCTTTAAAATTTTGACAAATCCAAGTCAATTAATATGGGCCGGAGGGAGTAGCAAGTACTTCCTCCATCCCCAAATAGATGTCCTATATTTGTCAAAAATTAAATAAATCTAGACACTATGTAATATAATTGTTTATTTAAATTTTGACAAATATAGGACAACTATTTTAGAAGGGAGAAAGTACATTATTTTACAGAGGTGCCCATTCCATTTCTCTACGGGGGAAAACGAAGTCGTGCAGGCGCCGCCAGGTCTTTCAAAACCCTCACTCGGCGTCGGCGAGCCGCCGCCATAAAACCGAGGGCCTCGAGGCTCGAGGAGGCACATGATCTACCTGCCGAAGAAGAGCTTGTGGCACCAGGAGGAGCTGGAGGCGACAAGGCTGCAGGGAGCAGGGCCACCTGCCGGCGACCTACCACCGGGACAGAGCCGTCGCCTCTCCGTCCCCTTTGCCGCCGCCGCCGCCGCCGCCGTTCCCCACCGAGGTAGCGTTTGAGTTTTATTCCCCCCGTATTAACTCTTGCTTCTCCGAATTGTCGATCCAAGAAAGGGAACTGAATGAATCGTCTCTACCATCTGTAGATGAAGAAGCACGAGCCCGCGGCGAGCCTCCCCTACGGCTGCGCTGGGCAGGACCGCTCGCTGTCTACCGGCGACGGAGGCCGCGACGAGGATACGCCGCCATTACCCTCGACTGAGCTAGCGTTTGAGGTATATTCCCCCCCGCATCTTCCGATCTTGAAGCCAATACAGGAAACCTGAACCTAAACGAGCTGTATCTGTTTGCAGAAGAAGCAGGAGCACGAGCAGCACCCTCTGGGGAGCCTCCCCGTGGACGCCCTCGCCGAGATCCTGTCGCGCGTGCCCTACAAGTCGCTCTGCCGCTTCAAGTGCGTGTCCAAGCCATGGCTGGCCCTCTGCTCCGACCCGGACATCCTCAAAAGGTGTCCACAGACCCTGTCCGGCTTCTTCTACAATTACCGTGGACGCTTCAAGTTCCACAATTTGTCTGGCAGAGGACCCCCTCTGGTCGACCCTTCTCTCCCTTTCTGGCAAGGGGTCTACGACACCTACACGGTTGAACAATGCTGCGGCAGCCTTCTCCTCTGCAAATGCTGGGAATTACGTCACGTGGTAGACGAGTACGATTACACCGTGTGCAATCCTATGACTGGGCAGTGGACTGTGTTGCCGCCTGTGGTATGGCAGGACCAAGAGGATGGTGCCTCTGTTTACTTTGAACCAATGGGGGATATCTTCCTAGGTTTTGACCCAGACGCTCCGTCGCGCTTTGTGGTGTTTGTGCCCCTGACCAACTGTTTCTGCGAATTCATTGAAATGGCAATTTACTCGTCGGAAACGGAACAATGGAACACGGTGAAGAGTGAGTGGGGTTACAAGACTATTCTGGTTGGTAATTCAGAGTGTGTCTTCCTGAATGGCACTATGCATTTGGCTACCCATTATGGTTCGGTAGTCACCGTCGATGCGGAGGGGAAGGTTTGGAGGGAGATTCAAATGCCAGACACACCAAGCAGCAACTATGAGGTGTCCATTGGGCGGTCTCAGGGACGCTTGTATGGGTGGCAGATAGATAATTATGACGATGATGCCCAGCTCTATGTTTGGGTTCTTGAGGACTATGTCATTGGAAAGTGGACCCTGAAGTACACTGTTCCTGTTTCGGAACTGTTCGGGAGGCAGCGTGGCGAAGATGATATGTCATATACCATGTTTGCAATGCACCCTGATTGTAACTGCATTTTCATCACTGATGAGGAGGAGATGGCAGTGTCGTATGATTTGGATAATCAGAAAGTGAATGTTAGCTGCACTTTTGAACAGTTCCAGGATGTTCTACCTTATATCCCATGTTTCGCGGAATGGTCTTCGGATGGTCACTGAACGTCACTGCAGCTTCATGTGCTTAGCTTGGAACTACTTCGTAGAAATCAGTTGTTGGGTATGGGCCTACTCTTCTTGTTTTATGGCACTGGCTTGGATATGTCCTAGATAGCTCCTATGTCTTCCTATCTGTTTGTGTCTTTGATGCCTGCTGTTTTGTGGATTTGAATAATATGCTACTTACCCATAAAAAATCTGCAAGGAACCCTCTAATGGGGTATTATTGAGCTCACTTTGTTAGCTCCTCATGTGAGGTAAATCTAAGAGAATGCATTATCTATGACTAAAATTCTTTTTATTTCCATTTAAACCATGCAAGTGTCTTCAGAATGCAATTTTGCTATCCTTTGATTTTAAATGCTGATGCAGTTGTGTTATGCTGCGTCCTTTGTAAATAGTACTCGTCCATCCACTTTATTTGGAATGGTGTTACTATAGTTACAGAGTATGGAATCCGGTAGAAACCTCTCTGTGTGGCTGCATATACAGATAGGTTAAGGAGATAAGCAAGGTGTTCCATTGTTGGTTTCAGTCTATGCAGCTTAATAGAACTAGACAACTCATCATACCTTTCCTTTACTTTTTTTAAACGAGAAGTGAATTTTACTTACCTAAGGGGCAGAGAACATGTAAAAGAAATCCAAGTCTAATCTGTGCATTATACTTGTGAAACATGTAAGCTGTTGCTACAGTCTAGTACTGGTTTCTTTGCAATGTTTCGTCTTGAGTGTTCATTCCATACCGAAGTGGACAATTGAGAATATAAAAGAACTAACAGGATCACTATAAAAGAACTACCACGTAAGCGCCCTATGAAATTTGAGAATGGATGTGCATTTTGCGTTCAAAGGAAAACATAAATAGTGCATATATGTAGGGCTAGCCTGCTATATTTTTGTATTTGAGTCTTTAGTGAAAAGCTTAACTGAGTTGTCACCAATCAAAAGAGCGCGAGGGATTGGAAGTGCATTTAGGCCCCTGATTGGTTTTAGTGATTGATGCTAGCGTATTAAGGAACCAATCATACTTTTCTGTTGAGAAGGGTTTGCCTTCCTTGAGAGTGTCCGTGAGATTTCACACTTCACAACCACAAATTTCATGGTCAATTGTGAACATGTTGATGTTATTTCAGAATTCTAGAACATGGGGGATATAAGAGGTGCTTTATCAGAGTATGTAAAGGCACTAAAATCATCTTATAGCTTTTGCAAGGTTATAAGACTAGAAGGTCTACCGGGAGAAAAGTAAAGTGATATTTGCATCGTTTTTTCTTCTTCAGGCTGGTCTAGCTCAGGTGGACGAGAACATTCAGGTTGTTCTTGCTTTGCAGCAGATTCAGAAGTTGGTTATGATTCTGGCCAGTGGCTAACATCAAATCCAGAGTTTGATATTACTTGCACTTATTATGACCAGAAAACCATTTAGCACCACAATATTTGTAGAGACCTGGTTCTGTGAATTTATATTCATGTTTCTGAAACTATTTACTTTCGAACTTCTTAATTAGCATTTCAGTAGTAACAGCAGGATGTCTGTACTTCTTAGGACCTGAATGTGAGATGATGAAGTGTTTCTGGTGTGCCATGAATACTTGGAGCTTCGTTTGCTTTCTGGTTGAGATTTAGCATATACTCCTTCTCCATGTCCTTGGACCTAACTAGAATTTCTCGATTTTTAATGAAATTCCTCCACTCATGACCTATCGCACATTCTCCAAAACCATTTCCTTTAAAACTATCCTATAAAATTTGGAGAGTGATCTTGCATCCCGATATCTCCAAAAGAAATGCGAAGTGACGGAAATTCTATCAGATGATTACATGCAAAAGTCTATCAAATGATATGACTAACGACTGTCTTCTAACACATCTTCATTAGCACCCGTTTCCACATTCTGGCCCCATTCTTTGATCTTCTTACGTTCGATGATAGGCCAAGATATTTGTCATTAAGTGACTCATTAGGTATCTTAAGAATCACCCTAATGTTGCCCCTAATTGTTTCATGACACCCGGGGCATCACTTATGTATAAGGTGAACTTTTGCTATAAGATGAGACCCACACAACTTATGAAAATGGCTACAATGTATAAGGTCAAGTTCACCATAAGCTGGGACCCACGTGTTTGTTAAAAGTATTAGAACTAGACTACTCTCGGCAGATGTACTATAGGGTTAGATCTAGTAGATCAGAGAGAGAGAGGGAGGGAGGGAGGGAGAGAGAGAGCCACCCGCGCCTTGGCTTGACGAGCACGAGCCGGAGGGGATACCAGAGGTGGTGCTTGAGCTAGTGGCCATGGGGAAAAGGGGGCGACGGCGTGGGTATGTGGGTGGTGGCGGTGCTTCCCGTTGGCTCACGCTAAACCCTAGATCTGTAGGGATATCGGTGGGGCGAGCAGCACCACGACGAACCTCGTCCCCCACCTCTTTATATAGCACGGCGACATGGGCCCACCAACCATGATAAGGTTGGGCGCCCCCGACCAGGGCGCGGATAGGGGCGTGGCAGGTCGTTGGGCTCTGTCACGTTAGAGATCAATTTAACATTCTCCCCCTTGATCTCGACTTTACTTTTAACTTTATACTTTATACTTTACTTGTTTCATCACGAATCGGTACATAGAGCATGTTTCATCGTCTCAGTTCAATTGCTGATAGAATCAGACATCCACTATATATTTTTCTATTTTGAAACAAATCTTGTTACTTTTGGGCCTCTATAGTCTAGGAATCATAGGCTTTCCATTAATCCCATACCGACTATGTAAGCCTTTCGTTAGTGGATCCGCAAGCATATCCTTTGTCCTTATATGCTCGAGACTTATAGTTTGATGCTGGACTTTGTCCTTCACAACATAATACTTTATATCTATTGACTTTGTAGCATTACTCGACTTGTTATTGTGAGCATAGAATACTATGGGCTCGTTGTCACAGTACATCTTTATTGGCCTGCTAATGCAGTCTACCACTCTCAAGTCGAGTAGAAATTTCTTTAACCATAACGCCTGTCCCATGGCCTCATAACATGCTATAAATTCTGCATACATCGTGGATGATGCAACTATTGACTGTTTGGCGCTTCTCCACGAAATAGCACCTCCTGCGAGAGTAAAAACATATCCTGTCGTGGACTTTCTATCGTCTTTATCTCCTGCAAAATCTGCATCTGAATACCTCTTATTTCTAGGAAATCAGATCTTTTATATATTAGCATGAGGCCTTTTGTGCCTTGCATATAACACAAAGCTTTCTTTACCATTTTCCAATGCTCCATGCCTGGATTCTCTTGATATCTACCGAGTACCCCGGTGATAAAAGTTAAGTCAGGGCGAGTGCACACTTGTGCATACTGTAAGCTTTCAACGGCCGAAGCATATGGTACTGACTGCGAGTGCATACTGTAAGCTTCCAACTTCCGAAGCATATGGTACTAACTTTATTTGATCGATCTCATATTGGTTCTTTGGACATTGGAATTTTCCAAAACTATCGCCCTTGACTATGGGAGCAGGTATGGCATTACTCGCATGCATATTGTATTTTTTTTAAAATCTTTTCATAATATGCCTTCTGCGATAGTCCTAACACTCCATTCTTTCTATGTCGGTGAATTTCTATGCCCAAAACATAAGAACCTTCACCAAGATCTTTCATGTCAAAATTTAAGGACAGGAACTTCTTTGTTTCCAGTAGTAGACTGACACCACTGCTAGCAAGCAAGATATCATCCATATACAGAATTAGAAAAATATATTTTCCACTTTTAAACTTTGCATAAATGCAGTTGTCCTCAACATTCTCTTTAAATCTAAATCTTTTAATTGTATCATTGAACTTTAAATACCACCGTCTAGAGGCTTGCTTTAACCCATAAATTGATTTCTTTAGATGGCATCCCATATGTTCCTTCCCCTCCATGAAAAAACCCTTGGGTTGTTTCATGTAAACATTTTCTTCTAAATCTCTATTTAGAAATGCCGTCTTTACATCCATTTGATGCAACTATAAATCAAAATGTGCAACTAGTGCCATTATGATTCTGAAGGAATCCTTACATGAGACCGGAGAAAAAGTCTCATTGTAATCTACCCCTTCTCTTTGCGTAAAGCCTTTTGCCACAAGTATTGCTTTATACTTTTCTACATTCCCATTGGAGTCATACTTTATTTTGTAGACCCATTTGCATCCTACTGTTTTGGATCCTTTAGGAATTTCCTCTAAGTCCCAAACATTGTTGGAACTCATTGATTTCATTTCATCTTCCATTGCCTCCACCCACTTGGCTGAGTGAGGGCTTCTCATGGCTTCTTCATATGAGGTGGGATCGCCCTTCATATGAACTGTTTCTATGTTATAAACTTTGTAAATTTCTTTAGAAATGGCTGGTCTTCTTTTTCTTTTATACCTTCTGAGTTCATCAGACTCTTGCTCATTTCGTGCCTCAGGTTCTGGCACATTTGCTGTATGTGGCTGTTCCGGCTCCCTTTCGTGCTCAACAGTGGGTTCAGGCGGCTCCTGAAGGACAGGTTCCGAACCTTCTCCCATTGCTATCACGTGTGGAGTCACAACAGGTGCCGGCACCACGACCTCAGGGGTTGTAGATGGTGGCACAACAGGTAGCGAGAAAAATGGCTCTTGAGTCATCGGATTAGGTGCATGCACCCTCTTCTCCTCAAGATCGATTTTCCGAGCTACCATGCCCCCCCTCATCAATTCGTCCTCCAAGAAGACTGCATGTCTCGTTTCTACCAACTTTGTGTATTTGTCAGGATAGTAGAAATGATAACCTTTTGATCTATCTGGATAGCCAATGAAGTGGCAAGGCACTATTTGGGGGTCTAACTTTGCAATATTTGGATTAACAACTTTTGCCTTAGCTGGGCTCCCCTAGACCCTCAAGTGGCGCAGAGAGGGGACTCTACCTGTCCACAACTCGTATGGTATTTTGGGCACCGACTTGCTTAGTAATCTGTTGAGAATGTGAATGGCGGTTTTAAGCGCCTCCATCCACAATCCCAATGGAAGGATGGAATAGCTCATCATGCTGCGCACCATATCCATAAGGGTACAGTTACGCCTTTCAGCTACTCCATTTTGCTGAGGTTCGCCCGACATAGAATACTGGGAGACTATTCCATTTTCCTGTAGGAACCTTGCAAAAGGTCCAGGTACTTGACCATATGGAGTGTGCCGGCCATAGTACTCCCCCCACGGTCGGACCGGACTATCTTAATTCTTTTATCATGCTGATTTCAACTTTAGCCTTGAAAATTTTAAATTTATCCAATGCCTCAGATCTTTCTTTAATTGGATAAATATAACCATATCGGGAGTGATCATCCGTGAATGTTATGAATGAATCGTAACCATCCACACTTTTCACAGGAAACGGTCCACAAATATCAGTGTGAATGATTTCTAGTGTTGCTATACTTCGGTTTGCACCCTTTTTGATTTGCTTTACATATTTTCCTTTTATGCAATCTATGCATTGTTCGATATCTGAGAACTCTAACGGAGGAAGAATATCATTTTTAACGAGGATTTCTATTCTTTCTCTCGAAATATGGCCTAATCTACAGTGCCATAACTTCGATGAGTCATGAGTTTGCTTTCTTTTCTTTTGTTCTTTGTTCGACAAGGAAACTTGCTCACTCACATTTATGGATGGCAATGGGTACCCATCACCCGCTAACCGGGTGGGTACCCGCATCAAATGGAGGAGGGTTTGGTTAAAGATAAAACTCATGGGTCTACTTAGTGGTAAATATCCAAACCCATCGGGTCTAGCGGGTACGGGTCTGGAGGTCCTAAACCCATACCCATTAACCCCCAGACCCATCAACTCTACATAGGCCCCACATGTAAGTGTACCTGGCTAGGCTAACCCTAACTTTGGTCGAGCCCAACCCCGAGTCCCCGACCCCTCCCGTACTCAGCTCAGTTATTCCCACTCCGCGTCGCAATCCCCCCGCACGCCCGCACGGCCCACACCCTGCACCCCACTGCCTTCCTCTCCTCTCATGTGCCGCAGTCCTCCCCGCAGTCAAGGTCGAGGTCGAGGAGGGCCATGGAGATCGAGCTAGTTAACGTAGAGGATGGAGGCGACTCCGAGGACGAATCACTCCGGTAAGGTGCGCCGCCCACACACCCCATGCCACTGCGGCAACAAGGAGACGACCGAGATTTGCCGGAGATCCCGCCCCATGGGAATGGGGCTCGGGTTGGCTTCCTTCTCGGCGTGCCGACCTCGACGTCGAACGGTAGGGGAGGAAGTGGCGGCCAGCAGGGAGAAACCAACAAGGGAGCAACGACGACGCAAGGAGGCGGCCAGAAGGAGGGACACACAACATCTGTTGTGCCCTTTGATGGCGACGATTGTACATGTCGCGGGTGCCCATCGGGTCATGGGTACCCAGCGGGTGGCGGGTCTGGTGGATACTTGGACCCGACGGCGGGTATGGAGGCGGGTGGTGGTGGCGGGGAGAGGTGGTGGAGGAGGGTATGGAGGTGCCATACCCGCCTCCATACTCGGCGGGTGCCATCCGTACTCACATTACACACAGAAATCACTTTATCATGCAAGGATAACAAATAAATCTTATTGTGAAGTAAAGCAATACCAACACAAGCATCTTTAAACCAAATGGCACACTTGCCATGTCCAAAATAACATTCATACATATGTTTATCCAAACATAACACACTTATTAAGTTTCTGTTGACGGAGGGAACAAATAAAACATCTTTTAACAGAATAGTAAAACCATCAGCTAGCTCCAAAGGAATGTCGTCAACAGCTTCAACTTCTACTTGAACCCCATTCGTGACCTCAATGCATCTTTTGCTTCTTTGCAAAGTCCTTGTTGAATGGAATCCCTATAAAGCGTTGGAAACATGAATAGTTGCACCAGAGTCAATCCACCAAGTAGATTTAGAAAACTGTTCATACAAGGATTCATTTATAAAAGAAACTGTGTCTTTACCATTCTTTTCCATTATGGACTTGAGCCATATTGGGCAATCTTTTTTGAAGTGACCAGGCTTCTTGCAATGGTGACACTGGTCCTTGTCCCTAGGGAGACTCTGCTAATGCTGATACTATTGGGGGCCTTTGCCAGGTGGCTTGGAAGGAGAACCACCATGGTTGTTGTTGTTAAAGGTTCTCTTCCTGTTGTCCTTCACGTAGTTCAGAGAACCACCATGAATGAACTTGAGCCTTTCTTTCTCTTGAGAACACATCCCAATGATCTTTTCAATGTCCCATTTTTTAGGAGACATGTTGTAGTTGATCACAAAGTTTCTCGAACTGTTGGGGAAGGGAAGCCATGACAAGGTGCACCAGTAGAGCAGGCTTGAGCTCGAGGTCAGCATCAATGGGCTTTAACTTAGCAGCCATGTTGCTCATCCTCACGATGTGCTCCCTGATGCCATGTGGCCCTCCAGTATACTTTTCTGTGACCAACTATTTGAGCAGCTGGGTGGCATACATCTTTGAAGAGCCAGTAAACTAACTCTTTATCTTTGCTAGATACTCCGCAACAGAGGCACACTCTTCGATTGAGCCCACAATAGTGTTCTCAATCGTATTATTTACAAAGGCCAAACACTTTTTGTTGGCATTGACCCAGTTTTGGTTATCAATTGAGTATGCCAGCTCTACTGGAGCATGGTCCCTTTTCCTCTTTTTCCAAGCAGCATTATCCTCAGCATCATTTCTTACTGAGTCTTTTGGCTTGACTGGCTGTTTGGTTTCCACAACCGAGTCAACCTCGGCACAGACAATGCCAGGTCTACTTTCTTCCTCCACTCAGTGTAGTTATCCCCCCTAAGCATTGGAATGTCCTTGAGGCAACTCATGAGGTTGAGACCTCCTGAAAACCACAAAAGATGTGAGATAACAAAAAACAATTGTATGCATTAATCCAACGTTGGTATAGATTAAACATGCAACTGTTTATGCAAATTAAAATTATATCACTATTGGGCAAAAATAAAATAAATACACCTTTGACACATAATAAACTAATCGTGATCATGCTATTAATAACGTTGGTCATATGATAACAGGACCATAATCAACTTTAATGTTTACTTTATCACATCTTTGAAAAATTTAATAATCACTTTATTGCATTCAAGCAATTTATATCAACTATTTGCAGCGGAAATAATATTACAATATTCATAAACTTCAAAAATTTATAGAAAAAATCTGTCACTTCTGTATTCTCTAATCAAAACTTTCATTGGAATATTTGAATAGAGAAAACTGTATCAAAATTGCTCAAAAAATTGAGCAAAACAAACAAAAAACAGCTAAAAAACCGCTTCTGTAAAAGAAAACATTTTAAACAGAGAAAAACTGGGCTGTTTTCGCCCTACTGCGCAGCCCAGCGCTCTCGTGGCCTGGCTACGGCCCAGCGCAGCTGCCCTCTCGCACTAGCGCCTATCTGCCGCACACGCGCGCTTGTGCCGCCAGCAGCCCGCGGCCTGGCCAGTCTGCGCGCCCTAGCTGCCGCACGCGCGCGCTCGCGCCTGCACCGCCAGCAGCCCGCGACACGGCCCGCTCGGCCCAACAGCCCGGCACCGACCCGCGCGCCCGCAGCCGCCCACACCACGCAATCCTAGCCGTCCAACCATGGCCGCCCTAGACCCTGCGGCTCCTCGCGATCTCGCGGGAACAAAAAACCCTAGCGCCACAGCCCCTCTTAACCCTAGCCACATTTTCCCCCTTTCCACCCCGCGAGCTCCCCCCGCTCCTCTCTGTCTCTGGCGGCTGCGCCGCCCGGCACCGCCGACAGTCCCCTCCCTCTCCTAGCGCACTAGCCCCTCCCTTCCCCTTCTTCCTTTCTCCGTCCCATCCACCTCCCCACCTCGCAAAATGTCGGTGCAGAGAGGAAAATGACGACGAGCGGCGGTGTCCCCCTGCCCTCCTTGGCGGCTATGTGTGCACCCGAGGGTGGGCGCCCCGCCGTCAAGCGGCGCATCGGCGACGATCTTTGTCGGCTCACCGGCGGTGGCCGGTGGTGCTTTTGTTTTCTAATCGGGGTTTTGACGATCTAGGGTTAGGGATTTGGGGTTTGCTTCTCACTGTTCTTGATCGGGATCTGGGGATTTGGGGTTGGTTTTATTTTGGGGACCGATCTATTCGACATGGGATGCTTTTTTGCTTTGCCCCCGAAGGGGTGGTTCTTCTTCTAGATGTCTCCCAAGAGGGTGCCCATCTAGATCGAGAGGAACCGCGCGGCCGTAGGGCAGGCGCACTTTTAGATCTAGGGTTTCACTTTGCCTTTTGCTTTGATTTCTTTCTACCGAAGAGGATCTAGGACTAGATGCTCTGATACCATTATTAGAACTAGACTACTCTCGGTAGATGTACTATAGGGTTAGATCTAGTAGATCAGAGAGAGAAAGAGAGAGAACCACCTGCGCCTTGGCTCGACGAGCACGAGCCGGAGGGGATACCGGAGGTGGTGCTGGAGCTAGTGGCCATGGGGAAAAGGGGGCGACGACGTGGGTGTCCGGGTGGTGGCGGTGCTTCCCGTCGGCTCACGCTAAACCCTAAATCTGTAGGGATATCAGTGGGGCGAGCAGCACTACGACAAACCTCGTACCGCGTGCAGCCGGTCCCCCACCTCTTTATATAGCGCGGCGGCAGGGGTCCACCAACCATGATAAGGTTGGGCGCCCCTGATTAGGACGCGGATAGGGGCGTGGTAGGCCGTTGGTCTCTGTCACGTTAGAGATCAATCTAACAAAAAGTACACACAAACAAGAGAGCGAGGAAAGAGTAAAATAATTATTTATTGCTTGTGGACAACCCATAAGCTTGTAGGTACCCTTAAGGAAAATCTTCTAAAGTAAACCTCCACTATATATAGTCTTATATAGTCTTATGATATATAGTCTTATGGACTATTTTTTGGCTTGTGAATAGCCTTATGGACTACACAATGGATGCCCTTAGCGAAGAAGAGCCTATTGACTTGTCATTGTTTACCCTCTGGCCCTAGCATTGCAATAGTAGTTGATTCCAATATATCATCCATCATCTTCATAGCATCAGCCGAAGTGGCTTTGCTGAACAAGATGCAATTATCTGGGGAAATCAGGTGATTCACCTTTGTTGCTTTGTCAGTTTGGGGCGTAGGTTGGACGTGCGTTTAGTCTGCAGGCCCAAAAGGACACATGAGAGGAATGGAAATTACCTCTAGAACGACCAGCCCATGCTAGGACGACGATTGCTGAATCATCCAGAACGTGATTGTCACACGCCGCCCAACACGCCGGCATATTCTCTCCACGGAAACATCACCACAACGTGATTGTCACACGCCGCCATCCGAGACTGCACGATGCACGCGCGAGGATGGCTTGTAGTAGCGCCAATATATAATAAGAGCCAGCCAGAACCCCAGCGCACATCATCTGCTACGACCTCGCTTCGCATAACCCTCGCCCGTCCTCCCGATCGAGCCACACAGGACACGGACGGAGGCATTGCGCCACGAGCTCCTGTCCCGACGGCCCACCCGCGGCACGCCGACAGGGCCCTCTCTGGCGTGGGCGCGACGGGGCTGACGGCCGCCAGCACCGTGCTGCTCTTCCTCTGCCTCGCCGGGCGCTTCGTCTGGGTGTACAAAAAGGAGGAGGCCGCCGCGAGCCGGGCCGGCCCTCGTTCCTCCCCGCCGGTCGTCCGTGCCATCGTGGTCCAGCGTGCCGTGCCGCCGTCGCTGCTCCCGGTCTTCGTGCACGCGAGTGACCGCGGCGCGCCGGACTACGAGTGCTGCGCGGTGTGCCTCTCGGAGTTCGGGGAGCGGGAGGCCGGGCGGCTCCTGCCGGGCTGCGGCCACGGGTTCCACGAGGCGTGCATCGCGACGTGGCTCCAGGTCAACACCACGTGTCCGCTTTGCCGCGCCGCGGTGGCCTATTGATAAACGTGCGAGCAACCATGTCTATCCGCTTCGTGGGCCGGGTGACGTACATGTGCATACAAAAGCGTCTTTCAAGCCGCCGTAGATTCTCGCATATTCCCCGTAGATCGATGTACTACATGTGAACAGGCTCGCGATAGTGTCCACCGTTGGCTAATTCGGTGCCATGGATCATCGGAGCGAAGCCAATGATCGTTGGTTCTGCAATGTACCAAGGGTGCAAAACCAGCCTTCGATCCAACTTTATTCCGTGGTATACAAATATTTACACGGGCGTGTCCAAACATTTTAACACCATATACTACTCCCGACATCTGAAGATTGATCCGGCGAAACCCGCCACTTCTAGTACTACCGCTAGTTCACCGCCAGACGGCGAATCAGCTACCCCACGGCGCGGTGCCTCCGGCGCCAGGGCCTCCCTCCCCGCCGCGGCGGGCCAGCATGGCGGCGAGCGCGCGGGAGTGCGGCCACGCGAGGTTGCCGCGCGACGCTGCCTCCCGGAACATGGCCTCGGCGCGGGCGAGCGACGCGTCGGCCGTGTCCCTCACCATGGTCCCGGGCACGTCGTTCTCCGCCCGGTCCTCGGCGCCGCCGTCCGTGTGGCGCGTCAGGGGCTTCCTCGTGTCCGCGAACTCCACCTCCGCCAGCGGCGACGGCTTGCGCGTCCGGTAGTACTCCCTGTCCTCCTCCCGCACCTTGCGCGCCGCCGCCTCCTCGTCCCCGGGCGTCGCGTCCCCGAGGGGGTCGCTGCCGGCGGGCGCGCGGTCGGAAGAAGGCCGGTGCCGCTTCTGCGTGAACGTCGAGCCTGCCGCCGGGTCGGCCAGCTCCTGCGACCCGAGCTTCCCCGAGGGGCCGAACGGAGGGACGCGCTCCTTGGCGGTGGCGGACGAGGTCGACTCCGCCGGCCGTGTTGTCGTCGATGACGGGTGCTTCTTGTCGGCGGCTCCCGAGGTGGCTTCCTCGGCGCCGGAGAACTTCGGGGGTCTTTCGGCGTAGTCTTCGCTCGGCGGCTCGCCAGAGTGGACGGCAGGGTCGCCCGTGCCGGCGGCTTCCGTCGTGGTTGACAGTAGGGCTAGGCGCCGGTGTACGGCTACGATGCTGCGTTGGGTGGTTGATGGGCTTGAGGCGACGAGGCGGAGAGCTCGTGCTGTGGCCATCATTGTGCTCGTGGCTTTCTATCCGTTTGGACCTGCGGTTTCGTTGGTCATGCTGGCGCCTCTGCGGCGCTGGTTCTATATAAGGATACGGGAATGCTCGCGTCTGGGAGCGTCGAGAGAGCTGCCGGAGCAGGACGACGAGGCGGGAGAGATTTCGGTTCGACGCGTGGCGAGTTCGAGGGAATCGAGAATGAGGTGGAAGACACGAGTCGACCAGGAGAACCCGCCTCCTCTCCCGAATGTCCTGGACGGATTGACTTGGAGTCGGCTGGGCACGAATGAACTTGCTATTTGGGGAAATGCAATCCCTTAAGTTAGACCCCATACCATTTTAACCGTTGATTTGTTGGAAATTCATGGATTACTCCTTCTATCTTATTCTTCAAGTCTAATTAATTTTTTAACAACGCCCTCTTGTCCTTTCAAGATTACTCACGTTCCCGTTTTGGATTCTTCAGAAGACAAACGTGATTTATAGATGATTCCATACAAGTATCAGTCAGAATTCCACATGTTTAAAACTGTTGGTACATATAAAGAGGTTTCATACAAGTTTCATATAATATTTCATACAAGTTTCATAAAATATTTCAGTCAGAATCCCAATAACATCGTACAACATTTCATACAAGTTTCATATAATGTTTCTTAGCAATTTTATCACATTTTCAAGCATATTTCATAAAAGATTCATTATGGTTCATACAAAGTTCAGCAGAGGCCAACTCAATTTTTCTAGACTCATTGTTTCATTATAGATTCAACCCTACCATACCAGATCATAGGGGTGTCAAGATTGCAATTTTTATAGAATAAATCCATGAATAAAAATAAACAGAAAATAACAGATTTGCATACAAGGATTTACCCAAATCATTTTCGTTTTCCCTCATTGTAAATAAACCTTTTTTTGATGTTTCATACATAAATCCATAGAAGATTCATACCATGATCCATACAATTTTTTTTGAAGAATTTCTCAATAGAAGATTCACACATGGATCTACATAGACAGGAGTATCATTCATGTTTGTGGCAAGATCAGGGATAATAATATATACACTGCAAATCTATTCACATGGAAGCAAAATAAATCACAGAGACAAATCATGTCAGTTTCATACATATCTCATCACAAGTAGTACTGATTCTAAACATGTATCATCATAGATCCAAATAAAAATACAATATCCAAACAAATTTCAGGAGTTTTGATATAACTTTAGAGGAATTAGAATGAAACAAAAAAAAATCTCCACATTCGGATCTATAAAGAAATAAAATCAAAAGCAAGAATTGATATCTCAGCACCAAATCAAATCCAGGCCTAGGTCTACGGGCCAGATCCGTTGGAGGGGAACTGGTGAGAGGAGGCCATCGAGTCCCCAAACCTCTCTGTTGCAGGGAAGGTCGCCCTTGCCACCGAAGGTGGCGGCGCTGGAGCTCGGACACCAGAGCTGGAGGTGTTGGAGGCGCTGCATCGACGCTGGGGAGGCCACACGCGAGGAGGCTGGCGCTTGGGCGAGGAGGTAGAGACGGTCGGGAACGGCGAGCCACACGCAGATTCCCTAGCGATGAGATGCTGGATGGGGTTGCCGCAGGAATAGGAGCGTCGGGGCTGCGGGGTGGCCGGGTTTGGCCATGTGAGGAGGACTACGCCGCTTGACCACAAGGCGGCGGCATTGGGAAAGGGCAGGGGGCTCACAGGAAGGTTGGGGAGGAGGGCAGGGGCACGATAGTGCTGGGAGGGGGCAGGGGTGCTCAGGAGGAGGTGGGTAGGTGTGGCGGAGGGGTGGGTTAGTGTCGGAATTATGCCCTAGAGGCAATAATAAAGATGTTATTATTATAATTCTTGTTCATGATAAAGTTTATATTCCATGCTATAATTGTATTAAGCGGAAACATTAATACTTGTGTGGTTTGTGAACAACACTATGTCCCTAGTACGCCTCTATGGACTAGCTCATTGATCAATGATGATTAAGGTTTCCTAACCATAGACATGAGTTGTCAATTGATAATGAGATCATATCATTGGGAGAATGATGTGGTGGACAGACCCAAACTAAGCGAAGCAATTAGATCGTGTCATTGTGTTCATCTTTGCGAAGCTTTTCCTATGTCAAATATTGTATTCCTTAGACCATGAGATAACACAACTCCCTGGTATCGGAAGAAAGCTTTGAGGTCATCAAACGTCATCCTATGAGAGGGTGATCATAAAGGTGTGTCTCAGGTGATCGGAAAGTATCTGTTGGGTTGTATGTATCGAGATGGGATTTGTCCCTCCCAAGTCGGAGAGATATACTTCGGGCCCACTCGGTAATCGATATCAACACCGCTTGCAAGCATGTGGTTAAGGAGTTAATCACAAAGTGATATCGGATTACGGAACGAGTAAAGTACTTGCTGTGAACGAGATTGAGCTAGGTATGACGGTACCGACGATCGAATCTCGGGCAAGTAAAATATCGCGAGACGAAGGGAATATGTATACGGGATTGATTGAATCCTGGCATCGTGGTTCATCCGATATGATCATCGATGAATGTGTGGGAGTCAATATGGGTGCCCAGACCCCGCTGTTGATTATTGATAGAAGATCATGTCTGCATATTCTCGAACCCGCAGGGTCACACACTTAACGTGTCTCGACGCTAGGATAGATTGGATAATTGGTTTATGAATTTTTGTTCAGAGTCTCGGATGGGATCCGGGATATCACGAGAGGTTCCGGAATGGTCCGGAGAATAAGATTCATATAAGGCAGTGCAGTTTTTGGAGTTCGGAATTGTTCCGGGTTAATCGGTATTGTACCGGAAGCTTCTAGAACCTTCCGGAAGGGGGCCAACGTGGTCCCACCTTCCGGGAGGGGGCATGGGCCTATGAGGGAGTTTCCTGGCCGCATTGGGCCAGGGGCACAAGGCCCCATAGGGCCCAGCCGATTCTAGAGAGATTTGACTCGTTTAAATCTCGGAATAGAATTTCTAGATAAGGGAGAGTTTAAATCGTTTAAACTAGAGATAGGCTTGGAGGAGGGGCTAGAGCTGGCCGCCCCTCCCTCTCTATATATAGAGGGCTGGTGCGCCCCCCCTCCCACACACCTTCCTCCAAACCCTAGTAGCCCTGCTGCCTTCCTCTCTCCCTCCCGACTGTTTGTAGGCGAAGCCCTGCAGCAGAAATTCTCCATCATATACACCACGCCGTCGTGTTGTAGATCCAATCCATCTCTCCACCATACTTGCTGGTCCGAGGAAGGAGGAGACGTCGAGGTGCTGCACGTGTGCATCTCACGGAGGCACCGCCACTTGTGGTGCTAGATCGGATCGGATCGCGAGGAGGAGAAGCGAGTTCGACTACATCACCCACGTTCCGACGAACGTTCCGCTGTGCGAATCTTCAAGGGTATGAAGATCTAATCCAATCTCTCTCGTTGTTTGCATCTCCTAGATTAGATCTTGGCTTTCCCTTTGTTCGCTTCCGTAGAAAATTTTGATTTACTATGCTGCGAAACCCCTTCAGTGGTATCAGAGCTAGATCTATGCGTAGATGTGTTTCACGAGTAGAACGCAACATGGTTGTTGCGGGCGTTGATGTTTTCTGTTGCAAGCCTCTTGTTTGTGTTCTTCTTATGACGCGGGATAGTGAGATTGAAGCGGTCCAGGCCAACCTTACGTGACGTCGTTCGCGAGACCGGCTCCGCACTTGACATGTGGCTTGTACCACATATGCGGCTGGTGGATGTGAGTTTCTCTCACTATAGTTGTCATGGGATTAACACCGGAGTTTGGCAACCATAATATCACCGTTGTGGCTTTCCGTAGGTAAGAATCGTTCTTAGCATCTACTCCCATAAGCCACGTAAAACATGCAACAACAAAGTAGAGGCGTCTAACTTGTTTTTGCAGGGAGTGTTTTCTGTGATATGGTATGGCCCAAGATGTGATGTGTATAATGTATGCGATGATCATGTTTTGTAATGTTTCACGACTTGCATGTCGTTGAGTACACAACCGGCAGGAGCCATATGGTTGTCTTTATAATTGTGTATGACCTGCGAGTCAACTTCTTTTACGCCATGTAATAGCTTTACTTTATCGCTAAGTAGTTAGTAATAGTTGTAGTTGCTATTCGTGGTGGAGGCAATCATGGTGGAGTGATGGAGATCATGCCGGAACGCACAAGATGGAGATCATTGCGCGAAGATTAGCTATACCATGTCACATAAAGTTATATGCATGTGATGTTAATCCTTTTATGTATCTTATTATGCTTAGATCGCGACGGTAGCATTATAAGATGATTCCTCATTTAAAGATCAAGATAAAAACTGTGTTCTCCCCAAGTATGCACCGTTGCGAAAGTTCGTCGTGTCCAAGCATCACGTGATGATCGGGTGCTATAGACTCTACGCTCACATACAACGGGTGCAAGCCAGTTTTTGCACACGCGGAAATACTTGGGTCTAGCTTGACGAGCCTAGCATGTACAGACATGGCCTCGGAACACAAGAACCGAAAGGTTAAGCATGAGTCATATGAATGATATGATCGACACTTCGTTGTCCACCATTGAAACCACATCTCTTCTCGTGATGATCGGATTAGGTGTGGTGAATTTGGATCGTGTTCACTAAACAACTTGAGGGATGTTGAATTTAGTGGGAGTTCATCTAGTAATTTGATTAAGTTGAACTTTTTATCATGAACATAGTCTAAATTGTACTTGCAAATACTGTAGATCACATGGCCAAGTCCAACTTCAACTTCAACATTTTTGCTGAGAAAGAAAAGCTTAGAAACAATGGGTCTAACTTCACCAACTGGTTCCGCAATCTAAGAACCATTCTGTTTGGCGGACAAAAGGACTATGTCCTTGAGAAAGCGTTAGGTAACCCCCCTGCTGCAACTGCGCCGGCTGATGAGAAAGCTGTCTATCAGTCGCGCAAAGATGATTATGGTGTGATTAAGAGCACCATGTTGTTTGCTATGGAACCGGAACTTCAAAATCGTTTTGAAAACTATCCCGGGCCCTTTGAGATTCTCGAAGAGTTGAAAACCATGTTTCAGACTCAGGCCCGTTCTGAGAGATATGAGATCTCTGAGAAGTTCTTTAACTGCAAGATGGAGGAAGGGAGTTCTGTTAGTGAGCACGCCATTAAGATGTCGGGCTACACTCAACGCCTTGAGCAACTGGACTGCAAGATTCCAGAGGAGCTCAAGATTGACAGGGTTCTGCAATCACTCCCTCCTAGCTACAAAAGTTTTATAGTGACTCATAACCAGATTGGTTCCACTGATACGATCACCGAGCTCTTCGCAAAGCTGAAGGCTGCGGAGGTGGACATCAAGAAAGATAATCATGTGTTGATGGTCAACAAGCCCTCCTTTAAGAAAGGTAAAGGTGCAAAGAAGCCCTTCAAGAAAGGTGGCGGCAAGCGCGTTGCCCCTGCTGAGAAGAAGCTCAAGTCTGGTCCTAAGCCGGACACTGAGTGCTTCTATTGCAAGGACAAGGGTCACTGGAAGCGCAACTGTCCGAAGTACTTAGCGGACAAGAAGGCTGGCACCATCAAAGGTATATTTGATATACATGTTATTGATGTTTTCCTTACTAGCCCTCGTTGTAGTGCCTGGGTATTTGATACCGGTTCAGTTGCTAATATTTGTAACTCGAAACAGGAGCTACGGAATAGACGGCGGCTTGCGAGGGATGAGGTGACGATGCGCATTGGCAACGGATCAAGAGTTGATGTGATGGCCATCGGCACGCTCTCCTTAGTTTTACCTTCGGGATTAGTTTTAAACCTTAATAAATGTTATTATGTGCCTGCGTTGAGCATGAACATTATTTCTGGATCGTGTTTATTGCAAGATGGTTATTCATTTAAATCGGAGAATAATGGTTGTTCTATTTATATGAGTAACATCTTTTATGGTCATGCACCTATTGTGAATGGTTTATTTCTTCTAAATCTCGAAAGGGATGAAACACACATCCATAACATTGAGGCTAAGAGATGCAAAGTAGATAGTGATAATACTACTTATTTGTGGCACTGTCGTCTAGGTCATATTGGTGTAAAGCGCATGAAGAAACTCCATTCTGATGGACTTTTGGAGTCTCTTGATTTTGAATCATTTGACACATGCGAACCATGCCTCATGGGCAAGATGATCAAAACCCCGTTCTCCGGTATGATGGAGCGAGCAACAGACTTGTTGGAAATCATACATACCGATGTATGCGGACCGATGAGTGTTTCGACGCGCGGTGGATATCGCTATTTTCTCACTTTTACCGATGACTTAAGTAGATATGGGTATATCTATTTAATGAAACATAAATCTGAAACATTTGAAAAGTTCAAGGAATTTCAGAATGAAGTAGAGAACCATCGTAACAGAAAGATTAAGTTTCTACGATCCGATCGTGGGGGCGAATATTTGAGTTATGATTTTCTCACGCATCTCAAAGCAAGTGGAATCGTTTCACAACTCATGCCACCCGGAACACCACAGCGCAATGGTGTGTCTGAACGCCGGAATCGAACCCTATTAGATATGGTCCGATCGATGATGTCTCTTACTGATTTGCCGTTATCATTTTGGGGTTATGCATTAGAAACCGCTGCATTCACTTTAAATAGGGCTCCATCTAAATCCGTTGAGACGACACCGTATGAACTATGGTTTGGTGCTAAACCTAAGTTGTCGTTTCTTAAAGTTTGGGGATGCGAAGCTTACGTCAAGAAGTTGATGCCAGACAACCTCGAACCCAAAGCGGAGAAATGCGTCTTCATAGGATACCCTAAGGAAACTATTGGGTATACCTTCTATCACAGAACCGAAGGCAAAGTGTTTGTCGCAAAGAACGGTTCCTTTCTTGAGAAGGAGTTTCTCTCGAAAGAAGTGAGTGGGAGGAAAGTAGAGCTAGACGAGGTTATTGAACCTTCTCTTGAATTGGAGAGTAGCGCAGCACCTGAAATTGTTCTAGTGCCGCCTGCACCAACAATAGAGGAAGCTAATGATAAGGATCATGAAGCTTTGGACGATGCTGCTGCTGAACGTCGCAGGTCGACAAGGTCGCGTGCCCCTCCTGAGTGGTACGGCAACCCTGTCTTGACTGTCTTGTTAGTAGAAGACAGTGAACCTATGAACTATGAGGAAGCGATGATGAGCCCAGACTCTGAGAAATGGCTAGAAGCCATGAAATCTGAATTGGGATCCATGAGCGAAAACCAAGTATGGACTTTGGTGGACCCTCCTAGCGACCGAAAGGCCGTTGAGTGCAAATGGATCTTCAAGAAGAAAACGGACGCGGATGGTAATGTTACCGTCTATAAAGCACGGCTTGTCGCAAAAGGTTTTCGACAAGTTCAAGGTGTTGACTATGATGAGACTTTCTCTCCCGTAGCGATGTTTAAGTCCATTCGGATTTTATTAGCAATTGCTGCGTTTCATGATTATGAAATATGGCAGATGGATGTCAAGACTGCGTTCCTCAATGGCAACATTGATGAAGAGTTGTATATGATGCAACCCGAAGGTTTTGTCGATCCTAAGGATGCTGATAAAGTATGCAAACTTCAGCGTTCCATTTATGGACTGAAGCAAGCATCTCGGAGTTGGAACCTTCGTTTTGATCAAGTGATCAAGAGCTTTGGATTTGTTCCAAATTGCTACGAAGCTTGCATCTACAAGAAAGTGAGTGGGAGCTCGGTGACGTTTCTGGTACTATATGTGGATGACATATTGATTATTGGAAATGACATCAACATGCTTAACGATGTGAAGAGTTATTTGAACAAGTGTTTTTCAATGAAAGACCTAGGTGAAGCTGCTTATATATTGGGCATCAAAATCTATAGAGATAGACAAAGACGCCTAATAGCTTTAAGCCAGAGTACATACCTAGACAAAGTTTTGAAAAGGTTCAGAATGGATAAGGCATTGAAAGGTTCAGTGCCTATGTTGTCAGGTAAGATATTGAGCAAGGCTCAGTGTCCAGCTACGGTAAATGATAGGGAAGCTATGAGCAAAGTGCCTTATGCCTCGGCCATAGGTTCCATCATGTATGCCATGTTGTGTACTAGACCGGATGTGTCCAATGCTCTTAGTTTGACGAGCAGATATCAAAGTGATTCAGGAGTGGAACAATGGACAGCCGTGAAGAACATCCTAAGGTACCTCAATAGGACTAAAGAAATGTTCTTAGTCTATGGGGGTGATGAACAGATCGTCGTAAAAGGTTACGTCGATGCTAGTTTCGACACCGACAAGGATGATTCTAAATCTCAGACAGGATACATGTATATTTTGAATGGAGGAGCTGTGAGCTGGAGAAGCTGCAAGCAAAGCGTGATCGCGGGATCTACAGTAGAAGCGGAATACATGGCTGCTGCAGAAGCGTCAAGTGAAGGAGTTTGGATCAGAAACTTCATCACTGAGCTTAGCGTGGTTCCAAGTGCATTGGACCCACTGGAGATATTGTGTGACAACACTGGCGCCATAGCACTCGCTAAGGAACCAAGATATCATCCAAAGACCAAGCATATCAACCGCAAGTTTTATATAATCCGAGATTATATAGCAGATGGAGATCTGAAGATCAGCAAAGTACATACAGATCTGAATGTCGCAGATCCATTGACTAAACCTCTTCCACGTGTAAAACATGATCAGCACCTCAGTGCCATGGGTGTGAGATTGTTGCCAAATGTAAACTAGATTATTGACTCTAGTGCAAGTGGGAGACTGTCGGAATTATGCCCTAGAGGCAATAATAAAGATGTTATTATTATAATTCTTGTTCATGATAAAGTTTATATTCCATACTAGAATTGTATTAAGCGGAAACATTAATACTTGTGTGGTTTGTGAACAACACTGTGTCCCTAGTACGCCTCTATGGACTAGCTCATTGATCAATGATGGTTAAGGTTTCCTAACCATAGACATGAGTTGTCAATTGATAATGAGATCATATCATTAGGAGAATGATGTGGTGGACAGACCCAAACTAAGCGAAGCAATTAGATCGTGTCATTGTGTTCATCTTTGCGAAGCTTTTCCTATGTCAAATATTGTATTCCTTAGACCATGAGATAACACAACTCCCTGGTATCGGAACAAAGCTTTGAGTTCATCAAACGTCATCCTATGAGAGGGTGATCATAAAGGTGTCTCTCAGGTGATCGGAAAGTATCTGTTGGGTTGTATGTATCGAGATGGGATTTGTCCCTCCCAAGTCGGAGAGATATACTTCGGGCCCACTCGGTAATCGATATCAACACCGCTTGCAAGCATGTGGTTAAGGAGTTAATCACAAAGTGATATCGGATTACGGAACGAGTAAAGTACTTGCTGTGAACGAGATTGAGCTAGGTATGACGGTACCGACGATCGAATCTCGGGCAAGTAAAATATCGCGAGACGAAGGGAATATGTATATGGGATTGATTGAATCTTGGCATCGTGGTTCATCCGATATGATCATCGATGAATGTGTGGGAGTCAATATGGGTGCCCAGACCCCGCTGTTGATTATTGATAGAAGATCATGTCTGCATATTCTCGAACCCGCAGGGTCACACACTTAACGTGTCTCGACGCTAGGATAGATTGGATAATTGGTTTATGAATTTTTGTTCGGAGTCTCGGATGGGATCCGGGATATCACGAGAGGTTCCGGAATGGTCTGGAGAATAAGATTCATATAAGGCAGTGCAGTTTTTGGAGTTCGGAATTGTTCCGGGTTAATCGGTATTGTACCGGAAGCTTCTAGAACCTTCCGGAAGGGGGCCAACGTGGTCCCACCTTCCGGGAGGGGGCATGGGCCTATGAGGGAGTGTCCTGGCCGCATTGGGTCAGGGGCACAAGGCCCCATAGGGCCCAGCCGATTCTAGAGAGATTTGACTCGTTTAAATCTCGGGATAGAATTTCTAGATAAGGGAGAGTTTAAATCGTTTAAACTAGAGATAGGCTTGGAGGAGGGGCTAGAGCTGGCCGCCCCCTCCCTCTCTATATATAGAGGGCTGGTGCGCCCCCCCTCCCACACACCTTCCTCCAAACCCTAGTAGCCCTGCTGCCTTCCTCTCTCCCTCCCGACTGTTTGTAGGCGAAGCCCTGCAGCAGAAATTCTCCACCATATACACCATGCCGTCGTGTTGTAGATCCAATCCATCTCTCCACCATACTTGCTGGTCCGAGGAAGGAGGAGACGTCGAGGTGCTGCACGTGTGCATCTCACGGAGGCACCGCCACTTGTGGTGCTAGATCGGATCGGATCGCGAGGAGGAGAAGCGAGTTCGACTACATCACCCATGTTCCGACGAACGTTCCGCTGTGCGAATCTTCAAGGGTATGAAGATCTAATCCAATCTCTCTCGTTGTTTGCATCTCCTAGATTAGATCTTGGCTTTCCCTCTGTTCGCTTCCGTAGAAAATTTTGATTTACTATGCTGCGAAACCCCTTCAGTTAGGGTTAGCGCTAGGAGGGCTTGGGGTGGGGTGTCTAAGTGGGGAGCGACATAATTTTGTATATCTGCAAGAACTAAAATGCAAAAATTGAACCCTTTGACTAGTAGACTTTTGCATGAATCTTGAATCAATCGATGGATGCGATGGTGTCAGGTGCCCAGCTTAGGAGGGGTAAGTTTGCATTACTATTTAGTCCAGAAAGGTGAGGAGCAAGAGCCGCTTGCCTAAAAAAAGAAAAGGAAGCCAGCCGGGACATTTACTTGTTGGTAGGTATCTAAAAAAAACTTGTTGGTACGCAACTTAGACTATCCCTTTCTCTAAAAGACCCTAGTTGTATAAAAAAACTCCATCCGACCCAAATTAGTTGACTTAAGATCGAATGTATCTAATACTAAATCATGTATAGATACAACCGAATCTATACAAATCTAATTCAACTAATTTAGGTCTCAGAGAGTAGTTGTAATCAGGTTGAGCTACCTAAGTTGACGAGCCAATGGGTTATAGGGGCTATTTCGGCAAGAATTTGTCTAGTCTTACAACACAAAATATCTCAGTAACATCCGCCTTGTCAATTTTTTACCATTATTTCATTACCATGTGGGCTGCCATGTAGATGCATATTTGGCGTCCACATCCACCATTCCATATTCTTCTTATCGACACCGCTCTGCTCCCCAATCAGAGCTCGGCATCTCTATGGACACAACCATGGTACGGGACAGGGACGAGAATTCATGTCTAGAGACAATCTGTCAATAGTGCTTACATGCTCGACTCCACTCTCCTCCTCCCAAATAGGAGCCTATCGTCGCTTTAGTCATAGCCATGGCACGAAGCTGGGATACAAATTCCTTTCCCCGAGGAGATATGTCAATAGCGCGAACCTGCTGGTCCCCGCTATCCTCCTCCTGAATGAGAGCTCATTGTAGTTGTGGTTGCAGCCATGACATAGTCCACTACGTCTTCCTCTTTTCATCCCTGGGTGGCATCTATCGCGTTCGACACAATGCCAACATGGTGCATTTCCCTCCTTTTTTGTGTGAATGAGGTAGAGGAACATATACAGATTTGTTGTTTATTCGATATTCCTTTAAAATTTGTAGCTCTATAGGAAGAAAAGAGAAAACCTAAGCGGAAGGATGATGATGATAGTGGTTTGTACGTTTCATGGCATCACCAAGGGCTTGTTGATGAAGCATTGTACGAAGAGGGTGAAGTTCAACAACCATTCCAACTATTTTGGCAACAAATCATGAGCATATTCATACAAATACAAGAGGATAAGTTAGATCCATATCATCGATCATGAATAGGTGCCACATTCTTGCTATGTGTTCTAGTACATAACAATAAAACTATTTATCATGTATGACTAGATGGTATTTATAATGTATAACTAGGTGGTATCACTAGCTATAGAATTGTACGAGGATGCTATCGGTTTATATGCATTATGTATTCTATATTATTATTTGTTATGTATTTATGCGTGGAATTGTAATATTTTTTTAGAATATTATTTTTACGGACTTTGCATTTTCACTGGATAACTGAATACAGAACTTACAAAATAAATAAATAAACAAAACTTAGTCTACATACATATTGACACACATGATACATCATGTCATTGTCTCATACCCAGGATGCACAACCGAATAAGCATAATTTAGTATTACAAATAAGCATAACATATTGATTATAAAAGTAAGGCTTTAACTAAATATAACTAGTTCCTCCAATCCGTAAAATGAAGCACTAGGCAGCCGGTGGCAGTGTTGGAATGAACCACATCAGTATCTCGGCATGTTCATCATATACAACCTATCTATACCCTAGTTCTAAGCCAGTGTGAGGCTCCATTGACGTGCATGCGTGTCTAGGTAGGACTTAGATGAGGGTTAAGATGATATGTACGCGTGTGTGTAGCAAACATACAGTTTGGTTTGAACACGTAAAGTGATGGTACCTCAACAACAACATGTCCTTTTATCGTTCGAAGCAGCAGCAACACTAGTAGCAGCACCAGTAGGTTCTTCTTCTTCATCATCATCATCACCACCACCACCACCACCACCAACATCACCAGGTTCTTCACCATCATCACCACCACTAGCATCAAAAGTTCTCCGTCAGCACCATCAACAAGTTCTTCGTCAGTAGCAGCAGGAACAACGACATGTTCTTTGTCAACAATTACAAATTTGACAGTTGCAGAGGCTTCGAGGAAGAACGGATAGTTGATCCCAAGAAATGCAGATTGTCTATCCAGATTCTCGACTCTGCTCCAATCTTCTACAGGGATGCAGAGTGGATAAACGGACCTCGAGAAAATGTGCCACCGTACCGTTGGATAAAAATAAACACTTATCCCCTTGTACACGATTGGATCACCAACGCTAGTTAGTGCACCTCGACTATGAATCCACATGAAATCATGTAATGGACCATTGGCACGCTTCGTAGGTGCCAGGAACCAGGTACCGTAACGCAATGTCATGAGTGCCCCTGTAGGGGTTCGTAGAATGGAAAACAAAAAAATTCTACCGCATGAACACACACAAGCCAAGATCTATCTATTAGATTGTAGCAACAAGTCGATTAGAGTACTCACCCTCGAAGATTCCAAAGCGGTTAACGAGAGCAGATTCTCATGGATGATGTAGTCGTACACTTGCCGATCTCAAGAACGCGTAGACGATCCTTCCGGCGTTGCGTTCCAGCAGCGCTTCCGCAGTCGGTCACACGTTTGGTACTTGATGAACTCCTTTTCCCTTGTTCCAGCAGGCAACCGAGGTTGTAGTTCTCTCCTCGCGATTCCGGCAGCACGACGGCGTGGTGTCGGAAGTAGAGGGAAGATCCCGAAGGGCTTCGCCTAAGCCGGAGCAGGTTATGGTGGAATATTAGGGTTTACCGGCGTCTAGGGTTTAGAATCCGGAGAGGAGGAGGTGAGGCCGACGGCAAGCCGACAGCGTGGCGGCGGCGCGGGTTTGGGTGGTGGTGTGTGGAGGGGCAACCCCCTCCCCTCTATTTATGAGAGGGAGGGGCAGCTAGGGAGAGGGGAGTTTGAATCCTACCCCAACTCCCTCTCCTTCTAGGCTTGTGATGGAGGGAGAGAAGGATTATGTTCTTCCTCCACCGAAAAACATTGTCCGAGTTTGAATTTTCAAATTTGCCTTTTGACTTTCAATTTTGGAGTTTGATTTTACTCTTTATTTGCACAACCCTTTGACCTAGGACATGATGCAACCATTCCACTTAGTCATGACACATTCATGCATCCTTCCCCTTCCGGTGCGGTGAACCTTCTAGATCATTCCGGTGAAAACACCGGAATCATTCCTGAACTTCGGAATTGGACTTTCCTTATATGAATCTTATTCTCCGGACCATTCCGGATCTCCTCGTGATATCCGGATCCCATCTGAGACTCCTAACAATATCCGATCTCCCTACTTATATTCCATATCTACTAAACAACATCGAATCCTTAAGTGTGTCTCCCTACGGTTCGTGAATTATGCAGACATGACCGAGACTCTTTTCCGATCAATAACCAAATAGAGGAATCTGGAAATTCATATGGTCCCCACATATTTCTATGATTACTTTGCGATCGAATGAACCATTTACATACGATACCAATTTCCTCTTGTCTCGCAATATTTTACTTATCCGAGGTCTGATCGTCGGTACCTCTGCATACCTAGTTCAACCTCGTTACCGGTAAGTACCCTTTTCTCGTTCCCGTGATATGTGATCCCTTGTGATCCAGTCACATGCTTGCAAGCTAATTGGATGACATTCCACCGAGAGGGTCCAGAGTATATCTATCCGTCATATGGATGGACAAATCCCACTCTTGATCCATGTGCCTCAACTCATACTTTCCAAACACTCAATGCCACCTTTATAGCCACCCTGTTACGGTGTGGTGTTTAATGTCATCAAAGTATCCATCCGGTGATGGTGATTAGCATGATCTCATGGTCAAAGGAATTAGGTTACTATGTATCTGAAAGCTTATAACAAATGAACTATTGAAATGACTTGATCTTTATGCTACGCTTATCTATAGGAGTATGTCCATCACACCATTCGCCTAATGATATGATCTTGTTGTTAACAATATCTCAATGTTCATGATCCAGAAACCATGATAATCTATTAACCAACAAGCTAGTATTATAAAGAGGCTTTACTAGGGACTCTAATTAGTTTACAAATCATACAAGTATTAATGTTTTCGGTTAATACTATTATAGCATGAATATAAACATTTATCATAAACACAAAGATATAATAATAGCTACTTTTATTATTGCCTCTAGGGCATATCTCAACACCCACTCCATCGAAATATTCAATCATTGGAGCTTGCATGACATGCGGGGCTACATGTGTACATGTGTGTTACTATTATTAAGAAAGTCGCTAACAATGAAGGAAGTAATATTTTGAACTGTTCTTTTATGTTGTAGCATGACTTAACCCCGTTGTATGGTTCCCAAACATGCACATTCCCTTGTGGTTATGTAACCATGTATATACGAAGCGACATATTTTACCAACCGTTGGTGTTGACGATATCGACATACTTTGCTGGCATGGGTAGTTATCACGCATGATTATCCAATCACTGTCACATGGCCAATGTATGAAAGCGATTAGTTCGCCGAACACCGTTATGGCATCGTAATGCCATTTCATGTTCTACTTGTATACCCCACTGGGAGTTATATCTTCAATGCAACTCTAGTTCTGTCAGATTATACATGTAACCGAATGGGGAGACGGGCGGCCAACCCGTAGGACTTGGAGTAATTCTGACACATTGCAGTGATGACACTGGCGGATCCTCCTGGGGACCATATCAGGCCATGGCCCGGTCTTCCAAAACTGAAAAAATAGTATTAGTGATCTATCTTTTCATCCACCAGGTTCATTAAGATATCATTAAGTTCTAAGCAATAGTTTTTTAGTAAGAACTATAAGCAATAGTTGGCACATAAGCTCATTTCGTGCCGGTCTAACCCAACAGGCCCCTACTTTAGTGGCAGACACGGTACGCCACTGAGTGATGGTAGTGTGCATTACAGCGATCTGTATGTGTTCTTGATAAACTATCTAGGCCCTGGACCATTGCTAACCACTCTCTAGTACTGCCTACCCAATGTTTATCATCTCCATGTTATGCCTCTTCTTCCTCCTTGACATGGACCAATGCTGGTGCCGACTTCTTGACCAATGCTGGTGCCGACTTCTTATCCAGCAAGGTCAGTTTATAGTGCATGGTATGCAAAAGAATTTTTTGTCAATATGCATGCACAAAGGGCATTCGATAGAAGAAACAACAGATTGCATAGAAATTTCTTTCCGAAAAGATGAAGAAACGATATAAATGAATAACACAAGCCTGTGAAATTACAAATTTGTCTCGATCGTCAGGCCATGTGGGGGGGGGGGGGGGGTCAGAGCGTAGAAGGCCCGGTGTGCCAAACGAGAGGCTAAGGTCTTGCCAAATCCCAGGACGCATGCCAACAACGCCTTCTAATGTATAGAATGAGCTTTTACCTCCCGTGGGAGACAGTGCGCAATGACTTTGATAACGAATTGCCGCTCTTCTTCTGACAGGATCCCAAGGGACATAAAAATATGATATGGTAAAATGGGTTTATATATTCTCCAAGGATCTTGGGGCATATATATTCTATCAACACGCCACTTCAGTAAGGTGTTGATGCTAAAATAGGTATGGCGAATCTTGAGAGATTAATAAGGATTGTGGCTCCAACTAGTGAAGTCCAAATACCTGGGGGTCGCCCACTCTTGGACTGTGACCGTCGGGAGGTCTCTCAATTCTGGCGGCTATCCAGGAGATCAAGCATGATATTCGTCTAGGGATTACCTTCTCCATTGGCAATGGAGAGGATACCCTATTTTGGATGGATCTGTGGCTGAGGGAGTGGCCCCCGAGGGAGGAGTATCCTAGGCTCTTTGCTATTTGCACAGAACCATCTCTTTGGGTAGCCTCCACGGTACAAGAGGGCGCGTGGAACATTGCGTTCCACAGAACCTTCGGTTAGGAGGAAACCAAGAAATGGGAAGAGCTTAAATCTGACCTATTTCCCTCTCAAGCATAGGTGATAGTGTGTCTTGGAGGTTACCCCCTCGGGGGCCTTCACAGTTGGCACCGCGTATCGGGCCCTCTTTAGATGACCTGTTTTACCATGGACCAAACGGTTGTGCAAAGCACCTCTACCCCTAAAGACGAAGATTTTCCTGCGGCAACTGCTACGGGATCGCCTTCCCTCTAGGGTGGAAGTAGCGAAATGACATGGGCCGGGGGATAGGTCATGTCCATTATATGGGGTCCCTGATTTGGGAATGCACATAATGTTTACATGTCTCGTGGCTCGGTTTCTCTGGAATTTCATCCAGAAGCCTTGGGTCCTAACTAGCAGGCCTTACACCTCGGCAAAATTCCTGGTGGCCCGGGTAAACCTGGCATGGAATGGGCGCCACCTCTTTTGGATAGTGTTCGCCGTGTTGTTCTGCACCCTTTGGACCATTCACGTTAAAATGGTGACTGAGAAGATCTTTCCTCGACGGCCTTCTGACTCGACTTTTAAATTTCTGGTTATTTTGCAGCTATGATATCCGCTATGTAGACATCGAGACAAGGAGCAGTTGAACATTCTTGTTCGTCGGATCTCCACCTTGGCCAGCCGTTGAGTGTTCTGTTTCGTTTTCCTTGAGAGAGCTTTCTAGTTTCTCTCTTGAGGTGTTTGGCTTATATGTGTTGTTGCCCCAATAAACGTTTGTTTCTCGATCTTTTGATTATATGAACTTTGTATGGAGATTGTTTTATTTATAAAGTAGCGCGAAAATCTGTTTCGAAGAGATGTAACAGGATGAGTACTTTAGAAAGTGTTTGGTTGATATATATAGATCCCCTTCCTGTTTTGTGCAACCTCCAAGACGTGGGGCCAAGCTTAAATCTCTCACCCCGCCTTACATGCAAACATTAGAAGGAAAAAATGCCGGGTTTAGAGGAGTGCAAGGCGCACACTCTTCTTCCTCCTTTCCCTCTCTCTCCTCTCTTCGTTTCCACGTAGAGAGAGAGGGAAAGAGAGGAAGCCCACATTGCCTCCTCTAATTTCCTGCCAAGAACCACATCTTGATTTTTTTTCCCCAATATTTGCTGCAGATTTCCCCACACATTTCACTTCCACTTGGTTGATTCTTCTCCGTCTCTCGGTTTGGGGAATTTGGAGTTTCCGGACCATATTTCAGCGCTGGTATATACGTCTCTCCAATCTACTCTTGAAAAAAAAATCTCAACAACAATCTGAATGCTTCTTTGAATAAATGGCTACAATCTTGGAAATAATTTTCAATGTACTCCATTATGCACCGGATGTATGCCTAGATTTCTCTTCTACAGATAGGAATCTTGAATTTGCAGCAAATCAGATTTGTAAATTCCTTCTGAAAACAAAGTTTGCTGCATCTTTACAGCCGTTGCATAAAGGGCTCAAGACTTGTCCGAAACAAGATCAGGTTGTCTGATCTGGATGCCTTCGTGCTGCCTCGTCGACCAAGGATTTCTGTTGCAATTCAGGTTTTCGCAAGCTAACTGCTGCATATGAATTTGGATGAGCATTGATCACCAATGGCTCCGAAAACCGGTGCGAGGTCCCAGGGGGACTTCTCGCAGCAATTATCCCGAGCTCTCAGTGAGCTCTGCGTGATCACGCTGCTCCATGTGGCTGCCGCGGCTTCATATGCGGCCACCAGGCTAGCGCGCGTCAGCAAGCTGAAGGCGCCATGCATGGTGTGCTCGCGGATGGACCACGCCCTTCATGGCAAGCCATGGATTTCTTCGGATTTGATCTGCGCCGCCCATCGGTCGGAGATATCATCTCTAGCATACTGCAAGAGCCACGGCAACCTCGCACATTCAGATGATCTCTGCAAGAGATGCCTTGCCGCATGCGCCGCGGCCGACGAGGTTAATTCTCGGTCCAAATCGACGAAATCCAGGCGTCACTGTTCTTGCTGTTCGGAGCCATTCGAGAACACCAAGAAGCTTTCTGAAACTGCAAATGTTGTAGAGTCTTCACATATTTCCGAAGAAATCTACCGGAGGAGTCAAGTTGCTGACAAAAACAATCTTGCCATGCCACCCAAGGTTGTACCTGAAAAGGTTCCTGCAGACCATTCAAAAGATAGGGGTATGTCTACCTGTCTGAATTATTGATCTGCTTCTTCTACTCCCTCCGACCCATATTACTTGACTTGTATTTATCAAAATTTAGATGAATCTATATACTAAATAGTGTCTAGATTCATCCAAATTTTAACAAATCCAAGTCAACTAATATGGATCGGAGGGAGTATTTATATCTGAATAATGCATCCTCGTACCTGAAAAATCCACTGAGTGTATCCATTTGGTCTTGATGTAGCAATAGCATTTGCGGCGAGTATCGAGGAAGTCGGCGAATCGGATGGTTCACCAGGAGGCACATATGAACAATCTACAAAGGACAGCACTTCTTCTGTAAATGCTGGATCAACAACAACAAAGCCAGCACCATCCGCCATACCTTCGCGCATTTTCGTCGACCGCAACAGCAGCATGAAGAACACTTTCATCGGCAGGGTCAACCTGCCATCTCCTCGCCCATCAGAGATCATCTCTGCCAGGGATAACAATTCCACCACTCAGCAAGAGGTGAAGGCATTCCTTACTCAGATGTCCTATGTAAGGGGCGTCGACTATTCTTGGACCGAAGGAGCACCCAGTCCTGACACCAATGTTCCGAACGATGAGATCAATGGTGCCGGCAGGAGGCCGTCCCTGGAGAGGAACTACTCGTTGCTGGAGCAATTGGACGCGAACCTCGACACCGGTGAAGCTGAAGGGGAGATCACGCCTGGGAGTTTGAAGCGGCAGCTTGAGCTCAACAGGAACTCAATGGCTGTCCTTTACAAGGAGATCGACGAAGAAAGGAGCGCCTCGGCAGTCGCAACTAGCCAGGCAATGGCCATGATCAACAGACTGCACGAGGAAAAGGCCGCGATGCAGATGGAGGCGCTGCAGTATCTTCGGATGATGGAAGAACAGGCTGACCATGACCACCAAGCGATCCAGAATCTGCATGACCTGCTCACGGAGAGGGAGAAAGAATTACTCGACATGGATTCCGAGCTTGACAACTGCCGGAGGCTACTCCAGCATGAGCAATTCAGCGGCGGGAAGTTCGAGGCACCGAAGTTCGACGAAACGATGGACAATACAGGTGGATTTGACAGGGATTTGCCATTCGATGACTTGAATGGCTCATCCCTGTCGTTTGATGTCTTGCATGGATCCGACTTCGTGACGAACACCATGTCAGGTTTCGAAGAAGAGAAGGCGTACATCTTGGAATCACTGGGCAGATTGGAGGAGAAGCTTCGCGCTTCTACAGACAGGCTTGCATCTGATGATCCCAAAAACGATCAAGAGGACAGATTATCTGGAGATCCCAAAAACGATCAAGAGGACAGATTATCTGGAGATCAGACAGGGGATGAGTTATCAACTTCTGTTCCGCAATCGGTTGAGGAGGACCACAAGGATGAATGCTCAAGTTCTCCTTTCGATGGCGACAAAATGGGCAACACAACGAGTCTCAGGGATGAGTTTTTGCTCTTGGATACAAGAGTTAGGGCGCTTGAAGATGATCATGAGTTTCTCAAGCGGGTACTCAGCTCCCTCAAAGGTAGCACCGATGGGCTGCAGTGTGTACGGGAGATAACTGGCCATTTACAAGAGTTGCGAAGAGTTGCGCTCAATGAAGAGAAACCTGTTTTATCTTGAGGGTAAGAACTCTCATTAACGTTGTTATAGTAGCAATGAACAGTTAGAAAGCAAAAGGATCTTTTTGAGGTAACTAAAAGCCCGAACATAGTTTTTTTTTATCTCCTTACTTGCTCTTGGTACACTTCAGTAGATTTTGTTTTCCATTTTAATTCTTCTGCGTCCCAATTCTAGCTACTCCCATTCATCCAAATTTTGTCAAACCTGGGGCATCTATTTTGAGACGGGGAATACATTTATTAGTCTTCACTGTTGCTGGATATATGCTAGAACCAAAAATCACTTATATACACTATGCATCTTTTGTTGATCAATTCAGTAGAAACACTAACAAACTTTGATCCACCTTTTTCCAGCAGTTCTTACAGTCTGCTGATGATGGTGCTTCCATTTGGCGCCCAACATGGTGTCGGTTCTGCATTTTTCCTGTTCTGAAGATCCAAGCCGGTGCAAGATCATCTGCTGTACTTTGGTCCTGAGCTGGCTAAATGTTTAAGGGAGCGCCCCACTGACCAAAACACATAGAACTCCGGTGCTAACCTCCTCGTTGTTCTTGCTGGTACAAAAAAGCAAGAAAACATTTGTTGAATGCTGATCTCATCAAATGGGTGCTGAAATTAGGAGCAAATTTGTAACTGTACATTTGACGAAATGCTTGCTGGTTCTTGCCAAGAGGAGTTAACTAGTAATAACTTCAATGTCAAATCAAATGGATGTCCCTCCCTCCTTGATTTTCCTGCGATGCGACGTTTTACAAATAAATTTACATTTTTGTGTCGTGCTAATTTTTGCAATTGTGGACTCGTGGTGCAAATTTGCCTCAGAAGAAAACATGCATGTAATAGAATTAGGAAGGGAAAAGGATTGTGGTGCAGGCCCTAAAGTGAACATATACAACTTATATTGATACGTATTCTATCAGCATGCATGCCAAAATTCTTTTAAGTACCCTCAATTAAATAATAGCCCTCTATTTTAGTGCATCCAAAGATTCCAAATGGTTTATACTAGTGCTAAAAAAGAGACTAGTATAATTTATACTAGTCACAAAATAACACCACGGTTAAAACAGGCCGGAGTTGGGCACCAGACAAAAAATCAATCTGGCCCAATAAGGAGAAACTAAGTCATCCGGCCCAGTCAATACATATCCTATACATATAGATCTTATTTTTTTCGTTTTTTTTCCATTGAACACGGGTAATCTTCTTCCTCCTGCGCAAGAAGGTCTAGGCTTACAGCCATGGTGCCAACAAGTTCTACTTCTAATTCCATCAGTTTTAATAAATTATTCTCTTCGACTTGAACACGAATATTGTTCAGAATTCAAAAAAGAACTTATTCAGGAAATTATTATGCCACTTTATTTCCTAAATTACTCAAACTGTATCGGCGCCTCAAACGACGGCCACGGCAATCACGGGGCTGCAGATACACAGGTGCCATAGGAGGATTCATGCTGTGGTATGGTCCTTGTATGGCGCGATCGTAGATCCTTGCAAGGTGGAGGCGATGACAGCTTGCAGGGATGGAGACGGCAGCGGTGGCGCCTCAAGAACTTTTGAGTGTCTTGGTATCGGTCAAAGGAACAACTAGAGAAATTAAGCCCAATATGTTAGTCATTTTCCCCCCAAATAATTACTAACTGGGTTTATTGGGCCAAATCTTTCTCAGCAACGGAAACCGGCTCTTTCAATATCATTGATGTGGTCAAAAACTAATGCAGAAATTTCATAGAGGACATAAACTTGGATTATTCGTAGGCATCCCTGCGGTTGAAATTTTTATCGTGGTACCAGTGCTAGTTATAGATTCTCAAGCCTTTTATATTTTGGACGACATTTCCTTGTATGGACTCCAGTTGAGATGTTCGTTCGATTCGTATGAGTTAGGGCTGGAACACTACGGCCTTGGATAATATATTTTGTTGATATTCACTTTTTTCACACTTCATATGGGTAAGTCTAGCACTGGTAACGAACTCCTTCGTATTGCATCTCTTGACTTCTTTCACATTAATGTACATCAATTCTCGATACACATACATACATCAAAGCCAAGGAAAAGTAACGAAATCCTAATAAAACGAATAGTTGTGCAACACTAACATGAAAAAGAATGAGAACAAGTAATCATACATAATAAACATACCGATTGCTAGAAAGAGCATGAGATGAGTGGTTTTATCATCATAAAGTATGCTTAAAACACTATATAAAATCCACTCATAAACATCAACGTGGATGCTTGTGATCTTGGGAAGGTCTCGTCCACGGGAAACTACATAACCATAGCAGGCATTGATTTTTTTATGCCTTTCTCGGGCAGCATTGTCGCCATGGTGGCCACCCTCCTCGATTATGGCAGACCTCACGTGTGCTTGACATTATAGGATAGAGAGGATTTTGATGGAGAGATGCATGCTCCTTGCTCCCTGGCCATGGGTATTCCACGAGGTGATATAAGAATACAAAAGGAGGCTCATTTGCTCCCACGACTGTGGCGACCACGCCGATGTTGTCGGTCAATCTGTGGGCATGGTAAGCAGGTGACACAATGAGATGCCCAGCTGCCGCTGGTGGTGCCGGCAGGTCCCCTGCCGTCCTTACCCCCTGAACTCCATGGACTCCGTGCGTGGTCGCTGATGGGCAGATATTGCCGATGAAATGGACGAGGAGGAGTCGGCGTTGGTGGAGATTGCGGAGGGTGCTCCATGACATCATGGACGATGCTCCCTAACTTCTTGGCCACAACAAGGCATGTCCCTCGACAAAAGGAATGCAACGAGAGGCGAATGGCTCTTTGTTCTTTGGCGCGGGCAGTGACACCATTGTAGAGGAATGTCGGGATCTTGGTTAGGGGCTCCATGGTGACCGGTGGGAAGGCTTGGGGCGAGACTTCCTTGGAGAAGCGCTCCAACGTGGTTGTTGGGAAAACGCGCTACACAAAACAAAAAATTCTAACGCATTAACCAGATCAAGTTATGCGAGAAGGGAAGCAACAGATCTAGCGGAAGTTGTCGATGACGAGGTTGATGAAGACGTTCGTTTATCCCTGCAACAAGACTTGTCAAGTCATGAGGAAATGTATTATCCCAGGAACGGCCCCAGGATTGTCGATTCCTACATCTAGTCGATTAGCTGTGAGAAGATTCTCCTCTGCGAAGATCCTACCAAACAAGTGTGATAACCCACAAGTATAGGGGTGTATCGCAGTACTTTCGATAAATAGGAGTGTCGATCCCAGCGAGGAGTAGAAGGTGCTGAACAGTGGTGTGGAGCAGGAAATCCCTGTGAATACTTAGCAAACGGATTTTTAGTGGTTTTCTGACAAGGCAACAAAACAAGGAGCAAGTAACAAATGTAACAAACAAACGGAGCAAGTGGCCCAATCCTTTCTTAGCAAAAGGACAAGCCGGTGGAAATACTTATAAGGACCAAACGTTCTCGAGGACACATGGGAATTCTGTCAAGTGCTTTCGCTTCAAATAGCTGAGTACTCTTCTCTGGTGTTGTAAGTGTTGTGTGGGTGAACCTGTGCTAACATACCGACCTTACTTGGACTAATACATACTTGTAATTAAACCCCCTGCAAACATCCGTAACTACAGGAAAGTAATTAAGATATAAATCTAACCACGGCCTTAAAATCTGAGATTCTACGCTCCCTTGTGCAAAGGTGTCATAACGGGGGTTCAGGTTTCTGTCACTCCGGCAACCCCACAATTAGTAGCCAAATACACAATGCATTCCCCTAGGCCCATAAATGGTGAAGTATCATGTAATCGACGCTCACATGACACCACTAGAAGAATAGCACCACAACTTAAATACTAAACCATTGAATAATAACTCATCATAGATTCACTACTAACAACATGACTTCTCCCATATCCTCAAGAACACAACGAATTACTCACAAGACATCATATGGATCAAGATCAAAGATGATATGGTAATGGATAACAATCTGAACATAAACAATAATCCAATGGTTCCACTCACAAGCATCAACTACAATAGTAATTAACATCGGGAAGGTTTCCCCTAATGAACTAAAGCAATATCCAACACAATTTTTACAGCGGGGTGGAGTGGTGATGATGGTGCTGATGGAGATCATGGTGTGGATGATGATGATGATCCAGATGAAGCCTAGCTTGACGATGGTGTTGATGGCGACGGTCTCCCCTCTCCGGGAAGGAATTCCCCTGGCAAAAATCTGTCTGTCGGAGAGATCTTTCTCTCTCGGTGTTTTCCGCCCCCCAGAGGCGGCGGAAATCGAGATGTGGTCGCTCTCCTAGGATTAGGGTTCCGTAGGGAAGATATAGGCGAAGGGGCGGAGTTGGAGGCCAGGCAGGTGGGCCACACCTACCCTAGGCGTGGCCTAGGGGGTCTCGCGCCTAGGGGGGTGGGCCCCCTGCAGCCCCTCTTTGCTCCTCCTTCTGGCTTCCTTCGTCTTCTGGGAAAATAATATGTTTCCATATTTTTCTGGTATTTTTCCTATCTTCGCGAAATTGCACCGAAACGCCTTGTTTTCCATCAGAATCCAGACTCCGGCAGTTCATCTTCCAAGAATCATCCAACATACATAAACAGATGAAAAGCCATAAGTAATACCTCATAATAAGACAAATATCAATGAATAGAGGTAGATTATGGGATAGAAAGGTGATGCAAATTGGGCGTATAAACTCCCCCAAGCTTAGACTTCGCTTGTCCCCAAGTGAAAACTGAGCTCAGTAAACATGTCCACAGGTTTATGGAGTGAAGTGTTGATAAAAGAATACGAATAAGAAGCATCACACTTACCATTGCACAACTTATAGAAGAAAGCAACTCGCCATTATATAACTTAGCTTGCAACCAAGTATAGCAGTCATAGTAGAGATGCATAAAAATAAATCATAATTGGAATTGGAAAACTTGTTCTTGGTCAGAGAACACCTGGCAAACAGTTTCACAACAAGCTTTTTGTAGAAGTTTCAAAACAGGAGCACCCTTTGCTCAAAAAGGTTTTTCACAAGTGAAGGCTTTCAAAGTAATACTCAATAGATAAGAGTTTTGTGTAAACAAGGAAGATAAAGAACATGATTGAATAAATCACTATATGAATGCTTGAAACACAACAACTCAAATGCTTGCTGGAGATAGAGAGGAAATAGGTTTACTGACTCAACTTGGAAGTGGGAGAAAGGTCCCTTCTTAGAGGGAAGCAGGGATTACAAGTCATAAAGAGCTTCCAAAAGATTATGGTACTTACTAGCTTTGAGCCCTCATTGCCCCTATCATAGGCATCTTGAGATGATTAAGGTTAAAGTGAACAAGGATGGAGTATATGCTTGACGAAATATAAGTTGGCAATCTCATGTCCCTTGAATATGAGGGCCACTCCTCATGCTATTCAACTTCGGTCACAGGTAAGTTCTTGTCATTGTAAGTACTTGCATATCATTGAGAACCGCCAACGGGGTACCCCTTGCACATGGTACAGGAGCTTTCCCATAACCAAAATGACAAGGCAAGCAGACAATGAGCATCTCAGCGATCTTTTTATTTACTATATTCATAGCTTTTTATTGAGGATGCTTTATAGATAGCTCACTATGGTGATGCTGCAAGTTTCTACCATGATTAGGCATGGCTTAGGCTAGCGGCCCAAGCGTTTCTCTAACACAAAATACAGACTTCATGGACTTACAAGCTCCCTTTTTATTTCACACCGTTGACATCCATAGACAAAAGAGCATGATATCAATTGTGTACAAGGTACATGTGCAATGTTGAAAACGGTCCTCGTGGCAGCACGGTTCTGCTAATTCCAACGTATAGATGCAAGCATATACAACTTCGATGTTCACAATGGTTCAAGTCTATTAGGGGCAAGAAAATAAGGTGTGCCATCAATTTCATGAGAGCTTTACTAACTAGTTTTCACATAACAAAATAATTTTTTAATTCAAAAAATAGATGAAGCTTGAGAATTTGCTTGGAATAGCAATAATGCCACTAGGTAGATATGGTGGACACAAATGGCACATGTTTTTGGTTCAAAGGGGTTTGGAAACATGAGAAGTATGCCTTCTCAAAACAGGTTTTTGGCTAGCAAGGCTGGGTAGCAAGCAAGAGAGTTGAAAGAAACAAGCAAACATACAAGTAATAAAGCCACACATGCAATCTTCCTTGAAGACACAAAAGATATTAAATAAAGAATACTAAGCTTATGAGCCAACAAGAAAGAAAATAGATGATACCAAATACCTGTAAGCTTTTCTCTTTTTCTTTCAAACTTCAAAAAGTGTTGCTACTGACCAGAGCTTGGTTTGCCAAAACCAATTTAGAGTTACTTGATGCTCCCAAAGTGATGCCAATACTGATCAACAATATCCATCATATAATAGAGATTGCAAACTAAAATAATAAGTGCAAAAAATAAAAGATGAGACATCTCATTAATATTCAATAAAGGCACTCACACCAAGGGATACATAGATAATCAACTAAAGGAGAGATACTTCCACATGCAAACCAAACTATAAGATAACCTCTCTACCACATATATGAATCCACTAAAAAGGTAAAAGATAAAAGATAATGGTGTTGATACCGTGGCACTCCCCCAAGCTTGGAACAAGCCAAGGGGATGCCAAACCTGATGATGAATTACTCCTTCAGTGGTGGTGGTGTTCTCTTGATAAGCTCTTCAATAAGTTTCTTCAAATCCTCCATATCGAAGGTTAGAGTACGAATCAACTCCGAATTATGCTCAATACAGCTCATGATCAACTCGGACCGAGGATCCCAGTCCTTGTTATTCTTTCTCCATTCTTCCTTATTAGAGTGTTTCTTCCCTGCATTGTTAGAACAAGGGGTACTAGGAGGAAGTGTGCGTGGATAGGGGATATGACACGGAGTTCTTGCTCCTGTAGACATATGTGCTGTCCTCCTAAGCTTGGTAGGTCATGCCACCAAACCAATGCTTGCGATAGTAGCGCGGGTGTCCGGATGCTGGTCCTCCTCCATGTCCTCTTCATCCCTAACAAGAATATCCTCCTCCTTGGGGACTTGAGGTTCTTTTTCCTCGGGCTTCTTGCCTTTGTCGTTGGCGGAGGCCATTGCGCTCTAAACTTGAGAAGATTTCCTAACAAAAACAGATCGAAACGAAAACATGACAAGAACATGATGCACGAACCTCGGGGGATCCGAGGGTTATATATTACAAAGTTACAAAGCATAATGAAGGTTTTGATATGAAAACAAGGCAGAGTCGGAGTTCAAGGGTGGCACACCCCCTCCAGGCGCGGCCAGCTGGGGCCCACGCCTGGGGTGGGTTTGTCCACCCCGGACTCCGCTTCCTCCTCTGTTTCGTCTCGTAGTCTTTCTTATGTATTAGAAACATCAAAAATATAAAAAGATTGGGTTTTCACGAACCTTCTGTTTTCACCACTTTTACCTATTCAATGACGAACTCTGCAGATTCCTTTTCTCCTTCTCCTGAAAATTTCCTTCATACAAAACTCTTGCACAAACTCAGTGACAACATTAGTGTAAGCAAAAAGAATAACCTTTAGGTACACACTTCAACTGAAAACCCCATCAAAACAAAAACTTCTGTAAGAGGCAAATGCAAATGACGGCAGAAATCTGTCAAAACAGACCAGCAGGTAAAGATTGATTTTTTCGAAAACCTTCTGTTGCTCAAATCAAAAAGTGTAGAACTAATGAAATTTGGGTAACAACCTGGAGAACAAACTCAGAAAAATGCATCTCCATCCGACGTACTGAGCTCCCTCACGAATTTTTACAATGCAACACAAAAATCTGTCCCAGGACAGCCACTTTTCACAACTCCCTTACTTCACAAAAGTAGTTGAACTTGACACAAAAACCAAAAGAAAAAGGATAAGGAGCGGTTATTACTGAGGTAATAACTTCCAAGACTCGATAAAACTCTTGGGTTATCTCCCAACAAGTACTTTTCTTTAATGCCTTTAAGTTAGGCTTGAAACTTTCAAAGATGCTCACAAAGGAGATATATATTTGAAGTGAAAGAGAGCATCAAGAAGCAAATAACCAACACATTTGAGTCTAACCCACTTCCTATGCATGGGAGTATCATGAGAAAACAAATTGTTGAAATAAAAAGCCACAAGCATAGGAATACAAAATAGATACAACTTCAAAGCTTTCAACATAAAACGGGGAAACTTAACATCATTGAGATGCATAAAACCATGTTTCCCTCTCTCATAATAACTTTCAGTAGCACTTTGAATAAAGTTGACAAAATAACTGTCACTGGAAACAACTTTATCATCAGAATAAGCATACTTACAGTCATCAAAAAGAGGTCCAAGGTCATAGACGGGATCAATAAAAGCAAGTTGTTCCATATTGAAATCTTTATTAGGCAAGGTATTTTCACAACGAGCTTTAGCAAATTTGGAAAAGTTAAACTCATAAGAATCTCCATCAAACTTAGTTAAAACCTTTTCCTTCTTACAATAAATAATAGCTCCATAAGTGTTTAAGAAAGGTCTACCAAAAATGGTAGGACAAGTGTTGCTAGCTGCTGAATTAAGCACTAGAAAATCAGCAGGATACTTAATCTTACCGCAGAGAACCTCCACGTCTCTTACAATGCCAATGGGGCAAATGGTTTCCTTATTAGCAAGGTGAATAACCACATCAATATCCTCAAGCTCACAAGGACCAATCTCATGCATAATTTTGTAGGGGTTCGTAGCATGGAAAACAAAAAATTTCTACCGCATGCAAACAAACAAGCCAAGATCTATCTACTAGATTGTAGCAACGAGTCGATAGAGGAACTCACCCTCGAAGATTCCAAAGCGGTTAACGAGAGCAGATTCTCGTGGGTGATGTAGTCGTACTCTTTCCGATCTCAAGATCGCGTAGACGATCCTTCCGGCGCTGCGTTCCGGCAGCACTCCCGCAGTCGGTCACACGTTCGGTACTCGACGAAGACCTTCCTATCCCTTGTTCCAGCACGCAGCGGAGGTTGTAGCACTCTCCTCGTGATTCCGGCAGCACAACGGCGTGGTACCGGAAGTAGAGGGGAGATCTCGCAGGGCTTCGCCTTAAGCCGGAGCGAGTATGGTGGAGTATGAGAGAGCTTTGGTGATCTAGGGTTTATACACACCAATTAGAAGGCTCTAAACCGGAGGCTAGGGCAATTAGAAGCTCTAACTTGACGGCTTGGGAGAAATCCCTAGGCTGTGGCTAGGGTTTAGGTTTAGAGGAGAGGGACTTGTGTACTAGGAGGGGCAGCCCTGCCCCTCCCTTTATAGGTGGGAGGCGCGGCCAAGGGGAGGAGAGTCCCTCCCCAACTAGGCTTGGAGGTGGGCCGGCGGTTGGAGGAGGGAATCCCTCCCCAACTCGGTTTCCCACTCCTCCTCCTCTTTCCAAAACTTGCCGTTTGACTTTCAAACTAGCCGTTTGACTTTTTCAATTTAGGATTTAAATAAACCCTTTATTTTGGACAGCAATGACACCTAGTACATGATGCAATCATTCCAACTTATAATGACAAATTCATGTACCCTTCCCCTTCCGGAGTGCCGGACATTCCGGAACATTCTAGAACATTCGTGATGAAACACCGGAACCATTCCCCAACTCCGAAACGGGACTTTCCTTATATGAATCTTATTCTCCGGACCATTCCGGATCTCCTCGTGATATCCCGAATCCTATCCGAGACACCGAACAACATTCGGTCTCTTTCTCATCATTCCATAACTACTCAACAACATCGAATCCTTAAGTGTGTCTCCCTACGGTTCGTGAATTATGCGGACATGATCGAGACACTTCTCCGATCAATAACCAATAGAGGAATCTGGAAATTCATATGGCTCCCACATATTTCTACGATTACTTTGCGATCGAATGAACCACTTACATACGATACCAATTTCCCTTTGTCTCACGATATTTTACTTATCCGAGGTTATGATCGTCGGTATCTCTGCATACCTAGTTCAACCTCGTTACCGATAAGTACTCTTTTCTCGTTCCCGTGGTATGTGATCCTTTGTGAGCCAGTCACATGCTTGCAAGCTAATTGGATGACATTCCACCGAGAGGGCCCAGAGTATATCTATCTGTCATATGGATGGACAAATCCCACTCTTGATCCATGTGTCTCAACCAATACTTTCCGAACACTCAATGCCACCTTTATAGCCACCCTGTTACGGTGTGGTGTTTGATGTCATCAAAGCATCCTTCCGGTAAAGGTGATATGCATGATCTCATGGTCGAAGGAATTAGGTTACTATGTATCAGAAAACTTATAGCAAATGAACTATATTAAATGACTTGATCTTTATGCTACGCTTAACTATAGGAGTATGTCCATCACATCATTCTCCTAATGATATGACCCTATTGTTAATAACATCTCTATGTTCATGATTAGGAAACCATGATCATATATTAACCAACAAGCTAGTTTAACAAGAGGCTTTACTAGGGACTCTTTTATGTTTACAAATCACACAAGTATTAATGTTTCCTGTTAATACAATTATAGCATGGTATGTAAACATTTATCATAAGTATGAAGATATGATAATAACCTACTTTATTATTGCCTCTTGGGCATATCTCCAACAGTCTCCCACTTGCACTAGAGTCAACAATCTAGTTTCAAACCTTTGTGTATTCAACACCTATGGCTTTCTGGTGTTGTATGTACACGATTGCTAGTGGTCAACTGGTCTCCGGATCTGACACTTCCAGGTCCGTGTGTAATTGCATGTCTTTGCGTCTCTACGCATCACTCATTCTCTAATGATATGGCTTTGTATAATTTTGGTCCTTCGGTGAGACCTTTAGTTCTTTGGGGTTAAAACATGTTGATAATATTGTCGTACAATATATCTTCATAGTATTATCCCGCTGTGAACTACACCTAGTTTGACAACAAACTTCTTGACACAAATGCCCTCTTTAGCTGCTATTATAGCAGTCATATACTTAGCCTTTTGTTGTAGTATCTGTCACAATGTCTTAACTTTGGAACTCATCCAAATCCATTATGGAACTTACTTTCCATTATATTGTGCCACCCTTAGTTTAGATTGAGATAAACTTAATTTGTACTTTGTGACAAAACTAGTATCAATGTAATACTTTTACAATGAACTAACCATCTATTTGCCACTTTTACAAAATAATATACTCTTAGTTCTTCCAAAAGATCATAAGAATATCCTTACTATCGTCCAATGATCATCTTATGAATCATTCTGGTATATGCTCATAACATTTAGAGCTTAGGACATATCTGGATTTGTACATATCACAGTATGATTGATATAAATACTCTTTGTGATTTCATACATCAAGTATCAATCTATACTTGAATCTTTGTTTCACTTACCAAGTGTCAATACACTTGAATATATCATTAATATTGAACTCATTCAATCCTTTCTGTGTGACAAGAACCTTTCTTGCAGTTTCTATATTGAACTCATTCAATACATTATCTATGTACTTTCGGCACAACCATATTAGCGTCTATTGATGCCAAATATTTGGGTTTTGCCTAAGTCTTTCATCAGGATGAAATTCTTAATATGTGTTAATAAAAGATACATCATTTCTAATCAACAATATGTCCTCCACATAATGTATTAGAAATATGTCTTAGCGCTCCCACTTAATTTCTTGCAAATGCAAGCATCTTCTTTGTCTCCGATGAAATTAAACTCTTTTAACAGTTTCATCATAGTGAAGTTTCCAACTCCGCTATGCTTACTTCAACCATTGAAGTTTGCATATGCTTTTAGCATCCTTTGAATTAACAAAACCCTTTGGACCGTGTCATGCACACGTCCTAGGTAACCATTCTATTAGAAGAACTTGTTTTGTTTATTCTACTACCACATAACAAAATTATATGTAGTGGTTGCTACATTAATCCGTCTAGACTAAATATCGCTATGAAAGATCAAATCTTGTCATAGTCAATCTTTGAACATTGTTGTGAACTCTTTCCCAACATGTCGACTATTTCATAGATGTGAAACATCCATGTCTACTTCTTTATAGATCCAAACACAACTGTAAGTTCTTACACCTTTCTTGAGGGTCCTTCAAGTTCAAAACTTGATTTCTCGTGTATGGAACTATCACGGATTTTATGGCTTCAAGCCATTTGACGGAGTCAGGGCCTATCATCGCTTCTTTGCATGTAGTCCGTTCATTATTCTCAAATAATGATTCAACCCTCAAATCTTGGTATTTGATTGTTTACTCGACCTACTTGGTTCAATAGAAACTTAGACCTCCGTGACCGCAACCTTTGAGGCACGTGAGCCATGAGCATTGTTGCTGCCTCCGGAACACTTTTCGGCGTTGCGCAACTTTGCACATATAGCAAAGGTTCCTTTAACCTTATAAAAGTTCTATTGTCCTCCCACATATTTCTTCACGAAAAATTCCTTCTCAAAGAAACTTGACGTTCTAAGTGACAAACACTTTTGTCTCCGGTGTTTATGGAGGAATACTTAACAGTAATACAAAGACAGGTTTATCCGACTTTGGTTGCAAACATCTTTGCATAGCATACCAATGTTTAAGAAAGGACTACTTGGGTTTTATCCCAAACCATAACTTTATATGGCGTCATTTCAGCGGATTATGATGGAGCTCTTTTCAGTGGAAAAACGGTATTCTCTAAAGCTTTTAATCTTTAAAATATGATGACAGTTTTATGATTTATACCTTTGATCTTACCATGTCAAACAAGGTTTAATTACATATCTCGAACGCTCCATACTCTTATGGTGTTTCGGGAAATGCAAATCCACGGAACGATTCCTTAAATCTTAGGTATTATGCTAAACTTGTAACTCAAATATCTTCCTTTATGATCTTTATCATAAACTATTTATATTATTATTACAATGATTTTGCACTTCATCTTGAAAGACTTTGAACTTTTTCAAATGTTTCATACTTCATCCTTATTAAGTAAATATTCATATATTCACTCAAATTTTCGGAGAAAGCATATGAAGTTGAAATCCATCGCTCTTGACTACATATAATGGATTTCATACAACAATATGTATAAGTTCCAATAAGCTAGTCATTCGTTCCCTTTTGGCCTATGAACGAAGTTTTAATTATCTCTAGGAAAGTTCCACAAGCGTCATGTGATCAAAAATCAAAAGACTCCAAAATTCCATCCACATGGAGTTTCTTCATGTTTTCTTTCCAATATAATTTAAACGGCGATGTCACTTCCTAAGTGATCTTTCAATCAATTTGTCTTTCGACATTTTTAGCACTAGGATGTGATTTCTCCAACGAGATTTGTGAATCATCCATCTTTTATGGATTACGGCAATTATTTGAACAACCCTTTTGTTCTCATATTACCTGATAAAACAAATCTTGAAGGCAAGCTTTGATGTTTAACGAGCAACACAATAACCCTTTATTTGTTCTCGATGAACATCATCACATATTATTTTGCTAGTTACTTAGGCCATTGTAGTTCATGAATTGTGTTGTTTTGTATGACGATTCACACCAACAAATTCAGTATCAAATACTTAATAACCACATTGTTTGATAAGCAAAGAATATAGCCATAACATGTATATCATCTATATACTTAAACTGAACAATTCTAGTCTTTTCTTTTCTGCCATATATTTATGAGATTCTCTTTCAGTATTTATTTTCTGTTTGAAAGAATCTATCAATCATCAACAGTGGAGTCATACAAATGACACATAGTCCAAAGCGTGTATAATTAAATACCAATGTCTTTGGACTTGCACTTTGAAGTAGATCACCATCATCAAATGTTTGGTGTTCTTTCAAATTCCTTTCTTTAGTAATCTCTTGGTGTAGTAAACATTTTACCTACATCAAATATTCACCTTTATCATGGAATCGTCCATGATCAAGCTACTTTTAGCTTATAACGATGAATTACGAGTATAATGTTGCTATCCAAAACCTTTTGGAGGATTAGGACAACAAGTGTCTCCAACCCTTTGCAAATTCTCATCAAAATATGAGAAACATGAACTTTGCCATATTATACTCTATCATGTTGCAACCAAAACTTCGTTTCAGATATCACAATATCTTCCACACATCATGGTTTCTGAAACAACTCTTTCAGATCCTAGATAACCTTGATATTAAGACAATCCTTTGAATATCAAGAATCATGGAGACAAACACGATACTCATACACTAACACTTGGAATTGTCACTCTTGATTTAATACCAATTATTAAACTTCATGGAGTAACCGGAACTTACTGAAAGTTTGCAATAGGACTTTTAAACTTTAGATTAACACTTCAAAACAATACGATACCAGTTCGTAAAGTAACTAACCAGAATTCTATAGTTCTATCATCTCAATTAAAACTAAGCGCAAGGTGGTAAACTGATGCCAATGACTACAACAACTATGCAAATTCACTTTGATTTAATTTATGATAAATTGAGTTCAAATTAATAATAAAGTTTAATCTAGGTGAACTCCCACTCAAAACAACATCCCTCACATTGTTTTAGTGATCACACGAACCAAATCCACCATATCAAAACCGATCATCACGAGAGTTGATATAGTTTCAATGGCCAACAATCGACATGTTCATCATATCTACTATATGATTCATGCTTTACCTTTCGGTGATCCGTGTTCCTGAGACCATGTCTGTACATGCTAGGCTCGTCAAGATCAAACCTTAGCTACCGCATAAGCAAATCTGGCTTGCTTACGTTGTATTCACTTGCGGAATCTAACACACCCGATCATCACGTGGTGCTTCGAAACAACAAGCTTTAGCAACGGTGCATACTAAGGGTGAACACTTTAGAACTTGAAATTTATGTGCATGAGGGATCATCTTATAATGCTACCGTCGTCTACTAAACAATACAAGATGCATAAAGGATTAACATCACATGCAATTCATAATATGTGGTATGATATGGCCTTTCTTCTTTGTGCTTCCGATCTCCATCTTCAAGCACGAACATGATCTCCATCATCACCGGCATAGCATCAAGGTCAATGACGCTTCTTCATGGTTGTCGTCCACCAGCTTCAACTATTACAACTACTTTGAATAGACACGCGGGTCTTAACAGAAATTAAAGACAACCATATGGCTCCTGCCGGTTGCCAACTTACAATAAGGAACATTGCATACATCAAATATAATCACAATCATGGCCATATCACATCACTGCACACCCCTGCAAAACAAAGTTAGACGCCTCTACTTTCTTTGCATATTTTACGTGGTTTGGGGCTTTCAATAAGTGTCGTTCTAACTTACGAACAAGAACCACAACATTGATACTAGTATTATAAATCACCCATTGTAAATTGGATCTCCACTATGCTGGGAGAAATAGGCACCCGCAAAGCCACTTATGCAATACAAGTTGCATGTCAAGCGTGGAGCAAGTCTCATGAACGATGTCATGTAAGGTTAGCCCGGGCCGCTTCATCCCAACATCCCGCAAGATGCAAAGTACACAAGAAGCAATCGACAATAAAAGCATCAACGCCCACAATGACCATTGTGTTCTACTCGTGCAACAGATCTACATATAGACACGGCTCTGATACCACTGTAGGGGTTCGTAGCATGGAAAACAAAAAATTTCTACCGCATGCAAACAAACAAGCCAAGATCTATCTACTAGATTGTAGCAACGAGTCGATAGAGGAACTCACCCTCGAAGATTCCAAAGCGGTTAACGAGAGCAGATTCTCGTGGGTGATGTAGTCGTACTCTTTCCGATCTCAAGATCGCGTAGACGATCCTTCCGGCGCTGCGTTCCGGCAGCACTCCCGCAGTCGGTCACACGTTCGGTACTCGACGAAGACCTTCCTCTCCCTTGTTCCAGCAGGCAGCGGAGGTTGTAGCACTCTCCTCGTGATTCCGGCAGCACAACGGCGTGGTACCGGAAGTAGAGGGGAGATCTCGCAGGGCTTCACCTTAAGCCGGAGCGAGTATGGTGGAGTATGAGAGAGCTTTGGTGATCTAGGGTTTAGACACACCAATTAGAAGGCTCTAAACCGGAGGCTAGGGCAATTAGAAGCTCTAACTTGACGGCTTGGGAGAAATCCCTAGGCTGTGGCTAGGGTTTAGGTTTAGAGGAGAGGGACTTGTGTACTAGGAGGGGCAGCCCTGCCCCTCCCTTTATAGGTGGGAGGCGCGGCCAAGGGGAGGGGAGTCCCTCCCCAACTCGGCTTGGAGGTGGGCCGGCGGTTGGAGGAGGGAATCCCTCCCCAACTCGGTTTCCCACTCCTCCTCCTCTTTCCAAAACTTGCCGTTTGACTTTCAAACTAGTCGTTTGACTTTTTCAATTTAGGATTTAAATAAACCCTTTATTTTGGACAGCAATGACACCTAGTACATGATGCAATCATTCCAACTTATAATGACACATTCATGTACCCTTCCCCTTCCGGAGTGCCGGACATTCCGGAACATTCTAGAACATTCCCGATGAAACACCGGAACCATTCCCCAACTCCGAAACGGGACTTTCCTTATATGAATCTTATTCTCCGGACCATTCCGGATCTCCTCGTGATATCCCGAATCCTATTCGAGACACCGAACAACATTCGGTCTCTTTCTCATCATTCCATAACTACTCAACAACATCGAATCCTTAAGTGTGTCTCCCTACGGTTCGTGAATTATGCGGACATGATCGAGACACTTCTCCGATCAATAACCAATAGAGGAATCTGGAAATTCATATGGCTCCCACATATTTCTACGATTACTTTGCGATCGAATGAACCACTTACATACGATACCAATTTCCCTTTGTCTCACGATATTTTACTTATCCGAGGTTATGATCGTCGGTATCTCTGCATACCTAGTTCAACCTCGTTACCGATAAGTACTCTTTTCTCGTTCCCGTGGTATGTGATCCCTTGTGAGCCAGTCACATGCTTGCAAGCTAATTGGATGACATTCCACCGAGAGGGCCCAGAGTATATCTATCTGTCATATGGATGGACAAATCCCACTCTTGATCCATGTGTCTCAACCAATACTTTCCGAACACTCAATGCCACCTTTATAGCCACCCTGTTACGGTGTGGTATTTGATGTCATCAAAGCATCCTTCCGGTAAAGGTGATATGCATGATCTCATGGTCGAAGGAATTAGGTTACTATGTATCAGAAAGCTTATAGCAAATGAACTATATTAAATGCCTTGATCTTTATGCTACGCTTAACTATAGGAGTATGTCCATCACATCATTCTCCTAATGATATGACCCTGTTGTTAATAACATCTCTATGTTCATGATCAGGAAACCATGATCATATATTAACCAACAAGCTAGTTTAACAAGAGGCTTTACTAGGGACTCTTTTATGTTTACAAATCACACAAGTATTAATGTTTCCTGTTAATACAATTATAGCATGGTATGTAAACATTTATCATAAGTATGAAGATATGATAATAACCTACTTTATTATTGCCTCTTGGGCATATCTCCAACAAATTTCCCTGTAAAGATCATAAGGAATAACACTAGAACTAGCACCAATATCACACAAACCATAATAGCAATGATCACCAATTTTAACAGAAAGAACAAGAACACTAGCTTTTCTAGCTTTACTAGGATGAGAGATAATATTAGAAGCGTCTTCGCAGAAGACAATATGCTCATCCTCTATATTTCTAGTGACAAGGTCTTTCACAATGGCTACCACAGGTTCAACATTCAATTGCTTATCAGGCTCCACGGTTTCCTTTGTACCTTTGTTATTTGCACTAATAATCATAGAACACCTTAGCTGGGAAAGGTAATTTCTCAACATGAGGTTCAGGCACAATATGATTAGTAGTACAAACTTGAGTACTTCTAACTGGAACATGACTAACAACATCTTTATAAGGAGCATGGTACTTATTCCACTTATTTTTGGGAATTTCTATGTAAGAGGCAAAGGCCTTAAAACAGTTGGCAATACTTTGGGAATCAAGACCAAACTTATTGCTAATATCACGGAAGTCATCAGTTCCCATAAAAGATTTAATGTATTCATAATCATAGTTTATACCTGACTTTCTTCCTTTGTCATTCTCCCAAGCTTCAGTGTTTTCTTGAATACGGTCTAGTAAATCCCATTTAGCTTCTTCCTTCATACATGTGAATGATCCAGCACAAGAAGCATCTAGTAAATCTTTATCATGAAGAGAAAGCCTAGCATAAAAGTTATTGAGAATAATATTGTTAGGGAGTTCATGAATAAGACATTTAAGCATTAGTAACTTCAATATCCCCCAAGCTTGAGCTGTACTCTCTCCAACAAGAGGCCAAAAGTTATATATAAGATTTCTATCCTTATGAATTTCACTGGGAGGATAAAATTTAGAGTAAAAGAGAGATGCCATCTCCTCCCATTCCATGGATTGTCCATTCTTCAGAAGCTTATACCATTCTTCAGCTCTCCCTTTCAAGGATATGGAGAGTAACTTCTTCTTCACCTGTTCAGTTGTGATACCTGCACACTTAAACAACTCGCATAATTCATGGATAAAAAGCAAATGATCACCAGGATGGACAGTTCCATCCCCTAAATAATAATTATCCATAACACAATCAACAATACTTGTAGGTATCTTAAAAGGATCTATCTCAACAGGTGGTGGTTCCTCTACTACCCTTTCAGTGGTAGTAGTTTTCCCAAACAGAAAACCAAGTGGGTTATCCATATTGGAAACAAAGTAACAATCAGCAACAAAAAGCAATACTCACATTAGAAGTATCCCTTACCAGTTCCACTCTTCAATAGCACTTCACTCCACGGCAACGGCGCCAGAAAATAGTCTTGATGACCCACAAGTATAGGGGGTGTATCGTAGTACTTTCGATAAATAGGAGTGTCGATCCCAACGAGGAGCAGAAGGTGCTGAACAGTTGTGTGGAGCAGGAAATCCCTGTGAATACTTAACAAACGGATTTTTATTTGTTTTCGTACAGGGCAACAAAACAAGGAGCAAGTAACAAAGGTAACGAACAAACGGAGCAAGTGGCCCAATCCTTTCTTAGCAAAGGACAAGCCGGTGGAAATACTTATAAGGACCAAACGTTCTCGATGACACATGGGAATTCTATCAAGTGCTTTCGCTTCAAATAGCTGAGTACTCTTCTCTAGTGTTGTAAGTGTTGTGTGGGTGAACCTGTGCTAACATACCAACCTTACTTGGACTAATACATACTTGTGATTAAACCCCCTGCAAACATCCGTAACTACAGGAAAGTAATTAAGATATAAATCTAACCACAGCCTTAAACTCTGAGATCTTACGCTCCCTTGTGCAAAGGTGTCCTAACTGGGGTTCAGGTTTCTGTCACTCCGGCAACCCCACAATTAGTAGCCAAATACACAATGCATTCCCCTAGGCCCATAAATGGTGAAGTATCATGTAGTCGACGTTCACATGACACCACTAGAAGAATAGCACCACAACTTAAATACTAAACCATTGAATAATAACTCATCACAGATTCACTACTAACAACATGACTTCTCCCATGTCCTCAAGAACACAACGAACTACTCACAAGACATCATATGGATCAAGATCAAAGATGATATGGTAATGGATAACAATCTGAACATAAACAATAATCCAATGCTTCCACTCATAAGCATCAACTACAATAGTAATTAACACCAGGAAGGTTTCCTCTAATGAACTAAAGCAATATCCAACACAATTGTTATAGCGGGATGGAGTGGTGATGATGGTGCTGATGGAGATGATGGTGTGGATGATGATGATGATGTTGGAGATATGCCCAAGAGGCAATAATAAAGTGGTTATTATCATATCTTCATACTTATGATAAATGTTTACATACCATGCTATAATTGTATTAACCGGAAACATTAATACTTGTGTGATTTGTAAACATAAAAGAGTCCCTAGTAAAGCCTCTTGTTAAACTAGCTTGTTGGTTAATATATGATCATGGTTTCCTGATCATGAACATAGAGATGTTATTAACAACAGGGTCATATCATTAGGAGAATGATGTGATGGACATACTCCTATATTTAAGCGTAGCATAAAGATCAAGTCATTTAATATAGTTCATTTGCTATAAGCTTTCTGATACGTAGTAACCTAATTCCTTCGACCATGAGATCATGCATATCACCTTTACCGGAAGGATGCTTTGATGACATCAAACACCACACCGTAACAGGGTGGCTATAAAGGTGGCATTGAGTGTTCGGAAAGTATGGGTTGAGACACATGGATCAAGAGTGGGATTTGTCCATCCATATGACGGATAGATATACTCTAGGCCCTCTCGGTGGAATGTCATCCAATTAGCTTGCAAGCATGTGACTGGCTCACAAGGGATCACATACCACGGAAACGAGAAAAGAGTACTTATCGGTAACGAGGTTGAACTAGGTATGCAGAGATACCGACGATCATAACCTCGGATAAGTAAACTATCGTGAGACAAAGGGAAATTGGTATCGTATGTAAGTGGTTCATTCGATCGCAAAGTAATCGTAGAAATATGTGGGAGCCATATGAATTTCTAGATTCCTCTATTGGTTATTGATCGGAGAAGTGTCTCGATCATGTCCGCATAATTCACGAACCGTAGGGAGACACACTTAAGGATTCGATGTTGTTGAGTAGTTATGGAATGATGAGTAAGAGACGGAATGTTGTTCAGAGTCTCGGATGGGATCCGGGATATCACGAGGAGATCCGGAATGGTCCGGAGAATAAGATTCATATAAGGAAAGTCATGTTTCGGGGTTGGAGAATGGTTCCGGTGTTTTCATCGGGAATGTTCTAGAAGGTTCCGGAATGTTCGGCACTCCGGAGGGGAAGGGTACATGAATGTGTCATTGCAAGTTGGAATGATTGCATCATGTACTAGGTGTCATCGCTGTACAAAATAAAGGGTTTAATCAAATCCTAGTTTGAAAAGTCAAACGCCAATTTGAAAAGTCAAACGGCTATTTTGGAAAGTGGAGAAGAAGTGGGAAACCGAGTTGGGGAGGAGTTCCTCCTCCACCGCCGACCCACTAGGGATCCGAGTTGGGGAGGGACTCCCTCCCCTTGGCCGGCGCCTCCCTCCACCTATAAAAGGAGGGGCAGGGCTCCCCTCCTAGACACACAAGTTGCCTCCCTCTAAACCTAAACCCTAGCCACAGCCTAGGGATTTCTCCCAAGCCGCCGAGTTAGAGCTTCTAATTGCCCTAGCCGCTGGTTTAGCCCCTTCTAATTTGTGTGTCTAAACCCTAGATCACCAAGGCTCTCTCATAGTCCACCATAATCGCTCCGGCTTAAGGCGAAGCCCTGCGAGATCTCCCCTCTACTTACAGTACCACGCCGTCGTGCTGCCGGAATCGCGAGGAGAGTGCTACAACCTCCGCTGCCTGCTGGAACAAGGGAGAGGAAGGTCTTCGTCGAGTACCGAACGTGTGACCGACTGCGGAAGCGCTGCCGGAACGCAGCGCCGGAAGGATCGTCTACGCGATCTTGAGATCGGCAAGAGTACGACTACATCACCCACGAGAATCTGCTCTCGTTAACCGCTTTGGAATCTTCGAGGGTGAGTTCCCCTATCGACTCGTTGCTACAATCTAGTAGATAGATCTTGGCTTGTTTGTTTGCATGCAGTAGAAATTTTTTGTTTTCCATGCTACGAACCCCTACAGTGGTATCAGAGCCATGTCTATATGTAGATCTGTTGCACGAGTATAACACAATGGTCATTGTGGGCGTTGATGCTTTTGTTGTCGATTGCTTCTTGTGTACTTTGCATCTTGCGGGATGGTGGGATGAAGCGGACTGGGCTAACCTTACATGACATCGTTCATGAGACTTGCTCCACGCTTGACATGCAACTTGTATTGCATAAGTGGCTTTGCGGGTGCCTGTTTCTCCCAACATAGTTAAGATTCAATTTACAATGGGTGATTGACAATACTAGTATCAATGTTGTGGTTCTTGTTCGTAAGTTAGAACGACACTTATTGAAAGCCCCAAACCACGTAAAACATGCAAAGAAAATTAGAGGCGTCTAACTTTGTTTTGCAGGGGTGTGTTGTGATGTGATATGGCCATGATTATGATTATATATGATGTATGCAATGTTCCTTATTGTAAGTTGGCAACTGGCAGGAGCCATATGGTTGTCTTTAAATTCTGTTAAGACCCGCTTGTCTGTTCAAAGTAGTTGTAATAGTTGAAGCTGGTGGATGACAACCATGGAGCAGCGTCATTGACCTTGATGCAATGCCGGTGATGATAGAGATCATGTTCGTGCTTGAAGATGGAGATCGGAAGCACAAGAAGAAAGGCCATGTCATATCACATATTATGAATTGCATGTGATGTTAATCCTTTTATGCATCTTGTATTGCTTAGTTAACGACGGTAGCATTATAAGATGATCCCTCAAGCACACAATTTCAAGTTTTAAAGTGTTCATACTTAGTAAGCACCGTTGCTAAAGCTCGTTGTTTCGAAGCACCACGTGATGATCGGGTGTGTTAGATTCTGCGAGTGTATACAACGTGAGCAAGCCAGATTTGCTCATGCGGAAGCTAAGGTTGATCTTGATGAGCCTAGCATGTACAGACATGGTCTCGGAACACGGATCACCGAAAGGTAAAGCATGAGTCATATAGTAGATATGATGAACATGTTGATTGTTCGCCATTGAAGCTACATCAACTCTCGTGATGATCGGTTTTGATGTGGTGGATTTGGTTCGTGTGATCACTAAAACAATGTGAGGGATATTGTTTTGAGTGGGAGTTCAACGGCAATATGATTAAAAGTTGAACACTATTTATCATAAATTAAATCAAAGTGAATTTGCATAGTTGTTGTAGTCATTGGCATCCGTTTACCACCTTGCGCTTAGTTTTAATTGAGATGATAGAACTATAGAATTCTGGTTAGTTACTTTACGAACTGGTATCGTATTGTTTTGAAGTGTTAATCTAAAGTTTAAAAGTCTTATTGCAAACTTTCAGTAAGTTCCGGTTACTCCATGAAGTTTAATAATTAGTATTAAATCAAGAGTGACAATTCCAAGTGTTAGTGTATGAGTATCATGTTTGTCTCCATGATTCTTGATATTCAAAGGATTGTCTTAATATCAAGGTTATCTAGGATCTGAAAGAGTTGTTTCAGAAACCATGATGTGTGGAAGATATTGTGATATCTGAAACAAAGTTTTGGTTGCAACATGATAGAGTATAATATGGCAAAAGTCATGTTCTCGTATTTGATGAGAATTTGCAAAAGGTTGAAGACACTAGTTGTCCTAATCCTCCAAAATGTTTTGGAGAGCAACATTATACTCGCAGTTCACCGTTATAAGCTAAAAGTAGCTTGATCATGGATAATTCCATGATAAGGGTGAATATTTGATGTAGGTAAAGTGTTTACTACACCAATAGATTACTAAAGAAAGGAATTTGAAAGAACACCAAACATTTGATGATGGTGATCTACTTCAAAGTGCAAGTCCAAAGACATTGGTATTTAATCATACACGCTTTGGACTATGTGTCATATGTATGACTCCACTGTTGATGTTGATAGATTCTTTCAAACAGAAAATAAATACTGAAAGAGAATCTCATAAATATATGGCAGAAAAGAAAAGACTAGAATTGTTCAGTTTAAGTATATAGATGATATACATGTTATGGCTATATTCTTTGCTTATTAAACAATGTGGTTCTTAAGTATTTGATACTGAATTTGTTGGTGTGAATCGTCATACGAAACAACACAATTCATGAACTACAATGGCCTAAGTAACTAGCAAAAGAATATGTGATGATGTTCATCGAGAACAAATAAAGGGTTATTGTGTTGCTCGTTAAACATCAAAGCTTGCCTTCAAGATTTGTTTTATCAGGTATTATGAGAATAAAAAGGGTTGTTCAAATAATTGCCGTAATCCATAAAATATGGATGATTCACAAATCTCGTTGGAGAAATCACATCCATAAAACTAGTGCTAAAAATGTCGAAAGACAAATTGATTAAAAGATCACTTAGGAAGTGACATCGCCGTTTAAATTATATTGGAAAGAAAACATGAAGAAACTCCATGTGGATGGAATTTTGGAGTCTTTTGATTTTTGATCACATGACGCTTGTGAAACTTTCCTAGAGATAATTAAAACTTCATTCATAGGCCAAAAGGGAACGAATGACTAGCTTATTGGAACTTGTACATATTGTTGTATGAAATCCATTATATGTAGTCAAGAGCGATGGATTTCAACTTCATATGCTTTCTCCGAAAATTTGAGTGAATATATGAATATTTACTTAATAAGGATGAAGTATGAAACATTTGAAAAAGTTCAAAGTCTTTCAAGATGAAGTGCAAAATCATTGTAATAAGAATATAAATAGTTTATGATAAAGATCATAAAGGAAGATATTTGAGTTACAAGTTTAGCATAATACCTAAGATTTAAGGAATCGTTCTGTGGATTTGCATTTCCCGAAACACCATAAGAGTATGGAGCGTTCGAGATATGTAATTAAAACCTTGTTTGACATGGTAAGATCAAAGGTGTAATTCATAAAACTGCCATTATATTTTAAAGATTAAAAGCTTTAGAGACTACCATTTTCCACTAAAAAGAGCTCCATCATAATCCGCTGAAATGACACCATATAAAGTTATGGTTTGGGATAAAACCCAAGTAGTCCTTTCTTAAACATTTGTATGCTATGCATAAGAAAGATGTTTGCAACCAAAGTCGGATGAAACTGTCTTTGTATTATTGTTAAGTATTCCTCCATAAACACCGGAGACAAAAGTATTTGTCGCTTAGAACGTCAAGTTTCTTTGAGAAGGAATTTTTCATGAAAAGATAAGTGGGAGGACAATAGAACTTTGATAAGGTTAAAGGGACCTTAGCTATATGTGCAAAGTTGCGCAGCGCTGAAAAGTGTTCCGGAGGCAGCAACAATGCTCATGGCTCACGTACCTCAAAGGTTGCGGTCACGGAGGTCTAAGTTTCTATTGAACCAAGTAGGTCGTGACGAGGTTTAATCTCGTCAATGCCCATTGTTATGGACTTGGGTTTTGGAGAAGACGGGGATGCTGGAGATCGTGGCACGGTTAACAGACAAGCAACCAGGGGACACGAGATTTACCCAGGTTCAGGCCCCCGGAGGGAAAACCCTACTCCTGCTTGTCTGCTCTTTTATTGCGGCGGAACCGAAAGTTACAGGGTGCGCAGATTCGATCTGGCGTGGAGGTGTCTATGTCGTAATCGCAGGGTGTAATCGTTGTTGGGTGTCCTCCTCGTTGGACCCTCCTAGCCTTTATATATGGGGAGGCTAGGTCTCGGGTACCGATACGAGTAGGTTACAAGTTGTATTGAAACTCTAGTCTTGTTCTTCAAGGATCCGAAGGCGTCATGGGCCTGGGCCACCCGAAAATCTTCATGGGCTGGCGTATATTTGCCGTGGGCCTTCCTTGGGCTGGACCAGGTATGCTGAAGTTACGTACCCGTAGGGTATAACCATGTCAGTAGCCCCCGAGTGTTCAGTCGAATCGTAGATTTGGCTGAGGACTCTTCAATCCTTCGGGTGTAACTCTGTCTTTCAAGAGAATGTGTAGGGATTGTTGATGCGTGTGCCTGACTCACCCGACGGATCAGGGTCAGTTAATCGTCTTAGGACAAAACAACACGATCTTCTTCAGGTGCGAGTCCCTTGACTCGAACCCGGAACATATGCTGGCGTAATTCGACTCAGGCCGCGGAGGACTTACAGGAGTGGAATTCCAGTGATTTTAAATGATGTACCCAACGCGTCCGTCGGGATTTTTCATCGTACCTGCTGGTACGGATTCATACTAGCAGAGCGCAGTCAGGTGCGTTGCCAGGCCATCAGATGATATCTGTAGGTCTTATCTTTGCGTTGCAGACGCAGCATCCGAATGTTTATCATCGCGGAAGTGTTTCGGGTGGCCAAGGAGGATGTTACTCACTTAGCATTAATTGGGGCAGAGTTGCCGAAAAGTTTTTGCATGCGGATCCGGAAGATCGCAGTCGAAGATTTCATAGGGTGCGCGACCAGCGCTCCCTATGGGAGTAGCCCCCGAGTGTCTGTTCGAGTCGTAGACTCGAGCGGAGACTTTTAGTGCAAGCATTGCTCAGCTGTTTAGTCCGTAGGACTCGAAAATTGTCGGATGCTTGAATCCTTCATCCCTATGGGAGTAGCCCCCGAGTCCGTAGTGGGGTCGTGGACTCGACGTAGGACTCGAAGCTCTTGTGTGTGAATGGCCATCGCTCCAGTTTGGAGTAGCCCCCGAGTGTCTGGCGGAGTCGTAGACTCGGGCAGAGACTCGAGTCTTGTATCATGCAACGGTAGTAGGAAAATCTCGTGGGCGTACCGCTGAACCGGAAGTACATCGGGTGCGCGACCAGCGCTCCTGATAGGAGTAGCCCCCAAGTATTTAGTCGAATCGTAGATTCGAGTGAGTACTTTTAGCTGTGGAGCCGAAGTTATTGCTAGTATAGCTGTTGATGACGTCAGTGCTGACGATCAATGACCTCAAGCGTCTGCTGCGCCAGAGATGACTTGACTGGACGATGCGTGGGTCCTACTTCCTGACTTTGAATTGACCGGTCACACGCGGCGTGGAGATGATTACGGCGTTTCCTCGATTTCCGCGCGTAGTGGACGTCGTGGGAACGACGGTTCGTTTTGGTGCTGACACGTGTACGGCCAGATCTGCCGTTGGCGTTAGGTCTTCTTGATGGACGGTCAGCGTGCGTCGTCTTTGCTGTTATAATCCATGGTGAAAATCGTGGTTTGTTTTCACCACACCAGTTCTTGCGTTTTACTGCCTCCTTGCGCTCGAGCGATTCTTGCTGCGTGCTGAGAGTTCCTTTCGCATTTCCTTTGTCTTCGTCGTTGGCAATGACACCACCGCCGTAGCGCCATGGGGAAGCCAAAGAAGTCTTCGCCTGCAGTGGGAACCAGCGCCGCCAGAGGCAAGAAGGGAGCCGCCGCTGCTCGTGTCACCGATGGTGGCTGGCGGCGATCAGAGACGCGGGAGAGCGATCTCCGCAAGCTACGCGAGTGGAGCCTGATTCCGCAGGACACGACGGCCGTGAGACTCCCCGGTAGTGAGGTAATCCCCCGTCCCCCATCTGGGTATCGGGTTATATTTGTCGCCTTCGTTTTGCGTGGGTTTGCGTATCCAGTCCATGACTTCCTTCGTGGACTGCTCTTTTTCTATGGGGTTCAACTCCATCATCTGTCTCCCAACTCCCTTCTCCACATTGCGTGTTTTATCACGCTTTGCGAGTGTTGGCTTGGCATTGAGCCGCACTTTGGCCTCTTCCGGAAGCTGTATTCCGTGAGGAGGCAGTCTGGTTCGGATGGTGTGTATCCCATTGGGGGTTTCATCATCTCTCTTAGTCCCGATGTCCAATTCTTTTCCTTCTCCATGTCCGAATCTGTCCAGTACTGGCGGAGGAAATGGTTCTACATCCGTGACTCCGTGCTGCCTGGGCAAGATTTTGGTCTCGTTCCTTTTGACCCCTCCCAGTTAATTGTGAAGAAGAGGTCCTGGAAAAATCAGATCTTAGACGGTGAGGTGGCGGAGATAGAGGCCTTGTACCGTCGGGTGGAGGAGCTCCAATTGATTCCTGAGAAGGAGGTGAACGGTGTCGACATTATCCGGGTGTTTCTTGAGCGTCGGGTGCAGCCGCTCCAGGCTAGAGCGCACCCGATGTTCCTGTACTCTGGGCGCCGTGATCCGACGAGGGTTTCGAGTGAGAAGGTCTCCGAGGTGGACCTTGACAAGGATCTTCGCGTGCTGTTGAAGTTCAAGGCCGACGAAAAAATCCCGGGGAAGTCGCTGACTCCTCCCTTTTCGTCGACGTTGGCCGTGCCAAAGGTGTAGATTTGCGCACGTAGTGCTTCCCTTATGTTTTTGTCAGTTGTGTACTTGTGTCCTTTGTTTGCTAACAAAGTTTCTTCTCATCTTGTAGAGCTTCAAAGTGCCAGGCATGGCGCCACCATTGCCCAAAAGGTATCCGAATGCCCCGGATAATGAAGTGGTGGATTCCGTGTCCGAGCTTCCTTCGGCGCGATCTCCGGCGGAGGATGCCGACGAATCGAGTGAAGACCATTCGAGTAAGCGATCACGGAGCTCGAGCGAGTCTTCGGATGCCTCGACTCCTCCGACTCCCAGGAATCCTCGGGGTCTTGAGCGTCATGATGATGTTCAGGGGGGTTCGTCTTCTCCTATTCCTGCAGTTCCTGTGCGAGCTGTTGCTCCGCACCCGCCTGTAAAGCGGAAGAAGGAAGAGAAGAAGGAGGAGAAGAGGGCCCGGAGGGCTTCTCCTATCTTTGACCTAAGCGCGTTGGGCTCGTAAGTGTGCTTGTTGCCACTGTTGTCTTTTGCTCACTTGTTATTTTTGCGCCTGTGTTGATTGATTCGTATGTAGGCAATCCTCCGACGGCTCTAGTGATGGAGCGCGCGAGATGATGGGGGAGTCGAACATTGCGTCGCCGCCTCCGTAGACGGTGGCGACTTCGGGTGGTGCTGCACCAGTTCCTCTTGTGCAGGAGAGGCTGGTGGTTGCGCCTCAGAATTTCGCAGGCGGGCCTGCGGGTTCGCCTTCGGAGCACGTAAGTTTTTCTGCTTCATGTCACGGGGGGAGCCCCCGGGCGTCTTCGTGTGCTGATGTTGTCTTTGCTTCTTTGTTTTGGGCGGAGCCCCCAAGTCATGCTCTTACTGCTATTGCTTTTTCCTGCAGCCTTGTGTCCGAGAGGCCAAGCGGCTGGTGGAGGAGCACCTGACGCTGGAGGTGAAACTGCAACAGCTGCAAGGTATTCGTCTGCCTTGTAGTACTTTTTTGTTTATCCTTGTCCTTTTTGTTGACACTGGCTTGTTGTAAATGCAGAGGAGCATAATGACTCTCTTCGTGAGGTTGATGCTCTGAAGAAGAGCCTTGGCCAATTGGAGCAGAAGGCCGAAGCTGCCGCTGAGGCGAAAGAGCGCCTTGAGCTGGAGCTGTCAAAGGTAGCCGAAGCGAAAGAGCGTCTGCAGCAGGAAGCCGCAGGTCGTGAGGTAGGAGTAGCGGAGAAGCTCATGGCTGCTGCCAAGGCTATTTCGGGTGAGTGCTAGCTTTTGTACTTGCTTATTTTTCTTCGGGTCCTCTTCTATGTTGCTTTTCTTCATGTTTTCTTCTGTTTTGTCTCAGATGCCGCAGGCATCGAGTTTGACCGTGGTGCTCTGGAGCACGGGAGTGCTCTGGATGATGCCACTGTGGCGGTCGAAGACCGCTGCAGCATCGTCGTCAACTCCCTTGCCAAGGCAAAGGAGGTCCTTGGTCGCTTCTACCAGGAGCTCTTCCCGAAGGGCGCAACCCTTGAAGATGTGGGTGCTCTGGCAGAGGCTCTGTCAGCCGAAGCGCCTGCAGCGTACAAGCGCAAGCAGAAGGGCATCGGCGCGTCCGTCGGGCTGGCGATGGCCATGGCGGTTGGGGCGGAGCTGGACTTGCCCCAGATCACTTCTCGGATGCCAATGGCTGCGGATGGATCAGAGGTAGCCTTCGCTGCTTACTCCGCTCGCTGCAGACGATATGGGCCCAAGCTCATTGACTTGTTGTCTGAGTACGCGCTGCGGCAGCAGGGCGAGGCCAAAGCTAGGCAGTCTGGCTCTGAGGCGACTCGGTGTCCTACGCCTTAGGCATAGGAGATGTAGGGTAGTATGTAGTTTACTTTTGCTGTCAATATCTTTTGTAGCACCATTCTTGAGCCACGCAGTGGCCTTATTTAATGAATTCCTCCGAGTTGGGCTTTATCTTTGGCTGAGTGTCTGTGTGCCTTCTTTTTCTTCTGCTTTAGGTTCCTTCGGGTGTTGACCCAGTTGGTACTTCATCCGAAAGGCCCTTGCGAGCATCGTTGGATGATTCCTCGCAGCTCGCTTTTCTGCGGGATCGCGTGCGCAGCTTGGAGAGGGATTTGCTTGGGCTACGCGGTCGTGCTGACGTTTGGAAGTCCAAAGCAGACCGTAGTGCAGCCAGAGAGGAATACTTGATGGCGGAGCTGGGTCGGCTGTCCGAGCAGCTGCAGTGTAAGTTGATCCTTCTTTCGGGCCGTAGCTTAGTTCTTCGGGTGAGCCTGCTGGCCTTACTCTTGTTCTGTGTTGTTGTCGCAGGTGCGAATCTCGCTCCGAAGGAAGAAAAGGAGCGCATTGCTGTTCGAGTCAATTGTTTGACTCAACAGGACATGGAAGTCGGTGGCTTCTTTTGGATGGATCGCGATCGTGCCATGGTTCTGGCGACGGTGCAGGATCGCGTCTTCCAGGTTTCGCGAGTGCTCCGCCAGGTGCAGACATCACTGTCCTCGATGTTGCACGTCATGTTTCCGTTGGATGGCGCGCCGACGACCCTTGCAGGTCTTCTGGCGAAGTTTCGGAGTGCCAGCAATGTCAAGGAGCTGGTGCGGCAGCAGCTTATCGCAGGGGTGAAGGCTGCCTTGTCTCTTGTGAGGGTGCATCGCCCTGATGTAGATTTGGCTGTTGTGGCGACTGGGCCACCTCCTCGGCCAGATGGTGGCGAGTGGAATATGCGTCCGCATTACGCGGCTGTAAGGCAGTATGCCGAACAGATTGTAGATTTTGTTTGAGCAGCGTGCTCAGGCTATTCTGCAGAATAGGTAGAACCTGAAAATAAACAGATAGATGTAAAATTTGTATATTGCGGCTGGACGTGTATGTGCCCTTTGTTGTAAAGGTTTGCTTGTTAGCGAGCACGTAGTGCTTTGATTTAGTACGTGCCCTTTTCGTTAGCCTGACGTGGTCAGCTACTCAGGTGTACACGTGTTGTCCTCAGTCGATGAAATCGTGAGGTGGGGGGAGCCCCCGAGTGCTTTGATGTGGTACGTGCCCTTTTCGTTAGCCTGACGTGGTCAGCTACTCAGGTGTACACGTTTTATCCTCAGTCGATGAAATCGTGAGGTGGGGGGAGCCCCCGAGTGCGTATGAAGCATGTAGTAAAGTTGCAGAGAAATAATCAACCGAAGGTTGGGGACGAGGCACTTAGCTTTATTTGTATTGTGATGGAGGAGGTACATGGTTTGGTTGAGTAGCCTTGGCTGTAAGCTTTATTGAGAGTAAAAGGGGGTATATTGCCCATTGCTATGGGTAGAATCGTCGCAGGTGCGAGATGTTCCATGGGTTGGAGTATGCGACTCCAGACTCCACGTGCTTGAGGCGATAGGCGCCACCTGGGATGACTTCGGTGATGACATAGGGTCCTTCCCATGGCGAATCGAGTTTGTTCGGTCGCTTTTGCTTGAGTCGCAAGACGAGGTCTCCTTCGACGAAGGACCTGGGGCGCAGCCGGCGGCTGTGATAGTTGCGGAGACTTTGCTGGTACACCGCGGATCTAGCTGCTGCTATATCCCGTGCTTCGTCGAGTGTGTCGACGGCGTCTTCGAGTGCAGCCGTGGATTCGGCTTCGCTGTAAGCAACGACTCGTGGAGCCTGGTGACGTACTTCGGCTGGTAGCACAGCCTCAGCTCCGTGTACCATGAAGAACGGTGTGTAGCCGGTGGAGCTGTTTGGCGTAGTTCGTAAGCTCCACAGGACAGACGGTAGCTCTTTCGTCCAGTTGCCAGCTTTGTGCTCGAGTGAGCTCATGAGGCGTTTCTTGATGCCAGCGCCGATTAGGCCGTTGGCCTTTTCCACTTGCCCGTTTGTTTGCGGGTGCGCCACTGAGGCGTACGTGATATTGATCCTGAGGCCTTCGCAGAAGTCCTGGAATTCTTCGGAGATGAAGTTTGATCTGTTATCGGTGATGATGCTGTGCGGTACGCCGAACCTGTAGACTATGGATTCGAAGAACTTGACGGCGGTTTTGCCCTTCTGGTTGGTGACTGGCATGGCCTCGATCCACTTGGTGAATTTGTCGACTGCGACCAAGAGGAAGACGTGTCCTCCCTTCGAGGATTTTGGCAGTTTGCCGATCATGTCAAGGCCCCATTGAGCAAAAGGACAAGCTATGGGTATGGGTCGAAGTTCGGACCCAGGTGCGTGCGGTTTGTCGGCGAACCGTTGGCACCCGTTGCATCTTCGGACGATGTCCTTTGCGTCGCTCATGGCCGTTGGCCAATAGGATCCTGCTCGTAGAGCTTTGGCGACAAGGGAGCGGCTGCCTGCGTGGTGGCCGCAGATGCCCTCGTGGATATCTTGGAGTATGGTCTTGCCATCGCTGATGGTGACGCACCGTTGTAGGACGCCTGTAATGCTGCGTTTGTACAGTTCGCCGTTGATGATGGTGAAGGCTTTTGACCGACGAGATATGCGTCGGGCATCTGTCGGGTTGTCTGGTAAGTTTCCGTTTAGCAGGAACTGGAGGTATGGACGTGTCCAGGTTTCTTCGACTGCCATGACCTGCATCAGGTTGACCATGGCGACTTCGGTATCCAACTTTTCGGGTCCTTCCTGACCTTCGGGTAGCGTAGCCCCCGAGTGTTCTGCTTCTTCGGGTGATTCCTTGGGGAATTTCCGCTTGATGGATGGCACGCAGATCTGTTCGAGGAACACACCTGGTGGTACTTTTGCACAAGTGGAGCCGATGTTGGCGAGTCTATCGGCCTCCTCGTTGCTCTCTCTTCCGACGTGCCGAAGTTCGCAGCCGTCAAATTCTCCTTCGAGTGCGTTGTATAGTGCGCGGTACGCGATCATGTTTTCGGCGTGTGCGTCGCACTCATTCATCGTCTGCTGGACGACAAGGTTGGAGTCACCGTAGATGACCAGGCGCGTTGCGCCGCATATTTTTGCCATCCGCATGCCATGGATGAGGGCCTCGTATTCGGCCTCGTTGTTGGAGGCTCTGAATTTCATCCGAAGGACATACTTCATCTTGTCACCTTGCGGGGAGGTCAGTATGACTCCTGCCCCTGCTCCGGCTTCGCGTTTGGAGCCGTCAAAATGCATTGTCCAGGACTGCGACATGTCTGGGGTGTCAGGCAGCTGCAGCTCCATCCAGTGCACCAGGAAGTCCGGAAGGACTTGAGATTTGATTGCGTGTCGCTTCTCGTAGATGATGTCCAGTGGTGATAGTTCGATGCCCCACAGGGCCACGCGTCCTGTGGCCTCTGGATTGTTCAGGATGCTGTTTAGGGGTGCCTCGTTGACGACCATCACCTGATGCTCCTGGAAGTAGTGGCTCAGTCGTCGAGCCGTCATGAACACGCCGTAGGCCAGCTTCTGGTAGTGCGGGTACCGCTGTTTTGTTGGAGTGAGAACCTCGCTGAGGTAGTAAATTGGGCGTTGTACCCCATGGGTCTTGCCTTCTTCGGGTCGTTCGACCACAAGTACTGTGCTGACCACCTGGTGTGTGGCTGCTATGTACAGCAACAGGGGCTCGCGCTCTTTTGGCGTGACCAAAACGGGCGAGGTGGAGAGGAGCCGCTTGAGGTTTTCGAATGCGTCGTTGGCTTCTGGTGTCCACTCAAACTTGTCTGCTTTGCGCAGCAGTTGGTAAAATGGTAGGGCCTTCTCGCCCATGCGGCTGATGAACCTGCTTAGTGTCGCTACTCGCCCTGCGAGCTGCTGAACGCCCTTGAGGTTTTTCGGCTTCTCCATTGTCATGATAGCTTTGATTTTCTTCGGGTTCGCTTCGATCCCTCGTTGAGAGATGAAGTATCCGAGCAGCTGACCTGAGGGGACGCCGAAGGCGCACTTTTCTGGATTGAGCTTGATCCTGTAGCGATCAAGGTTGTCGAACGTCTCGCGGAGATCGTCGATAAGTGTTCTTGCCTCCTTGGTTTTGATGACTATGTCGTCGACATAGACTTGGACGTTGCGACCGATCTGGTTCTTGAGGCAGGCCTGCATGCATCGCTGGTACGTGGCACCCGCGTTCTTTAGCCCGAAGGGCATTGTGTTGTAGCAGTACACTCCGAACGGTGTGATGAACGCCGTTTTCTCTTGATCTTCGACCTTGAGTCGAATCTGGTTATAGCCTGAGTAGGCGTCGAGGAAGGAGAGTTTCTCACAACCTGCAGTCGAACCGATGATCTGGTCGATCCGAGGGAGAGGGAAGTGGTCCTTAGGGCAGTGTTTGTTCAGTGACGTGAAGTCTACGCACATCCGCAGGATGTCCGTGTCCTTCTTCGGGACCATCACTGTGTTTGCCAGCCACTCGCTTTCCTTGATTTCCCGGATGAAGTCTGCTGCGAGTAATCTGTTGATCTCTTTGCCGATAGCTTCGGCTCGTGGCTCCGACAGTCTTCGGATGGACTGTTTGACTGGCTTGGTGTCTGGGAAGACATTGAGTGCGTGCTCGGCAAATTCCCTGGGAACTCCTGGCATGTCCGCAGGACACCAGGCGAAGATTTCCCAGTGCTCACGGAGGAATTCGATGAGCGCGCTTTCCTATGCGGTGTTGAGGTCGTTGGCGATTAGCGCCATCTTGGAGGCATCCGTTGGATGGACCTGTACTTTTTTGGTGTTGATGGTGGAGTCGAAAGACATATCAGGTGCGTTCTGCTTGGTGACTGGGGGTAGCCCATTGTCTGCCGCTTCGCGGAGCCTTACAAGCTCGTCTTGCATGCCGAAGGACTGAGAGATTTTGTTGAAATCCCTGTCGCATTGGTCCGATCGGGTGAAGCTCCCGTGGACTGTGATGACGCCCCTTGGTCCTGGCATCTTGAGTAGTAGGTATGCGTAGTGTGGGACGGCCAGGAACCTTGCGAATGCTACGCGTCCCAGGATGGCGTGGTATTGCGACGGCCAGTCCACCACTTCGAATTCTAGGCGCTCCTGCCGAAAGTTGTCCGGTGTCCCGAAGATGACGTCGAGCCCTATTTTGCCCAGGGGGAAGATGCCCTTCCCTGGGACAATGCCGTGGAACGTTGTGTCTGATTGTTCCAGGCTGCATTGCGGGATCCGCATAGCTGCTAGAGTGCTTGCGAATATTAGGTTGATGCCGCTGCCACCGTCCATGAAGACGCGACTCATCTCGAAGCCTCCGATCTGCGCCTCCAGCACCAGGGCAGCATGACCTGGGCGAGGGATCTGGCAAGGGTGATCCGCGCGGGTGAATGTGATGCAGGACTCCGATCCGCTGAGGTACTCAGGGATTGCAGGCGGAGTTGTCACGACCATGTTGATTTGTCGGGTGATTTTCTTCTGCACCCTGTTTGTGGGACGTCCCTTCTGTATCATATTGAGTGCTCCTTTTGGTGGGGGGTAAGCGACCCCGGCGTTGCTTTGCGCTGGTGCGACTGGTTGATGTGGGCCTCCAATAGGCGGCGGTGGAGGAGCTCCGTGTGCTATTTCGCCTGGCGCAAGTGCGTTTCCGAACGCAAGAATTGGAGCTTGTTGCCTCATCTGTACCATGCTTTCGCTGAGTTTCTGGAACTCGCGGCAGTCCTTGAGCATGTGGCTAGCTTTCTTTTTGCCATCTTGTTTGTCGATGTAGAAGTGGATGGTGCATGGACCCGACAGTTTGTCGAGTGCTGAAGGTCCGTTGTCGCGGTCGCGGCGTTGCCACGACTGCGTTGGTCGTCCGTTGTCGCAGAAGTTTCCGCTGCGATATCCTCCGCTGCTGCGGCTGTTGTTGTTACGGCGGTCGGCGTAGCCGGCTGCGACCATGTCGGGTCCGTCGCGGTCCTCGTAGACGCGCGGTCTCCTCTTGCTGCGGCGTTCTCGTCTTCGGCCGTAGTCGTCTTCTTCATCTGATTGCGCCCGTTGGATGCAATCTTCGCCATCTGCCCAACTGTTGGCGATTTCCATGAGCTGGTCGAGTGTCTTGGGCTTTACGCGTCCAAGTTTCTCCTTGAAGTCTGGGCGTTTGACGCCGTCCCTGAAGGCGTCGATGGCCCGCTCTTCGGAGATGTGTGCTGCGGAGTTCTTGGTCGTAGACCAGCGTAGTATGTACGAGCGAATAGATTCACCCGTTCTCTGAGTGCAGGCTCGCAGCTCTTCGATTGAGGCGGGCCTTTTGCTGGTGCCTTTGAAGTTTCAGATGAAGCTATAAGAGAGCTCCTCCCAGCTTCGGATGGATCCTGATGATAGGCTGCTGAGCCAGACCCGCGCCACGCCTGTCAGCTGCAGCTGAAGGCATTGCATGGCGGTTTCTTTGTTGCCTCCGTGAAGCTTGACGGATGACAGATGGTCGCTGAGCCAGGACTTTGGATCTTGCGTGTTGTTGAACTTCGGAGTATCCGAAGGAAGCTTGAAGTTGCGTGGCATCTGTGTTCGCCGGACGGATCTGCTGAAGCATCGAGCCCCGCAGAGTTCTCCTTCGTCTTCATCCATCTCAGATTCGGATGAGCATGCGCGTTTGGCGCGTGCTTTGTTGATCTTGCGCTGTGTAAGCTTGTCTCTGGCGTCGTAGTCGTGTTTGTGGCGGTGCGAGCTCTTCTTCCTTCGAGGAAGGTCGTGTTCTTCTTCATCTTCGGATGAGGGAGTGGGGCTCCGGTCGCGCCTGGCCGGAGCTTTCTTCTTCGGCTCCGTAGGAGCATCTTCGTGGAGCGCATCTCCGATTAGTCCTAGTCCGGTGAGTGCGGACCTATGCATGGCCCTTTTCGGGTCCCCCTCCGGAGGTGGGTGAGCCGCAAGATACGCAGTGGCTGCCATGATCGCGGCTTGTGGCGTCTTCGGGGTGATGTTGCCGTCGGCGTCCATATCCATGAACGATGTGTGGAGGGTTCGGGTCACGTCACGCCGCTCCTTCGGGTCCATGTTTTCCACCCGAGAGTGGTGCTTGTTTCCCTGATTTCCGTTTGTGCTGGAGCCGGGTCCCATGGCGGAGAGCGCAGCTCGTCGCACACTGGACTCAGAGGCTGCTTTCTTGCGTTTATCGAGCGTCTCCTGCATCTTGACTTGCTTCTTGTGCTCCTCGATGAGGAGGTAGTGGTATGCCATCAGCAGATCACGTGGGGAGTCCAGAGGTAGGACTATTTCGCCTGCGACGGCGCGGCGTGCTTCGGCCCATCCTTCTTTGCTAAGTTGGATGAGGTGGCCCCTGTTTTCCCTGTTTTCGCCGTTTTCGCCCTGCGGGTTGGGGTTGGGCGGCGGGTTAGGCGTGTCTTCGTCGGTTTGGATGATTGCGGCGCACAGATAGCGCCTGCAGATTGGTTGGCTGCTGCCGCAGCTTTCGGATTCGGAACCGTAGGTCCCTTCATCCGAAGGTGGATCGCACAGATCGGAGTTGCAGCAGCTGCTGCTGTAGAACTCATCTGTTGATGGTGACGTGCGTAGCACGGGGTGTGGAGCCCATGAAGCGGGCTTGATCGGCGGCACGGGCATCCGCTCGGGGAGGCGGAGGGTGCCAGTTTGTCCCACCTGGAAGCAGAAGCTCCCGAACAGAATTTCGAGTCCGTCGCCTACGGGCTCGAAATCCTTCATGGTGGCCAGCGAGTGGGCGGTGAAGTCGAAAGCGCCGAAGAGGAGGTGATTCTCCGTCGCCGAGGAGTTGTAGATCGATCGGGTCGGAACCGTCACGACCGCACAATCAGCACCCCCAGTTCCCACAGACGGCGCCAATTGACGAGGTTTAATCTCGTCAATGCCCATTGTTATGGACTTGGGTTTTGGAGAAGACGGGGATGCTGGAGATCGTGGCACGGTTAACAGACAAGCAACCAGGGGACACGAGATTTACCCAGGTTCAGGCCCCCGGAGGGAAAACCCTACTCCTGCTTGTCTGCTCTTTTATTGCGGCGGAACCGAAAGTTACAGGGTGCGCAGATTCGATCTGGCGTGGAGGTGTGTATGTCGTAATCGCAGCGTGTAATCGTTGTTGGGTGTCCTCCTTGTTGGACCCTCCTAGCCTTTATATATGGGGAGGCTAGGTCTCGGGTACCGATACGAGTAGGTTACAAGTTGTATTGAAACTCTAGTCTTGTTCTTCAAGGATCCGAAGGCGTCATGGGCCTGGGCCACCCGAAAATCTTCATGGGCTGGCGTATATTTGTCGTGGGCCTTCCTTGGGCTGGACCAGGTATGCTGAAGTTACGTACCCGTAGGGTATAACCATGTCAGGTCGAGTAAACAATCAAATACCAAGATTTGAGGGTTGAATCATTATTTGAGAATAATGAACGGACTACATGCAAAGAAGCGACGATGGGCCCTGACTCCGTCAAATGGCTTGAAGCCATAAAATCCGTGATAGTTCCATACACGAGAAATCAAGTTTTGAACTTGAAGGACCCTCGAGAAAGGTGTAAGACCTTACAATAGTGTTTGGATCTATAAAGAAGTAGACATATATGTTTCACATCTATGAAATAGTCGACATGTTGGGAAAGAGTTCACAAAATGTTCAAAGGTTGACTATGACAAGATTTGATCTTTCATAGCGATATTTAGTCTAGACGGATTAATGTAGCAACCACTACATATAATTTTGTTATGTGGTAGTTGAATAAACAAAACAAGTTCTTCTAATAGAAGGGTTACCTAGGACATGTGCATGACACGGTCCAAAGGGTTTTGTTAATTCAAAGGATGCTAAATGCATATGCAAACTTCAATGGTTGAAGTAAGCATAGCGGAGTTGGATTCTTCACTATGATGAAACTGTTAAAAGAGTTTAATTTCATCGGAGACAATGAAGATGCTTGCATTTGCAAGAAATTAAGTGGGAGCGCTAAGACATATTTCTAATACATTATGTGGAGGACATATTGTTGATTAGAAATGATGTATCTTTTATTAACACATATTAAGAATTTCATCCTGATGAAAGACTTAGGAAAAACCCAAATATTTGGCATCAATAGACGCTAATATGGTTGTGCCGAAAGTACATAGATGATGTATTGAATGAGTTCAATATAGAAACTACAAGAAAGGTTCTTGTCACACAGAAAAGATTGAATGAGTTCAATATTGATGATATATTCAAGTGTATTGACACTTGGTAAGTGAAACAAAGATTCAAGTATAGATTGATACTTGATGTATGAAATCACAAAGAGTATTTATATCAATCATACTGTGATATGTACAAATCCAGATATGTCCTATGCTCTAAATGTTATGAGCATATACCAGAATGATTCATAAGATGATCATTGGACGATAGTAAGGATATTCTTATGATCTTTTGGAAGAACTAAGAGTATATTATTTGTAGAAGTGACAAATAGATGGTTAGTTCATTGTAAAAGTACTACATTGATACTAGTTTTGTCACAGAGTACAAATTAAGTTTATATCAATCTAAACTAAGGGTGGCACAATATAATGGAAAGTAAGTTCCATAATGGATTTGGATGAGTTCCAAAGTTAAGACATTGTGACAGATACTACAACAAAAGGCTAAGTATATGACTGCTATAATAGCAGCTAAAGAGGGCATTTGTGTCAAGTAGTTTGTTGTCAAACTAGGTGTAGTTCACAGCGGGATAATACTATGAAGATATATTGTACGACAATATTATCAACATGTTTTAACTCCAAAGAACTAAAGGTCTCACCGAAGGACCAAAATTATACAAAGCCATCTCATTAGAGAATGAGTGATGCGTAGAGACGCAAAGACATGCAATTACAAACGGACCTGGAAGTGTCAGATCCGGAGATCAGTTGACCACTAGCAATCGTGTACATACAACACCAGAAAGCCATAGGTGTTGAATACACAAAGGTTTGAAACTAGATTATTGACTCTAGTGCAAGTGGGAGACTGTTGGAGATATGCCCAAGAGGCAATAATAAAGTGGTTATTATCATATCTTCATACTTATGATAAATGTTTACATACCATGCTATAATTGTATTAACCGGAAACATTAATACTTGTGTGATTTGTAAACATAAAAGAGTCCCTAGTAAAGCCTCTTGTTAAACTAGCTTGTTGGTTAATATATGATCATGGTTTCCTGATCATGAACATAGAGATGTTATTAACAACAGGGTCATATCATTAGGAGAATGATGTGATGGACATACTCCTATAGTTAAGCGTAGCATAAAGATCAAGTCATTTAATATAGTTCATTTGCTATAAGCTTTCTGATACATAGTAAACTAATTCCTTCGACCATGAGATCATGCATATCACCTTTACCGGAAGGATGCTTTGATGACATCAAACACCACACCGTAATAGGGTGGCTATAAAGGTGGCATTGAGTGTTCAGAAAGTATGGGTTGAGACACATGGATCAAGAGTGGGATTTGTCCATCCATATGACGGATAGATATACTCTGGGCCCTCTCGGTGGAATGTCATCCAATTAGCTTGCAAGCATGTGACTGGCTCACAAGGGATCACATACCACGGGAACGAGAAAAGAGTACTTGTCGGTAACGAGGTTGAACTAGGTATGCAGAGATACCGACGATCATAACCTCGGATAAGTAAACTATTGTGAGACAAAGGGAAATTGGTATCGTATGTAAGTGGTTCATTCGATCGCAAAGTAATTGTAGAAATATGTGGGAGCCATATGAATTTCCAGATTCCTCTATTGGTTATTGATCGGAGAAGTGTCTCGATCATGTCCGCATAATTCACGAACCGTAGGGAGACACACTTAAGGATTCGATGTTGTTGAGTAGTTATGGAATGATGAGTAAGAGACCGAATGTTGTCCAGAGTCTTGGATGGGATCCGGGATATCACGAGGACATTCGGAATGGTCCGGAGAATAAGATTCATATAAGGAAAGTCCTGTTTCGGGGTTGGAGAATGGTTCCGGTGTTTTCATCGGGAATGTTCTAGAAGGTTCCTGAATGTCCGGCACTCCGGAGGGGAAGGGTACATGAATGTGTCATTGCAAGTTGGAATGATTGCATCATGTACTAGGTGTCATCGCTGTACAAAATAAAGGGTTTAATCACATCCTAGTTTGAAAAGTCAAACGCCAATTTGAAAAGTCAAACGGCTATTTTGGAAAGTGGAGAAGAAGTGGGAAACCAAGTTGGGGAGGAGTTCCTCCTCCACCGCCGGCCCACTAGGGATCCGAGTTGGGGAGGGACTCCCTCCCCTTGGCCGGCGCCTCCCTCCACCTATAAAAGGAGGGGCAGGGCTCCCCTCCTAGACACACAAGTTGCCTCCCTCTAAACCTAAACCCTAGCCACAGCCTAGGGATTTCTCCCAAGCCGCCGAGTTAGAGCTTCTAATTGCCCTAGCCGCTGGTTTAGCCCCTTCTAATTTGTGTGTCTAAACCCTAGATCACCAAGGCTCTCTCATAGTCCACCATAATCGCTCCGGCTTAAGGCGAAGCCCTGCGAGATCTCCCCTCTACTTCCGGTACCACGTCGTCGTGCTGCCGGAATCGCGAGGAGAGTGCTACAACCTCCGCTGCCTGCTGGAACAAGGGAGAGGAAGGTCTTCGTCGAGTACCGAACGTGTGACCGACTGCGGAAGCGCTGCCGGAACGCAGCGCCGGAAGGATCGTCTACGCGATCTTGAGATCGGCAACAGTACGACTACATCACCCACGAGAATCTGCTCTCGTTAACCGCTTTGGAATCTTCGAGGGTGAGTTCCCCTATCGACTCGTTGCTACAATCTAGTAGATAGATCTTGGCTTGTTTGTTTGCATGCGGTAGAAATTTTTTGTTTTCCATGCTACGAACCCCTACAGATGATGATCCCGATGAAGCCTAGCTTGACGATGGTGTTAATGGCGACGGTCTCCCCTCTCCGGGAAGGAATTTCTCTAGCAGAAATCTGTTTGCCGGAGAGATCTTTCTCTCTCGGTGTTTTCCGCCCCCGAGAGGCGGCGGAAATCTATCTATGGTCGCTCTCCTAGGCTTAGGGTTCCGTAGGGAAGTTATAGGCGAAGGGGCAGGGTTGGAGGCCGGGCAGGTGGGCCACACCTGCCCTAGGCACGGCCAGGGGGCCCGGGAGCCTAGGGGGTGTGGGCCCACTGCGGCCCCTCTTCGCTCCTCCTTCTGGCTTCCTTCGTCTTCTGGGAAAATAATATGTTTCCATATTTTTATGGTATTTTTCTGATCTTCGCTAAATTGCACTGAAACGCCTTCTTTTCCATCAGAATCCAGACTCCGGCAGTTCATCCACCAAGAATTATCCAACATGCATAAACAAATGAAAAGTCATAAGTAATACCTCATAATAAGACAAATATCAATGAATAGAGGTAGATTATGGTATAGAAAGGTGATGAAAATTGGGCGTATCAAAGTGCTCCATGTATAGCACCTTCACCGGCATCCACACGTATAGGTATAGCATCACAGCATCGAAGTGCGGTCAAGTGCACCATTCGGAGCAGGGAATAAAGTCGATGAAGATCCAATAGCGCTTCCGTAGTCCGACTAGATTAGATATAGGAGGAAGGAGAACTCAGGCAGCGCTCCGACGTCATAGTAGAAGAGAGAACCTAGGGCACTCCAGCCTTAGGACTTGGGATACAATCATGGAGGAGACGGATAGAGAGAGAGGAGGGTGGCTACGGAGGTGCACAAGGCGGCGACACGCATGGGCGAAGACTAGGGCTTGGAGGCACGGCGGCTGCTGTGGCTTGGGAGGAGGTAGGGCCATGACTTAGACTGCCTTTGTGGTGCCCTTTGGTCCCATTAAATAGTTCCGAAAGCCCCTTGGGTCATCTGTGACAGGGTTCAGGCAGAAAAACACAAATTTTTCCTACGCAAACACACCTAATTGCCAGGATCTATTTAAGAGTAATGCAGTAATGGCCGAGGTTTCTGATACATACCCTTATAGTCCGAAAGCGGTTAACATTTCAAGAGGAACGTGGATGATGTATTCATACTCATAGCCGATCTCAAGGTAGCGAAGCTCCTGCAAGTCACTCCTTGCTCCATCGTGCAGCAGTTCATCTCACGACATCCAAGGTGCCACTAATGGCAACACCCTCGTGGTTTTGCACACATACAGTGTACGATGACAACCTCGGATTCTCTGATCCCTGCCGAGAGTGCGGAAGTAGATCTTCTGGCTGGAATCCCCTGCGGCACAACGGTGTGTCACAGTGGTGTCATCTCTTATGTGTACAGTTCCATGAGGAACCGCGCCAATGCAACAACGACGAGAGAGAGAGAGAGTTCTATATCCCCGTGTGCAGTTCCAAACTTTGGGAACCACGCGTGAGGGAGAGAGAGAGAGAGAGTTCTTTGAGGAAAATGCCTCAGAGAATTATTGGATTTATTGTATGCTTATTCCACCCATGGGCATCCCTTTATATAAATGGAGGGGTGTGTACTCTCCCCAAAGGGTATTCCATATTGGACTAAACAAGGGAGAAGGGAGAGAGGGAGGCGCATGGGACATCCAGCCGCATGAGCCCCAGGCTGGTGCACAACCCAAGGCTAGCCGGGTGGGCCTCCTTGGCCAGCGGTTTGGCCCTTGGGCGACCGGGCCTCCCTCCCTTGGGTGGCTTCCCTCATGGGCCCTTCTTCCTCTAGGGATTTGGCCCATTAGGAACTTACCCTTTCAAATTAGATTTTAATATTATATTTAATATTAATTACATTAATTAATATGTAAAATATATATTAAAAATTCCTTTTTGACCCGAAACACCTTTCAGTTCTCTCCAAACAACTTTGCAACTTTCCGAAATGATTTCGGTTCTCTCACGGAACTCTTCTGGTTTTCTCTTCTCTTTCATCTAGTGATTCCTATACTTCCATAATAATCGCCAAGGATCATCATATCCTTAAGTGTGTTACCCCAACGGACCAGGAATGGCACAGACATGATCTCTACCAATGATCAATAGCGGGACCAGAATGCCCATAATGACCCCTGTGCATTCCATGATGTAATGTCATTTGAATCGTAAAACATCGAGTCCAATTCCCTTGGTTATTTCGATACTGACTTGTCTGAGATCTAATCATTGGTATCATATACCTTGTTCAATCTCGTTACTGAAAAGTTTTGTCTCACCAAGTCGACCGTGTGTATCTTCCTGTCACGCGGGTAAACAAATCCCGATCTTGATACATAGGCATCAAAAGTTTCTCTGGAATACCTAATATACACCGCTATAGTCACCCAGTTATGGACACAGCGTTTGATGCGGTCAAAACAGCCACGAGAGACAGTGATAATATGATCTCACAGTCTAAGGAGAAGGACACTATGCTTCTAACTATTTCAACCATGAACCATGTGATTTGATCATGTCGCAATACTTATCTTTAGGTAATGTCCATCATATCATTTTTCAATGATATGACTCTGTTGTCAACTGGAATAAATGCTCCATGATCAGGAAACCTTGATCATCGGTTTCCCAATGAACTAGTATAAATAGAGGCTACTACGGACTTGGTTTGTTTCATACCACACATGTATAAATGTTTCCGCTTGATAGTTATAGCACAGTATGAAACTATTACGGAATAATTGAGATATGATAATAAAATCCATTTATTATTTTCCTTTAGGGCATATCCCCTTCAGTATGCAATTCTTGCCCCAATTTTGGACGAGTTCCGGTAGGTTTTTGTCAACCGAAACCTAATAGAAAGCAACCTCCTTTATCCAATCCGAATTGGGATAGGGAAACTTTTCTTGCCCCTTGGGACAACGTGGTTGCACCTATATATTATGGAATCTTTGAGATTTTCTAAGATGGTCCAAGTCACTCCGGTAATTTCCTGACCCTTTCGATCCTTCCAAAAGCTTCCATATATGCCCGAAACCATTTTAGGCACTCCAGGATCATCCGGAAACTCTCGAAACCATTCCGATATCATATGAGACACTCTTAGAACCCTTCTCTCTTTTCATAAATGCTCGAAACTCATTTTGAACACTCTCGGTAATATTCCGGACATCTCTGATATATTTTGAGATCTTTCGAACACTTTCAGAATTACTTTTCTACTAAATCTTCATATAACACTTCAATTCCTAAATGTTGCTACCCTTGAAGTGTGTGACACCATGTGTTCGGATATGCATGGACAAAAAACCTTTTAGCGACAATGATCAATATAGGTATCTTGATTATATACATATTGATCCCTACTCATAACACAAAGAGCTTTATCGTGTGAACTTTTAGTATTACTTATCGATACACATCACATTGCTTCTCGATACTTGACATACATAGTGAAACATTAGGTTATCCTCATTACCCGACATCTACTCTTTTACCCATCCCGTATTATCGATGTTACAATGATCAACACTTCGATCATGTGTTCGACCAGACAATGATGAACATCATAATACATGGGGGCGGGGCAGAGCGTATCTCTCCATTGTTAGGTGTAGAAATTCACACAACTGCACCATATATAACAAGGGCGGCGCAGCGAACCCCCGATGCATGGTAGGTAGCAAGACAGGCAGTACTTGACCGAGAGAGATGCAGTCCTACATTTTTTCTCTTGTTCCAATGTATGTGCATGCCTGCTATTATTTATTATGTTCAAAAAGAACCCACAAACATGAGCCCCAAAAACATATTATGAAAAGGAACCGAAACTTATGGGCTCCTACAAAAGAAATTTGGGTTAATTATTTGTGTGCCACTAGAGGCCATCATATGCTCAGTTTTGCCATTAGCACGGAATGGTGCTCAGTTTTGCCACTACATCGGGCGCAGCTGCTATGGTGAGGCCAAACTGGCCAGTTTAAATGAGCATAACAAAATAAAAAAAAAAAAAAACATGCGCACATAGTCTTCTTATGTCTTACACTATCGATTCAAGTTGATAAACAAGGTCTACATACATTCAAACAAAAAAATCATGTATTCATGTATGTAGACCTTGTTTATCATCGTATTCATGAATTTTTAGTTTGAATGTATGTAGACCTTGTTTATCAACTTGAATCGTTAGTATAAGACATAAGAAGACTATGTGTGCGGGTTTTTCATATTTTTTTTGAATTTGTTATGCTCATTTTAAACTAGTTGGTTGACCTCGCCATAGCAGCTGCACCCGAAGTAGTGACAAAACTGAGCACTATTTCGCGCTAGTGGCAAAACTGAGCATATGACGGTCTCTAGTGGCAAATCAATAATTAAGCTACGGGTGGCTATGAGAAGTGAAAGAACATACACTAATAAATGTTTATTGCACAAACTAAAACAATCGCATGAATACAAGAAGAAGCTTTCTAGAGGTTGATCTCTTGGTGTGAAACATCTGTCTTCATTCCCTGAACAAGTGCTCAATACTGTGTATCTTAGTTATTCAGGTGGACAAGACCACATTGACACAGTTCGGAACAATCTCGTTTTTAACTTTGGAGAGTTGGGTTTTAGGCTTAAACATGCAGGTGCCGTCCTGGAAAATTACTTCTCTCTGCTACTCTGTTTGAGAATTTTGTGTGCTTTTATCCTACCAACTTCATTTTGTAAAACCGCAAAACATGTAATGTCATTTTTCCACATGGTTTTTTATCACCGTTATACAGAATGTAAATTAGTGTGAATTCAATGACATCTAGTTAATGTGGTGACAGCCGTTGCTGTTCGTTTGCAGTCTTGCAGCACAGTTCTGTCTATCAATCAATGGTCATGCATGGGTGCTTGTTGAGAGCTGTAGTCACGTACTCCATGAATGCAGAGGTTCTGCTCCAAAAAAATAATCATGAATGCAGAGCAGTGCTCTAGCCAAAGCTCAAGTAGTAAATCATGCCAGATGGTCCTGATCATCACCCTCCTGCAATCATACGCTCTCCATAGTAGCTACTAGCACCGTAAATTTGCTCATCTTCGCTGTCTTGCTATGCCTATCAAATGCGAGGCAGACAGAAATACATGCACATGCACGAGCGTGTCGCGCCGTGCATGACACAGGACGGCTGAATCAATGTCAAATAATCCATCAGCACATCTATCTCTAGCGGTGGCTATAAAAGTCAGGCTCCTCCAATCCAATCCCCTCTCTCTCTCTCACGCCGACCAACGCGCACCGGCCACTGTCCCTGTCACGTTCGGCCCCGCTCGCTCCCACAGTGATCCCACACTTCCGTTCCACCGCAGAATGCCACCTCCGACGATTCCAAGAACCAAGCGATCGGAAGCGGCCAAGCTCCTCCTCCTGCTCTGCACATTCCTCTTCGCCCAAAATGCGTTCGCCGCCACCACCGACGGCCACCACCACCACCACCCCGCGCACGCCCTGGTCGAAGACGGCGCCAGCGCGGCTAACGAGCACGCGGCCGCCGTGGAGCGGCATTGCGCGGGCATGCTGCACCGGGACGTGTGCGTGTCGACGCTGGCCTCCATCCCGGGCCTGGCGGGGAAGCCGGTCGCGGAGGTGATCTCCTCGGTGGTGGCCCGCGCCGCGTCGGCCGTGCGCGCGGCCGCGTCCAACAGCACCTCCTACCTGTCCCGCCCGGGCCGGCTGCGCGTGCGGGACCGCCTCGCGCTGGCCGACTGCCTGGAGCTGTTCGGGCACACGCTGGACCAGCTGGGCACGGCGGCGGCCGAGCTCTCGGCCGCCGGGAACCGCACCGCGGCGGAGTCGGTCGCCGGTGTGCAGACGGTGCTGTCGGCGGCCATGACCAACCAGTACACCTGCCTGGACGGGTTCGCCGCCCCTCCCGGCGCAGCCGCGGACGACGGGCGCGTCCGGCCCTACATCCAGGGCCGCATCTACCACGTCGCCCACCTCGTGTCCAACTCGCTCGCCCTGCTCCGCCGCCTCCCCCAGCACCAACACAACCGCCGCGAGGCGCTGGAGGGGTACGGCGCCGTGCGGCGCGGGTTCCCGGCGTGGGTATCGGCAGCAGACCGGAGGCGGCTGCAGGAGGCGGCGCCGGACGTGGTGGTGGCCAAGGACGGGAGCGGGAACTTCACGACGGTGGGGGAGGCGGTGGAGGCGGCGCCGAACAACAGCGCGACGCGGTACGTGATCCACATCAGGGCGGGGGGCTACTTCGAGAACGTGGAGGTGGGGAGCGAGAAGACGAACCTGATGCTCGTCGGCGACGGCATGTGGAAGACCGTCATCAAGGCCTCCCGCAACGTCGTCGACAACTACACCACCTTCCGCTCCGCCACGCTCGGTACGTACTGTGCGTGCGTGCGTGCGTAGTAGACTCGAATGCTTGTTACGTAGCTGCTGGCTCGCACGTGCTGCCCCGCACGCCGCACTTCACTTCACTGGCTCCAGTGCTGGCTAGCTAGCTACACAGTGCCTGCCGCACGATGAGTACCACGAGCCGCTGTCGGCATGCCGAGCGAGCGCCGACGCCGGCACGTACGGCCGGACGGGGTGACGCAGAGCTGACGACGCCTCATCGTAAGAGTGCACGCGCGCGGTACGTGAGATCCGAGCTCGTGAGCGCGCGTCCGTGGAAAGTACATTGGTCACGACTCACGAGTGCCATCGTCGGTCAAGTAAAGAAGGGGGAACAGGGACCTGCTTCTACTAGGACTGGTACTACAGTACTAGGTGCAGCAACTGGACCACCTGTGACTAGCTAGTTACAGACAAATATACACTTGAGATAATAATCGGATTAATTTGGTTCCATCTGGACTGCATTATTGTGCTACTTCACCACGAACTCACCACGAGCTCACCACGTAGATGTCTCGGCGACTAGACACGTTAATTGTCGCCATTCCAGTCCAAGAGATTACATTTGGAGTCTGTTTCCATTTTTTAAGCAATCTTTGCTACAAAAACTTGGTTCGATCGTGCTATTGTGTAGGCTTAGAGCTTTTCCTTGGGTTGTCCATAGGCCTCGAGTTTCTTGACCTTCTTTTGGTCGAGCTTAGACCGACATTCGGACGCTGGCGGTGCCGGATCATCTGGCTCTGGCTTGTACACGGGCCGTTGAATCTCTTCGGTGCCATGGCGGCATCGCGGATATGGGGAGGCGGCGGGGGAAGTAGGGGAATTGGAGAGAAGCACTGTTCAAAAAATCAGCTGGTATGTCGAGAGCAGCCAATATGCCGAGTTTCTGATTTATCGTCCGATTTTCTGATTTATCGCCTAATAAATCGGCCCATACGCTGAAAAATAATCAATTTTTAGCCGACCGATAATTACCAATAAGCGATATCCTTAACATTGGAGAGAAGTGGATAGATGGCGGGAGCTTGCCGTCGAGTTGGGGAAAAAAGAGGAAAATCGGCTTTTCTCTCCATCCGGCACCCCTAGACGAACCTCAGGGTGCTGAGTTCGCCGGATAAAATTTTGAGGCCAATCCGGCGAATTTCAAGGTCCTAGGAACGTGGATGGAAGAAATTTCGCCCGAGGGCAAAAAAAAAAGCATGGGAGGGCGTTCGTGGGGCGCCCGAGTGGAGATACTCTTATAGCACACAGTCCTTGATTGTTTGCCTGCAGAGGCGGACCTAGGAATTTGTTAAAGCCTGGACGCGTCGCAAGGCAACTAAAAATTTTCTCGGACAAATATAAGCATTATATGAAAATCATGCAAAAACACGAATACAATACATAAGACATTCATAGCACATTCCAATTCCAATGTTCATAAGCTTAACACATTTGAATTTTCACGAGTTTACAACACATTCGAAGCTAATATGCGCTAATATTACATAGGATAGGAATTAGTAAGAACTCCCAAAAGACTAATGAAACTCCGACGGTCGGCGACAAAAGTTGAAATGTTCAAATGCACCCACAAAGAGACCCTACAAGATAATAAAAAAGAAAGATAAATTAGTAAATCATAAGGTGAAGATACCTTAAAAATTTATACATCTTAAATTCTTAATTCATGATGTAAAGAAATATACCAATGATGTGCTAATTGGCTCTAGCCTTACGAGGTAAATTTTTCCTCCTCTTCTTCATAGCTTGAAACCGTTGAATAATAACACCATTATCAAGTTGTCCAAATATCTCCCGCTCGGTGTAACATATCATCAAGTCATTGAACCATTCATTATTGAGCTTGTTACGCAACTTGGACTTGATGATCTTCATTTCCGAAAAAGCCCTCTCGACCGATGCGGTTGACACCGGTATTATTAAGGCCAATTCAATAAGCTTGTAGACCAATGGAAAGACCAAATGCTTCCCCGTTTCAACCATCTTTGTAGCCAAACTTTCAAGAGTTGTGCAAGTAGAAAAAGATGAATGAATTCTTACATGGTGAATGTAATTCTCAAGTTGGCCTCTTATAGTTGCTCGATCATCATTAGAGAAATCCATACGATAAATTGAAGATAAGAGAGCAAGCTTGTCCACATCAAACAATAAGAAGGAGTTCTTTGGACTAAGACATGAGAAGCTCTCTAATATCTCCATTGAAGCTTCACAAAAGCGATGATTCATCTCAACACATATCTTATCAATAGCAACATAGAAGATCTCAACTTTGTAGAAATGAAGGTTAGTGTAGGTCATCCCATCAAGCCTTGAACGACCCCTAACCGGTATTTGTTCATCCATATGAGGAACCGGAATACCCTTCTCCATGCAAAATTGATGGACATCATCAAACAAGGAATCCCAACCACTTTCTCTCAAAGAGGCCAAACGATCTTTCACATCACTAACTAATTCCATTGCATGGACAATATTTAGATCTTTCTTTTGCAAAACATGGGAAAGCTCATCCGTGATGGCAAGCAACTTTATCATAAGCTTTAAGATTAAAACAAATTTGTAGTTCTCCATTTTCTCTATCAAACCCGCCGCTTGGGTCAATCCACGACTCTCATCATTGACCTCGCGAAGAATAAACAATATTCCTAACCATATTTGGTGCAAACGAAGCAAAGTTGCATAATGTGAACCCCATCTAGTATCTCCGGGCCTAGTGAGACTTGTTTCTTGATTCAAGCCTCTTCCACTAGATATCTCACCCCTCTCAAGCATATCCACAATATGTTGATGATGTTGTTCTCTAAGCACATCTCTTCTTTTGCAAGATGAACTTGATGTGTTCACAATCCCGGAGATGTACTCAAAGAAATCATGAATGGAGGAACAAGAACTAGCAACGGAGACAACTACCAATTGCAAACGATAGGCAAAGCAATGAACATAAAATGCATAAGGGTTTTGATCTAAGATCTTCTTTTGCAAGCCATTGAATTCACCTCTCATATTGGAAGCCCCATCATATCCTTGCCCTCGTAGCCTATGAATAGATAACTTGTAACGATCTAGAATGCAAAGAAGAGCGTCCTTTAGTGCCTCCGATGTAGTCTCACGAACATGATATAGAGAAAGAAATCTTTCCACAACCTTGCCTTCATTATTCACATACCTACAACAAAATAATTACAACAAGGTTAAATCACATACATACAACAAAAGACAACAATTATTCACACACCTACAACAAAAGAAACACTACCAACCTCAACATTACCGCCATTTGCTCTTTCACGGATATATCACGTGATTCATCAATAAGAACGGAGAAGTTCTTCTCAATAAGAACGGAGAAGTTCTTCTCACCAATTTCTCCCATAATTGCCTTGGTGACTTCTTGTGCACAACACTTGGAAAGATCCTTTTGGATTTTGTGAGAGATCATCTTGGAATTTCCACCATGCTCATAAGCATCCTTCACTTTTTCATCCTTTTGTTTATACCAATCTACCATCTCACGAAAGTTGCCCTTGTTTAATGAACTAAGAGATTCATTATGCCCCCGAAATGCCGAACCTTGACCAATGAGAAATCTTGCACAATGCAAGGAAGAAGTTAAACGAATCTTATATAATTCTTCAGATTCCTTGGATGCACGAGCAAGGTTACTAGACACACTTTGTCTTTGATTGCGAAAATCATCGTAATGCAACCTTGCCTTGTTATGGTCACTATTTACTCCACCAATATGGTCGGGCAAAGCTTTGTAACCATGCTTCCAATCACTAAACCCCGTTTTTGTGAAGACTTCATTGCCAAAACGGTGTATACTTCCAAGTGGCTTAAAAAGAAAGCAATAGAAACAATAAGCCTTATTATGAGACTCGCTATATTCTATCCAATCATACTTATCATACCAAGTCTTCGAAAACCCCCTAGATCCACTTCCCATCTTAGGAAAGTTCACAATTGGTTGGGTCGGACCCTTTAAAAGGTATGCTCTTTTCACTTGGTCTTGTACATCCGGATGATATTCATTAATTTGTTTCCTAAGAGCAGGATCACGCACTAAATCATCCGGATTAAACACCGCCTCATGCTCCTCTTCCTCCTCATTTGCAACATTTGGTTGTGGTAAACTTCTTGAATCAACCAAAAACCTTCCAATTCCTAAAATTTGAACAATTTCATTAATAAATAATCAAGCGGCTGAACTGAACCAATTGAGTCGAGAAATTCGTTCTCCATTTCCTAATTTTTGTGTTCAAGAGTCAAGAGTCAAGACCGAAGCTGAACTAAAATTGAGCAATGTCAATTTAAGATAGTAAAAACCTTTAGTAAAAATGTTACCCGTCTGTCTTCTGCCTGACGAGCCGGCCGGATTATTCTCCGCCAAATCGCCTCGCCGGCGCTTGCAGCCACTAGATGCGGCAGGGCATGGCCGCTGCTGCTTCCTGGGAGGACGGCTGCTGCCGCCGTTCTGGCCGCCATCGCTTGAAGGATCTGCACGAGGTGCTCCACCTCCCGGATCCCCATCATCCATGGTTTGTCGCCGTCGGCCGTCCTGCTCTGGGTTGGGGATTCGCTGATTCGGGGCGGCGGCCGCCCAGACGCGGACAGGCAAGGGTTTCCCCGTGCGTGCGAGCCGTGCGTGCGAACGGCCGCACAAGGACCAGACCAGCTGGTCGTTGTTTGTCTAATTCTATTTTCCAAAGCAAATCGTATAACTATGGCCTGGGCAGACGTGGGCCTGGGATCATTCGTGGCTGCACGCACGGGCCCAACACAAGGCTTCAGCCTTCAAGGTCCACTTGCCCACTATGTCTACGATTTTGCCCCTGGAAACATGGAGTTTTATCGCTAAAATCGATCACGCGCAGGAAGCGAGCAGCGTCGAAGCCCGGGCGAGCGCCGGGAAACAGGGACCTTACGTCCGCCCGTGTTTGCCTGTGCAGTTATGAAGTGTGCAGTTATGAAGTCCCAAAATTAGGTAAGGTACGGTGGGTGAGGCCACGGAAACGTGCGCGGCAAAATGGAAGTGGAAATGCTCGCTAGCTCTGCCGGTGTGTGTGTGTGTGTGTGGCCGCGAACGCAAGACGAGATCGGGGAGGGCAGCAGAAACCGATCCTATGATCTGTTCTGACCGCATTCTACAACGGGCAGCCAATTATAGCACGATGGAGTGCCCTTTTTTGGGGGGGACGCTTCGATCTTCTTTTCTATTTTCTCATAATTTTCTCTTTTCGGATGGATGGCCCCAGCCCAGCCTCATGTTTTTGTAGGCACCGACAGACAGGTAGATTCGGTTGCAAAACGGTGAGCACCCGATACGGTGGAGGCGGCAGCAGATATCCCTGGTAATAATGCCTCACAAAGTGAGATAAGAGCACATGCACGCACGCCTGTAAAAAGCGTTTCAAGACGAGCAATCTAGTTAGGTTCCCGGGTGCCGCCTTTTTGAGCCAAGGAACAAGAGCAAGCGGACAGTGCTGGTCGTATCGACCGATGTGGAGAGGCGTGGCACGCTGCTGCCTGCCTGGCCTATCCGGCTGACCGGCCTCGTCCACCACGCGTGTACTTTTCGGCTTCGTCTGGTTGTTGCTGCATGGGCACACCACACCGGAGCCTTAATAACTCCGTCGCTGAACGCTGGACGAGATGTGATTGGCACGGCACTGTCGTCGTCGTCGTCGTCGTCGGTCCACGGTGTCGGTGCGGAGACAAATGCATCGCCACGCCAGACCCGTACCTGTGCCTCGCATTCATGCCCACCCGCGGCTCGGCTGCGCCCATACGGCCCCCGCCCGGCCCGACGCGCGCGCTGCCGGCCACATGAAGTGTACCACCGTACGGACGTGGCAACACACGCACATTGCATCGATCATACGAAGATGACGACATAATACTACCTGTAAAAAACAGTCTAGACTTCATAAAATTTTCCAGTTTGATTGGCGTTGTACAGTAGACAGCAAATACGTACTACTCCGACGTGCTCCAGCTCGGCCGGCGTGGCTGGCATCCGTTAATTACTACTACTACGACGCTGACACCAATCTCAACCTGCAGCGGTGGTCGGGGCGGGGTTCCTGGCGCGAGACCTGACGGTGGAGAACGCGGCGGGGCCAAGCAAGCACCAGGCGGTAGCGCTCCGCGTGAACGCAGACCTCTCGGCCTTCTACCGCTGCAGCTTCGCGGGGTACCAGGACACGCTCTACGCGCACTCGCTCCGGCAGTTCTACCGCGACTGCGACGTCTACGGCACCGTCGACTTCGTCTTCGGCGACGCCGCCGTGGTGCTCCAGAACTGCAGCCTCTACGCGCGCCGCCCGGACGCCGGCCAGAAGAACGTGTTCACGGCGCAGGGCCGCGAGGACCCGAACCAGAACACGGGCATCTCCGTGCAGGGCGGCAAGGTGGCCGCCGCCGCCGACCTGCTCCCCGTGCTGGCCGGCTTCTCCTCATACCTCGGCCGGCCCTGGAAGCAGTACTCCCGGACCGTGTTCATGCAGTGCAAGATGGAGGGGCTCGTCCACCCCAGGGGATGGCTCGAGTGGAACGGCTCCTTCGCGCTCGACACGCTCTACTATGCGGAGTACATGAACCGGGGGCCCGGCGCTGATACGTCCGGGAGGGTGGCGTGGCCCGGGTACCGCGTGCTCGGCGGCGACGCCGATGCGGCTAACTTCACCGTGCAGTCGTTTGTCCAGGGCGACATGTGGCTCAACTCCAGCTCCTTCCCCTACACGCTCGGCCTCAGATAGAAATTAGAATGATGATTAGTATTACTAGTACCAAGATTTTTTTGTGTTCTACATTCTCTTCACAAACCGAGTGAATCTACACGCTGAAACAAGTCTAGGTACATTCTCTTCACAAACCTAAAACATCTGAGGAAGTAGTTAGTTCACACGTGCTATTCTGTAACCGGTCTCCGTGTGAAATAAAGGCGGCTCATGTACTATACCTCAGGTTTGGCCGAAGGCTAGCTAGTCATGAAAGGGGCCAGGTTCTCATTCCACTGTCTGTACACCAAAGAAAAAATGCTAGTGCAGATGTTTAGATCAGAGATGCTCACTGTAATGTAACTAGTGTTCAGATCTGTAATAATACTCTCATGTAACTGTACTGTACTGGTAGGGTTGGTCCCTTCACAACAGGACGAACATTTATGTGTGCATATATATAGTCTCTTATGGACAAATAAACGATGGAAAATCACAAGGAAAGCAGGAAGTGTACATCCAGGAATCTAACACCACTTATTTCACCATTCTATCTACCTCTGGCTGCTTTCCGGACCTTTTCCAGATGTTCCTTGTCCCCCTTTTATTGAACCTGGCCACCATCCCGATCTTACAGCCTTGCCCTTTGCAGCTCCAGCTTCGCGATCGTGCCGAGATGGACTTCATCGGGGCCGTCCGCGATCCGCAGTGTCCTAGCGGTTGCCCATAGATGAGATAGGGCCGTGTCGGATGAGACGCCAGCAGCACCGTGAACTTGCATTGCCATGTCAAGCACTTTCAGGGCCATGTTTGGAGCTGCCACCTACATGAGGGCCAGATTCACTCGATTTGGGGGTTGCTAGTATGATAAAAAAAAAAAGCAGCCAAATATCTGAGCCTTGGTTGTTTACCTTGGCCATTGCGAGGATTCCACGGGCTTTCTTGTTCCCGTGACGGTCGAGTTGATCGGCTGCTTCAAGCACCAAAAGCCTAGTTTGTTCCAGTTCTATTCGACACTGGAGAACACCTCCATGTTAGTAGAACACACACAAGAAAAGATGCGAGGAAAGAAACGATGGAGTTCAGAAACTGACATGTCCTTAAACAAGACGTTACATTAAACAAAAGGACCAACAGTCGATAACCAACTCATGTAGCACCTAACCATCTAAACGGTTAAATGAATCATGCAGGCAGTCAGATAGGTCATACATTTGCAAGGTCTCATTGAAATGACCCATGCTGTGCAATCCTCTTTCCAAACACTGTCCTACTTAAGGCCCTCTCAACCATCATGTTCATGCCACGTTCTGCTGCTCCTATTAATCTCATGCAATGATGTAATCTTCCTGGACCTAGTCTTCCCTGCCAAGCATCTTAAATATGATACAGAATTCAAATATTTTAACAAAATTATTAGTGACAACAGAAGAGAACTGCTTACTTGAGCAATCTCAAAACCCCGTCCTTCCCCTAGGAGGATATTTGTGGCCGGAACACGCACGTTATCGAAAGTAATCTCTGCATGTCCATGTGGTGCGTCATCGAATCCAAAGACTAGCAATGGTCTCCTTATCTGCACTCCAGGAGTGTTGATATCCACTAAAATCATCGACTGCTGCTTATGTTTAGGTGCAGAAAAATCTGTTTTTCCCTGCATGAAGCAAACACTTTTACATTAAATGGAAAATATACATCACCCATAGCACCGATTTCATGAATAAATGTTATAGTTACCATTAATATCAGGATTTTGCACCTTGGGTCCATAGCCCCACTGGTCCACCATTTCTTGCCATTTATCACATAGAAATCTCCCTGCCTGCCATGGGGAAAATATCACAGATAATCAGCAACACAGAAATCTCAGATTAAAGGAAGGAATGTCATATGTATAATCTATCAAAAGAGGGGGGCAGAAAACGTATGCCATCAGGATATAATTGCTTTCCTGGCAATACGCAAGAATTTGGAGGTTTCGAGCGGTGTACTATATTATTTTTTGGCTAGTAAACTGAAATGCTTTTGAGATGAGAAAAGAAATAGACAAAATAAAAAGCTGGCTACTGTAGGAACTAGGATCTCCTTAACATGGCGTTGGCAACTATGTGATAGCCCTTAACAAGGTAATAGCTTGTAACTGAAGAGAGATAGGAGAGCATGTAGTGAACACATGTAATGAAATATCAACAGCCTAAAGGAACAACAATAACATGCTTGTTGCCTATATATATTTTGTGGACTTCATTACCTTGATATTGCACATTCTATATTTGTTGCATCCGAAGATGCAACTTGTGGTTCTGTCATTGCAAATCCTGAACGAATTTTCCCTTCCAGTAAAGGAACAAGCCACTGCTTTTGTTGCTCCTTAGTACCATGTCTCAGCAAGACCTATAATTAGAATTTTATATCATAAATTCTCGCATACAAAATACTAGCACCAACAAAGCATTCAAACTTGACATATGCTGTAAGAATCTTCTAAAAAACGATTGGCATACTAAAGATGGATCATATGCCATCTTTCATTGCTCTATGCTGGGAAACAAAATAACATATCCGACTTAACGATATACATAAAACTGCAGAATCAAGAGGATAGCTGCTACGTCAATAATCTGCAGATGCTATACAGGGAGACATTTTAAAAACAAGTCTTTTCTCAAGATATGCTTGCCTAATGATAGATTGTGAAAAGGATGCCTATAAATGAACATAAAATTATGTCTTACCTCCATATTACCCGTATCAGGTGCACCGCAGTTAAATATTTGTGGAGCCCAAACTGAGCGACCCATAATCTCGCATAAATATCCATACTCTAGATTTGTGAGACCCGCACCTAGCAAAAGATCATCTGAACTTCCAGGAGAAATATGAGATCGGTCCTCAAGTAGTAGTTCTCTTGCTCTAGCTGCACTATCAAGCTGCAGCCAACCATTTTACTCAGCACAGAACCCAGTATAAAATAAGTGCACCTTACATTAGTGAAGTAAAAAACAGGGTTCTTAATTTTTTTCTGGATCAGGTAAATATTAAAGGTGTCAAAAGGAAACAGAAAGTACCGGAATAAACAAGTTCCACAGTCCCTGCTGTTTTGCTAATGCTTTCAAATTTTCTTCTTCTGGATGAATTGTCCACCGTGAGGCTGATTGTGCATGCTTGTATAACTCATCCTCCTTGGGGTATATATGATCTTTCATAAACTTCATTATTTTTTCCCGTAGCAGCATAACTTTTTCACTAGGAACAAATCTGCCTTGACCATTTGTCAAAGTTGAACCTTCCTGCTCACTGTGGAACTCTTGCCTTGGAGCTCTCGAGAAATCCGTAACTAACAATTATAGGAAAGGTCCGGACAGTTAACAAAATTTAAGTACATTAGACTTTACAAGAATAAAGGATTGTCCCTAAAAAGGAATAAAGGATCATAGCCACATTTTGCATCTCTAATTCTCTATGCAAAGTAATTTAGTTGGAAACAGCAACCAGGTTTAAGAAATCGTAAAGAGCAAGCTTGTCCACAAAGCACACGAAACGATGAGGCAGGATCCTATGAAATATGATTACCTGTAGCAGGTCGTTCTTGCAGGACATTTTCTCTATTTAGTGTGTCGGTTCACTCTAAATCTACACGGGCCTATAGACTAAAAGGGGTTTAGATACACTTCTTTCACAAGACTAAAACATCGTATATTTTGAAACAGAGGGAGTAATAGATAACATCTGGGTTCTGGTGGGGACAGTGTAAGGAGTTGAAATCGATTTCATTTGGGTTATGGTGGGGAGATAACAAAATGAAGGAAAGAGTGCATTGGATTAGCCGTATATGTGTAGCCAAACGCAGTGGTGGGATGCGCTGCAAAACGTGGCTCGGAGAGAGCAATCCACGGTGTTGAAGCAGTGGCTTCCACCACCACCGGGATGACATAAGGTAAACTTTGATGGGGCTTTCTCTTGAGATGACAATCATGGAGGTTGTGGAGCGGCTGTCCGTGATCATCATGGTGCTCCTATTGGAGTAGCGAGCCATTGTTTCCCTCATGTGAGTGATCTTGAGACTTCGGAGCTCCTAACTTGTCGTCGAGCGGTGTTGCTAGCATAGAAGTCGGGTATAGCGAATATCATACTGGAGACGGATTGTGTTGGTGCTATGGCGAAGCTGAGAAGCAAGGAAATGGATAGATCGGCTAAAGTCCCTGGTCGAGCAGATCAAGATCCTACTTGGAGAGTTTGATGGTTTCTGGGTCATACACGCGTATTGATATTGTAATGAAGGTGCACATCGTTTAGTGAAGACGGGTTGTACCAATAAAATTAGTGAAACTTGGGTGGGCATGCCCCCCCTCCCCCGAGTTGTAATGAACATTTTGGCTTTGGAAGCCTGTGATTAATAAATGCAGCCTGATTATTCTAAAATAAAATAGAACTACAAGATAATATATTCGATAAAAGTAGCATCATGCTAGTCCTGCATGGCGAGAACTGACGTACATAAACCTCGAGACCAAGTTAATATGATCCAGCAACTAAAAAAATGGCAAAAACCTGCCTACAAAATCATAAGAGAGGGTTGATAGTCTAGCAATTACAGCTAGAAAAGGTTCATCTAAATATTATTAGTATGATATGATATTTTTTCTGCAAAGGATCAAATATATCAATATGATCTAATTTTGAAAAATTCATCAACCAATGACAAGCTTGGTTCGACATAAACATTTAAATGATCAAATTTAGGAAATCTTTATTATTGATGTCTTCCTTTTATTATTGGACCCAACAGTATACTCTCTTTTTTGCGGGGTAAAGGGATTGTTACAATCACTAATGAGGGAATTCAGAATAGATTCTTGTCATGAACGAAGCCATACCACACTATGGTCATTTAATCTACAGAATTGTGCTAACAAGTGACTAGCCACATTTTGCGATCTTAGGAATTTTGCGAATACCAGCTATACGATCAGAGATAAGGCGTCCTGCTTCCACGACCAGATGCCAGAGATCTTGCTCCTCCTTGCCAGACAGCAGCCTGATGATGTCTGTACGGTCGGTTTCAATTAGGATCTAGTTCTGGCTCCATTCCAGTGCTAATGCCACACCTTCCATAATGGCACACGATTCCGATTCAATTGCTGAGGTGCAGCGCCGGAGAACCATGCACGAGGACAGCAAAATGGTGCTCAGTCTGAGCGTCGGACGATTATGCCCGCCCTAGATGTTCCCTCTAACTGAAGAAATGATCAGTTTTCCTTTGACAATTTCCTAGCGATGTCTGTATCATTTGTTTCAATTAGGATCTGGTCCTGGCTCCATTCCAGTGCTAATGCCACACCCTCCATAATGGCACACGATTACAATTCAAGAGCGCGCGAGAAGATAGTAAAATGGTGCCATCTGAGCGTCGAACGATCATGCCAGCTGTTCCTTCTAACTGAAGAAACGATCCGTCGGTGCGGCTGTTTTCCTTTGACGACTTTCTCGATCATTTGTTATGGAATATTCGGCAAAGATCTTAGATAGCTGCGCAAAAACCGCCCGGAACCATCAACCATTCGCCGGTATGGGTTTGTTTATCGCGTGTATACTCCAATAGAGTATACGCATGTAGCGGCAGATTTGTACGTCGCTTCTGCCGGCTGGCCGGGTACGTACGTCCACAAGGCGCAAAATCGTTCTCTTGCAGCCAGAAAAAACAAGTGCAACATTTGCATTATTATTATTATTATTATCTGCAGAGCGAGTCTATTCGCAAAGAAAAGAAAAAGTCGAAGACTAGCGTCCACGGGATAATAACGTACAGCCGCCCCGTTGACGGCCGCCGTATCCGGTGGGCGGCCGCCGGCTAGGCATTGCGGAGTGAGCAGTAGTAGCAGGGCGTCCGTGTTCATCCGCACCGCAGTCCGCGCACACGTACGGTACGACTACGAGAGTGCCTGGCACGGTGCAGCTATAGGACACTTCGCAGAGAAGCTTGCTGAAAACAGAGGCGGCCACGCCACACCACGCGTCTTATACTAAAACAAGGGGTCCGAGACTATCGTAGGCTCGTAGCTCGAGTAGTTAATTAGAAAAGCGTTTTAAGTACTATAGTAAGATCTCAAATGATTTGAACGGGTACGAGACCTAGAGAGCTCTTCAAGAGCCGGCGACAAAACCCATCTAGGCTTCCTCCTCTCTTCTTTGGCGACGCCACTAGTCTGTCCCGTCTCCGGCGGCAGGCCTTGGAGGCATGACGGACCACAACCCCTCGCCGGCGGGAGGTCTTCTTGTTTTGTTTAGATTATTTTTAGTGTCTTTTTTAGGATGTTGAGGCGACGACTAAGTTCTGAAGTCAGAATAAGGTACTCCATATCCTATCATCGTTCTGGTGGTGCGTCTAGCATCGACGGAGGGCGTGTGGAGTCCTGTGTTCGATAGATCCCTTGAGATCTGGTTGTTTTTCGTTGGTGTGTTTTGAGGTCAGTCTCTTCCGATCTACGTTGGTCATCATCGGCGATGTTTGCTGCTCTGGTGCGCTGGTTCTTTGGGGCCTTAGCACGACGACTTTCCGTCTGTCTACTACAACAAGCTCTACTACGACAAGCTTTGCCCGGCTCCGGTGATGGACGGGCGAGGACGGCGGCGCGTCTTCGGCTCGTGCCAGTGTTTGTAGTCGTCGCTAGTTACTCCGTTGATCTATTTGTAATTTTTATTACTTTTAGGACTCTTTGTACTGCCGTTGATGATTATTAATAGGTCGGTGGAATTTCGAAAAAAAATCTCTAATGATTTCACGTTAAAAAAAGATCTCTAATGATTTCGGTCCATATCACGTGTACGAATTCACCGCCACTTCATTTCACCACCCGGACTGGGAGAAAGCAGCGGCGGCGTCCACCGATTTCGGCCGTCCGAGGAAGGAAGCCGCCGCGATACGCGCGACAGCCCCGTCACGCTCCACCACCTTGGAATTCACTCACGCGGCGAACCTCGCCGACACCACACATCCTCTACTTAAACGCGCGCGGCACACGACTCCGATATTCGCCTCGCCTCTCCCGCGCCACATCACCACCACCGCCTTTCAGAGATCCCCGCGACAGGAGCTCGCGCACTCGTGACACCACAGCAGAAGCAAGCGGCAGCAAACAGAATGTGTGGCGGCGCGATCATCTCCGAGTTCATCCCGGAGCGCGACCACCGTCGTGCGGCCGGCGGCGGCAGCAAGCGGAGCCTCTGCACCGCCGACTTCTGGCCGCACGCCGCACTCGACGACCCGACAGACCACGACCTCTACCCTGACCCGACCGCCGCCTGCACGTTCCCGACCGATCACCAAGGTACGTAGCACAACCTACACCATTTTCCTGCCGCGCGCGCTAAGACGTGTACCATTTCTTCTGACGGCTGGCGCGCGTACGTACCGTGCAGCAGCTGCAGCGGAGGAGGAGCCGAGCAGGAAGCGGGAGCGCAAGACGCTGTACCGGGGCATCCGGCGCCGGCCCTGGGGCAAGTGGGCGGCGGAGATCCGCGACCCGGCCAAGGGCGCGCGCGTCTGGCTCGGCACCTTCGCCACCGCCGAGGCAGCCGCGCGCGCATACGACCGCGCCGCCCGCCGCATCCGCGGGGCCAAGGCCAAGGTCAACTTCCCCAACGAAGACCCGCCCCCGGAGCCAGATGACGACTACGACGTCGTCCACGGCCACGGCGGCGACCTCATGGACGGCTACGACGCCGTGGGCATGGCGACCTTCTTCCAGCACCAGCCGTACATGGCCGACGACGCCGTGCCGGTTATGGTGGCGCCTCTGGCGTACGTGCACCAGCTGCCGCCGCAGGAGGAGGGCGGGATGGAGCTCTGGAGCTTCGACAATTGACGACATCGACAGAACCACACCTCTATATATCTGAATGTAACATGGCGTTTTAGCTCAAAATCGATTTCTGAATTCTGTTCTAGTACCGTCGTTCAGTGAATGGACAAGGACCACTGTTCTGGGTTTGCAACTTTGCATAATGATACTGGCACATAGCCACACGCACTGGGCAACAAGAGAGACATATTCTTTCACAAATTTGGTGGAAAACGCCGGTAATAAATATAATCAATATGAAAGTTTTTTAGATGAACCGTTAACAGAATGTTTAATTTCCATAAACAGGGGCAGCTCTAATAAGTGATATAACTGGCGCAACATTTGCAATCTATTCTTCTACTAAAAGAAATTAGGAGTAAATATCATCGACATGAATTTTTTTAGATGAACCGTCAACAGAATGTGTAAATTCCAGACAGGGGCAGCTCTTGCAATCTTTTCCTAAGATACGAACCAGGCACGACATCTGCAACCTTTTCTTTGAAAAAGAACAAGGCGCTACATTTGAAACCTGCTATATCACAATCAAGAGCATCACCAACCTGCTCATCAACCACGCTGCAGCAGGACAAACTCTGCTGATACTAGAAACGATAATATTCATAACTGGCTTGCAAACATAGTAATATCCCAGTGCAATACAAGGAACCAAAATTTAACTGGTTCTGAAAATCCATCAAGGCAAAGATTACGGGATCTAAAACAGTACGATTCTGGTACCCAAAGAGGTGGTGATGATGATTGACTAACAAGAGCAATGCGACAAAAGGGTGCCGAAAACGCTGCGGCTTAAACCTTGAAGCCCCTGCTGTTCCTCCTTCCTCTTGCCTTCTCAAACTTCCTGCCCTTTGCACGGACATATGGCTTGGTGTGGCTGTGCGGTACACCCGGAGCTTTGCCAAAGTGCCTAACAGCTTCCCTGGCGTTCTTGGGACCCCTCAGGAGAACCTATTAAGAAATTCAAATTGTTAGAATGGTTGTATAGCAGTTACTCATAATAATGCTTAGAAAGCTTACAGCTCATACTGCGGTTCTTCACTCACATATAAAGGGAAACTTCTAAACATAGTACTCCCTCCAACCCATATTAGTTGAATCAAATTTGTCTAATTTTGGATGAATCTAGACACTATTTAGTATATAGGTTTATCCAAATTTTGACAAATCCAAATCAACTAATATGGGTCAAAGGGAGTAAAAGACGTTGACAGTGTCAAACAAAATAAAGGGTTACCATAAATAAATTGGAGAAAAAATCTCTATATGAATACAATGTCAAAACTTTCAAGCTTCAGTATCATGTATTTACACAGGCAGCACCATAGAACGAGGTTCTACAAATCATGCTAGTAAACATCAGCATGAATCTACACACTGCATTACCATGTATGACATCAGCACACATTTATACTCTTTAGGTGAAGAGAACATACTCAGGTGTTATACCACTCTTAATTGAGGAAAACAAAGCAGACAAGCCCTCATAATCAGTAAAGAAGCTACTACCTTGAAATAAGCATATGCATAAACAGTGATCGTTAAGATGATTTTCTTAGTGAAACATCAAGTATTCAAGTGTAGTTTAACAGTCATCAACAAAATACTTTCGTAGGAAATTAGACAACAATGGAAGCAAGAAAACAAATGCGATGGGCCTATAGCCGACAATATAGATTTAGACAGCAAATTTAAGAACATAGCTCAAGTGGACTGTTATAACCCAAAAGAGAAGGAAAATGATGCATCTCTTACAAAATATAACAACAATATATTGTTCTTGGAATAGTCAACCACATACTATACACAGAAATGTATTGATGCAGCACAAAGGTGAGCGTGGACAATTAACTTGGTTGTCAGTCGCTATAAAATTCGTCCTCCTTGAAGGGCCTAAGCGTACTATAACAAGTCCAAAATAATAAAATTGTCTGCTTCGGTTCTAGATGTCAGGGTAGCAAGTCATACAAGATAAGAAATGCATCGAACAGCATTATTAGCAAATACAGTGGGCCAAAGCAGAAAACTCGAACCATACCGTGTTCTGTCCAAGAGGAGCGCGGAGGGCGAGCTGGTCAAAGGTGAGGCACTCGCCACCAGCATTGACTATCCTAGCCCTCGCCGTCTCGGTGAACCTGAGCGCGGCCACCTTCATCGCCGGCACCTCGTAGACCCTCTTGTCGTCGGTGATGGTGCCCACGATCACAGCGATCTGGTCTCCCTAAGCTCGCACAACCAAAGACACCGCCCAGGTATAAGTTTCACATCGCTGATCCAGACCCCTAAAAAATGGCACCGCGAGATGATGGATACCTTTCCCTCCATGAACCTGACGAGGCGGCGCATCGAGAGCGGCGCACGATTGGTCTTGCTCATGAACAGGCGTTTCAGGATCACGGCGTTGAAGTGACTCTTGGTCCTCCGCACCAGGAAGCGGTAGAGCTGCGAACAAAAAGCGAATTGCATCAAATCTGGGTCCCTGAGCGGTAAAGTGTGCTGATATGGAAACACCGAATCGAAGGGGAGCGGACCTTGACGAGCAGCTTGAGGTAGACATCGTCCGATTTGGGCTCCGTGCGCTTGGTCCTCTTGTTGCGGCCGCCGGCTTCGAGGTCGATACCCTGGTCGCGAAAGGAACGGGTGATGTCAGCAAGGCGTAGAGTTCAGGAGACGAGGAGGAGGAGGAGGAGGAGGAGGAGGAGGAGTACGAGATTACCATGGTTGCGCGGTGGCGGCAACAGCAGCGGCGGCGGCGGCGGTGAGGGGGGCGGCAGGAAGGGTGCTAGGGTTTAGGGCGAAGTGAGGTGTGGAGTCTAAATATGATGTGTGTGGGCGGTGAGTTGTGCTGGGCTAGCCTGGGCCAAAGTCTTTGATTCTTTCGTTTGGGCTGAACAAGACCTCATAAGGGTATTTTTTTGCTTCATCTGGCCCTCCGCTAAAACCAAGTTGAAATTTGGCCTTATTTATGGCTTTTGGCTTTGGCTTATAAGACACAAAAGTTTCTAAATAAGTGTTTTTGGTTTTAGCTTTCAATTTATACTATCATACAACAAAATTCAGTTAAAATTCAAAATCATAATTAAAAGCACACATATTCAAGTGTTTTTATGACTTATAAACCAAAATCCAAAATCCAAAAATAAACACAACCGAACATCATGTCCATGTTGCTGCTAAGCACAAGCTTCATCATGTTAGCTCCACAGCTCCCTTATTCAACTATACTTATTCTCTTTGTTTAAGTGCATTGAGTAATAATGGTTGAACGGCTGACAGCTTCTCATTTGCCTCTTCATTGCATTTGAGGTTATGTTGCGTCCATAGTTGACAATACATATACTAATTAAACATAAACATTTTCACCGCTACACTTCACATTATGTTTTTTATATGCAATAACACTGCATTACAAGGTGGTTTTATCCAACCGGTTACGTGACTAAATGTTGCGGAAAGAGTTTAAGAGGGATTTACAGGCCACCAGAGAGAAAAAAAGCAGTACTACTCAATTGTGAAATAATTGTGATTTACTACCTACGGTGCTATTTTAAAATTTTGAAAATAGACAAATATAATTGTGAAATAGGATGTTATTTTACAATTATATTTGTCTTTTTTTTAAATCACTATTATTTCACTACCTACGGTGCTACAATGAGAAATAGACAAAATATTTTGGGCCTACATAGACCACATCACCTGCAATCACTTAATTTTTTCTATTCCTTAAATTGGCAACATTTGAAATTAAAATGCAAATGAAAGGGAAAGAAAACATATATGATGTTAAGCTATTGGTTCTGCTAAATGTAGTCATGAAAAAATTGTAAAATTCATAGCATTCTTTTAATCAAGGCATAGAAAAGAATATCAGGTCAAATCACATGCACACAAAACCCTTGGATAATCAATCAGCAGAAACTAGATATCTTATAAATTGACATATGAATTTGTGCACTACCGAATTGATGTCTGGATTTGAGCACTACTGAATTCAGAATTCGGTTCCATATATGTTGTGGCCAAGAAATAAAAAATCCAGAAAAGGGATGCACCTTGGGGAGGCAAAGGTGGTCGAGTAACGCGAAGGCCACTCGAGTCGGGGCTAGTGTGTTGGAGATATGCCCTAGAGGCAATAATAAATGTAGTTATTATTATATCTTTGTGTTTATGATAAATGTTTATATTCATGCTATAACAGTATTAACCAGGAAATATTAATATTTGTGTGATTTGTAAACTAAATTAGAGTCCCTAGTAAAGCCTCTTCATAATACTAGCTTGTTGGTTAATAGATGATTATGGTTTCCCTATCATGAACATTGAGATGTTATTAACAACAAGATCATATCATTAGGAAAATGGTATGATGTGAAGGGAATATGCCCTGGGAGGCAATAATAAAATGTTTATTATGTGTATTCCAAGTATATGATAGATGTTTATTTTGCATGCTATAATTTTATTAATACGGAAACGTTAATACATGTGTGTTTAATAAACAAACAGAAAGTTCCTAATTATGCCTCTCTCATAAACTAGTTCGTTGATTAACAAGATGATCACAGTTTCCTGATCATAGACATTGGATGTTGTTAATAACGAGATTACAACATTAGTGTAATGGTGTGATGAACATTCATCCGAAGTATAGCATTACGATCAAAGTCATTGAGTTTATATTGCTATAAACAAACTACGAAGTAATCCTAATCCTTAGACCATGAGATCATGCCAATCACTAACACTGGAAGAGTTTCTTGTTGACATCAAACGTCACTCCGTAACTGGGTGATTATAAAGATGGCTCCAAAGCTACTAAAGTGTTATGTTGAGAATCATGGATCAAGAGTGGAATTTGTTCATCCCGATGACGGATAGATATGCTCTGGGTCCTCTCGGTGATATCACATTGGTTAGCTTGCAAGCAAGTGATTTGATCACTAGAATGTTATATCATGGGAACGAGAAAAGAGTGCATGTCAGTAACGAGATCAAACTAGGTATTGAGATACCGATGATCGAATCTCGGACATGTAATATATCGTGAAACAAAGGGATTAAGGTACAAGCGTAAAAGGTTTCGACGATCACAGGAAAAGTCATCGTTGAATGTGTGAGAGTCAGTATGGATCTCCAGGTCCCGCTACTGATTATTGATCGGAGAAGGGTCTCGATCATGTTCGCATTATTCGCGAACCGTAGGGTGACACACTTAAGGGACACTGGCATCCAGTTGGAGCAAATGTTTCATGCCGAAAGAATAAACAAGCGCAGGAATTTATTTCACTAGATACCGAAACAGGTTTTCGGGTGAAATTGCATAAAGTGGTTGTGCATGTGAAATGGAATTCTAGCAAGGGGTTATTTGTGAATGTTTGTCATTAAAGTAATTGACAAAATTATGAATAAAATAAAAGAGTTTTATTTAATGAGAGTTTGCATTAAATTTGGTGGAAATTTAATGGGAATTTGAGTGGAATTTTGAGTGGAGGGAATTTATAGGAATTTTGTGAGTGGAGTGTCCACCCACATGAAGAGGGGAGGGCAAGGGGGCAGCCCCCATGCGCCGGCCACCCCCTTGGGGTTCCCCCCTCCTCCTATAAAAGGAGCCCCTCCTCTCACTTGTCTCACACACCTCCTCGTGAAGGATCTCTCTCCCCCTCTAGAATTTATCCCCCATGGTCTCGGACTAGCGAGATACATGTTCCCGGTGGCTATTCGGCAAGAAAGGGTTGTGCTTCCGCTGCATCGCTGGAGCGAGGAGGCGGAGGTTGCCCGGTGTCTTGTACGTGTGTGCGAGCACGGATGCACTGCTGCTTTGCGGCGCTAGGACTTCCTCTCGATCTTGAGATCGGCAAGAGATCGTCTACATCAACCACGAGTTGAACTCGTTAAGCTTTGTCGGTCTTCAAGGGTATGTTCTCTACGGATATACATTCGTCTGTTGTTTGTATCTAGTAGATAGATCTTGGTACATAGTTCCCATCGTAAGAAATTTTTTGTTTTCTATGCTGCGAACCCTACATGATGGACATACTCCTATAGATAAGCGTAGCTTAAAGATAGAGTCATTTTAATAGTTCAATTGCTATATGCTTTATGATACATAGTAACCTAATTCCTTCGACCATGAGATCATGCTTATCACCGTCACTAGAAGGATGCTTTGATGACATCAAACACCACACCGTAACTAGGTGTCTATAAAGGTGGCATTGAGTGTTCGGAAAGTATGGGTTGAGACACATGAATCAAGAGTGGGATTTGTCCATCCATATGACGGATAGATATACTCTGGGCCCTCTCGGTGGAATGTCATCCAATTAGCTTGCAAGCATGTGACTGGCTCACAAGGGATCACATATCACGGGAACGAGAAAAGAGTACTTGTCGGTAACGAGGTTGAACTAGGTATGCAGAGATACCGACGATCAAAACCTCGGATAAGTAAACTATCGTGAGACAATGGGAAATTGGTATCGTATGTAAGTGGTTTATTCGATCGCAAAGTAATCGTAGAAATATGTGGGAGCCATATGAATTTCCAGATTCCTCTATTGGTTATTGTTCGGAGAAGTGTCTCGATCATGTCCGCATAATTCACGAACCGTAGGGAGACACACTTAAGGATTCGATGTTGTTGAGTAGTTATGGAATGATGAGTAAGAGACCGAATGTTGTTCGGAGTCTTAGATGGGATCTGGGATATCACGAGGAGATCCGGAATTGTCGGGATAATAAGATTCGTATAAGGAAAGTCCTGTTTCGGAGTTGGGGAATGATTCCGGTGTTTTCATCAGGAATGTTCTAGAAGGGTCCAGAAGGTCCGGCACTCCGGAGGGGAAGGGTACATGAATGTGTCATAACAATATAGAATGATTGCATCATGTACTAGTTATCATGGCTGAGCAAAATAAAGGGATAAATCAAATCCTAGTTTGAAAAGTTAAACGCCAATTTGAAAAGTCAAATGGCAGTTTTGCTTGGTGGAGGGAGAGCAGGAAACCTACTTGGGGAGGAGTTCCTCTCCCTCCACCCGCTGGCCAATGAGGTCGACTTGGGGGAGGACTCCCTCCCCTTGGCCGGCGCCCTCCCACCTATAAAAGGAGGGGCAGGGCTGCCCCTCTTCCCTACACCCAACACCACCAAAACCCTAACCCTAGCCGCCGGCCTCCTGCAGCCGCCGCCCTAGGGTTTGCCCTAGCCGCCGAGTTGGGGCCCTCCCCAAGCCCTAGCCGCCGGCCTAGCCTCCTCCCTTGGTGCCCTCTAAACCCTAGATCGCCAAGGCCTCTCTCATAGTCCACCATACTCGCTCCGGCTTAAGGCGAAGCCCTGCGAGATCTCCCCTCTACTTCTGGTACCACGCCGCCGTGCTGCCGGAATCGTGAGAAGAGTGCTACAGCCTCCGCTGCCTGCTGGAACAAGGGAGAGGAAGGTCTTCATCGAGTACCGAACGTGTGACCGACCGCGGAAGCGCTGCCGAAACGCAGCGCCGGAAGGATCGTCTACACGATCTTGAGATCGGCAAGAGTACGACTACATCACCCACGAGAATCCGCTCTCGTTAACCGCTTTGGAATCTTCGAGGGTGAGTTTCTCTATCGACTCGTTGCTACAATCTAGTAGATAGATCTTGGCTTGTTTGTTTGCATGCGGTAGAATTTTTTTGTTTTCCATGCTACGAACCCCTACAGTGGTATCAGAGCCGTGTCTATATGTAGATCTGTTGCACGAGTAGAGCACAATGGTCATTGTGGGCGGTGGTGCTTTTATTATCAATTGCTTCTTGTGTACTTTTCATCTTGCGATATGATGGGATGAAGCGGCCCGGGCTAACCTTACATGACATCGTTCATGAGACTTGCTCCACGCTCAACATGCAACTTGTATTGCATAAGTGGCTTTGCGGGTGCCTGTCTCTCCCATCATGGTATAGATCCAATTTACAACGGGCACTTGATAGTTCAAGCATCAACGTTGTGGTTCTTGTTCGTAAGTTAGAGCAACACTTATTAAAAGCCCCAAACCACGTAAAATATGCAAAGAAAATTAGAGGCGTCTAACTTTGTTTTGCAGGGGTGTGCTGTGATGTGATATGGCCATTATTGTGATTATATTTGATGTATGCAATGTTCCTTATTGTAAGTTGGCAACCGGCAGGAGCCATATGGATGTCTTTAAATTCTGTTAATACGCACGTGTCTATTCAAAGTAGTTGTAATAGTTGAAGCTGGTGGATGACAACCATGAAGCGGCGTCATTGACCTTGATGCAATGTCGGTGATGATGGAGATCATGTTCGTGCTTGAAGATGGAGATCAGAAGCACAAAGAAGAAAGGCCATATCATATCACATATTATGAATTGCATGTGATGTTAATCCTTTATGCATCTTGTATTGCTTAGTTAACGACGGTAGCATTATAAGATGATCCCTCAAGCACACAAAATTTCAAGTTTTAAAGTGTTCATCCTTAGTAAGCACCGTTGCTAAAGCTTGTTGTTTCGAAGCACCACGTGATGATCGGGTGTGTTAGATTCTGCAAGTGTATACAACTTGAGCAAGCCAGATTTGCTCATGCAGAAGCTAAGGTTTGATCTTGACGAGCCTAGCATGTACAGACATGGTCTCTGAATACGGATCACCGAAAGGTAAAGCATGAGTCATATAGTAGATATGATGAACATGTTAATTGTTCACCATTGAAGCTACATCAACTCTCGTGATGATCGGTTTTGATGTGGTGGATTTGGTTCGTGTGATCACTAAAACAATGTGAGGGATATTGTTCTGAGTGGGAGTTTACCTAGATTAATCTAACAATTAATTAGAACTCAATTTGTCATAAACTTACTCTAAACTATTGCAAATATGTTGTAGATCAATGGCGGCCCCTACCATCAATTTTAATGTGTTCCTAGAGAAAGAAAAGTTAAAAAACAATGGAAGCAACTTCGCGGATTGGTTTCACAATTTGAGGATTGTCCTCAATGCTGGTAATTTGACCTATGTGCTGGATGCACCGCTGGGTGACCCGCCTGCAGCTGATGCTTCCGATGAGGTAAAGAATGTTTTCCTCGCTCGGAAGAATCGGTACTCCACAGTTCAGTGTGTTATCTTGTATGGTTTGGAATCGGAGCTTCAGAAAAGGTTTGAGAATTCAGACCCACATGATCTTGTCTGTGAACTCAAAATGATATTTGAGGCTCACGCGGCAGTTGAGAGTTATGAGGCTTCTGAAAAGTTCTTTAACTGCAAGATGGAAGAGGGTAGCTCCGTCAGTGAGCATGTGCTTAAGATGCCTGGGCACGCAAACAAACTCCAAAGTTTGGGTATAGTGATTCCTAATTCTTTGGGGATTCACCGTGTCCTCCAATCACTACCACCAAGTTACAAGAACTTTGTGATGAACTACAATATGCAAAACATGGACAAGACATTGCTAGAACTCTTCTCCATGTTGAAATCTGCAGAAGTGGAGATCAAGAAAGAGCACCAAGTGTTGATGGACAATAAGACCACCAAATTCAAGAAAGGAAAGTCTAAGCAAAAGAGAAACTTCAAGAAGGGCGGTAAGAAAGTTGCCGCACCGGCGAAGAAGACCAGGGCTGGACCTAAGCCTGATACTGAGTGCTTTTACTGCAAGCAAGAGGGTCACTGGAAGCGGAATTGCCCAAAGTACTTGGTGGATTTGAAGAACGGCAACATCAAGAAGAAAGGTATATCTGATATACATGTTATTGATGTGTATCTCACTAGTACTCGTAGTAGTGCCTGGGTATTTGATACTGGTTCGGTTGCTCATATTTGTAACTCGAAACAGGTGCTGCAGAATAAACGGAAGCTAGCGAAGAACAAGGTGACGATGCGCGTTGGAAATGGATCAAAGGTTGATGTGATCGCGGTCGGCACGCTACCTCTTCATCTACCATCGGGATTAGTTTTATACTTAAATAATTGTTATTTGGTGCCTGCGTTAAGCATGAACATTATATCGGGATCTTGTTTATTGCGAGACGGTTACTTGTTTAGGTCCGAGAATAATGGTTGTCTGCTCTCCCTCATGACCGACCAGCTTTGTGACATCTACATGAACTATGCCAGTCCTGCCCTTGTGTGGGAAGCTCTCGACAGAAAGTATGGAGAGTCGGATGCTGGGCGTGAGCTGTATGTGAATGAGCTATATCACGATTTTAAAATGACCGATAATAATTCGGCTGTGACCCAAGCTCATGAGATCCAGCTTCTGGTGGGGGAACTCGCCGGTTTTGGAGTCGTTCTGCCTGACAAGTTTGTGGTGGGGGGCATTATTGCCAAGTTACCTCCATCATGGAGGACCTTTTCCACTACACTCAAACACAGGAGGGAGGTGATGACTGTTGAAAGTCTCATCGCCACTCTTGATGTTGAGGAAAAGGCCAGGGCGAAAGACGTCGAGAAAACCCACCTCATCCGACTCCCAATGCCAATGTCGTGCACAATGGGGCTGGCGGCTCTGGGGGAAAGAACTTCAAGAACAAAGGAAAGGCAAAACAAACCACTGGCTTTAAGAAAAAGAAGAACAAGGAAAAGGGTGACTTCAACTGCTTTGTGTGTGGCGAACCTGGGCACATAGCCAGGAAGTGTCGCATGCGCAAAGGCAGGAAGGAAGGTGCTCAGCAATCTGCGAATGTCACTGTTAGCGAGGCAGGTGGAGGATCTGGGTACGTACCTAGTGTCCTTATTGCATGTCAATCCACTGATTGGTGGGTAGATACTGGAGCTAATGTACATGTTTGTGCTGACTACAACTTGTTTTCTTCTTATCAGGCTTGCAGCAGTTCCACCGTCGTGATGGGAAACGACACTCGGGCAGCTGTACGTGGGATTGGTAGAGTCGACCTAAGACTTTCTTCGGGGAAGACTCTATCGTTGAAGAACGTACAACATGTCCCAGGAATAAATAGGAACCTGCTGTCTGGCTTGCTGATGTATCGTGATGGCTACAAGCTGGTCTTCGAGTCGAATAAATTTATTATTTCGAAATTTGGTTTGTTTATTGGAAAAGGCTATAACAGCGGAGGCTTGTTCCGCCTTTCCATTCTAGATGATTGTAATATCGTAAACAATTTATCATGTTCTTCGTACTCTAGAAATCATGTTGGAGATGCTGCTATTTGGCACTCTCGTTTATGTCATATTAATTATGATCGCATTGTTCGGTTTTGCAAGCTTAATTTAATTCCGAACTTTTCCATAGTCCGTGGATCTAAGTGTCATTCTTGTGTGCAATCAAAGCAACCCCGAAAGCCTTTCAAGCCAATCGAGGAGAAAAGTCTGTCACCTCTAGATTTAATACATTCAGATTTGTGTGAAATGAATGGAGTATTGACTAAGGCAGAGAAAAGGTATATGATGACTTTGATAGATGATGCGACTAAGTGGTGTTATATTTATCTAGTAAAATCGAAAGATGAGGCTCTAAGTTGCTTTAAGATTTATAAGGCAGAAGTAGAAAACCAATTAGAGAAGAAAATCAAACGTTTAAGGTCGGATAGAGGAGGAGAGTATGTATCTCACGAGTTCACTCAATTCTGTGTGGAACATGGAATTATACATGAAGTAACCCCTCCCTACTCGCCCCAGTCCAATGGAGTGGCAGAAAGGAAAAACCGAACACTTACGGACTTGGTGAATGCCATGTTGGACAGTTCCGGTTTAACTAAGTCATGGTGGGGGGAGGCTGCTTTGGCGGCATGTTATACTCTCAATAGAGTTCCCTCATCAAAAGGAGAAATAGATCCGTATGAAGGATGGAAGGGACATAAACCAACTCTTCGTTTCTTGCGTGCATGGGGCTGTTTGGCCAAGGTTAATGTACCAGCGTGCAAGAAGCGAAAATTGGGACCTAAAACTATTGATTGTGTCTTCCTAGGTTATGCACATAACAGCAATGCATACAAATTCTTGGTTATAAAATCCGTGATTCAAGATGTACACACTAACACTATGATTGAATCTCGGGATGCTACTTTCTTTGAGACAATCTTTCCCATGAAGGAAAATTTGGCATCCACTAGTCAACCTAATCTACAAGTAGAACCTGAACCCGAACACACACCTCTGGTAGTTCCTGAAATTTTCACTGAGGAGAATGACAGTGAAGTGGCTCCGAGAAGGAGTAAGAGACAACGGACCGAAAGGTCTTTTGGAGACGACTTCACAGTATATCTCGTGGATGACGGTCCCAGAACTCTGGCAGAAGCATATGCATCCTTGGATGTAGATGATTGGAAGGAGGCTGTTCAAAGTGAAATGGATTCCATTCTCACTAACGGAACATAGGAAATATGTCCATGACCTATGGTTGCAAACCTATTGGATGCAAATGGATATTCAAAAAGAAGCTACGACCAGATGGCTCCATTGAAAAGTATAAAGCTAGGCTCGTGGCCAAGGGTTTTACCCAAAAGGAAGGAGAGGATTTCTTTGATACCTACTCACCTGTTGCTAGGATGACTACAATTCGTGTGCTAATTGCACTTGCTGCTTCCCATAAGTTTTTAGTCCATCAAATGGATGTGAAGACAGCTTTCCTAAATGGAGAGCTCGATGAGGAAATTTATATGCAGCAACCTGATGGCTTTGTAGCAACCGGGCAAGAGAACATGGTGTGTAGATTAAAGAAATTGCTCTACGGTCTCAAGCAAGCCTCAAAGCAATGGCATGAAAAGTTTGACAATACTCTGACTTCAGCAGGCTTTTTGGTGAATGAAGGAGACAAATGTGTGTACTATAAATATGGTGGGGGTAAGGGTGTAATCCTATGTTTATACGTTGATGACATATTAATTTTTGGGACTGGTATGGATGTCATAAATGAGGTTAAGTCCTTTCTATCTCAAAATTTTGACATGAAGGATTTGGGAGAGGCAGATGTTATTCTTAACATAAAGCTGAATAAGGATGAGAATGGGATTATCTTAAGTCAATCCCATTATGTGGAGAAAATTCTGAGTCGCTTTGGTTTTGAGGACTCCAGAACGTCTCCAACTCCTTATGACCCTAGTCTAAAGCTTCGAAAGAACAGAGGACAAGGGGTTGATCAGCTAAGATACTCTCAAATCATAGGTTCTCTCATGTACCTTGCTGGTGCAACACGACCTGACATTTCATTTGCTGTAAGCAAACTGAGCCGGTTTAACTCGAATCCGGAAAATGATCATTGGACTACACTGGAACGAGTAATGAGGTACTTGAGAGGAACCACAACGTATGGACTTCACTATACAGGGTACCCAGCAGTACTAGAAGGGTATAGTGATGCTAATTGGATCTCAGATGCAGATGAGATCAAAGCAACAAGTGGATACATATTCACTTTTGGAGGTGCTGCAATCTCTTGGAGGTCTCGCAAACAGACCATCTTAACAAGGTCTACTATGGAGGCAAAACTTGTAGCACTTGACTCAACCACTGTAGAGGCAGAGTGGTTGAGGAAGCTCTTGAATGATTTGCCAATGGTCGAAAAACCAATTCCGGCAATCCTTCTGAACTGTGATAACCAAACCGTGATCACTAAGGTTAAAAGTTCAAAGGATAATCTGAAATCATCAAGACATGTGAAACGGCATATCAAATTCGTCAGGAACTTGAGACACAAGGGAGTGATTGTCGTTGATTATATTAACACTACCAAAAACCTGGCGGATCCTTTTACAAAAGGACTATCACGTGCGGTGATAGATGGAGCATCGAGGGAGATGGGCTTGAGACCCACCTGAGTTGCACGACAATGGAAACCCAGCCTTAGTGATCGGAGATCCCGTGAATAAGGAAAAGGGAAAAACAAGTTGTTGGAGCAACAAGAGAGAGTACATATATATTTATCCATTTCCCGCTAAGATGAGTACTCTTAGTACTGCATGGGAGGGTGACTGTTAGTCTTAATGTGTTTTGAGGCTGAAATACTTCAGCAAGATACCGTCCTGCAGGGTATTCTTGAAAGAGCACACCTATGTGAGCTTAACTGTGTGGTCGCAGTACATGAGATTCGGGTGATATCTAATGAGCTTATTAAAGGACTAGGGAGCACGACCGTAATGCTCCAAACCTTAGGCGTGGATTCAGGCAGCCTAGTATCAGCGATGGCTCCTGGTGAACCTCTTCTACACAAGACTGGAAATTCAAGGCTTTGTTCATTTCCTAGTTGTAAGAAGAGTGGATCTTGGAGTGCTAGGTATATCTCAACCCGAGACGGGTCTATACTACAAAGCTGGTATATAAAAGCCAGATGAGAACAAGTTGCAGACCTTGACTTCTTGGTGGGGATTGTTGGAATAAATGGGCCTCTACAAGAATTGGGCCCATATAAATTTCAGAAATTGGAGAGAAGTCAAGGGGGTGGAGGCTGTGGGAGTTTAGTCCCACATTGCCAAGGGAGCAAGATTTTGACCTGCTTATAAGGGGGCATCTCATGGTGAGACTAGTTGGAAAGACTAGAGAGATCTATGCTAAGTGTACACCACACGCGCACACGCGCGCGCTCGCTCGCATTTCACATTTATTCGCGTTTAATTACGCGTGACTTGTAACTTTGGATCTTTGGGCTTTGGCGAGGCGAGCGCGACCGTGGCCTGTTAAATTGCATCTCTTTTTAATCTTTTTGCCAAGCAGTTTACTTATCTTATCCACCCGCGTCTGTCTCACGCACGACTCGAAGATAGACTTCCCGTTGAGGAAAGTTAGGAGATCGTTCGTGATGGAGATATACCAGGGGGCGGATCCTGGAATATAGGCAGAACGTGCTGCGTGGGGGTTATCCTTTCGAGTCTATAAGAGGAAGACGTCCCTCTCGACAGAAGACACCAGATACACAGAAACCCTACTCCGTTCTCTTCTGCAGCCGCCACCGATCTTCGCCGATCCTTTCCCTGCCGTGCCGCGGGGGAAGGAAAGCAGTAGTCTCCGGACTTTCCCCGGCGTTTGGCGTCCCGCACGAGGGAGCCGGGCGATAAAGTTTCTGGGCAGTGCTTCGCACGGCTGCTTCTTCTTCATCGACTGCATCGACCGTCTGCTTCATCTTCCTCAACTATTCTTCATCAACGTTCGTCTACATCACTGTAAGAAATTAATCTCGTGATCCTCTCTATCATGTTTTAGAAGGGGTTTGAGATCCATGTCGATCTGATGTGCCATGTTAGATTTCATGTTCACAAGGAATTATTTTAATTCTATTGCATGCTTTATTTCCAACAGTCCAGAAACTTTATTACTGTGCAATGGCTGGACCTAGCGATGTGATGAAACCTGAGAGGTTTGGGGGTGAGAACTTTAAGAGATGGCAGACCCGTATGAAGTTTTGGCTCATGAGCCAGAACTTGTGGTGGGTGATTTCCTCCACGGTTGAAAGGCCACTCACGCAGGAACAACAACGTGACTGGGAGGTGTCTTCGGACACTACCATGGGCTGCCTGCTCTCCCTCATGACCGACCAGCTTTGTGACATCTACATGAACTATGTCAGTACTGCCCTTTTATGGGAAGCTCTCGATAGAAAGTATGGAGAGTCGGATGCTAGGCGTGAGCTGTATGTGAATGAGCTGTATCACGATTTTAAAATGACCGATAATAATTCTGTTGTGACCCAAGCTCATGAGATCCAGCTTCTGGTGGGGGAACTCGCCGGTTTTGGAGTCGTTCTGCCTGACAAGTTTGTGGTGGGGGGCATTATTGCCAAGTTACCTCCATCATGGAGGATCTTTGCCACTACACTCAAACACAGGAGGGAGGTGATGACTGTTGAAAGTCTCATCGCCACTCTTGATGTTGAGGAAAAGGCCAGGGCGAAAGACGTCGAGAAAAACCCACCTCATCCGACTCCCAATGCTAATGTCGTGCACAATGGGGCTGGCGGCTCTAGGGGAAAGAACTTCAAGAACAAAGAAAAGGAAAAACAAACCACTGGCTTTAAGAAAAAGAAGAACAAGGAAAAGGGTGACTTCAACTGCTTTGTGTGTGCCGACCCTGGGCACATAGCCAGGAAGTGTCGCATGCGCAAAGGCAGGAAGGAAGGTGCTCAGCAATCTGCGAATGTCACCGTTAGCGAGGCAGGTGGAGGATCTGAGTACGTACCTAGTGTCCTTATTGCATGTCAATCCACTGATTGGTGGGTAGATACTAGAGCTAATGTACATGTTTGTGCTGACTACAACTTGTTTTCTTCTTATCAGGCTTGCAGCAGTTCCACCGTCGTGATGGGAAACGACACTCAGGCAGCTGTACGTGGGATCGGTAGAGTCGACCTAAGACTTTCTTCGGGGAAGACGCTATCGTTGAAGAACGTACAACATGTCCCAGGAATAAATAGGAACCTGCTGTCTGGCTTGCTGATGTATCATGATGGCTACAAGCTGGTCTTCGAGTCGAATAAATTTATTATTTCGAAATTTGGTTTGTTTATTGGAAAAGGCTATAACAGCGGAGGCTTGTTCCGCCTTTCCATTCTAGATGATTGTAATATCGTAAACAATTTATCATGTTCTTCGTACTCTGGAAATCATGTTGGAGATGCTGCTATTTGGCACTCTCGTTTATGTCATATTAATTTTGATCGCATTGTTCGGTTGTGCAAGCTTAATTTAATTCCGAACTTTTCCATAGTCCGTGGATCTAAGTGGCATTCTTGTGTGCAATCAAAGCAACCCCGAAAGCCTTTCAAGCCAATCGAGGAGAAAAGTCTGTCACCTCTAGATTTAATACATTCAGATTTGTGTGAAATGAATGGAGTATTGACTAAGGCAAGAAAAAGGTATATGATGACTTTGATAGATGATGCGACTAAGTGGTGTTATATTTATCTAGTAAAATCGAAAGATGAGGCTCTAATTTGCTTTAAGATTTATAAGGCAGAAGTAGAAAACCAATTAGAGAAGAAAATCAAACGTTTAAGGTCGGATAGAGGAGGAGAGTATGTATCTCACGAGTTCACTCAATTCTGTGTGGAACATGGAATTATACATGAAGTAACCCCTCCCTACTCGCCCCAGTCCAATGGAGTGGCAGAAAGGAAAAACCGAACACTTACGGACTTGGTGAATGCCATGTTGGACAGTTCCGGTTTAACTAAGTCATGGTGGGGGGAGGCTGCTTTGGCGGCATGTTATACTCTCAATAGAGTTCCCTCATCAAAAGGAGAAATAGCTCCGTATGAAGGATGTAAGGGACATAAACCAACTCTTTGTTTCTTGCGTGCATGGGGCTGTTTGGCCAAGGTTAATGTACCAGCGTGCAAGAAGCGAAAATTGGGACCTAAAACCGTTGATTGTGTCTTCCTAGGTTATGCACATAACAACAATGCATACAGATTCTTGGTTATAAAATCCGAGATTCAAGATGTACACACTAACACTATGATTGAATCTGGGATGCTACTTTCTTTGAGACAATCTTTCCCATGAAGGAAAATTTGGCATCCACTAGTCAACCTAATCTACAAGTAGAACCTAAACCCGAACACACACCTCTGGTAGTTACTGAAATTTTCACCGAGGAGAATGACAGTGAAGTGACTCCGAGAAGGAGTAAGAGACAACGGACCGAAAGGTCTTTTGGAGATGACTTCACTGTGTATCTTGTGGATGACGTTCCCAGAACTCTGGCAGAAGCATATGCATCCTTGGATGCAGATGATTGGAAGGAGGCTGTTCAAAGTGAAATGGATTCCATTCTCACTAACGGAACATGGGAAATATGTCCACGACCGATGGGTTGCAAACCTATTGGATGCAAATGGATATTCAAAAAGAAGCTACGACCAGATGGCTCCATTGAAAAGTATAAAGCTAGGCTCGTGGCCAAGGGTTTACCCAAAAGGAAAGAGAGGATTTCTTTGATACCTACTCACCTATTGCTAGGATGACTACAATTCGAGTGCTAATTGCACTTGCTGCTTCCCATAAGTTTTTAGTCCATCAAATGGATGTGAAGACAGCTTTCCTAAATGGAGAGCTCGATGAGGAAATTTATATGCAGCAACCCGATGGCTTTGTAGCAACCGGGCAAGAGAACATGGTGTTTAGATTAAATAAATCGCTCTACGGTCTCAAGCAAGTCCCAAAGCAATGGCATGAAAAGTTTGACAATACTCTGACTTCAGCAGGCTTTTTGGTGAATGAAGGAGACAAATGTGTGTACTATAAATATGGTGGGGGTAAGGGTGTAATCCTATGTTTATACGTTGATGACATATTAATTTTTGGGACTGGTATGGATGTCATAAATGAGGTTAAGTCCTTTCTATCTCAAAATTTTGACATGAAGAATTTGGGAGAGGCAGATGTTATTCTTAACATAAAGCTGAATAAGGATGAGAATGGGATTATCTTAAGTCAATCCCATTATGTGGAGAAAATTCTGAGTCGCTTTGGTTTTGAGGACTCCAGAACGTCTCCAACTCCTTATGACCCTAGTCTAAAGCTTCGAAAGAACAGAGGACAAGGGGTTGATCAGCTAAGATACTCTCAAATCATAGATTCTGTCATGTACCTTGCTGGTGCAACACGACATGACATTTCATTTGATGTAAGAAAACTGAGCCGGTTTAACTCGAATCCGGGAAATGATCATCGGACTGCACTAGAACGAGTAATGAGGTACTTGAGAGGAACCACAACGTATGGACTTCACTATACAGGGTACCCAGCAGTACTAGAAGGGTATAGTGATGCTAATTGGATCTCAGATGCAGATGAGATCAAAGCAACAAGTGGATACATATTCACTTTTGGAGGTGCTGCAATCTCTTGGAGGTCTCGCAAACAGACCATCTTAACAAGGTCTACTATGGAGGCAGAACTTGTAGCACTTGACTCAACCACTGTAGAGGCAGAGTGGTTGAGGAAGCTCTTGAATGATTTGCCAATGGTCGAAAAACCAATTCCGGCAATCCTTCTGAACTGTGATAACCAAACCGTGATCACTAAGGTTAAAAGTTCAAAGGATAATCTGAAATCATCAAGACATGTGAAACGGCATATCAAATTCGTCAGGAACTTGAGACACAAGGGAGTGATTGTCGTTGATTATATTAACACTACCAAAAACCTGGCGGATCCTTTTACAAAAGGACTATCACGTGCGGTGATAGATGGAGCATCGAGGGAGATGGGCTTGAGACCCACCTGAGTTGCACGACAATGGAAACCCAGCCTTAGTGATCGGAGATCCCGTGAATAAGGAAAAGGGAAAAACAAGTTGTTGGAGCAACAAGAGAGAGTACATATATATTTATCCATTTCCCGCTAAGATGAGTACTCTTAGTACTGCATGGGAGGGTGACTGTTAGTCTTAATGTGTTTTGAGGCTGAAATACTTCAGCAAGATACCGTCCTGCAGGGTATTCTTGAAAGAGCACACATATGTGAGCTTAACTGTGTGGTCACAGTACATGAGATTCGGGTGATCTCTAATGAGCTTATTAAAGGACTAGGGAGCACGACCAATGCTCCAAACCTTAGGCGTGGATTCAGGCAGCCTAGTATCAGCGATGGCTCCTGGTGAACCTCTTCTACACAAGACTGGAAATTCAAGGCTTTGTCCATTTCCTAGTTGTAAGAAGAGTGGATCTTGGAGTGCTAGGTATAGCTCAACCCGAGATGGGTCTATACTACAAAGCTGGTATATAAAAGCCAGATGAGAACAAGTTGCAGACCTTGACTTCTTGGTGGGGATTGTTGGAATAAATGGGCCTCTACAAGAATTGGGCCCATATAAATTTCAGAAATTGGAGAGAAGTCAAGGGGGTGGAGGCTGTGGGAGTTTAGTCCCACATTGCCAAGGGAGCAAGATTTTGACCTGCTTATAAGGGGGCATCTCATGGTGAGACTAGTTGGAAAGACTAGAGAGATCTATGCTAAGTGTACACCACACGCGCACACGCGCGCACTCGCTCGCATTTCGCATTTATTCGCGTTTAATTACGCGTGACTCGTAACTTTGGATCTTTGGGCTTTGGCGAGGCGAGCGCGACCGTGGCCTGTTAAATTGCATCTCCTTTTAATCTTTTTGCCAAGCAGTTTACTTATCTTATCCACCCGTGTCTGTCTCACGCACGACTCGAAGATAGACTTCCCGTTGAGGAAAGTTAGGAGATCGTTCGTGATGGAGATATACCAGGGGGCGGATCCTGGAATATAGGCAGAACGTGCTGCGTGGGGGTTATCCTTTCGAGTCTATAAGAGGAAGACGTCCCTCTCGACAGAAGACACCAGATACACAGAAACCCTACTCCGTTCTCTTCTGCAGCCGCCACCGATCTTCGCCGATCCTTTCCCTGCCGTGCCGCGGGGGAAGGAAAGCAGTAGTCTCCGGACTTTCCCCGGCGTTTGGCGTCCCGCACGAGGGAGCCGGGCGATAAAGTTTCTGGGCAGTGCTTCGCACGGCTGCTTCTTCTTCATCGACTGCATCGACCGTCTGCTTCATCTTCCTCAACTATTCTTCATCAACGTTCGTCTGCATCACTGTAAGAAATCAATCTCGCGATCCTCTCTATCATGTTTTATAAGGGGTTTGAGATCCATGTCGATCTGCTGTGCCATGTTAGATTTCATGTTCATAATCACATGTGTAAATCTGTTAGATCTATCTTTGTTATCACACAAATTCGGAATTATTTTAATTCTATTGCATGCTTTGTTTCCAACATCCTCCTCCTCGTTCCCGCCCTCCAATAGCCCGTCGAAGGATGAAGACGAGGACTCGGCGTCGCTCTCGTCGCAGTTGTAGTAGTCCACCCCCTTCAGGACTACTGATGGCAGCCCCGCCCAGTTGACTTCCTTGAGAGAGCGGGGCCTCTCGAGGCGAGAGGCGACGCTGGGCGTGTCGAGGAGGTGGGCGGCGCTGTAGAAGGACATGGGCATCTGTCGGTACATGTACATCCCGGTGAGTTCGAGGCGGGTGGAGGGCGGGGACCAGGACGGGTGGTCGACGGGGGCGTTCCCGTGCGGTACCTCGGTCCTGGGAGGGCGGAAGTCCTCGAGGAGGCCACCGAAGCGAGGCGCATGGTGCTGACCGTAGGGAGTGTCGACGAGAAGGCCGGAGCGGTCTCGGGCGGCTCTTGGGGATGAAGACGTGGCGATGTGCTCGAAGGAGCGGGGGCGGTCGCTGAGGGCGCCGCGGTCGACGCGGAGGGTGGAGCGGTCGCCGTGCGGCGGAACCGAGGGAGAGAGGGATCCCTCGAAGAGCACTGAGCGAGGACCCTCCATGTCCGTCGGGGAAGCGATTAGGGCGCCGCGGTCGACGCGGAGGGTGGAGCGGTCGTCGTGCGGCGGAACCAAGGGAGAGAGGGAGGCCTCGAAGATCTCTGAGCGAGGACCCTCCATGTTCGTCGGGGAAGCGATCAGGGCGCCGCGGTCGACGCGGAGGGTGGAGCGATCGTCGTGCGGCGGAACCGAGGGAGAGAGGGAGGCCTCGAAGATCTCTGAGTGAGGACCCTCCATGTCCGTCGGGGAAGCGATCAGGTCTCCGGGCTTGTCCGACATTGTGGCGACGGGGTGCGGTCGAAGGGCGGAGAGCGCGCGGGTGGCGCTACAGGATTGAAAATTTCTGTTAGTACTAGATGTTGTAGAAGGGGAAATTTATAGGAAATGTCATCGAATCGGCTGGGTGTTCCGGTCTCCAGAGCGCTTAGCTTATGCGGCACGCGACCTCTCCGCGGAGCTTGGACAAGTATTGGGAGGCTCGAATGGGCTTGAAGGCCCGAATTAACAAGGATTTAGGCTAGATTGACAGGACACATTGCTCACTTTACGGCGGTTCCTTCACAGAATTGCCATGGGCTGGTGGCGGCCCCCCAAATCCAAGCGATTCACTTTTCAGTCCTCAGGCGACGAGGTCCCTTCTACAAGGGTCCAGACTCCAAAAATACGTGTAATTGTAACGATTCGAAGAGTTTGGGAGCCAACTATCTAGAGACAGGGGCCACTTCCACGAAAACACGTCCCATGCTCACATGAGTCCAGATTACAAGAGCAGAGAATTAGGCCGTGTTTAGTTTTGAGTGGATCAATGGGGATAATCCGCAGGGGGATTGGGTGAAACCCCTACCTTCACCCAATCCCCACAATTCCCCTCTCAACCCTTTTACTAACTCCAATCCTTTTTTTTAATTATGTACTAGGAAACATGCCCGTGCGTTGCAACGTGAGCAAATTATATACCGTCGAAACATATGAAGTATGTTTTTTCGCGGAAAATATGAAGTATGTTTTGTCTCCACATCTGTGTAACAGGGAGCAAATTATGTACTGCCGAGACACATGTTTTTGTTGCCACATCTGCGACCCACCAGCTCCAGCACATCATGAACTATGTCACTGCCTGCTCCGTCCGTCACTTCATCCAGGCCACCCGGTATAAGTACTGAGATACATGATAATAAAACAACTACTTAGCTTAAGAATTTGTGGGAACTTTATAGTATCAATGTTTATCTTCACGGTGTAATAGCCTCTTGCTTTTTTTGCCGTCTAAAAATCAAGCTCATGTACTCGGGAAAGCCAACTTCACTATTAAGAAAATAGTACAGGCCCCTTCCCTAGAATGGTGATAAAAGTCAAATGTGAGAGCACTTTGCTTGTATTCATTTTGGAGAATGCGATATAGTAGTATTCATTTTTGAGAATGCAATATAGTACATATCAGGCAGCACCTTTTTTTGGTGATCTTCGGCCTATAACATGATTTAAATATTTTCTAATGAAAATAACCAACTCGTCAGAACATTATTGCAATTGCCATAGTCTTCGGTCATCATGTTTGTTCAAATTGAAAATAATGTCTAAGGAGAAAGCCACCATGTTTCTATCACAAAAAGTTATATTTTTTATTTCATAGAATAGAGGTTGTGGAAACCAAGTCCTTATTCATGGCAGAGCTACCATTGGCCCTGTTGGCGCATTCAGTTAGCCTAGTGTAGCATAGAAGCAGCCGCGTGAGGGCCGCTTTCAAAATCTCCATTCACATAGAAAGTTGTTGCACGTGAGAAATTATTGTGTATCGGTCCAATCACAGCCTTCTATCAGCCTTCTAACGGTCAGCGAAATCCTTCACCGGAGGATCCATGTCGCTAGCTACCCTTGTCTGAACTTGAAGAAGCTTCTTCCACTATTAAAATTTACGCAAAGAAGAGATGTCATTGTAAAGCAAGGAAGAGAAAAGTACAATGATGTTACAAAATTCTACTTACATATACGTTACCTGATAAACTTGATCAAATCACTGAAATGCTGCAGAAGCGATTTCTCATGCAAAGATATTTATGCATCAAAGTAGCCTTCTTCAAGAGAACTTACCAATTAGCAGTCCAGGAATGTGGTAATAATTTTTTAGCAGTACGATAAATCACAAACTATGGTTCTCTCTTTGCTTATCTTGTTAGTAAGATCTAAACGGTTCAGCAATATGAGTACCAATCTATTGTGAGTAGTGTCCATCAACATTTTCTTGTCCTGGATGCCTAATTTAACTCTAGCCCAAGAATTTTCACGAATAAAATCTTTAGGCCAAGGAGGGCACCGTCTCCCTCAAACTTCCGCCACCGCCACATCAAGGTAACAGGTTTACTATTCTTGGTGAACTGCACAACAAATTCAGATGATAGCAGCCCTGATAATTCTCTTGGTTAAATTCAACCCGCTTAGAGATGGTGCACAATTTGCAAGTATTCAGAGGAAAATTTTGCTATCTGAAGTTTTTTCGGAGCAGAAGCAATGAATCAGGTTCTAAAACTTTTGTATCACTAATGAGTAAAGTGACACAAACACGTTAGATGCAGGAGTACTATAAGAACTTGAAAGTATATGTGAAAAATTCCACAACAAACATGGCATGAGAAAGCACATATCTAGGAAAATTTGCTCCAATATCATGTAAAGTTTCATGTGATAAACTCGTAAACATCACGTGTGTAGAATTTGTGAAATCTGGTCACTTAGGCAGACTCAAGCTAGTGAATTTTTCATTCCTATGACATAGACTCCAAGAGGGCATCCAAGGTCTAGCCATATACAATTATTTCACTATGCAACCCAAAACCGACACACGATGATGACCATTTCTGTGTGTTTGCAGAATTCAAGAACATTACACAAAATTTCTACTGAATAAAAAATAAACATGAAGGCACATATCGCATATTCCAACAGATACTGATGCATAAAGGAGAAAGAATGGTTAGTGTCTAGGAAATAATATATGCGATAGTTGGTCTAGAAATTAAGTGTTTTGATTGCACTAACCTCAAAACCTACAAGGTTATTAGATAATAGAGATGTTGGTAAAACCACATACTCACACATGCGAACTGTAATAAAAAAATTACCCGCACTTTGAAGTTTGAAGGTGTCCAACGTTGAAGCGGGGGCTTTGGAGTGCACAACATTTTTCTGATAAAAAACAGGAACATGAAAGTGCAAACTGCAGAAGCAGCCATTTGGCTCAGAATCTCAGAATTATTTTAGTGCAATAATTAGTATAAGAATGTGTTCATAAATAATGAACCAGTTTATCTGATACCGCTCACGACAATATTAGTGTATGGTAGATCGATAAGTATGTTAAATTATCAATGACGATCAATATTGTAGGTAAATCGTTCATAATTACCAGATGGATATTGAATTGTGTTATCATCTAAAATATGTAGCATTTAGTTGTTGCTCATTGTAGAGATGATCAAACTACACATAATAAAGAAAACAAGGGTAGCTAGACATTCATGAACGACCAAAAAAGCCAGGGCGAACATGTTGTGCAATGCATCTATGTATCCACACCAGCTGCCAGGCGCCCAAAGCACACTTCATTAATAAATCGAGGTGTGCTTCGATGCCCCCCCCTCCCCTAAACTTAAGTATTTGTATTAGCCAGTTTTAGTTTGACCCGTCGAAACTCATATCTAGACTATATATACTTCCGTACAGGTGTACTCGATCGAGTTGGATATACTCCACGTGCTCAATGGCTGATTCCACCTCTCGTTATCGCGATCTATGTCTTTGCATGCCATGTTTTAAAATTTTATTTCTGCTGCTATATACCTCCCGATTTTCATCTTTCACAGGCACGTGAGTATACGACTAAGACAACTATACAGACTTCGGGTGGGTTCGTGTGGTCTTCAAAACAAATCGGTATCGAGTTTTTGTTATCAAAATTTGAAAAGAAGGGGGCACACCGAAGCAAAAGTGTAATAAAAATGGAAGCACAATGATGAAGTAAATAAGAATCAATGTTCATGTTTGAAATACGAATAAAACTGAAGCACACTAATGGTGGATAAGAAATTCTCAAAAAGAAAATGAATTCAGATGCATCCATGAACCAGACAACACATAATGCATCTTGTTTGGAATACTACACGACTGCATCACCTTATAATTTTATGCAGATAAAACTGAAGAATCGCATACCTTGGAGCTGCAAATATCAAACTGCTACAGACGTGACATATTATCCATACTTGTGTAGTTCCAAGTGTTCAGAACACGTCGGAGATGTAAATATTAAACTGAAGAGACCTTTAAGTTAGTGGAAAATCTGTAAAGGAAAGGATGGTTATTAGCATGATATTTGAAAACAAGATGGAACTTTTACCAATCGGCTGCATTGGAACTACAGAAGCATGCATATTACTGTGCGGTGTTAGGTAAAAATATAAACATGACAAGATAGAATAAAGTTGCAGGGTACAAAGATAAGTTCATGTGGGCAAATTGAGAGAACTCTAGAAAAACTGTCTAGCGGAGCAATAGTTCATAAACCTTAGCATCGTTTCTACATAGCAGCAATTTACAAAACAACTACCTGAAAACCAATAGCATATGCCATTTTTTCTACTAAACATGCCATCTCCGACTTCCAAATATGTAGAGCAACAAACTCCTGGACAACACAGTTTTGTGATTTGGCGAACAAATTCTCCAAACTTACCAAGATCTGAAGCCCACAAAATTTGCACGTACTACCTAGATGCGATCTCTCTTGAAGAATATTGAACCGGTTGTCACATACAACTAGGCAATTTTGTGGATACACGACGGAAGAGAGGATGACACCGGATCTCCTACCGGCCACGCGCAACACAGTTTTGGCTAGGATTTGTTGGGTCTCCTCCGGGGCGACGGGAGGGGAACTGCTCTTTACTCTTTGCACCGTCGGTTGCGGTTCTCCTACCTGCGGGCTGAGATTCCAGGGTCTTCCCTGGCGATCGCGAGCAGCCACGGCACGCCGAAACACCGATGGGACATCAGGATGCGGCATCATCAGTTAGGCACCTTGTTCTGGACGTCGGGCACGGACCAGGGAACATGGCGGCAGGGAGTTGGCCCGGGATCCATGGCGGCAGGGAGTTGGCCCGGGATCCATGGCGGCGGGGATCAGGTTGCCATCGCAGGCGCTGGCATAGTGGCACCATTGTGGGGAGGCGGCGGCAGGAATGGCGCAGGAGTAGCCATGGGCAGGCGAGAGGTAGGTAATGGAGGCGGAGAGGGGAAGGATCTTGGGGCGAGGATCACGGCGTAATCTTGGTTCTGTCTAGATTTTTTTTTTGAGGGCGAGGAAGGAGGTACGACGAAACTATGAAGCGGGCGGGTTTTTGTGCGCGACGAAGCATCGACGAAGGAATTGACGTATTCGGACGACGATGGAACCTGACTTTCTTTTTAGGTAGTAGAGATTTTGGCACACGGATGATCCGAGTTCTCTTCTACACAGAAATTAAGAAGTTATTTCTCTTCTATCTCAAAGCCAACATGATGAAAGTTCGCCGGATGGGAGTGCTACATATATGTGATACGGGAGAGACTGCGAGTAGAAGAGGAGGTCGATAGCTGGACTGAGGCGACACCTCTCGGTTGCGAGAGAGAGGGAGACGTAGAGAGGGAAGGAGTGCAGGGAAGGGGAAGCGAGAGGAAGGGGCGTGTCGTGGAGAAAGGCCATGTCGTCGGAGGCGGAGGCAGAATCAACGTCGGTGCCCGTAAAACACAAGGTCATGGTCGTGGTTTGATGTACAAAGGGGGTCTCTTGGTTTTCTGGGGGTAGGTGGGGTTCAACCCCGGCCTACAAAACGGTCAAATCCGTATTTTTTAGGATCTCGAGCTGAGCGGTATTATCCGGGTTGATCCCCTTTGTTCTCTCTCTACAAAACAAGGCCTTAAGAAGCTAGCCGAGGCCCGTCTATTTGTACTCATTTGTTACCCGGGTGCCAACTTGGCAACCCACGTTGCAAATTGGTCAAACCATAGGCAATGGGAACGTGCGGTGTCCAAATTCACAAACCCACTTCATCGTTTGCACGAACCTGAATGGCCTTCTTCGGTTTTTTGGTTTTATCTTCGTTTTTTTCCTTTTCCTTTTCTATTTTTTTATTTTACGATGTCTTCGTAACAAAATAGTTTGTAACTCTAGGATTATTGATTTCTATATACCAACAAGGTAGGTGGCCATTGTGCGCCGTACACCCCCCGGTGGTAATGGGCCTAGTCTATTTTTTGGTTTTCTTCGTTTTCTGTTTTCCTTTTTCTTTTCTTTTCTTTTATTTTTTTATTTACTTTACCTTTATAATTTAAATAATTCCAAAAATGTTCAGTTCAAAATATTTAGATTTAAAGATGTTCAATTTTTTTGAAAATGCTTGAATTATGAAAAATAGGATTTAAAAATTGTTAAATTTTGAAAAATGTTTGTGTTTGGAGAAAAATAACCATTTTTTTTAAAAATGGGGATAGCACCCGGGCCTCTGCATCGACTGATCCATATGGTCTTAAAATAACCCGATCTTACGAGCAGCGACCCAACCTGGTCTTAAAATTAGCCCTGGTCTTTCCCAATTCCTGGGTCCGCCACTGCGTCGGGTTGTTTCCTCCGTGTGGTTGTTGGCTTTCATATGTATACATCGACGTCCACCGACCATCGTGCTTGATCGACTCGGAGTGGTGTCGGCACCAAGACCCAACACAGATCACACCTTCTTTGCTCTAACATAAGTAAACAAGAGGTGTCGAATATCTTCAGGATCCATAAGACATACTTACATGACATTCAGGTGGAACACGAATATGCTTGTTCTGGTAACGTTCCGTGTAAAGCTTCAAAGGATTTTTTACTTTACTTAGAATCGCCATTAAGAAACAGTATAACTTAACCACCTAGGAGATACCACAGCGATTTTACGTCCTGAGCCGTCCGATCACGTGGTTAAACGGTCCAGATCTTCCTCTTCTAGCCGAAACGTCGCAGAAACCCGTTCCCAAGTGAACTCGCGTAAAAAACGGTGCAACATGGTTTGGGCCGCTACTCCACAGGTTAACCTAGGCCTTCTCTGATAAATGGGCCAAAAGTTCTTTCAAACGGGCCGTAGGTCTTTGGGGAGAGAAAAAATATCGCCCGTGCTAGAGAAGCCTGCCCAGTCACGGCCAATGCGATTCTAAAAAAAAAAGTCACGGCCAATGCTATCAAAAAAAAAAGTCACGACCAATGCAGAGCAGGAGATGCGGCCGGCCGATGGGATCTCCTCTCACGGTCATGCAGTCCGCTGTCCTCCGCACCTGATACGGCAGGAAGCGGAGAGTCGCTGCGGGGCCGAGTGATGCGGCATTGAAGCAAGCTCTGAAGCGTGAATTAATGGATGTACGTTACTGTGTCGCCGGTCTACCTCATGCTTTGCCTCCTCCTCATAGGCTATTTCTATCTCACACTCATGGGCGATGGTGAGGCAGCCGAGAAGATGGCTGTGAGGGGAGCTCCTGACAACCGTGGAGGGTGCGCCCGGCTCGTCCCATGCTCAATGGTGTGAGGCGCTCATGGTGGGGACTGGGGAAGACTGCAGTGCGGCATGAATTACATCTCAGCCATCTCGGTAAGGAATTGTGTACCGCAAAATCTTCCATTGATTCGATTTTAAGGCTCGATCTCCCCTTTTCCAATCTCTGACGTACATTGTTTTTGCCCATTTTAAGATTCGATTTTAAGGTTCGATCTTCCATTGATTCGATGGCCTCATCAGGTTGGTGCGGATTCACCATGTACGCCATCAGCAGCTTGAGGACAGCCAACACAAGAAAACACGACGGCATGACGCTGCGTCGCCGGCCCTGGCTGCTCACCTATCCTTATCTGTATGGCCAGGTACTCTCCATAATTCGCCTAACTTATGGTTACAAATTTTCCTCTTGCATGTTTTGTTTCTGCTACTCCCTCCAATCCATATTAGTTGATTTGGATTTGTTAAAATTTGAATGAACCTATATACTGAATAATGTCTAGATTCATCCAAATCTAGCAAATTTGAGTCAACTAATATGGGTCGAAGGAAATAGCATATTGTAATTGTTATTATTTTGGCAGGAGTGCAGCAGATTGAGAGCACCGAGTTACTGTGCAGCTGATTTGTTCCTTTTGTCTTCTCACCTATTGGAACTCAGAAGGTCAGCTATGAGAAAGTTCGAAAGAAAGCAAGAGATTGATTCTTATTTATCTTATGCAAATAGGTTTTGTTGTAGGTATTGATGGTTCCACAAGTTTCTTGCAAAATTCTGTGATATCTTATTCTCGAAAAAACATTCTATGATATCTTTTGTATGGTTACTGTCAATGATCCGGCTATCTTATAAGCTTATTAGGATCCTGGGATGTCGATCATGGTCGATGAATGATTGTCTTCTTTGTGACTTTGTACCAAAGAAAAGAGGCTGCAAAATTATTTTAGGACTGCCCAAGTACCCTCTTGAATGGATTTATTCCTAGCTATTTATTTAGTTAACGTAAATATTTAAGGCTGAAACTCTTGCTACTTATTTCAAAGTAGGCTATGCTGAGAATTAGAGTCTTGTTATTTTCTTTCTATTATTTATGTCCAGAAATCAATTGAATCTGAACTCCGTATATTAGCAATCCAGTCTTGTTTAGTTAACACTTCCTCTACCTTACATAGTTATGTCAATTATTTAGTTTATGTAAAACTGAAACTCTTGCTACTTATTTCAAAGTAGGCTATGCTAAGAACTAGAGTCTCTGTTATTTTTCTTTTTATTATTTCTATCCAGGGATCAACTGAATCTGAACTCCTTATATTTGATTTTAAAAAAAGGAGAACTCTTAGTATAGCAATCTGGTCTTGTTTAGTTAACGCTTCTTCTACCTTACATTGTTATGTCAGTTGACTCTTAAATGTAATGAAGCTAATTTTTTTCATCTAGGTACCATGTTATATGTGGACAATTGCTCGTCTTCTTACTATCTCTCATTGTTCTTTTTCTTGAGTAATTTTATGCTTGCGTTGACCCATTTTTTTTCTAGAAAATGTGTGTGCTCTTGAAGAAAGGGAAATCCCTTCCATATGTACTCAACGATTTGTCCGCTATCAGCTTTGATCATGGGTTGCTAAATTCTTTTTTCCTTGCTACTACATGACAATGACAATGAGAATCAACCCATCAGGAAAATAAACAGTGTATTTTCCTAAATGCCCTTATTTTGTACCTTTATATTGGTATAATTCTCATTATATCAAAAATAGGACGGGCGCGGCAACGCGCGCTATTATGGTCTAGTATTCCATATTTTTTCTCAGATTAGGTTCGGCCTCATTGCCCCCGTCCGTCAGTTTTCTGAATTTTTCAACCAAACTGATGGTTCCATTCAGCGTGGTATGTTGATCGGGCAGAGAGTTTCTGTCTTTGTATAGTGTCATGCTAAAAAATCCTCTGTTTGCTACGAGCTTAGTGAAATTTTCAAGATCTGCTTTGCGTCAATTTGGAGAAGATTTTGTCGGATCAAATCTTCATCCCACAAGCCAGTATTCGGATCAATAAGCTACTCTGCATATCTTAAGATACAATGACTACATTGTGAAATAACCTTCCTGTCGGGCTAGCTGGGATCCAGTGATCTTCCTAAATGTTTACCTTGGAACCCGTACCAGTTCTCTATATATGGCCTGTCCTAAAAGTTTGCAAACTGGCCACAATACTTTGCCATGCAAAAAGGGGCCCTTGCCAATTCTCCATATATGGCCTGCCTAAAAGTTTCCAAACAGGCCACAATACTTTTCCATGCAAAAGAGGACCCCTGCTTTGCTCCTGCCTTTAGTAGATTTTCATCCGAAAAATATTTGGCTCTAAGCACCCTTGCACATAAAGAGGCGGGATTTGATATCAATCTCTAGCTTTGTTTTGCAAGCATAGCTAAATTGAAAGAGTATATATCTCGAAAGACCATTCCTCCCAGTTTTTTAGGGATACACATATGCCACCATGCCGACTAGTGCATCTTTTGTTCTCCTTAGTATCTCCCCACCAAAACTCCTCCATAGCATCATTAATATCCTTGCATAAACTCTTCGTAATTTTGAACACCACCATAGCATAAACTGGAATTGACTATATAATAGCTTTCAACAAAACTTTCTTACCTCCAAATTGATAGGAACCTCTCCTTCCACGATTTCGCACGTTCAATAATTCTCTCTAACAAATTAATGAAGCTTTCAACACAGTCAAGGCCTACCATGATAGGGAGACCTAAGTTTCTCTAGAATTGCCTCGGTCGTTATATTCAATTGCACACATATCTCGGCGTTGACCTCAACATGTACATTCGAACTGAAAAATATACTACATTTGGATTCACTCACCATCTGCCCCTTGCACAATATTGATCTAACACTTGTCTTAACGAGGTTGCATTAATCATATCTTCCTTCATAACTATAAGGGAATCATCAGGAAAAAGTAAATAAGATACTAAGGTGCATTCCTGCACACCCGAACACTTTCAATGCCACGAACCTCCTCTTGATGAGCCAAATCACTAAATAAACCCTCTACACAAAAAAGAACAAGATATTGTGATAAGGGGTGCCCTTAACGGAGCCCCCTTGTCGGAATAAACCCATCCATTTCTTGGTCATTATATTAAACCTTGCATTTCACAAACCAAACACAAGCCACCAGAAGATCAATACAATCTACATGGAAAACAAGACGAGATAACATCCTTTCCAAAGATACCCACTCCACACGATCATAAGCCTTGTGCATGTCCAACTTTATAGCACAATACCTTTCCTTCACCTTCTTCTTGTTATTTAGTGTGTGCATACTCTCATAAGCCAAAACAATATTATCAGTTATTAGTCTACTCGGTACAAAGGCATTTTGGACCTGCGAGATTACCTCATCAAGTACCACCTTCAATCTAGCAGCAATATTTTTAGATATAACTTTGTACAACGCATTACACAAACTAATTATTCTACATTGTGTGATCTTTTCTAGAGATTCCACTTTCGAGATAAGCACAATTACCGTATCATTCCAATTAGCAGGATTATTTTATTGATTGTCATAAGCACTTCTTTAGTCAACACATCTCCAACTATATTCCAACACTTCTTAAAAAAGAGAGCATGAAGACCATCCGTACCAGGAGCCTTCACAACTCCAATTGAGAACAAAGCCTGTTTAACATCATTAACCATATATGGTTGCATAAGAGGTTCATTCATATTCACCGACACAAGCGGAATCACCTTCTCAAGAAGATTCGAATCAAGCTCATCCACTTCTGTACTAAACGGTCTCTCGAAGTAGCTAGAAATCATTTGGTTTAAATATGACACATCCTCCTACCATTGATCGTGGTCAATTTATCATTGACCTTGGTCACTTTTAAACGCTTAGTCTTATTTCTTTGTCAACGCGCAGATGCACACTGGTGAAAGAAACCAGTGTTCCTATCCCCAAATTGTAACCAGTTCATGCGACTGCGCTGTCACCAATGTAGTTCCTCCTTCTCCAGGAGTCTCGCCACCTCGAAAGCAAGTTCTTTTTCTTTTGCAATAAATCACCGTGAGTAATATCTTCAATCTCCCTTTGAATAGCTTTCAATTTTCATTGGAGACCTTTCAGAACAGAACGATCCCAGCAATGCATCCTCTTATGAACCAACGCAAGCCTTCCCGCCAATTCATTAATTTGAACTTGAAGGTCTGCATGCTTCCTAGGCCCCTTCTACAACTTCCCAAAAAAATTCTTGTTTCAACCAATTGTTGGAATTATGCCCTAGAGGCAATAATAAAGATGTTATTATTATAATTCTTGTTCATGATAATGTTTATATTCCATGCTAGAATTGTATTAAGCGGAAACATTAATACTTGTGTGGTTTGTGAACAACACTGTGTCCCTAGTACGCCTCTATGGACTAGCTCATTGATCAATGATGGTTAAGGTTTCCTAACCATAGACATGAGTTATCAATTGATAATGAGATCATATCATTGGGAGAATGATGTGGTGGACAGACCCAAACTAAGCGAAGCAATTAGATCGTATCATTGTGTTCATCTTTGCGAAGCTTTTCTTATGTCAAATATTGTATTCCTTAGACCATGAGATAATGCAACTCCCTGGTATCGGAAGAAAGCTTTGAGGTCATCAAACGTCATCCTATGAGAGGGTGATCATAAAGGTGTCTCTCAGGTGATCGGAAAGTATCTGTTGGGTTGTATGTATCGAGATGGAATTTGTCCCTCCCAAGTCGGAGAGATATACTTCGGGCCCACTCGGTAATCGATATCAACACCGCTTGCAAGCATGTGGTTAAGGAGTTAATCACAAAGTGATATCGGATTACGGAACGAGTAAAGTACTTGCTGTGAACGAGATTGAACTAGGTATGACGATACCGACGATCGAATCTCGGGCAAGTAAAATATCGCGAGACGAAGGGAATATATATATGTGATTGATTGAATCCTGGCATCGTGGTTCATCCGATATGATCATCGATGAATGTGTGGGAGTCAATATGGGTGCCCAGACCCTGCTGTTGATTATTGATAGAAGATCATGTCTGCATATTCTCGAACCCGCAGGGTCACACACTTAACGTGTCTCGACGCTAGGATAGATTGGATAATTGGTTTATGAATTTTTGTTCGGAGTCTCGGATGGGATCCGGGACATCACGAGAGGTTCCGGAATGGTCCGGAGAATAAGATTCATATAAGGCAGTGCAGTTTTTGGAGTTCGGAATTGTTCCGGGTTAATCGGTATTGTACCAGAAGCTTCTAGAACCTTCCAGAAGGGGGCCAACGTGGTCCCACCTTCCGGGAGGGGGCATGGGCCTATGAGGGAGTGTCCTGGCCGCATTGGGCCAGGGGCACAAGGCCCATAGGGCCCAGCCGATCCTGGATAAGTTTAAATCGTTTAAACTAGAGATAAGATAAGATAGGATTTCTAGATAAGGGAGAGTTTAAATTGTTTAAACTAGAGATAGGCTTGGAGGAGAGGTTAGGGCTGGCCGCCCCCCCTCTATAAATAGAGGGCTGGTGCGCCCCCCTCCATACACACCTTCCTCCAAGCCCTAGCCTCCCTGCTGGCCCTCCTCTCTCCCTCCCGACTGTTTGTAGGCGAAGCCCTGCTGCAGAAATTCTCCACCATATACACCACGCCGTCGTGTTGTAGATCCAATCCATCTCTCCACCATACTCGCTGGTCCGAGGAAGGAGGAGACGTCGAGGTGCTGCACGTGTGCATCTCACGGAGGCACCGCCACTTGTGGTGCTAGATCGGATCGGATCGCGAGGAGGAGAAGCGAGTACGACTACATCACCCACGTTCCGACGAACGTTCCGCTGTGCGAATCTTCAAGGGTATGAAGATCTAATCCAATCTCTCTCGTTGTTTGCATCTACTGTTGGAGATATGCCCTAGAGGCAATAATAAATATAGTTATTATTATATATCTTTGTGTTTATGATAAATGTTTGCATTCATGCTATAATAGTATTAACAAGGAAACCATTAATACTTGTGTGATTTGTAAACTTAATTTGAAGTCCCTAGTATAGCCTCTATACTTCACTAGCTTGTTGGTTGATTGATGATGTGGTTTCTTTGTCATGAACATTGAGATGTTATCAACAACAAGATCATATCGTTAGGAGAATGATATGGTGGACATACTCCTATAGACAAGCGTAGCATAAAGATCAAGTCATTTCAATAGTTCAATTGCTATATGCTTTCTGATACATAGTAACCTAATTCCTTCGACCATGAGATCATGCATATCACCTTTACTGGATGGATGCTTTGATGTCATCAAACACCACACCGTAACAGGGTGGCTATAAAGGTGGCATTGAGTGTTCGGAAAGTATTGGTTGAAACACATGGATCAAGAGTGGGATTTGTCCATCCACATGACGGATAGATATTCTCTGGGCCCTCTCGGTGGAATGTCATCCAATTAGCTTGCAAGCATGTGACATGGTCACAAGGGATCACATATCACGGGAACGAGAAAAGAGTACTTATCAGTAACGAGGATGAACTAGGTATGCAGAGATACCGACGATCATAACCTCGGATAAGTAACATATCGTGAGACAAAGGGAAATTGGTATCGTATGTAAGTGGTTCATTCGATCGCAAAGTAATCGTAGAAATATGTGGGAGCCATATGAATTTCCAGATTCCTCTATTGGTTATTGTTCGGAGAAGTGTCTCGATCATGTCCGCATAATTCACGAACCGTAGGGAGACACACTTAAGGATTCGACGTTGTTTGAGTAGTTATGGTATTATGAGAAAGAGACCGAATGTTGTTCGGAGTCTCGGATGGGATCCGGGATATCACGAGGTGATCCGGAATGGTCCGGAGAATAAGATTCATATAAGGAAAGTCCCGTTTCGGAGTTCGGGAATGATTCCGGTGTTTTCATCGGGAACATTCTAGAAGGTCCCGGAATGTCCGGCACTCCGGGGGGGAAGGGGTACATGAATGTGTCATTACATATTGGAATGATTGCATCATGTACTAAGTATTCTTGCTGTCCCAAATAAAGGGTTTATTTAAATCCTAAATTGAAAAGTCAAACGGCTAGTTTGAAAGTCAAACGGCAATTTTGGGAAGTGGGAAGAGAGGAGGATTGGTGGAGGCCGAATTGGAGGAGGGTTCCTCCCTTGGCCGGCGCCCCACCAAGCCGACTTGGGGAGGGTCTCTCCTCCCCTTGGCCGGCCAGCCCTCCCACCTATATAAGGAGGGGCAGGGCTCCCTCCTAGCACACACAAGTTTCCTATCCTCTAAACTAAACCCTAGATCTAGACCCCGGTTTAGAGCTATTCGGTTTAGAGCCTTCTAATTGGTTTAGAGCCCTCTAATTGGTGTGTCTAATTACTAGACCACTAATAGCCTCTCTCATAAGCTCCACCATACTCGCACCGGCTTAAGGCGAAGCCCTGCGGGATTTCCCCTCTACCTCCGGTACCACGCCGTTGTGCTGCCGGAATCGCGAGGAGAGTGCTACAACCTCCGCTGCCTGCTGGAACAAGGGAGAGGAAGGTCTTCGTCGAGTACCGAACGTGTGACCGACTGCGGGAGCGCTGCGGGAACGCGGCGCCGGAAGGATCGTCTACGCGATCTTGAGATCGGAAAGAGTACGACTACATCACCCACGAGAATCTGCTCTCGTTAAACACTTTGGAATCTTCGAGGGTGAGTTATTCCATCGACTCGTTGCTACAATCTAATAGATAGATCTTGGCTTGTTTGTTTGTATGCGATAGAAAATTTTTGTTTTCCATGCTACGAACCCCTACAGTGGTATCAGAGCCGTGTCTATATGTAGATCTGTTGCACGAGTAGAACACAATGGTCATTGTGGGCGTTGATGCTTTTATTGTAGATTGCTTTTTGTGTACTTTGCATCTTGCGGTATGTTGGGATGAAGCGGCCCGGGCTAACCTTACATGACATCGTTCATGAGACTTGCTCCACGCTTGACATGCAACTCGTTTTGCATAAGTGGCTTTGCGGGTGCCTGTTTCTCCTAGCATAGTAAAGATCCAATTTACAACGGGTGATCAACAATGCTAGTATCAATGTTGTGGTTCTTGTTCGTAAGTTAGAACGACACTTATGGAAAGCCCCAAACCACGTAAAATATGCAAAGAAAGTAGAAGCGTCTAACTTTGTTTTGCAGGGGTGTGTAGTGATGTGATATGGCCATGATTGTGATTATATTTGATGTATGCAATGTTCCTTATTGTAAGTTGGCAACCGGCAGGAGCCATATGGTTGTCTTTAATTTCTGTTAAGACCTGCGTGTCTATTCAAAATAGTTGTAATAGTTGAAGCTGGTGGACGACAACCATGAAGAAGCGTCATTGACCTTGATGCTATGCCGGTGATGATGGAGATCATATTCGTGCTTGAAGATGGAGATCGGAAGTACAAAGAAGAAAGGCCATATCATATCACATATTATGAATTGCATGTGATGTTAATCCTTTATGCATCTTGTATTGCTTAGTAGATGACGGTAGCATTATAAGATGATCCCTCATGCACATAAATTTCAAGTTCTAAAGTGTTCACCCTTAGTATGCACCGTTGCCAAAGCTTGCTGCTTCGAAGCACCACGTGATGATCGGGTGTCTTTGATTCCGCGGGTGAATACAACGTAAGCAAGCCAGATTTACTTATGCGGAAGCTAAGGTTTGATCTTGACGAGCCTAGCATGTACAGACATGGCCTCAGGAACACGGATCGCCGAAAGGCAAAGCATGAATCATATAGTAGATATGATGAACATGATGATTGTTCGCCATTAAAACTATATCAGCTCTCGTGATGATCGGTGTTGATGTAGTGGATTTGGTTCGTGTGATCACTAAAACAATGTGAGGGATGTTGTTTTGAGTGGGAGTTCACCTAGTTTAATTTCATTAATTAATTTGAACTCAATTTGTCATAAACTTAGTCTAAACTATTGCAAATATGTTGTAGATCAATGGCAGCCCCTACCATCAATTTTAATGCGTTCCTAGAGAAAGAAAAGTTGAAAAACAATGGAAGCAACTTCGCGGATTGGTTCCGCAATTTGAGGATTGTCCTCACAGCTGGTAATTTGACCTATGTGCTGGATGCACCGCTAGGTGACCCACCTGCAGCTGATGCTACCGATGAAGTAAAGAATGTTTACCTCGCTCGGAAGAATCAGTACTCCATAGTTCAGTGTGCTATCTTGTATGGTTTAGAATCGGAGCTTCAGAAAAGGTTTGAAGAGTCAGATCCATATGATATTGTCGAGGATCTCAAATTAATCTTTGAGACTCATGCGGCAATTGAAAGTTATGAAGCTTCTGAAAAGTTCTTTAACTGCAAGATGGAAGAGGGTAGCTCCGTCAGTGAGCATGTGCTTAAGATGTCTGGGCACGCAAATAAACTTCAAAGTTTGGGTATAGTGATTCCTAATACTTTGGGAGTTTACCGCATCCTCCAATCACTACCACCAAGTTACAAGAACTTTGTGATGAACTACAACATGCAGAACATGAACAAAGAGTTGCCAGAACTATTTGCTATGTTAAAATCTGCAGAAGTGGAGATCAAGAAAGAGCACCAAGTGTTGATGGTCAATAAGACCACCAAATTCAAGAAAGGCAAGTCTAAGCAAAAGGGACACTTCAAGAAGGGTGGTAAGAAAGTTACCACGCCGACGAAGAAGACCAAGGCTGGACCTAAACCTGAAACTGAGTGCTTTTACTGCAAGGGAGAAGGTCACTGGAAGCGGAATTGCCCAAGGTACTTGGCGGATTTGAAGAACGGCAACATCAAGAAGAAAGGTATATCTGATATACATGTTATTGATGTGTATCTCACTAGTACTCGTAGTAGTGCCTGGGTATTTGATACTGGTTCGGTTGCTCATATTTGTAACTCGAAACAGGAGCTGCAGAATAAACGGAAGCTAGTGAAGAACGAGGTGACGATGCGCGTAGGAAACGGATCAAAGGTTGATGTGATCGCGGTCGGCACGCTACCTCTTCATCTACCATCGGGATTAGTTTTATACTTAAATAATTGTTATTTGGTGCCTGCATTAAGCATGAACATTATATCAGGATCTTGTTTATTGCGAGACAGTTACTTGTTTAAATCCGAGAATAATGGTTGTTCGATTTATATGAGTAATGTGTTTTATGCACATGCACCTTTGATAGATGGTCTATTCATATTGAATCTCGATAGTAGAAATACACATATTAATAACATTGAGGCTAAACGTTTGAAATCAAGCGATAATTTGACCTATATGTGGCACTGTCGTCTTGGTCACATTGGAGTGAAGCGTATGAAGAAACTCCATTCCGATGGACTTCTTGAATCACTTGATTTTGAATCACTTGAAAGATGCGAAGCATGTCTGATGGGTAAAATGACTAAGACTCCATTTTCTGGTATAATGGAGCGAGCTACGGACTTACTGGAAATCATACATACCGATGTGTGTGGTCCAATGAGTGTAGCATCGCGCAGTGGTTATCGTTATGTTCTTACCTTCACGGATGACTTGAGTAGATATGGGAATATCTATTTCATGAAACATAAGTCCGAAACTTTCGAGAAGTTTAAGGAGTTTCAAAGTGAGGTAGAGAATCAACGTAACAAGAAGATTAAATTTCTACGTTCTGATCGTGGAGGTGAATATCTAAGTTACGAGTTTGGCGAGCATTTAAAGAAGTGCGGAATACTTTCACAATTGACACCGCCGGGAACACCACAGCGTAATGGTGTGTCTGAACGTCGTAATCGAACTCTCTTAGATATGGTTCGTTCTATGATGTCACTTACAGATTTACCGCTATCATTTTGGGGTTATGCATTAGAAACAGCCGCATTCACTTTAAATAGGGCACCATCTAAATCCGTTGAAACGACACCATATGAATTATGGTTTGGGAAGAAACCTAAATTGTCGTTCCTTAAAGTTTGGGGATGCGAAGCCTATGTAAAGAAGTTACAGCCGGACAAGCTTGAACCCAAAGCGGAAAAATGCGTCTTCATAGGATACCCGAAGGAAACTATTGGGTATACCTTCTATCATATATCCGAAGGCAAAATCTTCGTTGCCAAGAATGGATCCTTTCTAGAGAAGGAATTTCTCTCGAAAGAAGTGACTGGAAGGAAAGTAGAACTCGACGAGGTTGTCGAACCTTCTCTCGAAATTGCGAGTAGCGCAGCACCGGAAGAAGTTCCTGTGGTGCCTGCACCAATAAGAGAGGAAGCTAATGATAGTGATCATGAAACTTCGGTTGAAGTTGCTACAGAGCCTCGGAGGTCAACGAGAACTCGTACCACTCCAGATTGGTATGATTCCGTTATGAATGTCATGTTGGTGGACAACACCGATGACCCCGAGACATATGAGGAAGCGATGATGAGCCCAGATTCCAATAAATGGCAAGAAGCCATGAAATCCGAGATTGGATCCATGTACGAAAACCAAGTATGGACTTTGGTGGACTTACCGGATGGCCGGAAGGCTGTCGAGAACAAATGGATTTTCAAGAAGAAAACAGATGCTGATGGTAATGTTACTGTCTATAAAGCTCGACTTGTCGCAAAAGGGTTTCGACAAATTCAAGGAGTTGACTACGATGAGACTTTCTCACCGGTAGCGAAGCTAAAGTCTGTGAGGATTATGTTAGCAATCGCTGCATATTATGATTATGAGATATGGCAGATGGATGTCAAAACAGCATTCCTCAATGGAGACATTGATGAAGAGTTGTATATGATACAACCCAAAGGTTTTGTCGATCCTAAAGATGCTAACAAGGTATGCAAGCTTCAACGGTCCATCTATGGATTGAAGCAAGCATCCCGAAGTTGGAATCAACGTTTTGATAAGGTAATCAAAAGTTTTGGTTTTGTACAAACTTATGGAGAAGCTTGTATTTACAAGAAAGTGAGTGGGAGCTCTGTAGCATTCTTAATACTGTATGTGGATGACATATTGTTGATTGGGAATGATGTAGACCTTCTTAATAGTGTCAAGGAATATTTGAATAATAGTTTTTCAATGAAGGATCTTGGCGAAGCAGCTTACATATTAGGCATAAAGATTTATAGAGATAGATCGAAACGCCAAATATCATTGTCACAGAGTACATATTTGGACAAAGTTCTAAAGAAGTTTGGAATGGAAGAAAGCAAGAAAGGGTTCTTGCCCATGTTGCCCAATACGACCTTGAGTAAAACTCAAAGTCCGACATCGGCAGAAGATAGAGAAAGGATGAGTAAGACTCCCTATGCCTCAGCCATAGGATCTCTAATGTATGCCATGCTATGTACTAGACCCGACATCGCATATGCTGTTAGTTTAACTAGCAGATATCAAAGTGATCCAGGAGTGGATCATTGGACAGCGGTCAAAAACATCCTTAAGTACTTGAGAAGAACTAAGGATATGGTTCTTTCTTATGGAGGTGATGAACAGCTCGTTGTTAATGGTTACACCGATGCTAGTTGGAACACCGATCCAGATGATTCTAAATCACAATCTGGATACGTATTTATTTTGAATGGTGCAGCAGTTAGCTGGAGGAGTGCAAAGCAAAGCGTTGTGGCGAGATCTTCAACTGAATCGGAATACATGGCTGCTTCGGAGGCTTCACAAGAAGCGATATGGATGAAAGAGTTCATTACAGAGCTGGGTGTGGTTCCTAGTGCGCTGGACCCAATGTCTATCTACTGTGATAACATGGGCGCCATAGCCAATGCGCAAGAACCAAGGTCACACAAGAAGCTGAAGCATATCAAGCTACGTTTTCACGCTATTCGAGAACATATCCAGGATGGGGATATAAAGATTTGCAAAGTACACACAGATCTGAATGTGGCGGATCCGTTGACTAAACCTCTCCCGAGGGCAAAACATGACCAACACCAAACTGCCATGGGTGTTCGGTATATTACCATGTAATCTAGATTAGATGACTCTAGTGCAAGTGGGAGACTGTTGGAGATATGCCCTAGAGGCAATAATAAATATAGTTATTATTATATATCTTTGTGTTTATGATAAATGTTTGCATTCATGCTATAATAGTATTAACAAGGAAACCATTAATACTTGTGTGATTTGTAAACTTAATTTGAAGTCCCTAGTATAGCCTCTATACTTCACTAGCTTGTTGGTTGATTGATGATGTGGTTTCTTTGTCATGAACATTGAGATGTTATCAACAACAAGATCATATCGTTAGGAGAATGATATGGTGGACATACTCCTATAGACAAGCGTAGCATAAAGATCAAGTCATTTCAATAGTTCAATTGCTATATGCTTTCTGATACATAGTAACCTAATTCCTTCGACCATGAGATCATGCATATCACCTTTACTGGATGGATGCTTTGATGTCATCAAACACCACACCGTAACAGGGTGGCTATAAAGGTGGCATTGAGTGTTCGGAAAGTATTGGTTGAAACACATGGATCAAGAGTGGGATTTGTCCATCCACATGACGGATAGATATTCTCTGGGCCCTCTCGGTGGAATGTCATCCAATTAGCTTGCAAGCATGTGACATGGTCACAAGGGATCACATATCACGGGAACGAGAAAAGAGTACTTATCAGTAACGAGGATGAACTAGGTATGCAGAGATACCGACGATCATAACCTCGGATAAGTAACATATCGTGAGACAAAGGGAAATTGGTATCGTATGTAAGTGGTTCATTCGATCGCAAAGTAATCGTAGAAATATGTGGGAGCCATATGAATTTCCAGATTCCTCTATTGGTTATTGTTCGGAGAAGTGTCTCGATCATGTCCGCATAATTCACGAACCGTAGGGAGACACACTTAAGGATTCGACGTTGTTTGAGTAGTTATGGTATTATGAGAAAGAGACCGAATGTTGTTCGGAGTCTCGGATGGGATCCGGGATATCACGAGGTGATCCGGAATGGTCCGGAGAATAAGATTCATATAAGGAAAGTCCCGTTTCGGAGTTCGGGAATGATTCCGGTGTTTTCATCGGGAACATTCTAGAAGGTCCCGGAATGTCCGGCACTCCGGGGGGGAAGGGGTACATGAATGTGTCATTACATATTGGAATGATTGCATCATGTACTAAGTATTCTTGCTGTCCCAAATAAAGGGTTTATTTAAATCCTAAATTGAAAAGTCAAACGGCTAGTTTGAAAGTCAAACGGCAATTTTGGGAAGTGGGAAGAGAGGAGGATTGGTGGAGGCCGAATTGGAGGAGGGTTCCTCCCTTGGCCGGCGCCCCACCAAGCCGACTTGGGGAGGGTCTCTCCTCCCCTTGGCCGGCCAGCCCTCCCACCTATATAAGGAGGGGCAGGGCTCCCTCCTAGCACACACAAGTTTCCTATCCTCTAAACTAAACCCTAGATCTAGACCCCAGTTTAGAGCTATTCGGTTTAGAGCCTTCTAATTGGTTTAGAGCCCTCTAATTGGTGTGTCTAATTACTAGACCACTAATAGCCTCTCTCATAAGCTCCACCATACTCGCACCGGCTTAAGGCGAAGCCCTGCGGGATTTCCCCTCTACCTCCGGTACCACGCCGTTGTGCTGCCGGAATCGCGAGGAGAGTGCTACAACCTCCGCTGCCTGCTGGAACAAGGGAGAGGAAGGTCTTCGTCGAGTACCGAACGTGTGACCGACTGCGGGAGCGCTGCGGGAACGCGGCGCCGGAAGGATCGTCTACGCGATCTTGAGATCGGAAAGAGTACGACTACATCACCCACGAGAATCTGCTCTCGTTAAACACTTTGGAATCTTCGAGGGTGAGTTATTCCATCGACTCGTTGCTACAATCTAATAGATAGATCTTGGCTTGTTTGTTTGTATGCGATAGAAAATTTTTGTTTTCCATGCTACGAACCCCTACATCTACTAGATTAGATCTTGTCTTTCCCTCTGTTCGCTTCCGTAGAAAATTTTGATTTACTATGCTACGAAACCTCTTCAGTGGTATCAGAGCTAGATCTATGCGTAGATGTGATTCACGAGTAAAACGCAACATGGTTGTTGCGGGCGTTGATGTTTTCTGTTGCAAGCCTCTTGTTTGTGTTCTTCTTATGACGCGGGATAGTGAGATTGAAGCGGTCCAGGCCAACCTTACGCGACATCGTTCGCGAGACCGGCTCCGCACTTGACGTGTGGCTTGTACCACACATGCGGCTGGTGGATGTCAGTTTCTCTCACTATAGTTGTCATGGGATTAACACCGGAGTTTGGCAACCATAATATCACCGTTGTGGCTTTCCGTAGGTAAGAATCGTTCTTAGCATCTATTCCCATAAGCCACGTAAAACATGCAACAACAAAGTAGAGGCGTCTAACTTGTTTTTGCAGGGAGTGTTTTCTGTGATATGGTATGGCCCAAGATGTGATGTGTATAATGTATGCGATGATCATGTTTTGTAATGTTTCACGACTTGCATGTCGATGAGTACACAACCGGCAGGAGCCATATGGTTGTCTTTATAATTGTGTATGACCTGCGAGTCAACTTCTTATACGCCATGTAATAGCTTTACTTTATCGCTAAGTAGTTAGCAATAGTTGTAGTTGCTATTCGTGGTGGAGGCAATCATGGTGGAGTGATGGAGATCATGCCGGAACGCACAAGATGGAGATCATTGCGCGAAGATTGGCTATACCATGTCACATAAAGTTATATGCATGTGATGTTTATCCTTTTATGTATCTTATTATGCTTAGATCGCGACGGTAGCATTATAAGATGATTCCTCACTTAAAGATCAAGATAAAAACTGTGTTCTCCCCAAGTATGCACCGTTGCGAAAGTTCGTCGTGTCCAAGCATCACGTGATGATCGGGTGCTATAGACTCTACGCTCACATACAACGGGTGCAAGCCAGTTTTGCACACGCGGAAATACTTGGGTCTAACTTGACGAGCCTAGCATGTACAGACATGGCCTCGGAACACAAGAACCGAAAGGTTAAGCATGAGTCATACGAATGATATGATCGACACTTCATTGTCCACCATTGAAACCACATCTCTTCTCGTGATGATCGGATTAGGTGTGGTGAATTTGGATCGTGTTCACTAAACAACTTGAGGGATGTTGAATTTAGTGGGAGTTCATCTAGTAATTTGATTAAGTTGAACTATTTATCATGAACATAGTCTAAATTGTACTTGCAAATACTGTAGATCACATGGCCAAGTCCAACTTCAACTTCAACGTTTTTGCTGAGAAAGAAAAGCTTAGAAACAATGGGTCTAACTTCACCAACTGGTTCCGCAATCTAAGAATCATTCTGTCTGGCGGACAAAAGGACTATGTCCTTGAGAAAGCGTTAGGTAACCCCCCTGCTGCAACTGCGCCGGCTGATGAGAAAGCTGTCTATCAGTCGCGCAAGGATGATTATGAATTGATTAAGATCGCCATGTTGTATGCTATGGAATCGGATCTTTAAAATTGTTTTGAGGAGTTCGTCGGGCCCTTTGAGATTCTCGAGGAGCTGAAAAACATGTTTCAGACTCAAGCTCGTTCTGAGAGATATGAGATCTCTAAGAAATTCTTTAACTACAATATGGAGGAAGGGAGTTCCGTTAGTGAGCACGCCATTAAGATGTCGGGCTACACTCAACGCCTTGAGCAACTGGACTGCAAGATTCCAAAGGAGCTCAAGATTGACACTCCTAGCTGCAAAAGTTTTGTAGTTGATCACAATCAGATTGGTTCCACTGATATGATCACTGAGCTCTTTGCTAAGATGAAAGTAGCGGAGGTGAACATCAAAAAGAATAATCATGTGTTGATGGTCAACAAGCCCCCCACCTTTAAGAAAGGTAAGGGTGCAAGGAAGCCCTTCAAGAAAGGTGGTGGCAAGCGCGTTGCCCCTGCTGAGAAGAAGCTCAAGTCTGGTCCTAAGCAGTACACTGAGTGCTTCTATTGCAAGGACAAGGGTCACTGGAAGCGCAACTGTCCGAAGTACTTAGCGGACAAGAAGGCTGGCACCATCAAAGGTATATTTGATATACATGTTATTGATGTTTTCCTTACTAGCCCTCGTTGTAGTGCCTGGGTATTTGATACCGGTTCAGTTGCTAATATTTGTAACTCGAAACAGGAGCTACGGAATAGACGGCGGCTTGCGAGGGATGAGGTGACGATGCGCGTTGGCAACGGATCAAGAGTTGATGTGATGGCCGTCGGCACGCTCTCCTTAGTTTTACCTTCAGGATTAGTTTTAAACCTTAATAAATGTTATTATGTGCCTGCGTTAAGCATGAACATTATTTCTGGATCGTGTTTATTGCAAGACGGTTATTCATTTAAATCGGAGAATAATGGTTGTTCTATTTATATGAGTAACATCTTTTATGGTCATGCACCTATTGTGAATGGTTTATTTCTTCTAAATCTCGAAAGGGATGAAACACACATCCATAACATTGAGGCTAAGAGATGCAAAGTAGATAGTGATAATACTACTTATTTGTGGCACTGTCGTCTAGGTCATATTGGTGTAAAGCGCATAAAGAATCTCCATTCTGATGGACTTTTGGAGTCTCTTGATTTTGAATCATTTGACACATGCGAACCATGCCTCATGGGCAAGATGATCAAAACCCCGTTCTCCGGTATGATGGAGCGAGCAACGGACTTGTTGGAAATCACACATACCGATGTATGCGGACCGATGAGTGTTTCGACGCGCGGTGGATATCGCTATTTTATCACTTTTACCGATGACTTAAGTAGATATGGGTATATCTATTTAATGAAACATAAATCTGAAACATTTGAAAAGTTCAAGGAATTTCAGAATGAAGTAGAGAACCATCGTAACAGAAAGATTAAGTTTCTATGATCCGATCGTGGGGGCGAATATTTGAGTTATGATTTTCTCACGCATCACAAAGCAAGTGGAATCGTTTTACAACTCACGCCACCCGGAACACCACAGCGCAATGGTGTGTCTGAACGCCGGAATCGAACCCTATTAGATATGGTCCGATCGATGATGTCTCTTACTGATTTGCCGTTATCATTTTGGGGTTATGCATTAGAAACCGCTGCATTCACTTTAAATAGGGCTCCATCTAAATCCGTTGAGACGACACCGTATGAACTGTGGTTTGGTGCTAAACCTAAGTTGTCGTTTCTTAAAGTTTGGGGATGCGAAGCTTACGTCAAGAAGTTGATGCCGGACAAGCTCGAACCCAAAGCGGAGAAATGCGTCTTCATAGGATACCCTAAGGAAACTATTGGGTATACCTTCTATCACAGAACCGAAGGCAAAGTGTTTGTCGCAAAGAACGGTTCCTTTCTTGAGAAGGAGTTTCTCTCGAAAGAAGTGAGTGGGAGGAAAGTAGAGCTAGACGAGGTTATTAAACCTTCTCTTGAATTGGAGAGTAGCGCAGCACCTGAAATTGTTCCAGTGCCGCCTGCACCAACAATAGAGGAAGCTAATGACAAGGATCATGAAGCTTCGGACGATGCTGCTACTGAACGTCGCAGTTCGACAAGGTCGCGTGCCCCTCCTGAGTGGTACGGCAACCCTGTCTTGACTGTCTTGTTAGTAGAAGACAGTGAACCTACGAACTATGAGGAAGCGATGATGAGCCCAGACTCTAAGAAATGGCTAGAAGCCATGAAATCCGAATTGGGATCCATGAGCGAAAACCAAGTATGGACTTTGGTGGACCCTCCTAGCGACCGAAAGGCCGTTGAGTGCAAATGGATCTTCAAGAAGAAAACGGACGCGGATGGTAATGTTACCGTCTATAAAGCACGGCTTGTCGCAAAAGGTTTTCGACAAGTTCAAGGTGTTGACTACGATGAGACTTTCTCTCCCGTAGCGATGTTTAAGTCCATTCGGATTTTATTAGCAATTGCTGCGTTTCATGATTATGAAATATGGCAGATGGATGTCAAGACCGCGTTCCTCAATGGCAACATTGATGAAGAGTTGTATATGATGCAACCCGAAGGTTTTGTCGATCCTAAGGATGCTGATAAAGTATGCAAACTTCAGCGTTCCATTTATGGACTGAAGCAAGCATCTCGGAGTTGGAACCTTCGTTTTGATCAAGTGATCAAGAGATTTGGATTTGTTCCAAACTGCTACGAAGCTTGCATCTACAAGAAAGTGAGTGGGAGCTCGGTGACGTTTCTGGTACTATATGTGGATGACATATTGATTATTGGAAATGACATCAACATGCTTAACGATGTGAAGAGTTATTTGAACAAGTGTTTTTCAATGAAAGACCTAGGTGAAGCTGCTTATATATTGGGCATCAAAATCTATAGAGATAGACAAAGACGCCTGATAGCTTTAAGCCAGAGTACATACCTAGACAAAGTTCTGAAAAGGTTCAGAATGGATAAGGCATTGAAAGGTTCAGTGCCTATGTTGTCAGGTAAGATATTGAGCAAGGCTCAGTGTCCAGCTACGGTAAATGATAGGGAAGCTATGAGCAAAGTGCCTTATGCCTCAGCCATAGGTTCCATCATGTATGCCATGCTGTGTACTAGACCGGATGTGTCCAATGCTCTTAGTTTGACGAGCAGATATCAAAGTGATCCAGGAGTGGAACACTGGACAGCCGTGAAGAACATCCTAAGTACCTAAATAGGACTAAAGAAATGTTCTTAGTCTATGGGGGTGATGAACAGCTCGTCGTAAAAGGTTACGTCGATGCTAGTTTCGACACCGACAAGGATGATTCTAAATCTCAGACAGGATACGTGTATATTTTGAATGGAGGAGCTGTGAGCTGGAGAAGCTGCAAGCAAAGCGTGATCGCGGGATCTGCAGTAGAAGCGGAATACATGGCTGCTGCAGAAGCGTCAAGTGAAGGAGTTTGGATCAGAAACTTCATCACTGAGCTTGGCGTGGTTCCAAGTGCATTGGACCCACTGGAGATATTGCGTGACAACACTGGCGCCATAGCACTCGCTAAGGAACCAAGATATCATCCAAAGACCAAGCATATCAACCGCAAGTTTCATATAATCCAAGATTATATAGCAGATGGAGATCTGAAGATAAGCAAAGTACATACAGATCTGAATGTCGCAGATCCATTGACTAAACCTCTTCCACGTGTAAAACATGATCAACACCTCAGTGCCATGGGTGTGAGATTGTTGCCAAATGTAAACTAGATTATTGACTCTAGTGCAAGTGGGAGACTGTTGGAATTATGCCCTAGAGGCAATAATAAAGATGTTATTATTATAATTCTTGTTCATGATAATGTTTATATTCCATGCTAGAATTGTATTAAGCGGAAACATTAATACTTGTGTGGTTTGTGAACAACACCGTGTCCCTAGTACGCCTCTATGGACTAGCTCATTGATCAATGATGGTTAAGGTTTACTAACCATAGACATGAGTTGTCAATTGATAATGAGATCATATCATTGGGAGAATGATGTGGTGGACAGACCCAAACTAAGCGAAGCAATTAGATCGTATCATTGTGTTCATCTTTGCGAAGCTTTTCTTATGTCAAATATTGTATTCCTTAGACCATGAGATAATGCAACTCCCTGGTATCGGAAGAAAGCTTTGAGGTCATCAAACGTCATCCTATGAGAGGGTGATCATAAAGGTGTCTCTCAGGTGATCGGAAAGTATCTGTTGGGTTGTATGTATCGAGATGGAATTTGTCCCTCCCAAGTCGGAGAGATATACTTCGGGCCCACTCGGTAATCGATATCAACACCGCTTGCAAGCATGTGGTTAAGGAGTTAATCACAAAGTGATATCGGATTACGGAACGAGTAAAGTACTTGCTGTGAACGAGATTGAACTAGGTATGACGATACCGACGATCGAATCTCGGGCAAGTAAAATATCGCGAGACGAAGGGAATATATATATGGGATTGATTGAATCCTGGCATCGTGGTTCATCCGATATGATCATCGATGAATGCGTGGGAGTCAATATGGGTGCCCAAACCCCGCTGTTGATTATTGATAGAAGATCATGTCTGCATATTCTCGAACCCGCAGGGTCACACACTTAACGTGTCTCGACGCTAGGATAGATTGGATAATTGGTTTATGAATTTTTGTTCGGAGTCTCGGATGGGATCCGGGACATCACGAGAGGTTCCGGAATGGTTCGGAGAATAAGATTCATATAAGGCAGTGCAGTTTTTGGAGTTCGGAATTGTTCCGGGTTAATCGGTATTGTACCGGAAGCTTCTAGAACCTTCCAGAAGGGGGCCAACGTGGTCCCACCTTCCGGGAGGGGGCATGGGCCTATGAGGGAGTGTCCTGGCCGCATTGGGCCAGGGGCACAAGGCCCATAGGGCCCAGCCGATCCTGGATAAGTTTAAATCGTTTAAACTAGAGATAAGATAAGATAGGATTTTTAGATAAGGGAGAGTTTAAATTGTTTAAACTAGAGATAGGCTTGGAGGAGAGGCTAGGGCTGGCCTCCCCCTCTATAAATAGAGGGCTGGTGCTCCCCCCTCCATACACACCTTCCTCCAAGCCGTAGCCTCCCTGCTGGCCCTCCTCTCTCCCTCCCGACTGTTTGTAGGCGAAGCCCTGCTGCAGAAATTCTCCACCATATACACCACGCCGTCGTGTTGTAGATCCAATCCATCTCTCCACCATACTTGCTGGTCCGAGGAAGGAGGAGACGTCGAGGTGCTGCACGTGTGCATCTCACGGAGGCACCGCCACTTGTGGTGCTAGATCGGATCGGATCGCGAGGAGGAGAAGCGAGTACGACTACATCACCCACGTTCCGACGAACGTTCCGCTGTGCGAATCTTCAAGGGTATGAAGATCTAATCCAATCTCTCTCGTTGTTTGCATCTCCTAGATTAGATCTTGGCTTTCTCTCTGTTCGCTTCCATAGAAAATTTTGATTTACTATGCTGCGAAACCCCTTCACCAATAGGTTTCGAACCGAAGGAAAGATGGGCCACTAGTTTCTTCAAAGGTCATACAAATGGGACGGTGATCTGATCTCCTATAATCCAAGTTCTAAGGTACATCATTACCGAACTTATCCTGTCATGCATCGTTTACCAGAGCATGATCAAGTCTTTCTCTGGTTCCTGCCCTATGCCAGGTAAATTTATCTCCCATATATCCATACTCTGATAGTCCACAATATCTAAGAGCATTCCTAAAATCTTGCATGTATGGCTGGGTCTATTATTTCTCTACTCCGTCGAATAGTGTATCTCGTTAAAATCACCATTAACAGCCAAGGCACAATGTTAATCCCATGAATCTCGTGTAGTTTCTACCAAGAAAAGGATGTTTATCTGCCCATTGCGGTTCACCATAGACCCCCTTAAACCTCCACATACTGTCTAGGCCATAATCAAGGAAACCTGTTGGATTCAGCTGCTGGAGGTACCTTTATGAGCATCACTTTGGGTGCTGCAACTAGACTCCTTGATAATATGATGGTTAACTACTCTAAATGGCACACTAAGAGATCTCCACATGGTAAGAAGGTAAATTCTGTTGAGGAAACTTTCTCTTTAAGTGATAAGATTGATGTTATTATGGCTATGCTTGTTAATGGGAAAGCTCCTCTAGATCCTAATAGTGTTCCCTTAGCCTCCTTGGTTGCTCAAGAAGAGCAAGTTGATATGAACTTCATTAAAAATAACAATTTCAACAACAATGCCTATAGGAATAATTTTGATGGTAACAACAATTATAGGCCTTTTCCTCCTAATAATGGCAATTCCTATGGAAGCTCTTACAACAATGCTAGAAGTGCCCCCTCTGAACTTGAAGTCATGATCAAAGACTTTATTAGTAAACAAACCACTTTCAATAAGGCTATAGAGGAAAAGCTTTTAAATGTTGAGAAAAATATATCTTCTCTGTCTGAAGCTCAGTCCTCTTTGATTAATAAAGTAGCTGCTAAACCTGAAACTATGGAAAGTACCTTTGCTGCCACTCATGCCATACAAGTTACTATTGATGAAAATGTTAGGCTGTTAGCTCAACTTCATGCTAGGTGGGAAAGGAAAGCTGAAATTGATAGAAACAATAGTGTGTGCACCATCACCACTAAACCACAAGTAGTCCCTATTCCTCCTCCTACTATGCCTAAGCCTATTGAGCCTACTACTGGTGATGCTAAGTTTGATTTTGATATTGATGGTTGCAATATTTCTGAAGTGATTATGTTCCTACAAAAGCTTGCTAGAAGTCCTGATGCTAGTGATATGCATGTTGCTTTCACTAAACACATTGCAGATGCTCTTGTTAACATTAAGGAAGAGAAGTTAAAACACAAAGCTTCTATTCCTAGGAAAGTAGAAGATAGTTAGGAACCCATTATTAATGTGCAAGTGAATGACTTTGATCCCAAAGCTTCATGTGATGTTGGTTCTAGTGTCTCTATTATGCCTAGGAAGATTTATGAAATGCTTGATTTGCCACCATGGGAAGATTGTTATTTAGATATCCCACTCAATAATAATTCCAAGAAGAAACTCATGATATCCCACTCAACAACATAACCTGCCGGTAGCTTCACCTGCACTTCTTTTACTTCTCCCATAGGCATGCACATGCCCTTAATGATATGATCAAGCAAATAATTATATGGGAGCTTAACCACCCATACCACACTGATAATTTGTCCAAGACATTATTTCTAGGGTTCATAAACCCATCATATTCCTCCAGAATCAGAGCATAGTTATTTCTGAATAACCATGGACCCATTGACATCACCTTATTCTAATCCCCTAGACATCAAAATTGAATCATGAAAAGGTTGTCGTCGAGTTTCCTTCAGGTTAGCTCTTTTTTCGGGTTCCACGCCGATCGTGTATCAACATATAGTTCGCTAGGGCTAAAACCCCTCATCGTGTGGACCTTCCCAGTCGCAAGCCACTTCGCTATCTCCGGTGGGTCTGAAAAATCTTTTTCCCAGATGAACCCGTCCTGCCTTTCCTTATGCAATTTCAATATACTGTGAAGTTCATTTACATCATCCTTCCCTTCTTTCGCCATACTCGACTCATCCCGATCCCCCATGATCGATCCTACACCGATAGGGAGGGAGCGCCAAGAGGAGAAGGGCGGCAGGTAAACTCTTAGTGGCGGTCGTTGCCGGAGGACAAGGAAACCCTAGTTTTGACTAGGGGAAAGAAGACCTCCCTTATTTCTTGGTTCAGTCAACTGAAACAAAGGAGTATAATCAAGTCGTTCCGTTAGATATTTTTGTGAACGAAAAAACAAAAGGAGAAAAAACGTAGGGTCAGCCACGGCATTGGCCTGCTCGTGGACTTGGCAAACAGGCTGCAGTCCATTCTGGCCCAATAAGACAGCATTACATACGTTCCTGCCTCCTGGGCGCGTTGGGCGGTTGGCATCTTTCCCTTGCCAAGTAGGGTTATTCTGAGCCGCCGTCCAGCAGGAACGCCGCCGCCCTCGACAAAGGAGAAGGTAAGGCCCTCGCATCCTTGCTCCCCTCTCTGTTGTTTTTCTCGCGCCGTCGGCAGGGTGTGGTGATTAGATTGATTTTCAGGAGAAGAAAAAAAAAATCTTGGAGACAGGGGAGGATCCGTCGGCAAGGGGATCTGTTTCATGTTCTCTAGCGAAGGCCGTGAGATGATCCACTACACAAATAGAAGAAACTGGGGAACTTTACAGGCTCCAATTCTCTCCTCCACCAACAGTAGGTAACACGTGGATGTGGATGTATCACGCGATCGTACATACACACATGCGTAATTTCGGTTAGTACAAATCGATTTCGGCTCGGACAAGTCGGAGATTTTCTATTTATGGTTCTGGTCGGACCCGTGTAAAGCATTGTTATTATCTCCTCCTGGTTCTCCTCTCTCTGAATAAAACAAAGACGATCGAGCGCTCATGGCATCCTGGACTCGGAGGTTATTATCCGTGGAGTCAAATAATGTGCACGACCATGTAAGTTCTTTGCTAGCTTCTCCTTTTGATGACCCTTTAATGTTTGCTGTGCTCTGCCTTCGACGTACTGTTCAGCTTTCCAATGATTTTTAATAATTATGAATAAATGATCTTACATATATATCAGATCAGAACAATAGCAATATATTGCAATGTTCTTGGCAACTAGTATTACGTTTGCTTCAATCTTAACATGCTGTGTATTGACTGTATTCATGGTGGATGTATTATTCCTGCAGAAAGTAGAGGAAGAAGATAGGCTCAGCGCGCTGACCGATGACATCTTAATCTCTATCTTGGGGACAGTCGACCTTGCCACGGCAGCAAGGACTAGCGTGTTGTCGGTGCGGTGGCGAGACTTGCCTTGGTTACTTCCTGAGCTTAAACTTCATGTCACAGACTTCCTTGGTGCCCCATGCCCAGCGACTCCATGCCAGATTGATCAAGCAATGGCGGCTCTATCAGGAGCTACTAGAAGCTTCTTGGCTCAGTCCCGCCAGAAATGCACCATCAGCAAGCTATGCCTTAAGGTCTATCTCACCGGCAACTACTCACGCGACATTGGCCTGCTTGTTAGCAATGCCATTGACAGCGAGATCGTAAAAGAATTGGAGCTGGAAATCTTAAACGAGAAGAGGCCCAGGGACGCCAAAAATGAGGTTATGGTACAGCAAGCTCGGGATGTGTGGGGATTATTCAGTGCCTATCCTAGTGTTCTTCCTTGCCTCACAAGGCTCCATCTACATAATGTTCGCCTTGATGAGGAGGACATGCATCACCTCCTGTTTGACTGCTGCAAGCAACTGCTGCACCTTAGCCTGGACCACTGTGACACCGGTGCATGTTCTGTATGGAAGATCAATGCACCAGATTCAAATCTCAGAGTTCTAGAAGTCTACTTGCCCAGATTGAAAAGAACTGAGGTGCTCTGCCTTCCAAAACTGGAGCGGCTCCGTATGCAGGACTGGGTATATCATGAGGCCCCCTTGTGTTTTGGTTCTTTGCCATCACTCAAGGAAATGTGCCTCTTCTGTTCTGCAACTCCCCGTCACCAAGAGTTTAGTTTAAGCCAGGCTCTGCGTGGTGCCACAAACATACAAACTCTAACTTTAAGCTTTGATGGAGAGAAGGTAATTTCAGTAGATAGTTGTTATATTGTTGTTGTGCTATTTCATTTCATAAAGTATGAACTTCAAGTCAGATCAGGGCTAGGATTTATCTAGTTTTGCTTGTTCATTCCATGATCAAGTTATTTCCGTTTAGTTGTGATTTACAATTGGCAGGAAGCATCCCATTACTTAGCAAATGACTATCCAAGTAGTGCACACTAACTTGCCTCTACATACATACATTCATTTTGTTCTTACCTTTTTTTTTGTTCATCAGATCTGGATTCAACCTGAAGGAAAACAACTCTGCAGTGCATTCAACAGGCTAAAGAAGCTGTCTATTCATGGCATCTATATGGAATTTGACCTGTTATGGATATTATATCTCCTAGAAGCTGCTCCATCTGTTGAGATGTTTGATATCAAGGTACCTGTACTCTTTCTTTTCCACTTTTAGCTGGAACATATATAAGTCTATCAGACTCAATCTAAGAACACCATCCTAGTGTAGAATAGGCTTTGGTGCGAATCCTACTGTACTGTATCTTTATAACATTTTTGTTGGGTGCTGAATGCAGATGTTCTTTCATCCATGCCGGGAGGGTAATGAAGAAAGAATAATATTTTATGGTACTCAGAAAGTTAAACCTTCATGGAACATTCCTAGGTTCACGAGCTGTGACAAGTGGCAATTGAAAGAGTTCAAGTTTGCTGGTTTTAGGCCCCTATTGGAGCAGCATTTGTTATTTGTAAGCACCATGATGGGTCGAGCTCCAGACTTGAAGTCGGTTCTTCTGACGGATGGTGATTTTCCATGCAATTGGTGTGATGCACTGGTCACAATTCCTCCTCCCGTAGGCGGCATCTTTCCAGCAGAGAGGCATGAGCAAGAATCAATAGCAAAGCAACTTAGAGACGGGGTCTCGTCCTTGGCACAGATAATTTTCTGTACTAGTGGTTCGATAGTTGTATTTTAATAGTACTAAAAGTTACAGAACTTGTATAGATGTCAACTGCAAGTGCAAATATATCTTTTATTTGTACAAACTGTTCCATGCTTGGTACTTGTTGGGAAACCGTACCCGGAGGGTGCGGTCATGGGTGTAGCGCTGGGTATAGTTTGGATTGAAACCACAGATTTGGCTTGGTTTTCCATTTAATTCCCTTTGGATTGCTCTCAACGGTCTGAATTCATAGAGTAGTTCAATTCGGTCTAGACTCTAGCTTTTATTGGATTGGATTGGAGTTGGACTGGTTTGGACTCAAACCAAAGCTAATTTTTTTTAAATAATACATTTTTTTATTCAATTTCACAAATAATACACGAAATCCAAAAATTGCAAATCTAACGGACCGTCATTCGTTGAAAAGACGAAGATGGTAGTTCATCTTTTGAAAAGACGAACGGGGTGGTTCGTCCGTTCAAAAGACGAACGTACGTGTGAATGAACTTGTCCAGCCACCACAAAAGACGAACCACCGCCTTCGTCTTTTTAAAAGATGAACCACCATCTTCGTCTTTTCAACGGACGATGGTCCTTTGGTTTTCAATTTTTGGATTTCGTGGATTATTTGTGAAATTGAATAAAAAAATATATATTATTTTAAAAAAATTAGCCAAACCAAAGGACAGTGCTATGCGTCCCCTGGGGATGGAAACTTTCCATCCCCGGGTCCCCAGCCGTTAGATCAGCGTAGATTCACGGTCCAGATCTTCACGTTTTGTCCTTTATCCTGCTTTTGCTATATTTATTCCGTATTTGCTACACTTGTCTCGCTTTTGCTACATTGTAGCAAAAAAAGGTTCGTCTAGAAAATAGAACAAATAAGATTGTCCTCGCCGGAGACATCGTCGGAGACTTTGTAGCAAAAGTTTTGTTCTAATGTAGCAAAACCGACTTCACCGGAGAATCGTCGGAGACTTTCACCGGGAACCTCGCCGGAAAATTTATAGCAAAAAATTTACGATATTGTAGCAAAACCACAAAACATATATAGCAAAAAAAATATTCTATTGTAGCAAATCCAACCTCGCCGGAAACCTCGCCGGAGATTTCGTAGCAAACCATATATACTATTCTAGCAAAACAAGAAAGCCTTTGTAGCAAAAATTATTAGCAAAAAAACGACGATACACATAGCACGTCAGAGGTCTCATAGCTCCACCACCGGCCGCATGTAGCAAAACTAAAGCTCGCTTGTAGCACCGCCACCGACTGGATGTAGCAAAAACTCGACACCACGGTGGTAGGAGAAGAGGTCGAGGGCAGAGCAATGAAAGCGACTTCGGGAGGTGCAGGCGACGGCGGCCCGAAGCAATCAGCAGGGCGCGCGCGGCGCAAGTAGCATAGCCCAACGGCGGGAGGTGCAGGCGACAACGGCCCAAAGCAAGCAGCAGAGCGTACGCAGCAGAGCAGCGCGAGCAGCAGAGCACGGCAGCGGCGTAAAGCAAGGCGCGCAGCGGGGAGCTGGAGCTCGCGCTCGTGGGCGATGTGGGAGCCGGCCGGGGATGGACAGGAGCAGTCCTCGACTCCGGCTAGGTGCAGGAAGGCGGCAACTCCGGCGAGTCGCAGGAGGCAGCGACGCGACCGGTAGAAGGTGGAGGCGTAGTGCGGCCGGTAGCAGATGGAGGCTGGGCGGCTGGTAGCAAGTTAGGGACAGGATTGAAATCAGAGAAGATTAAAAAAGGAGGGGCGTCGGGGAGAGAGAGGAACGGCCGAAGCGCTGGGTGTGATAGGCATGGCGGCGGAGGTGAGTGTGACCGGACGAGCTATGGAGAATTTCATGGTGTGCTCTCTTTCTCTTTGTGAAAGAATAAAGGGGTGAAGGAATCGGTGGTTGAGGAGATAAGACAGAGGCACGTAGGGACACGCGTTGGTTGTTGGAGCCGGGGGATGTATGATCCCCGGGGGAACGGAACATGCTGCCCTGCCGACAGCAATGTCGCAAGCAGTGCCAGGTTACGAGGCTCCATGTTCGAGCGCTGACCTTCATGGCGGAAGGAAACTCTGCCGCGTCGCCTCGCCCTATCATCTATCTCTTGCAAGATATGGCCGAACTGATCCATGGCCTTCTCATGCGCAGGTTCTGGACCACCTCCATACAGTCTAACGCCATCAAGACCTTGTTTATGTGCAGATCAGCCACCATAGCTGGGGCTTCTACATGCCATGGCCTCAAGGCAGCCTGGGTGTGTGATCCCCTTGAAGACGATGGTAGAGGAGGCTCCCAGGTACGCACCACCTGATATGATCGACAAACTGCGCCCACAACATCGCGGTTTGCAGTCTTCGCCACTGCTCCATCCACATTCACCTTACATGTACCAGACGGAGGTGGTAGCCAGTTCGGCGACTACACCGTCGACCGACTCATCTCCTTCTTTGCTTCTTGATTCTTACCTAGATCACTCAAGAAGCTCTCCACAAACTAGCACGTCGCCAACAGACTCTGGAAGATCTCTTTGTGGATGACCTCCCGACTAGCGTGCCAAATGGCCCACAAAGTGATCACCATTTTTGTGAACTCATCGGACTCCATAGATTCCATCATCGAAAATAGCCACTGACGCATACATGGACGACTTTGTTGAGAGACTGACATGCTCAACTATTGTCGGATCCAAAAGATCCCCCACACACGTTGGCATGGTGCACTCGACGGGCGAGTGGCGCCATGAGTCTTCCTGGCCTCACAACGAACACACGCTCGATGGAGCCATACCTCGATGATGTCAAATATCCCGTGTTGGTAGCAAGCACTTCTCTAGCCTCCATAAGAAGATCTGAAGCTTTAAAGGGACCCTACACTTCCACATCTTGGTCCATAGTCTCCATTCGTCCTTTGCACTCAACGATGCTACATGTCCATAAATCCAGTCTTCCCTAGTCCTCGTTAGCTTGACCAACATCCGATAGAACGATCGCACGATGAAGATACCCAATTTTTCGAAGTGGTCCAAAAATCTTGTTGGTTCCTTGTACATAGAGAAATACTTCTGATCACTTCAACATCCATTGGAACGAAAAACTCCTCGAGCATCCCTAGATTTCATGTAGCATTTGTGCTATCAATATAGTCACTAACCAGCCTCGATGCATTTTGTTTTCGCAGGGTAACTGGTGTCAAGCGTTCATCTCGTGGCAGCCAATTGTGGCACCACACATCCACTATACCCAACCATTCTGATTGGACTGAGCATCAACGCATTCCTTTCTTCCACAATGGCCCTTGAAACCTGCGATGACAACACATCCAACCTTGGGAAATAAACCAACTTGAGTTGTTGAGCACCCTCGTGATCAAGGATGTAGGTTCTTGTAGAATCCACAAGGTTTGCCATTCAAGAAGTGCAATATTGAAAAACTCGATGTCCCAGAAGCCCATGACATATTTTGGTTGTGTCATTGTGTCCCATGAGACCCATCATGTTCCTTTATTTCCCTCCTTATTGCCCCCAAAAATTCTTGCAGCATAGCATTGATATGATCACATATCCCACTAGGTAATTTGAAACAAGACATAGAGAAGATTAGGATCGCATGCGCTATAGCTTTGATCAAAATCTCCTTTTCCCTACTAACAAGGGCTACTCCATCCAACCCAAAACCTTCTTCTGGACTTTATCTTTTCAACTATTTGAAAGCCCCACTCTTAGATCTACCAACATCATATGACATACCAAGACACATCTCGTTAAGAGTTTGTGTTTGCACATCAACTTCAGTTTTGATACTCTCCTTGATCACACCTAGATAGCCTTTACTGATGAAAATTGAACACTTGTCCATATTAATTCATTGTCCCAAAGCATCGCAATACTTCTCCAGAACACCCTTCAGATTGTTAGTAGTTGGTTTACTACCGGAGCAATGGAGGCCACCTTGATACCATTGAGTGTTGATGGATGACATTGGGATTTTAAAACGCACGAAAGACCTTCTGTCACTAAGGAAAACAAGTATGGGGAGATGGAGTCACCCTGACATATTCCCCTTGAAGGTTAAAACTCCTCCTGCGATACCCCATTAAAGAGCTCATAAAAGGATGTTGTAGATACTATCCGCATAATGAAGTCAACCTATGAACCTCCCAAACCTAGCTTCAACATAATAGCCTCTAGATATCGCCACTCAGCCCGGTCATAAGCCTTCCACGTATCAATTTCAGTGAACACATGTGATGTGATACCTTTGATCCGAATTACGGATTGTAGTATAGCTTCTTTTTTCCTAATAGACTTAGGTTCATCGAATCATTGGGAAGCTTTTGCTTGGTGCAATAATACTTTGAATAAGACCTTGAAAACTCATAGTATTTTTTACTTACTGGACCAAATAGGTTTACTTTTGGTGGTTTTTGTGTCAATAGATGAAGATAGGCCAAGGTTAAGATTTCACATGCAGCTATGCATATATGCTTGGATAAATATAAGCTTTATCATCTCATTCATGTATTGTGATATATACCGATAGAGATTGTGGGCGACACGTCCATACTACTATGATAATTTCAGCAACGCTTATCATAGAATTTTGTTCAACCACTACACCAGCATCACACGGGGTTATAATAGTTATTAACTAAAACAGACCAAAGCATTAAGATCAGTGACATTACTGTTACTCTCAAATGGATCTCAAACAACTATTGTATTCTCCTTCATGTCACCGTGTTTCACGTGTGGAAGATGATCACCATCCATATCGCCTTACTACCTTCATCGATCCTTGGGGTATTGAGTACCTAACAAGTCCTTAGATGAAGGCAAAAGACAAGAATACAAAAGGATAGATCTAATATTAAATCACAACACAATATCCCATGACATTAGAGATTGCATATAATCACTGCGATGCTAGGCCTCATCCCCCATCCCGTGAGGACTGCTCACACATGATTAGATCAATAATCATAAACATTGTATTAAAAATTCTCAAAAGATTGATATCAAATAGTCTTACAATACCGCCAATAGTGATGAGATCAAGATTACAAGTACATGCTATGGCCATGGAGTGGAGATGGAGGACGGAGAGGAATTGTGGATATGATGATGAAGATGGGATATCCTCTCCTCAGATGTGAATGGTGTCAGATGTGTTATGCAGAATGGCGGCCTCCCTTATGGTGGACGTGGGTTTATTCTTATATAGCTTCCTTCATGAAAGTTGTAGGGTTTGACTTGACAGAGCCTCTGGAAGGCCGTACGGGCGGGACCTTTTCATACCGGTGCTCGTTAAAGCTTCTGAATGCCTCTCTCAAAATACCTTTGACTTGAGAGTATTGAAAACTCATAATTTCTCCAGATTTCGTCATAAAGATATCCATTTCTGTAAGGAGAAAGATCAATAAATAGTTTTGCACATCTATGCAATAATTAATTATTAGTGACAAGTCTAGAGAGATATTTTATCAAATACTTTACAAATATACGGTTTAAACATAGAGATACATGACTGTATTTTATAGCCATCAATATCCCAAAGCTTAAAACTTGACCGTCCTCGGGCAAAAAATAAATAAAATCATAAGGATCTCAGCGTTTAAACTGAATAAACAAAAATGAGAGTTCACTTATAATTGGTAGTTTCATGCACCCACCACTTCTGCAATCTGAAATCTTAGCATAGCAATAGTATTGCCAAGGATATTATGCAAGTGTTATCAAGGCTAGACAACTAAAGCAAAGTATTTGTAAGCAAGAACAACTAGATAAACACACAATTATTCTAATTACACTAGTCAACTCTCAGCTTGCTAATGAGAACTGGAAGATTTATTAAACGATTTAAGAGTGAGAGATCATGTAAAAAAAGAAGCAAATCATTGGAGTGTCTCATTATTTAACACCCACATCAATAAATTAGTACAATCAAATACTTATTTTCCATTCTTTGTCTTGCAAGAACTTTAGTTCAGCAGTAACGAGACCATGCCAAAACTTAATAAGTTTAACCGGACTGTGTAGGCTAGGACAGACTTTTGTAACCATTTGCGTTCAAAAGGGTTATTCCGTCTTTTGCTTGAAATGCAGACCACGAGAGCGCCATAATTTTAACCATTATTGAAATTGCCCGCTACAAATGTTCATTCAACTCACATCCAAAATTCAAGAGTTTCCTCCATATGGATCATTCCTAGGCTAGTGGATTCATGACATACCATGAGTGTGACAGTGTTGTAAGACACACGTAAAGCAATATCTTACTTTGATCAACATGCCAATTTTTGGCATGCATCTCAATTACCACTAACCATATTGCCCTCTCTTTGCTCCCTTTGCCTTGCTTCATTTCTAATCATCCATAACACCTACACACATGAATAAGACAAGGAAAAATAATAAAATCCTAATAAAACTAATAGTTGTGTAACACTCATATGAAAATGAATAAGAACTTATAATCATGCATATAAGGCATAATAATAACTAGATGGAGCATGAGATGAGTGAATAATTATGCAAAAGCTATGCTTAAATGTGCTGCAAAAATGCACTCATCAAAGAGGTAAATGAAATCTAGTACTATATGTGACTCTTGCAAACTATCATCCACTCGACAATAAAACATTACATAAAGAGTGTAAGCAATCATACTTTCTACCTTGTAAATATTCGTCCTTTTTCCCTTTTTTGCATGCAATTTTTTGCCTTTTTATTTCTATATGACTTGTTCAAACTTGATACATATTGCTATTGCAATTTATCGATGACAAACTTTAAATATGAATAGGTGCACTTTAGCATAAAGAGTAAGATACATGCGCTCCAAATTTATGCAAAATCATGTGTTTCTAAAAAAACAAAGTTTAGAAGTTTGCAAACCGAGAGTGTTGTAGGTCCGGTGGGATGTGTAGGGGCATCCCCAAACTTATGGTCTCACCATCCTTGGATAGCTCCTTGTTTGTTCTTCCTCCATTTCCTGTGAAAAACTTTAACACAAAACTTTCTCTCATTTTATTTTCATGGGGCGACATTAGTGACATAAAAATAATATCCAAGATGCTATCCAAACTAAAAAAAAAAAGGATCTCAAATTTCCAGAAAGTTTCTTAAGTGTCCAACATCCAAAAAATTCAAAACACTAAAAAGAATCAAATAAAAGCTTAGTTGGTCGTCGCCAATGCCGTTTTTCCAACATCGTCAATGAGCCTTTTTCTATTAGTGCGAGCTCCACTTCATTACCCTTGTTCTCTGACCTCTTATTACCCACCTATGCCTTCCGCCGCTGCTCAATCTCATGTGTGGTTGTCGCCACCTCGAATGAGGAAAAGGAGATTGAGGCCGGCCACCCTGAGCTCCTGCTCGCATGTGGTCACCGCCAAAGTAGTCAGAATCCCGATCCTACTAGTGGAATCCTACGATCTTACGATCGTAGGACATCATGTTGATCCAAAATCCCACTATGAATCCCAATCAGGTATAATCCATGTTGAGTCGCCCCAATTAAAAAATTATGCACAAAATTGCAGAATCCTGATCCTATTTATGGACTTTATCAATTTTACTAACTGATTATCTAAGACATTCTCGTAAATATAACAACATATATACTACGCCAACCTCCCAAGCCTAATCACCACTATTAATTTGCCTTGCAAAGAATAAAGATGCAAATAGTTTCATGGAAGTGTTAAATTCTACATGTTTATTCTTGCGAAATTTGCACTATGTGCCAACACTTTCTACTTTTTGCTATTCTAGTGTAAACCATATTGCTAAAAATATTACATCTAAACTATATTTCTAGAAATCTTATTGCTTAGTATTTTTCAAGTCCCCTATACTACTGCACAATTTTTTTGCATGGATGAAAAAGATCTTCTCTAAGTAAATCTAGTAGAGACCTCGATTCTACGACTTGATACCACGACTCGATTCTGTCAGAGAAAAATAGATCCAACTGAGAATCCCGACTCTGATACCTTGGTCGCTTCCATGGGCTGCAGAGTGAAGGCAAATGCCTGGTCCATGTAGTGGCGGCCGGCGACGAGCGATGTTACTTTTTTTATTCTATAAATTTTAGTAGGGCCGTTGGGGACATGGCATAACACTAACTAAAATGCAAACTAGTGATGTTAATTTAAGGAAAATGCCACCGGTTTTTATGTTACTGGTGACGAGTGATGTGCCATCTGAACACCACCAACGACTGCTTTTGATATGGCACCACTGACCATTTCTCTCCTAGTGTGCCTACTAGGAGCAAGAACAACTGAAGAACCAATTATTGGCTATATAGAGGTGCAATGCCATCAAAAGACAACTTTATACAATAGATTTGACTATATGACAGACTATTAGGTTAGTTTTTTCACACTCTTTCCCTTTCATCTCATATAATATTTTTTACCTAGAAACACGTGTAGAGTTGGATCTTCTATGAGAATCCATCTTTTTTTCTTGTCTCTCTTTCCCACATAGGCAAATATTTCATGTAAGAAACTTTATAGTCCATCATGGTACTACTCCGTTTCAAAATATAAGATGTTTTAGTTCTTTATAAAACACATATATCTAGATGTCTTTAGTGTGTAGATTCACTCATTTTGCTCCGAACCGACACACTAAAAGACGTCTAGATACATACACTTTTAGAAAGAGACTAAAGCATCTTATAATTTAGAAGAGGAAGTACATGCTATAGATGGGTTTTCGGTAACCAAAATAGAATATCAAACCCATCAGTGTGGTCCGTAGAGCCATTGTTCTCGAAGCTGAAGAGACTCGCACAAGAGCCAAACTCAAATTGCTTGGAAAAGTATTTGCAAACACAGAAAAATGGTGGTTTAAGCATATTTTTTTTGCTAACACAAAAAAATGTCTAATTATGGAACTTTCATTGAAACTACTCTAATCATAGACTTGCAATAGGTAAACTGCAATATTTACCTCCGTCTCCTCCCCCCCGCCAAGGCGGCTAGGGTTTCCTCGCCTCCCGTCAGCGCTGCCGCCGATCTACCTCGCTTTTGTTGCCTTCGGGCCATGGAGATGGGCGGATCTAGGCCCCCGTCGGCAGGAGAACTCAATTTTTCTATTTTTAGGGTTCAAGTTTGGTGGAGTGGCGCTTAGGTCGTAACAATGGCGTCTCTTCAATAAGGTATTCCTGGCTTCAGCCCCATCTCAACGGCGACGTCGAGAAGCTTGTGGGAATGGTGTGGTCCTCGAGGACTTCTTCTGGCAATGGGGATATTCGGCTCATCAAGGAGCTTCATCGGCAGTTCATCCTTCTTCTTCGACTCTGGGATGGATGTGGTCTTTTTGACCCTTCGGCGACTTCCCGTTCGAAACCAACAACGTCATGCTAACTCAAGGAGGAGTGGCAGCAACGGCGCGTCGCTGACACGGTCTAGAGGTTGAAGATGAAGGACTTCTCAAGGATTTTGATTCAATTTTCATTTTGTTGAGCTGTTTTGTACTGTTCGATATTACTTTTAATGCAAAAGTCCTATTTACAAAAAAAACTACAATATTCACATGCAATTTGTCACCCTGCCCTTATTCCTTTGGAAAATAGATAACAACCAACTATCTACCCTACCACAAATCTCTTATGTCATAGTAATAAACAGTGACTCATCGATTTTTTTTTATAAATAAACAATGACTCAAGCAACCTAATTTGGTACTCACTCCGTCCAAAAATGAGTGACTTAAATTTGTTTAGATTCATATGTATCTAGACAATAAAACATGTCAAGATACATACAAATCTAGACAAATTTAAATCACTTATAAATTACTAGCTACTTCACAAACCTCTTCCTTAGCCTACCCCAACCTATATTCTCATTCTACTAATACCACCGTTCTACTATCCCAAATCATGCTAAATGGATAGGTGTCTAACCTGCAGAGCCGTCTAACCAATGTTTCCCGCACTGGAGTTGGATGTTCGGCTGTCCTTGTTGCAGAACTGTGGACCTGCAGAGCCATCTAACCAATGCTGTGACATGCTAAATTTTTATCCGAGTAACAACCGGTCCATAATAATATTACACCGGATAACTGTGGATCTACCGGTCCACATAGCGACGATAAATAAAGGATGGAAGGCTGAACTAAAGTTAGACATGGGCGGCACACTGAAACAGCTCGGTGGCATCAGATCACTTTCCTCGTCTTTATCCTGCACTTTAGCCCAGCAAGGCTTTGTTCGGTTCCTATGAAACTAATCCTCGCAGGGAACTAACCCGCCAAGGGTTTGGGTGATCCCCGGCACCTCACCCGATCCTTTCCACCTCTCTGATCCCTTCCACATATCCTGTTCGGTTATATAGCATTCGATAGTGGGGAATTCCATTAACTCCAAGTAAGTAAAATATTTACAGAGTGAACATGCAATGTAGTACACCTAAGTTTTACACAAGGGCGATGTAGTGTACTGAGTTCTACACAGGCGATGTAGTGTACTCAAGTTTTGCACACACGGTATAGTAAATTTTAAACACTCAAATTTAATGCTGTTCACGCAAGCCCTGTTCTCTTCCTGGCTGCCACGGTGACTCAGCTTGCACCGACTTCATCAGACATCGCGATGTCACCACCGCCGCGTAGAGCTGTGACAATCCTTCTCAAGCCAACAGACTCCCGACAATGTATGTACCCAACTCGACTTGCATGAAGAAGAGGACCTGCATCACCACGCGAAGCGGCAGGCACTCGTTCCACGGTGCGTGGATGCATACCTCAGGAGCTTCTTGCGGTAGATCAGCCGGCAAAGGTGCTCGAGCTACAATTCCGGTGCACAAGAATGAGCCTGCAAGCTATGTGGAAAAAGATTAAATAAAATCAAGCATGGTAAAATTTAGATTTTTTGTATGCAAGTGGCTAATAGTTTGTCCGCTAGCTTGAAATCGTGTACATGAAACAAGTGCAAATGTATCTTCAATTCTTGGTGCGAGAACTTAACTGATAGTAAGGATGGCAATGGGCAAGGTAGAGAAATACCATACCCATACCCGTGTAGTCAATGGGTACAAAATCTTACCCATATCCGTACCCGCGGGTATAAAACTTTACCCATACCCATACCCGGCGGGTACCCGTACCCATTGGGTACCCGACGGGTATATCCAATAGTACATAAGTTATTCAAATTTTTTACTTTCATCAATAGCATATTTGAAAAAATACAATATTCTCTACTTAATAATAGTAGACGAGTATATAAAGTATTATATTAAAGTTTAAAAGTCGCAATCTCATACTCGTCCTTAGACTTCTCGGCCGCATAGGGTGAAACTCTATAAGTAAGCTTGACATGTCAGTTTAAACGGGTAGGGTATGGATATACCCATGGGTACAAGTCTATACCCGTGCCCGTACCCGTGACAACGGGTAGAGTATGGGTATTACCTATGGATATAAAAGTGCCCATACCCTACCCCATGTGGGTACGATACCCGCGGGTATCCGTACCCATGGGTAAAATTGTCATCCTTAACTGGCAAAGAGACAACTACCACAAGGAAGAAGGCGAAATGGTGGAAGAAAACCGGTGGAGAGCTTTGACAGACCAAGTTAGTCGTTTCTTTCCCGTGGTGTTCCAGGCATGTAGAACTTCAACCTTCCATTTCCAAAAAAAATGTAGAACTTCAACCTGGCCGGTTCATTTACCTTTTATAGTTTACAACTTCAAGGACAACATCTCGGATCAGTGAACTAAATGGAATATCTACATGTTATTGACAGAGAATATCCCTACTCAAACAAACGCTCAAACAAAACTGCAGAAGAATTGGCTTGAAGTGAAGCAAATAGAACCACCAACAAAACCGAAGCACCGTGATAGATGGTAGTACTAGACTTCAATACTACTGTTCAGTTTTCACCATCAAACAACTAAGATCGCATAGTGAGATACTACCTAAGTACCTTGTTATATTAGATTGGCTAATTTGTGTTAGAAAACTGTTCATATTAAGAGATGCACTTCTACAGAACTTTTCCGAGCTTTCATGTGTACCAATTTTTGTAGCAAACTGACCACAAAAGGATAGTTTTGCAAGATGATTCTATAGTAATTTAGCACTGCAATTCTCAAATTAATAATTAGTGGCACTGATTTTCATCATTGCTATTCTATTTTGCCTTATCAACTTCTGAAATTGACCAATCAAAATTGTATTAATTAGATTACAAAACATTGCCACGGAGAAGAGAAATCAAAAATCGTGAATCTGCCCACTTAGAAAAAGCATTATCTACATTCTGTTCAACTCTGAGATCCAAGAACAAGAACAAGACCAAACAAGAACCCTAAGAATTCATAGTTTAGGGGGAGAGGAGAGGGGAAGGAAGATGAGTTGATTTACCGCCCATCAGGCCGCCTTTGGAGAGGAGGGGGACGCTTGGGTCGTTGCCATGGCCGTCGAGCTCGCGCTGTTGCACCTATAGGTCGCCGTCGAGGTCGTTCCGCCGCCGCTCCACTTCACCTGGATACGCCTCCGATTAACGACGACACGGGGTGGAGAAAGGATGTGACTCACAGCCGTATTCATCTCTGGTTACTTGTGCTGCCGTTGATTCCTCCATCTCAGTTGCCCGCCGCCGCGGTCGCCTCCCAATCGCGTGAGGAAGGGTGGGGATGCTTCGATTGCTTTTTGCCGTACCGGTTCGGGTTAGATTCCACGGGTAGGGAGACGATTTTTATTTCCCCGGTGAAAAGGCCGGGTTTGGGAGGGATTAGACCGGGATACAACCCACGGCGGGTATAACCGAACACGTCAAAGAGCGCCGGTGGGGAAAAATCCCCGTCCGCTTTGATCCCGGCCGATCCACAGGGTTTGGACCTCGATCCCGGCGGGGGTGGGATCAACCGAACAAAGCCTAAAAGGACCACTATGTATGGATTTCGCACCTTCAAATGTAATTCAGGAAAAATGAAATATCTACCTGTGTCCAGCGAAGGTCATTATACATGTTGTCATTTACTGTTCTTGTGGAGTACACCACTAATCGGATCCCGCGGACACTCATAATTGATAAGGGCTCTGCTTCGGTACAAATCCCTAGCCAAACTTAAACACAATAGATACCCCTTAATTTTATAATTAAGGGTATATTAGTTTTTTACAAAATAATTAATTAAGTTGTACACAACCCTGTGTATAGCCATGTAGGAGGGAGGTGTGCTTCGGTGTCTCCTCAAACTTAAGTTTATACCGTACCAGCTTTCCTTTTGGCCCTATTGAAAACCATATTCGGGCCATATATACTTCCGTATGAGTATACTCGGTCGAGCTCGGTATACTCCATGTTCCAACCGGCTAATCTCACCTCCTATTATCGTGATCTATATCTTTACATGCTATGTTTTGAATTTTTATTGCTGCTAATATATACCTTTTGATTTCTTTCTCCCGCGGGCACGTGAGTATACATGTACGGTGAGTATATGTCTAAGAGGACCATACAGGCTTCGGGTGGATTCGTACGGTTTTCGAAACGAATTGATATGAGTTTTTGTTTGTCAAAGTTTGAAAAGGAGTAGGGACACGAAGCAAAAGTGAGCCGACGAAGGAAATCAAGCGATGAGCGCATTTTGATGGTGGTTGGAATTGCGGAAACGGCCGTCCGCGAGGAGCGAAAACGGATGCTAACAATTACTCCCTCCGTTCAGAAATATAAGACATTTTAGCTTTGTAAAATAAATGTATCTAGACGTATTTTAGTATATAGGTTTACTCCAAGCCTCTACGAACCTATATACTAAAAGACATCTAAATCTCTACTATATAATTTGTCTAGAGGTGGTTTTCCCACGTACCGTCGTCCTCCCTCCGATTTTAGCTTGGTTGAGTTTGCTCCTGCCTGTTTGAGGATATTACCTGGAATGCCACCGCCAAGTGAAGAACAGAAGTGAACGGTCGGTCCCGATCCCTCCGTCCTGTATTTCCCCTTTCTTTCGCCTGCCTGTCCCGTCGGTCGGCATCCAGCCGCCGGTGCTCCTCCCCTCCCCTGTCTCACACCGGTGAGAGCCCACCCCTCCGCCCCCGCTCCTCTACCACCGATGCTGCGAAAGTTCCCAGCGCATCCTCCTCTGTGTGATAGTCCACGCCGAGCATCCTACTCTAGGCCACCCTGGCGAGATCCGTGTCCTCCTCCTCCGCTTGACCCTGGCGAGCTGGGCATCCACCGCGTGACCCTCGGATTCCTCCATCCTTGACCGCTAACTGGTAGGTGCTATCTCGAAGGTCTGATTCCATCCCTGCTTGGTACATGCATCTTTATTTCTGAATCAGTTTTTCCCCTTCGATTTTTCGAGGATCTTGCACAGGAACGCCGATGAGTCCCCGTGGGCTTCTTGGTCTGGATGGGAAAGGCGAAGTGTGGCAAAGGCGACTACATCCAGCAACGGAATTCATGGGCCAACACCTGGGGTCGTAATGGAGATTATAGGTGCTTCGGATCCAACTTCAAGCCAGCCGTCTTCGAGCGCGCGCTGCTGCTGCTAGAGATGCAACTGGGGGCTTGTCCCTAGCGCCTGCCTGTGCTGTGTGATTGGGGATCAAAGATTTTCTCGTTCTGCAGATGGGATTAGCTGAGACTTGATCTGCTTTTCTACTTGGGCTTGATTTTTTCCCAGGGTGAACAAAGAGGCGACGAGCGGTTGGGTCAACAAAAATGAGATTCAGCTTGATTTTGACCAACTGGTCAGCTGTCGATTGAAATACTCATGTATTCCTGAATATGTTCCCGGCGAAGAAGTGTCAGGATGAATAATCAAATTTCAATGGCAAGCTGACTTACTCAATGTACAGAGCAAACTCTGCACATTCGCGTGCTTGTAGTGAAAGTACCGTTGTGCTGGCATCTTTTCAAGATATGGTTGAAATAGGCTTTCGCGCCGCTTTATAACATGCTGATGGATTGCAATAGACGGAACAGAGCATGATAGGTGTGTGGAGGCGACGTGGCTTTTCCATCTATATGTTCTTTTGTTAGAGTCATTGTAATTTATCTAGAAATATGTATTTGTTTTTCAGAGTAAACTGTTAATTATTTTTAAAGTAATATTTTTCATTTTCTTTTCCACTTGCTTAAAAAACTAGGGATTTCACAATGTTGTCATTCGAAGTTTGACATTTTTTGAATTTAACACAATTGTTTCATCTGTGATCATTTAATTTAAAAGGCTAGAGGTGGTTTTCATCCGTCGTTTTCTATTTTTCTGAATTTACCCCCCCCCCCCACACACACATACAAACTACCCACGCTGCCACAGGTAAGTGAGAAAAATAGTTCGACAAAAAAACGCGGTAGTCGGCAGCCCTGCCTCCATCCAGTGCAAGAGCAAACCGCCTTCCTCACCGCAGGCAACCAATCCCTCCCATGCCGGTGACCCGGACATCCTTGCACCAGTAGCACCCGGCCGACCCAGATCCCCTACCGTCGTTCAAACCCGCACCTCCTTGACTTTCAATTCCATCGGGGTCAGAGTAGAGCCACGGGAGGGCGCTGCTGACTGGTGTCGGCACGGGGAACCGAGGGCGGTGGAGAGTGTGCTTGAGAGGGAGAAGGATGGAGTCGTGAGCAGGCGGGAGCTAGCAGGAGGCCCACTGGATTGTGGGAATCGAAGGAGGAGGGAGGCAACATTGCTCGCGGGTTGGAGTGGAGCAGCGGGAGGTGCGCTGCCCCTCATCTACGAGGAAAACTGAGAGAGCAAGGGAGGGAGAGGAGGTGGGGCTCGATGTTGGGAAGGCGAGGGAGACAATGGGGTCGGGCGCTTGTTGTCTAGTGTCCGAAGGTCGAGTGCGGCCTCAATTAATGGGGAAGATGAGCGGGAGGCGACGACGCGTTCACTCGCTCACTAAGGAACGCGATGGGAGGAGTGGATCAAGCAGGGCTCTGGTAGTTGGTGGGAGGACTGGAGTGGAAAAAGGAAAGAATGCAGGGGGCCTAAAGGAAATGACCGGTGGCAGGGGTGTGGCTGCAAAACTACAAAGGGGAGCTCCTTCTCCCTCTAGGGTTTTGGTCCGAGGAGGCCGGACTGGGCGTTGGCTTGTGTCTTACTGGCTGAGGTGGGCTGCATGGAGGTAGTAGGCCTGGCCTTGCCTATTGGCCGGGTTGCCTCCCCACCCTTTTTTTAGCAAAATGTTTAATTTCATTTATTTTTGGTTTTGTTTTATAAAATTTTAAAGATGGTTTTTAGGCACTTAAAATATCATAAAAAATATATAGTTTTAGTTGGAATAAAAGAGAGTAATGTAGAAAAAAAATTAATAAAATATTTCATGGACAAAATATTAAGTAAATAACAAGCAGTTTCAAATAGAAGGATAATTTCCAGGGTTTACAACTTAGACACAACTAACAAGGGATCGCGCCCTGAGATCAAGGTAGGAAAAGAAGGGTTTGACTAATGGATCTTGAAGTGTCGTCTTGATCCTCGCACCACCAAAGTTGTTTGAGTTTATTTATCAATGTTTTATGGCTAAATATAAAATTGTTTTTTTTGTTCCGTGACAACGCACGGGCATTCAGCTAGTACATCCAGTTTATAAAGTTAGAACGTCTTATATTTCTAAACAGAGGGGGTACGTGAGAGCCAGAAGCGAGGATGGTTCAGAGAGAGTTGAGCGGTGCTGCAAATATGGTATGGCCATATGTATACGTAGGCACATAATATTTGGATATAGGCTGGGACGGGCCGATTACTTAAATCTTTTAATTATATAATTAGCACTAGTTACTACCCCTCCGCTCCAAAATAAATAACTTAGGTTAATTTAGATTCACATGTCTTTCTACATAGTAAATGGCGTTTAGATGTATATGAATATAGACAAACTAAAGTCATTTATTTTGAGATGGAAGAAGTACTTTACTCTTGATGAGTTTGAGTTGGGTCTAGGGAAGCATACCCTCTTACATAAATTTTTGGCAAGAAAGGGGATGGACAACCGTCATCATTAGAAGTGCTTTAGGGCATATGTAATGTTGTCTACAATCCGACCATAAGCAAAAAAAAGATCTTAAGGTTATACATATACATTGTGGAACCTATCCAGAAGAAAAAAAAAATTAAGACTAACCCATAAGGTTAAGGGATATCCACAAGAAATATAATACTATTATTTTTCTAGTTGTAGTACATAAAACAATAAAATACAATATCTGGTTACACGATGGTCAATTATTCTGACATGCTAGGCCTATCTTATGGTCCGCTTTGACAATATACATTGTGGTATAGTCAAATTGCTATAAGCATGTACGGTGGGAAATTTCACCCCACTTACGTTGCGGATGCCCTTATATGTCTTGGGACTTGAGAACCAACTTATGGTTGGATGGTTATTATGGATAGTGGCATCCCAGCCCAGTTCAAATCTCAGATTTGATACTTTGGTGTCTTTTCGGTGGACGATAATGTTTCAATCGACAGCGATGAGTTCGTGAAGACTTCGTCAATCTTAAGATCGTTGATCAGTCTCTTGGTGTCTGTACCGGGGTTTCGCAAAAATATACATCTCGCTACATTAGGAGGCACTAACATTGTACAATCCTATATTCATATTGGCGGGCGAGGCAATGCCGGTTTAGATGATCTTAACAAGAACTCAGATTTGCGAAGTAATAAGTTATCTTATATCTAGCTGCTCAACTTAGCGAACTTGCAGTGTCATTTCAACACTTATCACACATTTCACCACCACGCAAATTTCCACTCAAACTGAAAGGTAGTAGTAGACAAGAGGTAGTTAAGCGGATCTCTGCACGTCGAGATCGTTGAACGGGCCAAGTTTCATCGGCCGTGGAAGGAGAAGCCGGCGGGGAAGAGGTGGAATATTCCGCCGAGCAGCCTGGTGAGCGGGCCCTGCAGGTAGGACACGAGCCTCCCCGCCGGCGGCATCTGCGCGTCGCACTTGATGAGCGGCGTGTCCACCACCAGCGAGCACCCGCCGATGAAGGCCGCCAGCGCGCTCGTGAGGTCCGCCTCCATGGCGAACGACCCGTTGGTGTTGGTCGTCGCGCCCGCCACCACCTTCCCCGCGCACCGCAGCTCCACCTCCGCGTCTGCAGAAGGTCAGAACTATCCGTTAGTTAAGTTAGCCATGTGTGTCACTGTCAGTCAGTCACCGAGATTATTCAGGAATCGCGCGTGCACGTGCTTGGGAACGCCGGGGAGGTGGCGATGTCGATGAGGCTGCCGGTGCTGCACGGCACGACGCCGCTGACGACGAGCCTGCCGAGCTTCGCCTCCGCGGTGCCCGCGAGCGCGCACGCCGCCGCCGCGATCACGGCGGCCGCGAGGAGGGTGGCCTTGGATGCCATTGGTCGGTCGGGGTGCGCGTCGGAGCTCGGCTCGGAGTTGGCTGTGGCTACTGGCTAGTAGTACTTGCTTCGATAAGGAGACGACAGACAGACTACTTATAGACTCGGAAAGTGCATCAGTTTTTACGCAGGCGAATACGGCACCCATTTCTACCCCGATGGTTAACTTAGTTACTTGGGTTTAGCCACGGAGATCGACTGTCACCGAGGCGCTCTCTGGTGCCGAAAAAATGTTACTCCTACTAAAGATCGCCTCAAGATCGATAAACTAAAGCTAAAGGTCTTTACGTTTTGAGCTGACAGACTAAAATCATTACGCATGGTGTAGCAGTGGCGTCGTCAGTGCTTCCAAGAACAAGCTTTGCTGCACGCACTCGCTGAGTGCTGTGGAAAAGAATCCATAAAATCCTCAGTGTCAAAAAAAAGGGCGGATCGTGGTGCCATGTCGGCAATTGTTTATGGCGCCAAGGCGCGCGCCCGAGGCTTTTCAGTCCCGTGATGTGCTTTCGCATGCATCCCGAGCGCGTTACCTAAACGCTTTTGCTAACCCTCGATCACCCGAGATTTTGCATAGCTCTCGATCGATCCGCTCGGCTTTTGTTTTCTCTTTCATATATGGATCGGCCCGTTCAGCCTTACGCATGGGTAGGATTGATTCTAACCAGTTGGGATCTTCTGTGCCTGTGCTGCTACTAGGCAGTAGGCATTGAACCGAAGGATTTTCTATGGCTGCGTTTGTTAGGCGTGTATATATATTTCTCTTTTTGTTTATCTTTTTGGACGGCTTGTGTTGGCTTGTCTCTTATTTATATTTTTTATACAACACGAAGAAGCCGCAAAAAATTTGTGGAAAAACATGTAGAAATCATTTTATGTTCTTTTTTTTTTGTAGTTTTCGCTATATTACATATCCATGTGCAATCGCACACTTGCAAGTGTAATTGCACATTTTTCTAATGAAATAATCATAAAATAGAGTTTCGGTTTTCTATGTTCGTGTGCGCACATGGACGTGCAATTGCATACATATATAGAAATCACAATGTGTAATTGTACGACTTTTTCAGATGCAATTGTACACATTGCACGTAATTGCAGGTATGCACGTGATTGCACATATGAGCGCAATTGCACATCAATATGTAACTGCGCATAATTTAAAATTTTAAATTTAATTCATTTCTGGATTTTTCGCATTTAACTTTTACTCTTTTCAAATTAATATTTAATTCGTATTCGGGCTTTTGTAGTTGTTTCGTTATGTGCTTGTTATTGGGTTTTTACTTATGTACGTGGAAAGTCAAAGCCCAGCAAACAAAACAGGTTATACTCCATCGATCGAGAGCTAAGGTAACTCTCAATCAACCGAGAGTTAGGCGCGTCCTTACCTAAAACCGGTTAATCGCTGGCACGATTTAATTACATCGAGCTGATCGAGCCTGTGGGTCGCGTCTGTTTATATTCGACCTCCGCGGGTAGTCATGGGCTGCGAATCCAAACACGGGGTGGTCGTCCTCTGACCTCTGTCCTCTCCACTGGCACTTTGCGCGCGTTGCCGCTCGTGACTAGCTCGTTTCTGTACATATATGTCAAGTATATTAATCGGTATGACTATGAGGAATCTGTAGCACATCATCCCGACTGGCTGGCGACTGAGCTGGACAGCGAGTAAAACCTCCGGTTCAGACAGAAAAGCATCCGCCGGAGTACCCCGCCCGCTGGTCGGTCTTATACCATGGGAGCTTGAGCCTGGGGCATTGGATTCCCGATAGACATGTTCTTTTGGCGTACCATTTGGTGGTTGATACATATTGGGGCTCCCAATTGGGCTCCCAGCAGTAGCCCCAATTGTCTGCCGGCACAAAGTGAGGCACACTATTATGTCTGCACTCCCATGCGGGACTAGGGATGCTGTCCGGCGGACAGCCGCCCAAATTGATTAGGGAGTAGTGAGTACTCTTAGTATGACGTCGGACCCTTTGATCGTGCCCGATCGAGGGCGCCCAACCAATCTATGGTTGGTGGGTTCCTGTCATCTGCGCGTATATAAGGAGGTGGGCCTGGCGACACACCACACGTGATTAGTCGAGCGCCGCACCCCCCACGGACACCTCCTTCTGATCTATGGTTTCGCGCAGTAGTGACAGGAAGCACCACTGCCACCGCCGCCACCACTTAGCCCTCGCCTTCCCCGCTCTCGCCGTCGACCCCATGGCCACCGGCTCGAGCACGTCGACCGCCGGCGAAGGTACCATCTCTCTTCTCTCTCTGTTCTCTGCAACACTATACCTAGTAAAGCATCTACCGTGAGCTTGCACCGGCATAACAATGGTATCAGAGTAAGTTGCTTAGTGCATAGTTTTTTTTGGTAGAAAGGAAAAGAAACTAAACCCTAACCCTACAGTGCGCCGCCGTGAGGCCGCGCCGTCCCCCTCGATCCCTATGCGCATTGGCAAGCCGAGACATAGGGAAGAAGGACCAACCCCCTGCAGGGCAAAGAATTGCAAAGGAAAAGCCCCAAATCCCGTACTCGAAACAGAGAGAAAATCCCTGATTTTCCAGAGAAACAGATCCCCAAATTGCATACAAACAAAAAGAAAAGAAGTTCACCGGCCGCCGCCGTGCGCTGGCATAGGGCACCACCGCTGGCCACTTGACGGCGGCGCTCCCACCAGCAGGTGGAGGCGCTCGTCGGCAAGGAGCCATGGGGGAGCCGCCGCTTGCTCTCTGTTCCATCTCTCTGCATCCAAGCACGCAGCGTGGGTGGTGGTGGAGGGGGACGGTGTAGGAAGCAAAGGAAGAAAGGAGGGAGGGGCTCGCCGCTGGCGTCGCGCTGCCAAAGAGCGACACCAGAGTCGCGGGCAGTGTGAGGGTTGAATGGGGCTTAGGGTTTCGGGGACTGCGGGTCACTGGTTTTGATCCCGCAAAAAGTGCTCTCCACCGTTGGATGGTACCAAACGGCCACGATCTGGCGGCATTGAGGGCACAGATCGGTGGCGGGCCTTGGGCCGTTTCCGCCCGCGGGCCGTTGCGGCGCGCGCAGGCAAGCATGCAGCAGCGAGCGACGTCGACGGGCGGCAGATAGGAGCATGTGGCGCTGGGCCCTAGGCCGCTCCTGGGCGAGCGACGGGGCGGCTCTCTCAATGCGCGCGACAGAGTAAAGACCCAAAAGGGCGTTAACGGTACGGTTTCTGTTTTTAATTTTAACAGAAGTTTTTTTTTTGCAGTTTTGAATCATTTTTTTGATGAATCTTCTGCATAGTTTTTTCTATTCAAAATTGTCCAACAAAATTTTGTTTAGAGAATGGAAAAGTAACGGTAAAGTTTTTGTAAAATATAAAGTTAAATGAATTTTTTAATTTATTCTTCCGCTGCAAATAGTTAAAAGGACTCTTTTTAAAATTTAATAAAGATGAAAGAGAGTATTAAATTTTTTGAGAGCATATTAAAGTTTTATTATGGTCATATTCATGTTATTTTTCTAACCAACGTTGTAAATAGCATGATTATGATTAGTGTCTTGTTTTAACGTAATTAAAGTTATGTGCTTTTGATTCTATGTTTTGTCCAACGGTGATGTATAATTATTTGCATAAACATTTGTATGTCTTAATTTTGACCGACGTCGGATTAATACATGCAATTGTTGTTGTTCTCACTTCTTTGTGGTTTTAAGGAGGGTATTACTTGATGATCTGCATCAAGGATGTCCCCACACTGAGAAGTGACAATTACTTCGAGTGGAGAAACAAAATGGATTTGGCGTTCATATGTGGTGAGGTGGATTGGGTCCTTGATACGATACCAAGCCACCCCCAAGCCGACATAGCCAATACGAAATGCTGTCGATGATGATGCGGCATGGGAGAAAAAGAAAAAGGAATATGCTTCACTGGATTTGTCCTATACTTTAGAGAACAGAAAGTGGTAGAATGCCAACAAAAAGTGTATGACGTTTATAAAAACACGATTGAGCAAGCCATTGTTGGCTCCATCGTAGGGTGTACTTCAGTTGCGGAGTACTTGAAAAAGATAAGGAGCCAGTTCACTGGCTCTTAAAAGACATATGCAACCTAGCTTCTCAAGTAGCTGGTGATAGAAAAGTACACAAGCGATGGACGCGGCATCAGGGAGCACATCCTCAGGATGAGCAACATGGCTGCCAAATTGAATCCCATGGATGCTGATCTGGAGTTAAAGCCTGCTCTGCTTGTCCACTTGGTCATGGCGTCACTGCCTCAATAGTTCGACAACTTTGTTGTCAATTACAATATGGCCCCGGAAAAGTGGTACATAGAAAAGAACATTATCATGTGTGCCCAAGAATAGGAAAGGCTCAAAGCCCAGAATGGTGGTTCCTTGAACTTTTTCAATGACAATAAGAAGAGGACCTACCATCAAAGCAACCAAGGTTCCCCTTCTAAAACATATGGTAAAGCTCCCATGCACTATCAGCATCAGCACATGCCCGCTCTCCCAGTGGACAAAGATGCTTGTCTCCACAGTGGCACGAAAGGGCATTTCAAAAAAGATTGCTCTGTCTTTCTAAAGGCCCTGTCTTTCTAAAGGAACTAATGACAAGGAAAGGTAACAACATTGTTTCTTTTGTAAATGAATCCCTGTATACACAGTTTTCGAAATCTACCTGGTGGATTGACTTAGGGGAATTTGTTCATGTTGCAAATTGTTTACAACGATTCCATTTAACGCGGACTACGCAAAGAAACGAAGGATGCGTTGAAGTCGCAAATGGAGTCCAAGCAGATGTTGAGGCCGTTGGCAACATCTCCTTGGAGCTTGCTGATGGATCGACGATCCTGCTCACAGATGTTATTTATGTTCCTTCTTTACACAGAAATTTAATAAGTGTATTTGTTGGCGTGTTATTGACGCCTTGTTGGGAGACCCCAATATCAAGGTGTGATGAGCACAATAGCAAGTTTTCCCTCAGTAAGAAACTGAGGTTATCGAACCAGTAGGAGGAAGGAAACGACTCAAAGGTGTTGCTAGCAACTTGGATACCTGCACAACACAAACTCAAGACTTTGCCCCAATGAACAGTGAGGTTGTCAATCTCACCGGTTTGCTGTAACAAAGGATTAAATGTATGGTGTGGAAGATAATGTTGGTTTTCAGCAAGTAAACAGTAACAGTGGAAGATGTATGAATGGTAAAGATTGGACCAGGGTCCATAGTTCACTAGAGGTGTTCTCCTTAAGATAAATAAACATGGCATGTTGGGTAAACAAATTACAGCAGGGCAATTGACATGACTGAGCAAGGCATAACAATGCAATACTAGACATTCATGATCCTATGAGATTCGATTGGCCAATACAACAAGATACATAGACCGCCATCCAACTACATCTATGACTAGAAATTCACCTTCAGGTTATCATCCGAACCCCCTCTAGTATTAAGTTGCAAGAAACAGATAACTGATTTAAGCAAAGTGTGTAAGGTAAACAATCCACTTGTTCCATGAATTGTTTTCTCCCTAGTGGCAATAGCACATCTACAACCTTAGAGATTTCTGTCACTTTCCTTAGATTAAATAGAGGCATGAACCCACTATCTAGCATAAATACCCCCTGTTGGAGTCACTAGCATCTACTCGACCAATATAGCTACTAGAAACAGAGAGCATGCAAGATCACAAACAACACAGACATGATAGAATCAATAAGATAAAACCATTAATCAATCCGACATAGTAATCTCAATATCCATCGGATCCCCGTAAACACAACATGCATGACCTACAAATAGATGATCTTGATCATGAACAGAGCTCATAAAATCTAAACATGATAGCACAAACCATCTAGCTACTACATGGACCCGTAGTCCAAGGTGGAACTACTCACACATCATACCGGAGGCTGGCATGATGAAGAAGGCCTCCGGGATGATCTCCCCTTCGGCAGGCTGCTGGGAAGAGCTTTAGACCCCCCCGATCTAGGGACGATGGTGGCGGCGGCTACAGACTGTTTCATGGAATATTGATCGGGTCCTTAGGGTTTCTGCATCGGGGGGGGGGGGGGTCTTTATAGGCGAAGAGGCGAGGCAGGGGGGCGCTAGGGTGGTCACCCCCCAGGCGCGGGTAACCCTAGCCCGCGCCGCTAGGGGATGTGGCCCCCTGGTGCCTTCCCTCCTTCTCGTACTCTGGCTCCACGTTCCGCACGGTAAAATATGGACATTGGCTTTTGTCCCGTCCAATTCCGAGAATATTGATTTTCTGCCTTTCTGGAACCAAAAATAGAAGAAAACAAGCAACTGGCACTGTGGCATCTTGTTAATAGGTTAGTACCATAAAACATATAAACACACCTCAAAGTGTAGACAAAGCAAAGTAAAGTAGATACTAAACAAACATGGAACATAAAAAATTATAGATATGTTTCCGACGTATCAGTATTTCGTTTGGACAAAGTAAACTATCAATGTCATTTTGGACACGGCCAGTGTGCGATTTATTGTAATAAATATTATGTGGGTGTTTCTTTCCTTCACAATGAGCTTTATTTATTATCCACTCGTGAAAAAGTATTTTCTATGTGTAAAGTGAATAAGCATGTTTATGCGTCGGACAAAGATTGAAAGAAAAGAAAGAGAACTCAAGACTCGTCGAAATTATGGCACTGACATTTAGGCCATATTTCGAGGGGGGAAGAGAAAGACTAGTTAAAAACGATATTCTTCCTCCATTAGAGTTCTCCGACATAGAGCAATGCATGTGTGCAATACCACACCTGCTCCTATAGTCAAGGGCGACAATTTTGGAAAATTTCAATGTCCCAAAATCAATATGGGATCGATCAAATGAAGTCGGTACCATATGCTTCAGCCGTTGGAAGCTTACAGTATGCACACATGTGCACTTGCCCTGACTTAGCTTTTATCATCGGGATACTCGGTAGATATCAAAAGAATCCAGGCATAAAGCACTGGAATATGGTAAAGAAAGCTTTGCGTTATGCACAAGACATAAAAGACCTCATGCTAACATATAAAAGGTCTGATTCCCTAGAGATAAGAGGGTATTTAGATGCTGATTTTGTGGGAGACAAAGACGATAGAAATTCCACGACAGGATAGTCTTAACTCTTGCAGGAGGGGTTATTTCGTGGAGAATATCCAAACAATAATAGTTGCATAATCCAGAATGTATGCAGAATTTATAGCATGTTATGAGCCCACGGGGCAGACGATATGGTTAAAGAAATTTATACCCGACTTAAAAGTGGTAGATTACATTGACAAGCCACTAACGATGTATTGTGACAATGAACCCACAGTATTTTATGCTCACAACACAAGTCGATTAATGCTTCCAAACCAATAGAGATAAAGTATTATGTTGTGATAGACAAGATCCAGGATCACACTATAAGACTCGAGCATTTAAGGACAAAGGATATGCTTGCGGATCCGCTAACGAAAGGCTTACCACCCAATGTGTTCAAGGAGCACTTAGCCGGCATGGGTTTAAGTTAAAGCCTATGATTCCTGGATCGTAAGAGGCCAAAAGGCAACAATTTCTTGTTTCAAAACAAGAGGTATAATGTAGCTGTCTGATTCTATCGGCAATTGAGCTATGACAAGGCAAGCAGACAATGAGCATGCTATATGTACCGACCCGTGATGTTCCACGGGAAAAATGACAAGGCAAGCAGGCAATGGGCATGCTATAATTTTTGATGTTCTATGCTTGTTTAGTATCTACTTTGCTTTGCTTTGTCTATACTTTGAGGTGTTTTTATATGTTTTATGGTACTAACCTATTAACAATATGCCACAGTGCTAGTTGCATGTTTTCTTCTGTTTTTGGTTCCAGAAAGGAAGAAAATCAATATTCTCGGAATTGGACGGGACAAAAGTCAAAGTCAATATTTTACCATGGGAAACACGAAGCCAGAGTACAAGACAGAGAAGAGCCACCAAGGGGCCACACCCCTAGCCACGCGGGTGGGCCCACCCCGCGTCTGGGGGGTTGCGGCCTCCCTGGCGGCCCCCTGCCTCGCCTCTTCGCCTATAAAGACGCCCCGATACAAAAACCCTAAGTACCCGATCAATATTCGACAAAACAGTCCATAGCCGCCGGCACCATCGTCCCTAGATCAGGAGGGTCTGAAGCTCTTCCCGTCACCCTGCCGGAGGGAAGATCATCCCGGAGGCCTTCTTCTTCATCATGCCAGCCTTTGGTATAAAGTGTGAGTAGTTCCACCTTGGACTACGTGTATATGTAGTAGCTAGATGGTTGTATCTTCTCCTTTGTGCTATCATGTTTAGATCTTGTGAGCTCCATTCATGATCAAGATCATCTATTTATAATCATGCATGTTGTGTTTATGGGGATCCGATGGATATTAAGATTACTATGTCAGATTGATTAATAGTTTTGTCTTATTGATTCTATCATGTCTATGTTGTTTGTGATCTTGCATGCTCTCTGTTTCTAGTAGCTATCTTGGCCAAGTAGATGCTAGTGACTTCAAGAGGGGGTATTTATGCTCGATAGCGGGGTCACACCTCTATTTAATCTAAGGGAAGTGATATCCCACAAGTATAGGGAATCGTGTATAGCCTTTTCGATAAGTAAGAGTGTCGAGCCCAACAAGAAGCTAAAGGTAGGATAAATATTCTCTCAATTTCTATCAACCACTGATACAACTCTACACACACTAAGCATTTGCATTATCTAGGAAATAAAACTAGAGCAACAAAACGAGTACTAGAGAAAGCTTTGCAAGATAATAAATAACAAGAAAGTAAAGCTAGTTGCTGCAGCAATCAAATACACTAAACTAACAGAACCATGAGTATGGAATAGTGGTGGTAATTGTGGTGGCTTTGTCCATATTTAATTGGCGAATAAATCGGGTTCATTATCTTTGATGCAGTTTTCTATGTGGGAGAGGCAAAATATACATATGCTTTACTACTTGAAATTACATGTACTATATGATTGGATTGTTAGCAACATCCGTAACTACTAATAATGCATTAAGGTTTCCCCAACCATAGCCTTAAGTTAATGGTCCTTTTACTCCCATACGTGCAACGTTTCAGTTCGGGTCCTCAGATTTCTGTCACTCTGGATGAACTTCCCCCTTTGTCTTACACATACTACAAACCCTATGATGTTTAATCTATGCGCACACAAATATAATGGACACCAAAGTACTGTACCATATCAACATACAACTCTAATAAACCAAAGACGTTCAACCAAGCAATCAAAAGACAAATAAACTACACAAACATGACAAGATCTTAGGATTATAACTTATAGCATCGAACACCATGTTTACATAGGACGGTACAGAGGTGTGTGGGAGGATGAACCACTATATACAAGGAGGATTAGGTGATGGAGATGGCGGTGAAGATGGCGGCAGCAGCGGCGCGGGGGACTCCTTCCCCGTCGTCGGTATCATGGGGGAGCACCGCCCTTAGCCCCCTTCTTTCATGGATTCTTGGGAGACCTCCCCATGGATATGGGATCCATGGGGGAGGCAAAAAAATGGCTTTGGTGGCTGCAATTAGGTTTCCTCACTTTATATAGCTTCTCGGATTCCCATCACCCTATCTTGGGCTACAGTAAATCGGGCCTAGCAGGTCCGTCCGAACACGAAATCAGCTAAATTTTATGTGCAGACTGATTGTCGCGAAATTTTCTACAACTTTGTAGTTGAAGAGTTTTCCGTTTAACGCCGTCTTCGACCTGAAACGTGACCATCTTCAAAAAGAGTTCTGAGACAGATTTCTGGAAAATTCCAATTTGACTCCAACAAGGGTTCCACTTGTATTCTTGATAATTCTTACACATCAAAGTTTAAAACAAGAACATTGTGCACTTTTGCAACTATTAGTAGGTTAGTACAAATAACTCATGAACTTTATATAAAAATAAGTGTCAAAAGCATAATAATAGCATGAAACCATAAAAAATTATGGATACGTTATGGACGTATCAGGAAGTGACTGAAATCTCTAAGGTTGTAGATGTGTTTTTGCCACTAGGTATAAAACAACGGTCTCTTGTTCATAGAACAAGTGGATTGTTTACCTTACACTTTGCTTAAAGCAGTTATTTGTTGCTTACAACTTAATACCGTAGGGGGTTCGGATGATAACCTGAAGTTGGATTACTAGTCATAGATGCAGTTGGATGGCGGTCTATGTATCTTGTTGTATTGCTCAATCGAATCTCATAGGATCATGAATGTCTAGTATTGCATTGCTAAGCCTTGCTCAGTCCTGTCAATTGCCCCGCTATAATTTGTTTACCCAGCATGTCATGTTTGTTTATCTTAAGGAGAACACCTCTAGTGAACTATGGATCCCGGTCCAATATTTACCATTGATACATCTTCCACTGTTACTGTTTACTTTCTGCAAACCACTATTACCTTCCATACCATACAATTAATCCTTTGTTACAGCAACCGGTGAGATTGACAACCTCACTGTTTGTTGGGGCAAAGTCTTGAGTTTGTGTTGTGCAGGTCTCCAAGTTGTTAGCAACACCTTTGAGTCGTTTCCTTCCTCCTACTGGTTCGGTAACCTTGGTTTCTTACTGAGGGAAGACTTGCTGTTGTGCTCATCACACCTTGCTCTTGGGGTCTCCCAACGAAGCGCTGTCAACGCACATCACTACTCCATGGAAGTATGCTAGATTTGTAAGAAGGAAGGACACCTTGCCAATGATTTTTGGTGGCGCTATGGTGATGATGATGGTGAGGATGATACACACACATAAAATAAAGGTGCCTATGGAGTTCATAGCAATTGGGTCATGGACACTAGAGCCACACATCACAAAACTGGACAACTCAACAAGCTACAAGTTCAAGAAGCATATCCAGGGCGTGATCAAGTTCACAATACTAGTGGACAAGGTATGGAAATTGCTAATATTGGTCATTCAGTTTTGCACACCCCACATTGTTCTTTGAAACTCAAAAATATTCTTCATGTTCCTTCGTCGTCTATGAACTTAATATTTGCACACAAACTTTCCCTAGACAACAATGCTTTCATTGAAATTCACCTTTTATTTTTCTTGATCAAGGACCAGGCCACGCAGCACATCCTATTTAGAGGTCCCTGTCATGGTGGCCTTTATCCCCTTGTTCATGTTTCAACGGGGTCATCATCCAAGCATGCCTTTGTCACCATCAATCCTTCCTATTCAACATGGCATTATCGTTTAGTGCATCCGTCTTCGTTTATTTTTCAGGAAGTTCTTAGAAAAAATAAGTTGTCTTACACTTTTGAAATAAATTCTTACATATGTGATCCATGCCAGCAGACTAAGAGTAACCAGCTTCCATATCATATTTCCACTAGTGCTTCCATGGTTCCTTTGGAACAGGTTTTTTATGATGTATGGGTACAGCTCCTCTTTCTTTAGGCAAACATGCATATTATGTAAGCTTCATTCATGATTTTAGAAAATATACTTGGATCTACTTGCTTAAGAAATGTTCTGATGTGTATCAAATTTCTCTTGACTTCCAACAATACGTTGAACGTCAATTTGGTAGAATTTTTTTACCATGCAAACTGATTGGGGTGGTGGGTATGAAAAATTGAATGGCTTTTTCCAACGAGTAGGCATTGTTCATCATATCTCATGTCCTCATGCTCACCAAAAAATAGCTCTACGGCGGAACGTAAACATCGTCAGATATTTGAAGTATTGGGATGATGCCTTTCTTACAACTACCTTTCTTATAAATCTGTTTCCCACAAAAGTTCTAAATTTTGAGATGCTTGCAGAAAACTCCTATATGTCAAACCTAATTATGAATCTCTACGTGTTTTTGGCTGTGCTTGTTGGACTAATCTTCGCACCTACAACAAACAAAAACTGTCTTTCCATTCCAAAATATGTGTTTTCTCGGTTATAGTCCCAAACATAAAGGAGTTTGATGTCTTGATGTATCCTCTGGACGTGTTTATGTTTCTAGTGGTGTGGTATTTGATGATTTTTTTACTTTTGCTGAATTTAATCCAAATGTTGGCCGCCGCCTCCGAGAAGAAAATTTTCTCCTCTCTCAAAATGATATCTCTTTAGTCTCTAATGATGGTGGTGTGAAAGCGAATGAACATTATTTGTGAGTTGTCCCTGTTGTTGTTCCTCCATAGGCTATAGCTGACACCGAAGATACCGGTCAAGATTTGGGTTGCAATATTGAAGAAAACAATGAAGCAACACGTACAATAATGCCACGGATCAAGAGAAAGAGATAGAAGCTGACAACATCGATCCTAAGGTCGATTCTGGGCAGGAATCTGGCTTGGATATCTCTCCATCAGGGTATTCAGAGTGTGGCTCCGCGTCCCCTATCCGTGCACGCGCGCGTTTGTTCGCTGGTGACATGTCGCAGTTGGGCCTCACTTCTCCAGCACATGCCCCGGGCCGCCCTGGTCGCACCACTCCACTGATGACACGTCGTTGCAGGCCCCTATGTCGTCTGCGTTGCCTGCGCTAGACCAACACCTTTTGCTGTCTCCAGGCCTTCCCAGCGCTGACAGTAGCATGGACAATAGTTCCTTGTCGCCTGCTGCTTCCTCTGCTGATCCCGCGCAGGAGCAACCCTCTTCAGGATCCTCTGTACCATCTTTGCATGTGCCACCTCCTGCTGTAGGCGTACAAAATCGTTTACAAAAAGGTATTCGATAGCTCGAAATCTATACTGACGATACGGTTCTCTAAGCCTTGCTTGCATCTACAGGTGAACCAAAGGATGTTTCTGAGGCTCTTCAAGATGAGAATTGGAAATCTGCCATGCAAGATGAGTATGATGCATTGCTTGCCAACAACACATGGCATCTTGTGCCACCATGTTCAAATAAGAATGTCATTGACTGCAAGTGGGTTTTTGCATCAAGAAAAATGCTTATGGTACAATTGACAGGTATAAAGCAAGACTTGCTGCAAAAAGTTTTAAACAAAGGTATGGCATAGACTATGAAGATACTTTAAGTTTGTTGTTAAGGCTGCCACTATCAGAATTGTCCTATCTATTTATATTTCTCGAGGATGGAGTTTAAGGAATCTAGATGTTAAGAATACGTTTTTACATGGTGTTCTGGAAGAGGAGGTTTACATGAAAAAGGCACCAGGTTTTAAGTCTTTCGCTACTCCAAATTACATATGCAAACTTGATAAGGCAATATATGGTTTGAAGCAGGCTGCTCAGACCTGGTACTCTCTTCTTTGCTCCAAGTTACAAACTCTTGGTTTCCTTCCATCCAAGGCTGACACCTCTCCATTTCTTTACAACAAGTCAGGTGTCACTTTGTTTTTGTTGATTTATGTTGATGATATCATAGTGACGAGCTCGTGTGATTCTGCCATCTCAGTTCTTCTTCATAACTTAAGTCATGACTTTGCTCTTAAGGATCTTGTAGATCTACATTTCTTTTTGGGACTTGAAGTTCATAAACAGTCCAATGGTTTGCTATTAACCCAGGAAAAATATGCTTCAGACTTGTTGACTCATGTTGGCATGAAGGACAGTGCCCCTTGTCTGACCCTCTTTCCACTACTGATACTCTTTTTTGACAAATGGTTCTCCTCTTGGACCTAAGGATATGACTCGTTACAGGAGTATTGTAGGTGCACTTCAGTACTTAACAGTGACAAGACCTAATATTTGTTTTTAAGTTAATAAGGTCTGTCAGTATCTTCATGCTCCCACCACGGCACATTGGACTATTGTTAAGAGGATTTTGAGGTACATATATGGCACAAGCAAGGCTGGTCTTACTATCCAGAGGTCGACTTCTACCTTGCTTAGTGCTTATTCAGATGATAAACGCTCAACTGGTGGTTTTGCTATATATTTTTGGTTCTAACCTTGTTTCTTGGAGTGCGAGAAAACAGCCTAATGTGTCCAGGCCCAGTACATAGACTGAATATAAGGCTCTTGCAAATGGCACTGCTGAGCTTATTTGGGTTGAAGCACTTGTTCGTGAACTTGGTGTTTTCCTCTAAGAGAAACCATGTCTCTGGTGTGATAATCTTGGTGCTACATACCTTTCTACTAATCATGTGTTTCATGCTCGCACAAAACACATTAAGATTGATTTTTCTTTTGTTCGCGAAAGGACTACTAACAAGCAACTTGAGGTCATGTTCATCTCTAGTAAGGATCATATTGTCGATGGCTTTACTAAAACATTATGTTTCAAAAAACTAGCTAAGTTCATTTGTAATCTAAACTTCTCCGAGATCTATATTAAGGGGGAGTATTAGAGATATAATATCGGTAATATACGGTATGGTGTAGTACACCAATCATATATGCACCAAACCTTTAAACAAGCCACGTGAGGGGTTTTTCCTCACCATATAACATGTAATCAGTGCCTCGAAAGAGGTATACTGTTTCACCCTAAAAATTCAACAACGCGGATAGTCCTGGATGTATACACAGACGTCCGCCTACATTCCTATGCAGGACCGACCTGGAAACGCCGGCCAGAGCCGGCACGTCATATCCAATAGTCGAGCCTCCATGGCAGCTACTCCCTCCGTTAGTGATTACAGTCCCGGGAGCTTTTAAAAAATGCTAGAAATTGTAAATCATCTCCCATTTATTAGTCTCTCTTCTCTAATGCATGTTCTTCTTTTTTTCTCTATCTTCTCTCATGCATGTGTAACTATTGTTGCATGAAGTAATTAAGAGAGGTAGTTATTGGCTTTCTTAATCCTAGCAAATTGTCCTATAGGCCTTGCAATCCCTAACAGAGGGAGTACATAACTGCTGGTCTTGTTTAGTGGCAGGTTGTTCACATACGACGCCCTTGTGTCTTCCCCACGCGGCGGCTGTGTGCTTACATTCTACACACGTGTTGACCGGTCACCTCTAGCCGAAATTAATGTGTGTGCCTCGCCTCGGAAATCCACTTTGGCTCCTAAGTGTAGATGCATCCACTGCAAAAAAGACATATTTCAAAATAATGAAAAATTTGAGAAAATATATTTGGGTGTACATGTTGACATTATATGTTCGTACACAAAAAACATTTTATATTGATTGTGTAAAAAAAGACAATTTTTGGTATTGCAAAATAGTTTTTCACAAGATATTTTTTCCTTTTTTGTACATACCATAAAAAATATCTCCGGACTGATGTCCGGATACACACCTAAAATTTTGTTACGGGATTTTTTAATATTTTAAAATTCATATAAAATATATTTTTATAATAGATGCATTTAGACCTAGAAGTCAAATCGCCATGTCCGCCTCGCCTTACTATAAAACTGACCCTTTATTAAGCTTAGCGCAGCTCACTTCTGTGCAAGCCTCGGTTCACTCTCCTCGTCTATCCCCAAGTTCGCACTTCTCGCCGCTCGTAGACGCCATGGCACACCAAAAAGCGGGGAGAAGAGGCGGTGGCCGCGCCCACCAACCTCTCCATCGAAGAGGTGTCCTTCCTTGCTGAGAACAACCCGCTCATTCCACCATACTGGTATCTCCCTAGCGGATGGAACATTAACATGGGTGGCTACGTCATACCGCCATTACGAGAGGGCATCCGGCTGGAGGAATACATCGAAAGTCGGCACGACGCCCTCATGCAGAAGCAGTAGGCGGACTGCCGACTAGGCCGTCGACGCCACCGAGAGAGGTAAAGGAGGAGGAGCCAACATGGAAGAGGTATCTCCGGATGTAAGTCGGGTTGCAGGTGGCACTGTCCGCGGGAGGCCGCGTATGTCTGCACGGTCTCGCAAAAGTTAGGTGGGTGTCCCGCGGGAGCCCGCTATATGTATGCGGGTTCCCATCATTCCACTTATGTACACATATATTCGCAATTGTTAAATTGTATACTTTTATAAAAACAAAATAATATTTTCTCCGTCTCAAAATAGACATCTAGACGCATTTTGCATCTAGATACATTCGAATCTAGACAAATCCAAGTCACTTTGTTTCTAAACGGAGGGAGTACGTGTTTTCTCATATAAAGAGGTGGCTCATACATGTCTATGTAGCTAACTAGCTAATGGGATACACGTTTTGTGATCATCATATATACGCAGGCAGCGCGTGCCGTGCGGGTACAAAACTTGTATACGCAAGGGTTCTGTACACACAGGGGTTATGAGGCACCTGAACGATAGCGCTGAGCACGTTGTTGTTCGACGATAGCACGGGCTGCAGGCTGTGGTACAAGCGTACAAGGCCATGTGCGACCGCAAGATCGGCACCTACCGTGGCGACATCATCTCTATCATATGCCAGTGGGTCTCAGAGTGAAGAAGGGCGAGGCGAGCTTCACCATTAACGGCCATCGCTACTTCGAGTTGAAGCTTCCCACCAACGTGGCTACAGCGGGATCCGTTAAGGCGGATGTCATGAGCTCCAAGTTCTGGGACTGGTTGGACGTGGCACGCAAATGGGGCACCACCTGACAGTCGCTGACCTACATTGATGGAGCAACCCATGATGGAGATGCCGACAGCACACTAACTCGTGACCTCGGAACAATGCGGGATCGGTGTGGAATGTGGGATAGCCCACTTATTTTTCTGCCTACCTGCGGAATGCCCACTTAACGTTTCATGTGGGCTTGGGAAGCGGGTCCCATGGGTAACCCACTACCACCTACAGCCTAAGATGTAAGTGGCGCTGCGCGACTCGACCGACCCATCCCATGAGACGGGGCTCACATGAGCTCTACGTGAGTTGACGAATGTATTTTTTCGGCTTCACGTGTGGAGGTGGAATGGTGTTCAGTGAAGAGGTCCTACAAAGTTATCGACCTTGGCGATGGTGAGGAGTCAAGTAGGACAATAGCAAGCTGGATTATACATCGTTTGATCGGTGCTGCCACTAGATCTAGGTTTAGGTTTAAGTAGTTTAAATTTTGTTCGAATTTGTATCAAATCCTATGTGTTTGAACGAAATTTTGATTCTTTATTTGAATTTTGTGAGTTTAATGTTTCTTGTTAAAAAATGTATTGAGGCCGCTGTGTGGACATACACCCCCAATAGGCTGGCAGTCTTTGTCAGTGCCATCACCACCACGTCACCACATGTCTGGCGTCGTTGCCGGACAGGCTATTTGGGTGCCCGGTGGAGACGATCTTAGGCTTCTATTGTAGGATCTCTTTTATTAATAAGATTATGTATAAATATAGAAATAGGAAAAGTGTTTAATTGAATTGTCATACTATGTATCCTTAATCCTTAGGTCTTATAAACGAAAAATAAAGAATTCTAGAAAGTTGTTACAATAGATGATAATTTTCCTCCAAACATAATACAATTTTTTTATTGTTTATCATTACATGTGTTTCTCCATAAACTACTAATATATATATATATATATATATATAAGTAGAACATTACTATCTTTTTAGAATATATATCTCATAAAAGAACATGAGAGTTTCATAATAAGTAAGTCGAGCACTTTCTAATGAACAAAATAGCTTATTTGAGTTATAGAATGGTAGTTTTCTTGAGAGTTCATCACATATAATTAAGCAACACAACTACGTTACTTATTGCACCTAAGTAAAGCCCCATACATGTATAATAGTACAACAAACAAACCATTTTACCTTAGATGGAAAAAATGATGATTTACACTTTTGCTACCATTCCTTTTATCATAGGCTTTGCAATTTCAGAAACCTTTATGATAACTAGGAAAAGCAGCCTATAAATGATGATCATTCCAAGTAATATTGCAAGATCAACCCACTTAGAGTGACCCATCTCCACTTGTAAGTTGTTCTTCAGTATAAACTGACCACTAATGTTGTACCCTCTAGCGTCACCTAAATTTTCAAACACCAAACCCTGGAATTCATTCTTATACAATGCTTGAGTTGTGTACTTGTGGTATGATATGTAATAAGTTGGGTACTTCCATACTGGTTTTGGGAGGTCACTTGGAAGCCTGAAGAAACCGGCGTTTAGCATCAATAAACCTTGTATTCCAGAACCAGTGACTACACCTAGGATAAAATCGGGTACAATCGCTGCAACAATCATCATCATGCCCTCGACTAATATTGTGCATGCCCACAGAGTTGAAGCAAAGAACAAAAAGTGTCCTATTCCTCTTTGCAGTCCAGTTAGGTAATATGCTATTGCAGCAGGTAATATGGAGATGAGGCCCAAGTATAGAGTTGATGAAAGCGTGTTGGCTATTACAAATTCAGTGACCCCATAGTGTCCAGTAAGCCATTCTTTCTCAAATATCTACATTGGAAAATGGTCATGTAACACAAGTTCATAAGAAAAATGGATATGTTTAGACTGGATGGTATTTATACCCACCTTCATATCCTCGACAAATGATGGAAAACTTCCAATTGCCATCATTGTCACAAACGTTGATGTATACATAAGCATAGATGCGCGTGCCTAAAATGATCAAAATATAAGGTTAGCAGGTCACTAATACTCATTTTATGTTGAACGAGTCATTAGTACTCATTGCTTGCACTTGTTTATTGTATAGATTCAAAAACCAAAACTTACTTGGATTGATGCATAGGTGTAACCAACATTTAAGAAGATGGTACCAATGGTTAGAAAAAGTCCGATGTAGATAGCAAACCGCAACCAATAATAGCCTATGTCTCTATACATGTTAATCATTGATCTTTTGGTTAGCACAACCGATTTGGTCAAGAATGTAGCTTGTCTTTTCTGAATTATAGATGTACCCTACATAAACATACACCATAGAAATGAAAACATACAAGTGAGTAATATATAATTTCTCAAAACAGGCAAATCCATCGAATATAAATTCAGATAAATAAAATACCTTCTTCATTGTCCTGCTTACTTCCACTTTAGATCTTAAAGTACTAAGGGCGACAGAAGATACCATTAAAGTCTGGATTACTTTGGCAGCATGTGGCATATCTACAGTAGAGCCTTCATCGGATTCCTATGCAAAAAGTGATTTACATGTCCTCAAACTTCACAGGGCACTAAATTTTCTAAGAAAAAATTCAAAACCACAAGAGGTTAGTTTCATACCTCAAAGTCTGTGTTTATCATTCGTAAGAAATGGTCTGATGGATTCCTCCTCATTGGGCATGGGAATCCATTAGAATCGAAGAACTACAAGTTACAAATATGAACAACCATATATTGTGGAGATAATATTTTCAATAACAAAAGAGAACACCCATGAGCCCACACACACATGTACATGCCAGCCCATTGTCTTAACATATACATCTATAAATGAAGGAGTTCGAAGAGAAATCTACATACATCTGCATGTTTGCGTAAATGTATCACAAGTAACAACAAATGTTTCTTTAGTTAGCAAAAATAGAAGTAATAGTTATACAAAAGCCGAAAAGCGGTCCTTAGTCTAGCTACCACATTTTCTATAGTTGTTTTAAATGTGCACTTTAGATATGTGTTGCAGATCTGTTACATAAATCATGTGGTGAACTAATTTAACTTATACACCTACCAAGTATTCTAACCGGTGAAATTTAGATTACCCGCTAATACAATAACATAGCAAAAAAAAGTTAATTGAGAATATTTTGTATGCTTTGCCCGTAAATTGTTGTGCTTTTTAAATCTATTCAAGTCGGTAACCCATTTTTTTCAAAAATAGAAGAGGACATATACACGCGTGCTCCTCCTCCATCACCCGACTTGCCTCGCCTAATGTTGTCCTCATTCTTTCCACACATGAATGGATGGATCTCAACGGTCTATGTGTAAGTGGTTTATCTACACTAGTGGAAGATGAAGTTCAAACATTTTATTATACTCGAAGATGAAACAAAGAGGTCTCTCTCTATGACAACGTTCGCCTTCGCTTCCCAGCGTGTCTATAAAAGAGGCCTCTTTATCCATCAGACAGTGCACGAGTCACACACCCGCTACCCAAGACTGCCTCCTAGTTCCAGAGATTTTCCTCACCGCTCGCGCTTCTCCATCCCATCTTCCGGCCGGTATGCGTTGAGAGGCGGGACTGTAGGCCTATGGAGCCCGTCCTCTTGTGATCACGTACATGAGAGGGGTGATCGTGTTTTTGGAAGTGCACAAGCGCGACTACCTAGCATCTTCTCTGACACCATATGAGAGAACTATTTCAATGACGATTGCTTCCTCACCAACATGGCTACCAACGACGGCATTGCAAGTGTGCCCTCTTCCACCATATGTGTTCTTGTTTCTTCCGTTGGAGATCATTTTAGAATTACTGCTAATAGGTTTAGATATGTTGTTTTCGACTAGTTTTTTCTAACTTTCATGGTCACGATTATCTACTGTTTTTATGGATTAAATCTTATAAAAATTGCTCATATATTCAACACATTCCAATTGTACAACTACTCAAGCCACATAGATTATGCGTTATGTTTTTATTCTCAGACCAAAACACAACGCGCTAGACATGCATTTAGTTTATAAGCTAGAGGAAGATGTTCTCTAGAAGTAACACTTGCGTACGTAAACGTACCTCTATGGCTTTGGAAGCTGGCCCGAAGTACACCGTCTTTCCCTTGGCCAGCAGGCAGAGGCCATGGAAGAGCTCGAACACCTCCGAGCTCGGCTGGTGGATGGCGGCGACGACCGTCGTCCCACCCCTTCGGGCGATCCCGGCGATGCGGCTCATGACGTGGAACGACGCGGTGCTATCGAGCCCGCTCGTCGGCTCGTCGAGGAAGATGAGCGCCGGCGAAGCCAGCAGCTCGATGCAGATGCTCACCCGCTTCTGCTGGCCGCCGCTGATGCCCTTGCGCGCGCGGCCGCCGATCCGGGTCTCCGCTACCGCGGCGAGCCCCATCTGCTTGATGGCATCGTCGGCGCGCGACCGCTTCTCCGACGGTGACATGGAGTCCGGCAGCTGGAGCTGCGCCGAGTAGCGCACGGCCTCCGCCACCGTCAGCGTCGCCATCAGCACGTTCTCCTGCGTCACGTACGCCTGCAGTTGTCGCATGTCATCATGAATGTGCATGGTTGGAAGTTAGAACAGTTAGTAGGGAGTTATACGCAAACGTCAGATTAAGCTTACGGAGGTGCCAAATGCAAGCTTCTCACGCCGACCATTGATCAAGATGTCTCCTCTCCCTTTCATGCTCGGTTCAAGTCGTCCTGTTTATTAAACATAAATAATCCGTCCAAGTCAGTATGACTACGCTGACCGAGATATGAGTAATAACCATCCGGTAAAGCAGAAGCCGACAGATAGCAAAATCCAAATAGTATTTCATATTAACGATCTTAACTTTGTCTAAATACGAATTCATCTAATATATATATAAAGTTGAGACCATTAATATAGACCGGAGCGAGTAGTGAAATCTCACTGGACCGGGGTCTTTTTCTATTTCCAAGTTGATAATCATGAGAATTGTTTTCCATACTTCCAAATGGCGTCAACTTTGCCAAGGTATAAATGCATTTAGTTCAAATACTTAACCACTCTCTCCCTCCTAAAATATAAGGAGCCTAAAGATTAGTCAAAAGTCAAATATTATTAACTTTGAGCAAATATTTTAGAAAAAATATCTATATCTAAAATATTAAATTGATATATTAGTAAAATATACTTTGTGGTGAATCTATTGATATTGATTAAGTATTATCAATTTTCATATATTTTTTATAAATTTGGTCAAACTTAGAAAAATTTTATTTTTGACTAATCCTTAGGAGTCTAATATTTTAGGACGGAGGGAGTAGATATATACAAGTTTAGACAAAGTTAAAACCATTAATATGAACCGGTGGGTATTTAGAGCACAAATTATGGGGGCATCGGTTTTCTACTTCCCCATTGAATCCAGCTAAGCTTGGAAAATGAGGCTAGCGGATAAAACTTTTGTACCCAACGCAAGAGCTAAAGCTACCGTCTGGTGAACCCCACCTTCTCTTCTCTTTTCCTTCTCTTTTCTCCCTCCGTTTTTTCTTTTTCCATCTTTCTACATGTGAAGATCTCGCCTCCTCTGCAAGCATCACCTGTCACCTCCAAACCACCTTCGTACTGCCACGGTGGCATACGAACCTAGCTGGCTCTGCGGGGAAGTAGGTTGAAGCGACACGTTGACCATGGCCTTAAAATGTCTCTGCTATTAGTAGGTTATAAGTCACGAGAGACCATTTATATGCGTTGATCAAGTTGTCCCCTCTCCCTATCATTCTGGGCCCAAGTGGTCATTCCTTTTGAAGCATAGACATGATTCACAACAATTTTGGAGAGACTGTCTAGAAGTAAAGGCAGAAAGAATAATGGACACATCAAACAATGAAACCCATGGTCCGCATAGAAAGCACATGATCATGTTGTGCACTAAGCTCATGGAGAGGGTGTGGCCATGGAAGTCTACAATTCCAGAAGAAGTTGGGCACCATCGGTTCTGAGGATAGGACCCTAACATGAGGAGGCAGATCAAAAGGAAGATCTAGCTAGGGGAAGATGGAAGAGAAGACCTGCGGGGCTTGTCTTTTTTTTCTCTTTGTCGCTAGAGTTGTAATAAACTAATAATTCAACTTGGTGGATGTTTGTGTTTTGGTAAGACTAGCAAAACATTTGGTTTCATTATATGAAATCGGGAGAAACCCTTTTATCTAAAGAAAACATGGTTTGGGTGAAGTAGCTGCTGTCAGGAGGCACCACAAAGATATGAACTCCTAGAGAAGAAAAAGACAGATAGCGAGAGATAGCGAAATCCAACTATAGAGAAAATTTGTATTTCTAGGTCGACAATCTTGAGGTTTGATTCATAAATTCGGCAATTATATGGTTACAAATATGAAACTAGAAAAATTCATGTTTTAAAATCTGGGGCATTATTTTCTCTTAAGTTGAAGTTAAAAGAATAACTCTGGTTCAAGATTTTAAATTTCTGAGCAAAATCTAGGAACTTAACTTTGGGTCTAATTGGTATCGAAACAATTCAAACGTGTTATTTGGGTGGAGAATAACTGCATATTCTTGTTAAGATTGAATCATTAACAACTTTCATGTGAATCTCAAGGACATTTGCTCCTGACTCAAAGAAACTAATTTGGTCATGTCAAAAAAAGAAAACAAACTAATTTCGTTGTTCAAATTATGTTTCTAAAAAAACTCATAACGCCATGCAGCTTATGACTCCGTGTTATGAAAAGTCTTAAATTATTGTAATTTGTGAAAAAAAAACTTAAAGCACAAAATGTTTCTAGCTTTGCATTCTTGTGTTTTTCTGCATACAGTACCACAAATCAACATATTTGCTTGTGAAAAGTTGACGATGCATAGTTTACGTTTGCGTTCATCTTAGTATCCAAACTCATTATCTGAAATTTTAATTAAAGAAAGCACATGTCCCAGGGGCGAAAACTCCGACTATTAAGGCATAGATCTGGTGACTGAAATAGAATCACAAACAAATATAACGAGTTCAGCAAAACATAGACATGTGACGTTATTTCCACCTATAAAAAATAAAAGAACATGTGAAATTACCGGCTTTTCTTAGGGGAGGAAAGCTATACCAGCCAAGGCATCAAGTAGAGTAGTTTTGCCACAGCCCGAAGGACCCATGAGAGCCAGCACTTCGCCGGGGCGCGCGTACCCGGTAAGCCCATCGAGGATCACGACAGGTTCCTTTCTCCCGTTTTTGACCGTCACTGATAGATCCTCCCACGTCAGGAACACCTCCGGCACGCAAGACTCCTCTCTCCGGTCGCCGGCAGCGGCAACACCATTGGCCGGCGAAGGAGTCGATGGCTCGGAGGTACGACGTGTGAAGAAGATGGGGCTCATCTGGCATGCTGACCAGCCGCGCCATGAGGCCACGACGGTGCTGCTCGACGTCGACCGGAGTGGCCTGGTGGGGCTTGGCGTCGGAGCCCAGCGAGGCAGTGGTGACGCTGCCATACATATATACTGCCTAGTTGCCTTTGTGTTGCAGGCTTTCGTGTGCCTACCGGCGCCTTATATATATAGGACTCCGTAATTGTGTTGATACTCCGGTCTTATGGCTAGCTAATGAACTGTTTATCACCACGTGTGCGATTAAATTAGGTGATGTGTCTCGTTTACGGCCAGATGGTATTTTTGGATGGTTTTCTCTCCTTTTTGAAACGGAGACAATGCCCCGGCCTCTTTTTTTCCTGAAAAGGAGCATATATTAATATCGTGATGATACAAATTATTCTCAGCCTCTGCAACAACGCATTACGCTATTGACATTACAGATGCACACAGTCAAAAGAACAAAAAGAATTACAAAAAAGAAAAGTCTCGCTACAGCGATAAGATCCTTAGTAGCAGCGACACTAACCCACCAGAACAACACCACGAGTCCAACATCTCCAATAACGACGTCTTCAAGAAGGAAACAGAGCACAAGCACCATCGCCGCCTAATCAAAGATCATATGTTTTCACCCTGGAGAAAGTCTCCGCTCACAAAACAATGTCTTCAACAAGGTCATTGTCAGGCACAACCAATTAAAGCCAGACCTTAGATTTTCACCTTGCAAGGTGATACGTCGTAAACGTATCTATAATTTTTTATGTTCCGTGCTTGTTTAGTATCCACTTTGCTATGCTTTGTCTACACTTTGAGGTATTTTTATACATTTTCTAGAACTAACCTATTAACAAGATGCCACAGTGCTAGTTGTCTGTTTTCTGTTGTTTTTATTTTAGAAAAGTTAGTGAGAAAATATTCTCGGAATTGGACGGGACAAAAGCCAAAGTCAATATTTCACCGAGACGAACACAGAGACCGAAGGGCGATAGGAGGGGAGCCACAGGGTGCCCCCCTCGCGCGGGCCCACCCTGGGCCGCGTCTGGACAGGGTGTGGCCCCCCTGGCCGCCCTCCTGCCTCGCCTCTTCGCCTATATAATCCCTCCCGATGCCAAAACCTTAAGTAACCGATCAGATCTCCACGAAACAGTCCCTAGTCGCCGCCACCATCGTCCCTACATCGGGGGGATCTGAAGATCTTCCCGGCACCCTGTCGGAGAGAAGAGATCATCCCGGAGGCCTTCTTCATCACCATGCCAGCCTTCGGTATGATGCGTGAGTAGTTCCACCTTGGACTATGGGTCCATACAGTAGCTAGATACTATGTCAGATTGATTAATGATTCTATCTTGTTAATTCTATCATGTCTGTGTTGTTTGAGATCTTGCATGCTCTCCATTTCTAGTAGCTATCTTGGCCAAGTAGATGCTAGTGACTCCAAGAGGGAGTATTTATGCTCGATAGTGGGTTCATGCCTCTATTGAATCTGAGGAAGTGACAGAAATCTCTAAGGTTGTAGATGTGCTGTTGCTACTAGGGAGAAAACAACAATCTCTTGTTCATTGAACAATTGTATTGTTTAATACACACATTTCTTAAAGCAGTTATCCGTTGCTTGCAACTTAATACTGGAGGGGGTTCGGATGATAACCTGAAGGTGGATTACTAGTCATAGATGCAGTTGGATGGCGGTCTATGTATATTGTTATAATGACCAATCAAATCTCATAGGATCATGAATGTCTAGTATTGCATTGTTATGCATTGCTCAGTCCTGTCAATTGCCCCGCTGTAATTTGTTTACCCAGCATATTATGTTATCTTTCTTAAGGATAACACCTCTAGTGAACTATGGACCCCGGTTCAATCTTTACTATTGATATATCTTCCACTTCTACTATTTACTTTCTGCAGGCAATCATTATCTTGTAGGGGTTCGTAGCATGGAAAACAAAAAATTTCTACCGCATGCAAACAAACAAGCCAAGATCTATCTACTAGATTGTAGCAACGAGTCGATAGAGGAACTCACCCTCGAAGATTCCAAAGCGGTTAACGAGAGCAGATTCTCGTGGGTGATGTAGTCGTACTCTTGTCGATCTCAAGATCGCGTAGACGATCCTTCCGGCGCTGCGTTCCGGCAGCGCTCCCGCAGTCGGTCACACATTCGGTACTCGATGAAGACCTTCCTCTCCCTTGTTCCAGCAGGCAGCGGAGGTTGTAGCACTCTCCTTGCTATTCCGGCAGCACGACGGCGTGGTACCGGAAGTAGAGGGGAGATCTCGCAGGGCTTCGCCTTAAGCCGGAGCGAGTATGGTGGACTATGAGAGAGCCTTGGTGATCTAGGTTTTAGACACACCAATTAGAAGGGGCTAAACCGGCGGCTAGGGCAATTAGAAGCTCTAACTCGGCGGCTTGGGAGAAATCCCTAGGCTGTGGCTAGGGTTTAGGTTTAGAGGTAGGGAACTTGTGTCTAGGAGGGGAGCCCTGCCCCTCCTCTTATAGGTGGAGGGAGGCGCGCCTGGGGAGGGGAGTCCCTCCCCAACTCGGACCCAAGGTGGGCCAGCGGTGGGAGGAGGAACTCCTCCCCCAAGGCGGTTTCAACCTTCCTCCTCTTTTCCTCTTTCCAAATTTAGTCGTTTGACTTTTCAAACTAGTTGTTTGACTTTTCAAACTAGGATTTGAATTAATCCTTTATTTGGTTCAGCGATGACACTTAGTACATGATGCAATCATACCAACTTGATACAACACATTCATGTACCCTTCCCTCCGGAGTGCCGGGCATTTCGGAACATTCTAGAACATTCCCGATGAAAACACCGGAACCATTCCCCAACTCCGAAACGGGACTTTCCTTATATGAATCTTATTCTCCGGACCATTCCGGATCTCCTCGTGATATCCCGGATCCCATCCGAGACTCCGAACAACATTCGGTCTCTTACTCATCATTCCATAACTACTCAACAACATCGAATCTTTAAGTGTGTCTCCCTACGGTTCGTGAATTATGCGGACATGATCGAGACACTTCTCCGATCAATAACCAATAGAGGAACCTGGAAATTCATATGGCTCCCACATATTTCTACGATTACTTTGCGATCGAATGAACCACTTACATACGATACCAATTTCCCTTTGTCTCACGATATTTTACTTATCCGAGGTTATGATCGTCGGTATCTCTGCATACCTAGTTCAACCTCGTTACTGATAAGTACTCTTTTCTCGTTCCCGTGGTATGTGATCCCTTGTGAGCCAGTCACATGCTTGCAAGCTAATTGGATGACATTCCACCGAGAGGGACCAGAGTATATCTATCCGTCATATGGATGGACAAATCCCACTCTTGATCCATGTGTCTCAACCAATACTTTCCGAACACTCAATGCCACCTTTATAGCCACCCTGTTACGGTGTGGTGTTTGATGTCATCAAAGCATCCTTCCGGTAAAGGTGATATGCATGATCTCATGGTCGAAGGAATTAGGTTACTATGTATCAGAAAGCTTATAGCAAATGAACTACATTAAATGACTTGATCTTTATGCTACGCTTAACTATAGGAGTATGTCCATCACATCATTCTCCTAATGATATGACCCTGTTGTTAATAACATCTCTATGTTCATGATCAGGAAACCATGATCATATATTAACCAACAAGCTAGTTTAACAAGAGGCTTTACTAGGGACTCTTTTATGTTTACAAATCACACAAGTATTAATGTTTCCGGTTAATACAATTATAGCATGGTATTAAACATTTATCATAAGTATGAAGATATGATAATAACCACTTTATTATTGCCTCTTGGGCATATCTCCAACAGTCTCCCACTTGCACTAGAGTCAATAATCTAGTTTCAAACCTTTATGTATTCAACACCTATGGCTTTCTGGTGTTGTATGTACACGATTGCTAGTGGTCAACTGATCTCCGGATCTGACACTTCCAGGTCCGTGTGTAATTGCATGTCTTTGCGTCTCTACGCATCACTCATTCTCTAATGAGATGGCTTTGTATAGTTTTGGTCCTTCGGTGAGACCTTTAGTTCTTTGGGGTTAAAACATGTTGATAATATTGTCGTACAATATATCTTCATAGTATTATCCCGCTGTGAACTACACCTAGTTTGACAACAAACTATTTGACACAAATGCCCTCTTTAGCTGCTATTATAACAGTCATATACTTAGCCTTTTGTTGTAGTATCTGTCACAATGTCTTAACTTTGGAACTCATCCAAATCCATTATGGAACTTACTTTCCATTATATTGTGCCACCCTTAGTTTAGATTGAGATAAACATAATTTGTACTTTGTGACAAAACTAGTATCAATGTAATACTTTTACAATGAACTAACCATCTATTTGCCACTTCTACAAAATAATATACTCTTAGTTCTTCCAAAAGATCATAAGAATATCCTTACTATCGTCCAATGATCATCTTATGAATCATTCTGGTATATGCTCATAACATTTAGAGCATAGGACATATCTGGATTTGTACATATCACAGTATGATTGATATAAATACTCTTTGTGATTTCATACATCAAGTATCAATCTATACTTGAATCTTTGTTTCACTTACCAAGTGTCAATACACTTGAATATATCATCAATATTGAACTCATTCAATCCTTTCTGTGTGACAAGAACCTTTCTTGTAGTTTCTATATTGAACTCATTCAATACATCATCTATGTACTTTCGGCACAACCATATTAGCGTCTATTGATGCCAAATATTTGGGTTTTGCCTAAGTCTTTCATCAGGATGAAATTCTTAATATGTGTTAATAAAAGATACATCATTTCTAATCAACAATATGTCCTCCACATAATGTATTAGAAATATGTCTTAGCGCTCCCACTTAATTTCTTGTAAATGCAAGCATCTTCATTGTCTCTGATGAAATTAAACTCTTTTAACAGTTTCATCATAGTGAAGATTCCAACTCCGCTATGCTTACTTCAACCATTGAAGTTTGCATATGCATTTAGCATCCTTTGAATTAACAAACCCCTTTGGATCGTGTCATGCACACGTCCTAGGTAACCCTTCTATTAGAAGAACTTGTTTTGTTTATTCAACTACCACATAACAAAGTTGTAGTGGTTGCTACATTAATCCGTCTAGACTAAATATCGCTATGAAAGATCAAATCTTGTCATAGTCAACCTTTGAACATTTTTGTGAACTCTTTCCCAACATGTCGACTATTTCATAGATGTGAAACATCCATGTCTACTTCTTTATAGATCCAAACACAACTGTAAGGTCTTACACCTTTCTCGAGGGTCCTTCAAGTTCAAAAACTTGATTTCTCGTGTATGGAACTATCACGGATTTTATGGCTTCAAGCCATTTGACGGAGTCAGGGCCCATCATCACTTCTTTGCATGTAGTCCGTTCATTATTCTCAAATAATGATTCAACCCTCAAATCTTGGTATTTGATTGTTTACTCGACCTACTTGGTTCAATAGAAACTTAGACCTCCGTGACCGCAACCTTTGAGGCACGTGAGCCATGAGCATTATTGCTGCCTCCGGAACACTTTTCGGTGCTGCGCAACTCTGCACATATAGCGAAGGTTCTTTTAACCTTATCAAAGTTCTATTGTCCTCCCACTTAACTTTTCACGAAAAATTCCTTCTCAAAGAAACTTGACGTTCTAAGCGACAAACACTTTTGTCTCCGGTGTTATAGAGGAATACTTAACAAAGACAGGTTCATCCGGCTTTGGTTGCAAACATCTTTCTTATGCATAGCATACCAATGTTTAAGAAAGGACAACTTGGGTTTTATCCCAAACCATAACTTTATATGGTGTCAATTCAACGGATTATGATGGAGCTCTTTTCAGTGGAAAAACGGTAATCTCTAAAGCTTTTAATCTTTAAAATATAATGGCAGTTTTATGAATTACACCTTCGATCTTACCATGTCAAACAAGGTTTTAATTACATATCTCGAATGCTCCATACTCTTATGGTGTTTCGGGAAATGCAAATCCACAGAACGATTCCTTAAATCTTAGGTATTTCGCTAAACTTGTAACTCAAATATCTTCCTTTATGATCTTTATCATAAACTATTTATATTCTTATTACAATGATTTTGCACTTCATCTTGAAAGACTTTGAACTTTTTCAAATGTTTCATACTTCATCCTTATTAAGTAAATATTCATATATTCACTCAAATTTTTGGAGAAACATATGAAGTTGAAATCCATCGCTCTTGACTACATATAATGGATTTCATACAACAATATGTACAAGTTCCAATAAGCTAGTCATTCGTTCCCTTTTGGGCTATGAACGAAATTTTAATTATCTCTAGGAAAGTTTCACAAGTGTCATGTGATCAAAAATCAAAAGACTCCAAAATTCCATCCACATGGAGTTTCTTCATGTTTTCTTTCCAATATAATTTAAACGGCGATGTCACTTCCTAAGTGATCTTTCAATCAATTTGTCTTTCGACATTTTTAGCACTAGTTTTATGGATGTGATTTCTCCAACGAGATTTGTGAATCATCCATCTTTTATGGATTACGGCAATTATTTGAACAACCCTTTTATTCTCATAATACCTGATAAAACAAATCTTGAAGGCAAGCTTTGATGTTTAACAAGCAACACAATAACCCTTTATTTGTTCTCGATGAACATCATCACATATTCTTTTGCTAGTCACTTAGGCCATTGTAGTTCATGAATTGTGTTGTTTCGTATGACGATTCACACCAACAAATTCAGTATCAAATACTTAAGAACCACATTGTTTAATAAGCCAAGAATATAGCCATAACATGTATATCATCTATATACTTAAACTGAAATTCTAGTCTTTTCTTTTCTGCCATATATTTATGAGATTCTCTTTCAGTATTTTCTGTTCTGTTTGAAAGAATCTATCAACATCAATAGTGGAGTCATACATATGACTCATAGTCCAAAGCGTGTATAGTTAAATACCAATGTCTTTGGACTTGCACTTTGAAGTAGATCACCATTATCAAATGTTTGGTGTTCTTTCAAATTCCTTTCTTTAGTAATCTCTTGGTGTAGTAAACATTTTACCTACATAAAATATTCACCCTTATCATGGAATTATCCATGATCAAGCTACTTTTAGCTTGTAACGGTGAATCGCGAGTATAATGTTGCTCTCCAAAGACTTTTGGAGGATTAAGACAACTAGTGTCTCCAACCTTTTGCAAATTCTCATCAAATATGAGAACATGACTTTTGCCATATTATACTCTATCATGTTGCAACCAAAACTTCGTTTCAGATATCACAATATCTTCCACACATCATGGTTTCTGAAACAACTCTTTCAGATCCTAGATAACCTTGATATTAATACAATCCTTTGAATATCAAGAATCATGGAGACAAACATGATACTCATACACTAACTCTTGGAATTGTCACTCTTGTTTTAATACCAATTATTAAACTTCATGGAGTAACCGGAACTTACTGAAAGTTTGCAATAGGACTTTTAAGCTTTAGATTAACACTTCAAAACAATACGATACCAGTTCGTAAAGTAACTAACCAGAATTCTATAGTTCTATCATCTCAATTATAACTAAGCGCAAGGTGGTAAACGGATGCCAATGACTACAACAACTATGCAAATTCACTTTGATTTAATTTATGATAAATAGTGTTCAACTTTTAATCATATTGCCGTTGAACTCCCACTCAAAACAATATCCCTCACATTGTTTTAGTGATCACACGAACCAAATCCACCACATCAAAACCGATCATCACGAGAGTTGATGTAGCTTCAACGGCGAACAATCAACATGTTCATCATATCTACTATATGACTCATGCTTTACCTTTCGGTGATCCGTGTTCCGAGACCATGTCTGTACATGCTAGGCTCGTCAAGATCAACCTTAGCTTCCGCATGAGCAAATCTGGCTTGCTCATGTTGTATACATTCACAGAATCTAACACACCCGATCATCACGTGGTGCTTCGAAACAACGAGCTTTAGCAACGGTGCTTACTAAGGATGAACACTTTAAAACTTGAAATTGTGTGTTTGAGGGTTCATCTTATAATGCTACCGTCGTTAACTAAGCAATACAAGATGCATAAAAGGATTAACATCACATGCAATTCATAATATGTGATATGATATGGCGTTTCTTCTTGTGCTTCCGATCTCCATCTTCAAGCACGAACATGATCTCCATCATTACCGGCATTGCATCAAGGTCAATGACGCCGCTCCATGGTTGTCGTCCACCAGCTTCAACTATTACAACTACTTTGAACAGACAAGCGGGTCTTAACAGAATTTAAAGACAACCATATGGCTCCTGCCGATTGCCAACTTACAATAAGGAACATTCCATACATTATATATAATCACAATCATGGCCATATCACATCACAGCACACCCCTGCAAAACAAAGTTAGACGCCTCTAATTTTCTTTGCATGTTTTACGTGGTTTGGGGCTTTCAATAAGTGTCGTTCTAACTTACGAACAAGAACCACAACATTGATACTAGTATTGTCAATCACCCGTTGTAAATTGAATCTTAACTATGTTGGGAGAAACAGGCACCCGCAAAGCCACTTATGCAATACAAGTTGCATGTCAAGCGTGGAGCAAGTCTCATGAACGATGTCATGTAAGGTTAGCCCGGGCCGCTTCATCCCAGCATCCCGCAAGATGCAAAGTACACTAGAAGCAATCGACAACAAAAGCATCAACTCCCATAATGACCATTGTGTTCTACTCGTGCAACAGATCTACATATAGACACGGCTCTGATAACACTGTAGGGGTTCGTAGCATGGAAAACAAAAATTTTCTACCGCATGCAAACAAACAAGCCAAGATCTATCTACTAGATTGTAGCAACGAGTCGATAGAGGAACTCACCCTCGAAGATTCCAAAGCGGTTAACGAGAGCAGATTCTCGTGGGTGATGTAGTCGTACTCTTGTCGATCTCAAGATCGCGTAGACGATCCTTCCGTCGCTGTGTTCCGGCAGCGCTCCCGCAGTCGGTCACACATTCGGTACTCGACGAAGACCTTCCTCTCCCTTGTTCCAGCAGGCAGCGGAGGTTGTAGCACTCTCCTCGCTATTCCGGCAGCACGACGGCGTGGTACCGTAAGTAGAGGGGAGATCTCGCAGGGCTTCGCCTTAAGCCGGAGCGAGTATGGTGGACTATGAGAGAGCCTTGGTGATCTAGGTTTTAGACACACCAATTAGAAGGGGCTAAACCGGCGGCTAGGGCAATTAGAAGCTCTAACTCGGCGGCTTGGGAGAAATCCCTAGGCTGTGGCTAGGGTTTAGGTTTAGAGGTAGGGAACTTGTGTCTAGGAGGGGAGCCCTGCCCCTCCTCTTATAGGTGGAGGGAGGCGCGCCTGGGGAGGGGAGTCCCTCCCCAACTCGGACCCAAGGTGGGCCGGCGGTGGGAGGAGGAACTCCTCCCCGAAGTCGGTTTCAACCTTCCTCCTCTTTTCCTCTTTCCAAATTTAGTCGTTTGACTTTTCAAACTAGCTGTTTGACTTTTCAAACTAGGATTTGAATTAATCCTTTATTTGGTTCAGCGATGACACTTAGTACATGATGCAATCATACCAAATTGATACAACACATTCATGTACCCTTCCCCTCCGGAGTGCCGGACATTTCGGAACATTCTAGAACATTCCCGATGAAAACACCGGAACCATTCCCCAACTCCGAAACGGGACTTTCCTTATATGAATCTTATTCTCCGGACCATTCCGGATCTCCTCGTGATATCCCAGATCCCATCCGAGACTCCGAACAACATTCGGTCTCTTACTCATCATTCCATAACTACTCAACAACATCGAATCTTTAAGTGTGTCTCCCTACGGTTCGTGAATTATGCGGACATGATCGAGACACTTCTCCGATCAATAACCAATAGAGGAATCTGGAAATTCATATGGCTCCCACATATTTCTATGATTACTTTGCGATCGAATGAACCACTTACATACGATACCAATTTCCCTTTGTCTCACGATATTTTACTTATCCGAGGTTATGATCGTCGGTATCTCTGCATACCTAGTTCAACCTCGTTACTGATAAGTACTCTTTTCTTGTTCCCGTGGTATGTGATCCCTTGTGAGCCAGTCACATGCTTGCAAGCTAATTGGATGACATTCCACCGAGAGGGACCAGAGTATATCTATCCGTCATATGGATGGACAAATCCCACTCTTGATCCATGTGTCTCAACCAATACTTTCCGAACACTCAATGCCACCTTTATAGCCACCCTGTTACGGTGTGGTGTTTGATGTCATCAAAGCATCCTTCCGGTAAAGGTGATATGCATGATCTCATGGTCGAAGGAATTAGGTTACTATGTATCAGAAAGCTTATAGCAAATGAACTACATTAAATGACTTGATCTTTATGCTACGCTTAACTATAGGAGTATGTCCATCACATCATTCTCCTAATGATATGACCCTGTTGTTAATAACATCTCTATGTTCATGATCAGGAAACCATGACCATATATTAACCAACAAGCTAGTTTAACAAGAGGCTTTACTAGGGACTCTTTTATGTTTACAAATCACACAAGTATTAATGTTTCCGGTTAATACAATTATAGCATGGTATGTAAACATTTATCATAAGTATGAAGATATGATAATAACCACTTTATTATTGCCTCTTGGGCATATCTCCAACATATCTTCCACACCATACGTTAATTCTTTGTTTTCAGCAAACCGGTAAGATTGACAACCTAACTGTTCGTTGGGGCAAAGTCTTGAGTTTCTGTTGTCCAGGTTCCAAGTTCTTAGCAACACCTTTGAGTCATTTACTTCCTCCTACTGGTTCGATAACCTTGGTTTCATACTGAGGAAAGACTTACTGCTGTGCTCATCATACCTTCCCCTTGGGGTTTCCCAACGAAGCTCTATAGTGATCTGAGCCGCATCAACTTGTTGGATGAATTTGGCACCATCGGATTCATGGACATTGTATACTCAATTATGGATGATATCCAACAAGTTGCAAGTGAAAATATCAAAGTGGACAAGATCGATCCAAGTATCATGAAGAATCAATCAAGGTCGTCGAAATATCAGGTTGGTTAGGATGTATAACTTAGTTAGCACCGACTAAAACAAGGAAACCTTATGGAAGAGGGTCCATGAATATTATGCAAGCGATGTCAAGATTCCTTCCCACCATACACAAGGTTATCTCGCACACCGTTGGAGTTTAATTCAAGATGCTTGCAATCGGTGGTCAGGTTCTGTTGCCATGTGAACAATGCCCCTCCTAGTGGAGTGCCAATTGGAGAGTACAAGAAAAATATCCAAGAGATATAAGAGTAAAAGAAAAAGACAAATGGGAACAATCCATTCAATTTGATACATTTTTATGTGGTTCTCAAAGGATATGAGAAGTGGACGACTAGAAATTATGAAACTACAGCAAGGAGGCCAAATTTGATCTCGTCATCCATTGATATCGAGGATGAGGATAGGAAGGGAAAACCAACTCCTAGTTTGATGATAGATGAAAGAAAGCACGAGAAGGAGTGGAACACAACTGGTGGAGTGGGTGCATACAAAGAGGACTCCAAAGAAACGATGAGACAAAGGGGGAGTTGGCCCTCTAACATAAGCACAAGATAATAGCCAGGTGGATGGAGGAGGAAAGGTTGTGGGTGGAGGGTAGAATCGAGGCTTTTATAATTGAGACTGAGAAGAGGAAGGTGCATGTAGGATTGTTATCGAGGAGGAGAGGTTGAGGGTGAAGGCCAAGAAAGAAATGATCAAGAATAAGGAGCATGAGTAAAAGATCATGTTTATGAATGCTAGTAGGATGGATGCGATGACAAGAAAATAGTGGGAGATCACTCGTGGACAAATAGTGGCTTCCAAAATGACACCATTAACACTTTTGCTTGGGTCCCTCCTCGCCCCCTTCTTTTCAAACTTTGACAAACAAAAACTCGATACCGATTGTTTAGAGAACTGCACGAACCCACCTGAAGTCCATATGATCCTCTTAGGCGTATACTCACCATACACGTATACTCATGTGCCTGCGGAAGGCGAAAATCGGAAGTTATATAACAACAACAACAACAACAAAATTTAAAATATGACATGCAAAGACGTAGATCGTGATAATAGAAGGTGGGATCAGCCGGCCAGAACATGGATTATACCCAGTTCGACCGAGTACACATATACGAAGATATACGTGGCCTCGATATGGGTTTCGATGGGTAAAAAATAAAACGGTCCATGCAGCTTAAGTTTAGGGGGGGCGAAGCACACCTCCACCATTAATACTTTATAGTAGTGATGGTGGTGCTGGCAATGAGGGAGTGTTGTTTATGTTTTATCAGGTGGCTTTTGGATGTTCTGTGCTGTTACTTTTGGTTGGATTTGTATGTGATTTGAATAGATGTTGTTTAAATGTGTGCGCGAGATGTGACAAAGTTTGGACTGTTTATAATGTTGAATGTATTAGAAACTATGTTCTTGTATGCAAATGGGTGTGAATAATAATAGAAAAGGGGAGGAGTGTTAAGAAGTTAAGTCCACCCAAGGACTTGGCGCAACCACTCAAAACCCCTAAAATTATACTCTCCTACAGCTATGGGGTTAGGTGTGGGAAATATGAGCAATAATCCATATGATTTAATCCGAATAATAAACTGATAAAATATGATCATACAAACGGTACTAAAACCAATTATGCAGATCAACAAAGTAGATGAACAGATTACATCTATAGGAGGTAAATCTATCACATCTATAGCAAACGCTAGAACAGAGAACTCTAGCATAATCCGAAAAAGACAGTTGAGTATCATGTACACAGTAGGCTGAATAGCAGCCGCAGCGGTCGCAGCAGCGTCGCCCATGTTGAGGTTGTCGAAGAGATTGGTGACGTCCGGGAAGAAGTCGTCATCAGGGAACTCGTCGGAGGAGGACGTCGTAGTTGCCAGTAGTCGCGCTGAGCGCTCCCCAAAAACCTGATCGCCCTTCACCCGTACAGGTTCACGAGAGGCGGGGTTCCGGAGGCCTACTGTCCCGATCTGCGGTGCACGCCGCAAGCCGGGATGAGGAAGACGAAAGCGGCGGCGCAAGGTTCTGGAGGGTAGGCGTGTGTGTGGATTGATACGGTGCCGATTAGGTTTAGCCCGGACGCTTATATAGTGCAAGTTAGGAGGATCGTGGGCTCAGCCCACGTCCGAGTCGGTAACAGCCACGTCCATAAAAACTAGAAACGGCTGTAATTAACGCGTTCGTTAATGACTCATAATCAGTTTTCCCAACCAGCAAAATAAAGCTCGGCTCGGCGAGATTCCCGCAACCCGCGGCGCGCGCGCGCGTCGTGACGAGGCGAGGTGTGGCATGGCGAGGCCAGGCGGGCGGCGTCAGAGGAGGAGTGCGCGAGGGCTACTCTTCTTTTCATATCTTAGTGAGTGATGCAACACTCTACTATATAAGGTGGTCCAACTCCCCTTCAACTAGCAATGTGAGACTAAACTTTAGCACCACTACACAACCATATGCTGCCATATACAAGTGGGCCAAAGAGAATTTCAGAATTTGTCTAATGGGCCAACAGCCCAAAACTCACCAAATTCCAACAATCCCCCACAAAGTCTCATTGGCACATCACAACACGTTTCTTCCAGAACATTGTTTTATATACCGGTGTGTAGTGGAGATTGTTAAGTTGAACTTCCACGTTAAACTTCATGTTACGCTAGCTAGCAACTTGAATAGTGGACTATGCCTTAAACTACAAGTTTTTTGCGCGCTAGTTTCACACAAAATCTAGACCGGTACAGGGCTACCGTCGGCTTCCCCGCGGTTTGGAGCTTATGCGTCATACTCCAGGGCCTTTCATGAGTTTATTAGAGAGCACCCAACTCTCACGGAATGCGACGTTTGACAGTCAGACTCATGTAGGTGTGTTCCTCAAGAGATGTTCTGCAGGACAACATCTCCGCTTATAAAAAGCACTTGGAACACATTAAGATAAATATCAACCTGCCATGCAGATTAAGAGAGTATTGCATCTATATGGAGATGTAAATATAATATGGGGATGCTCTCCTCTCAGCTGACCAACAGCTTGTCTCTCATCCCTAATTCACGGGATCTCCGATCACATAGAGTGGGTTGCCACTGGGATCAACTGATGGAGAACAGCAGGGAAAATAAAAAAAGAAAATAAAGCAGAAGTCAAGTACAATACTGACTTCTACAGAGTTCTACTCTATTCTACATAATTTGGTACTTTAGTCATATGTGTTGTAGAAGTTTCCAGAGTGTTCTAGCCATGTGTTGTAGTCATGTTTCTTGTATTATTTATTAGCTTTAAGTAGTGTTCTCTGGAATGTTCCATCTACAAGTAGAACTAAGTAGTGAAGGCTTATGCAGCCTATAAATAGAGGAGCACTCCTCTATCTAGGGACCAGACTATGTAACCTTCACCTATCAATAAAGAACTTTGGGTTCCTGTTTTAAGATCTTGGACTAGATCTTGTGTGTTAAGAGTTTTGGATTAAACTCTTGACGGCCCCGCCTCTAGAGCGATATCTAGCGCAGCACGTTGGAGTGGTTCCTTCAACATTTGTGCTGTATTTATTATAGCAGCAAGGTGGAGTTGTTCCTCCACAACCTTTGTGCTGCATCAGGTGGTATCAGAGCCCTGTTGATCCGTTCTAGCTGCTAATTCTCTCATTGAGATCAAGATGCAGCAAACAATGGAGGATTTAGGAAAGAGAGTTGATGTTGTAGAACAACATATCCAAGAGCTACGTGAAGATCTTAACCGGAGGTTCAATCAGCTCATTGAGATGATAAAAAGGGGTGTTCCTCCTGCTGCCGATGAAGAAGATTCATCAAAGGAGAGAAGAGATGTTCAACAACAAAGAAGAGGAGGTCATCTTCAATCCCAAACACCCCGATGACACACATATCAGCATACCTCGAGAAGGCCAACTTATACGGAAGCTTCTGAAGAGGAAGAATATGATGATGCCCTTGAGGAACCTGATCTCTATACATGCCCGAGAGTACCCAATTCTACATATGCAAGAGATACATACAAGGTGAAAGCTGAAATCCCCACTTTCAATGGAAATGTTGATATTGAAGGGTGCCTTGATTGGTTTTATGAGGTTGAGACTTTCTTTGAGGTCATGAACATTCCGGAAGACCGTAGAGTTTCTTTGGTCGCATACAAGCTGAAAGGAGGAGCTGGTGCATGGTGGCAACGCCTTCAAGAAGACCGCCGATTAAGAGGAGAATCGCGTGTGAGATCTTGGCGACAAATGAAGAATCTTTTGAAAGGGAGATTTTTGCCCGCAGATTATGATCAGATCCTATTCATTCAATTTCAGAACTGTGTTCAAGGAAATAGGACTGTTTCTGAGTACACGGAAGAGTTTATAAGGCTACAAGTGAGGTGCAACCTCGCTGAAACTGAAGATCAACAAGTTGCAAGATACATCAATGGTCTCAATGACATTATCCAAGATCGTTTGGGGATGCCACAGATTTGGTCCATTGACCAAGCACAAGCTCTAGCCTTAAAGGCCGAGAGGTTGGTGAAGACAAGGAAAGCAAGTAAGGCCCCATACTCTCCTACAGAAGGTTCAGCTAGGAGTCATTCCCACAGGGTGGAAGAGAAGATCACCCAACCCAAGGCTAAGCAACCTGCCCCAAAGCAAGCTGGAGGCAAGAGTAAGGCAAAGACAGGGATAAAATGCTATAAATGCGGTGAAGATGGACATGTATCTAGCAACTGTCCATTGAGGAAATTTGTCAACACAACAATCCATGATGGTGAAGAGGCCGAAGAATATGAATCTGAGGAAATAGAAGGACAAGATGTTTATGAAGAAGAGGGTGAAGAAGTGGTGTGTGTGATTGAGCGTCTCTTGTGCTCAACACCACAGCCCGACAACACACAACAAAAGAAGATATTTGAGAGCAAATGCACGGTGAATGGCAAGGTATGTAAATTGGTGATTGACAGTTGCAGCTGTGAGAACCTTATCTCTCAGAATTTGGTGAACCATTTAAAGCTTGAGACACATGACCATCCAAGTCCCTACACTATTGGGTGGATCAAGAAAGGGGTGAATATGAGGGTCACCAAACAATGCAACTTGCCACTCTCTTTGGGTAAGTACTACCGCTCAAATGTGATGTGTGATGTTGTTGATATGTATGCAAGCCATGTTCTTCTTGGAAGACCTTGGCAGTTTGATGTGGATACGACATACAGAGGAAAAGAAAATTCTTACTCCTTCACTTGGAATAAGAGAAAGATCATCATCCTACCAAACCAATCAAATGGTGATGCCTCTAAGGAGGAGGGGAAAAACATGTTAACTATCTCCCACACCTCTAAGGAGTTTATGGCAGACTTGAAGGAGGCAGATATATGTGCTGCACTCATTGTTAAAGGTGAAGAGGAACCGGCGGTTGAAATTCCAGCAAAGGTACATGGCCTACTAGCTGAATTTCAAAGCATTCTTGGAGAACCACAAGGCCTACCGCCAATGAGGGGAATACAACATCGAATTGACTTGATCCCAGGAGCAAGTCTTCCTAATCTTCCACACTATCGAATCAGCCCAAAGGAGCATGATATACTAAAGGAAAAGGTGGAGGAGTTATTGCAGAAAGGACACATACAAGAAAGTATTAGTCCATGTGTTGTACCAGCTTTGATCACGCCAAAGAAAGATGGATCTTGGCGCATGTGTACGGATAGTAGAGCTATCAACAAGATCACCATAAGGTACAGATTCCCTATTCCCCGCCTAGATGATATGTTAGATCAGCTCAGTGGTGATAGGGTGTTCACAAAGCTAGATTTAAAAAGCGGATATCATCAAATTCGCATCAGACCTGGGGATGAATGGAAAACAACTTTCAAGACAAAGGAAGGGTTGTTTGAATGGTTGGTCATGCCATTTGGACTCTCAAATGCGCCAAGTACCTTTATGCACTTGATGAACCAGGTACTTAGACCCTTCTTATCCCAATTTGTTGTGGTTTATTTTGATGACATCCTGATATATAGCAAGGACGAAGATGAACACTTGGGTCACATTTGTGAGGTGCTACGGGTACTAAAGGAAAACGAACTTTATGTCAACTTGAAGAAATGTGTTTTCCTTCAAACACGACTTCTTTTCTTGGGGTTTGTCATCACAAGTAAGGGCATCCGTGTTGATGACTCTAAAGTTGAAGCAATAAGGAAATGGCCAACTTAAAAAACTATTTCAGAGGTGAGAAGTTTTCATGGTCTTGCAACTTTCTATAGGCGGTTTGTGAAAAATTTCAGTACCATTATGGCACCAATCACTGAATTCTTGAAGAAAGGAAAATTTCAATGGAATGAATCCGCTGAAGCTAGTTTCAAAGAGATAAAGGAAAGGCTCTCGCAAGCTCCCGTCTTGGTACTACCTGATTTTACTAAGACATTTGAGCTGGAATGCAATGCAAGTGGAGTAGGCATTGGGGATGTTCTATCACAAGAACGAAAACCCATCGCTTTCTTTAGTGAGAAGCTAAGCGAAGCAAGACAAAAGTGGAGTACCTATCAGCAAGAATTGTATGCTGTTTTCAGGGCTTTGAAGACTTGGGAAGTCTATTTGCTTCCTAAGGAATTCATTGTTTACACTGACCATCAATCTTTAAAGCATTTTAGAAATCAAAAGCATGTGGATCGCATGTTAGCAAGATGGGCAGCGTACCTAGAGAGGTTTAACTACCTTATGGTGCACAAGTCTGGAGTAACCAACAAGGTAGCAGATGCTTTGAGTCGACGTGCATGCCTCTTGACTTCCTTCGAGGCTGAACTTCCAGGTATTGATCAAATAAAGGAATTGTACGAAGAGGATGAAGACTTTGGCCATGTTTGGATGAAGCACTTGAGAGATCAACCATTAGGTAACGACTATTTGGTGCAAGATAGTTATCTCTTCAAGAATGATCGTTTATGTATCCAAGAAGTTCTCTACATGACAAATTGATTAGGGAGCTTCATTCAAGTGATCTTAGTGGCCATGTTGGACGTGACAAAACTATCGCAAACTTGGAGGCTCGTTATTTTTTGCCACAACTAAAGAGGGATGCGGGAAAGTTTGTTCAGCGGTGCCCTATATGTCAAACATGCAAAGGTCAAGTCCAGAACACAGGGTTATACATGCCTTTGCCTGTTCCTGATGCTCCATGGGAGGATATCTCTATGGATTTCGTCTTGGGTTTGCCAAGAACAAGACATGGGAATGATGCAGTATTTGTGGTTGTGGACAGATTCTCTAAAATGGCGCATTTCATTCCGTGCCGCAAGACAACGGATGCTCATCATGTTACAAATCTATTTTTTCGAGAAGTGGTCAGACTTCACGGGGTCCCAAGGTCCATCGTCTTAGACCGTGATAGCAAGTTTCTTGCTGCATTTTGGCTAACTTTGTGGAAGCAATTCAATACCGAATTAAAATTTTCGAGTACTGCTCACCCACAAACCAATGGCCAAACGGAAGTGGTGAACAAGTTTTTGGGCAGTCTAGTCCGTTGCATTTGTGGAGACAAAAGGGGACAATGGGATTTGGCCTTATCTCTTGCTGAATTCTCCTACAACAACTCCAAGCATAGATCAACACGAAGGAGTCCGTTTTCTATTGTCTACACTAAAGTTCCAACACATATGGTGGATCTAGTGAAGCTACCATCAAGGGGGAGCTCAAAGTCAGCATTATCCTTTGCTGATAACTACACTGAATTATTTGAAGAAATTCGCAATGTGTTGGAGGCACAAAATCAGAAGTACAAACAACTTGCTGACTGCAAACGGAGGCCAAAATCATTCCAAGTTGGAGATAAGGTGATGGTATACCTCCGAAAAGAAAGACTGCCATTAGACATTAAAGGGAAGCTTAGAAAGCGGAAATATGGACCCTTCTCTATTCTAAGAAGGATAAATGATAATGCTTATATGATAGATCTTCCAGCCGAGATAGGAATATCCAACACATTCAATGTGGCAGACCTGACTCTCTATCACCCCGAAGAAGCACTTTATGAGGATAACTCGAGGTCGAGTTCTAAACAACCAGGGGAGAATGATGGAGAATAGCAGGGAAAATAAAAAAATAAAATAAAGCAGAAGTCAAGTACAATACTGACTTCTACAGAGTACTACTCTATTCTACATAATTTGGTACTTTAGTCATATGTGTTGTAGCAGTTTCCAGAGTGTTCTAGCCATGTGTTGTAGTCATGTTTCTTGTATTATTTATTAGCTTTAAGTAGTGTTCTCTGGAATGTTCCAGCTACAAGTAGAACTAAGTAGTGAAGGCTTATGCAGCCTATAAATAGAGGAGCACTCCTCTATCTAGGGACCAGACTATGTAACCTTCACCTATCAATAAAGAACTTTGTGTTCCTATTTTAAGATCTTGGACTAGATCTTGTGTGTTAAGAGTTTTGGATTAAACTCTTGACGGCCCCGCCTCTAGAGCGATATCTAGCTCACGCCCCTAGAGCGATATCTAGCGCATCACGTTGGAGTGGTTCCTTCAACATTTGTGATGTCTTTATTATAGCAGCAAGCTGGAGTTGTTCCTCCACAACCTTTGTGCTGCATCATCAACTCATAGCGTGGGTCTCAAACCCATCTCCCTCGATGCATTATCTATCACATTGCGTGATAAAGCCTTTGTGAAGAGATCTGCCAGATTCTTAGATGTTTGGATATAATCCAACGCAATAACTCCGGAGTTTCTCAGTTTCCTGACAGATTTCAATCTCCTCTTCACATTCCTTGACGACTTCATATTATCCTTAAAACTGTTTACTTTGACGATCACAGTTTCATTATCATAGTTCATCGGGATGGCGGGTATTGGTTTTTCAACCACAGGTAAGTCCATCAAGAGCTCACGAAGCCACTCTGCTTCAACAATGGCTGTGTCTAATGCTGTGAGTTCTGCTTCCATTGTTGACCTCGTTAAGATGGTCTGCTTGCAAGACTTCCAGGCAACAACGCCACCACCAAGTGTAAACAAATAACTACTTGTGGCCTTAATCTCATCATCATCAGATATCCAGTTTGAATCACTATAACCCTCAAGTACCCGTGGATACCCAGTATAGTGAATACCATAACTCGCAGTGCCTTTCAAATAGCGCAAAATTCTTTCAAGAGCATGCCAATGATCATCTCTAGGATTTGACACAAATCGACTCAGTTTGCTTACAGCAAATGATATGTCAGGTCTAGTAGCGCTGGCTAAATACATGAGTGAGCCAATAATTTGAGAATATCTCAATTGATCTATAGCAGTCTTTCGATTTTTTCGAAGTAGCACGCTCGGATCATAAGGCGTTGGAGAAGAATTGCAGTCGCTATACCCGAAGCGACTCAATATCTTTTCCACATAGTGAGACTGAAGCAATGTAATCCCACCATTGTCATCCTTTAGTAGCTTGATGTTTAAGATTACATCAGCCACTCCCAAGTCCTTCATCTCAAAGCAGCGAGATAGGAACTCTTTGACCTCCTCGATAACAACGAGGTTGGTCCCGAATATCAATATGTCGTCAACAAAGAGACACATAATAACTCCCTCGCCCCCACCATGGCGATAGTACACACATTTGTCAGCTTCGTTTACAACAAAGCCTTCAGTAGTTAAAGTTCTTTCAAACTTCTCGTGCCACTGCTTAGGATCTTGCTTAAGACCATATAAAGACTTCACTAACTTACACACCTTTCCTTCTTGACCATCTACTACAAATCCGCCAGGCTGCTCCATATAAATTTCCTCATCTAGCTCTCCATTTAGAAAAGTTGTCTTAACGTCCATTTGATGAACGAGAAGACCATGTGAGGCAGCCAAGGAAAGTAGTACTCGAATAGTGGTCAATCTGGCTATAGGTGAGTAGGTATTGAAGAAGTCTTCACCTTCCTTTTGGGTATAACCCTTAGCCACAAGACGTGCCTTGTACTTTTCAATAGTACCATCAGGTCTAAGCTTTTTCTTAAACACCCATTTACATCCTACAGGTTTACACCCATAAGGACGATCAGTGATTTCCCAAGTACCATTAGCTAAGATGGAGTCCATCTCGCTCCGGACAGCTTCCTTCTAGTAGTCAGCATCTTGAGATGCATAGGCTTCTGAAATAGAAGTGGGAGTATCATCCACAAGGTACACAATGAAATCATCACCAAATGACTTTGCAGTCCTTTGTCTCTTGCTCCTTTTGGGAGTTTCATTGTCATCCTCCACAGGATCATCAGAGTGTTCTATCGGCATAGTGGGTTCAGGAATTATAGAAAATTCCTCACTAGATGAACTAGTCATCTCCTGATTTGATGAGATAGACATACCTTTCATAGGAAATATGTCCTCAAAGAAAGTCGCATCATTCGACTTCATAATTGTACCAACATGCATGTCGAATACCTCGGATTTTACTATCAAAAATCTATAGCCAATGCTATGAAAAGCATATCCCAAAAAACACAATCAACGGTTTTTTGGTCCAAGCTTTCGCTTCTTGGGTATTGGAATATTGACTTTCGCCAAACAACCCCAAGTTCGTAAGTAAGAGAGTTTAAGCCTTTTCTTTTCCCATTCCTCAAATGGAGTCATGGTTTTATCTTTTATAGGAACACGATTTAGTACATGACACACAGTCATTAGCGCCTCCCCCCACCATTCCTTAGAAAGACCCGATGTATCCAACATGGCGTTAACCAAATTAGTTAGAGTGCGGTTCTTCCTTTCAGCCACCCCATTTGACTGAGGTGAGTAGGGAGGCGTCCTCTCATGTATAATACTACGTTCCATACAGAATAAATCAAATTCGTTTGAAAAGTACTCTCCACCACGATCCGACCTTAGTCGCTTGATTTTAAGATCAAGTTGGTTTTCTGCCTCAGCTTTATAGATTTTGAAGTAGTTCAAAGCTTCATCTTTAGATTTCAGAAGATAAACATAGCAGTATCTAGTGGAGTCATCAATCAACGTCATAAAGTATCTTTTTCCACCTTTTGTCAACACACCATTCATCTCACAAAGATCTGAATGTATAAGTTCTAGCGGTGCTAAGTTTCTCGGTTCCGTAGCCGTATGAGACTTGCGGGGTTGCTTTGCTTGCACACAAACTTGGCACTTAGAACCTTTGACAGTGGTAAATTTTGGAATTAAACTCATATTGGCTAGCCGCGTCATGCAACCAAAGTTAATATGACAGAGTCGTGAATGCCAAATGTTGGACTCATTATCATTGCAAACATGATTAATAACTTTAGTACATGAGTGTGAAAAAGACAAGCGGAACATACCTCCGCACTCATAACCCTTTCCAACAAATTGTACATACTTAGAAATTACAACTTTATTGGACTCAAAAACCAACTTAAAGCCATCTCGACATAAAATAGATCCACTGACGAGATTCTTATTGATGGAGGGAACGTGCTGCACACTCTTCAGCTGTACGGTCTTCCCCAAAGTAAACTTCAGATTTACCGTACCAACACCATGAACAGAAGCACGTGAGCTGTTTTCCATCAGCACGGAAGAGGTCCTTGAGACCTGATAAGAGGAAAACATGGAAATACCAGAACATACATGTGTATTAGCACCCGTGTCTATCCACCAAACAGGAGAATGACATACTAAAAGGATAGTAGGTAAAATACCGTACCCAGCATCCTTCATCTCAGTATTGCTAATAACAACATTAGCGGACTTGCCGCTGTTCCCATGTTGACGCTTGTCAAAGCGATTAGGGCAGCTAGGAGCCCAATAATCAGGATCACCACAGACGTGGCAAGAGCCTGTCCTCTTATCATTTTTCTTCTTGAAGTTGGTAGAGTGCGTGACCTTGTTCTTGCCATCAAACTTTCCCTTTCCTTCAGTTTTGTTCTTATTCCCGAACTTGTGGGATTGGAAGTTTTTCCTCTGCACTAAATTGGCAGTAGAACCTCCCTCAAGTCCTCGAGCAGTTTTGTCCTTTGCTCTCGCCTTCTCTTCCACATGAAGAGACCCAATGAGATCCGTAACGGAAAACTCTTGTCTCTTATGTTTTAGAGAAGTAGCAAAGTTCCTCCACGAAGGAGGAAGCTTGGCAATAATGCCACCAGCCACAAATTTTTCCGGTAAGGAACACTTGAACTGCTCAAGTTCTTTGACAAGTGATTTTATCTCATGAGCTTGCTCAACGACGGAGAACTCATCAACCATCCTGTAAGCATAGGATTGCTCCATGACATACAGCTCAGTGCCAGCGTCCGAGACCCCAAACTTGGCCTCGAGCGCTTCCCACGCGTCCTTGCCATTATCAAATGACATATATGGGTCAACAATGTTGTCCCCAAGAACACTGAACAAAGCCGCCATAAACATGGTATCGGCTTTCTTAAAGTTCGCTTCCTGCTCAGCAGAAAGATCTCCTTCAGGCTTGCCAAGAGTGGCGCTATAGCAGTTTAGGTTTTAAAACCAGAGAACTGCTCTCTTGCGCCATCTCTTATAGTGCATGCCATCAAAAGGAGGCGGCCTAGTAGCCGCGACTACACCAGTAGAATTCAGTTGCCTATAATCAGGTTTTTGGATTGTTGGAAATATAAGCAATAATCCATATGATTTAATCCAAATAATAAACTGATAAAACATGATCATACAAACGGTACTAAAACCAATTATGCAGATCAATAAAGTAGATCAATAGATTACATCTATAGGAGATAAACCTATCACATCTACAGCAAACGCTAGAACAGAGAACTCTAGCATAATCCGAAAAAGATAGTTGAGTATCACGTACAGAGTAGGCTGAATAGCAGCCGTAGCGGTCGCAGCAGCGTCGCCCATGTTGAGGTTGTCTAAGTGATTGGTGACATCCGGGAAGAAGTCGTCGTCAGGGAACTCGTCGGAGCAGGACGTCGTAGTTGCCAGTAGTCTTGCTGAGCGCTCCCCAAAAACCTGATCGCCCCTCACCCGTACAGGTTCACGAGAGGCGGGGTTCTAGAGGCCTACTGTCCCGATCTATGGTGCACGTCGCAAGCCGGGATGAGGAAAACGAAAGCAACGACGCAAGGTTCTGGAGGGTAGGCGCGTGTGTGGATTGATACAGTGCCGATTAGGTTTAGCCCGGACGCTTATATAGTGCAGGTTAGGAGGATCGTGGGCTCAGCCCACGTCCGAGTATGACTCATAATCAGTTTTCCCAACCAGCAAAATAAAGCTCGGCTTGGCGAGATTCCCACAACCCGCGGCGCGCTCATCGTGACGAGGCGAGGCGTGGCGTGGCGAGGCGAGGCGGGCGGCGTCGGAGGAGGAGTGCGCGAGGGATACTCTTCTTGTCACACCTTAGTGAGTGATGCAACACTCTACTATATAAGGTGGTCCAACTCCCCTTCAACTAGCAATGTGGGACTAAACTTTAGCACCACTGCATAGCCATATGCTGCCATATACAAGTGGGCCAAAGATAATTTTAGAATTTGTCTAATGGGCCAACAACCCAAAACTCACCAAATTCCAACAATCCCCCACAAAGTCTCATTGGGACATCACAACACTTTTCTTCCAGAACATTGTTTTATATACCGATGTGTAGTGGAGATTGTTAAGTTGAACTTCCATGTTAAACTTCATGTTACGCTAGCTAGCAACTTGAATAGTGGACTATGCCTTGAACTACAAGTTTTCTGCACGCTAGTTTCACACAAAATCTAGACCGATACAGGGCTATCGTCGGCTTCCCCGCGGTTTGGAGCTTATGCATCATACTCTAGGGCCTTTCATGAGTTTATTAGAGAGCACCCAACTCTCACGGACTGCGACGTTTGACAGTCAGACTCATATAGGTGTGTTCCTCAAGATGTTCTGCAGGACAACATATCCGCTTATAAAAAGCCACTTGGAACACATTAAGATAAATATCAACCTGCCATGCAGATTAAGAGAGTATTGCATCTTTATGCAGATGTAAATATAATATGGGGATACTCTCCTCTCAGCTGACCAACATCTTGTCTCCCATCCCTAATTCACGGGATCTCCGATCACATAGAGTGGGTTGCCACTGGGATCAACTCATAGCATGGGTCTCAAACCCATCTCCCTCGATGCATTATCTATCACATTGCGTGATAAACCCTTTGTGAAGGGATCTGCCAGATTCTTAGATGTTTGGATATAATCCAACGCAATAACTCTGGAGTTTCTCAGTTTCCTGACAGATTTCAATCTCCTCTTCACATGCCTTGATGACTTCATATTATCCTTAGAACCGTTTACTTTGAGGATCACAGTTTGATTATCACAGTTCATCGGGATGGCGGGTATTGGTTTTTCAACCACAGGTAAGTCCATCAAGAGATCACGAAGCCACTCTGCTTCAACAGTGGCTATGTCTAATGCTGTGAGTTCTGCTTCCATTGTTGACCTCGTTAAGATGGTCTGCTTGCAAGACTTCCAGGAAACAGCGCCACCACCAAGTGTAAACAAATAACCACTTGTGGCCTTAATCTCATCAGCATCAGATATCCGGTTTGAATCACTATAACCCTCAAGTACCCGTGGATACCCATTATAGTGAATACCATAACTCGCAGTGCCTTTCAAATAGCGCAAAACTCTTTCAAGAGCATGCCAATGATCATCTCCAGGATTTGACACAAATCGACTCAGTTTGCTTACAGCAAAGGAGATGCCAGGTCTAGTAGCGCTGGCTAAATACATGAGCGAGCCAATAATTTGAGAATATCTCAATTGATCTTTAGCAGTCTTTCGATTCTTTCAGAGTAGCACGCTCGGATCATAAGGCGTTGGAGAAGAATTGCAGTCGCTATACCCGAAGCGACTCAATATCTTTTCCACATAGTGAGACTGAAGCAATGTAATCCCACCATTGTCATCCTTTAGTAGCTTGATGTTTAAGATTACATCAGCCACTCCCAAGTCCTTCATCTCAAAGCAGCAAGATAGGAACTCTTTGACCTCCTCGATAACAGCGAGGTTGGTCCCGAATATCAATATGTCATCAACATAGAGACACATAATAACTCCCTCGCCCCACCATGGTGATACTACACACATTTGTCAGCTTCGTTTACAACAAAGCCTTCAGCAGTTAAAGTTCTTTCAAACTTCTTGTGCCACTGCTTAGGAGCTTGCTTAAGACCATATAAAGACTTCACTAACTTACACACCTTTCCTTCTTAACCATCTACTACAAATCCGTCAGGCTGCTCCATATAAATTTCCTCATCTAGCTCTCCATTTAGAAAAAGTTGTCTTAACGTCCATTTGATAAACGAGAAGACCATGTGAGGCAGCCAAGGAAAGTAGTACTCAAATAGTGGTCAATCTGGCTATAGGTGAGTAGGTATCGAAGAAGTCTTCACCTTCCTTTTGGGTATAACCCTTAGCCACAAGATGTGCCTTGTACTTTTCAATAGTACCATCAGGTCTAAGCTTTTTCTTGAACACCCATTTACATCCTACAGGTTTACACCCATAAGGACGATCAGTGATTTCCCAAGTACCATTAGCTAAGATGGAGTCCATCTCGCTCCGGACAGCTTCCTTCTAGTAGTCAGCATCTTGAGATGCATAGGCTTCTGAAATAGAAGTGGGAGTATCATCCACAAGGTACACAATGAAATCATCACCAAATGAATTTGCAGTCCTTTGTCTCTTTCTCCTTTTGGGAGTTTCATTGTCATCCTCCACAGGATCATCAGAGTGTTATATCGGCATAGTGGATTCAGGAATTATAGAAAATTCCTGACTAGATGAACTAGTCATCTCCTGATTTGATGAGCTAGACATACTTTCTATAGGAAAGATGTCCTCGAAGAAAGTCGCATCATTCGACTCCATAATTGTACCAACATGCATGTCGGATACCTCAGATTTTACTATCAAAAATCTATAGCCAATGCTATGAAAAGCATATCCCAGAAAAACATAATCAACGGTTTTTTGGTCCAAGCTTTCGCTTCTTGGGTATTGGAATATTGACTTTCGCCAAACAACCCCAGGTTCGTAAGTAAGAGAGTTTAAGCCTTTTCTTTTCCCATTCCTCAAATGGAGTCATGGTTTTATCCTTTACAGGAACATGGTTTAGGACATGACACGCAGTCATTAGCGCCTCCCCCCACCATTCCTTGGAAAGACCCGATGTATCCAGCATGGCGTTAACCAAATTAGTTAGAGTGCGGTTATTCCTTTTGGCCACCCCATTTGACTGAGGTGAGTAGGGAGGCGTCCTCTCATGTATAATACCGTGTTCCATACAGAATAAATCAAATTCATTTGAAAAGTACTCTCCACCACGATCCGACCTTAGCCGCTTGATTTTAAGATCAAGTTGGTTTTTTGCCTCAGCTTTATAGATTTTGAAGTAGTTCAAAGCTTCATCTTTAGATTTCAGAAGATAAACATAGCAGTATCTAGTGGAGTCATCAATCAACGTCATAAAGTATCTTTTTCCACCTTTTATCAACACACCATTCATCTCACAAAGATCTGAATGTATAAGTTCTAGCGGTGCTAAGTTTCTCGGTTCCGCAGCCGTATGAGACTTGCGGGGTTGCTTTGCTTGCACACAAACTTGGCACTTAGAACCTTTGACAGTGGTAAATTTTGGAATTAAACTCATATTGGCTAGCCGCGTCATGCAACAAAAGTTAATATGACAGAGTCGTGAATGCCAAATATTGGACTCATTATCATTGCAAACATGATTAATAACTTTAGTACATGAGTCTGACAAAGACAAGCGGAACAGACCTCCACACTCATAACCCTTTCCAACAAATTGTACATACTTAGAAATTACAACTTTATTGGACTCAAAAACCAACTTAAAGCCATCTCGACATAAAAGCGATCCGCTGACGAGATTCTTATTGATGGAGGGAACGTGCTGCACATTCTTCAGTTGTACGGTCTTCCCCGAAGTAAACTTCAGATTTATCGTACCAACACCATGAACAGAAGCACATGAGCCGCTTCCCATCAGCACGGAAGAGGTCCTTGAGACCTGATAAGAGGAAAACATGGAAATACCAGAACATACATGTGTATTAGCACCCGTGTCTATCCACCAAACAGGAGAATGACATACTGAAAGAATAGTAGGTAAAATACTGTACCCAGCATCCTTCATCTCAGTATCGCTAATAACAACATTGACGGACTTGCCGTTGTTCCCATGTTGACGCTTGTCAAAGCGATTAGGGCAGCTAGAAGCCCAATGATCAGGATCACCACAGACGTGGCAAGAGCCTTTCCTCTTATCATTTTTCTTCTTGAAGTTGGTAGAGTGTGTGGCCTTGTTCTTGCCATCAAACTTTCCCTTTCCTTTAGCTTTGTTCTTATTTTTGAACTTGTGGGATTGGAAGTTTTTCCTCTGCACTAAATTGGCAGTAGAACCTCCCTCAAGTCCTCAAGCAGTTTTGTCCTTTGCTCTCGCCTTCTCTTCCACATGAAGAGACCCAATGAGATCCGTAACGGAAAACTCTTGTCTCTTATGTTTCAGAGAAGTAGCAAAGTTCCTCCACGAAGGAGGAAGCTTGGCAATAATGCCACCAGCCACAAATTTGTCCGGTAAGGAACACTTGAACTGCTCAAGTTCTTTGGCAAGTGATTGTATCTCATGATCTTGCTCAACGACGGAGCGCTCATTAACATTCCTGTAGTCATAGAATTGCTCCATGACATACAGCTCAGTGCCAGTGTACGAGACCCCAAACTTGGCCTCGAGCGCTTCCCACGTGTCCTTGCCATTATCAAATGACATATATGGGTCAACAATGTTGTCCCCAAGAACACTGAACAAAGCCGCCATAAACATGGTATCGGCTTTCTTAAAGTTTGCTTCCTGCTCAGTAGAAAGATCCCCTTCAGGCTTGCCAAGAGTGGCGCTATAGCATTTTAGGTTTTCAAACCAGAGAACTGCTCTCTTGCGCCATCTCTTATAGTGCATGCCATCAAAAGGAGGCGGCCTAGTAGCCACGGCTACACCAGTGGAATTCAGTTGCCTATAATCAGGTTTTGGGATTGTTGGAAATATAAGCAATAATCCATATGATTTAATCCGAATAATAAACTAATAAAACATGATCATACAAACGGTACTAAAACCAATTATGCAGATCAACAAAGTAGATCAATAGATTACATCTATAGGAGATAAACCTATCACATCTACATCAAACGCTAGAACAGAGAACTCTAGCATAATCCGAAAAAGACAGTTGAGTATCACGTACAGAGTAGGCTGAATAGCAGCCGTAGCGGTCGCAGCAGCGTCGCCCATGTTGAGGTTGTCAAAGAGATTGGTGACATCCGGGAAGAATTCATCGTCAGAGGACGTCGTAGTTGCTAGTGAGGCATCCGAAAAAGCGGAAAGCGGCAGCGCAAGGTTCTGGAGGGTAGGCGCGTGTGTGGATTGATCGGCTCGGCGATATTCCCGCAACCCGCGGCGCGCGCGTCGTGACGAGGCGTGGCGAGGCGGACGGCGTCGGAGGAGGAGTGCGCGAGGGCTACTCTTCTTGTCACAACTTAGTGAGTGATGCAACATTCTACTATATAAGGTAGTCCGACTCTCATTCAACTAGCAATGTGAGACTAAACTTTAGCACCACTACACAGCCATATGCTGCCATATACACGTGGGGCAAAGAGAATTTCAGAATTTGTCTAATGGGCCAACAGCCCAAAACTCACCAAATTCCAACATTAGGTTCAGAAATATGAGTACACTGAGTCAAATTTTAGGCGAATGGCTAGAGACGGTCTACACTGGCCAAAATTTAGGGCCACTTACTATGCGTACAATCACCAAAATTTAGAACAAGATAAATCGGAACAATCCATTCAATTTGATACATTGTTAGGTAGTGCTCAAAAGATACAAGAAGTGAGCGGCAAGAAGTTATGAAACTACAGCAAGGAGGCCAAATTTCACTACAGGAATGGGAAGCTATGCCGACGACCGGTCGCTAGCCAAACGTCGGGGCCGTCGGCGTAGCCATCGTCTAGGCCAGCTCTGCTAAGCAGCCGTCGGCGTAGAATTGCCCTCGGCATATCCTATGCTACGCCGACGGCTGCCCTCGGCGTAGCATACGCCGACGGCTGCCCTCGGCGTAGCTATTTTTTATTTTATCTCATTAAACTTTGCAAAATCATAACTAAATCATTCTAATTCAGAAAAATACAGATAATATATCAAAATTTGCAAAAAAATAAGACCTATCTATTTACACTCAAATATTACACATTTGTAAATAAAAATTAAGTAAAACATAAAATATTATATATAGTTTAAAACGGGCATAAAAAAATTCAAAAATGATCGAAACAATGCGAAACCTTCGCGTGGTGTTATATTATGTGACATAGTTAGAAGGAAAAATATAAAACTTGGTATATTGATTATGTCTCAAAGAAACCTTTACAAAATGATCTATCTCATTCGAGGTTTATTCTTGGCTTTCTGGTCAAATGACCAATGTTATGGCTAGAATCAAGGCATAGTTTGTGATAATGTGCCCATATTATGCATACACATGCATCATGGGATGGCGAACAATATTACAGGAGGAAGCTTTCCTTTTTGTCACACCAAAAAGGCATTTTCCATTTTCCGAGCATAAAAAAACAGACGGTTTTGTGAAGCAACCACCAAATGGCTAATTAAAAATGGTACCACCACATTTTACAAAAATACTATACCACCTTATATGGACAATGTTCCAATAAGGGGATCCGAAACATTTCCGTCCACCTCTGGTGAAAAAGAAAAATTCCTGCCGAATCGGTAGGAAGTGGGTCAGATATGAACTACAGGTACATGATCCGATGCTCATGTTTTTTTACAAAAATCATTTTTAGGTTCACAATATGCTATTTTATCAAAAATCCAATGCAAGTTTAGCGAGGCTCGGCCCCGAGCTAAGAATCTTCATGCCCGGCGTTCGACAAAGTTTGACGATGGTTTAAAACGGGCATAAAAATTCAAAAACGATCGAAACAATGCGAAACCTTCGCGTGGTGTCATATTATGTGATATAGTTATAAGTAAAAATATTAAACTTGATATATTGATTATGTCTCAAAAAAACCTTCATAAAATGACCTATCTCATTCGAGGTTTCTTGGCTTTCGGGTCAAATGACCAATGTTATGGCTAGAATCAAGGCATAGTTTGTGATAATGTGTCCATATTGTGCATACACATGCATCATGGGATGGCGAACAATGTTGCAAGAGGAAGTTTTCCTTTTCGTCGCACCAAAAAGCCATTTCCCATTTTCCGAGCACAAAAAACGGACGATTTTGTGAAGCAACCACCAAATGGCTAATTCAAAATGCTACCACCATATTTTACAAAAATACTATACCACCTTATATGCACAATGTCCCAACAGGGGGATCCGAAACCTTTCCGTCCACCTCTGGTAAAAAAGACAAATTCTCGCCGAATCGGGAGGAAGTGGGTCAGATATGAACTACAGGTACATGATCCGATGCTCATGTTTTTAAAAAAAATCATTTTTAGGTTCACAATATGCTATTTTATCAAAGATCAAATGCAAGTTTAGCAAGGCTCGGCCCCGAGCTAAGAATCTTCATGCCCGCCGTTTGACAAAGTTTGACGATAGTTTAAAATGGGCATAAAAAATTCAAAAACGATCGAAACAATGCGAAATCTTCGCGTGGTGTCATATTATGTGACATAGTTATAAGTAAAAATATCAAACTTGATATATTGATTATGTCTCAAAAAACCTTCACAAAATGACCTATCTCATTCGAGGTTTCTTGGCTTTCGGGTCAAATGACCAATGTTATGGCTAGAATCAAGGCATAGTTTGTGATAATGTGCTCATATTGTGCATACACATGCATCATGGGATGGCTAACAATATTGCAGGAGGAAGTTTTCCTTTTCATCGCACCAAAAAGCCATTTCCCATTTTCTGAGCACAAAAAATGGACGGTTTTGTGAAGCAACCACCAAATGGCTAATTCAAAATGGTACCACCACATTTTACAAAAATATTATACCACATTATATAGACAATGTCCTAATAAGGGGATCCGAGACCTTTCCGTCCACCTCTGGTGAAAAAGACAAATTCCTGCCGAATCGGTAGGAAGTGGGTCAGATATGAACTACGGGTACATGATCCGATGCTCATGTTTTTTTACAAAAATCATTTTTAGGTTCACAATATGCTATTTTATCAAAAATCCAATGCAAGTTTAGCGAGGCTCGGTCCCGAGCTAAGAATCTTCATGCCCGGCGTTCGACAAAGTTTGACGATAGTTTAAAACGGGCATAAAAAATTCAAAAACGATCGAAACAATGCGAAACCTTCGTGTGGTGTCATATTATATGACATAGTTATAAGTAAAAATATTAAACTTGATATATTGATTATGCCTCAAAAAAACCTTCACAAAATGACCTATCTCATTCGAGGTTTCTTGGCTTTCGGGTTAAATGACCAATGTTATGGCTAGAATCAAGGCATAGTTTGTGATAATGTGCCCATATTATGCATACACATGCATAATGGAATGGCGAACAATGTTGCAGGAGGAAGTTTTCCTTTTCGTCGCACCAAAAAGCCAGTTCTCATTTTCCGAGCAAAAAAAACGGACGATTTTGTGAAGCAACCACCAAATGGCTAATTCAAAATGCTACCACAACATTTTACAAAAATATTATACCATCTTATATGGACAATGTCCCAACAGGGGTATCCGAAACCTTTCCGTCCACCTCTGGTGAAAAAGACAAATTCCTGCCGAATCGGTAGAAAGTGGGTCAGATATGAACTACATGTACATGATCCGATGCTCACTTTTTTTACAAAAATCATTTTTAGGTTCACAATATGCTATTTTATTAAAGATTCAATGCAAGTTTTTCTTTTCATCGCACCAAAAAAGCCATTTTTCATTATCCGAGCGCAAAAAGGAAATTTTCTAAAGCAACCACCAAATAGATAATTCAAAAAATGGAGGGTTTGTGATTAGTTGATATGGATATCATATTTGGATTCCTCTCATTTTTTTGATCAATTTAGACATATTATTTGTTAAATTCCGATTTACAGATTTAAAGATATTAATTATTCCATATTAAATAGAAAAATAGAAAAAAGTAAAATTATTATATTTTTATTTGAATTCCATAATATTTTTACTTATTTATTAATGTTTAGTTAGATAATTGTTTGTAATCTCAAAAAATACAAACATGTGACATGTTGATATAAGGGTTAATAGGATTGACATCATAGTATTGACAACAATGTATGAATTACTTTGCGGAAATAGATTCTGAAAGAACGAGGAAGTTAAGCGTGCTGGAGCTGGAGTAGTATTAGGATGGGTGACCGGCCGGGAAGTTTGACCAAGACTGCAATTTAATTAAATATTAAGTGTAATTAATGTTAAAAATATTCAAAGTGAGAGATTAACGAGTCAAATAATTTAAAGATTCAAAAATTGAGAAAAAAAATAAAATAAAATAATTAATTTTTTTTAAATGTTTTGCAACCTATCGACAAGCTATGCCGACGGCCGCTACGCCGAGGGCATTGCCCTCGGCGTAGCATACGCCGACGGCATTTTGATACACCGACGACCTCTACGTGCTCCGCCGAGGGAGCCCTTTGCCGAGGAGGCTACGCCGAGGGCAGCCGTCGGCGTACCATACGCCGAGGGCATTTTAGCCTACGCCGACGGCTTTTTGCCCTCGGCGTAGCGCGCGCGTCCTGTAGTGTTTGATCTTATCATGCATTGATATCGAGGATGGGAATAGGCAGGGGAAAACCAACTCCTAGTTTGATGATAGATGAGAGAAATCACGAGAGGAGTGGAACAATACTGGTGCAGTGGGTGCATACAAAGAAGACTCCAAAGAAACGATGAGACAAAAGGGGAGTTGGCCAACAAACATAAGCACGATATAATAGCCAGGTGGATGGAGGAGGAGAGGTTGTGGGTGGAGGGTGGAGTCGAGGCTTGCTTGATTGAGACTGAGGAGAGGAAGGTGCGCGTAGGATTGTTATCAAGGAGGAGAGCTTGAGGGTGAAGGCCAAGAAAGAAATGAGCAAGAAAAAAGAGCATGAGTAAAAGATCATGTTTATGAATGCAAGTGGGATGGATGCGATGGCAAGCAAATATTGGGAGATCACTCGTGGACAAATCGTGGCTTCCAAAATGCCACCATCAATGTTTTACTGTAGTGGTGGCGGTACTGGCAATGAGGGAGTGTTGTTTATGTTTGTATCAGGTGGCGTTTGGATCTTTTGTGTTGTTACTTTTGGTTGGATTCATATGTGATTTGAATTTGAAATATTGACAAGGTTTGGAATGTTTATAATGTTGAATGTATTAGAGACGATGTTCTTGTATGCAAATGGGTGTGAATAATAGAAAAGGGGGAGGGGTGTTAAGAAGTTAAGTCCACCGAAGGACTTGGTGCAACCACTCAAAACCCCTAAAATTATACTCTACTACAGCTATGGGGTTAAGTTCAGAAATATGAGTACACTGAGTCAAGTTTTAGGCGAATGGCTAGAGACGGTCTAGACTGGCCAAAATTTAGGACCACTTACTATGCGCATAATCACCACATATTGACAATAACTAATGCTAGAAAGCACCATCCATGTCTACATCCAATTAAACAAGCATAAAGAATTCCGCTCCAGCTGGCTCGTTGAATGAACAACTGGAGCTACAACAAAATGTTGCAGCTTACTGCTTACTGGTACCCCTAGACATTCTCCAAAAAATTCCAACCACTCGCGCAACCAACTACTGCCTCTCCCCGACATTAATTCTCTTCAGGAGATGTCTTTGTAGCAGTACTCGTGGTTGTAGTTCAAACTGAAACCACTACAACGGAGGGAGTTCTTTTCTTCCACGTAGATGCACGGTGCATGATGAAGTGTTCACATCATTCAGAACAGAACCATATCCCGGCCAAACGAGAAAAAGGATTTAACACCGCAAAAACCCCACGATTCGCCCACAAGTTTCCAAAGCAACAGGCTCCTTGAGTATAGAATAGTTCCGCCCATTCAGAGACTGTAAGGGCATCTCCAGCAGACCAACACATACGCTTCTGTTGCATCTGAATCGGTCCGAGTGGATAGGTGGGTCGCTCGCGCATGTTCCAGCAATATGATTCATATGGACAGACGTGTTTGATGTAACCCGTCGGTTCACTAATTTAGGCCATAGTTGCATCGGCGTGGACAGCGCATGTCCGGGCGTACTCCGATGGGCACGTGTGTAGATGGCGCATTAATTCGATAAACCTTTTTCATTAGATTGGTAGCATGTTATATCCAGATCTGGGCCTAATTTAACTAAACTAAAATGGGTTCTTCTGCTCGCTATCTAGTCGCCGTGTCTAGTCCTTGCTGCCGCATCTAGTCCTGACTACAGCTGTGGCCTGAGGGACCTGTTGTGCCAGCATGACCACCACGACGGTTATGATGGCGTTCCTTAGTGGTGGCGCGGCGGAGTTGCCTCATGTACTCGTCGGCCTGCTCGACCCGCTCCTTCATTGCCATCCCCTCATCAGATTTATATGTTGATCCAAATTCTACAAAGTATAGGCCAACTTTTGATGAGTGGAGCGAGGCCTGTCGTCAGAGGCTTGGGCCGAGTGGAACGATATATAAACCCCGTGTACTGTATGGAACGTCAAAGACCTAGGTTTTCACCGATATATAAACCCCTTGTAAGCCGCCGGTTGGGAAGAGTTGCATCTGTGAAATCTCCGGCATTTGTAAACACTCTCTGATATAGTGAAGTTTTGCTGGCTGACGCCCGTGTTTTTTCCTCTCTTTGTTGGAGAGGTTTTTCCATGTTAAATCCGTGTCCCCTTGCTGTGATTTTCTTTTCGTTCTTTGTTATCTTTTTGTCGCAATTATAACAATCAGCGGCCCAGCGGTGTACATCTCTCCATCTCTGTTGCCCAGCGGTCCCTGCTCTCCTGGGCCGCTCGCTCCGCCGCCATGACTGTGTGATAACTGGCTAGGCGGTGCGCGATGTCTTAGGACTCGAAAATGGCCCGCTGCTTGTTGCTCCTTTCCTGCACGGCTTCCTCAGGCTCATTGTCGAAGTGAGCAAGGAAGGAATCGTCCTCCTCCTCCTCCTCCTCTACGTCCATTGTCGCCGCCATCGTCGTAGCAGCCACATGTGCGACGCGCTGCACCTCCGTTGCGTCGGCCGTCGCTCAGTCGCGCGCCGCTTGCCAAGCGTGCCTCGGCCTACTTACTGCCACAGTGGCGGCATCACGTGCCGCCTTCCAAGTCGCTGCCTTGACCCGGCGTTGCGCATCGCGCCCACCACGTGAGCAGCGGGTTCACGGGCCACCACCTCCACGAGTGCATCGACGCTAGCGAGGCTCATCTCCCTTACCGCAACTTCGCGGGCATCGCACACCTCCTGCTCTCTGTTACAGCGAGGCATGGCTAACCTCCCTCCCCCCCCCCCCCACCACCAAGAACACTCCCTCATTGCCGGTACCGCCACCACTACCGTAAAACATTAATGTTGGCATTTTGGAAACCACGATTTGTCTACAGAGTGATCTCCCAATATTTGCTTGCCATTGCATCCATCCCACTAGCATTCATAAACATGATCTTTTACTCATGCTCCTTTTTCTTGATCATTTCTTTCTTAGCTAACAGGATTAAATCTAAGCTCAAAAAGGAAAAACCTATCTAAGCTAAAAAAAAATACAAGGATACCTATCTAACCCAACCTGAATGTATTAAATTTTAAAAAAAACTAATTTGAGTGAAGCCCGGATAAATTAGAAATGCCAGAAAGAAGCATCTCTCTTTTCATTTCTTTTCTTAAGAAAAACCAAATTTATTGATTAACTAACTAGTATATTTCAAATCGAAACTTAACAACCTGATCAACAAAAATCCATAATAAAAATTAAAAGCTACATTGAAGGCCTTGAAACTCATTTTCTCTAGCTCCACCTCCAACAAAACTAACTTGATAGGAAGAACATAAAACATTGACCCCGGGAAATGATCCATCGCGGGCTATACATTGTTAGGTAGATGAGACCTCTCCAGCAGCGATTTATACGCGTTCAAATAACAACCCGTTTAATTCGGTTTCCACGAAGACTTGAACCCGGGTGGGCTGGCTGCGCACTCGCTAGCGTTGCACCAAGTCGGCGCTTGGTTCTCAATAGGAAGAACATAGGAGAACACAAACATGTACAAGCTACAATAACCTGTTTCAAAGAGCCGCTTGAGTTCTCCACTTATTAGGTTAGAATCTTAGCATGTTGAACATGTCGTGGCATGGAACACACCTTGAAAAGAACCCTCTCGAACCTTCGGTTCATTATTGTACTTGTACTCTCTAGGGAAAATTCACGAGCACAACAAGATAAAAAGCATGAGATTTCCTAACCAAAACTTGGCACCACTATGCTGCAACCACCACATGATGGGTTCAAGCGTCAGATGAACAAATGAGATCATATGATGTGTGGGACTTCTATCCCAGGAACGACGCATCATTGTCGAAGTTCCACCACAATATAGACCCTAAGATAACTTAAAAGAAAATTAAAGTTTACTCCAACATTGATCTTGAACTCTTATGTCTCATGGAGCCAAAAAGGTTGCCAAGGACAAAGGGAGCCGACAAGAGTATCAATTTGGTTTCCGAGCAGCTAGATCTTTTTTCCGTACCCCTTCAGGTGACGGGCTTATAGCTCCTATGCGACGTCTTTACGTGGAATTGGAAGGAAAGCGACATCGTTGCAAATAATAGCTCGCATGCGATACTTCTGAAGCGGCAAATAGCTCCCGTGCGACACTTCTACTTAACCCTACGAGACCGTCAACGAATTCGAATCAGCTGAGCACAGTAGGACTCACAGCCTCTCCACGTCACGGCGGAACTCACCTGATGTCCACCTCATATCGTGGGACCCACCCTGTGGTTGAAGAGAGCCGTTGGCCCCGATCCGTCCCCACACCCGAGCACTCCCGCCACCGTTCCAGCATCTCATTCCCTTCAGTTTTCTTCTCCGGCGAGCAAGTGCGGCAACGCCGGCGAGAGATGTCGAGCTCTGCTTCCTTCCACCGCTCATGGCCCCGGTATGGTGCGGTGCCGATGAGGAGGTGCCCCGATTGCCCCTATACCGCGCCCCTGAAGCGGCTTGTCACATCCACCGACAAGAACGACAACATTGGCCGGGAATTTGTGAAGTGTGAGAGCAAGCCCGAGCCGGGAAAGGTGAGATCTGAGTGTTCCGAGCGTCAATTTCTCGCTTTTCTTTCGAAATTTCATGAATTTCATCGAATTTGGGATTTAGGGTTCATCTCTGCGATTTCAGGAACTGCCAAAATATGGGCATTTTGAGTGGCTTGATGAGTACATCGAGCGAATTGGGGTGGAGGTAGCATCCCGGAAGCTCGAAAACCCGTCCGTGGTGGAGCAATTGGGATGTGGCAACCCCATTTCCGCTGGTACTACGGTGGATGCGGAAGTGAAGGCCGAGCTAAAGAAGATGAACAAGCAGCTAAGGCAAATCATCGAATTGAAGAAGCATGACAATCCAATGGCCGTTTTTTTATTTTTGTGTAATTTCTCTCGGATTAGTTTATCTCCTGATCGTTAGTGATTAGACAACGCAGTCAGTGTTCGAGTGATGCTTTGTAATGGATGTAATGGTCTACATCTTTGGCTTGAATAAAATGCAACACAAATTCAGATTAATTTTGAGCTGCTCTGTTTTTGAAATCAGTGTTCATTCAGTTTCGTCAGTGTTCCTTTTATCAGTGTGCAGGGGGCGCCCGTGTGCAGGAGAGGGGGAGGGGTTGAAAAGTAAAAAAAACAATTGACAAGGATTGAAAAAGGTCAGACCCAAATAGAACTTAGCCAGGTCAAAATGGACGTATCCAGGCCCAATAGTAACTATATGTTGATTGGGCAAAAAAAAGGTACTCACGTTACAATCTAAATAGGGACGTGCGGATCTGCAGATACTCGTGCTCAGGTCGCAATCTTTTTTTTTGCGAAAGTAAATATATAAATAAAGTCCAAGGGCATCCATTTAACTAACATAACTTGGCAGCTCTTTTAACTTATGTAAATATTTAAATGTCTTGTTTGAAAATGAACCATGTGTTGTTTGAAAACAATCAACCATCATTACGTTAACTTATTCTTCCTTTTGACCTTTTCTAATTTCACTCATTTTATAAATATTGCACGAGTATTATATAAGAACTTGTTTTTGTCTCTTTTGTTTCATACACTTGTTGTTTTGGGTGTTTTGACAAATGACAATACAATAAAACACAGATTACAATAAAACAAGGGGATAGATAATATTGGGATAACATTACTTATATTAGATAGCCGGATCGATAACATTAGGATAACATTACAATAAAAAGAAAAAAGTACAATAATATAGAAGGGAATAGGCGCCCCGCCTAAACCCTGGGCTAGCCCCTAAACCCTAACCCTAGCTACCCTACTCCATCGGCGGTGGAGGCAGTGCCGGTGCAGCCGCCTTCGCGGCATTCCACGCCGCCAGCCTCTCCCGCTGCTCCCGCTTCCGCTGCTCCTCCTGGAAGGCCCAGCGATTGGCCTCCCGTCGCTCCTCGTCCTCCCGTCTACGCCTTTTCTTCAAGGCGCGCTCGGCCTGCTTCTCCTCCCACCTGGCGATAGCAGCCTCCTGCTTTGCCTCCTCCTTCTCCGCCTTAGCCCAGTACGCTTCGGAGGGGAGGTCGCCGCCGTCGGGGAGGTTGGGGACTGGGTTGTGGACGATGGGGCTCTGCTCCCCCAAGGGGCAGGGCGGGGATTTGCGTCCCTTTTTCTTGCCACGATTGGGGCGCGTAGGCGCCTCCTACTCCCAGAACTGCTTGTGGTCCGGGTGATTGTCCTCGTCGCTTACTTCTGTGTCGAAAGGGAAACGGAGGGGGGAGGTCGCCATGGTCGCCGGAGTGTTTGGGGGCTGGGAGGAGGCAAAGGGACGGGCTCGAGGTTGAAGATGAGGGGTAAGATGAGATGAGGAGGCAAAGGCGTTTTGGCTATTTATTGAGGGCGGGGCGTGAAGGGCGGCGTGGGAATCCAGCGTCGCGTTGGCTCAGACGTGTGCGCTGCGTTGCGTGTGGGTAGCGGGCGTGATCAATGCGAAAGAGAGAAAAAATAGCTAGGATGCGACGTGACCCCTGCACCGCCGCCCCCGCCCCTGCATGCATGCATGCATTAATGCGAAAGAGAGAAAAAACATCCAAGGTAGTTGTTCATTGGCAGTGAAAAATAAAAGGGAAAATATAATTTGGCCTTAATTTACTTCGGTAATAAATGCAGGAATCTAGTATCAAGATACTCGTTCGTTTTTACACACCGCATGCAACAAACTCGTTCGTTTTTACACACGCAAGAAAAATCAGTGGGAGTAAGTTTGACTGAAGAAAGTTTGATTGAAGAAAGTTGATATTTTAGATTTATAAATATTGACTTTTTGTATGGCGCATGAACCAGATGGAAGTAAGTTTGACTGAAGAAAGTTGTTCGACGTACACTTATTTAATGGGGCAGCGCTGTTGCACGTAAAATAGCTAGACTGCGACGCTAGGGGCAGCTGCATGCATGGTGCAGCCCGCCCCGCCCAGCGCCCTCGCATGCCACGTTTGGTCCAACGGTCAATGGAGTGTGTCACATTGTACGATATATTTATTACATATTTTAGATTTTGATATTTTTTCTTAGACTGGTCATAGTGACATACATACTCCCTCTGTCCACAAATAAGTGTACGTTTGGCTTCAAAATTTATCCACAAAAAGTGTGGGAGTAACTTAGATGTGGTATCATGCATATGTTAATAGTCTAAATTACTACTCCATAGTGCAAAATAACATAGATATGGTATCATGCAAAGTCTCATTTATTACAATGAACTTGAAGGGAGTAAGTTTGACTGAAAAAGTTGTTACGCGTACACTTATTTAATGCGACGAAGGGAGTAAATACGCTGCAGCGCTGTTGCACGTAAAATAGTTAGACTGTGACGCTAGGGGCAGCTGCATGCATGGTGCAGCCCGCCCTGCCCAGCGCCCTCGCATGCCACGCTCGGTCCAACGGTCAATGGAGTGTGCCACGCCCACATGCCACGCTGTTGCACGTAAAAACGATGAAGCCAATCAGATTCCAGAATCATCCATCCCAAGGATCGCCAAGAGCTAGCCACGAAATCCTTCTAAGAGACGCCAACCAATTAGGTTGCAAAACAAGCCCTTCCACGGATCGCCCAGAGCCACCCGCGGAATCCTTCTAGAAGACGCGATCGGACGGCCACAGTGTCGCGTTAGGGTTAGATCTACGTTCCTCATTCGGCTTTAGGGTTAGCTGGGTTTAGGATGCAGTCAACGGGGTTTCACAAGTTTGACCAGACATTCAAATGTGCATAACTAATTCAAAAAAAATCAAAATATACAAAACCTTCGCATGGTGTCATGTTATGTGACATAGTTGTGAGTAAAAATATCAAACTTGGTCTATTGATCATATTTCAAAAAACCCTTCACAAAATGACCTATCTCCTCCGAGGTTTTCTGGCTGTCGGGTAAAATGACCAATGATATGGCTAGAATCAAGGCATAGTTTGTGATAATGTGCCCATATTTGGCATGCATGTCTATAATGGGATGACGAACAATGTTGTAGCACAAAATTTTCCTTTTCGACGCACAAAAAATCCATTTTCTATTTTCTGAGTGCCGAAAGAGGGGGGAATTTGTGAAGCAACCACCAAATTGAAGTTTCAAAATGGTAACATCCTATTTTTCAAAAATACTAGACCACCTAGCATGTACAATTTCCCAACTTGAGTATCTCAAACCTTTTATTCCATCCCTGGTGAAAAAGACAAATCATGCCGAATCGGCTAGAAGTGGGTAAGATATGAACTACAGGTACATGATTTCATGCTGATGATTTTTTGTAAAAATCATTTTTAGGATCACAACATGCTATTTCATCAGAGATCCAATGCTAGTTTTGTGAGCCTCAGCCCCTAGCTAAGAATATTTATGAAAACCCTTCAAGTTTGACCAGACATTCAAATGTGCATAACTAATTCAAAAAAATCAAAAAAATACAAAACCTTCGCATGGTGTCATGTTATGTGACATAGTTCTGAGGAAAAATATCAAACTTGGTTTTAGAAATGGTCGAAAAAAACTTGCTTTACCCTAGCTTTGGAGCCCATTTCTACCCCATTTTGGGTGAGAGTGAGTTGTACTTCACAAAAGGGATCAGGGTGAGGATGAGTTGTATTGTACATATGAGAAAAACGTTGGAAGCTCATACAAACATAAAAAAGTGACATAGCTACATTTGTTGAAATTCAAATTTACCATCATATTTGAATTTTGTCCAAATTATCAACAAGTGACAAATTATTATAATAACAAATGTTTACAACAACAAGTGCCAAATTATTACAATAACAAATGTTTACAACAACAAGTGCCAAATTCAAAGTCTATTTCTTTTGGATCTTCTTACCCCTCGTTTTCTTCTACTTCACAAGTTTCACACCACACAACAGGTTTATGCTCTTCTTTTTCTTACCATTACCATCTGGCATCCCCACAGCACGTCCAAGAGTATCCTTCACCTCCTGCACCTCCTCAACAACCTCATGATCATGATCCAGAGCCTCATCAACATGGTCACTTTGCACCAGAGCCTCAACAACATGGTCAGTTTGCACCAGAGCCTCAACAACAGGCTCATTTTGCACCAGAGCCTCAACAACAGGCTCATTTTGCCCCTCATTTTGCACCAGCTTCCAAATCAGAAACGGTGTGCCCTAAAGCCTCAACAGTTTGCACATCATCCTCCAAAACAAGTTTAGATTGCACCTCAGCAGCACCAAACATGATCTGGTTAGTTCTCTTCTTTCTTTGGCCATTGATTCTTGCCCTTTTCACTGGCCAGCATTCGTCAACAACAAGAGGTTAGCCTTTTTCTTCACGCTTCCTCCTGAAAACAAGCAAGTTAGCTGGGGGAGAAAAATCATCAACAAGAAATGGGATAGATTTTGGATGAACATACTTTGGCTTTTCAGCAGTGTATCTGCACTTGGTAGAGCCAGCTCGGTGTCCAAGTTATTCACAGAGTTTGCATCTATTCTTGTTACCTTTTTGGGCCCTTTTTGTCTTGGCATCTTTCTTTTCATCTTTCTTTCTCTTCTTGTTGCTCCCACCTTTCTCAAACCAAGCCTTGAATCTACTCTGCTTGGGCCTGCCAGCCTTTCTTTTCATCAAAGGAGGACACAAGGAGAACTGAATGTCCACTTCAGGCCACTGAGACTGATCTGTAAGTGCTGGAATTGGTGTTCCATATGCAGCCTTGAATTTTGCTACAGAATAATACTCATGCAAATATGGGTGCATATTTAGCTTGTGTTTGGAGGCCAAGAAAAGTATGGCATGCTCACAAGGCTTCCCAGTGTGTTGCCACTCAAGGCATGTGCATTCATGCAATTGAGTGTCAACAACATGCCTCCTGCCAGTCTTTGTATCTCTGACTTCAGCACCCCACAATGAGGATTTCTCAACACGCAAATGTGCAAGATTTCTGCTCCTGTTTACCACCTGCTGCACAACATCAGGAAGCTTATCTCCTTGAAGAACATCACCAAGCCTTCTTCTCAATTCCCACAACCTCATGATCATGATCCTGATCTGGTCAACCATGTCATGGACAGGCAAGTCTTTTAACTCCTTCACTTTGTTGTTGAAACTCTCTGCCAAATTATTGTTGATATGATCACATTTGATGGCAGTGTTAAAACCAGACCTGTACCATAAAAGAGAATGGTAGGTTTCCAACCATGTACAAAACTTGACCCTATCCTCCTCAGAGCATGCCGCCTTAATCTTCTCAAGGTGATATGAATATGTCTGCCTGGTGTAAGATCTTGTTGCTGGCCACATGCGTCCAAAATCATCTCCTCTGAATTTTTTGATCAAATTCATCTACATATGGCCAAAGCACTCCCTCTGCTCAGCATGAGGGAAAACAATCTTCACTGTATTTTCTAAACCTTTACATGCATCTGTGTGCACTGCCAATGGAGAGACTGGCCCTATGCATCTTTTCAACTGCATCATGAACCATGCCCATGATGCCTCTGTCTCAGACTGAAATATGCCAATAGCTACAGGGAACATCCAATTGTGTCCATCTAAAGCATTGCATGCTGCTAGTTGACCATTCCACTTTCCAGTCAAGAAAGATGAGTCTATACTCAAATATGGACGGCACCCTGCTTTGAAGCCATCGATGCAAGGCTTTAAAGCCATGAAGAATTTAGAGAAGAAGACTTTCCCATCAGCTGTTACCTCAGTATCTATCTCCACAACACTGCCAGGTGACCTCTTCTCTACTTCTGCTTTGAAGTTATAAAGCATTCGAAAGGTATTTGCCCAATCACCATATAGCTCTTTCATTGCCCTTTGCCTTGCCTTCTACACTGTAGTATAATTCATCTTAATGGGGTACTGCTTTTCCAAGTCTATTTTCAGTCTCTTTGCAGTGCTGTTTGGTGTTGTGGCTAAAATGGGCTTGATATTTTCTGCAACCCATAATTGTGATGTCATCTTTGTAACTGTTTGAGAACTTGTAATGCAAGTATGAGGTTTTGGAATTTGATTCACTCTTATTGTCCTTCCATCAGGTTGGCGTCTAGCAGATATATACCACTTGCAAGGCCTGGCACCACCATCATAACCTATGCATTTTGCATAGAACTTATTTTTATCAGTCCACATAGTCTTGGTAGCAAACTCACGTTTGACTGCATATGTCCTGAAACACATCCTGAATTCATCCATGCTTGGAAACAATCTCCAAACTTCAATAACCGGGTCCTCTTTGTCATAAACTGTTACTAGCTCATCATCATGTGCATCATCTACATGAACTGCAGCATTTTCCAACAACTCTAGATCTATATCTGCATCTTCATCTCTTAAATGGTTGTCACCATCATTTGCAGCTTCATCCCTCTTCTTCTCCTTGTCTCTGTCATCATTTCAATGTCATCTATTGGTGCAATGACCAAATCAGTCTGGTCATGTATCTTAACTGAATTCCAATCAACAGTTACAATCCTTTGTGCATTACCATCTGCAGCCTCCCCTTGTGCATTAGCATCATCCTCCACTGTTAACACTTCCAACTCAGTAAGTATAGGCATTACTTGCCTTTGTGCAGCCGAATCATCCTCGACCATCTGAGCAGCCAGCTTCAAGGCCACATATCCAACCCTCGAATCAGGTTCTAGATCAATGAGTTGTGCTAAAAACAGAACAGTTTTGCTTGTCCAACCGTTCCGCTCATCGATTTCATCAACTATATGTTCACCTGTCTCAACCCTAACATAGTCACATTTGTAATCATCAAATCGTAACAAAGAAACTTCTTGCTCTGGCCCCCAAACCACACTATCCCCAATTTTTTCCACCATTTTCCTCACCGCCTCCTCTCCCATGTTTATTAGCTCTTAGGGATCAACATGTTCTAATTCCACCTCCCATTTAACAACGGTGTCTCTCTCAATGAGATGTGTGCTGCCATCAACTAAAACAGCCCTAGAGGGAAAGAAATTGATGCGAAATTCGAAGGTTTGGCGTGCAACATCGTCTCCCCTGTTTTTGGCGGGCACTGTGAGCTAGCGGAAGCGAACAAAGAGCTCAACCTTAGAGAAATTAAGTGCAAAGATACGGGATATACCGATTAGAAGTCCCCTCTCCATGCTCCATCTCGTTCCCCCTCGCCCCGTCCAGCACACCCTCGCCTCCACAATCTAGCATCAATGGGCACGCTCAGATCTCGAATTGAGAAGAATAGGAGAGGAATTAGCTTTCAAATGGCACTCACCACCTTCGCCGTCGAACGAAAGCGCCGCCGCCTAAATTAATTGCCGTGCCGCCGCCGCCGCCGAGAACGATGGGTGAGGTCCGCCGCCACCGTCGGGGAAGCTACAATCAGTGTGACGCGCGCTCTCGGTCGGAAGCGGTTGGTTTGACTGGCTTGACTGGCTGTCCCAACCGACCGGTTTGTCTTGACCCTAATCTTGGAACAAAGTTAAATGTGTCCTTAACGACGTTTTATGACCCGTGTGGCACTGGGCTATTAGCTGTCTCACAAGCGTCGCATGCGAGCTATTTTTTTCAACGATGTCGTGTTCCTTCCAATTCCGCGTAAAGACGTCGCATAGGAGCTATAAGCCCTTCAGGTGATGGTCATTTGCACACGACTAGCCACTATCCAATTCACAGCGTGTTGGCAACATAGAGGCACAACATTTTTCTCTTTAAAGCAATAATGTAAACATATTATTTGAAGTGGGCATTCGAATAATGGGTTTCATTGTGTTTTTATTTTCTTTGAATGTTTTCGAAAACTACATCGTTTTCGGTATGTGAAGGGTATGTGGAGTGCCCATTAGGGCATGTACTATGCAAACTTTTAGCATAGGCGCTAAGCCAAAATTTAGGACATTTATGTATGTTAAGCTTCATGCACTAGCCAACGCAATCAAAAGTCTGAACTGATGGAAGGGCTAGTGCAATCCACTTATACACTTCAACACCCTCTCTCACGTGTGACGGAGAGAAGTCAGCACGTGTAACCGGAAGAGAGCGACGGCGTGCGAAACTCACATATGACTCAAGAGGCCTATACGTGGACATAGAGGGGTCAACAACAATTTTAGAATAAATTGCGAAAGCCAGGACTCGAACTCGAGACCTTAGGCTCTAATACCATGTCAAGCTTCATGCACTAGCCAACGCAACCAAAAGTCCGAACTGATGAAAATGGCTAGTGCAATCTACTTATACACTTCAACACCCCCTCTCACGAGTGACGGGGAGAAGTCAGCACGTGCAACCGGAAGAGAGCGACGGCGCGTGAAACTCACGTATGATTCAAGAGGCCTATACGTGGACACAGAGGGGTCAACAACAATTTTAGAATAAATTGCGAAAGGCAGAACTCGAACTCGAGACCTTAGGCTCTGATATCATGTCAAGCTTCATGCACTAGCCAACGCAACCAAAAGTCCGAACTGATGGAAATGGCTAGTGCAATCTACTTATACACGTCATCACCCCCTCTCACGACTGACGGGGAGAAGTCAGCACGTGCAACCGGAAGAGGGCGACGGCGCACGAAACTCACGTATGACTCAAGATGCCTATACGTGGACACAAAAGGGTCAACAGCAATTTTAGGATAAATTACGAAAGTCAGGACTCGAACTCGAGACCTTAGGCTCTGATACCATGTCAAACTTCATATGTAAAAATTCCGATCAATCCATAGACTTTCCCTAGCGTCGACGCTTTGCTAAAAAAATCCCCAGACTTCCCTTAGTGATGGTTCCTTTCTCTATTTTTATTATCCGGGTAGCGATCGAACTAAACGCCTCGCGTTGCGGCACCGAACACTTAGCCGATAAAATAATTAAGAGGAGGTTATTTTGGCCGGCTTAAACGTCTGTCTAAACATCCAGATTGTACATGCCCTTTACCAGACAAGAACAAAATTGTCTGCAGGGCCAGCTCACTGGGCCTAGCTAGTCCAAGTCCTGGAGAAACTTAATGGGCCAGGCCACCAAGGAGAGCCTATTTATTACAAGAATCAGTCCAGCTTGATGCCCAAGATCGAACTCAACCACGATTCGCAAACAACTAGACCGTGGCCACGGTGCCGGGAGTGCCTATCCGAGTCGACGTGAGAGGCTTTTCGTTCCATCTACAACATTTACTTATGGACCGCCTCTAATGCGACCCAAAATAACACGTAGTATTATTTTCTCTCTTATTCTTTGATTTCTGCTATTCTTCTTTTACTATTTTATTTAAAAATTGTACTTATTTTGAAAAATATTCGAATTGTAAGTAGTTTGATTTTTTAAAAATGTTCAACCATGAAAATTGATCAAATGTGAAAATTGTTCAAAACTGATAAATGTTCAAATTTGAAAGAATATTCAATTTTTAGAAATGTTTAAATTTGAAATTTGTTCAGAACTAAAAATTGTCCAGATTTGAAAAAGTTTGAATTTAAAAAACAGAAAAGAAAACAGCAAAAACCTAACATGAAAAAAGAAACAAACCATGCATGGAATCATCCAGGGTCCTCTAACCCCTTATGAGCTAGGAAGATCACAAGAGATGACAAAACCTAGGATAATTGGAGATACAATACGATTGCAAGGCTAGGGTTTTAATTCTCCCTGCCTTCGTGTAAGTTATTCATGATGTTTTAGATGACAACAACGAAATACATTTTCAGTGTTTCAGTTTGTGCAATTTGAAAAGTATTGGTCATCGTAGTATATAGCTTCACCAAATTTTATATGTTGTTCTGTTGTCCATGCAAGAAATACTAATTAACATCCTCTAAACAGGCTTGCGACCCCACTATATTAATATAGCAACCGACAAGAACGATGTGCATCAATACAACTAAGATGTCTACAATAGCAGACCGATGAAACGAAGATGACCCGCAACCTCTACGACCTCCGAGGTTGTCCCACCGCACTCCTAGCACTCCGAAACGCCGTGTACCAGGCAACACATTTTAAAAATGATCGTGACGACAACGACGTTGCTTCCCGAACAGGTCCTAGGGGTTTCTCCCAATACACAGAGAGGAGTGGGGAAGGGGTCCACCCAACGCCCTTTAGGACAGAATGGTGTTGGACGAACTAACAACGATTTCTCCTGAGCCCTACCTGTTGTAATAGTGTCGAATATGTGTATAGGCTACAGTTGGACTTGGACTGTGCGGTAGGGTTAGGTGTTTGAGTCGGACACTTGTAACCTGGCCTATTATATAAAGGCACCGGGAGTAGCCAAAATAGACTAGACGCAAGACATGTTAGACACAAAATCGAGTTTTGGGACGGTTCGGTGCCCGTGGCAGGCGCGCCGGACCGGCGTGGCGTATTGTAGATCTGATGTGTCTGTACACCGTGACGGACTTGTCGTCGACGGTACTCTGATTATAGTATCAGGGGAGGAGCGTCCGTAAAGCATGCCCCGCAGATGTAGGCTTTGCCGAACTGCGTTACCAAACGTCGTCTTCTCCGCTACTTTCTGCAATGATCTAATTGCGTATAATGCTAACACTACCAACACGCACCACCACGGTCTTGTCGCCACCATCGTTCTTCTCACTATGGACACCGACCCGAGGTCTATGAGACGGTAAAGGGAGCGTAGCAGGAATCATGGACATCATCCTCCACCTATGTCGCTTTAGACTGCCGGACACAGCATCAGATGCATACCATGCCTCGACGAGCCCGGCTGGGCTAGGCCCGCAAAGCCCCTGCCTCTATGCTGCAGCATGTCGACTGACAGCATGCGGGGACAGGAGGGGATGCCGCCTCCGGCACCACGCATGCGACGCCCCGCGGCGCGCACCGACGATAGCGGAAGGGGTTGGGGAGGAACCCCTGGCCGCCTCGTTCGGAGAGGCGGAGCAGGGGACAAAGTTGATAGTTCAACTGCTCTCTCCAAAAAAAATCATGCACTGATGCACCCATGACAAACAATAAAAACCAATACGTACTATCACACGCATAGCCAGTCGTCCAAGAAACCCAGTAAATTGATTTGACGGCGGTCGGTTGGGGTTTACTCCGTGGCGTGGGGTAAACCGGGCCATAAATTCCGGGCGAGCGGATCAAATCAAATCAAATCAAAATTACGGAAGGCTTTGCGCTCAAGCAAACGCCGTGGCACGGCAGCGCGCGCTCGAGCTCGCGTAACGTACATACGGCAGCGCCGCTGTCCATGTCTCATCCATGTCTCCCGGCTCTGGCGCGCGATGTTGTAACCCGTCCGTCGTCGTCGTCGTCGCAGCTGCCCACTCTCGCTGTCCGCCCGTCCATCGATCCATCCTCCCGTCAACCCGCACGTCGTCCATCCCCCAGTCTTTTCCCCGTCCGCTTCCAATCCGTCCGTGTACATGTAAACGAGAGCGTACGCAACCCATTCGAGTCGACGGATGTCCCCGTTGCGTGCGCATCTCGCGAAAAAATCTACTCCACTACGAGGGTTTCAGCGCTCTCGCTCGCGCGAGCTCTCCGGCGGCATGGGTAAACCCACGCACAAGAAAAAGAAGTTTTCCAGCTCGGCCGATATCGATCGCGTGCGAGCATGGCTCTCGATGCTGTGGCCGTTTACCCATGGATCAGCCGGCCTGGCGGGGTAATAAGTTGATTTGATGGCCGTGCGCTGACAACTTGACAGGTAGAGTCAGCTTCCCTGTTCTACCCCTGTTCCAAATTAATTGATCACATGTTCACTGGATTTAGACATATTTACAGAAAAAAATTGGACTCGGTATATATGATACTCTATCCGATCCATATAAATTGTTACTGAATTGGATATATCTAGCACTAAAACATGTATAGTTATGTCCAACTCAGCAACAATTTAATATGGATCGGTGAGAATAGTAAAATGGATATTTTTTTCTATCGAGAGAGGTCAGGTAGCTTATGTTTCGTAATTGAGTGTGCGGATTAACAGGAGCTGAGCATCTAGCTTGTGCCAGATGCATCCACATGCATACATACAGGAGGTGGCCGGCCCGGGAACAACCCAAACTATACCGGATAGATTAGTATATATATACTCCGTTGCCTCCCTGTAATCGATCGATCCGTTCGACCGACCGACCGATCGGAGCACAACTCCACGCACGCACACAGTGCTTGTTGTCTGAAAAGGGCCATGCATGGCTGTGGACTGGCCTCGCAACAGCTAGCTAGCAAATGTTTTGTGATCAACGACATAAAGAAAAGGGTCGATGTGAGGAGCTCGTTGCATTACATACTATAAGTTATAAACTCATAATAATTTTCCATTTGGCACGCGAGATGGGCAATAGATTTGGAACCGGTAGTGGCATGCATGACACGCTCTCCACGTATGCAGACGAACAGCCGAGCGGGAAGATTTGGGAGAGAGAGAGGTCGCCTTCGGCCTTTGGCACGGGCGGGCGTGACATGCTCGCGTAAGTGGCCCGACAGGATTGCAGCCAACAAGTGAAGCCTGACAGCCTCGCCACTGGCCCCCCTGCTGTGCTCGGCTGCCTCCGTTTCCACCACCACCACCACCACCACCACCCCCCCCCCCCCCCCCCCAAAAAAAAACTAATCGACACCGCTCCTGCTGGCTCTGCAGTTCCAAGTCCCCCTGCCTCCAGCAATCCCTTCCTCTCTCTGTATCTTCCTTCTCGGACGACGGGTATAAAGGGAAGGGGGTTCCTCTGCCTCTTCTCGTCAGGGGCGCAGTGGGAGCCGGCGGGCCGGCCGGCCGCTCTCTGCAGGATCAGCGAGAAGGACCGCGCTGGAGAAGCAGGGCACGTGCATGCATGCAAGCCGGGTTCTCCTCCCACACCTTGCGGGGTCGGAAATGGCTAGCCGGCACTGCCTTGCCTGCACGTGTTCTTCTCCTCCATCACGGTCTTTCTCGCTTCGGGGTCGATCATCAGCCTGCCCGCCTGCGCGCGAGCACGAATTGTGCACCGTTTGCGCCCCTCCCGCCATGGCCGATATATCAGGCCTCAAGGTATGCAGCTCCTGTCTTTGACCCGCTGTCAGTTCCATGGCGGCACTGATCCATGCATGCCGGCGGCGGCTGAGTGTTCCGCTGCCAATTCCACGGGCGACATGGAATCCTGCACTGTATGCATGGTCGCTAGCTCCGGCCTCCCCGAAGGTAAGCAGCATATGTGGATGCAGTGCATCTTTAATTCGAGGTCCCCCGTTAATTTCACGGCGACAGTACACCGACCCATGCACGCCGGCCGGCGAGCGTTCCAGTCGAAAAGGCAAATGCATTTTCCCTTCTGAATCTATGCTCTAAGAAATTCACGGTGAGTTCTTGCTTGATTCCCTTGGTGCTTACTAATTCGTATAGCATCGATTGCGTAAGACCGACTACTTTTTTTGTTTGAGTGAGCGTAAGACCTACTACTACTTTGGTACTTTCTTTTTGCGGAAAAACAAGTTTGCATGTTCCTGGATAATATTTTATCTTGAGACCGGAGGATGCTTAGATTAGTCCAAATGGAATAATACAAGTTCCTTTCCATTTATCTCTACACATATAGAACTGTTCCAATTGGCATATGTTTTGAAGAGGCAAGTACATATCAAATTTTCTATCAATTCGGTAGCACCTCCTACTTTGGTGGGGTAGTTTGGTACTCCATCGGTTTTAAAATATAAGACGTTTTGGGTTTACAAAAAAAATGTATCTAGACTTGTTTAAGTGTGTAGGTGTATTCATGCTTGGAACGAACCTATACACTAAAACAAGACTAGATACATTTTCTTCACAAACCTAAAACATCTTATATTTTGAAACAGAGGGAGTACTTCTTCCTTTTTGCCGAAGAACAGGTTTTGCATGTTCCTGGACAGTAATAGTTTATCTTGAGAGTTGAGACCGGTGGATGATTATGTTAGTCCAAAAGGAATCATACAAGTTCTTTTCCGTCTCTCTCTCTCTCTCTCCTCTCTACATATATAGAATGGTTCCAATTGGCATGTTTTGAAGCGGCAAGTACATATACTCCTCTACTTCTAAATAAATTTTGTCTTTAGATGTCCTCTCTTTCTCCTCTACTTGCAACCTCTCTTTTTAAAAAACCGATACCAAGATTCAATTCAACGCAAAGAGACAGAGGAACCGACAAGTGTCTGCTGCTGCCCCTTGAGTGCGTCGAAACTGGCCTGTTCTCGCCACACTACGGCTCCCAAATTCGAGCATGTGACGCACACAGAGAACAAACCAACCAACCCTTACCCCGATTGGTTAACCGGATCAAAAAAATCGATCGAGTTGTTCTTGTGTGTGTGTGGCGCACTCCATATGCCGTATAGTTTATAAATTACAGGATTGATCATCTGAGTAATTACGGACAGCTACGTCAGAGACAGCTTTCCGGTGACCGTCGTTGTCCCGCCGATCCGCGGTGGCCTGGTCGGATTTGCCGCTTTAACTCCGTCCAGATTCTCGCTTTGAAACGATGCACACACCCTGGTAAGATTTTCTTCGAGCACCACGTACGTACGTAAGGGTACGGCGCGCACGGAGAGATGGCCGCTGGCTCCGGTTAGAGATCTCGGTGTTTTTTCTAAAAGGAAATTTTGGGCTTTCCGCACGAGGCTAGGGGCGTGTGCGGCAACGTGGGGGAGATTGAGTAGTGTAGTGGCCGTGGCTTTGGCCCTCGGAGATGGTGGAGGGGAGATGCGGATCCGATCAGGGACGCAAGTGCACCGAGCAACTGCAACAAACATGGGGCACTGGCCAAATGGCAGTAATCATTCCCGTCTCTTTTGCAGTTGCAGGCGACCTTGATTAATTTACAGCAATCCCTCGTGTCTGTTGCATTGGCTCTTTACGAAAGTGTTTGGTACTGTCATACTTTAACTCTACAAACTTATTACAGTTCGATGTCACTAGCTACCATACCAGCCCACTACTGGCTAGCTAGTGTGCTCCGTACGCGATGTGTTGAGATCCAGCTCGATTGCACGAAGCTCTGGTTTAATTGAGCTAGCATACAACAAAACATGGGGTGAAAAAATCAAGAATAGAGAACGGGCAGTAGCCTAGTGGTTGGGTCGCAGTTGGCGTATCCTAGCGACCAGAGTTCAATCGAATTTTTGGAGTTCTCACGCTGACTCGCTTGTACTATATGAAAAAATGTGTCTAGTTTCTCTTAGCCTGCTTGTTTCATCTTTAAAAAAATAAAGAATAAGTTACACGAACACATGCTCCTAGATGAACAGAAAATTCACAAAACAAATAGAAAATAAAATGAGTGCAGTTTGTGTACATGTACATGCGGGTAGATGCTAATTTTTGTGTACTTGTTTTTGTCACTATGGCCCAAGTTTTGCAAATTTTGTTACAAAAATCAACATCTTTGTCTTCCTAATAAAAAGACAAAGTTAGATGGTCTAAACAAGAAAAAAAAAACATATTTGGCACTCACCTTTTTTTTAAGCAGAGGTCACAATATTTGTGTTTTGTACATAAAAGGTTGCAAACCACCAACTAACAGGAACGTATACATGTCTATTTTGTTTTTCATATTTTGTGGCATCTATACAATTATTTATCCGCGTGCAGGAGAATATGCTCTTGGAGCCAAATTGCATTTTCGACAAACAAACGCCTATTCAGGTCGTTGTAACAAAAAAAAAACCCGACTATTGTGGTTTTGTAGCAAAACCCTCGTTGTTGAGTATTGTTGTATACTCCCCCGTCAGAAATCTATGGAGCTTAGACAGTTGCATGTGATTATGTACGTGGAGGGGGGCCACCTGGATCCACTTGGACATGCTCGACCACATCTGGCAGGCCCATATCTCCTCTCTCACTCGTTTTCAAAACCACGGTGTCATGTTATACGACCACCATGTATCCATGGTCGTATTTCCATGGCAAAATAAAAATCATATTTAACCACCATTTCCATGACAAACAACGGGCGATGTATATCCGTAGAGAACATATCCTTGAAGACTGACAAAGCTTAACGAGTTGAACTCATGGTTGATGTAAACGATCTCTTGCCGATCTCAAGATCGAGAGGAAGTCCTAGCGCCGCAAAGTAGCAGCGCATCCGTGCTCGCACACACGTACAAGACACCGAGCAACATCCGCCTCCTCGCTCCAGCGATGCAGCGGAAGCACAACCCTTTCTTGCCGAATATCCACCGGAAACATGTATCTCCCTAGTCCGAGACCATGGGGGATAAATTCTAGAGGGGGAGAGAGATCCTTCACGAGGAGGTGCAAGTGAGAAGTGAGGAGGGGTGTGCCTTTTATAGGAGGAGGGGGAACCCCAAGGGGGTGGCCGACGCATGGGGATGCCCCCTTGCCCTCCCCTCATTCATGTGGGTGGACACTCCACTCACAAAATCCTCTTCAAATCCCTCCACTCAAAATCCCACTCAAACTTGCTATTAAATTTCCACCAAATTTAATGCAAGCTCTCATTAAATAAAAACTCTTTTTATTTATTCAGAATTTTGTTAATTACTTTAATGACAAACATTCATATATAACCCCTTGCTAGAATTCCATTTCACATGCAAAAACACTTTCTGCAATTTCACCCGAAAACCTGTTTCGGTATCTAGTGAAATAAATTCCTGCGCTTGTTATTCTTTCCGGCATGAAACATTTGCTCCAACTGGATGTCAGTGTCCCTTGAGTGTGTCACCCTATGGTTCAGAAATAATGCGGACATTATCGAGACCCTTCTCTGATCAATAATCAATAGCGGGACCTCGAGACCCATATTGACTCCCACACATTCAACGATGACTTTCCTGTAATCGTCGGAACCTTTTTATGCTTGTATCTTAATCCCTTTGTTTTAGGATATATTACATGTCCGAGTGTCGTGGTGGTGGCACGGCAGATGCCATGGGTAGGCTAAAGTTTGGGGCCAATGGATGCCAGAGGGATCCGAGGAGGGAAGATGCAGTTGATTCTACACACAGAAGGCAAAGGCAAAGATCTTTATTTCTCCTTCCTTGGGCTACAAGTGCTCCTTGAGCTGTATACAAGGAGAAAAGGAGAACTTTACCAGCTTAACGGTACTAAATGAGTCGATGCCCTCCTCAGGGTCCAAGCCTCCCCTTATAAAGGAGAGCCTTGGGTTCCTTTAGGGCTGATGTGGCAAGCATATTCGAGGAATATGCTTGTCCCAATATAGTAGTTCGGCGGCCTCCTTTCCCTATCGCCCCTCTAATGACAGCAAGGTTCCAGAGGGCCCCTCCTGCGTGCCTCGGGCTCCAGGACTGTCACCTCTGTGACCTCCTTCTGCCCCTCTGTCGCTCTGCACATTTGTCCCTTGCGCTTGGCTCTGCTCAGATTCTCTCTAGCCTGCGGCTAGAGTTTGACTTTAGGCTTCTCCTTCTCCTGCAAGCTTCGTATCATTCGGCCCTTCCTCGCGTAACTCGGCTTGTCCTTCACCTGCATTAAGATTACTCGGTGCTAACCCGGCCGACTTACGCAATATCTCGGCCGGGCAATGCCTTGCCATTACTATTGAGGTCCTGCCCTTTCCTATCTCGGCCGACCTCTATAGGATTCGGCCGACTCAGATTATAACTCGGAAACTAGACGGGGAACTCCCTTTCGTCTCTCTCCGTCTTTACCCTATCCGGGGTTACCTCCCCAACATTAGTGCCCGAAGCTGATATGGCCCCGCCGATAACCTCGGCCGGGCCGTATCAGTTTCATGATACTCGTTCCTCGTTGTTTCCGAGTTATTTCTTTCTCGTCCGAGGTATCATCGTATCTTCTAGCGTACGCCTCGTCCTACGCGTCATCCCCATCATTGTTTCTCTAGTTTTTTGTTCCTCTATAGTTTTTACTGACAGGCTACAGTTACTGCTGCGCCTGTCGCGCCGGCGCTGTGACGCCTCGTGCGCCGTTTCCGTTGGGGATCGTGGCCTCCTTTGCCACCGTGTGGTCCTTGGTGCGGTTCCGCTCAGCGACGTGCGGTCGTGCGGCGTACACGATCTACACGATCAACCGCCACACCCACGATCCCACTACCTCGTAGGCGGCTCGGTTATAAAGAGGGGCGCGGTGACTGGGAATTCACTTTCCCCTTTTCGTTCGCCCGTGCCCTTCTTCTTCCTCTTGCTCCTGCGCCCGTTCGTGGCTCCGCCGCCGTGCGTTCATCTGAATCCCCGACGACGAGGACTCCGCCGCGCTGCTCCGTCTGCCTCGTCCTTGTTCGATAGCTCTGGCGCCATTGCCGGTGAGTTCTTTCCGGCCCCATCGCCTAGGCTTTCCTCTAGATTCCTCCGTTTCCCTTTCATTTTCGCGCAGTAGTTCCCTTTGCTGCTCCGCCGCCGTTTCTGTGTAGAATTACGACGGGGCCCTGTAATTCTAAACTCTCCTCTGCCGCTAGTTCTTCCTCTGCTGATTTCTCCGGCGAGCCCATGTCTAGCTCCTTAAGTGGTGCCCTGATAGAGGATGACAACGCTGGCTCTGGGCCCGAGCGAGGCTCATGGCAGGGCTCCTCCGTTACTCGCCGTGAGATTGAGTGGCTTATTCGGACTCAGAGGATTCCCGCCGAGGTCTCTTGTCGCTTACCCGGCAGCGAGTCCTCTCCGGACGTTAGGGAGGGCGAGTACATAGTTTTCATGTCGCATTTCTCGCGCGGCTTCGGTCTCCCTCTTAGTGACTTTGCCAGGGAATTTCTCGACTACTTCGGCCTTCAGCCGCATCATCTTCCTGCGAATGCCATTGCCTCTCTCTCTGCTTTTATCTCTGCCTCGGAGGGGTATTTCGGCCTATGGCCGTCCGTGCATGTCTGGTCGAAGTTCTTCTAGATTCATTCTAACGTTGTCCCTGACAATTCTCTACACCCTTCCGAGAAACTGCTTACTCAATGCGGTGCAGCGTCTATTACACCTCGGAGGAAGTCCGTGTTTCCTCGTGTTACGGGGCTAGAGTCGTGCAAGAAGTGGCACAAGTCCTTCTTCTATGTCAAGAACACGGGAACGGAGGACAAGATTCGGCTCCCTGCCTTCTCCATTGGTACTCCCTCCAAGGTGAATTGGACTTATAATCTGAGAAAGAGTCACGCCTTGGCCGAAGCTTTTGAGATTCGGCTTAAGGAGTTGATCCGCGCCGGGTTACGCGGCGAGGATTTGATGGCTACCTTCATCAGTAGCCGAATCTGCCCATTCCAGAAAAGGACGCACAAACTCTGCTACATGAGTGGTCCTCTTGACCCTAACCGTGTCTCGACCGTGGAGCTGGACAACTATCTCATTTTTAAACGTGTCCGAGCTATCTTCAAGACGGAGATGCCTGAGGACTGGGCTTGGGGATTAAAGCCGTTCACCCGCGAGCGCCCCCCTCCCTCGGTAAGCTTAACCATTAACGCTTTGTTTTTCAACTGTTTTCGTAACTGTTTTCGCTAACTTCCCTCCTTCTTGTCTTGCAGAGGTTTGCAGAGCAGAAGGATGAGGATGCCGAGGTTTTGACGCTTCCGTGGCCTGCGGACCGGAATACCCCGGACGTTGGGGAGCCGGACTCCAAAGAATTCGTCCCCAAGTCGGATCTCGCTCCGGCTCGTGCCCGGGGCAAGGCCTCGGTCCATGAGGAGGAAGGTGATTCGGACGAGGTCCAAGTTCTAGAGGTAGTTGTCGCAATGCCCATTTCTTATGCATTTCCGGCTTCTACTTTCCCAGCTAATCCGGCCGGTCAGGTTCACGACGCCGAGCCTATTGCTTCCCGGCCCCTGTTACCTCGGGGAAACGTGGGGCTCCTGCTGGTGCCTCAGAAGCGGCCCCCAAGAAACGAATGAAGAAATCCGCTCCGAATCCTCCCAGGCGCAAGACCATGCCTGGAGTCGCAGGGTAATTTCCTTTTGCTCATATTTCTTGTTTCTCTCTTTCTGCTTTTCAACCTGACGCCCTTCTTTCTTTTTTATTCCCGCAGTGCTCCACTTTCTGTTAAGCCCGGCGGTCCTAGCATGAATGATCGTGTGACTCGGCAGCCGTCTCCTCCGCCTGCTGAAGATACCAGGATCCCCAGTCCTCTTCGTGCCGCATCTCCTCCCGCTCCGCATCGGTCGCCCCCTCGCCACGATGTGCCTGAGACTCCTCTTGTTGACGTTGATTCCACTCGGCCCTCCGAGATTTCTACCGAGCGAATTGCCCCCTCTTTGAATCCGAGCATCTCTACCGAGCCTCTTTCTACCCCCGCAGTTTCTGTAGTAACTCTAGCCCCAACTGAGGTAGTCAGTATCTCAGCGCCCTCTGCGACTGTGATCCCTCTGGCTCCTAAAGGCACCGTTCCCATTGCCGAGGTATCGGTTTCTGCTGATGCCTCTTCTAAAGCAAGAACAGTTGTTGCCACCAAGGCTTCCACTTCCCAGAAAGGTCTTGCCGGCTCTTCTCAGCCGAGTATCGCCGATGTGCTGCGCAAAGGAACTGCCTCTACCAAAGCCTCCGTTACTCCGGCCGACGGTACCCAGCTTGCTCTTCATAAAAGCCCTGCGGCCGTGGTGGTTACACAGCATGTCCGGGGTAAAGTCCTCACTCGGACGGCCAGTGGAAACAGCCTCGGCTCACTGGTGGAATATGCCAATAACTGGAATGCTGCCGATCAGCTTGAGGGTAATCCAATCAGTCAGCCGTTTCAGCTTTCCGACATTAGCAGCCGCTTGGATCAAGCTGCCAAGATCATCCTTGATAGTAACAAGATGAATGAGGTAATTGTTGTTTTACGGAGTTTTTGATTGATTCTCCAGATGCTACTATATATACACTAGTCCCCGAAACTTGCAAATGAGTAACTTGTTATTCGCTTGGAAGTTTTATGATGCTCTACTTAATTCGATTTAACTTTAGGGTTCGAACCTATATCCGACTAGATCTGCCTTAAACCTTACTTGAATTTTGTCTAGCTGATCTTTGAATATCCAGCCACCTAGATCCGAGTTAATTTTTGCTTGACTCGGATCTGTTTTGGCTTTGAATATCCAGCCATCTAGATCCGGGTTAAGTTTTGCTTGACTTGGATCTGGTTTGGCTTTGAATATCCAGCCACCTAGATCCGGGTTAAGCTTTGCTTGACTCGGATCTGTTTTGGCTTTGAATATCCAGCCACTTAGATCCGGGTTAAGTTTTGCTTGACTTGGATCTGTTTTGGTTTTGAATATCCAGCCACCTAGATTCGAGTTAAGTTTTGCTTGACTTGGATCTGGTTTGGCTTTGAATATCCAGCCACCTAGATCCGGGTTAAGCTTTGCTTGACTCAGATCTGTTTTGGCTTTGAATATCCAGCCACTTAGATCTGGGTTAAGTTTTGCTTGACTCGGATCTGTTTTGGTTTTGAATATCCAGCCACCTAGATTCGAGTTAAGTTTTGCTTGACTTGGATCTGGTTTGGCTTTGAATATCCAGCCACCTAGATCCGGGTTAAGCTTTGCTTGACTCGGATCTGTTTTGGCTTTGAATATCCACTCATCGTTTGTTCTATTGCTCAGGTTGCACATGACTGGCGGACTGCCGAATTTCAAAGATTGCTTTTTTCGCACAGGAAATTGGAAGAAAAATATGAGAAAGTTATTCCTGTGGTGAAAAAAGCTGGTAAGTCGGCAATTCTTTTGTAATCTCCGATATTCTTGTTGTTTTGTATGCGAGATGTCGGCTCACTTTGTTGGTGAACAGGTAATATCAATAATCTCAACATTTGTCTTGAGAAGAAAGTCAAGAACTTGGAAGGTTAGTTTCCCTTTTACCTTATACCTTTTCCTCTTTTAAAATGTGCGCTAAGTTTCTTTTATCTTGTTTAGCTTTGGTAAAGCCGAGTTACAAACCTTTGCAGCCTCTCACCAAGATTGCACGCCCATGCCTGATGTAATGCTGCATTTTTTAGAACAAAGCGCTACTCATTCGGCGCAGCTAAAAGAAAAGGACGATGAAATAGCTCGCCTGAGCACCGAGGTGGAGGCCCTTAAGATTTCTCAGAGGTCCGAATTAGAAAAGGTTGACCAAGAGTTCTCCGAGGAGAGAAATCGGCTAGCTCTGCAACTGCAGAAGAATGAAGAGCTCCTCGAGGCTGCCGAACTGAAAACTCGGGGAATGAGCGAGGAGATCGCTCGCTTTGAGAAGAGCAAGATTGACTGGGCTAAAGACCTTCAGATAATGATGAGTTTTATTCATCGTAAGCCTCTTAGCATGGCCGGATTATCTTTTTCCTTTTTCCTGCTGTCTTCTGACGCATTCCTGTTTTACGCATATCATTTTCCAGAAGCTAAGCCCGTGAGCTCTAAAGCGGTTCTTGCTGCTCGTGTGCGCCGAGGTGTCCCTGTTGACGCGGACTCGGAGTACTCGATGGAAGATTTCCTGGTTGCTGTCGGTGCTGCAGTTGGTCCAATGAAGATTATGGGCAGGGATTTGGTGCAGGCAGCTATCCGAGCCTACCATGTTCTCTGGCCGAATACTTCTGGGACTCCTGATATCAATGAGGTCGAATTGCTGGTGAAAAGACTAATGGCGTCCGAGAGGCAACTAAGTCTTTGGAGGGAATCAGCCGGACGAGCTGGCACTGATATGGCTCTCACTGTTATCATGTCATGGTATGAAGACATTTCTCTTAATATCTTGAGAAATTTGCGCACTGGTTCCCGTTGGGTTGAGGACCCCACCTTCGTCGCTCTTCGCCAAGCTCGCGCTTTCCAGCTTGTTGAGTATGCCGACATGCATACCTGGAACGAAGGTCCGAGTTTCCTTCCGAACCCGGACGACGAGGTCGTAGTCGAGGATGCATCGGATAACGATCCAGCTGAACAAGGGGAAGATGAGGATGACTCGGCTACTTCTGGTGACTCTAGTTCGAGCTCGGATGGCGATGCGCGATCCTCCTCCAAAGGTACTAGGCATTCAACTGCACAAACTGATGCGCCTCAGCAGCCTCGGGCTTCCGCCGAAGTCGCACCTGGGTCTACGGAGGGCGAGGCAAGCTCGGCCGAAGCTCCTCCTACCTCGGAGTGCCCAGCCCCTGACCAAGTTGCTGCCTCTCCAGCTAAAAACCTTTAAGTCATTTCTTATCCCCGGTATGCCGGGCGTATGATGTACGTGAAACATTTGTCTGCCTTCTGTATGGCATGAATTTATTTTGCCGTGTGCTGCTGAGACACATATGTTTGTAATTGTTATCACTTTGTTTAAGTGGTCTTGTTCGTCCGAATCCTTGCTGTGGTGGCCTGCGATTTCTTAATTCCGGGATGTATCTTTACCTTTGTACTCCCGTAGTTTAGCCAGTTAATCTAGGTGTGAGCTCCAAATATCATACGAGATTGAGTTGTTCTTACTCTGAATGTCGAAGTTTGATACCTTCTTTGCATTAAAGGCTAACCACAACTTCGGAACAATATATGATAGTCCCCGAGTTACTGCCTACGGCGCCGAAGTCTAGTGTGTAAACCAAACTTCGGAAATAATATAAGACGGTTGGCGAGTCGTTGCTCAATGTGCCGAGGTTTAGTACACTAAAATTGAAATAACATATGGCAGTCCTCGAGTTACTGCTCTGGATGCCGAGGTCTAATACATAACCCAAAATTGAAATAGACCATAGCAGTCCCCGAGTCACTGCTTTGGATGCCGAGGTTTAATACATAACCCATAGTTGAAATAGCACACAATAGTCCCGGAGTCACTGCTCTTGATTCAGAGGTTTAATACATAAGATGAAATTGTAATAACATACGACAGTCCCCGAGTCACCGCTCTAGATGCCGAGGTTTAATACATAGCCTAAAATTGAGATAACACATGGCAGTCCCCGAGTCACTGCTCTGGATGCCGAGGTTTAATACATAAGATGAAATTGAAATAATATATGGCAGTCCCCGAGTCACTGCTCTGGATGCCGAGGTTTAATACATAATTGGTGCTTGATCTTGAAATACTATACTATGAGTAAAATGGACGAAGTAAAGCTACATTCCATGGCCTTTTTGTTTCTTCACCAGCTTTGTCTGCCCTGTTCTTTCCAGGGGACTGAGCATCGATTAGGTAATAGGCATTATTGTGCAATGCTTTGCTCACGACGAATGGTCCTTCCCATGGAGGTGATAGCTTGTGCATGTCGGCCGTACGTTGCACCAATCGGAGAACTAAATCCCCTTCTTTTAACACTCTTGGATTCACCTTCTTGCTGTGATATCGTCGCAAGTTCTGCTAATAAATAGCTAATCGTGATAGTGCCAGCTCTCTAGCTTCTTCTAGCAAGTCAACAGTATCTTGCCGAGCCACTTCATTTACCTCTGAAGTTGTATATTGAGTAACTCTTGGCGAGTCATGTATTATGTCGGCTGGAAGCACAGCCTCTGCCCCGTATACCAGAAAGAATGGTGTATAACCTGTTGATTTGTTCGGAGTAGTCCTGAGGCTCCATAATACTGCTGGTAATTCCTCAATCCAACATCCTGCCGACCTTTGCAATGGTTCGACTAGTCGTGGTTTTATTCCTGACAATACTAGTCCATTAGACCTTTCCACTTGCCCATTAGATGCTGGGTGAGCCACAGAGGCAACATCTAATCTTATGTGTTTCTCTTGGCAAAACCTAGCGAAAGCTCCTTCTGCAAAGTTTGTGCCGTTATCTGTAATAACACTGTGTGGGTACCCATATCTTAAAATAATATCTTTGAGGAATTTCACTGCTATGGGCCCATCGCATTTTTTATTGGTTTCACTTCAATCCATTTTGTGAACTTGTCCACCATAACCAATATGTGGGTCATCCCCCCTCGGGTCGGCTTAAATGGTCCCACCATATCTAAGCACCACACAAAAAACAGCCAAGTAATGGGTATCGTTTTTAACTCGGACGACGGCATGTGTATCTTGGTTGCATATCTTTGACAACCATTGCATTTTTCAACCAGCTCGTTGGCTTCTTTCAACGCCGTTTGCCAATAAAACCCATGCCTGAATGCTTTGGCCACCAAGGCACGAGATGAGGCATGGTGTCCACATTCTCCTTGATGTATATCTAGGAGGATCTCCTGGCCTTCCGCCGAGCTCACACACCTTTGCAATACACTTGTGACGCTTCTTTTATATAGATCCTTGTTTATGATTGTATAAGCTTTTGCTCTCCTTACTGTCTGTCTTGCTAACACTTCATTATTCGGCAAAATCGCATCTTTAAGGAAGGAGAATATGGGTTGCGCCCATACCGGTGTGATTTTTTCTGGTGTGGTCTCACTGTCTATTTCCATGTTTTCCGCCGACATAACTACCTCGGCTTTTTCCATAATTATGCTTATCTCTGCTGTCCTCCTCTTGGGGATCCCCGAGTTATATTGTTGGTCTACTTCCATCGGCACATTATCTTCTGCTGAATTTGCCGGAATAAAGATAGATTCGGATTCTGGTGATGGGATTATTGATGGTTTCCTGAGGTGCTCTAGGGCAATACCTGGGGGAATTGACTGCCTGGTTGATCCTAGCTTTGACAATGTGTCTGCGGCATCATTTTCTGCCCGAGGTATATGGTGAAATTCACACCCTTCAAAGTATCCACTGATTTTTTGCACATGAAATCTATACGAAGCCATGTTACTATCTAATGCGTCCCAATTGCCTGAGACTTGCTACACTACTAGATCCGAGTCCCCATAGCATAAGATTCGGCGTATGCCAATCTCTTTTGCTACTTTCAATCCATGGACTAGTGCTTCATATTCGGCTATGTTGTTTGACGCGACAAAATGTATTTGCAGCACATATTTCAGCTGATCTCTTTTGGGCGAGGTTAACACTATTCCTGCCTCCAAACCATTTCTTAGTTTGGAACCGTCAAAACGCATCGTCCAATAATTTGGGTCCGGTAATGGTGGCTCATACTGCACCTCGGCCCAATCTACGAAGAAGTCGGCGACCGCTTGAGATTTGATTGCATCTCTCCTATCGAATTGTGGAGCATACGGTGACAACTCAATTGCCCATTTGGCTATTCGACCGCTTGCATCTTTGTTGCTCAATATGTCGGCTATGGGTGCTTCACAGATCACTTTGATGGAGTGCTCTTCGAAATAATGTTTAAGCTTCTTTGCCGACATGTACACTCCATAAGCCATTTTCTGATAATGTGGGTAATTTTGCTTTGAAGCGGATAACACCTCGCTTAAATAATACACCGGCCTCTGTATCGACTTATCATCTTCTAATCGTTCTTCGACGACTACAGCACTCACTACTCTGTTGGTAGCCGCTATATAGAGTAACATAGGCTCTTTTGATAATGGAGAAGCCAAAATGGGTGCTATGACCAGAATCCTTTTCAACTCATGAAATGCATTGTCTGCTTGTGGAGTCCAAATGAACTTATCTAATTTCTTCATCAGTTGATAGAGTGGTAGTGCCTTTTCTCCTAGCCGACATACAAACCGGCTGAGCGAGGCTAAACATCCCGTGAACTTTTGCACGTCATTTAGACACCTTGGCAACTCCATTCTTTCTACTGCCTTTATCTTCGTTGGGTTGGCCTCTATACCTCGGCTAGATACAAGAAAACCGAGTAATTTTCCTGCTGGCACGCCAAATGTGCATTTTTCCGGGTTAAGCTTCATTCGGAACCTTCTCAGGTTCGTGAAAGTCTGCCGTATATCATCCAGTAGTGTTTTGCTATCTTTGGTTTTGATGACGACGTCATCCACATATACTTGTACATTTTTTCCTATCTGGTCGTGTAGACATTTTTGCATGCATCTCTGATACGTTGCTCCTGCGTTTCGCAGGCCGAATGGCATTGTGCGATAGCAATAAGCCCCGTACGGGGTAATAAACGCAGTCTTTATTTGATCGGCCGGATTTAACGGTATCTGGTGAAAACCAGAATACGCGTCTACAAATGACAATAGTTCACAACCAGCGGTCGAATCAATGACTTGGTCTATTCTAGGTAATGGAAAAGGATCTTTTGGACACGCCTTATTTAGGTTCGTGTAATCGATACACATTCGCCATACAATGGCTACATTCGGATCATCTTTCTTCTTTTCTACTAGCACCGGGTTTGACAACCAATCCGGATACAGCACCTCCATGATGAACCCGGCCGCAAGGAGCCGAGCTATTTCATCCCCTATTATTTTTCTCCTGTCTTCGGCGAAGCGGCGGAGAGGTTGCTTCACCGGCCTTGCTCCTGGCCTTACATTCAGAGAGTGCTCAGCCAACTCCCTCGGAACACCTTGCAGATCCTGAGTTGACCATGCAAAAATATCCCGATTCTCACGGAGGAAGTTGGTGAGCTCGCTTTCCTATTTAGCATTTAGGCCTGCACCAATAGTAACAGTACGCTCTGGGAATTGCTCATCTATCTGAAACTTCTTTGTTTCTTTAGTCGGCTGAAAGGAGACATTTCCATGTGGATTGGCTAATGCCGGCATATTCAGCCGTGCCGACTGAGCGAGGGCTGCTACCTCCTGAATCCTTCTTTTTTCTCTTGCTATGACCAATGATTCGGCCAAATTTGATCCAGCCGAAGCACATTCCATTGACTTCCTGTAATCCCCTACTACTGTTATCACTCCTTGTGGTCCAGGTAGCTTCATTTTCAGATAACTTATATGACAGCTGCCCATAAAATTGGCCAATGTTGGTCGTCCGAGTAAAGCATGATAACAACTTTCTAGATCCACCACTTCAAACTCTAAGTTTTCTGCTCTGCAGTTATCTCTTGTGCCGAATAACACATCCACTCGAATCTTACCAATAGGTTCGCATGAAAGTCCTGGTACTATCCCATGGAAAGTGGTCCTCGTGGTTTGCAGCATGTTCTGCGATATTCCGAGTTTATGCATGGTATCTTTGTACATGATGTTGATACTGCTCCCATTGTCAATGAGAACCTTTGAAAATTTCACATTAATGCTTGGTCCAACAAATGTTGGATCCAACACGAGTGCATACGACCCTGGATTCGGCATTATCTTGGGGTGATCCTTTATGCTCCAAGTTACTTCTTGATCTGCCCAAGGCATATATCTTGGTACTGCCGGCATAACCGCATTTACTTCCATATGCCGGCGCTGCACACTCTGCTTGTCTTGCTGTTCCGTTGTGAATACGCAATAAGACTGATGATGTTCTCTGTAATCATTGCGTCCATTATTTCCTGGATTCGTCCTTCCATCCTGGCCTTGGTTTATCACTTGATGTACCGCATCTCTCCGGTCCGAGTTATCATACCTCGGGGGAGGAGGCGGTAACATCAGTTGCTGTGCATTTGCTCCAGTCAACTGCGGCTGATGCTGCTGATGTGCCTGGAGAGGTGCTTCCTGAATGCCTGCGGGGTTTCCCATTGCATTTTTCATCCATGCACATTGGCGGGTCGTTTGGTTGGCCGGCCTGGCTGGGTTTGAGGTGTGAAATTTACATGGCTGATCTAACATAGATTCGAACGTGTACTTCGGCCTCTCCTGCCATTGCTTCTTTTGTTCTGGTGTCCACTGTCTTTTTCCTTCATTCCTTGGTGTCCACTCCTGAGGACCATTCTTTTATCGTTGAGTCGTTCCGTGACTCGGCTGATCTTGTGCTACCGCTGCCACTTGGGCCGAATTATACCTATAATCCGGCCTTTCTTCTCTTCTTCTTCCTCTAAAGTCATTGCGCCTAGATGACCCGGCCAAATCTCTTGCATATTGGTCTTGTTGCTCCCGATGATCTGCCGACATTAATTCTGGTTGCGTCGGATCTCCCAATGCATATGAGTCCGCTATTCTGATGGTTTCTGCCAATGTGGTTGGCATATCTCTTTGCAGTCGCTGCCATAACACACTGGCATAACGGCACCCTTGAGCGAACCAAGCTATTGCTTGTGATTCTATAACTCCTTCACACGAGTTTCTCAGGTTACACCACCGCGTTAAAAACTCTCTGTCCGTTTCGTTCGGCCTTTGCTTGCACATGGCTAACTGTTGCGGCCTGTTTGGCCTTTTGTATGTACTGGTAAAGTTGCTAACGAACATTTCTTCAAAATCCAACCAACAGTTGATGCTACCTGCGGGCAGATTATTCAGCCATACTCTAGCTGGTCCTTCCAACATTTGTGGGACATACCGTACTGCCCATCGTAGGTTCCCACCTGCTATTTTCACAGCAGTGGCATAATCAATCAACCAGTCTTGTGGTTTGGTGCTCCCATTATATGTCTTTGTGCCTCTTGCCAGCTGAAAGTTCGGCACAGGTGGTTCGCCCATGATCCGTGGTCCGAAGCATGTCGGACCCGGTGGACCCTGTTCTTCCAGTAACTCGGATCGGTACAGCCGGTCTAGCTTTACTCTGGCATCATTTGATGGCAGATCTCTATACAGAACTCTTTCTTGCATTCCATAGTGGTTATTTACACCATGGATTGCATATTCCATCTCGGAATAACCATCATTGTACCTTTCATTTACTTGATTGTGGCGAGCTGGTCTTGCTTCTCTTTCCTGCTGAGGTTCATGTCTTGGCTGCGGGTTGAGCGGCGGTTCTCTCCTTACTTCAACCTGGATATTGTTCTCATGATGGCCTCTTCCGAGTTCTCTTCTGCCGAGATCTTCATTGCCTCGGCTTCCGCCGTCTTTCTCAGCATGTCCGGGATTCCTTTCCCCACTGTTACCTCGGCTTCCATTGCCTCTGTTCTCGTTTGCTTTCCCGGCTATCGCCGGATTATACGGAACGATCTGCTTGTTTCTCTTTCCTGAAGTTACCGCTCTGTCTTTTCGTGCATTGTTTCCTGGTGAGGATGCTGCTGCCACAGACAAGGCAGGTGCTGCTCCAGCCGAATGAACCATTCGCGAGGCCCCTGGCCTCGCCGGGTCTGCTCTGAGCATTTCTTCGTTTTGTTAGTTTGCGATGCGTACCAGCTCATTCACTCTTTCTTGCTGTTTCTGCCGGGCTTCGCCGGTCAATCCCTCTAACTCTAATGCTGCGAGATTTGCCGCTCTCAGGTTCTTTGCCGGGGTACTGTACCTCGGCAAGCCCAAATCAACTGATTCTGCCTTATGAGCATCATGCTCCTTGTTGATATCATCTATGAGGTTCTTCCCTCTTAATCTCAGCTCGTCAACTTGTTCGGGAGCGACGTCAAGCTTGTTAGCTTTGGCATATTCTCGGAGGGTCCTGTTTAAGGACTCCCGCAGGGCCGACACCTTTTTTGCCTCTACCAGCACCTTTTGCCTGGTTTCTTCTAACTCTGCCTGAGCATTTGCCGGATCAAGTATCGGCGCTACAAGTGTAGTCAGGTTTTCTATGGTTGCCTGAAGAATGTTTTCTGGTCTTTCCAGAGGTGGCCCTCTTACTCTTGGTGCCTTTGGGGTAGTGTCCTGTACTTTGGCCTGGTTGGTCACCGTAGGGGTTACCTCGGTGAGTGGTGGTGCCGTCTGCCTGGGCGCGACTTGCACGCCTGTGGCAGGGTCTCTGGTTGATCCGGCACCCGCTTCTCCCGCCTGCACTCCGGCTGCGACCATCACCTCGACGCTGCTCATTGGATGCGCTCCGCGCGGACGGCTCGCAGCGCTAAGGGGTGGCTCTCCTGCAACAACAACCTGGTGAGGATAAATGCCGGAGATGTCGACGCCGACGTAGACCTGGTGCCTGCCCAGGCTGATGAAGACACCGTTGCGCGGGGGGGTTTTCCCCCTGAAGCTGCCTGCATTGTCGCTGACGTAGTCACAGAGATCAAATCTCCGGACCAAGCCAGAAACAACGCGCTCGCCAGTGTTGATGAAGTTTCCCGTCCGGATCATGACTCCAGCTAGCACCGCTGCTGGCCCCATGGTGGGCGCCAACTATCGTTGTGGTGGCACGGCAGATGCCATGGGTAGGCTAAAGTTTGGGGCCAATGGATGCCAGAGGGATCCGGGGAGGGAAGATGCAGTTGATTCTACACACATAAGGAAAAGGCAAAGATCTTTATTTCTCCTTCCTTGGGCTACAAGTGCTCCTTGAGCCGTATACAAGGAAAAAAGGAGAACTTTACCAGCCTAACGGTACTAAATGAGCCGATGCCCTCCTCAGGGTCCAAGCCTCCCCTTATAAAGGAGAGCCTTGGGTTCCTTTAGGGCTGATGTGGCAAGCATATTTGAGTAATATGCTTGTCCCAGTATAGTAGTTCGGCGGCCTCCTTTCCCTGTCGCCCCTCTAATGACGGCAAGGTTCCAGAGGGCCCCTCCTGCGTGCCTCGGGCTCCAGGATTGTCACCTCCGTGACCTCCTGCTGCCCCTCTGTCGCTCTGCACATTTGTCCCTTGCGCTTGGCTCTGCTCAGATTCTCTCTAGCCTGCAGCTAGAGTTTGACTTTAGGCTTCTCCTTCTCCTGCAAGCTTCGTATCATTCGGCCCTTCCTCGCGTAACTCGGCTTGTCCTTCACCTGCATTAAGATTACTCGATGCTAACCCGGCCGACTTACGCAATATCTCGGCCGGGCAATGCCTTGCCATTACTATTGAGGTCCTGCCCTTTCCTATCTCGGCCGACCTCTATAGGATTTGGCCGACTCAGATTATAACTCGGAAACTAGACGGGGAACTCCCTTTCGTCTCTCTCCGTCCTTACCCTATCCGGGGTCACCTCCCCAACACCGAGATTCGATCATCGGTATCTCCATACCTAGTTTGATCTCGTTACTGACATTCACTCTTTTCTTGTTCCCGTGATATAACATTCTAGTGATCAAATCACTTGCTTGCAAGCTAACCAATGTGATATCACCTAGAGGGCCTAGAGTATATCTATCCGTCATCGGGATGAACAAATTCCACTCTTGATCCTGTTGGAATTATGCCCTAGATGCAATAATAAAGATGTTATTATTATAATTATTGTTCATGATAAAGTTTATATTCCATGCTAGAATTGTATTAAGCGGAAACTTTGATACTTGTGTGGTTTATTAACAACATCGTGTCCCTAGTATGCCTCTATGGACTAGCTCATTGATTAATGATGGTTAAGGTTTCCTAACCATAGACATGAGTTGTTGATTAACAATGAGATCATGTCATTAGGAGAATGATATGGTGGACAGACCCAAATTAAGCAGAGCAATTAGATCGTGTCATCGTGTTCATCTTTGCGAAGCTTTTCTTATGTCAAATATTGTATTCCTTAGACCATGAGATAATGCAACTCCCTGGTATTGGAAGAAAGCTTTGAGGTCATCAAACGTCATCCTATGAGAGGGTGATCATAAAGGTGTCTATCAGGTGATCGGAAAGTACTTGTTGGGTTGTATGTATTGAGATGGGATTTGTCCCTCCCAAGTCGGAGAGATATACTAAGTTGTGGTCCTCCTGACGAGTCTGATAGACATTCTTCTCCTCGTCAGGGGCATCCTCAAAAGGTGGGGGGCCTAGCGTCGCTTATAGCACATATTGCTTTTGTGCAGCAGAGAGGAGAATCCTCAAATTCATGGCCCATTCGGTAAAGTTTCTACCGTTCGTTGCAAGTTTCTCTTTCTCCATGAACACATTGAGATTAAAAACAGGTGGTGCCATCTACAATAGAATTTGTAAAGTTTAGACTAAGTTTATGATAGATTGAGTTCAACTAATCCATATTACGAATGAAATCCCACTCAAAAACGACATCCCTCGTGTCTTTTTGGTGATTACATGAACCAAATCCACTATACCAAGTCCGATCATCACGTGAGTCGGTATAGCTTCAAAGGCGAGCATCAAATGGGCATCATATCTACTATATGACTCATGCTTAACCTTTCGGTCCGTGTTCCGAGGCCATGTCTGTACATGCAAGGCTCGCCAAGTAAGAACCTTAGTATTCGCGTGTGTAATTGTCTTACACCCGAAATATGGTCGTGGATCCACGAACACCCGATCATCACGTGATGTCTTGGAGCGACGAGAACATAATCGGTGCATACTAAAGGAAGAACACATTGTTATCTTGATATTTAAATGAGGGATCATCTTATTATGCTAATAAAACGCCAAACAAGCAATATAAGATGCTATCAAACATCACATGTTTATTAGTGGAATGATATGGTTCCCGCATATGATCTCTATCATGTGCACCGTGGTATGATCACTATCATACCTATATGTGTAAGTCCAAGGTCTATGGAGATTACACGTTATGTGTGTTGTAAAAGTATCATCTCATACTTTTACTTACAACATCACCATATCATAACACTAGCCCAACAACAATCTAAACTAGACGCCTCTAATTTATCCGTTGCAAATTTTACGTGGCTTAGGGCTTTCGAAGATAGAACCGTTCATACCTACGAACATGAACCACAACGAGGATAACCAAATTGTTGACAAGTCGTTGCAAAATAGATATTGACTATAGTAGGAGAGACAGACACCCGCTAGCCACTTATGCAAACTAGTTGCATGTCAAGCGTGAAACAAGTCTCATGTGCGAGGACGTGTAAAGTTTGTCCGGGCCGCTTCATCCCACTATGCCACCAATATCCAAAATTACAACTAAGGAGCAACAACATGATCACCATCGCCCACATACTCATATGTGTACTACCCGTGTAAAGTATCTACGCATAGATCCGGCTCTGATACCACTGTAGGGTTCACAGCATAGAAAACAAAAAATTTCCTACGATGGGAACTATGTACCAAGATCTATCTACTAGATACAAACAACGGGCAGATGTATATCCGTAGAGAACATACCCTTGAAGACCGACAAAGCTTAACAAGTTCGAATCGTGGTTGATGTAGACGATCTCTTGCCGATCTCAAGATCAAGAGGAATTCCTAGCGCCACAAATCAGCAGCGCATCCGTGCTCGCACACACGTTCGAGGCACCGAGCAACCTCCGCCTCCTCGCTCCAGCGATGTAGCGGAAGCACAACTCTTTCTTGCCGAATAGCCACCGGGAACATGTATCTCGCTAGTCCGAGACCATGGGGGATAAATTCTAGAGGGGGAGAGAGATCCTTCACGAGGAGGTGTGAGTGAGAAGTGAGGAGAGGGGTGCCTTTTATAGGAGGGGGGAATCCCAAGGGGGTGGACGGCGCATCGAGGCTGCCCCCTTGCCCTCCCCTCATTCATGTGGGTGGACACTCCACTCACAAAAACCTCTTCATTTCCCTCCACTCAAAATCCCACTCAAACTTGCAATTAAATTTCCACCAAATTTAATGCAAACTCTCATTAAATAAAACTCTTTTATTTATTCAGAATTTTGTCAATTACTTTAACGACAAACATTCACATATAACCCCTTGCTAGAATTCTATTTCACATGCATAACCACTTTATGCAATTTCACCCGAAAACCTGTTTCGGTATCTAGTGAAATAAATTCCTGCGCTTGTTTATTCTTTCGGCATGAAACTTTTGCTCCAATTGGATGTCGGTGTCTCTTAAGTGTGTCACCCTACGATTCATGAATAATACGGACATGATCGAGACCCCTCTCAGATCAATAATCAGAAGCGGGATCTGGAGACCCATACTGACTCCCACACATTCAATGATGACTTTCTTGTGATCGTCGGAACCTTTTACGCTAGTATCTTAATCCCTTTGTTTCGTGATATATTACATGTCCGAGATTCGATCATCGGTATCTCCATACCTAGTTTGATCTCGTTACTGACATGCACTCTTTTCTCGTTCCCGTGATATAACATTCTAGTGATCCAATCACTTGCTTGCAAGCTAACCAATGTGATATCACCGAGAGGGCCCAGAGTATATCTATCTGTCGACGGGATGAACAAATTCCACTCTCGATCCATGGGACTCAACATAACACTTTATTAATTCCGAATCCATCTTTATAATCACCCTATTATGGTGTGACGTTTGATGTTATCAAGAAACTCTTCCGATGTTAGTGATTGACATGATCTCATGGTCTAAGGATTAGGATCACTTCGTAAGTTGTTATAGAAATATAAACTCAATGACTTTGATCGTAATGCTATACTTCGGATGAATGTTCATCACACCATTACACTAATGTTGTGATCCCGTTATTAACAACATCCAATGTCCATGATCAGGAAACCTTGATCATCTTGTTAATCAACGAGCTAGTTTATGAGAGAGGCATAACTAGGAACTTTCTGTTTGTTTATTAAACACACATGTATTAATGTTTCCGTATTAATACAATTATAGCATGCAAAATAAACATCTATCATATACTTGGAATACACATAATAAACACTTTATTATTGCCTCTCATGGCATATTCCCTTCAGGTTAGATACCACCCCCTCTCCAAACGAGACGTACTCCATGTTGGGAGGAACTCGGTAAAATATCGTCGTCCCCGCGTGTCTTGGTTATCTCTATACCCGAGCTCTTACTTATGCACTTTACTTTGTGATATCCTTCGTGCTTGAAGTATATATCTTGCTATCACTTAGTTGTTTGACTTGCTTAGCATAAGTTGTTGGTGAACATAGGTGAACCCTAGTTGTTCTAGGTTTTGTGCTCGACAAAGTAAACGGTAGTTTAATTCCGCCTTTGTTGAGCAACTCTCGGAAAAGTTTTTAATCGTCTATTCACCCTCCCTATAGGCGACATCTGTATCCTTTCAACTATAGTCATTGACATAACACCAATGAAACACCGTTCACTAGTATTACATCCCTCAGAGTGGTACAACAGAAACACAGCAAGTCCAAGACATGACTATAGGTTACAACTAAACTCTTTACACAAGATCTAGAGAACACTCCAAGTTAAAGAGAGAGAAAGAAACTTCTTACAAAGAAGAATCAGAAATAAATAACTCAAAAACTATCATACTAATAAGACTAGTATTTTAATTAATGGTCTGGCATTGCTGCTATCGCAATACACTACAGAGATAGGTTCTATGGCTAGAGATTATATTCCTATCTAATTAGTAACTCCATCTTCACTTGAGTTGGTGTATATGTTGACTTTCTTGACTTCATTGAAGAGATTTAGCTTTTGATGATGATTCCTAGAGCATGACTTGATGTAGACGTCGTCTTAATGGCTTCAGAATCTAGCAAGGGTTAAGAAGATACGTTGATTACGAGCGTACTCAGCAAGTTCACTAAAAAAAGAGTGTTTGATGCACTATATCTACATCCACAGACCATAGGTCGTAGGCAATGCAAGTTTTCATAAACATTTCTTCAAAGGTTGCTTTTATTCGAAAAAGCTTTATCCGTCAGCCTTCACGGGTTTACCAGAACTTTCATGGAGTTCCTTTCCCGCCACGTTCGCGGCTCCTTCCCGGAACAGGGAGTAACAAGTTAGAGTTCTTACACTCTGCATAGGTGCGTCACTTTACCCATGAGAGATCTTAAGCTTTGTTGCACGGCCGGGAGTATGTCCCCGTTCAAACTTCCTTGGTTTGAGGCCCAACCTAAGATCCAAGCCAATCACTGCCCTCTCCGCGACCTCATATGTATGCACGCTCCTTCGGGGACGGCTCACCTCCGTTAAGCCCCCTTTCAGGCAGGCTAAAACCCTGATGAGTTCCCGAAAACTCTATGACCTGGTGTTGCCCTGGCAAGTGCCATATTAAATGGTCCATCCACTAAACACCATCCATAGATAATCTAGACACCAAAAGTGTGGGGCGTAAGGGTGCCCACCCATATGTTGGATCCGCACAAGGAATCACAACGTCACGTTAAGGTCGTCTTGCCTCCATACGAGAGGAAAAGGATACAACTGACTTCTCCGTCCCATTCCAAATCTCATGGTCAATGCGTAATATACGACGCAAGAATCACTGGCGACATTGGTTGTTAAGTCCTAGGTGATATATTCCTGAGTAGTGGTATTCCAACTACCAGGTTTAATAGATTAGCTGATCACCCTGGATCAGTAACCAATAGTTCACATTATTATCAAAAATAGTGTTTTCTGACCTTTTTCAAATGCAGGTGAAGACAACACTGGATTTGCAAAATACTTTACAGAAAATAATCAAAGGACATGAGCAAGTGTGAACTTGCCTTTTGTGATTGCAAGATTATGCACTCACGGTCTTCGAGACAATATAAGATCCAATATCTGAAATCAGCATCATTGGTCCGGTAAGGACTAATGTTTAAAGAAGCAAGATGCTTTTATGCATAAGTAATGTAATGCAAGTTGATCACTCGAATCCCGGGGATAACGTTGATCTAGGGTTTGGAAACTAGAAATGATTTATTTAGAATGTGTTGTCCTTTTAGGTAAGTTTCATACTTGTGCTTCTTATTAAGGCTTGTGAGTGTGTGTGAAACAACATGTAATTATAATATCATAAAACAATGAGATACACACAAATGTGAAATGCTACTCAAGATTGCTTATACTATAATTGTTTATCTTCAAATTTTTACTTTACAATTAATGTCACTTATAAATAACTTAAGTGTTATCAATCCTAAGTATATAAGTAAAGTTTAAAGTAATGTGATTATGATTAATTCTCATATGTTGACTGAAGTGGCAAAAAGAATAACATTTGAAGAAAGGATTTCTTTTCTAAGGTCTAAACAATTTTTGTGGTTAGTCAAATGTGGTTGATGTTGTTTGTGCTTGCTTGAATATTTTGGACTTGAGATGCTTTACGATTTAATTATAATAGACCAAAGTTAACTATAAAACACATAAGAAGGTCTTTAGCATTATATTTAAAGTCTTGTAGACTAAAGTTAACTTTAAAGACATAGATGGACTTAAGGTATATTGCTTATGTTATTTGTACCTTGTGTACTTTATAATGTTTCCTTAAAGTTACTTAAGAATGGTTATACTTTTATTTGGTGTAGTGGTTTCTTGATTTTATAATGGAATAGAATCATTTATCTTTTTGAGAATGAATGGTTATAATTGGTGATTAGGGAAATAACATTACTAAACTACTTATGGATTCACTATAGTATTTTGATTTGTTTATAAACTTGTGGTTGAAGTAAGTAAAGAGGTTTTATTAAATCCCAAATTATTTTTGAAGATTTTATATTTGATCAAGATCTTTTTAGGAAATATACTACACATATGGTTGAATGATAATTCAACAGAATTGTATTTAGAATGTGTTGAATCATTTTGACTTCATATTATCAATATTTAAGATTAATACTATTTATTAGACCTAAATTGGCAATTTTAGAAATATTAACAAATTTTATTTACCCTTATATGAATTATTAACTAAGGAGTTAGGTTTAAATTCAAGTTGTTAAAGTGTTTTAAATTTTTATTTACCTCAAAAGTGGAATGTTATATTTTTAACGTGTAGGTATTATTTTTGTGATCATTTTGGTATATTACATTTATTTTTGTGATTTATAAATAATAAGATATTATTTTTATAAGATTTAGTACTTTATAAATACTTAATAAATAATAAATGTTTAATTAAGTGAAATAGTAATTCATGATTATAGTTTTGAATTATATTTCTTATTTTTCTAAGATTTTTGGTATTTTATTTATATTTTTAACATTTACCAATATTAAAATATGAATTTTCAAAGTTTTATTACTTATAAATTCTTTATTAAATAACAATTATTTAAATTGTTGGAATAATAATGTTTGATAATGGTTTAATTTTATAGATTTTTTTTCCGAAAATTTTCATATATAAAACATATTTTTCTGAATTACAAAACTAAAGTTATTGAATTTCTAGGATTTAATCATTTTCTAAATTATTTTCTATATAACCATTTTACTTTTTACACTGAGTCTAACTCTACCCTGGTCACTGACCCGTGGGGTCAGGACCACGTCAAATGCCACGCGAGCAGTGGACCAGTCAACCGTGGACTTGGTCAAGGATGACACAGGCGTGACATCACAATGACGTCATACGAACTGAACTTCTCAGATCAAGTACGATTTGGGCGATTTGGTGAGCGCGCGAGGCTATGGTTAGGTGGTTTGGATGCGTAAGGAATCGCCGATTCGAACCGTGGCCGCGCCGCTCAAAAATGGTCACCGGAGCCTTAGCTCCGGCGAGCTCCGACGGTGGTGAGCAAACGCCTTAGTGGCGAAGTCGATAGAGAGGGTTAGAGACGAATCAGAGAGGTCCACGAGTATCGGTAGCTCACCAGGATTCGGAAGAGCGCGTCGAAGAGGTCGGAGGAGGTCTGTGAGGGTGGCAATCGACGACGTCTGGCGGCGGTAGACACTTCGATCCCGTCGATTGGGGTTGTGCCGGCTTGTGTGATTTGTCGAAAATGAACAAGAAGAGTACGACGAGCACGTTGGTGTCCTCCGTTGGTCCTAGGATGGTCAGAGACGGCGAGGGAGGTGATCTCGTGCGAGCACGGGTTACAGCGGACAAGGGGAAACGAGGGATAGAAGGAATTGGAGTTCGTTCTCTGCGGGTACGGGGTCCTTATAGGCTCAAAGAGCGGTGGCTCGCATCTTAGCGCACGGCGGTCATCACGGCGACGGCGGACGGCTCCGGCGGCGACACACAGCTGTTGCTCCCCGTTGTCCTTCTGTCTGAACAAAGAAGAAAGGAAGAAAAGGAACGAAGGGGTACTGGGCCGGTCTTGGGTTGTGCTAGGGCCACTGTTGGATCGTTGTGGCTGCTCGTGGGCGACGAATAAGGTAGAGGGAAATGGGCCACGGCCAGTTTCTGGACTGAGTCCATTTTTTACTCTTTTCTGTTTTCCTTTCTTGTTTTGTATTTACACCTTTGTTTTAAAATTTGTTCGAATATTTCCCATAGAATTTTATCTGCTAGATAATTGTAGCAATATTGAAATGTATTTATGATCATTTTGTGAACCTTTATTATATATTGTTATGTTTCTTTATTTTCTTTATAAAAATTTCCTTTTAGTATTTGGAAGGGCCTTTGTTATTAATTTCCTTTATATGATAACCCATTGATTTCTTATATGATATTTCCTTATTTCTTTGTAAAACTTAGTTCTAATTAATTTAGAGCTTGGAGGGAAATATATGTATGGTGATCCTTTTCTTATTATATGATATATAAAGTTTTAGGGAATTAATATGATTAATATTATTCTCATGAGTTTAGGAATAGCAAGGTATATATATTTTATTATAACTAAAATAGGAGTTAGGGTTTGAATTGTAAATGCTTACCCTAGGGTTTAGGGTACTTAATATATTTATATTCTTTTGTTGATGTGAATTAAGATTAATGGCTAGACATATTGTCTTTATGTTTGTGATTTTTAATGATATCACCATATAAAGTAAAATAGTGGAATGGTTTTCTAGGCTAACTTATGAGAAAGAATTGATAAAGATAGTTTCTAAGCACATATGATTATTATAGTTGGAAATTAGAAAGATGTGCTTAAGTGATTTGCTATAGGAAAATATTCCTATAAGCCATAGTAGAAATAAGATGATAGATCCAATAGATAAAATAGATAATGAGTTTGATTACAGATTTAAGGTTGAATGTTTTACCAAGAATTCCTATCTTCCATAATTCACAATTCTTGACTTCTACTTAAAAAATTCCTTTCCTAGATATACTACTCCTTCATGTCCATCATCATGTGTTAACATGATGAGCTTTACTTCACAAAAATATTCTTATCCACCTTTTATTCTTCTAAATCCACTTGTAAATCCAATGAGCTTGAAACTGAAGCTTTCATAATCTTCTTATATCCATACTTGAGTATATCAATTACTCTACTACTGATAACCTCTAATCAAACAAGTAGATACTTCTAACTACATTCATACTCTTCCTTAATTATCCACCACTAATATTACTCCAATATCTTATACTCAAACATCACATTATATCATGGTGTATTGTCATGGCTATCCTGAAATAATATATCTATACTAGGGTTCAATCATGTTCTATCCACCAATGTCACTTATACATGATATAAGAATTCAATGTTGGTGACTAAAGCATGATCATTAGAATCCTTTGATCATTTATGGCTTAGGTTTCCAGTTGGCTAATCAAGGCTTTCATCCATACAACATTACAGTTGTATTATAATTATCTTCTGTTTATCTCTATTGTACTAAGAGATATGATTTATTGACTATACCTATTTGATCCAATAGAATTACTCCTGGTAACTATCTTCAGGATTCATCCTTGTTATCTTCTTTGTTACCATATAAATATATGTTCTAAATAACTCTTCTATCCATTCAGGAGTGAGTTAACTCCATCAATTATCATATGGATCTTATTCTCTTCCAACACTCCCATCCTATAGATGATACCTAGAACTAGCATTACTATTTACCTCTTCTTACTTCCTTCTCTAGAGGACTGATGTGAATGCTATGATAAGGACAAGAATTGATAGGTTAAGAATTGGTGAATCAATAGTTGATTACTTAACTTTGATGAACAACATATATTGAGATAGGATTCCATAAGGATTGACATGGAAAGAAAGATATATGATGAATGATCTTGATTTGGTTTCCTTCCTACTCAATTTCACTAAAGAGTTAAGGTTGGGCATTACCATGATACTCATGGTATAAGTATATGAGATTAAGATTTAGTTGTTACATTCCTATTACTTAAGTTATATTTATAACTTGGTATTCATGAGTTGTTGTAATGAATACTATGATATGATCACCTAAGGATCAAATATAATCTATTAAGTAATGTATTAGGGTTTAACTTTTATTACATTTGATCTACCCTTAGATCAAATATCCCTTACCCAAAATAAGGTTTTAGCAAAGGTCATATTGAAACTTATCGCAGTCAACTTGATGATCTTCTTCAATTTCATCAAGTTAAGAGAAGCTTCAATCACTTTAACAATATTTATTCAAAAGCGCGAAAATTATTCGGATTTTCTATGCATGAATGCAATGCACACCTCTATCTTTAACTTATTTCTAAGATCTAATGCTAGGATGTTACACATTCTCTGTTCCCTTTCACAATCATCTCCATGGATAAGGCCATGTAATCTCTTATCCAGAACTTATACCTTCGTACTAGTACTATAAATAGTAGTTCAGATCTATGGTTAGACATGAATGGAATTAGAAGTGGAATTTACTCTCGTTTTCAAAGGGAGACCTCCACCCTCTCCTAAGATTTACTCTTGGATTTGTACAAGGCCCCTCCTAAGATTTACTCTTGGGATTCTACTTGGTTGCTACTTCTCCTTTTGATTGAGATTCTATCATCCGCTTGCTGATCTCTCCTACGGTGATTCTACCTCACGGTCTCTCGCCGAGGATTCTATTGAATTGGTTGTTCAAACCAACAGGAGCAAATCGAATCGGACGTGTTTGCGTATGATTATATCTTTATCTTGCATTTGTGTTGCGTTCATCGTGTTTCCCCTCACTCCCCGCCTCAAATCCGTGAAGATTGGGCCATCCTAGGGTCAATCCTACAAGGAATCCCATATTATGTATATTACAAAGTCTAATAGCACCCCTTAGCCTAAACACCATACTGTTATCCTAGGTGGGGTCTGCCCTCTTTGCCAAGAGAGTGTCCCGACGCTGGTGGATGAGGATCTCCGGATCTCTGCGGTGGGCAGCAGGGGCACGACAAGGCCCCCAACGACAGCTTCCAGCCACTGGGCATGCGCGCATCCTGTGTGTCTCTTCCTTATTTAGTGAAGGTGGCCAATCATTGACCTTTTAGCCGGCGTAGTGGTGGTTTGCATGGCCAGAAAAGACCACGCCCTTAGTAGTTGTTGCCCGTTAACACGCGGGTCCCATACATGTGCTAGCGTTTCGTCCGCAGCGCCACGCCGCCAATGACACGTTGTCAGGGACATTGTCAATCAATGTGCACCGCAAACTGTTACAGCGGCGCACCCACCTGACGCTATGCCCTCATAGGGTATCTCCTATAAGAAAGAGTGATATTAAAATTATTACAGCGGCACACCAACGTGACGGTACGTCCCGTATGACCTGTCGTCAAAGTTCCATCTTGTAGTAGTATTATGCTCTTTATCGAGGCGGGATGAAACTTTGACTATTGATTTGAGCATGAAAAATTGAGTTATTTTCTATAAATACCATTTGATCCACATTTGATTACAGTTTCTAATGCTATAATTCTTTTCATATGATTCTTGTAAATATTATTGGTCAAATTCACAATCAAGTTCATGCCTGCAAAACAAGGACAATATGTATTTGTGGATGGAAGTAGTTGTCCATGGTTTTTATTTAACAAACTTGGTCAAAATTCCCCGCAAAAAATATTGATCAAAATTTACATTATATGGCTTTGGAAGAAAATATAGTCCTGTTCGTAACAGAGGTACTACATCGAGTTTCCCAACAAAAGAACAATGAGTAGTACTACTGTACATTTGTTCTGAACTGAATGTCATTCAGTTAACAGTTACCCGCCAAGTTCAGGCCGGCAAGTCCGCAACCCGATTGGATGCTCGTCGGCGGGAACTTGCCTATGACAGATCGCCTAAATTTGAGCAACCGCACGACGGCGCCGGGGACCGGCTAGACCGGGCCCCTCTTTCTTGCCCCAGACATGATGGCCGCGGCAACGCAGCCCGAGCAGCCGGACCTGGGCGGCCTGGTGGAGGAGCTCTGCGCGTCGGGCCGCTCCGCCGAGGCGCACCACCGCGTCGCGCTCCTCCTCTCCTCTTCATCCACATCTCGCCGCGTCGGCGCACCCACTGCCAACGGCCTCCTCCGCCGCCTCCTCCGTGCCCGCATGCCCCTGCTCACGCTCCGCCTCCTCCAGGCCGCCCCGTTCGCCCCCTCCCTCCCCAACTACAACCGCCTGCTCGGGCTCCTCTCCTCCGCCGCCGCACCCTGGCTTCTCCTCCTAGCCCACCGCCTCTTCTTGCGCATGCGCGTGCCACCGGATGCCGCGTCCTACGCCGCGCTCCTCGACGGCTACGCCGTCGCCGCCGACCCTCGCGCCGCCCAGAAGCTGCTCGACGAAATGCACCACTGGGGGCTCGCCCCCAGCTCACTCGCGCAAACCTACCTCGTCAAGGCCTTCCTCCGCAGCCGCAACGTCGAGGCGGCCATGGACCTCGTAGACAACCAACTCTGGCCAAGCATGGAGCGGCCCCATGATGAGGACCAGGGAGTCAAGAATGCCGCGTTCGCCAACCTCGTGCAGTGCCTGTGCAGCGAGGGGTTCTTCCATGTTGTCTTCCGTGTCGCGGAGGAAATGCCGCAGAGACGGTGCAGTGTCCCTGATGAGTTTGCATACGCCCAGATGATTGACTCGCTGTGCCGAGCTGGGCAGCACCATGGAGCGTCCAGGATAGTGTACATCATGGGGAAGAGGGACATGTATCCGAGCACTGTGTCCTACAACTGCATTGTTCATGGGCTGTGCACCAGTATAAAGCCCGGGGGACGCCTGAGGGCATACCAGCTGGTGATGGAAGGCTTGCGTCTTGGGTATCGGCCGAGAGAGGTAACATTCAAGGTACTCGTTGAGGAGCTCTGCCGGGAGAAAGAGCTTGCCAAGGCCAAGGATGTCCTGGAGTTGATGCTGCAACCTCAACCTGATCATGAGAAACCCGATGAGGAGACCAGGACTAGGCTATACAATATGTTCCTTGGGGCACTGCGTGCTGTGGGCAACCCCAGCGAACAGCTTGGTGTGCTCGTGTCCATGCTCCAGGGGGACTGCAGGCCAGATATAATCACTATGAACACTGTTGTCCATGGATTCTGCAAAGTTGGACAGGCCCAGGAGGCCAGAAAGATTGTGGATGACATGATTAATGGGAAATTCTGTGCTCCAGATGTTGTCACCTTTACTACCCTCATTTCTGGATATCTAGATGTAGGTGAGCACGCAAAAGCCCTCCATGTGCTGCACACTTTGATGCCCAGGCGCCGTTGTGCCCCTAATGTTGTTACCTACAATTCTGTCCTCAAGGGACTGTTCTGCCTTGGGCTAATTGACAGAGCAATGCAGGTCATCGACGAAATGAAGTCAAATAATGTTGTTGCCGACTCTGTGACTCACACTGTGGTGATCAAAGGGCTGTGTGATGCAGGACAACTCGAGAAGGCAAAGGCATTCTGGGACAATGTAATTTGGCCATCAGGGGTACATGATGGTTATGTGTACAGTGCCATTATCAGAGGCCTTTGCAAACTCGGGAAATTGGAACAGGCATGCGATTTCCTGTATGAGTTGGTAGATTGTTGGGTTTTTCCTGGTGTTGTGTGCTACAACATACTCATCGATACTGCCTGCAAGCAAGGATCAAAGAAGTTAGTGTATCAGGTAATGAAAGAGATGAGAAGAAATGGGCTTTCACCAGATGCTGTGACTTGGAGGATTCTTGACAAACTGCATCTCTATGGCAGCGAAGAACAAGAGGAGCACCAGCTCCTCACTTGTAATATAGATCAAAGTTGTGCTGATGACAAAGTAGAGCCTCTCATCTCAACCGAAAACGAGATACCTTCGTTGTTTCCATCATCAAATCATCTGGATGAAGTACACAAGGATAACAACGGAGCTAAAGTTGAAGAAGTTGGATGCTCACCAGAAATGCCTGAGAACCCATCAGATTTTACTGAGCCAGATGAAGAACATGACTCTGTGGTGGATGATTCGGCAATTGGAATAACAACGGACAAGGATTGTACAATCAGGGATGATGGCTTCAACAAGCAGGAGAAGCAACCTCTAAGAAAACCACTGTCTAGAGTAGTCAGAAATGTTTTTGGCTTGCTCTAGAACAAGAATAGGTGTTGCTGATTAGAAGGGGAACAGGCTAGAACATTGTGCAATGAAGGCTGAGTGTTTATTTTTATTTTGACCTGGCACTGGAGGCTGGGTGAATCAGTTGACAACGGCAGACTTGAATAAGCCTCAAGCTTGATTTTTATGACTGATTCTGGGCCCACTTCACATATTCTTGTCAATAACAAATCTGACATGTTTTACAGTTGCATTTCTACTCTTCCATTTGCTGACATCCATAATTTTTCAAAAACCGTTGGAGGGTAAAGAACTCTGCATAGACGTCTTCAGCTTGTTCCAGTTTTTCAAATGCTCGCTGCAATCCAACTGCCAGGGCTTGTTGTGTTTGTGGTGCAGATGAACATACTTGGGATCATGCTCTACTGTATTGTACAATGTATAAGTGCACCTGGGCTCTTTTGGATGAAGATCTCATGGTCATGTTTGCAGGCCTGAGAATCAATGATACAGTAGAGGCAGCCTGCCATGGGATTTGTTCAACAGAACGCGCGTTAAGGTACACAGCCAGCCTCTTGCTCCCTTCTTTGACTTCCTGGGATGTTTGGTAGTGAGAGATCTCCACCTGTGGTCTACTGTCTCTGACTCTGATCCTTTAGGTAAACTAGCTCATACCCAAGGAACTTAAAAACATAGTATTCTAAGCAAGAAAATGTGGTAATTTGTCTCTTACACTGCATGTTTTCCTTGAAGTAGCTTAAACCTCTTTCAGTAACCCCATTGTTTCTAAAAATGCACTTCTCTGTAACAGAGTAATGATATGGTAATGCAAGGATATGTCCTTATACGCTATTATTAGTTACTCTGTAGATACTGCAGTAATTAAGTTTAGACTCTTACATATATTTGGTTCACACTAGCTATCAACTACAGGCTATAAGAGAGTGATGTTATGCTCACTTCTGATATTTCCGTAGTTTCCTCCTAAAATGGATGGGTTACCTCAGCAAGCTTCTCCTAATCATAGATTTATTTGTTCCCTAAAGTGTATTCCTGTTCTCTAGATTGTATATATATATTCCCTAAAGTGCTGTACTATTTTCACCAAGCTATAGAAAATGATAGTGAAATTGGCATCCTAAATTTATGTGCAATTTACTGGTTGTACAATTTAGGCACCTACATAGTTGCACATTTCCAGTATCGCTATTGCAAATAATTTCATGTGCAACTTTGGTATTATGAAATATCAGCTAGTTACTTGCCACTCTAACAGTGAAGTTGCACAAATAATTTTATTGTGCAAAGTTTTCAGTTTGAAAACTTTTCAACTTGGCAGTGATATATTTATACTCCCTCCGTTTCAAAATATAAGATGTTTTAGGTTTGTGAAGAAAATGTATCTAGACTTCTTTTAGTGTGTAGATTCACTCTAAACCTGAGTGAAACTACGTACTAAAAGAAGTCTAGATACATTTGCTTCATAAAGCTAGAACATCTTATATTTTGAAACGGAGGGAGTAGTACTTAATGTTTTGTACTCCCTCCGTTTGGAAATATAAGATGTTTTAGGTTAGTGAAGCTAATGTATCTAGACATCTTTTATTGTATAGGTTCAAATGAATCTAGACACTAAAAGGTGAATTGAGAATGAGCAACTTTTATTGTGTGTGCTTCCATCCTGACACCTGTTGGATGAATTGAGAATGAGCAAGTTAGTATTCACAGGGGGCCAAAGGCCAATACATGTACAGGTGTGGAAAAGGCAAATATGCTAAAAGGCCCTTAGACAATGGACAAATATAAAGAGACTATATACTCTAACACCCCCCCTCAAACTCATGGTGGGTCAACAACACTGAGTTTGGAGAGGAGAAAACCATGTTGTGCTCTAGTCTGGGCCTTTGTGAAGAAATCTGCCAACTGTAGCTCGAAAGGCACATACTCAAGAGCGAGAACCTGATCCTGCACAGCAGCGCGCACAAAAGAGGCATCCACACCGATGTGCTTGGTGAGCTCATGCTTCACCGGGTCATGCGCAATGCTGATAGCACCTATACTGTCTGACAGAAGAGGAGTCGATGTAGAGACAAACACCAAAATCCTCCAATAACCAACGTAACCATGTCACCTCTGCGGTCAAAAGAGCCATAGCTCGCAACTCAGCCTCTACACTCGAGCGGGAAACTGTTGTCTGTTTCTTCGTCTTCCAAGCAATGATAGAACCACCAAGAAACACACAGTAAGCAGAGAGTGAGCGGCGGGTCCGATGGATCACTCGCCCACGTAGCATCCGAATAGGCCTGGAGTTGAAGGGAGCTGGAGCGAGGGAAGAAAAGACGGCGAGAGAACGTTCCACGAAGATATCGTAAAACACGAATAAGGTGACTGTAGTGGACCGAAGTGGGAGCAGAGACGAACTGACTCAGAATATGGACAGGGTAGGAGATATCTGGACGGGTGACGACAAGGTAGACAAGGCTCCCAACCAGATGGCGATAGCGCGCCGGGTCATCAAGGGATCACCATCAGAGGCACGGAGGTGAACATTGAGCTCCATAGGAGTCTCAGCAGTGCGCTCATCGCTAAGAGCATCACGAGCAAGCAGATCCTGAATATACTTTTTCTGGGAGATATAAAAACCATCAGAGGTAGAGGAAACTTCGATCCCAAGAAAATAGCGAAGAGGGCCAAGATCAGACATAAGGAACTGCTCACAGAGACGAGCCTTAACAAAGGCAATGTACTCAGAGTCGTCGCCAGTAATGATCATGTCATCAACATAGAGAAGAAGAAGAGTTCGACCGCGAGGAGAAGTGTGGACAAACAAAGCAGGGTCATGGGCGCTGGGCGGAAACCCGCAGCAGTGACCACGGAGGCAAAACGCTCAAACCAGGCGCGAGGGGTTTGCTTAAGGCCATAGAGAGAGCACCGAAGACGACAAACCATGCCGTCAAGGACAGAGTACCCAGGAGGTGGCTGCATATAAACCTCCTCACGCAGCTCGCCATTGAGGAAAGCATTCTGCACATCCAGCTGAGACACAGACCAGTGGCGAACAGAGGCCACAGCGAGAAGAGTGCGAACAGTGGTCATATGAGCCACAGGGGCGAAAGTCTCATCATAGTCGCGGCCCTGCTCCTGCTGAAAGCCATGAGCCACAAGACGCGCTTTATAGCGCTCAAGAGAACCATCGGAGCGAGTCTTAACCTTATAGACCCACTTGCACATGATGGGACGAACATGGGGAGGGGGAGAAACCAAATCCCACGTGCCAGTGCGCTCAAGCGTAGCAATCTCCTCGGCCATCGCAAGTTGCCACTCAGGGTGGGCAACAACATCTCGATAAGAGGTTGGCTCAAGGACAGCAGAAAGGCCAAAACGGTCAGGAGAATAGGATCAGGTGGGGGACGAGGCCGAGTACGAAGATCATAAGTCGGTGAGAGGAGGCAGACGACACATCAGAGGTTGATGGCCCAGCAGTAGAATCATCAAGAACACGTGGATGACGAGAATAGTAGAAAGGAAAAGATGGAAACACTAGAGAAGGTGAAGGCATGGTGGATATCAGTGAGGAAGGTGGAGAATCAGGCGATGAGGGAGAAGCTGACAAAGGGAGAGAAGAAGTTGTGGGGGAAGAAGGCGTAGAATCAGAAGCAATGGGATTCGGAGGAGTAGGAACTTGAGGCACAGGGGGAGGTGTACCAGGGAAGGCGAGAAAAGAGATATCCTCCACGGAGAAACTCGAGGAAGATGGCCGTGGATAGAAAGGACGAGACTCATCAAAGGTCACATCCCGAGAAATGCGCATCCGGCGAGCAAGAGGATCCCAACACCGATAACCCTTATGCTCATCACTATATCCGAGAAAAACACACTCAACGGACTGAGCAGTGAGTTTGGTGCGTTCGCGAGGAGCAAGAAGAACAAAGCAAACACACCCAAACAACCGAAGGACAGAATAATCAGGAGAACGGTCAGAAAGATGCTCCTGAGGAATACCACCCTGTAAGGCAGCCGATGGCTGAATGTTGATGAGATAGGCAGAAGGTGGAGACAGCCTCAACCCAGAAATGGGGCGGAAGAGAGGCGGCGATCATCAGTGCACGCGCTGTCTCAAGAAGGTGACGATGTTTGCGTTCAGCGACGCCATTCTGGGCATGAGCACCAGGGCAAGAGAATTGAGCAAGAGTGCCCTGCTCAGCAAGAAAACCACACAACATTTGGGAAATGTACTCACCAGCCGAATCAGCACGAAAAACACGAATAGGAGTGGAGAACCGGGTGTGAACCATGGCAGCAAAACGTTTATAGATAGAGAGAACGTCGTTGCGAGAAGTCATAAAGTAAAGCCAAGTGTAACGAGAAAAGTCATCAATAAAAATAACATAGTAGCGATGACCCCCCTTCGAAGCAAAGGGAGCGGGACCCCATACATCAGAATGAATTAAGTCAAAGGGACGCTGAGACACTGACTCACTAGTAGGATAAGGTAACTGAGTCTGCTTGCCAAGTCTACAACCTTGACACGGTAAAGAGACATCTTCTGAGACATGCCCCAGAAGACCTCGGTGAACTAAAGATGACAAACGAGAACCACATAGATGACCGAGACGGTGATGCCATTGTTGAAAAGATGCGGAAGCGGAAGCAGCAAGAGCACAAGAGCTGGTGGAAGTAGAGGGAACACGAAGCCAGTCGAGCTCCCAAAGACCCTGAGGATCATGGCGCCGAGGGCCAGCCCCAACCAGAATCTTCGTGCGACGATCCTGGACAGAGCAAGAATCAGCGTCAAGAATAACACGACAACCAGAATCAGTAAGTTGAGCAGCGGAAAAAAGATTCATGGTAAGACGCGGAACATGAGAAACACCAGGGACAGAAAAGCAAGGAGTGGAAAGAGTGCATCGACTAGCAGCAGGAAGAGAGGTGCCATCAGCGGTAACAGAGCCAGGTATCATAAACTCAGAAGCAAACTGGGGGAGACACCTGCAGTAAAAACAGCAGCAGCACGAGCATCCTCATCACACCACTGAGCATAAGTAGCCAGATCATCACGGTAAGTGGCAAGAGCATCCGAGTAGTCAGATACCTGACGGTCATAAGCAGCCATTGCAGCAGCATCAGCAGTCTTGGCTGCAGCCTTATCAACATCAGACGCATCAGCTGCAAGAACAGGTGGCGCCGGTGGTATAGGAGCCACAGGAGCAACAGGGCGTGGCGGACATATGACCTTGCCACAGAGAACGCCCTACAGACGGAGGCCGCGCATGTGAATGCGCATAAAGCCAACAAACTCAGCATAGTTGGTGCCATCAAACGTCACCGAGCAGGAACAGCCACATATCCCGCAGATGAGGACGACATGGCAGCAACTTCACCAGCACCAATGAACTCTTTCTCTTTTTTTTTTGGGAACAGATCAGATCACGCAGATGAGGATCAGATCAGAAACAGGTGGATCTCAGCGCATAGCAGCACCAATACGAGAAGCAGCTATGCGAGCATGGAACCACGTACAACTAGCAGGAAAGGGAACCACGTACAGCTAGCAGTAAACCACCACGAGCAGAGAGAGGAAGCTGGCGGCGGGCAACAGATGCGCGGCCAAACCAGGCTGGAGACGGCCGGAACGGAGCAGGCGGCGGCCGAATCAGGAGGACAGCCGGAAGAGAGCAGGTGGCGGCCGAATCGAGGCAGGAAACAGCCAGAACGGAGTCATCGGCCGGAAGTTGCTAACGGCGACGGCGGAAGATGAACCCTAACCTGGGCTCTGATACCATGTTGGATGAATTGAGAATGAGCAACTTAGTATTCATAGGGGCCAAAGGTCAATACATGTACAGGTGCGGAAAAGGCAAATATGCCAAAGGCCCTTAGACAATGGGCAAATATAAAGAGAGACTATATACTCTAACAACACCATTCTTCTGTTGCATTGTTTCGAATGATCTCTTTTTGTTTCACTTTGCCTGCTAACCATGTTAAGGGTCAGTATTTCATGTGATGTACGATCTTAAATAAGTCGGGAAACAAAACTTTATGTCTTGAGCAGGACAGCAGCATACCAATTGTCTGACAATACAGTTGTAGAAGTAAACACTATGATCATTTGTTATTTGCTTAGTAACATCTGAATATCTAAAATTCTTTCTTTGACTAATATCTCAAGCACTCACATCATGAAATAAAACTTTTACTGATGACCACAAAAGCGTTTGTCATGGTCTAGCTAAGGTCCCAGTTTGTGTTCACCATGTCTCTAGTAGAACAGCACAGGCGAATTGTATGACAGTACAACTGTACAAGTAAGTTGAAAGTCACTTGATCATTCACCTCAGAATGTAGAAGTAGGTTGTAAAAGTAAGTTCATGATCCAGATTAATTGATCCAGTACGTTTTTCTGCGAGATAAACCTGATGACTGAGAAGCATTTTCACCTGAAACTATTTGGTATGATGTGTATGCTCAAACGGCAAGAGTAAGCAGAGAAGTGGTAGTTGGAACATAGACCAAAGTATGATGAGAGTATCAGGTGATCCATTGAACGACAGTAGCACGCACAGCTATTAGTAGTTCTCACTGCACGTTTATGATTTCTTCACCTCAAAGAACAGCTGCATCAAGTCTTGGTTAGTTCTCTGAAGCCGGACTGTGACCTTTGTTGAGTTCTCGTGAAGCTTGTACTACTAGTTAGCATCCAGGAACAGTTAGTGTTGGCGGAAGTAAATTGAAGTGTGTCCTGGTATGAAGCAGAAGCACTTCACGCTAGTCGTTTAGCTTTCTTTCTGTGATTCTTGCCAATGACGTTGACTTGCAAGGTGTACCTGATTTCCCGAAGAGCTTAGGGCACTACTCCTTGAATTAAATTGTACCATAGTCAAATCTTGTTCATGAATCCCACTCATCGTGTGGACACTAGGCTCACCACTACAGCGAGAATTCACACTAGCAGGGCATGGTTATAGTTGTCTCCTTTCAAGCAGGTGTTGTTTTTTTCCTTGGAGAAAACCTGATACATACTACTCATCACTAGTTACTGCGTAGTATTATGTGCATTTTTGCAAGATAACTGATCAGTCCTTGCTCTATGTATTTTATGTGCCATTGCAGATCAATTGCTCGGCTGCTAAACTTCAGGCTACTCCGCATCCTATTTTCTACTGTATGGCCCTTTTGGAGTGCATGGCTACATTTTACACCATATATAGGTGCAGTTACGCGTCCAGATTATCCGGTATATATGGGATGTGAAACTGACGATCGTCTGGAACTACATTCTGTGCTCTTTGGGTGCATCGTTGCAGTTCTAACAGAGCTGAGCTAGCTGCATCAGAAGGACAAGGGGCTGTCGACTGTCATCATATGGCGAAGCTAGACTGAGAATAACCTTTGCTCGCCGGAGTGCCGCGGCGGCGAGCGCCCTGCATGCGCATCGACCGCGGTGGCGTGGTGGCGGCGCATGGGAGCAGGAAGGGGGCGCGTGGCGCACGGGGGCGGGAAGGGGCACGGCGGCGGTGCTCCGGCACGAGCAGGGGCGCTGCACATGAGGAAGGATAAGGATCCTTTTTATTTTGTATTTTTATTGGATATTTTAGCTTTTTAATATGCGCCGCTCATTAGTTGTGCCACATCATGGGTCTCCCTGTTAGATTCGTGTCAATTCGTGTTTAATCATGTTTTAGCGTTTTCTGCAAACCGCGGAGTAAAATGTGGTGGGACTTTGTCCTGTAATCGTAAAGTGCTAGCATTCGGTAAATTTTAACTTTTTTTTACGAATCATCGAGAGCTTTATTACTTAGCCGACAAGATTATGCTATATACTCTTCCCCAAGATATATAACCTGGTACATCTTTTGTCAAGAAACAACCTGGCACAGTATGTACCACGTAGAACGTAAAGTATTACTAGGAAAATAACCTGGTACACCTTTTGTCAAGCAGCAATCTGGTATATCTTGTATCAGTAGGAAAATAGCATCAAACCGATATTTATATTAATAAATTCTTCTCACAAGTGAACCTCAAAGGTACAGCTTCAGACCGGAAGAATAGACTAGTAGTGCCACTTTTTAGAGCTTCGTTTTCAGCATAGGGAGAAATAATTATGAGTTTTTTTTTTTGTCAAAGAGCACAGCTAGGAAGCAAACGTTTCTTTTAAAGGAAATGCATGGAACAACTGAAGGATTGGTCTGGTCCAGACGTTTGCAATCCAACAGCTCATCTCTAGTTTCCATCTTCCAGAGTTTTTTTTTTTGGCAATCCAACGAAATCATGCCCAAGAGGCCAAGACAATCATTGTCCTGAGCAGCGCCTGATTGGTCAAATACAGGGGGCCCAGGTTGTCATCGGCCATCCAATCTAAGCCCAACTTGTTCCATTCATAAGCCCATCTTAATTGCCCAGACCCAACTAGCAAGCCCGCGAGAATGGACAGCCCACAAGGCTTATATATAGGTCGTGACCCCTCTCTCCCTCGCCCTGGTAAACCCTAGCCGCCTGCGCGCCGCCACACACCACCACCAACCCGAGCGTAGTTCCGAGGCGGAAGAGAAGGTGAGATGGCTCGCGGCGCGGCGACGGCGGCGGCGGCTGCCAAGGGCAAGAAGAAGGGGTCGGTCTCCTTCGTGATCGACTGCACCAAGCCCGTGGAGGACAAGATCATGGAGATCGCGTCGCTGGAGAAGTTCCTCCAGGAGCGCATCAAGGTCGCCGGCGGCAAGGCAGGGAACCTCGGCGACTCCGTCACCGTCACGCGCGACAAGAGCAAGGTCACCGTCACCTCCGACGGCAACTTCTCCAAGAGGTATACGCGACTTCCACGTTTCAAGATCCCGTTGTTGCTCTGCTCTGAGATGCAGACTTTTGCTGTCACTGAATTCGTTATGATCTGTTTTGAAGATATGCTAACTAATATTCTGTGTGCTCTGGCTAGTATCTAGTTCCCTCATATGTATGAACTTCATCTAATTAGGAAAGCGCGGCTTGAACCTGTTACGGGACACCATACTTGGCCACATTTTTGCAGTAGTTATGTAAATATTATTGGCTTCACCGACCATTAAGCTATTTGATGGTGCTTGTTTTGTTGGTTCTGGCTATTCACTACATAAGTTTTGCGTTGCCTACACGTGCCCAGTTGTCAATACCCCAACATGACTGCAAAATTTATCTTTTCAGGGTTCTGTAAATTGATCATGATTACTTTCAGGGTTCGTTTTATAGTTATATACAGACCCTTCTAAACATGGTCCTTCCAAATAACAGAATATTGTTGAAGCATTAACAGTAGTTAGAACATGAATGCTATCAAAAATAACACATTGACATGACCCTGCTATTAATATTTGCTTGCACAATTCAGTGTCAGTGCACCTTTCAGTATTGTTTTTAGAACAAATGCAACATCATACCCTAAACTTTCTGTTCACTTTCATCATATGTAAGTTGTTGATTGATTATCGCTTCTGTTGTCCAACACAAATGTTGTAACCGATGTTGTTATTTTGGTACAGTTTAGCCTGATAACATCATTCTTTGTCTTCAGGTACCTGAAGTACTTGACCAAGAAGTACTTGAAGAAGCACAACGTGCGTGACTGGCTACGTGTGATCGCAGCCAACAAGGAACGCAACGTTTACGAGCTCCGGTACTTCAACATCGCCGAGAACGAGGGCGAGGAGGAAGATTAGAGTGCATTTCACTTATATTGTAGTCTTGGGCTTGTTGAGTTTTGATACTTGATCTGAGTACCTCTAGCTATCTACCTATCTTATGTTGTGCCCTGGTGAACATGGATGGTTTGATTTTAAGAATCCTTATATTTTGTCGTGTCAGCTATGAATTCATATGTTGTGAACCTAGACAAGATTTGCGCTTATTTTACTTGAACTTCTGTGCTAAATTATGCTGCTTCGCTCGTGAAGTTTGTAGCCCTGTTGTTTATGCCCTTTGAGCTTATGTAATGTCTTCTGCTCAATTTGCTCTGGTCGTCACTCTTTTGGCTTGAGTTTCTGTTTTCAAGATCCTGATAGCATGTTCTACCTATCTTATGCTCTGGTGTCAGCTATGAATTCATATGTTGGTATCCTAGACAATATTTGTTCCTTGTTTTACTTGACCTGCTGTGTTAAATTATGCTGCTTTGCTCATGTGAATTACTACTTTACCTGCTGTCCATGGTTTTTATGCCCTTTGAGGTCGTATATAGTCTTCTCAAAACCTCAAGATCCTGACAGCATGTTTTATTCTCAAGATCCTAATATCATGTTTTAGTCTCAAGATCGTGATAGCATGTTATGGAGAAAACTGTCATGCCTACTTGATGGATTTTGATTCTGATGTTCCATGTTTATGAACATGTTTGTTAACGTCAGCTTGCTTGCCTAATATACAGTAGCGTGCTGGTAATGAGAACCAAACAACATGATAAACAGTCAACATTGTTGGATTCCCACACTTGGGCCGGCTGTGCATCCTGCGCAAGAGGCAACCTGGTGAGGTGACTGATGCTTCTGATCATTCAAATTGGAACGCAACATAATAATATTTTCATTAATGTTCTGATGAATATTGGGTAGACAAGGACTACTCAAATGTGATACTAATAATATTCATGGCATGATGCCCTACTTACATGACTATTCTCGTTAGGAAAAGATCTTCATGTTCCGTAGACGAGACTGTAGGTCGATCTCCAACAAGGAGGAACGCCGCACACGCTTCTGCTTATCCATGTCCTCTGTCTCGAGGTCAAGTACCGTGACTGTGTCGTAATAACCTGGCCCAGGCACCCGTAGCAAAACCACGTCGCTGGTCCGGTTCGTCAAGCCATCAAATTGAATATGTTCATGTGGACCGAAGGGTGGAATATTGGGGTGCAGCATCCGCAGCTTATCCTCCATGTCGATCGTGGCCTCCAACGACCAACCACCATGTGCTCCCGAGACTGAAACTTGCAGCCACACGGACATCGTGAACCCTTCAATGGCGAGCAGTTTCAGCAGTTTCCCGTCCGACGACATCGCCAACTGGAGTTGGTTAAATCTGCCGTTAGTGGGCGGGAGCCCCACCGAGGCCAGCTCCCCTCTGCCCAGGTCGTGTCTTATGATGTGCTTGTCTTGATACACCAGCCAGTAGATGACGCCGCCATGGAGGACGACGGGATCACGGTTCCTTTCCTGCAACGGCCACTGGTGTTTGCTTGAACACTCGGTAGGCCGCCGCCATGTACCGCACGGTGATGCGGTCTGCACCCTGATGCTAGATTTGTCGAGATCGGCGACGAGCACCTGGAAGGCGTGGTCGATGCCATCGGCTGCGGTGAGCAGGATGTACTTACGCCAGGAGAGAATCGAGTTGCCCGAGCACTCGGGCGGACGGGAGAGGTAGGTGTGGGCACCGCTCATTGGGTCGTACACGCATAGCTCGTTGCGTCCCTCGAAGTTGGGCGGGTTCATGATGGAGTCGGTCCGGTTTCTGGTGTACATGCGGTGGAGTAGCACGAGGCCGCCCCGGGACGTCACGGCCATGTATTGTTTGAAGAGGGCGTTTGCAGAGCGCAAGAAAAAGGGAAATAGGTGGCCGCGGCAGAAGGATGCAACGGCGGGTCTTGCCGGGTGGACAACACTAAAGGGGGGATTGTCACTGTCCGTGCTCAGATTGACGAGGATGCCAGGAGCCGCCCGATGGCTGACGCGGCGGATGAAAGACGGGCTGAGGATGTCACGGCGCAGGAGCTTGCAAGCAGCGGCGCAACGAACAAGGACGACGGGGTCGGCGAACGCCACGATCTCAAGTATGAGATCTACCGGCAGCGTCGGTGTCTCCGGCGCCACGGATGTGTTTTTGTTTTTGCGTCGGCGCTTCGCCCGTGGAGCCATGGCGTGTCTGTCCGTCGTTATGTACCTCTTCCGTGGCGCCGTGGACCGTGTGTGAGAAGCACGGACGTTCAAGTAAGTATCTTCGGGGCCTCTGGCAACATGTATATATCCCAGTTTAGTCCGTAACCACAGCCGAGAGTTCGACTGGCTTCAGAGTTCGTCGTTTGATCGGACTCGATCGCCGATCGGGATCCAAATCATGTACTAGCAGTACTACATACGGACGTGTACCTACTCCTCCAATGACATACTTATGAGGTATCCGGATGTAGTCCCAAGAGGCAAGAGTCACAACTAAATCAGGTTGTGCATGCGGAAAAACCTCTCCTCCTGAGCTGCTCTCCGCTAATTAAATCTTTTTAAAACCATACTTACAAGTTTCAAAAAATTGTGAAAACAGAATCCTGAAACTGAAAGTAGATAATGGTGTATCTCACAAGATACATTGAATTTTTTCAGGATGCCTCATTCTTCTTTACTTTCACAAGGAAAATGGCAGGAGTTAATATTTTAGGTCCAAATGTGCAAGTTGGTGAAAGACTCGCATCCACAAAAAATATTACTCCCTCCGTCTTAAAATAGATGTCTCAGGTTTATCAAAATTTGAATGAATCTACCTACTAAATAGTGTCTAGATTCATTTAAATTTTAACAAATCTGCGACATCTATTTATTTTAAGATGAAGGAAGTATAAAATCACTGCTTCCTCCGACTCATATTACTTTACTCAACTTTGTCTAGATAGGATGTACCTAGCCTAGATATTTAACTAGATACATATAAATCTAGACAAAATTGAGTCAACTAATATGGATCGGAAAGAGTACATGATTATGCGCAACTAGAGTTAACTCTTACACATCATAGCATTGATGCTACAAATGTTTAATTAACTCATAGCCGAAATCTAAGAGTTAATTCAAATAGATCATTCATAGGCTAGCGGAGTTGCCGGTCTCCCATGGATTGCAACGGTGATGCAAGACATGTGTAAAACAATATCTCCCTTTGATTAATCAAACAAAATTTGGCATATGTCTCATAAGCATTAGTTCCATCAAACAACTCTCCTCAAACTCTCCTCAAAAGTAATTTCAAGTCGGTTTTTAAGACAATTGCATGGGTTCGAGTATCTCTACTACTTAATCTTTAGGAGAATTGCACACTACCAAAGCCCTTCACGAGGGTTTTCTCATATTCTAAATTAATTTCGTTCATTTCGAAGGCTCTTTTCATGTTAAACTTTGAACCTTGACATGGAGCTCCTAAAACAAAGCTAAACAAACATCAGATACGTAGTACTCCCTCCATTTTAAAATATAAAATGTTCTAACTTTGTGAAGCTAAGGTATCTAGAAATTTTTTAGTATGTAGGTTTGGAAAGGTTTGGAGTGAATCTACACATTAAAAAAAGGTCTAGATTCATAAGCTTCACAAAGCTAAAACATCTTATATTTTAAAACGGAGCAAATACTTCCTAAAAAGGCTAAGCAATTTCCTTGGCTCAAATTATTTTTTACATCAAAATTTTGGTCACGGAAATTTCACCAATTTAGTAGACCCTATACATGTATAGTGGTCAGTGTTCACCTAACGAGCGCCTGCAGGCCGTCTATGATAATTAAGCTTAGTTGTAATTATGATTATGTACATTGAATGTTGAGAATGGTACTACCTCAACATGTTCACCTACATATTTTTATGTCGAGAATTATATATCGAGTTCAACATCTCTTAAGTCGGTATGCTCGTAGTTTGATGCTACAAACTGTTGGGCCTGTGTTGGTAGCTCAACACCAGCCCGTGAAAGTTTAACATGTTTTAACCGTTGATCGACATTCGTATCCAACGGCTGAGGTGATCCTTCAGAGAGGGTAGAAAAAAAACCCTAGCCACCCTTGGTGGCTGTGTGTATCTCAATCAGAGAGTGAGCTGAGCAAGAGAGAGGGTGAGAGAACACACAAGAATACCATAACCTAGTGAGAAGAGAGAAAGAAGGAGAGGTGATTTCTGTCTAGATTTCTGAGATCTGATCGGTCTGTCTTCAAGCTGGTGTTTGGAGGCTCAAACGTGCTTGGATTGGCTTCAAACTTGGTGATCTTGTTATTTGCTTTGAGTACTTCGATCTGGTTAGCTGATTTGAGATTTGAGTCCGTGTAACATCAATTTTGGAAGCGGTTTAGTCAGTTCGGACTGCTGCAGTTTCAGCACAGAGCAGTTTTGGTAGACGAACATTTTGGAAAGACAAACGGTGTCCGATTGTCCTGAAATTTGGCATGTATGTTGGGTACTCGTATGTCAGCTTGTCTACCGAGTTTGGTGATAATTGGATCTGCGGTTTAAGAGCAGTTTGCTGATTACCGAAGGGGACAAAAACTGAGATACTCTGACTTGTTGTAATCTTTCTCTCAAGTGGTTATTGTTGTTGCCGGTTGGAAACATGCTGAGTGTGTTATATATCTCTAGATGTTCTAGAGAAGACTCTGTACCCAAGTTGCTCATAGTGAATCTCGTGTGGACCGGTTGGTCTGTATCCTTCTCACCTTGAGAAGGTTTTTCCACGTAAATCCTTGTGTCATCTGTGCATGTGCTCATTGTTTTATTTTTGCTGCATATCTGTTGATTAAAACTATCCTCGGGGTTCACCGCAAGATGTTGGGGGTTGTGTATCTTCCCCCAACAAAGTAGTATCAGAGATGGGATTCAGTTCGTGGTCAGTTTTAGAGCAAGGTTTGTTTTGAGCTGAGTGCATTTGCTTGTGGTGAAGGATGGAAGTGAATACCAACAGAATAATTTCTTTGAATGATACAAATTATCAAACATGGAAGAGTAAGATGAAGGACTTGTTATATGTGAAGGATTACTGGAAGTAATATTCTCCACTGAGATGTCTAGTGATATGCAAGAAGATCATTGGGAGGTACTTCATCTCCAAGTTTGTGGGTTCATCCGACAATGGATGGATGATAATGTTTTGAACCATATCATTGACGAGTCACATGCACGTACCTTATGGCAGAAATTAGAGGAGTTGTATGCCCTCAAAGAAGGTACCAACAATATGTTCTTGATCAAGAAATTGATGCGTTTGAGGTACAAGGAGGGCACTCCAATTGCAGATCATGTGAATGAATTTCAGGGTATTATAAATCATCTATCTTCAATGATAATTACATTTGAAGATGAAGTCAGAGACTTGCTGCTACTTGGCTCATTACCGGACACTTGGGAGACCTGTAAGGTCACCATGTGCAATTCAGCACCTAATGGAGTAGTCGTTTGGAACCTTGTGAAGACCAAGGTACTAAATGAAGAGTCTAGAAAAATTGCTGATAAGGACGGTTCTTTCTCACATTTTGAAATATTAGTGACCGAGTCATGGGGGAGAAGTAAGAGAAAAAGTCCGAGTAAGGGAGGGGAAAGAAGTAAAAACAAATCAAGAGGCAAAGACAAGTATGCTGGTATTATATGCCATCACTGTCATGAGAAAGTCCACATCAAGTGGCATTGTGAACAATGAAAGAAAGACAAAATGAAAAAGAAGAAAGTTTAGAAACAGACCGATAGTGATAGTGATAGCGAGGGAGGCTGGATTGCTACGGTTGAGGAGATCATGTTTCTCATTCATGAAGAACATGATGACAACAGTGTTTCCACCACAGAGGAGATGATCATTGCAGTTTCTGATGATACCATCAGCCTTGTAGATGGTGATGAGATGACTTGGATTCTAGACAGCGGTGCTACCATACATGCTACATCTTGTAGAGAGATCTTCACCAACTACATAACATGTGATTTTGGTGTTGTGAAGATGGGAAACAATGATAGAGCAAAAATCATTGGAAGAGGAGATGTGCACTTGGAGACTGAAAATTGTACAACACTAGTCCTCAAGTCGGTGAGGCATGTTGAGACCCTTCTGCTCAACATTATCTCGGTTGGATTGCTTGATGGAGATGGGTACTTGAGCAGGTTTGGAAATGCACAGTACAAGCTCACCAAAGGGAATCTGATTGTTGCAAAAGGTAACATGGTTTCAGTTTTGTATCATGTTCATGCTAAGCTTTTTTGCTGCTTGTGTCAATGCATTGCAGAAAGAGAATGCGTGTGCCTTATGGCACAAGAGACTTGGGCACATGAGTGAGAAGGGGATGAAAGTGCTAGTGAAGAAAAATCTGTTGAAAGGTGTGAAAGGTGTTCACATCAAGAAATGTTCTGATTGTCTAGCGGGGAAGCAACACAGAGTTGCGTTTAAGAGTCAACCTCCTCACAAGAAACCTGAGGTGCTAGACTTGATACATTTTGATGTTTGCAAAATGTCAGTGAGGTCTATGGGTGGAGCAAAGTACTTTTCACATTTATTGATGACTTTTCCAGGAAGGTTTGGGTCTATGTTTTGAAGAACAAACATCAAGTACTAAGTGTATTCAAGCAACTCCAAGTCTCAGTTGAGAGAGAAACTGAGAAAAAGATCAAGTGCATTCACTCTGATAATAGGGGAGAATATATTGGCCCATTTGATGCCTATTGCAAGGAGCAGGGAATTAGGCACAAATTTACTCCTCCGAAGGCACCACAACTGAATGGTCTTGCTGAGAGGATAAACATGACAATTATTGAGAGAGTTATATGCTTGCTATCGAGTCAAAGTTGCCTAAACATTATTGGGGTGAGGCTTTGTCAACTGCAGTTTATCTTATTAATCTCTCACCAAGTTATCCATTACACGGAGATGTTCCAAATAGGGTCTTTTATGACAAGGACGTTTCGTATGAGCACCTGAAGGTTTTTGGGTGCAAGGCCTTTGTTCATATCCCTCAAGATGAAAGGTCAAAGCTTGATTCAAAGACACAACCGTGTATATTTCTTGGCTATGGAGGTGATCAGTTTGGCTATAACTTGTATGATCCAATAGCAAGAAAGGTTGTGAGAAGTCGTGATGTTGTGTTTGTTGAAGACCAAACAATTAAGGATATTGTGAAGACAAAGGTGCAGGTTCCGGAGCAAGTTCCGGTACATGTTTCTCCTCGAAATCAGCAGCAAGACAGATCTGATTCTGACCCAGTTCCTGCAGATTCAGCTTAACAAGAAGCTGAAAATGATGATGCAGAAGATGTGCAAGATGATGCACATAGTGGTACAGGTGAGGATGCTCCCCAGCAGCAAGAGTATGATGCTAAAAAATATGATCATGATTAGCAAGCACCTGAACCAGATAGTCCACCAGCTGCTCCACTCAGACGGTCCAGTCGAGGCCGTGTTCCTTCCACTAGGTATGATTTAGACCAATATGTGGCGTTATTGTGTGATGGTTCAGAACCAGAGTGCTTTCAAGATGCAATGAAAGATGTGAACAAGGAGTGGAATAAGATTATGCAAGAAGAGATGGATTCCTTGCATAAGAATCATACTTATGAGTTGGTGAAGTTGCCCAAGGGCAAGAAAGTTCTAAAGAACAAGTGGGTCTACAGAATCAAGCAAGAAGAGCACACGTCACATCCAAGGTACAAGACTAGGCTAGTTGTAAAAGGATTCAGACAAAGAAAAGGTATTAACTTTGATGAAATATTTTCTCCGGTGGTGAAGATGACATCAATCCGAATGATCCTTGGCATGGCAGCAAGTCTCAACTTGGAGGTTGAGCAAATGGATGCGAAGACACCTTTCCTTCATCGAGAGTTAGAGAAATAAATCTACATGGAGCAGCCTGAGGGGTTTCTTGTTAAAGGCAAAGAAGACTATGTATGCAAATTGAAGAAAAGTCTCTATGGCTTGAAACAAGCACCGAGACAATGGTACATAAAGTTTGAATCTGTCATGGGGGAGCAGGGCTACAAGAGGTGTAGCTCAGACCATTGTGTATTTATTCAGAGGTTCTCAGATGATGATTTTATCATGTTGTTGCTCTATGTTGATGATATCTTGATTGTTGGCAAGAATGTATCTATGATTGTAGACTAAAGAAAGAGTTGAGCAAAAGTTTTGCCATGAAAGACTTGAGTTCAGCAAAGTGTATTATCGGCATGAAAATTGAGAGAGACAGAAAATCCACCAAGTTGTACTTGTCTCAAGAGAAATATATTGAGAAGGTACTTCGCAAATTCAAGATGGATAAGGCAAGGGAAGTGAGTTGTCCACTCGCAGCTTATTTCAAGTTGAGTAAAAAGCAATGTCCTTCCACTGAAGAGATGGAAAAGGTTCCTTATGCTTCAACTGTTGGGAGTTTGATGTATGCTATGGTGTGCACACGGCCTGACATTGGTCAAGCGGTTAGTACTGTGAGCAGATTCATGTCCAATCCAGGAAGACCAAATTAGGAAGCCGTGAAGTGGATTTTCAGGTATCTCTGAGGCAGCACTAATATGAAGCTTTGCTTTGGTGGTAGTGAGCCCAAGCTGATTGCATATTCCGATTCAGACTTGGCTGGAGATGTCGATGGAAGAAAGTCTACTTCAGGTTGTTTGATTACCCATTCAGGGGGAGCAGTGGCATGGCAAATCAGGTTGCAGAAGTGTGTGGTGCTGAACACAACCGAGGCCGAGTTCATCGAAGTAACTGAGGCGAGCAAGGAGGTATTGTGGCTAAAACGATTGGCTAGTGAGCTTGGTTTTGAGTAAGACAAGTATGTGCTGTTTTGTGACAACCAAAGTGCCCTTCACCTGAGTAAGAATGCAAGTTTTCATTTGAGGTCGAAACATATTGATGTTCGCTATCATTGGATTCGAGATGTGCTGAATTCCAAGAAAATGCAAATTGATAAGGTGCACACAGATGACAATGGGGCTGATATGTTGACCAATGTGGTGACAAGAGGAAAGCTCGAGGTATGTCGTCGGTTCGCCAGCATGACTACCGATTGGCAGTCAGCCCCTCCATGATGTCGGGAGGGGGAGTTTGTTGGGCCATGTCCCTCCACATGGAGGTGTGTTGGCAGCCCAACATCAGCCCGTGAAAGTCTAACACGTTTCAACCGTTGATTGACGTTCGTATCCAACGGCTGAGGTGCTCCTTCGGAGAGGGTAGAAAAGAAAACCCTTGGTGGCTATGTGTATCTCAATCAAAGAGTGAGCTGAGCATGAGAGAGGGTGAGAGAACACACAAGAATACCACAACCTAGTGAGAAGAGAGAAAGGAGAGGTGATTTTTGTCTAGATTTCTGAGATCTGACCGATCTATCTTCAAGATGGTGTTTGGAGGCTTAAACATGCTTGGATTGGCTCCAAACTTGGTGGTCTCATTCCTTGCTTTGAATACTTCGATCTGGTCAGTTGGTTTGATATTTGGGTCAGTGTAGCATCAGATTTGGAAGCGATTTATTCAGTTCGGACTGCTGCAGTTTCAGCACAGAGCAGTTTTGATAGACGAATAGTTTGGCCAGGCAAACGGTGTCTGATTGGCCTGAAATTTGGTATGTATGTTGGGTGCTCGTACGTCAGTTTGTCTATCAAGTTTGGTGCTGATTGGATCTGCGATTTAAAAGCAGTTTGCTGATTATCGAAGGAGATAAAAACTAAGATACTCTGATTTGTTGTAATCTTTCTGTCAAGTGGTTGTTGTTGTTGTTGTCGGTTGGCAACATGCTGAGTGTGCTGTATATCTCTAGATGTTTTAGAGAAGACTCTGTACCCAGGTTGCTCATAGTGAAGCTCGCGTGGACCGGTTGGTTCGCACCTGTGGTTTTTTTCTTCTCACCTTGAGAAGATTTTTTCACGTAAATCCTTGTGTCACCTGTGCATGTGCTCATTGATTTATTTCCGCTGCATATCTATTGATTGAAACTATCACCGAGGTTCACCGCAAGCTGTCGGTGGTTGTGTATTTTCCCCCAACATAAACTTCAGTGGTGCTCGGATCTGAAAACAAACAGTGCAGATCATAAACAAGGTAAAAGAAGTCGGTCGGTATTTGGGTATGATTTCCCAACACTGATATGTACACTGTATACAATTGAAAAGTCCAAGTGTTGTTTAGAATGCCTTTTAATCCACAACAAATCCAAACAAGTTGAAATATATATATATATATAAATACTTAGTATATGACAAATCTGTGGAATCAAATCTAGACCTTAGGGATAAAGAAGCAAGCGTACAGACTTTGATATTGGAATTTGGAACTCTGTTCAGTTTGGTTCCTGCTGTTTGGATTATCTGCAGAACTACGAGAAAACAATTTGAGTACAGTATTTGAAGCATACACATCAGTTCGAATTTTAGAGGCAACGACAGGTGGTTTTGTATACTTGGAAAAAAAAATAGAAGTAACTTACATGCAACAAGGAGCACTGCTAGCACTGGTAGGACGATGATACCATAGCACCTCACCTCGTTGTTCCCGCAGGCGGACAAAGCTGTGTGAGCCCAGCCATTACCATGGTTGGCTCTTTCCAAGAAGGGATTGTTATTTGGCTCGCCTCCGCTCCTGCTGCTGCTCTCGTCGGCGGCGAGCAGCACGGGCGGATCCAGGCTCAGGTGAGCGGCGCCCCTTGCTTTCTGCTACGGCTTTCATTTCTTCTTCTGCGTTATGACTTATGAAGATGTGGAGAAGGCGTTCATGTACTGCTTCCAGAGTCGCATGATTTCGATCGCAAAATATGTGCATACATTTCACTTTGAATATCAAGTGTATAGTTCCCGTACAAGTATCTTTGATCGTTTTGGCGGCCTTTGATTCTGATTAAAAATTACTCCGTTCCGGAATGTGAGCCCTTTTAGCAGTAATGAGGCTCACCGTCGCCCCCTCCAGGCTGACTCAGAGGGGCCGCAGCCGCCACCTCCTCCCCTTCTCCTCATCTCGTAGCCACCTCCCGAGGCCCCCACTGGTCGAAGATACGTGGGTGCCCATCAGCCCATGAAGGGGGCGGCAGGGATCTTCGCGGCGGCACAGTGGATTGGAGCTCTCCCCCGTGCCCGCTCCTCTGCTCCACGCCTTCCGGCCAGGTGGTGGCGAGGAGGTTGCGGATCTGGCCTCAAGGAGATGGGGTCGGAAGAAGCCACTAGATTCAATCTCGTGTGTGATTCTTGTGAGTGTGACAATGATCGGCCCGGAAGATATTATCTGGGGCGAGATGGCTGCAGTGATGGCTGGATATGCCGTCCAATGCCCCACCATCTCCCATCGACGGAATTGAAGGAGGCGTGTTGTAAATTGTAATAATCCAGAGCAGCACCTATTTTAGGTTCAGTTTCGTCAGACTAGCTGTAGGTGTCGTTTTTCCTTCAGTCAGTTCAGTTAGCGGTAGGATGATTTAGTCAGAGTTTAGGCTCCCAACTTTTCTAACAAACTCGGAACGATTCTCGTGTGACACGATTCGTTCGTGGGACGGCACGAACATCGTGGACCCATGATTTCCATTGTAGCCCGAATAGAAGGATGAGAAAGAAATCAGAAAAGTCGCAAGTTGTGCGCGGCGCAAACCCCTCGCTCTCGCTCTCTGTTTTGCTCTGCTTTTGCGTTCCTCTTTGCCCTTTTTTAAATGTTTTGTCTAGGAGGTATATACTTGTCATGGGGTTTGTGGTAGGATTGTGGAGATACGGGCGCTAGACGGTCGGGTGCGGTCGGTTTTTTTTGCCTACTTGTTTGGTATCAATGTCTAGCTTTGCTTGGCATTTTGAAATAATTAATAATATATGGTTGTGTGCATCTACTGTGTTGTCCTCCTCTAAAAAAATTGGTTTGTTATAGTATATACTTTGACTACAAAAATAGGTTCCAGGATGCTAATTTTGCTTCCTCGCAGGGACAAAAATGGATGCCCAAATTCCAGCCACCATGAGCTTATCAGCCATTGGGATCGTTAGTGTTGTCAACGAATGTGTCACTTTGTTTCAGTGGGCCAAATCTGCCCTTTCATCTCTGCACTCCCGATGGAATGGCTCACAGGAGCAAAGTCTCCAGGATCAAGTGTTGCAGTTGGAGAGTGGCCTACAAGGTCTCGAGGATACTCTTCCTGCAATGTACGACCTCGTTAATAAAGCAGAGTGGAGAAGCCACGAACAGGGTGTTGGCAAGCTCCTTCCTAATCTCAAGGATGCAATGGCTGAGGTCGAGGACCTTCTTGATGAGTTCAGATGGTATGAGAAGAGGATGCAAGTGGAGGGCAATGCAAGCCAATCTGCTTTCACCGACTTCTTTCGTACCGTCATCCAAGGCAGCTTCAACAAACTGAGTGATGTCCAACTGAGGTTGAATCATCTTTCACGCCAGCTGGAGAATATGGGGCTTTGTGGAGTTACACGATGCTTTGACAAAATAGTCAGGCCAGAGACCACATCTTTGCCAAATGAAACAAAAATATTTGGTCGTGACAAGGAACTAAAGCAGCTATTGGGGCTTCTCAATGTCCCTACATTCTCAAAACGCAAGAGAGCAACTAGTGCAGCCAGTGCATCAACGAGCACGTCAACAAGCAACCATGTTAGTAACGAATCAGGAATAATTAGTCTTCCTGTTTTGCCAATTGCTGGAATTGGTGGTGTTGGAAAGACTACTTTGGCCCAGCATATTTGCAGCCATCTAAGGGTGAAATCTCACTTTCAGCTAATAATTTGGATTTGTGTCTCGGATGACTTTGATGTGAAGAGGTTAACGAAAGAGGTGATACAATCCTGTACTGGAAAGGACACAACAACTGATAATCTGGATTCTCTTCAGCGTGCTCTCTCTAAACATGTGAACAATAAAAGGTTATTGATTGTCCTTGATGACATGTGGGATGATGCTCTCAAGGAAAATGGGCAGTGTTGGCAAAGGTTTTGTGCACCTTTTAGAAGTGTCAAAGAGGGAAGTATGATGTTGGTCACCACTAGATGTCCAAATGTTACTGAGCGCGTGCGCACAATGGAGCCCATTATAGTTGAAGGTCTGAAAGATGATGTCTTTTGGAATTTCTTCAAATTGTGCGCATTTGGATCTGAGGGTTCTAACAATTATCCTGGGCTTGAGCACATTGGTAGAAGTATACTTCCTAAACTGAAGGGTTCTCCTTTGGCCGCCAAAACTCTGGGACGCATGTTAAGAATGGACCTTCAAGCACCACACTGGAATTCTATACTTGAGAGTGAACTGTGGGAGTTGAAACAAGAGGAGACTGACATTTTGCCTGCCCTTCGGTTGAGCTTCATGTATTTACCTTTCTATTTGAAGCAATGTTTTGCATTTTGTGCTGTGTACCCCAAAGATTACAAATTTGACAAGGCACACTTAGCTGAAATTTGGGCAGCAGAAGGCTTTGTGGATCCTCATTGCAGCATTCCAATTCAAGATATTGCTTGTCAGTATTTTGAAGACCTTGTAGCACGATCCTTCTTTCAAAAAGTTGCTAGTAGATATGTGATCCATGACTTGCTACATGACATGGCACAGATGGTTTCAGAACATGAGTGTTGCATCTTAAGAACTAAGAGTGACTTTGATAAAGTTCCCCGGAATGTTCGTCATCTGTACATACTCCCTAGCAGTGATATTGATGATTCCAGCTTGCTGAGGCTATGCAAGTACACGAAGTTGCGTACCCTAATTTGCAAGAAGGATTTAAAGAAGAAATCTTGTTCTGTAATGGGCCAATGGTGTAGCAAACTTCCGCGTATGCGCGTGATTTCTTGTGCCACGACAAATGAGTTACCAGATAATATTGGCAACTGGAAGCATCTTCGGTACCTTGAAATCTCTAAAACTTGTCCTTTGAAGAGGATTCCTTCAACCTTTTGTTGGCTTTATCATCTTCAGATTTTATATGCCAAGAGTTGCAGGCTAGAAAGCTTGCCCGGTGACTTTGGTAAGTTGATAAGTTTACAGAAACTCGAATCACTTCGATTAAAATCTTATGATGGATATTGTATGCATCTTGCTCCATCCGATTGGTCGGAAGAAATTAAGTTAATAAAGAATCTGAATCAATTTCGTTCATACTTGTCGATAACTCATGTTCGCTTGCTGAGTAAAGATCACGCAGCAGAATTAGAACTGGAGAATAAGAAATATCTTGATGGGCTGAATTTGGATATGCGGGAGCATGATTATACAGGCTTCCCTAGGTATTGTTTCAACAAGGAGATAGAAGTGCTTGAAGGTCTGCAACCTCCTATCAGTCTTAAGTCTCTGTTCCTCAAGAATTATATCGGTGTCTCGCTCCCAAGCTGGTTTCTGCCACAGAACTTGCCAAGCTTAAAATCACTTACTTTTATAGGTTGTGTTGGACTCGAGAGCATATACATGACCTTACAAAGCATAAACTTAAATGAGATACCTGCAGTTGGTATATTCTCGTCCCTGACAGACCTAACCATTGATGGGTGCCACATG